>CM061559.1:257440869-263403140 GCA_030864225.1 Capsicum baccatum var. pendulum | reverse complement strand
TTAGAGGAAATAGCGGAGAAGGATTTTGTCTCTTGGGTAGCTCACTGTCTCAATCAATTTTCAGTTCTAAACAAAAGAAGTTTGGTCTTTGTAGTTGTGTTTGTTACTTTTTCCAATTGTAAGATGATATATGTGGAAAGTGAGGTCCCTCTAAATTTTTGTTTTCTTTAACTTTAGCTTTAAAGATCCAATTTTTACTCGAGAAATCACAATAATATGAACAATGAGTTGTCGAAGAAAACTGGTTTACGCAACCAAAAAGAATAAATTGCTCTCTGTGGTTTAAAATAATTTTGATACTATAAAAATAAAAGGCTGAAAGTTTAAATTTTGATTGAAGTGATAAGGCTTTCACTTTAAAAAACAAATACTAAAAAAGAAGTATTAATATATTTAAAATCAAGTGGTTCCAATAAAGGGAAAGGGTAATTGTGCCTTTGAAAAATTTCCAAATACGGAAAGACGTCATTTATTTTGGGACGGGCGACACATAATTTGGGTCGGAGGTAGTAACAGATTTTTGCATATGCATCCATTTAGGCTTGTTGGGTTTCCTTTCAAATTGTTCTTACATTTCAACCATTTTTCATTTTGTTCTTGTAATGTTCTACTTCAAACAGATGTTCATGAAGGGATTGTTCTTAATATTCATAAATGCAAAAGAACAAGTACAATAAGTCGAATCAGATGCAGAATCAATGATTTGTACAAAATACTTTGCTTGACATTATTGATTCAAGAGTTATCACATGAGAACAGCACTGATAGGCTTGCAACAAAGTCTCAAAAAGAGGAGTAACTAACAGTTCCACCAAATTTACCTAGAATTGTAGAGGTCTAAAACAACTTCATCTACTAATTCTTGGAGAATATGCCTAGCAACTTCAGTGCCACATTCATATTCTTCAATCTCGAAGTCCGTACATTTACCCAAAGAATGGCTCATATCCCATTCTATTAGCTCGTCAGGGATCAAACCAACAATTGTGTCCACTCTTCGACCTCATTAATACTATCAGCAATCAGAATCTCTTTGGTCATACTTGATGGTAGTTTGGTACAGGTTCTTAAACCAGAATCAGAGATTGGAGAAAATTTTGAGTCTAGGTACTCTAATAGAGAATCAAAGGTGAATCCTTTAAGCTGATTCATTTGTTTTGGGTTATTACAGCCAAGCAACTCACCGAAAGCCATCCACAAAAAACTCGAAAACATTTCATGTTCATTGAGGAGAAAATGGCTCACAGAGAACCCATCCTTTATAGGTTGAGCCTGCTGTTGAGGTGTAGTTCCAAATATGAGTTGAGCATTCAAAATGACCTATTTTGCATAGCTGAGTTTGCTTCCTTTTGATTGATCAATCTTGCTGAGCACTCCAAAAACGTTATGAATCAGTTTTCTGCAACTCCTCCTGGTGGATAATGAGGTCTCACAATCCGAAAGATCTCTATCAGGTTCTGGAAAGAGTGGTTCATCATCAACAGAGTCCACTGATTCAGCAAGCACTTTGTCCTCTGGAAGAAAACAAGCATCATATTTATTAGAAGCATGTATGCATGAAATCCAAGTTCAGAGTAGTCTTATTTTTTAATTTATGTTTTTGAGGGAAATAAAGGAAGTATGCAAATAGTAAAATGTCGAATCAGGGACCATACTTGAGCTACTATTGGGACTGCTGGAGAGGTAGCTGCCAGTTGAATGGTGATCAAGTGGATTTCCATCTAAATCTGCTTCATCTTACAAAGGAGAAAAATATATAGTAGGATAAGTGAGAGCACATTTAGCTCTAAACCTTTGCAAACCTGGTTCAGAACTCTTTATTTCGGCCATCTTAAAATCCATATCTTCTTTATCAGAGCCGCCAGGTCGAGCACCAAGTTTGTTTGCCACATTGCTCCAAGTTTCTGAAGCTGAAGCCTTTTGGGACTTACTACCTGATCGTGCTGGCATCGATTCCAAACCCATGAGCCTAGCAACCAAACATGGAGCTTTCATTTCGTGCTTGCTTTCACAACGTGTATCGGTCACTCCATTATTCTTTGCATTTGGAAAACCCCCACTGTTCTCATCAGCAGTCTACAATGTTCATACAGGAACCAAAAACAATAAAAACAAAAACTTTCCTGTCAGGCTAAAATCTGAGACAATAGAAGAAAAAGAAAGCTAAATGTGGGAGTATAGTTCAAGAAATGCGTACCAAACAAAGCTTTGGCTGTTTCTCATCCCCTCTAAACTTTTTTGAATCTTATTTCAAGCAAGCTATCAGAATGCAGCACAAAAAAAGAAATAATTTAGCCCTCTAGCTAGAATCACCTTCAAGAAATTAACCATTCTACTTTAAAAATGAGTGGAATGTAGTAGTAGCTAACCTGGTGAAAGCAGTTTCTTTGGAAACAGCTACTTGGCAAATCTATAGTTCCGATCAAAGGGCTGAAAGAAAATACCCGCACAACCACAAGGCCTTTGAGGTTGTCTCTCATTCATTTCTATAGCTGACCTATCATTCATCCTTTAAAATCATCTCTTAAATTTCTTCACCTTTTCTCACACTCTGCTGAATGTGATTCACACACTTTGTCTTCCCAATAAGATTCTATCAAACATTATCTTCACATTAATTTGGAAAGATTTAAACAAAAGACCCTCCCACTGGCCCCTCTGGGCACCACATCACTCACCCTTCTTGGCCCAAAAAAAGATAATGGGGAAAAAGAACTTACATTTTCATGCAAAAAACAAAGCAAAAACCCAACAAAATATCCAAAAGAAAGTAGAAAATAGCTATGAAAAGTAAAACCCTGAGCTGTCTTCAATTATGACAAAACTTTCACAAGAAACCACAGTCAAACAAAGCAAACACAGAACAAGAAAATACAAACAGCAATACCCAGAATGTCTTCAACTTGCACCAAATGTGATACTGTTCAAGAATACAGCTAGAACTGGTTATAGTACACTCTAGTAAGCTATTCTTTTCTTTTTTTAATCTTCTTTATGACAGTGAAAAAGTCAAAATCATAATTATTTTAAATTAGTTCTTATAAACATGCTTTCTATGCTTTGCTATCACAAATGCTACCGAATAAGAAAAGAATGCGTCGATAGAGACTAACCGATTAGGCACCAAACAATAATAATAGAACCCAAAGCAATTGCAGCAATGACAAGACCAAATGTTTTTCGAAATCCAAAGTTCCAAAGAACTTCAAAGTACTTTTAAGAGAAAATAGAGGGAGCAATAGCGGAGGAGAAGTTTGTCCTCTTAGAGAAAGAGAATGGTGAGTTTATATAGTGAGGATGGCCGTCCACAATCCCAAATAATGAAGGAAAAATAATATTTAATGGAAGAAGAACAACATATAATGAATCAATTAAGGGGATTGTTCCCTTAAATAGATGGGGTAAATCAATCCGTTCCACGAATCATGCTATACTTGCCATAAATAAATAATATCCTATTATAACATTTGAAATTTCCATGAATAGAACAAGTAAAAAGAGATCCTTCCTACTTATTAAATGAAATCAAGAAGAGGTATCTAAATTTACCATAATTAACGTGTGAGGGGATATCTGTCAACCAAGTAAGGCAAGAAAAATAAAAAATCAATTACTGAGATGCTTTTCTCAAATCAAATTGGTACAGGATCATACCCAAACAGTCAAAACGTGCACATATTAGCCATATTAAATAATTACGAAAAAATCCAAAAAATAAAAAATCAATTACTGAGATGCTTTTCTCAAATCAAATTGGTACAGGATCATACCCAAACAGTCAAAACGTGCACATATTAGCCTTATTAAAAATTTACGAAAAAATCCAAATAAGAAAAAATCAATTACTGTGATGCTTTTCTCAAATCAAATTGGTACAGGATCATACCAAAATAGTGAAAACGTGCACATATTAGCCTTATTAAAGATTTACGAAAAATCCTTGAATCGTCACATACATGCTTTTTCCATACAAAATCACCCATATTGACTAAGAGGCATAAAAAATGTGAAGTTGCAAGAAGTTAGGCGTGTTTTCACATACCAGAGAGAGACAAACAAATTGACTCACCATTCAAGTTAAGCGTCACGAAATTTCAATCAAGCAGGACATGCAAATAAGGTCGAATAAAAATCACAGACTTAAAATAAACATATTTATTCAGCAAAAATAAAATGTGGCCACACTTATGAGAGACACAGATGAAGAAATAGTATAAAAGTTCACACACATATTTCAAACACGGGATCAAACCTGAAGACATGTTCTTCATTTTCGATGAGGAAGGGTTGCATGGTTGGAACGCCGAAGGGGTTTGATGGAGGTATCACTGTGGGAGAGGAGTCGAGGCTGTGTCGCGACTGTTGGACGTTCTATGGAGGGGAGAAAGAAGGCGACTGGAGGATGGAGGATGGAGCGGCGTCGTGGAGGCTTGGCTGGCCGTCTCCGTCGTTGGTGGTGCTGTTCGCCGGTGGAGGACGAGAAGGGAGGGGGCTGTCCTTCGGAGCAGCGGCTAGACTCACCTTGGGTAGGAGCTGGCGGCACTTATGGAGGAGAAGGAAGAGGCGACGGCGAAGGCTGTTCGCTGAAGGTGGTGGCATGGCGATGAGGACTCGGAGTGGAGGGGGTGGTTTTGGTGGTCGATTAGCGACGGAGAGATCGGATGAGGGGGGGGGGGGGAAGATCGAGATTTGGAGGTGTTTACAGAGAGAGAAAAGAGAGAGGTGGCGAGATAGAGTCGGAAGCTGGGGAAAAAAATTTGAGTTAGGGTTTGTAGGTTTGAAATAGGGAAAGAGAGATCTTTTGATGTCAACCGTTGAATTAGTTTTTGATCGACGACTGTGATTTTATGTAATGGGGGAATTAAAATGGGACTACGTTGAAAATAATGGCTTAAATTGTAAGAAATTAGGTTAAGATTGTAATGGATTGGGTAAAAATAGGTATAATTGTAAGAAATTAAATAAAATTGGCTTAAAACGTAAACAAAATCATGCAAGGTAATTTTGATTAGCCTGTTATTTAAATTAAAGTAGGAATAATAATAATATATGATAATAGTAATTAAATAATAAATAACAACATTAAATAATAAATAATTAAAAATATAATAAAAGATAAATAATAATAATAATAAAAATAATAATTAAACAATAAACTATAATAATAAATGATAAATAATAAATAATATTAATATATATAATAACAATGTCAATAAAGAGTAATATCAATAAATAGTATTAAATAAAGAAAAACTAGACAATGTATTTTGCAAAATTGTAGGTGTGCGTAATTACGTGAAAATAATTTAATTAATAAAATTATAAAAATGTCATTTTTAGTTTTAGAATATTATAAAAATATGATTCTAAAAGATAATTGCTGATTTATGCATTTTCTAAATTATGAATGCGATATGTCGGAAATCTGTTTTATGCAATACTGACTTTTAAAAAACTAATTCAAAACAATAAATAAATAGGAAAAATTAAATTTCTTAAATTCATGATATAAGAAATACAAAACTGAAGTATAAGAATAAATAAAAATTTCAACATTATTATTGAAACAATTAAATTACCTTAAATATCGACAATATCTAAACAATTCATTTATTATGAATATTGAGGAAGTATTGTCTAAAATATCAATGAATTAAGTGGACTCAATGTAAAATAGTTGAATAAACCTTTCAATCTTTCTATTTATCCCATTTTAATTGGACACACTCCTTAATAAATTCTTTACTCTTGCAAGGTTAAAAGTAATTTCACTAATATATTTTTAGTTACTAAAATTTATACATTTTTTAAAAATAATAATGATTATATTTTAATCTTTTATATAAATGAAGACTTTAGTTACTATTATTTTGTCTTATTTGAGGATATTTTCACTAACAACACCAACAGTAAGGGTATTTTGGTAACTAAAACCTCCAATCAATGACACTTTACCGTGTCTTTTGCCTCTACTATTTTACTTTCCTAAAATCTTCTTTCGTCTTCATTTTCTCTGTTTTTCCTTTTCTCCAATGTATTCCCTGCGCACCTTCACACCAAAACACAAATTTCAAGCAAAATTCATGTTCTTAATCTCAATTTTTATTAGTCCATCATGATTTATTTTTAGTGAGTGCATCTTTGATGGTGGAGCAAGTTTCCGAGCAAGTTTTCATTTGATGTTTGTTATATATATGATACATGATGCTAACTATTTCAAGCCTTAATCCTTTTATTTCAAATCTGTTATTATTATTTATCTATTATACAAATTAATTAATTCAAGTTTTAATCTATTTTCTCTAAATCTGTAGTGAATATTGTTATGGTACTAACTAATTCAATTATCCTTTGGATATCTTCTTGTTCTGCGATACTAATTAATTTTTGCTATCCTTTGGTCCTTTTTACTTGTTGTAAAGATTGATTTTTGATTTACATTTTCTATTTACAAAAGATTGATTTTATAAATTTGTCTTAATAGTTGTATAGAGCAATAGGTTTTAATCGGGCTGACTCATTGTAACCTACTGGGAACTATAGAAAGTAATTTTCTTATGGATTGATGAACATTGAATATCATAATACTCCCTCGGTCTCAAATTATATGTCGCCATTTGACCAGACACGATATTTAAGAACTAGGCATTGACCTTGCTAAAGTTACTAAATTACCCCTCTTAAAAAAGTATTGGACCACTAGGTACTTTTATTAAATTTCACAATAATTAAAAAAATGCAACAGAGAGTACAGTATTAGAAAAAAATCTACTTAAAAAATACACCACCTACATAACTGTCTCTCTCTTTTGCAAAGAGTTAAGTAGTCCAAATCAGTGTATCGCTTTAATTTAAAAATTTACTCTCATTTTCTCTATCAACAATTAAGAAAAATTTTCTATTGCAAAATTCAATTTTCTAGAAAATAGGACCAATTTACCGTCATATATGGATTTTCCACGAAAAATTTTCATTTCTGATTTGATTTTGGTTTCAATTTTTGGGCGCTAAACCTACTTTTCATTTGAATTTTTAGCAAATGGTTATTTTGTGGCCCCAAATCTTCTTTTCATTTGAGAGATGTTCTTTTGCATCTTTTGGTTACTGTATCCTTTCTTTTATTTTGGATACTTTCCAAATTCTTCCTTTTATCTCCTCTCTTATTTTTGCCATTACCCTAAAGATGAGGTTCGTCGTACCTATAGACTCAACCTTCAGAAATAAACAATTGAAATTAGAAGAATGTCAAGCAATTGCAAAGTTTCTTTTGAAAGAAAGTAAGGAAGGAATTCTTAAATACGGATCTATAACACCAGATACGATGTTGTTCAAGAAATCAATAAGAACTATTCAGCGCATTTGGAAACAGTGTCAATCATCAGTTGATAATGGTATGTCGTCGTTAGATGTGTCTTTAAGACTTACAGGTAAAGTTGGAAGAAAATGGATTGGAGTCGACATTAATCAAGTCAAAGAAATTTCACTTTGTCATCGAACAAATATTCGATCTATGGCTTTTGCAATGAACATGGCAAAATCAACCGTCTTTCGGCGTGTGAAAGATGGAACTCTTCGGCCACATTATAAATCCATCAAGCCTCAGTTAACTGAAGGAAACAAAAAGGTACGACTTCAATACTGCCTCTCAATTATTGATTAGAATACAATCCACATAAATCCCATGTTTATGAATATGTTTAATTAAGTTCATATCGGCGAAAAGTGGTTTTTTGTGTCCAAAAAAGTTGAAAGGTACTACCTGCTTCATGGAGAGCATGAGCCAGATCCGTATCGTTCTTACAAAAGTAAAAATTTTATTCTAAAGGTTATGTTTATGGCTGCTGTAGCATGTCCTCGATTTGATGAAAATGGAATTGAGTTGTTTTCTGGAAAAATAGTTGTTTTTTCGTTTGTAGTTAAGGAACCAGCTAAGCGGAATAGCAAAAATCGAACAGCAGGAACTATGGAAAAAAATCCCATTCATTCGGTAACTAAAGATATCACTAGAGCTTGATTGATACAGAAAATTCTTCCTCCTATTAGAGAAAAATGGCCAGCTTCCGATTCAAATAATCCTATCTTTTTACAACAAGATAATGCAAGGCCACATATTGGTAACAATGATTTGGAATTTATTGAAGCTGCCCGACAAGATGGATTTGACATTAGATTGTGTTTTCAACCATCGAACAGTCCAGATTTAAATGGTTTAGATCTTTGTTTTTTTAGAGCAATCGAAAGTCTTCAATATCAAAAGGCCCCCAAAAATGTTGATGAATTAGTGGAAGCAGTGGAAAGATCTTTTGATGAAATGAATGAGAAACACCTCAATCATGTATTTCTTACTTTACAATCTTGTATGATTGAGGTGATGAAAGATAGTGGCGGCAATAATTACAAAGTGCCGCATTTGAACAAAAATGGACTAGAAAGAGAAGAAAACCTTCCTCTCCAACTTCATAGTGATATTGATATCATCAATAAAGATTTGGCTCTACTTCAACAATGATATGGGTTATTATTATGGTGAAGCTCTTTATTTTGAAGTTGGAATGGTGTTTTTTCAAGTAGTATGTAGAAGTACTGTACTACTTTTGTGTATAGCCGTAGTGATCATCATGTAACTTTTACTATGATGTTTTGTCAAATATGTTAGGAGTACTATTTTTGTATACAGACATGATGATCATAATGTATTTTTTGTACTCATGAATAACTCTACTTACAATGATATAAGTCCCACCAGCTTATATATACTTACACGTCTTTTTCTAGCTTTATTGTTGTTTTATGCTTCTATTTGTTTCTTTCTTTCTTATCTATTAGGGATGCGTAAATGGAAGGAAGGAGAAAAGGGATGTGGGAGTCATACCGTCACATTTGTATGAATTTTTATTTTTAAACTAGGAAGTCTATTTCGAGAACAATTAATTGAATGTTAAAGAGTTTGTGCAGACCAAATATATTTGGACAGCATGGGGATGTCAATTGTTCAGGGGAACTAAATGAAAATAGTTGAAATCAATGTCGCGATTATGAGAGACCTTGGTTTATGCAAAAGGGTGTGGTACAGTTTCACTAATAAATGCGGCACCCTCAGCTATTATGCAAAGAGCAGTAGCTATGCTCCATAAAGACAACATATTGGGTATGGTAATATTTTTTCAGGCTGCTCTACACTAATGGTGTCTATTACAATTCTTCTCCCGTGATGAATAAGATTGGTAATCACGATCCCGAGAAGAGTCATGTTTTGGTTTCTCCGAGTGACCTTTGTCTATTGAACGATGACTCCTTCCCTTATACTTTTTCTTGTCTCGTTCAAAGTCGTCTCGCTCCCTTTCCCTGTCACATATCCTACCACTATCACGTTCATGAGACTTTAGTCTTCCTTGATCCTTACTCTTGATAAAATTAATTGTTCTGTGTCATTTATTTTTCTTTCATGTCATTGATTTGTTTTTTCTATTTATACTTTACTGTTTATGGCAGTTGACTGATGTACACTGTATTTGAAAGTTTACATATGAAGTTTTCTTGGTATTGATATCCTCACATTAGGATGTTATTCATTCAGAAAATGGTAACTTCCATGTTATGTTTGTTTAATTTGGTGTTCTGTGACTCACTCTCACTATTGTGGAGTGACTGAACATTTAATCATAAGCGGACAGTGTGATGATCTGTGTTTATGTTGAAATATCACAGAACATGGGCTAGCCTATTTACTTCTGGTGAAGAGAGAAAACGTAAGGCTGTGAATGGTGGGGAAGCAAATAGGAGTTTGTCATCTGTGTTGACCTACTTTAAAAAATGAAAAGGTCGGGCTGTTAACTTTACTGTTTTATGGTGGTTGTTGACGACTGGCTTCTTGAAGAGCTCTACGAGAGGTGAATTGCATCGGCTTGATATTTGTTGGAAACTAAGTATTCGGTGCGGGAGTAAATAAGTGCATAAACTAAAAACAAAATTGTAGAAAATTGTTTTGTTGTGTATTTTCATTTTTGTGGTAATACATGTGAAGTGGAAATACGTTGAAGCTGAGGTCGACAATATTCAATACTCGAAAGATTAAAAGAAGTAGTTTGCTGTGGAGTGAACTTCAATTCACGGTGCTTCTAAAAGGATCAAACATTCATCAAGACAAAGTGAAATGGACATTTTCTACTCATGTTTAGAGTTTTTAAAAAATATGCTTGTTATACTGCTTTTTCAGACATACAATACTTTCTTACTTGATGTTGCTGCATTTGAATTTGGAAAGCGAATTACATGGCTGACTTGTTAATGTAGGATATCATAACATTTGCTATGTCGGAAATGCACTCCTATCAATGTACTGTGAGTGTGAATTATTGACGAGGCATATGACGAATTAGATAAAATAGCGGAGAAGGATGTTGTCTCTTGGGTAGCTCACTGTCTCAACCAATTTTCAGTTCTAAACAAAAGAAGTTTGATCTTTGTAGTTGTGTTTGTTACTTTTTCCAATTGTAAGATGATATGTGGAAAATGTGATCCCTCTAAATTCTTGTTTTCTTTAACTTTAGCTTTAAAGATCCAATTTTTACCCGAGAAATCACAATAATATGAACAATGCGTTGTCAAAGAAAACTGGATTACTTATGTAGAACCAACCAAAAAGAATAAATTGCTCTCTGTGGTTTAAAATAATTTTGATATTATAAAAATAAAAGGCTGAAACTTTATATTTTGATTGAAGTGATAAGACTTTTACTTTAAAAAAACAAATACTAAAAAAGAAAGTATTAATATATTTAAAATCAAGTGGATCCAATAAGGGTAAAAAGGTAATTGTGCCTTTAAAAAAATTCCAAATAAGAAAAGACGACATTTATTTTGGGACGGACAAAAAAGGAAATGGCGACACATAATTTGGGATGCAGGGAGTAGTATTTTTATTTGGTTCGAAGGATATCATGTGCCTCAGCAGAGAAGTACAGTTCTGCTCTCCTCTCTTTCTCTTACGCATCTAGTTCTATAGCTTAACCCTTACTTTTACGATGTAAGGGCAGAACGCATGTCAAAAGTTATTTAATTTCGCTATTAAGAGTATTTTTGGGGATGTTGGAAACTTAATTAAAAAGTATTAACACTATTTAATATTGAGTGGTAATATTTATGTCTATTAAAATTCTAAAATTAAATTATAAAATATTATTTTTTTAAAGTGGGCAGGCCCGTAAGGACTGCAACCCAAAGAGTAATAGTGTGGGCTTGATATTTTTTGGCTCATCATTTTGATAGGCTAGCCCAACCTGACCCGTCAAACTCAAAGCCCGTGTGGGCTAGCTCGGATGGGCTGAGCCAACCCGTATTGACATCTCTACAAAAAAAAAAACTCTACATTATTGATACTCAAAGGAGACTTTGGAATCTTGAAGAATGCACGGAGGTGAATTATGGATTTCAAAATGCGGATATATGAATGTGAAATTCATCAAGATGACCTACATTATGCATATTATACTAGACAAGGAGCCCAGAAATGGGGACAAAACAAGAACAAATTCCATGAAAATGTGCACCAAGATCATAAATAACTTACACACTAGGATTATCTAGCCTCTAGGGTACCCCCCATCCCCACCCCCACGCAAAACTTTTAACGTCACCCTGTACAACGAGGCCAACTTATCGAAAGATGGACGTTGCTTCAGTTCATACAACCTTTTGATAGGTGCTTGTTAGATCTTATTAAGCTTTTCTGCTACGATCATAGGATTTGCTTTTGCTATTACATTCTGACCAGCATTCCTATAATCAAACGGGCAGTTATGTTTGTCTGAATAATAATGAACTGCGTAGAAAAGATCACCACATTTGCAACTGAACCTCGTTAATCACACACGCTTACGACAAGCTGTGCACTTTTTCAAACCCTCTTTTGACTTCACTTGTGAAATCTGAGTGGCTAAATCTGCAGATGCAACCGCGGCACCTGCAAGAGAAAGTTTTGATTCAGTGCTACTTGAGCTTCTGCGTACAACGTCTTTGCTAGATGAAGCTGCAAGCTTTGCATTTTTCTACTTCAGTAGTATCATGTCCTTTTGACACTTGGAACACATATTCATCGTAGCTACACTACTGAAAAAATAACAGTCGTTGATGCAGAGGACGGGGTCTTCTGGAGCTCGACAACCTATCTCTTTAGATGACTCCATTTTTCCAGCTAACAATTCAAGTACTACACCACAAGTGTCACACCTCAAATCCTATTAGGGCGGACTGGCACCCATAACCGAGGAGGCCTGGGAGAACCAGCTCATCACCTTATACTTCCCATGCATACCTCTATGACAACCCAAAATTCGGACAGCATCATATCGCATATAAAATGAAATAATCACCTGTATAAGGTCGAGCACACATATATATATGTATATACAACACTTGGCCATTGGAGCCATCACGTCTATTAACAAAACACCACCTTGACTGTACATTAGGTCTACAAAGGCTCTAGATAATACAGAGAGTTTAACTAAGGTCGGGACACACCCCGTCATATAACTAACTTCTATACAATACCAAAAGTGACTGGATATGACACGGAAAGCCTCAAAGCAAACTGGAGCACACCAAAAGCAGCTGGATATCCTAACTCCTACTTGTGCGGTGCATGAGCTGAGGTACCTATGGCTGCAGAATGAAATGTAGGTCCCCCGTGGGGGACTTCAGTACAAAATATGTACTGAGTATGTAAAGCTGTAGATAATCACATATGATATAGGAGCTCAATAAAAATTAGAAACAAGTGAATAAATCGTAATAGGAGTGGACCACACCTACTAGAACTTTTGAAAACCTGTACATTGTATTTATTCAATCACTTTACCTTCGTTCTTATCATCTTTGTAATCATTACTTACTGTACAGTGACCATTAGGCTGCCTCTAGTACATATCAACTGGGATCGATCCATGATAGGCGTATGCCCTTAGGATACCATCCATAAACACATAAATAGGGATCAACCCATGATAGGTTATGTCCCTAGGATACCACCCGATAAGAAAGAACCTCCATCACTTAGTTCAATTAATTTTTGAGATTGTTATTTTGGTCGCCACGGCATTTTTGATACTCTGAAACAATGATACATCAATAAGAGACATATAAATAGACCATCAATGAAATAACGATGAAGTAAGAACTCATTGGCACATCAATGAAGTGTTTTGGAGTCATCAATGCCATAACAATGAAGTAGGAACTTATTAGTATATCAATGAAACGTTTTGGAGTCATTAATAGCACATGGATCATGTTTGAGTAACCAGATACCTTCTGACATTCATTAGTGCAATAAATATGTATGATTTGGAAAACAAGTAAGTATTGGAATGTCTTGACATCTTGTAGGGTGGAAACAAGTTCATTGGTAACGTAGGACATCATACAAAACCATTACGGATCACATGTTATTGAATAACTTTGGAAACTTTCTTAATAGAACAATTGTTCACTTTTATGCCAAAGATATGGTATAGAGTATGCTTTACATACCTGACTGTCAACCTTCAATACTAGTCCCAAATGGACTTCCCATCTTTTCGGATTACTTATCTATAATGAACATATATAGCAATCTAGTATTAGCAACCAAATGTCACTATTCAATTGTTTGAATTCTCCAAAGTAGTGGTTAAGTAGTAATCCTTAATTACACTATAAAGGGTGTCACTTTAACCCTCTTATACTCCAATTACATTCACATGCTATGCATATTCATACAACATCCTCCAATATCAAGTTTGGATTCATTTATCCTTCCAACCAATCCATTAAACCAAATTGAGCCATACACATAAATAATCATCAATTCAATAGTATATCACCATATCCACCTTCCATAACTCAATTACCATATCCACCTTCCATAATTCAATACAACCAAACCACGCAAAATAGTCCATAACCCTATTTCCATCACCTTTCAATAACAACCAATACATATAATCCTCTATCACACATATACATATGGAAAAGAATAAAGGCAAACAATATTCATACATTAGAATTCACCTCTTGATTATTCAATCCTGTTTTCCCAAATAATAGGAGCCGTTCGAAGCTCTCTAGATGACAAATGCAGTTATCGGATTACTTTGGAATTTCTACGGTTGAATCAAAAGTAATTTAAAGGTCAAATTTGGCTAGGGTTTGTTCTTTCTCAATGATTGATGATGAAAATGAGTTTTTGAACTCATATACATGTATATATACACATATTCCCGTCCATAATATAATAGAAAATGACCAAAATGCCTTTAAAATTTAAATAATGTCAAATCTGTCCTTTGGTGGACTGTTTTGATAAGCTAAAGTAGATCGACCATAACTCTTTGCTCCGATTTCGGATTTGGGTGAAATTGCTATCGTTGGGAGGATAATTCAAAGGGATTTTATTTCATATAAATTAGGCCACCCAGTTCGTCCTGTACAAGGAGTTATGGTCATTTGAAGTTGACCCTAAAAATCTGCTTTGATAGGCCGAAGTAAAACGAGTATAACTCCTTACTCAGACGGTGGATTTGGATGAAACCAATTGCATAGGAAAGAAGACTCAAACATATTTCTTTTCATTGGTCACAAATCTCCCATTTCATTATATTAAGGTAGTTATGATCATTCAAAATTGACCCAAAAATTCGGCTGGCCTCAGTAGTTTGTGTGCAAGAAATTTTCCTGCACACTTACTATTATCAAATATCCCAGCCACCGTTTTATAGTTTTGAAAGTGCTCGATTATATCCAAAAACTATCCATTTTTGGAAATCTTTATGTCATTGTAAAGCTTATTCAATAACCTTCGTATGGAACCATCGACGGGCAAATTCCGGTATAAATAACAAAATAAAAATACTATATAAATAAGAGCAATACACGTACTTGAATACGCCAATACACGTACTTAAATATGGGGTGTTACAACAAGTTCGTTAAGTACATCATGAAACAACAAAGGGACAAACAAAAACTTCAACCGAGGAACATCGCGTTTATGAAATATGAAGCAATTCAAATAATACATACATTTAATATCTCATACTTGCTAGATTTTTGTCTAACTGAATAGTTCTCCTCATAGTTTCGGTAGTGAGCTACATTGTATGAGGTGTTCCATTATATAGTATTTGATAAACTGATTTTTATTGATGTTCTTCTACTTTAATTGCCAGGGGTCTATCAGAAACAAACACTCTACTTCTTCGGGGGTAGCGGTATGGACTGTGTACATTTTACCCTCCCCAGATACACTGGGCTTCTTGTTGTTGTTGTTGTTCTATTTCAATTGGTCTGCTTCTAAACATCTTGGATTATCACTCTCATACCACAACATTCTTCCTTTGCTGTTACTATTTTAACTATCTTATCGCACGACTTGAAGCGTGTGTTGCCATACAAACCGTTTTTCTTCTAAGAGTGTTTAGCATGCTGGACTATGTAAGGTGTGATTGTCCTGACCAATGCATTGAGCATCCTATGAATTCTATCAATGGAAACATTTAGACATCTTCATTCTTATATGCATGAATTCTAGTTTGAATCTGAAGAGCTTAGGTTTTGGAGAAGATTGTTTCAACAGAATAATATATATGCCCCAATGTCTTAACTAAAGGTTTGAGTTTGAAGGACCAAGCATCCGTAAGACGAGCTTCCAAAAAAAAAATGACATGATCTGACAAGTAGTATTGAACTGAAGTAGAAATTTAGATCTTTCTCGTTGGAGTGACACGTGAAGTGGTTTTCTTTCGTCTGAGCATTAGAAAAGAAGAACCAGTAAGTACTTCGCACCTATGATTTTCGCTGTATCAATAACACTACTTTATTGAAGTGGATAATCTGGACGTGAAGAGGTATACATCTATCTACCAAATATTCATTTTGATGAATAGGCAGTATGGAATATGGACACGCTTAAATGTCGAGTGAAAGAAGTTATGTCATCAAATAGTTACTCCAATCTTTCCTTTTGAACCAAGCACATTTAGATACAAAATCTTCGACTGATCTTATAATTTACTATATGAAAAGTTTTACTTGATGGTAAGATATGCTTGGAGAATATTCTTCTAATCTGATGATAGACGGTTATTTTTCCGTTGCAGGTGAATTTGATAGCTAAACTAAGCCATCCATATCTTTTAGAGTACAAAGATGCTTGGGTGGACAAGGTATCCTATCATCCAGTTTGTGGTTTCTTGGATCAGAAAGTTCAAAACATAGCCTTTAATAGTTGCGATTATTGCATCATAAGCTGCACCACAGAAAAAAGCTCGACTTTCTTTTTCATTCAGGGGAGCTGTATATGCATCGTTGCCGATTATTGTCCTTTACTTTGATAAAAGTGATAACATTCAGCCAAGAAACTCATCTGACAATTATAACACGTTCTGAGCCAAACTTGACACTAAGAGAGTCGATCCAACAAGCTACTCGGTTAGGATCTCTCAAGATAGTGAAGATTCTAAAAGTGGGGAGATGAGTGACGCAGCTGTTTGCAATGGATATGATTAACAGGAGACTATCTCACAAACAGAAACTTAACAGAAACTACGATTACTCCAAGCTCGTCAAATTCAAGGGAAAAAATATGGTCCGAGGAACAAGAGCATGTTTCTCTGGAGTATGTTAGTCGATTTGACGAGGGTGATACAAAGAATAACAAGACAAAAGAGCTTGAGGTGTTGAGCAGTCCACTGGACCATGAGGAAGCAGATATAGTGGAATGTATCCCCGCAAAATCTATAAAAATGACATTGTCTGATGGAAGATTCAACGATAAAACAGGATCCTTCCATAAAGAAAGCACTTCATCTAATTCACAGTCGGCAAAACAAGATCCAAAGGTAGCACCAAGATGCTGTGTTGCTGAAACTGAAAATGGTAGCGAGTGTAGAGAAGTTCCTATTGACTGCTTGTCAACTGAAAGTGATGGTTCACTTCTACACAAAGACGAGCTAGAAAAGAAAGCAACCGCCGTTTATGACACCAAACAGGCTAAGAAAGATGCTCTTCGAGCACTGGATGCTAAGGTGTCACAGCTCAAGTCACTAGCCATATTAGCTAGTACAGAGGACAAAGACGACTAGGGTAATCCCACTGAACAAAGAGCTGAAGCTTTAGAGTCTCTTTTGGAGGTTTGTGCGCGACTACTTTAGCAGGAAAAAATGAATGAGATTGCTGGTGTGCTGAAACCATTCGGGGATGATGGAATGTCGTCCAGATAAACAACAATCTGGTTGACAAAACGTCTCATGACTGCATAAAAGTTGTCCAACGGGTCGTGATGTTGCACAAAACCTGTCTTTTGACCTATAGAACGAGCCTCTATCTTACGTAAATCATCAAGAATTGTTGGACTAAACTATTCCTCGAGGCTTAACGTGGTTGAGCATCCCTTAGTTTTGATTCTATTGTTGTAGGACAGTTGATGGAGCTGTGAAGATTATATATAATGTACTTTTAAAGTTGATTTCTACTCTATGATGATACTTACCACATTTTCTACTATTAGTTTTTTCTCCAAAACTACCTGCAGACAAAGATTATACATTTCTTCAGCTTCTTACATATGATTGTGTTATTATCGGAGTCGATTTCTAATATAGTCACTCAACTAATAGTATTACCTCAGAAAGTCACATTTTGAGAATCAAGAAGAAAGGTGATTATCTGAGGTAATAACTATTAGCTGAGTGACTATCTAAGAGGTCCGCGCGATATTATAGTTGTCTTATAAAAAAAAGTATAAACAATCAAACTGTTCCTTTTAATATTCCATTCCTCCAACCTCAAGCCTCTTGTGTAATGAATTTAATATTTTTAAAAAGTTTTTTTTTATACTATTATTATAGTTTCCCTCATGCACATTTTTCCAATTTATAATAATTCTATCTTTATTGTCATAATTTATTGGTATGATGTTACTTTTCTTATACTTTTTCTTGTCCCGTTCAAAGTCGTCTCACTCCCTTTCCCTGTCAGATATCCTACCACTATCACGTTCATGAGAATTTAGTCTTCCTTGATCCTTACTCTTGATAAAATTTATTGTCCTTTATCTGTGACATTTATTTTTCTTTCATGTCATTGATTTGTTTTTTCTAGTTATACTTTACTGTTTATGGCCGTTGACTGGTGTACACTGTATTTGAAAGATTGCATCTGAAGTTTTATTGGTATTTATATCCTCACTTTAGGATGTTATTCATTGAGACAATGGTAACTTCCGTGTTATGTTTGTTAAATTTGGTGTTCTGTGAGTCATTCTCACTGTTGTTCTATAGCTTAACCCTGGCAGAACGCATGTCAAAAGTTATTTACTTTCGCTATTATGAGTATTTTTGGGGGTGTTGGAGACTTAATTAAAAAGTATTAATACTATGTAATATTGATAGGTAATATTTATGTCTTGTTACATTCTAAAATTAAATTATAATATATTATTTTTTTAAAGTGGGCTGGCCCGTAAGGCCCGCAACCCACAGAGTAATAGTATGGGCTTGATATTTTTTGGCTCATCATTTTGATAGTCTAGCCCAACCTGGCCCATCAAACTCAAAGCCCGTGTGGGCTAGCTTGGATGGTCTGAGCCAACCCGTATTGACATCTCTACAAAAAAAACTCTACATTATTGATACTCAAAGAAAACTTTGGAATATTTAAGAATGCCCGTAGGCGAATTCAGGATTTCAAAACGCGGATGTATGAATATGAAATTCATCAAGATGACCTACATTATGCATATTATACTAGACAAGGAGCCCAGAAATGGGGACAAAACAATAACAAATTCCATGAAAATGTGCACCAAGATCATAAATAACTTACACACCAGGATTATCTAGGCTCTAGTGTACCACCCGCCCCTATCCCCACGCAAAACTTTCATCGTCACCCTGTAAGACGAGGCCAACTTATCGAAGGATGGACATTGATTCAGTTCATACAACCTTTCGATAGGTGCTTGTTAGATCTTATTAAGCTTTTCTACTACGATGATAGGATTTGCTTTTGCTATTGCATTCTGACAAGCATTCCTTTAATCAAACGGGCAGTTGTGTTTGTCTAAATAATGATGAACTGCACAGAAAAGATCACCACATTTGAAACTGACCCCCGTTAATCCCAGATGCTTACGACAAGCTGTGCACTTTTTCAAACCCTCTTTTGACTTTACTTGTGAAATCTGAGAGGCTAAATCTGCAGATGCAACCACGGTACCTGTAAGAGTAAGTTTTGATTCATCGCTGCTTGAGCTTCTGCATACGACGTCTTTGCTGGATGTAGCTGCAAGCTTTGCATGTTCCTTCTTCAGTAGTATCCTGTCCTTTTGACACTTGGAACACATATTCATCGTAGCTGCACTACCGAAAAAATCACAATCGTTGATGCAGAGGATTGGGTCTTCTGGAGCTCGACAACCTGTCTCTTTAGATGACTCCATTTCTGCAGTTAACAAGTTAAGTTCAACACCACAAGTGTCACGCCTCAAATCCTATTAGGGTGGACTGGCACCCGTAACCGAAGTGGCCCAGGAGAACCAGCTCATCACCTTATACTTTGCATGCATACCTCTATGACAACCCAAAATTCGGACAGTATCATATCGCATATAAAAGGCAATAATCACCTCTATAAGCTCGAGCACACATATATATATATGTATATACAATACTTGGCCATTAGAGCCATCACGTCTATTAACAAAACACCACCTTGACTGTACATTAGGTCTACAAAACCTCCAGACAGTACACAGAGTTTAACTAAGGTCGGGACACACCCCGCCATATAACTAACTTCTATACAATACAAAAAGTGACTGGATATGACACGGAAAGCCCCGAAGCAAACTGAAGCTTACCAAAAGCAGCTGGATATCCTGACTCCTACTTGTGCAGTGTATGAGCTGAGGTACCTGTGCCTGCAGCATGCAATGCAGGTCCCCCGTGGGGGACATCAGTACAAAATATGTACTGAGTATGTAAAGCTGTAGATAATCACATATGATATAGGAGATCAATAAAAATTAGAAAAAAGTGAATAAATCGTAATAGGAGTGGACCAAACTTACTAGAACTTGTGACAACCTGTACATTGTATTTATTCAATCACTTTACCTTCGTTCTTATCATCTTTGTAATCATTACTGTACTGTATTGTGACCATTAGGCTGCCTCTAGTACATATCAATTGAGATCGACCCATGATAGGCTTATGCCCTTGGGATACCACACATGAACACATAAATAGGAATCAACCCATGATAGGCTTATGTCCCTGCGATACCACCCGATAAGAGAGAGCTTCCATCACTTAGTTCAATTAATTTTTAAGATTGTTATTTCAGTCGCCACCACATTTTTGATACTTTGAAACAATGAAACATCAATAAGAGACATATAAATAGACCATCAATGTAATAACTATGAAGTAAGAACTCATTGGCACATCAATGAAGTGTTTTGGAGTCATCAATGCCATAACAATGAAGTAGAAACTTATTAGTATATCAATGAAACGTTTTGGAGTCATTAATAGCACATAGATCTTGCTTGAGTAACTGGATACCTTCTGACATTCATTAGTGAAATAAACATGTGATATTTGGAAAACAAGTAAGTATTGGAATGTCTTGACATCTTGTAGGGTGGAAACAAGTTCATTGGTAACGTAGGACATCATACAAAACCATTATGGATCAAATGTTATTTGAATAACTTTGGAAACTTTCTTAATAGAACAATTGTTCACTTTTATGCCAAAGATATGGTATAGAGTATGCTTTATATACCTGACTGTCAACCTTCAATACTAGTCGCAAATGGACTTCCCGTCCTTTCAGATTACTTATCTACAATGAACATATATAGCAATCTAGTATTAGCAACCAAACGTCACAATTAAATTATTTGAATTCACCAAACTAGTGGTTAAGTATTAAGCCTTAATTACACTATAAAGGGTGTCACTTTAACCCTCTTATACTCCAATTACATTCACATGCCATGCATATTCATACAACATCCTCCAATATCAAGATTGGATTCATTTATCCTTCCAACCAATCCATCAAACCAAATTGAGCCATACACATAAATAATCATCAATTCAATAGTATATCACCATATCCACCTTCCACAACTCAATTACCATATCCACCTTACACAATTCAATACAACCAAACCATGCAAAATAGTCCATTACCCTATTTCCATCACCTTTCAATAACAACCAACACATAAAATCCTCTATCACATATATACATATGGAAAAGAATAAAGGCAAACAATATTCATACCTTAGAATTCACCTCTTGATTATGCAATCCTTTTTTGCACAAATAATAGGAGACGTTCGAAGCTCTCGAGATGACAAACGAAGTTATCGGATTACTTTGGAATTTCTACAGTTGAATCAAAAGTAATTTAAAGGTTAAATTTTTCTAGGGTCTATTCTTTCTTAATGATTGATGATGAAAATGAGTTTTTGAACTCATATACATGTATATATACACATATTCCCGTCCATAATATAATAGAAAATGACCAAAATGCCTTTAAAATTTAAATAATGTCAAATCTGTCCTTTGGTGGCCTGTTTTGATAAGCTAAACTAGATCGACCATAACTCTTTGCTCCGATATCGGATTTGGATAAAATTTGTATCGTTGGAATGATAATTTAAAGAGATTTCATTTCATATAAAGTAGGCCACCCAGTTTGTCCTGTACAAGGAGTTATGGTCATTTGAAGTTGACCGTAAAAATCTGTTTTGATAGGCCGAAGTAAAATGAGTATAACTCCTTACTCAGACGTTGGATTTGGATGAAACCAATTGCATTGAAAATAAGACTCAGAGATGTTTCTTTTCATAGGTTGCAGCTCTCCCCTTTCATTATATTTAGGTAGTTATGATCGTTTGAAATTGACCCAAAACATCGGCTGGCCTCAGTAGTTTGTGTGCAGGAAATTTTCCTGCACATTTACTATTCCCAAATATCCCGGCCATCGTTTTATAGTTTCTAATGTGGTCAATTATATCTGAAAGCTATCCGTTTTCGAAAATATTTATATCGTTGGAAATCTTATTCAATAACCTTCGTATGGAACCATCGACGGGCAAATTTTGGTATAAATAAATAAAAAATTAATTCCATATAAATAAGACCAATACACGTACTTGAATATGCCAATACACGTACTTGAGTACGGGGTGTTACAACAAGTTCATTAAGTACATTACGAAACAACAAAGGGGCAAACAAAAACTTCAACTAAGGAACATCACGTTTATGAAATATAAAGCAATTCAAAATAATACATACATTCAATATCTCGTACTTGCTAGATTTTTGTCTAATTGAATAGTTCTCCTCATAGTTTCGGTAGTGAGCTACATTGTGTGAGGTGTTCCATTATAAAGTATTTGATAAACTGATTTTTATTGATGTTCTTCTATTTCAATTGCCGAGGTTCTATCGGAAACAACCTCTCTACTTCTTCGGGGGTAGCGGTATGGACTATGTACATTTTACCCTCCCCAGATACACTGGGCTTCTTGTTGTTTTTGTTCTATTTAAATTGGTCTACTTCTAAACATTTTGGATTATCACTCTCATACCACAACATTGTTCCTATGCTGTTACCATCTTTACTATCTTCTCGTACGACTTGAAGCGTGTGTTGCCATGCAAACCTTTTTTCTTCAAAGAGTGTTTAGCATGCTGGACTATGTAAGGAGTGATTATCCTGACCAATGCCTTGAGCATCCTATGAATTCTATCGATGGAAACCTTTAGACATCTTCATTCTTATCTGCATGAATGCTAGTTTGCATCTGATGAGCTTAGGTTTTGGAGAAGATTGTTTCAAAAGAATAATATATATGCCCCAATGTCTTAACTCAAGGTTTGAGTTAGAAGGACCAAGCATCCGCAAGACGAGCTTCCAGAAAAAAATGACATGAGCTGACAAGTAGGATTGAACTGAATTAGAAATTTAGAATTTTCTCGTTGGAGTCACACGTGAAGTAGTTTTCTTTCCTTTTAGCAATAGAAAACAAGAACCAGTAAGTACTTCGCACCTATGATTTTTCCTGTATCAATAACACTACTTTCTTGAAGTCGATAATCTGGACGAGAAGAGGTATACATCTCTCTACCAAATATTCATTTTGATGAATAGGTAGTATGGAATATGGATACGCTAAAAAGTTGAGTGAAAGAAGTTATGTCATCAAATAGTTGCTCCAATATTTCCTTTCGAACCAAGCACATTTAGATACAAAATCTTTGACTTATCTGATAATTTATTATATGAAAAGTTTTACTGGATGGTAAGATATGCTTGGAGAATATTCTTCTAATCTTATGATAGACGGTTATTTTTCCGTTACAGGTGAATTTGATAGCTAAACTAAGTCATCCATATCTTTTAGAGTACAAAGATGCTTGGGTGGATAAGGTATCCTATCATCCAGTTTTGTGGTTGCTTGGATCAGAAAGTGCAAAACGTAGCCTTTAATAGTTGCGATTATTGCTGCATAAGCTGCACCAGAGAAAAAGCTCGACTTTGTTTTTCTTTCAGGGGAGCTATATATGCATCGTTGCCGATTATTGCGAAGATGAAAATATGTGAGTGATTATCCCTGATTTTGCTAACATTTTAAATGTGTACCTATAAGGAAAGATAAGAATGAAGAACAAAAGGAGAGACTAAACGAGGGAAGGGAAAACAATTGTTAAGTAAAATTCTTCATCATTGTCACCAGCTATATTTTATCGTAAAATATGGCTAACCTGTGTTTGTAGAGCGCAACCTTTTGCCAAGATCGTGGCTGTTTTCAGCCTGTGTTGTAAGCACATCCAGATATCTGGAGAATGAAAGACCTCAAATTTCATAAATACTCCCTCGTACCAAGAACGATAGAAGGGGTAATGAGGTTGAAAATAAAGAAATGAATAGGATGATCATAGAACTTCTTTTGTGGTGTAATTTGAGGACGGTGATGATTTTTTTTTCCCGTGTTCAGGGCGGAGGTCATGAGGAAGTCTAGAGGAGCACTTTTCCCGGAAGATGTAGTTAAATGCAATTTCAATATTTATGAAGTTTCTCTGTGCCTTCCCGATAGCTTAAAAAATTGCGTGTTTTTATGTTGTTTTATTTCCAGCTATTATAAAAACTCTGCAAATGGATGACTCATCTATTGTTAGCTTTGGAGCATCTGCATTCCAACAGCGTTCATTTAGGTAACATATTCATCACAATGGACAACAACATCAAGTTATGTAAGAATGTCCGAACAATTGCTTGATTGGGTCGTCTTTGCTTCTTTACTATCCTTCAAATTCACTTGATTGTCATAGGTGATTTTGGATTAGGAAAATTGCTAGATGCAGAAGGCTTTGCTTCCTCGGTATGAATTTCTATTGCGGCAAAATGAACCTCTTACTTACATGCAAGTTTCAACCATCTATTGTCACCTAACAATCGATTCAACATATCTATTTAGCAAGAGAGAAATCCCTTCTCCCTCCAAGATCGAGAAACCTAAAATTTTCTTTCATTTTCGATCATAGGTACCAAAATGTTGTGGTGGTCATCTTCCTTTTTATCAAAACAAATATTGTGGTATTCATCATATTACAAAGCTCCTGTCTCCATAGCACCTAGCTTAATGCATTTGAGAAAAAGACGTCGAGTTTTATAGCTAATCCTTAATTTCGGAAAAAATTTCATGTAATAGGTATCTGGCACACCAAACGACATGTGCCCTGAGCTCCTTGCCAGCATAACCTATGGCTATAAATCTGATATATGGTCGCTTGGTAAGAAATAAAAATGTTGATGAAGCAATGTATTTCAGCTCTTTACATCATGTCCCTAATACTAACACTTTAATGTGATTTTAGGATACTGTATGTTTGACATTGCTGCACATCGACCCCTGTTTAAAGCTTCTGTGAGTTGATTGTTCAGCTATCTGAACTTCGTAAACAATACCTCGAAAAGTTATACTTGTTATGCAAAAAAAAAGAGAAGTTCTTTATCCTGATATCTTCTATATGATATAGTGACAATGTAAATCCAACAGGACAAAACTGGACTTATCAACAAAATAAATGGGTTTGTTCTCACCACTTCCGATTATATACTCCTTCACCTAGTAAGTATCTTCCTTCTCAGCATGCCACAAGTATAACAAATCAGTCAGTTAACAAAGCGGATTTAATTCTTGCAGGAAACAGATAATAAAAAGCATGCTAAGGGAGACTCCAGAACACCGACCTACATTGAGTGCGAGCTACATATGTTCAAATGTTATTCTTTCTATTTCAACCTGTTAAGTCTTATTTTCCTTTTTAGTCCATTTAAAAGCGAATGTTTCTTTCCTTTTACAACAACTCCTTAGTTCTAACTTTCTACGTGGCATGTTTAAAGATCCCAAACTTAAATTACATTTTGATACATTCTGCATACCTTTATTTTAAGACCACATGATTCAAGTCTTCTTTTCATTCTTAAACTTCGTGCCAAATCAAAAGTAGAAAAACAAAATGAAACGGAGGGAGTATTAAATTGAGATTCATCTTGATATATTTTTTTACCTCTACTTATAGGCTGCCGAGCTATTGAGACATCAACATTTGCAACCATACCTCCTCTTGTGTCACAACCCTTCATCTGCGTTTCTTCCTGTGAAGTCCCCGAGCAGAACGAAAGAGAAAACACGACCATCACCTGGAAAATCTATCATTCGGAGAGGTAGCAGAGATAGACAGTTGAAGCTAAAAGAGAAGAGAACTGTCCTTTACTTTGATGAACGTGATAACATTCAGCTAAGAAACTTATCTGACAATTATAACATGTTCTGAGCCAAACTTGACACTAAGAGAGTCGATCCAACAATCTACTTGGTTAGGATCTCTCAAGATAGTAAGGATTCTAAAAGTGGGGAGACGAGTGAGGCAGCTGTTTGCAATGGATATAATCAACAGGAGACTATCTCACAAACAGAAACTACAATCACTCCAAGCTCGTCAAGTTCAAGGGCAAAAACATGGTCTGAGGAAAAAAAAAATGTTTCTCCGGAGCATGTTAGTTTATTTGACGAGGGTGATACAAAGAATAACAAGACAAAAGAGCTTGAGGTATTGAGCAGTCCACTGGACCATAAGGAAGCAGATATAGTGGAATATATCTCCGCAAAATCTAATAGAATGACATTGTCTGATGGAAGATTCAACGATAAAACACGAACCTTCGATGAAGAAAGCACTTCATCTAATTCACAGTCGGCAAAACCAGAACCAGAGGAAGCACCAAGATCCTGTGTTGCTGAAACTAAAAATGGTAGTGAGGGTAGAGAAGTTGCTATTGACTGCTTGTCAACTGAAAGTGATGGTTCACTTGTACACAAAGACGAGCTAGTAAAGAAAGCAACCGTGGTTTATGACACCAAACAGGCTAAGAAAGACGCTCTTCGAGCACTGGATAATAAGGTTTCGCAGATCAAGTCACTAGCCGCATTAGCTACTAAGGAGGACAAAGACAACTTGGGTAATCCCATTGAACAAAGGGCTGAAGCTTTAAAGTCTCTTTTGGAGGTTTGTGTGCGACTACTTATGCAGGAAAAAATCGATGATCTTGCTAGTGTGTTGAAACCATTCGAGGATGATGGAATGTCGTCTAGACAAACAGCAATCTGGTTAACAAATAGTCTCATGAATGCACAAAAGTTGTCCAAAGGGTCGTGATGTTGCACAAAACCTGTCTTTTGACCTATAGAACGAGCCTCTGTCTTACGTAAATCATCAAGTATTGTTGGACTAAACTATTCCTCGAGGCTTAATGTGGTTCAGCATCTCTTAGTTTTGATTCTATTGTTGTAGGACAGTTGATGGAGCTGTGACGATTATATATAATGTACTTTTAAAGTTGATTTCCACTCTATGATGATACTTACCACATTTTCTACTGTTAGTTTTTTCTCCAAAACTACCTGCAGACAAAGATTATACATTTCTTCAGCTTCTTAGATATGATTGTGCTATTATCGGAGTTGATTACTAATATAGTCACTCAACTAATAATATTATCTAAGACAGTCACGTTCTGAGAATCAAGAAGAAAGGTGATTTTCTGCGGTAATAACTATTAGCTGAGTGACTATCTAAGAGGTAAGCGCGATATTATAGTTGTCTTATAGAAAAAAGTATAAACAACCAAACTGTTCCTTTTAATATTCCATTCCTCCCACCTCAAGACTCCTGTGAAATTAATTTAATATTTTTAAAAAGTTTTTTTTTATACTATTATTATAGTTTCCCTCATGCACATTTTGCCAATTTATAATAATTCTATCTTGATTGTCATAATTTATTGGTATGATGATACTTTTCTTATACTTTTCCTTGTCCCATTAAAAGTCGTCTCACTCCCTTTCCTGTCAGATATCCTACCACTATCACGTTCATGAGAATTTAGTCTTCCTTGATCCTTACTCTTGATAAAATTTATTGTTTGTGACATTTATTTTTCTTTCATGTCATTGATTTGTTTTTTCTATTTAAACTTTACTATTTATGGCCGTTGACTGGTGTACACTGTATTTGAAAGTTTGCATCTGAAGTTTTATTGGTATTGATATCCTCACTTTAGGATGTTATTCATTGAGACAATGGTAACTTCTGTGTTCTGTTTGTTAAATTTGGTGTTCTGTGAGTCACTCTCACTGTTGTCAAGTGACTGAACATTTAATCATAAGATGACAATCTGATGATCTGTGTTTATGTTGAAATATCACAGAACATGGGATAGACTATGTACTTCCGGTGAAGAGAAAGTTGAGAAAGGAGAAACGTAAGGTTGTGAATGGGGGGAAAGCAAATAGGAGTGTGGCATCTGTGTTGACCTCCCTAAAAAAATGAAAAGGTCGGGCTGTTAACTTTACTGTTTTGTGGTGGTTGTTGAAGACTAGCTTCTTGAAGAGCTCTCCGAGAGGTGCATTGCATCAGCTTCATATTTGTTAGAAACTAAGTATTCGGTGCGGGAGTAAATAAGTGCAGAAACTAAAAACAAAATTGTAGGAAATTGTTTTGTTGTGTATTTTCATTTCTATGGTAATACATGTGAAGTGGAAGTACATTGAAGCTGAGGTCGACAATATTCAATACTCGAAAAATTTAACAAAAAACAGTTTGTTATGGTGTGAACTATAGATCACGGGACTTCTAAATGGATCAAACATTCATCAAGACAAAGGGAAATGGACATTTTCTACTCATGTTTAGAGTTTGTAAAAAATATGCTTGTTATTCTGCTTGTTCAGACATACAGTATATTCTTACTTGATGTTGCTGCATTCGAATTTGGAAAGCAAATTACCCGGCTGACTTGTTAATGTAGGATATCATATCATGTGCTATGTCGGAAATGCACTCCTATCAATGTACTGTGAGTTTAAAGTATTGATGAGGCATATGACGCGTTAGAGGAAATAGCAGAGAAGGATGCTGTCTCTTGGGTAGCTCACTGTCTTAATCAATTTTCAGTTCTAAACAAAAGAAGTTTGATCTTTGTAGTTGTGTTTGTTACTTTTTCCAATTGTAAGATGATATATGTGGAAAGTAAGGTCCCTCTAAATTCTTGTTTTCTTTAACTTTAGCTTTAAAGATCCAATTTTTACTCAAGAAATCATAGTAATATGAACAATGAGTTGTCTAAGAAAACTGTTTTACCTAACCAAAAAGAATAAATTGCTCTCTGTGGTTTAAAATAATTTTGATACTGTATAAATAAAAGGCTGAAAGTTTAAATTTTGATTGAAGTGATAAGGCTTTCACTTTAAAAAAACAAATACTAAAAAAGAAGTATTAATATATTTAAAATCAAGTGGGTCCAATAACGGTAAAAAGGTAATTGTGCCTTTGAAAGATTTCCAAATAAGGAAAGACGACATTTATTTTGGGACGGGCGACACATAATTTGGGTCGGAGGTAGTAACAGATTTTTGCATATGCATCCATTTAGGATTATTGGGTTTCATTTCAAATTGTTCTTATATTTCAACCATTTTTCATTTTGTGCTTGTAATATTCTACTTCAAACAGATGCTCACTAGGGGATTGTTCTTAATATTCATAAATGCAAAAGCACAAGTACAATAAGTCGAATCAGATGCAGAATCAATGATTTGTACAAAATACTTTGCTTGACATTATTGAGTCAAGAGTTATCACATGAGAACAACACTGATAGGCTTGCAACAAAGTCTCAAAAAGAGGAGCTACTAACAGTTCCACCAAATTTAGCTAGAACTGTAGAGGTCTAAAACAACTTCATCTACTAATTCTTGGAGAATATGCCTAGCAACTTTAGTGCGACATTCATATTCTTCAATCTCAAAGTCCGTACATTTACCCAAAGAATGGCTCATATCCCATTCTATTAGCTCATCTGGGATCAAACCAACAAATTGTGTCCACTCTTCGACCTCATCGATAATATCAGCAATCAGAATTTCTTTTGTCATACTTGATGGTAGTTTGGTACAGGTTCTGAAACCAGAATCAGAGATTGGAGAAAATTTTGAGTCTAGGTATTCTAATAGACAATCAACGGGCGAATCCTTTGAGCTGATTCATCTATTTTGGGTAATTACAGCCAAGCAACTCACCGAAAGCCATCCACAGAAAACTCGAAAACATTTCATGCTCATTGAGGAGAAAATGGCTCTAAGAGAACCCATCCTCTACTGGTAGAGGCTGCTGTTGAGGTGTAGTTCCAAATATGAGTTCAGCATTCAAAATGACCTGTTTTGCGCAGCTGAGTTTTCTTTCTTTTAACTGATCAATCTTGTTGAGCACTCCAGAAACATTATGAATCAGTTCTCTGCAACTCCTCCTGGTGGATAATGAGGTCTCACAATCTGAAAGATCTCTATCAGGTTCTGGAAAGAGTGGTTCATCATCAACAGAGTCCACTGATTCAGCAAGCACTTTGTCCTCTGGAAGAAAACAAGCATCATATTTATTAGAAGCATGGATGCATGAAATCCAAGTTCAGAGTTGTCTTATTTTTTAATCTATGTATTTGAGGGAAGTAAAGGAAGTATGCAAATAGTAAAATGTCGAATCATGGACCATACTTAAGCTACTATTGGGACTGCTGGAGAGGTAGCTGTCAGTTGAATGGTGATCAAGTGAATTCCCAACTAAATCTGCTTTATCTTCCAAAGAAGAAAAATATCTAGTAGGATAAGTGAGAGCTCATTTAGCTCTAAACCTTTGCAAACCTGGTTCTAAACTCTTTATTTCGGTCATCTGAAATCCATATCTTCTTTATCAGAACCGCCAGGTCTAGCACCAAGTTTGTCTGCCACATTGCTCCAAGTTTCAGAAGTTGAAGCCTTTTGGGGCTTACTGCCTGATCCTGCTGGCATCGATTCCAAACTCATGAGCCTAGCAACCAAACTTGGAGCTTTCATTTCACGCTTGCTTTCACAACGTGTATCGGTCATTCCATTATTCTTTGCATTTTAGAAAACCCCCACTGTTCTCATTAGCAATCTACATTGTTCATACAAGAACCAAAAACAATAAAAACAAAAACTTTCCTGTCAGACTTAAATGGGAGTATAGTTCAAGAAATGAGTACCAAACGAAGCTTTGGCTGCTTCTCATCCCCTCCAAACTTTTTTGAAGCTTGTTTCAAGCAAGCTATAAGAATGTAGCACAAAAAAAGAAATAATTTAGCCCTCTAGCTAGAATCACCTTCAAGAAATTAACCATTCTACTTTAAAAATGAGTGGAATGAGTGGAATGTAGTAGTAGCTAACCTGGTGAAAGCAGTTTATGTGGAAACAGCTTTTTGGCAAATCTACAGTTTCGATCAATGAGCTGAAAGAAAATGCCCGTGCAACCACAAGGCCTTTGAGGTTGTCCCTCATTCATTTCTCTAGCTGAGCTACCATTCATCCTTCAAAATCCTCTCTTAAATTTCTTCACCTTTTCTCCCACTCTGCTGAATGTGATTCACACACTTTGTCTTCCCAATAAGATTCTATCAAACATTATCTTCACATTAATTTGGAAAGAATTAAACAAAAGACCCCCCCCCTATTAGCCCCTCTGCCTACCACATCACTCACCCTCCTTGGCCCAAAAAAAGAAAATGGGGAAAAAGACTTACATTTTCATGCAAGAAACAAAGCAAAAACCCAAAAAAATATCAGAAAGAAAGTAGAAAATAACTATGAAAAGTAAAACCCTGAGCTGTGTTCAATTATGACAAAACTTTCACAAGAAACCACAGTCAAACAAAGCAAACACAGAACAAGAAAATACAAACAACAATACCCAGAAAGTCTTCAAGTTGCACCAAATGTGCTACTGTTTAAGAAACGGCTAGAACTGGTTATAGTACACTCTAGTAAGCTATTCTTTTCTTTTTTTAATCTTCTTTATGATAGAGAAAAAAGCAAAATCATAATTATTTTAAATTAGTTCCTATAGACATGCTTTCTATGCTTTGCTATCACAAATGCTACAGAATAAGAAAAGAATGCGTCGATAGAGACTAACCGATTAGGCACCAAACAATAATAATAGAACCCAAAGAAATTTCAGCAAGGGCAAGACCGAATGTTTTTCGAAATCCAAAGTGCCAAAGAACTTCAAAGTACTTTTAAGAGAAAATAGAGGGACTAATAGCGGAGGAGAAGTTTGTCCTCTTACAGAAAGAAAATGGTGAGTTTATATAGTGAGGAGGGCCATCCACAATCCCAAATAATGAAGGAAGAATAATATTTAATGGAAGAAGAATAACATCTAATGAATGAATTAAAGGGATTGTTCCCATAAATTGATGGGGTAAATCAATCCGTTCCACCAATCATGCTATAGTTGCCATAAATAAATAATACCCTATTATAACATTTGAAATTTCCATGAATTGAACAAGTAAAAAGAGATCCTTCCTACTTATTAAATGAAATCAAGAAGAGGTATCTAAATTTACCATAATTAACGTGTGATTGGATGTCTGTCAACCAAGTAAGGCAAGAAAAATAAAAAATCAATTACTGAGATGCTTTTCTCAAATCAAATTGGCACTGGATCGTACCCAAACAGTTAAAACATGCGCATATTAGACTTATTAAAGATTTACGAAAAAATCCAAAAAATAAAAAATCAATTACTTAGATGCTTTTGTCAAATCAAATTGGTACAGGATCATACCCAAACAGTCAAAACGTGTACATATTAGCCTTATTAAGGATTTACGAAAAAATCCAAAAAATAAAAAAATCAATTACTGAGATGCTTTTCTCAAATCAAATTGGTACAGGATCATACCCAAACAGTCAAAACGTGCACATATTAGCCCTATTAAAGATTTACGAAAAAATCGTCAAATCGTCACATATATGCTTTTACCATACAAAATTACCCATATTGACTAAGAGACATAAAAAATGTGAAGTTGCAGGAAGTTAGGCGTGTTTGCACATACCAGAGAGAGATGAACAAATTGACTCACCATTCAAGTTAAGCGTCACAAAATTTCAATCAAGCAAGACATGCAAATTGGGTCGAATAAAAATCACAGACTTAAAATCAACACATTTATTCAGCAAAAATCAAACGTGGCCACACTTATGAGAGACACAGATGAAGAAATTGTACTAAAGTTCACACACATATTTCAAACACAAGATCAAACCTGAAGACAGATTCTTCAATTTTGATGAGGAAGCGTTGCATGGTTGGAACGCCGAAGGGGTTTGCTAGTGGTATCGCTGTGGGAGAGGAGTCAAGGATGTGTTGAGGTTGTTGGACATTCACCGGAGGGGAGAAAGAAGGTGACTGGAGGACGGAGGATGGAGCGCCGACGTGGAGACTTGCTGGCCGTCTCCGTCGATGGCAGTACTATTCGCTGGTGGAGGACGAGAAGGGAGGGGGCTGGCCATCGCAGCAGCAACTGGACTCACATGGGGTAAGAGCTGGCGGCGCATATAGAGGAGAAGAAAGAGGCAACGACGAAGGTTGTTCACCGGAGATGGCAGTATGGCGACGAGGACTCGGAGCGGAGAGGGTGGTTTTAGTGGTCGATTGGCGACGGAGAGATCAGAGGAGGGGGTGGAGATCGAGATTTGGAGGTGTTTTTAGAGAGAGAGAAGTGAGAGGAGGAGAGATAGAGGCGGAAGTTGGGGAAAAAAATTTGAGTTAGGGTTTGTAGGTTTGAAAAAAGGGAAAGAGAGATCTTTTGATGTCACCCGTTGGATTGGTTTTTGATTGACGACTGTGATTTAATGTCATGGGAGAATTAAAATGTGGCTATGATGAAAAATAATGGCTTAAATTGTAAGAAATTTGGTTAAGATTGTAATGGATTGGGTAAAAATAGGCTATAATTGTAAGAAATTAAATAAAATTGGATTAAAAGGTAAACAAAATCATGCAAGGTAATTTTGATTAGGTTGTTATTTAAATTAAATTAGGATTAATAATAATATATGATAATAGTAATTAAATAATAAATAACACCATTAAATAATAAATAATAAAAAATATAATAAAAGACAAATAATAATAATGACAAAAATAATAATTAAACAATAAATTATAATAATAAATAATAAATAATAAGTAATATTAATATATATAATAACAATGTCGATAAATAATAATATCAATAAATAGTATTAAATAAAGTAAAACTAGACAATGTATTTTACAAAATTGTGAGTGTGCATAATTACGTGAAAATAATTTAATTAATAAAATTATAAAAATGTCAATTTTAATTTTAGAATATTATTAAAATATGACTCTAATAGATAATTGGTGATTTATGCATTTTCTAAATTATGAATGTGATATGTCGGAAATCTGTTTGATGCAATAAAATATGCAAAAATACTAATTGAAAAAACTGACTTTTAAATAACTAATTCAAAACAATAAATAAATAGGAACAATCAAATTTCTTAAATTCATGATATAAGAAATACAAAAATGAAGTATAAGAATAAATATAAATTTCAACATTATTATTGAAACAATTAAATTACCTTAAATATCAACAATATATAAACAACTCATTTATTATGAATATTGAGGAAGTATTGTCTAAAATATCAATTAATTAAGTGGACTCAATGTAAAATACTTGAATAAACCTTTCAATCTTTTCTATTTACCCCATTTGAATTGGACACACTCCTTAATAAATTCTTTACTCTTGCAAGGTTAAAAGTAATTTCACTAATATATTTTTAGTTACTAAAATTTATACACTTTTTTAAAATAATAATGATTATATTCTAATCTTTTATATAAATGAAGACTTTAGTTACTACTATTTTGTCTTATTTGAGGATATTTTCGTTTTAACAACACCAACAGTAAGAGTATTTTGGTAACTAAAACCTTCAATCAATGACACTTTACCGTGTCTTTTGCCTCTATTATTTTACTTTCCTAAAATCTTTGTTCATCTTTATTTTCTCTGTTTTTCCTTTATTCCACTGTATTCCCTGCGCACCTTGACACCAAAACACAAGTTTCAAGCAAAATTCATGTTTTTAATCTCAGTTTTTATTAGTCCATCATGATTTATTTTTGGTAAGTGCATCTTTGATGGTGGAGCAAGTTTTCGAGCAAGTCTTCATTTGATGTTTTTTATATATATGATACATGATGCTAACTATTTCAAGCCTTACTCCTTTTATTTCAAATCTGTTATTAGTATTGATCTATTATACAAATTAATTAATTAAAGTTTTAATCTATTTTCTCTAAATCTGTAGTGAATATTGTTATGGTACTAACTAATTCAATTATCCTTTGGATATCTTCTTGTTCTGCAATACTAATTAACTTTTGCTATCCTTTGGTCCTTTTTACTTGCTCTAAATATTGATTTTTGATTTACATTTTCTATTTACAGAAGATTGATTTTATAAATTTGTCTTAAGAGTTGTATAGAGAAATAGGTTTTAATCGGATCGACTCATTGTAACCTACTGGGAACTATAGAAAGTAATTTGCTTATGGATTGATGAACATTTAATATCATAATACTCCCTCCGTCTCAAATTATATGTCGCCATTTGACCGGAAACAATATTTAAGAAATAGGCATTGACCTTGCTAAAGTTACTAAATTACCCCTCTTAAAAAAGTATTCGACCACTAGGTACTTTTATTAAATTTCACAATAATTAAAAAAATGCAATAGAGAGTATAGTATTAAAAAAAATCTACCAAAAAAATACACCACCTACATAACTGTCTCTCTCTTTTGCAAAGATTTATGTAGTCCAAATCAGTGTATTGCTTTAATTTAAAATTTTACACTCATTTTCTCTATCAAGAATTAAGAAAAATTTGTTATTACAAAATTCAATTTTCTAGAAAATAGGACCAATTTGCCGTCATGTACGGATTTTCCACAAAAATTTACGTTTCTGATTTGATTTTGGTTTCAATTTTTGGGCGCTAAACCTACTTTTTCATTTGAATTTTTAGCAAATGGTTATTTTGTAGTGCCAAATCTTCTTTTCATTTGAGAGATGTTCTTTTGCATCTTCTGGTTACTGTATCCTTTCTTTTATTTTGGATAATTTCAAAATTCTTCCTTTTATCTCCTCTCTTATTTTTGCCATTACTCTAAAGATGAGGTTCGTCGTACCTATAGACTCAACCTTCAAAAATAAACGATTGAAATTAGAAGAACGTCAGGAAATTTCAAAGTTTATTTTGAAAGAAAGTAAGGAAGGAAGTCTAAAATACGGATCTATAACACAAGCTGCGATGTTGTTCAAGAAATCAATAAGAACTATTCAGCGCATTTGGAAACAATGTCGATCATCAGTTGATAATAGTATGTCTTCGTTAGTTGTTTCTTTAAGACCTATAGGTAAAGTTTGTTGAAAACGGATTGGAGTCGACATTAATCAAGTCAAAGAAATTCTATTTTGTCGTTGAACATATATTCGATCTCTGGCTTTTGCGATGAACATGGCAAAATCAACTATCTTTTGGCGTATGAAAGATGGAACTCTTCGGCCAGATTCTAATTCCATCAAGCCTCAGTTAACCGAAGGAAACAAAAAGGTACGACTTCAATACTGCCTCTCAATGAATGATTAGAATACAATCCACATAAATCCCATGTTTATTAATATGTTTAATTATGTTCATATCGATGAAAAGTGGTTTTTTTTGTCCAAAAAAGTTGAAAGGTACAACCTGCTTCCTGGAGAGCATGAGCCAGATCCGTATCGTTCTTACAAAAGTAAAAGTTCTATTCCAAAGGTTATGTTTATGGCTGCTGTAGCACGTCCTCGATTTAATGAAAATGGAATTGAGTTGTTTTCTGGAAAAATAGGTATTTTTTCGTTTGTAGTTAAGGAACCAGCTAAGCGGAATAGAAAAAATCAAACAGCAAGAACTATGGAAACAAAGCCCATTCAGTCAGTAACTAAAGATATCACTAGAGCTTGCTTTATAGAGAAAGTTCTTCCTGCTATTAGAGCAAAATGGCCAGCTTCCGATTCAAATAATCCTATATTTTTACAACAAGATAATGCAAGGCCATATATTGGTAACAATGATTTGAAATTTATTGAAGCTGCCCGACAAGATGTATTTGACATTATATTGTATTTTCAACAATCGAACAATACAGATTTAAATGTTTTAGATCTTGGTTTTTTTAGAGCAATCCAAAGTCTTCAATATCAAAAGGCCCCTAAAAATGTTGATGAATTAGTGGAAGCAGTGGAAAGATCTTTTGATGAAATGAAAGCGAAACCACTCAATCATGTATTTCTTAATTTACAATATTGTATGATTGATGTGATGAAAGATAGTGGCGGCAATAATTACAAAGTGCCTCATTTGAACAAAAATGGACTAGAAAGAGAAGAAAAACTTCCTCTCCAACTTCATTGTGATATTGATATAGTCAATAAAGATTTGGCTCTACTTCAACAATGATATGGGTTTTTACTATGGTAAATCTCTTTATTTTGAAGTTGGAATGGTGTTCTTTCAAGTAGTATGTAGAAGTACTGTACTACTTTTATGTATAGCCGTAGTGATCATCATGTAACTTTTACAATGATGTTTTGTCAAATATGTTAGGAGTACTATTTTTGTGTACAGACATGGTGATAATAATGTATTTTTTGTACTCAGGAATAACTCTACTTACAATGATATAAGTCCCACCAGCTTATATATACTTATATGTCTTTTTCTAGCTTTATTGTTGTTTTATGCTTCTATTTGTTTCTTACTTTCTTATCACATAATAGAGGGCTGCGTCAATGGAAGGAAGGAGGAAAGGGAAGTGGGAGTCATACCGTCAAATTTGTATGAATTTTTATTTTTAAACTAGGAAGTCTATTTCGAGAACAATTAATTGAATGTTAAAGAGTTTGTGCAGACCAAATATATTTGGACAGCATGGAGATGTCAATTGTTCAGGGGAACTAAATGAAAATAGTTGAAATCAATGTTGCGATTATGAGATACCTTGGTTTATGCAAAAGGGTGTGGTACAGTTTCACTAATAAAGGCGGAACACTCAGCTATTATGCAAAGAGCAGTAGCTACGCTCCATAAAGACAACATATTGGGCATGGTAACATTTTGTCAGGCTGCTCTAAGCATATGGTGTCTATTACAATTCTTCTCTCGTGATGAATAAGATTGGTAATCACGATCCCGAGAAGAGTCATGTTTTGGTTTCTTTGAGTGAACTTTGTCTATTGAACGATGACTCATTTCCTTATACTTTTTCTTGTCCCGTTCAAAGTCGTCTCGCTCCCTTTCCCTGTCAAATATCCTACCACTATCACGTTCATGAGACTTTAGTCTTCCTTGATCCTTACTCTTGATAAAATTTATTGTCCTTTATCTGTGACATTTATTTTTGTTTCATAGTGTACACTGTATTTGAAAGTTTGCATCTGAAGTTTTTATGGTATTGATATCTTCACTTTAGGATGTTATTCATTGAGACAATGGTAACTTCCGTGTTATATTTGTTAAATTTGGTGTTCTGTGACTCACTCTCACTGTTGTCGAGTGACTGAACATTTAATCATAAGTTGACAGTGTGATGATTTGTGTTTATGTTGAAATATCACAGAACATGGGCTAGCCTATGTACTTCTGGTATAGAGAGAACTGAGAAAGGAGAAACGTAAGGTTTTGAATGGTGGGAAAGCAAATAGGAGTGCGTCATCTGTGTTGACCTACTTTAAAAAATGAAAAGGTCGGGCTGTTAACTTTACTGTTTTATGGTAGTTATTGAAGATTGGCTTCTCGAAGAGCTCTACGATAGGTGCATTGCATCAGCTTGATATTTTTTGGAAACTAAGTATTCGGTGTGGGAGTAACTAAGTGCAGAAACTAAAGACAAAATTGTAGGAAATTGTTTTGTTGTGTATTTTTATTTTTGTGGTAATACATGTGAAGTGGAAGTACATTGAAGCTGAGGTCGACAATATTCAATAATCGAAAGATTAACAGAAAACAGTTTGCTGTGGACTGAACTTCAAATCACGGTGCTTCTAAAAGGATCAAACATTCATCAAGACAAAGTGAAATGGACATTTTCTACTCATGTTTAGAGTTTGTAAAAAATATGCTTGTTATACTGCTTGTTCAGACATACAATATTTTCTTACTTGATGTTTCTGCATTCGAATTTGGAAAGCCAATTACACGGCTGACTTGTTAATATAGGATACCATATCATGTGCTATGTCGGAAATACACTCCTATCAATGTACTGTGAGTGTGAAGTATTGACAAGGCATATGACGCATTAGAGAAAAAAGCGGAGAAGGATGTTGTCTCTTGGGTAGCTCACTGTCTCAATCAATTTTCAGTTCTAAATAAAAGAAGTTTGATCTTTGTAGTTGTGTATGTTACTTTTTCCAATAATAATATGATATATGTGGAAAATGGGATCCCTCTAAATTCCTGTTTTCTTTCTTTAACTTTAGCTTTAAAGATCCAATTTTTATTTGAGAAATCACAGTAATGTGAACAATGAGTTGTCAAAGAAAACTGGTTTTCATATGTAGAACCAACCAAAAAGAATAAATTGCTCTCTGTGGTTTAAAATAATTTTGATACTATAAAAATAAAAGGCTGAAAGTTTAAATTTTGATTGAAGTGATAAGACTTTTACTTTAAAAAAACAAATACTACAAAAGAAGTATTAATATATTTAAAATCAAGTGGGTCCAATAAGGATAAAAAGGTAATTGTGCCTTAAAAAAAATTCCAAATAAGAAAAGACGACATTTATTTTGGGACGGACAAAAAAGGAAATGGCGAAACATAATTTGGGACGGAGGGAGTAGTATTTTTATTTGGTTCGAAGGATATCATATGCCTCAGCAGAGAAATAAAGTGCAGCTCTCCTCTCTTTCTCTTACATATCTAGTTCTATAGCTTAACCCTTACTTTTACGATGTAAGGGCAGAACACATGTAAAAAGTTATTTAATTTCGCTATTATGAGTATTTTTGGGGGTGTTGGAGACTTAATTAAAAAGTATTAATACTATGTAATATTGATTGGTAATATTTATGTCTATTAACATTCTAAAATTAAATTATAAAATATTATTTTTTTAAAGTGGGCTGGCCCATAAGGCCTGCAACCCACAGAGTAATTGTGTGGGCTTGATATTTTTTGGCTCATCATTTTGATAGGCTAGCCCAACCTGACCTGTCAAACTCAAAGCCCGTATGGGCTAGCTCGGATGGGCTGAGCCAACCCATATTGACATCTCTAAAAAAAGAGTCTACATTATTGATACTCAAAGGAGACTTTGGAATCTTGAAGAATGCACGGAGGCGAATTCAGGATTTCAAAAAACGGATGTATGAATGTGAAATTCATCAAGATGGCCTACATTATGCATATTATACTAGACAAAGAGCCCAGAAATGGGGTAAAAACAAGAACAAATTCCTTGAAAATGTGCACCACGATCATAAATAACTTAAACACCAGGATTATCTAGGCTCTAAGGTACCACCCACTCCCACCCCACACAAAACAATCATCGTCACCCTATAAGACGAGGCCAACTTATCGAAAGATGGACATTTCTTCAGTTCATACAACCTTTCGATAGGTGCTTCTTAGATCTTACTAAGCTTTTCTGCTACGATGATAGGATTTGCTTTTGCTATTGCATTCTGACCAGCATTCCTATAATCAAACGGGCAGTTGTGGTTGTCTGAATAATGATGAACTACACAGAAAAGATCACCATATTTGTAACTGAACCGCATTAATCCCACACGCTTACGACAAGCTGTGCACTTTTTCAAACCCTCTTTTGACTTCACTTGTGAAATCTGAGAGGCTAAATCAGCATATAAAACTGCGGCACCTGCAAGAGCAAGTTCTGATTCATCGCTGCTTGAGATTCTGTGTACGACGTCTTTGCTGGATGCAGCTGCAAGCTTTGCATGTTCCTTCTTTAGTAGTTTTTTGTCCTTTTGACACTTGGAACACATATTCATCATAGCTGCACTACCAAAAAAATCACAGTCGTTGATGCAGAGGATGGGGTCTTCTGGAGCTCGACAATCGGTCACTTTAGTTGACTCCATTTCTGCAGTTAACAAGTCAAGTTCTACACCACAAGTGTCACACCCCAAATCCTATTGGGGTGGACTGGCACCCGTAATCGAGGAGGCCCGGGAGAACCAGCTCATCACCTTATACTTCCTATGCATACCTATATGAAAACTTGAAATACGGACAACATATAAAAGGAAATAATCACCTGTATAAGCTCTAGTACACATATATATATGTATATACAGTACTTGGCCATTGGAGCTATCACGTCTATTAACAAAACACCACCTTGACTGTATATTAGGTCTACAAAGCCTCTATATAATACATAGAGTTTAACTAAGGTCGGGACACACCCCACCATATAACTAACTTCTATACAATACCAAAAGTGACTGGATATGACACGGAAAGCCCCGAAACAAACTGGAGCTCACCAAAAGTAGCTGGATATCCTGACTCCTACTTGTGTGGTGTATGAGCTGAGGTACTTGTGCCTGCAACATGAAATGCAGGTCCCCATGGGGGACGTCAGTACAAAATATGTACTGAGTATGTAAAGCTGTACATAATCACATATGATATAGGAGCTCAATAAAAATTAGAACGAAGTGAATAAATTGTAATAGGAGTGGACCAAACTTACTTGAACTTGTGACAACCTGTACATTGTATTTATTCTATCACTCTACCTTCGTTCTTATCATCTTTGTAATCATTACTGTACTGTACTGTGACCATTAGGCTGCCTCCAGTACATATCAACTGGGATTGACCCATTATAGGCTTATTCCTTTGGGATAACACCCATAAACACATAAATAGGGATCAACACATGATAGGCTTATGTCCCTGGGATACCACCCGATAAGAGAGAACTTCCATCACTTAGTTCAATTAATTTTTGAGATTGTTATTTCGGTCGCCACCGCATTTTTTATTCTTTGAAATAGTGATACATCAATAAGAGACATATAAATAGACCTTCGATGCAATAACGATGAAGTAAGAACTCATTGGCACATCAATGAAGTGTTTTGGAGTCATCAATCCCATAACAATGAAGTAGGAACTTATTAGTATATCAATGAAACGTTTTGGAGTCATTAATAGCACATGGATTTTGTTTGAGTAACCGGTTGCCTTCTGACATTCATCATTGCAATAAACATGTAAGAATTGGAAAACAAGTAAGTATTGGAATGTCTTGACATCTTGTAGGGTGGAAACAAGTTCATTGGTAACGTAGGACATCATACAAAACCATTATGGATCACAAGTTATTGAATAACTTTGGAAACATTTTTATAGAACAATTGTTCACTTTTCTGCCAAAGATATAGTACAGAATATGCTTTACATACCTGACTGTCAACCTTCAATACTAGTCCCAAATGGACTTCCTGTCTTTTCTGATTACTTATCTACAATGAACATATATAGCAATCTAGTATTAGCAACCAAACGTCATAATTAAATTATTTGAATTCACTAAACTAGTTGTTAAGTAGTAAGCCTTAATTACACCATAAAGGGTGTCACTTTAACCCTCTTATACTCTAATTACATTCACATGCCATGCATATTCATACAACATCCTCCAATATCAAGTTTGGATTCATTTATCCTTCCAACCAATCCATTAATCCAAATTGAGACATACACATAAATAATCATCAATTCAATAGTATATCACCATATCCACCTTCCATAACTCAATTACCATATCCACCTTCCACAATTCAATACAACCAAACCATGCAAAATAGTCCATAACCCTATTTCCATCACCTTTCAATAACAACCAATACATATAATCCTCTATCACACATATACATATGGAAAAGAATAAAGGCAAACAATATTCATACCTTAGAATTCACCTCTTGATTATTCAATCCTGTTTGCACAAATAATAGGAGCCGTTCGAAGCTCTCGAGATGACAAACGCAGTTATCGGATTACTTTGGAATTTCTACGATTGAATCAAAAGTAATTTAAAGGTCAAATTTGGCAAGGGTTTGTTCTTTCTCAATGATTGAGGATGAAAATGAGTTTTTGAACTCATATACATGTATATATACACATATTCCCGTCCATAATATAATAGGAAATGACCAAAATGTCTTTAAAATTTAAATATTGTCAAATCTGTTCTTTGGTGGACTGTTTTGATAAGCTAAAGTAGATCGACAATAACTCATTGATCTGATATCGGATTTGGGTGAAATTGGTATCGTTGGAAGGATAATTCAAAGGGATTTTATTTCATATAAATTAGGCCACCCAGTTCATCCTGTACAAGGAGTTATGGTCATTTGAAGTTGACCCTAAAAATCTGCTTTTATAGGCCGAAGTAAAATGAGTATAACTCCTTACTCAGACGTTGGATTTGGATTAAACCAATTGCATTGGAAAGAAGACTCAAAGATATTTATTTTCATAGGTCACAACGCTCCCATTAATTATATTAAGGTAGTTATGATCATTCGAAGTTCACCCAAAAATTCGGCTGGCCTCAGTAGTTTGTGTGCAGGAAATTTTCCTGCACATTTACAATTCCCAAATATCCCGGCCACCGTTTTATAGTTTTGAACATGCTTGATTATATCTGAAACCTATCCGTTTTTTGAAATCTTTATATCGTTGGAAATCTTATTCAATAACCTTCGTATAGAACCATCGATGGGCAAATTCTGGTATGAATAAAATAAAAAAATTAATTCCTTATAAATAAGACCAATACACGTACTTGAATACGCCAATACACGTACTTGAATACGGGGTGTTACAACAAGTTTGTTAAGTACATCACGAAACAACAAAGGGACAAACAAAAACTTCAACCAAGGAACATCGCGTTTTTGAAATATAAAGCAATTCAGCATAATACATGCATTCAATATCTCGTACTTGCTAGATTTTTGTCTAATTGAATAGTTCTCCTCATAGTTTCGGTAGTGAGCTACATTGTATGAGGTGTTCCATCGTAAAGTATTTGATAAACTGATTTTTATTGATGTTCTTCTATTTCAATTGTCGGAGGTCTATCGGAAACAACCTCTCTACTTCTTCTGGGGTAGCGGTATGGACTGTGTACATTTTACCCTACCCAGATACACTGGGCGTCTAGTTGTTGTTGTTCTATTTCAATTGTTCTGCTTCTAAACATCTTGAATTATCACTCTCATACCACAACATTCTTCCTTTGTTGGTACCATTTTAACTATCTTATCATACGACTTGAAGCGTGTGTTGCCATAGAAACCTTTTCTCTTCTAAGAGTGTTTAGCATGCTGGAGTATGTAAGGAGTGATTGTCCTGACCAATGCATTGAGCATCCTATGAATTCTATCGATGGAAACCTTTAGACATCTTCATTCTTAACTGCATGAATTCTGGTTTGCATCTAATGAGCTTCGGTTTTGGACAAGAACCAGTAAGTACTTCGCACCTATGATTTTCCCTATATCAATAACACTACTTTCTTGAAGTCGATAATCTGGATGCAAAGAGGTATACATCTCTCTACCAAATATTCATTTTGATGAATAGGCAGTATGGAATATAGGCACGCTTAAATGTCGAGGAAAAGAAGTTATGTCATCAAATAGTTGCTCCAATCTTTCCTTTCGAACCAAGCACATTTAGAAACAAAAATCTGCGACTCATCTTATAATTTATTATATGAAAAGTTTTACTTGATGGTAAGATATGCTTGGAGAATATTCTTCTAATCTGATGATAGACGATTATGTTTCCGTTGCAGGTGAATTTGATAGCTAAACTAAGCCATCCATATCTTTTAGAGTACAAAGATGCTTGGGTAGAAAAGGTATCCTATCATCCCGTTTTGTGGTTGCTTGGATCAGAAAGTGCAAAACGTAGCCTTTAATAGTTGCGATTATTGCTGCATAAGCTGCACCAGAGAAAAAGCTCGACTTTCTTTTTCTTTCAGGGGAGTTGTATATGCATCGTTGCCGATTATTGTGAAGATGAAAATATGTGAGTAATTATCCCTGATTTTGCTAACATTTTAAATGTGTACCTATAAGGAAAGATAAGAACAAAGAACAAAAGGAGCGACTAAACGAGGGACGGGAAAACAATTGTTAAGTAAATTTCTTCATCATTGTCACCGGCTATATTTTATCGTAAAATATGGCTAACTTGTGTTTGTAGAGCGTAACCTTTTGCCAAGATCATGGCTATTTTCAGCCTGTATTGTAAGAACATCCAGGTATCTGGAGAATTAAAGATCTCAAATTTCATAAATACTCTCTCGTACCAAGAACGATAGAAGGGGTAATGAGGTTGAAAAAAAAGAAATGAATAGGATGATCATAGAACTTCTTTTGTGGTGTAATCTCAGGACGGTGATGATTTTTTTCCCCGTGTTCATGGCGGAGGTCATGAGGAAGTCTAGAGGAGAACTTTTCATGGAAGAGGTAGTTAAATGCAATTTCAATACTTATGAAGCTTCTCTGTGCCTTCCCGGTAGCTTAAAAAATTGCGTGTTTTTATGTTGTTTTTTTCCTGCTATTATAGAAACTCTTCAAATGGATGACTCATCTATTGTTAGCTTTGGAGCATCTGCATTCCAACTGCGTTCATCATAGAGACCTCAAGGTAAAAACTTGTTGTAATCAGCGAAATAGAAAAGCCTTCTTAGCATGGAACGTTTTTAATGTGAACTATTTTGAATTCAGTTATGTAACATATTCATCACAAAGGACAACGACATCAGGTTAGGTAAGAATGCCCGAACAATTGCTTGATTGGGTCGTCTTTGCTTCTTTACTATTCTTCAAATTCACTTGATTGTCACAGGTGATTTTGGATTAGGAAAATTGCTAGATGCAGAAGGCGTTGCTTCCTTGGTATGAATTTCTATTGCGGTAAAATGAACCTCTTACTTACATGCGAGTTTCGACCATCTATTGTCACCTAACAATCGATTCTGCATATCAATCTAGCAAGAGAGAAATCCCTTCTCCCTCCAAGACCGAGAAAACCTAAAATTTTCTTTTATTTTCAGTCATAGGTACCAAAATGTTATGGTGGTCATCTTCCTTTTTATCAAAAAAAATATTATGGTATTCGTCATATTACAAAGCTCCTGTCGCCATAGCACCTAGCTTAATGCATTTGAGATAAAGACGTCGAGTTGTACAGCTAATCCTTAATCTTGGAACACATTTCATGTAATAGGTATCTGGCACACCAAACGACATGTGCCCTGAGCTCCTTGCCGGCATACCCTATGGCTATAAATCTGATATATGGTCGCTTGGTAAGAAATAAGAATGTTGATGAAGCAATGTATTTCAGCTCTTTACATCATGTCCCTAATACTAACACTTTAATGTGATTTTAGGATACTGTATGTTTGACATTGCTGCACATCAATCCCCGTTTAAAGCTTCTGTGAGTTGATTTTTCAGCTATCAGAACTGCGTAAACAATACCTCGTAAAGTTATACTTGTTACATACAAAAAAAAGAGAAGTTCTTTATCCTGATATCTTCTATATGATATTGTGACAATGTAAATCCAACAGGACAAAACTGGACTTATCAGCAAAATAAATCGGGGTTTGTTCTCACCACTTCCGATTATATACTCCGCCACCTTGTAAGTATCTTCCTTCTCAGCACGCCACAAGTATAACAAATCTGTCAGTTGAGAAAGCAGATTTAATTCTTGCAGGAAAAATATAATAAAAGGAATGCTAAGGAAAACTCCAGAACACCGACCTACAGTGAGAGCGAGCTCCATATGTTCAAATGTCATTCTTTCTATTTCCTTTTTAGTCAGTTTAAAAGTGAATGTTTCTTTCCTTTGACAACAACTCCTTAATTCTAACTTTCTACGTGGCATGTTTAAAGATCACAAACTTAAATTACATTTTGATACATTCTGCATACCTTTATTTTAAGACCACAAGATTCAAGTCTTCTTTTCTTTCTTAAACTTCGTGCCAAATCAAAACCAGAAAAACAAAATGAAACGGAGGGAGTATTAAATTGAGATTCATCTTGATATATATTTTTACCTCTACTTATAGGCTGCTGAGCTATTGAGACATCAATATTTGAAACTATACCTCCTCTTGTGTCACAACCCTTCATCTGCGTTTCTTCCTGTGAAGTCCCCGAGCAGAACGAAAGAGAAAACACGACCATCACCTGGAAAATCTATCAGTCCAAGAGGTAGCAGAGCCAGACAGTTGAAGCTAAAAGAGAAGAGAACTGTCCTTTACTTTGACAAAAGTGATAACATTCAGCCAAGAAACTTTTCTGACCATTATAACACATTCCGAGCAAAACTTGACACTAAGAGAGTCGATCCAAAAAGCTACTCGATTAGTGATGATAAGCGAATTTACACGCCTATAGTTCTATATTTTACCCATATTTGAGCAATGTTTTGAGAACAAATTATATATTTCATGCACTTTGAGTCCTTTTTCCTGTAAGTGAGCTAACGAACATGATTAGCAAAGTTTCAGGTATAAATGATGCAGAATTCAGCATTTTATGGATAACTTGACGCCAAAGAAAGCTTCACGAAGGGAGAAAAGGGAGTCTTGGACGCCAAGGACCAAAAGTGGCGCATGGAAAATCTGTCCCGGGCTAAAACAGCAATTCTGAAGACTTTGGGGACTAGCAGTAATTTATTAGGATTAGGATAATGATACATAAACCTAGTACAATTGGGTTAAGTATTTCATTAGCTTAGTAGGATTTGGTTAAGTATTTCATTAGCTTAGTAGGAATAGGGTATGGGTATTATAAATACCCTATTTTGCTAGAGATTTTTATTCATTCCTCCATTAGTTACAATTCATTCACTACTACTATTCTTCCATTAATTCTACTTTTTATTCTTCTTCTATTCATCTATTCAATTCTTAATTTCCGCAACAAGAGAAACGTTACTCTGCTAGGAATTCACGCCTAACGCCTACCACACTACTACTACATGAAATCTTTATTGTGGTATAATAACAATGTCTATTGTGATTTCCTTCGCACTCATGGGTAACTAAACCTCTCTGTTGGGGTTATGGAAACCGTATGAGATACTATCTATTGCTATGAATTTGTGAGTTTGTGACACGTATGCTGCTTATATCATTATTCTCTTCATCTTAATCTGAATTCCTTGTGGTTGCAAACGCAAGAATACGCCAGTATAGCATTAACTTGTTCGAAAGAAAAGTTATATGTCTGGAAAAGAGATAATGTCAAGGTAGTAGGGTCCCATCCCCTATTAAAAAGTTAGTGCCGTAACTGGATTAACCTCTTGGAGAATTTGTACCGTTAGATACACTTTAAGCTCGAAAGAGTTAAAGTGAAATAATCCTCGAATAGGTCGAAAGACGCCTGGATTTACCGTCAAATACAATTCTCTATAAGCACATGCATGTCTGAATTCCGCATAACTCATAGCTAATAGAGACGTAAACTCAGAAGGTGGACATAACCCCAACTCTTCAATTCTCATTGTTTTACAACCTACTAAACATTCTTTCTTTTTACTTTACTATTTTCAGTTTTTACTTTAATATTTTGGTTACACATTACAATCCCCCTTTTTTACGAGACTTGCACTAAAAGTCTAGTAATCGTTTCTTACTTGTCGACCAAGCTATTCCCTGAGGGATCGATACCCAACCCAGTTTGGTTCTATATTTGACTACGACCGCTTTACACTCCTACTAGAGCTGTAGATTGAGCGTTATCAAAAATTGACGCAGTTGCCGGGGAATACGAGTGTCAATTAAGTTTGTGATAATTACTAGACCCTTTGATCAAAGATTCTCGTACTTTTACTTTAGTTTTTGTTTTTGTTCTTTGAAGGTTTTTATTCAGTGCAAGCCCCATACTCGAAGTTCTGGTCAACCGTTATTACCTATCAATCCTGAACCACAACGAATTGGTAGAATGGAGGCACAAACGGAAATCGAAAGAATGGCTGCTAAACAGGAGCAGGCGAGATTAGCCGCTCTTGCCGCCGCCCAAGTACACCAACAAAACATTGATAACCCTGGGCAAGCAACAAATCCTGACGATGAGGATTTAGGTGATGACGAGTTACTAAACCCAAGGCATGATGCTGAAATCGCAACACCTGCCAACAGAAGAGGTCGTCAAGCTCGATTTAGGTATGATCGCCAACCCATGCAACCAGCTTTTGACGACGATAATGATGATCTTGATGAAGCTGGAGCCACATGAGCCATTATTCCTCAACCATTAGTGCCCGGAGCCAAGTTCAATATCACAAGCACCATGATTCAGTTATTGCAACTCAAGGGATTATTTGGGGGACTATTAGACGATGATCCGAATATGCATCTCATCAACTTTATTTCTACATGCAAGTCATTTGACAATCCTGGTGTTGGTCAGAATGCAATTCGATTACGTCTATTTCTATTGTCTCTATCTGGGGAGGCAACTTTATGGTTGAATGGGCTGACTCCTAATTCTATTACAAATTAGAGGCAATTGAGAGACGCTTTCCTAGAAAGATTCTTTCCGCCATCCAAAAGAGCACAATTGAGAGATGAAATCAGCAACTTTTGTTAGATTCCAACTGAAGCCCTTCATGAAACATGGGAGAGGTTCAAGACAAAGCTAGCGAGATGCCCAAACCATCACATGACTAATGTTCACCTAATAGAGATATTATACAGAGCCTTGAATTCAATAACTAAACCAGTGGTGGATAATGCGGCTGGAGGATCTTTTATGGACCTCAACTTTGGTCAAGCAAGCAATATGCTAGATCGTATAATGAAGCAAAGTAGAGCTTGGCATACCAGGGATTCTGTGGTAGCAAGCCCCACATTATCTATTGGCATGACTGCAGACCAAAGAAGAAGAGAAGAAGAATGTGATCAAGATATGACGCACATGAAAACACAAATTGATCTTCTTACAAAGCATTTAGTATCAGGGAAGACCGAAAAAGTCAAAGCTATTGCGTCAAAAGGAAGAGACGAATCTGATTCGGAAGAAGAGGCCAACTACTTGAACAATCAGGGGGGTTTCCGAGGGAATAACCAAGGAAACCAAGGTCGGAACTACTATGATAAATCTGGAAACAAGGACCAAGGAAGTTGGAAGAACAAGAATGAAAAGAGTGGTTTGTACGTTCCCCCTGGAAGACGTGACGCCACCACATCTAATTCTGGAAGTATGGAAGACATGCTGGCTAAAATATTGAAAGGAGTGGAAGCAACAAGCGCGGGAGTAACAGAGGTAGTTAATCATTTGTCCTCTATGAATCAAATAGTTGATTCTCATTCCACTTCAATCAAGAAAATAGAGCAGCAATTGAGCTAACTTTCAGCAGCACTCAATCAAAGAAAGGCTGGCACTTTACCTAGCGATACTGTGCAAAACCCAAGGAATGATGGGTCATGCATGGCCATTACTACCCAAAGTGGTAAGGTGCTGGAAACTTCAGCAAAAAGTAAGCAAGTGGTTGACGAAGCAGCGGATATTAATGATAAAGCGAAAGGAGAAGCATCCGCAGAACAAGGCCACGACGTCCATGACGTCAACCCCAATGATTTGCAACCTGAAAAAGCTGAAAAACGGAAGCAAGAGGAGAAGAAAGCCGTGGAGAGAACAATTCCATACCCAACACCACCTTTCCCTCAAAGATTGAAGAAGGTGGCGGATGACACGAAGTTCAACAAATTCTTGACTATGTTAAAGCAGCTGACCATTAATGTTCTATTGGTGGAGGCACTTGAACAAATGCCTGGGTATGCGAAATTTATGAAGGATCTTTTGACAAAGAAGCGGGCAGCAAGTTATGAGTTGAAAGATGATGTTCATCACTGCAGCGCAATCGCGACCCGATCAATAGTTCAAAAGAAGGCTGACCCCGGTGCTTTAACTATTCCTTGCACCGTTGGATCTTTAAATTTTTCCAAGGCATTATGTGATTTAGGAGCCAGAATCAATTTTATGCCACTATCTATCTATAAAAAGTTGGGGTTGGGTGATCCTACTCCAACCAATATGAGGCTCGTAATGGCAGATAGATCGGTAAAACGACCTGTTGGTATTCTATGTGATGTATTGGTAAAGGTTTCTTCATTCATCTTTCCGGCAGACTTTGTTATTTTGGATTGTGAGGCAGATTCAGAAGTTCCCATAATCTTGGGGCACCCTTTCCTTGATACGGGAAGTGTGCTTATTGATTTGAGAGCTAATGAGCTTTCATTCCGAATAAATGACGAAGTAGTTCGCTTTGATGTTTGCAAATCAATGAAGCAACCCAAAGAGCTGAATGTATTCTCGGTGGCTGATGTTTACTTTAATGATGAGAAAGAATTAATTGAAGAGGAGCAGCTGATTGATGACCCATTGGCGACTTTGCTTATGAATGGTGAGAGTAAGGATGCTGAAAATTATGAAGAAGCTATTTGTGCTCTATCAGGATTAGGGACATATCGCCATGCTCCCAAGAAGCTGGACCTTGATCTCAAAAATCGACCCACACCACCAGCTAAGCCATCTATTGAAGAGCCACCCACGTTAGAATTGAAGGAGCTGCCAAGTCATTTAAAGTACGCATTCTTAGGAAGCGGAAATACACTTCCAGTCATTGTGGCGGCAGATTTGGGTGAGCAACAAGTTGCAGCTCTCATTGCTATTCTACGGAAGTATATAAGAGCCATTGGATGGACCATTGCGGATATTATTGGTATTCCACCTGGGATTTGTACACACAAGATTCAGCTTGAAGAAAATTACACACCCACCATTGAGCATCAAAGGCGTCTAAACCCACCTATGCAAGAAGTGGTGAAGAAAGAAATAATTAAGTGGTTAGACGCAGGAGTTGTGTATCCAAACTCTGATAGTACATGTGTAAGCCCGGTATAATGTGTTCCCAAGAAAGGAGGCATGACGGTGGTCGCAAATGAAAAGAATGAGCTTATTCCACTTAGACCCGTCACTGGATGGAGGGTATGCATGGACTACCAAAAGCTAAATTCATGGACACTCAAAGATCACTTTCCAATGCCATTTATGGACCAAATGCTAGATCGATTAACAGGGAAAGGATGGTTTTGTTTCTTAGATGGTTATTCCGGCTATAATCAGATTTGTATTGCTCCCGAAGACCAAGAGAAGACAACGTTCATATGCCCATATGGTACGTTTGCCTTCAAACGTATGCCATTTGGGCTATGTAATGCACCAGCCACCTTTCAGCGATGTATGATGTCCATTTTTTCCGATATGGTTGAAGACACTTTGGAGGTATTTATGGATGATTTTTCAGTTGTTGGTGAGTCTTTTAAAGCGTTCTTGGAAAACCTAAGCATGGCATTGGAAAGATGTGTAGAATTCAACCTAGTGTTGAATTGGGAGAAGTGCCACTTTATGGTAAAAGAAGGTATCGTTCTTGGGCATAAAATCTCCGAAAGATGAATTGAGGTGGATCGAGTGAAAATTGAAGTTATTGAGAAGCTGTCACCCCCAATCTCTATGAATGGTGTTCGTAGTTTCCTCGGTCACACAGGTTTCTATCGACGGTTTATCAAAGACTTCTCCAAAATTGCTAGTCCATTGTGCAAACTCTTGGAGAAAGATGCGAAGTTTAACTTCAATGAAGATTGTGTGAAGGCATTCGAATGCCTCAAATAAAAACTAATTGAATCCCCTATCATGGTAGCACCAGATTGGTCCCTCCCGTTCGAAGTCATGTGTGATGCTAGTGGGGTAGCCGTTGGTGCTGTACTAGGACAAAGAAAGGAGAAGCTATTTTATCCTATCTACTATGCGAGTAATGTCCTGAACGAAGCCCAAAAGAACTACACTGTCACAGAACAAGAGCTCCTAGCGGTTGTGTATGCATTTGAGAAGTTCCGAGCTTATTTGTTGGGTACCAAAGTGATAGTTCATACAGACCATGCAACTCTAAGGTATCTAATGACAAAGAAGGATGCAAAACCAAGACTAATTCGATGGGTTTTGCTGCTGCAAGAATTTGATTTCTAGGTTAAAGATAGAAGGGGTTGTGAGAACCAAGTGGCTGACCATCTATCAAGACTCGAGAACGAGCATGTGGCGCAGCCTGAAATCGAGATTGATGATTCATTCCCTGATGAGGAGATCTTAGCAGCAACAATGGATGGATTACCATGGTATGCCGACTTTGCAAATTTTGTGGTGAGTAATGTGATACCTGCAAACTTATCTTACCATCAAAAGAGGAAGTTTATGCATGATGTACAACACTACTTTTGGGATGAGCCATATTTGTTTCGACGATGTGCGGATGGTTTTATTCGACGATGTATATCCCATGTAGAGGTACCTAATATATTGGAAGCATGCCACACTTCCCAAGTTGGTGGACATCACGCAGGTAATCGGACAGCAAGAAAGGTATTACAAAGTAGATATTATTGGCCTTCGATATTCAGAGATACCTACAACATTGTTAGAAGATGCGACCAATGCCAAAGACAAGGTGCTATTTCGAAACACCATGAGATACCCATGTCAAAAATCCTTGAAGTAGAGCTCTTTTACGTATGGGGTATTGATTTCATGGGTCCGTTCGTAAATTCTTTTGGAATGAAGTACATCCTAGTTGCTGTAGATTATGTTTCAAAATGGGTTGAAGCTGTAGCGTTGGCCGACAATGAGGGAAAACGTGTTGTAGCATTCTTAAAGAGAAATATCTTCTCTCGCTTTGGAGTACCACGTACTATTATAAGCGATGGAGGATCTCACTTTTGCAACAAGCTATTCAAATCCGTGTTGGCAAAATATGGTGTCAAGCAACATAAGGTAGCCACGCCTTATCACCCACAAACTAGCGGCCAGGTAGAGGTTTCCAACCGAGAGATCAAGCAAATACTTGCTAAAACGGTAAATGCTAATAGGAAAGATTGGTCTCGGAAGTTGGACGATGCACTATGGGCCTATAGGACTGTATTCAAAACACCAATTGGCATGTCCCCTTATCACCTAGTTTATGGGAAGGCTTGTCACTTACCCATTGAGCTTGAGCATAAGGCATTGTGGGCATTAAAGAGATTGAATCTGAATTGGGATGATGCAATGAATCTGAGATTGGAGCAACTGAATGAGATGGATGAATTTCGTCTACATGCTTATGAGAGATCGGACCTATACAAGGAGCGGATAAAGAAGTTATGATCAGCGGATTGTTCGACGAAACTTTCAAAAGGATGATATGGTGCTTCTCTTCAACTCCAAATTGAAGATATTCCCAGGTAAGTTAAAGTCCAAGTGGTCTGGTCCATACAAAGTTATCCAAGTCTACTCGTCTGGAGTAGTTGAGTTGGAAGACACCAATGGTGTTATCTTCAAAGTGAATGGCCAACGAGTTAAACGCTATATCGGTCCTCTTGATTTGATAAATTATATGGCCATCACTTATCTCGACGAAGTCTAAGTACTCGAGGTAACTATGTCGTGCCACAACGATAAATAAGGCGGTAGATGGGAGGCAACCCATCGTTTATCGTTTTTCATTTTTTTTTCTTTTTCGTTCTAGTATGTGTTTTGCTTTTGATTAATAAAAATCCAAAAAGAAGAGTCGTGCCATGACCAAAACTAAGGCGCTTGGTGGGAGGCAACCCATCGTACTAATCGTTTTCATTGGTTTTGAGCAAATGTAGGTGCAAGAGGTATACAACGAGGAGATCGGTTTCAAATTTCGATTTGGACGGATTGCATGGTAAAGGTGGTAAGTTAGGAATAAAGATGCAAAAGGCTATGGATTGAGCATTGCTCATGAATATATAGGAATCGAACAAGGCTAGGCCTAGGTAAAACTAGGCCACGAACAAGGCAAGGCCTATACTATGGCCTAAGGTCTCGGAATCTAGTGTGCCATAGCATAGGCGCCGCCCATCCTCAAGTATGCCATAGCATAGGCGCCGCCTATGCTAAAGCCTTTTGTATCTGAATCTCAAATGCAAAGTGAAAGGCGCCGCCTATAGTCACTAAAGGCTTTGCACTAGGCGCCGCCTATGCTCACCAAAGACAAAGCAAAAGGCGCCGCCTATGCTAAGCATAGGCAAAGCTAAAGGCGCCGCCTATGGTCACTTTTTGTCTCCAAAACCGATTTTAAATGGGTCAAAACCCGACCCAACATTTTTCTATAAATAGGAGACTTAGTCTTGAAACATAAACAGATTGAAAAACCTAACTAGGCGCCGCACATACTCTCCAAATCATCTCAAAAATTTTCCTTTTGCTCTAATTCTTCACAAGAACACCAACCAAAGGCATTAATCAAGTAAGTAATTCTTTGTTCTTCATTTATTTTCCGTAAGTACTACATTATCATGCCTATTATGAATTGTTAAATCTCAAAGAAATATTGGTGATAAGAATGTGTTTGAATTGTTGATACACAACCAAGTGAGTGAACATATATGTTGGGATAATCATAACTTGTTTCCAACTTGAATTTGATTTTGATGCACTGTTATACTACTTACGGAATTACCATAGTCATTAACATTGCATAATCTTGTCACTTGAATACTTACATATTGGAATGACTTATTCATCGGAATGAGTCTTATAGTGGCCTGCCAACATAGGAGGTTGTGATTATTGTTAGATGTTATACCTTCATGTAATCCCTATGTAGTAGTCTTGCTATATCCATCATGAAAGTATTGCAAAGATTACAAGAAGGGTGACATCTTTGATTCGATTGTTGGAATATAGCACCTAAAACGTATGTCGATGGAGTCTAAGTAATCGACCACTTTTACTTCACTAATTTGTATCAACAATCTAAGTGTGGGGTGGTACCCCTATTGCTTGTGTATAGATTGTATCCATTGAGATGATCCTAACATGAACATTGTTCTAAGTCTCAGGTACAATGGCACCCAAAGCAAGACAAGGCAAAGATAAGGCTACCACTTCCCAAAAAGGCAAGAAAAGAGACCGCAAAGAGCAAGGAGAATCATCCTCAATGCAATTACCACGCCGCATGTTTGGAATAAAATGGGTTCTTGAGGAGGAAGCGATGGAATGGTATAGGAACAACAAGGAAAGAAAATATGTTCATGTGGACTTGATAAACAAGGAAAGCCTAGCGAAGAAGGAGCCGCGCATGTTGGCCAAGATCATGGCATTACATCTTGATTTCATCTTCCGAGACATGGGAGAATGTAATCTCGATTTGACAAGAGAATTTTATGCCAACTGGTTGCCGAAAACCACAGGCAGCGAGGTCAAGATTTGGGGCCAAGTGTTACAACTCAATGCGGATTTCTTCAACTCCTTTCTTGGCTTGACTTCAGTCGATCCATCACCATTCAAAGAGCTGTACAGTAGACCTCCATATAGAGCAATTCGACACACACTTTGTGGAAGTAGATCCATGGCAAGGTGGAGCAGACAAAAAGACACCGGACGACACAACACCTTCCCATATGCTCCTTTGAATAGGGAAGCAAGGATATGGTTGCGTATTGTCAACTCTTGCCTCATACCAGGGACCCAGTACACCAAGATAACAAGAGATAGAGTGTCCTTGGTATACGCGCTGATGACGAATTTCCCTATCAACTTTGGGGCAATCATTCGATCCACCATGCGGAAAGCCATGCTACACAAGCGGTCCCATTTCAGTTTCGGCAACTTGTTGACTGCAATCTTGAGGAAAGAAGATATCGAAGAGGAACCGGCTGATCATAGACTCCCACACAATCCAAAGAAGGTTGACTTCACAAAGGTCAAAGATGCTGAAACCACACATGGCGTCAACCTTACTACGGCAGAGAGACATGCTCGGGATGACAGTTTCTTTCGCCATCTTTATGGCATGAATCAGTTCACAATGATGAGTGGTGGACGTGTTCCAACTGCTGCAGAGCTCCAACAGCTGGATCATGACTATATAATGAATGTGCATGCAAGGGAGATGTGTGGAGTAGGTACATACTTTGAGGAACCTCTTGATGACGATGTGCCGACCGATGATGAGCGACGAATGCCAGACTCCGACGTGGAGGAGAATTCTGATGATGATGACTCCTATGATGATTCCGACGAAGGGGGTATGACCCCCGACATAGAGGAAGAGTTCAACTGACCAGGTTCTTCGTATTTATTTTCCACTGAGGGCAGTGTCCCGTTTAAGTGTGGGGTGGTGGTATTTGCATGCTATACTCCTTTATCCGCATTTGCATTTATTTATGTTTGTTTTTTTGAGGTTTTTTTTCGTTTTTCATTTTTTTTTGTAGTTAATTTTTTTTACTTAGCTTCGCATGAAATTATTCTAATAGGAAGCATGAGATTATAACAAGAGTTTGTGCTAAAATCATGACTATTGAGACGTTTAGGCTCTAATTGTAACTCACTATGTGATATTGTGTGGTATAATTCCTTCAGTTGTTGGGTCAAGAGTCTATACTACTCCCAATAAAGTCGACCATGTGCCTTGTGTGTGTGAGGATATTGTATATTCTATGTTTGTGGCTGATGCTAGAACTTGCCTGGTATGTATGTAAAGCGAAAATAAAGAGTGCCAGTTTAGGAGATGATTTAGGCATTTGTTTGGCAACCTGTAATTGTTTACCCTCATTCTAACCTACCCATGGATATCATCCTAGTTAAACCCTTTTGAGCCTTTAGCCTATGTTCTTTGACAGCCTCATATGTAAGCCTAATCCATTTTTTTTCAAGACCATAATTTGAACCAAATTCCTAAGTGCTTTATAGTGTAAAGTCATGTGACAAAATAAGAGGAAGTTGGGTAAGTATGATGCTTTAGAATGTAATGGTGCTTGAATTTGTTATGAAAAAGAATTGCTATCATAAGAGGTATGTTATGAAAAGAAAAAGGAAAGGAAAGCTGAAAAGTTGCTGAAAATTGAAAAACAAAAGAGGAGAAAAAGGGTGGTAGAATAAAAGAAGGTAGAAAGGTTGTTTGAAAGAAAAGTGTTAATGATACAATGTGATGTATTAAAGCGCTTAGTAACATAGTCACTATTTCTGGCCAAAATAGTCCTACCTGTCCCTTAGCCTACATTACAACCCATAAAAGACCTAGTTGATCCTAAGCTTAGCATTCTGACATTTAGTGGAGCATTACACTAAGGGAAAGCCTATGGTCATCAGTTGCTGCATATGAATTCTTTGTGAGAGCGAGAGCAAGGATATTTCTATACCCATGTTTGAAGAATATGCTATACTTATGAGTGATTATGGGTAATATATTGTGAGACACACATGGTTGATGAGTTTTGGGTAGTTGTGTATAACTCTTTGTACCTTAACTTTTGGATATGAATTAACTACCATCATGAGTCTATGTTGGAGGTTGAATTGTTTCAACTAATGATCAGAAAAATACTCTTTGTTGATAATTGTTGTGCTTGTCTTGATGAATAGTTTGTGTTGCTACTGTGAAACCCTAAGTTGATGTTTAGATAGACATGATAGTTTGTTCGAGGATGAACAAAGAATCAAGTGTGGGGTGTTGATGATAGGCGAATTTACACGCCTATAGTGCTATATTTTACCCATATTTTAGCAATGTTTTGAGAACAAATTATATATTTCATGCACTTTTAGTCCTTTTTCCTGTAAGTGAGCTAACGAACATGATTAGCAAAGTTTCAGGTATAAATGATGTAGAATTCAGCATTTTATGGATAACTTGACGCCAAAGAAAGCTTCACGAAGGGAGAAAAGGGAGTCTTGGATGCCAAGGACCAAAAGTGGCGCATGGAAAATCTGTCCCGAGCTAAAACAACAATTCTGAAGACTTTGGGGACTAGCAGTAATTTATTAGGATTAGGATAATGATACATTAACCTAGTACAATTGGGTTAAGTATTTCATTAGCTTAGTAGGATTTGGTTAAGCATTTCATTACTTAGTAGGAATAGGGTATGGGTATTATAAATACCCTATTTTGCTAGAGATTTTTATTCGTTCCTCCATTAGTTACAATTCATTCACTACTACTATTCTTCCATTAATTCTACTTTTTATTCTTTTTCTATTCATCTATTCAATTCTTAATTTCCGCAACAAGAGAAACGTTACTTTGCTAGGAATTCACGCGTAACGCCTACCACACTACTACTACACGAAATCTTTATTGTGGTATAATAACAATGTCTATTGTGATTTCCTTCGCACTCATGGGAAACTAAACCTCTCTGTTGGGGTTATGGAAGCCGTATGAGATACTATCTATTGCTATGAGTTTGTGAGTTTGTGACACGTATGCTGCTTATATCATTATTCTCTTCATCTTAATCTAAATTCTTTGTGGTTGCAAACGCAAGAATACGCCAGTATAGCATTAACTTGTTCGAAAGAAAAGTTATATGTCTGGAAAAGAGATAATGTCAAGGTAGTAGGGTCCCATCGCCTATTAAAAAGTTAGTGCCGTAACTGGATTAACCTCTTGGAGAATTTGTACCGTTAGATACGCTTTAAGCTCGAAAGAGTTAAAGTGAAATAATCCTCGAATAGGTCGAAAGACGCCTAAATTTACCATCGAATACAATTCTCTATAAGCACATGCATGTCTGAATTCCGCATAACTCATAGCTAATAGAGACGTAAACTCAGAAGGTGGACATAACCCCAACTCTTCAATTCTCATTGTTTTACAACCTACTAAACATTCTTTCTTTTTACTTTACTATTTTCAGTTTTTACTTTAATATTTTGGTTACACATTACAATCCCCCCTTTTTACGAGACTTGCACTAAAAGTCTAGTAATCGTTTCTTACTTGTCGACCAAGCTATTCCCTGAGGGATCGATACCCAACCCAGTTGGGTTCTATATTTGACTACGACCGCTTTACACTCCTACGAGAGCTGTAGATTGAGCGTTATCAATTAGGATCTCTCAAGATAGTGAGGATTCTAAAAGTGGGGAGATGAGTGAGGCAGTTGTTTGCAATGGATATGATCAACAGGAGACTATCTCACTAATAGAAACTATGATCACTCCAAGCTCGTCCAGTACAAGGGCAAAAACATGGTCCGAGGAACAAGAGCGTGTTTCTTCGGAGCATGTTAGTCTATTTTATGAGGGTGATACGAACACTAACAAGACAAAAGAGCATGAGGTGTTGAGCAGTCCATTACACCATGACGAAGCAAATATAGTGGAATGTATCTCCGCAAAATCAAGCCGAATGAAATTGTCTAATAAAAGATTCAGCGATAAAACACGATCCTTCAATGAAGAAAACAGTTCATCTAATTCACAGTCAGCAAAACCAGATCCATAGGCAGCACCAAGATGTTGTGTTGCTGAAACCGAAAATGGTAGCGAGTGTAGAGAAGTTGCTATTGACTGCTTGTCAACTGAAAGTGATGGTTCATTTCTACATAAAGACGAGTTAGAAAAGAAAGCAACCATGGTTTATGACACCAAACAGGCTAAGAAAGACACTCTTCTAGCACTGGATGATAAGGTTTCGTAGCTCAAGTCACTAGCCGAATTAGCTAGTAAGGAGGGCAAAGACGACTGGGGTAATCCCACTGAACAAAGAGCTGAAGCTTTAGAGTCTTTTTGGAGGTTTGTGTGTGACAACTTAGGCAGGAAAAAATTGATGAGCTTGCTAGTGTGCTGAAACCATTCAGGGATGATGGAATGTCGTCTAGAGAAACAACAATCTGGTTGACAAAAAGTCTCATGATTTCACAAAAGTTGTCCAAGGGGTCCGGATGTTGCACAAATCCTGTCTTTTGACCTATAGAACGAGCCTCTGTCTTACGTAAATCATCAAGTATTGTTGGACTATACTATTCCTCGAGGCTTAACGTGGTTGAGCATCCCTTAGTTTTGATTCTATAGTTGTAGGACAGTTGATGGAGCTATGAAGATTATATATAATGTACTTTTAAAGTTGATTTCTACTCTATGATGATACTTACCACATTTTCTACTGTTAGTTTTTCTCCAAAACTACCTGTAAACAAAGATTATACATTTCTTCAGCTTCTTAGATATGATTGTGTTATTATCGGAGTCGATTTCTAATATAGTCACTCAACTAATAGGATTATCTCAGAAAGTCACGTTCTGAGAATCAAGAAGAAAAGTGATTTTCGGAGGTAATAACTATTAGCTGAGTGACTATCTAAGAGGTCAGCGCGATGTTATAGTTGTCTTATAGAAAAAAGTATCAACAATCAAACTGTTCCTTTTAATATTCCATTCCTCCAAACTCAAGCCTCTTGTGAAATGAATTTAATATTTTTAAATTTTTTTTATACTATTATTATAATTCTATCTTGATTGTCATAATTTATTGGTATGATGTTACTTTTCTTATGCTTTTTCTTGTCCCGTTCAAAGTCGTCTCGCACCCTTTCCCTGTCAGATATCCTACCACTATCACGTTCATGAGACTTTAGTCTTCCATGCTCCTTACTCTTGATAAAATTTATTGTCCTTTATCTGTGACATTTATTTTTCTTTCATGTCATTGATTTGTTTTTTCTATTTATACTTTACTGTTTATGACCATTGACTGGTGTACACTGTATTTGAAAGTTTGCATCTGATGTTTTATTGGTACTGATATCCTCACTTCAGGATGTTATTCATTGAGACAATGGTAACTTCCGCGTTATGTTTGTTAAATTTGGTGTTCTGTGAGTCACTCTCACTGTTGTCAAGTGACTGCACATTTAATCATAAGCTGACAATGTGATGATCTGTGTTTATGTTGAAATATCACAGAGCATGGGCTAGCCTATGTACTTCCGGTGAAGAGAGAGTAGAGAAAGGAGAAATGTAAGGTTGTGAATGGTGAGAAAGAAAATAGGAGTGTGTCATCTGTGCTGACCTACCTAAAAAAATGGAAAGGTCGGGCTGTCAACTTTACTGTTTTGTGGTGGTTATTGAAGACGAGCTTCTTGAAGAGCTCTCCGAGAGGTGCATTGCATCAGCTTGATATTTGTTGGAAACTAAGTAGTCGATGCGGGAGTAAATAAGTGCGGAAACTAAAAACAAATTTGTATGAAATTGTTTTGTTGTGTATTTTCATTTTTGTGGTAATACATGTAAAGTGGAAGTACGTTGAAGATGAGGTCGACAATATTCCATACTCGAAAGATTAACAGAAAATAGTTTTCGGTGGAGTGAACTACAAATCACTGTTCTTCTAAAAGGATCAAACATTCATCAAGACAAAGTGAAGACTTGATGTTGTTGCATTCGAATTTGGAAAGCAAATTACACGACTGACTTGTTAATGTAGGATATCATATCATGTGCTATGTTGGAAATGCACTCCTATCAATGTACCGTGAGTGTGAAGTATTGACGAGGCATATGACGCGTTAGAGAAAATAGCGGAGAAGGATGTTGTCTCTTGGGTAGCTTACTGTCTCAACCAAAAATAATAGATTGCTCTCTATGGTTTAAAATAATTTTGATACTATAAAAATAAAAGGCTGAAAGTTTAAATTTTGATTGAAGTGATAAGGCTTTCACTTTAAAAAAAACAAATACTAAAAAAGAAGTGCTAATATATTTAAAATCAAGTGGGTCCAATAAAGGTAAAGAGGTAATTGTGCCTATGAAAAATTTCCAAATAAGGAAAGACAACATTTATTTTGGGATGGGCGACACATAATTTGGGTCGGAGGTAGTAACAGATTTTTGCATATGCATCCATTTAGGCTTATTGGGTTTTCTTTCAAATTGTTCTTACATTTCAACCATTTTTCATTTTGTGCTTGTAATGTTCTACTTCAAATAGATGTTCACGAAGGGATTGTTCTTAATATTCATAAATGCAAAAGCACAAGTACAATAAGTCGAATCAGATGCAGAATCAATGATTTGTACAAAATACTCTGCTTGACATTATTGAGTCAAGAGTTATCACATGAGAACAACACTGATAGGCTTGCAACAAAGTCTCAAAAAGAGGAGCTACTAACAGTTCCACCAAATTTAACTAGAACTGTAGAGGTGTAAAACAACTTCATCTACTAATTCTTGGAGAATATGCCTAGCAACTTCAGTGCCACATTCATATTCTTCAATCTCGAAGTCCGTACATTTACCAAAAGAATGGCTCATATCCCATTCTATTAGCTCGTCTGGGATCAAACCAACAAATTGTGTCCACTCTTCGACCTCATCGATAATATCAGCAATCAGAATTTCTTTTGTCATACTTGATGGTAGTTTGGTACATGTTCTGAAAACAGAATCAGAGATTGGAGAAAATTTTGAGTCTAGGTACTCTAATAGACAATCAAAGGCGAATCCTTTAAGCTGATTCATCTGTTTTGGGTCATTATAGCCAAGCAACTCACCGAAATCTATCCATAGAAAACTCGAAAACATTTTATGTTCATTGAGGAGAAAATGGCTCACAGAGAACCCATCCTCTACCGGTAGAGCCTGCTATTGAGGCGTAGTTCCAAATATGAGTTCAGATTTCAAAATGACCTGTTTTGCGTATCTGAGTTTGCTTTTTTTTAACTGATCAATCCAGATGAGCACTCCAGAAACGTTATGAAACAGTTCTCTGCAATTCCTCCTAGTTGATAATGAGGTCTCACAATCCGAAAGATCTCTAGTAGGTTCTGGAAAGAGTGGTTCATCATCAACAGAGTCCACTGATTCAGCAAGCACTTTTTCCTCTGGAACAAAACAATTATCATATTTATTAGAAGCATGGATGCATGAAATCCAAGTTCAGAGTTGTCTTATTTTTTAATTTATGTATTTGAGGGAACGAAAGGAAGTATGCAAATAGTAAAATGTCGAATCGGGGACCATACTTGACCTACTATTGGGACTGCTGGAGAGGTAGCTATTAGTTGAATGGTGATCAAGTGAATTCCCAACTAAATCTGCTTCATTTTCCAAAGGAGAAAAATATCTACTAGGATAAGTGAGAGCACATTTATCTCTAAACCTTTCCAAACTTGGTTCTGAACTCTTTATTTCGGCCATCTCAAAATCCATATCTTCTTTACCAGATCCGCCAGTGAAGATATCATCCTTGGAATACCCTTCGTTAACCAAATTCCCCCCTGGATGTCCAGTTCAAAGGAAACCCTTACCTCTCTACGAGTAATCATGATGGGAGAGGAATTACTGAATGGAATATTGATGGTCTGGCCAAACACCAGATCTACAATAAACTCCATGAAATGGCTTTAGCTATCACATCCTACAAGATCAAAGGCTCCTCTGACAAAGGAGCTACCACAATGATTGTCTCAGGTTTTACTGGTATGATAAAACATTGGTGGGACAACTATGTCACTGAAGAGGTTAAGAGCCTCATTTACAAAGCAACAACCATTGAACAAGTGGTCAAAGTTGTAGATGGTCATGAGACCCTCATACAAGAAGATCAAGAAGATGCCTGCACTACCCTTCTTTATCATATAGCCAGGCATTTCGTAGGAGAACCCAAACTCTTTCAAGATAGAATCTTAGAGATTCTTAACAACCTTCACTGCAAAAACTTAGCAGACTTCCGGTGGTACAAAGACACCTTCCTGGTTAAAGTTATGGTCAGACCTGACTGCAATAATGACTTCTGGAAAGAACGATTCATCACCACTGTAGGTATCGACCTCTGTACCGACCTTAAGCTTAAGCAGCAACTTAAGCAAAATAGTGCTTCAAAATATGGTCTAGGAACCTTCTGTCATGATTACGACTTTACTGATCTCTCTGATCGAAAAAAGCATAAGAAAAAATCTTCTAGGCCCCCCAAAAGGACATATCCTCGAAAGAAGACTTCTAATAAGGAGTCATATAATCCCAGCCGAAATGCTAAAGGAAAGTCTTCTAAACCTTCCAAAGATACTTTCTGGACTTGTGGCAAAACCGGCCATAGGGCGAAAGATTTCAAATCTGGCAAGAAGAAGAAGATCAACCAGGTTGATCTATCTGATGAAACCAAGGAGAAGTTATTCTCCATTATGGAAGACTCCTCTGAAGCTTCCGACTCTTATTCTACTTCTGAGAATGAATATAGCAACGAAGATTTTATCAACGCCGCTTATGAGTCAGACAGCTCCCAATCCGGGCAAGAATGCGAGTGCACTGGCACTTTCTGTACTTGCTCAAATAAAACCATCAAGGTCATCACAGAAAAACCCAAAGAGATTCTGTTCGACATAATCGAACATATTGCTGATAATGAGCTACGAAACAAATATCTTCAACAGCTCAAACGTCTGGTGCTTTCTCAGGAAGAAGGCACCTCTAAACCTAAACCTATCATTCAGCCTTTAAGGATGCAGAAGGTTATGGCTAAGTTTAATACTCCTTCTGAACCTTCCATGGCGGATCTTAAAGGTGAAATCTCCACTTTGAAAGGGGAAATCAAAAACCTAAAAATCCGACTTGATCAAGTAGAACTCCATGTTTTGACCGAACAAGTCTTACGATCAGCTTCACCAAAGGCTTCACCTCCTGAGTCTCCTCGGAACCGTTCCATCATCCCAAATGATCCTCTCAATCAATCCCTCTCTTTCCCTGGAAAGGATGTTCCATCTGCTTCAGGCAAATCCATTACGGCTATTAAAGCCTACAGTGAACATATTGTCGTCAAAATTAATACGTCATCAATATAAACAAATGACATATAAGAATAATCATTGAAAATGTTATTCATAATATTCTGAAATTCAGAGGGCGCATTTTTAAGCCCAAAGGGTAAGACATTCCATTCGTAGTGCCCAAAAGGGACGTTGAAGGCAGTCTTATATTTATCTTTTTCAGCAATTTGGATTTGCCAGAAACCTGACTTCATATCGAATTTGCTGTAAAGATTGGCTTTGTAGGTTCTTTTAAGGAGATCCCTTTTATTAGGGATCGGGTGTCGGATCCATTTTAGGACAGCATTTAAAGGCTTGTAATTTATAACAAGCCTAGGAGTGCCTCGTTCCTTTTCTGCACTATTGTTAACATAAAAGGCAGAGCAACTCCAAGGAGAATTGGAGGGTCTAATAATCCCTTTGTCGAGAAGATGGTTAATTTCTGTTTTACACATTTCCATCATCGCTTGGTTCATTTGGATGGGTCTGGCTTTTGTAGGAATGTTTTGCTCGTCAAAGCCAGAAATGTATGGAAGTTCGACTAGATGCTTTTTCCGTTCCCAAAATGCGTTAGGCAAGTCAGAGCAAATTTCATCTTCGAACTTCTTCTGGAGAATGGCTATCTTTGTGACCATCTCTGGGGTTTTTAAAGTGCTCTCAATATGTTTGAGCTGAACTTCTTGTTTTAGAAAACAAAGATGAGAGGACAGGCGATTAATTTTGAATACCGTTTCCTCTTTAATGTGTTGTCCATCTTCTTTGGATAGAGGACGAAGAAGGGGAAAGAATAGCTTGGTTCCAAGGAGGGTAGAGCGGATACCATCGTAATCACTCTAATAGGGGCGAATTTGGTTAACGAAGGGTATTCCAAGGATGATATCTTCAGTGATATCTTCAGTAATAACAAAGTCATTAATAAGGCAAATGCCATTATTGCAGATATGAGCTTTAGGAAGCTGATAATTAATTTTCATTTTTTCTCCAGTGGCATAATATAAACGAGAGCTACTCTTTCGGAGGTACCGAGTGGGAATGAGGCCTTTGACAATACAATTACTGTCAGCGCCCGTGTCAAAGAGTGCGACTTTGTTTATCACAAAGTCTTTGTCGATAACTATTTTGACGACAATATGTTCACTGTAGGCTTTAATAGCCGTAATGGCTTTACCTGAAGCAGATGGAACATCCTCTCCAGGGAAAGAGAGGAATTTATTGAGAGGATCATTTGGGATGATCGAACGGTTCCGAGGAGACTCGGGAGGTGAAGCCTTTGGTGAAGCTGATCGTAAGACTTGTTCGGTCAAAACATGGAGTTCTACTTGATCAAGTCGGATTGTTAGGTTTTTGATTTCCCCTTTCAAAGTGGAGATTTCACCTTTAAGATCCGCCATGGAAGGTTCAGAAGGAGTATTAAACTTAGCCATAACCTTCTGCATGCTAAAAGGCTGAATGATAGGTTTAGGTTTAGAGGTGCCTTCTCCCTGAGAAAGCACCAGACGTTTGAGCTCTTGAAGATATTTGTTTCGTAGCTCATTATCATCAATATATTCGATTATGTCGAACAGAATCTCTTTGTTTTTTTCTGTGATGACATTGATGGTTTTATTTGAGCAAGTACAGAAAGTGCCAGTGCACTCGCATTCTTGCCCGGATTGGGAGCTGTCTGACTCATAAGCGGCGTTGATAAAATATTCGTCGCTATATTCATTCTCAGAAGTAGAATAAGAGTCGGAAGCTTTAGAGGAGTCTTCCATAAAGGAGAATAACTTCTCCTTGGTTTCATCAGATAGATCAACCTGGTTGATCTTCTTCTTCTTGCCAGATTTGCAATCTTTCGCCCTGTGGCCGGTTTAGCCACAAGTCCAGCAAGTATCTTTGGAAGGTTTAGAAGACTTTCCTTTAGCCTTTCGGCTGGGTTTATATGACTCCTTATTAAAAGTCTTCTTTCGAGGATAAGTCCTTTTGGGGGGCCTAGAAGATTTTTTCTTATGCTTTTTTCGATCAGAGAGATCGGTAAAGCCGTAATCATGACAGAAGGTTCCTAGACCATATTTTGAAGCACTTTTTTGCTTAAGTTGCTGCTTAAGCTTAAGGTCGGTACAGAGGTCGATACCTACAGTGGTGATGAAACTTATAAGGTCGCCGTAGGTAAGGGTACTATAGGGAATTTGTCCCTCAAATCTATCCTTAATTTTCGTTCGATCCTTGTCGGCGAACAGAGAAGGAAGACCGCTGATGAATCGTTCTTTCTAGAAGTCATTATTGCAGTCAGGTCTGACCATAACTTTAACTAGGAAGGTGTCTTTGTACCACCGAAAGTCTGCTAAGTTTTTGCAGCGAAGGTTGTTAAGAATCTCTAAGCTTCTATCTTGAAAGAGTTTGGGTTCTCCTATGAAATGCCTGGCTATATGATAAAGAAGGGTAGTGCAGGCATCTTCTTGATCGTCTTGTATGAGGGTCGCATGACCATCTACAACTCTGACCACTTGTTCAGTGGTTGTTTCTTCGTAAATGAGGCTCTTAACCTCTTCAGTGAAATAGTTGTCCCACCAATGTTTGATCATACCAGTAAAACCTGAGACAATCATTGTGCCAGCTCCTTTGTCAGAAGAGCCTTTGATCTTGTAGGCTGTGATAGCTACAGCCATTTCATGAAGTTTATTGTAGATCTGGTGTTCGGCCAGACCATCAATATTCCATTCAGTAATTCCTCTCCCATCATGATTACTCATAGAGAGGTAAGGGTTTTCTTCGAACTAGACATCCAGGGGGAAAGGTATTTTGTAATAGTTCTTCTTAGTAGAAAAACGTTCACTGGTAAGTTTGGAAAGGGAATTCTTTTTTGGAAGATTCTTCTTGGGAAAATTTAAACTTGGTAAGCTTTGAATTGATTTTTTCCAAAATCTGCTCAGAGATTTTAAAATCATCATTGAGGTCAGGAAATTTATCCTTCTGGAATTCGGGTATCTTGAAGATAGGATTCGTGAGAGGTTTCGAAATGGGAGCGCTTGTGCTAGGGACGCTTTTGACAGGTATGGGAGTAGGAAGGGTATTTTCTCCCATTTGTTGTGATAGGGTAAGGAGAACCTGATTAGTATAATTGTTTTGTTCAATTATCCTATCAAGGTCTCTATTGAGAGGGGCCATAGAAGGCTTATCATGTTTTGCCTTAAAAGGAGAAGCTTTAAGGACTTCATTAGAATGAGGAATTTTAATACCTTCTAGAGGGGGAGTCACTGATTCAACAACCGTGTTTCTTTGGGTGTACCATTTGGTAACGATAACGTTGAGCGAGTCAGTTTGGTTTTCTATCTTTCCGGTCTTTTCAAACCAAAAGAAGAATTCCATATCGCATCGGAGTCTTTTCATATCAGCTATCCATATCCTACCAAACTCCTTTTGTTGTTCTGTGGTCCGTTTAAAAGTGTCCTTCAGATGGTTCCATCGGACTTTCAGAGCTTTAAGATCAGGAAAATATTCCTCATCATCTGATTTGATGACGAATAGGCTAGGGTCGGTTCTGACCCTTTGAGGAGGAACCATTTCGGAGGCCGAAGGGCTTCCTGGTTCATAAAGATTTTCGGGTTCGTTAACCCTAGTATTTTGATAACAAACCTTTCGGAAGGGACCAGAGAAGTCAACTCCTCTAATCTTCCCTTTGTTGTCATTATCATTATCATGCTCATCACTTCCCTCCAGGTATTTGGAAGTGGAGGCACGGGTGGAGACTGATCGGCGACACGAAAAATGCCGGGAAGAGTCAACCCCAAGGAAGTTTAGATCAATGGATCCGTCGGGATGTTGGACAACTCTTTCACTCTCTGATTTTTCAGCGTAAATCTGAATCGGTCTGGTGATGGCCTCAAAGTGCCAATCATTACTGTGGAGGATGTCATCCCAGACTAGAGCCTTGGGAACAAAGACTGTGCTACGATCTTTGTTTGCTTCCATTAGGGTGGTAACCCCTTTAGGGCTCGTGAATCTAGCCTTAGGGGCTAGGGTATTACCCATGAGGCGATAATATACACGGTATATAATCGCTATTTCTCTGGTGTTCTCCTTACTATTCATGTTTTTTGTTTTAACATTCAGAGTTAAAACATCCATGATGTTAGGATCATGTATATCAACAGAGAAATTGGGGTAACAGTTAAAGTATACCGGGCCATCATCTAGGTTACTTTGAATTACCCCTAAGAGTGAGTCGTCAAAATTAAGTAAACGAGCATCTCTTAGGATAGCACAGACAGGGATTTCTAAGCCCTGTCGGAAAAGAGGCTTAATAGCAACTTGAACAAGTCCAACATGCAGATAGTTAAACTGATTTTTAAATCTGTTTATATCTAATTCATTGAATAGTTGAATAATTTCTAAAGAATTATTAATAGAAACCGTAGATTCAGAGGTAATTTTGACGACTCACTCTTAGGGGTAATTCAAAGTAACCTCGCTGATGGCCCGATATACTTTAACTATTACCCCAATTTCTCTGTTGATATACATGATCCTAACATCATGGATGTTTTAACTCTGAATGTTAAAACAAAAAACATGAATAGTAAGGAGAACACCAGAGAAATAGCGATTATATACCGCGTATATTATCGCCTCATGGGTACTACCCTAGCCCCTAAGGCTAGATTCACGAGCCCTAAAGGGGTTACCACCCTAATGGAAGCAAACAAAGATCGTAGCACAGTCTTTGTTCCAAAGGCTCTAGTCTTGGATGACATCCTCCACAGTAATGATTGGCACTTTGAGGCCATCACCAGACCGATTCGGATTTACCCTGAAAAATCCGAGATTGAAAGAGTTGTCCAACATCCTGACGGATCCATTGATCTAAAATTACTTGGGGTTGACTCATCCCGGCACTCTTCGTGTCGCCGATCAGTCTCCACCCGTTCCTCCACTTCCAAATACCCGGAGGGAAGTGATGAGCATGATAATGATAATGACAACAAAGGGAAGATTAGAGGAGTTGACTTCTCTGGTCCCGTCCCAAAGGTTTATTATCAAAATACTAGGGTTAACGAACCCAAAAATCTTTATGAACCAGGAAGCCCTTCGGCCTCCGAAATGGTTCCTCCTCAAAGGGTCAGAACCGACCCTAGCCTATTCGTCATCAAATCAGATGATGAGGAATATTTTCCTGATCTTAAAGCTCTGAAAGTCCGATGGAACCATCTGAAGGACACTCTTAAACGGACTACAGAACAACAAAAGGAGTTTGGTAGGCTATGGATAGCTGATATGAAAAGACTCCGATGCGATATGGAATTTTTCTTTTGGTTTGAAAAGACCGGAAAGATAGAAAACCAAACTGACTCGCTTAACGTTATCGTTACCAAATGGTACACCCAAAGAAACACGGTTGTTGAATCAGTGACTCCCTCTCTAGAAGGTATTGAAATTCCTCATCCTAATGAAGTCCTTAAAGCTTCTCCTTTTAAGGAAAAACATGATAAGCCTTCTATGGCCCCTCTCAATAGAGACCTTGATAGGATAATTGAACAAAACAATTATACTAATCAGGTCCTCCATACCCTATCACAACAAATAGGAGAAAATACCCTTCCTACTCCCATACCCGTCAAGAGCGTCCCTAGCACAAGAGCTCCCATTTCGAAACCTCTCTCGAATCCTATCTTCAAGATACCCAAATTCCAGAAGGATAAATTTCCTGACCTAAATGATGATTTTAAAATCTCTGAGCAGATTTTGGAAAAAATCAATTCCAAGCTTACCAAGTTTAAAGTTTCCCAAGAAGAATCTTCCAAAAAGAATTACCTCTTGTTTATATTCTGCCACTGGAGAAAAATGAAAATTAATTATCAGCTTCCTAAAGCTCATGTCTGCAATAATGGCATTTGCCTTATTAATGACTTTGTTATTAATGAAGATATCACTGAAGATATCATCCTTGGAATACCCTACGTTAACAAAATTAGGATACCAGAAAACGGATCGTGAGTATTGAATGCGGAAATTTAAAAGAGAAGATTAAAAGATCTTACAAATTTATTGAAGATTTAGAAGAACATTAAAAAGGTAGATTACAAGAGAGATTGGGCAGAGAGAATTTATAGAGTTGGGAAATTTCTGAATGCCTTCTCTAGAGAATTACAAAGCCTTTTATAGGCAAAAGAATACATCTAAGGGGTACAGATGGACGGCTAAGATATTGCCGACAAAAGCGGGTGCTTGCTTTTTCAAAGCTGATAAGATTCCTGCTTTTTGAAAAGCAAATGATTTTTCTTTTTTAGAAAAGATGATGGGATCTTTGTCGTCTTATAGAGACAACCTGGGTCCTGAATTCCAATCAGGAATAGTAATTTGCCCTTTGCAGAGATAATTCCGGTTCTTTGAACCTCTATCTCTTTGAAGTGTTAATTTCCTATTCGTAATAGGAATCTAGGTAGGCCATAGCTATTCCTTGTGGGTTTAGCATATCGCCATTATCCTCGCTGCTTCCAGTAGAAGAGGCTTCTGCAATGTGCTGAAGTAATTCTTCAGCATTGTTACCTGTTTCTTGGCTTTCTAGATCGGCAAAGGCTTTCTTAAATTTCTCTTTCAGTTCCTTCTTGCTTGTGGAAGAGCTGGAAGAGGCTGCTGTAGACTTTTCTTTGTCCGGAGTTCTGGGAGCGGTAGGCTTGGGAGTCCAAACTTTGATCTTTATCTCCTTGGATAAATATTTAATCTTGTGTTGCTCTTCTTTAGAGAAATTCCAGGAAATGATATAACATATTCGTTTCTTTACAAAAAACTTGCACATTTGAATATGCTATGGTAGTGTGGAGCATCCTTCCTTAACTAAAAAATCAGGAAGTCGATTCAGAAATTGTTGCGGGAGAACATCTTTAGTTCCTCCATAACAAATCCACCATTCGTTGAACCATCTGGGTATGGTGGCATCTACCAAGGCAGTGCAATATTTTACGAACCAAGTATATCCTGGTCAGACAAACAAGAAATTGAACCATGCAGACTTGTAGTCATACCAGTTGAAAGTTTGAGGCCTGTGTGGCATCGATAAAGCAATAGGAGTGTGTAGCTGATCTACAAACCAGTTGAAAGGGGTTAATACCCTCTTGATGGTAAACTTTGAGTAGCTAATATGGTCGGGATTACGACTGTCCATTGAATGTTCTACTTCAATAGAATCTGTGTCGACCAAGATAGCCTCATAGAATCTGCGGGTTTTGAGTGGATCTTCAGTGTCCACAAAATTGTTGTTATTGTAAACCGGCTTGATTAGCTGTTTTAGTGGGTAGCCTTCATAGGCTTTATCCAATGCAATTATAGGCATTACCTGGGTGGTAATGAACTTGAATTCTTCCTTGCTAGGAGAGGATGGAGTAGCTTTGGCTACGGTAGGATCAACTGCTTGAGCGAAGCTTTCTGAAGCCTTGATAGTATAACTCTGCTTGGTCTGAACCGAGGGAGAGCTGGCTGAGGGCCCTTTGTCTAAGGGCAAATTAGTTTTCAAATCTACCAATTTCGTGGGCATTGGTGGAGATAGTTTTGGAAACTGGACCTCTGTTAGGGTTGAATATTTGTTGCGTAGTGGAGTCTGTTCCTCCGTCTTGAGAGTAGGTCGTTGTGGGACTATTGGACGCAATTGATTTGCGGATGCCGAAGGGGAGACAAATGGTCTAGCCATTTGTTGTTGTTCTGGTCTGGGGGTTTTCCCTAGAATTGTTGGTCTCATGGCCCTGTAAAAATTCCCTTGTTAGAAAATCGGGAAGGGAGTTGTTTTCTCCTTTAATGAACTCAATTTGAAAATCAAAGCTAGATAGTAGAGCTTGCCATCTAGCAAATATTTGTTTTGAAACAAGATTTTTAACATCTTTTTGTAAAATTTCTTAAGCCGATTTGCAATCAACTCTTAGAAGAAATTCCTTATTAATAAGGTCGTCTTGAAATTTAGTGATACATAGCACTATAGACAAAATATCTTTTTTGACTGTGCTATAATTTTTCTGGGTTGTATTCCATACTCCAGAGGTGAAACAAACAAGTTGTTCAAGAGAATTATCATTTACCCTTTGCTTCAGGATACCTCCATATCCTATATCTGAAGCGTCGGTTTCCACAATCATGAAGGGTTCGGGATTAGGAATACCTAGGCAGGGAAGATTTTGGACTAAAGATGTAATCTTTATTACTGCATTGGTTTGATCAGAACTCCAAGGAACTGGGTTTTTCTTAAGGCGTTTATAAAGGGGTTCACAGACCTGCCTAATATGCGGAATAAAATCAGCAACATAATTCAGGCTTCCTAAGAACCTTTGCAATTGGGTTTTATCCGTAATTTCATCAGGAAATTTGGATGAGAACTCTATGGCTCTACAAATAGGCTTATGATTCCCTTGATGCAGATCATGTCCTAAGAAACGAATGGAAGTTTGAAATAACTTCATCTTTTTAGCACTGACAATAAGGCCATTTAATTTTACAATCTTAAAGAAAGTATTGAGATACTTAAAATGCGAATCAATGTTCTCAGAAAAGATTAATACGTCATCAATATAAACAATTGACATATAAGAATAATCATTGAAAATGTTATTCATAATATTCTGAAATTCAGAGGGAGCATTTTTAAGCCCAAAGGGTAAGACATTCCATTCGTAGTGCCCAAAAGGGACGTTGAAGGCAGTCTTATATTTATCTTTTTCAGCAATTTGGATTTGCCAGAACCTGACTTCATATCGAATTTGCTGTAAAGATTGGCTTTGTAGGTTCTTTTAAGGAGATCCCTTTTATTAGGGATCGGGTGTCGGATCCATTTTAGGACAGCATTTAAAGGCTTGTAATTTATAACAAGCCTAGGAGTGCCTCGTTCCTTTTCTACACTATTGTTAACATAAAAGGCAGAGCAACTCCAAGGAGAATTGGAGGGTCTAATAATCCCTTTGTCGAGAAGATGGTTAATTTCTTGGTTCATTTGGATGGGTCTGGCTTTTGTAGGAATGTTTTGCTCGTCAAAGCCAGAAATGTAGGGAAGTTCGACTAGATGCTTTTTACGTTCCCAAAATGCGTTAGGCAAGTCAGAGCATATTTCATCTTCAAACTTCTTCTGGAGAATGGCTATCTTTGTGACCATCTCTGGGGTTTTTAAAGTGCTCTCAATATGTTTGAGCTGAACTTCTTGTTTTAGAAAACAAAGATGAGAGGACAGGCGATTAATTTTAAATACCGTTTCCTCTTTAATTCGTTGTCCATCTTCTTTGGAAAGAGGACAAAGAAGGGGAAAGAATAGCTTGGTTCCAAGGAGGGTAGAGCGGATACCATCGTAATCACTCCAATAGGGGCGAATTTGGTTAACGAAGGGTATTCCAAGGATGATATCTTCAGTGATATCTTCAGTAATAACAAAGTCATTAATAAGGCAAATGCCATTATTGCAGACATGAGCTTTAGTAAGCTGATAATTAATTTTCATTTTTTCTCCAGTGGCAGAATATAAACGAGAGGTACTCTTTTGGAGGTACCGAGTAGGAATGAGGCCTTTGACAGTACAATTACTGTCAGCGCCCGTGTCAAAGAGTGCGACTCTGTTTATCATAAAGTCTTTGTCGATGACTATTTTGACGACAAAATGTTCACTATAGGATTTAATAGCTGTAATGGCTTTACCTGAAGCAGATGGAACATCCTCGCCACGGAAAGAGAGGGATTGATTGAGAGGATCATTTGGGATGATCGAAAGGTTCTGAGGAGACTCGGGAGGTGAAGCCTTTGGTGAAGCTGATCGTAAGACTTGTTCGGTCAAAACATGGAGTTCTACTTGATCAAGTCGGATTTTTAGGTTTTTAATTTCCCCGTTTAAAGTGGAGATTTCACCTTTAAGATCCGCCATGGAAGGTTCAGAAGGAGTATTAAACTTAGCCATAACCTTATGCATGCTAAAAGGCTGAATGATAGGTTTTGGTTTAGAGGTACCTTCTTCCAGAGAAAGCACCAGACGTTTGAGCTCTTGAAGATATTTTTTTCGTAGCTCATTATCAGCAATATGTTCGATTATGTCGAACAGAATCTCTTTGGGTTTTTCTGTGATGACATTCATGGTTTTATTTGAGCAAGTACAGAAAGTTCCAGTGCACTCGCATTCTTGCCCGGATTGGGAGCTGTCTGACTCATAAGCGGCGTTGATAAAATCTTCGTCGCTATATTCATTCTCAGAAGTAGAATAAGAGTTAGAAGCTTCAGAGGAGTCTTCCATAATGGAGAATAACTTCTCCTTGGTTTCATCAGAAAGATCAAGATGGTTGATCTTCTTCTTCTTGCCAGATTTGCAATCTTTCGCCCTGTGGCCGGTTTTGCCACAAGTCCAGCAAGTATCTTTGGAAGGTTTAGAAGAATTTCCTTTAGCCTTTCGGATGGGTTTATATGACTCCTTATTAGAAGTCTTCTTTCGAGGATAAGTCCTTTTGGGGGGCCTAGAAGATTTTTTCTTATGCTTTTTTCGATCAGAGAGATCGGTAAAGCCGTAATCATGACCGAAGGTTCCTAGACCATATTTTGAAGCACTATTTTGCTTAAGTTGCTGCTTAAGCTTAAGGTCGGTACAGAGGTCGATACCTACAGTGGTGATGAAACTTATAAGGTCGCCGTAGGTAAGGATACTATAGGGAATTTGTCCCTCAAATCTATCCTTAATTTTGGTTCGAACCTTGTCGGCGAACAGAGGAGGAAGACCGCTGATGAATCGTTCTTTCCAGAAGTCATTATTGCAGTCAGGTCTGACCATAACTTTAACTAGGACGGTGTCTTTGTACCACCAGAAGTCTGCTAAGTTTTTGCAGCGAAGGTTATTAAGAATATCTAAGCTTCTATCTTGAAAGAGTTTGGGTTCTCCTACAAAATGCCTGGCTATATGATAAAGAAGGGTAGCGCAGGCATCTTCTTGATCTTCTTGTATGAGGGTCTCATGACCATCTACAACTCTAACCACTTGTTCAGTGGTTGTTGCTTCGTAAATGAGGCTCTTCACCTCTTCAGTGACATAGTTGTCCCACCAATGTTTTATCATACCAGTAAAACCTGAGACAATCATTGTGGCAGCTCCTTTGTCAGAGGAGCCTTTGATCTTGTAGGCTGTGATAGCTACAGCCATTTCATGGAGTTTATTGTAGATCTGGTGTTCGGCCAGACCATCAATATTCCATTCAGTAATTCCTCTCCCATCATGATTACTCATAGAGAGGTAAGGGTTTTCTTCGAACTGGACATCCAGGGGGGAAGGTCTTTTGTAATAGTTCTTCTTAGTAGAAAAACGTTCACTGGTATGTTTTGAAAGGGAATTCTTTTTGGAAGATTCTTCTTGGGAAACTTTAAACTTGGTAAGCTTGGAATTGATTTTTTCCAAAATCTGCTCAGAGATTTTAAAATCATCATTGAGGTCAGGAAATTTATCCTTCTGGAATTCGGGTATCTTGAAGATAGGATTCGAGAGAGGTTTCGAAATGGGAGAGCTTGTGCTAGGGACGCTTTTGACGGGTATGGGAGTAGGAAGGGTATTTTCTCCCATTTGTTGTGATAGGGTATGGAGAACCTGATTAGTATAATTGTTTTGTTCAATTATCCTATCAAGGTCTCTATTGAGAGGGGCCATAGAAGGCTTATCATGTTTTGCCTTAAAAGGAGAAACTTTAAGGACTTCATTAGAATGAGGAATTTTAATACCTTCTAGAGGGGGAGTCACTGATTCAACAACCATGTTTCTTTGTGTGTACCATTTGGTAACGATAACGTTGAGCGAGTCAGTTTGGTTTTCTATCTTTCCGGTCTTTTCAAATAAAAAGAAGAATTCCATATCGCATCGGAGTCTTTTCATATCAGTTATCCATAGCCTACCAAACTCCTTTTGTTGTTCTGTGGAGTAGGTACTAGCGTACCATCTCCGTTTAAGAGTGTCCTTCGGATGGTTCCATCGGACTTTCATAGCTTTAAGATCAGGAAAATATTCCTCATCATCTGATTTGATGACGAATAGGCTAGGGTCGGTTCTGACCCTTTGAGGAGGAGCCATTTCGGAGGCCGAAGGTCTTCCTGGTTCATAAAGATTTTCGGGTTTGTTAACCCTAGTATTTTGATAATAAACCTTGGGACGGGACCAGAGAAGTCAACTCCTCTAATCTTCCCTTTGTTGTCATTATCATTATCATGCTCATCACTTCCCTCCGAGTATTTGGAAGTGAAGGCACGGGTGGAGACTGATCGGCGACACAAAGAGTGCCGGGACGAGTCAACCCCAAGGAATTTTAGATCAATGGATCCGTCGGGATGTTGGACAAGTCTTTCAATCTCGGATTTTTTAGGGTAAATCCGAATCGGTCTGGTGATGGCCTCAAAGTGCCAATCATTACTGTGGAGGATGTCATCCCAGACTAGAGCCTTTGGAACAAAGACTGTGCTACGATCTTTGTTTGCTTCCATTAGGGTGGTAACCCCTTTAGGGCTCGTGAATCTAGCCTTAGGGGCTAGGGTAGTACCCATGAGACGATAATATACGCGGTATATAATCTCTATTTCTCTGGTGTTCTCCTTACTATTCATGTTTTTTGTTTTAACATTCAGAGTTAAAACATCCATGATGTTAGGATCATGTATATCAACAGAGAAATTGGGGTAACAGTTAAAGTATACCGGGCCATCAGCGAGGTTACTTTGAATTACCCCTAAGAGTGAGTCATCAAAATTAAGTAAACGAGCATCTCTTAGGATAGAACAGACAGGGATATCTAAGCCCTGTCGGAAAAAAGGCTTAATAGCAACTTGAACAAGTCCAACATGCAGATAATTAAACTGATTTTTAAATCTGTTTATATCTAATTCATTGAATAGTTGAATAATTTTAAAGAATTATTAATAGAAACCGTAGATTCAGAGGTCTTAATGTTATGTTTTTTCAAAAAACTAAATTTTCCAATTTGGTAAATCGTGTTGAAAGATTCTTCTGGAATACTCCAGTTTTGAAGATCATTTTCAATGGTGGCAATCGGGGTTGCCTGAGAAGACAGGTTAACAGTGTTTTTAATATGATTGTTCATCATTTTAAACATGCTGTCTAGAGACTAACAGAGTAAACATTCATGTTCACATAAGCAAGCATATCATAATAATCATGCATGAATAAACTTAAAACCTAATTATAAAGATATATCAAAGGCTTATGGAGATCTAACAAGTCTTAACGGCTTTACACAGGATTCTCCTACGGCAATCTTTGTGACCATCTCCGGGGTTTTTAAAGTGCTCTCAATATGTTTGAGCTGAACTTCTTGTTTTAGAAAATAAAGATTAGAGGAAAGGCGATTAATTTTAAATACCGTTTTGTGGTATCAGAGCCATGTTGGCAGATTGTGTGCTTAGCATGAGCAGCTAAGTTCATAATCTGTCTAGAGCATGAGCTAAACTATGTTCTTATCAAAATATATTATTTTAATCTAGCATGAATTTTCATAAAGGTATAATTATGTTTATATATCTTGTCTTATAATGGGGTTTTAATTCAAGTATGAGGTAACAGTCTTCTGTCTAGGTGTTTGAAGTAACCGATTAATCTCCGGTTTAGACGTTGGTCAGCCTGAAAGTATGGTCGTGAGCTGAGGTAAGCGTTAGACCTTGTTGGTGGTCCCGTGAGCTGAGGTAAGCGTTAGACCTTGTTGGTGGTCCCGTCACTAAGATAACCCTAGGCGAATCCTGTGTAAAGCCGTTAAGACTTGTTAGATCTCCATAAGACCAGAAAACAGATCGTGAGTATTGAATGCGGAAATTTAAAAGAGAAGATTAAAAGATCTTACAAATTTATTGAAGATTTAGAAGAAAATTACAAAGGTAGATTACAAGAGAGATTGGGCAGAGAGAATTTCTAGAGTTGGGAAATTTCTGAATGCCTTCTCTAGAGAATTACAAAGCCTTTTATAGGCAAAAGAATACATCTAAGGGGTACAGATGGACGGCTAAGATATTGCTGACAAACGTGGGTGCTTGCTTTTTCAAAGCTGATAAGATTCCTGCTTTTTGAAAAGCAAATGCTTTTTTTTCAGAAAAGATGATGGGATCTTTGTCGTCTTATAGAGACAACCTGGGTCCTGAATTCCAATCAGGAATAGTAATTTGCCCTTTGCAGAGATAATTCCGGTTCTTTGAACCTCTATCTCTTTGAAGGGTTAATTTCCTATTCGTAATAGGAATCTAGGTAGGCCATAGCTATTCCTTGTGGGTTTAGCATATCGCCTTTATCCTCGCTGCTTCCAGTAGAAGGGGCTTCTACAATGAGCTGAAGTAATTCTTCAGCATTGTTACCTGTTTCTTGGCTTTCTAGATCGGCAAAGGCTTTCTTTAATTTCTCTTTCAGTTCCTTCTTGCTTGTGGAAGAGCTGGAAGAGGCTGCTGTAGACTTTCCTTTGTCCGGAGTTCTTGGAGCTGTAGGCTTGGGAGTCCAACCTTTGATCTTTATCTCCTTGGATAAATATTTAATCCTGTGTTGCTCTTCTTTAGAGAAATTCCAGGAAATGATATAAGATATTCGTTTCTTTACAAAAAACATGCACATTTGGATATGCTCTGGTAGTGTGGAGCATCCTTCCTTAACTAAAAAATCAGGAAGTCGATTCAGAAATTGTTGCGGGAGAACATCTTTAGTTCCTCCATAACAAATCCACCATTCGTAGAACCATCTGGGTATGGTGGCATCTACCAAGGCAGGACAATATTTTACGAACCAAGTATGTCCTGGTCGGACAAACAAGAAATTGAACCATGCAGACTTGTAGTCATACCAGTTGAAAGTTTAAGGCCTGTGTGGCATCGATAAAGCAATAGGAGTGTGTAGATGATCTACCAACCAGTTGAAAGGGGTTAATAACCTCTTGATGGTAAACTTTGAGTAGCTAATATGGTCGGGATTACGATTGTCCATTGAATGTTCTACTTCAATAGAATCTGTGTCGACCAAGATAGCCTCATAGAATCTGCGGGTTTTGAGTGGATCTTCAGTGTCCACAAAATTATTGTTATTGTAAACCGGCTTGATTAGCTGGTTTAGTGGGTAGCCTTCATAGGCTTTATCCAATGCAATTATAGGCATTACCTGGGTGGTAATGAACTTGAATTCTTCCTTGCTAGGAGAGGATAGAGTAGCTTTGGCTACGGTAGGATCAACTGCTTGAGCGAAGGTTTCTGGAGCCTTCATAGTATAACTCTGCTTGGTCTGAACCAAGGTAGAGCTGGCTGAGGGCCCTTTGTCTAAGGGCAAATTAGTTTTCAAATCTACCAATTTCGTGGGCATTGGTGGAGATAGTTTTGGAAACTGGACCTCTGTTAGGGTTGAATATTTTTTTCGTAGTGGAGTCTGTTCCTCCGTCTTGAGAGTAGGTCGCTGTGGGACTATTGGACGCAATTGATTTGCGGATGCCGAAGGGGAATCAAATGGTCTAGCCATTTGTTGTTGTTCTGGTCTGGGGGTTTTCCCTAGAGTTGTTGGTCTCATGGCCCTGTAAAAATTCTCTTGTTAGAAAATCGGGAAGGGAGTTGTTTTCTCTTTTAATGAACTCAATTTGAAAATCAAAGCGCTCCCATTTCGAAACCTCTCTCGAATCCTATCTTTCATGTCATTGATTTGTTTTTTATATTTATACTTTACTGTTTATGACCGTTGACTGGTGTACACTGTATTTGAAAGTTTGCATCTGAAGTTTTATTGGTACTGATGTCCTCACTTCAGGATGTTATTCATTGAGACAATGGTAACTTCCGCGTTATGTTTGTTAAATTTGGTGTTCTGTGAGTCACTCTCACTATTGTCAAGTGACTGCACATTTAATCATAAGCTGACAATGTGATGATCTGTGTTTATGTTGAAATATCACAGAACATGGGCTAGCCTATGTACTTCCGGTGAAGAGAGAGTTGAGAAAGGAGAAATGTAAGGTTGTGAATGGTGAGAAAGAAAATAGGAGTGTGTCATCTGTGCTGACCTACCTAAAAAAATGAAAAGGTCGGGCTGTCAACTTTACTGTTTTGTGGTGGTTATTCAAGACTAGCTTCTTGAAGAGCTCTCCGAGAGGTGCATTGCATCAGCTTGATATTTGTTGGAAACTAAGTAGTCGATGCGGGAGTAAATAAGTGCGAAAACTAAAAACAAATTTGTATGAAATTGTTTTGTTGTGTATTTTCATTTTTGTGGTAATACATGTAAAGTGGAAGTACGTTGAAGATGAGGTCGACAATATTCCATACTCGAAAGATTAACAGAAAATAGTTTTCGGTGGAGTGAACTACAAATCACTGTTCTTCTAAAAGGATCAAACATTCATCAAGACAAAGTGAAGACTTGATGTTGCTGCATTCGAATTCGGAAAGCAAATTACACGACTGACTTGTTAATGTAGGATATCATATCATGTGCTATGTTGGAAATGCACTCCTATCAATGTACCGTGAGTGTGAAGTATTGACGAGGCATATGACGCGTTAGAGAAAATAGCGGAGAAGGATGTTGTCTCTTGGGTAGCTTACTGTCTCAACCAAAAATAATAGATTGCTCTCTATGGTTTAAAATAATTTTGATACTATAAAAATAAAAGGCTGAAAGTTTAAATTTTGATTGAAGTGATAAGGCTTTCACTTTAAAAAAAACAAATACTAAAAAAGAAGTGCTAATATATTTAAAATCAAGTGGGTCCAATAAAGGTAAAGAGGTAATTGTGCCTATGAAAAATTTCCAAATAAGGAAAGACAACATTTATTTTGGGATGGGCGACACATAATTTGGGTCGGAGGTAGTAACAGATTTTTGCATATGCATCCATTTAGGCTTATTGGGTTTTCTTTCAAATTGTTCTTACATTTCAACCATTTTTCATTTTGTGCTTGTAATGTTCTACTTCAAATAGATGTTCACGAAGGGATTGTTCTTAATATTCATAAATGCAAAAGCACAAGTACAATAAGTCGAATCAGATGCAGAATCAATGATTTGTACAAAATACTCTGCTTGACATTATTGAGTCAAGAGTTATCACATGAGAACAACACTGATAGGCTTGCAACAAAGTCTCAAAAAGAGGAGCTACTAACAGTTCCACCAAATTTAACTAGAACTGTAGAGGTGTAAAACAACTTCATCTACTAATTCTTGGAGAATATGCCTAGCAACTTCAGTGCCACATTCATATTCTTCAATCTCGAAGTCCGTACATTTACCAAAAGAATGGCTCATATCCCATTCTATTAGCTCGTCTGGGATCAAACCAACAAATTGTGTCCACTCTTCGACCTCATCGATAATATCAGCAATCAGAATTTCTTTTGTCATACTTGATGGTAGTTTGGTACATATTCTGAAAACAGAATCAGAGATTGGAGAAAATTTTGAGTCTAGGTACTCTAATAGACAATCAAAGGCGAATCCTTTAAGCTGATTCATCTGTTTTGGGTCATTATAGCCAAGCAACTCACCGAAATCCATCCATAGAAAACTCGAAAACATTTTATGTTCATTGAGGAGAAAATGGCTCACAGAGAACCCATCCTCTACCGGTAGAGCCTGCTATTGAGGCGTAGTTCCAAATATGAGTTCAGATTTCAAAATGACCTATTTTGTGTATCTGAGTTTGCTTTTTTTTAACTGATCAATCCAGATGAGCACTCCAGAAACGTTATGAAACAGTTCTCTGCAATTCCTCCTAGTTGATAATGAGGTCTCACAATCTGAAAGATCTCGAGTAGGTTCTGGAAAGATTGGTTCATCATCAACATAGTTCACTGATTCAGCAAGCACTTTTTCCTCTGGAACAAAACAAGCATCATATTTATTAGAAGCATGGATGCATGAAATCCAAGTTCAGAGTTGTCTTATTTTTTAATTTATGTATTTGAGGGAAAGAAAGGAAGTATGCAAATAGTAAAATGTCGAATCGGGGACCATACTTGACCTACTATTGGGACTGCTGGAGAGGTAGCTATTATTTGAATGGTGATCAAGTGAATTCCCAACTAAATCGGAGAAAAATATCTACTAGGATAAGTGAGAGAACATTTAGCTCTAAACCTTTTCAAACCTGGTTCTGAACTCTTTATTTCGGCCATCTCAAAATCCATATCTTCTTTATCAGATACGCCAGGTCGAGCACCAAGTTTGTCTGCCAAATTGCTCCAAGTTTCAGAAGCTGAAGCCTTTTGGGGCTTAATTCCTAATCCTGCTGGCATCGATTCCAAACCCATGAGCCTAGCAACCAAACTTGGAGCTTTCATTTCGCGCTTTCTTTCACAAAGTGTATCGGTCATTCCATTATTCTTTGCATTTGGAAAACCCCCACTGTTCTCATCAGTAATCAACATTGTTCATACAAGAATAAAAAATAATAAAAACAAAAACTTTCCTGTCAGTCTAAAATCTGAGACAATAGAAGAAAAAGAAAGCTAAATGTGGGAGTATAGTTCAAGAAATGAGTACCAAACGAAGCTTTGGCTGCTTCTCATCCCCTTCAAACTTTTTTGAAGCTTGTTTCAAGCAATCTATAAGAATGCAGCACAAAAAAAGAAATAATTTAGCCCTCTATCTAGAATCACCTTCAAGAAATTAACCATTCTGCTTTAAAAATGAGTGGAATGTAGTAGTATCTAACCTGGTGAAAGCAGTTTCTTTGGAAACAGCTTCTTGGCAAGTCTACGGTTCTGATCAAAGAGCTGAAAGAAAATTCCCACACAACCACAAGGCCTTTAAGGTTGTCTCTCATTCATTTATCTAGCTGAGCTATCATTCATACTTCAAAATCCTCTCTTAAATTTCTTCACCTTTTCTCCCACTCTGCTGAATGTGATTCACACACTTTGTCTTCCCAATAAGATTCTATCAAAAATTATCTTCACATTAATTTGGAAAGAATTAAACAAAAGACCCCCCCCCCCCCACTGTCTAGAATCACCTTTAAGAAATTGACCATTCTACTTTAAAAATGAGTGGAATGTAGTAGTAGCTAACCTGGTGAAAGCAGTTTCTTTGGAAACAGCTTATTGGCAAATCTACGGTTCCGATCAAAGAGCTGAAAGAAAATGCGCACACAACCCCCAGGCCTTTGAGGTTGTCTCTCATTCATTTCTCTAGCTGAGCTATCATTCATACTTCAAAATTCTCTCTTAAATTTCTTCACCTTTTCTCCCACTCTGCTGAATGTGATTCACACACTTTGTCTTCCCAATAAGATTCTATCAAATATTATCTTCACATTAATTTGGAAAGAATTAAACAAAAGATCCCCCCCCCCACTGGCCCCTCTGACCACCACATCAATTACCCTCCTGGGCCGAAAAAAGAAAATGGGGAAAAAGAACTTACATTTTCATGCAAGAAACAAAGCAAAAACCCAACAAAATATCAGAAAGAAAGTAGAAAATTGCTATGAAAAGGAAAACCCTGAGCTGTGTTCAATTATGACAAAACTTTCACAAGAAACCACAGTCATACTAAGCAAACACAGAACAAGAAAATACAAATAGCAATACCCAGAATGTCTTCAACTTGCACCAAATGTGTTACTGTTCAAGGAAACAGTTAGAAGCACACTCTAGTAAGCTATTCTATTCTTTTTTTAATCTTCTTTATGACAGTGACAAAAGAAAAATCATAATTAATTTAAATTAGTTCCTATAGACATGTTTTCTATGCTTTGCTATCACAAATGCTACAGAATAAGAAAAGAATGTGTCGATAGAGACTAATGGATTAGGAACCAAACGATAATAATAGAACCCAAAGCAATTGCAGCAAGGACAAGACTAAATGATTTTCTAAATCCAAAGTGCCAAAGAACTTCAAAGTACTTTTAAGAGAAAATAGAGGGAGTAATAGCAAAGGAGAAGTTTGTACTCTTAGAGAAAGAGAATGGTGAGTTTATATAGTGAGGAGGGCCATCCAAAATCCCAAATAATGAAGGAAGAATAATATTTAATGGAAGAAAAATAACATTTAATGAATCAATTAAGGGGATTGTTCCCTTAAATGGATGGGGAAAATCAATATGTTCCACCAATCATGCTATAGTTGCGATAAATAAATAATACCTTATGATAACATTTGAAATTTGCATGAATAGAACAAGTAGAAAGAGATCATTCCTACTTATTAAATGAAATCAAGAAGAGGTATCTAAATTTACCATAATTAACGTGTGAGGGGATGTCTGTCAACCAATTAAGGCAAGAAAAATTAAAAATCAATTACTGAGATGCTTTTCTCAAATCAAATTGGTACAGGATCATACCCAAACAGTCAAAATGTGCACATATTAGCCTTATTAAAGATTTATGAAAAAATCTAAAAAATAAAAAATCAATTTCTGAGATGCTTTTCTCATATCAAATTGGCACAGGATCATACCCAAACAGTCAAAACGTGCACATATTAGCCTTATTAAAGATTTATGAAAAAATTTGAAAAATAAAAAATCAATTACTGAGATGCTTTTCTCAAATAAAATCGGTACAGGATCATACCCAAACAGTCAAAATGTGCAAATATTAGCCTTATTAAAGATTCACGAAAAAAATCCTCGAATCATCACATACATGCTTTTCCCATACAAAATTACCCATATTGACTAAGAGGCATAAAAAATATGAAGTTTCAAAAAGTTAGGCGTGCTTGCATATAACAGACAGAGACGAACAAATTGACTCACCATTCAAGGTAAGCGTCACGAAATTCCAATCAAGCAGGACATGCAAATAGGGTCGAATAAAAATCACAGACTTAAAATCAACACATTTATTCAGTAAAAATCAAACGTCGACACACTTATGAGAGACACAGATGAAGAAATAGTACTAAAGTTCACACACATATTTCAAAAATGAGATCAAACCTGAAGACGGATTCTACATTTTCGATGAGGAAGGGCTGCATGGTTGGAACGCCGAAGGGGTTTGCCAGAGGTATCGCTGTGGGAGAGGAGTCGAGGCTGTGTCGCGGCTTTTGGACATTCGTCGGAGGGGAGAAAGAAGGAGAATGGAGGATGGAGAATAGAACAACGACATGGAGGCTTGGCTAGCCGTTTTCGTCGATGGCGATGTTGTTCGCCGGTGGAGGATGAGAAGGGAGGGGGCTGGCCATCGGAGCAGCGGCTGCACTCGCCTGGGGTAGGAGCTGGAGGCGCATATGGAAGAGATGAAAGAGGCGACAGCGAAGATTGTTCGCCGGAGATGGCGGCATGGCGATGAGGACTCAAAGTGGAAGGGGTGATTTTAATGGTAAATTGGAGACGGAGAGATCGGAGGAGAGGGGGGAGATCGAGATTTGGAGGTGTTTGTACAGAGAGACAAGAGAGAGGTGGAGAGATAAAGGCTGAAGTTGGGGAAAAAAATTTGAGTTAGAGTATGTAGGTTTGAAATAGGGAAAAAGAGATCATTTGATGTCAACCGTTGGATTGGTTTTTGATCGACGACTGTGATTTAATGTCATGGGGGAATTAAAATATGGCTAGAATGAAAAATAAGGGCTTAAATTGTAAGAAATTGGGTTAAGATTGTAATGGATTGGGTAAAAATAGGCTATAGTTGTAAGAAATTAAATAAAATTGGATTAAAAGGTAAACAAAATCATGCAAGGTAATTTTGATTAGGCTGTTATTTAAATTAAAGTAGGAATAATAATAATATATGATAATATTAATTAAATAATAAATAACAACATTAAATAATAAATAATAAAAATATAATAAAAGATAAATAATAATAATAATAAAATAATAATTAAACAATAAATTATAATAATAAATGATAAATAATGAATAATATTAATATATATAACAACAATGTCAATAAATAATATTATCAATAAATAGTATTAAATAAAGCAAAACTAGACAATGTATTTTGCAAAATTGTTAGTGTGCATAATTACTTGAAAATAATTTAATTAGTAAAATTATAAAAATGTCATTTTAAATTTTAGGATATTATAAAAATATGATTCTAAAAGATAATTGATGATTTATGCATTTTCTAAATTATGAATGCAATATGTCAGAAATCTGTTTGATGCAAGAAAATATGCAAAAATACTAATGATTAAAAATTAATTATTTTGTTAAATAACAAACTAAACGTAGTGTCGGGAGGTCAAAATTGGGTGTCAACATCACAATGTCAAAATTGGCTTCCAATACTGACTTTTAAAAAATTAATTCAAAACAATAAATAAATAGGAACAATTAAATTTCTTAAATTCATGATATAAGAAATACAAAAATGAAGTATAAGAATAAATAAAAATTTCAACATTATTATTGAAACAATTAAATTACCTTAAATATCAACAATATCTAAACAATTCATTTATTATGAATATTGAGGAAGTACTGTCTAAAATATCAATGAATTAAGTGGACTCAATGTAAAAGAGTGGAATAAACGTGTCAATCTTTTCTATTTACCCCATTTGAATTGGACACACTCCTTAATAAATTCTTTACTCTTGTAAGGTTAAAAGTGATTTCACTAATATATTTTTAGTTGCTAAACTTTATACATTTTTTTAAAAGAATAATGATTATATTTTAATCTTTTATATAAATGAAGACTTTAGTTACTACTATTTTTTCTTATTTGAGGATATTTTGTTTAACAACACCAACAGTAAGGTATTTTGGTAACTAAAACCTCCAATCGATGACACTTTACCGTGTCTTTTGCCTCTACTGTTTTACTTTTCTAAAATCTTCTTTCATCTTCATTTTCTTTGGTTTTCCTTTTCTCCACTATATTCCCTGTGCACCTTTACACTAAAGCACAAGTTTCAATCAAAATTCATGTTCTTAATCTCAATTTTTATTAGTCCATCATGATTTATTTTTGGTAAGTGCATCTTTGATGGTGGAGCAGTTTTCGAGCAAGTTTTCATTTGATGTTTGTTATATATATGATACATGATGCTAACTATTTCAAGCCTTAATCCTTTTATTTCAAATCTTTTATTATTATTGATCTATTATACAAATTAATTAATTCAAGTTTTAATCTATTTTCTCTAGGTCTGTAGTTAATATTGTTATGGTACTAACTAATTCAATTATCCTTTGGATATCTTCTTGTTCTGTGATACTAATTAAATTTTTCTATCCTTTGGTCCTTTTTACTTGCTCTAAAGATTAATTTTTGATTTACATTTTCTATTTACAGAAGATTGATTTTATAAATTTGTCTTAATATTTGTATAGAGCAATAGGTTTGAATCGGACCAACTCATTGTAACCTACTGGGAACTATAGAAAGTAATTTGCTTATGGATTGATGAACATTGAATATCATAATACTCCCTCCATCTCAAATTATATTTTGCCATTTGACCAGACACGATATTTAAGAAATAGGCATTGACCTTGCTAAAGTTACTAAATTACCCCTCTTAAAAAGGTATTGGACCACTAGGTACTTTTATTAAATTTCACAATAATTAAAAAAATGCAACAGAGAGTATAGTATTAAAAAAAAATCTACTAAAAAATACAAAACCTACATAATTATCTCTCTCTTTTGCAAAGAGTTAAGTAGTCCAAATCAGTGTATCGCTTTAATTTAAAATTTTACTCTCATTTTCTCTATCAACAATTAAGAAAAATTTGTTATTTTAAAATTCAATTTTCTAGAAAATAGGACCAATTTGCCGTCATGTACGGATTTTTCACGAAAAATTTACGTTTCTGATTTGATTTTGGTTTCTATTTTTGGGTGCTAAACCTACTTTTCATTTGAATTTTTCGCAAATGGTTATGTTGTGGCGCCAAATCTTCTTTTCATTTGAGAGATGTTCTTTTGCATCTTCTGGTTATTGTATCCTTTCTTTTGTTTTGGATAATTTCCAAATTCTTCCTTTTATCTCCTCTCGTATTTTCTCCATCACTATAAAGATGAGGTTCGTCGTACCTATAGACTCAACCTTCAGAAATAAATGATTGAAATTAGAAGAACGTCAAGCAATTGCAAAGTTTCTTTTGAAAGGAAGTAAGGAAGGAAGTTTCAATCATTTATTTCTTTTGAAATAAATGATTGAAATTAGAAGAACGTCATCACTTGATAATGGTATGTCGTTGTTAGATGTGTCTTTAAGACTTACAGGTAAAGTTGGAAGAAAATAGATTGGAGTCGACATTAATCAAGTCAAAGAAATTTCACTTTGTCGTCGAACAAACATTCGATCTCTGGCTTTTGTGATGAACATGGCAAAATCTACCGTCTTTTGGAGCGTGAAAGATGGAACTCTTCGGCCACATTCTAATTCCATTAAGCCTCAGTTAACCGAAGGAAACAAAAAGGTACGACTTCAATACTGCCTCTCGATGATGGATCAGAATACAATCCACACAAATCCCATGTTTATGAATATGTTTAATTATGTTCATATCAACGAAAAGTGGTTTTTTTTGTCCAAAAAAGTCGAAAGGTACTACTTGCTTCCTGGAGAGCATGAGCCAGATTCGTATCGTTCTTACAAAAGTAAAAATTTTATTCCAAAGGTTATGTTTATGGCTGCTGTAGCACGTCCTCGATTTGATGAAAATGGAATTGAGTTGTTTTCTGGAAAAATAGGTATTTTTTTGTTTGTAGTTAAGGAACCAGCTCAGCGGAATAGCAAAATTCGAACAGCAGGAACTATGGAAACAAAGCCCATTCAGTCAGTAACTAAAGATATCACTATAGCTTGCTTGATAGAGAAAGTTCTTCCTGCTATTAGAGCAAAATGGCCAACTTCCGATTCAAATAATCATATCTTTTTACAACAAGATAATGCAACGCCACATATTGGTAACAATGATTTGGAATTTATTGAAGCTGCCCGACAAGATGCGTTTGATATTAGATTATGTTTTCAACCATCGAACAGTCCAGATTTAAATGTTTTAGATCTTGGTTTTTTTAGAGCAATCCAAAGTCTTCAATATCAAAGGGACCCTAAAAATGTTGATGAATTAGTGGAAGCAGTGGAAAGATCTTTTGATGAAATGAAAGCGAAACAACTCAATCATGTATTTCTTACTTTACAATCTTGTATGATTGAGGTGATGAAAGATAGTGTCGGCAATAATTACAAAGTGCCTCAATTGAACAAAAATGGACTACAAAGAGAAGAAAACCTTCCTCTCCAACTCCATTGTGATATTCCTATCATCGATAAAGATTTGGATCTACTTTAACAATGATATAGGTTATTATTATGGTAAAGCTCTTTATTTTGAAGTTGGAACGGTGTTTTTTCTAGTAGTATGTAGAAGTACTGTACTACTTTTGTGTATAGCCGTAGTGATCATCATGTAACTTTTACAATGATGTTTTGTCAAATATGTTAGGAGTACTATTTTTGTGTATAGATATGGTGAGCAAAATGTATTCTTTGTACTCATGAATAACTATACTTACAATGATATAAGTCCCACCAGCTTATATATACTAACACGTTTTTTTTGCTAGCTTTATTGTTGTTTTATGCTTCAATTTGTTTCTTACTTTATTATCACATAATAGAGGGTTGCGTAAATGGAAGGAAGGAGAAAAGGGAAGTGGGAGTCATACCTTCACATTTGTATGAATTTTTATTTTCAAACTAGGAAGTCTATTTCGAGAACAATTAATTGAATGTTAAAGAGTTTGTGTAGACCAAATATATTTGAACGGCATGGGGATGTCAATTGTTCAGGGGAACTAAATGAAAATAGTTGAAATCAATGTCGCGATTATGAGAGACCTTGGTTTATGCAAAAGGGTGTGGTACAGTTTCACTAATAAAGGCGGCACCCTCAGCTATTATGCAAAGAGTAGTAGCTACGCTCCATAAAGACAACATATTGGGCATGGTAACATTTTGTCAGGCTGCTCTAAGCTAATGATGTCTATTAAAATTCTTCTCTCGTGATGAATAAGATTGGTAATCACGATCCCGAGAAGAGTCATGTTTTGGTTTCTCCGAGTGAGCTTTGTCTATTGAACTATGACTCCTTTCCTTATACTTTTTCTTGTCCCGTTCAAAGTCGTCTCGCTCCCTTTCCCTGTCAAATATCCTACCACAACCACGTTCATGAGACTTTAGTCTTCCTTGATCCTTACTCTTGATAAAATTTATTGTCCTTTATCTGTGATATTTATTTTTCTTTTATGTCATTGATTTGTTTTTTCTATTTATATTAACTGTTTATGGCCGTTGACTGCTGTACACTGTATTTGAAAGTTTGCATCTGAAGTTTTCTTGGTATTGATATCCTTACTTTAGGATGTTATTCATTGAGACAATGGTAAATTCCGTGTTATGTTTGTTAAATTTGGTGTTCTGTGACTCACTCTCACTGTTGTCGAGTGACTGAAAATTTAATCATAAGATGACAGTGTGATGATCTGTGTTTATATTGAAATATCATAGAACATGGGCTAGCCTATGTACTTCTGGTGAAGAGGGAGCTGAGAAAGGAGAAACGTAAGGTTGTGAATGGTGGGAAAGCAAATAGGAGTGTGTAATCTGTGTTGACCTACTTAAAAAAATGAAAAGGTCGGGATTTTAACTTTACTATTTTATGGTGGTTGTTGAAGACTGGCTTCTGGAAGAGCTCTCCGAGAGGTGCATTGCATCAACTTGATATTTGTAGGAAACTAAGTATTCGGTGCATTGCATCAGCTTGATATTTGTTAGAAATGGATATTTCCTACTCATATTTAGAGTTTGTAAAAAATATGCTTGTTATACTGCTTGTTCAGAGATACAATATTTTCTTACTTGATGTTGCTGCATTCGAATTTGGAAAGCAAATTACACGGCTGACTTGTTAATGTAAGATATCATATCATGTGCTATGTCGGAAATGCACTACTATCAATGTACTGTGAGTGTGAAGTATTGACGAGGCATATGACGCATTAGAAAAAATAATGGAGAAGGATGTTTTCTCTTGGGTAGCTCACTGTCTCAATCAATTTTTAGTTCTAAACAAATGAAGTTTGATCTTTGTAGTTGTGTTTGTTACATTTTCCAATTGTAAGATGATATATGTGGAAAGTGGGATCCCTCTAAATTCTTGCTTTCTTTAACTTTAGATTTAAAGATACAATTTTTACTCAAGAAATCATAGTAATGTGAACAATGAGTTGTCAAAGAAAACAGGTTTGCTTATGTAGAACCAACCAAAAAGAATAAATTGCTCTCTGTTGTTTAAAATAATTTTGATACTATAAAAATAAAAGGCTCAAAATTTAAATTTTGATTGAAGTGATAAGACTTTTACTTTAAAAAAAGAAATACTAAAAAAGAAGTATTAATATATTTAAAATCAAGTTGGTCAAATAAGGGTAAAAAGGTAATTGTGAGTTTAAAAAAATTCCAAATAAGAAAAGACGACATTTATTTTGGGACGGATAAAAAAGGAAATGGCAACACATAATTTGGGACGAAGGGAGTAGTTTTTTTATTTGGTTCAAAGGATATCATGTGCCTCAGCAGAGAAGTAAAGTTCTGCTCTCTCTCTTTCTCATACGTATCTAGTTCTATAGCTTAACCCTTACTTTTACGATGTAAGGGCAGAACGCAGGTCAAAAGTTATTTAATTTCACCATTATGAGTATTTTTGGGGGTGTTGGAGACTTAATTAAAATGTATTAATACTATGTAATATTGATTGATAATATTTATGTCTATTAACATTCTAAAATTAAATTATAAAATATTATTTTTTAAAGTGGGCTGGCCCGTAAGGCCCGCAACCCACAGAGTAATAGTGTGGGCTTGATATTTTTTGGCTCATCATTTTGATAGGCTAGCCCAACCTGACCCGTCAAACTCAAAGTCCGTGTGGGCTAGCTCGGATGGACTGAGCCAACCCGTATTGACATCTCTACAAGAAAAAACTCTACATTATTGATACTCAGACGAGACTTTGGAATCTTGAAGAATGCACGGAGGCGAATTCAGGATTTCAAAACGCGGATGTATGAATGTGAAATTCATCAAGATGACTTACATTATGCATATTATACTAGACAAGGAGCCTAGAAATGGGGAAAAAACAAGAACAAATTCCATGAAAATGTGCACCAAGATCGTAAATAACGTACACACCAGGATTATCTAGGCTCTAGGGTACCCCCCACCCCCACCCCCACGCAAAACTTTCATCGTTACCCTTTAAGACGAGGCCAGCTTATCGAAAGATGGACATTACTTCAGTTTATACAACCTTTTGAGAGGTGCTTGTTAGATCTTATTAAGCTTTTCTGCTACGATGATAGGATTTGCTTTGGCTATTACATTCTGACTAGCATTCCTATAATCAAACGGGCAATTGTGTTCGTCTGAATAATGATGAACTGCGCAGAAAAAATAACCACATTTGCAATTTAACCCCGTTAATCCCACACGCTTACGACAAGCTGTGCACTTTTTCAAACCCTCTTTTGACTTCACTTGTGAAATATGAGAGGCTAAATCTGCAGATGCAACTGCAGCACCTGCAAGAGCATGTTCTGATTCATCGCTGCTTGAGCTTCAGCGTACGACGTCTTTGTTGGATGCAGCTGCAAGCTTTGCATGTTCCTGCTTCATTAGTATCATGTCCTTTTGACACTAGGAACGCATATTCATCGTAGCTGCACTACCGAAAAAATCAAAGTCGTTGATGCAGAGGTTGAGGTTTTATGGAGCTTGACAACCTGTCTCTTTAGATGAATCCGTTTCTGCAGTTAACAAGTCATGTTCAATACCACAAGTGTCACGCCTCAAATCCTATTGGGATGGACTGGCACCCGTAACCGAGGAGGCCCGGGAGAACCAGCTCATCACCTTCTACTTCCCATGCATAACTCTAAGACAACCCAAAATTCGAACAGCATCATATCACATATAAAAGGAAATAATCACCTGTATAAGCTCGAGCAAACATATATATATATATATGTATATACAATACTTTGCCATTTGAGCCATCACGTCTAATAACAAAACACCACCTTGACTGTACATTAGGTCTAGAAAGCCTCTAGACAATATACAGAGTTTAACTAAGGCCGGGACACACCCTGCCATATAACTAACTTCTATACAGTACCAAAAGTGACTGGATATGACACGGAAAGCCCTGAAGAAAACTGGAGCTCACCAAAAGCAGCTGGATATCCTGGCTCCTACTTGTGCGGTGTATAAGCTGAGGTACCTGTGCCTGCAACATGAAATGCAGGTCCCTCGTGGGGGACGTCAGTACAAAATATGTACTGAGTATGTAAAGCTGTAGATAATCACATATGACATAGGAGCTCAATAAAAATTAGAAACAAGTGAATAAATCATAATAGGAGTGGACCACACTTACTTGAACTTGTGATAACCTGTACATTGTATTTATTCAATCACTTTACCTTCGCTCTTATCATCTTTGTAATAATTACTGTACTGTACTGTGACCATTAGGCTTCCTCCAGTACATATCAACTGTGATCGACCCATGATAAGATTATGCCTTTGTGATGCCACCCATAAACACATAAATAGGGATCAACCCATGATAGGCTTATGTCCCTCGGATACCACCCGATAAGAGAGAACTTCCATCACTTAGTTCAATTAATTTTTGAGATTGTTATTTCGGTCGCCACCGCATTTTTTTTCTTTGAAACAATGATACATCAATAAGAGACATATAAATAGACCATCAATGCAATAATGATGAAGTAAGAACTCATTGGCACATCAATGAAGTGTTTTGGAGTCATCAGTGCCATAATAATAAAGTAGGAACTTATTAGTATATCAATGAAACGTTTTGGAGTCATTAATAGCACATTGATCTTGTTTGAGTAACCGGATACCTTCTGACATTCATTAGTGCAATAAACATGTAAGATTTGGAAAACAAGTATTGGAATGTCTGGACATCTTGTAGGGTGGAAACAGTTCATTGGTAACGTAGGACATCATACAAAACCATTATGGATCACATGTTATTGAATAACTTTGGAAACGTTCTTAACAGAACAATTGTTCACTTTCATGCCAAAGATATGGTATAGAGTATGCTTTACATACCTGACTGTCGACCTTCAATACTAGTCCCAAATGGACTTCCTGTCTTTTTGGATTACTTATCTACAATGAACATATATAGCAATCTAGTATTAGCAACCAAATGTCACAATTCAATTATTTGAATTCACCAAACTAGTGGTTAAGTAGTAAGCCTTAATTACACCATAAAGGGTGTCACTTTAACCCTCTTATACTACAATTACATTCACATGCCATGCATATTCATACAACATCCTCCAATATCAAGTTTGGATTCATTATCCTTCCAACCAATCCATTAAACCAAATTGAGCCATAGACATAAATAATTATCAATTCAATAGTATATCACCATATCCACCTTCCATAACTCAATTACCATATCCACCTTCCAAAATTCAATACAACCAAACCATGCAAAATAGTCCATAACGCTATTTCCATCACCTTTCAATAACAACCAATACATATAATCCTCTATCACACATATACATATGGAAAAGAATAGAGGAAAACAATATTAATACTTTAGAATTCACCTCTTGATTATTCAATCTTGTTTGTACAAATAATAGGAGCCGTTCGAAGCTCTCGAGATGACAAACACAGTTATCGGATTACTTTGGAATTTCTACGGTTGAATCAAAAGTAATCTAAAGGTCAATTTGGCTAGGGTTTGTTCTTTCCCAATGATAGATGATCAAAATGAGTTTTTGAACTCATATACATGTATATATACACATATTACCGTCCATAATATAATAGGAAAAGACCAAAATGCTTTTAAAATTTAAATAATGTCAAATCTGTCCATTGGTGGACTGTTTTGATAAGCTATAGTAGATCGACCATAACTCTTTACTCCAATATCGAATTTTGCTGAAATTGGTATCGTTGGAAGGATAATTCAAAGGGATTTCATCTCATATAAAGTAGGCCACCCAGTTCATCCTGTACAAGGAGTTATGGTCATTTGAAGTTGACCCTAAAAATCTGTTTTGATAGGCCGAAGTAAAACGAGTATAACTCCTTACTCAGATAGTGTATTTGGATGAAACGAATTGCATTGGAAAGAAGACTCAAAGATATTTCTTTTCACAGGTCTCATCTCTCCCAGTTAATTATATTAAGGTAGTTATGATAATTCGAAGTTGACCCAAAAATTAGGTTAGCCTCAGTAGTTTGTGTGCAGGAAATTTTCCTGCACATTTACTATTCCTAAATATCCCGGCCACCGTTTTATAGTTTCGAACGTGCTCGATTATATCTGAAACCTATCCCTTTTTTGAAATCTTTATATCGTTGGAAAGCTTATTCAATAACCTTCGTATGGAACCATCGACGGGCAAATTCTGGAATAAATAAAATAAAAAAATTAATTCCATATAAATAAGACCAATACACGTACTTGAATACGCCAATACATGTACTTGAATATGGGGTGTTACAAAAAGTTCATTAAGTACATCACGAAACAACAAAGGGACAAACAAAAACTTCAACCAAGGAACATCACGTTTTTGAAATATAAAGCAATTCAGAATAATACATACATTCAATATCTCTTACTTGCTAGATTTTTGTCTAATTGAATAGTTCTCCTCATAGTTTCGGTAGTGAGCTACATTTTATGAGGTGTTCCATCATAAAGTATTTGATAAACTGATTTTTATTGATGTTCTTCTATTTCAATTGCCGGGGGTCTATCGGAAACAACCTCTCTACTTCTTCGGGGGTAGCGGTATGGACTGTGTACATTTTACCCTCCCCAGATACACTGGGCTTCTTGTTGTTGTTGTTCTATTTCAATTGGTCTGCTTCTAAACATCTTGGATTATCACTCTCATACCACAACATTCTTCCTTTGCTGTTACCATTTTAAGTATCTTATTGTACGAATTGAAGCTTGTGTTGACATGTAAACTTTTTTCTTCTAAGAGTATTTAGCATGCTGGACTATGTAAGGAGTGATTGCTCTGACCAATGCATTGATCATCCTATGAAAAAGACGTCGAGTTGTATAGCTAATCCTTAATTTAGGAACAAATTTCATGTAATAGGTATCTGGCACACCAAACGACATGTGCCCTGAGCTCCTTGCCGGCATACCCTATGGCTATAAATCTTATATATGGTCGCTTGGTAAGAAATAAGAATGTTGATGAAGCAATGTATTTCAGCTCTTTACATCATGTCCCTAATACTAACACTTTAATGTGATTTTAGGATACTGTATGTTTGACATTGCTGCACATCAACCCTTGTCTAAAGCTTCTGTGAGTTGATTTTTTAGCTATCTGAACTTCGTAAACAATACCTAGAAAAGTTATACTTGTTACGCAAAAAAAAAGAGAAGTTCTTTATCCTGATATCTTCTATATGATATAGTGACAATGTAAATCCAACAGGACAAAACTGGACTTATCAACAAAATAAACCGGGGTTTGTTCTCACCACTTCCGATTATATACTCCTCCACCTTGTAAGTATCTTCATTCTCAGCACGCCACAAGTATAATAAATCAGTCAGTTTACAAAGCGGATTTCATTCTTGCAGGAAACAGATAATAAAGAGCATGCTAAGGAAAACTCCAGAACACCGACCTACCGTGAGTGCGAGCTACATATGTTCAAATGTTATTCTTTCCGTTTCAATATGTTAAGTCTTATTTTCCTTTTTAGCCCATTTAATAGCGAATGTTTCTTTCCTTTTACAACAACTCCTTAATTCTTACTTTCTACGTGACATGTTTAAAGATTACAAACTTAAATTCATTTTGATACATTCTGCATACCTTTATTTTAAGAGCACAAGATTCAACTCTTCTTTTCTTTCTTAGACTTCATGCCAAATAAAAACCAGAAAAACAAAATGAAACGGAGGGAGTATTAAATTGAGATTCATCTTGATATATTTTTTACCTCTACTTATAGGTTGTTGAGCTGTTGAGACATCAACATTTGCAACTATACCTCCTCTTGTGTCACAATCCTTCATCTGCGTTTCTTCCTTGGAAGTCCCCGAGTAGAACGAAAGAGAAAACACGACCATCACCAGGAAAATCTATCAGTCTGAGAGGTAGCAGAAACAGATAGTTGAAGCTAAAAGAGAAGAGAACTGCCCTTTACTTTGACGAAAGTGATAACATTCAGCCAAGAAACTTATCTGACAACTATAACACATTCCGAGCCAAACTTGACTCTAAAAGAGTCGATCCAACAAGCTACTCGGTTAGGATCTCTCAAGATAGTGAGGATTCTAAAAGTGGGGTGATGAGTGAGGCAGCTGTTTGCAATGGATATGATCAACAGGAGACTATCTCACAAATAGAAACTACGATCACTCCAAGCTTGTCAAGTTCAAGGGCAAAAACATGGTCCGAGGAACAAGAGCATGTTTCTCCGGAGCATGTTAGTCGATTTGACGAGGGTGATACGAAGAATAACAAGACAAAAGAGGTTGAGGTGTTGAGCAGTCCACTGGACCATGAGGAAGCAGATATAGTGGAATGTATCTCCAAAAAATCTAGAAGAATGACATTATCGGATGGAAGATTCAACGATAAAACACGATCCTTCAATGAAGAAAGCACTTCATCTAATTCACAGTTGGCAAAACCAGATCCAGAGGCAGCACCAAGATGCTGTGTTGCTGAAACAGAAAATGGTAGCGAGTGTAGAGAATTTTCTATTTTCCGCTTGTCAACTGAAAGCGATAGTTCACTTCTACACAAAGTTGAGCTAGAAAAGAAAGCAACCACGGTTTATAACACCAAACAGGCTAAGAAAGACGCTCTTCGAGCACTGGATGATAAAGTTTCGCAGCTCAAGTCACTAGCCGCATTAGCTAGTAAGGAGGACAAAGATGACTGGGGTAATCCCACTGAACAAAGAGCTGAAGCTTTAGTGTCTCTTTTGGAGGTTTATGCGCGACTACTTAAGCAGGAAAAAATCAATGAGCTTGCTGGTGTGCTGAAACCATTCGGGGATGATATAATGTCATCTAGAGAAACAGTAATCTTGTTGAAAAAAAGTCTCATGACTGCACAAAAGTTGTCCAAGGGGTCCTGATGTTGCACCAAACCTGGCTTTTGACCTATAGAACGAGCCTCTATCATACGTAAATCATCTAGTATTGTTGGACTAAACTATTCCTCAAGGCTTAACGTGGTTGAGCATCCCTTAGTTTTGATTCTATTGTTGTCGGACAGTTGATGGATTTGTGAAGATTATATATAATGTACTTTTAAAGTTGATTTCTATTCTATGATGATACTTACAACATTTTCTACTGTTAGTTTTTTCTCCAAAACTACCTGTAGACAAAGATTATACATTTCTTCAGCTCCTTAGATATGATTGTGTTATTATCGGAGTCGATTTCTAATATAATCACTCAACTAATAGTATTATCTCAGAAAGTCACGTTCTGAGAATCAAGAAGAAAGGTGATTTTCTAATGTAATAACTATTAGCCGAGTGACTATCTAAGAGGTTAGCACGATATTATAGTTGTCTTATAGAAAAAGTATCAACAATCAAGCTGTTCCTTTTAATATTCCATTCCTCCAACGTCAAGCCTCTTATGAAATGAATTTAATATTTTTAAACAGTTTTTTTTAATACTATTATAATAGTTTCCCTCATGCACATTTTGTCAATTTATAATAATTCTATCATGATTTACATAATTTATTGGTATGATGTTACTTTTCTTATACTTTTCCTTGTACCATTCAAAGTCGTCACGCTCCCTTTCATTGTCAGATATCCTACCACTATAACGTTCATGAGACTTTAGTCTTCCTTGATCCTTACTCTTGATAAAATTTATTGTCCTTTATCTGTGACATTTATTTTTCTTTTGTGTCATTGATTTGTTTTTTCTATTTATACTTTACTATTTATGGCCGTTGACGGGTGTACACTGTATTTGAAAGTTTGCATCTGAAGTTTTATTGGTATTGATATCCTCACTTTAGGATGTTATATATTGAGACAATGGTAACTTCCGTGTTATGTTTGTTAAATTTTTATTCTGTGAGTCACTCTCACTGTTGCCAAGTGACTGTACATTTAATCATAAGCTGACAATCAGATGATCTGTGTTTATGTTGAAATATCACAGAACATGGGCTAGCCTATGTACTTCCGTTGAAGAGAGAGTTGAGAAAGGAGAAACGTAAGGTTGTGAATGGTGGGAAAGAAAATAGGAGTGTGTCATCTGTGTTGACCTACCTAAAAAAATAAAAAGGTTGGGTTGTTAACTTTACTGTTTTGTGGTGGTTATTGAAGACTAGCTTCTTGAAAAGTTCTCCGAGAGGTGCATTGCATCAGCTTGATATTTGTTGGAAACTAAGTATTCGATGCGGGAGTAAATAAGTGCAGAAACTATAAACAAAATTGTAGGAAATTGTTTTGTTGTGTATTTTCATTTTTCTGGTAATACATGTGAAGTGGAAGTACGTTGAAGCTGAGGTCGACAATACTAAATACTCAAAAGATTAATAGAAAACAGTTTGTTGTGGAGTGAACTTCAGATCACAGTGCTTCTAAAAGGATCAAACATTCATCAAGACAAAGTGAAATGGACATTTTCTACTCATGTTTAGAGTTTGTAAAAAATATGCTTGTTATACTGCTTGTTCAGACATACAGTATTTTCTTACTTGATGTTGCTGCATTCAAATTTGGAAAGAAAATTACTCGGCTGACTTGTTAATGTAGGATATCATATCATGTGCTATGTCGGAAATGTACTCCTATCAATGTACCGTAAGTGTGAAGTATTGACGAGGCATATGACGCGTTAGAGGAAATAACGGAGAAGGATGTTGTCTCTTGGGTAGCTCACTGTCTCAATAAATTTTTAGTTCTAAACAAAAGAAGTTTGATCTTTGTAGTTGTGTTTGTTACTTTTTCCAATTGTAAGATGAAATATGTGGAAAGTGAGGTCCCTTTAAATTCTTGTTTTCTTTAACTTTAGCTTTAAAGATCCAATTTTTACTCGAGAAATTGCAGTAATATGAACAATGAGTTGTCGAAAAAAACTGCTAGAACCAACCAAAAAGAATAAATTGCTCTCTGTGGTTTAAAATAATTTTGATAGTGTAAAAATAAAAGGTTGAAAGTTTAAATTTTGATTGAAGTGATAAGGCTTTCACTTTAAAAAAACAAATACTAAAAATGGAGTATTAATATATTTAAAATCAAGTGGGTCCAATAATGGTAAAAAGGTAATTGTGCCTTTGAAAAATTTTCAAATAAGGAAAGACGACATTTATTTTGGGACGGGCGACACATAATTTGGGTCGGAGGTAGTAACAGATTTTTGCATATGCATCCATTTAGGCTTATTGGGTTTCCTTTCAAATTGTTCTTACATTTCAACCATTTTTCATTTTGTGCTTGTAATGTTCTTCTTCAAATAGATGTTCACGAAGGGATTGTTCTTAATATTCATAAATGCAAAAGCACAAGTACAATAAGTCGAATCAGATGCAGAAGCAATGATTTGTACAAAATAATTTGCTAGACATTATTGAGTCAAGAGTTATCACATGAGAACAACACTGATAGGCTTGCAACAAAGTCTTAAAAAGAGGAGCTACTAAAAGTTCCACCAAATTTAGCTAGAACTGTAGAGGTCTAAAACAACTTCATCTACTAATTCTTGGAGAATATGCCTAGCAACTTCAGTGCCACATTCATATTCTTCAATCTCGAAGTCCGTACATTTACCCAAAGAATGGATCATATCCCATTCTATTAGCTCGTCTGGGATCAAACCAACTAATTGTGTCCACTCTTCGACCTCATCAATAATATCAGTAATCAGAATCTCTTTGGTCATACTTAATGGTAGTTTGGTACAGGTTCTGAAACCAGAAATAGAGATTGGAGAAAATGTTGAGTCTAGGTACTATAATAGACAATCAAAGGCGAATCCTTTAAGCTGATTCATCTATTTTGGGTCATTACGGCCAAGAAACTCACCGAAAACCATCCACAGAAAACTCAAAAACATTTCATGTTCATTGAGGAGAAAGTGGCTTACAGAGAACCCATCCTCTACCGGTAGAGCCTGCTGTTGAGGTGTAGTTCCAAATATGAGTTCAGCATTCAAAATGACCTATTTTGGGTAGCTGAGTTTGCTTCCTTTTAACTGATCAATCTTGCTGAGCACTCCAGAAACGTTATGAATCAGTTCTCTGCAACTCCTCATGGTGAATAATGAGGTCTCACAATCCGAAATATCTCTATCAGGTTCTGGAAAGAGTGGTTCATCATCAACAGAGTCCACTGATTCAGCAAGCACTTCGTCCTCTGGAATAAAACAAGTATTATATTTATTCGAAGCATGGATGCATGAAATCCAAGTTCAGAGTTTTCTTATTTTTTAATTTATGTATTGGAGGGAAAGAAAGGAAGTATGCAAATAGTAAAATGTCGAATCGGGGACCATACTTGACCTACTATTGGGACTGCTGGAGAGGTAGCTGTTTGTTGAATGGTGATCAAGTGAATTCCCAACTAAATCTGCTTCATCTTCCAAAGGAGAAAAATATCTAGTAGGATAAGTGAGAGCTCATTTAGCTTTAAACCTTTGCAAACCTGGTTCTGAACTCTTTATTTCGGCCATCTCAAAATCCATATCATCTTTATCAGATCCGCCAGGTTGAGCACAATGTTTTTCTGCCACATTGCTTCAAGTTTTAGAAGTTGAAGCCTTTTAGGGCTTACTGCCTGATCCTGCTAGCATCGATTCCAAAGCCATGAGCCTAGCAACAAAACTTGGAGCTTTTATTTCACTCTTGCTTTCACAAAGTGTATCGGTCATTCCATTATTCCTTGCATTTGGAGCACCCCCACTGTTCTCATCAGCAATCTACAAAGTTCATACAAGAAACAAAAACAATAAAAAGAACAACTTTCCTGTCAGGCTAAAATCTGAGACAATAGAAGAAAAAGAAAGCTAAATGTGGGAGTATAGTTCAAGAAATGAGTACCAAATGAAGCTTTGGTTGCTTCTCATACCCTCCAAACTTTTTTGAAGCTTGTTTCAAGTAAGCTATAAGAATGCAGCACAAAAAAGGAAATAATTTAGCCCTCTAGCTAGAATCACCTTCAAGAAATTAACCATTCTGCTTTAAAAATGAGTGGAATGTAGTAGTAGCTAACCTCGTGAAAGCAGTTTCTTGGCAAATCTACGATTCCAATCAAAGAGCTGAAAGAAAATACCCACACAACCACAAGGCCTTTGAGGTTGTCTCTCATTAATTTCTCTATCTGAGCTATCATTCATCCTTCAAAATCCTCTCTTAAATTTCTTCACCTTTTCTCCCACTCTGCTGAATGTTATTCACACACTTTGTCTTCCTAATAAGATTCTATCAAACATTATCTTCACATTAATTTGGAAAAAATTAAAAAAAAAACCCCCCACTAGCTCCTCTGCCCACCACATCACTCGCCCTCCTTGGCCAAAAAATAGAAAATGGGGAAAAAGAACTTACATTTTCATGCAAGAAACAAAGCAAAAACCCAACAAAATGTCAGAAAGATAGTAGAAAATAGCTATGAAAAGTAAAATCCTAAGCTGTGTTCAATTATGACAAAACATTCACAAGAAACCACAGTCAAACAAAGCAAACATAGAACAAGAAAATACAAACAGCAATACCCAGAATGTTTTCAACTTGCACCAAATGTGCTACTGTTCAAGAAAACAGCTTCAACTGGTTATATTACACTCTAGTAAGCTATTCTTTTCTTTTTTTAATCTTCTTTATGACAGTGAAAAAAGAAAAATCATAATTATTTTAAATTAGTTCCTATAGAAATGCTTTCTATGCTTTGCTATCACAAATGCTACAGAATAAGAAAAGAATGCGTCGATAGAGACTAACCGATTAGGCACCAAACAATAATAATAGAACCCAAAGCAATTGCAGCAAGGACAAGACCAAATTTTTTTCGAAATACAAAGTGCCAAAGCACTTCAAAGTACTTTTAAGAGAAAATAGAGGGAGTAATAGCGGAGGAGAAGTTTGTCCTCTTAGAGAAAGAGAATGGTGCGTTTATATAGTGAGGAGGGCCGTCCACAATCCCAAATAATGAAGGAAGAATAATATTTAATGGAAGAAGAATAACATATAATGAATCAATTAAGGCGATTGTTCCCTTAAGAAGATGAGGTAAATCAATCCGTTCCACCAATCATGCTATAGTTGCCATAAATAAATAATACCCTATTATAATATTTGAAATTTCCATGAATAGAACAAGTAAAAAGAGATCCTTCCTACTTATTAAATGAAATCAAGAAGAGATATCTAAATTTACCATAATTAACGTGTGAGGGGATGTCTGTCAACCAAGTAAGGTAAGAAAACTAAAAAATCAATTACTGAGATGCTTTTCTCAAATCAAATTGGTACAAGATCATACCCAAACAGTCAAAACATGCACATATTAGCCTTATTAAAGATTTTGGAAAAAATACGAAAAATAAAAAATCACTTACTGAGATGCTTTTCTCAAATCAAATTGGTACAGGATCATACCCAAACAGTGAAAAGGTGCACATAGTAGCCTTATTAAAGATTTACGAAAAAATCCAAAAAATAAAAAATCAATTACTCCGATGCTTTTCTCAAATCAAATTGGTACAGCATCATATCCAAACAGTCAAAAGATGCACATATTACCCTTATTAATGATTTACGAAAAAATCCTCGAATCGTCACATACATGCTTTTCTCATACAAAATTACCCATATTGACTAAGAGGTATAAAAAATGTGAAGTTGCAAGAAGTTAGGCATGTTTGCACATACCAGAGAGAGACGAACAAATTGACTCACCATTCAAGTTAAGCGTCAGAAAATTTCAATCAAGCAGGACATGCAAATAGGGTCGAATAAAAATCATAGACTTAAAATCAACACATTTATTCAGCAAAAATCAAACGTGGCCACACTTATGAGAGGCAGAGGAATAAATAGTACTAAAGTTCACACACATATTTCGAACCCTGAAGACGGATTCTTTATTTTTTATGAGGAAGAGTTGCATGGTTGGAACACCGAAGAAGGTATCGTTGTGGGAGAGGAGTCGAGGCTGTGTCGTGGCTGTTGGAAATTGCCAGAGGGGAGAAAGAAGGACACTGGAGGACTGATGATGGAGCGGCGGCGTGGAGGCTTGGCTGGCCATCTCCGTCGATGGAGGCGTTTTTCATCGGTGGAGGACGAGAAGGGAGGGGGCTGGCCATCGGAGCAGCGGCTGGACTCGCCTGAGGTAGGATCTGGTGGCGCGTATGGAGGAGAAGGAAGGCGCAACGACAAAGGTTGTTCGCCAGAGATGGCAGCATGGCGACGAGGATTCGGAGCGGAGGTGGTGGTTTTGGTGGTCCATTGGCGACGAAGAGATCGGAGGAGAGGGGGGGATATTGAGATTTGGAGGTTTTTGTAGAGAGACAAAAAAGAGAGGTGGAGAGATAGAGGAGGAAGTTGGGGAAAAAAAATTGAGTTAGGGTTTGTAGGTTTGAAATAGGGAAAGAGAGATCTTTTGATGTCAACCATTAGATTGGTTTTTGATCGATTGCTGTGATTTAATGTCATGGGTGAATTAAAATGTGGCTAGGATGAAAAATAATGGCTTAAATTTTAAAAAATTGGGTTAAGATTGTAATGGATTGGGTAAAAATAGGCTATAATTGTAAGAAATTAAATAAAATTGGATTAAAAGGAAAACAAAATCATGCAAGGTGCTGTTATTTAAATTAAAGTAGGAATAATAATAATATATGATAATAGTAATTAAATAGTAAATAACAACATTAAATAATAAATAATAAAATATATAATAAAAGATAAATAATAATAATGAAAAAAAAGAATAATTAAACAATATATTATAATAATAAATGATAAATAATAAAAAATATTAATACATATAAGAACAATGTAAATAAATAATAATATCAATAAATAGTATTAAATAAAGCAAAACTAGACAATGTATCTTGTAAAATTGTGAGTGTGCATAATTACATGAAAATAATTTAATTAATAAAAGTATAAAAATGTCATTTTTAATTTTAGAATATTTTAAAAATATGATTGTAAAATAAAATTGATGATTTATGCATTTTCTAAATTATGAATGCGATATGTCAAAAATCTGTTTAATGCAAGAAAATATGCAAAAATACTAATGTTTAAAAATTAATGATTTTGTTAAAATAACAGACTAAATGTAGTGTCGGGAGGTCAAAATTGTGTGTCAACATCACAGTGTCAAAATTGGCTTCCAATACTGACATTTAAAAAACTAATTCAAAACAATAAAGAAATAGGAACAATTAAATTTCTTAAATTCATGATATAAGAAATACAAAAATGAAGTATAAGAATAAATAAAAATTTAAACATTATTATTGAAACAATTAAATTACCTTAAATAACAACAATATCTAAACAATTCATTTATTCTGAATATTGAGGAAGTATTGTCTAAAATATCAATGAATTAAGTGAACTCAATGTAAAATAGTTGAATAAACCTTTCAATCTTTTCTATTTACCCCATTTGAATTGGACACACTCCTTAATAAATTCTTTACTCTTGCAAGGTTAAAAGTAATTTCACTAATATATTTTGAATTACTAAAATTTATACATTTTTTTAAAATAATAATGATTATATTTTAATCTTTTATATAAATGAAGACTTTAGTTACTACTATTTTGTCTTATTTGAGGATATATTCGTTAACAACACCAACAGTAAGGGTATTTTGGTAACTAAAACCTTCAATCAATGACACTTTACCGTGTCTTTTGCCTCTACTGTTTTACTTTCCTAAAATCTCCTTTCATCTTCATTTTCTCTGTTTTTCCTTTTCTCTACTGTATTCCCTGCGTACCTTGACACCAAAACACAAGTTTCAAGCAAAATTCATGTTCTTAATCTCAATTTTTATTAGTCCATCATGATTTATTTTTGGTAAGTGCATCTTTGATGGTGGAGCAAGTTTTCGAGCAAGTTTTCAGTTGATGTTTGTTATATATATGATACATGATGCTAACTATTTCAAGCCTTAATTCTTTTATTTCAAATCTATTATTATTATTGATTTATTATACAAATTAATTAATTCAAGTTTTAATCTATTTTCTCTAGATCTGTAGTTAATATTATTATGGTACTAACTAATTCAATTATCCTTTGGATATCTTCTTGTTCTGCGATACTAATTAATTTTTGCTATCCTTTGGTCCTTTTTGCTTGCTCTAAAGATTGATTTTTGATTTATATTTTCTATTTACGGAAGATTGATTTTATAAATTTGTCTTAAGAGTTGTATAGAGCAATAGGTTTGAATCGGACCAACTCATTGTAACCTACTGGGAACTATAGAGAGTAATTTGCTTATGGATTGATGAACATTGAATATCATAATACTCCCTCCGTCTCAAATTATATGTCGCCATTTGACCGGACACGATATTTAAAAAATAGGCATTGACCTTGCTAAAGTTACTAAATTACCCCTCTTATAAAAGTATTGGACCACTAGGTATTTTTATTAAATTTCACAATAATTAAAAAAATGCAACAGAGATTACAATATTAAAAAAAAACAATCTACTAAAAAAATACACCACCTACATAACTGTCTCTCTCTTTTGCAAAGAGTTAAGTAGTCCAAATCAATGTATCGCTTTAATTTAAAATCTTACTCTCATTTTCTCTATCAACAATTAAGAAAAATTTGTTATTGCAAAATTCAATTTTCTAGAAAATAGGACAAATTTGCCGTCATGTACGGATTTTCCACGAAAAATTTACGTTTCTGATTTGATTTTGGTTTCTATTTTTGGGCGCTAAACCTACTTTTTATTTGAATATTTAGCAAATGGTTATTTTGTGGCACCAAATCTTCTTTTCATTTGAGAGATGTTTTTTTGCATCTTCTGGTTACTGTATCCTTTCTTTTGTTTTGGCTAATTTCCAAATTCTTCCTTTTATCTCCTCTCTTATTTTTGCCATTACTCTACAGATGAGGTTCGTCGTACCTATAGACTCAACCTTTAGAAATAAACGATTGAAATTAGAGGAACATCAAGCAATTGCAAAGTTTCTTTTGAAAGAAAGTAAGGAAGGAAGTCTTAAATACGGATCTATAACACAAGCTGTGATGTTGTTCAAGAAATCAATAAGAACTATTCAGCGCATTTGGAAACTATGTCAATCATCAGTTGATAATGGTATGTCGTCGTTAGATGTGTCTTTAAAACTTACAGGTAAAGTTGGAAGAAAATGGATTGGAGTCGATATTAATCAAGTTAAAGAAATTTCACTTTGTCGTCAAACAAATATTCGATCTCTGGCTTTTGCGATGAACATGGCAAAATCAACTGTCTTTCGGCGTGGGAAAGATGGAACTCTTCAGCCACATTCTAATTCCATCAAGCCTCAGTTAACCAAAGGAAACAAAACGGTACGACTTCAATACTGCCTCTGAATGATTGATCAAAATACAATCCACACAAATCCTATGTTTATGAATATGTTTAATTATGTTCATATCGACGAAAAGTGTTTTTTTTTGTCCAAAAAAGTTGAAAGGTACTACATGCTTCCTGGAGAGCATGAGCCAGATCCGTACTGTTCTTACAAAATTAAAAATTTTATTCCAAAGGTTATGTTTATGGATGCTGTAGCACGTCCTCGATTTGATGAAAATGGAATTGAGTTGTTTTCTAGAAAAATAGGTATTTTTTCGTTTGTAGTTAAGGAACCAGCTAAGCGGAATAGCAAAAATCGAACAGCAGGAACTATGGAAACAAAGCCCATTCAGTGAGTAACTATAGATATCAGTACAGCTTGCTTGATAGAGAAAGTTCTTCCTGCTATTAGTGCAAAATGGCTGGCTTCCGATTCAAATAATCCTATCTTTTTACAACAAGATAATGCAAGGCCACATATTGATAACATTGATTTGGAATTTATTGAAGCTGCCCGACAAGATGGATTTGACATTAGATTGTGTTTTCAACCATCGAACAATCCAGATTTAAATGTTTTAGATCTTAATTTTTTTAGAGCAATCCAAAGTCTTCAATATCAAAAGGCCCGTAAAAATGTTGATGAATTAGTGGAAGCAGTGGAAAGATCTTTTGATGAAACGAAAGCGAAACAACTCAATCATATATTTCTTACTTTACAATCTTGTATGATTGAGGTGATGAAAGATAGTGGCGACAATAATTACAAAGTGCATCATTTGAACAAAAATGGACTAGAAAGAGAACAAAACCTTCCACTCCAACCTCATTGTGATATTGATATCGTCAATAAAGATTTGGCTCTACTTCAACAATGATATGGGTTATTATTATGGTAAAGCTCTTTATTTTGAAGTTGCAATGGTGTTTTTTCAAGTAGTATGTAGAAGTACTGTACTACTTTTGTGTATAGCCGTAGTGATCATCATGTAACTTTTACAATGATGTTTTGTCAAATATGTTAGGAGTACTATTTTTGTGTGCAGACATGGTGATCATAATGTATTTTTTGTACTCATGAATAACTCAATTTACAATGATATAAGTCCCACCAGCTTATATATATTTACACGTCTTTTTCTAGCTTTATTGTTGTTTTATGCTTCAATTTGTTTCTTACTTTTGTATCACATAATAGAGGGTTGCGTAAATGGAAGGAAGAAGAAAAGGGAAGTGGGAGTCATACCGTCCCATTTGTATGAATCTTTAATTTTAAACAAGGAAGTCTATTTCGAGAACAATTAATTGAATGTTTAAGAGTTTGTGCAGACCAAATATATTTTAACAGCATGGGGATGTCAATTGTTCAGGGGAACTAAATGAAAATAGTTGAAATCAATGTCGCGATTATGAGAGACCTTGGTTTATGCAAAAAGGTGTGGTACAGTTTCACAATAAAGGCGGCACCCTCAGCTAGTTTGCAAAGAGCAGTAGCTACGCTCCATAAAGATAATATATTGGGCATGGTAACATTTTGTCCAGCTGCTCTAAGCTAATGGTGTCTATTACAATTTTTCTCTCGTGATGAATAAGATTGGTAATCACGATCCCGAGAAGAGTCATGTTTTTGTTTCTCTGTCTATTGAACGATGACTCCTTTCCTTATACTTTTTCTTGTCCCGTTCAAAGTCGTCTCGCTCCCTTTCCCTATCAGATATCCTACCACTATCATGTTCATGAGACTTTAGTCTTCCTTGATCCTTACTCTTGATAAAATTTATTGTCCTTTATCTGTGACATTTATTTTTCTTTCATGTCATTGATTTGTTTTTTCTATTTATATTTACTGTTTATGGCCATTGACTGGTGTACACTGTATTTGAAAGTTTACATCTGAAGTTTTCTTGGTATTGGTATCCTCACTTTTGGATGTTATTCATTGAGACATTGGTAACTTCCGTGTTATGTTTGTTAAATTTTGTGTTCTGTGACTCACTCTCACTGTCTTCGAGTGACTGAACATTTAATCATAAGCTGACAGTGTGATGATCTGTGTTTATGTTGAAATATCACAGAACATGGGCTAGCCTATGTATTTCTGGTGAAGAGAGAGATGACAAAACAGAAACGTAAGGTTGTGAATAGTGGGAAAGCAAATAGGAGTGTGTCATACCTTCTTAAAAAAATGAAAAGGTCAAGCCGTTAACTTTACTGTTTTATGGTGGTTGTTGAAGGTTGGCTTCTTGAAGAGCTCTCCGAGAGGTGCATTGCATCGGCTTTATATTTGTTGGAAACTAAGTATTCGGTGCGGGAGTAAATAAGTGCAGAAACTAAAAACAAAATTGTGGTAAATTGTTCTGTTGTGTATTTTCATTTTTGTGGTAATACATGTGAAGTGGAAGTACGAAGCTGAGGTCGACAATATTCAATGCAATAAGGATGAAGTAAGAACTCATTGGCACATCAATGAAGTGTTTTGGAGTCATCAATGCCATAACAATGAAGTAGGAACTTATTAGTATATCAATGAAACGTTTTGGAGTCATTAATATCACATGGATCTTGTTTGAGTAACCGGATACCTTATGACATTCATTAGTGCAATAAACATATAATATTTGGAAAACAAGTAAGTATTGGAATATCTTGACATCTTGTAGGGTGAAAACAAGTTCATTGGTAACGTAGGACATCATACAAAATCATTATGGATCAAATGTTATTGAATAACATCGGAAAATTTCTTAATTGAACAATTGTTCACTTTTATTTCAAAGATATGGTATAGAGTATGCTTTACATACCTGACTGTCAACCTTCAATACTAGTCCCAAATGGACTTCCCGTCTTTTCGGATTACTTATCTACAATGAACATATAGCAATCTAGTATTTGCAACCAAACGTCACAATTAAATTATTTGAATTCACCAAACTAGTGGTTAAGTAGTAAGCCTTAATTACACCATAAAGGGTGTCACTTTTACCTTCTAATACTCCAATTACATTCACATGCCATGCATATTCATACAACATCCTCCAATATCAAGTTTTGATTCATTTATCCTTCAAACCAATCCATTAAACCAAATTAAGCCATAGACATAAATAATTATCAATTCAATGGCATATCACCATATCCACCTTCCATAACTCAATTACCATATTCACCTTCCAAAATTCAATACAACCAAACCATGCAAAATAGTCCATAACCCGATTTCCATCACCTTTCAATAACAACCAATACATATAATCCTCTATCACACATATACATATGGAAAAGAATAAAGGAAAACAATAATAGAAGTCGTTCGAAGCTCTCGAGATGACAAACCCAGTTATCGGATTACTTTGGAATTTCTAGGGTTGAATCCAAAGTAATTTAAAGGTCAAATTTGGGTAGGGTTTGTTCTTTCTAAATGATTGATGATGAAAATGAGTTTTTGAACTCCTATACATGTATATATACACATATTCCCGTCCATAATATAATAGGAAATGACCAAAATGCCTTTAAAATTTAAATAATGTCAAATCTATCCTTTGGTGGACTGTTTTGATAAGATAAAGTAGATCGACCATAACTCCTTGCTCCGATATCGGATTTTGGTGAAATAGGTATCGATGGAAGGATAATTCAATGGGATTTCATTTCATATAAAGTAGGCCACCTAGTTCATCCTGTACAAGGAGTTATGGTCATTTGAAGTTTACCCTAAAAATATCCGAAGTAAAACGGGTATAACTCCTTACTCAGACGTTGGATTTGGATGAAACCAATTGCATTGGAAATAAGACTCAAGGATATTTCTTTTAATATGTCACAACTCTCCCAGTTCATTATATTAATGTAGTTATGATCGTTCGAAGTTGACCCAAAAATTAGGTTGGCCTCAGTAGTTTGTGTGCAGGAAATTTTCCTGCACATTTACTATTCCCAAATATCCCGGCCCCCGTTTTATAGTTTCGAACGTGCTCGATTATTTTCGAAACCTATCCATTTTTGGAAATCTTTATATCATTGGAAAATTAATCAATAACCTTCGTATGGAACTATCGACGGGCAAATTCCGGTATAAATAAAGTAAAATTAAAATTAATTCCATATAAATAAGACCAATACACGTACTTGAATATGCCAATACACGTACTTGAATACGGGGCGTTACAACAAGTTTGTTAAGTACATCACGAAACAACAAAGTTTTACTTGATGGTAAGATATGCTTGGAGTATATTCTTCTAATCTGATGAGAGACGATTATTTTTCCGTTGCAGGTGAATTTGATAGCTAAACTAAGCCATCCATATCTTTTAGAGTACAAAGATGCTTGGGTAGACAAGGTATCCTATCATCCAGTTTTGTGGTTGCTTGGATCAGAAAGTGCAAAACGTAGCCTTTAATAGTTGCGATTATTGCTGCATAAGCTGCACCAGAGAAAAAGCTCGACTTTCTTTTTCTTTCAGGGGAGTTGTATATGCATCGTTGCCGATTATTGCGAAGATGAAAATATTTGAGTAATTATCCCTGATTTTGCTAACATTTTAAATGTGTACATATAAGGAAAGATAAGAATAAAGAACAAAAGGAGCGACTAAACGAGGGAAGGGAAAACAATTGTTAAGTAAAATTCTTCATCATTGTCACCGGCTATATTTTATCGTAAAATATCACTAACCTGTGTTTGTAGAGCACAACCTATTGCCAGATCGTGGCTGTTTTCAGCCTGTGTTGTAAGCACATCCAGGTATCTGGAGAATGAAAGACCTCAGATTTCATAAATACTCCATCGTACCAAGAACGATAGAAGGGGTAACGAGTTTGAAAATAAGGAAATGAATAGGATGATCATAGAACTTCTTTTGTAGTGTAATCTGAGGAAGGTGACGATTTTTTTCCCCGTGTTCAGGGCGGAGGTCATGAGGAATTCTAGAGGAGCACTTTTCCCGGAAGAGGTAGTTAAATGTGATTTCAATACTTATGAAGCTTCTCTGTTCCTTCCCGGTAGCTTAAAAAATTGTGTGTTTTTATGTTGTTTTTTTCCAGCTATTACAGAAACTCTTCAAATGGTTGACCCATCTATTGTTAGCTTTGGATCATCTGCATTCCAACCGCGTTTATCATAGAGAACTCAATGTAAAAACTTGTTGTAATCGACGACATAGAAAAGTCTTCGTAGCATGAAACGTTTTTAACATGAACTATTTTGAATTCAGTTATGTAACATATTCATCACAAAGGACAAAGACATCTGGTTAGCTAAGAATGCCCGAACAATTGATGATTGGGTCGTCTTTGCTTCTTTACTATCCTTCAAATTCACTTGATTGTCACAGGTGATTTTGGATTAGGAAAATTGCTAGATGCAGAAGGCCTTGCTTCCTCGGTATGAATTTCTATTGCGGCAAAATGAACCTCTTACTTACTTGCAAGTTTCGACCATATATTGTCACCTAACAATCGATTCAGCATATCTATTTAGCAAGAGAGAAATCCCTTCTCCCTCCAAGACCGAGAAAACCTAAAATTTGCTTTTAATTTCGGTCATAGGTGCCAAAATGTTTTGGTGGTCATCTTCCTTTTTATCAAAAAAAATACTGTGGTATTCATCATATTACAAAGCTTCTATCGCCATATCACCTAGCTTAATGCATTTGACAAAAAGACGTCGAATTGTACAGCTAATCCTTAATTTTTGAACAAATTTCATGTAATAGGTATCTGGCACACCAAACGACATGTGCCCTGAGCTCCTTGTCGGCATACCCTATGTCTATAAATCTGATATATGGTTTCTTGGTAAGAAATAAGAATGCTGATGAAGCAATATATTTCAGCTCTTTACATCATGTCCCTAATACTAACACTTTAATGTGATTTTAGGATACTGTATGTTTGACATTGCTGCACATCAACCCCCGTTTAAAGCTTCTGTGAGTTGATTTTTCAGCTAGCTGAACTTCGTAAACAATACCTCAAAAAGTTATACTTGTAACGCAAAAAAAAAGAGAAGTTCTTTATCCTGATATCTTCTATATGATATAGTGACAATGTAAATCCAACAGGACAAAACTGGACTTATCAACAAAATAAACCGGGGTTTGTTCTCACCACTTCCGATTATATACTCCTCCACCTTGTAAGTATCTTCCTTCTCAGCACGCCACAAGTATAACAAATAAGTCAGTTGACAAAGCGGATTTAATTCTTATAGAAAACAGATAATTAAAAGCATGCTAAGGAAAACTCCAGAACACCGACCTACAGTGAGTGCGAGCTACATATGTTCAAATGTTATTCTTTCCATTTCAATCTGTTAAGTCTTAGTTTCCTGTTAAGTCTGTTTAAAAGAGAATGTTTCTTTCCTTTTACAACAACTCCTTAATTCTAACTTTCTACGTGGCATGTTTAAAGATCACAAACTTAAATTACATTTTGATTCATTTTGCATACCTTTATTTTAAGACCACAAGATTCAAGTTTTCTTTTCTTTCTTAAACTTCGTGCCAAATCAAAACCAGAAAAACAAAATGAAATGGAGGGAGTATTAAATTGAGATTCATCATGATATATTTTTTTACCTCTACTTATAGGCTGCCGAGCTATTGAGACATCAACATTTGCAACCATACCTCCTCTTGTGTCGCAACCCTTCATCTGCGTTTCTTCCTGTGATGTCCCCGAGCAGAAAGAAAGAGAAAACACGACCATCACCTGGAAAATCTATCTGTCCGAGAGGTAGCAGGGACAGACAGTTGAAGCTAAAAGAGAAGAGAACTATCCTTTACTTTAACGAAAGTGATAACATTCAGCCAAGAAACTTATCTGACAATTATAACACGTTCCGAGCCAAACTTGACACTAAGAGAGTCGATCCAACAAGCTACTCGGTTAGGATCTCTCAGTATAGTGAGGATTCTAAAAGTAGGGATATGAGTGAGGCAGCTGTTTTTAATAGATATGATCAACAGGAGACTATCTCACAAACAGAAACTACGATCACTCCAAGCTCATCAAGTTCAAGGGCAAAAACATAGTCCAAGGAACAAGACCATGTTTCACTGGAGCATGTTAGTCGATTTGACGAGGGTGATACGAAGAATAACAAGACAAAAGAGCTTGAGGTGTTGAGCAGTCCACTGGACCATGAGGAAGTATATATAGTGCAATGTATCTCCGCAAAATCTAACAGAATGACATAGTCTGATGGAAGATTCAACGAAAAAACATGATCCTTCGATGAAGAAAGCACTTTATCTAATTCACAGTCGGTAAAACTGTTAGCCCATATGTTATTGGGCCTTTAGTTTATGGACCTTTAGGTTATTGGCTATGTATATATAGCCTCCTTTTGGTTTAGTCAGTTTTTATGCTTTTCAGATTATATTGTAAACCTTAGCCTTTCTTTCTTTCAATAAAGTTCTATTAATATGGTATCAGAGCTAGTTCGATCCATGTCCTTTGATTTATTGGTTGAAGATTTTGTAGCAGGCACCTACTGCGCGGATCGAACTCCGCGGTGAGTTCGTTGGGGGGTACGGGGGGCAGCGCGCCCCCGTCCGGGGTTCGGGGCGGAGCCCCGAATTTTATTTTTTGAGGTATTGTTATTTTTTGAGGTTGCTGTCTTCGTTTGCTGTCAGGTATTGTTCGTCTTTCGTTCTTTTGCTTGCTGCCATTGTTGTTCGTTCGGAATTGTTCAACCTAGGGTTTTGCATCTTTTTATTTTTTGAATTATTTGTGTGTTGCTGTGTTTACAATGACTGGAAAGGATGATTCTCTCCAGTCCATTAGTACTCAATTAGATGGTAAGAACTATGCCTATTGGAGTTATGTCATGAAGAATTTTCTTCGTGGGAAGAATATGTGGGGTTATATCACTGGAGTAAAACCAAGACCTATCGATGATACAACTGAAAATTTTGATTTGTTGGTGGACTTATGGGAAACTAATAACTCCAAGATTATCACTTGGATCAACAATTCTGTAACTCAGTCAATTGGTATGCAATTGGCTAAGTATGACACAGCAAAGGAGGTCTGGGATCATTTGGAAAGACTGTACACTCAGTCTAATTTTGCTAAACAGTACCAGTTGGAGTATGATATCCGTGCTCTTCAACAGCATGACCTCAGTGTTCAAGATTTTTATGCTGCCATGTCGGATTTGTGGGATCAATTGGCACTTACTGAATCTGCAGAGTTAAAAGGTTTTGGGCCGTACATTGCTAGACGGGAAGAGCAACGCTTGGTTCAGTTTTTGATGGCACTACGTTCTGACTTTGAGGGCCTACGTGGAACAATCCTTCATCGATCTCCCCTCCCTACTGTTGATTCTGTGGTTCATGAACTGATTGCAGAGGAGACTCGTATCAAGTCTCAAGTGGTTCAAGGGTCTAAAGTAACTACTACTCCTGTCGTGTTTGCTGCTTCAACTGATCAGTCTAGGCCACCACGTACTCAGACTCGACAATCTCCTAAAGTTGCATTTGATGAGTGTGCATTCTGCAAACAGAAAAATCATTGGAAGGCTCAGTGTCCGTTGTTACTTAACAAGGTCAAACAGCCTCAATCTGGGCAGCAACAGAAATATGGGCAGCAAAAGTCTCCGTCACGCTCCTCTGGTGCTCCTCCATGGTCATCTCATCCTCCACAGTTCGCTGCTGCTGCACCATCTGTAGATGTTGAGTCTGTTAGCACTATGCCACCTTCTGCGTTGGATCCCCAGGTTTTCGAACAGTTCAGACAGTTCTTCGTTTCTAATCCTACGGCCATGTCAGCATCTATGTCTCATTCGGGTTCGGTTTCTTCTAGTACCTCAGGTATTCCTTCCTCCTTGTGGATATTGGATTCTGGTGCGTCTCATCACATGTCCCCTCATTTGTCATCGTTTGGTTCTTTGTCACCCATTTCACCAATTTCTGTTATGTCCGCGAGTGCTGTACCTATGTCAGTCGAGGGTGTTGGTTCTGTTACTACCCCTCACATTGTCCTCTCTGATGTTTATTACATTCCCAAACTTGCTTTAAATCTTGTTTCGGTCAGTCAGTTGTGTAAGGCTGGTAATTGGGTGTTTTTTTCTGAATCTGTTTGTGTTATACAGGACCAACACACTCAGAGGGTGATTGGGACCGGCCGTAGGTTGGGGGAACTCTATGTCTTGGAGAATCTCAAAGTGTCTGCAGTTGCTGCCTCTAGCATAGATTTATCTTCTTTTCGTTTGAGTCCTTTGTCTTCTCCGTTTTATCTTTGGCATTCCAGATTAGGACATGTGTCAGTTTCACGTTTACGTTTTTTGGTCTCTAGTGGTGCTTTGGGTCATGTGAACACTAGTGATATTTCAGATTGTAGTGGTTGTAAACTGGCAAAATTTTCTGCCTTACCGTTTAATAAAAGTGTGTCTTATTCTGTTGCTCCTTTTGATATTATTCATTCTGATGTATGGGGACCAGCGCCAGTTTCCACTAAGGGTGGATCGACCTATTATGTTTCGTTTATAGATGACTATACTCGTTATACCTGGGTTTATCTTATGAAACGCAGATCTGATTTCTTTGGCATTTACAACAACTTTAGAGCCCTTGTTAAAACACAACATTCGGCTGTGATAAAGTGTTTCAGGTGTGACTTAGGGGGTGAATATACCTCTAATGACTTCACTCAGCTACTTGCCTCTGATGGTACCATACACCAGTCATCTTGTACCGACACTCCTGAGCAGAACGGTCTGGCAGAAAGAAAACATCGTCATATTGTTGAGACAGCACGCTCTTTACTTTTGTCTGCAGAGGTTCCTAGTATTTTTTGGGGAGAAGCAGTCCTAACTGCTGTATATGTGATTAATCGTATTCCTACTGCATTGACTTCAGGGATGTCTCCGTTTGAGAAACTATATGGTCACCCGCCGAATTATTCTGCATTACGAGTTTTTGGATGTACTTGCTTTGTTCTTCGTCCTCATGTTGAACGAAATAAGTTAGGGTCAAAATCAGCTATATGTGTGTTTTTGGGGTATGGTATTGGACAAAAAGGATATCGTTGCTATGATCCTGTAAGTCAGAAATTATATGTTTCACGACATGTCACTTTTTTGGAACATATTCCTTTTTATTCCATTCCAGCTAAAACCCATGATGTGACAAAGTCAGATATTCGGCTTATTGATCCCTTTGGGATTGACATAGAGGTTCCAGTTCCGGATTCATCCATGCCATCTGGTGTGCCACCTGATAGTGCTTCAGCCTCGCCTGTGCCTGAGTCTGCTCCTTCGACTGTTGAGACTGGAGACCCACCACCTCTGAGGAGGTCTACTCGACCTTGTAAGTCCACCAAACTGCCAGATTTTTCCTATTCTACATATTCAGCCTCATTTGCTTCCTTTATTGCAAACATACATCATTTGTCTGAACCTGAGTCGTATAGAGAGGCTGTGTCTGATCCTCTTTGGCAGAATGCTATGGCTGAGGAACTTGCTGCTCTTCATCATACACATACATGGGATTTGGTTACTCTCCCACCTGGTAAGCATGCGGTTGGTTGTCGATGGGTGTATAAGATAAAAACAAAATCTGATGGGTCTGTTGAGCGATACAAGGCGAGACTTGTGGCAAAAGGGTACTCACAACAATATGGTATGGATTATGAGGAGACTTTTTCCCCCGTAGCAAAGATGACGACTGTTCGCACTATGATTGCTGTTGCATCCGTTCGACAGTGGAAGATATTTCAGATGGATGTCAAGAATGCTTTTCTGAACGGTGATCTCCACGAGGAAGTTTATATGACTCCTCCCCCAGGTATTGACCACCAGCCAGGTGAAGTTTGTCGGCTTCGAAAAGCTTTATATGGTCTCAAACAAGCCCCTCGTGCTTGGTTTGAGAAATTCTCCACTGTTATTACTTCCCTTGGATTTGTCCCGAGTAACCATGATTCAGCATTGTTTGTTAGATATACAAGTGCAGGGCGAATTCTATTGTCCTTATATGTAGATGATATGATTATTACTGGTGATGATCATAGTGGTATTGAGTTATTGAAGCATGATTTGGCTCATCGATTTGCAATGAAGGACTTGGGCTTGCTGCGTTATTTTCTGGGTATTGAGGTGGCTCAGTCTAAGAAAGGGTATCTTCTTTCTCAGACTAAGTATATATCTGACTTGTTTACACGGGCGCGTCTTTCTGACAACAGGACTGTAGATACTCCCCTTGAAACCAATGCACGTTACTCTCCTAGTGATGGTGTTCCATTATCAGATCCGAGTCTTTATCGGACTATTGTGGGTAGTTTGGTTTATCTTACGGTTACTCGTCCAGATATAGCACATGCAGTTCATGTTGTTAGCCAGTTTGTTACTGCTCCTACTTCTGTGCACTGGGGAGCTGTACTTCGTATTCTAAGGTATCTTCGTGGCACTCAGTTTCAGAATCTCTTGTTTCCCTCGACGTCATCTCTCGAGTTGCGAGCCTATAGTGATGCTGATTGGGATGGAGATCGCAATGATCGTAAATCCACCACTGGTTTTTGTGTGTTTCTTGGAGACTCTTTAATCTCGTGGAAGAGCAAGAAACAAGATGTTGTCTCTAGATCTTCCACGGAGGCTGAGTATCGTGCCATGGCTGTGACTACATGTGAGATTATTTGGTTACGTTGGCTTCTTGCAGATATGGGGGTTCACATTTCTATGCCTACTCCCCTGCATTGTGATAACAAAAGTGCGGTACAAATTGCAAAGAATTCTGTCTTCCATGAGCGTACGAAGCACATTGAGATTGATTGTCACTTCACCCGTCATCATTTGCAGCTCGGGACCATATCGCTTCCTTTTGTTCCATCGTCTTTGCAGATTGCTGACCTTTTTACGAAGGCTCAGTCGGCGTCTCGATTTCGTTTTTTGTGTGACAAACTCTCAATGCTTATTGCTGTTGCATTGTGAGTTTGAGGGGGGATGTTAGCCCATATGTTATTGGGCCTTTAGTTTATGGACCTTTAGGTTATTGGCTATGTATATATAGCCTCCTTTTGGTTTAGTCAGTTTTTATGCTTTTCAGATTATATTGTAAACCTTAGCCTTTCTTTCTTTCAATAAAGTTCTATTAATAAAAACCAGATCCAGTGGCAGTACCAAGATGCTGTGTTGCTGAAACTGAAAATGGTAGCGAGTGTAGAGAAGTTGCTATTGACTGCTTGTCAACTGAAAGCGATGGTTCACTTCTACACTAAGACGAGCTAGAAAAGAAAGTAACCGAGGTTTATGACACCCAACAAGCTAAGAAATACACTCTTTTAGCACTGGATGATAAGGTTTTGCAGTTTAACTCACTAGCCGCATTAGCTAGTAAGGAGGACAAAGACGACTGGGGTAATCCCACTGAACAAAGAGCTGAAGCTTTAGAGTCTCTTTTGGAGGTTTTTGCGCGACTACTTAAGCAGGAAAGAATCGATGAGCTTGATGGTATGCTGAAACCATTCGAGGATGATGGAATGTCGTCTAGAGAAACAGCAATCTTGTTGACAAAATGTCTCATGACTGTACAAAAGTTATCCAAGGGGTCGTGAAGTTGCCCAAAACCTGTCTTTTGAACTATAGAACAAGCCTCTGTCTTACATAAATCATCAAGTATTATTGGACTAAACTATTCCTCGAGGCTTAACGTTGTTGACCATCCCGTAGTTTTTATTATATTGTTGTAGGACAGTTAATGGAGCTGTGAAGATTATATATAATGTACTTTTAATGTTGATTTCTACTCTATGATGATACTTACCACATTTTCTACTGTTAGTTTTTTCTCCAAAACTACCTGCAGACAAAGATTATACGTTTCTTCAGCTTCCTAGATATGATTGTGTTATTATCGGAGTCGATTTCTAATATAGTCACTCAACTAATAGTATTATCTCAGAAAGTCACGTTTGAGAATCAAGAAAAAAGGTGATTTTCTGAGGTAATAACTATTAGCTGAGTGACTATCTAAGAGGTTAGCGCGATATTATAGTTGTCTTATAGAAAAAGTATTAACAATCAAACTGTTCCTTTTAATATTCCATTCCTCCAACCTCAAGCCTCTTGTGAAATGAATTTAATATTTTTAAATTTTTTTTTTATATACTATTATTATAGTTTCCCTCATACACATTTTGCCAATTTATAATAATTCTATCTTGATTGTCATAATTTAATGGTATGATGTTACTTTTCTTATACTTTTCCTTTTCCCATTCAAAGTCGTCTCGCTCCCTTTCCCTGTCAAATATCCTACCACTATCACGTTCATGATACTTTAGTCTTCCTTGATCCTTACTCTTGATAAAATTTATTGTCCTTTATCTGTGAGAATTATTTTTCTTTCATGTCATTGATTTGTTTTTTCTATTTATACTTTACTGTTTATGCCCGTTGACTGGTGTACACTGTATTTGAAAGTTTTCATCTGAAGTTTTATTGGTATTGATATCCTCACTTTAGGATGTTATTCATTGAGACAATGGTTACTTCCATGTTATGTTTGTTAAAATTGGTGTTCTGTGAGTCACTCTCAGTGTTGTCAAGTGACTGAATATTTAATCATAAGCTGATAGTCTGGTGATCTGTGTTTATGTTTAAATATCACCGAACATGGGATATCATATGTACTTCCGGTGTAGAGAGAGTTGAGAAAGGAGAAACGTAAGGTTGTGAATGGTGGGAAAGCAAATAGGAGTGTGTCATCTGTGTTGACCTACCTAAAAAAATGAAAAGGTCGAGCTATTAACTTTACTGTTTTGGGGTGGTTGTTGAAGACTAGCTTCTTGAAGAGCTCTCCGAGAGGTGCATTGCATCAGCTTGATATTTCTTGGAAACTAAGTATTCGGTGCGGGAGTAAATAAGTGCAGAAACTAAAAACAAAATTGTAGGGAATTGTTTTGTTGTGTATTTTCATTTTGGTGGTAATACATGTGAAGTGGATGTACGTTGAAGCTGAGGTCGACAATATTTAATACTCGAAAGATTAACAGAAAACAGTTTGCTGTGGAGTGAACTTCAGATCACGGTGCTTCTAAAAGGATCAAACATTCATCAAGACAAAGTGGAATGGAGATTTTCTACTCATGTTTAGAGTTTGTAAATAATACGCTTGTTATACTGCTTCTTCAGACATACAGTATTTTCTTACTTGATGCTGCTGCATTCGAATTTGGAAAGCAAATTACACGACTGACTTGATAATGTAGGATATCATATCATGTTCTATGTCGGAAATTCACTCCTATGAATGTACCGTAAGTGTGAAGTATTGATGAGGCATATGACGCGTTAGAGGAAATAACGGAGAAGGATGTTGTCTCTTGGGTAGCTCATTGTCTCAATTAATTTTCAATTCTAAATAAAAGAAGTTTGATCTTTGTAGTTGTGTTTGTTACTTTTTCCAATTGTAAGATGATATATGTGGAAAGTAAGGTCCCTCTAAATTTTTGTTTTCTTTAACTTTAGCTTTAAAGATCCAATTTTTACTCGAGAAATCCCAGTAATGTGAACAATGAGTTCTCAAAGTAAACTGGTTTACTTATGTAGAACCAACCAAAAAGAATAAATTGCTCTCTGTGGTTTAAAATAATTTTTATACTGTAAAAATAAAAGGCTGAAAGTTTAAATTTTGATTGAAGTGATAAGGCTTTCACTTTAAAAAAACAAATACTAAAAAAGAAGTGTTAATATATTTAAATTCAAGTGGGTCCAACAAAGGTAAAAAGGTAATTGTGCCTTTGAAAAATTTACAAATAAGGAAAGACGACATTTATTTTTGGACGGGCGACACATAATTTGGGTCGGAGGTAGTAACAGATTTTTGCATATGCATCTATTTAGGCTTATTGGGTTTGCTTTGAAATTGTTCTTACATTTCAACCATTTTTCATTTTGTGCTTGTAATGTTCTACTTCAAACAGATGTTCACGAAAGGATTGTTCTTAATATTCATAAATGCAAAAGCACAAGTACAATAAGTCAAATCAGATGCAGAATTAATGATTTGTACAAAATACTTCGCTTGACATTATTGAGTCAAGAGTTATCACATGAGAACATCACTGATAGGCTTGCAACAAATTCTCAAAACAAGGAGCTAATAACAGTTCCACCAAATTTAGCTAGAACTGTAGAGGTCTAAAACAACTTCATCTTCTAATTCTTGGAGAATATGCCTAGCAACTTCAGTTCCACATTCATATTCTTCAATCTTGAAGTTCATACATTTAGCCAAAGAATAGCTCATATCCCATTCTATTAGCTCGTATGGGAACAAACCAACAAATAGTGTCCACTCTTCGACCTCATCAATAATATCAGCAATCAGAATCTCTTTGGTCATACTTGATGGTAGTTTGGTACAGGTTCTGAAACCAGAATCAGAGATTGGAGAAAATTTTGAGTCTAGGTACTCTAATAGACAATAAAAGGCGAATCCTTTAAGATGATTCATCTGTTTTGGGTTATTACAGCCAAGAAACTCATCGAAAGCCATCCACAGAAAACTCAAAAACATTTCATGTTCATTGAGGAGAAAATGGCTCACAGAGAAGCCATCCTCTACAGGTAGAGCCTGCTATTGAGGTGTAGTTCCAAATATGCGTTCAGCATTCAAAATGACCTGTTTTGCATAGCTGAGTTTGCTTCCTTTTAACTGATCAATCTTGCTGAGCACTCCAGAAACGTTATGAATCAGTTCTCTGCAACTCCTCCTTGTGGATAATGAGGTCTCACAATCCGAAAGATCTCTATCAGGTTCTGGAAAGAGTGGTTCATCATCAACAGAGTCCCCTTATTCAGCAAGCACTTTGTCCTCTGGAAGAAAACAAGCATCATACTTATTAGAATTATGGATGCATGAAATCCAAGTTCAGAGTTGTCTTACTTTTTAAGGTATGTATTTGAGGGAAAGAAAGGAAGTATGCAAGTAGTAAAGTGTCGAATCGGGGACCATACTTGAGCTACTATTGGGACTGCTGGAGATGTAGCTGTCAGTTGAAAGGTGATCAAGTGAATTCCTAACTAAATCTGCTTCATCTTCCAAAGGAGAAAAATATCTAGTAGGATAAGTGAGAGCACATTTATCTCTAAACCATTGCAAACCTGGTACTGAACTCTTTGTTTCGGCCATCTCAAAATCCATATATTCTTTATCAGATCCGCCAGGTCGAGCACCAAGTTTGTTTGCCACATTGCTCCATGCTTCAGAAGCTGAAGCCTTTTGGGGCTTACTGCCTGATCCTGCTGGCATCGATTCCAAACCCATGACCCTAGCAACCAAACTTGGAGCTTTCATTTTGTGCTTGCTTTCACAACGTGTATCGGTCATTCCATTATTCTTTGCATTTGGAAAACCCCCACTGTTCTCATCAGCAATCTACATTGTTCATACAAGAACTAAAAACAATAAAAACAAAAACTTTCCTATCATGCTAAAATCTGAGACAATAGAAGAAAAAAAAAGCTAAATATGGGAGTATAGTTCAATAAATGAGTACCAAACGAAGCTTTGGCTGCTTCTCATCCCCTCCAAACTTTTTTGAAGCTTGTTTCAAGTAAGCTATAAGAATGCAGCACACAAAAGGAAATAATGTAGCCCTCTATCTAGAATCACCTTCAAGAAATTAACCATTCTGCTTTAAAAATGAGTGGAATGTAGTAGTAGCTAACCTGGTGAAAGCAGTTTCTTTGGAAACAGTTTCTTGGCAAATCTACGGTTCCGATCAAAGGGATGAAAAAAAATGCCCACGCAACCACAAATCCTTTGAGGTTGTCTCTCATTCATTTCTCTAGCAGAGCTATCATTCATCCTTCAAAATCCTCTCTTAAATTTCTTCACCTTTTCTCCCACTCTACTGAATGTGATTCACACACTTTGTCTTCCAAATAAGACTCTATCAAACATTATCTTCACATTAATTTGGAAAGAATTAAATAAAAGACCCCCCCACTGGCCCCTCAACATACCACATCACTCACCCTCCTTGGACCAAAAAAAGAAAATGGGGAAAAAGAACTTACATTTTCATGCAAGAAACAAAGCAAAAACGCAACAAAATATCAGAAAGAAAGTAGAAAATAGCTATGAAAAGTAAAACCCTGAGCTGTGTTCAATTATGACAAAACTTTCACAACAAACCACAGTCAAACAAAGCAAACACAGAACAAGAAAATACAAACAGCAATACCCAAAATGTCTTCAACTTGCACCAAATGTGCTACTTTTCAAGAAAACAGCTAGAACTAGTTATAGTACACTCTAGTAATTTATTGTTTTCTTTTTTTAATCTGCTTTATGACAATGAAAAAAGCAAAATAATAATTATTTTAAATTAGTTCCTATAGACATGCTTTCTGTGCTTTGCTATCACAAATGCTACAGAATAAGAAAAGAATGCCTCGATAGAGACTAACCGATTAGGCACCAAACAATAATAATACAACCCAAAGCAATTACAGCAAGAACAAGACCGAATGTTTTTCGAAATCCAAAGTGCCAAAGAACTTCAAAGTACATTTAAGAGAAAATAGAGGGAGTAATAGCGGAGGAGAAGTTTGTCCTCTTAGAGAAAGAAAATGGTGAGTTTATATAGTGAGGAGGGCTGTCCACAATCCCAAATAATGAAGGAAGAATAATATTTAATGGAAGAAGAATAACTTATAATGAATCAATTAAGGGGATTGTTCCCTATTATTACATTTGAAATTTCCATGAATAGAACAAGTAAAAAGAGATCCTTCCTACTTATGAGATGAAATCAAGAAGAAGTATCTAAATTTACCATAATTAACGGGTGAGGGGATGTCTGTCAACCAAGTGAGGCAAGAAAAATAAAAAAATCAATTACTGAGATGCTTTTCTTAAATCAAATTGGTACAAGATCATACCCAAACAGTCAAAACGTGCACATATTAGCCTTATTAAAGATATACGAAAAAATCCGAAAAATAAAAAATCAATTACTGAGATGTTTTTCACAAATCAAATTGGTACAGGATAATACCCAAACAGTCAAAAAGTGCACATATTAGCCTTATTAAATATTTACGAAAAAATCCTCGAATCGTCACATACATGCTTTTCCCATACAAAATTACCCATATTGACTAAGAGGCATAAAAAATGTGAAGTTGCAAGAAGTTAGGCATGTGTGCACATACCAGAGAGAGACGAACAAACTGACTCACCATTCAAGTTAAGCGTCACGAAATTTCAATCAAGCAGGACATGCAAATAGCGTCGAATAAAAATCACAGACTTAAAATCAACACATTTATTCAGCAAAAAACAAATGTTTCCACACTTATGAGATACACAGATGAAGAAATAGTACTAAATTTCACACACATATTTCGAACATGGGATTAAACCTGAAGACGGATTCTTCATTTTTGATTAGAAAGGGTTGCATGGTTGGAACGCCGAAGGGGTTTGCCGGAGGTATCGCTGTGGGAGAGGATTCGAGGCTGTGTCGCGGCTTTGGACGTTCGTCGGTGGATAGAAAGAAGGTGACTGGAGGACGGAGGATGGAGCGGCGGCGTGGAGGCTTGGCTGGCCGTCTCTGTTGATGACGGCGCTGTTCGCCGGTAGAGGACGAGAAGGGAGGTGGCTGGCCAGAAGAGCAGCGGTTGGACTCGCCTGGGGTAGGAGCTGGCGACACGTATGAAGGAGAAGAAGAAGCAACGACGAAGGCTGTTCGACGAAGATAGCGGCATGGCGACGAGGACTCTGAGCGGAGGGGGTGGTTTTGGTGGTCGATTGGCGACGGAAAGGGGGGGAGATCGAGATTTTGAGGTGTTTGTAAAGAGAGAGAATAGAGGTGGAGAGATAGAGGCGGAAGTTGGGGGAAAAAATTTGAGTTAGGGTTTGTAGATTTGAAATAGAGAAAGAGAGATCTTTTGATGTCAACCGTTGGATTGGTTTTTGATCAATGGCTGTGATTTAATGTCATGGGGGAATTAAAATGTGGCTAGGATGAAAAATAATGGCTTAAATTGTAAGAAATTGGGTTAAGATTGTAATGGATTGGGTAAAAATAGGCTATATTGTAAGAAATTAAATAAAATTGGATTAAAACGTAAACAAAATCATGCAAGGTAATTTTGATTAGTCTGTTATTTAATTTAAAGGAGGAATAATAATAATATATGATAATAGTAATTTAATATTAAATAAAAATATTAAATAATAAATAATAAAAAATATAATAAAAGATAAATAATAATAATGAGAAAAATAATAATTAAACAATAAATTATAATAATAAATGCTACATAATAAATAATATTAATATATATAATAACAATGTCAATAAATAATAATATCAACAAATAGTATTAAATAAAGCTAGACAATGTATGTTGCAAAATTGTGAGTGTGCATAGTTACGTGAAAATAATTTAATTAATAAAATTATAAAAATGTCATTTTTGATTTTAGAATATTATAAAAATATGATTCTAAAAGATAATTGATGATTTATGCATTTTCTAAATTATGAATGCGATCTGTCGGAAATCTGTTTGATGCAAGAAAATATGCAAAAATACTAATGTTTAAAAATTAACAATTTTATTAAAATAACAGACTAAATGTAGTGTCGGGAGGTCAAAATTGGGTGTCAACATTACAGTGTCAAAATTGGCTTCCAATACTAACTTTTCAAAAACTAATTCAAAACAATAAATAAATAGGAACAATTAAATTTCTTAAATTCATGATATAAGAAATACAAAAATGAAGTATAAGAATAAATAAAAATTTCAACATTATTATTGAAACAATTGAATTACCTTAAATATCAACAATATCTAAATAATTCATTTATTATGAATATTGAGGAAGTATTGTCTAAAATATCAATGAATTAAGTGGACTCAATGTAAAATAGTGGAATAAACCTTTCAATCTTTTCTATTTACCCCATTTGAATTGGACACACTCCTTAATAAATTCTTTACTCTTGCAAGGTTAAAAGTAATTTCACTAATATATTTTTAGTTACTAAAATTTATACATTTTTTTAAAAATAATAATGATTATATTTTAATCTTTTATATAAATGAAGACTTTATTTACTACTATTTTGTCTTATTTGAGGATATTTTCGTTAACAACACCAACAGTAAGGGTATTTTGGTAACTAAAACCTCCAATCAATGACACTTTACCGTGTCTTTTGCCTCTACTCTTTTACTTTCCTAAAATATTCTTACATCTTTATTTTCTCTGTTTTTCCTTTTCTCCACTATATTCCCTGCGCACCTTGACACCAAAACACAAGTTTCAAGCAAAATTCATGTTCTTAATCTCAATTTTTATTAGTCCATCATGATTTATTTTTTGTAAGTGCATCTTTGATGGTGAAGCAAGTTTTCGAGCATGTTTTCATTTGATGTTTGTTATATATATGATACATGATGCTAACTATTTCAAGCCTTATTCCTTTTATTTCAAATCTATTATTATTATTGATCTATTATACAAATTAATTAATTCAAGTTTTAATCTATTTTCTCTAGAGCTGCAGTTAATATTATTATGGTACTAACTAATTCAATTATCCTTTGGATATCTTCTTGTTCTGCGATACTAATTAATTTTTGCTATCCCTTGGTCCTTTTTACTTGCTCTATAGATTGATTTTTTATTTACATTTTCTATTTACAGAAGATAGATTTTATAAATTTGTCTTAAGAGTTGTATAGAGCAATAGGTTTGAATCGGACCTACTCATTGTAACCTACTGGGAACTATAGAAAGTAATTTGCTTATGGATTGATGAACATTGAATATCATAATACTCCCTCCATCTCAAATTATATGTCGCCATTTGACCGGACACGATATTTAAGAAATAGGCATTGACCTTGCTAAAGTTAGTAAATTAACCCTCTTAAAAAAGTATTGGACCACTAGGTACTTTTATTAAATTTGACAATAATTAAAAAAATGCAACAGAGAGTACAGTATTAAAAAAAAATCTACTCAGAAAATACACCACCTACATAACTGTCTCTCTCTTTTGCAAAGAGTTAAGTAGTCCAATCTGTGTATCGCTTTAATGTAAAATTTTACTCTGATTTTCTCTATCAACAATTAAGAAATTTTTTTTATTGAAAAATTCAATTTTCTAGAAAATAGGACCAATTTGCCGTCATGTATGGATTTTCCACGAAAAATTTACGTTTCTGATTTGATTTTGGTTTCAATTTTTGGGCACTAAAACTACTTTTCATTTGAATTTTTAGCAAATGGTTATTTTGTGGTGCCAAATCTTCTTTTCATTTGAGAGATGTTCTTTTGCATCTTCGGGTTATCGTATCTTTTCGTTTGTTTTGGATAATTTCCAAATTCTTTCTTTTATCTCCTCTCTTACTTTTGCCATTACTGTAAAGATGAGGTTCGTCGTACCTATAGACTCAAACTTCAAAAATAAATGATTTAAATTAGAAAAACGTCAAGCAATTACAAAGTTTCTTTTGAAAGAAAGTAAGGAAGGAAGTCTTAAATACAGATGTATAACACAAGCTCCGATGTTGTTCAAGAAATCAATAAGAACTATTCAGTGCATTTGGAAACAATGTCAATCATCAGTTGGTAATGGTATGTCATCGTTAGATGGGTGTTTAAGACTTACAGGTAAAGTTGGAAGAAAACGGATTGGAGTCGACATTAATCAAGTCAAAGAAATTTCACTTTGTCGTCGAACAAATATTTGATCTCTGTCTTTTGCGATGAATATGGCAAAATCAACCGTCTTTCGGCATGTGAAAGATGGAACTCTTCGGCCACATTCTAATTCCATCAAGCCTCAGTTAACCGAAGGAAATAAAAAGGTATGAATTCAATACTTCCTCTCAATGATTGATCAGAATACAATCCACACAAATCCTATGTTTATGAATATGTTTAATTATGTTCATATGGACGAAAAGTGGTTTTTTTTGTCTAAAAAAGTTGAAAGGTACTAGGTTCTTCCTAGAGAGCATGAGCCAGATCCGTATCGTTCTTACAAAAGTAAAAATTTTATTCCAAAGGTTATGTTTATGGTTTCTGTAGCACGTCCTCGATTTGATGAAAATGGAATTGAGTTGTTTTCTGGAAAAATAGGTATTTTTTCGTTTGTAGTTAAGGAACCAGCTTAGCGGAATAGCAAAAATAGAACAGTAGAAACTATGGAAACAAAGCCCAGTCAGTCAGTAACTAAAGATATCACTAGAGCTTTCTTGATAGAGAAAGTTCTTCTTGCTATTAAAGCAAAATGGCCAGCTTTCGATTCAAATAATCCTATCTTTTTACAACAAGATAATGCAAGGACACATATTGGTAACAATGATTTGGAATTTATTGACGCTGCCCGACAAGATGGATTTGACATTAGATTGTGTTTTCAATCATCGAACAATCCAGATTTAAATGTTTTAGACTTTGTTTTTTTAGAGCAATCCAAAGTCTTCAATATCAAAAGGCCCCTAAAAATGTTGATGAATTAGTGGAAGCAGTGGAAAGATCTTTTGATGAAATGAAAGCGAAAAAACTCAATCATGTATTTCTTACTTTACAATCTTGCATGATTGAGGTGATGAAAGATAGTGGCGACAATAATTACAAAGTGCCTCATTTGAACAAAAATGGACAAGAAAGAGAAGAAAACCTTCCTCTCCAACTTCATTGTGATATTTATATTGTCAATAAAGATTTGGCTCAACTTCAACAATGATATGGGTTATTATTATGGTAAACCTCTTTATTTTGAAGCTGGAATGGAGTTTTTTCCAGTAGTATGTAGAAGTACTGTACTACTTTTGTGTATAGCCGTAGTGATCATCATGTAACTTTTACAATGATGTTTTGTAAAATATGTTAGGAGTACTATTTTTGTGTACAGACATGGTGATCATAATGTATTTTTTGTACTCATGAATAACTCTACTTACAATGGTATAAGTCCCACCAGCTTATATATACTTACACGTCTTTTTCTAGCTTTATTGTTGTTTTAGCTTCTATTCGTTTCTTACTTTCTTATCACATAATAGAGGGCTGCATAAATGGAAGGAAGGAGAAAAGGGAAGTGGGAGTCATACCGTCACATTTATATGAATTTTTATTTTTAAACTAGGAAGTCTATTTCGAGAACAATTAATTGAATGTTAACGAGTTTGTGCAGACCAAATATATTTGGACAGCATGGGGATGTCAATTATTTAGGGGAACTAAATGAAAATAGTTGAAATCAATGTCGCGATTATGAGATACCTTGGTTTTTGCAAAAGGGTGTGGTAAAGTTTCACTAATAAATGCGGCCACCCTCAGCTATTATGCAAAGAGCAGTAGCTACGCTCCATAAAGACAACATATTGGGCATGGTAACATTTTTTGAAGCTGCTCTTAGCTAATGGTGTCTATTACAATTCTTATCTCGTGATGAATAAGATTGGTAATCACGATCCCGAGAAGAGTCATGTTTTGGTTTCTCCGAGTGACCTTAGTCTATTGAACGATGACTCCTTTCCTTATAGTTTTTCTTGTCCCGGTCAAAGTCGTCTCGCTCCCTTTCCCTGTCAAATATCCTACCACTATCACGTTCATGATATATTAGTCTTCCTTGATCCTTACTCTTGATAAAATTTATTGTCCTTTATCTGTGACATTTATTTTTCTTTCATATCATTGATTTGTTTTTTCTATTTATACTTTACTGTTTATGGTCGTTAACTGGTGTACACTGCATTTGAAAGTTTGCATCTGAAGTTTTCTTGGTATTGATATCCTCACTTTAGGGTGTTATTCATTGAGACAATGGTAACTTCTGTGTTATGTTTGTTAAATTTGATGTTCTGTGACTCACTCTCACTGTTGTCGAGTGACTGAACATTTAATCATAAGTTGACAGTGTGATGATCTGTGTTTATGTTTAAATATCATAGAACATGGGCTAGCCTATGTACTTCTGGTGAAGAGAGAGTTGAGAAAGGAGAAACGTAAGGTTGTGAATGGTGGGAAAGCAAATAGGAGTGTGTCATCTGTGTTGACCTACTTTAAAAAATGAAAAGGTCGGGCTGTTAACTTTACTGTTTTATGGTGGTTGTTGAAGACTGGCTTCTTGAAGATCTCTACGAGAGGTGCGTTGCATCAACTTGATATTTGTTGGAAACTACGTATTCGGTGTATGAGTACATAAGTACAGAAACTAAAAACAAAATTGTAGGAAATTGTTTTGTTGGGTATTTTCATTTTTGCGGTAATACGTGTAAAGTGGAAATACGTTGAAGCTGAGGTCGACAATATTCAATAATCGAAACATTACCTAAAAACAGTCTGCTGTGGAGTGAACTTCAGATCACGGTGCTTCTAAAAGGATCAAACATTCATCAAGACAAAGTGAAATGGACATTTTCTATTCATGTTTAGAGTTTGTAAAAAATATGCTTGTTATACTGCTTGTTCAGACATACAATATTGTCTTACTTTATGTTGCTGCATTCGAATTTGGAAAGTAAATTACACGGCTAACTTGTTAATGTAGGATATCCTATCATGTGCTGTGTCAGAAATGCACTCCTATCAATGTACTGTGAGTGTGAAGTATTGACGAGGCATATGACGCATTAGAGAAAATAGCGGAGAAGAATGTTGTCTCTTGGGTAGCTCACTGTCTCAATCAATTTTCAGTTCTAAACAAAAGAAGTTTGATCTTTGTAGTTGTGTTTGTTACTTTTTCCAATTGTAAGATGATATATGTGGAAAATGGGATCCCTCTAAATTCTTGTTTTCTTTTACTTTAGCTTTAAACATCCAATTTTTACTCGAGAAATCACAATGATGTGAACAATGAGTTGTCAAACAAAACTGGTTTACTTATGTAGAACCAACCAAAAAGAATAAATTGCTCTCTGTGGTTTAAAATAATTTTGATACTATCAAAATAAAAGGATGAAAATTTAAATTTTGATTGCCGTAATAAGACTTTTACATTAAAAAACAAATACGAAAAAAGACGTATTAAAATATTTAAAATCAAGTGGGTCCAAAAAGGGTAAAAAGGTAATTGTGCCTTTAAAAAAATTCCAAATAAGAAAAGACGACATTTATTTACGGGCGGACAAAAAAGGAAATGGCGACACATAATTTGGGACGGAGGGAGTAGTATTTTTATTTGGTTCGAAGGATATCATGTGCCTTAGCAGAGAATTAAAGTTCTGCTTTCCTCTCTTTCTCTTACATATCTAGTTCTATAGCTTAACCCTTACTTTTACGATGTAAGGGCAGAACGCATGTCAAAAGTTATTTAATTTCGCTATTATGAGTATTTTTGGGGGTGTTGGAGACTTAATTAAAAAGTATTAATACTATGTAATATTGATTGGTAATATTTATGTCTATTAAAATTCTAAAATATTATTTTTTTAAAGTGGGCTGGCCTGTAAGGCCCGCAACCCACAGAGTAATAGTGTGGGCTTGATATTTTTTGGCTCATCATTTTGATAGGATAGCCCAACCTGACCCATCAAACTCAAAGCCCGTGTGGGCTTAGCTCGGATGGGCTGAGCCAACCCGTATTGACATCTCTACAAGAAAAAACTTTACATTATTTATACTCAAAAATCTTGAAGAATGCACGGAGGTGAATTCAGGTTTTCAAAACGCGGATGTATGAATGTGAAATTCATCAAGATGACCTACATTATGCATATTATACTAGACAAGGAGCCCAAAAATGGGGACAAAACAAGAACAAATTCCATGAAAATGTGCACCAAGATCATAAATAACTTACACACCAGGATTATCTAGGCTCTCGGGTACCCCCCACCCCCACCCCCACGCAAAACTTTCATCGTTACCCTTTAAGATGAGGCCAGCTTATCGAAAGATGGACATTACTTCAGTTTATACAACCTTTTGAGAGGTGCTTGTTAGATCTTATTAAGCTTTTCTACTACGATGATAGGATTTGCTTTTGCTATTGCATTCTGACCAGCATTCCTATAATCAAACGGGCAGTTGTGTTTGTCTGAATAATGATGAACTGCGAAGAAAAGATCACCACATTTGCAACTGAACCCCGTTAATCCCACACGCTTATGACAAGATGTGGATTTTTTCAAACCCTTTTTTGACTTCACTTGTGAAATCTGAGAGGCTAAATCTGCAGATACAACCGCGGCACCTGCAAGAGCAAGTTTTGATTCATCGCTGTTTGAGCTTCTGCGTACGACGTCTTTGCTGGATGTAGCTGCAAGCTTTGCATGTTCCTGCTTCATTAGTATCATGTCCTTTTGACACTTGGAACACATATTCATCATAGCTACACTACCGAAAAAATCACAGTCGTTGATGTAGAGGACGAGGTCTTCTGGAGATCGACAACCTGTCTCTTTAGATGACTCCATTTCTGCAGTTAACAAGTAAAGGTCAACACCACAAGTGTCATGCCTCAAATCCTATTAGGGCGGACTGGTAACCGTAACCGAGGAGGCCTGGGAGAACCTGCTCATCACCTTATACTTCACATGCATACCTCTATGACAACCCAAAATTCGGACAACATCATATCACATATAAAAGGAAATAATCGCCTGTACAAGCTCCAGCACACATATATATGTATGTATATACAAAACTTGGCCATTGGAGCAATCACGTCTATTAACAAAACACCACCTTGACTGTACATTAGGTCTACAAAGCCTCTAGACAATACACAGAGTTTAACTAAGGTCGGGACATACCCCGACATATAACTAACTACTATACAATACCAAAAGTGACTGGATATGACACAGAAAGCCCCGAAGCAAACTGGAGCTCACAAAAAGAAGCTGGATATCCTGACTCCTACTTGTGCGGTGTATGAGCTGAGGTACCTGTGTCTGCAGGATGAAATGCAGTTCCCCCGTGGGGAACATCAATAGAAAATATATACTGAGTATGTAAAGCTGTAGATAATCACATATGATATAGGAGCTCAATAAAAATTAGAAACAAGTGAATAAATCGTAATAGGAGTGGACTACACTTACTTGAACTTGTGACAACCTGTACATTGAATTTATTCAATCACTTTACTTCGTTCTTATCATCTTTGTAATCATGACTGTACTGTACTGTGACCATTAGGCTACCTCCAGTACATATCAACTGGGATCGACCCATCATAGGCTTATGCCCTTGGGATACCACCCATAAAAACCTAAATAGGGATCAACCCATGATAGGCTTATGTCCCTGGGATACCACCCGATAAGAGAGAACTTCCATCACTTAGTTCAACTAATTTTTGAGATTGTTATTTCGGTCGCCACAATATTTTTGATTCTTTGAAACAATGATACATCAATAAGAGACATATAAATAGACCATCAATTCAATAACGATAATGTAAGAACTCATTGACACAACAATGAAGTGTTTTGGAGTCACCAATGCCATAACAATGAAGTAGGAACTTATTAGTATATCAATGAAACATTTTAGAGTCATTAATAGCACGTGGATCTTGTTTGAGTAACCGGATACCTTCCGAAATTCATTAGTGCAATAAACATGTAATATTTGGAAAACAAGTAAGTATTGGAATGTCTTGACATCTTGTAGGGTGGAAACAAGTTCATTGGTAACGTAGGACATCATACAAAACCATTATGGATCACATGTTGTTGAATAACTTTGGAAACTTTCTTAATAGAACAATTGTTCACTTTTATGCCAAAGATATGGTATAGAGTATGCTTTACATACCTGACCGTCAACCTTCAATACTAGTCCCAAATGGACTTCCCGTCTTTCGGATTACTTATCTACAATGAACATATATCACAATCTAGTATTAACAACCAAACGTCACAACTCAATTATTTGAATTCACCAAACTAGTTGTTAAGTAGTATGCCTTAATTACACCATAAAGGGTGTCACTTTAACCCTCTTATACTCCAATTACATTCACATGTCATGCATATTCATACAATATCCTCCAATATCAAGTTTGGATTCATTTATCCTTCCAACCAATCCATTTAACCAAATTGAGCCATAGACATAAATATTCATCAATTCAATAGTATATCACCATATCCACCTTCCATAACTCAATTACCATATCCAACTTCCACAATTCAATACAACCAAACCATGCAAAATAGTCCATAACCCTATTTCCATCACCTTTCAATAACAACAAATACATATAATCCTCTATCACACATATACATATGGAAAAGAATAAAGGTAAACAATAATACGGTTGCAATCCTTTCATTAACTCTTGATTATGCAATCCTGTTTGCACAAATAATAGGAGTCGTTCAAAGATCTCAAGATGACAAACGCAGTTATTTAATTAATTTGGAATTCCTACGGTTGAATCATAAGTAATTTAAAGGTCAAATTTGGCTAGGGTTTGTTCTTTCTCAATGATTGATGATGAAAATGAGTTTTTGAACTCATATACATGTATATATACACATATTACCATCCATAATATAATAGGAAATGACCAAAATGTCTTTAAAATTTAAATAATGTCAAGTCTGTCCTTTGGTGGACAGTTTTTATAAGCTAAAGTAGGTCGACCATAACTCTTTGCTCCGATATAGGATTTGGGTGAAATTGGTATCCTTGGAAGGATAAGTCAAAGGATTTTATTTCATATAATGTAGGCCACCCAGTTTGTCGTGTACAAGGAGTTATGGTCATTTGAAGTTGACCCTAAAAGTCTATTTTGATAGGCCGAAGTAAAACGAGTGTAGACGTTGGATTTGGATGAAACCAATTGAATTGGAAATAAGAATCAAAGATCTTTCTTTTCATAGGTCGCAACTCTCCCATTTCAACATATTAAGGTAGTTATGATCGTTCGAAGGTGACCTAAAAATTCGGCTGTGTGTGCAGAAAATTTTTCTGCACATTTACTATTCCCAAATATCTCGGCCACCGTTTTATAGTTTCGAACGTGCTCGATTATATCCGAAACCTATCCATTTTTGGAAATATTTATATCATTGGAAATCTTTTTCAATAACCTTCGTATGGAACCATCGACGGGCAAATTTCGGTATAAATAAAAAAAAATTAATTCCATATAAATCAGACCCACACACATACTTGAGTACTCCAATACGCGTACATGAATACATGGTGTTACAACAAGTTCGTTCAGTACATCACGAAACAACAAAGGGACAAACAAAAACTTCAACCAAGGAATATCGCGTTTATGAAATATAAAGGAATTCAGAATAATACATACATTCAATATCTCGTACTTGCTAGATTTTTGTCTAATTGAATAGTTCTCCTCATAGTTTCGGTAGTGAGCTACATTGTATGAGGTGTTCCATCATAAAGTATTTGATAAACTTATTTTTATTGATGTTCTTCTATTTCAATTGTCGGGGGTCTATCGGAAACAACCTCTCCACTTCTTCGGGGGTAGTGGTATGGACTGTGTACATTTTACCCTCCCCAGATACACTGGGCTTCTTCTTGTTGTTGTTCTATTTCAATTGGTCTGCTTCTAAACATCTTGGAATATTACTCTCATACCACAACATTCTTCCTTTGCTGTTACCATTTTAACTATCTTATCGTACGACTTGAAGCATGTGTTTCCATGCAAACCTTTTTTCTTCTAAGAGTGTTTAGCATGCTGGACTATGTAAGGAGTGATTGTCCTGACAAATGCATTGAGCATCCTATTAATTCTATCGCTGGAAACCTTTAGACATCTTCATTCTTATTTGCATGAATGCTGCTTTGCATCTGATGAGCTTAGGTTTTTGAGAAGATTGTTTAAACAGAATAATGTATATGCCCCAATGTCTTAACTCAAGGTTTGAGTTCGAACGACCAAGCATCCGCAAGACGAGTTTCCAAAAAAAAAAATGACCTGAGCTGACAAGTAGTACTGAACTGAAGTAGAAATTTAGAACTTTCTCGTTGGAGTCACACGTGAAGTAGTTTTCTTTCCTCTTAGCAATAGAAAATAAGAACCAGTAAGTACTTCACACCTATGATTTTCCCTGTATCAATAACACTACTTTCTTGAAGTGGATAATCTAGACGCGAAGAGGTATACTTCCCTCTACCAAATATTCATTTTGATGAATAGGCAGTATGGAATATGGACACGCTTAAATGTCGAGTGAAAGAAGTTATGCCATCAAATAGTTGCTTCAATCTTTCCTTTCGAACCAAGAACATTTAGATACAAAATCTTCGACTCATCTTAAAATTAATTATATGAAAAGTTTTACTTGATAGTAAGATATGCTTGGAGAATATTCTTCTAGTCTGATGATAGACGGTTATTTTTCCGTTGCCGGTGAATTTGATTGCTAAAGTAAGCCATCCATATCTTTTAGAGTACAAAGATTCTTGGGTGGACAAGGTATCCTATCATCCAGTTTTGTGGTTGCTTGGATCAGAAAGTGCAAAACGTAGCCTTTAATAGTTGTGATTATTGCTGCATAAGCTGCACTAGAGAAAAAAATCGACTTTCTTTTTCTTTCAGGGGAGCTGTATATGCATCGTTGGCGATTACTGTGAAGATGAAAATATTTGAGTGATTATCCCTGATTTTGCTAACATTTTAAATGTGTACCTATAAGTAAAGATATGAATAAAGAACAAAAGGAACCACTAAACGAGGGAAGGGAAAAAAATTGGTAAGTAAAATTCTTCATCATTGTCACCGGCTATATTTTATCGTAAAATATGGCTAACCTGTGTTTGTAGAGCGCAATATTTTTCCAAGATCGTGGTTGTTTTCAGCCTGTATTGTAAGAACATCTAGGTATCTGGAGAATGAAAGACCTCAGATTTCATAAATACTCCCTCGTACCAAGAATGGTAGAAGGGGTTATGAGGTTGAAAATAAAGAAATAAATAGGATGATCATAGAACTTCTTTTGTGGTGTAATCTGAGGATGGTGACGATTTTTTTCCCCGTGTTCAGGGCGGAGGTCATGAGGAAGTCTAGAGGAGCACTTTTCCGAGAAGAGGTAGTTAAATGCGATTTCAATACTTATGAAGCTTCTCTGTGCCTTCCCGGTAGCTTAAAAAATTGTGTGTTTTTATGTTGTTTTTTTCCTTCTATTATAGAAACTCTACAAATGGCTGACTTATCTATTGTTAGCTTTGGAGCATCTGCATTCCAACCGCGTTCATCACAGAGACCTAAAGGTAAAAACTTGCTGTAATCGGTGAAATAGAAAAGCCTTCTTAGCATGAAATGTTTTTAACGTGAACTATTTTGAATTCAGTTATGTAACATATTCATCACAAAGGACAACGACATCAGGTTAGGTAAGAATGCCCGAACAATTCCTTGATTAGGTCGTCTTTTCTTCTTTACTATCCTTCAAATTCACTTGATTGTCACATGTTTTTATGGATTAGGAAAATTGCTAGATGCAGAAGGCCTTGCTTCCTCGGTATGCATATTATACTAGACAAGGAGCCCAGAAATGGGGACAAAACAAGAACAAATTCCTTGAAAATGTGCACCAAGCTCATAAATAACCTACACCCCAGGATTATCTAGGCTCTAGGGTACCCCCTACCCCCACCCCCACGGAAAACTTTTATCATCACGCTGTAAGACGAGGAAAACTTGTCGAAAGATGGACATTGCTTCAGTTCATACAATCTTTCGATAGGTGCTTGTTAGATCTTATTAAGCTTTTTTGCTCGGATGATAGGATTTGCTTTTGCTATTGCATTCTGACTAGCATTCCAATAATCAAACGAGCAGTTGAGTTTGTCTGAATAATGATGAACTGCGCAGAAAAGATCACCATATTTGCAACTGAACCCCGTTAATCCCACACGCTTACGACAAGCTGTGCACTTTTTCAAATCCTCTTTTGACTTTACTTGAGAAATTTGAGAGGCTGAATCTGCAGATGCAACCGCGGCACCTGCAAGAGCAAGTTCTGATTCATCACCGCTTCAGCTTCTACATACGATGTCTTTGCTGGATGCAGCTGCAAGCTTTGCATGTTCCTGCTTCAGTAGTATCATGTCCTTTTGACATTTGGAACACATATTCATTGTAGCTGCACTACCAAAAAAATCATAGTCGTTGATGGAGAGGACGGGGTCTTCTGGAGCTGACAACCTATCTCTTTAGATGACTCTATTTCTGTAGTTAACAAGTCAAGTTTAACACCCCAAGTGTCACGCCTAAAATCCTATTGGGGCGGACTAGCACCCATAACAGAGGAGGCCTGGGAGAACCAGCTCATTACCTTATACTTCTCATGCATACCACTATGACAATCCGAAATTTGGACAACAACACATCGCGTATAAAAGGAAATAATCACCTGTATAAGCTCGAGCACACACATATATATGTATATACAATACTTGGTCATTGGAGCCATCACATTTATTAACAAAACACAACCTTGACTGTACATTAGGTAAACAAAGCCTCTAGACAATACACAGAGTTTAACTAAGGTCAGGACACACCCCGCCATATAACTAAAATCAATACAATACCAAAAGTGAGTGGATATGACACGGAAAGCCCTGAAGCAAACTGGAGCTCACCAAAAGCAGCTGGATATCCTAACTACGACTTGTGCGGTGTATGAGCTAAGGTACTTGTGCCTGCAGCATGAAATACAGGTCCCCCGTGGGGGGCGTCAGTACAAAATATGTACTGTGTATGTAAAGCTGTAGATAATCACATATGATATAGGAGATCAATAACAATTAGAAACAAGTGAATAAATTGTAACAGGAGTGGACTACACTTACTAGAACTTGTGACAACCTGTACATTCTATTTATTCAATCAGTTTACCTTCGCTCTTATCATCTTTGTAATAATTATTGTACTGTACTGTGACCATTAGGCTGCCTCCAGTACATATCAACTGGAATCGACCCATGATAGGCTTATGCCTTTGGGATACCACCCATAAACACATAAATAGGGATCAACCCATGATAGGCTTATGTCCCTGGGATACCACCCGATAAGAGACAACTTCCATCACTTAATTCAATTAATTTTTGAGATTGTTATTTCGGTCGCCACCGCATTTTTGGTACTTTGAAACAATGATACATCAATAAGAGACATATAAATAGACCATCAATGCAATAACGATGAAGTAAGAACTCATTGGCACATCAATGAAGTGATTTGGAGTCATTAGAGCCATAATAATAAAGTAGGAACTTATTAGTATATCAATGAAACGTTTTAGAGTCATTAATAGCACATGGATCTTGTTTGGGTAACCGGATACCTTCCAACATTCATTAGTGCAATAAACATGTAAGATTTGGAAAACAAGTAAGTATTGGAATGTCTTGACATCTTGTAGGGTGGAAACAGTTCATTGGTAACGTAGGACATCATACAAAACCATTATGGATCACATGTTATTGAAAAACTTTGGAAACTTTCTTAACAGAACAATTGTTCACTTTTATGCCAAAGATATGGTATAGAGTATGCTTTACATACCTGACCATCAACCTTCAATACTAGTCCCAAATGGACTTCCCGTCTTTCGGATTACTTATCTACAATGAACATATATAGCAATCTAGTATTAGCAACCAAACGTCACAACTCAATTATTTGAATTCACCAAACTAGTTGTTAAGTAGTATGCCTTAATTACACCATAAAGGGTGTCACTTTAACCCTCTTATACTCCAATTACATTCATATGCCATGCAAATTCATACAGCATCCTCCAATATCAAGTTTGGATTCATTTATCCTTCCAACCAATCCATTAAACCAAATTCAGCCATAGATATAAATAATCATCAATTCAATAGTATATCACCATATCCACCTTCCATAACTCAATTACCATATCCACCTTCCACAATTCAATACATTCAAACCATTCAAAAGAGTCCATAACCCTATTTCCATCACCTTTCAATAACAACCAATACATATAATCCTCTATCACACATATACATATGGAAAAGAATAAAGACAAACAATATTCATACCTTAGAATTCACCTCTTGATTATGCAATCCTGTTTGCACAAATAATAGGAGTTGTTCGAAGCTCTCGAGATAACAAACGCAGTTATCAGATTACTTTGGAATTTATTCGGTTGAATCAAAAGTAATTTAAAAGGGAAATTTGGCTAGGGTTTGTTCTTTCTCAATGATTGATGATGAAAATGAGTTTTTGAACTCTTATACATGTATATATACACATATTCCCGTCCATACTATAATAGGAAATGACCAAAATGCCTTTAAAATTTAAATAATGCCAAATCTATCCTTTGGTGGACTGTTTTGATAAGCTCAAGTAGATCGACCATAACTCTTTGCTCCGTTATAGGATTTGGGTGAAATTGGTATCGTTGGAAGGATAATTTAAAGGGATTTTATTTCATATAAAGTAGGCCACCCTGTTCGTACTGTACAAGGAGTTATGGTCATTTGAAGTTGACCCTAAAATTCTATTTTGATAGGCCGAAGTTAAACGAGTATAACTCCTTATTCAGACGTTAGATTTGGATGAAACCAATTGCATTGGAAATAAGACTCAAATATCTTTTTTTGTATAGGTCGCAGCTCTACCAGTTCATTATATTATGGTAGTTTGTGGGCAGGAAATTTTCCTGCACATTTACTATTCCCAAATATCCCTGCCACCGTTTTATAGATTCGAACATGCTAGATTATATCTGAAACCTATCCGTTTTTGGAAATATTAATATCGTTGGAAAACTTATTCAATAACCTTCGTATGGAGCCATCGACGGGCAAATTCTGGTATAAATAAAATATATAAAAAATTAATTCCATATAAATAAGACCAACGCACATACTTGAATACGCCAATACACGTATTTGAATATAGGGTGTTACAATAAGTTCGTTCAGTACATCACAAAACAACAAAGGGACAAACAAAAAGTTCAACCAAGGAACATCGCGTTTATGAAATATAAAGCAATTCATAATAATACATACATTCAATATCTCGTACTTGCTATATTTTCGTCTAATTGAATAGTTCTCCTCATAGTTTCGGTAGTGAGCTACATTATATGAGGTGTTCCATCATAAAGTATTTGATAAACTGATTTTTATTGGTGTTCTTCTATTTCAATTACCGGGGGTCTATCGGAAACAACCTTTCTACTTCTTCGGGGGTAGCGGTATGGATTGTGTAAATTTTACGCCCCCAGATACACTGGGTTTCTTGTTGTCGTTGTTCTATTTCAATTGGTCTGCTTCTAAAGATCTTGGGTTATCACTCTCATACCACAATGGTTAAACGGGCTAATTCCTAACTCTTTTACCAATTGGAAGCAACTAAAAGACACTTTCCTAGAAAGATTCTTTCTGCCATCAAAGAGAGGACAATTAAGAGATGAGATAAGCAATTTTGGACAACTTCCAGCTGAAGCTCTCCATGAAACATGGGATATGCGACGCCCAAATCATCAGATGGACAATATTCACTTGATGGAAATATTATATAGGGCTTTGAACTCGGTGACTAAGACAGTGGTTAATAATGCTGCGGGTGGATCATTCATGGACCTTACCTTTATTGAGGCATGTGATATGCTTAATCGTATGACAAAGTAGAGTAGAGCTTGGCATACCAGGGATTCTGAGGTAGCAAGATCTACTGTATCTACTGGCATGATAGCAGAACAGAGGCAAAGAGAAGAGGAACGTGACTAGGATATGGCTCATATGAAAATGCAGATGGACCTTCTTACCAAGCATTTATTATCAGGGAAGACAGAAAAGTTAAAGGCTATTGTATCACAGGGAAGAGATGACTCCGATTCTGAGGAGGAAGCAAATTACTTGAATAATCAGGGGGGTTTCCGAGGCAATGCCCAAGGAAACCAAGGTCGGAACTATTATGAAAAGTCCGGATACAAGGACCGAGACCAATGGAGCTAGAAAAATAAGACTGACAGGAGTGGCTTGTATGTTCCTCCTAGAAATCGTGAAGCTGCTGCATCTGGCTTTGGGAAGATTTCCATGGAGGACATGATGGCTAAGCTATTGAAAGGAGTGGAGTTAACCAACACGGGAGTAAATGAGGTAAAAAATGATTTGTCCTCAATAAATCAATTGGTTAACTCCCATTCCACTGCAATAAAATAGCTGGAACAACAAATGAGTCAGCTATCATCGGCATTCAATCAAAGAAAAGCTGGCACTTTACCTAGTGACACTATGCAAAATCCAAGGAATAATGGATCATGTTTGGCTATTACTACCAGGAGTGGTAAGGTGTTGAAAAATCCATCCAAAGGCAAGCCGGTGGTTGATAATATAGAAGAGAATGTTATTGAAGCAGATTGTGATGATTCTGTAGAAGCTGCAAATCAGACTGAGAACGTTCATGATACTATACCTAGATATCAGCAGTCTGAAAAGATTGATAATGGGAAGCAAAATAAAAAGAAAGTGGTGGAGAAAACTTTTCCAAATCCACCACCACCTTTTCCTTAGAGACTGAAGAAGAAGGCTGATGACACCAGGTTCAGTAAATTCATGACCATGTTGAAGCAGCTGACTATTAATGTGCCTTTGGTGGAGACACTGGAGCAGATGCCAGGGTATGCCAAATTCATGAAGGACCTTTTGACAAAGAAAAGGGCAGCAAGCTATGAACTGGCAGATAATTTTCATCATTGCAGTGCGATTGCCACGAGGTCTTTAGTATAGAAAAAGGCAGATCCTGGTGCTTTCACTATTCCTTGCATGGTTGGATCTTTAGATTTTGCTAAGGCATTGTGCGATTTGGGGGCTAGAATTAATTTGATGCCACTAGCCATTTATAGACAGTTGAGGTTGGGCGGTCCTACACAAACCATGCGGCTCGTAATGGCAGATAGGTCGGTAAAACGACTTTTTGGTATCTTATATGATGTACTAGTGAAGGTTTCTACCTTTATTTTTCCTGCAGACTTTGTTATTTTGGATTGCGAGGTTGATTTTGAAGTTCCCATAATCTTGGGTCGTCCTTTCCTAGAAACAGGAAGTGTGCTTATTGATTTACAAGAAAATGAGCTTTTATTTTGGATGAATGACGAAGTGGTACGTTTTGATGTATGCAAATCAATTAAGCAGCCCAAAGATATGAATGTGTTTTCTGTAGCTGATGTTTATTATGAGGATCAGAAGGAATTATCTTTAGAGAAGCAACTTACTTTTGAGCCATTGGCTGCTGTACTTTTGAACTTTGAGCGTGAGGATGTTGACGAGTACGAAGAAACTATATGTGCTCTGATAGAAATAGGGTCGTATTGATATGCCCCTAAGAAGCTGGACCTTGACCTTAAGAATCGACCTTCACTACCAGCAAAGCCATCCATTGACGAGCCATCGGTGCTAGAATTGAAATAGCTGCCCAGTCATCTAATGTATGCGTTCTTGGGAAGTGGAAATACACTGTCGGTTATTGTTGCTGCTGATTTAGGTGAGCAACAAGTAGAGGATCTCATCTCTGTTCTGAAGAGGTACAAGAGAGCCATTGATTGGACTATTGCTGATATAATTGGTATCCCTCCTGGGATATGTATGCACAAAATTCAACTTGAGGAAGATTGCGTGCCTACTATTGAGCATCAGCATCGTCTGAATCCACCTATGCAAGAGGTGGTGAAGAAAGAAATCATAATGTGGTTAGATTCAGGGGTGGTGTATCCAATCTCAGACAGTAAATGGGTAAGTCCGGTACAATGTGTGCCCAAGAAAGGGGGCATGACAGTAGTAGCTAACGAAAAGAATGAGCTAATTCCATTCAGACCTGTCATATGGTGGAGAGTGTGCATGGATTATCGGAAGCTGAATTCATGGACATTAAAAGACCACTTCCCAATGCCATTCATGGATCAAATGCTTGATCGATTGGCAGGGAAGGGATGGTTTGTTCCTTAGATGGTTATTCCAAATATAACCAGATTTGCATTGCTCCTGAAGATCCGGAGAAGACCACTTTTACATGACCATATGGTACTTTTGCATTCAAACGAATGCCATTTAGGCAATGTAATGCACCTGCCACCTTTCAGCGATGTATGATGTCCATTTTCTCTGGTATGGTTGAAGACACCTTGGAGGTGTTTATGGATGACTTTTTGGTTGTAGGTGAGTCATTTGAGTCATGCTTAGCAAATTTATTATGGCTTTGTAGCGATGTGTGGAATTCAATCTGGTGCTAAATTAGGAGAAGTGCCATTTTATGGTTAAGAAAGGCATTTTTCTTTGGCATAAAGTCTCTGAAAAGGGAATTAAGGTTGATCGAGCCAAGATTGAACTTATCGAGAGACTACCACTTCCAATTTCTGTAAAAAGGGTTCATAGTTTTCTCGATCATGCGGGTTTTTATCGGAGGTTTATTAAAGACTTCTCCAAGATTGCTAGCCCATTATGCAAACTTTTGGAGAAGGATGCAAAGTTTTACTCTGGTGAAGATTGCTTCAAGGCATTTGAATGCCTCAAAGGAAAGCTAGTTGAAGCTCCTATTATTGTAGCACCCGATTGGTCTCTACTCTTTGAAGTTATGTGTGATGCAAGCTGGGTAGCCTTGGGTGCTGTATTTGGTCAGAAAAGAGAAAGGCTATTTCATCCAATCTACTATGCGAGGAAGGCCTTGAATGGCGCACAGAATAACTATACCATCACTGAACAAGATCTTCTAGAAGTTGTTTATGCTTTCAAAAAGTTCCATGCTTACTTGTTGGGAACCAAAGTAGTAGTTCATAAAGATCATGCAGCTCTATGATATCTAATGGCAAAGAAGGATGCTAAGCCAAGGCTAATTAGGTGGGTGTTACTGCTTCAAGAATTCTATTTGGAGGTAAAGGATAGAAAAGGTTGCGAAAACCAAGTAGCTGATCATCTATCTAGAATTGAGAGTGAGCACATAGTGCAAACCGACCTTGATATTTATGATGCATTCCCCGACGAAGAGATTCTAGAAACTATGGTGGAAAACTAACCATGGTATGCAGATTTTGCCAACTACGTGGTGAGCAAAGTGATTCCTGAGCATATCTCCTTTCATCAAAAGAAAAAATTCATGCATGATGTGAAACGTTACTTCTGGGATGAGCCGTATCTTTTTCGACGATGTGCTGATGGTATTATTAGGCGATGCATCCCAGATATGGAGGTGCCTAGCATACTGGAAGCAAGTCATGCTTACCAAGTTGGGGGTCACCATGCAGGTGATCGGACGGCCAGGAAAGTACTACAAAGTGGCTATTATTGGCCTTCATTATTCAAGGATGCCTACGATTTTGTAAGAAGATGTGATCAGTGTCATAGTCAAGGCTCTATCTCAAAGCACCATGAGATGCCCATGTCTACAATGCTTAAAGTAGAGTTATTCGATGTCTGGGGTATTGATTTCATGGGCCCATTTGTGAGTTCATTTGGGATGAAATACATCCTAGTTGCTGTGGACTATGTATCCAAATGGGTCGAAGCAGTCGCGCTAGCTGATAATGAAGGTAAGATTGTTGTAGAGTTCTTAAAGAGAAATATCTTTTCTCGTTTTGGGGTACCTCGTACGATCATAAGCGATGGAGGATCACATTTTTGCAACAAGCTGTTCAGAGCCGTATTGGTAAAATATGGGGTTAAGCAACATAAGGTAGCTACACCGTACCACCCACAAACTAGTGGGCAGGTGGAGGTTTCTAATCGGGAGATCAAGCTGATCCTTGCTAAGACTGTGAATGCAAGTAGGAAAGATTGGTCGAGAAAGCTGGACGATGCCTTATGGGCATATAGGACCGCGTTTAAGACACCAATTGGCATGTCACCATACCAACTAGTTTATGGGAAGGCTTGTCACTTGTCAATTGAGCTAGAACATAAAGCATTATGGGCACTGAAGCAGCTTAACCTGAACTGGGATGATGCTATTAATATGAGAGTGGGATAGCTGAATGAGATGAATGAATTCCGTCTATATGTGTATGAAAGAGCAGAGCTCTTCAAGGAAAGGATGAAAAAGTACCATGATCGGAGGATTATCTAACGAAACTTTCAGAAGGGCGATATGGTACTTCTTTTCAACTCCAGACTGAAGTTGTTTCCAGGTAAGTTGAAATCTAAATGGTCTGGTCCATTCAAAATCAGCAAAATTTACTCATCTGGAGTAGTGGAGTTAGAAAACAATGATGGTGGTGTCTTTAAGGTGAATGGCCAACGAGTGAAGCTACATATTGGTCCAACCGACTCGATAAAATGTATAGCCACCATATATCTCGATAAAGTCTAAGTAATCGCGATAACTATATCGTGCCGCGACAATAAATCAAGCGCTACATGGGAGGCAACCCATCAATTTTAATCATTTTTGTTTTACTAGGAGTTTGTTTTCGTTAAATAAAAAAATTCAAAAAGAAGAGTCGAGCATGACCAAAATTAAGGCGCTTGGTGGGAGGCAACCCATACTTCTAATTATTTTTGTTGTTTTTGATTAAATGTAGGTGTAAGAAGTACAAAGGAGGAGATTAGTCCCAAATTTTGATTTAAAAGTGGGCCATGCCAATGGTGGTAAGTCTAGGAATAATGGAGCAAAGGCTATAGGCTAGGCGTCGCCTATGCCAACATAGGCTAGGCACCGCCTATGCCAACATAGGAAATGGGCAAGGCGCGCCTATGCCATTGCCTATGCTCACTGCCTCACATAGGCGATGGGCAAGGCGCCACCTATGCCAACATAGGCAATGGGAAAGGCGCCGCCTATGCCAACATAGGCAATAGGCTAGGCGCCGCCTATGCCATTGCCTATGCTCACCGCCTCACATAGGCGATGGGCAAGGCGTCGCCTATGCCAACATAGGCAATGATAAAGGCGCCACCTACTTATGCTTAGGCAATGCTATAGGTGCCACCTACTTATGTTTTTTGCCTACTAATCCATTTTTAAATGGATCAAACCGACCCATGGCTCATCCTTTAAATATACCCTCTACCTTTGAACACTACTCAATTGTTTGTTGAACCTAAGCACCATCCAAGCTCCCTTATCCTCTCCAAGTTTTCCTCTTTTCTCATCTAATCTTACGGACTCACCTTTCCGATCAATCACCAAGTAACATGGCTCCGGAAGGACAACACGAAAAGGAGAAGGCATCCACCTCACAAAAAGTTCAAAAAAGGTCAAGAAAAGACCAGGCTGATTCCTCCTCTCTTCAAGTGCCTCGACACACTTTTGGGATCAAGTGGGTTCTGGAGGAGGAATGGAAGGAATGGTATAAGAACAATAAAGTGAATAAAAATGTTCGTGTGGATTTGATGCAGAAGGAAAGTTTAGCAAAGAGGGACCCCCGCATTTTTGCGAAAATCATGGCACTAAATCTTGACTTCATCTTCCGAGATATGGGGGAATGCAATTTTGATTTGACTCGAGAGTTGTATGCCAACCGGTCCCCAAGGACTACGGGAAATGAAGTAAAGATTTGAGGCCAAGTCTTGCAATTGAACGCTGATTTCTTCAAATCTTTTTTGGGTACTCCAAGTGTAGATCAATCACCACTCAAGGAGATTTACCACAGACCTCCCTACAGAGCCATCAGACATACGTTGTGTGGATCAAGGTCCATGAGCCGGTGGACTCATCACAAAGATAATGGTCGTTACAATACTTACCCATATGCTTCTTTGAACAAAGAAGCTCGCATATGGTTAAGAATAGTCAATTCCTGCTTGATTCTTGGGACACAATACACTAAGATCACACGTGATCGAGTCTGCTTGGTATATGCTCTAATGAAGAATGTTCCCATCAACATTGGTGCGGTTATACGAATGTCAATGCAAAAAGCAAGGCTGCACAACAGGTCTCATTTCAATTTTGGCAATTTGTTAACTGCAATCTTAAGGAAAGAGCACATTGAGGAGGAGCCAGCAGACCATAAGTTGTCATATAACCCGAAGAAGGAAGACCTCACAAAAATCAAAGATCCAAAAACTGGTCAAGGCATCAACCTTACCACTGCTGAGAGACATTCTCGAGATGAAAGTTTTTTCCGCCATCTATATGGCATGACTAGGTTTACCATGCTGAATGTGGGTCGTGCCGACTGATGTAGAACTTCGGCAGTTGGACTATGACTACCCGCTTAATGACCATGCTTCGGCAATGTGTGGAGTAGGGGCGAATTTTGAGGAACCTCTAGATGAGGATGTACCGACAGACGATGATCACCGACTGCTACACTCTGATGTGGAGGACAACTCTGATGATGATTCTGACGCAGGGGGTATGACCCCGGATATAGGGAAGGAGTCTGACTAAACAGGTTTCGCTTATTTATTTACACTGAGGGCAATGTGTTCCGTCAAAGTGTGGGATGCGGGTATATGTCTGCTGTATTGGGTACTGCTTTCCAACATTTATTCTTAGTTGTTTTGATTTTTTCGTAGTTAGTTAGTTGTAATTAGTTAGATTTTGCATGAAATTATTTTGATAGACGGCATGGCATTATAACAGGATTTTGTGCTTAATCACTACTATTGAAACATTTAGGCTCTAAGTTGTCACTCACTGTGTGATAATTGTTTGTGGTTTAATTCAATCATCTGTTGGGTCAAGAATCTATAATGCTCCCAATTAAGTTGACCATGTTCCATGTGTGTGTAAGGTTATTGTATATTCTTTGTTGCGACGGATGCTAGAACTTGCCTAGTGTATGTGTGAAGCGAAATAAAGATTGTGAGTTTAGGAGATGATTTAGGCATTTCTTTGGCAGCCCGGATTTTGTTTATCTTCTTTTTACCTACCTTTGTACATTGTCCTAGTGAACACCCTTTGAGCCTTTAGCTATTTTCTTTGGCAACCTCATATGTAGCCTAATCCATTTTTTTAAGACCATAATTTTGATCCACAAGCTCCTAAGCGCTTCAAATTGTGGAATCAAGTTGAGTAATGAGTGTGGCAAAATAAGAGGAAAATGGTGAAAGTGATGCCCCAGAGTGTATTGGTACTTGCAAATCATGTGAAAAAGAATGGCTATCATAGGGATGCTTAGTAAAAAGAAAAAAAAAGAAAAAGAAAAAAAATAATTAGAAGAGAGTTGTATATTCCCATCATTGTGTTTATGATTGAATACCAAAGTGGGTGAAAGAGGGTTGGTAAATGAAAGGAAGGTAGAGTGGTTGTTAAAAGTTAGTGTAAATGGCATAATGTAGTGTATTAAATCGCTTAGGGAACGTAGTCACCATTTCTGGCCAAAATAGTCCTACATGTCCCTTAGCCTACATTACAACCTGTAAAGACCTATTTGATCCTAACCTTGTCATTCTGATATTAGTATAGCATTACACTAAGGGCAAGCATATGGTCATCAGTTGTAATCTAAGAATTCTTTGTGAGAGTGAGAGCAAGCAAAGTCTTATACCCATGTTGCAAAAAATGCAAAACTATGAGTGATTATGGGTAACATTTTGTGTGAGCGCACATGGTTGATGATTGTTGGGTAGTTTAATATGATTTGTTGGCTTAACTTGTATATACGAATTAACCATCCTAATGAGTCTATGTTGGAGGGTGAGTTGTTTCTAGTAATGATCAAGAAATCTACTCTTTGTTAATAATTGTCGTGCATGTCTTGTTGAAAATTTTGAGTTGCTCTTGTGGATTCTAATTTGGTATTCTCATGGATGTGTTATTTTGTTCGTGGACAAACAAAGCTTTAAGTATGGGGTGGTGATGTTGGGCGTATTTATACGTCTAAGTACCATAATTTACCCATATTTTAGCTAAGTTTGGAGGATAAAATACATACTTCTTGCACTTTTAGTGCATTTTTAGTTAAGTGAGCTGACCTATGTGATTAGTATGCTTTTCAGGTACTAATGAGGAAGATTTCAGCACTCTGTGCACCTGTGGGCAGCAAAGGAAAACTTCACATAAGAGGGAAGGCAGCTTTTGGACTGAATGTGATGTATGAGAACTTTTTCCAGGGCAAACTCAGTATTTTTAAATACTTAAGGATGCAGTAGCAACTAATTAGACAAGGATGTTATTAAAAGCATTATTGCTAAATTTTTAAGATTCATTATTCAGATTTTGTAATATTTTTGAAAGCAGAAAACGGCTTAGCTTGAGCAACGGAGGGAGAGAAACACACTCTTCTCTTATTGTCGCTAATCATCTCCATCGCCAAGATGTTTCTAAGTTTTGGTATGATGATTATGTGTATTTTGATTTCTGTTGTATTCATGAGTAGCTAAAATTATCTGTTAGGGTTATGGAAACCTTGCAATATACTCTCTATTGCTATGAGTTTGTGAATTTATGATGTTTCATGCCACTTATATCATTACTCTCTTCATTTTGATTGAATTCCCATGGTTGCAAACATAGGGAATGCGCCATTATAGCATTAACTTGTTCGACAGAAAAGTTATTGTTTGGAAAAGAGAGTGTGACAAGAAAATAGGGTTTCGAACCTCTATTTACACGTTAATGCCCTAGCAGGATTAACTTCTTGGAGAGTTCATATAATTTGTTGTACACGAAAAGAGAGTGTGACAAGAAAATGGGGTTTCCAACCTCTATTTACACGTTAGGATTAACTTCTTGGAGAGTTCGTATAATTTAGTGTACACTTTAGGTTCGAGAGAGCCACGGTGAATAAATCCTTGATGGTTGAAAAACACTTGGATTTAGAATTAGAATACGACTCTCTATAAGTGCATGCATGTATAAACTCTGCATTACTTATAGATAATAGAGAAGTAGAAACTACAAGGTGGACATAACCCTAACTTGTCATTCTCTGTGATTAAAGATTATTACATATATCGTGTTATTCGTTACACTAATAGTATTTTTGTGCACTTAAACCAAAACCCCCTTTATATTGGAACCTTCGATCAACATTCTACTAATAATCACAATACTTAGTGACCAGAGTATTTCCTGTGGGATTCGACACCCAACCCAGTTGGGTTCTATATTTGACAGCGACCGTTTACACTTTCTAACGAGAGTTGTAATTTGGGCGTATCAAAAACATGGGAGAGGTTCAAGAAGAAGCTTATGCGGTGCCCAAATCATCAGATGACCAATATCCACTCAATGGAAATATTATACAAGGGTTTGAACACGTTGACTAAGACAGTGGTTGATAATGCTGCGGATGGGTCATTCATGGACCTTACTTTTATTGAGGTACGTGATATGCTTGATCGTATGACAAAGTAGAGTAGAGCTTGGCATTCCAGGGATTCTGAGGTAGCAAGCTCTACTGCATCTACTGGCATGACTAGGTTTACCATGATAAATGGGGGTCGTGTGCTGACTGATGCAGAGCTTCGGCAGTTGGACTATGACTACCCGCTTAATAAGCATACTCGGGACATGTGTGGAGTGGGGGTAAATTTTGAGGACAACTCTGATGATGACGACTCTGATGATGATTCTGACGCAGGGGGTATGACCCCGGATATAGAGGAGGAGTCTGACTAACCAGGTTTTGCGTATTTATTTACACTGAGGGCAGTGTGTACCGTCTAAGTGTGGGGTACGGGTATATGTCTATTGTATTGTGTACTGCATGCCTATATTTATTGTTAGTTGTTATGATTTAGTCGTATTTAGTTAGTTGTAATTAGTCAGATTTTGCATGAAATTATTCTGATAGATGGCATGGCATTATAACAGGAGTTTGTGCTGAATCACTACTATTGAAACATTTAGGATCTAAGTTGTGACTTACTGTGTGATAATTGTTTGTGGTTTAGTTCATTCATCTATTGGGTCAAGAATCTATAATGCTCCCGATTAAGTTGACCATGTGCTGTGTGTGTGTAAGGTTATTGTATATTCTTTGTTGCGACTGATAATAGAACTTGCCTAGTATGTGTGTGAAGCGAAATAAAGATTGTGAGTTTAGGAGATGATTTAGGCATTTCTTTGGCAGCCCTGATTTTGTTTATCTTCTTTTTACCTACCTTTGTACATTCTCCTAGTGAACACCCTTTGAGCCTTTAGCTATTTTCTTTGGCAACCTCATATGTAGCCTAACCATTTTTGTAAGACCACAATTTTGATCCAAAAGATCCTAAGCGCTTTAAATTGTAGAATCAAGTTGAGTAAAGAGTGTGGTAAAATTAGAGGAAAATGGTGAAAGTGATGCCCCAGAGTGTATTGGTACTTGAAAATCTTGTGAAAAAGAATGGCTATCATAAGGATGCTTAGTAAAAAGAAAAAAAAAAGAGAAAAAGAAAAAAAATAATTAGAAGAGAGTTGTATATTCCCATCATTGTGTTTAGGATTGAATACCAAAGTGGGTGAAAGAGGGTTGGTAAATGAAAGGAAGGTAGAGTGGTTGTTAAAAGTTAGTGTAAATGGCATAGTGTAGTGTATTAAAGCGCTTAGGGAACGTAGTCACCATTTCTGGCCAAAATAGTCCTACATGTCCCTTAGCCTACATTACAACCTGTAACGACCTATTTGATCCTAACCTTGGCATTCTGATATTAGTAGAGCATTACACTAAGGGCAATCATATGGTCATCAGTTGTAATCTAAGAATTCATTGTGAGAGTGAGAGCAAGCAAAGTCCTATACCCATGTTGCAAAAAATGCAAAACTATGAGTGATTATGGGTAACATTTTGTGTGAGCGCACATGGTTGATGATTCTTGGGTAGTTTCATATGATTTGTTGGCTTAACTTGTGTATACGAATTAACCATCCTAATGAGTCTATGTTGGAGGGTGAGTTGTTTCTAGTAATGATCAAGAAATCTACTCTTTGTTAATAATTGTCGTACATGTCTTGTTGAAAATTTTGAGTTGCTCTTGTGGATTCTAATTAGGTATTCTCATTGATGTGTTATTTTGTTCGTGGACAAACAAAGCTTTAAGTGTGGGGTGGTGATGTTGGGCGTATTTGTACATCTAAGCACCATAATTTACCCATGTTTTAGCTAAGTTTTTAGGATAAAATACATACTTCTTGCACTTTTAGTGCATTTTTAGTTAAGTGAGCTGACCTATGTGATTAGCATGCTTTTTAGGTACTAATGAGGAAGATTTCAGCACTTTGTGGACCTTTGGGCAGCAAAGGAAAACTTCACATAAGAGGGAAGGCAGCTTTTGGACTGAATGTGATGCATGAGAACTTTTTCCAGGGCAAACTCAGTATTTTTAAATACTTAAGGATGCAGTAGCAACTAATTAGACAAGGATGTTATTACAAGCATTATTGCTGAATTTTTATTATTCATTATTCAGATTCTGTAATATTTTTGAAAGCAGAAAAGGGCTTAGCTTGAGCAACGGAGAGAGAGAAACACACTCTTCTCTTATTGTCGCTAATCATCTCCATCGCCAAGATGTTTCTAAGTTTTGGTATGATGATTATGTCTATTTTGATTTCTGTTGTATTCATGAGTAGCTAAACTTATCTATTAGGGTTATGGAAACCTTGTAATATACTCTCTATTGCTATGAGTTTGTGAATTCATGATGTTTCATGCCACTTATATCATTACTCTCTTCATTTTGATTGAATTCTCATGGTTGCAAACATAGGGAATGCGCCATTATAGCATTAACTTGTTCGACAGAAAAGTTATTGTTTGGAAAAGAGAGTGTGACAAGAAAATAGGGTTTCCAACCTCTATTCACACGTTAATACCCTAGCAGGATTAACTTCTTAGAGAGTTCGTATAATTTGTTGTACACTTTAGGTTCGAGAGAGCTAAGGTGAATAAATCCTTGATGGTTGGAAAAACACTTGGATTTAGAATTAGAATACAACTCTCTATAAGTGCATGCATGTATAAACTCCGCATTACTCATAGTTAATAGAGAAGTAGAAACTACAACGTGGACATAACCCTAACTTGTCATTCTCTGTGATTAAATATTATTACATATATCATCTCATTCATTACACTAATAGTATTTTTGTGCACTTAAACCCAACCCCCCCTTATCTTGGATCCTTCGATCAACAGTCTACTAATAATCACAATACTTAGTGACCAGAGTATTCCCTGTGGAATTCGACACCAAACCTAGTTGGGTTCTATATTTGACAGCGACCGCTTACACTTTCTAACGAGAGTTGTAATTTGGGCGCATCACAGGTTCTGGCAAGAGTGGTTCATCATTAACAGAATCCACTGATCCAGCAAGCACTTTGTCCTCTAGAAGAAAACAAGCATCATATTTATTAGAAGCATGGATGCATGAAATCCATGTTCAGAGTTGTCTTATTTTTTAATTTATGTATTTGAGGAAAAGAAAGGAAGTATGCAAATAGTAAAATGTCGAATCAGGGACCATACTTGAGATACTATTAGGACTGCTGGAGAGGTAGCTGTCAGTTGAATGGTGATCAAGTGAATTCCCAACTAAATCTGCTTCATCTTCCAAAGGAGAAAAATATCTAGTAGGATAAGTGAGAGCACATTTAGCTCTAAACCTTTGCAAATCTGGTTCTGAACTCTTTATTTCGGCAATCTCAAAATCCATATCCTCTTTATCAGATCTGCCAGGTCGAGCACCCATTTTGTTTGCCACATTGCTCCATGTTTCAGAAGCTAAAGCCTTTTGGGGCTTTCTGCCTGATCCTGCTGGCATCGATTCCAAAACCATGAGCCTAGCAACAAAACTTGGAGCTTTCATTTCGCGCTTACTTTCACAAAGTGTATCGGTCATTCCATTATTCTTTGGATTTGGAAACCCCCCAATATTCTCATCAGCAATCTACATTGTTCATACAAGAACCAAAAACAATAAAAACAAAAACTTTCCTGTCAGGCTAAAATGTGAGACAATAGAAGAAAAAGAAAGCTAAATGTGGGAGTATAGTTCAAGAATTGAGTACCAAACGAAGCTTTGGCTGCTTCTCATCCCCTCCAAACATTTTTTAAGCTTGTTTCAAGTAAGCTATAAGAATGCAGCACAAAAAAAGAAATAATTTAGCCCTCTAGCTGGAATCACCTTCAAGAAATTAACCATTCTGCTTTAAAATGAGTGGAATATAGTAGTAGCTAACATGGTGAAAGAAGTTTCTTTGGAAACAGCTTCTTGGAAAATCTACGGTTCCAATCAAAGAGCTGAAAGAAAATGCCCACACAACCACAAGGCCTTTGAGGTTGTCTATCATTCATTTCTCTAGCTGAGCTATAATTTATCCTTCAAAATCCTCTCTTAAATTTCTTCACCTTTTCTCCCACTCTGCTGAATGTGATTCACACACTTTGTCTTCTCAATAAGATTCTATCAAACATTATCTTCACATTAATTTGGAAAGAATTAAACAAAAGACCTCCCACTGGCCCCTCTGCCCACCACATTACTCACCCTCCTTGGCCCAAAAAAGAAAATAGGGAAAAATAACTTACATTTTCATGCAAGAAACAAAGCAAAAACCCAACAAAATATCAGAAAGAAAGTAGAAAATAGCTATGAAAAGTAAAATCCTGAGTTGTGTTCAATTATGACAAAACTTTTACAGGAAACCACAGTCAAACAAAGCAAACACCGAACAAGAAAATACAAACAGCAATATAAAGAATGTCTTCAACTTGCACCAAATGTGCTACTGTTCAAGAAAACAGCTAGAACTGGTTATATTACACTCTAGTAAGCTATTCTTTTCTTTTTTAATCATCTTTATGATAGTGAAAAAAGCAAAATCATAATTATTTTAAATTAGTTCCTATAGACATGCTTTTTATGCTTTGCTATCACAAATGCTGCAGAATAAGAAAAGAAAAGCGGAGGAGAAGTTTGTCCTCTAAGAGAAAGAGAATGGTGAGTTTATAGAGTGAGGAGGGCCATCCACAATCCAAAATAATGAAGGAACAATAATATTTAATGGAATAGGAATAACATATAATGAATCAATTAAGGGGATTGTCCCCTTAAATGGATGGTGTACATCAATCCGTCCCACCAATCATGCTATAGTTGCCATAAATAAATAATACCCTATTATAACATTTGAAATTTCCATGAATAGAACAAGTAAAAAGAGATCCTTCCTACATATTAAATGAAATCAAGAAGAGGTATCTAAATTTACCATAATTAACATGTGAGGGGATGTCTGTCAACCAAGTAAGGCAAGAAAAATAAAAATTCAATTACTGAGATGCTTTTCTCAAATAAAATTGGTACAGGATCATACCCAAACAGTCAAAACGTGCACATATTAGTCTTATTAAGGATTTACGAAAAAATCTGAAAAATAAAAACTCAATTATTGACATGTTTTTCTCAAATCAAATTGGTACAGAATTATACCCAAACAGTCAAAACTTGCACATATTAGCCTTATTAAAGATTTACGAAAAAATCCAAAAAATAAAAAATCAATTACTGAGATGCTTTTCTCAAATCAAATTTGTACAGGATCATACCCAAACAGTCAAAACGTGCACATATTAGCCTTATTAGAGATTTAGGAAAAAATTCTCGAATTGTCACATATATGCTTTTCCCATTCAAAATTACCCATATTGACTAAGAGGCATAAAAAATGTGAAATTCTAACAAGTTAGGCGTGTTTTCACATACCAGAGAGAGACAAAAAAATTGACTCAACATTCAAGTGAACCGTCACGAAATTTCAATCAAGAAGGACATGCAAATAGGGTCGAATAAAAATCACAGACTTAAAATCAACACATTTATTCAGTAAAAATCAAACGTGGCCACACTTATGAGAGACACAGATGAAGAAATAGTACTAAATTTCACACACATATTTCGAACACAGGATCAAACCTGAAGACGAATTGTTCATTTTCGATGAGGAAGGGTTGCATGGTTGGAACGCCGAAGGGGTTTGCCGGAGGAATCGCTGTGGGAGAGGAGTCGATGCTATGTCTAGGCTGTTGGACGTTCACTGGAGGGGAGAAAGAAGGTGATTGGAGGACGGAGGATGGGGCGACGGCGTGGAGGCTTGGCTGGCTGTCTCCATCGATGGTGGTGTTATTCTACTGTGGAGAACGAGAAGGGAGGGGGATGGCCATCGGAGCAGCGGTTGGACTCGCCTGGGGTAGGAGCTGGCGGCACGTATAGAGGAGAAGGAAGAGGCGACGGCGAAGGCTGTTCGCCGGAAATAGTGGCATGGCGATGAGGACTTAAAGCGGAGGGGGTGGTTTTGGTGGTCGATTGGCGACGGAGAGGTCGGAGGAGAGAGGGGGGGAGATCGATATTTAGAGGTGTTTGTAGAGAGAGAGAACAGAGAGGTGGAGAGATAGAGGCAGACGTTGGAGAGAAAAATTTGAGTTAGGGTTTGTTGGTTTGAAATAGGGAAAGAGAGATCATTTGATGCCAACCGTTGGATTGGTTTTTGATCGACGACTGTGATTTATGTCATGGGGGAATTAAAATGTTGCTAGGATGAAAAATAATGACTTAAATTGTAAGAAATTGGGTTAAGATTGTAATGGATTGGGTAAAAATAGGCTATAATTGTAAGAAATTAAATAAAATTGGATTAAAAGGTGAACAAAATCATGCAAGGTAATTTTGATTAGGCTGTTATTTAAATTAAAGTAGGAATAATAATAATATATGATAATAGTAATTAAATAATAAATAACAACATTAAATAATAAATAATAAAAATATAATAAAAGATAAATAATAATAATGAAAAAAATAATAATTAAACAATAAATTATAATAATAAATGATAAATAATACATAATAGTAATATATATAATAACAATGTCAATAAATCATAATTTCAATAAATAGTATTAAATAAAGCAAAACTAGACAATGTATTTTGCAAAATTGTGAGTGTGCATTATTACGCGAAAATAATTTAATTAATAAAATAATAAAAATGTCATTTTTAATTATAGAATATTATAAAAATGTGATTCTAAAAGATAATTGACGATTTATGCATTTTCTAAATTATGAATGCGATATGTCGGAAATCTGTTTGATGCAAGAAAATATGCAAAAATACTAATGTATAAAAATTAATGATTTTGTTAAAATAACAGACTAAATGTAGTGTCGGGAGGTCAAAATTGGGTGTCAACATCACAGTGTCAAAAATGAAGAATAAATAAAAATTTCAACATTATTATTGAAACAATTAAATTACCTTAAATATCAACAATATCTAAACAATTCATTTATTATGAATATTGAGGAAGTACTGTTTAAAATATCAATGAATTAAGTGGACTCAATGTAAAATAGTTTAATAAACCTTTCAACCTTTTCAATTTACCCCATTTGAATTGGACACACTCCTTAATAAATTCTTTACTCTTGCAAGGTTAAAAGTAATTTCACTAATATATTTTTAGTTACTAAAATTTATACATTTTTTTAAAATAATAATGATTATATTTTAATCTTTTATATAAATGAAGACATTAGTTACTACTATTTTGTCTTATTTGAGGATATTTTCGTTAACAACACCAACAGTAAGGGTATTTTGGTAACTAAAACCTCCAATCAATGACACTTTACCGTGTCTTTTGCCTCTACTGTTTCACTTTCCTAAAATCGTCTTTCATCTTCAGTTTCTCTGTTTTTCCTTTTCTCCACTGTATTCCCTGCGCACCTTGACACAAAAACATAAGTTTCAAACAAAATTCATGTTCTTAATCTCAATTTTTGTTAGTCCATCATGATTTATTTTTGGTAAGTGCATCTTTGATGGTGGAGCAAGTTTTCGAGCAAGTTTTCATTTGATGTTTGTTATATATATGATACATGATGCTAACTATTTCAAGCCTTAATCCTTTTATTTCATATCTGTTATTATTATTGATCTATTATACAAATTAATTAATTCAAGTTTAAATCTATTTTCTCTAGATCTGTAGTTAATATTGTTATGGTACTAACTAATTCAATTATCCTTTGGATATCTTCTTGTTCTGCGATACTAATTAGTTTTTTCTATCCTTTGGTCCTTTTTACTTGCTCTAAAGATTGATTTTTGATTTACATTTTCTATTTACAGAATATTGACTTTATAAATTTATCTTAAGAGTTGTATAGAGCAATATGTTTGAATCGGACTGACTCATTGTAACCTACTGGGAACTATAGAAAGTAATTTGCGTATGGATTGATGAACATTGAATATCATAATACTCCCTCCATCTCAAATTATATGTCGCCATTTGACCGGACACGATATTTAAGAAATAGGCATTGACCTTGCTAAAGTTACTAAATTATCCCTCTTAAAAAAGTATTGGACCACTAGGTACTTTTATTAAATTTCACAATAATTAAAAAAATGCAACAGAGAGTACAGTATTAAAAAAAATCTACTAAAAAAATACACCATCTACATAACTGTCTCTCTCTTTTTCAAAGAGTTAAGTAGTCCAAATCAGTGTATCGCTTTAATTTAAAATTTTACCCTCATTTTCTCTATCAACAATTAAGAAAAATTTGTAATTGCAAAATTCAATTTTCTAGAAAATAGGACCAATTTGCCGTCATGTACGGATTTTCCATGAAAAATTTACGTTTCTGATTTGATTTTGGTTTCAATTTTTGGGCGCTAAACCTACTTTTCATTTGAATTTTTAGCAAATGGTTATTTTGTGGAGCCAAATCTTCTTTTCATTTGAGAGATGTTCTTTTGCATCTTCTGGTTACTGTATCCTTTCTTTTGTTTTGGATAATTTCCAAATTCTTCCTTTTATCTCCTCTCTTATTTTTGCCATTACTCTAAAGATGAGGTTCGTCGTACCTATAGACTCAATCTTCAGAAATAAATGATTGAAATCAGAAGAACGTCAAGCAATTACAAAGTTTCTTTTGAAATAAAGTAATGAGGGAAGTCTTAAATACGGATCTATAACACAAGCTGCGATGTTGTTCAAGAAATCAATAAGAACTATTCAGGGCATTTGGAAACAATGTCAATCATTAGTTGATAATGGTATGTCATTGTTAGATGTGTCTTTAAGACTCACAGGTAAAGTTGGAAGAAAACGGATTGGAGTAGACATTAATCAAGTCAAAGAAATTCCACTCTGTCGTCGAACAAATATTTGATCTCTGGCTTTTGTGATGAACATGGCAAAATCAACCATCTTTCGGCGTGTAAAAGATGGAACTCTTCGGCCACATTCTAATTCCATCAAACCTCAGTTAACCAAAGGAAATAAAAAGGTACAACTTCAATACTACCTCTCAATGATTGATCAGAATACAATCCATACAAATCCCATGTTTATCAATATGTTTAATTTTGTTCATATCAACGAAAAGTGGTTATTTTTGTCCAAAAAAGTTGAAAGGTATTACCTGCTTCCTGGAGAGCATGAGCCAAATCCGTATCATTCTTACAAAAGTAAAAATTTTATTCCAAAGGTTATGTTGATGGCTGCTGTAGCACGTCCTCGATTTGAAGAAAATGGAATTGAGTTGTTTTCTGGAAAAATAGGTATTTTTTGTTTTTAGTTAAGGAACCAGCGAAGCAGAATAACAAAAATCGAACAATTGGAACTATGGAAACAAAGCCCATTCAATCAGTAACTAAAGATATCACTAGAGCTTGCTTGATAGAGAAAGTTCTTCCTGCTATTAGAGCAAAATGGCCAGCTTCCGATTCAAACAATCTTATCTTTTTACAACAAGAAAATGCAAGGCCACATATTGGTAACAATGATTTGGAATTTATTGAAGCTGCCATACAAGATGGATTTGACATTAGATTGTGTTTTCAACCATGGAACAGTCCAGATTTAAATGTTTTAGATCTTGGTTTTTTTTAGAGCAATCCAAAGTCTTCAATATCAAAAGGCCCCTAAAAATGTTGATGAATTAGTGGAAGCAGTGGAAAGATCTTTTTATGAATTGAAAGCAAAACAACTCAATCATGCATTTCTTACTTTACAATCTTGTATGATTGAGGTGATGAAAGATAGTGGCGACAGTAATTACAAAGTGCCTCGTTTGAACAAAAATGGACTAGAAAGAGAATAAAACCTTCCTCTCCAACTTCATATTGATATCGTCAATAAAGATTTGGCTCTACTTCAACAATGATATGAGTTATTATTATGGTAAAGCTCTCTATTTTGAAGTTGGAATGGTGTTTTTTCAAGTAGTATGTAGAAGTATTGTACTAATTTTGTGTATAGCCGTAGTGATCATCATGTAACTTTTACAATGATTTTTTGTCAAATATGTTAGGAGTACTATTTTTGTGTACAGATATGGTGATCATAATGTATTTTTTGTACTCATGAATAACTCTACTTACAATGATATAAGTCCCACCAGCTTATATATACTTACACGTCTTGTTCTAACTTTATTGTTGTTTTATGCTTCTATTTGTTTCTTACTTTCTTATCACATAATAAAGGGCTGCGTAAATGGAAGGAAGGAGAAAAGGGAAGTGGGAGTCATATCGTCACATTTTTATGAATTTTTATTTTTAAACTTGGAAGTCTATTTCGACAACAAGTAATTGAATGTTAAACAGTTTGTGCAGACCAAATATATTTGGACGGCATGGGGATGTCAATTGTTCAGGGGAACTAAATGAAAATAGTTGAAATCAATGTCGCAATTATGAGAGACCTTGGTTTATGAAAAAGGGTGTGGTACAGTTTCACTAATAAAGGCGGCACCCTCAGCTATTATGCAAAGAGCAGTAGCTACACTCCATAAAGAAAACATATTAGGAATGGTAACATTTTGTCAAGCTGCTCTAAGCTAATGGTGTGTTTTACAATTCTCGTGATGAATAAGATTGGTAATCACGATCCCGAGAAGAGTCTTGTTTTGGTTTCTCCGAGTGACCTTTATCTATTGAATGATGACTCCTTTCCTTATACTTTTCCTTGTCCCGTTCAAATTTGTCTCACTCCCTTTCCCTATCAGATATCCTACCACTATCACGTTCCTGAAACTTTAGTCTTCCTTGATCCTTACTCTTGATAAAATTTATTATCCTTTATCTGTGACATATATTTTTCTTTCATGTCATTGATTTGTTTTTTCTATTTATACTTACTGTTTATGGCCGTTGACTGGTGTACACTGTATTTTAAAGTTTGTATCTGATGTTTTCTTGGTATTGATATCCTCACTTTAGGATGTTATTCATTGAGACAATGGTAACTTCCGTGTTACGTTTGTTAAATTTGGTGTTCTGTGACTCACTCTCACTGTTATCGAGTGACTGAACATTTAACCATAAGCTGACAGTGTGATGATCTGTGTTTATGTTGAAATATCACAGAACATAGGCTAGCCTATGTACTTCTGGTGAAGAGATAACTGAGAAAGGAGAAACGTAAGGTTGTGAATGGTGGGAAAGAAAATAGGAGTGTGTCATCTGTGTTGACCTACTTAAAAAAATGAAAAGGTCGGGCTGTTAACTTTACTGTTTTATGGTGGTTATTGAAGAATGGCTTCTTGAAGAGCTCTCCGAGAGGTGCATTGCATCAGCTTGATATTTGTTGGAAACTAAGTATTCGATGCGGGAGTAAATAAGTGCAGAAACTAAAAACAAAACTGTAGGAAATTTTTTTGTTGTGTATTTTCATTTTTGTGGGAATACATGTAAAGTGGAAGTACGTTGAAGCTGAGGTCGACAATATTTAATACACGAAAGATTAACAGAAAACAGTTTGCTGTGGAGTGAACTTCAGATCACGGTGCTTCTAAAAGGATCAAATATTCATCAAGACAAAGTGAAATGGACATTTTCTACTCATGTTTAGTGTTTGTAAATAATATGCTTGTTATACTGCTTGTTCAGACATACAGTATTTTCTTACTTGATGTTGCTGCATTCGAATTTGGAAAGCAAATTACCCGGTTGACTTGTTAATATAGGATATCATATCATGTGCTATGTTGGAAATGCACTCCTATTAATGTACTGTGAGTGTGAAGTATTGACGAGGCATATGACGCATTGGAGAAAATAACGGAGAAGGATGTTGTCTCTTGGGTAGCTCACTGTCTCTATCAATTTTCAGTTCTAAACAAAAGAAGTTTGATCTTTGTAGTTGTGTTTGTTATTTTTTCCAATTGTAAGATGATATATGTGGTAAATGGTATCCCTCTAAATTCTTGTTTTCTTTAACTGTAGCTTTAGAGATCCAATTTTTACTCGAGAAATCATAGTAATGTGAACAATGAGTTGTCAAAGAAAACTGGTTTACTTATGTAGAACCAACCAAAAAGAATACAATGTTCTCTGTGGTTTAAAATAATTCTGATACTATAAAAATAAAAGGCTGAAAGTTTAAATTTTGATTGAAGTGATAAGACTTTTACTTTAAAAAAAATACTAAAAAAGAAGTATTAAAATATTCAAAATCAAGTGGGTCCAATAAGGGTAAAAAGGTAATTGTTCCATTAAAAAAATTCCAAATAAGAATAGACGACATTTATTTTGGGACGGACAAAAAAGGAAATGACGACACATAATTTTGGACGGAGGGAGTAGTATTTTTATTTGGTTCTAAGGATATCATGTGCCTTAGCAGAGAAGTAAAGTTCTGCTCTCCTCTCTTTCTCTTACGTATCTAGTTCTATAACTTAACCCTTACTTTTACGATGTAAGGGCAAAATGCATGTCAAAAGTTATTCAATTTCACTATTATGAGTATTTTGGGGGTGTTGGAGACTTAATTAAAAAGTATTAATACTATGTAATATTGATTTGTAATATTTATGTCTATTAACATTCTAAAAGTAAATTATAAAATATTATTTTTTTAAAGTGGGTTGGCCCGTAAGGCCCGCAACCCACATAGTAATAGTGTGGGATTGATATTTTTTGGCTCATCATTTTGATAGGCTAGCCCAACCTGACCCGTCAAACTCAAAGCCCGTGTGCGCTAGCTCGGATGGGCTGAGCCAACCCGTATTGACATCTCTACAAAAAAAAACTCTACATTATTGATACTCAAAGGAGACTTTGGAATCTTGAAGAATGCATGGAGGCGAATTCAGGATTTCAAAACGCGGATGTATGAATGTGAAATTCATCAAGATGACCTACATTATGCATATTATACTAGACAAGGAGCCCAGAAATGGGGACAAAACAAGAACAAATTCCATGAAAATGTGCACCAAGATCATAAATAACTTACACACTAGGATTATCTAGGCTCTAGGGTACCCCCCACCCCCACCCCTACGCAAAACTTTCATCGTCACCCTATAAGACGAGGCCAACTTATCGAAAGATAGACATAGCTTCAGTACATACAACCTTTGGATAGGTGCTTGTTAGATCTTATTACGCTTTTCTGCTACGATGATAGGATTTCTTTTGCTATTGCATTCTGACCAGCATTCCTATAATCAAACGGCCAGTTGTGTTTGTCTGAATAATGATGAACTATGCAGAAAAGATCACCACATTTGCAACTGAACCCTGTTAATCCCACACGCTTACGACAAGCAATGCACTTTTTCAAACTCTCTTTTAACTTCACTTCTGAAATCTGAGAGGCTAAATCTGCAGATGCAACCACGGCACCTACAAGAGCAAGTTATGATTTATCGTTGCTTCAGCTTTTGCGTACGACACCTTTGCCGGATGCAGGTTCAAGCTTTGCATGTTCCTGCTTTAGTAGTATCATGTCCTTTTGACACTTGGAACACATATTCATCGTAGTTGCACTATCGAAAAAATCATAGTCGTTCATGCAGAGGACGGGTTCTTCTGGAGCTCGACAACCTGTCTCTGTAGATGACTCCAATTATGCTGTTAACAAGTCAAGTTCAACACCACAAGTGTCATGCCTCAAATCCTATTGAGGCGGACTGACACACGTAACTGAGCAGGCCCGGGAGAACTAGCTCATCACCTTATACTTCCCATGCATACCTCTATGACAAATCGAAATTCGAACAGCATCATATCGCATATAAAAGGAAATAATCACCTGTATAATCTCAAGCACACATATATATATGTATATACAATACTTGGCCATTGGAGCCATCACGTCTATTAACAAAACACCACCATGACTGTACATTAGGTCTACAAAGCCTCTAGACAATACACATAGTTTAACTAACGTCGAGACACACCCTGCCATATAACTAACTTCTATACAATACCAAAAGTGACTAGATATGAAACGGAAAGCCCCAAAGCAAACTGGAGCTCACCAAAAGCAGTTGGATATCCTAACTCCTACTTATGCGGTGTATGAGCTGTACCTGTGCCTGCAATATGAAATGGAGGTCCCCCGTGGGGGATGTCAGTACAAGATATGTACTGGGTATTTAAAGCTGTAGATAATCACATATGATATAGGAGCTCAATAAAAATTAGAAACAAGTGAATAAATCATAATAGGAGTGGACAAAACTTACTAGAACTTGTGACAACTTGTACATTGTATTTATTCAATCACTTTACCTTATTTCTTATCATCTTTGTAATCATTACTGTACTGTACTGTGGCCATTAGGCTGCCTCCAATACATATCAACTTGGATCGACCCATGATAGGCTTACGCCCTTGGGATACCATCCATAAACACATAAATAGGGATCAACCCATGATAGGCTTATGTCCCTGGGATACCACTCGATAAGAGAGAACTTCCATCACTTAGTTCAATTAATTTTTGAGATTGTTATTTCGGTCTCCACCGCATTTTTGATACATTGAAACAATGATACATCAATAAGAGACATATAAATAGACCATCAATGCAATAACGATGAAGTAGAACTCATTGCCACATCAATGAAGTGTTTTGGAGTCATCAATGCCATAACAATGAAGTAGGAACTTATTAGTATATCAATGAAACGTTTTGGAGTCATTAATAGCACATGGATCTTGTTTGAGTAACCGGATACCTTCTGACATTCATTAGTGCAATAAACATGTAAGATTTGGAAAACAAGTAAGTATTGGAATGTCTTGACATCTTGTAGGGTGGAAACAATTTCATTGGTAACCTAGAACATCATACAAAACCATTATGGATCACATGTTATTGAATAACTTTGGAAACTTTCTTAATAGAACAATTGTTCACTTTTATGCAAAAGATATGGTATAGATTATGCTTTACATACCTGACTGTCAACCTTTAATACTAGTCCCAAATGGACTTCCCGACTTTTCGGATTACTTATCTATAAGGAACATATATAGCAATCTAGTATTAACAACCAAATGTCACAATTCAATTATTTGAATTCACCAAACTAGTAGTTAAGTAGTAAGCCTTAATTACACCATAAAGGGTGTCACTGTAACCCTGTTATACTCCAATTACATTCACATACCATGCATATTCATACATTATCCTCCAATATCAAGTTTGGATTCATTTATCCTTCCAACCGATCCATTAAAAAAAATTGAGCCATAGACATAAATAATCATCAACTCAATAGTATATCACCATATCCACCTTTGATAACTCAATTACCATATCCACATTCCACAATTCAATACAACCAAACCATGCAAAATAGTCCATAACCCTATTTCCATCACCTTTCAATAACAACCAATACATATAATCCTCTATCACACATATACCTATGGAAAAAAATAAAGGCGAACAATATTCATACCTTAGAATTCACCTATTGATTATGCAATCCTGTTTGCACAAATAATAGGAGCCGTTCAAAGCTCTCGAGATGACAAACATAGTTATCGGATTACTTTGGAATTTCTACGGTTGAATCAAAAGTAATTTAAAGTTCAAATTTGCCTAAGGTTTGTTATTTCTCAATGATTGATGATGAAAATGAGTTTTTGAACTCATATACATGTATATATACACATATTCCCACCCATAATATAAAATCAAATGACCAAAATGCCCTTAAAATTTAAATAATGTCAAATCTGTCCTTTGGTGGACTGTTTTGGTAAGCTAAAGTACATCGACCATAACTATTTGCTCCGATATCGGATTTAGGTGAAATTGGTATCGTTGGAAGGATAATTCAAAGGGATTTCATTTCATATAAAGTAGGCCACCCAGTTCCTCCTGTACAGGGAGTTATGGTCTGTTGAAGTTAACCCTAAATATCTGTTTTGATAGGCCGAAGTAAAACGAGTATAACTCCTTACTCAAACGTTGGATTTGGATGAAACCAATTGTATTGGAAAGAAGACTCAAAGATCTTTTTTTTATAAGTCGCATCTCTCCCAGTTCATTATATTAAGATAGTTATGATTGTTCGAAATTGACCCAAAAATTTAGCTGGCCTCAGTAGTTTGTGTGCAGGAAATTTTCCTGCACATTTACAATTCCCAAATATCCCGGCAACCATTTTATAGTTTCAAAAGTGCTCAATTATATCTGAAACCTATCCGTTTTTAGAAATCTCGTTGGAAATCTTATTCAATGACCTTCGTATGGAACCATCGACGGGCAAATTCCAGTATAAATAAAATAAAAAAAATTAATTTCATATAAATAAGACCAATGCACTTACTTGAATACGCCAATACACATACTTGAATATGGTGTGTTACAACAAGTTCGTTAAGTACATCACGAAATAAAAAAGTGACAAACAAAAACTTAAACCAAGGAACATCTTGTTTATGAAATATAAAGCAATTCAGAATAATACATACATTCAATATTACGTGATTGCTAGATAGTTTTCCTCATAGTTTCGGTAGTGAGCTACATTGTATGAGTTGTTCCATCATAAAGTATTTGATAAACTGATTTTTATTGATGTTCATCTATTTCAATTGCCGGGGGTCTATCGGAAACAACCTCTCTACTTCTTCGGGGGTAGTGGTATGGACTGTGTACATTTTACCCTCCCCAGATACACTGGGCTTCTTGTTGTTGTTGTTCTATTTCAATTGGTCTGCTTCTAAACATCTTGGATTATCACTCTCATACCACAACATTCTTCCTTTGCCGTTACCATTTTAACTATCTTATCTTACGACTTGAAGTGTGTGTTGCCATGTAAACCTTTTTTCTTCTAAGAGTTTTTAGCATGGTGGACTATGTAAGGAGTGATTGTCCTGACCAATGCATTGAGAATCCTATGAATTCTATCGATGGAAACCTTTAGACATCTTCATTCTTATCTGCATGAGTGCTGCTTTGCATCTGATGAGTTTAGGTTTTGGAGAAGATTGTTTCAACAGAATAATATATATGCCCCAATGTCTTAACTCAAGGTTTGAGTTCGAACGACTAATCATCCGCAAGACGAGCATCCAAAAAAAAATGACATGAGCTGACAAGTAGGACTGAAGTAGAAATTTAGAACTTTCTCGTTGGAGTCACACGTGAAGTAGTTTTCTTTCTTCTTAGCAAGAGAAAAGAAGAACAAGTAAGTACTTCACACCTATGATTTTCCCTGTATCAGTAACACTACTTTCTTGAAGTGGATAATCTGGATGCGAAGAGGTATACATCTCTCTACCAATTATTCATTTTGATGAATAGGCAGTATGGAATATGGACACGCTTAAATGTCGAGTGAAAGAAGTTATGTCATCAACTAGTTGCTCCAATCTTTCCTTTCGAACAAAGCACATTTAGATACAAAATCTTCGAATCATCTTATAATTTATTATATGAAAAGTTTTACTTGATTGTAAGATATGCTTGGAGAATATTCTTCTAATCTGATGATAGAAGGTTATTTTTCCATTGCAGGTGAATTAGATAGCCAAACTAAGCCATGCATATCTTTTAGAGTACAAAGATGCTTGGGTGGACAAGATATCCTATCATCCAGTTTTGTGGTTGCTTGGATGAGAAAGTGCAAAACGTAGACTTTAATAGTTGGCGATTATTGCTGCATAAGCTGCACCAGAGAAAAATCTCGACTTTCTTTTTCTTTTTGGGGAGCTATATATGCATCGTTGCCGATTATTGCGAAGATGAAAATATGTGAGTGATTATCCCTGATTTTGCTAACATTTTTAATGTGTACCTATAAGGAAAGATAAGAATAAAGAAAAAAAGGAGCCACTAAACGAGGGAAGGGAAAACAATTTTAAAGTAAAATTTTTCATCACTGTCACCGGCTATATTTTATCGTAAAATATGGCTAACCTGTGTTTGTAGAGCGTAACCTTTTGCCAAGATCTTGGCTGCTTTCAGCCTATGTTGTAAGCATATCCAGGTATCTGGAGAATGAAAGACCTCAGATTTCATAAATACTCCCTCGTAACAAGAACGATAGAAGGGGTAATGAGGTTGAAAATAAAGAAATGAATAGGATGATCATAGAACTTCTTTTGTGGTGTAATCTGAGGACGGTGATGATTTTTTTTTCCCATGTTCAGGGCGGAGGTCATGAGGAAGTCTAGAGGAGCACTTTTCCCATAAGAGGTAGTTAAATGCGATTTCAATACTTATGAAGCTTCTCTGTGCCTTCCCGGTAGCTTAAAAAATTGTGTGTTTTTATGTTGTTTTTTTTCTGCTATTATAGAAACTCTGCAAATGGCTGACTCATCTATTGTTAGCTTTGGAGCATCTGCATTCCAGCCGCGTTCATCATAGAGACCTAAAGGTAAAAACTTGCTTTAATCGGCGAAATAGAAAAGCCTTCTTAGCATGAAACATTTTTAACGTGAACTATTTTTAATTCAGTTATGTAACATATTCATCACAAAGGACAATGACATTAGGTTAGGTAAGAATGCCCTAACAATTGCTTGATTGGGTCATCTTTGCTTCTTTATGTTAGCCCATATGTTATTGGGCCTTTAGTTTATGGACCTTTAGGTTATTGGCTATGTATATATAGCCTCCTTTTGGTTTAGTCAGTTTTTATGCTTTTCAGATTATATTGTAAACCTTAGCCTTTCTTTCTTTCAATAAAGTTCTATTAATATGGTATCAGAGCTAGTTCGATCCATGTCCTTTGATTTGTTGGTTGAAGATTTTGTAGCAGGCACCTACTGCGCGGATCGAACTCCGCGGTGTGTTCGCTGGGGGGTACGGGGGGCAGCGCGCCCCCATCCGGGGTTCGGGGCGGAGCCCCGAATTTTATTTTTTGAGGTGCTGCTGTATTCGTTTGCTGTCTGGTATTGTTCGTCTTTCGTTCTTTTGCTTGCTGCCATTGTTGTTCGTTCGGAATTGTTCAACCTAGGGTTTTGCATCTTTTTATTTTTTGAATTATTTGTGTGTTGCTGTGTTTACAATGACTGGAAAGGATGATTCTCTCCAGTCCATTAGTACTCAATTAGATGGTAAGAACTATGCCTATTGGAGTTATGTCATGAAGAATTTTCTTCGTGGGAAGAATATGTGGGGTTATATCACTGGAGTAAAACCAAGACCTATCGATGATACAACTGAAAATTTTGATTTGTTGGTGGACTTATGGGAAACTAATAACTCCAAGATTATCACTTGGATCAACAATTCTGTAACTCAGTCAATTGGTATGCAATTGGCTAAGTATGACACAGCAAAGGAGGTCTGGGATCATTTGGAAAGACTGTACACTCAGTCTAATTTTGCTAAACAGTACCAGTTGGAGTATGATATCCGTGCTCTTCAACAGCATGACCTCAGTATTCAAGATTTTTATGCTGCCATGTCGGATTTGTGGGATCAATTGGCACTTACTGAATCTGCAGAGTTAAAAGGTTTTGGGCCGTACATTGCTAGACGGGAAGAGCAACGCTTGGTTCAGTTTTTTATGGCACTACGTTCTGACTTTGAGGGCCTACGTGGAACAATCCTTCATCGATCTCCCCTCCCTACTGTTGATTCTGTGGTTCATGAACTGATTGCAGAGGAGACTCGTATCAAGTCTCAAGTGGTTCAAGGGTCTAAAGTAACTACTACTCCTGTCGTGTTTGCTGCTTCAACTGATCAGTCTAGGCCACCACGTACTCAGACTCGACAATCTCCTAAAGTTGCATTTGATGAGTGTGCATTCTGCAAACAGAAAAATCATTGGAAGGCTCAGTGTCCGTTGTTACTTAACAAGGTCAAACAGCCTCAATCTGGGCAGCAACAGAAATATGGGCAGCAAAAGTCTCCGTCACGCTCCTCTGGTGCTCCTCCATGGTCATCTCGTCCTCCACAGTTCGCTGCTGCTGCACCATCTGTAGATGTTGAGTCTGTTAGCACTATGCCACCTTCTGCGTTGGATCCCCAGGTTTTCGAACAGTTCAGACAGTTCTTCGTTTCTAATCCTCCGGCCATGTCAGCATCTATGTCTCATTCGGGTTCGGTTTCTTCTAGTACCTCAGGTATTCCTTCCTCCTTGTGGATATTGGATTCTGGTGCGTCTCATCACATGTCCCCTCATTTGTCATCGTTTGGTTCTTTGTCACCCATTTCACCAATTTCTGTTATGTCCGCGAGTGCTGTACCTATGTCAGTCGAGGGTGTTGGTTCTGTTACTACCCCTCACATTGTCCTCTCTGATGTTTATTACATTCCCAAACTTGCTTTAAATCTTGTTTCGGTCAGTCAGTTGTGTAAGGCTGGTAATTGGGTGTTTTTTTCTGAATCTGTTTGTGTTATACAGGACCAACACACTCAGAGGGTGATTGGGACCGGCCGTAGGTTGGGGGAACTCTATGTCTTGGAGAATCTCAGAGTGTCTGCAGTTGCTGCCTCTAGCATAGATTTATCTTCTTTTCGTTTGAGTCCTTTGTCTTCTCCGTTTTATCTTTGGCATTCCAGATTAGGACATGTGTCAGTTTCACGTTTACGTTTTTTGGTCTCTAGTGGTGCTTTGGGTCATGTGAACACTAGTGATATTTCAGATTGTAGTGGTTGTAAACTGGCAAAATTTTCTGCCTTACCGTTTAATAAAAGTGTGTCTTATTCTATTGCTCCTTTTGATATTATTCATTCTGATGTATGGGGACCAGCGCCAGTTTCCACTAAGGGTGGATCGACCTATTATGTTTCGTTTATAGATGACTATACTCGTTATACCTGGGTGTATCTTATGAAACGCAGATCTGATTTCTTTGGCATTTACAACAACTTTAGAGCCCTTGTTAAAACACAACATTCGGCTGTGATAAAGTGTTTCAGGTGTGACTTAGGGGGTGAATATACCTCTAATGACTTCACTCAGTTACTTGCCTCTGATGGTACCATACACCAGTCATCTTGTACCGACACTCCTGAGCAGAACGGTCTGGCAGAAAGAAAACATCGTCATATTGTTGAGACAGCACGCTCTTTACTTTTGTCTGCAGAGGTTCCTAGTATTTTTTGGGGAGAAGCAGTCCTAACTGCTGTATATGTGATTAATCGTATTCCTACTGCATTGACTTCAGGGATGTCTCCGTTTGAGAAACTATATGGTCACCCGCCGAATTATTCTGCATTACGAGTTTTTGGATGTACTTGCTTTGTTCTTCGTCCTCATGTTGAACGAAATAAGTTAGGGTCAAAATCAGCTATATGTGTGTTTTTGGGGTATGGTATTGGACAAAAAGGATATCGTTGCTATGATCCTGTAAGTCAGAAATTATATGTTTCACGACATGTCACTTTTTTGGAACATATTCCTTTTTATTCCATTCCAGCTAAAACCCATGATGTGACAAAGTCAGATATTCGGCTTATTGATCCCTTTGGGATTGACATAGAGGTTCCAGTTCCGGATTCATCCATGCCATCTGGTGTGCCACCTGATAGTGCTTCAGCCTCGCCTGTGCCTGAGTCTGCTCCTTCGACTGTTGAGACTGGAGACCCACCACCTCTGAGGAGGTCTACTCGACCTTGTAAGTCCACCAAACTGCCAGATTTTTCCTATTCTACATATTCAGCCTCATTTGCTTCCTTTATTGCAAACATACATCATTTGTCTGAACCTGAGTCGTATAGAGAGGCTGTGTCTGATCCTCTTTGGCAGAATGCTATGGCTGAGGAACTTGCTGCTCTTCATCATACACATACATGGGATTTGGTTACTCTCCCACCTGGTAAGCATGCGGTTGGTTGTCGATGGGTGTATAAGATAAAAACAAAATCTGATGGGTCTGTTGAGCGATACAAGGCGAGACTTGTGGCAAAAGGGTACTCACAACAATATGGTATGGATTATGAGGAGACTTTTTCCCCCGTAGCAAAGATGACGACTGTTCGCACTATGATTGCTGTTGCATCCGTTCGACAGTGGAAGATATTTCAGATGGATGTCAAGAATGCTTTTCTGAACGGTGATCTCCACGAGGAAGTTTATATGACTCCTCCCCCAGGTATTGACCACCAGCCAGGTGAAGTTTGTCGGCTTCGAAAAGCTTTATATGGTCTCAAACAAGCCCCTCGTGCTTGGTTTGAGAAATTCTCCACTGTTATTACTTCCCTTGGATTTGTCCCGAGTAACCATGATTCAGCATTGTTTGTTAGATATACAAGTGCAGGGCGAATTCTATTGTCCTTATATGTAGATGATATGATTATTACTGGTGATGATCATAGTGGTATTGAGTTATTGAAGCATGATTTGGCTCATCGATTTGCAATGAAGGACTTGGGCTTGCTGCGTTATTTTCTGGGTATTGAGGTGGCTCAGTCTAAGAAAGGGTATCTTCTTTCTCAGACTAAGTATATATCTGACTTGTTTACACGGGCGCGTCTTTCTGACAACAGGACTGTAGATACTCCCCTTGAAACCAATGCACGTTACTCTCCTAGTGATGGTGTTCCATTATCAGATCCGAGTCTTTATCGGACTATTGTGGGTAGTTTGGTTTATCTTACGGTTACTCGTCCAGATATAGCACATGCAGTTCATGTTGTTAGCCAGTTTGTTACTGCTCCTACTTCTGTGCACTGGGGAGCTGTACTTCGTATTCTAAGGTATCTTCGTGGCACTCAGTTTCAGAATCTCTTGTTTCCCTCGACGTCATCTCTCGAGTTGCGAGCCTATAGTGATGCTGATTGGGATGGAGATCGCAATGATCGTAAATCCACCACTGGTTTTTGTGTGTTTCTTGGAGACTCTTTAATCTCGTGGAAGAGCAAGAAACAAGATGTTGTCTCTAGATCTTCCACGGAGGCTGAGTATCGTGCCATGGCTGTGACTACATGTGAGATTATTTGGTTACGTTGGCTTCTTGCAGATATGGGGGTTCACATTTCTATGCCTACTCCCCTGCATTGTGATAACAAAAGTGCGGTACAAATTGCAAAGAATTCTGTCTTCCATGAGCGTACGAAGCACATTGAGATTGATTGTCACTTCACCCGTCATCATTTGCAGCTCGGGACCATATCGCTTCCTTTTGTTCCATCGTCTTTGCAGATTGCTGACCTTTTTACGAAGGCTCAGTCGGCGTCTCGATTTCGTTTTTTGTGTGACAAACTCTCAATGCTTATTGCTGTTGCATTGTGAGTTTGAGGGGGGATGTTAGCCCATATGTTATTGGGCCTTTAGTTTATGGACCTTTAGGTTATTGGCTATGTATATATAGCCTCCTTTTGGTTTAGTCAGTTTTTATGCTTTTCAGATTATATTGTAAACCTTAGCCTTTCTTTCTTTCAATAAAGTTCTATTAATACTTTACTATCCTTCAAATTCACTTGATTGTCACAGGTGATTTTGGATTAGGAAAATTGCTAGTTTCGACCATCTGTTGTCACCTAACAATCGATTCAGCATATCTATTTAGCAAGAGAGAAATCCCTTCTCCCTCCAAAACCGAGAAAAGCTAAAATTTGCTTTTATTTTGGGTCATAGGCACAAAAATGTTATGGTGGTCATCTTCCTTTTTATTAAAAAAAATATTGTTGTATTCATCATATTACAAAGCTCCTGTTGCCATAGCGCCTAGCTTAATGCATTTGTCAAAAAGACGTCAAGTTGTACAACTAATCCTTAATTTTGGAACAAATTTCATGTAACAGGTATCTGGCACACCAAATGACATGTTCCCTGAGCTCCTTGCCGGCATACCCTATGGCTATAAATCTGATATATGGTCGTTTGGTAAGAAATAAGAATGTTGATGAAGCTATGTATTTCAGCTCTTTACATCATGTCCCTAATACTAACACTTTAATGTGATTTTAGGATACTGTATGTTTGACATTGCTGCACATCAACCCCCGTTTAAAGCTTCTGTGAGTTGATTTTTCAGCTATCTGAACTTCTTAAACAATACCTCCAAAAGTTATACTTGTTACGCAAAAAAAGAAGAGAAGTTCTTTATCCTGATATCTTCTATATGATATAGTGACAATGTAAATCCAACAGGACAAAACTGGACTTTTCAACAAAATAAACCGGGGTTTTTTCTCACCACTTCCGATTATATACTCCACCTTGTAAGTATCTTCCTTCTCAGCACTCCACAAGTATAACAAATCAGTCAGTTGACAAAGAGGATTTAATTCTTGCAGGAAACAGATAATAAAAAGCATGCTAAGGAAAACTCTAGAACACTGACCTACAGTGAGTGTGAGCTACATATGTTCAAATGTTATTCTTTTCATTTCAATCTGTTAAGTCTTATTTTCCTTTTTAGTCCATTTAAAAGCAAATGTTTCTTTCCTTTTACAACAACTCCTTAATTCTAACTTTCTACGTGGCATGTTTAAAGATCACAAACTTAAATTACATTTTGATACATTCTGCATACCTTTATTTTAAGACCATAAGATTCAAGTCTTCTTTTATTTCTTAAACTTCGTGCAAAATCAAAACTAGAAAATCAAAATGAAATGGTGGGAGTATTAAATTGAGATTGATCTTGATATATTTTTTTACCTCTACTTATAGGCTGCCGAGCTGTTGAGACATCAACATTTGCAACCATACCTCCTCTTGTGTCACAACCCTTCATCTGCGTTTCTTCCTGTGAAGTCCCCGAGCAGAACGAAAGAGATAACACGACCATCACATGGATAAACTATCCGTCCGAGAGGTAGAAGAGACAGACAGTTGAACCTAAAAGAGAAGAGAACTGTCCTTCACTTTGACGAAAGTGATAACATTCATCCAAGAAACTTATCTGACAATTATAACACGTTCCGAGCTAAACTTGACACTAAGAGAGTCGATCCGACAAGCTACTCGGTTAGGATCTCTAAAGATAGTGAAGATTCTAAAAGTAGGGAGATGAGTGAGGCAGCTATTTGCAATGGATATGATCAACCGAAGACTATCTCACAAACAGAAACTACGATCACTCCAAGCTCGTCAAGTTCAAGGGCAAAAACATGGTCCGAGGAACAAGAGCATATTTCTTCGGAGCATGTTAGTCTATTTGACGAGGGTGATACGAAGAACAACAAGACAAAAGAGCTTGAGGTGTTGAGAATTCCACTGGACCATTAGGAAGCAGATATAGTGGAATGTATCTCCGCAAAATCTAGCAGAATGACATTGTCTGATGGAAGATTCAACGATAAAACACGATCTTTCGATTAAGAAAGAACTTCATCTAATTCACAGTCAGCAAAACCAGATCCAGAGGCAGCACCAAGATGTTGTGTTACTGAAACTAAAAATGGTAGTGAGTGTAGAGAAGTTGCTATTGACTGCTTGTTAACTGAAAGCGATGGTTCACTTTTACACAAAGACGAGCTAGAAAAGAAAGCAACCGCAGTTTATGACACCAAACAGGCTAAGAAAGACGCTCTTTGAGCACTGGATGATAAGGTTTCGCAGCATAAGTCACTAGCCACATTAGCTAGTAAGGAGGACAGACACGACTGGGGTAATCCCACTGAAAAAAGAGCTGAAGCTTTAGAGTCTCTTTTGGAGGTTTGTGCGTGACTACTTAAGCAGGAAAAAATCGATGAGCTTGCTGGTGTGCTGAAACCATTCGGGGATGATGGAATGTCGTCTAGAGAAACAGTAATTTGGTTGACAAAAAGTCTCATGACTGCACAAAAGTTGTCCAAGGGGTCATGATGTTGCACAAAACCTATCTTTTGACCTATAGAACGAGCCTTTGTCTTACGTAAATCATCAAGTATTGTTGGACTAAACTATTTCTCGAGGCTTAACGTGGTTGAGCATCCGTTAGTTTTGATTCTATTGTTGTAGGATAGTTGATGGAGCTGTGAAGAGTATATATAATGTACTTTTAAAGTTGATTTCTACTCTATGATGATACTTACCACATTTTCTACTATTAGTTTTTTCTCCAAAACTACCTGCAGACAAAGATTATTCATTTCTTCAGCTTCTTAGATATGATTGTGTTATTATCGGAGTCGATTTCTAATATAGTCACTCAACTAATAGTATTATCTCAGAAAGTCACGTTCTGAGAATCAAGAAGAAAGGTGATTTTCTGAGGTAATAACTATTACCTGAGTGACTATCTAAGAGGTAAGCGCGATATTATAATTGTCTTATAGAAAAAAGTATCAACAATCAAACCGTTCCTTATAATATTCCATTCCTCCAACCTCAAGCCTCTTATGAAATGAATTTAATATTTTTAAACATTTTTTAATACTAATATTATAGTTTACCTCATGCACATTTTGCCAATTTATAATAATTCTATCTTGATTGTCATAATTTATTGGTATGATGTTAATTTTCTTATACTTTTCCTTGTCCCGTTCAAATTCGTCTCGCTCCCTTTCCCTTATCCTACCACTATCACGTTCATGAGACTTTAGTCTTCCTTGATCCTTACTCTTGATAAAATTTATTGTCCTTTATCTGTGACATTTATTTTTCTTTCATGTCATTGATTGGTTTTTTCTATTTATACTTTACTGTTTCAGGCCGTTGACTAGTGTACACTGTATTTGAAAGTTTGCATATGAAGTTTTATTGGTATTGATATCCTCACTTTAGGATGTTATTCATTGAGACAATGGTAACTTCCATGTTATGTTCGTTAAATTTGGTGTTCTGTGAGTCACTCTCACTATTGTCAAGTGACTGAACATTTAATCATAAGTTGACAGTCTGATGATCTGTGTTTATGTTGAAATATCACAGAACATGGGCTAGCCTATGTACTTCTGGTGAAGAGAGAGTTGAGAAAGGAGAAACGTAAGTTTGTGAATAGTGGGAAAGAAAATAGGAGTGTGTCATCTGTGTTGACCTACACAAAAAAATGAAAGGTCGGGTTGTTAACTTTACTATTTTGTGGTGGTTGTTAAAGAATTGTTAAAGGTGCATTGCATCAGCGTGATATTTGTTGGAAACTAAGTATTCGGTGCGGGAGTAAATAAGTGCAGAAACTAAAAACAAAATTATAGGAAATTGTTTTGGTGTGGATTTTTATTTTTGTGGTAATACATGTGAAGTGGAAGTACGCTGAAGCTGAGGTCGACAATATTCAATACTTGAAAGATTAACAGAAAATAGTTTGTTGTGGAGTGACCTTCAGATCACGGTGCTTCTAAAAGGATCAAACAATCATCAAGACAAAGTGAAATGGACATTGTCTACTCATGTTTAGAGTTTGTAAAAAATATACTTGTTATACTGCTTGTTCAGACATACAGTATTTTTTTACTTGATGTTGCTGCATTCGAATTTGGAAAGCAAATTACACGGCTGACTTGTTAATGCAGGATACGATATCATGTGCTATGTCGGAAATGCACTCCTATCAATGTACCGTGAGTGTGAAGTATTGACGAGGCATATGACGCGTTAGAGGAATTAGCGGAGAAGGATGTTGCCTCTTTGGTAGCTCACTGTCTCAATCAATTTTCAGTTCTAAACAAAAGAAGTTCGATCTTTGTAGTTGTGTTTGTTACTTTTTCCAATTGTAAGATGATATATGTGGAAAGTGATGTCCCTCTAAATTCTTGTTTTCTTTAACCATAGCTTTAAAGATCCAATTTTTACTCGACAAATCACAGTAATATGAACAATGAGTTGTCGAATAAAACTAGTTTACCCAACCAAAAAGAGTAAATTGCTCTCTGTGGTTTAAAATAATTTTGATACTGTAAAAATAAAAGGCTGAAAGTTTAAATTTTGATTGAAGTGATAAGGCTTTCACTTTAAAAAAACAAATACTAAAAAAGAAGTATTAATATATTTAAAATCAAGTGGGTCCAGTAAAGGTAAACAGGTAATTGTGCCTTTGAAAAATTTCCAAATAAGGAAAGACGACATTTATTTTGGGACGGGCGACACATAATTTGGGTCGGAGGTAGTAATAGATTTTTGAATATGCATCCATTTAAGCTTATTGGGTTTTCTTTCAAATTGTTCTTACATTTCAACCATTTTTCATTTTGTGCTTGTAATGTTCTACTTCAAACAGATGTTCACGAAGGGATTGTTCTTTATATTCATAAATGCAAAAGCACAAGTACAATAAGTCGAATTAGATGCAGAATCAATTATTTGTACAAAATACTTTGCTTGACATTATTGAGTCAAGAATTATCACATGGGAACAGCACTGATAGGCTTGCAACGAAGTCTCAAAAAGAGGAGCTACTAACAGTTCCACCAAATTTAGCTAGGACTGTAGAGATCTAAAACAACTTTATCTACTAATTCTCGGAGAATATGCCTAGCAACTTCAGTGCCACATTCATATTTTTCAATCTCGAAGTCCGTACGTTTACCCAAAGAATAGATCACATCCCATTCTATTAGCTCTTCTGGGATCAAACCAACAAATTGTGTCTACTCTTCGACCTCATCAATAATATCAGCAAACAGAATCACTTTGGTCATGCTTGATGGTAGTTTTGTACATGTTCTGAAGCCAGAATCAGATAATGGAGAAAATTTTAAGTCTAGGTACTCTAATAGACAATCAAAGGCGAATCCTTTAAGCTGATTCATCTGTTTTGGGTTATTACAGCCGAGCAACTCACCGAAATACATCCACGGTAGAGCCTGCTGTTGAGGTATAGTTCCAAATATGAGTTCAACATTCAAAATGACCTATTTTGCGTAGCTGAGTTTGCTTCCTTTTAACTGATTAATCTTGCTGAGTACTCCTGAAACGTTATGAATCAATTCTCTGCAACTCCTCCTGGTGGATAATGAGGTCTCACAATCCGAAAGATCTCTATCAGGTTCTGGAAAGAGTGGTTCATCATCAATAGAGTCCACTGATTCAACAAGCATTTTTTCCTCTGGAAGAAAACAAGCATCATATTTATTAGAAGCATGGATGCTTTAAATCCAAGTTCAGAGTTGTCTTATTTTTTAATTTATGTATTTGAGGGAAAGAGAGGAAGTATGCAAATAGTAAAATGTCAAATCAGGGACCATACTTGAGCTACAATTGGGACTGCTGAAGGGGTAGCTGTCAGTTGAATGGGGATCAAGTGAATTCCCAACTAAATCTTCTTCATCTTCCAAAGGAGAAAAATATCTAGTAAGATAAGTGAGAGCACATTTAGCTCTAAACCTTTGGAAACCTGGTTCTGAACTCTTTATTTCGGCCATCTCAAAATCCATATCCTCGTTATCAGATCCGCCAGGTCGAGCACCAAGTTTGTTTGCCACATTGCTCCAAGTTTCAGAAGCTGAAGCCTTTTGGGGCTTACTGCCTGATCCTGCTGGCATTGATTCTAAACCCATGAGCCTAGCAACCAAACTTGGGGCTTTCATTTTGCGCTTGCTTTAACAAAGTGTATCATTCATTCCATTATTCTTTGCATTTGGAAAACCCCCAATCTTCTCATCAACAATCTACATTGTTCATATAAGAACAAAAAACAATAAAATAAAAACTTTCCTGTCAGGCTAAAATCTGAGACAATAGAAGAAAAAGAAAGGTAAATGTGGTAGTATATTTCAAGAAATGAGTACCAAATGAAGCTTTGGCTGCTTCTCATCCCCTCCAAACTTTTTTGAAGCTTATTTCAAACACGCTATAAGAATGCAGCACAAAAAAAAAAAAGAAATAATTTAGCCCTCTAGCTAGAATAACCTTCAAAAAATTAACCATTCTGCTTTAAAAATGAGTGGAATGTAGTAGGAGCTAACCTGGTGAAAGCAGTTTATTTGGAAATAGCTTATTGGCAAATCTATGGTTCCGATCAAAGAGCTGAAAGAAAATGCCACACAACCATAAGGCCTTTGAGGTTGTCTCTCATTCATTTCTCTAGCTGAGCTATCATTCATCCTTCAAAATCCTCTCTTAAATTTCTTCACCTTTTCTCCCACTCTATTGAATGTGATTCACAGACTTTGTCTTCCCAAAAATATTCTATCAAACATTATCTTCACATTAATTTGGAAAGAATTAAACAAAAAGGCCCCCCACTGGCCCCTCTACCCACCACATCACTCACCCTCCTTGGCCCTAAAAAAGAAAATGGGGAAAAAGAATTACATTTTCATTCAAGAAACAAAGAAAAACCCAACAAAATATCAGAAAGAATGTAGAAAATCACTATGAAAAGTAAAACCCTGAGCTATGTTCAATTATGAAAAAACTTTCACAAGAAACCACAGCCAAACAAAGCAAACACAGAACAAGAAAATACAAACAGCAATAACCAGAATGTCTTCAACTTGCACCAAATATGCTACTGTTCAAGAAAACAGCTAGAACTGGTTATAGTACACTCTAGTAAGCTATTCTTTTCTTTTTTTAATCTTCTTTATGACAGTGAAAAAAGCAAAATCATAATTATTTTAAATTAGTTCCTATAGACATGCTTTCTATTCTTTGCTATTACAAATGCTACAGAATAAGAAAAGAATGCGTCGATAGAGACTAACCGATTAGGCACCAAACAATAATAATAGAACCCAAAGCAATTGCAGCAAGGACAAGACTGAATGTTTTTCGAAATCCAAAGTGCCAAAGATCTTCAAAGTACTTTCAAGAGAAAATAGAGGAAGTAATAGCGGAGGAGAAGTTTGTCCTCTTAGAGAAAGAGAATGGTATGTTTATATAGTGAGGAGGGCCGTCCACAATCCCAAATAATGAAGGGAAGAATAATATTTAATGGATGAAGAATAACATATAATAAATCAATTAAAGGGATTGTTCCCTTAAATGGATGGGGTAAATCAATCCGTTCCACCAATCATGACATAGTTGTCATAAATAAATAATACCCTATTATAACATTTAAAATTTCCATGAATTAAATAAGTAAAAAGAGATCATTTCTACTTATTAAATGAAATCAAGAAGAGGCATCTAAATTTACCATAATTAACGTGCGATGGGATGTCTGTCAACCAAGTAAGGCAAGAAAAATAAAAATTCAATTACTGAGACGCTTTTCTCAAATCAAATTGGTACAGGATCATACCCAAACAGTCAAAACATGCACATATTAGCCTTATTAAAGATTTTTGAAAAAATCTAAAAAATAAAAAATTAATTACTGAGATGCTTTTCTCAAATCAAATTGGTACAGGATCATACCCTAGTTGTCAAAACGTGCAAATATTAGTCTTATTAAAGATTTACGAAACATTCAACAAATAAAAAATCAATAACTGAGATGCTTTTATCAAATCAAATTGGTAATGATCATACCCAAACAGTCAAAACGTGCACATATTAGCCTTATTAAAGATTTACGAAAAAAATCCTCGAATCGTCACATACATGCTTTTCCCATACAAAATTACCCATATTGACTAAGAGGCAAAAAAATGTGAAGTTGCAAGAAGTTAGGAGTGTTTGCACATACCAGAGATAGACGAAAAAATTGACTCACCATTCAAGTTAAGCGTCACGAAATTTCAATCAAGCAGGATATGCAAATAGGGTCGAATAAAAATCACAAACTTAAAATCAACACATTTATTCAGCAAAAATCAAATGTGGCCAAACTTATGAGAGACACAGATGAGGAAATAGTACTAAAGTTCACACACATATTTCAAACACGGGATCAAACCTGAAGACGGATTCTTCATTTTCGATGAGGAAGGGTTGCATGGTTGGAACGCCGAAGGGATTTGCCGGAGGTATCACTGTGGGAGAGGAGTCGAGGCTGTGTCACGGCTGTTAGACGTTTTACGGAGGGGAGAAAGTAGGCGACTGGAGGACGGAGGATGGAGCGGCGGCATGGAGGCTTGGCTGGCCGTCTCCGTCTATGGCGACGTTGTTCGCCTGTGGAGGACGTGAAGGGAGGGGACTAGCCATCGGAGTAGTGGCTGGACTCGCATGGGGTAGGAGCTGGCAGCGCGTATGCAGGAGAAGGAAGAGTGACGGCGAAGGCTATTTGCCAGAGATGGCGACATGGCGACGAGGACTCGGAGCCGAGGGGGTGGTTTTGGTAGTCGATTGGCGACGGAGAGATCGGAGGAGGGGGGCGTGGGAGATCAAGATTTGGAGGTGTTTGTAGAGAGAGAGAAGAGAGAGGTGAAGAGATAGAGGCGGAAGTTGGGGAAAAAAATTTGAGTTAGGGTTTGTAGGTTTGAAATAGGGAAAGAGAGATCTTTTGATGTCAACCTTTGGATTGGTTTTTGATCGACAACTGTGATTTAATGTCATGGGGGAATTAAAATATGGCTAGGATGAAAAATAATGGCTTAAATTGTAAGAAATTGTGTTAAGATTGTAATGGATTTGGTAAAAATAGGTTATAATTGTAAGAAATTAAATTAAATTGTATTAAAAGTTAAACAAAATCATGCAAGGTAATTTTGATTAGGCCGTTATTTAAATTAAAGTAGGAATAATAATAATATATGATAATAGTAATTAAATAATAAATAACAACATTAAATAATAAATAATAAAAAATATTATAAAAGATAAATAATAATAATGAAAAAATAATAATTCAACAATAAATTATAATAATAAATTTTAAATAATAAATAATATTAATATATATAATAACAATGTCAATAAATAATAATATCAACAAATAGTATTAAATAAAGCAAAACTAGACAATGTATTTTGTAAAATTGTGAGTGTACATAATTACGTGAAAATAATTTAATTAATAAAATTATAAAAATGTCACTTTTAATTTTAGAATATTATAAAAATATGATTCTAAAAGATAATTGATGATTTATGCATTTTCTAAATTATGAAGGCGATATGTCGGAAATCTGTTTGATGCAAGAAAATATGCAAAAATACAAATGTTTAAAAATTAACAATTTTGTTAAAATAATAAACTAAATGTAGCGTCGGGAGGTCAAAATTGGGTGTCAACATCACAGTGTCAAAATTGGCTTCCAATACTGACTTTTAAAAAACTAATTCAAAACAATAAATAAACAAGAACAATTAAATTTCTTAAATTCATATTATAAGAAATACAAAAATGAAGTATAAGAATAAAAAAAAATTTCAACATTATTATTGAAACAATTAAATTACCTTAAATATCAACAATATCTAAACAATTCATTTATTATGAATATTGAGGAAGTATCGTCTTAAATATCAATGAATTAAGTGGACTCAATGTAAAATAGTTGAATAAACCTTTCAATCTTTTCTAGTTGCCCCATTTGAATTGGACACACTCCTTAATAAATTCTTTACTCTTGCAAGGTTAAAAGTAATTTCACTAATATATTTTTAGTTACTAAAATTTATACATTTTTTAAAATAATAATGATTATATTTTAATCTTTTATATAAATGAAAACTTTAGTTACTACTATTTTGTCTTATTTGAGGATATTTTCGTTAACAACACCAACAGTAAGGGTATTTTGGTAACTAAAACCTCCAATCAATGACACTTCATTTTCTCTGTTTTTCCTTTTCTCCACTGTATTCCCTGAGCACCTTGACACCAAAACACAAGTTTCAAGTAAAATTCATGTTCTTAATCTCAATTTTTATTAGTCCATCATGATTTATTTTTGGTAAGTTTATCTTCGATGGTGGAGCAAGTTTTCAGTTGATGTTTATTATATATATGATACATAATGCTAACTATTTCAAGCCTTAATCCTTTGATTTCAAATTTGTTATTATTATAGATCTATTATACAAATTAATTAATTCAAGTTTTAATCTATTTTCTCTAGATCTGTAGTTAATATTGTTATGGTACTAACTAATTCAATTATCCTTTGGATATCTTCTTGTTCTACGATACTAATTAATTTTTGCTATCCTTTGGTCCTTTTTAATTTCTCTATCGATTGATTTTTGATTTACATTTTCTATTTACAGAAGATTGATTTTATAAATTTGCCTTAAGAGTTGTATAGAGCAATAGGTTTGAATCGGACCGACTCATTGTAACCTACTGGGAACTATAGAAAGTAATTTGCTTATGGATTGATGAACATTGAATATCATAATACTCCCTCCATCTCAAATTATATGTCGCCATTTGACCGGACACGATATTTAAGAAATAGGAATTGACCTTGCTAAAGTTACTAAATTACCCCTCTTAAAAAAGTATTGCACCACTAGGTACTTTTATTAAATTTCACAATAATTAAAAAAATGCAACAGAGAGTACAGTATTAAAAAAAATCTACTAAAAAAATACACCACCTACATAACTGTCTCTCTCTTTTGCAAAGAATTAAGTAGTCCAGATCAGTGTATCGCTTTAATTTAAAATTTTACTCTCATTTTATCTATCAACAATTAAGAAAAATTTGTTATTGCAAAATTCAATTTTCTAGAAAATAAGACCAATTTGCCATCATGTACCGATTTTCCACGAAAAATTTACGTTTCTGATTTGATTTTGGTTTCAATTTTTGGGCGCTAAACCTACTCTTCATTTGAATTTTTAGCAAATGGTTATTTTATGGCGCCAAATCTTCTTTTCATTTGTGAGATGTTCTTTTGCACGTTCTGGTTACTGTATCCTTTCTTTTGTTTTGGATAATTTCCAAATTCTTCCTTTTATCTTCTCTCTTATTTTTGCCATTACTCTAAAGATGAGGTTCGTCGTACCTATAGACTCAACCTTCAGAAATAAACGATTGAAATTAGAAGAACGTCAAGCAATTGCAAAGTTTCTTTTGAAAGAAAGTAAGGAAGGAAGTCTTAAATATGGATCTATAACACTAGTTGTGATGTTGTTCATGAAATCAATAAGAACTATTCAGCGCATTTGGAAACAATGTCAGTCATCATTTGATAATGGTATGTCATCGTTAGATGTGTCTATAAGACTTACAGGTAAAGTTGGAAGAAAATGGATTGGAGTCGACATTAATCAAGTCAAAGAAATTCCACTTTGTCATCGAACATAATATTCGATCTCTGGCTTTTGCGATGAACATGGCAAAATCAACCGTATTTCGGCGTATGAAAGATGGAACTCTTCGGCCACATTCTAATTCCATCAAGCCTCAGTTAACCGAAGGAAACAAAAAAGGTACGACTTCAATACTGCCACTCAATGACGGATCAGAATACAATCCACACAAATCCCATGTTGATGAATATGTTTAATTATGTTCATATCAACGAAAAGTGGTTTTTTTTGTCCAAAAAATTTGAAAGGTACTACCTACTTCGTGGAGAGAATGAGCCAGATCCGTATCATTCTTACAAAAGTAAAAATTTTATTCCAAAGGTTATGTTTATGGCTGCTGTAGCACGTCCTCGATTTGATGAAAATGGAATTGAGTTGTTTTCTGGAAATATAGGTATTTTTTCGTTTGTAGTTAAGGAACCAGCTAAGCGTAATAGCAAAAATCGAACAGCAGGATCTATGGAAACAAAGCCCATTCAGTTAGTAACTAAAGATATCACTAGAGCTTGCTTGATAGAGAAAGTTCTTCCTGCTATTAGAGCAAAATGGCCAGCTTCCAATTCAAATAATCCTATCTTTTTACTACAAGATAATGCAAGGCCACATATTGGTAACAATGATTTGGAATTTATTGAAGCTGCCCGACAAGATGGATTTGACATTAGATTGTGTTTTCAACCATCGAACAGTGCAGATTTAAATGTTTTAGATCTTCATTTTTTTAGAGCAATCCAAAGTTTTCAATATCAAAAGGCCCCTAAAAATGTTGATGAATTAGTGGAAGCAATGGAAAGGACTTTTGATAAAATGAAAGAGAAACAACTCAATTATGTATTTCTTACTTTACAATATTGTATGATTGAGGTGATGAAAGATAGTGGCGGCAATAATTACAAAGTGCCTCATTTGAACAAAAATGGACTAGAAAGAGAATAAAACCTTCCTCTACAACTTCATTGTGATATTGATATCGTCAATAAATATTTGGCTCTACTTCAACAATGGTATGGGTTATTACTATGTTAAAGCTCTTTATTTTGAAGTTGGAATGGTGTTTTTTCAAGTAGTATGTAGAAGTACTGTACTACTTTTGTGTATAGCCGTAGTGATCATCATGTAACTTTTACAATGATGTTTTTTCAAATATGTTAGGAGTACTATTTTTGTGTACAGACATGGTGATCATAATGTATTTTTTGTAGTCATGAATAACTCTACTTACAATGATATAGGTCCCACCATCTTATATATGCTTACACGTCTTTTTTCTAGCTTTATTGTTGTTTTATGCTTCTATTTGTTTCTTACTTTCTTATCACATAATAGAGGGCTGCGTAAATGGAAGGAAGGAGAAAAGGGAAGTGGGAGTCATACCGTCACATTTGTATGAATTTTTGTTTAAGGAGTTCGTCCTGTACAAGGAGTTATGGTCATTTGAAGTTGACCCTAAAAATCTGTTTTGATCGGCCAAAGTAAAACGAGTATAACTCCTTACTCAGACGTTAGATTTGGATGAAACCAATTGTATTTAAAAGAAGACTCAAAGATATTTCTTTTTATACGTTGCAGTTCTCCCAGTTCATTATATAAAATGTAGTTATGATCGTTCAAAGTTGACCCAAAAATTCGGCTTACCTCAGTAGTTTGTGTTCAGGAAATTTTCCTGCACATTTACTATTCCCAAATATCCCAGCCACCGTTTTATAGTTTCGAACGTTCTTGATTATATCCGAAACCTATCCGTTTAGGATTGAACTGAAGTAGTAATTTAGAACTTTCTCGTTGGAGTCACACGTGAAGTAGTTTTCTTTCCTCTTAGCAATAGAAAAGAAGAACCAGTAAGTACTTCGCACCTATGATTTTCCCTATATCAATAACACTACTTTCTTGAAGTGGATAATCTGGACGCGAAGAGGTATACATCTCTCTACCAAATATTCATTTTGATGAATAGGAAGTATGGAATATGGACACCCTTAAATGTCGAGTGAAAAAAGTTATGTCATCTAATAGTTGCTCCAATATTTCCTTTCGAACCAAGCACATTTAGTTACAAAATCTTTGACTCATCTTATAATTTATTATATGAAAAGTTTTACTTGATGGTAAGATATGCTAGGAAAATATTCTTCTAATCTGAAGATAGACGATTATTTTTCCATTGCAGGTGAATTTGATTGCTAAACTAAGCCATCCATATCTTTTAGAGTACAAAGATGCTTGGGTGGACAGGTATCCTATCATCTAGTTTTGTGGTTGCTTGGATCAGAAAGTGTAAAACGTAACCTTTAATAGTTGCGATTATTGCTGCATAAGCTGCACCAGAGAAAAAGCTCGACTTCCTTTTTCTTTCAGGGGAGCTGTATATGCATCGTTGCCGATTATTGCGAAGATGAAAATATGTGAGTGATTATCCCTGATTTTGCTAACATTTTAAATGTGTACCTACAAGGAAAGATAAGAATAAAGAGCAAAAGGAGCGACTAAATGAGGGAAGGGAAAACAATTGTTAAGTAAAATTCTTCATCATTGTCACCGACTATATTTTATCGTAAAATATGGCTAACCTGTGTTTGTAGAGTGCAACCTTTTGCCAAGATCGTGGCTGTTTTTAGCCTGTGTTGTAAGCACATCCGGGTATCGGGAGAATGAAAGACCTCAGATTTCATAAATACTCCCTCGTACCAAGAACGATAGAAGGGGTAATGAGGTTGAAAATAAAGAAATGAATAGGATGATCATAGAACTTCTTTTGTGTTGTAATCTGAGGACATTGACGATTTTTTTTCCCCGTGTTCAGGGCGGAGGTCATGAGGAAGTCCGGAGGAGCACTTTGCCCGGAAGAGGTAGTTAAATACTATTTAAATACTTATGAAGCTTCTCTGTGCCTTCCCGGTAGCTTAAAAATTGCGTGTTTCTATGTCGTTTTTGTCCTGCTATTATAGAAACTCTGCAAATGGCTGACTCATCTATTGTTAGCTTTGGAGCATCTTCATTCCAAACGCGTTCATCATAGAGACCTTAAGGTAAAAACTTGTTGTAATCAGCGAAATAGAAAAGCCTTCTTAGCATGAAACGTTTTTAACGTGAACTATTTTGAATTCAGTTATGTAACTTATTCATCACAAAGGACAACGACATCAGGTTAGGTAAGAATGCCCGAACAATTGCTTGATTGGGTCGTCTTTGCTTCTTTACTATCCTTCAAATTCACTTGATTGTCACAGGTGATTTTGGATTAGGAAAATTGCTAGATGCTGAAGGCCTTGCTTCCTTAGTATGAATTTCTATTGCGGCAAAATGAACCTCTTACTTACATGCAAGTTTTGACCATCTATTGTCACCTAACAATCGATTCAGCATATCTATTTAGCAAGAGAGAAATCCCTACTCCCTCCAAGACCGAAAAAAACTAAAATTTGCTTTTATTTTCGGTCATAGGTACCAAAATGTTGTGGTGGTCATCTTCCTTTTTATCAAAAGAAATATTGTGGTATTGATCATATTACAAAGCTCCTGTCGCCATAGCTCCTAGCTTAATGCATTTGAGAAAAAGACGTCGAGTTGTACAGCTAATCCTTAATTTTGAAACAAATTTCATGTAATAGGTATCTGGCACACCAAATGACATATGCCCTGAGCTCCTTGCCGACATATTCTATGGCTATAAATCTGATATATGGTCGCTTGGTAAGAAATAAGAGTGTTGATGAAGCAATGTATTTCAGCTCTTTACATCATGTCCCTAATACGAACACTTTAATGTGATTTTAGGATACTGTATGTTTGACATTGCCGCACATCAACCCCAGTTTAAAGTTATACTTGTTACGCACAAAAAAAAAAAGAGTTCTTTATCCTGATATCTTCTATATGATATCGTGACAATGTAAATCAAACAGGACAAAACTGGACTTATCAACAAAATAAACTGGGGTTTGTTCTCACCACTTCAGATTATATACTACTCCACCTTGTAAGTATCTTCCTTCTCAGCACGCCACAAGTATAACAAATCAGTCAGTTGACAAAGCGAATTTAATTCTTGCAGGAAACAGATAATAAAAAGCATGCTAAGGAAAACTCCAGAACAACGACCTACAGTGAGTGCGAGCTACATATGTTCAAATGTTATTCTTTCCATTGCAATCTGTTAAGTCTTATTTTTCTTTTTAGTCAGTTTAAAAGCGAATGTTTCTTTCCTTTTACAACAACTCCTTAATTCTAACTTTCTACATGGAATGTTTAAAGATCACAAGTTTAAATTACATTTTGATACATTCTGCATACCTTTATTTTAAGATCACAAGTTTCAAGTCTTCTTTTCTTTCTTAAACTTCGTGCCAAATCAAAACCAGAAAAACAAAATGAAACGGAGAGAGTATTAAATTGAGATCGATCTTGATATATTTTTTTACCTCTACTTATAAGCTGCTGAGTTGTTGAGACATCAACATTTGAAACCATACCACCTATTGTGTCACAACCCTTTATCTGCATTTCTTCTTGTGAAGTCCCCGAGCAGAACGAAAGAGAAGACACGACTATCACCTGGAAAATCTATCAGTCCGAGAGGTAGCAAAGACAGACAGTTGAAGCTAAAAGAGAAGAGAACTGTCCTTTACTTTGACGAAAGTGATAACATTCAGCCGAGAAACTTATCTGACAATTATAACACTTTCCGAGCCAAACTTGACACTAAGAGAGTCGATCCGACAAGATACTTAGTTAGGATCTCTCAAGATAGTGAGGATTCTAAAAGTGGGGAGATGAGTGAGGTAGCTGTTTGCAATGGATATAATCAACATGAGACTATCTCAAAAACAGAAATTATGATCACTCCAAGCTCGTCAAGTTCAAGGGCAAAAACATGGTCCGAGGAACAAGAGCATATTTTTCCGGAGCATGTTAGTCCATTTGATGAGGGTGATATGAAGAATAATAAGACAAAAGAGCTTGAGGTGTTGAGCAGTCCACTGGACCATGAGGAAGCAGATATAGTGAAATGTATCTCCACAAAATCTAGAAGAATGATATTGTCTGATGGAAGATTTAACGATAAAACATGATCCTTCGATGAAGAAAGCACTTCATCTAATTCACAGTCGGCAAAACTAGATACAGAGGCAGCACCAAGATGCTGTGTTGCTGAAACTGAAAATAGTAGCGAGTGTAGAGAAGTTGTTATTGACTGCTTATCAACTGAAAGCGATGGTTCACTTCTACACAAACACGAGCTAAAAAAGAAATCAACCACGGTTTATGACACCAAACAGGCTAAGAACGACTCTCTTCGAGCACTGGACGATAAGGTTTAGCAGCTCAAGTCACTACCCGCATTAGCTAGCAAGGAGGACAAAGACGACTGGGGTAATCCCACTGAACAAAGATCTGAAGCTTTAGAGTCTCTTTTGGCGGTTTGTGTGTGACTACTTAAGTAGGAAAAGTTCAATGAGCTTGCTGGTGTGCTGAAACCATTCGGGGATGATGGAATGTTGTCTAGAGAAATAGCAATCTGGTTGACAAAAGTCTCATGACTGCACAAAAGTTGTCCAAGGGGTCGTGATGTTTCACAAAACCTTTCTTTTGACCTACAGAACGAGCCTCTGTCTTACGTAAATCATCAAGTATTGTTGGACTAAACTATTCCTCGAGGCTTAACGTGGTTGAGCATCCCTTAGTTTTGATTCTATTGTTGTAGGACAGTTGATGGAGCTGTGAAGATTATATATAATGTACTTTTAAAGTTGATTTCTACTCTATGATGATACTTACCACATTTTCTACTATTACTTTTTTCTCCAAAACTACCTGTAGACAAAGATTATACATTTCTTCAGCTTCTTAGATATGATTGTGTTATTATCGGAGTCGATTTCTAATATAGTCACTCAACTAATAGTATTATCTCAGAAAGTCACGTTCTGAGAATCAAGAAGAAAGGTGATTTTCTGAGGTAATAACTATTAGCTGAGTGACTATCTAAGAGGCCAGCGCGATATTATAGTTGTCTTATAGAAAAAAGTATCAACAATCAAACTGTTCCTTTTAATATTCCATTCCTCCAACCTCAATGCTCTTGTGAAATGAATTTAATACTTTTAAAAAGTTTTTTTTTATACTATTATAGTAGTCTCCCTCATGCCCATTTTGCCAATTTAAATAATTCTATGTTAATTGTCATAATTTATCGGTATGATGTTACTTTCCTTATACTTTTCCTTGTCCCGTTCAAAGTCGTCTCGCTCCCTTTCCCTATCAGATATCCAACCATTATCACGTTCATGAGACTTTAGTCTTCCTTGATCCTTACTCTTGATAAAATTTATTGTCCTTTATCTGTGACATTTATTTTTCTTTCATGTCATTGATTTGTTATTTCTATTTACACTTTACTGTTTATGGCTGTTGACTGGTGTACACTGTATTTGAAAGTTTGCATCTGATGTTTTCTTGGTATTGATATCCTCACTTTAAGATGTTATTCATTGAGACAATGGTAACTTCCGTGTTATGTTTGTTAAATTTGGTGTTCTGTGAGTCACTCTCACTGTTGTCAAGTGACTGAACATTTAATCATAAGTTGACAGTCTGATGATCTGTGTTTAAATTTGAAATATCACAAAACATGGGCTAGCCTATGTACTTCCTGTGAATAGAGTGTTGAGAAAGGAGAAACGTAAGGTTTTGAATGGTGGGAAAGCAAATAGGAGTGTGTCATCTGTGTTGACCTACCCAAAAAAATGAAAAGGTCGGTTTGTTAACTTTATTGTTTTGTGGTGGTTGTTAAAGACTAGATTCTTGAAGAGCTCTCCGAGAGGTGCATTGCATCAGCGTGATATTTGTTGGAAACTATGTATTTGGTGCGGGAGTAAATAAGTGCAGAAACTAAAAACAAAATAATAGGAAATTGTTTTGTTGTGTATTTTCATTTTTGTGGTAATACATGTGAAGTGAAAGTACGTTGAAGCTGAGGTCGACAATATTCAATACTCGAAAGATTAACAGAAAACAGTTTGCTGTGGAGTGAACTTCTGATCACGGTGCTTCTAAAAGGATCAAACAATCATCAAGACAAAGTGAAATGGACATTGTCTACTCATGTTTAGAGTTTGTAAACAATATGCTTGTTATACTGCTTGTTCAGACATACATTATTTTCTTACTTGATGTTGCTGCATTCGAATTTGGAAAGCAAATTACACGGCTGACTTGTTAATGTAGGATATCATATCATGTGCTATGTCGAAAATGCACTCCTATCAATGTACCATGAGTGTGAAGTATTGACGAGGCATATGACGCGTTAGAGGAAATAGCGGAGAAGGATGTTGTCTCTTGGTTAGCTCACTATATCAATCAATTTTTAGTTCTAAACAAAAGAAGTTTGATCTTTGGTGTTTGTTACTTTTTCCAATTGTAAGATGATATATGTGGAAAGTGAGGTCCCTCTAAATTCTTGTTTTCTTTAACTTTAGCTTTAAAGATCCAATTTTTACTCGAGAAATCACAGTAATGTGAACAATGAGTTGTCATAGAAAACTGGTTTACTTATGCAGAACCATCCAAAAAGTATAAATTGCTCGTTGTGGTTTAAAATAATTTTGATTCTGTAAAAATAAAAGGCTGAAAGTTTAAATTTTGATTGAAGTGATAAGGCTTTCACTTTAAAAAAAACAAATACTAAAAAAGAAGTATTAATATATTTAAAATCAAGTGGGTCCAATAAAGGTAAAAAGGTCATTGTGCCTTTGAAAAATTTCCAAATAAAGAAAGACGACATTTATTTTGGGAAGGGCGACACATAATTTGGGTTGGAGGTAGTAACAGATTTTTGCATATGCATCCATTTAGGCTTATTGGGTTTCCTTTCAAATTGTTCTTACATTTCAACCATTTTTCATTTTGTGCTTGTATTGTTCTACTTCAAACAGATGTTCGCGAAGGGATTTTTCTTAATATTCACAAATGCAAAAGCACAAGTACAATAAGTCGAATCAGATGCAGAATCAATGATTTGTACAAAATACTTTGCTTGACATTATTGAGTCCAGAGTTATCATAAAAGGAAAGCACTTATAGGCTTGCAACAAAGTCTCAAAAAGAGGAGCTACTAACATTTCCACCAAATTTAGCTAGAACTGTAGAGGTCTAAAACAACTTTATCTATTAATTCTTGGAGAATATGCCTAGCAAATTCAGTGCCACATTCACATTCTTCAATCTCAAAGTCCGTACATTTACCCAAAGAATGGCTCATATCCCATTCTATTAGCTCGTCTGGGATCATACCAACATATTGTGTCCAATCTTCGACCTCATCAATAATATCAGCAATCAGAATCTCTTACTTGATGGTAGTTTGGTATAGGTTCTGAAACCAAAATCAGAGATTGCAGAAAATTTTGAGTCTAGGTAATATAATAAACAATCAAAGGCGAATCCTTTAAGCTGATTCATCCGTTTTGGGTCATTCAAGCCAAGCAACTCACCGAAAGCCATCCACAGAAAACTCAAAAACATTTCACGTTCATTGAGGAGAAAATGGCTCACAGAGAACCCATCCTCTACAGGTAGAGCCTGCTGTTGAGGTGTAGTTCCAAATATGAGTTCAGCATTCAAAATGACCTATTTTGCGTAGCTGAATTTGCTTCCTTTTAACTGATCAATCTTGCTGAGCACTCCAGAAACGTTATGAATCAGTTCTCTGCAACTCCTCCTGGTGGATAATGAGGTCTCTCAGTCCGAAAGATCTCTATCAGGTTCTGGAAAGAGTGGTTCATCATCAACAGATTCCAGTTATTCAGCAAGCACTTTGTCCTCTGGAAGAAAACAAGCATCATATTTATTAGAAGCATGGATGCATGAAATCCAAGTTCAGAGTTGTCTTATTTTTTAATTTATGTATTTGAGGGAAAGAAAGCAAGTACGCAAATAGTAAAATGTCGAATGGGGACCATACTTGAGCTACTATTGGGACTGCTGGAGAGGTAGCTCTCATTTGAATGGTGATCAAGTGAATTCCCAACTAAATCTGCTTTATCTTCCAAAGGAGAAAAATATCTAGTAGGAGAAGTGAGAGCACATTTAGCTCTAAACCTTTGCAAACCTGGTTCTGAACTCTTTATTTCGGCAATCTCAAAATCCATATCTTCTTTATCAGATCTGCCAGGTCGAGCACCAAGTTTGTCTGCCACATTGCTCCAAGTTTCAGAAGATGGCATCGATTCCAAACCCATGAACCTAGTAACCAACTTGGAGCTTTCATTTCGCGCTTGCTTTCATAACGTATATCGGTCATTCCATTATTCTTTGCATTTTGAAAACCCCCACTGTTCTCATCAGCAATCTACATTTTTCATACAAGAAACAAAAACAATAAAAACAAAAACTTTCCTGTCAGGCTAAAATCTGAGACAATAGAAGAAAAAGAAAGCTAAATATGGGAGCATAGTTCATGAAATGAATGCCAAACGAAGCTTTGGCTGCTTCTCATCACCTCCAAACTTTTATGAAGCTTGTTGCAAGCAAGCTATAAGAATGTAGCACAAACAAAAAATAATTTAGCCCCCTAGCTACAATCACCTTCAAGAAATTAACCATTCTTCTTTAAAAATGAGTGAAATGTAGAAGTAGCTACCCTTGTGAAAGAAGTTTCTTTGGAAACAGCTTCTTGGAAAATCTACGGTTCCTATCAAAGAGCTGAAAGAAAATGCCCACGCAACCACAAGGCCATTGAGGTTGTCTCTGATTCATTTCTCTAGATGAGCTTTCATTCATCCTTCAAAATCCTCTCTTAAATTTCTTCACCATTTCACCCACTCTGCTGAATGTAATTCACACACTTTGTCTTCCAAATAAGATTGTATCAAACATTATCTTCACATTAATTTGGAAAGAATTAAACAAAAGACCCCCCCACTGGCCCCTCTGCCCACTGCATCACTCACCCTTTTTGGCCCAAAAAAAGAAAATGGGAAAAATGAACTTACATTTTCATGCAAGAAACAAAGCAAAAACCCAACAAAATATCAGAAAGAAAGTAGAAAATAGCTATGAAAAGTAAAACCCTGAGCTGTGTTCAATTATGACAAAACTTTCACAAGAAGCCACAGTCAAACAAAGCAAACACAGAACAAGAAATTACAAACAGCAATACCCAAAATGTCTTCAACTTGCACCAAATGTGCTACTGTTCAAGAAAACAGCTAGAACTGGTTATAGTACACTCTAGTAAGCTATTCTTTTCTTTTTTTTATCTTCTTTATGACAGTGAAAAAAGCAAAATGATAATTATTTTAAATTAGTTCCTATAGACATGCTTTCTATGCTTTGCTATCACAAATGCTACAAAATAAAAAATGAATGCGTCGATAGAGACTAACCGATTAGGCACCAAACAATAATAATACAACCTAAAGCAATTGCAGCAAGGACAAGATCGAATGTTTTTCGTAATCCAAAGTGCCAAATAACTTCAAAGTACTTTTAAGAGAAAATAGAGGGAGTAATAGCGCAGGAGAAGTTTGTCCTCTTAGATAAAGAGAATGGTGAGTTTATATAGTGAGGAGGGCCGTCTGCAATCCCAAATAATGAAGGAAGAATAATATTTAATGGAAGAATAATAACATATAATGAATCACTTAAGGGGATTGTTCCCTTAAATGGATGGTGTAAATCAATCCGTTCCACCAATCATGCTATAGTTGCCATAAATAAATAATACCATATTATAACATTTGAAATTTCCATGAATAGAATAAGTAAAAAGAGATCTTTCCTACTTATTAAATGAAATCAAGAAGAGGTATCTAAATTTACCATAATTAACGTGTGAGGGGATGTTTGTCAACCAAGTAAGGCAAGAAAAATAAAAATTCAATTACTGCGATGCTTTTCTCAAATCAAATTGGTACAGGATCATACCCAAACAGTCAAAACGTGCACATATTAGCCTTATTAAAGATTTACGAAAAAATCTGAAAAATTAAAATTCAATTACTGAGATGCTTTTCTCAAATCAAATTGTTAGAGGATCATACCCAAACAGTCAAAACGTGCACATATTAGCCTTATTAACGATTTACGAAAAAATCCAAAAAAAAAAAAATCAATTACTGAGATGCTTTTCTCAAATCAAATTGGTACAGGATCATACCCAAATAGTCAAAACGTGCACATATTAGCCTTATTAAACATTTACGAAAAAATCCAAATAATAAAAAATAAATTGATGAGATGCTTTTCCCAAATCAAATTGGTACAGGATCATACCTAAATAGTCAAAACGTGCACATATTAGCCTTATAAAATATTTACGAAAAAATTCAAAAAATAAAAAATCAATTACTGAGATGCTTTTCTCAAATCAAATTGGTACCGGATCATACACAAATAGTCAAAATATGCACATATTAGCCTTATTAAAGATTTACGAAAAAATCCTCGAATCATCACATACATGTTTTTCCCATACAAAATTACCCATATTGACTAAGAGGCATAAAAAATGCGAAGTTGCAAGAAGTTAGGCGTGTTTGCACATACCAGAGAGAGACGAACAAACTGACTCACCATTCAAGTTAAGCGTCATGAAATTTCAATCAAGCAGGATATGCAAATAGGGTGGAATAAAAATCACAGACTTAAAATCAACACATTTATTCTGCAAAAATCAAATTTGGCCATACTTATTAGAGACATAGATGAAGAAATAGTACTAAATTTCACACACATATTTCGAACATGGGATCAAACCTGAAGACAGATTCTTCATTTTTGATGAGGAAGGGTTGCATGGTTGGAATGCTGAAGGGGTTTGCTGGAGGTATTGCTGTGGGAGAGGAGTCGAGGCTGTGTCGCGACTGTTGGACGTTTGTCGGAGGGGAGAAAGAAGGCTACTGTAGGATGAAGGATGGAGCGGCGGCGTAAAGGCTTGGCTGGCCATCTCCGTCGATGGCGGCGTTGTTCGTTGGTGGAGGACGAGAAGGGAGGGGGCTGGCCATCGGATCAGCGGATGGACTCACCTGGGGTAGGAGCTGGTACCGCGTATGGACGAGAAGGAAGAGGCTACGGTGAAGGTTGTGGTCAATTGGCGACGGAGAGATCGAAGGAGAGGTGGGAGATCGAGATTTGGAGGTGTTTGTAGAGAGAGAGAATAGAGAGGTTGAGAGATAGAGGCGGAAGTTAGGGAAAAAAATTTGCGTTAGGGTTTGTAGGTTTGAAATAGGGAAAGAGAGATCTTTTGATGTCAACCGTTGGATTGGTTTTTGATCGACCGCTGTGATTTAATGTCATGGGGGAATTAAAATGTGGCTAGGCTGAAAAATAATGGCTTAAATTCTAAAAAATTGGGTTAAGATTGTAATGGATTGGGTAAAAATAGGCTATAATTGTAAGAAATTAAATTAAATTGTATTAAAAGGTAAACAAAATCATGCAAGGTAATTTTGATTAGGCTGTTATTTTAATTAAAGTAGGAATAATAATAATATATGATAATAGTAATGAAATAATAAATAACAACAATAAATAATAATTAATGAAAAATATAATAAAAGATAAATAATAATAATGAAAGAAATAATAATTAAACAATGAATTATAATAATAAATGATATATAATAAATAATATTAATATTTATAATAATAATAATGTAAATAAATAATAATATCAATAAATAGTATTAAATAAAGAAAAACTAGAAAATGTATTTTGAAAAATTGTGAGTGTGCATAAGTACGTGAAAATAATTTAATTAATAAAATTATAAAAATGTCATTTTTAATTTTAGAATATTATAAAAATATGATTCTAAAAGATAATTGATGATTTATGCATTTTCTAAATTATGAATGCGATATGTCGGAAATCTGTTTTATGCAAGAAAATATGCAAAAATACTAATGTTTAAAAATTAACAATTTTGTTACAATAACAGACTAAATGTAGTGTCGAGAGATCAAAATTGGGTGTCAACATCACAGTGTCAAAATTGGCTTCCAATACTGACTTTTAAAAAACTAATTAAAAATAATAAATAAATACGAACAATTAAATTTCTTAAATTCCTGATATAAGAAATACAAATATGAAGTATAAGAATAAATAAAAATTTCAACATTATTATTGAAACAATTGAATTACCTTAAATATCAACAATATCTAAACAATTCATTTATTATGAATATTGAGGAAGTATTGTCTAACATATCAATGAATTAAGTGAACTCAATGTAAAATAGTTGAATAAACCTTTCACTCTTTTCTATTTACCCCATTTGAATTGGACACACTCCTTAATAAATTCTTTAGTCTTGCAAGGTTAAAAGTAATTTCACTAATATATTTTTGGTTACTAAAATTTATACATTTTTTTAAAATAATAATGATTATATTTTAATCTTTTATATAAATGAAGACTTTAGTTACTACTATTTTGTCTTATTTGAGGATATTTTCGTTAACAACACCAACAGTAAGGGTATTTTTGTAACTGAAACCTCCAAACAATGACACTTTACCGTGTCTTTTGCCTCTACTGTTTTACTTTCCTAAAATTTTCTTTCATCTTCATTTTCTCTGTTTTTCCTTTTCTCCACTATATTCCCTGCGCACCTTGACACCAAAACACAAGTTTCAAGCAAAATTCATGTTCTTAATCTCAATTTTTATTAGTCCATCATGATTTATTTTTGGTAAGTGCATCTTTGATGGTGGAGCAAGTTTTCGAGCAATTTTTCATTTGATGTTTGTTATATATATGATACATGATGCTAACTATTTCAAGCCTTAATCCTTTTATTTCAAATCTGTTATTATTATTGATCTATTAGACAAATTAATTAATTCAAGTTATAATCTATTTTCTCTAGATGTGTAGTTAATATTGTTACGGTACTAACTAATTCAATTATCCTTTGGATATCTTCTTGTTCTGCGATACTAATTAATTTTTGCTATCCTTTGGTCCTTTTTACTTGCTTTAAAGGTTGATTTTTGATTTACATTTTCTATTTACAGAAGATTGATTTTACAAATTTGTCTTAAGAGTTCTATAGAGAAATAGGTTTGAATCAGACCGACTCATTGTAACCTACTGGGAACTATAGAAACTAATTTGCTTATGGATTGATGAACATTGAATATCATAATACTCCCTCCGTCTCAAATTATATGGCGCCATTTGATCGGACACGATATTTAAGAAATAGGCATTGACCTTGCTAAAGTTACTAAATTACCCCTCTTAAAAAAGTATTGGACCACTAGGTACTTTTATTAAATTTCACAATTATTAAAAAAATGCAATAGAGAGTACAGTATTAAAAAAAATCTAGTAAAAAACACACGACCTACATAACTGTCTCTCTCTTTTGCAAAGAGTTAAGTAGTCCAAATCAGTGTATCGCTTTGATTTACAATTTTACTCTCATTTTCTCTATCAACAATTAAGAAAAAATTGTTATGGCAAAATTTAATTTTCTAGAAAATAGGACCAATTTGCCGTCATGTACGGATTTTCCACGAAAAATTTACATTTCTGATTTGATTTTTGTTTCAATTTTTGGGTGCTAAACCTACTTTTCATTTGAATTTTTAGCAAATGGTTATTTGGTGGTGCCAAATCTTCTATTCATTTGAGAGATGTTGTTTCGCATCTTCTGGTTACTGTATCTTTTCTTTTGTTTCGGATAATTTCCAAATTCTTCCTTTTATCTCCTCTCTTATATTTGCCATTACTCTAAAGATGAGGTTCGTCGTACCTATAGACTCAACCTTCAAAAATAAATGATTGAAATTAGAAGAATGTCAAGCAATTGCAAAGTTTATTTTGAAAGAAAGTAAGGAAGGAAGTCTTAAATACGGATCTATATCACAAGCTACGATGTTGTTCAAGAAATCAATAAGAACTATTCATCACATTTGGAAACAATGTCAATCATCAGTTGATAATGGTATATCGTCGTCAGATGTGTCTTTAAGACTAACAGGTAAAGTTGGAAGAAAATGGATTGGAGTCGACATTAATCAAGTCAACGAAATTTCAAATTATCGTCGAACAAATATTCGTTCTCTGGCTTTTGCGATGAACATGGCAAAATCAACCGTCTTTCGGCATGTGAAAGATGGAACTCTTCGGCAACATTCTAATTCCATCAAGCCTCAGTTAACCGAAGAAAACAAAAAGGTACGACTTCGATACTGCCTCTCAATGATTGTTTAGAATACAATCTACACAAATCCCATGTTTATGAATATGTTTAATTATGTTCATATCGCCGAAAAGTGGTTTTTTTTGTCCAAAAAAGTTGAGAGGTACTACCTGCTTCCTGGAGACCATGAGCCAGATCCGTATAGTTCTTACAAAAGTAAAAATTTTATTCCAAAGGTTATGTTTATGGATGCTGTAGCACGTCCTCCATTTGATGAAAATGGAATTGAGTTGCTTTCTGGAAAAATAGGTATTTTTTCGTTTGTAGTTAAGGAACCAGCTAAGAGGAATAGGAAAAATCGAACAGCAAGAACTATTGAAACAAAGCCCATTCAGTCAGTAACTAAAGATATCACTAGAGCTTGCTTGATAGAGAAAGTTCTTCCTGCTATTAGAGCAAAATGGCCAGCTTCCGATTCAAATAATCCTATCTTTTTACAACAAGATAATGCAAGGCCACATATTGGTAACAATGATTTTGAATTTATTGAATCTGCCTGGCAAGATGGATTTGACATTAGATTTTGTTTTCAACCATTCAACAGCCCATATTTAAATGTTCTAGATCTTGGTTTTTTTAGAGCAATCCAAAGTCTTCAATATCAAAAGGCCCCTAAAAATGTTGATGAATTAGTGGAAGCAGTGGAAAGATCTTTTGATGAAATGAAAGCGAAACAACTAAATCATGTATTTCTTACGTTACAATCTTGTATGATTGAGGTGATGAAAGATAGTGGCGGCAATAATTACAAAGTGCCTCATTTGAACAAAAATGGATTAGAAAGATAAAAAAACCTTTCTCTCCAACTTCATTGTGATATTGATATTGTCAATAAAGATTTGGCTCTACTTCAACAATGATATGAGTTATTATTATTGTAAAGCTCTTTATTTTGAAGTTGGAATGGTGTTTTTTCAAGTAGTATGTAGAAGCACTGTACTACTTTTGTGTATAACCGTAGTGATCATCATGTAACTTTTACAATGATGTTTTGTCAAATATGTTAGGAGTACTATTTTTATGTACAGACATGGTGATCATATTGTATTTTTTGTACTCATGAATAACTCTACTTACAATGATATAAGTCCCACCAGCTTATATATACTTACACATCTTTTTCTAGCTTTATTATTGTTTTATGCTTCTATTTGTTTCTTACATTCTTATCACATAATAGAGGGCTGCGTAAATTGAAGGAACGAGAAAAGGGAAGTGGGAGTCATACCGTCACATTTGTATAAATTTTTATTTTTAAACTAGGAAGTCTATTCCGAGAACAATTAATTGAATGTTAAAGAGTTTGTGCAGACCAAATATATTTGGAAAGCATGGGGATGTCAATTGTTCAGGGGAACAAAATGAAAATAGTTGAAATCAATGTCGCGATTATGAGAGACCTTGGTTTATGCAAAAGGGTGTGGTACAGTTTCACTAATAAAGGCGGCACCCTCAACTATTATGCAAAGAGCAGTAGCTACGCTCCATAAAGAAAACATATTGGGCATGGTAACATTTTGTCAGGCTTCTCTAAGCTAATGGTTTCTATTACAATTTTGCTCTCGTGATGAATAAGATTGGTAATCACGATCCCGAGAAGAGTCATGTTTTGGTTTCTCCGAGTGACCTTAGTCTATTGAACGATGACTCCTTTCCTTATAGTTTTTCTTGTCCCGGTCAAAGTCGTCTCGCTCCCTTTCCCTGTCAAACATCCTACCACTATCACGTTCATGAGACTTTAGTCTTCCTTGATCCTTACTCTTGATAAAATTCATTGTCCTTTATCTGTGACATTTATTTTTCTTTTATGTCATTAATTTGTTTTTTCTATTTATACTTTAAAGTTTATGGCCGTTGACTGGTGTACACTGTATTTTAAAGTTTGCATGTGAAGTTTTCTTGGTATTGATATCCTCACTTTAGGATGTTATTCATTGAGACAATGGTAACTTCCGTGTTATGCTTGTAAAATTTGGTGTTCTGTGACTCACTCTCACTGTTGTCGAGTGATTGAACATTTAATCATAAGCTGACAGTGCGATGATCTGTGTTTATGTTGAAATATCACAGAACATAGGCTAGCCTATGTACTTCTGGTTAAGAGAGAGCTGAGACAGGAGAAACATAAGGTTCTGAATGGTGGGAAAGCAAATAGGAGTGTGTCATCTGTGTTGACCTACTTAAAAAATGAAAAGGTCGGGCTGTTAACTTTACTGTTTTATGGTGGTTGTTAAAGACTGGCTTCTGGAAGAGCTCTCCGAGAGGTGCATTTCATCAGCTTGATATTTGTTGGAAACTAAGTATTCGGTGCGGGAGTAAATAAGTGCAGAAACTAAAAACAAAATTGTAGGAAATTGTTTTGTTCTGTATTTTCATTTTTGTGGTAATACATGTGAAGTGGAAGTACGTTGAAGCTGAGGTCGACAATATTCAATACTCGAAATTTTAACAGAAAACAGTTTGCTGTGGAGTGAACTTCAGATCACGGTGCTTCTAAAGGGATCAAACATTCATCAAGACAAAGTGAAATGGACATTTTCTACTCATATTTAGAGTTTGTCAAAAATATGCTTGTTATACTGCTTGTTCAGACATAAAATATTTTCTTACTTGATATTGCTGCATTCGAATTCGGAAAGCAAATTACACGGCTGACTTGTTAATGTAGGATATCATATCATGTGTTATGTCGGAAATGCACTCCTATCAATGTACTGTGAGTGTGAAGTATTGACGAGGCATATGACGCATTAGAGAAAATAGTGGAGAAGGATATTGTCTCTTGGGTAGCTTACTGTCTCAATCAATTTTCACTTCTAAACAAAAGAAGTTTGATGTTTGTAGTTGTGTTTGTTACTTTTTCCAATTGTAAGATGATATACGTGGAAAATGGGATCCCTCTAAATTCTTGTTTTCTTTAACTTTAGCTTTAAAGATCCAATTTTTACTCGAGAAATCACAGTAATGTGAACAATGAGTTGTCAAAGAAAACTGGTTTACTTATGTAGAAACAACCAAAACGAATAAATTGCTCTCTGTGGTTTAAAATAACTTTGATACTATAAAAATAAAAGTCTGAAAATTTAAATTTTGATTGAAGTGATAAGACTTTTACTTTAAAAAAACAAATACTAAAAAAGAAGTATTAATATATTTAAAATCTAGTGGGTCCAATAAGGGTAAAAAGGTAATGGTGCCTTTAAAAAAATTCTAAATAAGAAAAGACGACATTTATTTTGGGACGGACAAAAAAGGAAATGGCGACACATAATTTGGGACGGAGAGAGTAGTATTTTTATTTGGTTCGAAGGATGCCACGTGCCTCAGCCGAGAAGTAAAGTTCTGATCTCCTCTCTTTCTCTTACGTATCTAGTTCTATAGTTTAACCCTTACTTTTACGATTTAAGGGCAGAACGCATGTCAAAAGTCATTTAATTTTGCTATCATGAGTATTTTTGGGGGTGTTAGAGACTTAATTAAAAAGTATTAATACTATGTAATATTGATTAGTAATATTTATGTCTATTAACATTCTAAAATTAAATTATAAAATATATTTTTTTTAAAGTGGGCTGGCCCGTAAGGCCCGCAACCCACAGAGTAATAGTGTGGGCTTGATTTTTTTAGCTCATCATTTTGATAGTCTAGCCCAACATGTCCTGTCAAACTCAAAGCCCGTGTGGTCTAGCTCAGATGGTATGAGCCAACCCGTATTGACATCTCTACAAAAAAAAAACTCTACATTATTGATACTCAAAGGAGACTTTGGAATCTTGAAGAATGCACAAAGGCGAATTCAGGTTTTCAAAACGCGGATGTATGAATGTGAAATTCATCAAGATGACCTACATTATGCATATTATACTAGACAAGGAGCACAGAAATGGGGACAAAACAAGAACAAATTCCATCGTAGCTGCACTACCGAATAAATCACAGTCGTTGATGCAGAGGACGGGGTCTTCTTGAGCTCGACAACCTATCTCTTTAGATGACTCCATTTCTGCGGTTGACAAGTCAAGTTCAACTCCTTACTCAGACGTTGGATTTCGATGAAACCAATTGCATTAGAAATAAGACTCAAAGTTATTTCTTTTTATAGGTCGCATCTCTCCCAATTCATTATATTCATGTAGTTATGATCGTTCGAAGTTGACCCCAAAATTCGGCTGGCCTCAGTAGTTTATGTGCAGGAAATTTTCCTGCACATTTACTTTTCCCAAATATGCCGGACACCATTTTATAGTTTCAAACGTGCTAGATTATATCCGAAACCTATCTATTTTTGGAAATATTTATATCTTTGGAAAGATTATTCAATATCCTTCGTATAGAACCATCGACGGGCAAATTCCGGTATAAATAAATAAAAAAATTTAATTCCATATAAATAAGACCAATACACGTACTTGAATACGGGGTGTTACAACAAAGTTGTTAAGTACTTCACGAAACAACAAAGGGACAAACAAAAACTTCAACCAAAGAACATCGCGTTTATGAAATATAAATCAATTCAGAATAATACATACATTCAATATCTTGTACTTGCTAGATTTTTGTCTAGTTGAATAGTTCTCCTCATAGTTTCGGTAGTGAGATACATTGTATGAGGTGTTCCATTATAAAGTATTTGATAAACTGATTTTTACTGATGTTCTTCCATTTCAATTGCCGGGGGTCTATCGGAAACAACCTCTCTACCTCTTCGTGGGTAGCGGTATGGACTGTGTACATTTTACCCTCACCAGATACACTGGGCTTCTTGTTGTTGTTGTTCTATTTCAATCGGTCTTGGATTATCACTCTCATACCACAACATTCTTCCTTTGCTGTTACTATTTTAACTATCTTCTCGTACGACTTGAACAGTGTGTGCTATGCAAACCTTTTTTCTTCTAAGAGTGTTTAGCATGCTGGACTATGTAAGGAGTGATTGTCCTGACCAATGCATTGAGCATCCTATGCATTCTATCGATGGATTCCTTTAGACATCTTCATTCTTATCTGCATGAATGCCGGTTTGCATCTGATGAGCTTAGGTTTTGGAGAAGATTGTTTCAACAAAATAATATATATGCCCCAATGTCTTAACTCAAGGTTTGAGTTCGAAGGACCAAGCATCCGCAAGACGAGCTTCCAACAAAAAAAATGACATGAGCTGACAAGTAGGATTGAACTGAAGTACAAATTTAGAACTTTCTCATTGGAGTCACACGTGAAGTAGTTTTCTTTCCTCTTAGCAATAGAAAAGAAGAACCAGTAAGTACTTCGCACCTATGATTTTCCCTGTGTCAATAGCACTACTTTCTTGAAGTGGATAATCTAGACGCGAAGAGGTATACATCTCTCTACCAAATATTCATTTTGATGAATAGGCAGTATGGAATATGGACACGCTTATATGTCAAGTGAAAGAAGTTATGTCATCAAATAGTTCCTCCAATCTTTCCTTTCTAACCAAGCACATTTAGATACAAAATCTTCGACTCATCTTATAATTTATTATATGAAAAGGTTTACTTGATGGTAAGATATGCTTGGAGAATATTCTTCTAATCTGATGATAGACAGCTATTGTTCCGTTGCAGGTGAATTTGATAGCTAAACTAAGCCATCCATATCTTTTAGAGTACAAAGATACTTGGGTGGACAAGGTATCCTATCATCCAGTTTTGTGGTTTCTTTGATCAGAAAGTGCAAAACGTAGCCTTTAATAGTTGTGATTATTTCTTCATAAGCTGCCCCGGAGAAAAAGCTCGACTTTATTATTCTTTCAGGGAGCTGTATATGCATCGTTGCCGATTATTGCGAAGATAAAAATATGTGAGTGATTATCCTTGATTTTGCTAACATTTTAAATATGTACCTATAAGGAAAGATAAGAATAAAGAACAAAAGGAGCGACTAAACGAGGGAAGGGAAAACAATTGTTAAGTAAAATTTTTCATCATTGTCACCGGCTATATTTTATCGTAAAATATGGCTAACTTGTGTTTGTAGAGCGCAACCTTTTGCCAAGATTGTGGCTGTTTTCATCCTGTGTTGTAAGTACATCCAGGTATCTGGAGAATGAAAGACCTCAGATTTCATAAATACTCCCTCGTACCAAGAACGATAGAAGGGGTAATGAGGTTGAAAATAAATAAATGAATAGTATGATCATAGAACTTCTTTTGCGGTGTAATCTGAGGACGTTGACAATTTTTTTCCCCGTATTCAGGGCGGAGGTCATGAGGAAGTCTAGAGGAGCACTATTCCCGGAAGAGGTAGTTAAATGCGATTTCAATACTTATGAAGCTTCTCTGTGCCTTCCCAGTAGCTTAAAAAATTGTGTGTTTTTATGTTGGAGCATCTGCATTCCAACCGCATTCATCATAGAGACCTCAAGGAAAAATCTTGTTGTAATCGGCGAAATAGAAAAGCCTTCTTAGCATGAAACATTTTTAACATGAACTATTTTGAATTTAGTTATGTAACATATTCATCACAAAGGAAAACGACATCTGGTTAGGTAAGAATGCCCGAACAATTGCTTGATTAGCTCGTCTTTGCTTCTTTTCTATCCTTCAAATTCACTTGATTGTCACAGGTGATTTTGGATTGGGAAAATTGTTAGATACAGAAGGCCTTGCTTCCGCGGTATGAATTTCTATTGCGGCAAAATGAACCTCTTACTTACATGAAAGTTTCGACCATCTATTGTCACCTAACAATCGATTCAGCATATCTATTTAGCAAGAGAGAAATCCCTTCTCACTCCAAGATCGAGAAAACCTAAAATTTGCATTTATTTTCGGTCATTGGTACAAAGATGTTGTGGTGGTCATCTTCCTTTTTATCAAAAAAAATATTGTGGTATTCATCATGTTACAAAGCTCCTGTCACCAAAGCACCTAGCTTAATGCATTTGAGAAAAAGACATCGAGTTGTACTGTGAATCCTTAATTTTGGAACAAATTTCATGTAATAGGTTTCTAGCACACCAAACGACATGTGCCCTGAGCTCCTTGCCGGCATACCCTATGGCTATAAATCTGATTTATGGTCGCTTGGTAAGAAATAAGAATATTGATGAAGCAATGTATCTCATCTCTTTACATCATGTCCCTAATACTAACACTTTAATGTGATTTTAGGATACTGTATGTTTGACATTGCTGCACATCAACCCCCGTTTAAAGCTTCTGTGAGTTGATTTTTCAGCTATCTGAACTTTGTAAACAAAACCTCGAAAAGTTATACTTGTTATGCAAAAAAAAAAAAGAGAAGTTCTTTATCCTGACATCTTCTGTATGATATAGTGACAATGTAAATCCAACAGGACAAAACTGGACTTATCAACAAATTAAACTGAGGTTTGTTCTCACCACTTCCGATTATATACTCCTCCACCTTGTAAGTATATTCCTTCTCAGCACGCCACAAGTATAACAAATCAGTCAGTTGACAAAGCAGATTTAATTCTTGCAGGAAACAGATAATAAAAAGCATGCTAAGTAAAACTCCATAACACCGACCTACAGTGAGTGTGAGCAACATATGTTCAAATGTTATTCTTTCCGTTTCAATCTGTTAAGTCTTATTTTACTTTTTAGTCCATTTAAAAGCGAATGTTTCTTTCCTTTTACAACAACTCCTTAATTCTAACTTTCTACGTGGCATGTTTAATGATCATAAACTTAAATTACATTTTGATACATTCTGCATACCTTTATTTTAAGACCATAAGATTCAAGTCTTCTTTTCTTTCTTAAACTTCGTGCCAAATCAAAACCAGAAAAACAAAATTAAATGGAGGGAGTATTAAATTGAGATTCATCTTGATATATTTTTTTACCTCTACTTATAGGCTGCCGAGCTATTGAGACATCAACATTTGCAACCATACCTCCTCTCGTGTCACAACCCTTCATCTGCGTTTCTTCTTGTGAAGTCCCAGAGCAGAACGAAAGAGAAAACACGACCATCACCTGGAAAATCTATCAGTCCGAGAGGTAGCAGAGACAGACAGTTGAAGCTAAAAGAGAAGAGAACTATTCTTTACTTTGACGAAAGTGATAACATTCAGCCAAGAAACTTATCTGACAATTATAACACGTTCCGAGCCAAACTTGACACTAAGAGAGTCGATCCAACAAGCTACTCGGTTAGGATCTCTCAAGATAGTGAGGATTCTAAAAGTGGGGGGATGAGTGAGGTAGTTTTTTGCAATGGATATGATCAACAAGAGACTATCTCACAAGCAGAAACTACGATCACTTCAAGCTCGTCAAGTTCAAGGGAAAAAACATAGTCCGAGGAACAAGAGCATGTTTCTCCGGAGCTTGTTAGTCGATTTAACGAGGGTGATACAAAGAATAACAAGACAAAAGAGCTCGAGGTGTTGAGCAGTCCACTGGACCATGAGGAAGCAGAGATAGTGGAATGTATCTCCGCAAAATCTAGCAGAATGACATTGTTTGATGGATGATTCAACGATAAAACATGATCCTTCGATGAAGAAGGCACTTCATCTAATTCACAGTCGGCAAAACCAGATCCAGAGGCAGCACCAAGATGCTATGTTGCTGAATATGAAAATGGTAGCGAGTGTAGAGAAGTTGCTATTGACTGCTTGTTAACTGAAAGCGATGGTTCACTTCTACACAAAGACAAGCTAGAAAAGAAAGCAACCGCGGTTTATGACACCAAACAGGCTAAGAAAGATGCTCTTCGAGCGCTGGATGATAAGGTTTTGCAGCTCAAGTCATTAGCCGCATTAGCTAGTAAGGAGGACAATGATGACTGGGGTAATCCCACTGAGCAAAGAGCTAAAGATTTAGAGTCTCTTTTGGAGGTTTGTGCACAACTACTTAAGCAGGAAAAACTCGATGAGCTTGCTGGTGTGATGAAACCATTCGGGGATGATGAAATGTCGTCTAGAGTAACAGCAATCTGGTTGACAAAAAGTCTCATGACTGCACAAAAGTTTTCTAAGGGGTCATGATTTTGCACAAAACCTGTCTTTTGACCTATAGAACGAGCCTCTGTCTTACGTAAATCATCAAGTATTGTTGGACTAAACTATTCCTTGAGGCTTAACATGGTTGAGCATCCCTTAGTTTTGATTCTATTGTTGTAGGACACTTGATGGAGCTGTGAAGATTATATATAATGCACTTTTAAAGTTGATTTCTACTCTATGATGATACTTACCACATTTTCTACTGTTAGTTTTTCTCCAAAACTACCTGCAGACAAAGATTATACATTTCTTCAGCTTCTTAGATATGATTGTGTTATTATCGGAGTCGATTTCTAATATAGTCACTCAACTAATAGTATTATCTCAGAAAGCCACGTTCTAAGAATAAAGAAGAAAGGTGATTTTCTGCGGTAATAACTATTAGATGAGTGACTATCTGAGAGGTCATCGTGATATTATAGTTGTCTTATAGAAAAAAGTATCAACAATCAAATTGTTCCTTTTAATATTCCATTCCACCAACCTCAAGCCTCTTGTGAAATGAATTTAATATTTTTAATTTTTTTTTAATACTATTATTGTAGTTTCCCTCATGCACATTTTGCCAATTTGTAATAATTCTATCCTGATTGTCATAATTTATTGGTATGATGTTACTTTTGTTTTACTTTTCCTTGTCCCGTCCAAAGTCGTTTCGCTCCCTTTCCCTGTCAGATATCCTACCACTATCACGTTCATGAGACTTTAGTCTTCCTTGATACTTACTCTTGATAAAATTTACTGTCCTTTATCTGTGACATTTATTTTTCTTTCGTGTCATTGATTTGTTTTTTCTATTTATACTTTACTGTTTATGGCCGTTGACTGGTGTACACTATATTTGAAAGTTTGCATCTGAAGTTTTCATGGTATTGATATCCTCACTTTAGGATGTTATTCATTGAGACAATGGTAACTTCCGTGTTATGTTTGTTAAATTTGGTGTTCTATGACTCACTCTCACTGTTATTGAGTGACTGAACATTTAATCATAAGCTAACAGTGTGATGATCTGTGTTTATGTTGAAATATCACAGAACATGGGCTAGCCTATGTACTTCTGGTGAAGAGAGCGCTGAGAAAGGAGAAATGTAAGGTTGTCAACGGTGGGAAAGCAAATAGGAGTGTGTCATCTGCGTTGACCTACTTTAAAAAATGAAAAGGTCGGGCTGTTAACTTTACTGTTTTATGGTGGTTGTTGAAGACTGGCTTCATGAAGAGCTCTCCGAGAGGTGCATTGCATCAGCTCGATAGTTGTCAGAAACTAAGTATTTGGTGCGGGAGTAAATAAGTGCAGAAACTAAAAACAAAATTGTAGGAAATTGCTTTCTTATGTATTTTCATTTTTGTGGTAATACATGTGAAGTGGAAGTACGTTCATACTAAGGTCGACAATATTCAATACTCGAAAGATTAACAGAAAAAAGTTTGTTGTGGAGTGAACTTCAGATCACGGTGCTTCTAAAAGGATCAAACATTCATCAAGACAAAGTGAAATGGACATTTTCTACTCATGTTTAGAGTTTGTATAAAATATGATTGTCATACTGCTTGTTCAGACATACAATACTTTATTACTTGATGTTGCTTGATAACGCTCAATCTACAGCTCTCGTAGGAGTGTAAAGCGGTCGTTTGTCAAATATAAAACCCAACCTGGGTTGGGTGTCGATCCCACAGGGAATAGCTTGGCCAACAACTAAGTAAAATTACTAAACTTTTGGTGCAAGTCTCGTAAGAAGGGGGGAGTCTTGTCGTGCAAGTAATGTAAACAAAAGCTGAAAATAATAAAGTAAAGAGAGAGAGATTGTTACGTAGGTTGACAACAATGAGAATTGAAGCGTTGGGGTTATGTCCACCTTCTGAGGTATACGTCTCTATTGGCTATGAGTGTGTAGAATTCTGACATGCAATTGCTTATAGAGAATTGTAGTCGATGGTAAATCCAAGCGTCTCTCGACCTAAACAAGGACTATTTCACTTTAACTCTCTCAAGCTTAAAGCGTGTCTAACGGTACGAATTCTCCAAGAGGTTAGTCCGGTTACGGCACTAGCTTTTTAATAGGAAAGGGTGTCCTGCTACCTTGACATTATCTCTTTTCCAGACAAATAACCTTTCTCTCGAACAAGTTAAATGTTAGACTGGCGTATTCTTGCATTTGCAACCGCAAAGAATGTGGATTAAGATGAAGAGAATAATGATATAAGCAATATACGTGTCACGAACTCACAAATCTCATTCGTCTTCCATAACCCCAACAGAGAGGTTTAGTTACCCATGAATGCGAAGGAGATCACGATTGACATTGTTATTATATCACAATATTGAGTAATGGTGTGTAGCTCAAGTGATAGGTGTTAGGCGTGAATTCCTTAGCAAGGTAAAGTTTCTCTTGTTGCAGAAATTAAGAATTGAACAGATGAATAGAAGAAAATAATATTAATGGAAAGATTAGAAGAGTTGTAGGATTGTTGTGTTGGAAGAAGAGAGGGATGGAAGAATGTATTGTGGTGAGGGATGAATTCTCTCCACTAAGGGAGGAATTAATTTAAAATCTCTAGCATGATAGGGTATTTATAATACTCATATCCTACTCCTACTAAGCTAATGAAATAAATAACCAAATCCTACTAGGCTAATGGAATACTTAACCCAAATGTACTAGGTTAATGTAACATTATCATAATCCGGCTTTGTGTCTTAAGTCCCCAAAGTCTTCAGAATTGCTGTTTTAGCTCGGGACAGATTTTCCATGCAACAGTTTTGGTCCTTTAGGCGTCCCACTTCCTTCTCCTTCGTTCGTGAGCTTTCTTTTGCGTCAAGTAAGCCATAAAATGCTGTATTTTGCATCATTTATACCTGAAACTTTACTAATCATGTTCGTTAGCTCATTTACAGGAAAAAGGACTAAAAGTGCATGAAATATATAATTTGTTCTCAAAACTAGGCTAAAATATGGGGAAAATATATTGATATAGGCGTGTAAATTCGCCTATCATCAACACCCCACACTTAGAGCTTTGTTCGTCCTCGAACAACATATCATGTCCTTCTAAGCATCAACTTAAGGTTTTTACAACAACAACACAAAACATTTATCAAGACAAGCACAACAATTATGAACAAAGAGTAGTTTTCCGATCATTAGTAGAAACCATTTAACCTCTAGCATAGACTCGTGATGGTGGTTAACTCATATTCAAAAGTCAAGGCACAAAGAATCATACACAACTATCCAAAACTCATCAACCATGTGTGTCTCACAATATATTACCCATAGTCACTCACAAGTATAGCATATTTTTCAAACATGGGTATCAAAATATCCTTGCTCTCGCTCTCACAAAGAATTCGTATGCAGCAACTGATGACCATAGGTTTGCCCTTAGTGTAGTACTCCACTAAATGTCAGAATGTTAAGATTAGGATCAAGTAGGTCTTTTGATGGTTGTAATGTAGGCTAAGGGACGGGTAGGACTATTTTGGCCAGGAATAGTGACTAAGCTCCTAAGCGCTTTAATACATCACATTGTATCATTGACACTTTTTTCTTTCAACCTTTCTTCTTTATTTTATTCTACCACCCTTGTTCTCCTCTTTTGTTTTTCAATTTTAAGCATAACTCACTTTTCAGCTTTCTTTTTCCTTTTTCTTTTCTCAACATACCTCTTATGATAGCACTTTCTTTTTCATAACACATTCAAGCATCATTAAAATTTAAAGCATCATACTCACCCAATTTCCTCTTATGTTGTCACATGACTTTTTTAATTTAAAGCACTTAGGAATTTGGATCAAATTACGGTCTTGAAAAAAAATGGATTAGGCTTACATACAAGGTTGTCAAAGAAATAGGCTAAAGGCTCAAAAGGGTTTAACTCGGGATGATGTCCATGGGTAGGTAAAACTGAAGGTAAACAAATATAGGTTGCCGAAGAAATGCCTAAATCATATCCTAACTTACACTCCTTATTTTCGCTTTGCATACATACCAGGCAAGTGTTAGCATCAGCCACATACATAGAAGATACTATTAATCTCACACACACAAGGCACATGGTCGACTTTATTGGAGGTAATATAGACTCTTGACCCAACAAGTGAAGGAATTGAACCACACAATATCACATAATGAGTCACAACTGGAGCCTAAACGTCTTAATAGTCACAATTGTAGCACATACTCTTGTTATAATCTCATGCTGCCTATCAAAATAATTTCATGTGAAGCTAGAAAAAATTTACTCCTAAAAAAAAACTTAACTTAACTAAAAAAAATCGAAAACACACAAAAAAAGTAAACAAACATAGATGCAAATAGAGAAGTATAGCATGCGATACCGCCACCCCACACTTAAACGGGACACTGCCCTCAGTGGAAAATAAATACGAAGAACCTGGTTAGTCGGACTCTTCCTCAATGTCGGGGGTCATACCCCCTTCGTCTGAATCATCATAAGAGTCATCGACAGAGTTCTCCTCCTCGTCAGAATCAGGCAAGCGTCGATCGTCATCAGTCGGCACATCATCATCTAGAGGTTCCTCAAAGTATACGCCCACTCCACACATCTCCCGTGCATGCATGTTCATTGGGTAGTCATGGTTTAGCTGTTGGAGCTCTTCAGTAGTTGGAATACGTCCACCACTCATTATAGTAAATCGTGTCATGCCATAGAGATGACGGAAGAAACTCTCATCGTGAGCATGTCTCTCCGCAGTAGTAAGGTTGACACCATGAGTTGTTTCAGCATCTTTGACCTTGGTGAGGTCAACCTTCTTTGGGTTATGTGGGAGTTTGTGGTCAGCTGGTTCCTCTTCGATATCCTCCTTCCGCAAGATTGTTGTCAACAAATTTCCAAATGTGAAGTGGGACCTTTTGTGGAGTCTGGCCTTCCTCATGGTAAAGCGAATGATTGCCCCAAAGTTGATAGGGACATTCGTTATCAAAGCATAGACAAAACACACTCTGTCTCTTGATATCTTGGTGTATTGAGTCCCCAGAATAAGACATGAGTTGACAATGCGCATCCAGATTCTTGCTTCCCTATTTAGTGGAGCATAGGGGAAGGTGTTGTGTCGGCCGGTTTCTTTATGCCTGCCCCACCTTGCCATCGATCTGCTTCCACAAAGTGTGTGTCGTATTGCTCTATAAAGAGGCCTGCTGTACAGCTCTTTGAATGGTGCTGTGTGGACCGAAGGTAAGCCAAGAAAAGAGTTGATCCAATCCGCGGTGAGCTGTAACACTTAGCCCCGAATATTGACTTCATTGCCTGTTGTGTTTGGCAACCAGTTGGCATAAAACTCTCTTGTTAAATCTAGGTTGCATTCTCCTATGTCACGGAAGATGAAATCCAGCTTCAATGCCATTATTTTTGCCAACATTCGCGGCTCCTTCTTTGATAAGGTCTCCTTGTTGATCAAGTCGACGTGCACATATTTTCTTTCTTTGTTGTTGCTGTACCATGCTTTGGCTTCTTCCTCAAGAACCTAGTTTATTCCAAACATTCTCCGGGGTAGTTGTGCTGAGGATGATTCTCCCTGGTCCTTTCGACCTCTCTTCCTGCCCTTTTGGGACGTGGTAGCCTTCTCCTTGCCTTGCCTTGCCTTAGGTGCCATTGTACCTGAGACTAGAATTAGTGTTAGTTGCAGCACAATCTCACTTGATACAATCTATAAGCAAGCAATAGGGGTACCACCCCACACTTAGTTTTGTTAACACAAATCAGTGAGGTGAAAGTAGTCGATTTACTCAGATTTCGTCGACATACGTTTTAGGATTGTATTCCGACAAGAAAATCAGCAATGCATCACTTACTTGCAGCCATTGGACTACTTTCATGGTAGATATAGAAACACTACTACATAGGGGTTACCACATGGAATCGTTATTCTTGAAACAATCACAACCTCTTATGCCGGTAGGCACTATAAGTCTTATCCGATGGCCGGGATAGTCTAACATGTAAGTATCCAAACAACAATCTTAAGCAATGTTCATATCCATAGTAATTCCGTAAATATCATAACAATTCTATTGAAACCAAATTCAAGTCGGAAACAAGTCAAGATTTTCCTACGTATTTGTTCACTCACATGATTTTGTATCAACTATCCAAACACTTGAACATCACCAACAATCTTATACGATTTAGCAATTCATAATAGACATAGAAACGTAGTAGTTACGAGAAATAAATGAAGAATAAGAGAGTACTTACTTGCTTGAAGCTTGTGGAGATGGTTTTGTGAATTGGAAGAGCAAAAGAAGAAAATTTTGAGAAGATTTGGAAGAGTATGCGGCGCCTTTAGGGTATATTCTAGTGTGGTTGTGTTATAAAACTAAGTCCCCTTTATATAGGAAGAGTATGGGTCGGGTTTTGTCCCATTTACAATCGGTTTTGGAGAGAAAAATACCACATATGCGGCGCATAATGCTTAGCATAGACATGACATATGCGGCGCATTGTCTATTGCATAATGGGACATATGCGCCGCATAGTCTATGGCATTTGTAGACATATGCGCCGCATAGTCTATGGCATATGAGATACTGAGACCAAATGCCATAGCATAGGCGGCGCATAGTCAAAAGCACACTTAGGAATAGGCGGCGCATAGTGTATAGCACACTAGATTCCGAGACCTTAGGCTATAGGATAGGTTGTGCATCGTTCGTGGCCTAGTTTTTCCAAGGCCTAGCCTTCCTCGATGCCTATTTGGGCATGAGAAAGGCTCAATCCATAGCCTTATGCATCACCGTTCCTAACTTACCAACTTTACCATACAATGCGTCCAAATCGTCAATTGAAATCAATCTCCTCGTTGAATACTTCTTGCACCTATTTTTGCTCAAAACAAATGAAAACGCTTAGTACGATGGGTTGCCTCCCACCAAGCGCCTTAGTTTTGGTTGTGGCACGACTCTTAATTTTGGATTTTCATTTATCAAAAACGAAACAAGTACCAAAACGACACAACGAGAAAACGATAAAACGATAAAATGATGGGTTACCTCCCATCTAGCGCCTTATTTATTATCGTGGCTCGACGTAATAATCTTGATTACTTAGACTTCATCGAGATAAGTGATGGACATGTCATTCATCGAGTCAAGAGGACTGATATAAGGCTTAACACGTTGGCCATTCACTTTGAAAACAGCACCCTTGTTGCCTTCCAATTCGACTACTCCAGACGAGTAGACTTGGATGACTTTAAATGGACCAGACCACTTCGATTTTAACTTACCTGGGAAGAGCTTAAATCTGGAGTTAAAGAGTAGTACCATGTCACCTTTTTGGAAGTTTCGTCGAACAATCCGCTGATCATGATACTTCTTCATCCGCTCCTTATATAAATCCGATCGTTCATATGCATGGAGACGGAATTCATCTAGTTCGTTCAGCTGCTCCAACCTCAGATTCTTCACATCATCCCAATTCAAGTTCAATTTCTTCAATTCCCACAATGCCTTGTGCTCGAGCTCAATGGGTAGATGACAAGCCTTCCTATAAACTAGCAGATAAGGTGACATACCAATGGGTGTCTTGAATGCAGTCCTATACGCCCATAGTGCATCATCTAGCTTCCTAGACCAATCCTTCCTATTAGCATTAACCGTCTTTGCAAGGATCTACTTGTCCACTAGTTTGGGGATGATAAGGCGTAGCCACCTTATGTTGCTTGACACCATACTTAGGCAATACAGATTTGAATAGATTGTTGCAAAATTGAGATCCTCCATCATTTATGATAGTACGAGGTACTCCAAGGCGAGAGAAGATATTCTTCTTTAAGAACGCTACAACACGCTTTCCTTCATTGTCGGCCAATGCTACAGCTTCAACCCATTTTGAAACATAATCCACCGCAACCAAGATATATTTCATTCCAAACGAATTCACGAATGGACCCATGAAATCAATACCCCACACATCAAAGAGTTCTACCTCCAGAATTTTGGACAGGGGCATTTCATGGTGTTTTGAAATAGCACCTTGACGTTGGCATTGGTCACACCTTCTAACATAGTCGTATGCATCTCTGAATATCGAAGGCCAATAATAACCACTTTGCAAAACTTTTCTTGCCGTTCAATTGCCTGCATGATGTCCTCCAACTTGCAAAGTGTGGCATGCTTCTAATATAGTGGGCACTTCTTCATGGTATATACATCGTCGAATGATACCATCCGCGCATCTTCGAAACAAATAAGGCTCATCCCAATAGTTGTGCTGAACGTCATGCATAAACTTCCTTCTTTGATGGTAGGATAAATTGGCAGGTAGCATATTACTCACCACGAAATTTGCAAAATCAGCATACCATGGTAATTTCTCCATTGTTATTGCTAATATCTTCTCGTCAGGGAATGCATCATCAATCTGAATTTCAGGTTGCGCCACATGTTCATTCTCAAGTCGAGATAGATGATCGGCCACTTGGTTCTCGCAACCTCTTCTATCTTTGACCTCAAAATCGAACTCTTGCAGTAGCAATATCCATCGAATCAACCTTGGTTTTGCATCCATCTTCGTTATTAGATACCTAAGAGCTGCATGGTCTGTTTGGACGATCACCTTAGTACCCAATAGGTAGGCACGAAACTTTTCAAATGCATACACAACCGCTAGGAGCTCTTGTTCAGTAACAGTGTAGTTCCTTTGGGCTTCATTTAGGACCTTACTCGCATAGTAGATAGGATGAAATATTTTCTCCTTTCTCTGTCCAAGAACAGCACCAACGGCTACACCACTAGCATCACACATGACTTCGAACGGGAGCGTCCAATCTGGTGCTACCATGATAGAGGCTTCAATGAGTTTTCCTTTAAAGCATTCGAATGCCTTTAAGCAATCTTCATTAATGTCAAACTTCGCATCTTTCTCCAGTAGTTTGCACAATGGACTAGAAATTTTGGAAAAGTCTTTGATGAATCTATGATAGAACCCAGCATGGCCAAGAAAACTACGAACTTCCTTCACCGAAATTGGAGGCGGTAGCTTCTCAATAACCTCAATTTTTGCTCGATCAACCTCTATTACTCTTTCGGAGATGTTGTGCCCAAGAACGATTCCTTCTTTTACCATGAAGTGGCACTTCTCCCAATTCAGCACAAGGTTGAACTCTACAAATCTTTGCAATGCCATGCTCAAGTTTGCCAAACAGGCTTCAAAAGACTCACCAATAACTGAAAAGTCGTCCATAAATACCTCCAAAGTGTCTTCAACCATATCAGAGAAAATAGACATCATACAACGTTGAAAGGTGGCTGGTACGTTACATAACCCGAATGGCATACGTTTGAAGGCAAACGTACCATATGGGCATGTAAACGTTGTCTTCTCTTGGTCTTCGGGAGCAATACAAATCTGATTATAACCTGAATAACCATCCAAGAAGCGAAACCATCCTTTCCCCACTAATCGATCTAGCATTTGGTCCATAAATGGCATGGGGAAGTGATCCTTGAGTGTCCAAAAATTCAGCTTGCGGTAGTCCATGCATACTCTCCATCCAGTAATGGGCCTGAGTGGAATAAGCTCATTCTTCGCATTTGCGACCACCGTCACACCTCCTTTCTTGGGAACACATTGTACAGGACTTACCCATGTGCTATCAGAGATAGGATATACAAATCCTGCGTCTAACCACTTGATAATCTCCTTCTTCACCACTTCTTGCATAGGTGGGTTTAAACGCCTTTGATGTTCAATGGTGGGTGTGCACTTTTCTTGAAGCTGAATTTTATGTGTGCAAATCCCAGGTGGAATACCAATAATATCCGCAATGGTCCATCCAATGGCTCTAATATGCTTGTGTAAGATTGCAATAAGAGCTGCAACTTGTTGCTTACCCAAATCAGCTGCCACTACGACTGGAAGAGTGTTTTCGCTTCCTAGGAATCCGTACTTTAAATGACTTGGCAGCACCTTCAATTCTAACGTGGGTGGTTCTTCAGTACATGGCTTAGCTGGTGGTGTGGGTCGATTCTTGAGATCAAGATCCATCTTCTTGGGAGTATAGCGATAGGTCCCTAATCCCTCGTCCCTAATCCCGATAGAGCACAAATAGCTTCTTCAGAAATTTCAGCATTCTCAATCTCTCCTTTCATGAGCAAAACCTCCAAAGGATCATGAAGAATTTGCTCTTCTTCAAGTCGTTCTTTCTCATCATCAAGGACAACATCAGCCACAGAAAATACACTCAGATCTTTGGGTTGCTTCATTGATTTGCAAACATCAAAACGAACCACTTCGTCATTTATTCGGAATGAAAGCTCATTAGCTCTCAAATCAATGAACACACTTCCTGTAGCAAGGAAAGGGCGCCCCAAGATTATGGGAACCTCAGAATCTGCTTCACAATCCAAGATGACAAAGTCTTCTGGGAAGATAAATGAAGAAACCTTTACCAAGACATCGCATAAAATACCAACAGGTCGTTTTACCGACCTATCCGCCATGACAAGCCTCATATTGGTTGGTGTAGGATCTCCTAACCCCAACTTCTTGTAGATAGATAGTGGCATCAAATTGATGCTAGCACCTAGATCGCACAATGCCTTGGCAAAATCCAACGATCCAATTGTGCAAGGAATAGTGAAAGCTCCAGGATCTGCCTTATTTTGAACTAACGACCTTGTAGTGATTGAACTACAATAATGAACATTATCCGCCAACTCATAACTTGCTGCCCGCTTCTTTGTCAAGAGATCCTTCATAAATTTCGCATACCCAGGCATTTGTTCAAGTGCCTCCACCAATGGAACATTAATGGTGAGCTGCTTTAACATATTCATGAATTTGCTGAACTTTGTGTCATCCACCACCTTCTTCAATCTTTGGGGAAAAGGTGGTCATGGGTATGGAAGTGTTCTCTCCGCGGTTTTCTTCTCCTCTTGCTTCCGTTTTCCCAATTTTTCAGGCTGCACAGTGCTGGATGTGGCGTTGTTGACGTCAGGAGTAGTAGCTGCGGCATCTTCTCCTTTTGCGTTGTCATCCATGTCCGCAAATTCGTCAATCACATGCTTGCCTTTTTCTGAAGTTTCCAGCACCTTACCACTTTTGGTAGTGATGGACATGCATGACCCATCATTCCTTGAGTTTTGCACAGTATCGCTAGGTAAAGTGCCGGCCTTACTTTGGTTGAGTGCTGCTGAAAGTTGACTGAATTGCTGCTCTAGTTATCTAATTGAAGTGGAATGTGAATCTACTAATTGTTTCATGGAGGACAAATCATTAATCACCTCCGTAACTCCCGCGCTCGTTGTTTCCACTCCTTTCAATAACTTAGCCATCATGTCTTCCATACTTCCAGAATTAGATGTGGTGGTGTCACGTCTACCAGGGGGAACGTACAAACCACTCTTTTCATTGTTTTTCTTCCAACTACCTTGGTCTTTGCTTCCAGATTTATCATAATAGTTCCGACCTTGCTTTCCTTGGGCATTCCCGTGGAAACCCCCCTGATTGTTCAAGTAGTTGGCCTCCTCTTCCGAATCAGATTCGTCTCTTCCTTTTGACGTAATCGCTTTCACTTTTTCAGTCTTCCCTAATAGATGCTTTGTAAGAAGATCCATTTGGGTTTTCATGTGCGCCATATCTTGATCACGTTCTTCTTCTCTTCTTCGTTGGTCTGCAGTCATGCCAATAGATAAAGTGGGGCTTGCTACCTCAGAATCCCTGGTATGCCAAGCTCTACTTTGTTTCATCATACGATCCAGCATATTGCTTGCTTGACCAAAGGTGAGGTCCATGAAAGAACCTCCAGCTGCGTTGTCCACCACTGGTTTAGTTATTGAATTCAAGGCTCTATACAAGATCTCCATGAGGTGAACATTAGTCATGTGATGGTTTGGGCATCTTGCTAGCTTTGTCTTGAACCTCTCCCATGTTTCATGAACAGCTTCAGAGGGAAGCTGACGAAAGTTGCTGATTTCATCTCTCAATTGAGCCCTTTTGGATGGCGGAAAGAATCTTTCTAGGAAAGCGTCTCTCAATTGCCTCCAATTTGTAATTGAATCAGGAGTCAGCCCATTCAATCATAGTGTTGCCTCCCCAGACAGAGACAATGGAAATAGACGTAATCGAATAACATTCTGACCAACACCAGGATTGTCAAAGGACTTGCATGTAGAAATAAAGTTGATGAGATGCATATTCGGATCGTCGCCTGCTAGTCCACCAAATAATCCCTTGAGTTGCAATAACTAAATCATGGTGCTTGTGATGTTGAACTTGGCTCCGGGCGCTAATGGTGGTGGAATTATAGCTCCAGTGGCTCTGGCACCATCAAGATCATCATCATCATCGTCGAAAGCTGGTTGCAAAGGTTGGCGATCATACCTATACCAAGCTTGTCGACCTCTTCTGTTGACAGGTGTTGTAGTTTCAGCAACATGCCTTGGGTTTATCAACTCGTCGTCACCTAAATCCTCATCGTCAGGATTTGTGGCTAGCCCAGGATTATCAATGTTTTGTTGTTGGACTTGAGCAGCGGCAGGAGCAGCTAATCTTGCTTGCTCGTGTTGAGCAGCCATCCTGTCGATTTCAGCTTGTGCTTCCATTCTTCTAATTCGTTGTGGTTCAGGATTGATTGGTAATAACGGTTGACCAAAACTTCTAGTATGGGGCATGCACTAAAGTAAAAACCTGCAAGAAACAAAAACAAAAACTAAAAGTAAAAGTACGAGAATCTTTGACCAAAGGGTCTAGTAATTATCACGAACTTGATTGACACTCGTATTCCCTGGCAACGACGCCAATTTTTGATAACGCTCAATCTACAGCTCTCGTGGGAGTGTAAAGCGGTCGTTTGTCAAATATAGAACCCAACCTGGGTTGGGTGTCGATCCCACAGGGAATAGCTTGGCCAACAAGTAAGTAAAATTACTAAACTTTTGGTGCAAGTCTCGTAAGAAGGGGGGAGTCTTGTCGTGCAAGTAATGTAAACAAATGCTGAAAATAATAAAGTAAAGACAGAGAGATTGTTACGTAGGTTGACAACAACGAGAATTGAAGCGTTGGGGTTATGTCCACCTTCTGAGGTATACGTCTCTATTGGCTATGAGTGTGTAGAATTCTGACATGCAATTGCTTATAGAGAATTGTAGTAGATGGTAAATCCAAGCGTCTCTCGACCTAAATAAGGACTATTTCACTTTAACTCTCTCGAGCTTAAAGCGTGTCTAACGGTACGAATTCTCCAAGAGGTTAGTCCAGTTACGGCACTAGCTTTTTAATAGGAAAGGGTGTCCTACTACCTTGACATTATCTCTTTTCCAGACAAATAACCTTTCTCTCGAACAAGTTAAATGTTAGACTGGCGTATTCTTGCGTTTGCAACCGCAAAGAATGTGGATTAAGATGAAGAGAATAATGATATAAGCAATATACGTGTCACGAACTCACAAACTCACAGCAATAGATAGTATCTCATTCGGCTTCCATAACCCCAACAGAGAGGTTTAGTTACCCATGAATGTGAAGGAGATCACGATTGACATTGTTATTATATCACAATATTGAGTAATGGCGTGTAGATCAAGTGATAGGTGTTAGGCGTGAATTCCTTAGCAAGGTAACGTTTCTCTTGTTGCGGAAATTAAGAATTGAATAGATGAATAGAAGAAAATAGTATTAATGGAAAGATTAGAAGAGTTGTAGGATTGTTGTGGGGGAAGAAGAGAGGGATGGAAGAATGTATTGTGGTTAGGGATGAATTCTCTCCACTAAGGGAGGAATTAATTAAAAATCTCTAGCATGATAGGGTATTTATAATACCCATATCCTACTCCTACTAAACTAATGAAATAAATAACCAAATCCTACTAGGCTAATGGAATACTTAACCCAAATGTACTAGGTTAATGTAACATTATCATAATCCAGCTTTGTGTCTGTAAGTCCCCAAAGTCTTCAGAATTTCTGTTTTAGCCCGGGACAGATTTTCCATGCAGCAGTTTTGGTCCTTTAGGCGTCCCACTTCCTTCTCCTTCGTTCGTGAGCTTTCTTTTGCGTCAAGTAAGCCATAAAATGCTGTATTTTGCATCATTTATACCTGAAACTTTACTAATCATGTTTGTTAGCTCATTTACAGGAAAAAGGAATAAAAGTGCATGAAATATATAATTTGTTCTCAAAACTAGGCTAAAATATGGGCAAAATATATTGATATAGGCGTGTAAATTCGCCTATCATCATTGCTCCATTCGAATTTGGAAAGCAAATTACACGGCTGACTTGTTAATGTAGGATATCATATCATGTGGTATGTCGGAAATGCACTCCTATCAATGTACTGTGAGTTTGAAGTATTGACGAGGCATATGACGCATTAGAGAAAATAACAGAGAAGGATGTTGTCTCTTGGGTAGCTCACTGTCTCAATCAATTTGTAGTTGTGTTTGTTACTTTTTCCAATTGTAAGATGATATATGTGGAAAGTGAGGTTCCTCTAAATTCTTGTTTTCTTTAACTTTAGCTTTAAAGATCCAATTTTTACACGAGAAATCAAAGTAATATGAACAATGAGTTGTCGAAGAAAACTGGTTTACCCAACCAAAAAGAATAAATTGCTCTCTGTGGTTTAAAATAATGTTGATACTGTAAAAATAAAAGGCTGAAAGTTTAAATTTTGATTGAAGTGATAAGGCTTTCACTTTAAAAAAACAAATACTAAAAAAGAAGTATTAATAGATTTAAAATCAAGTGGGTCCTATAAAGGTAAAAAGGTAATTGTGCCTTTGAAAATTTTCCAAATAAAGAAAGAGGACATTTATTTTTGGATGGGCGACACATAATTTAGGTCTGAGGTAGTAACAAATTTTTGCATATGCATCCATTTACGCTTATTGGGTTTCCTTTCAAATTGTTCTTACATTTCAACCATTTTTCATTTTGTGCTTGTAATGTTCTACTTCAAACAGATGTTCACGAATGGATTGTTCTTAATATTAATAAATGCAAAACCACATGTACAATAAGTCGAATCAGATGCAGAATCAATGCTTTGTACAAAATACTTTTCTTGACATTATTGAGTCAGGAGTTATCAAATGAGAACAGCACTGAAATGCTTGCAACAAAGTCTCAAAAAGAGGAGCTAATAACAGTTCCACCAAATTTAGCTCGAACTGTAGAGGTCTAAAACAACTTCATCTACTAATTATTGGAGAATATGCCTATCAACTTCAGTGCCACATTCATATTATTCAATCTTGAAGTCCATACATTTACCCATAGAATGGCTCATATCCCATTCTATTAGCTCGTCTGGGATCAAACTAACAAATTGTGTCCACTCTTCGACCTCATTAATAATATCAGCAATCAGAATGGCTTTGGTCATACTTAATGGTAGTTTGGTACAGGTTCTGAAACCAGAATCAGAGATTGGAGAAAATTTTGAGTCTAGGTACTCTAATAGACAATCAAAGACGAATCCTTTAAGCTGATTCCTCTGTTTTGGGTCATTACAGCCAAGCCACACACAGAAAGCCATCCACATAAAAATCAAAAATATTTCATGTTCATTTAGGAGAAAATGGCTCACAGAGAACCCATCCTCTATAGGTAGAGCCTGCTGTTGAGGTGTAGTTCCAAATATGAGTTCAGCATTCAAAATGACCTATTTTGCGTAGCTGAGTTTGCTTTCTTTTACCTAATCAATCTTGCTGAGCACACCAAAAATGTTATGAATCAGTTCTCTGCAACTCCTCCTGGTGGATAATGAGGTCTCACAATCCGAAAGATCTCTATCAGGTTCTTGAAAGAGAGGTTCATCATCAACAGAGTCCACTGATTCAGCAAGGACTTTGTCCTCTAGAAGAAAACAAGCATCATATTTATTAGAAGCATGGATGCATGAAATCCAAGTTCAGAGTTGTCTTATTTTTTAATTTATGTATTTGAGGGAAAGAAAGAAAGTATGTAAATAGTAAAATGTCGAATCGGGGACCATACTTGAGCTAATATTGGGACTGCTGGAGAGGTAGCTGTCAGTTGAATGGTGATAAAGTGAATTCCCAACTAAATTTGCTTCATCTTCCAAAGGAGAAAAATATCTAGTAGGATAAGTGATAGCACATTTAGCTCTAAACCTTTGCAAACCTGGTTCTGAACTGTTTCTTTCGGCCATCTCAAAATCCATATCTTCTTTATCAAATCCGCCAGGTTGAGCACTAAGTTTTTCTGCCACATTGCTCCAAGTTTCAGAAACTGAAGGCTTTTGGGGCTTAGTGCCTGAACCTGCTGGGAACGATTCCAAACCCATGAGCCTAGCAACTAAACTTGGAGCTTTCATTTTGCGCTTGCTTTTACAACGTGTATCAGTCATTCCATTATTCTTTGCATTTGGAAAACCCCCACTATTCTCATCAATAATCTACATTGTTTAGACAAGAACCAAAAATAATAAAAACAAAAACTTTCCTGTCAGGCTAAAATCTGAGACAATAGAAGAAAAAGAAAGCTAAATGTGGGAGTATAGTTCAAGAAATGAGTACCAAACGAAGCTTTGGCTGCTTGTCATCCCCTCCAAACTTTTTTGAAGCTTGTTTCAAGCAAGCTATAAGAATGCAACACAAAAAAGGAAATAATTTAGCCTTCCAGCTAGAATCATCTTCAAGAAATTAACCATTCTGCTTTAAAAATGAGTGGAATGTAGTAGTGGCCAACCTGGGGAAAGCAGTTTCTTTGGAAACAGCTTCTTGGAAAATCTACGGTTCCGATCAAAGAGCTGAAAGAAAATGCCCATGCAACCATAAGGCCTTCGAGGTTGTCTCTCAGTAATAGCGGCTAAACTATCATTCATTTCTCTAGCTGAGCTATCATTCATTCTTCAAAATCCTCTGTTAAATTTCTTCACCTTTTCTCCCACTCTGCTGAATATGATTCACACACTTTGTCTTCCCAATAAGATTCTATCAAAAATTATCTTCACATTAATTTGGAAAGAATTAAATGAAAGACCCCCCCCCCCCACCGTCCCCTCTGCCCACCACATCACTCACCCTCCTTGGCGTAAAAAAAGAAAATGGGGAAAAAGAACTTACATTTTAATGCAAGAAACAAAGCAAAAACCCAACAAAATATCAGAAAGAAAGTAGAAAATAGCTATAAAAAGTAAAACCGTGAGCTGTGTTCAGTTATGACAAAACTTTCACAAGAAACCACAGTCAAACAAAGCAAACATAGAACAAGAAAATACAAACAGCAATACCCAGAATGTCTTCAACTTGTACCAAATGTGCTACTGTTCAAGAAAACAGCTAGAACTGGTTATAGTACACTCTAGTAAGCTATTCTTTTCTTTTTTTTATCTTCTTTATGACAGTGAAAAAAGCTAAATCATAAATATTTTAAATTAGTTCCTATATACATGCTTTCTATGTTTTGCTATCACAAATGCTACAGAATAAGAAAAGAATGCATCGATAGAGACTAATCGATTAGGCACCAACAATAATAATAGAACCCAAAGCAAATGCAGCAAGGACAAGACCGAATGTTTTTCAAAATCCAAAGTGCCAAAGAACTTCAAAGTACTTTTAAGAGAAAATAGAGGGAGTAAGGGGAGGAGAAGTTTGTCCTCATAGAGAAAGGGAATGGTGAGTTTATATAGTGAGGAGGGTCGTCCACAATCCCAAATAATGAAGGAAGAATAATATTTAATGGAAGAAGAATAACATATAATGAATCAATTAAGGGGATTGTTCCCTTAAATGGACTGGGTAAATCAATCCGTTCCACCAATCATGCTATAGTTTCCATAAATAAATAATGCCCTATTATAACATTTGTAATTTCCATGAATAGAACAAGTAAAAAGAGATCCTTCCTACTTATTAAATGAAATCAAGAAGAGGTATCTAAATTTACCGTAATTAACATGTGAGGGGATGTCTGTCAACCATGTAAGGCAAGAAAAATAAAAAATCAAATTGGTACAGGATCATACCCAAACAGTCAAAACGTGCACATATTAGCCTTATTAAAGATTTACGAAAAAATCTGACAAATAAAAATTGAATTACTGAGATGTTTTTCTCAAATCAAATTGGTACAGGATCATACCCAAACAGTCAAAACGTGCACATATTAGCCTTATTAAAGATTTACAAAAAAATCCTCGAATCATCACATACATGCTTTTCCCATACAAAATTACCCATATTGACTAAGAGGCATAAAAAATATGAAGTTGCAAGAAGTTAGACGTGGTTGCATATACCAGAGAAACGAACAAATTGACTCACCATTCAAGTGAAGCGTCACGAAATTTCAATCAAGGAGGACATGCAAAAAGGGTCGAATAAAAATCACAGACTTAAAATCAACACATTTATTCAGGAAAAATAAAACGTGGCCACACCTATGAGAGACACAGATGAAGAAATAGTACTAAAGTTCACACACATTTTTCGAACACGGGATCAAACCTGAAGACGGATTCTTTATTTTTGATGAGGAGAAGCGGCTTGACTCGCCTTGGGTAGGAGTTGGCAATGCGTATGGAGGAGAAAGAAGAGGCGACGGCGTAGGCTGTTCGCCGGAGATGGCGGCATGGCGACGAGGACTCGGAGTGGAGGGGGTGGTTTTGGTGGTCGATTCGGGATGGAGACATCGGATGAGAGTGGGGGGAGATCGAGATTTGGAGGTGTTTGTAGAAAGAGAGAAGAGAGAGGTGGAGAGAAGAGAGAGGTGGAGAGATAGAGGCGGAAGTTGGGGAGAAAAATTTGAGTTAGGGTTCGTAGGTTTGAAATAGGAAAACAGAGATCTTTTGATGTCAATCGTTGGATTGGTTTTTGATCGATGACTGTGATTTAATGTCATGGGAGAATTAATATGTGGCTAGGATGTAAAATAATGGCATAAATTGTAAGAAATTGGGTTAAGATTGTAATGGATTGTGTAAAAAAAGGCAATAATTGCAAGAAATTAAATAAAATTGGATTAAAAGGTAAACAAAATCATGCAAGGTAATTAGGCTATTATTTAAATTAAAGTAGGAATAATAATAATATATGATAATAGTAATTAAATATATATATATATATATATATATATATATATATATATATATATATATATGGCGTCGAGGATATCATCATCATTTACAAGTATCACCAAATTGAATTGAACTTCTTGTCCAATGAACAGATTAATTTGAAAGTACATTAACAAGATGAATTGATAGACATGTATTGCTCTCTCTACAATGAAATTTATCTTATTTTATCTTCATAGGGCGGCATCCCCTAGTTAACATCTTATTTCGCCTTCATAGGACGTCATCAACTAAACAACAACTTTAAATAATAAATAATAAAAAATATAATAAAAGATAACTCATAATAATGAAAAAATAATAATTAAACAATAAACTATAATAATAAATGATAAATAATACATATATTAATATATATAATAACAATGTCAATAAATAATAATATCAATAAATAGTATTAAATAAAGCAAAACTAGACAATGTATTTTGCAAAATTGTGAGTGTCCATAATCACGTGAAAATAATTTAATTAATAAAATTATAAAAATGTTATTTTTAATTTTAGAATATTATAAAATATGATTCTAAAAGATAATTGATGATTTATGCATTTTCTAAATTATGAATGTGATATGTCGAAAATCTGTTTGATGTAAAAAAATATGCAAAAATAATAATGTTTAAAAATTAACGATTTTCTTAAAATAACAGATTAAATGTAGTGTCGGGAGGTCAAAATTGGGTGTCAACATCACAGTGTCAAAATTGGCTTCCAATACTGACTTTTAAAAAACTAATTCAAAACAATAAATAAATAGGAACAATTAAATTTCTTAAATTCATGATATAAGAAATACAAAAATGAAGTATAAGAATAAATAAAAATTTCAACATTATTATTGAAACAATTAAATTACCTTAAATATCAACAATATCTAAACAATTCATTTATTATGAATATTAAGGAAGTATTGTCTAAAATATCAATGAATTAAGTGGACTCAATTTAAAATAGTTGAATAAACCTTTCAATCTTTTCTATTTACCCCATTTGAATTGGACACACTCCTTAATAAATTCTTTACTCTTGCAAGGTTAAAAGTAATTTCACTAATACATTTTTATTTACTAAAATTTATACATTTTTTTAAAATAATAATGATTATTTTGGTAACTAAAACCTCCAATCAATGACACTTTACCGTGTCTTTTGCCTCTACTGTTTTACTTTCCTAAAATCTTCTTTCATCTTCATTTTCTCTGTTTTTCCTTTTCTCCACTGTATTCCCTGCGCACCTTGACACCAAAACACAAGTTTCAAGCAAAATTCATGTTCTTAATCTCAATTTTTATTAGTCCATCATGATTTATTTTTGGTAAGTACATCTTTGATGGTGGAGCAAGTTTTCGAGAAATTTTTCATTTGATGTTTGTTATATATATGATACATGATGCTAACTATTTCAAGCCTTAATCCTTTTATTTCAAATCTGTTATTATTACTGATCTATTATACAAATTAATTAATTCAAGTTTTAATCTATTTTCTCTAGATCTGTAGTTAATATTGTTATAGTACTAACTAATTCAATTATCCTTTGGATATCTTCTTATTCTATGATACTAATTAATTTTTTCTATCCTTTGGTCCTTTTTACTTGCTCTAAAGATTGATTTTTTATTTACATTTTCTATTTACAGAAGATTGATTTTATAAATTTGTCTTAAGAGTTGTATAGAGCAATAGGTTTGAATCGGACCGAGTCATTGTAACCTACTGGGAACTATAGAAAGTAATTTGCTTATGGATTGATGAATATTGAATATCATAATACTCCCTCAGTCTCAAATTATATGTCGCCATTTGACCAGACACGATATTTAAGAAATAGGCATTGACCTTGCTAAAGTTACTAAATTACCCCTCTTAAAAAAGTATTGGACCACTGGGTACTTTTATTAAATTTCCCAATAATTAAAAAAAATGCAACAAAGAGTACAGTATTAAAAAAAAATCTACTAAAAAAACACAGCACCTGCACAATTGTCTCTCTCTTTTGCAAAGAGTTAAGTAGTCCAAATTAGTGTATTGCTTTAATTTAAAATTTTACTCTGGTTTTATCTATCAACAATTAAGAAAAAATTGTTATTGTAAAATTCAATTTTCTAGAAAATAGGACAAATTTGTCGTCATGTACGGATTTTCCACGAAAAATTTATGTTTCTGATTTGATTTTGGTTTCAATTTTTGGGTGCTAAACCTACTTTTCATTTGAATTTTTAGAAACTGGTTATTTTGTGGCGCCAAATCTTCTTTTCATTTGAGAGATGTTCTTTTGCATCTTCTGGTTACTGTATCCTTTCTTTTGTTTTGGATAATTTCCAAATTCTTCCTTTTATCTCCTCTCTTATTTTTGCCATTACTCTAAAGATGAGGTTCGTCGTACCTATAGACTCAACCTTCAGAAATAAACGATTGAAATTAGAAGAACGTCAAGCAATTGCAAAGTTTCGTTTGAAAGAAAGTAAGGAAGCAAGTCTTAAATACAAATCTATAACACAAGATGCGATGTTGTTCAAGAAATCAATAAGAACTATTCAACGCATATGGAAACAATGTCAATCATCAGTTGATAATGGTATGTCATCGTTAGATGTATCTTAAAGACTTACAGGTAAAGTTGGAAGAAAACGGATTGGAGTAGACATTAATCAAGTCAAAGAAATTCCACTTTGTCGTCGAACAAATATTCGAACTCTGGCTTTTGCGATGAACATGTCAAAATCAACCATATTTTGGCGGGCGAAAGATGGAACTCTTTGTCCACATTCTAATTCCATCAAGCCTCAGTTAATGAAAGGAAACAAAAATGTACGACTTCAATACTGCCTCTCAATGATTGATCCGAATAAAATCGACACAAATCCCATGTTTATGAATATGTTTAATTATGTTCATATTGACGAAAAGTGGTTTTTTTTGTCCAAAAAAGTTGAAAGGTACTACCTGCTTCCTGTAGAGCATGAGCCAGATCCGTATCGTTCTTACAAAAGTAAAAATTTTATTCCAAAGGTTATGCTTATGGCTGCTGTAGCACATCCTCGATTTGATGAAAATGGAATTGAGTTGATTTCTGGAAAAATAGGTATTTTTTCATTTGTAGTTAAGGAACCATCTAAGCTGAATAGAAAAAATCGAACAGCAGGAACTATGGAAACAAAGCCCATTCAGTCAGTAACTAAAGATATCACTAGAGCTTGCTTGATAGATAAAGTTCTTCCCGCTATTAGAGCAAAATGGCCAGCTTCTGATTCAAATAATCATATCTTTTCACAACAAGATAATGCAAGGCCACTTATCAGTAACAATGATTTTGAATTTATTGAAGTTGCCCGGCAAGATGGATTTGACATTAGATTGTGTTTTGAACCATCGAAAAATCCCGATTTAAATGTTTTAGATCTTGGTTTTTTTAGAGCAATCCAAACTCTTCAATATCAAAAGGCCCCTAAAAATATTGATGAATTAGTGGAAGCAGTGGACAGATCTTTTGATGAAATGAAAGCCAAACAACTCAATCATGTATTTCTAACTTTACAATCTTGTACGATTGAGGTGATGAAAGATAGTGGCGGCAATAATTATGAAGTGCCTCATTTGAAGAAAAATGGACTAGAAAGAGAAGAAAATCTTCCTCTCCAACTTCATTCTGATATTGATATCGTCAATAAATACTTGGCTCTACTTCAACAAAGATATGGGTTATTATTATGGTAAAGCTCTTTATTTTGAAGTTGGAATGGTGTTTTTTTCAAGTAGTATGTAGAAGTACTGTACTACTTTTGTGTATAGCCGTAGTGATCATCATGTAACTTTAACAATGATGTTTTGTCAAATATGTTAGGAGTACTATTTTTGTGTACAGACATGGTGATCATAATGTATTTTTTGTACTAATGAATAACTATACTTACAATGATATAAGTCCCACCAGCTTATATATACTTACACATCTTTTTCTAGCTTTATTGTTGTTTTATGATTCTATTTGTTTCTTACTTTCTTATCACATAATAGAGGGCTGCATAAATGGAAGAAAGGAGAAAAGGGAAGTGGGAGTCATACCGTCACATTTTTATGAATTTTTATTTTTAAACAAGGGAGTCTATTTCGAGAACAATTAATTGAATGTTAAAGAGTTTATGCAGACCAAATATATTTGGACAGCATGGGGATGTCAATTGTTCAGGGGAACTAAATGAAAATAGTTGAAATCAATGTTGCGATTATGAGAGACCTTGGTTTATGCAAAAGGGTGTGGTACAATTTCACTAATAAAGGCGGCACCCTCAGCTATTATGCAAAGAGCAGTAGCTACGCTCCATAAAGACAACATATTGGGCATGGTAACATTTTGTCAGGTTTCTCTAAGCTAATGGTGTCTATTACAATTCTTTTCTCGTGATGAATAAGATTGGTAATCGCGATCCTGAGAAGAGTCATGTTTTGGTTTCTCCGAGTGACCTTTGTCTATTTAACGATGACTCCTTTCCTTATACTTTTTTTTCCCGTTAAAAGTCGTCTCGCTCCCTTTCCCTGTCAGATATCCTACCACTATCATGTTCATGAGACTTTAGTCTTCCTTGATCCTTACTCTTGATAAAATTTATTGTCCTTTATCTGTGACATTTTTTTTTTTCATGTCATTGATTTGTATTTTCTATTTATACTTTACTATTTATGGTCGTTGACTAGTGTACACTGTATTTGAAAGTTTGCATCTGATGTTTTCATGGTATTGATATCCTCACTTTAGGATGTTATTCATTGAGGCAATCGTAACTTCCGTGTTATGTTTGTTAAATTTGGTGTTCTATGACTCACTCTCACTGTTGTCGAGTGATTGAACATTTAATCATAAGCTGACAGTGTGATGATCTATGTTTATGTTGAAATATCACAGAACATAGGCTAGCCTATGTACTTCTGGTGAAGAGAGAACTGAGAATGGAGAAACGTAAGGTTGTGAATGGTGGGAAAGCAAATAGGAGTGTGTCATCTGTATTGACCTACTTTAAAAAATGAAAAGGCCGGGCTGTTAACTTTACTATTTTATGGTGGTTGTTGAATACTGGCTTCTTGATGAGCTCTACGAGAGGTGCATTGCATCAGCTTGATATTTGTCGAAAACTGAGTATTCGGTGCGGGAGTAAATAAGTGCATAAACTAGAAACAAAATTTTCGGAAATTGTTTTCTTGTGTATTTTCATTTTTGTGGTAATACATGTGAAGTGGAAGTACGTTCAAGTTAAGGTCGACAATATTCAATAATCGAAAGATTAACAGAAAAAAGTTTGTTGTGGAGTGATAAGACTTTTACTTTAAAAAAACAAATACTAAAAAAGAAGTATTAATATATTTAAAATAAAGTGGGTCCAATAAGGGTAAAAAGGTAATTGTTCCTTTAAAAAAATTCCAAATAAGAAAAGACAACATTTATTTTGGGACTGACAAAAAAGGAAATGGCGACACATAATTTGGGACGGAGGGAGTAATATTTTTATTTGGTTCGAAGGATATCATGTGCCTCAGCAGAGAAGTAAAGTTCTACTCTCCTCTCTTTCTCTTACGTATCTAGTTCTATAGCTTAACCCTTACTTTTACGATGTAAGGGCAGAACGCATGTCAAAAGTTATTTAATTTCGCTATTATGATATTTTTGGGGGTGTTGGAGACTTAATTAAAAACTATTAATACTATGTAATATTGATTTGTAATATTTATGTCTATTAACATTCTAAAATTAAATTATAAAATATTATTTTTTTAAAGTGGGCTAGCCCGTAAGGCCCGGAACCCACAGAGTAATCGTGTGGGCTTGATATTTTTTGGCTCATCATTTTGATAGGCTAGCCCAACCTGACCCGTCAAACTCAAAGTCCGTGTGGGTTAGCTCGGATGGGCTAAGTCAACCCGTATTGACATCTCTACAAAAAAAAAACTCTACATTATTGATACTCAAAGGAGACTTTGGACTCTTGAAGAATGCACGGAGGCGAATTCAGGATTTCAAAACGCGGATGTATGAATGTGAAATTCATTAAGATGACCTACATTATGCATATTATACTAGACAAGGAGCCTAGAAATGGGGACAAAACAAGAACAAATTCCATGAAAATGTGCATCAAGATCATAAATAACTTACACACCAGGATTATCTAGGCTCTAGGGTACCCCCCACCCCCACCCCCATGCAAAAGTTTCATCGTCACCCTGTAAGACGAGGCCAACTTATCTAAAGATGGACATTACTTCAGTTCATAAAACCTTTCGATAGGTGCTTGTTAGATCTTATTAAGCTTTTATGCTACGATGATAGGATTTGCTTTTGCTATTGCATTCTGACCAGCATTCCTATGATCAAACTGGCATTTGTGTTTGTCTGAATAATAATGAACTGCGTAGAAAAGATCACCATATTTGCAACTGAACCCCGTTAATCCCACACGCTTACGACAAGTTGTGCACTTTTTCAAACCCTCTTTTGACTTCACTTGTGAAATCTGAGAGGCTAAACCTGCACATGCAACCGCGGCACCTGGAAAAGCAAGTTTTGATTCATCGTTTCTTGAGCTTCTGCATACGACGACTTTGCTGGATGCAGCTGCAAGATTTGCATGTTCCTGCTTCAGTATTATCATGTCCTTTTGACACTTGGAACACATATTCATGTAGCTGCACTACCAAAAAATTCATAGTAGTTGATGCAGAGGACGGGGTCTTCTGGAGCTCGACAACCTATCTCTTTAGATGACTCCATTTTTGCAGTTAACAAGTCATGTTCAACACCATATGTGTCATGCCTCAAATCCTATTGGGGCGGACTGACACCCAAAACCGAGGAGGCTCGGGAGAACCAGCTCATCACCTTATACTTCCCATGCATACCTCTATGACAACCCAAAATTCGGATAGCATCATATCCCATATAAAAGGAAATAATCACCTGTGTAAGCTCGAGCGCACATATATATATGTATATACAATACATAGCCATTGGAGCCATCACGTCTATTAACAAAACACCACCTTGACTGTACATTAGGTCTACAAAGCCTCTAGACAATACATAAAGTTTAACTAAGGTCGGGACGCACCCTGCCATATAACTGACTTCTATACAATACCAAAAGTGACTGGATATGACACGAAAAGCCCCAAAGCAAACTGGAGCTCACCAAAAGCAGCTGGATATCATGACTCCTACTTATGCGGTGTATGAGCTGAGGTACCTGTGCCTGCAGCATGAAATGCAGGTCCCCCATGGGGGACGTCTGTAAAAACATGCACTGAGTATGTAAAGTTATAGATAATCACATATGATATAAGAGCTCAGTAAAAATTAGAAACAAGTGAATAAATCGTAATAGGAGTGGACCATACTTACTAGAACTTGTGACAACCCGTACATTGTATTTATTCAATCACTTTACCTTCGTTCATATCATATTTGTAATCATTACTATACTGTATTGTGACCATTAGGCTGCCTCCAGTACATATCAACTGGGATAAACCCATGATAGGCTTATTCCCTTGGGATACCACCCATAAACACATAAATAGGGATCAACCCATGATAGGCTTATGTCCCTGGGATACCATCCGATAAGAAAGAACTTCCATCACTTAGTTCAATTAATTTTTGAGATTTTTATGTCGGTCGCCACCATATTTTTGATACTTTCAAATAATGATACATCAATAAGAGACATATAAATAGACCATCAATGCAATAACGATGAAGAACCCATTGGCACATCAATTAAGTGCTTTGGAGTCATCAATGCCATAACAATGAAGTAGGAACTTATTAGTATATCAATGAAACGTTTTGGAGTGATTAATAGCATATGGATCTTGTTTGAGTAACCGGATACCTTCTGACATTCATTTCTGCAATAAACATGTAAGTTTTGGAAAATAAGTAAGTATTGGAATGTCCTGACATCTTGTAGGGTGGAAACAAGTTCATTGGTAACGTAGGACATCATACAAAACCATTATGGATCACATGTTATTGAATAACTTTGGAAACTTTCTTAATAGAACAATTGTTCACTTTTATGCCAAAGATATGGTATAGAGTATGCTTTACATACCTGACTATCAACCTTCAATACTAGTCCCAAATGGACTTCCCGTTTTTTCGGATTACTTATCTACAATGAACATATATAGCAATCTAGTATTAGCAACCAAACGTCACAATTCAATTATTTGAATTCACCAAACTAGTGGTTAATTAGTAAGCCTTAATTACACCATGAAGGGTTTCACTTTAACCCTCTTATACTCCAATTACATTCACATGCCATGCATATTCATACAACATCCTCCAATATAAAGTTTGGATTCATTTATCCTTCAACCAATCCATTAAACCAAATTGAGCCATAGACATAAATAATCATCAATTCAGTAGTATATAACCATATTCACCATCCATAACTCAATTACTATATCCACCTTCCTCAATTCAATAAAATCAAACCATGCAAAATAGTCCATAACTCTATTTCCATCACCTTTCAATAACAACCAATACATATAATCCTCTATCACACATATACATATGGAAAAGGATAAAGGCAAAAAATATTCATACCTTAGAATTCACCTCTTGATTATGGAATCCTGTTTGTACAAATAATAGAAGCCGTTCGAAGCTCTCGAGATGACAAATGCAGTTATCGAATTACTTTGGAATTTCTACGGTTGAATCAAAAGTAATTTAAAGGTCAAATTTGGCTAGGTTTTGTTCTTTCTCAATGATTGATGATGAAAATGAGTTTTTGAACTCATATACATGTATATATACACATATTCCCATCCATAATATAATAGGAAATGACCAAAATGCCTTTAAAATTTAAATAATGTCAAATCTGTCCTTTGGTGGACTGTTTTAATAAGATAAAGTAGATCGACCATAACTCTTTGCTCCGATATCGTATTTGGGTGAAATTGATATGGTTGGAAGGATAATTCAAAAGTATTTCATTTCATATAAAGTAGGCCACCAAGTTCGTCCTGTACAAGGAGTTATGCTCATTTGAAGTTGACCCTAAAAATCTGTTTTGAGAGGCTAAAGTAAAACGAGTATAACTCCTTAGTAAGACGTTGGATTTGGATGAAACCAATTGCATTGGATATAAGACTCAATGATCTTTATTTTCATAGGTCGCATCTCTCACATTTCATTATATTAAGGTAGTTATGATCGTTCGAAGGTTTCCTGCACATTTACTATTCCCAAATATCCCGTCCACTGTTTTATAGTTTCAAACTTGCTCGATTATATCCGAAACCTATCCGTTTTAGTAAATCTTTATATTGTTGGAAAGGTTATGCAATAACCTTCGTATGGAACCATCGACGAGCAAATTCCGGTATAAATAAAATAAAATAAAATTAATTCCATATAAATAAGACCAATACACGTACTTGAATACGCCAATTCACGTACTTGAATACGGGGTGTTACAAAAAATTCGTTAAGTACATCACGCAACAACAAAGGGACAAACAAAAACTTCAACCAAGGAACATCACATTTATGAAATATAAAGCAATTCAGAATAATAGTGAGCTACATTGTATGAGGTGTTCCATCATAAAGTATTTGATAAACTGATTTTACTGATGTTCTTCTATTTCAATTGCCGGGGGTCTATCGGAAACAACCTCTCTACTTCTTCGGGTGTAGCGGTATGGACAGTGTACATTTTACCCTGCCCAGATACGCTGGTCTTCTTGTTGTTGTTGTTGTTCTATTTCAATTGGTCTGCTTCTAAACATCTTGGATTATGACTCATACCACAACATTCTTCTTTTGTTGTTACCATTTTAACTATCTTATCGTACGACTTGAAGCGTGTGTTGCCATGAAAACCTTTTTTCTTCTAAGAGTGTTTAGCATGCTGGACTATGTAAGGAGTGATTGTCCTGACCAATGCATTGAGCATCCTATGAATTCTATCGATGGAAACCTTTAGACATCTTCATTCTTATCTGCATGAATGCTGGTTTGCATCGGATAAGCTTAGGTTTTGGAGAAGATTGTTTCAACAGAATAATATATATGCCCCAATGTCTTAACTCAAGGTTTGAGTTCAAAGGACCAAGCATCCGCAAGACGAGCTAGCAAAAAAAAATGACATGAGCTGATAAGTAGGATTTGAACTGAAGTAGAAATTTAGAACTTTCTCGTTGGAGTCACACGTGAAGTAGTTTTCTTTCCTCTTAGCAATAGAAAAGAAGAACCAGTAAGTACTTCGCACCTATGATTTTCCCTGTATCAATAACACTACTTTCTTGAAGTGGATAATCTAGACTCGAAGAGGTATACATCTCTCTACCAAATATTCTTTTTGATGAATAGGCAGTATGGAATATGGACACGCTTAAAATGTCAAGTGAAAGAAGTTATGTCATCAAATAGTTTCTCCAATCTTTCCTTTCGAACAAAGCATATTTAGATAGAAAATGTTTGACTCATCTTATAATTTACTATACGAAAAGTTTTACTTGATGGTAAGATATGCTTGGAGAATATTCTTCTAATCTGATGATAGACGGTTATTTTTCCGTTGCAAGTGAATTTGATAGCTAAAGTAAGCCTTCCATATCTTTTAGAGTACAAAGATGCTTGGGTGGAAAAGGTATCCTATCATCCAGTTTTGTGGTTGCTTGGATCAGAAAGTGCAAAACATAGCCTTTAATAGTTGCGATTATTGCTGCACTAGAGAAAAAGCTCGACTTTCTTTTTCTTTCAGGGGAGCTGCATATACATCGTTGCCGATTATTGTGAAGATGAAAATATGTGAGTGATTATCCCTGATTTTTCTAACATTTTAAATGTGTACATTTAAGGAAAGATAAGAATAAAGAACAAAAATAGCAACTAAACGAGGGAAGGGAAAACAATTTGTTAAGTAAAATTCTTCATCATTGTCACCGGCTATATTTTATCGTAAAATATGGCTAACCTGTGTTTGTAGAGAACAACCTTTTGCCAAGATCGTGGCTGTTTTCAGCCTGTGTTGTAAGCACATCCAGGTATCTGGAGAATGAAAGACCTCAGATTTCATAAATACTCCCTCGTACCAAGAACGATAGAAGGGGTAGTGAGGTTGAAAATAAAGAAATTAATAGTATGATCATAGAACTTCTTTTGTGGTGTAATCTGAGGACGGTGATGATTTTTTTCCCCGCGTTCAGGGCGGAGGTCATGAGGAAGTCTAGAGGATCACTTTTCCCGGAAGAGGTAGTTAAATGAGAATTCAATACTTATGAAGCTTCTCTGCGCCTTCCCGGTAGCTTAAAAAATTGCGTGTTTTTATGTTGTTTTTATCCTGCTATTATAGAAACTCTGTAAATGGCTAACTCATCTATTGTTAGGTTTGGAGCATCTGCATTCCAACCGCGTTCATCATAGAGATCTCAAGGTAAAAACTTGTTGTAATCGGCAAAATAGAAAAGACTTCTTAGCATGAAACGTTTTTAATGTGAGCTATTTTGAATTAAGTTATGTAACATATTCATCACAAAGGACAACGACATCAGGTTAGGTAAGAATGCCCGAACAATTACTTGATTGGGTCATCTTTGCTTCTTTACTATCCTTCAAATTCACTTGATTGTCACAGGTGATTTTGGATTAGGAAAATTGCTAGATGCAGAAGACCTTGCTTCCTCGGTATGAATTTCTATTGCGGCAAAATGAACCTCTTACTTACATGCAAGTTTCGACCATCTATTGTCACCTAACAATCGATTCAGCATATCTATTTAGCAAGAGAGAAATCCCTTCTCCCTCCAAGACCGAGAAAACCTAAAATTTGCTTTTATTTTCAATCATAGGTACCAAAATGTTGTGGTGGTCATCTTCCTTTTTTTCAAAACAAATATTGTGGTATTTATCATATTACAAAGCTCCTGTCGCCATAGCACCTAGCTTAATGCATTTGAGAAAAAGACGTCGAGTTGTACAGCTAATCCTTAATTTTGGAACAAATATCATGTAATAGGTATCTGGTACACCAAACAACATGTGCCCTGAGCTCCTTGCCGGCATACCCTATGGCTATAAATCTGACATATGGTCGCTTGGTAAGAAATAAGAATGTAGATAAAGCAATGTATTTCAGCTCTTTACATCATGTCCCTAATACTAACACTTTAATGTTATTTTAGGATACTCTATGTTTCACATTGCTGTACATTATCAACAAATTAATGTTACGCAACATATCTCGAAAAGTTATACTTGTTACGCAAAAAAAAAAGAGAGTAGTTCTTTATCCTAATATCTTCTATATGATATAGTGACAATGTAAATCCAACAGGACAAAACTGGACTTATCAACAAATTAAACTGGGGTTTGTTCTCACCACTTCCGATTATATACTCCTGCAACTTGTAAGTATCTTCCTTCTCAGCACGCCACAAGTATAAAAAATCAGTCAGTTGACAAAGTGGATTTAATTCTTACAGGAAACAGATAATAAAAAGCATACTAAGGAAAACTCCAGAACACCAACAAACAGTGAGTGCGACCTACATATGTTCAAATGTTATTCTTTCCGTTTCAATCTGTTAAGTCTTATTTTCCTTTTTAGTCCATTTAAAAGCGAATGTTTCTTTCCTTTTACAACAACTCCTTAATTCTAACTTTCTACGTGGCATGTTTAAAGATCACAAACTTAAATTACATTTTGATACATTCTGCATACCTTTATTTTAAGACCACAAGATTCAAGTCTTCTTTTCTTTCTTAAACTTCGTGCCAAATCAAAACCAGAAAAACAAAATGAAACTGAGGGAGTATTAAATTGAGATTCATCTTGATATATTTTTTTACCTCTACTTATAGGCTGCCGAGTTATTGAGACATCAACATTTGCAACCATACCTCCTCTTGTGTCACAACACTTCATCTGCGTTTCTTCCTGTGAAGTCCCTGAGCAGAACGAAAGAGAAAACACGACCATCACCTGGAAAATCTATCAGTCTGAGAGGTAGCAGAGATAGACAATTAAAGCTAAAAGAGAAGAGAACTGTCCTTTACTTTGACGAGAGTGATAACATTCAGCCAAGAAACTTATCTGACAATTATAACACGTTCCGAGCCAAACTTGACACTAAGAGAGTCGATCCAACAAGCTACTCGGTTAGGATCTCTCAAGATAGTGAGGATTCTAAAAGTAGGGAGATGAGTGAGGAAGCTGTTTGCAATGGATATGATCAACAGGAGACTATCTCACAAATAAAAACTATGATCACTCCAAGCTCGTCAAGTTCAAGGGCAAAAACAAGGTTCGAGGAACAATAGTATGTTTCTCCGGAGTATGTTAGTCGATTTGACGAGAGTGATACGAAGAATAACAAGACAAAAGAGCTTGAGGTATTGAGCAGTCCACTGGACCATGAGGAAGCAGATATAGTGGAATGTATCTCTGCAAAATCTAGCAGAATGACATGTCTGATGGAAGATTCAACGATAAAACATGATCCTTCGATGAAGAAGGCACTTTATCTAATTCACAGTCGGCAAAACCAGATCCAGAGGCAGCGTTGCTGAAACTAAAAATGGTAGCGAGTGTATAGAAGTTGCTATTGACTGCTTGTCAACTGAAAGCGATGGTTCACTTCTACTCAAAGACAAGCGAGAAAAGAAAGCAACCGCAGTTTATGACACCAAACAGGCTAAGAAAGATGCTCTTTGAGAACTGGATGATAAGGTTTCGGAGCTCAAGTCACTAGCCGCATTAGCTAGTAAGGAGGACAAAGACGACTGGGGTAATCCCACTGAACAAAGAGCTAAAGCTTTAGAGTCTTTTTTGGAGGTTTGTGCGCAACTACTTAAGCAGGAAAAAATTGATGAGCTTGCTGGTGTGCTGAAACCACTCGGGGATGATGGAATGTCGTCGAGAGAAACAACAATCTGGTTGACAAAAAGTCTCATGACTGCAAAAAAGTTGTCCAAGGGGTCGTGATGTTGCACAAAACCTGTCTTTTAACCTATAGAACTAGCCTCTGTCTTACGTAAATCATCAAGTATTGTTGGACAAAACTATTCCTCGTGGCTTAACGTGGTTGAGCATCCCTTAGTTTTGATTCTATTGTTGTAGGACAGTTGATGGAGCTGTGAATATTATATATAATGTACTTTTAAAGTTGATTTCTACTCTAGGATGATACTTACCACATTTTCTACTGTTAGTTTTTTCTCCAAAACTACCTGCAGACAAAGATTATGTTATTATCGGAGTCGATTTCTAATATAGTCACTCAACTAATAGTATTATCTCAGAAAGTCACGTTCTGAGAATCAAGAAGAAAGGTGATTTTCTGAGGTAATGACTATTAGCTAATTGACTATCTAAGAGGTCAGCGCGATATTATAGTTGTGTTATAGAAAAAAGTATCAACAATCAAACTGTTCATTTTAATATTCCATTCCTCCAACCTCAAGCCTCTTGTGAAATGAATTTAATATTTTTAATTTTTTTTAATACTATTATTATAGTTTCCCTCATGCACATTTTGCCAATTGATAATAATTCTATCTTGATTGTCATAATTTATTGGTATGATGTTACTTTTCTTATACTTTTCCTTGTCCCGTTCAAAGTCGTCTCACTCCCTTTCCCTATCAGACATCCTACCACTATCACGTTCATGAGACTTTAGTCATCCTTGGTCCTTACTCTTGATAAAATTTATTGTCCTTTATCTGTGACATCTATTTTTGTTTCATTTCATTGATTTGTTTTTTCTATTTATACTTTACTGTTTATTGTCGTGGACTGGTGTACACTATATTTGAAAGTTTGCATCTGAAGTTTTATTGGTATTGATATCCTCACTTTAGGATGTTATTTTTTCAGACAATAGTAACTTCCGTGTTATGTTTGTTAAATTTGGTGTTCTGTGAGTCACTCTCACAGTTGTTAAGTGACTGAACATTTAATCATAAGCTGATAGTCTGATGATCTGTTTTTAAGTTGAAATATCACAGAACATGGGCTAGCCTATGTACTTCCAGTGAAGAGCGAGTTGAGAAAGGAGAAACGTAAGGTTGCGAATAGTGTGAAAGCAAATAGGAGTGTGTCATCAGTGTTGACCTACCTACAAAAATGAAAAGGTCGGGCTATTAAATTTACTGTTTTGTGGTGGTTCCTGAAGACTAGCTTCTTGAAGAGCTCTCTGAGAGGTGCATTGCATCAGCTTGATATTTGTTGGAAACTAAGTATTCGGTGCAGGAGTAAATAAGTGCAGAAACTATAAACAAAATTGTAGGAAATTGCTTTGTTGTGTATTTTCATTTTTGTGGTAATATATGTGAAGTGGAAGTACGTTAAAGCTGAGGTCGACAATATTCAATACTCGAAAGATTAACAGAAAACAGTTTGTTGTCGAGTGAACTTCAGATCACGGTGCTTCTAAAAGGATCAAACATTCATCAAGACAAAGTGAAATGGACATTTTCTACTAATGTTTAGAGTTTGTAAAAAATAGTATTGTTATACTGCTTGTTCAGACATACAGTATTTTCTTACTTGATGTTGCTGCATTCGAATTTGGAAAGCAAATTACATGGCTGACTTGTAAATGTAGGATATCATATCATGTGCTCTGTCAGAAATGCACTCCTATCAATGTACCGTGACAGTGAAGTATTGACGAGGCATATGACGCGTTAGATGAAATAGCGGAGAAGGATGTTGTCTATTGGGTAGCTCACTGTCTCAATCAATTTTCAGTTCTAAACAAAAGAAGCTTGATCTTTGTAGTTCTGTTTGTTAATTTTTTCAATTGTAAGATGATATATGTGGAAAGTGAGGTCCCTCTAAATTCTTGTTTTCTTTAACTTTAGCTCTAAATATCCAATTTTTACTCGAGAAATCACAGTAATATGAACAATGAGTTGTCGAAGAAAACTGGTTTACCCAACCAAAAGGAATAAATTCCTCTCTGTGGTTTTAAATTATTTTGTTACTGTAAAAATAAAAGGCTGAAAGTTTAAATTTTGATTGAAGTGATAAGGCTTTCACTTTAAAAAAACAAATACTAAAAAAGAAGTATGAATATATTTAAAATCAAGTGGGTCCAATAAAGGTAAAATGGTAATTGTGCCTTTGAAAAATTTCCAAATAAGGAAAGACGACATTTATTTTGGGAGGAGCGACACATAATTTGGGTCTGAGGTAGTAACAGATTTTTGCATATGCATCCATTTAAGCTTATTGGGTTTCCTTTCAAATTGTTCTTACATTTCAACCATTTTTCATTTTGTGCTTGTAATGTTCTACTTCAAATAGATGTTCACGAAGGGATTGTTCTTAATATTCATAAATTCAAAAGCACAAGTACAATAAGTCGAATCAGATGCAGAATCATTGATTTGTACAAAATACTTTGCTTGAAATTATTGAGTCAAGAGTTATCACATGAGAACAACACTGATAGGCTTGCAACAATGTCTCAAAAAGAGGAGCTACTAATAGTTCCACCAAATTTGCTAGAACTGTAGAGGTCTAAAACAACTTCATCAACTAATTCTTGGAGAATATGCCTAGCAACTTCAGTGCCACATTCATATTCTTCAATCTTGAAGTCCGTACATTTACCCAAAGAATGGCTCATATCCCATTCTATTAGCTCGTCCGGGATCAAACCAACATATTGTGTCCACTCTTCGACCTCATCAATAATATCATCAATCAGAATCTCTTTGCTCATACTTGATGGTAGTTTGGTACAGGTTCTGAAACCAGAATCAGAGATTAGAGAAAATTTTGAGTCTAGGTACTCTAATAGACAATCAAAGGCGAATCCTTTAAGCTGATTCATCTGTTTTGGGTCATTACAGCCAAGAAACTCACCGAAAGCCATCCAATAAAAACTCAAAAACATTTCATGTTCATTGAGGAGTAAATGGCTCACAGAGAACCCATCCTCTACAGGAAGAGCCTGCTGTTGAGGTGTAGTTCCAAATATGAGTTCAGCATTCAAAATAACCTATTTTGCGTAGGTGAGTTTGATTCCTTTTGACTGATTAATCTTGCTGAGCACTCCAGAAACGTTATGAATCAGTTTTCTGTAACACCTCCTGGTGGATAATGAGGTCTCACAATCCGAAAGATCTCTATCAGGTTCTGGAAAGAGTGGTTCATCATCAACAGAGTCCACTAATTCAGCAAGCACTCTGTCCTCTGGAAGAAAACAAGCATCATATTTATTAGAAGCATGGATGCATGAAATCCAAGTTCAGAGTTGTCTTATTTTTTAATTTATGTATTTGAGGGAATGAAAGGAAGTATGCAAATAGTAAAATGTCGAATTGGGGACCATAATTGAGCTGCTATTGGGACTGCTGGAGAGGTAGCTGTCAGTTGAATGGTGATCAAGTGAATTCCCAACTAAATCTGCTTCATCTTTCAAAGGAGAAAAATATCTAGTAGGATAAGTGAGAGCACATTTAGCTCTAAACCTTTGCAAACCTGGTTCTGAACTCTTTATTTCGGCCATCTCAAAATCCATATCTTCTTTATCAGATCTGCCAGGTCGAGAACCAAGTTTGTTTGCTACATTGCTCCAAATTTCAAAAGCTGACGCCTTTTGGGGCTTACTGCCTGATCCTGCTGGCATCGATTCCAAATCCATGAGCCTCGCAACCAAACTTGGAGCTTTCATTTCGCGCTTGCTTTCACAATGTGTATCGGTCATTCCATTATTCTTTACATTTGGAAAACCCCCACTGTTGTCATCAGCAATCTACATTATTCATATAAGAACCAAAAACAATAAAAACAAAAACATTCCTGTCAGGCTAAAATCTGAGACAATAGAAGAAAAAGAAAGCTAAATGTGGGAGTATAGTTCAAGAAATGAGTACCAAACGAAGCTTTGGCTGCTTCTCATCCCCTCCAAACTTTTTTGAAGCTTATTTCAAGCAAGCTATAAGAATGCAGCACAAAAAATGAAATAATTTAGCCCTCTAGCTAGAACCACCTTTAAGAAATTAACCATTTTGCTTTAAAAATGAGTGGAATGTAGTAGTAGCTAACCTGGTGAAAGCAGTTTCTTTGGAAACAGCTTCTTCGCAAATCTAAGGTTCCGATCAAAGAGCAGTAAGAAAATGCCCACGCAACCACAAGGCCTTTGAGGTTGTCTCTCATTCATTTCTCTAGCTGAGCTATCATTCATCCTTCAAGATCCACTCCTAAATTTCTTCACCTTTTCTCCCACTCTGCTGAATGTGATTCACACACTTTGTCTTCCCAATAAGATTCTATCAAACATTATCTTTTCCATTAATTTGGAAAGAATTAAACAAAAGGCCCCCCACTGGCCCCTCTACCTACCATATCACTCACCCTCCTTGGCCCAAAAAAAGAAAATGGGGAAAAAGAACTTACATTTCATGCAAGAAACAAAGCAAAAACCCAACAAAATATCAGAAAGAAAGTAGAAAATAGCTATGAAAAGTAAATCCCTGAGGTGTGTTGAATTATGTCAAAACTTTCACAACAAACCACAGTCAAACAAAGCAAACACAGAACAAGAAAATACAAACAACAATACCCAGAATGTCTTCAACTTGTACCATATGTGCTACTGTTCAATAAAACAGCTAAAACTGGTTATAGTACACTTTAGTAAGCTATTCTTTTCTTTTTTTAATCTTCTTTATGACAGTGAAAAAAGCAAAATCATAATTATTTTAAATTAGTTCCTATAGACATTTTTCTAGGCTTTGCTATCACAAATGCTATAGAATAAGAAAAAAATGTATCGATAGAGACTAACTGATTAGGCACCAAACAATAATAATAGAACCCAAAGCAATATAAGAAAGGACAAGACCGAATGTTTCTCGAAATCCAAAGTTCCAAAGAAGCTCAAAGTACTTTTAAGAGAAAATAAAGGGAGTAATAATGGAGGAGAAGTTTGTCCTCTTAGAGAAAGAGAATGGGGAGTTTATATAGTGAAAAGGGCCATCCACAATCCCAAATAATGAAGGAAGAATAAAATTTAATGGAAGAAGAATAACATATAATGAATCAATTAAGGAGATTGTTCCCTTAAATGGATGGGGTAAATCAATCCGTTCCACCAAACATGCTATAGTTTCCATAAATAAATAATATCCTATTATAACATTTGAAATTTCCATGAATAGAACAAGAAAAAAGATATCCTTCCAACTTATTAAATGAAATCAAGAAGATGCCTGTCAATCAAGTAAGGCAAGAAAAATAAAAAATCAATTACTGAGATGCTTTTCTCAAATCAAATTGGTACAGGATCATACCCAAACAGTCAAAACGTGCAATATTAGGCTTATTAAAGATTTACGAAAAAATCCGAAAAATAAAAAATCAATTACTAAGATGCTTTTATCAAATCAAATTGGTACAGGATCATACCCAAACAGTCAAAACATGCACATATTAGCCTTATTAAAGATTTACGAAAAAATTCAAAAAATAAATAATCAATTACTGAGATGCTTTTCTCAAATCAAATTGGTACAGGATCATACCCAAACAGTCAAAACGTGCACATATTTTCCTTATTAAAGATTTATGAAAAAATCCTCGAATCGTCACACACATGCTTTTCCCACACTAAATTACCCATATTGACTAAGAGGCATAAAAAATGTGAAGTTGCAAGAAGTTAGGTGTGTTTGCACATACCAGAGAGACATGAACAAATTGACTCACCATTCAAGTTACGCATCACGAAATTTAAATCAAGCAGGACATGCAAATAGGGTCGAATAAAAATCACAGACTTAAAATCAACACATTTATTCAGAAAAAATCAAACGTGGCCACACTTATGAGAGAAACAGATAAAGAAATAGTACTAAAGTTCACACACATATTTCGCACACAGGATCAAACCTAAAGACAGATTCTTCATTTTCGATGAGGAAGGGTTGCGTGGTTTGAACGTCGAAGGGGTTTTCCAGAGGTATTGCTGTGGGAGAGCAGTCGAGGCTATGTGTCGAGGCTATGTCGCGGCTGTTGGAAGTTTGTCGGAGGGGAGAAAGAAGGCGACTGGAGGATGGAGGCTGGAGCGGCGGCGTGGAGGCTTGGCTGGCCGTCTCCGTCGATGGAGGCATTGTCCGCTAGTAGAGTACGAGAAGGTAGGGGGTTGTCCATCTGAGCAGCGGCTGGACTCGCCTGGGGTAGGAGATGGCGGTGCGTATGGAGGAGAAGGAAGAGGGGACGGCGAATGCTGTTTGCCGGAGATAGTGGCATGGCGACGAGGACTCAGAGCGAAGGGGGCGGTTTTGGTGGTCAATTGGCGACGGAGAGATCCGAGGATGGGGGAGATCGAGATTTGGAGGTTTTTGTAAAGAGATAGAAGAGAGAGGTGGAGAGATACAGACGGAAGTTGGGGAAAAAAATTGGAGTTAGGGTTTGTAGGTTTGAAATAGGGAAAGAGAAATCTTTTGATGTCAACCGTTGTATTGGTTTTTGATCAACGACTATAATTAAATGTCATGGGGAAATTAAAATGTGGCTAGGATGAAAAATAATGGCTTAAATTGTAAGAAATTGGGTTAAGGTTGTACTGGATTGGGTAAAAATAGGCTATAATTGTATGAAATTAAATAAAATTGGATTAAAAGATAAACAAAATCATGCAAGGTAATTTTGGATTAGGCTTTTATTTAAATTAAAGTAGGAATAATAATAACACATGATAATAGTAATTAAATAATAAATAACAACTTTAAATAATAAATAATAGAAAATATAATAAAAGATAAATAACAATAATGAAAAAAATTATAATTAAACAATAAATTATAATAATAAATGATAAATAATAAATAATTTTAATATATATAATAACAATGTCAATAAATAATAATATCAATAAATAGTATTAAATAAAGCAAAACTAGACAATGTATTTTGCAAAATTGTGAGTGTGCATAGTTACGTGAAAATATTTTAATTAATAAAATTATAAAAATGTCATTTTCTAAATTATGAATGCGATATGTCGGAAATCTGTTTGATGCAAGAAAATATGCAAAAATACTAATAGTTATAAATTAACGATTTTCTTAAAATAACAGACTAAATGTAGTGTCGGGAGGTGAAAATTGGGTGTCAACATCACAGTGTCAAAATTGGCTTCCAATACTGGCTTTTAAAAAAGTAATTCAAAACAATAAATAAATAGGAACAATTAAATTTCTTAAATTCATGATATAAGAAATACAAAATGAAGTATAAGAATAAATAAAAGTTTCCACATTATTATTGAAACAATTAAATTACCTTAAATATCAACAATATCTAAACAATTCATTTATTATGAATATTGAGGAAGTACTTTCTAAAATATCGATGAATTAAGTGGACTCAATGTAAAATAGTTGAATAAACCTTTCAATCTTTTCTATTTACCCCATTTGAATTGGACACACTCCTTAATAAATTCTTTACTCTTGCAAGGTAAAAAGTAATTTCACTAATATATTTTTAGTTAGTAAAATTTATACATTTTTTTTAAATAGTAATGATTATATTTTAATCTTTTAAATAAATGAAGACTTTAGTTACTACTATTTTGTCTTATTTGAGGATATTTTCGTTAACAACACCAACAGTAAGGGTATTTTGGTAACTACAACCTCCTATCAATGACACTTTACCGTGTCTTTTGCCTCTACTGTTTTACTTTCCTAAAATCTTCTTTCATCTTCATTTTCTCTGTTTTTCCTTTTCTCCACTGTATTCTCTGCGCACCTTGACACCAAAACACAAGTTTCAAGAAAAATTCATGTTCTTAATCTCAATTTTTACTAGTCCATCATGATTTATTTTTGGTAAGTGCATCTTTGATGGTGGAGCAAGTTATCGAGCAAGTTTTCATTTGATGTTTGTTATATATATGATACATGATGCTAACTATTTCAAGCCTTATTCCTTTTATTTCAAATATGTTATTATTATTGATCTAGTATACAAATTAATTAATTCAAGTTTTAATCGATTTTTTCTAGATCTATAGTTAATATTGTTATGGTACTAACTAATTCAATTATCCTATGGATATCTTTTTGTTCTGCGATACTAATTAATTTTTGCTATCCTTTGGTCCTTTTTACTTGCTCTAAAGATTGATTTTTGATTTACATTTTCTATTTACAGAAGATTGATTTTATAAATTTGTCTTAAGAGTTGTATAGAGCAATAGGTTTGAATCGGACTGACTCATTGTAACCTACTGGGAACTATAGAGAGTAATTTGCTTATGGATTGAAGAACATTGAATATCATAATACTCCCTCCGTCTCAAATTATATGTCGCCATTTGACCAGACACGATATTTAAGAAATAGGCATTGGCCTTGCCAAAGTTACTAAATTACCCCTCTTAAAAAAGTGTTGGACCACTAGGTACTTTTATTAAATTTCACAATAATTAAAAAAATGCAACCGAGAGTATAGTATTAAAAAAAAATCTACTAAAAAAATACACCACCTACATAATTTAAGTAGTCCAAATCAGTGTATCGCTTTAATTTAAAATTTTACTCTCATTTTCTTTATTAACAATTAAGAAAAATTTGTTATTGCAAAATTCAATTTTTTAGAAAATAGGACCAATATGCCGTCATGTACGGATTTTCCACAGAAAATTTACGTTTCTGATTTGATTTTGGTTTCAATTTTTGGGTGCTAAACCTACTTTTCATTTGAATTTTTAGAAAATGGTTATTTTGTGGCGCCAAATCTTCTTTTCATTTGAGAGATGTTCTTTTTCATGTTGTGGTTACTGTATCCCTTCTTTTGTTTTGGATAATTTCTAAATTCTTCCTTTTATCTCCTCTCTTATTTTTTCCCTTACTCTAAAGATGAAGTTCGTCGTACCTATAGACTCAACCTTCAGAAATAAACGATTGAAATCAGAAGAACATCAAGCAATTGCAAAGTTTCTTTTGAAAGAAAGTAAGGAAGAAGTCTTAAATACGGATCTATAACGCAAGCTGCGATGTTGTTCAAGAAATCAATAAGAACTAGTCAGAGCATTTGGAAACAATGTCAATCATCAGTTGATAATGGTATGTCGTCATTAGATGTGTCGTTAAGACTTACAGGTAAATTTGGAAGAAAACGGATTGGATTCAACATTAATCAAGTCAAAGAAATTTCACTTTGTCATCGAACAAATATTCGATCTCTGGCTTTTGTGATGAACATGGCAAAATCAACAGTCTTTCGGTGTGTGAATGATGGAACTCTTCGACCACATTCTAATTCCATCAAGCCTCAGTTAACTGAAGGAAACAAAAAGGTACGACTTCAATACTGCCTCTCCATGATTGATCAGAATACAATACACATAAATCCCATGTTTATGAATATGTTTAATTATGTTCATATTGACGAAAAGTGGTTTTTTTTGTCCAAAAAAGTTGAAAGGTACTACCTGCTTCCTGGAGAGCATGAGCCAGATCCGTATCGTTCTTACAAAAGTAAAAATTTTATTCCAAAGGTTATGTTTATGGTTGCTGTAGCACGTCCTCGATTTGATAAAAATAGAATTGAGTTGTTTTCTGGAAAAATAGGTATTTTTTTTGTTTGTAGTTAAGGAACCAGCTAAGTGGAATAGCAAAAATCGAACAGCAGGAACTATGGAAACAAAGCCCATTCAGGCAGTAACTAAGGATATCACTAGATCTTGCTTGATAGAGAAAGTTCTTCCTACTATTAGAGCAAAATGGCCATCTTTTGATTCAAATAATCCTATCTTTTTACAACAAGATAATGCAAGGCCACATATCGGTAACAATGATTTGGAATTTATTGAAGCTGCCCGACAAGATGGATTTGACATTAGATTGTGTTTCCCACCATCGAACAGTCTAGATTTAAATGTTTTAGATCTTGGTTTTTTTAGAGCAATCCAAAGTCTTCAATATCTAAAGGCCCCTAAAAATGTTGATGAATTAGGGGAAGCAGTGGAAAGATCTTTTGATGAAATGAAAGCGAAACAACTCAATCATGTATTTCTTACTTTACAATCTTGTATGATTGAGGTGATGAAAGATAGTGGCGGCAATAATTACAAAGTGCCTCATTTGAACAAAAATGGACTAGAAAGAGAAGAAAACCTTCCTCCCCAACTTCATTGTGATATTGATATCGTCAATAAAGATTTGTCTCTACTTCAACAATGATATGGGTTATTACTATGGTAAAGCTCTTTATTTTGAAGTTGGAATGGTGTTTTTTTAAGTAGTATGTAGAAGTACTAACTACTTTTGTGTATGGCCGTAGTGATCATCATGTAACTTTTAAAATGATGTTTTATCAAATATGTTAGGAGTACAAGTTTTGTGTACAGACATGGTGATCATAATGTATTTTTTGTACCCATGAATAACTCTACTTACAATGATATAAGTCCCATCAGCTTATATATACTTACACATCTTTTTCTAGCTTTATTGTTGTTTTATGCTTATATTTGTTTCTTACTTTCTTATCACATAATAGAGGGTTGTGTAAATGGAAGGAAGGAGAAAAGGGAAGTGGGAGTCATACCGTTACTTTTGTATGAATTTTTATTTTTAAACTAGGAAGTCTATTTCGAGAACAATTAATTGAATGTTAAAGAGTTTGTGCAGACCAAAAATATTTGGACAGCATGGGGATGTCAATTGTTCAGTGGAACTAAATGAAAATAGTTGAAATCAATGTCGCGATTATGAGAGACCTTGGTTTATGCTAAAGGGTGTGGTACAGTTTCACTAATAAAGGCGGCACACTCAGCTATTATGCAAAGAGCAGTAGCTACGCTCCATAAAGAAATCATATTGGGCATGGTAACATTTTGATAGGATTCTCTAAGCTAATGGTGTCTACTACAATTCTTCTCTCGTGATGAATAAGATTGGTAATAACGATCCCGAGAAGAATCATGTTTTGGTTTCTCCGAGTGACCTTTGTCTATTGAACGATGATTCCTTTCCTTATACTTTTTCTTGTCCAGTTCAAAGTCATCTCGCTCCCTTTCCCTGTCAGATATCCTACCACTATCACGTTCATGAGACTTTAATCTTCTTTAATCCTTACTCTTGATAAAATTTATTGTCCTTTATCTGTGACATTTATTTTTCTTTCATGTCATTGATTTTTCTTTTCTATTTATACATTACTGTTTATGGCCATTGACTGGTGTACACTGTATTTGAAAGTTTGCATCTGAAGTTTCTTGGTATTGATATCCTCACTTTAGGATGTTATTCATTGAGACAATGGTAACTTCCGTGTTACGTTTGTTAAATTTGGTGTTCTATGAGTCACTCTCACTGTTGTCAAGTGACTGAACATTTAATCATAAGCTGACAATCTGATGATCTGTGTTTATGTTGAAATATCACAAAACATGTGCTAGCCTATGTACTTCAAGTGAAGAGAGAGTTGAGAAAGGAGAAACGTAAGGTTGTAAATGGTGGGAAAGCAAAAAAGAGTGTGTCATCTGTGTTGACCAACTTAAAAAAATGAAAAGGTCGGGCTGTTAACTTTACTGTTTTATGGTTGTTGTTGAAGACTGGCTTCTTGAAGAGCTCTCCGAGAGGTGCATTGCATCAACTTGATATTTGATGGAAACTAAGTATTTGGTGCGAGAGTAAATAAGTGCAGAAACTAAAAACAAAATTGTAGGAAATTGTTTTGTTGTGTATTTTCATTTTTGTGGTAATACATGTGAAGTGGAAGTACATTGAAGTTGAGGTCGACAAAATTCAATACTCAAAAGATTAACAGAAAACAGTTTGCTGTGGAGTGAACTTCAGATCACGGTGCTTCTAAAAGGATCAAACATTCATCAACACAAAAGTGAAATGGACATTTTATACTCATGCTTAGAGTTTGTAAAAAATATGTTTGTTAAATTACTTGTTCAGACATACAATATTTTCTTACTTGATGTTGCCGCATTCGAATTTGGAAAGCAAATTACACGGCTGACTTGTTAATGTAGGATATCATATCATGTGCTATGTCGGAAATGCACTCCTATCAATGTACTGTGAGTGTGAAGTATTGACGAGGCATATGACGCATTAGAGAAAATAGCGGAGAAGGATGTTGTCTCTTGGGTAGCTCACTGTCTCAATCAATTTTCAATTCTAAACAAAAGAAGCTTGATCTTTGTAGTTGTGTTTGTTACTTTTTCCAATTGTAAGATGACATATGTGGAAAATGGGATCCCTCTAAATTCTTGTTTTCTTTAACTTTAGATAAAAAGATCCAATTTTTACTCGAGAAATCATAATAATGTGAACAATGAGTTGTCAAAGAAAACTGGTTTACTTATGTAGAACCAACCAGAAAGAATAAATTGCTCTCTGTGGTTTAAAATAATTTTGATACTATAAAACTAAAAGGCTGAAAGTTTAAATTTTGATTGATGTGGTAAGACTTTTACTTTAAAAAAACAAATACTAAAAAAGAAGTATTAATATATTCAAAATCAAGTGGGTCCAATAAGGGTACAAAGGTAATTGTGCCTTTAAAAAAATTCCAAATAAGAAAAGACGACATTTATTTTGGGACGGAGAAAAATTGAAATGGCGACACATAATTTGGGACGGAGGGAGTAGTATTTTTATTTGGTTCGAAGGATATCATGTACCTCAGCAGAGAAGTAAAGTTCTTCTCTCCTCTCTTTCTCTTACGTATCTAGTTCTATAGCTTAACCCTTACTTTCACGATGTAAGGGCAGAACGCATGTCATAAGTTATTTAATATCGCTATTATGAGTATTTTGGGGGTGTTTGAGACTTAATTAAGAAATATTAATACTATGTAATATTGATTGGTAATATTTATGTCTATTAACATTCTAAAATTAAATTATAAAATATTATTTTTTTAAAATGGGTTGGCCCGTAAGGCTCGCAACCCACAGAGTAATAGTGCGGGCTTGATATTTTTTGGCTCATCATTTTGATAGGCTAGCCCAACCTGACCCGTCAAACTCAAAGCCCATGTGGGCTAGCTCGGATGGGCTAAGCCAACCCGTAATGACATCTCTACAAAAAAAAACTCTACATTATTGATACTCAAAGGAGACTTTGGAATCTTGAGGAATGCACAGAGGCGAATTCAGGATTTCAAAACGCGGATGTATGAATGTGAAATTCATCAAGATAACCTATAATATGCATATTATACTAGACAAGGAGCCCAAAAATTGGGATAAAACAAGACCAAATTACATGAAAATGTGAACCAAGATCATAAATAACTTACACACCAGGATTATCTAGGCTTTAGGGTACCCCTCACCCCAAGCCTCACGCAAAACTTTCATCATCACCCTGTAAGACGAGGCCAACTTATCAAAAGAGGGACATTGCTTCAGTGCATACAACCTTTCGATAGGTGATTATTAGATCTTATTAATCTTTTCTGCTATGATGATAGGATTTGCTTTTGCTATTACATTCTGACCAGCATTCCTATAATCAAACGGGCAGTTGTGTTTTTCTGAATAATGATGAACTGTGCAAAAAAGATCACCACATTTGCAACTGAGCCCCATTAATCCCACACGCTTACGACAAGCTGTGCACTTTTTCAAACCCTCTTTTTGACATCACTTGTGAAATCTGAGAGGCTAAATCTGCAGATGCAATCGCGGCACCTGCAAGAGCAAGTTCTGATTCATCGCTGCTTGAGCTTCTGCGTACGACGCCTTTCCTGGATGCGGCTGCAAGCTTTGCATGTTCCTTCTTCAGTAGTATCATGTCCTTTTGACACTTGGAACACATATTCATCCTTCTTCTGGAGCTCGACAACCCGTCTCATTAGATGACTCCATTTCTGCAGTTAACAAGTCAAGTTTAACACCACAAGTATATATGTATATACAATACTTGGCCAATGGAGCCATCACGTCTATTAACAAAACACCACCTTGACTTTACATTAGGTATACAAAGCCTCTAGACAATACACAGAGTTTAACTAAGGTCGGGACACACCCCGCCATATAAATAACTTCTATACAATACCAAAATTGACTGGATATGACACGGAAAGCCCCGTAGAAAACTGGAGCTCACCAAAAGCAACTGGATATCCTGACTCCTACTTGTGCGGTGTATGAGCTGAGGTACCTGTGCCTGCAGCATAAAATGCAGGTCCCCCGTGGGGGACGTCAGTACAAAATATGTACTGAGTATGTAAAGCTGTAGATAATCACATATGATATAGGAGCTCAATTAAAATTAACATCAAGTGAATAAATCGTAATAGGAGTGGACCACACTTACTAGAACTTGTGACAACCTGTACATTGTATTTATTCAATCACTTTACCTTCGTTCTTATTATCTTTGTAAGGTCGGGACGCACCCTGCCATATAACTGACTTCTATACAATACCAAAAGTGACTGGATATGACACGTAAATCCCCGAAGCAAACTGGAGTTCACCAAAAGCAGCTGGATATCATGACTTCTACTTATGCGGTGTATGAGCTGAGGTACCGGTGCCTGCAGCATGAAATGCAGGTCCCCCATGGGGGACGTCTGTAAAAACATGCACTGAGTATGTAAAGTTTTAGATAATCACATATGATATAAGAGCTTAGTAAAAATTAGAAACAAGTGAATAAATTGTAATAGGAGTGGACCACACTTACTAGAACTTGTGACAACCTGTACATTGTATTTATTCAATCACTTTACCTTCGTTCATATCATATTTGTAATCATTACTGTACTGTACTGTGACCATTAGGCTGCCTCCAGTACATATCAACTGGGATAAACCCATGATAGGCTTATGGCCTTGGTATACCACCCATAAACACATAAATAGGGATCAACCCATGATAGGCTTATGTCCCTGGGATACCATCCGATAAGAAAGAACTTCCATCACTTAGTTCAATTAATTTTTGAGATTGTTATGTCGGTCGCCACCATATTTTTGATACTTTCAAATAATGATACATCAATAAGAGACATATAAATAGACCATCAATGCAATAACGATGAAGTAAGAACTCATTGGCACATCAATGAAGTGTTTTGGAGTCATCAATGCCATAACAATGAAGTAGGAATTTATTAGTATATCAATGAAACGTTTTGGAGTCATTAATAGCACATGGATCTTGTTTGAGTAACCGGATACCTTCTGACATTCATTAGTGCAATAAACATGTAAGTTTTGGAAAATAAGTAAGTATTGGAATGTCTTGACATCTTGTAGGGTGGAAACAAGTTCATTGGTAACTTAGGACATCATACAAAACCATTATGGATCACATGTTATTGAATAACTTTGGAAACTTTCTTAATAGAACAATTGTTCACTTTTATGCCAAAGATATGGTTTAGAGTATGCTTTACATACCTGACTATCAACCTTCAATACTAGTCCCAAATGGACTTCCAATTTTTTCGGATTACTTATCTACAATGAACATATATAGCAAAATAGTATTAGCAACCAAACGTCACAATAAAATTATTTGAATTCACCAAACTAGTGTTTAAGTAGTAAGCCTTAATTACACCATAAAGGGTGTCACTTTAACCCTCTTATACTCCAATTACATTCACATGCCATGCATATTTATACAACATCCTCCAATATCAAGTTTGGATTCATTTATCCTTCCAACCAATCCATTAAACCAAATTGAGCCATAGACATAAATAGTCATCAATTCATTAGTATATCACCATATCCACCTTCCATAACTCAATTATTATATCCACCTTCCACAACTCAATACAACCAAACCATGCAAAATAGTCCATAACCCTATTTCCATCACCTTTCAATAACAACCAATACATATAATCCTCTATCACACATATACATATGGAAAAGAATAAAGGAAAACAATATTCATACCTTATAATTCACCTCTTGATTATGCAATCTTGTTTTCACAAATAATAGGAGCCGTTCGAAGCTCTCGAGATGACAAACGCAGTTATCGGATTACTTTGGAATTTCTACTGTTGAATCAAAAGTAATTTAAAGGTCAAATTTGGATAGGGTTTGTTCTTTCTAAATGATTGATGATGAAAATGAGTTTTTGAACTCATATACATGTATATATACATATATTCCCGTCCATAATATAATAGGAAATGACCAAAATGCCTTTAAAATTTAAATAATGTCAAATCTGTCCTTTGGTGGACTATTTTGATAAGTTAAAGTAGATCCACCATAACTCTTTGCTCCAATATCTGATTTGGGTGAAATTGGTATCGTTGGAAGGATAATTCAAAGAGATTTTATATCATGTAAAGTAGGCCACCCAGTTGATCCTGTACAAGGAGTTATGGTCATTTGAAGTTGACCCTAAAAATCTGTTTTGATAGGCCAAAGTAAAACAAGTATAACTCCTTACTCAGACGTTGGATTTGGATGAAACCAACTGCATTGGAAAGAAGACTCAAAGATCTTTCTTTTCGTAGGTCGCAGCTCTAACAGTTCATTATATTAAGGTAGTTATGATCGTTCAAAGTTGACCCAAAAATTCGGCTGGCCTCAGTAGTTTGTGTGCAGGAAATATTACTGCACTTTTACCATTCCCAAATATCCCGGCCACCGTTTTATAGTTTCGAACGTGCTCGATTATATCCGAAACCTATTGGCTTTTGGAAATCTTTATATCGTTGGAAAGCTTATTCAATAACCTTCGTATGGAATCATCGACGGGCAAATTCCGGTATAAATAAAATAAAAAAATTAATTCCATATAAATAAGACCAATACACGTACTTGAATAAGCCAATACACGTACCTGAATACGGGGAGTTACAACAAGTTCGTTAAGTACATCACAAAACAACAAAGGGACAAACAAAAACTTCAACCAAGGAACATCGCGTTTATGAAATATAAAGCAATTCAGAATAATACATACATTCAATATGTCGTACTTGCTAGATTTTTGTCTAATTGAATAGCTCTCCTCATAGTTTTGGTAGTGAGCGACATTGTACTTGGTGTTCCATCATAAAGTATTCGATAAACTGATTTTTATTGATGTTCTTCTATTTCAATTGTCGGGGGTCTATCGGAAACAACCTCTTTACTTCTTCGGGGGTAGCGGTATGGACTGTGTACATTTTACCCACCCCAGATTGTCCTTACCAATGCATTGAGCATCCTATGAATTCTATCGATGGAAACCTTTAGACATCTTCATTCTTATCTGCATGAATGCTAGTTTGCATCTGATGAGCTTAGGTTTTGGAGAAGATTGTTTCAACAAAATAATATATATGCCCCAATGTCATAACTCAAGGTTTGAGTTCAAAGGACCAAGCATCCGCAAGACGAGCTTCCAAAAAAAATGACATGACCTGACAAGTAGGATTGAACTGAAGTAGAAATTTAGAACTTTCTCGTTGTAGTCACACGTGAAGTAGTTTTCTTTCCTCTTAGCAATAGAAAAGAAGAACCAGTAAGTACTTCGCACCTATGATTTTCCCTGTATCAATAACACTACTTTCTTGAAATGGATAATCTGGACATGAAGAGGTATACATCTCTCTACCAAATATTCATTTTGATGAATAGGCAGTATGGAATATGGACACGCTTAAATGTCGAGTGAAAGAAGTTATGTCATCAAATAGTTGCTCCAATCATTCCTTCCGAACCAAGCACATTTAGATACAAAATCTTTGACTCATCTTATAATTTATTATATGAAAAGATTTACTTGATGATAAGATATGCTTGGAGAATATTCTTCTAATCTGATGATAGACGATTATTTTTCCATTGCAGGTGAATTCGATACCTAAGATAATTTTCCATTGCAGGTGAATTTGATAGCTAAAATAAGCCATCCATATCTTTTAGAGTACAAAGATGCTTGGGTGGACAAGGTATCCTATCATCCAGTTTTGTGGTTTCTTGGATCAGAAAGTGCGAACCGTAGCATTTAATAGTTGTGATTATTGCTGCATAAGCTGCACCAGATAAAAGGCTCGACTTTCTTTTTCTTTCAGGGGAGCTGTATATGCATCGTTGCCGATTATTAAAAAGATGAAAATATGTGAGTGATTATCCCTGATTTTGCTAACATTTTAAATGTGTACCTATAAGGAAAGATAATAATAAAGAACAAAAGGAGCAACTAAACGAGGGAAGGGAAAACAATTATTAAGTAAAATTCTTCATCATTGTCATCGGCTATATTTTATCGTAAAATATGGCTAACCTGTGTTTGTAGAGCGCAACCTTTTGCCAAGATCATGGCTGTTCTCAGCCTGTGTTGTATGCATATCCAGGTATCTGGAGAATGAAAGACCTCAGATTTCATAAATACTCCCTTGTACCAAGAACGATAGAAGAGTTAATGAGGTTGAAAATAAAGAAATGAATAGGATGATCATAGAATTTCTTTTGTGGTGTAATATGAGGACGGTGACGATTTTTTTTCCCGTGTTCATGGGGTAGGTCATGAGAAAGTCTAGAGGTACACTTTTCCCGGAAGAGGTAGTAAATGCAATTTCAATACTTATGAAGCTTCTCTGTGCCTTCCCAGTAGCTTAAAAAAATGCGTGTTTCTATGTTGTTTTTTTCCTGCTATTATAGAAACTCTGCAAATGGATGACTCATCTATTGTTAAATTTGGAGCATCTGCATTCCAACCGCGTTTATCATAGAGACCTCAAGGTAAATATTTGCTGTAATCGGCGAAATAGAAAAGCCTTCTTAGCATGAAACGTTTTTAACGTGAACTATTTTGAATTCAGTTATGTAACATATTCATCACAAAGGACAACGACATCAGGTTAGGTAAGAATGCCCGAACAATTGCTTGATTGGGTCGTCTTTGCTTCTTGACTATCCTTCAAATTCACTTGATTGTCACAGGTGATTTTGGATTAGGAAAATTGCTAGATGCAGAAGGCCTTGCTTCCTCGGTATGAATTTCTATTGTAGCAAAATGAACCTCTTACTTACATGCAAGTTTCGACCATCTATTGTCACCTATCAATCGATTCAGCATATCTGTTTAGCAAGAGAGAAATCCCTTCTCCCTCCAAGACTGAGAAAACCTAAAATTTTCTTTTATTTTCGGTCGTAGGTACCAAAATGTTGTGGTGGTCATCTTCTTTTTTATCAAAAAAAAATTATGGTATTCATCATATTACAAAGCTCCTGTCGCCATAGCACCTAGCTTAATGCATTTGAGAAAAACACGTCGAGTTGTACAGCTAATCCTTAATTTTGGAACAAATTTCATGTAATAGGTATCTAGCACACAAAACGACATGTGCCCTGAGCTCCTTGCCGGCATACCCTATGGCTATAAATCTGATATATGGTTGCTTGGTAAGAAATAAGAATGTTGATGAAGCAATTTATTTCATCTCTTTACATCATGTCCCTAATACTAACACTTTAATGTGATTTTAGGATACTGTATGTTTGACATTGCTGCACATTAACCCCCGTTTAAAGATTCTGTGAGTTGATTTTTCAGCTATATGAACTTCATAAGCAATTCCTTGAAAAGTTATACTTGTTTCGCAAAAAAAAAAGGGAAGTTCTTTATCCTGATATCTTCTATATGATAAGGACAAAACTGGACTTATCAACAAAATAAACCGGGGTTTGTTCTCACCACTTTCGATTATATACTCCTCCACCTTGTAAGTATCTTCCTTCTCAGCACGCCACAAGTATAACAAATCAGTCAGTTGACAAAGCGGATTTAATTCTTGCAGGAAACAGATAAGAAAAAGCATGCTAAGGAAAACTCCAGAACACCGACCTACAGTGAGTGTGAGCTACATATGTTCAAATGTTATTCTTTTCGTTTCAATCTGTTAAGTCTTATTTTTATTTTTAGTCCGTTTAAAAGCGAATGTTTCTTTACTTTTACAACAACTCCTTAATTCTAACTTACTACGTGGCATGTTTAAAGATCACAAACTTAAATTACATTTTGATGCATTCTGCATACCTTTATTTTGAGACCACAAGATTCAAGTCTTCTTTTCTTTCTTAAACTTCGTGCCAAATCAAAACAAGAAAAACAAAATGAAACAGAGGGAGTATTAAATTGAGATTCATCTTGATATATTTTTTTACCTCTACTTATAGGTTGGCGAGCTGTTGAGACATCAACATTTGCAACCATACCTTCTCTTGTGTCACAACCCTTCATCTGTGTTTCTTCCTGTGAAGTCCTCGAGCAGAACGAAAGAGAAAACACGACCATCGCCTGGAAAATCTATCAGTCCGAAAGGTAGCAGAGACAGACAGTTGAAGCTAAAAGAGAAGAGAACTGTCCTTTACTTTGACAAAAGTGATAACATTCAGACAAGAAACTTATCTGACAACTATAACACGTTCCGAGCCAAACTTGACACTAAAAGAGTCGATCCAATAAGCTAATCGGTTAGGATCTCTCAAGATAGTAAGAATTCTAAAAGTGCGGAGATAAGTGAGGCAGCTATTTGCAATGGATATTATCAATAGGAGACTATCTCAGAAACAGAAACTACGATCACTCCAAACTCGTCAAGTTCAAGAGCATGTTTCTCCAGAGCATGTTAGTCGATTTTACGAGGGTGATATGAAGAATAACAAGACAAAAGAGCTTGAGGTGTTGAGCAGTCTGCTGGACCATGAGGAAGCAGATATAGTGGACTGTATCTCCGTAAAATCTAGAAGAATGACATTGTCTGATGGAATATTCAACGATAAAACACGATTCTTTGATGAAGAAAGCATTTCATCTAATTCACAGTCGATAAAACCAGATCCAGAGGCAGCACCAAGATATTGTGTTGCTGAAACTGAAAATGGTAGCGAGTGTAGAGAAGTTCTATTGACTGCTTGTCAATGGAAAGTGATGGTTCACTTCTACAAAAAGACAAGACAGAAAAGAAAGCAACCACGCTTTATGACACCAAACAGGCTAAGAAAGACGCTCTTCGAGCACTGGATGATAAGGTTTCGCAGCTCAAGTCACTAGCCGCATTAGCTAGTAAGGAGGACAAAGACAACTGGGGTAATGCCACTGAACAAAGAGCTTAAGCTTTAGAGTCTCTTTTGGAGGTTTGTGCGCGACTACTTAAGCAGGAAAAAATCGATGAGCTTGCTGGTGTGCTGAAACCATTCGGGGATGATGGAATGTCGTCTAGAGAAACAACAATCTGGTTGACAAAAAGTCTCATGACTGCACAAAAGTTGTCCAAGGGGTCATGATTTTGCACAAAACCTGTCTTTTGACCTATAGAACGAGCCTCTGTCTTACGTAAATCATCAAGTATTGTTGGACTAAACTATTCCTTGAGGCTTAACGTGGTTGAGCATCCCTTAGTTTTTATTCTATTGTTGTAGGACAGTTGATGGAGCTGTGAAGATTATATATAATGTACTTTTAAAGTTGATTTCTACTCTATGATGATACTTACCACATTTTATACTGTTAGTTTTTTCTCCAAAACTACCTGCAAACAAAGATTATACATTTCTTCAGCTTCTTAGATATGATTGTGTTATTATCGTAGTCGATTTCTAATATAGTCACTCAACTAATAGTATTATCTCAGAAAGTCACATTCTAAGAATCAAGAAGAAAGGTGATTTTCTGAGGTAATAACTATTAGCTAAGTGACTATCTAAGAGGTCAGCGCTATATTATAGTCGTCTTATAGAGAAAAGTATCAACAATCAAACTGTTCCTTTTAATATTCCATTCCTCAAACCTCAAGCCTCTTGTGAAATGAATTTAATATTTTTTAAATTTTTTTTATACTATTATTATAGTTTCCCTCATGCACATTTTGCCAATTTATAATAATTCTATCTTGATTGTCATAATTTATTGGTATGATGTTACTTTTCTTATACTTTTCCTTGTCCCGTTCAGAGTCATCTTGCTCCCCTTCCCTGTCAGATATCCTACCACTATCACTTTCATGAGACTTTAGTCTTCCTTAATCCTTACTATTGATAAAATTTATTGTCCTTTATCTGTGACAATTATTTATCTTTCATGTCATTGATTTATTTTTTCTATTTATACTTTACTATTTATGGTCGTTGACTGGTGTACACTGTATTTGATAGTTTGCATCTGAAGTTTTCTTGGTATTGATATCCTCACTTTAGGATGTTATTCATTGAGACAATGGTAACTTCCGTGTTATGTTTGTTAAATTTGGTGTTCAGTGGGTCACTCTCACTGTTGTCAAGTGACTGAACATTTAATCATAAGCTGACAGCCTGATGATCTGTGTTTATGTTTAAATATCACAGAACATGGCCTAGCCTATGTACTTTCGGTGAAGAGAGAGTTGAGAAAGGAGAAACGTAAGGTTGCGAATGGTGGGAAAGCAAATAGAAGTGTGTCATCTGTGTTGACCTACCTAAAAAAATGAAAAGGTCGGTCTGTTAACTTTTCTGAATGTTTGGTGATGGTTGTTGAAGACGAGCTTCTTGAAGAGCTCTCCAAGAGGTGCATTGAATCAGCTTGATATTTGTTGGTAACTAAGTATTCGGTGCTGGAGTAAATAAGTGCAGAAACTAAAATCAAAATTGTAGGAAATTTTTTTGTTGTGTATTTTCATTGTTGTGGTAATACATGTGAAGTGGAAGTACATTGAAGCTGAGGTCGACAATATTCAATACTCGAAAGATTAACAGAAAACAGTTTGCTGTTGAGTGAACTTCAGATCACGGTGCTTCTAAAAGGATCAAACATTCGTTAAGACAAAGTGAAATGGACATTTTCTACTCATGTTTAGAGTTTGTAAAAAATATGCTTGTTATACTGCTTGTTCAGACATACATTATTTTCTTACTTGATGTTGCTGCATTTGAATTTGGAAAGCAAATTACACGGCTGACTTGATAATGTAGGATATCATATCATGTGCTATATTGGAAATGCACTCCTATCAATGTACCATGAGTGTGAAGTATTGGCGAGGCATATGATGTGTTAGAGGAAATAGCGGAGAAGGATGTTGTCTCTTGAGTAGCTCACTGTCTCAATTAATTTTCAGTTCTAAACAAAAGAAGTTTGATCTTTGTAGTTGTGTTTATTACTTTTTCCAATTGTAAGATGATATATGTGGAAAGTGAGGTCCCTCTAAATTCTTGTTTTCTTTAACTTTAGCTTTAAAGATCCAATTTTTACTCAAGAAATCACAGTAATATGAAGAATGAGTTGTCAAAGAAAACTGGTTTGCTTATGTAGAAAATACCAAAAAGAATAAATTGCTCTCTGTGGTTTAAAATAATTTTGATACTGTAAAAATAAAAGGCTGAAATTTTAAATTTTGATTGAAGTGATAAGGCTTTCACTTTAAAAAAAACAAATACTGAAAAAGAAGTATTAATATATTTTTAAGTCAAGTGGGTCCAATAAAGGTAAAAAGGTAATTGTGCCTTTGAAAAATTTCCAAATAAGGAAAGACGACATTTATTTTGGGATGGCCGACACATAATTTGGGTCGGAGGTAGTAACGGATTTAGCATATGCATCCATTTAGGTATATTGGGTTTCCTTTCAAATTGTTCTTACATTTCAACCATTTTTCATTTTGTGCTTGTAATGTTCTACTTCAAAGAGATGTTCCCGAAGGGATTGTTCTTCATATTCATAAATGCAAAAGCACAAGTATAATAAGTCGAATCAGATGCAGAATCAACGATTTGTACAAAATACGTTGCTTGTCATTATTGAGTCAAGAGTTATCACATGAGAACAGCACTGATAGGCTTGCAACAAAGTCTCAACAAGAGGAGCTACTAACAGTTCCACCAAATTTAGCAAGAACTGTAGAGGTCTAAAACAACTTCATCTACTAATTCTTGCAGAATATGACTAGCAACTTTAGTGCCACATTAATATTCTTCAATCTCGAAGTCCGTACATTTACCCAAAGAATGGCTCATATCCCATTCTATTAGCTCGTCTGGGATCAAACAGCAATCAGAATCTCTTTGGTCATACTTGATGGTAGTTTGGTACAGGTTCTGAAACTAGAATCGGAGATTGGAGAAAATTTTGAGTCTAGGTACTCTAATAGACAATCAAAGGTGAATCCTTTAAGCTGATTCATCTATTTTGGGTCATTACAGCCAAGCCACTCACCGAAAGCCATCCACAGAAAACTCGAAAACATTTCATATTCATTGAGGAGAAAATGGCTCACAGAGAAACCATGCTCTACAGGTAGAGCCTGCTATTGAGGTGTAGTTCCAAATATGAGTTCAGCATTCAAAATAACCTATTTTGCATAGCTGAGTTTGCTTCCTTTTAACTGATCAATCTTGCTGAGCACTCCAGAAACATTATGAATCAGTTCTCTGCAACTCCTCCTGGTGGATAATGAGGACTCACAATCCGAAAGATCTCTACCAGGTTTTGGAAAGAGTGGTTCATCATCAACAGAGTCCACTGATTCAGCAAGCGCTTTATCCTCTGGAAGAAAACAAGCATCATATTTATTAGAAGCATGGATGCATGAAATCAAAGTTCAGAGTTGTATTATTTTTTAATTTATGTATTTGAGGGAAAGAAAGGAAGTATGCAAATAGTAAAATGTCGAATCGGGGACCATACTTGAGCTACTATTGGGACTGCTGGAGAGGTAGCTGTCAGTTTAATGGTGATCAAGTGAATTCCCAACTAAATCTGCTTCATCTTCCAAAGGAGAAAAATATCTAGTAGGATAAGTGAGAGCACATTTAGCTCTTAACCTTTGCAAACCTGGTTCTAAACTCTTTATTTTGGCCATCTCAAAACCCATATCCTCTTTATCAGATCCGCCAGGTCGAGCACCAAGTTTGTATACCATATTGCTCCAAGTTTCAGAAGCTGAAGCCTTTTGGGGCTTAATTCCTAATCCTGCTGGCATCGATTCCAAACCCATGAGCCTAGCAACCAAACTTGGAGCTTTCATTTTGCGCTTGCTTTCACAACGTGTATCTGTCATTCCATTATTCTTTGCATTTGGAAAACAACCACTGTTCTCATCAACAATCTACATTGTTCATACAAGAACCAAAAATAGTAAAAACAAAAACTTTCCAGTCAGGCTAAAATCTGAGACAATAGAAGAAAAAGAAAGATAAATGTGGGAGTATAGTTCAAGAAATGAGTACCAAAGGAAGCTTTTGTTTCTTCTCATCCCCTCCAAACTTTTTTGAAGCTTGTTTCAAGCAAGCTATAAGAATGCATCACAAAAAAAGAAATAATTTAGCCCTATAGCTAGAATCACCTTCAAGAAATTAACCATTTTTCTTTAAAAATGAGTGGAATGTAGTAGTAGCTAACCTGGTGAAAGCAGTTTCTTTGGAAACAGATCCTTGGCAAATCTACGGTTTCGATCAAAGAGCTGAAAGAAAATGCCCACGCAACCATAAGTCCTTTGAGGTTGTCTCTCATTCATTTCTCTAGCTGAACTATCATTCATCATTCAAAATCTTCTCTTAAATTTCTTCACCTTTTCTCCCACTCTACTCAATGTGATTCACACACTTTGTCTTCCCAATAAGATTCTATCAAACATTATCTTCACATTAATTTGGAAAGAATTAAACAACAGACCCCCTGCCCCCCCACTGGCCCCTCTGTCCACCACATCTCTCACCCTCCTTGGCACAAAAAAATAAAATGGGGAAAAAGAACTTACATTTTCATGCAAGAAACAAAGCAAAAACCCAACAAAATATCAGAAAGAAAGTAGAAAATAGCTATGAAAAGTAAAACCCTGAGCTTTGTTCAGTTATGACAAAACTTTCACAAGAAACCACAGTCAAACACAGCAAACATAGAACAAGAAAATACAAACAGCAATACCCAGAATGTCTTTAACTTGCACCAAATGTGCTACTGTTCATGAAAACAGCTAGAACTTGTTATAGTACACTCTAGTAAGCTATTCTTTTCTTTCTTTAATCTTCTTTATGACAGTGAAAAAAGAAAAATCATAATTATTTTAAATTAGTTCCTATAGACATGCTTTCTATGCTTTGCTATCACAAATGCTACAGAGACTAACGGATTAGGCGCCAAACAATAATAATAGAACCCAAAGCAATTGTAGCAAGGACAAGAAAAATGTTTTTCGAAATCCAAAGTGCCAAAGAACTTCAAAGTTCTTTTAAGAGAAAATAGAGGGAATAATAGCGCAGGAGAAGTTTGTCCTCTTAGAGAAAGAGAATAGTGAGTTAATATAGTGAGGAGGGCCGTCCACAATCCCAAATAATGAAGAAAGAATAATATTTAATGGAAGAAGAATAACATATAATGAATCAATTAAGGGGATTGTTCCCTTAAATGGATGGGGTAAATCAATCCGTTCCACCAATCATGCTATACTTGCCATAAATAAATAATACCCTATTATAATATTTGAAATTTCCATGAAAAAAGTCCTTCCTACTTATCAAATGAAATCAAGAAGAGGTATCTAAAATTACCATAATTAACGTGTGAGGGGATGTTTGTCAACCAAGTATGGCAAGAAAAATAAAAAATCAATTACTGAGATGGTTTTCTCAAATCAAATTGGTACAGGATCATACCCAAACAGTCAAAACGTGCACATATTAGCCTTATTAGAGATTTATGAAAAAATCCGAAAAATAAAAAATCAATTACTGAGATGCTTTTCTCAAATCAAATTGGTCCAAGATCATACCCAAACAGTCAAATCGTGCACATATTAGCCTTATTAAAGATTTACGAAAAATCCAAAAAATAAAAAATCAATTACTGAGATGCTTTTCTCAAATAAAATTGGTACAGGATCATACCCAAACAGTCAAAACGTGCACAAATTAGCCTTATTAAAGATTTATGAAAAAATCCTCGAATCGTAACATACATGCTTTTCCCATACAAAATTACCCTTATTGACTAAGAGGCATAAAAAATGTGAAGTTGCAAGAAGTTAGGCGTCTTTGCACATACCAGAGAGAGACGAACAAATTGACTCACCATTCAAGTTAAGCGTCATGAAATTTCAATCAAGAAGGACATGCAAATAGAATAAAAATCACAAACTTAAAATCAACACATTTATTCAGCAAAAATGAAACGTGGCCACACTTATGCGAGACATAGATGAAGAAATAGTACTAAAGTTCACACACATATTTCGAACACGGGATCAAACCTGAAGATGGATTCTTCATTTTCGATGAGGAAGGATTGCATGGTTGGAACGCCGAAGGGGTTTGCCGGAGGTATCACTGTGGCAGAGGAGTCGAGGCTGTGTCGCGGCTGTTGGACGTTCGCTGGAGGGAAGAAAGAAGGCGACTTAAGGACGGAGGAAGAAACAAAAATACTAATGTTTAAAAATTAACGATTTTGTTAAAATAACATACTAAATGTAGTGTCGGGAGGTCAAAATTGGGTGTCAACATCACAGTGTCAAAATTGGCTTCCAATACTGATTTTTAAAAACTAATTCAAAACAATAAATAAATAGGAACAATTAAATTTCTTAAATTCATGATATAAGAAATACAAAAATGAAGTATAAGAATAAATAAAAATTTCAACATTATTATTGAAACAATTAAATTACCTTAAATATCAACAATATCTAAGCAATTCATTTATTATAAATATTGAGGAACTATTGTCTAAAATATCAATGAATTAAGTGGACTCAATGTAAAATAGTTGAATAAACCTTTCAATCGTTTCTATTTACCCCATTTGAATTGGACACACTCCTTAATAAATTCTTTACTCTTGAAAGGTTAAATGTAATTTCACTAATATATTTTTAGTTACTAAAATTTATGCGTTTTTTAAAAATAATAATGATTATATTTTAATCTTTTATATAAATGAAGACTTTAGTTAATACTATTTTCTCTTATTTGAGGATATTTCCATTAACAACACCAACAATAAGGGTATTTTGGTAACTAAAACCTCCAATCAATGACACTTTACCGTGTCTTTTTCCTCTACTATTTTACTTTCCTAAAATCTTCTTTCATCTTCATTTTCTCTGTTTGTCCTTTTCTCCACTGTATTCCGTGCGCACCATGACACCAAAACACAAGTTTCAAGCAAAATTCATGTTCTTAATCTCAATTTTTGATGGTGGAGCATGTTTTCGAGCAAGTTTTCATTTGATGGTGGAGCATGTTTTCGAGCAAGTTTTCATTTGATGTTTGTTATATATATGATACATGATGCTAACAATTTTAAGCCTTAATCCTTTTATTTCAAATATGTTATTATTATAGATCTATTATACAAATTAATTAATTCAAGTTTTAATCTATTTTCTCTAGATCTGTAGTTAATATTGTTATGGTACTAACTAATTCAATTATCCTTTGGATATCTTCTTGTTCTGCGATACTAATTAATTTTTTCTATCCTTTGGTCCTTTTTACTTGCTCTAAAGATAGATTCTTTATTTACATTTTCTATTTACAGAAGATTGATTTTATAAATTTCTCTTCAGAGTTGTATAGAGCAATAGGTTTGAATCGGACAGACTCATTGTAACCTACTGGGAACTATAGAAAGTAATTTGCTTATGGATTGATGAAAATATCATAATAATCCCTCCGTCTCAAATTATATGTCGCCATTTGACCGGACACGATATTTAAGAAATAGGCATTGACCTTGCTAAAGTTACTAAATTACCCCTCTTAAAAAAGTATTGGACCACTAGGTACTTTTATTAAATTTCACAAGAATTAAAAAAATGCAACAGAGAGTACAGTATTAAAAAAAAACTACTAAAAAAATACACCACCTACATAACTGTCTCTCTCTTTTGCAAAGAGTTAAGTAGTCCAAATCAGTGTATCACTTTAATTTAAAATTTTACTCTCATTTTCTCTATCAACAATTAAGAAAAAATTGTTATTGCAAAATTCAATTTTCTAAAAAATAGGACCAATTTTCCGTCATGTACGGATTTCCACAAAAAATATACGTTTCTGATTTGATTTTGGTTTCAATTTATGGGCGCTAAACCTACTTTTCATTTGAATTTTTAGCAAATGGTTATTTTGTGGCGCCAAATCTTCTTTTCATTTGAGAGATGTTCTTTTGCATCTTCTGGTTACTGTATCCTTTCTTTTGTTTTGGATAATTTCCAAATTCTTCTTTTTATCTCCTCTCTTATTTTTACCATTACTCTAAAGATGAGGTTCATCGTACCTATAAACTCAACCTTCAGAAATAAATGATTGAAATTAGAGGAACGTTAAGCAATTACAAAGTTTCTTTTGAAAGAAAGTAAGGAAGGAAGTCTTAAATACGGATCTATAACACAAGCTGCGATGTTGTTCAAGAAATCAATAAGAACTATTCAGTGCATTTGGAAACAATGTCAATCATCAGTTGATAATGGTATGTCGTCGTTAGATGTGTCTTTAAAAATTACAGGTAAATTTGGAAGAAAACGGATTGGAGTCGACATTAATCAAGTCAAAGAAATTTCACTTTGTCGTCGAAGAAATATTCGATCTCTGGCTTTTGCAATGAACATGGCAAAATCAACCGTCTTTCGGCGTGTGAAAGATGGAACTCTTCGGCCATATTCTAATTACATCAAGCCTCAGTTAACCGCAGGAAACAAAAAGGTACGACTTCAATACTGCCTCTCAATGATTGATCCGAATACAATCCACACAAATACCATGTTTATGAATATGTTTAATTATGTTCATATCGACGAAAAGTGGTTTTTTTTGTCCAAAAAAGTTGAAAGGTACTACCTGCTTCCTGGAGAGCATGAGCCAGATCCGTATTGTTCTTACAAAAGTAAAACTTTTATTCCAATGGTTATGTTTATGGCTGCTGTAGCACGTCCTCGATTTGATCAAAATGGAATTGAGTTGTTTTTTGGAAAAATAGGTATTTTTTCTTTTATAGTTAAGGAACCAGCTAAGCGGAATAGCAAAAATCGAACAACAGGAACTATGGAAACAAAGCCCATTCAGTTAGTAACTAAAGATATCACTAGAGCTTGCTTGATATAGAAAGCTCTGCCTACTATTAGAGCAAAATGGCCAGCTTTCGATTCAAATAATCCTATCTTTTTACAACAAGATAATGCAAGGCCACTTATTTGTAACAATGATTTGGAATTTATTGAACTTGCCCGACAAGATGGATTTGACATTAGATTGTGTTTTCAACCATCAAACCTTCCAGATTTAAATGTTTTAGATCTTGGTTATTTTAGAGCAATCCAAAGTCTTCAATATCGAAAGGCCCCTAAAAATGTTAACGAATTAGTTGAAGCAGTGGAAAGATCTTTTGATGAAATGAAAGCGAAAGAACTCAATCGTGTATTTCTTACTTTACAATCTTGTATGATTGAGGTGATGAAAGATAGTGGCGTCAATAATTGCAAAGTGCCTCATTTGAACAAAAATGGACTAGAAAGAGAAGAAAACCTTCCTCTCCAACTTCATTGTGATATTGATATCGTCAATAAAGATTTGGCTCTACTTCAACAATGATATGGGTTATTATTATGGTAAAGCTCTTTATTTTGAAGTTGGAATGGTGTTTTTTCAAGTTGTATTTAGAAGTACTATACTACTTTTGTGTATAGCCGTAGTGATCATCATGTAACTTTTACAATGATGTTTTGTCAAATATGTTAGGAGTACTATTTTTGTGTACAGACATGGTGATTATAATGTATTTTTTGTACTCATGAATAACTCTACTTACAATGATATAAGTCCCACCAGCTTATATATACTTACACATCTTTTTCTAGCTTTATTGTTGTTTTATGCTTCTATTTGTTTCTTACTTGCTTATCACATAATAAAGGGCTGCATTAATGGAAGGAAGGAGAAAAGAGAAGTGGGAGTCATACCGTCACATTTGTATGAATTTTTATTTTTAAACTAGGAAGTCTATTTCGAGAACAATTAATTGAACATTAAAGAGTTTGTGCAGACCAAATATATTTGGACAGCATGGGGATGTCAATTGTTCAGGGGAACTAAATGAAAATAGTTGAAATCAATGTCGCGATTATGAGAGACCTTGGTTTATGCAAAAGGGTGTGGTACAGTTTCACTAATAAAGGCGGCACCCTCAGCTATTATACTAAGAGCAGTAGCTACGCTCCATAAATACAACATATTGGGCATGGTAACATTTTGTTAGGCTGCTCTAAGCTAATGGTGTCTATTACAATTCTTCTCACATGATGAATAAGATTGGTAATCACGATCCCGAGAAGAGTCATTTTTTTGTTTCTCCGAGTAACCTTTGTCTATTGAACGATGACTCCTTTCCTTATACTTTTTCTTGTCCCGTTCAAAGCCGTCTCGCTCCCTTTCCTTGTCAGATATCCTACCACTATCACGTTCATGAGACTTTAGTCTTCCTTGATCCTTACTTTTGATAAAATTTATTGTCCTTTATCTGTGACATTTATTTTTCTTTCATATCATTGATTTGTTTTTTCTATTTATACTTTACTGTGTATGGCCGTTGACAGGTGTACACTGTATTTTAAAGTTCGCATCTGAAGGTTTCTTGGTATTGATATCCTCACTTTAGGATGTTATTCATTGAGACAATGGTAACTTTCGTGTTATGTTTATTAAATTTGGTATTGTGTGACTCACTCTCACTGTTGTCGAGTGACTGAAAATTTAATCATAAGCTGACAGTGTGATAATCTGTGTTTATGTTGAAATATCATAGAACATGGGCTAGCCTATGTACTTCTGGTGAAGAGAGAGATGAGAAAGGAGAAACATAAGGTTGTGAATGGTGGGAAAGCAAATAGGAGTGTGTCATCTATGTTGACCTACTTAAATAAATGAAAAGGTCGGGCTGTTAACTTTACTGTTTTATGGGGTTTGTTGAAGACTGACTTCTTGAAGAGCTCTTTGAGAGGTGCATTGCATCAGCTTGATATTTGTTAGAAACTAAGTATTCAGTGAGGGAGTAAATAAGTGCAAAAACTAAAAACAAAATTGTAGGAAACTTTTTTGTTGTGTATTTTCATTGTAAGATGATATATGTGGAAAATGGGATCCCTCTAAATTCTTGTTTTCTTTAACTTTAGCTTTAAAAATCCAATTTTTACTCGAGAAGTCACAGTAATGTGAACAATGAGTTGTCAAAGAAAACTGGTTTACTTATGTAGAACCAACCAAAAAGAATAAATTGCTCTCTGTGGTTTAAAATAATTTTGATACTATAAAAATAAAAGGCTGAAAGTTTAAATATTGATTGAAGTGATAAGACTTTATTTTTAAAAAACAAATACTAAAAAATAAGTATTAAGATATTTAAAATCAAGTGGGTCCAATAAGGGTAAAAAGGTAATTGTGCCTTTAAAAAAATTCCAAATAAGAAAAGACAACATTTATTTTGGGACGGACATAAAAGGAAATGGAGACACATAATTTGGGACGAAGAGAGTAGTATTTTTATTTGGTTCGAAGGATATCATGTGCCTCAGCAGAGAAGTAAAGTTCTGCTCTCCTCTCTTTCTCTTACGTATCTAGTTCTATAGCTTAACCCTTACTTTTACGATGTAAGGGCAGAACGCATGTCAAAAGTTATTTAATTTTGCTATTATTAGTATTTTTGGGTGTGTTGGAGACTTAATTAAAAAGTATTAATACTATGTAATATTGATTGGTAATATTTATGTCTATTAACATTCTAAAATTAAATAATAAAATATACTTTTTTAAAGTGGGTTGGCCCATAAGGCCCGCAACCCACAGAGTAATGGGCTTGATATTTTTTGGCTCATCATTTTGATAGGCTAGCCCAACCTGACCTGTCAAACTCAAAGCCCGTGTGGTCTAGCTCGGATGGGCTGAGCCAACCCGTATTGACATCTCTACAAAAAATAAACTCTACATTATTGATACTCAAAGGAGACTTTTGAATCTTTAAGAATGCACAAAGGCGAATTCAGGATTTCAAAACGCGGATGTATGAATTTTCGTCAAGATGACCTACATAATGCATATTATACTAGACAAGGAGCCCAGAAATTTGGACAAAACAAGAACAAATTCCATGAAAATGTGCACCAAGATCATAAATAACTTACACACCAGGATTATCTAGGCTCTAGGGTACCCCCCACCCCCACGCAAAACTTTCATCGTCACCCTGTAAGACGAGGCCAAATTTTCGAAAGTTGGACATTGCTTCAGTTCATACAACCTTTCGATAGATGCTTGTTAGATCTAATTAAGTTTTTCTTCAACGATGATAGGATTTGCTTTTGCTATTGCATTCTGACCAGCATTCCTATAATCAAACGGGCAGTTATGTTTGTCTAAGTAATGATGAACTGCGCAGAAAAGATCACCACATTTGTAACTGAACCCCGTTAATCCTACACGCTTACGACAAGCTATGCACTTTTTCAAACCCTCTTTTGCAACCGCGGCACCTGCAAGAGCAAGTTTTGATTCATCGCTGCTTGAGCTTCTGTGTACGATGTCCTTGCTGGATGCAGCTGCAAGCTTTGCATGTTCCTTCTTCAGTACTATCATGTCCTTTTGACACTTGGAACACATATTAATTGTAGCTGCACTACCAAAAAAATTACAGTCGTTGATGCAGAGGACGGGGTGTTCTGAAGCTCGACAAACTGTCTCTTTATATGACTCCACTACTGGGGTTAACAAGTCAAGTTCAACACCACAAGTGTCACACCTCATATCCTATTGGGGCGGACTGGCACCAGTAACCAAGGAGGCCCAAGAGAACCAGCTCATCACCTTATACTTCCCATGCATACCTCTATGACAACCCAAAATTCGGACAGCATCATATCGCATATAAAAGGAAATAATCACTTGTATAAGCTCGAGCACACATATATATATATATGTATATACAATACTTAGCCATTGGAGCCATCACGTCTATTAGCAAAATACCACCTTGACTGTACATTAGGTCTACAAAGCCTCTAGACAATACACAGAGTTTAACTAAGGTCCGGACACACCCCGCCATATAACTAACTTCTATACAATACCAAAAGTGACTGGATATGACATAGAAAGCCCCGAAGCAAATTAGAGCTCACCAAAAGCAGTTGGATATCCTGTATCCTACTTGTGTGGTGTACGAGCTGAGGTACCTGTGCCTGTAGCATGAAATGCAGGTCCCCCGTGGGGGACGTCAGTACAAAATATGTACTGAGCATGTAAAGCTGTAGATAATCACATATGATATAGGAGCTCAATAAAAATTAGAAACAAGTGAATAAATCGTAGTAGGAGTGGACCACACTTACTAGATGTTGTGACAACCTGTACATTGTATTTATTCAATCACTTTACCTTCGTTCTTATCATCTTTGTAATTATTACTGTACTGTACTATTACCATTAGGCTGCTTCCAGTACATATCAACTGGGATCGACCCATGATAGGATTATGCCCTTGGGATACCACCATAAACACATAAATAGGGATCAACCAATGATAAGCTTATGTCCCTGGTATACCACCCGATAAGAGAGAACTTCCATTACTTAGTTCAATTAATTTTTGAGATTGTTATTTTGGTCGCCACCGCATTTTTGATACTTTGAAACAATGATACATCAATAAGAGACATATAAATAGACCATCAATGCAATAATGATGAAGTAAGAACTCATTGGCACATCAATGAAGTGTTTTGGAGTCATCAATGCCATAACAATGAAGTAGGAACTTATTAGTATATCAATGAAACGTTTTCGAGTCATTAATAGCACATGGATCTTGTTTGAGTAACCGGATACCTTCTGACAATCATTAGTGCAATAAACATGTAAGATTTGGAAAACAAGTAAGTATTGGAATGTCATGACATCTTGTAGGGTGGAAACAAGTTCATTGGTAACGTAGGACATCATACAAAACTATTATGGATCACATGTTATTGAATAACTTTGAAAACTTGTTTAATAAAACAATTGTTCACTTTTATGCCAAAGATATGGTATAGAGTATGCTTTACATACCTGACTGTCAACCTTCAATACTTGTCCCAAATGGACTTCCTGTCTTTTCGTATTACTTATCTACAATGAACATATATAGCAATCTAGTATTAGCAACCAAACGTCACAATTCAATTATTTGAATTCACCAAACTAGTGGTTAAGTAGTAAGCCTTAATTACACCATAAAGGGTGTCACTTTAACACTCTTATACTCCAACTACATTCATATGCCATGCATATTCATACAACATCCTCCAATATCAAGTTTGGATTCATTTATCCTTCCAACCAATCCATTAAACTAAATTGAGCCATAGACATAAACAATCATCAATTCAATAGTATATCACCATATCCACCTTCCATAACTCAATTACCATATCCACCTTCCATAATTCAATACAACCAAATCCTGCAAAATAGTCCATAACCCTATTTCCATCACCTTTCAATAACAACCAATATATATAATCCTCTATCACACATATACATATGGAAAAGAATAAAGGAAAACAATATTCATACCTTAGAATTCACCTCTTGATTATGCAATCCTGTTTGCACAAATAATAGGATCCTTTCAAAGATCTCGAGATGACAAACGCAGTTATCATATTACTTTGGAATTTCTATGGTTGAATCAAAAGTAATTTAAAGGTCAAATTTGGATAGGGTTTGTTCTTTCTCAATGATTGATGATGAAAATGAGTTTTTGAACTCATATACATGTATATAAACACATATTCCCGTCCATAATATAATAAGAAATGACCAAAATGCCTTTAAAATTTAAACAATGTAAAATCTGTCCTTTGGTGGAGAATTATCCTTCCAACGATACCAATTTCACCCCAATCTGTCCTTTGGTGGACTGTTTTGATAAGCTAAAGTAGATCGACCATATCTCTTTGATCCGATATCGAATTGGGGTGAAATTGGTATCGTTGGAAGGATAATTCAAAGGGATTTCACTTCATATAAAGTAGGCCACCCAGTTCGTCCTGTACAAGGAGTTATGGACATTCGTAGTTGACCCAAAAATTTGGCTGGCCTCAGTAGTTTGTGTGCAGGAAATTTTCCTGCACATTTACTATTCCCAAAAATTCCGGCCACCGTTTTATACTTTCGAACATGCTCGATTATATCCGAAACCTATCCATTTTTAGAAATCTTTATATCGTTGGAAATCTTATTCAATAACATGCGTATGGAACCATCGACGGGCAAATTCCGGTAAAAATAAAATAAAAAAAATTAATTCCATATAAATAAGACCAATACACGTACTTGAATACACCAATACACGTACTTAAATACGGGGTGTTACACCAAGTTCATTAAGTCCATCACGAAACAACAAAGGGACAAACAAAAACTTCAACCAAGGAACATCGCGTTTATGAAATATAAAGCAATTCAGAATAATACATACATTCAATATCTCGTACTTGCTAGATTTTTGTCTAATTGAATAGTTCTCCCCATAGTTTAGGTAGTGAGCTACATTGTATGAGGTGTTCCATCATAAAGTATTCGATAAACTAATTTTTATTGATGTTCTTCTATTTCAATTGCTGGGTGTCTATCGGAAACAACCTCTTTACTTCTTCGGGGGTAGCGGTATGGACTATGTACATTTTAACCTCCCCATATACGCTGGGCTTGTTGTTGTTGTTGTTATATTTCAATTGGTCTTCTTCTAAACATCTTGGATTATCACTCTCATACCATAACATTCTTCCTCTGTTGTTACCATTTTAACTATCTTATCGTACGACTTGAAGCGTGTGTTGCCATGCAAACCTTTTTTCTTCTAAGAGTGTTTAGCATGCTGGACTATGTAGGGAGTGATTGTCCTAACCAATGCATTGAGAATCCTATGAATTCTATCGATGGAAACCTTTAGACATCTTCATTCTTATCTGCATGAATTCTGGTTTACATCTGATGAGCTTAGGTTTTGGAGAAGATTGTTTCAACAGAATAATATATATGCCCCAATGTATTAACTCAAGGTTTGAGTTTGAAGGACCAAGCATCCGCAAGACGAGCTTGCAAAAAAAAATGACATGAGCTGACAAGTAGGATTGAACTGAAGTAGAAATTTAGAACTTTCTTGTTGGAGTCACACGTGAAGTAGTTTTCTTTCCTCTTTGCAATAGAAAAGAAGAACCAGTAAGTACTTCGCACCTATGATTTTCCCTGTATCAATAACACTACTTTCTTGAAGTGGATAATCTGGACGTGAAGAGGTATACATCTCTCTACCAAATATTCATTTTGATGAATAGGCAGTATGGAATATGGACACGCTTAAATGTTGAGTGAAAAAAGTTACGTCATCAAATAGTTGCTCGAATCTTTCCTTTCGAACCAAGAATATTTAGTTACAAAATCTTCGACTCATCTTATAATTTATTATATGAAAAGTTTTACTTGATGGTAAGATATGCTTGGAGAATATTCTTCTAATCTGATGATAGACGGTTATTTTTCCATTGCAGGTGAATTTGATAGCTAAACTAAACCATCTATCTCTTTTAGAGTACAAAGATGCTTGGGTGGACAAGGTATCCTATAATCCAGTTTTGTGGTTGCTTGGATCAGAAAGTGCAAAACGTAGCCTTTAATAGTTGCGATTAAAGTTGCACCAGAGAAAAAGCTCGACTTTTTTTTTTCTTTCAAGGGAGTTGTATATGCATCATTGCCGATTATTGCGAAGATGAAAATATGTGAGTGATTATCCCTGATTTTGCTAACATTTTAAATGTGTACTTATAAGGAAAGATAAGAATAAAGAACAAAAGGAGCCACTAAACGAGGGAAGGGAAAACAATTGTTAAGTAAAATTCTTCATCATTGTCACCGGCTATATTTTATCATAAAATATGGCTAATAACCTGTGTTTGTAGAGCGCAACCTTTTGCCAAGATCGTGGCTGTTTTCAGCCTGTGTTGTAAGAACATCCAGGTATCTGGAGAATGAAAGACCTCAGATTTCATAAATCCTCCCTCGCACCAAGAATGATAGAAGGGGTAATGAGGTTGAAAATAAAGAAACGAATAGGATGATCATAGAACTTCTATTGTGGTGTAATCTGAGGATGGTGAAGTTTTTTTTCCCGTGTTCAGGGCGGGGGTCATGAGGAAGTCTGGAGGAGCACTTTTCCCGGAAGAGGTAGTAAATGCGATTTCAATCCAAAATTGCGTGTTTTTATGTTATTTTTTTCCTACTATTATAGTAACTCTGCAAATGGCTGACTCATCTATTGTTAGTTTGGGAGCATTTGCATTCCAACCGCATTCATCATAGAGACCTCAAGGTAAAAACTTGTTGTAATCGGCGAAATAGAAAAGCCTTTTTAGCATGAAACGTTATTAATGTGAACTATTTTGAATTCAGTTATGTAACATATTCATCACAAAGGACAACGACATTAGGTTAGGTAAGAATGCCCGAAAAATTGCTTGATTGGGTCGTCTTTGCTTCTTTACTATCCTTCAAATTCACTTGATTATCACAGGTGATTTTGGATTAGGAAAATCACTAGATGCAGAAGGCCTTGCTTCCTCGGTATGAATTTCTATTGTGGCAAAATGAACCTCTTACTTACATGCAAGTTTCGACCATCTATTGTCACCTAACAATCGATTCAGCATATCTATTTAGCAAGAGAGAAATCCCTTCTCCCTCCAAGACCGAGAAAACCTAAAATTTGCTTTTATTTTTTATCATAGGTACCAAAATGTTGTGGTGCTCATGTTCCTTTTTATCACAAAAAATATTGTGGTATTCATCATATTACAAAGCTCCTGTCGCCATAGCACCTAGCTTAATGCATTTCAGAAAAAGACGTTGAGTTGTACAGCTAATCCTTAATTTTGGAACAAATTTCATGTAATAGGTATCTGGCGCACCAAACGACATGTGCCCTGAGCTCCTTGCCGGCATACCCTATGGCTATAAATCTGATATATGGTCGCTTGGTAAGAAATAAGAATGTTGATGAAGCAATGTATTTCAGCTCTTCACATCATGTCCCTAATACTAACACTTTAATGTGATTTTAGGATACTGTATGTTTGACATTGCTGCACATCAAGCCCCGTTTAAAGCTTCTGTGAGTTGATTTTTCAGCTATCTGAACTTCGTAAACAATACCTCAAAATGTTGTACTTGTTACGGAAAAAAAAAAGAGAAGTTCTTTATCCTAATATCTTCTATATGATATAGTGACAATGTAAATCCAACAGGACAAAACTAGACTTATCAACAAAATAAACCGGAGTTTATTCTCACCACTTCCGATTATATACTCCTCCACCTTGTAAGTATCTTCCTTCTCAGTACGCAACAAGTATAACAAATCAGACAGTTGACAAAGCGGATTTAATTCTTGCAGGAAACAGATAATAAAAAGCATGCTAAGGAAAACTCCAGAACACCGACCTACAGTGAGTACGAGCTACACATGTTCAAATGTTATTCTTTCCGTTTCAATCTATTAAGTCTTATTTTCCTTTTTAGTCTGTTTAAAATTGAATGTTTCTTTCCTTTTACAACAACTCCTCAATTCTAACTTTCTACGTGGCATGTTTAAAGATCACAAACTTAAATTACATTTTGATACATTCTGCATAAATTTATTTTAAGACCACAAGATTCAAGTCTTCTTTTCTTTCTTAAATTTCGTGCCAAATCAAAACCAGAAAAACAAAATGAAACGGAAGGAGTATTAAATTGAGATTCATCTTGATATATTCTTTTACCTCTACTTATAGGCTACCAAGCTGTTGAGACATCAACATTTGCAACCATACCTCCTCTTGAGTCACAACCATTCATCTGCATTTCTTCCTGTGAAGTCCCCAAGCAGAACGAAAGAGAAAACACGACCATCATCTGGAAAATCTATCAGTCCAAGAGGTAGCAGAGACAGACAGTTGAATCTAAAAGAGAAGAGAACTGTCCTTTACTTTGACGAAAGTGATAACATTCTGCTAAGAAACTTATCTGACAATTATAACACCTTCTGAGCCAAACTTGACACTAAGAGAGTCGATCCAACAAGCTACTCGGTTAGGATCTCTCAAGATAGTGAGGATTCTAAAAGTTGGGAGATAAGTGAGGTAGTTGTTTGCAATGAATATGATCAACAAGAGACTATCTCACAAATAGAAACTATGATCACTCCATGCTCGTCAAGTTCAAGGGAAAAAACATGGTCCGAGGAACAAGAGCATGTTAGTCGATTTGACGAGGGTGATACGAAGAATAACAAGACAAAAGAGCTTGAGGTGTTGAGCAGTCCACTGGGCCATGAGGAAGCAGATATAGTGGAATGTATCTCCGCAAAATCTAGCAGAATGACATTGTCTAATGGAAGATTCAACAATATAACACGATCCTTCGATGAAGAAAGCATTTCATCTAATTCACAGTCGACAAAACCAGATCCAGAGGCAGCACCAAGATGTTGTGTTGCTGAAATTGAAAATGGTAGCGAGTGTAGAGAAGTTGCTATTGACTGCTTGTCAACTAAAAGAGATGGTTCACTTCTACACAAAGACGAGCTAGAAAAGAAAGCAACTGCGGTTTATTACACCAAACAAGCTAAGAAAGACGCTCTTCGAGCACTGGATGATAAGGTTTTGTAGCTCAAGTCAGTAGACGCATTATCTAGTAAGGAGGACAAAGATGACTGGGGTAATCCCACTAAACAAAGAGCTGAAGCTTTAGAGTCTCTTTTAGAGGTTTGTGTGCGACTACTTAAGCAGGAAAAAATTGATGAGCTTGCTGGTGTGCTGAAACCATTCGGGGATGATGGAATGTCGTCTACAGAAACATCAATTTGGTTGACAAAAAGTCCCATGACTGCACAAAAGTTGTCCAAGGGGTCGTGATGTTGAACAAAACCTTTCTTTTGACCTATAGAATGAGCCTCTGTCTTACGTAAATCATCAAGTATTGTTGGAATAAACTATTCCTCGAGGCTTAACGTGGTTGAACATCCCTTAGTTTTGATTCTATTGTTGTAGGATAGTTGTTGGAGCTGTGAAGATTATATATAATGTACTTTTAAAGTTGATTTCTACTCTATGATGATACTAACCACATTTTCTACTGTTAGGTTTTTCTCCAAAACTACCTGCAAGACAAAGATTATACATTTCTTCAGCTTCTTAGATATGATTGTGTTATTATCGGAGTCGATTTCTAATATTGTCACTCAACTAATAGTATTATCTCAGAAAGTCACGTTCTGAGAATCAAGAAGAAAGGTGATTTTCTGAGGTAATAACTATTAGCTGAGTGACTATCTAAGAGGTCAGCGCGATATTATAGTTGTCTTATAGAAAAAAGTATCAACAATCAAACTGTTCCTTTTAAAATTCCTTTCCTCCAACCTCAAGCCTCTTGTGAAATGAATTTAACATTTTTAAAAAGTTTTTTTTATACTATTATTGTAGTTTCCCTCATGCACATTTTGCCAATTTAAAATAATTCTATCTTGATTGTCATAATTTATTGGTATAATGTTACTTTTCTTATACTTTTCCTTGTCCCGTTCAAAGTGTCTCGCTCCCTTTCCCTGTCAGATATCCTACCACTATCACGTTCATGAGACTTTAGTCTTCCTTGATCCTTACTCTTGATAAAATTTATTGTCCTTTATCTGTGACATTTATTTTTCTTTCATGTCATTGATTTGTTTTTTCTATTTATACTTTACTGAGATGCGTCGATAGAGACTAACCGATTAGGCACCAAACAATAATAATAGAACCCAAAGCAATTGCAGTAAGGACAAGACCGAATGATTTTCGAAATCCAAAGTGCCAAAGAACTTCAAAGTACTTTTAAGAGAAAATAGAGGGAGTAATAGCGGAGTAGAAGTTTGTACTCTTAGAGAAAGAGAATGGTGAGTTTATATAGTGAGGAGGGTAGTCCACAATCCCAAATAATGAAGGAAGAATAATATTTAATGGAAGAAGAATAACATATAATGAATCAATTAAGGGGATCGTTTCCATAAATGGATAGGGTAAATCAATCTGTTCCACCAATCATGCTATAGTTGCCATAAATAAATAATACCCTATAATAACATTTGAAATTTCCATGAATAGAACAAGTAAAAAGAGATCCTTCCTACTTATTAAATGAAATCAAGAAGAGGTATCTAAATTTACCATAATTAACGTGTCACGGGATGTCTGTCAACCAAGTAAGGAAAGAAAAATAGAAATTCAATTACTGAGATGATTTTCTCAAATCAAATTGGTACAGGATCATACCCAAACAGTCAAAACGTGCACATATTAGCCTTATTAAAGATTTATGAAAAAATCCAAAAAATAAAAAATCAATTACTGAGATGCTTTTCTCAAATCAAATTAGTACAGGATCATACCCAAACATTCAAAACGTGCACATATTAGCCTTATTAAAGATTTACGAAAAAATCCAAAAAATAAAAAATCAGTTACTGAGATGCTTTTCTCAAATCAAATTAGTATACGATCATACCCAAACAGTCAAAACGTGCACATATTAACCTTATTAAAAATTTACGAAAAAATCCTCGAATTGTCACATACATGCTTTTCCCATACAAAATTATCCATATTGACTAAGAGGCATAAAAAATGTGAAGTTGCAAGAAGTTAGGCGTGTTTGCACATACCAGAGAGAGACGAACAAATTGACTCACCATTCAAGCTAAGCGTCATAAAATTTCAATCAAGTAGGACATGCAAATAGGGTCGAATAAAAATCACAGACTTAAAATCAACACATTTATTCAGCAAAAATCAAACGTGGCCACACTTATGAGAGACACAGATGAAGAAATAGTACTAAAGTTCACACACATTTTTCGAACATGGGATCAAACCTGAAGACGGATTCTTCATTTTCGATGAGGAAAGGTTGCATGATTGGAACGCTGAAGGGGTTTGCCAGAGATATCACTATGGGAGAGGAGTCGAGGCTGTGTCGCAGCTATTGGATGTTCGCCGGAGGGGAGAAAGAAGGCGACTGGAGGACGGAGGATGGAGCGACGGCGTGGAGGCTTGGCTGGCTGTCTCAGTCGATGGCGCCACTGGTTGCGCTGTTCGTCGGTGGAGAATGAGAAGGGAGGGGGCTGGCCATCGGAGCAGCGGCTGGACTCGCCTGGGGTAGGAGCTGGCGGCACGTATGGAGGAGAAGGAAGAGGCGACGGCGAAGGCTATTCACCGGAGATGGCGACATGGCGACGAGGACTCAGATTGGAGGGGGTGGTTTTGGTGGTCGATTGCAATGGAGAGATCGGAGGAGAGGTGGGTAGATCGAGATTTGGAGGTGTTTGTAGAGAGAGAGAAGAGAGAGGTGGAGAGATAGAGGCAGAAATTGGGGAAAAAAAATTGAGTTAGGGTTTGTAGGTTTGAAATAGGGAAAGACAGATCTTTTGATGTCAACTGTTGGATTAGTTTTTGATCGACGGCTATGATTTAATGTCATGGGGGAATTAAAATGTGGCTAGGATGAAAAATAATGGCTTAAATTGTAAGAAATTGGGTTAAGATAGTAATGGATTGGGTAAAAATAGGCTATAATTGTAAGAAATTAAATAAAATTGGATTAAAAGGTAAACAAAATCATGCAAGCTACTTTTGATTAGGCTGTTATTTAAATTAAAGTAGGAATAATAATAATATATGATAATATTAATTAAATAATAAATAACAACATTAAATAATAAATAATAAAAAATATAAAAAAAGATAAATAATAATAATGAAAAAAATAATAATTAAAAAATAAATTATTATAATAAATGATAGATAATAAATAATATTAATATATATAATAACAATGTAAATAAAGAATAATATCGATAAATAGTATTAAATAAGGCAAAACTAGACAATGTATTTTGAAAAATTATGAGTGTGCATAATTACGTGAAAATAATTTAATTAATAAAATTATAAAAATGTCATTTTTAATTTTATAATATTATAAATATATGATTCTAAAAGATAATTGATGATTTTTGCATTTTCTAAATTATGAATGCGATATGTCGGAAATCTGTTTGATGCAAGAAAATATGCCAAAATTCTAATGGTTAAAAATTAACGATTTTGTTAAAATAACAGACTAAATGTATTGTCGGGAGGTCAAAATTGGGTGTCAACATCACAGTGTCAAAATTGGCTTCCAATACTGACTTTTAAAAAGCTAATTCAAAACAATAAATAAATAGGAACAATTAAATTTCTTAAATTCATGATATAAGAAATACAAAAATGAAGTATAAGAATAAATAAAAATTTCAACATTATTATTAAAAAAATTAAATTACCTTTAATATCAACAATTCATTTATTATGAATATTGTGGAAGTATTGCCTAAAATATGAATGAATTAAGTGGACTCAATGTAAAATAGTTGAATAAACCTTTCAATCTTTTCTATTTACCCCATTTGAATTGGACACACTCCTTAATAAATTCTTTACTCTTGCAAGGTTAAAAGTAATTTCACTAATATATTTTTAGTTACTAAAATTTATACATTTTTTTTTAAAATAATAATAATTATATTTTAATCTTTTATATAAATCAAGACTTTAGTTACTACTATTTTAGGATATATTCGTAAACAACACCAACAGTAAGGGTATTTTGTTAACTAAAACCTCCAATCAATGACACTTTATTGTGTCTTTTGCCTCTACTGTTTTACTTTCCTAAAATCTTCTTTCATCTTCATTTTCTCTGTTTTTCCTTTTCTCCTTTGTATTCCCTGCGCACCTTGACACCAAAACACAAGTTTCAAGCAAAATTCATGTTCTTAATCTCAATTTTTATTAGTCCATCATGATTTATTTTTGGTAAGTGCATCTTTGATGGTGGAGCAAGTTTTTGAGCAAGTTTTCATTTGATGTTTGTTATATATATGATACATGATGCTAACTATTTCATTCCTTAATCCTTTTATTTCAAATCTGTTATTATTATTGATCTATTATACAAATTAATAAATTCAAGTTTTAATCTATTTTCTCTAGATCTGTAGTTAATATTGTAATGGTACTAACTAATTCAATTATCCTTTGGATATCTTCTTGTTCTGTGATACTAATTAATTTTTGCTATCCTTTGGTCTTTTTTACTTGCTCTAAAGATTGATTTTTCATTTACATTTTCTATTTACAGAAGATTGATTTTATAAATTTGTCTTACGAGTTGTATAGAGCAATAGGTATGAATTGGACTCGAGTCATTGTAACCTACGAGGAACTATAGAAAGTAATTTGCTTATGGATTGATGAACATTGAATATCATAATACTCCCTCAGTCTCAAATTATATGTCGCCATTTGACCGGACACGATATTTAAGAAATAGGCATTGACCTTGCAAAAGTTACTAAATTACCCCCTTAAAAAAGTATTGGACCACTAGGTACTTTTATTAAATTTTACAATAATTAAAAAAATGGAACAGAGAGTACAGTATTAAAAAAAAATCTACTAAAAAAATACAGCACCTATATAACTGTCTCTCTCTTTTGCAAAGAGTTAAGTAGTCCAAATCAGTGTATCACTTTAATTTAAAATTTTACTCTCATTTTCTCTATCAACAATTAAGAAAAATTTGTTATTGCAAACTTCAATTTTCTGGAAAATAGGACCAATTTGTCGTCATGTACGGATTTTCCACAAAAAATTTACGTTTCTGATTTGATTATGGTTTCAATTTTTGAGCGCTAAACCAACTTTTCATTAGAATTTTTAGAAAATGGTTATTTTGTGGTGCCAAATCTTCTTTTCGTTTGAGAGATGTTCTTTTGCATCTTCTGGTTACTGTATCCTTTCTTTTGTTTTGGATAATTTCCAAATTCTTCCTTTTATCTCCTCTCTTATTTTTGCCATTACTCTAAAGATAAGGTTCGTCGTACCTATAGACTCAACCTTCATAAATAAACAATTGAAATTAGAAGAACGTCAAGCAATTGCAAAGTTTCTTTTGAAAGAAAGTAAGGAAGGAAGTCTTAAATACGGATCTATAACACAAGTTGCGATGTTGTTCAAGAAATCAATAAGAACTATTCAGCGCATTTGGAAACAATGTCAATCATCATTTGATAATGGTATGTCTTCATTAGATGTGTCATTAAGACTTACAGGTAAAGTTGGAAGAAAACGGATTGGAGTCGACATTAATCAAGTCAAAGAAATTTCACTTTGTCGTCAAAAAAATATTCAATCTCTGGCTTTTGCGTTGAACATGGCAAAATAAACCGTCTTTCGGCGTGTGAAAGGTGGAACTCTTCGGTCACATTCTAATTCCATCAAGCCTCAGTTAACCGAAGGAAACAAAAAGGTACGACTTCAATACTACCTCTCAATGATTGATAAGAATACAATCCACACAAATCCAATGTTTATGAATATGTTTAATTATGTTCATATCGATGAAAAGTGGTTTTTTTTGTCCAAAATAGTTGAAACGTACTACCTGCTTCCTGGAGAGAATGTGCCAGATCCGTTTCATTCTTACAAAAGTAATAACTTTATTCTAAAGGTTATGTTTATGGCTACTGTAGCACGTCCTCGATTTGATGAAAATAGAATTGAGTTGTTTTCTTGAAAAATAGGTATTGTTTCGTTTGTAGTTAAGGAACCAGCTAAGCGGAATAGCAAAAATCGAACAGTAGGAACTATGGAAACAAAGCCCATTCAGTCAGTAAATAAAGATATCACTAGAGCATGCTTGATAGAGAAAGTTCTTCCTGCGAAGAGAGAGCTGAGAAAGGAGAAACGTAAGGTTATGAATGGCGGGAAAGAAAATTGGAGTGTGTCATCTGTGTTGACCTACTTAAAAAAACGAAAAGGTTGGGCTGTTAACTTTACTGTTCTATGGTGGTTGTTAAAGACTGGCTTCTGGAAGAGCTCTCCGAGAGGTGTATTGCATCAGCTTGATATTTGTTGGAAACTAAGTATTCGGTGCAGGAGTAAATAAGTACAGAAACTAAAAACAAAATTGTAGGAAATTGTTTTGTTGTGTATTTTTATTTTTGTGGTAATATATGTGAAGTGGAACTACGTTGAATCTGAGGTGGACAATATTCAATACTCGAAAGATTAACATAAAATAGTTTGCTATGGAGTGAACTTCAGATCACGGTGCTTCTAAAAGGATCAAACATTCATCAAGACAAAGTGAAATGGACATTTTCTACTCATGTTTAGAGTTTGTAAAAAATATGCTTGTTATACTGCCTTTTTAGACATACAGTATTTTCTTACTTGATGTTGCTGCATTTGAATTTGGAAAGCAAATTACACGGCTGACTTGTTAATGTAGGATATCATATCATGTGCTATGTCAGAAATGCACTCCTATAAATGTACCGTGAGTGTGAAGTATTGACGAGGCATATGACGCGTTAGAGGAAATAGCGGAGAAGGATGTTGTCTCTTGGGTAGGTCACTGTCTCAATCTCTTTTTAGTTCTAAACAAAAGAAGTTTTATCTTTGTAGTTGTGTTTGTTACTTTTTCCTATTGTAAGATGATATATGTGGAAAGTGAGGTCCGTCTAAATTCTTGTTTTCTTTAACTTTAGCTTTAAAGATCCAATTTTTACTCGAGAAATCACAATAATATGAACAATGAGTTGTCGAAGAAAACTGGTTTACCGAACCAAAAAGAATAAATTTCTCTTTGTGGTTTAATATAATTTTGATACTGTAAAAATAAAAGGCTGAAATTTTAAATTTTGATTGAAGTGATAAGGCTTTCACTTTAAAAACACAAATACTAAAAAAGAAGTATTAATATATTTAAAATAAAGTGGGTCCAATAACGGTAAAAAGGTAATTGTACCTTTGAAAAATTTCCAAATAAGGAAAGACGACATTTATTTTGGGATGGGCGACACATAATTTGGGTCGGAGGTAGTAACAGATTTTTGCATATGCATCCATTTAGGCTTATTGGGTTTCCTTTCAAATTGTTCTTACATTTCAACCATTTTTCATTTTGTGCTTTTAATGTTCTACTTCAAACAGATGTTCACGAAGGGATTGTTCTTAATATTCATAAATGCAAAGGCACAAGTATAATAAGTCGAATCAGATGCAGAATCAATGATTTGTACAAAATACTTTGCTTGACATTATGGAGTCAAGAGTTATCACATGAGAACAACACTGATAGGCTTGCAACAAAGTCTCAAAAGGAGGAGCTACTAACAGTTCCACCAAATTTAGCTAGAACTGTAGAGGTCTAAAACAACTTCATCTACTAATTCTTGGAGAATATGACTAGCAACTTCAGTGCCACATTCATATTCTTCAATCTCGAAGTCCGTACATTTACCCGAAGAATGGCTCATATCCCATTCTATTAGCTTTTCTGGGATCAAACCAACAAATTTTGTCCACTCTTCGACCTCATCAATAATATCAGCAATCAGAATCTCTTTGGTCATACTTGATGGTAGTTTGGTACAGGTTCTAAAACCAGAATTAGAGATTGGAGAAATTTTCAGTCTAGGTACTCTAATAGACTATCAAAGGTGAATCCTTTAAGCTGATTCATCTATTTTGTGTCATTACATCCAAGCAACTCACCGAAAGCCATCCACAGAAAACTCGAAAACATTTCATGTTCATTGAGGAGAAATGGCTCATAGAGAACCCATTCTCTATAGGTAGAGCCTGCTGTTGAGGAGTAGTTCCAAATATGAGTTCAGCATTCAAAATGACCTATTTTGGGTAGCTTAGTTTGCTTCCTTTTAACTGATCAATCTTGCTGAGCACTCCAGAAACGTTATGAATCGGTTCTCTGCAACTCCTCCAGGTGGATAATGAGGTCTCGCAATCCTAAAGATCTCTATCAGGTTCTAGAAAGAGTGGTTCTTCATCAACAGAGTCCACTGATTCAGCAAACACTTTGTCCTCTGGAAGAAAACAAGCATAATATTTATTAGAAGCATGGATGCATGAAATCCAAGTTCAGAGTTGTCTTATTTTTTAATTTATGTATTTGAGGGAAATAAAGGAGGTATGCAAATAGTAAAATGTCGAGTCGGGGACCATACTTGAGCTACTATTGGGACTGCTAAAGAGGTAGCTGTCAGTTGAATGGTGATCAAGTGAATTCCCAACTAAATTTTCTTCATCTTCCAAAGGAGAAAAATATCTAGCAGGATAAGTGAGAGCACATTTAGCTCTAAACCTTTGCAAACCTGGTTCTGAACTCTTTATTTCGGCCATCTCAAAATCCAAATCTTCTTTATCAGATATGCCAGGTCGAGGACTAAGTTTGTCTGCCATATTGCTCCAAGTTTCAGAAGCTGAAGCCTTTTGGGGCTTACTGCCTGATCCTGCTGGCATCGATTCCAAACCCATGAGCCTAACAACCAAACTTGGAGCTTTCATTTCACGCTTGCTTTCACAACGTGTATCGGTCATTCCATTATTCTTTGCATTTGGAAAACCCCAACTGTTCTCCTCAGCAATCTACATTGTTCATACAAGAACGAAAAACAATAAAGACAAAAAGTTTCCTGTTAGGCTAAAATCTGAGACAATAGAAGAAAAACAAAGCTAAATGTGGGAGTATAGTTCAAGAAATGAGCACCAAACGAAGCTTTGGCTACTTCTCATCCCCTCCAAATGCTTTTGAAGCTTTTTTCAAGCAAGCTATAAGAATGCAGCCCAAAAAAGGATATAATTTTGCCTTATAGCTAGAATCACCTTCAAGAAATTAACCATTCTGCTTTAAAAATGAGTGGAATGTAGTAGTAGCTAACTTCTTCGCAAATCTACGGTTCTGATCAAAGAGATGAAAGAAAATGCCCACACAACCACAAGGACTTTGAGGTTGTCTCTCAGTAATAGCGGCTAAACTATCATTCATTTCTATAGCTAAGCTATCATTCATCCTTCAAAATCCTCTCTTAAATTTCATCACCTTTTCTCCCACTCTGCTGAATGTGATTCACACACTTTGTCTTCCCAATAAGATTCTATCAAACATTAACTTCACATTAATTTGGAAAGAATTAAACAAAAGACCCCCCCACTGGCCCTATGCCCACCACATCACTCACCCTCCTTGCCCCAAAAAAAGAAAATGGCGAAAAAGAACTTATATTTTCATGCAAGAAATAAAGCAAAAACCCAACAAAATATCAGAAAGAAAGTAGAAAATAGCTATGAAAAGTAAAACCCTGAGCTGTGTTCAATTATGACAAAACTTTCACAAGAAACCACAGTCAAACAAAGTAAACACAGAACAAGAAAATACAAACATCAATACCCAGAATGTCTTCAACTTGCACCAAATGTGCTACTCTAGTATGCTATTCCTTTCTTTTTTTAATCTTCTTTATGATAGTGAAAAAAGCAAAATCATAATTATTTTAAATTAGTTCCTATAGACATGCTTTCTATGCTTTGCTATCACAAATGCTACAGAATAAGAAAAGAATGTGTCGATAGAGACTAACCGATTAGGCACCAAACAATAATAATAGAACCTAAAGCAATTGCAGAAAGGACAAGACCGAATGTTTTTCGAAATCCAAAGTGCCAAAGAACTTCAAAGTACTTTTAAGAGAAAATAGAGGGAGTAATAGGGGAGGAGTAGTTTGTCCTTTTAGAGAAAGAGACTGGTGAGTTTATATAGTGAGGAGGGCCGTCCACAATCCCAAATAATGAAGGAAGAATAATATTTAATGGAATAAGAATAACATATAATGAATCAATTAAGGGGATTGTTCCCTTAAATGGATAAGGTAAATCAACCCGTTCCACCAATCATGCTAAAGTTGCCATAAATAAATAATACCCTATTATAACATTTGAAATTTCCATGAATAGAACAAGTAAAAAGAGATCCTTCCTACTTATTAAATGAAATCAAGAAGAGGTATCTAAATTTACCATAGTTAACGTGTAAGGGGATGTCTGTCAATCAAGTAAGGCAAGAAAAATAAAAAATCAATTACTGAGATGCTTTTGTAAAATCAAATTGGTACAGGATCATACCCAAACAGTCAAAACGTGCACATATTAGCCTTATTAAAGATTTACGAAAAAATTTGAAAAAATAAAAAATCAATTACTGAGATGCTTTTTGCAAATCAAAGTGGTACAGGATCATACCCAAACTATCAAAACGTGGACATATTTACCTTATTAAAGATTTACAAAAAAATCCAACAAATAAAAAATCAACTACTGAGAAGCGTTTCTCAAATCAAATTGGTACAAGATCATACCCAAACAGTCAAAACGTGCACATATTATCCTTATTAATGATTTACAAAAAAATCCTCGAATCGTCACATACATGCTTTTCCCTTACAAAATTACCCATATTGACTAAGAGGCATAAAAAATGTGAAGTTGGAAGAAGTTAGGCGTGTTTGCACATACCAGGGAGAGACAAACAAATTGACTCACGATTCAAGTTAAGAGTCACGAAATTTCAATAAAGAAGGACATGCAAATAGGGTCGAATAAAAATCACAGACTTAAAATAAACACATTTATTCAGCAAAAATCAAACGTGGCCACACTTATGAGAGACACAGATGAAGAAATAGTACTAAATTTCACACACATATTTCGAACATGGGATCAAACCTGAAGATAGATTCTTCATTTTCGATAAGGAAGGGTTGCATGGTTTGAATGCCGAAGGGGTTAGATAGAGGTATCGCTGTGGGAGAGGAGTCAAGGCTGTGTCGTGGTTGTTAGATGTTGGCCGGAGGGGAGAATTTACGTGACTGGAGGACGGAGGATGGAGCAGTGGCGTGGAGGCTTGGCTGGCCGTCTCCTTCGATGGCGGCGCTGTTCGCCGGTGGAGGACGAGAAGGGAATGGGCTGGCCATCGGAGCAGTGGTTGGACTCGCCTGGGGTAGGAGCTAGCGGTGCGTATGGTGGAGAAAGAAGAGGCGACGGCGAAGGCTGTTTGCCTGAGATGGCGGCATGGCGACGAGGACTCAAAGTGGAGGGGGTGGTTTTGGTGGTCGATTGGCGACGGAGAGATCGGAGGAGAGTGGGGGGAGATCGAGATTTAGAGGTGTTTATAGAGAGAGAGTAGAGAGAGGTGGAGAGATAAAGGCGGAAGTTGGGGAAAAAATTTGAGTTAGGGTTTGTATGTTTGAAATAGGGAAAGAGAGATCTTTTGATGTCAATCGTTGGATTGGTTTTTGATCTATGACTGTGATTTAATGTCATGGGGGAATTAAAATGTGGCTAGGATGAAAAATAATGGCTTAAATTGTAAGAAATTGGGTTAAGATTGTAATGGATTGGGTAAAAATAGGCTATAATTTTAAGAAATTAAATAAAATTGGATTAAAAGGTAAACAAAATCATGCAAGGTGATTTTGATTAGGCTATTATTTAAATTAAAGTAGGAATAATAATAATATATGATAATAGTAATTAAATAATAAACAACAACATTAAATAATAAATAATAAATAATATAATAAAAGATAAATTATAATAATGAAAAAAATAATAATTAAACAATCAATTATAATAATAAATGATCAATAATATATAATATCCATATATATAATTACAATGTCAATAAATAATAATATCAATAAATAGTATTAAATAAAGCAAAACTAGACAATGTATTTTGCAAAATTGTGAGTGTGCATAATTACGTAAAAATAATTTAATTAATAAAATTATAAAAATGACATTTTTAATTTTAGAATATTATAAAAATATGATTCTAAAAGATTATTGATGATTTATGCATTTTCTAATTATGAATGCAATATGTCGGAAATCTATTTGATGCAAGAAAATATGCAAAAATAGTAATGTTAAAAAATAAATGATTTTGTTATAATAACAGACTAAATGTAGTGCCTGGATGTCAAAATTGGGTGTCAACATCACAGTGTCAAAATTGGCTTTCAATACTGACTTTTAAAAAACTAATTCAAAACAATAAATAAATAGGAACAATTAAATTTCATAAATTCATGATATAAGAAATACAAAAATCAAGGATAAGAATAAATAAAAATTTCAAAATTATTATTGAAACAATTAAATTACCTTAAATATCAACAATATCTAAACAATTCATTTATTATGAATATTGAGGAAGTATTGTCTCACATATCAATGAATTAAGCGGACTCAATGTAAAATAGTTGAATAAACCTTTTAATCTTTTCTATTGACCCCATTTAAATTGGACACACTCCTTAATAAATTCTTTACTCTTGCAAGGTTAAAAGTAATTTCACAAATATATTTTTTGTTACTAAAATTTATACATTTTTTAAAAATAATAATGATTACATTTTAATCTTTTATATAAATCAAGACTTTAGTTACTACTATTTTGTCTTATTTGAGGATATTTTCGTTAACAACACCAACATTAAGGGTATTTTGGTAACTAAAACCTCCAATCAATGATACTTTACCGTGTCTTTGCCTCTACTATTTTACTTTCCTAAAATCTTCTTTCATCTTCATTTTCTCTGTTTTTCCTTTTCTCCATTGTATTCCCTGCGCACCCTGACACCAAAACACAAGTTTCAAGCAAAATTCATGTTCTTAATCTCAATTTTTATTAGTCCATTATGATTTATTTTTGGTAAGTGCATCTTTGATGGTGGAGCAAGTTTTCGAGCAAATTTTCATTTGATGTTTGTTATATATATGATACATGATGCTAACTATTTCAAGCCTTAATCTTTTTATTTCAAATCTGTTATAATTATTGATCTATTATACAAATTAATTAATTCAAGTTTTAATCTATTTTTTCTAGATCTGTAGTTAATACTGCTATGGTACTAACTAATTCAATTATCCTTTGGATATCTTCTTGTTCTGCGATACTAATTAATTTTTGCTATCCTTTGGTCCTTTTTACTTGGTCTAAAGATTGATTTTTGATTTACATTTTCTATTTACAGAAGATTGATTTTATAAATTTGTCTTAAGAGTTGTATAGAGCAATAGGTTTGAATCAGACCGACTCATTGTAACCTACTGGGAACTATAGAAAGTAATTTGCTTGTGGATTAATGAACATTGAATATCACAATACTCCCTTCGTTTCAAATTATATGTCGCCATTTGAACGGACACGATATTTAATAAATAGGCATTGACCTTGCTAAAGTTACTAAATTACCCCTCTTAAAAAAGTATTGGACCACTAGGTACTTTTATTAAATTTCACAATAATTAAAAAAATACAATAGAGAGTACAATATTAAAAAAAAATCTACTAAAAAAATACACCACCTACATAACTATCTCTCTCTTTTGCAAAGAGTTAAGAAGTCCAAATCAGTGTATCGTTTTAATTTAAAATTTTACTCTCATTTTTTCTATCAACAATTAAGAAAAATTTGTTATTTCAAAATTCAATTTTCTAGAAAATAGGACCAATTTGCCGTCATGTACGGATTTTCCACAAAAAATTTACGTTTCTGATTTGATTTTGGTTTCAATTTTTGGGCGCTAAACCTACTTTTCATTTGAATTTTTAGCAAATGGTTATTTTGTGGTGCCAAATCTTCATTTCATTTGAGAGATGTTCTTTTGCATCTTCTGGTTGCTGTATCCTTTCTTTTGTTTTGGATAATTTCCAAATTCTTCTTTTTATCTCCTCGCTTATTTTTACCATTACTCTAAAGATGAGGTTCGTCGTACCTATAGACTCAACCTTCAAAAATAAACGATTGAAATTATAAGAACGTCAAGCAATTGCAAAGTTTCTTTTGAAAGAAAGTAAGGAAGGAAGTCTTAAATACGGATCTATAACACAAGCTATGATGTTGTTCAAGAAATCAATAAGAACTATTCAGCACATTTGGAAACAATGTCAATCATTAGTTGATAATGGTATGTCGTCGTTAGATGTGTCTTTTAGACTTGCAGGTAAAGTCGGAAGAAAACGGATTTGAGTCGACATTAATCAAGTCAAAGAAATTCCACTTTGTCGTCGAACAAATATTCGATCTCTGGCTTTTGCGATGAACATGGCAAAATCAACCATCTTTCAGCGTGTGAATGATGTAACTCTTCGGCCACATTCTAATTCCATCAAGCCTCAGTTAACTGAAGGAAACAAAATGGTACGACTTCAATACTGCCTCTCAATGATTGATCAGATTACAATCCACACAAATCCCATGTTTATGAATATGTTTAATTATGTTCATATCGACGAAAAGTGTTTTTTTTTGTCCAAAAAAGTTGAAAGGTACTACCTGCTTCCTGGACAGCATGAGCCAGATCCGTATCGTTCTTACAAAAGTAAAAATTTTATTCCAAAGGTTATGTTTATGGCTGCTATAGCACGTCCTCGATTTGATGAAAATGGAATTGAGTTGTTTTCTTGAAAAATAGGTATCTTTCGTTTGTAGTTAAGGAACCATCTAAGCGGAATAGCAAAAATCGAACAGCAGGAACTATGGAAATAAAGCCCATTCAGTCAGTAACTAAAGATATCACTAGAGCTTGCTTGATAGAGAAAGTTCTTCCTGCTATTAGACCAAAATGGCCAGCTTTCGATTCAAATAATCCTATATTTTTAAGATAAGATAATGCAAGGCCACATATTGGTAACAATGATTTTGAATTTATTGAAGTTGCCCGAGAAGATGGATTTGACATTAGAGATTTAAATGTTTTAGATCTTGTTTTTTTTAGAGCAATTCAAAGTCTTCAATATCAAAAGGCCCCTAAAAATGTTGATGAATTAGTGGAAGTAGTGGAAAGATCTTTTGCTGAAATGAAAGAAAAACAACTCAATCATGTATTTCTTACTTTACTATCTTGTAAGGTTGAGGTGATGAAAGATAGTGGCGGCAATAATTTCAAAGTGTCTCATTTGAACAAAAATGGACTCGAAAGAGAAGAAAACCTTCCTCTCCAACTTCATTGTGATATTGATATCGTCAATAAAGATTTGGCTCTACTTCAACAATGATATGAGTTATTATTATGGTAAAGCTCTTTATTTTGAAGTTGGAATGGTGTTTTTTCAAGTAGTATGTAGAAGTACTGTACTACATTTGTGTATAGACGTAGTGATTATCATGTAACTTTTACAATTATGTTTTGTAAAATATGTTAGGAGTACTAATTTTGTGTACAGACATGGTGATCATAATGTAATTTTTGTACTCATGAATAACTCTACTTACAATGATATAAGTCCCACCAGCTTATATATACTTACACGTCTTTTTCTAGCTTTATTGTTGTTTTATGCTTCTATTTGTTTCTTACTTTCTTATCACATAATAGAGGGCTGCGTAAATGGAAGGAAGGAGAAAAGGGAAATGGGAGTCATACCGTTACATTTGTATGAATTTTTAGTTTTAAACTAGGAAGTCTATTTTGAGAACAATTAATTGAATGTTAAAGAGTTTGTGCAGACCAAATATATTTGGACAGCATGGGGAATTGTTCAGGGGAACTAAATGAAAATAGTTGAAATCAATGTCGTGATTATGAGAGACCTTGGTTTATGCAAAAGGGTGTGGTACAGTTTCACTAATAAAGGCGGAAGCCTCAGCTATTATGCAAAGAGCAGTAGCTATGCTCCAAAAAGTCAACATATTGGGCATGGTAATATTTTGTCGGGCTGCTCTAAGCTAATGGTGTCTATTACAATTCTTATCTCATGATGAATAAGATTGGTAATCACGATCCCGAGAAGAGTCATGTTTTGGTTTCTCCGAGTGACCTTTGCCTATTGAACGATGACTCCTTTCCTTATACTTTTTCTTGTCCCATTCAAAGTCGTCTCGCTCCCGTTCCCTATCAGATATCCTACCACTATCACGTTCATAAGACTTTAGTCTTCCTTGATCCTTACTTTTGATAAAATTTATTGTCCTTTATCTGTGACATTTATTTTTCTTTAATGTCATTGATTTGTTTTTTCAATTTATACTTTACTATTTATAGCCGTTGACTGGTGTACATTGTATTTGAAAGTTTGCATCTGAAGTTTTATTGGTATTGATATCCTCACTTTACGATGCTATTCATTGAGACAATGGTAACTTCCGTGTTATGTTTGTTAAATTTAGTGTTCTGTGACTCACTCTCACGGTTGTCGAGTGAGTGAACATTTAATCATAAGCTGACAGTGTGATGATCTGTGTTTGTGCTGAAATATCACAGAACATGGGCTAGCCTATGTACTTCTGGTGAAGAGAGAGCTGAGAAAGGAGAAACGTAAGGTTGTGAATGGTGGGAAAGAAAATAGGAGTGTGTCATCTGTGTTGACCTACTTTAAAAAATGAAAAGGTCGGGCTGTTAACTTTAGTGTTTTATGGTGGTGGTTGAAGACTGGCTTCTTGAAGATCTCTACGAGAGGTGGATTGCATCAGCTTGATATTTGTTGGAAACTAAGTATTCGGTGCGGGAGTAAATAAGTGCAGAAACTAAAAAAAAATTGTAGGAAATTCTTTTGTTGTGTATTTTCATTTTTCTGGTATTACTTGTGAAGTGGAAGTACGTTGAAGCTAAGGTTGACAATATTCAATACTTGAAAGATTAACAGAAAATAGTTTGTTATGGAGTGAACTTCAGATCACGGTGCTTCTAAAATAATCAAACATTCATCAAGACAAAGTGAAATGGACATTTTCTACTCATGTTTAGAGTTTGTAAAAAATATGCTTGTTATACTGCTTGTTTCAGACATAAAATATTTTCTTACTTGATGTTGCTGCATTCAAATTTGGAAAGCAAATTACGCGGCTGACTTGTTAATGTAGGATATCATATCATGTGGTATGTCGGAAATGCACTCCTATCAATGTACTGTGAGTGTGAAGTATTGACGAGGAATATGACGCATTAGAGAAAATAGCGGAGAAGGATGATGTCTCTTGGGTAGCTCACTGTCTCAATCAATAGAAAGTTCTAAACAAAAGAAGTTTGATCTTTGTAGTTGTGTTTGTTACTTTTTCCAATTGTAAGATGATATATGTGGAAAATGGGATCCCTCTAAATTCTTGTTTTCTTTAACTTTACCTTTAAAGATCCAATTTTTACTCTAGAAATCACAGTAACGTGAACAATGAGTTTTCAAAGAAAACTGGTTTACTTATGTAGAACCAACCAAAAAGAATAAATTGCTCTCTGTGGTTTAAAATAATTTTGATACAATAAAAATAAAAGGCTGAAAGTTTAAATTTTTATTGAAGTGATAAGACTTTTACTTTAAAAAAACAAATACTAAAAAAGAAGTATTAATATATTTAAAATCAAGTGGGTCCACTAAGGGTAAAAAGGTAATTGTACCTTTAAAAAAATTTCAAATAGGAAAAGACGACATTTATTTTGGGACGGACAAAAAAGGCAATGGCGACACATAATTTGGGACGGAGGGAGTAGTATTTTTATTTGGTTCAAAGGATATCATGTGCCTCAGCAGAGAAGTAAAGTTCTGCTCTCCTCTCTTTCTCTTACGTATCTAGTTCTATAGCTTAACCCTTGCTTTTACGATGTAAGGGCAGAACGCATGTCAAAAGTTATTTAATTTCGCTATTATGACTATTTTTGGGGGGTGTTGGAGACTTAATTAAAAAGTATTAATACTATGTAATATTGATTGGTAATATTTATGTCTATTAACATTCTAAAATTAAATGATAAAATCTTATTTTTTAAAGTTGGATGGCCCGTAAGGCCTGCAACCCCACAGAGTAATAGTGTGGGCTTGATATTTTTTGGATCATCATTTTGATAGGCTAGCCCAACCTGACTCGTCAAACTCAAAGCCCGTGTGGGCTAGCTCGGATGGGCTGAGCCAACCCGTATTCACATCTTTAAAAAAAAACTCTACATTATTGTTAATCAAAGGAGACTTTGGAATCCTGAAGAATGCACGGAGGTGAATTCAGGATTTCAAAACGCGGATGTATGAATGTGAAATTCATCAAGATGACCTACATTATGCCTATCATACTAGACAAGGAGCCCAGAAATGGGAACAAAACGAGAACAAATTCCATGAAAATGTGCACCAAGGTCATAAATAACTTACACACCAGGATTATCTAGGCTCTAGGGTAACCCCCACCCCCACCCCCATGCAAGACTTTCATCGTCACCCTGTAAGACAAGGCCAACTTATCGAAATATGGACATTGCTTCAGTTCGTACAACCTTTTGATAGGTGCTTGTTAGATCTATTTAAGCTTTTCTGCTATGATGATAGGATTTTCTTTTGCTATTGCATTCTGAACAGCATTCCTATAATCAAACGGGCGGTTCTGTTTGTCTGAATAATGATGATCTATGCGGAAAAGATCACCACATTTGCAACTGAACCCCGTTAATACCACACGCTTATGATAGGCTGTGCACTTTTTCAAACCATCTTTTGACTTTACTTGTGAAATCTGAGAGGCTAAATCTGCAGATGCAACCGCAGCACCTGCAAGAGCAAGTTATGATTCATCGCTGCTTGAACTTCGGCGTACGACGTCTTTGCTGGATGCAGCTGCAAGCTTTGCATGTTCCTACTTCAGTAGTATCATGTCCTTTTGACACTTGGAACACATATTCATCGTAGCTGCACTACCGAAAAATCACGATCGTTGATGCAGAGGATGGGGTCTTCTGGAGCTCGACAACTTGTCTCTTTAGATGACTCCATTTCTGCAGTTAACAAGTCAAGTTCAACACCACAAGTGTCATGCCTCAAATCTTATTGGGGCGGACTGACACCCGTAACCGAAGAGGCCTGGGAGAACCAGCTCATCACCTTATACTTCCCATGCATACCTCTATGACAACCCAAAATTCGGACAACGTCATATCGCATATAAAAGGAAATAATCACCTGTATAAGCTCGAGCACACATATTTATAGTTATATACAATACTTGGTCATTGGAGTTATCACGTCTATTAACAAAACACCACCTTGACTGTACATTAGGTCTACAAAGCCTATAGACAATACACAGAGTTTAACTAAGGTCGGGACACAGCCCTCCATATAAGTAACTTCTATACAATACCAAAAGTGATTGGATATGACATGCAAATCCCCGAAGCAAACTGGAGCTCACCAAAAGCACCTGGATATCCTGACTCCTACTTGTGTGGTGTATGAGCTGAGGTACCTGTGCCTGCAACATGAAATGCAGGTGCCCCGTGGGGGACGTCAGTACAAAATATGTACTGAGTATGTAAAGTTGTAGATAATCATATTTGATATAGGAGCTCAATAAAAATTTGAAACAAGTGAATAAATTGTAATAGGAGTGGAGCACACTTACTAGAACTTGTGACAACCTGTACATTGTATTTATTCAATCACTTTACCTTCGTTCTTATCATCTTTGTAATCATTACTGTACTGTACTGTGACCATTAGGCTGCCTCCAGTACATATCAACTGGGATCGACCCATGATAGTCTTATGCCCTTGGATACCACCCATAAACACATAAATAGGGATCAACCTAAGATAGGCTTATGTCCCTGGGATACCACCCGATAAGACAGAACTTCCATCACTTAGTTCAATTAATTTTTGAGATTTTTATTTCGGTCGCCACTGCATTTTTGATACTTTGAAACACTGATGCATCAATAAGAGACATATAAATAGACCATCAATGCAATAACGATGTAGTAAGAACTTATTGGCACATGAATGAAGTGTTTTGGAGTCATCATTGCCATAACAATGAAGTAGGAACTTATTAGTATATCAAGGAAATATTTTGGAGTCACTAATAGCACATAGATCTTGTTTGAGTAACCGGATACCTTATGACATTCATTAGTGCAATAAACATGTAAGATTTGAAAAACAAGTAAGTATTGGAATGTCTTGACATCTTGTAGGGTGGAAACAATTTCATTGGTAACGTAGGACATCATATAAAACCACTATGGATCACATGTTATTGAATAACTTTGGAAACTTTCTTAATAGAACAATTGTTCACTTTTATGCCAAAGATATGGTGTAGAGTATGCTTTACATACCTGACTGTCAACCTTCAATACTAGTCCCAAATGAACTTCCCGTCTTTTCGGATTACTTATCTACAATGAACATATATAGTAATCTAGTATTAGCAACCAAACGTCACAATTCAATTATTTGAATTCACCAAACTAGTGGTTAAGTAGTATGCCTTAATTACACCATAAAGGGTGTCACTTTAACCCTCTTATACTCCAATTATATTCACATGTCATGCATATTCATACAACATCCTCTAATATCAAGTTTGGATTCATTTATCCTTCCAACCAATCCATTAAACCAAATTCAGCCATAGACATAAATAATCATCAATTCAATAGTATATCACCATATCCACCTTCCATAACTCAATTACCATATCCACCTTCCACAATTCAATACAACCAAACCATGCAAAATAGTCCATAACCCTATTTCCATCACCTTTCAATAACAACCAATACATATAATCCTCTATCACGCATATCCATATGGAAAAGAATAAAGGCAAACAATATTCATACCTTAGAATTCACCTCTTGATTATTCAATCCTGTTTGCACAAATAATAGGAGCCGTTCGAAGCTCTCGAGATGACAAATGCAGTTATCGGATTACTTTGGAATTTCTACGGTTAAATCAAAAGTAATTTAAAAGTCAAATTTGGCTAGGCTTTGTTCTTTCTCAATGATTGATGATGAAAATGAGTTTTTGAACTCATATACATGTATATATACACATATTCCCGTCCATAATATAATAAGAAATGAACAAAATGTCTTTAAAATTTAAATAATCTCAAATTTGTCCATTGGTAGACTGTTTTGATAAGCTAAAGTAGATCGACCATAATTCTTTGCTCCGATATCGGATTTGGGTGAAATTGGTATCGTTGGAAGGATAATTCAAAGGGATTTCATTTCATATTAAGTAGGCAACCAAGTTCGTCCTGTACAAGGAGTTATGGTCATTTGAAGTTGAGCCTAAAAATCTGTTTTGATAGGCCGAAGTAAAACAAGTATAACTCCTTACTCAGACGTTGGATTTGGATGAAACTAATTGCATTGGAAATAAGACTCAAAGATATTTCTTTTAATAGGTCTCAGCTCTCCCATTTTATTATATTAAGGTAGTTATGATCATTCGAAGTTGACCCAAAAATTCGGCTGGCCTCAATAGTTTGTGTGCAGGAATTTTCCTGCACATTTACTATTCCCAAATATCCCGGGCACCGTTTTATAGTTTTGAACGTGCTCGATTATATACGAAACCTATCCGTTTTTGGAAATCTTTATATCGTTGGAAAGCTTATTCAACAACCTTCATATGCAACCATCGACGGGCAAATTCAGGTATAAATAAAAAAAAATTAATTCCATATAAATAAGACCAATACACATACTTGAATACGCCAATACACGTACTTGAATACGGGGTGTTACAACAAGTTCGTTAAGTACATCACGAAACAACAAAGAGACAAACAAAAAATTCAACCAAGGAACATCACGTTTATGAAATATAAAGCAATTCAGAATAATACATACATTCAATATCTCGTACTTGCTACATTTTTGTCTAATTGAATAGTTCTCCTCATAGTTTCGGTAGTGAGCTACATTGTATGAGGTGTTCCATCATAAAGTATTTGATAAACTGATTTTTATTGATGTTCTTCTATTTCAATTGCCGGGGGTCTATCGAAAACAACCTCTCTACTTCTTCGAGGGTAGCGGTATGGACTGTGTACATTTTACCTTCCCCAGACACACTGGGCTTCTTGTTGTTGTTGTTCTATTTCAATTGGTCTGCTTCTAAACATCTTGGATTATCACTCTCATACCACAACATTCTTCCTTTGCTGTTACCATTTTAACTATCTTATCGTACGACTTGAAGCGTGTGTTGCCATGAAAACCTTTTTTATTCTAAGTGTGTTTAGCATGCTGGACTATGTAAGGAGTGATTGTCCTGACCAATGCATTGAGCATCCTATGAATTCTATCGATGGAAACCTTTAGACATCTTCATTCTTATTTGCATAAATGCTAGTTTGCATCTGATGAGTTAGGTTTTGGAGAAGATTGTTTCAACAGAATAATATATATGCCCCAATGTCTTAACTCAAGGTTTGAGTTCGAAGGACCAAGAATCCGCAAGACGAGCTTGCAAAAAAAATGACATGAGCTGACAAGTAGGATTGAACTGAAGTAGAAATTTAGAACTTTCTAATTGGAGTCACACGTGAAGTAGTTTTGTTTCCTCTTAGCAATAGAAAATAAGAACCAGTAAGTACTTCGCACCTATGAATTTCCCTGTATCAATAACACTACTTTCTTGAAGTGGATAATCTAGATGCGAAGAGGTATACATCTCTCTGCCAAATATTCATTTTGATGAAAAGGCAGTATGGAATATGGACACTTTATTATTGCCTATTATTGCGAAGATGAAAATATGTGAGTGAATATCCCTAATTTTGCTAACATTCTAAATGTTTACCTATAAGGAAAGATAAGAATAAAGAACAAAAGGAGCCACTAAACGAGGGAAGGGAAAACAATTGTTAAGTAAAATTCTTCATCATTATCACCGGCTATATTTTATGGTAAAATATGGCTAACCTGTGTTTGTAGAGCACAACCTTTTGCCAAGATCGTGTATTTTTCAGCCTATGTTGTAAGCACATCCAAGTGTCTAGGGAATGAAAGACCTCAGATTTCATAAATACTCCCTCGTACCAAGAACGATAGACGGGGTAATGAGGTTGAAAATAAAGAAATGAATAGGATGATCATAGAACTTCTTTTGTGGTGTAATCTGAGGACGGTGACAATTTTTTTTCCTCGTGTTCAGGGCGGAGGTCATGAGGAAGTCTAGAGGAGCACTTTTCCCGGAAGAGGTAGTTAAATGCGATTTCAATACTTATGAAGCTTCTCTGTGCCTTCCCGGTAGCTTAAAAAATTACATGTTTTCTTCGTGCTATTATAGAAACTCTGCAAATAGCTGACTCATCTATTGCCAGTTTTGGAGCATCTGCATTCCAACCGCGTTCATCATAGAGACCTCAAGGTAAAATCTTGCTGAAATCGGCGAAATAGAAAAGCCTTCTTAGCGTGAAACGTTTTTAACGTGAACTATTTTGAATTCAGTTATGTAACAGATTCATCACAAAGGACAACCACATTAGGTTAGGTAAGAATGCCTGAACAATTGCTTTATTGGGTCGTCTTTCCTTCTTTACTATCGTTCAAATTCACTTGATTGTCACAGGTGATTTTGGATTAGGAAAATTGCTAGATGCAGAAGGCCTTGCTTCCTCGGTATGAATTTCTATTGCGGCAAAATGAACCTCGTACTTCCATGCAAGTTTTGACCATCTATTGTCACCTAACAATCGATTCAGAATATCTATTTAGCAAGAGAGAAATCCCTTCTCCCTCCAAGACCGAGAAAACCTAAAATTTGCTTTTATTTTCGGTCATAGGTACCAAAATGTTGTGGTGGTCATCTTCCTTTTTATCAAAAAAAATATTGTGGTATTCATCATATTACAAAGCTCCTATCGATATAGAACCTAGCTTAATGCATTTGAGAAAAAGACGTTGAGTTGTACAGCAAATCCTTAATTTTGGAACAAATTTCATGTAATAGGTATCTGGCACACCAAATGACATGTGCCCTGAGCTCCTTGCCGGCATACCCTATGGCTATAAATCTGATATATGGTCGCTTGGTAAGAAATAAGAATGTTGATGAAGCAATGTATTTCAGCTCTGTACATCATGTCCCTAATACTAACACTTTAATGTGATTTTAGGATACTGTATGTTTGACATAGCTGCACATCAACCCCCGTTCAAAAGCATCTGTGAGTTGATTTTTCAGCTATCTGAACTTCGTAAACAATACCTCAAAAAGTTATACTTGTTACGCAAATAAAAAATAAGAGAAGTTCTTTATCCTGATATCTTCTATATGATATAGTGACAATGTAAATCCAACAAGACAAAACTGGACTTATCAACAAATTAAACTAGGGTTTGTTTTCACCACTTCCAATTATATACTCCTCCACCTTGTAAGTATCTTCCTTCTTAGCACGCCACAAGTATAACAAATAAGTCAGTTGACAAAGCGGATTTAATTCTTGTAGGAAACAGATAATAAAAATCATGCTAAGGAAAACTCCAGAACACCGACCTACATTGAGTTCGAGCTACATATGTTCAAATGTTATTCTTTCCGTTTCAATCTGTTAAGTCTTATTTTCCTTTTTAGTCCATTTAAAATCGAATGTTTCTTTCCTTTTACAACAACTCCTTAATTCTAACTTTCTACGTGGCATGTTTAAAGATCACAAACTTTAATTACATTTTGATACATTCTGCATACCTTTATTTTAAGACCACAAGATTCAAGTCTTATTTTCTTTCTTAAACTTTGTGCCAAATAAAAACCTGAAAAACAAAATGAAATGGTGGGAGTATTAAATTGAGATTCATCTTGATATATTTGTTTACCTCTACTTATAGGCTGCCAAGCTGTTGAGACATCAACATCTGCAACCATACCTCCTCTTGTGTCACAACCCCTTATCTGCGTTTCTTCCTGTGAAGTCCCCGAGCAGAACAAAAGAGAAAACACGACCATCACCTAGAAAATCTATCAGTCCGAGAGGTAGCAGAGATAGACAGTTGAAGCTAAAAGAGAAAAAAATTGTCCTTTACTTTGACGAAAGTGATAACATTCAGCCAACAAACTTATCTAACAATTATAACACGTTCCGAGCCAAACTTGACACTAACAGAGTCGATCCAACAAGCTACTCGGTTAGGATCTCTCAAGATAGTGAGGATTCTAAAAGTGGGGAGATGAGTGAGGAAGTTGTTTGCAATGTATATGATCAATAGGAGACTATCTCACAAATAGAAACTACAATCACTCCAAGCTCTTCAAGTTCAAGGGCAAAAACATGGTCCGAGGAACAAGAGCATGTTTCTCCGGAGCATGTTAGTTGATTTGATGAGGGTGATACGAAGAATAACAAGACAAAAGAGCTTGAGGTGTTGAGCAGTCCACTGGACCATGAGGAAGCAGATATAGTGGAATGTATCTCCGCAAAATCTAGCTGAATGATATTGTCAGATGGAATATTCAACGACTAAACACGATCCTTTGATGAAGAAAGCACTTCATATAATTCACAGTCCGTAAAACAAGATCCAGAGGCAGCACCAAGATGTTGTGTTGCTGAAACTAAAAATTGTAGCGAGTGTAGAGAAGTTGCTATTGACCGTTTGTCAATTGAAAGCGATGGTTCACTTCTACACAAAGACGAGCTAGAAAAGAAAGTAACCACGGTTTATGACACCAAATAGGCTAAGAAAGACGCTCTTCGATCATTAGATGATAAGGTCTTGTAGCTCAATTCACTAGCCGCATTAGCTAGTAAGGAGGATAAAGACGACTGGGTAATCCCACTGAACAAAGAGATGAATCTTTAGAGTCTCTTTTGGAGGTTTGTGCGCGAATACTTAATCAGGATAAAATCAATGAGCTTGCTGGTGTGCTGAAACCATTCGGGGATGATGGAATGTCATCTAGAGAAACAACAATCTGGTTGACAAAAAGTCTCATGACAGCACAAAAGTTATCCAAGGGGTTGTGATGTTGCAAGACACCTATCTTTTGACCTATAGAACGATCCTCTGTCTTACGTAAATCATCAAGTATTGTTTGACTAAACTATTCCTCGAGGCTTAACGTGGTTGAGCATCCCTTAGTTTTGATTCTATTGTTGTAGGACAGTTGATAGAGCTGTGAAGATTATATATAATGTACTTTTAAAGTTGATTTCTACTCTTTGATGATACTTACCACATTTTCTACAGTTACTTTTTTGTCCAAAATTACCTGCAGACAAAGATTACATATTTCTTCAGCTTCTTTGATATGATTGTGTTATTATCGGAGTCGATTTCTAATATAGTCACTCAACTAATAGTATTATCTTAGAAAGTCACGTTCTAAGAATCCAGAAGAAAGGTGATTTTCTGAGGTAATAACTATTAGCTGAGTGACTATCTAAGAGGTCAGCGCGATATTATAGTTGTCTAATAGAAAAAAGTATCAACAATCAAACTGTTCCTTTTAATATTCCATTCCTCCAACCTCAAGCCTCTTGTAAAATGAATTTAATATTTTTAAAAAGTTTTTTTTATACAATTATTATAGTTTCCCTCATGCACATTTTGCCAATTTATAATAATTCTATCTTGATTGTCATAATTTATTAGTATGATGTTACTTTTCTTATACTTTTCCATGTCCCGATCAAAGTCGTCTCGCTCCCTTTCCCTGTCAGATATCCTACCACTATCACGTTCATGGACTTTAGTCTTCCTTGATCCTTACTCTTGATAAAATTTATAGTCCTTTATTTGTGATAATTATTTTTCTTTCATGTCATTGATTTGTTTTTTCTATTTATACTTTACTGTTTATGGCCGTTGACTGGTGTACATTGTATTTGAAAGTTTGTATCTGAAGTTTTATTGGTATTGATATCCTCACTTCAGGATGTTATTCATTGAGACAATGGTAACTTCCGTGTTATGTTTTTAAATTTGGTGTTCTGTGAGTCACTCTTACTGTTGTCAAGTGATTGAACATTTAATCATAAGCTGACAATCTGATGATCTGTGTTTATGTTGAAATGCCACAGAACATGGGCTAGCCTATATACTTCTGGTGAAGAGAGAGTTGAGAAAGGAGAAACGTAATGTTGTGAATGGTGCAAAAGAAAATAGGAGTGTGTCATCTGTGTTGACCTACCTAAAAAAATGAAAAGGTCGGGCTGTTAACTTTATTGTTTTGTGGTGGTTGTTGAAGACTAGCTTCTTGAAGAGCTATCCGAGAGGTGCATTGCATCAGCTTGATATTTGTTGGAAACTAAGTATTTGGTGCGGGAGTAAATAAGTGCAGAAACTAAAAACAAAATTGTAGGAAATTGTTTTGTTGTGTATTTTCATTTTTGTGGTAATACATGTGAAGTGGAAGTACGTTGAAGCTAAGGTCGAAAATATTCAATACTCAAAAGATTAACAGAAAATAGTTTGCTGTGGAGTGAACTTCAGATCACGGTGCTTCTAAAAAGATCAAACATTCATCAAGAAAAAGTGAAATGGACATTTTCTACTCATGTTAGAGTTTGTAAAAATAATGCTTGTTATACTGCTTGTTCAGACATACAGTATTTTCTTACTTGATGTTGCTGCATTCGAATTTGGAAAGCAAATTACACGGCTGACTTGTTAATGCAGGATACGATATCATGTGCTATGTCGGAAATGCACTCCTATCAATGTACCGTGAGTGTGAAGTATTGACGAGGCATATGACGCGTTAGAGGAAATAGCGGAGAAGGATGTTGTCTCTTTGGTAGCTCACTGTCTTAATCAATTTTCAGTTCTAAACAAAAGAAGTTCGATCTATCTAGTTGTGTTTGTTACTTTTTCCAATTGTAAGATGATATATGTGGAAAGTGATGTCCCTCTAAATTCTTGTTTTCTTTAACCTTAGCTTTAAAGATCCAATTTTTACTCGACAAATCACAGTAATATGAACAATGAGTTGTCGAATAAAACTAGTTTACCCAACCAAAAAGAGTAAATTGCTCTCTGTGGTTTAAAATAATTTTGATACTGTAAAAATAAAAGGCTGAAAGTTTAAATTTTGATTGAAGTGATAAGGCTTTCACTTTAAAAAAACAAATACTAAAAAAGAAGTATTAATATATTTAAAATCAAGTGGGTCCAGTAAAGGTAAAAAGGTAATTGTGCCTTTGAAAAATTTCCAAATAAGGAAAGACGACATTTATTTTGGGATGGGCGACACATAATTTGGGTCGGAGGTAGTAATAGATTTTTGAATATGCATCCATTTAAGCTTATTGGGTTTTCTTTCAAATTGTTCTTACATTTCAACCATTTTTCATTTTGTGCTTGTAATGTTCTACTTCAAACAGATGTTCAGGAAGGGATTGTTCTTAATATTCATAAATGCAAAAGCACAAGTACAATAAGTCGAATCAGATGCAGAAGCAATGATTTGTACAAAATACTTTGCTTGACATTATTGAGTCAAGAGTTATCACATGAGAACAACACTGATAGGCTTGCAACAAAGTCTTAAAAAAAGGAGCTACTAATAGTTCCACCAAATTTAGTTAGAACTGTAGAGGTCTAAAACAATGTCATCTACTAATTCTTAGAGAATATGCCTAGCAACTTCAGTGCCACATTTATATTCTTCAATCTCGAAGTCCGTACATTTACCCAAAGAATGGCTCATATCCCATTCTATTAGCTCGTCTGGGATCAAATCAACAAATTGTGTCCACTCTTCGACCTCATCAATAATATCAGCAATCAGAATCTCTTTGGTCATACTTGATGGTAGTTTGGTATAGGTTTTGAAAACAGAATCAGAGATTGGAGAAAATTTTGAGTCTGGGTACTCTAATAGACAATCAAAGGGGAATCCTTTAAGCTGATTCATCTGTTTTGGGTCATTACAGCCAAGCAACTCACCGAAAGCCATCCACAGAAAACTCAAAAACATTTCATGTTCATTGAGGAAAAAATGGCTCAAAGAGAACCCATCCTCTACAGGTAGAGCCTGCTGTTGAGGTGTAGTTCCAAATATGAGTTCAGCATTCAAAATGACCTATTTTGCGTAGCTGAGTTTGCTTCCTTTTGACTGATCAATCTTGCTGAGCACTCCAAAATTGTTATGAATCAATTCTCTGCAACTCCTCCTGGTGGATAATGAGGTCTCACAATCCGAAAGATTTCTATCAGGTTCTGGAAAGAGTGGTTCATCATCAACAGAGTTCACTATTTCAGCACGCATTTTGTCCTCTGGAAGAAAACAAGCATCATATTTATTAGAAGCATGGATGCATGAAATCCAAATTCAGAGTTGTCTTAATTTTTAATTTATGTATTTGAGGGAAAGAAAGTTAGAATGCAAATAATAAAATATCGAATCGGGGACCATACTTGAGCTACTATTGGGACTGCTGGAGAGGTAGCTGTCAGTTGAATGGTGATCAAGTGAATTCCCAACTAAATCTGCTTCATCTTCTAAAGGAGAAAAATATCTAGTAGGATAAGTGAGAGCACATTTAGCTCTAAACCTTTGCAAACCTGGTTCTGAACTCTTTGTTATCTCCGACAGAACGGGTACGTAGAATCTGTATAATAGAGTAAGAACTTCAACACTAGGTCAAGTACAAAACAAGAACTCTTATGAAGTTGTGTAACACCCTCAACACAAGATAATAAAAGATCTTTCAAAGAAGTGTGTTTTTCAGAAAAAAATTAGATGAAATAGAAAAGTAGTTAAGACCAAGTCGTCCGAATTCACAGACTTTCCTTAAGGACATAATTCCCCTCACTGTACCCGAGGTTGTGGAATTTTCCTCCCAGGATAAAATGGTCTTCAATCCGACTATAGCGGTACCTCAATTAGGCGGATTCTTCGAACACAGACACAGTTTGAATGATCACAATTAAGAGTATTTTTAAGACAAGGAGAAGAAGTTTGTACTCTGAAAATTTGTGTATTCTCTCTAATAAACCTGTGGATGAAACCAGGTTTATACAGCCACTAGATGCCTTTCCAAAAAGGTGGTATTGGTTCATAATGGAGGTGTGTGACTCTTCCTGAACATGCATGTCTATTCAGTTAAAACAATGCAGTATTTTTCTGAAACAGTGCACTGGTTCACTGAAATAGTGAGTTTTTTCCGTTGAAGAGTTGCAACTCTCTGAAGCTGTGCAATCTTCTGTAACAGAAGCAACAATCTAAACCAGTGCAACCTCCTATAACAGAAGCAACAATTTGAAACAGTGCAACCTCCTGTAATAGAAGCAACAATCTGAAATAGTTAAACAGTTTCAAACAGACGCATTATTTCAGACACACTGTTACTGTGTATATATGGAGTTCTGGCATTTTTTCGTAATTCAAACAAAATTTTTCCAAAAAAATAGATCTCATCGATCGACCAAATCCAAATCCAAATCCGAAGCCGAGCCGAGTGAGCGACGACGACGACGGCGCGAGGCATCTCTATTTCCTTGCCTCACTTACCATGTGAATTAAGTGTTTCACTTTATAAACACTTTAAAGTTCTCTTCTTCCACCAATGTGGGAGAAAAGTAAACTTTCCAACTTAAAGAGTACACTTTCCAATTTGGGTGTCTCCTTCCCTTCACTTGATTTCTCCATTTTCCATTCAACACACTATGAACCCAACAATCCCCCACATGAATGGGGAATGGCTATTTTTTCGAAAAACGTTTACGGACAGTATGTGATCATTAAGCAAAGACTGATTGCATCTGGATAAGTGGGTTTCCCTTTGAACTTTCCGTAGTGAACATGTATCGAATGCACTCGGTCAATCGGTAGATTTGATATCTTTGAACCATCGAGCTTTAATGTACACCTAGACAACACATGTCACACAACCAGCCTTGTACCATTTATGGTTCTTACGATTTTATTCTTTTCAGCCATGAACACGTCCCGGTTTTCATGAGAGCTTAGAGAATAGGCCTTTACTAACATTCTCTTTGAAGTGGCTTCCACTTCGCCCTCACATAGGTGATTTCTAAACGTTTCAATCCTTTAGGTTGAACTATTTGGTCAAATCTGCCAAATTTAGATAATCATTAAAAGACTTTTCACCTTGAGTCTTATCCTTGTTTACTATACATTGTCTACATTATGAGAATGGGTTGGGTAAATGACAATGCTGAACCTGTCAGACATAACTTTGTTTGATCTCCTTGAACCTAGCTCTTGGGATCTCCAGTCTGCTAGGTAGAGTTACCGCCATGCTGACTTGTCCTAGGCCTTAAACCCATTCCCTTGGATGTCCTTTCTACTCCTTCTCTAGATAGGCCTTTTGTAAGTGGATCCGACACATTATCCTTTGACTTTACATAGTTTATAGTGATAATTCCACTAGAGAGAAGTTCTCTAACGGTATTATGTCTTCGACGTATGTGACGAGACTTACCATTGTACATCATGCTCCCTGCCCTACCTATTGCCGCTTGGCTATCACAGTGTATACATACTGGTGCCACTGGCTTGGGCCAATAAGGAATATCTTCTAAGAAATTCCAGAGCCATTCTGCTTCTTCACCGGCTTTATCTAATGCGATAAATTCAGATTCCATTGTAGAGCGAGCGATACAAGTCTGTTTCGATGATTTCCAAGAAACTGCTCCTCCACCAATAGTAAATACATATCCACTTGTGGATTTTACTTCGTTCGATCCGGTGATCCAATTTGCATCACTATATCCTTCAAGTACTGCGGGATACTTATTATAATGCAAAGCATATTCTTGAGTGTATTTAAGATAACCCAAAACTCTTTTCATTGCCATCCAGTGAGTTTTGTTGGGATTACTCGTGTACCGACTCAATTTACTGATAGTGCATGCTATGTCTGGTCGTGTACAGTTCATTATATACATTAAACATCCCAATACTCTTGCGTACTCCAACTGAGAATCACTTTCACCTTCATTTTTCCGAAGTGCAAAGTTCGCATCTAACGGAGTCTTGGCAATATCGAATTCCATATACTTGAACTTGTCAAGTACTTTCTCGATATAATGAGACTGTGACAGTGCTAACCCTTGTGGAGTCCGATGGATTCTTATACCTAAGATCACATCTGCAACTCCGAGGTCTTTCATATCAAACTTGCTCTCGAGCATTCGTTTTGTTGCATTTATGTAACAAATGTCTCTACTGATGATCAACATATCATCCACATATAAACATACAATGACTTGGTGATTTGGTGTGTCCTTAATATATACACATTTATCACATTCATTTATCTTGAATCCGTTTGCCAACATGGTTTGGTCAAACTTTGCATGGCATTGCTTAGGTGCTTGTTTTAGTCCATAAAGTGACTTAACAAGTTTACACACCTTATTTTCTTTTCCTGGAACCACAAAATCCTCAGGTTGTTCCATGTAAATTTCTTCCTCCAATTCTCCATTTAGGAATGCGGTTTTTACATCTATTTGATGGATTTGAAGATCATATACTGCCGCCAAGGCAATTAACATTCGAATTGAGGTTATCCTTGTCACTGGCGAGTATGTATCAAAGTAATCAAGACCTTCTTTTTAGTTGAAGCCTTTTACTACAAGTCTTGCCTTGTATTTTTCAATAGTACCATCCGTTTTCATTTTCCTTTTGAAGATCCATTTAGAACCTAAAGGTTTATTTCCTGGAGGAAGATCAACCAATTCCCACGTATGGTTACTTAAGATTGAATCAATCTCACTATTGACTGCCTCTTTCCAAAAGGATGAGTCTGATGACGACATCGCTTCTTTAAACGTTCGAGGCTCATTTTCTAAGAGAAATGTTACAAAATCCGATCCAAATGAAGTTGACGTTCTTTGACGTGTACTACGTCTTGGATTTTCTTCATTATGTACATTCTCACTTGGTTCATCTCGGGGTCGTTTAGATCCTCCACTAGACTTTTCATGTCTAGTTTTATACGGATAAATGTTTTCAAAGAATTCAGCATTATCTGATTCAATTACTGTATTTTCATTTATATCCAAATGTTCGGATTTATGAACCAAAAATCAATATTCTTTACTGCTTTTAGCATATCCTATGAACAGGCAGTCCACCGTTTTAGGTCCTATCTTAACCCTTTTAGGTATAGGAACTTGAACCTTCGCTAGACACCCCCACACTTTGAAATATTTTAAGTTGGGTTTCGTTTCTTTCCATTTTTCGTAAGGAATTGATTGTGTCTTACTATGGGGAACTCTATTGAGTATACGATTGGCCTTAAGGATAGCCTCCCCCCCACAAGTTTTGTGGCAAACCAGAACTTATTATTAAGGCATTCATCATTTCCTTCAAAGTTATGTTTTTCCTTTCCGCAATTCCATTATATTGAGGTGAATACGGGGTCGTAGTTTGATGGATTATTCCATTCTCTACACATATTTGTGCAAAGGGAGATTCATATTCTCCACCCCTGTCACTTCTTATCATTTTGATCCTTTTGTCTAATTGATTTTCAACTTCAGTTTTATATTGCCTAAACACATCTATTGCTTCATCCTTACTATTTAGCAAGTAGACATAACAATATCTAGTGCAATCGTCATGAAATACTTTTTTCCACCACGTGATGGTGTTGACTTCATATCACAAATGTCAGTGTGTATTAAGTCTAAGGGATTGGAATTCCTTTCAACAAACTTATAAGGATGCTTAGCATACTTTGATTCTACACACGTTTGACACTTAGATTTATTGCACTCAAAATTTGGCAAAACTTCTAAGTTAATCAGTTTTCGTAACGTTTTGTAATTAACATGGCCTAAACGTTCATGCCATAAATTATAAGACTCAAGCAAGTAAGAAGAATTTGAATGTTTATTTATTTCAATAGTCATTACATTCATCTTATAAAGGCCTTCCTCGAGATAGCCTTTTCCTACATACATTTCTCCTTTGCTAACTACTATTTTTCCAGAAACGGTTACACATTTGAAACCGTTTTTATCTAGGAGTGAAACAGAAATTAAGTTCCTACATAACTCCGGAACATATAACACATTATTCAGTGTCAAAACCTTTCCGTATGTCATCTTTAGGCAAACTTTTCCTATTCCCTCCACCTTAGCAGTCGCGGAGTTGGCCATGTAAATTGTTTTTTCCGCTTGAGCCGGAGCATATGTCGAGAACAACTCTTTGCTTGCGCAGACATGGCGTGTGGCCCCTGAATCCATCCACCAAGCGCGTGTATTGCCGACCATGTTGCATTCCATGAACATAGCACACAGGTTGTCATAATCCTTGTTGGACTCAATCAGATTCGCTTGGTCCTTTTTCTTCCCTGTTTTTGGGGCTCGACAGTCTGTTGATTTGTGGCCAACTTTGCCACAGTTGAAGCACTTTCCCTTAAACTTTTTCTTGGGATGATTGCTTCCATGTTCAACATTCATTCTTTTCTTCGAGTTGTTTTGGCCATCTTCTACAATATGTGCTCCACTCATTATAGAATTTCCCTTTGACCTTCTTTCGGCAGCTTTATTGTCTTCTTCAATATGAAGTCGGACAATAAAATCTTCAACGGTCATCTACTTGTGCTTATGCTTTACGTAGTTTTTGAAGTCTTTCCACAAAGGTGGTAGCTTCTCAACTATTGCTGCTACTTGGAAAGCATCATTCACAATTAAACCTACAAAACAGTTTATGTGAGTATTATGAACATTTTTAATTAGTTCAACTAAGGTATTTTTCAAAATTATACCTTCTGCTAGGAGATCATGTATGATGACTTGCAACTCCTGTACTTGAGAGACAACAGATTTGCTATCAATCATTTTGAAGTCCAGGAATCGTGCAACAAGGAATTTCTTAATTCCCGCATCTTCCGTTTTATATTTCCGTTCAAGTGCCTCCCACAGTTCTTTCGATGTCTTGGTTCCACTATAGACATTATAAAGGTCATCTTGGAGACCACTCAGAATATAGTTCCTGCAAAGGAAATTTGAAAGTTTCCAAGCTTCTACAATAATGAATCGGTCCTTGTCCGAGGTTCCCTCGGGCACCTCGGGAGCGCCTTTGCTAGTGAACCTTTGTAGACATAACGTGGTGAGGTAAAAGAACATCTTTTGTTGCCACCTCTTGAAGTCGATGCCAGAAAATTTTCCGGGCTTCTCCGCCGGGGCCATCGTTGGTGGAGCATTTGTGCGAGTTGATGTGGCAATATTAGTTGCCCCCACAGACGTTGTCACAATCATAATTTGACTTTCAGTTGTCATTTTTCCTGTCACCACAAGACAAAAAATTAGTATTTTTCAGAATACTATTAATAAAGTTAAATAACTTTACAACTTTTCCTTCTTGTTTCTAATTAACGATGAAGTTTTTATAACTTCAAATCGTCAATCGAGTGAATTTCAACTTTTGATGAAGATTTTATGTCTTCTAATCACAATTTAAATTCAGACGGAGTAGAAAGCATAAGCTTTAATCTCCAAAAACAAGTTATACAGATTCTGTAGATTATTTCCTTAAGATTGTTATCTCCGACAGAACGGGTACGTAGAATCTGTATAATAGAGTAAGAACTTCAACACTAGTTCAAGTACAAAACAAGAACTCTTATGAAGTTGTGTAACACCCTCAACACAAGATCATAAAAGATCTTTCAAAGAAGTGTGTTTTCAGAAAAAAATTAGATGAAACAGAAAAGTAGTTAAGACCAAGTCATCCGAATTCACGGACTTTCCTTAAGGAAATAATTCCCCTCACTGTACCCGAGGTTATGGAATTTTCCTCCCAGGATAAAATGGCCTTCAATCCGACTATAGCGGTACCTCAAATAGGCGGATTCTTCGAACACAGTCACGGTTTGAATGATCACAATTAAGAGTATTTTTAAGACAAGGAGAAGAAGTTTGTACTCTGAAAATTTGTGTATTCTCTCTAATAAACCTGTGGATGAAACCAGGTTTATATAGCCACTAGATGCCTTTCCAAAAAGGTGGCATTGGTTCATAATAGAGGTGTGTGACTCTTCCTAAACATGCATGTCTATTCAGTTAAAACAATGCAGTATTTTTCTGAAACAGTGCACTGGTTCACTGAAATAGTGAGTTTTTTCCGTTGAAGAGTTGCAACTCTCTGAAGCTGTGCAATCTTCTGTAACAGAAGCAACAATCTGAAACAGTGCAACCTCCTGTAACAGAAGCAACAATCTGAAACAGTGCAACCTCCTGTAACAGAAGCAACAATCTAAAACAGTGCAACAGTTTCAAACAGACGCATTATTTCAGACACACTGTTACTGTGTATATATGGAGTTCTGCCATTTTTTCGTAATTCAAACAAAATTTGTCCAAAAAAATAGATCTCATCAATCGATCATTTGACCAAATCCAAATCCAAATCCGAAGCCGAGCCGAGTGAGCGACGATGACGACGGCGCGAGGCATCTCTATTTCCTTGCCTCACTTACCATGTCAAGTAAGTGTTTCACTTTATAAACACTTTAAAGTTCTCTTCTTCCACCAATGTGGGAGAAGAGTAAGCTTTCCAACTTAAAGAGTACACTTTTCAATTTGGGTGTCTCCTTTCCTTCACTTGGTTTCTCCATTTTCTATTCAACATACTATAAACCCAACACTCTTTATTTAGGCCATCTCAAAATCCCTATCTTCTTTATCAGATCCGCCAGGTCGAGCACCAAGTTTGTCTGCAACATTGCTCTAAGTTTCAGAAGCTAAAGCCTTTTGGGGCTTACTGCCTGAACCCGCTGAGATCGATTCCTAACCCATGACCCTAACAACCAAACTTGGAGCTTTCATTTCGCGCTTGCTTTCACAAAGTGTATCGGTCATTCCATTATTCTTTGCATTTGGAAACTCCCCACTGTTCTCATCAGCAATCAACATTGTTCATACAAGAACCAAAAACAATAAAAACAAAAACTTTTCTGTCAGGCTAAAATCTGAGACAATAGAAGAAAAAAAAAACTAAATGTGGGAGTATAGATCAAGAAATGAGTAACAAACGAAGCTTTGGCTGCTTCTCATCCCCTCCAAAATTTTTTGAAGTTTGTTTCAAGCAAGCTATAAGAATGCAGCACAAAAAAAAAAGAAATATTTTAGCCCTCTAGCTAGAATCACCTTCAAGAAATTAACCATTCTTCTTTAAAAATGAGTGGAATGTTGTAGTAGCTAACCTGGTGAAAGCAGTTTCTTTGGAAACAGCTTTTTGCCAAATCTACGGTTCCGATCAAATAGCTGAAAGAAAATTCCCACACAACCACAAGGCCTTTGAGGTTGTCTCTCTTTCATTTCTCTAGCTGAGCTATCATTCATCCTTCAAAATCCTCTCTTAAATTTCTTCACCTATTCTCCCACTCTGTTGAATGTGATTTACACACTTTGTCTTCCCAATAAGATTCTATCAAACATTATCTTCACATTAATTTGGAAAGAATTAAACAAAAGACCCCCCCCCCCCCACTGGCCCCTCTGCCCACCACATCACTCACCCTCCTTGGCCCAAAAAGAGAAAATGGGTAAAAAGAACTTACAATTTCATGCAAGAAACAAAGCAAAAACCCAACAAAATATCAGAAAAAAGTAGAAAATAGCTATGAAAAGTAAAACCCTGAGCTGTGTTCAATTATGACAAAACTTTCACAAGAAACCACAGTCAAACAAAGCAAACACAGAACAAGAAAATACAAACAGCAATACCCATAATGTCTTCAACTTGCACCAAATGTGCTACTGTTCAAGAAAACAGCTAGAACTGTTTATAGTACACTCTAGTAAGCTATTCTTTTCTTTTTTTAATCTTCTTTATGACAGTGAAAAAAGCAAAATCTTAATTATTTTAAATTAGTTCCTATAGACATGCTTTCTATGTTTTGCTATCTCAAATGCTACAAAATAAGAAAAGAAGGTGTCGATAGAGACTAACCGATTAGGCACCAAACAATAATAATAGAACCCAAAGCAATTGCAGCAAGGACAAGACCGAATGTTTTTCGAAATCCAAAGTGCCAAAGAACTTCAAAGTACTTTTAAGAGAAAATAAAGGGAGTAATAGCGGAGGAGAAGTTTGTCCTCTTAGAGAAAGAGAATGGTGAGTTTATATAGTGAGGAGGGCCATCCACAATCCCAAATAATGAAGGAAGAATAATATTTAATAGAAGAAGAATAACATATAATGAATAAATTAAGGGGATTGTTCCCTTAAATGGATAGGGTAAATCAATCCGTTCCACCAATCATGCTATAGTTGCCATAAATAAATAATACCCTATTATAACATTAGAAATTTCCATGAATAGAACAAGTAAAAAGAGATCCTTCCTACTTATTAAATGAAATCAAGAAGAGGTATCTAAATTTACCATAATTAACGTGTGAGGGGATGTCTGTCAACCAAGTAAGGCAAGAAAAATAATAAATCAATTACTGAGATGCTTTTCTAAATTCAAATTAGTACAGGATAATACCCAAACAGTCAAAACATGCACCTATTAGCCTTATTAAAGATTTACGAAAAAATCCAAAAAATAAAAATTCAATTACTGAGATGCTTTTCTCAAATCAAATTGGTACAGGATCATACCGAAACAGTCAAAACATGCACATATTAGCCTTATTAAAGATTTACGAAAAAATCTGAAAAATAAAAAATCAGTTACTGAGATGCTTTTCTCTCTTGAATCGTCACATACATGCTTTTCCCATACAAAATTACCCATATTGACTAAGAGGCATAAAAAATGTGAAGTTGCAAGAAGTTAGGCATGTTTTCACATACCAGAGAGAGATGAACAAATTGACTCACCATTCAAGTTAAGCATCACAAAATTTCAATCAAGCAGGATATGCAAATAGGGTCGAATAAAAATCACAGACTTAAAATCAACACATTTATTTAGAAAAATCAAACGTGGCCGCACTTATGAGAGACACAGATGAAGAAATAGTACTGAAGTTCAAACACATATTTCAAACACGGGATCAAAAATGAAGATGGATTCTTCATTTTCGATGAGGAAGGGGTGCATGGTTGAAACGCCGAAGGGGTTTGCCAAAGGTATCGCTGTGGGAGAGGAGTAGAGGCTGTGTCAAGGTTGTTGGATATTCACTGGAGGAGAGAAAGAAGGCGACTAGAGGACGGAGGATGGAGCGGCGGCGTGGAGGCTTGGCTGGCCGTCTCCATCGATGGTGGTGCTGTTCGTCGGTGGAGGACGAGAAGGAAGGGGGCTGGCCATCAGAGCAGCGGCTGGACTCGCCTGGGGTAGGAGCTGGCGGCACGTATGGAGGAGAATGAAGAGGCGACGACAAAGGCTGTTCGCCGGAGATGGCGGCATGACGACGAGGACTCAGAGCGGAGGGGGTGGTTTTGGTGGTCGATTGGCAACGGAGAGATCAGAGCAGGGGGTAGATAGAGATTTGGAGGTGTATGTAGAGAGAGAGAAGAGAGAGCTGGAGATATAGAGGCGGAAATTGGGGAAAAATTTTGAATTAGTGTTTGTAGGTTTGATATAGGGAAAGAGAGATCTTTTGATGTCAACCATTGGATTGGTTTTTGATCGACGGCTGTGATTTAATGTCACGGGGGAATTAAAATGTGGCTAGGATGAAAAATAATGGCTTAAATTATAAGAAATTGGGTTAAGAATGTAATGGATTGGGTAAAAATAGGGTATAATTGTAAGAAATTAAATAAAATTTGATTAAAAGGTAAGCAAAATCATGCAAGGTAATTTTGATTAGGCTGTTATTTATAATAAATAATAAAAAATAATAATAAAAGATAAATAATAATAATGAAAAAAATAATAATTAAACAATAAATTATAATAATAATAAATGATAAATAATAAATAATATTAATATATATAATAACAATGTCAATAAATAATAATATCAATAAATAGTGTTAAATAAAGCAAAACTAGACAATGTATTTTGCAAAATTGTGAGTGTGCATAATTACGTGAAAATAATTTAATTAATAAAATTATAAAAATGTCATTTTTAATTTTAAAATATTATAAAAATATGATTCTAAAAGATAATTGATGATTTATGCATTTTCTAAATTATGAATGTGATATGTCGGAAATCTGTTTGATGCAAGAAAATATGCAAAAATACTAATGTTTAAAAATTAACGATTTTGTTAAAATAACAGACTAAATGTAGTGTCGGGAGGTCAAAATTGGGTTTCAACATCACAGTGTCAAAATTGGCTTCCAATACTGGCTTTTAAACAACTAATTCAAAACAATAAATAAATAAATAGTAACAATTAAATTTCTTAAATTCATGATATAAGAAATACAAAAATGAAGTATAAGAATAAATAAAAATTTTAACATAACTATTAAAACAATTAAATTACCTTAAATATCAACAATATCTAAACAATTCATTTATTATGAATATTGAGGAAGTATTGTCTAAAATATCAATGAATTAAGTGGACTCAATGTAAAATAGTTGAATAAGCCTTTCAATCTTTTCTATTTACCCCATTTGAATTGGACACACTCCTTAATAAATTCTTTACTCTTGCAAGGTTAAAAGTAATTTCACTAATATATTTTTAGTTACTAAAATTTATACATTTTTTTTAAAATAATAATGATTATATTTTAATCTTTTATATAAATCAAGACTTTAGTTACTACTTTATTGTCTTATTTGAGGATATTTTCCTTAACAACACCAACAGTAATGGTATTTTGGTAACTAAAACCTCCAATCAATGACACTTTACCGTGTCTTTTGCCTCTACTGTTTACTTTCCTAAAATCTTCTTTCATCTTCATTTTCTCTATTTTTCCTTTTCTCCACTGTATTCCCTGCGCACCTTGACACCAAAACACAAGTTTCAAGCAAAATTCATGTTCTTAATCTCAATTTTTGTTAGTCCATCATGCTTTATTTTTGGTAAGTGCATCTTTGATGGTGGAGCAAGTTTTCGAGCAAGTTTTCATTTGATGTTTGTTATATATATGATACATAATGCTAACTATTTCAAGCCTTCATCCTTTTCTTTCAAATCTATTATTATTATTGATCTATTATACAAATTAATTAATTCAAGTTTTAATCTATTTTCTCTAAAATCTGTAGTTAATATTGTTATGGTACTAACTAATTCAATTATCCTTTGGATATCTTCTTGTTCTGCGATACTAATTAATTTTTGCTATCCTTTGGTCCTTTTTACTTGCTCTAAAGATTTATTTTTGATTTACATTTTCTGTTTACAGAAGATTGATTTTATAAATTTGTCTTAAGAGTTGTATAGAGCAATAGGTTTGAATCGGACCGACTCATTGTAACCTACTGGAACTATAGAAAGTAATTTGCTTACGATGACCCCTTTCCTCATACTTTTTCTTGTCCTGTTGAAAGTCGTCTCTCTCCCTTTCCCTGTCAGATATCCTACCACAATCACGTTCATGAGACTTTAATCTTCCTTGATCCATACTCTTGATAATAATTATTGTCCTTTATCTGTGACATTTATTTTTCTTTCATGTCATTGATTTGTTTTTTCTATTTATACTTTACTGTTTATGGCCGTTGACTGGTGTACACTGTATTTGAAAGTTTGCATTTGAATTTTTCTTGGTATTGATATCCTTACTTTAGGATGTTATTCATTGAGACAATCGTAACTTCCGTGTTATGTTTGTTAAATTTGGTGTTTGGTGACTCACTCTTACTGTTGTGGAGTGACTCAAAATTTAATATTAAGTTGTGTGATGATCTGTGTTTATGTTGAAATATCACAGAACATGGTCTAGCCTATGTACTTCTGGTGAAGAGAGAGCTGAGAAAGGAGAAACGTAAGGTTGTGAATGGTGGGAAAGCAAATAGGAGTGTGTCATCTGTTTTGACCTACATAAATATATTAAAGGTCGGGCTGTTAAATTTACTGTTTTATGGTGGTTGTTGAAGACTGGCTTCTGGAAGAGCTCCCCGAAAGGTGCATTGCATCAGCTTCATATTTGTTGGAAACTAAGTATTCGGTGCGGGAGTAAATAAGTGCAGAAACTAAAAACAAAATTGTAGGAAATTCTTTTGTTGTGTATTTTCATTTTTGTGGTAATACTTGTGAAGTGGAAGTACGTTGAAGCTGAGGTCGACAATATTCAATACTCGAAAGATTAACAGAAAATAGTTTGCTGTGGAGTGAACTTCAGATCACAGTGCTTCTAAAAGGATCAAACATTCATCAAGACAAAGTGAAATGGACATTTTCTACTCATGTTTAGAGTTTTTAAAAAATATGCTTGTTATACTGCATGTTCAGACATACAAAATTTTCTTACTTGATGTTGCTGCATTCGAATTTGGAAAGCAAATTACACGGCTGACTTGTTAATTTAGGATATCCTATCGTATGCTATGTCGGAAATGCACTCCTATCAATGTATCGTGAGTGCGAAGTATTGACGAGGCATATGACGCATTAGAGAAAATAGCGGAGAAGGATATTGTCTCTTGGGCAGCTCACTGTCTCAATCAATTTTTAGTTCTAAACAAAAGAAGTTTGATCTTTGTACTTGTGTTTGTTATTTTTCCAATTGTAAGATGATATATGTGTAAAATGGGGTCCCTCTAAATTCTTGCTTTCTTTAACTATAGCTCTAAAGATCCAATTTTCACTCGAAAAATCACAGTAATATGAACAATGAGTTGTCGAAGAAAGCTGGTTTACTTATGTAGAACAAACCAAAAAGAACAAATTGCTCTCTGTGGTTTAAAATAATTTTGATACTTTAAAAATAAAAGGATGAAAATTTAATTTTTTATTGAAGTGATAAGACTTTTACTTTAAAAAAACAAATACTAAAAAAGAAGTATTAATATATTTAAAATCAAGTGGATCCAATAAGGGTAAAAAGGTAATGGTGCCTTTAAAAAAATTCCAAATAAGAAAAGACGACATTTATTTTGGGACGGACAAAACAGGAAATGGCGACACATAATTTGGTACAGAGGGAGTAGTATTTTTATTTGGTTCGAAGGATATCATGTGCCTCAGCCCAGAAGTAAAGTTCTGCTCTCCTCTCTTTCTCTTACGAATCTAGTTCTATAGCTTAACCCTTACTTTTACGATGTAAGGGCAGAACGCATGTCAAAATTTATTTAATTTCGCTATTATGAGTATTTTTGGGGGTTTTGGAGACTTAATTAAAAATTATTAATACTATGTAATATTGATTGGTATATTTATGTCTATTAACATTCTAAAATTAAATTATAAAATATTATTTTTTTAAAGTGGGCTGACCCGTAAGGCCCGCAACCCAAAGAGTAATAGTGTGGGCTTGATATTTTTTGGCTCATCATCTTGATAGGCTAGCCCAACCTGACTTGTCAAACTCAAAGCCCGTGTGGGCTAGCTGGGATGGGCTGAGCCAACCCGTATAGACATCTCTACAAAAAAAAACTCTACATTATTGATACTCAAAGGAGACTTTGGAATCTTGAAGAATGCACAGAGGCGAATTCAGGATTTCAAAATGCAGATATATGAATGTGAAATTCATCAACATGACCTACATTATGCATATTATACTAGACAAGGAGCCCAGAAATGGGGACAAAACAAGAACAAATTCAATGAAAATGTGCACCAAGATCATAAATAACTTACACACCAGGATTATCTAGGCTCTAGGGTTCCCCTCACCCCCACCCCCACGCAAAACTTTCATCGTCACCCTGTAAGACGAGGCCAACTTATCAAAATATGGACATTGCTTCAGTTCATACTATTGGGACTGCTGGAGAGGTAGCTGTCAATTGAATGGTGATCAGGTGAATTCCCAACTAAATCTGCTTAATCTTCCAAAGGAGAAAAATATCTAGTTGGATAAGTGAGAGCACATTTAGCTCTAAACCTTTGCAAACCTACCCAAAAAAATTTGAGTTAGGGTTTGTAGGTTTCAAATAGGGAAAGAGAGATCTTTAGATGTCAACCGTTGGATTGGTTTTTGATCAACGGCTATGATTTAATGTCATGGGGGAATTAAAATGTGGCTAGGATGAAAAATAATGTCTTAATTGTAAGAAATTGGGTTAAGATTGTAATGTATTGGGTAAAAATAGGCTATAATTGTAAGAAATTAAATAAAATTGGATTAAAAGGTAAACAAAATTATGCAAGGTAATTTTTATTAGGCTGTTATTTAAATTAAAGTAGGAGTAATAATAATATATGATAATAGTTATTAAATAATAAATAACAACATTAAATAATAAATAATAAATAATATAATAAAAGATAAATAATAATGAAAAAAATAATAATTAAACTATAACTTGTTATAATAAATGATAAATAATAAATAATATTAATATATATAATAAGAATGTCAATAAATAATAATATAAATAAATAGTATTAAATAAAGTAAAACTAGACAATGTATTTTGCAAAATTGTGAGTGTGCATAATTAGGTGAGAATAATTTACTTAATAAAATTATAAAAATGTTATTTTTAATTTTAGAAAATTATAAAAATATGATTCTAAAAGATAATTGGTGATTTATGCATTTTCTAAATTATAAATGCGATATGTCGGAAATATGTTTGATGCAAGAAAATATGCAAAAATACTAATGTTTAAAAATTAATAATTTTTTTAAAATAACAGAGTAAATGTAGTGTCGGGAGGGCAAAATTGGGTTTCAACATCACAATGTCAAAATTGTCTTCCAATACTGACTTTTAAAAAACTAGTTCATAACAATAAATAAATAGGAACAATTAAATTTCTTAAATTCATGATATAAGAAATACAAAAGTGAAGTATAAGAATAAATAAAAATTTCAAAATTATTATTGAAACAATTAAATTACCTTAAATATCAACAATATCTAAACAATTCATTTATTATGAATATTGAGGAAGTGTTGTCTAAAATATCAATGAATTAAGTGGACTCAATGTAAAATAGTTGAATAAATCTTTCAATCTTTTCTATTTACCCCATTTGAATTGGACACACTCCTTAATAAATTCTTTACTCTTGCAAGGTTAAAAGTAATTTCACTAATATATTTTTAGTTACTAAAATATATACATTTTTTTTAAAATAATAATGATTATATTTTAATCTTTTATATAAATGAAGACTTTAGTTACTACTATTTTGTCTTATTCGAGGATATTTTCGTTAACAACGCCAACAGTAAGGGTATTTTTGTAACTAAAACCTCCAATCAATGACACTTTACCGTGTCTTTTCCCTCTACTGTTTTACTTTCCTAAAATCTTCTTTCATCTTCATTTTCTCTATTTTTCCTTTTCTCCACTGTATTCCCTGCGCACCTTGACACCAAAACACAAGTTTCAAGCAAAATTCATGTTCTTAATCTCAATTTTTATTAGTCCATCATGATTTATTTTGGTAAGTGCATCTTTGATGGTGGAGCAAGTTTTCGAGCAAGTTTTCATTTGATGTTTGTTATATATATGCTACATGATGCTAACTCTTTCAAGCTTTAATCCTTTTATTTCAAATCTGTTATTATTATTGATTTGTTATACAAATTAATTAATTCAAGTTTTAATCTATTTTCTCTAGATCTGTAGTTAATATTGTTATGGTACTAACTAATTCAAGTATCCTTTGGATATCTTCTTGTTCTGCGATCCTAATTAATTTTTGCTATCCTTTGGACCTTTTTACTTGCTATAATGATTGATTTTTGATTTACATTTTCTATTTACAGAAGATTGATATTTATAAATTTGTCTTAAGAGTTTTATCTAGCAATAGGTTTGAATCGGACCAACCCATTGTGACCTACTGGGAACTATAGAAAGTAATTTGCTTATAGATTGATGAACATTGAATATAGAATACTCCCTCCGTCTCAGAGAAGTAAGGTTCTGCTCTCCTCTCTTTCTCTTACGAATCTAGTTCTATAGCTTAACCCTTACTTTTACGATGTAAGGGCAGAACGCATGTCAAAATTTATTTAATTTCGCTATTATGAGTATTTTTGGGGGTTTTGGTGACTTAATTAAAAATTATTAATACTATGTAATATTGATTGGTATATTTATGTCTGTTAACATTCTAAAATTAAATTATAAAATATTATTTTTTTAAAGTGGGCTGACCCGTAAGGCCCGCAACCCACAGAGTAATAGTGTGGGCTTGATATTTTTTGGCTCATCATCTTGATAGGCTAGCACAACCTGACTCGTCAAACTCAAAGCCCGTGTGGGCTAGCTGGGATGGGCTGAGCCAACCCGTATAGACATCTCTACAAAAAAAAAATCTACATTATTGATACTCAAAGGAGACTTTGGAATCTTGAAGAATGCACGGAGGGGAATTCAGGATTTCAAAATGCAGATGTATGAATGTGAAATTTATCAACATGACCTACATTATGCATATTATACTAGACAAGGAGCCCAGAAATGGGGACAAAACAAGAACAAATTCAATGAAAATGTGCACCAAGATCATAAATAACTTACACACCAGGATTATCTAGGCTCTAGGGTTCCCCCCACCCCCACCCCCACGCAAAACTTTCATCGTCACCCTGTAAGACGAGGCCAACTTATCAAAATATGGACATTGCTTCAGTTAATACTATTAGGACTGCTGGAGAGGTAGCTGTCAATTGAATGGTGATCAAGTGAATTCCCAACTAAATCTGCTTAATCTTCCAAAGGAGAAAAATATCTAGTTGGATAAGTGAGAGCACATTTAGCTCTAAACCTTTGCAAACCTACCCAAAAAAATTTGAGTTAGGGTTTGTAGGTTTCAAATAGGGAAAGAGAGATCTTTAGATGTCAACCGTTGGATTGGTTTTTGATCAACAACTATGATTTAATGTCATGGGGGAATTAAAATGTGGCTAGGATGAAAAATAATGTCTTAATTGTAAGAAATTGGGTTAAGATTGTAATGTATTGGGTAAAGATAGGCTATAATTGTAAGAAATTAAATAAAATTGGATTAAAAGGTAAACAAAATTATGCAAGGTAATTTTGATTAGGCTGTTATTTAAATTAAAGTAGGAGTAATAATAATATATGATAATAGTAATTAAATAATAAATAACAACATTAAATAATAAATAATAAATAATATAATAAAAGATAAATAATAATGAAAAAAATAATAATTAAACTATAACTTGTTATAATAAATGATAAATAATAAATAATATTAATATATATAATAAGAATGTCAATAAATAATAATATAAATAAATAGTATTAGATAAAGTAAAACTAGACAATGTATTTTGCAAAATTGTGAGTGTGCCTAATTAGGTGAGAATAATTTAATTAATAAAATTATAAAAATGTCATTTTTAATTTTAGAATATTATAAAAATATGTTTCTAAAAGATAATTGGTGATTTATGCATTTTCTAAATTATAAATGCGATATGTCGGAAATCTGTTTGATGCAAGAAAATATGCAAAAATACTAATGTTTAAAAATTAATAATTTTTTTAAAATAACAGAGTAAATGTAGTGTCGGGAGGGCAAAATTGGGTTTCAACATCACAATGTCAAAATTGTCTTCCAATACTGACTTTTAAAAAACTAATTCATAACAATAAATAAATAGGAACAATTAAATTTCTTAAATTCATGATATAAGAAATACAAAAGTGAAGTATAAGAATAAATAAAAATTTCAAAATTATTATTGAAACAATTAAATTACCTTAAATATCAACAATATCTAAACAATTCATTTATTATGAATATTGAGGAAGTGTTGTCTAAAATATCAATGAATTAAGTGGACTCAATGTAAAATAGTTGAATAAATCTTTCAATCTTTTCTATTTACTCCATTTGAATTGGATACACTCCTTAATAAATTCTTTACTCTTGCAAGGTTAAAAGTAATTTTACTAATATATTTTTAGTTACTAAAATTTATACATTTTTTTTAAAATAATAATGATTATATTTTAATCTTTTATATAAATGAAGACTTTAGTTACTACTATTTTGTCTTATTCGAGGATATTTTCGTTAACAACGCCAACAGTAAGGGTATTTTTGTAACTAAAACCTCCAATCAATGACACTTTACCGTGTCTTTTGCCTCTACTGTTTTACTTTCCTAAAATCTTCTTTCATCTTCATTTTCTCTATTTTTCCTTTTCTCCACTGTATTCCCTGCGCACCTTGACACCAAAACACAAGTTTCAAGCAAAATTCATGTTCTTAATCTCAATTTTTATTAGTCCATCATGATTTATTTTGGTAAGTGCATCTTTGATGGTGGAGCAAGTTTTCGAGCAAGTTTTCATTTGATGTTTGTTATATATATGCTACATGATGCTAACTATTTCAAGCTTTAATCCTTTTATTTCAAATCTGTTATTATTATTGATTTGTTATACAAATTAATTAATTCAAGTTTTAATATATTTTCTCTAGATCTGTAGTTACTATTGTTATGGTACTAACTAATTCAAGTATCCTTTGGATATCTTCTTGTTCTGCGATACTAATTAATTTTTGCTATGCTTTGGACCTTTTTACTTGCTATAATGATTGATTTTTGATTTACATTTTCTATTTACAGAAGATTGATATTTATAAATTTGTCTTAAGAGTTTTATCTAGCAATAGGTTTGAATCGGACCGACCCATTGTAACCTACTGGGAACTATAGAAAGTAATTTGCTTATGGATTGATGAACATTGAATATCAAATACTCCCTCCGTCTCATATTATATATCGCCATTTGACCGGACACGATATTTAAGAAATAAGCATTGACCTTATTAAAGTTACTAAATTACCCCTCTTAAAAAAGTATTGGACCACTAGGTACTTTTAATAAATTTCACAATAATTAAATAAATGCGACAGAGAGTAAAGTATTAAAAACAAATCTACTAAAAAAATACACCACCTACATAACCGTCTCTCTCTTTTGCAAAGAGTTAAGTAGTCCAAATCAGTGTATCACTTTAATTTAAAATTTTACTCTCATTTTCTCTATCAACAATTAAGAAAAATTTGTTATTGCAAATTTCAATTTTCTAGAAAATAGGACCAATTTGCCGTCATGTATGGATTTTCCACGAAAAATTTACGTTTTTGATTTGATTTTGGTTTCAATTTTTTGGCGCTAAACCTACTTTTCATTTGAATTTTTAGCAAATGGTTATTTTGTGGCGCCAAATCTTCTTTTCATTTGAGAGATGTTCTTTTGCATCTTCTGATTACTGTATCCTTTCTTTTGTTTTGGATAATTTTCAAATTCTTCCTTTTATCTCCTCTCTTATTTTTTCCATTACTCTGAAGATGAGGTTCATCGTACCAATAGACTCAACCTTCAGAAATAAACTATTCAAATTAGAAGAACGTCAAGCAATTTCAAAGTTTCTTTTGAAAGAAAGTAAGGAAGAAAGTCTTAAATACAGATCTATAACACAAGTTGCGATCTTGTTCAAGAAATCAATAAGAACTATTCAGCGCATTTGGAAACAATGTCAATCATCAGTTGATAATGGTATGTTGTCTTTAGACGTGTCTTTAATACTTACAGGTAAATTTGGAAGAAAACGGATTGGAGTTGACATTAATCAAGTCAAAGAAATTTCACTTTGTCGTCGAACAAATATTCGATCTCTGGCTTTTGCGATGAACATGGCAAAATCAACCATCTTTCGGTGTGTGAAATATGGAACTCTTCGGCCACATTCTAATTCCATCAACCCTCAGTTTATCGAAGGAAACAAAAGGGTACGACATCAATACTGCCTCTCAATGATTGATCATAATACAATCCACACAAATCCCATGTTTACGAATATGTTTAATTATGTTCATATCGACGAAAAGTGGATTTTTTTGTCCAAACAAGTTGAAAGGTACTACCTGCTTCTTGGAGAGCATGATCCAGATCCGTATCGTCCTTACAAAAGTAAAAATTTTATTCCAAAGGTTATGTTTATGGCTGCTGTAGGACGTCCTCGATTTGATGAAAATGGAATTTAGTTGTTTTCTGGAAAAATAGGTTTTTGTTCATTTGTAGTTAAGGAACCAGCTAAGCGGAATAGCAAAAATCGAACACCAGAAACTATGGAAACAAAGCCCATTCAGTCAGTAACTAAAGATATCACTAGAGCTTGCTTGATAGAGAAAGTTCTTCCTGCTATTAGAGCAAAATGGCCAGCTTCCAATTCAAATAATCCTATCTTTTTACTACAAGATAATGCAAGGCCACATATTGGTAACAACGATTTGGAATTTATGGAAGCTGGCCGACAAGATGGATTTTACATTAGATTGTGTTTTCAACCGTAGAACAGTCCAGATTTAAATGTGTTAGATCTTGGTTTTTTTAGAGCAATCCAAAGTCTTCAATATCAAAAGGCCCCTAATAATGTTGATGAATTAGTGGAAGCAGTGGAAAGATCTTTTGATGAAATGAAAGAGAAACAACTCAATCATGTATTTATTACTTTACAATCTTGTATGATTGTGGTGATGAAATATAGTGGCGGCAATAATTACAAAGTGCCTCCTTTGAACAAAAATTGACTAGAAAGAGAAGAAAACCTTCCTCTCCAACTTCATTGTGATATTGCTATCATCAATAAAGATTTAGCTCTACTTCAACAATGATATAAGTTATTATTATGGTAAAGCTCTTTATTTTGAAGTTGGAATGGTGTTTTTTCAAGTAGTATGTTGAAGTACTGTACTACTTTTGTGTATAGTTGTAGTGATCATCATGTAACTTTTACAATGATATTTTGTCAAATATGTTAGTACTATTTTTGTGTACAGACATGGTGATCATAATGTATGTTTTGTACTCATGAATAACTCTACTTACAATGATATAAGTCCCACCAGCTTCTATATACTTACACATCTTTTTCTAGCTTTATTGTTGTTTTATGCTTCTATTTGTTTCTTACTTTCTTATCACATAATAGAGGGCTGCATAAATGGAAGGAAAGAGAAAAGGGAAGTGGGAGTCATACCGTCACATTTGTATGAATTTTTATTTTTAAACTAGGAAGTCTATTTCGAGAACAATTAATTGAATGTTAAAGAGTTAGTGCAGACCAAAAATATTTGGACAGCATGGGGATGTCAATTGTTCAGGGGAACTAAATGAAAATAGTTGAAATCAATGTCGCGATTATGAGAGACTTTGGTTTATGCAAAAGGGTGTGGTACAGTTTCACTAATAAAGGCAGCACCCTCAACTATTATGCAAAGTGCAGTAGCTACGCTTCATAAAGATAACATATTGGGCATGGTAACATTTTGTCAGGCTGCTCTAAGCTAATGGTGTCTATTACAATTCTTCTCTCGTGATGAATAAGATTATTAATCACGATCCCCAGAAGAGTTATGTTTTGTTTTCTCCGAGTGACCTTTGTCTATTGTACGACGGCTCCTTTCGTTATACTTTTCTTGTCCCATTCAAAGTTGTCTCGCTCCTTTTCCCTGTCAGATATCCTACCACTATCACGTTTATGAGACTTTAGTCTTCCTTGATCCTTACTCTAGATAAAATTTATTGTCCTTTATCTGTGATATTTATTTTTCTTTCATGTCATTGATTTGTTTTTTCTATTTATACTTTACTGTTTATGGCCGTTGACTAGTGTACACTGTATTTGAAAGTTTGCATCTGAAGTTTTCTTGGTATTGATATCCTCACTTTAGGATGTTATTCATTGAGACAATGGTAACTTCCATGTTATGTTTGTTAAATTTGGTGTTTTGCGACTACTCACTCTTACTGTTGTCTAGTGACTGAACATTTCATCATAAGCTGACAGTGTGATGATCTGTGTTTATGTTGAAATGTCACAGAACATGGGCTAGCCTATGTACTTCTGGTGAAGAGAGAACTGAGAAAGGAGAAATGTAAGGTTGTGAATAGTGGGAAAGCAAATAGGAGTGTGTCATCAGTGTTGACCTACTTTAAAAAATGAAAAGGTCGGGCTATTAACTTTACTGTTTTATGGTGGTTGTTGAAGAGCTCTCCGAAAGGTGCATTGCATCATCTTGATATTTGTTGGAAACTAAGTATTCGGTGCGGGAGTAAATAAGTGCAGAAACTAAAATCAAAATTGTAGGAAATTTGTTGGTTGTGTATTTTCATTTTTGTGGTTATACATATGAAGTGGAAGTACGTTGAAGCTGAGGTCGACAATATTCAATACTCGAAAGATTAACAGAAAACAGTTTGCTGTGGAGTGAACTTCTGATCACGGTGCTTCTAAAAGGATCAAACATTCATCAAGACAAAGTGAAATGGACATTTTCTACTCATGTTTAGAGTTTTTAAAAAATATGCTTGTTATACTGCTTGTTCAGACATACAGTATTTTCTTACTTGATGTTGCTGCATTCGAATTTGGAAAGCAAATTACACGGCTAACTTGTTAATGTTGGATATCATATCATGTGCTATGTCGGAAATGCACTCCTATCAATGTACCGTGAGTGTGAAGTATTGACGAGGCATATGACGCATTAGAGGAAATAGCGGAGAAGGATGTTGTCTCTTGGGTAGCTCACTGTCTCAATCAATTTTCAGTTCTAAACAAAAGAAGTTTGATCTTTGTAGTTGTGTTTGTTACTTTTTCCAATTGTAAGATTATATATGTGGAAAATGGGATCCCTCTAAAATCTTATTTTCTTTAACTTTAGCTTTAGAGATCCAATTTTTACTCGAGAAATCACAGTAATGTGAACAATGAGTTGTCAAAGAAAACTGGTTTACTTATGTAGAACCAACCAAAAAGAATAAATTGCTCTCTGTGCTTTAAAATAATTTTGATACTATAAAAATAAAAGGCTGAAAATTTAACTTTTGATTAAAGTGATAAGACTTTTACTTTAAAAAAACAAATACTAAAAAAGAAGTATTAATATATTTAAAAGCAAGTGGGTCCAATAAGGGTAAAAAGGTAATTGTGCCTTTAAAAAAATTCCAAATAAGAATCGACGACATTTATTTTGGGAAGGACAAAAAAGGAAATGGCAACACATAATTTGGGATGGAGGGAGTAGTATTTTTATTTGGTTCGAAAGATATCATGTGCCTCAGCAGAGAAGTAAAGTTCTGCTCTCCTCTCTTTCTCTTATGTATCTAGTTCTGTAGCTTAACCCTTACTTTTACGATGTAAGGGTAGAACGCATGTCAGAAGTTATTTAATTTCGCTATTATGAGTATTTTTGGGGGTGTTGGAGACTTAATTAGAAAGTATTAATACTATGTAATATTGGTTGGTAATATTTATGTCTATTAACATTCTAAAATTAAATTATAAAATATTATTTTTTTAAAGTGGGCTGGCCCGTAAGGCCAGCAACCCACAGAGTAATAGTGTGAGCTTGATATTTTTTGGCTCATCATTTTGATAGGCTAGCCCAACCTGACCTGTCAAACTCAAAGCCCGTATGGGCTAGCTCGGATGGGTTGACCCAACACGTATTGACATCTCTACAAAAAAAAAAAATCTACATTATTGATACTCAAAGGAGACTTTGGAATCTTGAAGAATGCACGGAGGCGAATTCAGGATTTCAAAATGCAGATGTATGAATGTGAAATTCATCAACATGACCTACATTATGCATATTATACTAGACAAGGAGCCCAGAAATGGGGACAAAACAAGAACAAATTCAATGCAAATGTGCACCAAGATCATAAATAACTTACACACCACGATTATCTAGGCTCTAGGGTACCCCCCTACCCCCACCCCCACGCAAAACTTTCATCGTCACCCTGTAAGACGAGGCCAACTTATCGAAAGATGGACATTGCTTCAGTTCATACAACCTTTAATCACTCTCACTATTGTTAAGTGACTGAACATTTAATCATAAGCTGACAGTCTAATGATCTGTGTTTATGTTGAAATATCACAGAACATGGTCTAGCCTATGTACTTCCAGTGAAGAGAGAGTTGAGAAAGGAGAAACGTAAGGTTGTGAATGGTGGGAGAGCAAATTAGAGAGTGTAATCTGTGTTGACCTACCTAAAAAAATGAAAAGGTCGGGCTGTTAACTTTACTGTTTTATTGTAGTTGTTAAAGACTAACTTCTTGAAGAGCTCTCTGAGTGGTGCATTGCATCAGCTTGATATTTGTTGGAAACTAAGTATTCGGTGTGGGAGTAAATAAGTGCAGAAACTAAAAACAAAATTGTAGGAAATTGTTTTGTTGTGTATTTTCATTTTTTTGGTAATACATGTGAAGTGGAAGTACGTTGAAGCTGAGGTCGACAATATTCAATACTCGAAAGATTAACAGAAAACAGTTTGCTGTGGAGTGAACTTCTGATCACGGTGCTTCTAAAAGGATCAAACATTCATCAAGACAAAGTGAAATTGACATTTTCTAATCATGTTTAGAGTTTGTAAAAAATATTCTTGTTATACTGCTTGTTAAGACATACAGTATTTTCTTACTTAATTTTGCTGCATTCGAATTTGGAAAGCAAATTACACGGCTGACTTGCTAATGTAGGATATAATATCATGTGCTATGTAGTAAATGCACTCCTATCAATGTACCATGAGTGTGAAGTATTGATGAGGCATATGACGCGTTAGAGGAAATAGCGGAGAAGGATGTTGTCTCTTGGGTAGCTCACTGTCTCAATTAATTTTCAGTTTTAAACAAAAGAAGTTTGATCTTTGTAGTTGTGTTTGTTACTTTTTCCAATTGTAAGATGATATATGTGGAAAGTGAGGTCCCTCTAAATTCTTGTTTTCTTTAACTGTAGCTTTAAAATCAAGTGGGTCCAATAAAGATAAAAAGGTAATTGTGCCTTTGAAAATTTTCCAAATAAGGAAAGACGACATTTATTTTGGGACGGGCGACACATAATTTGGGTTGGAGGTAGTAACAGATTTTTGCATATGCATCCATTTAGGCTTATTGGGTTTCCTTTCAAATTGTTCTTACATTTCAACTATTTTTCATTTTGTGCTTGTAATGTTCTACTTCAAACAGATGTTCACGAAGGGATTGTTCTTAATATTCATAAATGCAAAAGCACGAGTACAATAAGTCGAATCAGATGCAGAATCAATGATTTGTACAAAATACTTTGCTTGACATTATTGAGTCAAGAGTTATCACATGAGAACAGCACTGATAGGCCTAGAACAGAGTCTCAAAAATTGGAGCTACTAACAGTTCCACCAAATTTAGGTAGAACTGTAGAGGTCTAAAATAACTTCATCTACTAATTCTTGGAGAATATGCCTAGCAACTTCAGTGCCACATTCATATTCTTCAATCTCGAAATCCATACATTTACCCAAAAAATGGCTCATATCCCATTCTATTAGCTTATCTGGATCAAACCAGCAAACTGTGTCCACTCTTGGACCTCATCAATAAAATCAGCGAATCTCTTCTGTCATACTTGATGGTAGTTTGGTACAGTTTCTGAAACCAGAATCAGAGATTGGAGAAAATTTAGAGTCTAGGTACTCTAATAGACAATCAAAGGCGAATCCTTTAAGCCGATTCATATGTTTTGGGTTATTACAGCCAAGCAACTCACCGAAACCAATCCACAGAAAAATCAAAAACATTTCATGTTCATTGCGGAGAAAATGGCTCACAGAGAACCCATCCTCTACAGGTAGAGCCTGCTGTTGATGTGTAGTTCAAAATATGAGTTCAGCATTCAAAATGACCTGTTTTGCATAGCTGAGTTTGCTTCCTTTTAACTGATCAATCTTGCTGAGCACTCCAGAAACGTTATGAATCAGTTCTCTACAACTCCTCCTGGTGGATAATAAGGTCCCACAATTCGAAAGATCTCTATCAGGTTCTGGAAAGAGTGGTTCATCATCAACAGAGTCCACTAATTCAGTAAGCACTTTGTCCTCTGGAAGAAAACAAGCATCATATTTATTAGAAGCATGGATGCATGAAATCCAAGTTCAGAGTTGTCTTATTTTTTAATTTATGTATTTGAGGGAAAGATAGGAAGTATGCAAATAGTAAAATGTCGAATCAGGGACCATACTTGAGCTACTATTAGGACTGCTGGAGAGGTAGCTGTCAGTTGAATGGTGATCAAGTGAATTCCCAACTAAATCTGCTTCAGCTTCCAAAGGAGAAAAATATCTAGTAGGATAAGTGAGAGAACATTTAGCTCTAAACCTTTGCAAACCTGGTTCTGAACTCTTTATTTTGGCCATCTCAAAATCCATATCCTCTTTATCAGATCTGCCAGGTCGAGCACCAAGTTTGTTTGCCACATTGCTCCAAGTTTTAGAAGCTGAAGCCTTTTGGGGCTTACTGCCTGATCCTTCTGGCATTGATTCCAAACCCATGAGCCTAGCAACAAAACTTGGAGCTTTCATTTCGCGCTTGCTTTCTCAAAGTGTATCGGTCATTCCATTATTCTTTGCATTTGGAAAACCCCCAATGTTCTCATCAGCAATCTACATTGTTCATACAAGAACCAAAAACAATAAAAACAAAAATTTTCCTGTCAGGCTAAAATTTGAGACAATATAAGAAAAAGAAAGCTAAATGTGGGAGTATAGTTCAAGAATTGAGTACCAAGTGAAGCTTTGGCTGGTTCTCATCACCTCCAAACTTTTTTGAAGCTTTTTTCAAGCAAGCTATAAGAATGCAGCACAAAAAAAGAACTAATTTAGCCCTCTGGCTAGAATCACCTTCAAGAAATTAACCATTCTGCTTTAAAAATGAGTGGAATGTAGCAGTAGCTAACCTGGTGAAAGCAGTTTCTTTGGAAACAGCTTCTTGGCAAATCTATGGTTCCGATTAAAGAGCTGAAAGAAAATGCCCACACAACCACAAGGCCTTTGAGGTTGTCTATCATTCATTTCTATAGCTGAGCTATCATTCATCCTTCAAAATCCAAACTTAAATTTCTTCACCATTTCTCCCACTCTGCTGAATTTGATTCACACACTTTGTCTTCCCAATAAAATTCTATCAAACATTATCTTCACATTAATTTGGAAAGAATTAAACAAAAGACCCCCTCACTGGCCCCGTTGCCCACCACAGCACTCACCCTCCTTGGCCCACAAAAAGAAAATAGGGAAAAAGAACGTACAATTTCATTCAAGAAACAAAGCAAAAACCCAACAAAATATCAGAAAACAAGTAGGAAATAGCAATGAAAAGTAAAACCCTGAGCTGTGTTCAATTATGACAAAACTTTAACAAGAAACCACAGTCTAACAAAGCAAACACAGAAAAAGAAAATACAAACAGCAATACCAAGAATGTCTTCAACTTGCACCAAATGTGCTACTGTTCAAGAAAACAGCTAGAACTGGTTATAGTACACTCTAGTAAGCTATTCTTTTCTTTTTTTAATCTTCTTTATGACAGTGAAAAAGGCAAAATCATAATTATTTTAAATTAGTTCCTATAGACACGCTTTTTATGTTTTGCTATCACAAATGCTACAGAATAAGAAAAGAATGTGTCAATAAAGACTAACCGATTAGGAACCAAACAATAATAATAGAACCCAAAGCAATTGCAGTAAGGACAAGGCCGAATGTTTTTCGAAATCCAAAGTACCAAAGAACTTTAAAGTACTTTTAAGAGAAAATAGAGGGAGCAATAGCGGAGAAGAAGTTTGTCCTCTTAGAGAAAGAGAATGGAGAGTTTATATAGTGAGGAGGGCCATCCACAATCCCAAATAATAAAGGAAGAATAATATTTAATGGAAGAAGAATAACATATAATGAATCAATTAAGGGGATTTTTCCCTTAAATGGATGGGGTAAATCAATCCGTCCCACCAATCATGCTATAGTTTCCATAAATAAATAATACCCTATTATAACATTTGAAATTTCCATGAATAGAACTAGTAAAAAGAGATCCTTCCTACTTATTAAATGAAATCAAGAAGAGGTGTCTAAATTTACCATAATTAACGTGTGAGGGGATGTCTGTCAACCAAGTAAGGCAAGAAAAATAAAAATTCAATTACTGGGATGCTTTTCTCAAATCAAATTGGTACAGGATCAGACCCAAACAGTCAAAACGTGCACATATTAGCCTTATTAAGGATTAACGAAAAAATCCAAAAAATAAAAAATCAATTAATGAGATGCTTTTCTCAAATCAAATTGGTACAGGATCATACCCAAATAGTCAAAACGTGCACATATTAGCCTTATTAAAGATTGACGAAAAAATCCAAAAAATAAAAAATCAATTACTGAGATGCTTTTCTCAAATCAAATTGGTACAGGATCATACCCAAATAGTCAAAACGTGCATATATTAGCCTTATTAAAGATTTACGAAAAAATCCTTGAATCGTCACATACATGCTTTTCCCATACAAAATTACCCATATTGACTAAGAGGCATAAAAAATGTGAAGTTCCAAGAAGTTAGGTGTGTTTGCACATACCAGAGAGAGACGAACAAATTGACTCAACATTCAAGTAAAGCGTCACAAAATTTCAATCAAGCAGGACATGCAAATAGGGTCGAATAAAAATCACAGACTTAAAATCAACACATTTATTCAGCAAAAATCAAACGTGGCCACACTTATGAGAGACACAGATGAAGAAATAGTACTACAGTTCACACACATATTTTGAACACGGGATCAAACCTGAAGATGAATTCTTCATTTTTTGATGAGGAAGGGTTGCATGGTTAGAACGCCAAAGGGGTTTGTCGGAGGTATAGCTATGGAGGACGGAGGATGGAGCGGCGGCGTGGAGGCTTGGCTGGCCATCTCCGTCGATGGCGGCACTATTCGCCGGTGTGAACGAGAAGGGAGGGGGCTAGCCATTGGACCAGCTGCTGGACTCGCCTGGGGTAGGAGCTGGAGGCACGTATGGAGGAGAAGGAAGAGGCGACGACGAAGGCTGTTCTCCGGAGATGGCGGCATGGCAACGAGGACTCGGAGCGGAGGGGGTGGTTTTGGTGGTCGATTGGCGACGGAGAGATTGGAGGAGGGGGGGAGATCGAGATTTAAAAGTGTTTGTAGAAAGAGAGGAGAGAGAGGTGGAGAGATGGTGGCGGAAGTTGGGGAGAAAAATTTGAGTTAGGGTTTGTAGTTTTTAAAATAGGGAAAGAGAGATCTTTTGATGTCAACCGTTGGATTGGTTTTTGATCGACGGCTGTGATTTATGTCATGGGGGATTGTATGAAATTGGGTTAAGATTGTAATGGATTGGGTAAAAATAGGCTATAATTATAAGAAATTAAATAAAATTGGATTAAAAGGTAAACAAAATCATTCAAGGTAATTTTGATTAAGCTGTTATTTAAATTAAAGTAGGAATAATAATATATGATAATAGTAATTAAATAATAAATAACAACATTAAATAATAAATAATAAAAAATATAATCAAAGATAAATAATAATGAAAAAATAATAATTAAACAATAAATTATAATAATAAATGATAAATAATAAATAATAAATAATATTAATATATATATATAATAACAATGTCAATAAATAATAATATCCATAAATAGTATTAAATAAAGCAAAACTAGACAATGTATTTTGCAAAATTGTGAGTGTGCATAATTACGTGAAAATAATTTAATTAATAATATTATAAAAATGTCATTTTTAATTTTAGAATATTATAAAAATGCGATTCTAAAAGATAATTGACGATTTATGCAATTTCTAAATTATGAATGTGATATGTCGAAAATTTGTTTGATGCAAGAAAATATGCCAAAATACTAATGTATAAAAATTAACGATTTTGTTAAAATAACAGACTAAATGAAGTGTCGGGAGGTCAAAATTGTGTGTCAACATCACAGTGTCAAAATTGGCTTCCAATACTGACTTTTAAAAAACTAATTCAAAATAATAAATAAATAGGAACAAGTAAAATTTTTAAATTCATGATATAAGAAATACAAAAATGAAGTATAAGAATAAATAAAAATTTCAACATTATTATTGAAATAATTAAATTACCTTAAATATTAACAATATCTAAACAATTCATTTATTATGAATATTGAGGAAGAATTGTCTAAAATATCAATGAATTAAGTGGACTCAATGTAAAATAGTTGAATAAACCTTTCAATCTTTTCTATTTACCCCATTTTAATTGGACACACTCCTTAATAAATTCTTTACTCTTGCAAGGTTAAATGTAATTTCACTAATACATTTTTAGTTACTAAAATTTATACATTTTTTTAAAATAATAATGATTATATTTTAATCTTTTATATAAATGAAGATTTTAGTTACTACTATTTTGTCTTATTTGAGGATATTTTCATTAACAACACCAACAGTAAAGGTATTTTAGTAATTAAAACCTCCGATCAATGACACTTTATCGTGTCTTTTGCCTCTACTGTTTTACTTTCCTAAAATCTTTTTTCATCTTCGTTTTCTCTGTTTTTCCTTTTCTCCACTGTATTCCCTGCGCACCTTGACACCAAAACACAAATTTCAAGGAAAATTCATGTTCTTAATCTCAATTTTTATTAGTCCATCATGATTTATTTTTGGTAAGTGCATCTTTGATGGTGGAGCAAGTTTTCGAGCAAGTTTTCATTTGATGTTTGTTATATATATGATACACGATGCTAACTATTTCAAGCCTTAATCCTTTTATTTCAAATCTGTTATTATTATTGATCTATTATACAAATTAATTAATTCAAGTTTTAATCTATTTTCTCTAGATCTGTAGTTAATATTGTTATGGTACTAACTAATTCAATTATCCTTTGGATATCTTCTTGTTCTGCGATACTAATTAATTTTTGCTATGCTTTGGTCCTTTTTACTTGCACTAAAGATTGATTTTTTATATACATTTTCTATTTACAGAATATTGATTTTATAAATGTCTTAAGAGTTGTATAGAGCAATAGGTTTGCATCGGACCGACTCATTTTAACCTACTGGGAACTATAGAAAGTAATTTGCTTATGGATTGATGAACATTGAATATCATAATACTCTCTCCGTCTCAAATTATATGTCGTTATTTGACTGGACACGATATTTAAGAAATAGGCATTGACCTTGCTAAAGTTACTAAATTACCCCTCTTAAAAAAGTATTGGACCACTAGGTACTTTTATTAAATTTCACAATAATTAAAAAAATGCAACTGAGAATACAGTACTAAAAAAAAATCTACTAAAAAAATACACCATCGACATAACTCTCTCTCTCTTTTTCAAAGAGTTAAGTAGTCCAAATCAGTGTATCGCTTTAATTTAAAATTTTACTCTCATTTTCTCTATCAACAATTAAGAAAAATTTGTTATTGCAAAATTCAATTTTCTAGAAAATAGGACCAATTTGCCGTCATGTATGGATTTTCCACGAAAAATTTACGTTTCTGATTTGATTTTGGTTTCAATTTTTGGGCGCTAAACCTACTTTTCATTTGAATTTTTAGCAAATGGTTATTTTGTGGTGCCAAATCTTCTTTTCATTTGAGAGATGTTATCTTGCATCTTCTGGTTACTGTATCCTTTCTTTTGTTTTGGATAATTTCCAAATTCTTCCTTTTATCTCTTCTCTTATTTTTGCCATTACTCTAAAGATGAGTTTGGTCGTACCTATAGACTCAACCTTCAGAAATAAACGATTGAAATTAGCAGAACGTCAAGCAATTGCAAAGTTTCTTTTGAAAGAAAGTAAGGAAGGAAGTCTTAAATACGGATTTATAACACAAGCTGCGATGTTGTTCAAGAAATCAATAAGAACTATTGAGTGCATTTGGAAACAATGTCAATCATCAGTTGATAATGGTATGTCGTCGTTAGATATGTCTTTAAGACTTACAAGTAAATTTGGAAGAAAATGGATTGGAGTCGACATTAATCAAGTCAAAGAAATTCCACTTTGTCATCGAACAAATATTCGATCTCTGGCTTTTGCGATGAACATGGCAAAATCAACCGTCTTTCGGCGTGTGAAAGATGGAACTCTTCAGCCACATTCTAATTCCATCAAACCTCAGTAAACCGAAGGAAACAAAAAGGTACGACTTCAATACTGCCTCTCAATGATTGATCAGAATACAATCCACTCAAATCCCATGTTTATGAATATGTTTAATTATGTTCATATCGACGAAAAGTGGTTTTTTTTGTCCAAAAAAGTTGAAAGGTACTACCTGCTTCCTGGAGAGCATGAGCCAGATCCGTAACGTTCTTACAAAACTAAAAATTTTATTCCAAAGGTTATGTTTATGGCTGCTGTAACACGTCCTCGATTTGATGAAAATGGAATTTATTATTTTCTGGAAAAATAGGTATTTTTTCGTTTGTAGTTAAGGAACCAGTTAAGCGGAATAGCAAAAATCGAACAACAGGAACCATGGAAACAGATCCCATTCAATCAGTAACTAAAGATATCACTAGAGCTTGGTTGATTGAGAAAGTTCTTCCTGCTATTAGAGCAAAATGGCCAGCTTCCGATTCAAATAATCCTATCTTTTTACAACAAGATAATGCAAGGCCACATATTGGTAACAATGATTTGGAATTTATTGAAGCTGCCAGAAAAGATGGATTTGACATTAGATTGTGTTTTCAACCATGGAACAGTCCAGATTTAAATGTTTTAGATCTTGGTTTTTTTAGAGCAATCCAAAGTCTTCAATATCAAAAGGCCCCTAAAAATGTTGATGAATTAGTGGAAGCAATGGAAAGATCTTTTTATGAAATGAAAGAGAAACAGCTAAATCATGTATTTCGTACTTTACAATCTTGTATGATTGAGGTGATGAAAGATGGTGGCGGCAATAATTGCAAAGTGCCTCATTTGAACAAATGGACTAGAAAGAGAATAAAACCTTCCTCTCCAACTTCATTGTGATATTGATATCGTCAATAAAGATTTGGCTATACTTCAACAATGATATTAGTTATTACGATGGTAAAACTCTTTATTTTGAAGTTGGAATGGTGTTTTTCAAGTAGTAGGTAGAAGTACTGTACTACTTTTGTGTATAGCCGTAGTGATCATCATGTAACTTTTACAATGATGTTTTTTCAAATATGTTAGGAGTACTATTTTTGTGTACAGACATGCTGATCATAATTTATTTTTTGTACTCATGAATAACTCTACTTACAATGTTATAAGTCCCACCAGCTTATATATACTTACACGTCTTTTTCTAGCTTTATTGATGTTTTATGATTCTATTTATTTCTTACTTTCTTATGACATAATAGATGGTTGCGTAAATGGAAGGAAGGAGAAAAGGGAAGTGGGAGTCATACCGTCACATTTGTATGAATTTTTATTTTTAAACTAGGAAGTCTATTTCGAGAACAATTAATTGAAAGTTAAAGAGTTTGTGCAGACCAAATATATTTGGACAGCATGGGGATGTCAATTGTTCAGGGGAACTAAATGAAAATAGTTGAAATCAATGTCGCGATTATGAGAGACCTTGGTTTATGCTAAAAGGTGTGGTACAGTTTCACTAATAAAGGCAGCACCCTCAGCTATTATGCAAAGAGCCGTAGCTACGCTCCATAAAGACAAAATATTGGGCATGGTAACATTTTTTCAGGCTGCTCTAACCTAATGGTGTCTATTACAATTCTTCTCTCGTGATAAATAAGATTGGTAATCACGATCCCGAGAAGAGTCATGTTTTGGTTTCTCCGATTGACCTTTATATATTGAACAACGACTCCTTTCCTTATACTTTTTCTTGTCCCGTTCAAAGTCATCTCACTCCCTTTCCCTATCAGATATCCTACCAGTATCACGTTCATGAGACTTTAGTCTTCCTTGATCCTTACTCTTGATAAAATTTATTATCCTTTATCTGTGACATTTATTTTTCTTTCATGTCATTGATTTGTTTTTTCTATTTATACTTACTGTTTATGGCCGTTGACTGGTGTACACTGTATTTGAAAGTTTGCATCTGAAGTTTTCTTGGTATTGATATCCTCACTTTAGGATGTTATTCATTGAGACAATGGTAACTTCCGTGTTATGTTTGTTAAATTTTGTGTTCTGTGACTCACTCTCACTGTTGTTGAGTGACTGAACATTTAATCATAAGCTGACAGTGTGATGATCTGTTTTTATGTTGAAATATCACAGAACATAGGATAGCCTATGTACTTCTGGTGAAGAGAGAGCTGATTAAGGAGAAACGTAAGGTTGTGAATGGTGGGAAAGAAAATAGGAGTGTGTCATCTGTGTTGACCTACTTACAAAAATGAAAAGGTCGGGCTGTTAACTTTACAGTTTTATGGTGGTTGTTGAAGAATGGCTTCTTGAAGAGCTCCCCGAGAGGTGCATTGCATCATCTTGATATTTGTTGGAAACTAAGTATTCGGTGCGGGAGTAAATAAGTGCAGAAACTAAAAAAAAAATTGTAGGAAATTGTTTTGTTGTCTATTTTCATTTTTGTGCTTATACATGTGAAGTGGAAGTACGTTGAAGCTGAGGTCGACAATATTCAACACTCGAAAGATTAATAGAAAACAGTTTGCTGTGGAGTGAACTTCAGATCACGGTGCTTCTAAAAGGATCAAACATTCATCAAGACAAAGTGAAATGGACATTTTCTACTCATGTTTAGTGTTTGTAAAAAATATGCTTGTTATACTGCTTGTTCAGACATACAGTATTTTCTTACTTGATGTTGCTGCATTCGAATTTGGAAAGCAAATTACACGGCTGACTTGTTAATGTAGGATATCATATCATGTGCTATGTCAGAAATGCACTCCTATCAATGTACTGTGAGTGTGAAGTATTGACATGGCATATGACGCATTAGAGAAAATAGCGGAGAAGGATGTTGTCTCTTGGGTAGCTCACTGTCTCAATCAATTTTCAGTTCTCAACAAAAGAACTTTGATCCTTGTAGTTGTGTTTTGTTACTTTTTCCAATTGTAAGATGATATATGTGGAAAATCGGATCCCTCTAAATTCTTGTTTTCTTAAACTTTAGCTTTAAAGATCCAATTTTTACTAGAGAAATCACAGTAATGTGAACAATGAGTTGACAAAGAAAACTGGTTTACTTATGTAGAACCAACCAAAAAGAATAAATTGTTCTCTGTGGTTTAAAATATTTCTGATACGATAAAAATAAAAGGCTGAAAGTTTAAATTTTGATTGAAGTGATAAGACTTTTACTTTAAAAAACAAATACTAAAAAAGAATTATTAATATATTTAAAATCAAGTGGGTCCAATACGGGTAAAAAGGTAATTGTGCCTTTAAAAAAATTCCAAATAAGAAACGACGACATTTATTTTGGGACGGACAAAAAAGGCAATGGCGACACATAATTTGGGACGGAGGGAGTAGTATTTTTATTTGGTTCGAAGGATATCATGTGCCTTAGCAGAGAAGTAAAGTTCTGCTCTCCTCTATTTCTCTTACGTATCTAGTTCTATAGCTTAACCCTTACTTTTACGATGCAAGGTCAAAACGCATGTCAAAAGTTATTCAATTTTGCTATTATGTGTATTTTGGGGGGTGTTGGAGACTTAATTAAAAAGTATTAATACTATGTAATATTTATTGATAATATTTATGTCTATTAACATTCTAAATTAAATTATAAAATATTATTTTTTTAAAGTGGGTTGGTCTGTAAGGCCCGCAACCCACAGAGTAATAGTGTGGGCTTGATATTTTTTGGCTCATCATTTTGATAGGCTAGCCCAACCTGACCCATCAAACTCAAAGCCCGTGTGCACTAGCTCGGATGGGCTGAGCTAACCCGTATTGACATCTCTACAAAAAAAAACTCTATATTACTGATACTCAAAGGAGACTTTGGAATCTTGAATAATGATGGAGGCGAATTCAGGATTTCAAAATGCGGATGTATGAATGTGAAATTCATTAAGATGACCTACATTATGCATATTATACTAGACAAGGAGCCCAGAAATGGGGACAAAACAAGAACAAATTCCATGAAAATGTGCACCAAGATCAGAAATAACTTACACACCAGGATTATCTAGGCTCTAGGGTACCCCCCATCCCCCACGTAAAACTTTCATCATCACCCTGTAAGACTAGACCAACCTATCGAAAGATGGACATTGCTTCAGTTCATACAACCTTTCGATAGGTGCTTGTTAGATCTTATTAAGATTTTCTGCTACGATGACAGAATTTCTTTTGCTATTGCATTCTGACCAGTATTCCTATAATCAAACGGGCAGTTGTGTTTGTCTGAATAATGATGAACTGCGCAGAAAAGATCACCACATTTGCAACTGAACCCCATTAATCCCACACGCTTACGACAAGCTGTGCACTTTTTCAAACCCTCTTTGACTTCACTTGTAAAATCTATGAGGCTAAATCTGCAGATGCAACCACGGTACCTGCAAGAGCAAGTTCTGATTCATCGCTGCTTGAGCTTCTGTGTACGACATCTTTGCTGGATGCAGTTGCAAGATTTGCATGTTCCTGCTTCAGTAGTATCATGTCCTTTTGACAATTGGAACACATATTCATCGTAGCTGCGCTATCGAAAATATCACAGTCGTTGATGCAGAGGATGGGGTCATCTGGAGCTCGACAACCAATCTCTTTAGATCACTCCATTTCTGCAGTTAACAAGTCAAGTTCAACACCACAAGTGTCATGCCTCAAATCCTATTGGGGCGGACTGGCACCCGTAACCGAGGAGGCCCGGGAGAACCACCTCATCACCTTATAATTTCCATGCATACCTCTATGACAACCCAAAATTCGGACAACATCATATTGCATATAAAAGGAAATAATCACCTGTATAAGCTCGAGCACACATATATCTATGTATATTCAATACTTGGCCATTGGAGCCATCACATCTATTAACAAAACACCACCTTGACTGTACATTAGGTCTACAGAGCCTCTAGACAATACACAGAATTTAACTAAGGTCGGGACACACCCTGCCATATAACTAACTTCTATACAATACCAAAAGTGACTGGATATGACACGGAAAGCCCCTAAGCAAACTGGAGCTCACCAAAAGTAGCTGGATATCCTGACTCCTAGTTGTACGGTGTATGAGCTGAGGTATCTGTGCCTGCAGCATAACATGCAAGTCCCCCTTGGGGGACGTCAGTACAAAATATGTACTGAGTATGTAAAGCTGTAGATAATCACATATGATATAGGAGATCAATAAAAATTAGAAACAAGTGAATAAATCATAATAGGAATGGACCACACTTACTAGAACTTGTGACAACCTGTACATTGTATTTATTCAATCACTTTACCTTCGTTCTTATCATCTTTGTAATCATTACTGTACTGTACTGTGGCCATTAGGCTGCCTCCAGTACATATCAACTGGGATCGACCCATGATAGGCTTACACCCTTGGGATACAACCCATAAACACATAAATAGGGATCAACCCATGATAGGCTTATGTCCCTAGAATACCACCCAATAAGAGAGAACTTCCATCGCTTTAGTTTAATTAATTTTTGAGATTGTTATTTCGGTCGCCACCGCATTTTTGATACTTTGAAACAATGATAAATCAATAAGAGACATATAAATATACCATCAATTCAATAATGATGAAGTAAGAACTCATTGGCACATCAATGAAGTGTTTTGGAGTCATCAATGCCATAACAACGAAGTAGGAACTTATTAGTATATCAATGAAACGTTTTGGAGTCATTAATTGCACATGGATCTTGTTTGAGTAACCGGATACCTTATGACATTCATTAGTGCAATAAACATGTAAGATTTGGAAAACAAGTAAGTATTGGAATTTCTTGACATCTTGTAGGGTGGAAACAAGTTCATTGGTAACGCAGGACATCATACAAAGCCATTATGGATCACATGTTTTTGAATAACTTTGGAAACTTTCTTAATAGAACAATTGTTCACATTTATGCCAAAGATATGGTATAGAGTATGCTTTACATACCTGACTGTCAACCTTCAATACTAGTTCCAAATGGACTTCCCGACTTTTTGGATTACTTATCTACAATGAACATATATAGCAATCTAGTATTAGCAACCAAACGTCACAATTCAATTATTTGAATTGACCAAACTAGTGGTTAAGTAGTAAGCCTTAATTACACCATAAAGGGTGTCACTTTAACCCCCTTATACTCCAATTACATTCACATGCCATGCATATTCATACAACATCCTCCAATATCAAGTTTTGATTCATTTATCCTTCCAACCAATTCATGAAAACAAATTGAGCCATAGACATAAATAATCATCAATTCAATAGTATATCACCATATCTACCTTCGATAACTCAATTACCATATCCACCTTCCACAATTCAATACAACCAAACCATGCAAAATAGTCCATAACCCTATTTCCATCACCTTTCAATAACAACCAATACATATAATCCTCTATCACACATATACATATGGAAAAGAATAAAGGCAAACAATATTCATACCTTAGAATTCACCTCTTGATTATGCAATCCTGTTTTCACAAATAATAAGAGCCGTTCGAAGCTCTCGAGATGACAAATGCAGTTATCGGATTACTTTGGAATTTCTACGGTTGAATCAAAGGTAATTTAAAGGTCAAATTTGGCTAGGGTTTGTTATTTCTCAATTATTGATGATGAAAATGAGTTTTTGAACTCATATATATGTATATATACACATATTCCCATCAATAATATAAAGTGAAATGAACAAAATGCCTTTAAAATTTAAATAATGTCAAATCTGTCCTTTGGTGGACTGTTTTGATAAGCTAAAGTAGATCGAGCATAACTCTTTGCTCGGATATCGGATTTGGATGAAATTGGTATCGTTGGAAGGATAATTCAAAGTGATTTAATTTCATATAAATTAGGCCACTCAGTTCGTCCTGTACAAGGAGTTATGGTCATTTGAAGTTGACCCTAAAAATCTGTTTTGATAGGCCGAAGTAAAAGGAGTATAACTCCTTACTCAGACGTTGGATTTGGATGAAACCAATTGCATTGGAAAGAAGACTCAAAGATATTTTTTTTATAGGTCGTAGCTCTCCCAGTTCATTATATTAAGGTAGTTATGATCGTTCGATGTTGACCCAAAATTCGGCTGGCCTCAGTATTTTGTGTGCAGGAAATTTTTCTGCACATTTACTATTCCCAAATATCCCGGCCACCGTTTTATAGTTTCGAACGTGCTTGATTATATCCGAAACCTATCCGTTTTTGGAAATCTTTATATCGATGGAAAGTTAATTCAATAACCTTCGTATGGAACCATCAACGGACAAATTCCAGTATAAATAAAATAAAAAAAATTAATTCCATATAAATAAGACCAATACACGTACTTGAATATGCCAATACACGTACTTGAATATGGGGTGTTACAACAAGTTCGTTAAGTACATCACGAAACAACAAAGGGACAAACAAAAACTTCAACCAAGGAACATCGCGTTTATGAAATATAAAGCAATTCAGAATAATACATACATTCAATATTTCGTACTTGCTAGATTTTTGTCTAATTGAATATTTCTCCTCATAGTTTCGGTAGTGAGCCACATTGTATGAGGTGTTCTATCATAAAGTATTTGATAAACTGATTTTTATTGATGTTCTTCTATTTCAATTACCGGGGGTCTATCGGAAACAACCTCTCTACTTCTTCGGGGGTAGCGGTATGGACTGTGTACATTTTACCCTCCCCAGATACACTGGGCTTCTAGTTGTTGTTGTTGTTCAATTTCAATTGGTCTGCTTCTAAATATCTTGGATTATCACTCTCATACTACAACATTCTTCCTTTGCTGTTACCATTTTAACTATCTTATCGTACGACTTGAAGCGTGTGTTGCCATGCAAACTTTTTTCTTCTAAGAGTTTTTAGTATGGTGGACTATGTAAGGAGTGATTGTCCTGGCCAATGCATTGAGCATCCTATGAATTCTATTGATGGAAACCTTTAGACATCTTCATTCTTATCTGCATGAATGCTGGTTTGCATCTGATGAGCTTAGGTTTTGGAGAAGATTGTTTCAACAAAATAATATATACGCCCCAATGTCTTATCTGAAGGTTTGAGTTCGAAGGACCAAGCATCCGCAAGACGTGCTTCCAAAAAAAAATGACATGAGCTGACAAGTAGGACTGAAGTAGAAATTTAGAACTTTCTCGTTGGAGTCACACATGAAGTAGTTTTCTTTCTTCTTAGCAATAGAAAGAAAGAACCAGTAAGTAATTCGCACCTATGATTTTCCCTGTATCAATAACACTACTTTCTTGAAGTGGATAATCGGGACACGAAGAGGTATACATCTCGCTACCAATTATTCATTTTGATGAATATGCAGTATGGAATATGGACATGCTTAAATGTCGAGTTAAAGAAGTTATGTCATCAAATAGTTGCTCCAATATTTCCTTTCGAACAAAGCACATTTAGATACAAAATCTTCGACTTATCTTATAATTTATTATATGAAAAGTTTTACTTGATGGTAAGATATGCTTGGAGAATATTCTTCTAATCTGATGATAGACGGTTATTTTTCCGTTGCAGGTGAATTTGATAGCTAAACTAAGCCATGCATATCTTGTAGAGTACAAAGATGCTTGGGTGGACAAGGTATCCTATCATCCAGTTTTGTGGTTGCTTAGATCAGAAAGTGCAAAATGTAGCCTTTAATAGTTGCAATTATTGCTGCATAAGCTGCACCATAGAAAAAGCTCGACTTTCTTTTTCTTTTAGGGGAGCTATATATGCATCATTGCCGATTATTGTGAAGATGAAAATATGTGAGTGATTATCCCTGATTTTGCTAACATTTTAAATGTGTACCTATAAGGAAAGATAAGAATAAAGAAAAAAGGAGCCACTAAATGAGGGAAGGGAAAATAATTTTTAAGTAAAATTCCTCCTCATTGTCACCAGCTGTATTTTATCGTAAAATATGGATAACCTGTGTTTGTAGAGCGCAACCTTTTGCCAAGATCGTGGTTGCTTTCAGCCTGTGTTATAAGCACATCCAGGTATCTGGAGAATGAAAGACCTCAGATTTCATAAATACTCCCTCGTACCAAGAACGATAGAAAGGGTAATGAGGTTGAAAATAAAGAAATAAATAGGATGATCATAGAACTTCTTTTGTGCTGTAATCTGAGGACGGTGACGATTTTTTTTTCCCGTGTTCAGGGCGGAGGTCATGAGGAAGTCTAGAGGAGCACTTTTCCTGGAAGAGGTAGTTAAATGCGATTTCAATACTTATGAAGCTTCTCTGTGCCTTCCCGGTACCTTAAAAAATTGTGTGTTTTTATGTTATTTTTTTCCTCTATTATAGAAACTCTGCAAATGGCTGACTCATCTATTGTTAGCTTTGGAGCATCTGCATTCCAACCGCGTTCATCATAGAGACCTCAAGGTAAAAACTTGCTGTAATCGGCAAAATAGAAAAGCCTTCTTAGCATGAAACATTTTTAACGTGAACTATTTTGAATTCAGTTATGTAACATATTCATCACAAAGGACAACGACATCAGGTTAGGTAAGAATACCCGAACAATTGCTTGATTGGGTCGTCTTTGCTTCTTTACTATCCTTCAAATTCACTTGATTGTCACAGGTAATTTTGGATTAGGAAAATTGCTAGATGCAGAAGGCCTTACTTCCTCGGTATGAATTTCTATTGTGGCAAAATGAACCTCTTACTTACATGCATGTTTCAACCATCTATTGTCACCTAACAATCGATTCAGCATATCTATTTAGCAAGAGAGAAATCCCTTCTCCCTCCAAGACCGAGAAAACATAAAATTTGCTTTCATTTTCGGTCATAGGTACCAAAATGTTGTGGTGGTCATCTTCCTTTTTATCAAAAAAAATATTGTGGTATTCATCATATTACAAATCTCCTGTCGCCATATCACCTAGCTTAATGCATTTGTGAAAAAGACGTCGAGTTGTACAGCTAATCCTTAATTTTGGAATAAATTTCATGTTATAGGTATCTGGCACACCAAACGACATATGCCCTGAGCTCCTTGCCGGCATACCCTATGGCTATAAATCTGATATATGGTCGTTTGGTAAGAAATAAAAATGTTGATGAAGCAATGTATTTCAGCTCTTTACATCATGTCCCTAATACTAACACTTTAATGTGATTTTAGGATACTGTATGGTTGACATTGCTGCACATCCACCCCCGTTTAAAGCTTCTGTGAGTTGATTTTTCAGCTATCTGAACTTCGTAAACAATACCTCTAAAAGTTATACTTGTTACGCAAAAAAAAAGAGAAGTTCTTTATCCTGATATCTTCTATATGATATAGTGACAATGTAAATCCAACAGGACAAAACTGGACTAATCAACAAAATAAACCGGGGTTTGTTCTCACCATTTCCGATTATATACTCCTCCACCTTGTAAGTATCTTCCTTATCAGCACGCCACAAGTATAACAAATCAGTCAGTTGACAAAGCGGATTTAATTCTTGCAGGAAACAGATAATAAAAAGCATGCTAAGGAAAACTCCAGAACACCAACCTACAGTGAGTGCGAGCTACATATGTTCAAATGTTATTTTTTTTGTCTCAATCTGTTAAGTCTTATTTTCCTTTTTAGTCCGTTTAAAAGCAAATGTTTCTTTCCTTTTAAAACAACTCCTTAATTCTAACTTTCTACGTGGCATGTTTAAAGATCACAAACTTAAATTACATTTTGATACATTCTGCATACCTTTATTTCAAGACCACAAGATTCAAGTCTTCTTTTATTTCTTAAACTTCGTGCCAAATCAAAACTAGAAAAAAAAATGAAACGGAGTGAGTATTAAATTGAGATTCATCTTGATATATTTTTTTAACTCTACTTATAGGCTGCCGAGCTGTTGAGACATCAACATTTGCAACCATACCTCCTCTTGTGTCACAACCCTTCATCTGCGTTTCTTCCTGTGAAGTCCCCGAGCAGAATGAAAGAGAAAACACAACCATCACCTGGAAAATCTATTAGTCCAAGTGGTAGAAGAGACTGAAAGTTGAAGGTAAAAGAGAAGAAAACTGTCCTTCACTTTGACAAAAGTGATAACATTCAGCCAAGAAACTTATCTAATAATTATAACACGTTCCGAGCCAAACTTGACACTAAGAGAGTCGATCCAACAAGCTACACGGTTAGGATCTTTCAAGATAGTGAGGATTCTAAAAGTGGGGAGATGAGTGAGGCAGCTATTTGCAATGGATATGATCAACAGAAGACTATCTCACAAATAGAAACTACGATCACTCCAAGCTCGTCAAGTTCAAGGGCAAAAACATGGTCTGAGGAACAAGAGCATATTTCTCCAGAGCATGTTAGTTGATTTGATGAGGGTGATACGAAGAATAACAAAACAAAAGAGCTTGAGGTGTTGAGAAGTCCACTGGACCATGAGGAAGCAGATATAGTGGAATGTATCTCCGTAAAATCTAGCAGAATGACATTGTCTAATGGAAGATTCAATGATAGAACACGATCCTTCGATCAAGAAAGCACTTCATCTAATTCACCGTCGGCAAAACCAGATCCAGAGGCAGCACCAACATTCTGTGTTGCTAAAACTGAAAATGGTAGTGAGTATAGAGAAGTTGCTATTGACTGCTTGTCAACTGAAAGCGATGGTTCACTTCTAAACAAAGACGAGCTAGAAAATAAAGCAACCGCGGTTTATAAAACCAAACAAGCTAAGAAAGACGCTCTTTGAGCATTGGATAATAAGGTTTCGCAGCTCAAGTCACTAGCCGTATTAGCTAGTAAGGAGGACAAAGACGACTGGGGTAATCCCACTGAACAAAGAGCTGAAGCTTTAGAGACTCTTTTGGAGGTTTGTGCGCGAATACTTAAGCAGGAAAAAATCGATGAGCTTGCTGGTGTGCTGGAAGCATTCGGGGATGATGAAATGTCGTCTAGAGAAACAACAATCTGGTTGACAAAAGGTCTCATGACTGCACAAAAGTTGTCCAAGGGGTCGTGATGTTGCACAAAACCTGTCTTTTGACCTATAAAATGAGCCTCTATCTTACGTAACTCATCAAGTATTGCTGGACTAAACTATTCCTCGAGGCTTAACGTGGTTGAGCATCCCTTAGTTTTGATTCTATTGTTGTAGGATAGTTGATGGAGCTGTGAAGATTATATATAATGTACTTTTAAAGTTGATTTCTACTCTATGATGATACTTACCACATTTTCTACTGTTAGTTTTTTCGCCAAAAACACCTGCAGACAAAGATTATACATATCTTCAGCGTCTTAGATATGATTGTGTTATTATCGGAGTCGATTTCTAATATAGTCACTCAACTAATAGTATTATCTTAGAAAGTCACGTTCTGAGAATCAAGAAGAAAGGTGATTTTCTGAGGTAATTACTATTAGCTGAGTGACTATCTAAGAGGTCAGCACGATATTACAGTTGTCTTATAGAAAAAAGTATCAACAATCATACTGTTCCTTTTAATATTCCATTCCTCCAACCTCAAGCCTCTTGTGAAATGAATTTAATATTTTTAATTTTTTTTCTACTATTATTATAGTTTCCCTCATGCACATTTTGCCAATTTATAATAATTCTATCTTGATTGTCATAATTTATTGGTATGATGTTACTTTTACTATACTTTTCCTTGTCCCGTTCAAAGTCTTCTCGCTCCCTTTCCCTGTCAGATATCCTACCACTATCACGTTCATGAGACTTTAGTCTTCCTTGATCTTTACTCTTGATAAAATTTATTGTCGTTTATCTATGACATTTATTTTTATTTCATGTCATTGATTTGTTTTTTCTATTTATACTTACTGTTTATGGCTGTTGACTGGTGTACACTATATTTGAAAGATTTCATATGAAGTTTTATTGGTATTGATATCCTCACTTTAGGATGTTATTCATTGAAACAATGGTAACTTCCGTGTTATGTTTATTAAATTTGGTGTTCTGTGACTCACTCTCACTGTTGTCAAGTGACTAAACATTTAATCATAAGCTGATAGTCTGATGATCTGTGTTTATGTTGAAATATCACAGAACATGGGCTATCCTATGTACTTCCGGTGAAGAGAGAGTTGAGAAAGGAGAAACGTAAGGTTGAGAATGGTGGGAAAGCAAATAGGAGTGTGTCGTCTGTGTTGAGCTACCTAAAAAAATGAAAAGGTCGGGATGTTAACTTTACTGTTTTGTGGTGGTTGTTAAAGACTATCTTCTTGAAGAGCTCTCTGAGAGGTGCATTGCATCAGCTTGATATTTGTTGTAAACTAAGTATTCGGTGCGGGAGTAAATAAGTACAGAAACTAAAAACAAAATTATAGAAAATTGTTTTGTTGTGTATTTTCATTTTTGTAGTAATACATGTGAAGTGGAAGTACGTTGAAGCTGAGGTCGACAATATTCAATACTCGAAAGATTAACAGGAAACAGTTTGCTCTGGAGTGAACTTCAGATCACGGTGCTTCTAAAAGGATCAAACATTCATCAAGACAAAGTGAAATGGACATTGTCTACTCATGTTTAGTGTTTGTAAAAAATATGCTTGTTATACTGCTAGTTCAGACATACAGTATTTTCTTACTTGATGTTTCTGCATTCGAATTTGGAAAGCAAATTACACGGCTGACTTGTTAATGTAGGATATCATATCATGTGGTATGTCGGAAGTGCACTCCTATCAATGTACCGTGAGTGTGAAGTATTGAAGAGGCATATGATGCGTTAGAGGAAATAGCGGAGAAGGATGATGTCTCTTGGGTAGCTCACTGTCTCAATCAATTTCCAGTTCTAAACAAAAGAATTTTGATCTTTGTATTTGTGTTTGTTACTTTTTCCAATTGTAAGATGATATATATGGAAAGTGAGGTCCCTCTAAATTCTTGTTTTCTTTAACTTTAGCTTTAAAGATCCAATTTTTACTCGAGAAATCACAGTAATATGAACAATGAGTTGTCGAAGAAAACTGGTTTACCCACCGAAAAAGAATAAATTGCTCTCTATGGTTTAAATAATTTAGATACTGTAAAAATAAAAGGCTGAAAGTTTAAATTTTGATTGAAGTGATAAGGCTTTCACTTTAAAAAAACAAATACTAAAAAATAAGTATTAATATATTTAAAATCAAGTGGGTCCAGTAAAGTTAAAAAGGTAATTGTACCTTTGAAAAAATTCCAAATAAGCAAAGACGACATTTATTTTGGGATGGGCGACACATAATTTGGATCGAAGGTAGTAACAGATTTTTGCATATGCATCCATTTTAGCGTATTGGGTTTCCTTTCAAATTGTTCTTACATTTCAACAATTTTTCATTTTGTGCTTGTAATGTTCTACTTCAAATAGATGTTCACGAAGGGATTGTTCTTAATATTCATAAATGCAAAAGCACAAGTACAATAAGTCGAATCAGATGCAGAATCAATGATTTTTACAAAATACTTTGCTTAACATTATTGAGTCAAGATTTATCACATGAGAACATCACTGATAGGCTTGCAACAAAGTCTCAAAAAGAGGAGCTACTAACAGTTCTACCAAATTTAGCTATTATTGTAGAGGTCTAAAACAATTTCATCTACTAATTCTTGGAGAATATGCCTAGAAACTTCAGTGCCACCTTCATATTCTTCAATCTCAAAGTCCGCACATTTACCCGGAGAATGGCTCATATCCCATTCTATTAGCTCGTCTAGAATCAAACCAAAAAATTGTGTCCACTCTTCGACCTCATCAAATATATCAGCAATCAGAATCTCTTTGGTCATACTTGATGGTAGTTTGGTACAGGTTCTGAAACCAGAATCAGATATTGGAGAAAATTTTGAGTCTAGGTACTCTAATAGACAATCAATGGCGAATCCTTTAAGCTGATTCATCTGTTTTGGGTTATTACAGCCAAGCAACTCACCGAAAGCCATCCACAGAAAACTCAAAAAAATTTCATGTTCATTGAGGAGAAAATGGCTCACAGAGAACCCATCCTCTACAGGTAGAGCCTGCTGCTGAGGTGTAGTTCCAAATATGAGTTCATCATTCAAAATGACCTGTTTTGCGTAGCTGAGTTTGCTTCCTTTTAACTGATCAATCTTGCTGAGTACTCCTGAAACGTTATGAATCAGTTCTCTACAACTCCTCCTGGTGGATAATGAGGTCTCACAATCCGAAAGAACTCTATCAAGTTCTGGAAAGAGTAGTTCATCATCAACAGAGTCCACTGATTCAACAAGCACTTTTTTCTCTGGAAGAATAGAAGCATCATATTTATTAGAAGCATGGATGCATGAAATCCAAGTTCAGAGTTGTCTTATTTTTTAATTTACGTATTTGAGGGAAAGAAAGGAAATATGCAAATATTAAAATATCGAATCAGGGACCATACTTGAGCTACTATTGGGACTGCTGGAGAGGTAGCTGTCAGTTGAATGGTGATCAAGTGAATTCCCAACTAAATCTGCTTCATCTTCCAAAGGAGAAAAATATCTAGTAGGATAGGTGAGAGCACATTTAGCTCTAAACCTTTCCAAACCTGGTTCTGAACTCTTTCTTTTGGCCATCTCAAAATCCATATCCTCGTTATCATATCCACCAGGTCATGCTCCAAGTTTGTTTGCCACATTACTCTAAGTTTCAGAAGCTGAAGCCTTTTGGGGCTTACTGTCTGATCCTGCTGGCATTGATTTCAAACCCATGAGCCTAGCAACAAAACTTGGAGCTTTCATTTCGCGCTTGCTTTCACAAAGTTCATCGGTCATTCCATTATTCTTTGTATTTAGAAAACCCCCAATGTTCTCATTAGCAATCTACATTGTTCATACAAGAACCAAAAATAATAAAAACAAAAACTTTCAAATCTGAGACAATAGAAGGAAAAGAAAGCTAAATGTGGGAGTATAGTTCAAGAAATGAGTACCAAACGAAGCTTTGGCTGCTTCTCATCCCCTCCAAACTTTTGTGAAGCTTGTTTCAAGCAAGCTATAAGAATGCAGCACAAAAAAAGAAATAATTTAGCCCTGTAGCTAGAATCACCTTCAAGAAATTAACCATTCTGCTTTAAAAATGAGTGGAATGTAGTAGTAGCTAACCTGGTGAAAGTAGTTTCTTTGGAAACAGCTTCTTGGCAAATCTACGGTTCCGATCAAAGAGCTGAAATAAAATGCCCACACAACCGCAAGGCCTTTGAGGTTGTTTCTCATTCATTTCTCTAGCTGAGCTATCATTCATCCTTCAAAATCCTCTCTTAAATTTCTTCACCTTTTCTCCCACTCTGCTGAATGTGATTCACACACTTTGTCTTCCCAATAAGATTCTATCAAACATTATCTTCACATTAATTTGGAAAGAACTAAACAAAAGACTCCCCCCCCCCACTGGCCCCTCTGCCCACATATAACACACCCTTCTTGGCCAAAAAAAAGAAAATGGGGAAAAAGAACTTACATTTTCATGCAAAAAACAAAGCAAAAACCCAACAAAATATCAGAAAGAATGTAGAAAATAGCTATGAAAAGTAAAATCTTGAGCTGTGTTCAATTATGACAAAACTTTCACAAGAAACCACAGAGAAACAAAGCAAACACAGAACAAGAAAATACAAACAAAAATACCCAGAATGTCTTCAACTTGCACCAAATGCGCTACTGTTCAAGAAAACAGCTAGAACTGGTTATAGTACACTCTAGTAAGCTATTCTTTTCTTTTTTTAATCTTCTTTATGACAGTGAAAAAAGCAAAATCATAATTATTTTAAATTAGTTCCTATAGACATGCTTTCTATGCTTTGCTATCACAAATGCTACAGAATAAGAAAAGAATGTGTCGATAGAGACTAACCGATTAGGCACCAAACAATAATAATAGAACCCAAAGCAATTGCAGCAAGGACAAGACCGAAAGTTTTTCGAAATCCAAAGTGCCAAAGAACTTAAAAGTACTTTTAAGAGAAAATAGAGGGAGTAATAGCGGAGAAGAAATTTGTCCTCTTAGAGAAAGAGAATGGTGAGTTTATATAGTAAGGAGGGTCGTCCACAATCCCAAATAATGAAGGAAGAATAATATTTAATGGAAGAAGAATAACATATAATGAATCAATTAAGGGGGTTGTTCCCTTAAATGGATGGGGTAAATCAATCCGTTCCACCAATCATGCTATAGTTGCCATAAATAAATAATACCCTATTATAACATTTGAAATTTCCATGAGTAGAACAAGTAAAAAGAGATCCTTCCTACTTATTAAATGAAATCAAGAAGAGGTATCTAAATTTACCATAATTAACGTGTGAGGGGATGTCTATCAACCAAGTAAGGCAAAAAAAATAAAAAATCAATTACAGAGATACTTTTCTCTAATCAAATTGGTACAGGATCATACCCAAACAGTCAAAACGTGCACATATAAGACTTATTAAAGATTTACGAAAAAATTAAAAAAATAAAAAATCAATTACTGAGATGCTTTTCTCAAATCAAATTGGTACAGGATCATACCCAAACAGTCAAAACGTGCACATATTAGCCTTATTAAAGATTTACGAAAAAATCTGAAAAATAAAAAATCAATTACTGAGATGCTTTTCTCAAATCAAATTGGTACAGGATCATACCCAAATAGTCAAAACGTGCACATATTAGCCTTATTAAAGATTTACAAAAAAATCCTCGAATCGTCACATACATGCTTTTCGCATACAAAATTACCCATATTGACGAAGAGGCATAAAAAATGTGAAGTTGGAAGAACTCTGGAGTGTTTGCACATACCAGAGATAGACGAATAAATTGACTCACCATTCAAGTTAAGCATCACGAAATTTCAATCAAGCTGGACATGCAAATAGGGTCGAATAAAAATCACAGACTTAAAATCAACACATTTATTCAGCAAAAATCAAACGTGGCCACACTTATGAGAGACACAAATGAAGAAATAGTACTAAAGTTCACACACATATTTTGAACACGGGAATAAACCTGAAGACGAATTCTTCATTTTTGATGAGGAAGGGTTGCATGGCTAGAACGCCGAAGGGGTTTGTCGGAGGTATCGTTGTGGGACAGGAGTCGAGGCTGTGTCACGGCTGTTGGACGTTCGTCGGAGGGGAGAAAGAAGGCAACTGGTGGACGGAGGATGGAGCGGCAGCGTGGAGGCTTGGCTGGCCGTCTCCGTCGATGGCGGAGCTGTTTGCCGGTGGAGGACGAGAAGGGAAGGGGCTGGCCATCGGAGCAGCGGCTGGATTCTCCTGGGGTAGGAGCTAGCGGCACGTATGGAGGAGAAGGAAGAGGCGACGGCGAAGGCTGTTCGCCGGAGATGGCGGCATGGCGACGAGGACTCGGAGCGGAGGGAGTGGTTTTGGTGGTCGATTGGCGACAGAGAGATCGGAGAAGAAGGGGGGAGATCGATATTTGGAGGTGTTTGTAGAGAGAGAGAAGAGAGAGGTGGAGAGATAGAGGCGGAAGTTGGGGAAAAAAATTTGAGTTATGGTTTGTAGGTTTGAAATAGGGAAAGAGAGATCTTTTGATGTCAACCGTTGGGTTGGTTTTTGATCGGCGGTTGTGATTTAATGTCATGGGGGAATTAAAATGTGGCTTGGATGAAAAAATAATGGCTTAAATTGTAAGAAATTGTGTTAAGATTGTAATGGATTGGGTAAAAATAGGCTATAATCATAAGAAATTAAATAAAATTGGATTAAAAGGTAAACAAAATCATGCAAGGTTATTTTGATTAGGTTGTTATTTAAATCAAAGTAGGAATAATAATAATATATGATAATAGTAATTAAATAATAAATAACAACATTAAATAATAAATAATAAAAAAATATAATAAAAGATAAATAATAATAATTAAAAAATAAATTATAATAATAAATGATAAATAATACATAATATTAATATATATAATAACAATGTCAATAAATAATAATATCAATAAATAGTATTAAATAAAGCAAAACTAGACAATGTATTTTGCAAAATTGTGAGTGTGCATAGTTACGTGAAAATAATTTAATTAATAAAATTCTAAAAATTTCATTTTTAATTTTAGAATATTATAAAAATATGATTCTAAAAGATAATTGATGATTTATGCATTTTCTAAATTATGAATGCGATATGTCGGAAATCTGTTTGATGCAAGAAAATATGCAAAAATACTAATATTTAAAAATTAATGATTTTGTTAAAATAACAGACTAAATATAGTGTCGGGAGGTCAAAATTGGGTGTCAACATCACAGTGTCAAAATTGGCATCCAATACTGACTTTTAAAAAACTAATTCAAAACAATAAATAAATAGGAACAATTAAATTTCTTAAATTCATGATATAAGAAATACAAAAATGAAGTATAAGAATAAATAAAAATTTCATCATTAGTATTGAAATAATTAAATTAGCTTAAATATCAACAATATCTAAACAATTCATTTATTATGAATATTGAGGAAGTATTGTCTAAAATATCAATGAATTAAGTGGACTCAATGTAAAATAGTAGAATAAACCTTTCAATCTTTTCAATTTACCCCATTTGAATTGGACACACTCCTTAATAAATTCTTTACTCTTGCAAGATTAAAAGTAATTTCACTAATATATTTTTAGTTACTAAAATTTATACATTTTTTTAAAATAATAATGATTATATTTTAATCTTTTATATAAATGAAGACTGTAGTTACTACTATTTTGTCTTATTTGAGGATATTTTCGTTAACAACACCAACAGTAAGGGTATTTTGGTAACTAAAACCTCGAATCAATGACACTTTACCGTGTCTTTTGCCTCTACTGTTTTACTTTCCTAAAATCTTCTTTCATCTTCATTTTCTCTGTTTTTCCTTTTCTCCACTGTATTCCCTGCGCACCTTGACACGAAAACATAAGTTTCAAGCAAAATTCATGTTCTTAATCTCAATTTTTATTAGTCCATCATGAATTTTTTTTTGGTAACTGCATCTTTGATGATGGAGCAAGTTTTCGAGCAAGTTTTCATTTGATGTTTGTTATATATATGATACATGATGCGAACTATTTCAACCCTTAATCATTTTATTTCAAATCTGTTATTATTATTGATCTATTATACAAATTAATTAATTCAAGTTTTAATCTATTTTCTCTAGATCTGTAGTTAATATTGTTATGGTACTAACTAATTCAATTATCCTTTGGATATCTTCTTGTTCTGCGATACTAATTAATTTTTGCTATCCTTTGGTCCTTTTTACTTGCTCTTAAGATTGATTTTTGATTTACATTTTCTATTTACAGAAGATTGATTTTATTAATTTGTCTTAAGAGTTGTATATAGCAATAGGTTTGAATCGGACCGACTCATTGTAACCTACTGGGAACTATAGAAACTAATTTGGTTATGGATTGATGAACATTGAACATCATAATACTCCCTCTGTCTCAAATTATATGTCGCCATTTGACCGGACACGATATTTAAGAAATAGGCATTGACCTTGCTAAAGTTACTAAATTACCCCTCTTAAAAAAGTATTGGACCACTAGGTACTTTTATTAAATTTCACAATAATTCAAAAAATGCAACAGAGAGTACAATATTAAAAAAAAATCTACTAAAAATTACACCACCTACATAACTGTCTCTCTCTTTTGCAAAGAGTTAAGTAGTACAAATCAGTGTATCACTTTAATTTAAAATTTTACTCTCATTTTCTCTATCAACAATTAAGAAATTTTACTCATGTTTAGAGTTTGTAAAAAATATGCTTGTTATACTACTTGTTTAGACATACAGTATTTTCTTACTTGATGTTGCTGCATTCGAATTTGGAAAGCAAATTACACGGCTGACTTGTTAATGTAGGATATCATATCATGTGCTCTGTCAGAAATGCACTCCTATAAATGTACCGTGAGTGTGAAGTATTGACGAGGCATATGACGCGTTAGAGGAAATAGCGGAGAAGGATGTTGTCTCTTGGGTAGCTCACTGTCTCAATCAATTTTCTGTTCTAAACAAAAGAAGTTTGATCTTTGTAGTTGTGTTTGTTACTTTTTCCAATTGTATGATGATATATGTGGAAAGTGAGGTCCCTCTAAATTCTTGTTTTCTTTAACTTTAGCTTTAAAGATCCAATTTTTACTCGAGAAATCACAGTAATATGAACAATGAGTTGTCGAAGAAAACTGGTTTACCCAACCAAAGAGAATAAATTGCTCTTTGTGGTTTAAAATAATTTTGATACTGTAAAAATAAAAGGCTGAAAGTTTAAATTTTGATTGAAGTGATAAGGCTTTCACTTTAAAAAAATAAATACTAAAAAAGAAGTATTAATATATTTAAAATCAAGTGGGTCCAATAAAGGTAAAAAGGTAATTGTGCCTTTGAAAAATTTCCAAATAAGGAAAGACGACATTTATTTTGGGACGGGCGACACATAATTTGGGTCTGAGGTAGTAACAGATTTTTGCATATGCATCCATTTACGCTTATTGGGTTTCCTTTCAAATTTTTCTTACATTTCAACCATTTTTCATTTTGTGCTTGTAATGTTCTACTTCTAACAGATGTTCACGAAGGGATTGTTCTTAATATTCATAAATGAAAAAGAACAAGTACAATAAGTCGAATCAGATGCAGAATCAATGATTTGTACAAAATACTTTGCTTAAACTTATTGAGTCAAGAGTTATCACATGAGAACAGCACTGATAGGCTTACAACAAAGTCTCAAAAAGAGGAGCTACTAACAGTTCCACCAAATTTAGCTAGAACTGTAGAGGTCTAAAACAACTTCATCTACTAATTCTTGAAGAATATGCCTAGCAACTTCAGTGCCACATTCATATTCTTCAATCTCGAGGTCCGTACATTTACCCAAAGAACGGCTCATATCCCATTCTATTAGCTCGCTGGGATCAAACCAACAAATTGTGTCCACTCTTCGACCTCATCAATAATATCAGCAATAAGATTTGCTTTGGTCATACTTGATGGTAGTTTGGTACAGGTTGTGAAACCAGAATCAGAGATTGGAGAAAATTTTGAGTCTAGGTACTCTAATAGACAATCAAAGGTGAATCCTTTAAGCTGATTCATCTGTTTTGGGTCATTAAATCCAAGCAACTCACCGAAAGCCATCCACAAAAAACTCGAAAACATTTCATGTTCATTGAGGAGAAAATGGCTCACAGAGAACCCATCCTCTACAGGTAGAGCCTGCTGTTGAGGTGTAGTTCCAAATATGAGTTCAGCATTCAAAATGACCTATTTTGCGTAGCTGAGTTTGCTTCCTTTTAACTGATCAATCTTGCTGAGCACTCCAAAAACGTTATGAATCAGTTCTCTGCAACTCCTCCTGGTGGATAATGAGGTCTCACAATCCGAAAGATCTCTATCATGTTCTGGAAAGAGTGGTTCATCATCAACAGAGTCCACTGATTCAGCAAGCACTTTGTCCTCTGGAAGAAAACAAGCATCATATTTATTAGAAGCATGGATGCATGAAATCCAAGTTCAGAGTTGTCTTATTTTTTAATTTATGTATTTGACGGAAAGAAAGGAAGTATGCAAATAGTAAAACGTCGAATCAGGGACCATACTTGAGCTACTATTGGGACTGATGGAGAGGTAGCAGTTAGTTGAATGGTGATAAAGTGAATTCCCAACTAAATCTGCTTCATCTTCCCAAGGAGAAAAATATCTAGTAGGATAAGTGAGAGAACATTTAGCTCTAAACCTTTGCAAACCTGGTTCTGAACTCTTTATTTCGGCCATCTCAAAATCCATATCTTCTTTATCAGATCCGCCAGGTCGAGCACCAAGTTTGTCTGCCACATTGCTCCAAGTCTCAGAAACTGAAGGCTTTTGGGGCTTACTGCCTGATCCTGCTGGCATCGATTCCAAACCCATGAGCCTAGCAACCAAACTTGGAGCTTTCATTTCACGCTTGCTTTCACAACGTGTATCGGTCATTCCATTATTCTTTGTATTTGGAAAACCCCCACTGTTCTCATTAGTAATCTACATTGTTCATACAGGAACCAAAAACAATAAAAACAAAAACTTTCCTGTCAGGCTAAAATCTGAGACAATAGAAGAAAAAGAAAGCTAAATGTGGGAGTATAGTTCAAGAAATGGGTACCAAACGAAGCTTTGGCTGCTTGTCATCCCCTCCAAACTTTTTTGAAGCTTGTTTCAAGCAAGCTATAAGAATGCAACACAGAAAAGGAAATAATTTAGCCTTCTAGCTAGAATCACTTTCAAGAAATTAACCATTCTGCTTTAAAAATAAGTTGAATGTAGTAGTGGCTAACCTGGGGAAAGCAGTTTCTTTGGAAACAACTTCTTGACAAATCTACGGTGCGGATCAAAGAGCTGAAAGAAAATGCCCACACAACCACAAGGCCTTTGAGGTTGTCTCTCAGTAATAGCGGCTAAACTATCATTCATTTCTCTAGCTGAGCTATCATTCATCCTTCAAAATCCTCTCTTAAATTTCTTCACCTTTTCTCCCACTCTGCTGAATGTCATTCACACACTTTGTCTTCCCAAAAAGATTCTATCAAACATTATCTTCACATTAATTTGGAAAGAATTAAACGAAAGAACCCCCCTCCCCCCAACTGGCCCCTCTGCCCACCACATCACTCACCTTCCTTGGCCCAAAAAAAGAAAATAGGGAAAAAGAACTTACATTTTAATGCAAGAAACAAAGTAAAAACCCAACAAAATATCCGAAAGAAAGTAGAAAATAGCTATGAAAACTAAAACCCTGAGCTGTGTTCAATTATGACAAAACTTTCACAAGAAACCACAGTGAAACAAAGCAAACACAGAATCAGAAAATACAAACAGCAATACTCAGAATGTCTTCAACTTGTACCAAATGTGTTATTGTTCAAGAAAATAGCTAGAACTGTTTATAGTACACTCTAGTAAGCTATTCTTTTCTTTTTTTAATCTTCTTTATGACAGTGAAAAAAGCCAAATCATAAATATTTTAAATTAGTTCCTATAGACATGCTTTCTATGCTTTGCTATCACAAATGCTACAGAATAAGAAAAGAATGCGTCGATAGAGACTAACCGATTAAGCACCAAACAATAATAATAGAACCCAAAGCAAATGTAGCAAGTACAAGACCAAATGTTTTTCGAAATCCAAAGTTCCAAAGAACTTCAAAGTACTTTTAAGAGAAAATAGAGGGAGTAATAGGGGAGGAGAAGTTTGTCCTCTTAGAGAAAGAGAATGGTGAGTTTATATAGTGAGGAAGGTCGTCCACAATCCCAAATAATGAAGGAAGAATAATATTTAATGGAAGAAGAATAAATATAATGAATCAATTAAGGGGATTGTTCCCTTAAATGGATGGGGTAAATCAATCTGTTCCACCAATGATACTATAGTTGCCATAAATAAATAATACCATAATTAACATGTGAGGGGATGTCTGTCAACCAAGTAAGGCAAGAAAAATAAAAAATCAATTACTGAGATGCTTTTCTCAAATCAAATAGGTACAGGATCATACCCAAACAGTCAAAACGTGCACAGATTAGCCTTATTAAAGATTTACGAAAAAATCCAAAAAATAAAAAATCAATTACTGAGATGTTTTTCTCAAATCAAATTGGTACAGGATCATATCCAAACAGTCAAAACGTGCACATATTAGCCTTATTAAATATTTACGAAAAAATACTCGAATCGTCACATACATACTTTTCCCATACATAATTACTCATATTGACTAAGAGTCATAAAAAATATGAAGTTGCAAGAAGCTAGGAATGTTTGCACATACCAGAGAGAGATGAACAAATTGACTCACCATTCAAGTTAAGCATCAAGAAATTTCAATCAAGCAGGATATGAAAATAGGATCGAATAAAAATAACAAACTTAAAATCAACACATTTATTCAGCAAAAATCAAACGTGGCCACACTTATGAGAGACACAGATGAAGAAATAGTACTAAAGTTCACACACATATTTCGAACACCGGATCAAACCTAAAGACGGATTCTTCATTTTTTATGAGGAAAGGTTGCAAGGTTGGAACGCCGAAGGGGTTTGCCGAAGGTATCGCTGTGGGAGAGGAGTCGAGGCTGTGTCGCGGTTGTTGGACGTTCGTCGGAGGGGAGAAAGAAGGCGACTGGAGGACGGAGGATAAAGCGGCGGGGTGGAGTCTTGGCGGTCGTCTCCGTCGATGGCGGCGCTGTTCTCCAGTAGAGGACGAGAAGGGAGGGGGCTGGCCAACGGAGCAGCAGCTGGACTCGCCTTGGGTAGGAGCTGGCGACGCGTATGGAGGAGAAGGAAGAGGCGACGGCGAAGGCTGTTCGCCGGAGATGGCGGCATGGCGACGAGGACTCGGAGCATAGGGGGTGGTTTTGGTGGTCGATTGGCGACGGAGACATCGGAGGAGAGTGGGGGGGAGATCGAGATTTGGAGGTGTTTGTAGAGAGAGAGAAGAGAGAGGTGGAGAGATAGAGGCGGAAGTTGGGGAAAAAAAATTGAGTTAGGGTTTGTAGGTTTGAAATAGAGAAAGAGAGATCTTTTGAAGTCAATCGTTGGATTGGTTTTTGATCGACGACTGTGATTTAATTTCATGGGGAAATTAAAATGTGGCTAGGATGAAAAAAAATGGCTTAAATTGTAAGAAATTGGGTTAAGATTGTAATGCATTGGGTAAAAATAGGCTATAATTGTAAGAAATTAAATAAAATTGGATTAAAAGGTAAAAAAAATCATGCAAGGTAATTTTGATTAGGCTGTCATTTAAATTAAAGTAGGAATAATAATAATATATGATAATAGTAATTAAATAATAAACAACAACATTAAATAATAAATAATAAAAAATATAATAAAAGATAAATAATAATAATGAAAAAAATAATAATTAAACAATAAATTATAATAATAAATGATAAATAATATGTAATATTAATATATATAATAACAATGTCAATAAATAATAATATCAATAAATAGTATTAAATAAAGCAAAACTAGACAATGTATTTTGCAAAATTGTGAGTGTGCATAACTACATGAAAATAATTTAATTAATAAAATTATAAAAATGTCATTTTTAATTTTAGAATATTATAAAAATATGATTCTAAAAGATAATTGATGATTTATGCATTTTCTAAATTATGAATGCGATATGTTGGAAATCTGTTTGATGTAAGAAAATATGAAAAAATACTAATGTATAAAAATTAACGATTTTGTTAAAATAACAGACTAAATGTAGTGTCGGGAGGTCAAAATTGGGTGTCAACATCACAGTGCCAAAATTGGCTTCCAATAGTGACTTTTAAAAAACTAATCCAAAACAATAAATAAAGAGTAACAATTAAATTTCTTAAATTCATGATATAAGAAATACAAAAATGAAAAACAATTAAATTAGCTTAAATATCAACAATATCTAAACAATTCATTTATTATGAATATTGAGGAAGTATTGTCTAAAATATCAATGAATTAAGTGGACTCAATGTAAAATAGTTGAATAAACCTTTCAATCTTTTCTATTTACCCCATTTGAATTGGACACACTCCTTAATAAATTCTTTACTCTCGCAAGGTTAAAAGTAATTTCACTAATATATTTTTAGTTACTAAAATTTATACATTTTTTAAAATAATAATGATTATTTTGGTAACTAAAACCTCCAATCAATGACACTTTACCGTGTCAATTGCCTCTACTGGTTTACTTTCCGAAAATCTTCTTTCATCTTCATTTTCTCTATTTTTCCTTTTCTCCACTGTATTCCCTACCCACCTTGACACCAAAACACAAGTTTAAAGCAAAATTCATGTTCTTAATCTCAATTTTTATTAGTCCATCATGATTTATTTTTGGTAAGTGCATCTTTGATGGTGGAGCAAATTTTCGAGCAAGTTTTCATTTGATGTTTGTTATATATATGATACTTGATGCTAACTATTTCAAGCCTTAATCCTTTTATTTCAAATCTTCTATTATTATTGATCTATTATACGAATTAATTAATTCAAGTTTTAATCTATATTCTCTAGATCTGTAGTTAATATTGTTATGGTACTAACTAATTCAATTATCCTTTGGATATCTTCTTGTTCTGCAATACTAATTAATTTTTGCTATCCTTTAGTCCTTTTTACTTGCTCTAAAGATTGATTTTTGATTTACATTTTCTATTTACAGAAGATTGATTTTATAAATTTGTCTTAAGAGTTGTATAGAGCAATAGGTTTGAATCGGACCGACTCATTGTAACCTACTGGGAACTATAGAAACTAATTTGCTTATGGATTGATGAATATTGTATATCATAATACTCCCTCAGTCTCAAATTATATGTCGTCATTTGACCGGACACGATATTTAAGAAATAGGCATTGACCTTGCTAAAGTTACTAAATTACCCCTCTTAAAAAAGTATTGGACCACTAGGTACTTTTATTAAATTTCACAATAATTAAAACAATGCAACAGAGAGTACAGTATTAAAAAAATCAACTACAAAAATACACCACCTACATAAATGTCTCTCTCTTTTGCAAAGAGTTAAGTAGTCCAAATCAGTGTATCGCTTTAATTTAAAATTTTACTCTTTTTTTCTCTATCAACAATTAAGAAAAATTTGTTATTGCAAAATTCAATTTTATAGAAAATAGGACCAATTTGCCGTCATGTACGGATTTTCCACGAAAAATTTACGTTTCTGATTTGATTTTGGTTTCAATTTTTTGGTGCTAAACCTACTTTTCATTTGATGTTGTTCAAGAAATCAATAAGAACTTTTCAGTGCATATGGAAACAATGTCAATCATCAGTTGATAATGGTATGTCTTCGTTAGATGTGTCTTTAAGACTTACAGGTAAAGTTGGAAGAAAACGGATTGGAGTCGACATTAATCAAGTCAAAGAAATTCCACTTTGTCGTCGAACAAATATTCGATCTCTGGCTTTTGTGATGAACATGACAAAAGCAACTATCTTTCGGCGTGTGAAATATGGAACTCTTCGGCCACATTCTAATTCCATCAAGCCTCAGTTAACCGAAGGAAACAAAAACGTACGACTTCAATACTGCCTCTCAATGATTGATCAGGATACAATCCTCACAAATCCCATGTTTATGAATATGTTTAATTATGTTCATATCGACGAAAAGTGGTTTTTTTTTGTCCAAAAAAGTTGAAAGGTACTACCTGCTTCTTGGAGAGCATGAGCCAAATCCGTATCGTTCTTACAAAAGTAAAAATTTATTCCAAAGGTTATGTTTATGGCTGTTGTAGCACATCCTCGATTTGATGAAAATGGAATTGAGTTGTTTTCTGGAAAAATAGGTATTTTTTCGTTTGTAGTTAAGGAACCAGCTAATCGGAATAGAAAAAATCGAACAGCAGGAACTATGGAAACAAAGCCCATTCAGTCAGTAACTAAAGATATCACTAGAGCTTGTTTGATAGAGAAAGTTCTTCCTGCTATTAGAGCAAAATGGCCAGCTTCCGATTCAAATAATCCTATCTTTTTACAACAAGATAATGCAAGGCCACATATCGGTAACAATGATTTTGAATTTATTGAAGCTGCCCGACAAGATGGATTTGACATTAGATTGTGTTTTGAACCATCGTACAGTCCCGATTTAAATGTTTTAGATCTTGGTTTTTTAGAGCAATCCAAACACTTCAATATCAAAAGGCCCCTAAAAATGTTGATGAATTAGTGGAAGCAGTGGACAGATCTTTTGATGAAATGAAAGTGAAACAACTCAATCATGTATTTCTTACTTTACAATCTTGTATGATTGAGGTGATGAAAGATAGTGGCAGCAATAATTACAAAGTGCCTCATTTGAATAAAAATGGACTAGAAAGAGAAGAAAACTTTCCTCTCCAACTTCATTATGATATTGATATCGTCAATAAAGATTTGACTCTACTTCAACAATGATGTGGGTTATTATTATGATAAAGCACTTTATTTTGAAGTTAAAATGTTGTTTTTTCAAGTAGTATGTAGAAGTACTGTACTACTTTTGTGTATAGCCGTAGTGATCATCATGTAACTTTTACAATGATGTTTTGTCAAATATGTTAGGAGTACTCTTTTTGTGTACAGACATGGTGATCATAATGTATTTTTTGTACTCATGAATAACTCTACTTACAATGATATAAGTCCCACCAGCTTATATATACTTACACGTCTTTTTCTAGCTTTTTTTGTTATTTTATGCTTCTATTTGTTTCTTACTTTCTTATCACATAATAGAGGGCTGCGTAAATGGAAGGAAGGAGAAAAGGGAAGTGGGATTCATACCGTCACATTTGTATGAATTTTTATGTTTAAAGTAGGAAGTCTAGTTCGAGAACAATTAATTGAATGTTAAAGAGTTTGTGCATACAAAATATATTTGGATAGCATGGGGATGTCAATTGTTCAGGGGAACTAAATGAAAATAGTTGAAATCAATGTCGCGATTATGAGAGACCTTGGTTTATGCAAAAGGGTGTGGTACATTTTCACTAATAAAGGCAGCACCCTCAGCTATTATCAAAGAGCCGTAGATACGCTCCATAAAGACAACATATTGGGCATGGTAACATTTTGTTAGGCTTCTCTAAGCTAATGATGTCTATTACAATTCTTCTCTCGTGATGTATAAGATTGGTAATCACGATCCCGAGAAGAGTCATGTTTTGGTTTCTCCGAGTGACCTTTGTCTATTGACCGATGACTCCTTTCCTTATACTTTTTCTTGTCCCGTTCAAAGTCGTCTCACTCCCTTTCCCTGTCAGATATCCTACCACTATCACGTTCATGAGACTTTAGTCTTCCTTGATCCTTACTCTTGATAAAATTTATTGTCCTTTATCTGTGACATTTATTTTTCTTTCATGTCACTGATTTGTTTTTTCTATTTATACTTTACTGTTTATGGCCGTTGACTGGTGTACACTGTATTTGAAAGTTTGCATCTGAAGTTTTCTTGGAATTGATATCCTCACTTTAGGATATTATTCATTGAGACAATGGTAACTTCCGTGTTATGTTTGTTAAATTTGGCGTTCTATGAATCACTCTCACTGTTGTCGAGTGACTAAACATTTAATCATAAGTTGATAGTGTGATGATCTGCGTTTATGTTGCAATATAACATAACATGGGCTAGCCTATGTACTTCTGGTGAAGAGAGAGCAGAGAGATGAGAAAGGAGAAACGTAAGGTTGTGAATGGTGGGAAAGCAAATAAGAGTGTGTCATCTGTGTTGACCTACTTTAAAAAATGAAAAGGTCGGGCTGTTAACTTTACTGTTTTATGCTGGTTGTTGAAGACTGGCTTCTTGAAGAGCTCTACGATAGGTGCATTGCATCAGCTCGATATTTGTCGAAAACTAAGTATTCGGTGCGGGAGTAAATAAGTGCAGAAACTAGAAACAAAATTGTAGGAAATTGTTTTCTTATGTATTTTCATTTTTGTGGTAATACATGTGAAGTGGAAGTACGTTCAAGCTAAGGTCGACAATATTCAATACTCGAAAGATTAACCGAAAAAAGTTTGTTATGGAGTGAACTTCAGATCACGGTGCTTCAAAAAGGATCAAACATTCATCAAGACAAAGTGAAATGGACATTTTCTACTCATGATTAGAGTTTGTAAAAAATATGCTTGTTATACTACTTGTTCAGACATACAATATTTTCTTACTTGATGTTGCTGCATTCGAATTTGGAAAGCAAATTACACGGCTGACTTGTTAATGTGGGATATCATATCATGTGCTATGTCGGAAATGCACTCCTATCAATGTACTGTGAGTTTGAAGTATTTACGAGGCATATGACGCATTAGAGAAAATAACAGAGAAGGATGTTGTCTCTTGGGTAGCTCACTGTCTTAATCAATTTTCAGTTCTAAACAAAAGAAGTTTGATCTTTGTAGTTGTGTTTGTTACTTTTTCCAATTGTAAGATGATATATGTGGAAAATGGGATCCCTCTAAATTCTTGTTTTCTTTAACTTTGGCTTTAAAAATCCAATTTTTACTCGAGAAATCACAGTAACGTGAACAATGAGTTGTCAAAGAAAACTGGTTTACTTATGTAGAACCAACCAAAAAGAATAAATTGCTCTTTATGGTTTAAAATAATTTTGACACTATAAAAATAAATGGCTGAAAGTTTAAATTTTGGTTGAAGTGATAATACTTTTACTTTAAAAAAACAAATACTAAAAAAGAAGTATTAATATATTTAAAATCAAGTGGGTCCAATAAGGGTAAAAAGGTAATTGTGCCTTGAAAAAACTTCCAAATAAGCAAAGACAACATTTATTTTTGGACGAACAAAAAAGGAAATGGCGACACATAATTTGGGACGGAGGGAGTAGTATTTTTATTTGGTTCGAAGGATAGCATGTGCCTCAGCAGAGAAGTAAAGTTCTGCTCTCCTCTCTTTCTCTTAAGTATCTAGTTCTATAGCTTAACCCTTACTTTTACGATGTAAGGGCAGAACTCATGTCAGAAGTTATTTAATTTCGCTATTATGATATTTTTTGGGGTGTTGGAGACTTAATTAAAAAGTATTAATACTATGTAATATTGATTGGTAATATTTATGTCTATTAACATTCTAAAATTAAATTATAAAATATTATTTTTTTAAAGTGGGCTAGCCCGTAAGGCCCGCAACCCACAGAGTAATAGTGTGGGCTTGATATTTTTTGGCTCATCATTTTGATAGGCTAGCCCAAGCTGACCCATCAAACTCAAAGCCCGTGTGGGGTAGCTCGGATGGGCTGAGCCAACCCGTATTGACATCTCTACAAAAAAAAACTCTACATTATTGATACTCAAAGGAGACTTTGGAATCTTGAAGAATGCACGGAGGGGAATTCAGGATTTCAAAACGCGAATGTATGAAGTGAAATTCATCAAGATGACCTACATTATGCATATTATACTAGATAAGGAGCCTAGAAATGGGGACAAAACAAGAACAAATTCCATCAAAATGTGCACCAAGATCATAAATAACTTACACACCAGGATTATCTAGGCTCTAGGGTACCCCGCACCCCCACCCCCATGCAAAACTTTCATCGTCACCCTGTAAGACGAGGCCATCTTATCGAAAGATGGACATTGCTTCAGTTCATACAACCTTTCGATAGGTGCTTGTTAGATCTTATTAAGCTTTTCTGCTACGATGATTGGATTTGCTTTTTCTATTGCATTCTGACCAGCATTCCTATAATCAAACGGGCAGTTGTGCTTTTCTGAATAATGATGAACTGCACAGAAAAGATCACCACATTTGCAACTGAACCCCATTAATCCCACACGTTTACGACAAGCTGTGCACTTTTTCAAACCCTCTTTTGACTTCACTTGTGAAATCTGAGAGGCTAAATCTGCAGATGCAACTGCGGCACCAGCAAAAGCAAGTTCTGATTCATCGCTGCTTGAGCTTCTGCGTACGACATCTTTGATGGATGCAGCTGCAAGCTTTGCATGTTCCTGCTTCAGTAGTATCATGTCCTTTTAACCCTTGGAACACATATTCATCGTAGTTACACTACCAAAAAAATCACAGTCGTTGATGCAGAGGACGGGGTCTTCTGGAGTTCGACAAACTGTCTCTTTAGATGACTCCATTTCTGCAGTTAACAAGTCAAGTTCAACACCACAAGTGTCACGCCTCAAATCCTATTGGCGCGGACTGGCACCCGTAACCGAGGAGGCCCGGGAGAACTAGCTCATCACCTTATACTTCCCATATATACCTCTATGACAACCAAAAATTCGGACATCATATTGCATATAAAAGGAAATAATCACCTTTATAAGCTCGAGCACACATATATATATGTATATACAATACTTGGCCATCGGAGCCATCACGTCTATTAACAAAACACCACCTTGACTGTACATTAGGTCTACAAAGCCTCTAGACAATACAAAGAGTTTAACTAAGGTCGGGACAAACCCTTCCATATAACTGACTTCTATACAATACCAAAAGTGACTGGATATGACACGAAAAGCCCCAAAGCAAACTGGAGCTCACCAAAAGCAGCTGGATATCCTGACTCCTACTTGTGCGGTGTATGAGCTGAGGTACTTGTTCCTGCAGCATGCAATGCAGTTCCCCCGTGGGGGACGTCAATACAAAATATGTACTGAGTATGTAAAGCTATAGATAATCACATATGATATAGGAGCTCAATAAAAATTAGAAACAAGTGAATAAATCGTAATAGGAGTGGACCACACTTACTAGAACTTGTGACAACCTGTACATTATATTTATTCAATCACTTTACCTTCGTTCTTATCATATTTGTAATCATTACTGTACTGTAATGTGACCAGTAAGCTGCCTCCAGTACATATCAACTGGGATAAACCCATGATAGGCTTATGTCCCTAGGATACCATCCGATAAGAGAGAACTTCCATCACTTAGTTCAATTAATTTTTGAGATTGTTATGTCGGTCGCCACCGTATTTTTGATAATTTGAAACAATGATACATCAATAAGAGACATATAAATAGACCATCAATGCAATAACGATGAAGTAAGAACTCATTGGCACATCAATGAAGTGTTTTGGACTCATCAATGCCATAACAATGAAGTAGGAACTTATTAGTATATCAATGAAACGTTTTGGAGCCATTAATAGCACATGGATCTTGTTTGAGTAACTGGTTACCTTCTAACATTCATTAGTGCAATAAACATGTAATATTTTGAAAACAAGTAAGTATTGGAATGTCTTGACATCTTGTAGGGTGGAAACAAGTTCATTGTTAACGTAGGACATCATACAAAACCATTATGGATCATATGTTATTGAATAACTTTGGAAACTTTCTTAATAGAACAATTGTTCACTTTTATGCCAAAGATATGGTATAGAGTATGCTTTACATACCTGACTGTCAACCTTCAATACTAGTCCCAAATGGACTTTCCGTCTTTTCGGATTTTTTATCTACAATGAACATATATAGCAATCTAGTATTAGCAGCCAAACATCACATTTCAATTATTTGAATTCACAAAACTAGTGGTTAGGTAGTAAGCCTTAATTACACAATAAAGGGTATCACTTTAACCCTCTTATACTCCAATTACATTCACATGCCATGCATATTCATACAACATCCTCCAATATCAAGTTTGGATTCATTTATCCTTCCAACAAATCCATTAAACCAAATTGAGCCATAGACATAAATAATCATCCATTCAATAGTATATCACTATATCCACCTTCCATAACTCAATTACCATATCCACCTTCCACAATTCAATACAACCAAACTATGCAAAATAGTCCATAACCCTATTTCCATCACCTTCCAATAACAACCAATACATATAATCCTCTATCACACATATACATATGAAAAAGAATAAAGGAAAAAAATATTCATACCTTAGAATTCACCTCTTGATTATGCAATCCAATTTGCACAAATAATAGGAGTCATTCGAAGCTCTCCAGATGACAAATGCAGTTATCGGATTACTTTTGAATTTCTACGGTTGAATCAAAAGTAATTTAAAGGTCAAATTTGGCTAGGGTTTGTTCTTTCTCAATGATTGATGATGAAAATGAGTTTTTGAACTCATATACATGTATATATACACATATTCCCATCCATAATATAATAGGAAATGACCAAAATTCCTTTAAAATTTAAATAATGTCAAATCTGTCCCTTGGTGGACTGTTTTGATAAGCTAAAGTTGACCGACCATAACACTTTGCTCCGATATCGGATTTGGGTGAAATTGTTATCGTTGGAAGGATAATTCAAAGGGATTTCATTTCATATAAAGTAGGCCACCAAGTTCATCTTGTACAAGGAGTTATGGTCATTTGAAATTGACCCTAAAAATCAGTTTTGGTAGGCCGAAGTAAAACGAGTATAACTCCTTACTCAGACGTTGGATTTAGATGAAACCAATTGCATTGGAAATAAGACTCAAAGATCCTTGTTTTCATAGGTCGCAGCTCTCTCATTTCATTATATTAAGGTAGTTATGATCATTCAAAGTTGACCCAAAAATTCGGCTGGCCTCAGTAGTTTGTGTGCAGGAAATTTTCCTGCACATTAACTATTCCCAAATATCCCGGCCATTGTTTTATAGTTTCGAACGTGCTCAATTATATCCGAAACCTATCCGTTTTTGGAAATATTTATATCGCTGGGAAATCTTAGTCAATAATCTTCGTATGGAACCATCAACGGGCAAATTTTGGTATAAATAAAAAAAATTAATTCCATATAAATAAAACCAATACACATACTTGAATACGCCAATACACGTACTTGAATACGGGGTGTTAAAACAAGTTCGTTAAGTACATCACGAAACAACAAAGGGACAAGCAAAAGCTTCAACCAAGGAACATCACGTTTATGAAATATAAAGCAATTCAAAATAATACATACATTCAATAGCTAGTACTTGCTAGATTTTTGTCTAATTGAATAGTTCTCCTCATAGTTTCGGTAGTGATCTACATTGTATGAGGTGTTCCATCATAAAGTATTTGATAAACTGATTTTTATTGATTTTCTTCTATTTTAATTGCCGGGGGTCTATCGGAAACAACCTCTCTACTTCTTCGGGGTAGCAGTATAGACTGTGTACATTTTACCCTCCCCAGATACACTGGGCTTCTTGTTGTTGTTGTTCTATTTCAATTGGTCTGCTTCTAAACATCTTGGATTATCACTCTCATACCACAGCATTCTTCCTTTGCTGTTACCATTTTAACTATCTTATCGTATGACTTGAAGCATGTGTTGCCATGCAAACCTTTTTTCTTCTAAGAGTGTTTAGCATGCTGGACTATGTAAGGAGTGATTGTCCTGACCAATGCATTGAGCATCCTATGAATTCTATCGATGGAAACCTTTAGACAGCTGGAACTACAATTGAATCAACTTTCAGCGGCATTAAATCAAAGAAAGGCTGGCACTTTACCTACGACACTGTGCAAAATTCAAGGAATGATGGATCATGCATGGCTATTACTACCAGGAGGGGTAAAGTGCTAGAAAATCTATCCAAGGGCAAGCAGGTGGTTGATGATATAGAAGATAATGTGATCATTGCAGAACCAGAAGATGCCGAAGCAGCTGAGGAGGGTGCTAATGACGTCACCCCAAGACGTCTACAGCCAAAAAAGATAAATCATCGAAAGCTAGATACAAAGGAAGCGGTGGAGAAAACTATTACCCTTCCACCACCACCTTTTCCTCAGAGATTGAAGAAGAAAGCTGACGATACCAGGTTCAATAAGTTTATGACTGTGTTGAAGAAGCTTACTGTTAATGTTCCTTTGGTCGAGGCACTGGAACAGATGCCTGGTTACGCGAAATTTATGAAGGCTCTTTTAACAAAGAAGTGGGCAGCAAGTTATGAGTTGACAGATAATGTTCATCATTGCAGTGCAATCGCTACCAGATCACTAGTTCAGAAGAAGGCCGACCCTGGTGCCTTCACTATTCCTTGCACTGTTGGATCTTTGAATTTTGCTAAGGCACTATGAGATTTGGGAGCTAGCATCAATTTGATGCCACTATCTATTTACAGGAAGTTAGGGTTAGGAGATCCTACACCAACCAATATGAGGCTCGTAATGGAAGATAGGTCGGTAAAACGACCTGTTGGTATCCTATATGATGTATTGGTGAAGGTTTCCTCCTTCATCTTTCCTGCAGATTTTGTTATTCTGGATTGTGAAGTGGACTCTGAAGTTCCCATAATCTTGGGGCGCCCTTTCCTTGCAACAGGAAGTGTGCTTATTGATTTAAGAGCCAATGAGCTTATATTCTGGATGAATGACGAAGTGGTCCGCTTTGATGTATGCAAATCAATGAAGCAACCCAAAGATCTGAATATGTTCTCGATAGCTGATGTTTATTATGATGATGAGAAAGAATTATATATAGAGAAGCAACTTATTGTTGAACCATTGGCGGCTGTGCTTATGAATATTGAGCGTGAGGATGCTGAAGATTATGAAGAAACAATTTGTGCTCTAACAGGAACAGGGTCGTATTCTCATTCTCCCAAGAAGTTGGACCTTGATCTCAAAAATCGACCGACACCACCAGCTAAACCATCCATTGAAGAGCCACCAACGTTAGAATTGAAGGAGCTGCCTAGTCATCTAAAGTATGCGTTCTTGGGAAGCGGAAACACACTCCCAGTTATTGTGGCGGCTGACTTGGGTGAGCAGCAAGTTGCAGCTCTCATATCTATTCTAAGGAAGTACAGGAGAGCCATCGGTTGGACCAACGCTGATATTATTGGTATCCCGCCTAGGATATGTATGCACAAGATTCAGCTTGAAGAAAATTGCACACCCACTATTGAGCATCAAATACGTTTGAATCCACCTATGCAAGAGGTGGTGAAGAAATAAATTATTAAGTGGTTAGATGCAGGGGTAGTGTATCCAATCTCCGACAGTAAATGGGTGAGCCCGGTACAGTGTGTGCCAAAGAAAGGGGGCATGACGGTAGTTGCGAATGAAAAGAATGAGCTTATTCTACTCAGACCTGTCACAGGATGAAAAGTGTGCATGGACTACCGGAAGCTGAATTCGTGGACGCTTAAGGATCACTTTCCAATGCCATTTATGGACCAAATGCTTGATCGATTGGCAGGGAAAGGATGGTTTTGTTTCTTAGATGATTATTCCGGTTATAATCAGATTTGTATTGCTCCCGAAGATCAAGACAAGACAACATTTACATGCCCATACGGTACGTTTGCCTTCAAACGTATGCCATTTAGGCTATGTAACGCACCCGCCACTTTTTAGCGTTGTATGATGTCCATTTTTTCTGATATGGTTGAAGACACCTTGGAGGTGTTCATGGATGATTTTTCAGTTGTGGGTGAGTCGTTTGAATCGTGCATGGTGAATCTAAGTATGGCGTTGCAGAGATGTGTTGAATTCAACTTGGTGCTAAACTGGGAGAAGTGCCACTTTATGGTTAAAGAAGGTATTGTTCTTGGGCATAAAATCTCCAAAAGAGGAATTGAGGTTGATCGAGCTAATATTGAAGTTATCGAGAAGCTACCACCTCCAATTTCTATAAAGGGAGTTCGTAGTTTCCTCGTTCATGCAGGTTTTTATCTAAGGTTTATTAAAGATTTCTCCAAGATTGCTAGTCCGTTATGCAAACTTCTGGAGAAGGATGCAAAGTTCGACTTCGGTGAAGATTGCTTGAAGGCATTTGAATGCCTCAAAGGTAAGCTAATTGAAGCTCCTATCATTGTAGCGCCTGATTGGTCCCTACCGTTTGAAGTTATGTGTGATGCAAGCGGGGTAGCTTTGGGTGTTGTACTTGGCCAGAGAAGATAAAAGTTATTTCATCCAATCTACTATGCGAGAAAGGTCTTGAACGGAGCCCAGAAGAACTATATTGACAGGGAACAAGAGCTTCTAGCAGTTGTTTATGCTTTTGAAAAGTTTCGTGCTTACTTGTTGGGGACTAAAGTGGTCGTTCATACTGATCATGCAGCACTGAGATATCTAATGGCGAAGAAGGATGCAAAGCCGAGGCTAATTCGATGGGTGTTATTGCTGCAAGAATTTGATTTCGAGGTAAAAGATAGAAGAGGTTGCGAAAACCAAGTGGTTGATCATCTATCTAGACTTGAGAATGAGCACACAGCGCAGCCCGATCTTGAGATTAATGATGCATTCCCGACGAAGAGATCCTAGCCACAATGGTGGAAGAATTACCATGGTACGTAGACTTTGCGAACTATGTGGTAAGTAATGTGATACCTGCGCATCTGTCTTTTCATCAAAAGAGGAAGTTCATGCATGATGTAAAACACTAATTCTGGGATGATCCATATTTGTTTCGACGATGTGCGGATGGTGTTATCAGGCGATGCATATCTCATGTGGAGGTGCCGAGTATCTTGGAAGCAAGTCATGCTTCCCAAGTTGGGGGACACCATGCAGGTGGTCGGACAGCAAGGAAGTTATTGCAAAGCGGGTATTATTGGCCTTCGATATTTAGAGATGCCTACAAATTTGTAAGAAGATGTGACCAATGTCAAAGACAAGGCACGATTTCAAAGCACCATGAGATGACCATGTCAAAAATTCTTGAAGTAGAGTTGTTTGATGTGTGGGGTATTGATTTCATGGGCCCATTCGTGAATTCATTTGGGATGAAATATATCCTAGTTTTTGTGGACTATGTATCCAAATGGGTCGAAGCAGTAGCACTGGCCGATAATGAAGGAAAGCGTGTTGTAGCATTCTTGAAGAGAAATATCTTCTCTCATTTTGGGGTACCACGTACCATCATAAGCGATGGAGGATCACACTTTGGCAACAAGCTGTTCAAATCCGTGTTGGTGAAATATGGGGTCAAGCAACATAAGGTAGCCACTCCTTATCACCCACAAACTAGTGGACAGGTAGAGGTTTCTAATCGAGAGATCAAGCTGATCCTTGCTAAGACTGTAAATGCTAATAGGAAAGATTGGTCTCGGAAGATGGACGATGCACTATGGGCTTATAGGACTGCATTCAAAACACCAATTGGAATGTCCCCGTACCAACTAGTTTATGGGAAGGCTTGTCACTTGCCCATTGAGCTCGAGCATAAAACATTGTGGGCTTTGAAGCGACTGAATTTGAATTGGGATGATGCTATGAATTTGAGATTGGAGCAGCTGAATGAGATGGATGAATTCCGTCTACATGCGTATGAAAGATCAGACCTCTACAAGGAGCGGATGAAAAAGTATCATGATTGGTGGATTATTCAACGAAAATTTCAAAAGGGTGATATGGTACTTCTTTTCAATTCCAAACTGAAGCTATTCCCAGGTAAGTTAAAGTCCAAATGGTCTGGTCCATTCAAAATTAGCCAAGTTTACTCATCTAGAGTAGTAGAGTTAGAAGACAATAATGGTGTTGTCCTTAAGGTGAATGGCCAACGAGTGAAGCCATATATCATTCCTCTTGACTCGATGAAATGCATAGCCACCACCTATCTCGACGAAGTCTAAGTAATCGAGATAACTATGTCATGCCGCGACAATAAATCAAGCGCTAGATGGGAGGTAACCCATCGTCTTTTATTGTTTTGTTTTAGTAGGAGTTTGTTTTTGTAGTCGAGCCACGACCAAAACTAAGGCGCTTGGTGGGAGGCAACCCATCGTTCTAATCGTTTTTGTTGTTTTTGAGTAAGTGTAGGTGCAAGATGTATAAGGGGGGAGATTGGTCTCGAATTTTGATTTGGAAGCGTTTCATGTTGAAGGTGGTAAGTTAGGAATAAAGAAGCAAAGGCTATGGGTTAGGCATTGCCTATGAAAATCTAGGCAACGAACAAGGCAAGGCCTATGTAAATCTAGGCAACGAACAAGGCAAGGCCTATGCTATATCCTAAGCTCTCTGAATCTAGAATGCCATAGCATAGGCGCCGCCTATGCCTAACAATGCCATAGCATAGGCGCCGCCTATGCCAAAGCCTTTTGTCTCTGAATCTAGAATGCCATAGCATAGGAGTCGCCTATGCCCAAAAATGCCATAGCATAGGCGCCGCCTATGCCAAAGTCTTTTGTCTCTGAATCTAGAATGCCATAGCATAGGCGCCGCCTATGCCTAACAATGCCATAGCACCTATGCTTAACAAGTCTTTGCAAAAGGCGCCGCCTATGCCAAGCATAGGCAAAGCATTAGGAGCTTCCTATGCTCACTTTTTGGTCTCCTAATCTGATTCCAAATGGGTCAAAACCCGACCCAAGCTTGTCCTATAAATAGAACCTTAGTCTTAGAACAAAAATTCATTGCAAACTCAACCTAAGCGCCGCCTACCTCTCCAAAATCTCTCAAAATTTTTTTTTTGCTCTTTTAACTTTGCAAGAACATCTTCCGAGGCCATCAACCAAGTAAGTACTTATTTGCTCTTCTTTTATATTCCGTAAGTATTACAATACTACGCCTAGAATAAGTTGTTAAATCTTGAAGTAGTGTTGGTGATTTGAATGTTGTTGATATATTGTGATACAACTAAGTGAGTGAAAGAATACGTATGGGTGTTCTAGACTTGTTTCCAACTTGTATTTGATTTTGATACACTGTCATACTTGTGCGGAATCAACATGGTCAAGATAATTGCATAATCTTGTAACTCGAAAGCTTCATGTTTGAATGACTTGTTCATTGAGATGAAAATCATGGTTGACTACAAACATGAGATGTTATGATTATTTCTATGCCATAACTTGACACAATCTATATGTAGTAGTCTTGTTCAAAAGGAACATCGATCCAAACACGAAAGTATTGACAAGATTACATGAAATAAAATTGAAAAGGATAGTTAAGATGACAAGAAAAGTATGATTGCACTGATTATATTGTTGGAACATAGCGCCTAAACATATATCGATGAAGTCTGAGTAATCGACAACGTTCACTTATTTAGTTTGTGCCAACAAATTAAGTGTGGGATGGTGCCACTACTGTTTGTTTGTCAATTGTATCTACCGAGATGAAACTTACCTGACTATTATTTTAATCTCTGGTACAATGGCACCAAAAGCACGACAAGGAAAGGAAAAAGCGACCACCTCACAGAAAGGCCAGAAAAGGGGACGAAAAGAGCAAGTTGTATCCTCCGTGCTGCAACTACCTCGGCTCATGTACGGGATAAAATGGGTCCTAGAGGAGGAAGGAAAGGAGTGGTACAAGAACAACAAAATGAAAAAATATGTTTACGTGGAGTTGATACAAAAGGAAAGCCGAGCAAAGAAAGAACCTCGCATTCTGGCTAAAATAATGGCATTACATCTTGATTTCATTTTCTGAGATATGGTAGAGTGCAATCTCGATCTAACGTGAGAATTCTATGCCAATTGGTCCCCAAAGACTACAGGGAGTGAAGTAAAGATTAGGGGCCAAGTTTTGCAACTAAATGCGGAGTTCTTCAACTCTTTTCTAGGTTTTCCATCTGTTGATCCATCACCACTCAAGGAGCTTTATAATAGGACTCCGTACAGGGCAATCATACACACACTATGCGGAACAAGATCAATGGCACATTGGAGTCGTCACAAGGATACAGGTCGGCACAACACCTTCCCGTATGCTTCCTTGAATAGAAAAGCTCGGATATGGTTGCGAATAGTCAACTCTTGCCTGATTCTAGGGACACAGTACACAAAGATCACAAGAGATAGAGTGTGCTTGGTATACACATTGATGACGAACGTCCCCATCAATATTGGGGCAATTATTCAATCTTCAATGCGTAAGGCTAGGCTGCACAAGAGGTCCCACTTCATCTTTGGCAATCTGTTGACTGCGATATTGAGAAAGGAAGACATCGAAGAGGAACCTGCAGATCATAATCTTCCACACAACCCGAAGAAGGTTGACCTCACAAAGGTTAAAGATGTTGAATCTATGCATGGCGTCAACCTGACCACCGCAGAAAGACATGCTCATGACGAAAGCTTCTTCCGCCATTTATATAGCATGACGAGGTTTACCATGATAAGCGGGGGTCGTGCTCCAACTGCTGCAGAGCTCCAACAGTTGGATTATGACTACCCAATGAATGAGCATGCAAGGGCTATGTGTGGAGTAGGTGTATATTTTGAGGAACCTCTTGATGATGACGTGCCAACCGACGATGATCGTCGAATGCCAGAATCAGACGTGGAGGAGAATTCTGATGACAACGACTCCGATGATGATTCCGATGCAGGGGGCATGACCCCAGACATAGAGGAGGAGTCCGACTAATCCAGGTTCTTCTTATTTATTTTCCACTGAGGACAGTGTGTCCCATCTAAGTGTGGGGTGCTGGTATTTGTATGCTGTATTTCTTTGCCTACCTATATTTATTTATGTTCATTTATTTCATTTTTAGTAGTAGTTAAATTTTTCAAAAATTTTTTGAGTTTTTTTTTAGATTTTGCATGAAGTACATGAAATTGTTCTGATAGGCGGCATGGCATTATGACAAGAGTTGTGCTAAAATCATTACTATTAATATGTTTAGGCTCTAAGTGTGACTCACTATGTGATAAGTGTGTGGTTTAATTCCTTCATTTGTTGGGTCAAGGGTCTATAATACTCCTAATAAAGTCGACCATGTGCCTTGTATGTGTGAGATGATAGTATATTCTTTGTTTGTGGCTGATGCTAGAAGTTTCCTGGTGTGTGTGTAAAGCGAAATAAAGAATGTGAGTTTAGGAGATGATTTAGGCATTACTTTGGCAGCCTGTGATTGTTTACCTTGTTTTTGCCTACCCATGTACATCATCCTAGTTAACCCCCTTTGAGCCTATTAGCTATTTTCTTTGACAGCCTCATATGTAGCCTAATCCATTTTTTTTCAAGACCATAATTTGATCCAAATTCCTAAGCGCTTTAAATTATAAAGTCATGTGACAAAATAAGAGGAAAATTGGGTAAGAATGACGCCTTAGAGTGTATTGGTACTTGAAATTATTGTGAAAAAGAATGGTTACCATAGAGGTGTGTTATAAAAAAAAAGAATAAAAAGAAAAAGAAATAGAAAAACAAAAAGATAAATTGTGTTTATGAGTAAATAAAAAGATAGTTATGTTTGAATGGCAAAATAGGTAAAAAGGGGTGATAGATGAAAGAAAGGTAGAAGGGTTGATTAAAAGAGAGTGTTAATGGCATAATGTAATGTATTAAAGCGCATAGGAACATAGTCACTATTTCTGGCCAAAATAGTCCTACCTGTCCCTTAGCCTACATTACAACCTGTAAAGACCTATTTGATCCTAAGCTTAGCATTCTGATATTAGTAGAGCATTACACTAAGGGCAAGCCTATGGTCAGCAGTTACAACATATGAATTCTTTGTGAGAGTGAGAGCAAGGAAAATTTTATACCCATGCTCGAAAAAGGAAATACTTGTGAGTGGTTATGGGTAATATCTTATGTGAGACACTCATGGTTGATGAGTTTTGGGTAGTTTTGTATGATTCTTTGTGCCTCAACTTGTGGATACGAATTAACCATCATCACGAGTCTATGTTGGAGGTTGAATTGCTTCTAGTGGTGATTAGAAAACTACTCTTTCTTAATAATTGCAGTGCCTGTCTTGATTGAACATTTTGTGTTGCTGCTGTGATATTCCAAGTTAGATGTCGCATGGACGTAATATTTTGTTCAAGGACGAACAAATCTTTAAGTGTGGGGTGTTGATGTTGGGCGTATTTACACGCCTAAAGTAATATAATTTACCCATATTTTAGCTAAGTTTTAAGGACAAAATATATAATTCCTGCACTTTTAGTCCTTTTTTCTGTAAGTGAGCTAACCAGCATGTTTTCAGGTATAAATGATGAAGATTTCAGAATTTTGTGGACTGTTGGACGCCAAAGGAAACTTCAACGTAAGAAGGAAGGCAGCTTCTGGAAGCTGGTGGACTGAAAGTGATGCATGGAGAACTTGTCCCGGGCAAAAACAATATTTCTAAAGACTTGGGGATCAACAGTAACTTAGTAGGATTAGGACAAGGATGCAGTAACTTAGTAGGACTAGGATATGGATGTTATAAAAACCCTACTTTGCTGAATTTTTCAGCATTCTTTCTCTTTTCATCAATCCGTTAATTCGATTATTGTCATCATTATTTTCATTCAACTTTTGGGAGACATTCACGTTACAATTCTGTAACTTGAGGGAAAAGAACCACGCTACACTTGAACGCAACAGCGTGAGATTATTGGAGCTTGGGTACGATGATGATATCTATTGTGATCTCTGTTTCACTCATGAGTAGCTAAACTTCTCTGTTAGGGTTATGGAAGCCTTTTGATAATACTATCTATTACTATGAGTTTGTGAATTCTTGATACGTATGCTACTTATATCATTAATCTCTTCATCTTAATTAAATTCTTGTGGTTGCAAACATAAAGAATACGCCAATATAACATTAACTTGTTCGAAAGAAAAGTTATATGTTTGGAAAAGAGAGTGTGACAAGGAAATAGGGCTACCAACCCCTGTTTACAAGTTAGTGCCGTAACTGGATTAACCTCTTGGAGAGTTTGTACCATTAGTCATACGCTTTAAGCTCGAGAGAGTTAAAGTGAAATAATTCTTGATGGTCGAGAGACGCTAGGATTTACCATTAGAATACAAACCTCTATAAGTGCATGCATATCTGAATTCCGCATAACTCATAGTTAATAGATACGTAGAACTCATAAGGTGGACATAACCCTAACTTATTCCTTTCTGTGATTAAATCCTACTACATTAATCATTTCATTATTTATTTTGTTAACATTATTATACGCATAAAATCCCCCCATTGTCCGCAGAAATTTCGACCAAAAGTCTACTAATAGTTGCAACACTTAGTGACCGAGTATTCCTTGTGGGATTCGACACCCAACGCATTTGGGTTCTATATTTGACAGCGACCGCTTACACTCTTACGAGAGCTGTAGTTTGGGCGTTATCAGTACACTGTATTTGAAAGTTTGCATCTGAAGTTTTATTGGTATTGATATCCTCACTTTAGGATGTTATTTATTGAGACAATGGTAACTTTCGTGTTATGTTTGTTAAATTTATTTTTCTGTGAGTTACTCTCACTGTTGTCAAGTGACTGAATATTTAATCATAAGCTGACAGTCTGATGATTTGTGTTTATGTTGAAATATCACAGAACATGGGCTAGCCTATGTACTTCCGGTGAAGAGAGAGTTGAGAAAGGAGAAACGTAAGGTTACGAATGGTGGGAAAGCAAAAAGGAGTGAGTCATCAGTGTTGACGTACCTACAAAAATGAAAAGGTCGGGTTATTAACTTTACTGTTTTGTGGTGGTTGTTGAAGACTAGCTTCTTGAAGAGCTCTCCAAGAGGTGCATTGCATCAGCTTGATATTTGTTGGAAACTAAGTATTCGGTGCGGGAGTAAATAAGTGCAGAAACTAAAAACAAAATTGTAGGAAATTGTTTTGTTGTGTATTTTCATTTTTGTGGTAATACATGTGAAGTGGAAGTACGTTGAAGCTGGGGTCGACAATATTCAATACTCGAAAGATTAACAAAAAACAGTTTATTGTGGAGTGAACTTAAGATCACGGTGCTTCTAAAAGGATCAAACATTCATCAAGACAAAGTGAAATGGACATTTTCTACTCATGTTTATAGTTTGTAAAAAATATGATTGTTATACTGCTTGTTCAGACATACAGTATTTTCTTACTTGATGTTGCTGCATTCGAATTTGGAAAGCAAATTACACGGCTGACTTTTTAATGTAGGATATCATATCATGTGCTATGTCGGAAATGCACTCCTATCAATGTACCGTGAATTTGAAGTATTGACGACGCATATGACGCGCTAGAGAAAATAGCGGAGAAGGATGTTGGCTATAGGTTAGCTCACTGTCTTAATCAATTTCCAGTTCTAAACAAAAGAAGATTGATCTTTGTAGTTGTGTTTGTTACTTTTTCCAATTGTAAGATGATATATGTGGAAAGTGAGGTCCCTCTAAATTCTTGTTTTCTTTAACTTTAGCTTTAAAGATCCAATTTTTACACAAAAAATCACAGTAATATGAACAATGAGTTGTCGAAGAAAACTGGTTTACCCAACTAAAAAGAATAAATTTCTCTCTATGGTTTAAAATAATTTTGATACTGTAAAAATAAAAGGCTGAAAGTTTAAATTTTGATTGAAGTGATAAGGCTTTCACTTTAAAAAAACAAATACTAAAAAAGAAGTATTAATATATTTAAAATCAAGTGGGTCCAATAAAGGTAAAAAGGTAATTGTGCCTTTGAAAAATTTCCAAATAAGGAAAGACGACATTTATTTTGGGACGGGCGACACATAATTTGGGTCTGAGGTAGTAACAGATTTTTGCATATGCATCCATTTAGGCTTATTGGGTTTCCTTTCAAATTGTTATTACATTTCAACCATTTTTCATTTTGTGCTTGTAATGTTCTACTTCAAACAGATGTTCACGAAGGGATTGTTCTTAATATTCATAAATGCAAAAGCACAAGTACAATAAGTCTAATCAGATGCAGAATCAATGATTTGTACAAAAAACTTTGCTTGAAATTATTGAGTCAAGAGTTATCACATGAGAACAGCACTGATAGGCTTGCAACAAAGTCTCAAAAAGAGGAGCTACTAACAGTTCCACCAAATTTAGCTAGAACTGTAGAGGTCTAAAACAACTTCATCTACTAATTCTTGAAAAATATGCCTAGCAACTTCAGTGCCACATTCATATTTTTCAATCTCGAAGTCCGTACATTTACCCAAAGAATGGCTCATATCCCATTCTATTAGCTCGTCTGGGATCAAACCAACAAATTGTGTCCACTCATCGACCTCATCAATAATATTAGCAATCAGAAACTCTTTGGTCATACTTGATGGTAGTTTGGTATAGGTTATGAAACCAGAATCAGAGATTAGAGAAAATTTTGAGTCTAGGTACTCTAATAGACAATCAAAGGCGAATCCTTTAAGCTGATTCTTCAATTTTGGGTCATTACAGCCAAGCAACTCACTGAAAGCCATCCACAAAAAACTCAAAAACATGTCATATTCATTGAGGAGAAAATGGCTCACAGAGAACCCATCCTTTACAGGTAGAGCCTACTGTTAAGGTGTAGTTCCAAATATGAGTTCAGTATTCAAAATGACCTGTTTTGTGTAGCTGAGTTTGCTTCCTTTTAACTGATCAATCTTGTTGAGCACTCCAGAAACGTTATGAATCAGTTCTCTGGAACTCCTCCTGGTGGATAATGAGGTCTCACAATCCGAAAGTTCTCTATCAGGTTCTGGAAAGAGTGGTTCATCATCAACAGAGTCCACTGATTCAGCAAGAACTTTGTCCTCTGGAAGAAAACAAGCATCATATTTATTAGAAGCATGGATGCATGAAATCCAATTTCAGAGTTGTCTTATTTTTTAATTTATGTATTTGAGGGAAAGAAAGGAAGTATGCAAATAGTAAAATGTCAAATTAGGGACCATACTTGAGCTACTATTGGGATTGTTGGAGAGGTAGCTGTTAGTTGAATGGTGATCAAGTGAATTCCCAACTAAATCTGCTTCATCTTCAAAAGGAGAAAAATAACTAGTAGGATAAGTGAGAGCACATTTAGCTCTAAACCTTTGCAAACCTGGTTCTGAACTCTTTATTTCGGCCATCTCAAAATCCATATCTTCTTTATCACATCCGCAAGGTCGAGCACCAAGTTTGTCTGCCACATTGCTCCAAGTTTCAGAAGCTGAAGCCTTTTGGGGCTTACTGCCTGATCCTGCTGGCATCGATTCCAAATCCATTAGCCTAGCAACCAAACTTGGAGCTTTCATTCGCGCTTGCTTTTACAAAGTGTATCAGTCATTCCATTATTCTTTGCATTTGGAAAAACCCACTGTTATCATCAGCAATCTACATTGTTCATACAAGAACCAAAAACAATAAAAACAAAAATATTACTGTCAGGCTAAAATCTGAGACAATAGAAGAAAAAGAAAGCTAAATATGGGATTATAGTTCAAGAAATGAGTACCAAACGAAGCTTTGGCTGCTTCTCATCCCCTCCAAACTTTTTTGAAGCTTATTTCAAGCAAGCTATAAGAATGCAGCTCAAAAAAAGAAATAATTTAGTCCTCTAGCTAGAATCACCTTCAAGAAATTAACCATTCTGCTTTAAAAATGAGTGGAATGTAGTAGTAGCTAACCTGGTGAAAGAAGTTTCTTTGGAAACAGCTTCTTGGCAAATCTACAGTTCCGATCAAAGTGCTGAAAGAAAATTCCCACGCAACCACAAGGCCTTTGAGGTTGTCTCTCATTCATTTCTCTAGCTGAGCTATCATTCATCCTTCAAAATCCTCTCTTAAATTTCTTCACCTTTTCTCCCACTCTGCTGAATGTGATTCACACACTTTGTCTTCCCAATAAGATTCTATCAAACATTATCTTCACATTAATTTGGAAAGAATTAAACAAAAGACCCCCCCCCCCACTGGCCCCTCTGCCCACCACATCACTCACCCTCCTTGGCCCAAAAAAAGAAAATGGGGAAAACGAAGTTACATTTTCATGCAAGAAACAAAGCAAAAACCCAACAAAATATCAGAAAGAAAGTAGAAAATAGCTATGAAAAGTAAAACCCTGAGCTGTGTTCAATTATGACAAAACTTTCACAAGAAACCACAGTTAAACAAAGCAAACACAGAACAAGATAATACAAACAGCAATACCCAGAATGTCTTCAACTTGCACCATATGTGCTACTGTTCAAGAAAACAGCTAGAACTGGTTATAGTATACTCTAGTAAGCTATTCTTTTCTTTTTTTAATCTTCTTTATGACAGTGAAAAAAGCAAAATCATAATTATTTTAAATTAGTTCCTATAGACATTCTTTCTATGCTTTGCTATCACAAATGCTACATAGTAAGAAAAGAATGCGTCGATAGAGACTAACCGATTAGGCACAAAATAATGATAATAGAACCCAAAGCAATTCAAGCAAGGACAAGACCGAATGTTTTTCGAAATCCAAAGCGCCAAAGAACTTCAAAGTACTTTTAAGAGAAAATAAAGGGAGTAATAGCGGAGGAGAAGTTTGTCCTCTTAGAGAAAGAGAATGGTGAGTTTATATAGTGAGGAGGGCCGTCCACAATCCTAAATAATGAAGGAAGAATAATATTTAATGAAAGAAGAATAACATATAATGAATCAATTAAGGGGATTGTTGCCTTAAATGGATGGGGTAAATCAATCCGTTCCACCAATCATGCTATAGTTGCCATAAATAAATAATACCCTATTATAACATTTGAAATTTTCATGAATAGAACAAGTAAAAAGAGATCCTTCCTACTTATTAAATGAAATCAAGAAGAGGTATCTAAATTTACCATAATTAACGAGTGAGGGGATGTCTATCAACCAAGTAAGGCAAGAAAAATAAAAAATCAATTACTGAGATGCTTTTCTCAAATCAAATTGGTACAGGATCATATCCAAACAGTCAAAACGTGCACATATTAGCCTTATCAAAGATTTACGAAAAAATCTGAAAAATAAAAAATCAATTACTGAGATGCTTTTCTCAAATCAAATTGGTATAGGATCATACCCAAACAGTCAAAACGTGCACATATTAGCCTTATTAAAGATTTATGAAAAAATCCTCGAATCGTCACACACATGCTTTTCCTATACAAAATTACCCATATTGACTAAGAGGCATAAAAAATGTGAAGTTCCAAGAAGTTAGGCGTGTTTGCACATACCAGAGAGACACGAACAAATTGACTCATCATTCAAGTTACGCGTCACAAAATTTCAATCAAGCAGGACATGCAAATAGGGTCGAATAAAAATCGCAGACTTAAAATCAACACATTTATTCACAAAAAATCAAACATGGCCACACTTACGAGAGACACAGATGAAGAAATAGTACTAAAGTCCACACATATATTTCGAACACGGGATCAAACCTGAAGACGGATTCTTCATTTTCGATGAGGAAGGGTTGCATGGTTGGAACGTCGAAGGGGTTTTCCAGAAGTATCGCTGTGGGAGAGGAGTCGAGGTTGTGTCACGGCTGTTGGAAGTTCGTCGGAGGGGAGAAAGAAGGATACTAGAGGACCGTGGCTGGAGCGGCGGCGTGGAGGCTTGGATGGCCGTCTCCGTCGATGGCGGCGCTGTTCACCGGTGGAGGACAAGAAGGGAGGGGGCTGGCCATCGGAGCAGCGGCTGGACTCGCCTGGGGTAGGAGCTGGCGGTGCAAATGGAGGAAAAGAAAGAGGCAACGGCGAAGGCTATTCGCTGGAGATGGCGGCATGGCGACGAGGACTCGGAGCGGAGAGGGTGGTTTTGGTGGTCGATTGGCGACGGAGAGATCGGAGGAGCGAGGGGGGGAGATCGATATTTGAAGGTGTTTGCAGAGAGAGGTGGAGAGATAGAGGCGGAAGTTGGGAAAAAAATTTGAGTTAGGGTTTGTAGGTTTGAAATAGGGAAAGAGAAATCTTTTGATGTCGACCGTTGGATTGGTTTTTGATCCACGGCTGTGATTTAATGTCATGGGGGAATTAAAATGTAGCTAGGATGAAAATTAATGGCTTAAATTGTAAGAAATTGGGTTAAGATTGCAATGGATTGGGTAAAAATAGGCTATAATTGTAAGAAATTAAATAAAATTGGATTAAAAGATAAACAAAATCATGCAAGGTAATTTTGATTAGGCTATTTTTAAATTAAAGTAGGAATAATAATAATATATAAGCGTGCGACGCACGCCCTATCGCACGCTCCAAATTTTTAGATACTGTTTCTGCATTTTTAAGGGAAAAATGGGTATCTTTCACCCCTTATCCAGCTATAACACGGATTAAACTCCCAAAACACCAAAATATGATTTTATTCACCCAAATTACCCAAGAACACTTTCTAGGGTTTCAAACTAAAAATTCAAATAAATCAAGATTCAACCGTGGGTTTTTGAAAGTGATTAAAGATTTGGACTCCCCACACCAAAGGCTTCAAGAATCATCCACTTTTCTCCGTAATCAAGGTACGCGGGATTTTTCTAAAATCTCATAGGCATGGAAATCATGTTTTAAGAGTGGCGTTTTGAAGTTTATGAATATAATCATGTTTTAGAAGTTTTGACGGTATTGTTTTGGTCTTTAGACCTTTCCCCCAAATTTGATTTGAAATTATGTATATATATACGTATGTGTTCAAGAATGTTTATTCAATTGAGAGCATGAATTATAATGAATCCCTCTCTTATTATGAGTTTTCCCATCTTCGTATGAGATGAATTATTTTGAATACGTTTTGAAAAACATGATATGAAATACTTTGTCTTTTGCTATGTTTTGAATATGATTTTTGAATACGAAAGAGAGGGTTGTGAATGTTGAATATACATATAATGAAAGAGTGCATGGTTTTGCTAAGAACACATGACCACCATATGTTTGATGAAAGTTTTTGCATGGTTTTGACTTGAGTTTCGAAACATGAAATATTTTATACAAATTACATGTTTGGGTGGTCTGAAACTACATTTTTATGAAATATCATGCTTATTGCATTATGGCTCAGAAATAGAACTTATAAGTCTTGGTGTGACGACACCAACTCAGAAAATGCCATGATAACTTCAGAACAAAATAGAATGCATGTTTGAAAATAGATTTATAGATTTTATGATTTGAATGTTGCATGATTAGAAATGGTTAAAAATTGGGTAGAAAGAGATATTAGGTGGCTCCCCGAAGAAGGCATGAGTCCAGATATTCATTGCCAGAAATCGTGATTTGCTGATCCGGGTATATCTTATATTATGCTGGCCTAGATCCGTGTGGCGTATCAGAATCAGAGACTCCAACTATTGCGGCACACTCAAGTTGGAGGCTTCCCCGCAGAGTCAATGGCGGATTTCATATAGCCCGTGGAATATCAGACTTATAGGGGAGCACCACCTAACTCAGAATGTAATACAAAGATCAAAACTGTTTTGACAAAAAAATGACTTACAATTTACGAATGATGCCCATGTGTTTTTATAAATTATTTTATGCATGATGTTTGATGAAAATTGCTCTCACCTATTATATATATATATATATGTTCAAATACTCTATTTTGGATTGCTTTGCGTTCCAGTACTTTTGTGCTGACCCTCCTCATTCCAGGTTATGAGGCACAGTCTAGGGGTCCAGATAAATAGTAAATAATTCAGATCACAGATCAGATTATGCAGCGGTGAGTCTTCTATGATCCAGAAGGCCTGGTTATTTCAGATATTTATCCTTAGTTATGTTTTGGTACACTGGGGACCTTGTCCCAGTTTTCAGATAGTTTGTTTAGTTCATAGCAGAGATTTCACAGACTGAGTTAGACATTATTACTATTCAGATATATTTTGAATTTTAGTTTTCAGTATTATGATCACTTTTAGATTGACCATATTTCCGTATTAGATGTCTATTTCCGCATTATGTTTTATTAAGTGAATGTTGTGCATGATTACCAGATAGAGAAGGGTGTTTCGGGCCTTCATGGTTCGGAATGTTCATCACGGCTGGAGCCCCGATTTGGATCGTGACAAACTTGGTATCAAACCATGGTTCATGGTCCTAGAGTGTCTGCGAAATCGTGTTGGGTAGAGTCTTTTTTATGGGTGTGTAGTGCACCACACTTATAAGCAGGAGGATACTAGGCATTTAGGAATGTCTCTCTTTCTTCATGTTCTAGTTCGTGCTATAGAGTCAGAATGTTCCTCCTTCATACTCCAATTCGTGCTATGATGTCGCCGATACGAAAGAAAAGTTATCCTAATTCTTTTTCTTGCTATGGTGTTTCAGATAATTCTCTTAGATTTACTAGTAGAAATTTTAGAAGTCACACAAAGGGATTGAGAGGAGTTCCCTGATGTGTCATAAGTCCCTCAAGTTTAAAATTGTGATTGCTGGAACTGTATTTCCGCCTGAGTAGTAGTATAAGCTAAAGTGTCAGTGTCATTACCTATTAGTAGTGAAATTAGACCAAGAAGTTGGTGATATTAAGTCACAAGGTTAGAGTTCAAAGTGAGGGTGACCTTTGTGTAACTAAATATTTATAGCCGAATAACCATTGATTGAGAATGATTTACCATTTTTTTAGTGGTAGACTAATGTGGTAGTACCATTTGAGGATTGTATGGTAGTCCGAGGAGGAAGTTTTTGACTCAGATTTTTATTTATACAGAGTAAGATGTGTATCCTTAGATCATTGAATATTGTGTCTCGATTTCTATCTCTTGTAATATGTAATCTTGTTATCATAGTGTTTTAAAAAAAAAATCAAAGTCTAGTGAAGCCATGTGGGGATCTTTCGATTCACTAGCATAGTTTCTTTGTTATTCATTTCACTTTCTTATTCAAAACACAAAAATCAAAATCTAGTGAAGCCGTGTGAGGCCTATTTTGATTCACTAGCAACTTGTTGTTCTTGTGTTGGTTGAATATTTGTATATTCAAATCTTTTCGCATGAGATCGAGTTGGTAATAAAGTGATATGTCCTTGTGTGTTAGTTTAGAAGAAGGTAGAGAAGGAGTTATTAGTTAAGGTGAATTGTTGTCTGCTTGAAGTATGAAAATGGCTAGATGAGCAAGTAAGTAATAATTATAGACTCATGGTTGCTTGTGAAATTTGATGGTAGTCTAAATGTACGCTTGGGCAAGTAAGTGTGATGTGAGAAAGCCGTATAAGTAGATATGATTGTATGGGGTTATAATATAAGATTAAGGTTGACCATGTCTATTACGTGACTTTACCCCCCCCCCACCTCCCCGACCTTCTTTCCGTTGGTAGTTGTAAACTAGTACTACTTGTGAGAAGGTATGTAGTAGATTTTTGAGGTATTTAGATAGAATATCCCAATTTGACGGACTAATATATTATGTTGCCTTCTTCATTGGTGGTAGATGATTGATGCTAGACTATTGGCTTGAATTTAATGTAGGATGTGGATGTAAGAATAGTGGCTTAAGATTAATGATGAATATTTTGTGAGAATTGTGTGTCGGGTTAGGTTGTAAATCATGCTTAACACTAGATATTAAGTTTGAACAGTTGATGTCCATAAAGGTGGATGTGATGATTTCTTGGTTAATGATACTAGTTATATGGAAGTGATCTAATAGGCTTGAATGGTGTATGCAATAGATTAAGTTTATTTGATATGTAACAAAGTATGATGTTGTATGTATGAGGTAGAAGTATGCCCAAAGTGATATGGAGTTGCGACATTTTCTAAGACTATTACATGTTGCGTGTGGCTAGTAGACATAGTAGTGCCGTTGAGTTGCTAGGTAAGGTTTCTTCTATGATATAAGTTATGCGATTAACGGTCTAATGTTAGAAGGTTAAGTAGTGTAGAGTGGATTTTTATGTGATAAGAAGAGAGGATGTGTATGCATGCTCATGAGAGTGAGAGTTTTAGGTTGATGACGATTGAGAATAGCAAAATTTAAAAGTAGCGTTCTGGGAAATCAATGTTTTTAGAGTATGCATTAAGTAGTCATAACGCCCCGTAGTTTTCTCGATTTGATGTTACTCAGTAACGGGATTAGAGGGCTGACAACTTGAATGATTCCCTTTTTCTAAGTGTTGAAGAAAATGACTTAGTTACATTTTGAGCTCCCAATCTTTGATAATTTTATTTTTGACCTTTTCGACCTCCGATTTTAGATTTTCTTGTTGATTCATGACAGGGAAGTCAAGAGTACATCTTGGGTGAGTTTTGGAATTTTTTGGGTGTCGTTTAGGGCATGTTTAGATGCCCAAAACAGTGGCATCATGCGATATACATGCGTCACATGGTATAGTACTGTGCAATGTAGCATGCTCAGTCCGGTGGGATAGAGCATGCGACACATGCTATGCTGCACGTACCTGGGAATTTCAGCATTTACACTCCATCTCATAAAGGGCATTTGGGTCAAATTCCACCCACATTAATTCGGCCTAAACACCAAATTTGAGTAGCAAAACAGCACTTTAGCCCCAAATTAATATTCTTTCCAAATTGAAATCATCCTTCCCTGCCAAGAACATAAATCCTAACTCTTAAGTATTTAGAGGCGTAGATGTCCATACCTATAATGATGTTAGTCATGAGTGGATGATCTTGGGGTTAGAGGAAGTTATGATTAGTATCCCCGAAAGGGGGATGTCCCAGAAGGAATTTAGTGTCTTTATGTTAAATTATTGAGGGAAGTTTGTGTTCATGTGTATATCGATATCCCCTATTGTATTGACAATTATGGTTATATATTGATAAGAAGTTAAGTTCTCAAGTCTAGGATTGTGACTTTAATCTAAGGAGGAGATGGTGAGTTAAGGTAGTTTCCAAATCTTTCTCATTGTGGAAAGTTTGGGAAGAGTCATGATGGACCTCCTCCTATTCAAGTGTGTTCCTCTTACTTTAGTTTAAGAGTTTATGCTACCAATTTCTTATGCATTCAAGTCCTGTCGATGTCTAAGGTTTGTATTCTCTATGTAAGTCATGTCATGTTTCAACATCTAAACAAGAAGCAATAATGTACCTCAGTGACCTAATACTCCAAGTATCCGAGATATAGGCTATGTTGCTCATGATCCAAACCTATGTCTCATGACATGCTCAGTCCTAAGGAAATATGTTTCTATATGTTGTAGAATCATTTTATGTCGGAATTAGCCAAAGTGATAAAGTCTATGCTAACTCATGGAAAATTTTCAGCTCCTTGAATGGGGAGAAATCACTTTAACTGAAATCCTTACTTAGTTGTTAGTGACGTAAATTTAGGCTTTATTCCACATAGCTCATGATATGTGCATCCATGTTTCTCATTTTGGTCTATCCTAAGGGGACCACCATGGGTTGTGTCCGTGCCGAACGACCCTTTACTTATGATCTAGACTATTGATATTGGAAGCACTCCATGCCTATTGTATCGTATCTTCACTTCATGTCCCTCCTCTAATAGTGCAATAAGTATGTGTGATGGTCTGATAATGTTACTTTTGTTCATGATATTTATGCTCGGGTCCCTTAATGACCCTTCATATGTTCGTATAATGGTGGTTGTGGAAGCGTAGTAGTGAGTTAGGTATGGGAGTAGATGTTCTTGAAGGTGAGAAATTTGATATGATTCTCGAGCTGAGGTTATAGGTGAAAGGAAAAGGAAGGATATGAACTTTTGTAGTGCGAAATAGCAAAGAAGAAAAAGTTGTGGTGAAACTATTTGTAAGAGTGATTGAAATTATTGGCCTTAGTGGGGAGAGATCCATGTAGTGGGTGTAGTAATGACAGGCTTAAATTTTGTGTTGGGTGACGAAATAAACCAATGTGCCATGTGGTTAGTATTACTTGAATTAAGACTTGAGTTATTGGATTATAATGATAAGGTGATATGGTTTATGGATATGATGTAGACTACAGGGTCCCTTAGTTTAAGTTAGCACCTTTTCCCTCCGAGTGAGGCTTCAACATAGAAGTGTATTACAATGGAAAGTCAAATTTGTGTGGTTAGACGCGTATGGGAAAAATTGTAAGTTGGGAATGATGAGACATGTAATTTATTGTTTGGGGCGTAGGCAAATAATGTCTCCAAGCTCAAGTCTTTTAATTGTATCTTGAAGATGGAGAAGGATAATATTCGTACTTCCGCAGAGATTTTCATCTCATGAATTATATCAATCTTAATCAGGCCGAGGATTCTTAGGAAAAATTTATTTCTTACAATGCTCTGATCATGTGCCATAAAACACATGCCAAGATCATGTTGATGCCAAGTTTTGTTATCTTATGTTTCGTGCTTTCACGTTTCACTAGAGGTTATCATGAAGCTTGTTCGCTGCCTTCACATATTTTGTTGACGAAAAATACTTAAAGCTATATTACGTTCTTTATTCTACACTTTTAGAGCTCCAAAAAGTCCCTACCCATCATTCGGGGACGAATGATCCCAAGGAGGAGATAATGTAACACCCCATACTTTCGGGATAGAATCAAGACCGTCGTCCTTATGCGTATAGACCCAAAATAGATGATTCCTTGTTAATATATGTGTGGTGATCAATCCTATAGTGTAATAGTACCTTTGAATATGAATTGAGTTCACAAAAATCCCCTAACTCTAAGACGAGTTGAAAACATTTCAATTGAATAAGTTTTAGTGGATGTTTAAACTTGGGTCAAATTCCATTGATCATAACTCCAATAATATGATGAATTAGAGGGCCTATTATATATCAAATGAAATGTCTTCGAATAAGCTTTCCAACGATACCAATTTTGCCTAAATCCAATATCCGAACAAAAAGTTATGGCCATTTTAGTGACTGAGACAATAACAGCATGCGATAAGCGTGCGACGCACACCCTATCGCACACTCCAAATTTTTAGATACTGTTTCCGCATTTTTAAGGGAAAAATGGGTATCTTCCACCCCTTATCCAGCTATAACACGAGATTAAACTCCCAAGACACCAAAATATGATTTTATTCACCCAAATTACCCAAGAACACTCTCTAGGGTTTCAAACTAAAAACTCAAATAAATCAAGATTCAACCGTGTGTTTTCGAAAGTGATTAAAGATTTGGACTCCCCACACCAAAGGCCTCAAGAATAAGCCACTTTTCTCCGTAATCAACGTACACGGAGTTTTCCTAAAATCTCATGGGCATAGAAATCACATTATTAAGAGTGGGGTTTTGAAGTTTATGAATATACTCATGTTTTAGAAGTTTTGACGGTATTGTTTTGGTCTTTAGATCTTTCCCCCAAATTGATTTGAAATTATGTATATATGTAAGTATGTGTTCAAGAATGTTTATTCAATTGAGAGCATGAATTATAATGAATCCCTCTCTTGTTATGAGTTTTCCCATCTTCGTTTGAGATGAATTGTTTTGAATGCATTTTGAAAAGCATGATATGAAATACTTTGGCTTTTGCTACGTTTTGAATATGATTTTTGAATACGAAAGAGAGGGTTGTGAATGTTGAATATACATATAATGAAAGAGTGCATGGTTTTGCCAAGAGCACATGACCACCATATGTTTGATGAAAGTTTTTGCATGGTTTTGACTTGAGTTTCGGAACATGAAATATTTTATGCAAATTACATGTTTGGGTGGTCTGAAACTACATTTTTATGAAAGATCATGCTTATTGTATTATGACTTAGAAATAGAACTTGCAAGTCTTGGTGTGACGACACCAACTCAGAAAATGCCATGATAACTTCAGAACAGAATAAAATGCATGTTTGAAATCAGATTTACAGATTTTGTGATTTGAATGTTGCATGATTAGAAATGGTTAAAAATTGGGTAGAAAGAGATGTTAGGTGGCTCTCCGAAGAAGGCATGAGTCCAGATACTCATTTCCCAAAATCGTGATTGGCCGATTCGGGAATATCTTATATTACGCTGGCCTAGTGCCGTGTGGTGTATCAGAATCAGAGACTCCAACTCTTGCGGCACACTCGGGTTGGAGGCTTCCCCGCCGAGTCAATGGCGGATTTCATATAGCCTGTGGAATATCAGACTTGTAGGGGAGCGCCACCTAACTCAGAATGTAATACAAAGATCAAAACTATTTTGACAAAAAAATGACTTTCGATTTACGAATGATGCCCATGTATTTTCAGAAATTATTTTATGCATGATGTTTGATGAAAATTGCTCTCACCTATTATATATATATATATATATATATGTTCAAATACTCTATTTTGGATTGCTTCGCATGCCAGTACTTTTGTGCTGACCCCCTCCTTCCAGGTTCTGAGGCATAGTCTAGGGATCTAGATAAATAGTAGATAATTCAGATCACAGATTAGATTGTGCAGTGGTGAGCCTTCTATGATCTAGAAGGCCTGGTTATTTCAGATATGTATCCTTAGTTATGTTTTGGTTGACTGGGGGCCTTGTCCTAGTTTTCAGATAGTTTGTTTAGTTCATAGTAGAGTTTTCGCAGACTGAGTCAGACATTATTACTATTCGGATATATTTTGAATTTCAGTTTTCAGTATTATGATCACTTTTAGATTGACCATGTTTCCGTATTAGATGTCTATTTCCGCATTATGTTTTATTAAGTAAATGTTGTGCATGATTACCAGATAGAGAAGGATGTTCCGAGCCTTCATGGTTCGGAATGCTCGTCACGGCTAGAGCCCCGATTTGAATCGTGACAGAAATGTTATAAACAATATTATTATAGAAGAAGCAATATTAACAAATGAGAAAGGGGAAAAAGTGAGGAAGTGGGAATGTTGTATTTTCACTTCAATAATAGAGAACAATGACTCAATTAATTGGAGGGAAAATTCCAAAAGCAAACATTACTTTTCCTTTTTATATACTACTACTTTTCTGTGCCTGCCACTTTGAAATGTTATAACAATATTATTATACAAAAGCAATATTAACAAATGAGAAAAGGGAAAAAGAGAGGAAGTGGGAATGTTGTATTTTCACTTCAATAATAGAGAATTATGACTCTATTTATATTCTTCCGTTACATAATTCATAAGGAAAATTGGATTATATATGCACATATAAAAAAGATTAAGCGTAATATATTATATTCTCAATTTTTAAGGAAATGGAGCAACTAAAAAAAATGAATGGAGTATTACATACTCAATTTTTATAAAAGCTTACATATAAATATATTTATATAATATAATATAATAAAAGTTCTTTATACTAACCATTTAATGTACTTCAATCTTCTTTTAAAAAAAATTACTTATCTTTTTATTTTGCGAGTTGACAAGCACATCAATTGAGATTACACCTATAATTCGTAAATGAATACAAAAATTACGCGTTCAAAGCCTTATATGAATATTACATATGTAATTCTTTTTCATTTCTACTAAAATATTTATAGACTGATTTAATGATATTCTTGTAAAATTATTTAAAAATGAACAAAAAAAAAATCTTTAAATAGGTTAACAACTTTAAATTTTAACCCACTAAGTTCATGTGTAATAATATTTTTGGGGCAAAAAACTTGAATATTAAAAGCTTGGAGTATTGAAAATTTTGATGGAGTCTGAATTTTCACTTAGAAATTTAAAATATAAAAAGATAAATATATGAAGAAAAAATTCAACATTATCACATAAGAATTAAAACAAATAGTTTTATATAAACAATCTGATTTTTCATGAAAAAGAGATTCAAATTATACATTTAAATTTATTTAAAATATTACTTTGTAAATACCGTAGTTGAATAAGTTGAGGTTTGTAAATACCGTAGTTGAATAAGTTGAGGCTTGGAAGTAAAAATATTGTTAGCCACATAATGAGCCCACTTAGAAAATATAGACACATAATCTAGAAAAAAAGAAAAATAAATGGCTAATGGAGTTTTTTTTTTTTTTTTTTTTTTGGTTTCCCAAAGTATCCCCACAGTCAGTACCCATGAAACTAATCTTTCGTTCCTAGGTCAGCACACTAAGCGGTATATAACTGACCACAGAGTAGGGAATTGACCACAGAGTTCTATGGAGTTCTTGTTAATACTATTACTATTGACTAAATGATTGTACTATTTAAATGTGAGATGTAGTACATCAATTATTACCTTTCATCTTCCTATCTTGTATTCTCCCTCAAGCTTTTTTGCTTTTCCTCTCTTGCACTTTCTAGTTTTTTCTACTGATTTTTACTCCAACCAATTTCATGTACTTGCTCCTTTCCCCCTCAGCATTCATTTTCTCCTACCTTTGTTTCCTTGTAAATCTACTCCACAAAAGAAAAAAAAAAAATTGTAGAATTCAGACTTCCGAGGATCTAGGGAAAGACACAAGAGGCTGTTTTTCTTTATTAGACTAGCCAGTGAAGAATTACTTAAGGAGATAGCTATGGAAATCGTAACTGCCATTTTGAGCCCAGTCGCAGAACATTTGATACTGCCAGTTGCGCGACAGATTAGGCATTTGTTTTGCTATAGGCGCAACATCAGGTCTCTGGATGAAGAATCTAATAAGCTGGAGGGTATCAGAAGTGGGGTGCAGCAAAGAGCAGATGTGGCAGTTGTAATGCGAGGTCAAACTGAGGTTGAAAGGGGTTGCATCTATGGTTGGTGTCCAACATTGAAGTCACGTTACTTGCTGAGCAGGAGAGCCAAGAAATTATACTGGAAGTGACTAGACTTCAAAATGAAGGTGACAAGCATGTTGTTTCTGCAATACTGTACCAGATGTTGAACCTAGAAATAGTGTTGAGAAGTTCGACTCCAGAAAACAGGAGGAAGAGGTCTTGGCAGCTTTGAGAGATGAAAGGGTCACTACTGTTGGGATATGTGGTATGGGTGGTGTTGGTAAAACAACACTGGCTGAGAAAGTAAGAGCAAGGGCAAAACAAGCAGGGTTGTTTAAAGATGTTGTCATGATATCGGTCGGTCAACAACAACCAGACATTAAAAAAATACAGGATGAGATCGCCAGAGGAGTCAGTCTAAAATTAGAAGGGGACGATTTGTTGGAGCGTGGAGATAAGCTGCATTCAAGGTTAATGCAAAAGGACAGTCGCGTCCTTGTAATTTTGGATGATGTTTGGAAGAAGGTTGATCTAAAGAGGGTTGGAATTCCCAGTGGTAGCGACCACAACTACTGGTGCAAAGTGGCATTGACGACACGTCTCCGAGATGTTTGTGACGATATGGAGGCTAAAAAGATAGTAGATGTTGAAATCTTATCTGAAAAGGAAGCATGGATCCTTTTTAGGCAGAAAGCCAGTTATTCAACTGATGATTCCTCTCTTCCTGAAGTAGCAAAAGATGTTGCCAAAGAATGCAAGGGGCTGCCACTTGCAATTGTTACTGTTGCAGGAGCAATAATGGGTAAAACCAAGCCTTCATGGGAGGATGCCTTGTAGAATTACAAAAAGCAGCACCATAAAATATCCAAGGAGTGCTTGCAAATGCGTATCAACCTCTGAAGATAAGCTATAATCACTTAGAGAGTGATGAAGCCAGGTATGTCTTTTTGCTTTGTTCCTTGTTTGAGGAAGATAGTGATATTTGGACCGAAGAATTGCTTAGATATGGAATGGGGCTTGGCATCTTTTCGGAACTCGGAAATTTAGAACGTGCAAGAAATAGGGTGAGTCATCTGTTAGAAACATTGAAAGATTGTTTCTTGTTGAAACAAAAATTATGTCAAAATGCATGATGTGGTCCGTGACATGGCTATATATATTGCGTCTGAGGGTGAGCATAAATTTATGGTAAATCACAATGGGAACTCAGAAGTTCCCGAGAAATCACTCTTACGAGCAATACAATCACATGTCTATTGTTGCAAATAAATTTGATGAGCATCCCAGACCAATATCTTGCCCATGACTGAAGCTTATGATGTTAAAACTCCGTTTCAAAGAGGGTTTCAAATTACAGGATGATTTTTTTGTTGGAACGAGTAAACTCAGTGTCATAAGCCTGAGTGGATCTGGTCGAAACTCCCTTCTGCCCTTTCCATCATCCATTCAAAGGTTATCAAATCTGAGGACGCTGTGTCTGACTAATTTAATATTTGATGGCATATCCATTATTGGGGACTTGTCACTTTAGAAATTCTCAGCATCAGAGATTGTTACTTAGAGGAGCTTCCAGTGGAGATAGGAAGCTTGACCAATCTAACTATGTTAGAGTATTGGAATACTGGTCACAGAAAACTTATGAGGATTCCACCAGGGGTTTTATCAAGACTAGTTCGATTGGAGGAACTACATGTGGTGGGAGTAAAAGGTTGTAGTTACTCCACCTTGAGGGAGCTGGAATCCTTATCGAGACTGACTGCGCTGGCATTAGATGAATGTTCCGTAGATTTGATTTACCGTAACTTGGGCCTTTCCTCTAAGTTGACTCGGTACGCTCTTACTGTGGGTGGACACTACATGGGTACTTCAATCATGGAAACTTACAACAAGATTATAGCTCTACAGGTCACCGAGAGCACTCCATTGGGTGATTGGATCCGCCTCCTGTTGAGGAATAGCGAATTTGTATGTTTAGAAGGAAAGGGCTCCAAGAACGTACTGGTCGAGTTGCAGAATGTGAAAGATCTCATCCTGACTGATTGTGATTCATTGAATATCCACTATCAGAATAATATTCCATTCCCCAAACTCGAAAGGCTGAAGGTATGCGATTGTTATCGTCTACGACATCGTTTTTGTGCTTCCTTGGCTTGCCCTGATGACGAAGAAGAGGGGACCTCTTGAAGGACACATATCAGACCTGACGTAATCAAGTTCCTCAATTTATATTACTTGGAACTTGATGTTCTGAAATGCTTCACACACTTCTGCAGTGACACCTTCGAGGGAATTTTCCCTCTGTTACGGGAAATGCATTTGAAGGAATTACCAGAGTTCCAAAATTTCTGGCCTAGAACCAACAATGCTATCACTGACTCAAATCCTCTTTTTAATGTAAAGGTTTGCTTCTACACGAAAAAGTTTTTATTTGAAGGGTTTTTATCTTTTGTGGCGTTGATTATTAATTATGTTTTCAAAATAATTAAAGTTTTTAATTACTTTAATTTATAATACTTTTTTCTATTTCAATTTATGTGACACTGATATAATTTTGAGGGTCAACTAAATATTTTATATCTTTTTTATTTTTTAAGTTGTTGATTATTGTGATTTATAGTATATTTTGAAATATATAACAGATTAATTTTTTTTTTGATATATTTTTTTAGATATTAAATATATAAAAATTACCAATAATACATCATCTCAAATTGACCCTTTTCACCCTCTTTTTGATGAAACAGTGTGTTTCTACTGTTCTACTTGATCATTAAGATAAAATAATTTCTTTGACAGTCTCTCAAGTAGAATATTTATTAATTTCTGCATTTTATTAGAAATAGAGTGGTCGAATTCATAGTTAAATAGTAATACAATTAATTTATAAATTATATATTCATACATTTACATTTTATTGATATCTAATGATTTAGTAGTCTAAAAATGATTTAACTTACTGTGATAACATAACATTAAAAGACACATTCCAGAAATAACAATTTTATTTGTAATTATTTGCAAGACATGAGAAATGGAGTTGATACTTTGTCAATGTTTGTAGGTTTCTTGTCCCAACCTGGAATTGCTACGACTCTATAAGGCTAACAGCATAAGTGCTCTATGCTCTCACCAACTTCCAACTGCCTACTTCAACAAACTTGAGACATTGGAAGTACAATATTGTGGAAAATTGAGAAACTTGATGTCTCCATCAGTGGCTAGAGGTCTTCTGAATCTCCGGACATTAAGTATAAAAGATTGTGAATCAATCGAAGAAGTGATTACAGAAGGGGAACAAGAAGGAGATGAAATCATGTGTCATGACCCCTTATTTCCTGTGTTGGATAATCTGATACTCTATCAGCTGCCAAAGCTGGGGCATTTCATTCTGACTAAGCAAGCTTTTGAATTTCCATTTCTTAAAGAAGTGGATATTCGTGTATGCCCTAAAATGAAGGCATTTATCCAACTGGGAACTGTCAGCACACCGAGTCTCGGAAGTGTGAACAATGATGATGAACTGAAAGTAGTTGATACGATGTTCAATTCTAAGGTTTGTCTTGTGCCGCGGTTTGACTATATATCTGTGTCATTCATTAGTACACCCCTGGTCTACTTCTCTTTTTCCCGTTTTAACCTACGAATAATAATAGTAATCTTCATATAGTTGTTTATGCTTGTCACTTGAAGCTGGGGCATTTCTTTAATTAGATTTTCACTTGTTGTTAGCAAGATGTAAGATGAGATATGGTTCATATTCCATTTTGTACTTGAAGCACTACTGAAATTTCATCCCATATATAAAATGCTACATTTGCAGGTTTCTTGTCCCAACCTGGAAGGGCTAAAACTCTATGAGGCTAACAGCATAACTGCTCTATGCTCTCACCAACTTCCAACTGCCTACTTCAGCAAACTTGTAACCTTGGAAGTAGAAAATTGGGGAAAACTGAGAAACTTGATGTCTCCATCAGTGGCCAGAGGTCTTCTGAATCTCCGGACACTATGGATAGAAGACTGCCGATCAATGGAAGAAGTGATCACAGAACAACAAGGAGAAGAAATCGTGACATATCAACCCTTATTTCCCGTGTTGGAAGAGCTGAGCCTTTACCATTTGCTAAAGCTGGGGCATCTCATTCTGACAAGGCATGTTCTTGAATTTCCATTTCTTAAAGAAGTGGTTATTGATGAATGCCCTGAAATGAAGGCATTTATCCTGCAGGGAACTTTCAGCACACTGAATCTCGAAAGTGTGAACAATGATGATGAGCTGAAAGTTGTTGACCTCAACAAAGTGATGTTCAATTCGAAGGTTTGTCTTGTGCCGCTTTATAACTAAATGCTATATACATTTGTGTCATGCTATCTACTGCTCTCTTTCTGGTTTAACTAGCAAATAGTAATAGTAATAGTTAGAGTGAAGTGGTGGAAACACTTCCAAACTTAGCGTGAATTATTATTTTTGTCCTGAACTATGCCTAGTAGTTAAAACACTCATAGACTTAATGAATTTAAAAATGCCCATGATCTGCCACGTGACTTAGCAAGTGGTCTCAACCTCTTTTTTGCACGTGAGTTGCTTATGAAAAATGCCGCATAAGCAGACCATCTTGTTTGATTGCTTGTTCAATTGTCTTGATGACAAAATTTTGAGAAAAAGATGTTGACTGGAACTGAAAACCCAATGAATTTCCTAACCCAAATTCAAGAATTAAACACACCCACACTAAACAAACCACAGACCAATACAAAGCAAGCCAAAGATTTCTAGACTGAAACCATGTTAGTCAGGTAAGAAATAGGGGGCATTTTTATGTTCATTGAGTCAAACATTGGGATGTTTTAAGTATTAGGCATCGATCGGGGATGAAAGTAATATTGCGCGCCAAGTTTGGGATTGTTTTCACCAGTTCAATCTAATAGTAATAGTAATCTTCATATAGTTATTTTTGTTTGTCACCTGATACCTATGTTGATGGAGGTAACAAACATTGGTGAATCTATAATATTATAATCCCAGGGTTCACGTAAACGCAATAACTTCTTTCCATTGACTTTTTATCTGTATTAATAATATCTAGAGATTTCTTGACTTTAAATGCGATTATTATTATATATTAGCTTGAGGTCATTGAAGATTTCGATAAATTTCAAATTTTAAATCTGTCTCTCGTTCTAAATTCTTCTTTCATTATATGTAACAGCTAATATGTGGATTTGTTTTTCTCATTTAATCTTGCATTCTTTGTATCATAAAAGATGTTAAAGAATGCTATTTTGAAGATGCTTTTAAATACTCTTTTATTTGAGTCAACACTTGAACTTGCTAAATAAGCACTTTTGGCTTCTCAACTTATCACTTATGGTGTATTTGGTATGAAGGAAAATATTTTCCTAGAAAATGTTTTAATGGAAAACAAGTTGGTTTTTACTTTTTTTTTTCTTACGTTTGGTTGGTGAGTGAAAAATATTTTTAAAAAATACTCAATCACCCCCCTGAACTCTACCCGAAAGAGCTGTGACACATCTCAACTTCAAGGGGGTCCTATTACCCCCTGAATTAATTAAAAGTGGAGTTTTCACCCCGTTAGTGCCTATGTGGCACACACGTGTGCCTACGTGGACACTTGTGTGTTGTGCCACAGTAGAGATATTATATGCCAAAGATCAAATCTTTATAGCAAAATACACAACCCAATAAAATTTTTCAGCTCAAATATTGAGGAACTAATAGTTGTGGGGGTGGGATAGACAACAAGAAGAAGAAATTATACACCAAACACTTAACAAGGACAAAGTGGTTCAATTAAGCAACACTAGAGTTATATACACCAAAGATACAATCTTTATAGCTGTAAACGCAACCCCATAAAAGTTCCACCTCAAATACGGAGGAACCACTTTTCTGTGTATGTGCGTAGGGGTTGGGGAGGGGGGGAGGGGAGGGGCAAGGACAAAATGATTCAATTAAGCAACACTAGAGCTATTATACACCAAAGATACAATCTTTATAGCATAAAACAAAACCCCATAAAAATTCTAGCTCAACTAGTGAGCAATTACCTTTGGGTTGGGTTTGGGGGGACAACAACAAGAACATTATACACCAAAAACTAACAAGGAAAAAAATGATTCCATAAGCAATACTAGAGTAATGAAGTGAATTGAGAACTGAAACTAAAGTCTTCAGGTTCAAATCCCAACAGAGACAAAAACACTTTGTGATTCTTCCCATCTGTCCTAGCCTTGGTGAACAAAGTTACCTAATATCTACTGTTGTTGTGAGGGCAGGCATTCTATGTATTTAGTCGAGGTGCACAAAAGATAGATGAAATATTTATTGCAAAAACCACAGCCCCAAAAAAATAATGGGTTGGGTTTGGGGGGACACTAACAAGAAAATTATACGCCAAAACACTAACAAGGACAAAATTGATTCAATAACCAATACTATATAGTAATGAAGTGAATTGACAACCGAAACTAAGGTCCTCCGGTTCAAATCCCAATAGAGACAAAAACACTACACGATTCTTCCCATTTGTCCTAGCCTTGGTGGACAAAGTTACCTAATATCTATCGTTGCAGCGAAGGCATGCATTCTAAGTATTTTAGTCGAGGTGCACACAAGCAAGATGAAATCATTATAGCAAAACCCACAGCCCCATACAAATTCTAGCTCAACTATTGAAGAACTACCGTCCAATCTGTCCTAGTTTTGGTGGACAAAGTTACCCAATATACATTGCTAGTGGGAAGTGGCAGATATCCTGATAAATAATTTAGTCGAGGTGCATACAAGCTAGCCCAGACACCACAGTTATTAATAAAGGGAATCCCATTAATAAATAGACAAGTAACACTAGAGTAATACACCAAAGATACAATCTTTATACCATAAAACACAACCCCATGAAAAAATCCAGCTCAACTATTGAGGAACTACCTTTGAGTGTGCGCGTGTATTTGGGTGATTCTTCCAATCTTAGTCTTGATGGAAAAAGTTACCTAATATACATTGCTAGTGGGAAGTGACAGGTGGTTGTGATGCTTATGTAGTAGTAATTTTCTGCAAAAACCTATACTTGTAAATATGAAAACATAATTGTTCTAGAAGATTTTTGCTACCTCTTCGTGGAGGGAAGAATAAAATCGTTTTACTTAAATCTTTCTTCAGATTTACTTAAAAAAAAGAGAGAATTTTTATCCTCGAAATGTGGTAGCAACAAAATTTAGTGTCCTTTCTTTGCAGAGGTTGAGACTATGATATACGTAAATGTTAAAGAGATATATTCATCGTGGTTTAGTATATGCGGAAAGCATTCTTTGTTGTAGTGGAAATTATTCATGCGAACCCATCAGAATTAGTTCTCGTGTAATAAACTCTTTAGAAGCACACCCTTTCCGCCTTTTAAGTTTTAACAGAAAGGGTTCGTTTCGGTTCAAAGACAAGTTATACATGAATCCTAATGCAGGAATTAGTTATGTAGGAATAAGTTATATAAAGATTAGTAATACAGAGATTATTTCTTATTGTTTTTGATTCATTGCACAAAATTGAATAAATCCTAATATATAAGCAATTATGGGCGTGATGAATGAATTATTCTAGCTATTTCTGTGACTTCTTCTATGCTTTATGTACTAAACCAGTTGTTGTAACAACATCGTTGATCTCATCCTTGTTGGTTATAATACGAACAACTTGAATTTGTTGATACAGTTTTTCTTTACAAAATGATAAATTGGTAGCAAGTGGGAGTACTATATGTGGAAATTTGAAAGTAAACTATTAAAGTCAACAACTATGGAGGCTGCTCCTAGTTTTGTGTGAAGTAACATTTAATTAACACAAGTTTTTATCATGTCTTATGTAGGTGTAACATGGGCTTATCTTTTAATATTATTTTTGGTCAAATTATCTAGTTCGAAAAGTCTTCTTAAATTTCGTGTCAAGTCAAAATCAAACAAATAAATTGAAACAATGGGAGTATTCTTTTTGGTCAATTTACGGACTTCACCCCTTGCCTTATTGTATTGTGGAACACCTATTCAAGTAAACAAGTTGGCTATGTTCGAACAAGTTGTTTCACAAGAAATTAAAGGCCACAATGCATATTGCAAGATGCACATGAATTTATTCTTTACATGTCTGTGGAGTTTGACTCCAGAAAATTGGTAGTGGATTGGTGGATAATATTTTTATGCATTTATTTATCAAATAGGAGGATTGTTCTAGCTATTTCCAGGACTAAACCAGTTGTTGTCATTCTTCTCATTCTTGTTGGTTATAATACGAACAACTTGGAAGTATTATTGTGAAAACTCAAAAGTAAAATTATTAAAGTCAAAAACTATGGAACCACTCCAAGACACACATGCAGGAGGCTGCTCTTACTTTTATGTGAAATACAATATTTAATTAACATTATTGTGAGATCGTCCAAGAGTGTCTATAAAGAGATAATACATAAATATGATCCTAAACTTGACATCAAATTATAACTTTTACCTTAAATTTTGATAGTGTACAAATAAGATCTTTAACTATTCAAAACCTGAACAAATATGACCTCCGATTTCGCAACGCCTACGTTGAAAGGTAATCCAATCACACGGTGTCATGTCGTTAAAAGGGCTGACTTGGAGGGAGGTCATATTTGTGCACTGTCAAAGTTTTGCTTTTTGTGTTAAAACGACGTCGTTTTTTTTTATTATTATTATTATTATTGTTGTTGTTGTTGTTGTTATTATTATAGCAGGAATCGAACCCGCGCAGTAGGCTGAAGGAAGCGCCTAAGAAGAGAAAATGACACCACTGGGCTATCTAAATGCCTTGTTTCATGTGGTTCAACATTAATATACGTACATAAATATACATTTTCTACCTTATATATATACAACATAATTTTTTTACTGAGGGAGTTCGGGTGAACCCCATGGCAACCACATAGGTCCACCCCTGCGTTAATTTAATAACATTTTAATTACATTAATTTGATAACATTAATTTAATATATTACTACTACTATGCTTAATAACATTAATTTAATAACGTTTTATTAAAAATATAATTTTTATTATTAGTATAGTTTCATCTTTAATTTAATATTTAAATAAATAATATTTAGATATAATATATAACTTAAATTCGTCCTCTGCTTTATAATATATATATATACCCGCGCGATTTTTCGTATGAGGCTGACCTACCTAATTAATAAATCTTCAATATTGCTCTTTTTTCGCAATGACAAAAGAAATTAGATTTCATTTTCATCTTTAAGCGGAAAATAATGAAAAAATAATAGTGAAAAGTCATTTAAAGGACATATTTATGTAGTTTTAAATAGTTAAAGGTTATATTTGTGCACTGTCAAAGTTTAGGGTCATATTTATGTATTATGCCCTTAGATTTTAAGCTGGATCCACCCAGTTTTGTGTACTTAACACGCATTTTGCCACGTAGGATCGGAGGTCATATTTGTACAATTTTGAATAGTTAAAGGTCATATTTGTGCACTGTCAAAGTATAAGGTCAGTTATAATTTGGTTTCAAGTTTATATGGTCATATTTATGTATTATCTCGTCAAAGTCATCCCTCACCTGTCATTTTCATCTGATCCAACCGTTCCCTTTTCTTTTTAATACCCTATAATCCTCTGTTGTGTTTGCTCTCAAGCTGTTTCTAGTGATTCTTACTCCAACCATTTTTCTCTTTATTCCATTCCCCTTAGCTCTCATTTTCATCTGCTCCGATCGAGTTCCCTTTTCTTCTTAATTAGTACTCTATAGTCCTCTCTTTTATTCACCCTCAAGCGGTTTCTAGTGATTCTTACTCCAACCATTTTCATCTCCAACGCTTTATAACATCTCGGGCTCATCACTTTATCCCCAGGCTTCTTTCTTTGTCAACCATTTCCCTGATCTTTCATTTTCTCCTACCTTTGCTCCCTTGCAAAATCTAATCAAAAATATCTAAACAGAAAAAGGAAAAAAAAATTTAGTGTTCAGACACAAGAGTCTTGTTTTCTTTCTTACACTAGCCAGTGAAGAATTAATAAGGTGATAGCTATGGAAATCTTATCTATGTTTGTGGACAAAGTCACAGCTTGCTTGATCCCGCCAGTTGTGCGAGGGATTGGGTATTTCTATTATTACAAGAGAAACATCACATCCCTGGAAGAAGAATCTAATAAGCTGGAGAACATCAGAATTGGGGTGCATCAAAGAGCGGAGGCTGACCGGAGAAACTTACAAGTCATTTCACCCAATGTTGAGGCTTGGTTAACTAGTGTTGATACTTCTACTGCAGATGTGGCAGTTGTAATGCGAGGTCGAATTGAGGTTGAAAGGGGTTGCTTCTATGGTTGGTGTCCCAAATTGAAGTCACGGTACTTGCTGAGCAGGAAAGCTAAGAAACTTGAACTGGATGTGATTGGTCTTCAATCGGAAGGTAAAGATTATGTTTCTTTCTCCTATCCAGCACCACTTGTAGTTAAAGTTATACACAGTGGTGAGGAGTTTGACTCTAGAAAACAGAAAGTGGAAGAGGTCATGGAAGCTTTGAGAGACGAGGGGATCACTGTTGTTGGGATATGTGGTATGGCTGGTGTTGGTAAAACAACCCTGGCTGAGAAAGTAAGAGCAAGGGCAAAACAAGCAGGGTTGTTTAATGATGTTGTCATGGTAACTGTCAGTCAACAACCAGACTTCAAAAAAATTCAGGGTGAGATCGCTGGAGAAGTTGGGCTGAAGTCGTTGCAAGGAGACAATTTGTTGAGTCGTGGAGATTATCTACGAGCAAGGTTAATGCAGAAGGGCAGTCGCGTCCTCGTAATTTTGGATGATGTTTGGGAGGCTCTTTATGATCTAGAGAAACTTGGAATTCCCAGTGGTAGCAACCACAATTATCAGTGCAAAGTGACATTGACGACGCGTCGCCGGGATGTTTGTGACGCTATGGATGCTCAAAAGATCGTAGATGTTGGAATCTTATCTGATGAAGAAGCTTGGGTCCTTTTTAGGCAGAAAGCCGGCTCTTCAGCTGACGATCCCTCTCTTCCTGAAGTAGCAAAAGATGTTGCCAATGAATGCAAGGGGCTACCACTAGCAATTATTACAATTGCAGGAGCGCTAAAGCACAAAGACAAGCCTTTGTGGGAGGATGCCCTCGTAGAATTACAAAAATCAGCACCCAAAAATATCCCAGGAGTGCTTACAAATGTGTATCAACCTCTGAGGATAAGCTATTACCACTTACAAAGTGATGAAGCCAGGTATGTCTTTTTGCTATGTTCATTGTTTGAGGAAGATAGTAATATTTGGACTGAAGAATTACTTAGATATGGAATGGGGCTTGGCATCTTTTCGGAGCCCAAAAATTTAGAACGTGCAAGAAATAGGGTGTCTAATCTGTTAGAAACATTGAAAAATTGTTTCTTGTTATGCCAAGGTTCAGACAAAAATTATTTCAAAATGCATGATGTGGTGCGAGACGTGGCTATATATATTGCGTCTGAGGGTAAGCATATTTTTATGGTAAGTCACAATGTGAAATCAGAAGAGTTCCCAAGAAAAGACTCTTACGAGCAATACAATCATATGTCAATTGTTGCAAATAAATTTGATGAGCATCCCAGACCAATATCTTGTCCACGACTGAAGTTTCTAATGTTAAAACTCCATTTCGAAGAGGGTTTCAAATTAAACGATGATTTTTTTGATGGAATGAGTGAACTTAGTGTCATAAGCCTGATTGGATATGATCAAGAATCCATTCTGCCCTTTCCATCATCCATTCAGAGGTTGTCAAATCTGAGGACGCTATGTCTGAATAATCTAAGATTGAATGACATGACCATTATTCGGGAATTAGTCTCTTTAGAAATTCTCAGCATTAGAGATTCTTACTTAGAGGAGCTTCCAGTGGAGGTAGGAAACTTGGTCAACCTAATTATGTTAGAGTATTGGAATACTAGGTATAGAAAATGCATGAGGATTTCACCAGGGGTCTTATCAAGACTAGTTCGATTGGAGGAACTACATGTGGTGGGAGTAGAACAATGTAGTTACTCCACCTTGAGGGAGCTGGAATCCTTACCGAGATTGACTGCGCTATCATTCACCTATTCCAGAGATGTGATTTACAGTAACTTGGGCCTATCCTCCAAGTTGACACGGTACGCTCTTACAGTGGGTGGAGGCAACATAGAGGATACAATCATGGCAACTTACAACAAGATTATCGCCCTAAAGGTCAGCGAGAGCACTCCATTGGGTGATTGGATCCGCCTACTGTTGAGAAATAGCGAATTTGTAAGTTCAAGAGGAAAGGGCTCCAAGAATGTACTGGCTGAGTTGAAGAATGTGAAAGATCTCAGGCTGGCTTATTGTGATTCATTGGATATCCATTGTCAGAATAATATTCCATTCCCCAAACTCGAAAGGCTGAAGGTAAGTGAGTCTGATCATCTACGGCATCTTTTTTGTTTGTCCTTGGTTTGCCCTGATGATGAAGAAGAAGGGATCTCTCGAAGAACACATATGAGACCTGATGTAATCAAGTTCCCCAATTTATATCGCTTGGAACTTGGTAATCTGGGACGCTTCACTCACTTTTGCAGAGACACTGTTGAGGGCATTGAGTTCTCTCTGTTAAGGGAAATGCAATTTGGGGGATTACCAGAGTTCCAAAATTTCTGGCCTACAGACAACAATGCTATCACCGACTCAACTCCTCTTTTTAATGAAAAGGTTTGCTTCTACATGAAAAAGTCATGTAAAACTTTTCAGCTTTTATTTAAAGGGTTTTTATGAATTAATATTTTAATTATATACAACAACATACCTAGTTCTCTATTGTCTGTGTTTTCTTAATAAAATATTTCCTAACTGATAATTTGAAATTCTTTTGAAGTATAATAGAGTAGCCATTGGGAATTTCTTACAAAATATGCCTCTATTTTAAATGCACGGTTAGAGAGACTGTGTGTACATGGGACGTTTAGGTTCACTTTTTATCAAAATCACACCAAATCAACTATACCGGTTTTCTCAGTTAATTTATATATTGTATATTCATATATTTACATTTTATTGATATCTAATGATTTAGTCTAAAAATGATTCAACTTACTGTATTAAAATAACATTAAAGACACGCCAGAAATAAGAATTTTATTATTAATTATTTGCAAGACATGAGAAATGGAGTTGATACCTTGTCAATGTTTGCAGGTTTCTTGTCCCAACCTGGAAGTGCTATCTATCTGGAAGGCCAACAGCATAACTGCTCTATGCTCTCACCAACTTCCAGTGGGCTACTTCAACAAACTTGAAAAATTGACAGTGAGGAGGTGTGGGGGGTTGAGAAACTTGATGTCTCCATTAGTGGCCAAAGGTCTTCTGAATCTCCGAACACTATTGATACAAGAATGCCAATCAATGGAAGAAGTGATTACAGAAGAGGAACAACAAGGAGAAGAAATCATGACAAATGAGCCTTTATTTCTTGTGTTGGATAAGCTGATACTCAATAAGCTACCAAAGCTGGGGCATTTCATTCTGACGAAGCGTACTCTTGAATTTCCATTTCTCAAAGCATTGAAGATTCACGACTGCCCTGAAATGAAGACGTTTGTCCAACAGGGATCCATCAGTACACTGACTCTCAAAAGTGTGAACAATGATGATGAGGTGAAAGTAGTTGATACGATGTTCAATTCTAAGGTTTGTCTTGCACCGTGGTAAAACTATATATTTGTGTCATGCATTAATACACTCCTGGTCTACTTCTCTCTTTCCTGTTTTAACCTGGGAATAATAATAGTAATCTTCAGATGGTTGTTTATGTTTGTCACTCGAAGCTGGGCATTTCTTCAAGTAATTAGATTTTTCACCTGTTGTTACCAAAATGTAAGATGAGATATGCTTCATATTCCGTTTTGTAGTTGAAGCACTACTGAATTTTCATCCCTTATATAAAATACATCATTTGCAGGTTTCTTGTCCCAACCTGGAAGTGCTATTTATTAGTGGTGCTGCGAGCATAACTGCTCTGTGCTCTCACCAACTTCCAACTGCCTACTTCAGCAAACTTGAATCATTGGAAGTAAAGTCGTGTGGAAAATTGAGAAAATTGATGTCTCTATCAGTGGCCAGAGGTCTTCTGAATCTCCGAACACTAAGCATAAAAGACTGCCGATCAATGGAAGAAGTGATTACAGAAGAGGAACAACAAGGAGAAGAAATCACGTGTAATGAGCCCTTGTGTCTCCGGTTGGAAGAGCTGAAACTCAACTATTTGATAAAGCTAGCTCATTTCATTCTGACTAAGCATGCTCTTGAATTTCCATTTCTTAAAAATGTGGCAATTACCGTATGCCCTAAAATGAAGGCATTTATCCAACAGGGATCTGTGAGTACAACGAGTCTCGAAATTGTGAATGATGATGATGTGCTGAAAGTTGTTGATCTCAATAAAGCGATGTTCGATTCTAAGGTTTGTCTTATGCCGCTTTATAACTAAATGCTATACATATTTGTGTCATGTATTAACAACTCTTTCTGATTTAACTAGCAAATAGTAATAGTAATAGTTAGAGTGAAGTGGTGGAAACACTTCCAAACTTAGCTTGAATTATTATTTTTGTCCTGAACTATGCCTAGTAGTTAAAACACCCATAGACTTGACTAAATGAATTTAAAAACGCCCATGATCTGCCACATTAGCAGACCATCTTGATTGACAAAACTTTGTAGGTGTGATCTTCGGTAGTGTTGAGAAAACGCTGTTGTCCGGAACTGAAAACCCAACGAATTTCCTAACCCACATTCAAGAATTAAACACGTTCACTCTAAATAAATCCTAAATCAATACAAACCACAAATCATAGTTCGGGGATGAAAATAATAATTCACACTAAGTTTGGGGGTGTTTTACTTCAATCTAATACTCGTAGTAATCTTCATAAAAGTTCGGGTTAGGTTTTGTGATTAGAGAGAATTCAGAGAAAGAAAGGGAGAGTCCTAGAGATTTTGAGAGAATTTGACACATTAATACATAAGCTCAGCGGGACAACAAGTGAAAACATGCTATTCAAGGCAAATAAGGGGCATTTTTAGGTTCACTTAGTCAAGCATAGCGTGTTTTAAGTAGTAGCTATAGTTCGGGGATGAAAGTAATAATTCGTATCAGGTTTGGGGGTATTTTCACATCAATCTAACAGTAATAGTAATCTTCATATAATTATTTTTATTTGTAACCTGATACCTATGTTGACGAAGGTAAGCAAACATAGGTGAATCTACAATATTTTAATTCAAGGGTTCACGTGAATCAATAACTTTTTTCCATGGACTTTTTATTAGTGGTAGTAATATTATAGATTCCATAATTTTCGACGTGATTATTATTGTATATTAATTTGAGGTCATTGGAGATTTCAATAAAATTCAAATTTTAAATCAGCCTGTTCGTTCTAAATTCTTCTTTCACATTTGTCTTTCACATTTCATCTTGCATTCTTTTTCATTTTGAAAGATCTTAAAGAATTCTATTTTAAAGATGCTTTTTTAAATACTATTTTTATTTTCAACTTATCATTTAGGGCTTGTTTGGAACGAAGAAAACGTTTTTCATGGAAAACAAGTTGGTTTCTTACTTATTTATTATGTTTGATTGGTGAGTAAAAATATTTTTCGAAAAATATTTCTAGTGTTTGATTGGTGAATGAAAAAATATTTTTCAAAAAATACATTTTTGTGCTTAATTAAATAGTAAAAAGTAATTTTTGATCCCGAAAAATATCTTTTTAGGGTGTGTTCAGTATTTAGGAGGAAAATATATTTTAGGAAAATAAGTTGTTTCTTACTTATATTTTTGTGGTCATTATGCAAGTAGGAAAACAATGAGAACGAATAGATTAGAAGAATGGGTTAAGAAAAAAGTTTTGAAATTATTTTAAAAAATAAATTAAAATAATTAAATCCTCTTTTCGAGGAGGGGGGTTGGTAGGGTTGGGGGTTTGGGGGGGTCAAAATAGATGGTAGAGGTGTGGTAAGAAAAAAACTTTGAACTTTTTTTTTAAAAAAACTAGTTTAAATTTTTATTTTTTTTTTTTTTGGGGGGGGGGGGGGGGCTAGTACAGGGTGGGGTTGAGGTAAAGGAGTGAGGGTAGGAAAGAAAAAACTAAAAAAAAATAAAAAAAATAAAAAAATTAAAACATTTGATTTAATTTTGGGGAGGGGGTCCTGGAAAGGGTGGGGTATGAAAAAAATTGATGGTTTGGTTAATAAATCATGTTGTTTTTTTTTCATTATAATTAATAAAATATTTTTTAACTTACAATTTGAAATTCTTTTGAAGTGTAATAGAGCAGCCATTGGGAATTTCTTACAAAATATGCCTCTATTTAAAGTGCATGGTTAGAGGGAGTCTGTGAACATGAGACATTTTGATTCACTTCTTATTAAAATCAAACCAAATTAACTATATCGGTTTTTTCAACTAAGTTATATATTGTATATTCATATGTTTACATTTTATTGATATCTAATGATTTAATTTACTGCAATAAAATAACATTAACAGGCGTGCCAGAAATAAGTATTTTATTAATTATTTGCAAGACATCAAAAATAGAGTTGATATCTTGTCAATGTTTGCAGGTTTCTTGTCCCAACCTGGAAGTTCTACAACTCCACGAGGCTAACAGCATAAGTGCCTTGTGCTCTCACCAATTTTCAACTGCCTACTTCGGCAAACTTAAAGAATTGGGTGTGAGGAGGTGTGGAAAATTGAGAAACTTGATGTCTGCATCAGTGGCTAGAGGTCTTCTGAATCTCCAGACACTAAGCATAAGAGAATGTCAATCAATGGAAGAAGTGATTACTGAAGAGGAACGACAAGGAGAAGAAATTATGACAAATGAGCCATTATTTCCCATGTTGGATAAGCTGATACTTGATAAGCTACCAAAGCTGAGGCATTTCTTTCTTACAAAGCGTACTCTTGAATTTCCATTTCTCAGAGCAGTGAAGATTCATGACTGCCATGGAATGAAGACGTTTGTCCAGCAGGAATCTGTTAGTATATCGAGTCTCAAAAGTGTGAACAATGAAACGATGTTCAATTCTAAGGTTTGTCTTGTGCGCGGTATAACTATATATTTGTGTCATGCATTAATACACCCCTGATCTACTTTTCTCTTTCCCGTTTTAACCTGCGAATAATAATACTAGTAATCTTCAGATAGTTGTTTATGTTTATCACTTGAAGCTGGGCATTTCTTTAAGTAATTAGATTTTCACCTGTTGTTATCAAGATGTAAGATAGATATGGTTCACATTACATTTTGTACTTGAAGCACTACTGAATTTTCATCCCTTATATAAAATACTACATTTGCAGGTTTCTTGTCCCAACCTGGAAGTGCTATTTATTAGTAGTGCTGACAGCATAACTGCTCTGTGCTCTCACCAACTTCCAACTGCCTACTTCAACAAACTTGAAACTTTGAAAGTAGATAGTTGTGAAAAATTGAGAAACTTGATGTCTCCATCAGTGGCCAGAGGTCTTCTGAATCTCCGAATGCTAGATATAAATCAATGTCAATTAATGGAAGAAGTGATAGGAGAAGAGGAACGAGAAGGAGAAGAAATCATGTGTAATGAGCCCTTATTTCCCCGGTTGGAAGACCTGAACCTTTACAATTTGCCAAAGCTGGGGCATTTCATTCTAACTAAGCATGCTCTTGAATTTCCATCTCTTAAAGAATTGGATATTAGTAGCTGCCCTAAAATGAAGACATTTATCCAACAGGAAACTGTGAGTACACTGAATCTCGAAAGTGTAAAAAATGATGATGAGCTGAAAGTTGTTGATCTCAATAAAGCGATGTTCAATTCTAAGGTTTGTCTTGTGCCGCTTTATAACTGAATGTTATATATTTGTGTCATGATTTAACAACTCTTTCTGGTTTAACTAGCAAATTGTAATAGTAATACTAGAGTGAAGTGGTGGAAATACCTCCAAACTTAGCGCAAATTATTTTACAATTCTCCTTATTTTTTTCCTATGTGTTGGCTTATGACTGAGCACAATAGATGAACATTAAAAGACACACCAGAAATAAGAATTTTATTAATTATTTGCAAGACATCAGAAATGTGTGAAAATATTAAAGTAAATTTTTTGGAATTATATATTTCTAGCTAAGTTTCTAGAATAATCGAGTGTGATATTTAGGATAATCAACTTGAAGAAATATCTATATATTCTAGGTATTTTTTGGTAGAAGAATCTAGAAAGTTATAGTGTAGTCTCTTTGATATTTATACTTAGGACAAATCTAGATATCTTCCTTCACCCTTATAGCTTCCTCTTCTTAGTTGAATCTTCCGATCTTAGTTAATGATCTTGGGCTATCAAAAGGTCTCTCCAACTACACCTTTCTTCTGCTATTCTCTACAAAATGGAGTTGATATCTTGTCAATGTTTGCAGGTTTCTTGTCCCAACCTAGAAGTACTACGACTCTATAAGGCTAACAGCATAAGTGCTCTATGCTCTCACCAACTTCCAACTGCCTACTTCAACAAACTTGAAAAATTGAAAGTACGGAATTGTGATAAACTGATAAACTTGATGTCTCCATCAATGGCCAGAGGTCTTCTCAATCTCACGAAACTAAAAATAGAATATTGTCCATTAATGGAAGAAGTGATCACAGAAGAGGAACAACAAGGAGAAGAAATCATGACTAATGAGCCCTTATTTCCCCGGTTGGAAGAACTAATACTCCATAAGCTACCAAAGATGGGGCATTTCTTTCTGACGAAGCATGCTCTTGAATTTTCATTTCTCAGAGCAGTGAAGATTCGTAAATGCCCTGAAATGAAGATGTTTGTCCAAAAGGGATATGTGAGTACACCGAGTCTCGAAAATGTGAACAGTGATGATGAGGTAAAAGTAGATGATGTGAATGAATGGATACATCGGAGGTTCATTTCTAAGGTTTGTCTTGTGGTGCTAGCTAGCTGTATAACTAATTAATTCTACTGCTCTCTTTCCATCTTAACTTAATAGTAATAACTTTATTCAGATACTCAGTTATGTTCATCACTTGATGTAGTTTCCTTTTACCTGTCCCCAAATGTTTATCTTTCAACTAAATATTGTAATGTCTGCTCTTCTGTAATCTCTATTCTTAGGAAGAAGGTGGAAGTGAATCTGAAGCTTCAATTGAGTGACGGCAGAAGTACTCGACGATAAGTCCAAAGTGCATCCAAGTTAGCTCGAACATCACCTGATACCTATGCTCGTGATGGGAGGTAACAAGCAGAGGTGGGTCTACACTATAACCCATGGGTTCACATGCTTTTGCCCAGAGACTTGTATCTCTATTTGTAATTTCTAGAAAATAGTTTATTGCGAGCGCAATTACTATTATTATTATATTAAACTTGAGGGCCCGGTAGGATTTGATAAATTTAAAATTTTGAATTCTCTTGTGAAAGACATATTATCTGGCTCTAGTGACTCATCAAAATCCTCATATGGGAAGTTCAAAATTTCTATTTTTTGATCAATATAATAAGAGTGTTTCAATACTCACGAGACTGAGTTGCCAAACCATACAAATTCGGGAAGTTGGGGAAAGCAAAACATTACACATTCCGTAAAAATAAGCATGAAATGATTTGTGTTTTAGTTTGATAATATAGAGTATAGGAAGCAAAATAATCATTCCTCCATGTGATTTTCCTCCGACTGCTTCTGGCGTAACCCCCGGGACCTTGATAGGCAGTGCTTTTCTGGAACCGGGACTAAGTAAATGCTCTGCTCGAGCTCCTTCGCTGCTTCTCTCTGCTCCTTGGCTTTCTTTCCTTTCATCCTGTATGGTTTTCCCAGTAATGTTAATATCCAGAAAAGGCACATGATGAATAAAAAGTAGTGGAAATTAGTGAAGCACAGTCTAAGGAACCTCTTAGCAATAGTTCTCTCCTCCCTATCGACTTTGATTTTATCAATTTTCTTGATGGCCTTCAAAGTGTTCTCAGTTACATTCCTGTCATATCTGTCCGGCCTATTACGTTTCCTCTCAAATTCAAATGTTGAGTCCTTCAAATGAAAATTAGCAGAGCGTCAAGGAATTTCAGTATCCAAAAGAACATAACAAAGATTAGTATCTAATAAAAGCACATAGATTATATCGGAGGAGAAAAAAGGGACTTTGTTCACCTGAGTCATGTCCTTTCCATGCAGCCGTCTATATGTTTAGTTGCTAAAATCATTTTCTTTAAACGGATCAAAGAGGAAAGTAGATCAAACAAATTGAAACTACGCAAATAGTCGACAACTGACTTTCTTAATAAAGAGAAGTTGGGGACAAATACATGTAAGATGTAGGCCACCTGATAATTATTTTTTGACAGAATATATCTTAATTTGATCTAAAGTTGGCATTAACAAATAACAGACTCGTTCTTAACCAGTCATGTTAAAGAATAAAGGCATGTCTCGTATGCATGTGTAACACCCCATAATTTCGGGCAAGAATTTAGACCATCGTTTCTACGCGTATAAACCCTAACTAAATTATTCCTTGTTAATATATGTGTGGTGATCACTCCTATTGTGTGGGGAAACCTTTGAATATGAATTGAGGTCACAAGAATCCCCTAACTCTAAGGCAAGTTGAAAACAATTCTATCGATTTAGTTTGAGTGGACACTTCAATTTGGGTCAATTTTCGTTAATCATAACTTCTGTTATATAACAAAATGGGTGGCTTGCTATATATCAAATGAAAGGTCTTTGAGTCTTCTTTCTAACGAAACTGATTTCTTCCAAATACAACATCGGAGTAAAAAGTTATGCCTAATTTACTTCAGCATATCAATCTATCAACTGAGGGACTGTTGCGACTTTTTTTTTGTTTCCTTAAGGGTATTTTAGTCTTTTCCCCCAACCCCAATCCGCCCAAACATCTGATTTAAGCCTCTGGCAAGCATTTTATACTTATATTCATCAAAATTCTTCTGAACCCGAAACCCTAAGCTCCAACATTCAAGATCGAGAATTCAAGCCAAGTCCAAGATTTCTAAGAAAACGAATCAAGATTCGAGTTCTACTCTTTAGTCTAAGTAATCTAAGGTACGCGGGGTCTTCCTAAATATACATGGGCATGGTAAGTTCTTATTAATCATGTTAAAGGTTTAGAAATTATGAATTTACAAGGGGTTTTTGGATTTATAATTAGATTCATGCTTTTAAAGTTTCTGATGACATTAATTTTGTCTTGAGGCCTTTTCCCCAAATATGATTTATAACCATGTTCAAGTAGATATATGTATGAGTTTGCTGAGTTTGAATATTGAATTGAGAGCATGAATTATTTGAAATTCCTCTCTTATTTACAAGTCTCTTAATTTTGTAAGATATGATGTGTTCGAAATGTGATATTGGAAACATGATTTAATATAAAAGCTTTGACTTTGATTATGACTTGATTATTGATTTTTGAATTGAAGAGAGAGGATTTTACATGTTGGTAAGTGCTGAATATATATATATATATATATACGCAAAGAATTTCATGGGTTGTTGAAATTTATGACCACCACAAGTTTGTTGCAATGATTGAAAGGAATGGTTTTTGCATAGTTTGATAAATGTATTGAAGAAGGAATTTTTTGAACTATTTGAAATATGGTGGTTTGAACTTTATTTTCTCAAAGAAAAGACTGTGATATGATATTTTTATGGCTCAGAGATATGACTTGCAATTCATGGTATGACGATACCAATACAGATAATGCCATGGTAAATTCAGAACAGAATATAGATTTTTACTCAGATTTTCAGAAAGATGCATGTTTAGAACAGGCTAAAAATGGGCTTAAAAAGAGTTAGGTGGTTACCCGAAGAAGGCGTTTGAGTGTAAGAGCTGATCGCTGGAAAAATCATGTTTTGCCAACACAAGTATTGTCCGAAAAAGAAAATAATGTGGACGTCATGTAAGGGTGATGCCACGGTATACTTGTAAGGGGGTATACCAAACTATGCATAAACTCCAACCCTTGCGGCAAACTTGGGTTGGGGGCTTGGCCGCCGAGTTAAGGGCGGATTCCTTATAGCCCGAGGGATTGTAAAAATGTAGGGTGTACCACCTAACTCAGAAGTAATAAAAAGATTAGAACTGCGTTGACAAGATTGTTTTAAGATCATTGAAATTGCCCATATATTTTTTTTAACTATTACATGCTTAATGTTTCAAGACTTGCTCTCATCTATGTTATATATATAATAAATACATTACTTTGGATTGCTCTGCGTACCAGTACATCTGTACTGACCCCCCTCCCCCTATATTCCAGTATCCGAGACACAGTCCTGTAGTCTCATATAGCAGTAGATCCGTGTGTGTCAGAAGTTGCAGTTGATGAGCCTCCTCTATTCCGGAAGGCCTGAATTTCAAATTTCATTGTTTCTATCCTTTTCTATGGTCTGGTTGGGGCCTTGTCCTAGTTTTGTCTCAGTCTTCAGAGGTTATTTTCAGTCAGTAGAGATTTCGCAGATTAATGTTAGATGTTGATCTTATGAACTCATTTCATTATTGTGTAGTTGAAATAAGAGTTGACCATGATTTCGTTGTAATATTTTTACGCATTTTTCCTTATTGTATATAAATGGTGTTCATGATTGACAGATAGAAAGGGATGTCTGGGCCTTTATGGTTCGGGATGCTCGTCGTGGCCAGGGCCTCGACTCGGATCGTGACAGCATGTCCTGTATCTGCATATGAAAAATAATTAGTTTTACGGTTCTTTTCGAGTAGTAAATCTTTCTGTTGACACAAGTTGTCCATGTGATACTGGAATTAAGCGGCATTGGCATATGATCACACGTGTCTCCAAAATTAAGAGTCGAGTTTCAAGGTACATTTAAATTTTATTAATCACTTGGATTTTTCACTTGTTGTCATATCATGACTTTAAAAAAATTGGACCAACTCTTTTTTTTTCTGTATGATTGTGATACATGAAGTCAACTGTTTATAGTTGGTATCATCCATGTAATGCTTTTTCTAAGGCCAGTATCACTCATATATTAATGGAGAAAACCACAGAGGAAGTGGTAAACGATTATTTGGAGGATCTTATCAGTAGAAACTTGTTAATCCTTAGGAAAAGGAGAATTAACGGTGATATAAAAGCATGTGGAATGCATGATGTCCTGTGTGACTTCTGTCTGAATGAAGTTGAGAAGACAAAGTTTATGCATGTTGAGACAACTGACATACTCCGTACTTGTCCAGCACAAAAGTTGTAATATCTCGTATATTTCTAAGCTAGAAAATGAACCATTGTTCCTACGCATGAAACCTCCTATCCTGTGATTCATGTTTGAGTACATGAAGTAGGATGAGTATCCTAGTGATAATATAGCTTATGATGTGTTGAGCATGTTCATAAGAGTCACTTAGAGTAAGCCAAGCTAAGAACTTTTGAATCCATCAAATTTTCATGTGTGATTTCACATAGGTATCTTTGAATGATAATAACTTGGTTTATAAGTGGTATTTTGGCAGATTTATACCCTCCAAATTGTAGAGAATTGACTAAGCTTTCCGTCGATATCAAATTCGCCTAAAACGGACACCCGGTGAAGAAGTTATGGCAATTTAAAGATTCAACAGTGTCATTTCAGTCAGTGGCGCATTGCGCCGTAAGCCAAAATTGCGTTTGTCAATTTCTAGTGTCTCTCCGTGATTCCACCGCATTGCAGTGAGTTTCCAGGTCATAAACAAGTGGCAACGCGATGTCTCCGCGTCGCGCCAGGGGCCCAAATTGCGAAATTTTTACAGAATTTAAAAGACGCATCTAGAGGGGTATTTGGGTCATCTTCCCACCCCTATATAAGCTCCCAAACACGGAATTAAGCCATTATTTCACCAAAACATACTCTTTTTCATCAAAGTCCTCTCAAGAACACATTAGGGTTTCAATTGGGGGATTCAAGTTCAAGCAAATTCTACCATCAAATTCCAAGAATCTCTCCGTCAATCTTCACTAAATCAAGAACTAAGGTATGTGTGTGTTCATTCATGGACTCCTTTCGTTCATGAAGTCCAAGAACCCTATTTTAAACTATATGCCATGATTTTTATGTTTTGATTTGATTATTGATCTTGTTTATGTGTTGAATGATGTCAAGATAGAATCTTTATGGGTTTGTATGAAACTAGGATGGCATGTTAGTTGAAATATATGAACTTTGGGTGATTTGGGTGGTTGAATTCATGAATAAACCTATGACCAAAGTGGTGCATGCAAGGTATTTGATAAAATACCTAAGATACTAGAAATCATATATTTTAGCTAAATAGAACTTAAACGACAAGCCCATGTTCTATCCCTTATGGCTCAACATGAATTCCATGCAAATTGTCATGTATTGTTGTTGTACTAGGGAATGCTCATGAAATTAGAACCATACAAGTATGTACATGTTATATGCAGTATCTTCAATGTTCAAGAATATGATAGCCATGTGTAGTATAAAATCCCCTATTTATGGTATTATGAATTGTGAATGTTATTCTTACGATCAAGTCAGTCATGTGTGTCAGTTTCTTTCCATCGAGTCCTGGGGGTACTTGTACCCGAAAAATATAGCTGTGTTCCTAAAGCCATGTAATGTTTTCACGATACTCTCAGTCAAGCCATGTTTCATAGAACTGAGTCAGTCATGTGACTCAGGAAAGTTCAGTAACTCAGAAACCTCAGAAAGTTTCAGTAGTTCAGTAAATTCAGTTAATCTCAGTAAATCTCAGTACCCAGTAACTCAGTAATTCTCCATAATTCAGTACTCTTAGTAATCTCATAAACTCAGTTATCTATCAGATATTAGTATTATTCTGTCAGCTACATAACTCAATAAAACTCAGAATCAATTCAGTTCAGTTAATCATGATTCAATCTCTTCAGATGGGAGTAGGAGTTAGCACCGAGTGAATCCAAGGATGGGAAGTCACCTGTTATATGAGGGTGTGATTCTTAGCAGTCATCATTGTGTTTCAGAACTATGTAGCCAACATAGGTTGAGACATCGTAGCCTGCTTTATGAGGGTGGATGAGGTGGCTTAACCTGTTAGATGAGGATTCCCACCGTTCTCACTAGAGTTACCTGTTATATGAGGGTTGCTCACTTGTTGTTCTTACCAGTGGCACGGTATCGACACCCTTCCAGTCAGGGCAGAGATTGGACCCCAGCTTGGCCATAATGGAACAAATGGGGCATGTTGGTTAAACAACTACCTCCCACAGTCTCAGTTTCAGTGTCAGTATCAGTTTCAGTAATAGAACTCAGATAGCCTTCAGAATATCAGGACTGTCAGATACAGTCAACTCAGATACAATACGGAACTCAACTAGTTCCACTATATTTAGGACTGTCAGATATAGTCACTCATGTTATCATTATTACTAGTTCTCTGAACTCATATTACCAGTACCCATCTTCATGGCTGTCAGATACGGTCAAGCATTTCAGTTTCTCATATTCATGGCTGCCAGATACAGTCAATCAGATTAATACTTTATAATTAGACTATCAGATACAGTCGATCAGACCAGTTCTTCATAATTCGAACTGTCAAAATAGTCATTCATCTATGCAATACCTCAGTGGTAGTAAAGCCATGATGTCAGTATTCAGACTCAGTAATCAGTATCATCACAAGTTCCGTTATAGTCTCTTATGTATGTATGTATTCTCACATTCATATCAGTCAACATTGTTCATACATATAACCCTTTGCAATTAGCCTACCTTACTCGTATACTCAGTACATTTAGTTGTACTGACGCATTTGCACTATGGTTCTTTCTCTTATGTTTCACCATAGTTTCAGAGGCACGAGCTCCAGATCAGCTGTAGATTCCAGTAACAACAGTCAGAGTTAGAAGTAAGTCCTCATCTTTCGAGGACACGATGATTTCATTGCTATTTTAGTTTTCAGTTTTTTTCAGTAGTTGGAGTTAGTTGGGGACATGTCCCATCAACACCTTGTTCAAACAGTTTAGAGGCTTTCCAGACTATAGCATGTCAGACAGTTATTTTAGATTTGTTTTGGTATGGTTATACCATTTTCAGACATTATTCTTATCAGATGTTTATTCAGTTGAACCTTATCGCCATTCAGTACATGTTTCCACATTTTTATGTTATATTATGCAGTATACAGGTACACATATCAGTCATGGATTAGCTTGTGGTCCTTCGGGGTCATAAGCATCGTGTAGCATTCCGGATTAGAAAATCGGGTGTTACAAAAGCATAATGGTTCTCGGTTCATTTTCTAGATTAACATTTATTTAGATGATAACCGTTTCAAGCTATTACCCTCAGTTGCCAGATCGATCAACTTATTTTCTAATAATAGACATACGGTAGAACTTGAAGTTTTCTCCGTTTCAACCTTCTCAGGGTATTGGTCATATTCCATGGTTATGAATGTTTTTGTTTATTTCCACTTGTAATTACAAAATTATTTCATCCGAGATATCTCCAAGTTCAATGTGATGCCAATCTCCCTGCATCAATCTCCAAGCTTCATAATCTGCTAACTCTTATTTATGACAGACCCCTTAATTATACAACTTTACCAGAGAAGATATGGATGATGAAGAACTTGTTGTATATACATACACCTAAAGCCTGTTATTTACCCTAGAAGAAAAAGTATCCTAAAGGTCTATAACCACATAACTATTATGGCATGTATAAGGCCACAAGTTTTGGAAGTTCTTATTTCTTTCTCAAACTCCGTGTTAAATAAAACTATGACACATTGGAAGGGAGGGACTACATAAGAGGAAAATGAAATTTTTATTGTGATTTAATAATATGCAATACCTGTGCTAGCAGGATCGGCTACGCAGAAATCTTGCATTGGACTTGGCTCAAAAGATAACACAACACAGCGGAAACATAGTACTGCTACTAGATTCAGCAGGAGAAAATGCTTAGCCATTTTCAAGAACTAAAGAAGAGAAGCAAAACAACAACTACTACGCCTCAACCCAAAACTAGCAGAAGCAAAAGAAAGGAGAAAATATTGGAAGAGACGAAAGATGCTTTTCTAGGATGAAGTGGTTGATGAGATAGTCTCCTTATATATAGAAAAGAGAAAAGACTTCATGCATGCAAGAGTGCTATGAGTTTTGGTGAATAATTACTTGCTGTCATTTTCAGTGATTGTAGACACATAATTTTGTCCCTCCCCGAAAGTATTCTTACCATTTTACCCTCGTCTTAGTGTGTACCCTCACCCGTGTGATAACCCCTTCACAAGAAGACAAAAATAACAATTCCTAACTAATTTTATCCTATTGTAACAATCCCTCCCTATTAAAAATGACACATCACCATCACCACCCTAACTACCCATGTGATCTTCCCCTCCTTTTTCATGTCCACAAAGAAAGAATATATGGGGGATCCACCAAAATTCCCACATCATAACAAATCCATGCCCATTATAAAAGAAAAATTCTAAGAGGAAAAAAGGAGGCTCATTCTTTGATCATCATCTTCTCCACAATAACAACAATCGCAAAATAATCTTCCTTACAAGAACAACAACAACAACAACAACAACCAAAAAAAAAAAAGGGTGTCGGTGAACAGTAACCAGTGAACAGTAGTCGGTGAACAGTACTAGTGAACAGTACCAGTGAACAGTAACTGGTGAACAGTACCGGTGAACAGTACGGCGTGAAAAGTGACGGTGAACGGTTCATTATTTGTCGAGTTGGATTGTTGGTGTTAAGGTTCGGCTCGAGGTTTCCGGGTGTGGACTCTCTTTATTCGAATAACATTGAGTCTGAAAGCTTCAAATTTAAGGTCCAATTCTTTCTTCTCTTTCATTTAATTTTTATTTGATTGTAATTGCGCGTGATTCGATACCGTGGTTTGTTTGTTGATGTGAACTATTGGTGACATTTGGGTGTGTGATGTGCTAAGCATGATTGGTGAATTTTCATTATTCTCGATTGGTGGATTGTGTATTGAAATGGGTTAATCACGTGGTTGAGAATGAATTAAGGTGGGGATTAAAAATGGAGGAAAATGAATATTGATTACTTTTGATGTATTGATAATGTTGAACATGAGAGAATTGTGATACGTTGAACTTGGTAGGCAAACGTAGGCCGGGTAGGCAAATTTAGGAATAACGATTTGTTGGAGTGTTTGAATATGTGCGTGAATGGTACTTTCTACTTTATTGCACAAAAATTTTAAATTGTACTCATTTGGCTGGGGAATGCCTCGAAGGATTTATATTGATTTATCCAGGGAATGCCCCGAAGTAGCATGTACGCAAAGGAGGCTCGTGATCAAGGCCCGTAAGGTCGGGTGGAGTTTAGTTTAGGATTAGTTTAGAATAGAATAGGTTTTATATTTCAGCACCTCTTTTATTTTGGATTGTATAATTTGGACTGAACATTATTTTGGTTTGTTTTGAATTTTGTGTGATTTGTTTGTTTGCTTGTTTTATGTGTTTATGTGGTTTGTACATTTGTAATGTCAAATTAGCCGATACGCTCCACCAAGCAACCATGGTCGAACCACGGGATCGAGGGGTTCCTAACACCTTCCCCTCGGTCAACAGAATTCCTTAGCCGGAATCTATGTTCGCAGATCAGTTTTTATAGTCAAACCATTTCGAAAAGGATTTTCCAAAGGTGACTTGGCACACCAAATTATGTCAAGTGGCGACTCCGAATAAGAAAAAAAAATGTAAATAATCCTTTTTTTTCGAATTTTTTTTTTTTCATTTTTGTCACCTTAATAATAAAACCCTTTCGAACTTAAAATACATTTTTTTTTTCGTCAAAAAGGGGTGTGACAGATCTGGCGACTCTGCTGGGGACTTTTTAGAATTCGAGCTTATTTTTTAAGTCGTATCGGATTTGTTTGACATTATGAGTGTATAAAAATTGTTTGTGATTATTGTTTATGTTATTGTTATCACTGTTGTGTGTTTCTATGCGCTTTGTTTACATTTTTTCTTTATGTGTTACCGCTTTATATCTGGCATCATTTGCATAACCCGAGTCAATTCTTTTTGCAACAAGTCCCGGAGTGCACATTGTTCACACGAACTCTAGTTGAGTCACCCTTATTTTAAGGGGTGAGCCGTTGGATGTATGGAGTAGGTGGAAAGCAAAGCAGCCACTATCGACCATATGCTCCCCCGAACGGCCTTGTTAGTAAACCACAACGTAGGTCAGCCTTTAGGGCATTCTTATGTGCATCATATTGAGACCTAGAGGGACCCACACGGTCCTTTGTAGGAGACTCACCCCTAAAGCATTCCTACGTGCGAAATGTTATATCTTTGAGGGTAACGTGGTCATTTGACGCACTGATTTGGGGAAAACATGTGTTAGAAGTAAAGTGCGTAGGCAAGAAGTGTTGAAAAAAAAATATAGAAAAAGAGAGTCAAAAAGAATAAAAAGAGTTTCATGATTTTAGATTTCTTTATAGCTTTTTCACAATTCAAAAATAAAATAAAAAAATATTAAAAAAAGGATTTCTTTTACCTTTCGCATTCGTTGTCTCAAAAACATCAAAAAGTTTTTCCTTTTATTCCTTTACCATGCATTCATAATTTGACAATTTCAAAAAGATTTTCCCTTTATCTCAATTAGCACGCATTCATAATTCTGAAATTCCAAAAAAGATTTTCTTTAGAAGTTTCAAAAATCATAGTAGTTGTGTCCATTTCATAAAAATGAAAATACCAAAAAGAATATTTCTTTCATAGTTGTCGGTGTCAGTTTTGTGTGAAGTGTCGAATTAAAAATTCCCCCTAAAATAGATTTCGTTTTCATCATCCGTCTGTAATCGTGTCTCTTAGGTCAAGTCTCAGTCCGTTTTAATCCTTAATTGTCCAAACTGGACGAACTACACACCCCTAATTCTCCTCTTTCGGGAGTGAGATACGTAGGCAGCCTATTGTTGGTTCAGGGATCTTATTTAAAAAATTCAAAAAGATTTTCTTCACTCTTTATTTAGAGTAGGTGTTTCATACATATCTTGAAAAGCAAAATACAAAATAAAAAAGAAAAAAAAAAGATTTCCTCAATAGTCGTAGGTTTCATTTTTGGTTGATCTTATTTCAAAAATTCAAAAAGATTTTCTTCACTCTTTATTTAGAGTAAGTGTTTCATATACATCTTTAAAAGAAAATTATAAAAAGATTTTTCTTTAATAGGTTCAAGTTTCATTTTCATATGAAATTTAAAATTGAAAATCCAAAAAGATTTTTCTTTGGTAATCATAGGTTTAATTTTGTATAGAAATTTTAAACGTGAAAAATGCAAAATGAGTCTATTCTTTTTACAATTTGTTATTTTCTTCTCTTTTTAAAGTTTCAAGAAAAGAAAAAAGAAAGGAAAAAGTTTAATTGACAATTTTGACAAAACTTCACGAAATACGCTTACCTGATTCTCCTTTTTTGGGGGTGAGATACGTAGGCGCCCTTCTTGGGTTCGGTGATCTTTTCAAGAAAAAAAAGAGATTTTGAAAAACTGTTGAACTTTAACCATTTTCTATCTCTTGTCCAGTTAGTTTAAGGTGGTTGGTTTGTGGCATTTTGGCTGGTCCTCCATATTGCTCTAAGTCACAGAGGAAGTTATGGCCAACAAGGATACCGAGTTAGTTGTCACTAATCAAATAGGGAGTTCGGGGAATGAGAATGTAGGAGATAATGAAGAGATTCAGAAATTAAAGCGGAAAATAATAGAAATGCATCGAGCTTGGGCTAATGGGTTGCCGCCTCCTCCAGTTCCCACTAATAATCTGGAATATCTTTCTAGCTTACCTCTCGTGTCACATGCACAATTTTCCATTTTTGTTGATATGCCACAACATGCATCAGGATCGACTCCGGGGCAACAATATCCAACCACTTCCAAGGTTTATTTCCTCACTCCCTAATCCAAGACTACCATATACTCAGCTCCATCTGCTATTCATGCTTTTGCAGCCCCACTCCTGTCTGAATCTCCTGCTTTTAATGTCAATCAAACGGTTGTGATTCCTCACTCTACAAACGACCCTGTATTAAATATTTTTAGTGATCAGCATTACGCTCCCGAGCCCACACTTAAGTCGACTGGTTCTTACGACTGCCCTTAACTGCCTGAATTTCCTCCAAATACTGAGAAGCCTGTTATGACAGAACAACAAGAGGAAATAGCCAGAAAAATTGAGAAGTTTTGAACTGACTATGAAAAACTTGCTAGGACTTGGGGGGTACAAAAGTGTCTCATATAAAGATTTGTGCATGTTTCCAGGTGTACATCTTCCTTTTGATTTTAAAATGCCGAAGTTTGAGAAGTATGATGGACATGGTGATCCTGTAGCACATTTGAGACACTATTGCAACCAGCTAAGGGGCGCTAGAGGGAAGGAAGAACTACTCATGGCTTATTTTGGTGAGAGTCTTTCAAGTCTAGCTTCAGAATGGTTTGTTGACCAAGACATTGATAAGTGGATTAGTTGGGATGACCTAGCTAATGGATTTGTCCAATAATTTCAATACAATGTGGAGTTGATACCTGACGAAAAATCCCTAACTGGTATAAAAAAGAAGAATACTAAGAGTTTCAGGGAGTATGCGATCAGATGGCGTAAACAAGCTGCTAGAGTAAAATCGCCAATAAAAGAAAACAAGATAGTGGAGGTGTTTATTCAAGCACAGGATGAAACATATTATCAACACTTGTTACCTGCATTAGGCAAGCCATTTATTGAGGTCCACAAAATGGAGGAGATGATAGAGGATGAATTAAGAACGGTCACATTGTGAGTTTTGCAACATTGAAAGCGACTACTCAAGCAATTCAAAAATGTTCGGGAAGTGTTGGAGGAAAGAAGAATGAGGAAGATGAATTTTCCATTATAGTTGGACAACAGGCATGGGCAAGTGGACCACACCATCTTTACCCACGGGCTCAAATCCAAGTTTATGCCCAAGCTCCACAGAATCTTTACCAAAATCCATTATATCCCATTCCCCCACCTCCATAGCAAGTGTATAATGTGAAACCTTATGTTCAACCTCCATCTTACCCACACTGGCGTGCGCTAACTCTGCCGAGTCATCCTCTAACTCCACATACATAGCGAAGCCCTTCTAGGCATGGTTTTCAATTTAAGCCAAATAATGAAATGACACAGAAGTCGAGGGATAACTTCACGTTCATTGGAGAGTCGTATGCAAGTTTATTCCAGAGATTGGTATAGCAGGGCAAATTCACTCCTATCCTTGGGTATACTCCTGACCCATATTCAAGAAGTTTTGATCCTAATGTATGATGTACATATCATTACGATGTTCAGGGTCACAGTATTGAAGATTTTCGTGCTTTGAAAAGAGAAATTGAAAAGATGATTCAAGATGAATCAATCATGGTGCAGAACATTGACAGTGAGGAAAACTCTAGTCATGCTAATATGCAAACCATTGGCTAAGATGTCAGGCTGAGCAATTGAGAAGTCACCCCTCTCCTTACCAGGAAGGGGTTTGGTAGCTTGTTTTGTTTTATTTTTTGTTATCTGAATTATTTCAGGGTTGTAATTCAGGATCTATCTTGTTTTTTCGTTTTGTTGTTTATGTTCAAACCTTTCTATCTTTTGTTTCGACTAAATGAAGTGTCTCATTTTCCTTTGTGTTTTAAATATGTGTTGTTTGTTTGTTTTCTTTACATAGTACATTTTGTGTTGACTCTAGTGATATGACATGCTAGTGAAATTTTCAGCCAGATCTTAAAATCCAGTTTAAACATGAACATTGAATCAGAGGGTTAAAGTTAGAAAAAGAGAGCATATGAGAAAATAGATAGAGTGCTGAGACATTTGGTGATAAGTTAAGGCAATTATTTTCAGAATCACAAGAACAACTTGGTCATCGATTGAAAGGCAAGTCCCAATTAGGTCAAATAGTGAACGTCTGATCCCTATATCAAGAAAAACAAGAAGATAAGCAGCTCCACGAAAGTATGAGTCATTCGATATGAGGAATGTACAACAAAAACGGAGTTTGTAGAAGAAGTAGTGATACACAAACTCAATCTGCTTAAAAAGATGTCGCAAATGATCTTCGTCTCTCACTTTCATATTACATGATATGTTCTTGCATTTTCAAAGATTGATATGACGAAGGCATTTCATTCTGCTATCCAAACATCGTGTCATCCTTTGTTTACCCCATTTGATCTTCCGTCCTATTTTATTTCATACCCTTCTTTTGGAATTAATATAGTCAGCAAAGCTCAAAAGAAAAGTGTCGAGCAAAATAATAGAATCAGAAAAAGTTCAAAAAAAAAGAGAGAGTAGAAAAAAAATATGTCCAAAAAGAAAAAATGTGTCAAGACAAATAGAGTCAAAAAAATCCAAAGAGAAAAGAGTCAACAAAAGAAAAAAAATTAGAATCAAGTGAAAGAACAAGCTGCCAGAACTATGCATGACCTGATTCTCCTCTCTAGGGGGTGAGATACGTAGGTTGCCCTACTAAGGGCTCGGTCCAACCAAATAAATAATTTAGAATCATCCAGTCAAAAGAAACTGGGGCATGATTTAATCCTCATTTGTTTGAGTCGATTCCAAAAGTTGTAAGTCCTAACCCACTTCAAGTGTCGCTTGGGACTCATGCCATCCTTTCTTTCTAACCCTATCCAAAAGCCAAGTTACAACTAAATAAAGACCTTCAGATCAATCTTTGAGAATGTTAAGGCTAAGATTCAATAGATATGATGACGTATTTTAGGAACTACTTGTCTTCCTCAGCATAAGGAATCAAGAGAGAAATAAAATATGAGAGAGTCTTATTGGTGAAAACCCTCACAGGCACCGTAAGGAGATAGTAAGTTGAGAGAGATAAAAATGAGAGAGTCTTATTGGTGAAAATCCTCACGAGAACTGTGAGACGATTGTGAGTTGGGAGAAATGAGAATAAGAGAGTCTCATTAGTAAAAACCCTCACAGACACTATAAGACAATGGTGAGTTGAGGAAAAGACCCTTCAAGGCGTCACTAGCCGAATGAGGTCTGAATGCAATTGGCCTAAGAGATCAACTCAATTTCAAGGCCATTAACTTAACAACAATTGGTAGAAAGTTTGGATGGAAAGATCAGGTAGCTTAATCCAAAATGCATGGCATAGTCATTAGAGTTGACTGTCATGTCTAGAAAATTTTTTCATTTCTTTGTTTCAAATGGGGACACTCATTGTATTTTCTTTCTTCTCTTTATTTTTATTTTGTTTTCTTGAGTCAATTGTACAAATAAGAGTCATTGTCATTTTTCTCTTGTCTTTGAGTCAAGTTCGTATCAAAATAAGTGAGAAAAGATTTTAAAACTGGCTACCAGCTTCTTCAATTGCACAAAGCAAGACAAAAGGGCCAACACATGCTAAAGAAATGATTTTGAGCCAAAATAAGGCATGTAGAAAGTTTTGTCAACCGACAAGTCTGGGAACTCATGTAAATACCAAGGTTCAAAGGGTTTATCTGAGAAGCATGACAAAGCAGGGATACTGTATTTATTTCAGAGTCACTTTTAATAATCTGAGTTCGGGTCAATGATACAGCAAGCCAGTGACACATGCTAATGGTTGAAAGCAAGATTAAATGCGACTGAGGCAAGAGCGATTTCCACGAAAGCCAAAGCCGCAAACGAGCCACCATGTTTTTAAACTAACAAGTTTTCTTTGTATGAAACAGGAACACATGTTACCTTTAAATCAAGGATTTCAAAGGCTAAACATCGAAAGTTGCAATACCGCACTTCCACAAATGAAGGAGACAATATTTCTGCACATATTTGGTATTCAAAGCCACGGTAAAACTCATAATTCAAGATTTCTAGGAGACACGCTTCCTTGTAAGGAGATGCAATTCCTTGGTTGGGTAATTCAAACAACATTTGTAAGGAGATGCACTTCCTTGTTAGAGTAATTCAAGAGACATTTGTTAGGAGACGCACTTCCTTATTTGATAATTCGATTGACATTTGTAAGGAGACGCACTTTCTTGATTGGTTAATTCAAGCAAAATTTGTTAGGAGACGCACTTCCTTATTTTGGTAATTCAAGCGGTGTTGGTAAGGAGATGCACTTCCTTGTTTGGTTAATTCAAGTAACATTTGTAAGGAGACGCACTTCCTTGTTTAGGTAATTCGAGCAACATTTGTAAGGAGAAGAACTTCCTTATTTGGTTAATTCAAGAAACATTTGTGAGGAGACACACTTCCTTATTTGAGTAATTCAAGAGACATTTGTTAGAAGGCGCACTTCCTTGTTTTGGTAATTCAAGAGGTGTTGGTAAGGAGAAGCACTTCCTTGTTTGGTTAATTCAAGAAACATTTGTAAGGAGATGCACTTCCTTATTTAGGCAATTCGAGCAACATTTGTAAGGAGAAGCACTTTCTTGTTTGGTTAATTCATAAAAATATTTCTAAGGAGATGCACTTCCTTGTTTGGTTGATTCAAGAAACATTTATAAGGAGACGCACTTCCTTGTGTGGGAAATTCAAGCAACATTTGAAAGGAGATGCACTTCCTTATTTGATAACTCAAGCAATATTTGTAAGGAGACGCACTTCCTTGTTTGTTAATTCGATTGGCATTTGTAAGGAGACACACTTCCTAGTTTGGTAATTCCAGCAATATTTGTAAGGAGACGCACTTCCTTGTTTGGGTAATTCCAGCAACATTTGTAAGGGGACGCACTTCCTTGTTTGGACAATTCAAGCAACATTTGTAAGGAGACACACTTTATTATTTTGGTAATTCAAGCGCTATCATAAGGAGACGCACTTCCAAAGGAGACACACTTTCTTGTTTTGGTAATTCAAGCAATAAGCTGAAGAAGTTGAAAACAAAGCAACAAGGTGAAAAGATGAAAGTTAACGGATTCAAAAATAGCAAGTCAGGAGCCCTCCTGAAGAATAGGGTGAAGAAATTGTAAGTTAAGAAATGAGGTGAAGCATTGGAAAACCAAGCAACAAGTTGAAGAAATTTCAAGTCAGGAGCCCGCCTGAAGAATAGGGTGATGAAACTTAAGTCAGGAGTCCAAAAGAAGCTGTACAGATAGGATTTTTTTAATTTCATTTATGTTTTAACTTATAATTTTTATTTTTGATGTAATGACAGAGCCGTGGACTGGAGCCTCGAAGGGACCTCACTCGACTCTCCAACTCGGTCGTCCTTCTTCCTTTTGTTTCTTCCCTGTGAATAATGGTCGGGTCAAAATTCTGTCTCGTTGTCTACTTCTTTGTATGAAAACACTTTGTGTTTACCTGCAAAGAGGGCATGATGTAGACACATAATTTTGTCCCTCCCCGAAAGCATTCTTACCATTTTACCCTCGTCTTAGTGTGTGCCCTCACCCATGTGATAACCCCTTCACAAAAAGATAAAAATAACAACTCCTAACTAATTTTATCTTATTCTAACAACCCCTCCCTATTAAAAATGACACATCACCATCACCACCCTAACTACCCATGTGATCCCCCCTCTTTTTTCTTGTCCACAAAGAAAGAATATATGGGGAACCCACCAAAATTCCCACATCATAACAAATCCATGCCCATTATAAAAGAAAAATTCTAAGAGGGAAAAAGGAGGCTCATTCTTTGATCATCATCTTCTCCACAATAACAACAATCACAAAATAATCTTCCTCATAAGAACAACAACAACAACAACAACAAAAAAAAAAAAAAAGGGTGCTGGTGAACAACCACCAGTGAATAGTATCAATGAACAGTACCGGTGAACAGTAACAGCGTGAAAAGTGACGGTGAACGGTTCATTATTTGTCGAGTTGGATTGTTGGTGTTAAGGTTCGGCTCGAGGTTTCTGGGTGTGGACTCTCTTTATTCGAATAACCTTGAGTTTGAAAGCTTCAAATTTAAGGTCCAATTCTTTCTTCTCTTTTATTTAATTCTTACGTGATTGTGATTACGTGTGATTCGATACCGTGATTTGTTTGTTGATCTGAACTTTTGGTGACATTTGGGTGTGTGATGTGCTAAGCATGATTGGTGAATTTTCATTATTCTCGATTAGTGGATTCTGTATTGAAATGGGTTAATCACGTGGTTGAGAATGAATTAAGGTGGGGATTAAAAATGGAGGAAAATGAATATTGATTAATTTTGATGTATTGATAATATTGAACATGAGAGAATTGTGATACGTTGAACTTGGTATACAAACGTAGGCCGGATAGGCAAATTTAGGAATAACAATTTGTTGGAGTGTTTGAATATGTGCGTGAATGGTACTTTCTACTTTATTGCACGAAAAATTTAAATTGTACTCATTTGGCCGGGGAATGCCCCGAAGGATTTGTATTGATTTATCCAGGGAATGCCCCGAAGTAGCATGTACGCAAAGGAGGCTCGTGATCAAGGCCCGGAACGTCGGGTGGAGTTTAGTTTAGGATTAGTTTAGAATAGAATAGGTTTTATATTTCAGAACCTCTTTTATTTTGGATTGTATAATTTGGACTGAACACTATTTTGGTTGTTTTGAATTTTGTGTGATTTGTTTGTTTGCTTGTTTTGTGTGTTTATGTGGTTTGTACATTTGTAATGTCAAATTAGCCGATACGCTCCACCAAGCGACCGTGGTCGAACCACGGGATCGAGGGGTGCCTAACACCTTCCCCTCGGTCAACAGAATTCCTTAGCCGGAATCTCTGTTCGCGGATCAATTTTTAGAGTCAAACCATTTCGAAAAGGATTTTTCAAAGGTGACTTGGCACACCAAATTATGTCAAGTGGCGACTCTGAATAAGAAAAAATAATGTAAATAATCCTCTTTTTTTTTTAAACAATTTTTTTTTTCATTTTTGTCACCTTAATAATAAAACCCGTTCGCACTTGAAATACATTTTTTTTTTTGGTCAAAAAGGGGTGTGACAGTTATGATGCAGAAACAAGACAATAATAAGAGGTCAGTCGGCTTAGAACAAAAGGAAATGGTTCAAAAGACGACTTTTTAAGGATAATAAGTGTGATTTGAATACCTATAGATGGACAAATGGAGGATATGTTTAGAGAGGCGGAGCTAGAGTTTTTATTACGGGTTCAGCAGAACTCATTGACTAGCTTTGGCAAAACATTATTTTATAAAATAGTTTTCTCTTTTCCACTCTGTCCCCATTAACTGGGTATTCGCGTTTTCCATCAGTAATGCTTTAATGCCTATTCTGCTGACACATAAAACAATGATACCAATGTACCATGTGAATCCTGATTGAAAATAAGCCCTTTGAACACCTCAACAGGCATTTATCACCAGTTATATTGCGTAAAATAAATGTAAATAATGTTAAAGTTACAAGTGTATTAATACAGTATACTGGTCTTACATTTCTAATTCTAGTTGATGCCTTTTGATTTACAGCACTACCTATGATATCACAAGTCATTTTCGTAACCATATGTCAGTTTTGGTGATCATCAAGTAAAATTAAAGCTCAATCTGTTATTTGCCAATAAATCTAGGCAAGAGTACTACACAAGAGTTCATGAACACTCTTTAGGATAAATGTTGCCTTTATCAAAAAAAATTGAATCAGTGGCATTTAGTAATTTTTTGTGATTGATTTGATTTCAGTACGTAAGTATAAGACTATAAGTCATGAAGACTACAGGTATTACCTTTTGAATAATTTGGATTGAACTATTTAAACTATGTTGCAATACAAATCAGTTGAAATATACTTAAATTTACCCGTTAACTATGGCACAGTTTGTTGCAGAAGGCATCTGATGTCATGAAGACTATACACGAAAAGATTTTATCCTATAACAAAAGTTGCTCATCATAATTTTCTGTTTGTTAGTTCTTGTTCTAGTCATTTTAATAAAACTAAAAGCAAGAAATCATATTCGTCAAGTGACACCACAATCAATCTGGCTATGCTTGTGTCACGACCCGAACCGAGGCCCTGGCCGTGACAAGTATTCCAAATCATGAGGCCCGAAACACCCCTATTTGTCTAGTAATCATGCACACAATTCATATGATAAAAGAAATGCGGAAGATACACAATATAACGGAAACATGGTCAAGAATCATGCGAAAGTAATAATGGGGAATAATGTCCCACAACCTCAACACAACATCTCTATAACGTCTGCGAAATCTCTACTACATGACTAAAACAAATGTCTATCTGAAAATTGGGACAAGGCCCCCAGTAGACCCAAAACTAATAAATGATAAATTAAACTGCAGACATCAGGCCTTCCGAAATATAGAAGGCTCACCACCTGATTCTGCGATCTGTCGGAAGGAATCTACTAGTTGTCTGGACCCCTAGACTGTGCCTCCGAACCTGGGAGGGGAGAGGATCAATACAAAAGTACTGGTATGCAGAGAAATCACAACAGAAATATAATATCTTTACACAATATAGGTGAGAGCCATTATAAAGAAGTTTCATATCAAATTATTTGAAAACACATGGGCATAATGTAATAGTTTTCAATACCAATGTAATGCGATTGAGCTAGGTAGAATACCCTACAATTGTAATTCCACGGCTATGTGGAATCCGCCTCTGGTGCTCGGTGGCCAAGCCTCCAATCCAAGTAGCCACCAGGATTTGGAGCCGGTATACCCCCCCATGTGAGTACACCGCACAGAATCCCCCCATGTGAGACATTCCAATTATTTTATTATCCTCCCATGTAAGATACAAATATCATATGACCCACATCGGCAACTACGGTTTTTAGTGATGAGCTCTTTCACTCAAACGCCTTCTTTGGGCATCCACCTTTCTCATGAAAATCAATGCATTCAAACTTTGTTCAATCAATCACATGTCATACTCTATAGGGTATCGTCATACCCGACTTGCAAGTCATCAGTATCATATCATTCTCTTCATTCAATCATCATATGCAACATATTTCAACATGAACAAAACAACCCTCTCTTTGAAAGTCAAAAACCATATCCAAATCATGACATTTTAAAGACATTTCATGACATGCATTCCAAGATGATTTCAAACGATTCATATCATGTGAAAACTTAAAACAATATCATATCAAGAGAGGGTTTCCATGTAAATCATGCTCTCAATTTATCATCATTATGAAATAGATGCATATCCATATATAATATATCAAATCATATTGGAATTAGGCCTACAGACCAAATCAATACCATAAAACGTTTAAAACATAATCATATTCGTAATTTCAAAACTCCCAATTTGAAAACATGAATTTTTAAAGCCCATGAGATTTTTGAGATAACCCCACGCACCTCTATATGCGAAGATTATAGGTACTTCTTGAAGCCTACATTCTGGGGGTTCCAAATATACAATTAGTTTCTAAAATCCCCGATTGAATCTTGAGTTGCTTGGGTTTTTATTTTGAAATCCTAAGGAGAATCCTTGAGAACTTTTGATGAATGAAGGTGTATTTTGGGGTCTTTGGAACTGAATTTTGTGTTTAGGGCTAAGTAAGGATGGAAAAGGACCATTTTTCCTCCAAAACGGAGTGTTTAAGTCACTTGACACCTTTACATAGGCGCCGCCCATTCCATCGCCTATGTTTACATAGGCGCCGCCTAGGCTATCGCCTATGTTTACATAGGCGCCCCCTAGGCTATCGCCTATGCTTTCCAGTGGCCATGGGCGATTGGTTAGGAGACGCATATTACTTTGAAAGGCTATAACTTCTTGCTCGAGTGCCGGATTTTAGCAAAATTGGTATCGTTGGAAAGCTAACTCAGAAACCTATCATTTTACACATAGTAGGCTTTCTAATTCGACATATATAAAGAGTCATGGTCGATAGAAGTTGACACAAATTATAATGTCCACTTAAGCTTAATCGGTGGAAGTAGTTTTCAACTCGCCCTTGAGTCAAATGACCCCTATGGTCTAAATTCAAGCTTGAATGGATTCACTTGCTACACAAATAATTAACACACTGTATTGGCATAGCATTTATGGCTTCGGGATTTATCAAAACATCGGAATCATGGTCTATATTATAGCCCAAAATGTGAGGCGTTACATTATCCCCCTCTTAGGATCATTCGTCCCCGAATGATGATGCGGGACACAGACGGATTGATTTCAAGCATAATAAAGGACTAGGAAAGATAAGATAGGAATAGTACCTTCTGTCTCCTCCTCCATCGAAGCAAACAAATTGGGATATCTAATTCTCATGTCATCTTCTGACTCCCAAGTTGCTTCTTCGACTTTCTGATTCCTCCATAGTACCTTTACTGAGGCTATCTCCTTGCTCCTCATCTTTCGAACTTGGCGATCTAAAATTTCAACGGGCTCTTCTTCGTAAGACAAGGAATCTATCACTTTGACACCCTCTACTGGCAATACCAATGAATGATCTCCAATGCATTTCTTCAACATGGATACATGGAATACCGGATGAACGGAACCCAAACTTGCAAGAAATTCTAGCTCATAAGCAACTGCACCAAACTTTCTCAGAATCTGATATGGCCCTATATAGGGAGGGCTCAATTTACCCCTTTTTCCAAACCGCATAACTCCTTTCATAGGAGAAACCTTGAGAAACACCCAATCACCAACTTCAAACTCTAGTTCTCTTCTCCGAACATCGGCATAGGATTTTTGACGACTCTGAGCAGCCTTAAGTCGTTCTCTAATGATCTTCACTTCATACCACCTCATACCATCCTATCGGAGACCTACATCTCCTCCCATATAAAGCCTCAAAAGGAGCCATCTTGATACTGGCATGGTAACTATTATTGTAAGAAAATTCAACCAGTGGTAGGTGATCTACCCAACTACCTTTGAAATCAATGACGTATGCCCTCAACATATCCTCAAGGGTCTGAATGGTACACTCAGTTTGCCCATCCGTCTGAGGGTGGAAAGTTGTGCTCAAATTCACTTGTGTACCTAAACTCTTCTGAAAAGATCTCCAAAATTGTGATGAAAACTGTGTACCTCTATCGGATATAATGGACATTGGTGCCTCATGCAACCGAACTATCTCCTCAATGTAAATCTTAGGATAACCCTCTCCCGAATAATTAGTCCTCATAGGCAAAAAGTGGGACGACTTTGTCAACCGATCTACAATCACCCATATAGAGTCATACTGGTTTTGATATCTCGAACGTCCTATAATGAACTCTATGTTTATCATCTCCCACTTCCATAAAGGCAGGGCTATCTCTTGGGAAGTACCACCTGGCCTCATGTGTTCTACCTTCACTTGTTGACAGTTCAAACACTTGGACACAAAATCAGCTACATCACATTTCATGTTATTCCACCAATACAAGGTTTTCAGATCATGGTACATCTTAGTAGAGCCTGGGTGAACGACATACCTCGAAGTGTGAGCTTTATCAAGGATCCTTTTCCGCAGTCCATCAATATTCGGAATGCACAACCTACCCTGATATATCAGAATACCATCACCACTAATTTCAAATGACATTACCTTCTGTTGACCCACATTTTTTTTATTTGCATCAAGATGGGATCTTCAACTTACTTCTCTTTAATTTCATCACAAAAGGATGACTTAGCTAACTCATGAACAATCACCCCTCCATCTTCGAAATCTAAGAGTCACACTCCAGATTCGTGAGGCGGTGAATATCCTTCACCATCTCTTCCTTCCCTTTTTCAACATGAGAAAGGTTGCCCATAGACAACCTGCTGAGGGCGTCAGCTACAATATTTGCCTTTCCTGGATGGTAATGCAGACTCATATCATAGTCTTTCAAAAGCTCCATCCAACGCCTCTGCTTGAGGTTTAATTCTTTCTACGAGAAAACATACTGCAAACTCTTATGGGCAGTTTAAATATCAACATGCACTCCATAGAAATAGTGCCTCCAGATTCTATGTGCAAACACCACGGCTGCTAACTCCAAGTCATAAGTGGGGTAATTGCGCTCGTGCACCTTTAACTACCTAGATTCATAAGACACTACCTTGCCATGCTGCATCAACACACAACCAAGTTCCACACGCGATACATCACAGTATACCACAAAGCCATCTACACCCTCATGAAGGGTCAAAACAGGAGCAATAGTCAGCTTGTCCTTCAACTTCTCAAAACTGTTTTCACACAAGTCAGACCACACAAACTTCATCTTTTTCTGAGTTAGTTTAGTAAGTGGAGCAGCTATGGAATAAAAACTCTCTACGAAACTTCTGTAATACCCCACCAAACCCAAGAAGCTTCGAATATCTGTTGGAGTCGTGGGTCTGGGACATTTTCTCACTGCTTCAAATTTTTGGGGATCCACTCTTATCCCGTCACTGGACACAATATGCCCCAAGAAGGCAATAGCATCTAACCAAAATTCACATTTAGAAAATTTGGCATACAGCTGATGATCCTTAAGGGTCTAAAGACTAATTCAGAGATGATTAGCATGGTCCTCCTCACTTTGGGAATAGATCAGAATATCATCAATGAACACTATGACGAACAAGTCTCGAAACTGATAGAATACTCTATTCATAAGATCTATGAAGGCTGCAGGGACGTTAGTCAACCCGAAGGACATGACTAAGAACTCATAGTGACCATATCGGGTTTGAAAGGCTATCTTGGGAATGTCTGACTCCCTAACTTTCAACTGATGATAACTCGAACGAAGATCTATTTTTGAAAAACACTTAGCACCCTGAAGTTGGTAAAAAAGATCATCAATCCTAGGAAGAGGATACTTATTTTTAATCATGACCTTATTCAGCTGACGATAGTCTATGCACATATGAAGGGAACCGTCTTTCTTTCGCACGAAAAGTACAGGTGCACCCTAAGGGGACATACTAGGGTGAATAAAACCCTTATCTAGAAGGTCTACTAGCTGCTCTTTTAACTCTTTCAGTTCCACAGGAGCCATTCTATATGGCAGAATAGAAATAGGATGAGTGTCTGGCAACACATCAATGCGAAAATCTATTTCCCTATCAGGTGGTATCCCTGGGAGATCTTTGGGAAAGACTTCTGGAAACTTATTCACTACAGGGACTGACTAAAAAGGAAGATTTTCAACTCTTGAATATTTTACTCGGATTAGATGGTACATACAACCTTTGGAGATAAGCTTTCGGGCTCTAAGATAAGAGATAAAGTGACCTCTAGGTTCCACAGAACTCCTTAACCATGCAATTGGTGTCTCATTCGGAAAATAAAAAGTGACCTTTCGGGTTCTGCAATCAGGTATGGCATAACACTAATGGAGCCAGTCCATCCCAAGGATGGCATCAAAATCTACCATATCAAGTTCTATAAGGTCGGCCACACAATCCCTACTAAGAATAGACACAATACAATTTCTATAAACCTTTCTAGAAACAATAGAATCACCTACAGGAGTGGAAATAGTGAAGGGTTCTTCAATGACTTCGGGCTCAAACCCAAAACCAACAGCCACATAGGGGGTCACACAAGATAAAGTAGACCCGAGATCAAGAAATACATAAACATCATGAGAAAAAATTTGTAACGTGCCTGTGAAAACATCTGGTGAAGCTTCCGCCTTCTGGCAGTTAGTCAAAGAATATAACCGGTTGCAACCGCTCCCGGTAGCTGAAGGGGCACCCTTAGGAGAAAGAGTCATGGGAGCAGCTTGCGGCCTAGTCCCCCTTGTATTTCCTCTAACAGAAGGGAAATCTCTCTGAAGATGTCCCACCTTGCCATAAGTATAACAATTTTTCCCCTAAAAAAAACACTTCTCTTGGTGATTCCTCCCACAAATCTCACACCTTGGATAAGTACGACGCTGTTGGGCCACACTCCTCTGCGACTGAGTATCTGGGGCTCTCGATCTATGATAAGTCTAGAAACTTTGAGATCGTCTATCTGCTGGTGGTCCGGGCACTGGGGCACTGGTAGCAGACTATGCATTACTCCATGCCTTCTTCTTTTGCCATCTATTTCCCCAGTTGTCTCTCTATTATTGGCTGTGATTCTGATCCGCAGTTCTGGCTCTCTTTGCTTGCCTGTCTTTCTCTCTTGTTTCTGAAATTTCTTTTTCTTCTTTTCTATCTGCTGTAAATGAACGGTCAGCCGAGCAAAGTTTAGCTACTTATTCAACATTGCCCCCTGGAACTCAAGCACCAGGTTGTTAGAAAGGCTGGATGCAAATTTCCTCATCTGGGCTCTCATATTACTAGTCAACTTGAGGCATAGCGGGCTAGTTTATTAAACTTCAAAGTGTACTCCTGAACACTCATACTGCCCTGCTTTAGATTCATAAACTCTTTCTCTTTGGCCTCTCTCAATTCCAGAGGAAAGAATAGATCAAGGAAAGCTTCCACAAATTCGCCCCAAACTGTGGGCTCAGCACTCTCACCTTTTGCATCCTCCCAGTCGACATACCACTGGTTTGCAACATCCTTCAGCTGATAAGTTGCTAGTTCTACCCCTTCAACCTCATGCACATGCATTACCTTAAAGATTTTTTCCATCTCATCCACGAACTCTTGTGGATCTTCCTCCACCTTGGTGCCAGTGAACTTAGGTGGGTTCATCTTCATGAAATGTCCAACCCTAGTAACCTCAGACGCAACAAATGCAAACCCAATATCTTTCGATCGTTAAGCCTGGTTAGCTACCAACTATGTCAGCATATGAATAGACCGTCTGAATTCTGAATTTGAAATATCTCTCTGAGCAGTTGGGGGACGGTTGACATTGGTTTGCGGAGCCCGAGGTGGACTGGTCAGCACTGGAGGGACCCCCAGAGTAGGGACAAGTTCTGGATTATGTGCTCTGTTACGGTTTTGCATCCCATAGGTGGGATGGACCTCATCTGCCTGAGCATTCTGATCAATGATACGACATGGAGGCATAACTGTGTTTCTGAAATACAAGAGATCATTTTTTAGGGGACAGTTCAAACTCTGAAGCACGAACTAAATCACAAAGAAGGGAAACTTTTCCTAAACGCCTAGCAGTCTCCTGCTTATAAGTGTGGCACGCTACATACCCATAAAAAGGACTCTACCCGATGCAATTTCGTAGACACCCTGGGACCATAAACTGTGCTTTGATACCAAGTTTGTCACGACCTGAACCAGGTCCCTGGCCGTGATGAGTATTCCAAACCATGAGGCCCAAAAAACCCCTATCTGTCTGGTAATCATGGACACAATTTATATGATAAAAGAAATGCGAAAGATACACAATATAACGGAAACATGGTCAAGAATCATGCGAAAGTAATAATGGGGAATAATGTCCCACAATCTCAACACAACATCTCTATAACGTCTGCGAAATCTCTACTACATGACTAAAATAAATGTCTATCTGAAAACTACGACAAGGCCCCCAGTAGACCCAAAACTAATAAATGATAAATTAAACTGCAAATATCAGGCCTTCCAAAATATAGAAGGCTCGCCACTTGATTCTACGATCTGTCAGAAGGAATCTACTGGTTATCTGGACCCCTAAACTGTGCCTCCGAACCTGGGAGGGGAGGGGGTCAATACAAAAGTACTGGTACGCAGAGAAATCAAAACAAAAATATAATATATTTACACAATATAGGTGAGAGCCATTATAAAGCAGTTTCATATCAAATTATTTGAAAACACATGGGCATAATGTAATAGTTTTCAATACCAATGTAATGCGATTGAGCTAGGTGGAATACCCTACAGTTTTAATTCAATGGCTGTGTGAAATCCACCTCTGGTGCTCGACGGCCAAGTCTTCAATCCAAGTAGCCGCCAGGATTTGGAGCTGGTATAACCCCCATGTGAGTACACCGCAGGGAATCCCCCCATGTGAGATATCCCAATTATTTTATTATCCTCCCATGTAGGATACAAATATCATATGACCCGCATCGGCAACTACGGTTTCCAGCGATGAGCCCTTTCACTCAAACGCCTTCTTTGGGCATCCACATTTCTCATGAAAATCAATGCATTCAAACTTTGTTCAATTAATTACATGTCATACTATGTAGGATATCATCATACCCGACTTGCAAGTCATCAGTATCATATCATTCTCTTCATTCAATCATCATATGCAACATATTTCAACATGAACAAAACAACCCTCTCTTTGAAAGTCAAAAACCATATCCAAATCATGACATTTTAAAGATATTTCATGACATGCATTCCAAGATGATTTCAAATGATTCATATCATGTGAAAACTTAAAACAATATCATATCAAGAGAGGTGTTCCGTGTAAATCATGCTCTCAATTTATCATTATTATGAAACACATGCATATCCATATATCATATATCAAATCACATTGGAATTAGGCCTACAGACCAAATCAATATCATAAAACATTTAAAACATAATCATATTCGTAGTTTCAAAACCCCCATTTTGAAAACATGAATTTTTAAAGCCTATGAGATTTTTTAGATAACCCCACGTACCTTTATATGCGAAGATTATAGGTACTTCTTGAAGCCTACGTTCTGGGATTCCAAATATGCAATTAGTTTGTAAAATCTCCTATTGAATCTTAAGTTGCTTGGGCTTTTATTTTGAAACCCTAAGGAGAATTGATAACGCTCAATCTACAGCTCTCGTAAGAGTGTAAAGCGGTCGCTGTCAAATATATAACCCAACTGGGTTGGGTATCGATCCCATAGGGAATAGCTTGGTCAACAAGTAAGTAAGGATTACTAGACTTTTAGTGCAACTCTTGTAAAAAGGGGGGATTGTAATGTGTAACCACAATATTAAAGTAAGAACTGAAAATAGCAATGTAAAAAGAAAGAATGTTTAGTAGGTTGTCAAACAATGAGAATTGAGGAGTTGGGGTTATGTCCACCTTCTGAGTTATACGTCTCTATTGGCTATGAGTGTGCAGAATTCAGACATGCATGTGCTTATAGAGAATTGTATTCGATGGTAAATCCAGGCGTTTTTCAACCTATTCGAGGATTATTTCACTTTAACTCTTTCGAGCTTAAAGCGTATCTAATAGTACAAATTCTCCAAGAGGTTAATCCAGTTACGGCACTAACTTTTTAATAGGGGATGAGACCCTACTACCTTGACATTATCTCTTTTCCAGACATATAACTTTTCTTTCGAACAAGTTAATGCTATACTGGCATATTCTTGCGTTTGCAACCACAAAGAATTTAGATTAAGATGAAGAGAATAATGATATAAGCAGCATACGTGTCACGAACTCACAAACTCATAACAATAGATAGTATCTCATTCGGATTCCATAACCCCAACAGAGAAGTTTAGTTACCCATGAGTGCGAAGGAAATCACAATCGACATTATTATTATACCACAATAAGGATTTCGTGTAGTAGTAGTGTGGTAGGCGTTTAGGCGTGAATTCCTTAGAAAAGTAACGTTTCTCGTGTTGCGGAAATTAAGAATAGATGAATAGAAGAAGAAAAAGAGAATTAATGGAAGGATTCGGAATTGAGAATTAAAAGTAGTAGTGAGATGAATTAAAACTAGAATGAGAATTGTTGTTAAGTAGAATGAATAAAAATCTCTAGCAAGATAGGGTATTTATAATACCCATATCCTATTCCTACTAAGCTAATGAATTACTTAACCAAATCCTACTAGGTTAATGTATCATTATCCTAATCCTAATAAATTACTACATTATTTTCCTAATCCTAATAGGTTACTGCTGGTCCCCAAAGTCTACAGAAATGCTGTTTTTGCTCGGAACAGATTTTCCATGCGCCACTTTTGGTCCTTGGCGTCCAAGACTCCCTTTTCTCCTTTCGTGAAGCTTTCTTTGGCGTCAAGTTATCCATAAAATGCTTAATTATGCATCATTTATACCTGAAACTTTGCTAATCACGTTTGTTAGCTCACTTACAGGAAAAAGGACTAAAAGTGCATGAATTATATATGTTGTCCTCAAAACTTAGCTAAAATATGGGTAAAATATAGCACTATAGGCGTGTAATTTCGCCTATCATCAACACCCCACACTTGAAGCTTTGTTCATCCTCGAACAAAATATCATGTCCGTCTAAACATCAACTTAGGGTTTCACAGTATCAACACAAAATATTCGTCAAGACAAGCATAGCAATCATTAACAAAGAGTAGTTTTCTGCTCATTAGTAGAATCAATTCAACCCCCAACATAGACTCGTGATGGTGGTTAATTCACATTCAACGGTTAAGGTACAAAGAATCATACACGACTACCCAAAACTCATCAACCATGTGTGTCTCACAATATATTACCCATAATCACTCACAAGTATAGCATATTTTTCAAACATGGGTATAAAAGTATCCTTGCTTTCACTCTCACAAAGAATTCATATGCTGCAACTGATGACCATAGGCTTGCCCTTAGTGTAATTCTCTACTAAATGTCAGAATGCTAAGCTTAGGATCAAATAGGTCTTTTGATGGTTGTAATGTAGGCTAAGGGACGGATAGGACTATTTTGGCCAGAAATAGTGACTATGTTCCTAAGCGCTTTAATACATCACATTGTATCATTAAAACTTTTCTTTCAAACAACCTTTCTACTTTCTTTTATTCTACCACCCTTTTTCTCCTCTTTTATTTTTTTCAATTTTAAGCATAACTCACTTTTCAGTTTTCCTTTCCTTTTTCTTTTCATAACATACCTCTTATGATAACACTTCTTTTTCATGATGAATTCAAGCACCAATACATTCTAGAGCATCATACTTACCCAACTTCCTCTTAAATGACTTTACACTTTAAAGCACTTAGGAATTTGGATCAAATTATGGTCTTGAAAAAATGGATTAGGCTTACATATGAGGTTGTCAAAGAAAATAGGCTAAAGGCTCAAAAGGGTTTAACTAGAATGATGTCCATGGGTAGGTAAAAAGAAGGTAAATAATCATAGGTTGCCAAAGAAATGCCTAAATCATCTCCTAGACTTGCACTCTTTATTTTTGCTTTACATACATACCAGGCAAGTTCTAGCATCAGCCACAAACACAGAATATACTATTATCTCACACACACAAGGCACATGGTCGACTTTATTGGGAGTAGTATAGACTCTTTCCCCAACAGATGAAGGAATTAAACCACACAATATCACATAGTGAGTCACAATTAGAGCCTAAACGTCTCAAAAGTCATGATTTTAGCACAAACTCTTGTTATAATCTCATGCTGCCTATTAGAATAATTTCATGCGAAGCTAAGTAAAAAAAAATTAACTCCTAAAAAAATGAAAAACGAAAAAAAAACTAAAACAAACAAACATAAATAAATGCAAATGCGGATAAAGGAGTATAGCATGCAAATACCACCACCCCACACTTGGACGGGACACTGCCCTCAGTGGAAAATAAATACGAAGAACCTGGTCAGTCGGACTCCTCCTCTATGTCGGGGGTCATACCCCCTTCGTCGGAATCATCATAGGAGTTGTCGTCATCAGAATTCTCCTCCACGTCGGAGTCTGGCATTCGTCGCTCATCATCGATCGGCACATCGTCATCAAGAGGTTCCTCAAAGTATGTACCTACTCCCTTGCATGCACATTCATTGGATAGTCATGATCCAGCTGTTGGAGCTCTGCAGCAGTTGGAACACGTCCACCACTCATCATTGTGAACCGAGTCATGCCATAAAGATGGCGAAAGAAACTCTCATCCCGAGCATGTATCTCTGCCGTAGTAAGGTTGACGCCATGTGTGGTTTCAGCATCTTTGACCTTTGTCAGGTCAACCTTCTTTGGATTGTGTGGGAGTATATGATCAGCCGGTTTCTCTTCGATGTCTTCCTTCCTCAAGATTGCAGTCAACAAGTTGCCAAAGCTGAAATGGGACCACTTGTGTAGCCTGGCTTTCCGCATTGTGGATCGAATAATTGCCCCAAAGTTGATAGGGACATTCGTCATCAGTGCGTATACCAAGTACACTCTATCTCTTGTTATCTTGGTGTACTGGGTCCCTGGTATGAGGCAAGAGTTGACTATGCGCAACCATATCCTTCCTTCCCTATTCAAAGGAGCATATGGGAAGGTGTTGTGTCGATCGGTGTCTTTTTGTCTGCTCCACCTTGCCATGGATCTACTTCCATAAAGTGTGTGTCGAATTGCTCTATATGGAGGTCTACTGCACAGCTCTTTGAATGGTGATGGATCGACTAAAGGCAAGCCAAGAAAGGAGTTGAAGAAATCCGCATTGAGTTGTAAAACTTGGCCCTGAATCTTGACCTCGCTGCCTGTGGTTTTCGGTGACCAGTTGGCATAACATTCTCTTGTCAAATTGAGATTACATTCTCCCATGTCTCGGAATATGAAATCAAGATGTAATGCCATGATCTTGGCCAACATGCGCGACTCCTTCTTCGCTAGGCTTTCCTTGTTTATCAAGTCCACATGAACATACTTTCTTTCCTTGTTGTTCCTATACCATTCCTTCGCTTCCTCCTCAAGAACCCATTTTATTCCAAACATGCGGCGTGGTAATTGCATTGAGGATGATTCTCCTTGCTCTTTGCGGCCTCTTTTCTTGCCTTTTTGGGAAGTGGTAGCCTTATCTTTACCTTGTCTTGCTTTGGGTGTCATTGTACCTGAGACTTAGAACAATGTTCATGTTAGCATCATCTCGATGGATACAATCTATACACAAGCAATAGGGGTAACACCCCACTTAGTTCGTTGATACAACTTAGTGAAGTGAAAGTGGTCGATTACTTAGACTTCATCGACATACGTTTTAGGTGCTATATTCCAACAATCAAATCAGAGATGTCACACTTCTTGTAATCTTTGCAATACTTTCATGATGGATATAGCAAGACTACTACATAGGGATTACATGAAGGTATAGTGCCTAACAATAATCACAACCTCCTATGTTGGTAGGCAACCATAAATCTTACTCCAATGAACAAGTCATTCCAACATGTAAGTATTCAAGTGACAAGATTATGCAATGTAAATGACTATGGCAATTCCGCAAGTAGTATAACAATGCATCAAAATCAAATTCAAGTTGGAAACAAGTTAAGATTATCCTAACGTATATGTTCACTCACTTGGTTGTGTATCAACAAATCAAACACATTCACATCACCAATATTTCTTCAAGATTTAGCAATTCATAATAGACATAGCAACGTAGTACTTACGAAAAATAAATGAAGAACAAAAGAGTACTTACATGAGTGAAGCCTTTGGAGATGTTCTTGTGAAGTGGGAGAGCAAAAAGAAAAGTTTTGAAAGGATTTGGGGACTTTGGGCGGCGCCTAAGATAGGTTTTCAATGTGTTTGTGTTTCAAGACTAAGTCTCCTATTTATAGAAAAAGGTTGGGTCGGTTTTTGACCCATTTAAAATCGGATTTGGAGACAAAAAGTGACCATAGGAGGCGCCTTTAGCTTTGCCTATGCTTGGCATAGGCGGCGACTTTTGCAAAGCCTTTGGTGAGCATAGGCGGCGCCTATTGCAAAGCCTTTAGTGACCATAGGCGGCGCCTTTAGCATGGCATATGAGATTCAGAGACAAAAGGCTTTAGCATAGGCAGCGCCTATGCTATGGCATACTTGAGCATGGGCGGCGCCTATGCTATGGCACACTAGATTCCGAGACCTTAGGCCATAGTATAGGCCTTGCCTTGTTCGTGGCCTAGTTTTACCTAGGCCTAGCCTTGTTCGATGCCTATATTTTCATGAGAAAAGCTCAATCCATAGCCTTTGGCTTCTTCATTCCTAACTTACCACCTTTAACATGCAATACGGCCAAATCAAAATTTGAAACCGATCTCCTCATTTTATACCTCTTGTACCTACATTTGCTCAAAACCAATAAAAACAATTAGAATGATGGGTTGCCTCCCATCAAGCGCCTTAGTTTTGGTCGTGGAACGACTCTTCTTTTTGGATTTTTATTTATCAAAAGCAAAACACATACTAGAATGAAAGAAAGACTAAAAATGGAAAACGATAAACGATGGGTTGCCTCCCATCTAGCGCCTTATTTATTATTGTAGCACGACATAGTTACCTCGAGTACTTAGACTTCGTCGAGATAAGTGATGGCCATATATTTTATCGAATCAAGAGGGCCGATATATGGTTTTACTCGTTGGTCATTCACCTTGAAGACAACACCATTGGTGTCTTCCAACTCAACTACTCCGGACGAGTAGACTTGGATAACTTTGTATGGACCAGACCACTTGGAATTTAACTTACCTGGGAATATCTTCAATCTGGAGTTGAAGAGAAGCACCATATCATCCTTTTGAAAGTTTTGTCGAACAATCCGCTGATCATGATACTTTTTCATCCGCTCCTTGTATAGGTCTGATCTTTCATATGCATGGAGACGGAATTCATCCATCTCGTTCAGCTGCTCCATTCTCAGATTCATTGCATCATCCCAATTCAAATTCAATCGCTTCAAAGCCCATAATGCCTTATGCTCAAGCTCAATGGGTAAGTGACAAGCCTTCCCATAAACTAGTTGATAAGGGGACATGCCAATTGGTGTTTTGAATGCAGTCCTATAGGCCCATAGTGCATTGTCCAACTTCCGAGACCAATCTTTTCTATTAGCATTTACCGTCTTCGCAAGGATTTGCTTGATCTCCCGATTGTAAACCTCTACCTAGCCACTAGTTTATGGGTGATAAGGCGTGGCTACCTTATGTTGCTTGACACCATATTTTGCCAACACGGATTTGAATAGCTTGTTGCAGAAGTGAGATCCTCCATCGCTTATGATAGTACATGGTACTCCAAAGCGATAGAAGATATTTCTCTTCAAGAATGCTACAACACGCTTTCCCTCATTGTCGGCCAACGCTACAGCTTCAACCCATTTTGAGACATAATCTACAGCAACTAGGATGTACTTCATTCCAAATGAATTTACGAATGGACCCATGAAATCAATACCCCATACGTCAAAGAGCTCTACTTCAAGGATTTTTGACATGGGCATCTCATGGTGTTTCGAAATAGCACCTTGTCTTTGGCATTGGTCACATCTTCTAACAAAGTCGTAGGCATCTCTGAATATCGAAGGCCAATAATATCCACTTTGCAATACCTTTCTTTCTGTCCGATTACCTGCGTGATGTCCTCCAACTTGGGAAGCATGGCATGCTTCCAATATAGTAGGCACCTCTACATGGGATATACATCGTCGAATAAAACCATCCGCGCATCGTCGAAACAGATATGGCTCATCCCAAAAGTAGTGTTGTACATCATGCATAAATTTTCTCTTTTGGTGGTAAGATAAGTTTGCAGGTATCACATTACTCACCACAAAATTTGCAAAGTCGGCATACCATGGTAATCCTTCCATTGTTGCCGCTAAGATCTCCTCATCAGGGAATGCATCATCAATCTCAATTTCAGGCTGAGCCACATGCTCATTCTCGAGTCTAGATAGATGATCAGCCACTTGGTTCTCGCAACCTCTTCTATCTTTAACCTCGAAATCAAATTCTTGCAGCAGCAAAACCCATTGAATTAGTCTTGGTTTTGCATCATTCTTTGTCATTAGATACCTTAGAGCTGCATGGTCTGTATGAACGATCACTTTGGTACCCAACAAATAAGATCGAAACTTCTCAAACGCATACACAACTGCTAGGAGCTCTTGTTGTGTGACAGTGTAGTTCTTTTGGGCTTCGTTTAGGACCTTGCTCGCATAGTAGATAGGATGAAATAGCTTCTCCTTTCTTTGTCCAAGTACAGCACCAACGGCTACCCCACTAGCATCACACATGACTTCGAACGGGAGAGACTAATCTGGTGCTACCATGATAGGAGCTTCAATTAGTTTTCCTTTGAGGCATTCAAATGCCTTTAAAAAATCTTCATTGAAGTCAAACTTTGCGTCTTTCTCCAAGAGTTTGCACAATGGACTATCAATTTTGGAGAAATCTTTGATGAACCATCGATAGAAACCTGCATGGCCGAGAAAACTACGAACTCCCTTCATAGAAATTGGAGGTGGTAGCTTCTCAATGATTTCAATTTTTGTTCGATCAACCTCAATTCCCCTTTTGAAGATTTTATGCCCAAGAACAATACCTTCTTTTACCATAAAGTGGCACTTCTCCCAATTCAGCACTAGGTTGAATTCTACACATCTTTCCAATGCCATGCTTAGGTTTGTCAAGCACGCTTCAAAAGACTCACCAACAACTGAAAAATTGTCCATAAATACCTCCAAAGTGTCTTCAACCATATTAGAAAAAATGGACATCATACATCGCTGAAAAGTGGCTGGTGCGTTACATAGCCCGAATGGCATACGTTTGAAGGCAAACGTACCATATGGGCATGTAACTGTTGTCTTCTCTTGGTCTTCGGGGGCAATACAAATCTGATTATAGCCTGAATAACCATCTAAGAAACAAAACCATCCTTTCCCCGCTAATCGATCTAGCATTTGGTCCATAAATGGCATTGAAAAGTGATCTTTGAGCGTCCAAGAATTCAGCTTTCGGTAGTCCATGCATACTCTCCATCCAGTGACGGGTCTGAGTGGAATAAGTTCATTCTTTTCATTCACGACTATCGTTATGCCTCCTTTCTTGGGAACACATTATACTGGGCTTACCCATGTACTATCAAAGATTGGATACACAACTCCTGCGTCTAACCACTTAATGATTTCTTTCTTCACCACTTCTTGCATAGGTGGGTTTAGACGCCTTTGATGCTCAATGGTGGGTGTGCAATTCTCTTTAAGCTGAATCTTGTGTGTACAAATCCCAGGTGGAATACCAATAATATCCGCAATGGTCCATCCAATGGCTCTAATATACTTCCTTAGAATAGCAATGAGAGTTGCAACTTGTTGTTCACCCAAATCTGCAGCCACAATGACCAGAAGTGTGTTTCTGCTTCCTAAGAATGCATACTTTAAATGACTTGGCAGCTCCTTCAATTCTAACGTGGGTGGCTCTTCAATAGATGGCTTAGCTGGTGTGGGTCGATTTTTTAGATCAAGGTCCAACTTCTTGGGAGCATGGCGATATGTCCCTAATCCTGATAGAGCACAAATAGCTTCTTCACAATTTTCAGCATCCTTACTCTCTCCATTCATAAGCAAAGTCGCCAATGGGTCATCAATCAGCTGCTCCTCTTCAAGTAATTCTTTCTCATCATCAAAGTAAACATCAGCCACCGAGAATACATTCAGCTCTTTGGGTTTCTTCATTGATTTGCAAACATCAAAGCGAACTACTTCGTCATTTATTCGGAATGAAAGCTCATTAGCTGTCAAATCAATAAGCACACTTCCCGTAGCAAGGAAAGGGCGCCCCAAGATTATGGGAACTTCTGAATCTGACTCACAATCCAAAATAACAAAGTCTGCTGGAAAGATGAATGAAGAAACCTTTACCAATACATCACATAGAATACCAACAGGTCATTTTACCGACCTATCCGCCATTATGAGCCTCATATTGGTTAGAGTAGGATCACCCAACCCCAACTTTTCATAGATAGATAGTGGCATCAAATTGATGCTGGCTCCTAAATCACATAATGCCTTGGCAAAATTTAAAGATCCAACGGTTCAAGGAATAGTGAAAGCACTGGGGTCAGCCTTCTTCTGAACTATTGATCGGGTAGCAATTGCGCTGCAGTGATGAATATCATCTTTTAACTCAGAACTTGCTACCCGCTTCTTTATCAAAAGATCCTTCATATACTTCGCATACCCAGGAATTTGTTCAAGTGCCTCTACCAATGGAACATTAATGGTCATAGTCATGAATTTGCTGAACTTTGTGTCATCTTCCACCTTCTTCAATCTTTGAGGGAAAGGTGGTGGTGGGTATGGAATTGTTCTCTCCACGGCTTTCTTCTCCTCTTGCTTCCGTTTTTCAACTTTTTTAGGTTGCAAATCGTGAGGGGTGACGTTATGGACGTCAGGATCAGCTGCTGCGGCATCTTCCCCTTTCGCCTTATCATCAATGTCCACTACTTCGTCAACCACTTGCTTGCCTTTTGCTAAAGTTTCCAGCACCTTACCACTTCGGGTAGTAATGGCCATGCATGACCCATCATTCCTTGGGTTTTGCACAGTGTCGCTAGGTAAAGTGCCAGCCTTTCTTTGATTGAGTGCTGCTGAAAGTTGGCTCAATTGCTGCTCTATTTGCTTGATTGAAGTGGAATAAGAATCAACTAATTGTTTCATAGAGGACAAATCGTTAACTACCTCCGTTACTCCCGCGCTCGTTGCTTCTACTCCTTTCAATATTTTAGCCATCATGTCTTCCATACTTCCTGAACTAGATGTGGTGGTGTCACGTCTTCCAGGGGGAACGTACAAACCACTCTTTTCATTCTTGTTCTTCCAACTACCTTGGTCCTTGTTTCCAGATTTATCATAATAGTTCCGACCTTGGTTTCCTTGGGTATTCCCTCGGAAACCCCCCTGATTGTTCAAGTAGTTGGCCTCCTCTTCCGAATCAGATTCGTCTCTTCCATTTGACGCGACAGCTTTGACTTTTTCGGTCTTCCCTGATAATAGATGCTTTGTAAGAAGATCCACTTGTGTTTTCATATGCGCCATATCTTGATCACGTTCTTCTTCTCTTCTCCTTTGGTCTGCAGTCATGCCAATAGATAAAGTGGGGCTTGCTACCTCAGAATCCCTGGTATGCCAAGCTCTACTTTGCTTTGTCATACGATCTAGCATATTGCTTGCTTGACCAAAGGTGAGGTCCATAAAAGATCCTCCAGCCATATTATCCACCACTGGTTTAGTTATTGAATTCAAGGCTCTGTATAGTATCTCCATTAGGTGAACATTAGTCATATGATGGTTTGGACACCTCATTAGCTTCGTTTTGAACCTCTCCCATGTTTCATGAAGGGCTTCAGTTAGAAGCTGACGGAAGTTGCTGATTTCATCTCTCAATTGTGCTCTTTTGGATGGCGGAAAGAATCTTTCTAGGAAAGCGTCTCTCAATTGCCTCCAATTTGTAATAGAATCAGGAGTCAGCCCATTCAACCATAGAGTTGCCTCCCCAGATAGATACAATGGAAATAGACGTAATCAAATTGCATTCTAACCAACACCAGGATTGTCAAACGACTTGCATGTAGAAATAAAGTTGATGAGATGCATATTCGGATCATCGCTTGCTAGTCCACCAAATAATCCCTTGAGTTGCAATAACTGAATCATGGTGCTCGTGATGTTGAACTTGGCTCCGGGCGCTAATGGTGGAGGAATTATGGCTTCTGTGGCTCCGGCTCTATCAAGATCATCATCATCGTCGTCGAAAGCTGGTTGCATGGGTTGGCGATCATACCTAAACCGAGCTTGACGACCTCTTCTGTTGGCAGGTGTTGCGATTTCAGCATCATGCCTTGGGTTTAGTAACTCGTCATCACCTACATCCTCATCGTCAGGATTTGTTGCTCGCCCAGGGTTATCAATGTTTTGTTGGTGTACTTGGGTGGCGGCAAGAGCATCTAATCTCGCTTGCTCCTGTTGAGCAGCCATTCTTTCGATTTCCGTTTGTGCCTCCATTCTGCCAATTTGTTGTGGTTCAGGATTGATAGGTAATAACGGTTGACCAGAACTTCGAGTATGGGGCATGCACCGAATAAAAACCTGCAGAGAACAAAAACAAAAACAAAAAGTAAAAGTACTAGAATCTTTGACCAAAGGGTCTAGTAATTATCACAAACTTAGTTGACAACCGTATTCCCCGGCAACGGCGCCAATTTTTGATAACGCTCAATCTACAGCTCTCGTAAGAGTGTAAAGCGGTCGCTGTCAAATATATAACCCAACTGGGTTGGGTATCGATCCCACAGGGAATAGCTTGGTCAACAAGTAAGTAACGATTACTAGACTTTTAGTGCAAGTCTCGTAAAAAGGGGGGATTGTAATGTGTAACCACAATATTAAAGTAAGAACTGAAAATAGCAACGTAAAAAGAAAGAATGTTTAGTAGGTTGTAAAACAATGAGAATTGAGGAGTTGGGGTTATGTCTACCTTCTGAGTTATACGTCTCTATTGGCTATGAGTGTGTAGAATTCAGACATGCATGTGCTTATAGAGAATTGTATTCGATGGTAAATCCAGGCGTCTTTCGACCTATTCGAGGATTATTTCACTTTAACTCTTTCGAGCTTAAAGCGTATCTAACGGTACAAATTCTCCAAGAGGTTAATCCAGTTACGGCACTAACTTTTTAATAGGGGATGGGACCCTACTACCTTGACATTATCTCTTTTCCAGACATATAACTTTTCTTTCGAACAAGTTAATGCTATACTGGCGTATTCTTGCGTTTGCAACCACAAAGAATTTAGATTAAGATGAAGAGAATAATGATATAAGCAGCATACGTGTCACGAACTCACAAACTCATAACAATAGATAGTATCTCATTCGGCTTCCATAACCCCAACAGAGAAGTTTAGTTACCCATGAGTGCGAAGGAAATCACAATCGACATTGTTATTATACCACAATAAGGATTTCGTGTAGTAGTAGTGTGGTAGGCGTTTAGGCGTGAATTCCTTAGAAAAGTAACGTTTCTCGTGTTGCGGAAATTAAGAATAGATGAATAGAAGAAGAAAAATAGAATTAATGGAAGGATTCGGAATTGAGAATTAAAAGTAGTAGTGAGATGAATTAAAACTAGAATGAGAATTGTTGTTAAGTAGAATGAATAAAAATCTCTAGCAAGATAGGGTATTTATAATACCCATATCCTATTCCTACTAAGCTAATGAATTACTTAACCAAATCCTACTAGGTTAATGTATCATTATCCTAATCCTAATAAATTACTACATTATTATCCTAATCCTAATAGGTTACTGCTGGTCCCCAAAGTCTTTAGAAATATTGTTTTTGCCCGGAACAGATTTTCCATGCGCCACTTTTGGTCCTTGGCGTCCAAGACTCCCTTTTCTCCTTTCGTGAAGCTTTCTTTGGCGTCAAGTTATCCATAAAATGCTGAATTCTGCATCATTTATACCTGAAACTTTGTTAATCACGTTTGTTAGCTCACTTACAGGAAAAAGGACTAAAAGTGCATGAATTATATATGTTGTCCTCAAAACTTAGCTAAAATATGGATAAAATATAGCATTATAGGCGTGTAATTTCGCCTATCATCAAGAATCCTAGAGCACTTTTGATGAATGAAGGTGTATTTTCTGGTCTTTGGAACTGAATTTCGTGTTTAGGGCTAAGTAAGGGTGGAAAAGGACCTTTTTGCCGCAAAAACGGAGTGTTTAAGTCACTTGAAACCTTTACATAGGTTCCGACCATTCCATCGCCTATGTTTACATAGGCGCCGCCTAGGCTATCGCCTATGCTTTCCAGTGGCCATGGGTGATTGGTTAGGCGACGCATATTACCTTGAAAGGCCATAACTTCTTGCTCGGTTGCCGGATTTTAGCAAAATTGGTATCGTTGGAAAGCTAACTCAGAAACCGATCATTTTACACATAGTAGGCTTTATAATTTGACATATACAAAAAGTCATGGTCGATATAAGTTGAGACAAATTATAATGTCCACTTAAGCTTAATCGGTCGAAGTAGTTTTCAACTCGTCCTTGAGTCAAATGACCCTTATGGTCTAAATTCAAGCTTGAATGGATTCACATGCTGCACAAATTATTTACATGCCGTATTGGCATAGGATTTATGGCTTTGGGATTTATCAACACATCGGAATTATGGTCTATATTGTAGCCTAAAATGCGGGACGTTACAGCTTGTTTATGCTCAGCTAGTGTCATCTGGAGCAAGGGCTACCACAGGAGAAGTTGTGAAGGTATTCAACCAGTCAATTTGTGTATATAACATTTCTTTTATCGATTAAGAGCTTAGCATAGTGATTCCTGATGTCTAACAACTTCTTTTTAGAGTTCATTGGTTGGATCTTAGGCTTATTTGAGGTGATCACGATCATTGTCTTAGCAGATTATATACTAAGAGATTAGGTTCTTAATATTTGATAGGTTACTGAAAAGGATCATTACTTTCAGTGTATCTACCTTTGCTAGTTAACCATCACATCACAAAATTTTGGGCCATTCGCATACCAATATCACTTTTTAACTTTCAAGAAATTAAGCCAAGAATGAATATACAAAAATACATACATCATAAGAAATCTAGAATAGTTTTTAGACAAAACTTCTCGGATGGTCCCTTAATAGCCTATTAAATCGATCAGGTTGCTTTGGCAGGGCAGGAGAAGCCATTTTTCAAGTCAAACGGGTGACATGCATTGATTCACAAAATTGGTGGGGCTTATTATAAAAGGGCAGTCCTGTGCACTAAAGTTCCCGCTATTTACGGGGTCTGGGGAAGGGCCCCACCACAAGGGTGTATTGTACACAGCCTTACCTTGTATTTCTGCCAGAGGCTGTTTCCAAGACTTGAAAACTGCACAAAGAAATCGTCAGAAAACTGCACAAAGAAATTACTCCTGGACATACATCCCAGGATAATAGAAACACCTAATCTAGATGACATGAGCTCTACTACGAATAGAAGTTCAACTTTGACATGTAATCTTCGAAGTCGAGGAACTAAACTAGCTCAGTGATGCACCTCTTGCACGATCAATCGAACCATGATTTGTGGTGGTCTAGCTTTGGTCTTAAAAATGATTTGGTTTCTCTCATGCCAGATTTGATATACTGCAGCTGCTAACACCAACCTCTAGATGTCCCTTGCCAAACCAATAGATTACTCCATATTGCCTCAAGATGATGTATTGACTCAGGATCCTGCTTGAATAAGACACACTGTGAAACAGTTGTGAAGCCCCACTAGGCCATCCTGTCCTTACTGAAGACGGAGTAATTAATAATGTTACTAATGAAAATTTTTTCTTTTTTCGAGGTGACGATCAAAAACTTATCTAAACTCACTTTTTCAAAAGTTTCACACCTCAACTATCGGCTATTCTCTTTCCCACTTGAACTATCATCATCTATATATTAAAAAACACCTAACTGAGTAGATGGTGATAGTTCAGGTAGGAAAACAGAAGAGTTGATAGTTGCAGTGTAAAACTCGTAGAAAGGTGATAGTTCAGGTGCGGTGTTGATCATTAACTCTTCATTTTTGGAGAAATCTGAAAAAGCTTACATTGACTGTTATGTATGGACGAAGACCTTCAGGCAATTGTTTCCCATGTCCTCTTGTTCTTGTTCAATCTTTCTTGCAGAATCCTCAGCCGAAGTGCTGCAATTATGTAATTCAATCGACTCCAAACTAAAAATTTCTCCAAAATCTATTGGAATTTCCTTAAGGTTGTCGCATTTCTTCAGAACAAGGCGTTTTAGACTTGGGAAGTTATCACAGCTCGCTAGCCAATTCACAAGAAGTACTCTGCGAAATAACAACAACTTTGGGCTTTCGAATATGTCATCATCACGCAATCTCCATACATCACCAATAGCTGCACGATCTTTAAGTTTGAGCTCATCGAGATTTGGCAACTTGACAAGAGTTGAAATATCTTCCCAAGGAAAACCAAACCGGCCAGAGAAAGTCAACCTCTTAAGTGATGCTGGGAAGAAAGACTTCTTGATGGATATCGGAGGTGTCCAAGACAAAAAGGCATTACTAACACACTTCAATGCTTCGAGTTTTCTCAAGCTGGACATATCAATGGGGCGATTGACCGAACTCTTTTTACGTAAGTCATTATAATGGACGATCAATCTTTTTAGATTGGGAATGCTAGAAAGGATTTCATTTGTACAATTAGTGAAATAGAGATTAGAAAGTTCCACCAAATTTGGCATCCCTGTCACAAGATGCTTATTTAAGATACTTTTCCTTCTAGGACTCGGTAAATAACAGACATGCCTTATATGCATATGCCTCAAGTTCTTCATCGTCCATATCTTCTCTGGTAAAGTTGTATGATTATAACATCTCTCATAAATTAGAGTTTGCAGATTCTGAAGCTCCGAGATTGATGCAGGAAGATCAGCATGAGATCGAACTTGTAGATATCTCAGATGAAATAACTTTGTAATTACAGGTGGAATAGAATGGTACCTTCCTTTTTCATCGAAAATGGCCAATACCCTGAGAAGGTGGAAACTGGAGAAAACTTCAAGACTTACAAAATTATGAGTTTTAGAAAATAAGTAGATAGACCTGGCAACCGAGGGTAATAACTTGAAACGCCTATCATCTGAATAACCGTTAATCTGGAAACTGAAGCGATGACCATTGTACTTTTGTGTTGAAAGAGTTAGGACTACACCAGCTCTCTCAACATGCATAAACTTTGTCGTTTCAACTTCAATCAAACAGAATTCATGCAGTAGATCTGTAACACCCTGAATGTTCGAGCTAAAAATAAAATCAATTGGACCTCTCTTGATATGTACTTAGACCAGAATCAAGAAATTTTTTTGTATCTAGGTGCAAAGGTCAAGTATTAAGTGTCGTAGGGGTATTGGATATGAATTAAGGGCATAAGAAATCTCTAAAACAAATTTGAGTTAAAGGTCCTTTAATGATTAAGTTTTCGTTTAGGTTCACACAAGGACCAAATTTAAACAAGCATTTCTCCTAGAATATTTAGAGTTACGTGTCCCATTATCTACCAAGTTAAAGCTTTTTGAGTCTTCTTTCCAACGCCACCAACAACTCATCAATCCGAGACTCGAGTAAAAAGTTATGTGTGTTTTACTAAGAACAGTCAGAACAACACTATACTAGACGAAAGTTTTCTTTTTTTTCCCTTTTCTTTTCATATTCTTGGAGGGGTAATTTCGTCCTTTCCTTTTTACATTAACCCCTAGTTATTAAAACCTACTACTCCATCAATTTTATACGTTAATACTCTTAGACTTACCATTCATCAGTTACAATCTCCCTCATTACACACATTAAAAACTCCATCAGTTACAATCTCTTTGCCTTCCTCAGTTACACAATTAAAAAAAAAATGCAGTTTCTCCAACAGTATTACAAAATATTCATCATCAAAAAATCCAGTTCTCTTCTCAAAATTCAATCATAAAAAAATAAATCCAAGAGAATTGGCTCAAGAATCAATCTTAGTTTCGTCCCTTCCGGTAACTAACTTCTCTAACGTTTTGAGGTATGTAGAACCATCTTTTGCTCATGTTTCATGATGTTTTCTTATTCTCCAAATCTATTTTGTAATCTCCTTTCCAAACAGATGGTGTCTAGGTGTTCAGCAATTAGACTAAAAACAAATCATCCTATCAAGTTCTATTTCTCTTTCCTCTTGGAACCTAGCAAAGTGCTTATGTATTCAGAACATATTGACTGGTTTTGGCTAAATCTGGAACCTGAATCTTATCCTGTCAATAACCTGGTGTTCTCAATAATCTTCAATAAGTATTTTCTATTTCTAAAATTCTTAAAAGACGTTAGGATTAATTAACATAAAGAACGTCCCTCTTATCTCTTAATTTGATGTCCGATCCAGTTTGAGTTTGTGTTGGCATGCTGAAATTATTTAAGCTTAACAAGAAGGAAGGACTGCCATTTCTTTGTTATTCTTGAACTTCTAAAATAAACAATTTATTACCACAAACTTCATAATCTTAGCTAATATTGGTAACCAAAATTGTGAGCAGCTAAAAAATAGAAACTCTATGTTCTGAAATCTTATTATCTTAATCCTTTTTTTTTTTAAGTTTGCTTCCGAATATATTTGACTTATCCCAACTGTTACACTATGTGTAATTGTTTTTCTTCCAGTTAACTCCTAACCATAATCTTTCAAGATTCGTGAAAGTCACATTCATGAACCATTAAAAGAATGTTTTTTTTAATTGTCCAAAATACTATGAAAAAATATCAAATAAAAATCTTATGAACCCAAAGTGATTGAATTCCCAACATGAGCCCAAAAATGGATAAATTATGTACATGGGCCTAAAACGGATAAACTATGAATATGATTCTAAAACGGCTAAACTATGAACATGAGCCTAGAACGGCTAAATTATGTACATGAGCCTAAAAAGACTAAACCACGAGCATGAGCCTAATATGGATAGCACTTTAAAGATAAAAAAATAAGATAACATCATGAGCATAAGGGAGTTGGTTAGCTGACCGTGAAGGCATAGGTCTAAACGACAAATGTCCGAAACTATGTTTGCCGACATAGGATAGAGATCATTTCGCAAGTTGGAAGACTCTTTTTTTTCATGTGTCCCGAAAAGGGACTAACCATGGATACTTGCTAGCAAATTATGTCATGTCATGTCCTATGCTCGGCAAGGTATAGGATGGCTTAGCTGATCAAGCAGAGATCAGACTCCATGAGCTCACATGGTGGTTTATGACGGTTCACTACTTTCTCCCACAAATAATCAAAGAAAGTAAATCTACTTGGACAATTATAAATTTAGTTCTTTTCCAGTTGCCTTCACTTATATTTGAATTTTATTGTTACTTCTAATCCCTTGATGTACTACTTTCCTGAAATGGTTTTGCATACCAATACATTCAACATATTGACCGTCTTTGGCGCTACATCATTTCATGATGTAGGTTCTGACTCTCAAGTCCGCGGTCAGGCGTGTCATTAGGATCTCTATCTTCTGTTATTGGTGAGCCTCTTTCCTACCAGGAGGTTGGACAAGATATGATGCCTTCTTTTTATTTTCTTTCCTTTCAATATTGGTACTTGTTAGAGGCTTCACAGACTGATTTAGTGGTCATAATGATCTTGCAATTTTTAGTCTTATTTGTCATGACTATTGTGTCGTAAGGCGTTATGTAATATTAAAGAACTTTGATGAAAGACTTTCTCCTTTAATAAATCTTATTTTATATTGCTTTCTCTCTATTCATTATGTTAGGTGTATGCTCATGTGATATGCCAGAACATTCGCTCATACTAGCAATAGTATCGGGTGCGTGTCACGTCTAGGGCCTCGGCTCAGGGTGTGACAAGATCATGCATTCCACATACTTTTATCTCACTGCTGAACCTCCTTTTGTTAACGATTATCAAGTTCCTGCTGATAAGATCCTCCAAATAATCTTCTGCCACTTCCTCCAAGCTTTTATCACTTTCAGGCCTCCTTATAAAACCTTCAGCGATCCATAATTGAATCAATCCCCAAGTCTCAACCTGATAATCCTCCGGGAAACTACCCATAGAAAGAAAGCACGGTTTGAGGTGATTAGGCAAGTTGTGGTAACTCAAACCGAGCACTCCTACGCCTTTATCTGGATGATTAGCAATGATTTCACCCATGGTTCGGGAAACATCCATCCAACTTTCTAATGCCCTGGCCACTTTAGAGAGATGTCTCGCAATCACTGAAATTGTCAAGGATAGTCCTAGGCATTTTTCTGCTATTTGCTTTCCAATTTCTTCCAACTCAGGAGGATGATCATATTCTGGTCCAAACACTTTATCACGAAGTAACTTCCAACTGTTTTCTAAATTCAAGGGGTTCATCTCATGACGGCTATCAGGATTTGCATTTATTGCAACCTTTGTTTCTCTAGTGGTCAATAAGATTCGACTCCTATTATTGCAATTAGGAAATATTGCTCTTATGCTATCCCAAACATCCGTACTCCAAATATCATCAACTACAACAAGGTATCTCCGAACCTTTAGTGTTTTCTGCACCAGGTCGGCTAATTCATTGTCGTCCTTCTTTTCATAATCTTTTTCTATCTCAATATTTGTTTTCTTGGAAAGGCAATGTAAAGCTTCTAACAACAAATTTCTACTTCCATATACTTGAGATATTGTAACCCAAACACGAATGTCAAAATGATACCTGATTTTCAGATGATCATGAGCTTTTCTAGCAAGTGTTGTTTTGCCGATGCCACCCATGCCTGATATTGTGACAATGTCTAGATAGGACAACGGCTCTTTCAATATTCTAACTATTATTTCCAAATCCCCATCAAGTCCTTGCACGATATCACCTTCCAAATGTTGCAGCATCCAGTTACTTCTAGAAGAAGTACTGTCAATCAAGAAATCCCCCACAGATTCAAGAGCTTGATGATCATCCATGTCATGACTACTTGTGCTAAAATCAGAAACAATCTCCATCACTTCATTCTTTATTATATTTATTCTTTCAATAACCGGTCGCAAATTCTTGTTTAGTGAACTTTCAGATGCATTTTCACATGTCCAGCACATCTCAATAACATCTTCTGCATCATTAGCAGCAGATATTATTATTTCCTCGAAAGATTTGATTTTTTCAGGATCAAATCTACTCTTGCTAGCTTCTTCGAGAAAATTTTGAAAATATTCAGCAGTATTATGAAGGGATTCTAGTGTTTTAGCAGTTTGACCTTGAATGAGTACAGGGTGTCTCTCCTGAAACTGCTCAAGTGTTTGAAGAAGAGAAATTACAGCTATGTAAGCTTCCATCACCTATTAAGATATCGAAAGAGGTAACACAAAGATTTTCACGTGAAATACACTTCACAAGATCAAAAGGGTATCAATATGGAGAGATGTGAACTTAGCACTTGCCGCAAGTATCAGAATACCTTCTAAGTAATTTCCAAACCTTAGCTTAGTGTTAATGACTAAATCATTTGATTTAATTAATAAAGACAAAGTCAGACTAGTAGGTGCGATATAATAATTCTTTTAAGTTAAGTGAAGAAACTGTCCATCAGAACAAAGGGAATATATAAAAGCAAAACATTAATCAAATGTAAAATGGATTGAAGGATTATTACATTACACCTCTGACTTTGTCTTTCCTTTTTCTGATTAAGTCAAATAATTTAGTCATCAACACTACGAAAAGGTTTGGAAATTAATTAAAAGATGTTGTACAACAAGTCGTGGTAATAAAATGTGTGAAAAAATAGTTAGAGATCGTTGAGAAACTTTGTATTGTGATACTTGTGACTACTAAATTCAAATTTCTCTATATTGATATCCTTTTCATCTTGTGAAGGATATTTAAGGTGAAAATAGTTGTGTTACCTCCTTATTTTTAGCTTCTTACTATCACGTCTGTCTTAGTGTCTCCTCAATAATTTCAAAAAAAGAGTATTCGATATCTTATGAAGTCGATGGCAGCTTATACAGCAAAGACATCCAGAACTCGTTCAAGGTCAAACTGCTAAAACGCTAGACTCCCTTCATGAAAATGCTGAATATTTTTAAAATGTCGTTGAAGAAGCTAGCAAGAGTAGATTTGATCCTCAAAAAATCAACTCTTTGGAGGAAAAAATAAGAGATGCTGCCAGTTATACAGATGATGTTGTTGAGCTGACGATTTGGACCAAAACACGATCATCCTCCCAAGTTGGATGAAATAGGAAAGAAAATAGCAGAAAAATGCCAACGACTACCCTAAACAATCTCGGTGATTGCGGAACATCTCTCTAAAGTGGGCATGACATTGGGAAGTTGGAAGGATGTTGCCCGTACCTTAGGTGAAATCATTGCTAATCATCCCTATCTACAGGCAATTGGGATGTAAAACGATTTAGGATGCACAGGAAAGACTGTACCTTGTTCCTTTGGTACAGTCTTATTATTTGTGTTTCTCCCGCCTGGTATTCAAGTGTTTATTAAAGTCGACAAGTAGTATCCTGTTTTGTTTATCTATTTCTTAACTCTGAGATTTTACACTTGATTATTATAGATCTCAAAATCACAAGCTAACCATGATCATTATAAAAATTAAAACCAGAAGTTGACGATTATGTTTAGAAGCTTTCATGGAAACAAGGAATCCCAGGAGTGATCCTTGTTGCTATTTTGATCCCAATGTTTTGAACATATTTACTACATAAAAATTTAAAATTAAACTAATCTACCTGTGTTGTAGTTACTGTACCCTTTTAAGAATGTTCTGTCATGCTTTCATTTGTATTTTGTCAAGGCTTCTTCACTCCCATTTTTTATTTTTTCGAACTGCTTTGAAATGCTTTTACTTGAGCCGAGGGTCTACCGAAAACAACCTCTCTACCTTCCATGGTAGGGGTATGGTCTGCATAGGGATCCCACTTGTGAGATCACGCTAGTCGCTAGGTATGTTGTTGTTGTAAACTAATATACCGGTGGAATGCTACGTATTAGTTGTTTGTTTTTCCTAGGAGGAACAAGTGATAACAACATAAAGACAGCTCCTTATGAGGATTTCTAGATGAGAATATGAAAAGTTTTATCATCAGAATTTCTAATTATGAGCATATTATCATGTGCAGTCTAGATATAGTATAGCAATCTAATTCTTCTTATATTAGCCTGATTACTTCCGTACTTTGATAGGAACAAAATCAATCAAAAGGAAAAACACAGGGATAAAATTTCTTCTATGTGACTTGTAGGGCTACAGAGTGTGGAAGCGTGATAAATTCAACCAAAGATTACGAGAAATTAATAAAACAGTAAAATTGACACCAAGGTTTTAGGTGGAAAACCCCTCTTTAAATAGAGGTAAAAAACCACCGGCGAGAAAGCCAAAGATTCCACTAATATTGACGAGAGTACAAAATATTTTCTCGAGACTAACAAGACAAAATAGCCCCTTACAAATTCTCTACGAGTATAGAAATACTCAACCAAGAAGTAGAGAAAGAAGAAAATATAAAGGAGAGATTGACTATTGACATGTTGTGTGGTTGTCTTTGCAAATGAAGTAGCATTGGCTTTTATAGCCAAATCTGAACCTCAAAAGTCTTGCCTTCATGTGTGAATGCAGCCACCGATGTTGAAAACACAAAGTTAAAAATGTCTTCATCATCCACAATTGTTGAAATATGAGCAACAATTGTTGACAAAAGGAGAGCAACAATTGTTGACCAACAAATCTCCACCTTGATCTCCTTTTGACCGGAAATACTCTCTCGCCATGAAATCCTGTTAACAATGAATAATACCAGCTAAGTCCAAGCAATGATCGAACTTAGCGGCTGGAAGTGGTTTGGTTAACATATCTGCAGGATTTTCAGTTGTATGGATTTTTTCCACAGTAATTTCTCCTGCATCAACAATATCTCGGATAAAGTGGCGTTTAATATCAATATGCTTGGTCTTTGAGTGATGCTTGCTATTCCTGGCCAAGTGGACAGCACTCTGACTGTCGCAGAACATAACAAGAATGTGTTGTTGTAAACCAAGTTCAGCAACCAAGCCTCGGAGACAGATAGCCTCTTTCACTCCTTCAGTAGCAGCAATATATTCTGCTTCAGTGGTGGACAAAGCCGCAATGGCTTGAAGTGATGAATACCAACTGATAGCAGAGCCTCAGAGTGTAAAGATATAGGCTGAAAGTGATCTCCTCCGATCTAAATCACCACCGTAGTCAGCATCAACATAACCAACTACGCCTCCTGGATCAGACTTTTGTCTATCAAATACCAAACCAATATCAGGAGAACCCTTCAAGTAACGAAGGATCCATTTGACAGATTCTCAATGCTGTTTTCCTGGGTTGTGCATGAATCTGCTAACAACACTAACCGCATAAGCCAAATCAGGCCTAGTACATACCATAGCGTACATAAGGCTTCCGACTGCATTAGAATACGGGACATGTGACATGCGCCTTTGTTCCTCTTCTGATTGTGGACATTGATCTGATGACAACTTGAAGTGGACAGCAAGTGGAGTATTAACAGCTTTGCAATCTCGCATTCCAAATCTGTCAAGCATCTTCATTACATACTTTTTTTGTGATAGAAAAAGTTTTCCAGCTTGACGATCTCTGTTAATCTCCATTCCAAGAATCTTCTTGGCAGGACCTAGATCTTTCATATCAAATTCACTGTTGAGCTGCACCTTTAACTTGTCAACAAGAGTTTTATCTCTTGCAGCAATTAACATATCATCAACATATAACAGCAAGTAGACTAGTGATCCATCAGATATTTTTTGAAAATAGACGCAGTTATCATAACTACTTCTAGAATAGCCATGTCCAGTCATGAAGGAATCAAACCTTTTAGACCATTGTCTTGGTGATTGCTTCAAACCATAAAGAGATTTCTTCAGACGACATACATGGTTCTCCTTTCCAGGAACAACGAAGCCCTCTGGCTGCTGGATATAAATTTCTTCCTCAAGATTACCATGAAGAAAAGCAGTTTTCACATCTAACTGTTCCAGCTCCAAATCATACAAGGCAACTAGAGCAAGTAATACACGAATTGAAGAATGACGAACAACGGGAGAAAATACTTCGTTAAAGTCAATACCTTCCTGTTGATCAAAACCTCTTACTACGAATCTTGCTTTGTACCTTGCATTTTCAACACCGGGGATGCCTTCTTTTCTCTTAAAAATCCATTTGCAACTAATGACTCGCTTGCCTTCCGGTAACATCACCAAATCCCATGTTTCATTTTTTAGAAGACTCTCGACTTCTTCTTGCATAGGAGCAGTCCACTTTGTTGAGTCATCACCAGAGATAGCTTCAGAATAATTCTTGGGTTCACCATCTTCACCCATCTCTTGTGCAACAGTCAAAGCATAAGCAATGTTGGCAGATTCTGTGATCAGTCTTTGAGTCGGTTTTCTTGGCCTTTGTTGTGGAAGTTCTTGAGCCATAGACCATGGTTGTGGTAAACCTCGAAGTTGAGGTGGATGTTGTCGTGGACTCATTTGTTCAGCAGTGACTTCATCTTCTTGAGTGGTGGAAGAATTAGGGATATTTGCTTTCAAAATGGGAGCTTCAGTCTCAAACTCCACCTTCTCTCGAACATCCTCCTGATCACCTGTATCAGTGGAGGGAACAACAGTATCTTTTCCAGAAGATAGCATACCATTTTCATTAAAGGTTACATTCCGACTATGAAATATTTTGCGAGATTCAGGGTCATACAAACGATAGCCTTTAACCCCTAGGCCATAACCTAAGAAAATGCATTTCTTAGCACGAGGTTCCAATTTTCCCTCGTTCACATAAGAATAAGCAGGGCAACCAAATATTCTAAAATTAGAATAATCAACAGGGTTACCTGACCAAACTTCTTCTGGAATTTTCCAGTCGAGTGATCGATTTGGTGAGCGGTTTATCAAGTAGCATGATGTTGAAGCTGCTTCTGCCCAAAATTCTTTCCCCAGAGTAGAATCGGAGAGCATACAACGAACTTTCTCCAAGATAGTTCTGTTCATCCTTTCAGCAACTCCGTTTTGTTGTGGAGTTCTTGGAACGGTGAAATGTCTGGCAATACCTTTTTTCTTGCAGAAATCATTAAAATCATTAGAACAAAATTCGAGGCCATTGTCTGTCCTTAGCCTCTTGATCTTCTTGTCAGTCTGGTTCTCAATTAATAATTTCCACTCTTTAAAGGTGGAAAAAACTTCATTCTTTTGCTTGAGAAAATATACCCAGAGTTTACGTGAAAAATCATCAATAAATGTCAGCATATAATGACATTTACCTCTGGAGGGAACTCTCGATGGACCCCAAAGATCTGAATGGATGTAGTCCAAAGTACCTTTGGTCCTGTGAATGGCTTTTGAAAAGCTAACCTTTCTCTGCTTACCAAAAATGCAATGCTCGCAGAAATCGACCTTACCGGTACAATGGTTGCCAAGATAGCCTTTCTTTTTGAGAATTTGGATTCCCTTCTCACTCATGTGGCCCAACCTCAAATGCCACAACTTCGTGTTGTCTTTGTTGGATGAGGCGACGGCTGCAGAACCTATAACAGTTGAACCCTGAAGCAAATACAAACTACCAGATCGAATTTCCTTTAGTAACACAAGAGCTCCTTTGGACACTTTTAAAACTCCACCTTCAGCTGAGTATCTACACCCTTGAGATTCAAGAGTGCCTAGGGAAATGAGATTCCGTTTCAAATCAGGGACATGTCTGACACTGGTCAAAGTTCTAATGACTCCATCATGTGTCTTGATTTTGATTGTGCCTTTGCCGACAACTTTGCATTGAGCATCGTTGCCCATTAAGACAAGACCACCATTAAAAGATTTGTAGGTGGTAAACCAGTCTCTATTAGGAGACATATGAAATGTACAACCAGAATCAAGAACCCACTCAATTTTTGACCTTTGTTCAGTACCAGAAGCAATAAAACACTCTCCATCAGATTCGGTTTCTACAAAACTAGCTTCGGCAGATTTTTCGGGTTGCTTACCCTTATCTTCTCTGTTTTGCTTATTTTTCAATTTGTAGCACTCAGAGATTTCATGATTTCTTTTCTTGCAATAATGGCAATACTTAGAGTTTTTACCTTTGGATTTGGATTGGTTTTTACCGCTAGCACCTACTTCGTGGTTTCTCCCTCTAACTACTAGTCCCTCACCCGAACTTTCAGAATGAATTTGGGTATCAAATTTTTCTTTGGACAGTAGGTTAGACTTGACATCATCAAAGCTTAAGGTAACATTATTACCATATAGCATAATTTCTTTGAAATGTCTATATGAGGGTGGCAAAGAAACAATAAGTAGTACGGCTTTATCCTCATCATCAATTTCGACATCCAGATTTTCCAAATCAATTATGATGGAATTAAATTCACCAAGATGAGATTGGATGGGTGTACCTTCAGACATACGGAGTGTGAAAAGTCGCTCCTTTAACCGGAGTTTATTTGCAAGACTTTTGGTCATGTACAGAGACTCCAATTTACTCCATATGCCGGCTGCAGTTTTCTCATTGATGACTTCGCGTAGCACCTCATGGGACAAGCATAATTGGATTGTGGATAACGCCTTTTCATCCGTCTCTTCCCACTGCTCCTCCGTTGTAGTGGCTGGCTTCGCCGATTTGCCGGACAGAACCTTCTTTAGGCCATTCTGGGTAAGAACAGCCAGCATCTGGACTCGCCAGATAGCAAAACTAATTTTACCATCAAATTTCTCAATATCAAACTTCGTCGACATTTTTAATAAAAAAAAATCCCGGTTGAATTATCGTGGCTCTGATACCAATTTGTAGGGCTACAGAGTGTGGAAGCGTGATAAATTCAACCAAAGATTACGAGAAATTAATAAAACAGTAAAATTGACACCAAGGTTTTAGGTGGAAAACCCCTCTTTAAATAGAGGTAAAAAACCACCGGCGAGAGAGCCAAAGATTCCACTAATATTGACGAGAGTACAAAATATTTTCTCGGGACTAACAAGACAAAATAGCCCCTTACAAATTCTCTACGAGTATAGAAATACTCAACCAAGAAGTAGAGAAAGAAGAAAATATAAAGGAGAGATTGGCTATTGAAATGTTGTGTGGGTGTCTTTGCAAATGAAGTAGCATTGGCTTTTATAGCCAAATCTGGACTCAAAAGTCTTGCCTTCATGTGTGAATGCAGCCACCGATGTTGAAAACACAAAGTTAAAAATGTCTTCATCATCCACAATTGTTGAAATATGAGCAACAATTGTTGACAAAAGGAGAGCAACAATTGTTGACCAACATGACTACGAGCTTGTTAAGGTTAAAAATTTGTGCAGCGGGAGTTGATGGGGTTTTAATTTCAGAAATGCAATTTACGGTTTGTAATCTCTTTTCTTTTTCCCTCAAAGAACTGTTTTGGAACGAGAGGAAAAGGAGGTGTTTTGCTGGAATCTCAGCTCCAAATCACTCTCTCAAAACTAGATGTGTAGTCTTACTTTTTCGACGGTCTAGATTGGCTAATGTATCTAGCGCTGAACATTTTCTGGAGCTCCTTAGTTCCTTGTCTTAGATTGACGTACTGTAAAGAGATTTCCTTTTTCTTCATTCCAGTTTCTTTTGCCAATTTTTCTTTCATTGTAAGTTGTAACTATGCACCTTCTTGATGCCCTTTTGTGAATGAAATACCTTACTTTATCCAAAAAAAAAAAAAAATTAAAACTGTTTTGCGGTTAGGCTCAACATGGTGAACCCTGCTGGTATCACAGGTTCTGCATCTTTCTTTGGCCTATATCTCTTTTAGGGATTGCTTTCTGATGGACTCAAACTGTGTTTAGTGGGTTGACTTTTACTGATATGCAGAGGAAGTGAAATATTATTATAATTTTCCAACGAAAACAATAAACCCAATGTATTCTCACCTAGTGGGGTCAGTTATTATAATTTTCCCATTTTTTAAATCAAACCTGTTACGTTGCATTAATGATGGAAAAATCTTCAACATACAAAATAAATTGTTCTCTTCAAAAGACACTAATCCTTTAGAACCTCATGGGTATAACAAAATGATATTAGCTATTCTTCAAATGTACAAAATGAAGCTCACTTCTTTCTAAAAGCTCTTCAATTTCTCTCTCCATACTACAATTTCGCAGTTCTTCCTCGAATCAAAGACTATTTATTCTCTTCTTTTTCTCCTCTACATTTTCTTTAATTTATTATAGAGAAAAGGCTCAAATATGTCATTGAACTATCAGAAGTGACTCATTTATGCCATCAGTTAAAAGTTTGGCTCATTCATGCCATCGCCGTAACAAAATCGGCTCATCCATGTCATTAATTTTTAATAGTGGTTTTCAAAAACAGTTTTGCCACGTGGCCTGTAGACACCTAATTTCGTCCCTCCCCGATATCGTTTTACTCATTTTTACCTTATCCTACCGTCTACCCTCATCCATGTTATTATACCCTCACAAGGTCACAAAAAAATAAAAATAAAAAAATAATAATAACAAACTCCCTACCAAATTCTATCCTATCCCTTTATATCTTATCCTAACAACCTATCCAATCAAAATAAAACACATCACACCCTATCCCTATCCCTACCCCCACCCCATTACTCACGTCACTCCACCCATACACCTACACACAATACTCACAGATATATACAATATAAAAGGAATACATGAAAGGCGAGAAAAGGGGGGACGGAAGGAATACAAAAAAAAAAGGATTATCATCATCTTCATTAGAGAAGACAGATTCACCATTGAGAAGATTTTTTTTTTCTTTCTCTTTTCGTTTCTTCTAAATTGCACACGCATACACAGAAAAGAGGATAGATACGAGCTGAAGTCGAGAGAGAGTCGCGAAGAGAGATCAAGATTGGAAGTTCGAAAGAGGATATTTTTGACTGGAAAATCAAGTTTTTCAGTCACTCGTCACCAAGAACCAGAACTCGCTGATCGAATCAGCCTGAAACAAGCCGGTTCGGGTCAATTCCAGCTTATTTAGGTCGATTCTGACAACGTTCAGACTGAATTCAGCGAGGATTGGGGGTGCGGGTCTTGCTCGTCCTCGATTTTTATGGAGAAATATAGTCGGAAAGCACTGGTTTTTTCTTGGAATCCGATCCCTGTTCCATCGTCTTGCCGCCAAGCTCACCGGAGCTCCGGTATTGTGAGTTTTCTATTATTTTTCTTTCCTCTGAAATTCCAGTCCTGGTACTCGGGTCAGTTTCGTCTGTTAGGATCGATCCCGCTAAGTTTTGAATTAACTCCATTGGAAAAGTCGTCGAGAACCAAGATCAAACAATGAAATCCGTCTGAAATCTGCCTGAACGGGTTGATTTCGGCTGGTTTGGGTCAGATTTTGGACTGTTTGGGTTAGATTTCGATTCGTTCAAGCTATGTTTCGGTGTGTTTGGGTTAGATTTTGATTCGTTCGGGTCAGTTTCGTCTGTTAGGATCGATCCCGGGAGTATATTGAATACTTTCAGTTGCTTTGCGAATTGGTTATTTGAATTGAATTTTGGGTTTCAATTTCTCAAATATTAAAAAGTCATATTGGTATGCGAATGGCCCAAAATTTTGTGATGTGATGGTTAACTAGCAAAGGTAGATACACTGAAAGTAATGATCCTTTTCAGGAACCTATCAAATCATGAAACCACTTAAAGCCAAAGTAATTCAAGTGGCTCGTTATCCCGTGTGGTTATCCAATGTTGTTCCCGTACCAAAGAAAGATGGCAAAATTCGAGTGTGTGTTGATTACCGTGATTTGAATAGACCAAGTCCAAAAGATGATTTTCCACTGCCCAACATCCATATTTTGCTAGAAAACTATGCTAAACACGAGGTTGCCTCTTTTGTGGATTGCTATGCCGGATATCACCAGATCATTATGGATGATGAAGATGCGAAGAATACGTCTTTTATCACACCATGGGGGACGTATTATTATCGAGTGATGCCATTCGATTTGAAGAATGCTGGAGCAACATACATGAGAGCCATGACCACTATGTTTTATGATATGATGCATAGGGAGATTGATTTCTACGTGGTTGATGTGATTATTAAGTCAAAAATTCGGGCCAACCATGTTAAAGATTTAAGAAAATTCTTTGAAAGGCTTTGCAGGTATAATCTCAAGCTCAACCCGGCAAAATGTGTATTTGGAGTTCCGTCTGAAAAGCTGTTGGGGTTAGTAGTCAGCCGTCGGGGGATTGAATTAGATCCCTCGAAAATCAAAGTCATTCAGGATTTGCTCCCGCCCAAAAATAGGACAGAGGTGATGAGTTTGCTTGGTAGACTGAACTACATTACCAGGTTTATTGCTCAACTCACAACCACTTGTGAGCCCATATTCAAGTTGCTGAAAAAGAGTGTTGTGGTAAAATAGACTGAAGAATGCAGGAGGCGTTCGATCGAATCAAAAGATATTTGTCAAATCCGCCCGTGCTGGTACCCCCAGAACCTTGTAGGCCTTTGATCTTATATTTATCAGTCATGGACAATTCTTTTGGTTGTGTCCTGGGTCAACATGATGTCACAGTAAAAAAGGAGCAGGCTATTTATTATCTTAGCAAGAAGTTCACCGCATATGAGGCCAGGTATACTCTTCTTAAAAGGACGTGTTGTGCCTTAACTTGGGTAGCACAGAAGTTGAAGCATTATCTCTCATCCTATACTACTTATCTCATCTCCTGCATGGATCCTTTGAAGTATATCTTTCAGAAGCCTATGCCGATAGGTCAATTGGCAAAGTAGCAAATATTGCTTACCGAGTTTGACATTATATATGTGACTCAAACCGCCATGAAAGCTCAAGCCTTGGCAGATCATCTTGCTGAGAATCCCATCGATGAAGAGTATGAGCCATTAAAGACATATTTTCCTGATGAAGAAGTGTCGTGTATCGAAGAAGTCGTTATAGATGCTGATTCAGGTTGGAAGTTGTTCTTCAATGGAGCTGTCAATATGAAAGGAGTCAGAATAGGTGCGGTTCTTATCTCTGAATAGGGACAACATTTCTCGGTAACAGCACAACTTCGATTCTACCGTACTAACAATATGGCAGAGTATGAAGCCTGCATTCTTGGTTTGAGGTTAGCTGTTGATATGGGAATCCAAGAATTATTGGTGCTGGGGGATTTGGATTTGCTCGTCCATCAAATTCAAGGCGATTGGGAGACGCGGATTTGAAGATCATCCCGTATCGACAATGCTTTCAGGAGCTATGTCAACGGTTTGTGTTGGTAAAATTTAGGCATATTCTAAGGATTCATAATGAAATTGCTGATGCTTTAGCCACTCTGTCTTCAATGCTCCAACATCCTGATAAAACCTACGTCGATCCAGTGCATATACAAAGTCGTGATCAGCATGCTTACTGTAATGCGGTTGAAGAAGATCTCGATGGAGAACCTTGGTTCTTGGATATCAAGCGATACATTCAGTCAGGAGAATACCCAGCATATGCCACCAACGATCAAAAGAGGACTATTAGGCATTTGGCTAGTGAATTTTTCTTAAGTAGGAGAATCTTATATAAGAGAACCCCAGATCTAGGACTTTTAAGGTGTGTAGATACAAGCGAAGCCTCGACAATCATGGTTGAAATACACTCTGGAGTATGCGGGTCGCATATGAACGGTCATGTCTTGTCAAAAAAGATTCTTCGAGCAGGTTATTACTGGCTTACTATGGAGGGGCATTCTATTCAATTTGTTTGAAAGTGTTATCAATGTCAGATGCACGGTGATCTGATATGTTCTCCTCCTATTAAGTTACATGCAATGGCCTCTCTATGATCATTCGTGGCTTGGGGAATGGATGTGATTGGACCGATTGAGCAGAAGGCATCAAATGGATATAGATTCATTTGGTAGCCATTGACTACTTCACAGAGTGGGTAGAAGCAGTAACTTTCAAGTCAGTAAAAAGAAGGTTGTGGTAGATTTTGTTCATGCCAATATCATTTGTAGATTTGGCATTCCTAAGATGATTATTACAGACAATTCTGCCAATCTCAATAGTTATTTGATGCAAGAAGTGTGTCAACAGTTTAAGATTGCACATCGAAATTCTACTCCATATTGCCCAAAGGCCAATGGTGCTGTAGAAGCCGCCAATAAGAATACAAAAAAGATATTGCAAAAAATGGTACAAGGGTTTAGACAGTTGCATGAAAAGTTGTCGTTTGCATTGCTAGGTTATCGCACCACTGTTCACACTTCAACAGGGGCAACTCCATATTTATTGGTGTATGGGACAGAAGCAGTCATCCCTGCAAAAGTTGAAATTCCCTCTCGTCAAGTCATTATAGAAGTAGAGATTGATGATGACGAATGGATAAAAACCCGACTGGAACATTTGAGTTTGATTAAGGAAAAAAGATTAATGTCTGTGTATCATGGCCAGTTGTATCAGAGGAGGATGGCTCGAGCATATATCAAAAAGGTACATCCCAGGAATTTTGAAGTTGGTCAGTTGGTATTGAGACGTATCCTTCCTCACCAGGTTGAAGCAAAAGGCAAGTTCTCCCCTAACTGGCAAGGTCCCTTCGTTGTGAAGAAAGTGTTGCCCAATGGAGCCTTATATTTGACAGATACTGAAGGCAAAATGGCAGAAATGGGTATCAACGCTGATACGGTCAAAAGATATTATGTATGATATTTTATCCTTTGTTGATTTTATTGCATGTTTAGTACTTGCATTTTTAAGATTGATATGATGAAGGCATTTTATTCTTCTATCCAAACATTGTGTCATTCTTTGTTTACCCGTTTGAGCTTCATTTTAATTTTCTTTCATATCCCTCTTTTGGAATCAAAATAGAGTCAAAGGTAAAAGTCAAGAAAATAAGAACAAAAGAAAGAGTTTGAAAATAAAAAGAAAAAAATCCAATCAAAACAAAGAACTAGCTGATTGGAACTACATGTGACCTGATTCTCCTCTCTCGGGAGTGAAATACGTAGGCTATCTTATTTTGGACTCGGTCCAACCAAATAAAGATTTAAGATTCACCCAGTCAACAAAACTGGGGCATGAGTTAATGTGTTGTTTGAGTCGATTCTAAAAGTTGTATGTCCCACCCCCACTTCAAGTGTCGTTTGAACCCCTTGCCATCCTTTTCTAACCTTATCCAAAAGCTAAGTTACAACCAAAGAAAGTCCTTCAGATCAATTTTTGATAATGTTAAGGCTAAACATGCAATGGATATGATGATACATTGTGAGGTACCACTTGTCTCCCTCTGCATAAGAAATCAGGAAAGAAATACAAAAATGAGAGTCTTATTGGTGAAAACCCCCGTGGGCATCATAAGGCGATGGTGAGTTGAGAGAAATAAAAATGAGAGAGTCTTATTGGTGAAAACCCTCGCAGGCATCATAAGGCGATGGTGAGTGATGAGAAATAAAAATGAGAGAGTCTTATTGGTGAAAACCCTTGCGGGCACCGTAAGGCGATGGCGAGTTCAAGAGAAAAGTGAAAAGTGAAAAGAAAGAGATTTGTTGGAGAAAGTCTTTTAAGATGTCGTCAATCGAATGTGATGTATGAGTCCAATGGATTTGAAGAAGCGGCTCAGCGGCAAAGGCACGAACTCAACAACAAATGGGGAGTTTGGATAGGAAGATCGGGAAGCTTAATCCAAAATGCATGTCATACTCATTGGAGTTATTTGTCGTATTCAGATAAGTTTTCTTTTTGAATATGGGACATTGAACTTTTCTTTCATTTACATACTCATGCTTTTTGTCTTTTTATTGTCATTTATCAAAATAAAAGTCACCATCATTTCTTTACATTTTATGTCAAGTCTGTGTCAAAACAAGCGAGAAAGGATTGCAACAAAATTTTCTTTGTTGAAATAGGGGGAAATTCGCTTCACTTAATTCAGCTACCATTGGAAATGCACATCCGTGGGAATTTACTTTATGTTCAGGATCCTCCTGAAAAAATGAGATTTTGCCTTATGTTCAGGACCCTCCTAAAAAAATGGGATTCTACTTTCTGTTCAGGACCCTCCTGGAAAATGAGATTTTACTTTCTGTTCAGGACCCTCCTGAAAAATGGGATTTTACTTTATGCTCAGGACCCTCCTGAAAAATAGGAATTTACTTTATGTCCAGGACCCTCCTGAAAAATGGGATTTTACTTTATGCTCAGGACCCTCCTGAAAAATAGGAATTTACTTTATGTTCAGGAACCTCCTGAAAAATGGGATTTTACTTTATGCTCAGGACCCTCCTGAAAAATGGGAATTTACTTTATGTTCAGGACCCTCCTGGAAAATGGAATTTACCTTATGTTCAGAACCCTCCTGGAAAATGGGAATTTACTTTCAATTCAGGACCCTCCTGAAAAATGGGACTTTACTTTCTGTTCAGGACTCTCCTGAAAAATGGGATTTTACTTTCTTTTCAGGACCCTCCTGAAAAATGAGATTTTATTTTCTGCTCAGGACCCTCCTAAAAAATGGGAATTTACTTTCAATTCAGGATCCTCCTGAAAAATAAAATTTTTACTTTATGTTCAGGACCCTCCTGGAAAAAGGAAATTTACTTTCAATTCAGGACCCTCCTGAAAAAATGGGACTTTACTTTCTGTTCAGGACCCTCCTGGAAAATGGGACAACACTTTCAAAAATGAAATACTACTTTACTATAATTTTTGTTTGGGATAATTTTTTGTTCTAGTTTTAATTTTGGGTTTTAGGAGCCTGCTTGAAGAACAGAGTGATGAAAATAGCAAGTTAGGAGCCCGCCTGAAGAACAGGGTGATGAAATAGCAAGTCAGGAGCCCGCCTGGAGAATAGAGTGAAGAAATGAAAAGTCAAGCAACAAAGTGATGGAATAGAAAGTCAGGAGCCCGCCTGGAGAATAGGGTGAAGAAACGAAAAGTCAAGCAACAAAGCGAAGCAATTGAAAGCCAAGCAACAAGTTGGAAGAAATGGTAAGTCAGGAGCCCACCTGAAGAATAGGGTGATAAAAGTCGAGTCTAGAGCCAACAGAAGCTGTATAGATAGGATTTTGTAATTTCATTTATGTTTTAACTTGTAATTTTTATTTTTTGATGTAATGACAGAGCCGCGGACCGGAACCTTGATGGAAGCTCACTCGACTCTCCAACTCGGTATAGTCCACTTCTCTTTCAATCCTTTGAAATACCCGTGACTTGATTATCTCATAATGTGAGTAGGTAGGATGTCTTAAGTCAAAACCCGGTTGTCTTTTTTTTCCTGATGTTTCTTTCTTTGAATAATTGTCGGGTCAAAATTTTGTCTCGCTGTCTACTACTTTTTCTGAAAACACTTCATGTTTATATTCAAAGGGGGCATGATGTAGACACCTAATTTCGTCCCTCCCCGATATCGTTTTACCCATTTTTACCTTATTCTACCGTCTACCCTCATCCATGTTATTATACCCTCACAAGGTCACAAAAAAATAAAAAGAAAAATAATAATAATAACAAACTCCCTAACAAATTCTATCCTATCCTAACCCCTTTATATCTTATCCTAACAACCTATCCAATCAAAATAAAACACATCACACCCTACCCCTATCCCTACCCCCACCCCATTACTCACGTCACTCCACCCATACACCTACACACAATACTCACAGATATATACAATATAAAAGGAATACATGAAAGGCGAGAAAAGGGGGGACAGAAGGAATACAAAAAAAGGGATTATCATCATCTTCATTAGAGAAGACAGATTCACCATTGAGAAGATTTTTTTTTCTTTCTCTTTTCGTTCCTTCTAAATTGCACACGCATACACAGAAAAGAGGATAGATACAAGCTGAAGTCGAGAGAGAGTCGCGAAGAGAGATCAAGATCGGAAGTTTGAAAGAGGAGAGTTTTGACCGAAAAATCAAGTTTTTCGGTCACTCGTCACCAAGAACCAGAACTCGCTGATTGAATCAGCCTGAAACAAGCCAGTTCGGGTCGATTCTAGCTTATTTGGGTCAATTCTGACAACGTTTAGACTGAATCCAGCAAGGATTGGGGGTGCGGGTCTTGCTTGTCCTCGATTTTTGTGGAGAAATATAACCAAAAAGCACTGGTTTTTCTTGGAATCCGATCCCTGTTCCATCATCTTGCCGCCAAGCTCACCAATGCTCCGGTATAGTGAGTTTTCTATTATTTTTCTTTCCTCTGAAATTCCAGTCCTGGTACTCGTTGGTTCGTTCGGGTCAGTTTCGTCTGTTAGGATCGGTCCGGTAAGTTTTGAATTAACTCCATTGGAAATGTCATCGAGAACCAAGATCGAACAATGAAATCCATCTAAAATCTGCCTGAACAGGTTGATTTCGGCTGGTTTGGGTTAGATTTCGATTCGTTCAGGCTATGTTTCGGTATGTTTAGGTTAGATTTTGATCCGTTCGGGTCAGTTTCTTCTGTTAGGATCGATCCCGGGTGTATATTGAATACTTTCAGTTGCTTTTCGAATTGGTTATTTGAATCGAATTTCGGGTTTCAATTTCTCAAATACTGAGCTGAACAGATTTGTCGTTGGAGCTTAAGTCGAGGCTGTTGGAGGCGGGTTTTCTTTATTTCATCGAATAATATTGGTCAAAGAGCGGTTTAAGGTTCATCCCTCAACTCTATATTCTTGTTATTGTCTCAAATGTGTTTAATTGTTGTGATTATGTGTGATGTGATCGTAGTCGGTGAGTTTTGTTGACGTTATGACGTCATGATTTTTGTGCTCACGGTGTGTTTTCGATGATATATGAAACGAATTGGAGTAATTTTGGTGTAATTGGTAAAAACGAAGCTAGCGGGGGTGGAATCGAGAAATTGATAAAAGGTGAATGTAGGTTAATTTTTGTTTTGTTGTCTTTTATTTATTTCGGAATAAGCATGAATGTGATAGATTTGTGATATGTTGAAATGGATAGGCAATATAGGTTCGAGTAGGCAAAATTTAGGTGTGATGTGTTGATCGAATGCTTTGAATATTTGAATGTGTGTTTTGAACATTTTATTTTTAGTTAGCTTATTTAATTCAAATGTATTCATTCAGTCGGGGAATGACCCGAGACACATTGTATTTATTCACCAGGGAATGCCCCGATGTATCATGTTGATGGAAAATGATCGTGATGAAGGCCCGCGGCGTCGGGTATGGCATTGGATCTTAGTCTAGGATTAGTTTAGAATAGGATTTACATTTTTCGTATTTTTCTATTTTTGGGACTGTATAACTCGGACTTGATACTATATTTTTTATTTGTTTTGTTTTATTTGTTTTGATTGATTGTTTTACGTGTTTTGTGTGGTTTGTACATCATAGTGTCGAATTAGCCGATATGTTCCACCAAGCGACCGTGGTCGAACCACGGGATCGAGGGATGCCTAACACCTTCCCCTCAGTCAACAGAATTCCTTAGCTGGAATCTCTGTTTGCAAACCAGTTTAAAGAGTCAAATGATTTAAAAAGGATTTTCCAATGGTGACTTGGCACACCAGATTATTCCAAGTGGCAACTCTGATTTCAAATGTAAAAACAATCCTTTTTCGGAACAAATTTTTCATTTTTGTCACCTTAATAATAAAACACTTTCGAACTTAAAAATTAATCTTTATTTAAGAACGAAAAAGGGGTGTGACATGGCCTTTTATTAAAGGTCCATGTCATTAATTAAAATAAGGAAAAAGACTCGAATATGTCATTAAACTATTAGAAATGACTCATTTATGCTATCAGTTAAAAGTTCAGCTCAGTCATGCCATCGTCGTTATAAGATCAGCTCACCCATGTCATTACTTTTTAATGGTGTGTTATCAAAAACAATTTTGTCATGTGGCCTTTTATTAGAGGTCCGTGACATTAATTAAAATAAATCAATATTAATTTCAAAATAGGAAATCCCATGTCTTTGAATTTGGTTAAGTTCTGTTAACTTCAAGCGCATAGATATTCCAAGGACTAAAAAATTGTTCCTTCTGTATCAGGAGCCGTACAGACAATTCTTATATCTCTTGTAGGTTTTGGTTAGCGTTGTTCCACCATACTGATGCTGTTAGCAACATATTTCATTTTCCCTCTTTGCTTTTATAATTTGAGAGAGTTGAGGGTAGTCATCTTACGCTTGGATCGTCCTTATGAATTGTATATTTTCATGTCAATTCCACATCTGATCTAATTTTATTTATTGAAGGATGGTGTGCGTGACTTCGACAGCTTTCTAAGGGATGGTTTGATAGAATATCTTGAGGTCAACGAGGAGAACAACACATTGGTCCGTGTCAAGCAAATGAAAAGTGCATTTTATCCGAGTAACGTTAGGTCTAGTGTATTCAAAGATAAGGCGCGTCTCTTGACTTCTTCGTAGGTTCTATGTGGCGGAGATGATCTTGTTACAGAAGAAACTGCAAAAAGGATGATCAATCTTTTAAGGCATTTGCAGCAAACATTACCACCAGCCACCTTGGCATGGGCATGGTCACTGCTATTGCCTTATCAGGAGATGGAATTGGGATCAATTATATCTGCTATCGACGATGTCAACTTGTAACTTACAAAATTTAACCAGAAATTTCGAATTTGAGTTCTGAGAATAGGCTCAACTTACATCTCTAATACCTATGATGGTTTGTTTCATATTTATGCTACACGGACTCTAAGCATTCAACGCAATCTAAGGGTGTCAACACAATCCAACATCAAAAATTTCCGAGCCGAATGACAGTGGGAAAGATGATAGAGCTTCTTGGAAGTAAAGCTGGAGTTTCATGTGGTAGGTTTCATTATGGTAGTGCTTTCGGTGAACCCAGTGGTCATGCAGATACGGTTGATGCTATCAGTTAAACTCTGGTAATGCATGGATTTAGCTACAACGGCAAGGATTTTATTTATTCTGGTATTACTGGTATGCCACTACAAGCATACATCTTCATGGGGCCAATATATTACCAAAAGCTGAAACACATGGTCCTAGATAAAATGCATGCTCGCGGAAGTGGGCCTCGTGTTATGATGACAAGACAACCCACCGAAGGAAGGAGTAGAAATGGAGGTTTACGTGTTGGAGAAATGGAACATGATTGTTTGATTGCATATGGTGCCAGTATGTTGATATACGAGCGCTTGATGATTTCCAGTGATCCATTAGAGGTTCAGGTTTGCCGAAAATGTGGTTTATTGAGATATTACAACTACAAGTTGAAGACTGGCATTTGTTCTATGTGCAAGAACGGGGAAAATATTTCTACGATGAAGTTGCCTTATGCATGGAAACTCCTAATCCAGGAGCTGCAATCAATGAACATTGTCCCCCGGTTAAAACTAGCAGAAGCTTGATTATGGTGTCATTTGTATCTGGAGCATGATGCTTCCTAATATATGGTTGCCATAGCCCGATCATTTTTTTTTTTAAGTTTCCTCTTAAAGAAGTACATTCCTATCGATACAAATTTTGGCAGTGATGAGCTCACCAACAATGGTACTTAATATGGTTTTGTATATGAAGCAATGTTTTTGCTCTGCCTTTCTTTGAATGGATTGTGCATCAGAAAATATCTTCTTGTTTTAAGATTGCTATTAAAACATAGCCTTATGATATAATATTCTTGTTTGTTGCCTTGGTGCAGTTTCTTAGGATTTCGTGGTGATTATCATGTGGACTATTCACCATGAGTGATTATTGTGGTAGTGTGAAGTTTTGATTCATATTGATAATGTTGAGCAAAATGTGTTTTGTGACTGGCTACAACAACAAACAACATACCCAGTGTATTCCCACACAGTGGGGTCTGGGCCTTATTTCAGGTGGTGAGACTTGAATGTGTTTTGAGACTAGAATTCCGGATTTGAAGTTATGAAACCAACTTGAAGAGAATCTTCAAGGACTGAGTATTTCAGTAGCTCTTGCATTAGTGTGCGGAGGGTTAATTCCCCATGGTGTATGGTCGAGACGTGCCAATGAGATACCAAGAGTGTTCAGTCCTGGAACTTGAGCTACATTAACAGCAGTGACCTTAGAGCCAAAAGTGTTTGATGTGTTTCCAGCCAAATGTAGGCCACTGAAGAAAAACTCCTTTGCACTAATAGACTAGGGATCTTTGCAAGATAAGCCATTTACCCTTAGCTGACAAAATGGAAAAAAGATATTGTGAGAAAATTCATAAAATCATTGATCTTCTAGCCTTAATATAATACTCCCTTGGCTTTGTTCAAGTTTATATGATACACTTACCTTTCAACTCATTCCAAAAAGAATGGAACTTCTAATGTTATGAAATTTTTACTGAGGAAGTGTTTATAAACACATAAATGTTATGACATGTACAAGGCCACAAGTTTCAAAGATTCTGTTTCTTTCTTAAACTCCATGTCGTCACAAACTATGACACATTAATTGGAACGAAGGGAGTATATATGAGATACTTACTGATTTGCAATACCTGGGCTAGCAGGATCCGCCACACAGAAATCTTGCATTGGACTTGGCTCAAAAGCTAATACAACACAGCAGAAACTTACTAATGCTATTAGAGTCAGCAGGAGAAAGTGCTTAGCCATTGCAAGAACAAAAGAACAGAAGTTAGTCTCCTTATATAGAAGAGAGAAAAGACTTTAATGCATGCAAAAGTGCTTTGAGTTTTGGTCAGTAATTTATGCACTTTTTTTAAAGATTGTGAAAGTCTACACATGTAATCTTTGACAATAAATTTTCTGTCATTTGCAGTGATTATGATATAATTTGCAGAAACAACAAGAATGCGAGGTTAGCCAGCTTAGGACCAAAGGAAATAGTCCTAAAGACTACTTTTTAAGGATAAAAAGTGTCTTCTTGAATACCTCGGATAGACAAATGGAGGATATGGAGAGGGTGAGGGTGGCCCCGCAGGGTCGGCGGGGCCATTGGGAGGTCAAACGGGCCAAACGGCATGAATGGGCCTTTTTTAGGCCAATTTGGTGGGTGTTATCCCGCGGTTCTCAAGAAGGGCACGGGGCTCGGCGGGGCCATTTATATAGTCAAACCAGCGAAACAGCGTGAACGAGCCATTTTCGATCCAAATCGGTGGGGGTCCACGGTTTTCAGGTAGGCCCAATGCTTGAGCGCGATTTGGGTTGAGAATCGACCGACGACCCCTCGGGGAGGTGTGGAGCGGGTGAGGGTGGCCTTGCATGCTCGGTGGGGCCATTTGGCTGGTCAAACAGGTGAAAAAGTGTGTACGGGCTATTTTTGGGCTAGTTCGTTAGGTGTTAGCCAACGATTCTTGAAGTGGGCCCGGGGCTCGGGCGCAATTTGGGACAAAAGTCAACTGGCGGCTGTAGACACCTAATTTTGTCCCTCCCGAAAATTAATTTTACCTATTTTTTTATTTATTCTCGTCTTACCACGTACCCTACTCCCATTTAATTATCCCTAACAAAATAACAACCCTTACCCTAACAAACTTTATCCTAACCAACTCACCTTACCCTATACCTTACCCCACTACCCTATCCACGTGAACCCCTCACATTTCTTCTCCACAAAGAAAGAGAGCAAAACAAACAAAAAGGAAGGGGGGCCATATATTTTATTTCCTTTTTTTTTTAAGAAGACAGCAAAAATGAAAAGGGACCCACTTGAAAGATGCCTTGATTTTCAAAGGCATTAACAATAAAAAGGGAATATACTCCCATTTAACCAAAGAAAATGATCAGGGGCCCAGGGATTATCTTCATCATCCACAGAACAATATATACTCCCTCACAGTACATCTTCTCCATTTTTTTTTCATCTCATACACACACTAACACCCACCGACTTCATCATCAACACCATCTCACACACACACACCACCAGAAAACACCATTGTACCCACATAGAAATTAGAGAGAGATCGAGAAACGAGGGAAAATAGAGAGAGTGAGACGGATTGGGAGAGAGGTACGATGAGGGTGAAGTTATTCCGGTGAAAACCTCACCAGAATTGTCACCTAAAAAGCACTACCAACCACCTCTTTTCTTACACGTCAACAGAAAAGCACTGCCAGCCACCCTCTTTCCTTACACGTCACTGGAAAACACAAAATAATAGCAAAATCCTCGTCGAAATCAATCTATTTTGGATCGATTTTTGCGATATGTTCACATCCAGCTGGTTTGTTCTGTTGTTGTTTTGTTTGGTCTCATCGGTTATCAGTCTTCGCTACTGATTTGAGAATTCGAATCCCGCTCATTTTGATTTCCTTCATCGCGATCAATTTATGGGTTTTAAATTTTGATACTGAGTTTGGAGTTGGATTTCATCGCTATGGAGGTTCTCTATACGAGTTGTTACCGAGGTTTTCGTTTGAGGTTTCGGTGCAGGTTTCATCTCGTTTTATCAAATGATATTTGAAAGCGATATTGAGGCCCAATTCTTTCCTCTCTTTTAATTCTTATGTGAGTGTTGCACATGATTCGGAATGTGAATTGTTGGTGACGTTTGAGTGTTAGATTGGTTAATATTTGTTTGTTCTGATTTGGTATTTGATTTCCTTAATTATGGATTGATTATGGGGGTCGTGTGATGAAATAATATCTGATTAAGGATTAAAATTGGTTATTTGGGGAATGGGATTGAGAAGTTGATAAAATAGTGAAATTAGATTAACTTTTCTTTACTATTGTTGTTTTCGAAATGAGCTTGAATATTATCGGAACGTGATATAATCATGATGTGTTAAAATAGATAGGCAAATGTAGGTGCGGGTAGGCAAAATTTAGAATTGGTGGATTGTTGGAATGTTTGAAATATGTGTTGGAATGGTTTTGTTTTATCGCATTTAATTCAATTATACTCATTTGGCCGGGGAATGCCCCGAAGTACTTGTATTGATTTATCCGGGGAATGCCCCGAGGTATCTTGTACTTGAAAATGTTTGTGGTGAAGGCCCGGGGCATCGGGTAAAGCACGGGAGCATAGTTAGAATTAGTATAGGTTAGATAGGATTTATTTTCACATTTTTATATTTGGACTGTATAAATTGGACTGGACACTATACTTTTGATTCATTTTTGTTTTGTTTCTCTGTTTGATTGTTTTATGTGTTTTGTGTGGTTTGTACATTCTTAGTGTCAAAATTAGCCGATACGCTCCACCAAGTGACCGTGGTCGAACCACGGGATCGAGGGGTGCCTAATACCTTCCCCTCGATCAACAGAATTCCTTAGCCAGAATCTCTGTTCGCAAACCAGTTTCAAAGAGTCAAATGATTTTGAAAAAGATTTTAAAAGGTGACTTGGCACACCGAGTTTATGTCAAGTGGCGACTCTGAATAAAAATGTAAATTGTCACGCCCCAAATCCTATTAAGGCGGACTGGCACCCGTTGCCGGTAAGGCTCGGGAGAACCAACCTGTAGCAATACATTACCTATGAACATTATAAGTTACTTTTATACTAAACATGCCCTCAAAAGATAAATGGAACTAGCAAGCCAAAAGATGTTGTATGACTAGGCCGTTGGAGCCACAATGTCTACGATACGATACATGACCATACTATACTTTACATAGTCTACAAAGCCTCTAGACAAGAAACATTATCTTATAAGGGTCGGGACAGGCCCCGCCTCATGATAAGATACTATACAATGCAAAAAGATATGATAAGACTCAAAGCCCCGAAGCAACCTGGAGCTCAGTGACTGCAGTTGATATCCTGTACTCTTACTGGGGAGGTTTATTAGCTTCTGCACCTGCAGCATGGAATGCAGGTCCCCCAACAGGGACGTCAGTACGAAATAATGTACTGAATATGTAAGGCAACATGTACCATATATGAGATAAAAGCTCAAATGGAACCATACACTGCTGTAAGGTAAAAGACCACCTTTATGAATATTGTGGAGTCATGCATCTTATAACAATTATGTTACTTTACTCTTATCACTTGTATAATCTGTGCACATCATGTAATACAAATGACCAGCTGATCAGTGGTAAATCTATATCAGGATCGACCCATGCTAGGCTTTCCTTTCACCCCTGGGATACCCCCTGTAATACTGGGATTGACCCATGCTAGGTGATTCTTTCACCCCTGGGATACCACCCAACAGAAGCAACTGTATACATATATCTTCTTATTACTTTTGATATGAATCTTTGGTGGTCGTAAAATTTGAGCTATAAGACTATAAGCATGACAAGTGACAAGTATGTGACCATGTAACATCACATCACAATGAAAAGAGTGGGTTATACAATTAGTGAAACATGTAGGACATAAACAACGTATGAACTTTATTTTGCTAAAAAGAAGACTCATATGTCATGGTGTCCAATGTATGTATGCAGCAGTGACAAGGCTCGAATCTGGACACACAAATACATGTGAAAGAGTGGAGTGGTTATATCGAAGTTTGTAAAGATCTCTATGTGCCAATAAAGACTTTGGATTCCATGCCAAATAATAAGAGATCGAATAGCCTTACATACCTCGACATATCAACTTGTTTTTACCTCGAAATGACTTCTTTTCTTCCAACTATTTATCTACAATATCATGTTTTAAAGCTAGTATTAGCAGCTAATCAATGCATCTGGACAGCCCAATCTCACAAAACACAACACTTTGGCAACAAACGTATAACCATCGACTCAATGGTGTTATTCCGACTTTCTCAATTCTAATTGTCTTCAACCAGTACACATTATCCTATACATGATGTACACAGCCTATATCAGCTCTACAACATGCTGGCAACAGTCCATAACTACAACACAGAACCATTTTACAAAATGCTCAACTAAGAAGCACAACATCTCGTCGTCTCCCTACATTTCGTCGTTAACAATTCATACTTGTCCCAACTTTGAACCAGATGCTCCCAACATATATATACATCAAATAAACCTTAACACAGTCACAAAATAGCTCAAAACACAGGGGGGGAAACGTGAAACATCAGCCCCCTCATCAAAACAGTCCAATACCATTTTGGAAGCACATAAGATCATATAAGGATACTTGTTTCCAAAGAACTAGCAAAACAGTCCAGAAACCTTGGCAACCATATACACACTATAACATATTAATAACCTCAACTTTATATCATATCAAAGTCAAAAATCAGGGTAAGAATCGTTCCAAAGCCAAGAAAATCAAACAACAACTTTCAGGACACAAGCTGTCCAGAAATTCCTGCACAGTACACCAGCCAACTTATCTTGTTTTCCATGGAAAATTCATATCAAGTATATGGTTATTTTTACATACCTTAACTCCCAAGGTGTAAGTATAGTTCATGAACTCAAAAAGTAGCCTTTGGTTGCCTTCCAAGGTGAAGAAATGCCAAGAGAAACTTAGAGAGAAAAGCTGAAATTGTTTTGGTCTCCTACTAGTTAACCTAAGGAGCTCGGTTTTGGTCCCTTTTTAAAGGGGCCTTAGACCGACTTTCTCCTAATATTTGCAACTGATTAACTCAAGTTGGTCAATGACCAATTTTCCCCTTTCACTTGGGCCTTTTGGATCTCTAAATCAATGGGCTTTAGTGGCCCATTTTCCTTAATCTTGCTTGCACTTTGTTTGGGCCCAATTTTCTTAGTAGTGAATGAATGTAGTTGGGCCTATTATATAAAAATCTTGGGCTGAACATCTTGGCCCAATATAATGCTAAACCATTGGCTTTAATAGCCTCCCTAACTTGGGCTTCGTTTGTCGCAAGACTTGGAAAGTTTCGGCGTTAAGCCTTGTCTTCGTTCCCCTTTCTTTTTACTAACGTCTAGACTTCAAGTGAGTTCACTTATGAATGAATTATTCTCCCTCATGTATATATACATTTTTTTTTTTAAGCCAACCACACAGGTGACTCACCTGCTAGCTTCCTAAGTTCCATAAGCACGTCAATGATTTTCTCCGTTTAAGGCCACAGTCTCTAAATAGACTTCCATATAGTGCCCCAATCTAACACTTGAACACTTGAAAAAAAAAGTTTTGGTAGTAATTAAATCAAGTCGTATGTCATTTTATGTGAACATTACTAGTACATGCAAAATGTGGGGTGTTACATAAATAATCCCTTTTCGAAACAAATTTTCAATCTTTTGTCACTCAATAAATCAAAACCCTTTCGAACCTTAAACCATATCTTTTTTGGAGTACGAAAAAGGGGTGTGACAGCTCTAGCGACTCTGCTGGGGAATTTTCAGAATTCGAGCTTATTTTTGGAATCGTATCGGCTTTGTTCGGCATTATGGGTGTATAATCATTGTTTGTGATTATTGTTTGTGTTATTGTTATCACTGTTGTGTGTTTCTGTGCTCTTTGTTTACAGTTTTTCTTTATGTGTTACCGTTTCATATCTGGCATCATTTGCATAACCCGAGTCAATTCTTTCTGCAACATGTCCCGAAACACACGTCGTGCGCACGAACTCTAGTTGAGTCACCTTTATTTTAGGGGGGGAGCCGTTGGATGTATGGAGTAGGTGAAAAGCTAAGCTGCCACTATCGACCATATGCTCCCCCGAACAGCCTTGTTAGTGAACCCTAACGTAGGTCAGCCTTTAGGTCATGCTTATGTGCATCATATTGAAGACCTAGCAGGGCCTACTTGGCCCTTTGTAGGAGACTCGCCTCTAAGGCATCCCTACGTGCTAATGTTTCTTCTTTGAGGGTAACGAGGTTATTTGACCGACTGGTTTGGGCAAAATGATGAGTTAGAAGCAAAGTGTGTAGGCAAGAAATTGTTGGAAAAAAAAAAAAGAAGAAAAAAGAGTGAAGAAAAAAAAAGTTTTGGTAGTTTTTAGGGTTCTTTATGGCTTTTGTATTTCACAATTCAAAAATTAAAAAAAAAATAATAAAATGTTTTTTTTTTTACTTTTTGCACTCATTTCCCACAAAATCAAAAACGTTAAAAAAAATTTCTTTTATTTCTTTAGTAAGCATTCATAATTTGAAAACTACAAAAATATTTTTTCCTTTCAATAGGAGCTTTGTACATTCTTATATATAGTGAAAATGCCAAAAAGATTTTCCTTCGTAATTGTTGGTGTCAGTTTTAGTTGAAGTGTCTAATTAAAAATACAGAAAAAAAGATTTTATTTTTTTGTCTTTGGTTGTGTCTCTTAAGTTAGGGTCAATCTATTAGTTAATCATTAATTGTCCAATCTGGACGAACTACGCACCCCTGATTCTCCTCTCTCGGGAGTGAGATACGTAGGCAGCCTATTATAGGTTCGGGGATCTTATTTAAAAAATCCAAAAAAAAAAAAAAAAATTCTTCACTTTTCATCTAGAATAGGTGTTTCATACATGTCTTGAAAATAAAAATACAAAAAAAAAATCCTTAATAGTCGTAGGTTTTATTTTTGGTTGATCTTATTCCAAAAAATTCAAAAAAAGATTTTCTTCACTCTTTATTTAGAGTAGGTGTTTTATATACATCTTCAAGAAAAAACTACAAAAAGATTTTCCTTTAATAGTTTCAAGTTTCATTTTCATATGAAATTCAAAATTGAAAACCCCAAAAGATTTTTCTTTGGTAATCATAGGTTTCGTTTTGTATAGGTATTTTAAAAGTAAAAAATGCAAAAAGATTTTCGTCAATTCTTTTGACAAATTGTTATTTTCTTTTCTTCTTAAAGTTTTAAGGAAAAGAATGAAAAAAGAGTTTAATTGGTCATTTTGGCAAGACTTCACGAACTACACCCACTTGATTCTCCCCTTTCGGGGTGAGATACGTAGGCGCCCTTCTAGGGTTCGGTGATTTTTTTCAAAAAAAAAAAAGAGGTTTTGAAAAATCGTTGAACTCTAACGCATTTGCTATCTCTTGTCCAGTTAGTTTAAGGTGGATGGTTTGTCGCATTTTGGCTGGTCCTCCATATTGCTCCAAGTCACATAGGAAGTTATGGCTAACAAGGATACCGAGTTAGTTGTCACTAATTAGATAGGGAGTTCGGGGAATGAGAATGTAGGAGATAATGAAGAGATTCAGAAATTAAGGCGGCAAATAATAGAAATGCATCAAGCTTGGGCTAATGGGTTGCCGCCTCCTCCAGTTCCCACTGATAATCTGGAATATCTTTATAGCTTGCATCCCGTGTCACATGCACAATTTCCCATTTTTGTTGATATGCCACAACATGCATCAGGATCGACTCCGGAGCAACAATATCCAACTACTTACAAAGTTCATTTCCTCACTCCCCAATCCAAGACTACCACATACTCGGCTCCAGCTGCTGTTCATGTATTTGCGGCGCCATCCCTACCTCCTACTTTTGATGTTCATCCACAAGTTTTTCCTCCCTACTCTACAAGAGAGCCTGCATTGAATATTTTTAGTGATCAGCATTATGCTCTCGAGCCTACATTTAAGTCGACTGGTCCTTACGATTGCCCTCAACCGCCTGAATTTCCTTCTAACACTGAGAAGCCTGTTATGACAGAAGAACAAGAGGAAATAGCCAAAAAATTGAGAAGTTTGGAACTGACATTGAAAAACTTGCAAGGACTTGGGGGGTACAAAAGTGCCTCATATAAAGATCTGTGTATGTTTCCTAGTGTATATCTTCCTCTTGGTTTTAAAATGCCGAAGTTTGAGAAGTATGATAGACATGGCGATCTTGTAGCACATTTGAGACACTATTGCAACCAGCTAAGGGGCGCTGGAGGGAAGGAAGAATTACTCATGGCATATTTAGGTGAGAGTCTTCAGGTCTAGCTTCAGAATGGTTTGTTGACCAAGACATTGACAAATGGATTAGTTGGGATGACCTAGCTAACGAATTTGTGCAACAATTTCAATACAATGTGGAGTTGATCCCTGAAGAAAAATCCCTAACTAGTATAACAAAGAAGAATACTAAGAGTTTCAAGGAGTATGCGATCAGATGGTGCGAACAAACTGCTATAGTAAACCCGCCAATGAAAGAAAGAAAAATAGTGGAGGTGTTTATTCAAGCGCAGGACAAAACATATTATCAACACTTGTTACCTGCATTAGGCAAGCCGTTCATTGAGGTCCTTAAAATGGGAGAGATGATAAAAGAGGGAATTAAGACTAGTCGCATTGTGAGTTTTGTAACATTGAAAGCGACTACTCAAGTAATTCAAAAGGGTTCAGGAAGTGTTGGGGAGAAAAAGAATGAGGAAGATGCATCTTCAATTATAGTTGGACAGCAAGAAAGTTCAAGAAGACCACGTCGTCGTCGATCTCAGGATCAATCTCAAGTTTATGCCCAGGCTCCACATAATCACTCCCAAAATCCATTATACTATGTTTCTACATATCCATATCCAGTGTATAATGCACAACCACATGTTCAACCCTCATCTTACCCACAATGTCATACCCCAACACCCAAGAGTCATCCTCTAACTCCATAAAATACCAAACCCCTTCTAAGCCAGATTTTCTATCCAAACCAAACAATGAAATGAGGCAGAAGTCGAGAGATAGTTTCACACCAATTTGAGATTCATATGCCAGTTTATTTCAGAGATTGGTACAGAAAGGAATGATCACTCCTCTCCTTGGTCACACCCTTAATCGGCGTTCAAGAAATTTTGATCCTAACGCACGATGTGCGTATCATTCTGAGGCTCAGGGTCATATTATTGAAGATTGTTGAGATTTGAAAAGAGAAATTGAAAAGATGATTTATTATGGATCAATTATGGTGCAGAACATTGATAGTGAGGGAAGCTTTAGTCATGCTGATATGCAAACCAGCAGCTAAGTTGTGAGGCTGAGCAATTGATAATTCACATATCTCCCTACTAGGAAGAGGTCTATTAGTTTGTTTTGTCTTATTTTCTATTTTTCAAATTATTTCAGGGCTGTAGTTCGGGATCTATCTTTTTTTGTCGCTTTGATGTTTATGTTCAAACCCTTCTATCTTTCATTTTTATTAAATGGAGTGTCCCCTTTTTCTTTGTGTTTTAAATATGTGTTGTTTGTTTGTTTTTTTTATTACATCGTACATTTTATGTTGACTCTAGTGATATGATATGCTAGTAAAATTTACAGTTAGATCTTAACATCCAATTTAAGAATGAACATTGAATTAGAGGGTAAAAGTTAGAAAAAGAGAGCATCTGAGGAAATAGCTAGAGTGCTGGGGCATTTGATGATCAAGTTGAAACCTTCTTTGAAAATTAAGGCTATTATTTTGAAAATCATGAGAATAACTTGGTCATCAATTGAAAGACATATCTCAATTAGGTCAAGTAGTGAATGTGTGATCCTATGTCAAAAGGAACAGGAAGAAAATCATCTCCACAAAGTCATGAGTCCTTCAGCATGAGGAATGTACAATGAAAATGGAGTTGTATGTTTTACAAGTGTAGAAAAAGAAGTGACATACATGCTCAGTTGAAGTTAGTGTTGTTAAAGTGCCACAAATGATCTTCATCTTTCGTTTTCATATTGCACGATATTTACTTGCATTTTTAAGGATTGATATGACGAAAGTCTTTCATTCTACTATCCAAACATCGTGTCATCCTTTGTTTACCAATTTGATCTTTAGTCCTATTTTCTTTCATACCCCTCTTTTGAAATCATATAGATTCAACAAAGCTCAAAAGAAAAGGTGTCGAGTAAAATAGTAGAGTCAGAAAAGTTTCAAAAAAAAAAGAGAAAAATGTGTCCAAAAGGAGAAAAAGAAGAGCGTCGAGAAAAATAAAGTCAGAAAATTCCCAAAGAGAAAAGAGTCAACAAAAGGAAAAAAAAAATTAGAATCAAGTGAAAAAAAAATTGCCAGAACTATGCATGACCTGATTCTTCTCTCTCGGGGGTGAGATACGTAGGCTTCCCTACTAAGGGCTTGGTCCAACCAAATAAACAATTTAGAGTCACCCATTTAAAAGAAACTGGGGCATGAGTTAATCCGCATTGTTTGAGTCTATTCAAAAAGTTGTAATTCCTACCCCACTTCAAGTGTCGTTTGGGCCCCATGTCATCCTTTCTTTCTAACCTTATCCAAAAATCAAGTTATAACAAAAGAAATACCTTCAGATCAATCTTTGAGGATGTTAAGGAGGAGCATGCAAGGGATATGATGATGTATTTGGGAACTATTTGTCTTCCTCGGGAATCAAGAGAGAAATAAAAATGAGAGAGTCTTATTGGTGAAAACACTTATGGGCACCAAAAGGCAATAGAAAGTTGAGAGAAATAAAAATGAGAGAGTCTTATTAGTGAAAACTCTCACGGGCACCATAAGGCGATAGTGAGACGAGAGAAAATGAAAGAAGCTTGTTGGCAAAAACCCTTCAAGGCGCCACTAGCCAAATGGGGTCTTAAATACAATTGACCTAAGAGAGCAACTCAGTTTCAAGGCCATTAACTCAACAACAATGGGTAGAAAGTTTGGATGAAAAGATCAAGCTGCTTAATCCAAAATGCATGGCATAATCATTAGTGTTGACTGTCATTTTTAGATGAATTTTTCATTTCTTTGTTTTAAAAGGGGACATTCATTATCTTTTCTTTCTTCTCTTTATTTTAATTTTATCTTTCTTAAGTCAGTTATCAAAACAAAAATTGTCATTCTTTTTGTTTTGTTTCTTGTCTTTGAGTCAAGTGTATGTCAAAACAAAAGAGAAAAGATTTCAAAACTGGCTACCAGCTTCTTTAATTGCACAAAGGAAGACAAAAGCTAGCACATGAAAGAGACATGATTGTGAGCCTAAAAAAAGGCATGTAGGAAGTTTTGTCAAAGGAGAAGTCGGGGAACTCATGGAAATACCAAGGTTCAAAGGGTTTATTTGAGAAACAGGACAAAGCAAAAATACTGTGTTTGTTTCAGAGTCACTCTTAGTAAGCTGACTTTGAGTCAATGATCCAGCAAGTCAATGACATATGCTAATGGTTGGAAGCAAAGCTAAATATGAAGGGCACAGGAGCAATTGCCTCAAAAGCCAAAGCCACAAACTAGCCACCATGTTTTTAAACTCACAAGTTTTCTTTGTATGTAATAGGAATACATGTCGCATTCAAATCAAGGATTTCAGATCCTAAACATCAAAGGCCATAATTTCTCACCTCAACAAATGCAAGAGGCAAGGTTGCTGCACAGGTTTGGTAATCAAAACCATGGTAAAACTCATAATTCAAGATCTCTAGGAGACGCACTTCCTTGTTTGGGTAATTCAAGAAGCTTTGGTAAGGATATGCACTTCATTGTTTTGATAATTCAAACAACATTGATAAGGAAACACACTTCCTTGATTGGGTAAATCGAATTTTTCTTCTTAGGTAATGTACTTCCTAACTTAAGTCTTGATTCCTAGAAGACGTACCTTTTAGTCGAGTCATTCATCTTGACTCCTATAAGACGTGCCTTTTAGTCGAGTCATTCCTTTGATTCCTATAAGACGTACCTTTTAGTTGAGTCATTTCCCTTGACCCCTATAAGTCGTACCTTTTTAGTCGAGTCTTTCCTATTGATTACATAAGACGTACCTTTTAGTCAAGTCATTCACCTTGACTCCTAGAAGACATACCTTTTAGTCGAATCATCCCCTTTGATTACTATAAGACATACCTTTTATTCGAGTCATCCCCTTTGATTCCTATAAGACGTACCTTTTAGTCGAGTCATCCCCTTTGATTTCTATAAGACGTACCTTTTAGTCGAGTCATTCCTATTGATTCCTATAATACGTACCTTTTATTCAAGTCATTTCCTTTGATTCCTATAAGACGTACCTTTTAGTCAAGTCATCCCCTTTGATTCCTATAAGACGTACCTTTTAGTCGAGCCATCCCCTTTGATTCCTATAAGGCGTGCCTTTTAGTCGAATCATTCCTTTGATTCCTATAAGACGTACTTTTTAGTCGAGTCATTTCCCTTGACCCCTATAAGATGTACCTTTTTAGTCGAGTCTTTCCCATTGATTCCAATAAGACGTACCTTTAAGCCGAGTCATCCCCTTTGATTCCTATAAGACGTACCTTTTAGTCGAGTCATTCCAATTAACTCATAGAAAATGCATTTCTTTGTTTGGGATAATTGTTTTTTCAGTTTTGATGTGACTTCATGAGCATGCCCGAAGCACAGGGCGAATAAATAGAAAACCAAGCAACAAGGTGAAGAAATCAAAAGTTAAACAAATTGAAAAATAGCAAGTCAGGAACCCGCCTACAGAACAGGGTGTAGAAATTGAAAAGCATAGGAACAAGTTGATGAAATAGCAAGTCAGGAACCCTCTTGGAGAACAGGGTGTAGAAATTGAAAGGCCAGCAACAAGTTGAAGAAACTGCAAGTCAGGAGTCAGCCTGAAGAATAGGGTGATGAAACTTAAGTCAAGAGTCCAAAAGAAGCTGTATAGATCGGATTTTTGTACTTTCATTTATGCTTTAACTTGTAATTTTCATTTTTATGTAATGACAGAGCCGTGGACCGGAACCTCGATGGAACCTCACTCGACTCTCCAACCTGGTATACTTCTTCTATTTCCAATCCTTTGAAATACCCGTGACTTGATTCTCTCATAACTTGGGTAGGTAGGATGTCTCAAGTCAAAACCCGGTTGTCCTTCTTCCTTCTATTTCTATCTTTGAATAATGGTCGGGTCAAAATTTGGTCTCACTGTCTACTTCTTTGTTTGAAAACAGTTCATGTTTACATTCAAAGGGGGTTTGATATAGACACCTAATTTTGTCCCTCCCGAAGATCAATTTTACCTATTTTTTTATTTATTCTCGTCTTACCACGTACCCTACCCCCATTTAATTATCCCTAACAAAATAACAACCCTTACCCTAATAAACTTTATCCTAACCAACTCACCCTACCCTATACCTTACCCCACTACCCTATCCACGTGAACCCCTCACATTTCTTCTCCACAAAGAAAGAGAGCAAAACAAACAAAAAGGAAGGGGGCCCATATATTTTATTTCCTTTTTTTTTTAAGAAGACAGCAAAAATGAAAAGGGACCCACTTGAAAGATGCCTTGATTTTCAAAGGCATTAACAATAAAAAAGGAATATACTCCCATTTAACCAAAGAAAATGATCAGGGGCCCAGGAATTATCTTTATCATCCACAGAACAATATATACTCCCTCACAGTACATCTTCTCCATTTTTTTTCTATCACATACACACACTAACACCCACCGACTTCATCATCAATACCATCTCACACACACACACACCACCAGAAAACACCATTGTACCCACATAGAAATTATACAGAGATCAAGAAACGAGGGAAAATAGAGAGAGCGAGATAGATTGGGAGAGAGGTACGATGAGGGTGAGGTTATTCCAGTGAAAACTTCACTGGAATTGTCACCGAAAAAGAACTACCAGCCACCTTCTTTTCTTACACATTGCCAGAAAAACACTGCCAGCCACCATCTTTCCTTACACATCGCTGGAAAACACAAAATAATAGCAAAATCCTCGTCGAAATCAGTCTATTTTGGATTGATTTTTGTGATATGTTCACATCCAGCTTGTTTGTTCTGTTGTTGTTTTGTTTGGTCTCATCGGTTATCAGTCTTCGCTACTGATTTGAGAATTCGAATCCCGCTCATTTCGATTTTCTTCATCGCGATTAATTTATGGGTTTAAAATTTTGATATTGAGTTTGGAGTTGGATTTCATCGTTGTGGAGGTTCTGTATACGGGTTGTTGCCGAGGTTTTGGTTTGAGGTTCCGGTGCGGGTTTCATCTCATTTTATCAAATGAAATTTGAAATCGATATTGAGGCCCAATTCTTTCCTCTCTTTTAATTCTTATGTGATTGTTGAACGTGATTCGGCATGTGAATTGTTGGTGACGTTTGAGTGTTAGATTGGTTAATATTTGTTTGTTCTGATTCGGTGTTTGATTTCCTTAATTATGGATTGATTATGGGGGTCGTGTGATGAAATAATATTTGATTAAGGATTAAAATTGGTTATTTGGGGAATGGGATTGAGAAGTTGATAAAATAGTGAAATTAGATTAACTTTTGTTTATTATTGTTGTTTTTGGAATGAGTTTGAATATTATAGGAACGTGATATAATCATGATGTGTTAAAATAGATAGGCAAATGTAGGTGCGGGTAGGCAAAATTTAGAATTGGTGGATTGTTGGAATGTTTGAAATATGTGTTGGAATGGTTTTGTTTTATCGCATTTAATTCAATTATACTCGTTTGGCCGGGGAATGCCCCGAAGTACTTGTATTGATTTATCCGGGGAATGCCCCGAGGTATCTTGTACTTGAAAATGTTTGTGGTGAAGGCCCGGGGCATCGGGTAAAGCACGGGAGCATAGTTAGAATTAGTATAGGTTAGATAGGATTTATTTTCACATTTTTATATTTGGACTGTATAAATTGGACTGGACACTATACTTTTGATTCATTTTTGTTTTGTTTCTCTGTTTGATTGTTTTATGTGTTTTGTGTGGTTTGTACATTCTTAGTGTCAAAATTAGCCGATACGCTCCACCAAGTGACCGTGGTCGAACCACGGGATCGAGGGGTGCCTAATACCTTCCCCTCGATCAACAGAATTCCTTAGCCAGAATCTCTGTTCGCAAACCAGTTTCAAAGAGTCAAATGATTTTGAAAAAGATTTTAAAAGGTGACTTGGCACACCGAGTTTATGTCAAGTGGCGACTCTGAATAAAAATGTAAATAATCCCTTTTCGAAACAAATTTTCAATCTTTTGTCACTCAATAAATCAAAACCCTTTCGAACCTTAAACCATATCTTTTTTGGAGTACGAAAAAGGGGTGTGACAGCTCTAGCGACTCTGCTGGGGAATTTTCAGAATTCGAGCTTATTTTTGGAATCGTATCGGCTTTGTTCGGCATTATGGGTGTATAATCATTGTTTGTGATTATTGTTTGTGTTATTGTTATCACTGTTGTGTGTTTCTGTGCTCTTTGTTTACAGTTTTTCTTTATGTGTTACCGTTTCATATCTGGCATCATTTGCATAACCCGAGTCAATTCTTTCTGCAACATGTCCCGAAACACACGTCGTGCGCACGAACTCTAGTTGAGTCACCTTTATTTTAGGGGGGGAGCCGTTGGATGTATGGAGTAGGTGAAAAGCTAAGCTGCCACTATCGACCATATGCTCCCCCGAACAGCCTTGTTAGTGAACCCTAACGTAGGTCAGCCTTTAGGTCATGCTTATGTGCATCATATTGAAGACCTAGCAGGGCCTACTTGGCCCTTTGTAGGAGACTCGCCTCTAAGGCATCCCTACGTGCTAATGTTTCTTCTTTGAGGGTAACGAGGTTATTTGACCGACTGGTTTGGGCAAAATGATGAGTTAGAAGCAAAGTGTGTAGGCAAGAAATTGTTGGAAAAAAAAAAAAGAAGAAAAAAGAGTGAAGAAAAAAAAAGTTTTGGTAGTTTTTAGGGTTCTTTATGGCTTTTGTATTTCACAATTCAAAAATTAAAAAAAAAATAATAAAATGTTTTTTTTTTTACTTTTTGCACTCATTTCCCACAAAATCAAAAACGTTAAAAAAAATTTCTTTTATTTCTTTAGTAAGCATTCATAATTTGAAAACTACAAAAATATTTTTTCCTTTCAATAGGAGCTTTGTACATTCTTATATATAGTGAAAATGCCAAAAAGATTTTCCTTCGTAATTGTTGGTGTCAGTTTTAGTTGAAGTGTCTAATTAAAAATACAGAAAAAAAGATTTTATTTTTTTGTCTTTGGTTGTGTCTCTTAAGTTAGGGTCAATCTATTAGTTAATCATTAATTGTCCAATCTGGACGAACTACGCACCCCTGATTCTCCTCTCTCGGGAGTGAGATACGTAGGCAGCCTATTATAGGTTCGGGGATCTTATTTAAAAAATCCAAAAAAAAAAAAAAAAATTCTTCACTTTTCATCTAGAATAGGTGTTTCATACATGTCTTGAAAATAAAAATACAAAAAAAAAATCCTTAATAGTCGTAGGTTTTATTTTTGGTTGATCTTATTCCAAAAAATTCAAAAAAAGATTTTCTTCACTCTTTATTTAGAGTAGGTGTTTTATATACATCTTCAAGAAAAAACTACAAAAAGATTTTCCTTTAATAGTTTCAAGTTTCATTTTCATATGAAATTCAAAATTGAAAACCCCAAAAGATTTTTCTTTGGTAATCATAGGTTTCGTTTTGTATAGGTATTTTAAAAGTAAAAAATGCAAAAAGATTTTCGTCAATTCTTTTGACAAATTGTTATTTTCTTTTCTTCTTAAAGTTTTAAGGAAAAGAATGAAAAAAGAGTTTAATTGGTCATTTTGGCAAGACTTCACGAACTACACCCACTTGATTCTCCCCTTTCGGGGTGAGATACGTAGGCGCCCTTCTAGGGTTCGGTGATTTTTTTCAAAAAAAAAAAAGAGGTTTTGAAAAATCGTTGAACTCTAACGCATTTGCTATCTCTTGTCCAGTTAGTTTAAGGTGGATGGTTTGTCGCATTTTGGCTGGTCCTCCATATTGCTCCAAGTCACATAGGAAGTTATGGCTAACAAGGATACCGAGTTAGTTGTCACTAATTAGATAGGGAGTTCGGGGAATGAGAATGTAGGAGATAATGAAGAGATTCAGAAATTAAGGCGGCAAATAATAGAAATGCATCAAGCTTGGGCTAATGGGTTGCCGCCTCCTCCAGTTCCCACTGATAATCTGGAATATCTTTATAGCTTGCATCCCGTGTCACATGCACAATTTCCCATTTTTGTTGATATGCCACAACATGCATCAGGATCGACTCCGGAGCAACAATATCCAACTACTTACAAAGTTCATTTCCTCACTCCCCAATCCAAGACTACCACATACTCGGCTCCAGCTGCTGTTCATGTATTTGCGGCGCCATCCCTACCTCCTACTTTTGATGTTCATCCACAAGTTTTTCCTCCCTACTCTACAAGAGAGCCTGCATTGAATATTTTTAGTGATCAGCATTATGCTCTCGAGCCTACATTTAAGTCGACTGGTCCTTACGATTGCCCTCAACCGCCTGAATTTCCTTCTAACACTGAGAAGCCTGTTATGACAGAAGAACAAGAGGAAATAGCCAAAAAATTGAGAAGTTTGGAACTGACATTGAAAAACTTGCAAGGACTTGGGGGGTACAAAAGTGCCTCATATAAAGATCTGTGTATGTTTCCTAGTGTATATCTTCCTCTTGGTTTTAAAATGCCGAAGTTTGAGAAGTATGATAGACATGGCGATCTTGTAGCACATTTGAGACACTATTGCAACCAGCTAAGGGGCGCTGGAGGGAAGGAAGAATTACTCATGGCATATTTAGGTGAGAGTCTTCAGGTCTAGCTTCAGAATGGTTTGTTGACCAAGACATTGACAAATGGATTAGTTGGGATGACCTAGCTAACGAATTTGTGCAACAATTTCAATACAATGTGGAGTTGATCCCTGAAGAAAAATCCCTAACTAGTATAACAAAGAAGAATACTAAGAGTTTCAAGGAGTATGCGATCAGATGGTGCGAACAAACTGCTATAGTAAACCCGCCAATGAAAGAAAGAAAAATAGTGGAGGTGTTTATTCAAGCGCAGGACAAAACATATTATCAACACTTGTTACCTGCATTAGGCAAGCCGTTCATTGAGGTCCTTAAAATGGGAGAGATGATAAAAGAGGGAATTAAGACTAGTCGCATTGTGAGTTTTGTAACATTGAAAGCGACTACTCAAGTAATTCAAAAGGGTTCAGGAAGTGTTGGGGAGAAAAAGAATGAGGAAGATGCATCTTCAATTATAGTTGGACAGCAAGAAAGTTCAAGAAGACCACGTCGTCGTCGATCTCAGGATCAATCTCAAGTTTATGCCCAGGCTCCACATAATCACTCCCAAAATCCATTATACTATGTTTCTACATATCCATATCCAGTGTATAATGCACAACCACATGTTCAACCCTCATCTTACCCACAATGTCATACCCCAACACCCAAGAGTCATCCTCTAACTCCATAAAATACCAAACCCCTTCTAAGCCAGATTTTCTATCCAAACCAAACAATGAAATGAGGCAGAAGTCGAGAGATAGTTTCACACCAATTTGAGATTCATATGCCAGTTTATTTCAGAGATTGGTACAGAAAGGAATGATCACTCCTCTCCTTGGTCACACCCTTAATCGGCGTTCAAGAAATTTTGATCCTAACGCACGATGTGCGTATCATTCTGAGGCTCAGGGTCATATTATTGAAGATTGTTGAGATTTGAAAAGAGAAATTGAAAAGATGATTTATTATGGATCAATTATGGTGCAGAACATTGATAGTGAGGGAAGCTTTAGTCATGCTGATATGCAAACCAGCAGCTAAGTTGTGAGGCTGAGCAATTGATAATTCACATATCTCCCTACTAGGAAGAGGTCTATTAGTTTGTTTTGTCTTATTTTCTATTTTTCAAATTATTTCAGGGCTGTAGTTCGGGATCTATCTTTTTTTGTCGCTTTGATGTTTATGTTCAAACCCTTCTATCTTTCATTTTTATTAAATGGAGTGTCCCCTTTTTCTTTGTGTTTTAAATATGTGTTGTTTGTTTGTTTTTTTTATTACATCGTACATTTTATGTTGACTCTAGTGATATGATATGCTAGTAAAATTTACAGTTAGATCTTAACATCCAATTTAAGAATGAACATTGAATTAGAGGGTAAAAGTTAGAAAAAGAGAGCATCTGAGGAAATAGCTAGAGTGCTGGGGCATTTGATGATCAAGTTGAAACCTTCTTTGAAAATTAAGGCTATTATTTTGAAAATCATGAGAATAACTTGGTCATCAATTGAAAGACATATCTCAATTAGGTCAAGTAGTGAATGTGTGATCCTATGTCAAAAGGAACAGGAAGAAAATCATCTCCACAAAGTCATGAGTCCTTCAGCATGAGGAATGTACAATGAAAATGGAGTTGTATGTTTTACAAGTGTAGAAAAAGAAGTGACATACATGCTCAGTTGAAGTTAGTGTTGTTAAAGTGCCACAAATGATCTTCATCTTTCGTTTTCATATTGCACGATATTTACTTGCATTTTTAAGGATTGATATGACGAAAGTCTTTCATTCTACTATCCAAACATCGTGTCATCCTTTGTTTACCAATTTGATCTTTAGTCCTATTTTCTTTCATACCCCTCTTTTGAAATCATATAGATTCAACAAAGCTCAAAAGAAAAGGTGTCGAGTAAAATAGTAGAGTCAGAAAAGTTTCAAAAAAAAAAGAGAAAAATGTGTCCAAAAGGAGAAAAAGAAGAGCGTCGAGAAAAATAAAGTCAGAAAATTCCCAAAGAGAAAAGAGTCAACAAAAGGAAAAAAAAAATTAGAATCAAGTGAAAAAAAAATTGCCAGAACTATGCATGACCTGATTCTTCTCTCTCGGGGGTGAGATACGTAGGCTTCCCTACTAAGGGCTTGGTCCAACCAAATAAACAATTTAGAGTCACCCATTTAAAAGAAACTGGGGCATGAGTTAATCCGCATTGTTTGAGTCTATTCAAAAAGTTGTAATTCCTACCCCACTTCAAGTGTCGTTTGGGCCCCATGTCATCCTTTCTTTCTAACCTTATCCAAAAATCAAGTTATAACAAAAGAAATACCTTCAGATCAATCTTTGAGGATGTTAAGGAGGAGCATGCAAGGGATATGATGATGTATTTGGGAACTATTTGTCTTCCTCGGGAATCAAGAGAGAAATAAAAATGAGAGAGTCTTATTGGTGAAAACACTTATGGGCACCAAAAGGCAATAGAAAGTTGAGAGAAATAAAAATGAGAGAGTCTTATTAGTGAAAACTCTCACGGGCACCATAAGGCGATAGTGAGACGAGAGAAAATGAAAGAAGCTTGTTGGCAAAAACCCTTCAAGGCGCCACTAGCCAAATGGGGTCTTAAATACAATTGACCTAAGAGAGCAACTCAGTTTCAAGGCCATTAACTCAACAACAATGGGTAGAAAGTTTGGATGAAAAGATCAAGCTGCTTAATCCAAAATGCATGGCATAATCATTAGTGTTGACTGTCATTTTTAGATGAATTTTTCATTTCTTTGTTTTAAAAGGGGACATTCATTATCTTTTCTTTCTTCTCTTTATTTTAATTTTATCTTTCTTAAGTCAGTTATCAAAACAAAAATTGTCATTCTTTTTGTTTTGTTTCTTGTCTTTGAGTCAAGTGTATGTCAAAACAAAAGAGAAAAGATTTCAAAACTGGCTACCAGCTTCTTTAATTGCACAAAGGAAGACAAAAGCTAGCACATGAAAGAGACATGATTGTGAGCCTAAAAAAAGGCATGTAGGAAGTTTTGTCAAAGGAGAAGTCGGGGAACTCATGGAAATACCAAGGTTCAAAGGGTTTATTTGAGAAACAGGACAAAGCAAAAATACTGTGTTTGTTTCAGAGTCACTCTTAGTAAGCTGACTTTGAGTCAATGATCCAGCAAGTCAATGACATATGCTAATGGTTGGAAGCAAAGCTAAATATGAAGGGCACAGGAGCAATTGCCTCAAAAGCCAAAGCCACAAACTAGCCACCATGTTTTTAAACTCACAAGTTTTCTTTGTATGTAATAGGAATACATGTCGCATTCAAATCAAGGATTTCAGATCCTAAACATCAAAGGCCATAATTTCTCACCTCAACAAATGCAAGAGGCAAGGTTGCTGCACAGGTTTGGTAATCAAAACCATGGTAAAACTCATAATTCAAGATCTCTAGGAGACGCACTTCCTTGTTTGGGTAATTCAAGAAGCTTTGGTAAGGATATGCACTTCATTGTTTTGATAATTCAAACAACATTGATAAGGAAACACACTTCCTTGATTGGGTAAATCGAATTTTTCTTCTTAGGTAATGTACTTCCTAACTTAAGTCTTGATTCCTAGAAGACGTACCTTTTAGTCGAGTCATTCATCTTGACTCCTATAAGACGTGCCTTTTAGTCGAGTCATTCCTTTGATTCCTATAAGACGTACCTTTTAGTTGAGTCATTTCCCTTGACCCCTATAAGTCGTACCTTTTTAGTCGAGTCTTTCCTATTGATTACATAAGACGTACCTTTTAGTCAAGTCATTCACCTTGACTCCTAGAAGACATACCTTTTAGTCGAATCATCCCCTTTGATTACTATAAGACATACCTTTTATTCGAGTCATCCCCTTTGATTCCTATAAGACGTACCTTTTAGTCGAGTCATCCCCTTTGATTTCTATAAGACGTACCTTTTAGTCGAGTCATTCCTATTGATTCCTATAATACGTACCTTTTATTCAAGTCATTTCCTTTGATTCCTATAAGACGTACCTTTTAGTCAAGTCATCCCCTTTGATTCCTATAAGACGTACCTTTTAGTCGAGCCATCCCCTTTGATTCCTATAAGGCGTGCCTTTTAGTCGAATCATTCCTTTGATTCCTATAAGACGTACTTTTTAGTCGAGTCATTTCCCTTGACCCCTATAAGATGTACCTTTTTAGTCGAGTCTTTCCCATTGATTCCAATAAGACGTACCTTTAAGCCGAGTCATCCCCTTTGATTCCTATAAGACGTACCTTTTAGTCGAGTCATTCCAATTAACTCATAGAAAATGCATTTCTTTGTTTGGGATAATTGTTTTTTCAGTTTTGATGTGACTTCATGAGCATGCCCGAAGCACAGGGCGAATAAATAGAAAACCAAGCAACAAGGTGAAGAAATCAAAAGTTAAACAAATTGAAAAATAGCAAGTCAGGAACCCGCCTACAGAACAGGGTGTAGAAATTGAAAAGCATAGGAACAAGTTGATGAAATAGCAAGTCAGGAACCCTCTTGGAGAACAGGGTGTAGAAATTGAAAGGCCAGCAACAAGTTGAAGAAACTGCAAGTCAGGAGTCAGCCTGAAGAATAGGGTGATGAAACTTAAGTCAAGAGTCCAAAAGAAGCTGTATAGATCGGATTTTTGTACTTTCATTTATGCTTTAACTTGTAATTTTCATTTTTATGTAATGACAGAGCCGTGGACCGGAACCTCGATGGAACCTCACTCGACTCTCCAACCTGGTATACTTCTTCTATTTCCAATCCTTTGAAATACCCGTGACTTGATTCTCTCATAACTTGGGTAGGTAGGATGTCTCAAGTCAAAACCCGGTTGTCCTTCTTCCTTCTATTTCTATCTTTGAATAATGGTCGGGTCAAAATTTGGTCTCACTGTCTACTTCTTTGTTTGAAAACAGTTCATGTTTACATTCAAAGGGGGTTTGATATAGACACCTAATTTTGTCCCTCCCGAAGATCAATTTTACCTATTTTTTTATTTATTCTCGTCTTACCACGTACCCTACCCCCATTTAATTATCCCTAACAAAATAACAACCCTTACCCTAATAAACTTTATCCTAACCAACTCACCCTACCCTATACCTTACCCCACTACCCTATCCACGTGAACCCCTCACATTTCTTCTCCACAAAGAAAGAGAGCAAAACAAACAAAAAGGAAGGGGGCCCATATATTTTATTTCCTTTTTTTTTTAAGAAGACAGCAAAAATGAAAAGGGACCCACTTGAAAGATGCCTTGATTTTCAAAGGCATTAACAATAAAAAAGGAATATACTCCCATTTAACCAAAGAAAATGATCAGGGGCCCAGGAATTATCTTTATCATCCACAGAACAATATATACTCCCTCACAGTACATCTTCTCCATTTTTTTTCTATCACATACACACACTAACACCCACCGACTTCATCATCAATACCATCTCACACACACACACACCACCAGAAAACACCATTGTACCCACATAGAAATTATACAGAGATCAAGAAACGAGGGAAAATAGAGAGAGCGAGATAGATTGGGAGAGAGGTACGATGAGGGTGAGGTTATTCCAGTGAAAACTTCACTGGAATTGTCACCGAAAAAGAACTACCAGCCACCTTCTTTTCTTACACATTGCCAGAAAAACACTGCCAGCCACCATCTTTCCTTACACATCGCTGGAAAACACAAAATAATAGCAAAATCCTCGTCGAAATCAGTCTATTTTGGATTGATTTTTGTGATATGTTCACATCCAGCTTGTTTGTTCTGTTGTTGTTTTGTTTGGTCTCATCGGTTATCAGTCTTCGCTACTGATTTGAGAATTCGAATCCCGCTCATTTCGATTTTCTTCATCGCGATTAATTTATGGGTTTAAAATTTTGATATTGAGTTTGGAGTTGGATTTCATCGTTGTGGAGGTTCTGTATACGGGTTGTTGCCGAGGTTTTGGTTTGAGGTTCCGGTGCGGGTTTCATCTCATTTTATCAAATGAAATTTGAAATCGATATTGAGGCCCAATTCTTTCCTCTCTTTTAATTCTTATGTGATTGTTGAACGTGATTCGGCATGTGAATTGTTGGTGACGTTTGAGTGTTAGATTGGTTAATATTTGTTTGTTCTGATTCGGTGTTTGATTTCCTTAATTATGGATTGATTATGGGGGTCGTGTGATGAAATAATATTTGATTAAGGATTAAAATTGGTTATTTGGGGAATGGGATTGAGAAGTTGATAAAATAGTGAAATTAGATTAACTTTTGTTTATTATTGTTGTTTTTGGAATGAGTTTGAATATTATAGGAACGTGATATAATCATGATGTGTTAAAATAGATAGGCAAATGTAGGTGCGGGTAGGCAAAATTTAGAATTGGTGGATTGTTGGAATGTTTGAAATATGTGTTGGAATGGTTTTGTTTTATCGCATTTAATTCAATTATACTCGTTTGGCCGGGGAATGCCCCGAAGTACTTGTATTGATTTATCCGGGGAATGCCCCGAGGTATCTTGTACTTGAAAATGTTTGTGGTGAAGGCCCGGGGCATCGGGTAAAGCACGGGAGCATAGTTAGAATTAGTATAGGTTAGATAGGATTTATTTTCACATTTTTATATTTGGACTGTATAAATTGGACTGGACACTATACTTTTGATTCATTTTTGTTTTGTTTCTCTGTTTGATTGTTTTATGTGTTTTGTGTGGTTTGTACATTCTTAGTGTCAAAATTAGCCGATACGCTCCACCAAGTGACCGTGGTCGAACCACGGGATCGAGGGGTGCCTAATACCTTCCCCTCGATCAACAGAATTCCTTAGCCAGAATCTCTGTTCGCAAACCAGTTTCAAAGAGTCAAATGATTTTGAAAAAGATTTTAAAAGGTGACTTGGCACACCGAGTTTATGTCAAGTGGCGACTCTGAATAAAAATGTAAATAATCCCTTTTCGAAACAAATTTTCAATCTTTTGTCACTCAATAAATCAAAACCCTTTCGAACCTTAAACCATATCTTTTTTTGGAGTACGAAAAAGGGTGTGACAGCGGCCCACCGGCGGGTGTGGAGTAGGTAAGGGTGGCCTAACGGGGTCGGTGGGGCCATTTGGCTGGTCAAACGAGTGAAAAAGAGCGTACGGGCCATTTTTGGGGTAATTCGTTAGGTGTTACCCCAGAGTTCTTAGAGTGTTCCCGGGGCTCGAGCGTAATTTGGGCCAAAAATAGACCGGCGGTCCACTGGCAGGTGTGGAACGGGTGAGGGTGGCCCGATGGTTTTGGTGGGACCATACAAACGAGCGAAACAGCATGAATGAGCCATTTTTTAGCCAATTTGGTGGTTGTTAGCCCACGGTTCTCGGGGTGGATCGGAATCGGGACCGGTTTGGGTTGAAAATCGATAGGCGGCCCCTCGACGAGATGTGGAGCCGGTGAGGGTGGACCGGGATGTCGGCGGGGCCATTTGGGTGGTCAAACGGACGAAACGGAAATGGTTTAGCCAATTCAATGGGTGTTATCATTAAAGCTTATTAAAATTCAAAAAAATATACTTTTAGTGACATTTTATTGTTGCGACTTTGTTGTCAGTAAAACTAATACGATTTGGAAAACTTTTAGTGACAGCGTTTTGTGGCGACATTGTTGTTTCTAAAACTTATGAAAAATCTTAAAAAATACTTTTTAGTGACAACTTTTTGCGGCGACTATATTCTCAGTAAAACTTATAACAAAAGGGGGGAATATATGCTTTTAATGACAACAATTTGTGGCGAATATATTGTCACTAAAACTTATAAAAAATTCTAAAAAATATACATTTAGTGACAGCTTTTTGTGGTGACTATATGTCACCAAAACTTATAAAAATTCGAAAAATATACTTAGTGACTATGTTGTCACTAAAACTTGTAAGAATTTGCAAAAATATACTTTTAGTGACAGCTTTTTGTGGCGACTTGCTTGTCACTAAAACATATGAAAAATTCGGAAAAGCACACTATTAGTGATGGATTTTGTGGCGACTATATTGTAACTAAAACTAACAAAAATTCGGAAAAATACCGTTTTAGTGGACGGCTTTTTGTGGCGACTATACTGTCACTAAAACGTATAAAAATTCAGAAATATGTGCAGCTGACCGATAATCTTCTCAAAGTAGAAAATGAAGTGAAAATAAAGAAGAAAAATAGTGTTTTGGAATGTGAACTGAAGACTAGAACGAGAAGTTTAACTCCATATAGACATGGAGCAATTACAATAAAACATCCAAAGAAAAACATAAAATAAATAATGAAGGAGAAGAAAAGATGAAATCAACTTTCTCCGGCCTTCACGACGGCTTCGACCTCTCTCTACGTCAAAAGTTATGTAAAAACTGATTTTATGAAGTATTTATAGGTGTAGGAAAAAATCTCTAAATAAAATCACTGAATCCAAAATGAACTAAGATAAATAAAAACGGACTGCCATAGCTAGCTGTGTGTCGCACCACTAACACGGAAGGCTATTGAATTTGTCGTTTTCTCCATTCAAATTCAGGGTCATATTTGATTATTTTAATAAATCACTTCCATTAAGTTGTTTGTTTAATTCTCTTTTATAATCTTTCGTCTTTAATTTATTTTAGCGCTAAATTTCTTCATCTTCACATCATTTTATTAACTCTATTTTTTTTCTTTTCTCCTCCATTGTTATCTTCCTCATCTTTCCGCAATGCACTATGCACACACATAGAATACTCATCACGGATCTTTCTTATCTTTAACACACAAATATATATATATATATATTCACTTTTCATTTATCTCCGCAATGATGGATTTTCTTCCCCACACAAATTGATGTCAATTGTTATAGATAATTATTGTTTCTTGTTCATATTACACATCACTATTGAAAATAATATTTCTTAGTTTTAGACTTTTAGTCAAATAATAAGTACTACTATTTGCTTAAACTTTAAAATCATCAAGTGTCCCACTTAATTACATTCCACAAATTCAAACCGACACTATACACACAAAAATCATAAGGAGAAGAAATAGGGAAGAAAATTAAGTGAGACCATTAAAAAGTGGATCCTTTTTATTACATATGGCACATTTTAATTTGTTGGTTCAATATTTTTTTCCATTCACACGCTTTAGGTGCGTGTCTAAATGCAGAGTCAAATTTTTAGTTAAAATAGTGCATTTACAACGGTTTAGATAACATTCGTGGGGTAATAAATCGAAAGTATAGTTTAGATGTCTTTTTAAAAAAATGGAACAGGGGTCATTACTCTAAAAACAAATAATGACTCAATACATATAATTTTGACGAACATCAAATGTCAATCAATTGGAGGCAAAATTCCATAAGCAAACACTACTTTTCTGTTTCTGCCATATGGAATCAAACTTTTTTGAGATTTCATGGAATAATGTTGTCATTTCGACGTTCGACCCCAATTCTCCATTATTGCTCTTTCAGCCTTCATTTCACACCAAACAATCCAACTCCACTTCTTGTTTAGCTTTCATTCAATATCACCTTTAACTTCACAGTAACTATTTAGACAACCAGTTGAACGAGAGCCTTAGACTAACTAATAAAGTTGTTGTTATGTAATCAAGAGGTGACAGGTTCAAGCCGTGGAAATAACTTTTTGCAGAAATGTGGGGTAAGACTGCATAAAATAAAAGTTTATTGAATAAATCATTGTGATTCAGCGTTTCCTTGCATGCATCCTATGCATAACAGAAGTTTTAGTGCATCGGGTTACCCTTTTTTAAAACTAAGAGAACCAGTCAAACAAGTGAATTAAAAAGAAATAATAGTAATATTTAGCAGAGTTCAAAATTAAGATTAGAAAAAGGGTTATTTCTAAACTGTACTAGCTATTTGAAATATTATAAACAATACTATTATCCAAGAAGCAATATTAACAAATGAGGAAGGGGAAGTGAGAATGTTGTATTTTCTCTTCAATAATAGAGAACAATGACTCAATCAATTGGAGGGAAAAATCCAAAAGCAAACATTACTTTTCTCGGTCTGCCATATGGAATCAAACTTATTTGAAATGTCATGGAATGGAAGCAAACATGCATGAGAGTCATTTTCAATTTATTTTTTTAATTTTGACTTGATACAGATATTGAAAAAATAAAAAAACTTTAATATGTTATTGTCTTAACTTAAAAATGTATAATGTACCAAAGTGTTCTTTAAATTTGTGGTCTTTAACATGCAATGCGAAAAATTAGAATAAATGAGTTGCCAAAAAGGGAAAGAAATGTTCCTTTCTAAACGAGTTAATAACTTAAATGATCACTCAACTTTGTATTTTTATCTCAGAAAGTCATTTAACTTGAGACTTTACTCGGAAAGTCACTCAACTTTAGATGTTTTAATCAGAAAGTCACTTAACCCATTTAATTATTTTTTTAAACAAAATTTTGCTTATGTGGAATTTTGTTTAATAACAAAATTTTAAAAAATAATACAAAACATTCATTTAATGATCATTTTACCCTTTCCTTCATTTCCCTAAATTATTTTTACCATTTTTTTCTCACATTTTGCTTCTCCTTCTCGCAATGGAACAAGTATTTCAATCTGAAAACATGAATTGAGCAGGCCATACAAAATTCACAATAAATAGGGAAGAAATAGTGAAGTACAATCGAATCACAGTAGGATGTGGGAAAATCTACAAGGTAGACAAACACAAAAAACTAAGACAACAAAATCAGTATTTCAAAAAGCATTCATCCATCAAGAAATGGAAAAAGAAATAAAAAAAAAAATTGAACCCTCTTTCATTCTAAACTTACGGTCCAAACTAATATAATAGACGGAACAAATAGCGGATAAATCACTTGATAAAAGATAGTCTATAAATTATCATTCAAACGTCACTGAATAAGCAATATTTTTTAATAAGAAATACTGCTTGTAAGATAACACATGCAACTAATGAATACAGGTCATGTGAAGAAAAGGGTAAAAATGTCATTAAATGAATACTTTGTATTTTTCAAAATTTTGTTATTAAAAAAATTTCACATAAGAAAAATTTAATTTAAAATATAATTAAATAGGTTGAGTGACTTTCTGAGAACATTTAAAGTTGAGTGACTTTCTAAGTAAAGCTCAAAGTGTTAAGTGATTTTCTGGAATAAAAATTCAAAGTTAAGTGATCATTTAAATTATTAACTCTTTTCTAAACGGACTTAAAAAAATAGGAAAAATAAATTGGAACAAAGGGAGCTTCGTTTACCAACTGGTATTTGTATATGTATGAAAGTTATTTTCAATTTATTCATATGATTTTAACTTGATATAAAGATCGAAAAAATAATTAAAAAAAATTATATCTTATAGTCTTAACTTAAAATATGTAGGAAAAAGGCTTAAATATGCCACTGAATTATTAGAAATAACTCATTTATGTCATTCGTTAAAAGTTGGTCTCATTTATGCCATCGCTGTTATAAAACCGGTCCATCCATGCCATTACTTTTTAACGGTGGTTTTCTAAAAAACTGTTTTGCCACGTGGCCTCTTATTAGAGGTCCACGCCATTTTTAAAAGTTTTTTTTTTTTTGTTTTGATCCATTAAGAAGAATTCACCCACACTCAACCTATCACCTTCACCCACTTTAATATTACTCTTAATTTCGATCCTAGATTTAAACATATATATAATCATTTAGTTTTCGAACATGAAATTTATACACTTGAATACTTCATTTAAAATAATATAGGTTAGAATAATTAATAATTTAAAATTGCAAATGAATAAATTATGATTAAAAAATAATTTGTGTTGACTCTTGAAATGAGAACATCATCACATAATTTAGGACGAAGAGAATACTACATACATGAAGGACCACAATTTTTAATTAGGAAGAATACCTAAAAATTCCTTTTAAATTTAAATTATAAGTTATATTATTGAATTATTGATATTCTTAATTATTTTGTGGATTTAGCTATTTGTTAGCTTTTATGCTCTTTAACGTGGACAAGACGTAGAGCATAATTTTTAGTACTACTTTTCTATGTCTTCCATATGGAATCAAACTTTTTCGAAATGTTATTGAATAATGCTGTCATTTCGACCCCACTTCTCCGTTATTGCTCTTTCACACCAAAAATCCAACTCCACTTTCTGTTTAGCTTCCATTCATTCAGTATCACCTTTACTTCACAGTAACTATTTTGATAACCCGTTAAACGGGATTCTTGGAGTAACTAGTAAAGTTATTATTATGCGATTAAGAGGTGACAATTTTAAGCCGTGGAAATATCTTCTTGCAGAAATGTGGAGTAAGACTACATACAATAAAGGTTATTGAATAAAATCCTTGTGGTTCGGTCTTTTCCTGACTCCGCACATAATAAAAGCTTTACTGAATCGAGCTGCCATTTTCTAAAACTAACAGAATCAGTCAATAAAGTGAATTAAAAAGAAATAGCAATATTTAGCAGAGTTTAGAATTCAGAGCAGAAAAAATGTTCTTTTTAAGGGTAAACAACATAAATACCAATACTTTGCTACCTAATTACCCTCTCTCCCAATTTTTATATTAATTACTTAATATCTCGGATATGATACATATGTTTGGTCCAGATGCATAACCAACAAATACATAACTACCAAACTAATTTACTATAAAAAAGGAAAATAATGTTATGAAATTAAATGATAGAGCAATTAATGAGATTTTGAGTGAGATATATCTCTTGACTCCCTAAAAATTAGTAACAACTTCATAATTAAAATTTGAATCACCATAAGTAACATTCTCCAATCATAATTCTCCCAAATGCTCTAAAATCAAAATGTTGCGCAAAATACAAAATTAGATCAACAAAAAAGGTCAGAAACTTTAGACTATGTATCAAAAAATAGTGCAATGTCTTATGTATCAGAAAAATACTGCAATGTCTTAAATCAACAAAAAAGGGCACAAAAAACTGCAATGTCTTATGTATCAGAAACCTTAGACTATGTATTAAACTCAGTAAAGTGAATGTATCAGATGTTAAAAAAGAACCTAAATCACATGTAAATTTCAGTATATATTGGAAAGCATGCAATGTCTCAGAGCATTATACTTATGTATCAGATTCATAATATGATACATTACGTTAACAAGAATACGTATAATTCATACCTTTGATAAAAAAAAAACCTTTTTCAACAAACCAATACATTACGTTATCTTTAATGCCAACACTATGGGCTCCTAGCATGTCCCATAGTTTCTTATTGCTACGTAATGTATCTTTGATGCTAAAACGATGGGCTCCTAGCATGTCTCGTAGTTTCATATCTTTGATGCCATAACGATACATAACGTGATACATGGAGTATTGGTGCTACCATTTCCACCAGTAATGACAACACATGATTTTCCTAAATCATCATTAGTTTTATTTTCCTAAAAAAGAAAGTTAATGATAAAAAGATGGAGTTGCTATATTTAATTTAGTAGATGAGAATATGGTGAAAATTCAAAAGAAAGTTAATGAAAATTATAACTTGATTATTGAAGTAGAAGATGAAGATGAGAACATGGTGGAAATTCAAAATGGATAAGTTGAGAAAATTGTGGGATATATTTCCTGATTTTGGGGCTTGATTTATGGCACAATAAGGGGTTGTGGGTGATGTATCAGAAAAGAGGCAACTATTTTGAGTAAAAAGGGATTTTTGTAATTAGTTTGTTTGGTTGGATGGAGTTTTAAGTAATAATAGAAACTTAAGGTGTGGTTATAAGTAATTAATCCTATTTTTAAAATGTACTAGCTATTGGAAATATTACAAACAATATTATTATCCAAGAAGCACTATTAGCAAATGAGAAAGGGGAAAAAGAGAGGAAGTGGGAATGTTGTATTTTCACTTCAATAATAGAGAACTATGACTGTATTGATATTCTTCCGTTATATAATTTATAAACAGAATTGGGTTGTGTATATATAAAAAAAGGTTAAGTGTAATACATTATATTCTTTTAAATTAAAATTTAAGAACTAATTAAGATTGCCACATCATTTTTTTGTCGAATTATTATAAAATTATCTCTAAAAAGATAGAGCACGAATCATATTAATATTGGTGGAGTTAAAGGTTTTATTAAAGAAATTTAAAAATATATATGTTATTTAATGTTAGTTTAAAGTAATTTTACATGCAGGTTAATTCATCTATTATATCGTGCTCACTTCATTCGTTTTTATTTTCTCTAGTTGGGTTATACACGTACCTTAATCTCTTACTCCAATAAAATTAAAAATAATTACAGTAATATATCTCTAATTAAATTTTATACCTGTTTCCAAATCAATAATGATTGCATTTATTGAACAAGGGCATAATAGAAAATTTTTGTTCAAACTATTTTTAAAAGATTAAAGGAGTAATTATTTAGGAATACAAGCACAACCCAAATGGAGCAACTAAAATGAAATGAATGGAGCATTGTATATCTTATTTTTAAGATCACGAATCTCAATTTTTGTAAAAACTTACACATAAATATATTTATATAATATACTAACCATTCAATGTACTTCAATCTTTTTTTAAAAAAATTATCTTTTAAATATATATTTTGCGAGTTGATGCGCACATCAGTTGTGACTACACCTATAATTCATAAATGGATACAAAAATTATGCGTTTGAAGCCTTATATGAATATTACATATGTAATTCTTTTTCATTTCAACTAAACTATTTATAGATTGATTTAATGATATTTTTGTAAAATTATATAAAAATGAACAAAAGAAATCTTTAAATAGGTTAACAACTTTAAATTTTAACCCACCAAGTTCATGTGTGATAATATTTTTGGGGAAAAAAACTTAACTATTAAAAGCTTGGGGTATTTAAATTTTTGATGGAGTCTGAATTTTCACTTAGAAAATTTAAAATACAAAAAAATAAATATATGAAGAAAAAAATTCAACATTATCACATAAGAAAAAAAAAAAAATAGTTCTATATAAACGATCTGATATTTCGTGAAAAGGAGATTCAAATAATAAATTTTAATTTATTTAAAATATTACTTTGTAAATACTGTAGTTGAATAAATTGAGACTTGCAAGTAAAAATATTGTTAGCCACGTACATAATCAAGAAAAAAAAAAAGAAAAAAAATGGCTCATGGAGTTATTGTTAATATAAGAATTGAGTATTCACTAAATGATTGTACTACAATTATTAGCTTTCATCTTCCTATCTTGTATTGACCCTCAAGCTTTTTGCTATAGGCTCAACATCAGGTCTTTGGATGAAGAATCTAATAAGCTGGAGAATATCAGAAGTGGGGTGCATCAAAGAGCGGAGGCTGCCCGGAGAAACTTACAAAACATTTCAGCCAATGTTGAGGCTTGGTTAACTAGTGTTGATACTGCTACTGCAGATGTGGCAGATGTAATGAAAGGTCGAACTGAGGTTGAAAGGGGTTGCATCTACGGTTGGTGTCCAACATTGAAGTCACGTTACTTGCTGAGCAGGCGAGCCAAGGAAATTACACTGGAAGTGACTGAACTTTTAAACGAAGGTAACCAGCATGCTGTTTTCAGCAATCCTGTACCAGCTGTTGAAATTGAAGCTATACCTAGTAACAGTACTGAGTTTGACTCCCGAAAACAGAAGGAGGAAGAGGTCATGGAAGCTTTGAGAGATGAGCGGACCACTATTGTTGGGATATGTGGTATGGGTGGTGTTGGTAAAACAACACTGCCTGAGAAAGTAAGAGCAAGGGCAAAACAAGAAAGGTTGTTTGATGATATTGTCATGATAACTGTCAGTCAACAACAAGACCTGAAAAAAATTCAGGCCGAGATCGCCGAAGGGGTCGGGCTGTCGTTGCAAGTAGACAATTTGTTAAGTCGTGGAGATCAGCTGCATGCAAGGTTAATGCAGAAGGGCAGTCACGTCCTTGTAATTTTGGATGATGTTTGGGAGGCTCTTAGTGATCTAGAGAAAATTGGAATTCCCGCTGGTAGCAACCACAACTATCAGTGCAAAGTGGCATTGACGACGCGTCTCCGAAGTGTTTGTGATGCTATGGAGGCTAAAAAAATTGTAGAGGTTGGAATTTTATCTGATGAAGAGGCATGGGTTCTTTTCAGGCAGAAATCTGGTAATTCAGCTGATGATTCCTCTCTTCTTGAAGTAGCAAAAGATGTTGCCAATGAATGCAAGGGGCTGCTGCTTGCAATGATTACAGTTGCAGGAGCGCTAAAGCACAAAGCCAAGCCTTTGTTGGAGGATGCCCTTGTAGAATTAAAAAAAGCAGCACCAATTAATATCCCAGGAGTGATTAAATATGTGTATCAACCTCTGAAGCTAAGTTATAATCACTTAGAGAGTAATGAAGCCAGGTATGTCTTTTTGCTTTGTTCCTTGTTTGAGGAAGATAGTGATATTAGGACCGAAGAATTACTCAAATATGGAATGGGGCTTGGCATCTTATCTGAAATCGAAAATTTAGAATGTGCAAGAAATAGGGTGTGTAATCTGTTAGAAACATTGAAAAATTGTTTCTTGTTATCCCAAGGTTCAGACAAAAATTATGTCAAAATGCATGATGTGGTCCGTGACGTGGCTATATATATTGCGTCTGAGGGTGAACATAAATTTCTGGTAAATCACAATGTGAACTCAAACGTGTTCCCGAGAAAGCAATACAGTCACATGTCAATTGTTGCAAATAAATTTGATGAGCGTCCCACACCAATATTTTGCCCACGACTGAAACTTATGATGCTAAAACTCCGTTTCGAAGAGGGTTTCAAATTACAGGACGATTTTTTTGATGGAATGAGTGAACTCAGTGTCATAAGCCTGAGCGGATATGATCAAAACTCTGTTCTGCCCTTTCCATCATCCATTCAGAGGTTGTCAAATCTGCGCACGCTATATCTGACTAATTTAAGATTGGATGACATATCCGTTATTGGGGAACTTGTCACTTTAGAAATTCTCAGCATCAGAGATTCTTACTTAGAGGAGCTTCCGGTGGAGATAGGAAACTTGGTCAATCTAATTATGTTAGAGATTTGGAATACTAGTTACAGAAAACGTACGAGGATTTCACCAAGGGTCTTATCAAGACTAGTTCGATTAGAGGTACAGCATGTGGTGGGAGTAGAATATATAGCAGATTAATTTTTTTGGAATATTAGCAGATTAATTTTTTTTTTTAGATATTTTAAGTGGTTAACTATTATAATTTATAATACTTTTTATATAATTTTAAAATAATATATGTTAATCTCCTTGTTTAAATTTTTGTGACATTATTAGTCAATTATATTTTTTAAAAATAATTCAGTTTCTTACTTGTTGTGATTAATATTGTTTTTTCTTCTATTCCAATTTAAGTGGCACAATGCTTCGTTGACCATAATAATTGATTAGGGGTGACATAGTAAAATTACGATTGAAGCAGCGAACCATACATGTCTTAAATGACGTATAATAACTAATTAGAAGTGATATAACAAAATTACTATAAAAAATACTTGTGGAAAAATAATAAAGTGGGCATCATATAAGAAATCAAGTTAATTTAACATTAAATATTATCAATTTTTTAATACTTAGACGAATTTATAATAAGTTTTTAATATTAATTTTTAATACTTAGATGACTTTATAATAAATTTTTAATATTAATTTTTTAATACTTAAATGACTTTTAATAATTAATTAGGGGTGATATAGTAAAATTACAATAGAAGCTGAAGCAAACATGCCATAGATGTCTATTTTACTTATTTTTATTAACTATTAATAATTTTCTAATAAGTAAATGACATATAATAAATAATTAATTAGGGGTGATATAAAAAATCATGGAGCAAACAACTGAATGGTCGACAAGCAAGACAACCAGAAGCTGCTCACTCCCTCTTATAATATAAGAGAATGTCTATTTTTTAATATATGCCACTGAACTATTAGAAATGACTCATTTATGTCATCCGTTAAAAGTTAGACTCATTTATGCCATCATCGTTACAAAACTGGCTCATCCATGCCATTACTTTTACCACCCGGTTTTTAGAAAAAGGATTTGCCATGTGGCAGCATATTAGAGGTCCACGTCTTTTTTTAATTTTTTTTTTTTTAAAAAAATTATAAAAAGTTTTTTTGATAATTTTTAATTTAATTTTTTTTTAAAATGGTGTTGGTTACGAAGTTTATAGATTACATATTTCTATGCTTTTATTTATCAAATAATGAATAATAAATTTTGCATATAACTAATGTTCATGTTTTTTCTGGATTCTTATTTTTTAAAATAATTATATGTATGTATGTATGTATATATATATATATATATAGATAGATAGATAGATAGATAGATAGATAGATATAGATATAGATATAGATATAGATATATGTATGTATGTATGTATTTGACCAATCTTCTAGGTATTTATTTATACATGAACCCAAAATATTCAAACCTGAAATTCTAGTTCATCATAACCATTGCTTGTCCTTATATGTAATAATAATAATAAAGGACGGAACCGTATTCTTGTCATATTTTGTCAAATGAAAAAGGTGATCATATTAAAATGATCAATTCAAAGACCTTAAATGGTTAATCCTTCTTAACACTTCGAAAAGTACATGATAGAGAAAGAAAAAGAATGCAAAAATGTGAACAATTTCTTCCGTTGGTGCATTCTCGTTTCCTTACTTTTCTCTCCCTCTTTGTGTGTATGTATGCAAAATGTATGTAGTAAAGTATTGTGTGTGGATGTGTACGTTATCATTTATTTTGATATAATATATGATCCATGCATGCATGCATATAAATGATTATCAAAAAAGAATAAACGATGACGTACACATCCACACACAATACTTTACTACATACATTTTGATGCATACACACAAACACAAAGAGGGAGAGAAAAGTAAGGAAAAGAGAATGCACCAACGGGAAGAAATTGTTCACATTTTTGCATTCTTTTTCTTTCTCTATAATGTACTTTTCGAAGTATTAAGAAGGATTAACCATTTAAGGGATTTGAATTGATCATTTTAAAATGATCACCTTTTTCATTTGGCAAAATATGACAAGAATACGATTTCGTCCTTTATTATCATTGCATATAAGAACTAGCAATGGTTATGATAAACTAGAATTTCAGGTTTGAATATTTTGGGTTCATGTATAAATAAATACTTAGAAGATTGGTCCAATATATATATATATAATTATTTTTAAAAATAAGAATCCAGAAAAAACATGAACATTAGTTATATGCAAAATTTATTATTCGTTATTTGATAAATAAAAGCATAGAAATATGTAATCTATAAACTTCGTAACCAACATCATTTTTTTAAAAAAATTTAAATAAAAAATTCTAATTTTTTTTTATAAATTAAAAAAATATATAAAGAATGACGTGGACCTCTAATATGCTGCCACATGGCAAAGTTGTTTTCTAAAAACCGGCTGTTAAAAGTAATGGCATGGATGAGTCAGTTTTGTAACGGCGATGGCATAAATGAGCCCAACTTTTAACGGATGACATAAATGAGTCATTTCTGATAGTTCAGTAGCATATTTGAGCCTTTTCCCTTTTTTAAATTATATACAACAACATACCTAGTTCTTTGTCGCGTGTATTTTTTTAATTGTAATTAATAAAGTATTTTCCAACTTATAATTTAAAATTCTATTAAAGTATAATAGAGTAGCCATTGGGAATTTCTTACAAAATATGTCTATATTTTAAATGCGTGGTTAGAGAGACTGTGTGTACATGGGACACTTTGGTTCACTTTTTATCAAAATCAAATCAACTATACCAATTTTTTGGTTCTTTTGTCACATGAACATTATTTCATCTCAATTTTATGGAGTTATAGATAAAGTTTTAATAAGTCAATAAAAGTTTAGTGGTAACTGGTAAATTGACAAATACATTTATACTGTTAAACATATTAGTTATTTTTGTAAGTCTAATAATAACTTGGCAATGATGTACGTATTCAAACTTGACCAAATTTTAATAATATATAAAATTCATTATAAAACCCAAAAATTGATAAACTTTGTTCAATTTTAAAAATTTCCAATAATTCATCATCTCAAATACGAAGAAAATATCCTGGAATATGAATATGAGTTTGAAAGAAGTGATCACAGAAGTAGAAGAACAAAGAGAAGAAATCATGACTAATGAACCCTTATTTCCCCGGTTGGATAAGCTAAAACTCGAAAATCTGCCAAAGCTGGAGCATTTCATTCTGACATAGTGTGCTCTTGAATTTCCATTCCTCAAAGAAGTGGAGATTCATAAATGCCCTGAAATGAAGACGTTTGTCCAACAGGGATCTGTCAGTACACCGAGTCTTGAAAATGTGAACAATGATGACAAGGTGAAAGTAAATGACCTGAATGAATGGATACATCAGAGGTTCATTTATAAGGTTTGTCTTGTAGCGCTAGCTGGCTGTATAACTAATCAACTCCACTGCTATCTTTCCATCTTAACTTAATAGTAATATTCAGATACTTATTTATGTTCGTCACTTGAAGTAGATTCCTTTTACCTGCCCCCAAATGTTTATCTTTCAACTAAATATTGTAATGTCTGTTTTTTGTAATCTCTACTCTCAGGAAGAAGATGGAAGCACAATCTGAAGCTTCAATCGAGTGACGACAGAAGCTAAAGTGTTGTCTATGAATCCAAAACTAGAAAGGTGATAATTAAGTACTACACGATAAGTCCAAAGTGCATCCAAATTAGCTCTAACATCGTCTGATACCTATGTTCATGATGGGAGGTAACAATAAGAGGTGGGTCTACACTATAACACATGGGTTCACGCGAACCCAACAGCTTTTGTCTAGAGACTTGTATCTCTGTAATTTCTAGAAAATAGTTTATTGTGAACACAATTGCTATTATTATTATTATATTAAACTTGAGGGCCTGTAGGATTCTATAAACATTAAATTTTGAATTCTCTTTTGATTAGTTATAATTAATAGCTAATATATAGCTTTATTTTCTCATGACATCTTGCATTCTATGTCGTTTTAAAAGATTGTAAAGATTACTTTTCGAGAGATTCTCGTTCATCCATATTTAATCGAAGCCTATATGTAACAAAAGGCTATAAGCTTATAACACAATAATTTCATAGTCAAGACAAACAAGTAACCTTACAACAACATGCCCGTTTGGAGTGAATTACTAATCCACGTAGGAGCGATTGAGTTTCACGCATGTAAGTTGCAGAATCGGAGTATTTTTTTTTGTTCAGCTTTTATATAGTTAAAGGGCCTACTTGTGCATTGGTAAAGTTAAAGGATATAGTTATAATTTGGTGTCAAGTTAAAAGGTCCTGTTTATGTATTATACCTTTAAATTTCTTCTCTAATTAAATAGATTGGATTATTTTGAAGGGGATGGAGGAGATGTTTTTCAAGTCAAATGAGTGAAACGGTAGGAATTGCGGATTTTTCTGGCATTCAAAGGGCGGTAGCCTATGGATCTATGGATGGATGCGGGCTCCGTAAATAATTTTGGATGAAATTTCTTAGGCAGTCTCCTGACGACCTATTGAATGCATTGGGTAGCTTTGGAGGGGCTGGGTTAGCTTTTTTTGAAGTCAAATGAGCAAAACAATAGGAATTGCAAAAGGCTGTGGTAGTGTTCATTGGTTGGATTTTAGGCTGATTTTGAGGTGATTTCCATCATTGTCCTAGCAGATATTATGCTAACGTATTCGGTTCTTAATATTATTTGACAGGTTCAAGAACTCAAAACATATTATAGTTGATGAAAAGGATCACTACTTGCATTGTATCTACTTTGTTTAGTTATCTCAACACAAACTTTTGGACCATTGACAAACCATTATACTTTTTAACCAGGTTCACGGCAATAAGGAAAGAATGAATATATTAAAGTACATACGAAATAAGAATTCTAGAACAAATAAATCATTACACAGTAAACAAATAAACATCTCACTCCAATTATCATCACACACAGAAAACAAATGCTGTCAACATAGGTCCGTTTGAGAGTAAACGCGCTGCTTAAAAGTTAGATTGTATCAAAGAGGCTACGCTTGCATCAACTTGAAAAGCCTTGGCAAGAATATCTGTTTCTATAGCTGGTTCTGATCCGAAAACTGCATTAGCAATGCTTATAACACCAGGATTCTGGCTACTTAAAGCAGCAATAGCAACCGCATTTCCATATCCCACGTTGCGTTGGTAGTGAACAAGTCCAATTGGAAAAACAAAAACATCGCCTTTTGTAAGGACCTTAGTAATAAGGTGATTTTCAGGATTAGAAGTTACAAAACCAACTTGAAGAGAATCTTCAAGGACAGTGAGTATTTCAGTAGCTCTTGGGTGAGTGTGAAGAGGGTTAATTCCCCATGGTGCATAGTCTACGCACGCCAGTGAGATACCAAGAGTGTTCAGTCCTGGAACTTGAGCTACATTAACAGCAGTGACCTTAGAGCCAAAGTGTTTGATGTGTTTCCAGCCAATTGTAGGCCACTGAAGTAGAAATCATCTGCTTTAACTGACTTGGGATCTTTGCAAGCTAAACCATTTACCTTAACTGAAACAATGGAAAAGAAAAATACAGGGTGAAAATTCATTAAATCAGTGATTTTTTAGTCCTAAGATAATACTTCCTCTATTCTAGTTTATGCGACACACTTTCCTTTTTGATGATTTATTTCATGCTTTTAACTAAGAATAAATGCGAGTTTGTAAGAAACCATTGTTAGATTTGACTGTTAGTTGTGTTTCAGTTAAGGAAATTAATCTAAGGACTAATGGAGCATGCTCAAGTTTTACAACAAATATACAAGATCTTTAAGAGGATTCCTGTAACACCTTGTACTTTCGGGCTAGAATCAAGACCGCCGTCCTTACGCGTATAGACCCGAACTATATGATTCCTTGTTAATATATGTGTGGTGATCAATTCTAAAGTGTAAGAATACCTTTGAATATGAATTGAGTACACAAAAACCTCCTAACTCTAAGACGAGTTGAAAACATTTCTACCGAATAAGTTTTAGTGGATGTTTAAACTTGGGTCAACTTCCATCGATCATAACTCCTAGTATACGATAAATTAGAGGGCTTATAATTTATCAAATGAAATCTCTTCGAATAAGCTTTCCAACGATACCAATTTTGCCTAAATCCGATACCCGAGCGAAAAGTTATGGCTATTTTAGTGACTAAGATAGTAGCATCATGCGATAAGCGTGCGACGCACGCCCTATCGCAGCTCCAAATTTTCAAATTCTGTTTCTGCGTTTTTAAGGGGAAAATGGGTATCTTCCACCCCTTATCCATCGGGATTAAACTCCCAAAACACAAAAATATGATTTTATTCACCCAAATTACCCAAGAACACTCTTTAGGGTTTCAAACTAAAAACCACATAACTCAAGATTCAACCGTGAGTTTTCCTTAATTCTTCAAGATTCGGAATCCCCATTACGAGGGCTACAAGAGGCACCCATCAATCGTACGTATAGCATCCCAAAAGCTAGAGTTCATTCAAAAGCTTCTAATTTAAGGTACGCGGGTTTTCCTAAAATCTCATGGGTATGAAAATCTTGATTTTAAGAAAGGTTTTTTCAGATTTATGAATATGTTATGTTTCAGAAGCATTGATGATATTGTTTTGGCCTTTAGGCCTTCCCCAAAATTGATTTGAAATTATATATATATTGTAAGCATGTGTTTTAAGGTTGATGATTGAATTGAGATCATGATTCATGAAAAATCCCTCTCTTGTGATGATTTTCATTTACTTATGATATACTATGAAATCGTTTGAATGCATCTTGAAAAGCATGTTATGAAATGTCTTGAATAATGTTATATTTGGATTATGATTTTGATTTCAAAAGAGAGAGGGTTGTTTATATTGATAAATGTTGAATATGCATATAACAAAGAGTAGCATGGTTTGCCAAAAGAACACATGACCACCATATGTTTGAATAATCTCAGCATAGTTTTGACTTGTGTTTTCGAAACATGAAATCTTTTATATTGTTTGCATGTTTGGGTGGTATGAACTGTGTTTAATGAAAGAATTATTCATGATGCACTATGGCTCAGAAATAGGACTTGCAAGTCTTGGTGTGACGACATCAATTCAGATTATGCCATGATAATTCAGAACAGAATAGAATGCATGTTTGAAATCATACTTTTCAGATGTTGAAACTAGAAAAATGCATGGTTCAGAATAGGATAAAAAGTGGGCATATAGAGAGCTTAGGTGGTTTCCCGAAGAAGGCATGAGTTCAGACAACTCATTGCCCGAAACCGTGATTTACCGATCTGGGTATATTATATTACGCTGGCCTAGTGCCATGTGGCGTATCAGAATTAGAAACTCCAACCCTTTCGGCACACTCGGGTTGGGGGCTTCCCCGCCGAGTCAATGGCGAATTCCATACAGCCCGTGGGATTTTAGAATTGTAGGGGTGTACCACACAACTCAGAATTAATACGAAAATCAGAAACTGCATTGTCAAGAATGATTTATGATTTTACAGAAAGGTGCCCATGTGTTTTGAAAACTATTTTATGTATGATGTATTGACAAATTGCTCTCCATTATTTTATCTATATTAAAGCTTTATTTTGGATTGCTCTGCGTACTAGTACATCTGTATTGACCCCCCTCCCCTCCCTTCAGGTTTTGAGGCCTAATTTATGGGTCCTGATAAGCAGTAGATTTCATTAGACAGGAGTGAAGAGTATCAGTTGGTGAGCCTTCTATATTTTAGAAGGCCTAGTTTCTTTCAGACAGTTATTATTTATTATAGTTTTGGTCTACTGGGGGCCTTGTCCCAATTTTCAGACAGTTGTTATTTGATCATGTAATAGAGATTCTGCAGACGGTTTTCAGACGGTGTTTAGTTGATATTGAATATTATTCCTCATTGTTAAACTAAATTTAGATTATGACCATGTTTCCGTAGCAGATTTTATTTCCGCATTTCCTATTTATATATGAATGGTGCATATGATTACAAGTTAGAAGGGCTCTCGGGCCTTCATGGTTTGGGATGTCCGTCACAGCCCTGGTTCGGGTCGTGACAATTCCCTGACACAAGAAACTTTTTTTCTAATTATACAAGCCATGCAAAACAGCTTACATCCATATAACATCTGCATGAACAGCCTATACAAAATATTCATACAAAATAATAATGAAGAGGTGAAAATTATTTGAAGCTCAAGAGCATTGATGTAAGACAGCTTCACTGATGAAGAGATTAAAGCTTGGGAAACCTCCCGCACAAAATCTGCTCCAGAAATTGGTGTCACTGATCCAAATCTCACAATCTTTGCAACTTCTCTCATCTCGGCTATCCTCTTCATCCTTCAACAACAACACAAGAAAGATATACAAGAGATTCTCAATTTCATGCCAACTTGCAAGCTACGTGGCAATATTTCATCACCAACACAAACACAAGTACTATATTAGTATATCAGCATGACTGGATATCCCTTTGCCTTGTGACTCAAAACACCGATTTAGGACAAATTTTTAATTACTACCTTCCACTATTTACTTATTTGGAAAAGCATTTACTGCATGTGCACCTTTGCATTCGGTAGCCACTGACGAAGTAAAACTGAATTCTACCAAGTGGAATCCGAGGCAGCTAATTCTCAAGAGGAGGAGAGAATAGTGATGGATTGACCAGCAGTGGTGCTTGAACATTTAGAGGCTGAATAACTATTAGGCATACCTCAAGGAAGTGTCATATTTTCGAGGTCCAAACAACCACTTTGCAACAGAAGTGGTACCCCATATATGTTCATTTTTCCAAAAGATAACCATGCATGTCTATTAAGAAGGGGAACAAATGATATGCAGCCCCATTACATATACCGTCTCTTTATTTCATTTTGTCATACAGTGAAGCATGAATGATGCTCATGTTTCCCATTTTAATTTGTAACTCATAGTGTAAGGAAGAAAAGGGTTTTTCCTATGATCATATTGGCTTTGCCATTGCTAAGGGCACAGTCACCTCATTTATCGACAACCACATTTTTTCTGTTAGTTTTCAGATGGCAAAAAGCACAGCACAGACTACGCAACAACTGAAACTTGGTTGACACTGAAGTTTCTGACACTTAAAAAGCTCTATATCCCCACATAAACCTACACGTTTGATTGATTCTGTGTCTTAAGAATTTTATGAGAAGAACAATTTGAAAACTAAAACCTAGAAGAACAATTTGAATACTAAAAACTTATTAAAAGAATAATCTTTACTTGATTTGTCTCTCTCAAACAAGCATTTACTAAAAAACACCTAAAAGATAGCTGATTCCATCAAATGCACCTCGATTCAGCTATATGACTTGTCTACCTGCACCCAAGGGTATGGAATAGCGGCCAAGTGGGCCGAGCACCATGAGGCCGCAACTTCAAATCCCAGACAAAATACAAGGTGATTTTTTCTCATATATTCTAATCTTGATAGGCAGATTCACCTAATACCTATTGCTGGTGGGAGGTGATACGTATGTTGGGTTCAATATGTATGAAAAGGTGTGAATGGAAATGGAGAGAAAAATAGTGGAAGAAAGGAGACACCAATTTAGAAGGTGTACTCCCAAATTGGAAAGTTTACTAATTCTCCCACATTGGTGGGAGAAGGAAAATTTGGAGTGTTTATAATAATGAACACTTACTCCACATGATAAGTGAGGTAAGAAATAAGAGATGCCTCATGTTGTCGTCGTTGCTCGCTTAGCTTTGGCTTCAGCAAAAATTTATTTGAGATTCGAACATACCAAAAGAAAAATGCAGGAAATTTTTTTCTGATACTCCATTTATATAATATGCATGCAGTAACAGTTGCAATGTTTCAAACAGAACTGATGCTTCAGTTGCACTGTTTCAAGTTACCTGATGCACTGCTTCATGAACTGATACATGCTTCAGAAGGATGCAATCCTTCAACGAAGTAACACACTATTTCATGGAATGAGATGACTGTTCAGGAAAAGATGCACTCTTTGATGAATAAATATGAATTTTCAGAAAGAGGTGCAACCTTTAAAGTGAACCATTGCCTCTTTTCGGAAGAGGCATGTTATGGCTATATAAACCTGCTTTCATTCACAGGTTTAGACAAAAAAATTTCAGATTAAAAACTCTTCTTCTCTTAAAAATATTCTGTGTGATCATTCAAATCGTTGAGTGCGTTCATGGAATCCAACTATTTGAGGTACCGCTATAATTGGATTGAAGGTCATTTTATCCTGGAGGAAAATTCCATAACCTCGGGTACAGTGAGGGGAATTATTCCTTAAGGACACTCCGTGAACTCGGGGGACTTGGTCTAAAATTTCTGTTTCATCTTAATTTCTGAAAATAAAATACTCTTCTTAGAAAGATCACTTTGATCTTGTGTTGAGGGTATTTTCTGTACTTCATTGTGTTCTTGTTTTTAAACATTGAAATAAAGTTGAAGTTATTGTTATATTAATACAGATTCTAGTACCCTTAGAAGGAAAATAACAACATATCCCCTGGAATTAGTCATGGTGCATGCAATCTGACCCGGGCATCATGGTTATAAGAAAAAATAGCTAATCCCATCAAATATAACTCGATTACAACAACGACATACCCGGTGTATTCCCGCAAAGCGGGGTCTGGGAGGGTAGAGTGTACATAGTCCGTACCTCTATCTTAGAGGTGAATTAGAGAGGTTGTTTTTGATAGACCTACACCACCACCCCGATCAAGACAATAACGGTCTAGAAAAAAGACCTAGTAGAAGAACAACAAATAATAGGTAGTATCAAGACTGCCACAAAATAATACTACAATTGATCTACCTGAAACATGTGTCACCAAAATTCCAAGGACAATAACTGCATGCCTAGCATTACGACTACTATACAGACAAAAAGATAAATCATTCCTACCTACAAGTGGGTGAGGGTGGTCTGGTGGGGTCGGTGGGGCCATTTGGCTGGTCAAATAATGAAACAGCACGAAGGGGCCGTTTTCGGCTAGTTCGATGGGTGTTAGCCCACTATTCTCGGGGTGGACCCAGGTTTCGGGTGCGGTTTGGGTTGAAAATCTATCGGCGGACCCCCGATGGGGTGTGTAGCGGGTGAGGGCGTCCCGATAGGGTCGGCGGGACAATTTAGGTAGTCAAACGAGCGAAACGGCTTAGATGGGATATTTTTGGGCAATTCAATGGGTGTTAGCCTACGCTTCTCGAGGTGTGATGGGTCCAGGCGCATTTTAGGTCGAAAATCGGCAGGCGTCTTATCGACGGGGTGTGGAGCGGGTGAGGGTGGCCCAACGAGATTGGTGAGGCCATTTGGATGGTCAAACAGACGAAACGAAAACGACTGAGCCAATTCGGTGGGTGTTGTCATTAAAACTTATAAAAATTCGGAAAAATATAGTTTTAGGGCCAGCTTTTTGTTGTGACTTTGTTGTCACTAAAACTTATACAATTTGGAAAACTTATAGTGACAACTTTTTGTTGCGACTGTTGTTTCTAGAACTTATAAATTATCTGAAAAATATTCTGGTGACTATTTTTTGTGGCGACTATATTGTCACTAAAACTTATAAAAAAAAGGGGGGGAAATATGCTTTTAATGACAACATTTTGCGGCGAATATATTGTCAGTAAAACTTATAAAAAATTCAGAAAAAATATACATTTAGTGACAACATTTTGTGGTGACTATATTGTCACCAAAACTTATAAAAAATCGGAAAAATATACTTAAGTGACAGATTTTTGTGGCGACTATGTTGTCACTAAAGCATATAAAATTCGGAAACGTTTAGTGACAGCTTTTTGTGGCGACAATGTTGTCACTAAAATGTATAAAAATTCGGAAAAATATACGTTAGTGACACCTTTTTGTGGCGACTATCTTGTCACTAAAACGTATATAAATTCGGAAAAATATACTTTTTTGTGACAGTGTTTTGTGGCGACTCTGTTGTCACTAAAACTTAACTTTTTGTGCCGACACTATTGTCACTAAAACATATAAAAAAAATTGAAAATATATACTTTTAGGGTCGTTTGATTTGGAACAAGTTATCCCGGAGTAATTAATTTCAGATTTTTTATCCCACCATATTTATGTGATATCTTATCTGATCAGTAAGGCATAAATGGTGGGATAAATAATCTCTTAAATATGAATTTTTCGAAATATATGTGATTGTCTCTTTTGAGCAAAAATTTTGTGTGTCTATTTGTGACGGCCTATTAAATGGTGCAAATTATTTTTAATAGGCAGATATAGCTTTTTCTTTTTTCTACTCTATACATGTCACGAAACAAGACTTAAGGATTATTTTATCAATCACGTGTATTGATTCATGAAATTTTTGAAATATGTGCGACCAACTCTGTTTGAGCCAAAATTTTATGGGTCGTCCGTATCGATCTATTAAATAATACGCAATATTATTGAAAGACAGACTTAAATTTTTTACTCCATACGTATCATGAAAAATGAGTTAAGGATTATTTCGGTATATATGTAATATGTGTTAACCCATGGATATTCTTGAATGTGTGACAAACTCTGATTGAGCTAAAATTTCATGGGTGCAGTTGTGATGATTGTGCATTCTTTTAGAAAGGTGGACGTGGATTGTTTTACTCCATACATGGATGGTGTGTGTCCGTAATGACCTATTAAATGATAAGGATTCCTTCGGGAGAATCGATTGTAGCATGTTTAAAGAAAAACGAGCAAAAAAAAATAGAAAGTGCAGATTATTTCAGCTTTTCGTGTGTTAGTCTATTAATTTATGAGATAGGAGCATCGGAATAATTTTTTATCGAATTCTCATGGATGCATCCAAACCAATCAAATGATAAGGACTGCTTCAAAAAAACAGACATAACCTGTTTTAGAACAAACGAGTAAAATAATAGAAATTTCAGATTATTTCAGTTTTTTCGTGTATGCTAGCCAATGAATTAAAGGGAAGGGTGCATCGTAATGATATTTTGATGAAACTCATGGGTTCATTCGTGATGACCTATTGAACGATAAGGGCTACTTCGGATAGGTAGACGGTAGCTTGTGTTAGGACAAACGGGTGAAAAAGTAGGAACTGTGAATTATTTTAATTTTTCTTGTGTTAGGCTATGAATTTCTTGAAATAGGTGTGTCAAAATGACTGTTTGTCGAAAACTCATAGCTGCACCTGTGACGACCTATTAAATGATAAGGGCTACATCAAAGTGGTGAACTAGCCTTTTTCATGACAAATGAACGAAAAGCATGTTTTTTGAATTATTTTAATTTATCCGTGTGTGTTAGCCTATGAATTTCTAGGGACAGTCCAGTCGAAATTTATTTTTATCAAAAACTCATGGCTACGTCAGTGACGACCTATTAAATAATAAAGACTGCTTCAGAGAGAATGACGTAGCCTAATTTAGGACAAAGCAGATTATTTTAGTTTTTCCTGTGTGTTAGTCTATGGGATTTTGGGGATGGGTGCAACATAATGATTTTTTGCTGAAAACCCATGGCTACGCTCACGACGGCCTATTAGATGATGAAGGTTGCTTTAGAAAGGTGGATGTAGATTATTTTATGACAAATGACCGAAAAGGTAGGAATTGGATATTATTTTTGAACTGCAAATTATTTTTCTTTTTTCGTATGTATTAGGCCATGAATTTTTTGAAATATGTGTGATCAGCTGTGTCATCTATTTGAGCGACCTATTAAATGTTTGCACATTATTTTTGTAAGGCAGACGCCTCTTCTTTTACCCCACATGTGTCAGGAAACAAGAATTAATGAGTACTTTGATTTTTTGTGTGTTAGTCCATTGATTTTTTGAAATATGTGCAGAAAAATGAAGTAAAAATAAAGAAGAAAAAATAGTGTTTTGGAATGTGAACTGAAGATTAAATTGAGAAGTTTAATTCCATATAGACATGGAGCAATTACAACAAAGCATCCAAAGAAAAACATAAAAATAAATCATAAAGGAGAAGAAAAGATGAAATCAATTTTCTTTGGCCTCCACTAGTGATGGATTCAGAATTTTTACAAAGAGAATTCAGAAAAAAATTGCCCCCAAGAGTAGTTGGCCGACAGAGGCTTAAATTTAGACTTATAAAAATTAAAGAACTTGCGTGTCCAACAAAAATCAAACTTGAAACGCAGGGACCTATATCATGGCCAAAGTAGCACACTCATAACCACTAAGCTACATCTCATCTTTGGTTTAGGAGATTCAAAAATAATATATGTAAATAAATATAAAAAATTTATTCTACATATACAAAGTAATTTTTTATCGAGGGGATTCGAGTGAACCCGTTGATACCCACCTAGGTCCACCCCTGGCCTCCACAACGGCTTCTAGTTCTCTCTAGGTCAAAAGATATGTAAAAATTAAATTTTTTTTTATAGAGTATTTATAGCGTAGGGAAAAACCTTCAAATATAATAACTTGAATCCAAAATGGATTAAGATAAATAAAAATAGACTGTTGTAGCTAGCTGCGTGTCGCGCCACTAACACGGAAGGCTATTGGATTTGTCGTTTTTTCCATTAAAATTCAGGGTCATATTTGATTATTTTAATAAATTAATTCCATTAAATTGTTTGTTTAATTTTCTTTTATAATCTGTAGACACGTAATTTCGTCCCTCCCCGATATCATTTTACCCATTTTTACCTTACCCTACGCATGTAATTACATTCCACAAAAATACAAAGAATAACTCTCAACAAAATCCCTAACAAACTTTTGTTTGTTTTAACATCCTAACAACCCTTTTAATTAAAATAAGACACATTACTCATACCCCTACCCTCAGCACCCCATACCCCACATGACCCCCCCATTCCTTGGTCACAAAGGAAAAGAAAACGGACAACTGTACAAAAGTGGAAGAATTTTGTTCTCTTTAGGGGGGATTCTTTTTTTATTATATACATACACACATAGGGAACAGAAAAGAGAGATTCACAATTCATATACAACAACAATATATAAACCCACTGATATTCATTCACAGGGGAGTCCAGAGAAATATATTCATATACACATCGAAGCCATTCTCTTGGATCTTGTTCGCAACACCCACAGCTCACCACTCCAAATTCATGCACCCACACACGAAAACAACAAGAAAAGGAGTAAAAATGGAGATGATTTAAGAGACTCAGTCGTCCCATTTCATATTTCAGGTGAAATCTCATTGGAATCGGCGCCATAGTGGATCCATTTGGTCTGTTTGATAAGTCTGGTTTGAAATTCTCAATATTTTTTTCTTCCGTCGTTCTCTAGCTAAATCTTGCGTGAAAACAGTGAGTTCGCCGGAATCTATTTTGGTTGGTCGTTTGCTGCCCCCATCTGAGTTCACCGGATCTCAGACTATACCATATTCGGTCCTCCGTTCAGTTGATTGAGGATTTTAGTTCATCTATTTTAGTGTCATTTCTCTCAAAATCGGGCTTGGGTACCTCGGCTTTTTTCTTTCCTCGTTGAAATTAAGGCTGACTTGCTAAGTCGTTACGCTGTTCGGGTTTTGTTGGTTTGCATACTGTTTTGGAATTTTGGATATCGTTCGGACTCGGTCGGATTTTTGGTGTTCAATTTTGGATTGCTGTTTCACTATTCGAGTCGGATCGTCATTGTTGAGGTTCTATTCGAAATTTTGAGTCCGGGTTTCTTTATTATCATACAACAACGTTCTATCGAGGTTCAATTCTATTCCTTTCCTTCTATATTTTGTTATTTATCGTGTTCTATGCTTTGAATTGAATCCAATGTGTTGGTTGATCCGTGCTGATGTGAATCGTTGTTTGTTTTGATTCGGTGTTTGATTTCTTTGATTATGGATTGATTATAAGGTATGTCATGAAATGATATCTCGTTTGAAAATTAAAATTGATTGTTGTGGGGCACAAGTTAAAAGTTGATAAAAATGATTTTGTTGATTTGATTCATTGATATCGAGTTTGATAGTATCCTGATAGGTCGAATTGGATAGGAAAAAATATTTTGGTGCGTGTAGGCAAAAGTTAGGAGTGAGATGTTGATTCAATGCTGTGAATGTTGAAATGTGTGTTGAATGATTTTGTTTTATCACTTTTGGATCAATTGTACTATTTGGCCGGAGAATGCCCCGAAGTATCTGTATATCTTTATTCACCGGGGAATGCCCTGAGGTATTTTGTACTCGAAGGATGTTCGTGATGAAGGCCCGAGGCGTCGGGTAAAGCACGGGAGCGTAGTTAGTATTAGTGTAGGTTAGATAGGATTTATTTTTGCATTTTTATTTTTGGATTGTATAAACTGGAGTGGACGTTGTACTATTGATTCTTTCTATTTTGTTTGTCTGTTTGATTGTTTTACGTGTTTTGTATGGGTTGTACATTCATAGTGTCAAAATTAGCCGATACGCTCCACCAAGTGACCGTGGTCGAACTACGGGATTGAGGGGTGCCTAACACCTTCCCCTCGATTAACAGAATTCCTTAGCTGGAATCTCTGTTCGCAAACCAGTTTAAAGAGTCAAATGGTTTTGAAAAGGATTTTTCAATGGTGACTTGGCACACCAGATTATGCTAAGTGGCGACTCTGATTTCAAATGTAAAAACAATTCTTCTTCGAAACAAATCGTTTTCTTTTGTCCCTTAATAATAAAAACTCTTTCGAAACTTAAAACTAAATCTTTTTTGGGGTTATAAAAATGGGTATGATAGTTCTGGCGACTCTGCTGGGGAAATTTAAGAATCCAAGCTTTTTTGGAGTCGTTTCGGCTTTGTTTAGCATTACGAGTGTATAAGCATTGTTTCTGATTTTTGTTTGTGTTTTCACTTCTCTGTATTTTCGTGCTCTTTGTTTACAGTATTTATCCTATGTGTTACCTCTTTTATATCTGACATCATGTGCATAACCCGAGTCATTCTTTCTGCAACAAGTCTCGGAGTGCACATCGTGCGCACGAACTCTAGTTCAGTCACCTTTATTTTAGAGGGGAGCCGTTGGATGTATGGAGTAGATGGAAAGCAAAGCAGCCACTATCGACCATATGCTCCCCCGAACGGCCTTGTTAGTAAACCACAATGTAGGTCAGCCTTTAGGTCATTCTTATGTGCATCATATTGAGACCTAGCGGGGCCCACACATTCCTTTGTAGGAGACTCACCTTTAAAGCATCCCTACGTGCTAAATATTGCAGCTTTGAGAGTAACGTGGTCATTTGACAGACCGATTTGGGGAAAACATGTGTTAGAAGTAAAGTGTGTAGACAAGAAAAAAAAAAGGAGAAAAGGTGAATCAAAGAAGAGTTTCTCAGTTTTTAGGTTCTTTATGGCTTTTGTTTTCCACGATTCAAAAAATCAAAAAAAAGAAAAAAAAATCAAAAAGATTTTCCTTTTGTTTCCTTTAGCAAGCTTTCACAATTCGAAAAATCCAAAAAGATTTTTTTAGGGGCTTTTTATAAAAGAAAAATTCAAAAAAAGGTGGTAGAAGTTTTGTACATTTCATTTAACGAAAATACCAAAAAGATTTTTTTTGTCATAGCTGTTGGTGTCATTTTTTTATGTAAAGTGTCGAATTAAAAACTCAAAAAAAAGACTTTGTTATGTTGTTCATCATGTTTCTTTGGTCGTGTCTCAAGTCAGGGTGTCATCTGTTATTTAATCATTAATTATTCAATATGGATGAACTACGCATACCTAATTCCCGTCCCTCAGGGCAGGATACGTAGGCAACCCTCGGTGGGTCTGGTAACCTTTATTTTGGCCTTCGTCTTAGTCTTATGCTAGGTCTTTTACCCCGTAACCTAGAGTTGTTAGCTAAGTAGGCTGATTTTATTCAGCTTTACTGTTCGGCGATTTGGAGTCATGAAGCGGTCTGTCCCATCGACGTATGTCCGCATCAAATTCCCATTGGTTGGGAACCTTTTGCTCTTATCAAATTTTTGAGATAATTTCTTATCTGCTACTACAGTCCACAAAGTCTAGAGTCCTTATGATTGTCAAGGTACCCAAAAAGTTGATCAAGTGGTGGGGCACGTTCAATTACTCTGAAAAGCATGAAGTGAGGAAAGTGTTGGGCAATCTTGTAGCACTTATGGATCTCACGCCTCGTCCGGATCTAATAGAAGTTGCGTTGACTTTTTGGGATCCAAATAATTTGGTGTTTAGGTTTGGAAGTTGTGAATTGACTCCTACCTTGGCAGAAGTGTCTCGTTTGTTTCGGTTGACTTACATGGGTCAACAGATGATTTTAGCCCGCAATCATACTCATAAGAAATTCCTTTGACTCAGTGGATTGAAAGATAACAAGCATCTGGGATGTCTCAAACAATCTTGGATTTCCTTGGACTATTTGTTTGCTAGATTTGGGTCCTTAGAGGGTTTCGACTGATTTTGGGACGAATTCTGTACTACCAAACAAATCTGGGAACAATGTCATCTTGAGGTTTTTTGCCTGGCTTTGTTGGGTATCTTAGTGTTCCCGTTAAATGAGAGGTGTATCAATACTCGTCTACAATCAGTGGTGATAGCTTTATTCAAGAAAAAAGATGAGGTCACCATTTTACCAATGATCTTAATAAAAATATATAAGGCTTTAATTGAAGTAAAAGGAGGGGTATGATTTTTTGAGGGGAGTAATCTGATATTGCAGTTGTGGATGATGAAGCACTTGTATATGCCTTCTTTGATTAGAGCAGATGTGATCGACTGTTGTCTGAATGATCGAGTGCAAGCCATGCAAGAGAGAATGTGTTTTGACAAATTTTATTTTCCTATGGGATTCAATTCTTAGATTGAATTTTTCGAATCAAGAACTCTAAACAACATTCTTTGGTGCTATATGTGGTTTCTTCCTAAGAAAATCTTGATTGGATCTCAAATGCAACTCTTTCTAGTTTTGATAAGACTTAACTGCACTAGGCCTTACAGTCCAAGAAGGGTGATGCGTCAGTTGGGCAGGATGCAAGACGTCCCCTCAATAATGGACCTTCTAAAGGATGTAGAGTACTTTAAAGACCAAGCCGTGGGGGAAATCAAATATGAGCAATTCTGGAATAACGCGATAAAGCTAGGTGTTGATATTCTCAAGGAAAATCCAGGATGCACTCAAAACTATGAAATATGGCTACAATAGCTGCCCTATGGCATTAGTAGACCTTACCAGCCCAACTTAGAGGGTGAATACGGGAAGCAATAATGGTAGAGAACGATGAGCAGGAAGATCCGGGTGACAAGGTGGAGTTTTTGAGAGTTCAGTTATCATGTTTGATCTTAACTGTGGATGGGTGTTAGAGAAACCTTTGATAGTGTAATCTCCAAGAGGCGGGGATACGGGCGATAAATTTGTTCCTGGGTATCAAAACGTTGTTGCAGGATATGTTGCAAAGTCTGAGTGGAAAAGGGGGGACTTCACAGATGGGTTCATCTCAGCCGGGGATGTCACACAGAGCACCAGTTTGAAAGAACATGTCTTATCTTTATGTAGTTTTGAGTCTTTTATGTTTCTGTCATTGTAGGGTAGTGTATGTGTTAAGTCGGAGTCAAGTTGTTTTTGATATTCGGGTCTTTATTAGTAATTGCACGCATGTCGTTAGGGGTGTAGAATGTTGTTTTGTATTTGTTGTTTAGTTTTAAAGTGGTCCTAAATTCGTTGTATGTTTTGTTGTCTTTCATCGAAATGTTATAATGTTACGTCTTTCATTTGTTTACTTGTTTTCGTTTTGCACCGGGCATAGGCTAGCGGAATGCCTCCTCCTCCGCTCCCTGAAGGTCTTGGGAATATATCTAATTGCCCACCGCTCTCTCAGGCGCAATTCTCTGCTCCTACTGAGTCACCTGAGCACGCGCCAGGATTCACTCCGTGACATTATTATCCTGGCAGTTCTGGTGTGCCCTTGGCAGCTCCCCAATCAGGACCTGCTACTCATCCGGTGCCACCGATCACACCAGTATTTGTGGCTCCGATACCATCTGAAGCTCCCATATATGCTGTGCATCCCACAATGGGGCTTCCTAGGTCTGCCAGTGAGCCAGTATTAAAGGTTCCAGATAATCAGTATTATGCCCCAGAGCCTACTTTGAGAATGAATGAACCGTATGGGTACACTCAGCCACATATATTTCCATTTGATACGAAGAAACCTGTCGCAACAGAGGAACAGGAAGTCATAGCACGGAAGTTGAAAAGTTTAGAATAGGCCATAAGGAATTTGCAGGGAATCGGAGGGTATAAGAGTGTTTCCTATAAAGATCTTTGCATGTTCCCAGATATCAACCTTCCTCTCGATTTTAAAATGCCCAAGTTTGAGAAATATACAGGGCACGGTGATCCCGTGGCACACTTGAGACGTTATTTCAACCAACTAAGGGCTGCAGGAGGAAGGGAAGAGCTGCTCATGGCTTTCTTTGGCTAGAGTCTTTCTGATCTGGCTTCAGAATGGTTTATCGATCAAGATATCAACAAGAGGAACATCTGGGATGACTTAGCTTCTGAGTTTGTGCAATATTTTCAGTATAACATCGACCTAATTTCGGACAAAATATCCTTGGTCAACATGAAGAAGAAAAACACTAAAGGTTTTAAGGAATACGCAATAAGGTGGCGTGAACAGGCCACCAGGGTAAAGCCTCCAATAAAAGAAAGTAAGTTGGTAGAGGTTTTTATTCAGGCACAGGATGAGACCTATTTTCAACATTTACTTCCGGCAATGGGAAAGTCTTTTATTGAAGTCCTCAAAATAGGGGAGATGATAAAGGACGAAATCAAGACTGGACATATAATGAGTTTTGTCGCATTGAAATCCACCACACAAGCGATTCAAGGTGGATCTAGCGTATTCAGAGGTAAAAAGAAGAAAGAGGATATGGCGACTGTCATAGTTGGAACCCATTCCTATCCTAAAAGACCAACTCGCCCCTATCCCCAAGCCCAAGCCCAAATCTATACCCAAGCTCCATATATTTCTCCCCACCATTACTACCTACCACAAAACCCTTTATATTCCATTTCACCACCCCGATACCCAGTACATAGAGTGCAACCATATGCCCAAACCCCTTCTTACCCACAGTGGCTCGCGCAATCTCCATAAAATCACCCATTCGCTCCACTGAATTACCACAACCCCTCCAGACCCGATTTTCAACCTAGGCTCGAGTATAAGAAAGAGAAGGTGGTCAAAAATCAATTCACACCTCTTGGGGAGTCATATGCTAGCTTGTTTGATAGGTTGAGAAAGTTGAAGGTTTTAAGTCCAATTCAAGGAAGGCTTTCAAATCCACCATCGAGGAATCTCAATTATTCTTTAAGGTGTGTGTACTATTCTGACATACTACGCTATGATATCGAGAAATGTTGGTATTTAAAGAGAGTTGTATAAGATTTAATTGACACAAATCAGATGATGGTCCAGGCCCCAAAGGGTCCAAATATTAACCAGAATCCGCTGCCAACTCATGTTGAAACCAATATGTTAGAATTGATATATAACGGGAAAGAGTCGTCAAGGTGTTATAAGCCTATCGTCAAGATACAGACCATTGAGGAGAAATCGATGAATGTAGCAGAGTCTTTGAAAGAAATGTCATTGAGCCAGGAAGGAATGAGAGAAGATAAAGCCCAAGAAAGCACAAAGAAACCCCTGATCACGGTGCAAGGTGCCAGAAGGTATGTTGATTTAAGTCAGGATAAACCTAATTTGACAGTGGTAGGAGCTCCGAGTAAGCCCATCTTGATGGTGAAATGAGCACTGGCAGCGCCTATTGTCCTCAAACCGGTGACCCAACCTCCGATAGGTGATATGAAAAGGGTTCCCTGGAATTATGGGTGGACTATGATAACCTATCATGGGAAAGAAGTAGTGGAAGATGTAGATGAGGTAGGGGGTTTGACTAGGTCAGAAAGATGCTTCGTGCCTGAAAGTTTAAGAAAGTCCAAGCCAATTATGAGTGGACCATCATCTATCAAAATGTCTATCACCAAAGAAGAATCCGAAGAAATTTTGAAAAAGATGAAATTACCAGAGTATTCAATAATAGACCAGTTGAAGGAAACCCCTGCTTAAATTTCCCTCTTATCTTTGTTGTTGCACTCTAAGGAGCATCGTGATATTTTACTGAAGGTATTAAATGAATCATATATTCCTATAGAGATCAGTAAATCAGCTTGAGAAAATGGTTGGAAAAATCTTTGAGGTCAATCGGATCAGCTTTTCTGATGATGAATTGCATGTTGAAGGCACAGGGAATAATCGGGGCCTTTACATTACAGTGAAGTGTGAAGATTTCTACGTCACTCATGTTATGATTGATAGAGGTTCAAGTTCAAATATCTGCCCTATTTTTAATTTGCAAAATTTGAATATTGGTTCTGAGAGGATCAGGCCCAACAATGTATGTGTCAGGGCTTTCGATGGTGCAAAATCAAACTCCATTGGCGAAATAGAACTAATGTTGATCATAAGGCCTGTTGAGTTTGCCATAGAGTTTTAAGTATTGAATATAGACTCCTCTTACAATCTGTTGTTGGGAAGGCCGTGGATCTACAAGTCCAAGGTGGTTGTATCTACACTGCACCAAATGATTAAGTTTGAGCATGACAGGCAAGAAGTGGTTATTCACGATGAAGGAGATTTGTCCGCCTGCAAAGATTCTCCCTTGTCTCTTATTAAATCAAATAATGTAGGGGAAATATTCGTCTATCAAATTTTTGATACAGTTCCAGTAAATCGTATCCTTGAATGGCAGGTTATACCAGGACCACAATTGTCTTCCACTTCTATCATGATGGTGAGTGAACTTTGGAAATACGAATTTGATCCAGGAAAGGGTTTGGGAGCATCTATGTGCGGTATAGTTCATCCCATATGTTCGAGTGAGAACGTGGGCACGTTTGGCCTGGGATTTGAGCCTATGGCTGAAGATCTGAAGAAATCCAAAGGAAGGAAAAAGGAAACATGGTCACTCCCTCGCCCAATGCCACTACTCAGCGAATCATTTGTTAAGAGCAGTGTCACAAAGCATGTGGAATTTGAAGTTGAATTAGTTGATAACTACTAGAACCTTTTTATTGAAGTTGATATGGTTGAAGCAGGAGAAGGTACCAGTATGGCAGACGTGCAATTCATAGGTCCAGCCGTCCAACTCAATAATTGGGAAGTCACTCCTCTCCCCATCAGGAGGGAGTTTTGGTAGTTTATTTTGTTTTTCTTTCTATTTATCCGAGTTATTTTAGGGTTGTAATTCGGATTTTAATTTGTTTATGTCATGTTGGCATCTATTCTTAAACCCTTCTATATTTTTATTTAATGAAATGCAATGTCCCTTTTGTTATGTGTCTAATATATTTTGTTTTTCTTTTTTTTATATACAGTTCTCTTTATGCTGATTCTAATGACATGACATACATATGGAATTTTCAGCCTGGTCTTAAAATCTAAACTAATCAAGATGTAATGAAGTAGGATGGGGAATATAATGAAGAAGAAGCACTAGAAAAAATAAGCAAAGAGTTGGAACAGTTTGAAGACAAACCGAATCCTAACTTGAATGAGCCTGAGCCAATAAATCTAGGGAATCAAGAAGATGTTAGGGAAACTAAAATCAGTATACATGCTTTGTCACAGCTAAAAGATGGAATGATTCAAGCATTAATTGATTATAAGGATGTTTTTGCATGGTCTTATGATGATATGCCTGGTTTAAGTACTAAATTAGTGGCTCACAATTTCCAACTGACCCCGGATTCCCTCCTGTCAAACAGAAGTTGAGAAAGTTTAAAACTGATGTAAGTATTAAAATCAAAGAGCAAATCATGAAACAACTTGAAGCCAAAGTAATTCGAGTGGCTCGTTATCCTATGTGGTTATCCAATATTGTTCCCATACCAAATAAAGATGGCAAAATTCGAGTATGTGTTGATTACTGTGATTTGAATAGAGCAAGTTCGAAAGATAATTTTCCACTGCCCAACATCCATATTTTGCTAGACAACTGTGCTAAACACGAGGTTGCCTCTTTTGTAGATTGTTATGCCGGATATCACCAGATCATTATAAATGATGAAGACGTAGAGAAGACATCTTTTATCACAGCATGGGGGACCTATTGTTATCGAGTGATGCCGTTTGGTTTGAAGAATGCTGGAACAACATACATGAGAGCCATGACTACTATGTTTCATCATATGATGCATAAAGAGATTGAGGTATACGTGGATGATGTGATTATTAAGTCAAAAATTTGGCAGACCATGTTAAAGATTTAAGAAAGTTCTTTGAAAGTCTTTACAGGTATAATCTCAAGCTCAACCCGGCAAAATGTGTATTTGGAGTTCCGTCTGGAAAGTTATTGGGGTTTGGGGTCAGCCGTTGGGGGATTGAATTGGATCCCTCGAAAATCAAAGCCATTCAGGATTTGCCCCTACCCAAAAATAGGATGGAGGTGATGAGTTTGTTTGGTAGACTGAACTACATTAGCAGGTTTATTGCTCAACTCACGACCACTTGTGAGCCCATATTCAAGTTGCTGAAAAAGAGTGTTGTGGTAGAATGGACTGAAGAATATTAGGAACCGTTCAACAGAATCAAAAAATATTTGTCAAATCCGCCCATGCTGGTACCACCGGAGCCTGGTAGGCCTTTTGATCTTATATTTATCAATCATGGATAATTCTTTTGGTTGTGTCCTGGGTCAACATGATGTCATAGGAAAAAGGATAAGGCTATTTATTATCTTAGCAAGAAGTTCACCGCATGTGAAGCCAGGTATACTCTTCTTGAAAGGACGTGTTGTGCCCTAACTTGGGTAGAACAGAAGTTGAAGCATTATCTCTCATCCTATAGTACTTATCTCATACCCGCATAGATCCTTTGAAGTATATCTTTCAGAAGCCTATGCCGACAGGTCAATTGGCAAAGTGGCAAATATTGCTTACCAAGTCCGACATTGTATATGTGACTCGAACTGCCATGAAAGCCCAAGCCTTGGTAGATCATCTTGCTAAGAATCCCATCGATGAAGAGTACAAGCTATTAGAGACATATTTTCCTAATGAAGAAGTGTCGTGTGTCAATGAAGTCATTATAGATGCTGGTCCAGGTTGGAAGTTGTTCTTTGATGAAGTTGTCAATATGAAAGGAATCGGAATAGGTGCGGTTCTTATCTTTGAATCGGGACAACATTTCTCGATAACAGCATAACTTTGATTTTGCTGTACTGATAATATGGCAGAGTATGAAGCTTACATTCTTGGTTTGAGGTTAGCTGTTGATATGGGAGTCCAGGAATTATTGGTATTGGGGGATTCGGATTTGCTCGTCCATCAAATTCGAGGAAATTGGGAGACATGAGATTTGAAGCTCATCCCGTATCGAAAATACTTGCAGAATTTATGTCAACGGTTTATGTTAGTAAAATTTAGGCATATTCCAAGGATTCATAATGAAGTTGCTGACACTTTAGCCACTCTGTCTTTAATGCTCCAACATCCTGATAAAGCCTACATCGATCCTGTGCATATATAGAGTCGTGATCAGCTTACTGTAATACGATTGAAGAAGAGCTCGATGGAGAACCTTGGTTCTTGGATATCAAGCGATACATGTACCCAACATATGCCACTAACGATCAAAAGAGGACTATTAGGCGTTTGGCTAGTGGAGTTTTCTTAAGTGGGGGGATCTTATATAAGAGAACCCCAGATCTGGGACTTTTGAAATGTGTAGATGCAAGAGAAGCCTCGGCAATCATGGTTGAAATACACTCTGGAGTATGCGGGTTGCATATGAACGGTCATGTCTTGTCAAAGAAGATTCTTTGAGCAGGTTATTACTAGCTTACTACGAAGACAGATTCTATTCAATTTGTTCGAAAGTGTCATCAATGTCAGGTACACGGTGATCTGATATGTTCTCCTCCTACTGAGTTGCACACAATGGCCGCTCCATGGCCGTTTATGGCTTGGGGAATGGATGTGATTGGACCGATTAAGCCAAAGGTATCAAATGGACATAGATTCATTTTGGTAGCCATTGATTACTTCATAAAGTGGGTAGAAGAAGTAACTTTCAAGTCAGTGACAAAGAAGGTTGTGGTAGATTTTGTTCATGCAAACATCATTTGTAGGTTTGGAATTCCTAAGATGATCATTACAGACAATGCTGCCAATCTTAATAGTCATTTGATGCAAGAAGTGTGTTAACATTTTAAGAACGCACATCGAAATTCTACTCCATATTTCCCAAAGGCCAATGGTGTTGTAGAAGCCGCCAATAAGAATATAAAAAAGATACTGCAAAAAATGGTACAAGGGTCTAGACAGTGGCATAAAAAGTTGTCGTTTGCATTGCTAGGTTATCGCACCACTGTTCCCACTTCAACTGGGCAACTCCATATTTATTGGTGTATGGGACAGAAGCAGTCATCCCTGCAGAAGTTGAAATTCCCTCTCTTCGAGTCATTATAGAAGCAGAGATTGATGATGATGAATGGGTTAAAACCCAACTAGAACATTTGAGTTTGATTAAAGAACAAAGGCTAACGTCTGTGTGTCATGGCCAGTTGTATCAGAGGAGGATGGCTCAAGCGTTTAACAAAAAGGTTCATCCCAGGAATTTTGAAGTTGGTCAGTTGGTATTGAAATGTATCCTTCCTCACCAGGTTAAAGTGAAAGGCAAGTTCTCCCCTAACTAGCAAGGTCCCTTCGTTGTGAAGAAAGTGTTGCCCAATGGAGCCTTATATGCGGTCAAAAGATATTATGTATGATATTTTATCCTTTGTTGATTTTATTGCATGTTTAGTACTTGAATTTTTGAAGATTGATATGATGAAGGCATTTTATTCTTCTATCCAAACATTGTATCATCCTTTGTTTACCCGTTTGAGCTTCGTTTTATTTTTTTATTTCATATCCATTTTTTGGAATCAAAATAGAGTCAAAGATAAATGTCAAGAAAATAAGAATAAAAGAAAGAGTTTGAAAAAAAAATCAAAACAAAGAACAAGCTTATGGAACTACGTATGACCTGATTCACCTCTCTAGGGAGTGAGATACGTAGGCTGCCCTATTTTGGGCTCGGTCCAACCAAATAAAGACTTTAGATTCACACAGCCAACAAAAATTGGGGCATGAGTTAATATGTTGTTTGAGTAGATTCCAAAAGTTGTAAGTCCAACCCCCATTTCAAGTGTCGTTTGAACCTCTTGCCATCCTTTTCTAACCTTATCCGAAAGCCAAGTTACAACAAAAGAAAGTCCTTTAGATCAATTTTTGATAATGTTAAGGCTAAGCATGCAATGGATATGATGATACATTGTGAGGTACCACTTGTCTCCCTCAGCATAAGAAATCAGGAAAGAAATACAAAATGAGAGAGTCTTATTGGTGAAAACCCTCGCAGGAACCATAAGGCGATGGTGAGTGGACAGAAATAAAAATGAGAGAGTCTTATTGGTGAAAACCCTCACGGGCACCGTAAGGCAATGGCGAGTTCAGGAGGAAAGTAAAAAGTGATAAGAAAGAGATTTGTTGGCGAAATTCTTTTAAGATGTCGTCAATTGAATGTGATGTATGAGTCCAATGGATTTAAAGAAGCGGCTCAGCGGCAAAGGCACGAACTCAACAAAAAATGGGGAGTTTGGATAGGAAGATCAGGCAGCTTAATCCAAACTGCATGTCATACTCATTGGAGTTGTTTGTCGTATTCAGATAATTTTTCTTTTTTGAATATGGGACATTGCCCTTTTCTTTCATTTATATATTCATGCTTTTTGTCTTTTTATGTTGTTTATCAAATAAAAGTCACCATCATTTCTTTACATTTAAGTCAAGTCTGTGTCAAAACAAGCGAGAAAGGATTTCAAAATTTACTACCAGTCTTTCCAATTATATGAGGAAAAGACAAGGACCAGCACATGAAATAAATATGATCGTAATTCAACACGAACCAAAGGAAGTCTATCAACCGACAGGCTGTTGGATTCGTGGAAGCATTCAGATTTGGAAAAAGAATGCACCTCAGAGACATGGTAAAATGAAAACCCATTGTTCGAGTCAGAACTCATTTCCCTCAATCTGGATTCGGGTCAATGATGCGGCAAGACAGGGCAAGTGTCAATGATTTGGAACAAAGATGAAAGGAATGAGTGCTGGGGTGGATACCTAAGAAGCCAAGAGCTGCAAGCCACCACTAAGTTTTTAACTGACAAATTTTCTTTGTTAAAATAGGGGCAAATTCGCTTCACTTAATTCAGCTACCATTCAAAATGCACATCCATGGGATTTTACTTTCTGTTCAAGACCCTCCTGAAAAATGAGATTTTACTTTCTGTTCAGGACCCTCCTGAAAAATGAGATTTTACTATTTGTTCAGGACCCTCCTGAAAAAATGAGATTTTACTTTCTTTCAGGACCCTCCTAAAAAATGGGACTTTACCTTCTATTCAGGACCCTCCTGAAAAAATGAGATTTTACTTTATGTACAGGACCCTCCAGAAAAATGAGATTTTAGCTTCTGTTCAGGACCCTTCTGAAAAATAGGATTTCACTTTATGTTCAGGATCCTCCTGAAAAATGGGATTTTACCTTCTGGTCAAGACCCTCCTGAAAAATGGGACTTTACTTTCTGTTCAGGACCCTCCTGAAAAATAGGATTTTGCTTTCTGTTCAGGACGCTCCTGAAAACTGAGATTTCACTTTATGTTCAGGACCCTCCTGAAAAGTGGGACTTTACTTTCTGTTCAGGACCCTCCTGGAAAATGGGACAACCTTTCAAAAATGAAATACTACTTTACTATAATTTTTGTTTGGGATAATTTTCGTTCTAGTGTTAATATTGGGTTTCAGGAGCCTGCCTAAAGTGGAGGGTGATGAAATAGCAAGTCAGGAGCCCGCCTGAAGAATAGAGTGAAGAAATGAAAAGTCAAGAAACAAAGTGATGAAATAGAAAGTCAGGAGCCCGTCTGGAGAATAGGGTGAATAAATAAAAAGTCAAGCAACAAAGTGAAGCAATTGAAATCCAAGAAACAAGTTGAAATAAATTACAAGTCAGGAGCCCGCCTGAAGAATAGGGTGATAAAAGCCGAGTCAAGAGCCAACAGAAGCTTTATAGATAGGATTTTGTAATTTCATTTATTTTTTAACTTGTGATTTTCATTTTTGATGTAACGACAGAGCCGCAAACCGGAACCTCGATGGAACCTCACTCGACTCTCCAACTCGGTATAGTACAGTTCTCTTCCAACCCTTTGAGATACTTGTGACTTCCTCATGACTTAGGTAGATAGGCTGTCCGACAGGATTCGATTGTCCTTCTTTCTTTTGCTCCTCTCTTTGAATAAAGATCGGTACAAAATTTGGTCTCGTTGTTTACTTCTTTGTCTGAAAACACTGCGTGTTTACATTCAAAGGGGGCATGATGTAGACACGTAATTTCGTCCCTCCCCAATATCATTTTACCCATTTTTACCTTACCCTACCCATGTAATTACATTCCACAAAAATACAAAAAATAACTCTCAACAAAATCCCTAACAAACTTTTATTCTTTTTAACATCCTAACAACCCTTTCAATTAAAATAAGACACATTACCCATGCCCCTACCCTCACCACCCCATACCCCACATGACCCCCCCTCACATTCCTTGGTCACAAAGGAAAAGAAAACGGAGAGCTGTACAAAAGTGGAAGAATTTTGTTCTCTTTAGGGGGGATTCTTTTTTTATTATATGCATACACACATAGGGAACAGAAAAGAGAGATTCACAATTCATATACAACAACAATATATAAACCCACTGATATTCATTCACAGGGGAGTCCAGAGAAAAATATTCATATACACATCGAAGCCATTCTCTTGGATCTTGTTCGCAATACCCACATCTCACCACTCCAAATTCATGCACCCACACACGAAAACAACAAGAAAAGGAGTAAAAATGGAGATGATTTGAGAGATTCAGTCGTCCCCCTTTAGATTTCAGGTGAAATCTCATTGGAATCGACGCCATCGTGGATCCAGTTGGTCCGTTTGATAAGTCTGATTTGAAATTCTCAATATTTGTTTTCTTCCATCGTTCTCTAGCTAAATCTCGCAGGAAAACAGTGAGTTCACCGGAATCTATTTTGGTTGGTCGTTTGCTGCCTCCGTCTAAGTTCACCGGAGCTCAGACTATACCAGATTCGGTCCTCCGTTCGATTACTTGAGGATTTTGGTTCATCTGTTTTAGTGTCGTTTCTCTTGAAATCGGGCTTGGGTACCTCAACTGTTTTTCTTTCCTCATTGAAATTAAGGCTGGCTTGCTAAGTCATTACGCTGGTCGGGTTTTGTTAGTTTGCATACTGTTTTGGAACTTTGGATATCGTTTGGCCTCGGTCAGATTTTTGGTGTTCAATTTTGGATTGTTGTTTCACTATTCGAGTTGGATCGTCATTGTTGAGGTTCTATTCGAAATTTTGAGTCCGGGTTTCTTTATTAACATACAACAACGTTCTATCGAGGTTCAATTCTATTCCTTCTCTTCTATATTTTGTTATTTATCATGTTCTATGCTTTGAATTAAATCCAATGTGTTGGTTGATCCGTGCTGATGTGAATCGTTGTTTGTTTTGATTCGGTGTTTGATTTCTTTGATTATGGATTGATTATAAGGTGCGTCATGAAATGATATCTCGTTTGAGAATTAAAATTGATTGTTGTGGGGCGGAAGTTAAAAGTTGATAAAAATGATTTTGTTGATTTGATTCATTGATATCGAGTTTGATAGTATCCTGATAGGTCGAATTGGATAGGCAAAATTATTTAGGTGTGCATAGACAAAAGTTAGGAGTGAGGTGTTGATTCAATGCGGTGAATGGTGAAATGTGTGTTGAATGGTTTTGTTTTATCACTTTTTGATCAATTGTACTATTTGGCCGGGGAATGCCCCAAAGTATCTGTATATCTTTATTCACCGGGGAATGCCCTGAGGTATTTTGTACTTGGAGGACGTTCGTGATGAAGGCCCGAGGCGTCGGATAAAGCACAGGAGCGTAGTTAGTATTAGTGTATGTTAGATAGGATTTATTTTTGCATTTTTATTTTTGGACTGTATAAATTGGACTGGGCTCTGTACTATTGATTGTTTTTGTTTTGTTTGTTTGTTTGATTGTTTTACGTGTTTTGTGTGGGTTGTACATTCATAGTGTCAAAATTAACCGATACTCTCCACCAAGCGATCGTGGTCAAACCACGGGATCGAGGGGTGCCTAACACCTTCCCCTCGGTTAACAGAATTCCTTAGCTGGAATCTCTGTTCGCAAACCAGTTTAAAGAGTCAAATGGTTTTGAAAAGAATTTTCCAATGGTGACTTGGCACACCAGATTATGCCAAGTGGCGACTCTGATTTCAAATGTAAAAACAATCCTTCTTCGAAACAAATCGTTTTCTTTTGTCACTTAATAATAAAAACCCTTTCGAAACTTAAAACTGAATCTTTTTTGGGGTTAGAAAAAGGGGTGTGAAATAATCTTTCGTCTTTAATTTGTTTTAGCTCTAAATTTCTTCATCTTCACATCCTTTTAAGTTTTAATCCTACACATCAAATAATAGTATTAGCCACAATCTATAAATAAATAATAACTAAAAGCATAAAATTTTGATCTAACATCAAATGACACAGTTAATTGGAGGAAAAATCCCAATCTTTCTGCCATATGGAATCAAACTTTTTTGAAATGTGATGGAATAATGCTGTCATTTCGACCCGACTTCTCCATTATTGCTCTTTCAGCTTTCATTTCACACCAAACAATCCAACTCCACTTCTTGTTTTGCTCCATTCATTCAGTATCACCTTTACTTTACAGTAACTATTTAGAGAACTAGTTTAACGAGACTAGTAAAGTTGTTGTCATGTAATCGAGAGGTGACAGGTTAAAGCCGTAGAAACAATTTCTTACAGAAATGTGGGATAAGACTGCATACAATAAAGTTTATTAAATAAAGCGTTGTGGTTTGGCCTTTTCTCGCACCCTACGCATAGCGAAAACTTTACTATATCAAACTACCTTTTTTAAAACTAAGAAGACCAGTAAAAAAAGTGAATTAAAAAGTAATAGTAGTAATATTCAGTAGAGTTCAAAATTCAGAGTAGAAAAAGTGTTAATACTAAACAAAACTAGCTATTTGAAATATTATAAACAATATTAGCATACAAGAAACAATATTAACAAATGAGGAAGGGGAAAAAGAAAGAGGAAGTGAAAATGCTGTATTTTCACTTCAATAATAGAGAACAATGACTCACTTAATCAATTGGAGGCAAAATTCCAAAAGCAAACATTATTTTCCCTTTTTATCTAACATTATTTTGAAATGTTATCTAATCACCACCACTAGCACCCACTTTAATAAGGCTGTCATTTTGACCCCACTATTACTATTCCTACTTTTTCACCTTTTAAGATCACATATTCAAGTTTTGGAACAGCCCCTTACAGAAAGCTTTAATGCAACCTGCGCATAGAGAATAGATATCAGCTGTATAAGCTCAACATTACCAGTTTGAATTTATATTTTTTCATTTTTTTCGCAAGCAGACACTTTTATTTTAGTTTTTCTAAAACATCTATTCTAAAACTACCACAAAGTTTAGGTTAATATTGCACTATGGATCATAGGGTAGGTCAATGTTAAAAGACAAACATGTGTTTCTTGTTTATAATTCATTGAAGTAAAGCATTTAGTACCGACTAAATTTGTTATGACACACTCCAATTTTATAAGGGTTCTAGTACTCCTTCCAACTGAACAACATGGCCTTGCTGCCCCGCCACTAGCAGAACTCAATTTTAGTATATTTTTGTCATTTTTTTAGCTGATGTGACAACTTTGACGTGAGCCTCATTTTTATGTAATAAAGGTTTTGTAACGCCCCGTAAAAGTCATGCATGTATTAGACTGTAATTTCTGAGCTTTAGACTTAAGTTTTAAAATTTTTCTAAGTGTTGAAATGACTTAGACTCATTCTTAGCTGGCAACCTTCGGGATACAACTTCTCGACCTTCCCGACCTTCATTTTTAGATTTTCAAGTTGCTTTACGATCGGGAAATCTCATAGTACATCTCGGATAAGTTTTGGAATTTTTCGGAATGCATAAGGCTGCGTTTGGATCTCAAAACAGTAGCAAAACGCATAGCCTGTTGCCCAGTTTTTCAGCATTTCAAGGTCAACTTCAAACGATCATAACTCTCTGTATATAATGAACTTTGTGAGCTATAATATATAAAACGAAAGCTATTTGAGTCCTCTTTAAAATGAAGTTGGTTTCATCGAATTTGAACATATGAGGAAAAGGTTATAATCGATCTACTCCAGCCTATCAAACTGTCAACTGAGGGACAGGTTTGACCTTAATTGTTCCTTAGGGGTATTTTGGTCATCCTCCACCCCTATATATACCACCAACACGGGATTTAATCCCTCAAACACCATAATACACATGTTTTCCTCAAAATTATTCAAGAATTCTCCTTAGGGTTTCAAAATAAAAACCCAAATAGTTCAAGATTCGACCGTAAGTTTTCAAAGATAATTACATATTCGGAATCACCAATCCGCAAGCTTCAAGAAACATCTATTATCCTTGGACATAGAGGTACGCGGGGTTTTTCCTAAAATCTCATGGGCATAGAAATTATTTTTTAAGTATCGGGTTTTCGAATTCATGTGCATACTCATGTTTTAGAAGCTTTAATGATATTGTTTTGGCCTTTTGGCTTTCCCCCAAAGTGGTTTGAAAATTATATGTATATGTATATATGTGTTTGTCCTGAAATATGAATTTAAAGTATGATTTTCATGGAACCCCTCTTTTAATGTAAATTTTTCCATGTTTCACGTAATATAAATTATTTTGAAAGACATCTTGAAGAAAAGAAATTATGATATGAAGTGCTTTGACTTTTGCTATGTTTGGAATACGATTCTTGAACACGAAAGAGAGGGTTGTGAATGTTGAATATGCATGTAATGAAAGAATGCATGGTTTTGCCAAAATGCACATGACCACCTTTGATGAAATTTCTGCATGAATTGAACTTTAAGTTCGGAATATGAAATCCTTTACATCAGTTGCATGTTTTGGGTGGTCTAAACTATGTTTTGAATGAAAGCTTTTGCTTAGTACCTTATGGATCAGAAAAATCATGACTTGCAAGTTCTTGGTATGACGATACCAACTCAGACAAATGCCATATCAGACTCAGACTAACAGACAAATCAGACTTTATCAGATTTGCGTTTTAGAACTTCATAATTATGCATGTTCAGAAAAGGCTAAAATAGGTCATAAAGAGAGCTTAGGTGGTTCCCTGAAGAAGGCGTGAGTTCAGACAACTCTTTGCCTAAAACCATGGTTTGCCGACCCGGGTATATTATTATGCGCTGACTTAAATGTCCTGTGGCGTATCAGACTCAGAGACTCCAACCCTTGCGGCACACTTGGGTTGGAGGCTTCCCCGCCGAGTCAACGGCGGATTCCATACAGCCTGTGGAATATTCAGACTTGTAGGGGAATACCACCTAACTCAGAAGTAAAACACAGATCATGATTTGAAATGAACAGACATGTTACATGTTTTCAGAAAGTGCCCCTGTATTTTTCAGAAACAGTTTTATACATGATGTCTTGATGAAAAATTTCTTTCACTTAATATATATATATATATATATATATATATATATGTTCCATTATACTATTTTTGGATTGCTTCGCGTGCCAGTACTTTTGTGCTGACCCCCCCTCCTTCCAGGTTCTGAGGCACAGTCTAGGGGTCCAGCTACTCAGTAGACATTCTTGAATTTGCCGACTTGATCTCACAGTGGTGAGCCTTCTATTCGGAAGGCCTAATTATGTCAGACATTATGTTATTTTTTATGTTTTCGGTTTACTGGGGGCCTTGTCCCAGTTTCTTTTCAGACAGATGTTTGTGTTCTTAGTAGAGATTTCGCAGACTGATGTCAGATAGTATTATTCAGAAATATTGCAGGACTTGACCATGTTTTCCGTACTCAGTTTCAATTCTGCATTTTATTATGATTATGAATGTTGTGCATGATAACTAGATAGAGAATGGGTGTTTCTGGCCTTCATGGTTCGGGATGCTCGTCACGAATAGGGCCTAGGCTAGGTTCGTGACAAACTTGGTATCAGAGCACGGTTCATGGTCCCAGGGTGTCGGCGAAATTGTGTCGGGTAGAGTCTTGTTTATGGGTGTGTAGCGCGCCACACTTATAAGCAGGAGGCTACTAGGCGCTTAGGAATGTCTCTTTTTCTTCATGTTCTAGTTCGTGCAATAGAGTCAGAACGTTCCTCTTTCATACTCTAATTCGTGCTATGGTGTCGCCCATACGAAGGTAAAAAGTCACCCCACATTCTTTCCTTACTCTAATGTCCTCAGATATGTCTCATTATTAAGGTGATTCAAGTACAGAAGTTTAGAATCTAAAGGGTATGGTACTTCTGATTGAACCATATAAGAGTTAAAATTTGTGCAAGGACTAAGAATTCGTTAGCGCTTCAATGTGTATTGATTCCGATGTAAACATTGATCCTGATGGAATCGTGCTTTTCAGCTTGAGGCATTAATTGCGTTTAGTCCCCTTCAAATTTATGTTACAAATGTCTTGATTAAGGGGGGATGATGTGTAGTAGAATGTTGGAACTGTATTTCCACCCAAATAGTAGTATGAGTCAAAGTTTTGTTTTCATGACCTATTCGTAATGAAATTAGACCAAGAAGTTTGTGATGTAAAGTCACAAAGTTAGAAGTGAGAGTGAGGGTGATTTACCCTTTTATAGTGATAAACTAATGTGGTAGCTAGTAGCACGTGTGGATGGCATGGTAGTCCACGGGGGAAGTGTTTTACTTAGATTTTTATTTATACAGAATAAGATGTATATTCTTAGACCATTAAATATTATGTGTCAATTTTCTATCTCTTGTAATATGTAATCTTGTTATCATGGTCTTTGTGAAGAAAAAAAATTAAGTCCAGTGAAGCCGTGTGGGGCTCTTTCGATTCACTAGCATAGTTGTCTTGTCATTTTGCTTGTTCAAAATACAAAAAAAAAAAAAAAAATCAAAGTCTAGTGAAGCCGTGTGAGGCCTATTTTGATTCACTAGCAACTTGTCGTCCAACTTGTTGATTTTGTGTTGGTTTAATATATGTATAGCTGAATTTATTTGCATAAGATTGAGTTGGTAATGAATTGGTACGTCTTTGTGTGTGATTAGTAGAAGGTAGAGAAGGAGTTCTTAGTCAGGGTGATTTGTCGGTTCCTTGATGTGTGAAAATGGTGGTATTAGCCATTAAGTTATAATTATAGACTCATGGTTGTAGTGGAAATTGAAGGTAGTCTAAATGTATGTGGTGAGAAATCCGTATAAGTAGAAAAGATTGTATGGGGTAATAATATAAGGATAAGGTTGACCATGTCTATTATGAGGCTTTAACCCCCTTGACCCTCTTTTCATTGGTAGTTGTAAACTAGTGCTACTTGTGAGAAGGTATGTAGTAGATTTTTGAGATATTTGGGTAGAATATCCCAATTTGATGGATTAGTATATTTATATTATGTTGCATTCTTCATTGGTGGTGAATGATTGATACTAAACTACAGGCTTGAATTTAAATGGTGTGGTGGTAAATAGTGGCACGAGTTTGATGATGCATGTTTTATGGGATTAAATTAGTAGGCTTGATGTGTTGAAATAGTACATGCTAATGGATTATGATAAGGAAAACCGTTAGGTCATGATCGATTATTGTGGTTATGAAGTTCTAGTGCACTAGTGTTTCGTGATGTTTATTTCACAGTTTCCAAGAGAAAATTTCGTATAAGGTTGGGTTGTAAATCATGCATAGCACTAGATATTAAGTTTGAACAGTTGATGTCCATGAAGGTGGATGTGAAGATTTCTTGGTTAATGAATTCTAGTTGTATAGAAGTGATCTAATAGACTTAAACGGTGCATGCAATAGAGTAAGTTTATTTGATTCGTAGTGGTGTATGATATTGCATGTATGATGTAGAAGTATGCCTAAGGTGACATGAGGTTGCGGTATTTTTCTATGGCTATTACTTGTTGTGCGTGGCTAGTGGTACCATTGAATTGTTAAGTGGAGAAAGACTAGTTAGATGGTACATGGTGATCTAAATAGCCATGTTAAGGTGTTTTGATTGATAGTGTTGGGCCTTTTGCGGTGATCTTGATTTTCATAGTAGAGGGATATAAATTTGGAGTCGCAATAGTGGTATGCTCTATAGAAAGAGATATGGTTCATCAAAGGCTTGGTGATATCCATGTTAAGTGTTATCATCTAAGCTTGACTTTTGAAGGTTGAACCGATAGAATAAGTGTGCAAGCATTATACTATGACTATTGGTGGCTAGAGAAAGAGTGTATCCCGGAAGGTAGTCATTCGGGCTAAGTTCTATGATATGCATGTATTGTTATTTTTTTTTTCAGACCCTAGAGTGTAGTAAGTGTAGTTCTGTTAGAATCTGGTAAAGGATCTCCCAAACTCTAGATGATGACTTGAAGCTAAGGGGGAGATGAAAGAACGAATGACCAAGTAAGGCTCTCAGATTCTAGTAGTGATGCAGTATGATTTAGGACATTAGAAAGTGAGGGTGAGACTCAACCCATTCTTATCTTAGTATTTTTCAGTGATCCCAATGCCTACTCAAGCTTTACGTTTTAGTTCTGTGATCATAGTTCGTGATTCCTGTATATGATAGAGAGTCATGTACTCTTCCAATTCCAAGATAATGAGTTCTACTTCACTCATTCCTTATGTTAGGAACTCTAGTTGAGGTCATGCAACTCATGACGCATGTTCTCACTCTTTATAGTGTGTTCAGTCCCATATAAAAATCTTCTCATGCTTCAGGGTCTTATGTTTTAACCTTTTAGTGACCTCCCTATGCAATGATAGTGGTGATGATGTAAATGTTCTTGTTGATGGAAGATCATAGTACGTTTGTTTAGATAAGGCCATAAGTATGAAGTGATATTTGGGGCCAATCTTTGATACATGTGATGTTTAGTGGAAAAGTTTGTGTGTGTGTGTTTTTAGGATAGCGCGTGGGAGTTATATTGATAATAGTTTAGAAACTATGTGAAGTATGTATTTATGGGTGTTTGCCTTGAAGTTAACATATGGTTATAAATTAGGCTTGAATGACGTTTTGGGATTGTAGTGGAAGGTTGCAATATTCATTAGCGACTTCATATTAAGAGTTCAGAGTAGTCATTAAAGTGGTAAGGCATGTTATGCTTAGAATACGATCTTTAGAAGAGATATAGAAGGTGGCGTCATATGATTTAGAATAATAGCGTAGTGTAGCATGTTGTATTTTTGTGACTTAGAGTTAGGCTTGATCGCAGTGTAAGGATTAAGCTATTTTAGACATTAGTAGAAAAATTTGTCAATGCTCATATGAGAATTTTAAGCTGAATTGAATGAATATGATATTTATAGGGAATAGTATAGTTAAGGGATATTCGAGAAGTGTTCTAAGCTTGAAAGTAAGAAGTTGTATTGCCAAAGGTCTGGTAATTCTATCCTAATTTAGGAGTTATATGTCTATATTCCAGACTACAGAGCAGTGTCAATGTTGTGATTTCCTCAGTGGGATGTCTTGTGTAATCCATACACAAGATTTGTGGCTAGAACTTCTTTAGAGAGAGAGTTGAAGAGATACTCCAGTTAAGTATGAGGGTCCAGCATAATTCAGTCTGTATAGCCAGTAAGTCAGTTTAGCAGTCAGATTCGCATGACTTGTTTTCTCGTCTTTTCATTTATTCATGCTTCCCGAAATCTCAGACATGATACTATTCCAAGATAGAGTATACTAGTAATTGCGAGTATAGCTCAGTTCATGCGTCATGGATTAGATTCAAATTCCAGAGGTTCAGTTATGAATCAAATCGTAGGTTCCGTGTGCATTGCCTCCGTTTTTCGAGTATCTTAGTGAATTGAACACTCATAGAGGGATATAGGATCCCAAGGGGGAGATACCCCATTCGCTTGCATGCATAGATTCTTATCACAAGCTTCGCATCAATTGTTGTTGCGTATTCAGTCATACGTTCTTGTGTCAGTTCAGTCAGATATGCCTGCATTAGAAATGCATGTTCAATAGAAAATGTTCAGCTTATCAGTGTATTCAGTCCTGCGTTAATGAGGACAACTCAGACACAGACCCGTGCATCAGATATGCATGTCCGGTATAAGAATTCAGAACATCTGTAGTTCCAGTCTTATAGTCATGTTTCAGATCAGTGTATTCTTTATTAAAGGACATGTTATGTCCGCGTTATTCCATAGCTTTAAGGCTTCAACAAGTTCATACCCATCATTCGAGGACGAATGATTCCAAGGAGGGGATAATGTAACGCCCCGTAAAAGTCATGCATGTATTATACTGTAATTTCTGAGCTTTAGACTTAAGTTTTAAAATTTTTCTAAGTGTTGAAATGACTTAGACTCATTCTTAGCTGGCAACCTTCGGGCTACAACTTCTCGACCTTTCTGACCTTCATTTTTAGATGTTCAAGTTGCGTTACGATCGAGCAATCTCATAGTTCATCTCGGATAAGTTTTGAAATTTTTCAGAATGCATAAGGCTGCGTTTGGATCTCAAAACAGTAGCAAAAAGCATAGCCTGTTGCCCAGTTTTTCAGCATTTCAGGGTCAACTTCAAACGACCATAACTCCCTGTATATAATAAACTGTGTGATCCTCTTTATAAATGAAGTTGGTTTCATCCAATTTGAATATATGAGTAAAAAGTTATAATCGATTTACTCCAGCCTATCAAACTGTCAACTGAGGGACAGGTTTGACCTTAATTGTTCCTTAGGGGTATTTTGGTCATCCTCCACCCCTATATATATGTCACACCCCAAATCCCATTGGAGCAGACTGGCACCCGTAGCCGAGGAGGCCCGGGAGAACCCGTTCATAACCTATACTTTCACATTCACATTACTTATGAAAATTAGAAATTTGGGCAGCACTTCGTTGTAAATAGAAGAAAACATTACCTGTATCAGCCCAGCAGACACGCATATATATATATAAACAGTAATTGGCCGTCAGAGCCATCACGTCTATCAACCAAACACTCCTATGGCTGTACAATATGTCTACAAAAGCCTCTACATAGATACACAACTGAGTTGGGGTCGGGACAAACTCCCGCCCACAAAAGACTTTTATGCAAATACCAAAAGTACATATAGAGACGACTTGGGATGCCCCGAAACAACTGGAGCTCACCACTAACAACAGAACGTCCTGGCTCTTACTGCGGAGGTGTACGACCTGAAGTACCTGTTCCTGCAGGCATGAATGCAGGTCCCCCGTGAGGGACGTCAGTACGGAAATATGTACTGAGTATGTAAGGCAGTGAGTATCAAGATGAGATACAAAAGATCAACAGAAACCAGATACGAGTGAATAAACAGTATGAGTAGACCACACTTAAAAGAACTGATGGGATACCTGCACATTACTTTCATATCATTACTTCCCGTAATCCTTATCAATACATAACATATGTCATACAATGGCCAACTGATCAGTGGTACTAATACAATACATCAGGGACCACCCCTGGAATAGCATATATAGATAATCTTTATAATACGATGGCCAACTGATCAGTGGTACTAATACAATACATCAAATCATCAATTTAAAATATAGACATTCCATTTCATAATTCAATTAATCTTTGAGATTGGTTACTTTGTGGTCACACTGTATGGAACTTGAAACCATGATACCTCAATAGGAAAAACATGTAAATAGGTAATCAATATCATTAAGATGAAGTAGAGAATCATGGATACCTCATTAAACCATTTCGGAGTCAACAATAGTATATGGACGTTTTTGACTAGCCGGACATCTTAAAAGTGAAAACAAGTTCAATAGGTAGTGTCGAAGATCATATGATGTTATTATGTGTCATGTGTCGTAGGACAATGTTGGAAGCTTACTTGAGAGTTCCATGGGTCATTATTCATGCCAAAGAGTAGATAGAGTATGTCTTACATACCTTGATATAACCACTTCAATACAAGTGACTTCCCGTACTCTTCGAACACTTATCTACAATAAGTCATTTGTGGCAACAAGTATTAGCAACCAAACCTTACCATTTAGGTATTAACTTCACCAAATAATGTCTAGGAAATAATCCTTTAGCTCATCAATAAGAGTACTACATACATCCTCTTATACTCTTATTACATTCACATATCATGCATTTTCATGAAATATCCCTCAACATCACTCTTAGCCTTTATTTCCCTTCTTAATCACCATCCAATACCAACATGATCACTAGGCATACATAACCACTAATATAATGATATATCACCACAATTCATCCTCCATAATCCAATACAGCAACTTCCATAATTTACAGCAACTTCCATAATTTACTACTAACAATTTATACACAACCAGTCATAACTATGTTTCTAGTTATCTTCCAACATCAAGACAACACTCATAATCCTTTAAAAATACTTATTCATGGATAAGAATCAAGAATAAACAATATTCATACCTTAACAATGAACTCTTGTATTTATGATCCTCCTTACATAACCATGGGGTGCTTCTTGAAGCTTCCGAGATGGTGAACACAACTACGGAACCAATTTGAATTTTCTACGGTTGAATCACAAAATATTTGGGGTTGAAATTGGTTAGGGTTCCCACCTTTCCTAAAATTTGGATAAAATCTGATAAAATTGAGGCTAAGTGCAGGTTTTTAAGACCAAATTTTCGTCCAAATAGAAAATGACCATTGTGCCCTAAAAATTGAAATAAATCCCGAATCTGTCCCCAGTGGACAGTTTTGACAGGCTGAAGTAAATCGATCATAACTCTTTGCTCCGATATCGGATTTGGGTGAAATTGGTATCATTGTAAAGATAATTAAGAGGTCTTTCATTTCATATAAATTAGGCCACCCAGTTCGTCCTGTACTAGGAGTTAGGATCGTTTGAAGTTGACCCTAAAAATCTGTTTTGAGAGGCTGAAGTAAAACGCGTATAACTCCTTACGCAGATATTGGATTTGGATGTAACCAATTGCATTAGAAAGAAGACTCAAAGATCTTTCTATTGATATATGGTAGCTCACCCAGTTCATTATATTGAGGAAGTTATGATCGTTCAAAGTTGACCCAAAAACTGGCAGGCCTCAGTATTTTCCTGCTAATTTACTGTTCACAAAAATCTGTTTTGAGAGGCTGAAGTAAAACGAGTATAACTCCTTACTCAGATGTTGGATTTGAATGAAACCAATTTCATTAGAAAGAAGACTCTCGGAGCTTTTCGTCTATATACAGCAGCCCACACAGTTCCGTTTGCACAATGAGTTATGATCGTCTCAAGTTGGTGTGCCTAGCTGCAGAAATTTTCCTGCAGATCACTGTTCACAGGCTTCCCGGCCACCGATTTGAAATTTCGAACGTGCTCGCTTATATGAAATACTCCTCTGTTTTGGGCAAACTTTATATCGTTGGAAAGCTTATTCCAATACCTACTCATACAACTATTGACGGGATACTTCCGAACACCATAAACTTAATTTAACCCATACGCAAGTCTTTAGGACTCCATATAATCGCGATAAGTGTACGAAAAAAAATTTACGGGGTGTTACATTATCCCCCTCTTAAGAACATTCGTCCTCGAATGTTAGCATAGTTACTCATTTAAGACATGTCCAAGTTTACAATTAACATATTCATCATCATAACATCCTTGCATAAAAACAAACACTTACTTGTTATTGTTCTTCTTCCGTCTCATGAACTTCCTCCTCATCGTTGAATAGGTAAGGGTACTTAATCTTCATCGCTTCCTCGGCTTCCCATGTGATCTCCTCAACTTGTTGATTCCTCCAAAGTACTTTTACCGATGCTATTTCTTTATTCCTTATCTTTTTAATTTGGCGATCAAGAATAGCAATAGGCATTTCTTCAAAAGTTAGATCTTTTGTAATTTGTACATCTTCCGTAGTAGTGATGTGCGATGGATCTCCGATGTACTTGCGAAGCATCGAAACATGAAATACAGGATGAACTGCTGAGAGCTCTTGAGGTAGCTCTAACTCATAAGCAACCTGTCCAAATCTTTGAATGATTTTATACGGACCTATGTATCGTGGACTTAACTTTCCTTTCTTGCCAAACCTCATCACTCCTTTCATCGGTGATACTTTCAAGAATACCCAATCATCGATAGAAAACTCAAGTCCTCTTCTTCTAACATCCGCATAAGATTTGTGTCGACTTTGAGCTGTTGCAAGCCGTTGTTGGATCACTTTAACCTTCTCCATTGCTTGATAAACAAGATCCGGTCCAAATAAGACCGCATCACCTGCTTCAAACCATCCTATTGGCGATCTACACTTTCTTCCATACAATGCTTCGTATGGTGCCATTTTTATACTTGAATGATAGCTATTATTGTAGGCAAACTCGATAAGAGGTAGGTGATCATCCCAGTTGCCTTTGAAATCTAATACACATGCTCGTAGCATGTCTTCAAGTGTCTGGATGGTACGTTCCGCTTGTCCGTCCGTTTGAGGATGAAAAGTCGTACTTAGATTTACTTGTGTCCCCAAACTCCTTTGAAAAAACTTCCAGAAATTCGCGGTAAATTGGGCTCCTCGATCGGATATAATGGAAATTGGAACTCCATGCAACCGAACGATCTCCTTAATATACAACTTCGCATACTCTTCCGCCGTATAAGTTGTCTTAACTGGTAAGAAGTGCGCAGATTTGGTAAGCCTATCAATGATCACCTATATGGAATCAAACTTCCGATATGTACGAGGCAAACCCGTGATGAAATCCATATTGATCTTGTCCCACTTCCAGACTGGAAGATCTATACATTGCATGTAACCACCGGGTTTCTGGTGTTCTACTTTGACTCTTTGACAATTCGGACATTCAGCTACAAATTCGGCAATATTCCTCTTCATGCCATTCCACCAATATATTGCTTTCAAATCTTGATACATCTTAGTCGACCCTGGATGGATGGAATACCTTGAACAGTGTGCTTCTGTCATAATTCTCTTTCTTAGCTCAACTACATCAGGTACACATAAACGATTCTGACACTGAAGCACTCCTTCTCGCGTAAGTTCAAATGCCTTTGTCGTGCCACTCTGCACATCCTCCTTAAGCTGCAATAAAATTGGATCTGCATACTGCTTCTCTTTCACTTCAGCTATCAATGAAGATTCCGCTGCATTACGTACAATAACCTCTTCATCTGGAGTTTCGAGAAGTCGAACTCCCAAATTAGCTAGTTGGTGAAGATCCTTAATAATCCCCTGCTTTTCTATAGATGCCATTTTAGACTTACGACTCAGTGCATCCGCTACCACATTCGCTTTCCCTGGATGATACAAGATATCAACATCATAATCTTTCAACAATTCAAGCCATCTCCGTTGCCTCAAGTTTAGATCTTTCTGACTGAAGATATATTGCAGGCTCTTATGATCGGTATATATGTCAACATGAACCCCATATAAGTAGTGGCGCCATATCTTCAAAGCAAATACAACTGCAGCTAGCTCAAGATCATGCGTGGGATAATTCCTCTCATGAGGTCGCAACTGTCTAGAGCCATAGGCTATTACTCTACCATGTTGCATTAGTACGCATCCTAAGCCAATTCTCGAAGCATCACAGTACACTGCATACCCTTTTGTGCCTTCAGGAAGTACCAATACCGGTGTAGAAGTCAACTTGCTCTTCAGATCCTGGAAACTCTTTTCACAGGCTTCATTCCATTGAAACTTGGAGGCTTTATGCGTCAACTTAGTCAAAGGTGCAGAAATAGAAGAAAAACCTTCAACAAACCTTCTATAATAACCTGCCAACCCGAGGAAACTACGAATCTCCGTAGGCGTCGTGGGTCTTGGCCAATTCTTCACAGACTCAATCTTCTGAGTGTCAACTTTTATGCCTTCACTGGATACAATATGGCCCAAAAATGCCACTGACTTGAGCCAAAACTCACATTTAGAAAACTTCGCATACAGCTTACGATCACGAAGAATCTGCAATGCCTGCCTTAAGTGATTAACATGGTCCTCTTCTGATCTAGAGTAGACCAGAATATCATCTATGAAAACTATCACGAACACATCTAGAAACGGCTTAAACATCCTATTCATCAGATCCATAAAAACTGCGGGTGCATTTGTCAGCCCAAATGACATAACCAGGAATTCATAATGACCATACCGTGTTCGGAAAGCTGTCTTGGGTATATCTTTATCCTTGACTCTCACTTGATGATAGCCTGATCTCAAGTCAATCTTGGAAAAACACTGGGCACCCTGCAACTGGTCAAATAAATCATCAATTCGGGGAAGGGGGTACTTATTCTTGATAGTCACCTTATTCAATTGCTGATAGTCAATACACATCCTCAGCGAACCATCTTTCTTACGCACAAACAATACTGGTGCTCCCCAAGGGGACATACTAGGCCTGATGAACCCCTTCTCTAGCAAGTCTTTCAGTTGCTCTTTCAATTCTCGTAACTCTGCTGGTGCCATTCTATAAGGAGGAATTGAGATTGGTTGTGTGTCTGGCAACAAATCAATACCAAACTCCACTTCTCGTTCAGGAGGTAAACCTGGTAGTTCTTCAGGAAATACATCAGGAAATTCATTCACAACCGGAACGGTCTGAAAAGTTGGCGGCTCTGCCTCTGCATCCCTTACTCTAACCAGATGGTATATGTACCCCTTGGAAATCATTTTTCTTGCCTTAAAGTAAGAAATAAATCTACCTCTCGGCGCGCCAACATTACCCTACCATTCAAGGACTGCCTCATTTGGGAAATGGAAATATACCTTCTTAGAACGGCAATCTACTGTAGCATAACAAGACGCTAACCAATCCATGCCCATAATAACATCAAAATCTACCATTTCCAACTCAACAAGATCGGCCAAAGTATCACGACCACAAATATTCACAACACAATTTCGATAAACATTCCTAGCTATAAGAGATTCCCCCACTGGCGTTGATACTTCAAATGGCTTGGCTAATAATTCGGGTTTTCTTCCGAACCTTCCCGCAACCAAAGGAGTAGCATACGATAATGTAGAACCAGGATCAATTAAGGCATACACATCAAATGCAAAGATGGACAACGTACCTGTAACCACGTCTGGAGAAGCCTCTAAATTCTGCCGATCTGCTAGGGCATACACACGGTTCTGAGCTCCGCTAGCACTAGCTACTCCTCTATCACCTCTACCATGACCCATAGGTTGTGCACCCCTACTCAAAGGAGGCACCGAAGATGACGCAACAGCTGATCCGGTAGGTCGTGTTATACTACCTGTGGTCCTGCGTGGGCAATCTCTAGCCATATGCCCCGGCTTACCGCACCAAAAGCAATTATTCGTCCCAAGCCGACATTCGCCAAAGTGAAATTTTCTACAAATGGGGCACGGGTGTCGTGGAGGTCTCAATTGACTCATACTCCCTTGCCCTTGATACCCTACTGTTCGCGAACTCTGATTTTCACTGCTTTGCCCGAACTGATTACCTCTGAACCTTTGAAATTGCGGTGGAGCACTAATTGCAGGATAAGAAGATAACGGGCTAGGCAATCTATGAGAGAACGAAGGCCTAAAACCTCCCTGAGATGCCACAAACTGCCCTATAGCTCTGGGCCGCTTAGAATATCCTTTTTCTGATTCCTGGGTTCTTCTTCTTTGCCTCTGCTCTTCCATCTTCTGAGCGAAAGCTTGTATCCTCGCTATATCCATGTCCTTGTTCAAAGCAGCAATGGTACAATCTCTAACCAAGTATGGTTCCAATCTATTCACATAGTGATGAACTCTGTCGTCCATAGTAGCTACCACGTTAGAAGCATATCGAGACAAGGAGTTAAATCGAAGACTATACTCTCTTACACTCATATTACCCTGACGAAGATTCAAGAATTGATCTGCACGGGCCTGACGAGTCTCAAATGGAAGATAATGATCAATAAATGCATTTTTGAACTCTCCCCACGTAGTTGGAGGTGCATCAATACCCCTAGATCGTTTCCAATCCTCGTACCACAATATAGCCTCTCCTTTCAGTCTATATGCTGCTAGCTCAACCATCTCTTTACCGGATACATGCATAACATCTAGAACCCTTTGGGTTTGATCGACAAAGTCCTGCGGGTCTTCATTAATATCTGATCCGGTAAAAGTAGGAGGATCCAATTTCAGAAAATCCTGAGTCCGAAGGCTAGCTGCTCTATCCATACCACTAGAACCCGTGGTAGGAATAGCTTGCCCTTGAACTTGACCGGCAACTATACGCGTCAGAAGTTGTACTGCATCCCTCAAATCTCGATCAACAACATTAATAGACGGCCCTTCCGGAGGAGAAGAAGCGCCTGATATATGCTCAGCTTGAGACTCACTTTGCTCAACTTGTGCCGGTGGTGACTTACTAGTACCTTCTCCGGCCACTGCATCTACTCGTTTCCACTTATTCTTTCTCCTTGTAACCGGCATCGTCACTATAATAAATAAAAAAGAAACAATTGGATTAAGCGATTGATTATGACTTTATCTCTAATATGGGATCTATTGCACGATCTAAGAAAGGAAGAGTGGAAACAATCCCTAAATGTCCAATAGCCTCCTGTTTATAGATGTGGTGCACAACACACCGATAAACGAGATTCTACGTAGACACGGCTTTGTAGACTCACTAGGACGAACTTCTCTGATACCACTTCTGTCACACCCCAAATCCCATTGGAGCAGACTGGCACCCGTAGCCGAGGAGGCCCGGGAGAACCCGTTCATAACCTATACTTTCACATTCACATTACTTATGAAAATTAGAAATTTGGGCAGCACTTCGTTGTAAATAGAAGAAAACATTACCTGTATCAGCCCAGCAGACACGCACATATATATATAAACAGTAATTGGCCGTCAGAGCCATCACGTCTATCAACCAAACACTCCTATGGCTGTACAATATGTCTACAAAAGCCTCTACATAGATACACAACTGAGTTGGGGTCGGGACAAACTCCCGCCCACAAAAGACTTTTATGCAAATACCAAAAGTACATATAGAGACGACTTGGGATGCCCCGAAACAACTGGAGCTCACCACTAACAACAGAACGTCCTGGCTCTTACTGCGGAGGTGTACGACCTGAAGTACCTGTTCCTGCAGGCATGAATGCAGGTCCCCCGTGAGGGACGTCAGTACGGAAATATGTACTGAGTATGTAAGGCAGTGAGTATCAAGATGAGATACAAAAGATCAACAGAAACCAGATACGAGTGAATAAACAGTATGAGTAGACCACACTTAAAAGAACTGATGGGATACCTGCACATTACTTTCATATCATTACTTCCCGTAATCCTTATCAATACATAACATATGTCATACAATGGCCAACTGATCAGTGGTACTAATACAATACATCAGGGACCACCCCTGGAATAGCATATATAGATAATCTTTATAATACGATGGCCAACTGATCAGTGGTACTAATACAATACATCAAATCATCAATTTAAAATATAGACATTCCATTTCATAATTCAATTAATCTTTGAGATTGGTTACTTTGTGGTCACACTGTATGGAACTTGAAACCATGATACCTCAATAGGAAAAACATGTAAATAGGTAATCAATATCATTAAGATGAAGTAGAGAATCATGGATACCTCATTAAACCATTTCGGAGTCAACAATAGTATATGGACGTTTTTGACTAGCCGGACATCTTAAAAGTGAAAACAAGTTCAATAGGTAGTGTCGAAGATCATATGATGTTATTATGTGTCATGTGTCGTAGGACAATGTTGGAAGCTTACTTGAGAGTTCCATGGGTCATTATTCATGCCAAAGAGTAGATAGAGTATGTCTTACATACCTTGATATAACCACTTCAATACAAGTGACTTCCCGTACTCTTCGAACACTTATCTACAATAAGTCATTTGTGGCAACAAGTATTAGCAACCAAACCTTACCATTTAGGTATTAACTTCACCAAATAATGTCTAGGAAATAATCCTTTAGCTCATCAATAAGAGTACTACATACATCCTCTTATACTCTTATTACATTCACATATCATGCATTTTCATGAAATATCCCTCAACATCACTCTTAGCCTTTATTTCCCTTCTTAATCACCATCCAATACCAACATGATCACTAGGCATACATAACCACTAATATAATGATATATCACCACAATTCATCCTCCATAATCCAATACAGCAACTTCCATAATTTACAGCAACTTCCATAATTTACTACTAACAATTTATACACAACCAGTCATAACTATGTTTCTAGTTATCTTCCAACATCAAGACAACACTCATAATCCTTTAAAAATACTTATTCATGGATAAGAATCAAGAATAAACAATATTCATACCTTAACAATGAACTCTTGTATTTATGATCCTCCTTACATAACCATGGGGTGCTTCTTGAAGCTTCCGAGATGGTGAACACAACTACGGAACCAATTTGAATTTTCTACGGTTGAATCACAAAATATTTGGGGTTGAAATTGGTTAGGGTTCCCACCTTTCCTAAAATTTGGATAAAATCTGATAAAATTGAGGCTAAGTGCAGGTTTTTAAGACCAAATTTTCGTCCAAATAGAAAATGACCATTGTGCCCTAAAAATTGAAATAAATCCCGAATCTGTCCCCAGTGGACAGTTTTGACAGGCTGAAGTAAATCGATCATAACTCTTTGCTCCGATATCGGATTTGGGTGAAATTGGTATCATTGTAAAGATAATTAAGAGGTCTTTCATTTCATATAAATTAGGCCACCCAGTTCGTCCTGTACTAGGAGTTAGGATCGTTTGAAGTTGACCCTAAAAATCTGTTTTGAGAGGCTGAAGTAAAACGCGTATAACTCCTTACGCAGATATTGGATTTGGATGTAACCAATTGCATTAGAAAGAAGACTCAAAGATCTTTCTATTGATATATGGTAGCTCACCCAGTTCATTATATTGAGGAAGTTATGATCGTTCAAAGTTGACCCAAAAACTGGCAGGCCTCAGTATTTTCCTGCTAATTTACTGTTCACAAAAATCTGTTTTGAGAGGCTGAAGTAAAACGAGTATAACTCCTTACTCAGATGTTGGATTTGAATGAAACCAATTTCATTAGAAAGAAGACTCTCGGAGCTTTTCGTCTATATACAGCAGCCCACACAGTTCCGTTTGCACAATGAGTTATGATCGTCTCAAGTTGGTGTGCCTAGCTGCAGAAATTTTCCTGCAGATCACTGTTCACAGGCTTCCCGGCCACCGATTTGAAATTTCGAACGTGCTCGCTTATATGAAATACTCCTCTGTTTTGGGCAAACTTTATATCGTTGGAAAGCTTATTCCAATACCTACTCATACAACTATTGACGGGATACTTCCGAACACCATAAACTTAATTTAACCCATACGCAAGTCTTTAGGACTCCATATAATCGCGATAAGTGTACGAAAAAAAATTTACGGGGTGTTACAATATACCACCAACACGGGATTTAATCCCTCAAACACCATAATACACATGTTTTCCTCAAAATTATTCAAGAATTCTCCTTAGGGTTTCAAAATAAAAACCCAAATAGTTCAAGATTCGACCGTAAGTTTTCAAAGATAATTACATATTCGGAATCACCAATCCGCAAGCTTCAAGAAACATCTATTATCCTTGGACATAGAGGTACGCGGGGTTTTTCCTAAAATCTCATGGGCATAGAAATTATTTTTTAAGTATCGGGTTTTCGAATTCATGTGCATACTCATGTTTTAGAAGCTTTAATGATATTGTTTTGGCCTTTTGGCTTTCCCCCAAAGTGGTTTGAAAATTATATGTATATGTATATATGTGTTTGTCCTGAAATATGAATTTAAAGTATGATTTTCATGGAACCCCTCTTTTAATGTAAATTTTTCCATGTTTCACGTAATATAAATTATTTTGAAAGACATCTTGAAGAAAAGAAATTATGATATGAAGTGCTTTGACTTTTGCTATGTTTGGAATACGATTCTTGAACACGAAAGAGAGGGTTGTGAATGTTGAATATGCATGTAATGAAAGAATGCATGGTTTTGCCAAAATGCACATGACCACCATATGTTTGATGAAATTTCTGCATGAATTGAACTTTAAGTTCGGAATATGAAATCCTTTACATCAGTTGCATGTTTTGGGTGGTCTAAACTATGTTTTGAATGAAAGCTTTTGCTTAGTACCTTATGGCTCAGAAAAATCATGACTTGCAAGTTCTTGGTATGACGATACCAACTCAGACAAATGCCATATCAGACTCAGACTAACAGACAAATCAGACTTTATCAGATTTGCGTTTTAGAACTTCAGAATTATGCATGTTCAGAAAAGGCTAAAATAGGGCATAAAGAGAGCTTAGGTGGTTCCCTGAAGAAGGCGTGAGTTCAGACAACTCTTTGCCTAAAACCGTGGTTTGCCGACCCGGGTATATTATTATGCGCTGACTTAAATGTCCTGTGGCGTATCAGACTCAGAGACTCCAACCCTTGCGGCACATTTGGGTTGGGGGCTTCCCCGCTGAGTCAATGGCGGATTCCATACAACCCGTGGAATATTCAGACTTGTAGGGGAATACCACCTAACTCAGAAGTAAAACACAGATCATGATTTGAAATGAATAGACAGGTTGCATGTTTTCAGAAAGTGCCCATGTATTTTTCAGAAAAAGTTTTATACATGATGTCTTGATGAAAAATTGCTTTCACTTAACATGTATATATATATATATATATATATATATATATATATATATATATATATATATATATATATATATATGTATATGTATGTATGTTCCATTATACTATTTTTGGATTGCTTCGCGTGCCAGTACTTTTGTGCTGACCCCCCTCCCCCCTCCTTCCAGGTTCTGAGGCACAGTCTAGGGGTCCAGCTACTCAGTAGACATTCTCGGATTTGCCGACTTGATCTCACAGTGGTGAGCCTTCTATTATTCTGAAGGCCTAATTTTGTCAGACATTATCTTACTTATTATGTTTTCGATTTACTGGGGGCTTGTCCCAGTTTCTTTTCAGACAGATGTTTGTGTTCTTAGTAGAGATTTCGCAGACTGATGTCAGATAGTATTATTCAAAAATATTGCAGGACTTGACCATGTTTTCCGTACTCAGTTTCAATTTCGCATTTTATTATGATTATGAATGTTGTGCATGATAACCAGATAGAGAATGGGTGTTCCGGGCCTTCATGGTTCGGGATGCTCATCACGACTAGGGCCTAGGCTCGGGTCGTGATACGTTTCGTGTCAGCACAAAAAGGTAACAAAAGAATATTAAAATTGAATTCAGAGGATAATAACACCCATATGAAATTGAAGAGTATCGTAGAAACTTTGAGTATAGTTTGGTTACTAAATGCTTATCTCTAATTCATTGCTTTCAAAATAGGAACAGGTCCATGTAGGGTAGAGTTAACAGTAGTACATCAATTATTAGCTTTCATTTTCCTATCTAGTATTCAATATCTACTTTTTTCTACTGATTCTTACTCCAACCAATTTCATCTACTTGCTCCATTCCCCCTCACCACTCATTTTCTCCTACCTTTGTTTCCTTGTAAATCTAGTCCACAAAAGAAAAAAAAAAGAAGAAAATTCATAGAATTCAGACTTCAGAGGATCTAGGGAAAGACACAGGAGGCTGTTTTTCTTTATTAGACTAGCCAGTGAAGAATTACTTAAGAGATGGCTATGGAAATCTTATCTACTATTTTGAGCCCAGTCTCAGAACACTTGATACTACCAGTTGCGCGACAGATTGGGTATTTATTTTACTATAGGAACAACATCAGGTCTCCGGATGAAGAATCTAAGAAGCTGGAGGGTATCAGAAGTGGGGTGCAGCAAAGAGCGGAGGCTACCCGGAGAAACTTACAAGTCATTTCACCCCATGTTGAGAACTGGTTAACTAGTGTTGATACTACTACTGCTGATGTGGCAGTTGTAATGGGAGGTCGAACTGAGGTTGAAAGGGGTTGCATCTATGGTAGGTGTCCAACATTAAAGTCACGTTACTTGCTGAGCAGGAGAGCCAAGAAAATTACACTGGAAGTGACTAAACTTCAAAATGAAGGTGACAAGCATGTTATTTTCTGCAATACTGTACAAGATGTTGAACCCAGAAACAGTGTTGAGAAGTTCGACTCCAAAAAACAGAAGGAGGAAGAGGTCTTGGCAGCTTTGAGAGATGAAAGGGTCACTATTGTTGGGATATGTGGTATGGGTGGTGTTGGTAAAACAACACTGGCTGAGAAAGTAAGAGCAAGGGCAAAACAAGCAGGGTTGTTTAATGATGTTGTCATGGTAACTGTCAGTCAACAACAAAAAGACATTAAAAAAATACAGGGTGAGATCGCCAGAGGAGTCGGTCTAACATTAGAAGGGGACGATTTGTTGTGGCGTGGAGATCGGCTGTGTTCAAGGTTAATGCAGAAGGACAGTCGCGTCCTTGTAATTTTGGATGATGTTCGAGAGGTTGTTGATCTAAAGAGGCTTGGCATTTCCAGTGGCAGCGACCACAACTATCAATGCAAAGTGGCATTGACGACGCGCTTCCGAGATGTTTGTGTCAATATGGATGCTCAAAAGATTGTAGATGTTGCAATCTTACCTGATCAAGAAGCATGGGTACTTTTTAGGCAGAAAGCCGTTTATTTAGATCCCTCTCTTCCTGATATAGCAAAAGCCGTTGCCAAAGAATTCAAGGGGCTGCCTCTTGCAATTGTTACTGTTGCAGGAGCACTAAAGGGTAAAATGAAGCCTTCATGGGAGGATGCCCTTGTAGAATTACAAAAAATATCCCAAGAGTGCTTACAGAGGTGTATCAACCTCTGAAGACAAGCTATAATCACTTGAGTGATGAAGCCAAGGATGCCTTTTTGCTTTGTTCCTTGTTTGAGGAGGATAGTGATATTTGGATCGAAGAATTACTTAGATATGGAATGGGGCTTTGAATCTTTTCGGAATACAAAAATTTAAAACGTGCAAGAAATAGGGTGTCTAATCTGTTAGAAACATTGAAAAATTGTTTCTTGCTATCCCAAGGTTCAAACAAAAATTATGTCAAAATGCATGATGTGGTCCGGGACATGGCTATACATATTGCATCTGAGGAACATGAGTTTATGGTAAATCACAATGTGAACTCAGAGAAGTTCCCGAGAAAAGACTCTTACGAGCAATACAGTCACATGTCAATTGTTGCAAATAAATTTGATGAGCGTCCCATACCAATATCTTGCCCATGACTAAAGCTTCTGATGTTAAAACTCTGTTTCGAAGAGGGTTTCATATTACAGGATGATTTTTTTGATGGAATGAGTGAACTCAGTGTCATAAAACTGAGTGGATATGGTTGAAACTCCATTCTGCCCTTTCCATCATCCATTCAGAGGTTGTCAAATCTGAGCACGCTTTGGCTGAGTAATCTAAGGTTGGATGACGTGTCCATTATTGGGAAACTTGTCACTTTAGAAATTCTCAGCATCAGAGGTTCTGACTTACAGGAGCTTCCAGTGGAGATCGGAAACTTGGCCAATCTAACTATGTTAAGAGTATTGGAATACTGGTTACAGAAAACGTATGAGGATTTCACCAGGGGTCTTATCAAGACTAGTTCGATTGGAGGAACTACATATGATGAGAGTAAAAGATTGTAGTTACTCCACCTTGAGGGAGCTGGAATCGTTATCGAGATTGACTGCACTGACCTTAGATGGATGTTCTAAAGATGTGATTTACAGTACCTTGGGCCTTTCCTCCAAGTTGACACAGTATGCTCTTGACGTGAATAGATGCTACACGATCACTTCATTCATGAAAACTTACAACAAGGCTATCAATCTAGACATCACCGAGGGCACCCCATTGGGTGATTGGATCCGCCTCCTGTTGAGGAATAGCGAAGTTGTACATTCAAGAGGAAAGGGCTCCAAGAATGTAGTGGTCGAGTTGCAGAATGTGAAAGATCTCAGGCTGGCTTTTTGTGATCACCTACGTCATCTTTTTTGTGCGTCCTTGGCTTGCCCAGATGACGAAGAAGAGGGGATCCCTCGAAGGACACATATCAGACCCGACGTAATCAAGTTCCCCAATTTACATAGCTTGACACTTGATGATCTGGGTTGCTTCACACACTTTTGCAGTGACACTGTTGAGGGCATTCAGTTCTCTCTGTTACGGGAAATGCATCTGAAGGAATTACGAGAGTTCCAAAATTTCTGGCCTAGAGCCAACAATGCGATCACCAACTCAAATCCTCTTTTTAATGAAAAGGTTTGCTTCTACATGAAAAAGTTTTTATTTGAAGGGTTTTTATGAATTGATATATTTTAGCTTTATAATATATTACTCTCTTTGTTCAAACTTTTGTGATGTTGATAGTCAATTATATTTTTAACTATTTAAATTTAAGTGGCATTGATATAATTTCAGGAGTAACCAAATATTTTGTATCTTTTAAATTTTATAAATTTTTAATTATTGTGATCTATAGTATTTTTTTTATGTATTTTTTATTTTTTTTGAAATATATAGAAGATTATTTCTTTTTAAATATTTTAAGGGGTTAACTATTATAATTTATAATATTTTTTTATTTAATTTTCAAATAATATATGTTAATCTCCTTGTCCAAACTTCTGTGGCATTGATAGTCACTTATATTTTTTAAATAATTCAATTTCTTACTTCTTGTGATTTATAATATTTTTTCTTCTATTACAGTTTAAGTGGCATAATGCTTCGATGACGATAATAATTAATTAGGAGTGACATAGTAAAATCACGATTGAAGCATCGAAGCATACATTACTTAAATGACTTAAAATAGCTAATTATAAGTGATATAACAAAATTACTATAAAAAAAACTTGTGAAAAAATAGTTAAGTAGGCGTCATATAAGACATCAAATTAATTTAACATTAAATATTATTAATTTTTTAATATTTAGATGACTTTGTAATAAGTTTTTAAAATAAAATTTTTAATACTTAGATGACTTTATAATAATTAATTAGAGGTGATATAGTAAAATTACGGTTGAAGCAGACAAGTCATAAATATCTATTTTACTTTTTTTATTAAATATTAATAATTTTCTAATACGTAAATGGTATATAATAATTAATTAGGTGTGATATAGAAAAATCAGCGAGCAAACAACTGAATGGTCGACAAGCAGGATGACCAGAAGCTGCTCACTTCCTCTTATAATATAAGAGAATGTCTTTTTTTAAAAAATTATATACAACGACATACCTAGTTCTTTATCGTGCCTTTTTTATTGTAATTAATAAAGTATTTTTCAACCTATAATTTGAAATTCTATTGAAGTATAATAGAGTAGCCATTGGGAATTTCGTACAAAATATGCCTCTATTTTAAATGCGTGGTTAGAGAGACTATGTGTACATGGGACACTCTGGTTCATTTTTTATCAAAATCAAACCAAATCAACTATACTAATTTTTTCGAAGATTTTCATTCCTTCGTCACATGAACATCATTTCAATCTCAATTTTATGGAGTTATAGATAAGGTTTTAGTAAATCAATAAAAGTTTAGTGGTAACTGAGAAATTGACAAAAACATATATACTGTTAAGAATTTAAGTTTTGTGCGTTGTTAGTGTACAAAATATTTTACACTATGTAAATTTGATTTGCTATTGCATGTTATTCAATTTTTTTTCATAAAAATTAAAAAAAAAAAAAAAAATTTGAGTAACCTATAATAGCAGGTCAAGTTCATTGATAGTGTAGAATATTTTGTACATTGTTAGTGCACAAAACTTAAATTCTAGTGTTGAACGCATGGTAGTTATTTTTTAAAGTCTAATAATAACTTTGCAATGATGTACGTATTCAAACTTGACCAAATTTTAATAATATATAAAATTCATTATAAAACCCAAAAACTGATAGAGCTGATTCAGTTTTAAAAATTACCAATAATACATCATCTCAATTTGACCCTTTTCACCCTCTTTTTGATGAAAGTGTGTTTCTATTATTCTACTTGATTATTAAGAAAAAATAATTTCTTTGACAGTTTCTCAAGTAGAATATTTATTAATTTCTCCATTTTATTAGAAATAGAGTGGTAGAATTCATAGTTAAATGGATAATACAATTAATTTATAGATTGTCTATTCATATACATTTACATTTTATTGATATCTAATGATTTAGTCGAAAAATGATTTAATTTACTGTGATAACATAACATTAAAAGACACATTCCAGAAATCAGAATTTTATTTGTAATTATATGCAAGACGTCAGAAATGGAGTTGATACCTTGTCAACGTTTGCAGGTTTCTTGTTCCCACCTGCAAGTGCTAGAACTAAATGAGGCTAACAGCATAACTGCTCTATGCTCTCACCAACTTCCAACTGCCTACTTCAGCAAACTTGAGACATTGCAAGTAAGGTATTGTGGAAAATTGAGAAATTTGATGTCTCCATCAGTGGCCAGAGGTCTTCTGAATCTCTGAACACTATGGATAAAAGCATGCCAATCAATGGAAGAAGTGATCGTAGAAGAAGAAGAACAAGGAGATGAAATCACGTGTAATGACCTCTTATTTCCCGTGTTGGATAAGCTGCAACTTCGCGATCTGCCAAAGCTGGGGCATTTCATTCTGACTAAGCAAACTCTTGAATTCCCATTTCTTAAAGAAGTGGATATTAGTATATGCACTAAAATGAAGGCATTTATCCAACAAGGAACTGTCAGCACACCGAGTCTTGAAAGTGTGAACAATGATGATGACCTGAAAGTAGTTGATACGATGTTCAATTCTAACGTTTGTCTTGTGCCGCAGTTTAACTACATACCTGTGTCATTCATTAATACACCCCTGGTCTACTTCTCTTTTTCCCGTTTTAACCTGCGAATAATAATAGTAATCTTCAGATACTTGTATATACTTGTCACTTGAAGCTGGGGCATTTCTTTAAGTAATTAGATTTTCACCTGTTGTTACCAAGATGTAAGATGAGATATGGTTCATATTCCATTTTGTACTTGAAGCACTACTGAAATATCATCCCATGCTACATTTGCAGGTTTCTTGTCCCTACCTGGAAGTGGTAAAACTCTATGAGGCCAACAGCATAACTGCTCTGTGCTGTCACGAACTTCCAACTGCCTCCTTCAGCAAACTTGAAGCCTTGGAAGTAGAAAATTGTGGAAAACTGAGAAACTTGATGTCTCCATCAGTGGCCAGAGGTCTTCTGAATCTACGAATGCTATATATAGGATACTGCCAATCAATTGAAGAAGTGATCACCGAAGAGGAACAACAAGGAGATGAAATCATGTGTAATGAACCCTTATTTCGCCGATTGGAAAAGCTGAAACTTCACAATTTGCTAAAGTTGGGGCATTTCATTCTGACTAAGCATGCTCTTAAATTTCCATTTCTTAAAGAAGTGGATATTCGTGTATGCCTTAAAATGAAGGCATTTATCCAACAGGGATCTGTCAGCACACCGAGTCTCGAAAGTGTGAACAGTGATGATGAGCTGAAAGTTGTTGATCTCAATAAAACGATGTTCAATTCTAAGGTTTGTCTTCCGTCGCTTTATAACTAAATGCTATATATATTTGTGTCATGCATTAACAGACCCCTGGTCACCTGCTCTCTTTCTGATTTAACTAGCAAATAGTAATAGTTATAGTGAAGTGGTGGAAACACTTCCAAACTTAGCTTGAATTATTATTTTTGTCTTGAACTATGCCTAGTATTTAAAACATCCATAGACTTGACTAAATCAATTTAAAAACGCCCATGATCTGCCAGCTGACTTAGCAAGTGGTCTCAACCTCTTTTTTGCACGCGAGGTGCTTATGAAAAATGCCGCATAAGCAGATCATCATGTTTGATTGCTTGTTTAATTGTCTTGATGACAAAGAATTTGAAAACTCAACGAATTTCCTAATCCAAATTCAATAATTAACTACACCCACACTAAATAAACTTACAGACAATTACAAAGCAAGCCAAAGATTTGGAGTTTATAGAAGATTTCTAGACTAAAACCATGCCACTCAGGTAAGAAATAGGGGCCATTTTTAAGTTCATTGGGGTAAGGGAGTGAGGGTTGGGTTAAAAAAATTATTTTGTCTTTTAAAAATAAAATTAAAAATATGCCTCTATTTTAAATGCACGGTTAGAGACTCTATGTACATGGAACGTTTTGGTTCACTTTTTATCAAAATCAAACCAAATCAACTAATTTATATATTGTATTAGTAATTATAAGACACATTCCAGAAATAAGAATTTTATTAGTAATTATTTGCAAGACGTTAGAAATGGAGTTGATACCTTGTCAACGTTTGCAGGTTTCTTGTCCCAACCTGGAAGTGCTAGAACTCAATGAGGCTAACAGCATAACTGCTCTATGCTCTCACCAACTTCCAACTGCCTATTTCAGCAAACTTGAGACATTGGAAGTAAATAATTGTGGAAAATTGAGAAACTTGATGTCTCCATCAGTGGCGAGAGGTCTTCTGAATCTCCGAATACTATGGATACAAGACTGCCAATCAATGGAAGTGATCGCATAAGAAGAACAAGAAGGAGATGAAATCATGTGTAATGACCTCTTATTTCCCGTGTTGGATAAGCTGCAACTTCGCGATCTGCCAAAGCTGGGGCATTTCATTCTGACTAAGCAAGCTCTTGAATTTCCATTTCTTAAAGAAGTGGATATTAGTATATGCACTAAAATGAAGGCATTTATCCAACAGGGAACTATCAGCACACCGAGTCTTGAAAGTGTGAACAATGATGATGACCTGAAAGCAGTTGATACGATGTTCAATTCTAACGTTTGTCTTGTGCCTCGGTTTAACTATATATCTGTGTCATTCATTAATACAGCCCTGGTCTACTTCTCTTTTTCCCGTTTTAACCTGCGAATAATAATAGTAATCTTCAGATAGTTGTTTATGCTTGTCACTTGAAGCTGGGGCATTTCTTTAAGTAATTAGATTTTCACCTGTTGTTACCAAGATGTAAGATGAGATATGGTTCATATTCCATTTTGTACTTGAAGCACTACTGAAATTTCATCCCTTGCTACATTTGCAGGTTTCTTGTCCCAACCTGGAAGTGGTAAAACTCGATGAGGCAAACAGCATAAATGCTCTGTTTTCTCACCAACTTCCAACTGTCTACTTCAGCAAACTTGTAACCTTGAAAGTAGGGTGGTGTGAAAAACTGAGAAACTAGATGTCTCCATCAGTGGCCAGAGGTCTTCTGAATCTCTGAACACTATGGATAGAAAAATGCCGATCAATGGAAGAAGTGATCGTAGAAGAAGAACAACAAGGAGATGAAATCATGTGTAATGACCCCTTATTTCCCGTGTTGGATAAGCTGAAACTGTACGATCTGCCAAAGCTGGGGCATTTCATTCAGACTAAGCAATCTCTTAAATTTCCATTCCTAAGTGCATATCCATGAATGCCCTAAAATGAAGACATTTATCCAACAGGGAACTGTGAGTACGCTGAGTTTTGAAAGCGTGAACAATGATGATGAGTTGAAAGTTGTTGACCTCAACAAAGCGGTGTTCAATTCTAAGGTTTGTCTTGTGCCGCTTTATAACTAAATGCTATATATATTTGTGCATGCCATGCACTAATAGACCCCTGGTCTACTGCTCTCTTTCTCATTTAACTAGCTAAGAGTAATAGTAATAGTTAGAGTGAAGTGGAAGCACTTTCAAACTAAGCGTGAATTATCACTTAAGGATGTATTTGATTTGATATTTTCCTAGAAAATGTTTTAATGGAAAACAAGTTGGTTTTTAGTTTTTTTCTTATGTTTGGTTGGTGAGTAAAAAATATTTTCCTAAAAAATTTCATGAAAAATAAGTTGGTTTCTTACTTATTTTTTTATATTTGGTTTGTGAATGAAAAATATTTTTCTGAACATAAATTTTAATGTTTAGCTAAAAAGTAGAAATTACTTTTTAGAAAATAATTTTTGATCCTGAAAAATATTTTTTTAGAGTGTGTTGGGTATGGAGGAGGAAAATATTTTTTAGGAAAATAAGTTGTTTCTTATTTAAATTCTTGTGTTCGTTATGAAAGTAGAAAAATATATTCTAAAAATATTTGTATTTATTTAACATAAAACAGGAGAACAAATCGGGTAAGTAGAGTGAATAAGAAAAAAGTTCTGAATTTTTTTTAAAACAAATTAAAAAAATTAAAATTTTTTTTGTTGGACGGGGGGTTAGTAGGGATGTGTGTGTGTGTGTCAGAATAGGTGGTAGAGGTGGAGTAAGAAAAAAACTTTGAATTTCTTTTTTAAAAACAAATTTAAGAATAACAAATCGGGGGAGGCTAGTAGGGGGTGCGGGTCGGGGTAGGCGACAGAGGGTGGGATGAAAATAATTATTTTTTAAAAAAATTAGTTTTTTTTTTTTTTGGGGGGGGGGGGAGGAGGAGGTTGTAGGGGTGGGGTATGATTTGTTTTATTTTTTTATTTTTTAGTTAATAAATCTTGCCTTTTTTTAATTGTAATTTATAAAATATTTTCTAACTTATAATTTGAAATTCTTTTGAAGTATAATAGAGTAGCCATTAGGAATTTCTTACAAAATATGCCTCTATTTTAAATGCACGGTTAGAGCCTCTGTGTACATGCGACGTTTTGATTCACTTCTTATCAAAATCAAACCAAATCAACTATTCCATTTTTTACAACTAATTTATATATTGCATATTCGTATAGTTACATTTTATTGATATCTAATGATTTAGTCTAAAAATGATTTAACTTACTGTAATAAAAGAACATTAAAAGGCACATCAGAAATAAGAATTTTATTAGTAATTATTTGCAAGACACGAGAAATGGAGTTGATACCTTGTCAATGTTTGCAGGTTTCTTGCCCCAAGTGCTACAACTCGATGAGGCTAACAGCATAACTGCTCTATGCTCTCATCAACTTCCAACTGCCTCCTTCAGCAAACTTGAGACATTGATAGTGGAAAATTGTGGAAAATTGAGAAACTTGATGTCTCCATCAGTGGCCAGAGGTCTTCTGAATCTCTAGAAACAAAATATAGAAAATTGTCCGTTAATGGAGGAAGTGATCACAGAAGAAGAGCAACAAGGAGAAGAAATCATGACAAATGAACCCTTATTTCCTGTGTTGGTAGAGCTGAACCTTGACAATTTGCCAAAGCTGGGGCATTTTATTCTGACTAAGCATGCTCTTGAATTTCCATTTCTCAGAGCAGTGAAGATTAATGACTGCCCTGTAATGAAGACGTTTGGCTCTGTGAGTACACCGAGTCTCGAAATTGTGAACAATGATGATGAGCTGAAAGTAAATGATCTGAATGAATGGATACATTAGAGGTTCAATTCTAAGGTTTGTCTTGTGACGCTAGCTGGCTGTATAACTAATTAACTCTACTGCTATCTTTCCATCTTAACTTAATAGTAATAGTAATATTCAGATTCTTATGTTCATCACTTGAAGTATCTTCCTTTTGCCTGCCCCCAAATTTTTATCTTTCAACTAAATATTGTAATGTTTGTTCTTTTGTAATCTCCACTCTCAGGAAGAAGATGGAAGCGAATCTGAAGCTTCAATCGAGTGACAACAGAAGCTAACGTGTTGTTTATGAGTCCAAAACTAGGAAGGTAATAACTAAGTACTCGACGATAAGTCCAAAGTGATACATATGTTCATGATGGGAGGTAACAAGCAGAGGTGGGTCTACACTATATCCCATGGGTTCACATGAACCCAACGGCTTTTGCCCAAAGACTTGTACGATAAATTGTGAACACAATTACTATTATTATTATATTAAACTTGAGGGCCCTGTAGAATACGATAAATTTTAAATTTTGAATTCTCTTGTGAAAGACATATTATCTGGATATGATTTGTGTTTCAGTTTGATAATATATAGGAAGCAAAATAATCATTCCTCCATGCGATTTTCCTCCGACTGCTTTGACTATGTGAATGGGTTTTGGTTGAGTGCAGCAGGAGCGACTCCTCCTTGGCTTTCTTTCCTTTCATCCTGTATGGTTTGCCAAGTAATTTTAATAGCAAGAAAAGCCACATGATAAATAAAAAGTAATGGAAATTAGTGAAGCACGGTCTAAGGAACCTCTTAGCAATATGTCTCTCCTCCCTATCGACACTAATTTTATCAATTTTCTTGATGGCCTCCAAAGTGTTCTCAGTTATGTTCCTGTCATGTCTCAGTTACGTTCAAAGCTTTTAAATGGGTATAAAATTAAGTTTTTGGAAGAAAACGAGTGAGACAGTTTTCCAAAATCCTAATTTGGGGCCATATCTAATGCAAATAACAAATAACAGACTCAATGTTAACCAGTCATGTTAAATAATAAAGGCATGTCGGATCATCTAATGCAATTCTAATCACTGTTTCATTTTTTAAAGAGTCCTTTGGTCTCTTTCATATATAAAATGTATTTACGTTGGTCTCTAGAGGCCTATATTGGTTACTCCGAAATTGAGCACTTCTAACCGCGGTTCCTGATGTATGCATGTCTCCTATCTGCATATGAAAAATAATTGGTTTTACGGTTCTTTTCGAGTAGTAAATCTTTCTGTTGACACAAGTTGTCCATGTGATACTGGAATTAAGCAACATTGGCATATGATCACATGTGTCTCCAAAAAATTGGACCAACTTTTTTTTTTTTTTCTGTATGATTGTGATACATGAAGTCAACTTTTTTATCGTTGGTATCATCCATGTAATGCTTTTTCTAAGGCCACTGTCACTCATATTAAGGGAGAAAACCACAGAGATGACAGAATGCTAATTTAAATTTCTTCTCTTTTTAATAACGATCAAGAATATCTTATGTAGGTATATATAACGTGGCTTATCTAAAATTATCTTTGGTCATATTATGGAGTTCACCACTTGCTTTATTTTATTATTTGACACGTATTCAAGAAAACAAGTTGGCTTTATCATGACTGGCATTAAGATACTATCACAAGCACATCAATTCCCACCTTTTAAGTTTTAACAGAAAGTGGACATTTTGGTTCAAAGACTAAGTTATACATGAATCATAATGCGGGAATTAGTTATGTAAGAATAAGTTATATAAGGATTAGTAATACAAAGATTATTTCTTGTTGCATGTTTGATTCAGTGCACTAAAATCCTAATATATGAGCTATTTCGGGACTTCTTTATGCTTTATGTACTAAACCAGTTGTTGTAACAATATCATTCTTGTTGGTTATAATAGGAACAAAATGAAATTATTGATACAGTTTTTTCTTTGCAAAATGTTAAATTGGTAACAAGTGGGGGTTTTATATGTGAAAATTTGAAAGTAAACTATTAAAGTCAACAACTATGAAGGCTGCTCCTAGTTTTGTGTGTAGTAACATTTAATTAACACAAGCGTTTACCATGTCTTATGTATAACATGGCTCTGTCTTTTAACGTTATTTTTGGTCAAATTATCTAATTCGAAAAGTCTTCTTAAATTTCGTGTATAATCAAAACCAAACAAATAAATTGCAGCGGTGGGAGTATTCGTTTTGGTCAAATTGTAGACTTCACCACTTGCTTTATTGTATTGCGAAACACCTATTCAAGTAAACAAGTTGGCTGTGTTCGAACAAGTTTTTTCACAAGAAAGTAAAGGCCACAATGCATATTGCAAGATGCACATGAATTTATTCTTTACATGTCTGTGGAGTTTGACTCCAGAAAATTGGTAGTGGATTGGTGGATAATATTTTTATGCATTTATTTATCAAATAGGAGGATTGTTCTAGCTATTTCCAGGACTAAACCAGTTGTTGTCATTCTTCTCATTCTTGTTGGATATAATACGAACAACTTGGAAGTATTATTGTGAAAACTCAAAAGTAAAATTATTAAAGTTAATAACTATGGAACCACTCCAAGACACACGTGCAGGAAGCTGCTCTTAGTTTTATGTGAAATACAACTTTTAAATACAATATTTAATTAACATTATTGTGAGATCATCCAAGAGTGTCTATAAATGAAGTCATCCCTCAGCTGTCATTTTCATCTGATCCAACCGTTCCCTTTTCTTCTTAATCAATACTCTATAATCCTCTGTTGTATTCACTCTCGATTCTTACTCCAACCATTTTCATCACTTTGTTCCATTACCCTTAGCTTTCATTTTCATCTCGGCCTCATCACTTTATCCCCAGGCTTCTTTCTTTTTCAACCATTCCCCTGATTTTTCATTTTCTTTGCCTACCTTTGCTTCCTTGTAACTACAAACTCTAGTAAAAAATTATCAAAACAGATAAAGGAAAAAAAAAAATTATTAGAGTTCAGACACAGGAGTCTGTTTTTCTTTGTTACACTAGCCAGTGAAGAATTAATAAGGAGATAGCTATGGAAATCTTATCTATGTTTGTGGACAAAGTCACAGCTTGCTTGATCCCGCCAGTCGTGCGAGGAATTGGATATTTCTATTATTACAAGAGAAACATCACATCTCTGGAAGAAGAATCTAAAAAGCTGGAGAACACCAGAATTGGGGTGCATCAAAGAGTGGAGGCTGACCGGAGAAACTTACAAGTCATTTCACCCAATGTTGAGGATTGGTTAAGTAGTGTAGATACCTCTACTGCTGATGTGGCAGTTTTACTACGACATAGAGTTGAGGTTGAAAGAGGTTGCTTCAATGGTTGGTGTCCAAACTTGAAGTCACGTTACTCGCTGAGCAGGAAAGCTAAGAAAATTGAACTGGATGTGATTAAACTTCAAAATGAAGGTGACAAGCATGCTGTTTTCAGCAATCCTGTACCAGCTGGTGAAATTGAAGCTATGCCTAGTAACAGTAATGAGGAGTTTGATTCCAGAAAACAGAAGGAGGAAGAGGTCATGGAAGCTTTGAGAGATGAGGGGATCACTGTTGTTGGGATATGTGGTATGGGTGGTGTTGGTAAAACAACACTGACTGAGAAAGTAAGAGCAAGGGCAAAACAAGCAGGGTTGTTTAATGATGTTGTCATGGTAACTGTTCGTCAACAACAACCAGACATTAAAAAAATACAGGGTAAGATCGCCAGAGCAATCGATCTAATATTAGAAGGGGACGATTTGTTGCAGCGTGAAGATCGGCTGCGTGCAAGGTTAATGCAGAAGGGCAGTCGCGTCCTTGTAATTTTGGATAATGTCTGGAAGAAGGTTGATCTAAAGAGGGTTGGAATTCCCAGTGGCAGCGACCACAACTATCAATGTAAAGTGGCATTGACGACGCGTCTCCGAGGTGTTTGTGACGATATGGAGGCTCAAAAGATAGTAGATGTTGAAATCTTATCTGAAAAGGAAGCATGGATCCTTTTTAAGCAGAAAGCTGGTAATTCAGCTGATGATCCCTCTCTTTCTGAAGTAGCAAAAGAAGTTGCCAAAGAATGCAAGGGGCTTCCACTTGCAATTGTTACTGTTGCAGGAGCACTAAAGGGTAAAACCAAGCCTTCATGGGAGGATGCCCTTGTAGAATTACAAAAATCAGTACCAAAAAATATCCGAGGAGTGCTTGCAGATGTGTATCAACCTCTGAAGATGAGCTATAATCACTTAGAGAGTGATGAAGCCAGGTATGTCTTTTTGCTTTGTTCCTTGTTTGAGGAAGATAGTAATATTTGGAGTGAAGAATTACTTAGATATGGATTGGGGCTTGGCATCTTTTCAGAACTCGAAAATTTAGAACGTGCAAGAAATAGGGTGAGTAATCTGTTAGAAACATTGAAAAATTGTTTCTTGTTATCCCATGGTTCAGATATAAATTATTTCAAAATGCATGATGTGGTCCGGGACATGGCTATACATATTGCATCTGAGGAACATGAGTTTATGGTAAATCACAATGTGAACTCAGAGGAGTTCCCGAGAAAAGACTCTTACGAGCAATACAGTCACATGTCAATTGTTGCAAATAAATTTGATGAGCGTCCCATACCAATATCTTTCCCCAGACTAGAGCTTCTAATGTTAAAATTCTGTTTTGAAGAGGGTTTCAAATTACAGGATGGTTTTTTTGATGGAATGAATAAACTCAGTGTCATAAGCCTGAGCGGATATGATCGGCACTCCATTATGTCCTTTCCAGCATCCATTCAGAGGTTATCAAATGTGAGGACATTGTATCTGAGTAATTTAAAGTTGGATTCCATATCCATCCTAGGGGAACTTGTCACTTTAGAAATTCTAAGCATCAGAGACTCTCAGTTAGAGGAGCTTCCAGTGGAGATAGGAGAACTGACTAGTCTAATTATGTTAGAGTTTTGGAAATGGGGAGGAGAACCTATAAGGATTTCACCAGGGGTCTTTTCAAGACTAGTTCGGTTGCAGGAACTACATGTGGTGGGAGTAGAACATTGTAGTTACTCCACCTTAAGGGAACTGGAATCCCTATCGAGGTTGGCTGCACTGACATTAGATGAATGTTCCAAAGATGTGATTTACAGTAACTTGGGCCTTTCCTCCAAGTTGACACGATACGCTCTTACAGTGGGTGAAGATTGCATATCAACTTCAAACATGGGCAGTTACAACACGAATATCTCTGTAGAGGTCACTGAGACCACTCCATTGGGTGATTGGATCCGCTCCCTGCTGAGGAAGAGCGAATGTGTATGTTCAAGAGGAAATGGCTCCAAGAATGTGTTGACCGAGTTGCAGCTGGATGAATTTCAGAACGTGAAAGATCTCTGCCTAGGTCAATGTGATTCATTGGCACATCTATTGAATATCCACTGTCAGAATAATATTTCGTTCCCCAAACTCGAAAGTCTGTTGGTAAGCGGTTGTAGTAGTCTACAGTATCTTCTTTGTGTGTCCTTGGCTGCAGGGAAGTCAACAGTAGGTTTTCCTGGTGCTGCTGCTGATGATGAGGAAGATGAGATGTCTCGGAGGACACATATCCAAGTAATCAAGTTCCCCAATTTACATTCCATAAAGCTTGAGTCTCTGGAATGGTTCACACACTTCTGCAGTGACACTGTTGAGGGTATTGAGTTCCCTCAGTTACGGAAAATGGTCTTTGGGGATTTACCGGAGTTCCAAAATTTCTGGCCTAGAGCCAACAACTCCATCACTGACTCAAATCCTCTTTTTCATCAAAAGGTTTGTTTCTACTTCTCTACATGTACAACTAAAAAATAATTTTAGTTTTTATTTGGAGGGTTTTTATGAATTAAAATTTTACCTTTTTACTTAAGGATATTACTTACACAGTGTTATTATATACAACAACATACCCCAGTATATATTTTTTCTATTTACTAGTCTATGTGAACGTGTGTTGCATGTTTATCTTAAAATAAGTACACTACCATGCAGAAGCACACAGAGAGAATAAATTGCAAGGAAGGAAAAGTATTACACTTTCATATACTTTGTTGTTTAACCTTGTCGATAACCAAACTTTCTTTTAATTTGTACATATATAAAAGTCTACCAACTTTTGATGGACATTTACAACTAAGGATCTTCATGTTATCAATATCAGGGCCATTGTCCAAGTAACATTCATGTTACTGTAAAGGGGCTTTGAATAGTGCATTATATTCATTTCGTTTGTTGCTTTTCTTGTGTTTTAGATTTTCATGCGATGATAAAGTAGAACGAAAAAGCCGTAGGGTGTATGGATATATATATGTATAAAAAGACAAATCAGAAATAAGAATTTTTTTAATTGTTTCTAACACTATCAGAAGAGAGAGACTTGTAAACAAATTCTTCCCAACAATTAAACAACTACCGAATAATATGGGATGTTTGCAGGTTTCTTGTCCCAACCTGGAAGTGCTAGAACTCTGTTATGCTGACAACATAAGTGTTCTATGCTCTCACCAACTTCCAACTGCCTACTTCAACAAACTTGAAATATTGGAAGTGAGGTGTTGTGGAAAATTGACAAACTTGATGTCTCCTTTAGTTGCCAGAGGTCTTCTGAATATCCGAAAACTAAAGATAGAAGATTGTCCAGTAATAGAAGAAGTGATCACAGAAGATGAATGCCAAGGGAAAGAAATCATGACTAATGAGCCCTTGTTATTTCCCAGATTGGAAGAGTTGTACCTTGAGGATCTACCAAAGTTGGGGCATTTCTTTCTGACTAAGCGTGCTCTTGAATTTCCATTTCTCATACTAGTGAAGATTCGTGACTGTCCTGAAATGAAGACATTTGTCCAACAGAGATCTGTGAGTATACCAAATCTCAAAAGCGTGAACCATGATGATGCACTGAAAGTAGTTGATCCGATGTTCAATTCTAAGGTTTGTCTTGTGCGTTGTATAACTAATTACTATATAAATTTGTTTTATACATGAATCTTTTGATAGTTATTTCTGTTTGTCACTTAAGCAACTTCCTTTAATTAATAGCTTTTGACTTGCTATTACCTTGAGATATGGTTCACTTATGGATTTTCACTTGAAGCTATATTGCATTTCCACCCCTTATACAAATTATAAGGATTTACAACATTTGCAGGTTTCTTGTCCCAATCTGGAAAATCTTTGTGTCTGGGGGGCTCACAGCATAACTGTTCTATGCTCTCACCAACTTCCAGCTGCCTACTTTAGCAAACTGGAAATATTGGATATACAAAATTGTGGGCAATTGAGAAAATTGATGTCTCCATCGGTGGCTAGAGTTGTTCTGAATCTCCGAATACTACACATAACAAATTGTCCATTGATGGAAGAAGTGATCTCAGAAGAGGAACAACAAGGAGAAGAAATGAATAATGAGCCCTTATTTCTCCGGTTGGAAGAGTTGTACCTTGAGGGTCTACCAAAGCTGGGACATTTCTTTCTAACTAAGCCTGCTCTTGAATTTCCATTTCTCGAACTAATGAAGATTGACCACTGCCCTGAAATGAAAACGTTTATCCAACAGGGATTTGTGAGTACACCGAGCCTCAGAAGTATGAACAATGATGATGAGGTGAAAGTAGACAATGTCAATAGAGCGATGTTCAATTCTAAGGTTTGCCTTGTACCGTTTTATAACTATTTTCTACATATATGTATGTCATGCATTAATACACCCCTGCTCTACTTCTCTCTTTCCGTTTTAACTAGCAAATAGTAATAGTAATCTTCAGATAGTTATTCTTGTCTGTCACTTGAAGCAACTTTCTTTAATAAATAGTTTTTCACTCGTTACCTTGAGATATGGTTCACTTATGGATTTGTACTTGAAGCAATATTTAATTTACATCCCACATATAAATTACAAGGCCTTACAACATTTGCAGGTTTCTTGTCCCAGTCTGAAAAAACTATGTACCAGAGGGTCTCACAGCATCTCTATTCTATGCTCTCACCAACTTCCAGCTGCCTACTTCAGAAAACTTGAAACATTGGAAGTATGGAACTATGACAAATTGAGAAACTTGATGTCTCTATCAGTAGCCAGACATCTTCTGAATCTTCGAATACTAAGGATAAAATCCTGCCAATCAATGGAAGAAGTGATTGCAAAAGAGGAACAAGAAGGAGAAGAAATCATGACTAATCAGCCTTTTTTTTCCTTGTTGCAAGAGTTGTACCTTGATGATCTACCAAAGCTGGAGCATTTCTTTCGGACGAAGCATACTCTTGCATTTCCATTTCTTGGAGAAATATTGATTAATAACTGCCATGAAATGAAGACATTTGTGCAACAGAGATCTGTGAGTACACCGAGTCTCGACACTGTGACTGTGATCAATCATGATGAGGTGAAAGTAGTTGATACAATGTTTCATTATAAGGTTTGTCTTGCGCTACTATATAATTAATTTATATATATGTGTGTGTGTGTGTTGCATGCATTAATAAACCCCATGTCTACTGCTCTCTTTCGGTTTAACTAGCAAATAGTTATTTTTGTTCGTCATTGAAGCTACTTAAGTAGTAATTAGTTTTGCACTTGTCGTTACTTTGATATAAGATGACATATGTTTCATTTTTGGATTTGTACTTGAAGCTATATTGCATTACATCCCATATCTAAATTACAAGGCGTTACAAAATTTGCAGGTTTCTTTACCTAGCCTGAAAAGGTTATCTGTTGATGGGGCAAACAGCATAACTGCTCTATGCTCTCACCAACATCCAGCTGCCTACTTCAGAAAACTTGAAATATTTGAAGTATTGAACTGTGGAAAATTGAGAAACGTGATGTCTCCATCAGTGGCCAGAGGTCTTTTGAAACTTCGAATACTAAAGATAAAATCCTGCAAATCAATGGAAGAAGTGATCACAGAAGAGGAACAATATCGAGAAGAAATCATGACTATTCAGCCCTTATTTTCCCTGTTGGAAGAGTTGTACCTTGATGATCTACCAAAGTTGGGGCATTTCTTTCGGACAAAGCATGCACTTGAATTTCCATTTCTCGGAGAAGTCCACATTAATAACTACCATGAAATGAAGGCATTTTTCCAACAGGGGTCTGTAAGTACACCGAGTCTCAACAGTGTGACTATGAACAATGATGATGAGGTGAAAGTTGTTGATACAATGTTCCATTTTAAGGTTTGTCTTGTGCCGTTGTATAACAAATTACTATATACATACATACATGCATGCATGCATACATATATATATGCGTATATATATTGTGCCATGGATTAATTGACCCATTGTCTACTGCTCTCTTTTCCTTTAACTTGCAAATAGTTACTTTTGTTCGTCACTGAAGCTACTTTCTTTTAAGTAATTTGTTTTTTCTTGTTGTTACCTTGATTTAAGATGAGATATGGTTCATTTATGGATTTTTACTTGAAGCTATATTGAATTTCCATCTCTTAAATAAATTACAAGGCGTTACAACGTTTACAGGTTTATTTTCCTATCCTGGAAAGGCTATTTGTTTTTGGGGCTAACAACGTAACTGCTTTATGCTCTCACCAACTTCCAGCTACCTACTTCAGCAAACTTGAAATATTGGAAGTATGGAACTGTGAAAAATTGAGAAACTTGATGTCTACATCAGTGGCCAGAGGTCTTCTGAATCTTCGAATGCTAAGGATAAAATCTTGCCAATCAATGGAAGAAGTAATCACAGAAGAGGAACAACAAGGAGAAGAAATCATGACTATTCAGCCCTTATTTTCTCAGTTGGAAGAGTTATATCTTGATGATTTACCAAAGCTAAGACATTTCTTTCGAATGAAGCATGCTCTTGAATTTCCGTTTCTTGGAAAAGTGCGCACTAATAATTGTCATGAAATGAAGACGTTTGTCCAACAAGGATTTGTGAGTACACCGAGTCTCGACAGTGTGACTGTGAACAATGATGATGAGATGAAAGTAGTTGATACAATGTTCCACTCTAAGGTTTGTCTTGTGCTGCTGAATAACTAACTACTATATAAATATATATATACACCCCATGTCTATGACTCTCTTTCCGTTTTAACAAGCAAATATTTAGTTCTGTTCGTCATTGAAGCTACTTTATTTATGTAATTAGTTTTTCACTTGTTGTTACCTAGATATAAGATGAGATATGATTCATTTATGGATTTGTACTTGAAGCTATATTGAATTTCCATCCCTTAATATAAATTACAAGGTGTCACAACATTTGCAGGTTTCTTTTCCTAGCCTGGAAAAGCTATTTGTCAATGGGGCTAACGGCACAACTGCTCTATGCTCTCACCAACTTCCAACTGGCTACTTAAACAAACTTGAAATATTGGAAGTACGTAGATGTAGAAAATGGAGAAATTTGATGTCTCCATCAGTGGCCAGAGGTCTCCTGAATCTCCGGAATCTAAAGATAGAAAAATGCCCATTAATGAATGAAGTGATCACAGAAGAGGAACATCAAGGAGAAGAAATGTCTGATGAGCCCTTATTTCCACTGTTGGAAGAGTTGTACCTTACGGATCTGCCAAAGCTGGGGCATTTCTTTCTGACGAAGCACACTCTTGAATTTTCATTTCTCAGAGAAGTGAATATCCATAAATGCCCTGAAATGAATACGTTTGTTCAACAGGGATCTGTGAGTACACCAAATCTCGAAATTTTGAACTATGATAATGAGCTGGAAGTAGATGATCTGAATAAATGGATACAACAGAGTTTCAATTCTAAGGTTTGTGTTGTCCTGCTAGCTGTATAATATTCAGATAATTATTTATATTTTCACTCTTGCTTTCACCTGCCCAGAAATATTTGCAATTAGAAATGCAAAGCATCATTGTACTCTTTTATCTTATATTTCAAGTAATGATTGTACTTCCAAAGTTAGTCATCTCTCTTCTCTGCTCCCAGGAACAACAGGAACAAGGCAATTCTGATGAATACCAATCTGAAGCTACTGATGGCGACAAATCTGAAGCTAGTGCGCATGATGAATCTGATGCTACTAATGATGATGAATCTGAAACTACCGAGTCTCTAAAGGGTGAACCGTGATTTTAGGTTGAAAGTAGATGCTCTCAAGTCTCAATAAAGCGATACAAAAGATGTTCAGTTCTAAGGTTTGTCCTCAGTTCTGTGAGTACAAATCTCGAAAGTTTGAACAATGATTATTAGGGTGAAAGTAGATGATTTAGGTCTATAGGAAACAACCTCTCTACCTCACCTCTGAAGATGACAGCGAATCTTAAGCTTCAAGTTTCTTTTTTTTTTTTTTTTTTTGGTGCAACTGAAGCTTCAATCTAGTGATGAATCTCAAGCTCGGAAGATAATAATTAAATGCTTGATGAAATAGTCCAAGTGCATACAAGTCAGCTCGAACATCACCTGATACCTATGCTCGTGATGGAGGTAACAAGCAGAGACGGGTCCACAATATAATAACGTATAACCCGACAGCTTACTATTATTATTAATATATATAAACTTGCAGTCACTGTGGTATTCTATAAATTTTAAATTTTGAATCCAGTCTGTGGTACTGAATTCTTCTTTTATTCTATTTAGCATCTAATATACATATAGCTATCTTACTGCTTGTGATGGGATGTTACGTATAAACAGAAGTGCAAGGAAGCCAGCAACAAGGCTAACAGCAGAAACTAAACCACGACATCGCAACATTTTTGTTGATCAAAACAAGGACATATAAGAAACTCTGATGGCGGAGGAGAAAGGTAACAGAAGGCTGTAACACTATAATTTCATGGTCAAAACAAACAAGGAACCTTACAACAACATGCCCGTCTGGAACGGTAGAGTGCACACAGACCATACCCCTACCTTAAAGGTAGAGAGACTGTTTCAGTTAGCGTTGGGTACTATGTAGTTTTGATGATCGAAAAACTGACACATGAATTAAACATGTTACTTGAGTTGGTCCACGCATAGGAAAGCAGATTTCCAGTTTCACCGATAGATGCAGACGATATTGTTTAAAGACAGGAACGAATAAGCAAGACTAATTCTGATATACTCAAGTTACTGATCATGTGGGAATATAACAAGTTGAATTTGATTCAAACACTTAATGATAAGGGAAAGCAAGTTGAGTTGAAAAAGGAGTCCTCTGAGTATATCTTGAAGAGGAGTGTGGGAGGAGAAAGATTCTGATAAATTAACATGTGTTGATTTAAAGAGTTGGAGTTTTACTACAATACTAAAGAGACAAAAGTTGGAATTGAAGATGCAATGAGAGTTTTGATTAAAGGAGAGTTTGAAATAAAAATGACTCTTTGAAGAGCTGTGCTTAAATAGAAGATGCATCAGTCAGAATATTTCACGCACTTACAAAGCAGAAAAGCACACTTATGCATCAGTCAGAATATTTCACGCACTTACAAAGCAGAAAAGCACACTTCACGAAGTACTACTCAATCACTGAAGAAACACATTGAAGAACCTGGTCCTAAGTATAGAATCCAGCTAAGAGTTTTAGCGTTGATTTTTAGAGTTGTTCATTGTGTTTGAACTATTGATATAATATTAGTTTCAGTGTGTTATAAACTGAATTAGGAGCTAGTCTTCGAGTTGGAGAAAACTCAAAGAGGTACAGGTCGTGGTTTTTTACACCTTTTTGAACCGGGTGTTTTCCACGTAAAAATTATTGTGTTCTTTACTTTCTATTTTACTGCTGCCTTGAAACACGTCAGTGGAACACGTCAGACAACCCGTTCCATCGATAAGCAACAGTGGAACACGTCAGGCAACCCGTTCCATCGATAAGCAACAGTTAGGACGTCGTCAGGCAACCCGTTCCACGTAAAAATTTTACTAGTTTTGTAGAAGTCGTCATCTTAATTTAAGGACGTAAAATGTTGCAAAGACGGAGTAATTTATTTATTTTTTGGGTACATAAGTATTTTATTATACCAAAATGAGAATTACAAACCAAGCAATCGTCAGAAAACTGCACAAAGAAATTACTCCTGGACATAGATCCCAGGATAATAGAAACACCTAATCTAGATGACATGAGCTCTACTACGAATAGAAGTTCAACTTTGACATGTAATCTTCTAAGCCAAGGAACTAAACTAGCTCAGTGATGCACCTCTTGCACGATCAATTGTAGACACCTAATTTCGTCCCTCCCAGATATTGTTTTTACCTATTGTTTACCCTATTCTACCGTGTACCCTCACCCGTGTGATAATCCCTCCACAAAATGACAAAAAATAACAACCCCTAACTAATTTTATTTTATCCTAATATTCTAACAATCCACCCAATAAAAAAACAACACCTAATCCTTATCCCATCCAACCAAAAAGAAACACCTCACACCCTACCCCTACCCCACGTAATCCCACCTACCTCACCACTACCCCACCCTCACCTCAATATATACACACATACAATCACAAAAAAGGGAGGAACAGTAACCAACCAAAAAAAAAAAAAAAGGACCGAATTATCTCTTTCTCTCTCTATCTCTCTCTAAGACCAAAGCTGCCGTCGGTCACAACCACGCCAGTCACAGCTGCCGCCGTCAACATCGTGCAGCCAACAGAGACCCGCCGTTCTTTTCTTCTTCCGGCGAACTCATCGTCGCCGCGTCCCTTCCCTAGCCAAAACCTCCGCCAAACGACGCGAACCCCCTCTGCCGCCACCAGCCGCTCCAACCGGATCCGTAACCTTCCAAACCGCCTGCACAGCCACCGAATCGGTCCCTCAATGCAGCTTGCTCCGGCCAAGTTTCGACGGAAAAATGATGGGTTATCGAGAACCCATTTCAGAACCTGTATATGTAGTATGCAAAGGCAGTTGATAATTCTTCGAATTGTAAAGGGTGTTTTCTACGGGATCACTTCAATACAGAAAGCATTGCTGATTGCTCACTACTAGTTTCTAGTATAATCTTCTTTTTGTCTTTCGTCGGTCGCTGGAATCTGTAGATCCTAAATTTAGAGAAGCGTGGATTCAATCTGAGTTAGAGAAGACAAAGAACAAGCAAGGAAAGAGGAAAGGAAAAGATTTGAAGAGTCGAGATTTCATTGGTGTTTATCGAGGTTCTTGGAGCGGCTCTTATTTCTCTTATTAAAATCAATCGAAAGCTCTTGAGGTCCATCTCTTTACTCCCGTACTTTTTTCTTTATTTTATTTTGTTGAAATGGCTATGATTGTGTGTTAGGTGATTGTAATTGTTTGATGTTGTTGATGTTATGATCACGTGCTTGGTGATGCGACTCCGGTGGTATGATATAAGAATTTGATTAGTTTTAATGGTGCGATTGATTAAAAGGAAATTTGGGGACGGGAATCGAAAATTGATAAAAGTGAATATTATGATATTTTTGATACATTGTTGATGTTGAATATGATATGTCGTTGAGCGGATAGGCAAACAGTAAGCTCGGGTAGGCAAGTTTAGGATTGGTGTAATGTTGGAATGATTAGAATATTTGTTGAATGTCTTGTTTATTGTATGTGGAAAGTGTATTTATTTAACCGGGGAATGCCCCGAGCTAATTTGTATTTACTCACCAGGGAATGCCCCGAAGAATTTTGTACGCTAAGGATGTTCGTGATCAAGGCCCGAGGCATTGGGTAAAGCATGGTTTAGGACTAGTGTAGGTTATTTCAGTATTTTTTCGGGTTGTATAATTGGACTGGACTTTATATTTTGGATTATTTTGTATTTTTGTTTGCTTGAGTGATTATTTTTGTGTGTTTTGTGTGGTTTATGCATTTGTAACGTCAATTTAGCCGATACACTCTGCCAAGCGACCGTGGTCAAACCACGGGATCGAGGGGTGCCTAACACCTTTCCCTCGGTCAACAGAATTCCTTAGCCGGAATCTCTGTTCGCAAACCAATTTAAGAGTCAAATGGTTTCGAAAAGGATTTTCCAAAGGTGACTTGGCACACCGGATTATGCCAAGTGGCGACTCTGAGCAAAAAATGTAAATAATCCTTTTCCGTAAGAAATTTTTCATTTCTTGTCATTTAAATAATAAAACCCTTTCGAACTTTAAAATGAATTTTTAGAGTACGTTTAAAAAAAAGGGGTGTGACATCAATCGAACCATGATTTGTGGTGGTCTAGCTTTGGTCTTAAAAATGATTTGGTTTCTCTCATGCCAGATTTGATATACTACAGCTGCTAACACCATGCCATATACTTCAGCTCCTTTGCAAAGCCTAATCAAGTTCTTTCTTCCACTCCAGACAACCTCTAGATGTCCCTTGCCAAACCAATAGCTTACTCCATGTTGCCCCGGACATTTAAAGAAGAGATGATGTATGGACTCAGGATCCTGCTTGAATTAGAAACATTGTGAAACAGTTGTGAAGCCCCATTAGGCAATTCTGTCCTTACTGAAGACGGAGTAATTAAAAATGTTACTAATGAAATTTTTTTCTTTTTCGAGATGACGATCAAAAACTTATCTAAACTCACTTTTTCACAAGTTTCACACCTCAACTATCGGTTATTCTCTTTCCTACTTGAACTATCATCTATATATTAAAAAACACCTAACTGAGTAGATGATGATAGTTCAGGTAGGCAAACAGAAGAGTCGATAGTTGCAGTGTAAAACTCGCAGAAAGGTGATAGTTCAGGTGCGGTGTTGATCATTAACTCTTTGTTTCTGGAGAAATGATAGTTCAGGCGCGGTGTTGATCATTAACTCTTTGTTTCTGGAGAAATCTAAAAAAAACTCACATTGAGTGTTATGTATGGATGTAGACTTTAAGGCAATTGTATCTAAAAAAACTCACATTGAGTGTTATGTATGGATGTAGACTTTAAGGCAATTGTTACCCATGTCCTCTTGTTCTTGTTCAATCTTTCTTGCAGAATTCTCAGCAGAAGGGCTGCAATTATGTAATTCAATCGACTCCAAAGTACAAATTTCTCCAAAATCTATTGGAATTTCCTTAAGATTGTCCCATTTCTTTTGAACAAGGTGTTTTAGACTTGGGAAGTTATCACTGCTCGCTACCCAATTCTCAAGAACTACATTGCGAAATAACAACTTTAGGCTTTCGAATATGTCATCATCACGCAATCTCCATACATAACCAATGGCTGCACGATCTTTAAGTTTGAGCTCTTCGAGATTTGGCAAATTGACAAGAGTTGAAATATCTTCCCAAGGAAAACCAAACCAGCCAGCCAAAGTCAACCTCTTAAGTGATGCTGGGAAAAAAGATTCCTTGATGGAGATCGGAAGTGTCCAAGACAAAAAGGCATTACTGACGCACTTCAATGCTTCGAGTTTTGTCAAGCTGGACATATCAACGGGGCGATTGACCCAACTCTGTTTTGGTAAGTCGTCATGATGGACGATCAATCTTTTTAGATTGGGAATGCTAGAAAGGATTTCATTTGTACAACTGGTGAAATAGAGATTAGAAAGTTCCACTAAGTTTGGCATCCCAAGATGCTTATATAAGATACTTTTTCTTCCAGGGCTCGGTAAATAACAGGCTTTATTTATATGTATATGCCTCAAGTTCTTCATCGCCCATACCTTCTCTGGTAAAGTTGCATGATTATAACTTCTCTCATAAATTAAAGTTTGCAGATTCTGAAGCTCTGAGATTGATGCAGGATGCTTTGCAAGAGATCGAACTTGTAGATATCTCAGATGAAATAACTTTGTAATTACAGGAAGAATAGAAAGGAAACTTTCATTTACATCGAAAATGGCCCATACCCTGAGAAGGTGGAAACGGGAGAAAACTTCAGGTCTTACAAAATTATTAGTTTTAGAAAATAAGTAGATAGACCTGGCAACCGAGGGTAATAACTTGAAACGCCTATCATCTGAATAACTGTTAATCTGGAAACTGAAGCGACGACCATTGTACTTTTGTGTTGAAAGAGTAAGGACTACATCAGTTCGCTCAACATGCATAAACTTTGTCATTTCGACTTCAGTCAAACAGAATTCACGCAGTAGATCATGCATACCACATACTTTTATCTGACTGCTGAATCTCCTTTTGTTAACGATAATCAAGTTCCTGCTGATAAGATCCTCCAAATAATCTTCTGCCACTTCCTCCAAGCTTTTATCACTTTCAGGCCTTCTTATAAAACCTTCAGCGATCCATAACTGAATCAATCTCCAAGTCTCAACCTGATAATCCTCCGGGAAACTACCGATAGAAAGAAAGAAAGGTTTGAGGTGATTAGGCAAGTTGTGGTAACTCAAACCGAGCACTCCTAAGCATTTATCTGGATGACTAGCAATGATTTCACCCATGGTTCGGGAAACATCCATCCAACTTTCTAATGTCCTGGCCACTTTAGAGAGATGACCCGCAATCACTGAAATTGTTAAGGGTAGTCCTTGGCATTTTTCTGCTATTTGCTTTCCAATTTCTTCCAACTCAGGAGGATGATCATATTCTGGTCCAAACACCTTAGCACAAAGCAACTTCCAACTGTGTTCTAAATTCAAGGGGTTCATCTCATGACGGCTAATAGGATTGGCATATATTGCAACCTTTGTTTCTCTAGTAGTCAATAAGATTCGACTCCTATTGTTGCAATAAAACATCCATACTCCAAATATCATCAACTACAACAAGGTATCTCCGACCCTTTAATTTTTTCTGCACCAGGTCGGCTAATTCATTGTCGTCCTTCTTTTCATAATCTTTTTCGATGTCAATATTTGTTTGCTTTGAAAGGCAATGTAAAGCTTATAACAACACATTTCTACTTCCATATACTTGAGATACTGTAACCCAAACACAAATGTCAAAATGATACCTGATTTTCAGATGGTCATGAGCTTTTCTAGCAAGTGTTGTTTTGCCTATGCCACCCATGCCTGATATTGTGACGATGTCTAGATCAGACAACGGCTCTGTCAATCTTCTAACTATTATCTCTAAGTCCTCATCAAGTCCTTGCACGATATCGCCTTCCAAATGTTGCAGCATCCGGTTACTTCTAGAAGAAGTACTGTCAATCAAGAAATCCCCTACAGATTCAAGAAATCGATGATCATTATGACTACTTGTGCTTAAATAAGAAACAATCTCCATCATTTCACTCTTTATTGTATTTAGTCTTTTAACAACGGGTCGCAAATTCTTGTTTAGCGAACCTTCAGATGCATTTTCACATGTCCAGCACATCTCAATAACATCTTCTGCATCATTAGTAGCAGATATTATTATTTCCTCGAAATATTTGATTTTCACAGGATCAAATATACTCTTGCTAGCTTCTTTGAGAAAATTTTGAAAATATTCAGCAGTATTATGAAGGGATTCTAGTGTTTTAGCAGTTTGACCTTGAATGAGTACAGGGTGTCTCTCCTGAAACTGCTCAAGTGTTTGAAGAAGAGAAATTACAGCTATGTAAGCTTCCATCACCTATTAAGATATCGAAAGAGGTAACACAAAGATTTTCACGTGAAATACACTTCACAAGATCAAAAGGATATCAATATAGAGAGATGTGAACTTAGTACTTGCCACAAGTATCAGAAAATTGTACCACACCTAAGTAATTTCCAAACCTTAGCTTAGTGTTAATGACTAAATCATTTGATTTAATTAATAAAGACAAAGTCAAAGTAGTAGGTGTGATATAATAATTCTTTTAAGTTAAGTGAAGAAACTGTCCATCAGAAGAAAGGGAATATATAAAAGCAAAACATTAATCAAATGTAAAATGGATTGAAGGATTATTACATTACACCTACTCCTCTGACTTTGTCTTTCCTTTATCTGATTAAGTCAGATAATTTAGTCATGAACACTAAGAAAAGGTTTGCAGATTAATTAAAAGATCGTTGAGAAACTTTATATTGCGATACTTGTGAATACTAAATTCAAATCTCTCTAGCTTAAAATGCTAGAACCCCTTCATGAAACTGCTGAATATTTTCAAAATGTTGTTAGAATAGTAGCTTAAAAAGTTAGTTACCAGTAGAATAGTAGTTAACAGTTCGAGTACTTTGGCACCTGATCAGTTTAGAAGTAGTTGGTACGATTGCATCTATAAATACCACTTAATATACAAAAAAGCTATTCATCAAGAATCCCTCTTCTCACTCCAGTCTGCACTTCTTCTTTAATCTTGTTTGATCTTCTAAGACTCAAAGTCATTGATACTTAGAGTAATTACAGTGTCCATCAGAAGAAAGGAAAGCAAAACATGCAACAAATTAAGCCAAGAATGAATATATTGAAGTACATGCAACATAAGAACTCTAGAACAAATAAATCATCACACAGTAAGCAAATAAACGTCTCACTCCATTATCATCACACACAAAAACCAAATGCTACCAACATAGGTCCGTTAGTAAGTAGGCTTGCAGCTTAAAATTTTGACTGTATCAGAGCGGCAACGCTTTTATCAACTTGAAAAGCCTTGGCAAGATTGTCTGTTTCAATAGCTGGTTCTGATCCGAAAACTGCATTAGCAATGGTTATAACACCAGGATTCTGGCTACTCAAAGCAGCAGTAGCAACAGCATTTCCATATCTCACGTTGCGTTGGTAATGAACAAATCCAATCGGAAAAACAAACACATCGCCTTTTTTGAGGACCTCAGTAATAAGGCGATTTTCAGGATTTGAAGTTACAAAACCAACTTGAAGAGAACCTTCAAGGACTGTCAGTATTTCAGTAGCTCTTGGGTGAGTGTGAGGAGGGTTAATTCCCCAAGGTGCATAGTCAACGCGCGCCAGTGAGATATCTAGAGTGTTCAGTCCTGGAACTTGAGCTACATTGACAGCAGTGACCTTAGAGCCAAAAGTGTTTGATGTGTTGCCAGCCAAATGTAGGCCACTGAAGAAAAAGTCCTCTGCAATAACAGACTTGGGATCTTTGCAAGCTAAACCATTTACCTTAACTGAAACAATGGAAAAGAATAATACAGGATGAAAATTCATTAAATCAGTGATTTTTTAGTCCTAAGATAATACTCCCTCTATTCTATTTTATGCGACAATACTTTCCTCTTTCGTCTGTTCCAAGAAGAATGACACACTTCTGAATTTGGAAATGATTAACTTCACATTCTTTTACCCTTTATAAGAAGCTTTTATAACTACACAAAATGTTATAATATGTCTAGGCTCATTCTATTTTGATTTGAGCCGGGGCTCCCGAGGTACATAAAGACAGGCCTTTCGGATGAGGTCACAGGTTTCAGAGTTTTTGTTTCTTTCTTAAGCTTGTATAATATCACATAAAATGGAACGGAGGGAGGGAGTAATTGCGATTTACTATTTGCAATACCTGGGCTGGAAGGATCAGCCACACAGAAATCTTGCAGTGGACTTGGCTCAAAAGCTAACACAACACAGCTGAAACTTAGTGCTATCAAATTCAGAAGGAGAAACTGCTTAGCCATTTCAAGAACTAAAGAAGAGAAGCTAGGAGAGAAGAAAGAAGTTTTTCTGTGAGATAAGAGTGTTTATAGAAGAGAGAAAGGACATGCATGCAATAGTGCTTGGAGTTTTGGTGAGTAATTTGTGTCTATTTTGGAAAAAATTGTGAAGGGCCGTCCAAGCACATATGAAGAATTTTGACAACTTTATTAGCTGTCATTTACAATGATATATGATATAATTTGCAGAAACAAGACAAGAATAAGAATTTTAGCCGGCTTAGGACAAAAAGAAATGGTCCAAAAGACTACTTTTTAAGGATAGTAAGTGTGATTCTTGAATACCTATAGATGGACAAATGGAGGACTTATTCAACAGGCGAGGAGCTGGAGTTCGGCAGAACTCAGTAACTTGCTTTTGACTAAACTTTATATTTGTGATGAGAAATCCAGTTAATATGTATGAGTAATTTATCCAAAATCCAGTAAAGTTGCTTTTTCTAGATTCCAGAATCCATAAACTCAATATTTTGGATCCGCGTTTGCGTTGTTTAACATGGATCTGATGGATGTTGTTCAGAAATTAACCCAATCCTTCAAATTAATAGTGATGTTGCAGAATAATTTCTATGAAATGAATTTCCTTTTTCCACTTATATTCAAAATTATAATTGGTTATTGTAGCATCTCAACCAACAGTGCCAATTCCTACAATGCTCATAAAGCAAATAGATCAATGGACCATAATGTATCCTTTCACTGAGAATGCTAAAGCTAGAGAGTGCAACTTTACGAGAAACTACTTATTGTCAAAATACTGTGGATGTCACTGCACCCTGTTTCAACTCATATCAAACTAAATTTCGTTACACACCGTAAAATGTCTCTCATGAACTTCTATATGAGAAGGAAGCCATCGAGACCCAGATAATAGATTGCAAGAAGTAATTTCAGAAAAATAACTTGGTCCGGGAAGCATTTTCGTTGGGCAAACCTAAAGTATTCATATTTCATCAAAACCGGCAAAAGATGCAAACATAATTTCAGGACTAATCACTAGAAGATCCATCATCGTCTTCATGCTGTGCCACAACCTTCTCTAGAAACCTTTCCCTAGCTCCTTCCAGCACAGCTTCTCGGGACTGTTCCTTCTTGCTACGCCCATCATTCAGAACAGGATCTGACTGGCAGAGTGTCAATGCAACACCTGAAGTAAAGGAAATTCAGATCTATGATTCCATTCTAAAGCATACCTCATCTAATCAAATATAAGTCACATGTAAATAGCAGAGCCATTGCAAAGAAACTAATACAAGTCACATGTAAATTGAAAATTAGCCGAATATGCCAAGTCTGCAATAGCTGGATAGCGAAAGAGAGGGCATTTCTTTTTAGAAGAGTGTAGCAGAAATGAAGATGTATGATCATAGAAGATTACACGATAAGAAATGACTACATACAAGAGAAGTGCAAGTATCACACATCTAGGACAATAAAACAACATCCCTTGAGATAGGTTGATCATGTCATACAAAGATCTCCAAATGCATTGCTCGCTCGGTACTGATTGAACACATTTAAAAAAAGATCGAGAGACTTAAAATATCATGGAATGAAGTTGTCTCAGAACACCTATTATGTCAAGAATCCATGCAGAAATTTGCGAAAGTTAAGACAATGGAACAAAAGATCCACACAGGCCCTACCTACTAGTTGGTATTAAGGCTTATCCAAAGAGCTTCAAATGGATAGTGAGAATTCATGTGTCAACTAGCTTAGGATTGAGGCGTAAATAATGTTGTCTTGAATTCAAGTACAAAAGAAGGTTGGTGTGGTAATGCTCATACTATTATGAGAAACAAGCTGATAACCACAACAAACTATTGAAGTAACTTCAGAAAGTATGACCTAATTTCAGTAGTAGCACATCCTCTTGGTGCCGCTGAACTAACTCCCACGAAACAAGGAATAGAGACCTAATGGCTAATTCCATGCAGAATAAGCAAAAGGCCATGCTCAAGTGTTACAACAAATATACAGGATCTTTAAGAGGATTCCCGGAAACAAGAAATTTTTTTTCTAATTGTACAAGCCATGCAAAACAGCTTTTACATCCATATAACATCTGCATGAACAGCCAATACAAAATATTCATACAGGAAGTAAATAGGAACGGGCACAACACTGTTAAGTGAATCCACCAAATTATTACCTCTTGAAGTAGAAAAAGGACCGTAACACAGAAAGTCAACAGTTTCACCAAATCATGCAAAAAAGAAAAAGAAAGAGAAGGATTGGGGTAGCAATGAGATAACCGCTATGAAGAAGAGGAACATACCTTCAGGTGTGCATCTCCGACCAAAGCAACGAACTCCAACATAATTCGACTTCAATGCACCATTGTGGTACACCAAAACAGTTGGAAGATTACAATCTGGATAGTTCTGAATGCAATCGGTAGAGATAATTTTGACAAATTTTGTTGCAGGGTATTTTGTGGCCAATTCGTCTAAGCACTGCAAAAGTATCTGGCAGTCTGAGTACCTATAAAGAGCATAACATGCTATCACAAATACTGACATGGAGCTAAAATAGAAAAATAATAATGAAGAGGTGAAAAATATTTGAAGCTCAAGAACATTGATGTAAGACAGCTTCACTGATGAAGAGATGAAAGCATTAATTACCCATCCTTATACAGAAGCACAACTGTTGGAGAAAAGATCTCAAGCTCACTCAAGAACAAAATATTAGAAAGGAAATTGCAAGACTACTGTTTTCTGTATCTCATTCATCAGTGATAAGCCCTTATATATAGCTTACAACTCAACTAAAGATGCAAAAATAAAGGGCACTAACTCAATAGTGCTTTCAACTAACTAGAGAAACTTAAGGACTAACAACCACTAGCCTAGACTAAGTCAAAACAGTAAAATACTGAAAGAAAGTTGCAGTAACTTTTCTTCCTTTTTTTTTTTTTTTGAATCACTTATTCAACAACAACCACCCAGATGTCTTCTGGAGCTTGGGAAACCTCCCACACAAAATCTGATCCGGAAATTGGTGTCACTGATCTAAATCTCACAATCTTAGCAACTTCTCTCATCTCGGCTGTCCTTTTCATCCTTCATGTCAACTTGCACGCTACATGGCAATATTTCATCACCAACACAAACACAAGTACTATATCAGTATATCAGCATAACTGGATATCCCTTTGCCTTGTGACTCAAAACACCGATTTAGGACAAAATTTTAATTACAACCTTCCACTATTTACTTATTTGGAAAAGCATTAACTGCATGTGCACCTTTGCATTCTGTAGCCACTGACGAAGTAAAACTGAATTCTACCAAGTGGAAACCGAGGCAACTAATTCTCAAGAGGAGGAGAGAATAGCGATGGATTGACCAGCAGTGGTGCTTGAACATGTAGAGGCTGAATAACTATTAGGCATCCCTCAAGGTAGTGTCATATTTTCGAGGTTCAAACAACCACTTTGCAACAGAAGTGGTACCCCATATATGCTCATTTTTCCAAAAGATACCCTATGCATTTCTATTAAGAAGGGGATCTCTGACACTTCAAAAGCTATACATCCCCATATAAACCTACACGTTTGATTTATTCTGTGTCTGTTAAGAATTTTATGAGAAGAACAATTTGAATACTAAAACCTAGAAGAACAATTTGAATACTAAAAACTTAATAAAAGAAGAATCTTTACTTGATTTGTCTCTCTCAAACAAGCATTTACTAAAAAACACCTAAAAAATAGCTGATTCCATCAAATACACCTCGATTCAGCTATATGACTTGTCTACCTGCACCCAAGAGTGTGGAATAGCGGCCAAGTGGGCCGAGAACCATGAGGCCTCAGCTTCAAATCCCAACAGAGACAAAATACGAGGTGATTTTTTCTCATATATTCTAATCTTGATAGGCAGATTCACCTAATACCTGTTGCTGGTGGGAGGTGATACGTATCCCCTAGAATTAGTCGAGGTGCATGCGATCTGACCCGGACATCACGGTTATAAGAAAAAGTATCTAATCCCATCAAATATAACTCGATTACAACAACAACATACTTGGTGTATTCCCACAAAGCGGGGTCTGGGAGAGTAGAGTGTACACAGTCCGTACCTTTATCTTAGAGGTGAATTAGAGAGGCTATTTCCGATCCACCACCCCGATCAAGACAAAAACGGTCTAGAAAAAAGACCTAATAGAAGAACAACAAATAATAGGTAGTATCAAGACTGTCTCAAAATAATACTACAATTGATCTACCTAAAACAACATGTGTTACCAAAATTCCAAGGTCAAGAACTACACGCCTGGCACTACAACTACTAGTACAGACAAAAAGATAAATCATTCCTACCTACGAGCAGGTGAGGGTGGCCTGGTGGGGCCATTTGGCTGGTCAAACAAATGAAACGACGCGAAGGGGCCATTTTTGGGCTAGTTCGGTAGGTGTTAGCCCACTATTCTCGGGGTGGACCCGGGGCCGGGGCGTGGTTTGGGTCAAAAATCGATCGGCAGCCCACCGACGGGGTGTGTAGCAGGTGAGGGTTGCCCGATAGGGTCTGTGAGACTATTTGGGTAGTCAAATGAGTGAAACGGATTAAATGGGCCATTTTCGGGCCACATTGGGTGTTAGCCCACGGTTCTCGAGGTGGGATGAGTGATACAAATCAGTCCACCAAGATGCCAAAACAGTCCACAAAACGTGAAAAGAACAAGCAACACAAAGGGATACAAAATGGCAAACACAAAAACACACGGATTTGCAAAATAATGAAAGGATAGATAGTGAGACCAAGATTATTACAAGATTAAGAACCAAGTATATTTCAACATTAACCCCTAATGAATGTAATAATCAAAACCACACTCTTAAGGTGACCGCCAAGGTAATCGACTCACCTCAAGATACACTGTTTCCAAGCAAAGAACAATATTGGCTTTTCCAAGTCCTAACTAAAACTATAGTAAGGTGGTCTACTCTCAAGAGAGGATTTCAAGTGTTTCAATCTTTCATCTTTCATAAACTAACTAGCAAATGAACTAGTAGAACCTATTTATAGTCTAACTTATTACATAACAAAATGACCATAATACCCGTAATGAAAAAGGGTGGTCATGGAGTGTTACTTGGACAAGGTTAAGTGACCAAAATGCCCTTCATGAAGGCCCAAAACCGTGAGTTCTCAATTTTCAATCCTTCAAGCAATCTTCCACACGTGGGATTGCTCTTTGGTGTACTCAAATCGACCCCTCCATGTAGGATCCCGTGTCCTCAATGCGACCAAAGCTTGATGCCCCACGTACTGACTTCGAATGATGTCATCGAAAGATAAGGTGGTCATTTGACTCGTATCACTGAGTCCAGGCGTGGTTGTAGACACCTAATTTTGTCCCTCCCGAAGTCTAATTTTATTCATTTTTAGTTCACCTTACCATGTGTCCAACCCCATGTAATTATATCCCACAAAAATACAAAAATAAACAAAAAAAAATACCTCTAACTAATTTATCTTATCCTAACAACCTACCCAATCAAAAGCTTCCACCTCCCTACCCACTCACATTTTTATCCTCACAATAACAAACTAAAAGAAAGAATATATGGGGGACCCACCAAAATTCCCACATCATAACAAATCCATGCCCATTATAAAAGAAAAATTCTAAGAAGGAAAAAAGGAGGCTCATTCTTTGACCATCATCTTCTCCACAATAACAACAATCACAAAATAATCTTCCTCACAAGAACAACAACAAAAAAAAAAAAAAAAACAAGGGCGCCGGTGAACAGTAATCGGTGAACAGTAACCGGTGAACAGTAACGGCGTGAAAAGTGACGGTGAACGGGTCATTATTTGTCAAGTTGGATTGTTGGTGTTAAGGTTCGGCTCGAGGTTTCCGGGTGCGGAATCTCTTTATTCGAATAACATTGAGTTTGAAAGCTTCAAATTTAAGGTCTAATTCTTTCTTCTCTTTTATTTAATTCTTATGTGATTGTGATTGCGTGTGATTCGATGCCGTGGTTTGTTTGTTGATGTGAACTGTTGGTGACATTTGGGTGTGTGATGTACCAAGCATGATTGATGAATTTTCGTTATTCTCGATTGGTGGATTGTGTATTGAAATGGGCCAATCACGTGGTCGAAAAATGAATTAAGGTGGGGATTAAAAAAGGAGGAAAATGAATACTGATTAATTTTGATGTATTGATAATGTTGAACATGATAGAATTGTGATACGTTGAACTTGGTAGGCAAACGTAGGCCGGGTAAGCAAATTTAGGAATAACGATTTGTTGGAGTGTTTGAATATGTGCGTGAATGGTACTTTCTACTTTATTGCATGAAAAGTTTAAATTGTACTCATTTGGCCGGGGAATGCCCCGAAGGATTTGTATTGATTTATTCGGGGAATGCCCCGAAGTAGCATGTACGCAAAGGAGGCTCGTGATCAAGGCCCGGAACGTCGGGTGGTGTTTAGTTTAGGATTAGTTTAGAATAGAATATGTTTTATATTTCGACACCTCTTTTATTTTGGATTGTATAATTTGGACTGAACACTATTTTGGTTTGTTTTGAATTTTGTGTGATTTGTTTGTTTGCTTGTATTGTGTGTTTATGTGTTTTGTACATTTGTAATGTCAAATTAGCCGATACACTCCACCAAGCGATCGTGGTCGAACCACGGGATCGAGGGGTGCCTAACACCTTCCCCTCGGTTAACAGAATTCCTTAGCCGAAATCTCTGTTCGCGGATCAATTTTTAGAGTCAAACCATTTTGAAAAGGATTTTCCAAAGGTGACTTGGCACACCGGATTATGCCAAGTGTCGACTCTGAATAAGAATAAAAAATAATGTAAATAATCCATTTTTTCGAAATAAATTTTTCACTTTTGTCACCTTAATAATAAAACTCTTTCGAACTTAAAATACATATCTACTTTTTTATGTCGAAAAAGGGGTGTGACAGCTTTGGCGACTCTGCTGGGGATCTGTTCAGAATTCAAGCTTATTTTGGAGTCGTATCGTCTTTGTTTGGCACTATAGGTATATAAAAAAAAATTTGTGTTGTTTTGTGTTATTGTTTTATCATTATGGAATGTTTTCGTGTTCTTTGTGTACAGTATTTATCCTATGTGTTACCGCTTTTATATCTGGCATCATGTGTCTACCCCCCGGCCTTCTTTCTGCAACAAGTCCGTAGTACACGTGTTGTGCACGACCTCTAGTTGAGTCACCCTTATTTTAGGGGGGAGCCGTCGGTGTTATGAAGTAGGTGGAAAGCTGTCGCAGCTACTATCGACCATACGCTTCCCCGAATAGACTTGTTAGTGAACCCCAACGTAGGTCAGCCTTTAGGTCATGCTTATGTGCATCATATTGAGACCTAGCGGGGCCCACTTTGTCCTTTGTAGGAGACTCACCTCTAAAGCATCCCTACGTGCTAAATGTTGCATCTTTGAGGATAACATGGTCATTTGACGGACTGATTTGGAAAAAACATGTGTTAGAAATAAAGTATGTGGGTAATGACAAAAAAAAAATAAGAAAAAAAAAAGAGTTCCGTAGTTTTTAGAGTTTTTTATGGCTTTTATTTTTCACAATTCCAAAATTCAAAAGGACTTTTTTTACCTTTCGCACTCATTTTCTCAAAAACATCAAAAAGATTTTCCTTTGCCTCGTTTAGCATGCATTCACAATTCGAAAACTTCAAAAGATTTTTTCATTCATAGGATGTGTTTATAAAAGAAAAATGTAAAAAAAAAAATGTTAGAAAATTTTTACATTTCGTATAACGAAAATACCAAAAAGATTTTTATTTCATAGTTGTTGATGTCATTTTTCTGTGCAGTATCAAAATGAAAACTCAAAAGATTTTATTAACATGGTTCATCGTCTGTCTTTGGTTGTATCTCTTAAGTCAGGGTCTAGCCTATTATTTAATCATTAATTGTCCAATTTGGACGAACTACGCACCCCTAATTCTCCTCTCTCGAGAGTGAGATACGTAGGCAGCCTATTATAGGTTCGGAAATCTTATTTAAAAAATCCAAAAAAAAAAAAATTCTTCACTTTTCATCTAGAGTAGGTGTTTCATACATGTCTTGAAAATAAAAATACAAAAAAAAAATTCTTAATAGTCGTAGGTTTTATTTTTGGTTGATCTTATTCCAAAAAATTCAAAAAATGATTTTCTTCACTCTTTATTAGAGTAGGTGTTTCATATACGTCTTTAAAAGAAAACTAAAAAAAGATTTTCCTTTAATAGGTTCAAGTTTCATTTTCACATGAAATTCAAAAATCGAAAACCCAAAAAGATTTTTCTTTGGTAATCACAGGTTTCATTTTGTATAGAGATTTAAACCTAAAAAAAAATGCAAAAAGATTTTCATCAATTCTTTTGACACATTTCAAGAAAGAAAAAAGAGTTAATTGGCCATTTTGGCAAAACTTCACGAACTACGCACACCTGATTCTTCCTTTTCGGGGGTAAGATATGTAGGCGCCCTTCTGGGGTTCGGTGATCTTTTTTTTAAAAAAAAAAAAGAGGTTTTGAAAAAGTGTTGAACTCTAACACATTTGTTGTTTTATGTTGAGTCAGATTAAGGTGGTTGGTTTGTGGTTTCCTGGCTGGTCCTCCATATCACACCAAATCCAAGGAAGGTTTAGTTGTGTCCAACAAGGATATAGAGAGTGGCATCATGGATGAAACAAAGAGTCAGGAAATTGAGAGTTTAAAGGAAGAGAATTTGAGACTGAGACAACAAATGATGGGAATGTACCGAGCTTGGGCCAGTGGGCTGCCTCCACCTCCGTTCCCCATTTTTGACCCTGCAAATACCTTGAGTCTTCCACCAAAATCGCAAAGTCAGTTTCCTACTGTTGTTGATGCACCACAGCATGCCTCAGAATCCATTCCACGTCAAATGCACCTCAACACTTCCACCACTCTTTCTTTATTTCCTTAGTATAAGTCTACCACATTCACAGCACCACATACCGTCTGTGCTTTTGTTGCTCAACCTTCTACTAAGGCTTCCACTTTGTCTATCAATCCAATGATTGTACTTCCCCAGTCCACTAGTGACTCCACGTTCAATACTGTTGATGATCATTGGTATACTCTTGAGCCTACAGTTAAGTTAACTGAACTGCCAAAATTTCTTACTAAGAAGCCTAGCATGCCAAAAGAGCCAGAGAAAATGGTTGGGAAAATGAAGAGTGTAGAAAATGATATGAAAAATTCCCCTAGACTTATGGGCTATGAAGATGTTTCATATAAAAACTTAGGCATGTCTTCAAGTGTTAACCCTCCTCCCATCTTTGAGACATCAAAATTTGGGGAGCCTGATGGACAGAAAGATTCTGTGAAACATTCGGGACGACATTGCAATCAACCAAGGGAAACTGAAGGAAAGAAGAAGGAAAACGCACCTATTGTCATGACAGGGCCAAAGCAGAGTTTGAGAGGTCCAATCCACCAATACTGTCAGCCTCAATCCCGAGCTTACATATCAGATCCACATAACCACTTGCAACAAGGTTTCTTTCTCCGAAATCCAAGAAATCCCATTCCACTTCCGATATCCTGTGAACAATGCACAATTGTATGCTCATCCATCTTCTTATCCATAATGGCATGCACCTGTCCCTCAACATCGTCCTTGACCCCCACAAATTTACCAAGGGACCTCTAAATCCAAATTTCATCCGAGGCCAAAGTTCGCAAAGAGGAGGAAGGAAAAAGATAATTTCACTCCTATTGGGGAATCCTATGCCAGTTTATTCCAGAGATTGGTACAGCAGGGCATGATCACTCCTCTCCTTGGGTACACTCCTGACCCGCATTCAAGAAGCTTTGATCCTAATGTGCGATGTGCATATCATTCTGATGTTCAGGGTCATAGTACTGAAGATTGTCTCACTTTGAAAAGAGAAATAGAAAAGATAATTCAAGATAAATTGATTGTGATGCAAAACATTGGCCCTTCGATCATCCCACAGAGTTCTTCACCAGCACGCAGTACTGCAGAATATGTGGGAGGCAATGAGTTAAGCATGGGGATCCAGAGCTTATTTGTTGAAGGAAATGTGTCTGACAGTGGTGGAAGCTCCAGTCATGTTGATATGCAAACCAGTGGCTAATATGTCAGGCTGAGCAATTGAAAAGTCACCCCTCTCCCTACTAGGAAGAGGTCTGGTAGTTCGTTTTGTTTTCTTTTCTGTTTTTTGAATTATTTCAAGGTTGTAGTTCGGGATCTATCTTGTTTTGTCCCTTTGTCGTTTATGTTCAAACCCTTTTATCTTTTATTTCAACTAAATGAAGTGTCTCTTTCCTTTTGTGTTTCAAATATGTGTTGTTTGTTTGTTTTCTTTATACAGTCACTTTATGTTGATTCTAGTGATATGACATGCCTGCGGAATTTTCAGTCAGATCTTAAAATCCAGCTTAATCATGAACCATTGAATTAGAGAGTTAAATTTAGGAAAAGAGAGCATCTGAGAAAATAAATAGAGTGTTGGGGCATTTGGTGATCAACTTGAAGCCTTCTTTGAAAATTGAGAATTTTTTAGAATCGCAAGGATAACTTGGTCATCAATTGAAAGACATGTCTTAATTAGGTCAAACAGTGTCTACGTGATCCTATCAAGAGGAACAGGAAGAAAATTAGCTCCACGAAGTCATGAGTCCTTCAGCATGAGGAACGTACAACAAAGTGGAGTTGTATGCTGGGCAAGTGTAGAAAAAGAGGTGGCACACATGCTCGGGGCAAGTTAGTGTTGTAAAACATTTCATAAGTGATCTTGATCGTGCATTTTCGCATTGCATGCTATGTATTATCATTTTCAAGAATTGATATGATGAAGACATTTCATTTTGCTATCCAAACACTGTGTCATCCTTTGTTTACCCCCATTTGGGCCTTAGTGTTATTTTCTTTCATACCCCTCTTTTGGAATCAAGATAAGAGTCAACAAAATTCAAAAATATGTTGAAAAAGAAAGAAAATATGAGTGTCAGGAAAAATAAAGTCAGAAAAGTCCCAAAGACAAAAGAGTCAACAAAAGAAAAAACAGAATCAAGTGAAAGAACAAGCTGTCAGAACTACGCATGACCTGATTCTCCTCTCTCGGGGGTGAGATACGTAGGTTGTCCTACTAAGGGTTCGGTCCAACCAATTAAACAATTTAGAGTCACCCAGTCAAAAGAAACTGGGGCATAAGTTAATCCTCATTGTTTGAGTCGATTCCAAAAGTTGTAAGTCCTACCCCACTTCAAGTGTCGTTTGGGCCCCATGCCATTCTTTCTTTCTAACTTTATCCAAAATCCAAGTTACAACCAAAGAAAGACCTTCGGATCAATCTTTGAGGATGTTAAGGCGGAGCATGCAAGGGATATGATGATGCATTTGGGAACTATTTGTCTTCCTCAGCATAGGGAATCAAGAGAGAAATAAAAATGAGAGAGCCTTATTGGTGAAAACCCTTACGGGCACCATAAGGCGATGGTAAATTGAGAGAAATAAAAATGAGAGAGCCTTATTGGTGAAAACTCTCACGGGCACCATAAGGTGATAGTGAGCCGAGAGAAAATGAAAGAAGCTTGTTGGTGAAAACCCTTCAAGGCGCCACTAGCCGAATGGGGTCTTAAATGCAATTGACCTAAGAAAGCAACTCAGTTTCAAGGCCATTAACTCAACAACAATGGGTAGAAAGTTTGGATGAAAAGATCAAGCTGCTTAATCCAAAATGCATGGCATAATCATTAGTGTTGACTGTTATTTTTAGATGAATTTTTCGTTTCTTTGTTTTAAAAGGGGACATTCATTGTCTTTTCTTTCTTCTCTTTATTTTAATTTTATCTTTCTTAAGTCAGTTATCAAAACAAAAATTGTCATTCTTTTTTTTGTTACTTGTCTTTGATTCAAGTCCGTGTCAAAACAAGTGAGAAAAGATTTCAAAACTGGCTACCAGCTTCTTTAATTGCACAAAGTAAGACAAAAGCTAGCACATGAAAGAGACATAATTGTGAGCCCAAAAAAGGGCATGCAGGAAGTTTTGTCAATAGAGAAGTCGGGGAACTCATGGAAATACCAAGGTTCAAAGGGTTTATTTGAGAAACACGACAAAGTAGAAATACTGTGTTTATTTCAGAGTCACTCTTAATAAGTTGAGTTTGAGTCAATGATACAGCAAGTCAATGACATATGCTAATGGTTGGAAGCAAAGCTAAATGTGACGGGGGCAGGAGCAATTGCCTCAAAAGCCAAAACCACAAACTAGCCACCATGTTTTTAAACTCACAAGTTTTCTTTGTATGTAATAGGAATAAATGTTGCATTCAGATCAATGATTTCAAAGCCTAAACATCAAAGGCCGTAATTTCTCACCTCAACAAATGCAAGAGGCAAGGTTGCTGCACAGGTTTGGTAATCAAAACCATGGTAAAACTCATAATTCAAGATCTCTAGGAGACGCACTTCGTTGTTTTGGTAATTCAAGCAGCTTTGGTAAGGAGACGCACTTCATTGTTTTGATAATTCAAACAACATTGATAAGGAAACACACTTTCTTGATTGGGTAATTCGAATTTTGCTTCTTAGGTAATGCACTTCCTAACTTAAGTCTTGATTCCTAGAAGACGTGTCTTTTGGTCGAGTCATCCCCTTTGATTCCTATAAAACATACCTTTTAGTCGAGTCATCCCCTTTGATTCCTATAAGATGTACCCTTTATTTGAGTTATCCCCTTTGATTCCTAGAAGACGTACCTTTTAGTCGAGTCATCCCCTTTAACCCCTAGAAGACGTACCTTTTAGTCGAGTCATTTCCCTTGATTCCTATAAGACGTACCTTTTAGTCGAGTCATTCCTATTGATTCCTATAAGACGTACCTTTTAGTCGAGTCATCCCCTTTGATTCCTATAAGACGTACCTTTTAGTCGAGTCATCCCCTTTGATTCCTATAAGACGTACCTTTCAGTCGAGTCATTCCTATTGATTCCTATAAGATGTACCTTTTAGTCGAGTCATTCCCTTTAATTCCTATAAGATGTACCTTTTAGTCGAGTCATTTCTTTGATTCCTATAAGACGTACCTTTTAGTCGAGTTATTTCTATTGATTCCTATAAGACGTACCCTTTAGTCGAGTCATCCTCTTTGATTCCTATAAGACGTACCTTTTAGTCGAGTCATTCCTATTGAATCCTATAAGACGTACCTTTTAGTCGAGTCATTCCCTTTGATTCTTATAATACGTACCTTTTAGTCGAGTCATTCCTATTGATTCCTATAAGACATACCTTTTAGTCGAGTCATCCCCTTTGATTCCTATAAGACGTACCTTTTAGTCGAGTCATCCCCTTTGACCCCTAGAAGACGTACCTTTTAGTCGAGTCATTTCCCTTGATTCCTATAAGACGTACCTTTTAGTCGAGTCATTCCTATTGATTCCTATAAGACGTACCTTTTAGTCGAGTCATCCCCTTTGACTCCTAGAAGAGGTACCTTTTAGTCGAGTCATTTTCGTTGATTCCTATAAGACGTACCTTTTAGTCGAGTCATTCCTATTGATTCCTATAAGACGTACCTTTTAGTCGAGTCATCCCCTTTGATTTCTATAAGACGTACCTTTTAGTCGAGTCATCCCCTTTGATTCCTATAAGACGTACCTTTTAGTCGAGTTATTCCTATTGATTCCTATAAGACGTACCTTTTAGTCGAGTCATTCCCTTTGATTCCTATAAGACGTACCTTTAAGTCGAGTCATTCCTATTGATTCCTATAAGACGTACCTTTTAGTCGAGTCATTTCCTTTGATTCCTATAAGACGTACCTTTTAGTTGAGTCATCCCCTTTGATTCCTATAAGACGTACCTCTTAGTCGAGTCATCCCCTCTGATTCCTATAAGACGTACCTTTTAGTCGAGTCATTCCTTTGATTCCTATAAGACGTACCTTTTAGTCGAGTTATCCCCTTTCTTATAAGACGTACCTTTTAATCGAGTCATTCCAATTAACTCATAGAAAATGTATTTCTTTGTTTGGGATAATTTTCTTTTTAGTTTTGATGTGATTTCAAGAGCCTGCCCGAAGCACAGGGCGAATAAATGGAAAACCAAGCAACAAGGTGAAGAAATTGAAAGTTAAACAGATTGAAAAAAAGCAAGTCAGGAGCCCGCCTGCAGAACAGGGTGAAGAAGTTGAAAGCATGGCAACAAGTTGATGAAATAGCAAGTCAGGAACCCGCCTGGAGAATAGGGTGAAGAAATGAAAAGTCAAGCAACAAAGTGAAGAAGTTGAAAGTCAAGCAACAAGGTGAAGAAGTTGAAAACAAAGCAACAAGGTGAAGAAGTTGAAAACAAAGCAACAACGTGAAAAGTTGAAAGTTAGCAGATTGAAAAATATCAAGTCAGGAGCCCGCCTGAAGAATAGGGTGAGAAAATTGAAATTTAAGCAACGAGATGAAACAATTGAAAGCCAAACAACAAGTTGATGAAATTGAAAGTCAGGAGCCCACCTGAAGAATAGGGTAATGAAACTCAAGTCAAAAGTCCAGAAGAAGCTGCATAGATAGGATTTTGTAATTTCATTTATGTTTTTAACTTGTAATTTTTATTTTTGATGTAATAACAGAGCCGCGGACTGGAACCTCGACGGAACCTCACTCGACTCTCCAACCCGGCATAGTCTTTCTCTTTCCAATCCTTTGAAATACCTGTGACTTGATTCTCACATAACTTGGGTAGGTAGGATGTCTTAAGTCAAGACCCGGTTGTCCTTCTTCCTTCTGTTTATTTCTTTGAATAATGGTCGGGTCAAAATTTGGTCTCGCTGTCTACTTCTTTGTCTGAAAATACTTCGTGTTTACATTCAAAGGGGACATGATGTAGACACCTAATTTTGTCCCTCCCCAAGTCTAATTTTATTCATTTTTAGTTCACCTTACCATGTGTCCAACCCCATGTAATTATATCCCACAAAAATACAAAAAAAAAAAAAAAATACCTCTAACTAATTTATCATATCCTAACAACCTACCCAATCAAAAGTTTCCACCTCCCTACCCACTCATATTTTTATCCTCACAATAACAAACTAAAAGAAATAATATATGGGGGACTCACCAAAATTCTCATATCATAACAAATCCATGCCCATTATAAAAGAAAAATTCTAAGAAGGAAAAAAGGAGGCTCATTCTTTGATCATCATCTCCTCCACAATAACAACAATCACAAAATAATCTTCCTCACAAGAACAACAACAACAACAACAACAACAACAACAACAAAAGAAACTAAAAAAAAAAGGGCGCCGGTGAACAGTACCGGTGAACAGTAACCAGTGAACAGTAATTGGTGAACAGTACCGGTGAACAGTAACGGCATGAAAAGTGACGGTGAACGGGTCATTATTTGTCGAGTTGGATTGTTGGTGTTAAGGTTCGGCTCGAGGTTTCCGGGTGTGGACTCTCTTTATTCGAATAACATTGAGTTTGAAAGCTTCAAATTTAAGGTCCAATTCTTTCTTCTCTTTTATTTAATTCTTATGTGATTGTGATTGCGTGTGATTCGATATCGATGTTTGTTTGTTGATGTGAACTGTTGGTGACATTTGGGTGTGTGATGTGCCAAGCATGATTGAATTTTCGTTATTCTCGATTGGTGGATTGTGTATTGAAATGGGTTAATCACGTGGTTGAAAAATGAATTAAGGTGGGGATTAAAAATGGAGGAAAATGAATATTGATTAATTTTGATGTATTGATAATGTTGAACATGATAGAATTGTGATACGTTGAACTTGGTAGGCAAACGTAGGCCGGGTAGGCAAATTTAGGAATAACGATTTGTTGGAGTGTTTGAATATGTGCGTGAATGGTACTTTCTACTTTATTGCATGAAAAGTTTAAATTGTACTCATTTGGCCGGGGAATGCCCCGAAGGATTAGTATTGATTTATTTGGGGAATGCCCCGAAGTAGCATGTACGCAAAGGAGGCTCGTGATCAAGGCCCAGAACGTCGGGTGGAGTTTAGTTTAGGATTAGTTTAGAATAGAATAGGTTTTATATTTCGACACCTCTTTTATTTTGGATTGTATAATTTGGACTGAACATTATTTTGGTTTGTTTTGAATTTTGTGTGATTTGTTTGTTTGCTTGTTTTGTGTGTTTATGTGGTTTGTACATTTGTAATGTCAAATTAGTCGATACACTCCACCAAGCGACCGTGGTCGAACCACGGGATCGAGGGGTGCCTAACACCTTCCCCTCGGTTAACAGAATTCCTTAGCCGAAATCTCTGTTCGCGGATCAGTTTTTAGAGTCAAACCGTTTCGAAAAGGATTTTCCAAAGGTGACTTGGCACACCGGATTATGCCAAGTGGCGACTCTGAATAAGAAAAAAAAAATGTAAATAATCCCTTTTTTCGAAATAAATTTTTCATTTTTGTAACCTTAATAATAAAATCCTTTCGAACTTAAAATACATATCTAATCTTTTTTGGAGTCGAAAAAGGGGTGTGACAGCGGTTTAGGTCGAAAATCGGCAGGCGTCTTCTCGATGGGGTGTGGAGCGGGTGAGCCCATGGAATTTTTGGGGATAGGTACATCATAATGATTTTTTGCTAAAAGCCCGTGGCTACACTCATGACGGCCTATTAAATGATGAAGGTTGCTTCAGAGAGGTGGATGTAGACTATTTTATGACAAATGAGTGAAAAAGATAGGAATTGCAAATTATTTTCGAACTGCAAATTATTTTTATTTTTTCGTATGTGTTAGGCCATGAATTTTTGAAATATGTGCGATCGGCTGTGTCATCTATTTGAGCGACCTATTAAATGTTTGCACATTATTTTTGCAAGGCAGATGCATCTTCTTTTACCCCACATGTGTCACGAAACAGGAATTAATGAGTACTTTGATTTTTCGTGTGTGTTGGTTCATTGATTTTTTGAAATTTGTGCGACTGACTGATAGTTCTCAACATAGAAAAATGAAGTGAAAATAAAGAAGAAAAAATAATGTTTTAGAACGAGAAGTTTAACTCCATACAGATATGGAGTAATAATTACAATAAATTATCCAAAGAAAAATGTAAAAATAAATAATAAAGGAGAAGAAAAGATGAAATCAATTTTCTTCGGCCTCCACGACGGCTTCTAGCTCTCTCTAGGTCAAAAGTTATGTAAAAACTAAATTTTTTTATAGAGTATTTATAGTTGTAGGAAAAAACCTCCAAATAAAATAACTGAGTTCAAAATGGACTAAGATAAATAAAAATGGGTTGTTGTAGCTAGTTGCGAGTCGCTCCACTAACACGTAAGACTATTGGATTTGTCATTTCTTCCGTTCAAATTCAGGGTCATATTTGATTATTTTAATAAATTAATTCTATTAAGCTGTCTGTTTAATTTTCTTTTACAATCTTTTGTCTTTAGTTTGTTTTGGCTCTAAATTTCTTCATTTTCACATTCTTTTAATCTTACACTTCAAATTATAATATTGGGCACAATTCATAAAATTAATATTAAAAAAAAGACAAATAAAAATATTAAATATGAGATAAATAATGATTAAAAACATACAATAATTTTGATCTAATATTAATACAAGAAAAGCAAGGAAAGGCACAAAACAACCAAGCTAAGTTACAAAACAAGAAGAAGAAGAACACAACAATATTGTAACAACAACTCACGGATTCCCTAGAAACGAGAACAAACTAGTACAAACGATTACAAGAATAAAACGAACAAAGGATAGATAGTTAGACCTTGGTTGATATAATCTTAAGAACCCAAGAACATGTGATACTCTTGGACCCTTAACACTACACGCACCGGTTAACCTAACTCCTACATTGACACAAGAGGGACTTTACCTCCTCTAAACACCAACGTCTCAAGCCATGAATGCAACACTAGTGATTCCACACTAGTATCACCCTAATTTCGGGTTGCCTCCTAAAGAGAAGAGAGGACTTGTCTTTCAAAGTGTTATACAACTTACAAATATCATCAAAGTCTAATGAATGAAACCCTAAAAGGTTTTATTTATAGATATTACAAAAATAGTGTGAAATGTTCATAATACCCCTCAAGGGTGATGTGCCCATCAAGTGCAAGAAGTGGGCTGATTTTAGTGTGTTTAGGCCGTCTTTTACACTTTACTTGTGCACTTCCTTGGACGGATTCATTACGCACTCATTCACGTCCATCCTCGTGGTCATACTTGTATAAAATATCAAATGAGCCCATCAATTGGAGGAAAAATTCCAAAAGCAAACATTACTTTTCCTTTTTATATACTACTACTTTTCTGTGTCTGTCATTATGAAATGTCATAAAAAATATTATTATACAAGTGGCAATATTAACAAATGAGAAAGGGGAAAAGGAGAGGAAGTGGGAATGTTGTATTTTCACTTCAATAATAGAGAACTATGACTCTATTTATATTCTTCCGGTATATAATTCATAAGGAAAATTGGGTTATGTATGCACATATAAAAATGATTAAGCGTAATATATTATATTCTCAATTTTTAAAGAAATGGAGCAACTAAAAGAAAATGAATGGAGTATTACATACTCAATTTTTATAAAAGCTTACATATACATATATTTATATAATAAAAGTTCTTTATACTAACCATTTAATGTACTTCAATCTTCTTTTAAAAAAGAATTACTTATCTTTTAAATATTTATTTTGCGAGTTGACAAGCACATCAATTGAGATTACACCTATAATTCGTAAATGAATACAAAAATTACGCGTTCGAAGCCATATATGAATATTACATATGTTATTCTTTTTCATTTCTACTAAAATATTTATAGACTGATTTAATGATATTCTTGTAAAATTATTTAAAAATGAACAAAAAAGAAAAAATCTCTAAATAGGTTAACAATTTTAAATTTTAACCCACCAAGTTCATGTGTGGTAATATGTTTTGGACAAAAAACTTGAATATTAAAAGCTTGGAGTATTGAAAATTTTGACGGAGTCTGAATTTTCACTTAGAAAATTTAAAATATAAAAAGATAAATATATGAAGAAAAAAATTCAACATTATCACATAAGAATAAAAAAAAATAGTTCTATATAAACAATCTGATATTTCGTGAAAAGGAGATTCAAATTATAAATTTAAACTTATTTAAAATATTACTTTGTAAATACCGTAGTCGAATAAGTTGAGGCTTGGAAGTAAAAATATTGTTAGCCACATAATGAACCCACTTAGAAAATATAGACACATAAGCTAGAAAAAAAGAAAAATAAATGGCTAATGGAGTTCTTTTTTTTGTTTGTTTTTGTTTTCTAACGTATTCCCACAGCCGGCAGTCATGAGACTAGTCTTCCTTTCCTCGGTCAGCGCACTAAGCGGTAGGAAACTGGCCACAGAATTGGCTAATGGAGTTCTTGTTAATACTGTTACTATTGACTAAATGATTGTACTATTTAAATGTGAAATGTAGTACATCAATTATTAGCTTTCATCTTCCTATCTTGTATTCACTTTCAAGTTTTTTCTACTGATTTTTACTCCAATCAGTTTCATCTACTTGCTCCATTCCCCCTCAGCACTCATTTTCTCCTACCTTTGTTTCCTTGTAAATCTTGTCCACAATAGAAAGAAAGAAAAAAAAAATTGTAGAATTCAGACTTGAGAGGATCTAGGGAAAGACAGAGGCTGTTTTTCTTTATTAGATTAGCCAGTGAAGAATTAATTAAGCATATGGCTATGGAAATCGTAACTGCTATTTTGAGCCCAGTCGCAGAACACTTGATACTGCCAGTTGCGCGACAGATTGGGTATTTGTTTTGCTATAGGCCCAACATCAGGTCTCTGGATGAAGAATCTAATAAGCTGGAGGGTATCAGAAGTGGGGTGCATCAAAGAGCGGAGGCTGCCCGGAGAAACTTACAAAACATTTCAGCCAATGTTGAGGCTTGGTTAACTAGTGTTGATACTGCTACTGCAGATGTGGCAGATGTAATGCGAGGTCGAACTGAGGTTGAAAGGGGTTGCATCTACGGTTGGTGTCCAACATTGAAGTCACGTTACTTGCTGAGCAGGCGAGCCAAGGAAATTACACTGGAAGTGACTGAACTTTTAAACGAAGGTACCCAGCATGCTGTTTTCAGCTATCCTGTACCAGCTGTTGAAATTGAAGCTATACCTAGTAACTGTAATGAGTTCAACTCCCGAAAACAGAAGGAGGAAGAGGTCATGGAAGCTTTGAGAGATGAGCGGACCACTATTGTTGGGATATGTGGTATGGGTGGTGTTGGTAAAACAACACTGGCTGAGAAAGTAAGAGCAAGGGCAAAACAAGAAAGGTTGTTTGATGATATTGTCATGATAACTGTCAGTCAACAACAAGACCTGAAAAAAATTCAGGCCGAGATCGCCGAAGGGGTCCGGCTGTCATTGCAAGTAGACAATTTGTTAAGTCGTGGAGATCAGCTGCGTGCAAGGTTAATGCAAAAGGGCAGTCACGTCCTTGTAATTTTGGATGATGTTTGGGAGGCTCTTAATGATCTAGAGAAACTTGGAATTCCCTCTGGTAGCAACCACAACTATCAGTGCAAAGTGGCATTGACGACGCGTCTCCGAAGTGTTTGTGACGCTATGGAGGCTAAAGAGATTGTAGAGGTTGGAATTTTATCTGATGAAGAGGCATGGATTCTTTTCAGGCAGAAATCCGGTAATTCAGCTGACGATTCCTCTCTTTCTGAAGTAGCAAAAGATGTTGCCAATGAATGCAAGGGGCTGCCGCTTGCAATTATTACAGTTGCAGGAGCGCTAAAGCACAAAGCCAAGCCTTTGTGGGAGGATGCCCTTGTAGAATTAAAAAAAGCAGCACCAATTAATATCCCAGGAGTGATTAAATATGTGTATCAACCTCTGAAGCTAAGTTATAATCACTTAGAGAGTAATGAAGCCAGGTATGTCTTTTTGCTTTGTTCCTTGTTTGAGGAAGATAGTGATATTTGGACCGAAGAATTACTCAAATATGGAATGGGGCTTGGCATCTTATCCGAAACCGAAAATTTAGAATGTGCAAGAAATAGGGTGTGTAATCTGTTAGAAACATTGAAAAATTGTTTCTTGTTATCCCAAGGTTCAGACAAAAATTATGTCAAAATGCATGATGTGGTCCGTGACGTGGCTATATATATTGCGTCTGAGGGTGAGCATAAATTTCTGGTAAATCACAATGTGAACTCAAACGTTTTCCCGAGAAAAGTCTCTTATGAGCAATACAGTCACATGTCAATTGTTGCAAATAAATTTGATGAGCGTCCCACACCAATATTTTGCCCATGACTGAAACTTATGATGCTAAAACTCCGTTTCGAAGAGGGTTTCAAATTACAGGATGATTTTTTTGATGGAATGAGTGAACTCAGTGTCATAAGCCTGAGTGGATATGATCAAAACTCTGTTCTGCCCTTTCCATCATCCATTCAGAGGTTGTCAAATCTGCGGACGCTATATCTGACTAATTTAAGATTGGATGACATATCCGTTATTGGGGAACTTGTCACTTTAGAAATTCTCAGCATCAGAGATTCTTACTTAGAGGAGCTTCCGGTGGAGATAGGAAACTTGGTCAATCTAATTATGTTAGAGATTTGGAATACTGGTTACAGAAAACGTACGAGGATTTCACCAAGGGTCTTATCAAGACTAGTTCGATTAGAGGTACAGCATGTGGTGGGAGTAGAATATATAGCAGATTAATTTTTGTGGAATATTAGCACATTAATTTTTTTTTAGATATTTTAAGTGGTTAACTATTACGTATAATTTATAATACTTTTTATGTAATTTTTAAATAATATATGTTAATCTTCTTGTTCAAATTTTTGTGACATTGTTAGTTAATTATATTTTTTAAATAATTCAGTTTCTTACTTGTTGTGATTAATATTATTTTTTCTTCTATTCCAATTTAAGTGGCACAATGCTTCGATGACCATAATAATTGATTAGGGGTGACATAGTAAGATTACGATTGAAGCAGAGAACCATACATGTCTTAAATGACGTATAATAACTAATTAGAAGTGATATAACAAAATTACTATAAAAAATACTTGTGGAAAAATAATAAAGTGGGCGTCATATAAGAAATCAAGTTAATTTAATATTAAATATTATCAATTTTTTAATACTTAGACGACTTTATAATAAGTTTTTAATATTAATTTTTAATACTTAGATCACTTTATAATAAATTTTTAATATTAATTTTTTAATACTTAAATAACTTTTAATAATTAATTAGGGGTGATATAGTAAAATTACAATTGAAGTTGAAGCAAACATGTCATAAATGTCTATTTTACTTTTTTTTATTAAATATTAATAATTTTCTAATAAGTAAATGACATACAATAAATAATTAATTAGGGGTGATATAAAAAATCATGGAGCAAACAACTGAATGGTCGACAAGCAAGACGACTAGAAGCTGCTCACTCCATCTTATAATATAAAAGAATGTCTATTTTTTAATATATGCCACTGAACTATCAGAAATGGCTCATTTATGTTATCCGTTAAAAGTTGGGCTTATTTATGCCATCACCGTTACAAAATTGGTTCATCCATGCCATTACTTTTAACACTCGATTTTTAGAAAAAGGCTTTGCCACGTGGCAGCATATTAGAGGTCCACGTCTTTTTTAAAATTAAAAAAAAAATTATAAAAAGTTTTTTTTATAATTTTTATTTAATTTTTAAAAAAATGGTGTTGGTTCCGAAGTTTATAGATTACATATTTCTATGCTCTTATTTATCAAATAATGAATAATAAATTTTGCATATAACTAATGTTCATGTTTTTTCTGGATTCTTATTTTTTAAAATAATTATATATATATATATATATGTATGTATGTATGTATATGACCAATCTTTTAGGTATTTATTTATACATGAACCCAAAATATTCAAATCTGAAATTCTAGTCCATCATAACCATTGCTTGTCCTTATATGTAATAATAATAAAGGACGGAACCGTATTCTTGTCATATTTTGTCAAATGAAAAAGGTGATCATATTAAAATGATCAATTCAAAGACCTTAAATGATTAATCCTTGTTAACACTTCGAAAAGTACATGATAGAGAAAGAAAAAGAATACAAAAATGTGAACAATTTCTTCCGTTGGTGCATTCTCTTTTCCTTACTTTTCTTTCCCTCTTTGTGTGTGTGCATGCAAAATGTATGTAGTAAAGTATTGTGTGTGGATGTGTACGTTATCATTTATTCTTTGTTATGATTAAATTTGAAGTGAGATTTGATATAATATATGATCCATGCATGCATGCATATAAATGATTATCAAAAAAGAATAAAGGATAACGTACACATCCACACACAATACTTTTACTACATACATTTTGCATGCATACACACAAGCACAAAGAGGGAGAGAAAAAAGTAAGGAAAAAAGAATGCACCAACGGAAGAAATTGTTCACATTTTTGCATTTTTTTTTCTTTCTCTATCATGTACTTTTCGAAGTGTTAAAAAGGATTAACCATTTAAGGGCTTTGAATTGATCATTTTAAAATGGTCACCTTTTTCATTTGGCAAAATATGACAAGAATACGATTTCGTCCTTTATTATCATTGCATATAAAGACTAGCAATGGTTATGATAAACTAGAATTTCAGGTTTGAATATTTTGGGTTCATGTATAAATAAATACCTAGAAGATTGGTCCAATATATATATATATAATTATTTTTAAAAATAAGAATCCAGAAAAAACAACATTAGTTATATGCAAAATTTATTATTTGTTATTTGATAAATAAAAGCATAGAAATATGTAATCTATAAACTTCGTAACCAACACCATTTTTTAAAAAAAATAAATAAATAATTCTATTTTTTTTTTATAAATTAAAAAAAAAAATTAAAAAATGACGTGGACCTCTAATATGCTGCCAAGTAGCAAAGTTGTTTTCTAAAAACCGGCTGTTAAATGTAATGGCATGGATGAGTCAGTTTTGTAACGGCGATGGCATAAATGAGCCCAACTTTTAACGGATGGCATAAATGAGTCATTTCTGATAGTTCAGTAACATATTTGAGTTTTTTCCCTTTTTAAAATTATATTCAACAACATACCTAGTTCTTTGTCGCATGTGTTTTTTAATTGTAATTAATAAAGTATTTTCCAACTTATAATTTGAAATTCTATTAAAGTATAATAGAGTAGCCATTGAAAATTTCTTACAAAATATGTCTCTATTTTAAATGCGTGGTTAGAAAGACTGTGTGTACATGGGACACTTTGGTTCACTTTTTATCAAAATCAAATCAACTATACCAATTTTTTCGCTCTTTTGTCACATGAACATTATTTCATCTCAATTTTATGGAGTTATAGATAAAGTTTTAATAAGTCAATAAAAGTTTAGTGGTAACTGGTAAATTGACAAATACATTTATACTGTTAAACATAGTAGTTATTTTTGTAAGTCTAATAATAACTTGGCAATGATGTACGTGTTCAAACTTGACCAAATTTTAATAATATATAAAAGTCATTATAAAACCCAAAAATTGATAAACTTTGTTCAATTTTAAAAATTTCCGATAATTCATCATCTCAGATATGAAGAAAATATCCTGGAATATGAATATGAGTTTGAAAGAACTAATGAATTGACACTTTTCATCCTCTTTTTGATGAAAAGGTATATTTCTACTGTTCTACATGATCATTAAGAAAAAATAATATTTTTAACAGTTTCTCGAGTAGAGTATTTATTAACTTCTGCATTTTATTAGAAATAGAGTGGTCAAATTCATAATTAAACGGATAATACAATTAATTTATATATTGTATATTCATATATATTTAAATTTTATTGATATGTATAATCTAATGATTTAGTCTAAAAAAGATTTAACTTACTATAATAAAAAGGGACGACCCGGTTCATACCTACTCCGTAGGTGTCGGGGAGGGGGGACCACTCCGGGCCTGACCTACGCGCCCTCACCCCAGCTTCGCTGGAGGGGCGTTTCGAACCCCCGACCCTGGCACACCACGGTAAGCAAGCTTACCGCTGAGCCAAGGCCATCCCTCTTAACTTACTATAATAAAATAACATTAAAAACACACCAGAAATAAGAATTTTATTAAGAATTATTTGCAAGACATCAGAAATGGAGTTGATACCTTGTCAATGTTTGCAGGTTTCTTGTCCCAACCTGGAAGTGCTACGACTCCTTGGGGCTGACAGCATAACGGCTCTATGCTCTCAACAACTTCCAATGGGCTACTTTAGCAAACTTGAAAAACTGGAAGTAGAAAATTGAGGAAAATTGAGAACTTGATGTCTCCATCAGTGGCCAGAGGTCTTCTGAATCTGCAAACATTAGAGATAAAATACTGTCAATCAATGGAAGAAGTGATCACAGAAGTAGAAGAACAAAGAGAAGAAATCATGACTAATGAGCCTTTATTTCCCTGGTTGGATAAGCTAAAACTCGAAAATCTGCCAAAGCTGGGGCATTTCATTCTGACAAAGTGTGCTCTTGAATTTCCATTCCTCAAAGAAGTGGAGATTCGTAAATGCCCTGAAATGAAGACGTTTGTCCAACAGGGATCTGTCAGTACACCTAGTCTTGAAAATGTGAACAATGATGACAAGGTGAAAGTAAATGACCTGAATGAATGGATACATCAGAGGTTCATTTCTAAGGTTTGTCTCGTAGCGCTAGCTGGCTGTATAACTAATCAACTCCACTGCTATCTTTCCATCTTAACTTAATAGTAATATTTAGATACTTATTTATGTTCGTCACTTGAAGTAGATTCCTTTTACCTGCCCCCAAATGTTTATCTTTCAACTAAATATTGTAATGTCTGTTTTTTGTAATCTCTACTCTCAGGAAGAAGATGGAAGCACAATCTGAAGCTTCAATCGAGTGACGACAGAAGCTAAAGTGTTGTCTATGAATCCAAAACTAGAAAGGTGATAATTAAGTACTCCACGATAAGTCCAAAGTGCATCCAAATTAGCTCTAACATCGTCTGATACCTATGTTCAGGATGGGAGGTAACAATAAGAGGTGGGTCTACACTATAACTCATGGGTTCACGCGAACCCAACAGGTTTTGTCTAGAGACTTGTATCTCTATTTGTAATTTCTAGAAAATAGTTTATTGTGAACACAATTGCTATTATTATTATTATATTAAACTTGAGGGCCTGTAGGATTCTATAAACATTAAATTTTGAATTCTCTTTTGATTAGTTATAATTAATAGCTAATATATAGCTTTATTTTCTCATGACATCTTGCATTCTATGTCGTTTTGAAAGATTGTAAAGATTACTTTTCGAGAGATGCTCGTTCATCCATATTTAATCGAAGCCTATCTGTAACAGAAGGCTATAAGCCTATAACACAATAATTTCATAGTCAAGACAAACAAGGAACCTTACAACAACATGCCCGTTTGGAGTGGATTACTAATCCACGTAGGAGCGATTGAGTTTCACGCATGTAAGTTGTAGAATGGAGTATTTTTTTTGTTCAACTTTTATATAGTTAAAGGGCCTACTTGTGAATTGGTAAAGTTAAAAGGATATAGTTATAATTTGGTGTCAAGTTAAAATATCATGTTTATGTATTATACCTTTAAATTTCTTCTCTAATTAAATGGATTGGATTATTTTGAAGGGGATGGAGGAGATATTTTTCAAGTCAAATGAGTGAAACAGTAGGAATTGCGGATTTTTCTGGCATTCAATGGGCGGTAGCCTATGGATCTATGGATGGATGCGGGCTCCGTAAATATTTTTGGATGAAATTTCTTAGGCGGTCTCCTGACGACCTATTTAATGGATTGGGTAGCTTTGGAGGGGCTGGGTTAGCTTTTATTGAAGTCAAATGAGCAAAACAATAGGAATTGCAAAAGGCTGTGGTAGTGTTCATTGGTTGGATTTTAGGCTGATTTTGAGGTGATTTCCATCATTGTCCTAGCAGATATTATAAGGAAATAAGGAAAGAATGAATATATTAAAGTACATACAAAATAAGAACTCTAGAACAAATAAATCATTACACAGTAAACAAATAAACATCTCACTCCAATTATCATCACACACAGAAAACAAATGCTGTCAACATAGGTCCGTTTGAGAGTAAACGCGCTGCTTAAAAGTTAGATTGTATCAAAGAGGCTACGCTTTCATCAACTTGAAAAGCCTTGGCAAGAATATCTGTTTCTATAGCTGGTTCTGATCCGAAAACTGCATTAGCAATGCTTATAACACCAGGTTTCTGGCTACTTAAAGCAGCAATAGCAACAGCATTTCCATATCCCACGTTGCGTTGGTAGTGAACAAGTCCAATTGGAAAAACAAACACATCGCCTTTTGTAAGGACCTTAGTAATAAGGCGATTTTCAGGATTTGAAGTTACAAAACCAACTTGAAGAGAACCTTCAAGGACAGTGAGTATTTCAGTAGCTCTTGGGTCAGTGCGAAGAGGGTTAATTCCCCATGGTGCATAGTCTATGCACGCCAGTGAGATACCATGAGTGTTCAGTCCTGGAACTTGAGCTACATTAACAGCAGTGACCTTAGAGCCAAAAGTGTTTGATGTGTTTCCAGCCAATTGTAGGCCACTGAAGTAGAAATCATCTGCTTTAACTGACTTGGGATCTTTGCAAGCTAAACCATTTACCTTAACTGAAACAATGGAAAAGAAAAATACAGGGTGAAGATTCATTAAATCAGTGATTTTTTAGTCTTAAGATAATACTTCCTCTATTCTAGTTTATGCGACACACTTTCCTTTTTGATGATGTATTTCATGCTTTTAACTAAGAATAAATGCGAGTTTGTAAGAAACCATTGTTAGATTTGACGGTTAGTTGTGTTTCAGTTAAGGAAATTAATCTAAGGACTAATGGAGCATGCTCAAGTTTTACAACAAATATACAAGATCTTTAAGAGGATTCCTGTAACACCCCGTACTTTCGGGCTAGAATCAAGACCGCCGTCCTTACACGTATAGACCCGAACTAGATGATTCCTTGTTAATATATGTATGATGATCAATCCTAAAGTGTAAGAATACCTTTGAATATGAATTGAGTTCACAAAAATCCCCTAACTCTAAGACGAGTTGAAAACATTTCTACCGAATAAGTTTTAGTGGATGTTTAAACTTGGGTCAACTTCCATCGATCATAACTCCTAGTATACGATGAATTAGAGGGCTTATCATATATCAAATGAAATCTCTTCGAATAAGCTTTCCAACGATACCAATTTCGCATAAATCCGATACGCGAGCGAAACGTTATGGTCATTTTAGTGACTGAGACAGTAGCATCATGCAATAAGCGTGCGACGCACGCCCTATCGCACGCTCCAAATTTTCAGATTCTGTTTCTGCATTTTTAAGGGCAAAATGGGTATCTTCCACCCCTTATCCGTCGGGATTAAACTCCCAAAATACAAAAATATGATTCTATTCACCCAAATTACCCAAGAACACTCTCTAGGGTTTCAAACTAAACACTAGATAACTCAAGATTCAACCGTGAATTTTCCTTAATTCTTCAAGATTCGAAATCCCCATTGCGATGGCAACAAGAGGCACCCATCAATCGTACGTATAGCATCCCAAAAGTTAGAGTTCATTCAAAAGCTTCTAATTTAAGGTACGCGGATTTTTCTAAAATCTCATGGGTATGGAAATCTTGATTTTAAGAAAGGTTTTTTCATATGTATGAATATATTAATATATTCATGTTTTAGAAGCATTGATGATATTGTTTTGGCCTTTAGGCCTTCCCCCAAATTGATTTGAAATTATATATATATTGTAAGCATGTGTTTTAAGGTTGATGATTGAATTGAGAGCATGATTCATGAAAAATCCCTCTCTTGTGATGATTTTCATTTACTTATGATATACTATGAAATCCTTTGAATGCATCTTGAAAAGCATGTTATGAAATGTCTTGAATAATGTTATGTTTGGATTATGATTTTGATTTCAAAAGAGAGAGGGTTGTTTATATTGATAAATGTTGAATATGCAATTATGCATATAACAAAGAGTAGCATGGTTTGTCAAAAGAGCACATGACCACCATATGTTTGAATAATCTCAGCATAGTTTTGACTTGTATTTTCGGAACATGAAATCTTTTATATTGTTTGCATGTTTGGGTGGTCTAAACTGTGTTTTAATGAAAGAATTATGCATGATGCACTATGGCTCAGAAATAGGACTTACAAGTCTTGGTGTGACGACACCAATTCAGATTATGCCATGATAATTCAAAACAGAATAGAATGCATGTTTGAAATCAAACTTTTCAGATGTTGAAACTAGAAAAATGCATGGTTCAGAACAGGATAAAAAGTGGGCATACAGAGAGCTTAGGTGGTTCCCCGAAGAAGGCATGAGTTCAGACAACTCATTGTCCGAAACCGTGATTTGCCGATCCAGGTATATTATATTACGCTGGCCTAGTGTCGCGTGACGTGTCAAAATTAGAAACTCCAATCCGTTCGGCACACTCGGGTTGGGGGCTTCCCTGCCGAGTCAATGGCGAATTCCATACAGCCCGTTGGATTTTTGAATTGTAGGGGTGTACCACCCAACTCAGAATTAATACGAAAATCAGAAACTGCATTGTCAAGAATGATTTATGATTTTACAGAAAGGTGCCCATGTGTTTTGAAAACTATTTTAGGTATGATGTATTGACAAATTGCTCTCCATTATTTTATCTATATAAAAGCTTTATTTTGGATTGCTCTGTGTACCAGTACATCTGTATTGACTCTCCCTCCCTCCAGGTTCTGAGGCCCAATCTAGAGGTCCTGATAAGCAGTAGATTTCATCAGACAAGAGTGAAGAGTATCAATTGGTGAGCCTTTTATATTTTAGAAGGCCTAGTTTCTTTCAGACAGTTATTATTTATTATGGTTTTGGTCTACTGGGGGCCTTGTCCCAATTTTCAGACAGTTGTTATTTGATCATGTAGTAAAGATTCTGCAGACGGTTTTCAGACGGTGTTTAGTTGATATTGGATTTTATTCCTCATTGTTAAACTAAATTTAGATTATGACCATGTTTCCGTAGCAGATTTTATTTTCGCATTTCCTATTTATATATGAATGGTGTATATGATTACAAGTTAGAAGGGCTCTCGGGCCCTTCATGGTTTGGGATGTCCGTTACGGCCAGGGCCCTGGTTCGGGTCGTGACAATTCCCAGACACAAGAAACTTTTTTTCTAATTATACAAGCCATGCAAAACAGCTTACATCCATATAACATCTGCATGAACAGCCTATACAAAATATTCATACAAAATAATAATGAAGAGGTGAAAATTATTTGAAGCTCAGGAGCATTGATGTAAGACAGCTTCACTGATGAAGCACAACCACCCAGACGTCTTCTGGAGCTTGGGAAACCTCCCGCACAAAATCTGCTCGGGAAATTGGTGTCACTGATCCAAATCTCACAACCTTAGCAACTTCTCTCATCTCGGCTATCCTCTTCATCCTTCAACAACAACACAAGAAAGATATACAAGAGATTCTCAATTTCATGCCAACTTGCAAGCTACGTGGCAATATTTCATCACCAACACAAACACAAGTACTATATCAGTATATCAGCATAACTGGATATCCTTTTGCCTTGTGACTCAAACACCGATTTAGGACAAATTTTTAATTACTACCTTCCACTATTTACTTATTTGGAAAAGCATTAACTGCATGTGCACCTTTGCATTCGGTAGCCACTGACGAAGTAAAACTGAATTCTACCAAGTGGAATCCGAGGCAGCTAATTCTCAAGAGGAGGAGAGAATAGTGATGGATTGACCAGCAGTGGTGCTTGAACATTTAGAGGCTGAATAACTATTAGGCATCCCTCAAGGAAGTGTCATATTTTCGAGGTCCAAACAAACACTTTGCAACAGAAGTGGTACCCCATATATGTTCATTTTTCCAAAAGATAACCTATGCATGTCTATTAAGAAGGGGAACAAATGATATGCAGCCCCATTACATATACCGTCTCTTTATTTCATTTTGTCATACAGTGAAGCATGAATGATGCTCATGTTTCCCATTTTAATTTGTAACTCATAGTGTAAGGAAGAAAAGGGTTTCTCCTATGATCATATTGGCTTTGCCATTGCTAAGGGCACAGTCACCTCATTTATCGACAACCACATTTTTCCGGTTAGTTTTCGGATGGCAAAAAGCACAGCACAGACTACGCAACAACTGAAACTTGGTTGACACTGAAGTTTCTGACACTTCAAAAGCTCTACATCCCCACATAAACCTACACGTTTGATTTATTCTGTGTCTGTTAAGAATTTTATGAGAAGAACAATTTGAAAACTAAAACCTAGAAGAACAATTTGAATACTAAAAACTTATTAAAAGAAGAATCTTTACTTGATTTGTCTCTCTCAAACAAGCATTTACTAAAAAAACACCTAAAAAATAGCTGATTCCATCAAATACACCTCGATTCAGCTATATGACTTGTCTACCTGCACCCAAGGGTGTGGAATAGCGGCCAAGTGATAAGCATTTAATACGAGGTGATTTTTTCTCATCTATTTTAATCTTGATAGGCAGATTCACCTGATGCTAGTGGGAGGTGATACGTATCCCCTGAAATTTGTCGAGGTGCATGCGATCTGACCCGGACATCACGGTTATTAGAAAAAGTAGCTAATTCCATCAAATATAACTCGATAACAACAACAACATACCCGGTGTATTCCAACAAAGCGGGGTCCGGGAGGGTAGAGTGTACACAGTCCATACCTCTATCTTAGAGGTGAATTAGAGAGGCTGTTTTCGATAGACCTACACCACCACCACCCCGATCAAGACAATAACGGTCTAGAAAAAAGACCTAATAGAAGAACAACAAATAATAGCTAGTATCAAGACTTCCTCAAAATAATACTACAATTGATCTACCTGAAACAACATGTGTCACCAAAATTCCAAGGTTAAGAACTACACGCCTAGCACTACAACTACTAGTACAGACAAAAATATAAATCATTGCTACCTACGAGCAGGGTGAGGGTGGCCTGGTGGGGTTGGTGGGACCATTTGGCTGGTCAAACGAATGAAACGGCGCGAAGGGGCCATTTTTGGGCTAGTTTGATAGGTGTTAGCCCACTGTTCTTGGGGTGGACCCAGGGCGCAGTTTGGGTCGAAAATCGATCGGTGGCCTCCCGACGGGGTGTGTAGCAGGTGAGGGTGGCCCGATAGTGTGGGCGGGACTATTTGGGTAGTCAAACGAGCGAAACGGATTAAATGGGTCATTTTTGGGCCACATTGGGTGTTAGCCCATAGTTCTCGAGGTGGGCTGAGTCCAGGCGTGGTTTAGGTCGAAAATCGGCAGGCGTCTTCTCGACGAGGTGTGGAGAGGGTGAGCCTATGGGATTTTTGGGGATAGGTGCATCATAATGATTTTTTGCTAAAAACCTAGGGCTACACTCATGACGAAAGGTTGCTTCAGAGAGGTGAATGTAGACTGTTTTATGACAAATGAGTGAAAAAGATAGGAATTGCAAATTATTTTCGAACTGCAAATTATTTTTATTTTTTCGTATGTGTTAGGCCATGAATTTTTGAAATATGTGTGATCGGTTGTGTCATCTGTTTGAGCGACCTATTAAATGTCTGGACATTATTTTTGCAAGGCAGATACCTCTTCTTTTACCCCACATGTGTCACGAAACAGGAATTAATGAGTACTTTAATTTTTCGTGTGTGTTGGTTCATTGATTTTTCGAAATCTGTGCGACTGACTGATAATTCTTCTCAAAATAGAAAAATGAAGTGAAAATAAAGAAGAAAAAATTATGTTTTGGTATGTGAACTGAAGACTAGAACGAGAAGTTTAACTCCATATAGATATGGAGCAATAATTACAATAAATTATCCAAAGAAAAATGTAAAAATAAATAATAAAGGAGAAGAAAAGATGAAATCAATTTTCTTGGGCCTCCACGACGGCTTCTAGCTCTCTCTAGGTCAAAAGTTATGTAAAAACTAAATCTCTTAAAGAGTATTTATAGGTGTAGGAAAAGACCTCCAAATAAAATAACTGAGTTCAAAATGGAGTAAGATAAATAAAAACGGACTGTTGTAGCTAGTTACGAGTCGTGCCACTAACACGTAAGACTATTGAATTTGTCGTTTTTCCGTTCAAATTCAGGGTCATATTTGATTATTTTAATAAATTAATTCCATTAAGCTATCTTTTTAATTTTCTTTTACAATCTTTCGTCTTTAATTTGTTTTGGCCCTAAATTTCTACATTTTCACATTCTTTTAATCTTACACATCAAATTATAATATTGGGCACAATTCATAAAATTAATATTTAAAAAAGACAAATGAAAATATTAAATATGAGATAAATAATGATTAAAAACATATAATTTTCATCTAATATCAAATGACTCAATCAATTGGAGGAAATTAAAAATTCCAAAAGCAAACACTACTTTTCCTTTTTATGTACTACTTTTCTCTTTCTGCCATTCACACCAAACAATCCAACTCCATTGCTTGTTTTTCTTTCATTGTAGGGAAAATTCCAAAAGCAAACATTACTTTTCATTTTTATATACTACTACTTTTCTGTGTCTGTCACTATGAAATGTTATAAACAATATTATTATACAAGTGGCAATATTAACAAATGAGAAAGGGGAAAAAGAGAGGAAGTGGGAATGTTGTATTTTCACTTCAATAATAGAGAACTATAACTCTATTTATATTCTTCCGGTATATAATTCATAAGGAAAATTGGGTTATATATGCACATATAAAAAGGATTAAGCGCAATATATTATATTCTCAATTTTTAAGGAAATGGAGCAACTAAAAGAAAATGAATGGAGTATTACATACTCAACTTTTAGCCTTATATGAATATTACATATGTAATTCTTTTTCATTTCTACTAAAATATTTATAGACTGATTTAATGATATTCTTGTAAAATTATTTAAAAATGAACAAACAAGAAAAAATCTTTAAATAGGTTAACAACTTTAAATTTTAACCCACCAAGTTCATGTGTGATAATATTTTTTGGGCAAAAAACTTGAATATTAAAAGCTTGGAGTATTAAAAATTTTGACGGAGTCTGAATTTTCACTTAGAAAATTTAAAATATGAAAAGATAAATATATGAAGAAAAAAATTCAACATTATCACATAAGAATAAAAAAAAAATAGTTCTATATAAACAATCTGATATTTCGTGAAAAGGAGATTCAAATTATAAATTTAAATTTATTTAAAATATTATTTTGTAAATACCGTAGTTGAATAAGTTGAGGCTTGGAAGTACAAATATTGTTAGCCACATAATGAACCCACTTAGAAAATATAGACACATAATCTAGAAAAAAAAAAGAAAAATAAATGGCTAATGGAGTTTTTTTTTTTTTTTTGTTTCCCAAGGTATCCCTACAGCCAGCAGCCATGAGATTAATCTTTCGTTCCTCGGTTAGCGCATTAAACGGTAGGAAACTGACCATAGAGTTGGCTAATGGAGTTCTTGTTAATACTATTACTATTGACTAAATGATTATACTATTTAAATGTGAGATGTAGTACATCAATTATTAGCTTTCATCTTCCTATCTTGTATTCACCCTGAAGCTTTTTTGCTTTTTCTCTCTTTCACTTTCTAGTTTTTTCTACTGATTTTTACTCCAACCAATTTCATCTACTTGCTCCGTTCCCCCTCAGCACTCATTTTCTCCTACCTTTTTTTCCTTGTAAATCTAGTCCACAAAAGAAAAAAAAAAAGAAAATTTGTAGAATTCAGACTTCAGAGGATCTAGGGAAAGACACAAGAGGATGTTTTTTTTATTACACTAGCCAGTGAAGAATATAGCTATGGAAATCGTAACTGCTATTTTGAGCCCAGTCGCAGAACACTTGATACTGCCAGTTGCGCGACAGATTGGGTATTTGTTTTGCTATAGGCGCAACATCATGTCTCTGGATGAAGAATCTAATAAGCTGGAGGGTATCAGAAGTGGGGTGCAGCAAAGAGCGGAGGCTGCCCGGAGAAACTTACAAGTCATTACACCCCATGCCGAGGACTGGTTAACTAGTGTTGATACTACTACTGCTGATGTGGCAGTTGTAATGCGAGGTCGAACTGAGGTTGCAAGGGGTTGCATCTATGGTTGGTGTCCAACATTGAAGTCACGTTACTTGCTGAGCAGGAGAGCCAAGAAAATTATACGACTAGACTTCAAAATGAAGGTGACAAGCATGTTGTTTTCTGCAATACTGTACCAGATGTTGAACCTAGAAACAGTGTTGAGAAGTTCGACTCTAGAAAACAGAAGGAGGAAGAGGTCATGTCAGCTTTGAGAGATGAAAGGGTCAATACTGTTGGGATATGTGGTATGGGTGGTGTTGGTAAAACAACACTAGCTGAGAAATTAAGAGGAAGGGCAAAACAAGCAGGGTTGTTTAAAGATGTTGTCATGGTAACTGTCAGTCAACAACAAAAAGACATTAAAAAAATACAGGGTGAGATCGCCAGAGGAGTCGGTCTAACATTAGACGGGGACGATTTGTTGCAGCGTGGGGATCGGCTGTGTTCAAGGTTAATGCAGAAGGATAGTCGCGTCCTTGTAATTTTGGATGATGTTTGGAAGGTTGTTGATCTAAAGAGGCTTGGAATTCCCGGTGGTAGCGACCGCAACTATCAGAGCAAAGTGGCATTGACGACACGCCTCCGAGGTGTTTGTCACGTTATGGAGGCTCAAAAGATAGCAGATGTTGAAATCTTATCTGATGAAGAAGCATGGGTCCTCTTTAGGCAGAAAGCCGGCTATTCAGCTGACGATCCCTCTCTTCCTGAAGTATCAAAAGATGTTGCCAAAGAATGCAAGGGGTTGCCACTTGCAATCATTACAGTTGCAAGAGCGCTAAAGCATAAGCCCAAGTCTTCATGGGAGAATGCACTTTTAGAATTGTGAAGTTCAGCCCCAGCAAATATCCCTCTAGTAATTAAAGATGTGTATCAATCTCTCAATCTTAGCTATAATCATGTTGACAGTCCTGAAACCAGGTACCTCTTTTTGCTTTGTTCCTTGTTCGAGGAAGATAGTGATATTTGGACCGAAGAATTACTTAGATACGGAGTGGGGCTTGACATGTTTTCCGAAACAAACATTATAGAAGAAGCGAGAAATAGGGTGAGTCATCTATTAGAAACATTGAAAGATTGTTTCTTGTTATCCCAAGGTTCAGACAAAAATTATGTCGAAATGCATGATGTGGTCCGTGACGTGGCTATATATATTGCGTCTGAGGGTGAGCATAAATTTATGGTAAATCACAATGTGAACTCAGAAGAGTTTCCAAGAAAAGACTCTTACGGGCAATACAATCATATGTCAATTGTTGCAAATAAATTTGATGAGCGTCCCAGACCAATATCTTGCCCACGACTGAAGCTTCTGAAGTTAAAATTCTGTATTGAAAAGGGCTTCAAATTACAGGACGGTTTTTTTGAAGGAATGAGTGAACTCAGTGTCATGAGTCTGAGTGGATATGATGAAGACTTAATTCTTCCCTTTCCATCATCAACTCAGAGGTTGTCAAATCTGAGGACGCTATATCTGACAAATTTAAGATTGGATGACATATCCATTATTGGGGAACTTGTCACCTTAGAAATTCTCAGCATCAGAGATTCTTACTTAGAGGAGCTTCCAGTGGAGATAAGAAACTTGACCAATCTAATTGTGTTAGAGTATTGGAATCCTATATGGAGAGGAGAACGTATGAGGATTTCACCAGGGGTGTTATCAAGACTAGTTCGATTGGAGGAACTACATGTGGCGAGAGTAGAAGATTGTAGTTACTCCACCTTGAGGGAGCTGGAATCGTTATCGAGATTGACTGCACTGACATTTGATGAATGTTCCGTAGATGTGATTTACAGTAACTTGGCCCGTTCCTCCAAGTTACGGGAATGCATTTGAAGGAATTACCAGAGTTCCAAAATTTCTGGCCAACAGCCAACAATGCCATCACCGACTCAAATCCTCTTTTTAATGAAAAGGTTTGCTTCTACATGAAAAAGTCTTTATTTGAAGGATTTTTATGAATTAATATTTTAGATTTTTAAAATAATTTAAGTTTTTAATGTCACGATCCGAGCCTAGGCCCTAGCCGTGATGAGCATCCCGAACCATGAAGGCCCGGAACACCCATTCTCTATCTGGTTATCATGCACAACATTCATAATCATAATAAAATGCGGAATTGAAACTGAGTACGGAAAACATGGTCAAGTCCTGCAATATTTCTGAATAATACTATCTGACATCAGTCTGCGAAATCTCTACTAAGAACATAAACATCTGTCTGAAAAGAAACTGGGACAAGGCCCCCAGTGAACCAAAAATATAATAAATAAGATAATGTCTGACATAATTAGGCCTTCCGAATAATAGAAGGCTCACCACTATGAGATCAAGTCTGCAAATCCGAGAATATCTACTGAGTAGCTGGACCCCTAGACTGTGTCTCAGAACCTGAAAGGAGGGGGGGTCAGCACAAAAGTACTGGCACGCGAAGCAATCCAAAAATAGTATAATGAAACATACACACACACACACACACACATATATATATATATATATATATATATATATATATATATATATATATATATATATTAAGTGAAAGAAATTTTTTCATCAAGACATCATGTATAAAACTGTTTCTAAAAAATACATGGGCACTTTCTGAAAACATGCAACTGTCTGTTCATTTCAAATCATGATCTGTGTTTTACTTCTGAGTTAGGTGGTATTCCCCTACAAGTTTGAATATTCCACGGGCTGTATGGAATCCGCCATTGACTCGGCGGGGAAGCCCCCAACCCAAGTGTGCCGCAAGGGTTGGAGTCTCTGAGTCTGATACGCCACAGGACATTTAAGTCAGCGCATAATAATATACCCGGGTCGGCAAACCACGGTTTTAGGCAAAGAGTTGTTTGAACTCAAGCCCTCTTCGGGGAACCACCTAACATCTCTGTATACCCATTTTTAACCTTTTCTGAACATGCATCGTTCTGAAATTTCTAAATCATGAAAGTCTGAAATGTCTGTTAGTCTGAGTCTGATATGGCATTAGTCTGAATTGGTATCGTCATACCAAGACCTTGCAAGTCATTGATTTTTTTCTGAGCCATAAGGTACTAAGCAAAAGCTTTCATTCAAAACATAGTTTAGACCACCCAAAACATGCAACTGATGTAAAGGATTTCATATTCCGAACTTAAAGTTCAATTCATGCAGAAATTTCATCAAACATATGGTGGTCATGTGCATTTTGGCAAAACCATGCATTCTTTCATTACATGCATATTCAACATTCACAACCCTCTCTTTCGTGTTCAAGAATCGTATTCCAAACATAGCAAAAGTCAAAGCACTTCATATCATAATTTCTTTTCTTCAAGATGTCTTTCAAAACAATTTATATTAGGTGAAACATGGAAGAATTTACATTAAGAGAGGGGTTCCATGAAAATCATGCTTTAAATTCATATATTTAAGGACAAACACATATATACATATATATATATATAATTTTCAAACCACTTTGGGGGAAAGCCAAAAGGCCAAAACAATATCATTAAAGCTTCTAAAACATGAGTATGCACATGAATTCGAAAACCCGATACTTAAAACATGATTTCTATGCCCATGAGATTTTAGGGAAAACCCCGCGTACCTCTATTTCCAAGGATAATAGATGTTTCTTGAAGCTTGCGGATTGGTGATTCCGAATATATAATTATCTTTGAAAACTTACGGTCGAATCTTGAACTATTTGGGTTTTTATTTTGAAACCCTAACGAGAATTCTTGAGCAATTTTGAGGAAAGCATGTGTATTATGGTGTTTGAGGGATTAAATCCCGTGTTGGTGGTATATATAGGGGTGGAGGATGACCAAAATACCCCTAAGGAACAATTAAGGTCAAATCTGTCCCTCAATTGACAGTTTGATAGGCTGAAGTAAATCGATTATAACTTTTTACTCATATATTCAAATTGGATGAAACCAACTGAATTTGAAAGAGGACTCAAAGATCTTTCGTTTGATATATTATAGCTCACACAGTTCATTATATACAGGGAGTTATGATCGTTTGAAGTTGACCCTGAAATGCTGAAAAAAACTGGGCAATAGGCCATGCGTTTTGCTACTGTTTTGAAATCCAAACGCAGCCTTATGCATTCCGAAAAATTTCAAAACTTATCCGAGATGTACTATGAGATTGCCCGATCGTAACGCAACTTGAAAATCTAAAAATGGAGGTCGGGAAGGTCGAGAAATTGTATCCCGAAGGTTGCCAGCTAAGAATGAGTCTAAGTCATTTCAACACTTAGAAAAATTTTAAAACTTAAGTCTAAAGCTCAGAAATTACATTCTAATACATGCATGACTTTTACGGGGCGTTACATTTAATTACTTTAATTACTATCTTTGCCCAAATTTTTTTGGCAATAATATTCAATTATTTTTAATTATTTCAATTTAAGTGACATTGATATAATTTCGAGAGTAAATCAAATATTTACATCTTTAAAATTTTTTAAAGTTGTTAATTATTGTGATTTACAGTAACTTGGGCCTTTCGTCCAATTTGACACGGTACTTTCTTAAAGTGGGTGGAGTCTACATGGGTACTTCAATCATGGAAACTTACAACAAGATTATCGCTCTAGAGGTCACCAAGAGCACTCCATTGGGTGATTGGATCCGCCTCCTGTTGAGGAATAGCGAATTTGTAAGTTCAGAAGGAAAGGGCTCCAAGAATGTAGTGGTCGAGTTGCAGAATGTGAAAGATCTCAGGCTGGCTGATTGTGATTTATTGAATATCCACTGTCTGAATAATATTCCATCCCCCAAACTCGAAAGGCTGCAGGTACTTTAGCAACTTGAAAAACTGGAAGTCGAAAATTGTGGAAAATTGAGAAACTTGATGTCTTCATCAGTGACCAGAGTTCTTCTGAATCTGCAAACACTAGGGATTAAATACTGTCAATAAATGGAAGAAGTGATCACAGAAGAAGAAGAACAAAGAGAAGAAATCATGATTAATGAGCCCTTATTTCCCCGATTGAAAGATTTGTACCTTGTGGGTCTACCAAAGTTGGGGCATTTCATTCTAACTAAGCAAGCTCTTGAATTTTCATTCCTCAGAGAAGTGGAGATTCGTAAATGCTCTGAAATGAAGACGTTTGTCCAACAGGGCTCTGTGAGTACGCCGAGTCTCGAAATTGTGAACTATGATGATGAAGAACTGAAAGCAGATGATCTGAATGAATGGATATATCAGAGGTTCAATTCTAAGGTTTGACTTTTGGCGCAAGCTGGCTGTATAACTAATCAACTCCACTGCTATCTTTCCATCTTAACTTAATAGTAATAGAAATATTCAGATATTTATGTTTGTCGCTTGAAGTAGCTTCCTTTTACCTGCCCCCCAATTTTTACCTTCCAACTAAATATTTTAATGTCTGTTCTTTTGTAATCTCTACTCTTAGGAATAAGATGGATGCAAATCTGAAGCTTCAATCTAGTGACGGCAGAAGTTAAAGTGTTGTCTATGAAAAACTAGAAAGGTGATAATTAAGTACTCGGTGATAAGTCCAAAGTGCATCCAAGTTAGCTCGAACATCCCCTGATACCTATGTTCATGATGGAGGTAACAAGCAGAGGTGGGTCTACACTATAACTCATGGGTTCACGCGAACCCAACAACTTTTGTCCAGAGACTTGTATCTTTATTTGTAATTTCTAGAAAATAGTTTATTGCGAACACAATTACTATTATTATTATATTGAACTTGAGGGCCCGTTGGATTCTATGAACTTTAAATTTTGAATTCTCTTTTGATTCGTTATATTTAATAGCTAATATTTAGCTTGATTTTCTCATGATATCTTGCATTCTATGTCGTTTTAAAAGATTGTAAAGATTACTTTTCGAGAGATGCTTGTTCATACATATTTATTCGAAGCCTATATATAACAGAAGGCTATAACACAATAATTTCGTGGTCAAGACAAACAAGGAACCTTACAACAACGCGCCCGTCTGAAAGGGTAGAGTGCACACAGACCTTACCCCTACCTCAGGGATAGAGAGACTGTTTTGGTTAGACCCTCGGCAAGAAAATATCCGTACTAGGAACCTTGTGAAAGGCATATTATCTGGCTCTAGTTACTCATCCAAATCCTTATATGAGAAGTTCAAAATTTCTATTTTTTGATCAAAATATGATAAGAGTATTTCAATACTCACGAGACTGAGTTGCCAAACCATACAAATTCGGGAAGTTGGGGAAGGAAAAACATTACGCATTCCGTAAAAATAAGCATGAAATGATTTGTGTTTTAGTTTGATAATATAGAGTATAGGAAGCAAAATAATCACTCCTCCATGCGATTTTCCTCCGACTGCTTTTGTGTAAGCCCTGGGACCTTGATAGGCAGTGTAACTGGTGGCTTTTCTGGAACCGGGACTAAGTGAATGCTCTGCTCGAGCTCCTTCGCTGCTTCTCTCTGCTCCTTGGCTTTCTTTCCTTTCATCCTGTATGGTTTTCCAAGTAATGTTAATAGCAAGAAAAGGCACATGATGAATAAAAAGTAATGGAAATTAGTGAAGCACAGTCTAAGGAACCTCTTAGCAATATGTGTCTCCTCCCTATCGACTTTGATTTTATCAATTTTCCTGATGGCCTTCGAAGTGTTCTCAGTTACATTCCTGTCATATCTGTCCGGCCTATTAAGTTTCCTCTCAAATTCAAATGTTGAGTCCTTCAAATGAAAATTAGCAGAGCATGAAGGAATTTCAGTATCCAAAAGAACATAACAAAGATTAGTATCTAATAAAAGCACATAGATTATATCGGAGGAGAAAAAAGGGACTTTGTTTACCTGAGTCATGTCCTTTCCATGCAGCTGTCTTTATGTTTAGTTGCTAAAATCATTTTCTTTAAACGGATCAAAGAGGAAAGTAGGTCAAACAAATTGAAGAAAGTAGGTCAAACAAATTGAAACTAAGCAAATAGTCGACAACTGACTTTCTTAATAAAGAGAAGTTGGGGACAAATACATGTAAGATGTAGGCCACCTGATAATTATTTTTTGACAGAATATATCTTAATTTGATCTAAAGTTGGCATTAACAAATAACAGACTCGTTGTTAACCAGTCATGTTAAAGAATAAAGGCATGTCTCGTATGCATGTGTAACACCCCGTAATTTCGGGCAAGACTTTAGACCATCGTTTCTACGCGTATAGACCCTAACTAAATTATTCTTTATTAATATATGTGTGGTGATCACTCCTATTGTGTGGGGAAACCTTTGAATATGAATTGAGGTCACAAGAATCCCCTAAGGCAAGTTGAAAACAATTCTATCGATTTAGTTTGAGTGGACACTTCATTTTGGGTCAACTTTCATCAACCATAACTTCTGTTATATAATGAAATGGGTGGCCTGCTATAGATCAAATGAAAGGTTTTGAGTCTTCTTTTCAAAGAAACCAATTTCTTCCAAATACAACATCGGAGTAAAAAGTTATACCCAATTTACTTCAGCATATCAATCTGTCAACTGAGGGACTGCTGCGACTTTTTTTTTGTTTCCTTAAGGGTATTTTAGTCTTTTTCCAGGACCCCAATCCGCCCAAACACCTGATTTAAGCCTCTTGCAAGCATTTTATACTTATATTCATCAAAATTCTTCTCAACCCAAAACCCTAAGCTCCAACGTTCAAGATCAAGAATTCAAGCCAAGTCCAAGATTTCTAAGAAAACGAATCAAGATTCGAGTTCTACTCTTTAGTCTAAGTAATCTAAGGTACGTGGGGTCTTCCTAAATATACATGGGCATGGTAAGTTCTTATTAATCATGTTAAAGGTTTAGAAATTATGAATTTACAATTTTGGATTTAGAATTAGATTCATGCTTTTAAAGTTTTTGATGACATTAATTTTGTCTTAAGGCCTTTTCCCCAAATATGATTTATAACCATGTTCAAGTAGATATATGTATGAGTTTGATGAGTTTGGATTATGAATTGAGAGCATGAATTATTTGAAATCCCTCTCTTATTTACAAGTCTCTTAACTTCGTAAGATATGATGTGTTCGAAATGTGATATTGGAAACATGATTTAATATAAAAGCTTTGACTTTGATTATCACTTGATTATTGATTTTTGAATTGAAGAGAGAGGGTTTTACATGTTGGTAAGTGCTGAAAATATATATATATATATATATATATATATATATATATATATATGAAAAAAATTTCATGGGTTGTTGAAATTTATGACCACCACATGTTTGTTGAAATGATTGAAAGGAATGGTTTTTGCATAGTTTGATAAATGTATTGAAGAAGGAATTTTTTGAACTATTTGAAATATGGTGGTTTGAACTCTATGTTCTCAAAGAAAAGACTGTGATATGATATTTTTATGGCTCAGAGATATGACTTGCAAGTCATGGTATGACGATACCAATACAGATAATGCCATGGTAAATTCAGAATAGAATATAAATTTTTACTCAGATTTTCAGAATTTGATTTCAGAAAGATGCATGTTTAGAACAGGCTAAAAATGGGCTTAAAAAGGGTTAGGTGGTTACCCGAAGAAGGCGTTTGAGTGTAAGGGCTCATCGCTGAAAAAACCGTATTTTGCCGATACGGGTATTGTCCGAAAAAGAAAATAATGTGGACGTCATGTAAGGGTGATGCCACGGTATACTTGTAAGGAGGTATGAATTGAGGTCACAAGAATCCCCTAACTCTAAGGCAAGTTGAAAACAATTCTATCGATTTAGTTTGAGTGGACACTTCAATTTGGGTCAACTTTCGTCAACCATAACTTCTGTTATATAACGAACGGAGAGAGTATACGCTCCACGCTTTTAATCACTTTATTTATTTATTTATTTATTTAAAATTCACGTTAACTAAAGTTTTTGTCATTTTTCAATTGAAACTGAAGGGATATATAAACATCAAATATTATTATTATATTATTAATAGTTAGTTTTTCATTTTGCCAACTCTACGTATACTATATATGTCGTCATGTTGTCGCCTTCCTGTTTTTGCAATGATAAATGATGATGCATAAAGTGTTACGTACAAATGTTGAATGCTGATCAGGGGCGCTCAACCCTTTAGGAGAAAAGGCGGCTGCCCAAGACCCCAAAATTTGAGGGGCCTATTTTTGTGTAGTAATAATAAATTACAAATTTTAAGAAATATATTAAATACTATTTATAGAAAAAAGAAAAATTTTATATAAAAAATAAAACGCAAGGCCTCCGTTTGATTTTTGCCTTAGGCCATAAATTTGCTTGAGCCGCCCCTGATCCTGATGATGCCATTCTATGCTTAATAAAAAAATAAAAAGTTACTTACATTCGGCTGACAAAATATTTCATGTATGCTAAGATATACTATATGCTTAATTAGAATAGCGTTTGGTTATAAATTTTAGTAGTAGATTTTGAAAAAAAAATTCTTTAAATATTTGTTTGATCATGAAAAATTAATCAAATTTTAAAAGGATAGATCAAATTAATTTTTAATGGATCAAAAAATAGGATGGATTCTTTTTAATGGATCAAAAAAAATTAAAAAGAAAATTAAAATTTTATTTAAAAAAAAAAATAAAAAATGACGTGGCCCTCTAATAAGCTGCCACGTGGCAAGGCTGTTTTTAAAAATCAGCTGTTAAAAAATAATGGCATGGATGAGCCAGTTTTGTAACGGCGATGGCATGAATGAGCCCAACGTTTAAGGGACGGCATAAATGAGTCATTTCTGAAAACAAGTTGGCTGTGTTCGAACTAGTTGTTTCATAAGAAATCAAAAGCCACAAAGCTGAGGAGTTTTGACTCCAGAAAATTGAAAGAGGAAGAGGCCATGCCAGCAAATTGCATACACCATGGGAACAGATTATACTTTTCGGAATGAATGATATGCAATATCTAACTGTGTTTTGCTTACATTACTTAATTTACGTGTGATATATTCTTGAATACCTATAGATGGACAAATGGGGGATATGTTCACAGAGGCAGAGCTAGAGTTCTAATCACGGGTTCAGCAGAACTCATTGACCATCTTTGGCAAAACATTATTTTATAAAATAACTCTCTTTTCTACTCTATCCCCAATAACTGGGTATTTGCATCTTCCATCTAGTAATGCGTAATGCCTATTCCGCTGACACATAAAACAACGATACCAATGTACCATGTGAATCCTGATTGAAACCAAGCCCTTTGATCACCTCAACATGCATTTATCACTGGTTATATTGCGTAAAAGAACTATAGATAATGTTAAAGTTACAAATGTAATAATACAGTATACTGGTCTTACATTTCTAATTCTTGTTGATACCTTTTGATTTACAGCACTACCTATGATATCGCAAGTCATATCAGTAAATGTATGTCAGTTTTGGTGATGATCATATAAAATTAAAGCTCAATCTGTTATTTGGAGATAAATCTAGGCAAGATTTCATGAACACACTTTAGGATAAATGTTGCCTTGTCAAAAGAGAAATTGAATCAGTCGCATTTAGTAAGTTTTTATGATTGATTTGATTTCAGTACGTAAGTATAATTCATGAAGACTATAGGTATTACCTTTTGAACGATTTGGATTGAATTGTTTAAACGATGTTGCAATACAAAGCAGTTGAATATACTTAAATTTTCCCATTAACTATGGCACAATTTGTTGCAGAAGGCATCTGATGTCATGAAGACTATAAAGGAAAAGATTTTATCTTATAACAAAAGTTGTTCATCTTAATTTTTTAGTCATTTTTATAAAACTAAAAGCAAGAAATCCTATCCGTCAAGTGACAACACCAATCAATTTTGGAGATGCTTAGAGGCAAAAGGGGTCCCGGTGGTGTACATCAGTGCTATTAAGGACATGTACGATGGAGGAAAGACTCGGGTGAGAACGGCGAGAGGGGACTCAGAACATTTTTCAGTCGAGACAGGGTTGCATCAGGGTTCGACTCTTAGCCTGTTCCTGTTTGCGTTGGTGATGGATGTGTTGACGCGACGTATTCAAGGGGAGGTGCCATGGTGTATGTTGTTTGCGGACGATGTAGTGTTGATTGACGAGACGCGAGGGGGTGTGAATGAAAAATTAGAGGTTTGGAGGCAAACCCTGGAGTCCAAGGGGTTCAGGTTGAGTAGGTCCAAGACGGAGTACATGGAATGCAAGTTTAGCGACTTGAGGCAGGAGGACGATGTGGTGGTGAGGCTAGATTCCCAGGGTGTTTGTAAGAAGGATAGTCTTAAGTATCTTGGGTCTATGATTCAAGGGAATGGCGAGATTGATGAGGATATCTCTAACCATATTGGAGCAGGTTGGATGAAGTGGAGGCTAGCCTCGGGTGTGTTGTATGATAAGAAGGTGTCACTTAAGCTTAAAGGCAAATTCTATAAAGTGGCAGTCCATCCAGCTATGTTATATGGAGCAAAGTGTTGGCCAGTCAAGAACTCCCACATTCAAAAATTGAAGGTGGCGAAAATGAGAATGTTGCATTGGATGTCTGGACTTACTAGAAGGGATAGAGTTCAGAACGAGATAGTCCTGGAGAAGGTGGGAATGGCTTCGGTGGAGTACAAGATGCGGGAAGGAAGGCTGAGATGGTTTGGGCATGTGATGAGGAGAGGCACGGATGCCCCAGTTCGTAGGTGTGAGAGGCTAGCGTTGGATGGCTTTCAGAGGAGGAGAGGTAGGCCGAAGAAGTACTGGAGGGAAGTGATTAGACATGATATGGAGCAGCTACAGCTTACTGAGGACATGACCCTAGATAGGAAGGTGTGGAGGTTGCGGATAAGGGTAAAAGGCTAGGTCGCGTGTGTGGGTTGTAGCTAGTAGTAGAAGAGCTCATGTATAGCTGGATTAGTAATCCCAAGACTGTGTCCATAGGTGGGGGTTGTACTTTACAGATGCCATATTTCTTCTCTCTTATTTCATAGTACGCTTATTTATCTTATTTCGTATTGCTCTGATTTCTATTTTATTTTTAGTATGTCTTATTCCTTTTATGTTATGCTTAATAGTGCATTACTCTCTAGCTTACTATTCTCTATCTTGAGCCGGGGGTCTATCGGAAACAGCCTCTCTACTTCTTTGGAGGTAGCGGTATGGACTGCGTACATTCTACCCTCCCCAGACCTCACTTTTTGGGAATACACTGGGTTTGTTGTTGTTGTTGTTCTTGTTCGTACTCAGCTAGTGTCATCTAGTGCAAGGGCAGTGGCGGATCTACATAGGGTCCAGGGGGTTCATCCGAACCCCCTTCGTTGGAAAATTATACTATTTTTACATGGTTAAAAAAAAAAATTATGTATAAATAATAGAGATTGAACCCCATTCGACTAGTCCGTAAATGTACTACTGAATCCCCTCACTGAAAATCTTGGATCCGTCCCTGTGCAAGGGCTACTACCACAGAAGAAGCTATGCAGGTATTCAACCAGCCAATTCGTGTATATAACAGTTCTTTTATCGATTAAGAGCTTAACGTAGTGATTCCTGATGTCTGACAACTTCTTTTTAGAGTTCTGTCTGACAACTTCTTTTTAGAGTTCTGTCTGACAGCTTCTTTTTAGAGTTTTGTCTGACTACTTCTTTTTAGAGTTCATTGGTTGGATCTTAGGATGATTGTCTTAGCAGATTATATACTAAGAGATTCGGTTCTTAATATTTGATAGGTTCGAGAGACTCAAAACATATTACAGTTGATGAAAAGGATCATTACTTGCATGGTATCTGCTTTGTTTAGTTAGCCATCTCAGTACAACTTTTGGACCATTGACAAACCAATATACTTCTTAACATTCACGGCAATAAGGAAAGAATTAATATATTAAAGTACATACAACGTAAGAACCTAGATTAAATAAATCATCACACAGTAAACAAATAAACATCTCAAACCATTATCATTACACACAAAAAAAAACAAATGTTGTGAACACAGGTCCACTGGTAAGTAGACTTGCTGCTGAAAATTTTGACTGTATTAGAGCGGCTACGCTTTTATCAACTTGAAAAGTCTTGCCAAGAATATCTGTTTCGATAGCTGGTTCTGATCCGAAAACTGCATTAGCAATGGTTATAACACCAGGATTCTGGCTACTCAAAGCAGCAATAGCAACAGCATTTCCATATCCCACATTGCGTTGGTAGTGAACAAGTCCAATTGGAAAAACAAACACATCACCTTTGGTAAGGACCTTAGTAATAAGGCGATTTTTAAGATTAGAAGTTACAAAACCAACTTGAAGAGAACCTTCAAGGACTCTGAGTATTTCAGTAGCTCTTGGATGAGTGTGCGGAGTGTTAATTCCCCATGGTGCATAGTCGACGCGCCAGCGAGATACCAAGAGTGTTCAGTTCTGGAACTTGAGCTACATTGACAGCAGTGACCTTAGAGCCAAAAGTGTTTGATGTGTTTCCAGCCAAATGTAGGCCACTGAAGTAAAAATCCTCTGTGTTAACTGACTTGGGATCTTTGCAAGCTAAACCATTTACCTTAACTGAAACAACGCAAAAAATATATATATATTAAGTGAGAAAATTCATCAAATCATTGATCTTCTATTGCTTATATAATACTCACTCAGCTTTGTTTCCGTTTATGTGACACGCTTCTCTTTTTAGTTATCCAAAAAGAATGACACACTTCTTTTACCTTTTATAAAGCTTTTATAACTACAAAAATGATATAATATGTCTAGGCTCATTCTATTTTGATTTGAGCCGGGGCTCCCGAGGTACATAAGATAGGCCCTTCGAGTGAGGTCACAGATTTCAGAGTTTTAGTTTCTTTCTTAAACTTGTATATCACATAAAATGGAACGGAGGGAGGGAGTAATTGCGATTTACTATTTGCAATACCTGGACTGGCAGGATCAGCCACACAGAAATCTTGCAGTGGACTTGTCTCAAAAGCTAACACAACACACCTGAAACTTAGTGCTATCAAATTCAGCAGGAGAAACTGCTTAGCCATTTCAAGAACTAAAGAAGAGAAGCTAGGTGAAACAATACTAAAGTGAAAATATTGGAGAGAAGAAAGAAGTTTTTATGTGAGATAATGTGATTGGTAAGAGAGTTTGTTTATATAGAAGAGAGGAAGGACTTCATGCATGCAAAAGTGCTTTAGAGTTTTGGTTAGCAATTTGTGACTCTTTAGAAAATATTGTAAAGGGCCGTCCAAGCACATATGAAGACTTTGACAACTCTATTAGCTGTCATTTGCAGTGATTATGATATAATTTGCAGAAACAAGACAAGAATAAGAAGGAGCGAAATGCTGCAAAGGAGGCATTTTCGGGCCAAATTGGTGTGCCATAACCCACGGTTCCAGGGGTGGACTCCAAATTCGGGCGTGTTGTGGGCCAAAATCGATCGAGGTATGTCAGGGAGGCTGAGGAGTGGCCTAGTGTTATTTGTTTGTGTGGGTGGGGCCATTTATGTGGTCAAACCGGCAAAATCGTGCAAACGAGGCATTTTCGAGCCAAATCGGTGTGCTCTAGCCCACGGTTCCGGAGGTGGGCCTGGGGTTCAAACGTGTTGTGTATCAAAAATCGAACGGGGCATGCCAAGGAGGTTAGGGAGCGGCCTAGTGTTGTTCGTTTGTGTGGCTGGGGATATTTGGATTGTCAAATAGACGAAATGGTGCAAACAGGAAATTTTCGGGCCAAATTGGTATGCTATACCCCATGGTTCCGGGGGTGGTCCCGGTGTCTGGGTGTGTTGTAGGTCAAAAATCAAACGGGGCATGCCAGGGAGGCTGGGGAGCAACCTATTGTTGTCCGTTTGTATGGGCGGGGCCATTTGGGTGGTCAAATGGGCGAAACATTAAATATGTGGCGTTTTCAGGCCAAATCGGTGTGCTATAGCCCACATTTCTAGGGGTGGGCTTGGGTTCTGGGTGTGCTGTGGGCCGAAAATAAATCGAGGCATGCCAGGGAGGCTGAGGAGGGGCCTAGTGTTGTCCGTTTGTGTGGGTGGGGCCATTTGGGTGGTCAAATGGGAGAAACGGCGCAGGGTCCGGGGGTGGGGCTAGGGTCCGGGAGTGTTGTGGGCTAAAAATCGACCAGGGCATGCCAGGAAGGCGGGGGAGCGATGTAGTGTTGTCTGTTTGTGTGGCGGAGCGATTTGGGTGGTTAAACGGGCGAAAAAGTACAAATGGAGCATTTTTGGGCCAAATCGATGTGCTATCGCCCATGGTTCCTGGCGTGTTGTGGGCCAAAAATCAATCGGGGTATGCCAGGAAGGCAGAAGAGCAACCTAGTGTTGTCAGTTTGTGGGGGCCCGGGCCATTTGATGGTCAAACAGGTGAAACGGTGCAAATGGAGCATTTTTTAACCAAATCGGTGTGCTATAGCCCACGGTTCCTGGGATTCGGGCGTGTTGTGGGGCAAAAATTGACCGGCGTATACTAGCCAGGTTGAGGAGTGGCCTAGTATTGTCCGTTTGTGTTGGCGGGACCATTTGGATGGTCAAATGATTAGAATGGTGCAAATAGGGCATTTTCGGACCAAATCGGTGTGCTATATCCAACGATTCTGGGGTGGGCCAGGAGTCCGGGTGTGCTGTGGGCTGAAAATTGACTGGGGCATGCCAGGGAGGCTGGGGAGCTGCCTAGTGTTTTTTGTTTGTGTGGACGCTTTGGGTGGTCAAATGGGCGAAACAGTGTAAACAAGGCATTTTGGGACCAAATTGGTGTGCTATAGCCCAAGGTTCTGGGAGTGGGCTCGGGATCCGGGTGTGCTGTGGGTCGAAAATCGATTGAGGCGTGCCAGCGAGTCTAGGGAGAGACCTAGTATTATTCGTTTGTGTAGGCGGAGCCATTTGAGTGGTCAAACGGGCGAAACGGTGCAAACAAGGCATTTTTGGGCCAAATTGGTGTGCTATAGCCCATGCATCTGGGGGTGGGCCCGGGGTCCAAGCGTGCTATGGGCCAAAAATAGATCAGGTCGTGCCAGGGAGGTAGGAGAGCAGCCTAGTGTTGTCCATTTTGTGGGATGGGCCATTTGGGTGGTCAAACAGGCGAAACGCTGCAAACAGGGTATTTTCGAGCCAAATCGGTGTGCTATAACCTATGGTTCCGGGGGTGAGCCCCGGTTCTGGGCATGTTGTGGGTCGAAAATCAATCAGAACATGCCAGAGAGGCCTAGTGTTTGTTTGTTTGTGCGGGCAGGGCCATTTAGATGGTCAAACCGGCGAAACCGTGCAAATAAGGTATTTTTGAGCTAAATCGGTATGCCATAGCCCACAGTTCTGAGGGTGGGCCTGGGTTCAGGCGTGCTGTGGGTCGAAAATCGAATGACGTGTGCCAAGGAGGTTTGGGAGTGGCCTAGTGTTGTCCGTTTGTGTGTCCTGGGCCATTTGGGTGGTCAAATGGGCGAAACGGTGCAAATGGGGCGTTTTAGGTCCAAATCAGTGTGCTATAGTCCATGATTCCGGGGGTTCGAGCGTACGGTGGGTCGAAAATTGAATGAGGCATGCCAGGGAGGCTGGGGAGTGGCCTAATGTTGCCCGTTTGTGTGGGTTGGGCCATTTGGGTGGTTAAGCAGGCGAAACGGTGCAAACGGTGTCTTTTCGGGCCAAATTGGTGTGTCATAGCCCACGATTTTGAGGGTTTTCTTTGTCGAAAATTGATCGGAGCATGCCAGGGAGGCTGGGGAGCGACCTAGTGTTGTCTGTTTGTTTGGGTGAGGCCATTTGGGTGGTCAAACGTGCGAAACGGTACAAACGGAGCATTTTCGGGATAAATCGGTGTGCTATAGCCCACGATTCTGAGGTGGGCTCGGGGTTCGAGCGTGCTGTGGGCCCAAATTGACTGGGGCGTGTCAGAGAGGGTGAGGAGCAGCCTAGTGTTATCTGTTTGTGTGGACAGGGCTTTTGGGTGGTCAAACGGGCGAAACGGTGCAAATGAAGAATTTTTGGGCCAAATCAGTATGCTATAGCCTACGGTTCTAGGGGTGGGCCCAGAGTCTGGGCATGGGCATGCTGTTGGCCGAAAATCGATTGGGGCGTGCAAAGGAGGATGGGGAGCGGCCTAGTGTTGTCGGTTTGTGTGGGCGGAGCTATTTGGGTGGTTAAACGGATAAAACGGTGCAAATGGGCTATTTTCAAGCCAAATTGGTGTGTTATAGCCCACGGTTCGGGGGTGGGCCCGGGTTCCGTGCGTGCTGTGGGCCGAAAATCAATCGGGGCATGCCATGGAGGCTAGGGAACGGCCTAGTGTTGTTTGTTTGTGTGGGTGTGGCAGTTTGGGTGGTCAAACGGGCGAAATGGTGCAAACTGGGTATTTTTTAGCCAAATAGGTGTGTTATAGCCCACGGTTCCGGGGGTGGGCCCGGGGTCCGAGCGTGCTGTGGGCCGAAAATCGAGCGGGACGTGCTAGGGAGGCTGGGGAGCGGACTAGTATTTTCTGTTGTGTGGGTGGGGCCATTTGGGTGGTCAAACCGGCGAAACGATACAAACGGAGCATTTTCGGGCCGAATCGGTGTGATATAGCCCACAGAGATTCGGCTCTTAATATTTGATAGGTTCGAGAGACTCAAATTAACATTTTATAGTTCCTGAAAAGTATCATTACTTGCATTGTATCTACCTTTGCTAGTTGATCATCACATCACAAAATTTTGGGCCATTCACATACCAATACACTTGTTAACTTTCAAGAAGAGTTAATACATAAAAATGATCTTAAACTTGACACCAAATTATAACTTTGACCTTAAACTTTGATATTGCACAAATAGGACCTTTAACTATTCAAAACCTGAACAAATATGACCTCCGATTTTGCAAGTCCATGCGTGAGTCTCACTCGCGCCTACATGGAAGGGTAATCCAATCACACGATGCCACGTCATTGAAAGGGCTGACTTGGAAAGAGGTCATATTTGTGCAGTTTTGAATAGTTAAAGGTCATATTTGTGCACTGTCAAAGTTTTATTTTTTGTGTTAAAACATCGTTTTTATTATTATTATTATTATTATTATTATTATTATTATTATTATTATTATTATTATTGTTATTGTTATTGTTATTATTATTATTATTATTATAATAATAATTTTATTATTTATTTCTATAGTAGTTGCACCTAACTTTTTTTTTAGTTTAAAAAAATTATTATTATTATTATTTTATTTAGTTCTATAGCAGTAGCACCTAGCTTTTTTTTAATTAAAAAAAAAAAAACAGCCACTATCAAGGATCGAACCCACGCAATAGGCTGAAGGCCCAAGAAGAGCAAATAACACCACTGGGTTATCTAAGTGTCTTGTTTCATGTGGTTCAACATTAATATACGTACATAAATATACATTTTCTATCTTATATATATACAACGTAATTTTTTTACCGAGGGGGTTCGGGTGAATCCCATGGCAACCACGTAGGTCCACCCCTCGTTAATTTAATAACATTTTAATTACGTTAATTTAATATACTACTACTACTATCCTTACTAACATTAATTTAATAACGTTTTATTAAAACTATAAAAAAAATTTATTAGTATAGTTTCATCTTTAATTTAATATTTAAATAAATAATATTTAGATATATTATATAACTTAAATTCGTCCCCTGCTTTATAATATATATACATACCCGCTCGATTTTTTCGTATGAGGATGACCCGCCTAATTAATAAATCTTCAATATTGCATTTTTTTCGCAATGACAAAAGAAATTAGACGCCATTTTCATCTTTGAATCGAAAATAATGAAAAAATAATAGTGAAGAGTCATTTAAAGGTCATATTTGTGCAGTTTTGAATATTTAAAGGTCAGATTTGTGCACTGTCAAAGTTTAAGGTCATATTTATGTATTATGCCCTTAGATTTTAAGCTGGGCGCGCCCAGTTTTGCGTGTTGAACACGCGTTTTGCCACGTAGAATTGGAGGGCATATTTGTGCAGTTTTGAATAGTTAAAGGTCATATTTGTGCACTGTCAAAGTTTAAGATCAAAGTTATAATTTAGTATCAAGTTTAGGGTCTTTTTTTTTGTTCAAGAAATTAAGCCAAGAATGAATATATCAAAGCACATACATCATAAGAAATTTAGAATAATTAAATCATCACAAAGTAAACAAATAAACATCTCACACCAATTATCATCACACACAGAAAACAAATGAAGTAAACGCGCGCTGCTTAAAATTTTGATTGTATCAAAGAGGCTAAGCTTTCATCAACTTGAAAAGCCTTGGCAAGAATGTCTGTTTCGATAGCTGGTTCTGATCCGAAAACTGCATTAGCAATGGTTATAACACCAGGATTCTGGCTACTCAAAGCAGCAATAGCAACAGCATTTCCATATCCCACGTTGCGTTGGTAGTGAACAAGTCCAATTGGAAAAACAAATACATCGCCTTTTGTAAGGACCTTAGTAATAAGGCGATTTTCAGGATTTGAAGTTACAAAACCAACTTGAAGAGAACCTTCAAGGACTGTGAGTATTTCAGTAGCTCTTGGATGAGTGTGAGGAGGATTAATTCCCCACGGTGCATAGTCGATGCGCACCAGTGAGATACCAAGAGTGTTCAGTCCTGGAACTTGAGCTACATTAACAGCAATGACCTTAGAGCCAAAAGTGTTTGATGTGTTTCCTGCCAAATGCAGGCCACTGAAGTAAAAATCCTCTGCTGTAACTGACTTAGGATCTTTGCAAGCTAAACCATTTACCTTAACTGAAACAATGAAAAAAAATATTAAGTGAGAAAATTCATCAAATCATTGATCTTCAAGTGCTTATATAATACTCACTCAGCTTTGTTTCCGTTTATGTGACACGCTTCTCTTTTTAGTTAGTTCCAAAAAAAAAAATGGCACAGTTCTGAATTTGGAAATGATTAACTTCACATTCTTTTACCCTTTATAAGAAGCTTTTATAACTATAGAAATATTATAGTGTGTTTGAGCCGGGGCTCCCGAGGTACATAAGACAGGCCCTTCGGGTGAGGTCACAGGTTTCATAATTTTTGTTTCTTTCTTAAACTTGTATAATATCACATAAAATGGAACGGAGGGAGGGAGTAATTGCGATTTACTATTTGCAATACCTGGGCTAGCAGGATCAGCCACACAGAAATCTTGCAGTGGACTTGGCTCAAAAGCTAACACAACACAGCTGAAACTTAGTGCTATCAAATTCAGCAGGAGAAACTGCTTAGCCATTTCAAGAACTAAAGAAGAGAAGCTAGGTGAAACAATACTAAAGTGAAAATATTGGAGAGAAGAAAGAAGTTTTTATGTGAGATAATGTGATTGGTAAGAGATTTAGTTTATATAGAAGAGAGAAAGGACTTCATGCATGCAAAAGTGCTTTGAGTTTTGGTGAGTAATTTGTGTCTATTTTGGAAAAAGTTGTGAAGGGCCGTCCAAGAACCTATGAAGACTTTGACAACTCTATTAGCTGTCATTTGCAATGATATATGATATAATTTGCAGAAACAAGACAAGAATAAGAAGTTTAGCCGGCTTAGGACAAAAGGAAATGGTCCAAAGACTAACTTTTAAGGATAATACGTGTGATTCTTGAATATTAATAGAACTTTATTGAAAGAAAGAAAGGCTAAGGTTTACAATTTAATCTGAAAAGCATAAAAACTGACTAAACCAAAAGTAGGCTATATATACATAGCCAATAACCTAAAGGTCCATAAACTAAAGGCCCAATAACATATGGGCTAACATCCCCCCTCAAACTCACAATGCAACAGCAATAAGCATTGAGAGTTTGTCACACAAAAAACGAAATCGAGACGCCGACTGAGCCTTCGTAAAAAGGTCAGCAATCTGCAAAGACGATGGAACAAAAGGAAGCGATATGGTCCCGAGCTGCAAATGATGACGGGTGAAGTGACAATCAATCTCAATGTGCTTCGTACGCTCATGGAAGACAGAATTCTTTGCAATTTGTACCGCACTTTTGTTATCACAATGCAGGGGAGTAGGCATAGAAATGTGAACCCCCATATCTGCAAGAAGCCAACGTAACCAAATAATCTCACATGTAGTCACAGCCATGGCACGATACTCAGCCTCCGTGGAAGATCTAGAGACAACATCTTGTTTCTTGCTCTTCCACGAGATTAAAGAGTCTCCAAGAAACACACAAAAACCAGTGGTGGATTTACGATCATTGCGATCTCCATCCCAATCAGCATCACTATAGGCTCGCAACTCGAGAGATGACGTCGAGGGAAACAAGAGATTCTGAAACTGAGTGCCACGAAGATACCTTAGAATACGAAGTACAGCTCCCCAGTGCACAGAAGTAGGAGCAGTAACAAACTGGCTAACAACATGAACTGCATGTGCTATATCTGGACGAGTAACCGTAAGATAAACCAAACTACCCACAATAGTCCGATAAAGACTCGGATCTGATAATGGAACACCATCACTAGGAGAGTAACGTGCATTGGTTTCAAGGGGAGTATCTACAGTCCTGTTGTCAGAAAGACGCGCCCGTGTAAACAAGTCAGATATATACTTAGTCTGAGAAAGAAGATACCCTTTCTTAGACTGAGCCACCTCAATACCCAGAAAATAACGCAGCAAGCCCAAGTCCTTCATTGCAAATCGATGAGCCAAATCATGCTTCAATAACTCAATACCACTATGATCATCACCAGTAATAATCATATCATCTACATATAAGGACAATAGAATTCGCCCTGCACTTGTATATCTAACAAACAATGCTGAATCATGGTTACTCGGGACAAATCCAAGGGAAGTAATAACAGTGGAGAATTTCTCAAACCAAGCACGAGGGGCTTGTTTGAGACCATATAAAGCTTTTCGAAGCCGACAAACTTCACCTGGCTGGTGGTCAATACCTGGGGGAGGAGTCATATAAACTTCCTCGTGGAGATCACCGTTCAGAAAAGCATTCTTGACATCCATCTGAAATATCTTCCACTGTCGAACGGATGCAACAGCAATCATAGTGCGAACAGTCGTCATCTTTGCTACGGGGGAAAAAGTCTCCTCATAATCCATACCATATTGTTGTGAGTACCCTTTTGCCACAAGTCTCGCCTTGTATCGCTCAACAGACCCATCAGATTTTGTTTTTATCTTATACACCCATCGACAACCAACCGCATGCTTACCAGGTGGGAGAGTAACCAAATCCCATGTATGTGTATGATGAAGAGCAGCAAGTTCCTCAGCCATAGCATTCTGCCAAAGAGGATCAGACACAGCCTCTCTATACGACTCAGGTTCAGACAAATGATGTATGTTTGCAATAAAGGAAGCAAATGAGGCTGAATATGTAGAATAGGAAAAATCTGGCAGTTTGGTGGACTTACAAGGTCGAGTAGACCTCCTCAGAGGTGGTGGGTCTCCAGTCTCAACAGTCGAAGGAGCAGACTCAGGCACAGGCGAGGCTGAAGCACTATCAGGTGGCACACCAGATGGCATGGATGAATCCGGAACTGGAACCTCTATGTCAATCCCAAAGGGATCAATAAGCCGAATATCTGACTTTGTCACATCATGGGTTTTAGCTGGAATGGAATAAAAAGGAATATGTTCCAAAAAAGTGACATGTCGTGAAACATATAATTTCTGACTTACAGGATCATAGCAACGATATCCTTTTTGTCCAATACCATACCCCAAAAACACACATATAGCTGATTTTGACCCTAACTTATTTCGTTCAACATGAGGACGAAGAACAAAGCAAGTACATCCAAAAACTCGTAATGCAGAATAATTCGGCGGGTGACCATATAGTTTCTCAAACGGAGACATCCCTGAAGTCAATGCAGTAGGAATACGATTAATCACATATACAGCAGTTAGGACTGCTTCTCCCCAAAAAATACTAGGAACCTCTGCAGACAAAAGTAAAGAGCGTGCTGTCTCAACAATATGACGATGTTTTCTTTCTGCCAGACCGTTCTGCTCAGGAGTGTCGGTACAAGATGACTGGTGTATGGTACCATCAGAGGCAAGTAACTGAGTGAAGTCATTAGAGGTATATTCACCCCCTAAGTCACACCTGAAACACTTTATCACAGCCGAATGTTGTGTTTTAACAAGGGCTCTAAAGTTGTTGTAAATGCCAAAGAAATCAGATCTGCGTTTCATAAGATACACCCAGGTATAACGAGTATAGTCATCTATAAACGAAACATAATAGGTCGATCCACCCTTAGTGGAAACTGGCGCTGGTCCCCATACATCAGAATGAATAATATCAAAAGGAGCAACAGAATAAGACACACTTTTATTAAACGGTAAGGCAGAAAATTTTGCCAGTTTACAACCACTACAATCTGAAATATCACTAGTGTTCACATGACCCAAAGCACCACTAGAGACCAAAAAACGTAAACGTGAAACTGACACATGTCCTAATCTGGAATGCCAAAGATAAAACGGAGAAGACAAAGGACTCAAACGAAAAGAAGATAAATCTATGCTAGAGGCAGCAACTGCAGACACTTTGAGATTCTCCAAGACATAGAGTTCCCCCAACCTACGGCCGGTCCCAATCACCCTCTGAGTGTGTTGGTCCTGTATAACACAAACAGATTCAGAAAAAAACACCCAATTACCAGCCTTACACAACTGACTGACCGAAACAAGATTTAAAGCAAGTTTGGGAATGTAATAAACATCAGAGAGGACAATGTGAGGGGTAGTAACAGAACCAACACCCTCGACTGACATAGGTACAGCACTCGCGGACATAACAGAAATTGGTGAAATGGGTGACAAAGAACCAAACGATGACAAATGAGGGGACATGTGATGAGACGCACCAGAATCCAATATCCACAAGGAGGAAGGAATACCTGAGGTACTAGAAGAAACTGAACCCGAATGAGACATAGATGCTGACATGGCCGTAGGATTAGAAACGAAGAACTGTCTGAACTGTTCGAAAACCTGGGGATCCAACGCAGAAGGTGGCATAGTGCTAACAGACTCAGCATCTACAGATGGTGCAGCAGCAGCGAACTGTGGAGGACGAGATGACCATGGAGGAGCACCAGAGGAGCGTGACGGAGACTTTTGCTGCCCATATTTCTGTTGCTGCCCAGATTGAGGCTGTTTGACCTTGTTAAGTAACAACGGACACTGAGCCTTCCAATGATTTTTCTGTTTGCAGAATGCACACTCATCAAATGCAACTTTAGGAGATTGTCGAGTCTGAGTACGTGGTGGCCTAGACTGATCAGTTGAAGCAGCAAACACGACAGGAGTAGTAGTTACTTTAGACCCTTGAACCACTTGAGACTTGATACGAGTCTCCTCTGCAATCAGTTCATGAACCACAGAATCAACAGTAGGGAGGGGAGATCGATGAAGGATTGTTCCACGTAGGCCCTCAAAGTCAGAACGTAGTGCCATCAAAAACTGAACCAAGCGTTGCTCTTCCCGTCTAGCAATGTACGGCCCAAAACCTTTTAACTCTGCAGATTCAGTAAGTGCCAATTGATCCCACAAATCCGACATGGCAGCATAAAAATCTTGAATACTGAGGTCATGCTGTTGAAGAGCACGGATATCATACTCCAACTGGTACTGTTTAGCAAAATTAGACTGAGTGTACAGTCTTTCCAAATGATCCCAGACCTCCTTTGCTGTGTCATACTTAGCCAATTGCATACCAATTGACTGAGTTACAGAATTGTTGATCCAAGTGATAATCTTGGAGTTATTAGTTTCCCATAAGTCCACCAACAAATCAAAATTTTCAGTTGTATCATCGATAGGTCTTGGTTTTACTCCAGTGATATAACCCCACATATTCTTCCCACGAAGAAAATTCTTCATGACATAACTCCAATAGGCATAGTTCTTACCATCTAATTGAGTACGAATGGACTGGAGAGAATCATCCTTTCCAGTCATTGTAAACACAGCAACACACAAATAATTCAAAAAAAAAATAAAAAGATGCAAAACCCTAGGTTGAACAATTCCGAACGAACAACAATGGCAGCAAGCAAAAGAACGAAAGACGAACAATACCAGACAGCAAACGAAGACAGCAACGAATCAATCCAACGAAAACAACAAACGAATACAGCAGCACCTCAAAAAATAAAATTCGGGGCTCCGCCCCGAACCCCGGACGGGGGCGCGCTGCCCCCCGTACCCCCCAGCGAACTCACCGCGGAGTTCGATCCGCGCAGTAGGTGCCTGCTACAAAATCTTCAACCAACAAATCAAAGGACATGGATCGAACTAGCTTTGATACCATATTAATAGAACTTTATTGAAAGAAAGAAAGGCTAAGGTTTACAATTTAATCTGAAAAGCATAAAAACTGACTAAACCAAAAGTAAGCTATATATACATAGCCAATAACCTAAAGGTCCATAAACTAAAGGCCCAATAACATATGGGCTAACATTGAATACCCATAGATGGACAAATGGAGGACTTGTTCAACAGGCGTGGAGCTGGAGTTCGACAGAACTCAGTAACTTGCTTTGGACTAGTGGGAAATCCACTTAATATCCAAAATCCAGTAAAGTTGCCTTTTCTGGATTCCAGAATCTATAAACTCAATATTTTGGATCCGCGTTTGTGTTGTTCAACAGGGATCTGATGGATGTTGTTCAGAAATTATCCCAATCCTTCAAATTAATAGTGATGTTGCAGAGTAATTTCTATGAAATGAATTTCCTTTTTCCAGTTCTATTCAAATTTATAATTCGTTATTAGCGGCATCTCAACCAATAGTGCCAAATCCCACAATGTTCATAAAGCAAATAGATCAATGGACCATAATATATGAGAATGCTAAAGCTACAGAGTGCAACTTTACAAGAAACTACTTAATGTCAAACTACAGTAGATGTCACTGCAACCTGTTTCAACTCATATCAAACTGAATTTCGTTACACACCGTAAAATGTCTTTCTCACGAACTTCTATATGAGATGGAAGCCATCGAGACCAAGATAATACGCTTAAAGAAGTAATTTCGGAAAAATAACTCGGTGCGGTAAGCATTTTCATTGAGCAAACCTAACTTGAGAATATTTCACACATCCGAAACCTACAGAATGGTTTAGCAAGGGAAAACCGAAAATGAAAGAACAGAGGTGCATCAGAAGTATCACTAGAAAGTATTCATATTTCATCAAAACCACAAAAGATGCAAACATAATTTCAGGACTAATCACTAGAAGATCCATCATCGTCTTCATGCTGTGCCACAACCTTCTCGAGAAATCTTTCCCTTACTCCTTCCAGCACAGCTTCTCGGGACTGTTCCTTCTTGCCACGCCCATCGTTTAGAACAGGATCTGACTGGCAGAGCGTCAATGCAACACCTGAAGTAAAGGAAATTCAGATCTATGATTTCATTCCAAAAGCATACCTCATCTCATCAATATAAGTCACGTGTAAATAGTAGAGACACTGCAAAGAAACTAATACAAGACATTTGTAAATTGAAAAATAGCAGAACATGCCAAGTCTGCAATAGCTGGACTGCGAAAGAGAGGACATTTCTTTTTAGAAGAGTGTAGCAGAAATGAAGATTTATGATCATACAAGATAACACAAGATAAAAAATGACTACATCCAAGAGAAGGTGAAGTATCACACATCTAGGATAGTAAAAGAACGTCCCTAGAGATAGGTTGATCATTCATACAAAGATCTCCAAATGCACCGCTCGCTCAGTACTGATTGAAAACATTAAAAAAGAGGACGAGATAGACTTAAAATATCATGGAATGAAGTTGTCTCAGAAGACCTATTATGTCGAGAATCCATGCAGAAATTTGCAAAAGATCCACATAGGTACTACGGACTAGTTGGTATTAAGGCTTATCCAAATAGCTTCAAATGGATAGTGAGAATTCATGAGTCAACTAGCTTAGGATTGAGGCGTAAATGTTGTTTCCATGAATTCTAGTATAAAAGATGGTTGGCGAGGTAATGCTCATATTATTATGAGAAACACGCTGATAGCCACAACAAACTATTGAAGTAACTTCAGAAGGTATGACCTAATTTCAGTAGTAGCACCACCTCTTGAAGCAACTGAACTAACTCCCACGAAACAAGGAATATAGAGACCTAATGGCTACTTGCATGTAGAATAAGCAAAAGGCCATGCTCAAGTTTTACAACAAATATACAAGATCTTTAAGAGGATTCCCAGAAACAAGAAACCTTTTTTCCTAATTATACAGGCCATGCAAAACAGCCTACATCCATATAACATCTGCATGAACAGACTATACAAAATATTCATACGGGGAGTAAATAGGAACGGGCACAACACTGTAAATGAATCCACCAAATTATTACCACTTGAAATAGTAGAAAAAGGACGACAACACAGAAAGTCACCAGTTTCACCAAATCATGCAAAAAAGAAAAAAGAGAAGGGTTGGGGTAGCATAGAGATAACCGCTATGAAGAAGAGGAACATACCTTCAGGTGTGCATCTCCGACCAAAGCTGCGAACTCCAACATAATTCGACTTCAATGCACCATTGTGGTATACCAAAACAGTTGGAAGATTACAATCAGGATAGTTCTGAATGCAATCGGTAGAGATAATTTTGACAAATTTTGTTGCAGGGTATTTTGTCGCCAATTCATCTAAGCACTGCAAAAGTATCTGGCAGTCTGAGTACCTATAAAGAGCATAACATGCAATCAGAAACACTGACATAGAGCTAAAATAGGAAAATAATAATGAAGAGGTGAAAAATATTTGAAGCTCAAGAGCATTGATGTAAGACAGCTTCACTGATGAAGAGATGAAAGCATTAATTACCCATCCTTATACAGAAGCACAACCACCCAGATGTCTTCTGGAGCTTGGGAAACCTCCCGCACAAAATCTGATCCGGAAATTGGTGTCACTGATCCAAATCTCACAATCTTAGCAACTTCCTTCATCTCGGCTATCCTCTTCATCCTTCAACAACAACACAAGAAAGATATATAAGAGATGCTCAATTTCATGTCTACTTATAAGATACATGGCAATATTTCATCATCAACACAAGCATAAGTAAGTATATCAGTATAACTGGATATCCTTTTGCCTAGTGACTCAAACACCGATTTAGGACAAATTTTTAATTACTACCTTCCACTATTTACTTATTTGGAAAAGCATTAATTGCATGAGCACCTTTGCATTCTGTAGCCAATGACGAAGTAAAACTGAATTCTACCAAGTGGAAACCGAGGCAGCTAATTCTCAAGAGGAGGAGAGAATAGTGATGGATTGACCAGCAGTGGTGCTTGAACATGTAGAGGCTGAATAACTATTAGGCATCCCTCAAGGAAGTGTCATATTTTCGAGGTCCAAACAACCACTTTGCAACAGAAGTGGTACCCCATATATGTTCATTTTTCCAAAAGATTAACCTATGCATGTCTATTAAGAAGGGGAACAAATGATATGCAGCCCCATTACATGGGGAAGCTCCAGAATGGAAGATTAATATACCGTCTCTTTATTTCATTTTGTCATACGGTGAAGCATGAATGATTCTCATGTTTCCCATTTTAATTTGTAACTCATAGTGTAGGGAAGAAAAGAGTTTCTCCTATGATCATATCGGCTTTGCCATTGCTAAGGGCACAGTCACCTCATTTATCGACAACCACATTTTTTCAGTTAGTTTTCGGATGGCAAAAAGCACAGCACAGACTACGTAACAACTGAAACTTGGTTGACACTGAAGTTTCTGACACTTCAAAAGTTATACATCCCCATATAAACCTACACGTTTGATTTATTCTGTGTCTGTTAAGAATTTTATGAGGAACAATTTGAATACTAAAAACTAGAAGAACAATTTGAATACTAAAAACTTAATAAAAGAAGGATTTTTACTTGATTTGTCTCTCTCAAACAAGCATTTACTAAAAATAGCTAATTCCATCAAATACACCTCGATTCAGCTATATGACTTGTCTACCTGCACCCAAGGGTGTGGAATAGCGGTCAAGTGGGTTGAGCACCATGAGGCCTCAACTTCAAATCCCAACAAAGACAAAATACGAGATGATTTTTTCTCATCTATTCTAATCTTGATAGGCAGATTCACCTGATACCTATTGTTGGTGAGAGGTGATACGTATCCCTGGAATTAGTCGAGGCGCATGTGAGCTGACCCGGACATCACGGTTATAAGAAAAAATAGCTAATCCCATCAAATATACCTCGATTACAACAACAACATACCTAGTGTATTCCCACAAAGCGGGTCTGGAAGGACAGAGTGTACACAGTCCCTCTGTCTTAGAGGTGAGGTAGAGAGGTGGTTTCCGATAGACCCCCCCCCCCCCCCCCCCGATCAAGACAAAAACGGTCTAGAAAAAAGACCTAATAGAAGAACAAGAAATAATTAGTATCAAGACTGCCGCAAAATAATGCTACAATTGATCTACCTTAAACATGTGTCACCAAAATTCCAAGGACAAGAAACTACACGCCTAGCACTACAACTACTAGTTCAGACAAAAAGATAAATCAGTCCATCTACTAGCATGTACGCACTCTTCCTACTAACCTTCTATCATAATACACATCAATTCAGTTATACAAATGTCAAATTGTCTACATTCAATCGCTGCAAACACATTTTGTTTGGGATCTAAATCATCAATATTCAATACCCCTTTCATTCAAAGACAATACTCCATTTTTCCAAGTAAAAAAAGAAAATTGAAGAAAGAAGAAAACTTGTATTCTAGCCTTAATGGACCGAATCACCTTATATGGTACCTTGTACTTATTGCTGGTGGGAGTTAACACATTCGTGGAATTTAGTCGAGGTACCCGCAAGCTAACCCAAAGTAAATTAAAGCAAATTGAAGCAAGAAGAAAATTTGTATGCTAGCCTTAGTGGACAGAGTCACCTAGTATGGTACTTGGTACCTATTGTTAGTGGGAGCTGACACATATCCGTGGAATTTAATCAAAGTACATGCAAGCTAACCCGAACATCACGGTTATCAAAAACAAATAGTAGCAAAATCCATCAAATACAACTCGATTCACTATACAAATTGTCTACATCCAATCCACCGCAAACCCATTTCAACTTAGGATCCAAATCATCAATACTAATTACCCTTTTTATCTATAACTAAATACTCCATTTTTTCTAGTTAAAAAAAGGGGCACTCGGTGCACTAAAGCTCCTGCTATATGCGTGATCTAGGAAAGGGCCGAACAACAAGGGTTTATTGTTTATTGTATGAAGGTTTACCTTTCATTTTTGTAAGAGGCTACTTTCACGACTTGAAACTACACATCTAGCACTACGACTACTAGTACGAACAACAAGACAAAACACTCCTACTACTAGCATTGACACACTCCTCCCTACTAACCTTCTACCTAATAAACCTCGATTTAGCTATACAAGTTTTCTACGTTCAATCCGGTGCAAACCCATTTCAGTTTAGGATCCAAATCATCAAAACTCATTACCCTTTTAATCTAAAACTAAACAGTATTCCTTTCATCCATCTTTACTTGTCTAGTTTGGAAAACCAATGGATAGTCTATCCATTTCTACCAATTTTACCCTTAGTTATTAATTAAAACCATTACGGCATTACCCAATACATTTTTCAAAGAACTGAACTAATTATGTTCAAAGGATGATATGGTAAAATTACCCTATCATTTATTGTTTCTTTAACCTGTGTGTCAAGTCAATAGTGGACAACTATTGATGGACGGAGGGAGTATATCTTTTTTCAATAACCGTCAACAAATTTGTCTAGGTGCACGCAAGCTAACTCGGAATTAATCAAGGTGTACTCAATCAATCAGATACACCCCGAACATCCAATCTGTTGCAAACCCATTTCAGTTAGAGTCCAAATCATCATTACTCATTACCCTTTTCATCTAAAACTAAACAATACATCTGTTTTCGATAACCGTGGTATCCAGGTCAGCTTTCACGCACCTCGACTAAATCCAACAACAGATATCAGGTAACTCTGTCAACAACGAAATACTAAATCCATCAACATATATCAGGTAACTCTGTCAACCACGATAAATAGTAAATCTAGCGACAAATATCAGGTAACTCTGTCAACCAAGATAAATACTACAAAAACAACACACCTAATATATTCCCACAAAGTGGGGTCAACGGAACGTAAAGTATACGCAGTGCATACCACTACCTCAAATGAAGTAGAGAGGTTGTTTCCCATAGACCCTCGACTCATGACAAATAACAGTATACCAAGCCGAGAACATAAAAACAAACAACAAAAATATGGTACACACCACTAGATAAAAGAAGAAACAAGACACCCACAGAGTAATACTATGAACTACCTATCCAAAATCACAAACATCCCCAAAACACCACGAGTAAGAAACTACAAGACATTCACAACACTTATACTACAGGTAAAATAGCCAAACAAACAACTATAAATACTAAATCCAGTAAACAGATACCGAGAAACATTGTCAACCACGATAAATACCAAATCCAGCAAACAGATATCAGGTAACTCTATCAACCACGATAAATACTAAATCCAGCAAATAGATATCAGGTGACTCTATCAACCACGATAAATTATAAATCTAGAAACAGATATCACATAACTCTGTCAACCACGATAAATACTAAATCTAGCAACAGATATCATGTAACTGTATCAACCACGATAAATACTAAATCCAATTATCAGATACCAAGTAACTCTGACAACCACGATAAATACTAAATCCAAAACAAATATCAAGCAACTCTGTCAACAACGACAAATACTAAATCCAGCACCAAATACCAAGTAACTATATTAACCACAATAATTATTAAATCCAGCAACAGATATCATGCAACACTGTTAAACACGATAAATTAAAGCAAGAAAACAACGATACCAATGTACCATATGAATCCTGATTGTAATATATATGAATCCTGATTGTATCCTTTCACAGACAAGTTGAAACCAAGCCCTTTGAACACCTCAACATGCATTTATCACCGGTTATATTGCGTAAAAGAGCTATAGATAATGTTAGAGATACAAGTGTAATAATACAGTATATTAGTTTTACATTTCTAACTTATTTACAAAATACTAAATCAAAAATTTGCAAGACATACATGCATTAAACATGTTTATTCCTCAATACAAAATTTTACTAGTTTTCTAGAAGTCATTACCTTAATTAAGGACACAAAATGTAGCAAAGACGGAGTAATTAATAATGAGACTAATGAAACTTTTTTCTTTTTTTGAGATACGCTCAAAAACTTATCTGAACTTCACTTTTTCATGAGTTTCACACCTCAACTATCAGTTGATAGCTGCAGTGTAAACTCGCAGAAAGGTGATAGTTTAGGTGCGATGTTGTCCATTAACTATTTGTTTTTAGAGAAATCTAAAACTTACATTGAGTGTTATGAATGGATGTAGACTTTAAGGCAATTGTTTCTAATGTCCTCTTGTTCTTGTTCAATCTTTCTTGCAGAATCCTCAGCAGATGTGCTGCAATTATGTAATTCAATCGTCTCCAAAGTACAGATTTCTCCAAAATCTATTGGAATTTTCTTAAGTTTGTCGCATTTCTTCAGAACAAGGCGCTTTAGACTTGGGAAGTTATCACTGCTAGCTACCCAATTCGCAAGAAGTACTTTGCGAAATAACTACTTTAGGCTTTCGAATATGTCATCATCACGCAATCTCCATACATCACCAATGGCTGCACGATCTTTAAGTTTGAGCTCTTCGAGATTTGGCAACTTGCCAAGAGTTGAAATATCTTCCCAAGGAAAACCAAACCAGCCAGCCAAAGTCAACCTCTTAAGTGATGCTGGGAAAAAAGACTCCTTGATGGAGATCGGAGGTGTCCAAGACAAAAAGGTATTACTGAAACACTTCAATGCTTCGAGTTTTGTCAAGCTGGACATGTCAATGAGGCGATTGACCCAACTCTGTTTAGTTAAGTCATTATGATGGACGATCAATCTTTTTAGATTGGGAATGCTAGAAAGGATTTCATTTGAGCAACTGGTGAAACAGAGATTAGAAAGTTCCACTAAATTTGCCATCCCTATTACAAGATGCTTATTTAAGATACTTTTTCTTCTAGGACACGGTAAATAACAGGCAAGCCTTATATGTATATGCCTCAAGTTCTTCATTGTCCATATATTCTCTGGTAAAGTTGTATGATTATTTAGTCTCTCATAAATTAGAGTTTGCAGATTCTGAAGCTCTGAGATTGATGCAGGAAGCTTTGCATGAGAGCGAACTTCTAGATATCTCAGATGAAATAACTTTGTAATTACAGGTGGAATAGAATGGTAACTTTCATTTTCATTGAAAACGGCCAATACCCTGAGAAGGTGGAAACTGGAGAAAACTTCAAGCCTTACAAAATTATTGAGTTTTAGAAAATAAGTAGATAGACCTGGCAACCGAGGGTAATAACTTGAAACGCCTATCATCTGATTAACTGTTAATCTGGAAACTGAAGCGACGACCATTGTACTTTTGTGTTGAAAGAGTAAGGACTACATCAGTTCACTCAACATGCAAAAACTTTGTCATTTCAACTTCAGTCAAACAGAATTCACGCAGTAGATCATGCATACCACATACTTTTATCTCAACAGTCGAATCTCCTTTTGTTAACGATTATCAAGTTCCTGCTGATAAGATCCTCCAAATAATCTTCTGCCAGTTCCTCCAAGCTTTTATCACTTTCAGGCCTCCATATAAAACCTTCAGCGATCCATAACTGAATCAAAGTCTCAACCTGATCATCCTCCGGGAAACTACCCATAGAAAGAAAGCAAGGTTTGAGGTGATTAGGCAAGTTGTGGTAACTCAAACCAAGCACTCCTAAGCATTTATCTGGATGACTAGCAATGATTTCACCCATGGTTTGGGAAACATCCATCCAACTTTCTAATGTCCTGGCCACTTTAGAGAGATGTCCCGCAATCACTGAAATTGTTAAGGGTAGTCCTTGGCATTTTTCTGCAATTTGCTTTCCAATTTCTTCCAACTCAAGAGGATGGCCATATTTTGGTCCAAACACCTTATCACAAAGTAACTTCCAACTGTTTTCTAAATTCAAGGGGTTCATCTCATGATGGCTAATGGGATTTGCATATATTGCAACCTTTGTTTCTCTAGTGGTCAATAAGATTCGACTCCTATTGTTGCAATCAGGAAATATTGTTCTTATGCTATCCCAAACATCCTTACTCCAAATATCATCAACTACAACAAGGTATCTTGGACCCTTTAGTTTTTTCTGCACCAGGTCGGCTAACTCATTGTCATCCTTCTTTTCATAATCTTTTTCGATGTCAATATTTGTTTGCTTTGAAAGGCAATGTAAAGCTTCTAACAACACATTTCTACTTCCATATACTTGAGATACTGTAACCCAAAATGATACCAGATTTTCAGATGATCGTGAGCTATTCTAGCAAGTGTTGTTTTGCCTATGCCACCCAGGCCTGATATTGTGACGATGTCTAGATCGGACAACGGCTCCGTCAATTTTCTAACTATTATCTCCAAGTCCTCGCACGACATCGCCTTCCAAATGTTGCAGCATCCAGTTACTTCTAGAAGAAGTACTGTCAGTCAAGAAATCCCCCACAGATTCAAGAAATCGATGATCATTACGACAACAACAACAACAATAAACCCAATGTATTCCCACATAGTGGGGTCTGAGGGGTAAAATGTACGTGGTCCATACCACTACTTCAAGAGAAGTAGAAAGGTTGTTTCAATGATCATTACGACTACTTGTGCTAAAATCAGAAATAATCTCCATCACTTCATTCTTTATTGTATTTATTCTTTTAACAACCGGTCGCAAATTCTTGTTTAGCGAACTTTCAGATGCATTTTCACATGTCCAGCACATCTCAATAACATCTTCTGCATCACTAGCAGCAGATTTTATTATTTCCTCCAAAGATTTGATTTTTTTCAGGATCAAATCTACTCTTGCTAGCTTCTTCGACAAAATTTTGAAAATATTCAGCAGTATCATGAAGGGATTCTAGTGTTTTAGCAGTTTGACCTTGAATGAGTACGGGGTGTCTCTCCTGAAATTGCTCAAGTGTTTGAAGAAGAGAAATTACAGCAGTGTACGCTGCCATCACCTATTAAGATATCGAAAGCGGTAACACAATGATTTTCAGGTGAAATACCCTTCACAAGATCAAAAGGATATCAATATAGAGAGATTTGAACTTAGATCTCAGAATATTGTATAACTTCTAAGTAATTTCCAAACCTTAGCTTAGTGTTAATGACCAAATCATTTGATTTAATTAATAAAGACAAGGTCAGACTAGTAGGTGTGATATAATAATTCTTTTAAGTTAAGTAAAGAAACTGTCAATCAGAAGAAAGGGAATATATAAAAGCAAAACATTATTCAAATGTAAAATGGATTGCAGGATTATTACATTACACCTACTCCTCTGACTTTGTCTTGCCTTTTTCTGATCAAGTCAAATAATTTTGTCGTGAACACTAAGAAAAGGTTTGGAAATTAATTAAAAGATGTTGTACAAGAAGTCGTGGGAATAAAATTTATGAAAAAATAGTTAAAGAGTTGAGAAACTTTATATTGCGATACGTGTGAATACTAAATTCAAATCTCTCTATATTGATATCCTTTTCGTCTTGTGAAGGATATTTCACGCGAAATTCTTTGTGTTACCTCCTTATTTTTCGTTTCTTATTATCATGTCTGTCTTAGTGTCTCTTTCGATATCTTGTGAAGTTGATGGCAGCCTATACAGCTTTCTCTTCTTCAAACACTTCAGCAACTTCAGCAAAGACATCCGGAACTCGTTCAAGGTTAAACTGCTAAAACGATAGAATCCCTTCACGAAACTGCTGAATATTTTCAAAATGTTGTTGAAGAATAGTAGCTTAAAAAGTTAGTAAATTCCCACAAAGTGAGGTCTAGGGAAGGTAAAGTATATGCAGTTCATACTACTACCCCAGATAAAGTAGAGAGGTTGTTTCCCATAGACCCTCGACTCATGACAAATAGCAGTATACCAAGCAGAGAACATAAAAACAAACAACAAAAATATGGTAACACCCCACTGGATGATAGAAGAAACAAGACATCCACAGAGTAATACTAAGAACTACCTATCAAAAATCATGAACATCCCAATGACACCACGAATAAGAAACTACAAGACACATCCACAACACTTATACAAGTAAAATCGCCAAACAAACCACGATAAATATTAAATCCAACAAACAGATACCAAGTAACTCTGTCAACCACGACAAATACTAAATTCATATCATGTAACTCTATCAACCACGATAAATACTAAATCCAGCAACAGATATCAAGCAACTCTGTCAACCACGATAAATACTAAATCCAACAGCAAAAGATATTAGGTAATTGTATCAACTACGATATATACTAAATCCTGCAACAGATATCAAGTAACTGTATCAACCACAATAAATACTAAACCCCGCAACAAATATCAGCTAACTATATCAACCACAATAAATATTAAACCCAGCAACAGATACCAGGTAACTGTCAACCACGATAAATACTAAATCAAGCAACAAATACCAGGTAACTCTGTCAACCACGATAAATACTAAACCCAGCACCAGATACCAAGTAACTATGTCAACCACGATAAATACTAAATCCAGCACCAGATATCAGGTAACTCTGTCAACTACGATAAATTAAAGCAAGAAAAATACCTATATTCTTGGAGAAAGCGATCATCATTAACATCAGGGTCATCTTCTAAATCACATCAAGCTCATCTTGAGTTTTCTCATCAATCCAATCTTTATCTTTAGCCTTTGAACCTTCATCTACAACCGGTGTAAACGGGTCGGGTTTGAAAATTGGGGGTGTTGGTGGTAGATTTCCAAGCTTTCTTTATATATCATCCCATTGTGTTGATCCTCCTACTACATCTTTGTACACAAAATGATAATCCCCCATTTTTGATGAATTGAAAATGATTTGGGGATTTTTCAGTTTTTGTTTCAGTTTCTTGACCCGAAAACCGGTAACTCGATTCAACAAAATTTCAAATTAAGTACCTAGAAAGAATGGTAATTTGAAGTAGTACCTAGATACTTTTGGAAATTACTTTAATGGTACTTCTACTATGGCATAATAGATAAATGTGCCCTTGAACTTTGGGCATACACACGTAGACATTTAAACTTGTATAAAGTTGAATAAGTTGTGTTTGACAACTCGTTAATTTTAGCATTCTACGTAACATATTTAAGACCATAAAATTAAAAAAAAATTGATATATTCTATATGTCTTTAATTTAAGAAACAAAATTTAAAAATAGTCGAAGGGCAAATATTCCTCAAACCTTTCCGAGCGTGCTTCTTAATAGATAGGTCATTAAAGTAAGAATGCAGTTAGATTTTTTCATGTACTAATTATTAATCCTGAGATAAATTTAAAAAGAAACTAAGGAATACTAAAAATTTATACCACGATTATCTCTCTTTATCCATCATACCAAACGTGTCCCTAGTTTCTATTATAACACCATTGATTTGCAATACTACAGGTAAAATCGCCACACAAACCACGATAAATACTAAATCCAACAAACAAATACCAAGTAACTCTATCAACCACGATAAATACAAATCCATATCAGGTAACTCTATCAACCACAATAAATACTAAATCCAGCAATAGATACCCGGTAACTCTGTCAACTCTGTCAACCACGATAAATACTAAATTCATATCATGTAACTCTATCAACCACGATAAATACTAAATCCAGTATCAGATATCAAGCAACTCTGTCAATCACGATAAATACTAAATCCAACAGCAAAAGATATCAGGTAATTGTATCAACTACCATATATACTAAATCCAGTAACAGATATCAAGTAACTGTATCAACCACAATAAATACTAAACCCCGCAACAAATATCAGCTAGCTATATCAACCACGATAAATACTAAATCCAGCAACAGATACCAGGTAACTTTGCCAACCACAATAAATACTAAATCCAGCAACAAATACCAGGTAACTCTGTCAACCACGATAAATACTAAACCCAGCACCAGATACCAAGTAACTATGTCAACCACGATAAATACTAAATCCAGCACCAGATATCAGGTAACTCTATCAACCACGATAAATTAAAGCAAGAAAAATACCTATATTCTTGGAGAAAGCGATCATCATTAACATCAGGATCATCTTCTAAATCATCAAGCTCATCTTGAGTTTTCTCATCAATCCAATCTTTATCTTTAGCCTTTGAACCTTCATCTTCAGCCGGTGTAAACGGGTCGGGTTTGAAAATTGGGGGTTTTGGTGGTAGATTTCCAAGCTTTCTTTGTATATCATCCCATTGTGTTGATGCTCCTTCTACATCTTTGTACACAAAATGATAATCCCCCATTTTTTGATGAAATTGAAAAGGACGGGGGGATTTTTCAGTTTTTGTTTCAGTTTATTGACCCGAAAACCCGGTTGCACAATTTGACAAAATTGCAGATTGAGTACCGAGAAAGAGTAGTAATTTGAAGAAGTACCTAGATACTTCTAGAAATTACTTTGAAGGTACTTCTAGTATGGCATAATAGATAAATGTGCCCTTGAACTTTGGGTATGTATAAATAGGACGTCCTATGACAACATTGAATTGCTATTTTTTTTCTTTCGCGACTTATATAAAAGTCATTTATATTGTGTATAAAACTTACACTTGCACTGATACAGTAAAGCTTTTGTTATGCAGAAAATCGAGAGAAGGGTTGTTGTACGCAGCCTTACCATCAATACTTAATCCTGTGATCATTTTCACCAACAATATAAATTATTGTCTCTGTTTTAATTTGTTTGTTTTGTTTTTCTCTTTAGTTCATTTCAAAAAGAATTTCTTTTTATTTTTGACAACTCTTTAATTCTAACATTCCACGTAACATATTTAAGATCATAAATTAAAAAATTCTGATATATTCTATATGTCTTTAATTTAAGAATTTTCTGAGCCGTGCTTACAGGTCATCAAAGTAAGAATGCAATTAGATTTTTCGAGTATTAATTATTAATCCTGAGATAAGTTTAACAAGAGATTAAGGAATACTAAGAACTTATACCACGATTATCTCTCCTTATTCATCACACCAAACGTGTCCCTAATTTCTATTATTTACAACATTGATTTTAACTTCTCTTCTTGCAATAGTTTTATTGTAAGTCAACATTTGCTTTGATACTTACTATTATCTCCGTTCACTCTTATTTGTTACTTTTTCGCTTGTCGGGGTCAATCTGCATGAATTTTGACCAATATTTTAATATGTATTTTTTCATCATATTAATATGAGAAGGATTGCAACTTAAAGCATTTTTCGTATAGTTTTCGACTGTCTAATTTTTCAATTTAGAATATTAAATTATACATGTTAAAAAATTGATCAAATTTCATACGGGGTGACCTCGAAAAGTGAAACAGTGACAAGTAAAAATGAATGTACAGAGTATTTTTCAGCATTTTTGCTTACTCTTCCTAATAATCTATAATTGATTAGTAGTTACTTAATTGGCCACTTGGTGCAGCCAAAGGGGGCTTTTCACCTAAACTAATCAAGAAATTATGTGTGCTAAAATTGTGCGAATTCATAAATTACTAGCAAAGCTTTTATCTAACTAACCACATAAATTCAAGAAGCATGATTTCATAGCAACACTATTTAAAGAATAGCCTCGGAATTTCATCACATCATTAATTCATCATTCAAAAAAACTTAAAAACTTGTCTACTTTACAACATTTTCTTTGCAAAAATGGCCATAAAAATCATATTAATTTGCTTGTTTTTCAACTTATTCTGTTCTTGTTTGGCATTTGAATGTGGCCCTTTGCAAGACTTTTGTGTTCCAGATAATTTAGGTAAGCACTGAAATTTTAACTTATATATATTGATAGCGTATCAGTGTATTTTTACCAGTTATAACAAATTATTTGTAAGTCTATCTTGACCTGATGGTGTGATAAATTGCTTTGTGTTACGGTACTTAACTATATACGAATAGAAAGATAGATCCCTCCACATATCGTAATAGAAGAGGCATGTCGTTGACACTAAGATTTTTACATGCAACTTATATAAAGGTATTGTTTCCTAGAGAATCTAGAGTATGAGCGATATAGCTATATGTACGTACACATGTTAAATCTTTTTTACATGTCCACATATGAACTAACAGAACCGTATTAGTGCATGGAAGTTAAAACTCTTTGTTAAGAGGCATGTCGTTGACACTAAGGTCTCTGCATGTACCTTATATAAAGGTATTTTCGAAGGTGAATACAGAATCTAGAGTATGAGCAATATAGTTATATGTAAACATACATATGAACTAACAGAACCCGTATTAGTGCATAGAAGTTAAACTCTTTTATAAGAGGCATGTCGTTGACACTAAGATCTCCGCATGCAACTGATATAAAGGTATTGTTTCCAAAGGCGAATACAGAATCTGGAGTATGACCGATATAGTTATATGTACACATATGAACTAACAAAACCCGTATTAGTGCATAGAAGTTAAACTCTTTTATAAGAGGCATGTCATTGACACTGAGATCTTCGCATGCAACTGATATAAAGGTATTGTTTCCAAAGGCAAATACAGAATCTGGAGTATGACCGATATAGTTATATTTACACATATTAAATCTTTTTTACATGTCCATATATTAACTAACAGAACCCATATTAGTGCATAGAAGTTAAACTCTTTGTTAAGAGCCATGCATGTCGTTGACACTAAGATCTCCACATGTAACTTATATGAAGGTTTTGTTTCCAAAGGCGAATACAGAATCTGGAGTCATCCATCCTGCTTCATGTTTCACTACGACCTTGTGTACTATTTTCTATCCTGAGCTGGGGGTCTATCGGAAACAACCTCTCTACTTCTTCGGAGGTAGTGGTATGGATTGAGTACATTTTACCCTCCCCGGACATCACTTTGTGGGAATACACTGGGTCTGTTGTTGTTATATGAACTTACAGAACGCGTCTTAGATCTGTCTCTGACGATTTCTTTTCATGCTTAATCTATCAGCTATGCTAAATGGTTTCATATGCAAGAATCCAATGCTAGCAGAAGCCAATGATTTTCACTATAGTGGTTTGGATGAACCTAAAAACAGAACCACACAATCTGGTGTAATTGTGACGCCTGTCAGTGTAGCTCAAGTACCAGGACTCAACACACTTGGCATTTCAATGGCTCGAGTGGACTATGCACCGGGCGCAGTTAACCCTCCACACTTTCACCCTCGAGCCAGTGAAATGCTCGTACTCATTGAGGGCTCGTTACATGTTGGATTCGTCACCTCAAACCCTGAGAATCGCTTGATCCAACGAGTCATACAGACCGGGGATGTGTTTGTTTTCCCCTTAGGACTCATGCACTTTCAGAGAAATGTTGGAAATGGAAACGCCGTCGCGCTTCTTGCATTGAACAGTCAGAGTCCAGGCATAACAACCATTAGAGATGCTGAGCAAAACCTACCAGAAGAACTTATACCAAGGCATTATACATAGATGAATGTGTGTTGTTGACAAGATTTATCATTCAATTAGTGTAATAAGCTACTAGTGTTATCATTATGTTACAAGTACTAGTACTATGACATTGGTTAACAATTCTTTTTGTTGTTGTGTTCCTTTGAAAGTTGCCTTCACTAAAAGTTTTGACCAAATACTATTAGATTTTGTCAATGTAGTCTACAAATTGTAAGTGGTAAAGTTGCTGCTATCTGATATAAAGGTAACGAATTCAAGCCTTGGAAATATTCTCTAGCAGAAATGCAAGGTAAGATTGTGTACAATACATCCTTGTTGTCAGAGGTGGAGCTAGAGGGTATTTAAGGGTTCGGTTGAACCCAATAGCTTTTACGCAGACTCTGTATTTATCCTACAAAATTCAGAAATAATATAAAAAAATATAGCTGCGAACTCATATACAAACATAGGACGCTGGTACAGCGGAGGAGAGGTGAGAGTAAAATGTCTTCCACTACAAAGACGTGGGTTCGAACCTCTTTGTCTTAAAATTCTGAACCCACCGACCTAAAATCCTGGTTTCGCCTCTGCTTCTGGTAGGGCCCTTCCCCGGACGCTGCGCATAGCGGGAGCTTTAGTGCACTGTACTACCCTTTTAATCTACAAATTGTATTGAGTGGATGAACAAAATTTTTTCTTAATAAGTTCTTTTGTGTCAGTCTATCGGAAACAACCTCGCTACTTCATCTGAGATAGTGATATTGACTGCGTACACTTTACTCTCGCCAGACCCTAGTTTGTGGAAATATACTGGGAATGTTGTTGTTGTTATTGTTTGTAATTAAGTTTTTTTTGTGTCTTGGATTGATGAATGATGATCAAGAAGGATGGGATGGGAACTTCATTAAGAATTGGCACTAATTAACAGCCAGCGGATTCAGAATTTAGACATTGTAAGTTCTAAACGTATATCTAACTTTATATATTTGTTTTTAGCACGTATATATAAAGTTTGATCTAAAGCACTGGATTTGCCGAACCCGAGAGGCCTTGGTTGGATCCATCAATGCTCCCTAATAAAGGCAATTTTATACTCAATGTGCGAACCCAAAACCTTCAATTAATAAGGATGAAGACGTACTCACGACTCCAGTACGAGATACCTAAGTCATTGTGCTCGCCCCACTTTCTTTTGGAGGAGGGACTTCGCATCACACTCCTCGAAGAAAGCAACTTTTTTATATTCAGGACTCGAATACGAGATTTTTAACAAATGTAACTTAAAAAACAGATTGTACAACATGGCTCCTATGTTTAAGAACAATCCAAACATACAAGATGACAAATTTCTGACATTTGGCATATTCTTATTCGGAAAATTTTATGATGGGAGAGGCACAAATATGACTTGGCGTAAGAGGGTAATTATTTTACAAGCAAAAAAGAAGATGTGGGGCCCGCTCCCATTGCCCCTCTCTCTCTCGTTTTCCTTTCCTCTCTCCAATGTCAGTCCGATTTTCATTTTTTAGGGGTCGGTTGGTAGAGTGTATAAGATTAATGTAAAATATAGTGTATTAGTAATGCTTGTATTAGTAATGTTTGTATTATTTATGCTTGTATTAGTTATTCATGTATTATTTCTTATACATTGTTTGGTTTGATGTATAAGAAATAATAATCTTACATAATTTCTATAAAAGAAATGTTTGTTTATAAAAATACCCTTCTTTGATTTTGTACACTTCTTTGCAACAAAATTTTTTTGTCATCTCAAATATAATTAGTATTGTTGAACTAGTATATAGAGTTTTCGGATTAATTGCAAGACCTTCGTCTTTGCGCATGAAATATTATGCCAACGGATTAACATAATCCAAACAAAAATAAAATATAAGACGTAAAATTAAGAAATAGTCTCAGGGAGGCATACGACAAAGTCCCAGGGAGGTGCTTTGGAGATGCTTGGAGGTGAGTGGAGTCCCGCTGGCATATATCAGAGCAATTAAGGACATGTATGATGGAGCGAAAATTCAGGTGAGGACGGCGGGAGGAGACTTAGAGCATTTCACTGTCTTGACAGGATTGCATCAGGGTTCTACTCTTAGTCCCTTTTTGTTTGCTTTGGTGATGGATGTGCTGACGCGGCGTATTCAAGGGAAGGTGCCTTGGTGTATGCTTTTTGCAGATGATGTAGTTTTGATTGATGAGACGCGAGGGGGTATGAATGACAAATTAGAGGTGTGGAGACAAACTCTTGAGTCTAAAGGGTTCAGGTTGAGTAGAAGCAAGACAGAGTATTTGGAATGCAAGTTTAATGACGTGAGGCTGGAGAATGAAGTGGTAGTGAAGTTGGAATCACAGGAGGTATGTAAGAGGGATAGTTTCAAGTATCTCGGGTCCGTGATTCAGGGTAACAGTAAGATTGACGAGGATGTCTCGCACCGTATTGGGGCGGGATGGATGAAGTGGAAGATCGCGTCGGGGGTGTTGTGTGATAAGAAAGTGTCGCCCAAGCTTAAAGGCAAATTCTACAGGGTGGTAGTCCGTCCGGCCATGTTGTATGGAGCGAAGTGTTGGCCAGTTAAGAACTCCCACATTCAAAAAATGAAGGTGGCAGAAATGCGGATGTTGCGTTGGATGTGTGGGCTGACTAGAGGGGATAGGGTTCGAAATGAGACTATCAGGGAGAAGGTTGGTGTGACCCCAGTGGAGTATAAGATGCGGGAAGTCCGATTGAGATGGTTCGGACACGTGATGAGGAGGGGCATGGATGCCCCGGTTCGTAAGTGTGAGAGTCTAGCTTTGGATGGTTTTAGGTGGGGTAGGGGTAGACCGAAGAAGTACTGGGGTGAGGTGATTAGGTGGGACATGGAGCAGTTACAGCTCACCGAGGACATGACCCTAGATAGGAAGATCTGGAGGACGCGAATTAGGGCAGAAGGCTAGGGCCAGTTTGGGTCGCTAGTGTAGGGAATTACTTGGTGGGGATTATTCTTGTTATGATACCTCGTTCCATGTTTTATTACGAATCTGTTTGCTTTTCTCTTTTTTTATTACTTATGGGTGTCGTCTTTATGTTATGACATCTTGTTCTATGCTTTACTATGTATTTGTGTAGTATCTCGTGCCTCGAGCCGGGGGTCTATCGGAAACAGCCTTTCTACTTCTTTTGAGGTAGAGGTATGGACTGCGTACACTTACCCCCCAGGCCCCACTATGTGGGAATACACTGGGTTTGTTGTTGTTGTTGTTGTTAAAGACCCTCGCAGCAAAACAAAAATATGTTACAATTATTTAAATCAATTATTCATTGTTGTAGATTAAAATGGTGGGAAAATAAATTGTGAAATGTTTTGAAAAGATTCTCTATTGCAAATTAAAGTGGTGGGAAAAAGAATGGTGAAATATTTTGAGAGAAAAATTGAGGGGTATTAAGGTCATTTAATAAGTTAATGCATGTATTAAAAACTTTGCATTACTAATACATAGAAAATGGACGGTATTAGTAATACACACCTTAATACACAATAGAGTGTATAACTAATGCCTTATTACTTATACATTGATTAAAAACTGTACCAAACAAGGTATTCATAATACACATTAATTAATACATGCATTATTTTGCCAATACACTCTACCAAACGACCCCTTACACTTTTAATCTTTCTACTTATTTTGTGGATCACTTTTTGTTCTTAAATTTCTCCTTTTACTCAATTGCATTATGTTCAATCATATATTTATTTTCTCTCGACTATTTTATCTTCAGTCATACATTTTTTTTCTGTGTTATGTTAATACATATATATGTCTGATTATTAGTCAGTTATTTATGTTTGAATTTTTTATTTGCCAAATTAAAATTTATCATATTAATAAAATTTAATAGACCTCTCTACTTTAACGAAATACAGGTAAAATCTATATACATTCAAATCTCTTCACACTCTACTTGTGAAATTTACTGAATTGATGGTGTTGTTGTAATAAAATATAATAAGTTGAATTTTGACTTTTTCTCAATACGAAGTCATTAATTTATTTTTCTGGTTTATTGTTTGGTACACTATTCCTTTTTTTTTTTTTTGTATATTCATATTTAGTGTCGTGGTACTTTGTGCACTATGTTTTTAAAATGAAAGAAAATGAAAGGATTGTCATTTTAACGCATATTTATTCTTACACAATAACTTAATGGTTAAAACTTAATATTTGTATTTTTATTCCTATCCTTGTTCATTGGGAATGACTTTAATGAATTAATTATCAAAATACTAATTACAGAACGTTATTAGTTCTTTCAATCTGTCTTGTTATGCTATTTAATATGCACTTTACCATGAAATTAAAAAAATATATATATTCATTTTATTTAAAATTTTAATCCTATGCTCTCAATTTTTTAAAATTTAGCAAAATCACCAAAGTTGACTAATTTTTCTAAAACATACATTAAATATGGGGATAATAATTATAAAAATACCTGAACTTTGATCGGATTTTCAGTTGAACATACTGAATTTTGTGGGGGTCCTATTACCCCTAAACTTTTTAAAGTGGATTTAATTCTCCCCGAAACTTTATATCCAGTCTTGGCGGCTGGTGGATTTCATGTTACACGTGTACTAGCGCGAGTATTATTTATATGTGTCCAAGTTGACAAATATATGCAATTAAAATACGAAAAAAAGGTCTAGGGAGTAATAAAGCCCCCGCAAAGTTCAATATGCTCAACTGAAAATCCAATCAAAGTTTAAATATTTTATGAATATTATCCCTTAAATACGAAAAATTAATTATGAGTGTTTTTTAAAATTTTATTTAGTAACTGAAATTTTTATAATTAAACATCAAGTATTAAATAAAGTAAAAAAGAGGGTTTTATTTGAAAAGAAAGGAATAGTAATTGCTAATGATGGCTATCAAAGTTTTTAAGTAAACAAACTAAAAAGAAAAAAAAAATTGGAGGAAAATTAAAAGAAGTGGTCCCATAATATACACTTGTTAATAATTAAAGCCCTTGTACAAAAATAATTTTTCATTCTTATTCAGCTTAAATATTAATCCACGTCAGTTGTTGCTTTCATTTTCTTCTTTTCACTTTCCAACCAACATTAAAAATGTACGATAAGACTGTCTGAAAGAAATCTGCAGAGTGTAACGTATATATGTTGTATGTTTCTGTCACAAGTCTCTTTCACTTTTTTTTGGTTCTTTTTCTTGGATAAGGTAATGTAGGTGAAAATTGGTTCTTTATAGCACTATAGACTATAAAGTTCTTCACGAGTCACTTGTGCTTAACTTATTTGATAGGAAAGTTCTTTGTTTTTTTAGACATGAAAAGTAATGAATACTCCGTAAAATTAGTCGAGATTATTATTTTTAAGAAAAAAATAAAAAATATAAATCCTCTATTGTTGATTGTCTATTAGTATCTAAATTTGATTAAATTTGTTGTAACACGTTTCAACTTTATGGGAGTCTTATGACCAGCTAAACTATTTATTATCGTATTTATATATCATATATTTGTTCAGTTGGACTACTTCAGACTTTCGTGCGCTTAGTGTGTGTATTCATGCAGTGGTCCAGCTAGACAAATATATGCCACAAAAATACGATAATAAATAATCAAGGGGGTCATAGAACCCTTGTAAAGTTGAGGCGTGCTATAACAAATTTTATCAAAGTTACATATATTTATTTTGAATATTTTTCTCTTTATTTTATTGCTCTTTTATGGGATGCAGTCCTTCTCTGAACTCTACGTGAATTCGAGATACTTTATATATCTAATTAGGTTTTTTTTTTCTTATGTTAATTAAAAAAAGAAACAGAAAAATAAAAAGAGCCTTGCATTGACCATATGCAACTTCTTGACTTCTTTGTAATTAAAACAAGATTAAATAGAAGTCAATATACTCACTTAACATGCAAATTGATATTCATGTTTATTAAATGACTATGATAACAAAACTTTACTATAAATTTGTTTTAATTCCATCTTTATTATATAATAAGTTGCAGTTAAATGATGTTCTGATCTAAATAATTTCTTAAGATTTACGTCAACATTGACAAGACATTATGAGCAAACACTTCATTTCTTAAATTAATCTTTTACACCTAACAACCATACTTTTTATTTTTTTAATAAATGTTTTGTGAATTTGTTTTAAATATATAAATATAAAAATGTATCATATCATATAAATTAAGATATAGAAAATATTTGTAATTTTTTGGTACATATCTACATCTACCTTTTTTCATGTAACAATATTGTTTGGATTAAATGTGAACATCTAGATTATTTTCACGATTTACCTGATATTTTCCATCAATCTGATAATTACAATATTTGAATTAATGTATACAAATCACAATTAATTTTACAAGATACTTATAATCTCCCACCTACTTAATAACTATAATGTATTAAAATAGCTTATGTGTATCTCAATTTCACAATTACGAAAGAACTTTATTGTTTTAATCTTATCTAAAATTTAATTATTTTCAACCACTTTATTGAATATTACTTACATCTTTATTCTTATGCTAACTACATTAATTAAAAATTTATAAAATATATATAGAAGAAAATAAACCCCTTTAAGAATAAGATGTGTCATCAAAGTAACTACATGATGCATTGCTAAAGCAAGATATAACATAACTTTTGAGGTGTTCAATTCATCTTTTATTATTAATTGTAATTATAATATAATAGTACATAAAATTTATTTTTCTATTCGTTTTCATTTACCACGTTTTACTTTACGAGAGTCAATAATATAAGATGTATATTTTTAATATATTAATACAAGAGAAATTGTAATTTATAACTTTTCGAATATAGCAACCTCTTTTATTTATTTGAGGTAGTTGTATAAACTGCATACACTCTATGCTTTTCAAACCTCACTTTGTGGGAACCACTCGATAAGTTGTTGTTGTTGAACTTTTGAGTATAAAAAAGTAGAATATACACAGTTCGTATCATTACCTCAAAAGTAAGGTAAATAAATTGTTTGTAATAGATCATCGGCTCAAGATAAAATACAGTCCAAAAAAGATATAAAAGACAATTTATCTGGAATATCAAAGTTTTAATTTCAAAATAATCTCTTAATTTAATTCAATTTAATTTTATAATTTAATCAAATTAATTCTTTAGCATCCAAACACGACAAGTAAAATGAACGAAGAGAGTATTTATTTTTATTTTATACACTATCTGCTTCAACTTATATGAAACTTTTTTCTAAAAAATAATGTGTCCAGTTAAGCAACGACGGCAATACTATGGGTGGGAGAGTATAAATTTGTATAGAGTGAGGGCCTACATACAACTGCCACCCCCTCTTGTCCGGGGGAAGTAGAACTTTTCTCTTGTCTGTAATACAAAATCACCTGCACCCCCACCCCCCACGCCACGCCACCCCCACCCTATAAACCTTCTCAACAAACAACTGCAATCAGCTCTAAGAAAAAAAATCTATTTTCAATCTACATTGATCAGTTGTGTGTTGGTTTTGGTGTTTCTGTTGTGTTTTATTTGGACGCTTTATGGCTTTGATGTGAAAACAGAAAGTGGGGTTCTTGAATTTTCTGTTTCTGGGTATTTTTTGGTTTTGGATTTAGTGTAGTTGTTTGATCAAGATTGGATTTTTAGTGCTGTTTGTTTGAAATTCAAGAAAACTGAAATTTGGGTTCTTGTGGGGTTTTATTTTACTGTTGATGTGAGAATAGAGGTGGGGGGTTTCTTGAATTTTATGTTGTGTATGTTCTTGAATTCTTTGTTGGGGTTTAGTTTATCAAGATTGAAACTTTAGTGTTGATTGTTTGAATTCAGAAAAACTGAATTTTGTGTTTCTGGGCATTTTTGGCTTCTGGGGTTCGTGTTGATTGATTATTCAAGAACTTTTATTGGTCTGTTGTCGGATTCTTTGATTGAAATTTTAGTGTTCTTTTGAAAGATTGGAGTTTCGGGGTGCATTTGTAGTTGGCTAGTTGGAATGCTTGATCAGCTTTTAGCTGACCATTTAACAGTTTTTGGAGTGTAAGAAGGAAATGAAGGATGTGTTCTTGGCTATCAGCTTGTTGGCGACCTTTAAGTCGATATGTCCCAATGAGCAAGGATGAAGATGATGTTATAGGAGGTGAAGATGATCCATTGCTATGGTTTAGAGACCTTGAGAAACATTCATGTGGGGAGTTTTCTTTTGCTGTAGTACAGGGTAATAAAGAATGTGAAGATTATAGCTTGGTTGATACGAGTAGCGAAGGTACTTTCGTTGGGATTTATGATGGCCATGGTGGCATTGAGGCTGCAAAATTTGTCCGTGATCACCTTTTCGTGGATTTAATGAGTGAGATCAAGTTTCTTTATTGCCTTGCTTTTTGATTTACTTATTTTCAAAATGGTTGTTGCCGTCTGTTAAGAGTCTGACATTGATTGTTGAATTAGACCGGTGGTTTGCTTATACGGAGTTGGGTAATCCTCCCCTCACGAGCTAGTTTTTGGGGTTGAGTTAGACCCAACTGCCGTATCTTTTCACCGTCTTTGACAATGGAATTTATGGTGTTCTTTGCTTTGCATTGTAAATGTTAAAGTCTCATAACAGCAACTTATGACTTCTACTTTTGGAAGAAATGATATTCATAGTGATTTTCTTGAGTCTGTAACATGTGACAGTGTTCGCGTTTTGCAAGAAATGATATTCATATGGTGTTTTTTTTCTTTGCATTGTAAATTTTACTGCTTCACAACAGCAATTTATGATTTCAAGTATTGGAAGAAATGATATTCATAGTGATTTTCTCGAGTCTATAACATGTGACAGGGTTCATGTTTTGGAAGAAATGATATTCGTATGGTGTGTTTTTCCTTTGCATTGCAAATTTACTGCCTCATAACAGCAATTTATGATTTCATGTTTTGGAGAAATGATATTCATTGTGTTTTTCTCGAGTATGTGACATGTGACAGAGTTCATGTTTTGGAAGAAATGATATTCATATGGTGTGTTTTTTCTTCTGCTTGCAAATTTACTGCCTCATAACAGCAATTTATGATTTCATGTTTTGGAAGAAAGGATATTCATTGTGATTTTCTCGAGTATGTGACATTTGACAGTTCATGTTTTGGAAGAAATGATATTCATATGGTGTGTTTTTTCCTTTACATTGCAAATTTAACTTCTTCATAACAGCAATTTATGATTTCATGTTTTGGAAGAAAAGATATTCGTAGTGATTTTCTTGAGTATATGGCAGAGTTGCGACATTTTTCTGTTCTGTTTATGTCAGCTCTAGTGCATGTTGTAGCTGTGTTAGTAAGTGTATGGTAGAAAGAAGGATTCGGTTGTCACTAATATAAGGGTCTTGCAACTCTCTGAGAGCTTAGACTTTTGTTTCTCCTTTATGTGTTGCTGTAGACCAATTGCTTTTAGTTTATAGGAAGTTTTTTCGGAGGCACGAACAGTGACATAGAGAAACATGATCATAAGCAACATACAAGTATTCTTAGTCTCTCTTCTTCTGAAATTGAAAGGAATGCTATGCTTAAATGGGAAGTGTAAACATCATCAGTAGAATACAGCGCAAGCACCTTTTAATAGCCAGACTATCTTAGCCTGCAGACTGATATTTGGGGTAGTCTTACGGTATCAAACTATTATTTGTCTACTTCACTAAAGCGTTGCAGGGTAACAATAATATCATCTGCTAACTTACCGTTCCATCTCTTCTGACTGGTTGTTTCGTGTTGGCTAATTGCTTTGATGAATGTCTTCTTGACTTGTTGTTGTGATGAATAAGACCCCCTTTTTCCTAATTTCTTCTGTTGTTTCATTTATTACTTGAGAATTTTCAGGCCATGCAGGTCTAAACACGGTTTTTTTTTTACAGAGCTTGCTCGAGAAAATGGAACAATAGATGAAGAAGTCCTTAAAACTGCCTTCGCTGCAACTGAAGACGGCTTCCTTTCGCATGTGAGAAGGGCATTTGGTATTACACCATTAATTGCGAAAAATGGGTGCTGCTGTTTGGTTGGTGTTATCTGGAAAGGGACATTATATGTTGCTAACCTCGGGGACTCTAGAGCAGTATTAGGTCATAAAGGAATATTCAATAAGATTGTCGCTGAGCAATTGACTGAGGATCATAATGCCAGTATCGAGAAGGTTAGGAAGGAATTGATGTTGTCGCACCCAGACGATTCATGCATTGTAGCTAATGTCAATGGAGCATGGCGTGTTAAAGGCATTATACAGGTTTGCTTTTAAATATAATATTGAACACAAAATTGTTAATTATGTGCCATTTTGAATTTTTATATTCCGATATCTCATGATAGATGCTCGTTCTTGTTAATCAAAAGCAATCTAGTTTTTCATCATACTCCTTAGTGTTATCAAGTTCCGTTTTGTCACCTCGAGAAGTGATCTACCGTTATAGTGACAACCCAAAAAAGCTGTTAGGTACATCCAAATATACTGAATAGAACTGTATCTGCCTCAGCCTTTTAACAAGCCTTTGCGTTTTAATGTATATTACTTTTGACTTTCATGATAGTTGCTACATCAAGAATCTCATTGGTTCCAATATCTTACGTAGATCTTTTATATTGCAAGTGATTCTACTGCTATATATTATTTCGACTTATTCTACTTGTCTAAAATAAGTATGCAGTATTCATGTTTTAAGCTTGGCTCTCCTTGTTCATTTTCTCACCATACCTTTTCCTGGTTGATTTCATGTAATTCTCCAAATCCGTAGGCCTGTTTTTGATTAGTTAGATTTGTCTCCTTTATGTTTGTCTTTGCATCTTTTAGGTATCTAGATCAATTGGAGATGCATATCTGAAGAAGCCGGAATTCGCTCTTGGTCCAGAGTACCGAAAATTCCACCTTAAAGAACCTCTTAGGCGGCCAGTACTAAGTGCTGATCCATCTATCTGTTCAAGAAAGCTACAACGGCGTGATAGATTTCTTATATTTGCTTCTGATGGTCTGTGGGAACTCTTAAGCAATCAAAAGGCTGCGGAAATTGTGCATAATAACCCTAGAGAGGTATCTCCTTTAATTTTCTCTTATTCCGCCACTGACGAAGTCATTCTCATTTATTTGATAATATGTCATGTTTGTATGGCCGGGGTCTATCGGAAACAGTCTCTTTACTTCATCTGAGGTAGTGGTATGGACTGCGTACACTTTAGCCTCGCCAAACCCCAGTTCGTGGGAATGCACTGGGGTATGTTGTTGTTGTTGTATGTCATGTTTGTATGGTTAAAACTTATTGTGTTTACTTCAATATCAGGGCATAGCTAGAAGACTTATTGTATCAGCCCTCGATGAGGCAGCAACGAGAAGAAAGTTGAAGTATGATGACATTAAGAAGTATGACAAGGGTGACAGGAGGCTCATTCATGATGATATAACAGTCGTTGTCATCTTTATAGATCACGAGATGCTTAAAGGAAAACAACCTGTGCCTGAACTGTCAGTTCGAGGATTAATCGACAATCATGGACCATCAGAATTCAATATTGTGCAAGAGGTTGCTACTATGAAGACAAACTTTCACAAGTGAAACATACTAAACAAGTTGTTGGCACTTCTTTTCTAGGGAAGCCCGGATTTTGGAAGTTTCTGACCTCCCATTTTCGCCTTGTTTTACTAATTTACATTTGCTATATACAGTCTAGATGAACAGCAAGAGCAAGACTGACTATCAGGTTACCTGCTTTACCCATGCCCCCTCGCCTCACAGGTCATCGGCAACCTAACTTTCTCTAAATTTTTGAATGTACACAAATGTTAGGCACAACGATAAGATGAGGGAACTGCCTCCTATTGTTTGTTTACACAATATCTGTCTTAAGTGAGGCCATGAGGCGATAAAAGTAGACATTGGAATCGAAAATCAGGTAGATCAATACTCAGAAATGTGAGCAAGTTGACACTCTTAAGCTCAATTTTTGGTTTTACCTTTGTTATACAAGTGCCTATCCATTCTTGTCTTTTTTACCATCAAAGTAGTGTATAATTGTTTGGCATGCAGTCTTGACTTGTTGCACAACATAAGCTTGATGGTGTGGAAAAGAGTATTTGACACTTTTCCATGCAATCTTGACTTGCTTCACTACGTGATTATGCTCATTTCATTCTCAAATTGAATGTAATAAGAGTGAAAGTTGGGAAATTTTGTACTGCGGATTGCCATTGTGATTGAAAAAGAAACCCATGCTATTTCAAGATTCATGCACACACACACGCACTCAGGTTCAAGTGGAGCTAGGGGGTTCATGAACCCCTTCATCGGAAAATTACATTATATTATGTAAATATTGTAGATGCTAGAATTCTCTAGGCTTGTTCGTATGTATACTTATATATTTTACGTACCTTTAGTGAAAATTCTAGCTCTGCTAATGCAGTCGAGAGGCTTTTTATCAATCTTATGCCTCATCTCTTTTGTAACAAGCTATTGCATTTCTTTCTCGCACACACCAAAACAAATTGCACACAAGCACATGTTTTAGGCATCACCACTTGGCTTCAACTACTAGGAGTTGCTACAAAACCAATAAATTCTCTTGTGTTTTACAAACATGGAATGAGATGCTGTGATGAGATTTAAGTGCTCGTGTCTGGCCATTGGGCCTATGGCCAAGTACCAACCAAAGTTGTTGCACGAATTGTCTTTCTATGGGACGGTCTTTAATTTTTGTCCTTCTTACTTAGCGAATAACTCGTATCCATGACCTAATTCAATTGCGTAAGTTCCGTAGAAATTAAGTTGTGAGGCATAAGTTTTGTTGTATTTATTTATGGGACCAAATTTGCTTCGCAAAAAAATTGTAGAAATAAAGTTACGATAGTAGAAGGTAATGCAATCAAACAGCCACTATGATTATTGCATTTTTAATGGGTATGTCAAAATCTCAAACTACATTTCAAAATTAACCAACTGGTCACTTGCCAGTCTCACATTGTACTTCCAAATTAAGTGTGTATTTTATCACTTGATAACCAAATTCAAAGGATAAAATCTTAGCATAAGAAAGCATTGTTCCTGATCAAAGAATTTGCAAACATAGTTGCATATTACAACAGCATATAGCTTTCTGTTATGCCCTTCGGCTTTTGAAGGACTCAAAAAATTGTAGTGTAAAAGAATGGCTTCTTTCTAAAGACGAACAATCTGGCTTAACTGAAGTCGACTAACTCGTACAGAATGCATGGTTGCTCTAACTGAGTCGATAAGCAACTACAACATGTGTGTACGCAACGTTACCCCTACCTTGTGCAGAGATAGAGAGGTTGTTTCGGAAAGACCCTCGGCTCAGGTAAAGCACATCAAAATCAAGTATGTAAAGGAAAAGAAGATAATGCAAAAAGGAAACAGAAGCAACGACATATAATGATAACCGAAGCAAAAGAAACAACAGGTAATGAATGATAACTGAGTCGATAAAACAAAGGTTTTTTCATCAAACATGTATATACTGACCGTCTGTTTGTCTCTCTAGGCACATTCCACTAATAATTCAGATCCATCAATAGCACCAAAATCTGCTGTTCGGCTTGACATTAGCTCTAGTCATGATTTAGTCGAACATGAGGTTGCTTAACACAACAACGATGTCTCAATCCCAAACAAGTTGGGTCAGTGTGCTTGACACCCTACAACAGATAATCTTCTTTATAAGAAAAAAATAATTTACCAAGGTAGCACCAAGTTTGTACTAATCTGTTACAAAAGTTGATAGGATTCAGGTCTTCTGAGAATTCAACGATACAAACTCAGATCCTGTCTGGCCTCTCTCCTATACCAAATATACACGGTTCTCTGAGCATTTGAACTTTAAAAAAAACAAAAGGATAAACCCCTATCTTCAGAACACCTACGGTTTCTTTCTAACAAACTTGTCCAAAATATACTTAATAGTATGATATTCCATATGTTCCTTTTTTCCTTTTCCATCTTCTGTCCTACCAGCTGATAACTGCAGCGTCCGAACTTCCTGGCATCACACACATTTCTCCAAATATATTAAGAGACATGCACCAAATGAACTGATCCTGCGCTTTCTTTGAACAAATATAGGACAAATTGGTTTGCTGCAATCCTCTTTTGCAGATTATCATGTGACAAGCAAGCTTCATGAACAACTATCCAAAGGCAGCCATTTTTCAGCTATGTTGCTTGGCCTCTTCAAAAATGTCAATGGGTGCGTGTCGGATTCGCCAAAACTAGCGTATTTTTGGAGAATCAGACACGGGTGCGCAGCATCGAAAGTGAAGAGTCCACACAACATAGCATTTAGCTTTTCAGGAGGCTTGCATCAACAACAACATACCTAGTGTAGTCCCACAAAGTGAGGTTTGGGGAGGGTAGAGTGTACACGGGCCTCACCTTACTTCAGGAGGCTTGCATTTTTCCACATTATTATACATGGACAATGGGATACCTCTCCATCAAAAATTCCATCTATTTTGATGGCCCTGATGAGAGTACACTTACTCTCATGTCGGCAAATCTGCTGATTAGTGTAACCACATCTCCAAATTCCTGATCCTGAAAGTTCCTCCTTCGATGCAGATTCCGGTTTGTATCCAGTAAAGCAGCCTGCCAGGGTGCCTTCTTTGTTGTTCAACAGCTCATATAGATCAGGATAGCTCCTGAAGGGATCTATTCTCCATCCATTTATCCTGACAGGGTCTTATTTTCAATCCATTACCCACGTCCATAAAGTCTTCCCACAGATTACTAATCTGTTTCTACATTGCCAGCCCACTTGACCGGATACGATCTTCTATATGCAACAACAACATACCCAGCATATTCCCACAAAGCGGGGTTTGGGGAGGGTGGTTAGTGTACACAGTCCATACCACTACCTCAGAGGTGAGATAGAGAGGCTGCATATACGATCTTCCATATAAGCCAGTGATTTTCCATTCCGTGCTTGGCTGCTGCTACTACTACTACTAAGTCAACAACAATGTTTCCATCCCTAACAAGTTGAGGTCGGCTATATGAATCCTCACTATTCCGTTGAAGCTCAACTCGTGCCATCACTATTCCTTACTTGGCTCTCACTACTTTCTCCCACGGTTTCTCCCTAGTCCCTGTCATTATTGAATCAATATAACAATTTAAACATAACTCTTGTTATGTAGTCTTAAGTTCTTAATCCCTAATCCCCCATTTTCTTATCACATCTGCCCACTAGATCAAATGTATCCTCTTCTCTGTGCACTTTTGAGGAACTTATAGGCTTGATTAGAATGGATATATGGGATTTCTTCAGCATTCAGAATTAAGAAGACTAACAATATCTACATTTTGAATTCTTCAATATCTCTTATGCTTTCTTAAACTCATAGGTATGTCATTGTAAATGGAAGGAGTCCTTCCAAGCTTATTTTGTTGTGTGTTACTATGTACCTTGGAGGAATCCTCCTAGCTTACCAAGATCTGACACTGTATAGCACTCCACCTTACAGCTAGGATCTGTACTTCAATGCTACATATAAAATATCCCACCACCACCCGCAAAAATGGAAAAAACATTATAGCTCGCTTTCTAGTTCAGATTCATTTTTGACACATAGAAAGACCAAACTCCAAACCCAAAAGAAAAAAGGTGGAGTAATATAAATATCTTCAATTTTTATATTTATCAAGACACTTCCATGTTCCATCAACCAAAAAGGGAAAAAGGAAAGAGAGGGAGGGAGAGTGTTGTGTACTGCACATGCGTATATGTATGTGTAGTGTGCTTATACACATGTAAGGACATATAGATGACATCTTGAGGGGAACAAGACTCTAAATGATGTTAGAGATATGACTTGGGTCAAAGTTAATACAAAGACTAGCTTTTGAAGATAATATTACACTAAATGATGTTAGATGACGGATCCAGAAAACAAGAAGACTTTATTTAGACAAGATATATCAAATATCAACATGTTCTGTCCCATTGCATAGAGAGAAACACTCAGAAGATTTAAACAAAAGAATTCCTCAAAAGCCAGAAAATCTAGATTACATGGTAGTACATTCAAAGAAAGCTGCAAATACTTTGACATCTCACACCATGTTAAAAATAAGAAAGCACAAAGACACAAAATTTCTAAACCAACAAAAGAAATCGTTGATTCTTAGTTGCATGTGTAAACTCCACTCGAATACCTGTGATCAACCTCATAAAAATCAGTCTTGCCCTCTAAAGCCGGTTTTAGTGAAATGCCAGACAAAGATCTAGTCCCTTGGGATGAAAACTTTACATAACCAACAAGCTCAAGCTCTACCGAATCATCATCGTCATTAATATCTATAGGGAACCTCGCCTTCAACTTGCCAGGATGACCCTTGGGCGGAATCTCATCAACATGCCATTTCAGTTCCCTCTCAGTGCGGTTCAACACAGCTTTAGGTGAAACTTTCAATAATGTTGGGTCCACTGGCAGTTTCAGGACAAAGGTCACATCGGTTAATGGAACTGGAATATCAGGATTTACAACGTACTGCAGCATTACAGAAAGTAATGTCCCACTAAGACGCTTAACAAGCCGAATCCTTAAAGGCAATGGAGTTAAACGTGGTAGCAAACTGTACTTAATGATTGGTATAGGCTCATTTGAAGGTGCTGTCTTCACATGAAACAGACCATTCCCAAGGCTACTCACACGAGAATTTTGCATGACAAACCTCTTAACAGCAGCGGTATCTTCAACCTTGAATGAAAACTCAGTTTCCTTATCATCAGAAGACTTTGGCGGCAGCGTTCTTAAGTAAACAACGCCCTTCAAACCAACTCTAGCAAGCAACGATTCTCTGAACTCAGCACTGATCTCCTCAGTAATGTACATTTCCGGACCATTCATTTTCTTCACCAACATATCCTCAAGATTCTTCCCAGCACCACCTTCAGCAGTGGCTCCAGCTGCAGCTTTTGGTGGTTCACTAGTCGCCAGTAATTCAAGTCCACCAAGTCCCTGATCTTTCTTCACCTTTTTCGCACCTACATACTCAGAAGCATCCAATCCACCACCCCAAGCATCATTAATGCCTTCAAAATCTTCGGGCAATGTTGATCCTTCATTACTAAACTCTATCCCACCGTAATCCCCTTCAAAACCTTCCACACCAATGTGTGTTGACTGACTAGCCGCAGCAGGTGGCAAAGTAGTCACGTCAAGCCCCGCCAATGCCTTAGCAACATCTGAACTCTCATTACCCTTATCTTTCTTAAAATCACCCACTAACGACTCCGGCTGATTAATCTTATCACTAGCAGCAAATGGATCCTTCTCAACCTCAATCTCCTCAATCTTCTCCTCCTCCTTCTCTCCTCCAACACTAATCGCCAAACTAGCCGCCACTTCATCACCTGCATCCAACGTCTCCTGAGGCAACTCAAAAACAGTCTTCTCAAACGTCTCCACCCCCCCTTCCTGTTCCAACGAATGCACCTCCACATTCCCCCAACTATCCCCTCCCCTAATCTTACTCTCCGTATTCACAGACGAATGCACCATTTTCGCTATACTCTCCCCATGCATCGACGCCAACATAGACGCTAACCTAATATTACTCACCCCCCTCAACACAATATCCAACGCCATATATATCTCTGCGTACTTCTTCCCTAACTTCTCCGGTGTCACATCCACTCCCCTACACGCCGTAACCACAACGGAAACCGCTTGATTCACAATACTAATACACTCAAACACATTATTAACCAGCCTCTCCTTATCACCCCCATCATCAACCGTCGTTATCGCAAGCACGTAAATCGAATTCACAAGCCTATAAACAACCCTATACTTCGATTCAACACCCACAATTACTTGACCCGATGAAGCAGCAAGTGGGTCATCACCAAGTGAAACCGATGGATCCGAAGATGAAGACGATAATAATGCATCAGAATTGGGTCCATTAGCTTGTTTAGAAAATGTAAGGCGTGTTTGGCGGAAAGCTGAAAGTGCCATTAAAGCGCGAGATGGGGGAAACCATTCACGGGTTTGGAGCAATATGTCGGGTCCATTTGTGGGTTGAAGTGATAATGCTAAACAAGACATTTTTTAAGGTGATTTTTAGCAGATCTTAAGGTAATTTGTTGTATACAAAGTGTTGAAGCTAACAATTATGCTTGTAGAAGAGATTAGAGAGATTACTTACTTGAGAATTTTGGTTGAATTGCTCTTCACAATTGCAGAGATCGGAGAAAGTGTATTGAGTAAATGTTAAAAGGGGATTTGGAAGAAGGAGAAGGAGATGATTGGATTCGGAGCAAATTGTTAACGGGTCGGGTTGGTTCTGATCCAATGTATTGGGCAAAATCATTTTAGTCCATACTATTATTTTAATTAGGAAAAAGGCATCGTTTTCACCCCAAACTATACCCGAAAAGTCAAAGCCACACCTAAACTATACTAATGACCTATTACACACCTAAACTATAAAAAAGTGAAACTATTTACACCCTGTCAGGCTACCACCACTTGCATGTGGTATAGTGTTTTACACGCACTGTCACGTCAGCACTACGTCAGTAAAAAGTATCACTTTTTTATAGTTAAGGTGTGTAATAGGTGACTTATATAGTTTAGGTGTGGATTCAAATTTTCGACTATAGTTTGGGGTAGAAACAATGCATTTTCCCTTAATATTTTTAACCGTTTACTTTTATTATTTAATAGGCTGGACGCACCTAAAATAAGTGTAATACACACGCTTTAGAATGGGGTCACAGGAGATAATAATATCATTTTTATATAATTAAGATGTGTAATAGGTTACTTATATAATTTAGGTGTGACTTAAACTTTTCTTGTATAGTATGATGTGGAAATGATATTTTTTTCCTTTTTAATTATAATAAAGAGGGAAAGTGGCAAAAGTACGTCAATTAATTAAGTTTGTTCCTAATTATATTATACGTTAAAGTTGACAAAAGTATTGTGTCAAGGTAAGAGCTCGTGGAATTTAATATTTGGATGAGGTGAAAGTCACGTTGGTAATTTACCACTTCATTTTCAGATCTATTATTCGATCCAAGACTATATATATATGGTAACAAGTCTTTGTACAATTCATTTTAGTTATTAACACTAGGTAAGTAGACTTTCTTTGTGGTGGTTGAGTCTAAACTCTATTTATATCTTATTTTAAAGTTCTCGTTTGCTCAATGTGATTTCAACCTCAAATATCAGTATTAATCTTTTATCTGTATTCACCAACTTATAACAATTTATCTGATCAATCATCCAATGCATAGACAAAATTATAGATGAAATAACTTATAGTCGTAACTTGCTTTTATCAATGGGAGTACGTTACCAAATGCAACAAGAAAATCAACACATCGTGATTGCAATGTCATTAAATAATTATACTATTTTAATGAAATTTTCTACATAAATTCAGGTGTAATTTCAATTAAATCGCAAAACTTCAATGATAAGATCACTCTCTTTTTCTCACTCAATACAACAAATTACAATTATGTCACAACTAACCTCCAATAACTTCTAACAAAATCAATTTAGTTATTCCAACAAGAAACACTATTAATTACCTCAAAATATGATCAACTAAGGGCCCGTTTGGCCATAAAAAAAATTTCATTTTTTCGAAAATAATTTTCATTTTATGTCAAATTGAACTTCAGGTTGATGTTTGACCATGAGAATTCCAAATATAATTTGGAGTTGTATTTAAAAAAGTGAAAAACAAGAACAACTAATTTTTACTTTTTTCCATCATCTTTCTCTCACAAAGATTCAAAAACGACTTCAATTATATTCATGGACAAATACAACTCCAACTACAACTTCGACTCCAACTACAACTTCAACTTTTAAAATTTTTATTTTCATAGTCAAATGCCCACAAATCATCATAAAAAATTCTTGAATTTAAGAATATCTCCATGACAAATTAAATGCAATTCGTTAGCAAAACATAGAAAGACCAGCTCGTTTCACCGCAAAAAAAAAAAAACATAATATTTGCAACGATATATTCGTGTATAATTTGGCAAAACAAAAATCATTTCATATCCAATATTAACAGAAACAAAAAGTATCATGTGGAATGACAAAATAATATTACGTAATTTTTTCAAACTAAGCTAAGTCATCTTCTGTACGTTGTGCAAACTATTATTCTACCTATAGAAAAAAGCCAAATTGAACTTCTTATCTGCTACATTTTGATAATCAAATTCTCATAAATTAATGTCAAGGTACATTTTTATTATTATGCTGATTTAAAATTAAATTTTATAAATTCAATCTTTTGATATTGAATCTATATATTTGAATCTATATATTTTAGCATGTTTTTATTCCTCTCTTGTGCTGTTGTAACACTTTTATTACATAAAATGAGATCCACATTAAAGATGTCACGTCAGCCAAAAAAGTTCATAAAAAATATCATGTCAGCATAAAAAAGTGATAAAAATACAGTAAAATTAAATTCAGAAAGATAATAAAACTTTCGTAAAATTAAAATATATAGTAGTAAATTTAATAAGTAACTAGATGCTTTACTCTAATAATTATATAAATTTAACTAGTTAAAATTTTAGCTATTTAAAAAAAATACATTTCATGTTAAAACTATCAGATTTAGATATATAGATAGATAGATAGATAGACTATATGTGCATGTTATCAACATGAGTTGTGGTGCAGTGGTGGGACTGTTCCATCCTTAATCAGAGGTCTAAGATTTCAGCCAGAGGCGAACCCAGGATTTGAAGAGTGCGGGTGCACTTTTATCATAACATAATTAAGCGCTCGAGAATCTTCCAATAACGACTGAGGAATAGTATTGTGTCTGATTAACTGATTAGTAAAGGCTTAAGTAATGACGAAAATATAAATATATCGGCCAAATATGAATATAAACATTAATTCCTTATACATAAATTAGTGCAGTAGTCCAGTGATTAAGGGTGGATTGTGTAAGTAAAGAGGTTGCAGGTTTGATTCCACACTACTACTTTTGTTGATAAAAATTAATAATACAAAAAATAGAAAAAGAAGACTTGAACTTGGAATTCGATCCTGCGTGACATCTGCGGGAAACAACATTGAGAATCAGTGTGCTCAAAGAGTTATTATATTCTTTAGGGCGCACATAATTTATATAACAGTTTCTTCAGGTATATATATGTACGTATACACATAATTTTTTTCGAACTTATATCGGATGCACGTGCATCCCCACCCTAATACGTGAATTTGCTCCTGATTCCAACTCCGATATGAAAAAAATTCTGTTGGGAGTATTACCCCATTAATAAATCCTACAATACGCGATTCAAATTAACCAAAACTTCAATACGAGAATCATACACCGAGTAAGAAAAGAAAGAAAAAGGAAAAAAAGACTATACGTGCATGTTGCATTCGCCACAAAATCTTATCACTTGCATCTTGACAACCGACCACAAACATACGTGTTCAAACCACATGCATGCAGCTCTTATTTTTATACACGTGTTAGCTTCTATTCAACATGTGGTATCACCCCACGAGGTCTATATATTCACACTTTTCTTTTATATAAACCTAATAATAACCAACATTTTCTGATCTGTGCATTCATAATCAAAGTAACTAACAAGTTAAAGAAGTAACAGAAAGAAAAAAAAAAAAACAGAAAAATGCAATCAGCCAAGGAAACAGCAGCTAATATTGCAGCCTCTGCTAAGTCTGGCATGGAAAAAACTAAGGCCGTCGTTGAAGAGAAGGTTATTCTCCATTTTTTAACTTCCTATGTTGTAGTTTTTTTTTTTTTTTATCTTTTAATTTATGTGACACTGAGATTTTAAGAATTGAGTTTTTTTTAATCTCTTTTTTTTAGCTAAAGTTTTGTATTTTCTTTTAATAATAATTCTTTGGTCTTATTTTATGTGCCGATCGTTTGATTGCATATGAAGTTTAAAAAATCATAATCAGATACGAAGTTTAAAAAATAAATGATTGTCGTGTAAAGTTTATGAAAATACCTTTCTTAAAGTCACTTTAATATTTATTTTTTAATTATTTTTTATTAAGTGAAATTCAATAAAAATAAAATTGAGATAATGTCATTAAATAGTTGTCAAATAAAAAAAATAACAATCTTTTTTGAGATAGATCAAGAAAATTGAAAATACCTTTCTTAAAGTCACTTTAATATTTATTTTTTAATTATTTTTTATTAAGTGAAATTCAATAAAAATAAAATTGAGATAATATCATTAAATAGTTGTCAAATAAAAAAAATAATAATTTTTTTTGAGATAGATCAAGAAAATTGCGACATATAAAATGAGACGAATGGAATAATATAAATTTCAATATGCTTATTATTTTGATTTGTATTCTTCCTCTCTTTTAGAATAGAAAGAATAACTTTTTAAAAATAAATTAAAAAAGAATGAGCTTTTTTTTTTTTTAACAATATTTTGATTTTAACTTGTCCGTGGCATTTTTACGATCATAAAATTAAAAAATATTTTATTCATTTGACATAATTTTAATTAAGGGTGGGCACGGTATGCTATATACCGAATATCAGATCGAGATCGAAATTTTTTATACTGCGATATGGACGTTATGTTATGGTATTTGGTATGATATTTGGTAGGAATTTTAAATTATTTTGATATTTGATACGGAATTCGGTATTTATGCTATAAATACCGAAATATGAACCTTATTATTTAGGAGTACTATGTTTAAGTTTAGCTACTGTTGTTCCAAGTTTGCATCTTGGACTACTCGAATTATTTAATTGTGATTGAAATGTTATTTTTGTATAATTAAATAACAAAGATAGTTGTTAGCCTAACATGATGAGTACTATGTTTAAGTTTAGCTACTGTTGTTCCGAGTTTGCATCTCGGACTACTCGAATTATTTAATTGTGATTGAAATGTTATTTTTGTATAATTAATTAACAAAGATAGTTGTTAGCCTAACATGATTGAGACGTTTTTAATTAAAAATCAAATAACATGATTGAGACGTTTTAAATTAGAAATCAAATACCAAATTACCAATACTTTAAAATATCAAAATCGAATTTAAAAACATCGAACCATATCAAATGGTATTATCTTTTTAGATACCGAAAATCAAAGTTACTAAAGTTTAGTATACCGTACCCTATCATGTCACCCCTAACTTTAATTTAAGATCACAAATTCTTTTTATTTTTTTGAATTTTCTTAAATTTTATGTTAAGTTAGATCATTCTTTTGAGGAAGTATATTTTTTACATGTTTTTACTACTACTGATTTGTTGTAACCAAATTGAATTCTGATGTACAGGCTGAGAAATTGACGACAAGTGATCCAGTGCAAAGACAAATGGCGACGGAGAAAAAGGAGCAGAGGATTCATCAAGCGGAGATGGATAAGCTGACAGCGCAGGAGCAGAATGCAGCGTCAAAACAAGCTGCTGCTACTGGTGGAACTACTGCTTATACTGCTACGGGTGGTGGCATGGGTCCCGGTTACACTACTGGGACCCATGGCACCGCTCCAGGTCATACTGGTCTCAGCCACACTCCTGGAACACAAGGGACCACACCTGGCTATACTGGTCTCGGGCACACCACTGTAGGTCAAACTACTGGTGTGACTGGAACACATGGCACAACTGCAGGTCATACCGGTCTCGGTTACACCACTACAGGTCAAACTACAGGTGTGATTGGGACGCATGGTACAACTGCAGGTCATACTGGTCTCGGTCACACCACGGGAGGTCATACTGGACTCGGCCACACCACTGCAACACATGACACTACACAAGGTTATACTGATCTCGGTCACACCACAACAGGTCAAACTACTGGTGTGACCGGGACACATGGCATTGATGTCGGGCATCACACTACTAGTACTGGTGTGATGCCGGGAGGAGAGCACCCGATTGAGTCCACCACGGGCGTGGTGGAGAGCCAGTATATACCAGGGATCACCACGGGAAGCGGAGGGGCTACTGTTCAGGGCCCTAATACCGGGCGCCATGGATCTACCACAGATTCTACTACCTTTTAATTTGGAAGTTTTTTCTTCTCTGAGTTGTAAAATTAATTAGTTGTGATGTTTATGTACGCCGTGTTAAACACAGAGACCTTTTTATAGTAATAAGTATCGAGTTTTTCCATGGCAAACTTATCTCTTCCTTATTTATTTCGCAAAGGATTTGAGTAATATGTATGATCACCTTTTCAAGTCACTATGTTTCGACACGATTTAAGTGAATAGATTAATTGAATAGCTCGAGAGAATAAAGCTAGAAATATATTATACTTGGTTGGATGATATATATTTTGAGATAAGAATAAGTTCATACTTCATAGTTTGACGATAACTTTAGTTTACAAATTCAAAATTTTTCTCCACATTCGATAAAGTCATCATCTTACCATTAATTCTCCTTATCAAAAGCGATTCATGAATAATTTGGCCTTTTGAATATTATTTTTTAAAATTATTTTTGTTAATTAATTAGTAATTTTTTTAAAATGCAAAAAAATTGTTTGAATTTAAGTTTTTAGTAATATTAAATAGTCGTAGTTAAATTTTAGTTCTTTGTGTTATTCAATTCCAAATTAGAGATCGAATATATTTACCACAATTTTCATTTACCCAACAAGAAATGTACAAAAATTGAACCTTCTTTAACAAATTAATTTCAACTCTTATGACCCAACAAGAAATGTATAGAAAACCTTCTGTACCCTTTTTAATTCTGTACCTTTTTGGATGAATAGACATGGTCAGGGTGACGCGATATATTCAAGGAGAGGTGCCTTGGTGTATATTATTTACAGATGATGTGGTTCTGATCGACGAGACTCGGGGTAGAGTTAATGATAAGTTGGAAATTTGGAGACAGACGCTTGAATCTAAAGGTTTTCGGTTAAGTAGAATCAAGACGGAGTACTTGAAGTGTAAGTTCAGTGATATGTCACAAAAAGATGGAGTGGTTGTGAAGCTAGACTCTCGGGCCATCCGAAAGAAGATGGAGTGGTTGTGAAGCTAGGCTCTCAGGCCATCCAGAAGAGGGAGAGTTTCAAGTACCTGGGGTTTATAATTCAGGATAATGGTGAGATTGACAAGGAGGGGCAGGGTGGTTGAAGTGGAGGTTCGCTTCGGGAGTCCTTTGTGATAAAAAGGTGCCTTTGAAGCTTAAAGGTAAGTTCTACAGAGTGGTAGTCCGGATGATTATGTTGTATGGAGCGGAGTGTTGGTCAGTTAAGAACTCCCACATCCAAAAGGTGAAGGTGGCGGAGATGTGAATGTTACGATGGATGTGTGGACATACCAGGAAAGATAGGGTGATGAATGAGATTATTCGGGAGAAGGTGGGAGTTGCCTTGATGGGGGATAAGTTGCGAGAAGTGAGGCTACGTTGGTTCGGGCATGTGATGAGGAGGGGGCCTTGATGGTCCAGTGCGAAGGAGTGAGACTCTGGCGATGGATGGTTTTAGGCAGGCTAGAGGTAGACCGAAAAAATATTGGAGGGAGGTGATTAGGCATGATATGGAGCAATTACAGCTTGCAGAGGACATGATACTTGATAGGAAGGTGTAGAGAACGCGGATTAGGGTAGAGGATTAGGGGGTGGAAGCGCGGCGGTAGTAATAGGGGAGTTTCTGGTTCGTAGTGTTGTGGCTGAAGTTTTTGGGGCTAGTGGTGTTGGCTTTTTTACATCCCGTACTAGTTTATTATGCACTTATCTTTTGTGTTTGTTATACTATTAGTTTGTTTTGTGTATCATACTAGTTTATATGCGCTTACTTTTTGTATTTGTTATACTGTTATTGGTCCTAAGCCGGGGGTCTATCGGAAACAGCCTCTCTACTTCTCTTGAGGTAGTGGTATGGTCACCGTACACTCTACCCTTTCCAGATCCCATTAAGTAGGAATACACTGGGTATGTTGTTGTTGTCGTTGTAGACATGGTCAGGGTCAAGACTAATTCACACACTTGTCTCACAAGCTTAAAAAAGAAAAAGAGAATGGATTTAATTCATAGGTAGTATACATAAATTAAGGTCAAGATCGTTTCTTCCATTTGTTATCTTAATTTCAAACTGTCAAAAAAAAAAATGTATGTTAATTCCTTACTTATCAGTTGCTTAAAATTAAAAGGTTAAAAAAAGAACAGATAATGAAGATTTGATTTATTCAGAGTTGGATAGTCTCATATTTTTTATTAAATGAAAAAGATGGTTGAGTTTTATTTTTTCAATTAACTTTTAAGTACTATGCACTATGGTCATTAAGTAGTTATTATCAAATATATCTTTTTGAAAAAACTGTGTGAAAAATATCTGTATTGAGATGAAATTTGCAGTTACGCATTCTGAACTTTACGTACGTAGGTTCTATGATCCCCTAAAGGCCTAAACTATTTTCATCATATTTAACTGGCATATATTTGCTCTTTATCAAACATTTTTTTTACGTGCTTAATGTGCGTAAAATACACACAGTATTCTAAGTGGTCAAATATATGTTAGTTAAATACGATAAAAAATAATCTAGGGGATTATAGATCCCCGCAAAGTTCAGAACGCGTAACTGCAAATTTTGTGAAAATATAGATATTTTTTGCGTTTTTTTTTCAATCTTTCTCGACTAAAATAATGTAGTATGTACGCAATAATAGTAAGTGATTACCAACATGAGTTATGGTGCAGCGGATGGGGTTACTCCACCCTTTATCAGAGGTCAAGTGTTCGATACTGGACATGGAGAAAATTCTGTTCACAGCGCTACCTCCTGTGTGGGGCCTTATCCAGTAAAAATTTAAATTAATCGGAATCTAATGCGGATACTAGATATTGAATGAGAAATAAGAAAAAAAAAAAATAGTAAGTGATTTTATTACGCCATTTTCAATAGTAAGTGCCTATTAGACAATCAATTCTCTTGTTCTCATTTTTATATGATATATTTTCAATTTTATTTTGTCTAAATACCAAATACTCCACCTTTTTTTCTATATTTTAATATATCTTTTCAAAATTTTCACTTTGATAATAACATTTTATAATTTTATAAATATATTAATATCCAGTTAGATAGATCATGTCCCCCTCCAACTGTTGATACAAATCCAAAAAGGAAATAAAGATGTCTATCCATTCAAGTACGGCAAACGTGTCAAGACCTCAAAGATCCTACATCTTAGGACTAAACATGTGTACATTTGTAAATATATACGTGTCATCATGTGGTTAACTATCAGACTTCTATATAAACATCGTCTTATCAATTTCAATATGTAACAAAACGAAATTACATTACAACACTTCATAAGCAAATCTAGAATAATATAAGAAGAAGAAGAGTACTTGATCAATTTAAGAAAAAGGGAAAATGCAGACCGGAAAGGATGCAGCAGCTGCAGCTAAGGCTGGCATGGAGAAGACCAAAGCCAGTGTTCAAGAAAAGGTTTCCCTTTCCTATTCCTACACTTCGTCTTTTAAGTGCTCGAACTCTCTAAATATGTTGTCTGACTTGTTTTGGATAGTTCAAAAAATAGTATATTTGGACACATGTATTTTGGATCCTTCAAAAACAGTATGTTTATCGCACTCATGTCGAATTCTTAAAAAGTATACTATTTTTGAATGATAGTATATATGTTTGGGATATTTGTTTTGGATCCTTCAAATATCTTCAAAAATAGTATGTTTTACTCATGTTGCCGCACTCGTTTTGAATTCTTCAAAACACAGTATATTTGGGCCCTAGTGTGATCCTTCAAAAATAGTATGTTTTTTTTTTATTATTATAAGAGCCATCCACCCCGTCTCTTGGGGTGGTGGGGGGTTAGGCATAGACCCCTACCTCGTTGATTAATGATCAAAATCACATAAAGAGGGGGTGGTGTGGAGTGCCTTTCCTCCATCTTAACACCGACCCAAAAAACCTTTTACAATCTGAATTGGCTTTAAGAAACTATATCTAGTAACTTGCATTGCCAATTCTTAAAGAGTCTTAAGTTACTATCTCTAGTAACTTGCATTTACAAAAATGGTATGTTTATCGCACCTGTCTTGGATTCTTAACACACTATTTTTGAAGGATAGTATGTTTGGGACATTAATGTTGGATTTTTAATACACTATTTTTGAAGGATAGTATGTTTGGTACACTCATGTTGGATCGTTCAGAATATCCTTTTGCAAAATATCCTTCAAATGGTATATTTATCGAACCCGTATTGAATCCAAATCCTTAAAAATAACGTTGATATTTCGAAGAGTTGATGTCTCGAAGAGTTCGAGCAACATAGCTTTTGTCTTAATTGTTCAACTCTTTCAAGTAGTACGTGTGTGTGTTCAGAGGTGTCAGATCAGTGAACGGGTTGAGTTACTAATCGCTTGAAAGATATTTGGATTGAAATGGATTAAAATGTAAAATTGTAATTCAAGTAGGTCAATTTTTAGTAAGTTCAATTGTTTTTACTTATTTCTTGCAACTATTTAGTATTTAAAAGACATTGTTTTTAGTAACTAAATAGAACTTATTAAATTAAAAAGAATCTATTTTTAAAAATATTTGTCTCATTAATCAATTGAGCGATATATAAAACTGTTTTTTCATATAGTTTGAGGCTTTGAGCTAATAAATGAAGATACCTGTCTACACAGGTAAAGTTGTCCTCATCTAATTAATAAGAAGTTTATGGTTCAAGTCTTGAAAATAAATAATTTTTGTACAAATATAAGGAAATAAATAATTTTTGTACAAATATAAGGTAAGACTGCGTATAATTTGTTTTTGTGGTGGAGTTCCTTTGAATTTGAATCTTGCTATGGGGAGAGTTTTAATACATCAGACTATTTTTTTTTTTATATTTGTTTGGATTAATAATTTTATTACCTCCCTTCATGGTATATATAGGGAGCTTTTAAGTTTAATTGGTCATCTAAAGTATGTGTGTGTATGTATGTGAAGATTCCTGGTGTGCCAAGATTTTTAATGTTGGATCTTATTGTAATATTTTTGAAGTTATGAATTCTTCTGTACCGACATGAACAGGCAGAGAGGATGACAACAAGGGATCCATTGAAGAAAGAGATGGCTTCGGAGAAGAAAGAGGACAGGGTTGCAGCTGCAGAGATGGACAAGCAAGCTGCCAAAGCACAACATGCAGCTGAAAAACATGGAAGAACAACTACCACCGGTGTTGGTGCCACTGGCACTACTGGAACAGGCTACGGTGCCACTGGCACCAATACCACTTTTTAGACCAAATAAAGCTAGCTTTATTCTAGTGTGGATGTCTTTTTTTCACATTTGATGGGTTTTTTTTTATTTTAGTGTGGATGTCTTTTTTCACCGTTTTTTTTTGGTTTGGTGTACCGAAAGTGTTTGATTCTTGTTTGAATCATACATATAGCAAAAACATAGTACATCGAGTTATCTTTTAAGTTGTCTTTTTTCTGTTGTTGAATGTTGTTGTAGGGGGAGGGTTGTGGATTCACACTTTGTTTGGGTGTGGGTGTTGGCTTTTATGATGACACCAAATTAAATAAATAAAAGTGACTCCTCTCACATCTGTTTTTTTTTGTGTAGATCCATGGTGCAATACAGTTTACGTTTTGCATTTTGTTAATGGCCAAGTTGTTGGAGCTTGTAGTTCTAAGTTAGGAATTTGAACTTATTTATTTCTATTATTTTAATGTAAAATCAAGAAGCACTTTTAAGTTTACCTGAAAACTATAGAAGTACTTGAAATAAGGTTTTTATACGTTTTAATTTATATAATGATTCTTTTTCTTTCTCAACTTCTTTAAAAGAGAATTTTAGCATATTTTAATTTAAAATTTTTATATCAAATTAAAATAGAGTATCTTTTACGATATAATTGGGCAATTATTATTCTTCAATTAGTGTATCATTAATAAGAAAATATAATAGAACATATATCCAAAGAACTTCCTAATTTGATGTGTTCTATAATTCTTACCCATGCAAATAATAATTATGCATGAGCATAAAAATATCTCATTGTAAATAAAAAATAAATTTATGGTATAAATGCCATTGGATTTGTTGTTTTTGTAAAATAAAAAATAAATTTATTTTATAAATATCTTATTTTTTTGAGAAGATTTAATTGATCCCAGTTTTTTTCTTTTTTTCTCATTATATTTTGATAAAAAGTAGAAAATTTTCTTTTTTTGTTTCCTAGCTCCTTGGTGATCTGAACCTTTTTAAGATAATAATAATAATAATTCAACAATATTGTCTTAACTTTATTAATTTTCAATATCTACTGATGTAATTAACCTCAGATTAGTCGAATAATTCAAATCCATTCGTAAGAATTCGTTCTTCAAGGTAAAATAATTATCCTCGTTCATATTGAATTGAATAAGTTTAAGAACTTAAAATACTTCTCTTTCATTTTAATATGAAATACAATATAATAATTCTTTTAACTATTTTGAAATAGTTTTTTCAAATAAATTATTATGATTAATATACACATAAAGAAATGACTTTGGGCCCTTTAATCCATCGATGTGGGACTCCAACACTCCGCACGTTCAGGATTGGACATTTGTGATAAAGAAATGGACGTTGGACATAACTCAACCTCAAAAGCTAGCTTAAGAGGGGAGGATTGCCCAAAATCATATAAGGAGACTAAGGACCCTTTAACCCATCCTACCTCAATAAAAAAAAAAATTGCCGTAGTGTATGTTTCTAACCATAAGAAAAGTCATGACTTAGTGACAAATAATTACACATGATTTTTGTCTGTCAGCGATAATAGATTCAATCTAATGGTATATCAAGCACCCCTTTTCACCATCCTTGTTCTAGAAATACGTTTGACAACATCAAATACATACATACATTTTAGAAAGATATTTACGATTTTATAATAGTGTGAAGTCCCGCTAACTTCGTGCCAGCAGTCACGGTAAGACAGGGGAGGGTGGGTGGGCAAGTGTTCTTCAGGATGTAAAGGGCATGTAAACGGTGAATCGATTTGAAAGTAAAAAGCGCTAAAATGTATAGAATATTAAATTACTATTTTCATTATAAGCATTTAACCAACCCCACAACCAACTTATTATACGTTGACTTTAATATCTTTAATGTCTATTTACATCTGGCAGAGATAATAAATACATGCAAAGACTATTTGATGATGAGAAGTAATACATGATTTGAGTCGATAAAAGTGTTGAAGGGTAACACTAAGAAAATATTTGTATTTTATTTTTTATAGTTATTTAATATTAATAATAATATAAGAAACAAATGACAAAATTGTCTTGTTTTATAAAATAGATAGTAAAATAAAATAGTTATATTTAATATAAGAATCTTAGTAAGAAGAAACGAAAAAAGATAATAACAAAAAAGCAATAAAAATTTTCAATTTTTGCAAAAGAAATCTCATCCTAAAAATTGCGATGTACTTGACACATGTTAAAATATAGTAGCATAGACTGATGACAAGAGGCAAAAATTAGACACGTGTCATATAGTTAGACATTAGCCAAACATGTATTTATATTGCCCAAACACAGCGTTACTTGCATAAATCAAGTGTAAAGAAACTTTATATCATATATAAACAGGAAGAATTTGAGTGTAAAAATGCAATCGATGAAGTGTCATGTCATTGTTTTAAAAAATTCAAACACATCGACAGGTTGGATACTCAACTCGACAAGATTCTTCTTGGCAAGATTTTTTGTTTCCGCATTTAAAGTGAACTTTGTTCATTAATCACCTAAAATAGTTATAAAGTGATATGTTATAGACTGTGTCACTTTAACACCTTTTTGTACCAGCTCGGATTCATGCGTTGCACTTGCTACATGGATTATTAGACGGCCAACTGATTTGTGTCAAATTATTTTAAATGAAAAAAAAAGAGATAAAATTAAATGAAAATAAGTTAAAATAATGTTGTCACTCGTTCAAAAGCGAGTGTTCACTTTTTCATGCCAACGAAAGGAAAGTGTCACAGTGTACAGTTATTTTAGTTGTTTAAAATAAACAACGTTCACTTTATCTTTCAAAGTGAAAGATCGTATCGAGTGGTAGATCGTATCGAGTAGTGTTCTACACTTACTTTTCATGCCAAGGGAAGGAAAAGACACAGTGTACAGTTAGTGTACAGTTATTTGAGGTGTTTAAAATAAACAACCTTCATTCTATCTTTCAAAGTGAAAGATCCTCACTTTATCTTTTAAAGTGAAAAATCGTATCGAGTTGAGGAGTTCAAAGTGAAAGATCGTGTCGAGTTGAGGAGTTTGTCGATGTGTTTGGCAAAAAAAATGTTGGATATTCACCTAAGTATTAGAGTCATGACACTAATTGTTTTTTTTTGGGTTGCACATTCAAATAGGTGGAGAGGATGACAGCCAAAAATCCAACAGAGAAAGAGATGGAAACAGAGAAGAAAGAAGAAAGGATCAATGAAGCAGAGATGAACAAACAGGCAACTCAAGGCAGGCCACATTATTCAAACACGACTACGGGGCCTACTGGACACTCAACTGGGCTACACCAGATCTCGGCCTTACCAGGCCACGCACTGGTGAGCCCTTGGGTCAGGTGACTGATGGGGTGGTTTAGTCACACCCCATCAGAACAGCCACGGGACTCAAAGGGCATCTACTGCTCATAACACTCGGGTTGGTGGTGGGACTAACCAGGGCTATGGCACCGGTGGTAACTATAGTTAGGTTAGGATTGGAGTCAGTGGCGGATTTAGAATTTAAGAATAGTGAGTGTTTAAAAAATTTAAAAATTAAAAAAAAATATATATATATTTATTTTTATATATTTTTTATGTAGTTTTATCAATTTTGCATCAAGTGTAGTGGGTGCTCTGTCCGCCCCTGATTGGAGTCGCAATAAAAAGTAAATTAAGAGTTCGATAAAATTCAGTGTCTTTAGAACAGAGACATCTATTTGAAAGATGTGTGACTAGTTAGAAATAGTTTGCTTTTGAAGCCAATGTTGCCTAATGAAACTTCATTTAGGTGGTTCATGTTAGGTTTTTAGGGTTATTATGTAATAGATAGAATTAAAGAGCCATTTGGTTCTGATTATTATATATGTTTCAAGAAATGCAAACTAATTAAGTCAATTAATGCAAATTAATTTGAAATTTTATATACTATATGGAGAAATGATTCAACATGATTTTATCACATTAAGTTTTTAAATTATTTTCAACATGATTTTTTCGCTATTATAGTTACTTTACTTTTCTTTTTCATTGTATATGTATGTTTTAATTATTTGAGTAGAATGATTTGTTAGAGAAACAATTTTACTATCTCTCCACATGTAGGGGTAATTCTGCTTACATCATAAGTTCAAGATTACTTTGGATTTTAAACACGAATAAATATATTTTATAACCATAAAAACTTTATGCCTCTTCTAATATCACAAGTTCAAGAATATTTTTATAGTTACTATCAGAATCAAATCAAATTATATAAATACATGAATTGAAATGGGCATTTCTTTTATTGAATCAAACTATATTGAAGTAAACATATTCTATAATCATAAAAATGTTATGGAACCGGGCACCTATACCATCACAATCAAACTTCATTAAAAAAACTCCTGTCTTGTAATTTACTTTATCTGAATCAAATCAAATTGTGTATATATATATATAAACAAAAGGAGAATGTTTCTTTATTGAACCAAATTATAGCACATAAATTGAAACATTAATATTGAAAGAAATCTCGTAACCCCTCAAACAAAAGTCATATTTAACAAATAGAGTAAAGTATAATATAAAGTATAATACTTCAGAATCAATATGGTCTACTCGAGGTAGAGCACTTGGGGTCTCCGGGTCAGTGGCGGAGTAAGGAATTTTATCAAGGGGGTCAAACTAACTAAAGAGGATTTGACATCTACTATATATACATAAAATTTAATTTTAGCCACGTATATATAGAATAATTTTCCGTTAAAGAGGATTTGAATGAACCCCTATTGTAAGTGTAGCTCCATCCTTACTCGCAGTGACGGATCTACACTATAATCAGGGTTCATCCGAACTCCTTTCGGCGGAAAATTATGTTATATATATACATGATTAAAAAAAAAATTATGTATATATATTAAATGTTGAACCTCCTTCAATTAGTTTTTATATTCACCTTAGCGAAAATCCTGGCTCCGCCACTGTCTGCTCGATGTTCTTGTAACTCGATCCTTCTTTGGATCATTACATAGCGAGAGCTTGAGCTTAGTGCACCAATCTATTTTATTAGTTTTTATAAGTGGCATAATACCACTTTTTAGAAAAAATAATTACTGTTTGCATGTATGTATTTGGCATTTCAATTTGTTTCGTATGTATAGAAGGGTTGTAGTGATTCCACTTATGTATAGGTGTTGGCTTTTATACTGAATTCAAATTAACACTTGTCCTCCTCTTATTTTATGTGGCATTATTTGATTTGATACGGTAGTTAATATTAAGAAAATAAAAAACTGTTAAAACTTATGTTCTAAAATAATTGGTGAATATTTGGATAAAAATTTACACGCATCCAGTGTATACATCAAACTAATGTTTTTTATCATAGTTAAGTAATTAAATTAAGTAAAATAAATATTAATTAATCATGATTAAGTAACATGAATTTTAAATTCAAACACATGACATGTATATATTGGCTTAGTGTATACACCATATTTGTGTAAGTTTTATGTGAATATTTGTGGAGGTGTAATATGAGATTTTCTAGATCAAAATATAACTTAACTCAAAATAGACAAAAAAAAACATATTAGAAATGAATCAATTAATTAGAATAAGATAATTTTAAAATTAGGATGGTTCTACTTTAAAAATAATATATACTTTCTTTTTATATTTTAAACTTTTTAGTAAATTGATTTCGTCATTCTCGAGCGAATTGGACTATAATTTGTTATTTATCATATCTCAATTTAATTTATATCCACTCAAGCAAACTTCACGTGTATTGAATTATGATACCTATATTAATCTAATTCATTTCGACCCTTCAAATTCGATCCCAGCTCGTTCAATTGTCACCTCTAATTTTAGGTAACAAAAGTTCCAAATTTTCGCAAGAAAAATCTCATCATAAAAGAGTATACTTCAGACATTTTCCTAAGATTACGATATATATTATATTCTAATCTGGACACGTGTCATGTTGTTACCCGTCAAGAAAATATTATAAATATATAGAATTGACTGTATTCATACATATGTAGAAACTATATATAGAATTATAACAAAGTAAATTAATTAGAGTGCAAAAATGCAATCCTTGAAGGAAAAAGCATCAAATGTGGCAGCTTCTGCAAAATCTGGCATGGAAAAAACCAAAGCTACTGTACAAGAAAAGGTTCTTTTTTTCCATTCATATATAATCTTAGATCAATACTATATATAGTTAATTATTTTAAAAAATATATTTATACTAATTATTTTCTAAGCACATAGAATTAACCAACAATCGTTGTGGTGGAAAGATAAGTAGGAACTAGATGAAGGTTGAATATTTAAGTCCATATAAGTAGATCGAACCTGCCTTAGATAAGTAGGAACTAGATGAAAGTTGAATATCTAAGTCCATATAAGTAGATCGAACCTGCCTTTGGACGTTCTATGCGACTCTTTAAATATCCCACCTCACGCAAAGGCCCGGACATATAATACGTGCCCAATAATTGATCGAGTGGTTATCATAGATCGATGACCAATAATTGAGACGAGTTGTGTTCTAATATCATAAAAGGAAATTGATCTTATATTTCATGAAATGAATTTTGGACCTAACTTAATCGCAAAAGTTAGCTTGTGAGAAAAGGATTCCCAAGCCAATATAAGCAAACTCGCTCATCCACGGACGTAAAATTAGTAGATGATGGTTCAAATTCTAACTGAGATAAAATAACGATAGTTAATTAAGCTTTGATGGTGGAATTGATGGATACTTGAAAGAGAGCATGCACCTTATCTACCTAAAAACATAATCGAAGTGCACGCAAACTAGACTCACGGTTCATATCGTCAAGACATTAGTTTTTTTTAAGTATAATTTTTTGTTGTTGTTGCATATTCAAATAGGTGGATAAGATGAAAGCCCATGATTCAACAGAAAAAGAGATGGCCACAGAGAAGAAACAAGAAAGGATCTATGAAGCAGAGATGAACAAGCAGGTAACTCAAGACCGCAATGCTGCTCTCCGCCACGGCGCCGACTCGGGCACAGGCAGGCCACATTATTCAAACATTGGGACTGGTGAGCCAATGGGTCATGTGACTGATGGAATAGGCACTGTGGCTCACAACACCCATGTAGGTGGTGGGGTTAAACCGGGCTATGGCACGGGCGCAGGCAGGCAACATTATTCAAACACTGGTACTGGTGAGCCAATGGGTCAGGTGACTGATGGAATAGCCCCGAGCTATGGCACGGGCACAGGCAGGCCACATTATTCAAACATTGAGACTGGTGAGCCAATGGGTCAAGGGACTGATGGAATAGGCACTGGGACTCATAACACCCATGTAGGTGGTGGGGTTAACCCGGGCTGTGGCACTGGTGGTAACTATAGTTAGACACAGGTTCGACAAAATGCAATAGTTTTAACCCGCGTCTTAGGTAGGAAATTCGCCGGTTAGAACCCAATAAATAGAAAGATTTGTGATCTTAATCCACGATCGTAAGAGATGGAAATATTTGGCTTCTGAAGCCCATGTTGCCTTAATGGCACTTACATTCTAGGTGCCTCCCTTCTTCATGTTGTTTTGTGTTTTTTAAAAATGTTAATCGTGTAAGTTAATACAGATTAAGAACTTTTTTCTGGTTATTATACGTTTCAATAAATGGAAATTAGTGTAACATGACCAACTTAATGCAAATCAATTTCAATTGCTAGGCAAAAAGTATGTATCAATTTTGCTCTGTGACACTAATGGGCCGTTTGGTTGAAAACAAGTCTCAATTTTGCTCTGTAACACTACCGATCCCAGGTGAGATAACTAATCTCAAAATGAGTTTATCATTCATTTATCCAAAGCAAACACGGAATAAGTTCAGCCGAAAATTAATCACGAAATCAATTATCCCTCATCTCTTGTACCGAATGAGCCCTAAATGGTGAAAACAATTCATCCCAAGAGGCCAAGACCATAGCAATCAATGATATTAAAGCTACATCCTTCAGGCAAAACAATCAAAACCACAAAATATTGAAGGAACTGTAAATTTAACATAAAGAGGAAACAGAGCTAACAAACATCTAACACAACTCAAAAAAACCAGAACTAGTCGTCCTATTAATAAGATATCCAAATCATGCCTAGATAATACTCAAAATTGAGATATACAATGTTTCAGCCTTTACCAAGCATGAGCATAGGCAACGTAAAACGGGAAGAGGCTGCCTTCTTAAAGTCACACTCCGGTTTTGCGCATTTCAGCAGCCCCGTGGGCAAAGTGGCACCGTTCTCCAAAAGTGCAAGACCCTTTAGTGAAATTCTCACAGAGCTTTGTCTTGTAATTGCTCATAGAAGGAGGAGGGCCGCCTGGACCTGTTGGAGCTCTTCCATGGCCACCAGGACCTGTCGGAGCTCTTCCTGGACCACCACCTACTGGACCGAGGCTGCTGATCAACTCTCTTACCATAGCACTAGCCTGCGAAATTTGTTCAAAGGTACCCTCTAGTTCAATGTTTTTGAGACTTGCATCTGCTTCATGATCCCGGATTGCCAACTTGGCTCCGGTCTGTCGACAAATCTGCTTAGAATGCACACCTCCCTTCCCAATGATTGCTCCAGCAAGAGATGCATCCACACTGATCTTTGCAGTTGCTGAGGTACCAAAGCTAGCAGCATGTCCAGAAACAGGAGGCTCCATACGTCCAGCACCAAAACGACCAGGAATAGGTCCAACCCCCATGGCACGTGGATCCTCCTGTGATGGCACAATAGGCTTGCCAATTTCCCACTCCCCATGAGCGAAATTGCATTTGTCTCCAAATTTGCATCCCTCAGCTGTGTTAAATTTGTTGCAAAGTTTGGTTTTCACAGCAGGAGCATTTCCGTTGGCCATGGGTGGTGCAGGCGCATTTCGTGATGCTGGAGCTGGTCCTAAATTCATCATCTGGGCCACTGCATTATAGCCACCAGGAACATAGTGAAGGAAATGGCAGCTCTCACCAAATGGACAACCCGCAGTACTGTGTAAAAACAAATAAAAAAGATCAACTCCAAAACAAGCTACAAAACATATTTCCCATCTCAATTAGCACACAGGTATAATTCTGCAAGCAGATACTGTCAGTTCAACATAATGGGACAAGTATACCCATGCGAATGAGGATATCATCTGAACCATATTCTAAAAACAAGGAAAAGCCATCCCAGCGAACCAAAAAGGGTGAGGACTTTAGTTGCACTCAAGTGCGTTAACAATAGTGGATAACTGCAACCAATATACACATACAACAGAGCTGCAAAAAATAGGGTTGTTGACTTCCTGGATTCCAATCACCAAGAAGACTCCATGAGAACTACATCCATTGTACCCAAGCCTATCTCCAATGAAAATATAACCAGCAAAATATTCATTTGGACCAACACAAAACAACATTTGAAACAAATGATGTTCCAAAAAGTCAAAAAATGAAGAGAACGCTTAGCTTTCCCTGTTACTCTTCCAAGACAAAGGACATATAAAATACTCACTTGACCAATATTGAGGAACAATTGAATAAATAAAACATATTGTAATCAAAACAGGTTGAAGTTGACTGAATCAGTCGGGTCCCTTTGCTTTCTTTTGGCCTATTTCACCACAATCTAAAAAATTTTAAGACAACTACGGGTTCTCTAAGACTATTCCTTCGAATCTTACTCTTACCCTGCATAGAACATAGAAATCCCTAACCAAGATAAAATAATACTTATGAACACTAAACCTAATACAAGTGTACCAACAACAACTAAGCCTCTTGATTAACCATATTCGATCATTTCCTAGAACCATGTTCTATTCTTAGCTAAGAATGCATTGATTTAAAAAGTTTGACATTACAAACAACTTTCTTTCATGCAATTGAATAGCATAACAAGGACGAAATCTCAGCACCCAATCAGCCCTTCTGGACTGAAGAAAAAGGGCATCGCCTAAACCCAACCTTTTTCAGAAAGGAGAGGGCATGTACTTGTAATATAAGGCATCAAATGGCAAAGTGTCCCCAAGGTGTCTTGAGCGTCACATTTCACAACTCGAAACTTTTTAAGTAGTTCACTAACTTGTAGACACAGAAAACTGAGATTCGACTATTAGAGACATTAAATAAATACCTTTACTTGAATTTTACCAACTCTGAGTAGCTTTACACTACATCTTAGTAAAAAATGAATTACATACCTGTTTGAAACATATTATTAAAAGGCTTGGAAGAAGGCATTGCGTACATAGTAGGCAGAAACTTTGGAGGTGTTGCAATAATATATTAGAGTTTCCCTCTCCTCCGAGTAAGTATTACAGCTGATAAATATTTATCTCTGTATATATAGTTTATCAGATCTGTCTCATCATTAAACTATTAGAGCATATTCTGAGAATTCATCAGCCTGGAGGGCAATTAAATATGCTTTTCACAACAGGAGAATAGTTAAAGTTTGGATCTTGCACTTGATACCAATTAAAAGTCCACAATAAATTAAAGTTCAAAATGTCAAATTAGGTTGGGAAAGATTTGAACCTGAAAAACTTCGTGCATGGCTTCGTTTTGCTTCCTACACCTGATAAGGAGTCCATTTCTGTTGCACCAAATTAATTAATTTTTACGAGTTAGAAATTTAGTTAGTTTTTAAATTGATGCTGGACAAAAAATTAAAGATATTATATACTTTATTAATATTGAAAAGGACTAAATTCAACTATAACTCAGAAACTTAGAATCTCAATATTATATGAGAGAGTTTAGTTTACCTTATCCCACGTATGTTGTTGTTGTTTAACTTACATTCTGTAAGATGCTCCCTCATCATCAAAGTAACTAAAGCTACATTACACTATCAATTTAGAGTCTTTTAGGTTTTGTATACTCTTTCCCCCTAGATAAAACTTAAGAGATTTCTATGTTCCCTCCGTTCCTTTTTACTTGTCACATCGTTCTTTTTTACTCATCACATTGAAAGCCAACTGATATGACCTTTGACCAACATCTTAAGATGTATTGTTTCATCATTTTGATGAGAAAAAATTGCAACTTATAGTACTTTCTGTATAGTTTTTGAACATATATCTTTTAAATTTTAATTATAAAATTATTGAATTAATCTAATCTAATTTAACCTAGAGAATTACTTAAATTGACCCTCGAGAAGCGAAACGTGACCTATTTTGGAATGGAGGAAGTAGTTAGACAACAAGTCTAACTCTTTAAATTTTTCCTTCCCCTTTTTATGATTTATGCAAGCCTCTGTTCGTCCTCCTAAACATAAATTTAATGCTTCTTTATTTATTTAGGGAAGTATTTTCTAAGATTCAAAATTACTTCAACCAACACAACATTCCTTTTCTCTCGCCTCTAATACATGAGACATAAAAAGGGCCATGAACTCCTAGTCAAACAACAGCAGCTCTAGAAAAAGGGCAACCAGGTGCCCTAAATCTCACAGTGGTCCGATGAAGGGCCAAACCACAAGGGTTTATTGTACGCAGCCTTGCCCTGCATTTCTACAAGAGGTTATCTCCACGGCTAGAACCCATAAACTCCAAGCCACATGGCAGCAACTTTACAAGTTACTCCAAGGCTCCCCTTCAACATAAATGAACAGCGCACATAATGCAAAAAGTATTCCTCCAACAAATCAAAATCTCACAACAATACCAATAAAACATCAGCTCAAAATCCCAACCAACGATGACAACAACAACATACCAAATGTAATCCTCAGTTCAAAATCCCAACCAACAACAACAACAACAACATACCAAATGTAATCACACAAGCATACACAAACTTTACCATTACCTCGTATATATAGAGAAACTGTTAACAATAACGATAAACAACAGTTCAAAATCCCAAACAACAACAGCAACATACCAAATGTAATAATACAAGCATACACAAACCTTAGCACTACCTTGTAGACATACAGAAACCGTTAACAATAACAATAAAACAACAGCTCAAAATCCCAACCAACAACAACAACATACCAAATGTAATCACACAAACATACACAGGCCTTACCACTACCTCGTAGATATTGCAAAACTGTTAACAATAACCATAAACAACAGTTCAAAATCCCAGCCAACAACAACAACATACCAAATGTAATCACACAAACCTTACCACTACCTTGTAGATATAGAGAAACTAATAACGATAAAGATAAAACAACAGTTCAAAATCCCAACCAACAACAACATACCAAATGTAATCACACAAGCATACACATACCTTACCACTACCTTGTCGATATACAAACATACTGTCAACAATAACGATAAAACAGCAGTTCAAAATCTCAACCAACAACAATAACAACAAAGCCCATATAATCCCACAAGTATACGCATACCTTACCCCTACCTAGTACATATACAAACATACTGTTAACAACAACGATAAGACAACAATTCAAATCCCAACCAACAACAACAACAAAATACCAAATGTAATCACACAAGCATACGCATACCTTACCACTACCTCGTAGATATACAAACATACTGTCAACAATAACGATAAAACAACAGTTCAAAATTCCAACCAACAACAACAACAATAAAGCCAATATAATCCCACAATTATACAAAGAAACTACTTCCAATAGATCCACAGCTCAAAACAAATCACATACAAAACATAAAAATTGAAAACAAAAGTAGATCTGATTTGACAAGTATTTAAGCAACTAAAAAAATGCATAAATTGTATAAACCTGGCTTAGACTTCTTAAATCCTCCATTGAAGTTCGCACCACCTTCATTTCTGCTTCGCTTCCGTAGATCCATTGCTACTAAAACTCTCAGATTCAAAAAAACTCAACACCCAAAAATGAAACTAAGTAAAGAAGAAGAACAGTAGTATTAGTAGTAGTAATAGTAGAAGAAAGAAGAAGAATTAGTAGGCTAAAACCCTAACCCTAGAACTAGGGTTTATCTGGTAAAGAGAGGTCTAGAGAAGATGAGGAAAATGAGATAATATATGAACACTGAACTATATTATTATTGGAAAATTAATTTATAGTATGTACTGTGATATTTTTTGTGAATTTATTAGTATTATATATTTGTGACGTGTAAATATTAGAGGAAGTCACGTGCTATCTATTGAAGGATTTGGGCTTTTATTGAATGTGAATAAAAGTGATGGACTCAAAATTTGGGTCCAATAGTGTGACATCATGATGAAGAACAAGATTTTGAAGAATATATGCACATAATAATTTAGGTAACCACTCCACCAGATGGAGTTGTTCCTTTCTTAATTAGAGATTTTGGATTCGAATCCTAGGTATGAAAAAAAAAAATGATAGGAAGCACTTCCTTTCTAATGGAGTCCTACACGGTGCAAATCCAAATTAGTCGGAATCCAATATGGGTACCGAATATCGGATGGAAAACTTTTAAAAAAAAATTAGGTAAAAGATAGGGAAGAATTTTATATGGTATGATAATAAAAGTTTTTATAGTATGTGTTTTTGGATTTGATGATGGTGTAATTTTTCGATATGAATTTGTAATGTTTGTTAGAAGTGAAAATACGTGATATGATTTTGGATCGTGATATGGTATAGTAGAAGTTTATATAATATGTGTGTTTTTTGATTTGATGATGGTGTAACTCGAGAGATGAGTTTGTAGTGTTTGTTAAAAGTGAAAATACACGATATGATTTTGGATCGTGATGAATATATAATAGCAGAGTTGAATGTCATTTTAGTGTGATGATGGGGTAAATCTCAACCATATAAAGGTGTATATGTGGCTTTTCGTTGCGGAAAGCATGAAAATGACTGACAAGTTAATATGGAGATTTTAAAGAAAAAGCAAAAGAAACCAACAGGAAATCCTATACAAGATGGTCGGTCACTCGGTCATATTTGTTATTACTAAAATGATTGAGCAGTCAGTTTATTTGATTATCTCAAATTTATTATGTATTTGACTGATGGAATTTATATGGACCATCAATATGAGATCTAATTCCTCACGTAAATCTAATAAATTTCAAGAATAATTCAATCTGCTTACCAAAAACATCGTATAAAGTTTACTAGTCAAATTGCTCATTTCATCTCAGTCAAACATATCTCAACTAAGCAAAAAACTCAAAATGAAAATAGGAGAAGACATAGAAAATCAACAGTATTACAAAAGTTAGGGACAATAGAAATACTAAAGAATGCAGATAAAGTAGTTACAAATTGGCGCGAATTATGCCATGAACTAGCTATATGGCGAGTCATCAAAATGCAAAATATCAACACTGATTTTTGGGATAGGAAAGATTAACCAGAGAAGATGTGTCGTCAAGTTGTGGATCGTAGCTAGGGAGAATTAGTTGATCGGTTTAGAGTACTTTGTTAGTGACAATTTGCTTTGTCATGTCGCTTTAAAATAATTCTAATTTAATGTGTGTGTATAATTATTTTTTTTAACTAGAGTATCTGAAGTAACTTTCATAAACTTTGACTAAATCTATAAAATACCTATCACCTCTCCTCAAAATATATATCACAAAGGTTGATTTTAATTTAATGTGGTATTATTTTATCACTACTATTTAAAATCAATGAAATATTAATTCAAACAAAGTTTCATTCACAATAAAATATAATACGTTATATATCAAACGAGTTCAGACCAGATTAATGTAAGTTTTTATGATATTAAGTCCGATTAATCCAAGGATGAACTATTCATAATGTAACAAACAAAATAAAGATAACTCAGTTTAGTATTCCAAAAACGAATTCAATCAATTATTATTTACTCTTTTTCTTTTTCTTCTAGTGGTGGGAGAAGATTCAAATCCGACACACGATGCACCAAATCACAGGGGTTGTTTGTTTCATTTATGATTAATTCCGTGTTGGATTAATCGGGGATAATATTGTGTCTTCATAAATGAAACAATCAAACCACCTGTGGAACCGGTGCATCGCGTGTCGAATTTGAACTTTCTCCCTCGACCAAAAGAAAAAAATAATAAATAATAAATGATCATACTGATGTCTGGAACACTAAAAGAATTTATCTTTATTTTGTTTGTGTCATTCATGAAGAATTTTCATTTGAATTAATTAGGGTTAATATCAGATAGACTTGCATTAATCTAATCTCAACTCGTTTGATATATAACACATCATGTGTTTATTGTGCATTGTTAATGAGATTTTGTTTGAATAAATGTTTCATTAATTTTAAACAAAGTGATAAAACAATGAACACATTAAATTAAACTAGCCTTTGTATTTATTGTTGGTTAGAGTTGATAGATATTCCATGAATTTAGTCGATGTTACAAAAAATTAATTCAGATATCACAGTTATAAAAAAACATATGCACACATTAAATTAGGGTTACCTTTTTGTGTTATAATAGATCAAATCATCATTACCAAACTACTCAAAATTGATATCAACCAATTCCCCGACTACGATTCACAACCTGACGCCACACCACCTCCAACTCATCTTTTCTATCCCTGAAATCGATGCCGACAGTTTGCATTTGGATGACTCGCCACACAGCTTGTTCATGGCATAAGTTGTGCCAATTTGTATAAAATTTATCTGTGTTTTTCAGTATTTTTGTTGTCCCAAACTTTTATAGTAATGTTGATGTTATCGAGATAGATGGATATATTAAGACAGTGAAGACTTTCTCAGCGGCAGCAGAGAAGAGAAAAGAAAGAGACTGAGAATCAATTCTAAAAACCCTACATTCAGGGGCTTGTTTTATACACCTGAATCCAATCATTTTTTAGCCGATTTGGAATATAAATATTTTTTATCTTCATTTTTGTTTTGGGCTTATTATGGGCCAAGACGATTTTTATTTACCAATTAAAAGGACCAAGGGTTCGGTCCATAATTATCTTAAAAAAAAATAGAATTAAGCATGTGATAAGATTTATACTATATTTGATGGTGGATATAAATTTATCGGTCAAATACAAAATAAATCTGAGATAGTTGTATAAAACGATCACTCAGCTATTTTAATTACAACAAATATAATCGCCCGGTCATTTTTTTACAGTATTTTCTATTAATTTCTTCCTCTATTCATTTATTATCTCCGTGTTAATCTGTGAGCTATTAATAAAAATGAACTTCTATAAATAGACCTTGAACTATCAAGCCCAACTCGTAACAGGAGAAAAATAGTCATTTAATGAAAGATCCAAAAATTCATAATTTATATTCATCACCAAACACAACTTCAACTCCAAAAACTTATGATATTAATTGCCAAAGGAGACCTATATCTGTACGTATATAATATCTAGCTGAAAACTATGTTTTTTTATGTGTAATGGATGTTGGACTACCAAGCCCAACCCATAACAGGGGCAAAATAGTCATTTAACAACAAATTTAAAAAGTCACCCTCTATATTTACGGTCAAATACAATTTTAACTCCAAAACTTACGATTTTAATGGCCAAAAGAAACCTATATCTGCACGTATAGAATATCTCTCTAGCAGAAAATTATATAGAATATTTTTCTAGTAGAAAACTATGTTTTTTTGTGTGTAATGAACCTTGAACTACCAAGCCCAACCTGTAATAGGGGCAAAATAGTCATTTAACAGAAGATAAAAAAGGTCATGATTTATATCCACGGCTAAACACAACTATAATTTCAAAAAAAATTACTATGATTTTAATAGTCAAATAAGGCCTATATCTGCCCGTATATAATATATTTGTAGCGAAAAATTATGTTTTTTCTTGTGTATAATGGACCTAGGACTACCAAGCCCAACCCATAACAAGGGCAAAACAATCATTTAATAGAAGATCCAAAAATCACAATTTATACTCACGGTCAAATACAACCCAACTCTAAAAACTTATAATTTTATCAGCCACACAGAATCTATATCCGCACGTATATAATATCTCTGTAGTAGAGAACTATGTCTTTTTGTTTATGTAATGGACCTTGGACTACCAAGCCCAACCCATAACAGGGGCAAAATAGTCATTTAACATAAGATCCAAAAAGTCATTATTTATATTCACGGCCAAATATAGTTTCAATTCGAACTTCAAATCTCATCATTTTAATGGCCAAATACGACCTATATCCTCACGTATATAATATCTTTGTAGCGGAGAACTATATCTTTTTGTTTGTGTAATGAACCTTGGACTACCAAGCTCAACCCATAACAGGAGCAAAAACAGTCATTTAACAGAAGATCCAAAAAGTCATTGTTTATATTCATGGACAAATATAATTTCAATCCCAACTTCAAAAATTCATCATTTTAATGGCCAAATACGACCTATATCTGCACATATCTAATATCTCTGTAGAACAAAAATTATGTTTTTCTTTGTGTATAATAAACCCTTGGACTATCAAGCCCAACCCTTAAGAGGATAAAATAGTTATTTAACAGAAGATTCAAAAAGTCATATTTTATATTTACAGTCAAATACAATTTCAATTCCAACTTCAAAAACTCATCATTTTAATGGCCAAATATGACCTATATATGCACATATATAATATCACTGTAGCAGAAAACTATGTTTTTCTTTGTGTGTAACGGACCTTGGACTACCAAGCCCAACATTTAAGAGAATAAAATAGTCATTTAATAGAAGATTCAAAAAGTCAAACTTTATATTCACAGCCAAATAGAATTCCAACTTCAACTTCAAAAACTCATGATTGTAATGGCCAAATACGACCTATATCTGCACGTATATAATATCTCTTTAGCGGAAAACTATGTCCCTTTTTTTTTTTTTTTTAATTTAATGGACCTTGGACTACCAAGCCAACCCATACAGGGACAAAATAGTCATTTAACAGAAGATCCAAATAGTCATAATTTATATTAATCGTCAAACACAATTCTAACTCCAAAAGATCACTATGATTTTATTAGTCATACGAAATCAATATCCGCACATATATAATATCTGCGGAAAACTGTCTTCTTTTTATGTAATGAACCTTGACAGCCAAGCCCAATCCATAACAGGGGCAAAACAGTCATTTGACATGAAATTCAAAAGTCATAATTTATATTCATCGCTAAATATAACTTCAACTCCAATTTCAATAAATTATGACTTTAATGATCAAACGAGGCCTATATCGTCATGTATATAATACCCTTGAGGATTTGTACTTTAAAAACGGGTAAAAATGGAAAATTATATTAAATTTATGTGAGTTAATAACTCAAATGGTCACTCAACGTTGGACTTTTATCCCAGAAATTCACTTAACTTTGTACTTTTATTCCAGAAAGTCACTCAGCTTTCACATTTTTAGTGACTTTCTGAGTAAAAATGTGAAAGTTGAGTGACTTTTTGAGTAAAAATCAAAGCTGAGTAATTTTCTGGCAAAGTTGAGTGACCATTTGAGTTATTAACTCAAATTTATGTCTTTGATTTTTTTAATCTGTGTGTCAAAATCTAATAATTTATTTATTATGAAACGGAGAAAATATCGGAAAACTATGTCTTTTTTTTTTTTTTTAATGGAATGGACCTTTGGACTACCAAAGCCCAACCCTTAAGAGGGGTAAAATAGTCATTTTACACAAGATCCAAAAAAGTCACAACTCCCACCAGTTCACACACTTCACTTTACTGCACTTTCAAAGCTCCCCAACGACCCCTTTTAACTTCGATTTCATCGACACAATTTTAATTTTTAATATAAATTTACTTCTATCACTACTATTAATACACATATAAAAATCTTTAACCAATTTATTTTTCTCTTTATACCATTCTGCCTTCTTCGTGTTCATCGACTCTCAGGTGAGCTTTTTTTTTTTTTTTTTTTTTTGTATTATTCCAATGCTGTTTAGATTTGCTACATTGATCATATATTATTTTCAGCATTTCAAGATTTTAAATTATTTTTCATAGGAAGTTTTTGATTTGCTTTTGAATATATGCATTTGTAAATGTCACTCTTATATATTCAAAATTAGAATATATGTATTTCAAGGTTAATGTTATGTATTTGATTAAATCTGTGGAGTAAAACTAGAATGCTTTTGAATGTATGCGTCTATAATATATTAATATTACTAGTGTATTATTTGAGCTATGTTTTTTATGTCTACATTTTTTTATGCTTTTATTTATTTATTTTAGGTTGTATCTTGTATAATGGTGATATGAGTTTGAGTTTAAGAGGATTTATATAGCTGACCTCGACTTATTTTGGATTGAGGGTTGTTGTTGTTGTTGTAGTAGTAGTAGGTTGTGTCTTGTATAATGGTGATATGAGTTGAGTTTAAGAGAATTCATATAGCCGACCTCGACTTATTTTGGATCGAGGATAGGTGTTGTTGTTGTTGTTGTAGGTTGTGTCTTGTATAATGGTGATATGAGTTGGGTTTAAGAGGATTCATATAGCCAACCTCGACTTATTTTGGATTGAGGGTAGTTGTTCTTGTTGTAGGTTGTGTCTTGTATAATAGTAATATGAGTTGAGTTTAAGAGAATTCATATAGATGACCTCGACTTATTTTGGATCGAGGGTAGTTGTTGTTGTTGTTGTAGGTTGTGTCTTGTATAATGGTGATATGAGTTGAATTTACAAGAATTCATATAGCCGACCTCAACTTATTTTGGATTCAGGGTCGTTGTTGTTGTTGTTGTTGTATGTTGTGTCTTGTGTAATGGTGATATGAGTTGAGCTTAAGAGAATTCATATAGCCGAACTCGACTTATTTTGAATCGAGGGTAGTTGTTGTTGTTGTAGGTTGTGTATGTTATTAAGGGAATTTTGATGAAGAAAATTTTCAACTTATGTGTGGAAGTTAGTTTTCTCTACAAAGTTTTCAACTTTTGAAGTTCAAATTGCCTTCTCCAACGACATTGGAATCGTTATAAATTGTTAATATTTTATGAAAACACTATCAAATTGGATAGCATTATCATTAATAGTTGATAAGTATCTTTGAATGTAGTTCACTCACTAGGGAAATACGCGAAAACATTTGGAGGAAAATAAATTTATACCAAGAACACATTTTTAAGCTGGATGGTGCTTGATCATTCTTATTTTTAGCTTGACGGAGGTTTGTATGCTAGCCTCTCTACTTCATCTCAGGTAGTGGTATGGACTGCATACGCTTTACCCCACCCCACCCCCACCCCCCAAGACCCCACCTTGTGGGAATACAAGGGCTACGTTGTTGTTGTTGTTGTTATGGAGGTTGTATGCTAATGCTGACATTTACTTGCACATTTGGATTTGGCTGATTTAATTTCTCAAATTCCTTAGATCGTTAATGTCTTATCGTATGTATTTTCTGGGTTAAATCATATTTAGCACTGACCATCTATGATTCCTCCAGATTCCTCTTTGTTACGGTGGTAAACTGACTTGCTGCAAATGGCTGCAAATGCAACTCCTGGCTTGCAAATTCGAGCAACCAAACAATGCATTTCCGCATCTCATGATATTTCAAAATTGAGCAATATAAGTTTCGGTTTTGGAAGTAAAAGAAAATCTTGTAAAGATTTTAGAAGTCCGTCATATATCTCGCACACGAAGCCAATTCATAGCTTCAAGTCTGCTCCTATAAAATTTGAAAGGATGGTTACAAAAGCAATGTCTGGAGCTAATGAACAAGTGCCAGTTTCGGGGTTGCCTATTGATTTGAGAGGTTGCTCTAAAGTGTCTAAGCATTCTCCTTTGAGTTGAGGTTTTGTGCAGAAGTTTTGAATTTGTACTTGCAATACGTGATTGCTATTTCTTATTGGTGCAGGTAAGAGGGCATTTATTGCTGGCATAGCAGATGACAATGGGTATGGATGGGCAATAGCAAAGTCTCTTGCAGCCGCAGGGGCTGAAATTCTTGTTGGGACATGGGTGCCTGTATGTATATCTTTGACTTATAAAGTTACTATTATTACTTATAATGTGGCAAAGAGGTAGCCCGTAGCCTTGTCTAATAACTTCATATTTAGGCATTGAACATTTTCGAGACCAGTCTGAGGCGTGGGAAGTTTGATGAATCACGAGTGTAAGAATGGAGATGTTCTATATATTCATGTATTCCTTTTTCTACTCTTTTTCAGATGAATAACGTAATTTACTGTTTTAGGTTGCCCGATGGTTCATTGATGGAAATTGCAAAAGTTTACCCATTGGATGCAGTTTTTGACTGTCCAGAAGATGTTCCTGAGGATGTAAGATCAACTAGTCTCAGCACTATCATCAATAATTTATAAAAAAAACTGTACAAGTCTAACCATTCTTGGTGAAATTTGTATGGTGCAGGTGAAAACAAACAAGCGTTACGCCGGATCCTCCAAGTGGACTGTCACGGTATTATGCTCTATATATTTCTTGGTGTTTCTTGTACTTTTCGGCTGGATATGTGCCTACATGCAATCATATGTAATTGTTAATGCTCATGTTAAAGAAAACTTTGGTTCATGCGTGTTAAAGAGCATTCAAACATATATCAGATGTTTCTGGTTGTCTTAGCATTCTCAAACATACCTTTGCACATTGCTTATAATTGACATCCATAGATTATTCCGTATTGTATGTTACGGAATGCATAATGTCAATGGAGATGATAAACTTGTCAAATAATCTTGCAATTTCTGATATTTTAGGAAGTTGCTGAATCTGTAAAACAAGATTTTGGCACTATCGACATCCTTGTACATTCACTTGCAAATGGTCCAGAGGTACACTTGTCCTTCTTTCTTTCATCGTTTACTGTAATTCTGTTTATTATCTTCGTGAGTCAATAATTTTTAAATATTTATCGTAGGTTATCAAACCTCTATCTGAGACATCAAGAAAAGGATACCTTGCAGCTATATCTGCCTCCAGTTATTCCTTTATCTCGCTACTAAAGCATTTTCTTCCCATAATGAATCCCGGTAAACTCTTGTTAGCATTCTGTTATTTTAGTAAAACAGAATTAGTACATCACGTGCTGTTCCGTCTGACATCTCTTTTGCTGTGAAACTGTTTTGTAAAAAATCAATAATAGTCTGAAACTTCAAGTTATGTCCTTACCTTGCAGGCGGTGCCACAATCTCTCTAACGTACATTGCTTCTGAAAGGATTATCCCTGGGTATGAATCTCCTTAATTGCATATGTTGAACTTTCTTAATTTCTCAGTGTAGGTTTAATATTCTTCTTGAATTTACAGATATGGAGGCGGTATGAGTTCGGCAAAAGCTGCTTTGGAGAGTGACACAAAAGTAAGTTTTTTGCTAATTTTGTTTTCGATAATTCATATCTCATTTCCTTTAGCTTCAATTCTTCAACTATGAGCATTGCTTAAGAGTAGTTTATGCCTTGCTGAAGGTCCTGGCGTTTGAAGCCGGAAGAAAGCACAAAATCAGAGTCAACACTATATCTGCAGGTATGCATCACAACACTCAGTTTTTAGGTATGCATCACAACACTCAGTTTTTACGTAACGTGCTGGTCTGCACAAACCATTTCAAAGACACGTACACTGTCAAAAGCTTGTAGTATGTTTTCGTCTTACGGAGAGTGTGTTCTCCATGTTAGTACATCCCTTCAATTCCATTACAAACTAAAACAGTATAAAAGATATATTTGGCGGAGTACTACTTTCGACTCACACAGAACAGTCCTATTTTTAAGCTTCCTTATAACTTGCTTGCTGCTCGTAAATCTGAAATTCCATTGCCAAAAATTAAATAAGTAATTGCTTTCCAGGTCCACTGGGAAGTCGTGCAGCCAAAGCTATTGGCTTCATCGACATGATGATAAATTACTCATTGGAGAATGCTCCTTTGCAAAAGGAGTTATATGCTGGTAAGTCGGATGCTTAACATTTCTTTTCCAGTTATAATTCTCGTAACAGTTTATCGGAAACAGCCTCTCTATCTCATGTCTGAGGTAGTGGTATAGACTGTGTACACTTACCCTCCCCAGACCCCACTTGGTGGGAATATACTAGGTATGTTGTTGTTGTTGTCTATCTTGAGCCGGGGATCTATCGGAAACAACCTCTCTACTTCTTCGGAGGTAGCGGTATGAACTACATACATCTTACCCTCCCCTGACCCTACTTTGTGGGAATACACTGGCTTTTTTTTTTTTTTTTTTGTTGTTGTTGTTGTTAGAGTTCTCATAATAACCCACCATGCCACTAGTGAGGCCAAGTGTGTTCTCTTTGCCGTTGTCAAAAGAATTGATTTTTCAGTCATACTACTGTATGTTCTTTGCGGTTCTATTGCTTCCGAGTATCTAACTTGAAAATGGATCCAACAGAGGAGGTTGGGAACACTGCTGCTTTTCTGGCATCGCCTTTGGCTTCAGCGATCACTGGTGCCACGGTGTATGTCGACAATGGTCTGAATGCGATGGCAGTTGGAGTTGACAGCCCAGCATTCGCAGGTCTCGACATCCCAAAAGATAATAAGAGCTAGTTCTTGAGGCAATACTAGTATGGCTTTGGTGATTTAGGGAAGCCTTTTTTTATTTTTCGTTGCTAAAAGGAAACAGAAGTCGGCGCAGCGCTTGCTTGTTTTGCTATCTATCGTAGATTGCAGAGAGAGAGCGTTTCATTTGAGTGAGTGGATAACAATTGGTGCTGAAATTGTGTCTTTCTCCTAAGGGAACTTTGTTTTTATGAGGGCAACCTCAAGTATTAACTATCTAGTCCCTCCGTTGTATTTGGCTAGTTTTGACTTGATGAGGCATTTAAAACTGACTAAAAAGAAAAACAAACAAATTGAAACGGAAGGAATATTATTTGCTTCAACAGAACCTGCTGGCCATAACTATCACTGTCATACACTCAATCGATGCCTATTTGTATGCCATTTTCAAGACCATTTAGTTTCTTGAGCAATTTATTAGACAATTATGTAAACTATTGAATTTTCACATCTCATCGCTTCCATTATTTACAATTTTCAATTTTAAACTGGGAAGGGTAAAGGATACATAGTCCATACCACTATTTCAGAAAACTGTTTTTGATAGACCCCCGGCTAAAAACAGATAACAGTAAACCATGGTCATCCAGTCATACCATAAAAACATGGCTAGACGGGGTTAAAACCAACTTCTCTAAGGAATCTAGTAGAGTCATTTGGAAACAGACACTGTAAGTATTACCACCAGTGTCACCATTACTACAAAGTGCAAACAGAAAACAATTTACAGTAAGCACAAAGCTCACTTGGCGATTTCCCAACACTCGAATTCCCATATCCCCCTCCATAACACAATAAATGGAAAACGAATGTCCATTTGATATCTCTGCGTCAATTAACCAAAGAGATATTGGCGAAAAAGGGGAGAGAGAGGAAAATCTGAAAGGAAGTTAACAAATAACTATAGAACATCCTGTATCATCTCGAAGTGGATAAGCGTAGCTAGTCTTGTGTGAGCTTTCGCTTTCCTTTTCTAATGGCAGCAGCTCTTGCAGAATTGTCACTTTCTGGGGAGTCTTCAACTACAGCCTGCTCCTGCAAAACCAGACCACGATTCCTAGATAACTTCCTTATAGGCGTTGTTGAGACAGCTCGTTCATTATCTACATTACTTGGTCCTGGTTGAGAATTGGCTAGTATATCCGCATCATTTCTGTGTGGCATTAATTCATCTCCAGCAGCAACAGTAGCCAACATAAGCTGCATATACAGAAGAAAATACAGATCATTATCGGACTTAAATTGATCATATGATATATTGAAAAATAACCGCAAAATAGCAGAAAACTTGCGTAGAACATTAGACAGGCAACTGCAAGGAAAAACGGAGAACATGTTAATGCATCACAGATGAAAATGAATGGGATGGCAAAACTGATCAAACACCGATTAGTGCAGAATCATACAAATTTGACAGTTGATGTCGTCAACCAACTCCAAATCCTTGGCCATTAGGTTTGTGAGAGAAACATAGTTTTGGTAGAAGATAGAAAGTCATTTCAGAGTGAAGAGGTCAATCTCAACAGAAACAAAATACAGACCACCCAAACACCTACAGTCCCGTACCATTTCGAGAGGAAATAGAGGTGATTGTGTTACCTTCCAATCCTGGAAGTCAAATCTAAAGACGAAGTGGTTATAAGAAACCTCTCCAGAAAGGACAGCATTAGAAGCAGGAGCATTCTTTGGTGCTGCATAAAAATTAGTTACTGAGTCATGAAACAACAAGCAGCAAAAGAAGAAGATGAAAAAAAAATATGGATGTAAGAAACTTACAAACCATATGACAGAGTTTGTCATCTACACTTATGTCAGCACGCCCATCTTTAATTAGAAACGATAGCGCAAACAAATTTTCAACTGTTTGTGCAAAGGATTTTCTATTAAGGATCAAGTTTTCAAGCTTGGCACTCTTATGCCTCCTTAGAATTTGGAACATTGTCGCCATATTCTTGTCAGTGTCTGTTTTGTCTTCACCTGCAGTTTCTTCTAGCTGAAAATATATCAAGGGATCTTAGGATACAAATTATTTCACCAAAGTATGAAAAAATTAGCTATTTGGTTTATACGGTTCAGAGGAACTACAGATGAAAAATGACTGCAGTCAGCAGCATGTAAAACAGAATGAATAAACATTATTGCAAACAGAGAAATAGTTTAGCCATGGAAATCTACAAGATAATAGTATTCAAACAAAATGCTTAAACTATAGTGATCGACAAATTCTCCGGGAGACTTGAGTTATTTTCATTATTCTTCCAGCAGGAAACATGGGAGCAAATTACTTTAAATATCTTAGCTCAAAATATATTCCGGCTTCTGAGAGAGGGGGGGGGGGGGGGGGGGGGGGGGGGGGGGGGGGGGGGACAATTTCATTATCCATGTTCTCTAAAAAGTAAGTAAGGACGTTCAGAGGCTTGTAAATCGGAATTTATACCTCCTCTGGGCGTTCACTTTCTGTTGGCCTGACACGCTTTTTACGAACGACGGGATTCCGTTGCTTAATCTCAGTATTCATAGGTCCAATCCTGTGAAAAATTATAGATTAATATCTGTTTCAATAGACAAAGAAGAACTTAACAAGAAAGAAGATGATTGAACAATTACATAGTGCAGCATCCAGGAGCACCCATGAAAACATGAGAGACTGCACGACCAACATCTTTCCAGTTGATAGAGTTCCCATCCTCTTCTGTCCTACCGCCAGATCCACCTTCTTGGCCAAAGTCCCTAAGCAAGCAACTAACAAAGTCTGAAGGGGTCACTCCTCCATTACTATGTGCCTTTACAGTCGTCACCAATGTGGTTGTGATGTCCAGCAAGGCTTCAGCATCTGCAACCTGTTCCCTAGGTTTTTGCACTGTGTATATATATAAAAAATAAACTTCTAAACTCAATCCTGAATATTCAAACATGATAGTAGTAATGAATCATCAGGGTTGTAAACCTATAAAAGCTAAAAGAATAAGCTTTAGTTTCATTTCCCAACAATAAAATAAATCCCAAAAGTTGGAGGGAAATGATCAAATGTAGATTTCTCATGCTCCAAGTTTAAAAGAAATTATCAAGCATTCCACCAGCTTTCTGAAGAAAGTATTTTCCGCTTACGCTCAGCTTTTGTTATTTTTTTCTAACGATGTTTAATGAAGTATAAAATAAAGATTTGAGGCAATCAATCTACTTACTGAAGAAACCACCTATTTTCAAATGCATTAATTCTTTTGCCAAATAAACCATGAGATTTAGCAACTGCAAACTGCAAAAATTTCAACTTTTTGCAGTAGTACTTCAAAAACTCTAAAAACAATAGTGTAACTCATTTCCCAGGTGGAGGGAGCATTCAGAGCACAAAGTGCACATTTGCACGGGCATAGATAAGCTACATTTAGAAGCAAAAAATATTACATATAATATCAATGCACCAGAAACGTAAAACTTGAACCAATACCTTGCCGATGTAGCCTTTCAACTTCCTCAATTATTGACTTAAATTTGTCTGAATCAGCTGTCGATATATTCTCTCTTTCATCTGCAACAAACACACAAATATTAACGCCTAATCATGCAAAAATGACAACAGCACCCATGACATCGATGGAATCAACTTATTAACAAGAAATATTCGCCAAAAATCAAAATTGGAGTGTTTTAGCTCCGACAGGAAACCAATCTTCAAACTCCTAAAAGTAGTGAGAACTGATTGCTAACAGATGACATCAATCAACAACAACAACACATCCAACGTAATCCAGGGAAGTTAGTGTCTACGCAGCCTTATCCAACCTTGTAGAGGTAGAGAGGTTGTCTCCGATAAATCCTCAACTAAAATGACATCAATCTAATATCAGACAATTTCAAAGAAAGGGAAAAATGAAGATCCTCTATGACTTAACATGATTTCAGCGAAAACAGACCAAATTTTAGATTTTTCGTTTGGCAATACATTTGTTCAAATAAATGATATAATTACTCATAATTACTTAACCAATAGTGAGTTGCAGCACTTTCAGAACAATCTGAATACCTCAGTTTTTTTTTTTGATGACCGAGGTCTCCAGTCCATCTTGCGCGCACCTCGACTAATTCCACAGGATACCTGCCACCTCCCACCGGCAACAAGTATCAGGAAACTCTGTTCGTCAAGGCTAGACTCCGAATACCTCAATTTCATTCACAAAATAAGAAATCCATGTCCAAATTCAAATTAGATAATTCACTAATCTTCTCGCTTGCACCAATCTTTTTAAAACTAACACAATATTCAATTACACAACAACAATATACTCGATGTACTCACACAAGTGAAGTCCAAAAAGCTTAGTATATTACACAGACCTTACCCCTACCTCGGCTTAAAAACAAACAGTTTGAAACAAAATAGATACATAAATGAAACAGCAACAACAACAACAAAATAATACAAAATTGAAAAAAATAAAAATACACAACATACAGAAGAAAAAAAAAAAGCACTAACAACAACAACAACAACAGAGCATTTAATTACACATAAAAAAAAATACCGAAATCGAAAAATCAAAAAGTAATGAATTAGAGTACCAGAAATGCGAGATTTAAAATTGAGATAATGAGAACGAAGAACTCTTCGCCCTATTACACTCTCTTCCTCCACCGAACCGTTGTTGCCATTGCTACTGCTACCGCCCGCTGCTGCTGCCGCACCATTATTCCTAGTTTTCATTCCATTACTCGGAGAATTCACTGTTTCGCGTTTTACAGTTCGAACCATTTGCTTAATTTATGGAAAAAACTAGGGCGAAATTGTTCATAGAAGATTCTAGAATCGAAGAAATCGAGCAGAAAAATTGGAGCAAAAAAATCGCTAAAATTGAGAAGGAAGAAGTAGAAACCCTATGAATTTAATTTCGAAAAAAAAAAAATTGAAACGCCATTGAGGCGCGTTGTGGAAGAGTTAAAAGCAATTTCCCCCCTTTTTCCCCCCTTTTATGTCCTATGGGGATTTTGGGTTTGGTTGAGTTCGGTCCTTTAATTTATGAAAATGATGAAAATAGTAGTTGCATAGTTTTTAAAGTGATGGATTTGGTCCTAGTTTATATGTAAGTAAAGATATTTAGCTCAATAGAAGATATTCTAAGTTTTTTTTTCCCGTTTCATTTAATATATTCACTATAAAATTGCAATTTTCTTCTAGCTTGATTGTTGTATAGGATTAAACTAATCATTTTTTTGGAATATATTAAGAACCATTTACATTATGTGTATATGAAGGATCAAGTGAAATCAGAACTCATATATTAAAGAATATTTTTATCATTTGTCTCTAAGTTATAGTATCAAGTGTGCTTTATGAGTTGTGGTTATCGTCATTTGCAAGTTATGGTCATCAAATAAATATAGATGCATTCGAGTATAGAAAAATAGCCCAAGAGGTAGATAATCTTGATTATTTGACCTTGCTTTGACTCTTGAACAAATTTTTTAAGTTTTAAATTCAAGAAAAAATAACATAAATATACACTTTAACTTATCACATTTACACAAAGTTTCACCCTTACAAAGCGAATGGGGCATTTTCGGGCTAAATCGGTGTGCTATAGCTCATGGTTTCGGGTCCGGGCGTGCTGTGGGCCGAAAATAGACCGGGACGTGCTAGGAAGGTTGAAGATCGTCCCGGTGTGGTTCGTTTAAATTTTCGTGGCCATTTGGGTGGACAAATGGGCGAAACGACGCGAACGGGACATTTTCGGGCCAAATCGGCGTGCTATAGCCCACAATTTTGGGGGTGGGCCCGGGGTTCGAGCGTGTTGTGGGCCAAAAAGCGAACGGGGCGAGCAAGGGAGGTTAGGGATCGTCCTAGTGTGGTCCGTTTAAATTTTTGTGGCTATTTGAGAGGACAAATAGGCGAAACGATGAGACCGGGGCATTTTCAGGCCAAATCGGTGTGCTATAGCCCACGATTTCAGGGGTGGGCCCAGGGTATGGGCGTGCTGTTGGCCGAAAATAGACTGGGGCGTGCCAGGTAGGTTGGGGATCGTCCCAGTGTGGTCCATTTAAATTTTTGCGGCCGTTTGGGTGGACAAACGGGTGAAACGACGCGATCGGGGCATTTTCGAGCCAAATTGGTATACTATAGCCTACGGTTTTGAGGGTGGGCTCGGGGTCGAGGCATGCTGTGGGCCGAAAATCAATCGAAGCGAGCCAAGGAGGTTAGAGATCGTCCCAGTATGGTCCGTTTAAATTTTTGTGGCCATTTGGGTGGATAAACGAGCGAAATGGCGCAAATAGGGCATTTTCGAACCAAATTGGCGTGCTATAGCCCACGATTTTAGGGGTGGGCGCGGCGTCCGGGTGTGTTGTGGGCTGAAAATCAACTAGGGCATGCCAGGGAGGTTGGGGATCGTCCCAATATGGTTCTTTTAAATTTTTGTGGCCATTTGGGTGGACAAACGGGCGATTCAGGCTAAATTGGTATGCTATAAGCCCACAATTTTGGGGGTGGGCCTGGGGTCCGAGCGTGTTGTGGGTTAAAAATCGACCAGAGCGTGTCAGAAAGGTTGGGAATCATCGCAGTGTAGTCCATTTAAATTTTTATGGCCATTTGGGTGGACAAACGGCCTAAACGACGCGAATGGGGTTTTTTGGGCCAAATCGGTGTGCTATGGCCCACGATTTCGGGGGTGGGCCTGGGGTCCAGGCATACTGTGGGCTAAAAATTGACCAGGGCATACCAAGGAGGTTGGGGATCATCCCAGTATGGTATGTTTAAATTTTCGTGGCCATTTGGGTGAACAAACGGGCAAAACAGCGTGAATGGGTCATTTACGAGCCAAATTGGTGTGCTATAGCCCACGGGTTCAGGGGTGGACCTCAGGTCCGGCCGTGCTGTGGGCCGAAAATCGATCAGGACGTGCCAGAGAAGTTGGGGATCATCCCAGTGTGGTCCGTTTAAATTTTTGTGGCCCTTTGGGTGGACAAAATGGCGAAACTAAGCGAATAGAGCATTTTCGGGCTAGATCGGTGTGCTATAGCCCATGGTTACGGGGGTAGGCCTGGGGTCCAAGCGTGTTGTGGGTCAAAAATTGATTTGGGCGTGCTAGAGAGGTTGTGGATCATTCTAGTATGGTCAGTTTAAATTTTTGAGGACATTTGGGTGGACACACGGGCGAAACGGCGCGAACGGGGCAATTTCGAGCCTATTGGTGTGCTATTGACCACGGTTTTTGGGGTAGTCGGCCGGGACATGCAAGGGAGGTTGAGGATCATCCCAATGTGGTCTGTTTAAATTTTCGTGGCCATTTGGGTGGACAAAAAAGAGAAACGGTTCGAATGGGGCATTTTAGGGCTAAATTGGTGTGCTATAACCCACGGTTTTGGGGGTGGGCCCGGGGTCTAGCATAACGGGGGCCGAAAATCAATCGGTCATGCCAGGGAGGTTGGCGATCATACTATTATAGTTTCTTTAAATCCTTTTGGCCATTTGGATGGACAAACGGGTGAAACGACGCGAACGGGGCTTTTTTTAGCCAAATCGGTGTGCTATAGCCCATGATTTCTGGGAGGCCTGGGGTCCGGGCATGCTGTGGGATAAAAATCGATCGAGGCATTCCAGGGAGGTTGGGGATCGTCCCTGTGTGGTCCTTTGAATTAGACAAACGGGCAAAACGGCATGAACGGGGTATTTTTTGGCCAAATCGGTGTGCTATAGCCCATGATTTTGGGGGTGGGCTCGAGGTTCGGGTGTGCTGTAGGCTAAAAATCTATCGGGACATGCCAGGGAGGTTGGGATCATCCCAGTATGGTCCATTTAAATTTTCGTGGCCATTTGGATCGACAAAGGGGCGAAATGGCACGAATGGGGCATTTTCGAGCCAAATCGGTGTGCTATAGCCTACGGTGGGCCCAGGGTTTGGGTATCTTGTAGGCGAAAAATCTACTGGGCATACCAGGGAGGTTGGAGATCATCCCAGTATTGTTTGTTTAAATTTTTGTGCCATTTGGATGGACAAATGGCGAAATAGTGCGAATGGGGCATTTTTAAGACAAATCAGTGTGTTATTGCCTACGGTTTCGGGGGTGAGCCCCGGGTCCGGGCATGCTGTGGGCCAAAAATCTATCGGGGCATGCTAGGGAGGTTAGGGATTGTTCCAGTGTGATCCATTTAAATTTTCGTGGCTATTTGGGTGGACAAACGGGCGAAATGGCACGAATGGAGCATTTTCAGGCCAAATCAGTGTGCAATAGCCCACGGTTTTAGGGGTGGGCCAGGGGTCCGAGCATGCTATGGGTAAAAAATCGATCGAGGCATGCCAGGAAGGTTGTGGATCATCTCAGTATGGTCCGTTTAAATTTTGTTGCTATTTGTGTGGACAAACAAGTGAAACGACGCGAATGGGGCATTTTTGGGCCAAACCGATGTGCTATTGCCCTCGATTTTGGGGGTGGGCCTGGGGTCCGGGCATGCTGTGGGCCGAAATTTAATCAGGGAATGCTAGGGAATTCGGAGATAATCCCAATATGGTTCATTTAAATTTTCGTGGCCATTTGGGTGTACAAACGTGCGAAACGACGTGAACGGAGCATTTTCAAACTAAATTAGTGTGCTATAGCCCACGGTTTTAGGGGTGGGCCCAAGGTCCGGGCATTCTCTAGCTAAAAATAGATCGGGGTGTGCTAGGGAGGTTAGGGATCATCCTAGTGTGGTCCGTTTAAATTTTTGTGGCTATTTAGGTGGACAATCGGGTGAAAAGGCACGAATGGGGAATTTTTTGATCAAATCGGTGTGCTATAGCCCACTATTTTGGGGGTTAGACATGAGTCTGGGCGTGCTGTGGGCCTAAAATCGACCAACGCGTGCCAGAGAGGTTGGGGATCATCTCAGTGAGGTCCATTTAAATTTTGGTGGCCATTTGGGTAGACAAACGAGTGAAAAGACGCGAACGAGGCATTATCGGGCTAAATCGATGTCCTATAGCCCACGGTTTTGGGAGTGTGCCTGGGATTTGGGTGTGCTATGGGCCGAAAATTGACCAGGGCATGCCAGGGAGGTTGAGGATTGTCCTAGTGTGATACGTTTAATTTTTTGTGGCCCTTTGGTTGGACAAACGGGTGAAATGGAGCAAACGGGTCATTTTCGAGCCAAATTGGTGTGATATAGCCCACGGTTTTAGGGGTGGGCCCAAGCGTACTGTGGGATAAAAATCGACTGTGGCGTGCCAAGGAGGTTGGGGATCAACTTAGTGCGGTCTATTTAATTTTTTGTGGCTATTTGGGTAGACAAACGGGTGAAAGGATGTGAACGAGGCATTTTCTGGCCAAATTGGTGTCCTATAGCCCACGATTTCAGGGGTGGGCCCAGGGTCCAGGCGTGCTGTGGGCCAAAAATCGATCGAGGCATGCGAAGGAGATTGCGGATCATCCCAGTTTGGTCCGTTTAATTTTTCGTGGCCATTTGGGTAGACAAATCGACGAAACGATGTGAACGGGGCATTTTCAGGCCTATTCAGTGTGCTATAGCCCACGTTTTCGGGGGTGGGCCTGGGTCCAGGCCTGCTGTGTGCCAAAAATCGACTGAGGTATGCCTGGGAGGTTAGGGATCATCCCAGTGTTGTTTGTTTAATTTTTGGTGGCCATTTGGGTGGACAAACGGGCAAAATGGCTTAAACAGAGCATTTTCTGGCAAAATTGATGTGCTATATCCCACGATTTTTGGGGTGGGCCCGGGGTCCAGGCGTGATGTGGGCTAAAAATTGATTGAGGCATTCCAGGGAGGTTGTGGATCATCGCAGTGTGGTCCGTTTAATTTTTCTTAGCCATTTGGATGGACAAACGGGCAAAACAATGCGAACAGGACATCTTTGGGCCAAATCGGTGTGCTATAGCATACGGTTTTGGGGGTGGGCCCGAGGTTCGAGCGTGATATGGGGCAAAAATCAATCGGGGCATGCCAGGGAAGTTGGGATCATCCCAGTGTGGTCTGTTTAATTTTTCGTGGCTATTTGGGTGGACAAACGGGCGAAATGGCGCAAACGGGGCATTTTCAGGTTAAATCGGTGTGCTATAGCCCACGATTTCAGGGGTGGACTTGTGGTCCATGAGTGCTGTTGGCCAAAAATCGACCAGGGCATGCTAGGGAGGTTGGGGATCGTCCCAGTGTGGTTCGTTTAATTTTTCATGGCCATTTTAGTGGACAAACAGGCGAAACGACGCGAACTAGGCATTTTCGGCCCAAATCGATGTGCTATAGCCCACAGTTTTGAGGGTTGGCCTGGGGTCTGGGAGTGCTGTAGGCCAAAAATCGATCGGGACGTACGAGGGAGGTTGGGGATCATTTCAGTGTGGTCCATTTTATTTTTTGTGGGTATTTGAGTGAATAAACATGCGAAACGGCGCGAATGGGGTATTTTTAGGGCAAATTAGTATGCTATAGCCCATGGTTTCGGGGGTGGGCCCAGGGTCCAGTCATGATGTGGGCCAAAATTTGACCGGGGCATGCCAAGGAGTTTGGGGATCATCCCAGTGTGGTCCGTTTAATTTTCGTGGCCATTTGCGTGGACAAATGGGCAAAACGGCGTGAACGAAGCTTTTTCAGACCAAATCGGTGTGCTATATAGCCCATGATTTCAGGGTGGGCCCGTGGTCTGGGTGTGCTGTGGGCCAAAAATCTATCGGGGCTTGCCAGGGAGGTTGGGGATCGTCCCAATGTGGTCAATTTAATTTTTAGTGGCCATTTGGGTGGACAAATGGGTGAAATAATATGAACGGGGCATTTTCAAGCCAAATCTGTGTGCTATAGCCCACAGTTTTGGGGGTGGGTCTGGGGTCTGGGCGTTTGGTAGGCCAAAAATTGACCGAGACATGCTAGAGAGGTTGGGGATCATCCCAGTGTGGTCCATTTAATTTTTTGTGGCCAATTATGTAGACAAACGGGCGAAATAATACAAATGGAACATTTTCGAGCAAATTTGGTGTGCTATAGCATACGGTTTCGGGAGTGGACCTAGGGTCCGGGTGTGCTGTGGGTCAAAATTGATCAGGGCATGCCAGGGAGGTTGGGTATCATTCCAGTGTGGTCCATTTAATTTTTTGTGTCCATTTGGGAGGACAAACGGGTGAAATGATGCGAACGGGGCATTTTCGGGCCATATCGATGTGCTATAACCAATGGTTTTGGGGGTGGGCCTTGATCCGAATGTTATGTGTGTCGAAAATCGATCGGGGCTTGCCAGGGAGGTTGGGGATCATCTCAGTGTGGTTCGTTTAATTTTCATGGCCATTTGGGTGGACAAACGGGCAAAATGGTGCAAACAAGGCATTTTTGGGCCAAATCAGTGTGTTATAGCCCATGATTTTGGGGGTGAGCCCGGGGTTTTGCCGTTCTGTGGGACAAAAATCAACCGAGGCATGCCAGGGAGGTTGGGGATCGTCCAAGTATGGTCCTTTTAATTTTTATTGGCCATTTGGGTAGACAAGCGGGCGAAACGACACGAACACAGTGTTTTTAGGATAAATTGATGTGTTATAGCCCACGGTTTAGGGGGTGGGCCCAGGGTTCGGGCGTTCTGTGGGCTAAAATTCTACTTGGGCATTCTAGGGAGGTTGCAGATTATCTCAGTGTGGTCCGTTTAATTTTTCGTTGCCATTTAGGTGGACAAACGGGCGAAACGGCACAAATGGGGCACTTTTTAGCCAAATCAGTGTGCTATAGCCCATGGTTTTGGGGGTGGGTTCGGGTTCTGGGCCTGGTTTAGGCCAAAATTTGATCGAGGCATGCCAGGGAGGTTGGAGATCATCTAAGTATTGTCCGTTTAATGTTTTGAGGCCATTTGGGTGGACATATAGGCGAAACGACGCGGACGGTGTATTTTTGAGCAAATTCGGCGTGCTATAGCATATAGTTTCAGGGTTGGACCTGGGTCCAGGTGTGCCGTTGGTCGAAAATTGACTTGGGCATGCCAGGGTGGTTGGGGATCATCCCAGTGTGCTCTGTTTAATTTTTCGTGACTATTTGGGAAAACAAACGGGTGAAACAGCGCGACTGGGGCATTTTTGGGCCATATCGGTGTGCTATAGCCTACTGTTACGGGGGTTGGCCGGATCCGGGCGTTTTGTGGGTTGAAAATTGACTGGGGCATGCCAGGGAGGTTGGGGATCGACCAAGTGTGGTCCGTTTAATTTTTTTTTGCCATTTGGGTGTACAAACGGGGGAAACGGTACAAATAGGGCATTTTTAGGATAAATTGGTGTGCTATAGCCCACGGTTTTTGGGGTGGTCCCGGGGTTCAGGCCTGCTATGAGCTGAAATTGACTTAGGCATATCAGGGAGGTTGAAGATCATCCCAGTGTGGTCCGTTTAATATTTCATGGCCATTTGGGTTGATATACGGGCAAAACGGCGCGAATGTTGCATTTTTTGGCTAAATCGATGTGCAATAGCCCATGGTGTTTTGGGTGGGATAGGGGTCCGGGCGTACTGTGTGCCGAAAATTGATCAGGGTATGCCAGGGAGGTTGGGGATCAGCCCAGTATGGTGCGTTTAATTTTTCATGGCCATTTGGGTGGACAAGCGGGCGAAACAGCGCAAATGGGGCATTTTTGGGCCAAATTGGTGTGCTATAGCTCTCGACTTAGGGGTTGGGCCCAAGAGTCCGAGCGTGCTGTGAGCCAAAAATTGATCGGCACATGCCAGGGAGGTTGGGGATCGTCCTAGTATGGTCCGTTTATTTTTTTGTGGCCATTTGAGAAGATAAACGTGCGAAACTGTGCGAACGAGGCGTTTATGGGCCAAATCGATGTGCTATCGCCCACACTGTCGAGCGTGGGCCCGGGTACAGACATGCTGTGGGTCAAAAATCTATCGACGCATGCCAGAAAGGTTGAGGATCTTCCTAGAGTGGTTCGTGTTTTGCGGAAATTTTGGCTTTTGAAAGAGAGTCGCCATTTAATTTTGAAAAGGAATTAAGAAACCTTTAGAGAGTTACTTCAAATGATCCAAAACAAAAAAATCGTTTAAGTTAAGAGATTCTGAGTAAGCGGTTCTTATTAACATTTTAGGAAGGTGTTAGGCACCTAAAACGTCCGCTAACTTGCGGTTATCCGATCTGTTTGAAAACATTCTTTGATTAACTTTGAGAAGTTATTTTTTGAAAAGAAAACTGATTTTTGGAATATTTTTGTGTTTATGCAAAACCAGTTTTTTAGCGACTTAACTAAGGATTTAATTAGGTTCGCAAAACACATAAGGCGAACAATCATAAAGAAGAGGAGAAGGGGAGGAAATAAGGGATTTAGGCCTTTGGCCCAAACCAAGAAAACGTGTCCTAGTCTAATTGGGCCTTTGACCCGTTTTACCTGTCCTAGTCTAGTTTTCGAGCCTTTGGCTCGAGTCTTGCTTCACCTGTATTAAATTTACAACTTTGGCTTAGAGGTCCAAATAAATGAATAAATAAGTAGCTAAATAAAATATAATTAAATAAATGATGACAACAATGGATAAATAAACGAAAGCAATGAGACTTTCAAGCCTCCTTCGCCGCTTCAAAGATGGGACTTTCACCCTATTTTTCTTCTCTTTCGACTCCTTGTTCTTGGTATGTCATAAGATCGATGTTGGGACTTCTTCTAGGGGTTGACTCGATGATAAAAATGCAATCAGGAGTTCATGGTGAACTCAGACATAACACATTCAGATGCATCCAAAAATAAAGGAGAAAAGGATTAAGACTCTGCATTGGACCGTTTGAACTTAGTATAATTAAGCGTACATCATAATAAACTGCAAATGGCAATCAAGCAAATTATATTCATGCTTAAGGTGGTCCTATAGGATGACAGAAGACATGTGAAAAATTTAGCATTCATTGTCACATCCAGGCCAACATTTCAGAAATAAAACTAACACACATAAAGACATCTTTGATGACTAAAATAAGGAGGGAACATGATCTCCCATATAGCATTTACCCAAACATAAGGAAGCGTAGGTTGATGTAATTAAAGCAGTTTAATCCAAAGAAATCTGGGCAAAAATTCTTTGATAACACTAGTGAAAGAACCTTGAATCTAGACTTTAATTCTTTCATAACACAACTTAAAAAAATAGTGTTAATCCAAAGAAATCCCAAACTAGCTAAAGGCGGTGATGAGGACAGAAGAACAATTTTTTTTTTTGAAATTCTTTGCGGATCGGAGCAACAAGCCTAAGACTAATGCGTACACCCTACCACAGAAAGTTTAGTCCTTTGGTCTATAATAGTCCTTATAGACGAAGGCAATCACTAGTATTCCATAAAGCATGGTCTTGCAAAACTTTGAAAGTTTTAGACCGCGAAATCAATACCTAAGTAGGAAGCGATACGAATCATGCTCAAAGAAAAAGGGGGTATAAACTTCATCGATTTTTGACATCAAACGTATAACAAGTGACTAAATTTTTTCCTAGATTTGGTATTCTTCAACATACAGTTACACTCCAAAAGCTTTAATAGAAAGAGTACAATCTATAGGCTAAAAACAAAGTGGTGGGGCAGAGTATTTCTATCCTCCTCTCCTTCCCGACAAACTCAAGAATGAGTTTTTGACTGTCACATTGTCATCGGAGAATCATAGGATTTTCTAATTTTACTGTTGGACATTTTCTCATCATCCTTTTGGCATTTGAAAAGCCAAAGAACCTCAAGAGGTTGTCCTATCAACGATGGTATCAGCTCAACAGTTACGATAGCATCCCAACAATAACAACAGATAAGAAAATGGCATATATCTACTTTAAACAAGATAAACCGTCAGGCTAAGTTGTTAAACGATAATCAAGACATGAATTTTGACCCTGAAGATCAGAGATTCAAGGCACAAACAGTACATAGATGAACATCCAGATCAAAAATTACTTGATATTGTCAAGATTACGTGACGAGCTACAAAATCAAGACAAGAATGACATAAACCACAATAATAAAATTCAAATAGGAAACAACCTGACATAACAACACAACTAAATGTTCTTCTTTACTAAAGACAAACCTATGGCCTTTAAGGCCTATACAGTAAACAACCCAGCCTCATTCATGATTACTACTAAACAGATAAATAATTCTATAGAGAAAACAGATGAAGCAGAAAATAATAGGTTAAAAGGGCGACGGTAGGTTTACCTCTTTCGGGGCAGCAAAACAGGACCACGAGCTAGTGTCGGTTCATAGCCACCACCCGAGAATATTATCGTCGTCGTCAACTTAGAATTTCAATTAGTCGACAAACTTCCAAAGAAAGAATTATTGTTAGGGATTCGATTTTCTCCAAAAACTTCTTTCTTGTTTTCTTTATTCCTTAGTTTCAAATTGTTCAAACCCAAAATTTTGATACCCTAGAATTCCAACCTCAATATTTTAACCAAATTTTTCAACCCTAGAATTTCCAGCCACCAAATAACCCCAGAATTTTTTACCCCCCCCCCCCCCCCGAAGAGAAAATTTCCCCAAACTAGCTAAAATAACCCTTTTATCGATAAAATTGGCTAGGGCTTCTTTTGGGGGTAAATTAGGGTCTTTTGATGGAGATATTTTTGAAATTCAAAATTTGAATCCCCTCTCCAGCTTTATTTTTGTCCTTAATCGGTACCTATTTTTGGATTTTTTTTTTCTGGAAATTGCAACGGTGGACCAGTGGATAAAAAGAAAATGAAATACACCCCCTAAACCAATGCGAGATGACCAACTATGTACGAAATCATACACATCAGCCCTAGAAACTCGGGACTCAAACATTGGAGAGGGCCAGCGCATCAACATTAGAAAGCTTCCAGGGCTTTTATTATTTGAAAGCGAGTGGAACAGGTACGGGTTTCATGGGATACGGGTTAGTTCGGGTTTTTGTTGAATCTGATTAGTTTCACTGGTTGTTGATGTGTTGTTGAGTATTCACGTGGTTCGAGAGAATTTGGGTCGAAGCTGGGTTGAGATATTGGTGGTGGTGTTGAATTTTTGAAGCTGTTCTTGTTTTGGTGATGTCTTGTTGAAAAAGAAAGGTTAATAGGTAATGGGTCGGGTTAGACAACTTTTGGGCTTTGGACTGGGCTGGTGTAGAGGGTTGGTTGTTGGAGAAAATGGGTGATTTTGGGCCTGGGTCGGGTAGTTTATTTAGAGAAAGAAGTGGGGATTTGGCCAATTCATTTGAGTTTTGGCCAAATTGAAAATAAATTGGCCAATTGCATCACAATTATGGTCAATTTGATTTCAATTATGGCCAAATCTTATAGGTTGGCTAAATTAAATCAAAATTCGAAATAAATTGATAGTTATTTAACCCCCGAGCTTCTTGATTTGATAAAATAGAACACATATTTATCCAAATAAATTATTTTTGAGATCAAATTATGTTTAAACCAAGATTTTAATTATTAAATTTATTTTTCAAATAATCCTTAATTTAAAGTCCAATTTTGATAAAAATGTTCATTTAAATGACATCATTTATACAATTCCGTATATGGAAATACGAAAATATATAATTATCATTTAAATGACAAGTTTAACCCAAATGCATATTTTAAAATGCGTTTATTTGGCAAAAATAATTGTTGTGATTTTTTTTGAAAGTCGATGAAACTCGAGATTAAACGTAGTTTTGGAGGGCAAAAATTAGGTGTCAACGGTTCGTTTAATTTTTCATGGCCATTTGGGTGGACAAACGGGCAAAACAGCGTGAACGGGGCAAATTCAGGCCAAATCAGCGTGCAATAGCCTACGGTTTTTGGGGTAGGCCCAAGGTCCGGGGCGTGCTGTGGGCTAAAAATCGATGGGGCATGCCAGGGAAGTTGGGGATCGTCCAAGTGTGGTCTGTTTAATTTTTTGTCATTATTTGGGTGGACAAATAAGCAAAATGGCGCGAACTAGGAGGTTTTGGGGCAAATCGGTGTGCTATAGTCCATGGTTTTGGGGGTGGACCCGGGTTTCGGGCGTTCTGTAGGCTGAAAATCGATCGAGGCATGTCAGGGCGGTTGGAGATCATCCCCGTATTGTACGTTTAATTTTTTGTGGCCATTTGAGAGGACGAATGGGGAAACAATATGAATGGGGTATTTTCGGGCCAAATCATGTGCTATTACCCACGGTTTTGGGGGTGGGCCTGAGGTCCAAGCATGTTGTGGGCTGAAAATCGATCGGGGCATGCCAGGGAGATTGAGGATCATCCCAATGTGGTCCGTTTAGTTTTTTATGGACATTTGGGTGGACAAACGGGTGAAACGTTGCGAACGAGGCATTTTCGGGCCAAATCGATATGCTATAGCCCACAATTTTGGGGTGGGCCCGGGGTTCAGGCATGCTGTGGGCCAATAATCTACTGAGGCATGCCAGGGAGGTTGGGGATCATTCCAGTGTGGTCAGTTTAATTTTTAGTGGCTATTTAGGTAGACAAATGGGTGAAACGACACGAACGAGGCATTTTTGAGCCAAATCAGTGTGCTATAGCCCACGTTTTTGGGGGCGGGCTTGGGGTCTGGGTGTGCGGTAGGCTGAAAATTAACCAGGGCATGCCAGGGAGGTTGGGGATCATCCTAGTATGGTCCGTTTAATTTTTCATGGCCATTTGGGTGGACAAACAGGCGAAATGATGAGAACGAGGCATTTTCAGGCAAATTCGGTGTGCTATAGCATACGGTTTTGGGGGTGGACCTGGGGTCCGAGCGTGCTGTGGGTCGAAAATTGACCAGGGCATGCTAGGTAGGTTGGAGATCTCCCAGTATGGTCCGTTTAATTTTTCGTGGCTATTTAGGTTGACAAACCGGCGAAACAACGTGAATGGGGCATTTTTGGGCCTAATAGGTGTGCTATAGCCCTCGGTTGTAAGGGTGGGCCTAGTGTCCCACCGTGCTGTGGGCCAAAAAGTGATCGGGGCTTGCCAAGGATATTGGGGATCATCCCAGTATGGTTCGTTAAATTTTTCATGGCTATTTGGGTGGACAAACGGGAGAAGCTGACGAAACAGCACGAATGAGGCATTTTTTGAGCCAAATTGGTGGGCTATAGCCCACGGTTTTGGGGGTAGGATCGAGGTCCGGGTGTGCTGCAGGCCAAAAATCGATCGGGGCATGCCAGGGAGGTTGGGAATCATCCTAATGTGGTCTGTTTAATTTTTCATGGCAATTTAGGTGGACAAATGGCGCGAAAGAGGCATTTTTGGGCCAAATCGATATGCTATAGCCCACAATTTCGGGGCGTGCTAAGGAGGTTGGGGATCATCCCAGTGTTGTCCATTTAATTTTTTGTAGCCATTTGGGTGGACAAATGGGTGAAATGACTCAAATGAGGTATTTTTGGGCCAAATTGATGTGCTATTTCCCACGGTTTCAAGGTTGGACCCAGGGTCCAGGCGAGCTGTGGGCCAAAAATTGACCAGGGCATGCCAGGGAAATTGGGGATCGTCCTAGTGTAGTCTGTTTAATTTTTCATGTCCATTTATGTGGACAAACAGGCAAAACAGTGAATTTTCAAACCAAATCGGTGTGCGCCCACGATTTCTGGGGTGGGCCTGGGGTCTGTGTGGGATGTAGGTGTAAAATCAATTGGGGTATGCCAGGGAGGTTGGGGATCATCCCAGTGTGGTCCGTTAAATTTTTAGTTGCCATTTGGGTTGACAAACGGGTGAAACGACATAAATAGAGCTTTTTCAGGCCAAATCGGTGTGCTATAGCCCACGATTTTGGGGTGGGCTCGGGGTTCGGGTGTGTTGTGGGCCAAAAATCTACTGGGGCATACCAATGAGGTTGGTGATCATCCCAGTGTGGTCAGTGTATTTTTTAGTGGCCATTTGGGTGGAGAAACAGGTGAAACGGCACAAACGGGGCATTTTTCAGCCAAATCAGTGTGGTGTAACACATAGTTTCGAACCCGAATGGCTAAAATGAGCTCCACTGGGGAATTTTTGTGCCAAAATAATATGCTGTAGTCCATGATTTTGGGGGTGGGCCAGGGGTCTAGGCGTTCTGTGGGCATGCCAGGGAGGTTGGGGATCATCCCAGTGTGGTCCGTTTGATTTTTTGTGGCTATTTGGGCAGACAAACAGGCGAAATGGCGTGAACAAGGCATTTTCATGACAAATCACTGTGCTATATAGCCTATGGATTTGGAGGAGGGCCCGAGGTTCGGGCATGCTATAGGCAAAAAATCGACCGGGGCATGCCAGGGATGTAGAGGGTCATCCCGGTGTAGTCCGTTTAAATTTTCGTGGTCATTTGTGTGGACAAACGGGCAAAACAGCATGAATGAGATATGTTTGGGCCAAATCGGTGTGTTATAGCCCACAGTTTTGGGGGTGGCCTTGGGGTACGGGCATGCTTTGGGACAAAAATCGACCGGGGCTTGCCAGGGAGGTTGGGGATCATCTTGGTGTTGTTTGTTTAATTTTTCGTGGCCATTTGGGTAGACAAACGGGCAAAACAACGTGAATGGGGCATTTTTGGGCCAAATAAGTGTGCTATAGCTTACGGTTTTGGGCGTGGGCCTGGATCCAAGCGCGTTGCAGGCCAAAAATCAATCGAGGCATGCCAGGGAGGTTAGGGATCATCCGAGTGTGGTCTATTTAATTTCTCATGGCTATTTGGGTGGACAAACAGGTAAAACGGCATGAACGAGGCATTTACGGGACAAATCAGTGAGCTATAGCCCACAGTTTTGTGGTGGGCCTAGGATATAGGCGTGTTGTGGGCTAAAAATCGACCGTAGTGTGCCAAGGAGGTTGGGGATCATTCCGATATGGTCCGTTTATATTTTCATGGCCATTTAGGTGGACAAACGGGCGAAGCAACGCGAACGGGGTATTTTTGGGCTAAATCGATATGCTATAGCCCACGACTTTGGGGGGGGCTGGGGGTTCGGGCGTGCTCTGGGTCAAAAATTGATCGGGGTATGCCTGGAAGTTTGGAGATCGTCCTAGTGCGGCCCGTTTAATTTTGTGTGGCTATTTAGGTGGACAAATAGGTAAAACGGCGTGAATGAGGCATTTTTGGGCCAAATCGATGTCCTATAGCCAACGGTTTTGGGGGTGGGCCAAGGGTCCAGGCGTGCTGTGAGATGAAAATCGATCGGGGGCATGCCAGGAGAACGTCCCAGTGTGGTCCTTTTAATTTTTAGTGGCCATTTGGGTTGACAAATGGGCAAAACGGCACGAACATTACATTTTTGGGCCATATCGGTGTGCAATAGCCCACAGTTTTGGGGGTGGGACTGGGGTCTGAGAATTCTTTGGGACAAAAATCGATCGGGGCATGCCAGGGAGGTTAGGGATCATCCCAGTGTGGTCCTTTTAATTTTTTGTGGCCATTTGGGTGGAAAAATATATGGAACGGCGTAAATGGGGAGTTTCCAGGACAAATATTTGTGCTATAGCCTATGATTTTGAGGGTGGGCCCAGGGGCCATACATGCTGAGGGCTGAAAATTGATTGGGGCATGCTAGGGAGGTTGTGGATCGTCCCAGTATGGTCAGTTTAATTTTTTAGTGGCAATTTGGGTGCATAAATGGGCGAAATGGCGCAAACGGGGCATTTTTAGGCCAAATTGGTGTGCTGTAGCTCACGGTTTTAGGGGTGGACCTGGGGTCCGGGCCTGTTATGAACTAAAAATTGATTGGGGCGTGTCAGAAAGGTTGGTGATCATCCCAGTGTGGTTCGTTTAATTTTTTATGCTAAATCGGTTGCTTTAGCCCACGGTTTTGGGGGTGGGCCCGGTGTTCAGGCATGCTGTGGGCGAAAAATCAACCAAAGCATGCCAGGGAGGTTCGAGATCATCCTAGTGTGGTCCGTTTAATTTTTTGTGGCCATTTGGGTGTACAAATGGGAGAAACGACACGAATGGGGCTTTGTCAAGCCAGATCGGTGCGTTATAGCCCACGGTTTTGGGGGTGGCCCTGGGGTCAGGCATGATGTGGGCCAAAAATCGATCGGGGCATGCCAGTGAAGTTGGGGATCGTCCGAGTGTGGTCCGTTTAATTTTTTGTGGCCATTTGGATGGACAAACGGGCGAAACTGCTTGAACGGGGCATTTTAGGCCAAATCGATGTGCTACAGCGCACGATTTTGGGGGTGGGCCCTGGTTTCGGGTGTGTTGTGGATCCAAAATTGATCGGGCATGCTAGAGAGGTTGAGGATCATCCCAGTGTGGTCAGTTTAATTTTTTGTGGCCGTTTGGGTGGACAAACGGGCAAAACGACGTAAATTGTTCATTTTCGGGCTAAATTGGTGTGCTATAGCCCACGATTTTAGGGTTGGGTCCGGGGTACGACTATAGCGCATGCTGTGGGCCTAAAATCGACTATGGCATGCCAAGGAGGTTGGGGATCATCCTAGTGTGGTCCGTTTATTTTTCATGGCCATTTGGTTGGACAAACAGGCGAAAAGGCACGAACGGGGTATTTTCGAGCCAAATCGGAGTGCTATAGCCCACGATTTTAGGGGTGGGCTCAGGTTTCGGGTGTGCTGTGGGTCAAATATAAATCAGGGGGTACCAGGGAGATTGAGGATCATCCTAGTGTGGTCCGTTTAAGTTTTCATGGCCATTTGGGTGGACAAACGGGTGGAACAGTGTGAAGGGGGCATTTTTGGGCCAAATTGGTGTGCTATAGCCCACGATTTCGGGTGTGTGCCCGGGTTCCGGGTATGCTGTAGGCTAAAAATCAATCGGGGCATGCCAGGGAGGTAAGAATCGTCCTATTATGGTCCGTTTTATTTTTCATGGCTATTTGGGTGGACAAACAGGAGAAACGATGCGAACAGGGCATTTTCGGGCCATATCAGTATGCTATATCCCATAATTTTGACGATGGGCCCACGGTCCGGGTGTACTTTGGGTCAAAAATTGACTGAGGTGTGCCAGGGAGGGTGGGGATTATCTCGGTATGGTCCATTTAATTTTTCGTAGCCATTTGTGTGCACAAATAGGTGAAACGACATGAACGAGCATTTTTTGGTAAAATCAGTGTGCTATAGCCCATGGGTTTGGGAGTGGGCTCAGAATTTGAGTGTTTCATGGATCAAAAATCATTTGAGGTATGCCTAGGAGGGTCGGGATCATCGCAGTGTGATCTATTTAACTTTTTGTGGGCGTTTGTGTGAACATACAGGCAAAACGGTGCAAACGAGGCATTTTTTGGTCAAATTTATATGCTATAGCCCATGGTTTTAGGGGTGGGCTCGGGGTTTGGGCATGCTGTGGGCCAAAAATTGACCTAGACATGCCAAGGTGGTTAGTGATCATCCCAGTGTGGTTCGCTTAAATTTTTGTGGCATTTGGGCGGACAAACGAGAGAAATGGCGCTAATGGGGCTTTTTCAAGCCAAATCGATGTTTTATAGCCTACAGGTTCGGGCTAGGCCTGGGGTTTAGGCGTGATGTGGGCTAAAAATTGGTCGGGGTATGCCAGGGAGGTTGAAGATCATCCCAGTGTGGTCTGTTTAATTTTTCGTGGCCATTTGGGTGGACAAATGGGCGAAACAGCGCGAACGGGGCATTTTTGGGCCAAATCGGTGTGCTATAGCCCATGTGTTTAGGGGTGGGCCTGGGGTTCGAGCGTGTTGTGGGCCAAAAATTGAACGGGGCATGCCAAGGATGTTGGGTATAGTCCCAGTATGGACCTTTTAAATTTTCGTGGCTATTTGGGTGGACAAAATGGCGAAACAGTTCAATCGGGATATTTTTGGGCCATATCGGTGTGCTATAGGCCATGATTTTAGGGTGGGGCCCAGGGTTCGAGCATGTTGTGGGCCAAAATATGATTGGGGCATGCCACGGTTGTTGGGGATTATCCGAATATGGTCCTTTTAATTTTTAGTGACCATTTGGGTGGTCAAACAGGCAAAACAGCACGAACGGGATATTTTTAGGATAAATCGGTGTTCTATAGCCCACAGTTTCAGGGCTGGGCCTGGGTTCCATGCGTGTTGTGAGCTGAAAATCAATAGGGGCATGCCAAGGAGGTTGGGGATAGTCCTACTGCGGTTCGTTTAATTTTTTTGTGGATATTTGGGTGTACAAATGAGCGAAACAATGCAAACGGGGTATTTTTCAGGCCAAATAGGTGTGTTATATCCCATAATTTTGGGGGTGGGCCCATGGTCCAGGCATGCTATGGGTCAAAAATCGACCGGGGGGGTGCTTGGGAGGTTCGGGATAGTCCAAGTGTGGTCTATTTAATATTTCATGGGCATTTAGGTGGATAAACGAGCAAAACAGCGCGAAAGGGGCATTTTTGGGCCAAATCTGTGTGCTATAACCCACGGTTTCAGGGGTGGGCTCGGGGGTGTTGTGGGTACAAAATCGATTGGGATGTGCCAAGGTGGTTGGGAATCATCCCAATATGGTTCGTTTAATTTTTCGTGGCCATTTAGATGGATAAATGGGAGAAACGACATGAATGGGGCATTTTTGTGCCAAATCGGTGTGTAATAGCCCACGATTTTAGGGGTGAGCTCGGGGTTCGGGAGTTTTGTCGACCAAAAATTGATCGGGGCATGCCAGGGAGGTTGGAGATTGTCCCAGTGTGGTCTATTTATTTTTTGGTGGCCATTTAGGTGGACAAACGGGCGAAACAGCGTGAATGAGGCATTTTTGGAACAAATCGGTGTGCTATAGCCCACGGTTTTGTGAGTGGGCCCGAGGTCTGAGCGTGCTGTGGGATAAATATTGGTCAGGGCTTTTCAGGTAGGCTGGGGATCATCCAGTGTGGCCCATTTAATTTTTCGTGGCCATTTTGGTGGACAAACAGGCGAAACGTTGTGAACGGGCATTTTTGGGCCAAATTGGTGTGCTATAGCCTACAGTTTCGGGGGTGGGCTTGAGTCTGGGTGTGATGTGTGCCAAAATTTGACCAGGGCATACCAGGGAGGTTGGTGATAATCCAAGTGTGGTCCGTTTAGTTTTTCGTGGCCGTTTGGGTGGATAAATGGGCAAAACGGCCTGAATGGGGCATTTTTGGGCCAAATCAGTGTGCTATAGCCCACGGTTTTGAGGGTGGGACTAGGGTCCGGGCGTGATGTGGGCTAAAAATCGATTGATGTATGCCAGGGAGGTTGTGGATCATCCCTGTGTAGTTCGTTTAATTTTTTGTAGCCATTTGAGTGGACAAACGGGCGAAAGGGCATGAACGGGGCATTTTAGAACCAAATCGGTGTGCTATAGCCCACGGTTTTGGTGGTGGGCCCAGGGTCCTTGCGTGCTGTTGTCTGAAAATTGACTAGGGCATGCCAGGGAGGTTGAGGATCGTCCTAGTGTGGTCCGTTTAATTTTTCATGGCTATTTGGTTGTACAAAGGGGTAAAACGGTGCGAACGGGCTATTTTTGGGCCAAATTGGTGTGCGATAGCCCACAGTTTCGGGGTTGAGCCCAGGATCTGGGCGTGCTGTAGGCCAAAAATCGATCGAGGCATATGAAGGAGGTTGGGGATCATTACAGTATGGTTCGTTTAATTTTTCATGGTTATTTCGGTGGACAAACAAGTGATACGGCACGAACGGAGCATTTTCAGGCCAAATCGATGTTTTATAGCCCATGGGATCGGGGGTGGGCCCGGGACCAGGTGTACTGTGGGAGAAAAATCAAATGAGGCCTACCAAGAAGGTTGGAGATCATCACAGTGCGGTCCATTTAATTTTTCGTTGCCATTTGGGTGGACAAACGAATGAAGCAAAGCGAATAGGGCATTTTTGGGCCAAATCAGTGTGATATAGCCCACGGTTTTGGGGATGGCCTTGGGTTTTGGATGTTCTGTGGACCAAAAATTGACCGAGCATGCCAGGGAGGTTGGAGATCATCCCAGTGTGATCTGTTTAATTTTTTGTGGCCATTTGGCGGACAATGGGTGAAACAACGAGAACTGGGAGTTTTTTGGCTAAATAGGTGTGATATAGTTCAAGGTTTTGGTGGTTGGCCCAGTGTACGGGCGTGCTGTGGGCCGATGTGCTATTGCCTATAGGTTCGAGGGTGGTTCGGAGGTCGAGGCGTGCTGTGGATTAAAAATCAATCGGTGCGTGCCAGGGTGGTTGGGAATCGTCCCAATGCGGTCCGATTAATTTTTTGCGGCCATTTAGGTGGACAAACCAGTTAAACGGCGCAAACGGGGTATTTTTAGGCCAAATCGGTGTTATAGCCTATGGTTTTGGGGGTGGGCCAGGGGTTCGAGCATGCTGTGGACTTAAAATTGACCGGGGCATGCCAGGGACATTGGGGATCATACCAGTGTGGTCCGTTCAATTTTTCATGGTCATTTGGGTGGATAAATGGGTGAAAAGATGCGAGTGGAGTATTTTTGGGCTAAATTGGTTTGCTATAGCCCACGATTTTGTGGGTGGGCCTGGGTTCGAGCATGCTGTAGGCTAAAAATTGATCAAGGCAAGCCAACGAGGTTGGGGATCATCCCAGTGTGGTCCATTTAATATTTCATTGTTATTTTGGTGGACAAACTGGCAAAACGGCAGGAAATTGCCTACGGTTTGGTGGTGGGCTTGGGATTCGGGCGTACTATGGGCCAAAAATCGATCGGGCCATATTAGGGAGGTTGGGATTGTCCCAGTGTGATGGGCAAAACGGCGTGAATGGGGTATTTTTTATGCAAAATCGGTGTGCTATAGCCCACGATATCATGGGTGGGCCCAGGGTTCGGGAGTACTATGGGCCTAAAATCCACCGGGGTATGCCAAGGAGGTTTGGGATTATCCCAGTATGGTCCCTTTAATTTTTCATGGCCGTTTGGTTGGACAAACGAGCAAAACGGCATGAACAGGGTATGTTTTAGGCAAATCGGTGTGCTATAGCCCACGGTATCGGGGGTGGACACGGGGTCCGAGCGTGCTATGGGTTGAAAATTTACCGGGGCATGCCAATGAGGTTAAGGATCGTCCCAGTGTGGTCCGTATAATTTTTCGTGGCCATTTGGATAGAGAAACAGGTAAAACGGTGCGAACGAGGCATTTTTAAGACAAATACGTATGCTATAGCCCACAGATTTGAGAGTGGGCTTGGGGTCCAGGTGTGCTGTGGGATGACAATCGATCGAGGCATGCCATTAAGGTGAGGGATTAGCCCATTGTGGTTCATTTAAATTTTTGGTGGCCATTTGGGTGGACAACGGGCGAAACTGCGCGAATGAGCCATTATAAGGCCAAATCAGTGTGCTATAGCCCACGTTTTTGGGGGTGGGCTCGGAGTCCGGGAGTGCTGTGGGTCATAAATCGATCGGGGCGTGTTAGGGAGGTTGGGGTCATCCCAGTGTGGTCCGATTAATTTTTTATTACGTGCTGTGGGTTGAAAATCGATGGGGCATGCCAGGTAGGTTGGGGATCATCCCAGTTTCGTCCGTTTTATTTTTCTTAGACATTTGGGTGGACAAACATGCTAAACTGCGCGAATGGGGTATTTTTGAGCCAAATCGGTGTGCTATATTCCACAGTTTTGGGGGTGCGTCCGGGGTCCAATGTGCTGTGGGCCAAAAATCGGTCGAGGTATGCCAGGAGGTTAGGGATAGCCCCAGTATGGTTCGTTAATTTCTTAGTGGCCATTTTGGTGGACAAACGGGCTAAACGACACGAACGGGGCATTTTTGGGCTAAATTGGTGTGTTGTAGCCCACGGTTTTGGGGTTGGGCCCGGGGTCAAGGCGTGCTTTGGGATTAAAATTATCTGAGGCACGCCAGGGAGGTTGGGGATCATTCCAGTGTGGTTCATAAAATTTTTCGTGGCTATTTGGGTGGACAAACGGGAGAAACGACACGAATGGGGCATTTTGGGCAAAATCAGTGTTCTATAGCCCACAGTTTTAAGGGTGGGCCCAGGGTCCAGGCATGTTATGGGTCAAAAACCGACCGTGGTATGCCAAGGAGGTTGGTGGTCATCCCAGTGTGGTCTGCTTAATTTTTCATGGCCATTTGGGTGGAAAAACGGGCAAAACAGTGCGAACGAAGCATTTTTAGTCCAAATCGGTGTGCTATAGCCGACGATTTTGGGGATGGGCCAGCGGTTCATGCTAGGGAGGTTGTGGATCATCCTAGTGTGGTCCGATCAATTTTTGGTGGCCATTTGGGTGGACAAACGGGCGAAACAGCGCGAATAGGACATTTTAGGGCCAAATCAGTGTGCTATTGCACACAATTTTGGGGGTGGGCCCAGGGTGCAGGCAAGAGGTGTGCCAAAAATGATCGGGCATGTAAGGGAGGTTTTGGATTGTACCAGTATGGTCCATTTATTTTTTCCTTGCCATTTGGGTGGACAAACGGGTGAAACGGCACGAATAGGGGATTTTCGGGCTAAATCGATATGCTATAGCCCAAGGTTTCAATTTTAGGCCCAGGATCCGGGCGTGCTGTGGGACAACAATCCATCGGGGCATGCTAGGGAGGTTGGGGATTGTCCTAGTGTGGTCCGTTTAATTTTTTGTGGCAATTTGGGTTGACAAATATGCAAAACGACGCGAACGACATATCTTTTAGCCATATCGATGTGCTATAGCCCATGATTTTGAGGGTGGGCTCTGGTTTTGGGTTTTTCATGGGCCAAAAATCGATCGAGGCATGTCAGGGAGGTTGGGGCTTTTCCAGTGTGGTCTTTTTAATTTTTTATGGCTGTTTGGGTGGACAAATGGTCGAAACGATGCAAACAGAGCATTTTTGGGCTAAATCGGTGTGCTATAGCCAACGGTTTTGGGGGTGGGATCGGGGTCCGGGCATGCTGTGTGCCGAAAATTGATTGGGATATGACAGGGAGGTTGGGGATCATCTCAGTGTTGTCCGTTTTATTTTTCATGGCCATTTAGGTTTACAAACGGGCGAAACGGCGTGAACGGGGTGTTTCCAAGCCAGATCGGTGTGCTATTGCCCATGATTTTGGGGATGTGCCCAGGGTCCACACGTGTTGTAGGCCAAAAATCGACCGGGGCGTACGAGGGAGTTTGGGGATAGTCTCAATATGGTCCATTTAATTTTTTGTGGTTATTTGGGTGCACAAATGAGGTATTTTCGGGCCCAATCGATGTGCTGTAGCCCACGGTTTTGGGTGTGGGCTCAGCGTTCGGGCCTGTTTTGGGTCAAAAATTGATCGGGGCATGCCAGGGAGGTTGGATATCATCCTAATGTGGTCCGTTTAATTTTTTGTGGCCATTTGAGTAGATAAACGGGCCAAACGGCATGAACGGGGCATTTTTAAGCTAAATCAATATGCTATAGCCCACGGTTTTAAATGTGTGCCAGGGGTTCGTATGTGCTGTGGGCAAAAAATCGATCGGGGCATGCTAGGGAGGTTGGGGATCATCCCAGTTTGGTCCGATTAATTTTTTGTGGCCATTTTGGTGGACAAACAGATAAAACAGCGCGAATGGGGCATTTTTGGGCTAAATCAGTGTGCTATAGCCCACGGTTTTTTGGGTGGGCCTGGGATCCAGGCGTGCTATTGGCCAAAAATCAACCGAGGCATGCCAGGGAGGTTGGGGATCATCCTAGTATGGTCGTTTGGATGGACAAATGGGTAAAATGATGCGAACGAGATATTTTTGGGCCAAATAGATGTGTTATTCCCCACGGTTTTAGGGGTGGGCCTAGGGTCTAGGCGCGTAATGTGGGCCAAAAATCTATCGAGACATGCCAGGGAAGTTGGGCATTGTCCCAGTGTGGTCCGTTTAATTTTTTTCGTGGCTATTTTGGTGGACAAACTGGCAGAACGACGCGAATGAGGCATTTTCGGTCCAAATCAGTGAGCTGTAACCTACGATTTTTGGGGTGGGCCCGGGGTCCGAACGTGATGTAGGCCGAAAATCTACCGGGAAGTGCCAAGGATGTTGAGGGTCATCCCGGTGTTGTTCGTTTAATTTTTCGTGGCCATTTGGGTTGACAAACAGGCATAATAGCGTGAACATGGATTTTTGGGGCAAATAATTGTGCTATAGCCCACGATTTTAGGTGGGCCTAGGGTACGGGTATGCTGTGGGGAGAAAATCAACTGGGGCATGCCAGGGAGGTTGGTGATCATTTCAGTGAGGTCCTTTTAATTTTTCGTGTCCATTTGGGTAGACAAACTGGCGAAACGGCGTAAATGGGGCATTTTTAGGCCAAATTGATGTGCTATAGCCCACGAATTTGGGGGTGGGCCAGGAGTCCAGGCGTGTTGTGGGTCAAAAATCGACCGAGGCATGCCAGGAAGGGTAGGTATCATCCCAGTGTGCTCCGTTTAATTTTTCATTGTCATTTGGATGAACAAACAGGCGAAATAGCGCGAACGAGGCGTTTACCGGCCAAATTGGTCTGCTATAACCCACGATTTTGGGGTGTGCCCGGGGTCCAGGCGTGCTGTGGGCCAAAATTAATTGGGGCGTGCCAGGGATATTGGGGATTATCTCGGTGTGGTCCGTTTAATTTTTTGTGGCCATTCAGATTGAAAAACGAGCGAAACAGTGCGAACGGGGCATTTTTAGGCCAAATCAGTGTGCTATAGCCCACCGTTTTGAGTGTGGGCGCCTAGAGTCCTGGCAGCTGTAGGCCAAAAATTGATTAGGACATGTCAGGAAGGTTGGGGATCATCCCAGTGTTGTACGTTTAATTTTTCGTGGCTATTTGGGTGAACAAACAGGCGAAACAGCACAAACGGGGCATTTTTGCGCCAAATCATTGTTCTCTAGCCCACAGTTTCGGGGGTGGATCCGGGGTCCGAGCTTACTCTGGGCCAAAAATCGACTGGAGCGTGCAAGGGATGTTAGTGATCGTCCTAGTGTAGTCCGTTTAATTTTTCATGGCCATTTAGGTTGAGAAACGGGCAAAACGGCGTGAACGGGGCATTTTTAGGTCAATCAGTGTGCTATAGCCAACGAGTTTTGGACTGGGCCCGGGGTTCGGGCGTGTTGTGTGCAAAAAATCGACCAGGGCATGCCAGAGAGGTCGGGGATCATCTTAGTGTGGTCCGTTTAATTTTTCATGGCCATTTTGGAGGACAAACAGTTGAAACGGTGCAAACGGAGCATTTTCGGGCCAAATCGGGGTGCTATAGCCCACGTTTTTGGGGGTGGGCTCGATGTCCAAGCATGCTGTGGGCTAAAAATTAACTGGGGCATGCCTGGGAGGTTGAGGATCATCCCAAAGTGGTTCGTTTAATTTTCGTGGCCATTTGCGTGAATAAATGGGCAAAACGGCATGAACGGGGCATTTTCAGGCCAAATCAGTGTGCTATAGCCCACAATTTTAGGAATTTTCCAAGGGTCTGGGCGTGATTTGGACCGAAAATTGACCGAGGGATGCCAGGGAGGCTTGGGATTATTCTAGTGTTGTACGTAAAATTTTTCGTGGCCTTTTGGGTGGACAAACGATCAAAACGGTGCGAACTTGGCATTTTCAGATCAAATCGATGTGCTATAGCTAATGGTTTTGGGGGTAGGCCTAGGGTCCAGGCGTGTTGTGGATTAAAAATTGACTGGGGTATGGCAGGGAGGTTGGGGATCATCCCGGTGTGATCTGTTTAAATTTTTGTGGCCATTTGGGTGGACAAACGGGCAAAACAGTGCGAACGAGGCTTTTTTGGGTCAAATCGGTGTTTATAGCCCACGATTTTGGGGGTGGACCTGGGGTCTGGGAGTGCTGTGGGACAAAATCGATCGGGACGTACCAAGGAGGTTGGATATTGTCCCAGTGTGGTCCGTTTATTTTTTGTGGCCATGCGGGTAGACAAATGGGCAATACAGCTCGAACGAGGCATTTTTTGGCCAAATAGGTGTGCTATAACACACTGTTTATGGGGTAAGCCTGGGTTTCGAGCGTGTTGTGGGCTGAAAATCAATCGAAGATAACCAGGGATGTTGGGGAGCATCTCAGCGTGGTCTGTTTAATTTATCATGGCCATTTGAGTAGACAAACGGTTGAAACAGTGCGAACGAGTCATTTTCTAGCCAAATTGGTGTGCCATAGCCCATGGTTTTGGGGGTGGGCCCAGGGTCCAGGTGTGCGGTGGGTCAAAAATTAACCGAGGTATGCCAAGGTTGCTGAGGGTCATCCCGGTGTGATTCGTTTAAATTTTGGTGGCCATTTGGGTGGATAAATGGGGAATACGGCGTGAACGTGGCGTTTTTGGGCCAAATAGGTGTGCTATAGCCCACGGTTTTGAGGATAGGCCCAGGGTCCGGGCATCCTGTATGCTAAAAATTGACCGGGGCATGCCAGGGAGGTTTGGGATCATCTCAGTGTTGTTCGTTTAATTTTTTGTGGCTATTTGGGTAGACAAACGGGCAAAACGGCGTGAATGGGGCATTTTCAGGCTAAATCGGTGTGCTATAGCCCACGATTTTGGGGGTGAGTTTGGGATTCGAGCATGCTGTGGGCCAAAACTCGATCGAGGCTTGTCAGAGAGGTTGCGAATCTTCCAAGTATGGTTCTTTTAATTTTTATTGGCCATTTGGGCGGACAAACAGGCGAAATGATGCAAACGAGGCTTTTTTAGACCTAATTGGTGTGCTGTAGCCAAGGATTTCGTGTGTGGTCCCGGGTTCCAGTGTGCTGTGGGACAAAAATTTATCAGGGCGTGCCAGGGAGTTTGGCAATCATCCCACTGTGATTCGTTTAAATTTTCATGGCCATTTGGGTGTAAAAACGGGCAAAATAGCGCGAACAGGGCATTTTCTGACCAAATTGGTGTGTTATAGCCGACGGTTTTGGGGGTGGGTTCGGGGTCCGGGCATGCCAAAAATCTACCGAGGCATGCCAAGGATATTGAGGGTCATCCCGGTGTGGTTCGTTTAAATTTTCATGGCCAATTTGGTGGGCAAATAGGGAAAATAGCGCGAACGTGGCATTTTTGGGCCAAATCGGAGTGCTATAGGACACAGTTTTGGGGGTAGGATCGGGGTCCGGGCATGGTGTATGCTAAAAATCAATCGGGGAATGCCAGGCAGGTTAAGGATCGTCTCAGTGTGGAACCCTTAATTTTTCGTGGTCATTTGGGTGCGGAAATGGGCTAAAAGGCACATACGTGGCATTTTTAGGCCCAATCAGTGTGTTGTAGCCCACAGTTATAGGTGCGGGCCTGGGTTTCGGGCGTGCTTTGGGCTAAAAATTGATCGGGCATGCAAGGGAGGTTGGGGATCATTCCAATATGGTCCGTTTAATTTTTTATTGCTATTTAATTGGACAAACGATCAAAACGGCATGAACGAGGCATTTTCAAGCATAATTGGTATCTATAGCCCACGGTTTTGGGGGTGGGCCTGGTGTTCATCGTGATGTGGGACAAAAATCGATCGGGGTGTGCTAGGGAGGTTGATGATCATCTCGGAGTGGTTTGTTTATTTTTTTGTGTCCATTTGGGTGGACAAACGGACGAAACAGCGTGAATAGGGCATTTTTGGGCAAAATCGGTGTGGTATAGCCCACGATTTTGAGGGTAGCCCCGGGGTTCAAGTGTGCTATTGGCCAAAAATCGATCGGGGCATGCCAAGGATGTTGGGGATCGTCCCCGTGTGGTCCGTTTAACTTTTTGTGGCCATTTAGGTTGACAAACAGGTAAAAACGGCGCAAATGGGGCATTTTCGGGCCAAATCAATGTGTTATAGCCCACGATTTTAGGGTTGGGCCCGGTGTCCTGGCGTGCTGTCGGCCAAAAATTGATTGGGCCGTGCCAGGAAGGTTGAGTATCATCCTAGTATGATCCGTTTAATTTTTTTCGTGGCCATTCGGGTGGACAAACCGGCAAAACGATGCCAATGGGGCATTTTAGGGCCAAATCGGTGTGCTATAGCCCACGATTTTTGGGTGGGCTCGGGGTCCAGCTGTGCTATGTGCCAAAAATCGACTAGGATATGCCTGGGAGGTTAGGGATCATCCTAGTATGGTCCGTTTAGTTTTTCGTGGCCATTTCAGTTTACAACCGGGTAAAACAGTGTGAACGGGGTGTTTCCGAGCCAAACTGATTTTTTGTAGCCCACGGTTTTGGGGATGAACCCAGGGTCTAGGTGTGTTGTGCGCCGAAAATCCACCGGGGCATGCCGAGGAGGTTGGGGATAGTCCCAGTATGATCCATTTAATTTTTGTGGCTATTTCGGTGCACAAACGGGCTAAAAGGCACCAACGGGGCATTTTTGGAATGAATAGTTGCATTGTTGCCTACGGTTTCGGTAGTGGGCCCACGGTTCGGGGGTGCATCAGGATAAAAATTGATGGGGCGTTCTAGGGATCATCCCAGCTTGGTTCGATTAATTTTTCATGGCATTAGGGTGGACAAATTGGCAAAACAATATGAATGGGGTATTTTCGAGCTAAATCGTTGTGCTATAGCCATCGGTTTTGAGGGTGGTCCCGGAGTTCATGCTTGTTGTGGGCCAAAAATCGATCAGGGTATTCTAGGGAGGTTGGGAATCATCCCAGCGTGGTCCGTTTAATTTTGTATGGCCATTTGAGTGGACAAATGGATGAAATAATGCAAATGAGTCATTTTTGAGCCAAATTAGTGTGCTATAGCCCACAATTTTGAGGGTGAGCCTAGGTTTTGGGTGTGCTGTAGGTCAAAAATCAACTGGGGTATGCCAGGGAGGTTGGGGATTATCCTGGTATGATTCGTTTAAATTTTTGTGGCCATTTGGGTGGATAAATGGGAGAAACAACATGAACGGGGCATTTTGAGACAAATCGGTGTGCTATAACCCATGGTTTCGAGGTGGGCCTGGAGTCCAGGCGTGCTGTGTATTGAAAATCGATCGAGGCATGCCATGGAGGTTAGGAATCGTCCAGGTGTGATCCAATTAAATTTTTGTGGCCATTTGGGTGGATAAACGGGCGAAACAGCGCGAATAGGAAATTTTCAAACAAAATTGGTGTGCTATAGCCCATGATTTTGGGGGTGGGCCCGGGGTCTAGTCGTATTGTGGGCCGAAAATTGATTGGGGCATGCCAGAGAGGCTAGGGATCATCTCAATGTGGTCCATTTAATTATTTTTGTGGCCGTTTGGGTGGACAAACGGACAAAACGACACTCACGAGGCATTTTTGGGCTAAATTAGTGTGCTATAACCCACTATTTTGGGGGTAGGCCCGGTTTTAAGTCGTGTTGTGGATTGAAAATCAATTTGGGTTTGCCAGGAAGGTTGGGGATCATCCTAGTCTGGTCCGTTTACTTTTTCACGGACATTTGGGAGGACAAATGGGTGAAACGGCATGAACAGGGTATTTTCAAGCCAAATTGATGTCTTTAGCCAACAGTTTTGGGGGTAGGCCCAGGTTTCGGGTGTGCTATGGGCCAAAAATCGATTGGGGTGTGCCAGGGAAGTTTGGGATTACCCCAGTGTGCTCCGTTTAATTTTTTTGGCCATTTGGGTGGACAAACGGGAGAAACGGTGCGAACGTGGAATTTTTAGGCCAAATTGGTGTGGTATAGCCCATAATTTTGGGGGTGGGCCTGGGCTCTGGTTGTGCTATGGTTCAAACGTTGACCGAGGCATGGCAGGGATGTTGGGATCGTCCCCGTGTGGTCTGTTTAAATTTTCGTGGCCAATTGGGTGGACTAACAGGCAAAATTGTGCGAACGGGGCATTTTCGATCCAAATCGGTGTGTTGTAGCCCACGGTTTCGGGGGTGGGCCAGATTTCGGGCGTGTTGTGGGTCAAAAATCGACTGAGGTATGCTAGGGAGGGTTGGTATCATCTTAGTGTGGTCCTTTTAATTTTTTTTGTGTATGTTGGTAGACAAACGGGCAAAATGGCGTGAACGAGGCATTTTAGGGCCAAATTCGTGTGCTATAGCCCACGATTTCAAGGATGGGCCCAAGGTTTAGGCGTGCTGTGAGCCAAAAATCGATCGGGGCTTGCCAGGAGGTTAGGGATCGTCCTAGTATGGTCTGTTTAATTTTTCCTATCCATTTAGGTAGTCAAATGGGCGAAATGATGAACGAGGCATTTTTGGCCTAAATCTGTGTGTTATAAACCAAGGTTTTGGGGATGGGCCCAGGATCCAGGCCTGGTGTGGGTTAAAAATCCATCGGGGCATGCTTGAGAGATTGGGGATCTTCCAATGTGGACCGTTTAATTTTTTGTGGCTATTTGGGTGGACAAATGTGTGAAATGGCGCGAACGTGATATTTTTGTGCCAAATCGGTGTGCTATAGCCCACATATTCGAGAGTAGGCCTGGGATCCAGGCATATTGTCTGCCGAAAATCTACCAGGGCATGCCAGGGAGGTTGGGGATCATCCCAGTGTGGTCTGTTTAATTATTTGTGGCCATTTGAATGGACAAACGGGCAAAAAAGCGCGAACAGGGCATTTTTTGGATAGATCGGTGTGCTATATAGCCCACGGTTTCGGGGGTGGGCTCGGGTTTCGGGCATGATACAGGCTAAAAATTAACCGGTGCAAGCTAAGAAGGGTGGGGATCGTCTCAGTATGGTTTGTTTAGTTTTTTTGGGCCATTTGGCTAGATAAATGGACAAAACAGTGCGAAAGAGGCATTTTCGGGCAAAGTCGGTGTGCTATAGCCCACAGTTTTGGGGGTAGGCCCAAGCGTACTGTGGGCCAAAAATCGATCAGGGCATGTCAGGGAGGTTAGGGATCATTCCAGTGTGGTCATTTTAATTTTTCGTGGCTATTTGGGTGGACAAATGTGTGAAATGGCGCGAACGTGATATTTTTGTGCCAAATCGGTGTGCTACAGCCCACATATTCGAGAGTAGGCCTGGGATCCAGGCATATTGTCTGCCGAAAATCTACCAGGGCATGCCAGGGAGGTTGGGGATCATCCCAGTGTGGTCTGTTTAATTATTTGTGGCCATTTGAATGGACAAACGGGCAAAAAAGCGCGAACAGGGCATTTTTTGGATAGATCGGTGTGCTATATAGCCCACGGTTTCGGGGGTGGGCTCGGGTTTCGGGCATGATACAGGCTAAAAATTAACCGGTGCAAGCTAAGGAGGGTGGGGATCGTCTCAGTATGGTCTGTTTAGTTTTTTTGGGCCATTTGACTAGATAAATGGACAAAATAGTGCGAAAGAGGCATTTTTGGGCAAAGTCGGTGTGCTATAGCCCACAGTTTTGGGGGTAGGCCCAAGCGTACTGTGGGCCAAAAATCGATCAGGGCATGTCAGGGAGGTTAGGGATCATTCCAGTGTGGTCATTTTAATTTTTCGTGGCTATTTGGGTGGACAAACAGGCAAAATGGTGCAAATGGGGCATTTTCGGGCCGTATCGGTGTGCTTTTGCAAATGGCGTTTTGTGGGCCAAAAATTGATTGGGGCATGCCAGGGAGGTTGGGTATCATCCTAGTGTGGTTCATTTAATTTTCCATGGCTATTTGGGTTGGAAAACGACCGAAACAGGGTGAACCGGGTGTTTTCGAGCTAAATCGGAGTGCTATAACCCACGGTTTTAGGGATGTGCATGGGGTCCAGGTGTGTTGTGGGCCAAAAATTGATTGGGGCGTGCCAGGGAGGATGTGGATTATCTCAATGCAGTCCACTTAATTTTCATGGTCATTTGGGTGAACAAACGGGCTAAAATACACAAACGGGCTATTTTGGGGCCCAATCAGTGTGTTGTAGCCCACAGTTTTGGATGTGGGCCAGGGGTTCGGGCGTGCTTCGGGCCAAAAATTGACTGGAGCATGCCAAGGAGGTTGGTATCATCCTAATGTAGTTTGTTTTATTTTTAGTGGCCGTTTGGGTGAACAAACGGGCATAACGGCACAAACGAGGCATTTTCGAGCTAAATCGGTGTGCTGTAGCCCACGATTTTGGGGGTGAGCTCGGGGTTCGTATGTATTATGGGACGAAAATTGATCGGGACGTGCTAGGAAGATTGAGGATCATACCAGTGTGTCCGTTTAATTTTTCATGGCCATTTAGGTGTACAAACGGATTAAACAGCGCGAACGGGGCATTTTTGGGCCAATTCGATGTGCTATAGCCCATGATTTTGGGGGTGGACCCGGGGTCTAGCCGTGCTGTGAGTCAAAAATTGACCGGGGCATATCAAGGAGGTTGGAGATAGTCCCAGTATTCGTTTAGTTTATTATGGCCATGTGGGTAGACAAACGGACGAAACGGTGAGCGGAGTATTTTTGAGCCAATTCGGCGCACTATAGCCCACGGTTTTGGGGGTGGTCATGGTGTTCGAGCGTGTCGTGAGCCAAAAATATATTGGGGCATGCCAGGGAGTTTGGGGATCATCCCAGTGTGGTCCATTTAATTTTTCGTGGCTATTTGGGTGGACAAATAGGCGAAACATCACAAACGGGGCAATTTTGTATTAAATCGGTGAGCTATAGCCCGTGGTTTTGGGGGTGGGCCTGGGGTTCGGGCGTGCTGTGAGCCAAAAATCAATCAGGGCGTGCCAGGGAGGTTGGGAATCGTCCTAGTGTGGTCCGTTTTATTTCTCGTGGCCATTTGGGTGGACAAACGGGCAAAATGGTGTGAATGGGACATTTTTGGGCTAAATCGGTGTGCTATAGCCCACGATTTCAGGAGTGGGTCCGAGAATCAGGCATGCTTTGGGTCCAAAATTGATTGGGGCATATCAGGGAGGTTAGGGATCATTCTAGTGTGGTCTATTTAATTTTTTGTGGCCATTTAGGATGGACAAACGGGCTAAACGGCGTGAACGAGGTCGTTTTGAGCCAAATCGATTTGTTATAGCCCACGGTTTTAGGGGTGCGCCCGGAGTCCAGGCATGCTGTGGGCCAAAAATTGTCCGGGGCATGCCAAGAGGTTGGGGATAGTCCCAGTGTTGTCCGTTTAATTTTTGTGGCTATTTTGCTGGACAAAGGAGCTAAACGACATAAACGGTGTATTTTCGAGCAAAATCGGTGTTTTGTAGCCCGCGGTTTTGGGGTTGGGCCTGGGGTCCAGGCCTGCTTTGGGCCAAAAATTGATCGGGGCGTGCCAGGGAGGCTGGGGATAGTCCCAGTGTGGTTCGTAAAATTTTTCGTGTCCATTTGGGTGGACAAACGGGAGAGATAGAGCGAACGGGGCATTTTAGGCAAAATCGGTGTGCTATAGCCCACGATTTTGGGGGTGGGCTCGGGGTTCGGGCATGTTGTTGGCTGAAAATTGATCAGGGCATGCCAAGGAGATTGGGGGTCATCTCTGTGTGGTTTGTTTAATTTTTATGGCCATTTAGGTAGACAAACGGGCGAAACGGTGCGAATGGAACATTTTTAGTCTAAATCGATTTGCTATGGCCTACGATTTCAGGGGTGGGCTCTGGGTTCGTGCGTGCTGTGGGCTGAAAATTGACTGAGGCATGCTGGGGAGGTTGGGGATCATCCCAGTGTGGTTCGGTTAATTTTTTGTGGCCATTTGGTTGGACAAACGAGTGAAATAGCATCAATGAGGTATTTTAGGGCTAAATCAGCATGCTATAGCCCACGGTTTTTGGGGTTGGCCCGGGGACCAGACGTGCTGTAGACCAAAAATCGATCGGGGCATGCCAGGGAGGTCGGGGATCATCCTAGTATGGCCCATTTAATTTTTCCTGGCCATTTGGGTGGACAAATGGGCGAAATAGTGTGAACGAGGCATTTTTGGGCCGAATCGATGTGCTATAACCTGAGGTTTTGAGGATGAGCCCTGAGTCCGGGCGTGCTATGCGCCGAAAATCCATTGGGGCATTACAAGGAGGTTGGGGATCGTCCCAGTGTGGTCCATTTAATTTTTCATGGCCATTTGCATGTACAAATGTGCGAAACGGTGTGAATGGGATATTTTTGGGCCAAATTGGTATGCTATAGCCTACGTATTCGAGAGTGGGCCGGGCATCCGGGTGTGCTGTGGGCCAAAAATTAATTGAGGCATGCCAGGGAGGTTGGGGATCATCCCAGTGTGGTTCGTTTAATTTTTTGTGGCCATTTGGGAGGACAAATGGGCAAAATTGCAGGAATGGGATTTTTTTGGCCTAATTGGTGTGCTATAACCTACGATTTTGGGTGTGGGCCCAGGGTTCGGGCATACTGCGGGCTAAATATTAATTGGTGCAAGCCAGGGAGGTTGGGGATCATCTCAGTGTGGTCCGTTTAACTTTTCGTGGCCATTTGGGTGGACAAACGAGTGAAGCGGCGCAAATGAGGCATTTTTGGGCCAAATCGATGTGCTATAGCCCCCAGTTTTGGGGTAGGCCCGGGGTTTGGCCGTACTATGGGCCAAAAATTGATCAGGGTATGTCAAGGATGTTAGGGATTATCCTAGTGTGGTCCTTTAAATTTTTCATGGCCATTTGGGTGGACAAACGGGCGAATTAATGCAAATAGGGTATTTTCTGCCCGAATTGGTGTGCTATAGCTAACGGGTTAGGGGGTCGGACCGGGGTTTGGGCATATAGTGGGCAAAAAATTAACCAGGGCATGCCAGGGAGGTTAGGGATTATCCCAGTTTGGTTTGTTTAATATTCCATGGCTATTTAGGTTAATGAACGGGCGAAACAACGTGAACGGGGATGTGCCCGGTGTCCAGTCGTGTTGTGGGCCAAAAGTTGATCGGGGCGTGCCAAGGTTGTTGGGGATAGTCTCAATATTGTCAATTTAATTTCTTGTGGTCATTTGGGTGCACAATCGGGCTAAAAGGCATAAACACGGCATTTTCCGGCGCAATCGATGTACTGTAGCCCACGGTTTTGGGTGTGGGCCTTGGGTTCGAGCGTACTTTTGTCCAACAATTGACCAAGGCATGCCTGAGAGGTTTGGAATCATCCCAATGAGGTCCGTTTAGTTTTTCATGGCCATTTGGATAAACAAAAATGGCAAAACAGCGTGAACAGGGAATTGTCAAGCCAAATTGGTCTACTATAGCCTACAGATTTGGGGGTGAGCTCGGGGTCCGTATATGATATGGTCCAAAAATAGATCAGAGCGTGCTAGGGAGGTTGGGGATTATCCCAGTGTGGTACGTTTAATTTTTCGTGGCCATTTGGGTGGACAAACGGATGAAACAGCGCGAACGGGGCATTTTTGGGCCAATTCGGTGTGCTATAGCCCACGGTTTTGGGGGTGAGCCCAGGGTCCAGGCGTGTTGTGGGCCAAAAATCAACCGGAGTATTTCAGGGAGGTTGGGGATCCTCCCAGTGTTGTCCTTTTAATTTTTTGTGGTCATTTGGGGTGACAAACGGTAAAACGGCATGAACGGGGCATTTTAGGGCCAAATCGGTGTGTTATAGCCCACAGTATCAGGGGTGGTACCGGAGTTCGGGTGTACTGTGGCTCATAAATCGATTGAAGCATGATAGGGAGGTTATAGATCATCACAGTATGGTCCGTTTAATTTTTCATAGCCATTTGGATGGATAAACAGGCAAAATAATGCGAACGGGACATCTTTGGGCCAATCGGTGTGCTATAGCACACGGTTTTGGGGGTGGGCCCGAGGTTCGAGCATGATGTGGGGAAAAAATCAATTGGTTTATGCCAGGGAAGTTCGGATCATCCCAGTGTGGTCTGTTTAATTTTTCGTGGCTATTTGGGTGGACAAACGGGCGAAATGGCGCAAACGGGGCATTTTCAGGTTAAATCGGTGTGCTATAGCCCATGATTTCAGGGGTGGACTTGTGGTCCATGCGTGCTTTGGCCAAAAATCGACCGGGGCATGCCAGGGAGGTTGGGGATCGTCCCAGTGTGGTTCGTTTAATTTTTCATGGCCATTTGGGTGGACAAACAGGCGAAACGATGCGAACTGGGCATTTTCGGCCCAAATCGGTGTGCTATAGCCCACGGTTTTGAGGGTTGGCCTGGGGTCTGGGAGTGCTGTAGGCCAAAAATCAATCGGGGCATACGAGGGAGGTTGGGGATCATTTCAGCATGGTCCGTTTAACTTTTGGTGGGTATTTGAGTGGACAAACATGCGAAACAACGAGAATGGGGTATTTTTAAGGCAAATTAGTATGCTATAGCCCACGGATTTGGGGTTGGGCCAAGGGTTCAGTCATGCGGTGGGCCAAAAATTGACCGGGGCATGCCAAGGAGTTTGGGGATCATCCCAGTGTGGTCTGTTTAATTTTCGTGGCCATTTGCGTGAAAAAACGGGCAAAACGGCGTGCACATGGCTTTTCAGACTAAATCGGTGTGCTATATAGCCCATGATTTCAGGGTGGGCCCGTGGTCCGGGTGTGCTGTTGGCCAAAAATCTATCGGGGCATGACAGGGAGGTTGGGGATCGTCGCAATGTGGTCCGTTTAATTTTTCGTAGCCATCTGGATGGACAAACGGGCAAAACAATGCGAATGGGACATCTTTGGGCCAAATCTGTGTGCTATAGCACACGGTTTTGGGGGTGGGCCCGAGGTTCGAGTGTGATATGGGGGAAAAATCAATCGGGGTATGCCAGGGAAGTTGGGATCATCCAAGTGTGGTCTGTTTAAATTTTCGTGGCTATTTGGGTGGACAAACGGGCGAAATGGCGCAAATGGGGCATTTTCAGGTTAAATCGGTGTGCTATACCCCACAATTTTAGGGGTGGACTTGTGGTCCATGCGTGCTGTTGGCCAAAAATTGACCAGGGCGTGCTAGGGAGGTTGGGGATCATCCCAGTGTGGTTCGTTTAATTTTTCATGGTCATTTGGGTGGACAAACAGGCGAAACGACGTGAACGGGGCATTTTCGGCCCAAATCGGTGTGCTATAGCCCACGGTTTTGAGGGTTGGCCTGGGGTCCGGGAGTGCTGTAGTCCAAAAATCGATCGGGGAGCACGAGGGAGGTTGGGGATCATTTCAGCGTGGTCCGTTTAATTTTTCATGGGTATTTGAGTGGACAAACATGCAAAACGGCACAAATGGGTTTTTTTTAGGGCAAATTAGTATGCTATAGCCCACGGTTTCGGGGGTTGGCCCAGGGTCCGGTCATGCTGTGGGCCAAAAATTGACCGGGGCATACCAAGGAGTTTGGGGATCATCCTATTGTGGTCCATTTAATTTTCGTGGCCATATGCGTGGACAAACGGGCAAAACGGCGTGAACGGGGCTTTTTCAGACCAAATCGGTGTGCTATATAGCCCATGATTTCAGGGTGGGCCCGTGGTCCGGGTGTGCTATGGGCCAAAAATCTATCGGGGCGTGCCAGGGAGGTTGGGGATCGTCCCAGTGTGGTCAGTTTAATTTTTAATGAACATTTGGGTGGACAAATGGGTGAAACAATATGAACGGGCATTTTTCAAGCCAAATCTGTGTGCTATAGTCCACGGTTTTGGGGGTGGGTCCTGGGTCTGGGCGTGTGGTAGGCCAAAAATTGATCGGGATATGCTAGAGAGGTTGGGGATCGTACCAGTGTGGTCCGTTTAATTTTTTGTGGCCATTTGTGTGGACAAATGGGCGAGATAATATAAATGGAACATTTTCGAGCAAATTTGGTTTGCTATAGCATACGGTTTCGGGGGTGGACCTAGGATCCGGGTGTGCTGTGGGTCAAAAATTGACCAGGGCATGCCAGGGAGGTTGGGTATCATTCCAGTGTGGTCCGTTTAATTTTTTGTGTCCATTTAGGAGGACAAACGGGTGAAATGATGCGATCGGGGCATTTTTGGGCCATATCGATGTGCTATAACCAACGGTTTTGGGGGTGGGCCCTGATCCAAACGTTATGTGCATCGAAAATTGATCAGGGCTTTCCAGGGAGGTTGGGTATCATCCCAGTGTGGTCCGTTTAATTTTCATGGCCATTTGTGTGGACAAACGGACAAAATGGTGCAAACAAGGCATTTTTGGGCCAAATCAGTGTGTTATAGCCCATGATTTCGGGGGTGAGCCCGGGGTTTGCCTTGCTGTGGGAAAAAAATCAACTGAGGCATGCCAGGGAGGCTGTGGATCATCCAAGTGTGGTCTTTTTAATTTTTATTGGCCATTTGTGTAGACAAGCGGGCGAAACGACACGAACGCAGTATTTTTAGGATAAATCGATGTGCTATAGCCCACGGTTTAGGGGGTGGGCCCAGGGTTCAGGTGTTCTGTGGGCTAAAAATCTACTTGGGCATTCCAGGGAGGTTGCGGATTATCTCAGTGTGGTTCGTTTAAATTTTTGTTGCGATTTGGGTGGACAAACGGGCGAAATGGCACAAACGGGGCATTTTTTAGCCAAATCAGTGTGCTATAGCCCATGGTTTTGGGGGTGGGCTCGGGGTCTGGGCCTTCTTTAGGCCAAAATTTGATCGAGGCGTGCCAAGGAGGTTGGAGATCATCTAAGTATTGTCCGTTTAATGCTTCGAGGCCATTTGGATGGACATATGGGCGAAACGAGACGGACGGTGTATTTTTGAGCAAATTTGGTGTGCTATAGCATATAGTTTCAGGGTTGGGACTGGGTCCGGGTGTGCTGTTGGTTAAAAATTGACTTGGGCATGCCAGGGAGGTTGGGGATCATCCCAGTGTACTCTGTTTAATTTTTTGGGACTATTTGGGTAAACAAACAGGCAAAACAGCGTGACTGGGGCATTTTCGGGCCTATCGATGTGCTATAGCCTACTGTTATGGGGGTTGGCGGGATTCGGGCGTGCTGTGGGTTGAAAATTGACTGGGGCATGCCAGGGAGGTTGGGGATCGACTAAGTGTGGTCCGTTTAATTTTTTTTTGCCATTTGGGTGTACAAACGGGCAAAACGGTAGAAACAGGGCATTTTTAGGATAAATTGGTGTGCTATAGCCCACGGTTTTTGGGGTTGTCCCGGGGTTTAGGCATGATATGAGCCGAAAATTGACTGAGGCATGTCAGGGAGGTTGAAGATCATCCCAGTGTGGTCCGTTTAATATTTTATGGCCATTTGGGTTGACATATGGGCAACACGGCGCAAATGTTGCATTTTTGGGCTAAATCGGTGTGCTATAGCCCATGGTTTTTTGGGTGGGCTACAGGTCCGGGCGTACTGTGTGACGAAAATTGACCAGGGTGTGCCAGGGAGGTTGGGGATCATCCCAGTGTGGTCCGTTTAATTTTTCATAGCCATTTGGGTGGACAAGCGGGCAAAACAGTGCGAATGGGGCATTTTTTGGGCCAAATTGGTGTGCTATAGCTCTCGGCTTAGGGGGGTGGTCCGAAGAGTTCGAGCGTGCTGTGGGCCAAAAATTGATCGTCACATGCCAGGGAGGTTGGGGATCGTCCTAATATGGTCTGTTTAATTTTTTCATGGCCATTTGAGAAGATAAACGAGCGAAACTGTGTGAACAAGGCGTTTATGGGCCAAATCAATGTGCTATCGCCCACAGTGTTGAGGGTGGGCTCGGGGTACAGACATGCTGTGGGTCAAAAATCTATCGGGGCTTGCCAGGAAGGTGGAGGATCTTCCCAGAGTGGTTCGTGTTTTGTGGAAATTTTGGCTTTTGAAAGAGAGTCGCCACTTAATTTTGAAAAGGAATTAAGAAACCTTTAGAGAGTTACTTCAAACGATCCAAAAAAAAAATCATTTAAGTTAAGAGATTTGAGTAAGCGGTTCTTATTAACATTTTAGGAAGGTGTTAGGCACCTAAAATGTCCGCTAACTTGCAGTTATCCGATCTGTTTGAAAACATTCTTTGATTAACTTTGAGAAGTTGATTTTTTGAAAACAAAACCGATTTTAGGAATATTTTTGTGTTTATGCAAAACCAGTTTTTTAGCGACTTAACTAAGGATTTAATTAGGTTCGCAAAACACATAAGGCAAACAATCATAAAGAAGAGGGGAAGGTGAGGAAATAAGGGATTTAGGCCTTTGGCCCAAACCAAGAAAACCTGTCCTAGTCTAATTGGGCCTTTGATCCGTTTCACCTGTCCTAATCTAGTTTTCGAGCCTTTGGCTCGAGTTTTGCATCACCTGTATTAAATTTACAACTTTGGCTTCGAGGTCCAAATAAATGAATAAATAAGTAGCTAAATAAAATATAAATAAATAAATGATGACAACAATGGATAAATAAACGAAAGTAGTGAGACTTTCAAGCCTCCTTTGCCGCTTCAAAGATGGGACTTTCACCCCATTTTTCTTCTCTTTCGACTCCTTGTTCTCGGTATGTCATAAGATCGATGTTGGGAATTCTTCTAGGGGTTGACTCGATGAGAAAAATGCAATCAAGAGTTCATGGTGAACTCTGACATAACACATTCAGATGCATCCAAAAATAAAGGAGAAAAGGATTAAGACTCTGCATTGGACCGTTTGAACTTAGCATAATTAAGCGTACATCATAATAAACAGCAAATGGCAATCAATCAAATTATATTCATGGTCAAGGTGGTCCTATAGGTTGACAGAAGGCATGAGAAGAATTTAGCATTCATTGTCACATCCAGGCCAACATTTTAGAAATAAAACTAACACACATAAAGACATATTTGATGACTAAAGTAAGGAGGGAACAGGATCTCCCATATAGCATTTACCCAAACATAAAGAAACGTAGGTTGATGTAATTAAAGCAGTTTAATCCAAAGAAATCAGGGCAAAACTTCTTTGATAACACTAGTGAAAGAACCTTGAATCTAGACTTTAATTCCTTCATAACACAGTTTAAAAAAATAGTGTTAATCCAAAGAAATCCCAAACTAGCTAAAGGCGGTGATGAGGACAAAACAACAAATTTTTTTTTTTGAAATTCTTTGTGGATCGGAGCAACAAGCCTAAGACTAATGCAAACACCCTACCATAGAAAGTCTGGTCCTTTGGTCTATAACAGTCCTTATAGACGAAGGCAATCACTAGTATTCCATAAAGCATGGTCTTGAAAAAATTTGAAAGTTTTAGACCACGAAATCAATACCTAAGTAGGAAGCGATACGAATCATGCTCAAAGAAAAAGGGGGTATAAACTTCATCGATTTTCGACATCAAACGTATAACAAGAGACTAAATTTTTTCCCAGATTTGGTATTCTTCAACATACAGTTACACTCTAAAAGCTTTAATAGAAAGATTACAATCTATAGGCTAAAAACAAAGCTGTGGGGCATAGTATTTCTATCCTCCTCTCCTTCCCGACAAACTCAGGAATGAGTTTTTGACTGTCACATCGTCATCGTAGAATCATAGGATTTTCTAATTTTACTGTTGGACGTTTTCTCATCATCCTTTGGCATTTGAGTAGCCAAAGAACCTCAAGAGGTTGTCCTATCAATGATGCTCAGCTCGACAGTTACGATAGCATCCCAATAATAACAACAGACAAGAAAATGGCATATATCCACTTTAAACAAGATAAAACGTCAGGCTAAGCTGTTAAACGATAATCAAGACATGAATTTTGACCCTGAAGATCAGAGATTAAAGGCACAAATAGTACATAGATGAACATCCAGATAAAAAATTACTTGATAATGTCAATATTACATGACGAGCTACAAAATCAAGACAATAATGACATAAACCACAATAATAAAATTCAAATAGGAAACAACCTGACATAACAACACAACTAAATGTTCTTCTTTACTAAAGACAAACCTATGGCCTTTAAGGACGATACAGTAAACAACCCAACCTCATTCATGATTACTACTAAACAGATAAATAATTCTATAGAGAAAAAGGATGAAGCAGAAAATAATAAGTTAAAAGGGCGATGGTAGGTTTACTTCTTTCGGGGCAGCAAAATAGGACCACGATCTAGTATCGGATTCATAGCCACCACTCGAGAATATTATCATCGTCGTCAACTCAGAATTTCAATTAGTCGACGAACTTCCTAGGAAAGAATTACTGCTAGGGATTCGATTTTCTCCGAAAACTTCTTTCTTGTTTTCTTTATTCCTTAGTTTCAAATTGTTCAAACCCAAAATTTTGAAACCCTAGAATTCCAACCTCAAGATTTCAACCAAAGTTTTCAACCCTAGAATTTCCAGCCACCTAATAACCCCAGAATTTTTTACCCCCTCCCCGAAGAGAAAATTTCCCCAAACTAGCTAAAACAACCCTTTTAGAGATAAAATTGGCTAGGGCTTCTTTTGGGGGTAAATTAGGGACTTTTGATGGAGATATTTTTGAAATTCAAAATTTGAATCCCCTCTCCAGCTTTATTTTTGTCCTTAATCAGTACCTATTTTTGGATTTTTTTCTAGAAATTGCAATGGTGGACCAATGGATAAAAAGAAAATGAAAGCGAGTGGAACAGGTACGGGTTTCATGGGATACGGGTTGGTTCGGGTTCTTGTTGAAGCTGATTAGTTTCCCTGGTTATTGATGTGTTGTTGAGTATTCACGCGGTTCGGGAGAATTTGGGTCGAAGCTGGGTTGATATATTAGTGGTGGTGTTGAATTTTTGAAGCTGTTCTTGTTTTAGTGATGTCTTGTGTAAAAAGAAGGGTTAATAGGTAATGGGTCGGGTCAGACAACTTTTGGGCTTTGGACTGGGCTTGTGTAGAGGGTTGGTTGTTGGAGAAAATGGGTGATTTTGGGCCTGGGTCGGGTAGTTTATTTAGAGAAAGAAGTGGGGATTTGGCCAATTCATTTGAGTTTTGGCCAAATTGAAAATAAATTGGCCAATTGCATCGCAATTATGGTCAACTTGATTTCAATTATGGCCAAATCTTATAGGTTGGCTAAATGAAATCAAAATTCGAAATAAATTGATATTTATTTAACCCCCGAGCTTCTTGATTTGATAAAATAGAACACATATTTATCCAAATAAATTGTTTTTGAGATCAAATTATGTTTAAACCAAGATTTTAATTATTAAATTTATTTTTCAAATAATCCTTAATTTAAAGTCCAATTTTGATAAAAATGTTCATTTAAATGACATCATTTATACAATCCCGTATATGGACATACGAAAATATATAATTATCACTTAAATGACAAATTTAACCCAAATGCATATTTTAAAATGCGTTTATTTGGAAAAAATAATTGTTGTGATTTTTTTTGAAAGTCGAAGAAACTAGAGATTAAACGTAGTTGTGGAGGGCAAAAATTAGGTGTCAACAGTTCGTTTAATTTTTTGTGGCCATTTGGGTGGACAAACGGGCAAAACAGCGTGAACGGGGCATTTTCAGGCCAAATCAGCATGCAATAGCCTACGTTTTTTGGGGTAGGCCCAAGGTCCGAGCGTGCTGTGGGCTAAAAATCGTTGGGGCTTTCTTGGGAGGTTGGGGATCGTCCAAGTGTGGTTTGTTTGACTTTTTTGTGATTATTTGGGTGGACAAATAAGAAAAACGGCGCGAACTAGGAGGTTTCGGGGCAAATAGGTGTGCTATAGTCCATAGTTTTGGGGTGGACTCGGGTTTCGGGTGTCCTGTAGGCTGAAAATTGATCGAGGCATGTCAGGGAGGTTGGAGATCATCCCCGTATGGTACGTCTAATTTTTTGTGACCATTTGAGAGGACAAATGGGGAAACAGCATGAATGGGGAATTTTTGGGCTAAATCAGTGTGCTATTACCCACGGTTTTGGGGGTGGGCCCGAGGTCCAAGCATGCTGTAGGCTGAAAATTGACCGAGGCATTCCAGGGAGATTTAGGATCATCCCAGTGTGGTTCGTTTAATTTTTTGTGGCTATTTGGGTGGACAAACGGGTGAAACGTTATGAACGAGGCATTTTAGAGCTAAATCGATATGCTATAGCCTACGGTTTTGGGGTGGGCTCGGGGTTCAGGCATGCTGTGGGCTAATAATATACTGAGGCATGCCAGGGAGGTTGGGGATCGTTCTAGTATGGTCATTTTAATTTTTAGTGGCTATTTGGGTAGACAAATGGGTGAAACGACACGAACGAGGCATTTTTGAGCCAAATCAGTGTGCTATAGCCCACGTTTTTGGGGGTGGGCTTGGGGTCTGGGTGTACGGTAGGCTAAAAATTAACCAGGGCTTGCCAGGGAGGTTGGGGATCATCCCAGTATGGTCCGTTTAATTTTTCATGGCCATTTGGGTGGACAAATAGGCCAAACGATGAGAACGAGGCATTTTCAGGCAAATTCGATGTGCTATAGCATACGGTTTTGGGGGTGGACCTGGGGTCCGAGCGTGCTGTGGGTCAAAAATTGACTAGGGCATGCTAGGGAGGTTGGAGATCTACCAATATGGTCCGTTTAATTTTTCCTAGCTATTTGGGTTGACAAACTAGTGAAACGGTGCGAACGGGGAATTTTTGTGCCAAATCGGTGTGCTTTAGCCCTCGGTTGTGGGGGTGGGCCCGAGGTCCCACCGTGTTGTGGGCCAAAAAGTGATCGGGGCTTGCCAAGGATATTGGGGATCATACCAGTATGGTTCGTTAAATTTTTCATGGCCATTTGGGTGGATAAACGGGAGAAGCTGGCGAAACAGCATGAATGAGGCATTTTTTGGGCTAAATCGGTGAGCTATAGCCCACGATTTTGGGGGTAGGCTCGAGGTCCGAGCGTGCTGCAGGCAAAAAATCGATCGGCGCATGCTAGGGAGGTTGGGAATCATCCTAGTGTGGTCCGTCTAATTTTTCATGGCAATTTAGGTGGACAAATAGAGCGAAAGGGGCATTTTTGAGCCAAATCGATATGCTATAGCCCACAGTTTTGGGGCGTGCTATGGAGGTTGGGGATCGTCCTGGTGTTGTCCTTTTAATTTTTTGTAGCCATTTGGGTGGACAAATGGGTGAAATGACTCAAATGAGGTATTTTTGGGCCAAATTGATGTGCTATTTCCCACGGTTTCTAGGGTGGACCCAGGGTCCAGGCGGGCTGTGGGCCAAAAATTGTCCAAAGCATGCCAGGGAAATTAAGGATCGTCCTAGTGTAGTCTGTGTAATTTTTCATGGCCATTTATGTGGACAAACTGGTGAAACGGTGAATTTTTAAACCAAATCGGTGTGCGCCCACGGTTTCTGGGGTGGGCTTGGGGTCTGTGTGGGATGTAGGTGTAAAATCAACTGGGGCATGCCAGGGAGGTTGGGGATCATCCCAGTGTGGTCCGTTAAATTTTTCATTGCCATTTGGGTGGACAAACGGGTGAAACGGCGTGAACGGGGCTTTTTCGGGCCAAATCGGTGTGCTATAGCCGACGATTTTGGGGTAGGCTCGGGGTCCGAGCGTGCTGTGGGCCAAAAATCTACTGGGGCATACCAATGAGGTCGGGGATCATCCCAGTGTGATCAGTGTATTTTTTAGTGGCCATTTGGGTGGAGAAACGGGCAAAACGGCACAAACGAGGTGTGGTGTGACACATAGTTTCGAACCCGAACAGCTAAAATTGGCTCGAATGGGGAATTTTTGTGCCAAAATAATATGCTATAGTCCATGATTTTGGGGGTGGGCTGGGGGTCCAGGCATTCTGTGGGCATGCCAAGGAGGTTGGGGATCATCCCAGTATGGTCCGTTTGATTTTTTGTGGCTATTTGGGCAGACAAACAGGCGAAACGGTGCGAACAAGGCATTTTCTTGACAAATCACTGTGCTATAGCCCACGGATTTAGAGGAGGGCCCGAGGTCCGGGCATGCTATGGGCAAAAAATCGACCGGGGCATGCCAGGGATGTAGAGGGTCATCCCGGTGTTGTCCGTTTATATTTTTGGGGTCATTTGGGTGGACAAACGGGTAAAACAGCACAAATGAGACATTTTGGGCCAAATCGGTGTGCTATAGCCCACAGTTTTGGGGGTGGCCTTGGGGTACGGGCATGCTTTGGGACAAAAATCGACCGGGGCGTGCCAGTGAGGTTGGGGATCATCTTGGTGTGGTCTGTTTAATATTTCGTGGCTATTTGGGTAGACAAACGTGTGAAACAGCACGAATGGGGCATTTTTGGGCCAAATCAGTGTGCTATAGCCTACGGTTTTGGGGGTGGGCCCGGATCCAAGCGCGTTGCAGGCCAAAAATTGATCGAGGTATGACAAGGAGGTTAGGGATCATCCGAGTATGGTCTATTTAATTTTTTGTGGCTATTTGGGTGGACAAACAGGTAAAACGGTGCGAACGGGGCATTTACGGGCTAAATCGCTGAGCTATAGCCCACGATTTTAGGGTGGGCCTGGGATATAGGCGTGCTGTGGTCCAAAAATCGACCGTAGTGTGCCAAGGAGGTTGGGGATCATTTTGATATGGTCCGTTTATTTTTTCGTGGCCATTTAGGTGGACAAACGGGCGAAGCAGTACGAACGGGGTATTTTCGGGCTAAATCGATTATAGCCCACGATTTTGGGGGTTGGCTGGGGGTTCGGGCATGCTGTAGGCGAAAAATTGATCGGGGTGTGCCAGGGAGTTTGGGGATTGTGCTAGTGTGGGCCGTTTAATTTTTTGTGGCTATTTAGGTGGACAAACAGGTAAAACAGCATGAATGAGGCATTTTTGGGCCAAATCGATGTCCTATAGCCAACGGCTTTGGGGGTGGGCCAAGGGTCCAGGCGTGCTGTAAGCTGAAAATCGATCGGGGGCATGCCAGGGAGGTTGGAGATCATCCCAGTGTGGTCCGTTTAATTTTTTGTGGCTATTTGGGTTGACAAATGGGCAAAACGGCACGAACATTACATTGGCTAAATCGGTGTGCAATAGCCCACAGTTTTGGGGGTGGGACTGGGGTCCGAGAATGCTTTTGGACAAAAATCGATCGGGGCATGCCAGGGAGGTTAGGGATCATCCCAGTATGGTCTTTTTAATTTTTTGTGGCCATTTGGGTGGAAAAACGTGCAGAACGGCGTAAATGGGGAGTTTCCAGGACAAATATTTGTGCTATAGCCTATGATTTTGAGGGTGGGCCCAGGGTCCATACATGCTGTGGGCTGAAAATTGATTGGGGCGTGCTAGGGAGGTTGGGGATCATCCCAGTGTGGTACGTTTAATTTTTTGTGGCCATTTGGGTTGACAAATGGGCAAAACGGCACGAACATTACATGGCTAAATCGGTGTGCAATAGCCCACAGTTTTGGGGGTGGGACTGGGGTCTGAGAATGCTTTGGGACAAAAATCAATCGTGGCATGCCAGGGAGGTTAGGGATCATCCCAGTATGGTCTTTTAATTTTTTGTGGCCATTTGGGTGGAAAAACGTGCGGAACGGCGTAAATGGGGAGTTTCCAGGACAAATATTTGTGCTATAGCCTATGATTTTGAGGGTGGGCCAAGGGTCCATACATGCTGTGGGCTGAAAATTGATTGGGGCGTGCTAAGGAGGTTGGGGATCATCCCAGTGTGGTCAGTTTAATTTTTTAGTGGCAATTTGGGTGCACAAACGGGCGAAATAGCGCAAACGGGGCATTTTTAGGCCAAATTGGTGTGCTGTAGCTCACGGTTTTAGGGGTGGGCCTAGGGTCCGGGCCTGTTGTGAGCTAAAAATTGATTGGGGCATGTCAGAAAGGTTGGTAATCATCCCAGTGTGGTTTGTTTATTTTTTTATGCTAAATCGGTGTGCTTTAGCCCATGATTTTTGGGGGTGGGCTCGGTGTTCAGGCGTGCTGTGGGCGAAAAATCAACCAAAGCATGCCAGGGAGGTTCGCGATTATCCTAATGTGGTCCGTTTAATTTTTCATGGCTATTTGGGTGTACAAATAGGAGATACGACGAGAATGGGGCATTGTTAAGCCAAATCGGTGCACTATAGCCCACGGTTTTAGGGGTGGCCCCGAGGTCGGGCATGCTGTGGGCCAAAAATCGATCGGGGCATGCCAGTGAAGTTGGGGATCGTCCGAGTGTGGTCCGTTTAATTTTTTGTGGCCATTTGGATGGACAAACAGGTGAAATTGCTTGAACGGGGTATTTTATGCCAAATCGATGTGCTATAGCGCACGATTTTGGGGGTGGGCCCTGGTTTCGGGTGTGTTGTGGATCCAAAATTGATCGGGCATTCTAGGAAGGTTGAGGATCATCCCAGTGTGGTCAGTTTAAATTTTTGTGGCCGTTTGGGTGGACAAATGGGCGAAACGACGCAAATGGTGCATTTTCGAGCTAAATTGGTGTGCTATAGCCTACGGTTTTAGGGTTGGGCCCGGGGTACGACTATAGCCCATGTTGTGGGCCTAAAATTGACTAGGGCATGCCAGGGAGGTTGGGGATTATCCTAGTGTGGTCCGTTTATTTTTCGTGGCCATTTGGTTGGACAAACAGGCGAAACGGCACGAACGGGGCATTTTCGGGCCAAATCGGAGTGCTATAGCCTACGATTTTGGGGGTGGGCTCAGGTTTCGGGTGTGATGTGGGTCAAAAATAAATCAGGGGGCACCAGGGAGATTGAGGATCATCTTAGTGTGGTCTGTTTAAGTTTTCATGGCCATTTGGGTGGACAAACGGGTGGAACAGTGCGAAGGGGGCATTTTTGGGCCAAATTGGTGTGCTATAGCCCACGATTTCGGGTGTGTGCCCGGGTTCCGGGCATGGTGTAGGCTAAAAATCAATCGAGGCATGACATGGAGGTGAGGATCGTCCCAGTATGGTCCGTTTTATTTTTCATGGCTATTTGGGTGGACAAACGGGAGAAACGACGCGAACGGGGCATTTTCGGGCCATATCGGTATGCTATAGCCCATAGTTTCAAGGATGGGCCCAGGGTCCGTGTGTACTGTGGGTCGAAAATTGACTGGGGTGTGCCAAGGATGTTAGGGATTATCTCGGTATGTTCCATTTAATTTTCCGTAGCCATTTGTGTGCACAAACAGGTGAAACGGCATGAACGAGCATTTTTTGGTGAAATCGGTGTGCTATAGCCTACGGTTTTAGGAGTGGGCCCAGAATTTGAGTGTTCCATGGATCAAAAATCGTTTGAGGTATGCCTGGGAGGTTCGGGATCATCCCAGTGTGATCTATTTAACTTTTTGTGGGCATTTATGTGAACAAACCGGCAAAATAGTGCGACCGAGGCATTTTCTGGTCAAATTTATATGTTATAGCCCATGGTTTTGGGGGTGGGCTCGGGGTTCGGGCGTGCTGTGGGACAAAAATTGACCGAGACATGCCAGGGTAGTTGGTGATCATCCCAGTGTGGTTCGCTTAATTTTTTGTGGCATTTGGGTGGACAAACGAGAGAAATGGCGCTAATGGGGCATTTTCAAGCCAAATCAATGTTTTATAGCCTACAGGTTCGGTTTAGGCCTGGGGTTTAGGTGTGATGTGGGCCAAAAATTGGTCGGGGTATGCCAGGGAGGTTGAAGATCATCCCAGTGTGGTCTGTTTAATTTTTCGTGGCCATTTGGGTAGACAAATGGGCGAAACAGTGCGAACGGGGCATTTTTGGGCCAAATCGGTGTGCTATAGCCCATGTGTTCGGGGGTAGGCTAGGGGTTCGAGCGTGCTGTGGGCCAAAAATTGAACGGGGCATGCCAAGGATGTTGGGTATAGTCCCAGTATGGCTCGTTTAATTTTTCGTGGCTATTTGAGTGGACAAAATGGCGAAATAGTCCAAATGGGATATTTTTGTTCCATATCGGTGTGCTATAGGCCACGATTTTAGGGTAGGGCCCAGGGTTCGAGCGTGTTGTGGGCCGAAAAATGATTGGGGCATGCCACGGTTGTTGGGGATTATCCCAATATGGTCCGTTTAATTTTTAGTGACCATTTGGGTGGACAAACAGGCAAAACGGCACGAACGGGACATTTTTAGGATAAATCGGTGTTCTATAGCCCACAGTTTCAGGGCTGGGCCTGGGGTCCATGCGTGTTGTGAGCTGAAAATCAATCGGGGTGTGCCAAGGAGGTTGGGGATAGTCCCACTATGGTCAGTTTAATTTTTTATGGATATTTGGGTGTACAAAGGAGCAAAACGATGGAAACGGGGTATTTTTCAGGCCAAATCGATGTGTTATATCCCATAATTTGGGGGTGGGCCATGGTCCAGGCATGCTATGGGCCGAAAATCAATCGGGAGTGGGGGGTGCTTGGGAGGTTTGGGATAGTCTAAGTGTGGTCTATTTAATTTTTCATGGGCATTTGGGTGGATAAACGGGCAAAACAGCGTGAAAGGGGCATTTTCAGGCCAAATCTGTGTGTTATAACCCACGGTTTCAGGGGTGGGCCCGGGGGTGTTATGGGTAAACAATTGATCGGGATATTCCAGGGTGGTTGGGAATCATCCCAATATAGTTCGTTTAATTTTTCGTGGCCATTTAGGTGGATAAATGGGAGAAACAACATGAACGGGGCATTTTTGTGCCAAATCAGTGTACAATAGCCCATGATTTTAGGGGTGAGCTCACGGTTCAAGAGATTTGTCGATCAAAAATTGATCGGGGCATGCCAGGGAGGTTGGAGATCGTCCCAGTGTGGTCTGTTTATTTTTTCGTGGCCATTTGGGTGGACAAATGGGCGAAACAGCGTGAATGAGGCATTTTTGAAACAAATCGGTGTGTTATAGCCCACGGTTTTGGGGGTGGGCCCGAGGTACGAGCGTGCTGTGGGATAAATATTGGTTGGAGCTTTTCAGGAAGGTTGGAGATCATCCAGTGTGGCCCGTTTAATGTTTCGTGGCCATTTGGGTGGACAAACAGGAGAAACACTGTGAACGGGCATTTTTGGGCCAAATTGGTGTGCTATAGCCTACAGTTTCGGGGGTGGGCTTGAGTCCGGGCGTGCTGTGAGCCAAAATTTAACCAGGGCATACCAGGGAGGTTGGTGATAATCCCAGTGTGGTCCGTTTAACTTTTTGTGGCCATTTGGGTGGAAAATGGGCAAAACGGCCTGAATGGGGCATTTTTGGTCCAAATCAGTGTGCTATAGCCCATGGTTTCGAGGGTGGGACTAGGGTCCGGGCGTGATGTGGGCTAAAAATAGATTGAGGTATGCCAGGGAGGTTGGGGATCATCCCTGTGTGGTTCGTTTAATTTTTTGTAGCCATTTGAGTGGACAAACGGGCGAAAGGGCATGAACGGGGGCATTTTAGAACCAAATCGGTGTGCTATAGCCCATGGTTTTGGTGGTGGGCCCAGGGTCCTTGCATGATGTTGTCTGAAAATTAACCAGGGTATGCCAGGGAGGTTGAGGATCGTCCTAGTGTGGTCCGTTTAATTTTTCATGGCTATTTGGTTGTACAAAGGGGTAAAACGGTGTGAACGGGGTATTTTTGGGCCAAATCGGTGTGCGATAGCGCACGGTTTTGGGGTTGAGCCCAGGATCCGAGCGTGCTATAGCCAAAAATCGATCGAGGCATACGAAGGAGGTTGGGGATCATTCCAGTATGGTCCATTTAATTTTTCATGGTTATTTGGGTGGACAAACAAGCGATACGGTGCAAACTGAGCATTTTCAGGCCAAATCGGTGTTTTATAGCCCATGGGTTTGGGGGTGGGCCCGAAGACCGGGTCTACTGTGGGAGAAAAATCAAATGGGGCCTACCAAGAAGGTTGGAGATCGTCACAGTGTGGTCCATTTAATTTTTCATTGCCATTTGGGTGGACAAATGAATGAAACAAAGCGAATAGGGCATATTTGGACCAAATCGGTGTGCTAAGCCCACAATTTTGGGGATGGGCTGGGGTTCCGGATGTGATGTAGACCAAAAATTTACCGAGCGTGCCAGAGAGGTTGGAGATCATCCCAGTGTAATCTGTTTAATTTTTTGTGGCCATTTGGTGGACAACGGGTGAAACAGCGAGAACTGGGAGTTTTTGGGCTAAATCGGTGTGATATAGTTCAAGGTTTTGGGGGTTGGCCCAGTGTACGGGCGTGTTGTGGGCTGATGTGCTATTGCCAACAGGTTCGAGGGTGGTTCTGAGGTCGCGGCGTGCTATGGATTGAAAATCGATCGGGGCGTGCCAGGGTGGTTGGGAATCGTCCCAATGCGGTCCGATTAATTTTCGCGGCCATTTAGGTGGACAAACCAGTGAAACGGTGCGAACGGGGCATTTTTAGGCCAAATCGGTGTTATAGCCTATGGTTTTGGGGGTGGGCCAGGGGTTCGAGCGTGCTGTGGACTTAAAATTGACCGGGGCGTGCCAGGGATGTTGGGGATCATACCAGTATGGTTCGTTCAATTTTTCATGGTCATTTGGGTGGATAAATGGGTGAAAAGGCGCGAATGGGGTATTTTCGGCCTAAATTGGTTTGCTATAGCCCATGATTTTGTGGGTGGGCTCGGGTTCGGGCGTACTGTAGGCAAAAAATTGATCAAGGGAAGCCAACGAGGTTGGGGATCATCCTAGTGTGGTCCGTTTAATATTTCATGGCTATTTTGGTGCAGAAACTGGCAAAATGGCGGGAAATAGCCTACGGTTTGGTTGTGGGCTTGGGGTTCGGGCGTACTGTGGGCCATAAATCGATCGGGGCATGTCAGGGAGGTTGGGATCGTCCCAGTGTGAAGGGCAAAATGGCGTGAATTAGGTATTTTTTATGCAAAATCGGTGTTCTATAGCCCACAATATCAGGGGTGGGCCCGGGGTTCGGGAGCACTATGGGCCAAAAATCGACCGTGGTATGCCAAGGAGGTTGGGGATCGTCCTAATATGGTCCCTTTAATTTTTCATGGCTGTTTGGTTGGACAAACGGGCAAAACGGCGTGAACAGGGTATGTTTTAGGCAAATCGGTGTACAATAGCCCACGGTATCGGGGGTGGACACGGGGTCCGAGCATGCTATGGGTTGAAAATTGATCGGGGCATGCCTATGAGGTTAAGGATCATCCCAGTGTGGTCCGTTTAATTATTCGTGGCCATTTGGATGGAGAAACAGGCGAAACGGTGCGAACGAGGTATTTTCAAGACAAATACATGTGCTATAGCCCACGAATTTGAGAGTGGGCCTAGGGTCCAGGTATGCTGTGGGCTAACAATTGATCGAGGCATGCCATTAAGGTGAGGGATTAGCCCAGTGTGGTTCATTTAAATTTTTGGTGGCCATTTGGGTGGACAAACGGGCGAAACAGCGCGAATGAGGCATTTTAAGGCCAAATCAGTGTACTATAGCCCACGTTTTTGGGGGTGGGCTCGGAGTCCAGGAGTGCTGTGGGTCAAAAATTTATCGGGGCGTGTTAGGGAGGTTGGGGTCATCCCCGTGTGGTCCGGTTAATTTTTCATTGCGTGTTGTGGGTTGAAAATCGACTGGGGCATCCCAGGTAGGTTGGTGATCATCCCAGTGTGGTCCGTTTCATTTCTCGTGGCCATTTGGGTGTACAAATGGGCAAAACGGTGCAAACAAAGCATTTTCAGCCCTAATTGGTGTGCTATAGCCCACAGTTTCTGGGATGGGCCTAGGGTCAGGGCATGCTGTGGGCTGAAAATCGACTGGGGCATGGTAGATAGGTTAGGGATCATCTCAGTTTGGTCCATTTTATTTTTCTTTGCCATTTGGGTGGAAAAACGTGCTAAACTGCGCGAACGGGGTGTTTTTGAGCCAAATCGGTGTGCTATATTCCACGGTTTCGGGGGTGCGCTCGGGGTCCAGCATGCTGTGGGCCAAAAATTGGTCAGGGCATGCCAGGAGGTTGGGGATAGCCCCAGTGTGGTTCGTTAATATCTTAGTGGCCATTTTGGTGGACAAACGGGCTAAACGACACGAACGGGGCATTTTTGGGCTAAATTGGTGTGTTGTAGCCCACGGTTTTAGGGTTGGGCCCGGGGTTCAGGCGTGCTTTGGGTTTAAAATTGTCCGAGGCATGCCAGGGAGGTTGGGGATCATTCCAGTGTGGTTCATAAAATTTTTTGTGGCTATTTGGGTGGACAAATGGGAGAAACGGCACGAACGGGGCATTTTGGATAAAATCAGTGTTCTATAGCCCACAGTTTTAAGGGTGGGCCCAGGGTCCAGGCGTGTTATTGGTCAAAAATCGATCGTGGTGTGCCAAGGAGGTTGGTGGTCATCCCAGTGTGGTCTGTTTAATTTTTCATGGCCATTTGGGTGGAAAAATGGGCAAAACGGTGCGAACGGAGCATTTTCAGTCTAAATCGGTGTGCTATAGCCCATGGTTTTGGGGATGGGCCCACAGTTCATGCTAGGGAGGTTGGGGATCATCGTAGTGTGGTCAGATTAATTTTTGGTGGCCATTTGGGTGGACAAACAGGCGAAACAATGCGAATAGGACATTTTAGGGCCAAATCAGCGTGCTATTGCACACAATTTTGGTGGTGGGCCTAAGGTCCAGGCATGAGGTGGGCCAAAAATGATCGGACATGTAAAGGAGGTTTTAGATCGTACTAGTATGGTCCATTTATTTTTTCCTTGCCATTTGGGTGGACAAACGGGTGAAACGGCACGAATGATGGATTTTCGGGCTAAATCGGTGTGCTATAGCCCAAGGTTTCAGTTTTAGGCCCAGGATCCGGGCGCGTTGTGGGCCAACAATCCACCGGGGCATGCCAGGGAGGTTGGGTATCATCCCAGTGTGGTCCGTCTAATTTTTTTTTGTAATTTGGGTTGACAAATATGCAAAACGACGCGAACAACATATTTTTTAGCCATATTGATGTGCTATAGCCCACGGTTTTGAGGGTGGGCTCGAGTTTTGGGTTTTTCATGGTCCAAAAATCGATCGGGGCATGTCAGGGAGGTTGAGGCTTTTCCAGTGAGATTTGTTTAATTTTTTATGGCCATTTGGGTGGATAAACGATCGAAACGATGCAAACTGAGCATTTTTGGGCCAAATTGGTGTGCTATAGCCAACGGTTTTGGGGGTGGGACCAGGGTCCGGGAATGTTGTGTGCCAAAAATCGATCGGGACATGCCAGGGAGGTTGGGGATCATCTCAGTGTTGTCCGTTTAATTTTTGTGGCCATTTGGGTTTACAAAAGGGCAAAACGGCGTGAACGGGATATTTCCAAGCCAAATCGGTGTGCTATTGCCCACGATTTAGGGGATGTGCCCAGGTTCCAGACGTGTTGTTGGACGAAAATCGACCGGGGCGTACGAGGGAGTTTGGGGATAGTCTCAATGTGGTCCATTTAATTTTTTATGGTTATTTGGGTGCTCAAATGAGGCATTTTCGGGCCCAATCGATGTGCTGTAGCCCACAATTTTAGGCGTGGACTCAGCGTTTGGGCGTGTTTTGGGTCAAAAAATTGATCGGGGCATGCCAGGGAGGTTGGAGATCATCCCAATGTGGTCTATTTAATTTTTCGTGACCATTTGCAAAACGGCATGAACGGGGCATTTTTGAGCCAAATCGATGTGCTATAGCCCACAGTTTTAAATGCGTGCCTGGGATTCGTATGTGTTGTGGACCAAAAATTTATCGGGGCGTGCTAGGGAGGTTGGGGATCATCCTAGTTTGGTCCGATTAATTTTTTGTGGCCATTTTAGTGGACAAACAAATAAAACAGCGCGAATGGGGCATTTTAGGGCTAAATCGGTGTGCTATAGCCCACGGTTTTATGGGTGGGCCCGGGATCCAGGTGTGCTGTAGGCTAAAAATCGATCGAGGCATGCCAGGGTATGGTCGTTTGGATGGAAAAATGGGTAAAACGATGCGAACGGGATATTTTTGGGCCAAATAGATGTGTTATTGCCCACGGTTTTAGGGGTGGGCCTGGGGTCCAAGCGCGTGATGTAAGCCAAAAATCTATCGGGACGTGCCAGAGGGGTTGGGCAATGTCCCAGTGTGGTCCGTTTAATTTTTTTCGTGGCCATTTGGGTGGACAAACCGGTAAAACAACGCGAATGAGGCATTTTTGGTCCAAATCAGTGAGCTATAACCTATGATTTTAGGGGTGGGCTCGGGGTCCGAGCGTGCTGTGGGTCGAAAATCTATCGGGAAGTGCCAAGGATGTTGAGGGTCATCCTGATGTTGTTCATTTAATTTTTCGTGGCCTTTTGGGTTGACAAACGGGCCCAGGGTAGGGTATGTTGTGGGCCAAAAATCAATCGGGGCATGCCAGGAAGGCTGGTGATCGTCTCGGTGAGGTCCTTTTAATTTTTTGTGGCCATTTGGGTGGACAAACGGGTGAAACGACGTAAATGGGGCATTTTTAGGCTAAATCGGTGTGCTATAGCCCACGGAATTGGGGGAGGGCCAGGAGTCCAGGTGTGCTGTGGGTCAAAAATCGACCGAGGCATGCCAGGAAGGGTAGGGATCATCCTAGTGTGGTCCATTTATTTTTTCATGGTCATTTGGGTGGACAAACGGGCGAAATGGCGCGAACGGGGCGTTTACTGGCCAAATTGGTGTACTATAACCCACGGTTTTGGGGGTGTGCCCGGGGTCCAGGCGTGCTGTAGGCCAAAATCAATCGGGGCATGCCAGGGAGATTGGGGATCATCCCGGTGTGGTCTGTTTAATTTTTTGTGGCCATTCAGATGGAAAAAAGGGCGAAACAGTGCGAACGAGGCATTTTAACGCCAAATCGGTGTGCTATAGCCCACGGTTTTGAGGGTGGGCGCCTAGAGTCCTGGCAGCTGTAGGCCAAAAATTGACCGGGATATGCTAGAAAGGTTGGGGATTATCCCAGTGTTGTACGTTTAATTTTTTGTGGCTATTTGGGTGAACAAACAAGCGAAAAAGCGCAAATGGGGCATTTTTGCGCCAAATAAGTGTGCTATAGCCCACAGTTTCGGGGTGGATCCGGGGTCCGAGCATACTCTGGGCCAAAAATCGGCTGGAGCATGCAAGGGATGTTAGTGATCGTCCTAGTGTAGTCCGTTTAATTTTTCATGGCCATTTAGGTTCAGAAACAGGCAAAACGGCGTGAACGGGGCATTTTTGGGCCAAATCGGTGTGCTATAGTCAATAGTTTTGGGACTAGGCCCGGGGTTCGGGCGTGTTGTGTGCCAAAATCGACTGGGGCATGCCAGAGAGGTCGGGGATCATCTTAGTGTGGTCCGTTTAATTTTTCGTGGCCATTTGGGAGGATAAACAGTTGAAACGGTGCAAACAGGGCATTTTCGAGCCAAATTGGGGTGCTATAGCCCACGTTTTTGGGGGTGGGATTGATGTTCGAGCGTGCTGTGGGCCAAAAATTAATCGGGGCATGCCTAGGAGCTTTAGGATCATCCCAGTGTGGTCCGTTTAATTTTTTGTGGCCATTTGCATGGATAAACGAGAAAAACGGCATGAACGGGGCATTTTCGGGGCCAAATCAGTGTGCTATAGCCCACAATTTTTGGAATTAGCCAGGAGTCTTGGCATGATTTGGACCGAAAATTGACCGAGGGATTCCAGAGAGGTTTGGGATTGTTCTAGTGTTGTCCATAAAATTTTTCGTGGCCTTTTGGGTGGACAAACAGGCAAAACGGTGTGAACTTGGCATTTTCAGATCAAATCGGTGTGCTATAGCTAATGGTTTTGGGGGTAGGCCTAGGGTCCAGGCGTGTTGTGGATCAAAAATTGATTGGGGTGTGGCAGGGAGGTTGGGGATCATCCCGGAGTGATCTGTTTAAATTTTTGTGGCCATTTGGGTGGATAAACGGGCATAACAGTGCGAACGAGGCATTTTTGGGTCAAATCGGTGTGCTATAGCCCACGATTTTGGGGGTGGGCCTGGGGTCCGGGAGTGCTGTGGGCCAAAATCGACCGGGACGCGCCAAGGAGGTTAGGTATTGTCCCAGTGTGGTCCGTTTATTTTTTCATGGCCATGTAGGTAGACAAATGGGCAATACAGCTCGAACGGGGTATTTTTGGGCCAAATATATGTGCTATAACACACTGTTTATGGGGTGAGCCTGGGTTTCGAGCGTGTTGTGGGCCAAAAATCGATCGGAGATAATCAGAGATGTTGGAGATCATCTCAGCGTGGTATGTTTAATTTTTCGTGGCTATTTGAGTAGACAAACGGATGAAACAGTGTGAACGAGTCATTTTCTAGCCAAACTGGTGTGCCATAGCCCATGGTTTTGGGGGTGAGCCCAGGGTCCGGGTGTGCAGTGGGTCAAAAATTAACCGAGGTATGCCAAGGTTGTTGAGGGTCATCCCGGTGTGGTTCGTTTAAATTTTTGTGGCCATTTGGGTGGACAAACGGGGAATACGGCGCGAACGTGGCATTTTTGGGCCAAATCGGTGTGCTATAGCCCACGATTTTGAGGATAGGCCCGGGGTCCGGGCATTCTGTATGCTAAAAATTGACCGGGCATGCCAGGAAGGTTTGGGATCATCTCAGTGTTGTCCGTATATTTTTCGTGGCTATTTGGGTGGACAAACGGGCGAAACGGCGTGAATGGGGTATTTTCAGGCTAAATCAGTGTGCTATAGCCCACGATTTTGGGGGTGGGTTTGGGTTTCGAGCGTGCTGTGGGCCAAAACTCAATTGGGGCTTGTCACGGAGGTTGGGAATCTTCCCATTATGTTTCTTTTAATTTTTCTTGGCCATTTGGGTGGACAAACAGGCGAAACGATGCGAATGAGGCTTTTTTAGACCTAATCGGTGTGCTATAGCCAAAGATTTCGTGGGTGGTCCTGGGTTCGAGCGTGTTGTGGACTAAAAATTAATCGAGGCATGCCAGGGAGTTTGGGAATCATCCCACTGTGATTCGTTTAATTTTTTGTGGCCATTTGGGAGTAAAAATGGGCCAAATAGCGCGAACAGGGCATTTTCTAACCAAATCGGTGTGTTATAGCTGACGGTTTTGGGGGTGGGCTCGGGGTCCGGGCATGCTGTGGGCCAAAAATCTATCGAGGCATGCCAAGGATATTGAGGGTCATTCCTGTGTGGTTCGTTTAAATTTTCATGGCCAATTTGGTGGACAAATAGGGAAAATGGCGAGAATGTGGCATTTTTGGGCCAAATCGGAGTGCTATAGGACACAGTTTTGGGGGTAGGACTGGGGTCCAGGCATGGTGTGTGCAAGAAATCGACCGGGGCATGCCAGGCAGGTTGGGGATCGTCTCAGTGTGGAACCTTTAATTTTTCGTTGTCATTTGGGTGCAGAAACAGGCTAAAAGGCACATACGTGGCATTTTTAGGCCCAACGGTGTGCTGTAGCCCATAGTTATAGGTGTGGGCTCGGGGTTAGGGCGTGCTTCGGGCCAAAAATTGACCAGGGCATGCAAGGGAGGTTGGGAATCGTCCAAATATGGTTTGTTTAATTTTTTGTGGCCATTTAATTGGACAAACGAGCAAAACGGCATGAACGGGGCATTTTCAAGCAAAATTGGTGTGCTATAGCCCACAATTTTGGGGGTGGGACCGGTGTTTATACGTGATGTTGGCCAAAAATTGATCGGGGTGTGCTAGGGAGGTTGAGGATCATCCCAGTGTGGTTTGTTTAATTTTTTGTGGCCATTTGGGTGGACAAACGGACTAAACAGCGTGAATGGGGTATTTTTGGGCAAAATCGGTGTGGTATAGCCCACGGTTTTGGGGGTTGCCCCGGGGTCCAGGTGTGCTATTGGCCAAAAATCGATCGGGGCATGCCAAGGATGTTGGGTATCGTCCTCGTGTGGTCCGTTTAACTTTTCGTGGCCATTTAGGTGGACAAACAGGTAAAAATGGCGTAAACGGGGCATTTTCGAGCCAAATCATTGTGTTATCGCCCACGATTTTAGGGGTGGGCCCAGGGTCCTGGCATGCTGTGGGCCGAAAATTGATCGGACCGTGCCAGGGAGGTTGGGTATCATCCCATTATGATCCGTTTAATTTTTTTCGTGGCCATTCGGGTGGACAAACTGGTAAAACGACGCCAATAGGGCATTTTAGGGCCAAATTAGTGTGCTATAGCCCACGATTTTAGGGTGGGCTGGGGGTCCAGCTATGTTCTATGCCAAAAATCGACTAGGATATGCATGGGAGGTTAGAGATCATCCTAGTGTGGTCCGTTTAGTTTTTCGTGGCCATTTCGGTTAACAAACGGGTAAAACAGCGTGAATGGGGTTTTTTCGAGCCAAATCGATTTTTTGTAGCCCACGGTTTTGGGGATGAACCCCAGGGTCCAGGCGTGTTGTGGAACAAAAATCCACCGGGGCATGCTGAGGTGGTTGGGATAGTTCCAGTATGATTCGTTTAATTTTTGTGGCCATTTCGGTGCACAAACGGGCTAAAAGGCACCAACGGGGCATTTTTGGAACCAATAGTTGCATTGTAGCCTACGGTTTTGGTAGTGGGCCCAGGGTTCGGGGGTGCATCAGGATGAAAATTGATCGGGTCATTCTAGGGATCATCCCAGCGTGGTCCGAATAATTTTTTATGGACATTTGGGTGGACAAACTGGCAAAACAGCGTGAATGAGGTGTTTTTGAGCCAAATCACTGTACAATAGCCATCGGTTTTGAGGGTGGTCCTGGGGTTCGTGCTTGATGTGGGCCAAAAATCAATCGAGGTATGCTAGGGAGGTTGGGTATCATCCCAACGTGGTCCGTTTAATTTTGTATGGCCATATGAGTAGACAAATGGATGAAATAATGCGAACGAGTCATTTTTGAGCCAAATTGGTATGTTATAGCCCACGGTTTTGAGGGTGAGCCTGGGGTTTGAGCGTGCTATAGGTCAAAAATCAATTGGGGTATGCCAGGGAGGTTTGGAATTGTCCCAGTGTGATTCGATTAAATTTTTTTGGCCATTTGGGTGGATAAACGGGCGAAACAGCGCGAATAGGAAATTTTCAAGCAAAATTGGTGTGTTATAGCCCATGATTTTGGGGGTGGGCCCGGGGTCCAGTCGTATTATGGGCCGAAAACCGATCGGGGCATGCCAGATAGGCTAGGGATCATCTTAGTGTGGTCCATTTAATTATTTTTATGGCCATTTTGGTGGACAAACGGACAAAATGACACTCACGAGGCATTTTTGGGCTAAATTGGTGTGCTATAACCCACCATTTTAGGGGTAGGCCAGGGTTTAGGGCGTGTTGTGGGTTGAAAATCGATTTGGGCTTGACAGGGAGGTTGGGGATCATCCTAGTCTGGTCCGTTTAATTTTTCGCAGCCATTTGGGAGGACAAATGGGTGAAACGGCATAAACAGGGTATTTTCAAGCCAAATTGATGTCTTTAACCCAAAGTTTCGGGGGTAGCCCCTGGTTTCGGGCGTGCTGTGGGCCAAAATCGATAGGGGTGTGCCAGGGAAGTTTGGGATTGACCCAGTGTGCTCCGTTTAATTTTTTGGCCATTTGGGTGGACAAACGAGAGAAACGGTGCAAACGTGGAATTTTTAGGCCAAATTGGTGTGGTATAGCCCACAAATTTGGGGGTGGGCCTGGGCTCTGGTTGTGCTATGGTTCAAAAGTTGATCAGGGAATGGAAGGGATGTTGGGATCGTTCCTGTGTGATCCATTTAATTTTTCGTGGCCAATTGGGTGGACTAACAGGCAAAACGGTGCGAACGGGGCATTTTTGATCCAAATCTGTCTGCTATAGCCCACGGTTTCGGGAGTGGGCCAGATTCCGGGCGTGTTGTGGGTCAAAAATCGACTGAGGTATGCTAGGGAGGGTTGGTATCATCCCAGTGTGGTCCGTTTAATTTTTTGTGTGTATGTTGGTAGACAAACGGGCAAAATGGCGTGAACGAGGCATTTTAGGGAAAAATTGGTGTGCTATAGCCCACGATTTCGAGGATGGGCCCAGGGTTTAGGCGTGCTGTAAGCAAAAAATTGATCGGGGCTTGCCAGGAGGTTAGGGATCGTCCTAGTATGGTCTGTTTAATTTTTCCTGGCCATTTAGGTAGTCAAATGGGCGAAACAATGAACGAGTCATTTTGGGCCCAAATCTGTGTGTTATAAACCAAGGTTTCGGGGATGGGCCCAGGATCCAGGCCTGGTGTGGGTCGAAAATCTATCGGGGCATGCTTGAGAGGTTGGGGATCATCTAATGTGGACCGTTTAATTTTTTGTGGCTATTTGGGTGGACAAATGTGTGAAATGGCGCGAACGTGATATTTTTGTGCCAAATCGGTGTGCTATAGCCCACGTATTCGGGAGTAGGCCTGGGATACAGGCGTACTGTCTGCCGAAAATCGATCAGGGCATGCCAAGAAGGTTGGGGATCATCCCAGTGTGGTCTGTTTAATTATTTGTGGCCATTTGGATGGACAAACGGGCAAAACAGCGCAAACAAGGCATTTTTAGGATAGATCGGTGTGCTATATAGCCCACGGTTTCGGGGGTGGGCTCAGGGTCCGGGCATGCTGCAGGCTAAAAATTAACCAGTGGAAGCTAAGAAGGGCGGGGATTATCTCAGTATGGTCTGTTTAGTTTTTTTGGGCCATTTGGGTTGATAAATGGACAAAACAGTACGAAAGAGGCATTTTCGGGCAAAGTCGGTGTGCTATAGCCCACAGTTTTGGGGGTAGGCCCAAGCGTATGTGGGTCAAAAATCTATCAGGGCATGTCAAGGAGGTCGGGGATCATTCCAGTGTGGTCCTTTTAATTTTTCGTGGCTATTTGGGTGAACAAACAGGCAAAATAGTGCAAATGGGGCATTTTCGGGCCATATCGGTGTGCTTTTGCAAATGGAGTTTTGTGGGACGAAAATTGATCGGGGCATGCCAGGGAGGTTGGGTATCATCCTAGTGTGGTTCGTTTGATTTTCCATGGCTATTTGGGTTGGCAAACGAGCAAAACAGGGTGAACCGGCTGTTTTCGAGCTAAATCGGAGTGCTATTGTAACACCCCGTAAATTTTTTTTCGTACACTTATCGCGATTATATGGAGTCCTAAAGACTTGCGTATGGGTTAAATTAAGTTTATGGTGTTCGTAAGTATCCCGTCAATAGTTGTATGAGTAGGTATTGGAATAAGCTTTCCAACGATATAAAGTTTGCCCAAAACAGAGGCGTATTTCATATAAGCGAGCACGTTCGAAATTTCAAATCGGTGGCCGGGAAGCCTGTGAACAGTGATTCTGCAGGAAAATTTCTGCAGCTAGGCACACCAACTTGAGACGATCATAACTCCTTGTGCAAACGGAACTGTGTGGGCTGCTGTATATAGACGAAAAGCTCCGAGAGTCTTCTTTCTAATGAAATTGGTTTCATTCAAATCCAACATCTGAGTAAGGAGTTATACTCGTTTTACTTCAGCCTCTCAAAACAGATTTTTGTGAACAGTAAATTAGCAGGAAAATACTGAGGCCTGCCAGTTTTTGGGTCAACTTTGAACGATCATAACTTACTCAATATAATGAACTGGGTGAGCTACCATATATCAATAGAAAGATCTTTGAGTCTTCTTTCTAATGCAATTGGTTACATCCAAATCCAATATCTACGTAAGGAGTTATACGCGTTTTACTTCAGCCTCTCAAAACAGATTTTTAGGGTCAACTTCAAACGATCCTAACTCCTTGTACAGGACGAACTGGGTGGCCTAATTTATATGAAATGAAAGACCTCTTAATTATCTTTACAATGATACCAATTTCACCCAAATCCGATATCGGAGCAAAGAGTTATGATCGATTTACTTCAGCCTGTCAAAACTGTCCACTGGGGACAGATTCGGGATTTATTTCAATTTTTAGGGCACAATGGTCATTTTCTATTTGGACGAAAATTTGGTCTTAAAAACCTGCACTTAGCCTCAATTTTATCAGATTTTATCCAAATTTTAGGAAAGGTGGGAACCCTAACCAATTTCAACCCCAAATATTTTGTGATTCAACCGTAGAAAATTCAAATTGGTTCCGTAGTTGTGTTCACCATCTCGGAAGCTTCAAGAAGCACCCCATGGTTATGTAAGGAGGATCATAAATACAAGAGTTCATTGTTAAGGTATGAATATTGTTTATTCTTAATTCTTATCCATGAATAAGTATTTATAAAGGATTATGAGTGTTGTCTTGATGTTGGAAGATAACTAGAAACATAGTTATGACTGGTTGTGTATAAATTGTTAGTAGTAAATTATGGAAGTTGCTGTAAATTATGGAAGTTGCTGTATTGGATTATGGAGGATGAATTGTGGTGATATATCATTATATTAGTGGTTATGTATGCCTAGTGATCATGTTGGTATTGGATGGTGATTAAGAAGGGAAATAAAGGCTAAGAGTGATGTTGAGGGATATTTCATGAAAATGCATGATATGTGAATGTAATAAGAGTATAAGAGGATGTATGAAGTACTCTTATTGATGAGCTAAAGGATTATTTCCTAGACATTATTTGGTGAAGTTAATACCTAAATGGTAAGGTTTGGTTGCTAATACTTGTTGCCACAAATGACTTATTGTAGATAAGTGTTCGAAGAGTACGGGAAGTCACTTGTATTGAAGTGGTTATATCAAGGTATGTAAGACATACTCTATCTATTCTTTGGCATGAATAATGACCCATGGCACTCTCAAGTAAGCTTCCAACATTGTCCTACGACACATGACACATAATAACATCATATGATCTTCGACACTACCTATTGAACTTGTTTTCACTTTTAAGATGTCCGGCTAGTCAAAAACGTCCATATACTATTGTTGACTCCGAAATGGTTTAATGAGGTATCCATGATTCTCTACTTCATCTTAATGATATTGATTACCTATTTACATGTTTTTCCTATTGAGGTATCATGGTTTCAAGTTCCATAAAGTGTGACCACAAAGTAACCAATCTCAAAGATTAATTGACTTATGAAATGGAATGTCTATATTTTAAATTGATGATTTGATGTATTGTATTAGTACCACTGATCAGTTGGCCATCGTATTATAAAGATTATCTATATATGCTATTCCAGGGGTGGTCCCTGATGTATTGTATTAGTACCACTGATCAGTTGGCCATTGTATGACATATGTTATGTATTGATAAGGATTACGGGAAGTAATGATATGAAAGTAATGTGCAGGTATCCCATCAGTTCTTTTAAGTGTGGTCTACTCATACTGTTTATTCACTCGTATCTGGTTTTTGTTGATCTTTTGTATCTCATCTTGATACTCACTGCCTTACATACTCAGTACATATTTCCGTACTGACGTCCCTCACGGGGGACCTGCATTCATGCCTGCAGGAACAGGTACTTCAGGTCGTACACCTCCGCAGTAAGAGCCAGGACGTTCTGTTGTTAGTGGTGAGCTCCAGTTGTTTCGGGGCATCCCAAGTCGTCTCTATATGTACTTTTGGTATTTGCATAAAAGTCTTTTGTGGGCGGGAGTTTGTCCCGACCCCAACTCAGTTGTGTATCTATGTAGAGGCTTTTGTAGACATATTGTACAGCCATAAGAGTGTTTGGTTGATAGACGTGATGGCTCTGACGGCCAATTACTGTTTATATATATATATATATATGCGTGTCTGCTGGGCTGATACAGGTAATGTTTTCTTCTATTTACAACGAAGTGCTGCCCAAATTTCTAATTTCCATAAGTAATGTGAATGTGAAAGTATAGGTTATGAACGGGTTCTCCCGGGCCTCCTCGGCTACGGGTGCCAGTCTGCTCCAATGGGATTTGGGGTGTGACAGAAGTGGTATCAGAGAAGTTCGTCCTAGTGAGTCTACAAAGCCGTGTCTACGTAGAATCTCGTTTATCGGTGTGTTGTGCACCACATCTATAAACAGGAGGCTATTGGACATTTAGGGATTGTTTCCACTCTTCATTTCTTAGATCGTGCAATAGATCCCATATTAGAGATAAAGTCATAATCAATCGCTTAATCCAATTGTTTCTTTTTTATTTATTATAGTGACGATGCCGGTTACAAGGAGAAAGAATAAGTGGAAACGAGTAGATGCAGTGGCCGGAGAAGGTACTAGTAAGTCACCACCGGCACAAGTTGAGCAAAGTGAGTCTCAAGCTGAGCATATATCAGGCGCTTCTTCTCCTCCGGAAGGGCCGTCTATTAATGTGGTTGATCGAGATTTGAGGGATGCAGTACAACTTCTGACGCGTATAGTTGCCGGTCAAGTTCAAGGGCAAGCTATTCCTACCACGGGTTCTAGTGGTATGGATAGAGCAGCTAGCCTTCGGACTCAGGATTTTCTGAAATTGGATCCTCCTACTTTTACCGGATCAGATATTAATGAAGACCCGCAGGACTTTGTCGATCAAACCCAAAGGGTTCTAGATGTTATGCATGTATCCGGTAAAGAGATGGTTGAGCTAGCAGCATATAGACTGAAAGGAGAGGCTATATTGTGGTACGAGGATTGGAAACGATCTAGGGGTATTGATGCACCTCCAACTACTTGGGGAGAGTTCAAAAATGCATTTATTGATCATTATCTTCCATTTGAGACTCGTCAGGCCCGTGCAGATCAATTCTTGAATCTTCGTCAGGGTAATATGAGTGTGAGAGAGTATAGTCTTCGATTTAACTCCTTGTCTCGATATGCTTCTAATGTGGTAGCTACTATGGACGACAGAGTTCATCACTATGTGAATAGATTGGAACCATACTTGGTTAGAGATTGTACCATTGCTGCTTTGAACAAGGACATGGATATAGCGAGGATACAAGCTTTCGCTCAGAAGATGGAAGAGCAGAGGCAAAGAAGAAGAACCCAGGAATCAGAAAAAGGATATTCTAAGCGGCCCAGAGCTATAGGGCAGTTTGTGGCATCTCAGGGAGGTTTTAGGCCTTCGTTCTCTCATAGATTGCCTAGCCCGTTATCTTCTTATCCTGCAATTAGTGCTCCACCGCAATTTCAAAGGTTCATAGGTAATCAGTTCGGGCAAAGCAGTGAAAATCAGAGTTCGCGAACAGTAGGGTATCAAGGGCAAGGGAGTATGAGTCAATTGAGACCTCCACGACACCCGTGCCCCATTTGTAGAAAATTTCACTTTGGCGAATGTCGGCTTGGGACGAATAATTGCTTTTGGTGCGGTAAGCCGGGGCATATGGCTAGAGATTGCCCACGCAGGACCACAGGTTGTATAACACGACCTACCGGATCAGCTGTTGCGTCATCTTCGGTGCCTCCTTTGAGTAGGGGTGCACAACCTATGGGTCATGGTAGAGGTGATAGAGGAGTAGCTAGTGCTAGCGGAGCTCAGAACCGTGTGTATGCCCTAGCAGATCGGCAAAATTTAGAGGCTTCTCCAGACGTGGTTACAGGTACGTTGTCCATCTTTGCATTTGATGTGTATGCCTTAATTGATCCTGGTTCTACATTATCGTATGCTACTCCTTTGGTTGCGGGAAGGTTCGGAAGAAAACCCGAATTATTAGCCAAGCCATTTGAAGTATCAACGCCAGTGGGGGAATCTCTTATAGCTAGGAATGTTTATCGAAATTGTGTTGTGAATATTTGTGGTCGTGATACTTTGGCCGATCTTGTTGAGTTGGAAATGGTAGATTTTGATGTTATTATGGGCATGGATTGGTTAGCGTCTTGTTATGCTACAGTAGATTGCCGTTCTAAGAAGGTATATTTCCATTTCCCAAATGAGGCAGTCCTTGAATGGAAGGGTAATGTTGGCGCGCCGAGAGGTAGATTTATTTCTTACTTTAAGGCAAGAAAAATGATTTCCAAGGGGTACATATACCATCTGGTTAGAGTAAGGGATGCAGAGGCAGAGCCGCCAACTTTTCAGACCGTTCCGGTTGTGAATGAATTTCCTGATGTATTTCCTGAAGAACTACCAGGTTTACCTCCTGAACGAGAAGTGGAGTTTGGTATTGATTTGTTGCCAGACACACAGCCAATCTCAATACCTCCTTATAGAATGGCACCAGCAGAGTTACGAGAATTGAAAGAGCAACTGAAAGACTTGCTAGAGAAGGGATTCATCAGGCCTAGTATATCCCCTTGGGGAGCACCAGTATTGTTTGTGCGTAAGAAAGATGGTTCGCTGAGGATGTGTATTGACTATCGGCAATTGAATAAGGTGACTATCAAGAATAAGTACCCCCCTTCCCCGAATTGATGATTTATTTGACCAGTTGCAGGGTGCCCAGTGTTTTTCCAAGATTGACTTGAGATCAGGCTATCATCAAGTGAGAGTCAAGGATAAAGATATACCCAAGACAGCTTTCCGAACATGGTATGGTCATTATGAATTCCTGGTTATGTCATTTGGGCTGACAAATGCACCCGCAGTTTTTATGGATCTGATGAATAGGATGTTTAAGCCGTTTCTAGATGTGTTCGTGATAGTTTTCATAGATGATATTCTGGTCTACTCTAGATCAGAAGAGGACCATGTTAATCACTTAAGGCAGGCATTGCAGATTCTTCGTGATCGTAAGCTGTATGCGAAGTTTTCTAAATGTGAGTTTTGGCTCAAGTCAGTGGCATTTTTGGGCCATATTGTATCCAGTGAAGGCATAAAAGTTGACACTCAGAAGATTGAGTCTGTGAAGAATTGGCCAAGACCCACGACGCCTACGGAGATTCGTAGTTTCCTCGGGTTGGCAGGTTATTATAGAAGGTTTGTTGAAGGTTTTTCTTCTATTTCTGCACCTTTGACTAAGTTGACGCATAAAGCCTCCAAGTTTCAATGGAATGAAGCCTGTGAAAAGAGTTTCCAGGATCTGAAGAGCAAGTTGACTTCTACACCGGTATTGGTACTTCCTGAAGGCACAAAAGGGTATGCAGTGTACTGTGATGCTTCGAGAATTGGCTTAGGATGCGTACTAATGCAACATGGTAGAGTAATAGCCTATGGCTCTAGACAGTTGCGACCTCATGAGAGGAATTATCCCACGCATGATCTTGAGCTAGCTGCAGTTGTATTTGCTTTGAAGATATGGCGCCACTACTTATATGGGGTTCATGTTGACATATATACCGATCATAAGAGCCTGCAATATATCTTCAGTCAGAAAGATCTAAACTTGAGGCAACGGAGATGGCTTGAATTGTTGAAAGATTATGATGTTGATATCTTGTATCATCCAGGGAAAGCGAATGTGGTCGCGGATGCACTGAGTCGTAAGTCTAAAATGGCATCTATAGAAAAGCAGGGGATTATTAAGGATCTTCACCAACTAGCTAATTTGGGAGTTCGACTTCTCGAAACTCCAGATGAAGAGGTTATTGTACGTAATGCAGCGGAATCTTCATTGATAGCTGAAGTGAAAGAGAAGCAGTATGCAGATCCAATTTTATTGCAGCTTAAGGAGGATGTGCAGAGTGGCACGACAAAGGCATTTGAGCTTACGCGAGAAGGAGTGCTTCAGTGTCAGAATCGTTTATGTGTACCTGATGTAGTTGAGCTAAGAAAGAGAATTATGACAGAAGCACACTGTTCAAGGTATTCCATCCATCCAGGGTCGACTAAGATGTATCAAGATTTGAAAGCAATATATTGGTGGAATGACATGAAGAGGAATATTGCCGAATTTGTAGCTGAATGTCCGAATTGTCAAAGAGTCAAAGTAGAACACCAGAAACCCGGTGGTTACATGCAATGTATAGATCTTCCAGTCTGGAAGTGGGACAAGATCAATATGGATTTCATCACGGGTTTGCCTCGTACATATCGGAAGTTTGATTCCATATGGGTGATCATTGATAGGCTTACCAAATCTGCGCACTTCTTACCAGTTAAGACAACTTATACGGCGGAAGAGTATGCGAAGTTGTATATTAAGGAGATCGTTCGGTTGCATGGAGTTCCAATTTCCATTATATCCGATCGAGGATCCCAATTTACCGCGAATTTCTGGAAGTCTTTTCAAAGGAGTTTGGGGACACAAGTAAATCTAAGTACGGCTTTTCATCCTCAAACGGACGGACAAGCGGAACGTACCATCCAGACACTTGAAGACATGCTACGAGCATGTGTATTAGATTTCAAAGGCAACTGGGATGATCACCTACCTCTTATCGAGTTTGCCTACAATAATAGCTATCATTCAAGTATCAAAATGGCACCATATGAAGCATTGTATGGAAGAAAGTGTAGATCGCCAATAGGATGGTTTGAAGCAGGTGATGCGGTCTTATTTGGACCGGATCTTGTTTATCAAGCAATGGAGAAGGTTAAAGTGATCCAACAACGGCTTGCAACAGCTCAAAGTCGACACAAATCTTATGCGGATGTTAGAAGAAGAGGACTTGAGTTTTCTATCGATGATTGGGTATTCTTGAAAGTATCACCGATGAAAGGAGTGATGAGGTTTGGCAAGAAAGGAAAGTTAAGTCCACGATACATAGGTCCGTATAAGATCATTCAAAGATTTGGACAGGTTGCTTATGAGTTAGAGCTACCTCAAGAGCTCTCAGCAGTTCATCCTGTATTTCATGTTTCGATGCTTCGCAAGTACATTGGAGATCCATCGCACATCACTACTACGGAAGATGTACAAATTACAAAAGATCTAACTTTTGAAGAAATGCCTATTGCTATTCTTGATCGCCAAATTAAAAAGATAAGGAATAAAGAGATAGCATCGGTAAAAGTACTTTGGAGGAATCAACAAGTTGAGGAGATCACATGGGAAGCCGAGGAAGCGATGAAGATTAAGTACCCTTACCTATTCAACGATGAGGAGGAAGTTCATGAGATGGAAGAAGAACAATAACAAGTAAGTGTTTGTTTTTATGCAAGGATGTTATGATGATGAATATGTTAATTGTAAGCTTGGACATGTCTTAAATGAGTAACTATGCTAACATTCGAGGACGAATGTTCTTAAGAGGGGGATAATGTAACACCCCGTAAATTTTTTTTCGTACACTTATCGCGATTATATGGAGTCCTAAAGACTTGCGTATGGGTTAAATTAAGTTTATGGTGTTCGTAAGTATCCCGTCAATAGTTGTATGAGTAGGTATTGGAATAAGCTTTCCAACGATATAAAGTTTGCCCAAAACAGAGGAGTATTTCATATAAGCGAGCACGTTCGAAATTTCAAATCGGTGGCCGGGAAGCCTGTGAACAGTGATTCTGCAGGAAAATTTCTGCAGCTAGGCACACCAACTTGAGACGATCATAACTCCTTGTGCAAACGGAACTGTGTGGGCTGCTGTATATAGACGAAAAGCTCCGAGAGTCTTCTTTCTAATGAAATTGGTTTCATTCAAATCCAACATCTGAGTAAGGAGTTATACTCGTTTTACTTCAGCCTCTCAAAACAGATTTTTGTGAACAGTAAATTAGCAGGAAAATACTGAGGCCTGCCAGTTTTTGGGTCAACTTTGAACGATCATAACTTACTCAATATAATGAACTGGGTGAGCTACCATATATCAATAGAAAGATCTTTGAGTCTTCTTTCTAATGCAATTGGTTACATCCAAATCCAATATCTACGTAAGGAGTTATACGCGTTTTACTTCAGCCTCTCAAAACAGATTTTTAGGGTCAACTTCAAACGATCCTAACTCCTTGTACAGGACGAACTGGGTGGCCTAATTTATATGAAATGAAAGACCTCTTAATTATCTTTACAATGATACCAATTTCACCCAAATCCGATATCGGAGCAAAGAGTTATGATCGATTTACTTCAGCCTGTCAAAACTGTCCACTGGGGACAGATTCGGGATTTATTTCAATTTTTAGGGCACAATGGTCATTTTCTATTTGGACGAAAATTTGGTCTTAAAAACCTGCACTTAGCCTCAATTTTATCAGATTTTATCCAAATTTTAGGAAAGGTGGGAACCCTAACCAATTTCAACCCCAAATATTTTGTGATTCAACCGTAGAAAATTCAAATTGGTTCCGTAGTTGTGTTCACCATCTCGGAAGCTTCAAGAAGCACCCCATGGTTATGTAAGGAGGATCATAAATACAAGAGTTCATTGTTAAGGTATGAATATTGTTTATTCTTAATTCTTATCCATGAATAAGTATTTATAAAGGATTATGAGTGTTGTCTTGATGTTGGAAGATAACTAGAAACATAGTTATGACTGGTTGTGTATAAATTGTTAGTAGTAAATTATGGAAGTTGCTGTAAATTATGGAAGTTGCTGTATTGGATTATGGAGGATGAATTGTGGTGATATATCATTATATTAGTGGTTATGTATGCCTAGTGATCATGTTGGTATTGGATGGTGATTAAGAAGGGAAATAAAGGCTAAGAGTGATGTTGAGGGATATTTCATGAAAATGCATGATATGTGAATGTAATAAGAGTATAAGAGGATGTATGAAGTACTCTTATTGATGAGCTAAAGGATTATTTCCTAGACATTATTTGGTGAAGTTAATACCTAAATGGTAAGGTTTGGTTGCTAATACTTGTTGCCACAAATGACTTATTGTAGATAAGTGTTCGAAGAGTACGGGAAGTCACTTGTATTGAAGTGGTTATATCAAGGTATGTAAGACATACTCTATCTATTCTTTGGCATGAATAATGACCCATGGCACTCTCAAGTAAGCTTCCAACATTGTCCTACGACACATGACACATAATAACATCATATGATCTTCGACACTACCTATTGAACTTGTTTTCACTTTTAAGATGTCCGGCTAGTCAAAAACGTCCATATACTATTGTTGACTCCGAAATGGTTTAATGAGGTATCCATGATTCTCTACTTCATCTTAATGATATTGATTACCTATTTACATGTTTTTCCTATTGAGGTATCATGGTTTCAAGTTCCATAAAGTGTGACCACAAAGTAACCAATCTCAAAGATTAATTGACTTATGAAATGGAATGTCTATATTTTAAATTGATGATTTGATGTATTGTATTAGTACCACTGATCAGTTGGCCATCGTATTATAAAGATTATCTATATATGCTATTCCAGGGGTGGTCCCTGATGTATTGTATTAGTACCACTGATCAGTTGGCCATTGTATGACATATGTTATGTATTGATAAGGATTACGGGAAGTAATGATATGAAAGTAATGTGCAGGTATCCCATCAGTTCTTTTAAGTGTGGTCTACTCATACTGTTTATTCACTCGTATCTGGTTTTTGTTGATCTTTTGTATCTCATCTTGATACTCACTGCCTTACATACTCAGTACATATTTCCGTACTGACGTCCCTCACGGGGGACCTGCATTCATGCCTGCAGGAACAGGTACTTCAGGTCGTACACCTCCGCAGTAAGAGCCAGGACGTTCTGTTGTTAGTGGTGAGCTCCAGTTGTTTCGGGGCATCCCAAGTCGTCTCTATATGTACTTTTGGTATTTGCATAAAAGTCTTTTGTGGGCGGGAGTTTGTCCCGACCCCAACTCAGTTGTGTATCTATGTAGAGGCTTTTGTAGACATATTGTACAGCCATAAGAGTGTTTGGTTGATAGACGTGATGGCTCTGACGGCCAATTACTGTTTATATATATATATATATATGCGTGTCTGCTGGGCTGATACAGGTAATGTTTTCTTCTATTTACAACGAAGTGCTGCCCAAATTTCTAATTTCCATAAGTAATGTGAATGTGAAAGTATAGGTTATGAACGGGTTCTCCCGGGCCTCCTCGGCTACGGGTGCCAGTCTGCTCCAATGGGATTTGGGGTGTGACAGAAGTGGTATCAGAGAAGTTCGTCCTAGTGAGTCTACAAAGCCGTGTCTACGTAGAATCTCGTTTATCGGTGTGTTGTGCACCACATCTATAAACAGGAGGCTATTGGACATTTAGGGATTGTTTCCACTCTTCATTTCTTAGATCGTGCAATAGATCCCATATTAGAGATAAAGTCATAATCAATCGCTTAATCCAATTGTTTCTTTTTTATTTATTATAGTGACGATGCCGGTTACAAGGAGAAAGAATAAGTGGAAACGAGTAGATGCAGTGGCCGGAGAAGGTACTAGTAAGTCACCACCGGCACAAGTTGAGCAAAGTGAGTCTCAAGCTGAGCATATATCAGGCGCTTCTTCTCCTCCGGAAGGGCCGTCTATTAATGTGGTTGATCGAGATTTGAGGGATGCAGTACAACTTCTGACGCGTATAGTTGCCGGTCAAGTTCAAGGGCAAGCTATTCCTACCACGGGTTCTAGTGGTATGGATAGAGCAGCTAGCCTTCGGACTCAGGATTTTCTGAAATTGGATCCTCCTACTTTTACCGGATCAGATATTAATGAAGACCCGCAGGACTTTGTCGATCAAACCCAAAGGGTTCTAGATGTTATGCATGTATCCGGTAAAGAGATGGTTGAGCTAGCAGCATATAGACTGAAAGGAGAGGCTATATTGTGGTACGAGGATTGGAAACGATCTAGGGGTATTGATGCACCTCCAACTACTTGGGGAGAGTTCAAAAATGCATTTATTGATCATTATCTTCCATTTGAGACTCGTCAGGCCCGTGCAGATCAATTCTTGAATCTTCGTCAGGGTAATATGAGTGTGAGAGAGTATAGTCTTCGATTTAACTCCTTGTCTCGATATGCTTCTAATGTGGTAGCTACTATGGACGACAGAGTTCATCACTATGTGAATAGATTGGAACCATACTTGGTTAGAGATTGTACCATTGCTGTTTTGAACAAGGACATGGATATAGCGAGGATACAAGCTTTCGCTCAGAAGATGGAAGAGCAGAGGCAAAGAAGAAGAACCCAGGAATCAGAAAAAGGATATTCTAAGCGGCCCAGAGCTATAGGGCAGTTTGTGGCATCTCAGGGAGGTTTTAGGCCTTCGTTCTCTCATAGATTGCCTAGCCCGTTATCTTCTTATCCTGCAATTAGTGCTCCACCGCAATTTCAAAGGTTCATAGGTAATCAGTTCGGGCAAAGCAGTGAAAATCAGAGTTCGCGAACAGTAGGGTATCAAGGGCAAGGGAGTATGAGTCAATTGAGACCTCCACGACACCCGTGCCCCATTTGTAGAAAATTTCACTTTGGCGAATGTCGGCTTGGGACGAATAATTGCTTTTGGTGCGGTAAGCCGGGGCATATGGCTAGAGATTGCCCACGCAGGACCACAGGTTGTATAACACGACCTACCGGATCAGCTGTTGCGTCATCTTCGGTGCCTCCTTTGAGTAGGGGTGCACAACCTATGGGTCATGGTAGAGGTGATAGAGGAGTAGCTAGTGCTAGCGGAGCTCAGAACCGTGTGTATGCCCTAGCAGATCGGCAAAATTTAGAGGCTTCTCCAGACGTGGTTACAGGTACGTTGTCCATCTTTGCATTTGATGTGTATGCCTTAATTGATCCTGGTTCTACATTATCGTATGCTACTCCTTTGGTTGCGGGAAGGTTCGGAAGAAAACCCGAATTATTAGCCAAGCCATTTGAAGTATCAACGCCAGTGGGGGAATCTCTTATAGCTAGGAATGTTTATCGAAATTGTGTTGTGAATATTTGTGGTCGTGATACTTTGGCCGATCTTGTTGAGTTGGAAATGGTAGATTTTGATGTTATTATGGGCATGGATTGGTTAGCGTCTTGTTATGCTACAGTAGATTGCCGTTCTAAGAAGGTATATTTCCATTTCCCAAATGAGGCAGTCCTTGAATGGAAGGGTAATGTTGGCGCGCCGAGAGGTAGATTTATTTCTTACTTTAAGGCAAGAAAAATGATTTCCAAGGGGTACATATACCATCTGGTTAGAGTAAGGGATGCAGAGGCAGAGCCGCCAACTTTTCAGACCGTTCCGGTTGTGAATGAATTTCCTGATGTATTTCCTGAAGAACTACCAGGTTTACCTCCTGAACGAGAAGTGGAGTTTGGTATTGATTTGTTGCCAGACACACAGCCAATCTCAATACCTCCTTATAGAATGGCACCAGCAGAGTTACGAGAATTGAAAGAGCAACTGAAAGACTTGCTAGAGAATTGAAAGAGCAACTGAAAGACTTGCTATAGCCCATGATTTTGGGGGTGGGCTAGGGGTTCGGGCATGTTGTTGGTTGAAAATTGATCGGGGCATGCCAAGGAGGTTGGGGGTCATCTCTGTGTGGTCTGTTTAATTTTTATGGCCATTTAGGTAGACAAACGGGCGAAACGGTGCGAATGGAGCATTTTTAGTCTAAATCAATTTGCTATGGCCCACGATTTCAGGGGTGGGCTCTGGGTTCATGCGTGCTGTGGGCTGAAAATTGACTGAGGCATACTAGGGAGGTTGGGGATCGTCCCAGTATGGTTCGGTTAATTTTTTGTGGCTATTTGGTTGGACAAACGAGTGAAACAGCATCAACGAGGTATTTTAGGGCTAAATCAGCATGCTATAGCCCACGGTTTTTGGGGTTGGCCTAGGGACCAGACGTGATGTGGGCCAAAAATCGATCGGGGCATGCCAAAGGGGTTGAGGATCATCCTAGTATGGCCCGTTTAATTTTTCCTGGCCATTTGGGTGGACAAATGGGCGAAATAGTGTGAACGAGACATTTTTGTGCCGAATCGATGTGCTATAACCTGAGGTTTTGAGGATGGGCCCTGGGTTCGGGCGTGCTGTGCGCCAAAAATCCATCGGGGCATTACAGGGAGGTTGGGGATCGTCCCAGTGAGGTTCATTTAATTTTTCGTGGCCATTTGTGTGTACAAATGTGCGAAATGGTGTGAGTGGGATATTTTTGGGGTAAATTGGTGTGCTATAGCCCATGTATTCGGGAGTGGGCCAGGAATCCGGGCGTGCTGTGGGCCAAAAATTAATCGAGGCATGCCAGGGAGATTGGGTATCATCCTAGTGTGGTTCGTTTAATTTTTTATCGTCATTTGGGAGGTCAAATGGGCAAAATAGCATGAACGAGATATTTTCGGGCCAAATCGGTGTGCTATAGCCTACGATTTTGGGGGTGGGCCCAGGTTTCGGGCATGCTGTGGGATAAAAATCAATCGGGTCAAGCCATGGAGGTTGGGGATTATCTCAGTGTGGTCCGTTTAATTTTTCGTGGCCATTTGGGTGGACAAACGAGTGAAGCGACACGAATGAGGCATTTTCGGGCCAAATCGATGTGCTATAGCCCACGGTTTTGGGGTAGGCCCGGGGTTTGGCTGTACTATGGGCCAAAAATTGATCAGGATATGTCAGGGATGTTGGGGATTATCCCAGTGTGGTCCTTTAAATTTTTCATGGCCATTTGGGTGGACAAACGGGCGAAATAATGCAAATGGGGCATTTTCGGCCCGAATTAGTGTGCTATAGCTAACGAGTTTGGGGGTCGGACCGGGTTCTGGGCGTACGGTGGGCAAAAAATTAACCATGGCATGCCAGGAAGGTTAGGGATTATCCCAGTTTGGTTCGTTTAATATTCCATGGCTATTTAGGTTAATGAACGGGCAAAACAGCGTGAACGGGGATGTGCCCGGTGTCCAGTCGTGTTGTGGGCCAAAAGTTGATCGGGGCGTGCCAAGGTTGTTGAGGATAGTCTCAATATGGTCAATTTAATTTCTTGTGGTCATTTGGGTGCACAACCGGGCTAGAAGGCATAAACGCGGCATTTTCCGGCCCAATCGATGTACTGTAGCCTACGGTTTTGGGTGTGGGACTTGGGTTCGAGCGTACTTTTGTCCAAAAATTGACCAAGGCATGCCTGAGAGGTTTGGAATCATCCCAATGTGGTTCGTTTAGTTTTTCATGTCCATTTAGATAAACAAAATGGCAAAACAGCGTGAACAGGGAATTGTCAAGCCAAATTGGTCTACTATAGCCTACGGATTTGGGGGTGAGCTTGGGGTCCGTATATGCTGTTTTCCAAAAATCGATCAAAGCATGCTAGGGAGGTTCAGGATTATCCCAGTGTGGTATGTTTAATTTTTTGTGGCCATTTGGGTGGACAAACGGATGAAACAGCGCGAACGGGGCATTTTTGGGCCAATTCGGTGTGCTATAGCCCACGGGTTTGGGGGTGAGCCCAAGGTCCAGGCGTGTTGTTGGCAAAAAATCGACCGGAGCATGTCAGGGAGGTTGGGGATCCTTCCAGTGTTGTCTTTTTAATTTTTTGTGGTCATTTGGGGTGACAAACGGTAAAACGGCATGAACGGGGCATTTTAGGGCCAAATCGGTGTGTTATAGCCCACAGTATCAGGGGTGGTACCAGAGTTCAGGCGTACTATGGCTTGTAAATCGATCGAATCATAATAGGGAGGTTGAGAATCGTCCTAGTGTGGTTTGTTTAATTTTTTTTATGGCCATTTGGGTGGACGAACCGGCAAAACGGTGCGAATGAGGCATTTTTGAGCCAAATCGATGTGCTATAGCCCACGGTGTTAGGGGTGTGCCTAGGGTTCGGGACGTGCCAAGGATGTTGAGGGTCATCCCGGTGTTGTTTATTTAATTTTTTGTGGCCGTTTGGGTGGACAAAAGGGCGTAACGGCACGAATGGGGTACGTTAAATTTTTTGTGGCTATTTGGATAGACAAACGTATGAAACTGTGTGAACGAGGCATTTTTGGGCCAAATTTATGTGCTATAGCCCACAGATTTGGGGGTGGGCCAGGGGTCCAGGCGTGCTGTGGGCCAAAAATCAACCAGGGCATACCAGGGAGGTTGTGGATCATCCTACTGTGGTCCGTTTAATTTTTCTTTTCCATTTGGATGGACAAACGGGTAAAACGGCGCGAAAAGGGTATTTTTTGGCCAAATCGGTGTGTTATAGCCCACGGTTTTAGGGTTGGGCCTAGGGTCCAGGCATACTGTAGGCCGAAAATAGATCAGAGAGTGCCAGGGAGGTTGGTGATCTTCCCAGTATGGTTCGTTTATTTTTTCGTGTCCATTTGGGTGGACAAACCGGCGAAATGGTGCAAATAGGGTATTTTAGGGCCAAATCAGTGTGCTATAGCCCACAGATTTAAGGTGGGCCTGGGTTCGGGGTGTGCCAGGTGCCGAAAAATGACCAGGGCATGACAGTGATGTTGAGGATCATCCCAATGTGGTCCATTTAGCTTTTCGTGGCCATTTAGGTAGACAAACAAGCGAAACGACGTGAATGGGGTATTTTCGAGCCAAATCGGTGTGTTGCAGCCTATGATTTTTGGGATGTGCCCGGGGTCCAGGTGTGTTGTGGGCCGAAAATTGATCGGGGTATTCCAAAAAGGTTGGGGATAGTTCAAGTGTGGTCCGTTTAAATTTTCATGGCCATTTGGGTGCGCAAACGGGTTAAAAGGCACAAACGGGATATTTTTGGTCCCAATCATTGCACTGTAGCCCACGGTTTTGGGGGTGAGCCCAGGGTTCGAGCATTCTTTGGGCCAAAAATTGTTCGAGGCATTCCAAGGAGGTTGGAGATCATCATAGTATGGTATGCATAATTTTTCGTGGCTATTTGGGTGCACAAACGTGTAAAACGGCGTAAATGGGGCATTTTAGAGCCAAATTGATGTGCTATAGCCATTGATTTTTGGGTAGGCCCGAGTCCGTGCTTGATGTGGCCCGAAAATTGACCGGGGCATTCCAGGGAGGTTGGGTGATAACGCCCAAACTATAGCTCTCGTTAGAAAGTGTAGCGGTCGATGTCAAATATAAAACCCAACTGGGTTGGGTGTCGAAACCCACAGGGAATACTTGGTCACTAAGTGTTGCAATTATTGGTAGGCTGTTGGTCAAAAATTCTACGAAAAAAGGGGAGTTTGATTATGCGTGAATTACTAATGTCAAAGTAATGAATGAGGCGAGTTTTTTAGTAAGATTTAATCACAGAGATTTGTAAGTTAGGATTATGTCCACCTTGTAAGTTCTACGTATCTATTAACTATGAGTAATGCGGAATTTAGACATGCATGCACTTATAGAGATTCGTATTCTAAAGGTAAATCCTGGTGTTTCCCAACCATCAAGGATTATTTCACTTTAACTCTCCCGAGCCTAAAGTGTATAACTAATGGTACGAACTCTCCAAAAAAGTTAATCCGATTAAGGCATTAACGTGTAAACAGGGGTTGGAAGCCCTATTTTCTTGTCACACTCTCTTTTCCAAACATGTAACTTTTCTATCGAACAAGTTAATTGTATAATGGGGTATTCCTTATGTTTACAACCATAAGAATTTAATTAAAACAAAGAGAGTAATGATATAAGTAGCATACACATCAAGAATTCACAAACTCATAGTAATAGATAGTATATTACGAGGCTTTCATAACCATAACAGAGAAGTTTAGCTACTCATGAGTACAACGATAAACAAAGAAGACATCATCATCATACCCAAGTTAGACTAATCTCACGATAGCGATGAGTTTGGTGTCAAACAAAGGGTTGACGTTTTTCTTCCCTCTAGTCGTTCTTACGTGTAGCGTGTTTTTCTCTCTCCAAAACTTACAGAATCTGTAAATTGAATTATGTAATATAAAACTTTCTGAAAAATTCAGCAATAGGGTTTTTATAATATCCTTGTCTACTAAGTTACTGCTGCACCCCTAAGTATTTAGAAATACTGATTTTGCCCGGGATAAACTCTCCATGCGTCACATTCAGTCCACAAGCTTCCAAAAGCTGCCTTCCCTCTTATGTGAAGTTTTCCTTTGCTGCCCAAAGGTCCACAAAGTGCTGAAATCTTCATCATCAATACCTGAAAACATGCTAATCACATAGGTTAGCTCACTTACAGGAAAATGGACTAAAAGTGCAGGAATTATATATTTTATCCTCCAAACTTAGCCTAAAATATGGGTAAATTATGGTTCTTAGGGGTATAAATACGCCCAACATCACCACCCCACACTTAAAGCTTTGTTCGTCCTCGAACAAAATATTACGTCCATGCAAACATCTAACTAGAATTTCACAGTAGCAACACAAAATGTTCAACAAGACATGCACGACAATTACTAACAAAGAGTAGTTTTCTTGATCACTACTAGAAACAATTCAACCTCCAACATAGACTCGTGATGATGGTTAATTCGTATCCACAAGTTAAGGCACAAAGAATCATACAAAACTACCCAACAATCATCAACCATGTGTGTCTCACACAAAATATCACCCATAATCACTCACAAGTTTTGCATTTTTCGAAACATGGATATAAGACTCTCCTTTCTCTCTCTCTCACAAAGAGTTCATATGTTGCAACTGATGAACATAGGCTTGCCCTTAGTGTAATGCTCCACTAATATCAGAATACTACGCTTAGGATCAAATAGGTTTTTACAGGTTGTAATGTAGGCTAAGGGACAGGTAGGACTATTTTGGCCAGAAATAGTGACTATGTTCCCTAAGCGCTTTAATACATCACATTATGCCATTAACACTCTTTTAAACAACCCCTCTACTTTTCTTTCATCTACCACCCCTTTTCACCTATTTTATTATTCAATTATAAACACAACTATCTTTTTATTTTTCTATTTCTTTATATATATATATATATATATATATATATATATTATAAAACACCTCTATGATAGCCATTCTTTTTCACAACAATTTCAAGTACCAATACACTCTGAGGCATCACTCTCACCCAATTTCCTCTTATTTTGTCACATGACTCTACAATTTAAAGCGCTTAGGAATTTGGATCAAATTATGGTCTTGAAAAAAATGGATTAGGCTACATATGAGGCTGTCAAAGAAAATAGCTAAAGGCTCAAAGGGGGTTAACTAGGATAATGTACAAGGGTAGGTATAAAAAATGTAAATAAATTCAGAGCTGCCAAAAAAATGCCTAAATCATCTCCTAAACTCACACTCTTTATTTCGCTTTTACACACACACCAGGCAAGTTTTAGCATCAGTCACAACACAGAATATACTACAACCTCACACACACAAGGCACATGGTCAAGTTTATTGGGAGCAGTATAGACTCTTGACCCAACAGATGAATGAATTAAACCACACACTTATCACACAGTGAGTCACACTTAGAGCCTAAATGTCTTAATAGTAATGACTTTAGCACAAGCTCTTGTCATAATACCATGCCGCCTATCAAAACAATTTCATGCAAAATCTAAAAAAAATCTAAAAATCTAAAAATTTAACTACAAACTAGAATAAATGCAGGCAAAGAAGTACAATATAATAAATGCAGGCAAAGAAGTACAATACAACATACAAATACCAACACCCCACACTTAGAAGGGACACACTGCCCTCAGTGGAAAATAAATAAGGAAAACCTGATTAGTCGGACTCCTACTCTATGTCTGGGGTTATACCCCCTGTGTCGGAGTCATCATCAGATTCGTCGTCATCAGAGTTGTCCTCCACATCTGAGTCTGGCAGTCGACGATCATCGTCAGTCGGTACGTCATCATCGAGAGGTTCCTCAAAATGTACCCCTACTCCACTCATAGCCCGTGCATGCTCATTCATCGGGTAGTCATAATCCAACTGCTGAAGCTCTGCATCAGTTGGAACACGACCCCCACTTATCATGGTAAAATGAGTCATGCCATATAGATGATGAAAGAAACTTTCATAACGAGCATGTCTTTCTACAGTGGTAAGGTTGATGCCATACCCAGTTTCAGGATCTTTCACCTTCGTGAGATCAACCTTCTTCAGGTTGTGTGGAAGCTTATGATCTGTAGGTTCCTCTTTAATGTGCTCCTTCCTCAATATCGCAGTCAACAAATTGCCAAAGCTGAAATGGGACCTCTTGTACAGCCTAGCCTTACACATTGATGATCGTATAACCGCACCAATGTTGATGGGGATATTAGTCATCAGAGCGTACACCAAGCATACTCTATCACATGTGATCTTTGTGTACTGTGACCCAGGAATCAGGCAAGAGTTGACTATCCTCAACCATATACGAGCTTCTCTGTTCAAGGAAGCATACGGGAAGGTATTGTGCCGATCGTTATCCTTGTGACGAATACACCATGCCATTGACCTTGTTCCACACAGTGTGTGTCTGATTGCCCTGTAGGGAGGTCTCTGATAAATCTCCTTGAGCGGTGATGGATCGACAGATGGAAGACTCAGAAAAGAGTTGAAGAACTGCGCATTCCGTTGCAAGACTTAGCCCCGAATCTTCACTTCGCTTCCGGTAGTCTTTGGGGACAAATTGGCATAAAACTTGCGTGTTAGATCAAGATTGCATTCCCCCATATCTCGGAAAATGAAATCAAGGTTTAGTGCCATGATTTTAGCCAAAATGCGGGGTTCTCTATTTGCTAGACTCTCCTTTTGCATCGAATCCACGTAAACATATTTCTTTACTTTGTTGTTCTTGTACCACTCCTTTCCTTTCTCCTCTAGGACCCACTTTATCCCGAAAGTGTGTCGAGGTACTTGTAAATATGAGGACTCAGCTTGCTTCTTTCTTGACCTTTTCTGTCCTTTCTGTGAGGTGGACGCTTTTTCTTTTCCTTGTCGTCCTTTTGGGTCCATTCTTCCTGAGATTCAAATAGAGGCATATTAGCTTTATCTCGAAAGATTTAACCGACAAACAAATAGTAGTGGCACCACCCCACACTTAATTTGTTGGCACAAACTAATTAAGTGAGTGATGTTGATTACTCAAACTTCATCAACATATATTTAGGCGATATGTTCCAACAACATGTTCAGCACAGTCATACTTTCATGTTTGGATTAATGCACTTCTTGAATAAGACTAATTCATAGAGATCATATCAAGTTATTGCATAGAAAGAATCACAACATGTTATGCTTGTGGTCAATCATGATCTTTATCTCGATGAACGATTCATTCAAATATTCAAGCTTTCAACTTTGAAGATTATGCATTAACTTCACCATTTCGATTCTGCAAAAAGATGACAGTGTATAACAATCAAATACAAGTCAGAACCAAGTCAAGAACACCCACACGTATTCTTTCACTCAACTAGATGTATCATAACAAACCAACCACATTCTATTCACCAACACCACTTCAAAATCTAACAAATTATTATAAACATAGCATTTCAACAACTACGGAATATAAAAGAATAACTTACTTGGTGATGGATCCAAAATATGAGTTTGCAAGACTAGATGAGCAAAAAGAAAAATTTTAAGAGAAATTGGAAGGTTGGGCGACGCCTATCTTGAGCAAACATAAGGATTTTGTTCTAAGATTGGGAATCTATTTATAGACTAAGCCATGGGTCGGGTTTGATCCATGTAAAATCGGGTTAGGATACAAAAAGGTATAAGTAGGCGGCGCCTAATGCTTTTCCTATGCTTAGCATAGGCGGTGCCTTTTGCTTTGCCTACATAAGTATAGGCAGCGCCTTGCCTCTCGCCTAGTTGGGCCTAGGCGGCGCCTTGCCTATCGCTTTATTGAGAAAGTGATAGGAAACACCATAGGTGGTGCCTATGGTATTGCCTAGATTGGCATAGGCGACGCCTATAGCATTGCCTAGATTTGCATAGGCAATGCCTTGTCCGTTGCCTATGTGAGGCAGTGAGCATAGGCAATGGTATAGGCCTTGCCTAGATTTGCATAGGCATTGCCTTGTCCATTGCCTAGATTATCATAGGCCTTGCCTTGTCCATTGCCTAGATTAGCATAGGCAATGCCTAACCGATAGCTTTTGCTCCATCATTCTTAGCTTACCACCTTTAACATGGCTCACTTTCAAAGTAAAATTTAGGACTAATCCCCTCCTTTATACTTGTTGCACCTATACTTAATCAAAAACAACAAAAAAATTAGAAAGATGGGTTGCCTCCCACCAAGCGCCTTAGTTTTGGTCGTGGCTCGACTCATCTTTTTGGATTTTTATTTAACAAAAACAAACTCCTAGTAAAACAAAACAATTAAAAACGATGGGTTGCCTCCCATGTAGCGCTTGATTTATTATCGTGGCATGACATAGTTATCTCGATTACTTAGACTTCATCGAGATATATGGTGTATCATTTTTTGAATGAATTCAGACGACGCTGATGCTTAATTGTGGGAATGCAATCTTCTTCGAGATAAATCTTGTGCATACATATCCCAGGAGGGATACCGATTATATCATCAATAGTCCAATCAATGGCTCTCTTGTATCTCTTCAGAACAGAGATGAGAGCCGCTACTTGCTGTTTACCTAAATCAGCCGCAACAATAACCAGAAGTGTATTTCCACTTCCCAAGAACGCATACCTTAGATAATTGGGGAGCTTTTTCAATTCTAGTATTGGTGGCTCTTCAATGGAAGTCTTCGCTGTTGGTGAAGGTCGATTCTTAAGATTAAGGTCCAGCTTCTTAGGAGCATGAGAATAGGATCCTATTCCTGTTAGAGCACAAATAGTTTCTTCATAATCTTCTACATCCTCACGCTCAAAATTCAAAAGCATAGCAGACAATGGCTCAACAGTAAGTTGCTTCTCTATAGATAATTCTTTCTCGTGCTCATAATATACATCAGCTACAGAGAACACATTCATATCTTTGGGCTGCTTCATAGCTTTGCATACTTCAAAATGGACCACTTTGTCATTCATCCGAAATAAAAGCTCATTGGCTCGTAAATCAATAAGCATACTTCCTGTTGCGAGGAAAGGATGACCCAAGATTATGGGAGATTCAGAATCTACCTCACAATCCAAAATCATAAAGTCTGCAGGAAAAATAAAGGTAGAAACCTTCACCAGTACATCATATAAGATACCAACGGGTCATTTTACCGACCTATCTGCCATCACGAGCTGTATATTGGTTGGTGCAGAATCGCCTAACCCCAACTTTCTGTAAATAGATAGCAGCATCAAATTGATGCTAGCCCCGAAATCGCACAATGGCTTAGCAAAATCCAAAGATCCAACCGTGCAAGGAATAGTGAAAGCACCAGGATCTCTGCCTCCTTCTGTACTAAAGATCTTGTGGCAATCACACTGCAATGATGAACATCATCTGCCAGTTCATAGTTTGCTGCCCTTTTCTTCATCAACAGGTCCTTCATGAATTTGGCTTACCCTGGTATCTGTTCCAGTGCCTCCACCAAAGGCACATTAATAGTCAGCTGCTTCAACATAGTCATGAATTTACTGAACCTGGTGTCTTCAGCTTTCTTCTTCAATCTCTGAGGAAAAGGTGGTGGGGGAAGGGGAAGAGTTTTCTCCACCACTTCTTTTTTATCTTGCTTCCGATTTTTACTCTTTTCAGGCTGGTGACATCTAGGAGTAACATCATGAACGATCTCATTCTGATTTTCAGCTTCTACAGAATTATCATAATCTGCTTCAATAACATTCTCTTCTGTATTATTAACCACTGTTTGCCTTGGATGGATTATCCAACACTTTACCACTCCGAGTAGTAATAGCCATACATGATCCATCATTCCTTGGATTTTGCATAGTGTCACTAGGTAAAGTGCCAGCTTTTCTTTGATTGAATGCCGCTGAAAGTTGTCTCAGTTATTATTCCAGCTGTTTTATTGCAGTGGAATGCGAGTCAACCAATTGATTTATTGAGGACAAATCATTCTTTACCTCAGTTACTCCCGTGTTGGTTGCCTCTAATCCTTTCAATAGCTTAGCCATCATATCTTCCATAGACATCTTCACAGAGCCAGACACCTCAGCCTCACGATTTCCAGGAGAAACGTACAAACCACTCCTATTAGTCTTATTCTTCCAACTCCCTTGATCGCGGTCGTTGTATCCAGATTTATCATAATTGTTTCGACCTTGGTTTCCTTGGTCATTGCCACGGAAACCCCCTGATTATTCAAGTAATTTGCTTCCTCCTCAGAATCGGAGTCATCTCTTCCCTGTGATACGATAGCCTTGACTTTTTCGGTCTTCCCTAATAATAAATGCTTGGTAAGAAGATCCATCTGCGTTTTCATATGCGCCATATCTTGATCACGTTCCTCTTCTCTTCGCCTTTGTTCTGCAATCATGCCAATAGATACAGTAGAGCTTGCTACCTCAGAATCCCCGGTATGCCAAGCTCTACTCTGCTTTGTCATACGATCGAGCATATCACTTGCCTCAAGAAAAGTAAGGTCCATGAATGACCCACCTGCAGCATTATCAACCACTGGCTTAGTCACCGAATTCAAAGCCCTGTATAATATCTCCATCAAGTGGACATTGGTCATATGATGATTTGGGCACCTCATAAGCTTCTTCTTGAACCTCTCCCATGTTTCGTAGAGAGCTTCAGTTGGAAGCTGTCAAAAATTGCTTATCTCATCTCTTAGTTGTGCTCTCTTGGATGGCGAATAGAATTTTTCTAGGAAAGCGTCCTTCAGTTGCCTCCAATTAGTAATAGAGTCAGGAGTTAGCCTGTTCAACCATAGAGTTGCCTCTCCAGATAGAGACAATGGAAATAAGCGCAGCCGGATTGTATTCTATCCAACCCCTGGATTGTCAAACGCCTTGCATCTTGAGATAAAATTAATCAGATGCATATTCGGATCGTCTCCTGCAAGACCACCAAATAACCCCTTGAGATGCAATAGCTGAATCATGGTGCTAGTGATATTGAACTTGGCTCCAGGTGCCAAGGGCGGAGGAGTAATAGCCCCTATGGCACCAGCTCCATCCAGATCGTCATCATTATTATCAAAAGGAACCTGCACAGCTTGGCATTCAGGTCTCATTCTAGCTTGACGATCTCTCCTGTTCACAGGTGCTGCCACCTCATCTGCACGCCTTGGATTTAGTAACTCATCATCACCCAGGTCCTCATCATCCAGAGTTATTTACCGACCTGGGTTATCAATATTCTATTGATGCACTTGAGAAGCTGCCAATGCTGCTAATCTAGCCTGCTCCTGTTGAGCAGCTATCCGTTCAATGTCTCGTTGTGCATCTATTCTGCCAATCAGTTATGGTTCAGGATTTATGGGTAATAATGGCTGACTATATCTTCATGTATTTGGCATGCACTCTACCAAACCTGAACGAAAAAAAACAATAACTAAAAGTAAAATCTAAGAATTTTTGACCAAAGGGTCTATTAACTATCACGAACTTAGTTGACAACCGTATTCCCCGGCAACGGCGCCAAAATTTGATAATGCCCAAACTACAGCTCTCGTTAGAAAGTGTAAGCAGTCGATGTCAAATATAGAACCCAACTGGGTTGGGTGTCGAATCCCACAGGGAATACTTGGTCACTAAGTGTTGCAATTATTAGTAGACTGTTGGTCAAAAATTCTACAGAAAAGGGGGAGTTTGATTATGCGTGAATTACTAATGTCAAAGTAACGAAGGAGGCGAGTTGTTTAGTAAGATTTAATCACAGAGATTTGTAAGTTAGGATTATGTCCACCTTATAAGTTCTACGTATCTATTAACTATGAGTAATGCAGAATTTAGACATGCATGCACCTATAGAGATTCGTTTTCTAATGGTAAATCCTGGTGTTTCCCAACCATCAAGGATTATTTCACTTTAACTATCCCGATCCTAAAGTGTATAACTAATGGTACGAACTCTCCAAGAAAGTTAATCCGGTTAATGCATTAACGTGTAAACAGGGGTTGGAAGCCCTATTTTCTTGTCACGCTCTTTTTTCCAAACATGTAACTTTTCTTTCGAACAAGTTAATTGTATAATGACGTATTCCTTATGTTTGCAACCATAAGAATTTAATTAAAACGAAGAGAGTAATAATATAAGTAGCATACACATCAAGAATTCACAAACTCATAGCAATAGATAGTATATTACGAGGCTTTCATAACCCTAACACAGAAGTTTAGCTACTCATGAGTACAAAGGAAACCAAAGAAGACATCATCATCATCATACCCAAGTTACAATAATCTCACGATAGGGATGAGTTTGGCATCAAACAAAGGGTTGACGTTTTTCTTCCCTCTAGCTGTTCTTAAGTGTAGCGTGTTTTTCTCTCTCCAAAACTTACAGAATCTGTAAATTGAATAATGTAATATAAAACTTGCTGAAAAATTCAGCAATAGGGTTTTTATAATATCCTTGTCTACTACGTTACTGCTGCACCCCTGAGTATTTAGAAATACTGATTTTGCCAGGGACAAATTCTCCATGCGTCACATTCAGTCCACAAGTTTCCAAAAGTTGTCTTCCCTCTTATGTAAAGTTTTCCTTTGCTGCCCAAAGGTCCACAAAGTTCTGAAATCTTCATCATTAATACCTGAAAACATGCTAATCACATAGGTTAGCTCACTTACAGGAAAATGGACTAAAAGTGTAGGAATTATATATTTTATCCTCCAAACTTAGCCTAAAATATGGGTAAATTATGGTTCTTAGGGGTATAAATACGCCCAACATCATTGGGGATCATCCTGGTGTGGTCTGTTTAATTTTTCATGGCCAATTGGGTGGACAAACAAGCGAAACAGTGCGAATAGGGCATTTTTATGCCAAATCAATGTGCTATGGCCCACGGTTTCATGGCCATTTGGGAGGACAAATGGGTGAAACGGCGCAAACAGGGTATTTTCAAGCTAAATTAATGTGTTTAGCCCATAGTTTTGGGGTGGGCCCGGGATTCGAGTATACTGTAGGCCAAAAATCAACAGCAGAGTGCCATGGAGGTTGGGGATTGTCCCAGTGTAGTTCGTTTAGTTTTTTGTGGCCATTTGGGTGGATAAATGGGCGAAATGGTGCGAACGGGGCATTTTTGATCCAAATCGGTGTGCTATAGCCTATGATTTAGGGGGTGAACTCGGGGTTCGAGCATGTTGTGGGCCAAAAATTGCCCAGGTGGTGCCAAGGAGGTTGGGGATCATCCCAGTGTGATCCGTTAAATTTTTTGTGGCCATTTGGGTGGACAAATAGGCAAAACGGTGCGAACAAGATGTTTTTGGGATAAATTGGTGTGCTATAGTCCACGATTTTTGGGGTGGGCCAGGGGTACGATCATGCTGTGGTCCAAAAATTAATCGGGGTATGCCAGGGATGTTGGGAATTGTCCTTGTGTGGTCTATTTAATTTTTCGTGGCCATTTGGGTAGACAAATGGGTGAAACGACGCGAATGGGGCATTTTTGGGCAAAATCAGTGTCCTATAGCCCACGATTTCGGGGGTGGGCTCGAGGTCCGGGCGTGCTATGGGCCAAAAATTGATCGAGGTATGTCAGGGAGGTTTGGGATCATCCCAGTGTGGTCATTTTAATTATTTCTATCCATTTGGGTGGACAAACGGGCGAAATGATGCAAACGGGGCATATTCAGGCCAAATAGGTGTGTTATTACAAACGGTTTTAGGGGTTGGCTTAGGGTTCGGGCGTGCTGTGGGTCAAAAATTGACTGGGGCATGCCAGGGAGGTTGGAGATCTTCCCAGTGTTGTTCGTTCAATTTATTATGGCCATTTCGGTTGACAAATGGGCGAAACGGCATGAACGGGGTGTTTTCGAGGCAAATCGGTGTGCTATAGCCACGATTTTGGGGATGTACCCAGGATCTAGGCATGTTGTGGGTTAAAAATCGACCGGGGCATGCCAGGGAGGTTGGGGATAGTCTCAATGTGGTCCATTTAATTTATAGTGGTCATTTGGGTGCCCGAACGGGATAGAAGGCACAAACGGGGCATTTTTCGGCCAAATCAGTGTGCTGTAGCCCCCAGTTTTGGGCTTGGGCCCAAGGTTCAGGCATGTTTGGGCCAAATATTGATCGGGTCATGCTAGGGAGGTTAGAGATCATCCCAATTTGCTTCGTTTAATTTTTTGTTGCAATTTGGGTGGACAAACGGGCAAAACCGCGCGAATGGGGTATTTTCGAGCTAAATCGATGTTCTATAGCCCACGGTTTTGGGGGTCGGCCCAGGGTCCATATGTGCTGTGGGCCAAAAATTGATCATGGCGTGCTAGAAAGGTTGGGGATCGTCCCAGTACTTTCCATTTTAATTTTTCGTGGCCATTTTGGTGGACAAATGGATGAAATAGTGCGAACAGGGCATTTTTGGGTAAATTCGGTGTGTTATAGCCCACGGTTTTGTGGGTGGGCCCGGGGTCCAAGCATGCTGTGGGTCAAAAATAAATCGGGGAGTGTCAGGGATATTGGGGATCATCCCAGTGTGGTCCATTTATTTTTCCATGAGAATTTGGGTGGAGAAACCGTGGCATTTTTATAGCCTACTGTTTCAGGGGTGGGCTTAGTGTTCGAGCATTTTGTGTGCCAAAAATTGACCAGGGCATGCTAGGGAGGTTGGGTATCATCCCAGTGTGGTTCGTTTAATTTTTTGTCTTCATTTTGATGGAAAAATGTGTGAAACAACGCGAACAAGATATTTTTGGGCCAAATCGGTGTGCTATAGCCCACGTATTCGAAGTGGGCCCAGGATCCCAGCATGCTGTGTGCTGAAAATCGATCGAAGTATGCCAGGGAGGTTGTGTATAGTCCTAGTGTGGTTCGTTTAATTTTTTGTGGCCATTTGGGTAGACAAACGGGCAAAACAATGCAAACAAGGCATTTTCAGGCCAAATCTTTGTGCTATAGCCCTCGATTTCGGGGATGGGCTCGGGGTTCGGATATGTTGTGGGCCAAAAATCAACCAGGGCATGACAAGGGGGTTGAGGATCATCTCGGTGTGGTCCGTTTAATTTTGCGTGGCTATTTGGATGGACAAACGGGCGAAACGATGCAAATGGGGCATTTTCGAGCCAAATTGTTGTGCAATAGCCCACGGTTTTGGAGGTGTGGTCGGTGTCCAGGCGTGTTGATGGCCAAAAATTGATTGGGGCATGTCAGGGAGGTTGGGGATCATCCTAATGTGGTTCATTTAATTTTTTGTGTCTATTTGGGTGGACAAACGGGGAAAACGGTGTGAATGTGGCATTTTTGGGCCAAATCGGTGTGCTATAGCCCACGATTTTGGGGGTGTCCCTAAGGTTCAGGCATATTGTGCGTCGAAAATTGATAGGGGCATGCCAGGGAGGTTGGGTATCATCTCAGTGTGGTCCGTTTTATTTTTCATGGCCATTTGGGTTGACAACTGGGAAAATGACATGAACTGGTTGTTTTCGAGCCTAATCAGTGGGCTATAGCCAACTGTTTTGGGGATGTGCCTAGGGGCCAGGCGTGTTGTGGGCCAAATATTTACCTGGGTGTGCCAGGTAGGTTGGGTATAGTCTCAGTGTGGTCCATTTAATCTTTCATGGTCATTTAGGTGCACAAATGGGTTAAAAGGCACAAACGAGGTATTTTTGGCCCAATAGATATCCTGTAGCCCACGATTATGGGCGTGGGATCGGGGTTCGGGCGTTCTTCTGGCCAAAAATTAATCAGGGCATGACAGGGAGGTTGGGGATCATCCAAATGTGGTCCGTTTAATTTTTTATGGCTATTTGGGTTGACAAACGGGCAAAACGGCGCAAACGAGGCATGTTTGAGCCAAACTGGTGTGGTATAGCCCACCATTTTAGGGTGGGGTCGGGGATCGTATGTTCTATGAGCCAAAAATCAATTAGGGCATGCTAGGGAGGTTGAGGATCATCCCATTTTGGTCCATTTAACTTTTTGTGGCTATTTGGATGGACAAATGGATGAAACAGTGTGAACGAGGCATTTTTGGGTCAAATTGATGTGCTATAGCCCACAGTTTTGGGGGTGGGCCTGGGGTCCAGGCATGCTCTGGGACAAAAATCAACCAGGGCATGACAAGGGGGCTGGGGATTATCCTAGCGTAGTCCGTTTAATTTTTCTTTGCTATTTGGGTGGACAAACGAGTAAAACAGCGCGAAAGCGACATTTTTGGCCAAATCGGTGTGTTATAACCCATGGTTTTAGAGTTGGGCCTGGGGTCCAGGCGTGCTGTGGGCCAAAAATCGATCGAAGAGAAACAGGGAGGTTGGTGATCATCCTAGTATGGTCTGTTTTTTTTTGTGGCCATTTGGGTGGACAAACCGGCAAAATAGCTCAAATAGGGCATTTTAGGGCCAAATCGGTGTGTTATAGCCCACAGATTTGAGGTGGGCCTGAACCGACCAGGGCGTGCCAGGGATGTTAAGGATCATCCCAGTGTGGTTCGTTTAGTTTTTCGTGGCCATTTAGGTTGACAAACGGGCGAAACAACGTTAATGGGGTGTTTTCGAGCCAAATCGGAGTGTTGTAGCCTACTATTTTGGGGATGTGCCGGGGTCCAGGTGTGTTGTGGGCCAAATATCGACCGGGACATGCCAAGAAGGTTGGGGATAGTTCAAGTGTGGTCCATTTTACTTTTCATTGCCATTTGGGTGCACAAGTGGGCTAAATGTCACAAACGGGACATTTTTTGTCCCAATCATTGTGCTGTAGCCCACAGTTTTGGGGGTGGGCCTAGGGTTCAGGCTTGCTTTGGGTCTAAAATTGACCGGGGCATGCCAGGGAGGTTGGAGATCATCACGGTATGGTCTGCATAATTTTTTATGGCTATTTAGGTGCACAAACAGGTAAAACGGCATGAATGGGGCATTTTCGAGCCAAATCGGTCTGCTATAGCCGTTAATTTTAGGGGTGGGCCTGAGTCCGTGCATGATGTGGGCCAAAAATCGACCGGGGCATTCCAGGGAGGTTGGGGATCACCCTGGTGTGGTCCGTTTAATTTTTCATGGCCAATTGGGTGGAAAACCAAGTGAAATAGTGCGAATAGGGCATTTTTAGGCCAAATCAGTGTGCTATAGCCCACGGGAAAAACGGCGTGAACGGGGCATTTTCAGGCCAAATCAGTGAGCTATAGCCCACGGTTTTGAGGGTGGGCTCAGGGTACGGATATGCTGTGGGCCAAAAATTAACCAAGGCATGCCAAGGAAGTTGAGGATCGTCTTAGTGTGGTCCGTTTAATTTTTTGTGGCTATTTGGGTGGACAAACTGGCAAAACGACGTGAATGGGCATTTTTGAGCCAAATCGTTGTGCAATAGCTTATGGTTTTGGGGGTGTGCTCGATGTCCAGGCGTGTTGATGGCCAAAAATTAATCAGGGCATGTCGGAGAGGTTGGGGATCATCCCAATGTGGTTCGTTTAATTTTTTGTGGCCATTTGGGTGGACAAACGGGGAAAACGGTGGGAACGTGGTATTTTTGGGCCAAATCGATGTGCTATAGCCCACAGTTTTAGGGGTGTCCCTAGGGTTCAGGCATGTTGTGCATCGAAAATCAATTGGGGCATACCAGGGAGATTGGGGATCATCTCAGTGTGTTTTATTTTGCTTTTCGTGGCCATTTTGGTTGACAACCGGGAAAAACAGCATGAACGGGATGTTTTCGAGCCTAATTGGTGTGCTATAACCCACTGTTTTAGGGATGTGCCCGAGGTCCAGGCGCATTATAGGCCAAAAATTTACCGGGGTATGCCAGGGAGGTTGGGGATTGTCTCAATGTGGTCCATTGAATTTTTCTTTGTCATTTGGGTGCACAAACGGGTTAAAAGGCACAAACGAGGTATTTTTGGGCCCAATCGATGTCCTGTAGCCCACGATTATGGGCATGGGCCCGATGTTCGGGCGTTCTTATGGCCAAAAATTAACTAGGGAATGCTAGGGAGGTTGGGGATTATCCAAATATGGTCCGTTTAATTTTTTATGGCTATTTGGGTGGATAAACGGGCAAAACGACGCAAACGAAGCATGGTTAAACTTAATTGGAGTGGTATAGCACACAATTTTGGGGTGGGCCCGGGGATCGTATGTGCTATGAGCCAAAAATCAATCAAGGCATGCTAGAGTGGTTGAGTATTGTCCCAGTGTGGTCCATTTAATTTTATGTGGCTATTTGAACAAACGGATGAAACAGTGCGAACGAGGCGTTTTTGGGCCAAATTGGTGTGCCTGGGGTCCAAGCGTGCTGTAGGCCAAAAATCAACCAGGGCATGCCAGGGAGGCTGGGGATCATCCTAGTGTGGTCCGTTTAATTTTTTTGTGCGATTAGGGTGGACAAACGGGTAAAACAGCGCGAAAGGGGCATTTTGGCAAAATTGGTGTGTTATAGCCCACGGTTTTAGGGTTGGGCTCGGGGTTCGGGCATTCTGTGGGACGAAAATTGATCGGAGAGTGCCAAGGAGGTTGGTGATCTTCCCAGTATGGTCCGTTTATTTTTCTTGTGGCCATTTGGGTGGACAAACCGTCGAAATGGCGTAAATGGGGTGTTTTAGGGCCAAATCGGTGTGCTATAGCCCACAGATTTGAGGTGGGCCTGGGGTCGGGGTGTGCTAAGTGCCAAACACCAACCAGGGCATGCCAGGTATGTTGAGGATCGTCCCAGTGTGGTGCATTTAGTTTTTCGTGGCCATTTAGGTTGACAAATAGGCGAAACGGCATGAATGGGGTGTTTTGAGCCAAATCGGTGTGTTTTAGCCCATGATTTTGGGGATTTGCCCGGGTTCCAAGTGTGTTTTGGGCCAAAAATCGATCGGGACATGCCAAAAAGATTGGGGATAGTTCAAGTGTGGTTCGTTTAACATTTCATGGCCATTTGGGTGCACAAACGGGTTAAAACGCACAAACGGGACATTTTTGGTCCTAATCGTTGCACTGTAGCCCACGGTTTTGGGGGTAGGCCCAGGGTTCGAGCTTGCTTTGGGCCAAAAATTGACCGAGGCATGCCAGGGATTTTGGAGATCATCATAGTATGGTCTGCATAATTTATCGTGGCTATTTAGGTCCACAAACGGGTAAAACAGTGCAAATGGGGCATTTTTAAGCCAAATCGGTGTGCTATAGCCATTGATTTTAGGGGTGGGCCTGATTCCGTGCATGATGTGGGACGAAAATCGACCGGGGCATTCCAGGGAGGTTGGGGATCATCCTGGTACGAATAGGGCTTTTTTATGCCAAATTGGTGTGCTATGGCCCACGATTTCAAGAGTGGAGGCTCAGAGTCCTGGCGTTCTGTGGGACAAAAGTCAACTAGGGCATGCCGAGAAGGTTGGGGATCTTCCCAGTGTGGTGCGTTTAATTTTTCATTGCCATTTGGGTAAACAAACGGGTGAAACAGCATGAACAGAACATTTTTGGGCCAAATCGGTATGCTATAGCCCACAGTTTCAGGGGTTGGACTGGGGTGCGAGCGTGTTGTGGGCTAAAGTGGAACCGAATGTAAAACGTTGTTAATTTGATATTTGTTTTGTTTATATATCGACTAATATTATCTTCATATCTTAATTATCTCATCCTTTAATTTGTATATAATCAATCCCGATTTTTTCCCATCTGATTACTTATATCAGAATTTTTAGAATAATAAGTGGGAAAATTATGAAAATTGCAGTAATGAGTTCTGCCTCAACTTGCATTCAATCTAATTAAATCCCTTTTCCCTTTTAATTTATTTCTAATTCTATCTTAAGTTGCTCTTAGTGCAATTAACGGTCCACCACAAGTAAGATGGGTGTGCTTGTCTATTTTATGTTTTTCATTTTCACATCAGAATGTACAAAATATTGAATCTGAGTGATACATGATAGATTATTTGTATAAAGAGCCAAAAATCTAAATATACATCTAAGAAAAGAATTTAAGGATGAAATTTAACATCTAGAATTGCTTCTTCTGTTCAAAATGATCGCGATGATCGATATCAGGCTCAGTTGACATACGATCTCTTACAGTATAGAATTGCATCAGAAATCGCCTTTTCGCGCCAAACATCAGTAGAATGATCATTGGATGGACTTTTTAAAGGGGAACAAGCCTCATGTGGTGAGTTAATATTGCTCCAGTTTTTCACCTTACTCAAACTCTTAACTCTTCTAATACTACTACTACTTCTTTGGTTGTTATCATTTCCACACCAATTGACAACAGAATAAGATTTCAACATTCGACGAGGAGATCCCTGAAATGAAGTATCAGTAGTACTCTTCTATCTTTGAATTTCACTTACTATTTTTTGTAGGTCATCAACTTTTGCAATACTTTTTCTTGAACTTTCTATTCTTTTGGAGATTGTCCTGACGAATCCAAACCACTTAACCAAGATTTTGCGAAAAACTTCCTCCACTTTTCAAGAAAATCAGGTTGACTAGTTGTGGAATTTGAAAGTTTAGATATTGGTGTGGGAGGAGTACTATTTGAAGGCACTGATGAATTTGTGTTGAAATTATTGAAGGCTGTACGAATAGATTCATTCTTTGATCTATCAAGATATCGAGGCATGATATATCCATCAGAGAAGATTTCATTAGCATAAACAGATTCTGAAATAGGATGAACATCAATCAAAGTTGAAGTTTTGTTCTTCTTTTAGGAATCTTTTCAAATAAGCAATAAATTTTAACTGTTCCTCAGCATCATCATGACTACTATAAGAGGGTCTAGGGGATTCTGTTATGCCATCAATGGATAGTTTTCTGTTCAACAACCATCTATATGAAAAACTCTCCGTGGAAAGAGGTTGTTGGGAATTTCCCATAATGAATAGTAATCTACAATACAATCTCTCTACTTCACCTGAGGTAGTGGTATGATCTGCGTACACTTTATTTTCCCCAGACCCCACTATATGGGATTACACTGGGTATGTTGTTGTTGTTATTTAATAGTATACTATAATATGGGAAGAAAGTAAAAGGAAAATGAGATGCTTATATAAAAAATTTACAAGTTAGCGCTACAACAGATTAAAACACACTTGTTGTAAAAAAAAAAAAAATTAAGTTGTCAACGTATATAAGTTAAATCTGCATAAAAATAAATGCTTGGCTGAGGATAGAGGGACTCATGTGAGCTTATTATACAGAGTGTGTAAATTGTAAGTTGTCTCATCATTCTTTGAGGAGGTGTTATTTATATAGAAAAAGATCACAAAAATAAAAGGAAGAAAAATATTTGATAATTCAATCAAGGAGATTATTCACTGAGATAAATCGTTTAACCCCACCAATCATGCTATGATTGTCACAAATAAACAAATAAGAATCAGTCTAAATCTTAATATTGAAATCTTCCATAAACAAAATAAGGAAAAGAAAATTCTCCCTATTTATTAAAGGAAGTCAAGAGGGGGTAGAAAACATTAGTATCAATGAATTGCAATATCACCTAAATTTATCATAATTAATACGTAAATGAATGTCTGTCACAATAAATAATGTCAAAGAGAAATTAGAAAATCAATTAGTGAAATAGTTCCTCACAAATATGGCAAAATCGAATTAGGCACAAAATCAGGGTAAATGAGTCAAATCGATAGACAAAATGTACCCATATTAAGTTTGCGAGATTTGCGACGCAGTAGGCAAAGTAATAGGGGTAAATTGTGATGTATTTAGGGATAAGCTACTTTTATGAGTTAGAAGGGATTTTTCTAATTAGTATAGTGAGATGAAATTTTAAGTAATAATGGAAAGTTAAGGTGTTGTTTTAAGTAATTTTTCCTTAAAATAATCTAAGTATAAAGAAGAATTATCCCTTTTTTATCAAAAATATTTTAGAACTTTGAATTAAATAACTCAAATCTTCATATTAATAATATAAAATTTTTACAACAATATCAAGTTAATATAATGCAAACAAATAATTACTTAACATTTTATTATTTAGAATTAATCCTTACTTTTATAATAATAATCATATTAATAATAATAATATTTAAACATTTGATGTCTTTTAATAATAAAAGAATTTCTATTAAAATTTGGATTTAGCTCACTTATTTCATACCCTTGCAACTGAATGGTCAAAAACATTTTGCATACTTGGAAAACAATGAGCTATAGAAGAACAAATTAATCAAGGCTAAAAACCAGCAAAACTAAATGGCTATATACACTCTTCATACAAAGTACATATAATCTTTACCCACACAAATAAGGGGTATGAAGGAAGAGTTAAGTTTGAAAGAAATAGAATACCAAAATTCATCAAAAGATTCGAATATTTGACCAAAAATTACGAAAAGAAAAGAAAAAAAAAGTAAAAAAACTAAAATGTCAATGAAGTTATCAACTATTCTCTTTCAATCAATTACATGCCAAATTTTTCTTCGCGGTCCATCTCTTCCTACACGCATCTATTGCCTCCAGCTTCATTCTTGCGAGTTCTTGAAAGCATTGTTGATATTGTGACTCAATTGTATCAAGCTCTAACTTTAAATTGGCATTGTCTAGATCATCTTTCTCTACTAACGATAAAAATGAACAATTGCTAGATAATCTCATGCATTTAGAATCTTTATCTGTATCCGTCAAGGTCACCTCCCTGCTATTTCCAACTGATTAACAATCGAGAAGCTTCGAGACCCTTCCATCTAATGGAACAGTTAGTGTTGTGTGGTTCTGTAAAGTGTGTATCATATCTTGAGATCATATTTTGGAGCTTGGATCAATTGTTAAAATACGCCTCCTCAAGCTGCAGGGTGCAATATATTCAGCACACCAAGTTTGCCTAATAAATGAGCATGTTGGGCTTGGATTAGTCCCTTGGTAAGAAGGTCAGCCACCTGGTCATGAGTGTGAACATGTATAGCTTGTATCGGTCTACTTTTGATCTTGTCCCTGAAGAAATGGCAGTCAATCTCTATGTGTTTTGTTCTCTCATGAATCATATGATTGTTGGCCAATTGAATTGTTGAATTGCTGTCACTAAAGACTATATGGGCAAGTTAATGGGAACCTTGAGTTCCTAGAACAAACCAACCAACCAAGTTATCTCTGCAACTGCTGAAGCCATGCTTTTGTACTCATCTTCAGCAGAGCTCCTAGAAACAGTGTGCTATTTCTTGGACTTCCAAGAAATTAAATATTCACCAAAATGAAATGCATATCCAATAACTGATCGCCTGGTGTTGGGACAAGCAACCCAATCTAAGTCATACCAGCAAGTTAGAGTGGTAGAATACTCAGCCTTTACCCAGATTCCTTGACCAATAGAGCCTTTGAGGTACCTAACTACCCTAATAGCAGCCTTCTAGTGTGATATCTTGGGATGTTGCATAAACTGGCTGAGAGTGTGGGTTGCAAAACTAATATCTGATCATGTAATAGTAGCATACATGATTTTACCCACTAGTCTTTGATAAGAAGAAGCATCAGACAATAAATCATCACCTTGTGCACCTGTGGCTTGATCATACTCAAGTGTTGTTAACCTTACATTGGATTCTAAGGGAGTGATTACAGGTTTTGAACCACTAAGACCAGTATCTGAAATTAATTCTAGGAAATACTTCTTTTTGTTTAATATCACCCCTGAAGTGGATCTAAGGACTTCAATACCTAAGCAGTATTTGAGATTCCTCAAGTCCTTCATCTTGAAATGCTAATGTAGCTTGGTTTTTATTGCATCAATCAATGCTGCATTGCTTCCAGCAAGGAGTAGGTAATCAACATATACAACAACTACTACTATGTCATCACCTTGATGTAGAATAAAGAGAGAATAGTCATGAGCACTCTGAGTGAATCTAGTATCAAGCAAAACATGAGTCAGTTTCAGGTTCCATTGTCTGGAAGCCTGCTTGAAGCTATACAAGGATTTGAGCAACTTGCAAACTTTATGCTCTCCTTGGCTTCTGAAACCTACTGGCAGCTCCATGTACACTTTTTCTTCAAGAACCCTTTGTAAAAATGCATTATAGACATCCATTTGATAAAGAGGCCATCCTCTAGATACTGCTACAATAATCACACTTCTGACAGTAACCAGTTTTACCACTGGTGAATATGTTTTATGATAATCTAGCCCTTCTTGTTGGCTATATACCTTGTCCACTAATCTTGCTTTGAACCTTTACACTTTACCATTTGCAAGATATTTAATCTTGTATATCCATTTGGAATCAATAGTGTTCTTTTCTTTGGGCAGGTCAACAATGGTCCATGTGTTATTCGCCTCCAATGCTTGGATTTCTAACTTCATAGCTTCCACCCATCTTTCATCTTTTATAGCTTGTTTAAAGTGCTGAGGCTCAGTCAGAGTGAAGAACTTTAACAAGTACCACTAGTCTGCAGGTTTCAGTTTACTGTAAGATAGGTTGTTGGGTAAAGGGTGATTGCATCTTTGGGTTTTTAAAGTGTCAACATAATCATGCATCCACACAGATGGCCAGCTTATTTTTGTTGGTCTACTGTAAGAGGGTTAAGTAAGGGAATGGTCATCTTGACATGTTTCTTTATGAGTGGTGTCAGGTGAAACAGCACCATGTACTGCAACATCAGAAGAAGCTTAAGTCAGAGAAGGCTCAGCTTGGCAAACAACTTCAGTATTTGCATCAGATAAAGGTACATCAGGTGGTGCAGCATTAGCAAAATCAATATCATCAATGTGAATACCCTCTAAAGGAATATCAGTACCAACTTCATTATCTGTGGATACCAGGAAGTCATTGATGTCTTCATCGGTTTTGGAAGCATTTGGATACTGTATTTTTGCTTGTGATAGATCAAAGGGGAATGAATCTTCATGAAACACAACTTCCCTACTCACTAATAGTCTTTTTAAGTGGATTTCCAGTAGCAAGTAACCCTTTTGAGACTCTGAATATCCTACTAATATGGCAGGTTTAGCTCTTTCAGAGAACTTGTCATCTCTAGGGACAACAGTCACATAACACAGACATCCAAAAACCCTCAAATGGGATAGCTTGGGATCCTTGGAGAATAAAAAATGATATGGGCTCTTACAACTCAAGACTAAGGTTGGTAACCTAGTCATAATATATACTGCAGCTTTCACACATAATCCCTAATACTTGATGGCAAGTGGGACTTAAACTTAAGAGCTCTAGCTATATTTATTATGTGTTTGTGCTTCCTCTCAACTACTCCATTTTGTTGTGGAGTGTGAGGACAGCTAGTCTGATGTAGAATACCTAGAGATTGAAATAATATGAGACATTGAGTAGCAACTCAGTCCCATTATCAGATCTAATAGCCGTTATCACCACTCCGAACTGTGTTCTAATCATGGATATGAATCTCTTAATAGCTACTATGGTCTCAGATTTTTGCTGCAACAGATGAACCCAAGAATATCTACTGTAGTCATCCACCATAGTCAAGAAATAACACTTATTATCAAATGTAGATATTCTATAAGGACCCTATAAATCCATGTGTACAAGTTTAAAACATGCAAAATATTTAGTAGTACTTATGGTAAAATGTTTATCTGGTGGAGATACAATGTATTTATTCAACATATTTACATCATTGTGATTCATTAAAATGTCTAAGTATCTTAAAACCTGAGAAGCTGGGTTCCCAAGTCATTGGTGCCACAGTCTGCAATTGGGAACAATAACTTCTGTAACAATAGCTTCTATAATGAATCTGTTGTGTTTTGGTCCTACATGATCAGTATTATTGTTGACACATAATTTTGGCTCTCTTTTTCATAAAATTAATATCTCGATGCTTATTTTTGAATTTTTTTCTTTTTTCTTCTTCAAAATATGTTTCAACGTTAACAGTTTGAAAGTGATATTTTTTTTACTAATATCGCATCTCTCAAATTTAATCAAAAATAAATAAATAAACAAATAAAAAAATATATTTTAAATTATCATTTCACTATTTTATTTTATTTTATTTTTTAAAAACTGAATAAACAAACATATGTTAGCATATTAAAAAAATATTTACTATATTATTATATTTTTGTGCAATATTTACACTATTTTTTATTTAATTATACATACATATATATATATATATATATATATATATATATATATATAATTTTTGAGAAAATTAATAAGCATCGATGAAGTTAGAAATCCAAACATTGGAGGCCAATAACACATGGACCATTGTTGACCTGCCCAAAGAAAAAAACACTATTTGTTCCAAATGGATATACAAGATTAAATATCTTGCAAATGATAAACTGGAAAGGTTCAAAGCAATATTAGTAGACAAGGGATATAGCCAACAAGAAGGGCTAGATTATCATGAAACATATTCACCAGTGGCAAAAATGGTTACTGTCAGAAGTGTGATTGTTGTAGCAGTATCTAGAGGATCGCCTCTTTATCAAATGGATGCCTATAATGCATTTTTACAAAGGGTTATTGAAGAGAAAGTGTTCATGGAGCTGCCAGTAGGTTTCAGAAGCCAAGGAGAGCACAAAGTTTGCAAGTTGCTCAAATCCTTGTATAGCCTCAAGTAGGCTTCCAGACAATGGAACCTGAAACTGACTCATGTTTTGCTTAATACTGGATTCACTCAGAGTGCTCATGACTATTCTTTCGTCATTCTACATCAAGGTGATAACACAGTAGTAGTTCTTTTATATGTTGAGGACCTACTCCTTACTGAAAGCAATACAACATTGATTGATGCACCAAAAGCCAAGTTACATCAGCATTTCAAGATGACGGACTTGGGGAATCTCAAATACTTCTTAGGTGTTGAAGTCCTCAGATCCACTTCAGAGGTGATATTAAACAAAAAGAAGTATTTCCTAGAATTAATGTCAGATACTGGTCTTAGTGGTTCAAAACCTGCAATCACTCCCTTAAAATCTAATGTAAGGTTAACATCACTTGAATATGATCAAGCCACAGGTGCACAAGGTGATGATTTATTGTCTGATGCTTCTTCTTATCAAAGACTAGTGGGTAAACTCGTGTATGTCACTATTACAAGATCATATATTAGTATTGCAGTATACTCTCAGCCAGTTTATACAACATCCAAAGAGATCACACTGGGAGGTTGCTATTAGGGTAGTCAGGTACCTCAAAGGCTCTATTGGTCAAGGAATCTGGGTAAAGACTGAGCATTCTACCACTCCAATTTGCTGGTATGACTTAGATTGGGCTGTTTGTCCCAACACCAGACGATCAGTTACTGGCTATGCAGTTTGGTGAATCTTTAATTTATTGGAAGTCCAAGAAACATCACACTGTTTCCAGGAGCTTTGCTGAAGCTGAGTACAGAAGCATGGCTTCAACAGTTGCAGAGATAATTTGGTTGGTTGGTTTTTTCCAAGAACTCAAGGTTCTCATTACCTTTCCCATATCAGTCTTTAGTGACAGGAATTTAACAATTCAATTGGCCAATAATCTTGTGATATATGAGAGAAAAAACACACATAGAGATTGACTTCCATTTCATCAGGGACAAGATCAAAAGTGGACTGATACAAGCTATACATGTTCACACTCATGACCAGGTGGCTGACCTTCTTATCAAGGGACTAAGCCAATCCCAACATGCTTATTTATTAGGCAATATTGGTGTGTTGAATATATTGCACCCTGCAGCTTGAGGGGGCGTGTTTTAACTACTGATCCAAGCTCAAAGTATGGTCTCAAGATATGATACACACTGTACAGAACCACACAACACTAACTGTTCCATTGGATGGATGGTTCTGGAAGCTTCACGATTGTTAATCAGTTAGATAGCAAGTTGTTAGAGGTTGTTAGGCAAGTGGTTAGTCAGTTATGGTGAGCTGTCACTAAGCTGGAAATGAGCTCACTATATTAGCTCAAGTTTATAAATAGCTGCAATATTGTAATGTACAGACGATGAAGAATAAAATTCCCAACTACACTCTGTCCTTTCTTCTTCCTTGTTCATGAATTATCAAGTTGTAAAATTTCACAAAGATTCTTCGTATTCATTTGGATTTGGTGACTACTTTACATGTGCAGATTTAATCTCTAAAGGTTCTAGTGGATACTTATCAGAGCTAGAGTTCATGGGCTTGTTTCATCATGAAAGTAAGTCACATCAAAATGGTGGCGATTATGTAGACTGCATATTATCCAATGAATTTGAAAATAATCTGAATCTAGAGGTGACCTTGATGGATACAGATAAAGATTCTAAATGCATGAGATTATCCAACAATTATTCATTTTTATCGTTAGTAGAGAATGATATGGACAATGCCGAGTTAAAGTTGGAGCTTGATACAATTGAATCACAATATCAACAATGCTTTTAAGAACTTGCAAGAATGAAGCTGGAGGCACTAGATGCGTGCAGGAAGAGATGGACCGCGAAGAAAAATTTGGTAGGTAATTGATTGAAAGAGAATAGTTGATAACTTCATTGACATTTAAGTTTTTTACTTTTTTTTTCTTTTCTTTTCGTAATTTTTGGTCAAATATTCGAATCCTTTGATGAATTTTGGTATTCTATTTCTTTCAGACTTAACTTCCTTCATACCCCTTATTTGTGTGGGTAAAGATTATATGTACTTTGTATGAAGAGTGTATATAGCCATTTAGTTTTGCTGGTTTTTAGCCTTGATTAATTTGTTCTTCTATAGCTCATTGTTTTGCAAGTATGCAAAATGTTTTTGATCATTCAGTTGCAAGGGTATTAAATAAGTAAGCTAAATTCAAATTTTAATAGAAATTCTAGTATTATTAAAAGACATTAAATTTTTTAATATTATTATTATTATTATTATTATGATTATTATTATTATAAAAGTAAGGATTAATTCTAAATGATAAAATGTTAAGTCATTATTGGTTTGCATTATATTAACTTGATATTTTTGTAAAAAAATTATATTATTGATATGAAGATTTGAGTCATTTAATTCAAAGTTCTAAAATATTTTTGATAAAAAGTGAATAATTTTTCTTTATACTTAAATTTTTTTAAGGAAAAATTACTTAAAACAACACCTTAACTTTTCATTATTACTTAAAACTAGTATGTGTACCCGCACATCGCGCGGGTAAATAACGTATTATTTTAAATAATTATAGATTGCTATCGTGTAATAAATAATAGTACATTTATGTATAATATAATACTCTCTTCGTTTAAAAATTGTTGGCCCTTTTGAACTTGACACTCTCCTTAAGAAAGTATTTATTAGAGGTTTATTTTACCAAATTAGCCTCATTAATTGAGTTTTTAAAATTTAAATTTAAATAAATATACTTTGTTTAGTTATTTAATATTGGGCGTAATATTTGAAGAACATAATAAAATACTATTGATATCATCAAAGGAATAATTAAATTAAAATAAATACTTTTAGAAAGAGAGTCAAATAAAACGAAACTGAGGGAGTAGAATTAAATTATTTGGATTTGATTAGAAATTGTTATTTGATTTAAAAATAATAGGGGAACGGATATAATTAAAATTTCATTTTGAAATTATTAACATAGAATTAATCATTAAATTTTTATTCAATTTTTTTTGTCATTTATGACATTAAATACCATTAAATGGAATAGTGAAAATGAACTATCTATAAAGATAGTGACATAGATGGATAAAATTATTTACAGCAATTACATAAATGTGCATATTTTTAATATATGAATTAAAATATTTAATATTTATAAGTTCAATGACATATTTATATTTTTTAATTAATATTAAAATATCTTTAAATTAATTATTTAGAATTTTAGTGTTTTCATATTGAATGTAATGATATTTTTTATATTTTATGATTAAGTACATTGAAAAAAATTCTAGAGAAAGGTTAAAGAATGGTATGGTTAAAACGTTAGATTTAATTATATAGAAGTGTATTTTTATTTTCTTAAAAGAAATAATATATTACAATGTTTATTCTTCAAATAAATGATTTATTTGAATGATCCAAAAGTAATACAGAGTATGTAAATACCAGCCCATATAATAAATATCTGTATAAAAAAGTCCATCTCAAAGGACAAAATATCTTTAAAAATATTATATCCATATAGATTAATCTAGATTTGGCAAGTACTCCTCGTTAGCATTTCTTTTGTCCAGAAAATTGAGAAGTTGCCAATTCACCTTCATCACTATTGCCAAACTCCACTTTGGAAGATAGTTTTAAGCAAAAATATTTTATGAACTCTATTGGAACCAAAAATAGCAGCTGAAAGGTCCAAGCATTTCTTTTTTCTTAATTTTTTCGAAGCTTTCCGACTTGTTTCTTGTTGGATTCTTCAAATCATTCCGTGTTGTTTATTGTTAAATTTGTATAAATCTTTGAAAAATATCTCCATTTATGTTGGTTGGTATCTGATTTTGGTCTCCGAAATGTTTAGTAAATTCTCCTTTTACTGTGATTTTCTTTTTCTTTTTTTAGATTTGAACATGCAAGTGAAATCTGTGGTTTATTAGTTGTTGCATTTGTTGTAGATGTAGAAAAATAAACCTCAATCATACATCAATAATTGATTTAATCTCTGTAAAGTCTGATAAATTCTCCTCTATTTGTGAACTTTTTAAATTTTAATTTGATCATGCAATTGAAATCTATGATTTATGTTGTTGAATTTGTAGTAGATGTTGAAAAATAATCTTTTTTTATGTCAGTAATTATCTGATTTCATGGTCTTTATAATGTCTGGTATGCTCTCTTATCAATGCAAGATTTTCTTTTCCTCATAAATTAGACCATGCAAGTGAAATTGGAGATCTGATGCAGTTAAGCTGATAAAAATATAGAATGAAACAAAAATTTTTGATTAATATAACATTTGAAGCTATATAATGATGTTAATGGTATTTTCTTGTTCCTTTAATCTTGTTTTCATGATTGCATGACATATAATAAGTCATATCTACTAATATCTCAGCCAAGTATGATGACCTTCTGAACTTTTGGTGTTGTTCCCTTTTTGAGCTTGTAAACTTCTGTCCAATGGTTATAGGTTAAATGAAGCCTGGGCTTGTGCAAAAGCAACCCTTTCGTCATTTGCTTCTGTGATAATGTTCTTGAATTGTTTGCCCATTTAGTCTTCTCAATCTCGTCTTTAAATGCTTCAACTTCTTTACCACTATGAACATTTTACATCCCTCAACATTATGCCTCCATTATTCTTCTACAATGTCTAAGAATTGTAGATGGCATGCCCACCCATTGCAAAAATTTGTAAGCAGGTCTAAGCCTACTTGCTCCATCCAATATAGTCACTTTGATGTCAATTTGATTGTGTTTTTAATTTTTCATTATAACTATGGTCAAATGGTAAACTTATCTTAGCCTTCTAGTAGAATCAAGTTTGATTCCTCCTATTGGGTAAGAGTCATGTATCTACTTCTGTTAAATTGTAAATAGTATTATATATGTCCTTAAACTACGTTGCTAGCCAATTATTTTACTTTTTCTTCCTCTTGAATATATTGTTCTCATTACTTTTTGGAAGTTAAGAGGCCCTGCCTGAAGAACTGTTGACCCGTGGATGTTCTGTTAGAGTTCTTGATCTCAGCCACGGCTCAATACAACATCTTCTTGCCACAAATAATAACTTGAGTTCTCTTTAGGTTAGTAGAGCTGACTCCTTTACATATCTACTAATCTTCTTCTTGGTATGCATCATAGCAACATTGCCCAAGAGAAATCGGCACTTAGACCAGTATGAGACAATTTCATATTGCACTTAACTATTTAACAGGTCTCCCATCTGAGGCAGGTGTGCTTCTCTTATTGAGGTAAAGAAATTGGGCTTATTTCCATTTTGTTAACTGGAATCAAGAAATCTAAATTCATCCTATCATTGTTCTGATGAGAAGGGTTAAGAATTCGAAAACTGAATGTGAATTGACTGATTAATGGTAAGAACTATGTCTTAGTAAAACTTAGCCAGATTTTCTAGAGCTCTTGGATATAATGTTTTTTACTCAAACATGGACAAATTTACGATGACAGATTGTACAATATATATTCACTTGTAGTTCGAATTATGTGTGTCGGTTAATAGAAGATACAACTGCTTAAACCAAAGATAAAATGTGAACTCCTTTACAGAATACTTGATATGTAGCTTTATCCAGTGAAAGAATGTAGATTTAGCCCATGACTGGTGAATAAATTATAGTGTATTCAGATTTAATTACTTCAGATTCTGAGATCATATGGGTGTAGAATATACAGATTCAAGGATAAATATTTTTCCTAGAACTATGTGTTGTCATGTCTTAAACTACAAAAATGTTTCGATCACGTTGTCTATTATTTCAATTTGATTTTTGTGGTCACGTCTTCCTATCTAATGAAATAGTTATCTAGATAATTTCATTGTTTGTTACATGTCCAGCCTAATGTGCAACTCTTCTTGCCTGCTAATGAATCTTCTTTTTTTTACCGTTGATTATATCATATTGTTATCTTTTCAGTCAACAGTTGAAAATGAAAATGAGTCTGTAACTGTGGAGTAATTTTTAAGATGTATACGACCTATTACAGCAACATGCTCTATCGGAAATAACCTTTCTACTTCTTTAGAGGGAGAGGTATGGACTGCGTACATCTTACCCCCTGACCCCACTAGGTGGGAATACACTGGGTTTGTTGTCGTTGTTGTTGTTGTTGTTGTTGTTGTACTTATGTTGCTGGGCTGTATTAATAGAAATGGGAGCAGTTTTCACGATTGACTTTGTTAGTTATAAACTATAAAGAGAACTTATAACTATAGGAAAGCCACATTTACTGCAGCCATAATATATGAAAGCATGCTGTAATAAAGAAGATTTCAAAGTTTAAAGATATTAATAAGTTATGGAAAGACCTCGGTTTTTGTTTTTCCACTTATCATGGTGGCTTTGCAGGAAGCGGTTATGATGCCTATTGCTCCCGGTGAAGAACCACTTGATTTGATTATATGTCCAGCTTAAGAGCTTGCAAGACACTGAGGCCTTTGATGTATATTGATGGAGTTGATATGAAGCCCCAAATTGAAGTTGTGAAGAAGGGAGTGTACATTGTCATTGCTAAACTGGGAAGGCTCAAATATATGCTAGCAAAGAAATGGATGAACCTTGAAAATTGCAGGTACTTACCAAATCTTTAGTTGTCACATGTTTCTTCCTTCCTATTGCTTGCTATACCACATAAGTTGTGGTAATGTCTAAGTCTGCCTCATGTCTTTGAGAGAGTTCACATACATATAACAACAACAACAACAAACCCAGTGTATTCCCACCTGGTGGGGTCTGGAGGGGGTAAGATGTACGCAGTCCATACCTCTACCTCTAAAGAAGTAGAAAGGCTGTTTCCGATAGACCCACGGCTCAAGACACAAGATACCAGGCAAATACATATTAAAGCACCGAACAAGGTTACAAGACAACATAACATAAATAACATAACATAAATAACATAAATACGGCAGCCATAAATAGAAAGAAACAGAGGAAAGCACCCAGCCTCTTACTAAAACAAGGAGCACGGAATCATAACAAGAATACTACCCCCAACAAGTAAAACCCTACACTAGCGACCCAAACTGGCCCTAGTCTTCTGCCCTAATTCGCGTCCTCCAGACCTTCCTATCTAGGGTCATGTCCTCGGTGAGCTGCAACTGCTCCATATCCCGCCTAATCACCTCACCCCAATACTTCTTCGGCCTACCCCTACCCCGCCTAAAACCATCCAACGCTAGTCTCTCACACCTACGAACTGGGGCATCCATGCCCCTCCTCTTCACGTGTCCGAACCAGCACAATCGGACTTCCCGCATCTTGCACTCCACTGGAGTCACACCAACCTTCTCCCTGATAGTCTCATTCCGAACTCTATCCCCCCTAGTCAGCCCACACATCCAGCGCAACATCCGCATCTCTGCCACCTTCATTTTTTGGATGTGGGAAGTCTTAACTGGCCAACACTCCGCTCCATACAACATGGCCGGACGGACTACCACCCTGTAAAATTTGCCTTTAAGCTTGGGCGGCACCTTCTTATCACACAACACCCCCGACGCTAGCTTCCACTTCATCCATCCCACCCCAATACGGTGCGAGACATCCTCGTCAATGTCACCGTTCCCCTGAATCACAGACCCGAGATACTTGAAACTATCCCTTTTACATACCACCTATGATTCCAGCTTCACGACCACCTCGTCCTCCAGCCTTACGTCATTAAACTTGCATTCCAAATACTCTGTCTTGCCTCTGCTCAACCTGAACCCTTTAGACTCAAGAGTTTGTCTCCACACCTCTAATTTGTCATTCACACCCCCTCGAGTCTCATCAATCAGAACTATATCGTCTGCAAAAAGCATACACCACGGCACCTCCCCTTGAATACGCCGCGTCAACACGTCCATCACCATAGCAAACAAAAAGGGGCTAAGAGTAGATCCCTGATGCAATCCCTGCAAGACGGTGAAATGCTCTGAGTCTCCTCCCGCCGTCCTCACCTGAGTTTTCGCTCCCTCATACATATCCTTAATTGCTCTGATATATGCCTGCGGGACTCCACTCACCTCCAAGCACCTCCAAAGCACCTCCCTGGGGACTTTGTCGTATGCCTTCTCCAGGTCGATAAACACCATGTGTAGGTCCTTCTTCCTTTCCCTATATTGTTCCACCAGCCTCCGTACCAGGTGAATTGCCTCCGTCGTCGAGCGGCCAGGCATAAACCCAAACTGGTTTTCCGAAATAGACACTATCCGTCTCAACCTCACCTCGACCACTCTCTCCCAGATCTTCATAGAGTGACTTAATAGCTTAATCTCCCTATAGTTATTGCAACTCTGGATGTCCCCCTTATTCTTATAGAGAGGGATGATGGTACTCCACCTCCAAGCCTCGGGCATCTTTGCCGTCTTGAAGATTTCGTTGAACAATCCAGTCAACCACCTTACGCCAGCCTCTCCAATGAACTTCCAAAATTCCACCGGTATCTCATCCGGCCCCGTCGCCCTACCCCTTCGCATCCTGCGAACAGACTCTCTAACCTCTGCTACCTTAAAACGTCTACAATAACTAAAGTCCCGGCCCTTCTCTGAGAGCTCCAGTTCCCCTAACTCAATAGCTCTATCCCCTTCGTCATTCAAGAGCCTATGGAAGTACGACTGCCATCTATCCTTAACGTGGCCGTCCTCTACCAACACTCTACCGTCCTCCCCCTTAATGCACCTCACCTGGTCGAGGTCACGCCCCTTCCTCTCCCTCGCCTTAGCGAGTCTAAACAACTTTTTCTCCCCTCCTTTCCCCTGTAACCCTGCATACAAGCTCTCAAAAGCGGCCGTTTTAGCTGCCGAGATAGCTGACTTAGCCTCCTTCCTAGCTAGCTTGTACTCTTGCCTGTTCACCCGCTTCTCTTCTTCGTCCTTACTCTCAACCAACTTAGCATACGCCCCTTTCTTGATCCCCACTTTTTTCTCCACCTCTTCATTCCACCACCAATCCCCCCGATGGTGCCCGGCTCGGCCCCTAGAAACACCCAACACCTCGCTTGCCGTCTCCCTGATACACGAAGCCGCCTTATTCCACATACTATCCACGTCCCCCCTATGCTCCCACACCCCCATTCCCGCCAACTTCTCCCCTATCTCCCACGCCTTCACTGGAGTCAGGTCACCCCACTTAATTCTAGGTCTACCCTCCTTACTCCTCCTCTTTCTATTCTTCTTTATACCCAAATCCATAACCAGGAGCCTATGTTGGGTCGAAAGATTCTCACTCGGGATGACCTTACAGTCCTTACACAACACCCTATCCCCTTTCCGTAGCAACAGAAAGTCAATCTGGGTCCTGGCTAACGCGCTTCGAAAGGTGATCAGATGATCAACCTTCTTCGGGAAGCCCGAGTTCACCACCACCAGCCCAAAGGACCTCGCAAACTCCAATAGAGTAGTCCCCTCTTCATTTCTATCCCCAAAACCAAAACCACCATGCACATCCCCAAAGCCTCCCGAAAACGCCCCGATGTGCCCATTGAAATCTCCTGCTACAACAATCTTCTCCGAGCTAGGCACACCTCTCACCACCTCCTCCAAAGCCTCCCAAAACCGCACCTTCTCCTCCCTCTCCGAGCCCACTTGCGGCGCATATACACTACACACATTCAGAGTGAACCCCCTGATGACCAACTTAATAGTCATCAACCTATCGTTGATCCTCTTCACCTCTACGACCTGACCTCTATTCGTCTACTAAGATGCCAACTCCATTCCTACGCCTCTCGCATCCCTAGCCTTAGTCCCTACCCACTTGGTCTCTTGGACACACGCAATATTGATCCTCCTCTTCCTAAGGATCTTCACAAGTTCTATGGACTTACCCTGAAGGGTCCCTAAATTCCAAGACCCAACCCTCAGCCTACCATCACTACCCACACGCCCTCATGCGCCACCCCCACAGCCAAACCTTGGCCTCCCTCCCACTCCCGCCCTTTCCTCCTCCCCCGCCCCCACAGCAACCCCACTCCCCAACCCCCTCGAACATGACCCTATCCGACCATTACCACCCACAGCCACTACTACGAGAAAATATACAAAAATATAAAAATATCCACGATGGTAGTAGCAAAGCAGCAGCCAGAAATACAAGGCTCACACAAAATCAAAGAGATAATCAAGAACAAACCCAAGCCAATAACCCAATCCAAAACAGTGCAGGAAACGACCACAGCAACAGCATGCAACAGTTAATATCAACAAATCACTCGCAAATCAAGGTAAGGGAACAATACCAGCAAAATACAAAGGCTGAAATAAAATAAAATAAAATAGAATAAAATAAATTAACAAAGGTTAGAGGTCACCGGGTGGCCGATCGACGGCCGAAGATCGCGCTGCTGCTTCTGGAGAACCGGGCGGCGCCTGCTGGGTCTCGCCGGAGCCGGCCGATGGAGGTCTCGCCAGATCTGGAGACCGGTGGGACTGCTGGATGTCGCCGGAGCCGGCGGCCGGCGGAAGGGGGTGCGCCGGAGCTGGAGCCGGCTGTTGGAGGGGATCTGGGGCCGGCTGTTGGAGCTGGAGCCGGATCCGGTGCCGGCTGTTGGGGGTTCTCGCCGGAACTTGTCGGCGACGGAGGAGCCGACCCGGGGACGCGCCGGAGATGGCGACCGAAGGCGGGGGGGAGCTGGAGCCGGTTGTTGGGGGGACTCACCGGATTATACAACCATACTAGGTAAGTCGACATTTCATTCAAAGATCATTTTTCTTTGAGCATAGTCTACTATAATTTGCATCATTTGGCTTCTTTTTTACTTCTGCGCACAAAATCATCCTACCGTTGTTCATATGCAGTAGATGATTAAACATATATTTATCAATATGTAAAAGTAAATTGAATGTGTATTTACTTTGAATTTCTTTTTTTCGGCTGAAACTTGACTGAATAAAATATAATCCATGCTCTTTGATTTTTGATTTGAATTGTTTAAGCACTAAACTACATTAGAAGTTGTATCCTGTCACCCTGAAAACAGTGAAAACAAATATATCTTAAAGTAGTAGCAACAAACAGAAAGATATTTTTAAACTGTAGAATAGGTTTATAAACAATGGAAACAATCTGAGTATAAGAAATATGAACAATTGTAAACAAAATTTAATACCTTTTTATCTTGAAGTACAATTTCAATTGCGTAAAAGCATCAGGATTAAAGCGAGCTTTCACTTTCCATAGCCGAACAACCAAGATCTTTAACTTCCACTACATTTAGTGATTGCTAAGTCGTTGATGAAGTCTTAACATTTTTGATAGAGAATGAAAGTATATGTAGATTGTGGTAAGGATTAAATGAATTGAAGTAGTTTATGAAGGAATCAGTGATAACATTAATAGTTGATGTATGCAGGTATATGCAGATTGTGGTAAGGATTTAAAGTATAGAAGTCGTTGAAGAAGAAATCGTTGGTTACATTAACATTTGAAGGTTTCTGTAGACAGCGGTAAAGGCCGTTAGAGCTGTAGTGGTATACGAAGGAATCCTTGGTTACAACGGAAGATGAATTGAATTTATAGATGAAGGGGATGAAAAATAAGGGCATTTAACAATTGAGGATAAGATTAATGAAAGTTGTGAAATAGGTAGGATTCTGTTGAGCAGTGGATAACTGGATAAATAAGATGTTGATAAAAGAGTTATAATATACCTTGGTAACTTATTGAATAAAGAGAGTTAATTCTATAAATTATTTTTTATATTTGCTACGTTAGTACATATGGAATAAAAAGAGTACACTATATAAACTAGTTAATAGTTTTGATACCTTAGTTTTACGATATTCTTTTTTACAATTACAGATACAACTTAAAAGAATGTAAATTTTTTATGTTATAACTAATCTTTAATTGTATTTATCTATTTAAAAAAAAATTTAAAAAGATAATATACTTGTAAATTTGAATTTGAATGTTTAAAAATAACTAACATAACAACTATTTATTTTAGTTTGTTTTTGCTCTTTTTTTTTTTTTTTTTTTTTTTTGGAAATAAGGGTCCAAATGTTATAGCGTGGTAAGTTTTAAACTTTAAATTGTTAAAATATTTACCAAACCGATACATTGCTTTTACTACAGAAATATTTATATTTATTTATTGAAATTAACTTATCTTTCAATTGTTATAGTTTAACTGAAATTGAATTTATAGTTTTTTATCGGTAGTTTATAGAAGTTGTTAAACTTTTACATATTTTTCATCTTTTTAGTTATTATTTAAAATTAAAACTTAATTATTTAAAAATATTAAAAAATAGTAAAAGCAATGGATATTTTAAAGGATGACATTTGGGTGAATGAGAGAGATGCACCTTTTGTTATTAAGAATATATAGATATAGATATAAATATGAAATTTTTAATTAAACAAATTAACTGGTTTATATTTGCTACTTAGTTAAATGTATAAGTTTTAAATTTTTTTTTTAAAAAACAAATGCAATAATGAATTACTAACATTTGGATTTGTTTACAATTCAATGTAGATGGATATTGTATATGATAGCATATGGTTGAATGGGAAGGTTGTATCATAATCAAATTTTGCTTGAAGTGATGCCAATATACTAAATGTATAAGCAATTTATGTGATTTGATTTGATTTTATTTGAATTTTGATTTAATGAATGTGAATTTCAAATAAGAGATTTGTACTAAGAATTTCAAGTAAGAGATTTGTAATAAACGGTGTATGTTTGCACTGGTAAGTTGTTATTGATAATAGTATAGTTATGATCATAGTAAAAAAAATAGTGCAGTTACATAAAACAAATTCAAAATCAATTTTGTTCTATAAAAAGTAGTGTAGGAAGTTTTTGTTTGTAAAGTGTATTATATTATTGTGTAAAGGGGGTAACAATTACAACCAACTTACAAACGTTCGAACTAAAAATATAAAATTGTGAAGTAACTGATAATTTGAAGTTGAAATTTAAAAAAAATAAAAAATTGTAAAGTAACAGAAAGTATAAAATTGTGAAGGATCAGATAATTTGAATTTGAAATTTTTTGATTGTAAAGTAACGGAAAAGTTGCATTTGGAATTTATAAAACAACTAATGCAACAACTATTTCCTAACTAATTAACTTAAATAACATGTGTCAAAATGTAATGTTTCCACTTGGCTAAATGGAGAGGCTATGCCTTCTCCTTTTAATAATATACAGATTCCATCTCACTATACTAATTACAAAAATCCCTTCTAACTCATAAAAGTATCTTTTCTCTAGATACATCACAATACACCCCTATTACTTCGCCTACTGCGTCGCAAATCTCGCAAACTTAATATGGGTACATTTTGTCTATCGATTTGACTCATTTACCCTAATTTTGTGCCTAATTCAATTTTGCCTTATTTGTGAGGAACTATTTCACTAATTGATTTCCTAATTTCTCTTTGCCCTTATTTAGTGTGACAGACATTCATTTATGTATTGATTATGATAAACTTAGATGATATTGCAATTGATTGATACTAATGCCTTTTACCCCCTCTTGACTTCCTTTAATAAGTAGGGAGAATTTTCTTTTCCTTCTTTTGTTTATGGAAGATTTCAATATTAAGATTTAGACAGATTCTTATTTGTTTATTTGTGGAAACCATAGCATGATTGGTGGAGTTAAGTGATTTACCTCATTGAATAATCTCCTTGATTGAATTATCAAATATTTTCTTCCTTTTATTTTTGTGATCTTTTGCTATATAAGCAACTCCTCCTCAAAGAATGATGAGAAAACTTACAATTTACACACTCTGTATAATAAGCTCCCGTGAGTCCCCTCTATTCTTAGCCAAGCATTTATTTTTATGCAAATTTAACTTATATACGTTGACAACTTAAATTATTTTTTTTTTTTTTTTGCAACAAGTGTGTTTTAATCTGTTGTAGCGGTAACGTGTAAATTCTTTATATAAGCATCTCATTTTCCTTTTCCTTTCTTCCCATATTATAGCATACTATTCAACAACAACATACCCAGTATATTCCCATTTAGTGGGGTCTGGAGAAAATAAAGTGTACGCAGATCATGGTACTACCTTAGGTGAAGTAGAAGGTTGTATTGTAGTATACTATTCACTATGGAAAATTCCCAACAACCTCTTGCCACAGAGAGTTTTTCATATAGATAATTGTTGAATAGAAAATCATCCATTGATGGCCTTTTTACCCCCTCTTGACTTCCTTTGATAAGTAGTGAGAATTTTCTTTTCCTTCTTTTGTTTATGGAAGATTTCAATATTAAGATTTAGACAGATTCTTATTTGTTTATTTGTGGAAATCATAGCATGATTGGTGGAGTTAAGTGATTTACCTCATGAATAATCTCCTTGATTGAATTATCAAATATTTTCTTCCTTTTATTTTTGTGATCTTTTGCTATATAAACAACTCCTCCTCAAAGAATGATGAGAAAACTTACAATTTACACACTCTGTATAATAAGCTCCCGTGAGTCCCCTCTATTCTTAGCCAAGCATTTATTTTTATGCCAAATTTAACTTATACACGTTGACAACTTAATTTTTTTTTTTTTTGCAACAAGTGTGTTTTAATCTGTTGTAGCGGTAACGTGTAAATTCTTTATATAAGCATCTCATTTTCCTTTTCCTTTCTTCCCATATTATAGCATACTATTCAACAACAACATACCCAGTGTATTCCCATATAGTGGGGTCTGGAGAAAATAAAGTATACGAAGATCATCCTACTACCTCAGGTGAAGTAGAATGTTGTATTATAGTATACTATTCACTATGGAAAATTTCCAACAACCTCTTGCCACAGAGAGTTTTTCATATAGATGATTGTTGAATAGAAAATCATCCATTGATGGCCTAACAGTATCCCCTAGACCCTCTTATAGTAGTCATGATGATGCTGAGGAAGAGTTAAAATTTATTGCTTATTTGAAAAGATTCCTAAAAGAAGAACAAATCTCCAACTTTGATGTTCATCCTGTTTCAGAATTTGTTTGTGCTGATGAAATCTTCTCTGATGGATATATGATGCCTCGATATCTTAATAGATCGAAGATTGAATATTTTCGTGAAGCCTTCAATAATTTCAACACAAATTCATCAGTACCTCAACTAGTACTCCTCCCACACCAATATCTAACTTTCAAATTCCACAACTAGTCAAGCTAATTTTCTTGAAAAATGGAGGAAGTTTTCGCAAAATCTTGGTTAAGTGGTTTGGATTAGTCATGCCAATCTCCAAAAGGATAGCAAGTTCAAGAAAAAGTACTGCAAAAGCTGATGACTTTCAAAGAAAAGTAAGTGAAATTCAAAGCTGTAAGAGTACTAGTGATACTTCATTTCAGGGATCTCCTCGTTTAATGTTGAAATCTTATTTTATTGTCAATTGGTGTGGAAATGATAACAACCAAAGAAGTAGTAGCAGTACTAGAAGAGTTAAGAGTTTGAGGAAGGTAAAAATCTGGAGCAATATTAACTCACCACATGAGGCTTGTTCCCCTATAAAAAGTCCATCCAATGATCATTCTACTGATGTTTGGCGCGAGAAGGTGATTTTTGATGCAATTCTGTACTATAAGAGATTGTATGTCAACTGAGCCTGATATCGATCATGGTGATCGTTTTGACCAGAAGAAGCAATTCTTGATGTTAAATTTCATCCTTAAATTCTTTTCTCAGATGTATATTTAGATTTTTGGCTCTTCATACAAATAATCTATCATGTATCACTCAAATTCAATATTTTGTACATTCTGATGTGAAAATTAAAAACATAAAATAGACAAGCACAATCATCTTACTTGTATATTTTTAGCTACTATTTGATGCTTTATTATTATCTGTTGTTTTGTTATTATCAGTTGATTTTTGTACCTTGATTATGGTATTGTTTTGTTGTAGTTTTTGCTTAACTGCTATATGTTGTTTTGTTATTAACAAATGATTCTTGTACCTTGATTACATATTGTTTTGTTTCGCTGATATCTGTTTTGTTATTATCTATTGATTCCTGTACCTCCGTATGCTCTACTTTCGCCAAACCTCACATTGTGGGTCGGCACTTGGTATGTCCTCGTTGTTGGAAAGAAACAATTTGATTTATCTATGATTGCTTACTTAATTGTTCTTAAATGCATTATCCTCCCATAGAAAATTGCTCTTTAAGGAGTTGATTCTCTTTTCAACTCATCTATTAGGAATAGGAGTAAGAGTCATAAGCATTCTGTCAACAGGTTGTAGAAGCACTATAGCTTAAATAGTATTGTCCCGTTCATCTCTTTTACGTATTATATACCTTTTTCTAAGTAGGCATTACTATAATCCGAGGAACAAACTACAGATCCCCACATGGGACTCCAATTGACTTTCTTGATTGCCTGCTCATCATCTCTACACAGCCTTACAAAGAGGAAGAAATTCGTAAAATCTTGGACATCAGATGCCAAGAGGAGGATGTAAAAATGTCAGAGGATGAAAGAGTTCTATTGAACAAGATCGGGGTGAATACCTCTTTGAGATACGCCATCCACCTTATCACTGGTTAGCATTAGCTTGCCAAAAACGGAAAGGGAAGGTTGTGGAAGTGGAAGACATTACTCGAGTCTATAATCTGTTTTATGATGAGAAGAGATCCACACAGTACTTGATGGAGTATCAGAGCCAGTACATGTTTAAAGAAATATCAGCAGGAGAGGCCGAAGAAGATGAAACTACTGCAATGGTGTCCTGAAAGCTTCTCGACTTGGGATTCAGGAGGTTGCAACGTAGCTTTGGCGAGGTATTTCGCTACCTGATTCTTACTTGATGATTTCTTCTCTTCCATTTATGTTCTCTGACTTTTACAAAATGTTAATTGATAAATGTGGATCCAATATGATTTCCTATTCCTCCCTTTAATTAAGAACTACATCTGTTAGGTATTCGTATAAAAGTTTATGCGGATATATTGGGATTTAGGCTATTAGTTTAACTAATCAATTTTATAATTTATAGTAATTTAGTTGATATTTCAAATTTATCAAGTGGTGATGATGTTTTGTGATGTAAAGGACTTCTTTAACCATTCTACATGAGCAGTTTTGAGCAAAGTGAATTGATGCTCATTCTGGATCAAGTAACCCGAAACCTTCTGCAGAAGGCCCTACCGTTCAAGATTGAGGTATTTTCCAAGGACATGATGATACTGTAGAAGATGTTCAGTTCTGCCCTTCTAGGTAGCTATCACATCTCCTCCCACATTTTATAAGATGTTTAGTCCTCCAGTTTTTTTGATAGGAGTTGTGATACTTGATGTTGCTTGGGTTAAAAAACCTTCATGTAACCTGCGCTTAACTGAAGATGAGCTAACACTCGCATGAGCTGCCATGTCACATGTCAAGCTTCTTTTTCTTCTGAATCGTGTCTTGGAAATTTCAACCTTAAGCCATTCGATATGATGTCCCTTTTGTTAATATTACAGCCTTTATAGTGAATTGTTCCTTTTGTTTTCTGTTTTACATGATTGTCAGTTATAAAACTAGAGGAATGTATCATGTTTTTGTTAACTTTATAAAGGCTGCATGTGGTCTGAGTAAGAAGTCAAAGGAGCAGATTGTGGACATTGATGCTGTAGATGTGAACTATGAATTGGCAGTTTTGGAATATGTTGAAGACATTCACAGCCTACCACAAGTTTGATCTTAATCCAGAAACTCTTTACCTCACAATCTACATTGTTGATCGCTACCTCGCTGTGGAGACTGCATCAAGAAGGGAACTGCAGTTGGTGGGCATTAGTGCCATGCTTATAGACTCTAAATATGAAGAAACTTGGGCTCCCGAGGTAAAATATGAAATCCTCTTTCACCAAATGCACTGGTAATGTCTAAAGCTAACAGCTTTCTAAATGTTGTAATTTGTGTTTTCAGCTCAATGACTTCATGTGCATCTCGGACAAAACTTACAGTCACAAGCAAGTGTTAACTATGGAGAAACAAATTCACGAGCAACTGGAATGGTATCTAACAGTCCCAACACCTTATGTGTTCCTCGTCCGTTCCATCAAAGCTTTTTTACTTGATTCAGAAGTTAGTTCTTTAACTTGGGATCCTGAGATAAAATATGAAAGCCTTTTTCTCCGTATGAGCTGTTAATGGCTAAAGCTAACAACTTTCTAAATGTAGTAATTTTTTTTTAGGTCAATGACTTCATGTGTATAGTTTTTGGGTTTACATTGTATTAAACTGGTTGGAAATCAAAGGTATGTTTGATATCCCTTTAGGGCTATAACATATCTGGTTCCGAGGAAGATCATCTATTCTCACTTGGAAAGTTATTTCTCTACGAGTTCTTACATTCTATTACTCGATGTATAAACCGGACACAAGAGGCCGATGAAACTACCACATTTAAAGACCTCAAACTAAACTTTGTCTTTCAATTGCGTCGATCTTGGAATAAAGATCTTATAAGGTGATACAATCTTTGTCCAATTCTTTTTATTGATGTCTTTATATTCATAGAATGACCGACTTTGTTCTCGCGGTTCTCATACATATTCATATACATTGTCAGTTTCAGAACCTGAGAATATCATGGACTCCATTTTTGTGATTGGTCTACATATCTTGTAATGAGGGTGAATCATATTGACAAGGAGAACCATAGTCACATACATCAAAATAAGAATTCATCAAAGAAATAAAAGGGTAAATAGAAAAGGGAGATTCCAGAATGCTAAAACCTTAGCTAAGAAAATAAAATACAATTTCATAACATGAGCCCTAATAGATTATATTCCTCTACTATATATAGATATCTTCTCAGGTCCCAAATATAATTTGACATCTTTGCAAATAAGACCTCCATCTTGGTTAAATTCTTAACAATTCTCCCACCCTCAATAAGAACCTTGTCCTTAAGGTTCGAGTATAGTCGTATAGAGACCATGATGTTGTGTTGTTCCTCTTTGTCAGTGTCAACAACCCAAAAGAATTCACCAAAAGCTTCATCATCCAAAGTAACTTCCAAAATTGATCCCTTTTTTTGCTTTTTAAACCAGAGGATGCATCTATATCTAACAAGATAATCACCAAAGAGTTCTTTGGAAAGAGAAGATGGAAGAACCAAAGGGCAAACATTGAACACCTGATGGAGCTTTGAGTTACGATCACTCTTAATAGTTGGTTTAGATTCCCCTAAAGCAGTTTGTATTGGTGGCATTATCACATGTAGAATCTCTGTTGTAACGCCCCGCAATTCGGGCTATAATATAGACCATGATTTCAATGCGTTGCTAATCCCAAAGCCATAAAAAAAATCCTATGCCAATATGGCATATTAATTATTGTGTAGCATGTGAATCCGCTCAAGCTTGAATTTAGACCATAGAGGTCCTTCAACTCAAGGACAAGTTGGAACTATTTCGATCAACTAAGTTTTCGTGGACGTTGTAAAATATGTCAGCTTCCTTCAATCATAACTCTCTATATATATCGAATTAGGGAACCTGCTATGTGTCAAATGATAGGTATTCGATTTAGCTTTCCAATAATACCAATTTGACTAAAACCCGAGACCCGAGCAGGAAGTTATGACCTTTCAAAGTGATAAGCGACGCCTAACCAATCGCCCATGGCCACTGAAAAACATAGGCGATAGCCTAGACGACGCCTATGTAAACATAAGCGATAGCCTAGGTGGCACCTATGTGAACATAGGCGATAACCTAGGCGACGCCTATGTAAACATAGGTGATAGCCTAGGTGGCGCCTATGTGAACATAGGCAATGGGATGGGCGGCGCCATGTAAGGAATTCTGGTGATTTAAACACTCCGTGTTGAGGACAAAGTGGTCCTTTTCTACCCTTACTTAGCCCTAAAACACGAGATTTAGTTCCAAGGACCCCAAAATACATATTCTTTCATCAAAAGTGCTCAAGATTCACCTTAGGGTTTCAAAATAAAAACCCAACTAGTTCAAGATTTGACCGTAGGGTTTCAAAGATAATTACATATTTGGAATCACCAATCCGAAAGCTTCAAGAAACATCTATTATCATTGGAAATATAGGTACGTGGGGTTATCCAAAAATCTCATGGGTGTAGTTTTTATGAACATGCATGCTTTTAGATGGGGGTTTTCAATCAAATGTTAATATCTTGCTTTCAATACGATTTCTAAGTCGTTTTCTTTATGTCATGGAATTGTTTGCCTATATACTTCAATGGTTGAAACCATGTATATATGATTTGAGATTTTCCATGGAAGTATGATAAATATGAATGATAAATTGTTTTCAAATTCCCATAATAATGTTTTGATACTCCATATTATATTGTGATCAACAAAAGAGAGCATTAATTTGAAATAAATATTGTTCACCACTTGTAAATGATGAAGCACCTTGGTTTTTACATGATTATGCATATGCGGATGTGATATTGATGACTTGAAAGTAGAGTATGACGATACCCTACAGAATACGACATGTGATTGAATAAGATGAAATTTGAATGCATTGATTTTAAATAAGATAGGTGGTTGTCCGAAAAAAGGGTGAGTCAATTGATTCTATACTGGAAACCGTGTTTGCCGACTCGGGAACTTGGTACCATGATTTGTGAACTTGCGTACCTGATATTATATTATCCCAAATTGGGATTATGGTTAGTAGCCATGCTTTGTGGTCTTGTGCACTACCATATTTGATTTGGGTCGAGACACCATGCTTCGTGGTCTTGTGTGTCTCTCCCTCACTTATACTCTAATCTTGGCGGCAACCGACGTTTGACAGTTGGTGTAAATTATGTAGGATATTCCACCTAGCTCAGTTGCATTTCATTATTGTTGAGAAAAATTATTGCATTACACTCATGTGCTTTCAAATGATTTGATACGAAATTGCTTTATAATGGCTCTCAACTATACTTTCTAAAAATATTATGTTTTGTTTTGATATCTCAGCGTGCCAGTACTTTTGTGCTGACCCCCTTCCCTCTCTAACCTCCCAGGCTCAGAGGCCCAGTCTAGGTGTCAAGAGAATCAGTAGATCATTCAGACAGAGTTGCAGAGACAAGTGGTGAGCCTTCTATATTTCGGAAGGTCTTATGTCCTGCAGTCTTTTTATCTTATATTAGTTTTGGGTCTGCTGGGGGCCTTGTCCCAGTTTTCAGATAGACATTGTTTCAGTCATAAAGTAGAGATTTCGCAGACGGTTTTAGAGATGTTGATTTAGATTGTGGGACACTATTCTCTATTTTTATTTTAATATGATTCTTGACCATGTTTCCGTTATATTGTGTTTCTTCCGCATTACTTTGATCATATGAATTAGGTGTATGATTACCAGACAGATAGGGGTGTTTTGGGTCTCCATGGTTTGAAATGCTCGTCACAACCAGGCCCTGGTTTGGGTCGTGACAAACTAGGTATCAAAGCATGGTTCATGGTCCCAGGGTGTCTGCAAAATCGTGTCGGGTAGAGTCTTGTTTAAGGGTGTGTAGCACGCCACACTTATAAGCAGGACGCTGCTAGGCGTTTAGGAAATGTTACCCTTCTTTATGAATTAGTTCATGTTTTAGAGTCTGGACTGTCCCCTAATCAATGATCACTTATGTTTCACAAACATAGTTATGCCTCCACGTCGTATAGTCGATCAGAGTGCTCAGGCAGATGAGGTCCGTCCCACCCATGGAATGCGAACCCATAATAGGGCTTACACTCTAGAATCTGTCCCTACTCCAGTAGTCCCTTCAGTCCCGACCAGTCCACCTCGGGCTCCGCGAACTAATGTTAACCGTCCCCCAACTGCTCAAGGAGATATTTCAAATGCAGAATTCAGATGGTCTATTCATATGCTGACACAGTTGGTAGCCAACCAAGCTTAATGATCGAAAGATGTTGGGTCTGCATCTGTTACATCTGAGGATACTAGAGTCGGACAGTTCATGAAGATGAACCCACCTAATTTCACTGGCACCAAGGTGGAGAAAGATCCACAGGAGTTTGTGGATAAGATGGAAAAGATCTTTAAGGTGATGCATGTGGATGAGGTTGAAGGGGTGGAGTTAGCAACCTATCAGCTCAAAGACGTTGTGAGTCAGTGGTATGCCGGCTGGGAAGATGAAAAGGGTGAAAGAGCTGAGCCCATAGTTTGGGGCGAATTTGTGGAAGCCTTCCTTGATTGATTCTTTCCTCTAGAGTTGAGGGAGGCCAAAGCGGAAGAGTTTATGAATCTGAAGCAGGGAAGTATGAGTGTCCAGGAGTACACTTTGAAGTTTAATAAACTAGCCCGCTACACAACAGAGTTGACTAGTAATATGAGGGTCCGGATGAGGAAGTTTGCATCTGGCCTTACTGATGACCTCGTACTTGAGTGCCAGGGGGCTATGTTGAATAAGGAGTTAGACTTTTTTCGACTGACCGTTCATATACATCAAGTGGAAGAGAAGAAGAAAAAGAATATTGAATCTAGAGAGAAAGACAGACAGGCTAAGAGAGCTAGATCTGCGGACCAGCACCAGATTTAGCCGCAGAGTGGTAACTGGGGTAATAAGTGGTTGAAGAAGAAGAAGTTTTGGAATAATGCACAGTCAACATCCAGCGCCCCAGCACCCTAACCACCGACAGACAGACAAACTCAGAATTTTTAGACTACTCATGGGTCCAAAGCTCTAGGTACACAGTCTCAGGGCAGTATGGACCAGCAGCATCGTACTCGTCCACGGTGTGGGATTTGCAGAAGGAATCATCCAGGGAAGTGCTGGTTTGAGGGAACAAACTGCTATACTTGTGGCAAAATGGGTCACCTTCAAAGAGATTGTCCATCTGCTAGAGTAAATAAAGGAGGATGCTAAGTCCCAAGCCGCCTCCACATCTCCTTTCCCTAGGGGTGCCCCTTCAGCTGCCGGAAGCGGTTGCAACTAGTTATATTCTTTGACTAACCACAGGAGGCGGAAGCTTCACCGGTATGTTACGAATCTTTTCTCGTGATGTTTATGTATTGCTTTATCTCGGGTCTACTTTATCTTATGTGGCCCCTTATGTGGTTGTTGGTTTCGGGTTTGAGCCTGAAGTTACTGTAGAACCCTTCTCTGTTTCTACTCCTGTAGGTGATTATGTTTTTGCTAGAAGGGTATATAGAAATTATGTCGTGTCTATTCATGGTAGGAAAACTGTGGCAGACCTTATAGAACTGGATATGATAGACTTTGATGCCATCCTTGGGATGGACTGGCTTCATTCGTGTTATGCCACCCTTGATTGCAGAACCCGAAAGGTCACTTTTTCTTTTCCGAATGAGACACCAGTTGTTTGGGCAGGGAGTTCTGTGGAACCTAGAGGTCACTTTATCTCTTATCTTAGAGCCCAAAAGTATATCTGCAAAGGTTGCATGTATTATCTAATCCGAATAAAAGATTCAAAAGTTGGAAACCTTCCTCTGCAGTCAGTCCCTGTAGTGAATGAATTCCCAAATTTTTTTCTACAAGATCTCCAAGGGATACCCCCTGATAGGGAGATAGATTTTGGCATTGATGTGTTGCCAGACACTCGTCCTATTTCTATTCCGCCATATAGAATGGCTCCCGCAGAACTAAAGAAGTTAAAGGAATAGCTTGCAGACCCCCTAGACAAAGGTTTTATTCGTCCTAGTGTTTCCCCATGGGGTGCACCCGTGATCTACGTGCGAAAGAAGGATGGGTCACTTTGGATATACATAGACTACTATCAGCCGAATAAGGTCAAGATTAAAAATAAATATCCTCTTCCTAGGATTAACAACCTTTTTGACCAGCTTCAGGGTACCAAGTGCTTTTTAAAAATAGACCTTCGTTCGGGTTATCATCAGTTGAAAGTCAGGGAGTCAGACATACCCAAGACAGCCTTCCAAACCTAATATGGTCACTACGAATTTCTAGTCATGTCCTTCGGGTTGACTAATGCCCTTGCAGCCTTCATGGATCTTATGAATTGAGTGTTCCGTCAGTTTCTTGACTTTTTCATCATTGTATTTATTAATGATATTCTGATCTATTCTATGAGTAAAGAGGATCACGCCAATCACCTCTGAATTATCCTTCAGACCTTAAGGATCATCAGTTGTATGACAAATTTTCTAAGTGTGAATTCTGGTTAGACGCTATTGCCTTCCTAGGGCATATTGTGTCTAGTGACGGAATAAGAGTGGATCCCCAGAAAGTTGAAGCAGTGAGAAAATGGCCCAGACCCACGACTCCAACTGATATTCGAAGCTTTTTGGATTTGGCAGGGTATTACAGAAGGTTCATAGAGAGTTTTTCTTGCATAGCTGCTCCTCTTACTAAACTGACTCAGAAGAAGATGAAGTTTGTGTGGTCTGACTTGTGTGAAAATAGTTTTGAGAAATTGAAGGACAAGCTGACTACTGCTCCTGTTTTGACCCTTCCTGAGGGTGTAGATGATTTTATGGTTTATTGTGATGCGTCCCATGTGGGACTTGGTTGTGTATTAATGTAGTGTGGTAATGTGATAGATTATGCATCTAGGCAGTTAAAGGTGCATGAGCGCAATTACCCCACTCATGACTTGGAGTTAGCAGCCGTGGTGTTTGCACTTAGAATCTGGAGGCACTATCTCTATGGAGTGCATGTTGATATGTATACTGACCATGAGAGTTTACAGTATGTTTTCTCACAGAAAGAATTGAACCTCAGGCAGAGGCATTGGACGGAGCTTTTGAAAGACTATGATATGAGTATGCATTACCATCCGGGCAAGGCAAATGTTGTAGCCGACGCCCTCAGCAGGTTGGCTATGGGCAGCCTTTCTCATGTAGAAGAAGGAAAGAAAGAGATAGTGAAGGATATTCACCGCCTTGCAAATCTGGGAGTGCGACTCTTAGATTCTAAAGATGGAGGGGTGATTGTTCATGAGTTAGCTAAGTCATCTCTTTGTGCTGAAGTTAAGGAGAAGCAGGTTGAAGATCCCATCTTGATGCAAATCAAGAAAGATGTGGGTCAATAAAAGGTTATGTCGTTTGAAATTGGTAGTGATGGTATTCTAAGATTTCAGGGTAGGTTGTGCATTTTGAATGTCGATGGGATACGGGAAAGAATTCTTAATGAGGTGCACACTTCGAGGTATTTCATTCACCCAGGCTCTACTAAGATGTACCATGATCTGAAAACCTTATCTTGGTGGAATAACATGAAACGTGATATAGCTGATTTTGTGTCCAAATGTTTGAACTGTCAGTAAGTGAAGGTAGAACACATGAGCCCGAGTGGTACTTCCCAAGAGATAGCCCTTCCTTTATGGAAGTGGGAGATGATAAATATGGACTTTATTACAGGACTTCCTAGATCTCGAAACCAGTATGATTCTATATGGGTCATTGTAGATCGGTTGACCAAGTCAACCCACTTTTTACCTGTGAGGACTAATTATTCGGGAGAGGTTTATGCTAAGATTTACATTGAGGAGATAGTTCGATTGTATGGGGCACCAGTGTCCATTATATCCGACAGAGGTACGCAGTTTTCATCTCAGTTTTAGAGATCTTTTCAGAAGGGTTTAGGTACACAAGTGAATTTGAGCACAGCTTTCCACCCTCAGATGGATGGGCAAGCTGAGCGTACCATTCAAACCCTCGAAGATATTTTGAGGGCATGCGTCATTGATTTCAAAGGTAGTTGGTTATATCACCTGCCACTGGCTGAATTCGCCTACAATAATAGCTGTCATGCCAGCATCAAGATGACTCCTTTTGAGTCCTTGTATGGGAGAAAATGTAGGTCTCCGATAGGATGGTATGAAGTGGGTCAGACTCAGCTGTATGGGCCTGATCTTGTTCATCAGGCGATGAAGAAGGTAAAAATCATTGGAGAACGACTCAAGACTGCTCAGAGTCGTCAGCAGTCCTATACAGATATTCGGAGAAGAGAACTAAAGTTTGAAATTGGTGATTGGATGTTTCTCAAGGTTTCTCCTATGAAAGGAGTTATGTGGTTTGAAAAAAGGGGTAAATTGAGCCCTCGTTATGTAGGGCCATGTCATATTTTGAAAAGGATTGGTACAGTTGCATATGAGTTAGAATTGCCAGCAAGTTTTGGTTCTGTTCATCCGGTTTTCCATGTATCCATGTTGAAGAAATACATTGAAGATCATTCTATGGTATTTCCAGTAGAGGGTATCAAAGTGACAGACTCCTTGTCTTAAGAAGAAGAGCCCGTTAAAATTTTAGATCGCCAAGTTCGAAAGCTGAGGAGCAAAGAGATATCCTCATTAAAGGTACTATGGAGGAATCAGAACAAGAAGCAACTTGGGAGTCAGAAGATGACATGAGAATTAGATATCCCAATTTGTTTGCTTCGATGGAGAAGAAGACAGATGGTACTATTCCTATTGTCTCTTTCCTAGTCTTTTATTATGCTTGCAATTGCATCTATCTGTGTCCCGCATCATCATTCTGGGACGAATGATCCTACGGGGGGGATAATGTTACACCCCGCAATTCGGGCTATAATATAGACCATGATTTCAATGTGTTGCTAATCCCGAAGCCATAAAAAAAATCCTATGCCAATATGGCATACTAATTATTATGTAGCATGTGAATCTGCTCAAGCTTAAATTTAGACCATAGAGGTCCTTCAACTCAAGGACGAGTTGGAACTATTTCGATCGACTAAGTTTTCGTGGATGTTGTTAAATGTGTGAGCTTTCTTTGACCATAACTCTTTGTATATGTCGAATTAGGGAACCTACTATGTGTCAAATGATAGGTATTCAAGTTAGCTTTCCAACGATACCAATTTGACTAAAATTCGAGACCCGAGAAAGAAGTTATGACCTTTCAAAGTGATAAGCGACGCCTAACCAATCGCCCATAGCCACTGGAAAAACATAGGCGATAGCCTAGGCGGTGCCTATGTGAACACAGGCGATAGCCTAGGCGGTGCCTATGTGAACACAGGCGACAGCCTAGGCGGTGCCTATGTGAACATAGGCGATAGCCTAGGCGGTGCCTATGTGAACATAGGCAATGGGATGGGCGGAGCCATGTAAGGAATTCTGGTGATTTAAACACTCCGTGTTGAGGACAAAGCGGTCCTTTTCCACCCTTACTTAGCCTTAAAACACGAGATTTAGTTCCAAGGACCCCAAAATACATATTCTTTCATCAAAAGTGCTCAATATTCTCCTTAGGGTTTCAAAATAAAAACCCAACTAGTTCAAGATTTGACCGTAGGGTTTCAATGATAATTACATATTTGGAATCATCAATCCGCAAGCTTCAAGAAACATCTATTATCCTTGGAAATAGAGGTACGTGGGGTTATCCAAAAATCTCATGGGTGTAGTTTTTATGAACATGCATGTTTTTAAATGAGGGTTTCAATCAAATGCTAATATCTTGCTTTCAATACGATTTCTAAGTCGTTTTCTTTATGTCATGGGAATTGTTTGCCTATATACTTCAATGGTTGAAACCATGCATATGTGATTTGAGATTTTCCATGGAAGTATGATAAATATGAATGATAAATTGTTTTCAAATTCCCATGATAATGTTTCGATACTCCATATTATATTGTGATCAACAAAAGAGAGCATTAATTTGAAATAAATATTGTTCACCACTTGTAAATGATGAAGCACCTTGGTTTTACATGATTATGCATATGTGGATGTGATATTGATGACTTGTAAGTCAGGTATAACGATACCCTATAGAATACGACATGTGATTGAATAAGATGAAATTTGAATGCATTGATTTTAAATGAGATAGGTGGTCGTCCGAAGAAAGCATGAGTCGATTGATTCTATGCTGGAAACCGTGTTTGCCGACTCAGGAACTTGGTACCTTGATTTGTGGTCTTGCGTACCTGATATTATATTATCCCAAATTGGGATTATGGTTAGTAGCCATGCTTTGTGGTCTTGTGCACTACCATATTTGATTTGGGTCGAGACACCATGCTTCGTGGTCTTGTGTGTCTCTCCCTCACTTATACTCTAATCTCGGTGGCAACCGAGGTTTGACAGTTGGTGTAAATTATGTAGGGTATTCCACCTAGCTCAGTTGCATTTCATTATTGTTGAGAAAAACTATTGCATTACACCCATGTTCTTTCAAATGATTTGATACAAAATTGCTTTATAATGGCTCTCAACTATACTTTTTAAAAATATTATGTTTTGTTTTGATATCTCAGCATGCCAGTACTTTTGTGCTGACCCCCTCCCCTCTCCAACCTCCCAGGTTCAGAGGCTCAGTCTAGGGGTCAAGAGGATCAGTAGATCATTCAGACGGAGTTGTAGAGACAAGTGGTGAGCCTTCTATGTTTCTGAAGGTCTTATAATTAGTAGATCAGTAGATCATTTTGAATGTTTGATTATTCCTACAATTAGTCATGCCTTTATTTTACTTAATATCATGTGTATTCTTTGCTGATGCAGATATATGATATATGACGTTGGTGAGCTCATCTCCATTTTTCTTGACTGCTGTTTTGGGCATACCAGAATGTTTGATACCTGTACAGTTGCTCTGGGTAAATTTGCTAACAGATGGTCCACCTGCTACAAATCTCGGATTTAACCCTGCCGATGTTGATATAATGAAGAAACCACCTAGGAAGAGCAATGATGCTCGCATAAACTCCTGGGTTTTCTTCCGTTATATGGTTAGTTTGGATCGCTATTTCTTATTCTTCGATGTGTATTGCTAATGTTGCTGAATTTGTTTTGTATTTTGCTACTTTGTTGTCTCTTTTCTTACAATCCTGCATCAGATACTGTCCTTCTGAGCAAGGGTCTTTCAAAAACACAGCCTCTCTAAAAAGGTAGGGGTAAGGTCTGCATACATCCTACCCTGTGAACATCTTATCCTCCCTAGATTCTATCACACTGGTTATGTTATTGTAAGCTATCTTAATTCTTCATTTTTCTCCAATGGTTTGAAATAAAACTACTTCGTCTCTTTCCTTTTTTTCCCAAGTTTTTATTGTACTTTGTTTTCCTAAGTACTTGCAAAGTACTAATGATGAGAATGACTCATTTGATTAGAAGAACCAATGGTACAGGCTGTGCTTACTACAACATTTCCCTAGCCGTGGTGGATAACCCCTCTTATGTTGTATAAAATCATCTTTATTTTTAGTTTATTATGAAAAGTAATATGTGCAATCAAGGAAAATATGTTTACCCATCTGGATCACCTCCCTTCATAAGCTAAGACTATTATCTTCTGGATCATGATAACATAAGCTGCCTAGTAAAAGAAATCGATGAATCAAAGAGAGAAATGAGATGCTCTTTGTCTAAGAATCCAACTATGTCTTTTTATCATATTTTATCTGTTCTTCAATATATTGAACAGACTTCTCGACAAGCTAAGCAGCATCTTACATTCTGATTTCTAAGATAATTTTCAGGTCATTGGTTCTTATGTGGGCATTACAACTGTTGGCATATTTATAGTGTGGTACACCTAGGCTTCTTTTCTTGGTATTAATCTGGTGAGTGACGGCCACACACTTGTTGAACTATCACAGCTTCGTAACTGGGGTGAAGGCTCAGCATGGCCAAATTTCACCGTGAATCCATTTGAGGCTGGTAACCGCCTGAAATTTTATTTTCGATACCATAATATCCGACAATTTTAACAATAGAATCAGCAATAAATTATCCAGTATGTTTAAGATCTTCATCATATAAAAAAGTAAGAATACGTTTTTGTATCACGAAATTACTATCCATCTAATGACAAGTAACGGTTAAATAATCATTTTTATTTACAGCACGATCAAGATCAGGAGTTACGGACAATCTACATTGAATATTTTTTTAACAATGTTGATAAATATAAACAATATTGTGAATGGAGTCTAAAAATATCAGACCGACAAGTAGTTCTAGGAATACCATTAAACATAGGATTATAAATTGCTTGTATATAACGAATAAAGGCATTAGAAGAAGGAAAACTAAAAGACAAATAACCCACAACTACCATTTTAGCTATTTCTTTCCTGTCCCTCAATTTATTATACTTCTTCGCTACGTGACCGGTTGCTGGGTCCATTCTAGTTTGCGTTGACCCACCAACATCCCCACCACCTTTTGCAATATTTAGCTCTCTTTTGTGATCTTCAGCTACATGTCTCATTAATGTACCCGTACCTCCTTGCTTGCCTCCACTTCTATGCTTATATATTTGCTGACAAATATTACATTGCACCTTAATATCTGATATACGTTCTATATATTGCCATGCAATACTAGTTCTTTTACGAGGTTTTGGGGCACTGGGAGGACGGGAAGGGACATTAACTGATTCAGATCTAACATTAGCATCTCCTACTGCGGGTGTCTCAACAATATTTTCATTATCTTCGTCTAAATTAACCGCATCTACTTCATTTTCTTCTTCTATATCGTAATTTTCTTGAGTTTCTACATAATCCATATCGTGAGCACCTACACCTATTTCTTCCTCAAAAGGTGTACCAAGTGGTACCGGAGGCGAAGGTACACGGGTATATCTACTACTTGAACTACCTCTACCGCTAGTAATTCGCTTTTTACTACCACTACCGCTTCCGGGACAACAAATTTTAACATCTTTAGTAGCGAGGTTTCTTAATTTATCCATAATATAAGTTAAATTAAACTAAAAATAGTCAAAATACACAAATCTAATAAAATTAAATATTAAACAATTAATACAATAAATAAAAATTAAACGTAAGAGATGGAACGACAATACCAAATTTGGAAGTACCCGAAGATTGCGACTTTAGAAACTTTCGCTCGTACTTTGTAAACGAAAAATTAAAAAATTAAAGTGAACACTTTAAGAAATTAAATATATTGAATATTTGAAAACTGAGATTTGAGAGAGAATGAGATTTGAGAGAGGAAAAAATTGTGTGAAAAATGATTTGAAGTTGTAGGGTATTTATAGATTTTTTTTTTGGATTAAAAAATATTTTTTAAAGTTTTTTTTTTTTTTTTAATAAATGGGTCCAAACTAGCCGTTTGGACCCAAAAAGGGCTATATAGCCGTTAGGCCAACGACTAGTTTGACCCAAAATCCAAAATATCTTTTTTTAAAATTTTTGTTTTTGGGCCTGGCCGGACCGGTTAACCGGCGGGCTTGGATCAGACTTGGTTCGGGCCGGATTAGCCGGGCTCATTTTAACAAAAATAACCGGCCCGGGACCCGGAACCCTAAAGCCCTAGAGCTTACCGGGCCGAATCAAACCGGGCCGGGTTAGGTACTAGGGCCGGCCCGACCCACTTGACACCCCTACTTGGAAGGCTTCTTGTTATCACAAAATTCAAGATTTCTGAAGCAAAACCTTGATTTTTACCTGATCCTTTCTAGGAGGTTTTTTCATGTATTACAAGTTCTAGTTTGTATTATTCATTTATAATTGTCTCCGCCATTTTTTGCAGATTTTCATGGACTTAAGTGACCGTTTTTGGTTTGGTGCTTTAACATGTACTCGTATACGTACCCGCGCAATGCGCGGATAAATAACGTAGGTTTTAAATAATTATTGATCGCAATAATTAAATCTAGTTTAAAAAATAATTGCAAAAATAATTGCACATTTACGTATTGTATAATATAATTAATATAGTTGTATATGATTAAGAAATTGTTATTTGATTTAGAAAAATGAGGGAATGGATGTAACTAAATTGCGGTTTTGAAATTAAACATATAAATAGTCATTAAATTTTATTTAATTTTTTTGTTATTTACGATACAAAAAATATCATTAATAAGATAATAAAAATGAACTATAGAGTGGATCTAAAGGATAAAATTATTTATAATAATTACATGAATGTGCATATATTTTAAGTATGAATTTTTTCTTTTAATATTTCTAAGTTCAATGACATATTTATTTTAATTAATTAATATTAAATTATTTTACATTAATAATTTTAATAATTTCTTATTGAATGTAATTTTTTTTATTTAATTATATGAATAAGTACAATGAATAAAACCAAGAAAAAGGTTAAAGAATGGTAAAACTTATAGTTATATTAAATTATAAAAAGGTATACGTAGTGTGTAGTATTATTTTCTTATAAGAAATAATATATTATAATGTTTCTTCTTCAAGAAATATTTTATATGAGAAAAATTGATCATAAAGTAATATGAAAGCACAGTTCATACTTTTAAAATATGTATAAAAAAGTCCATTCCAGATAAAATATATTAAAAAAAGCATTATATTCATATAGACAATTATAGATTTAGGAAAGTACCCTTGTCAGCATTTATGTCCGAAAAGTTTCCCTATTCAACTTCATCAATATTTTCAACCTTCAAAATCGAAGATAATTTTAACGAAAATGTATTATGTACTCAATTGGAACAGAAAAAGGTAGCTGAAACGTTTAAGATTTTCTTTTTCTAACTTAGTTTTGTCGGAGTATTGTGACTTCTTTATTGTTGGTTCTTCGAATCAATCCAAGTTGTTTATTGTTAAGTTTGTATAGATCTTTGAAAATAATCTCCATATATGTTGTTTGGTATCTGATTTGCGAACTCTTTAATGTCTAGTAAGTTCTGTTATTGTGATTTTCTTATACTCTTTCTAGATCTGAACATGCAAGTGAATCTATGGTTTATTTGTTGTTGAATTTGTTGTTAATGTGATTTTCTCCTCTTTCTGTGATTTTTTAAATATTAATTTTAGCGTGCAATTGAAAGCTATGAATTTTATTTTTTATTTTTTTGTAGATGTTGATAATAATCTTCTTATTTTGTCTGTTAGTATTTGATTTCATGCTATTTATAAGGTTTGGTATGCTCTCCTATACTTGTGAATTCTTTCCTCTTTAATTCGAACATGCAAGTGAAATTGGACATCTGATGCAGCTGAGCTGAGAAAAATATACAATCGACCAAAAATTATTGATAAGTATAAGATTTGGAGCTATATTATGAAGTTAATGGTATCTTCTTACTCCTATAATCTTGTTATGTGATTGCATGGCATATATTAAGGTATATCTACTAATAATGATATACCTTGCTTCACATTTGTTCCTTGATTTGTTTAGCTTTTAATAACACTGTTAACTGATAGTAAAATCCTTCTCTTAGAGTATGAGCAGTCCTAAAATCTGCAATAGACCCTCACTGGTGCTCTTTTTTTTCTGTTTATAAGTATGGTGCCAAGCAGCTAATTCTTTTGGTTTGTCTTTCCTTCTTGGTAATTTACTGAATTATGTTTTCATCTTTCCTGAAATTCTTCTGAACTGTTGGGTATTTGTTATAGTTTTCTGGATATGATTTGTTTTCGTTCAGGCTCTTGTGAGTCCACTCCTTCTTGATGATTTTGTTGAAGATGGAGAGGCTAATTGCTTAAACGACTCTCCGGGTAAACAATAAGTTGTCTGTGTTTTTCATCTAAATTTGCTTACTCTAGATCGTGATTTATAGATACTATTCTCTTTCTTTGTCTGCAGAAGATGAGCAAACTGATCTTGAAGTTGAACTTTTGAGCAAGGATTTTAATTGTGCTTACAACAATCTTAAAGATATTGATCCTTTTGCGGCCACCGAATTAATCCAAATAATGGCAGAAAGGTGTGGGTATGTTTTTCTTCATATGACTTATAATTTTATTTGCATGATGCTTTTAGTTGAAACCTTTCGGCCGGATATGTTGATTTGACTATCTAACAGGAACTTGCTTCTTTATTCTAACATATAACTACTACAAATCCATTGATAACACAAATTGGCTTTGATTTTGCACATTGCTTCAACTTGCAAGTTACACACCCACATGTTAGTATGTAACAGCTTCATGTGTAATCTTGCATTGTTGATTTTGTTATTAGGACTGAGTTCATTTGTATTGAGGATTTCTGTGTCCTGGAAATATATCTTGAGCTGTTATTGTGATTTCTGATCTTTGAACCTATATATTCAGACTTCAATGTTGTTATGGCAATGTTTTGTTTGTCTGAACTGATTATTAACAGTGACAGTGTGTTAAAACTAATTATTTTTATCCTACAAAATATGCAGGCTCTACTGTGGAATGTGAAAGTAATAATGCTTTATGTAGACTTGTGCGTCCTATCTATTATATAGATGCTACGGTTGATGTATCTATTGCCAAAAGCTGTAGAACAACCAATACCTTAGACTGTATTCACGTTTCGTGTTATTCCAAGCAAACTTCTTCAAGAGAGGACTGTAGAGGTGCGTGCTTCTTGTTCGCTTATTGATTTTACTTATTTAAATTTGTATTAAGTGTATTGATTTCTATTGATAGTAAGATTTGCAGTTTGCAAATAGTGTAGCTACAATGTATTATTTTGGAGTGTGTCATTAGGTGTATAGCTAGCTGATCTGTTGCCCTTGTTGATGTGATGTCTCCATTATGAATATTTGGGACAATTTGCAATTATCTCAAAAACTATAAGTGAGTTAATTGATTAATGGTAAGAACTATGTCTTAGTGAAACTTGGTCATATTTGCTAGATATCTTGGATATAATGTGTGTTATTTGAACTTCGATTAATTGACGATATCAGATTGTAGAGCATATAGTCATTTGTTAGTTCAGATTATAAGTGTCTGTTAATAAGATACATATGTTTTACCAAATATAAAATGTAAACTCTCTTACATAATACATTCATATGTAGCTTTAGCCGGTGAAATGTTATAGATTTAGCCCTTGACTGAAAAATAATTTTTATTTATTGGAATTCAATTAAATCAGAATCTGACTTCATATGCGATAGAGTAAGCAAATTCAAGGATAATTTTTTCCCTAGTATTATGTATTGCCATGTCTTAATCCTTTTAGATGCTAATATCCCATTTGCACATTAAGTGTTTTCGTTTAAACATGTTGAATGTAAATAAGACTTCAAGGATAACGTGCAAAAAAGTTCAATCACATTGTCTATTATTTCATTTTAATTTTTGAGGTAAAGTTTCCTGTCTAATGGAAATACTGGTTATGTAGTTAAAGATTCTAATGCTATATGAAAGTGTTTGCATTATTTGTTAGAAATCGCTCGTGCTTTGAAAACTTAAAGATGCCATTGTTTGTTACATATTCAGCTCTATGTGCATCACTTCTTGCCTGCTAATTACTATTTGGTCTTTTTTACAATTGATGGGTCTGCAATTTTTGGAGTACTTCACATTTTCATAAAGTATAGCTGGCTACTTGAAGGAAGCATTACTTGTCATCAGTTACACAGGTAAATTGTAGTTCGATTAATTTAACTTTTGTCAATTTAATTTTTGGGTATCATTCATAAGATTATATCTTGCACGATGGCAGAAACACATGTATCTCTGTATTCTAGATGCACTTCCTAGTTTGATATATAAAAAGAAAGAAAACCCTCATAAATGTTCAATCACAAGAAGAAATCCTGCATCCTATACATTTGTTTTGAGCCGAGGGTCTAGGAAGCAGACTGTGTACCTTACAAAGAAAGTTAATGTTTGCGTACATACATCCTATCCTTCCTAGACTCCACTTGTGGAATTACTTATAAAGTCTATAATTTAATTAGATGTAAAAATAATCTCTAATTCTATATAAAAATATATAGAGGTTCATGGACTTAAGTGACCGTTTTTGGTTTGGTGCTTTAACATGTATATTTCCTCAGTCATTGCTATAGTTGTAGTTCTCTTTTTTCTTTTCGTGTTGCTGTTAGTGCGGAACTAGTGATGACAACAAGGAGGGAGTTGGACACTTCAAGCTTTACCACACCCTGATTTTCAGAAACATACATAGCTTGAATTGTTTGTGATTCAAGTTGGTGGTTAGGAGGAAATTACTTCACTCTAGACAAAATAGGAAGGAGAGAAATGTAGGTCCAAAAACCGTTCAGATTTTTTTGCTACAATTCTATTCAACCATAGAATCCAAATCAATATCAATGTTGCTTACAACAAATTTCAATCTAGTGGTGACTTAAGAAGTGGATATATCTCATTTGATTTTGGATGGGATTTATCCTCTACTACAAACTTATGAATATCACCTCCTTCCTCGATGAAGCTGTACCCTGCTGCTTTTGTAATCTGGGAGGACTTCATCAGTTTCCTGAACCTTGCAACACCATCCCACAGACCAGCTCTTGCATAGATATTTGAGAGCATAACATAATTCCCAGGATTCCATGGCTCCAACACAGAAAGGAATTCGACTTCGACTGCTTGTTCAGCCAGTTCAACATTGCCATGGAAACTGCAGGCTCCAAGCAGAGTTCCCCATGTAACATTGTCAGGTCTCATTGGCATGCTTTGTTAAAGATCATAAGCTTCCTGCAATCTCCCAGCCCGGCCTAACAGATCAACCATACAGCCATAGTGTTCTAATTTTGGAGCTATGGAGAATCTTCTCCCCATCACTTTTGAGGAGTTCCCAGCCCTTCAGTACCATGCCTCCATGTGTGCATGCTTAGATTGCTCTGACAAATGATACATCATCAGGTGCATTTCCTTCTCCCTGTGTGATACAAGTCTAAAATACTAAACTGGAAACATCACACAAATAATGGAAAACACTAAAAACAAAGGGGCGTATGCTAAGTTGGTTGACAGTAAGGACGAAGAAGAGAAGCGGGTAAACAGGAAGGAGTACAAGCTAGCTAGGAAGGAGGCTAAGGCAGCTGTCACGGCAGCTAAGACGGCCGCTTTCGAAAGCTTGTATGCAGGGTTACGGGGGGGGGGGGGAGAAAAAATTGTTTAGATTCGCTAAGGCTAGGGAGAGGAAGGGGCGTGACCTCGACCAAGTGAGGTGCATTAAGGGGGAGGACGGTAGAGTGTTGGTGGAGGACGGCCACATTAAGGATAGATGGCAGTCGTACTTTCATAGGCTCTTGAATGACGAAGGGGATAGAGCTATTGAGTTAGGGGAACTGGAGCACTCAGAGGAGTTTTGGGATTTTAGTTATTGTAGACGTTTTAGGGTAGAAGAAGTTAGATGGCAGTCGTACTTTCATAGGCTCTTGAATGACGAAGGGGATAGAGCTATTGAGTTAGGGGAACTGGAGCACTCAGAGGAGTTTTGGGATTTTAGTTATTGTAGACGTTTTAGGGTAGAAGAAGTTAGAGAGGCTATTCGCAGGATGCGAAGGGGTAGGGCGACGGGGCCGGATAAGATATCGGTGGAGTTTTGGAAGTTCGTTGGAGAGGCTGGTGTAAGGTGGTTGACTGGATTGTTCAACGAAATCTTCAAGACGACAAAGATGCCCGAGGCTTGGAGGTGGAGTACCATGATCCCTCTCTATAAGAATAAGGGGGACATCCAGAGTTGTAATAACTATAGGGGGATTAAGTTATTGAGTCACTCTATGAAGATTTGGGAGAGAGTGGTCGAGGTGAGGCTGAGACGGATATTGTCTATTTCGGAAAACCAGTTTGGGTTTATGCCTGGCCGCTCGACGACGGAGGCAATTCACCTGGTACGGAGGCTGGTGGAACAGTATAGGGAAAGGAAGAAGGATCTGCACATGGTGTTTATCGATCTGGAGAAGGCTTACGACAAAGTCCCAGGGAGGTGCTGTGGAGGTGCCTGGAGGTGAGTGAGTTCCACAGACATATATCAGAGCAATTAAGGACATGTATGAGGGAGCGAAAACGCAGGCGAGGACGGCGGGAGGAGACTCAGAGCATTTCACCGTCTTGACAGGATTGCATCAGGGATCCTCCCTTAGTCCCTTTTTGTTTGCTTTGGTGATGGATGCGTTGACGCGGCGTATCCAAGGGGAGGTGCCGTGGTGTATGCTTTTCGCAGACGATATAGTTCTAATTGATGAGACTCGAGGGGGTGTGAATGATAAATTAGAGGTGTGGGGACAAACTCTTGAGTCTAAAGGGTTCAGGTTGAGCAGAAGCAAGACGGAGTATTTGGAATGCAAGTTTAATGACGCGAGGCTGGAGGATGAGGTGGTAGTGAAGCTGGAATCACAGGTGGTATGTAAGAGGGATAGTTTCAAGTATCTCGGGTCCGTGATCCAGGGTAACGGTGACATTGACGACGATGTCTCGCACCGTATTGGGGTGGGATGGATGAAGTGGAAGCTAGCGTCGGGGGTGTTGTGTGATAAGAAGGTGCCGCCCAAGCTTAAAGTCAAATTCTACAGGGTGGTAGTCCGTCCGGCCATGTTGTATGGAGCGGAGTGTTGGCCAGTTAAGAATTCCCACATCCAAAAAATAAAGGTGGCAGAGATGCGGATGTTGCGCTGGATGTGTGGGCTGACTAGAGGGGATAGAGTTCGGAACGAGACTATCAGGGAGAAGGTTGGTGTGACTCCAGTGGAGTGCAAGTTGCGGGAAGTCCGATTGAGCTGGTTCGGACACGTGAAGAGGAGGGACATGGATGCCCCGGTTCGTAGGTGTGAGAGGCTAGCGTTGGATGGTTTTAGGCGGGGTAGGGGTAGGCCGAAGAAGTACTGGGGTGAGGTCATTAGGCGGGACATGGAGTAGTTACAGCTTACCGAGGACATGACCCTGGATAGGAAGGTCTGGAGGACGCGAATTAGGGCAGAGGACTAGGGCCAGTTTGGGTCGCTAGTGTAGGGTTTTACTTGCTGGGGGTAGTATCCTGGTTATGATTCCGTGTTCCTTGTTTTAGTACGAATCTGGGTGCTTTCCTCTGTTTTCTTTTACTTATGGCTGCCGTATTTATGTTATGTATTCTTGTAACCTTGTTCGGTGTTTTACTTTGTATTTGTGTGGTATCTTGTGTCTCGAGCCGGGGGTCTATCGGAAGCAGCCTTTCTACTTCTTTAGAGGTAGAGGTATGGTCTGCGTACATCTTACCCCCCTCCCCCAGACCCCACCAGGTGGGAATACACTGGGTTTTTTGTTGTTGTTGTTGTACTAAAAACAAAGAAAAAAGATAGAAAATAAAAGGGATAGATAGATTGACATAATCTAAGGGTATATCAAACCCAAAGACCTTCCTATCGAAATGTCAAACAAGCACCAACATCTTACGAGGACCTCTCGGGAATGGACCCGAGCAACCCACATTTCTCACATTCAATGTAACTCCCAACAAGTTACCACTAAACACTCTCAAGTGTATTTCAATTCATCATTCAAAATCATCTCTTTAAAATGAAGGCAAACTAGCTATTTATAGGCCATGGGTCTTTACTACACAATGGGCCCAAAAGTGACCCTAAAAGCTATTGGGCCCAAAAGTGACCCAAAGCCCAAAATAATGTCATGGGCATCCATGCTCTCTCGAAGCCCACGCTATCTTCCAAACACGTCGTGGCTCAATGCTCCCGTGGATGACATCATCAAATGCAGCTTTTCCCTCGCTCCAAGCTATCATCCACACACGTATTTGTTCCCCTAAAACAACCAAATCTTGGATCCATAGATGTGATCCTTGAAGCATCGATCCCAAAGGAGTGGAGCCCATTGATCTTGTATCACTGTGTCGATAGCACAACACTCGTGTAAATTCAACTATAAAAGCTCATGCTTGCTGCTTTTAATTGGATGTTTGATAAGCACAACAATGGTAAAGAAGAACAAAGAGAATATTTGCAAAGGCTTACCAGCATTTGATTGAAAAGCTTAAGAGCTTCATCACTTTTTCCATGGATAGCTAACCCTATGATCATGGAATTCCAAGAACACAAGTTCCTCTTCCTACCAATCTCGTGAAAGAGTTGCATTGCCCTATCAATTCTAACACACTTTGTATACATTTCAAGCACCGCATTACAAACAAACATATTCTTAAAGTATCTACTTGCTCTTGCATAAACTTCAATCTTCTGCCCAACCTCCAGTGCCCCAAGATTCGCACAAGCTGGAAGAACACTAGCAATCTTAACTTCATTAGGCTTTACCCCTCCAGCTTTCTCCATTTCCTTGTAAACAGCTAGTGCATCCGCATACTTCCCATTTTGCGAACATCCAGATCATCGCTGTCAAAGAAATCACATTCCTCGAAGGCATTTTCGAAAACAACTTGAAAGCTTCTTCCACATTTCCATTCTTGGCATACCCCGGAATCAAAGAATTCCAAGTAGGCACATCCTTCATTTCCATCTCATCAAAGTTCTTCCGCGCAGAAGGCAACAACCCCATTTTAGCATACATGTCAACAAGTGCAGTTAACATGTAAATTTCAAATTCAAAACCCCATTTGATGAAATGAACACGAACATTTGGCTTTGAATGGGGCTAGAACGATTGGCGTTTGCGGTGAAGACGAATGTGAAGGAGTGTGGATTAGGGGAGCAGCCTTGACGGCGCATTTGGATGTAGAGAGAAAAACACTTGTTACAAAGCCCATGAGAAGAATAGGCTTGAATGAGCTTGTTGTAGAGGAAGACGGTTTGGTAATATTGTCAAACACCGTGGGCATACGGGATGTTTGAGATTTCAACAAGTTTGGTGATCAAGTACTGGGTAAAGTCAATGCTATTTCGGAGAGTGTGGGCGTGTATTTGTTTCAGTTGGTTCATAAGAAATGTTTGATTACGTCAACACACCATGCAAAAATCTACCTCATAAGAGATTTGCACGATTCGAAATTCGATGAATAATGGAAATAATGTAAAGTTTGTGTTATAAGAGATTTAAGTGGTGTTCATATCGATCAAACATGTTGTTTCCAAACAAATGCAATTTAATGAACTATGTGGCATTGACATTTTGAAACCTTGGAAATACTTAATTTAAGTTTTGTAGATGTGAGATTTAAATGGAGAAACACAAAAGGATTTTTGTAGTCGATCACAACTTGTTTGGATTGGAGCATAGCTATTGTTTTTGGAAAATGAGAGGTTGTGTAAAATTGATTTTGATACAACCAAAACAAGCTAAGGTATGTGAATTCTCCCTGACCATGGGCTCAATTTAATTTCATCTTATGTCCCTAATCTGTATTGTGAGGACTCAATCATAAATTGACTAGTTTTAACTTGGAGGTTAGTATCGAAAATTAGTTTGTAATGCATATAGCTATTGGTAACATTTTTTCTCAATTTGTAATCATGAGTTCATGTGAGAAGGCATATTGTCGCGACCCGAGCCGAGGCCCTAGCCGAGACGGGCTTCCCGAACTATCAAAGGCCCGAGAGACCCCTGTCTCTGCCCAACTTTCATGACCTGAGTCGTGGCCCTGGCCGCGCCAGGTATTCTAGACCATCAAAGGCCTGAGAGACCCCTGTCTTTGCCCAACCCTCTAGCGATATTGTGCACTCTGGGCTCAGGCCCGCACGACTTTAAAACGCATCACTAGTTAGTAAGACTTATATACCAAGTTTGTTCCTGTTGTCAATGAGTATCCAGAAGTTTTTCCTGATGATCTTCTAGGAGTTCCTCCCGATAGAGAAATAGATATTGGGATTAATCTTCTTCTCGACACTCATCCTTTCTCCATTCCACCATATAGAATGTCTCCTGCAGAGTTAAGAGAGTTGAAAGAGTAGTTGAAAGATCTTCTTGATAAAGGTTTTATAAGGCCTAACATTTCTCCTTGGGGTGCTCCAGTCTTATTCGTGCGTAAAAAGGATGGTTCACTTCGGATGTGCGTCGATTATCGCCAGTTGAATAAAGTCACTATAAGGAATAAGTACCCCTTCCTAGAATAGATATTCGATCAGCTACAGGATGCTAAGTATTTTTCTAAAATAGATCTCAGATCTGGTTACCATTCGTTAAAAGTTACAGAATATGTTACTCCAAAGACAGCTTTCTGAACTCGATATGGTTACTTTGAATTTTTAGTTATGTCCTTTGGTTTGACTAACGCTACTGCAGTTTTTATGGACCTTATGAATAGAGGTGTTCAAACCATATTTGGATATGTTCGTAATTGTCTCCATTGATGATAGTTTGGTCTACTCTCGAAGAAAGAAGGAGCATGCTAATCATCTCAGGATTGTTCTTTAAACACTTAAAAACCATGAGCTGTATGTTAAATTCTCTAAGTGTGAATTTTGGTTGGAGTCGGTAGCATTTTTGGGCTGTATTATTTCTGGTAAAGACATTCAGGTTGATTCTCAAAAGATTGAGGCAGTGAAAAATTGGCCCAGACCTACTACACCTTCTGAAATTAGAAGCTTTATGGGTCTAGCTGGTTACCACAGGAGATTTGTGGAGGGATTTTCCTCCATTGCCGCTCCTTTAACTAGATTGAATCAGAAAATGGTCAAGTTTCAAAGGTCGGAGGCATGTGATAAGAGTTTTCAGGAGCTAAAAGATAGATTGACCTTCGTCCCAGTGTTGATGACTTTACTGGACGGAAATAAAGGGTTCGTGGTTTATTGTGATGCCTCACGGGTTGGTATTGGTTGTGTATTGATTTAACGTGGTAAGGTTATAGCCTATGCCTCGAGAAAACTTAAAAATAATGAGAGGAGTTACCCCCCTCACGATCTTGAATTAGCAACTGTGTCTTTGCTTTGAAGATTTGGCATCACTATCTTTATGGGGTACATGTTGATATTTTCACTAATCATAAAAGACTCCAATATGTTTTTAAGTCAGGAGTTGAATCTCAATCCCAGGAAGATAAGGTGGCTTGAGTTACTCAAGGACTATGATTTAAGTTTGCTCTATCATCCTGATAAGGCGGGGCAAACCTCAGTCCTGAATGTAGACAAATCTCATTCGGTGGGGAAAACCTCAGCGAGGACACTGAGTCCATAAAGGGGTGTATGTAACACCCCAACTTAGGAAAGAGTCTCACATCGGCAAAACACAGGAGGGATACTGTGTATATAAGTAAGCAAGTCTTACTAACTAGTGACGTGTTTTAAAGCCGAGGGCCTGGTCCCAAAGTGGACAATATCACTGGTGGACTGGTGGGTTGGGCAGAGACATGGGTCTCTCGGTCCTTGAAAATTTGGGATGCCCATTGCGGCCAGTGACTTGGCTCGGGTCGCGACACATATCCTGTTATAACATGTTTACAGTCCGTCGTTTTCACCCACATGGTCCAAATATCGTTCAACTTTAGTAAAGAAAATAATATGAAGAGTAACAGGCCTTACAACTACATATAATGAAATTCTAACAAAAAGTCTTAGAAATTTAAATTGCAACAAAGCTTATACCATAAAAGTTGATTTAGTACAGTAATATACTTACCGTAAAAGTTGATTGAATTTAGTACAGTAATATACTTACTTATACAACTGGATTATTGTACACCTAATTAATTGCTTATGATTAATTTACATAACATTACTACGTATAACTAAGGTTTAATTTTCAAAGCCTGTTCAATGCTTATTCTTCTTCATCATCATCTTTATCAATGGTTGAGTCTCTTCATAGAGATCAATTTTGCCGTGGCCGTTGAAGAGGAAGATGTCTCCTGTGTATTTTCCCTGCTTTCTTCGTCATTATAAGAATCTCCGCTAAGCTGAATTAACTGCAAAGCCGCATCCATTTCCAATTCCGTAGGCATATAGTGAACTTTCATCGATTTCACCATTGTTGTTGGAGGAGAAAATTGAAGGATATGGAGTTGTAATGCAGGGGAGTTGGTTTATTATAAAGGAAGCAATTGGAAATCTTCTCTTAGCTCTACTTGGAAAAGGATTTAAGTAGGGGTAATATTGTAAATTCATACTCATTTTTGTTAAGTATAACTGTATAAGGAAGCAATTGGAAAATCTTCTAGTTCTACTTGGAAAAGAAGTTAAGTAGGGGTAACATTGTAATTAACGCTCATTTTTTACATTTCACATCAACCGTCTTTAAATTTTTAAAACTGTCTACTTCAATATTAAGTGCTTTATGAACAATTTGTTCTTAGAAAAGATATATTATACTTAAGTCTCTTTTTCCCTCACAAATAAATTATGTGTGTTATAATAATAAATACTCCCCCGACTAATTTTACTCGTCACAAATTTTTTAATTTGATTTCTCATTTTAGTTGGCATTTTTCATTAATCAAGAAAAGATAATTTTGTTTCTTTTTGACCTTTAATATTAATTATTTTATCTCCAAACTAAAATTTAATCATCATTTAATAGAGATACTATGGTAAATAGCCATGTTATAAATTATTTTTCTTAATCAATGTGCAATGTCAAATTGAGATGAGTAAAATGAGATGGAGGAAGTATTAATATAATTAAGCTAAATCAATTATGAAAGTCCAACGATACTTCATGACTTCAACGTAATAGGATGTTTGGAATCTACTGATAAACTTGCTTCTTTGCCTGGACTCTGGCACTAAAATTCACGATGAGCCATCCGGCATGTTGACTATCCATTCCAAAACTTGTAGGCACCTCATTTTCCTTAACCATATTTGCTAAAAATAACATCTTGTTCCAAACTCCTCTCTTATCTTTTGTACTTTAAGATTGAATTGGTTTAGGTTGTTTGAGGACTGTTGCAGATTGAGACTTCAAATTACCATGTGTTTATTGGAGGACTACAGCTTTATAAGTTATCATGAATTGGTGGTTAAGTATGTCATAATAATGCACACATCAGATATATATATATATAAACTCATGCTCCAAGATTTAATTTGTACCTTTGTAAGGTTGTACGGGAAACTTCATATTTTAGTCAGGTAATCTCAAGCATTTTTTGTTTTAAACAAATAGTGCGCATTGATTTGATATTCATAGTGCTTGTTCTAAGAGCGTGCCTAAAAACTAACATATCAAAACTTTTTAAAGTGGAACCGAATGTAAAACGTCATTAATTTGATATTTGTTTTGTTTATCTATCGACTAATATTATCTTCATATCTTAATTATGTCATCCTTTAATTTGTATTTAATCAATCCCGATTTTTCCCATCTGATTACATATATCAGAATTTTAAGAATAATAAGTGGAAAAATTATAAAAATTGCAGTAATGAGTTCTCCCTCAACTTGCATTCAATCAAATTAAATCTTTTTTCCCTTTTAATTTCTTTGTAATTCTATCTTAAGTTGCTCTTAGTGCAATTAACGGTCCACCACAAGCCAGATGGGTGTGTTTGTCTATTTTATCTTTTTCCATTCACATCAGAATGTACAAAATACTGAATCTGAGTAATACATGATAGATTATTTGTATGAAGAGCCAAAAATCTAAATATACATCTGAGAAAAGAATTTAAGGTTGAAATTTAACATCTAGAATTGCTTCTTCTGGTCAAAACGATCACGATGGTCGATATTAGGCTTAGTTGACATACGATCTCTTAGAGTACAAAATTGCCTCAGAAATCGCCTTCTCGCGCCAAACATCAGTAGAATGATCATTGGATGAAGTTTTTATAGGGGAACAAGCCTCACGTGGTGAGTTAATATTGCTCCAGTTTTTCACTTTCCTCAAACTCTTAACTTTTCTAGTACTACTACTACTTCTTTGGTTGTTATCATTTCCACACCAATTGACAAAAAAATAAGATTTCAACATTCGACGAGGAGATCCCTGAAATGAAGTATCAGTAGTACTCTTGCAACTTTGAATTTCACTTACTTTTCTTTGAAGGTCATCAACTTTTGCAGTACTTTTTCTGGAACTTGCTATCCTTCTGGAGATTGGCCTAATGAATCCAAACCACTTAACCAATATTTTGAGCGAAAAATTCTTCCATTTTTCAAGAAAATCAGCTTGACTAGTAGTGGAATTTGAAAGTTTAAATATTGGTGGGGAGGAGTACTAGTTGAGGGTACTGATGAATTTGTGTTGAAATTATTGAAGGCTTCGTGAAAAGATTCAATCTTTGATCTATCAAGATATCGAGGCATGATATATCCATCAGAGAAGATTTCATCAGCACAAACAAATTCTGAAACAGGATGAACATCAAAGTTGAAGTTTTGTTCTTCTTTTAGGAATCTTTTCGTATAAGCGATAAATTTTAACTCTTCCTCAGCATCATCATGACTGTTATAAGAGGGTCTAGGGGATTCTCTTAGGCCATCAATGGATGGTTTTCTGTTCAACAACCATCTATATGAAAAACTCTCTGTGGCAAGAGGTTGTTGGGAATTTTCCTTAGTGAATAGTATACTACAATACAACCTCTCTACTTCACCTGAGTGTCGTGAGGAATTTTATTCTTCATCGTCTGTACATTACAACATTGCAGCTATTTATATACTTGAGCTAAGATAGTGAGCTCATTTCCAGCTTAGTGGCAGCTCATCATAACTGACTAACCACTTGCCTAACAACCTCTAACAACTTGCTATTGCTAACTAGTAATAATCGAGAAGCTTCCAGAACCTTCCATCCAATAGAACAGTTAGTGTTGTGTGGTTCTGTACAGTGTGTATCATATCTTGAGATCATATTTTGAGCTTTGATCAATAGTTAAAATACGCCTCCTCAAGCTGCAGGGTACAATATATTCATCACACCAAGCTTGCCTAATAAATAAGCATGTTGGGCTTGGCTTAGTCCCTTGGTAACAAGGTCAGCACCTGGTCATGAGTGTGAACATGTATAGCTTGTATCAGTTCACTTTTGATCTTGTCCCTGATGAAATGACAGTCAATCTCTATGTGTTTTGTTCTCTCATGAATCACAGGATTGTTGGCCAATTGAATTATTGAATTTCTGTTAATAAAGACTGATATGGGCAAGGTAATGGGAACCTTGAGTTCCTGGAACAAACGAACCAACCAAGTTATCTCTGCAACTGCTGAAGCCATGCTTTTATACTCAGCTTCAGAAATTAAAATTTCACCAAAATGAACTGCATATCCAGTAACTGATCGCCTAATGTTGGGACAAGCAGCCCAATCTAAGTCACACCAGTAAGAGAGAGTGGTAGAATGCTCATCCTTTACCTAGATTCCTTGACCAATAGAGCCTTTGAGGTACCTGACTACCCTGATAGCAGCCTCCCACTGTGATCTCTTGGGATGTTTCATAAATAGGTTGAGAGTGTGGACTGCAAAACTAATATAAGATCTTGTAATAGTGGCATACATGAATTTACCCACTAGTCTTTGATAAGAAGAAACATCAGACAATAAATCATCACCTTATGCACCTGTGGCTTGATCATACTCAAGTGATGTTAACCTTACATTGGATTCAACGAAATGATTGCAGGTTTTGAACCACAAAGACCAGTATCTGAAATTAATTGTAGGAAATACTTCTTTTTGTTTGATATTACCCCTGAAGTGGATCTGAGGACTTCAATACCTAAGAAGTATTTGAGATTCCCCAAGTCCGTCATCTTGAAATGCTGATGTAACTTGGATTTTGTTGCATCAATCAATGCTGCGTTGCTTCCAGTAAGGAGTAGGTCATCAACATATACAACAACTACTACTGTGTTATCACCTTGATGTAGAATGAAGAGAGAATAGTCATGAGCACTCTGAGTGAATCCAGTATCAAGCAAAATATGAGTCAGCTTCAGGGTTCATTGTCTGGAAGCCTGCTTGAGGCTATACAAGGATTTGAGCAACTTGCAATCTTTGTGCTCTCCTTGGCTTCTAAAACCTTTTGGCAGCTCCATTTACTCTTGCTCTTCAAGATCCTTTTGTAAAAATGCATTATAGACATCCATTTGATAAAGAGGCCATCCTCTAGATACTGCTACAACAATCACACTCCTGACAATAACCATTTTTGCCACTGGTGAATATGTTTCATGATAATCTAGCCCTTTTTGTTGGCTATATCCCTTGTCCACTAATCTTGCTTTGAACTTTTGCACTTTACCATTTGCAAGATATTTAATCTTGTATATCCATTTGGAACCAATAGTGTTCTTTTCTTTGGGCAGTTCAACAATGGTCCATGTGTTATTGGCCTTCAATGCTTGGATTTCTAACTTTATAGCTTCCACCTATCTTTCATATTTTATAGCTTGTTTAAAGTGTTGAGGCTCAGTCAGAGTGGAGAACTTTAACAAGTACCACTAATATGCAGGTTTCAGTTTACTGTAAGATAAGTTGTTAGCTAAAGGGTGCTTGCATCTCTGGGTTTTTGAAGTGTCAACATAATCATGCATCCACACAGGTGGCCTGCTTGTTCTTGTTGGTCTACTGGAAGAGGGTTGAGGCAGGGAAAGGTCATCTTGACATGTTTCTTCACGAGTGGTGTCAGGTGAAACAACACCAGGTACTGCAACATCCGAAGAAGCTTAAGTTAGAGAAGGCCCAGCTTGGCAATTAGCTTCAGTATTTGCATCAGAGAAAGGTACATCAGGAGGTCCAGCATCATCAAAATCAGCATCATCAACGTAAATATCCTCTGAAGGAATATCAGTACCAACTTCATTATCTGTGGATACAAGGAAGTCATTGATGTCTTCATCAGTTTTGGAAGCATTTGGATTCTGTAATTTTACTTGTAATGGATCAAAGAGGAATGCATCTTCATGAAACATAACTTCCCTACTCACTAATAGTCTTTTTGAGTGGATGTCCATAGCAAGTAACCCTTTTGAGACTCTGAATATCCTGCTAACATGGCAGTTTTAGCTTTTTCAAAGAACTTGTTACCTCTAGGGACAACAATCATATAACACAGACATCCAAACACCCACAAATGAGATGGCTTGGGATCCTTGGAGAATAACAACTGATATGGGCTCTTACAACTCAAGACTGAGGTTGGTAACCTGTTCATAATATATACTGCAGCTTTCACACATAATCCCTAATACTTGATGGGCAAGTGGGACTGAAACTTAAGAGTTCTAGCTATATTTAATATGTGCTCGTGCTTCCTCTCAGCCACTCTATTTTGTTGTGGAGTGTGAGCTACCTAGAGATTGAAATAATGGGTGACATTGAGTATCAACTCAGTCCCATTATCAGATCTAATAGCCTTTATCATCACTCCAAACTGTGTTCTAATCATGGATATGAATCTCTTAATAGCTACTATGGTCTCAGATTTTGCTGCAACAGATGAACCCAAGTATATCTACTATAGTCATCCACCATAGTCGAGATAACACTTATTATCAAATGTAGATGTTCTATAAGGACCCCATAAATTCATGTGTACAAGTTTAAAACATGCAAAACATTTAGTAGTACTTATGGGAAATGACATTCTTGTCTATTTAGCTAGTTGACATACTGTGCATTTATTCAACATATTTATATCACTGTGATTCATCAAAATGTCTAAGTATCTTAAAACCTGAGGAACTGGGTTCGCAAGTCTTTGGTGCCACAGTCTGCAATTGGGAACAATAGCTTCTGTAATAAATCTGTTGTGTTTTTGTCCTACATGATCAGTATTATTGTTGACACATAATTTTGGCTCTCCTTTTCATAAAATTAATTTATCGATGCTTAGAATTTTTGTTTTTTTTTTCTTTTTTCTTCTTCAAAATATGTTTCAACGTTAACAGTTTGAAAATGATATTTTTTTACTAATATCGACCTCACAAATTTAATAATAAATAAATAAATATATTTTTAATTATCATTTCACTATTTTATTTTATTTTTTAAAATATGAATAAACAAACATATGTTAGCATATTCACATAATATTTACTATATTATTTTATTTTTTAGCAATATTTACACTATTTTTTATTTAATTATATATATATATATATATATATATATATATATATATATATATATATATATATATATATATATATATATATATATATATATATATATATATATATATATATATATATATATATATAAATTTTTGAGAAAATTAATAAGCATCGATGAATTAGTCAAGTTGAAATGGATCGACGAGTATTAAATAAATTCATTGATCCGATTGGGCCGAATTCTTTAATTAAATTTAGCCCTTTAAAATATAGGAAGACCAACCCCAAAAGTCATTTTACTAGCCCAAACCAAACCCCCTGGCTCAGCTCACCTTACAACATCAAACAACAACAACATCAGCAATATGTCCAACACAATCCTAAAAATCCTTTCTTCACGTGAAATTCAACCAAACACACTTGAATCACGAAAAGTCCACCGAAAATTTTGACTTTTGCAGAGCCCATAATCTTTGAAAAGGAAAACTTTGGTGCTCATTTTTCTTTTTCCTTTTTTTTTCGTTTGATTTGAATTTTGAATTTTGTGATACTTGAAGAAGTCGTTACAACCCTTTCTCCACTAAAAGGGGAGTCTTATTCACAATAAAAGGGTGAAGAGAGATCAATTCACCAGAGGCCTGCTATTTTTCCTTCGTTTATTTAAAGTTTGAGTCTTTGAGTTGAAGCCCTAGTTCGTTTCTCCACACAAGGTCAGTATTCGCCTTCATCTTCACATTTTTTGTTTCAGTTTTTTTTTTTTTTAGAAATAAAATACGATTGTTTATAGCTTCTTGTCATTTATCTCAACCCTGCCTATCTGGATCCGTTTACTTATTCTATTTATTTTAGGGCTATGCATGAAAATGGTTGATAAGAATTAATGTTATTTTAGATTATTATTTATTTGGTTAACTCATCCAATATCTATGTTCTAGTTTCGTATTTTGAGTTTATTTGCTGTCCTTGTTGCTGTAGTTCTTATTTTAGTAAGATTGCCTCATTTTGATCTTTTTTTATGAATTAATTAATTTTAGGTCTTATTTGGTATGTTGTTATAATCCTGCGATTTTATTTTGGTATTGAGGAGATTTTAAATATATCTTCAATGCTATTATCAATACTAAATACTCTCTCCGTTTTATTTTAGTTGGCCCTATGAACTTAGTACTCCCATTAAGGAATAATTAATAGAATTTATTATTATTATTAAATTAGCCTTATTAATTATGCTTTAAAAAAACATAACTTTGAGTATTTATATTTATTTAGTCATTTAATGATATGAGTAGAATGGAAAAATGTGTGTAAAATAATCTTGATTTTACAATTGGGACAAGTAATGTGAAACAAATTATTTTTTTAAAATAAAAAGAGGGTCAACTAAAAATAAAAAATGGAGAAAATATTAATTATACTCATATTATTTTTTTTTCGAAAATTGATACGTGCGTTACCGGCTAATTCCATTTATGGCACCAGAGGTGCATGAAAGGAAAGGGAAAATAGTTGCATTTTTTTTTTTATTAAAACGGGTGTTGAAAGAAGAAAAAACAAATAATTGCTTTACTTTATCTTTTTGCATTAAAAGGGTTGTCATTTCTTTATCAATTAATTTTAAAGCTTTATTGATTTTTTTTTTTTTAAAGGAAAAGTTTTTTTAAAAATCTAACTTCTTTCTTTTCATAAGATGACAAATGTTGAATAGTTTGCCGTAAACTAGTGTTCTTCTTTATTTGAAATATTTAACGAGAAATGATTACGCTTAATTAAAGTATTATTATATTGTTATAAAATGTTAGGAGATATAAGGAAAAATGTTCTATTATAAGTTATGCTATGAAAGGTTTTTAAAGGAAAGGGTATTTTATTTGATTTTGTCCAAAACTCATTATGTTTATCACTGTGGGAATACAATAGATTTTTTGTTGTTGTTGTTGTGGAGTTTGACGGATAATAGGTTTTAATATTATGATATGAGGTTTTTTTTTTTATGAGGCTTGTTCACGTGTTCCTTGACAAGGATTAAGTGTATGTTTTCCCCCGATGAATTGTTAGAAGTCTTGTTAATTTACTTTCTTTTATTTTATTTTTATTTATGGCGAGGATGTTCTAAAATATTTTCTAATCTTTTTAGTTAGCATATATTATCTTATAAAAGACAAACAAAATAATAATTTTTAATGCCTTATATATATCTTTTCTTAATTTAATATTTGATTTTCTTATCTAATCTAAGTTTGGCTGGTTAACCATAGTTAGCGGATCCTTTAGGGTGCCTAATCCCTTCCCTTTAGGATAAATAGAATCCTTACCTAGAATTTTAGGTTTTGCAGACCTTAAAATAAAGTAATTATTTATTTTAATCACGTAGTTTGTAATAGGTGTCCTAATTCACCGTAGAACTAATTAGGTGGCGACTTCCTTAAATTTAACTCCGAAGTTTTTCAATATTTTTTACACTATTTTGACCCGTGTTAAAATGGGTATAACAATTATTTTTCCATTCTCCTTTAATAACGTACAGTCCACCCTCTTGTTTACCAATCCCCTTCACCTTGCCATCGAAGAGGTCCTGAAATACACAGAAATCAGGATAAAAGGACACAAAGCATGACAGTTCCTTGGTTATCTTAGCAACAAACAACAAATTTAGTCTAAAATCTGGAACAAAGAGGACATCTTTGATCACATCATCTGTAAACATATAGGCCTCTCCAGTGTGGAAAATTGTGACTTCATCACTTATTGAAAGGTGCAATTTGTCCAAGTGTCTTGGAACCAGGCTGGTGCTATCTTTGAACAAGTGTCTATGGGCAGACACATGATTTATAGCTCTTGAATCTACAATCCAATTGTTAGAACAAGCCTCGGATACAAAACAAATGGTAATACCTATCATATTGACTTGTTTCATATCCTTAGTATCCTTATTAAACATGTTCATGATTTGAGTGTACTCTTCATCTATAAATGCATAAGGTTTTACCAGTGGTGTAGAATTCACTTCATGACTGGAATTGGCAGCATCACCTGGTCCCACTACCATGCTTGCAGTTTAGGAAGACTTGCTACCAGTGCTAGTATAGTTGTTACCCCTATTATGTGGTGAGAAATTGTTACCACCAGCATTATGTGACCTGAAATTTGGAGGAGTATAACCTTGTTTTTGTTGTAGTTATCTTCTTGTATCCTAGTTTTAGTAGAACTGTATTTTGTATTTATTCTTGTACTTATCTGTTAGATAGATATATGCTGTGATTCCACTTTATAAATACAGAAATATAGAATGAGCAAGGCTCACACTTTAACCCTTCACTTTATCTATTTCATCTTCGTATCAAAGCCTTAAACCATCCTTTCCATGGCTTCACAAATTTCCTCATCTCAGACCACCACTGCCTCTGCTCAAACTGCCATAAATCAATCTTCTCTTGGCCTTCCAAATCCCCCTCCAACAGTTTTCAAAATCAAAGGTTTTGTTCTTATTGAATTGACATACGTCAACTACCTTACTTGGAAGAAAGTTGTTCTCACTTTCCTTAAAATTCACACTATTCTTTCCTTAATAGATGGATTCAGTGTGATACTATTGCATTAAGTTGGATTAATACAACCCTCTCTTCCGTTGCTCTTGACACACTTTTGAACTATGCTTGTGAGACGTCAAAACAAGCTTGGGACATCTTATCCTCCCTATATTCAGATCAAGTCTCTTCCTCTATAATTCGCCTCAAGTCTAAATTCCAAAATATCAAAAAGGGGTCCCTTTCTATGGAGGATTATCTTCAAAAATTTCACTCAATTGCCTGCCCTCTCAGAGAAATTGGTAAACTTGTAACTGCTGATGATCTAGTCACTCAAACGCTACAAGGATTACTTTCATCTTATCATACCTTTATGTCTGGATTAAATGCTACTGGCACACTTCCTTCTTTCATTGCATTACGACCACTCCTTCCTATTGAAGAAGCTCACATTAATGCATATACTTCTGAAGGGTCAAATTCTCAAACCACTTTGTTGGTGGCCACTCAAGGCAAAAACACTTCTAACTTGTCATCATCTATTAATGGAAATCAGTCATATCGATCATTTGTTAATGGAAATCAATTTGCAAAAGGACACTATAATCGACAAGGCCGTGGTAGAAATAATAAGGGTCAACACGGTAGAGGCTGAGGTTACCAGAACTCTTCATGGTCTGGTTTCCAACAACAATCTCGGCCTTCTTCCCCTAGTACTGGTATTTTGGGTAAATCCCCTTTCTCCCCCGTTGAGCAATGTCAAATTTGTTTTCACTAGAATCACACTGTGTTGGAGTGTAGAAACAGGTTCAATCATTCCTTTGTGGCTAGCAATGTTCCTCAATCATTTGCTGCCATGAATTTGGAGGAGGTTCAACCAACAGTTTGGTATCCAGAGACTCTGGGGCATCTGCACACATGACTCCTGATCCTTCTACTCTTACTTCTCACACTCCTTATTCTGGTTCTTCTCAAGTTATGGTTGGAGATGGTACTCTTCTCCCAATTAAATCTATTGGTTATTCTACTCTTTCAACAATCTCTAAACCTCTTCTTTTAAAGAACGTACTATATGTCCCATCCCTCACTAAAAATCTATTTTCTATTCAACGCTTATGTTTTGGTAATAATTGTTTTATTCAATTTACTGACTCTGGTTTTTTTGTCAAGGACATCAAGACCGGAACAACATTACTCTATTGTAATAATTCTGGGTCCCTCTATCCTCTACGTGTCGCTCCATCCAGCTCTTCCAGCCTTGGTCTCTTTGCTAAAATTCTGCCTGCTTCACTTTGGCACCAGCGGCTAGGACATCCTGGCTGAGAATCTCTTAGTTCTTTAGTTGTTAGAAAATTGATAAGTAGTACTTCTTCTATTAGCAATAATTCTTGTAATGTTTGTCATTTAGGCAAGCAAACTTGAATGTCTTTTCCTTTATCTAGTACTAATGTAAGTTCTCCATTCGTTTTAATTCATTCAGATGTATGGCATGCTCCTATTGTCTCAAATTTTGGATATCGTTATTACATTTTATTCCTTGATGATTACACCAAATTCTCTTGGATTTACTTGATGCGCGAAAATTCTAAAACGTTTGACAAATTCAAAGAATTTTATACCATGGTTAAAAATGTTTTTCACACCTCCATTTCTTATTTCCAGTCTGATGGAGGTGGTGAATACGTTAACAAAAAATTTAGTTCATTTTTCAAGCAAAATGGCATAGTCCATCGTTTTTCTTGTCCTTACACGTCTGCTTAAAATGGTATGGCCAAGCGCAAACATAGACAAATTGCAAATGTCCTACAGTGTCTTATTTTTCAAGCATCTATGTCTTTCAAATTTTTGGATGATGCTTGTCTGTATGCCGTCTCCCTAATTAATGTTACTCCTCTTCCGGTGCTGCATTTCCCATCTCCGTTTGAATGACTTTGTGGTCGTGCGCCAGATTATAATCTTATTCATGTATTTGGATGCCTCTGTTATCCCTTTGCAACAGTTCATCCGATAAACATAAAGGTTTTAAGTGTTTGGATCCTAATTCAAATAGAGTTATCACCTCTCAGCATGTTCATTTTGTTGAAGACTCTTTTCTATTTCAGACCTTCTTTCCTACTTAGCCAACAACCGCACCTAATTCTATCTCATCCAACATTGTTTTAGATAACTCCTCTAATTCTTCTCATTTTCCAATCCATTTCCCACGTTTTGGAGAACCTTCTCCTAATTTGTTTCAAATGGGACTTCTTCCTGCTCAACCTTCTTCATGTTTGCCCAATGCACATAATACTAAATCTTTTAATTTAGAAACTCCTATCGCCAAAATTAAACAGCAACTCACACCTAGCAGTAGTCTTCAGAGGAATGTCACCTAATTCTCGTGATTCTAGCCTTAAAGATTCTAATAAATGTTCTCCAGCTTCTCTCTCACACCTTATGCACTCCCCTTTGAATCAATGTCCTGCAGATACTTTAAATCTTTCTTCTGAAGGTCGTCGTATGGATTTATCCCAGGCACAACCAACACCAATTCAACCTTCATCTGACAATATTTGTGTGCCTAAATCTACTCCAATCGCCATTAAACTACACTCTCATCCCATGATTACTCGTTCTCAAACTGGTTCATTCAAACCACATATTTTTCCTTCTTTAACAGCTTCAACTACTTATATTTTATCTGAACCTACCTCCTTTTCTCAAGCTTCTAAAGATCCCCATTGGAAGCATGCCATGAGTGTCGAATTTGATGCTCTAGTTAAAAATAAAACTTGATCTTTGGTTCCTCCTCCAGCAAATGTAAACATTGTTGGCAATAAATGGGTGTTTCGAATTAAGTTTTGCGTTAACGGCTCTGTTGAAATATATGAATCTCGGTTAGTGGATCAAGGTTTTTCGCAGCAGCCTGGAGTGGATTATTTTGAGACACTTTCTCCTGTTATCAAGCCTAGCACAATTTGTTTAGTCCTATCTTTGGCCCTTTAACAAAACTGGTCCATGCATCAACCTGATGTGTCCAATGCATTCTTACATGGTGAGTTATTTGAGACAGTTTATATGTGTCAACCAAAAGGTTTTGTCCATCCAGATTATCCTCATTATGTTTGCAAGTTACACCGTGCTCTATATGGTCTTAAACAATCACCGCGTGCTTGGTTCTATCGTCTTGGTCGTTTTCTTATTGATCTTTGTTTTGCACAATGTATGTCGGACAATAGTATGTTCATTTTTTACTCGGGGAGTGATTACATAATTCTTTTGATCTATGTTGACGATATAGCTGTTTTTGGCTCTTCGAAGTCATTGGTATCTCAGTTTATCACTTCTATGAGTACGGAATTCTCAATGAAGGACTTAGGCCCTCTTACTTACTTTCTTGGCGTTGAATTGAAGCATAATTCCTTGGGGCTGCTATTGGTGCAACATCATTATATTACTTTTATACTTCATCGGTTTAAACTTGAGAAGTGTAAATTCGTACTTGCTCCACTTCATAGTAAGCTTGACTGGAATTCAACTTCTTCTCCTTTGCTTGAAGATCCTTCTACCTATCGTCAAATGGTTGGGAGTCTACAATACTTGTCTTTCACTCGGCCAGACATTCAATTTGCTGTAAACCTTGCTTCTCAATTTCTTCACCAGCCGAGACAATTACATCTTCAAGCAGTAAAACGCATTTTTAGGTACCTAAGTGGCATAACTGATTGGGGCTTGCAGTTATATAAAAATTCTTCCCTTGCACTTAATATTTATTACGACTCCGATTGGGCTGGTTTCTTTGCTACAAGACGATCAAGAACTGGTTTCTGCATTTTTCTTGGCTCCAATATCATCTCTTGGTCCGCTAAGAAACAACCTACTGTTGCACGCTCTAGTACTGAAGCTGAGTATAGGGCTCTTTTTGTTGCTACTGCTGAGGCTACATGGGTCCAATACATTCTTCGTGATCTTGGTCTTTTTCTTACTTCTCTCATCTCCGCTAAATGTGACAACATTAGAGCCATTCACCTAGCGCATAATCCAGTTTTTCACTCTCGTACAAAACATATTGCTTTGGACGATCATTTTGTTCGTGAAAAGATCAGTTATGGTGACTTGGTGGTATCTCATGTTCATACCTCTGAAAAACTTGCAGATTTGTTCACTAAAGTTTTGCCTTCTATCCGTTTTCGTGAGCTCACTGCCAATCTTCACGTTCATTCTTTCCGTACAAATTGAGGGAGGGTGTTGTAGCTATTTTCTTGAATCCTAGTGTTAGTAGAACCCTGAACCCCGAACCCCGAACCCCGAACCTCAAACCTCGAACCCCGAACCTCGAACCTCGATCCTCGAACCTCAAACCTCGAACCTCGAACCTTGAACCTCGAACCCCGAACTTCGAACTTCGAATCCCAAACCCCGAACCCCAAACCCCAAACCCCAAACCTTGAACCCCAAACCTTGAACCCCAAACCCCAAACCCCAAACCCCAAACCGAGAATCCCAAACCCAAAACCCTGATAAACCTCGATGAACCTCAATGAACCCTAATAAACCTTGAACCTCAAACCCCAAACCCCAAACCCCAATCCCCTAAACCCCCGAACCTCATCACATCTTTATTTCTCAATTTCTTTCTCTCTCTAAAATATCTCTCTAAAATTCTCTCTAAGGGATTCCAAGGGTGGGTGCAAGGTTGCCATGGGGCCTGATCCCTCTCCGATCGATGAAAAGTCTCGTTCAAAAGATCAAGTTGTAGATCTTAACGATACGAATTTAACGCAAAAAACCCCCATCAAGAAATTCCACCCACATCTTCGGTAATGTTAAAAAATAGTAGCAATCACTGTTCATCCGACCCCGAGGCAGGCTGCATGGGCACAAGTCAAAATTAAACTATCTTCGGGCGAGTTTCGTTGTAGTGCAACCCTTGGGTTTTGTGCTCCATTAGCTGAGCTATCAGCTCAAGACAATTCAAAGCATTCTGATGGCGAAAACTCCGGTGAACCCCTGTACAACTCCGACATCGGAAATTCAACCAGCGAAAATGAAAAATTCCAATGCCAAAAGATGCACACTGATGAGGCGAACACAACAATGTAAAAATCCCCAATTGTTTCGTCTCAGAATGAGTCCAATTTGAATTTGAATGTTACGCCACCTAGGGCGATTTCTGACGAAGGCGGGGCCGCCGCCGTAACCGGCCAAATTGGAAATTGGGTTGGGGGTTCTGATCGCAACATGGACAAAAATACAAAGACTCAAGAAGCCCCAATTAATTTGCAACAATTCTCCACCAATTGGGAGATTAAGGTTTCACCTCGGCAAAATGCCAATATTGCCACCGATGGAACTCAGGTAAGTGGTAATCAAAATTCCTTGTCAAATTCGATTCAGGAAGACAATGAAGGTATATCCCCTCAAGAAAATCAAATAGACAAGGCTCGGAGCTCCTCAAATTTCTCTTTTATGCCTAACAAGGAAGGTCAATTAACCGGGGAAGGTGCTTCGATGAAAGATACAACAAATGCAGGTAAGTACACTAACCCATTGAGTTCAAATACTTTCAAATCCAGTAATTTAGTTAACACTAATGCTCAATTACAATGTGATGCAATCGAACAAAGTGTTATCGACCTAACCACTGATGCGCAGCCAAAGGAAAATATGATTACCTCCATTCCCACCAATCAAGATCCTCTAAACCAACAATGACAACACACCAACTCGGCATTTCCTAAAGTCTCCGCAAATTTTGATAAGTACAGTCCCAAAGATCACGATAACCAAAATCAGATTCCAAAAAACAACACTTCGATTGATCCAAAAAATACCAAAAATGATGATTCCATCCAACAAAATACTCAAAAGGCTAACCAGCAAGATCAATTGGAGAATTCCACCAAACCTAGTGCTCCAAATCCTTCTAGCAGCTACAAAAATATACTTGTCCCCGAACCTGCTCCTTTTACTGTCGTTCAGTCTTATGCTACTAGATTGATAGCTAATCACATGAAGAATCAGGGTTCTATTCAACTAGTTATGCCTACTTTTACTACTAGACAAGGTTTGTCGGCTGTTATTTTTGAAACTGAAGATGTCATGGTGAAGTTAGCTGAAAGGTGCAAGTTTACACTCTTTGGAAAATTCACCAATACAATGCCTAAAATAGAGTTGATTAGGAAAAATTTTATCTTGTAAACCCAACTCAGTGGTGGAGTCAAAATTGCTCACTATAATGCAAGAAATGTCTACACTGATTTGGATAATGAGCAAGATTACTTAACAGTGTGGACTCAACAAAGAATGTACATCGAAGAGAAACTCATGAGGCTACAAAAGTGGACTCCTACATTTACACCAAAGGAAGAAACTCATATTGTTCCTATTTGGGTCACATTACCAGAGCTACCTTGGCACTTCTACAACAAGGATTTCCTAACTGCCTTGTTATCACCTGTGGGTAAAACCTTGTACTTAGACACAACCTCTATTCAAAAAATAAGAGGTAGTATGACTAAAGTGAGACTGCAAATAGATATCACTAAAGAAAGACCCCCTCACATCTGGATAGGGTTTGATAAGAATGATTATACTGTGGGTAAATAGCAAGCAATTCAATATGAAGACATTCTGAATTATTGCTCTTATTGTAAGCATCAAGGCCACCTTGTACATGCTTGCTATGTAAAGAGAAGATATGATGAGTATAGGAGAAGAAAAGAAGCTTAAACTGCAAATAAATCCAAAAATCAGCTAGTAGTTGAAGGAAAAAATTAGGTATCTTCTAATGACCTTACCCCTCAAATAGTTACTACTAATGGTTCTGCAAGTGTTTCAGGTACTACGGAGGACCACCACCACCAACAGAGCACTAGTATAATCAGCCAAAGGGGGACTATCAAACACAAAAAAAGAAAAATTTTAAAGGAGTCAATCAAAATTCTCAGAAGAACAATGCAACAACCATACAAAATTAGGTTTATAAACCCATATCAACTAAAAATCATCATGTTATGGAGCAGCAAAAACAGCAAAACAACCAAACAGGTGCGAATGGACCAAACTAAGATAGTATGCAGCAAAAACAACTTGACCAGCTGTTCGGTATTGATTCACTGCTCCCAATCCCAATACTCCATGGTTATAGTACAAGTCCCAACCCATGTCCATCCCCCAAAACAATGCTGAACAAACAGAATAACGAAGCAAACAAGATAGCAGGTATTGACTCAATGCTCCATCACCCCCTCCCCATTAATATGTTTAATGCTCTGGTGATTGCTGAGAAGTCTGGGGGTGATGATGGGGGAATAAAGAAGAAATCCACTAACTTGCAGGAAAGGGGATCCAAAGGGAGGTGGTAGATCTCATGTTTTGCATAAGAATAGGCTGGTTGACCATAGGTTGGACCCTAGTGCCCCTGCTACCACTACTCCTATCACCTCCGCTGCTTAAATTCGTGACAACAATTCTACCCAACATAATGTTCCAGACCATGTCAACACTATTGGTTCAGCTGCTAAAATTTCTTCTAATACTCCAGAAATGGGTGATCAGAACAATGAGCATTTTCGTACAAATTATTGATAATGCTCAGGGTTAGTCCAATGATGATTTTGAACTTAAGGGTTAGATGTTAGGTGATTGCACTGATGCTGATGCTACTCAGATCTTGGGTGCTTGCTTTGGTTTTGGAACTGCTAAGTTGGGCTGTAAGGATCAAACTGATGAGAGGGTTGCAGGTTAGGTTTTTGACAATGCTCAGATTCAACAACTTGCAGGTCCTGATATTTTTTATGGTTCTACTTTGGGTGTCAATGAATCTGCCTATATTCAATTGCAGCCTCAGAATTTACGTACTGCTATGGTGACTGATTCTCAGGTAAAATCAACTTTGAATGCTGAAAATGTTCATTAGATTGCTGGAAGTCCTGATAGTGCTCCTGAGTTGACTACTCCGACTAAGGCTATTGATGCTAAAGTCTTTCAACAAATATCATCATCCTCTAACAAGAAGTCTAAAGCAAAGGACAACAAAAATAAAAGAGATAGAAAAAAGAAGAGACAAGGCAAAGAACCACATGTTAATGATAATTCTACTCAGATTCAGAAGAATGATCAACTAGTCCTATGAAATTTCAACACTGCTCCAACAAGCCCTCCAGCTGAGGAAGATGAATATAGAGTCATTGATTCAGAAAATAAACATCACCAGGATACTTAATCTATAAATGATGAAGATAAGGAGGAAGAAGAGAGTGTTCAGCTAGCTGAAGCTGGAGAATTTAATCCTCACAGTGCTAATCAAGAAGAGATTTAACAGGTTGCTAATAACCAATATTTATCTCCTAGGGGAAGAAAAGAGAAAAGGAAAACCAAAAAGCATTCCACCACCAGTACTTCTGCTGATACCAGCAGACCCATCATCACAAGATCTAGAAGTAGATGTGCCCAATGATTCACACCATTTGTTGGAATGCTAGAAGCATTAACACCAAAGGTGCATTGGAAAGACTCCAACAACTTCAGAATGTCCACAAAGTCTGTTATTGCCATTCTTGAACCTTTTTCTGATAACTCACAACTCAATACTTATAAGAATCACCTTTGGATGAAAATACCTATTGTAATCATAATGGTAAGATTTGGATTTTTTAGAATCAAGACGTTGATTGTACGGTGCTAGATTCTGATGATCAACATATAACCTGTGAGCTCAACCATGTCGAACTTCCATCTACTTTTCTTACCACTTTCATCTATGCCAAATGTAGAGATCATCTCCGAAGACCTCTTTGGGATAGACTTCTTCATCATGCAGAATATCATGGTCCTTGGTGTACAATTGGGATTTTGATGTTATCACTACTACGAAAGAAAAAAGGGGAGGGGTTCCTTACAACATTAACAAAAGCTTTGATTTTCTTAGTATTATAGAAGCTTGCGGACTTATGCATCTTGGTTTTCATGGTTTAGGGTTTAGGGTTTAGGGTTTAGGGTTCAGGGTTTAGGGTTCAGGTTTTAGGGCTCAGGATTCAGGGTTAAGGTTTTTTTTTTTAAAGTATCATCCGAGGATTGAGAGTTTGTGGGCTCTCCTTCCCGAGATGATCAGGGGTTGAGCCATGCACCCCCAAGCCTTATTATAAATAAATAAAAGCAGAAAAGGAAATACAAGAAGGGGGACATAAACCTGACCTCCGATCCTATGGTGGTTCCGAGTCAACTATCCTACTAAGGCCGGTAGACTCATCCCCGATACTAAAAAAGAAACCTAGGTCTATGCACCTAAAAGAGAGGACTCCTCTCGGTACAAAGTATACTAGGAATATATAAATAAGGGAGACTCTCCCCTTACAATGTAAGAGAAAAATGTAAATATAAACATGGCGTCTTCAGGAAAGCTCTATTCGCTTCAATTTTCTTCTTCTGAAAGATGGCATCCCTAACTTGTCCATTCTGAAGTATCCTCTTGCTTTTCAGGTAAGTGATGATGATAAAAAAAATGATGGATGTTATCCAGACTGTGGCTATGCTTAGATAAGACATCTGCAACATAACTAGCTTTCCTGTAGACATGTGTGCAACACAAACTCTCTAAAATGTTAGTTAAGTTCTGAAGAGCAGCAATGTCTTCATGCACGCTCCACGGAGGATTTATGTTGTAGACCAGCCATTTGGTAAGAAGTTCAGAATCTACTTCAAGAATAATCCTGCTATACCCATTCTGAATGCACCAAGTAAGACCATAAATAGCTGCCCAAACTTCAGCTTGATTATTGGTACCAATCCCCAATGGAATGGCAGAAGCATAGATGAAATTGCCTCGGTGATCTCTAAGCACCCCGCCTGCACCAATGTTACCTGGGTTCTCTAGGGCGCTTCCATCAGTATTAAGCTTAACCCATGGAGCTGAAGGTTTAGTCCAGCAAACTTTAGTAACCTTGATCTCATGCTTGCAATGCTCAACCATGGACATCAAATCAGTCTATCTAACCGGCCATTTTATTTGAGGAAAGGCAGTAATTAGGAGATGAGTTATTTCCTTGGAGATGGAATAAATAACTCTAGAAATATTGGACTGTTTGTCGCTATACTTCTTAGCCCATCTATTCTTCCAAAGGTTCCAACAAATAATTATAGGTGTAGCTTGCATAATAAGCTTGTGCACCTCATTTTTATACTCCGAAAACCACCACTTCATCAGAAAGTTTTTCAAGGAAATGGAGCTATGTTGAATACTTAGAGAATCAGAAATTATTTTCCAGATATGTTTAGCAAAGTTCCCAGACATAAAAATGTGATCAATGGTGTCAGGTCCAGGTCTATAACAACAAGAACAATCCGCTGGTTCCGAACCAAAGGTAGTGATCCTTTCGTTAGTCGGAATCTTACCTCTAAGAGCTCTCCAAAGAAGAAAAGAAATTTTGAAAGGTATATGCTTATGCCACGTAAAAGAATCAGACATAGCTTTGTTTTTTTTTTGCCTAACCAGATCCCAAGCCGAAGAGCAGGTAAAATGTCCACTAGCATTTGGTTTCCACACTGGTTGATCCGGAATCCTTTGTTGAAACTGAAAGTTAGTGTTGAGGACCGTAGGAATCAGCAATGGAGGTGCAATTTGTCTCACCATGTCTTCATTCCAATTTCCATCAATTAAGAATTTTGAAATCTTAATGTTATTAGGTTGTGTAACAGTAATTTTGTGATTAGCCAACGGACCAACACCTAACCAGTCATCCCACCAAAAACAGCAAGTTCCTGAGCAAATAATCCATTTGATATGAGTGGTTAGAGTGCATGCCGTTCCCTTCTAATACTCATCTATCTTTCGTGGGGTTTGATCACACGCCTTTACTTCTGGAAATGAAAGTCAGACAAGAGAATATCACCAGATACTTCAAAATTTTAAGTTGTTGGGTTGAAAATAGCTCGTTTCTTCAGACTGTTAGTAACTGCTGGAACAGGGAGTGTCATGGAAATCCTATGTGGAGATTCCATATGAAAATGAAGAGACTTTCTTCAACCCTTAGCGCGTGGTCTAAAACTGAGTATGGTGATATTTTTGCCACGGTTAAAGAGTATGAAGAAAAGATTAGAAGTGCAGAAGAGGAACTGCTTATCAACAACACTGATGAAAACAGAGCTGCATTACACGGTTTGAATGCTACGTATAACAGATACATGAAGCTTGAAGAATCAATTCTTAAGCAAAAAACTCAACTTCAGTGGTTCAAAGAAGGGGATGCAAATTCTAGATACTTTCATGCTCTTATGAGAGGTAGAAGGAGGAGATTATTTATTCATAAAATTTGCAATGATCAAGGTGAATTTCTGGAAGGAGATTAAGTTATAGCGAGTGCAGCATGCAAACATTTCCAGAAAAGTTTTACAGGGGATGACAAACGGATTAATGAAGAGGCCCTCAATTGTATACCTAGAATGCTTACTGAAGAACAAAATATGATCTTGCAAGCTATGCCTACAATAGAGGAACTCAAGCATGTGGTTTTCTCTATGAGTCCTAATTCAGCTGCAGGGCCAGATGGTATGAATGGAAAATTCTTCCAAGATTGCTGGGATATCATTTGCAATGATATTCTTGAAGTAGTCCGGTATTTTTGTTGTGGTCATAGCATGCCCAAATATTTTTCTCAAGCGTGTTTGGTCCTACTCACAAAAGTGGATCATCCCAAAAAGCTATCTGAATTAAGACCCATCAGTCTTAGCAACTTTACGAACAAGATTATCTCCAAGCTTATTTGTATCAGACTTGCTCCCATTCTTCCTCATCTCATTTCAGACAATCAGTCGGGGTTTGTAAAATGGAGAACTATTACAGAGAACATCATGTTAGCACAGGAGATTATTCACAGCATCAACAAGCCTAATGAGGGGGATAATTTTGTTATTAAGCTTGATATGGCTAAGGCCTACGACAGAGTTTCTTGGTCCTTCATTTGTCTAGTTCTGAGGAGAATGGGATTCGGTGAACTGATTATCAACATGATTTGGCGGATTATGGCCAACAACTGGCATTCGGTGATTATTAATGGTTCGAGATATGGTTTGTTTCATTCTACTAGAGGACTCAAACAAGAAGGGACCTCAGATTAACCACATGAGTTTTGCGGATGTCGTGATCATTTTTTCTTCGGTTAAAGATACTACCTTGCAGCTCATCATGGGGGTCTTAAAAGACTATGAAATAGTTCCGATAGCTTATCAACAAAGATAAGAGCCATTTTATGATCCCTGACAAGAAGCCGCAGGATACCATTGATTCGATTAGGGCGATCACAGGATTTTCTCAGAAAGATAGTCCCATCACTTATCTAGGATGTCCGCTATATATTGGTAGTCGGAGGGTCATTTATTTCTCTGACATGGTGGCTAAAGTTGTGGCAAAAATCAGAGGTTGGAAAGCTAGAATCTTGAGTTTTGGAGGAAGAGCTACATTGATTAAGTCCGTTCTGCAGTCTCTTCCTATTCACATACTCTCTGCTATCTCTCCGACTAAGACTACGCTCAAAAAGATAAAAGCTCTTACGGCTGATTTCTTTTGGGGGTTGGGATAACGAAAAAAAATACCATTAGGCATCATGGGAGACTCTTAGTTATCCATATGATGAAGGAGGTATTGGTGTGAGATTACTTTATGATGTGTGCCTTTCATTGCAATACAAACAGTGGTGGATTTTCAGAACTAAAAATACTCTTTGGGGTCATTTTTTAAGGGCAAAGTATTGTCAAAGAGCTAACCCGGTAATCAAAAAATGGGACACAGGTCAATCCTTGGTCTGGAAGCACATGATGACAAACAAGATTGACGCTGAGACTCATATCAAATGGATTATTTGCTCAGGAACTTGCTGCTTTTGGTGGGATGACTGGTTAGGTGTTGGTCCGCTGGCTAATCACAGAATTACTATTACACGACCCGATAACATTAAGATTTCGAAATTCTTAATTGATGGAAATTGGAATGAAGACATGGTGAGACAAATTTCACCTCCATTGCTGGTTCCTACGATCCTCAACACTAACTTTCAGTTTCAACAAGGGATTCCGGATCGACCAGTGTGGAAACCAAATGCTAGTGGACACTTTACCTGCTCTTCGGCTTGGGATCTGGTTAGGCAAAAAAAGAACAAAGCTATTTCTGATTCTTTTACGTGGCATAAGCATATACCTTTCACAATTTCTTTTCTTCTTTGGAGAGCTCTTAGAGGTAAGCTTCCGACTAACGAAAGGATCACTACCTTTGGTTCGGAACCAGCGGATTGTTCTTGTTGTTATAGACCTGGACCTGACACCACTGATCACATTTTTATGTCTGGGAACTTTGCTAAACATATCTGGAAAATATTTTCTGATTCTCTTGAGTATTCAACATAACTCCATTTCTTTGAAAAACTTTCTGATGAAGTGGTGGTTTTCGGAGTATAAAAATGAGGTGCACAAGCTTATTATGCAAGCTACACCTATAATTATTTGTTGGAACCTTTAGAAGAATAGATGTCCTAAGAAGTATGGCGACAAACAGTCCAACATTTCTAGAGTTATTTATTCCATCTCCAAGGAAATAACTCATCTCCTAATTACTGCCTTTCCTCAAATAAAATGGCCGATTAGATGGACTGATTTGATGTCCATGGTTGAGCATTGCAAGCATGAGATCATGGTTACTAAATTTTGCTGGACTAAACCTTCAGCTCCATGGGTTAAGCTTAATACTGATGGAAGCGCGCTAGAGAACTCGGGTAACATTGGTGCAGGCGGGGTGCTTAGAGATCACCGAGGCAATTTCATCTATGCTTCTGCCATTCCATTGGGGATTGGTACCAATAATCAAGCTGAAGTTTGGGCAGCTATTTATGGTCTTACTTGGTGCATTCAGAATGGGTATAGCAGGATTATTCTTGAAGTAGATTCTGAACTTCTTACCAAATGGCTGGTCCACAACATAAATCCTCCGTGGAGCGTGCATGAAGACATTGCTGCTCTTAAGAACTTAACTAACATTTTAGAGAGTTTGTGTTGCACACATGTCTACAGGAAAGCTAGTTATGTTGCAGATGTCTTATCTAAGCATAGCCACAGTCTGGATAACATCCATCATTTTTTTGATCATCATCACTTACCTGAAAAAGCAAGAGGATACTTCAGAATGGACAAGTTAGGGATGCCACATTTCAGAAGAAGAAAATTGAAGTGAATAGAGCTTTCTTGAAGATGCCATGTTTATATTTAGATTTTTCTCTTACTTTGTAGGGGAGAGTCTCCCTTAGTTATATATTCCTAGTATACTTTGTACCGAGAGGAGTCCTCTCTTTTAGGTGCATAGACCTAGGTTTCTTTTTTAGTATCGGGGATGAGTCGACTGGCCTTAGTAGAATAGTTGACTCGGAACCACCATTTGATTGGAGGTCAGGTTTATGTCCCCCTTCTTGTATTTCCTTTATTGCTTTTATTTATTTATAATAAGGCTTGGGGGTGCATGGCTCAACCCCTGATCGTCTCGGGAAGGAGAGCCCACAAACTCTCAATCCTCGGATGATACTTTAAAATTAAAAAAAACCCTAAACCCTAAACCCTAAACCCTAAACCCTAAACCTTAAACCCTAAACCTTGAACCCAACTACTAAAAAATCCTAACCAAATTTTTCTCTCCCTTCTCTCTAGAATTCTGCCACCGCCGGAATGGCGCCACCGCCGCTGGTCGAGCTCCATCGGCCGCCGGACCAACGTCAAAATGTACACAGCAACGTTATGCATCTCCCCCTAACTGATAATTCCACATTCTCGATCCTAAATGATCCAAAAATCAACGACAATAAAGCTGTTTCGCGAAATACTTTGCCGTCTTCGATCGAAATCGGACCTCGTTGTGGTGTGATTCGTGGAGGCGCAACCACTGGGGTTTGTTCGCCATCAGCTACTCTTCCTCCTCGACAAAATGCGGAGCATTCTAACGGTGAAATCATCGTCGAACAACTGTTCATCGCCCGCGTCGGAAAATCCACCGGCGAAAATGACTATTCTCAACGGAATAATGTGCGCAACAATGCAACAAACACGCCCATGCAAAAAGCCCCATTTGGTTCGTCCCCGAAAGAGTCCAATTTGGATTTAAAGGCTACGCCACCGCGGGCGATTTTCGACCATGGCGGCGGCGCCGTCGGAATCCATCAAACTGCTGATTGTTCTACTGGTTGAGATCGCAACAACGAGGGCATCACACTGATCAAAGAATCCCCAATTACTATGCAACAACGCTCCACCAATTTGGAAATTAGGGTTCAGCCTATTCCAAATACCAATATGATCGTGGATGGAGTTCCGGTGAATACGAATACTGATTCCAGGCTGAATTCTAATTTGGAAGACAATGCAGGTCCCTCATCTAAAATGAATCAAATTGGCAAGTCTCGACTCACTTCGGATGTCTCTTCGGTGCCGAATAAGCTTGGTCAGTTAGCAGGGAAAGGTTCATCGATGAACGTAGCGGAGCATGCTGATACGCAGCCAACAGGAAATACAATTAACCGACAAAGGCAGTCCACCAATCCTGCATTTTCCAAAGTTTCTGCGAACTTTGATAAGCACACTCACAAATCGGATCAGCCTAATCAATTGGAGAAGTCCACACAGCCTGTTGCTGCAACTTCTGCTATCTGTTATAAGAATAAGCTGGTTCCCGAGCCGGCTCCGTTCACTGTCGTCCTGACCTATGCTACTAGACTGAGAGCCAACCACATCAAGAACGAGGTTCCTATTCAATTAGTGAAACCTACTCTTACTACTAGGCAAGGTCTGCCAGCTGTTATCTTCGACACGGAGGACGTTATGGTGAAGTTAGCTGATAGGTGTAAGTTTACACTTATTGGAAAATTCACTAACCCAATGCCTAAGATGGAGTTGATTCGGAAAAACTTTATCCAGCAGACTCAGCTCATAGGTGGTGTTAAAATTGCACATTATAATCCAAGACATGTTTACATTGATCTAGATAATGAGCAAGATTACATCACTGTGTGGACTCAACAGCGGATGTATATCGACAACCAGCTCATGAGGCTGCAAAAGTGGACTCCGACGTTTACTCCAAAGGAAGAAACACCTATTGTTCCTGTCTGGGTCACACTACCGGAGTTACCTTGGCATTTATACAACAAGGAATTCATCTCTGCATTATTATCACCGGTGGGTAAAACGCTGTATTTAGATACTGCCTCTATTCAGAAAACCAGAGGTAGCATGGCTAAAGTGAGGTTGCAAATCAATCTCACCGAAGAACTACCTCCTCATATCTGGATAGGTTTTGATAAGAATGATCTTACGGTTGGTAAATGGCAAACAATCCACTATGAAGACATTCCGGCTTATTGCTCGTATTGTAAGCACCAAGGCCATCTTGTACAAGCTTGCAACGTGAAGAGACGAGATGATGAGTACAGGAAGAAAAAAGAAGCTGATCTAGTAGTCAAATCCAAGGATCAACAATTACCGGAAGTAAGCAAACAGGTGCCATCTAAGGACCCGACATCTCAAGCTATTGCTATTAATGCTCCTCCAAGTGGTTCAGGTACTAAGGCCGATCATCAACACCAGCAACAGAATCAGCAGAATCAACCAAGAGAGGAATGGCAAACCCAAAAAAAGAAGGAACTTCAAAGGTGTCACTCAGAATAATCAGAAAACCAAGGCAACAACATCACAACTTCAGGTTTATAAACCCACATCATCTGCTCACCAAAACATTAAGCTGCAGCAAAAACAACAAACCAAACAAGTTATGCTCCCAATTGAGGCAAACAAGATCACAGGTATTGACTCAATGCTCCATCAACCCCGCCCCATTAATATGATAAATGCTCTGGTGTCTGCTGAGAAGTCTGGGGGTGCGGAAGGGGGATCGAAGGAGAAATTTACTAATCTGCAAGAAGGGGATCCACAGGGTGGTGGTAGAGCTCATGGTTTGCATGAGCATAGGCTGGTTGACCATAGGTTGGACTATAAAGCCTCTGCTACCACTTCGCACATCATCCCGGCTGCTCACTCTAAGGACAATACTTCCACTCCAATTCATGTTAATCATCATGTACATTCTGTTGTTTCAACTGATCAGCCACCAGTGGTCACTGCTGCTCAGAAAAATCAGCATAGTGTTCAGTTTATCGACAATGCTCAGGGTCGGCCAGATGAGGCTATTGATACTCGGATTGCTCACTGTGATGTTGATACTACTCAGAATGATGGCTTGGATACTACACCTGCTCAGCTGGATTGTCTGTTGGCTGAAAATGACAAGGTCCAACTAGCTCAATCTAGTGGTATTCACAATGTTCAGGCTGTTGATACTCAGTTGGCTCACTGTGATGTTGATTTTCAGAATGCTGCATTTGATATTGTATCTGCTCAGCTGGACTGTGCTAATAATGATCAGAATATTCAGAGTGTTTGCCTTGGTAATGGAAATAGTATGCTGGTTCCGATCGGAACCGACAGACGGAAGAAGTGGACATGGGTACCCTTAGCAAATTTCTGACCCTGTACATTGTGAATACCACCAGCTTTAACAAGTTGGACCCTGTCATTTTCAATAAGCTTGGACTGATCAACATCAAGACTTGTAGCAATATGAGAATCAGACACCACTACCATATCCATGTGCTGAGTCTGCAATTGATAGTCCCTGATACCCAAGGTGGAACCATTAATAGGAGCTGCAACATGCTGCACCTGTGCTCTGTGAAACACCTGACTGCCCAACTTGGCATTTCCAGAATCAAAACCATCATTCTGAACCTTATTTTGTTCAGATTGTTGAGGCTGAGCATTGTTAAGCACTTGCCAGTGCTGCTTAGCAGGTGCAGTACTAAAATATGCCCTCTCAGGTTTATCAACAACTTCCGAACCTTTAGGAATTTCAGAACCAGTCAGCACAACAGAACCCTTTGTTGGTGCTGCATTTGATCCCTGGTACCCAGATTAGGACCACCAGTATGAGCTGCAACATGTTGAAACTGATCACTTGGAAGCACCTAACAGCCCAACATACCATTTCCATTACCAAGGCAAACACTCTGAATATTCTGATCATTATTAGCACAGTCCAGCTGAGCAGATACAATATCAAATGCAGCATTCTGAAAATCAACATCACAGTGAGCCAACTGAGTATCAACAGCCTGAACATTGTGAATACCACTAGATTGAGCTAGTTGGACCCTGTCATTTTCAGCCAACAGACAATCCAGCTGAGCAGGTGCAGTATCCAAGCCATCATTCTGAGTAGTATCAACATCACAGTGAGCAATTCGAGTATCAATAGCCTCATCTGGCCGACCCTGAGCATTGTCGATAAACTGAACACTATTCTGATTTTTCTGAGCAGTAGTGACCACTGGTGGCTGATCAGTTGAAACAACAGAATGTACACGATGATAAACATGAATTGGAGTGGAAGTATTGTCCTTAGAGTGAGCAGCTGGGATGATGTGCGAAGTGGTAGCAGAGGCTCTATAGTCCAACCTATGGTCAACCAGACTCTACCACCACCCTGTGGATCCCCTTCTTGCAGATTAGTAAATTTCTCCTTCGATCCCCCTTCCGCACCCCCAGACTTCTCAACAGACACCAGAGCATTTATCATATTAATGGGGCGGGGTTGATGGAGCATTGAGTCAATACCTGTGATCTTGTTTGCCTCAATTGGGAGCATAACTTGTTTGGTTTGCTGTTTTTGCTGCAGCTTAATGTTTTGGTGAGCAGATGATGTGGGTTTATAAACCTGAAGTTGTGATGCTGCTGCCTTGGTTTTCTGATTATTCTGAGTGACACCTTTGAAGTTCCTTCTTTTTTTGGGTTTGCCATTCCTCTCTTGGTTGATTCTGCTGATTCTGTTGCTGGTGTTGATGATCGGCCTTAGTACCTGAACCACTTGGAGGAGCATTAATAGCAATAGCTTGAGATGTCGGGTCCTTAGATGGCACCTGTTTGCTTACTTCCGGTAATTGTTGATCCTTGGATTTGACTACTAGATCAGCTTCTTTTTTCTTCCTGTACTCATCATCTCGTCTCTTCACGTTGCAAGCTTGTACAAGATGGCCTTGGTGCTTACAATACGAGCAATAAGCCGGAATGTCTTCATAGTGGATTGCTTGCCATTTACCAACCGTAAGATCATTCTTATCAAAACCTATCCAGATATGAGGAGGTAGTTCTTCGGTGAGATTGATTTGCAACCTCACTTTAGCCATGCTACCTCTGGTTTTCTGAATAGAGGCAGTATCTAAATACAACGTTTTACCCACCGGTGATAATAATGCAGAGATGAATTCCTTGTTGTATAAATGCCAAGGTAACTCCGGTAGTGTGACCCAGACAGGAACAATAGGTGTTTCTTCCTTTGGAGTAAACGTCGGAGTCCACTTTTGCAGCCTCATGAGCTGGTTGTCGATATACATCCGCTGTTGAGTCCACACAGTGATGTAATCTTGCTCATTATCTAGATCAATGTAAACATGTCTTGGATTATAATGTGCAATTTTAACACCACCTATGAGCTGAGTCTGCTGGATAAAGTTTTTCCGAATCAACTCCATCTTAGGCATTGGGTTAGTGAATTTTCCAATAAGTGTAAACTTACACCTATCAGCTAACTTCACCATAACGTCCTCCGTGTCGAAGATAACAGCTGGCAGACCTTGCCTAGTAGTAAGAGTAGGTTTCACTAATTGAATAGGAACCTCGTTCTTGATGTGGTTGGCTCTCAGTCTAGTAGCATAGGTCTGGACGACAGTGAACGGAGCCGGCTCGGGAACCAGCTTATTCTTATAACAGATAGCAGAAGTTGCAGCAACAGGCTGTGTGGACTTCTCCAATTGATTAGGCTGATCCGATTTGTGAGTGTGCTTATCAAAGTTCGCAGAAACTTTGGAAAATGCAGGATTGGTGGACTGCCTTTATCGGTTAATTGTATTTCCTGTTGGCTGCGTATCAGCATGCTCCGCTACGTTCATCGATGAACCTTTCCCTGCTAACTGACCAAGCTTATTCGGCACCGAAGAGACATCCGAAGTGAGTCGAGACTTGCCAATTTGATTCATTTTAGATGAGGGACCTGCATTGTCTTCCAAATTAGAATTCAGCCTGGAATCAGTATTCGTATTCACCGGAACTCCATCCACGATCATATTGGTATTTGGAATAGGCTGAACCCTAATTTCCAAATTGGTGGAGCGTTGTTGCATAGTAATTGGGGATTCTTTGATCAGTGTGATGCCCTCGTTGTTGCGATCTCAACCAGTAGAACAATCAGCAGTTTGATGGATTCCGACGGCGCCGCCGCCATGGTCGAAAATCGCCCGCGGTGGCGTAGCCTTTAAATCCAAATTGGACTCTTTCGGGGACGAACCAAATGGGGCTTTTTGCATGGGCGTGTTTGTTGCATTGTTGCGCACATTATTCCGTTGAGAATAGTCATTTTCGCCGGTGGATTTTCCGGCGCGGGCGATGAACAGTTGTTCGATGATGATTTCTCCGTTAGAATGCTCCGCATTTTGTCGAGGAGGAAGAGTAGCTGATGGCGAACAAACCCCAGTGGTTGCGCCTCCACGAATCACACCAGAACGAGGTCCGATTTCGATCGAAGACGACAAAGTATTTCGCGAAACAGCTTTATTGTCGTTGATTTTTGGATCATTTAGGATCGAGAATGTGGAATTATCAGTTAGGGGGAGATGCGTAACGTTGCTGTGTACATTTTGACGTTGGTCCGGCGGCCGATGGAGCTCGACCAGCGGCGGCGGCGCCATTCCAGCGGTGGCAGAATTCTAGAGAGAAGGGAGAGAAAAATTTGGTTAGGATTTTTTAGTAGTTGGGTTCAAGGTTTAGGGTTTAAGGTTTAGGGTTTAGGGTTTAGGGTTTAGGGTTTTTTTTAATTTTAAAGTATCATCCGAGGATTGAGAGTTTGTGGGCTCTCCTTCCCAAGACGATCAGGGGTTGAGCCATGCACCCCCAAGCCTTATTATAAATAAATAAAAGCAATAAAGGAAATACAAGAAGGTGGACATAAACCTGACCTCTGATCCTATGGTGGTTTCGAGTCAACTATCCTACTAAGGCTGGTCGACTCATCCCCGATACTAAAAAAGAAACCTAGGTCTATGCACCTAAAAGAGAGGACTCCTCTCGGTACAAAGTATACTAGGAATATATAAATAAGGGAGACTCTCCCCTTACAAAGTAAGAGAAAAATCTAAATATAAACATGGCGTCTTCAGGAAAGCTCTATTCGCTTCAATTTTCTTCTTCTGAAATGTGGCATCCCTAACTTGTCCATTTTGAAGTATCCTCTTGCTTTTTCAGGTAAGTGATGATGATCAAAAAAATGATGGATGTTATCCAGACTATGGCTATGCTTAGATAAGACATCTGCAACATAATTAGCTTCCGTGTAGACATGTGTGCAACAAAAACTCTCTAAAATGTTAGTTAAGTTCTGAAGAGCAGCAATGTCTTCATGGATGCTTCACGGAGGATTTATGTTGTGGCCAACCATTTGGTAAGAAGTTTAGAATCTACTTCAAGAATAATCCTGTTGTACCCATTCTTAATGCACCAAGTAAGACCACAAATAGCTGCCCGAACTTCAGCTTGATTATTGGTACCAATCCCCAATGGAATGGTGAAAGCATAGATGAAATTGCCTCGGTGATCTCTAAGCACCCCGCCTGCACCAATGTTACCTGGGTTCTCTAGCGCGCTTCCATCAGTATTAAGCTTAACCCATGGAGCTGAAGGTTTAGTCCAGCAAACTTTAGTAACCTTGATCTCATGCTTGCAATGCTCAACCATGGACATCAAATCAGTCTATCTAACCGGCCATTTTATTTGAGGAAAGGCAGTAATTAGGAGATGAGTTATTTCCTTGGAGATGGAATAAATAACTCTAGAAGTGTTGGACTGTTTGTCGCCATACTTCTTAGCACATCTATTCTTCCAAAGGTTCCAACAAATAATTATAGGTGTAGCTTGCTTAATAAGCTTGTGCACCTCATTTTTATACTCCGAAAACCACCACTTCATTAGAAAGTTTTTCAAAGAAATGGAGCTATGTTGAATACCTAGAGAATCAGAAAATATTTTCCAGATATGTTTAGCAAAGTTCCCAGACATAAAAATGTGATCAATGGTGTCAGGTCCAGGTCTGTAACAACAAGAACAATCCGCTGGATCCGAACCAAAGGTAGTGATCCTTTCGTTAGTCGGAAGCTTACCTCTAAGATCTTTCCAAAGAAGAAAAGAAATTTTGAAAGGTATATGCTTATTCCACGTAGAAGAATCAGACATAGCTTTGTTCTTTGTTTGCCTAACCAGATCCCAAGCCGAAGAGCAGGTAAAGTGTCCACTAGCATTTGGTTTCCACACTGGTCGATCCGGAATCCCTTGTTGAAACTGAAAGTTAGTGTTGAGGATTGTAGGAATCAGCAATGGAGGTGCAATTTGTCTCACCATGTCTTCATTCCAATTTGCAATTAAGAATTCCGAAATCTTAATGTTATTGGGTCGTGTAACAGTAATTCTGTGATTAGCCTGCGGACCAACACCTAACCAGTCATCCCACCAAAAGCAGCAAGTTCCTGAGCAAATAATCCATTTGATATGAGTCTTAGCGTTAATCTTGTTTGTCATCATGTGTTTCCAGACCAAGGATTGACCTGTGTCCGGGTTAGCTCTTTGACAATACTTTGCCCTTAAAAAATGACCCCAAAGAGTATTTTTAGTTCTGAAAATCCACCACTGTTTATATTGCAATGAAAGGCACACATTAGAAAGTAATCTCACACCAATACCTCCTTCATCATATGGATAACTAAGAGTCTCCCATGATGCCCAATGGTATTTTTTTTCGTTATCCCAACCCCAAAAGAAATCAGCCGTAAGAGCTTTTATCTTTTTGAGCGTAGTCTTAGTCGGAGAGATAGCAGAGAGTATGTGAATAGGAAGAGACTGCTGAACGGACTTAATCAATGTAGCTCTTCCTCCAAAACTCAAGATTCTAGCTTTCCAACCTCTGATTTTTGCCACAACTTTAGCCACCATGTCAGAGAAATAAATGACCCTCCGACTACCAATATAAAGCGAACATCCCAGATAAGTGATGGGACTGTCTTTCTGAGAAAATCCTGTGATCGCCCTAATCGAATCAATGGTATCCTGCAACGTCTCGTCAGGGATCATAAAATGGCTCTTATCTTTGTTGATAAGCTGATCGGAAACTATCTCGTAGTCTTTTAAGACCCCCATGATGAGCTGCAAGGTAGTATCTTTAACCGAAGAAAAAATGATCACGTCATCCGCAAAATTCATGTGGTTAATCTGAGGTCCTTTCTTGTTTGAGTCCTCTAGTAGAATGGAAAAAACCATATCTCGAACCATTAATAATCACCGAATACCAGTTGTTGGCCATAATCCGCCAAATCATGTCGATAATCAGTTCACCGAATCCCATTCTCCTCAGAACTAGACAAATGAAGGACCAGGAAACTCTGTCGTAGGCCTTAGCCATATCAAGCTTAATAACAAAATTATCCCCCTCATTAGGCTTGTTGATGTTGTGAATAATCTCCTGTGCTAACATGATGTTCTCTGTAATACTTCTCCCTTTTACAAACCCCGACTGATTGTCTGAAATGAGATGAAGAAGAATGGGAGCAAGTCTGATACAAATAAGCTTGGAGATAATCTTGTTCGTAAAGTTGCTAAGACTAATGGGTCTAAATTCAGATAGCTTATTGGGATGATCCACTTTTGGGAGTAGGACCAAACACGCATGAGAAAAATATTTGGGCATGCTATGACCACAACAAAAATACCGGACTACTTCAAGACGATCATTGCAAATGATATCCTAGCAAGCTTGGAAGAATTTTCCATTCATACCATCTGGCCCTGCAACTGAATTAGGACTCATAGAGAAAACCACATGCTTGAGTTCCTCTATTGTAGGCATAGCTTGCAAGATCATATTTTGTTCTTCAGTAAGCATTCTAGGTATACAATTGAGGGCCTCTTCATTAATCCGTTTGTCATCCCCTGTAAAAATTTTCTGGAAATGTTTGCATGCTGCACTCGCTATAACTTAATCTCCTTCCAGAAATTCACCTTGATCATTGCAAATTTTATGAATAAATAATCTCTTCCTTCTACCTCTCATAAGAGCATGAAAGTATCTAGAATTTGCATCCCCTTCTTTAAACCACTGAAGTTGAGTGTTTTGCTTAAGAATTGACTCTTTAAGCTTCATGTATCTGATATACGTAGCATTCAAACCGTGTAATGCAACTCTGTTTTCATCAGTGTTGTTGATAATCAGTTCCTCTTCTGCACTTCTAATCTTTTCTTCATACTCTTTAACCGTGGCAAAAATATCACCATACTCAGTTTTAGACCACGCACTAAGGGTTGAAGAAAGTCTCTTCATTTTCATATGGAATCTCCACATAGGATTTCCATGACACTCCCTGTTCCAGCAGTTACTAACAGTCTGAAGAAACGGGCTATTTTCAACCCAACAATTTAAAATTTTAAAGTATATGGTGATATTCTGTTGTCTGACTTTCATTTCCAAAAGTAAAGGCGTGTGATCAAACCCCACGGAAGATAGATGAGTATTAGAAGTGAACGGCACTCTAACCACTTATCATTAACCATAGCTCCGTCAAGTCTTTTCCAAATTCTATCAGTGATAGATCTTTGATTACACCAAGTATATTTCTGTCCATGAAAACCAACATCCAAAAGACAACAAGCCTCTATAACTCCAATAAAAATCAAAACTTTTGTTCATGTTGTAAGGGATGCCTCCACGCTTCTCATCCGGATCTGTAATCATATTAAAATCACCCACTGTACACCAAGGAAGTTCAGTAGTAGCGAGCTAGAGTAACTTATCCCACAAAGGCCTTCTTAAATGATCTCTACATTTGGCGTAAATGAAGGTCATAAGAAAGGTAGAAGGATGTTCCACGTGTTTGAATTCACATGTAATCTATTGTTCATCAGATTCCAAGACTCTACAGCTGACATCTTGAGTCCAAAAAATCCAAATCTTTCCATTGGGATTACAAGTAGCCTCATTCATCTTGAGATGCATTCTACAAATGTTGATGAACAACAGATTACATGTGAATGCATTTGGTCCATAAATTGCATTGGAAAGTGATCTTTGAGCGTCCATGAATTCAGCTTTCGATTGTCCATGCATACTCTCCATCTGGTGACGGGTCTGAGTGGAATAAGTTCATTCTTTTCATTCGCGACCACCGTCATGCCTCCTTTCTTGGGAACACATTATACCGGGCTCACCCATGTACTGTCAGATATTGGGTACACAACCCCTGCGTCTAATCACTTTTTAATCTCTTTCTTCACCACTTCTTGCATAGGTGTATTGAGACGCCTTTGATGCTCAATTGTTGGTTTGCAATTTTCTTCAAGCTGAATCTTGTGTGTACAAATCCCAGGTGGAATACCAATAATATCCGCAATGGTCCATCCAATGGCTCAAATATACTTTCGTAGAATGGCAATGAGAGCTGCAACTTGTTGCTCACCCAAATCTGCTGCCACAATGACTGGAAGTGTGCTTCCGCTTCCTAAGAATGCATACTTTAAATGACTTGGCAGCTCCTTCAATTCTAACGTGGGTGGATCTTCAATAGATGGCTTGGCTGGTGGCGTGGGTCGACTTTTGAGATCAAAGTCCAGCTTCTTGGGAGCATGGCGATATGTCTTTAATCCTGATAGAGCACAACTAGCTTCTTCGCAATTTTCAGCATCCTTACTCTCTCCATTCATGAGTACAACCGCCAATGGGTCATCAGTAATTTGCTCTTGTTTAAGTAGTTCTTTCTCATCATCAAAGTAAACATCAGCCACCGAAAATACGTTCAGCTCTTTGGGTTGCTTCATTGATTTACACACATCAAAGCGAACTACTTCGTTATTTATTCGGAATGAAAGCTCATTAGCTCTCAAATCAATAAGCACACTTCCCGTAGCAAGGAAAGGGCACCCCAAGATTATGGGAACCTCTGAGTCTGCCTCACAATCCAAAGTAACAAAGTCTGCCAGAAAGATGAATGAAGAAACCTTTACCAAGACATCACATAGAATACCAACAGGTCGTTTTACCGACCTGTCCGCCATGATGAGCCTCATATTAGTTGGAGTAGGATCACCCAACCCCAACTTTTTATTGATAGATTAGGGCATCAAATTGATGCTGGCTCCTAAATTGCATAATGCCTTGGCGAAATTCAAAGATCCAACAGTGCAGAATAGTGAAAGCACCGGGGTCAGCCTTCTTCTGAACTATTGATTGGGTAGCGATTGCGTTGCAGTGATGAACATCATCTTTCAACTCATAGCTTGCTGCCCGCTTCTTTGTCAAAAGATCCTTCATAAATTTTGCATATCCAGGCATTTGTTCAAGTGCCTTCACCAATGGAACATTAATGGTCAGCTGCTTTAACATAGTCATGAATTTGCTGAACTTTGTATCATCCGCCACCTTCTTCAATCTTTGAGGAAAAGGTGGTGGTGGATAAGGAATAGTTTTCTCCACGGCTTTCTTCTCCTCTTGCTTCCGTTTTTTTAGCTTTTTCAGGTTGCAAATCGTGAGGGGTGACGTTATGGATGTTAGGATCAGCTACTGCGACATCTTCCCCTTTCGCCTTATCATCAATGTCCACTACTTCGTCAACCACTTGCTTGCCTTTTGCTGAAGTTTCCAGCACTTTTCCACTTTGGGTAGTGATGGCCATGCATGACCCGCCATTCCTTGGGTTTTGCACGGTGTTGCTAGGTAAAGTGCCAGCCTTTCTTTGATTGAGTGCTCCTGAAAGTTGGCTTAATTGCTGTTCTATTTGCTTGATTGAAGTGAAATGAGAATCGACTAATTGCTTCATAGAAGACAAATCATTTATTACCTCTGTTACTCCCGTGCTTGTTGCTTCCACTCCTTTCAGTAGTTTAGCCATCATGTCTTCCATACTTCCAGAACTGGATATGGTGGTGTCACGTCTACCTGGGGGAACGTATAAACCACTCTTTTCATTCTTGTTCTTCCAACTACCTTGGTCCTTGTTTCCAGATTTATCATAATTGTTCCGACCTTGGTTTCCTTGGGTATTGCCTCGGAAACCCCCCTGATTGTTCAAGTAGTTGGCTTCTTCTTCTGAATCAGATTCGTCTCTTCCTTTTGACGCAATAGCTTTGACCTTTTCGGTCTTCCCTGATAATAGATGCTTTGTAAGAAGATCCACTTGTGTTTTCATGTGCGCCATATCTTGATCACGTTTTTCTTCTCTTCTCCTTTGGTCTGCAGTCATGCCAATAGATAAAGTGGGGCTTGCTACCTCAAAATCCCTGGTATGCCAAGCTCTACTTTGCTTCGTCATACGATCTAGCATATTACTTGCTTGACCAAAGGTGAGGTCCATAAAAGATCCTCCAGCCGCATTATCCACCACTAGTTTAGTTATTGAATTCAAGGCTCTGTATAGTATCTCCATTAGGTGGACATTAGTCATATGATGGTTTGGGCACCTTGCTAGCTTCGTTTTGAACCTCTCCCATGTTTCATGAAGGGCTTCAGTTGGAAGCTGACGAAAGTTGTTGATTTCATCTCTCAATTGTGCTCTTTTGGATGGCGGAAAGAATCTTTCTAGGAAAGCGTCTCTCAATTGCCTCCAATTTGTAATAAAATCAGGAGTCAGCCCATTCAATCATAGAGTTGCCTCCCCAGACAGAGACAATAGAAATAAGCGTAATCGAATTGCATTCTGACCAACGCCAGGATTGTCAAACGACTTGCATGTAGAATTAAAGTTGATGAGATGCATGTTCGGATCAACGCCTGCTAGTCCACCAAATAATCCTTTGAGTTGTAATAACTGAATCATGGTGTTTGTGATGTTGAACTTGGCTCCGGGCGCTAATGGTGGAGGAATAATGGCTACTGTGGCTCCGGCTCCATCAAGATCATCATCATCATCGTCGAAAGCTGGTTGCATGGGTTGACGATCATACCTAAACCGAGCTTGACGACCTCTTCTGTTGGCAGATATTGTGATCTCAGCATCATGCCTAAGGTTTAGTAACTCGTCATCACCTAGATCCTCATCGTCAGGATTTGTTGCTCGCCTAGGGTTATCAATGTTTTGTTGTTGTACTTGGGCGGCGGCAAAAATAGCTAGTCTCGCCTGTTCCTGTTGAGCAGCCATTCTTTCGATTTCTGTTTGTGCCTCCATTCTGCAATTCGTTATGGTTCAGGATTGGTAGGTAATAACGGTTGACCAGAACTTCGAGTATGGGGCATGCACTGAATAAAAACCTGCAGAAAACAAAAACAACAACTAAAAGTAAAAGTACGAGAATCTTTGACCAAAGGTTCTAGTAATTATCACGAACTTAATTAACACTTGTATTCCCCGGCAACGGCGCCAATTTTTGATAACGCTCAATCTACAGCTCTTGTAGGAGTGTAAAACGGTCGTTAGTCAAATATAGAACCCAACTGGGTTGGGTATCGATCCCTCAGGGAATAGCTTGGTCAACAAGTAAGCAACTATTACTAGACTTTTAGTGCAAGTCTCGTAAAAGGGGGGAATTGTATTGTGAAAGTAATGTAACCAAAATAAGAGAGTAAAGCAGAAAATAGCAAAGTAAAAGAACGAATGTTTTTGTAAGATGTAAAACAATGAGAATTGAGGAGTTGGGGTTATGTTCACCTTATGAGTTTTACATCTCTATTAGCTATGAGTTATGCAGAATTCAGACATGTATGTGCTTATAGAGAATTGTATTCGATGGTAAATCTAGGCGTCTTTCGACCTATTCGAGGATTATTTCACTTTAACTCTTTCGAGCTTAAAGCGTATCTAACGGTACAAATTCTCCAAGAGGTTAATCCAGTTACGACACTAACTTTTTAATAGGGGATGGGACCCTATTACCTTGACATTATCTCTTTTCCAGACATATAACTTTTCTTTCGAACAAGTTAAATGTTATACTGGCGTATTCTATGCGTTTGCAACCACAAAGAATTTAGATTAAGATGAAGAGAATAATGATATAAGCAGCATACGTGTCACGACCTCACAAACTCATAGCAATAGATAGTATCTCATTCGGCTTCCATAACCCCAACAGAGAAGTTTAGTTACCCATGAGTGTGAAAGAAATCACAATTGACATTGTTATTATACCACAATTAAGATTTCGTGTAGTGATTATGTGGTAGGCGTTAGGCGTGAACTCCCTTGCAATAGTAACGTTTCTCTTGTTATGGAAATTAAGAATTGAATGGAAGAATAAAAAGTAGAATTAATAGAAGAGTGATTGTTTAGAACTAATGGAAGAATAGAAAGATGTATTAAGAGTAGAATGTGGAAGATGAATAAAAATCTCTAGCAAGATAGGGTATTTATAATACCCATATCCTATTCCTACTAAGCTAATAAATTACTTAACCCACTTCTACTAGATTAATGTATAATTATCCTAATCCTAATAAATTACTGTTAGTCCCCAAAGTCTTCAGAATTGCTATTTTTGCCCAGGACAGACTTTTCATGCGCCATCTTTAGTCCTTGGCATCCAAGATTGGCTTTTCTCCTTTCGTGAAGTTTTCTTTGGCGTCAAGTTATCTATGAAATGCTGAATTCTGCATCATTTATACCTGAAAACTTGCTAATCATGTTCGTTAGCTCACTTACAGGAAAAGGACTAAAAGTGCATGAAATATATAATTTGTCCTCAAAATTTAGCTAAAATATGGGTAAAATATAGAACTATAGGCGTGTAAATTCGCCTATCATCATGGTGGTCCTCCTTAGTACCTGAAACACTTGCAGAACCATTAGTAGTAACTATTTGAGGGGTAAGGTCATTAGAAAACACCTGATTTTTTCCTTCAGCTACTAGCTGATTTTTGGATTTGTTTGCAGTTTAAGCTTCTTTTCTTCTCCTATACTCATCATCTCTTCTCTTTACATTGCAAACATGTACAAGGTCGCCTTGATGCTTACAATAAGAGCAATAATTCGGAATGTCTTCATATTGAATTGTTTGCTATTTACCCACAGTATAATCATTCTTATCAAACCCTATCCAAATGTGAGGGGGTCTTTCTTTAGTGATATCTATTTGCAGTCTCACTTTAGTCATACTACCTCTTATTTTTTGAATAGAGTTTGTGTCTAAGTATAAGGTTTTACTAACAGGTGATAACAAGGCAGTTAGGAATTCCTTGATGTAGAAGTGCCAAGGTAGCTCTGGTAATGTGGAATAGGAACAATATGAGTTTCTTCCTTTTGTGTAAATGTAGGAGTCCACTTTTGTAGCCTCGTGAGTTTCTCTTCGATGTACATCCTTTGTTGAGTCCACACAGTTATGTACTCTTGCTCATTATCCAAATCAATGTAGACATGTCTTGCATTATAGTGAGCAATTTTGACTCCACCACTGAGTTGGGTTTGCAAGATAAAATTTTTCCTAATCAACTCCATTTTAGGCATTGTATTTGTGAATTTTCCAATGAGTGTAAACTTGCACCTTTCAGCTAACTTCACCATGACATCTTCAGTTTCAAAAATAACAGCCGACAAACCTTGTCTAGTACTAAGCGTAGGCACAACTAATTGAATAGAAACCTCATTCTTCATGTGATTAGCTCTCAATCTGGTAGCATAAGACTGAACGACAGTAAAAGGAGCAGGTTCGGGGACAAGTTTATTTTTGTAGCTTCTAGAAGGATTTGGAGCATTAGGTTTGGTGGAATTCTCCAATTGATCTTGCTGGTTAGCCTTTTGAGTATTTTGTTGGATGGAATCATCATTTTTGGTATTTTTTGGATCAATCGAAGTGTTGTTTTTTGGAATCTGATTTTGGTTATCGTGATCTTTGGGAATGTACTTGTCAAAATTTGTGGAGACTTTAGGAAATGCCGAGTTGGTGTGTTGTCGTTGTTGGTTTAGAGGATCTTGATTTGTGGGAATGGAGGTAATCATATTTTCCTTTGGCTGCGCATTAGTGGTTAGGTCGATAACACTTTGTTCGATTGCATCACATTGTAATTGAGCATTAGTGTTAACTAAATTACTGGATTTGAAAGTATTTGAATTCAATGGGTTAGTGTACTTACCTGCATTTGCTGTATCTTTCTTTGAAGCACCTTCCCCGGTTAATTGACCTTCGTTGTTAGGCATAAAAGAGGATTTTGAGGAGCTCCAATCCTTGTCTATTTGATTTTCTTGAGGGGATATACCTTCATTGTCTTCCTTAATCTCCAAATTGGTGGAGCATTGTTACAAATTAATTGGGGCTTCTTGAGTCTTTGTATTTTTGTCCATGTTGCGATCAGAACCCCCAACCCAATTTCCAATTTGGCCGGTTACGGCGGCGGCCCCACCTTCGTCAGAAATCGCCCTAGGTGGCGTAACATTCAAATTCAAATTGGACTCATTCTGAGACGAAACTATTGGGGATTTTTGCATGGTTGTGTTCGCCTCATCAGTGTTCATCTTTTGGCGTTGGAATTTTTCATTTTCGCTGGTTGAATTTTCGGTGTCGGAGTTCTACAGGGGTTCACCGGAGTTTTTGCCATTAGAATGCTTTGAATTGTCTTGAGCTGATAGCTCAGCTAATGGAGCACAAAACCCAAGGGTTGCGCTACCATGAAACTCGCCCGAAGATAGTTCAATTTTGACTTGTGCCCATGCAGCCTACCTCGAGGTCGGATGAACAGTGATCGCTACTATTTTTTAACATTACCGGAGATGTGGGTCGAATTTCTTGATGGGTTTTTTTTGCGTTAAATTTGTATTGTCAAGATCTACAACTTGATCTTTCGAATTAGATTTTTCATCTTTCGGAGGGGGATCAGGCCCCATGGCAACCTTGCACCCACCCTTGGAATCCCTTAGAGAGAATTTTAGAGAGATATTTTAGAGAGAGAAAGAAATTTAGAAATGAGGATGTGATGGGGTTTGGGGGTTTGGGGTTTGGTGTTCGGGGTTCATTGGGGTTCATTAATGTTCATCGGGGTTTATCAGGGTTCTGGGTTCTGGGTTCGGGGTTCAGGGTTTGGCGTTTGGGGTTCGGGGTTCAGGGTTCAGGGTTTTAGGCTCCAGGTTCTGGGTTTTGGGTTCAGGGTTTGGTGTTCAGGGTTTGAGGTTTGGGGTTCGGGGTTTGAGGTTCTGGGTTTCGGGCTCTGGGTTCCGGGTTTGGAGTTTGGGGTTTGGGGTTTGGGTTTGGGGTTTGGGGTTTCGGGTTTCGAGTTTTGGGTTTTGGGTTTTGGGTTTCGGGTTCCGGGTTTGGGTTTGGGATTCTAGGTTTTGGGTTTGAGGTTCGGGGTTTCGGGTTTCGGATTCCAGGTCCTGAGTTCTGAGTTCCGAGTTTGGGGTTTGGGGTTTGGGTTTGAGGTTTTGGGTTTGAGGTTTGGGGTTTGGGGTCCGGGGTCCGGGGTCTGGGGTTTGAGGTTCGGGGTTTGGGGTCGGTGTTCTGGGGTTTGGGGTCAGGGTTCGGGGTTCGGGGTTTGGGGTTTGGGGTCTAGGGTCCGAGGTCAGGGGTCCGAGATCCGAGGTCCGGGGTTCGAGGTTTGGGGTTTTAAAGGTTTGGGGTTCGGTGTTTGGGTTCGGGGTTTTAGGGGTTTAGAGTTTAGGGTTCAGGTTCAGGGTTCAGGCTTTAGGGTTTAGGGTTTAGGGTTTTTTTTTTAAAATAAAGTATCATTCGAGGATCGAGAGTTTTTGGGCTCTCCCACCCGAGATGATCTGGGGTTGAGCCATGCACCCCCAAGCCTTATTATTAATAAACGAGAAAATAGAAACTGAAAGTACACGGAGGGGGGCATAAACCTGACCTCCAAGCCTATGGTGGTTTCAAGTCAACTGATCCACGATGGTCAGTCGACCCGTCCTCAATTCTAAAATGGAAACCTAGTGCTATGCACCTAAAAGCGAGGACTCCTCGCGGTACAGAGTAAACTAGGTATAAATAAATAAGGGACTCTCTCCTTACAAGTAAGAGAAAAATCAAAATAAACATGACGACTACAAAAATTTGAAATTTGATTTTTTGATTTTTTTTTTTAAAATCCGCGGAAATGCAGAAACAATGAAGTCATTTCGATACCTGCCATGGAACAGTGAAGGTAACCGCCTTAGTTGGAGGAATCAAGGCGGTTTCTTTATTCTCTTCAGCTTTCTCTGTCGAAAGCTCATCGTGCCAAGCTTGTCTAGAATAAAGTACCCTTTTGCTTCTCTAGGCAGCTGCTGGTGAGTGTAGTAGTGTTGAGGAATGTCATAGCGGTGGCTATACTTAGACAGAGCATCCGCCGTGTAGTTAGCTTCCCTGTATACATGATGTCACTGAAAGGATTCAAGCTGACTGACGAGCTTTTGAAGTTCCTGAAGGTCAGTATCAAGTCTCCAAAGTGGTTGGATATTGTGATTGAGCCATTTGATAAGAAGCTCGGAGTCCACTTCTAAGATAAGCTTATTATAGCCATGTTGGATGCACCAAGAGACTCCGAAGATAGCCGCTTTTACCTCAGTCTGATTATTGGTGCCAATGCCGAAAGGAGTGGAGAAAGCATAGATGAAGTTACCATGATGATCGCGGAGAATACCCCCTCCACCAGTGCTGCCCGGGTTCTGAAGTGCGCTCCCATCAGTGTTTAACTTATAGGAATCAGCAGTGGGTTTTTTCCAAGTAATGCCGGTGACCTTAACATCATGTCTGCAGCTTTCAACCATGGAAACCAAGTTGTTCCAGCTGGTCGGCCAACTTGTATTAGGGAAAGAAGCAGCAAGAAGAAAGTAAATGTCCTTGAAAACTAGGAATTTAACTCTTGCAATATTGGAATTCTTTCCCCCATATTTGCTAGCACATCGGTTCTTCCAAAGGTTCCAGCAAATTAAAATTGGAGTAGCATGGATCAACAGCTTGTGGGCAGCATTTCTATGCTCCGTAGCCCACCATTTAATAAGAAAAATAGGCAACGGGACTGCTGCATAACTGCTGCCCAGATTTCCGGCGAAAAACTTCCAAATATGTCTCGCAAAATGGCCGGAAACAAAGATGTGGTCTATGGTGTCAAGACCTGGTCGGTCACAGCAAGAACAGTCCACCTCTGCACCTCCGAACTGAGTGATCTTTTCATTAGTTGGGAGTTTTCCTCGCAGCGCTCTCCACAGAAGGAAGGATACTTTGAAAGGTATGTTTTTATGCCACGTGTTGGTGTGGAGACTAGTCTTTTCCTTCTTTGCTCGAACTAACTCCCACGCCGAAGAGCAAGTAAATGTTCCACGCTCATTCAGTTTCCAAATTGGTGTATCATCTACGCCCTCCTGGAAATGAAATTGAGTGGACAAGATTTGTGGCACCAAGAGAGGAGGTACTTGTTGTTTGATCATCACTCCATTCCATCGGCCATCGATTAAAAACTGAGATACTTTAATGTTGCCAGGTTTGGTTTCTACAGTTCTGTGAGCCGCTAAAGCCCCAATTCCAAGCCAATCGTCCCACCAAAAACAACAACTTCCTGATCTCAACTTCCAGCTTATGTGATTTTCAGCAAGGCTTTTGTTTGTCATCATGTGTTTCCATACAAGAGATTGGCCCGTGTCCCATTTTTTGGCGACAGGATTAGCTCTTTGACAGTACTTGGCTCTTAGGAAATCACCCCACAAGGTTTTCTTGGCTCTAAATGTCCACCATTGTTTGAGCTGGAAAGCAGTGCACACATCCGAGATTTGTCGCACTCCGATACCACCTTCTTCAAACGGGTAGCCAAGTGTCTCCCAAGATGCCCAATGGTATTTTTTCTTGTCCTTGTCCAATCCCCAAAAGAAATCAGCTGTTAACCTCTTGATGTATTTGAGAATTGTCTTTGGAGGTGAGATGGCCGCAAGAGTGTGAATGGGAAGTGATTGAAGGACATGTTTCACCAACGTAACCCTACCTCCATAGCTGAGAATTCTGGACTGCCAGCCGCTGATTTTTCTTACTACTTTATCAATCATATCGGAGAAATAAATTACTTTTTGCCTGCCAATATATAATGGACAGCCAATGTAGGTAATTGGACTCTCTTTTTGATTGAAACCGGTAGTATCTCTGATGGTTGCAATGATCTCAGGCGGAGTGCTGTTAGGAATCATAAAGTGACTTTTTTCTCTATTGATTCGCTGTTTGGAAACACCCTCATAAGTCGACAAAATCTGCATGATCAGCTGTAAAGAAACTCTGGTTCCGGAGGCAAAAATGATCACATCATCGGCAAAGGTGAGGTGATTGATTTGTGGAAACCCTTATAGTGCTGATTCTGCTGGAGATTATTCAACATACAGGATAAAACTTCAGCCCCCTGAATAAACAAAGCTGGGGATAACGGGTCACCTTGCTTAAGGCCTCTAGAGGATCGGAAGAAACCATGCCTTGCACCATTGATGATAATAGAATACCAATTGTTGCTCATAATTCTCCATACCATATCAATGAAGAACTCCGCGAATCCCATTTTTCGTAACACCAAGCAAGTATACGACCAAGAAACCATATCGTAAGCTTTAGCCATGTTGAGTTTGATGACGACATTATCTCCCACTTTAGGCTTCTTGATACTATGGGTGATTTCTTGAGCGAGCATGATGTTTTCTGAAATACTTCTGCCCTTGACAAATCCTGATTGGTTTTCAGAGATGAGGTCCGGAAGTATGGGAGCCAGACGCAGACATAAAAGCTTAGAAATGATTTTATTTGTAAAATTGCTAAGACTTATGGGTCTGAATTCTGAAAATTTGCTGGGATGGTCCACTTTTGGGAGTAGAACCAAGCAAGAATGGGAAAAATACTTGGGTATGGGATGACCACAAAAGAATGACTGAACAACCGCTAGCAGATATCGTTTGATAATGTCCCAACAGGATTGAAAAAACTTTCCGTTCATACCATCTGGACCGGCAGCCGAATTGGGATTCATAGAGAATACCACCTGCTTTAATTCCTCAATAGAAGGCATAGCACAAAGCAACTGATTCTGAGCAGCAGTAACCATTGTAGGAATGCAATTAAGCGCAACTTCGTTCACCGTCTGTGATTCTGCCGTAAGGATAGCCTTGAAATGAGCATAGGCTGCATTAGCAATATTTTCCTCACCTTGGATCCAGTCACCCTGTTCATTGGAAATTTTGTGGATAAACAACCTCCTCCTCCTCCCTCGCATGAGTGCATGAAAGTACTTGGAGTTTGTATCCCCTTCCTTGAACCATTGTAGCTGTGTTTTTTGCTTGAGGATCGACTCTTCCAGCTTCAGATATCTGATATATTCAGCACTAACAACATGTAGGTTAGTTCGATTCTCGGCAGTGTTGTGATTGATCATTTCATCTTCAGCCCTACTAACTTTTCCTTCATACTCTTTAACCATCGCATGAATGTCCCCATACTGATTTTTGGGCCAATTGCTAAGGGTGGCAGCAAGTCTTTTCATCTTGACATGAAAAGTCCACATGGGATTACCGTTAGTATCTCTGTTCCAGCACTCTCTAACCGTATCCAGGAAGGTCTGATTCTCCGTCCAACCGTGCAGAAATTTGAAATATCTGATGTTGGATTGTGGAATCTCCTGAACTTCCATAAGTAGAGGGCAATGATCGGAACCGACAGACGGAAGATGAGTAATAGAGGTATGTGGCATGGTTTCTAGCCATTTATCATTCACCATGGCTATGTCTAATCTCTTTCATACTCTAGCGTCTGGATTTGTTTGATTACACCACGTGAAGTGGTGACCATGAAAACCAAGATCTATGAGTCCGCAAGCTTCTATAACTCTCAGAAAATCAAAGCTTTTGTTGATGTTATAAGGCACTCTCCCTTTTTCTCTGCCGTAGTAGTGATCACATTAAAATCCCCAATTGTGCACTAGGGGCCCTGATAAGCTGCATGATGGAGAAGTTTAGCCCAAAGAGGTCGTCGGAGATGAGCTCTACACTTGGCATAGACGAAAGTGGTAGTGACGGCAGATGGAAGCTCTGCATGGCTGAACTCACAGGTAACTTGTTGATCATCAGAATCTACTTCTTTGCAGTCAACATCTTGATTCCAAAAGATCCAAATTTTACCATTATGATTACAATATGCATTTTCCATCCGAAGGCGATTCTTGTAATTGCTGATGTGGGAGTTGTCAATAAAAGGTTCCAGGATGGCAATCGTGGACACATTATCGACATTCTTGAGCTGTTGGAGTCTTTCCAAAGCTCCTTTGGTGTTGATGCTTCTAGCATTCCAACAAATGGTGTGAATCTTGGGCACCTCGACTTCTCGACCTGGTGATGATAGGTCTGCTGGAATCAGCAGAGGTACTTATTTTGGACTGCTTCCTGGTATGCCTTTTCTCTTTGTTGCCCCGGGGAGACAGACCCTGGCTATCCGCAACCTGTTGAACCTCTGCCTGCTTATTGCTGTGATACGCAAATTCAGCATATTCCAGAAGCTGAACACTGTCATGTTCCTCCCCTTCTTCATCAGATGTGGAATGAGTATCCTGTTCATTTTCATTCTCTGATTCGATTACTCTATATTCATCCTCTTCAACTGGGGGCCTTGTAGGATTAGTATTGAAAGTGCATGAGGCTTGGTGAGCATTTTCCTGAGCCTGGGCAGCATGATGAGTGACCTGTGGGTCTTTTCCTGGTCTGGTCTTCTTCTTATCTGTTGTGATTTTGCTGGCCACAGAAGTAGAATTGTTGGTAGAGGGTGAAGAGAAGACAGAGTTGTCAGCAGCCTTGGATGGAGCAGCATCAGGGCTTCCATGAGCAGAATCAGTCATCACATCAATACCCATGTTTTGAGGCTACATCTGGTTACTGGCTGAACCATCTGTAGAAGGAGCAATTTGTTGAACCTGAGCCTTGGCCTTATAACCCTGCTGATAAGTTTTAGTCCCACAACTAACATCACCCAACTGATTCTGAGTATTCTGAACCAGAGTAGAGCCAACTGTATGAGCTGTATTGTGAGAAGTGTCAGCCCAGGTCAGGTGAGCAGTTTCAAATTCAGCATTCTGTGCATCATCAACCTCACAGTGAGCAATCTGAGCAACAGCCTGAACATTATGAATATCACCAGCTTGAGTTAACTGGACCCTGGCATTTTCAGTAAGCACTTCAGAACCTTTAGCATGTTGAGAGCCAATCCCCCTACCAGACAGCACTACAGAACCCCTTTGCTGCTGCTGTAATTGGTCCCTGAGACCCAGCGTAGAACCAACAGTCTGATCTGTAAAATATTGCAACTGAGCACTAGGAAGCACCTGACAGGTCATCTTATCATTTCCATTACCAAAACCATTATTCCGGGTATTGTGAGCATTGTCAGCCCAGTTCAGGTGAGCAGTTTCAAATTCAACATTCTGAGCATTATCAACATCACAGTGAACTCTCTGAACACCAGCCTGAAAATTGTGAATACCACCAGCGTGAGCTAGCTGGACCCTGGCAGTTTCAGTAAGTACTTCAGAACATTTAGCATGCTAAGAGCCAATCACCATACCAGTCATCACTACAGAATCCCTTTGCTGGTGCTGCATTTGATCCTTGATACCCAGAGTAGGACCAACAGCATGAGCTACAACATGTTGAAGCGTCTGACAACCCAGCTTATCATTTCCATAACCCAAGCAGTCATTCTGAATATTCTGAGCATTAGTAGCACAATCCAGCTTAGCAGTTACAATATTAAATCTAACATTCTGAATATTATCAACATCATAATGAGCCATCTGAGTATCAACAGCCTGAACTTTGTTAATACCACTAGCTTGAGCTAGTTGAACCTTGTCCTTTTCAGCCAACAGACAGTCCAGCTGAGCAGATGCAGTATCCAAGCCATCATTCTGAGTAGCATCAACCTCACAGTGAGCAATCCGAGTATCAATAGCCTCATCTGGCCGACCCTGAGCGTTGTCGATAATCTGTACACTATTTTGATTTTTCTGAGCAGTAGTGACCACCGATGGCTGATCAGTTGAAACAACAGAGTGTACACGATGATGAACATGATGAGGAGTGGAATTATTGGCCTGAGTTTGAACAACCGAGATGATGTGCGAAGTGGTAGCAGAGGCTCTATAGTCCATCCTATGGTCCACCAGCCTATGCTCATGCAAAGCATGAACTCTACCACCTCCTTGAGGATACCCTTCCTGCAGGTTAGTAAGTTTCTCCTTCAAACCCCCTTCCGCAACCCCAGACTTCTCAGCAGACACCAGAGCATTTATCGTATTAATGGGGCGGGGTTGATGGAGCATTGAGTCAATACCTGTGATCTTGTTTGCCTCAACTGGGAGCATAACTTGTTTGGTTTGCTGTTTTTGCTGCAGCTTAACGTTTTGGTGAGCAGATGATGTGGGTTTATAAACCTGAAGTTGTGATGCTGTTGCCTTGGTTTTCTGAGTATTCTGAGTGACACCTTTGAAGTTCTTCTTTTTTTGGGTTTGCCATTTCTCTCTTGGTTGGATCTGTTGATTCTGCTGCTGGTGTTGATGATCGGCCTTAGTACCTGAGCCACTTGGAGGAGCAGTAATAGCAATAGCTTGAGATGTTGGTTCCTTAGAAGGCACCTATTTGCTTACTTCCGGTAATTGTTGATCCTTGGCTTTGACTACTAGATCAGCTTCTTTTTTCTTCCTGTACTCATCATCAAGTCTCTTGACGTTGCAAGCTTGTACAAGATGGCCTTGGTGCTTACAATACGAGCAATAAGCCTGAATGTCTTCATAGTGGATAGCTTGCCATTTACCAACAGTAAGATCATTCTTATCAAATCCTATCCAGATATGAGGGGGTAGTTCTTCGGTGAGATTGATTTGGAATCTCACTTTAGCCATGCTACCTCTGGTTTTCTGAATAGAGGCAGTATCTAAATATAGCGTTTTACCCACCGGAGATAATAGTGCTGAGATGAATTCCTTGTTGTAGAAATGCCAAGGTAGCTCCGGTAGTGTGACCCAGACAGGAACAATAGGCGTTTCTCCCTTTGGAGTAAACGTCGGAGTCCATTTTTGCAGCCCCATGAGTTGGTTGTCGATATACATCCTCTGTTGAGTCCACACAGTGATGTAATCCTGCTCATTATCAGCTAACTTCACCATAACGTCCTCCGTGTCGAAGATAACAGCAGGCAGGCCTTGCCTAGTAGTAAGAGTAGGTTTCACTAGCTGAATAGGAACCTCATTCTTGATGTGGTTGGCTCGCAGTCTAGTAGCATAGGTCTAGACGACAGTGAACGGTGCCGGCTCGGGAACCAGCTTATTCTTATAACTGATAGCAGAAGTTGTAGCATCAGGCTGTGTGGACTTCTCCAATTGATTAGGCTTATCCGATTTGTGAGTGTGCTTATCAAAGTTCGCAGAAACTTTGGGAAATGCAGGATGGGTGGACTGACTTTGTCGGTTAATTGTAATTCCTGTTGGCTGCGTATCAGCATGCCCCGCTACATTCATCGAAGGACCTTTTCCGGCTAACAGACCTAGCTTATTCGGCACAGAAGAGGAATCCACTGGGATTCGTGCCTTGTCAAATTGATTTTGTGTAGAGGATATACCTGTATTGTCGTCTCGACTCGAATTCAATCTGGAATCTGTATGACCCTTCACGGGAGCTCTATCAGTGACTATTTTGGTATTTGGACAGGGCTGAACCCTAATTTCCAAATTGGTTGCAATTGGTTGTACAATAATTGGGGATTCTGTAGTCGTTGCGATACATTCATTATTGCATTCTGCACCACCCGAACAAACTGCAGTTTGGACAATTCCGGTGGCGGCGCCATCGTCCGAATTCACCCTTGGTGGCGTCACTGTCAAACTCAAATTGGAAGCTTTCTGATGTGAATGAATTGGGGCTTTTTCCATGAGCATGTTCCTTTCATCGTTGCGCATAATTTTTCGTTGAGATTCACCATTTTTGTCGGTGGAATTTCCGGCCCCGGCGATGAACAGTGGTTCGCCGATGATTGTGCCATTAGAATGGCCTGGAATAACAGAAGCTAGTCGATCAGTGGATGGCGAAGATAACATGCTGGTTGCGCCGTCACGAATGTCACCGGAATAAGGTCCGGTGACGGTCGGCATTTTCGGATTGCTTCGCGGAACTGCGCTATTCACGGTCAAATTCAGAGCAATGTGAGGATCCAGAGTGGAATTATCAGCTATTGGGTGATACACAACATCATTGCGGACATTTTGAGGTCGGTCCGGCGGCCGACGGAGCTCCACCGGCGGCGGTGGCGCTATTTCGACGAATATGGCGGCAGAAATATTTTAGAGAGAAGGGAGAGAATTTTTGGTTTGGGGTTTGGTTTAGGGTTTGGGGTTTAGGGTTTAAGGTTTAGGATTTAGGGTTCAGGTTTCAGGGGACAAGTTTATGTTTGTAGCTGCTAGAAGGATTTAGAGCATTAGGTTTGGTGGAATTCTCCAATTGATCTTGCTGGTTAGCCTTTTGAGTATTTTGTTGGATGGAATCATCATTTTTGGTATTTTTTGGATCAATCGAAGTGTTGTTTTTTGGAATCTGATTTTGGTTATCGTGATCTTTAGGACTGTACTTGTCAAAATTTGTGGAGACTTTAGGAAATGCCGAGTTGGTGTGTTGTCATTGTTGGTTTAGAGGATCTTGATTGGTGGGAATGAAGGTAATCATATTTTCCTTTGTCTGCGCATCAGTGGTTAGGTCGATAACACTTTGTTCGATTGCATCACATTGTAATTGAGCATTAGTGTTAACTAAATTACTGGATTTGAAAGTATTTGAATTCAATGGGTTTGTGTACTTACCTGCATTTGCTGTATCTTTCATCGAAGCACCTTCCTCGGTTAATTGACCTTTCTTGTTAGGCATCAAAGAGAAATTTGAGGAGCTCCAATCCTTGTCTATTTGATTTTCTTGAGGGGATATACCTTCATTGTCTTCCTGAATCAAATTTGACAAGGAATTTTGATTACCACTTACCTGAGTTCCATCGGTGGCAATATTGGCATTTTGCCGAGTTGAAACCTTCATCTCCAAATTGGTGGAGCATTGTTGCAAATTAATTGGGGATTCTTGAGTCTTTGAACTTTTTTCCATGTTGCGATCAGAACCCCCAACCCAATTTCCAATTTGGCCGGTTACGGCGGTGGCCCCGCCTTCATCAGAAATCGCCCTAGGTGGCGTAACATTCAAATTCAAATTGGACTCATTCTGAGACGAAACAATTGGGGATATTTGCATGGTTGTGTTCGCCTCATCAGTGTACATCTTTTGGCGTTGGAATTTTTCATTTTCGCTGGTTGAATTTCCGGTGTCGGAGTTGTATAGGGGTTCACTGTAGTTTTCGCCATTAGAATGCTTTGAATTGTCTTGAGCTGATAGCTCAGCTAATGGAGCACAAAACCCAAGGGTTGCGCTACCACTAAAATCGACCGAAGATAGTTCAATTTTGACTTGTGCCCATGCAGCCTGCCTCGAGGTCGGATGAACAGTGATCGCTACTATTTTTTAACATTACCGGAGATGTGGGTGAAATTTCTTGATGGGGTTTTTTGAGTTAAATTTGTATCGTCAAGATCTACAACTTGATCTTTTTAATGAGAATTTTCATCTGTCGGAGGGGATCAGGCCCCATGGCAACCTTGCACCCACCCTTGGAATCCCCTAGAGAGAATTTTAGAGAGATATTTTAGAGAAAAAAAGAAATTTAGAAATGAAGATGTGATGGGGTTCGAGGGTTTGGGGTTCGGGGTTGGGGTTCATTAACGTTCATCGGGGCTCGTCATGGTTCTGGGTTTGGGGTTTAGGGTTCGGGGTTGGGGGTTTAGGGTTTTGAGTTTTGGGTTCTAGGTTTGGGGTTTGGGGTTTGGGGTTCAGGGTTCGAGGTTTGGGGTTCCAGGTTCCGAGTTCTGGGTTCCGAGTTTGGGTTTTGGGGTTCGGGTTTTGGGGTTCTGGGTTCTGGATTCCGGGTTCTGGTTTCGAGTTTGGGGTTTGGGGTTTGGGGTTCGAGGTTTGGGGTTTGAGGTTTGGGGTCTGGGGTTTGGGTTCCAGGGTTGGGGTTCTAGGTTTAGGGTTCGGGGTCTAAGGTTCGGGGTTTGGGGTTTGGGATTCAGGGTTTGGAGTTTTAGGGGTTCAGGGTTTGGGGTTTGAGGTTTGGGGTTTAGGGTTCAAGGTTCAGGGTTCGAGGTATAGGATTTGGGGTTTAGGGTTTGTGTTTTAGGTTTGAGGTTCGGGGTTCTAGGGTTCCAGGGTTCCAGGGTCCAGGGTCTAAGGTTCAGGGTTTAGGGTTCAAGGTTTAAGATTTTGGGTTTTGTGTTTTGGGTTTCGGGTTTTGGGTTTGGGGTTCCACATTTGGGGTTTAGGGTTTCAGGTTCTGAGTTCTGGGTTTGGGGTTCGAGGTTTGGGGTTTAGGGTTTGGGGTTCGAGGTTTGAGGTTCTGAGTTTGGGGTTCTGGTTTCGAGGTTCTGGGTTTGGGGTTCTGGGTTCTGGGTTTCGGGTACCGTGTTCTGGGGTTCGGGTTCGGGGTTTCGGGTTTTGGGTTTGAGGTTTAGGATTTAGGGTTTGGGGTTTGGGGTTCGGGGTTCGAGGTTTGTGGTTTTGGGTCCGGGGTTCGGGATTCAGGGTTTTAGGGGTTTAGGGTTCAGGGTTCAGTTTTTTTTTTTATTAAAAAGTATCATTCGAGGGTTGAGAGTTTTTGGGCTCTCTCTCCCGAGATGATCAGTGGTTGAGCCATGCACCCCCAAGCCTTATTATTAATAAACGAAGAAAGGAAAATACAGGAGGGGGACGTTAACCTGACCTCCAATCCTGTGGTGGTTCTGAGTCAACTATCCTACTAAGGTCGGTCGACTCTTCCCCAATACTAAAAAGGAAACCTAGTGTTATGCACCTAAAAGCGAGGACTCCTCGCAGTACAAAGTAAACTAGGAATATATAAATAAGGGAGACTCTCCCCTTACAAGTAAGAGAAAAATAAGTAAACTTGACGACTACAGTAAGTCTGTAAATTGCGGAATTACTGAACCGAAGATGTAACTTCATTACCTGCATTGGTACAGTAAAAAATAACACCCTACTTGGTGGAAACAAGCTAATTGAACGTAGGATCAAGGTGGTTTCTTTATTCTCTTCAACTTTCTTCTTTGAAAGTTCATCGTGCCAAGCTTGTCGAGAATAAAGTACCCTTTGGCTTCTTTAGGCAGCTGATGGTGAGTGTAGTAATGTTAAGGAGTATCATGATGGTGGCTAAACTTCGAAAGAGCATCCGCTGTGTAGTTAGCTTCCCTGTAAATGTGATGACACTGAAATGACACGAGCTGACTGATGATATTTTGAAGTTCCTGAAGGTTGGTATCAATACTCCAAGGTGTTTGATGTTGTGCTTGAGGCACTTGATAAGTAGCTCGGAATCCACTTCTAAGATAATCTTGTTGTAGCCATGTTGAATGCACCAAGAGACGCCAAAGATAGCCGCTTTAACCTCAGCTTGATTATTCGTGCCAATGCCGAAAGGAGTAGAGAAAGCATAGATCAAGTTCCCATGATTATCTCGGAGAATACCTCCTCCTCCAGTGCTGCCCGGATTCTGTAATGCACTCCCATCAGTGTTTAACTTATAAAATTCAGCAGTAGGTTTGTTCCAAGTAACGCTTGTTACTTTAACATCATGTTTGCAGCTCTCAACAAGGGAAACCAAGTCGTTCCAGCTGGTCGGCCAATTAATATAAGGAAAAGAAGCAGCAAGTAGGAAGTAAATGTCCTTAAAAACTAGGAATTTAATTCTTGAAGTATTGGACTGCTTTCCCCTATATTTGCTGGCACATCGATTCTTCCATAGGTTCCAGTAAATGAAGATTGGAGTAGCATGGAGCAGCAGCTTGTGAACATCATTTTTATGCTCCATAGCCCACCACTTAATGAGAAAATTAGGCAACGGGGTTGCTGCATAGCTGCTGCCCAAGGTTCCTGAGAAAAACTTCCAAATATGTCGCACAAAATGTCGGGAAGCAAGGATGTGATCAATGGTGTCTAGACCAGGTCGGGTACAGCAAGAACAGTCCGCTTGTTCTCTTCCGAACTGTGTGATGTTTTCATTAGTTGGAAGTTTTCCCCGCAGCGCTCTCCAAAGAAGGAAGGAGACTTTGAAAGGAATGTTTTTATGCCAAGTGTTGATGTGGAGACTAGTCGTGTCCTTCTTCTCTCTAACAAGCTCCCACGCCGAAGAGCAGGTAAAGATTCCACTCTCATTCGGTTTTCAAATTGGTGTATCAAGTACACCCTCCTGAAAATGAAAGGGAGTGGCTAAAATTTGTGGAACCACGAGATGAGGTGCCTGTTGCATGGGTTGCATCATCATCGTCGAAAACTGGTTGCATGGGTTGGCGATCATACCTAAACCGAGCTTGACGACCTCTTCTGTTGGCAGATGTTGTGATCTCAGCATCATGCCTAAGGTTTAGTAACTCGTCATCACCTAGATCCTCATCGTCAGGATTTGTTGCTCGCCCAGGGTTATCAATGTTTTGTTGTTGTACTTGGGCGGTGACAAGAGCAGCTAGTCTCGCCTATTCCTGTTGAGCAGCCATTCTTTCGATTTCTGTTTGTGCCTCCATTCTGCAATTCGTTGTGGTTCAGGATTGGTAGGTAATAACGGTTGATCAGAACTTCGAGTATGGGGCATGCACTGAATAAAAACCTGCAGAAAACAAAAACAACAACTAAAAGTAAAAGTACGAGAATCTTTGACCAAAGGGTCTAGTAATTATCACGAACTTAATTAACACTTGTATTCCCCGGCAACGACGCCAATTTTTGATAACGCTCAATCTACAGCTCTCGTAGGAGTGTAAAGCGGTCGTTAGTCAAATATAGAACCCAACTGGGTTGGGTATCGATCCCTCAGGGAATAGCTTGGTCAACAAGTATGCAACTATTACTAGACTTTTAGTGCAAGTCACGTAAAAGGGGGGAATTGTATTGTGAAAGTAATGTAACCAAAATAAGAGAGTAAAGCAGAAAATAGCAAAGTAAAAGAACGAATGTTTTTGTAAGATGTAAAACAATGAGGATTGAGGAGTTGGGGTTATGTCCACCTTATGAGTTTTATGTCTCTATTAGCTATGAGTTATGAAGAATTCAAACATGTATGTGCTTATAGAGAATTGTATTCGATGGCAAATCCAGGCGTCTTTCGACCTATTCAAGGATTATTTCACTTTAACTCTTTCGAGCGTAAAGCGTATCTAACGGTACAAATTCTCCAAGAGGTTAATCCAGTTACGACACTAACTTTTTAATAGGGGATGAGACCCTATTACCTTGACATTATCTCTTTTCCAGACATATAACTTTTCTTTCGAACAAGTTAAATGTTATACTGGCGTATTCTATGCGTTTGCAACCACAAAGAATTTAGATTAAGATGAAGAGAATAATGATATAAGTAGCATACGTGTCACGAACTCACAAACTCATAGCAATAGATAGTATCTCATTCGGCTTCCATAACCCCAATAGAGAAGTTTAGTTACCCATGAGTGCGAAGGAAATCACAATTGACATTGTTATTATACCACAATAAAGATTTCGTGTAGTGATTGTGTGGTAGGCGTTAGGCGTGAACTCTCTTACAATAGTAACGTTTCTCTTGTTGTGGAAATTAAGAATTGAATGAAAGAATAAAAAGTAGAATTAATAGAAGAGTGATTGTTTAGAACTAATGGAAGAATAGAAAGATGTATTATGAGTAGAATGTGGAAGATGAATAAAAATCTCTAGCAAGATAGGGTATCTATAATACCCATATCCTATTCCTACTAAGCTAATAAATTACTTAACCCACTTCTACTAGATTAATGTATCATTATCCTAATCCTAATAAATTACTGCTAGTCCCAAAGTCTTCAGAATTGCTATTTTTGCCCGGGACAGACTTTCCATGCGCCGTCTTTAGTCCTTGGCATCCAAGATGGGCTTTTCTCCTTTCGTGAAGCTTTCTTTGGCGTCAAGTTATCCATGAAATGCTGAATTCTGCATCATTTACACCTGAAAACTTACTAATCATGTTCGTTAGCTCACTTTCAGGAAAAGGACTAAAAGTGCATGAAATATATAATTTTTCCTCAAAATTTAGCTAAAATATGGGTAAAATATAACAATATAGGCGTGTAAATTCGCCTATCATCATGGTGGTCCTCCTTAGTACCTGAAACACTTGCAGAACCATTAGTAGTAACTATTTGAGGGGTAAGGTCATTAGAAAACACCTGATTTTTTCCTTCAGCTACTAGCTGATTTTTGGATTTGTTTGCATTTTAAGCTTCTTTTCTTCTCCTATACTCATCATCTTTTCTCTTTACATTGCAAACATGTACAAGGTCGCCTTGATGCTCACAATAAGAGCAATAATTCGGAATGTCTTCATATTGAATTGCTTGCTATTTACCCACAGTATAATCATTCTTATCAAACCCTATCCAAATGTGAGGGGGTCTTTCTTTAGTGATATCTATTTGCAGTCTCACTTTAGTTATACTACCTCTTATTTTTTGAATAGAGGTTGTGTCTAAGTACAAGGTTTTACTCACAGGTGATAACAAGGCAGTTAGGAATTCCTTGTTGTAGAAGTGCCAAGGTAGCTCTGGTAATGTGACCCAAATAGGAACAATATGAGTTTCTTCCTTTTGTGTAAATGTAGAAGTCCACTTTTGTAGCCTCATGAGTTTCTCTTCGATGTAAATCCTTTGTTGAGTCCACACAGTTATGTAGTCTTGCTTATTATCCAAATCAATGTAGACATGTCTTGCATTATAGTGAGCGATTTTGACTCCACCACTGAGTTGGGTTTGCAAGATGAAATTTTTCCTAATCAACTCCATTTTAGGCATTGTATTTGTGAATTTTCCAATGAGTGTAAACTTGCATCTTTCAGCTAACTTCACCATGACATCTTCAGTTTCAAAAATAACAGCCGACAAACCTTGTCTAGTAGTAAGAGTAGGCACAACTAATTGAATAGAAACCTCATTCTTCATGTGATTTGCTCTCAATCTGGTAGCATAAGACTGAACGACAGTAAAAGGAGCAGGTTCGGGGACAAGTTTATTTTTGTAGCTTCTAGAAGGATTTGGAGCATTAGGTTTGGTGGAATTCTCCAATTGATCTTGCTGGTTAGCCTTTTGAGTATTTTGTTGGATGGAATCATCATTTTTGGTATTTTTTTGATCAATCGAAGTGTTGTTTTTTGGAATCTGATTTTGGTTATCGTGATCTTTGGGACTGTACTTGTCAAAATTTGTGGAGACTTTAGGAAATGCCGAGTTGGTGTGTTGTCGTTGTTGGTTTAGAGGATCTTGATTGGTGGGAATGGAGGTAATCATATTTTCCTTTGGTTGCGCATTAGTGGTTAGGTCGATATCACTTTGTTCGATTGCATCACATTGTAATTGAGCATTAGTGTTAACTAAATTACTGGATTTGAAAGTATTTGAATTCAATGGGTTAGTGTACTTACCTGCATTTGCTGTATCTTTCATTGAAGCACATTCCCCGATTAATTGACCTTCTTTGTTAGGCATAAAAGAGAAATTTGAGGAGCTCCGATCCTTGTCTATTTGATTTTCTTGAGGGGATATACCTTCATTGTCTTCCTGAATCGAATTTGACAAGGAATTTTGATTACCACTTACCTGAGTTCCATCGGTGGCAATATTGGCATTTTGTCGAGTTGAAACCTTAATCTCCAAATTAGTGGAGCATTGTTGCAAATTAATTGGGGCTTCTTGAGTCTTTGTGTTTTTTCCCATGTTGCGATCAGAACCCCCAACCCAATTTCCAATTTGGCCGGTTACGGTGGCGGCCCCGCCTTCGTCAGAAATCGCCCTAGGTGGCGTAACATTCAAATTCAAATTGGACTCATTCTGTGATGAAACAATTGGGGATTTTTGCATGGTTGTGTTCGCCTCATCAGTGTGCATCTTTTGGCGTTGGAATTTTTCATTTTCGCTGGTTGAATTTCCGGTGTTGGAGTTGTACAAGGGTTCATCGGAGTTTTTGCCATTAGAATGCTTTGAATTGTTTTGAGTTGATAGCTGAGCTAATGGAGCACAAAACCCAATAGTTGTGCTACCATGAAACTCGCCCGAAGATAGTTCAATTTTGACTTGTGCCCATGCAGCCTGCCTCGAGGACGGATGAACAGTGATCGCTACTATTTTTTAACATTACCGGAGATGTGGGTGGAATTTCTTGATGGGGTTTTTTTGCGTTAAATTTGTATTGTCAAGATCTACAACTTGATCTTTCGAATGAGATTTTTCATCTGTCGGAGGGGGATCAGGCCCCATGGCAACCTTGCAGCCACCCTTGGAATCCCCTAGAGAGAATTTTAGAGAGATATTTTAGAGAGAGAAAGAAATTTAGAAATGAGGATGTGATAGGGTTTGGTGTTCGGGGTTCATTAGGGTTCATTAATGTTCATCGGGGTTTATCAGGGTTCTGGATTCGGGGTTCAGGGTTCGACGTTTGGGGTTCGGGCTTTGGGGTTCAGGGTTTTAGGCTCTAGGTTCTGGGTTTCGGGTTCGGGGTTTGGGGTTTAGGGTTTGAGGTTTGGGGTTTAGGGTTTGGGGTTTGGGGTTTGGGGTTTTGGGTTCTGGGTTCCGGGTTTCGGGTTTGGGGTTTGGAGTTTGGGGTTTCAGGTTTCGGGTTTCGGGTTTCGAGTTCTGGGTTTTGGGTTTTGGGTTCCGGGTTCTGGGTTTCGGGTTTGGGGTTCGAGGTTCGGGGTTTGGGGTTCGGGGTTTGGGGTTCGAGGTTTCGGGTTTCGGATTCTAGGTCCTGAGTTTTGAGTTCCGAGTTCGGGGTTTGGGGTTCCATGTTCGGGGTTCGGGGTCCAAGGTTCGGGGTTTGGGGTTTGGGGTTCAGGGTTTGGAGTTTTAGGGGTTCAGGTTTTTTTTTTTTTTTTTTTTAATTAAAGTATCATCCGAGGGTCGAGAGTTTTTGGGCTCTCCCACCCGAGATGATCAGGGGTTGAGCCATGCACCTCCAAGCCTTATTATTAATAAACGAGAAAATAGAAACTGAAAGTACACGGAGGGGGGCATAAACTTGACCTCCAAACCTATGGTGGTTTCAGGTCAACTGATCCACGATAGTCAGTTGACCCATCCCCAATACTAAAATGGAAACCTAGTGCTATGCACCTAAGAGCGAGGACTCCTTGCGGTACAGAGTAGACTAGGAATAAATAAATAAGGGAGACTTTCCCCTTACAAGTAAGAGAAAAAACAAAATACACCTGACGACTACATAAAATCTGAAATCCGCGGAAATGCAGAAACAATGAAGAATATAAAAATCGTTTTTTTTTTAAAGCCGCGGAAATGCAGAAACAATGAAGTCATTTCGATACCTGCCACAGTGAAAGAATCAGCCTTCGTTGGAGGAATCAAGGTGATTTCTTTATTCTCTTCAACTTTCTCCGTCGAAAGCTCATCGTGCCAAGCTTGTCTAGAATAAAGTACCCTTTTGCTGCTCTAGGCAGCTGCTGGTGAGTGTAGTAGTGCTGAGTAATGTCATAGTGGTGACTATACTTAGACAGGGCATCCGCCGTATAGTTAGCTTCCCGGTATACATGATGACACTGAAATGACTCAAGCTGACTGACGAGTTTTTGAAGCTCCTGAAGGTCAGTATTAAGTCGCCAAGGAGGTTGGATATGGTGAGTGAGCCATTTGATAAGAAGCTCGGAATCCACTTCTAAGATAAGCTTATTATAGCCATGTTGGATGCACCAAGAGACTCCGAAGATAGCCGCTTTTACCTCCGCCTGGTTATTCGTGCCAATGCCGAAAGGAGTGGAGAAAGCATAGATTAGGTTGCCATGATGATCGCGGAGAATACCCCCTCCACCAGTGCTGCCCGGGTTCTGTAGTGCGCTCCCATCAGTGTTTAACTTATAGAAATCAGCCGCGGGTTCGGGGTTCGAGGTAGGGTTTGGGGTCCAGGGTCCGAGGTCTTGGGTCAGGGGTCCGAGGTCTGGGGTTCGAGATTTAGGGTTTTAAAGGTTTGGGGTTCGTGGTTTGGGTTCGGGGTTTTAGGGGTTTAGAGTTTAGGGTTCAGGTTCAGGGTTCAGGCTTTAGAGTTTAGGGTTTAGGGTTTAAGGTTTAGGGTTCAGGGTTCAGGGTTTAGGGGACAAGTTTATTTTTGTAGCTGCTAGAAGGATTTGGAGCATTAGGTTTGGTGGAATTCTCCAATTGATCTTGCTGGTTAGCCTTTTGAGTATTTTGTTGGATGGAATCATCATTTTTGTTATTTTTTGGATCAATCGAAGTGTTGTTTTTTGGAATCTGATTTTGGTTATCGTGTTGGGACTGTACTTGTCAAAATTTGTGGAAACTTTAGGAAATGCCGAGTTGGTGTGTTGTCATTGTTGGTTTAGAGGATCTTGATTGGTGGGAATGAAGGTAAGCATATTTTCCTTTGTCTGCGCATCAGTGGTTAGGTCGATAACACTTTGTTCGATTGCATCACATTATAATTGAGCATTAGTGTTAACTAAATTACTGGATTTGAAAATATTTGAATTCAATGGGTTTGTGTACTTACCTGCATTTGCTGTATCTTTCATTGAAGCACCTTCCCCGGTTAATTGACCTTCGTTGTTAGGCATAAAAGAGAAATTTGCGGAGCTCTGATCCTTGTCTATTTGATTTTCTTGAGGGGATATACCTTCATTGTCTTCCTGAATCGAATTTGACAAGGAATTTTGATTACCACTTACCTGAGTTCCATCGGTGGCAATATTGGCATTTTGTCGAGTTGAAACCTTAATCTCCAAATTGGTGGAGCATTGTTGCAAATTAATTGGGGCTTCTTGAGTCTTTGTATTTTTGTCCATGTTGCGATCAGAACCCCCAACCCAATTTCCAATTTGGCCGGTTACGGCGGCGGCCCCGCCTTCGTCAGAAATCGCCCTAGGTGGCGTAACATTCAAATTCAAATTGGACTCATTCTGAGACGAAACTATTGGGGATTTTTGCATGGTTGTGTTCACCTCATCAGTGTGCATCTTTTGGCGTTGGAATTTTTCATTTTCGCTGGTTGAATTTCCGGTGTCGGAGTTCTATAGGGGTTCACCGGAGTTTTTGCCATTAGAATGCTTTGAATTGTTTTGAGTTGATAGCTTAGCTAATGGAGCACAAAACCTAATGGTTGTGCTACCATGAAACTCGCCCGAAGATAGTTCAATTTTGACTTGTGCCCATGCAGCCTGCCTCGAGGTCGGATGAACAGTGATCGCTACTATTTTTTAACATTACCGGAGATGTGGGTAGAATTTCTTGATGGGGTTTTTTTGCGTTAAATTTGTATTGTCAAGATCTACAACTTGATCTTTCGAATGAGATTTTTCATCTGTCGGAGGGGGATCAGGCCCCAAGGCAACCTTGCAGCCACCCTTGGAATCCCTTAGAGAGAATTTTAGAGAGATATTTTAGAGAGAGAAAGAAATTTAGAAATGAGGATGTGATGGGGTTTGGGGGTTTGGGGTTTGGTGTTCGGGGTTCATTGGGGTTCATTAATGTTCATCGGGGTTTATCAGGGTCCTGGGTTTGGGGTTCAGTGTTCGGCGTTCGGGGTTTGGGGTTCGAGGTTCAGGGTTTTAGGCTCCAGGTTCTGGGTTTTGGGTTCAGGGTTTGGGGTTTAGGGTTTGAGGTTTGGGGTTCGGGGTTTGGGGATCTGGGTTCTGGGTTATGGGCTCTGGGTTTCGGGTTTGGGGTCTGGAGTTCGGGGTTTCGGGTTCCGGGTTCCGGGTTTCGAGTTCTGGTTTCGGGTTTTGGGTTCCGGGTTTTGGGTTTCGAGTTTGGGGTTCGACGTTTGGGGTTCGGGGTTTCGGGTTTCGGATTCCAGGTCCCGAGTTTTGAGTTTCGAGTTCGGGGTTTGGGGTTCCAGGTTCGGGTTTTGGGGTTCGAGGTTTGGGGTTCAAGGTTCGAGGTTCGAGGTCTGAGGTTCGAGATTTGGGGTTTGGGGTCCGTAGTCTGGGGTTCGTGGTCAGGGTTCGGGGTTTAGGGTTTGGGGTCCAGGGTCAGAGGTCTGGGGTCAGGGGTCCGAGGTCTGGGGTTCGAGGTTTGGGGTTTTAAAGGTTTGGGGTTCGGGGTTTTAGGGGTTTAGAGTTTAGGGTTTAGGTTCAGCGTTCAGGCTTTAGGGTTTAGGGTTCAGGCTTTGTGCTTGTCTTGACGAATATTTTATGTTGTTGCTGTGAAACCCTAAGTTGATGTTTAGAGGGACATGATATTTTGTTCGAGGACGAACAAAGCTTCAAGTGTGGGGTGTTGATGATAGGTGAATTTACACGCCTATAGTGCTATATTTTACCCATATTTTAGCTAACTTTTGAGGACAAATTATATATTTCATGCACTTTTAGTCCTTTTTCCTGTAAGTGAGCTAACGAACATGATTAGTAAGTTTTCAGGTGTAAATGATGCAGAATTCAGCATTTCATGGATAACTTGACGCCAAAGAAAGCTTCACGAAAGGAGAAAAGCCAATCTTGGACGCCAAGGACTAAAGATGGCACATGGAAAGTCTGTCCCGGGCAAAAACAGCAATTCTAAAGACTTTGGGGACTAGCAGTAATTTATTAGGATTAGGATAATGATACATTAACCTAGTAGAAGTGGGTTAAGTAATTTATTAGCTTCGTAGGAATAGGATATGGGTATTATAAATACCCTATCTTGCTAGAGATTTTTATTCATCTTCCACATTCTACTCTTAATACATCTTTCTATTCTTCCATTAGTTCTAAACAATCACTCTTCTATTAATTCTACTTTTTATTCTTTTATTCAATTCTTAATTTCCACAACAAGAGAAACGTTACTATTGCAAGGGAGTTCACGCCTAATGCCTACCACACAATCATTACACGAAATCTTTATTATCTTTATTATGGTATAATAACAATGTCAATTGTGATTTCCTTCGCACTCATGGGTAACTAAACTTCTCTGTTGGGGTTATGGAAGCCGAATGAATTACTATCTATTGCTGTGAGTTTGTGAGTTCGTGACACGTATGCTTCTTATATCATTATTCTCTTCATCTTAATCTAAATTCTTTGTGGTTGCAAACGCATAGAATACGCCAGTATAACATTTAACTTGTTGGAAAGAAAAGTTATATGTCTGGAAAAGAGATAATGTCAAGGTAATAGGGTCCCATCCCCTATTAAAAAGTTAGTGTCGTAACTGGATTAACCTCTTGGAGAATTTGTATCGTTAGATACGCTTTAAGCTCGAAAGAGTTAAAGTGAAATAATCCTCGAATAGGTAGAAAGACACCTGGATTTACCATCGAATACAATTCTCTATAAGCACATACATGTCTGAATTCTGCATAACTCATAGCTAATAGAGACGTAAAACTCATAAGGTGGGCATAACCCCAACTCCTCAATACTCAAAAACATTCGTTCTTTTACTTTGCTATTTTCTGCTTTACTCTCTTATTTTGGTTACATTACTTTCACAATACAATTCCCCCCTTTTACGAGACTTGAACTAAAAGTCTAGTAATAGTTGCTTACTTGTTGACCAAGCTATTCCCTGAGGGATCGATAACCAACCCAGTTGGGTTCTATATTTGACTAACGACCGCTTTACACTCCTACGAGAGCTGTAGATTGAGCGTTATCACACCACCACCAACAGCAGCACCAGTATAATCAGCCAAAGGGGGACTGTCAAACACAAAAAAAGAAAAATTTTAAAGGAGTCAATCAAAATTCTCAGAAGAACAATGCAACAACTATACAAAATTAGGTTTATAAACCCACATCAACTAAAAATCAACATGTTATAGAGAAGCAAAAACAGCAAAACAACCAAACAGGTGTGAATGGACCAAACTAAGATAGTATACAGCAAAAACAACTTGACCAGCTGTTCGGTATTGATTCAGTGCTCCCAATCCCAATAACCCATGGTGATAGTACAAGTCCCAACCTATGTCTATCCCCCAAAACAATGCTAAACAAATAGAATAACGAAGCAAACAAGATAGTAGGTATTGACTCAATGCTCCATCAACCCCTCCCGATTAATATGCTTAATGCTCTGGTGATTGCTGAGAAGTCTGGGGGTGATGATGGGGGAATGAAGGAGAGACCCACTAACTTACAGGAAAGAGGATCCAAAGGGAGGTGGTTGATCTCATGTTTTGCATAAGAATAGGCTGGTTGACAATAGGTTGGACCCTAGAGCCCCTGCTACCACTACTCATATCACCTCTGCCGCTTATATTCGTGACAACAATTCTACCCAACACAATGTTCCAGACCATGTCAACACTATTGGTTCAGCTGCTAAAATTTCTTGTAATTCTCCAGAAATGGGTGATCAGAACAATGAGAGCATTTTAGTACAAATTATTGACAATGCTCAGGGTTAGTCCAATGATGATCTTGAACTTAAGGGTCAGATGTTCGGTGACTGCACTGATGCTGATGCTACTCAGATCTTGGGTGCTTGCTTTGGTTTTGGAACTGCTAAGCTGGGCTGTAAGGATCAAACTGATGAGAGGGTTGCAGGTCAGGTTTTTGACAATGCTCAGATTCAACAACTTGCAGGTCCTGATATTTTTTATGGTTCTACTTTGGGTGTTAGTGAATCTGCCTATATTCAATTGCAGCCTCAGAATTTAGGTACTGTTGTGGTGACTGATTCTCAGGTAAAATCAACTTTGAATGCTGAAAATGTTCATTAGATTGCTGGAAGTCCTGATAGTGCTCCTAAGATGACTACTCCGACTAAGGCTACTGATGCTAAAGTCTTTCAACAAACATCATCTTCTAACAACAAGTCTAAAGAAAACGACAACAAAAATAAAAGAGATAGAAAAAAGAAGAGACAAGGCAAAAAACCACATGTTAATGATAATTCTACTCAGATTCAGAAGAATGATCAACCAGTCCTATGAAATTTCAACACTGCTCCAACAAGCCCTCCAGCTGAGGAAGATGAATATAGAGTCATTGATTCAGAAAATAAACATCACCAGGATACTTAATCTATAAATGATGAAGATAAGGAGGAAGAAGAGAGTGTTCAGCTAGATGAAGCTTGAGAATTTAATCCTCACAGTGCTAATCAAAAAGAGATTCAACAGGTTGCTAATAACCAATATTTATCTCCTAGGGGAATAAAAGAGAAAAGGAAACCAAAAAGCAGTCCACCACCAGTACTTCTGCTGATACCAGCAGACCCATCGTCACAAGATCTAGAAGTAGATGTGCCTAATGATTCACACTATTTGTTGGAATGCTAGAAGCATTAACACCAAAGGTGCATTGGAAAGACTCCAACAACTTCAGAATGTCCACAAAGTCTGTTATTGCCATTCTTGAACCTTTTTCTGATAACTCACAACTCAACACTTACAAGAATCACCTTTGGATGAAAATGCCTATTGTAATCATAATGGTAAGATTTGGATTTTTTGGAATCAAGACGTTGATTGTACAGTGCTAGATTCTGATGATCCGTATATTACCTGTGAGCTCAACCATGTCAAACTTCCATCTACTTTTCTTACCACTTTCATCTATGCCAAGTTTAGAGATTATATCCGAAGGCCTCTTTGGGATAAACTTCTTCATCATGCAGAATATCATGGTCCTTGATGCACAATTGGGGATTTTAATGTTATCACTACTACGAAAGAAAAAAGGGAAGGGGTTCCTTACGACATTAACAAAAGCTTTGATTTTCTTAGTATTAAGAAGCTTGTAGACTTATGGATATTGGTTTTCATGGTTTAGGGTTTAGGGTTTAGGGTTCAGGGTTTTTTTTTTTTTTTTTTTTATAAAGTATCATCCGAGGGTCGAGAGTTTTTGGGCTCTCCCACCCGAGATGATCAGGGGTTGAGCCATGCACCCCCAAGCCTTATTATGAATAAACGAGAAAAATAAAACTGAAAATACACGAAGGGGGGCATAAACCTGACCTCCAAACCTATGGTGGTTTCAGGTCAACTAATCCACGAGAGTCAGTTGACCCGTCCCCAATACTGAAATGGAAACCTAGTGCTATGCACCTAAGAGCGAGGACTCCTCGCGGTACAGAGTAGACTAGGAATAAATAAATAAGGGAGACTCTCCCCTTACAAGTAAGAGAAAAATCAAAATACACATGACGACTACATAAAATCTGAAATCCGCGGAAATGCAGAAACAATGAAGAATATAAAAATCATTTTTTTTTAATAAAGCCACGGAAATGCAGAAATAATGAAGTCATTTCGATACCTGCCACAGTGAAAGAATCAGCCTTCGTTGGAAGAATCAAGGTGGTTTCTTTATTCTCTTTAGCTTTCTCCGTCGAAAGCTCATCGTGCCAAGCTTTTCGAGAATAAAGTACCCTTTTGCTGCTCTAGGCAGCTGCTGGTGAGTGTAGTAGTGCTGAGTAATGTCATAGTGGTGACTATACTTAGACAAGGCATCCGCAGTGTAGTTAGCTTCCCGGTGTACATGACGACTCTGAAATGACTCAAGCTGACTGACGAGTTTTTGAAGCTCCCGAAGGTCCGTATCTAGTCTCCAAGGTGGTTGGATATGGTGAGTGAGCCATTTGATAAGAAGCTCTGAATCCACTTCTAAGATAAGCTTAGTATAGCCATGTTGGATGCACCAAGCGACTCCGAAGATAGCCGCTTTTACCTCCGCCTGGTTATTCGTGCCAATGCCAAAAGGAGTGGAGAAAGCATAAATTAAGTTGCCATGATGATCGCGGAGAATATCCCCTCCACCAATGCTGCCCGGGTTCTGTAGTGCGCTCCCATCAGTGTTTAATTTATAGAAATCAGCCGCGGGTTTTATCCAAGTAATGCTGGTGACTTTAACATCATGTCTGCAGTTTTCAACAATGGAAACCAAATCGTTCCAACTGGTCGGCCAACTTATATGAGGGAAAGAAGCAGCAAGTAGGAAGTAAATGTCCTTGAAAACTAGGAATTTAACTCTTGCAGTGTTGGACTTCTTTCCCCCATATTTGCTAGCATATCGGTTCTTCCAAAGGTTCCAGTAGATGAATATAGGAGTGGCATGGATCAGCAGCTTGTGGGCATCATTTTTATGCTCCGTAGCCCACCATTTCAGAAGAAAAATATGCAACGGAGGTGCTGCATAGTTGCTGCCCAGGTTCCCGGCAAAAAACTGCCATATATGTCGCGCAAAATGGCCGGAAACAAAGACGTGATCAATGGTTTTAGGTGCTGTTCGGTTGCAACAGAAACAGTCGACCAGTGTACTCCAGAATTGAGCGATCCTATCATTAGTTGGGAGTTTTCCTCGCAGTGCTCTCCAAAGAAGGAAGGATACCTTAAATGGTATGTTTTTATGCCACGTGTTGGTATGGAGACGAGTCCTTTCCTTCTTCGCTCGAACTAGCTCCCACGCCGAAGAGCAAGTAAAAGTACCACTCTCATTCGGTTTCCAAATTGGTATATCATCTACGCCATCCTGGAAATGAAACTGAGTGGACAGAATTTGTGGCACCAGCAGAGGAGAAACATGCTGCCTGATCATCTCTTCATTCCATCGGCCATCGATTAAAAACTGAGATACTTTGATGTTGCCAGGTCTGGTTTCCATAGTTCTGTGCGCCGCTAAAGCTCCAATTCCAAGCCAATTGTCCCACCAAAAACAGCAACTACCTGATCGCAACTTCCAGGTTATGTGATTTTCAGCAAGGCTTTTGTTTGTCATCATGTGCTTCCAAACAAGAGATTGGCCCGTGTCCCATTTTTTGGCGACGGGATTAGCTCTTTGGCAGTATTTGGCTCTAAGGAAATCACCCCACAAGGTTTTCTTGGCTCTAAAAGTCCACCATTGTTTGAGCTGGAAAGCAGTGCACACATCCGAGATTTGTCGCACTCCGATACCTCCTTCTTCAAGCGGGTAGCCAAGTGTCTCCCAAGATGCCCAATGGTATTTTTTCTTATCCTTGTCCCAGCCCCAAAAGAAATCAGCTGTTAGCCTCTTGATATAATTGAGAATTGTCTTTGGAGGTGAGATGGCCGCAAGAGTGTGGATGGGGAGTGATTGAAGGACATGTTTCACCAACGTAACCCTACCTCCAAAGCTGAGAATTCTGGACTGCCAGCCGCTGATTTTTCTTACTACTTTATCAACCATATCGGAGAAATAACTTACTCTTTGTCTGCCAATATATAATGGACAGTCAAGGTAGGTAATCGGACTCTCTTTTTGATTGAAACCGGTAGTATCTCTGATGGTTGCAATGATCTCTGGCGGAGTGCTGTTAGGAATCATGAAATGACTTTTTTCTCTATTGATTTGCTGGCCGGAAACACTCTCATAAGTCGACAAAATCTGCATGATCAGCTGTAGAGAAACTCTGTTTCCGGAGGTAAAAATGATCACATCATCGGCAAAGGTGAGGTGATTGATTTGAGGACCTCTGTACTCCATGTGGAAACCCTTATATTGCTGATTCTGCTGAAGGTTATTCAACATACGGGACAAAACTTCAGCCCCCAGAATAAACAAAGCTGGGGATAAAGGGTCACCTTGCTTAAGGCCTCTAGATGAACGGAAGAAACCATGCCTTGCACCATTGATGATAATAGAATACCAGTTGTTGCTCATAATTCTCCATACCATATCAATGAAGAACTCCGCGAATCCCATTTTGCGTAGCACCAAGCAGATAAAAGACCAAGAAACTCTATCATAAGCTTTAGCCATGTCAAGCTTAATGACGACATTCTCTCCCGCTTTAGGCTTCTTGATACTATGGGTGATTTCTTGCGCTAGCATGATGTTTTCAGAAATACTTCTGCCCTTGACAAATCCTGATTGGTTTTCAGAGATGAGGTCCGGAAGTATGGGAGCCAGACGCAGACATAAGAGCTTAGAAATGATTTTATTTGTAAAATTGCTAAGACTTATGGGTCTGAATTCTGAAAATCTGCTGGGATGGTCCACTTTTGGGAGTAGAACCAAGCAAGAGTGAGAGAAATACTTGGGTACTGGATGACCACAGAAAAATGCCTGAACAACCGCAAATAGATCTCGCTTGATAATGTTCCAACAGGATTGAAATTTTTTTCCATTCATGCCATCTGGACCGGCAGCCGAGTTGGGATTCATAGAAAATACCACCTGCTTGAGTTCATCAATAGACGGCATAGCAGAAAGCAACTGATTCTGAGCAGCAGTAACCATAGTAGGAATGCAATCAAGCGCAGCTTCGTTCACCGTCTGTGATTCTGCCGTAAGGATATCCTTGAAATGAGCACAGGCTGCATTAGCAATGTTTTCCTCACCTTGAATCCAGTCACCTTGTTCATTGGAAATTTTGTGGATAAACAACCTCCTCCTCCTACCTCGGATGAGTGCATGAAAGTATTTGGAGTTTGTATCCCCTTCCTTGAACCATTGCAGCTGTGTTTTTTGCTTTAGGATGGTCTCTTCCAGCTTCAGATATCTGATATATTCAGCACTAACAACATGTAGGTTAGTTCGATTCTCGGCAGTGTTGTGGTTGAGCATTTCCTCTTCAGCCCTACTAACTTCTCCTTCATACTGTTTAACCATCGCATGAATGTCCCATACTGATTTTTAGACCAGCTGCTAAGGGTTGCAGCAAGTCTTTTCATCTTGACATGAAAAGTCCACATGGGATTACCTGTAGTATCTCCGTTCCAGCACTCTCTAACCGTATCCAGGAAGGTCTGATTCTCTGTCCAGCAGTGCAGAAATTTGAAATATCGGATGTGGGATTGTGGAATCTCCTGAACTTCCATAAGTAGAGGGCAGTGATCGGAACCGACAGACGGAAGATGAGTAATAGAAGTGTGTGGCATGATTTCTAGCCATTTATCATTCACCATGGCTCTGTCTAATCTCTTCCATACTCTAGCGTCTGGATTTCTCTGATTACACCAAGTGAATTGCTGACCATGAAAACCAAGATCTATGAGTCCGCAAGCTTCTATAACTCTCAGAAAGTCAAAACTTTTGTTGATGTTATACGGTACCCCTCCCTTTTTCTCTGTCGTAGTAGTGATCACATTAAAGTCCCCAATTGTGCACCAAGGGCCCTGATAAGCTGCATGATGGAGAAGTTTATCCCAAAGAGGTCGTCGGAGATGAGCACTACACTTGGCATAGACGAAGGTGGTAGTGAAGGAAAATGGAAGCTCTGCATGGCTGAACTCACAGGTAACTTGTTGATCATCAGAATCAAGCACTTTGCAGTCAACGTCTTGATTCCAGAAGATCCAAATTTTACCATTCAGATTACAATATGCATGTTCCATCCGAAGGCGACTCTTGTAAATGTTGATGTGGGAGTTGTCAATAAAAGGTTCCAGGATGGCAATCGTGGACACATTATGGACAGTCTTGAGCTGTTGGAGTCTTTCCAAAGTTCCTTTGGTGTTGATGCTTCTAGCATTCCAACAAATAGTGTGAATCATTGGGAACTTCGACTTCGCGACCTGGTGATGATAGGTCTGCTGGAATCAGCAGAGGTACTTCTTTTGGACTGCTTTCTGGCATGCCTTTTCTCTTTACTGCCCCGAGGAGACAGACCCTGTCTATCCGCAACCTGCTGAACCTCTGCCTATTTAGTGCTGTGATAATCCAACTCAACATGTTCCGGTAACTGAACGCTGTCATGTTCCTCCTCTGCTTCATCTGATATGGAATGAGTGTCCAGTTCATTTTCATTCTCCGATTCAATTACTCTATATTCATCCTCTTCAGCCGGGGGGCTTGTAGGATTAGTATTGAAAGTGCACGGAGCTGGTTGAGCATAGTCCTGAACCTGGGCAGCATGCTGAATGACCTGAGGGTCTTTTCCTGATCTGGTCTTCTTCTTATCTCGTGTGATTTTGCTGGCCACAGATGTAGACTTGTTGGTAGAGGATGAAGAGAAGACAGAGTTGTCAGTATCCTTGGAAGGAGCAGCATCAGCTCTTCGATAAGGGTGGGAATTAATCATCACATCAGAACCCTTGTGCTGAAGCTGCATCTTATCAGTTGCTGAACCATCTGCAGAATGAGCATGTTGTTGAACCTGAGCCATAGCCTGATAACCCTGCTGATAAGCTTCAATCCCACAACTAACATCACCCAGCTGGTGACCCTAAGCAAAAACCTCCTAGTACTGATTCTGAGCTGTGTGTCTAACACCAGTGAGTGCAACAGGTTTGGTCAAGGCAGCTTCTGGACCTTTATGTATTTGAGATACTACAGGACCCTTTTTGTGCTGCTGCAATTGATCCCTGAGCCCCATAGTAGAGCCAACAATATGAGCTGCATTGTGAGCATTGTCAACATCATTGTCAGCATAGTTCATATGATCAATTTCAACTTCAGCATTCTGTGGATCATCAACATCAGTTTGAGCAATCTGATGAACAGTCTGAACAATACCACCAGCTTGACCAGCAAGCCTTTCAGAACAGGTATCCTGCTGAGAGCCAAACACCCTACCAGACAAGACTACTTGTTGGTGCTGCCTTTGGTCCCGGCTACCAAGTGTAGGACTGACCATCTTAGTTGCAAAAAGTTGAACCTGATCACTGGGAAAATCCCCCTGAGTATTCTGGTCCATATTTGCACAGTCCACTTGAGCAAGGACAACTTCAGCATCTTGAATAGTAGCAACTTCACATGGAACGATCTGAGAACCAGCATTCTGAACATTGTGAATGCGACTAGCTTGAACAGAACCAGTTAGCATTACAGATCCCCTTTGCTGCTGGTGTAATGGATCCCTGATAGCCAGTGTAGAACCACTAGTATGAGCTGGAAAAAATTGCAATTGAGCACCAGGAAGCACCTGACAGATCATGTTATCATTTCCATTACCAAAGCCATCAGTCTGGGTCTGAGCAGCAGTCTGGACAATGTGGATACCATCAGCTTGAGCTAGCTGGAATCTGGCATTTTCAGAATGTATTTCAGAGCATCTAGCTTGCTGAGAGCCCATCACCACACCAGTCAGCACTACAGAATCTTGCTGGTGTTGCATTTGGTCCCTGATACTAGGAACAACAGCAGGAGCTGCTACATGTTGAACCACCTGATCATCAACCTCGCCAAGAGCATTCTGATGAACAGCCTGAACCATACCACCAGCTTGAACTCTGGCATTTTCAGCAAGCACTTCAGAGCATGAATCATGTTGGGAGCCAACCACCTTACCAGTCAACACTACTGAGTTCCTTTGCTGGTGCTGCCTTTGATCTCTGTTACCAAGTGTAGGACTAACCGTCTGAGTTGCAATATGTTGACCCTGATCACTGGCAATTACAACTTCAGCCTTCTGAGTGTTAGCAGCTTCAGCTTGAACCATCTGAGGACTAATAGCCTAAACACTGTGAATACGCCTAGCCTGGACCCTGGCACTTTCATCAATAGCCTCAATTGTTTGACCCTGAGCATTATCCATAATCTGTACTCTGTTCTGATTCTTTTGAGCATAAAATACCACAGGTGCTGAACCAGCAGATACTCGATGATTAACTGAATCAGTGGCCTGAGATTGAACAGCCGGATTGATGTACGAAGTGGTAGCAGGGGCTCTACAGTCCATCCTATGGTCAACCAGCCTATGCTCATGCAAAGCAAGAGCTCTACCACTTCCCTGAGGATCCCCTTCCTGCAGATTAATAAGTTTCTCCTGCAATCCCCCTTCCGCACCCCCAGACTTCTCAGCAGACACCAGAGCATTTATTATATTAATGGGGCGGGGTTGATGGAGCATTGAGTCAATACCTGTGGTCTTGTTTGCCTCAATTGGGATCATAACTTGTTTGGTTTGCTGTTTTTGCTGCAGCTTGATGTTTTGGTGAGCAGATGATGTGGGTTTATAAACCTGAAGCTGTGGTGCTGTTGCTTTGTTTTTCTGATTAGTTTGAGTGACACCTTTGAAGTTCTTCTTCTTTTGGGTTTGCCATTCCTCCCGTGGTTGAGACTGCTGATTCTGCGGTTGGTGTTGATGGTCGGCCTTAGTACCTGAACCACTTGGAGGAGCAGTAATAGCAATAGCTTGAGATGTCGGTTCCTTAGGTGGCACATGTGTGCTTGCTGCCGGTAATTATTGATCCATGGATTTGACAACCAGATCAGCATCCTTTTTCTTCCGGTACTCATCATCTCGTCTCTTCACATTGCAAGCTTGTACAAGATGGCCTTGGTGCTTACAATACGAGCAATAGGCCGGAATGTCTTCATAGTGGATAGCTTGCCATTTACCGACCGTAAGATCGTTCTTATCAAATCCTATCCAGATATGAGGAGGTAATTCATCGGTGAGGTTAATTTGCGACCTCACTTTAGCCATGCTACCACGGGTTTTCTGAATAGATGCAGTGTCAAGATACAGAGTTTTACCCGCGGGCGACAGCAAAGCAGTGATGAATTCCTTGTTATAAAAATGCCAAGGCAGCTCCGGAAGAGTGACCCAGACCGGAACAATAGGTGTTTCTTCCTTTGGAGTGAAAGTCGGAGTCCATTTTTGTAGCCGCATAAGCTGGTTGTCGATGAACATCCGCTGTTGAGTCCACACAGTGATGTAATCTTGCTCATTATCAAGATCAATATAGACATGTCTTGGATTGTAGTGAGCAATTTTAACTCCACCAGTGAGCTGGGTTTGTAATATAAAATGTTTCCTAATCACCTCCATTTTAGGCATTGAGTTGGTGAATTTGCCAATGAGTGTAAATTTGCACCTATCGGCTAACTTCACCATAACATCAGCGGCATCGAAGATAACAGCCGGCAAACCTTGCCTAGTTGTAAGAGTAGGTTCAATTAGTTGAATAGGAACCTCATTTTTCATATGATTAGCTCTTAATCTTGTAGCATATGTCTGAACTACAGTGAATGGAGCAGGCTCGGGAACAAGATTATTCTTACCATTGGCAGCTGAAGTAGTAGCCACAGTTTTGGTGGACTTGTCGAGTTGGTTAAGCTGATCGGATTTGGGAGTATGCTTATCAAAGTTTGCGGAGATTTTTGGAAATGCAGAATTGGTATTTCTATTACCTTTTGACTGCAAAGCAACACTTTCTGCAACGTTCATCACAACTCCTTTCCCGGATGACTGACCTTTCTTGTTTGGCAGAGAAGATGGATCCGATGGAGTCCGAGCCTTGTCGATTTGATTTTGTTGAGAAGCTATGTCTGTATTTTCTTGTAGAGTAGCCTTCAACCGGGAATCAGTAATACCCTTGATCGGAGCTCCGTCAGCTTCTATATCGATTACCAGACGTGGTAGAACCCTAACTTGCAAATTGGAAGAACATTGTTGCAAATTAATTGGGGGTTTTGTGCTTGTTGTGGTGTATTCCTTGTTACGATCCAAAACATCCGGACAGACGACAATTTGGCTGATTTCGGCGGCGGCGCCGCCGACATCAGAATTCGCCCTAGGCGGTGTAATCTTTAAACTCAAATTGGAGCCGTTCTAGTGCGAACCAATTGGGGCTTCTGGCATGGTTGGGTTCGCATCGTCATCGCGAACCATTTTCCGTTGATTACCGGCAATTTCGCCGGTCAGAATTCCGGCGCCGGCAATGAACAGTTGATCGCCGGAAATTTCTCCGCTAGGGGGCTCCGCAATTAGACTAGCAGGAAGGTCCGTTGAAGGAGAACCGACCCCCATGGTAGCGCCACCCGCGTACCTCACCGGAACATGGTCCGGTTGCAATCGTATCCGTGGGACATTTTCGCGAAACAGCAGCGTTTCCGGTGATTTTTGCAGCATTGAGGCTCGATAATTTGGAATTGTTAGTTAGGGGATGGTGCGCAACATTGCTGCGCACATTTTGGCGGTGGTCCGGCGGCTGATGGAGCTCGACCGGCGGCGGCAGAATTTTAGAGAGAAGGGAGAGAATTTTTGGTTTAGGGGGTTTTGGGGTTTAGGGTTTGGGGTTCAGGGTTTAGGGTTTGTGGTTTAGGGTTTAGGGTTTGTAGTTTAGGGTTTACGGTTCAGAATTCAGGGTTCAAGGTTTAGGGTTTAAGGTTTAGGGTTTAGTTTTTTTTTTTTTTTTTTAAAGTATCATCCGAGGATTGAGAGTGTGTGGGCTCTCCTTCCCGAGACGATCAGGGGTTGAGCCATGCACCCCCAAGCCTTATTATAAATAAATAAAAGCAGAAAAGGAAATACAAGAAGGGGGACATAAACCTGACTTCCGATCCTATGGTGGTTCCGAGTCAACTATCCTACTAAGGCCGGTTGACTCATCCCTGATACTAAAAAAGAAACCTAGGTCTATGCACCTAAAAGAGAGGACTCCTCTCGGTACAAAGTATACTAGGAATATATAAATAAGGGAGACTCTCCCCTTACAAAGTAAGAGAAAAATCTAAATATAAACATGGCGTCTTCAGGAAAGCTCTATTCGCTTTAATTTTCTTCTTCTGAAATGTGGCATTGATGATAGGCGTATTTACACGCCTAAAGTACTATAATTTACCCATATTTTTGCTAAGTTTTAAGGACAAAATATATAATTCCTTCACTTTTAGTCCTTTTTCCTGTAAGTGAGCTAACAAACGTGATTAGCAAGTTTTCAGGTATAAATGATGAAGATTTCAGCATTTTATGGATAACTTGATGCCAAAGGAAGCTTCACGAAAGAAGGAAAGCAACGTTTGGACGACTATGGATTAAAAGTGACACATGGATAACTTGTCTCGGGCAAAAACAGCATTTCAAAAGACTTTGGGATCGGCAGTAACCTAGTAGGATTAGGATAAGTAATGCAGTAGCTTAGTTGGAATAGGATATGGGTGTTATAAATACCCTATTTTGCTGGAGTTTTTATTATTCCCATCCACCAATCCATCCATCAAAACAATTCTCCACCACCCTCATCCCTATTCGATCTTTCCCTTTTTCTACATTAATTTATTGTTAACATTATTTTTCATCTATTCGACTTTTAATTTTTACAACAAGAGAAACGTACTAAGCAAGGAATTCACGCCATTCTTACCACTATATCTATCGTGAGATTATTTTGGTATGATGATAATTGCTATTGTGTTTTCCGTTGCACTCATGAGTAGCTAAACTTCTCTGTTGGGGTTATGGAAGCCTTATGAGATACTATCTATTACTATGAGTTTGTGAATTCGTGACACGTATGCTGCTTATATCATTACTCTCTTTGTCTTAATTCAAATTCTTGTGGTTGCAATCACATAGAATACGCCAGTATAGCATTAACTTGTTCGAAAGAAAAGTTATATGTCTGAAAAAGAGATAATGTCAAGGTAATAGGGCACCAACCCCTGTTAAAAAGTTAGGGCCGTAACTGGATTAACCTCTTGGAGAATTTGTACCGTTAGATACGCTTTAAGCTCGAAAGAGTTAAAGTGAAATAATCCTTGATGGTCGAAAGACGCCTAGATTTACCATAGAATACAATTCTCTATAAGCACATGCATATCTGAATTCCGCATAACTCATAGCCAATAGAGACGTATAACTCATAAGGTGGACATAACCCTAACTCTCCATTCTCATTGATTAGAATCTTGCAAAACATTTTTTCTTTTTACTTTGCTATTTTCCGTTTTCACTTTGTTACATTATTGCACGCTACGATCCCCCCTTTTTATGAAACTTTCACCAAAAGTCTAATAATCTTTGCTTACTTAGTGACCAAGTATTCTTTGTGGGATTCGACACCCAACCCAGTTGGGTTCTATATTTGACAACGATCGCTTACACTCTTACGAGAGCTGTAGTTTGAGCGTTATCAAAAATTGGCATCGTTGCCAGGGAATACGGTTGTCTATTAAGTTTGTGATAATTACTAGACCCTTTGGTCAAAGATTCTCGTACTTTAATTTTAGTTTTTGTTTTTGTTTTTTGCAGGTTTTTATTCAGTGCATGCCCCATACTCGAAGTTCTGGTCGATCGTTATTACCTATCAATCCTGATCCACAACGTATTGGCAGAATAGAGGCACGACAGGAAATTGAAAGAATGGCTGCTCAACAGGAACAGACGAGACTAGCTGCTCTGGCCGCCGCTCAAGTACATCAACAAAATATTGATAAACCTGGGTGAGCAACAAATCCTGATGATGAGGACCTAGGTGATGACGAGTTACTAAACCCTAGGCATGCTTCTGATATAATGACACCTGCTAATAGAAGAGATCGTCAAGTCAGATTTAATCCTGAACGCCGAGCTATGCAAATACCGTTCGATGATGATGATGATGATCTTGATGGAGCTGGTGCCACAAGAGCTATTATTCTTCTGCCTTTGGCTCCCGGAGCCAAGTTCAATATCACTGGCACTATGATTCAGTTATTGCAACTCAAGGGATTATTTGGTGGACTTGCAGGCGATGATCCGAATATGCATCTGATCAACTTTATTTCTACATGCAAGTCATTCAATAATCCTGGCGTTGGACAGAATGCATTTTGGCTATGCTTATTTCCATTGTCTCTATCTGGGGAGGCAACATTATGGTTGAATGGGCTGACTCCTGATTCTATTACAAATTGGAGGCAATTGAAAGACGCTTTCCTAGAAAGATTCTTTCCGCCATCCAAAAGAGCACAGTTAAGAGATGAGATCACCAATTTTTGATAGCTTCCAACTGAAGCTCTCCACGAAACATGGGAGAGGTTCAAGACGAAGCTTATGCGGTGCCCAAACCATCATATGACCAATATCCACTTGATGGAGATACTATACAGATCCTTGAATTCAATAACTAAACCGGTGGTGGATAATGCGGCTGGAGGATCATTTATGGACCTCACCTTTGTTCAGGAAAGCGATATGCTAGACCGGATGATGAAGCAAAGTAGAGCTTGGCATACCAGGGATACTGAGGTAGCAAGCCCCACTTTATCTATTGGAATGACTGCAGAACAAAGGAGAAGAGAAGAAGAATGTGATCAAGATATGGCGCACATGAAAACACAAATGGATCTTCTTACAAAGCATCTATTATCAGGGAAGACCGAAAAAGTCAAAGCTGTTGTGTCCAAAGGAAGAGAGAAATCCGACTCTGAAGAAAAATCCAACTACTTGAACAATCAGGGGGTTTCCGAGGCAATACCCAAGGAAACCAAGGTCGGAACTATTATGATAAATCTGGATACAAGGACCACGATCAAGGTAGTTGGCAGAATCAGACTGACAAGAGTGGTTTGTATATTCCTCCTGGAAATCGTGAGGCCGTGACATCTGGTTCGGGGAAGATGTCTATGGAAGTTATGATGGCTAAGCTGCTGAAAGGAGTGGAGGCAACCAATATGGGCGTAACTGAGGTGAAGAACGATTTGTCTTCAATGAATCAATTGGTTAATTTGCATTCTACCTCAATAAAACAGCTGGAGCAACAATTGAGTCAACTTTTAGCAGCATTTAACCAAAGAAAAGCTGGAACACTACCTAGCGACACAGTGCAAAATCCAAGTAATGATGCATCGTGTATGACGATTACTACCCGGAGTGGTAAAGTATTGGACAGTCCATCCAAAGGCAAGCAGGTGGTTGATGATATAGCGGATAATGTTATTGATGCAGAATGTGAAGAGGTCGAAGAACCTGAAGAGTGTGTTCATGACGTCACCCCTAGACGTCTGCAGCCTGAAAAGATTAATAGTTGGAAGCGAGATAAAAAGAAAGTGGTGGAGAAAACTATTCCCCTTCCACCACCACCTTTTCCTCAGAGACTGAAGAAAAAGGCTGACGACACTCTTGAAAAGATTGATAATTAAAAGCAAGATAAAAAGAAAGTGGTGGTGAAAACAATTCCCCTTCTACCACCACCTTTTTCGCAGAGGCTGAAGAAGAGGGATGATGACACTAGGTTCAGCAAATTCATGACGATGTTGAAGCAGCTGACCATTAATGTTCCTTTGGTGGAAGCGCTAGCAAAGATGCCTGGGTATGCTAAAATCATAAAGGATCTGTTGACAAAGAAGCGGGCAGCAAGTTATGAGTTAGCGGATAATGTTCATCATTATAGTGCAATCTCTACAAGATCGCTAGTTCAAAAGAAGGCAGATCCTGGAGCTTTCACAATTCTTTGCACAATTGGATCGTTGGATTTTGCTAAGGCATTGTGCGATTTGGGAGCTAGCATCAATTTGATGCCACTATCTATTTACAGAAAGTTAGGGTTGGGAGACCTTACACCAACCAATATGCGGCTTGTAATGGCTGATAGGTCGGTAAAATGACCTGTTGGTATCCTACATGATGTGTTGGTGAAGGTTTCCACCTTCATCTTTCCTGCAGACTTTGTGATTTTGGATTGTGAGGTGGATTCTGACGTTCCCATAATCTTAGGACGCCCTTTCCTCGCCACTAGAAGTGTGCTTATTGACATGAGAGATAATGAGCTTTTGTTTCGAATGAATGACGAAGTGATTCATTTTGATTTATGCAAATCAATGAAGCAGCCGAAAGATATGGATGTGTTCTCTGTAGCTGATGTTCATTATGAGGATAAGAAAGCATTATCTGTAGAGAAACAGCTTACTGTTGAGCCATTGTCTGCTGCGCTGCTGAATGTTGAGCATGAGGATGACGAAGATTATGAAGAAACTATTTGTGCTCTAACAGAAATAGGATCCTATTCTCATACTCCTAAGAAGCCGGACCTTGATCCTAAGAATCAACCGTCACCAACAACGAAGACTTTCATTGAAGAGCCACCAGTGCTAGAATCGATAGAGCTCCCCGATTATCTAAGGTATGTGTTCTTGGGAAGTGGAAATACACTTCCGGTAAGTGTTGCGGATGTTTAAGTGAACAGTACGTAGAGGCTCTCATCTCTGCTCTAAAGAGGTACAAGAGAGTATTGGTTGGTCTATTGATAATATAATTGGTATCCCACCTAGGATATGTATGCCCAAGATGCATCTCGACGGAGATTGCATGCCCACAATTAAGTATCAGCGTCGTCTGAATCCATTCAGAAAATGATGCACCATCTATCTCAATGAAGTCTAAGTAATTGAGATAGCTATGTCGTGCCGCGACAATAAATCAAGCGCTTGGTGGGAGGCAACCCATCGTTTTTAATTGTTTTTGTTGTTTTCTTAAGATTTTGTTGAGCCACGACTAAAACTAAGGCGCTTGATGGGAGGCAACTCATCGTTCTAATCATTTTTGTTGTTTTCGAGTAAATGTAGGTACAAGAGGTGTAAAGGAGGAGATTGGTTTCAAATTTTGATTTGGAAGAATTGCATGTTGAAGGTGGTAAGTTAGGAATAAAGAAGCAAAAGGCTATGGGTTGGGCATTGCTTATGAAAATATAGGCAACGAACAAGGCAAGGCCTATGTAAATCTAGGCCACGAACAAAGCAAGGCCTATGCTATGGCCTAAGATCTCGAATTCTAGAGTGCCATAGCATAGGCGCCGCCTATGCTTAACAATGCCATAGCATAGGCACCGCCTATGCCAAAGCCTTTTGTCTCTGAATCTCATATGCCATGGCATAGGCGAAGCCTATGCTGAACTAGGCTTTGCAAAAGGCGCCACCTATGCCAAGCATAGGTAAAGCATTAGGCGCCGCCTATGGTCACTTTTGGTCTCCAAATCTGATTTTAAATGGGTCAAAACCCAACCCAAGCTTGCCCTATAAATAAGAAACTTAGTCTTACACCAAAAATACATTGCAAATCCAACCTAAGCGCCGCCTACCTCTCCAAATCCTCTCAAAAATTTTCCTTTTGCTCTCTTAACTTTACAAGAATATCTTCCGAGGCCATCAACCAAGTAAGTACTTCTTTGTTCTTCATTTATATTCCGTAAGTACTACACTAGTACGCCTATTATGAATTGTTAAATCTTGAAGTAGTATTGGTGATTTGAATGTGATTGATTTGTTGTGATACAACTAAGTGAGTGAAAGAATACGTAAGAATGATCTTGACTTGTTTCCAACTTGTATTTGATTTTGATGCACTGTCATACTTTTGCGGAATTGACATGATCAAGAAAATTGCATAATCATGTCAATAGAAATCTTACATGTTGGAATGACTTGTTTATAAAGGTGAAAATCATGGTTGACTACAAACATACGAAGTTGTGATTATTCCTAAACTTGATTCAATCTATATGTAGTAGTCTTGCTCAAAAGATATATCAAACATGAAAGTATTGCCAAGATTTCATGAAGTATGACTGCACTGACTATATTGTTGGAGTATAGCGCCTAAAACGTATATCGATGAAGTCTGAGTAATCGACAACTTTCACTTCACTAGTTTATGCCAACAAAATAAGTGTGGGGTGGTGCCACTACTGCTTGTTTATTGATTGTATCCACCGAGATGAAGCTAACATGACTATTGTTTTAATCTCAGGTACAATGGCACCAAAAGCAAGACAAGGAAAAGAAAAAGCAAACACTTCACAAAAAGGCCAGAAAAGGAGACGAAAAGAGCAAGGCAAATTATCCTCGCTGCAAGTACCGCGCCGCATGTTCGGAATTAAATAGGTCCTAGTGGAGGAAGCAAAGGAGTGGTATAGGAACAATAAAGAGAAAAAATATGTTCATGTGGAGTTAATACACAAAGAAAGCCTAGCAAAGAAAGAACCTCGCATGTTGGCCAAGATCATGCCGTTACATCTTGATTTCATCTTCCGAGATATGGGAGAGTGCAATCTTGATTTAACACGAGAATTCTATGCCAACTGGTCACCGAAAACTACAGGGAGTGAAGTAAAGATTCGGGACCAAGTCCTACAACTAAATGCGGAGTTCTTCAACTCCTTTCTAGGTTTGCCATCCGTTGATCCATCAACACTCAAGGAGATGTATAATAGACCTCCGTACAGAGCCATTAGACACACACTGTGTGGAACAAGATCTATGGCACGATGGAGTAGACACAAGGACACCGGTCGGCACAACACCTTCCCATATGCTCCTTTGAATTAGGAAGCTAGGATATGGCTTCGAATAGTCAACTCTTGCCTCATTCCAGGGACACAGTACACAAAGATAACATGAGATAGAGTGTGCTTGGTGTACGCATTGATGACGAATGTCCCTATCAACATTGGGGCAATTATTTGATCTACAATGTGTAAGGCTAGGCTACACAAGAGGTCCCACTTCAGCTTTGCAAATCTGTTGACTGCAATATTGAGGAAGGAGGACATCGAAGAGGAACCTGCTGATCATAAACTCCCACACAACCCGAAGAAGTTTGACCTCACAAAGGTTAAGGATGCTGAATCCACGCATGGCGTCAACCTTACCACTGCAGAAAGGCATGCTCGTGACGAAAGCTTCTTCCACTATTTATATGGCATGATGAGGTTTACAATGATGAGCGGGGGTCGTGTTCCAACTACTGCAGAGCTCCAACAGCTGGATTATGACTACCCAATGAATGAGCATGCAAGGGCGATGTGTGGAGTAGGTGTATATTTTGAAGAACCTCTTGATGATGATGTGCCAACCGATGATGATAGCAGAATGCCAGACTCCGACGTAGAGGAGAATTCTGATGACGACGACTCCAATGATGATTCCGACGAAGGGGGTATGACCCCAGACATAGAGGAGGAGTCCGACTAACCAGGTTCTTCTTATTTATTTTCCACTGAGGGCAGTGTGTCCCGTCTAAGTGTGGGGTGCTAGTATTTGCATGCTATACTTCTTTATCTGCATTTGGTAGTTAACTTTCTATTTTTTTAAGTAGTAAATTTTTATTTTTTAAAATTTTTTTTTTAACTTTGCATGAAATTGTTCTGATAGGCAGCATGGTATTATGACAAGAGTCTATGATAAAATCATTACTATTGAGATGTTTAGACTCTAATTATGACTCATTATGTGATAATTATGTGGTTTAACTCCTTCATCTATTGGGTCAAGAGTCTATACTACTCTCAATAAAGTCGACTATGGGCCTTGTGTGTGTGAGGATATAGGATATTCTGTGTTTGTGGCTGATGCTAGAACTTGCCTGGTATGTATGTAAAGAGAAATAAAGATTAGGAGATGATTTAGGCATTTCTTTGGCAACCTATACTTGTTTACCTTCTTTTTACCTACCCGTGAACATTATCATAGTTAACCCCCTTTGAGCCTTTAGCCTATTTTCTTTGAAAGCCTCATATGTAAGCCTAATCCATTTTTTTTTCATGACCATAATTTGATCCAAATTCCTAAGTGCTTTAAAAATTGTAAAGTCATGTGACAAAATAAGAGGAAATTGGGTGAGTATGATGCCTTAGAATGTATTGGTGCTTGAATTTGTTATGAAAAAGAATTGCTATCATAAGAGGTGTGTTAAGAAAAGAAAAAGAAAACTGAAAAGAAAAAGGAAAAGAAAACTAAAAAGTTAAGTATGTTTAAAATTGAAAAACAAAAGAGGAGAAAAGGGGTGGTAGAATAAAAGAAAGTAGAAAGGTTGTTTGAAAGAAAAGTGTTAATGACATAATGTTATGTATTAAAGCGCTTAGGAACATAGACTATTTCTGGCCAAAATATTTCTACCCGTCCCTTAGCCTACATTACAACCTGTAAAAGATCTATTTGATCCTAAGCTTAGCATTCTGATATTAGTGGAGCATTACACTAAGGGAAAGCCTATGGTCATCAGTTGCAGCATATGAATTCTTTGTGAGAGTGAGAGCAAGGATACTCGTATACCCATGTTTCGATAAATATACTATACTTGTGAGTGATTATGGGTAATATAGCGTGAGACACACATGGTTGATGAGTTTTGGGTAGTTGTGTATGATTTGTTGTACCTCAACTTGTGGACACGAATTAACCACCATCACGAGTCTATGTTGGAGGTTGAATTGTTTCTACTAATGATCAGAAAACTACTCTTTGTTGATAATTGTCGTGCCTGTCTTGATGAATATTTTGTGTTGTTACTGTGAAACCCTAAGTAGATGTTTAGATGGACATGATAGTTTGTTCGAGGACGAACAAAGCTTTAAGTGTGGGGTGTTGATGATAGGCGTATTAACACGCCTAAAGTACTATAATTTACCCATATTTTAGCTAAGTTTTAAGGACAAAATATATAATTCCTGCACTTTTAGTCCTTTTTTCCTGTAAGTGAGCTAACAAACGTGATTAGCAAGTTTTCAGGTATAAATGATGAAGATTTCAGCATTTTATGGATAACTTGACGCCAAAGGAAGCTTCACGAAAGAAGGAAATCAGCGTTTGGACGCCTATGGATTAAAAGTGACGCTTGGATAACTTGTCCCGGGCAAAAACAACATTTTAAAAGATATTGGGGATCGGCAGTAACCTAGTATAATTAGGATAAGTAATGTAGTAGCTTAGTGGGAATAGGATATGGGTGTTATAAATACCCTATTTTGCTGGAGTTTTTATTATTCTCATCCACCAATCCATCCATCAAAACAATTCTACACCACCCCCATCCCTATTTGATCTTTCCCTTTTTCTTCATTAATTTATTGTTAACATTATTTTTCATCTATTCGACTTTTGATTTTTACAACAAAAGAGACGTTACTAAGCAAGGAATTCACGCCATTCTTACCACTATACCTATCGTGAGATTATTTTGGTATGATGATAATTGCTATTGTGTTTTCCGTTGCACTCATGAGTAGCTAAACTTCTCTGTTGGGGTTATGGAAGCCTTATGAGATACTATCTATTACTATGAGTTTGTGAATTCGTGACACGTATGCTGCTTATATCATTACTCTCTTCATCTTAATTCAAATTCTTGTGGTTGCAAACACATAGAATACGCCAGTATAGCATTAACTTGTTCGAAAGAAAAGTTATATGTCTGGAAAAGAGATAACGTCAAGGTAATAGGGCACCAACCCCTGTTAAAAAGTTAGGGTCGTAACTGGATTAACCTCTTGGAGAATTTGTACCGTTAGATACGCTTTAAGCTCAAAAGAGTTAAAGTGAAATAATCCTTGATGGTCGAAAGACGCCTGAATTTACCATAGAATACAATTCTCTATAAGCACATGCATGTCTGAATTCCGCATAACTCATAGCCAATAGAGACGTATAACTCATAAGGTGGACATAACCCTAACTCTCAATTCTCATTGATTAGAATCTTGCAAAACATTCTTTCTTTTTACTTTGCTATTTTCCGTTTTCACTTTGTTACATTATTGTACGCTACGATCCCCCTTTTTATGAAACTTTCACCAAAAGTCTAAAAATCTTTGCTTACTTAGAGACCAAGTATTCTCTGTGGGATTTGACACCCAACCCAATTGGGTTCTATATTTGACAACGACCGCTTACACTCTTACGAGAGCTGTAGTTTGAGCGTTATCAGGCATCCCTAACTTGTCCATTCTGAAGTATCCTCTTGCTTTTTCAGGTAAGTGATGATGATCAAAAAAATGATGGACGTTATCCAGACTGTGGCTATGCTTAGATAAGACATCTGCAACATAATTAGATTCCCTGTAGAAATGTGTGCAACAAAAACTCTCTAAAATGTTAGTTAAGTTCTGAAGAGCAGCAATGTCTTCATGGACGCTCCACGGAGGATTTATGTTGTGGACCAGCCATTTGGTAAGAAGTTTAGAATCTACTTCAAGAATAATCCTATTGTACCCATTTTGAATACACCAAGTAAGACTACAAATAGTTGCCCGAACTTCAGCTTGATTATTGGTACCAATCCCCAATGGAATGGCAAAATCATAGATGATATTGCCTCGGTGATCTCTAAGCACCCCGCCTGCACCAATGTTACCCGGGTTCTCTAGGGCGCTTCCATCAGTATTAAGCTTAACCCATGGAGCTGAAGGTTTAGTCCAGCAAACTTTAGTAACCTTGATCTCATGCTTGCAATGCTCAACCATGGACATCAAATCAGTCCATCTAACCGGCCATTTTATTTGAGAAAAGGCAGTAATTAGGAGATGAGTTATTTCCTTGGAGATGGAATAAATAACTCTAGAAATGTTGGACTGTTTGTCGCCATACTTCTTAGCACATCTATTCTTCCAAAGGTTCCAACAAATAATTATAGGTGTAGCTTGCATAATAAGCTTGTGCACCTCATTTTTATACTCCGAAAACCACCACTTCATCAGAAAGTTTTTCAAAGAAATGGAGCTATGCTGAATACTCAGAGAATCAGAAAATATTTTCCAGCTATGTTTAGCAAAGTTCCCAGACATAAAAATGTGATCAATGGTGTCAGGTCCAGGTCTATAACAACAAGAACAATCCGCTGGTTCCGAACCAAAGGTAGTGATCCTTTCGTTAGTCGGAAGCTTACCTCTAAGAGCTCTCCAAAGAAGAAAAGAAATTTTGAAAGGTATATGCTTATGCCACGTAAAAGAATCAGACATAGCTTTGTTCTTTTTTGCCTAACAAGATCCCAAGCCGAAGAGCAGGTAAAGTGTCCACTAGCATTTGGTTTCCACACTGGTCAATCCGGAATCCCTTGTTGAAACTGAAAGTTAGTGTTGAGGATCGTAGGAATCAGTAATGGAGGTGCAATTTGTCTCACCATGTCTTCATTCCAATTTCCATCAATTAAGAATTCCGAAATCTTGATGTTATTGGGTCATGTAACAGTAATTCTGTGATTAGCCAGCGGACCAACACCTAACCAGTCATCCCACCAAAAGCAGAAAGTTCCTGAGCAAATAATCCATTTGATATGAGTCTCAGTGTCAATCTTGTTTGTCATCATGTGCCTCCAGACCAAGGATTGACCTGTGTCCCATTTTTTGATTCCGGGTTAGCTCTTTGACAATACTTTGCCCTTAAAAAATGACCCCAAAGAGTATTTTTAGTTCTGAAAATCCACCACTGTTTATATTGCAATGAAAGGCACACATCAGAAAGTAATCTCACACCAAGACCTCCTTCATCATATGGATAACTAAGAGTCTCCCATGATGCCCAATGGTATTTTTTTTCGTTATCCCAACCCCAAAAGAAATCAGCCGTAAGAGCTTTTATCTGTTTGAGCGTAGTCTTAGTTGGAGAGATAGCAGAGAGTATGTGAATAGGAAGAGACTGCAGAGCGGACTTAATCAATGTAGCTCTTCCTCCAAAACTCAAGATTCTAGCTTCCCAACCTCTGATTTTTGCCACAACTTTAGCCACCATGTCAGAGAAATAAATGACCCTCCGACTACCAATAAAAAACGAACATCCCAGATAAGTGATGGGAATATCTTTCTGAGAAAATCCTTTGATCGCCCTAATCGAATCAATGGTATCCTGCGACGTCTTGTCAGGGATCATAAAATGGCTTTTATCTTTGTTGATAAGCTGATTGGAAACTATCTCGTAGTCTGTTAAGACCCCTATGATAAGCTGCAAGGTAGTATCTTTAACCGAAGAAAAAATAATCACGTCATCCGCAAAACTCATGTGGTTAATCTGAGGTCCCTTCTTATTTGGGTCCTCTAGTAGAATGAAAAAAACCATATCTCGAAACATTAATAATCACCAAATACCAATTGTTGGCCATAATCTGCCAAATCATGTCGATAATCAGTTCACCGAATCCCATTCTCCTCAGAACTAGACAAATGAAGGACCAGGAAACTCTGTCATAGGCCTTAGCCATATCAAGCTTAATAACAACATTATTCCCCTCATTAGGCTTGTTGATGTTGTGAATAATCTCCTGTGCTAACATGATGTTCTATGTAATACTTCTCCCTTTTACAAACCCTGACTGATTTTCTGAAATGAGATGAGGAAGAATGGGAGCAAGTCTGATACAAATAAACTTGGAGATAATCTTGTTCGTAAAGTTGCTAAGACTGATGGGTCTAAATTCAGATAGCTTATTGGGATGATCCACTTTTAGGAGTAGGACCAAACACGCATGAGAAAAATATTTGGGCATGCTATGACCACAACAAAAATATCGAACTACTCCTAGAAGATCATTGCAAATGATATCCCAGCAAGCTTGGAAGAATTTTCCATTCATACCATCTGGCCCTGCAGCTGAATTAGGACTCATAGAGAAAACCACATGCTTAAGTTCCTCTATTGTAGGCATAGCTTGCAAGATCATATTTTGTTCTTCAGTAAGCATTCTAGGTATACAATTGAGGGCCTCTTCATTAATCCGTTTGTCATCCCCTGTAAAACTTTTCTGGAAATGTTTGCATGCTGCACTCGCTATAACTTTATCGCCTTCCAGAAATTCACCTTGATCATTGCAAATTTTATGAAAAAATAATCTCCTCATTCTACCTCTCATAAGAGCATGAAAGTATCTAGAATTTGCGTCCCCTTCTTTGAACCACTGAAGTTGAGTTTTCTGCTTAAGAATTGACTCTTTAAGCTTTATGTATCTGATATACGTAGCATTCAAACCGTGTAATGCAACTCTGTTTTCATCAGTGTTGTTGATAAGCAGTTCCTTTTCTGCACTTCTAATCTTTTCTTTATACTCTTTAACCGTGGCAAAAATATCACCATACTCAGTTTTAGACCATGCGCTAAAGGTTGAAGGAAGTCTCTTCATTTTCATATGGAATCTCCACATAGGATTTCCATGACACTCCCTGTTCCAGCAATTACTAACAGTCTGAAGAAACTAGCTATTTTCAACCCAACAATTTAAAAATTTGAAGTATCTGGTGATATTCTCTTGTCTGACTTTCATTTCCAGAAGTAAAGGCGTGTGATCAAACCCCACGGAAGATAGATGAGTATTAGAAGTGAACGGCATGCACTCTAACCACTTATCATTAACCATAGCTCTGTCAAGTCTTTTCCAAATTCTATCAGTGATAGATCTTTGATTACACCAAGTATATTCTGTCCATGAAAACCAACATCCAAAAGACAACAAGCCTCTATAAGTCCAATAAAAATCAAAACTTTTGTTCATGTTGTAAGGGATGCCTCCACGCTTCTCATCCGGATCAGTAATCACATTAAAATCACCCACTGTACACAAAGGAAGTTCAGTAGTAGCGAGCTGCAGTAACTTATCCCACAAAGGCCTTCTTAAATGATCTCTACATTTGGCGTAAATGAAGGTCATAAGAAAGGTAGAAGGATGTTCCACGTGTTTGAATTCACATGTAATCTGTTGTTCATCAGATTCCAAGACTCTACAGCTGACATCTTGAGTCCAAAAAATCCAAATCTTTACATTGGGATTACAAGTAGCCTCATTCATCTTGAGATGCATTCTACAAATATTTATCTGGTGCAACAACAAACTGGTCTCGATATTCAGCCTATATCGCATGAAAGTCCTATCAGAGATTGCATTCTCAATTTGGTTCCTGTGAGGTCCATGGCAACTGAAGATGATTATGGAGTAATACATTCAAAAGATGAGTCAGATCAGGATACTAAATCTATTGGGGACAATAATGATGAAACTAGTGAACATTTTATCAATGCTTCCGAAATGGCTGTAGATGTTGATTTGAATAAGGAGATTCAACATGCGATTGACAATCAAGGCCTTTCTCCAAGAAGTCATAAAAGAAAGGTCCCAACTACCAAAAAAGCTACTCATACTAGTAAGTCGGTCAATCAAGCCAGAAGACTCACTAGATACCAAAGCGAGAGTTTACAATGATAAGTGCTATTATCTGGAATGCTAGAATTATTCATACCAAAGGTGCTATGGAGAGAATTCAAAATCTTTCTACTGTTCATAAGTTGTCTATAATTGCAATTCTTGAGCCTTTTATAGTCAACTCCCAGATCAACATTTGTAGAATGCATCTCAAGATGAATGAGGCTACTTGTAATCCTAATGGAAAGATTTGGATTTTTTGGACTCAAGATGTCAGCTGTAGAGTCTTGGAATCTGATGAACAACAGATTACATGTGAATTCAAACACGTGGAACATGCTTCTACCTTTCTTATGACCTTCATTTACGCCAAATGTAGAGATTATTTAAGAAGGCCTTTGTGGGATAAGTTACTGCAGCTCGCTACTACTGAACTTCCTTGGTGTACAGTGGGTGATTTTAATGTGATTACTGATCCGGATGAGAAGCGTGGAGGCATCCCTTACAACATGAACAAAAGTTTTGATTTTTATTCGAGTTATAGAGGCTTGCTGTCTTCTGGATATTGGTTTTCATGGACAGAAATATACTTGGTGTAATAAAAAATCTATCATTGATAGAATTTGGAAAAGACTTGACAGAGCTATGGTTAATGATAAGTGGTTAGAGTGCATGCCGTTCACTTCTAATACTCATCTATCTTCCGTGGGGTTTGATCACACGCCTTTACTTTTGGAAATGAAAGTCAGACAAGAGAATATCACCAGATACTTTAAAATTTTAAATTGTTGGGTTGAAAATAGCCCGTTTCTTTAGACTGTTAGTAACTGCTGGAACAGGGAGTATCATAGAAATCCTATGTGGAGATTCCATATGAAAATGAAGAGACTTTCTTCAACCCTTAGCGCGTGGTCTAAAACTGAGTATGGTGATATTTTTGCCACGGTTAAAGAGTATGAAGAAAAGATTAGAAGTGTAGAAGAGGAACTGCTTATCAACAACACTGATGAAAACAGAGCTGCATTACACGGTTTGAATGCTACGTATATCAAATACATGAAGCTTGAAGAGTCAATTCTTAAGCAAAAAACTCAACTTCAGTGGTTTAAAGAAGGGGATGCAAATTCTAGATACTTTCATGCTCTTATGAGAGGTACAAGGAGGAGATTATTTATTCATAAAATTTGCAATGATCAAGGTGAGTTTCTGGAAGGAGATTAAGTTATAGCGAGTGCAGCATGCAAACATTTCCAGAAAATTTTTACAGGGGATGACAAATGGATTAATGAAGAGACCCTAAATTGTATACCTAGAATGCTTACTGAAGAACAAAATATGATCTTGCAAGCTATGCCTACAATAAAGGAACTCAAGCATGTGGTTTTCTCTATGAGTCCTAATTCAGCTGCAGGGCCAGATGGTATGAATGGAAAATTCTTCCAAGCTTGCTAGGATATCAATTGCAATGATCTTCTTGAAGTAGTCCGGTATTTTTGTTGTGGTCATATCATGCCCAAATATTTTTCTCATGCGTGTTTGGTCCTACCCCCAAAAGTGGATCATCCCAATAAGCTATCTGAATTTAGACATATCAGTCTTAGCAGCTTTACGAACAAGATTATCTCCAAGTTTATTTGTATCAGACTTGCTCCCATTCTTCCTCATCTCATTTCAGACAATCAGTCAGGGTTTGTAAAAGGGATAAGTATTACAGAGAACATCATGTTAGCACTGGATATTATTCACAACATCAACAAGCCTAATGAGGGGGATAATGTTGTTATTAAGCTTGATATGGCTAAGGCCTACGACAGAGTTTCCTGGTCCTTTTACGTGGCATAAGCATATACCTTTCAAAATTTCTTTTCTTCTTTGGAAAGCTCTTAGAGGTAAGCTTTCGACTAACAAAAAGATCACTATCTTTGGTTCAGAACCAGCGGATTGTTCTTGTTGTTATAGACCTGGACCTGACACCATTGATCACATTTTTATGTCTGGGAACTTTGCTAAATATATCTGGAAAATATTTTCTGATTCTCTAAGTATTCAACAGAGCTCCATTTCTTTGAAAAACTTTCTGATGAAGTGGTTGTTTTCGGAGTATAAAAATGAGGTGCACAAGCTTATTATGCAAGCTACACCTATAATTATTTGTTGGAACCTTTGGAAGAATAGATGTGCTAAGAAGTATGGCGACAAACAGTCCAACATTTCTAGAGTTATTTATTCCATCTCCAAGGAAATAACTCATCTCCTAATTACTGCCTTTCCTCAAATAAAATGGCTGGTTAGATGGACTAATTTGATGTCCATGGTTGAGCATTGCAAGCATGAGATCAAGGTTACTAAAGTTTGCTGGACTAAATCTTCAGCTCCATGGGTTAAGCTTAATACTGATGGAAGCGCCCTAGAGAACCCGGGTAACATTGGTGCAAGCGGGCTGCTTAGAGATCACCGAGGCAATTTCATCTATGCTTTTGCCATTCCATTGGGGATTGGTACCAATAATCAAGCTGAAGTTCGGGCAGCTATTTGTGGTCTTACTTGGTGCATTCAGAATGGGTACAACAGGATTATTCTTGAAGTAGATTCTAAACTTCATACCAAATGGCTGGTCCACAACATAAATCCTCCGTGGAGCGTCCATGAAGACATTGCTGCTCTTCAAAACTTAACTAACATTTTAGAGAGTTTTTGTTGCACACATTTCTACAGGGAAGCTAATTGTGTTGCAGATGTCTTATCTAAGCATAGCCACAGTCTGGATAACATCCATCATTTTTTTGATCATCATCACTTACCTGAAAAAGCAAGAGGATACTTCAGAATGGACAAGTTAGGGATGCCACATTTCAGAAGAAGAAAATTAAAGCGAATAGAGCTTTCCTAAAGACGCCATGTTTATATTTAGATTTTTCTCTTACTTTGTAAGGGGAGAGTCTCCCTTATTTATATATTCCTATTATACTTTGTACTGAGAGGAGTCCTCTCTTTTAGGTGTATAGACCTAGGTTTCTTTTTTAGTATCGGGGATAAGTCCACCGGCCTTAGTAGGATAGTTGACTCGGAACCACCATAGGATCAGAGGTCAGGTTTATGTCCCCCTTCTTTTATTTCCTTTTCTGCTTTTATTTATTTATAATAAGGCTTAGGGGTGCATGGCTCAACCCCTGATCGTCTCGGGAAGGAGAGCCCACAAAATCTCAATCCTCGGATGATACTTTAAAATAAAAAATCTTAAACCCTAAACCCTAAACCTTAAACCCTGAACCCTAAACCCTAAATCTTGAACCCTAAACCCTGAACCCTGAACCCTAAACCCTAAACCCTGAACCCTAAACGCTAAACCATGAAAACCAATATCCATAAGTTCGCAAGATACTATAATACTAAGAAAATCAAAGCTTTTGTTAATGTTGTAAGGAACCCCTCCCCTTTATTCTTTCGTAGTAGTGATAACATTAAAATCCCTAATTGTGCACCAAGGACCATGATATTCTGCATGATGAAGAAGTTTATCCCAAAGAGTTCTTGGAAGATGATCTCTACACTTGCCATATATAAAACTAGTAAGAAACATATCTTGGTGATTAAGTATCTTCCTCCTTATCTTCATCATTTATAGATTAAGTATCCTGGTGATGTTTATTTTTTGAATCAATGACTCTATATTCATCTTCCTCAACTGGAGGGCTTGTTGGAGCAGTGTTGAAATTTCATAGGACTGGTTGATCATTCTTCTAAATCTGAGTAAAATTATCATTAACATGTGCTTCTTTGCCTTGTCTCTTCTTTTTTCTATCTCTTTTATTTTTGTTGTCCTTTGCTTTAGACTTGTTGTTAGAATATGATAATGTTTGTTGAAAGACTTTAGCATCAATAGCCTTAGTCGGAGTAGTCAACTCAGGAGCACTATCAGGACTTCCAGCAATCTAATGAACATTTTCAGCATTCAAAGTTGATTTTACCTGAGAATCAGTCACCACAGCAGTACCTAAATTCTGAGGCTGCAATTGAATATAGGCAGCTTTACTGACACCCAAAGTAGAACCATAAAAAATATCAGGACCTGCAAGTTGTTGAATCTGAGCATTGTCAAAAACCTGACCTACAACCCTCTCATCAGTTTGATCCTTACAGCCCAGCTTAGAAGTTCCTAAACCAAAGCAAGCACCCAAGATCTGAGTAGCATCAGCATCAGTGCAAGCACCGAACATCTGACCCTTAAGTTCAAGATCACCATTGGAATAACCCTGAGCATTGTAAATAGTTTGTACGAAAATGCTCTCATTGTTCTGATCACCCATTTCTGGAGTATTATAAGAAATTTTAGCAGCTGAACCAATAGTGTTGACATGGTCTGGAACATTGTGTTGGGTAGAATTGTTGTCACGAATTTAAGCAGCAGGGGTGATATGAGTAGTGGTAGCAGGGGCTCTAGGGTCCAACCTATGCTCAACCAGCCTATTCTCATGCAAAACATGAGATCTACCACCTCCCTTTGGATCCCCTTTCCTACAAGTTAGTGGGTTTCTCCTTCATTCCCCCATCATCACCCCCAGACTTCTCAGCAATCACCAGAGCATTAAATATATTAATGGGGAGGGGTTGATGGAGCATTGAGTCAATACCTTCTATCTTGTTTGCTTCGTTATTCTGTTTGTTCAGCATTGTTTTAGGGGATGGACATGGGTTGGGACTTGTACTATCACCATGGGGTATTGGGATTGGGAGCACTGAATCAATACCTGACAGCTGGTCAAGTTGTTTTTGCTGCATACTATCTTAGTTTGGTCCATTCTCACCTGTTTGGTTGTTTTGTTGTTTTTGCTGCTCCATAACATGTTGATTTTTAGTTGATATGGGTTTATAAACCTAATTTTGTATGGTTGTTGCTGTTAGTGGTGGTGGTCCTCCTTAGTACCTGAAACACTTGCAGAACCATTAGTAGAAACTATTTGAGGGGTAAGGTCATTAGAAGATACCTGATTGTTTCCTTCAGCTACTAGTTGATTTTTGGATTTGTTTGCAGTTTAAGCTTCTTTTCTTCTCCTATACTCATTATCTCTTCTCTTTACATTGCAAGCATGTACAAGGTGGCCTTGATGCTTACAATAAGAGCAATAATTCGGAATGTCTTGATATTGAATTGCTTTCTATTTACCCACAGTATAATCATTCTTATCAAACCCTATCCAGATGTGAGGGGGTCTTTCTTTAGTGATATTTATTTACAGTCTCACTTTAGTCATACTACATCTTATTTTTTGAATAGAGGTTGTGTCTAAGTACAAGGTTTTACCCAGGTGATAAGAAGGCAGTTAGGAATTCTTTGTTGTAGAAATGCCAAGGTAGCTCTGGTAATGTGACCCAAATAGGAACAATATGAGTTTCTTCCTTTGGTGTAAATGTAGGAGTCCACTTTTGTAGCCTCATGAGTTTCTCTTCGATGTACATCCTTTGTTGAGTCCACACAGTTATGTAGTCTTGCTCATTATCCAAATCAATGTAGACATGTCTTGCATTATAGTGAGCAATTTTGACTCCACCATTGAGTTGGGTTTGCAAGATAAAAATTTTCCTAATCAACTCCATTTTAGGCATTGTATTTGTGAATTTTCCAATGAGTGTAAACTTGCACCTTTCAGCTAACTTCACTATGATTACCTTGTATAGTAGTAAGAGTAGGCATAACTAATTGAATAGAAACCTCATTCTTCATGTGATTACCTCTCAATTTGGTAGCATAAGACTGAACGATAGTAAAAGGAGCAGGTTCGGGGACAAGTTTATTTTTGTAGATGCTAGAAGGATTTGGAGCATTAGGTTTGGTCGAATTCTCCAATTGATCTTGATGGTTAGCCTTTTGAGTATTATGTTAGATGGAATCATCATTTTTGGTATTTTTTGGATCAATCGAAGTGTTGTTTTTTGGAATCTGATTTTGGTTATCGTGATCTTTGGGACTGTACTTGTCAAAATTTGTGGAGACTTTGGGAAATGCCAAGTTGGTGTGTTGTCGTTGTTTGTTTAGAGGACCTTGATTGGTGGGAATGAAGGTAATCATATTTTCCTTTGGCTGCGCATTAGTGGTTAGGTCGATAACACTTTGTTCGATTGCATCACATTGTAATTGAGCATTAGTGTTAACTAAATTACTGGATTTGAAAGTATTTGAATTCAATGGGTTAGTGTACTTACCTGTATTTGTTGTATCTTTCATCGAAGCACCTTCCCCAGTTAATTAACCTTCCTTGTTAGGCATAAAAGAGAAATTTGAGGAGCTCCGAGCCTTGTCTATTTGATTTTCTTGAGGGGATATACCTTTATTGTCTTCCTGAATCGAATTTGACAAGGAATTTTGATTGCCACTTACCTGAGTTCCATAGGTGGCAATATTGGCATTTTGTCGAGTTTAAACCTTAATCTCCAAATCGGTGGGGCATTGTTGCAAATTAATTGGGGCTTCTTGAGTCTTTGTATTTTTGTCCATGTTGCAATCAGAACCCCCAACCCAATTTCCAATTTGGCTGGTTACGGCGGCGGCCCCACCTTTATCAGTGTGCATCTTTTGGCATTGAAATTTTTCATTTTTGCTGGTTGAATTTCCAGTGTCGGAGTTGTACAGGGGTTCACCGAAATTTTCGCCATTAGAATGCTTTGAATTGTTTTGAGCTGATAGCTCAGCTAATGGAGCAAAAAACCCAAGGGTTGTGCTACCATGAAAATCGCCGGAAGATAGTTCAATTTTGACTTGTGCGCATGCAGCCTGCCTCGAGGTCGGATGAACAGTGATCGCTACTATTTTTTAACATTACCGGAGATGTAGGGGGAATTTCTTGATGGGGTTTTTTGCGTTAAATTCGTATTGTCAAGATCTACAACTTGATCTTTCGAATGAGATTTTTCATCGTTCGGAGGGGGATCAGGCCCCATGGAAACCTTGCGCCCACGCTTGGAATCCCTTAGCGAGAATTTTAGAGAGATATTTTAGAGAGAGAAAGAAATTGAGAAATAAGGATGTGATGTGGTTCGGGGGTTTGGGGTTTGGGGTTCATTAGGTTTCATTAAGGTTCATCGGGGTTCATTAGGGTTCTGGGGTTGGGGTTTGGGGTTTGGGGTTTGGGGTTTGAGGTTTGGGGTTCGAGCTTTGGGGTTTGGGGTTTAGGGTTTGGGGTTCGGGGTTCGGAGTTTGATGTTCTGGGTTCAGGTTTCGAGGTTCGAGGTTCGAGGCTTGGGGTTCAAGGTTCTACTAACACTAGGATTCAAGAAGATAACTACAACACCCTCCCTCAATTTGTACGGAAAGAATGAACGTGAAGATTAGCAGTGAGCTCACAAAAATGGATAGAAGGCAAAACTTTAGTGAATAAATCTGCAAGTTTTTCAGAGGTATGAACTTGAGATACCACCAAGTCACCATGACTGATCTTTTCACGAACAATATGATCGTCCAAAGCAATATGTTTTGTACAAGAGTGAAAAACTGGATTATGCACTAGGTGAATGGCTCTAATGTTTTCATATTTAGCGGAGATGGGAGAAGTAAGAAAAAAACCAAGATCACGAAGAATGTATTGGACCTATGTAGCCTCAGTAGTTAGAAAAAAGAGAGCCCTATACTCAGCTTCAGTACTAGAGCGTGTAATAGTAGGTTGTTTCTTAGCGGACCAAGAGATGATATTGGAGCCACGAAAAATGCAGAAACCAGTTGTTGATTGTCTTGTAGCAAAGAAACCAGCCCAATCGGAGTCGTAAACCCCAAACCCAAAATCCTGATGAACCCCGATGAACCTTGATGAACCCTAATAAACCCCGAACCCCAAACCCCGAACCTCGAACCCCAAACCCCTGAACCCCCAAACCCCATCACATCCTCATTTCTCAATTTCTTTCTCTCTCTAAAATATCTCTCTAAGGGATTCCAAGGGTGGGTGCAAGGTTGCCATGGGGCCTGATCCCCTCCGACCAATGAAAAATCTCATTCGAAAGATCAAGTTGTAGATCTTGACGATACGAATTTAATGCAAAAAAACTCCATCAAGAAATTCCACCCACATCTCTAGTAATGTTAAAAAATAGCAGCGATTACTGTTCATCCGACCTCGAGGCAGGCTGCATGGGCACAAGTTGAAATTGAACTATCTTCGGCCGCATTTCGTGGTAGCGCAACCCTTGGGTTTTGTGCTCCATTAGCTGAGCTATCAGCTTAAGATAATTCAAAGCATTCTAATGGCGAAAACTCCGACGAACCCCTGTACAACTCCGATACCAGAAATTCAACCAGTAAAAATAAAAAATTCCAACGCCAAAAGATGCACATGGATGAGGCGAACACAACTATGCAAAAATCCCCAATTTTTTCGTCTCAAAATGAGTTCAATTTGAATTTGAATGTTACGCCACCTAGGATGATTTCTGATGAAGGCAGGGTCGCCGCCGTAACCGGCCAAATTGGAAATTGGGTTGGGGGTTCTGATCGCAACATGGGCAAAAATACAAAGACTCAAGAAGCCCCAACTAATTTGCAACAATGCTCCACCGATTTGGAGATTAAGGTTTCAACTCGGCAAAATGTCAATATTGCCACCGATGGAACTCAGGTAAGTGGTAATCAAAATTCCTTGTCAAATTCGATTCAGGAAGACAATAAAGGTATATCCAATCAAGAAAATCAAATAGACAAGGCTCGGAGCTCGCCAAATTTCTCTTTTATGCCTAACAAGGAAGGCCAATTAACCGAGGAAGGTGCTTTGATGAAAGATACAACAAATACAGGTAAGTACACTAACCCATTGAATTCAAATACTTTCAAATCCAGTAATTTAGTTAACACTAATGCTCAATTACAATGTGATCTAATCGAACAAAGTGTTATCGACCTAACCACTAATGCGCAGCCAAAGGAAAATATGATTACCTGCATTCCCACCAATCAAGATCCTCTAAACCAACAACGACAACACACCAACTCGGCATTTCCTATAGTCTTCACAAAATTTGACAAGTACAGTCCCAAAGATCACGATAACCAAAATCAGATTCCAACAAACAACACTTTGATTGATCCAAAAAATACGAAAAATGATGATTCCATCCAACAAAATACTCAAAAGGCTAACCAGCAAGATCAATTGGAGAATTCCACCAAACCTAATGCTCCAAATCCTTCTAGCAGCTACAAAAATAAACTTGTCCCCGAACCTGCTCCTCTTACTGGCGTTCAGTCTTATGCTACCAGATTGAGAGCTAATCACATAAAGAATAAGGTTTCGATTTAATTAGCTATGCGTACTCTTACTACTAGACAAAGTTTGTCGGCTGTTATTTTTGAAACTGAAGATGTCATGGTGAAGTTAGCTGAAAAGTGCGAGTTTACACTCACTGGAAAATTCACATATACAATGCCCAAAATGGAGTTGATTAGGAAAAATTTTATCTTGCAAACCCAACTCAGTGGTGGAGTCAAAATTGCTCACTATAATGCAAGACATGTCTACATTGATTTGGATAATGAGCAAGACTACAAAACTGTGTGGACTCAACAAAGGATGTACATCGAAGAGAAACTCATATTGTTCCTATTTGGGTCACATTACCAGAGCTACCTTGGCACTTCTACAACAACGAATTCCTAACTGCCTTGTTATCACCTGTGGGTAAAACCTTGTACTTAGACACAACCTCTATTCAAAAACTAAGAGGTAGTATGACTAAAGTGAGACTACAAATAGATATCACTAAAGAAAGACCCCCTCACATCTGGATAGGGTTTGATAAGAATGATTATACTGTGGGTAAATAGTAAGCAATTCAATATGAAGACATTCCAAATAATTGCTCTAATTGTAAGCATCAAGGCCACCTTGTACATGCTTGCAATGTAAAGAGAAGAGATAATGAGTATAGGAGAAGAAAAGAAGCTTAAACTGCAAAAAAATCCAAAAATCAGCTAGTAGCTGAAGGAAAAAATCAGGTATCTTTTGATGACCTTACCCCTCAAATAGTTACTACTAATGGTTCTTAAAGTGTTTCAGGTACTAAGGAGGACCACCACCACCACCAACAGCACCAGTATAATCAGTCAAAGGGGGACTGTCAAACACAAAAAAAGAAAAACAATTTCAAGGAGTCAATCAAAATTCTCAGAAGAACAATGCAACAACCATACAAAATTAGGTTTATAAACCCATATCAACTAAAAATCAACATGTTATGGAGCAGCAAAAATAGCAAAACAACCAAACGGGTGCGAATAGACCAAACTAAGATAGTATGCAGCAAAAACAACTTGACCAGCTGTCAGGTATTGACTCAATGCTCCATCAACCCCTCCCCATTAATATGTTTAATGCTCTGGTGATTGCTGAGAAGTCTGGGGGTGATGATGGGGGAATGAAGGAGAAACCCACTAACTTGTAGGAAAGGGGATCCAAAGGGAGGTGGTAGATCTCATGTTTTGCATGAGAATAGGCTGGTTGACCATAGGTTGGACACTAGAGCCCCTGCTACCACTACTCATATCACACCTGCTGCTTAAATTCGTGACAACAATTCTACCCAACACAATGTTCCAGACCATGTCAACACTATTGGTTCAGCTACTAAAATTTCTTCTAATACTCCATAAATGGGTGATCAGAACAATGAGAGCATTTTCGTACAAATTATTGACAATGCTCAGGGTTATTCCAACGATGATCTTGAACTTAAGGGTCAGATGTTCGGTGCTTGCACTGATGCTGATGCTACTCAGATCTTGGGTGCTTGCTTTGGTTTTGGAACTTCTAAGCTGGGCTGTAAGGATCAAACTGAAGAGAGGGTTGCAGGTCAGGTTTTTGACAATGCTCAGATTCAACAACTTGCAGGTCCTGATATTTTTATGGTTCTACTTTGGGTGTCAGTGAATCTGCCTATATTCAATTGCAGCCACAAAATTTAGGTATTGCTGTGGTGACTGATTCTCAGGTAAAATCAACTTTGAATACTGAAAATGTTCATTAGATTGCTGGAAGTCCTGATAGTGCTCCTGAGTTGACTACTCCGACTAAGGCTACTGATGCTAAAGTCTTTCAACAAACATCATCATCCTCTAACAACAAGTCTAAATCAAAGGACAACAAAAATAAAAGAGATAGAAAAAAGAAGAGACAAGGCAAAGAACCACATGTTAATGATAATTCTACTCAGATTCAGAAGAATGATCAACCAGTCCTATGAAATTTCAACACTGCTCCAACAAGCCCTCCAGCTGAGGAAGATGAATATAGAGTCATTGATTCAGAAAATAAACATAACCAGGATACTTAATCTATAAATGATGAAGATAATGGAGGAAGAAGAGAGTGTTCAGCTAGCTGAAGCTGGAGAATTAAATCCTCACAGTGCTAATCAAGAAGAGATTCAACAGGTTGCTAATAACCAATATTTATCTCCTAGGGGAAGAAAATAGAAAAGGAAAACCAAAAATCATTCTACCACCAGTACTTCTGCTGATACCAGCAGACCCATCATCACAAGATCCAGAAGTAGATGTGCCCAATGATTCACACCATTTGTTGGAATGCTAGAAGCATTAACACCAAAGGTGTATTGGAAAGACTCCAACAACTTCAGAATGTCCACAAAGTCTGTTATTGCCATTCTTGAACCTTTTTCTGATAACTCACAGCTCAACACTTACAAGAATCACCTTTGGATGAAAATGCCTATTGTAATCATAATGGTAAGATTTGGATTTTTTGGAATAAAGACGTTGATTGTACAGTGCTATATTTTGATGATCAACATATAATCTGTGAGCTCAACCATGTCGAACTTCCATCTACTTTTCTTACCACTTTCATCTATGCCAAGTGTAGAGATCATCTCCGAAGACCTCTTTGGGATAAAATTCTTCATTATGCAGAATATCATGGTCCTTGTGAATATTTGTTTTCATAGTTTAGGGTTTAGGTTTTAGAGTTTTTTTTTTTTTTTAATAAAGTATCATCCGAGGGTCGAGAGTTTTTGGGCTCTCCCACTCGAGATGATCAGGGGTTGAGCCATGCACCCCCAAGCCTTATTATTAAAAAAGAGAAAATAGAAACTGAAAGTACACGGAGGGGGGCATAAACCTGACCTCCAAACCTATGGTGGTTTCAGGTCAACTGATCCACGATAGTCATTTGACCCGTCCCCAATACTGAAATGGAAACCTAGTGCTATGCACCTAAGAGCGAGGACTCCTCGCGGTACAGAGTAGACTAGGAATAAATAAATAAGGGAGACTCTCCCCTTACAAGTAAGAGAAAAATCAAAATACACATGACGACTACATAAAATCTGAAATCCGCGGAAATGCAGAAACAATGAAGAATATAAAAAATCATTTTTTTATAGCCGCGGAAATGCAGAAACAATGAAGTCATTTCGATACCTGCCACAGTGAAAGAATCAGCCTTCGTTGGAGGAATCAAGGTGGTTTCTTTATTCTCTTCAACTTTCTCCGTCGAAAGCTCATCGTGCCAAGCTTGTCTTGAATAAAATACCCTTTTGCTTCTCTAGGCAGCTGCTGGTGAGTGTAGTAGTGTTGAGGAATGTCATAGCGGTGGCTATACTTAGACAGAGCATCCGCCGTGTAGTTAGCTTCCCTGTATACATGATGACACTGAAATGATTCAAGCTGACTGACGAGCTTTTGAAGTTCCTGAAGGTCAGTATCAAGTCTCCAAAGTGGTTGGATATTGTGATTGAGCCATTTGATAAGAAGCTCGGAGTCCACTTCTATGATAAGCTTATTATAGCCATGTTGGATGCACCAAGAGACTCCGAAGATAGCCGCTTTTACCTCAGCCTGATTATTGGTGCCAATGCTGAAAGGAGTGGAGAAAGCATAGATTAAGTTGCCATGATGATCGCCGAGAATACCCCCTCGACCAGTGCTGCCCGAGTTCTGTAGTGCGCTCCCATCAGTGTTTAACTTATAGAAATCAACCGCGGGCTTTTTCCAAGTAATGCTGGTTACTTTAACATCATGTCTGCAGCTTTCAACAATGGAAACCAAATCGTTCCAGCTGGTCGGCCAACTTATATGTGGGAAAGAAGCAGCAAGTAAAAAGTAAATGTCCTTGAAAACTAGGAATTTAACTCTTGCAATATTGGACTTCTTTCCCCCATATTTGCTAGCACATCGGTTCTTCCAAAGGTTCCAGCAAATGAATATAGGAGTGGCATGGATCAACAGCTTGTGGGCAGCATTTCTATGCTCCGTAGCCCACCATTTAAGAAGACAAATATGCAACGGAGCTGCTGCATATTTGCTGCCCATGTTCCCGGAGAAAAACTGCCATATATGTCGCGCAAAATGGCTAGAAACAAAGACGTGATCAATGGTTTCAGGTGCTGTTCGGTTGTAGCAAAAACAGTCGACCAGTGTTCTCCCAAACTGAGTGATCCTATCATTAGTTGGGAGTTTTCCTCGCAATGCTCTCCAAAGAAGGAAGGATACCTTAAATGGTATGTTTTTATGCCACGTGTTGGTATGGAGACGAGTCTTTTCCTTCTTCGCTCAAACTAGCTCCCACGCCATGTCTGATTCTTTTACGTGGCATAAGCATATACCTTTCAAAATTTCTTTTCTTCTTTGGAGAGCTCTTAGAGGTAAGCTTCCGACTAACGAAAGGATCACTACCTTTGGTTCGGAACCAGCGGATTGTTCTTGTTGTTATAGACCTGGACCTGACACCATTGATCACATTTTTATGTCTGGGAACTTTGCTAAACATAGCTGGAAAATATTTTCTGATTCTTTGAGTATTCAACATAGCTCCATTTCTTTGATAAACTTTCTGATGAAGTGGTGGTTTTCAGAGTATAAAAATGAGGTGCACAAGCTTATTATGCAAGCTACACCTATAATTGTTTGTTGGAACCTTTGGAAGAATAGATGGGATAAGAAGTATGGCGACAAACAGTCCAACATTTCTAGAGTTATTTATTCCATCTCTAAGGAAATAACTCATCTCCTAATTACTGCCTTTCCTCAAATAAAATGGCTGGTTAGATGGACTGATTTGATGTCCATGGTTGAGCATTGCAAGCATGAGATCAAGGTTACTAAAGTTTGCTAGACTAAACCTTCAGCTCCATGGGTTAAGCTTAATACTGATGGAAGCGCCCTAGAGAACCCGGGTAACATTGGTGCAGGCGGGGTGCTTAGAGATTACCGAGGCAATATCATCTATGATTTTGCCATTCCATTGGGGATTGGTACCAATAATCAAGCTGAAGTTCGGGCAGCTATTTGTGGTTTTACTTGGTGCATTCAGAATGGGTATAGCAGGATTAGAGTGGATGGTCCACAACATAAATCCTCCGTGGAGCGTGCATGAATACATTGCTGCTCTTTAGAACTTAACTAACATTTTAGAGAGTTTGTGTTGCACATATGTCTACAGGAAAGCTAAGTATGTTGCAGATGTCTTATCTAAGCATAGCCACAGTCTGGATAACATCCATCATTTTTTTGATCATCATCACTTACCTGAAAAAGCAAGAGGATACTTCAGAATGGACAAGTTAGGGACGCCATATTTCAGAAGAAGAAAATTGAAGTGAATAGAGCTTTCCTGAAGACGCCATGTTTATATTTAGATTTTTCTCTTACATTGTAAGGGGAGAGTCTCCCTTATTTATATATTCCTAGTATACTTTGTACCGAGAGGAGTCCTCTCTTACAGGTGCATAGACCTAGGTTTCTTTTTTAGTATCGGGGATGAGTCGACCGACCTTAGTAGGATAGTTGACTCGGAACCACCATAGGATCGGAGGTCAGGTTTATGTCCCCCTTCTTTTATTTCCTTTTCTGCTTTTATTTATTTATAATAAGGCTTGGGGATGCATGGCTCAACCCCTGATCATCTCGGGAAGGAGAGGCCACAAACTCTCAATCCTCGGATGATACTTTAAAATAAATAAAAAACTAAACCCTAAACCCTGAACCCTGAACCCTGAACCCTGAACCCTGAACCCTAAACCCTAAACCTTAAACCCTAAACCATGAAAACCAAGATCCATAAGTCTGCAAGCTTCTATAATACTAAGAAAATCAAAGCTTTTGTTAATGTTGTAAGGAACCCCTCCCCTTTTTTCTTTCGTAGTAGTGATAACATTAAAATCCCCAATTGTGCACCAAGGACCATGATATTCTGCATGATGAAGAAGTTTATCCCAAAGAGGTCTTCGGAGATGATCTCTACACTTGGTATAGATGAAAGTGGTAAGAAAAGTAGATAGAAGTTCGACATGGTTGAGCTCACAGGTAATATGTTGATCATTAGAATCTAGCACCGTAAAATCAACGTCTTGATTCTAAAAATGCAAATCTTACCATTATGATTACAATAGGCATTTTCATCCAAAGGTGATTCTTATAAGTATTGAGCTGTGATTTATTAGAAAAAGGTTCAAGAATGGCAATAACAGACTTTGTGGACATTCTGAAGTTGTTGGAGTCTTTCCAATACACCTTTGGTGTTAATGCTTCTAGCATTCCAACAAATGGTGTGAATCATTGGGCACATCTACTTCTAGATCTTGTGATGATGGGTCTGCTGGTATCAGCAGAAGTACTGGTGGTAGAATGATTTTTGGTTTTCCTTTTCTCTTTTCTTCCCCTAGGAGATAAATATTGGTTATTAGCAACCTGTTAAATCTCTTCTTGATTAGCACTGTGAGGATTAAATTCTCCAGCTTCAGCTAGTTGAACACTCTCTTCATCCTCCTTGCCTTCATCATTTATAGATTAAGTATCTTGGTGATGTTTATTTTTTGAATCAATGACTCTATATTCATCTTCCTCAGCTGGAGGTCTTGTTGGAGCAGTGTTGAAATTTCATAGGACTGGTTGATCATTCTTCTGAATCTGAGTAGAATTATCATTAACATCTGATTCTTTGCCTTGTCTCTTCTTTTTTCTATCTCTTTTATTTTTGTTGTCCTTTGCTTTAGACTTGTTGTTAGAAGATGATGATATTTGTTGAAAGACTTTAGCATCAATAGCCTTAGTCGGAGTAGTCAACTCAGGAGCACTATCAGGACTTCCAGCAATCTAATGAACATTTTCAGCATTCGAAGTTGATTTTACCTGAGAATCAGTCACCACAGCAGTACCTAAATTCTGAGGCTGCAATTGAATGTAGGCAGCTTCACTGACACCCAAAGTAGAACCATAAAAAATATCAGGACCTGCAAGTTGTTGAATCTGAGCATTGTCAAAAACCTGACCTGCAACCCTCTCATCAGTTTGATCCTTATAGCCCAGCTTAGCAGTTCCAAAACCAAAGCAAGCACCCAGGATCCGAGTAGCATCAGCATCAATGCAATCACCGAACATCTGACCCTTAAGTTCAAGATCATCATTGGACTAACCCTGAGCATTGTCAATAATTTGTACGAAAATGCTCTCATTGTTCTGATCACCCATTTCTGGAGTATTATAAGAAATTTTAGCAGCTGAACCAATAGTGTTGACATGGTCTGGAACATTGCATTGGGTAGAATTGTTGTCACGAATTTAAGCAGTAGGGGTGATATGAGTAGTGGTAGCAGGGGCTCTAGGGTCCAACCTATGGTCAACCAGCCTATTCTCATGCAAAACATGAGATCTACCACCTCCCTTTGGATGCCCTTTCCTGCAAGTTAGTAGGTTTCTCCTTCATTCCCCCATCATCACCCCCAGACTTCTCAGCAATCACCAGAGCATTAAACATATTAATGGGGAGGGGTTGATGGAGCATTGAGTCAATACCTGCTATCTTGTTTGCTTCGTTATTCTGTTTATTCAGCATTGTTTTGGGGGATGGACATGGGTTGGAACTTGTGCTATCACCATGGGGTATTGGGATTGGGAGCACTAAATCAATACCGAACAACTGGTCAAGTTGTTTTTGCTGCATACTATCTTAGTTTGGTCCATTCGCACCTGTTTGGTTGTTTTGTTGTTTTTGCTGCTCCATAACATGTTGATATTTAGTTGATATGGGTTTATAAACCTAATTTTGTATGGCTGTTGCATTGTTCTTCTGAGAATTTTGATTGACTCCTTTAAAATTTTTCTTTTTGTGTGTTTGACAGTCCCCCTTTGGCTGATTATACTGGTGCTACTGTTGGTGGTGGTGGTCCTCTTTAGTACCTAAAACACTTGCAGAACCATTAGTAGTAACTATTTGAGGGGTAAGGTCATTAGAAGATACCTAATTTTTTCCTTCAGCTACTAGCTGATTTTTGGATTTGTTTGCAGTTTAAGCTTCTTTTCTTCTCCTATACTCATCATCTCTTCTCTTTACATTGCAAGCATTTACAAGGTGGCCTTGATGATTACAATAAGAGCAATAATTCGGAATGTCTTCATATTGAATTGCTTGCTATTTACCCACAGTATAATCATTCTTATCAAACCCTATCCAGATGTGAAGGGGTCTTTCTTTAGTGATATCTATTTGCAGTCTCACTTTAGTCATACTACCTCTTATTTTTTGAATAGAGGTTGTGTCTAAGTACAAGGTTTTACCCACAGGTGATAACAAGGCAGTTAGGAAATCCTTGTTGTAGAAGTGCCAAGGTAGGTCTGGTAATGTGACCCAAATAGGAACAATATGAGTTTCTTCCTTTGGTGTAAATGTAGGAGTCCACTTTTGTAGCCTCATGAGTTTCTCTTCGATGTACATCCTTTGTTGAGTCCACATAGTTATGTAATCTTGATCATTATCCAAATCAACGTAGACATTTCTTGCATTATAATGAGCAATTTTGACTCCACCACTGAGTTGGGTTTACAAGATAAAATTTTTCCTAATCAACTCTATTTTAGGCATTGTATTTGTGAATTTTCCAATGAGTGTAAACTTGCACCTTTCAGCTAAGTTCACCATGACATCTTCAGTTTCAAAAATAACAGCCGACAAACCTTGTCTAGTAGTAAGAGTAGGCACAACTAATTGAATAGAAACCTCATTCTTCATGTTATTAGCTCTCAATCTGGTAGCATAAGACTGAACGACAGTAAAAGGAGCAGGTTCGGGGACAAGTACATTTTTGTAGCTGCTAGAAGGATTTGGAGCATTAGGTTTGGTGGAATTCTCCAATTGATCTTGCTGGTTAGCCTTTTGAGTATTTTGTTGGATGGAATCATCATTTTTGGTATTTTTTGGATCAATCGAAGTGTTATTTTTTGGAATCTGATTTTGGTTATCATGATCTTTGGGACTGTACTTGTCAAAATTTGTGGAGACTTTAGGAAATGCCGAGTTGGTGTGTTGTCATTGTTGGTTTAGAGGATCTTGATTGGTGGGAATAGAGGTAATCATATTTTCCTTTGGCTGCGCATCAGTGGTTAGGTCGATAACACTTTGTTCGATTGCATCACATTGTAATTGAGCATTAGTGTTAACAAAATTACTGGATTTGAAAGTATTTGAACTCAATGGGTTAGTGTACTTACTTGCATTTGCTGTATCTTTCATCGAAGCACCTTCCCCGGCTAATTGACCTTCCTTGTTAGGCATAAAAGAGAAATTTATGGAGCTCCGAGCCTTGTCTATTTGATTTTCTTGAGGGGATATACCTTCATTGTCTTCCTGAATCGAATTTGACAAGGAATTTTGATTACCACTTACCTGAGTTCCATCGGTGGCAATATTGGCATTTTGCCGAGTTGAAACCTTAATCTCCCAATTGGTGGAGACTTGTTGCGAATTAATTGGGGCTTCTTGAGTCTTCGTACTTTTGTCCATGTTGCGATCAGAACCCCCGACCCAATTTCCAATTTGGCCGGTTATGGCGGCGGCCCCACCTTCGTCAGAAATCGTCCTAGGTGGCGTAACATTCAAATTCAAATTGGACTCATTCTGAGATGAAACAATTGGGGATTTTTACATGGTTGTGTTCGCCTCATCAGTGTGCATCTTTTGGCGTTGGAATTTTTCATTTTCGCTGGTTGAATTTCCGATGTCAGAGTTGTACAGGGGTTCACCGGAGTTTTCGCCATTAGAATGCTTTGAATTGTCTTGAGTTGATAGCTCAGCTAATGGAGCACAAAACCCAAGGGTTGCGCTACCATGAAACTCGCCCGAAGATAGTTTAATTTTGACTTGTGCCCATGCAGCCTGCCTTGAGGTCAGATAAACAGTGATTGCTACTATTTTTTTACATTATCGGAGATGTGGGTGAAATTTCTTGATGGGGTTTTTTGCGTTAAATTTGTATCGTTAAGATCTACAACTTGATCTTTCGAATGATACTTTTCATCGGTCGGAGAGGGATCAGGCCCCATGGCAACCTTGCACCCACCCTTGGAATCCCTTAGAGAGAATTTTAGAGAGATATTTTAGAAAAAGAAATTGAGAAATGAGGATGTGATGAGGTTCGGGGGTTTAGGGGTTTGGGGTTTGCGGTTTGGGGTTTTAGGTTCAAGGTTTATTGGGGTTCATTGAGGTTCATCGGGGTTTATCAGGGTTCTGGGTTTGGGGTTCTTGGTTTGAGTTTGGGGTTCAAGGTTTGGGGTTCAGGGTTGGGGGTTTGGGGTTCGGGGTTTAGGGTTCGGGGTTCGGAGTTCGAAGTTTGAGGTTCGAGGTTCGAGGTTTAAGGATAGGGTTTGGGGTTCGAGGTTCGGGGTTTGAGATTCGAGATTCGAGGTTTGGGGTTTGGGGTTCGGTGTTCAGTGTTCTACTAACACTAGGATTCAAGAAGATAGCTACAATACCCTCCCTCAATTTGTACGGAAAGAATGAACGTGAAGATTGGCAGTGAGCTCACAAAAACGGATAGAAGGCAAAACTTTAGTGAACAAATCTTCAAATTTTTCAGAGGTATGAACATGAGATACCACCAAGTCACCATGACTGATCTTTTCACGAGCAAAATGATCGTCCAAAGCAATATGTTTTGTACGAGAGTGAAAAACTAGATTATGCGCTAGGTGAATGGCTCTAATGTTGTCACATTTACCGGAGATGGGAGAAGTAAGAAAAAGGCCAAGATCACAAAGAATGTATTGGACCCTTGTAGCCTCAGCAGTAGCAACAAAAAGAGCCTTATACTCAGCTTCAGTACTAGAGCGTGCAATAGTAGGTTGTTTCTTAGTGGACCAAGAGATGATATTGGAGCCAAGAAAAATACAGCAACCAGTTCTTGATCGTCTTGTAGCAAAGAAACCAGCCCAATCGGAGTCGTAATGAATATTAAGTGCAAGGGAAGAATTTTTATATAACTGCAAGCCCCAATCAGTTATGCCACTTAGGTACCTAAAAATGCGTTTTACTGCTTGAAGATGTAATTGTCTCGGCTGGTGAAGAAATTGAGAAGCAAGGTTTACAACAAATTGAATGTTTGGCCGAGTGAAAGACAAGTATTGTAGACTCCCAACCATTTGACGATAGGTAGAAGGATCTTCAAGCAAAGGAGAAGAAGTTGAATTCCAGTCAAGCTTATTGTGAAGTGGAGTAAGTACGAATTTACACTTCTCAAGTTTAAACCGATGAAGTATAGAAGTAATATAACGATGTTTCACCAATAGCAGCCCTAAGGAATTATGCTTCAATTCAACGCCAAGAAAGTAAGTAAGAGGGCCTAAGTCCTTCATTGAGAATTCTGTACTCATAGAAGTGATAAATTGAGATACCAATGACTTCGAAGAGCCAAAAACATCTATATCGTCAACATAGATCAAAAGAATTATGTAATCACTCCCCGAGTAAAAAAAAACTATTGTCCGACATACATTGTGTAAAACAAAGATCAATAAGAAAATGACCAAGACGATAGAACCAAGCACGCGGTGATTGTTTAAGACCATATAGAGCATGGTGTAACTTGCAAACATAATGAGGATAATCTGGATGGACAAAACCTTTTGGTTGACACATATAAACTGTCTCAGATTACTCACCATGTAAGAATGCATTGGACCCATCAGGTTGATGCATGGACCAGTTTTGTTAAAGGGCCAAAGATAGGAATAAACAAATTATGCTAGGCTTGATAACAGGAGAAAGTGTCTCAAAATAATCCACTCCAGGCTACTGCGAAAAACCTTGATCCACTAACCGAGATTCATATATTTCAACAGAGCCGTTAACGCAAAACTTAGTTCGAAACACCCATTTATTGCCAACAATATTTACATTTGCTGGAGGAGGAGCCAAAGACCAAGTTTTATTTTTAACTAGAGCATCAAATTCGACACTCATGGCATGCTTCCAATGGAGATCTTTAGAAGCTTGAGAAAAGGAGGTAGGTTCAGATAAAATATAAGTACTTGAAGCTGTTAAAGAAGGAAAAATACGTGGTTTGAGTGAACTAGTTTGAGAACGAGTAATCATGGGATGAGAGTGTAGTTTAATGGCGATTAGAGTAGATTTAGGCACACAAATATTGTCAGATGAAGGTTGAATTGGTGTTAGTTGTGCCTGGGATAAATCCATACGACGACCTTCAGAAGAAAGATTTAAAGTATCTGCAGGACATTGATTCAAAGGGGAGTGCATAAGGTGTGAGAGAGGAGCTGGAGAACATTCATTAAAATCTTTAAGGCTAGAATCACGAGAATTAGGTGACATTCCTCTGAAGACTACTGCTAGGTGTGATTGCTGCTTAATTTTGGCGATAGGAGTTTCTAAATTAAAAGATTTAGTATTATGTGCATTGGGCAAACATGAAGAAGGTTGAGCAGGAAGAAGTCCCATTTGAAACAAATTAGGAGAAGGTTCTCCAGAACGTGGGAAATGGATTGGAAAATAAGAAGAATTAGAGGAGTTATCTAAAACAATGTTGGATGAGATAGAATTAGGTGCGGTTGTTGGATAAGTAGGAAAGAAGGTCTGAAATAGAAAAGAGTCTTCAACAAAATGAACATGCTGAGAGGTGATAACTCTATTTGAATTAGGATCCAAACACTTAAAACCTTTATGTTTATCGGATGAACTGTTACAAAGGGATAACAGAGGCATCCAAATACATGAATAAGATTATAATCTGGCGCACGACCACAAAGTCATTCAAACGGAGATGGGAAATGCAGCACCGGAAGAGGAGTAACATTAATTAGGGAGACGGCATACAGACAAGCATCATCCAAAAATTTGAAAGCCATAGATGCTTGAAAAATAAGACAGTGTAGGACATTTGCAATTTGTCTATGTTTGCGCTTGGCCATACCATTTTAAGCAGACGTGTAAGGACAAGAAAAATGATGGACTATGCCATTTTGCTTGAAAAATGAACTAAATTTTTTGTTAACGTATTCACCACATCCATCAGACTGGAAATAAGAAATGGAGGTGTGAAAAACATTTTTAACCATGGTATAAAATTCTTTGAATTTGTCAAACGTTTTAGAATTTTTGTGCATCAAGTAAACCCAAGAGAATTTGGTGTAATCATCAAGGAATAAAATGTAATAACAATATCCAAAATTTGAGACAATAGGAGCATGCCATACATCTGAATGAATTAAAACGAATGGAGAACTTACATTAGTACTAGATAAAGGAAAAGACATTCAAGTTTGCTTGCCTAAATGACAAACATTACAAGAATTATTGCTAATAGAAGAAGTACTACTTATTCATTTTCTAACAACTAAAGAGCTAAGAGATTCTCAGCCAGGATGTCCTACACGCTGGTGCCAAAGTGAAGCAGGCAGAATTTTAGCAAAGAGACCAAGGCTGGAAGAGCTGGATGGAGCAACACGTAGAGGATAGAGGGACCCAGAATTATTACAATAGAGTAATGTTGTTCCGGTCTTGATGTCCTTGACAAAAAAAACAGAGTCAGTAAATTGAATAAAACAATTATTACCAGCACATAAGCGTTGAATAGAAAATAGATTTTTAGTGAGGGATGGGACATATAGTACGTTCTTTAAAAGAAGAGGTTTAGAGATTGTTGAAAGAGTAGAATAACCAATAGATTTAATTGGGAGAAGAGTACCATCTCCAACCATAACTTGAGAAGAACCAGAATAAGGAGTGTGAGAAGTAAGAGTAAAAGGATCAGGAGTCATGTGTGCAGATGCCCCAGAGTCTCTGGATACCAAACTGTTGGTTGAACCTCCTCCAAATTCATGGCAGCAAATGATTGAGGAACATTGTTAGCCACAAAGGAATGATTGAACCTGTTTCTACACTCCAACACAGTGTGATTATAGTGAAAACAAATTTGACATTGCTCAACGGGAGAGAAAAGGGATTTACCCAAAATACCAGTACTAGGGGAAGAAGGCCGAGATTGTTGTTGGAAACCAGACCATGAAGAGTTCTGGTAACCTCAGCCTCTACCGTGTTGACCCTTATTATTTCTACCATGGCCTTGTCGATCATAGTGTCCTTTTGCAAATTGATTTCCATTAACAGATGACCGATATGACTGATTTCCATTAATAGATGATGACAAATTAGAAGTGTTCTTACCTTGAGTGGCCACCAACAAAGCGGTTTGAGAATTTGAATCTTCAGAAGTATATGCATTAATGTGAGCTTCTTCAATAGAAAGGAGTGGTCGTAATGCAATGAAAGAAGAAAGTGAGCCAGTAACATTTAATCCAGACATAAAGGTATGATAATATGAAAGTAATCCTTGCAGCGTTTGAGTTACTAGATCATCAGCAGTTACAGGTTTACCAATTTCTCTGAGAGGGCAGGCAATTGAGTGAAATTTTTTAAGATAATCCTCCATAGAAAGGGACCCCTTTTTGATGTTTTGGAATTTAGACTTGAGGCAAATTATAGAGGAAGAGACTTGATCTGAATATAGGGAGGCTAAGGTGTCCCAAGCTTGTTTTGATGTCTCACAAGCATAGTTCAAAAGTGTGTCAAGAGCAACGGAAGAGAGGGTTGTATTAATCCAACTTAATGCAATAGTATCACACTAAATCCATCTATTAAGGAAAGAATATTGTGAATTTTAAGGACAGTGAGAAAAACTTTCTTCCAAGTAAGGTAGTTGACGTATGTCAATTCAATAAGAATAAAACCTTTGATTTTGAAAACTACTGGAGGGGGATTTGGAAGGCCAAGAGAAGATTGATTTATGGCAGTTTGAGCAGAGGCAGTGGTGGTCTGAGATGAGGAAATTTGTGAAGCCATGGAAAGGATGGTTTAAGGCTTTGATACGAAGATGAAATAGATAAAGTGAAGGGTTAAAGTGTGAGCCTTTCTCATTCTATATTTCTGTATTTATAAAGTGGAATCACAGCATATATCTATCTAACAGATAAGTACAAGAATAAATACAAAATAGAGTTCTACTAAAACTAGGATACAAGAAGATAACTACAACAAAAACAAGGTTATACTCCTCCAAATTTCAGGTCACATAATGCTGGTGGTAACAATTTCTCACCACATAATAGGGGTAACAACTATACTAGCACTGGTAGCAAGTCTTCCTAAACTGCAAGCATGGTAGTGGGACCAGGTGATGCTGCCAGTTCCAGTCATGAAGTGAATTCTACACCACTGGTAAAACCTTATACATTTATAGATGAAGAGTACACTCAAATCATGAACATGTTTAACAAGGATACTAAGGATATGAAACAAGTCAATATGATAGGTATTACCATTTGTTTTTTATCCGAGGCTTGTTCTAACAATTGGATTGTAGATTCAGGAGCTACAAATCATGTGTCTGCCCATAGACACTTGTTCAAAGATAGCACCAGCCTGGTTCCAAGACACTTGGACAAATTGCACCTTTCAATAAGTGATGAAGTCATAACTTTCCACACTGGAGAGGCCTATATGTTTACAGATGATGTGATCAAAGATGTCCTCTTTGTTCCAGATTTTAGACTAAATTTGTTGTTTGTTGCTAAGATAACCAAGGAGCTGTCATGCTTTGTGTCCTTTTATCCTGATTTCTGTGTATTTCAGGACCTCTTCAATGGCAAGGTGAAGGGGATTGGTAAACAAGAGGGTGGACTGTATGTTATTAAAGGAGAATGGAAAAATAATTGTTATACCCATTTTAACACAGGTCAAAATAGTGTACAAAATATTGAAAAACTTCGGAGTTAAATTTAAGGAAGTCGCCACCTAATTAGTTCTACGGTGAATTAGGACACCTATTACAAACTACGTGATTAAAATAAATAATTACTTCATTTTAAGGTCTGCAAAACCTAAAATTCTAGGTAAGGATTCTATTTATCCTAAAGGGAAGGGATTAGGCACCCTAAAGGATCCGCTAACTACGGTTAACCGGCCAAACTTAGATTAGATAAGAAAATCAAATATTAAATTAAGAAAAGATATATATAAGGCATTAAAAATTATTATTTTGTTTGTCTTTTATAAGATAATATATGCTAACTAAAAAGATTAGAAAATATTTTAGAACATCCTCGCCATAAATAAAAATAAAATAAAATAAAATAAAGTAAATTAACAAGACTTCTAACAATTCATCAGGGGAAAACATACACTTAATCCTTGTCAAGGAACACGTGAACAAGCCTCATAAAAAAAACCCTCATATCATAATATTAAAACCTATTATCCCTCAAACTCCACAACAACAACAACAAAAAATCTATTGTATTCCCACAGTGATAAACATAATGAGTTTTGGACAAAATCAAATAAAATATCCTTTCCTTTAAAAACCTTTCATAGCATAACTTATAATAGAACATTTTTCCTTATATCTCCTAACATTTTATAACAATATAATAATACTTTAATTAAGCGTAATCATTTCTCGTTAGATATTTCAAATAAAGAAGAACACTAGTTTACAGCAAACTATTCAACATTTGTTATCTTATGAAAAGAAAGAAAGAAGTTAGATTTTTAAAAAAACTTTTCCTTTAAAAAAAAAATCAATAAAGCTTTAAAATTAATTGATAAAGAAATGACAACCCTTGTAATGCAAAAAGATAAAGTAAAGCAATTATTTGTTTTTTCTTCTTTCAACACCCGTTTTAATAAAAAAAAAAATGCAACTATTTTCCCTTTCCTTTCATGCACCTCTGGTGCCATAAATGGAATTAGCCGGTAACGCACGTATCAATTTTTGAAAAAAAATAATATGAGTATAATTAATATTTTCTCCATTTTTTATTTTTAGTTGACCCTCTTTTTATTTTAAAATAATAATTTGTTTCACATTACTTGTCCCAATTGTAAAATCAAGATTATTTTACACATATTTTTCCATTCTACTCATATCATTAAATGACTAAATAAATATAAATACTCAAAGTTATGTTTTTTTAAAGCATAATTAATAAGGCTAATTTAATAATAATAATAAATTCTATTAATTATTCCTTAATGGGAGTACTAAGTTCATAGGGCCAACTAAAATAAAACAGAGAGAGTATTTAGTATTGATAATAGCATTGAAGATATATTTAAAATCTCCTCAATACCAAAATAAAATCGCAGGATGATAACAACAACATACCAAATAAGGCCTAAAATAAATTAATTCATAAAAAAAGATCAAAATGAGGCAATCTTACTAAAATAAGAACTACAGCAACAAGGACACCAAATAAACTCAAAATACGAAACTAGAACATAGATATTGGATGAGTTAACCAAATAAATAATAATCTAAAATAACATTAATTCTTATCAACCATTTTCATGCATAGCCCTAAAATAAATAGAATAAGTAAACGGATCCAGATAGGCAGAGTTGAGATAAATGACAAGAAGCTATAAACAATCGTATTTTATTTCTAAAAAAAAAATAACTGAAACAAAAAATGTGAAGATGAAGGCGAATACTGACCTTGTGTGGAGAAACGAACTAGGGCTTCAACTCAAAGACTCAAACTTTAAATAAACGAGGAAAAAATAGCAGGCCTCTGGTGAATTGATCTCTCTTCACCCTTTTATTGTGAATAAGACTCCCTTTTTACTGTAGAAAGGGTTGTAACGACTTCTTCAAGTATCACAAAATTCAAAATTCAAATCAAACAAAAAAAAAGGAAAAAGGAAAATGAGCACCAAAGTTTTCCTTTTCAAAGATTATGGGCTCTGCAAAAGTCAAAATTTTTGGTGGACTTTCCATGATTGAAGTGTGTTTGGTTGAATTTCACGTGAAGAAAGGATTTTTAGGATTGTGTTGGACATATTGCTGATGTTGTTGTTGTTTGATGTTGTAAGGTGAGCTAAGCCAGGGGGTTTGGTTTGGGCTAGTAAAATGACTTTTGGGGCTGGTCTTCCTATATTTTAAAGGGCTAAATTTAATTAAAGAATTTGGCCCAATCGGATCAATGAATTTATCTAATACTCGTTGATCCATTTCAACTTGACTAATTCATCGATGCTTATTAATTTTCTCAAAAATTTATATATATATATATATATATATATATATATATATATATATATATATATTAAATAAAAAATAGTGTAAATATTATGTGAATATGCTAACATATGTTTGTTTATTCATATTTTAAAAAATAAAATAAACTAGTGCAATGATTATTTAAAATATATTTATTTATTTATTTATTATTAAATTTGTGAGGTCGATATTAGTAAAAAAATATCATTTTCAAACTGTTAACGTTGAAACATATTTTGAAGAAGAAAAAAGAAAAAAAATCAAAAATTCTAAGCATCGATAAATTAATTTTATGAAAAGGAGAGCCAAAATTATGTGTCAACAATAATACTGATCATGTAGGACCAAAACACAACAGATTTATTACAGAAGCTATTGTTCCCAATTGCAAACTGTGGCACCAAAAACTAGCGAACCCAGCTCCTCAGGTTTTAAGATACTTAGACATTTTGATGAATCACAGTGATATAAATATGTTGAATAAATGCACAGTATGTCAACTAGCTAAATAGACAAGAATGTCATTTCCCAATAGTACTACTAAATGTTTTGCATGTTTTAAACTTGTACACATGAATTTATGGGGTCCCTATAGAACATCTACATTTGATAATAAGTGTTATCTCTTGACTATGGTGGATGACTATAGTAGATATACTTGGGTTCATCTGTTGCAGCAAAATCTGAGACCATAGTAGCTATTAAGAGATTCATATCCATGATTAGAACACAGTTTGGAGTGATGATAAAGGCTATTAGATCTGATAATGGGAATGAGTTGATACTCAATGTCACCCATTATTTCAATCTCTAGGTATTCTACATCAAACTAGTTATCCTCACACTCCACAACAAAATAGAGTGGTTGAGAGGAAGCACGAGCACATATTAAATATTGCTAGAACTCTTAAGTTTCAGTCCCACTTGCCCATCAAGTATTAGGGATTATGTGTGAAAGTTGCAGTATATATTATGAACAGGTTACCAACCTTAGTCTTGAGTTGTAAGAGCCCATATCAGTTGTCATTCTCCAAGGATCCCAAGCCATCTCATTTGTGGGTGTTTGGATGTCTGTGTTATATGACTGTTGTCCCTAGAGGTAACAAGTTCTCTGAAAGAGCTAAAACTGCCATGTTAGTAGGATATTCAGAGTCTCAAAAGGGTTACTTGCTATGGACATCCACTCAAAAAGACTATTAGTGAGTAGGGAAGTTGTGTTTCATGAAGATGCATTCCTCTTTGATCCATTACAAGTAAAATTACAGAATCCAAATGCTTCCAAAACTGATGAAGACATCAATGACTTCCTTGTATCCACAGATAATGAAGTTGGTAGTGATATTCCTTCAGAGGATATTTACGTTGATGATGCTGATTTTGATGATGCTGGACCACCTGATGTACCTTTCTCTCATGCAAATACTGAAGCTAATTGCTAAGCTGGGCCTTCTCTAACTTAAGCTTCTTCTGATGTTGCAGTACCTGGTGTTGTTTCACCTGACACCACTCGTGAAGAAACATGTCAAGATGACCTTTCCCTGACTCAACCCTCTTCCAATACACCAACAAGAACAAGCAGGCCACCTGTGTGGATGCATGATTATGTTGACACTTCAAAAACCCAGAGATGCAAGCACCCTTTAGCTAACAACCTATCTTATCGTAAATTGAAACCTACATATTAGTGGTACTTGTTAAAGTTCTCCTCTCTGACTGAGCCTTAACACTTTAAACAAGCTATAAAATATGAAAGATAGGTGGAAGCTATAAAGTTAGAAATCCAAGCATTGAAGGCCAATAACACATGGACCATTGTTGAACTGCCCAAAGAAAAGAACACTATTGGTTCCAAATGGATATACACGATTAAATATCTTGCAAATGGTAAAGTGCAAAAGTTCAAAGCAAGATTAGTAGACAAGGGATATAGCCAACAAGAAGGGCTAGATTATCATGAAACATATTCACCAATGGCAAAAATGGTTATTATCAGAAGTGTGATTGTTGTAGCAGTATCTAGAGGATGGCCTCTTTATCAAATAGATGTCTATAATGCATTTTTACAAAGGGATCTTGAGATCAAGAGTACATGGATCTGCCAAAAGGTTTTAGAAGCCAAGGAGAGCACAGAGATTGCAAGTTGCTCAAATCCTTGTATAGCCTCAAGCAGGCTTCCAGACTATGAACCCTGAAGCTGACTCATGTTTTGCTTGATACTGGATTCACTCAGAGTGCTCATGACTATTCTCTCTTCATTATATATCAAAGTGATGACACAGTAGTAGTTGTTGTATATATTGATGACCTACGCCTTACTAGAAGCAACACATCATTGATTGATGCAACAAAATCCAAGTTACATCAGCATTTCAAGATGACGTACTTGGGGAATCTCAAATACTTCTTAGGTATTGAAGTCCTCAGATCCACTTCAGGGGTAATATCAAACAAAAAGAAGTATTTCCTAGAATTAATTTCAGATACTGGTCTTTGTGGTTCAAAACCTACAATCATTTCGTTGAATCCAATGTAAGGTTAACATCACTTGAGTATGATCAAGCCACAGGTGCATAAGGTAATCATTTATTGTCTGATGCTTCTTCTTATCAAAGACTAGTGGGTAAATTCATGTATGCCACTATTACAAGATCTTATATTAGTTTTGCAGTCCACACTCTCAACCTATTTATGCAATATCCCAAGAGATCACAGTGGGAGGCTGCCATCAGGGTAGTCAGGTACCTCAAAGGCTCTATTGGTCAAGGAATTTGGGTAAAGAATGAGCATTCTACCACTCTCTCTTACTGGTGTGACTTAGATTGGGCTGCTTGTCCCAACATTAGGCGATCAGTTACTGGATATGCAGTTCATTTTGGTGAAATTTTAATTTCTGAAGCTGAGTATAAAAGCATGGCTTCAGCAGTTGCAGAGATAACTTGGTTGGTTCGTTTGTTCCAGGAACTCAAGGTTCCCATTACCTTTCCCATATCAGTCTTTAGTAACAGAAATTCAATAATTCAATTGGCCAACAATCCTGTGATTCATGAGAGAACGAAACACATAGAGGTTGACTGTCATTTCATCAGGGACAAGATCAAAAGTGGACTGCTACAAGCTATACATGTTCACACTCATGAGCAGGTGCTAACCTTGTTACCAAGGGACTAAGCCAAGCCCAACATGCTCATTTATTAGGCAAGCTTGGTGTGCTGAATATATTGTACCCTACAGCTTGAGGAGGCGTGTTTTAACTATTGATCAAAGCTCAAAATATGATCTCAAGATATGATACACACTGTACAAAACCACACAACACTAACTGTTCTATTGGATGGAAGGTTTTGGAAGCTTCTCGATTATTACTAGTTAGCAATGGCAAGTTGTTAGAGGTTGTTAGGCAAGTGGTTTGTCAGTTATGATGAGCTGCCACTAAGCTGGAAATGAGCTCACTATCTTAGCTCAAGTATATAAATAGCTGCAATGTTGTAATGTACAGACGATGAAGAATAAAATTCCTCACTATACTCAGGTGAAGTAGAGAGGTTGTATTGTAGTATACTATTCACTATGGAAAATTCCCAACAACCTCTTGCCACAGAGAGTTTTTCATATAGATGGTTGTTGAACAGAAAACTATCCATTGATGGCCTAAGAGAATCCCCTAGACCCTCTTATAACAGTCATGATGATGCTGAGGAAGAGTTAAAATTTATCGCTTATACGAAAACATTCCTAAAAGAAGAACAAAACTTCAACTTTGATGTTCATCCTGTTTCAGAATTTGTTTGTGCTGATGAAATCTTCTCTGATGGATATATCATGCCTCGATATCTTGATAGATCAAAGATTAAATCTTTTCACGAAGCCTTCAATAATTTCAACACAAATTCATCAGTACCCTCAACTAGTACTCCTCCCCACCAATATTTAAACTTTCAAATTCCACAACTAGTCAAGCTGATTTTCTTGAAAAATAGAAGAATTTTTCGTGCAAAATATTGGTTAAGTGGTTTGGATTCATCAGGACAATCTCCAGAAGGATAGCAAGTTCCAGAAAAAGTACTGCAAAAGTTGATGACCTTCAAAGAAAAGTAAGTGTAATTCAAAGCTGCAAGAGTACTACTGATACTTCATTTCAGGGATCTCCTCGTCGAATGTTGAAATCTTATTCTGTTGTCAATTGGTGTGGAAATGATAACAACCAAAGAAGTAGTAGTAGTACTAGAAAAGTTAAGAGTTTGAGGAAGGTGAAAAACTGGAGCAATATTAACTCACCACGTGAGGCTTGTTCCCCTATAAAAATTCCATCCAATGATCATTCTACTGATGTTTGGCACGAGAAGGCAATTTCTGATGCAATTCTGTACTCTAAGAGATCGTATGTCAACTAAGCCTGATATCGAACATCGTGATCATTTTGACCAGAAGAAGCAATTCTAGATGTTAAATTTCAACCTTAAATTCTTTTCTCAGATGTATATTTAGATTTTTGGCTCTTCATACAAATAATCTATCATGTATTACTCAGATTTAATATTTTGTACATTCTGATGTGAAAATGAAAAAGATAAAATAGACAAACACACCCATCTATCTTGTGGTGGACCATTAATTGCTCTTATCTTTCCGGCCTCGTTCTTGCCTCTTTGAGAAGTGGTTGCCTTATCTTTGCCTTGTCTTGCTTTGGGTGCCATTGTACCTGAAAAATAGTCATGTTTGCGTCATCTCGATAGATACAATCAGCAATTAAGCAATAGTGGCACCACCCCACACTTAGTGTGTTGGCATGACTTAGTGAGGTGAATGTTTGTCGATTACTCAGAGTTCATCGATATACGTTTTGGGTGCTATATTCCAACAATACAATCAGAGCTGTCATACTTCTTGCAATCTTAACAATACTTTCATGTTTGGAATATCACAACTAATACATAGGGATTGAATCAAGGTATAGTATTGAACAATAATCACTACCTCCTATGTCGGTAGGCAACTGTAATTTTTATTCCAATGAACAAGTCTTTCTAATACGTAAGTATGCAAGTAACAAGACTATGCAATTCTTGTGACCATCTCAATTCCGCAAAAGTATGACAATGCATCAAAAGTAAATTCAAGTTGGAAATCAGTGACAATCATCCATACGTATTCATTCATTCACTTGGTTGTATCACCATAATTCCATCTCATTCAAATCACCAATACTACTTCAAGATTTAGCAATTCATAATAGAAGTAGTAATGTAGTACTTACACAAAATAAATGAAGAACAACTTACTTGATTTGATGACTTTAGAGAGGTTCTTGTGAATTGAAAGAGCAAAAGAAAAATTTTTGAGATTGTTTGGAGACTATAGGCGGCGCTTAAGGTAGGTTTTCAATGTGTTCTTGGGTCAAGACTAAGTCTCCTATTTATAGAACAAGGTTGGGTCGGGTTTTGACCCATTTAAAATTGATTTTGGAGACAAGAAGTGACCATATGTGGCACCTTTACCTTTGCCTATGCTTGGCATAGGCGGCGCCTTTTGCAAAGCATTGTCTAGCATAGGCGGCGCCTATGCCATGGCATTCCTAGGCATAGGAGGTGCCTTTCACTTTGCATATGAGATTCAGAGACAAAAGGCATTAGCATAGGTGGCGCCTATGCTATGGCATACTTGAGCATGGGCGGCGCCTATGCTATGGCACACTAGATTCCGACGCCTTAGACCATAGTATAGGCCTTGCCTTGTTCGTGGCCTAGTTTTACCTAGGCCTAGCCTTGTTCGATGCCTATATTTTCATGAGCAATTTCCAATCCTTAGTCTTTTGCTTCTTCATTACCAACTTACCACCTTAAACATGCAATACGTCCAAATCAACATTTGAGACCAATCTCCTCGTTATACCTCTTTGCACCTACATTTACTCAAAAACAACAAAAATGATTAGAACGATGGGTTGCCTCCTATCTAGCACTTGAGTTTTAGTCGTGGCACGACTCTTATTTTTGGATTTTTATTTATCAAAAGCAAAACACGTACTAAAACAAAAGACGTCAAAAAAATGAAAAATGATGGGTTGCCTCCCATCTAGCGCTTGATTTATTGTCGCGGCACGACATAGTTTCCTTGAGTACTTAGACTTCATCGAGATAAGTGATGGCCATGAAGTTTATCGAATCAAGAGGACCGATATAAGGTTTCACACATTGGCCATTCACCTTGAAGATAACACCATTATTATCTTCCAATTCAACTACTCCAGACGAGTAGACTTGGATAACTTTGTGTGGACAAGACCACTTGGAATTTAACTTACCTGGGAAGAGCTTCAATCTGGAGTTGAAGAGAAGTACCATATCATCCTTTTGAAAGTTTCGTCGAACAATCCACTGATCATGATACTTTTTCATCCGCTCCTTGTATAGGTCCGATCTTTCATAAGCATGTAGACGGAATTCATCCATCTCGTTCAGTTGCTCCAACCTCAGCTTCATTGCATCATCCCAACTCAAATTCAATCGCTTCAGCGCCCACAATGCCTTGTGCTCAAGCTCAATGGGTAAGTGACAAGCCTTCCCATAAACTAGTTGGTACGGGGACATTCCAATTGGTGTTTTGAATGCAGTCCGATATGCCCAGAGTGCATCGTCCAGCTTTCGAGACCAATCTTTCCTATTAGCATTTACCGTTTTAACAAGGATTTGCTTGATCTCTCGGTTGGAAACCTCTACCTGGCCGCTAGTTTGTGGGTGATAAGGTGTGGCTACCTTATGTTGCTTGACACCACATTTGGCCAACACGGATTTGAATAGTTTGTTGCAAAAGTGAGACCCTCCATCGCTTATAATAGTACGTGGTACTCCAAAGCGAGAGAAGATATTCTTCTTCAAGAACGCTACAACACGCTTTCCCTCATTGTTGGCCAACGCTACTGCTTCAACCCATTTCGAAACATAATCTACAACAACTAGGATATAATTCATTCCAAATGAGTTGACGAATGGACCCATAAAATCAATACCCCATACATCAAATAGCTCTACCTCAAGGATTTTCGACATGGGCATCTCATGGTGTTTCAAAATAGCACCTTGTCGCTAGCATTGGTCGCATCTTCTCACAAAGTCGTGAGCATCTCTAAATATGGAAGGCCAATAATATCCACTTCGCAATACCTTTCTTGCTGTCCGATTACCTGGGTAATGTCCCCCAACTTGGGAAGTGTGGCATGCTTCCAATATATTAGGCACCTCTACATGGGATATACATCGTCGGATAACACCATCCGTGCATTGTCGAAACAAATATGGCTCATCCCAAAAGTAGTGTTGTACATCATGCATAAACTTTCTTTTTTGATAGAAAGATAAATTTGCAGGTATCACATTACTCACCACAAAGTTTGCAAAGTCGGCATACCATGGTAACTCTTCTATTATCGTGGCTAATATCTCCTCATTAGGGAATGCATCATCATTCTCGATTTCAGGTTGTGCTACATGCTCTTTTTCAAGTCTAGATAGATGATCAGCCACTTGGTTCTCGCAACCTCTTCTATCTTTAACTTCGAAACCAAATTCTTGCAGCAGCAACAACACCCATCGAATAAGTATTGGTTTTGCATCCTTCTTTGTCATTAGGTATCTCAGGGCTGCATGGTCTGTATGAACCATCACTTTGGTTCCCAACAAATAAGCTCAAAACTTCTCAAATGCATACACAACCGCTAGGAGCTCTTATTCTGTGATAGTATAGTTCTTTTGGGCTTCGTATAGAACCTTGATCGCATAGTAGATAGGATGAAATAATTTCTCCTTCCTCTGACCAAGTACAGCGCCAACGGCTACTCCACTAGAGTCACTCATGACTTCGAATGGTAGAGACCAATCTGGTGCAATCATGATAAAAGCTTCAACTAGATTTCCTTTGAGGCATTCGAATGCCTTCAAACAATCTTCATTGAAGTCGAACTTTGCATCTTTCTCCAAGAGTTTGCACAATGGACTAGAAATTTTAGAGAAGTCTTTGATAAACCGACGATAAAAACCTGCATGATCGAGGAAACTACGAACTTCCTTCACCGAAATTGGAGGCGGTAGCTTCTCAATAACTTCTATCTTGGTGCGATCAACCTCAATTCCTCTATCGAAAATCTTGTGCCCAAGAACGATACCTTCTTTAACCATGAAGTGGCACTTTTCCCAATTCAGGACTAAGTTGAATTCTACACATCTTTGCAACGCCATACTTAGGTTTGCCAAGCACGCTTTGAAAGAATCACCAACAACTGAAAAATCGTCCATAAATACCTTCAAAGTGTCTTCAACCATATCAGAAAAAATGGATATCATACAATGTTGAAATATGGATGGTGCGTTACATAGCCCGAATGGCATATGTTTGAAGGCAAACGTACCATATGGGCATGTGAACGTTGTCTTCTCTTTGTCTTCGGGGGCAATACAAATCTGATTATAGCCTAAATAACCATCTAAGAAACAAAACCATCCTTTCCCCACTAATCGATCTAGCATTTGGTCCATAAATGGCATTGGAAAGTGATCTTTGAGCGTCCAAGAATTCAGCTTTCGGTAGTCCATACATACTCTCCATCCGGTGATGGGTCTGAAGAGAATAAGTTCATTCTTTTCATTCGCGACCACCGTCATGCCTCCTTTCTTGGGAACACATTGTACCGAGCTCACCCATGTACTTTCAGAGATTGGGTACACAACCCCTGCGTCTAACCACTTGATAATCTCTTTCTTCACCACTTCTTGCATTGGTGGATTGAGACGCCTTTGATGCTCAATTGTTGGTTTGAAATTTTCTCCAAGCTGAATCTTGTGTGTACAAATACCAGGTGGAATACCAATAATATCCGCAATGGTCCATCAAATGGCTCTAATATACTTCCGTAGAATAGCAATGAGAGTTGCAACTTGTTGCTCAGCCAACTCTACTGCCACAATGATTGGAAGTGTGCTTTCGCTTCCTAAGAATGCATACTTTAAATGACTTGGCAGCTCCTTCAATTCTAACGTGGGTGGTTCTTCAATAGATGGATTAGCTGGTGGTGTAGGTCGATTTTTGAGATCAAGGTCCAGCTTCTTGGGAGCATGGCTATATGTCCCTAATCCTGTTAGAGCACAACTAGCTTCTTCGCAATTTTCAGCATCCTTACTCTCTCTATTCATGAGCACAACCGCCAATGAGTCATTAATAATTTGCTATTTTTTAAGTAATTCTTTCTCATCATCTAAGTAAATATCAGCAACCAAAAATACGTTCAGCTCTTTGGGTTGCTTCATTGATTTACACACATCAAAGCGAACTACTTCGTTATTTATTCGGAATGAAAGCTCATTAGCTCTCAAATCAATAAGCACACTTCCCGTAGCAAGGAAAGGGTACCCCAAGATTATGGGAACCTCTGAGTCTGCCTCACAATCCAAAATAACAAAGTTTGCCGGAAATATGAATGAAGAAACCTTTACCAAGACATCACATAGAATACCAACAGGTCATTTTACCGACCTATCCGCCATGACGAGCCTCATATTTGTTGGAGTAGGATCGCCCAACCCCAACTTTTTATAGATAGATAAGGGCATCACATTGATGCTGGATCCTAAATCGCATAATGCCTTGGCAAAATTCAAAGATCCAATGGTGCAAGGAATAGTGAAAGCACCGGGGTCAGCCTTCTTCTGAACTATTGATCGGGTAGCGATTGCGCTACAGTGATGAACATCATCTTTCAACTCATATCTTGCTGACCGTTTCTTCGTCAAAAGATCCTTCATAAATTTCGCATATCTAGGCATTTGTTCAAGTGCCTCCACTAATGGAACATTAATGGTCAGCTGCTTTAACATAGTCATGAATTTGCTGAACTTTGTATCATCCGCCACCTTCTTCAATCTTTGAGGAAACGGTGGTGGTGGATAAGGAATAGTTTTCTCCACGTCTTTCTTCTCCTCTTGCTTCCGTTTTTCAGATTTTTCAGGTTGCAAATCGTGAGGGGTGACATTATGGACGTCAGGCTCAGCCACTGCGGCGTCTTCCCCTTTCGCCTTATCATCAATGTCCACTACTTCGTCAACCACTTACTTGACTTTTGCTGAAGTTTCCAGCACTTTTCCACTTCGGGTAGTGATGGTCATGCATGACCCGTCATTCCTTGGGTTTTGCACGGTGTCGCTAGGTAAAGTGTCATCCTTTCTTTGATTGAGTGCTGCTGAAAGTTGGCTTAATTGCTGCTCTATTTGCTTGATTGAAGTGGAATGAGAATCGACTAATTGCTTCATAGAGGATAAATCATTTATTACCTCTGTTACTCCCGCACTTGTTGCTTCCACTCCTTTCAGTAGTTTAGCCATCATGTCTTCCATACTTCCAGAACTAGATGTGGTAGTGTCACGTCTACCTAGGGGAATGTATAAACCACTTTTTTCATTCTTGTTCTTCCAACTACCTTGGTCCTTGTTTCCAAATTTATCATAATAGTTCCGACCTTGGTTTCCTTGGGTATTGCCTCAGAAACCCCCCTGATTGTTCAAGTAATTGGCTTCTTATTCCGAATCAGATTCGTCTCTTCCTTTTGACGCAATAGCTTTGACCTTTTCGGTCTTCCCTGATAATAGATGCTTTGTAAGAAGATCCACTTGTGTTTTTATGTGCGCCATATCTTGATCACGTTCTTCTTCTCTTCTTCTTTGGTCTGCAGTCATGCCAATAGATAAAATGGGCCTTGCTACCTCAGAATCCCTGGTATGCCAAGCTCTACTCTGCTTCGTCATACGATCTAGCATATTACTTGCTTGACCAAAGGTGAGGTCCATAAAAGATCCTCCAGCCGCATTATCCATCACTGGTTTAGTTATTGAATTCAAGGCTCTGTATAGTATCTCCATTAGGTGGACATTAGTCATATGATGGTTTGGGCACCTTGCTAGCTTTGTTTTGAACCTATCCCATGTTTCATGAAGGGCTTCAGTTGGAAGCTGACGAAAGTTGCTGATATCATCTCTCAATTGTGCTCTTTTGGATGGCAGAAAGAATCTTTCTAGGAAAGCGTCTCTCAATTGCCTCCAATTTGTAATAGAATCAAGAGTCAGCCCATTCAACCATAGAGTTGCCTCCCCAGACAGAGACAATGGAAATAAGCGTAACCGAATTGCATTCTGACCAATGCCAGGATTGTTAAACGACTTGCATGTAGAAATAAAGTCGATGAGATGTATGTTCGGATCATCGCCTGCTAGTCCACCAAATAATCCTTTGAGTTGCAATAACTGAATCATGGTGCTTGTGATGTTGAACTTGGCTCCGGGCGCTAATGGTGGAGGAATAATGGCTCCTGTGGCTCCGGCTTCATCAAGATAATCATCATCATCGTCGAAAGCTGGTTGCATGGGTTGGCAATCATACCTAAACCGAGCTTGTCGACCTCTTCTGTTGGCAGGTGTTGTGATTTCAGCATCATGCCTTGGGTTTAGTAACTCGTCATCACCTAAATCCTCATCGTTAGGATTTGTTGCTCGCCTAGGGTTATCAATGTTTTGTTGGTGTACTTGGGCGGCGGCAAGAGCAGCGAGTCTTGCCTGTTCCTGTTGAGCAGCCATTCTTTCGATTTCCGTTTGTGCCTCCATTCTGCCAATTTGTTGTGGTTCAAGATTGATAGGTAATAATGGTTGACCAGAACTTCTAGTATGGGGCATGCACTGAATAACAACCTGCAGAAAACAAAAACAACAACTAAAAGTAAAAGTACGAGAATCTTTGACCAAAGGGTCTAGTAATTATTACGAACTTAATTGACACTTGTATTCCCCGGCAACGGCGCCAATTTTTGATAACGCTTAATCTACAGCTCTCGTAGGAGTGTAAAGCGGTCGTTAGTCAAATATAGAACCCAACTGGGTTGGGTACCGATCCCTCAGGGAATAGCTTGGTCAACAAGTAAGCAACTATTACTAGACTTTTAGTGCAAGTCTCGTAAAATGGGGGAATTGTATTGTGAAAGTAATGTAACCAAAATAAGAGAGTAAGGCAAAAAATAGCAAAGTAAAAGAACGAATGTTTTTGTAAGATGTAAAACAATGAGAATTGAGGAGTTGGGGTTATGTCCACCTTATGAGTCATACGTCTCTATTGGCTATGAGTTATGCGGAATTCAGACATGTATGTGCTTATAGAGAATTGTATGCGATGGTAAATCCAGGCGTATTTGGGTGGTCCGTTTAATTTTTCGTGGCAATTTGGGTGGACAAATGGTAAAAAATGCGCGAACGGGGTATTTTTGAGCTAAATTGGTGTGCTATAGCCCATGGTTTTGGGGGTCGGCCCAAGGTCCGTATGTGCTGTGGGCCAAAAATTGATCATGCCGTGCTAGGAAGGTTGGGGATCATCCCAGTACAATCCATTTTAATTTTTTGTGGCCATTTTGGTGGACAAACGGATGAAACAGTGCGAATGGGGCATTTTCAGGCAAATTCGGTGTGTTATAGCCCACGGTTTTGGGGGTAGGCCCGGGGTCCAAGCGTGCTGTGGGCATAAAATAAATTGGGGAATGACAGGGATATTAGGGATCATCCCAGTGTGGTCCGTTTAATTTTTCGTGACAATTTAGGTGGAAAAGCGGGTAAAACAATGTGAATGGGGCATTTTTGGGTTAAATCGGTGTTTTATAGCCCACATTTTCAGGGGTGGGCTAAGTGTTCGAGCTTTCTATGGGCCTAAAATTGACCAGAGCATGCTAGGGAGGTCGAGGATCATCTTAGTGTGGTCCGTTTAATTTTTCGTCGCCATTTGGGTGGAAAAATATGTGAAAAGATGCGAACGGGATATTTTTGGGCTAAATCGGTGTGCTATAACCTACGTATTCGGGAGTGGGCCCAGGATCCAAGCGTGCTGTTGATAACGCTCAATCTACAACTCTCGTAGGAGTGTAAGTCGTTAGTCAAATATCAAACCCAACTGGGTTGGGTATCGATCCCTCAGGGAATAGCTTGGTCAACAAGTAAGCAATTATTACTAGACTTTTAGTGCAAGTCTCGTAAAAGGGGGGAATTGTATTGTGAAAGTAATGTAACCAAAATAAGAGAGTAAAGCAGAAAATAGGAAAGTAAAAGAACGAATGTTTGGTAAGATGTAAAACAATGAGAATTGAGGAGTTGGGGTTATGTCCACCTTATGAGTTATACGTCTCTATTGGCTATGAGTTATGCGGAATTCAGACATGTATGTGCTTATAGAGAATTGTATTTGATGGTAAATCCAGGCGTCTTTCGACCTATTCGAGGATTATTTCACTTTAACTCTTTCGAGCTTAAAGCGTATCTAATGGTACAAATTCTCCAAGAGGTTAATCCAGTTACGGCACTAACTTTTTAATAGGGGATGGGACCCTATTACCTTGACATTATCACTTTTCCAAACATATAACTTTTCTTTCGAACAAGTTAAATATTATACTGGCGTATTCTATGCGTTTGCAACCACAAAGAATTTAGATTAAGATGAAGAGAATAATGATATAAGCAGCATACGTGTCACGAACTCACAAACTCACAGCAATAGATAGTATCTCATTCGGCTTCCATAACCCCAACAGAGAAGTTTAGTTACCCATGAGTGCGAAGGAAATCACAATTGACATTGTTATTAGACCACAATAAAGATTTCGTGTAGTGATTGTGTGGTAGGTGTTAGGCGTGAACTCCCTTGCAATAGTAACGTTTCTTTTGTTGTGGAAATTAAGAATTGAATAGAAGAATAAAAAGTAGAATTAATAGAATAGTAATTGTTTAGAACTAATGGAAGAATAGAAAGGTTAATTAAGAGTGGCATGTGGAACATAAATAAAAATCTCTAGCAACATAGGGTATTTATAATACCCATATCCTATTCCTACTAAGCTAATAAATTTCTTAACCCAATTCTACTAGGTTAATGTATCATTATCCTAATCCTAATAAATTACTACTAGTCCCCAAAATCTTCAGAATTGTTGTTTTTGCCCGGAATAGACTTTCCATGTGCCATCTTTAGTCCTTGGCGTCTAAGATTGGCTTTTCTCCTTTCGTGAAGCTTTCTTTGGCGTCAAGTTATCCATGAAATGCTAAATTCTGCATCATTTATACCTGAAAACTTACTAATCATGTTCGTTAGCTCACTTACAGGAAAAAGGACTAAAAGTGCATGAAATATATAATTTGTCCTCAAAACTTAGCTAAAATATGGGTAAAATATAGCACTATAAGGGTGTAAATTTGCCTATCATCAGCTGTATGCTGAAAAATGATCGGGGTATGCTAGGGAGGTTGAGGATCATCCTAGTATGGTCCATTTAATTTTTTGTGGCCATTTAGGTGGACAAACGGGCAAAACGGTGTGAACAGGGCATTTTTAGGCCAAATCAATGTGCTATAGCCAACGGTTTTTGGGGGTGGGCCAGGGGTCCTGGTGTGCTATGGGCCACAATTGACCGGGGCGTGCCAGGGAGGTTGGGGATAGTCTCAATGTGGTCCATTTACTTTTTTGTGGTCATTTGGGTGCACAAACGGGCTAGAAGGCACAAACGGGGCATTTTCGGGCCCAATCGGTATGCTGTAGCCCCCGATTTTGGGCTTGGGCCTAGGGTTTGGGAATGCTTCAGGCTAAAAATTAATCGAGGCATGCTAGGGAGGTTGGAGATCATCCCAATGTGGTCCGTTTAATTTTTTGTGGCAATTTGGGTGGACAAACAGGCAAAAATGCACGAACAGGGTATTTTCAAACTAAATCGGTGTGCTATAGCCCATGGTTTAGGGGGTCGGCCCAGGGTCCGTATGTGCTGTGGGCCGAAAATCGATCATGGCATGCTAGGAAGGTTGGGGATCGTCCCAGTACAATCCATTTTAATTTTTCCTCACCATTTTGGTGGACAAACGGATGAAATAGTGCGAATGGGGCATTTTCGGGCAAATTCAGTTTGTTATAGCCCATTGTTTTGGGGGTGGGCTCGGCGTCCAAGTGTGCTGTGGGCCGAAAATAAATTGGGGAATGCCAAGGATATTGGGGATTGTCACAGTGTGGTTCGTTTAATTTTTCGTGATAATTTGGGTGGCAAACGGGTAAAACAACATTAATAGGGCATTTTTGGGTTAAATTGGTGTTTTATATCCCACGGTTTCAGGGGTAGGCTCAGTGTTCGAGCTTTCTATGGGCCAAAAATTGATCAGGGCATGCTAGGGAAGTCGGGGATCATCCTAGTGTGGTCCGTTTAATTTTTCGTTGCTATTTGGGTTGAAAAATGTGTGAAACGACGCAAACATGATATTTTTGGGCCAAATTAGTGTGCTATAGCCCACGTATTTGGGAGTGGGCTCAGGATCTGAGCGTGTTGTATGTCAAAAATTGATCAGGGTATGCTAGGGAGGTTGGGGATAGTCCTAGAGTGGTCCGTTTAATTTTTTGTGGCCATTTAGGTAGACAAATGGTTAAAACGACACAAACGGGGCATTTTTGAGCTAAATCGGTGTGCTATAGCCCACGGTTTTGAGGGTGGACTCGTGGTTCGGATATGCTGTAGGCCAAAAATCAACCAGGGTATGCCAAGGAGGTTAAGAATCATCTCAGTGTGGTCCGTTTAATTTTTCGTGGATATTTGGGTGGACAAACGGGCGAAATGATGCGAATGGGGCATTTTCGGGCCAAATCATTGTGTAATAGCCTACGGTTTTAGGGGTCTGCTAGTGTCCAGGTGTGTTGATGGACAAAAAGTTATCGAGGCATTCCAGGGAGGTTGTGGATCATCCCAATGTGGTTCGTTTAATTTTTTGTGGCCATTTGGATGGATAAACGGGGAAAACAATGCGAACGCGACATTTTTGGGCCAAATCAGTGTGCTATAGCCCATGATTTTTGGAGTGTCCCTAAGGTTCAGGCATGTTATGTGTTGTAAATCGATCGAGGCATGCCAGGGAGGTTGGGTATCATCTCAGTGTGGTCCGTTTTATTTTTCATGGCTATTTGGGTTGACAATCGAGAAAAACGGCATGAACGGGATGTTTTCGAGCCTAATCGGTGTGCCATAGCCAACTGTTTTAGGGATGTGGCTAGGGTCCAAGCGTGTTGTGGGCTAAAAATTGACCGGGGTGTGCTAGGTAAGTTGGGTATAGTCTCAATATAGTCCATTTAATCTTTCCTGGTCATTTGGGTGCACAAAAGGGTTAAAAGGCACAAACGGTGCATTTTTTGGGCCCAATTGATGTCCTGTAGCCCACGATTATGGGCTTGGGCTCGGGGTTTGGCGTGCTTCTGGCCAAAAATTAACCAAGGCATGCCAGGGAGGTTGGGGATCATCCAAATGTGGTCCATTTAATTTTTTATGGCTATTTGGGTGGACAAACGGGCAAAATGGCGCAAACGAGGCATGTTTGAGCCAAATTGGTGTGGTATAGCCCACGATTTTGGGGTGGTCCCGGGGATCGTATGTGCTATGACACAAAAATCGATCAGGGCGTGCTAGGGAGGTTGAGGATCATCCTAGTGTGGTCCGTTTAATTTTTGTGGCTATTTGGATGGACAAACGGATGAAACAGTGCGAACGAGACATTTTTGGGCCAAATCGATGTGCTATAGCCCACAGTTTTAGAGATGGGCCTAGGGTCCAGGAGTGCTATGGGCCAAAAATTAACCAGGGCATGTTAGGGAGGTTGGGGATCATACTAGTATGGTCCTTTTAATTTTGTTTTGCCATTTGGGTGGACAAACGGGTAAAATGGCGCGAAAGGGGCATTTTTGGCTAAATCGGTGTGTTATAGCCCACGGTTTTAAGGTTGGGCCCAGGGTCCAGGCGTGCTGTGGGCCAAAAATTGATCGGAGAGTGCCAGGGAGGTTGGTGATCATCCCAGTATGGTCTGTTTATTTTTTCCATGGCCATTTGGGTGGACAAACCAGCGAAACGATGCAAATGGGGCATTTTAGGTCCAAATCGGTGTGATATAGCCCATAAATTTGAGGTGGGTCTGGGGTCGGGGTGTGCTAGGTGCCGAAAACTGACCAGGGCATGCAAATGGGGTATTTTCGAGCCAAATCGGTGTGTTGTAGCCCACGATTTTGGGGATGTTCCCGGTGTCCAGGCGTGTTGCGGGCCAAAAATTGACTGGGGCATGCCAGGGAGGTTGGAGATCATCACAATATGGTCTGCATCAATTTTTGTGGCTATTTGGGTGCACAAATGGGTAAAACGGCGCGAATGGGGCATTTTCGATCCAAATCGGTGTGCTATAGCCATTAATTTTAGGGGTGGGCCTGAGTCTGTGTGTGATGTGGGACAAATATCAACCGGGGCATTCCAGGGAGGTTGGGGATCATCCTGGTGTGGTCTTTTTAATTTTTCATGGTCAATTAGGTGGACAGACGAGCAAAACGGTGAGAATAAGGCATTTTTAGACCAGATAGGTGTGCTATAGCCCACGGTTTCAAGAGTGGCAGCTCAGAGTCCTAGCGTGTTGTGGGCTAAATGTCAACCGGGGCATGCCGGGAAGGTTGGGGATCTTCCCAGTGTGGTACATTTAATTTTTCGTGGCCATTTGGGTGAAACAGCATGAACAGGGCATTTTTGGGCCAAATCGGTGTGCTATAGCCCACAATTTCAGGGGTAGGCTCGGGGTCTGGGCGTGCTGTCGATTAAAAATCGATCGGGGCATGCCATGGAGGTTAAAGATCATCTTAGTGTTGTCCGATTAATATTTCGTGGCCATTTAGGTAGACAAACAGTCAAAACGACACGAACGGGGAATTTTAAGGCCAAATTGGTGTGCTATAGCCAATGGTTTCGGGGGTGGGCCTAGGGTCCAGGTGTGCTGTGGATCACCAATCGATCGAAGCATGCCAGGGAGGTTGGGATCATATTACTATGGTTCGTTTAATTTTTCATGGCCATTTGGGTGGATAAACGGTCGAAATAGCGCGAATGGGGCATTTTTGGGCTAAATCGGTGTGCTATAGCCTACGGTTTTGGGGGTGGGCCCAGAGTCCAAGCGTACCAAGAAGGTTAGGGATCGTCCTAGTGTATTCCGTTTAATTTTTCGTGGCTATTTGCATGGATAAACGAGCGAAACAACATGAACGGGGAATTTTCAGGCTAAATCAGTGTGCTATAGCCTACGATCTTGGGGGTTGGACAGGGGTCCGGGCGTGCTATGGGCCGAAAATCGACCGAGGCATGCCAGGGAGGTTGGGGATCATCCCAGTGTGGTCCGTAAAATTTTTCATGGCCATTTGGGTGGACAAACGGGCGAAACGGTGCGAACGAGGCTTTTTCAGGACAAATCATTGTGCTATATTCCTTGGTTTTGGGGGTGGGCCTGGGGTCCGAGCGCGCTATGGGTCAAAAATCAAACAGGGCATGCCAGGGAGGTTGGGGATCGTCCCCATGTTATACATTTAAATTTTTGTGGCCATTAGGTTGGATAAACGGGCAAAACAACATGAACGGGGCATTTTTAGGCTAAATCGGAGTGCTATAGCCCTCGGTTTTGGGGCTGGGCAAGGGGTCTGATCGTGTTGTGGGCCGAAAATCGATCAGAGCGTGTCAAGGAGGTTGGGGATCATCCCAGTGTGGTCCATTTAATTTTTTTCATGGCCATTTGGGTGGACAAACGGGCTAAATAGTGCACATGGGGTATTTTTGGTCTAAATCGGTCTTCTATATCCACAGTTTTGGGGATGGGCCCAAGGTCCGGGCATGTTGTGGGCCAAAAATTAATCTGGGCGTGCCAGGGAGGTTAGGGATCATCCCAGTGTGATCCATTTAATTTTTCATGGCCATTTGAGAGGACAAACGGGCGAAACAATACAAACAGGGTGTTTTCGAGCCAAATTGATGTGTTTAGCCCACGGTTTTGGGGGTGGACCCGGGGTTCGGGCATGCTGTATGCTAAAAATCAATCGGGGCATGCCAAGAATGTTGGGGATCCTCCTAATATGGTCTGTTAAATTTTTTGTGGCCATTTGGGTGGACAAAAGGGCGAAATGGTACGAACGGGGCATTTTTGGGCAAAATCGGTGTGCTATAGCCCACGATTTAGGGGGTGGGCTCGGGGTTCGGGGCATGTTGTGGGCCAAAAATTGCCCAGGTGGTGCCAGGGAGGTTGGGGATCATCCCAGTGTGGTCCATTTAATTTTTTTCGTGGCCATTTGGGCGGACAAATGGGCAAAACGGGGCGCATGGGGTATTTCTGGGCTAAATCGATGTTCTATAGCCCATGGTTTTGGGGATGGGCCCGAGGTTCGGGCGTGCTGTGGGACAAAAATTAATCTGGGCATGCCAGAGAAGACAAACGGCCGAAACAATGAAAATAGGGTGTTTTCGAGCCAAATTGATGTGTTTAGCCCACGGTTTCGGGGGTGGACCCAGGGTCCGGGCATGCTGCAGGCCAAAAATAATCCAGGGCATGCTAGGTAGATTGGGTATAATCCCAATATGGTCCGTTAAACTTTTTGTGGCCATTTGGATGGACAAACGGGCCAAACAGCACGAACGGGGCATTTTTGGGACAAATCGGTGTACTATAGCCCACGATTTAGGGGCTGAGCTCGGGGTTCGGGCGTGTTGTGCGCCAAAACTTTCCCAGGTGACCACCAGGGAGATTGGGGATCGTCCCAGTATGGTCCTTTAAATTTTTTGGGGCTATTTGGGTGGACAAACGGGCAAAACGGTGCGAATGGGATGTTTTCAGGCCAAATTGGTGTATTTTAGCCCACAGTTTTGGGGTTGGGCTTGGGGTTCGATCGTGTTGTGGTCCAAATATTGACTGGGGCATGCCAGGGATGTTGGTGATTATCCATGTATGGTTTGTTAAATTTTTCGTGGTCATTTGGGAGGACAAACGGGCAAAACGGCGCGAATGGGGCTTTTTCAGGCCAAATCGGTGTGCTATACCCCACAATTTTGGGGGTGGGCTTGGGGACCGGCCATGTTGTGGGCAGAAATGAACTGAGGCATGCCAGGAAGGGTCGGTATCATCCCAGTGTGGTACACTTAATTTTTCACGGCTATTTGGGTGTACAAACGGGTGAAACATCATGAACGGTATATTTTTGGGCCAAATCGGTGTGCTTTAGCCCACAGTTTTGGGGGTAAGCCCAGGGTTCGGGCGTCCTATGGACCAAAAATCGACTGGGGCATGCCAGGGAGGTTAGGGATCATCCTAGTGTGGTCCACTTAATTTTTCGTGGCCATTTAGGTGGACAAACGGGCAAAACGGTGTGAACGGGGCATTTTTGGGCCAAATTGGTGTGCTAAAGCCAACAGTTTTGGGAGTGGGTCAGGGGTCCAGGTGTACTGTGGGACGAAAATTGACTGGGGTGTACCAGGGAGGTTGGGATCGTCTCACTATAGTCCGTTTAATTTTTTGTGTCCATTTGGGTGGACAAATGGTCAAAACAATGCGAATGGGCATTTTTGGGCCAAATCGGTGTGCTATAGCCTACGGTTTTGGGGGTGGGCTCGCGGTCCAAGCGTGTTGTCTACCAAAAATGGATCGAGGCTTGTCAAGGAGGTTGGGGATCATCCAAGTGTGGTCCGTTTAATTTTTCATTGCCATTTGCGTGGATAAACGGGCGGAATGGCACGAACGGAGAATTTTTTATCCTAATCGGTTCTATAGCCTACGATTTTGGGGTCGAGCAGGGGTCCGGGTATTTTGTGGGACAAAAATCGATCGGGGCATGCCCAGGAGGTTGGGGATCATCCTAGTATGGTTCGTAAAATTTTGTGTGTCCATTTGGGTGGGCAAACGGGTGTATGAGCGCAAACAAGGCATTTTCAAAATAAATCAATATGCTATTGCCCACGATTTTGGGGGTGGTCCTGGGTTTGGGCGTGCTGTGAGTCAAAAATCGATCGGGGCATCCCTGTGTTGTTGGGATCATATCGGTGTGATCCGTTAAAATTTTCATGGCCATTTAGGTGGATAAACAGGCGAAATAGCATGAACGAGGCATTTTCAGGTCAAATCGGTGTGCTATAGCCAACGACTTGGGGGTGGGCAGGGGGTCCGATCGGGCTGTGGGCCGAAAATCGATCGGTGCATACTAGACATATTGGGGACCATCCCAATGTGGTCTATTTAATTTTTTTCATGGCCATTTCGGTGGACAAACGGGCAAAACAGCGCACATGGGGCCTTTTTTGGCTAAATCAGTGTGCTATAGCCCACAGATTTGGGGGTTGGCCCGGGGTCCAGGCATGTTGTTTGCCAAAAATTGATCTGGGCGTGATAGGGATGTTGAGGATCATCCCAGTGTGATCCGTCTGATTTTTCATGGCTATTTGTGAGGACAAATGGGCAAAACAGCGCAAACAAAGTGTTTTCGAGCTAAATTGATGTTTTTAGCCCATAGTTTTGGGGGTGGACTCAGGATCCGGGTATGCTGTAGGCCAAAAATCAACCGGGGAGTTCCAGGGAGGTTGGGGATCATCCCAGTGTTGTCCATTTAATTTTTTGTGGATATTTAGGTGGATAAATGGGTGAAATAGCGTGAATGGGGCATTTTTTATCCAAATTTGTGTGTTGTAGCCCACGATTTAGGGGGTGAGCTTAGGGTCCGAGCATGTTGTGGGCCAAAAATTGCCTAGGTGGTGCCATAGAGGTTGGGGTTCATCCTAGTCTGGTCCGTTGAATTTTTTGAGGCTATTTGGGTGGACAAACGGGCGAAACAGTGCGAGCGCGAGGTTTTCGGGACAAATTGGTGTGCTATAGTCTACGATTTTGGGGGTGGGCCTGGGGTAATATCGTGCTGTGGTCCAAAAATTAAACGGGGTATACCAGGGATGTTGGGGATTGTCCCTGTGTGGTCTATTTAATTGTTCATGGAAATTTGGGTAGACAAACGGGTGAAACAACTCTAATGGGGCATTTTCGGGCCAAATCAGTGTCCTATAGGCCACGGTTTTGGTGGTGGGCCTGAGGTCTGGGTGTGCTGTCAGCCAAAAATTGATCGGGGCGTGTCAGGGAGGTTGGGTATCATCCCAGTATGGTCCTTTTAATTTTTTATGGCCATTTGGGTGGACAAACGGGCGAAATGATGCAAACGGGGCATATTAAGGCTAAATAGGTGTGTTATTACCAATAGTTTCGGGGGTTGGCTCGGCGTTCGAGCGTGCTGTGGGTCAAAAATCGATTGGGGCATGCCATGGAGGTTGACTTTCATCCTAGTGTAGTTCGTTTAATTTTTGTGGCCATTTGCATTTAAAAACGGGCGAAGCGGCATGAACAGGTTGTTTTCGAGGCAAATCAGTGTGCTATAGCCTACAATTTTGGGGATGTACCCGGGACCCAGGCATATTGTAGGTAAAAAATCGACCGAGGCGTGCCAGGGAGGTTGGGGATAGTCTCAATGTGGTCCATTTAATTTTTCGTGGTCATTTGGGTGCACGAATGGGCTAGAAATCACAAATAAGGCATTTTGGGCCCAATCGGTGTGCTGTAGTTCTGGTTTTGGGCTTGGGCCCGGGGTTCGGGCATGCTTCTGGCCAAAAATTTATCGGGGCGTACCAGGGATGTTGGAGATCGTCCCAATGTGGTCCATTTAATTTTTTGTGGCAATTTGAGTAGACAAACGGGCAAAACAATGCGAACGGGGTATATTCGAGCTAAATCGGTGTGCTATAGCCCACGTTTTTGGGGGTCGGCCCATGGTTCGTCTGTGTTGTGGGCCGAATATCGATGTACTGTGGGCCGAATATTGATCTTGGAGTGCTAGGGAGGTTGGGGATCATCCTAGTATGGTCCATTTTAATTTTTCGTGGCCATTTTGGCGGACAAACGGATGAAACAGTGCGAACGAGGCATTTTTGGGTAAATTTGGTGTGTTATAGCCTACGGTTTTGGGGGTGGGCCTGGGGTCCAAGCGTGTTGTGGCCAGAAAATCAATTGGGGACTACCAGGGATATTGGGGAACGTCCCAGTGTGGTCCGTTTAATTTTTTGTGACAATTTGTTTGACAAACATGTAAAACGATGCGAACGGGGCATTTTGGAGTTACATTGGTGTTTTATAGCCCACAGTTTTAGGGGTGGGCCTAAGGTCCGGGCGTGCTGTGGGCCAAAAATCGATTGAGGCCAGCCAGGGAGGTTGGAAATCGTCCTAGTGTGGTTCGCTTAATTTTTTTCATGGTTATTTGTGAGGACCAATCGGCAAAACAGCACGAATGAGGCTTTTTCGGGCCAAATCGGTATGCTATAGCCCTCGAATTTAGGGGTGGGCCCGGGGTCGGTGCGTACTGTGGGTCGAAAATCTATCGGGGCATGTCAAGGATGTTGAAGATCATCTCGGTGTTGTTTATTTAATTTTTCGTGGCCATTTGGGTGGACAAATGGACATAACGGCGTGAACAGGGCATTTTTGGGTCAAATCTATATGCTATAGCCCATGGTTTCAAGGTTGGGCCTGGGGTACGGGTATACTCTGGGTGAAAAATTGACCGGGGCATGTCAGGGAGGTTGGGGATCATCGCAGTGAGGTCTATTTTATTTTTCGTGGCCATTTGGGTGGACAAAAAGGCGAAACAATGCGAATGAGGCATTTTTGGGCCAAATCGATGTGCTATAGCTCACTGTTTTGAGGGTGGGTCTGGGGTCCGAGCCTGTTGTAGGTCAAAAATCGATTGGGGCATGCCAAGGAGGGTGAGATTTATCCCAGTGTGGTCTATTTAAATTTTCGTGGCTATTTGGGTGGACGAATGGGGAAAACGATGCTAACGGGGTATTTACGGGCCAAATCAGTGTACTATAGCCCACGGTTTCGAGGGTGAACCTGGGGTTCGAGCGTGCTGTTGGCCAAAAATTGATCGAGGTATGCCAGGGAGTTTGGGAATTATTCCGGTGTGGTCTATTTATTTTTTTGTGGCCATTTAGTTGGACGAATAGGAAAAACGGTACGAATCGGGCATCTTAAGGCCAAATCGGTGTGCTATAGCCTTCGGTTTTGAGGGTGGCCACCCGGAGTCCTAGCATGATGTGGGTCAAAAATAGATTGAGGTGTGACAGGAAGGTTGGGGATCGTCCCAGTGTTGTACATTTAATTTTTCATGGACATTTGGGTGGACAAACGGGCGAAACAGCGCGAACGGGGCATTTTCAGGCTAAATCAGTTATATATAGCCCATGGTTTTGGGGATGGGCCCAGGGTTTGGATATGTTGTGGGCCAAAAATTGATCGGGGTATGCTAGGGATATTGGGGATCATCTTAGTGTGGTCCGTTTAATTTTTCATGGATATTTGAGTGGACAAACGGGTTAAATGGCGCAAATGGGGCATTTTCGGGCATATCGGTGTGCTATAGCCCCCGATTTTGGGGGTGAACCCAGGGTCTGGGCATGCTATGGGCCAAAAATTGATTGGGTATGCTAGGGAGGTTGGGGATCATCCCAGTGTGGTCCATTAAATTTTTTGTGGCCATTTTGGTGGAGAAATGGGAGAAACGGCTCAAACAGGGCATTTTTGAGTGAAATCGGTGTGATATAGCCCACGGTTTTAGGGTGGTCTCAGGGTACAGGCGTGCTATGGGACAAAAATCTACTGACGCATGATAGGGAGGTTGACGATCATCTCAGTGTGTTCTATTTATTTTTTCGTGGCCATTTGGGTGGACAATGGACGAAATTGCGTGAATTGGGCATTTTCAGGCCAAATCGGTGTTCTATAGCCCACGTTTTTGGGGGTGGGCTTGGGGTCTGGGTGTTCTGTGGTCCAAAAATTTATTGGGGCATGCCAGGGAGGTTGGGGATCATCTCAGTGTGGTTTGTTTAATTTTTTATGGCCATTTGAGGGGACAAATGGGCAAAATGATGTAAACAGGGCTTTTTAGGGCCAAATCGGTATGCTGTAGCCCATGGTTTTGGGGTGGGCTCGGGTTTGAGTTGTTCTTTGGCCCAAAAATCTACCAGGGCATGCCAGGGAGGTTAGGGATCGTCCCAGTGTGGTCTGTTTATTTTTCATGGCCATTTGGGTTGACAAACGAGCGAAACAGGTTGTTTTCGAGGCAAATCGGTTTGCTATAGCCTACAATTTTGGGGATGTACCCGGGATCCAGGCATGTTGTGGGTAAAAATCGACCAGGGCGTGCCAGGGAGGTTGGGGATAGTCTCAATGTGGTCCATTTAATTTTTCGTGGTTATTTGGGTGCACGAATGGGCTAGAAATCACAAATGAGGTATTTTTGGGCCCAATCGGTGTGCTGTAGTTCCCAATTTTGGGCTTGGGCCTGGGGTTCGGGCATGCTTTACGCCAAAAATTGATTGGGGCATGCCAGGGAGGTTGGAGATTGTCCCAATGTAGTCCGTTTAATTTTTTGTGGCAATTTGGGTAGACAAACGGGCAAAACAGCGCGAACGGGGTATATTCGAGCTAAATTGGTGTGTTATAGCCCACGATTTTGGGGGTCGACCCATGGTTCATATGTGTTGTGGGCCGAATATCGATCTTGAAGTGCTAGGGAGGTTGGGGAACGTCCCAGTATGGTCTGTTTTAATTTTTCGTGGCCATTTTGGCGGACAAACGGATGAAACAGTGCGAACGAGGCATTTTTTGGTAAATTTGATGTGTTATAGCCTACGGTTTTGGGGGTGGGCCTGGGGTCCAAGCGTGCTGTGGGCAGAAAATCAATTGGGGACTGTCAGGGATATTGGGGATCATCCCAGTGTGGTCTGTTTAATTTTTTGTGACAATTTGTTTGACAAACGGGTAAAACGATGGGAACTGCAAATTTTGGGGTTACATTGGTGTTTTATAGCCCACGGTTTTAGGGGTGGGCCTAAGGTCCGGGCCTGCTGTGGGCCAAAAATCGATTGAGAACAGCCAGAGAGGTTGGAGATCGTCCTAGTGTGGTCTGCTTAATTTTTTTCGTGGTTATTTGTGAGGACCAATCGGCAAAACGGCATGGATGAGGCTTTTTCGAGCCAAATCGGTGTGCTATAGCCCTCGAATTTAGGGGTGGGCCCAGGGTCGGTGCGTTCTGTGGGTCAAAAATCTATTGGGGCATGTCAAGGATGTTGAAGATCATCTCGGTGTTGTTTATTTAATTTTTTGTGGCCATTTGGGTGGACAAATGGACATAACGGCGTGAACAAGGCATTTTGGGTCAAATTTATATGCTATAGCCCACGGTTTCAAGGTTGGGCCTGGGGTACGGGTATACTCTGGGTGAAAAATTGACCGGGGCTTGTCATGGAGGTTGGGTATCGTCGTAGTGAGGTCGGTTTTATTTTTCGTGGCCATTTGGGTGGACAAAAAGGCGAAACGACGCGAATGAGGCAGTTTTAGGCCAAATCGTTGTGCTATAGCTCGCAGTTTTGAGGGTGGTCCTGGGGTCCGAGCGTGCTGTAGGTCAAAAATCAATTGGGGCATGCCAAGGAGGGTGAGATTCATCCCAGTGTGGTCCATTTATTTTTTTGTGGCCATTTGGGTGGACAATGGACGAAATTGCACGAATTAGGCATTTTCAGGCTAAATCGGTGTTCTATAGCCCACGGTTTTGGGGGTGGGCTCGGGGTCTGCGCATTCTATGATCTAAAAATTTATCAGGGCATGCCTGGGAGGTTGGGCATTATCTCAGTACGGTTCTTTTAATTTTTTATGGCCATTTGAGGGGACAAACGGGCAAAATGATGCAAACAGGGCTTTTTAGGGCCAAATCGGTATGTTGTAGCCCACGGTTTTGGGGTGGTCTCGAGTTCGAGTCGTGCATTGGGCCAAAAATCTACCAGGTCATTCCAGGGAGATTGGGGATCATCCCAGTGTGGTCTATTTAATTTTTCATTGCCATTTGGGTTGACAAACGGGCAAAACAACGTGAACGGGATGTTTCCAAGCCAAATCCATGTACTATAGCCCATGATTTTGGGGATGTGCCCAGGGTCCAGGCATGTTGTGGGTAGAAAATCGACTGGGGCGTGCCACAGAGGTTGGGTTTAGTTTCAATGTGGTCCATTTAATTTTTTATGGTTATTTGGGTGAACGAACGGGGCATTTTCAAGGCCAATCGGTGTGCTGTAACCCAAGGTTTTGGGTGTGCGCTCGGGTTTTGGGCGTGTTTCGGGTTAAGAATTGACCGGGGCATGCCAGGTTGGTTGGGGATCATTCCAATATGGTCTGTTTAATTTTTCGTGGCTATTTGGGTGGAAAAACGGGCAAAACGGCATGAACGGGGTATTTTCGAGCCAAATCGGTGTGCTAGAGCCCATACTTTTGGGGGTGGGCCCGGGGTCCGTATGTGCTATGGGCTGAAAATAAATAAGAGCGTGCTGGAGAGGTTGGGGATCATCCTAGTATGGTCTGTTTAATTTTACTGGCCATTTGGGTGGAAAACGGACGAAACAATGTGAACAGGGTATTTTCGAACAAAATTAGTGTGCTATATCCCACAGTTTGGGAGGTGGGCCCGGGGTCCAGGTGTGCTATGGGCCAAAAATTGATTGGGGTATGCCAGGGAGGTTGACGATCATCATAGTGTGGTCCGTTTAATTTTTCGTGGCCATTTGGATGGATAAACGGGTAAAACGGTGCAAACGGGGCATTTTTGGGCCAAATCAGTGTTCTATAGCCCACGATTTTGGGGGTGGGCCCGAGGTACGGGTATGCTGTGGGCCAAAAATCTATCGGAGCATGCCAGGGAGGTTGGGGATCATCCCAGTGTGGTCTATTTATTTTTTTGTGGCCATTTGGGTAGACAAATCGGCGAAACGGCACGAATGAGGCATTTTCGAGCCAAATCGATGTAATATAGCCCACGGTTTTAGGGGTGGGCCCGCGGTTTGGGCGTGTTGTGTGCGAAAAATCTATTGGGGCATGCCAAGGATGTTGAGGGTCGTCCCGGTGTTGTTCGTTTAATTTTTCGTGGCCATTTGGGTAGACAAACGGGCGTAACAATGCCAACGGGGTATTTTCAGGCTAAATCGATGTGCTATAGCCCACGATTTTAGGACTGGGCCTGGAGTACGGGCATTCTGTGGGCAAAAAATCTATCGAGGCATGCCAGGGAGGTAGGTGATCGTCTCAGTGAGGTCCTTTTAATTTTTTGTAGATATTTAGGTGGACAAACAGGGGAAACGGTGCAAATGGGCATTTTCGGGCCAAATTAGTGTGCTATAGCCCATGGTTTCGAGGGTGGGCCGGATTCCAGGCGTGCTGTGGGTGAAAATTCAACCAAGGCATGCCAGGGAGGGTGAGGATTGTCCCAGTATGGTCCGTTTAATTTTTATGGCTATTTGGGTGCACTAACGGTGAAACGGGATGAATGGGTTGTTTACGAGCCAAATCGGTATGCTATAGCCCACGTTTTCGGGGGTGAGCTTGGGGTCCAGGCATACTGTGGGACAAAAATTGACCGGGGCATACCAGGGTGGTTGGGATTATCCTGATGTAGTCTTTTTAATTTTTTTGTGGTCATTAAGGTGGACAAACAGGCAAAACGGTGCGAATGGGGCATTTTAAGGCCTAATTGGTGTGCTATAGTCCATGATTTCGAGGGAGGGCACCCAGATTCCTGGCGTGCTGTGGGCTGAAAATTGATTGGGACATGACAAGAAGGTTGGGGATCATCCTAGTGTTGTACGTTTAATATTTTGTGGCCATTTGGGTGGACAAATGGGGAAAATAGCGCAAACGATGCATTTTCGGGCCAAATTGGTGTGCTATAGCCCACAGTTTTGGGGGTGGGTCCGGGGTCAGAGCGTGCTCTAGGCGAAAAATCAACTGGGGCATGGAAGTGATGTTAGTGATCATCCTAGTGTGGTTCGTTTAATTTTTTGTGGTTATTTAGGTTGACAAACGGGCAAAATAACGCGAATGGTGCATTTTTGGGATAAATCGGTGTTCTATAGCCAACGGTTTTGGGGTTGGGCCCGAGGTTTGGGTATGCTATAGGCCAAAAATTGATTAGGGCATGCCAGGGAGGTTGGGGATCATCTTAGTATGGTCCATTTAATTTTTTGTCGTCATTTGGGAGGACAAACGGTTGAAACGGCATGAACAGAGCATTTTTTAGGTAAACCGGGGTGCTATAGCCTACGATTTTAGGGGTGGGCCCGGTGTCCAAAAGTTCTGTGGGCTAAAAATCATCCGGGGTATGCCAGGAAGGTTGGGTACATCCCAGTGAGGTCCGTTTAATTTTTTGTGGCATTTGCGTGGATAAACGGCCAAAACGGCATGAACGAGGCATTTTTGAGCCAAATTGATGTGTTATAGCCCACGATTTTTGGGGTCGGCCAGTGGTCTGGGCATCCTTTGGTCTAAAAATTGATTGGGGCTTGCCAGGGAGGTTGGATATCATCCTAGTATGGTCCGTAAAATTTTTTGAGGCCATTTGGGTGGACAAACGGGTGAAACGGCTCAAACAGGACATTTTCAGGCCAAATCGATGTGCTATAGCCAACGATTTTGGGGGTGGGCCAAGGGTCCAGGGGTTCTGTGGATCAAAAATTAATCGGGGTGTGTCAGGGGGTTGGGGATCATCCCGGTGTGATCTGTTTAAAATTTTTTGGCCATTTGGGTGGATAAACGGCGTGAACGAGGCGTTTTAGGCCAAATCATTGTGTTATAGCCTATGATTTTTGGGGTGGGCTCGGTGTTCGGGGTGTGCTGTGGGCTGAAAATTGATCGGGGCATACCAGGGAGGTTGGAAATCATACCAGTGTGGTTTATTTAATTTTTTTCGTGGCCATTTGGGTGGACAAAAGGGCGAAACGGCGCGGACAGGGTATTTTAGAGCTAAATCAGTGTGCTATAGCCCATAGTTTTGGGGGAGGATCCGGGGTTAGGGCGTGCTGTGGGATGAAAATCGATCGGGGCATGCCAGGAAGGTTGATGATCTTCCTTGTGTGGTCCGTTTAGTTTTTCGTGACAATTTGGGAGGACAAACGGGCGAAACGGCGAGCGGGGTGTTTTGGAACCAAATTAATGTGCTTATCCCACGGTTTTGGGAGCGGGCCTGGGGTCCGAGCATGCTGTTGGCCAAAAATCGACTGGGCATACAAAAGAGGTTGAGGATCGTCTTAGTGTGAACATTTAATTTTTTGTGGCAATTTGTATGGACAAACGGGTAAAACGGCACAAATGGGGCATTTTTGGGCTAAATCGATGTGCTATATCCCACGATTTATGGGGTGGGCCTAGGGTCTGATCATTCTGTGGCCTAAAAATTGATCGAGATGTGCTAGGGAGGATGGGGATCGTCCCAGTGTGGTCTATTTGATTTTTCATGGCCATTTGGGTGGACAAACAGGCAAAACGGGGCGAATGGGGTTTGTTTGGGCCAAATTGATGTGCTATTGCCCACGGTTTTTGGGGTGGGAGTTGTGTCCAATCGTGCTGTGGTCCGAAAATCGATCGAGGCATGCCAGGGATGTTGGGGATCATCCTTGTATGGTAAGTTTATTTTTTTGTGGCCATTCGGGTGAACAAATTGGCAAAACGGTGCGAACTAGGTATTTTTGGGCCAAATCGGTGTGCTATAGCCCACGATTTTGGGGGTGGATCTGGGGTCCAGGCGTGCTGTGGGCCAAAAATCAACCGGGGTATGCCAGGGAGGTTGGGTATCATCCCGGTGTGGTCCGTTTATTTTTTCGTGGCCATGTGGGTAGACAAATGGGAAAAGTGGCTTGAACGGGGTATTTTGGGCCAAATCGATATGCTATTGCCCATGGTTTAGGGGGTGGGCCCGGGGTTCGAGCGTGTTGTGGGCCAAAAATTGATTGGGGATAACCAAGGAGGTTGGGGGTCATCCCAGTGTAGTCCATTTAATTATTCATGGCCATTTGGGTGGACAAACGGGCAAAATAGTGAGAATGGGGCATTTTCGGGCCAAATCGGAGTGCTATAGCCCACGGTTTTGTGGGTGGGCCTGGGTCCGGGCGTGCGTTGGTTTAAAAATTGACCGAGGCATGCCAAGGATGTTGAGGGTCATCCCGATGTGGTTTGTTTAAATTTTCGTGGCTATTTGTGTGGACAAATAGGGAAAACGGCACAAACATGGAATTTTTGGGCCAAATCGATGTGCTATAGCCCTCGGTTTTTGGGGTAGGCTTGGGGTTAGGGCATTTTGTGCATCGAAAATCGACCGGAGTATGCCAGGGAGGTTTTGGATTATTTTGGTGTGGTCCATTCAATCTTTCCTAGCTATTTGGGTGGACAAACGGGCGAAACGGCACGAATGGGACATTTTCAGGCCAAATCGGTGTGCTATAGCCCACGGTTTTGGGGGTGGGTCCGGGGTCCGGGCGTGCTGTAGGGAAAAAATCAATCGGGGCATTCAGGGAGGTTGGGGATCATCCCGCTGTAGTTCTTTTAATTTTTTGTGGCTATTTGGGTGGATGAACAGGGAAAATGGTGCAAACGAGGCTTTTTTTGTCCAATTAGTGTTCTATAGCCAGCGGTTTCGGGGGTGGGCCTGAGGTCCGAGCGTGTTGTGAGCCAAAAATTGACCGGGGCATGCCAGGGTGGTTGGGGATCATCCTACTATGGTCCGTTTAATTTTTCGTGGCCATTTGGGTGGACAAACGGGCAAAATGGCATAAACGGGGCATTTTCTGGCCCAATCGATGTGTTGTAGCCCACGGTTATGGGTGTGGACCCGGGTTTGGGCATTCTTCAGGCCAAAAATTGACTAGGACATGCCAGGGTGGTTGGGGATCATCCCAGTGTAGTTTTGTAAATTTTTCGTGGCTATTTGGGTGGACGAACAGGCAAAATGGTGCAAATGGGTCTTTTTTGGTCCAAATCGGTGTGCTATAGCCAACAATTTTGGGAGTGGGCCTGAGGTCTTGGCGTGCTGTGAGCCAAAAATTGACCAGGGCATGCCAGTGAGGTTGGGGATTATCCCACTGTGGTCCGTTTAATTTTTCATGGCCATTTGGGTGGACAAACGGGAGCAACGGTACAAACGGGGCATGTTTGGGCCCAATCGATGTGCTCTAGCCCACAGTTTTGGGGGTGGGTCCGGGGTCCGAGCGTGCTGCTGGCGAAAAATCAATTGGGGCATGTTAGGGAGGTTGGGGATCATCCCAGTGTAGTTTTTTAATTTTTTCGTGGCTATTTGGGTGTCTGAACAGGTGAAACAATGCAAACGGGGCTTTTTTTGTCTAAATCGGTGTGCTATAGCCAACGATTTTGGGGGTGGGCCCGAGGTTCGGGCATGCTGTGAGCGACAAATTGACCGGGGCATGCCATGGAGGTTGGGTATCATTCCATTATGGTCCGTTTACTTTTTCGTGGCCATTTGGGTGGACAAACGGGCAAAATGACACAAACGGGGCATTTTCGGGACCAATCAATGTGATGTAGCCCACGGTTATAGGCGTGAATCTGGGGTTTGGGCATTCTTCAGGCAAAATGGCACGAAAGGGGCATTTTCAAGCCAAATTGGTGTGCTATAGCCATTGGTTTTGATGGTGGTCCCGGGTTTTATTTTTGCTGTAGGTCAAAAATAGATCGGGGTGTGTTTGGGAGGTTGGGGATCATCCCATTGTGGTTTGTTTAATTTTTTGTGGCCGTTTTGGTGGACAAACGGATGAAAGAGTGCGAATGAGGCTTTTTCCAGCAAAATTAGTGTGCTATATCCCACAGTTTCGGTGGTGGGCTCGGGATTCGAGCGTGTTGTAGGTCAAAAATTGATTGGGGCATTCCATGGAGGTTGAGGATCATCCCGGTGTAGTCCATTTAATTTTTTTTGGCTTATTAGGTGGACAAACGAGTGAAACGGTGTAAATGAGGCATTTTTAGGCCAAATTGGTCTGCTATTTCCCACAGTTTCGAGGGTGAGGGCTCAGAGTCCTAGTGTACTGTGGGCCAAAAATCGACCGGGGCATGCCAGGTAGGTTGGGGATCATCCCAGTGTGGTACGTTTAATTTTTATTGGACATTTTAGTGGACAAGCGAGCGAAAAAGCATGAACGGGTAAGCTATAGCCCATAGTTTTAGGGGTTGGCTTGGGTTCCGGGCGTGTTGTGGGTCAAAAATCGATCGAGGCATGCCAGAGAGGTTAGGGATCATCATGATATGTTCCATAAAAATTTGTGTGGCCATTTGGGAGGACAAACGGGGGAAACGGCGCGAACAGGGTATTTCTGGGACATCGGTATGCTATAGCCCACGATTTTGAGGGTGGGCCTGGGGTCCGAGCGTGCTGTGGGTTGAAAATTGATCGGGGAGTGCCAGGGAGGTTAGGGATCATCCTGGTGTGATCCGTTTAAATTTTTGTGAATATTTATATGGATAAACGGGTGAAACGACGAGAATGGGGCATTGTTTAGCCAAATCGGTGTTCTATAGCCCACGATTTCGAGGGTGGGCTTGGAGTCCGGGCGTGTTGTGGCTTGAAAATTGAACAGGCCATGTCAGGGAGGTTGGGGATCATTCCGGTGTGATCTGTTTAAATTTTTGTAACTATTTGGGCGATAAACGGGTGAAATAGCACAAATGGAGCATTTTTGGGCAGAATTGGTGTGCTCTAGCCCATGGTTTTGGGGGTCGGCCTGGGGTCCGATCGTGTTGTGGGCCAAAAATTGATCGGGGCATACCAGGGAGGTTGGGGTTCATTCCATTGTGGTCCATTTAATATTTTTGTGGCTATTTGGGTGGACAAAGGGGCAAAACGACGCTCACGAGATATTTTTGGGCTAAATTGGTGTGCTATAGCCCATGGTTTTGGGGGTGGGCCTGGGGTTTGGGCGTTCTATGGGCCAAAAATCGATCTGGGCATGCCAGGCAGGTTGGGGATCATCCCAGTGTGGTCCGTTTAATTTTTCGTGGCCATTTGGGAGGACAAATAGGTGAAACGGCGCGAATAGGGTGTTTTCAAGCCAAATTGAGGTGTTTAGCCCACGGTTTTGGGGGTGGCCCAGGGTCCGGGCATGCTGTGGGTCAAAAATCAATCGGGGTATGCCAGTGAGGTTGGGGATCATCCCAGTGTGGTCCATTTAATTTTTTGTGGCCATTTTGGTGGACAAACAAGCAAAACAGTGTGAATATGGCATTTTCGCACCAAATTGGTGTGGTATAGCCCACGGTTTAGGGAGTGGGCCTAGGGTCCGGTCGTGTTGTGGTTTAAAAATTTACCGGGTGTGCCAGGGATTTAGAGAATAGTCCCTGTATGGTCTTGTTAATTTTTCATGGCCATTTGGGTGGATGAATGATCAAAACAGCACAATCGAGGCATTTTTGGGACAAATCGGTGTGCTATATAGCCCACGGTTTTACGGGTGGGCTCGGGGTCCGGCATGCTGTGGGACAAAAATTATCTGGGGTGTTCCAGTAAGGGTGGGTATCATTCCAGTGTGGTCCGTTTAATGTTTTGTGGCCATGTTGGTAGACAAATGGGCGAAACAACACGAACGAGGCATTTTTCGGCCAAATCGGTGTGCTATAGCCCACGGTTTCGGGTATTGGCCTGTGGTCCGGCATGCTGTGTGACAAAAATTGGCCAAGTCATGCTAGGGACTTTGGGGATCGTCCCTGTACGAGGCATTTTCGAGCCAATCTATGTGCTATAGACTAAGATTTTGGGAGTTGGCCCAGGGTTCGAGCGTATTGTGGCCCAAAAATTGACCGGGGCATGCCAGGGAGGTTGGCATTGCCCCAGTGTGGTCTGTTTAATTTCTCATGGCCATTTGGGTGAACAAATTGGTAAAACGGTGCGAACGGGGTGTTTTCGGGCTAAATTGGTGTGCTATAGCCATGGTTTTGGGGGTGGACTCGAGTTCCAAACATGCTGTGGGCCAAAAATCAACCGGGGTGTTCCAAGGAGGTTAGGGATCATCTCAGTGTGGTCCGTTCAATTTTTCCTGTCAATTTAGGTTGACAAACGGGCGAAACGACGCGAATGGGGAATTTTTAGGCCAACTCGGTGTGCTATAGCCCACGGTTTTGGTGGTAGGACCAGATTTTGGGCATACAGTGCATCAAAAATCGACCTAGGCGTGCCAAGGAGGTTGAGGATCATCTTAGTGTGGTTCTTTTAATTTTTTTTGGCCGTTTGGGTAGACAAACGATCAAAACGGCGTGAATGGGGCATTTTCGGGCTAAATTGATTTGCTATAGCCCACAGTTTCAGGGGTGGGCCCAGGGTCCGGGCGTGATGTTTGACAAAAATTGATCAGGGTATGTCAGGGAGGTTGGGGATCATCCCAGTATGATCCTTTTAATTTTTTATGGCCATTTGGGTGGACAAACGGGCGAAACGGTGCAAACGGGGCATTTTTTGGCAAAATTGGTGTACTTTGCCAACAGTTTTGGGGGTGGGACTGGGGTCCTAGTGTGTTATGGGCCAAATATTGATCGGGGCATGCCAGGGAGGTTTGGGATCATCCAGTGTGGTCCGTTTAATTTTTCATGCCCATTTGGGTTGACAAACGGGTGAAACGACATGATTGGGGTTCTAGAGCCAAATTGATGTGCTATAGCCCACAGGTTTGGGGATGTGCCCTGGGTTGAGGCGTGTTGCGGGCCAAACATTGACCGAGGCATGCCAGGGAGGTTGGGGATAGTCTCAATGTGGTCCATTTAAATTTTCGTGTTCATTTGGGTGCTTAAACTGGATAAAAGGCATAAACGGAGCATTTTCGGGCCTAATCGGTGTGCTTAATCCCACGGTTATAGGCGTGGGCCCATGGTTCTGGCTTGCTTCTGTCTAAAAATTTACCAGGGTATGCCAGGGAGGTTGGGGATCGTCCCAATATGGTCCGTTAATTTTTTTTGGCCATTTGCAAGGTCAAACAGGCAAAACGGTGCGAACAGGCCATTTTCAAGCCAATCGATGTGTTATAGCCCATGCTGGGGTCCATACGTGTTGTGGGCCAAAAATAAATCGGGGCATGCTAAGGAGGTTGGGGATCGTCCCAGTATTGTCTGTTTATTTTTTTGTGGCCATTTGTGTGGACAAATTGTCGGAATAGTGCAAACGGGGCATTCTAGGGCAAAATCGATGTGTTATAGCCCACGATTTTGGGGGTGGTCCCCTGTCCTAGGTGTGTTGTAGAATGAAAATCGATTGAGGCATGCCAAGGAGGTTGGGGATCGTCCCCGTATGGTTCATTTAATTTTTTTGTGGCCATTTGGGTGGACAAACCAGTGTAACGGCGCAAATGGGGTATTTTAGGGCCAAATCAGTGTGCTATAGCCCACAGTTTTGGGGTTGTTTGGGAGTCCGGCCATGTTATGGGCCAAAAATCAATCAGGGCATGCTAGGGAGGTTGGGGATCATCCTAGTGTGGTTTGTTTAGTTTTTAGTGTCCATTTGGGTTGACAAACGGGCAAAACGGCATGAATGTGGTGTTTTCGAGTAAAATCGATATGTTGTAACCCACAGTTTTGGGGATGTGCCCGGGGTCTAGGCGTGTTGTGGACCGAAAATTGACCGGGGCATGCCAAGGAGGTTAGGGATAGTTCCAGAGTGGGCCGTTTAATTTTTTGTGGCCATTTCAGTGCACAAACGAGCTAAAAGGCACAAAAGGTGTATTTTTGGGCCCAATTGTTGCATTGTAGCCCAAGGTTTTGGGGATAGGCCCATGGTTTTAGGTGTGGGCCTGGGGTACGGGTATGTTGTGGGCCATAAATCGATTGGGGCATTCAAGTGAGGCTGGGGATCATCTCGGTGTGGTCCGTTTAATTTTTCGTGGCCAATTAGGTGGACAAACGAGCGAAACAGTGCAAACGAGGCATTTATGGGCAAAATTGGTGTGCTATAGCCCACGATTTTATGGGTAGGCACAGGGTTCGGGCTTGTTGTGGGCCATAAATCGATCGAGGCATGTCAGGGATGTTGGGGATCATCGTAGTGTGGTCCTTTAAATTTTTTGTGGCCATTTGGGTGGATAAACGAGCGAAATAATGCAAATGGGGCATTTTTGGGCCAAATCGGTGTGCTATAGCCAACAGTTTTGGGGTACGGCCCGGGGTCTGGGCATGCTGTGGGCCAAAAATTGACCAGGGTATGCCAGGGAGGTTGGGGATTATCCCAGTGTGGTTTGTTTAATTTTTTGTTTCCATTTGAGTTGACAAACGGGGATGTGCCCGGGGTCCTGGCGTGTTGTGGGATGAAAATTGACCAGGGCATGCCAGCAAGGTTGGGGATAGTCTCAATGTGGTCCGTTTAATTTTTTGTGGTCATTTGGATGCACAAACGAGCTAAAAGGCACAAATAGGGCATTTTTAAGCCCAATTGGTGTGCTGTAGCCCATGATTTTAGGTGTGGGCCTTGGGTTCGGGCGTACTTCAATTGAAAAATTGACCGGGGCATGTCAAGGAGGTTGTGTATCATCTTAATGTGGTTCGTTTAATTTTTCATGGCCAGTTGGGTGAACAAACGGGCAGAACGGCGTGAACAGGGCATTTTCGAGCCAAATCAGTGTGCTATAGCCTACAGTTTTGGGGGTGGGCTCGGGGTCCGTACGTGCTATAGGCCAAAAATCAATTAGGGCATGATAGGGAGGTTGGCAATCATCCCAGTGAGGTTCATTTAAATTTTCATGACCATTTGGTGGACAAACGGATGAAACAGCGTGAACGAGTTATTTTCTGGCTAATTCGATGGGCTATAGCCCACAGTTTTAGGGGTAGGCTCAGGGTCCAGGCGTGTTATGGGCCAAAAATTGACCGGGGCATGTCAGGGGGGTTGAGGATCGTCCTGGTGTTGTCCGTTTAATTTTTCATGGTCATTTGGGTGGACAAATGGGTAAAACGGCGCGAATAGGGCATTTTAAGCCCAAATCGGTGTGTTATAGCCCACAGTTTCAGGGGTGGGCCTGGGGTCCGGGCGTGCTGTGGTTTGAAAATTGATTGAGGCATGCCAAGGAGGTTAGGGATCATCTCAGTGTTGTTCGTTTAATTTTTCGTGGCTATTTGGATGGACAAATCATCGAAACAGCGTGACCGAGGCATTTTCGGGCTAAATTGGTGTGCTATAGCCATGATTTTAGGAGTGGGCCCGGGGTCTGGGCGTGTTGTGTGCTGAAAATCGATCGGGGCATGCTAGGAAGGTTGGGTATCATCCCAGTGTGGTACATTTACATTTTCGTGGCCATTTGGGTGGACAAATAGGCGAAACAGCATGAACGAGGCATTTTCAGGCCAAATCATTGTGTTATAGCCCACAGTTTTAGGGGTGGGCCCGGGGTTTGGGCATCCCATGGGAAAAAAATCCACCGGGGAATTCCAGGGAGGTAACAGATCATCATGGTGTGGTTTATTTAACTTTTTGTGGCCATTTAGGTGTACAAATGGGTTAAATGGTGCAAAAGGGGCATTTTTGGGCAAAATAGGTGTGATACAGCCAACGGTTTTGGGGGTGGGCTAGGGGTCCAGGTGTGCTGTGGGCATAAAATCAATCGGGGCATGCTAGGGAGGTTGGGATAATCTCACTACGGTCCGTTTTATTTTTCATGGCCATTTGGGTACACAAAAGGGCAAAACAACACTAACGAGGCAATTTTGGGACAAATCAGCGTGCTATAGCCTACGATTTTGGGTGTGGGCCTGGGGTCCAGGTGTGGTGTGCGTCGTAAATCGATCCGGGCATACCAGGGAGTTAAGGATCATCCCAGTATGTCCCGATTAATATTTCCTGGATATTTGGGTGGACAAATGGGCGAAACGACCCGAACGAGGCATTTTCGGGCCATATTGATGTGCTATAAAGCAAGATTTCGAGGATGAGCCCAAGGTCCAGGCGTGCTCTGGGCCAAAAATCCCCGAGGCATGCAGGGAGATATGGGATATTCCCAATGTGGTTCATTTAATTTTTAGTGGTCATTTGGGTGGACAAATATGCATAACAGAGCAAACGGGATATTTTTAGGCCAAATCGGTGTGCTATAGCCCATGTCTTTAAGAGTAGGCCCAGGATCCAAGTATGGTTCGTTTAATTTTTGTGACCATTTGGATGGACAAACGGGCAAAGCAGCGCAAACGGGGCATTTTTGGGCTAAATCAGTGTGGTATAGCCCACTGTTTTGAGGGTGGGCCCAGGGTCCGAGTATGATGTGGGCTAACAATCACCTGAGGCATGCCAAGGAGGTTGGGGATCATCTTAGTGTGGTCCGTTTAATTTTTTTGTGGCCATTTGTGTGGACAAATGGGCAAAACGACGCGAATGGGGCATTTTCGCGCTAAATTGATGTCCTATACCCAATGGTTTTTGAGGTAGGCCCGGGGTTTGGACGTGTTGTGGGCCAAAAATCAATCAGTGTATGTCAGGGAGGTTAGGTATCATCCCAGTATGGTCATTTTTTTCCGTGGCCATTTAGGTGGACAAACGGGAGAAATGGTGCAAATGAAGCATTTTGAGGCCAAATCAGTGTGCTATTGCCAATGGTTTCGGGGGTTCGTCCGGGGTCCGAGTGTGTTGTGGGCCAAAAATTGATCGGGTCATGACAGGTAGGTTGGGGATCATCCCAGTGTGGTTTGTTTAATTTTTTGTGGCCATTTGGGTTGACAAACGGTCGAAACGGCATGAACGGGTTGTTTTTGAGCAAAATTGGTGTGCTATAGCCCACGGTTTTGGGGATGTACCCGTGGTCCAGACGTGTTGTCAGGCTAAAATCGATCGGGGCGTGCCAGGGAGGTTGGGGATAGTCTCAATGTGTTCCGTTTAATTTTTCATGGTCATTTGATTGTACAAATGGGTTAAAAGGCATAAACGGGGCATTTTCGGGCCTAATCTGTGTGCTGTAGCCCACAGTTTTAAGCGTGGGCTCAGGGTTCGAGCATGCTTTGGGTCAAAAATTAATAAGGGCATGACAATAAGGTTAGTGATCATCCCAAGGTGGTCCGTTTAATTTTTCGTAGCAATTTGGGTGGAGAGACGGGTGAAACAATGTGAATGGGGAATTTTCAATCCAAAATGGTGTGCTATAGCCCACAGTTTTGGGGGTTGGCCTAGGGTTCGTATGTTCTATGGGTTGAAAATTGATCAGGGCATGCTAGGGAGTTTGGGGATCATCTTAGTATGGTTCGTTTTAATTTTTTGTGGCCATTTGGGAGGACAAATGAATGAAACAGCGAGAATGGGGTATTTTTTGGCCAATTCGGTCTGTTATAGCCTACGGTTTTGGGGGTGGGCCTGGGGTCCAAGCATGCTGTGTGCCATAAATTGATTGAGGCATGCCGAGGAGGTTGGGTATCATTCCAGTGTGGTTCGTTTAATTTTTCGTGGCCAGTTTGGTGGAAAACATGTAAAACGATGCGAACGGGGCATTTTTTGGCCAAATCGGTGTTTTATAGCCCACGAATTCAGGGGTGGCCCGGGGTCCGGGAGTGGTATGGGTTGAAAATAGATCAAGGCTTACCAGGGATATTGGGTATCATTCCGGTGTGGTTCTTGAATTTTTTTGTGGCCATTTGGGAGGACTAACTAGCGAAACGGCGCGAATGAGGCATTTATGGGCCAAATCGGTGTGCTATAACCCACGATTTTGGGGGTGGGCCCAGAGTCCGGGCATGCTGTGGGCAAAAAATCAATCGGGGCATGCCAGGGAGGTTGGGGATTGTCCTGTTATGGTTTGTTTATTTTTTCGTGGCGATTTAGGTGGAAAAATGGGCGAAACAGTGCGACCAAGGCATTTTAAGGCCAAATCGGTGTGCTGTAGCCCACGGTTTCAAGGGTGGGAACCCGGAGTCTTAGCGTGCTATGAGCCAATCTTGGGGCATGCCAGGAAGGTTGGGGATCGTCCCAGTTTTGTACGTTTAATTTTTCGTGGCCATTTGGGTGGACAAAAGGGCCAAATAGCGCGAACGGGGTATTTTCGAGTCAAATCGGTGTGCTATAGGCCACGGTTTTGGGGGTGGGTCTAGGGTATAGTCCTGCTTGATACAAATCAGTCCATCATTATGCCAAAACAGTCCACAAAATGTGAGAAGAACAAGCAACACAAAGGGATACAAGAAGACAAACACAAAAACACACAGTTTTGCAAAATAATAAAAAGATAAAAGTGAGACCAAGACTAAGAACCAAGTATATTGCAACATTAACCCCTAATGAATGTAATAATAAAAAACACACTCTTACGGTGACCGTCAAGGTAATCGACTAACCTCAAGATCCACCATTTCCAAGCAAAGAACAATATTGGCTTTTCCAAGTCTATACTAAGGATGACTTTTCCAAGTCCTAACTAAGACTATACTATGGTGGTCAACTCTCAAGAGAGAGGATTTCAAATGTTTCAATTTTTCATCTTTCATCATTCAACAACTAAAAAGAAAAGACCTAATAAGAGACTATATATAGCCTAGCTCATTACATAGTGTAATGGCCCAAAATACCCTTAGTGAAAGGGGAGGTCATGGGTTATTTCTTTAACATGTGAAATCCCCAAAATACCCTTAATGAAGGGTGTTTCTTCAATGCTCCAAAACCATGGGGTCACGCTTCAAAACTTGTAGTCTCGAATTGGCATCAAATTCAATCCCCCACACAATCTTCCATACATGGGTTTGTTTAATGACATGCTCAAAACGGGCCCTCCATGCATGTTCTCGTATCCTTAAGGTGAACAAGTCTTGAACCTCTATGTGTTGGCCTCTAAATATGTCATCAAAATATAAGATGTTCATTTATCCCGTATCATCCTTCCCTTCTTGAAAATGACTTGACCTCGAATTCAAACCTTGCAAAACTGATATAAGATCGACAAGGAAGACATGAAAACATACACCAAAATAGTCAATGATTTGAAGAATCGAGGACCCCCTTTGATGACCTATCTCAGATTCACAAGAAGAACAAGAAAGGAAATGATATCAAGAGTAAAACACACTAAAAACAACAACACTTGATGAACAAGATGCAATAACAACAACACACGGTTATAAGACAAGAACATAAATAGATTACACTAGATATAGACAAATGATTACAAGAAAGTAAAGATAGATAGATAGATAGATAGATAGACAAATGAAGATGTAATATTAACAATCCAAAAGCTTATTCCACTTTTGGACATTTAATATCACACACAACCTAAACCTATCTCTTACGTGACCTCAAGGGAACCAGGATACCCAAGCAATTTCCGTTTCTAAGCAAATCATCAACACAAGGATTCCACCTTGCCCTTGGATTCCACCTTGAAAGAGTCTCTTAAAAGAGGCTACAAATATGTCATCTAAATATCCTCTTAAAATGAAGGCAAACTAGCTATTTATAGGACATGGGTCTTTATTACACAGTGGACCCAAAAGTGATCTTAAAAGCTATTGAGCCCAAAAGTGACCAAAAGCCCAAAATAATGTCATGGGTGTCCATGCTCTCTCGAATCCCACTCTATCTTCCAAACACGTCGTGGATCAATGCTCCCATGGATGACATCATCAAATGTATCTTCTCCCACACTCCAAGCTATAATCCACACACGTATTTGTTCCCCTAAAATAACCAAATCTTGGATCCATAGATGTGATCCTTGAAGCATCGATCCCAAAAAAGTAGAGCCCATTGATATTGTATCAAAAACCAAAGAGGGGACAAACAAATACAAACTCCTCATGGAATGAGGGTTAGGATTAGCACAACAAATCATCTCAACATGCCAAGGTTGCACATATTTGCAATATAACCAAGGATTTTTTGAATGAAATATTAAAATCTCAATGAAAGATGTAGGGAGGATTTGGTTATGGGATTCACCAAGAGTGGCACTTTGCTTGTAATGAAGACCAAGAAACAAGTTGGTTGCACCAATATCACCATTTCCATATTTGGCATCGGGGTCAAACTGGAAGAGTGGCCATAGACATGAGTCTAGACAACCCTCCCCTTTTAATACAAGTGAAATGAATGCCTTATCTTTCGATGATATACTTCAAATTCACTACGTGAAGAATCAAGCTTTTGTCGTATGGATGTCACGAGATCATGCTTGGAGGGGTCGTTATGAGCATGCCTTTGGACAAACCCGAGTGTGAAAGATTGCTTGGACCCTTGAAGACTTGAGGACTCATAGGTTGGACCACACTTTGTTTGTTCATGGTTTTGTCTCCCTTCATTAAGGGAATTTTGGACAGTTCATAGTGTTTTCCAACACACCAATGCCACCCCTTGGTCATTAAGGGTGTCTTGGTCATTTTGCCATGTAATAAGCTACGCTATATATAGTTTCTTTTTGGTCTTTTCTTACTAGGTCTTGAATGATGAAAGATTGAAATACTTGAACTCCTATCTCTTGATAGTATACCATCTTAGTATAGTATTAGTTAGGACTTGGAAAAGTCATCCTTAATATAGGGCTTGGAAAATCCAATATTGTTCTTTGCTTGGAAATGGTGGATCTTAAGGTGAGTCGATTACCTTGGCGTTCACCGTAAGAGTGTGCTTTTGATTATTAAATTCATTAGGGATTTATGTTGAAATATACTTGGTTCTTAATCTTGTAATAATATTGGTATCACTATCTATCCTTTCATTATTTTGCAAATCCATGTGTTTTTGTGTTTGTCATCTTGAATCCCTTTGTGTTGCTTGTTCTTCTTACATTTTGTGGACTGTTTTGGCATCTTGATGGACTGTGGCCCAAAAATCGAACGGGGCAAACCAGGTATGTTGGGGATCACCCAGTGTGGTTTGTTTAGTTTTTCGTGGCCAATTGGGTGGATAAATGGGTAAAACGGCATGAATGGGGCATTTTCGGGCCAAATCGATGTGCTAAAGCCCACGATTTTGGGGGTGGGCCTGAGGTCTGGGTGTGCTATTGGCCAAAAATTGATCGAGGCATTCCAGGAAAGTTGGTAATCATCCCAATATCGTCCATTTAATTTTTTGTGCCATTTGGGTGGACAAACGGGCGAACAGGGCATTTTTGGGGCTAAATCTATATGCTAGAGCACACGGTTTTGGTGGTGGGATCGATGTCCAGGCGTGCTATGGGCTGAAAATCGATTGAGGCATGCCAAGGAGGTTGGAGATTGTCCTAGTATGGTCTGTTTAATTTTTAGTAGCCATTTGGATGGACAAATTGGCGAAACGGTGCAAATGGGGCATTTTCAGGCCAAATTGGTGTGCTATAGCCCAAGATTTTAGGGGTAGGACCAGGGTCCAGGCGTGTTGTGGGCTGAAAATTGACCAGGGTGTGCTAAGGAGGTTGGAGATCATCCCAGTATGGTTTTTTTAATTTTTTGTGACCATTTGGTTGGACAAACGTTTGAACGGGGCATTTTTGAGAAAAATCAGTGTGCTATAGCCCATGATTTTGGGGGTGGGCCTGGGGTCTGGGTGTACAGTTGGTCAAAAATTGACCAGGGTATGCCAGAGAGGTTGGGGATCATCCCAGTGTAGCCTTTTTAATTTTCCGTGGACATTTGTTTGGGCAAACAGGCAAAACGACCCAAAAAGGGAGTTTTTGAGCTAAATCGATGTGCCATAGCCTTTGGTTTTGGGGGTGGGCCTGGAGTTTGGGCGTGCTGTAGGAAAAAAATGGATCGGGGCTAGCTAGGGAGGTTGGGGATGATCCTTGTGTGGTCCATTTAATTTTTCGTGGCCATTTGGGTGGACAAACTGGCGAAATGGTGCGAATGGGGTATTTTCGAACCAAATCGATGAGCTATAGCGCACAGTTTTAAGGGTGGGCCTGGGGTTCGGGCATATTGTAGGCCGACAATCATTCAAGGCGTGCTAGGGAGGTTGAAGATTGTCCCGGTGTGGTCCGTTTAATTTTTTGTGCTCATTTGTGTGGACAAATGGGCAAAACAACTCAAAAAGGTCATTTTCGGGCCAAATAGGTGTGTTATAGCCACGGTTTTGGGAATGGTCCAGGCGTCCTGGCGTGCTGTAGGCCAAAAATTGATCGGGTCTTGTCAGGTATGTTGGGGATCACCCAGTGTGGTTCGTTTAATTTTTCGTGGCCATTTGGGTGGATAAAAGGGTAAAATGGCATGAACGGGGCATTTTCGAGCCAAATCGATGTGCTAAAGCCCACAATTTATAGGGTGGGCTCGGGGTCTAGGTGTGCTGTTAGCAACAAATTTATCGAGGCATTCCAGGAAGGTTGGTGATCATCCCAATATTGTCCATTTAAATTTTTGTGACCATTTGGGTGGATAAACGAGCGAACAGGGCATTTTCGGGCTAAATCGGTATGCTATAGCACACGGTTTTGGTGGTTGGATTGATGTCCAGGCGTGCTGTGGGATGAAAATCAATTGAGGCATGCCAAGGAGGTTGGAGATCATCCTAGTATGGTTTGTTTAATATTTTGTAGCTATTTGGATGGACAAATTGGCGAAATGACACAAATGGGGCATTTTCGGGCCAAATTGGTGTTCTATAGCCCAAGATTTTGGGGGTGGGCCCGGGGTCCGGGCATGTTGTGGGCCAAAAATTGATCAGGGTGTGCTAAGGAGGTTGAAGATCATCCCATTATGGTTCGTTTAGTTTTTTTTAGCCATTTGGTTGGACAAACGTTCGAACGGGGCATTTTCGAGAAAATGGGTGTGCTATAGCCCTGATTTTGGGGGTGGGCCTGGGGTTCGGGTGTACAATTGGTCGAAAATTGACCGAGGTATGCCAGGGAGGTTGTGGATCATCCTAATATGGTCTGTTTAATTTTTAGTGACCATTTGGGTGGGAAAACGGGCAAAACGGTGCGAACAGGGAGTTTTTGGGCTAAATCGATTGCCACAGCCTTTGGTTTTGGGGGTGGGCCTGGAGTTTGGGCATGCTGTTGGCCAAAAATTGATCGGGGCATGCTATGGAGGTTGGGTATCATCTCAGTGTTGTCCGTTTAGATTTTTGTGGCCATTTGGGTGGACAAACTAGTGAAATGGTGCGAACAGGGCATTTTCGGACCAAATCGGTGAGCTATAGCGCACGGTTTTAAGGGTGGGCTTGGGGTCCGGGCATGCTATGGGCCGACAATCATTCAGGGTGTGCTAGGGAGGTTGAAGATCATTCCGGTGTGGTTCGTTTAATTTTTTGTGCTAATTTGTGTGGACAAACAGGCAAAACGACTTAAAAAGGCCATTTTTGGGCCAAATCGGTGTGCTATAGCCCACGGTTTTAGGGATGCGCCAGGCGTCCGGGTGTGTGGTAGGCCAAAAATCAATCGGGGCTTGCTAGGTATGTCAGGGATCACCCAGTGTGGTTTGTTTAGTTTTTCATGGCCATTTGGGTGGATAAATGGGTAAAATAGCATGAACGGGGCATTTTCGGGCCAAATCGATGTGCTGTAGCCCACGATTTTGGGGGTGGGCCTGGGGTTCAGGTGTGCTATTGGCAAAAAATTGACCGAGGCATTCCAAGAAGGTTGGTGATCATCCCAATATTGTCTGTTTAATTTTTCGTCGCCATTTGGGTTGACAAACGGGCAAACGAGGCATTTTGGGGCTAAACCGGTGTGCTATAGCACACGGTTTTGGTGGTGGGATCGATGTTCGAGTGTGCTGTGGGCTAAAAATCAATTGTGGCATGGCAGGGAGGTTGGATATCATCCCAGTATGGTCCGTTTAATTTTTTGTAGCCATTTGGGTGGAGAAATTAGCGAAACGGCACAAACGGGGAATTTTTTAGCCAAATTGGTGTTTATAGCCCAAGATTTTAGGGGTGGGCCCAGGGTCCGGGCGTGTTGTAGGCCAAAAATTGATCAGGGTGGGCTAAAGAGGTTGGGTATCATCCCAGTATGGTTCATTTAATTTATTTTGGCCATTTGGTTGGACAAATGTTCAAACGGGGCATTTTCAAGAAAAATCGATGTGCTATAGCCCATTATTTTGGGGGTGGGCCTGGGGTCCGGGTATACAGTTGGTAGAACATTAACCAGGGCATGCCAGGGAGGTTTTGGATCATCCCAGTATGGTCCGTTTGATTTTTTGTGGCTATTTGGATGGACAAACGGGTGAAACGGCAATATTGGGGTATTTTCGGGCCAAATTGGTGTGCTATAGTCCACGATTTTAGGGTAGGCCCAGGGTTCTGGCGTTCTATAGTCCAAAAATTAACCAAGGCATGCTAGGAATGTTGGGGATCATCCCGATGTGATTTATTTAGTCTTACGTGGCCATTTGGGTTGCCAAACGGGCGAAATGGTATGAACGAGGTATTTTTTAGCAAAATCAGTGTGTTATAGCTAACGGTTTTAGGGATATGCACGGGGTACAGGCCTGTTGTAGGAGAAAAATCAACCAGGGCATTCCAGGGATATTGGGGATAGTCCTAGTGTGGTTCGTTTAATTTTTTATGGCCATTTGGGTGCACAAAAGGGCCAAATAGCGCGAACGGGGTATTTTCGAGTCAAATCGGTGTGCTATAGGCCACGGTTTTGGGGGTGGGTCTAGGGTATAGTCCTGCTTGATACAAATCAGTCCATCATTATGCCAAAACAGTCCACAAAATGTGAGAAGAACAAGCAACACAAAGGGATACAAGAAGACAAACACAAAAACACACAGTTTTGCAAAATAATAAAAAGATAAAAGTGAGACCAAGACTAAGAACCAAGTATATTGCAACATTAACCCCTAATGAATGTAATAATAAAAAACACACTCTTACGGTGACCGTCAAGGTAATCGACTAACCTCAAGATCCACCATTTCCAAGCAAAGAACAATATTGGCTTTTCCAAGTCTATACTAAGGATGACTTTTCCAAGTCCTAACTAAGACTATACTATGGTGGTCAACTCTCAAGAGAGAGGATTTCAAATGTTTCAATTTTTCATCTTTCATCATTCAACAACTAAAAAGAAAAGACCTAATAAGAGACTATATATAGCCTAGCTCATTACATAGTGTAATGGCCCAAAATACCCTTAGTGAAAGGGGAGGTCATGGGTTATTTCTTTAACATGTGAAATCCCCAAAATACCCTTAATGAAGGGTGCTTCTTCAATGCTCCAAAACCATGGGGTCACGCTTCAAAACTTGTAGTCTCGAATTGGCATCAAATTCAATCCCCCACACAATCTTCCATACATGGGTTTGTTTAATGACATGCTCAAAACGGGCCCTCCATGCATGTTCTCGTATCCTTAAGGTGAACAAGTCTTGAACCTCTATGTGTTGGCCTCTAAATATGTCATCAAAATATAAGATGTTCATTTATCCCGTATCATCCTTCCCTTCTTGAAAATGACTTGACCTCGAATTCAAACCTTGCAAAACTGATATAAGATCGACAAGGAAGACATGAAAACATACACCAAAATAGTCAATGATTTGAAGAATCGAGGACCCCCTTTGATGACCTATCTCAGATTCACAAGAAGAACAAGAAAGGAAATGATATCAAGAGTAAAACACACTAAAAACAACAACACTTGATGAACAAGATGCAATAACAACAACACACGGTTATAAGACAAGAACATAAATAGATTACACTAGATATAGACAAATGATTACAAGAAAGTAAAGATAGATAGATAGATAGATAGATAGACAAATGAAGATGTAATATTAACAATCCAAAAGCTTATTCCACTTTTGGACATTTAATATCACACACAACCTAAACCTATCTCTTACGTGACCTCAAGGGAACCAGGATACCCAAGCAATTTCCGTTTCTAAGCAAATCATCAACACAAGGATTCCACCTTGCCCTTGGATTCCACCTTGAAAGAGTCTCTTAAAAGAGGCTACAAATATGTCATCTAAATATCCTCTTAAAATGAAGGCAAACTAGCTATTTATAGGACATGGGTCTTTATTACACAGTGGACCCAAAAGTGATCTTAAAAGCTATTGAGCCCAAAAGTGACCAAAAGCCCAAAATAATGTCATGGGTGTCCATGCTCTCTCGAATCCCACTCTATCTTCCAAACACGTCGTGGATCAATGCTCCCATGGATGACATCATCAAATGTATCTTCTCCCACACTCCAAGCTATAATCCACACACGTATTTGTTCCCCTAAAATAACCAAATCTTGGATCCATAGATGTGATCCTTGAAGCATCGATCCCAAAAAAGTAGAGCCCATTGATATTGTATCAAAAACCAAAGAGGGGACAAACAAATACAAACTCCTCATGGAATGAGGGTTAGGATTAGCACAACAAATCATCTCAACATGCCAAGGTTGCACATATTTGCAATATAACCAAGGATTTTTTGAATGAAATATTAAAATCTCAATGAAAGATGTAGGGAGGATTTGGTTATGGGATTCACCAAGAGTGGCACTTTGCTTGTAATGAAGACCAAGAAACAAGTTGGTTGCACCAATATCACCATTTCCATATTTGGCATCGGGGTCAAACTGGAAGAGTGGCCATAGACATGAGTCTAGACAACCCTCCCCTTTTAATACAAGTGAAATGAATGCCTTATCTTTCGATGATATACTTCAAATTCACTACGTGAAGAATCAAGCTTTTGTCGTATGGATGTCACGAGATCATGCTTGGAGGGGTCGTTATGAGCATGCCTTTGGACAAACCCGAGTGTGAAAGATTGCTTGGACCCTTGAAGACTTGAGGACTCATAGGTTGGACCACACTTTGTTTGTTCATGGTTTTGTCTCCCTTCATTAAGGGAATTTTGGACAGTTCATAGTGTTTTCCAACACACCAATGCCACCCCTTGGTCATTAAGGGTGTCTTGGTCATTTTGCCATGTAATAAGCTACGCTATATATAGTTTCTTTTTGGTCTTTTCTTACTAGGTCTTGAATGATGAAAGATTGAAATACTTGAACTCCTATCTCTTGATAGTATACCATCTTAGTATAGTATTAGTTAGGACTTGGAAAAGTCATCCTTAATATAGGGCTTGGAAAATCCAATATTGTTCTTTGCTTGGAAATGGTGGATCTTAAGGTGAGTCGATTACCTTGGCGTTCACCGTAAGAGTGTGCTTTTGATTATTAAATTCATTAGGGATTTATGTTGAAATATACTTGGTTCTTAATCTTGTAATAATATTGGTATCACTATCTATCCTTTCATTATTTTGCAAATCCATGTGTTTTTGTGTTTGTCATCTTGAATCCCTTTGTGTTGCTTGTTCTTCTTACATTTTGTGGACTGTTTTGGCATCTTGATGGACTGTGGCCCAAAAATCGAACGGGGCAAACCAGGTATGTTGGGGATCACCCAGTGTGGTTTGTTTAGTTTTTCGTGGCCAATTGGGTGGATAAATGGGTAAAACGGCATGAATGGGGCATTTTCGGGCCAAATCGATGTGCTAAAGCCCACGATTTTGGGGGTGGGCCTGAGGTCTGGGTGTGCTATTGGCCAAAAATTGATCGAGGCATTCCAGGAAAGTTGGTAATCATCCCAATATCGTCCATTTAATTTTTTGTGCCATTTGGGTGGACAAACGGGCGAACAGGGCATTTTTGGGGCTAAATCTATATGCTAGAGCACACGGTTTTGGTGGTGGGATCGATGTCCAGGCGTGCTATGGGCTGAAAATCGATTGAGGCATGCCAAGGAGGTTGGAGATTGTCCTAGTATGGTCTGTTTAATTTTTAGTAGCCATTTGGATGGACAAATTGGCGAAACGGTGCAAATGGGGCATTTTCAGGCCAAATTGGTGTGCTATAGCCCAAGATTTTAGGGGTAGGACCAGGGTCCAGGCGTGTTGTGGGCTGAAAATTGACCAGGGTGTGCTAAGGAGGTTGGAGATCATCCTAGTATGGTTTTTTTAATTTTTTGTGACCATTTGGTTGGACAAACGTTTGAACGGGGCATTTTTGAGAAAAATCAGTGTGCTATAGCCCATGATTTTGGGGGTGGGCCTGGGGTCTGGGTGTACAGTTGGTCAAAAATTGACCAGGGTATGCCAGAGAGGTTGGGGATCATCCCAGTGTAGCCTTTTTAATTTTCCGTGGACATTTGTTTGGGCAAACAGGCAAAACGACCCAAAAAGGGAGTTTTTGAGCTAAATCGATGTGCCATAGCCTTTGGTTTTGGGGGTGGGCCTGGAGTTTGGGCGTGCTGTAGGAAAAAAATGGATCGGGGCTAGCTAGGGAGGTTGGGGATGATCCTTGTGTGGTCCATTTAATTTTTCGTGGCCATTTGGGTGGACAAACTGGCGAAATGGTGCGAATGGGGTATTTTCGAACCAAATCGATGAGCTATAGCGCACAGTTTTAAGGGTGGGCCTGGGGTTCGGGCATATTGTAGGCCGACAATCATTCAAGGCGTGCTAGGGAGGTTGAAGATTGTCCCGGTGTGGTCCGTTTAATTTTTTGTGCTCATTTGTGTGGACAAATGGGCAAAACAACTCAAAAAGGTCATTTTCGGGCCAAATAGGTGTGTTATAGCCACGGTTTTGGGAATGGTCCAGGCGTCCTGGCGTGCTGTAGGCCAAAAATTGATCGGGTCTTGTCAGGTATGTTGGGGATCACCCAGTGTGGTTCGTTTAATTTTTCGTGGCCATTTGGGTGGATAAAAGGGTAAAATGGCATGAACGGGGCATTTTCGAGCCAAATCGATGTGCTAAAGCCCACAATTTATAGGGTGGGCTCGGGGTCTAGGTGTGCTGTTAGCAACAAATTTATCGAGGCATTCCAGGAAGGTTGGTGATCATCCCAATATTGTCCATTTAAATTTTTGTGACCATTTGGGTGGATAAACGAGCGAACAGGGCATTTTCGGGCTAAATCGGTATGCTATAGCACACGGTTTTGGTGGTTGGATTGATGTCCAGGCGTGCTGTGGGATGAAAATCAATTGAGGCATGCCAAGGAGGTTGGAGATCATCCTAGTATGGTTTGTTTAATATTTTGTAGCTATTTGGATGGACAAATTGGCGAAATGACACAAATGGGGCATTTTCGGGCCAAATTGGTGTTCTATAGCCCAAGATTTTGGGGGTGGGCCCGGGGTCCGGGCATGTTGTGGGCCAAAAATTGATCAGGGTGTGCTAAGGAGGTTGAAGATCATCCCATTATGGTTCGTTTAGTTTTTTTTAGCCATTTGGTTGGACAAACGTTCGAACGGGGCATTTTCGAGAAAATGGGTGTGCTATAGCCCTGATTTTGGGGGTGGGCCTGGGGTTCGGGTGTACAATTGGTCGAAAATTGACCGAGGTATGCCAGGGAGGTTGTGGATCATCCTAATATGGTCTGTTTAATTTTTAGTGACCATTTGGGTGGGAAAACGGGCAAAACGGTGCGAACAGGGAGTTTTTGGGCTAAATCGATTGCCACAGCCTTTGGTTTTGGGGGTGGGCCTGGAGTTTGGGCATGCTGTTGGCCAAAAATTGATCGGGGCATGCTATGGAGGTTGGGTATCATCTCAGTGTTGTCCGTTTAGATTTTTGTGGCCATTTGGGTGGACAAACTAGTGAAATGGTGCGAACAGGGCATTTTCGGACCAAATCGGTGAGCTATAGCGCACGGTTTTAAGGGTGGGCTTGGGGTCCGGGCATGCTATGGGCCGACAATCATTCAGGGTGTGCTAGGGAGGTTGAAGATCATTCCGGTGTGGTTCGTTTAATTTTTTGTGCTAATTTGTGTGGACAAACAGGCAAAACGACTTAAAAAGGCCATTTTTGGGCCAAATCGGTGTGCTATAGCCCACGGTTTTAGGGATGCGCCAGGCGTCCGGGTGTGTGGTAGGCCAAAAATCAATCGGGGCTTGCTAGGTATGTCAGGGATCACCCAGTGTGGTTTGTTTAGTTTTTCATGGCCATTTGGGTGGATAAATGGGTAAAATAGCATGAACGGGGCATTTTCGGGCCAAATCGATGTGCTGTAGCCCACGATTTTGGGGGTGGGCCTGGGGTTCAGGTGTGCTATTGGCAAAAAATTGACCGAGGCATTCCAAGAAGGTTGGTGATCATCCCAATATTGTCTGTTTAATTTTTCGTCGCCATTTGGGTTGACAAACGGGCAAACGAGGCATTTTGGGGCTAAACCGGTGTGCTATAGCACACGGTTTTGGTGGTGGGATCGATGTTCGAGTGTGCTGTGGGCTAAAAATCAATTGTGGCATGGCAGGGAGGTTGGATATCATCCCAGTATGGTCCGTTTAATTTTTTGTAGCCATTTGGGTGGAGAAATTAGCGAAACGGCACAAACGGGGAATTTTTTAGCCAAATTGGTGTTTATAGCCCAAGATTTTAGGGGTGGGCCCAGGGTCCGGGCGTGTTGTAGGCCAAAAATTGATCAGGGTGGGCTAAAGAGGTTGGGTATCATCCCAGTATGGTTCATTTAATTTATTTTGGCCATTTGGTTGGACAAATGTTCAAACGGGGCATTTTCAAGAAAAATCGATGTGCTATAGCCCATTATTTTGGGGGTGGGCCTGGGGTCCGGGTATACAGTTGGTAGAACATTAACCAGGGCATGCCAGGGAGGTTTTGGATCATCCCAGTATGGTCCGTTTGATTTTTTGTGGCTATTTGGATGGACAAACGGGTGAAACGGCAATATTGGGGTATTTTCGGGCCAAATTGGTGTGCTATAGTCCACGATTTTAGGGTAGGCCCAGGGTTCTGGCGTTCTATAGTCCAAAAATTAACCAAGGCATGCTAGGAATGTTGGGGATCATCCCGATGTGATTTATTTAGTCTTACGTGGCCATTTGGGTTGCCAAACGGGCGAAATGGTATGAACGAGGTATTTTTTAGCAAAATCAGTGTGTTATAGCTAACGGTTTTAGGGATATGCACGGGGTACAGGCCTGTTGTAGGAGAAAAATCAACCAGGGCATTCCAGGGATATTGGGGATAGTCGTAGTGTGGTTCGTTTAATTTTTTATGGCCATTTGGGTGCACAAATGAGGCATTTTTGGGCCCAATCAGTGTGTTGTAGCCCACGGTTATGGGGGTGGACCCGGGTTTCGAGCATGCTTCAGGCCAAAAATTAACCGTGGCATGCTAGAGCGGTTGGGGATCATCCCAGTGTGGTCCGTTTAATTTTTTTTGGCTATTAGGGTGGACAAATGGGTAAAACAGCGCGAGTGGGGAATTTTCGAGCTAAATCAGTGTGCTATAGCCCACGGTTTTGGGGTGGGGCCTAAGGTCCGTACGTTCTGTGGGCTAAAAATTGACCGGGGCTTGCAACCTAAATCATCCCAGTATGGTGTGTTTAATTTTTCATGGCCATTTAGGTGGATAAATGGATGAAACAGCGAGAACGTGGCATTTTTTAGACAAATTGGTGAGCTATAACCCACGGTTTTGGGGGTGGTCTTAGGGTCCATGTGTATTATGGGCCAAAAATTGACCAAGGTATGCCAGGGAGGTTAGGGATCGTCCCAGTGTGGTCCGTATAATTATTTATGGCCATTTGGGTGGACAAACGGGCAAAATGATGTGAATAGGGCATTTTCAGGCAAAATCGGTCAGCTATAGCCCACGGTTTCAGGGGTGGGCCTGGGGTTCGGGCATTTTGTGCACCAAAAATTTACTGAGGCATGCCAAGGAGTTTGGGGATCATCTCAGTGTTGTCTGTTTAATTTTTCGTGGCCATTTGGTTTGATAAATGGGTGAACGTCATGAATGGGGCATTTTTGGGCTAAATTGGTGTGCTATATTCCACTGTTTTGGGTATGGGCCCGGGTGTCGGGTGTGTTGTGGTCCAAAAATTGATCGAGTATGTCAGGGATGTTGGGGATTATCCCAGTGTGGTCCGTTTAATTTTTCGTAGCCATTTGAGTGGACAAACAGGCGAAAAGGCACAAATAGGGTATTTTCGGGTCAAATCAGTGTGCTATAGCCCACGGTTTTAGGTTGGTCCCAGGTTTCAGGCGTGGTATGGTTAACGTAATCTTGTTCATGGTAGGAATGTTTATAATCAAGATCATAATTTCATACTCTAACATCATGACATTCCAACAACATATTCATTGTACAACAATAGCATGTAAACCATTCAAGCATGAGGTCAATGGCATAAATTCACCTATTAGGCTATATTAATCCTTACTACATGTTTCTTGTTTCTCTTAAACATTTAATCAAACACCTTTCATGCACAGCTTAGGCATAGGTGAAATCATTAAATTTTCACAAAGTATAAATCACCAAATTCATGGACTTCAACTTATATTTCAACATAGTTTCATGATTTCACATAAACATCCCAACTTGGGAATCATTCAACACCAATAACATTATCATCAACAACAACTTGCAATTTCAAGAACTCAACATAAAGTTCATATGAATAATATTACAAAATAAATTAGTTTTCATGATTCTTGAGATAACTCATGGAATTAAAAACTCAATCTAACATCATCAACATGAACATAATTATCCCACCACAAAATATTCATGATACATAACTTAAAACTTGATTCTTGAGCTCCATGGATGAAAGGAATCCATGGATGAACACTATACATACCTTAGTTCTTCATTTTATGAAGATTGACGGAGAGAATTTCTTGAAATTAAATCCCCAATTGCAAACCCTCTTCTTGTTCTTGATAAATTTTGAGAGAAATCAAGAATATGTTGCTAAATTATACTGAATCTCGTGTTCTTGTATATATAGAGAGGTGGGAAAGAATAAAATACCCCTGGAGAAAGAGAGAAAGATGCAGTTGTCCTCTGTTGTTTTCAGGATGATAGGCTGAACTAAATTGATCATAACTTTTTATTCCAATATTCAAATTGGATGAAACAAATTGTATTGGAAATATGACTCAAAGATCTTTCTATTAATATATAGAAACTCTCACAGTTCATTATATGCAGTAAGTTATGGTAGTTTGAAGTTGACTGAAATTTTTGACCTGAAATGCACCCGGAATGCGACAGTATTTCAAACCAGTGAGTTAGCCACTGAAATGCACCCGAAATGTGTCCAATACGTACTAGGGACTTTCCTCATCGTAACACAACTTGAAAATCTAAAAATGGAGGTCGGGAAGGTCATCAAATAAATTTCTGAAGTTAGGAGGTCTAAAATGAGAGTAAGTGTTGAACTTGAACAATTGGCAAAAAAAATTTCTAAGTGTTGGAATCTCTAAGGGAGCTTTACGAGCTGAATTTGACATTCAATTTTTACGGGGTCTTACATAGGGATGTTGGCGATCACCCAGAGTGGTCCATTTAATTTTTCGTGGCCATTTGAGTAGATAAACGGGTAAAACGGCATAAATGAGGCCAAATCAGTATGCTAAAGCCCATGATTTTAGGGGTAAAACGGCATAAAAGGGCGTGAATGGGGCATTTTCTGGCCAAATCGGTGTGCTTTAGTCCACGGTTTCGGGGGTGGATCGAGGGTCCAGGAGTGTTGTGGGCTGAATATTGACCGGGGCATGCCAAAGAGGTTGGAGATCATCCTAGTGTGGTTCGTCTAATTTTTTAAGGCTATTTGGGTGGGCAAACCGGTCAAATAGCGTGAACAGGGCATTTTTAGGGTAAATTGGTGTACTGTAGCCCATGGTTTAGGGGGTGGGCACGGATTCCAGGCGTGTTGTGGACCTAAAATTGATCGGGATGTGCTAGGGAGGTTGGGGATTGCCCCAGTGTAGTTCGTATAATTTTTCGTGGCCATTTGGGTGGAAAAACGGGTGAAACGGGATAAATGAGGCATTTTCAAGCCAAATCGGTGTACTATACCCCACAGTTTTGGGGTGGGCTCAAGGTATGGGTGTACTGTGGGCCAAAATTCAATCAGGGAGTGCCACGGAGGTTAGGGATCATTCCAGTATGGTCCGTTTAATTTTTTGTGGCTATTTGGGTGGACAAACAGGCGAAACAGCGTGAACGGGTGTTTTCAGGACAAATCGATATGCTATAGCCGACGGTTTTGGGGGTGGGCACAAGCTCTGGGCGTTTTGTGGGCTGAAAATTCATCGGGGTGCACAGGCAGTTGGGAATCATTCCAGTGTGGTTCGTTTAATTTTTTGTTGCCATTTGAGTGGACAAACGAGCCAACTGGTGCTAAGGGGGCATTTTTGGGCTAAATCGATGTTCTATAGCCCAAGGTTTCGGGGGTGGGCCAGAGGTTCGAGCGTGCTGTGGGCTAAAAATTGATCGGGGTATGCCACGGAGTTTGGGTATCATCCCAGTGTGGTCCGTTTGATTATTCGTGGCCATTTGGGAGGATAAACGGGCAAAAAAGCACGATCGGGGAATTTTCGAGCTAAATCGGTGTGCTATAGCCCACGGTTTTGGGGGTAGGCTTGGGTCCAAGCATGTTGTAGGCTGAAAATAGACCGGGCATGCTAGGACGGTTGGAGATCATCTTAGTGTGGTTCGTTTAATTTTTACGGGGCCATTTGGATGGATAAACGGGAAAAACAGGGTGAAAGGGGCATTTTTACTCTAAATCGGTGTACTATTAGCCCACGGTGTCGGGGGTGGGCTCGGGGTCCGGACGTGTTGTACATCAAAAATCAACTGGGGCGTGTCAGAGAGGTTGGATATCTTCCCAGTGTGGTTCTTTTAATTTTTTGTGGCTATTTGGGTGGACAAACGGCGCGAATGGGGCATTTTCGGGCTAAAATTGTATTATATAGCCCACGGTTTAGGGGTGGGGTCAAAGTTCGGGTGTGTTGTGGGCCAAAAATCAATCAGAGCATGCCAGAGAGGTTGGGTATCATCCCAGTGTGGTCTGTTTATTTTTTCGTGTCCATTTGGGTGGACAATCGAGTGAAACGGCCCGAACAGGGCATTTTTGGGCCAAATTGGTGTGCTATAACCCACGGTTTTGGGGCTGGGCTCAGGGTTCGGGCCCACTATGGGCCAAAAATCTATCGGGGTGTGCCAGGAAGGTTGGTGATCATCCCAGTGTGGTTCATTTAAATTTTTGTGGCCATTTTGGTAGAAAAACGGGCAAAATGGTGCATACGATATTTTTTTGGGCCAAATCGGTGTGCTATAGCCCATGGTTTTAGGGGTGGGCCTGGCCGTTCTATGGGCCAAAAATTTATTGGGGCATGCCGGGAAGGTTGGGGATCGTCCCAGTATGGTTCATTTACTTTTTGTGTCCATTTGGGAGGACAAATGGGCAAAATAACACAAATGGGCATTTTTAAGCCAAATCAGTGTACTATAGCTGACGATATTGGGGTGGACCCGAGGTCCGGGAGTGCTGTGGGCCAAAAATCAATTGGGACATGCCAGGGAGGTTGGGGATCATCCGAGTGTGGTCCGTTTACTTTTTCATGGCCATTTGGGTGGACAAACGGGTGAAATGACGCGAACGGGGCATTTTCAAGCCAAATCAGTGTGTATAGCCCATGGTTTTGAGGGTGGGCCCAGTGTCCAGGTGTGTTGTTCATCAAAAATTGATAGAGGCATGTAGGGAGGTTGGTGATCATCCCAATATCATCCGTTTAATTTTTTGTGGCCATTTGGGTGAACAAACGAGCTAATGGGGAATTTTTGGGCCAAACCGGTGTGCTATAGCACATGGTTTCAATGGTGGGATCGATGTACGGGCGTGCTGTGGGCCAAAAATTAATTAGGATATGCCAGGGAGGTTAAAGATCATCCCAGTATGGTCAGTTTAATTTTTCGTAGCCATTTGGGTGGATAAATTGGCGAAACAGCGCGAACGGAGCATTTTTGGGCCAAATCGGTGTGCTATAGCCTAAGATTTTAGGGGTGGGCTCGGGGTACGGGTGCGTTGTGGGCGAAAAATTTACCAGGGTGTGCTAGGGGGTTGGGGATCGTCCCTCTATAACCTAGTTTAATTTTGAGCTTCCTCGGTTTTTGATAAAATCGAAATATTTATTTCATATGAATAGAAATTTCTCAAAAAAAATATGCATCTGGGCAAGTTTGTCATCTTAAGTGACGATTATACATTATCGTATTCAATTATAATAAATTACGGAATTTTGTTACTTAAATAACTATTCTACAAAATATTGGATTTTAATCAAGGATTATTTTGAAGATAAATCCAAATGGATAAAGTCTTGATTTTAAATATGATTTACTCTCGAAAATAATTTATTTGGATAATTTTTTTTAATTTTATCAAATCAAGAAGCTCAAGATTAAACAAGGTATTAATTCGTATCGAATCTCGATTAAATTTAGTAAATTTACTAAATTAGACCATAATTGAAATCGAGTTGATCAAAATTGTAATGAAATTGATCAAATTGATATCCAATTTGGTTAAGATTTAAGTAAAATTGGCTAAAAAATAATTTTGTTTGGCCATTTTTAAATTACCAAATTTCTACCCCTTTTTATTTTAAATTGGACCCATTAACATTCAGCAACAACAACATTTAAAGTTAGCCCAACCAGCCCAATATCCCTTTAGTAACCAGCCCAACCCGGCCCACCCCTTTCATTCCCCTTCTTCTCTAAAACAAGAACATTCCAATCTCAGTCTTAAACACCAACAGCAACATCATGCGAATCTACCAGCCCCGATAACCCAAACCCGTCTTCAACCCACGACCAACGAAAAAACCCATCCTCAACCTGTTTGTGGTATTCTCCACGCATTCCACATGATAGTACGACAAGGAAGGACCTCAAAGCTTCTAGAAATAGGTGAGTTGGCTCGCCCCAACATCCAAATTCTGTGATTTTCGGGATAACTTGTATGAATTCGTACATTGGTGAAGATTTCTAATTGGTTCTTGAAGATGATTCCCCTTTCTCCAATTAGGATTAGTTGTCCTTATTTTGAAATTCACCGGGTTGTACAAGCGGTTAGACAGCATACCTATCAAAATTTTGGAATTCAAATTTCCTTTTTGTTTTTTTCCTAACTTACCCCCATAAATGAACCGTAGCCTACTCTCTATAAAAGTTATTTTAGGAGGCTGAAGAGGGGGATTTTTTTTGGGTTCTAGGGTTTCGAGAAACTAAAGAAGAAATCTTTATTGAGAGTTGAAGGGGATTCAAAAATTGGGAGGTGAAAATTTAAGGTTCGAGAATTCGAGAAGAGAATTAACATTAAGGTTTCTTTTTAGCAAACAAATTTCCTTTTCTATCTTTCTCTGAGAGTTAGCTGATTAGTTAGAAGGTATCGAGTTGATAACACTAAGCTTCGTAGGTGGTCGACATCGCAAGACTCCGGTAACAACGATTTTACTGATAGTTTGTCATCCCATTTGCTGCCCCGAACAAGATTTCTTTTAGTGGTGGTAGATTCTAAGCTCGAGCCTCACTTTGCTGCTCCAAAAAGGTAAACGCACCCCCGTCCTTCTTTCTGCTTTATTTTAGTGTTTCCTGCTCCATCCCTATTTCTTCGTAGTTAGTTATCTATTTCTCGATGAATGAGGATGGGTTGTTTGTTGTAGAGGCTGCAATGGGCCATCGGTTCCTCTTTAGTAAGGAATAATGTTTAGTGGAGTTGTTATGTTAGTTTGTTTCCTGTTTGAATTTTTCCATGTGTGGTTTCTGTCGTTCTCATCTCGATTTTGTAGTCTGTCTAATAATCTCAACATTATCAAGTACTTTTCGATACGGATCCTTATTTTATGTACTCTCTGTGTCTTGAATCTCCGGTTTCATGGTCAATATTCATGTCTTGATTCTTGTTTAATAGTGCATCCTGATGTTTTGTCTTATTCGAAGTTGATGTAAAACGTTTTTCTTGTCTGTTGATATTGTTGGGATGCCGTCATAACTATTGATCTCGATAGGACCACCTCTTGAGATCCTTCGGCTTCTCAAATTCAAAAAAGAAGGATGAAGAAATGTTCTACAATAGGCTAGAAAATCCCATGTTTCCTCGATAGCTGTTTTGACTGTTAAAACTCGTTTGGGCTTGTCAAAAGAGGATGAGGTTGATAGTAGCACCCTGCCACCCTCCCTTTTAGCCTTATTTGTTGTGTCTTCCATGTGTGGATTTAAATTCTTTTTATCCTTCCTTGTCTTTTGAGTTTGTTACCGGTGCGTGGTTGGGTTAGGGAGATGAATGCAATAGTTGGGGTATCTTAGTATGCCTATTTAAAGGGAATGATCTAATTTTGTTTTTTTCCTTATGAAATGGAGCGTCACTGTCATATGTCCCTTTGAATACCTATTGACAGTGGAAATTGGATTTATAGGTCAATTTTGTTTCTTTTATGCGTTTCAATCAATTTCTTAAATCGCGTGCTTACATTTTAGGTACGAAGTTCCCCAAACAGATCGCAACTCGTGTTCTCCTGTCCCTAATAATATAAGAGTATCATATAGTTTGGTATAAATTGGTTTATTCAAAGCGCTTCACTGCATTTCAATTTTTAGTATCGGAAATGGATAGTGTTCTTGATCTAAGTGAGACCTTCCTTGTTTTTGTTAGCCGGATTGGCTTGTATATTGTCCAACATATAGGGAAAGAGTTGAAACGAACGTACTTTGATTCATCTGTTGCATAAATTTAAGTATCCATTTTGGGGAATTACCTTCTGCCCTTCAGTTTTGTATTTCAGGTGAGTGTTTTGATTGCCAGTTGTTAAAATTTTCTTAGTTTTCTGTGTATTCCTTATCATTAGTAAGCACCTGAACCTATTAGTTAGTCACAAAAGGCATCGATTGAGACTTACTATTAATGCACAGTCCCATAACAAATGTTGTAACATCTTTATACCGTGATAAGTGAAACTTTTTTTTTATATATCTTTCACTTAATGATCATTACATTAGGTTAGGAAAACTGAAGCCCTTCACTGGAAGTGTTTCATGTATATGCACATTTCCATGCAAAATTACTAGGGTGTGATATATTGTGCTCTCTTTGATTCCCATATTAAAGGTCCAAAATTAATTACATGTCGTAAGTTCATTAATCTTGTAGCCAGTTTCTCCTTCATACTTGATGATAGAAGTAGTGACTCTGGAAAGCTTTAAATTTTCTTAATTTTCTTTGTTATCTAAATATTTGAACGCTTATTAACTCATATATATTTTTTCTTTCCTCCGCATGAATTCGCCTGGAGTCCAAATGGACCCTCTTACTTTGCATTCCTTAATAGGGCCAGTGAGGCCCATCTCAGGGCCAAGCCCGAGGTTCTAAGCTCAAAAATGATCCCTTGGCACATGAACACGTGGAGTTGGGGAAGGACAATAGATTAAAGGCCTACGTTTGGAGCGGTTAAGAGGCGATTAAAGGCCTACATTTGGAGCGGTTAAGAGGCGCCAAAAGTCTCTTTTGTCATTTTATTTACTAGTTTATTTATTTATCTATTTATTCATTTATTCGGGCCACGAAGCCAAAGTTGTACTTAATACAGGTGAAGCAAAAACCCGACCCAAAGGGCCTAAAAATATAGAAATAGGACAGGTGAAAGGAGAAATGGGTTGAAAAACCAACTAGATTAGTACAGGTTTATCGATTTGGGCTTCAAAGCCTAAATCACTAATTCTCCTCCCTTCCCATTTCTTTTGATTATTTGTTTTGCATGCTTTTTTTGAGAACCTAGTCAAATGCCCTAACGAATTCGCTAAAAATTAACTTTTGCAAACTTTCAAAGTATTTCTAAAAGTCAACCATTTTTTGATAAATCAAATTTTAGTAAGTTAATCAAAGATGTTTTCAAATAGTTCGGATAATCGCAAGTTAGCGGACGTTTTAGGTGCCTAACACCTTCCTAAAACGTTAATAGGAACCGCTTACTTAGAATTTCTTAACTCAAATGATTTTCCTATTTGGAATCGTTTGAAGTACTTTATAAAGGTTTCTTAATCCCTTTTTAAAATTAAGTGTCAACTCTATCTTCAAAGAGTCAAAATTTCTCCGCAAAACAGAAATGGCGACTCTGCTGGGGATCTAACTAGATTCTAACCAAATGTTTTATTTCGTCTTTGATTAAATGTTTATGTGTTTATGTGTTTCAATTATGTAAAGTTTAATTATCCAGCTCATGGCATTTCCTGCATCTTATAAACTGTTTTGGGGTTTTGTGGATGTCCCGGCCCTTGTTCAATTCCAAAATATGTTGGAAATACGAACAGCTTATCATCACGTTAGTCCTCTGACGTTGTTCGTATTTTTAAACTCAATTTGTCCGCTTGAGAACCAGTGTCCAAGCCCACTCTAGACACCAAGGATAGAACGAAACCAAAACCCTATTTTAGGCATGTACCTAGGAAGACCCAATATCCGAGCAGGGTATTGGGCCCATTAGAAAACCTGCCCTATGTCTATTTGACCCCGAGTCAATAACAGACGAACCATGCTTATGTGTTGAAGAGATATACGCTTGTCTAAATTCAATCCATTATTCTTTGGGGTCGGGAAAAGGCTTATTTTGTCTTCTTTTATGTAGATATGGCTCAATTGCATTCTCGTGAAAAGTTTAAGATGGTCACCAAACCTGACGATTACCTGAAACTGTGGTGGGATTACATGGGTACAAAAGAGAGAAAGATTGTTAGAACACACATTAGGCATCTTCCTTATTTGATCGAGATGGACGCTTGGCCCGAAATGATCCATGTACTAACAACTTTTTGGGATGATCAAAACATGGTATTTTGCTTCGGGGATGTTGAATTGACCCCCACCATTGAAGAGATATTGATTTACTACGAGATTACGAAAATGTGTTTTAAGAGAAAGGTGACACCGGATAAGAATATTTTAGTCCTGGACGAGTGGAATCTTCAAAAGATCAAGTAAGCCTTTTTAACTGGAGTTGTACCGTCGGTTCGGAAGATTCAACTTTTTTCACAAATTTGGGCATAAATTGGAGTCGAAAACAAAATGGAAGGAAACGAGAGCTTTTGCATTCGCGGTAGGCCTACTTGAAACCATGGTGTTCCCGCAGGGGGAAAATGGCACAATTCATCTGAGTGTTGTCACAGTGACCCATGCACTTTTCTTTGGAATGGAATACAATTCTAAAAAAGTATTCCATAACTTAGCCCCCATGATTATCGCCGACATATATCGCGCTTTGCGAAGATGTCAAGTCGAGAATCATTTCTTTCAAGGCTGCAACCTTATATACAATGGTGAATGATGATGCATTTGGTGAAAAATCCTAGAACGACACAACCTGGTCACAAAACAAGGAGAAATATGCTAGAATTGCAGGACATGTGGTTATTTTTACACAAGTTCAAAAGGGAAGCATCCCATGAATTTTGGTTTAAGACTCTTGGAGAATTAAGAGATGGAGATGTCCAATGGTCCCTTAACTAACTTCGTTCAGGGAAATACATCATTCGAGGGAGCGAATGGCAATTTTTAGTGCTCCCGGGTCTCAGGGGAACCTACCCCTACAATCCTGGCAGAGTTCTTAGGCAATTCGAGATCAAGCAGGAGATATCTCAAATCCATTCTATGCTCAGATTCTCACCGAATATGATGAAAGTAATCCCTCGCTCAAAGACTACATGATAAATAGATGGAGAGGGAAAAAGTGGGTAGAAGTATCTTTCCGTATAGGGTATGAACCTGAAGTTAGCGACATTTACAAGGAGTGTTTGAAAAAGAGCCTCGCCAGAGCATTGAATCCGGGACCAAATATGCCCACTCGGGTTGTGGATATAGAATCCGAGCATCAAATTCGGCTTCACAAGCTACAAGATGAGTTCCAAAAAAGTGAAATTGTGCACCGGCAGATGCACATGGAAGATGCTTTGACCATACATACATTGAGGGAAGAGTTAAAAAGAGCTAGGCAAGACACTGATAATGCCGATCAATGCCTAATCGATTTGGACGATAGCATAGCCTTCCAACTCAACAGCATAGGAGAAATGACATACAACTGCAAAGCACAATTATGCGGGAGTCACCTTATATTCAATAGGTATCAAATAGCACATGAGGTAAACAAGGCAAAGAAGGCAAAAGCAAATGAAGAAGCCTCCAGTAGCTAGCTTTTATATTCTCCCCTTCGCGGGAACCTATCTTATTTCATGTTATTTCCTCTTTTCCCTAAAAATTTTATCGCTGTTTCATTATCTTTTGTAGGAATTTATGCCCATTTTTGTGTCTATATGATTTGGGGGTTAATGGATTGACTTTGAAGAAGCATATATTTTCTTCCAAAAATCGTTAGGCCTGAACCCTTGGCTCAAAAAGGGTCACCCCAATTAGGATACACGTTATTTTAATGTCTTGTGTGATAAAATTGTTTTATGTGCTTATATGTGTTGGTTTAGATAAAAGGCAAGCTTATCCACTATGACCTACGGATGAATTTGGCTATGACTTGAACAACTCTGTGTGATTATTTCCTGTCAAATATTTTGCATTACTTATCACATACGAAAACTAACACATTTGCCTTTGAGTTGTTTTACTTTGCAGATAACAGAAATTACTCCGTGTTGATAAGCTGGAAGAACATCCCTACTTCACCCGATCGAAAGCACAGAAAATCCCATCCTCGAACCATCATTCAAAAATGACAGGAAATGATGAAGAAAGCACACTGGCTATCCGGGATAGTGTGATAGCGGAACAGAATGAGATGATGCAGAACTTGCCAGAAAATTAGAATTGCTTTAGGAGGAAATAAATCACACTTGAGAATTGGCTAACTTGGCCATCACTGTTAATACCCCTATCCGGGGGGACACGGGACTCCACTCCAAATCTCTTCCCTCAGTACCCCTATTCTTGAGTACCAACCAACTAACGTATCATCTGACTCCGCTCCTTAATTTGTCCAAAACATTAATCGTGAAAATAATCCAGACGCCTACCATCCACAAAATACATCCGCAACCCCACAGAACCCGTCTTCGAATCCATTCCTAAATCCTCAAAACACATTCTCAAATCAACAAAACCCATTCCCAAATCCACAAGATTTACTCCCAAATCCATAAAATACGACAAAACTACCTTCGAATCCACCAAATTCATTTCCAAATTCGCAAAATCCCTCTCATATTCTGTTAAACTACTTACAAGGCCTACATGACCTTCCCAATTTCCAAAATGTTCTCCCCACTTACCAACCAAATTCCCCCCATCTGTAAAATCAAGCCTTTCTTCCAAATCCCCCTCAAGCCATCATATCCCCTGATATTTATGAACCCCTTCCTAACCCCGAGATGGACCATTACGAGGAGAAGGAGAAGGAATAGAGGGCCCAGCGTGAAAGAAATTTACTAGCCATGCAAGAAGAGATCATGAGGATCAAAGAGTCTCATGGTGCCAAGGACCACGACAGTTTGGGGTATGATGATTTGTGTGTTCACCCAGGAGTAGACCTACCAGAAGGATACAAGGTCCCTAAGTTTGAGATATTTGACGGTATCGGAAATCTAATGGCCTATCTAAGAAGGTAATGCGAGTAACAAGTAGGGATAGGGAAAAATGAGGCATTATTAATGCACCTATTCAGTCGAAGTTTGAACGGGAAAGCCTTAGAGTGGTTCATGTCTCAGGAGCCAAAAAGGTGGGCTAGTTGGAAGACATTGGCCAAGAGTTCCCTTGACCGGTTCTCATTCAACATTGAAATAGTCCCTGATCGGTATTCACTAGATCAGATTAAAAAAAGCGTTGAGAGTTTTTGCGATTATGTTTTTCGTTAGAGAAAAGAAGCTGCCAAAATACAGCCCCCACATCCGAGGAGGAAATGGTATCCATGTTCTCTTGCGCTCAAGAAGGAAAATATTATACCAGGATGGTGTCCGCTGTCAGAGTGACCTTTGCAAATTTGGTAAAAATAGGAGAATCATTAGAGAAAGGTATTCAGACAGGAAAAATTATCAAAACCCCCACATCATCTTGAACTGCCATGTTTTCTATGAAGAAGAAAGAAGAGGTAGGTGGGGTTTCTGCTACTTATGTTACAAAATTGAAACAGCGGTTCAATTCTAGAAACATTTTATCTTCCCCACCATTACCTAACCTTCTGCACGCATTCTACGTCCACCCCCAATACCAAACTCCACTCCCAAACATCCCACCATCATACTAAGCTCCACAGCCAAATATCTTTCCCCAATACCCAGTTCCACCTCCAAATTATCAGTTCATTTCCAAACTACTCCCCCAAATAGCCGAACAAATTTCCAAACACCTCCAAATTACCACCAAGTACCCCCTTTTACAAACCTAAGCCCGTATAACCCCCAGTGTCCAAACCACAAAAAAAAACCTACCCGAAATTTCACCCTACTAGCTAAAAGTCGTACCTAATTATTTGAAAGATTGAAGAATGCTGGTCATTTACAACCAGTACAGCCAAAGCCTGTCAATCCTAGCTCCCGGTTTTATCACCCTGATCAAAATTATGCCTATTATTCAGGGGTAGCAGGTCATAGTACCGAGGACTATCTTATCTTGAAACACAGAATCCAAGATCTGATTGATCAAAAGGTCATCACACTCCAGGAACCTACTCCAAATGTTAGCGGTAATCCACTGCCCACCATGGGGGATCTACAGTTAACATGATTGAAATAGAAGGCAAATGGGCATCTGGCAAGACCATTACTCAGGTGAACTCCAAAAAGCACAAAAGAACGAAAGAGATAGGAAAGATAGAGAAAGTTGTGGCTGCCTTAAGTATCTATGAGAAATCCCCATTTATAGTGATGACTGCACCGACTCAAGTGTACGGTCACCCTCCAAAGAAGGAATTTATTGTGCAAACCGTCGTTGCTCAGAGGATAACGCGATCAGGGGATGTTACATCCCTGAGGAATTGACCAACAAGAAAGATTCACAGAAAAGGCCAATCACTAAAGGAGAGGCTGAGGAATTTTGGAAGCATATGCAACCAAAGGATTACTCAATTGTCAAACACTTGGAGAAAATGCCAGCCCAAATCTCTATTTTAGTACTATTATTGAGCTCGCAACACCACTGACAGGCTCTGTTAAAGGTCTTGGAGGAAGCGTATGTTCCCCCAGGAACGAGCGTTGAGAATTTGGCTACGATGATAGGGAACGTTGTGGGGAACCATCGCATATCATTCAGTGATGAAGAGTTGTCGTTTGAAGGAGCAATTCACAACAAAGCCATGTATGTCACCGTTATTTGTCAAGATTATGCAATTAATCAGGTATTAATAGATGACGGATCTGGTCTGAATATTTTTCCCCTCTCCACGTTGGTCCAAATGGGCTATGATTGGGGGAAAATTCATCAAATCCAAGTAAATGTGAGAGCATTCAATTGAGGACAGAGAAACACCATATGAGAGATTGATTTGCACATCCAAATGGGGCCTGCTGAGTTTAAGACTAAGTTTCATGTTATGGATATCCATCCTAGAAACAACCTGCTTTTGTAATGACCATGGATACACGGGCAAAAGGAAATTTCATCACCCCTTCATCAATTATTGAAGTTAATTTGGAAAGGTCATGAAGTAGTCATCCAAGGAGAAAAAAGTCGAGCGGACCATCCCAATGGTTATGTACCGGTGATTGAAGATGTTCTAAAAGGTAGCAGTTTCTATACAATGGAAATTGTAAATGCTGCAGAAAGAGATTCAACACCCAAAATATCAATGTCTTCTGTCTACAAAATGATTGCAACTGTGATGTTAAGAAATGGGTTCGAACCTGGTCGAGGCTTGGGCAAGAATTTACAAGGAATTATCGAGCCTATTGTGATCCCAGAGAGAAGCTCTAAGCACGGGTTAGGGTATCAGCCTACCAGAAAAGAGAGGGTTGAGGATGAGCCAGAAAAGAGTCTGATTAGGCCCTTACCACTCCTGTTCCAGTCATTTCCCATACGAGAGATGTCAGATGATGATGGTCTTGGGGATGTGATAGGAGATTTGTTTTAAGGATGCAATGTTGTACCAGAAGATCTCCCAGAGTCCAGCGGGGTGAACCAGATTACGCTAGGGGAGGCTTTGCAAAATTAGACCTCCACTCCACTCATAACGCATCGCCCATCGTGGTAGATGAAAGGGCAATTACTAATATTTTTAAAATCGGTGATGATCCAGAGGAGGCCCCATGATCCACCTTTTATATCTCAAAACTTTATTTTCGTATCTTACTTCTTTCAAAAAAGGCGGGGGCTTGTATTTGTGCAAGTCACAAGCCATGGTGTTGTAATTATTTCTCGAATTTCAATGAAAAGGCCTTCATTTATTTGGAAAACTATATTAGTTCTAAAATGCTCCTAGTCATATGTTTTGTTATTTTCTTATCATCTAACTTAGTTTGTTTGTCCATTAAAGAAACAATAGCTTAAAACCTGCCAATGTTGTGTCATGTCAAAGCCTGAACGAACAAAATTAAGGGGAAGGTGATGGTTGGAAGGACAATGACGAGGAACGGTTAGTTGAAGATATGTAGGAATTTGAGAATCATGAAAAACCCAATCTGGAAGAAACTAAAACAGTCAACTTGGGAGATCATGATAAAATCAAAGAGACCAGTATCAGTATCTACCTCGCGGCACCACAAAGGGAAGAGCTCATCCACCTATTGTAGGAGTATATCGAGGTGTTTTCTTGGTCCTATGATGATATGTCAGGGTTGAGCATCAGCATTGTGTCACATAAATTGCTGATAAATTTTGAGTTTGATCCAGTCAAGAAAAAAATGAGAAAATTCAAGCCAGAATTAAGTCTAAATATCAAGGAAGAAGTGACAAAACAAATCCAGTCTAAGGTTGTCAAGGTCATAAAATGTCTGACATGGTTTGCCAACATCGTCCCTGTGCCAAAGAAGGACGGCAAGATTCGAATTTGTGTTGACTATAAAGACTTGAATAGAGCCAGTCCTAAAGATAATTTTACATTTCCCAACGTCCGCATTCTCATCGATAACTGTACGAAACATAAAATGCAGTCATTCATTGATTGTTTCACCGGCTATCATCAGATACTGATGGATGAGGAAGATGCAGAAAAAATGGTTTTTATTATGCGCTGGGGTGTTTATCATTACAGGGTAGTGCCTTTGGTCTCAAGAACGTAGGTGCAACATATATGAGGGCCATGACGATGATTTTCCATGATATAATCCATAAGGAGATTGAGGTGTACGTGGATGATGTAATTATCAAATCCCGCGAGAGTTTCAATCATATAACTCATCTGGAGAAATTCTTCAACAGATTAAGAAGGTACAGTTTGAAGTTAAATCCTGCTAAATGTGCTTTTGGTGTGCCATCAGGGAAATTGCTTAGATTCATAGTCAGTAGAAGGGGGATCGAGCTAGACCCATCCAAAATCAAGACAATTCAAGACTTGCCACCGCCGAGGACCAAGAAAGAAGTTATGAGTTTCTTGGGTCATATGAATTACATTAGCAAATTCATCGCTCAATCAATAGTCATATGCGAGCCAATTCTCAAGATGTTGAAGAAAAATACACTGAATGAGTGGACATAAGAATGTCAAAGAGCTTTTGATCGCATCAAGGAATACTTGTCTGCACCACCGGTTTTGGTCCCACCGAGAGAAGGAATTCCATTATTGCTTTACCTATCAGTCTCAGAAAATTCTTTTGGATGCGTCCTCGGGCAACATGATGAAACCGAAAGGAAAGAGAAAGCCATTTACTACTTGAGTAAAAAGTTCACACCATATGAAGCCCGTTACACTCTTATAGAAAGGACATGTTGTGTTTTGACTTGGACAGCACAAAAGTTGAAGCATTATCTGTCGTCCTACACAACTTACCTCATCTCGAGAATGGATCCATTGAAGTAAATATTCCAGAAGGCCATGCCTACAGGAAAGCTAGCCAAGTGGCAAATGTTGCTGAGTGAGTTTTACATTGTGTATGTAACCCAAAAAGCAATCAAGGGGCGACCCTTAGCAGATCATTTGGCTGAAAACCCAGTTGATGAGGAATATGAGCCACTTCGAACATACTTTCCAGATGAGGAAGTTTTGTTCATAGGAGAAGATATCACAGAAATCTACCCCGGATGGAGGCTATTTTTTTATGGGGTGGTCAACTTCAAAGGTTCAGGAATTGGAGCAATTTTGGTGTCAGAAATAGGCCAGCATTATCCGATAACTGCTAAGTTATGTTTTCTATGCACCAACAACATGTTTGAATATGAATCTTGCATCCTGGGGCTCAAATTGGCACTTGATATGGGTGTTCGTGAATTGCTAGCCATCGGAGATTCAGATTTGCTGATTCACCAGGTACGGGGAGAATGGGCGGTAAAAAACTCTAAGATTACTCCTTATGTGGAGCTGGTGCAAGAATTATGTGGAAGATTCAAGGATGTTGATTTCTGACATATCCCACGGACACAAAACGAGTTTGCCGACGCTTTGGCCACGATATCTTCTATGATTCAGCACCCAGATCAGAGTTACATCGATCCTTTGGAAATAAGCCTGAAGAAGCAACCCGCGCATTGCATACACGTGGAAGAGGAGCCTGATGGAAGGTCTTGGTACTATGACATTAAGAGGTATTTGGAATCTAGAATATATCCTGAAGAGGCTAGTAACAACCAAACGAAGACAATCCAGCATTTGGCAAAGAATTACTTTCCAAGTGGAGAAATTCTTTTCAGGAGGACTCCTGATTTAGGATTCCTAAGATGCGTTGATTCGGAGAAATCCAATAAGTTAATAAATGAGGTACACGCTGGATTTTGTGGGCCACACATGATTAGGTTTGTCCTTGCCAGAAAGATCCTGAGAACCGGTTACTTCTGGATGACTATGGAAAATGATTGTAGTAAGTTTGTGCAGAGATGTCCAAAATGTCAAATACACGGAGATCTGATTCAAATGACTCCACACGTGTTTCACGCAATGAATTCTCCTTGGCCTTTCGTATCTTGGGGCATGGATGTTATCGGACCAATAGAGCCATCGGCATTGAATGGACATAGATTTATTTTAGTGGCCATCGATTATTTCACTAAGTGGGTTGAAGCTGCTTTATACAGAGCCGTCACTAAGAAAGTGGTTGCAAATTTCATCAGGAATAACTTGATTTGCCGATTCGGAGTGCCGAAGTTGATTATTACTGATAATGGGGCAAACCTAAATAGTTACTTGATGAAATAAATTTGTGATCAGTTCAAGATTGTGCATCGCAACTCGACAGCATACCGTCCCCAAATGAATGGAGCCGTAAAAGCTGCTAACAAGAGTATCAAGAATATCTTGAGAAAGATAGTCAAAAATGATAGATCATGGCACGAGATGTCACCTTACTCCTTTCTAGGGTATCGAACAACAGTTCGAACCTCCACAGGAGAAACTCCCTATTTACTAGTTTACGGGAATGAATCTATCATACCCGCTGAGGTCGAAATACCTTCCCTAAGGATTATTCAAGAAGCTAGACTGAGTAACGAATAATGGGACCGTGCTCGCTATGAACAATTCATGTTAGTTGATGAAAAGAGAATGGTCGTTGTATGCCATGGTCAACTGTATCAACACAGGATAGTTCGTGCCTTTAACAAGAAGGTAAGAACTCGAGAATTTGAAGTGGGGCAACTAGTTCTCAAACAAATATTCCCTCACCAAGAGGAGTACAAGGGCAAGTTCGCTCCAAGCTGGCAAGGGCCATGCATAGTTCGCAAGGTGCTATCTGGAGGAGCTCTAATTTTGTCTGGGATGGATGGCACAGAGTGGACCAAACCAATCAATTCTGATGCGGTAAAGAGATATTATATTTGAATGACGTTCTAGTTTTTGTGTTTTCTTAGTTTGTTTGTAATCACCTTTGTAATAATGTTGTTTGCTAGTGTGTAACTGCCTAGAATCCTTTCTCTTTATGCACGAACTACGTTTGACCTAAATTCCCAAGAAAGGGATACGTAGGTGACCAATGTTGGCTTCGGTCAACCCTTTAGGAAAATTTATCCTTTCTCCTTATGTATGAACTACGTGATGACCTGAATTCCCAATAAAAGGGATACATAGGTGGCCTATATCGTCTTTGTTCAACCCATTAATTTCTTTTGTATATCCCTATCGTAGCCTGAACTACGTTTGACCTAATTCCTACTTCAACGGGATATGTAGGTGCCCCAATGGCTTAGTCATATAACTCTAGGAAATGGAAAATGGGGCAGAATTTTTGAGAAGGAATCTCAAAATTTCACAAGAGAAGATCGACATGCAACAAAGAGAATGAAGATCAGCAAAGACTTCAGATCCACTCAGATTGGTATTATCTTAAACAAGTTTAAACTGGAGAAGAAATTTTGAGAAAGACCTTACAATTTCCACCAAATGCTGGAACATATTCCAAATTCCCAGCACCAGAGGTTAAAGCTTTGGAAACCACCAACTGTAACAAAGTCTGGGTAGACTCGATTTTTGGCTATGATAGAACTACTTGAAAACCCTCCAATAATAATCATGAGTTTTGGAAACCATCCATCGGATATAGTCAGAATCGCGAGGAAGACGTTCATTAAGCTTGTACATGACATGGCTGGCAGAAATTTTCTAAAATTTTACAGAAGTTTTTAAAATTATTTTCAAAAATTTAAGACTATTTTCTAAAATCTTACGACTTACTTACTTAGTACTTGCCTAGACATCATTTGGGATAGAGTGTTAGGGTGGAAGTCTCAATATGGTAAAATGCCCAAGAGATGGCGAGGAGAAAATCAAGGATTGAAGAAGGTCAACATGGAGTAATTTCATTCAACTAATCAGTTTTCTGTGGATGCAGGGATTAATACACAAAATGAGAGTCTCTTTAAAAAATCCCCAAGCAAATTGGGAGCCACAAAAGATCATTAATGCCCAAGAATGGTATTTTAGGGCAGCCCTAAAAATAGGTTTAATGCCCATTTATTGAGGACCTTTTGATTTGTCCATCTCATTTCTTGAGATCGTAGGTGACAAACAAAAGCACTTTGTCTTCTTTACACGTATCGTATTTAGAAGTTTCCTAAAAATAGTCTCTAGTAAAAGCGGCTTTGTGTCTACTAATCGTCTACCTTAAGTACAGGTACATATAGAAAGCAGGACACTGACAAATAAAGCCAGGTAAAATCATTTTATCACTACCACAATGGCCATTGCATATCATTGTCGCAAAGGCCATCATATATCATTGCCGCAAAGGCCATTACATAGTTGTTGATGCGCTAGACACAACACTGGTGTCGAGGATATCATCAGCATTCAATATCTGTTGATGCGCTAGACACAACGCTAGTGTAGAGGATATCATCAGTATCTAATATATCTGTCGACACGTTAGACACAATGCTGGCGTTGAGGATATCATCAGCATCCAATATATCTATCGACAAGCTAGACATAATGCTTGCGTAGAGGGTATCATCAACATCTAATATATCTATCGACACACCAGACACAACACTAGCATCAAGTATATCATCAGCATTCAATATCTGTTGACACGCTAGACACAACGCTGGCGTCGAGGATATCATCAGCATTCAATATATTTGTCAACATGCGAGACGCAACGTTGGCATCAAGGATATCTTTAGCATTCAATATATCTATTGACACACAAGACACAATGCTGGCATCGAGAATATCATCATCTTTTCATGAATCAGCATTTGAATACATTAAGAGCAAGCGATTTGGAGGGATGTCTTCTAATCGCTATCTAAGGATGAATGATATATAAGATTTCCTAGAAATTGACAATTTGAAGGTTATCTATAAGTCATACTATTTAAAATAGGATAGTTTGCAAGATCACCTATGAGTTGATAGTAGATCAGCCGTAAGCCACAATAACATCCTAACCGAATAATGTGCAAGATCATCCAAAAGTTGATATTTCAGAGGTTATCCGTAAATTGCAACTAAATCCTTACCAGAGGGTATGCAAGATTGTCAAATTGATAAGTCCAAGGGTTATCTATAATCTGCATCATATTCAAGATCGATTATGTGCAGGATTACCCAAAGACAATCAATTTAAGGGATTATCTATAAGTCATATTATATCCAAGGTCAGAGGATGTGCAGGAACACCTGAAAGCTAGCGATTGGAGGGATATCTGTAAGTCATCTATTATCCAAAGTCGAATGATGTGCAGGATTACCTAAAAGCTAGAAATTCAAAGGATATATATAAGTTGTCTCGTATCCAACATCAAATAATGCACAAGACTCTGAAGATTGATAATTTAGGGAAAATTTATAAATCGATCATCGGCTACAACTGGAGAGGTTATCATACTACATACAACAAGTGATATAGGTGACCAAAAGGGCCACCCTACTTTGAAAACATATTCGCTCGACAGGTGAGCTAATTATACAACAACCAAGGAGGTTGTTGTGTCTGTTATTGTGAGTTATTTACCATCAAATAGATACAATAAAGGATGACTTTGCTTTTCAGGCCACAACTCATGTGGAGATATGGTAAAAGATTACTTACCTCTTTCGTGAATTATGTTTAATACTAATACTTTTTGCCTGAAGCATTATCGAGAGCATCCGAGAGGATGAAAATCTCAAATCAAAACCACAGGTGCGGACGACTCCAAAAAGGGCGCAGAACAACGTGGAACTTTTTCTCAGTAGCAAAATGGGACATAGTCTAGAGAGGGATGTCAAACTCTCTAGACGCGAGCTAAATGATGATCACCACCACCATTTAACCACACCTCTATTAGAAGGCATGTGGGTATTTTTTGGATATTCTAGTCTCACCTTTACCTCTGGGATGTTTGTGAACTCATACTGAGGGGAACTTTCTTTTTCTTTCAAATTCGAGTGGCAACATACTTAGAGTTTTGGAAATTATGTCTGGGTAAGTTCTTACCTATGGATGTGAAACGATCCACTTTCATGGTTAAGAGGTTACAATCCTTCTTTCTAAAACTCGATTAACTTATCACTCATCCCGAGCTAAAGATCGTCTAAAATAAAAGACTATCTTTTCTACCGATTGAGTCGAACTACAAGCATTCTGATTCTCTAAAATCTTAGGGATATGTAGGCTGGGATCTATGTAGAAAACTCGACTGCATTCCAACCTTTCCCTCAAATCCCTATATTCCCCAGCTTCCCAGTTTAACTGAAGCACTCTAAAACCGTGATAGTTGGTAAGTTTTCTTGAAAATTGTGCTTAGAATCAAGCTTTACGAACTATAAGTGGCCTGAATTCTCATGAAACCTGAAATATGTAGGAAACCTGATACCGGGGTGCGGCCATAACTACACGAAACTCATGCAAAAAATCGACTTCTCTTAGATACAAATTTGTGGTCGGACAAAAATTAGGAACGTTAACCTCCCTTTGCCCAGGATTACTTGCGTCCATCCTACCCAAAGGGAGGGGGAAGTTGTTTACACCTAAATTTTACCCTCTATAACCTAGTTTAATTTTAAGCTTCCTCGATTTTTGATAAAATCAAAATATTTATTTCGTATGAATAGAAAGTTCTAAAAAAAATACACCTGGGAAAGTTTGTCATCTTAAGTGACGATTATACATTATCGTATTCAATTATACGAAATTACGTAATTTTGTTACTTAAATAACTATTTTACTAAATATCGGATTTTAATCAAGGATTATTTTGAAGATAAATCCAAATGGATAAAGTCTTGATTTTAAATATAATTTTCTCTCAAAAATAATTTATTTGGAAAAATATTTGTTTAATTTTATCAAATCAAGAAGCTCAAGATTAAACAAGGTATTAATTCGTATCGAATCTCGATTAAATTTAGTCAATTTATTAAATTAGACCATAATTGAAATCAAGTTGATCAAAATTATAATGAAATTGATCAAATTGATATCCAATTTGGTTAAGATTTAAGTAAAATTGGCTAAAAATTAATTTTGTTTGGCCATTTTTAAATTACCAAATTTCTACCCCTTTTTATTTTAAATTGGACCAATTAACATTCAGCAACAACAACATTTAAAGTTGGCCCAACCAGCCCAATATCCCTTTAGTAACCAACCCAGCCGGGTTTGGACCCTGCCCACCCCTTCTATTCCCCTTCTTCTCTAAAAAAAAAACACTCCAACCTCAGTCTTAAACACCAACAACAACATTAAGTGAATCCACCAGCCCCGATAACCCAAACCCGTATTCAACCCACGACCAATGAAAAAATCCAACCTCAACCTGTTTGTGGTATTCTCCATGCGTTTCACGCGATAATACGATGAGGAAGGACCTCAAAGCTTCTAGAAATGGGTGAGTTGGCTCGCCCCAACATCCAAATTCCGTGATTTTTGGGATAACTTGTACGAATCTGTACATTGGTGAATATTTCTAATTGGTTCTTGAAGATTATTCTCCTCTCTCCAATTTGGATTAGTTGGCCTTATTTTGAAATTCGTCGGGTTGTACAAGCGGTTAGACAGCATACCTATCAAAATTTTGGAATTCAAATTTCTTTTTTGTTTTTTTCCTAACTTACCCCCATAAACGAACCCTAGCCCATTCTCTAAAAAAGGCTATTTTAGGAGGCTGAAGAGGGGAATTTTGTTTTAGGTTCTAGGGTTTTGAAAAACTGAAGAAAAAATCTTTATTGAGAGTTGAAGGGGATTCAAAAATTGGGAGGTGTAAATTAAAGGTTTGAGAATTCGAGAAGAGAATCAACATTAACGTTTCTTTTTAGCAAACAAATTTCCTTTTCTATCTTCTTCTGAGAGTTAGCTGATTAGTTAGAGGGTATCGAGTTGATAACACTAAGCTCCATTGGTGGTCGATGTTGCGAGACTCCGATAGCGATAATTTTACTGATAGTTCATCTTCCCATTTGCCTCCCCAACCAAGATTTCTTTCAGTAGTGGTAGATTCTAAGCTCGAGTGTCACTTTGCTGCTCCAAAAAGGTAAACACACCCTCGTCCTTCTTTCTGCTTCATTTTAGTATTTCCTACTCCATCCTTCTTTCTTCGTAGTCAGTTATCTGTTTGTCGATGAATAAGGCTGGGTTGTTTGCTATAGAGGTTGCAATGGGCCATGGGTTCCTTTTTAGTAAGAAAGAATGTTTAGTGGAGTTGTTTTGTTAGGTTGTTTCCTGTTTGAATTTTTTGATGTGTGGTTTTTGTCATTCTCATCTTGATTTTGTAGTCTGTCTAATAATCTTGACATTATCAAGTACTTTTCGATATGGATCCTTATCTTGTGAACTCTCTGTGTCTTGAATCTCCAATTTCATGGTAAAAATTCATGTCTTGATTCTTGTTTAATAGTGCATCCTGATGTTTTGTCTCTTTCGAAGTTGATGTAAGACATTTTTTCTGATATGTTGTTATTGTTGGGATGCCGTCATAACTGTCAATCTCGATAGTACCACCTCTTGAGATCCTTCGGCTTCTCAAATTCTAAAAGAAGGATGAAGAAACATCCTAAAATTGGCTAGAAAATCCTATGCTTTCTCAATAGCCGTTTTGACTGTTAAAACTCATTGGGCTTCTCAAAAGAGGATGAGGTCGATAGTAGGACCCTGCTACCCTCCCTTTTAGCCTTATCTATTGTGTCTTCCGTGTGTGGATTTGAATTATTTTTATCCTTCCTTGTCTTTTAACTTTGCTACCGGTGCGTGGTTGGGTTAGGGAGATGAATGCAATAGTCGGGGTATCTTAGTATGCCTATTTAAAGGGAATGATCTAATTTTGTTTTTTTCCTTATGGAAATGGAGCGTCACTGTCGTATGTCCCTGTAATACGTTTTGACAGTGGAAATTGGATTTATAGGTCAATTTTGTTTCTTTTATGCATTTCAATCAATTTCTTAAATCTCGTGCTTACGTTTTAGGTATGAATTTCCCAAAATAGATCGCAACCCGTGTTCTCCTGTCCCTAATAACATAAAAGTATCATATAGTTTGGTATAAATTGGTTTATTTGAAGCACTTCACTGCATTTTGATTTTTAGTATCAGAAATGGATAGTGTTCTTGATCTAAGTGAGACCTTCCTTGTATTCGTTAGCCGGATTGGCTTGTCTATTGTCCAACATATAGGGAAAGAGTTGAAACAAACGTACTTTGATTCATCTGTTGCATAAATTTAAGTATCCATTTTGGGGAATTACCTTCTGCCCTTCAGTTTTGTATTTCAGGTGAGTGTTTTGATTGCCAGTTGTTAAAATTTTCTTAGTTTTTTGTGTATTCCTTATCATTAGTAAGCACCTGAACCTATTAGTTAGTCACAAAAGGCATCGATTGAAACTTACTATTAATGCACGGTCCCTTAACAAATGTTATAACATCTTTATACCGTGACAAGTGAAACTTTTTTTTTTATATATCTTTCACTTAATGATCATTACATTAGGTTAGGAAAACTAAAGCCCTTCACTGGAATTGTTTCATGTATATGCACATTTCCATGCAAAATTACTAAGGTGTGATATATTGTGCTCTCTTTGATTCCCATATTAAAGGTCCAAAATTAGTTACATGTCGTAAGTTCATTAATCTTGTAGCCAGTTTCTCCTTCATACTTGATGATAGAAGTAGTGACTCTGGAAAGCTTTAAATTTACTTAATTTTCTTTTGTTATCTAAATATTTGAACGCTTATTAACTCATATATATTTTTTCTTTACTCTGCATGAATTTGCCTAGAGTCCAAATGGACCCTCTTACTTTGCATTCCTTAATGGGGCAAGTGAGGCCCATCTCAGGGCCAAGCCCGAGGTTCTAAGCTCAAAAGCGATCCCTTGGCACATGAACACGTGAAGTTTGGGAAGGACAATAGATTAAAGGCCTACGTTTGGAGCGGTTAAGAGGCGATTAAAGGCCTACATTTGGAGCGGTTAAGAGGCGCCAAAAGTCTCTTTTGTCATTTTATTTACTAGTTTATTTATTTATCTATTTATTCATTTATTCGGGCCACGAAGCCAAAGCTGTACTTAATACAGGTGAAGCAAAAACCCGACCCAAAGGGCCTAAAAATATAGAAATAGGATAGGTGAAAGGAAAAATGGGTTGAAAAACCAACTAGATTAGGACAGGTTTAGCGATTTGGGCTTCAAAGCCTAAATCACTAATTTTCTTCCCTTCCCCTTTCTTTTGATTATTTGATTTGCATGCCTTTTTTGAGAACCTAGTCAAATCCCCTAACGAATTCGCTAAAAATTAAATTTTGCAAACTTTCAAAGTATTTCTAAAATTCAACCATTTTTCGATAAATCAAATTTTATAAATTTAATCAAAGATGTTTTCAAACAGTCCGAATAATCGCAAGTTAGCGGACGTTTTAGGTGTCTAACACCTTCCTAAAAATTAATAGAAACCGCTTACTTAGAATTTCTTAACTCAAATGATTTTCCTATTTTAAATCATTTGAAGTACTTTATAAAGGTTTCTTAATTCCTTTTAAAATTAAGTGGCGATTCTAACTTCAAAGAGTTAAAATTTCTCCGCAAAACAGGTTGGCCCTGGGTTCGAACGTGTTGTGTGCCAAAAATTTATTAGGGCATTCCAGGGAGGTTGGGAATCATCCCAGTGAGGTCCATTTAATTTTTAGAGGTCATTTCGGTGGACAAACGGGCAAAATAGCACAAACGGGGTATTTTTGAGCCAAATCGGTGTGCTATAGCCCACGTTTTTAGGGGTGGGCTCGGGGTTTGGGCGTGTTGTGGACCAAAAATTAATCGAGGCATGCCAAGGAGTTTGGGGATCATCCCGCTGTGGTCTGTTTAATTTTTTGTCTCAATTTAGTTGGACAAACAGGCAAAACGCCGCAAACAGAGCATTTTTTCGACAAATCAGTGTGTTATAGCCCACGATTTTGGGGGTGGGTTTGGGGTCCAGGCATGTTGTGTGCAAAAAAACAATCGGGGCATGATAGGGAGGTTGGGGATCTTCCCAGTGTGGTCCGTTTAATTTTTTATGGCCATTTAAGTGGACAAACGGGCAAAAGGCCATGAAAGAGGTATTTTAGGGCCATATCGGTGTGCTATAGCCTATGGTTTTAGGGGTGGGCCCTGAGTTCGGTAGTGCTATGGGTAAAAAATCAATTGGGTCATGCCAAGGAGGTTGGGTATCATCCTAGTGTGGTCTGTTTAATTTTTCATGGTCTTTTAGGTAGATAAACGGGCAAAACAGCGCGAATAGGGCATTGATGTGCTATAGCCTATAGTTTTAGGGATGGGCCTTGGTTTCGGGCATGATGTAGGCCAATAATCAATCAGGGCATGCCAAGGAGGTTGGGTATCATCTCTATGTGGTCCGTTTAATTTTACGTGGCCATTTGGGTGGACAAACGGGCGAAATGGCATGAATGGGGCATTTTTTAGCCAAATCAATGTGCTATAGCCCATGATTTTGGGGGTGGGCCCCGTGTCCGAGCGTGCTATGAGCCGAAAATCGATTGAGGCATGATAAAGAGGTTGGGGATCATCCCAGTGTGGTCCCTTTAATTTTTTATGGCCATTTGGGTGGACGAACGAGCAAAACAATGCAAACAAGGCATTTTTCGCCAAATCGGTGTGCTATAGCCCACAGTTTCGGGGTGGTCCTAGGGTAGGGCATGCTATGGGCTAAAAATCAAACATGGTATGACGAGGAGGTTGGGGATCGCACCAGTAAGGTCCAGTTAATTTTTTGTAGTCATTTGGGTTGACAAATGGGCATAATGACGTGAACGGGGAGTGTTCAAGCCAAATTAGTATGCTATAGCCCATGATTTTGGGGATGTACCCAAGCTCCAGGAGTGTTGTGGTCCAAATATAGATCGGGGTATTCTAGGGGGGTAGGGTATAGTTTTAGTGTGGTCCATATAATTTTTTGTGTCCATTTTGGTGTATAAACAGGCTAAAAGGCAAAAATGGGGAGTTTTCGGGCCCAATCGATGTGCTGTAGCCCACGGTTTTATGGGTGGGCCATGGATTCGGGCGTGCTTCAAGCTAAAAATTGACAGAGATATGCCAGGGAGGTTGGGGATCATCTCAGTGTGGTTTATTTAATTTTTCATGGCTATTTAAGTGGACAAACGGATAAAATGGCACGAACAGGGCATTTTTGAGCCAAATCGGTGAGCTATCACCCACAGTTTTTGGGGTAGCCCCAAGGTCCGTGCGTGTTGTGGACCAAAAATCGACCGAGGCATGCTAGGGATGTTGAGGATAGTCCCAGTGTGGTCTTTTTAATTTTTTCAGGCCATTTGGGTGGACAAATGGATGAAACAGCGTGAACAGGGCATTTTCAAACCAAATCGGTGTGCTATAGCCCTCGATTTTGTGGGTGGGCTCGGGTTCCAGGTGTGCTGTGGCCTAAAAATCAACTGGGGCATGCCGGGGAGGTTGGGGATCATCTTAGTTTGGTTTGTTTAATTTTTTGTAGCCATTTCGGCGGACAAACTGGCGAAATGGCCCGAACGAGTCATTTATGAGCCAAATCAGTGTGCTATTACCCACAGTTTTGGGGGTGGGCCTGAGGTCCGGGCATGTTGTGAACCAAAAATTGATCGGGGCATTCCAAGGAGTTTGGGGATCATCTCAGTGTGGTCCGTTTAATTTTTCATGGCTATTTGGGTGGACAAATGGGCAAAACGGCGCAACTGGGGTATTTTTAGGCTAAATCGGTGTACTATAGCCAATGGTTTCAAGGATGGGCTTGGGGTCAAGGCGTGCTGTGTTCCAAAAATTGATCGAGGCATGCCAAGGAGGTTGGGATCATCCCAGTGTGGCCCGTTTGATTTTTCTTGGCCATTTGGGTGGACAAACAGGTGAAACGGTACAAATGGGCCATTTTTGGGCCAAATCGGTGTGCTATAGCCTACGATTTTGGGCTGGGCCCAGGGTTCGGGCGTGCTATGGGCCAAAAATTGACCAAGGCATGCTAGGAAGGTTAGGGATCATTCTAGTGTAGTTTGTTTAGTTTTTCATGGCAATTAGGGTTGCCAAATGGGTGAAACAGCGTGAACGGGGTATTTTCAAGCCAAATCGGGGTGCTATACCCCACGGTTTTGGAGATGTGCCTGGGGTCCTGGCCTGTTGTGGGTTAAAAATTGACCAGGGCATGGCAGGGAGGTTGGAGATAGTCCCAATATGGTCCGTTTAATTTTTCGGGGCCATTTGGGTGCAGAAATGGGTTTAAATGCATAAACGGGGTACTTTTGAGCCCAATCGGTGTGATGTAGCCCACGGTTACGGTGGTGGACACGGGGTTCGAGTGTGTTTTAGACCAAAAATTTATCGAGGCATGCTAGGGAGGTTAGGGATCATCCCAGTGTGATCCGTTTAATTTTTTGTGGCCATTTGGGTGAACAAACGGTCAAAACGGCACGAATGGGGCATTTTTGAGCCAAATCGGTGTGATATAGCCCACAGTTTTGGGGTTGGACCCGAGGTTTGTGCGTGTTGTGGGCCAAAAATTGATCGGGGAGTGATAGGGAGGTTTGGAATCATCCCAGTATGATCTATTTAATATTTTGTGGCAATTTGGGAGGATAAACGGATGAAATAGCGTGAACGAGCATTTTCAAGAAAAATTAGTGAGCTATAGCCCACGGGTTTAGGGTGGTCCAGGGGTCCAGGCATGTTATGGGCCAAAAATCGGACGGGGTATGCCAGGGGGTTAAGGATCGTCACAGTATGATCCGTTTAATTTTCTGTGGCCATTTGGGTGTACAAATGGGCAAAATGGCGCAAATGGGGCATTTTCAGGCTAAATCGGAGAGCTAAATCAGTGGTGGGCCAGAGGTCTGGGCATGCTGTGTGCCAAAAATTGATCGAGGCATGCCAGGGAGGTTGGGATCATCCCAGTGTGGTCTGTTTAATTTTTTTCATGGCTATTTGGGTGGACAAACCAGTGAAACCGTACGAACGAGGCATTTTTGGGCAAAATCGGTGTGTTATAGCCCATGATTTTAGGGGTGGTCCCGGGGTCCGAGCGTGCTGTGGGTCGAAAATCTATTGGGGTGTGACAAGGATTTTGAATGTCATCCCGTTATGGTTTGTTTAATTTTTCATGGCCATTTGGTTGGACAAACGGGCAAAACGACGTGAACGGGGTATTTTCAAGCCAAATCAGTGAGCTATAGCCCATGTTTTAGAGGTGGGCCCAGGGTTTGGGCGTGCTGTGGGCAAAAAATTGATCGGGGTATGCCATAATGGTTGGGGATCATCCCAGTGTGGTTTGTATAAATTTTGTGTCTATTTGGGTGGGAAAATGGGAGAAACATCGCACATGTGGCTTTTTTGGGCTAAATCGATGTGCTATAGCCCACAATTTTGAGGGTGGGCCCAAGGTTCAGGCGTGTTGTTGGCAAAAAATCAGCCAAGGCATGGCATGGACGTTGGAGATCATTCTAGTGTGGTTCGTTTAATTTTTCAATGCTATTTGGGTGGACTAACGGGTGAAGCGACGCGAACGGGATATTTTTAGGCCAAATCATTGTGGTATAGCCCACAAATTCGGGGGTGGGATACGGGTTTGGGCGTGCTATGGGTACAAAATTGATTAGGACATGCCAGGGAGGTTGGAGATTGACCCAATATGGTCTGTTTAATTTTTGTGGCCATTTGGGTGGAGAAACGGGCTAAATGGCACGAACGGGGCATTTTCGGACTAAATCAGTGTGTTGTAGCCCACTATTTTGGGGTTTGGCTTGGGGTCCAGGCGTGTTTTAGGATAATCGATCGGGGTATGCCAGAGAGGTTGGGGATTATACCAGTGTGGATCGTAAAATTTTTCATGGCCATTTAGGTGGACAAACGGGCGAAACGGCGCTAATGAGGCATTTTGTACAAAATCGGTGTGTTATATCCCAGGATTTTGGGGATAGACCTAGGGTTTGGGCATGCTGTGAGCCAAAAATTGATTGGGGAATTCCGGGAAGGTTGAGAGTCATCCTGGTATGGTCCATTTAATTTTTTTTGGCCATTTGGGTGGACAAACGAGCACAACGGCATGGAAGGAGGATTGTTAGGCCAAACTAGCGTGCTATAGCCCACGGTTTTGGGGGTAGGCCCGGAGCCCGTGTGTGCCGTGGGACAATATCAATTGGGGTATGCTAGGGTAGTTGGGGATCGTTCCATTATTGTTGAATTAATTTTTATTCTCTATTTGGGTAGACAAACGGGCGAAACGGCACGAACTGGCATTTTCAGGCCAAATTGGTGTTCTATAGCCGCTTTTGGGGGTGGGCTTGGGGTTTGGGAGTGCTGTGGACTGAAAATCAATCGAGGTATGCCAAAGAGGTTGGGGATCATCCCACTATGGTCCGTTTAACTTTTCATCACTATTTGGTTGGACAAACATGCAAAATGCCACGTACGGGGCATTTTCTGGCCAAATCAGTATTTTATAGCTCACGATTTCAGGGGTGGGCCTGGGGTCCAGGCATCCTATGGGACGAAAATCAATCGGGGCATTCCAGGGAGGTTGGGGATCATCCCAGTATGGTCCATTTAATTTTTTGTTACCATTTAGGTGGACAAACGAGCAAAACAGCGTGAAAGGGGTATTTTTGGGCCATATCAGTGTGCTATAGCCCACGATTTAGGGGTGAGCCCCAAGTTCAGGAGTGATCTGGGTCAAAAATCAATCGGGTTATGACAGAGAGGTTAAGGATCATCCCAGTGTGGTCTGTTTAATATTTCATGGTCTTTTGTGTAGATAAACGGGCAAAACGGCGCGAATAGGGCATCTTCAGGCTAAATCGGTGTGCTATAGCCCATGGTTTTGGGGGTGGGCTCGGGTTCTGGACATGATGTGGGCCGAAAATCAATTGGGGCATGCCAAGGAGGTTGGGTATCATCTCTGAGTGGTCCGTTTAATTTTTTGTGGCTATTTGGGGGGACAAACGGGCGAAATGGCGTGAATGGGGCATTTTCGAGCTAAATCAATGTGCTATAGCCCATGATTTTGGGGGTGGTCCCCGTGTTCGAGTGTTCTATGAGCCGAAAATCGATCGAGGTATGCCAGAGAGGTTGGGGATCATCCCAGTGTAGTCCTTTTAATTTTTTGTGGCCATTTGGGTGGACAAACGGGCGAAACAATGCAAACGGGGCATTTTTTGGCCAAATCGCTGTGCTATAGCCTACGATTTTGGGGTGGGCCCTGGGTACGGGCATGCTATTGGCTGAAAATCAAACATCGTGTGCTAGGGAGGTTGGGTATCATCCCAGTATAGTCCGTTTAATTTTTTATAGTCATTTGGGTTGACAAATGGGCATAATGACGTAAACAGGGTGTGTTCAAGCCAAATTGGTGTACTATAGCCCACGATTTTGGGATGTGCCCGGGTGCCAGTCGTGTTATGAGCCAAATATCGACCGGGGCATGCTAGGGGATAGAGGATAGTCTCAGTATGGTCCATTTAATTTTTCGTGGCCATTTGGCTGTACAAACAGGCTAAAAGGCATAAACGGGGAGTTTTTAGGCCCAACCGATGTGTTGTAGCCCACGGTTTTATGGGTGGCCCTAGGGTTTGGCCGTGCTGCAGGCTAAAAATTGACCGAGGCATGCCTGGGATGTTGGGGATCGTCTTAATTTTTCGTGGCTATTTGGGTGGAAAAATGGGCAAAATGGCGCGATTGGGGCATTTTCGAGCTAAATCGGTGTGCTATCGCCCATGATTTTTGGGGTAGGCCTGAGGTCCGTGCGTTCTGTAGGCTAATAATCAACTGGGGCGTGCTAGGGGGGTTGAGGATAGTCCCAGTGTAGTCCATTTAATTTTAAAGGGCCATTTGGGTGGACAAATGGATGAATCAGCGTGAACAGGGAATTTTCGAACCAAATTGGTGTTCTATAGCCTATGATTTTGTGGGTGGGCCCGGGTTCTAGGTATGTTGTGGCCTAAAAATTGACTTGCGCATTTCGGGGAGATTGGGGATCATCTCAGTGTGATTTGTTTAATTTTCGTGGCCATTTCGGTGGACAAATCGGTGAAATGGCCCAAACGAGTCATTTATGGGCCAAATCAGTGTGCTATTGCCCACGATTTTGGGGGTGGGCCTGGGGTCCATGCATGTTGTGCACCAAAAATTGATTGGGTCATGACAGGGAGGTTGGGGATCATCTCAGTGTGGTCTGTTTAATTTTTCATGGCCATTTGGGTAGACAAACGGAAACAGCACGAATGGGATATTTTTAGGCTAAATCGGTGTGCTATAGCCGACGGTTTTGGGGCTGGACTTGGGGTTCAGGCGTTTTGTGGTCCAAAAATTGATCAAGGCATGCCATAGAGGTTGGGGATCATCCCAGTATGGTCCGTTTGATGTTTTTGGGCTATTTGGGTGGACAAATAGGTGAAACGGCGCAAATGGGGATTTTTTGGGCCAAATCAGTGTGTTATAGCCTACGATTTTGGGGTGGGCCCAGGGTTCGGGCGTGCTATGGGCCAAAAATTAACAAAGGCGTGCCAAGAAGGTTGGGGATCATCCCACTATGGATTATTTAGTTTTTTGTGGCCATAAGGGTTGCCAAACGGGCGAAACAATGTGAACGGGGAATTTTCAAGCCAAATTGGGGTGCTATACCCCACCGGTTTTGGGGATGTACCTAGGGTCCAGGCCTTTTGTGGGTCAAAAATCGATCGGGGCATGCCAGGGAGGTTGGAGACAGTCCGAGTGTGGTTCGTTTCATTTTTTGTTGCCTTTTGGGTGCACAAACGGGATTAAAGGCACAAACGGGGCATTTTTGAACCCAATCAATGTGCTGTAGCCCACAGTTACAGGGGTGGACATGGGGTTCAGGCGTGTTTTGGGCCGAAAATTGACCGGGACATGCTAGGGAGGTTGGGGATCATCCCAGTGTGATCCATTTAATTTTTTGTGGCCATTTGGGTGGACAAACGGACAAAACGGCTTGAATGGGGCATTTTCAAGCCAAATCGGTGTGCTATAACCCACGGTTTTGGGGTTGGGCCTGAGGTTCGTGCATGTTGTTGGCTAAACATTTGTTGGGGAGTGCTAGGGAGGTTTGGAATCGTCCTAGTATGGTCTGTTTAATTTTTCGTGGCCATTTGGGCAGGTAAACGGATGAAATAGCTTGAACGGGGCATTTTTGAGAAAAATTGGTGAGCTATAGCCCACGGGTTTTGGGTGGGGTTCGTAGGAGGTTGAGGATCATCCCAGTATGGTCTGTTTAATGTTTTGTGGCCAATTGAGAGGACAAACGGGCAAACTGTTGCGAACGAAGAATTTTTTAGCCAAATCAGTGTGCTAAAGCCCACGCTTTTGGTGGTGGGCTCAGGGTTCAGGCATGCTATAGACCAAAAATAGATCGAGGCATGCCACGGAGGTTGGGAATTGTCCCACTGTGGTCCATTTAATTTTTCAGCATCATTTGGGTGGACAGACAGGTGAAACTCCGCGAATGGGGCATTTTTTAGCCAAATCAGTGTGTTATAACCTATGATTTCAGGGGTGGGCCCCGGTTTTTGGCATACTGTAGGCTAAAAATTAACTGGGGCATTCCAGGGAGGTTGGGGATCATCCCAGTGTGGTCCATTTAATTTTTTGTGGCTATTTAGGTGGACAAACTGGCAAAAAAGCACGAACGAGGTATTTTTAGGCCATATCGGTGTGCTATAGCCTACGATTTTAGGGGTGGGCCCCAAGTTCAAGCGTGCTCAGGTCCAAAAATTGATTGGGGCATGACTGGGAGGTTACAGATCATTCCAGTGTGTACTTTTATTTTTTTGAGGCCATTTGGGTGGACACACGGGAAAAATGGTGAGACGGGGTATTTTTGAGCTAAATCGGTGATCTATAGCCCACAGTTTGGGGGTGGGCCCCGAGTTCAGGCGTGCTGTGCGCCAAAAATTGATTAGGGTGTCGCTGGGAGCTTGGGTATTATTCCAGTGTGTTCCGTTAAATTTTTCATGGCTATTAGGGTGGACAAATGATCAAAACTGCGCGAATAGGGCATTTTTGGGGCTAATCGGTGTGCCATAGCCCACAATTTTGGGGGTGGGCCCAGAGTCCTAGCACGTTGTGGGCTAAATTGATCGGGGCGTGCCAGGGAGGTTGGGTATAGTCCCAGTGTGATTCATTTAATTTTTTATGACCATTTGGATGGACAAACGGGCGAAATAATGCAAACGGAGCATTTTAGGGTCAAATTTATGTGCTATAGCCCACGGTTTTGGGTGTGGGCTCGGGGTTCGGGCGATCTGTGGGCGAAAAATTGATTAGGGCATGTCAGAGAGGTTGGGTTTCATCCCAGTGGGGTCCGATAAATTTTTCATGGCCATTAAGGTGGACAAACCGGCAAAACAGCACGAACGGGGCATTTTCAGGCCCAATTGGTGTGCTTTAGCCCATAGTTTTAGGGTGGGCTCAAGGTTCGGGCATGCTATGGGACAAAAATCAACCAAGGCATGCCAGGAAGGTTGGGAATTATCCCAGTGTGGCTTGTTTTGTTTTTCGTGGCCATTTGGGTTGCCAAACGGGCAAAACAGCGAGAATGGGGTATTTTCGAGCTAAATCGGTGTGCTAGAGCCCATAGTTTTAGGGATGTGCCCAGGGTCTACGCTTGTTGTGGGCAGAAAATCAACCGAGGCATGCCAGGGAGGTTGGGAATAGCCCAGTGTGGTCCGTTTAATTTTTCTTGGCCATTTGGATGCACAGACGGGTTTAAAGGCACAAATGGAGCATTTTCGGGCCCAATCAGTGTGTTGTAGCCCACGTTTACGGGGATGGACCCGAGGTTCAAGCGTGTTACTGGCCAAAAATTGATCAGGGCATGCTTGAAGGTTGGGGATCATCCCAGTGTGGTCGATTTAATTTTTCATGACTATTTGGGTGGACAAACGAGTAAAACGGCGCGAATGGGGCATTTTCGAGCCAAATCTGTGTGCTATAGCCCACGGTTTTGGGGTTGGACCCACGTTCCAAGCATATTGTGGGCTAAAAATTGACCAGGGCATGCTAGGGAGGTTAGGGATCATCCCAGTATGGTCTGTTTAATTTTTCGTGGCCATTTGGGTGGATAAACGAATGAAACAGTGTGAACGGAATAGTTTTGGGCCAAATTGGTGAGCTTTAGCCCACAATTTTGGGGTAGGCTCGGGGTCCATGCGTGTTGTGGGTCGAAAATCAACCGGAGTATGCCAGGGAGGTTAGGGAGCATCCCAGTATAGTCCGTTTAATTTTTTCATAGCCATTTGGGTGGGCAAACGGACAAAACGACACAAATGGGATATTTTTAGGCTAATCGATGAGCTATAGCCCATGGTTTTAGGGGTGGGCCCGAGGTCTGACTATGCTGTGGGACAAAAATCGATCGGGGCATCCTAGGAGGTTGGGGATCATCCCATTATGGTCCATTTACTCTCTTTCATGGCCATTTGAGTGGACAAACCGGCGATACCGTACGAACGAGGCATTTTTGGGCCAAGTCGGTGTGCTATAGCCCACAGTTTTGGGAGTGGTCCCGGGGTACGGGTGTGTTGTGGGCCGAAAATCTACTGGGGCATGCCAAGTATGTTGAAGGTTGTCCCGTTGTGGTTTGTTTAATTTTTCATGGCCATTTGGTTGGACAAACAGGAGAAATGACTCAAAAGAGGCATTTTCAAGCCAAATCGGTGTGCTATAGCCCACGGTTTTGGGGGTGGGCCTGGGGTCCGAGCGTGCTGTAGGTCAAAAATTAACTGGAGCATATCAGGGAGGTTGGGGATTATCCTAGTATGGTCCATTTAATTTTTCATGACCATTGGGGTGGACAAATGAGCCAAACAGCATGAATGGGGTGATTTCGGGCCAAATCGGTGTGATATAACCCACGATTTTGTGGGTGGGCTTAGGGTCCGGGTGTGCTGTGGGATGAAAATTAATTGGGACGTGACAAGAAAGTTGAGGATCATCCCATTGTGGTTTATTTACTTTTTCTTGGCCATTTTGGTAAACAAACTGGCCAAACCGCATTAACGGGGTATTGTCGGGACAAATCTGTGAGTTATAGCCCACGGTTCAGAGGATAAGCTCGGGGTTCGGGCGTTCTGTGAATCAAAAATCAATCGACGAGTTCCAGGGAGATTAGGCATCATCCCAATGTGGTCCATTTAATTTTTTGCGGCTATTTGGATAGAAAAATGGGCGAAACGGCAAAAATGGGCTATTTTCGGGACAAATTGATGTGCTATTGCCAATGGTTTCAGGGGTGGGCCTAGGGTCTAGGCGTGTTGTGGGCCAAATATTGATTGGGGCATTCCAGGGAGGTTGATGATCGTCCCAGTGTGGTCCATTTAATTTTTTGTGGCCATTTGGGTGAACAAACGGGCGAAACGGTGCGAACGGGGCATTTTCGGGCAAAAATCTATGTGCTATAGTCCACGGTTTTTGGGGTAGGCCCAGGGTCCTGGCGTGTTTTGGGCTGAAAATTGATTGGCGCATGTCAGGGAGATGGGGATCATCCCAGTGTAGTCTATTTAATTTTTCAGGGCCATTTGGGCAGACAAACGGGCAAAATAGTGTGAACGGGCCATTTTTTTGCCAAATCGACATGCTATAGCCCACGGTTTTAGGGGTGAACCCGAGGTCCGAGCGTGCTATGGGCCGACAGTTGATCGAGGCATGCCAGGGAGGTTAAGGATCGTCTTGTTATGGTCCGTTTAATTTTTTGCGGCCAATTAGGTGGATAAAGGGGCAAAACAACGCGAATGGGGCATTTCAAGCCAAATTAGTGTACTTTAGCCCGCGGTTTTAGGGGTAGGCCCTGGGTTCGGACGTGTCGTGAGCAAAAAGTTGACTTGGTCATGCTAGGGAGGTTGGGGATCGTCCCCAGTGAAGTTCATTTAATTTTTTGTGGTCATTTGGGTGGACAAAGGGTGAAATGTCACGAACGGGGCATTTTCGGGCCAAATCAGTGTGTTAAAGCCCACGCTTTCGGTGGTGGGCTCGGGGGTCGAGTGTGTTGTGGACCAAAAATCGATTGAGGCATGCTAAGGAGGTTGGGGATCCTCCCACTATGGTCCATTTAATTTTTCATCATCATTTGGGTGGACAAATGGGCAAAGCGCCGCGAATGGGGCATTTTCTGGCCAAATTAGTGTGTTATAACCTATGATTTTGGGGGTGGGCCTGGGTTTCGGGCATAATGTGGGATAAAAATCGATTGGGGCATTCCAGGGAGGTTGAAGATCAACCTAGTGTGGTCCGTTTAATTTTTCATGGCTATTTAGGTGGACAAACTAGTGAAAAGGAACGAACGAGGTATTTTTGGGCCATATCGGTGTGCTATAGCCTATGGTTTTGGGGTGGGCCCCTAGTCCGAGCGTGCTCTGGGTCAAAAATTGATTGGGATATGACTGGGAGGTTATAAATCATTCCAGTGTGTCCTTTTATTTTTTTTGAGGTCATTTGGGTGGACAAACGGGCAAAACGGTGAGATAGGGTATTTTTAAGCTAAATCGTTGAACACAGTTGAGGGGTGGGCCCCGAGTTCAAGCATGTTGTGCACCAAAAATTGATCAGGGTGTCTCTGGGAGCTTAGGGATTGTCCCAGTGTGGTCCGTTTAATTTTTCATGGCTATTTGGGTTGACAAACGGTCAAAACTGCGCGAACGGGGCATTTTCGGGGCTAATCGGTGTGCCATAGCCCACAATTTTGGGGGTGGGACCGGGGTCCTGGCACGCTGTGGGCTGGAAATCAATTGAGGCGTGCCAAGGAGGTTGGTGATAGTCCCAGTATGGTTCTTTTAATTTTTTATGGCCATTTGGGTGGACAAAGGGGCGAAATGGTGCAAACGGAGCATTTTAGGGTCAAATAGATGTGCTATACCCCACGGTTTTGGGTGTGGGATCGGGGTTCGGGCGAGCTGTGGGCAAAAATTTGATTGGGGATGTCAGATAGGTTGGGGTTCATCCAGTGGGGTCCGTTAAATTTTTCATGGCCATTAAGGTGGACAAGCGGGCAAATTGGCACGAACGGGGCATTTTCAGGACCAATCGATGTGCTATAGCCTATAGTTTTAGGGTGGGCTCAAGGTTCGGGCATTCTATGGGACAAACATTGACCAAGGCATACCAGGAAGGCTGGGGATCATCTCAGTGTGGTTTGTTTAGGTTTTCGTGGCCATTTGGGTTGCCAAACGGGCAAAACAGCACGAATGGGGTATTTTCAAGCTAAATCGGTGTGTTATAGCCCACAATTTTAGGGATGTGCCTGGGGTGCAGGCTTGTTGTTGGCAGAAAATCAATTGGGGCATGCTTGGGAGGTTGGGGATAGCCTCAGTGTGGTCCGTTTAATTTTTCTTGGCCATTTGGATGCACAAACGGTTTTAAAGGCACAAACGGGGAATTTTCGGGCCCAATCGGTGTGCTGTAGCCCATGGTTACCGACGTAGACCCAAGGTTCGAGCGTGTTTCTAGCCAAAAATTGATTGGGGCATGCTAGGAAGGTTGGGGATCATCCCAGTATGGTCCATTTAATTTTTTGTGGCCATTTGGGTGGGCAAACAGACAAAATAGCATGAATGGGGCATTTTCAGGCTAAATCAGTGAGCTATGGCCCATGATTTTAAGGGTGGGCCTGAGGTCCGAGCATTCTGTGGGCTAAAAATTGATTGGGGCATGCCGGGAGGTTGGGCATCGTCCCATTATGGTCCGTTTACTTTCTTTTATGGCCATTTGGGAGGACAAACTGGCGAAATCGTGCGAACGAGGCATTTTTGGGCCAAGAAAGTGTGTTATAGCCCACGGTTTGGGAGTGGTACCGGGGTACAGGCGTGTTGTGGGCCAAAAATCTACCGTGGCATGCCAAGGATGTTGAGGGTCATCGGTTTGTGGTTCGTTTAATTTCTTGTGGCCATTTGGTTGGACAAACGGGCGAAACAACTTGAACAGGGTGTTTTGAGCCAAATTGGTGTTCTGTAGCCCACAGTTTTGGGGATGTGCCTGAATTCTAGGCGTGTTGGAGGCCAAACATTGATCGGGGCATGCCAGGGGGGTTGGGGATAGTCTCTATGTGCGTTTAATTTTTTGTGGCCATTTGGGTGCACAAACAAGCTAAAAGGCACAAATGGGGAGTTTTCAGACCCAATCGGTGTGTTGTAGCCCATGATTGTGTGGGTGGGGCTGAGAGGTTGGGGATCGTGCCAGTGGGGTCTGTTTAATTTTTCGTGGCCATTTGGTTGGACAAACAGGCAAAACGGCATGAACGGGCTATTTTTTAGCAAAATCGGTATGCTATAGCCCATGATTTTAGGGGTAGGCTCGGGGTTCATGCGTGCTATGGGCCAAAAATTGACCAGGGCGTGCTAAGGAAATTGGGGGTCATCCCAGTGTGGTCCATTTAATTTTTCGTGGCTATTTGGTTGTACAAAAAGATGAAACAGCACGAATGCGTCATTTTTAGGATAAATTGGTGTGCTATAACACACGGTTTCATGGGTGGCCCTGGGGTCCAGGCGTGCGGTGGGACCAAAATTGTCCAGGGCATGCTATGGAGGTTGGGGATCATCCTAGTGTGGTTGTTTAATATTTTGTGGCCATTTGGGTAGACAAACCGGTGAAACGGCGCAAACGAGTTATTTTGGGGCCAAATCGGTGTGCTATAACCCACGGTTTTAGGAATGGGCCTGGGGTCCTAGCGTGTTGTGGCTGAAAATCTACCTGGGCATGCCAAGGATGTTGAGGGTCGTCCTGATGTGGTTCGTTTAATTTTTCGTGGCCATTTGGGTGGACAAACGGGCAAAACGGTGCGAACGAAGCATTTTTGGGCCAAATCGATATGCTATAGCCCATAATTTTGGGGATGGGCTTGGGGTCAAAACCACAAATGGGGCATTTTTGGGCCACGATTTCAGGGTTGGGCCCGGGGTTTGGGCATGTTGTGGTTCGAAAATCAATCGGAGCATGTTAGGGAGGTTGGGGATCATCCCAGTGTGCTCCGTTTAATTTTTTGTGGCCATTTGGGTGGACAAACGTTTGAAAAGGCGCAAACGGGGCATTTTCAGGCCAAATCGATGTGCTATAGCCTACGATTTCAGGGTGGTCCCAGGGTTCGGGCGTGCTATGGGTTAAAAAATTACCAGGGTATGCCAGGAAGGTTGGGGAACATCTTAGTGTGGTCTGTTTAGTTTTTCGTGGCCATTTGGGTTGACAAACGGGAGAAATGGAGTGAACGGGGTGTTTTCGAGCTAAATCGGTGTGTTATAGCCCACGATTTTGGGGATGTGTCCGGGTCTAGGCGTGTTGTAGGCCAAAAATTGATCGAGGCATACCAAGGAGGTTGGGGATAGTCCCAGTATGGTCCGTTTAATTTTTTAGAGCCATTTGAGTGCACAAACGGGCTATAAGGCACAAATGGGGCATTTTCAGGCCCAATCAGTGTGCTGTAGCCCATGACTTTATGGGTAGACCCAGGGTTCATGTGTGCTTTGTGCTAAAAATTGATTTGGGTATGCCAGGGAGGTTGGGGATCATTCCAGTTTGATTTGTTGAATTTTTTGTGGCCATTTAGGTGGACAAACAGGCAAAATATTGCGAACGGGGTATTTTCGAGCTAAATCAGTGTGCTATAGCCTATAGTTTTGGGGGTGGGCCCGAGGTCCAAGCGTGTTGTGCGCCGAAAATCGATCAGGACGTGCTAGGAAGTTTGGGGATCGTCCCAGTGTAGTTCGTTTAATTTTTCGTGGCCATTTGGATGGACAAATAGGTGAAACGGCACGAATGGGGCATTTTCAAGCCAAATCCGTGTGCTATAACCCACGGTTTCAGGGGTGGCTTGGGGTTCGGGTCTTCTTTAGGCCAAAAATTGACCGGGGCATGCCAGGGAGGTTGGGGATCATCCCAGCATGGTTCGTTTAATTTTTCGCAGCTATTTGGGCGGACAAACAGGAGAAACGACACGAACGGGGCATTTTTGGGCCAAATTGGTGTGCTATAGCCCATATTTTTTAGGGTGGGCCCGGGGTTCGGGCGTGTTGTTGTTCAAAATTCAACTAAGGCATGCCCAGGAGGTTGGTGATCATCCCAGTGTGGTCCGTTTAATTTTTCGTGGCCATTTGGGTGGACAAACAGGCGAATGGGGCATTTTAAAGTCAAATCGGTGTCCTATAGCACACGGTTTCGGTGGTGGTCTAGATGTCCGGCGTGCTGTGGGCCAAAAATCGACTAGGGCATGCCAGGGAGGTTGGAAATTTTCCCATTATGGTCCGTTTAATTTTTTGTATCCATTTAGGTGGACAAATGAGAGAAACAGCGCGAACGGGGTATTTTCGGGCCAAATCGGTGTGTTATATCCCATGATTTTTGGGGTGGGCCTAGGGTTCAGGCGAGTTGTGAGTCAAAAATTGACCAGGGTGTGCCAGGGAGGTTGGGGATCGTCCCAGTGTGGTCCGTTTAATTTTTTATGGCTATTTAGGTGGACAAACTTGCGAACGGCGCGAATGGGGCATTTTCAGAAAAAATTGGTGTGCTATAGCCCACGGTTTTAGGGGTGGCCCCGGGTTTCGGGCGTGCTGTCGGCGAAAGATCGACCAGGGCGTGCCAAAGAGGTTGGGGATCATCCAAGTATGGTCCGTTTAATTTTTTGTGGCCATTTGTGTGGACAAATGGGTGAAATGGAGCGAATAAGGAATTTTCTGGCCAAATCGGTATGCTATAGCTCATGGTTTCGGGGGTGGGCTCGGGGTTTGGGCGTACTGTGGTTCAAAAATCTATCGAGGTATGCCAAGGAGGTTGGGGATCATTCAAGTATGGTCCATTTAATTTTTTGTGGCCATTTGGTTGGACAAACTGGCGAAACGGTGCGAACGGGGCATTTTTGGGCCAAATCGGTTTGCTATAGCCTACGGTTACGGGGATGGACCCGGGATCCAGGTGTGCTGTGGGCCAAAAATTATTTGGGGTGTGCTAGGTAGGTTGAAGATCATCCCGGTATGGTCTGTTTAATTTTTTGTGGCCATTTGTGTGGATAAACGGGCGAAACGACTCAAAATGGGCATTTTCAGGCCAAATCGGTGTGCTATAGCCCACGGTTTTGGGGGTGGGCCTAGGGTATGGGCATGCTGTAGGACAAAAATTGACTGGGGCATGCCATGGAGGTTGAGGATCATCTCAGTATCGCCCGTTTAATTTTTTATGACCATTGGGGTTGATAAACCGGTGAAACGGCGTGAATGGGGTGTTTTCGGGCCAAATCGGTGTGCTATAGCCCACGATTTCATGGGTGGGGTTGGGGTCCAGGTGTGCTGTGGGCCAAAAATTGATCGGGGCATACCAGGAAGGTTGGAGATCATCCCAGCGTGGTTCGTTTAATTTTTCTTGGCTATTTTGGTGGACAAACGGGCGAAACGGCATGAACGGGGCATTTTCGAGCCTATACCCCACGGTTTTGGGGGTGAGACCAGGGTCCAAGAGTGATAGGGGCCGACAATCGATTGGGCATAATAGGAAGGTTGGGGATCGTACTAGTGTGGTTGGTTTAATTTTTCGTGGCCATTTGCAGACAAACGGGAGAAACTGCTCAAAGTGGGCATTTTTGGGCCAAATCGGTGAGCTATCCCACGGTTTTAGATGTGGGCTCGAGTTTCGGGCGTGCTGTGGGTTAAAAATTAACCAGGGCATGCCAGGAGGTTGAGGATCATCCCAGTGTGGTCCATTTAATTTTTCGTGGACATTTGAATGGACAAATAGGCGAAACGGCATAAACGGGGCATTTTAGGGCCAAATCGGTGTGCTATTGTTTATGGTTTTGGGGGTGGTCTCGGGATTCGAGTGTGCTGTGGGACAAAAATCAACTGAGTTGTGCCAGGGAGGTTGGGGATCGTCCCAGTATGGTCCGTTTAATTTTTTATGGTCATTTGGGTGGACAAACGGGCAAAACGACGCGAATATGTCATTTTCGGGCCAAATCGGTGTGCTATAAGCCTATAACCCACGCTTCAGGGGTGGGCCTAGGGTTCAGGCGTGTTATGGGCCGAAACGTTAGGGATTCTTCTACTGTGGTTTCTTTAATTTTTCATGGCTATTTTGGTGGACAAACAGCGAAACGGCGCGAATGAGGCATTTTTGAGTCAAATTAGTGTGCTATAGCCCATGGTTTCAGGGGTCGGACCAGTGTCCCAGTGTGGTCCATTTAATTTTTCATGGCCATTTGGGTGGACAAACGGTCAAAACGGCTTGAACGGGGCCTTCTCGGGCTAAATTGGTGTACTATGTGATACGGGAAAAATGGTCATCTTATCTTTCGATGACATCTTTAGAGGCCAACACATAGAGGCTCAAGACTTGATCACTTCAAGGATACGAGAACATGCATGGAGGACCCATTTTGAGCATGTCATTAAACAAACCCGTGTGTAGAAGATTGCGTGGGGGCTTACATTTGAGGCCAATTCGAGACTACAAGTTTTGAAGCGTGACCCCATGGTTTTGGAGCATTGAAGAAGCACCCTTCATTAAGGGTATTTTGGGGATTGCACATGTTAAAGAAACAACCCATGACCTACCCTTTCATTAAGGGTATTTTGGTCCATTATACTATGTAATAAGCTAGGCTATTTATAGTCTCTTATTAGGTCTTTTTTTTTTAGTTTTTGAATGATGAATGTATGAAACACTTGAAAATCCTCTCTCTTGAGAGTAGACCACCTTAGTGTAGTCTTAGTTAGGGCTTAGAAAAGTCATCCTTAGTATAGGGCTTGGAAAAGCTAATATTGAGCTTTGCTTGGAAACGGTGGATCTTGAGGTGAGTTGATTTCCTTGGTGGTCACCCTAAGAGTGTGGTTTTGATTATTACATTTATTAGGGTTAGTGTTGAAATACACTTGGTTCTTAATCTTGTAATGATCTTGGTCTCACTATCTATCCTTTCATTATTTTGCAAATCTGTGTGTTTTTGTGTTTGTCATCTTGTATCCCTTTGTGTTGCTTGTTCTTCTCACGTTTTGTGGACTGTTTTAGCATCTTGGTGGGCTGTTTTATATCACTATAGCCTATGGTGTTAGGGGTAAACCCGGGTTCGGTCATGTTGTGGGCCTAAAGTCGACCGGGGTAAGCCAGGGAGGTTGGGGATCATCCCAGTATGGTTCATTTAATTTTTCGAGGCCATTTGGGTGGACAAACGGGTAAAACAGCGCAAACGAGGCATTTTCGGGCCAAATCGATTCCTATAGCCCACGGTTTCCGGGATGAGCTCAGGGTTCGGGCATGCTGTCGGCCGAAAAATGACTGAGGCATGCCAGAAAGGTTGGGGATCATCCCAGTGTGGTTCGTTTAATTTTGTGGCCATTTAGGGGGACAAACAGGTGAAATGATGCGAACGAGGCATTTTCAGGCCCAATCGATGTGCTATAGCCCACGATTTTGGGGTGAGCCTAGGGTCTGGGCGTGCTGTGGGCCAAAAATCGATCGAGGCATGCCAGGGAGGTTTGGTATCGCCCCAGTGTGCTCCGTTTAATATTTCGTGGCCATTTGGGTGGACAAATGGGCAAAACGGTGCGAACAGGGCATTTTCAAGCCAAGTCGGTGTGTTATAGCCCACGATTTTATGGGTGGGCCCCGAGTTCGGGCATGCTGTGGGCCAAAAATTGATTGGGGCATGCCAAGGAGGTTGGAGATCATTCCAGCATGTCCGTTTAATTTTTTGAGCCCATTGGGTGGATAAACGGGCGAAACGGCGCGAACGGGGCATTTTTGTGCCAAATCGATGTTCTATAGCCCGCGGTTTTGGGGGTGGGCCCACAATTTGGATGTGCTGTGTGCCAAAAATTAACCGAGACTTGTCATGGAGGTTTGGCATCGCCCCAGTATGGTCTATTTAATTTTTTGTGGCTATTTGGGTGGATAAACGGGCTAGATGGGGCATTTTGGGGGCTAAATTGGTGTGCTATAGTCCACGATTTTAGGGGTGGCCCAGGGTCTGGGTGTGTTGTAGGCCAAAAATTGACCAGGATGTTTCAGGGAGGTTGGGGATTATCCTAGTGTGATTCGTTTAATTTTTCATTGCCATTTGGGTGGACAAATGGGTGAAACGGCTTGAACGGGGCATTTTCGAGCTAAATCGGTGTACAATAGCCCATGATGTCAGGGGTGGGCCCGGGTTCGGGTGTGTTGGTGGCCTAAAATCGACCGGGGAATGCCAGGGAGGTTGGGGATCATCCCAGTAAGGTTCTTTTAATTTTTTGAGGCCATTTGGGCGGACAAATGGGCAAAACGATGCGAACGAGGCATTTTCGGGCCAAATTGATTGCTATAGCCCACAGTTTCAAGGTTGGGCTCAAGGTCCAGGCGTGTTGTGGGCAAATAATCAACAAGGGCATGCCAGGGAGGTTGGGGATCGTCCAAGTATGGTTGGTTTAATTTTTCGTGGCCATTTGGGTGGACAAACGGGCGAAACGGTGCGAACGAGGCATTTTTGGTCTAAATCGGTGTGCTATAGCCCACGGTTTTAGGGGTGAGCCTAGGGTTAGGGCGTGCTGTGGGCCAAAAATCGACCGGGTGTGTCAGGGAGGTTTGGGATCGCCCCAGTGTGGTCCATTCAATATTTCATGGCCATTTTGTTGGACAAACGGGCGAAATAGTGTGAACGGAGCATTTTCGGCCAAAATCAATGTGCTATAGCCCACGATTTTGTGGGTGGGCCCCGATTTCGGGTGTGTTGTGGGCCAAAAATTGATCGAGGCATGCCAGGGAGGTTGGAGATCGTTCCAGTGTGTCCGTTTAATTTTTCGAGCCCATTTGGGTGGATAAACGGGCGAAACGGCATGAATAGGGCATTTTTGGGCCAAATCGGTGTGCTATAGCCCGCGGTTTTGGGGGTGGGCCCACGGTTCGGGTGTGTTGTGGGTCAAAAATCGATTGCGATATGCCATGGAGGTTGGGGATCATCCCAGTATGGTCTGTTTAATTTTTTATGGCCTTTTGGGTGGACAAACGGGCTAGACGGGGCATTTTTTGGGCCAAACTGGTGTGCTATAGTCCACGGTTTTGGGGGTGGCCCAGGGTCCTGTAACACCCCAAAAAATGGGTCCCAAAGCGTCACACGATGCTTGAGGCTACGAGTAGCCCCAAGCTAACTCTTTGAGCCATTTTCATTCAGTTCAACACAAATCAACGGGGTTTTCATAAATAACCCTCAAATATCAACAGAGTAATCATCATCCAAGAATAAAAGAATTTCAGAAAGATAAAAAAAATACGACTTATTAGTCAACTCCCAACATCTATACTAGTCTGACAAGCCTCTAAGAAAATCAATAAAACCAGCAAGCCATTGAGACATGCCCCAACTGACTCATACTCAGTTATCAAATGTAAACAATTCCGTGAAATCTACATCAGAAATCACGTCCTCGGAACATGAGGACTCACCACAACAGAGGATGTAGAACAGCGTGCCCAAAGAATCATTGTCTGGAACTGAGCACCTGAACCTACATTCCGAGAAAATTCAGACCACATCCGAAGATGTGGATCAGTACCATGGAAAGAAACCGAGTATATGGGAGTGTATGCAGTTGTATAAACATCATTAGCATAAATATTTATAAAAACTATGCAGATGTATGAAAGAGTCACATAACCCGAAGAAAATCATCATAATCATGACAGGATGAAACACATGTGAGTCATCATATAATTTGTCAATCACTTTCAGTTCATCAAGAATATCAATTCTCAAAATGTAAATATCATTTAAATCTTTCGAAAGAATAACTTTCATAATTCCACTTTCAAATCACTTCACCATTCACCATAGACACAAGGAAACATACACACACTGGAAGATTCTATAACCGACATAAACCATGTGAGCTACATGGAGTCCAACGTACAACCCACGTTGGAGAGAGTCGTCCTATCCTTGCCATCGGAGTAGGACTATCGATATCAAATCACACAAACTAGTGATCATTATATAAACCAGCCTCAGGCTCACTCCTACGGGGGCACGTAGTTCTAGGGAAGTAAGGTCGCTTTATACCTCCCACTCAGTGCTAAAGATTTCTCCCAAAATTAGCTCAGATCATTTCAAAGACAATCCACAACAAAATAATTTCAGTAATATATAAATATACATCGGGAGCCATCATGCTTTCCATCTATCAAAATCAACCATGTTGTGGATTTATTTCATATTCGAGTTCAAAACAACTCCATTAAGACCAAAAGGTCAAATCATTCAAAATATCTCAAATATTCAACATCAACGTGCTTATAACACACGCTTTCTCAAAAAAATACAATTTTCAATGGGGGGATTCACAACCCAAATATCAAAATCATGATAAATATCATTCAAGATTCATGCTTTATATCTTCACACATGTAAATTCATCTTTCAAAATCATAAACATCAAGATTTCATAATAATCATCATAAGATATGGGTTCATGCTTCACATTCATAAAAATCAAATAAAAATCATGCCTTTGTAAGGAAAATTACTTTTGGGCACAAGAACGAAAGAGAGTTCTTGTTGAAAAACCCCACATACCTTGAATGATGAAATTTAGATCGATACTCATTTTTGAGATGTTAATCGTGCCTTTGAATGATGGTTCATGGAGTTCTTGAACTAGGAACTTGGAATCTTGAATAAATTTGCAGAATTAATGGTAAACTTTGGAGGTTCTTGAAGTTGGATGTAGGAGCTTAGGGTTTTTTTTTTGGGGGGGGGGGGGGGGGGGGGAAATTTGATGAAATATAACATATAATGCTTCTAATAGGCTTAAAATCTCAAATTTGTCCTTTGGTGGACTGTTTTGATAGTTTGAAGTAGATTAACCACAATATTTTAGTTCGATATTCAAAGTGGATGAAACTAATTTCATTAGAAAGAGGACTCTTATATCTTTCCATTGATATATAGTATCTCACCCAGATCATTGTGTACGAGGAGTTATGATCGTTTGAAGTTGACCCAAAAATTTACTTTTGATAGGCTGAAGTAGATCGACCATAACTTTTTGCTCCGATAGACAAATTGGATGAAACTAATTTCATTGGAAAGTCAGAGCTTTCCATTTATATATAGTAGATCACTCAAATCATTATGTACAATGAGTTATGATCATTTAAAGTTGGAGCAAAAATACTCCAGGCCTCAGTATTTTTTTCTGCACGTTTTACTGTTCACTACAATTCACGGTTCGATCAGAATGTTCATACCTCGTCGCTCGGGTGTCCGTTTTGGATGATCCATATATTGTTGGAAAGTTTATTCGATACTCTACGCAATGATGGGTCATAATCTAAGACATTCCACATAAAAAATTTATAATTAATTCTAGAAGATAGAACCCAACACGTTTACGCACAAAATTTCAACGAAATATTTCCCGGGGTATTACAGGTTCAGGCGTGTTGTAGGTCAAAAATAGAACGGGGCTTGCCAGGGAGGTTAGGGATCGTCCTAGTGTGGTTCGTTTAATTTTTCATGGCCCTATGGGTGGACAACTGGGCGAAACGGCACTAACAGGGCATTTTTGGGCTAAATCGGTGTGCTATAGCCCACGGTTTCAGGGGTGGGTCTGATGTACGGGCATGTTGTGGGCCTAAAATCGACCGGGGCATGCCAGAGAGGTTGACGATCCTCCCAGTGTGGTCCGTTTAATTTTTTATGGCCATTTGGGTAGATAAACGAGCGAAACAGGGCGAACGGGGTATTTTCAAGCTAAATCGGTGTGCTATAGCCCACGGTGTCGGGGTGGGCCCGGGTTCGGGCGTGTTGTAGGCTGAAAATTGACTGGGGCATGCCAGGGAGGTTGGAGATCGTCCTAGTATAGTTTGTTTAATTTTTCATGGCCATTTGGGAGAACAAATGGGTGAAACGATGCGAACAGGGCATTTTCGGGCTAAATCAGTTGCTATAGCCCACGGTTTCAAGGGTGTGCTTAGGGTCGGGGTGTGATGTGGGCCAAAAATTGACTGGGGCATGCCAGGAAGACTGGGGATCGTCCCAGTGTGGTTCGTTTAATTTTTTGTGGCCATTTGGGTGGATAAATGGGTGAAATGGCGAGAACGAGGAATTTTCGGGCCAAATCGGTGTGCTATTGCCCATGGTTTCAGGGGTGCGCCAAGGTTCCAGGAGTGTTGTGTGCCAAAAATCGGCCGGGGCACGCCAAGGAGGTTCAGAATTGTCCCAGTGTGGTCCGTTTAATTTTTCGTGGCTATTTGGGTGGACAAACGACGCGAACGGAGAGTTTTTAGGCCAAATCGGTGTGCTATAGCCCTCGATTTTGGGGGTGCGCCAGGGGTCCGGGAGTTTTGTGGGCCGAAAATCGATCGGAGGATGTCAGGGAGGTTGGGGATCGTCCCAGTGTGGTCCGTTTAATTTTTTGTGGCCATTTGGGTGGACAACAGGCGAATGGCACGAACGGCGCATTTTCAGGCCAAATCAATGTGTTATAGCCAACGGTTTTGGGGGTGGGCCCGGGGTTCGAGCGTGTTGTGGGCCTAAAATTGATCGGGGCATGCCAGGGAGGTTGGGGATCGTACCACTATGGTCCGTTTAAATTTCTGTGGCCATTTGGATGGACAAACGGACGAAATGGCGTGAACGGGGCATTTTTAGGCCAAATTGGTGTGCTATAGGCCATGGTTTTGGGGTGGGCCCGGGATACGGTCGTGCTGTGGTCCAAAAATCGACCGACAGTTACAAACATTTCAACTAAGTATGTATCTTCATTAGATGTACAAGGAGCTAATTATGTATCTCGACAGATCCAAAATTGAAAAAAATACTTCAGGGGCTACAAAGAGGCTAATTATGTATCTTTATAAGGAAAAAATATATTTTCGTTGAGTGTATTATGTATCTCAACAAACTCAAAATCATAAAAATGTATCGGGAGCTAATTGTGTATCTCTACAAAGGAATAAATAAAAAATGCATTTTTACTGGATGTATCAGGATCTAATTATGTATCTGGACAGTTTTAAAATTGAATTTTTCAGTAATTATGTAAAATATCAAAATTTTCTATAATTAAACTTTCAACTGTTGATATTTATGTTGTTTGTCCTTAAATTCAATAGTGTCTAATTTCAAGGCCATTTTTTGGGCTAAGGCCCAAAACAGCTAAAGTAGAATGTTAGCCCAGCCCATAAGGGCCTTGGGCCTGTCTAATTGCAACCCGAGTCGAGCTTAACAAACTTCAAATTTAACGGATTTATATTCCTAACCACTTCGACTATAAAGTTAAATAGCAAAACATAATCAACTAAAAGTGTCAAAATCTATTAAAATAGTAGATTTAGGAGGTTGGAAGATATAATATGATTGTAATTTTCTTTAAAAAAATTAATAATTGTATATATTAAGTGTCATATATGAGTTCATATGATTATGTGATTGATGAACCGATGATAATTTTGTGATGATTGGCAAAAGTGATGACAGTAGTATGGTGGAGATGATTGCTTTTGGAGGGGGTCTATAATAATAGTTGGTTCATTTGTATATACAACATGAAATGAATTTTTATGATATTTATTGCGTAAATAATTTCTTCACGATTTTCAAATTCTGTTCAAATTTTTTTGAAGTTATATATATTGAAAAATTCACATGATTGTGCAATAAAAAAAAAAATACAAATATACATAGGTGGTGTGACATTATTTTTAATAGACCTCCATAAACCATGGAAAACATCCTATAAGAATATTATTCAGCTTTTTAATATACTTTTATTGCCCATTTTATTGAAGTATCTCTTATTGGGTTAGGCAAGTTATGATTTTGATCTAAAGACATGATGAGAATTCTTAAAAATTAGTGGTCACTATTTGATGTTCTTTTCAGTGACAAGAAGTATGGTCTAAGGGTGTGTTTGGTATGGATTTTCATTTATTTTTTTTCATGTTTGACTAGTTAAAATTTATTGAAAAATATTTTTTACTAGAAACATATTTTTCATAAAGAGAAAATACTCAATTACCCCCCTGAACTATACCCAAAAAGATATGACACACCTCAACTTAAAGGGGGTCCTATTACCCCTGAACTAATTAAAGTGGAATTTTCACCTCCTTGGTGCCTATGTGGCACACACGTGTGCCTACATGGACACTTCAGTGTGTTGTGCCACGGATGTGCCACATAGGCACTAAGGTGGTGAAAATTCCACTTTTAATTAGTTCAGGAATAATAGGACCCTTTAAGTTAAGGTGTGTCATACCTTTTTGGGTATAGTTCAGAGGTAGGTATTATCTCTTTCATAAATGATATTCCAAGCTCATTATTTTTTTGTCACCCCCAACTCCTATCCCTCGACCACCTCACCGCCCTCACTCCCCATTAAACCTAACACTCATAGTATTTTTTTATACAATAACAATAATATATTCAGTATATTTCTATTAAGTGAGGATTGGAGAAAGTAAGTGTACACAGTTCATATCACTATCTCAGAGGTGAGCTAGAGAGGCTATATTTGGTAGACCTCCGGCTCAAAATAAAATAATCTAAAAAAAAAATAGTAAAAGTATAAGCTACAATATAAATTATCACACCCAATACTATCATAAATAAGGCCACCAAGCAATAGACCAAACACACCCTTAGTGAAGGGCGATTAAAATTAGTCAATAGACGTGGCTTACACTAATGGTGTGAAATGAATTTTATGATAGTGATTTATGAAATTTCCAATTTTTCTTGTTAAATTAAATTATTCTTTTAAAATAATAAGGCCATGTTTGGAGAATTTTAAGATTTTTAAGACAACCTAAGGCTCCTGCATTTTTTTTTCTTGTCATATTGTATATAATATGATACCATACATTAATTATAAAGAAATCAGTGAAGATTAATAATTCTTTTTGGTTCTTATTTTCTTTAATTGAATTATCTTATTAGGCTTTCTTTGTTTGTCAGATTTTATTCATTCTTTCAAAATTTTGACCTTTTTGGGTGTCTTTTTCTTTTTGTGAGTTATTGATTATTGAATTAGGTTGTAATATTTGAGGTTTTTAAATATTGAATGTACATATTTATTCTTAAAAGAGTATTAATTTTGTTAGATCTCAAAAAATGCTCTTATATGAAAAATGGAATGATGTTAAAGTCTTTTTTCTTTAATTAGTTTTGTTTTGCTATTTTTTCCCCTAATGCTTGAGCTTGTGGGTAAATAAATAAATTGATTGAATGATTCCTAATTTAATTTGTTATAAAAGAGAGAACACAATGTGGAGATAGAATCTTTATAAAATATAATAAAATACTTAAAATTATTATTTTTTAATTACAGGCATAATTATTTTTCGACATGTGTAAAAAGAAAATTTTAGCTTGATGGTATCTTATAATTTTATAAGGTAAATATCACTTTCATGGGCATCCCTTTCTCGTCTACATTATATTATTATTAATTAATGAATATCTAATCTCCATTTATTGCAATTTTATTATTTGATGATTAATATAATAATGGGTGAGAATAAGAAGTTTCAATGTGTATGAAAATAGCAATTTCCTTTATTGGGTATTAAGGTTAAATAAATGTTCCCCACTCTATTTTTTGTTATTCTTTTCTTAAAAAATAGTTTTTCAAGAGGGTACAAAATCTTCAAGATTTTATCTTTTTTTCTCATTTTTTGGCAATATATATGTGTGTATATGACATTTTAGGTGAATTTCATGTTAAAATTAAGAAAAATTTGAAGAGATTTATAACGTATAATACAATGATATAGTATATGAGCTTTTGGCCTCGATGATGGTATGATCTAGAGAATAAATTTGTAAAGTTTATCATGCTAAAATAAAAAATATGTGTTATAAACTTGAGATTTGGCATAGCCATTTAATTAATATCGATAATATTTTTATAAGAAAACTAAATAATCAATAGACAACCGTGAAATTATTAAGAATGTGATTAACAATAATTTAATTTGTACGACAACAATTTAATTTGTACACCCTTTTTGTCCCATTTTGATTTTCTCTTTTGTGCGACATATTTCTCTTTTAAACTATTTCGAATAAAAATGATATTTTTTTACATATAGACATAATTTAAGTTTGAATTTCTCATTTTACATTTGAAAACATGATTTATATCCACATGAATATGACATGATATAGATCGATAAAAAAAAAATTCTGTTTTTTTCTCAAGCTTTAAACTATGTCTGCAATCGAAATCTTCTTAGAAATTTGAAGAGACCGGGGAGTAATATTTCATAATTCCATACTAATAAATTTTTGTTTCATATTTTTTTATTTCTCACTCGATATCTGATAGCCTTTTTGAAGCTCATATAGTAGTGATTTCCACTCTCATCGAGTTTGATTAAGTACACAAAACTTTTATCAATGTCTATAAAAAAAAAAAACAAGTTATTATTTCAGCTCTCTCTATGTTTCAACAATGAGATTTAAAAAATTATTATTATTTTCTAAAAAAAAAAGTTCTTATCCAAACGAAGACAAGAATCTACAAAATGAGAAGCCAAAATATTTGGCTAAGATCAAATATTATATTATATACTTATCATAAAAGTAGCATAGTTTAATTTGCCTATTGATCAATACCAATTACCAACTGGCCAATGTGTTGAAAGTTTCTATAAGTGTCCTTTGAACAATTTTAAGAGGCAAAATAACTTGTAATGTTCATCCAGAAAAAAAAAAGTAAATTAAAACAAAAGGTCATTTTCATAATTATGTAAAATAAGTTTTTTTTTTCCTTTTCCTTTAATCAAAATTTTAATTCCAAAAGCATCCAAAAATGTGATTTTTGAATATGAATCTAATGAACCAAGAGGACAAATAAAAAACAAACAACATATTTGGTGTAATTCTATAACTGGGATTTGAAGAAAATTGAGTTTACGTAGACTATATTATTATCCATAAAGATAAAAGACTTTCTGTAAGAACACATATCAAAATAGATTGAAAAAAAAAATACATAAGTTATAAGAGAATATAGATTTGTCCATTTTGATGAATTAATCATCGTTTTATTATTGGGAATTAATTATTTTGGTTCTTACAAATTGCAAGTTGCAACTTTTTGTCCCAAATTAGAAATATCACACTAATAATATTAGAATATAAAAGTCAACGAAGAATACTTTTTTTTTCTTGCATATTTTGTGTAAGATCGTTTTCATTCTTTGTATTTTTCCTTTAAAAATTTGGGTTGGTTAAATAAAAGATAAATACAAAAATTAGCCACTAGATCAAGAATGTCAAAATTTGTAAAGATAATTAAAATGATAAGTTAAAGTTGGATTTGGAGAATGGCGTACATAAATCGTATCGCTATTTAGGTGAGATAGAGAAATTATTTTTTTTGATAAATTCTCAAACTCAAGAAAAAAATTAATCTATAAGAAGATGTAATAGAAGAAGAAGAAATATTAAGGATGGCAAGGGTTTGTACTTAAATATAATTAACAATCAAATGATTGATTGTTATTCTCTTTTAAATTTGTTTAAGCTATAATTATAATCTAATCTTATTAGAATATATAGACTATATATTATTTATAAATAATTGTTGATTTGTTGTCGATTATTCCGTTAATCATTCTCATAATCAAACTAATTATTCATAAAAGTCTCACTCATATTTGGATTAACTAATTAAATAAAAACAAGTTCAAAATAAAAATCAAAAGAAGTTGTATTTCTTTTTTCCTTTTTTGTCTTTTCCATTTTTGGCTAGTTGGCTACTAGAGCATAATGGCATGACCGGCCATTTTTAAAAAAAAAAAATTGGCTGGTCAAAATAGAATAAAAAAAATAAAGGAGAAAATGAGAATTAAACTCACACATATTGTATAAAAAAAAATGAAAAAAATGACAATTAAACTCACATATATTGTATAAAAAAGAAAGAAAGAAGATGAAAAGAATTTAGAATTCATAAATTTTAAATTTTGACTTCATTTCTGTATGTAATATGGATTGTCCAAATGACGAGTCAAGTGAAGCTTATGGATTTGAAATTCTATTTCGTTAAAGTTATTGAGTTCTAAATTAATAATTCGTATAAATTAATATATGGTAAAAGTCATCTACTAATTAATCAAAATTACAAAAAAAAAATAATTAATTTTTGTTTTTAAGCTCTTGTTTGATACTTAATTGGAGAATCAATCTGAGGGTTCACTTTTTGTCTACTTCTTTTATGGTAATAATAATAACAGCAGTCAAAAGTGAAGCATTCTAAGAATAAAATGTTTAACTTGTTATAACACGTTATTTACCTTTTTTAAAAAGATATATATATATATTTTAAAACAGACTAAAAACGAAGGTGAGAAACAAAGATGAAACGTTAGTAGTACTAGTTTTAAAGGATTTGACATGCATGTATCTGCATTTTCTAAGAGTCCGAGCAAATGGAATTAATATTTTGGGTGTAAATTTCTAGCTTTTCCATTTTTCATAAATAAAATAAGAAAAGGAAAATAAAGAAAAATATTTACTACTAATTTCTCTCTACAATTGTAACGTCCGAATCAACTTATGCATACCTCAACTAATTCTATGAAATATCCGCTATCTCTCAGCTATTGAAAGAAAAAAAATGTACTATTAGTGTTAAAGTCGTCTTCGTATGATCCAATGGAGGAGCCACCTTTGCTCCAGGAGGTTCATCCGAACCTCTTCGACGAAAAATTATACTATTTTTATACTATATATATACAGTGGCGGATCTACCCTTTAGATAGGGGGTTCATCCGAACCCCCTTCGGCGGAAAATTATACTATATTTATATGGTTAAAATTAATTTTTATGTAGATACATTAGATGTTGAACCCCCTTCGGCGGAAAATTATACTATATTTATATGGTTAAAATTAATTTTTATGTAGATACATTAAATGTTGAACCCCCTTCGGTTAGTTGGTATGTTCACTTGTGAACCCCTTGGTGAAAATTATGGTTCCGTCACTATATATATATAGTGGCGAAACCACCTTTGCTCCTGGGGTTTCATCCGAACCCCCTTCGACGGAAAATAATATTATTTTTATACTATTTTTGTATGGTTAAAAATATTTTCTTATGCATATATAATACATGTTGAACCCCTTCGACTAGTTGTATATATACTTCTGAACCCCTCAATGAAAATTCTGGTTCCGCCACTGGTGTGACCAGTAGGTCACATGTTCGAGTCACTGATGCTCGTATCAAGTTAGGGGTGCGACCATTCTCTGAATCTTGCATGAATACGAGATGTTTATTAGTGCATGGAACTGCCTTTTTTCTTTTTATATAACTATACTGTAAGGAAGTTTCTAGGATTGAACCACTACATGAATTTCAGAATATAATTATTAATTAAGCTTGATAGATTATTATCCTTGATGAAGTTAATTATGTTGACAGATGCACTCATAAGAACTATATTCTTTTTTCATCTAAATGATGCTAAAATGAATTGTTTAAACCTTATATTCCCTCCTTTTAAGAAAATTCTATCAAATATCTTTTTCACTTTTCATTTTAAATAGTTTAAGAACAATACTGAAGAGGACACTTATATTATCACTTGCTGTTGTAAGGGACAAAATCCAGTTATATATATAAAGGACAGCCCGGTGTACTAAAGCTACCGCTATGCGCGGTGTTCGAGAAAGGGCCCACTATAACGGTGAATTGTGCGTAGTCTTACCTTGCATTTTTGCCCAAGGCTTGAACTCGTGACCTTCGGGTCACATGGCAACAACTTTACCGGTTAGTCCAGTTATATATATATATATATATATATATATATATATATATAGTAGTAAAGACTTGAAATCGTGACCTCCTGGTCACATGGCTGCAACTTTACCGGTTAGTCCAGTTATATATATATAGTAGTAAATAGTTCATCTTGTAAAATGTTTTTGAACCTTGGTCTTATCATTTGTTCATTCCTTATCTACATTTACAGAATATTTTTAAATTAGTTGGCATTTGGCATTTAACATATTGACATATTCATATTCTTATATATCATGTATATGGAGTCATTTGCATTTCCAGAATCTTCATCAATTTCCGCGTTTAATTTAGTCACTCATCGATCGATATCAGGCGAAGAAATGCAGTTTGTGTTGTTGAGACATTGAAACAGAAACACCCCTTGTGTGTATATTGCTGTGTTCTTGATCTTGACTTGTTTACTTTCGCGAAAAAAATGAGTATTCAGAACTATGAGTTACCAAGTGATTACAACTTGGAATTCCCACAGATGGGATTTTGTTTTCAGCCGGAAAATGATCACCAACAGCAACAGCAGCAGCAAAATTTGTGGCCTAGTAATGATTCATCATCATCATCATCAAGAAGTATGATAAGTCGAATCGGATCGTCACCTTCAGGTTTTTTTGCTACTGAGAGGTACCTTGGATTAACACAATATGAATACCAAGACAACAATAACAACAATACTTGTTCTCAACTGTCAAAGAATCATGATCCTCAAGTAGCGGCGTTTACTCAGCAATGTGGAAATGGATTCTTGGTCACTTCATCATCAGCACGAGTTGACACCGATATTCCAAAGATTTCAATGCCATCATTCATCAGACCACTTGGTTCTGATGGACTCTATGGAAATCCTTTTAGTAATCTATCAGAAAAAGAGAGGATTTTGCTTCTTAAGAGTAAGTTGTTTAGAGAAATTGATAGTTCAAACAGGCAGCCTGCTGCTTCGATGACTTTTCAAGGAAATCAAGACTATGGTGTAAGTACTTTCACTTGATTCTTGTCTACATAATACAGTCAAATCTCTCTATAATGTTTTGGCTGCTATCGCAAAGATGTGTTATCTATAACATATAATATAACGTAATATGAAAGTCTGTTGCAAGGTAAAATGTCCATGTGTACTAACGTAATATCCATGTGACCAGGAGGTCACGGGTTCAAGCCTTGGAAACAGCCTCTAGCAGAAATGCAAGGTAAGGCTGCGTACGATACACCCTTGTGGTGGGGCTCTTCCCCGGACACCGCGCATAGCGGTAGCGGTAGTGCACCGGGTTGCCCTTTTATGAAAGTCTGTTGCAAAGAAAACTTGGCCGTTATAGTGAACTGTTGTTATAGAGAAGTGAAAACTCCTCTTTATGTTCCCACAGGTCTCAAATAATACATGTGGTTTTAACTTGGTACATATAAGGCAACAATCTGGAAGTCAATCAGCAAATAGTTATAACAACTCTGGATGTTCAGGAGGATCTTTATCGAGTAAGACACGAATCAGGTGGACTCAGGATCTCCACGATCGATTTGTTGAGTGTGTAAACCGTCTTGGAGGAGCTGACAGTAAGTCATTTTACACGTCTCTTATCGATCTTCTTAGTTTTTGTTTCTATGGATTGATTGTTCTTTCCTTCATCTGCCAGAGGCGACGCCAAAGGCAATACTAAAGCTGATGGATTCAGAAGGCTTAACCATTTTTCATGTAAAAAGTCATCTTCAGGTACTTGTTAATATGAATGAAACACTTTCTTGGAACACTTTTTTGTATTTAGACAAAATTCTGAAGCAAAAGTTTTTTCTTCTTGTTTTGACTAGAAATATCGAAATGCAAAGTTCATCTCTGAATCGACAGAAGGTATGTATTATCTGAATTAAACTTCATGTTTACGAAGAAACATTTTTCAAGTGATATATAGGACACAAGCATCGATAGCTAATTCACTGCTTGAACTCTTGACTAGATAATCCTTCAAGAGTTATATCCATGCAGCTTGTTTTATGCGAGTGAAATATGGTTCGCTAAATAGGAGATCCTTAACATGTCCCTTCAACCACATCGAAGTATTCTCCTATAGACCATCGCGTAAAAATCTTCTCTTCCTTACTGTTTTGGATCCAACACGACAAAAGGAGAGACTATTTCATACGCAAATATGCTAATCCTAAAATCTGTTATGGACTTCGGAACTTGAAACAACATTTTCATCTTAATTCTTAGGCATTTCACTTTTACTTTATTTAGCATGATACTAGATATGAAATGAGCTTATATGAAGAAGCGGGGATTCAACTAGCCAGCCGTCACTTGTTTGGGACTCAGGCATAGTAGTTGTTGTTTAAATGTGATATTTACAGCAAAATACAAACTTAAGACCTTGTTAAAATCACCCTCATTGTTTTGTTTTGTTTTTGGTAAAACTGTGAAATATTACCATAACAAGCAAAAGGATTATTACAACCTATAAAAAAAAAGGCTCTGGTGTTGTTTAAACTCCCTACATGGATGCCATGAACACCTAAAGCTCAAGTAAACAGGAAAACACAACCATCATGGCATCTGTGAATAAGTACCTTTAGGAGTAAGTAGATACCTTCCATCATGACACCAATGTGACAGCTGCGATTTCAAAGCATTAAGTTTCTTTCAATATGAGCTACAATTAGCTGGTGCTACATGCTCCCATATATTCCCATTACTCTTCATATAGACCTCCATTCACCCACAACACATCGACCTTCATAGCCACTTGCCATAATAATTTTCCTACTGAAGCAATGTTCCAATTACAACATCCGTTCCCATTTAGCCATCCATTTTTCTTTGGGAGACACACTTGATCCCAAGATACCAGTGCTATCTCCCTCCTCTTCTCAGCTGTCAAAAAATCCCTGCATTTTCTAACTATATCCTTCAACACACACTGTGGCAATATGAAAACAGCTCCCCCAGAAATTAAAAATGGAGAAAAGAACTGCCATAACAATTTGTAATCTGCCTGCATAAGACAAATGCTTTGCATATGCAGTTTGTATTCTAGTTGTAATCTTCTCCACTAACTGCTTGCAATCCATTTTTGTCCACTTCTTTGAGGAAAGTGGAAGGCCTAAATACTTGATAGGAAGAGTGCCCAAACTAAAACCAGTTCTGTCCAGGATTAGTTGCTTGACTGCATCCTCCACCCCTGCCATAAAAATGTTAGATTTGTCCAAATTTGCAAGTAAAGCAGTCAGTCACTCTGCTGAAATGATCTAAAGCCTCCCTTACTCTACCAATTGAGTTGACATCCCCTTTACAAAATATCATAAGGTGATCAGTAAATATTAAGTGAGTAAGTTTAATCCCTTCACACATTGGATGATACTGAAAATCAGGTAGCGTACTCACCTTGTCTGAGACCCCTTTTTCCCTCAAAATATCCATTCCCCTCTCCATTCACTTCCGCTGAGAATTTAGTTGTAGTCGCACAAGTCATAACCATGTTAGTGAATGATTCTGGAAAACCATATCATAAACTTCCAACTCATCATATCATAAGCTTTCCTTAAATCTATCTTCATCAAACATCTGGGTGAAGTTCTCCTCGTATAATGCCTTTACAAATCATGGCATATTAAGACATTGTGAATCAGTGACCTCCCTTCCACAAAGGCTGCTTGCGTGCGATCTATCAAACTAGGAAGCACTTGTTTCAACCTCATACATATCACCTTAGATATACACTTGTAAATCACATTGCAACATGAAACACCCTCATTGTTAATGTTGACTTTGCTTGTGGAAAATGCTACTCAGTTTTGCCATAACATGTTAAGTACTTAATCTTAAAGTTTCCATCTCTTTATGATGATGCAGGAAAAACTGAAAAAATGGACAAACAGAATAATGTGACACAGATCGACAGCAAAACGTATGTTCTTTGCAACTATCTTAACCAATTTTCGTGACTACTTTAGCCCGAAATTTACCTTAATCCAGATTTCTTTTCAGTGGAATGCAAATCAAAGAAGCACTGCATATGCAGCTAGAAGTCCAGAGGCGTCTTCACGACCAACTAGAGGTACATTTAGTACACATAACAACAACAACAACAACATACCCAGTGTATTCCCACCTAGTGGGGTCCGGGGAGGGTAGAGTGTACGCAGACCATGCCACTACCTCAAGAGAAGTAGAGAGGCTGTTTCCGATGGACCCCCGGCTTAGGACCAATAACAGTATAACAAATAACATTTAGGACACATAAGGATGTAAATTTAGCCATCTCTAGCACGTCTGGCGCTAAAAGTGTTTCGATTATATGCCACTGTGAGTTCTGATTCTTGGTTGAAATCAATTTCAAGGCAATGTTTTATGAATCCAATCGTCTTTCTGTTGCTAGATTCAGCGAAAGTTACAGTTGAGGATCGAAGAACAAGGGGAGCAACTGAAGAAGATATTTGAACAACAACAACAAACAACCAGGAACCTCTTGGAGACGCGGAATTCAAGCATTTCATCTCATGCTGATCCTTTCACCCCACACGAAGATGAAGTTTTCGTTGCAGAAAGCTTCGATAATTCCCATTTCCAATCTAAAATAAGCTACAATGACATGGAAACAACATTTGTTTGACATTTTTTCAGATAGTTGATATTAGCTTTCTGTAGAGCTAATTTGCCTTACAAGCAAACTACACAAACAACGTATAGTACAAAGGGCAGACACAATATCATGCAAAAACTTAAGTACTACATTCATGCTATATATTCAATGGTTCTCTGGTGTGTGCATAAGTACAAAATTGTCTAATGATAGTTATTTAATAAGGTGATCTTGTAAGTTGTAATACGCTAAATTCTGTCCTTTCTTCTCTGTAGTTTGCCTCAAGTGTGACAATGTATATGAGAACTTTGCGCTTCAAGTTTTAACGTTTAGTGAGATGACTTTTTTCTGTTACACTGGGAGATCAGGGGAGACGGTAGGAGCAATTCAATTCTCACCGTCATATTGTTTGGCAGAATTTCCTTCAGTCATAAGTAGTTGCCAAATGAATGCTCGATGATGAAGTTTCAATTTTTCGCAAAGCCTTGAACTTGTGATGTATGGTTAAAAGTTGTAAGGATCCCAAACATCGCGGTGCACCCCTTGGTTGATGGAAATGACTCACTTGCTGCACATTGTAAAGTTGGGCTTAATGTCAAGCGAACCACAGATCTTTTGGATCTTTGAAACATCACTGTACTAAGCTTATTGAATGGGCTCTCGCTAGTCGCTAGCGCTAAGATTGTCATAGACTTGCAGGCCTGAATATTGCAGGTCTGAACTTCAACTTCAGTCTTTTGAATATGAAGTCAGGAGCTAAACAAGCTTGGCTATAGACCGAAATGTAAAAAAGGGCAGCCCAGTGCACTAAAGCTACCACTATGTGCGGTGTCCGAATAAGGGTTCACCACAAGGGTGTATTGTACGCAGTCTTACCTTGCATTTCTGCCAAAGGCTGTTTCCAAGGCTATAGATAGAAATGTCTGAAGTTAAATTTTAAAGTTCAAAATGTGAATGTCAGATACAAAGATCTGAAGTTAGGCTTAGTCAGTTTCAACTTCATACCAACGCGATTGGGGTCTAAAAATCAAAACTAGTTAAGCCTAACTTTAGACCAAAACATCTCAAGTTCAAACCTTCGAGTCTGAAGTTCAAATTTCATCTTTTCCCTTCTTCTTCACGCTGTTTTATTCGAGTCATACCATTTTGTGCAACAAGATATATACACATCCTATATCTAGAATTGCTAATAGCGAGCAATTTTCCATCCTTTGGTCTGCATAGGTTCCTTATGTTGTCTATCCGTCCATCTGCATAAAAAGACAAAAGCACAGAAGCAACAACATGACGAATAACACAAGGTGAGACGAGAGACTGTTTCCTTGCACAATTCTAATGATAAAATCTATTGAAATCTTTGGAACCTCAGAAGATTGAAACAACATTTTCCTCTCACTTAGGCATTTCCAACTCGAAAAGGAATTATACTATACTACATTGTTTACCTTTTCTCCTCCTATAAAGCTGCCTTGTGTAGATTACTTTGACAAAAGAGTAGTACGAGAGATTGCACCTTATCTCCTTAGTTCCTATGCAACGAGCGCGCTCATTCTCTTTCAAATAACATTTCGAAGGGACTTACCACTTCTCAAGTTCTGCAGAACCTTTACCTGATTTTGGTAACGAGTTAGTTGATATAAAGTGCGCTAATCAGAGACGGACATGATTAAAATTATTTTTTATGTGGTTATAGTAGGTGTTGAACCCCCCCCTTCGACTTAGTTTTCTTTGAATATTGAACACCCTTACTTGAAATCCTGGCTCCGCCTCTGGCGCTAATATAGTTGAAAATCGTTAACTTTTCTTGGAAATGAGAGTTTCCTCCTTATGATGATGCAGGGAAATCTGAAAAAATGGACAGCCCGAATAATGAGACACAGATCGACAGCAAAATGTATGTCCTCGACAACTATATTAACCAATTTTCTTGATTATTTTAGCTGGAAAATTACCTTACTACACGTTTGTTTCCAGTGCAATGCAAATGAAAGAAGCACTAGAAGTCCAGAGGCGTATTCACGAGCAACTAGAGGTACATTTAGACACTTCTAATATGCTTAGATCGAGCTGATACAGTATCGAGGCAATCTATCTAAATCCTTTTGTCTTTCTGTTGTTAGAGTCAGCGAAAGTCACAACTGAAGATCGAAGAACAAGGAAAACAACTGACGAAAATATTTGAACAACAACAACAACAAACAACCAGGAGCCCCATGTAGACGCGAAGTTCAAGCATTTCATCGCGAAGATGAGGATTTCGTTATAGAAAGCTTCGATAATTTCCATTTTGCATCTAAAATAAGTTACTATGACATGTAAACAGCATCAGGTTGACATTTTCTTTTCAGTTAACATCTACTATTTGAAAGAAAGTTGATCATGTTAGCACTTCTTTGAAGCTAGTTTAGCCTCTCAAGCAATTAAACAGTGCAAAAAAATGTATAGTATAAAAGGCAGGCACAAATAAAGCAACAACAACAACATCATACCCAGTGTATACGGTATACCCACAAGGTGGGGTCTGGGGAGGGTGAAGTGTATGCAGTCCATACAACTACCTCAGATGAAGTAGAGAGGTTGTTTCCGATAGACCCCCGGCTCCGGACAGAGAACAATATAACCAGCAAACAAACATAAAAGCATGCAACAAAAATGGGGTAACATACGGTTAGATAATAATGAAAATAAGGCACCCACAAGGTAATACTATAAACTATCTATTCGAAATCGAAGATAACATCGAAACACCACTAACAAGCAACTACATACGTAGATACTAATAGACTACATATATAATTATTAAATACATCTGGGTTATTCTGTAATTAGTTATTCTTCAGTTCTCTATATATACAGCTGTAACCCCTTCAATATCAATAAGATCAATTATTATTAAATTATATCATGGTATCAAAGCTAGGGTTTCTTCTTCCGCCCAAACCCTAATCTCTCCTCTTTTCCGACGTGTGTACGCCGCCGCCACCGTCTACACCACGCCGCACGGCCTCCCTCCTCCGCCGTAGGTCGGCGCCATGGACAAGGTTGTTGATCCTCTGTCAAATTTACCGTCTGGAGTAAAATTACTGCTCAGGAATCTCCACAATCTCATCCCCGAAAAATTATCTGACAACAACTACCCGGCCTGGGCACTTAACGTCCGCACCGCCCTCGCAGCCAACTTACTGCTCGGATGGATTGACGGTGCGGAGAAGCCGCCGCCCGAGACAGCCGAGGAGGACGGCGTCATGCTCCCAAATCCCGACTACCTTCCGTGGATGATCGTAGACACTCAGATCCGAGCCTGTCTTCTCGCCGTTATTAGCCCCTCTATGCACAAACATGCCCGGGGTTTTCTCACATCGGCTTCACTTTGGGACGCACTAGCCACAAGGTACAACTCTGTGTCCACGGCTCATATTTTTCAGTTGCGTGACAGATTGCATACTCTTCCATCCAGGTCTCCGTCTGTTGTGAGTCAAGCCATTCTCTCGTCCACCTGGCATCGCCGGCTTGGGCACCCATCATCCGCCATCACCAAATCCATTTTATCTTCCTTAGGTTTTAATTTTTCAGAGAAATTACATTGCGAGTCCTGTTCAGTGTCTAAATCTTGTCGTTTACCTTTTTCACTGTCTGAACACAAGGCCACTGCGCCATTTCAATTAATTCATTCTGATGTTTGGGGTCCAACCTCAGTTCCTTCTGTTCAAGGTTTTCGTTATTATATCTGTTTTGTTGATGATTACAGTAAATTCACTTGGCTTTATCCTCTGAAATTTAAATCCGAAGCTTATACTGTTTTTGTCAACTTTGACCGAATGGTTCAAAATCAATTTAATGCCAAAATCAAAATTTTTCGAAGTGACAATGGCAAAGAATTTGTCAACAATGCATTTGGTGTTTTTCTTCAAAGTCTAGGGGCTCTTCATCACACTTCATGTCCATATACCCCTGAACAAAATGGCGTTGCTGAGCGCAAACACCGTCACCTAATAGAAACAGTTGTTGCGCTCCTCCATGATTCCACCTTACCTGTTTCCTTTTAGGTTGATGCCCTTGCTACTGCCAACTACCTCATAAATCGCATGCCCACTCACACTCTCTCCAACTCCACTCCATATGCCCGTCTCTACAATCATCCACCCGACTACATCCATCTCCGCCCGTTTGGGTGTCTGGTTTATCCCTGGTTGCGTCCACACACTCAACATAAACTTCAACCTCGGTCCACCCCTTGTGTCTTTCTAGGCTATCATCCCACTATCAAAGGTTACAAATGTTTCGATCCTGTATCTCAGAAAATATATGTTTCCCGTCATGTTCGTTTTGTGGAGGAACAATTTCCTTACACAAGTCTTTCCTCTACTCCATACTCCCCCAATCCACTTGGCATTGTGCCATTATACATCTGGGTTATTCTGTATTTAGTTATTCTTCAGTTCTCTATATATACAGCTGTAACCCCTTCAATATCAATAAGATCAATTATTATTAAATTATATCAGATACACACAAAAACACTCTACCTGTTATGACGGATGAACTCCTACTCACTAATCCTCTATCCTAATCCGTATCCTCCACGCCTTCCTATCAAGGGTCACATCCAATATCATGCAAAAAACTTGAAGTACTTCATTCATGCTATATGTTCAATGGATGTTTTTGTGTGTATAAGAAAAAATGTAACTAATAATATACTCGCCCGTTAAAAAAAATGATTTGTTACGAAGTTCAAGAAAATAAAGAAAATTATGTGAGTGAAACTATTTTATTTGTGAAATGATTTTAAGAATAAAATTATGTGACTTACATAAATCTCAAATTTTTAATGGGTTCTAACACTTTTTTCCATAATTTTATTTAATTATATTATGTCCCGAATTTTAATATTTATGATACATATTTTTAGCCCTGATACAGATGCATTGTGATACATTTGTAATTTAGTGGTTCGTTGAATAAGAAAGTAACTAATTTTCAATTATTACGGAAAATAAAATTAGGCACAAATCGTGGAAACGATACATCTGCTTTCAGATGTATCACAATGATACGTTTCGTAAAATTACTCACTAACCATTAAAAATTCAATCTCACACCAAAATAAATAATTAACATATGTTAACTGTATCAAACATTTATAAATAAATTAAAAAATATAAATCACTATCACAGAGTATATGTTATATGTATCACTAGTATTCTAACAACAAATGTATCATACTGGTAATGTATATATTTTTATAACTGATTAACAATACCAATACATGTTTTTTATACTATTATATCACGATTGCACATGTTTTCTCATAGAATAAAATGTATTAATGGTGCACATATAAAATATATCACGAAATTAAATAAAAGTACCATATGTATCTATTAAGAAATATCCAAACTGAATGAGGATGGTGAAACTATTAAATTAATAAAAAATATATGCATTATCTTTAAAATTATGAAAAGAATATATATATATATATTTACTTGATACATATGTATATTTCTTGATACTTATAACTGATACATATAATCTCCCTCCGTCATTCGTCCGCACCATCACCGTCACCTTGGCTACCCACCCCCTCCGTCGTTTATCCTCACCACCACCGCCACTTTAATTGTTATCGTCGAAAATCTAATAACTAGTTGTTTAATTTACTTATGATTGATACATATAATCCTCCTCCGCCGTTCGTCCTCTCCATCACTGCCACTTGGCTATCTCAGCCCCTCCTTTGTTCGTCCTCACCACCACCGCCACTTTGGTCATTATCGTCTAAAATCTAACAACTGATTGTTCAATTTACTTATGATTGATACATAAAATCCTCCCCCCGTCATTCGTCTACACCATCACCGCCACCTTGTCTACCCCACCACCACCGTCACTTTAGTTGTTCTCGGTGTGTCAATTTTCGCATTTCTCGGTGTGTGTAATAGTAAATGGGCTTCGGCCCACGCACATAAAGGAGGCGGCTTCCAGTCTTTCCGAAATGGCCCAAATTATAAGGCCCTCAAAATCGAACAATCTTTCCCACATCTCATCATAATTCTGTCTCCATTGAACAAAAGAAAAACCTAGAAATGCTAGCGCTTGGCAAGCTCTGGAGCCAAAAATCTTCGAGATTTCTATGTTCTTTAGCGATCCCAGACGTCGTTCCTAGTTGCAGTTACTACGACGCGCAGATCAACAAAGCTGGCAGAGAAGGAGATTTCGCCACTGTCCATCGCCTTCTCAACAAGCGCTGCCACGATGGCTTCTTCAATACCAACAATACTTTCAAGTTCATTTCAAAAAATAATCTATCCATTCTTCTCGACGCTCTATTGGAAACGATAGGTAGGTTAGACAGTGGTTTCCCGAGGAAGTGTTCCTACGACTGTCTCATTTCGCGTCTCTCGAAAATGCACTGCATTTCGGAGGCAATGCGTGTTGCCGAAACCATGGCGAAGAGCGAAGGACACGGACCGAACAATGTCACTTTTCATCCCATAATTAATGCTCTAACGAAGAAGGAGGAATTCGAAGCAGCTTGGCGTGTGATTGATGTGATGAAATCCATCGGAATTGCTCCCGATTTGACATCGTATAATTTTATGCTGACGGGTTATTGTTTTGCTGGAAATGTTGCATCGGCTGCTGGTGTTGTAGCAAAGATGGAGGAGGAAGAATTGGGCGCGGATACAAGGACATACGATGCATTGGTTTTAGGTGCGTGTAGAGCAGGGAAATTGGATGCTGCTTTGGCACTGTTGAGGAGGATGTTAGATGACGGAGTTTCGCCATTGTACTGCACACACGCTCATATTATAGGAGCTTTTCTGAGGTATAACTATTATGAACAGGCGATCGAGTTTGTTAGGAGCTATGCAGGGAGGGACACAAAATTGGACGCGGAGAACTTTGGAATATTGGCAACCAGATTGATCAGTCGGAGTAAATTTGAAGAAGCTAAGGAATTGGTGAAAGAGATGAGTGAAAGGAGATTGAGAATAGGTCCACCATTAAAGGCTTTCTATGAATCGCACGTTAAATCTGACGGATTGAGATAATTACCAAGTTTGAATTGCATGATTTTTGAAATGTAAGTACTACTTGGTTTTGTTTCGTTATGAATGCTGCGTTTTGAAATGTTCAACCGCTTCTATTAACTAACTAACAAATCTCAATTCACCGCTAATGACAATTATTGTATAATTAGCATACACATACTATCACTGCTTAGTGATTACGGCACATCAACACATTTACTAAGCTCCTTCACACTCCCGTCCAAACTAGGAGCTATGAAGGTATTTTTCATTCCTAGTTTGGACATCAAATGTGCATGCAAAGATATCTCAAGTCCTTTAGTAAACAAATCTGCAAGTTGTTCTGTTGAGGGCCGATGTGCAGTAACAATCAACCCTTCCTGAATCTTTTCTCTAGTGAAGTGGCAGTCTGTATCTATGTGTTTCGTTCTCTCATGAAACACTGGATTAGCTGTTATTTGCAATGTTGATCTGCTGTTGAATCTTTTCTCTAGTGAAGTGGCAGTCTGTATCTATATGTTTCGTTCTCTCATGAAACACTGGATTAGCTGTTATTTGCAATGCTGATCTGCTGTTTGAGAAGAGTGTTTCGAGTGAAGCTGGAACTTTAACCACGGTACCAAGTTCCTTAAATAATCCTATCAACCACACTAATTCAGCTATACTGATGATGGCATTGCTCTGTACTCAGCTTCTGTTGAGCTTCTAGACACAATAGCCATTTTTTTTTTTTTACTTCTGTTATGATCGGACAGAAATAAGCAAAAGCAAAATTTGAAGAACACACAGATTTACGTGGAAACCCAAAACCACGGGCTGAGGCAGAGTAATTTCACTATAATGGAGAGGAGTACAATGAGGAGAATGACGTATTTTCTGAACGTCCAAAAACGACCCACTAATTACACTTATATAATACGTGCGTACAAATAAATCCTAGGCCCAAAAACATACAGGTCCATGCCGCGGGGGTGGCCCGATCCCTACGCTATCACCACAGACCCCATGAAAAATCACAAACATGGGTCGCACCGCGAACTTTTCAGGGCCAGATCAACAAAATTTGGGTCACAAACTAACAACTTCCATAAAATAGGTGAAGCACCATGTTGCACTAGATATCCAGTAACCGATTTTCTACTATTAATGCAGGCTCCCCAATCTACATGAGAGTAAACCTTCAAAGTATTATCACTTGTTGTTAGCATTAGTATTCCCATTCCCGGTGCATGTTTAACATATCTCACTGGTCGTATAGCTGCATTCATATGTGACTTTTTTGGAGAGTGCATAAACTGACTCAGACTCTGCACAGCAAATGCAATATCTGTCTTGTAGTTGTAAAGTATCAAGCTTCCCAATTGGTTGTTGGTAGCTTGTAGGATCTTTCAGAAGCTAATCTCCACCATTTGATGACTCACTCTGATCAAATTCAGCTGCGGTGAGTTTAAGATGTTTCTCCATGGGTGTAACAACAGGTGCACCTGCAAGCCCCATATCTGAAATCAATTCTAATGAATATTTTCTCTACTGCATGAAGATGCCATCCTTGTTTGATAAGAGTCAAGGGGGGATCATAGCTTTCAACGACGTCATTGGAGACCAACACATAAAGACTCAAGCTTGGGGCTTGCCTTTGTTTCTTAACCCGAGAGCACAAGTGTTGACGCATGGAGAAGTGCTTCATTACACTCCAAGGCCGCCTCTCATTAAGGGCCTTTTGGTCATTTCCTTGGAGCAAAGAGGCGCCTATGGAGTGTAGTCTCTCGTTAAGGTCCTTTTGGTCATTTACTATGTAATAAGTGTAGCCTAAGACTTTTAAATAGCTTTCATTAGGTCATTTTTCAGCAACTTTGATATTATTTTGAAAGACTTCTCTTTGAGAGTTTATTACAAGTGTGGAATCACTAGTGCAACTGTGGATTCACTTGTGGCAACGTGGAATCGTTGTGTTGGTTACCCGTTTAGAAACGAGGGTTGTTTGGGGATTCCGGTTCCCTTTAGGTCTTCGTAAGAATGTGGTGTTGTTTATACGGTTTATAGGGGTCTTTGTGTTTGATACACACTTAGGTTCTTGTTTATTGTATAATCTTATGTCTCACTATCTATTTATCTTTACATATTGTTGTCTTTAATATCTTGTCTCGGCTTTATTGTTGTTTCCGTAGTTTGGTTGTTGGTTGTTTTTGTATCTTTTGTTTGTCGGTTTGTATCATTGTTTCTAGCAAACTCAATCCCAAGAAAATATCTGAGTTCTCCCAAATCCTTTATTTTGAAAGCTGTTTGTAAAACTTCTTTTGTATGCTGGATCATGTCACTATCATTCCTCGTCAGCAGTAAATCATCAACATAAACTAATAGAATGACAATTTTATCACCAACCTTCTTGGTAAACAAAGAATAATCTCTTGTGCTTTGTTGAAAACCAGAAGAAGTCAAAGCTGTAGAGACTGTTTCCTTGCATAATTCTAATTGTAAGTCTTTGGAACCTCAGAAGATTGAAACAACATTTTCATCTCACCTCTTAGGCATTTCCAACTTGAAAAGGAATTATACTATACTACATTGTTTTCCTTTTTTCCTCCTATAAATCTGCCTTGTGTAGATTACATCGATAAAAGAGTAGTACAAATTTGATATATAGTTGAAAATCGCCATCGTTTAAATTTGATATATAAAGCAGCACATCGTTTCTGTGATACAGGGAAATCTGAACAGATGAACAGCCCGGACAATGAGACACTGATCGACAGCAAAATGTATGTCCTCGACAGCTATGTTAACCAGTTTTCTTGATTGTTTTACGTGGAAATTTACCTTAATACATGTTTGTTTCCAGTGGAATGCAAATCAAAGAAGCACTACATATGCAGCTAGAAGTCCAGAGGCGTATTCACAAGCAACTAGAGGTACATTTAGTACATGAAAATATATACATTTAGACACTTCTAACATGCTAGTGTCTTTCTGTTGTTAGATTCAGCGAAAATTACAACTGAGGATCGAAGAACAAGGAAAACAACTGACCAAAATGTTTGAACAACAACAACAACAAACCACCAGGAGCCTCATGTAGACGCGAAACTCAAGCATTTCATCGCGATGATGAAGATTTCGTTATAGAAAGCTTCGATAATTCCCATTTTCCATCTAAAATTAGTTACTATGACATGTAAACAACATCAGGTTGACATGTTCTTTTCAGTTAACAGCTACTATTTAAAATAAAGTTGATCATATTAGCACTTCTTTAAAGCCAATTTAGCCTCCCAAGCAATTAAACTGCCCAAAAAAAAATGTATAGTATAAAGTGGAGACACAAATATCATGCAAAAACTTAAAAAGTACTTCATTCATGCTATATGTTCAATGGATGTCTGGTGTTGTATAAGGAGAAATGTAACTAATAATATACTCTCCCGTCTAAAAAACGTTTTTTGAATATAGTGGTCTTAAATTAAAGTTACGTCAAATGTACTAAAATATCCTTTAATTTTGTGTTCTTAAACATGTCACGTGGAAAGTTGGGAATTAGAATGTTGCCAGAAAAGGAAAGGGTCGTTCTTTTTAAAACATACTAAAAAGGAAAGTAGTTCATTCTTTGCGAAACGGAATAGTTATTTGTTGGTTTTAAGTTATCCACACTCAAGGTAAAAGTATTTACAAATCAGTCTAATGCAACATGTTATAACAAGTTATCTACTTTATTTCCTGAATTACTAGATCGGCTTACCTAATGTTATATAGATATAATGCACTGTCAGTACGCGGAACTTAAAATCCCCTAATAACCCAGAGAGCCTGTGTTGGGACTTTGGGTCATGTAATAAATAGATTGGGCTTAAGCCCAAATAATGATGAAAGCTTATGTAGGCCCATGTTTCACTTGACAGTGTCCACTCATCTGTCTTTGTTTTGTAACCAACACAACATGTGGGGCCTGGCCCAGGGACAGACAGCCCAAAAGCACTGAGGGCTATTTGGTCATTTCATCTTCATAAATATTACTGGTCCACTAGTTATTTGACACCCACTAAAGGAGTAGTTTTACTGTACACCATCGTTCATCTTTACTTGTCTACTATTAACTTGACACATTCATTAATAAATAATAAATCATCGAAAAATGACCAAAACTAACTTTGAACTATTTGATATAAAACAAAAATATTTGTCGGCTCTTTTTTGACTAAAAAATATCCCTCCCGTCCAAGCATTTTGTTATCAACTCTAGGAATAAGCAATATGATAAGCAAAAAGAAAAACAAGATGGATACACACAGATATACGTGGAAATTATTAACGGGAAAAATCACGGGCAGAGGAGGAGAAATTCACTACCACCACAGACCTCACAAAAAATCATAAACATAGGTCGCACCGCAAATTTTTTATGACCGAATCAACAAAATTCGGATCACAAACTCTAACACATGTGTTGAGAGAGGATAATCAGGTCATGTATTAAAAAAATATTATTCATCATTCGAGTTACTCCCTTCCTTCAATAAAACTTGTTCGCTAAAAATAGGCGTCCAACACTGTTTGTCAAATTTTTAAAATCAATATACAATTTACTCGAAGGAGAATCTTGAAGTAACTGGTAAAGTTATTGTCATGTGATCGTAAGGTCAGGGATTCAAGACTTGGAAACAACCTCCGACAAAAATATAAAATAAGGTTGCGTACAATACACTTTTGTGATAGGACCCTCTCCAAGTCCTGCGTATTGCGAGTGTTTTAGTACACCAAAATATCTATTTTTTAATATATAATTTACTTATTTTATCCTTAATTATTAATTATAATAGAGTGATATAATAAAATTATTTATATGTTTGTCAAATTAATAGTATATTTGTTTGATGGAAGGAATATTTACTGCTAATCATAATTTAAACTTAACGTCTGATTTAGCTATGAAAAGACAAAAATACCCTTTCATACTTCTTAAAAAAACATATTTTAATCATTTTTGTGAATGTACAAGAACTTGTCAAATGTGAGTGGATACCAACAATTTGCTCTACACAAAAATTCACGCGTTTTATTGGGAAAAGCAAGGTCAATTATAAAATAAGTTTATGACTTGAACTTATTGTAAAAAAAATAAAAAATCTAAAATTAATATTTTCTTCATTTTATTTTAATTGATCCTTAAAAATATTTATTTTAATTTATTTATCTATTTATAAAATCAAAAGAAAATTACTAGTCTTTCAATACTATCTCCATGGTTAAATGACTAAATAAAGTATATATATTCAAATTTATATTTTAAAAATATAATTAATAAAATTAATTTTATAAAATAAACTCCTAATAAATTTTTTCTTGATGAAAGTGTCAAGTCAATGAAAGCCAATTATTTTAAAACAAAGGAAATAACATTTAAAAATATGACAAATTTACATCGTTAGTACATACAACTTATACTCATTGTGGCAATATTAGTACTCCTTCGGTTTCGTTTTACGTTGACCATTGTTAGCTTGGCACGTTGCTTAAGGGAGTTTCAATTGAATAACTATTATATACAATAAGTAAAATATATATATACATATTTTTTTTAATTTTGAATGTAGTTTACCACATAACATGTTACATGTGTGCATTTCCTTCAAGGAAAGAATATTACACAATTAGTTCTAGTTTTGCCTTGTTAATCATCTTGCATGCAATTTTTAAATTTAATAGACACAAAGGTTTATATAATAAATTAAGTAATTTTTCATCTTAATTAAACTTAAATATGTTTACCACTTATTAAACATTAAATTAAGCCACGAGATACTCATTAATATATTTCCTCAAATAATCACATACTTCAATTCTTCAACTCTTTCCTACCCAACTAACTACACCTATTAATTGATTCAGTATTTACCTTGTCTTAAATTTTAATAAAATAAAAATAATACGTTAATTAGTAAGTGATAGTTTTACATGTTTAAACACATATCAATAGATCATACACACAAATATTTATTAGCATTGAATGTTTATATCAAATCATGTAAATTAATCGTAGATAAGTGATGTATATGGAAAATGCTTATTAATTAAATATGATTAAATACGTGTTATGTATTTACTGATTTTATATACATATCAGGTGTAAATACGTGTTTACCTATTATATACCTATCGAGTCATACACCCTTGAATTTATTTGATGCATCCTCGATCATCACATGACTGTCGAGTACGTAACTCCTCTAGGATCACGTCATTCACATGTTACGTATTGTCGGTGAGTTGTAAATATTCAAAGTAAGGTTGATGTAAATATTCCGTGGGTATTTTTAGAGATAAGAGTAAAAATATGCCTAAGCTATCTCAATTTTTTGAGTTTCATACATAAACTGTTAGAGTTAATCATCTTGCATGTAATTCTTTAATATACACAAGGGTTTATATACTAAATTAAGTAATTATTCATCTTAATTAAACTTAAGTATGCTTACCACTTATTAAACATCAAATTAAGCCAAGAGATACTCATTAATATGTTTCCTCAAATAATCACATACTTTCAATTCTTCAACCCCTTCCTACCCATCTAACTACACCTATTAAATGATTCAAAACTTACCTTGTCTTAAATTTTAATAATAACAAAATAATAATACATTAAGTGATAGTTTTACATGTTTAAACACATATCAATAGATCATACATACAAATATTTGTTCGCATAGGATGTTTTTATCAAATCATGTAAATTAATCGCAAAAATATAGTTATGTTCTCACATAACTATATTTGTATGTACGATCTATTGATATGTGGGAAATGCTTATTAATTAAATCTATATCTATAACTATATTTATATCTATATTTATACTATATTAAAAGTGTGAAGAGCCTTAAAAATAATGTTTGAACTTTTTCCCTTTCATTAAAAGTTTGTCTTTAGATAACTATTTTTCCTAATATATACGAGTTGAAAAATAATTAAATATATTTATGTTAAAGCCTTTCCTTATTAGAAGTCATCAGGATTAATGACAACTAATTCTTTTTTCATTAGTTTAAGAATTCTAAATCAACAAAATTTAATTTTAAAAAGATTTAAAAAATTTAAGAATAAATATAAAAACGTTAGATAAAATCTCCGCAATGGATAAAATCATTTAATTTCAAATAATTAAATGTTATACGTGCGAGACACGTGCGGCTAAACTAGTATAATTAAATACATGTTATGTATTTAATGAATTGATATACATATCGGGTATAAATACGTGTTTACCTATTATATATCTATCGAGTCATAGGCCCTTGGATCTATTTGATGCATCCTCGATCATCACGTGACTGTCGTGTACATAACTCCTCGAGGATCACGTCATTCACATGTGACGAATTGTCGATGAGTCGTAAATTTTTAAAATAAGGTTGATATAAATATTCCATGAGTGTTTTTAGAGTTAAAGATGTTTATATCAAATCATGTAAATTAATCGTAGCTGAGTGATATCGCTGTGTGAAAAATGCTTATTAATTAAATCTGTATCTATATCTATACTATATTAAAAGTGTGAAAGGGCCTTAAAAATAGTGTTTGAACTTTTTGTTTTTCATTAAAAGTTTTTTCTTTAGATAAAGTCGTCTTTTTACTATTTTTCCTAATATATAAGAGTTGAAAATTAATTAAATATATTTATGCTAAAACCTTTCTTTATTAGAAGTCATCAGAATTAATGACAACTAATTCTTTTTTCATTAGTTTAAGAATTCCAAATCAACTAAATTTGATTTTAAAAGAACTTAAAAAATTTAAGAATAAATATAAAAACGTTAGATAAAATCTCCGCAATGGATAAAATCATTTAATTTCAAATAATCAAATGTTACACGTGCAAGGCACGTGCGGCTAAACTAGTATAATTAAATACATGTTATGTATTTAATGAATTGATATATATATATATATCAGGTATAAATACGTGTTTACCTATTATATATCTATTGAGTCATAGGCCCTTGGATCTATTTGATGCATCCTCGATCATCACGTGACTGTCGTGTACGTAACTCCTCTAGGATCACGTCATTCATGTGTGCGTGCTGTCGGTGAGTCGTAAATTTTCAAAGTAAGATTGATGTAAATATTCCATGGGTGTTTTTAGCGTTAAAAATGTTTATATCAAATCATGTAAATTAATCATAGCTGAGTGATATTGTTATGTGAAAAATGCTTATTAATTAAATATGATTAAATACGTGTTATGTATTTAACTGATTTGATATATATATATATATATATATATATATATATATATATATATATATATATATATATATATATATATATATATATATATATATATATATATATATATCAGGCATAAATTTGTGTTTACCTATTATATATCTATTGAGTCATACACCCTTGGATCTATTTGATACATCCTCAATCATCACGTGGTTGTCGTGTACGTAACTTCTCGAGGATCATGTCATTCCCATGTGACGTATTGTATGTGAGTCGTAGATATTCAAAGTAAGTTTTATATGTAAATATTCCATGGGTACTTTTACAGTTAAGGTTAAAAATACATCTAAGCTATCTCAATTTTTAAAGTTTCATACATGAACTATTGAGAGTGTCAATTTCGTATCTAAACTACCATCAAATGGTTAACAAAATACATCTAACCATTGACTAGACCGGTGTCTGGTATCCGCATTAGAGCTCAACTAATTTGGATTCGCACCGGGTAGGGCCCTATTTGGGGGTAGCGCTTCCTACCAAGATTTTTTTTTATTTCTCATCCTGTGTTCGGTACCCGCATTGGAGCCCGACTAATCCGGATTCGCGCCGGGTAGGGCCCCATTCGGGGGTAGTGCTCCCTACCAAGGATTTTTTTTTATTTCTCATACGGTGTCCGGTATCCGCATTGAAGCCCGACTAATCCTGATTTGCACCGGGTAGGGATCCATTCGGGGGTAGCGCTCTATCACGGCCCAAAATCCCATCGGGCCGGACTGGCACCCGAAGCCGAGAAGGCCCGGGAGAACTCGTTCAAATACATGTACTTTCACTTACATGTCACCAAAAATTTGGACAGCACTTCGTTGCATATATAAGAATCTAATTACCTGTATCAGCATAACACGCACAAATATATATATAATACTTGACCGTCGGGGCCACCACATATACAAACATAACATCACTATATAAACTCCCATGACTTTACCCTTTCTTATGTCTACAAAGCCTCTAGGATATACGTGACATAACTAGGGTCGGGACAAACCCCCGCCTACACATGACTCCTGTACAATAACAAAATATAAGGAACCGACTTGGAAAGCTCCGAAGCAATCTGGAGCTCACCAATAATAGCTGTATGACCTGGCTCCTATCTATGCTGTGAATAAGCTGAAGCACCTGTGCCTGCAGCATGAAACGCAGGTCCCCCGTGAGGGACGTCAGTATGAAATATGTACTGAGTATGTAAAGTTGTAAATAATCATATGTGATATAGGGGATCAAGAAAATCAGACGCAAGCGAATAAATCATAATAGAAGTGAACCACACTTCATAAACACTTTTAGGATCATGTACATTATCATTAATCTGAATTGGGTTCCTGAATTCAAACACATTTGTGGAACGGTATACATTCGTTTATTTCATTCTTTACAATTATCATTCGCCATTACCTCCTCCTCCCGAACCTCCAACCACCTAACAATAATCAATACTGTACCGTACTGTGACCATTAGGCTGCCCCCAGTACATATCAACTGTAATCATATCAAGTATCGGGATCGGCCCATGCTAGGCTTAAGCCCCTGAGCTACCACCCACACGTATATCAAGTAACACACATAAGAGATCTTTCCAATAACTTAGTTCAAAATCTTTTGAGGTTATTACATTAGTGTTCATGCCAATATAGTACCTTTGGAACAATGATACAACAATAGGAATCAAGTAATAGACCTTCTATACAATAACGATGTAATAAAGACTCATTGGTACAACAACAATGTGTTTCAGAATCATCAATATCACAACAATGAAATAGGAGCCTTTTGGTATATCAATGAAACATTTTGACACTTTATAGAATGGAAACAACTTCGTTGGTAATGTAGAACAATACATGTTTTTGGACAACCTCGGAATCTTACTTGATGGAACATTGGTGTTTTCATGCTAAAGAACATCGTTAGAGTATGCTTTACATACCTCGTTGTAGATTCGGATACCAATTCAACACAACTTCCTGCCTTTACAAATCACTTATCTACAATGAAATATTTGGCATCTAGTATTAGCAACCCAACACCACAATTCTCTTCCATAATTCCATACAACCAATATTTGCAAAACATTCCAAAAACCAACTTGAACAATAGGTTTATGTGTGTATATATATATATAATCATCATTTCAATACCACATCATCACACCAAATCCCTTCACAATTCAACATAATCCAACCATGCACAAGAATGATCCAACATCATTTCCAATCTTCTTTCAACAACAATCAAATAACATACTTCTTATGCTCACATGCATATATATACATATCCATATAAATAACACCAACATAATTTACATCCTTACCATAAAATGGCCCTTTTGGTTTCGAAGTCCTGTTGGCACAAATAAGGGGTGCTTCTCGAAGCCCTCGAGACGGTGAACACAACTACGGAATCAATTTAGATTTTCTACGGTTGAATCACAAGATAATTGGAGTTGAAATTAGGCTAGGGTTTCTTATTTTCAATAATTGGATGATGAATGATGGATATGAGGCTAAGTATATGTATATAATGACCAATTTTCGTCCATCAGGTGACGAAAAATGACCATATTGCCCTTAAAAATTTAAGTAAATCCGAATCTGTCCATGGTGGACTGTTTTGACAGGCTAAAGTAAATCGGTCATAACTCTTTGCTCCGATATCGTATTTGGGTGAAATTGGTATCGTTGGATAGATAATTCAAAGGTCTTTCATTTCATATAAATTAGGCCACCCAGTTCGTCCTGTGCAAGGAGTTATGATCGTTTGAAGTTGACCCAAAAAAACTATTTTGAGAGGCTGAAGTAAAACGAGTATAACTCCTTACTCAGATGTTGGATTTGGATGAAACCAATTGCATTGGAAAGAAGGCTCAAAGATATTTCTTTTGATAGGTCGCAGCCCTCCCAGTTCATTATATTGAGAGAGTTATGAGCATTCAAAGTCGACCCAAAAAACTGACAGGCCTCAGTAGTTTGTGTGCAGGAAATTTTCCTGCGCATTTACTGTTCACAATTATCCCGGCCGCCGTTTTATAGTTTCGAACGTGCTCGATTATATCCTAAACTTACCCATTTTTGGAAATCTTTATATCGTTGGAAAGCTTATTCAATAACCTTCGTATGGAACCATCGACCGGCTAATTCCGATATAAATAAAGTCGATTCCTATACACATAATATCAAACTATACACTTGAAACCATCTCAAAATAATCAATACTCATACTTAAACTCATATATACCTAACTTAGGATCAATACATATACTCCAACACATATAACCATGGCTAATTCACATAATTAAGTATGGGGTGTTACATCCTTCCCCCCTTAAGGACGTTCGTCCTCGAATGTAAATGTAGTTATTTAGCCGAAACAAGTTCGAATTCATAATTGATATTCACGTCATCATATAGATATTATGCATATGTAAAAACTTACTTGTTAGTGTCCCAGTTACACTCCTTGCACTTCTTTTTCACCTTTGAACAAATAAGGGTATTTCGATTTCATTGCATCCTCCGCTTCCCATGTAATCTCTTCCCTTTGTTGATTTCTCCAAAGTACTTTCACCGATGCTACTTCTTTATTTCTCATCTTCTTAACTTGATAATCTAATATATCAATAGGCATCTCCTCATAGGTAAGATCTTCTGTTACTTGCACATCTTCAATAGAAGTAATAAGGGACGGATCTCCGATGCACTTTCGAAGCATCGATACATGAAATACTGGATGCACTGATGAAAGTTCCTGGGGTAGCTCTAATTCATAAGCAACTTGCCCACATCTTTGAATAATCTTATATAGGCCTATATATCGTGGACTCAACTTTCCTTTCTTGCCAAATCTCATCACCCCTTTCATTGGCGATACCTTCAAAAATACCCAATCGCCTAACGAAAACTCTAGCCCTCTTCTTCTACTATCCGCATATGACTTGTGTCGACTTTGGCCTATTTTCAACCGTTGCTGAATCACCTTGACTTTTTCTATGGCTTGATACACAAGATCCGATCCGAACATAAGAGTTTCACCCGCTTCGAACCATCCTATTGGTGATCTACACTTCCTCCCATATAAAGCTTCATATGGTGCCATTTTGATACTTGAATGATAGCTATTATTGTAACAAAACTCAATAAGAGGTAAATGATCATCCCAGCTGCCTTTAAAATCTATAACACATGCTCGTAGCATATCTTCAAGTGTTTGAATGGTGCGCTCTGCTTGTCCATCCGTTTGAGGGTGAAAAGCTGTACTCAGATTCACTTGTGTTCCCAAACTCCGTTGGAAAGACTTCCAAAAGTTTGCGGTAAATTGAGTTCCCCGATCCGATATAATAGAAGTTGGCACTCCATGTAATCGGACTATTTCTTTAACATACAGGTTCGAATATTCTTCAACTGTGTAAGTGGTCTTAACGGGTAAGAAATATGCGGATTTAGTAAGCCTATCCACAATCACCCATATAGAATCAATTTTTTGAGCTGTACGAGGCAAACCTGTAACAAAATCCATGTTGATCATGTCCCACTTCCAAATTGGAAGATCTATGCATTGCATATAGCCTCCGGGTTTTTGATGTTCCACTTTAACTCATTGGCAATTTGGACATTCAGCTACAAATTCTGCGATGTTCCTTTTCATGTCATTCCACCAATATACATCCTTCAAATCTTGATACATTTTGGTTGATCCTGGATGAATGGAATTCCTTGAAAAATGTGCCTCTGTCATAATCTTCTTTCTTAGCCCGTCTACATTCGGCACACACAATCGGTTTTGGCACTGAAGTACTCCTTCTCGCGTAAGCTCAAATGCCTTGGTCGCCCCACTCTGAACGTTCTCCTTAAGCTATAATAAAATAGGATCTGCATCTTGCTTCTCTTTTACCTCAGCTACTAATGAGGATTCCGCGGCATTATGCACAATAAGCTCCTCGTCCGGAGTTTCGAGAAGACGAACTCCTAGACTAGCTAATTGATGAAGATCTTTAATCATCCCTTGCCTTTCTATAGGTGCCATCATAGCCTTACGACTTAACGCATCAGCTACCACATTTGCTTTCCCTGGATGGTACAAGATATCAACATCATAGTCCTTTAATAGTTCAAGCCATCTCCGCTGCCTTAAATTTAGATCCTTCTGATTAAAAATATATTGCAAGCTCTTATGGTCAGTATATATATCAACATGAACCCCATATAAGTAGTGGCGCCATATCTTCAAAGCAAAAATAACTGCTGCCAGCTCAAGATCGTGTGTAGGATAATTTTTCTAATGTGGCCACAATTGTCTAGAAGCATATGCTATTACCTTACCATGCTGCATCAATACACATCCTAAACCAATTCTGGAAGCATCACAATACACTGTATACCCTTCGGTGCCTTCTGGAAGTACCAACACGGGTGTAGAAATCAACTTGTTCTTTAAGTCTTGAAAACTCTTCTCACAGGCATCATTCCATTGGAATTTGGATGCTTTATGGGTTAGCTTGGTTAAGGGTGCTGAAATGGAAGAAAAGTCTTTAACAAACCTTCTATAATAACCGGCCAACCCGAGAAAACTACGAATCTCCGTAGGCGTTGTGGGCCTTGGCCAGTTCTTCACAGCTTCTATCTTTTGAGCATCAACCTTTATCCCTTCACTAGATACAATATGACCCAAAAATGCCACCGACTTTAACCAAAACTCACATTTAGAGAACTTTGCATAAAGCTTACAATCACGAAGAGTCTGCAATGCTTGTCGTAAGTGATTGGCATGGTCCTCTTCTGATCTAGAATAAACTAGAATATCATCTATAAAAACTATCACGAATACATTCAGGAATGGCTTAAACACCCTATTCATCAAATCCATAAAAGCTGCGGGTGCATTTGTTAGCCCAAATGACATAACTAGGAACTCGTAATGACCATACCGTGTTCGGAAAGCTGTCTTGGGTATATCCTTCTCTTTGACCCTCACTTGGTGGTAACCTGACCTCAAATCAATTTTAGAAAAGCACTTGGCGCCCTGTAACTGATCAAATAAATCATCAATTCTTGGGAGAGGATATTTATTCTTAATAGTCACCTTATTTAATTGTCGATAATCAATACACATCCTCAGCAAGCCATTCTTTTTGCGCACAAATAACACTGGTGCTCCCCAGGGAGACATACTAGGCCTTATGAATCCCTTCTCTAGCAAATCTTTCAATTGCTCTTTCAATTCTCGTAATTCTGCTGGGGCCATTCTATACGGAGGAATGGAGATTGGTTGGGTGCCTGGTATTACATCAATACCAAACTCTACTTCTCGTTCAGGAGGCAAACCTGGAAGATCTTCAGGAAATACATCAGGAAATTCATTTACCACCGGAACAACGTGAAGAGTTGGTGGCTCCGCTTCTGTATCCCTTACTCTAACTAAATGATATATGTATCCCTTGGAAATCATTTTTCTCGCTTTGAAATAAGAAATAAATCTACCTCTTGGTGCGCCAATCTTACCTTGCCATTCAATAACTGCTTCATTAGGAAAATATAAATACATCTTTTTCGTACCATAGTCAATTTTGGCATAACAAGATGCCAACCAATCCATACCCATTATAACATCAAAATCTACCATTTCTAGTTCCACAAGATTGGCCATCGTGTCTCGACCACACACAGTTACTACACAATCTTTATAAACTCTTCTAGCAATAATAGATTCCCCAACCGGGGTAGACACTTCCAACGACTTTTCTAACAATTCGGGGGTTCTTTTGAACTTTCCAGCAACCAAAGGAGTAACATATGATAATGTAGAACCGGGATAAATTAGAGCATATACATCAAATGAAAATATGGACAACGTACCCGTAACCACATCTGGGGAAGCCTCTAGATTTTGTCGATCCGCTAAAGCATAAGTGCGATTCTGAGTCTCGCTGGAACTGGCGACTCTTTTTACATTTCTAGCGTGACCCGCAGGTCGTGCGCCCCTACCAGAATAAGATACCGGTGACGATAATGCAACAGCTGATCCCGAAGGTCGTGCTATGCCACCTGCGCCCCTTCGTGGGCATTCTCTCATCATATGCCCCGTCATACCGCACCAAAAACAAACATTTGTTCCCATTCGATATACGCCCATATGATGCTTTCCGCATCGATTACATAGCTCTCGAAAAGGTCTCGATTGGCTCATGTTCCCTTGCCCATGATAACCCACTGATCGCGAACTATGACCCTCACTTATTTGCCCAAATTGACTGCCTCTGAACCCTTGATGCTGTGGTGGAGCACTAGCTGCAGAATAAGAAAATAATGGCCTAGGTGGTCTAGCAGAAAATTGAGGTCTAAAACCTCCCTGTGGCGCCATAAACTGCCCTGTAGATCTGGCCCTCTTAGAAGATCCGCTTTCAAATTCCTGTGTTCTTCTTCTTTGCCTCTGATCTTCCATTTTCTGTGCAAATGCTTGGATCCTAGCTATATCCATGTCTTTATTCAGTGCAGCAATAGTACAATCCCTAACCAAATACGGATCCAATCCATCCACATACCGATGAACTCTGTCATCCATAGTAGCTATAACATTAGGAGCATATCTGGACAAGGAATTAAATCGAAGACTATACTCCCTCACACTTGTATTACCTTGTCGAAGATTTAAGAACTGATCCGTACGGGCCTGACGAGTCTCATATGGAAGATAATGATCAATAAATGTCTCTTTGAACTCTTTCCAAGTAGCTGGGGGTGCATCAGTGCCCCTTGACCGTTTCCAGTCTTCATACCAATATATAGCCTCACCTTTGAATCTATACGCGGCTAACTCCACTATCTCTCTGCCCGATACATGCATCACCTCTAGGGCCCTTTGGATCTGATCAATAAAGTCCTGCGGATCTTCATTAAGATCGGATCCGGTAAAAGTAGGCGGATCCATCTTAAGAAAATCTTGCGTCCGAAGACTAGCCGCCCTATCAGTACCGCTAGAACCCGCGACAGGAATAGCTTGCCCTTGGACTTGCCCAGAAACTATACGAGTCAAAAGTTGCACTGCATTTCTAAGATCTTGATCAACAACATTAATAGGTGGCTCTAGAGATATAGTTCTCCTCCCACTTATTTCTTCCGGACTGGGGGAAGTTTCTGATGCATGCTCAGCTGGAGCCTCACTTTGATTAGCTAGTATAGTGGGTGACTTACTAGTCCCCTCTCTGGCAGCCACATCTACTTGCTTACCAGTATTCTTGCTTCTGGTAACCGGCATCATTACTATAATAAGAGAAACAAACCGATTCAGTGGTCAACTATGACTTCATATACAATATAAGATCTATCGCACGATCTAAGACATGAAGAAAATAAACAATTCCTAAATGTCCATAGCCTCCTGTTTATAGATGTGGTGCACAACACACCGATAAACAAGACTCTACATAGACACGGCTTTGTAGACTCACTAGGACGAACCGCTCTGATACCACTTTTGTCACGGCCCAAAATCCCATCGGGCCGGACTGGCACCCGAAGCCGAGAAGGCCCGGGAGAACCCGTTCAAATACCTGTACTTTCACTTACATGTCACCAAAAATTTGGACAGCACTTCGTTGCATATATAAGAATCTAATTACCTGTATCAGCATAACACGCACAAATATATATAATACTTGACCGTCGGGGCCACCACATATACAAACATAACATCACTATATAAACTTCCATGACTTTACCCTTTCTTATGTCTACAAAGCCTCTAGGATATACGTGACATAACTAGGGTCGGGACAAACCCCCGCCCACACATGACTCCTGTACAATAACAAAATATAAGGAACCGACTCGGAAAGCTCCGAAGCAATCTGGAGCTCACCAACAATAGTTGTATGACCTGGCTCCTATCTATGCTGTGAATAAGCTGAAGCACCTGTGCCTGCAACATGAAACGCAGGTCCCCCGTGAGGGACGTCAGTACGAAATATGTACTGAGTATGTAAAGCTGTAAATAATCATATGTGATATAGGGGATCAAGATCAGACGCAAGTGAATAAATCATAATAGAAGTGAACCACACTTCATAAACACTTTTAGGATCATGTACATTATCATTAATCTGAATTGGGTTCCTGAATTCAAACACATTTGTGGAACGGTATACATTCGTTTATTTCATTCTTTACAATTATCATTCGCCATTACCTCCTCCTCCCGAACCTCCAACCACCTAACAATAATCAATACTGTACCGTACTGTGACCATTAGGCTGCCCCCAGTACATATCAACTGTAATCATATCAAGTATCGGGATCGGCCCATGCTAGGCTTAAGCCCCTGAGCTACCACCCACACGTATATCAAGTAACACACATAAGAGATCTTTCCAATAACTTAGTTCAAAATCTTTTGAGGTTATTACATTAGTGTTCATGCCAATATAGTACCTTTGGAACAATGATACATCAATAGGAATCAAGTAATAGACCTTCTATACAATAACGATGTAATAAAGACTCATTGGTACAACAACAATGTGTTTCAGAATCATCAATATCACAACAATGAAATAGGAGCCTTTTGGTATATCAATGAAACATTTTGACACTTTATAGAATGGAAACAACTTCGTTGGTAATGTAGAACAATACATGTTTTTGGACAACCTCGGAATCTTACTTGATGGAACATTGGTGTTTTCATGCTAAAGAACATCGTTAGAGTATGCTTTACATACCTCGTTGTAGATTCGGATACCAATTCAACACAACTTCCCGCCTTTACAAATCACTTATCTACAATGAAATATTTGGCATCTAGTATTAGCAACCCAACACCACAATTCTCTTCCATAATTCCATACAACCAATATTTGCAAAACATTCCAAAAACCAACTTGAACAATAGGTTTATGTGTATATATATATATAATCATCATTTCAATACCACATCATCACACCAAATCCCTTCACAATTCAACATAATCCAACCATGCACAAGAATGATCCAACATGATTTCCAATCATCTTTCAACAACAATCAAATAACATACTTCTTATGCTCACATGCATATATATACATATCCATATAAATAACACCAACATAATTTACATCCTTACCATAAAATGGCCCTTTTGATTTCGAAGTCCTGTTGGCACAAATAAGGGGTGCTTCTCGAAGCCCTCGAGACGGTGAACACAACTACGGAATCAATTTGGATTTTCTACGGTTGAATCACAAGATAATTGGAGTTGAAATTAGGCTAGGGTTTCTTATTTTCAATAATTGGATGATGAATGATGGATATGAGGCTAAGTATATGTATATAATGACCAATTTTCTTCCATGAGGTGATGAAAAATGACCATATTGCCCTTAAAAATTTAAGTAAATCCGAATCTGTCCATAGTGGACTGTTTTGACAGACTAAAGTAAATCGGCCATAACTCTTTGCTCCGATATCTTATTTGGGTGAAATTGGTATCGTTGGATAGATAATTCAAAGGGCTTTCATTTAATATAAATTAGGCCACCCAGTTCGTCCTGTACAAGAAGTTATGATCGTTTGAAGTTGACCCAAAAAAACTGTTTTGAGAGGCTGAAGTAAAACGAGTATAACTCCTTACTCAGATGTTGGATTTGGATGAAACCAATTGCATTGGAAAGAAGACTCAAAGATATTTCTTTTGATAGGTCGCAGCCCTCCCAGTTCATTCTATTGAGAGAGTTATGATCATTCAAAGTCGACCCAAAAAACTGACAGGCCTCAGTAATTTTCCTGCGCATTTACTGTTCACAATTATCCCGGCCGCCGTTTTATAGTTTCGAACGTGCTCGATTATATCCTAAACTTATCCGTTTTTGGAAATCTTTATATCGTTGGAAAGCTTATTCAATAACCTTCGTATGGAACCATCGACAGGCAAATTTCGATATAAAAAAAGTCGATTCCTATACACATAAAATCAAACTATACACTTGAAACCATCTCAAAATAATCAATACTCATACTTAAACTCATATATACCTAACTTAGGATCAATACATATACTCCAACACATATAACCATGACTAATGCACGTAATTAAGTACGGGGTGTTACACGCTCCCTACCAAGGATTTTTTTTTTGATTTCTCATCCGGTGTTTAGTACCCGCATTGAAATTCGATTAATCACGATTCGCGCGGTGTAGGACCCCATTCGGGGGTAGCGCTCTCTACCAAGATTTTTTTTTTTTGGTTTCTCATCTGGTGTCTGATACCCGCATTGGAGCTCGACTAATTCGGGGGTAGCGCTTTTCTTTTTGGCTTCTCATCCGGTGTCCGGTATCCGCATTGGAGTCCGATTAGTTCGGATTCGCGTCGAGTAGGGACCCATTCGGGAGTAGCGCTATCTACCAAGCTTTTTTTTTATGATTTCTCATCCAGTATTAGGTACCCGCATTGTAGCCCGACTAATTCAAATTCGCACCGCATAAGACCCCATTTGGAGGGGTAGCGCTCCCTACTAAAAAAATTTTCATATCAAAAACTCGAACTCGAAACCTCTTATTAAGGAACAACCCTATCCACTGCACCACATGGTTTTTCGTGGTCTTCCTTTATCCTTTATTTACCCTAATTGCCCCAAAACCCCATTTTAATAACAATAATAAAAATATATTTTTTTGAACATTTTCTACTATTACTACTACTGTCCCATTTTTCTTTCTTTTCACTTCTGTAGTCTTCTTTGGCTGTGCCTCTTCTGCCTTGGCTTATTTTACCACTGTTTTCTAAAAAAACCTCTAATGGCACAGATTTTTCTCCTATTAACTCTACTCATATGTTAAGCTTTTCACTATTTTCTAGTATTTTTTATCTGAGTTTCTAATAATTTATTTCAAATTAGTTTTTTTAATTTAATTCCTATTATTATTAGTGACAAATAATCTTTATGTTCCAATAGTTTCAAGAACTATTGTATCCTTTAATACAAAAAGACCCTTTTGTGTATTCGGATAAAGGATGAAAATGGTGGCTGTTTCTTGAAAAATCATATTCATTTTGGTATGTTTCTATTTACCAAAGCATTAGAATAAATAGCTTTTGTGTAGTTTCTTGTTTGTGGGTTTATTGAAAGATTCAATCTTTTTATGATTTAGTGTCTTTTTTTTTTTGCTAAACAAATATATTTGTGAAGAGATATATATGTTTGTTGGTGTGTGTGAGCTCTTCTTGTGTTGTTAATAGCTTCAAGCATGTTTTTTTTTTTTTTTTGGTTTACTGAGTGTATGATATGGTGAAAGTTTGTGTTTTTCTGTAATGTTTCTATTACCAAAGTATCAGAATATTAGCTTTATAGTTTCTTGTTTGTGGGCTTATTGAAAGATTCAATATTCTTATGATTTAGTGTGTTTTTGTTTTTGTTCAATAAGTATATCTGTTGTATATCTATCTGTTTGTTGATGTGTATTAAGCTATCATGGGGTTACTGAGTTAATCTTCTCGTGTTGTTAATAACTTCAAACATGTTGTGTTTCTAATGTTGTTTACTGAATGTTTGATATGGTGAAAGTTGTGTTTTTCTGTAATGTTTGTATTCCCAAAGTATCAGAATATTAGCTTTATAGTTTCTTGTTATTGGGTTTATTGAAAGATTCAATATTCTTATGATTTAGTGTTTTTTTTTTGTTCAACAAGTATATCTGTTGTATATGTATCTGTTTGTTGCTCTGTGTGAAGCTATCATGGGGTTACTCAGCTAATCTTCTTGTGTTGTTAATAACTTCAAGCATGTTAATGTTGTTTACTGAATGTTTGATATGGTGAAAGCTTGTGTTTTCTGTAATGTTTCTATTGTTAAAGTATCAGAATATTTGCTTTGTAGTTTCTTGTTTTTGGGTTTATCGGAAGATTCAATCTTTTTATGATGTAGATGTCCATTTCTTTTTGGTTCAACTAATATATCTGTGAGAAGTTATGTATCTGTTTGTTGATGTGTGTAAAGCTATCATAAGGTTACTCAGTCACTCTTCTTGGTTTGTTTACTGAATATAGGATATGGTGAAAGTTTGTGTTTTCGGTATTGTTCTATTACCAAAGCTTCAGAATATTAGCCTTATAGTTTCTTGTTTGTGGGTTTATTGGACGATTCAATCTGTTTTTATCTGTGGGGGATATCTATCTGTTTGTTGATGTGTGTGAAGCTATCATGGGGTTACTCACTCACTCTTCTTGTGTTGTTAATAGCTTCCGGAGTGTTTTGTTTTGGTTGTTTACCGGGTTTCTGATATTGTGAAAGCTTAATGTTTTCTATTCACAAAGCATCAGAACAAACAGCTTTATAGTTTCCAATTTCTTGTTTGTGGGGTTATGGAAAGATGCAATCGTTTTATGATTTAGTGTCTTTTTTTTGTTCAATAGATGTATCTGTGGGAGATATCTATCTATTTGTTGATGTGTGTGAAGCTATCACGGTGTTACTCACTTTTCTTGTGTTGTTAGTAGCTTCAGGCATGTTTTGTTTTGGTTGTTTACTGAGTTTTTGGTATGGTGAAAGCTTAATGTTTTCTATTCACAAAGCATCAGAACAAATAGCTTTACAGTTTCCAATTTCTTGTTTGTGGGGTTATGGAAAGATGCAACCGTTTTATGATTTAGTGTTTTTTTTTGGTTCAATAGATATATCTGTGGGAGATATCTATCTATTTGTTGATGTGTGTGAAGCTATCATGGTGCTAGTCTCTTACTCTTCTTGTGTTGTTAATAGCTTCGGGCTACGTTGCTCGGATTCTTCAAAAATGTCAACGAGTGCGTGTCGGATCCTTCAAAAATAGTGTATTTTTGTGGGATCCGACACGGGTACGGCAACATTTTTGGAGAGTCCGAGCAACTTAGGCTTCAACAAATAGTTACTTGTTTGTGGGTTACTCAGCCACTCTGCTTGTGTTGTTAATAGCTTCAAGCGTGTTTGTTTTGGTTGTTTTCTGTATGTCTGCTACGGTGAAAGTTTAATGTTTTCTATTCACAAAGCATCAGAACAAATAGCTTTATAGTTTCTAGTTTCCTGTTTATGGAAAGATTCAATCTTTTTTAAGATTTTCTGTCCTTTTTTTTTTTTTTCGTTCAACAAATATATCTGTGGGGAGAAATCTATCTGTTGTTTATATGTGTGAAGCTATTGTGGAGTTACTCACTTACTCTTCTTGTATTGTTAATAGCTTCAATCATGTGTTACTAAATGCCCATGGTGAAAGTTTGTGTTTTTATGTTATGATTTAATTTCCTTTTGTTTATTGCTAGTTTTTCTGGAATACAGACCAATTTCTTTTCTTTCTCTAGTGGTTTTGGTTTGTTTGAGTTGTTGTGTTTGATAATTTGCGAACGATTCTTGTTTGAAATCATTCTCAGTATTTTTTGTTCTGTTTTCATTTGAGGGTGAGGTGAACACACGATGTCGTTCGTTTGGAACAAATCTCGTATCTCATATTTGTTTGTATTTGGTTTGTTGAGAATAGGATACTGGAGAAGATAAAGTTGTTATCTCTATTGTTCTTATTTGTGCCGGGATCCTCTTCAACAGAGCAGTTCCAATGAGCCGTGAGCCGAACTACTGCATGTGAAGACATAATTTTGTTTACTTGTGACAAATATCATTTCTCATATTTGTTTGTATTTTGTTACATTTTCACTTTAATTTTGAGTATAGGATACTGTAGAAGATAAAGAAGTTGTCTTTATTGTTAGTAATGAATGATTTCATCTGGGATCCTCTTAACCGGAACTTTCTGTTTATTTCATTTTATTCAGAAGATCTTTCAGTTTCTATTGGTGTCTTTGAGTTTAATGCCTCTGAAGCTCAGATTTTGTTGCAGGAATTTTCACCAGCAAAGGTTTCTTATTTGGAAAATGGGCAGAGGAAGAGGAAAGACAAAGAAGCAATCTGTTCGTGAGGATCTTGTGAGTGGTGAAGAAGAGAAGATACCGGTGAGGAGAAGGGGTAGACCACAGAAACCGAAGGATGAAATAGAGGAGGAAGGAGTTGAGAAGGTAGTGGAGGATGGAGATGACAGCGAGAATACGAAAGGTTCCGTCTTGGATAATGATATCAAGAACCAAGTAGCCGAAGATGGAAAGAAGAGGAAGAGGCCTTCTCAAGACGCGGAAACTAAGGATTCTGTGAAGGAGGAAAATGCAGTTGAAACTAAAATTAACTCTAATGACTTAATAAAGTCAGTTGGATTCAGACCGAATGGTAGCAGAAGGAAAAATAAGCCTAGACGTGCTGCTGAAGTTGGTGTTGAGTGCAGATGAAGGGTCCGCTTTGTGATTGAGAACCGACTTTACGCTTATTTATATGTGCTTATCTATTTCGGTCCTGTTATAATTTCTTCTTTTTGGAAATTTCAACTTACATTTTGTGAAGATTTCTGCAGCAAGTTTAGTTTCGCTGAATGTATTGCTGCTAAATCTCTTTTTGCATGTTTCATCAAATATCCAGAATGATATTTTCCTTTACTTATCGTTGCTACTTCTAGGTTGAAATGTATGTTGCCCTTTTTTAACTTGAAGGTTCTTTATTTATTGTTTGAATGCAAATACTTAACAAGTACGAGGTAGATCTCCTGCAGCATGACTGAGCTGGTGAGTGAAGCTGGAATAAGGCCACTTTTCGTTGTGCAGAATCAAAGAGGACGTGCTTATTGGAACTTGAGTTAGTATCATAAACCTTTTGCTTTTCTCGCTGATATTTAATCCCATTGACATTATCCTATGTGAAAACTGGAAGCTTTTTTGCCTGATACAATTCTAAATACCATCTTGTCAATCTCTAAGATACTATAGTTTTGTGTCATGCTCTTTCTATTTGCCTACTATACGTAATGTCTAACAACAGTTCCTCCTAAGATATGCTTCATTAGGATCTATTTTTTTGCTTTATACCTTATGTTAAAACTTATGTGCTGAAGCGCTTCAACTTGCGGGTTCTTGGTTCTGCTTGAAACATGTAAAACATAAATCTGTTTCTATTAATCCGTAGCTAGTCTTTCTGTCCGTTGATGGATATGGCTTCCGACTCAAATCTAAACACAAGCACATATTAGTGCCAAAACTTTCTATCTACATTTTGTTTGTTTCTCCCTTTTCTGACTCTCTGCATCAGCGATGACGTGAAATGATTGCTACTTTACTTCTAAACTAAGATGTTATTTGAGGGTGAAACCTGAAGAGAATGCTTCTTGTCCTGAAATTTATCCACTTTGTCTCTTCCTTTTCTGACCCTTGCATCCTAAGTTGCTCGGACTCTCCAAAAATGTTGCCGCACCCATGTCGGATCCTTCAAAAATAGTGTATTTTTGAAGGATCCGACACACATCCATTGGCATTTTTGAAGAGTCTAGCAATATAGCATGAGTGAGTTGCATCCAAGATGACATGAAGAGGTTGTGCCTCTACTTGAAAAACTTAAGATGGTACTCTCATCGGTATTTATTTTTGATATGTTGTATAGAGCGAAAACTCTAGACAATGCTTCTTGAGCTGAATTTTAATGGAAGGATCGCAGACGGAGTGAAGTGGTTGGTAGTTTACATGAAAACTCAGATGACAGTTTCAAACATTTTCGGTGATTTTGTATGAGTAGAAAATGCTTCATTTGGTGATTGTGCATGTTGTATGAGGTATCCTAGGTAGAAGGCTAGTTGTAATTTACTGCAACAATCAGGTTTTTCTGTAAGTAATTCGCGATATCTGCTACTCGAGCAGAAATACTAGGATGTTTTTACCAGTTTATTCTGTTTGTGTTACTTACTTCAACTTACTAGTTTTGTTGGTAGAAAGGATTTGCAACATGATTATGACTTTCTTATAGAGCTCTTCTCCTTGTTCTGCATTCAAAAGAGAATGGGACTGATATTGTTGGAAGATGAGGTTTCCTTTAGCCGAGAATCTATCGGAAACAACATCTCGACCTTCTAAGGTAGGGGTAACGTCTGTATGTTATTGTTGTTGTTGGCGATTGTGTCGTTCTTGTATAGCTGTTGTCCACGTTCTGCATCCAAAAGAGAGTGGGACTGATATTGTTGGAAGATGAGGTTTCCTTTAGTCGAGAATCTTTCGGAAACAACACCTCGACCTTCTAAGGTAGGTGTAAGGTCTGCGTACACTATGCCCTCTCCAAACTCTACTCGTGGAATTACACTGTATGTTATTGTTGTTGTTGGCGATTGTGTCGTTCTTGTATAACTGTTGTCCTTGTTCTGCAGCCGGAAGAGAATGTGACTGATATTGTTGGAAAATGAGGTTTCCTTTAGTCGAGAATCTTTCGTAAACAACATCTCGACCTTCTAAGGTAGGGATAACGTCTGTATGTTATTGTTGTTGTTGGTGATTGTGTCGTTCTTGTATAGCTGTTGTCCTCGTTATGCATCCAAAAGAGAATGGGACTGATATTGTTGGAAGATGAGGTTTCCTTTTGTCAAGAATCTTTCGGAAACAACACCTCAACCTTTAAGGTAGGGGTAAGGTCGGCGTACGCTCTGTCCTCTCCAAACTCCACTCGTTGAATTACACTATATGTTATTGTGGTTGTTGGCGATTGTGTTGTTCTTGTATAGCTGTTCTCCTCGTTCTGCATTCAAAAGAAAGTGGGACTGATATTGTTGGAAGATGAGGTTTCCTTTAGTCGAGAAATAACATCTCAACCTTCTAAGGTAGGGGTAACTTTTGCGTACACTCTACCTTCTCCAAACTCCGCTCATGGAATTACACTGTATGTCATTGTTATTGTTGGCGAATGTGTCGTTCTTGTATAGCTGTTCTCCTCGTTCTGCATTCGGAAGTTGAGTAATTTCACAAGTATTACAATTTACAAGTATTATTTTTCAATGCCTCAATAATTTACCAACGATATGTGTCATTTCGACTGCTATTATTATTATTATTATTTTTAATGTGGTGCACCAATTCCTTAAATTACATTTACCAAGAAAATATTGAAATTAAAGAATCACCAAAAATGTTTCTATAAAAATTCCTCGGGTTCGAGCATTGGGTATGAAATTTTTTTTGTTAGGGAGCGCTACTGATAAGAATCGGGTTACGTTAATAAACAAGAAAATAATCCTACTTCTAAGGGAGAGAGTAAAGTAATTTAAAAAGCGAGAGAAAGTGTAATTACTTCTAAAAGGATTGATATTTATGTTATTTATACTAAAAATTCCCTCCTACGAAAATAAGGGAAAGCTTCCAAATTTACTCACAATCCATATGGGTCCAATCTTCTTCCTTTTGGGCTTGGACTCAATCATGAAATATGTGTAGCACTTTGCCCATTCCTCTCCATAATTCTTGGGCTCTTCTTCCATCATAAACATCTTCTTGATTCATATTGAAGCCCATTAATCTTAATGCAAGTGGACCAGCTTGGATGCTATCAGCTACCCCCTTAATGAGCCTTGAAAGATGTGATTCAAATTAGTCGGGGCTCCAACGTGGGTATCGAATATCGGGTGGAAATCTATATCTATAATATATTAAAAGTGTGAAGGGCCTTAGAAATATTGTTTGAACTTTATGCCCTTCATTAAAAGTCTTTGTTTTAGACAAAATCGTCTTTTTACTATTTTCCTTAATATTTAAGAGTTAAAAATTAATTAAATATATATGTATGGTAAGATCTTTCCTTATTAGAAGCCAGCAGAATTTCACTATTTTTTTCCTAATTTAAGAATTGAAAATTAATTAAATATATTTATGGTAAAACCTTTCCTTATTAGAAATCATGAAAATTAATACTTTTTTCAATAGTTTAAAAATCCTAAATTAACTAAATTTGATTTTAAGAAGATTTGAAAAATCTAGAAATAAATGCAAAACCGTTAGAATAAGAAAAATTTAAAAGTATCAAATTTTTAAAAGTTTTAAGTACGTAATAAGTATGTAATCAATGATTTTGTAAAGATAAGACTTTATAAATAAGAAAGGATTTTAAATATAAAAAAATAATAATAATCGTAACACAAATATGGTTCAAATTGATGTGTCTCTCTTAATCTGTGGCAACAAAGGAAAGAGGTACTATATGACAAATACAAAAGTAATGATTTATCAGCCACTTGAAACTTCAGGTGGTAAAATATATATGATTATATATTTATGTTTACATTATTTTATTAAAGCATGAAAGATTTTTGAAAAGTGATTTGAACTTTGACACTTTATTAAAAATTATAGCAATAGATAAAATTATTTAATTTTAAATAGTCAAACGTTATACGTGCGAGTCAGGTGGGATTAAACTAGTAAATAAAAAAACTCTTTACGTCACTATTCAAATTCGTTAACTCTTTCACCTTTTATACCACCTCCAACATAACCATTTACCTTATTCCTTATTATAAGATATTTTCTTGTACATTCACATGATCTCCTTATACAAATTCGAGCCACTTTTATAATATTTAAAAATATTACATGAACCAATACCTTATTAGATAGACCATGACTCGATGCAACTTCAGCTTATCAAAGATATAATAGTGAATGAAAGATTACGGAGAACACAAATAGGATAAAGGGTTAGTTAGATACTGAGAATAGAAGAAGCGGAGCCACCTTTCATTCAAGGGTTCACTCGAACCTCATTCAACGAAAAAATATATTATTTATACATAATTAAAATTATTTACTTATTTATATATAGTAGATGTTGAACCCCATTTGACTAATTCGTATGTTACTTTTGAATCCCTTCAATGAAAATCCTAACTCCATCACTGAAAGGTAGAGTGATGTCTGGTTGTTCATAGGTATAGGTTTGTTGATCTCTGTCGTAGTAGTAGTCGTATTCTTATAGTTTATGCTTTTGATATCTATCGTCATGTATCATGTATGTCGATTGTCACATTATTTTACTGTTGTTATTAATTGTTATTTTTTCTCCACTATTCTCCTCTTCTTGTTGCTCTTAAGTCGATAGTCTTTCGAACACATCCTCTCTACAACAACAACAATAACATATCCAGTGTATTCCCATATAGTGGGGTCTGTGGAGGGTAAAGTGTACGTAGACCATACCACTACCTTAGGTGAAGTAGAGATGCTGTTTCTGATAGACCCCCGGCTTAGAATCGATAACAGTATAACAAACACAAAAAATAAGGACATATAAACTAGTGCGGTATGCAAAATAAACTAACACCGCTAGCAACAAAATAATACTACAACCACAAGATAATAATAAAAACTATCTAACCGAAATCACAGATATCACACAACACCACGAATAAGAAACTAAAAACACTAAAGAACGCTCCCTTACTGTTGCCGATGCGCTCCCACCCCCTAACCCTCCACCCTAATCCATGTCCTCCACATCTTCCTATCAAGGATCACGTCTTCCGTAAGTTGTAATTGTTCCATATCATGCCTAATCACCTTCCTCCATAAAATAATGATATAAGATCTACGTCCCCAGACTTCTCTTGCAAAATTTCACTCGTTTATAACATCAAGAATATATATGAATTGATAATATAACAACAAAAACAACAACAACAACAACAAACTCAATGTATTCCCACACAGTGAGATCTGGGGAGAGTAAAATGTAAGCAGTTTATACCACTACCTCTGAAGAAGTAGAAAGACTGTTTTCGATAGACCCCCGACTCAAGACAAAGAATAATAAATAAATTCATATATGAATTGATAATATATGTGGGAGTATTATTATTATTATTATTATTATTATTTTTATAATAATGTTTTTGGTGTGTGCTTTGGAGGCATGCACACAGATACCCAAACACACACGTATACACAGTTGCTGAATATCAATTTCCCATAAAAGCACTTGAAACTATAAATATCAGTCCACAGTATTATACTTATGAATGTTTTTACTATATATATACACATGCCTTTTTCAGATTTCAGATATTTTTTGCTTTGCTTTCTGCCTTTTGATTTTATGTCCCCTCAATAACTTATTCCCTCTCTTTTACTATATTTACTATAGCTAAAAGGAGTGGAAAATAGATCTTGGATTCTGTTACAAAGTTAATCTTTAGTTAGATCTCCAAAATTTACTGTTCATTTCATAGACGGAGTCAGAATTTTCACTGAGAGGGGTCAAACTCGAATCAGTCGAAGGGGATTTAATATCGACTATATATATAAAAAATAATTTTAACGATGTATAAAAATAAAATAATTTTTCGTCGATGGGGGTTCAGATCAGGGGCGGAGCTACATGTATGATAGGGGTTCATTCGAACCCCTTTGACGAAAAATTGTACTATATATACATGGTTAATATTATTTTTTATGTATATATAATAGATGTCGAACACCTTTCAGTTAGTTTGTATGTTCACTTGTGAACCCCCTTGTGGAAATCCTGCCGATACCCCCTATCAATAAGGTGGCTCCGCCCTTATTCATCAAGACTACTTTTTTCGGTTTCATTTTAACTATTGTTTAGAAGTTAAAATGGAATTACATTAATTCAGTTTTTAAAATTTTAAATTTAGGAGTTCGAAAACTATACTAAAAATAATGTAAGTTGTGATCCTTCTTATATTAATATGATGAAAAAATATATTTTAAAACATTAATTAAAGTTCATAAAATTTGACTTTAAAAAAAAAATTGAAACGTGAAATAAAAGTGAGCAGAGGGAGTAAGTTTCTCTTTTCAGTCGTGGATCGAAAATTTAGTATTGATTTATTTCATATTTGGTTATTATTCCCCATATAAGTTTTTTTTTCTTTTTTAAAAAAAAAAACCGCTCAATGCACTTAAACTCTCGCTATACGCAGGATCTGAGGAAAGATCCGACCATAAAAATTTATTATACGTAGTTTTATCTTACATTTCTATAAGGGGTTGTTTTCGAGACTTGAAACTGTGACATTTTGGTCAACAACAACAAACTCAATATATTCCCACAGCGTGGGTCTGGGGAGGGTAAGATGTACGCAGTCCATACTGCTACCTCCGAAGAAGTAGAGAGGCAACTGTGACCTTATGGTCAAATAACAAAAACTTTATCAGTTACTATAAAACTTTATTTCAAAATAATTCAAATTACAGGACGTAAAAATATGGCCTTATAGTCAATAATGTAGGTGAGAACTATGAATAAGATAAAAGATATTTTTGTGGTGGCTCCGCCCCTGATTCATTGAGGCTACTTTTTTTTTTTCTGTAGAGGGGGGATTCATTTTAACTGTCGTTTTAACTTTTTTCATGTCTATTCCAGAAAAATAATATATTATTAATTTCAAGAGGTTATTTTTAAGACTTAAATTCGTGACATTTTAGTCAAACGACAATAATTTTATCAGTTACTTCAAGACTCTCCTTCAAAATAATATTAGGATTAGTAATACCCAGAATAAGTTAGTATTTTCCTCAAAAAGGTGTAACGGTAGTATCAAAATTAGTTATTTCATCAGAATAAAATTAGGGAATGCAAACGTGTGACCTAGCAATTAATAACGTAAATGAAAACCATAAATTAGATATAGGATATTTTTGTAAACAATCATAAATGTATAAAAGTTTGGTCTTAGATAAATTACTGTACATGCTTTTCCTTGATGGAAAATGCTTATGGGACTAATGGACTCAAGAGAAAAAGTTAAAAGGTATTCCTTTTCTTCTCCACAAAACTGTAGGGGCAAATTGGAATTACAAGAAAAAAAGGGGATAATAAATGCAAAGTATTTTTTTTTTGGAGAGAGAAGTGTTTGGACAAAAATGTGAAAAATTCCATCAAGTCAACAATTAATATGATAGATGGGAAATAAATGAAAATAAAATCAAAAAGGGTCCCAATTTTATTTCATATACATGTGTTGTTTGTGTGAATATGTTTTAATTTTGGATGCTACACTTGTTATCTTATTTTATTGTCATTTTCTCTCACTTTTTATTTTTGGGTCGAGAGTCTGTTAGAAATAATATTTTTATTCCCGCAAAAGCAATAGTATATCTACATATATCTTATCTTCTTCAAACCTCACTTATGAAATATTAAGCTATTGATATAAATACGAGGTTTATTAAGTTCAAGATTAATAATTTTTTTTTAGTCCGTTTAAAAAAGAATGATCTCTTTCTCATTTTAGCAACTTTTTAATTTTAACTTTTCACGTGACATATTTAAGACCACAAGATTGAATAACATTTTAATATATTTGACATATCTTTAATTTAAGATCACAAGTTTCTTTAATTTTCTCAAATTTCGTGTCAAGTCTTCTTGAAATGAAGGAAGTATGATTTTCATGGACAAAAAGGCCTAAATGAAAATGAAAATATTTTTGTATTATGTAAATATAAATATAGGTTTGTAGATTTGGAAAGAATGAAGAAGGAACAAAAAATAGTAAATAGTGTATTATAATACTCCCTCCCATTAAAAAAAAAGAATGACCTACTTTTTTTTATTCCGTGTAAAGAGGAATGATTCCTTTTCCATTATTTTAGTAACTTTTAAATTTTTACTTTCTACGTGACATGTTTAATACCACGAGATTGAAGAACATTTTGGTACATTTGACATATCTTTAATTTAAGACCATAAGATTCAAAGTTTTTTTTACTTTCTTAAACTCCGTGCTTTGAAACAGAAGGAGTACTCCTCGGTTTCATATTAGTTGACCCCTGTTGACTTAGCACACCCATTAAGAAAATATTAATTAGAGGTTTATTTTATCAAATTAACCTTATTAATTATTCTTTAAAAATATAAATTTAAGTAAATACACTTTGTTCAGTCATTTAATATTAAAAATAGTATTGAAAAAACATGATAAAATTCTCTTAATTTTAATTAAATTAAAATAAATATTTTTAAAAAAAGAACCAACTAAAATAAAATGGAGAAAATATAATTTTCATGGACAAATGAAGATACTTTTGTATTACTATGTAAATATAAAAAGATAGATTTGCAAATTTGGAAAGAATGAAGGAGCAAAACATAGTAAATAGTGTATTATTATTATACTCTCTTGACCTACTCTTCTTTTTAATTCGTTTAAAAAATAATGATCGTTTTCATTTTTTGGCGCTACTTTAATTTCAACTTTTTATATGACATGTTTAGGACAACAAGATTAAAGTATATTTTGGTACATTTGACACAACTTTAATTTAAGATCATAATTTTTTTTATTTTTTTTTAAACTTTATACCAATTTAAAGTAGATCTTTTTTTTTGAAATGGACTAGTAATAAGATGGCAGTTGGGAGTTAGTGACCCCCCAAAAGCAGCAGCAGAGTTGTAAAGCTGCTGTTAACTCCTTAAAAAGCACTGTCAAAGTTCTCTCTTTCTTTGGGTATGCTTTGGCTGTGCTCTTAGTTACTCACCTCCATTATTTGACAGTCTCTTCAGAACCAAATGGGGTATAGACCTGCACAACCTCCCAAGCTGGCATCATGGCCCATTGTCAGTTGTCTACTTTTTCACTATACCCTAAAACAACCAACCCATAAACCTAAACACCAAAAAAAATATAAATGAGAAATTTTTACTACTACCCCTTTTCTTGATAATAGTACTGTCCAAAGTTTAACATAATTCACGTGATATCTGTTACCTTTTACAAGCAACAGACTTATTAGTGTTTCTCTTTTGATGATCGTGATGTTTAAAATTGTAGACCAAGCTTACTACAATTCTCTTTTTTTGCTAATCATGGTGTCCAAAGCTTGAATATATTTACAAAATACTTGTCATTTTTCATTAGCGATAACCCTATCGACCAAGCTTACTACTATCCTTTTCTTATAGTCGTGGTGTTCAAAGCGTAGTGGTGATATAAACTGCGTATACTTTACTCTCTTCAGACCTTATTTTGTGTGAATGCACGAGCTATAATATTATTGTGGTGTTCAAAGCTCGACTAAATTAATGGAGTACCTGTTGCTTCCATCAACAATATATATTAGATAACTCTATCATCAAGGTTACTGCTACTGTGCCAAACTCTTAACGGCAACAGATATTTGGTAACTTTGTACCTCCACTTTCTCCTCCTCCTTTATTTTACCTCTATAAACTCAAATGCACAAAATTTAACACAACACCCATATCAAGATAAACCCCAAATAAAGAAAAAAAAAAGTTTCAAGAAAATAAAAAAGTGATCTTTTTTTTCAGACTTTCTTGTTTTTCCTTCACATGGATACAGTTTCCATAATGATTCTTTGACCCCTTTTTAAAGCTGTAATGAATGGGCACTTGGAAGAAGTCTGAAATGGAACTGAGTTCATCTGATTCTTTGAACAGTTTGAAGTTTGGCAAGAAAATCTACTTTGGAAATGTGGGTGTTGGAGCTCCGGCACCGGTGACCGGAGATGGAGCTCCGGCTACGGCACCGGTGGTGTCAAAGAGGGGGAGGGGTGGTGGGGTGGTGCAGGGGGGTCAGCCACCTAGGTGTCAAGTTGAAGGTTGTCAGGCAGATCTGAGTGATGCTAAGGCTTATTATTCTAGGCATAAAGTTTGTGGTATGCATTCTAAGTCTCCTACTGTTGTTGTTGCTGGTCTTGAACAGAGGTTTTGTCAACAGTGTAGCAGGTTAGATTAATATTTTTCCATATTTGTTATAATAATAATTGTTTTTAGGAAAGTATTTGTGGACTTACATGTATGTATATAGCTGTGTTAATATAGGCTGATACAGAACATGCACAGCAGCTGTGTGTAATTAACTTACTTTTTATAGTATAGATAGATTAGGCATAGTACATACATGCACTCTAAACTCTCCAAGTTTGAGTATGCATATCTAGACACCTAAGCTAGTCTCCATTTTGTCGGTTGAACACTCCAGCTTACAAAGTGATCATTAGGTTATGTCAGCATTGGGTGTCCACGAGACACAGTGGTGAAGAGTTGGAGTGTTTAGTTGTGAGTTGAGACAAGTTGAGGTGTATAGATGTGCGTTCTCAAAGTTGTGGAGTGCTTACTTGCTAGTTGATGCCAAGTTTGAGTGTCTGTTTGTTTAGGTATTATGCATAATTTTGTTTTTGGATGTGTTACTTATGGACTAGTGGTTCTTGTATTTGCAGTTGTTTTGTATTCTGGTTATTGGTTTGTTAAGTTATTGTGTTGATTGTTCTGATAATTAGTAGTTATAATTTAGTTGGTTTGGCTAGTTAAAGTAGAGGTGATTTTTTGCTAATTCTGGTGTCTTTCCTTAGCCCCTATATCCAAGAACATTTTGAAACTTATTAGTCTGAGATACTGTGCTTAAATATGAAATGGATTTTGTGAATGTTGTGTTAACAGCTTTTACTATCTCCACGAGGTAGGGGTAAGGCCTGCGACACTCTTACCCTCCCTGCGGGACAACTTCTTGCTTAAGTATTGTTCGAGTTTAGTTTTTACGCTTTCTTGGTGCTATTCTGCTTCACCTAGATGACTTTGCAGAAGATTGTGTGCTTGTTTCTTTCATTTAAGGGAACAGAAGAGGAAATGAATAAAGGAGATAATCCGAGAGAACCTAAGGAATCGTGTATCGCTTTATCAGTTAGTGTATTGTGGAAGAGAATTTCTGCCACTATCAACAAATCAACTGCATTCTTCAACTTGATTTTATGTTTGTGAGAATTGTGTTTGAGTTGGAAAAGAAGGATGATGTTCTTCTTCTGTAGACATGGTTGATATACTGAAGTGGCAGACAATCTGTAAAGAAAAGTATTCTCTTTCTTTTGATGAAGAAGAAAGTATTCTCTTTCTTTCCCACCAACCTTTATCTGTCCTCTTTTTCCTGCTTTTGGTTTTTGGGGAAGGCTGGGGACAGCGGCAGATCCATGATTTTAGGGACACACATATTGACGTTCAAAGCTTTAAGGTTCCGGCCGGAAACCGAAGCACCCAGCTATGTTCTTGGTTTCCAGGGTGCTTTTCTAAATCTTACACCAATCTTTATGCATTTTTATATAATTATACCTAGTCTGCAGCTTGTACTTATTCCGTTCGAGGATCTTTATTTTTTTATAAAGCCGCTAGACTCTCTGTCTAGTGGTATAAATTTATCGGAAAAAATACCTAGTCTGCGTTGTATATAATGGATGCCAGAGCACCGCAAAATTGAACCTAGGTCCGCCCATGGCTGGGGATGCTTGTAATTGGCATTAAGCCTGAAACTTCTCTTTCCCCAAGTGGAGGCAAGTAAGAGATCAGAAGTCCTCTTCCACTTTATGCACCTTTTTGATGTAAGAAATTTATGGTTCATAAATTCCATCAACTTTATATACGAGCAATATTTTGATCTTATTAGCACGAAACGAATCTAATATCTGAAATCTGGGAAATTCTGAGTTGGTATGCGCAACGCAGAGTCATTAACATTACTGATAACAACTCAATGATTATGTAATTATGTTAGTCTTATACATATATGTGTGTATAAGTTTTTGTTTTCCTTGACTTCGAAGACACCATGTATGTTATATGTTTGTTCTTACCTAAGAAAACAAATTCATGGGCGTTGTTTAGACTCAATGCTAGTGTACTTGAACTAGCAAGCACGGCTAGTTACTCTCATATTGCTTATTACGAAAGATTAACTGAGGGGACTATCAATAAATGTATCTTTGTATATTCAGAGACAATTCTGTGGTAGCCGTATAGCTTGTGTTGTGGAAACCTCGTAATCCATCGTCATTCCTATGTGAAAAAGCCAACTTTGGAATAGTCTTTCTACTGTGACAGCAGAAAACTTTTGTGTTGAGAGCCATGTTCCACAATTTAGGATATCGACGTGGTTTTAGATATTGTTACTTATGCATGGTTAAAGTAATGTATATTCTCAATTTAATTTTTAACTACTAAGGTTGAATTGCTTGTCTTGAAGTAAATACCGGGTGCGGGTAGGGGGGTGTTTCAGCAAGCTTTTCTACTTCTTAGAATGAGATTTTTAGTACTTGTCATGAGAGATTTGAGAGTCAAGAAATATGACTAGCCAAGTTGTCTTGTATGAGGCCAGCAAGCTCGTCTTCTTAGATAACTTACGGTTTTTCAATAGCTTTCTTTGTTCACGATATTAATAGTTACTCGGTTCTGTGTTCCAGGTTCCATCAATTGCCTGAATTTGATCAAGGAAAAAGGAGTTGCCGCAGGAGATTGGCATGCCATAATGAGCGTCGTAGGAAGCCTCCATCTGGATCTCTTTTCTCTACACACTATGGGAATCTTTCTTCATCAGTTTTTGGTTTGATAGCGTTCCTCACCTTTCGCTTTGTTTGCATTAATACTTGAAAATTTAAGCGAAAGAGCTTGAGGTTGACTCGCGTTATTTTGGTTTGAACTTGTAGAAAATAATAGCAGCAGATCCGGGAGCTTTCTAGTCGACTTCAGCTCACACCAAAATGTGAATGAGAGTTCTTGGCCAAATACTAGAGCATCTGAACAAGGATGGGATCATCCATCTACTGCATCAGGGAAGTTCCTTCAACGACCTTGGCTGAATAATTCTGAAAAGGCTGCAAGCGAGCTTGTTCTGCAAGGTTCAACTACCAGGACCAGTTACCCCGGTGTTCCTTCAGGAGACTGTTTTCCTGGAGTCTCAGATTCAAATGGTGCTCTCTCTCTTCTGTCAAATCGGTCCTGGGGATCAAGGAACCAACCCCCAAGTCTCGGGGTTAACAGCCAAATTAACGTTAATGGGACACACGTCATTCAACCTTCAGGTTCCCATGTTGCACCTACCAATCACTTCTCAAGCCCTTCATTGGGGTTTAAAGGAAATGAAGCTAGCAGCAGTTTGCATGAGCTGCCTCCTGATCTCGGTTTGGGTCAAATGTTACAGGCTTCTGATAATCCGTACTGTGGCGAGCTTGAGATAGCTCAGCATGGCGATGGAAGACGACACATGGAAATGGACCACTCTAAGGGTTATCATCCTTCTGTTCAGAATGTGCACTGGACTCTTTGACTATCCTCTCGTTCGTGTATGATCATGGTTGTAAGACCATTTTTCGTTAACTAGGTTGACGATTACTATTATGCAACTTGTGTGCATCTCCGTTGGGCTACTACACCCGAGATGACTATGGTTTCTTCTTGAAATGTTCGATGACTTGCTTCGACTTTTCCCTCTGCTAAATGTTATGATCGGGGGGGTAAATAAAGTTTGAACCATTATGCTAAATGCTATATGTAATCTTGTCTCTTGCTGTTTTTTCCTTTATGCATTTAAGCACGTTGGCTTCACTAATCCGGATTTGTGCCCCATAAGGTCCACTAAAGGGGAGACGTTCCCTACAAGGAGTCTGGTGGAGGGATTTCATCCATGCCACTGGACTCTAGGAGAGAGGTGGCTACTCTTTGAAGGACATCTCGGTGCACTACATAGCGGGTTTCGAGGAACCACAACGGTATATTGTACGCAGCGTTACCTTGCATTTTTGTCGGAGGCTGTTTCCAATGCTTGAACCCGTGACCTCATGGTCTCATGACAACAACTTTATCAGTTACATAATACAATTATTGCTCACTCATTCTTGGTTGCTAACGTGCATGATCATAATATCAATTTGTTTTGGGACTATTCATCAATAGGGTTTAACTTATTTTCAACTTGTTACTAATCTCATCTATTATAGAGAATTATAATAACCATCTTTGATTAGAAGTTCTTTTAATAGAAGATGAAAAATTTATCGGCACATAATTTAAAAAGTATAGCCAAAAGGGCAAAATATGGTGCAAAACATTTAAAAGGGTAAAAATTCACTAATAACCACTTTTCATCCTCTAATAGAAAAATGGCAATTATACAAAGTTTCAAATTTCACAATTAAGCTAGCGTTTGATAATAGATTTTGGAGCAGATTGTGAAAATTTATCTTCAATATTTGTCTGTCCTTGAAATTTTGTCACGCCAGCTCTTGGAACTTCCGCTCACAAAACTTTAATTTTTTTTTTCTATTCTAAAAATCACAACTTCAAAAACTCAATTTTTCAATTTCACGATCTACGACTAAATTAGAGCTAAAATTTCACGACAATGACTATCTTAAAGACAAAAAAAGCTAAAATAAAAGTAAAAATAACATAAATCCCAACCTTATTAGAATTATTTACACTCTCTCCCACTTCCTTAATTACTTTACTCTCTCTCCCGATTCATATACATAACAAGACCGACATATATATAAAAACCTTTGTCTATGACAAGGCCGACATATACATAACAAGGTCGATTTATATACATAACAAGTATGACAAGGCGCATATACATAACAAGGGTGACATATACATAACAAAGCCGATTCATATACATAACAGAGCCGATATATACATAGAAAGCTATGTATAAGCATTTTTAGAAAAAAAATGGGATTTTTGTAATATGTTTGGAGAGATGAAATTTTTAGTAATAAGTGAAACTTAAGTTATGGATTTGTGTAATTTTTAGAAAAAAATAAGTTACAAGTGGTCCATTAATGCTATTTCTACTAATCCAAAAGGGGTTAGAGTTTATGAAAAAATAACATAAATATACACCTTAACTTATCATATTTACACAAATTTTACCTTACAAAGTAATTATAAAAATTTTAATTCATTATGTATCTTCGTTGAATGTATCGAGGAGCTAATTATGTATCTAGACAGACCCATAATTAGAAAAAATATATCGGTAGCTAATTATGTATCTTTACAAGGAAAAAATGTATCTTCATTGGATGTATTATGTATCTCGACACACCTAAAATCAGAAATTAAGAGTTAGTTATGTATCTTTCTAAAGGAAATAAATGTATCTTCGTTGGATGTATCGGAAGTTGCTTATGTAACTCGACAGATTCAAAATTAAAAATTTCACTAATTATGTAAAATATCAAGATTTGTTACTCCCTCCGTTTAAAAAAGAATGACCTTTTTCCTTTTTTGACAACTTTTAAATTTTAACTTTCCATGTGACATATTTCAGACCACAAGATTGAAGGACATTTTGGTACATTTGATATATCTTTAATTTAAGACCACAAGATTCAAAAATCTTCTTTATTTTCTTAAACTCCGTGTCAAGTCAAACTAAATTATTCTTTTTTAAACGGAGGGGGTATAATTAAGCTCCAAACTATCGTGATTTATGTTGTTTGCTCTTGAAAAATAACAAGCCAAATGACAATGGGCCTATAAAGCCCACTACAAACAAGAAGTTACCTACACACATTGCATATTGGGCCGGATCCTCTCAACATTGATATATTGGACCTCCATTATATTACCCGAATTGCACGACCCATCTTCTTCACACAAAATCGCTAAACAGATCAGTGCCATTTTCGGCTTGGTGAGTTCTCTCAGCTTCATTTTCTCTATCTATTAATGCTGATTTTGTTGTAATTTATTTTTATTCAATTTTGTTGTTGTTCTTCTTTTTTTAATAATTTTTAATTTTTTTAAGTGTAGTTCAATAATGTAATCCGATTTTAGGGTTCACAGTAGAGTTTTGTTAGTTGGATGGAATTTGAGCTTCATTTTTATTATATATATTGTGGATAAGTATGTGTAATGGATCGCAATTTTTTTAGTTCATTTGAATTCGTTATTGTTTTTTTTTTTTGAGATAACTGTGGTGTTCGTGTCAGTTTTGCGTGCAACTTGACTAATTACTCGGGATACCTACCACTTCGTGTTTTTTTTGGTCTCTGCTGGGATTTGAACCTGAGACCTCATGGTTCTCGGCCCACTAGGTTGTAGAAGTGTTGAGTTTTGGTAGTCGAATGTAATTTGAGCTTCATTTTTCTTATATTGATTGTGTAATGGATCGCCAAATTTTCAGCTTATTTGAATTTGTGATTGTTTTGTTTTGTGAAAACTATGTTGTCCGTGCCAGCTTGCGTGCACCTTGAGTAATTACTCCGGATAACTGCTACCTCCCAATAGCAATAGGTATCGGGGAGCTATGTGCACCAAGGCTAGGATAGATAGGAAGACATCGCCTAGGGTTTTTTTTGTCTCTGCTGGAATTTGAACCTGAGACCTCGTGGAACTGCTACCTCCCAATAGCAATAGGTATCGGGTAACTATGTGCACCAAGGCTAGGATACATAGGAAGACATCGCCTAATTTTTTTTTTTGTCTCTGCTGGGATTTGAACCTGAGACCTCATGGTTCTCGACCCACCGGGTCATAGAAAGTGGTAGAGTTTTCTTTGTTGAATGTAATTTGAGCTTCGTTTTTCTTATATTGATTGTGTAATGTAGCGTCAAATTTTCAGCTTATTTGAATTCGTGATTGTTTTGTTTTGTGATAATTGTGTTGACCGTGCCAACTTGTGCGCACCTTGAGTAATTACTTGAGATAGCTTCTACCTCCCAATAGCAATAGTTATCGGGTAACTATGTGCACTAAGGCTAGGATAGGTAGGAAGAAATCGCCTAGAGTGTTTTTTTGGTCTCTGCTGGGATTTGAACCTGAGACCTCATTTTCTTGACCCACTTCACTGACAGTGAGGTGACACCCTTTGGTTCATTGTTTGAGGAGATAAGTTTCTATGGGTATGGAATCTGGCATGGATGATATTAACTTGTTAAGACTAAGCTTAGTTGTTGCTATATTAGGTCCACTGCTCGCCAATAGCCCTTTTGTTTTGGTCAGAAAAAGACTTGTATATTTGTGTAGGTAGAATTGATAAGTGGGAGCTTTAGAGAAGCTCGAGCTTTAGGATGTACCTGTAATTTTCATTTAAAAGCCAAATTATTTAGTATTGGAATGAAATGAGCGCAATTAGAGCGAAACAAATACACTGGGAGGCTGATTAGAGCGGAATTAATACACTAGAGTTTTAGAGAGCCTCGAGCTTTAGGGGAAGGGTACCCCTAATTTTCCATAAAAGACGAATTATCTAGTATTGGAATAAAATGAACCCGACTGGAGCGACATGAATGCAAATGTTTGCATGGCCTATTCCAACTAGCTTGGGACTAATATAACATCTAAGGATGTTCTCCATTTGAGAGAAACTATGGTCTTTTCTATTTTTTGATGTGGTGATTTAGATAAGATACAACACCTATCTGTCCTTTCTATTTTTCAATGTGATGATTTAGATAAGATAACAACCCGATTTGGGCGAAATGAATTCAAAGGATTCGTATGGCCTGTTCGAACTAGTTTGGGACTAATATAGCATCCAAGGATTCATATGATCCATTCCCCACTTTGTGGGACTACACTAGATATGTTGTTGTACTACCCTTATTTGTCTTAAAAGGTTTCCTATGTAACAGACAGGGTATCCTTAAGTTGAGATGATGTAGTTAGAAGAACAAATGTGTTAATTCATTTTCTCTGTTTACCTAAATGTTCTTAAAATGGAATTTGAAGTAATTAGGTGCCTCAAATGATAAATCTCTGTCATATCTGAAATGTGTTACGATTTGAGGAAAAGAGAAGCACCACCTTTGTTTGAGCATGTACTTTTAAGTTGTCTTTAAATTCTTTTCCTTATCTGTGTCCTTCATACTTTTCTCCATCATGCGTGGTTAGTGGCATATTTCTTAACTTGGTGACCAATTGATAGTGTGTCTTAGAAAAATCAAATGTACAGTTGAGTTTCAGGCACATGGTGTGATGATGTGAGGGAAGGTCAATTGTCTATCCTTACACTTTTGATGCTTTTCTGAATGTGAAGTTCATATTGCTTTTCACGAACTTCTAATGCTTCTGCCTCACATTTTTGTTAAACCTACTTGATTTGGTTAGAGACTATTAAAAGAAAGCTTGAATAATCTATTACATCCGAGCCCCTTTTTCTTGAGAATGATAATAGTTAAAATGAATGCAAGCATAGGTTCCTGTAAAGATATCTGTTAATCGCAAGAAAAAAAGAGATGTAAGATTAGTTCTGAATACTATTAATGTATGTTGCTCGGACTCTCCCAAAATATAGTGGCGGGTGCCGCAGCCTTATCGGGTCCTCCAAAAATCTTTTGGAGGATCCAACATTCACCAGGCGGCATTGTTAAAGAGTCTGAACAACATAGCTGTTAAGTAATATTGTCTTGCATCTATTCAAATTTCAGATGGAGAACTTTGTAATTCAAGTAATGTATAAGAAAAATTGAGGTAGAGTTAGAAGGGCACAATGGGTAGTTATAGACCTACATGCGCATATACAAACTTAAAGAATTTTTATATGTGGGATTGGGTAAGCATATAGGGTCCTGACCGAACTAAATTTATGTGAGCATTTTTTTTCACTATTTCTTGCCTTTGGTATCTGGTTATTAGTTCACGCATAACTTATTTTCACATTTTTTGCTGGTGTTTTAGTAAAGGATCAAGTAAAACCATGGATGATGCTGCTGCCGAGCTAAGGTATTATGAAGAGGAGGATACACCAGGGATGAAAACATTGAAAGGTGCAACCACAGGTCTAGTTGCTGGTACTCTTTGGGGTGCCATTATTGCCACTTGGCATGATGTACCCCGTGTTGAGAGAAATGTTGCTCTTCCTGGTTTGATTCGGACATTGAAAATGATGGGAAACCACGGGGCTACCTTTGCTGCTATTGGTGGAGTCTATATAGGGGTAGAACAGCTGGTGCAGAACTATAGGATGAAAAGAGATTTTATTAATGGAGCAGTTGGTGGATTCGTTGCTGGTGCTACTGTGCTGGGTTACAAAGGTAATCACTTCCCCTCCACCCAACAACATCCTTTCAACTGAGATAAGTGTTCGTCGAATGATTTCTTAAATGAAGAGTTTCTTCTCAGTGCACACCCAGCGTAGTGCCTATTGTCAGTGTTGAGATTCAATTGACTAGTGCATCTATAAAATTCTTACCATTTTCATGCCCTGGTGTTCTTGGTTTGCAGTGAGGCTTTTGATTAATTCCTTTATCCTTTCTATTTAGATGCCTACTAGGATTTTTAACTCCACAAACAATTAAAAAAATATTATTTTTTCCCGTAAATCTGATTTGCTTAGAATTTGTGTGCGCTGTATGTAAGACAAACACGACCACAACCATTTTGCATAGCATTTCATTTAGTTCCTGAAAGAATCAAGCTATTGATGAGATATACGTTAAGGGAATAAATTACCACCAAAATTAAGATTAATAATCTAGAAGGAAGGGCGCCAAGTAAGAGTGTGATCAGTTATACAACAAGATATGTATGGTTCATAGAGCCTATACTCTTTGGCATGAATCTAATTCCTTTGTTACAAAGTAAGCTTCCTAAGAGTTCTTCCTTTCAAATTATACATAAATGCAGCGTACAACCTCCAAGGTGCAACCTTATTCTAACTTGTTAGGTTGTTAAAACACCTGAAGATGTGTTTGTTACTAGATCTATCCATTTTTCCTTCTAAATACTAGTATGATATAGGTTTTTTCAGCAATAAGCTTTATAAGTTGTTCTCTTAGTCAACATGGCCTATGGTGAATCTTTTTTATGATCTGTCACAGAATAGTTAGTTACGCAGCTCTTGCTAACAGAGAGCGGTAACTCCTTGACTCAGCTGCTGCGACAGACTACAGGCATTTGAGAACAGATAAATAGATATCCCTGTGCTGAATGAACTTTTCATGAACCAAAAGTTTAGAATTTCGCGAGCCCACAACCTCATGAGTTGCAAAAGGCAATTCAGCGGATTAAGTACATACTCATTGACGTTGTTCTATACCCTTGCCTCTAGTAACAAGCAACTCAAATGTGACTGCGTTACCAAGGGAAATGTTTTTTCTGATTTGGCTGTTAACCTTGTAGGAAGGAGCATTTCAACTGCTCTCTCTGCTGGAACTGCGCTTGCAGTCACTTCTGGTATAATTGATGGACTAGGTGCGACCACAAGAACTGACAATGGCAGGGAGTACTATCCTTACACTACGAAGAAAAGAGTTGCTGCTGACTGAGTTGTAGTTGGACAGAAATAGTGTGACTCGGTGAAAGTTCACTATGAATGCTGTGACTGCACCTTCTCGTTTTATGCTGTTCTCTTTTTGCTTTAACCTGAAAGGATGATGCGAATAAGAATGCTATGTACTCCATTTCTAGCATCTCAGGTTATTTTTGATTTGAGTCCGAATACCTGACCAAATATGTTCATGGGTTATGCGTTGTTCGATATTATGACGCTCTTTGGCTTCTCTATTACTGATTTAACAATTGTGATGATTTACTATAAAACAATTGTGATTTGCAAAATGAAGTCTGACCTTAAACCTTTCATAAAGCGGAGCGTTTGCTTTGTTTGGCTGTATATTAGGAAAATAGTTGGTTGAACCAGTGATTAGATTTGAGCCAAGGGTCTATCGGAAACAACCTCTCTACCTCCCAAGGTAGGGGTAAGGTCTCGTACACACTACCCTCTCGGTATCTTGTTGAGTGGTAGGTCTCGTACATACTACCCTCTCGGTATCTTCTTGTTGAACAAATGATTAGATTTGCCTGCAATGCACCTTTGGTAGCTGAGGAATTGGCTTCAAAAAATTAATTTGGAGTGCTATAACATAGAAGAGATTGCTGGCATCTACTTGTACTGGATTATTCGACATTGTTATTTCCTCTGTGATACAATCAAGGTGATTTTTGTGCCCAGAAGTTTATGTTGTTCGGATTCTCAAAACATGTTGTTGGGTGTGTCTGATCCGTCAAAAGATAATGGTTTTTCAGTATCCAATACAGGTGTAGTGACATTTTTGAGAGTCCGAGCAACATAGTTGGAAATAGCCTTCGAGTTTCACCATTTAGCATACACGGATCTAATACCACACACTCGTTGGGGTCATCGCAACATAGTTCTATTTTTTTTTTTTTTCGGGAGGAGGGGAATGGAATTCGATCCTTCACCACAAGTGAGGAATGCAGGTACTCAACCAACTGAGCAACGCTCTCAATCCCTTAGTCCAATATATTTATACATCATCAATCTAATAGAGAATCATTGAATACAATGGTTAAAACATTTTGGATCGTAGAGGCATGATACGATACAAAATACAGAGGTCATTTATTCATAGCAGAAAAAGCGCTCGCTCATATTTGGAAGACTATTAAATAATGTTAAAATTTATACTTCCTTGTTTGATCTAAGGTATTCCTTAATAACAATAATTATAAAAGTTCTTTGATTAAATTTCTTTGGTCAAGATGAGTAATAAGTAGTTGAGATGGTTTTTGGAAAAATAATGTGAATCAACATTGGAGCCAAGTGAGGATTTCAGAAAAGTAATAGTTACCTTCTTTGATTTTTCTAAATGTACTCTTATTTCGAGTTGAGTCAAATTTCTATAGGGAAAACGATAATTAAAATAAAACAGAGATAGTATGATAAATGTGACATTAGATTGAGATACTATTGAATTTCATTCATGTATCATAATTACAGATGTCTCGAGCTAAACTCTGTCGAACTTTTACGTTATAAAATTTAGAGAAAATAACAAGGATGAAAGGAGGAGATTTATACTTAATTATTTATATATTATTCAAATGAGATACTTAGCATGGATTAAATGAGATATTTACATAAAATTGATGATACATATATGGTATAACTATTTCATATCTCTGATAAAACTAATTAATTAGAAAAATGATTATTAAGTCAATAATCAGAGGTTAACTGTCACGATCCGAACCGGAACCCTGGCCGTAATGGGGATCCCGAACCATGAAGGCCCGAGAGCCTTTCTAACTTGCAATCATATACACCATTCATTTACAAAGAGGAACTGCGGAAATACAAAACAAAACGGAATCATGGTCGATATCATAATTCAATTGAACAATCTGGAATGGAAAACATAAACCTCTAAACAACGTCTAACATCAGTCTGTGAAATCTCTAACAACTGAAAATGACATTTGTCTGAAATCTGGGATAAGCCCCCAGTTGGGCCATGAATCAAAATGAAATAACAATAACAAGTTCTAAGATAGGCCTTCCGAAGTAAGGGAGGCTCACCAATTGCAATTTCCGACACACTCAAACCAATTGCTGAATTGAATCCCGAGACTGTGCCTCAGATCCTGAGATGGAGGGGGGGTCAATACAGATGTATTGGTACGCAGAGCAATCCAAAATAATGTACTTTTATATACAACATAGGTGAGAGCATTTCATAAAAATGTTAAGCAAGAAATAATTTAAAACACATGGGCAACTTAAAATAATTATTCAATGCAAATCTGTACATGTAAAACTAACTTTTTTTTTTTACTTCTGAGGTAAGTGGTACACCCTACATATCTGAAAGTTTCCCACGGGCACTATGGGATCCGCCATTAACTAGACGGTCAAGCCCCCAACCCAAGTTTGCCGCAAGGGTTGAAGTATCTGAATCTGATACGCCCCAGGGCACTAGGCCAGTGTATAATAATATACCCGTATCGGCAAAACACGGTTTTGGGCAATGAATCATATGACTCGTGCCTTCTTCGGGTAACCACCTAACTCTCTTAGTGCTCAGTTTTTAACTCATTCTAAACATGCATCTTTTTAATTCAAAATCTAAAATCTAAAATGAAATCTGTATCTTGTTCTGAGTTTTATCATGACTTTATCTAATTTGGTATCGTCATATCAAAACTTCCAAGTCATAATTCTGAGCCATAAAATATCCTTTACAGTTTTCTCTAAATACAAAGGTTAGACTACCATACTTCAAACAATTCCGAAAGATTCATTCTTCCAAAACATTTATCAAATTACGAAAGGTCATTCTTTTCAATCGTTTCAACAAACATGTGGTGGTCATGAGTTTCAACAACCCATGAAATTTTTTTCATCTCTCTCTCTCTCTCTCTCTCTCTCTCTATATATATATATATATATATATATATATATTTTCAGCACTTACCAACATGTAAAATCCCCTCTCTTCAATTCAAAAATCATAATCAAGTCATAAACAAAGTCAAGACTTTTATATTAAATTATATTTCCAATATCATATTTTGAACACATCATATTTTACGAAGTAAAGAGACTTGTAAATAAGAGAGGGATTTCAAATAGTTCATGCTCTCAATTCATAATTCAAACTCATACATATATCTACTTAAACATGGTTATAAATCAGATTTGGGGGAAAGGCCTCAAGACCAAATTAATATCATCAAAAACTTTAAAAGCATGAATCTAATTATAAATCCAAAACCCTCTTTTTGTAAATTCATAATTTCTAAACCTTTTACATGATTAATAAGAATTTACCATGCCCATGTAGATTTAGGAAAACCCCACGTATTAGATTACAAGGTTTGAAGAGTAGAACTCGAATCTTGATTTGTTCTTTGGAAATCTTGGACTTACGAGATTGATTTCTGATCTTGAAAGAAAGCCTAGTTTCCATTTTATTCTTGAGAGAGGAGAGGAATTGAGAGATTAAAATTGATAAAAGAAATGGATTATAGAGTGTTTTGGATGATTTAAATCGTGTGGAAGAAGTTTGGGATGACAAAACATACCAAAATACCCCTAAGGAAATCAAAAACGCCGCAGCAGTCCCTCGATTTACAGACTAATATGCTGAAGTAAATTGGGTATAACTTTTTACTCCGATGTTGGATTTCAACGAAATCAATTGCGTTGGAAAGATGACTCAAAGACTTTTCATTTGATATATAGAAGGCCACCCATTTCATTATATATCAGAAGTTATGCTCGACGAAAGTTGACCCAAGTTGAAGTGTCCACTAAATCGTACTTGATGGAATTATTTTCAACTCGTCTTTGAGTTAGGGGATTTTTGTGACCTCAATTCGTATCCAAAGATATTCCCACACTGTAGGATTTATCACCACACATATATTAACAAAGAATCATCTAGTTCGGGTCAATAAGCGTATGAACGATGCTTCGATTTCTAGCCCGAAAAAAATGCGGGGTGTTACATTATCTCCCCCTGGGGATCATTCGTCCCCAAATTATAGGTAGGGACCTTTTGAAGCTCTAAAAGTGTAAAATAAAGAACGCAGTCTCACATTGAACATTTTCCTCAAAAAAATATGCAAAGGAATCAAACAAGCTTCATGATAACCCCTAGCGAAACGTGAAAGCACGAAACATGAGGTAATGAGACTTTACATAGGGATGATCTTGCACATGAGTTTTATGAATCATCATCAGCACCACACATGGTAGGGGTTTATTTGATGATCATAGACCATGATTAAGATTGGTACAATACATGAGATAAGATTCTCGTGGGGCATAAGAATATGAACATTCTCCATCTTACAAGATACAATAAAAATACTTAAACTTGTAGACACTATTTGTCGACGCCCCAAACAATAAATTACATACTCACACTTTTCATCATACAAATCCCCAACCACACTTCTAGCCACAAGAATTTGAGTCCCACTACTTAGTACTGCTATATTGAAGCCTAACTCGGAGTTAAAAGTGCTAACTTAAGCTATAGGACCTTGTACTTTACATCCCATTAAGAACGTTACCTTACCTTATCACTATCGTCAAACACCCTCAGGTTTTAATTTAAGGAATACTAACCGCATAGTACATGGGTTGAGTTTTCATCAATCTGAACATTCAAGCCTATCATTACTACACCCACTTCATGGATTTCCCCCCACTAAGATCAGCAAATTCAATCACATTCACAATTTTTTTCACCATATATCTCCTTCCTGACTTTTTCCACATAACAAAAGTTCATCTCCTTCTTTTCCCCTTTCACCTATAACCTTATCTCGAGAATTCACACCAATATTTTTTTAAGAACATCTACTCCTCTACACAACACATCACCACGCTTCCACAACCACTATCATACTACCATACCGAGGGTCATTGAGGGACCCGAGTATAAACGTCATGAATGGAAGTAACACTTATCAATTCATAGCTTATACTTATAATACAACTCAAAGAGGGACATGAAGTGAATATACAACAGAAGAGAGACAGGGTGCTTCAGATATCAGGTGTTTGAATCGTAAGCATAGAGTCATTCGGCACAACCACAACACAACATGATTTCTTAGGACAAACTACGGTGAGAAACATGGGTGCACAAATCTCATGATTTGTATAACATAAGGGTCGAATTCATAAAGTCAATGATTGAGACAAAGGTGAATACTTGAATCTATTGCTTCTCATTTTCAGATCTGAAATAGTAATAAGTTCGTACAACTTTACCGCTTTGGATAATTCCAACATAAAATGATTCAGTGACATACAAGAACATATTTCCTTATGACCAAGCACATTGTGAGACATAGGTTTGGATCATAAGCAACATAACATATGGCTTGGATACGTATTGGGTCACTGAGGAACATTATTGCTTCTTGTTTGGACGTCGGGTTAAGGCATGACATGCATAGAGAACTCAAACCTTAGACATCGGCAGGACTTGAATTCATAAGACCTTGGTAGAATGAACTTCTAAACTGAAGTAGGAGGAATATTCTTGAATAAGAGTAGGTTCATCATGACTCTTCATTAACTTGCCACAATGAGAAAATTTGAAAAACTACCTTAATTCACCATCTCCCCCTTAGATCAAAGTCACAACTCTCAACATAAAAGAGACATCACCATATACTTAAACTCTAACTCTCCCTAATGACCTATACCCCAAAGGCCTTGGTTTTCGGTAAATGTTACTCTTAACTTTCGCTATAGCCATCACTCTACAACCCCCACTTCCATGAGTGTACGCATTCACACGCTCTATCACTAAAGGATATCGACATATACATGAATACAACTCTTCTCATTTATTTTTTTAATATAAAAACACTAAATCCTCTCTGGGACATTTCCCCCTCAAGAATACTAATCATGACTTCCTATAACTCCAAAATCATAACTCATGACTAACATCATTATAGGCATGGGAGTCTATGCTTCGAATCGCTCGACACCTCTTCTTCAACTCCTTAGAATACTAGCATTACACCTCTAATCATATAACTTACAAATTAACAAACGTTGTAAAACTATACCAAAGGCACATATTGACCACTCATATTTTCTCAATTCAACTCTAAATAACGCTATACCATAACTCCCCAAACTTCTCCATAGCATAATTTTCAAGAATACAAACTAGGTACGCAAAACACTTATACACATAAATGCTACACTTTCCCTTTTAAGTATACTCTGAGGGCATTGCTTTCCACCATCCTCTATCATCATCAACTCACAACTCGCAGTCCCAAGAGCATATACAACCTCACTCCTTATTACATAAAAATCCACTCTCCACTACTAACTTTCTAACATTAGACCGTTAATCGTATAACTTATATCATAAAATCTTACCTAACGAGTAATGCCATACTACCGCGGAAGGGGGGGGGGGGAGGGGTGCAACTTATGCTTATATACTTACGCCCTTATCCACTTAATGACTCACCCAAAAAATCATCATTTTAACACTAGTCCTCATATATACATATACCTCATAATTACCACTTAAACTTTTTATCAAGTATTAACCTAGGCTTTTTCACAAATCATATCAAGCCTACTAATTCATTCCCCTAAAACATACATCATTAATCATAAGATACTATTCTTACCATCATATTCTACATCTACAATTCAAGCCTATAATCTAGCATCAAACATCTACCACAAATAAATTAAAGCATGCAACATAATATACCAGTCCATCAAATTGAAAAATCAACTCCAAATACTCATTTCATTTAACTACTACCTACAATCACAATCCCCTCCATGACACCACTATATTAGCTTAAGATCCACTTCATACCTTTTCACATGAAGTACTGGTTTGCAACCACTAAAGAAAAGAGGGTCAAGGGGGTAAAGTTATACAATAGACATGGTCAACCTTAATCTTATATAATAACCCACCTTACATACAATTCTCACTAGGAAGCTATAGAATAAGACATTGAGAAACACTAGCCCACTAGGATCTCATAACAACAATAATCGATCATAATCATATGGCCTATCTTATTTACAATCCATTAACGCATCTTCCTTTTACACATTATTACTATTTACCAATCTATACACCTAAACTTCTTTCATAGCTCTATAAGTTTCAACTAAACTCCCTCTTGCAACCTCAAGGAAGCCTAAATTAATAACATTCATCCACTAAGTACTTTCACCAATAACCTATACTTTTCTAGCACAACAAACACTATCGACAACTCTTTTCATACTTCAAGCAAAAAAATAATTTACCTTAACCAATAACTCCTTCTCTACCTTCTACTAACCTAACACACAAGGATATATCACTTCATTACTAACTCAATCATATGAAAAAAGATTCAGCTATATATATTCAATAAATCGCCCTTACCACTTTTCCTGTCACTACACCTCTAAACCCTTAGTTTTCAACCAACACAAGAATAACAAGATGAACAACAAGTTGCTAGTGAATCGAAATAGGCCTCACACGGCTTCACTAGACTTTGATTTTGTGTTTTGAATAGTAAAATGAGATAAATAACAAAGCAACTATGCTAGTGAATCGAAAGAGCCCCACATGGCTTCACTAGACTTTTAGTTTCAACAACACAATGATAACAAGATTACAAGAGATAGAAACTTAACACACAATATTCAATGACTTAAGAATACACATCTTACTCTGTCTTAACTGAACGCCTCATAAAAATGAGGACATAACTTTAAACTTGAGGGACTTATGACACACTAGGGAGCTCCTCTCAAGCTCTTTGTGTGACTTCTGAAGTTTCTGCTAGTAAATCTGAGAGCATTATCTGGGAACACCAGAGTAAGGAAAGAATTAGGATAACTTTTCTTTCGTATGGGCGATACCATGGCACAAATTAGAGTATGAAAGAGGAACATTCTGACTCCATAACACGAACTAGAACATGAAGAAAGAGAGACATCCCTAAACGCCTTATAGTCTCTTACTTATCAGTATGGCGCGCTACACACCCATAAATAAGACTCTAACTGAAGTAATTTCGCAGACACCCTGGGACCATAAACCGTGCTCTGATACCAAGTTGTCATGACCCGAACCAGGGCCCTGGCCGTGACAGAGATCCCGAACTATGAAGATCCGAGAGCCCTTCTAACTTGCAATCATATACACCATTCGTTTACAAAGAGGAACTGCGGAAATACAAAACAAAACGGAATCATGGTCGATATCATAATTCAATTGAATAATCTGAAATGAAAAACATTAAACCTCTAAACAATTTTTAACATCAGTCTACGAAATCTCTAACAACTGAAAATGACATTTGTCTGAAATCTGGGATAAGCCCCCAATCGGGCTATGAATCAAAATGAAATAACAATAACAAGTTCTAAGATAGGCCTTCCGAAGTAAGGGAGGCTCACCAATTGCAACTTCCGACGCACTCAAACCTATTGCTGAACTGGACCTCGAGACTGTGCCTCAGATCCTGAGATGGAGGGGGGTCAATACAGATGTACTGGTACGCAGAGCAATCCAAAATAATGTACTTTTATAGACAACATAGGTGAGAGCATTTCATAAAAGTGTTAAGCAAGAAATAATTGATAACACATGGGCAACTTAAAATAATTATTCAATGCAAATCTATAGATGTAGAACCATTCTTTATTTTTTTTTTTTAATTCTGAGGTAAGTGGTACACCCTACATATCTGAAAGTTTCCCACGGGTAATATGGAATCCGCCATTAACTCGACGGCCAAGCCCCCAACCCAAGTTTGCCGCAAAGGTTGAAGTATCTAAATCTGATACGCCCCAGGGCACTAGTCCAGCGTATAATAATATACCCGTATCGGCAAAACACGATTTCAGGCAATGAATCATATGACTCGTGCCTTCTTCGGGTAACCACCTAACTCTCTTAGTGCTCAGTTTTTAACCCATTCTAAACATGCATCTTTTTAATTCAAAATCTGAAATCTAAAATAAAATCTGTATCCTGTTCTGAGTTTTATTATGACTTTATCTGATTTGGTATCGTCATACCAAGACTTGCAAATCATAATTCTGAGCCATAAAATATCCTTTACAGTTTTCTCTTTCAAAATACAAAGGTTAGACCACCATACTTCAAACAATTCCGAAAGATTCATTCTTCCAAAACATTTATCAAATTACGCAAAGGTCATTCTTTTCAATCGTTTCAACAAACATGTGGTGGTCATGAGTTTCAACAACCCATGAAATTTTTTTCATATATAAATATATTTTCAGCACTTACCAACATGTAAAACCCACTCTCTTCAATTCAAAAATCATAATCAAGTCATAAACAAAGTCAAGGCTTTTATATTAAATTATATTTTCAATATTACATTTCGAACACATCATATCTTACGAAGTAAAGAGACTTGTAAATAAGAGAGGGATTTCAAATAGTTCATGCTCTCAATTCATAATTCAAACTCATCAAACTCATACATATATCTACTTAAACAAGGTTATAAATCAGATTTGGGGGAAAAGCCTCAAGACCAAATTAATTTCATCAAAAACTTTAAAAGCATGAATCTAATTATAAATCCAAAACCCTCTTTTTGTAAATTCATAATTTCTAAACCTTTTACATGATTAATAAGAATTTACCATGCCCATGTAGATTTAGGAAAATCCCATGTACCTTAGATTACAAGGTTTGAAGAGTAGAACTCGAATCTTGATTTGTTCTTTGGAAATCTTGGACTTACGAGATTGATTCTTGATCTTGAAAGAAAGCCTAGTTTCCATTTTATTCTTGAGAGAGGAGAGGAATTGATAGATTAAAACTGATAAAAGAAATGGATTATAGAGCGTTGGATGATTTAAATCCTGTGGAAGAAGTTTGGGATGATGAAAAATACCAAAATATTCCTAAGGAAATAAAAAACACCGCAGCAGTCCCTCGGTTTGACAGACTGACATGTTGGAGTAAATTGGGTATAACTTTTTACCCCGATGTTGGATTTCGACGAAATTAATTGCGTTGGAAAGAGGACTCAAAGACCTTTCATTTGATATATAGAAGGCCACCCAGTTCATTATATATCAGAAGTTATGCTCGACGAAAGTTGACCCAAGTTGAAGTGTCCACTAAAATGTACTCGATGGAATTGTTTCAACTGGTTTTTGAGTTAGGAGATTTTTGTGACCTCAATTCGTATCCAAAGGTATTCCCACACTGTAGGATTTATCACTACACATATATTAACAAAAAATCATCTAGTTTGGATCAATACGCATAGGAACGACACTTCAATTTCTAGCCCGAAAAAAATGCGGGGTGTTACATTAACATCCTCGTAAAATGACAGCAAAAGTTTATTCACACTTCATGAAAAATATTCTTATATATACACATTTATCAAGATAAGTTATTTATTTTAATTTTAATATTTAACTATTAAGCCTAAATTGTTAACCTATTATTAAAAATTCAATAGGAATAAAATATTTAATCACTGTGGGACTGACACGTGTGACGTTCCGACATACTCTTCTTCGCACGCGCGACCCGGTTCCTCCGGTAAACACAAGACAAATAGTACCCCAATTAATACTTTTTTCCATATTAATCTTAATTTTAAATAAATATACTCTCACAATCTCAATTTATTATAATTTTTTTTTTTTACTTAGTCACAAGAAAATTATATATTTTTAGATTTAGTAGCAATTTAACTTTAAAATACTCATTTCAATCTTAATAAAATAATTTATAGTCATATAAATATATTAAATTCTTTTAGATTATAAATTTCAAAAATCTTCATTTCATTTTTAAATTTTGTATCAAATTAAATTAACTATTTTGGGTCAAGAAGTATAAAGGGAAAAAAAGCAAAAGCAAAAACCAGAAACAGAAACACATATTCTCACACACACACAGTGAGGACTGAGGAGTCAAAAGTCTGCATCACAATGTAATCTCAGCAGATTCACCCCTCCCCGAGAATCCCCCACCCCACGCCACCACCCCACCACCCCACCCCCACTCTACCCCTTTTAGAATCAGACAAAGATCACAGAGCATTGCCACTTTACTTTGTTTCTTTAAAAATTTACCCCTATACACTATTTTCTTCTTTCTTTCTTTCTTGTGTGTGTACTTTGTTCCCTTTTTCACTTTTTTTTGGTCACTACACTATTTTTACTTCACTTTAGTTCAAGAAAGAGCAAAATCCAAAACCCCATTTGCCCTTTTTTGCTCTTAAGGTTCCATTCTTGATAAACTTATCAGTAAAAATCTAGTCTTTACTCTTCAGTTTCAGTGAATCCTCAAGGTACATTCACATTTTCTTTGTTTTTTTTTTTATGTAAATCATGTGGATTTTATAGAAAAAATGATTTCTTTTTGCTACATTTTTTTTAAATTGTAAATCATGTAGATTTTATAGAAAAAAATGATTTCTTTTTGCTGCATTTTTGTTTTTTTGATGTAAATCATGTGGATTTTATAGAAAAAATGATTTCTTTTTGCTGCATTTTTGTTTTTTTTGATGTAAATCATGTGGATTTTATAGAAAAAAATAATTTCTTGTTGCTGCATTTTTGGGTTTTGTGTTTTGAAAATGCTAGGCTGGTTTTTACTTGTTTGATATTTGTCTATCATAATGTGCTTTTGTTTGCTTTTTCTTTATGTGGGTAAGAGAAGTTTTTGTATAAAGTTTGCCCATGTCATTAGTAAAGATCCAATTTTTTGTTGCTCTAGTATTTTTTTGTTTTGTTTTGGATTGCTTTTTCTTGAGGTAAGGTTTGTGTACATTTTCTCTACTTCACTTTGGTTCAAGAAAGAGCAAAAACCCCAAATCCCCTTTCACCTGTTTTGCTCTTAAGCCTTCATTCTTGATAAACTTATCAGTCAAAATCCTAGTCTTTTCTCTTCAGCTTCAATGAACCTTTAAGCTACATTTACTTTTCCTTTATGGGGTTTTGTTTTTTTGATATAAATTATGTGTTTTCTTTGGAAAAAGCCTCTTTACCTCCCCAAAGTAGTGGTAAGGTCTGCGTATACTCTAGCCTCCCAGACCTCACTTGTGGAATTTCACTCGTTATGTTGTTGTTGTTGTTGATGTAAATCATGTGGGTTTTATAGAAAAAAATGATTTCTTTTTGATGCATTTTTGGGTTTGTGTTTTGAATTCTTGGTTAGTTTTTGCTTGTTGATGTTTTGTTAGAGCATAATGTGGTTAGATTTTTGGCTTTCAAAAGACTGGTTTTGTATTTCTTTTGTCTTTATTTGCTTTTCTCGTCTTTGTTCCTGGATTTGCTACATTTGAGCCGAGACTCTTTCAGAAATAGCCTCTCTACTTCGCCGAGGTAGTGGTAAGGTCTGCATACACTCTACCCTCCTAGACCACACTTGTGGGACTTCACTGGTTTGTTGTTGTTGTTTGTTAGTGGGTAGGAGAAGTTTTTGAGACAGTTTCCTCAGAGGATTAGTAAAGATCCAATTTTTTTGTTGCTCTAGTATTTTTTGTTTTGTTATGAACTGTTTAGACTCCACTTTATGGGACTATACTGGATATGCTGTTGTTGTTTTGTATGGGAAAGAATTGATTTTTATTTATTTTTGATGTTATGAAGGTTTGAAGCATTCAGATCTGACTCGATGAATGGTTTGGCGTTATTCTGATTATCCTTCAAGAGGTTCTTTTCCCCTACTTTATAATTTGACTTATTCACATGATAAACATCTATTAGTAGACATTCTCAAGATTTTGCCTTCTCATTTTTGGCTACATTTGTTTAACGCTCTGTTTGGGTTCAACATTTGCAGCAGTAACATAATTCGGCGTTGTATCTGCTGAGGTCTTTCTCCTGTTGATCGTTGGTTCACATTCTGGTGGAGAATCAGAGGGTTTTGTGTTAAGTGTTGTTGTGCCGACCTCGAAAATGCAGAGACCTCCACAAGAAGATTTCTCACTCAAAGAGACCAAACCCCACCTCGGTGGAGGGAAGATCATTGGTGATAAGCTCACTAGCACATATGACCTTGTTGAGCAAATGCAGTATCTTTATGTTCGAGTGGTGAAAGCTAAGGATTTACCTGGGAAGGATGTTACGGGTAGTCTTGATCCTTACGTCGGGGTTAAGCTCGGGAACTATAAGGGTACGACTCGTCATTTTGAGAAGAAGTCGAATCCTGAGTGGAATCAGGTGTTTGCTTTCTCCAAGGATAGGATTCAGGCTTCTGTACTGGAAGTGATTGTGAAAGATAAGGATGTTGTTAAGGATGATTTTGTGGGTCGTGTTCTGTTTGATTTGAATGAGATCCCGAAAAGGGTTCCCCCCGATAGTCCTCTCGCTCCACAGTGGTATAGATTGGAGGAGAGGAATGGCAATAAGGTCAAAGGAGAGTTGATGTTGGCTGTTTGGATGGGAAATCAAGCCGATGAAGCCTTTCCTGAAGCATGGCATTCAGATGCTGCAGCTGTTAGTGGGGCTGATGGTCTTGCAAATATAAGGTCTAAGGTGTACCTTTCACCAAAATTGTGGTACCTACGAGTTAACGTGATCGAGGCGCAAGACTTGATTCCAAGTGACAAAAGCAGGTTTCCAGAAGTTTTTGTCAAGGCCATCCTTGGAAATCAAGCATTGAGAACCAGAGTTTCCATGAACAAGACCATCAATCCCATGTGGAACGAGGACCTGATGTTTGTAGCGGCAGAACCGTTTGAGGAGCCACTAATTTTGAGTGTGGAAGATAGAGTTGCACCGAACAAGGATGAAGTTCTTGGGAGGTGTGCTATTCCTTTGCAGTATGTGGATAGGAGGTTGGACCATAGACCTGTGAATACTAGGTGGTTTAATCTTGAAAAGCACGTTATTGTCGAGGGAGAAAAGAAGGAAATCAAGTTTGCTAGCCGAATTCACATGAGAGTATGTCTCGAAGGAGGCTACCATGTTCTGGATGAGTCAACCCATTATAGTAGTGATCTTAGGCCAACTGCAAAACAGCTGTGGAAATCTAGCATCGGTGTTCTTGAAGTAGGTATTCTGAGTGCTCAGGGCCTGTCACCAATGAAAACAAAGGATGGGCGGGCAACGACAGATGCCTATTGTGTAGCAAAGTATGGGCAGAAGTGGGTGCGGACAAGGACAATTATAGATAGCTTTGCTCCCAGGTGGAACGAGCAATACACCTGGGAAGTTTTTGATCCTTGCACTGTTATAACTATTGGTGTATTTGATAATTGCCATCTGCAAGGAGGAGATAAATCTGGAGGGGCCAGGGACTCAAGGATTGGAAAGGTCAGGATCCGTCTTTCAACTCTTGAAACTGATCGTGTCTACACGCATTCATACCCACTGCTGGTCTTGCATCCTACCGGAGTGAAGAAGATGGGTGAAATTCACTTGGCTGTGAGATTTACTTGCTCGTCGTTGGTGAATATGATGCATATGTACTCTCAGCCTTTGTTACCCAAAATGCACTATCTTCACCCGTTAACTGTTAGTCAGCTGGACAGTTTGAGGCACCAAGCCACTCAAATCGTCTCCTTGAGGCTGAGTCGTGCTGAGCCGCCTTTGAGGAAAGAGATTGTAGAGTATATGTTAGATGTTACGTCTCATATGTGGAGCATGAGGAGAAGCAAGGCCAACTTTTTCAGGATTATGGGCGTTTTAGGTGTGGTAATTTCTGTCGGAAAATGGTTTGATCAAATATGCAATTGGAAAAACCCCATCACAACCGTTCTCATCCATATCCTGTTCTTGATACTGGTGTTATATCCCGAGCTTATTCTCCCTACCATTTTCCTCTATCTCTTCCTAATCGGTATTTGGCACTACAGATGGAGGCCAAGGCATCCTCCTCACATGGATACTCGCCTTTCTTGTGCTGATACTGCTCATCCCGATGAGTTGGATGAGGAATTTGATACTTTCCCTACTTCACGTTCTCCTGATATTATTCGTATGAGGTATGACCGCTTAAGAAGTATTGCAGGGAGGATTCAGACTGTCGTTGGCGACTTGGCTACTCAAGGCGAGAGGCTCCAGTCTTTGCTGAGCTGGAGGGACCCTAGAGCGACATCATTGTTTGTCATTTTCTGCTTGGTTGCTGCCGTTGTGCTCTATGTCACTCCATTCCAAGCTGTGATGCTCGTGACCGGATTTTATGTATTACGACACCCAAGGTTCCGCTACAAGCTTCCATCCGTGCCGCTTAACTTCTTCCGAAGGTTACCTGCTAGAACAGACTGCATGCTATAAGCCATGCCTTCAAACAGCTATCGTCTCTGTCACCTAATGTTCTTCCCATTAAATCGTCGAAAATGATGTAGAAATTTATGGAGCTGTTCTTTTCGATATTAGGTCCTAGTAGTGTTTTGCATAAGATCCTGGTGAAACTGTTAGATCTAGTGAGTTGGTGATGCAAAAACTATATAATGTAATCATGCCGAATCTAAGTTATTTATTTTGAACAAGCTCCATGCTCAATTCAAAGTACTTCCTATGCAGTTGGAATGTGTTTTTGGTTCATTCTTTGACAAAATGTTCGAGCCGTGAAAGCAGTCACTAATGTTTGCATTAAGTTAAGTTGTCGTCTACGTCACACCCAAACAACTCCTTAAGGTGCAGCCCTTCTCCGTACCTTGCTAACACGGGATGCTTTGCGCATTAGGTTGCCCATTTTCTTCCATATAGACATAATGTGTTTTTGGTTCATTCTTTGACATAATCTTCGAGCCGTGAAAGCAATCACTAATGTTTGCGTTAAGTTGTCTATGTCATACCCAGACAAATCCCCCGAGGTGTGGCCCTTCTCCGAACCCGGGATGCTTTGTACATTGGTTTACTTAAGGATGAAGCTTTCTTGTGTTGATATTAAGTCATATTGTTTAATAACCTGTTGGGAATGTTATGAGGTTGATGGTTTATAAAATATTATATTATTATGCAATAACTACTTTTGTTGTTCATAATTGTTTAATATTGTACTTGTATAATATAATGCAACTTGAAGATATTTTTGTTGGTGGTTTTTGTCAACTCATTTGTTGAAGTATAAAGAAGAGAGTGGAGAAGAATCTAGAAGAAGCAATAATTAGACTAGTGGGCTTTCTGTTATAACTGTTTTTTAGTTAGTTACACTAGTGTTAACGGCTTGTTAGTTAGTTAGTAAGCCTAATCCCTAGCCTATAAATGTATATGACAATACACATTGAAGGATGATGAATACAACAAATCTATTCACTCTCTAACAATCTTTCTCATTTACTCATCTCATTCTTCTTCTTCCTCTAAATCTGTTTTTCTTTTGCCTTTCATCTAAAGAGCTGCTAGCAAGTATTATAGCAGTGTATGGTTAATTACATGGTATCAAAGCCATTACTCACTAGCAAACGAGTAGAGCAAGATCGATTCTGGTGCATTGATTTCTTCACTGGAAAATCAAAGAATCTTAATACAAGAATTGAAGGTCTGCAACAATGGTAAATCCAAATGCTTCTGTTGATCCTGCTGCTGAGGGTTCTAGAGTTACTCCAAGTTCTTTGGATTACAATCATCCTCTCTTCCTAAGTCCTTCTGATGTGAGTGGCATAAAGATTATTTCTTTTCAGTTAACAGGGATTGAGAACTTCTTAATTTGGTTTAGATCCATGCGCATTGCTTTACTTGGAAGAAATAAGTTGGGCATGGTGGATGGAACATGTTCTAAAGACAAGTTCTCAGTTGAATTAAGTTGTCATTGGGAAAGAGTGAATGCAATTGTACTTTGTTGGATCATGAACTCTGTTTCTAAAGAATTACTAGGAGGAATTATGTATGCATCTGTGGCAAGTGCTTTCTGGAATGAACTGTTTGAAAGGTTTAACAAAGTAGATGAGGCCAGAACATTCAATCTTCACAAAGAGATTGCTACATTATCTAAAGGTACTGCCTCTGTATCTGTGTATTTCTCAAAACTCAAGGATCTGTGGGAAGAGTTTGAGGCTCTAGTACCTGCACCTGGGTGTGAATGTGATAAATCTAAGGAGTATGTGGTACATCTACAAAAATTGAAGTTGTTTCAGTTTCTCATGGGTCTGAATGAGTCCTACACACAAGTAAAAAGTCAAATCTTGCTTATGACCTCTCTCCCAAGTGTTAACCAAGCTTATGCAATGGTAATAAGTGATGAGAGTCACAAATCTATTGCAAATCAGGCAGGGATTTTGGGTATGAATCCGCAACCACTGGGAAGAATCTTGATCTAGTCATGTATGCAAGAAATGGTGCAGGTGGGAGTCAAGGCCCCAAGTACAAAAGAAATGTCAATTTGCAGTGTGATTTCTGTAAACTCAAAGGTCACAGCAAAAAGAACTGCTGGAAATTACTTGGCTATCCTCAAGATTATAAAGCTAAGAAGAAGTTCAGGCATGAAGGATAAAACACAGCCTACAATGTGGCCTTAAGTTCTCATGACTCCTCAGCAGATCAACATGGTTGCTACACTAAGGATACAAGACAATCAGTAACTGCAAGTACTCAGATGGATCAACTAAGTCAGATAGGAAATACAGCTTTTACCAAGGAACAATATGAGAAAATCTCTTAATTGATAAACAAAAGTAACTCTGTCAACACATCTACTGAATCTGCAAATGTAACAAGTGCAGGTATTTCTGCTTGTTTAACTTCTTTTGATTCACAGAAATGGATTATAGATACTAGTGCTACTAATCATATGGTAGGTAATTCAAGATTATTACTTAACAAGACTGTTACAGAGTTACAAAATCCAAAGAAAGTGTATCTACCAAATGGTGATACTACAATGGTTACTCATGTGGGAACTAACTGTTTAGCAGAAGGAAACACCATTACCAATGTCTATCACATCCCACAATTTTTATGCAGTCTCCTATCAGTGTCACAAGTAACTAAGGAGTGGAATTGTTTAGTGAACTTCTTCCCTAATTTCTGTGTTTTCCAGGATCTTTATATTGGAAAGGTGAAGGGGATTGGGAAGCTTGATGGAGGTTTATACTTACTAGACGAACAACCAAGCACTGAAGTTGCAGGAGTAACCAAAGTCACTACTGAAGGAATTGTGGAAAAGACACAAGCTGAAGTGGATCTGTGGCACCAAAGATTAGGACATGCTTCAACTGGTGTACTAAAGAGAGTTGTAGATCATGGAGTACAAGTGATAGAAGACAGAATAAAGCAATGTAGAATTTGTCCTAGTGCTAAACAGACTAGATTACCATTTGTGTCAACTAATCTTCAAACTACTTGTTATTTTGATCTTGTTCACATGGATTTGTGGGGACCATACAAAGTACCAACTATGAATAGAAACAAGTATTTTCTAATAGTTGTTGATGACTTTTCAAGGTTTACTTGGGTGTTTCTATTAAAGTTTAAGTCAGATGTCTTTTGTCAAGTACAAAAGTTCCTTATGTATGTCAAAACACAGTTTGAAAAAACTGTCAAGGTCATCAGAATTGATAATGGCACAGAGTTTGTTAACTCATCGTGTCAAAAGCTGTTCCAAGATAATGGTGTAATCCATCAAACAACTTGTCCATATTCTCCTCAGCAAAATGATGTTGCTGAGAGAAAACACAGACACATCTTAGAGGTCACAAGAGCTATCAGGTTTCAGGCTGGCATTCCAATAATGTTCTGGGGCTATTGTGTTCTCACTGCAGTGTACATCATCAATAGGCTACCTAGCTCAGTTGTTCAGCACTTAACCCCTTATGAGAAATTGTATGGTAAAAGGTCAAACTGTGATCATCTCAGGGTCATGGGGTGTCTATGCTATGTCAAGGTGTTAAATGAGCATGACAAACTCATGCCTAAAGCAAAAACAATTGTTATGATGGGATATTCCAGAACTCAGAAAACTAACATCTTCTCTGTCAGTAGAGATGTCTCATTCAGAGAAGATGTGTTTCCATTCAAGCTACTACAACTACAAACTCAGCCACCCCATCACATTTTTCCTTTGAAGGATCAATTTCAACTACTAGGTGGTGATGAGATGTGTCCACAGATAACAACAACCATGGCACCTCAAGGGGTTCCTGATCAGGAAATTGAACAGGTTTCTGGTCAGATAAGTCAGTAGGACCAGCAATTACAGGCTACTCCTCTCTCTACACATTCCATATCTAAGGTATATTAAAGAAGATCTACTAGAGGTCCACAACCTGTAACTCAAGTATATCAAAGAAGGTCTACTAGAGATCAAAGGGTCACTAACTCAAGTGGTCAACAAGAGCAGCAAGTGGAAGTGATTCTCACTCCAACAAACTCTACTCATCTGGACCAAAGGAAGTCAAGTAGGGACAGAAAGCCACCTACATGGATGCATGATTTTGTCTAAAAGAATACAAAGAAAGTACCTCATGCACTTGTCAATCATGTGTCATATGACAAACTCTCTTCAGCTTATAAAAACTATGTACTGAAGTCTTCTTGTGTCACTGAACCTATAAGTTACACTAAGGCTTGTAAAGACCTTAAATGGGTGGAAGCAATGAAGAATGAGATAGATGCACTGAATTCCAATCATACTTAGAAAATAGTTACTTTGCCTAAAGGGAAGAAATCTATTGGTTACAGGTGGATATACAAAGTAAAGTATAAGGCTTTAGGTGATGTTGAAAGATTTAAAGCCAGACTGGTTGCAAAGGGGTATGAACAAAGAGAAGGAATTGACCACAAAGAAACATTTTCACCTGCTGTGAAAATGGAAACAGTAAGAACTATCCTTGCTACTGCAGCTAGAAAGAATTGGTTTATACATCAAATGGATATTTATAATGCATTCTTGAATGGTGATTTAAATGATGAGGTCTACATGGATCTACCTCAAGGATTTGCTAGTCAGGGGGATAATGTAGTATGTAGACTACTCAAATCCCTATATGGACTAAAACAAGCACCAAGGCAGTGGAATAGAAAGTTATCAGAGGTATTACTAAGGTCTCAGTTTACTCAGAGCCAATTTGATCTATCATTATACATCAGAAAGACATCAGAAGGAGTCACATTGGTGCTAGTATATGTTGATCACTGGAGATAAATTAAAGCTGATAGAAGAAACCAAGGCAATCCTACATCAGAACTTTAAGATGAAAGATCTAGGTGAACTGAGATTTTTCCTTGGAATAGAATTTGCAAGGTCTGATAAAGGGATATTGATGCATCAAAGGAAATATGCCTTGGAACTATTGTCTGAGTTAGGCTTAACAACAGCTAAACCTACAGCTACTCTTATGGACTACAACATCAAACTGACATCCAAACAGTTTGATGAACATGTTAAGCATGGGAAGTCTACTGAGGATCCTCCAACAGATCAAGTTGCTTACCAAAAGCTAATTGGTAAGCTATTGTACCTGACTATGACAAGGCCAGACATAGCCATGTGTGTTCAGACATTAAGTCAGTTTCTTCAGGATCCTAAGAAGTCTCACATGGAAGCAGCACTAAGGGTTGTGAAGTATGTTAAGAACTAACCAGGTCAAGGTGTGCTACTGTCTAGTAATACAGATGACAGAATAAGTGCCTATTGTGATGCAGACTGGGCATCATGCCCTCAGACTAGAGGGTCTGTAACAGGCTACTTTGTGAAGGTTGGAGAATCACTAGTTTCCTGGAAATCAAAGAAGCAAACTACTGTCTCCAAGAGTTCAGCAGAACCAGAGTTTAGAAGTCTTGCTGCAGTCACAACAGAGTTGGTTTGGATCCTAGGCCTGATGAAAGAAGTTGGGAGTGAAGTAGTTCTATGTAGATGTGTTCAGTGATAGCAAGTTTGCTATGCAAATAGTAGAAAATCCAATATACCATGAGAGAACAAAACATATTGACATTGACTGCTTCTTTATCAGGAAAAACTTGTGCAAGGAATGATCAAAACTCACTACATTGCAACCCAAGATCAGCTTGTAGACATGCTGACTAAGGGATTGACAAGAGCACAACAAGTTCATCTCGATGCCAAGCTAGGTATCTGTGACATCTTCACACCTTCCTAGCTTGAGGGGGAGTGTTGAAGTATAAAGAAGAGAGTGGAGAAGAATCTAGAAGAAGCAATAATTTGACTAGTGGGCTTTCTATTATAACTATTTTTTAGTTAGTTACACTAGTGTTAACGGCCAGTTAGTTAGTTAGTTAGCGTAATCCCTAGCCTATAAATGTATATGACAATACACATTGAAGGATGATGAATACAACAAATCTATTCACTCTCTAACAATCTTTCTCATCTACTCATCTCATTCTTCTTCTTCTTCTTCTTCTTCTTCTTCTTCTTCTTCCTCTAAATCTGTTCTTCTTTTGCCTTTCATCTAAAGAGCTGCTAGCAAGTATTATAGCAGTGTATGGTTAATTACATCATGAAGACAAAAAACTGTACGTTTTATATGATTCTCAAAGAAAAAAGTACATTGTGCTCCACTAAAGCTCTCGTTATGTACGTAGATTGAGAAATGGATTGACCAAACACGCGTTTGATTCAAAATGGATAATATCAAGTTACGAGTATCTTTTAGTTGATTCCCCCAACAAATGATATTTGAGCCAGTAATTAGAACATGGGGCCTATGGCTTAGTGTCTTTGTTCGTCGTCTACTGGCTGACTATGTTGCACAGACTCTATCTTCACTTTCGATGCTGTATTCATGTTGGATTCTTCAAAAATACACTAGTTCTGAAGAATCCAACATGTGTCCATTGACATTCTTGAAGAGTCCGAGCAATATAGCTGATTAACAAGATGGGGTGCGACATCATGTTAGGCGAATAATATCACATAATTATCTTTGAGTTGATCTAGTCGAACGAAAATTACTTCATGGAAAAGCAAAAGAGCATGTTACTATGGATGCAAAAACATCTCATGGACCACAAAATATTTCCAAAAAAAGAAGTAAATGAAAGACTTTTTTTTATGGAATATTCTCTCTTTTTCTATTTTTTTTGGTTTGCTTTTCCCTTTAAAGCTGGATAACAACAAGGGCTCGTTTGGTGAGGGAATAAATTATTCTGAAATTATCCTCGGTTGTTATCCCACCTTCAATAAAGAATAAAATCACACTACAATCTTGAGAAAAATAACATAAACATACACCTTAACTTAACGTATTTATACAAATCCCCACCCTTATAAAATAAAAAAGGGCAGTCCGGTCCATTAAAGCTCCCGCTATGCGCAGGGTCCGGGGAAGGGCCCTATCACAAGGCTTGAACCCGTGACCTCCTGATCATATGGTGGCAACTTTATCAGTTATTCCAAGGCTCCCCTTCCCCACCCTTACAAAGTACTTACAAAAATCCCAACTAATTATGTATGTATCTTGGATGTATCGGAAGCTAATTATGTATCTCGACAGATCCAAAATCGAAAAAAATATATCGGGAACTAATTATGTATCTTTACAAAGAAAAAAAATATATTTTTAGTTGGATTTATTATGTATCTTGACAGACCCAAAATAAAAAAAAATGTATTGAGAGCTAATTATGTATCTTTACAAAGGAAAAAATATATCTTTGTTGGATGTATCGAGAGCTAATTATGTATTTCGATATATTCAAAATCAGGAATTTTAGTAATTATGCAAAATATCAGGATTTTCTGTAATTAAGCTCCAAACTGTCGGGATATATGTTGTTTGCCCATAACTAAGCACTAATCCCTTGTAACAAACGAGCCCTAGCGATGAAAAGTAACAATGGGCTTCCCTTGCTTTGGGGCTTTGGAGAAGAAGGGCCCAAATGTACACAAAGATCTGGGCTGATTGACCCTAATTACTTGCAGGCTTCCTCTTTGGGCTTGAGTGAAGATTAATTGGGCCTTATATCTGATATTGCACAAATAGGAGCTTCATGGTGTTACGATTTAAATTTAGAAAAATTACGCGATGTAGCAAATATTTACACTGTATTTATGAACGTAACTACAATATTTAAAAATATACGAAATATAGCTACTGTATTAATGAAATATAAATATCAACACTGATACAATAACTTTCGCGCGATCTTTAGTTCATATAGTATGCGTTTTGATGCTCACCTGATGCGACAAACCTAATATCACATGATATAAGTATAACTAAAAGGGACGACCCAGTTCATACCTACTCCGTAGGTGTCGGGGAGATATAAGTATAACTATGTCTCTTAAATATGCAAATTTTAGCTACGTTTGTATTTACGCTCTAAACTAAGCTATTTGTGAAATTTTCTCTTTAAACTTTGGTCTCATTAGGAAAAAATGTTTCAAACATAACCTTTTAAGGGAGTAAAATCCTCGCAAGTTGCCGAGTAATTTCTTATTTGATATGACACTTGTTTTAACAATAAGTTATGATGATCGTCAAGATTTATAGCAAAAAATCTATTGTTGTGACATTAACAAAAAAAAAAGGAAAAGTAAAAAAAGAGGAAGAGATATATAATTGGATTAGAAGGTTCAATGTGAAACGTAACATGGGACTTAGCAGCAAAAATCTATATAACAAGTCATCATTAATTTGTCATGAAGCCATATTTAGACTCTGTGTGTGTGTTCTTGTTTGTTCCAAATTGTCCTAACATGGCCACCACAACTCAAAGTTGCACAAAAGACGATTGCGGTGAAGTGGTAAGTACTAAGTAATCTTTTATTCTTAATTGGCGGTCTTGGGTTCGAGCTATGGATATGAAATTTGTTTTGGCCGGAAGCACTTTAATTTACCCTCTAAAGTACGACTTCCTAATGCAAATTTGGATTAATCAAACCCAAAGTTGATATCAGACACTGGATGAGCTCTTTACAGACTTTTCATCTGGTCCTACACGGCACAAATCCAAATTGACTGAATCAATAAAGACTTTTCATCTAAATCCTATAAGACACAAATCCAGATTGACTGATTCAATAAAATTCAAATACAGGATGATTTAAAACAAAAAAAAGGAGGCATGTGAAAAGTGAAATTAGGAAAATTGAAATAAACCTTTTCAATTTTTCAATCTTTTATTTATTTAAATATTAATTAATACAACCAGACTTCTCTATAATAATCTTCTAACATAATATTTTACTATAATGATCAATAACTCTTTTCTTGGAATCGATTTTACATGTTATGTTATTCTATATGTTCTCTATAACACTACAACAATTAAAAAACGCATATATCATAATTCAGTAACTTTAGCCAAAATCTTATATTTATATTAAGAAATTTATTAAATACGTATAAATAATTATCCAGACTTTAGCCAAAATCTTATATTTATATTAAGAAATTTATTAAATACGTATAAATAATTTATCCAGAACTCCATAAGCTACATTTTCTGAAATTCAAAATTCTGAATTCACCGAACCTATTTGATATTCCAATTTTCCACCCCACAAAAAGGAAATTTCCTCTCAACAAGTAGAATAGAAAAGGTGTAAATGATTTGAATGTAAATTTGGAAGACAGTAAGTGAGAATACTAAGTCAAGGCAAACAAAAACAATTTCAGATACAAATGAAACCTAATTCAAAAAGTGATCAACAATTTTCTATTTTTAGAAAGCAGAAAAAGAGGGCACATTCATTGACCCCAAATTGTAGATTTGGACCAAGAATTATAATTTGTTGTTTGGAAAGAGTAGGGAGGTAGTTTGTTGGAAAAATTAATATGGTCTATGTTGGTTACTTGGTCCATCCCCTAACACTTTGGGGGAGTTCATCAGTCGGTTTGATTTAGTTTTGTGTATTATTATCAATTTTGTTTGTTGGTTATTGATTTGTAAACCTACAATAACAATAACATACTTAGTATATGACTATATTCTCACAAAGTTAGGTCTGAGAAAGAAAAATTTACACAGTTCGTACCATTAGGGCCGGAGCTAGCTAATAGTGAGAGGGCCGAACCCCTTCGGCGGAAAATTATACTATTTATACAAGTTTAAAATTATTTTTTTAATATATATAGCAGATATTGAACCCCCTTCGACTAGTTCTTTTGTTCACATTTTTCGATTTTGAACCTCCTTAGTTAAGATGTTGGCTCTGCCACTGCTTCCCGCCCTTAAACTGAAGGTACTTCATTTGTTCCAACTAAAGTCAGACCTCTCTATAATAATAATTTTATTATAATTTATAACGGTCACATTTTTGGAGAAATTGATTTTCATGTTATGTTATGTTATATGTTCTCTACAACATCATTTTACTGCATCATTCAGAAAATATCTAGATAAATGCCATTGCTATAGAGAGATTAAATTGTAATTATCATTTTGAAAATTAAATTTGTTCCGATATATAATTTATCATTTTATCAGGAAAAAGAAGTGTATATTACCTTTTTTTTAAAAAAATAAAAAATTCATTTGATTTATCCTTACTGTGTTAACTAGTGGAATGTTAATTAAGTGAAATGCTTAAAAGGGAAACAAATTAAAAGATAACTAAGATAAATTCTCTTATAAGCAAAAAGTCTCTTAATTAAAAGATAATTGCAAAATCTTATAATATAAGGTGAAAGTAGCCGTAAAAAGCAACCAAGAAAATAAATAAATTATAGATTGTTTTTTATTATTTATTTGACTTTATTTATTAAGTTTATCTTTAAAGGTTTTTAAAATATTAGTTTTCCATGCCTTGAAGAAAGTTCTCAACCCCCTTCTTTAAAGTCTCAAGTCGTTTAGCATAACAAATTTTTGCCTTTTTGTGAAAAAATAATTGATAGAAACCTAACATGGGAAATTGGAAAATTTCTATCAATGGAATTTGTTATTTATCTTTTTTTAGTCGAGGGTCTAACACAATTTAATTTTTCTATTTTTCTAATTTTTTAGATATTAATTATGAAATTTTACTGAATATATTATTGTTATTGCTATTTAATTCTCCCCACTCAATGTTTAATTCTTTTTTCTTATCATTATAACTTTTGAGAACTAATTAAAAATAGGGTAAAAACTTACACTAACATGATTAGTACATAAAATAAATTCATGACATATATGGATTTGTACATAAAATCATTATCACTTACTCATCAAAATCACATAATTATAGTAACTTTAGACGATTAATTTGGTGTAAATATTCGATAAAGGAAGAATTAGTTTTTTAGTGTAAGAAAAAGAAGGAAAATATTATTTTACAAAAAATTAAAATAAAGGGAAGGAAAGAAAAAAAAAAGAATAATAATAAATCCAGCATCTCCCACAAAGTTTCTAACCTTCTGATAGTCATATTGCTCTTTTCCTATTGACTTTCATGAACAAAAATAGACTCAAAATAGTATAAGAAAAATTAAATTATAGATTATTAATTTTTTAATTGGTTGACAAGAGGTTCAATGATGGATTGTCAAAGAATAAAATAAAATAAAATAAAATAAAAGAAAAGGTAGCTTGTGATAGAAAGATTAGTGCAACCTAATTAATGAGAAGAAAATATTATGAAGAAAATAATTGATCAAAGATACACTGTATCGAATCATGTTTTAATTATGTTATTATACATTCCAAGTGTCACTTTTTTTAATTATACATAAGGAAGGAGATTATAAGACGAACAACTCAGATAGTCAAACTCTCATCAAGAAGATGAAAATTATATAATTATTTAACTGAATTACTATGACACCTTCAAGCATATATCTGTTAAACATGAAACAAAGAATAATTCTAATAGAAAAAGATGTAATTATGTGGATTATACTTAACTATACTTTTGAAATAAACAATAAAAAGTGAATTTAGAAAAAAGGAACAAAATCTACACAGGTGATGTGTTTTAATATTTGTACAATTAATAATTCACTATGTAATTAATGTAACATCAAATAAAAAGATGTACTAATTAAGAAAATTGATAGCACATGATTCATAAGCTTCTCTTATAATTCATTTTCTCAATTGAAATAGGAAATCAAGGAAACCAAAAATGTTTACTAATTTTTAAATTGATTATTCAATTATTTTAATTAATTAGTCATGACTTGTATTGTTCTTTTAGCAGCATTTATATGTATGACTAAATAATTATATTAGTATCTTTTAGTTCTATTTTGTACGTCTTTGATATTATAGTCAATATTTATAAAATAGTATTTATTGTTAAATTAAAGGGAATGAAAGCAAGATTTGGTGACCTAAATTTCAAAGAACAACATGCGTGAATTAATTCGATTTCAAGAAAACAACTTAATTATATAAATGAAAATTAGCAGGTTGGAGGTAAGATTTTTATTTAGGGATTCAAAAGTACGCACACGAATTAGCTGAAGAGGATTTAATATCTACAATATATATATATATATATATATATAAAAAAAATAATTTTAATCATGTATAAATAGTATAATTTTTTCACCGAAGGAGGTTCGAACGATACCCCTAAGTATATGCTAGCTCCGCCCCGGAAAGAAGATGATTAGACATGATGACATGACACACTTGTTGTTTAGCGAAAACGTGACTCTAGATTGGACGATACAGAGGTCCATGATTAAGATGTATAGAAGATTAGTAGATAGTCGAGCGTCGTGACTTGTCTAGTTTTCCTTATTCGTATTATTATATTACGACTACTGATCACATACTATCTTTGTTCTTCGATTTTATTTTACTTGTTGTTTCCTTTGCTTCGTTAACGCACTGTGTCGTTTCTACCGTCCTCTTCTCTATCATATTTAACATGACTGCTTCAACTGATGCATCTTTCTTTTCATACCCGACTTTATTACGCTTTATTTGAGTCGAGGTTCTATATATATGTATCAGAAACAACCTTTCCACTTTCACGATATAAAAATAAGATCGCATATACACCACATGATCCTCAGACCTTATTTGTGATTGTAACATTATACTGAATATATTGCTATTATTGTAATTATTATTTATTTAATTAGAAAGAGAGAAACAAAGAGAGAAATATTTTATTTTCAGTTCTTTGGGATGCAATGGTTGACTATTTTATGGTTGGAAGGGTTTGACCTAGCCAATTAGATGAAAGTGATTGAAAAATAAGTATTAATTTGATTAATTAATACTACTCTCTTCTAAAACAATGAGAAATTAATGCATATTATATTCTTTTGTGAGCATATATACACTCTCAAACTTTATTGACAATGAGGTTTCAAATAAAAAATTAGGGTGGACTTGTAACAATATTTTTTTAATGACTCATATCTTTCTAGCTATTTGTATGTGTCAAGTATTGTGAGTTAAGTTCATCCCTGTTATTTTGTTTAAAAATTAAATGTGTGAATATAAACATAAAAAATCTACTCTTTTTAAATTGTTACTCAAAATGTATAAAATTTACTGAAAATATATTTTGTCAGATTTCCTAGATACCCTATATATATATATATATATATATATATATATTTGAAATAAAATTTATATATTTATAAATTATAGAAAGTACTATAAGTGACAATAGTTATTGGTTTAAAATATTAAAAAAAATTTTAAAAAATATAATCGAGGGTTTTTTTTTTTTTAAGAGGATCAACTAGCCTTGTAATTTGGGCAAGCATGCTACTAATCTTTGTTGTCCCTCTCAGTGTGTTATAGTGACTAATTAATATATTATTATTCCCACAATATAAGTCAAAGTAATTTCACCAATATATAGTGACTATCTAACAATCAGCACATGTAGTACAATAACTAATTACTCCATTATGTGATTTTTTTGGGTGTGTAAATTTATGGATTATTTATTAAAATTATATTACATGCTTTCTATGTCTTAATTTTCGATCAGCTGATTATATATCCAATTGATATAATTATACATTAATTGTATTAGCTTTTCAAACTTAGCTTGAGGTAGAATTGGTTCAATGATTACAACATATATAATTGGCATATATATATATATATATATATATATATATATATTTGAGGCATATATATGATAAAAAGAAATCACTTGTTAGAAATAGTTGCATACTTTCTAAATTTATGATCTTCAATTTTTTGATTGAATGGTGTTAAAATATATATAAAAAAAATATATGAAGAAGTCAAGGAGAAATAAAATTTTTTTGGTTATAAGAACTTGTCATTAACATTAATAGAATCAAGTGTACATTCACCATTATGTTATTACTTAACCATGCCCATCAAGTAAGTGTCATGCATGTTCGACCATGACTCTGCCCCGGGCCATCCCAGACCCACATCGCTTTACTATATAGACAGGATGTTGGCGTTGCTCAATAATTTTCTATTTGTTAAGATCAAGCGCTAAATATATATCACGCCAATACTATAGTTGATAGCATAGACACCACAATTCATCAAGCAAGCGCCATGTTCGACCATGACTCGTCTCGGATTATCTGTGCCCAACATCACCTCGGCGTCACCACAGACAAGATTTTGATGTTATCACACACACACACACACACATATATATATATATAAAGGGGCACCAACTTTATTTTTTAACCAAGCTCATCAAACAATTAGTGTCATGTTCGACCATGATTCCATCCTCAACCCACATGTTGGGTTACCCAACCTCCCCTCCCCCTCCCCCCCCCCCCCTTCCCGCCCAGGTTAAAATCATTGAACGCTTATAATTATTTTTTTAAAAGCTACAGCTGGTATCAAGAATCCCACAACTTTACTTCTTAACCAAACTCATCAAGCAAACTAATTGTCATGTTCAATTTTAATTCTGACCCGAGCCAATATCACATGGAACTCGTTAAAGAAAGGATGTTAACGTTATCCAACAAAGAATAAAATAAAGAATTTTAATCTAAATCGTAAACGGAAGTAGCTAGTATGAGTTGTTGGTAGCTTCATGAAAATGTCAAAGGTAATAACCACAAACAAGAAAGTGCATACAAGTCATTTCACAAACTCCCACAACTAAGATGGTTGAACAAGGAAGTTCAAAAACGTCCGTTTCCATATTACAGATTAGTCTAGATATCCTTTATGTCAAAAAAAAATTAAAAAAAATCTTTTTTTTTCTCTTTTAAATTCAAATAAAATTGTATTCCTCGTCTTCTTCTTCTTCTCCTCCTTCTGTTTAAAAATAAATTTGTCTTTTTGTTTCGTTCGCATTCAATTCGCATTTCCTTATCCTTTCTTCACCAAAAAGAGGAGGAAATTTTTTTAGTTTCTCTCTATCTCTGGTATCGTACACCGACTGGTGTGCTAGCTGTCTTACCTTTTTCTCTCTCTATAAAGAGTGCTAGAGCGGTCTGATGCATAAAGCATGCGGCCTACGTCTCTTTTTCTCTCTATAAATAGTATAAAAAAAAAGTTAACATAAAAAATCGAGCTATCATCAGTTTTAGTGTTATATCAAAAAAAAAAAAAATGGGGCTTCAAAGTCATGATAATCAAATTTCTTTTGGAAGTCATGATCATCACCAGTACCATCAACAACCTGAGCAGCATCAGCAGCAGCACCAACACCAACACCTATTATTCCATGATCAGCAGAATAACGCTGATCAGATTACTTTTGGAATGTTACATCAGTCATCTTCTGTCATACCAGAAAACTTCGTGTAATTTATTTCGCGTTTTTCTTTAAATTCAAATTCGATTTTTATCAATTTTTTTTCTTATTGTTCATCATGGAGTTTTGATATATATATATATTTTTTTTTGCAGAAGCAAAGAGAGTAGCAGTACTGGAGGTTATGATATAGGTGAACTAGATGATCAAGCTCTTTTCCTTTATCTTGATGCTCAAGATCCTTCTTCAAATCATGACCAAATACGTACGTCTTTTTACTTTTTTATATTTTGAATTTCATCGTGCTTTTCTCATATTCTTTAACTTTGATTTTATGAAATTGTAGTTTTGCTCTAAAGAGATTTTTTTTGATTTATATTTTTAATCTCTTTAGCGAAAAGTCTGCTCAATCATATTTTTAATTTTTGATTCTATAAAATTATTGTACTTTTATTCTAAAGAGATTAATTCTCTCTAAGATTGTTCTTCTTTATTGACCAGATCCTCGTATAACCATTTCTTCTATTTCATGATCGATACCTTTTAAATTTCTAAGTTTATGTGATACTTTTCGAATTTCGAAACTTTGAGTAAATTTTCTTATCATGAATTTTATCATATGATGCTTTAAAATTCGAACTGTAACACATAAATCGACACGAAGGAAGTTTCTTTATTTGTCTCTTTGTTGGCAGCTTTTCTAAAGTTTTTCAGTTACAATTTTGCAGAAAATAATTCAGAGATGATGAGACCACCAACTCTCAATATTTTTCCATCACAACCTATGCATGTTGAGCCATCATTCACAAAGGTATATTCAAAATAAAAAATTAAACTCAAATTTTTGCATCCTCGACTAGAGGTCTCGAATTTAAGTTCTGAGAATTTGATAAATCTTGTTGAGAGCACCACTCTCGAAATAAATCCTATAAAGCGCGAACTTCAATATGAATATCAAACACCGACCAGAAAAAGAACAAAAACAAGTGTAACTTGATGTGCATACAAAGACAATATGTATAATAATAATAATGTTTAAGTTTGTTGTCCTTAACTACTTTGTTTTCTAATTAAGTTTTAGTGACTTGTTATTAAATATTTTTTTTTTTTTTTTTTGTTTTTGGTAGGGAAATGCTGGATTTATTTCCAGTGGTTCTGAGAAATCATCTGAGCCATCCATGATGGAATTATCAAAAACCAAAAATAATGCTCTTTCTACTTTATCTGGACCTGAACCTAAAGTTCCTAAGGTATTTTTTTCTTTCAATTAATTTCTAATGTTTGTAAATAATTCTTTTGCAAAATTACTTTAAATTAATTGCAATTAAATATACATATTCAGAAATTCTACAGGAAGTTTTATAATTGAGAATAACTAATACTTCACAAGATAAAAAAATATTTAAGAAATTTATGGTCCAATGATTTTTTTTTTATATAGTGTCACATAAATTGAAATAAAATTAATTATAGTATTTTTATTCTCGATTATTTAGAAGGTTGATAGTTCTTAATTTTGCACTATTAATTTAATTTAATTTAATTTAATTTCTCCTATGATTTCTTTAATTGTTTGGTGGCAGAGAGAGTGGAATAGGAAAGGTCAAAATTCAGGTTCAGAACAAAATGCATCTAAAGCAACAGATCATAAGGTAAGATTTCTAATTTTTTTTTTTTTTTTTTTTTATAAAACGATAATTTGTTGCACAAAACCTCTTGCATTTATATAGGATTTAGAAAAAGATCGCAGCCTAAGAGGTTTAATATAAACAACGTATTCTAATACAGAAATTAATGATTACTTTCACGCCTCGAATCCGTGCGATAACTTTTTTATGCAAATTTGTATTTTTTTTTTCCTTAGAAATTTTGGTTAATTTCTTTTTTATTTGCAGACATTGAGGAGACTTGCTCAGAATAGAGAGGCAGCTAGGAAAAGCAGAATTAGGAAAAAGGTACTTTATTAAATACATCATTAATTCTTTAATTATTATTTATTTTACAATTAAATCAAAAACATTATACTACTTAGTAAAATTTATTAGCTATGAGCAATTTAGCGATAAAACTTGTAACTAATTACACTACTTATTATTATTTTTAAATTGCAGGCTTATATTCAACAACTAGAATCAAGTAGGATCAGGCTAGCCCAGCTAGAGCAAGAATTACAACGGGCTAGATCTCAAGTAATTTAATTTCTCTTATTTTATCCATAATTATTTTTTCTTCTATATTTACATTAAAATAAAATAAAATAAAAATAAAAATGACCCCAAAATATTTGTAGGGTTTTCATTTTGCTGGCAGTGCTCTTTTAGGAGGAGAGCAAGGACTTTCTGGTAACATTGGAAACATAAGCTCAGGTACAATTTCAATTATCAAAGGCAAATCGACAATTTAAAGTTTATAAATTCTAAATTTTAAGGTGTTTTAGAATAATTATTTGTACCTATTAAATAAAAAATTTAAGACAGATATAAGAGTTTGAATCAAAATTGATGACGTTGTCAAATCTGTACCTTCTACTCTATGCCTCTCTACAATTATCTTATCTTTTAATTCCATATTACATATCCCTACAAAAAACTTAGACATTCTTATTATTCTTAGTATTAAAAAAATTTTCATCACATACTTTTCTATTTACTCATATAATTATTATTAATCTTTAATACTGGATTTTTTTCCGAAACATATTTCTCACTCACCGACCAAATAAAGAAAACGTTACGGAATATAGTTCCATTGAACATTTATCAAGAGAAAATTTACTTGCTAATATTTGTCGCTTTATGTTGCGAACATAATTAAGTACGTAAAGGTTTAACTGAGATGATCACACTCTTTAATCTTTAGTATTAATCTTATTAATCTTTAGTATTCAAAACATTTTACCAAGAACTCTTGATTTACTCCTATTATTATTATCTTTAATACTATATTTTTTCTTGAAAAATATTTCTCACTCACCGACCAAATATAGAAAACGTAACGTTTACCAGGAAAATAGTTCCATTGAAACATTCATTTACCAAGAGAAAATTTAATTGCTTATATTTGTTGCTTTATATTGCGAACATAATTAAGTATGTAAAAGTTTTACTAAGATGGTCACACACTTTAATCTTATTAATCTTTAGTATTCAAAACATTTTATCAAGGACTCTTGATTTACTCATATTATTATTATCTTCTTTAATATTATATTTTTTTTCGAAACATATTTCTCACTCATCGACCAAATATAGAAAATGTAACGTTTTCCAGGAAAATAGTTCCATTAAACATTTACCAAGAGAGAATTTAATTGCTAATATTTGTTGCTTTTATGTTGCGCGAACATAATTAAGTACGTAAAAGTTTTAACTGAGATGGTCACACACTTTATCAGATTAGGCAAAGGTTCTGAGATCGAATTTCTCTCACAGCTACACATAATCAAAATGAATTTTCACATGCTTATTTTCTTTATTTTTTTTTGCATGAATTATAGATGCTGCAGTATTTGATATGGAGTACTCAAGGTGGCTAGAGGAACATCATCGTCTTATGTGTGAACTTCGAAATGCATTGACAGAACATTTCCCAGAGAATGAACTTCGAATGTATGTTGATAATTGTGTGTCACATTACGATGAAATCATGAATCTCAAGGCCATGCTTCTTAAATCCGATGTATTTCATCTTGTTTCCGGCACGTGGAAAACTCCGGCCGAGCGCTGTTTCATTTGGATGGGCGATTTTCGCCCATCTGAGATCATCAAGGTACACATACGATTTAACTTTTATATACTGACAGTGACATTAGTATCAATAATTTGGGAAATAGGGAAAGTTACATGTATATAAGTTGCTTAAGTTCTAGAAATGCAAAACCCTTGTCAAATTGACCTATTTTCTTTTTTAGTCTATTTCATAAAGAATAATCACCAAATTAAAGGATATCCTGGTACGTTTGACGTATCTTTAGACTATATATATTTAAAGTCAAAACAGGTCGATCAATTTGAAACGGAGAGAGTACTTTATTTCTCTCTGTGATACACTGTTAATTAGTAAGTCCCATTATCAATAAATTACTACATTAGAAATAATTTAGAATTAATCTATTTATTTTATCTTTAATGAGACGATTTACACCACTAGTTTTGATTTTTTTCTTTAAATGAAAAGTTCATGCCTAATGTATAAACTTAGTCGCATAAATTGGAACGGAAGGAGTACTCCTACATTTTTCAAAAAACAAAATAAAATTTGGGGTAGAAAATTACAATGTGGATTGTTGAACCCTCACCAACCAACCGAGCTACTAAGATTCTTCGGAAGGAATGCTACATACTTTTTCTAATTTCATCACTTTTTGTTTCTACCTTGTATTATGGGTCATCATTATATCAGTTAGGAGATTAATATATACATTGAGATGAGCTAATTTTGATTATTTATTGTTGTTAATGATGGATGATTAATAGATAATCCTGAGTCAGATAGAGCCATTAACAGAACAACAATTTGTTGGAATTTGTGGATTACAACAATCAACACAAGAAGCTGAGGAGGCTCTCTCACAAGGCTTGGAATCTTTGAATCAATCAGTTTCAGACACAATTGTTTCTGATGCATTATTGGCTAATTCCCCTCAAAACATGGCTAATTATATGGGACAAATGGCTGTTGCTATCAACAAACTTTCCACTCTTGAAGGCTTTGTTAGACAGGTATATATATATATATATATACATGCCATATTTATTAACTCATATTCCCTCCGTCTCAGTTTATGTGATGCAGTATTAACCGAACGTCAAGTTTAAAAATAAAGAAAAGGTCTTCTAGAAACCTCGGGATTGAAAATGGAGGGTGTTTACTATCTGAGCAACCCCATTTCTAAAAGGCATAATACATAAACATGCCCTTTAACTTGGCCTCAAATCACATCTATGACCTCCAACTTTGGGTGTGCATAAGTAGACACTTAAACTTGTATAAAGTTGAACAAATAGACACACACATCCTATGTGGCATAAGACACGTAGTACGTCATGTAGGATAAGAATTGTCAAGTAGGACGCCACGTAGGACATCTATGTCTACTTATTCAACTTTATACAAGTTTAAGTATCTACTTGTGCACACCCAAAGTTGGAGGTCATAAATATGATCTGAGACCAAATTAAAGGACATGTTTATATATTGCGCCATTCTAAACTTTATGTTCTAGAACAATTTCAACACTAAAATAAATTTATCAACATTGTATGCATGACACATAATTGAGATAGATGGAGTCAAGTTATATTTGCTGAGGAGTAGATTGGTAGGGCCAAGATAGAAGAAGTACATCTACTCCTACTTTAGTTGGAAAACCTACTACATATGTTGACCTATTCTCTCCACCTTATTTCCATAATTATATACTTCCACCGTTTCAATTTGTTCGTCAGATTTTAACTTGACATGAATTTTAAAAAAAATAAAGAAGATCTCTGAATCTTGTAGTTTTAAACCAAAAATATGTGAAATATACCAAGATATCTTTTAATCTTGTGGTAAGGTAACTATGTTATCAAAAACCCTAGCTTCCTTTGAGTATTATTTAAATGTCATTTTGGTATGAATTCAGTACAAAAGCAACACTAGACAGAACAATCTTGTAAAATTGACACTACCAAATATATAGGGGAGGGACTCAAAAATACTACACTCAGGCTATGATTTTTGTAACATCGTTTGAATTTTGAGAGTTTAAATATGTAAATTTTATTTCAAAAAATTTAAAGATTTTATATCTAATTCACAAAAAAATTGACTTTCGGAATTTGAATTTGAATGGTGTCATTGCCACATAAATTGGAACAGAGATCATATATTAAGTCATTTTCATAAACCTTTTGATTTGAAACACATTTGAGAGAGCTTGCCCCCATAAAAATATTTCATTTACATATTGTATAACTAAAATTCCCAGCTAATAGTAGTTGTCTTTTCACAGTCAGAATTTGTAATAAAATCTTACATTAAGTCAATAACTACCCTAGCCACAGTAGTTATTGGGATTTCCACACACACACACACATATATATATATATATATATATATTTTACGTTGATGGTGATTTATATATTCAAAATACGAGTTAAATGACTATTTTTCAATGACAGGCAGATAATTTGAGGCATCAAACAATTCATCGACTTCATCAAATCCTAACGAGTCGCCAAGCTGCAAGGTGTTTTCTGGCAATTGCTGAATATTTTCATAGGCTTAGAGCTCTTAGCTCTCTATGGATTGCAAGGCCTCGACAAGAATAATAACTAAATTATAAACTTTTTATTAGCTAGTTATAGCCAGGTTAATTACTATTAGGTCCTTCTTAGTATATTTTCCTAAAAATATACTCACTTTTTTGTCCTTTTTTATTTTTATTTTCCCTTTAACTCTCTTGTTTTTATGTAGATGTATAGACAAACTAAAGAATAACCATAGTAAAATGTAAAAGTAGAAGTTCATGATCTCCTTTTAATTATATGTCTATTGATCTTTTTAATTATTGGTTTTTCCGAGGCAGAGGTAAGGCAAACTTGCATAATGACTTAGTATTGTTCCTACATTTCCCTCGACCTAATCACTTCGGGCGCAACTTGTGTTCAAAAACTCGATGGTTCACGAGATTTTGCAATTCACACCAAATATTACATTTCGTTATGTTTTTTCATGAAATTAAAACTTACCCTCTAAGAGTACTCCACTTTGTGGGACTATTCTAATTATGTTGTTGTTGTTTCTTCCTGATCATGTGATAGTAATTAATCTGGATTATAGAGAGATATCTCACAAAAAAGAATATTAAATTCTCGTTGAAGTTAAAATCAAATATGATTTGGAGTTACTTTCGTGAAATTTAGGTAAAGTTAAGTAACTTTTTCATTATAAAAATTATTTAGTTCCTACTTTATTAACCCTGAAAAAGAAGAAAAAATAATTGACACAAGTAATGACTTTTAACTCTTCTTTTACTGAAATGTCTTAACCCTGAAATAGGAAAATAGATACTATAAGAAATTAATAATGTATAGTACTTTTGAATGATGTTGTTTTCATTTCCTCAATCTATGCCTATGGAATTCTGACGCAGTTTCTTTTATGCATATATAATTTAAGATTGTGCATGAGCTTTTCATTCTATTTCTTGTCCTCGTTCCAGCGTGGTGGATATAGATGAGGAAAGCGAGATTGAGATTGTTTGGACATGTGAAGAGGCGAGGTGCAGACGCACCAGTGGGGAGGTGTGAGAGGTTGGATATTGTAGGTACAAGAAGAGGTAGGAGAAGGCCAAAGAAGTATTGGAGAGAGATTAGTAGACAGGACTAGCGTAACTTCAAGTTACCGAGGACATGACCTTACATAGGAGGGTGTGAATGACGCGTATTAAAATAGAAGGTTAGTCGTGTGGGAGCATTGTCTTATTTTTCAAGGGTTTAGGCTTGTTGATATTTGTCGTGTACTAAGCGCAGTATGGCAGCTGATCCCTGCTAGTGATATCTATATAGTCTGTTGTTTATGGTGTTTTGACTATCGCACTATTTTATTGGTGTTACTATTTTTGGCTTGCAGACTTTGCACTGTTCACTTGTTAGTTGTTATATTTTCTTCATTGTTTCTTTCTTTTTTGTACCTGGATTTGCTGCACTTGAGTTGAGGGTTTTTCAAAAACAGCCTCTTTGCCTCCTTGAGGTAGTGATAATGTTTGTGTACACTCTTAAACCGAGTATGTTGTTGTCCTCATCCCTGCATTTTAAGTTCATGAGGACTTGAACTCTACCTTGTAGATAAGCGAATTTTGTTCGTTGTTGCCTGTGTTTTTTTCCTGACTTGGGGCTTCCAAGTTAAATTTGTGTCTAAGTTAACAAGATCTGCATAGAGACTTTGATAAAATCACACAGCAGAAAAAAAAAAACAACAGCGGTAAACAAAACTAGACTGAAAAAAACCAAGACAGACCAGTAAGCCTGCAATGAGTACTGTTTAATCTGCTATCCTGAGTTTGTTTAAGCGATGAACAGATAAATTGCTTTGCGTCTCACTATCAATTCCAGACTCTTTAATCAGGTCACAAGAAACGTGCAGAGTCTCATCGCACTCCAAGTTATAGTATAACATACTATCTTTTGTCACAACTTTGTCAGAACAACGGTTGCATTTGATAACCGCCTTCTCATGTTTGAATGGGAATGAATAAGAGAGCTTGTAGCTGACATCTGGCACTGTCAAGATCTTGGGAGCGCTAGCGCAAAAACGATCAATAAAAAAATTGCATTCTGTGCAACAGTACGCCCGTGCAGAACTGTCATTTGTATAGTTTTGGCAACCAGGGCATTTGAGATTCCCATTTTGAAAGTCTGCGTACCAAGTTAACTTGAGAGGGTGGTGAGGATGAGACATATGTTGAATCTTGGATGGAAGAGAGAAGCATGTATTGCCAATAAAGTAGTTGCAACCATCGCAAACAAACCCCATCGTGGACACAAAGTTGCACAAGCTGCACCTCCGGGGCTTGCCCGAGTCATATTCCTTGAGAGTATGACGGTGAGTGAAATGCGTGACCCCCTCACTCGTTTGACTAGCACGAGCAGGAGGGCGATTTGTTATAGCTAAAGTTTTCAGCCGGTTCTGAAGTTTCGTCATTGAATCACTTTCTGTTGCAAATTCGATTATAGCAGCACAGTCAAAGTGACAGAGGTAATCACGCTCATGATTGTAAAATAACCAAGAACCCGAAATGGGAACAACTTCAGTACAAATTGAGCAAGAGAGACTAGCAGACTCACTGTTTATTGGTAACGAAAAGAGCAGATGTAAAGGGCATTTCACTCTCAGGCCCAAAGTTATCGGTATAGAAGCACATTCAACATGAAGATTGAAATTGCACAAGCGGCAGCAATAGTATGATCGAAACAAAGAAAGTTCATAATCATCAACGACAAGCCGCGCAGTGAAACTTCTCTTCGTCATCGCCCACCCGAAAGGGCCTCAAAACAAGAGTGTGGTCATAGCCGGGATGAAAATCATGGCGAATTTCTTTAGGGAAGTTACAACACACATCATGAAGATAATAATCACAACGTAGGCAAGCATAACCTCGACCAGATATTATGGAATCGCAAAAGTTGCATTTGATTCGTTCTGTCTCTCTCAGGTGCAAACGAAGCAATGGATGACAGTGACTGAAGTGATTTAAAGCAGCATCGCGAATAGGAGGATCCGAGGCATCAGCGAAAGCAGCTCTTAGTAACTGATTCATTCGCAATGGCTTCCCTCCTCCTCGGACATGTTGCATTGTACATTGATTTTTGTCGTTGTCATTCAACTTTACTTCTTCTTCCTTGGTAGTATACATCCTTAATTTTTCTCTTCAGTTCTACTTGTGATGTGAAATGTGTATTGGATGAATATGTTATATATACAGATACAACTCTCTCTTGGGATTAAACAGTTTTTGATCCATAAATTCTTGATAAGTTCTACTTCCTCCGTTCTATACACGGTCTCTTTTGACTCGCCACACTCATTAAGAAAATATTAATTAGAAGTATATTTTATAAAATTAATCCTATTAATCCTGTTTTAAAACTCGAAATCTAACTATTAGTACTATTTTCTTTAGTTATTTAATATTGAGGGTAATATGAAAAAGAAGTAATAAAACATTCTTGATTTGCAAAAATGAACAACTAATTTGAAATAAACATATTTAAAAAGAAGACCAACTAAAATAAAAGGGAAAATGCTCTGTTTTCACCCTAAACTATACACAAAATTGCTGAGACACACCCGAATTTTAGAAGGGTCTTATTACCCCTGCACTAATTAAAATCGTATTTTTGACAACCTTAGTGCCTATGTGGCACGTACGTTGCACATCAGTGAATCAACACACTGAAGATCAACATAGGCATATGTATGTGCCAAGTAGAAACTAAAGTTGCAAAAAATACGGTTTCAATTAGATTAGGGGTAATAGGACCCTCCTTGTCATACCCCAAATCCCATTGGAGCGGACTGACACCCGTAGTCGAGGAGGCCCGGGAGAACCCGTTCATAACCTATACTTTCACATTTACATTACTTATGAAAATTAGAAATTTGGGCAGCACTTCGTTGTAAATAGAAGAAAACAGTACCTGTATCAGCCCAGCAGACACGCATAAATATATATATAAACAGTAATTGGCCGTCAGAGCCATCACGTCTATCAACCAAACACTTCTATGGCTGTACAATATGTCTACAAAAGCCTCTACATAGATACACAACTGAGTTAGGGTCGGGACAAACTCCCGCCCACAAAAGACTTTTATACAAATACCAAAAATACATATAGACACGACTTGGGATGCCCCGAAACAATTGGAGCTCACCACTAACAACAGAATGTCCTGGCTCTTACTGCGGAGGTGTACGACCTGAAGTACTTGTTCCTGCAGGCATGAATACGGATCCCCTGTGAGGGACGTCAGTGTGGAAATATGTATTGAGTATGTAAGGCAGTGAGTATCAAGATGAGATACAAAAGATCAACAGAACCCAGATACCAGTGAATAAACAGTATGAGTAGACCACACTTAAAAGAGCTGATGGGATACCTGCACATTACTTTCATATCATTACTTTCATATCATTACTTCCCGTAATCCTTATCAATACATAACATATGTCATACAATGGCCAACTGATCAGTGGTACTAATACAATACATCAGGGACCACCCCTGGAATAGCATATATACATAAACTTTATAATACAATGACCAACTGATCAGTGGTACTAATACAATATATCATATCATCAATTTAAAATACAGACATTCCATTTCTTAATTCAATTAATCTTTGAGATTGGTTACTTTGTGGTCACACCTTATGGAACTTGAAACCATGATACCTCAATAGGAAAAACATGTAAATAGGTAATCAATATCATGAAAATGAAGAAGAGAATCATGGATACCTCATTAAACCATTTCGGAGTCAACAATAGTATATGGACATTTTTTTTGACTAGCCGGACATCTTAAAAGTGAAAACAAGTTCAATTGGTAGTGTCGAAGATCATATGATGTTATTATGTGTCATGTGTCGTAGGACATTGTTGGAAGCTTACTTGAGAGTGCCATGGGTCATTATTCATACCAAAGATTAGATAGAGTATGTCTTACATACCTTGATATAACCACTTCAATACAAGTCCAACTTGACTTTCCGTACTCTTCGAACACTTATCTACAATAAGTCATTTGTGGTAAACTAGTATTAGCAACCAAACCTTACCATTTAGGTATTAACTTCACCAAATAATGTCTAGGAAGTAATCCTTTAACTCATCAATAAGAGTGCTACATACATCCTCTTATACTCTTATTACATTCACATATCATGCATTTTTATGAAATATCCCTCAACATCACTCTTAGCCTTTATTTCCCTTCTTAATCACCATCCAATACCAACATGATCACTAGGCATACATAACCACCAATATAATGATATATCACCACAATTCATCCTCCATAATCCAATACAACAACTTCCATAATTTACTACTAACAATTTATACAAAACAAGTCATAACTATGTTTCTCGTTATCTTCCAACATCAAGACAATACTCATAATCCTTTATCAATACTTATTCATGGATAAGAATCAAGAATAAATAATATTCATACCTTAACAATGAACTCTTGTATTTAGAATCCTCCTTACATAATCATGGGGTGCTTATCGAAGCTTTCGAGATGGTGAACACAACTACGGAACCAATTCGAATTTTCTACGATTGAATCACAAAATATTTGAAGTTGAAATTAGGCTAGGGTTTCACCTTCTCTTAATAATTGGATGATATATGATATATATGAGGCTAAGTGTAGGTTTATAAAGACCCATTTTCGTCCAAGAGGTAATAGAAAATGACCATTTTGCCCTAAAAATTTAAATAAATCCGAATCTGTCCCCAGTGGACAGTTTTGACAGGCTGAAGTAAATCGATCATAACTCTTTGCTCCAGTATCGAATTTGGGTGAAACAAATTGCATTGGAAAGATAATGCAAAGATATTTCATTTTCATATAAAGTATACCACCCCGTTCTTCCTGTACAAGGAGTTATGGTCGTTTAAAGTTGACCCAAAAATCTGTCCCACAATTCTGTTTTTTTTTTTGATAGGCTGTAGTAAAACGGGTATAACTCCTTACTCAGACATTGGATTCGGATGAAACCAATTTAATCGGAAATAAGACTCTCGGAACTTTTCGTCAATATATAGCAGCTCACACAGTTCTTTTTGTACAAGGAGTTATGATCGTCTAAATTTGATCCAAAAAAATAATTGCCTAGCTGCAGTAATTTTCCTGCAGATTTACTGTTCACAGGCTTCCCGGCCACCGTTTTGAAATTTCGAATGTGCTCGCTTATATTGAATACTCCTATGTTTTGGGCAAACTTTATATCGTTGGGAAGCTTATTCCAATACCTACACATACAACTATTGACGGGATACTTCCGAACATCATAAACTTAATTTAACCCATACGCAAGTCTTTAGGACTCCATATAATCGCGATAAGTGTACGAATAAATTTACGGGGTGTTACATTCTCCCCCCCTTAAGAACATTCGTCCTCGAATGTTAGCATAGTTACTCAATTAAGACATGTCCAAGCTTACAATTTACATATTCATCATCATAACATACTTGCATAAAAATAAACACTTACTTGTTATTGTTCTTCTTCCGTCTCATGAACTTCCTCCTCATCGTTGAATAGGTAAGGGTACTTAATCTTCATCGCTTCCTCGGCTTCCCATGTGATCTCCTCAACTTGTTGATTCCTCCAAAGTACTTTTACCGATGCTATCTCTTTATTCCTTATCTTTTTAATTTGGCGATCAAGAATAGCAATAGACATTTCTTCAAAAGTGAGATCTTCTGTAACTTGTACATCTTCCATAGTAGTGATGTGCGATGGATTTCCGATGTACTTGCGAAGCATCGAAACATGAAATACGGGATGAACTGCTGAGAGCTCTTGAGGTAGCTCTAACTCATAAGCAACTTGTCCAAATCTTTGAATGATCTTGTACGGACCTATGTATCGTGGACTTAACTTTCCTTTCTTGCCAAAGCTCATCACTCCTTTCATTGGTGATACTTTCAAGAATACCCAATCGTCGATAGAAAACTCAAGTCCTATTCTTCTAACATCCGCATAATATTTGTGTCGACTTTGAGCTGTTTCAAGCCGTTGTTTGATCACTTTAACCTTCTCCATTTCTTGATAAACAAGATCCGGTCCAAACCATACCGCATCACCTGCTTCAAACCATCCTATTGGCGATCTACACTTTCTTCCATACAATGCTTCATATGGTGCCATTTTGATACTTGAATGATAGCTATTATTGTAGGCAAACTCGATAAGAGGTAGGTGATCATCCCAGTTGCCTTTGAAATCTAATACACATGCTCGTAGCATATCTTCAAGTGTCTAGATGGTACGTTCCGCTTATCCGTCCGTTTGAGGATGAAAAGCCGTACTTAGATTTACTTGTGTCCCCAAACTCCTTTGAAAAGACTTTTAGAAATTCGCGGTAAATTGGGCTCCTCGATCGAATATAATGGAAATTGGAACTCCATGTAACCGAACGATCTCCTTAATATACAACTTTGCATACTCTTCCGCCGTATAAGTTGTCTTAACTGGTAAGAAGTGCGCAGATTTGGTAAGCCTATCAATGATCACCCATATGGAATCAAACTTCCGATATGTACGAGGCAAACCCGTGATGAAATCCATATTGATCTTGTCCCACTTCCAGACTAGAAGATCTATACATTGCATGTAACCACCGGGTTTCTGGTGTTCTACTTTGACTCTTTGACAATTCGGACATTCAGCTACAAATTTGGCAATATTCTTCTTCATGTCATTCCACCAATATATTATTTTCAAATCTTGATACATCTTAGTCGACCTTGGATGGATGGAATACCTTGAACAGTGTGCTTTTGTCATAATTCTCTTTCTTAGCTCAACTACATCAGGTACACATAAACGATTCTGACACTGAAGCACTCCTTCTCGCATAAGCTCAAATGCCTTTGTCGTGCCACTCTGCACATCCTCCTTAAGCTGCAATAAAATTGGATCTGCATACTGCTTCTCTTTCACTTCAGCTATCAATGAAGATTCCGCTGCATTACGTACAATAACCTCTTCATCTGGAGTTTCGAGAAGTCGAACTCCCAAATTAGCTAGTTGGTAAATATCCTTAATCATCCCCTGCTTTTCTATAGATGCCATTTTAGACTTACGACTCAGTGCATCCGCTACCACATTCGCTTTCCCTAGATGATACAAGATATCAACATCGTAATCTTTCAACAATTCAAGCCATCTCCACTGCCTCATGTTTAGATCTTTCTGACTGAAGATATATTGCAGGCTCTTATGATCGGTATATATGTCAACATGAACCCCATATAAGTAGTGGCGCCATATCTTCAAAGCAAATACAACTGCAGCTAGCTCAAGATCATGTGTGGGATAATTCCTCTCATGTGGTCGCAACTGTCTAGAGCCATAGGCTATTACTCTACCATGTTGCATTAATACGCGTCCTAAGCCACTTCTCGAAGCATCACAGTACACTACATACCCTTCTGTACCTTCAGGAAGTACCAATACCGGTGTAGAAGTCAACTTGCTCTTCAGATCTTGGAAACTCTTTTCACAGGCATCATTTCATTGAAACTTGGAGGCTTTATGCGTCAACTTAGTCAAGGGTGCAGAAATAGAAGAAAAACCTTCAACAAACCTTCTATAATAACCTGCCAACCCAAGGAAACTACGAATCTCCATAGGCGTCGGGGGTCTTGGCCAATTCTTCACAGCCTCAATCTTCTGAGTGTCAACTTTTATGCCTTCACTAGATACAATATGGCCCAAAAATGCCACTGACTTGAGCCAAAACTCACATTTAGAAAACTTCGCATACAGCTTACGATCACGAAGAATCTGCAACGCCTGCCTTAAGTGATTAACATGGTCCTCTTCTGATCTAGAGTAGACCAGAATATCATCTATGAAAACTATCACGAACACATCTAGAAACGGCTTAAACAGCCTATTCATCAGATCCATAAAAACTGCGGGTGCATTTGTCAGCCCGAATGACATAACCAGGAATTCATAATTACCATACCGTGTTCGGGAAGCTGTCTTGGGTATATCTTTATCCTTGACTCTCACTTGATGATAGCCTAATCTCAAGTCAATCTTGGAAAAACACTGGGCACCCTGCAACTGGTCAAATAAATCATCAATTCGGGGAAGAGGGTATTTATTCTTGATAGTCACCTTATTCAATTGCCGATAGTCAATACACATCCTCAGCGAACCAGCTTTCTTATGCACAAACAATACTGGTGCTCCCCAAGGGGACATACTAGGCCTGATGAATCCCTTCTCTAGCAAGTCTTTCAGTTGCTCTTTCAATTCTCGCAACTCTGCTGGTACCATTCTATAAGGAGAAATTGAGAGTGGCTGTGTGTCTGGCAACATATCAATACCAAACTCCACTTCTCATTCAGGAGGTAAACCTGGTAGTTCTTCAGGAAATACATCAGGAAATTCATTCACAACCGAAACGGTCTAAAAAGTTGGCGGCTCTGCCTCTGTATCCCTTACTCTAACCAAATGGTATATGTACCCCTTGGAAATCATTTTTCTTGCCTTAAAGTAAGAAATAAATCTACCTCTCGGTGCGCTAACATTACCCTTCCATTCAAGGACTGCCTCATTTGGGAAATGGAAATACACCTTCTTAGAACGACAATCTACTGTAGCATAACAAGACGCTAACCAATCCATGCCCATAATAACATCAAAATCTACCATTTCTAACTCAACAAGATCGGCCATCGTATCACGACCACAAATGTTCACAACACAATTTCGATAAACATTCCTAGCTATAAGAGATTCCCCCACTGACGTTGATACTTCAAATAGCTTAGCTAATAATTCGGGTGTTCTCTCAAACCTTCCCACAACCAAAGGAGTAGCATACGATAATGTAGAACCAGGATCAATTAAGGCATACACATCAAATGTAAAGATGGACAACGTACCTGTAACCACGTCTGGAGAAGCCTCTAAATTCTGCCGATCTGCTAGGGCATACACACGGTTCTGAGCTCCACTAGAACTAGCTGCTCCTCTATCACCTATACCGTGACCTATAGGTTGTGCACCCCTACTCAAAGGAGGCACCGATGATGACGCAACAGCTGATCCGGTAGGTCGTGTTATACCACCTGTGGTCCTCCGTAGGCAATCTCTAGCCATATGCCCCGGCCTACCGCACCAAAAGTAATTGTTCATTCTAAGCCGACATTCGCCAAAGTTAAATCTTCTACATATGGGGAACGGGTGTCGTGGAGGTCTCAATTGACTCATACTCCCTTACCCTTGATACCCCACTGTTCGCGAACTCTGATTTTCACTGCTTTTCCCGAACTGATTACCTCTGAACCTTTGAAATTGCGGTGGAGCACTAATTGCCGGATAAAAAGATAACGGGCTAGGCAATATTTGAGAGAACGAAGGCCTAAAACCTCCCTGAGATGCCATAAACTGCCCTATAGCTCTGGCCCGCTTAGAATATCCTTTTTCTGATTCCTGGGTTCTTCTTCTTTGCCTCTGATCTTCCATCTTCTGAGCGAAAGCTTGTATCCTCGCTATATCCATGTCCTTGTTCAAAGCAGCAATGGTACAATCTCTAACCAAGTATGGTTCCAATCTATCCACATAGTGATGAACTCTGTCATCCATAGTAGCTACCACATTAGAAGCATATCGAGACAAGGAGTTAAATCGAAGACTATACTCCCTTACACTCATATTACCCTGACGAAGATATAAGAATTGATATGCACGGGCCTGACGAGTCTCAAATGGAAGATAATGATCAATAAATACATCTTTGAACTCTCCCCACGTAGTTGGAGGTGCATCAATACCCCTAGATCATTTCCAATCCTCGTACCACAATATAGCCTCTCCTTTTAGTCTATATGCTGCTAGCTCAACCATCTCTTTACCGGATATGTGCATAACATCTAGAGCCCTTTGGGTTTGATCGACAAAGTCCTGCGGGTCTTTGTTAATATCTGATCCGGTAAAAGTAGGAGGATCCAGTTTCAGAAAATCCTGTGTTCGAAGGCTAGCTGCTCTATCCGTACCACTAGAACCCGTGGTAGGAATAGCTTGCGCTTGAGCTTGACCGACAACTATACGCGTCAGAAGTTGTACTGCATCCCACAAATCTCGATCAACAACATTAATAGATGGCCCTTCCAGAGGAGAAGAGGTTCCTGATATATGCTCAGCTTGAGACTCACTTTGTTCAGCTTGTGCCGGTGGTGACTTACTAGTACCTTCTCCGGCCACTACATCCACTCGCTTCCACTTATTCTTTCTCCTTTTAACCGGCATCGTTACTATAATAAAAAAAAATTGGATTAAGCGATCGATTATGACTTTATCTCTAATATGGGCTCTATTGCACGATCTAAGAAATGGAGAGTGGAAACAATCCCTAAATGTCCAATAGCCTCCTGTTTATAGATGTGGTGCACAACACACCGATAAACGAGATTCTACGTACACACGGCTTTGTAGACTCACTAGGACAAACTTCTCTGATATCACTTCTGTCATACCCCAAATCCCATTGGAGCGGACTGGCACCCGTAGCCGAGGAGGCCCGGGAGAATCCGTTCATAACCTATACTTTCACATTTACATTACTTATGAAAATTAGAAATTTGGGCAGCACTTCGTTGTAAATAGAAGAAAACAGTACCTGTATCAGCCCAGCAGACACGCATAAATATATATATAAACAGTAATTGGCCGTCAGAGCCATCACATCTATCAACCAAACACTCCTATGGCTGTACAATATGTCTACAAAAGCCTCTACATAGATACACAACTGAGTTAGGGTCGGGACAAACTCCCTCCCATAAAAGACTTTTATACAAATACCAAAAATACATATAGACACGACTTGGGATGCCCCGAAACAACTGGAGCTCACCACTAACAACAGAATGTCCTGGCTCTTACTGCGGAGGTGTACGACCTGAAGTACTTGTTCCTGCAGGCATGAATACGGGTCCCCCGTGAGGGACGTCAGTACGGAAATATGTACTGAGTATGTAAGGCAATGAGTATCAAGATGAGATACAAAAGATCAACAGAACCCAGATACCAGTGAATAAACAGTATGAGTAAACCACACTTAAAAGAGTTGATGGGATACCTGCACATTACTTTCATATCATTACTTCCCATAATCCTTATCAATACATAACATATGTCATACAATGGCCAACTGATCAGTGGTACTAATACAATACATCAGGGACCACCCCTGAAATAGCATATATACATAAACTTTATAATACAATGGACAACTGATCAGTGGTACTAATACAATATATCATATCATCAATTTAAAATACAGACATTCCATTTCTTAATTCAATTAATCTTTGAGATTGGTTACTTTGTGGTCACACCTTATGGAACTTGAAACCATGATACCTCAATAGGAAAAACATGTAAATAGGTAATCAATATCATGAAAATGAAGAAGAGAATCATGGATACCTCATTAAACCATTTCGGAGTCAACAATAGTATATGGACTTTTGTTTTGACTAGCCGGACATCTTAAAAGTGAAAACAAGTTCAATTGGTAGTGTCGAAGATCATATGATGTTATTATGTGTCATGTGTCGTAGGACATTGTTGGAAGCTTACTTGAGAGTGCCATGGGTCATTATTCATGCCAAAGATTAGATAGAGTATGTCTTACATACCTTGATATAACCACTTCAATACAAGTCCAACTTGACTTTCCGTACTCTTCGAACACTTATCTACAATAAGTCATTTGTGGCAAACTAGTATTAGCAACCAAACCTTACCATTTAGGTATTAACTTCACCAAATAATGTCTAGGAAGTAATCCTTTAACTCATCAATAAGAGTGCTACATACATCCTCTTATACTCTAATTACATTCACATATCATGCATTTTCATGAAATATCCCTCAACATCACTCTTAGCCTTTATTTCCCTTCTTAATCACCATCCAATACCATCATGATCACTAGGCATACATAACCACCAATATAATGATATATCACCACAATTCATCCTCCATAATCCAATACAACAACTTCCATAATTTACCACTAACAATTTATACAAAACAATTCATAACTATGTTTCTAGTTATCTTCCAACATCAAGACAATACTCATAATCCTTTATCAATACTTATTCATGGATAAGAATCAAGAATAAACAATATTCATACCCTAACAATGAACTCTTGTATTTAGAATCCTCCTTACATAACCATGGGGTGCTTCTCGAAGCTTTCGAGATGGTGAACACAACTACGGAACCAATTCAAATTTTCTACGGTTGAATCACAAAATATTTGAAGTTGAAATTAGGCTAGGGTTTCACCTTCTCTTAATAATTGGATGATATATGATATATATGAGGCTAAGTGTAGGTTTATAAAGACCCATTTTCGTCCAAGAGGTAATAGAAAATGACCATTTTGCCCTAAAAATTTAAATAAATCCGAATCTGTCCCCAGTGGACAGTTTTGACAGGCTGAAGTAAATCGATCATAACTCTTTGCTACGGTATCGGATTTGGGTGAAACCAATTGCATTGGAAACATAATTCAAAGATCTTTCATTTTCATATAAAGTATACCACCCCGTTCTTCCTGTACAAGGAGTTATGGTCGTTTAAAGTTGACCCAAAAATCTGTCCCACAATTCTGTTTTTTTTTTTTGATAGGCTGTAGTAAAACGGGTATAACTCCTTACTCAGACATTGGATTTGGATGAAACCAATTTAATCGGAAAGAAGACTCTCGGAACTTTTCGTCGATATATAGAATCTCACACAGTTCTTTTTGTACAAGGAGTTATGATCGTCTAAATTTGATCCAAAAAAATAATTGCCTAGCTGCAGTAATTTGCCTGCAGATTTACTGTTCACAGGCTTCCCGGCCACCGTTTTGAAATTTCGAATGTGCTCGCTTATATTGAATACTCCTCTGTTTTGGGCAAACTTTATATCGTTGGAAAGCTTATTCCAATACCTACACATACAACTATTGATGGGATACTTCCGAACACCATAAACTTAATTTAACCCATACGCAAGTCTTTAGGACTCCATATAATCGCGATAAGTGTACGAAAAAATTTACGGGGTGTTACACTCCTAAAGTTCGGATGTGTCTCAACAATTTTGTATATAGTTTAGGATGGAAGCAGTGCATTTTCTCAAAATAAAGCGGAGTGAGTATACAGTATAACTTTCTCTTGGGAAGATTAAACAGTTTTGGAACCATAAAATCTTGATAAGTTCTAAATATTGGCATGCTTTAGACAAGTTTTCTTTTTTCCTAATGCTAATCAATATAAAGATTTACCAAGACCAAAGTGTGCATATTTTTATTCTTTTTTCTTTTATAGTGGCTGGATAAATGGTTGAGCTTTATCAATATCTTGAGTCAACTTGGACCCAATATAATTTTTAGGCTATTGCTTATTGACGCACAAAACAAATTGCTGGATAACATTAGCAATTGATTTGGATGTTTTGATTGACCTATGCTGACAAATTCATAATATTAGGGCTTGAGAGTAGTGATCTAACCTCAATACATGATTTCTCTAAAAATTATTATGTGAAATGTTGGACAAATTATGAACATTTTTGTCAAAATATCTTTTCGTTCAATATATAGTTGGGAACTGATATGATTAATTAGCATTAGGAAAAATAAAGTTTGTTTTCAAAGCATGTTAGTATTGGGCTTAGTTGTTGATGTTATTGGAATTTGTTTGTGTTAGAGTTTATAGCCCGAATTTTGTTGATCTGGCCCTGAAAAGTTTGTGGTGCAATCTATATTTGTTATTTTTAGTGAGGCTTGAGGTGGTAGCGGAGGGATCAGACCCGTTGGGGGAGCGGGTTCTTCGCCCCCGCGGTATGGATCTGTACGTTTTTTTGAACTTAAAATTTATTTGTACGCACGTATTATATAAGTGCATTTAATGAGTCGTTTTGGATGTAACATAAAATACGTCATTGAGACGTTCGTCTCCTTGTTGTATTTTTTTCCATTATAGTGAATTTCTCCTCCTTTGCCCGTGATTTTTCCCGTCAAGGGTTTCCACGTAAATCTGTCTGTTTTTTCTTCTTATTTTCATTTGCTTTGTGGTATTGCTTATTGTTGTCCGTTTGATAACAGTTTGGTGGAGGAATCAAAACACACACCTGATTATAAAGTACTACCTTCTCATTCGCTTTAATTTGTCATATTTGGATTTGACACACTCATTTTAAAAAAAAACAATTATTGACATGATTATTTTATGTATCCCTATTAAATGATGTTTACTATTATGTCTTAAAATTAATTTGAAAAACAAAACAACTAATGCTAATGGTATAATAGGAAAAAGAAAATTGTCTTTTCTTGATTTGTCTAAAAATGACAAGTAAAACTGAAAACTGTTATTGAAATGTAGAGGAATAAGCAATATCACAAAATGAAAGAGAAGAAGAAGAATACACAGATTTTACGTGAAAACGCTTGACGCGAAAAATCACGGGTAGAGGAGGAGGAAATTCACTATAATGGAAAGGAATATAAGGAGGAGATGAAAGTCTCAATGACCTACTATATAACACATCTAAAAACAATTCATTAAATCGCACTTATATAATACGTGCATACAAATTGATATAATTTAATAATAATTGATCTTATTGATATTGAAGGGGTTACAGCTGTATATATAGAGAACTGAAGAATAACTAATTACAGAATAACCCAGATGTATTTAATAATTATATATGTAGTCTATTATCCCCCCGCAAGCTGATCAGCGGCAACGAGGGGCAGCTTGGAGCAGAGATACTGAAAAGGCTGTAACGGAAGAGGCTTGGTGAGAATATCAGCAAGCTGGTCAGTAGATGGGACATAGTGCGTGGCCATCGTTCCTGCAAGTACCTCATCGCGAACAAAGTGACAGTCGGACCCAACATGCTTCATACGATCATGAAGGACTGGATTTTTGGTAACACAAATAGTGGACTGATTGTCACAATAAATCTGTGGTTTCGTCGGGGGAATGCCAAGTGCATCTGTAAGGTATCGTAACCACATGGATTCAGCAACACCCGCAGCCATGGCACAATATTCTGCTTCTGTGGAGGAACGGGACACTCGCGTTTGCTTTTTGGTGCACCAGGAAATCAGATTCGGTCCCATCATAACAATATATCCAGTAGTGGACTTCCGATCATCTTTGTCGTTAGCCCAATCCGAATCAGAAAAAACAGATATATCAAACGAGCCCTTTTGAAATAAAATTCCACATTGAAGAGTACCTTTAAGATAGCGCAGAATGCGTTTCAAGGCCTGAAAGTGTTGTTCTGTGGGAGCATGCATTGATTGGGAGACTCGATTGACTGCATATTGGATGTCCGGACGAGTAACAGCAAGATAATGAAGTCCACCGACGAGGCTCCGATATAGTGTAGGATCGGCAAAGGGAGTATTCGGCCCTGGGGATTGGCGGACTGCCATGGGAGTGACCGCGGGTTTGCAGTCTGTCATTCCAGCTCGATTTAGAAGTTCAAGGGTATATTTTGTCTGATGCATCAATATGGTTCCCGATTTGCGGATGAGTTCGAGGCCAAGAAAGAACTCCAGAGGACCGAGGTCCTTAAGTTTGAAGTCACGATGCATAGCCTCAGTAATTTCTGTGATGAGCGATGACGAGCTGCCTGTAATAACAATATCATCCACATAGATAAGAATGATGACTGTCCCTCGAGAACAGTGAAGGGTGAAGAGGCTGTTGTCATGATGGTAGGTGCGAAAACCAAGACCCTGCAGAAAAGTAGAGAGGCGTGTGTACCAGGCACGTGGGGCCTGTTTCAGGCCATACAGTGATGTGCGAAGCTTGCAAACATAGTGAGGACGGTTGGGATTAACATATCCCGGTGGCTGAACCATATAGATGTCTTCCTCAAGATGACCATGAAGAAAGGCATTGCTGACGTCTAACTGATGAAGCGGCCAATCATAGTGAAGAGCAAGAGACAAGACCAGACGAATAGTCTGTTGCTTAACAACAGGGCTGAAGGTCTCCTTATAATCCACACCATACTCCTGATGATACCCTTTTGCAACCAGACGTGCTTTATAGCGAGAAAGAGATCCATCTGAATTTCGTTTGATGCGAAACACCCATTTGCACCCAATAGACTTTCTGTTACTAGGCAGAGGTACCAAATCCCATGTACGTTGTTCATTCAGAGCCTGAAATTCCTCATCCATAGCTTGGCACCAGAAACTATTTTTGGAGGCTTGGTTGTAGGTAGTAGGGTCAGTTATGGGATGTGCATCAAAGGGTATTTGAGTGTGGTAGACTTTGGGTTTGAAGGTATCGGCCTTGGCTCGGGTTGTCATAGGGTGAGTGTTGAGTGGAGGGTGATTAGGAAGGGGTGGTGGAGTTGTATGATGTGTGGACGGGGGTTGGGTGGGGCTGCCGTGGGAGCTGGGATGTGCAGCGGTGGATGGGGTGGCTGCATGTGTGTTAGGAGTATGATGTAGGGAAGTGGTGGGTTGTGTGGCAGTCGGCTGGGTGTTCGGGTGGGGGGTTTGGGGGTTCGGGTGGTTGGGTGGTTGGTTCGAGTGGGTAGTGGCGTAGTGGGGTACCGGGTTAGGTGCCGAGTGAGCCGGAGCATGAGCGTGTGAAAAGGACGGAAATAATGGCACAATGCCAAGTGGATTGGGGGAGTATGGAGTAGAGGAAAGACTTGTGTAAGGAAATTGTTCCTCCACAAAACGAACATGACGGGAAACATATGTTTTCTGAGATACAGGATCGAAACATTTGTAACCTTTGATAGTGGGATGATAGCCTAGAAAGACACAAGGGGTGGACCGAGGTTGAAGTTTATGTTGAGTGTGTGGACGCAACCAGGGATAAACCAGACACCCAAACGGGCGGAGATGGATGTAGTCGGGTGGATGATTGTAGAGACGGGCATATGGAGTGGAGTTGGAGAGAGTGTGAGTGGGCATGCGATTTATGAGGTAGTTGGCAGTAGCAAGGGCATCAACCCAAAAGGAAACAGGTAAGGTGGAATCATGGAGGAGCGCAACAACTGTTTCTATTAGGTGACGGTGTTTGCGCTCAGCAACGCCATTTTGTTCAGGGGTATATGGACATGATGTGTGATGAAGAGCCCCTAGACTTTGAAGAAAAACACCAAATGCATTGTTGACAAATTCTTTGCCATTGTCACTTCGAAAAATTTTGATTTTGGCATTAAATTGATTTTGAACCATTCGGTCAAAGTTGACAAAAACAGTATAAGCTTCGGATTTAAATTTCAGAGGATAAAGCCAAGTGAATTTACTGTAATCATCAACAAAATAGATATAATAACGAAAACCTTGAACAGAAGGAACTGAGGTTGGACCCCAAACATCAGAATGAATTAATTGAAATGACGCAGTGGCCTTGTGTTCAGACAGTGAAAAAGGTAAACGACAAGATTTAGACACTGAACAGGACTCGCAATGTAATTTCCCTGAAAAATTAAAACCTAAGGAAGATAAAATGGATTTGGTGATGGCGGATGATGGGTGCCCAAGCCAGCGATGCCAGGTGGACGAGAGAATGGCTTGACTCACAACAGACAGAGACCTGGATGGAAGAGTGTATAGCCCATGCTCACAGCGGCCCGTGTACCGCACCCGGTTCGTGGTATTGTCCACTATCTGGAAATTGGTGTCATTAAAAATGAGGGTGCAGTTATTTTCTTTAGTAAAGCGATAAACAGATAAAAGATTGGATGTGAGGGAAGGGACGTGGTGAAGGGTTGAGAGATGAAATTTACCATTTGGGGTATAGACATACCCAGAGCCGGTGTTTGTGATGGGAAGGGATTGACCATTGCCTACTGTAATAGTTTCTGAGCCATGATACGGATGAGGAGCTTGAAGTTGTGAATAATCCGACGTCACATGGGTGTTAGCACCTGTGTCTAGATACCAATCGCCAGATTGAGCGTTTATGGACGCATGCATCGCCCTTGATCCGCCGGACTGGCGATTTACATTTTGCGAGTCATCATAACGATACCAGCAATTAGCCGCAGAATGGCCCCGTTTAGCACAAATTTGGCACGTCGGAAGATCTCGTGTAGGCCCCCGCTGGTTTCCTCGTCCCTGTCCGCGGCCTGACTGAAAGTCGTCCCTCGGTGGAGGCCCGCCTCTGCCTTGCTGCCCGACGTTCCGACGGTCACCGCCGCCGCTGCCTCGCCCTTGGTTACGGCGATCGTCACCGCGACCCCTGGCCGAGCCCCCGCTGCCAGCCGAGTAAAGAGCCGTGACGCCAGGGGTGGAACTGGCTTCTCCGAGCAGTAATTTGTGTTCCATGTCTAGATTCAATTCTTCTGCATTAAGCCATCTAGACAGTTGATTCAGAGTGATTTCGACAGGTGAGAGACGAATATGCTGTTTGAGAGAGGAATAACCAGACGGAAGACAACGTATCACGGCATTCACCACGTCTCGTTCAGGAATAATCTCGTTCACAGCATCTAGGTCAGACAGAATAGAGGCCACATCATCAAGGTATTGAGTCATCGTCTTTGTTCCCTTCCGAAGAGTATGCAATCTGTCACGTAACTGAAAAATATGAGCCGTGGACACAGAGTTGTACCTTGTGGCTAGTGCGTCCCAAAGTGAAGCCGATGTGAGAAAACCCCGGGCGTGTTTGTGCACAGAGGGGCTAATAACGGCGAGAAGACAGGATCAGATCTGAGTGTCTACGATCATCCACGGAAGGTAGTCGGGATTTGGGAGCATGACGCCGTCCTCCTCGGCTGTCTCGGGCGGCGGCTTCTCCGCACCGTCAATCCATCCGAGCAGCAAGTTGGCTGCGAGGGCGGTGCGGACGTTAAGTGCCCAGGCCGGGTAGTTGTTGTCAGATAATTTTTCGGGGATGAGATTGTGGAGATTCCTGAGCAGTAATTTTACTCCAGACGGTAAATTTGACAGAGGATCAACAACCTTGTCCATGGCGCCGACCTACGGCGGAGGAGGGAGGCCGTGCGGCGTGGTGTAGACGGTGGCGGCGGCGCACACACGTCGGAAAAGAGGAGAGATTAGGGTTTGGGCGGAAGAAGAAACCCTAGCTTTGATACCATGATATAATTTAATAATAATTGATCTTATTGATATTGAAGGGGTTACAACTGTATATATAGAGAACTGAAGAATAACTAATTACAGAATAACCCAGATGTATTTAATAATTATATATGTAGTCTATTACAAATAAATCCTAAGCCAAAAAACATATAGGTCCGGGGCTCGATCCCTCCGCTACAACCACAGGCCCCCAAAAAATATCAAACATGGATCGCACCACGAACTTTTCAGGGCCAGATCAACAAAATTTGGATCACAAACTCTAACAAAAACTAAGTTTGATTTGTCTAATGTCAGTGGCCGCAGAGGAGGGCAGTCATTACGAATGAGTCAGTTACTACGAGCTGCTTTTGCTGATGTATCAGCTCGTTCTCCTCCTCATGTTGCTGTCATAAATCACTTCAGTCATCGTCATCCATTGCTGCGATTGCATCTTCAGGAGAGTGAAGCAATCAAATGTTGCTTTTGCAATATCATCATCTCTTGGTTGAGCTTATGCGTGTGAGAAGCATTGTGATCATTACCTTCATGTGGTGTGCAGTAATTTCCCTAGAGAAATTCGCCATGACATTCATCCCGGCTCTGACCACACTCGTATGCTGAGTCCCTTTCAATTCACTGGCCGAGAGTAGTTTTATTGCGCTGCAGGTGGGCATGATGATTCTGTGCATGAGCATGATTGCCTCAGTCACTTCGACTGTGCTGCTGTATCAGAATACTGAATGGAGAATGATTCATGGTTAAACTTTAATATCGACTGCAAACTCAGGCGACAACAAATCGTCCTCCTATACTTGCAGGTCACCATGTGGGGACGTTGTACATTTCTCTCACCACCATCCTCTCAAGGAATATAACTTGGCCAAGCCCCTGGCGTGCAGCTTGTGCAACATAGAATATTCGAAAGGGTACTTTTGCAGTGGTTGCAATTACGTTATTGACAAGATCTACTTCTCGGTCCCTTCCATGATACAACATATGTCTCACTGCCACCCCCTCTCAAGTTAACTTGCTACTTGGATTTTCAAAATGAGAATATCAACTGCCAGGGCTGGAACAGTAATTTCAATAGCAGGCGTAGTAGGGCATACTATTGTGCCCCATGCAAATTTATTATAAATCGTCAGTGTGCTGTCATGTGATCAGGACCTTGAACCTGGCGGACAATGTCTCATACAAGCTTTTCTTTGAATTTCGCATGAGAATTAAACGATCAAGTGCAGCATTTGTTCCAAGAAAGTGGTGACCAAAGGTGGTTTGTTGTACTATAATCTAGCTCATGATGAAGCTTTGAACGTTTGTTGTGCCCTCAAAAAAGAATCCGGCAACAATGAGGCAAAGATGGATAGGTTATCAATTCAACGCTTAAATGAAGCAAGGATAGCTGAGTAGACCGAAATTAGTTCCTTCCCAAGACTGGAAGTTTCGTGAAGTTGCAGTAAGTGGGTGTTTTTCTTTGTATTACATCTTGGTATGTTTGTTTCTTTACTTTTTCCTTTTTTATTCCTGGCTGCTATGCTTTGTTTCTGCTGTGTGATTTGGTATTGTGACTGTTGACTCCTTTTTTGGCTTCACGAACGTATACTACTCGTTCGGTGTCTTTCCAGCCTAAGCCTGTGATACAATAGGAGTATATGCTTGTGAAGTTGAATGTAATTTATGCTCGTGTTCATGTTTCTTATTCTTGTCAAACTCAAGCCATCACCAAGAAGCAACAGAACTGCGTCAGGGTAAACGGGGAGTATGTTGATTTCAGAGTACCCAATAGATGCATGTTGTAAGTTTGAATTTTAACAAGGGATAGCCCACTAGTCTAGTTTTTTTTGGATTTAGTCGAGGAGCGCGAAAGCTACGCCCTCCTTCGCTCGGATATCCTCATTTCTAATTTTATCTCTCCCTGTATACTCACACATCAATCGCGACATCCTTATCTCCATCACTTTCATCTTCTGAATGTGAGAATTCTTCATTGGCGAACACTACGACCTATATAGCATAGTTGGTCTAACTACCATTTTGTAGAACTTGCCTTTCAGTTTAGGTGACACCTTCTTATAACACAAGATTACACCAAAACTAGTAATACTATCAGGGACAAATAAAGACGACATTAGTATAGATACTATTCAACATATAATACACGTTTATCTGATTGCTCTTCATCTTCTGTAATGCCTTCATAAACCAATTACCGAAGAGCTATGGAGTATTTTGCAAGTTGAGTTCTTGCAGATTTGGCAACACCCAAATTGTTATCACTCCTAATTGTTGGGGTGTGGAGCCTTATTAATGTGTGACGTAAATATGTGGATCCAAATTTTAGGCTGTACCTTTTATTCTCATTTTCTGTGTAATTGTACATACTCTGAATCATCAATATAAATAGCCCGTCTGCCGTGGAGTTTACCCACGGGTGTTACCACGTAATTCTTTCTTACGTATCTCTCTCTCCCCTCACGAACTTTCTGTCTAGTTTTCTTTAGTCTCTCCATCGACCTAGTGTGTGTATATGCGAATCGATCCAACACTACTAAGATATGATCCGAGGCTATCCCCTTCCATATGAAGAATCAAGCGAACATAAAGCAGCAACATAACTCGAACAAATAAAACACAACCATTAGCTAACTATGAACAAGAAGAGTAGCTAAGTTACCATGGGAGTCAGCACTATGAGTATCGGAGAGTAGAAACCGACATGGCCCCCTTTTCACTAAGGAAGAAATGTTGATTTCAAAACCAGTAAGCGAGAACACTAGAAAAGGTGCATCAAATGACTAATACTCAAGGGATGTTTGCTTGCTCACTTAGCATACAAAATGGCATTACCACATAAGGCTAACACGTGAACTATCGCCACATAAAGCTAGTAAAATTTGATGAGATAAAGTCGATGATATACGTAAATATTAAAGTGATATATTCATAGTGGTTTACTATATGCAATTACTTTCATTGTTGCTTCATTCTTGGGGATGAAACTTTTCCTAAGTGCATTCAGGAGGTTATGTTCTTAATGCTTGAGTGTTAAAGTAGTGAAGATGAGGACAGGTCTGATTCTTTCCATTTCTTTATGTTGCCATTTGGTTGTAGCAAACATTATTCTAAAAGAAACATCTGTTGTTTGAGTAGTAGGCAAGCAAAGAGAAAATTCCAAAAAGAAAAAAATACTTTTCCCTTTTTTCTTCTTTAGAGTGTCTGCCTTCGCAAGAAGCATATATTCTGGAAAAGTCCTTACATGAGTTTGAGTGAAGCAAGGTATGGAATCAAATGTTCACTACTTTAAAGTGTTTGCTAATCAACACTTTCACTTTAATGCTATTATTTTGACCCCACTCTTCCTATTCTCAAGCTGTTATAAATCTCAGTGAATATATTGCTTGGAAGAACACAACCAAATTCTCTATGCCTCTCTTTAATCTTTCACTTTCGTATCGAGTTCTACATTGTGTGCTTTCACCTGTAATTTTCATAACAAATTCTACAGTGCTACTCTTTAATTTCATACCAAATTCTTCATTGCTCTTTAAGCTTTCATTTTCACACCAAATTCTCAAGCACTGCTGCTCTTCCATTTCATACCAAATTCTCCATTCCCACTGTCCAATCTTTCATTTTCGTACCAAATTCTTCATTGTCGCTCTTTCAGCTTTCATATTCATACCAAATATTCCATTGCCGCTCTTTCAGCCTTCATTTCACAGCAAATTCTCCTTCACTACTTCTTTTTGAACATTCATTTCATATCACCTTTACTTCCCAGTTACTAATTAAAGAAACACCTAAAAAGGCTTATTACTAAACCATAGCAGCTATGGAATTCTTAACTATTGTTGTAGATAAATCCATAGATTGCTTGATCCATCCAGTTGTGCGAGGGTTTGGATATTTGTTTTACTACAAGAGAAACATCAAATCTCTAGAAAAAGAATCTGAGAGGCTAGAGAATGTCAGAAATGGGGTGCAGCTACGAGAGGAGGCTGCCCTGAGAAACTTACATAAACTTGCACCAAACATCCAGGCTTGGTTAACTAGTGTTGATACCACTACTGCAGATGTAAAAGGTGTGATGCAATGTAGAGATGAAGTTGAAAGAGTCTCTTTCTTTGGTTGGTGTCCAAACTTGAAGTCACGTTACTTGCTGAGCAGAAGAGCTACGAAAATTGCCTTGGATGTGATTGAACTTAGAACTGAAGGCAACAATTATGTTGATTTCTCCTTTCCTGTACCACCTATTAAATTTGAAGCTATACCTAACAATGTTGAGGAGTTTGACTCGCGTAAAAAGAAGGAGGAAGAGGTCATGGAAGCTTTGAGAGATGAAAGGGTCACTACTGTTGGGATATGTGGGATGGGGGGTGTCGGTAAGACGAAACTAGCTGAGAAAATAAAAGCAAGGGCGAAACAAGAAGGACTGTTCGATGAGGTTGTCATGGTAACTGTCAGTCAGCAACCAGACTTTAAAAAAATACAGGGTGAGATCGCAAGAGAAGTCGGGCTGACATTGGAAGGCGATAATTTGTGGAGTCGTGGAGATCGGCTGCGTTTAAGGTTAATGTATAAGGACAGTCGCGTCCTTGTAATTTTGGATGATGTTTGGGCGTTTGTTGATCTAAAGAGGCTCGGAATTCCCAGTGGTAGCGACCACAACTATTGGTGCAAAGTTATATTGATGACGCGTCTTCGAGATGTTTGTGATGCTGTGGAGTCGCAAAAGATCGTAGAAGTTGGAGTTTTATCTGAAAAGGAAGCATGGGTTCTTTTTAGGCAGAAAGCCAGTGATTCGGTTGACGATCCTTCTCTTCTTCACATAGCAAAAGATGTTGCGGAAGAATGCAAGGGGTTGCCGCTTGCAATTGTTACAGTTGCTGGAGCACTAAAGCGTAAAACCAAGCCTTCGTGGGAGGATGCCCTTAAACAATTACAAAAATCAGCACCAAGAAACATCCCAGGAGTGCTTACAAATGTGTATCAACCTCTGAAGGTAAGCTATAATCACTTGGAAAGTGATGAAGCCAGGTACGTCTTTTTGCTTTGCTCCTTGTTTGAGGAAGATAGAGATATTTGGACTGAAGAATTACTCCGATACGGAATGGGTCTTGGCATCTTTTCTGAAATCGAAAATTTTGAACATGCAAGAAATAGGATGTGTCTTCTATTAGAAACACTGAAAGATAGCTTCTTGCTATCCCTAGGTTCAGACAAACGTTTTGTCAAAATGCATGATGTGGTTCGTGACGTGGCTATATATATTGCATCTGAGGGTAATCATATTTTAATGGTAAGTCACGATGTGAACTCGGAAGAGTTCCCAAGAAAAGACTCTTACGAGCAATACAGTCACATGTCAATTGTTGCAAATAAATTTGATGAGCTTCCTGGACCAGTATTATGCCCAAAATTGAAGGTTCTAACGTTGAAGCTCTGTTTTGGAGATCCATTCAAATTGCAGGATGATTTTTTTTATGGAATGAGCAAACTCAATGTCTTAAGCATAGAGGGAGTCAACTATGATGCCTTCATTCAGACACTTCCAACATCCATTCAGAGGTTGTCAAATCTGAGGACGCTGTGTTTGACTGATTTAATGTTGGATGACATATCCATTATTGGGGAACTTGTCACTTTAGAAATTCTCAGCATCAGAAAGTCTTGTTTAGTGGAGCTGCCAGTGGAGATTGGAAAATTGACCAATCTAATTATGTTAGAGTTTGTTCGGAAGGAGGAGGATGGAGGTCTTATAAGGATTTCACCAGGGGTCTTATCAAGGCTAGTTCGATTGGAGGAACTACATGTGGAGGGAATACAAGATTGTAGTTACTCCACCTTGAGGGAGCTGGAATCCACATCGAGATTGACCGCACTGACATTAGATGAATGTTCTGAAGATGTGATTTACAGTAACTTGGGCCTTTCCTCCAAGTTGACGCGGTACATTCTTCATGTGGGTGGAGATGACACAGACAGTTCAAGCATGGATAATTACAGCAAAATTATTGCTTTAGAGGTCACTGAGACTGCCCCATTGGGTGATTGGATCTGCCGCCTGTTGAGGCAGAGCGAAGTTGTACACTCAACAGGAAAAGGCTCCAAGAATGTACTGACCGAGTTGCAGCAGGATGAATTTCAGAATGTGAAAGATCTCCTCCTCTATGAATGTGATTCATTGACACATTCACTGAATATCTATTGCCAGAACAATATTCCGTTCCCCAAACTCAAAAGATTGGAGGTAAGCGAGTGTGGTGGTTTACAGTATGTCTTTCGTGTATCATTGGCTGGAGGGAGTTCGACAGTAGCTTGCGCTGCTGAAGATGAGGAAACGGAGATCTCTCACAAGACACATATCGGACAGGGAATAATCAAGTTCCCAAATTTATATGAGTTGAAGTTTCGTCGTCTACCATGCTTCACTCACTTTTGCTATGACACTGTTGAGGGCATTGAGTTCCCTCATTTACAAGTCATGGCCTTCTACACCTTACCTGAGTTCCAAAATTTCTGGCCAGCAACCAACAACTCCATCACTCACTCAAATCCTCTTTTTCATGAAAAGGTCTGCTTCTACTTCTCTACTTTTTCTTTTTTTATCACTTTTTTCTTTTTTTATTTGGTGGAGAGTTTCGTGAATTAAAATTTTACCTTTAACTTGAGCATTAAAGATATTTACTTACCCAATGTCTATACTTTTTTTTTTAAAAAAAATTATATATGATTATTAATTGTTTGGGTAGGTACTTTATCTATAATTTAAATTGTATTTGTTTTTTTTATTGAGCTAATTGGTCACAATAAAACCAAAACTAACTATATCGGTCTTTTCGAGAGTTTCTTGTCACATAAACACTATTTTAATTTTAATTTTGGTTTCAAATTCGAAGAAAACATAAGAAATTAATAAATCATGACATATGAATATGAAAGAACAAATAAATTGACATTTTTGATCTTCTTTTTGATGAAAAACTTTGTTCTACTACTCTACATGAACATTAAAATAATAATTCCTTTTCATCTTTTAATTGATGGTTTTTATAAATTAAAATATTACCTTATACTCTTTTTTTTAAATCGTGAATACCACCTCACTTGAGCACTAAAGATCTTTACCTACGCAATATCTAGTTTTTCTACTATTACTAGTGTTAAAGTAAATTTTAATTTTTGTAAAAAAACAAACATAACTGTATTTGAGATGTTAACAACTTTTTAAAATATGAAATGAGATCATATACAAAAAATAATGATATATTTTGCCACTGCAGTTTTTTTTTTTTTTTAATTAATAAAGCTAGCTTCTCTTAAATTACATGTATTTTCCAACTCAAGAAGAATATATATTAGTTTTTGCAGGATTAGAAATAGAAGCATCAAATTTATGATTTAAAAGATATATATATATATATATATATTGATACAGTGTGAACATGAATTAATTTATTGTAATAAAATAAAAAGACAGACCAGAAATAAGAATTTTATTGTAATCGTTTCTAACAAGACAGGAAGACCCAACAATTAAACAACTACCAAATAATATTGCAGGTCTCTTGTCCTAACCTGGAAAAACTATTTATCAATGGGGCTCACAGCATAACTGCTCTATGCTCTCACCAACTTCCAACTGCCTACTTCAGCAAACTTGTAACCTTGGAAGTAGGAAATTGTTGTAAATTGAGAAACTTGATGTCTCCATCAGTTGCTAGAGGTCTTCTGAATCTCCAAGCACTAGATATACTTGACTGCCAGTCAATGGAAGAAGTGATCACAGAAGACGAACAACAAGGAGAAGAAATCATGTCTAATGAGCCTTTATTTCCCCGGTTGGAAACTCTGGAGCTTATGTTTCTACCAAAGCTGAGGCATTTCTTCCTGATGAACCGTGCTCTTGAATTTCCATTTCTTAGAAAAGTGAATATTCATGATTGCCCTGAAATGAAGATATTTGTCCAACAGGGGTCTGTGAGTACACCGAGTCTCGAAAGCGTAAACTTTGGTAGGGTGAAAGTAGATGATCTGAATAAATGGATACAAGAGACGTTCAATTCTTAGGTTTGTCGATCTTGTGTTACTAGTTGTATAAGTAATTAAGTCTAGTTCTCTCTTTCCATCTTAATAGTAGTAATATTCAGACACTTATGTTTGTCACATGTAGCAACTTTCTTTTACCTTCCTCAAATATTTCCAATTGGAAATTTAAACCAATAGTGCAGTCATCTCTGTTCTTTTGTAATTTCTACTCTCCGGTTTCAGGAAGAAGTTATAAAGTGATGGCGGCAAATCTGAAGCTTTAATCTAATGATGGAAAGAAACTAGTAATCAATGAAATAGTCCAAGCGTGTGCCAGTTTTAGCTCGAACGTCACCTGATATCTATGCTCATGATGGATGTAACACGCAGAGGCCGGTCTACATTATAACCAATGGTTTCACATGAACCCAACATCTTTTGTCCAGGGACTTTGTATCTGTATTAGTAATTTTTAGAAGTAGTTGATTGAGTGCAGGTATTGTTGGAGGAAAAATCGCACCCCATGCGGTTTAATTATTAACCATCGATGTGCTGGAGCTCTCTAGGCCTTGACCCTGGCAGATAGTGTCTCACATGAGCTCTTTTTAGCATGAGATCAATTGCAACATTTGTTCCAAGAAAGTGGTGGATGTCATCCCTCTGTGTGTAACATCTACGAAGCTAGGATTTTGAGTTTGTTAGTGTAGTATTCTAGAAAAGCAAGCATACTGGATTCTAGATAAATTATTTTTACATATTAAGTGAAATTTTAAACACAAATACATGACAGAACACGTTGACAGATTTGTAGCACCGTACCACCCCTGATGCCCAGTGAGCAACCTTAATGAACTGTATACACACAAAGCTAAACAAAGTATCTAAATCAACTTCATCCTCAACAACAATTCCCTATTCTATATAGCATATAAATAATTTCCAGTTATATTATGTTGGTGATATTACAATAAAATTGCAATAATAATTATAATTGATTACAACTGAAAATTACAAATGAATAAAAAAAATATTTCTTCTTCTTTGGCTAGGCGCGGATATCTTGCTCTCTTTAAGGAAATTCAAGCCCACTGCGGTAATTGTTTCTCTAATCCAGTAGTAACACACTTTGACTTGTCCCCTTCAGGATACAACAATCTTTTCAAATTAACTCAATACGCTGGATAAGAATTGAGTTCACAGCTCAACACAATTAACACCTCCCTTCAACTATTAAACTCTCTTTATAATTTTGGACTTACAATTTATCTGCCTTCTACCTCTCGTTGCTGTGTAAGATAAGGTAGGATAATATAAAAGAATAAAAAATATTAAAAAATGTCAAAAGGCAACTTCACATTATGATTTCGGATAAATAAAAAGACATTCAGAGTTCAATAAAAAATCACGACGACATCCAACAGTCACCACTATTGCCATCAGAATCCGAATCCTGTCAAGGAACAACGATCCTCGTTCCCTTTAAAGATTGTGACTTTCCATAATCAGCTCTCGGGTTTGCAGTGAGCGTATTCTTGCTAATGATTTTATAAATTTCTGTTAAAACAGTCATGAATGCACTCTCGACGTTTGTGGATTGAAAGGCTGATGCTTCCATAAAGAAAAGATTCTCCCTTTCTGCGAAGGCTTGAGCATCTTCGACTGGTAGAGCTTGACGACTTCCTAGATCACATTTGTTCGCAATGAGCTTTATACGTGTACATGTTTGCCTGCATGACCATTTAGTTCCTCCAGCCATCTAGCCATATGATCGAATGACTGGCGTTTTGTTAACTTGTAGACTAGCATCACGCCAACTGCACCTTGATAACATGCACTTGTTACAGCCCTATACCTGAGGGAGATATGAGAGATTCGTTGAGTTACAACAACTATCAAATTGGCTAAAGTTATTGAAATTCTTAAGTATGCCAGAGGAGAAACTTTGTTGGTATTTCACCAACTCAATTTAGCCATTACAACCAATTATACGATCAACAGAAACTGGAAAATTAAGATATGATCCGAAGCCATCCCCTTCCATATGAAGAATTAAGTATTTGAAAGACGGTAGAAATAAAGGTGAACATAAAGCAGCAACAAATAAAACACAACCATTAGCTAAATATCAGCAAGAAGAGTAGCTAAGTTACCTTTGACTGTGTAGATAGTAGAAGCCAACATGTCCCCTTTTCCCTAAGGAAGAAATGTTGATTTCAAAACTAGTAAGCGAGAACACTAGAAAAGGTGCATCAAATGACTACTAATATTCAAGGGAAGTTTGCTTGCTCACTTAGCATACAAAATGGCATTACGATATAGGGCTAATACATGAACTATCGCCAAATCCCTTCCTCAAGTATTATTGTATCTCTCTTTGCAGTTTCTGAAAAACATCCCGACATAAAAATGATGCAGACACACAGTAGACAAAAACTAGTTTCGGGGGAGTGGGATTGGCTAGAAATGAAGTAACCTTGATCAAAAAATATCAGCAAAATCATCCATAATAACAGAAACAGGAGCAGGATCATGCAAATGGAATGCCGCAAACTGTTTCTTAATTCCTTTTTCGCGGCCACAAAGTATAAATAGATACTTTATGTGAATAACATCGGAGGATGGATCAATCATCTCATCAGGCATTTGTTTCGGGAAATTATAAAAAGGATTGGTTAAATTTACCTGAGCAAGATAAGGGGTTTGTTCACCAACTTCCGATGGTTTGCCAAGTTAGACTTGTGTCTCCACTATTGCGTTACCAGATTTCTTTCTTGATCATTAATATCTGTCCTGCAATCGATTTATGCTAATTCATAGAGTGGCTAAAATACCTGGCAAATCAGAAAGAGCAGATTGAAAATTTTAAAGAAGCAGCAAATTGATTCGAGGGTAAAAGTGCCAAGAGTAAGTCGAAGTTAACAAGATCTGCATAGATACTTCGAGAAAAAGCACACCAGCGGTAAACAAAACTAAAGACTGAAAAAAACAACGAAAGATGTTGTAATGACCGGTACGGACATTTTACTCTAGTTTCTACTATCAAAATATATCTAATTTGTGTTTTGCACACAAATACTAGCAATCTAAATGATACTTGTATTTTGTTTTATATAGAGATAATAACAATCTACGTGCAGAAATACGAGTAATTTACGTGGTATTTGTGTTACCTTTGGTTCTCTTTTGGGGTGCAAGAAAAAGATTGATACGCATCTAACTTGATTCGGTTGCATCGATGCTTGATTTTCTAATCCTCAACTTCTTCATTGTTTTTATCATCATAATAGAATTCAACATGTGTGTATATATAAATATTTCTTTGTTTTCATTCAAATCATTCTTTGGGATTAAAATTTTTGCTCAGGTAAAAATTAGTTGGATCAAAATCGAAACTTTATGATCACTATTATATTTTTTTTTATAGTTTACAGGTCGTAGATGAATGTCGGTTGACTTTGAAGAATTTCTTGCGTAAAAGTTAGATTTAATTGTATTGTTTTGATCTTTTTTATCTTATTGTATTATTTAATTTATAGATGCTAGATAAATGTTGGTAGGCTTTAAAATTTTTTTAGGTAAAGATTAAGTTTAATTGTATTATCATAATATATCTATTAGTTTGTTATTTTATGGTAGTTTACAGTTCGTAGATGAATCTCAATCGGGTTTGAGAAATTTTTGTGTAAAATTTAAGTTTAATTATATTATTTTGATATCACTTTTATCGTATTATTTTGTTGCAGTTTACAGGTGATAGATAAATGTTAAATGTTAGTCGATTTTGAGGAATTTTTTTATGTAAATGTTAAGTTTAATTGTATTATTTTGATATCCCTATTATCGTATTATTTTATTATTATTTACAAGTGGTAGATGAGTGTCAGACGACTTTGAAAATTTTTTTGTGTATAAAGATTAGATTTAATTGTATTATTTTGATGTCTCTATCATTGTATTGTTTTGTTACAATTTACTGATGGTAGATAATTATCAATCGACTTTTAAAAGTATTTTTGGTAAAAATTAAGTTTAATAAATAAATTCTCCATCTTTACATACTCAAAAAATATTAAATTTAATTATTATATTTATTTTTATTATTTAAACAAATATCCTATTCAATATAACGTTTGAACTTATTAAAGTGAGATACACGTTCAAGGCACGTACACCTAAACTAGTATTTATATATATATATATATATATATACACTTGGCTTTATCTTCTTTTATGCATCTATATATAGATGCTTGGCAATACTATCTATCATACCTTATTTTTACCAAAGGTCGAAACGAGCGCAACATTATACACTAAAATAATAAATTTATGTACAGAGTCACCACCTAATTTTTTACGAAAAATAAGGAAATCTATTTATTTTTATCAGCATGTATGACTCGTGTTTTAATCTACGAAACCGGCTTAAATTCTTGGTAAGGGTTCAAGTTATTCTGAAAGAAAGGATTTAGGAACCCTTCAGAATCCACAAATGTGGTTCCCGGCAAGACTTAAATTTATTAAAAGAAAAAAACCTATGTATGTTTATACGAGTATAAAATATGTATTAAAATGATATAAATAATTTATTATACAAATTACCTATATTATAGTAAAAGCTATTATAAAAGTATATGAAAAATATGCAAATAAAAGTATATATAAGAATGTATATGAAAAGAAAAATAAAGGTTGAATAAAGGAAGATTTATTTTAAAGAAAAGATTATGTAATGTTTTAGTGTAAAAATTATAAATTATCTAATTAGATGTCTAAATCAATTTAATGTAAATATTAACGGCATAAATTTACCTAAACGTGTGTTAAAGATTGCGTAAGTAAACATATCCCCACCCAACACCCAAAATTAAAGTTTTCAATATGATAATATTTTGTACAAGTATAAGAATATATAAATACAACACCAAAATTAAATGTCTTGTCACTCCCGACAAGTATTCTCGAGAACCTGTATAAACACTTGTAATAAAATGTTAGTAACAAATAAATGATTATCACAATAAATCAAAATATATGTAGGCACATATGTGTTTACAAATATATTCTTTTATTAAAAGTGGGCTCAGATAAAATTTTTAAAATATAAAATAATAATAAAATAAAAATTTCATCATTATCTAAAAATATTTATTTTTCATTACGTATAATATCGGTCTTTTAATTGTGGAGAGGCCTCGGAAATTACGAAAAAATTCCTTCATTGGCCAAGTATAGTACTTTGTTCAGATCAAACGTAAAAAATAGACAATAAAGTAATTAAGTAAAATAACAATACTTGATAACAGTGAGCAATCAAATAAAAAGTGGAGAAATAAAAGATAACAACTTCAGTAACAGGATAACAGCATATCGCACAATAGCAAAACACGAACTTAAAGACTATCGGAATTCGAACTTCTCTAATCCAAACTAAAAATGCATAAATAAAGCAAGAATGCAAAAAATAAATAAATAACTGAAAAACATACTAATCAAATAAAAAAAATAGAGGATATACAAAGGAGTATTTTTCAGGCCAGAAGGTGACTGGAGAAAAGCAAAAAGAGAACGGAGAAAGGGGAGGAGCAGTCGACTGCAGCTGTTGCGGTGGTTTTCGTTTTGGTGGTGTGGCGGATCTCGTTGAGGTTAGTGTTGTTGGGTTGGTGTAATGGAGAGAAGAAAAGAATTTGTGAGAGAAGAAGGAGATATCCAAAAATAAAAAAAGAAGAGAGGAGAGGGAGAAGTTTATATAGAGAGAGAAAGAATAGAGTAGTTCAGTTGTTTTCTTTCTTTGTTTACGTGTGTGTGTGAATATATGTTGTTTTTTCTTTGAGAAAATCTTTTGCCAAATCCTATCATATCCCTACATTTAAGAAAGTAGGTGGAAAACAAAGTAAAATAGAAAAGTAAAAAAAAAAAAAGATTTAATGGCGAAAAAGACAAAGAGAAATAAATGGGAATATGATATTATTGATATATTATACTGTATAAAAATAATTAATTTAACTCAATATTTATGGATTGTAATAAGATATACAAAAATATGGGTATTGATGTGTAATTACAAAAAATATAAAGAATAAAAAATATAATTCTCTTACAAATATATATATATATATATATATATATATATATATATATATATATATATATATATATATATATATATATTATGTCATAAACAATTAAAATTATACTTACGTAAAAAGAATTACAGTGTTATAATATGTACGTACGCAGATGACTGTGCAAAATATTAAAATTATAATAAACTGATAAAAATCCTAAAATCAACAGTATATTACTGTTCATTGTACGTCACTATTCATCGTACGTTACTATTCATCACTAGTATTCAATCAATCATCTCAATACTGTAAAGAATGTGATTTCGCTTCGTGCACGTGTGTAATGTGACAACAAATTGATTAAAATCCTAAAATAAGGATGATTAACAATAATTTATCAAAAAATTATAAAAAGGTGTAAAAAATTATATTTTATGCCATTTAACGGTCAAAAAGTCAAAAATGCATTAATTGTACATTTGATGAGCCAAAATTAGGTGTTACTGTGCGTTTATATAAATATTTTGTAGCAAGGGTTGTGGGCGAGATATTCTGGCATCATTTGATCGTTAAATTAAAATTTTATTGTTCAAATTCGGGTTCTAGCGATATATTATTTGGAGGCTTCATGGACAGATATTATAGTTTTGGCGTCCAGGCAGACAAGATTTTTTCTATCTTTAGATTGAACTTAATTACTCAAAATGTAAACTATTATGTTAGCCTTGAATAAATCCTTGTAGATGCGTATTTTTGATATATATAAACTGTCTTATTTATCCGGATTAGAACCCCGTTCTAAAATTTTTTTAGAAAATTATCTTTTAATATAATATAACATTTATTACTTTGGGACGTAAAAATACTTCTTATTTGAAAGTATAGTTGTATCTTTATATATAATTGCTTCTCTTAATCATCCTTCAATATACCTTCAGAAATAGTTAAAGGAAACATATATGTATATATAACTATTTGAAAGGCATATATGTATAAGAGTATATATTAAACATATGATAATATAGGCATATAATATATTTATTTAATTTCAAAACCTTGAATTTATTCCTTTTTAATTAAGATTAACGGATGATTATTTAGACATTGACATTGTTATGATACGGTATAAATTTTAATATTTCTGGTGGATATGGTTACTATGAGTTCCGGTTCGAGTGTTTGAGTCCGACAATTGAGTATTATGATTACTATGAGTTCCGGTTCGAGTCCGACAATTGATTACTATGGGTACTACGAATTCCTATTCAAGTCCGGTGCACATCTGGATGACTATAATGATTTATTGGTATCACCGCAGTTTTAGATGATTATGTTTATTTTCATTACTTGTGTGTCCCACCGGCTTATGGGGGTACGGTTGGGTTAATTGTCTTCTTCAGTGTGCCTAGCGGGCTTATAGGGGCCCAGTTGGGTTATGTAGTGTGCCAAACAGGCTTATGGAGGTCCAGCTAGGTTATGTTTGATTTATCTATTATTACTGCATTATTATTTTTCGGTATCGCATTAGTTTATTCCTTTAAAGCCGTTGCTTAGCTTGGTAGTTGTTTATCTTTCCATTCCTATCTACCAATAATTCAGATTACACCCTTCCATTGTAGTTATACCTTTTCTGTATTAAGCTCAGTCGGCCAATGATGCCTACTGAGTATCCGTGGTTTTTGGTACTCATACTACACTTCTGCATCTTGTTCTAATGCAAATCAGGGTAACAACAATCGACGTTAACGTGGTTCCTACCTTTCATCACTGATTCAGAGCAGGGTGAGCTTGCTGTCATCCGAGACTAATCTTCCTCTATTTGTTCCAGTTAGTCTTTTGCACTCGAGACTGCTTGTGTATATTATGTACATTTTATTTTATTTTTTTGTCTAGTACTTTGGGTAACTATTAGTAGTGGCTCTAGTACTGACCTTATCAGGTCTTGGGAGGATTCATTGTATAGTTGGTCCTTTTTTCTTCTCTCGTTTTGATATAATATATATGCTTCCTTTTTAGTTTTTACTTATTATTATTATGTATAATCCTTTATTTGGTCTCTGCCTGTTAGCTCATTACTTATCATTCCGAACTATGGCTTGGCTTGCCTACTGGTGGGTGCAAGTAGGCGCCATCATGACTTGAGAAATCGGGTCGTGACAGATGCAAAGTAAGCCTGCAATGAAGTACTGTTTAATCTACCATCCTGAGTTCGTTTAAGCGCTGAACAGATAAATTGCTTTGCGTCTCACAATCGTTTCCAGACTCTTTAATCAGGGCACAAGAAACGTGTAGAGGCTCATCGTGCTCCATGTTATAGTATAACATACCATCTTTTGTCACAACATTGTTAGAACAACGGTTGCATTTGATAACCGCCTTCTCATGTTTGAATGGGAATGAAAAACACAGCTTGTAGTTGACATCCTTCAATGTCAAGGTTTTGGGAGCGCTAGCGCAACAACAATCAATAAAGAAATCACATTTTGTGCAACAGTATGCCTGTTGATCAGAAAACCCATCTATATAGTGTTGACAAGAAGAGCATTTGACATCCACATTTTGAAAGTCAGAATACCAAGTTAACTTGAGAGGGTGGTGTGGATGAGACATATGTTGAATCATGGATGGAAGTGAGAAGCATATGTTGTCAATAAAGTAGTTGCAGCCACCGCAAACAAACCCCACCGTTGACACAAAGTTGCAGAAGCTGCATCTCCGGGGCTTACCCGAGTCATATTCCTTGAGCGAATGGTGGTGAGTGAAATGCATGACTCCTTCACTCGGTTGACTTGCACGAGCAGGAGGGCGATTTGTTATAGCTAAAGTTTTCAGCCGGTTCTGAAGTTTCGTCATTGAATCACTTTCTGTTGCAAATTCGACTATAGCAGCACAGTCAAAGTGACAGAGGTAATCATGTTCATGATTGTAAAACAACTAAGAACCCAAAGTGGGAACGGCTTCAGTTCAAATTGAGCAAGAGAGACTAGCAGCCTCGTTGTTTATTGGTAACGAAAAGAACAGATGAAGAGGACATTTTACTCGCATGCCCAAAGTTACCTGTATAGAAGCGCATTCAACATGAAGATTGAAGTTGCACAAGCCACAGAAATAGTATGATCGAAACAAAGAAAGTTCATAATTATCAAAGCCACAAGCCGCGCAGTGAAACTTTTCTTCGTCATCAGCCAACTGAAAAGGCCTCAGAACAAGAGTGTGGTCATAGCCGGGATGAAAATCATGGCAAATTTCTTTAGGGAAGCTGCAACAGTACACATCATGAAGATAATAATCACAACGTAGACAAGCATAACATCGACCAGATATCATGGTATCGCAAAAGTTGCATTTGATTGGTTCTTTCTCTCTCTCAGGTACAAACGAAGCAACGGATGACAGTGGCCGAAGTGATTTAAGAAAGCATCGCGAATAGGAGGATCCGAGGCATCAGCAAAAGCAGCTCTTAGCGACTGATTCATTCGCAATGGCTTCCCTCCTTCTCTGACATGTTGCATTGTACATTGATTCTTGTCGTTGTCATTCAACTTTACTGGTTCTTCCGTGGTGGTATACATCCTTAATTTTTTTCACTTCAGTTCTAGTTGCTTTTAATGTAACGCCCCGTAAAAGTCGTGCATGTGTAACCTTACAATGGCTAGCACTAAGAGTAAGAAACTTGAAATTTATTCTAAGTGTAATGAGGACTTAGAGTCATTTTAGCTGGTAATCTTCCGGATACAATTTTTCAACCTTCCCGACATTCGTTTTCACATTTTTTTGTTGCGTTGCGATGGGGCAAGGTTGTAGTACGTCTCGGAAGAGTTTCGAAATTTTTAGACGAGCCTAAGTTCGTGTTTGGGTTGGCAAAATAGTAGCTCTCTGCGATAAGGGGGCGCCGCCCAGCTTAGAGAGCCTCTCTAAGCAAGGCGCCGCCCAGGTTAGAGAGCCTCTCAGAGCAGGGCGCCGCCCTGCCAGTCCCGGGGGTGCCAAGTTTTCAGCCTTCAGCCTCCGAGCATTTGAGGGTATTTTGGTCATTTTCCCATACCCTATCAACTTAAACACGGGATTTAATCCCTCAAATATCAAAATATCATCACATTCATCAATTTTTCTCAAGAACTCTCTCAAGGGTTTCAAAATAAAAACCCAAGCAACTCAAGATTTAAGGTTTTCAAAACAAATTGAAGATTTGGAATCCCCAAGTCGAGGGCATTAAGAAGCACCCTTTGAATTCCTAACTAGAGGTACGTGGGGTTATCCTAAAAATCTCATGGGCTTTAAAAAATCATGTTTTCAAATGGGGTTTTGAAATTTCGAATATGGTTATGTTATAAATGTTTTATGATATTGATTGGGTCCTTAGGCCTATTTCCAAAGCTATTTGCTATATGATATATGTATATGCATGTATTCCGAAAAAAAAAAATATTAACTTGAGAGCATGAATGATATGAAATTTCCTCTCTTGATGTGAATTTGTTTTAAATGTTCATATGATGTAAATTGCTTGAAAACATCTTGAAGAGCATGACATGAAATGTTTTGAGAATTGATATGATTTTGACTTGAAAACGAGAAGGTTATTCATGTTGAATATAATGGTTGAATGAGAAGAATGATGTGATATTGATGGCTTGCAAGTCGGGTATGACGATACCGTACAGATTATGATATGTGATTGAATTAAACGAAGTTTGAATGCATTGATTTTATATGAGATAGGTGGATGCCCGAAGAAGGCGTTTGAGTGTAAGGGCTCATCGCTGGAAATCGTGTTTGCCGACATGAGAATTTGGTACCAGGCTAAGTGATCTTGTGTACTTGACTTTATGTCATTCCCAAATTGGGACTATGGGTAGGAGCCCGGGCTAAGTGATCTTGGGCACTACCACTGGGTCGAGACACCATGCTGTGTGATCTTGTGTGTCTTTCCCTCACGTACACTCTAATCTCGGCGGCAACCGGGGTTTGGCAGTTGGTGTAAATTATGTAGGGTATTCCACCTAGCTCAGCTGCATAAACATTGTTGTTGAAAACTATTGCATTGTGCCCATGTGTTTTCAAATGATTTGATGTGAACCTGCTTTATAATGGCTCTCACCTATATTTTGTAAAGATATTATGTTTTGTTTTGATATCTCTGCGTACCAGTACTTTTGTATTAACCCCCTTCCTCCCAGGTTCGGAGGCGCAGTCTAGGGGTCCAGAAAATCAGTAGATTCCTCAGACAAAGTTGCAGAGTCACTTGGTGAGCCTTCTATATTTCGGAAGGCCTGATATCCGGTAGTTTCATTTATCATTTATTAATTTTGGGTCTACTGAGGGCCTTTTCCCAGTTTTCAAATAGCTATTTGTTTCAGTCATGTAGTAGGGATTTCACAGACATTTTCAAGATGTTGATTGAGATTGTGGGACATTATTCCCCATTATTGTTTTCATATGATTCTTGACCATGTTTCCGCTATATTGCGTATCTTCCGCATTTCTTTATCATATGAATTATGTGCATGATTACCATACAGATAGGGGTGTTCCGGGCCTTTATGGTTCGGAATGCTCGTCACGGCCAGGGCCCCGATTCGGGTCGTGACAGAGTCCCTTTCAATTCACTGGCCGGGAGCAGTTTCATTGCGCTGCATGTGGTCATGATGATTCTGTTCATGAGCATGATTACCTCAGTCACTTCGACTGTGCTGCAGTATCAGAATACTGTATGGAGAATGATTCATGGTTAAACTTTAATATCGACTGCAAACTCTGGCGACAACAAATCGTCGTCCTATACTTGCATGTCAACGATGTGGCCTGTGGGGACGTTACACATTTCTCTCATCACTATCCTCTCAAGGAATATCACTTGGCCAAGCCCCTGGCGTGCAGCTTGTGCAACATTGAATTTTCGACAAGATTTGCTTCTTGGTTCCTTCCATGATACAACATATGGTGCATCTCCAACACCCTCTCAAGTTAACTTGCTACTTGGATTTTCAAAATGAGAATATCAACTGCCCGGGCTGCCACAAAAAATTCAATAGCGGTCATAGCAGGGCATACTATTGTGCAAATTTATTATAAATCATCAGTGCGACCTTGACCCTGGCGGACGATGTCTCATACAAACTCTTCTTTGAATTTCCCTTTAAGCATGAGAATACAGAGATCAAGTGCAGCATTTGTTCCAAGAAAGCGGTGACCAAAAGCAGTTTGTTGTACTATAATCTAGAATCTAGGTCTTTTTCTGGTATCAGAGCCAGGTTGGCAGATTGTATGTTTAGCATGAGCAGCTAAACATATAATCTGTCTAGAGCATGAGCTAAACTATGTTCATATAAGAACATATTACTTTAATCTGATATGCAGTTACTTAAAATAATTATGATTATATAGCTTGTCTTATAATGGAGTTTTAATTCAAGTATGAGGTTACTGTTGACTGTTAAAGTGTTTGAGGAAACCGAGTAATCTCCGGTGTAGACGTTGGTCAGCCTGAAAGTAGGTCGTTAAGCCTAGGTGTGGCGTGTTAAGACCTTGTTGGTGGTCCCGTCGACTAAGATAACACTTAGCAGTCTTTAGTGTAATGCCATTAAAACTTGTTAGAATTTCATAAGCCATAGATATAGATTCATAATTAGATTTCGTCCCTGCATATCTGTTTACTGTCAATATGCCTGCTTGTTTGAACATGTATGTTTGCTTTGTTAGTCTCTAGACAGTATGTTTAAAATGATGAATAATCATGTCAAAAATACTGTTAACCTGTCTTCTCAGGCAACTCCGATTGCCAATATTGAAAATGATCTTCAAAACTGGAGTATTCCAGAAGAGTCATTCAACACGATTTATCAAATCGAAAAATTTAGTTTTTTGAAAAAACATAATATTAAGACCTCTGAGTCTACGGTTGCTATTAATAATTCGTTAGAAATTATTCAACTGTTCAATGAGCTAGATATTAATAGATTTAAAAATCAATTTAATTATCTGCATGTTGGACTTGTTCAAGTTGCTATTAAGCCGCTTTTCCGACAGGGACTCGATATCCCAGTCTGCGCTATCTTAAGAGATGCTCGTCTTTTAAACTTTGACGACTCACTCTTAGGAGTAATCCAAAGTAACCTCGCCGACGGCCCGGTATACTTTAATTGTTATCCCAATTTCTCTGTGGATATAAATGATCCTAACATCATGGATGTTTTAACTCTGAACGTTAAAACAAAGAACATGAATAGTAAGGAAAACACCAGAGAAATAGCGATTATATACCGCGTATATTATCGTCTCATGGGAACTACTCTAGAACCTAAAGCTAGATTTACGAGCCCTAAAGGGGTAACCACCCTAATGGAAGCAAACAAAGACCGAAGCACAGTCTTTGTTCCAAAGGCTCTTATTTGGGATGATATTCTCCGATGCAATGATTGGCATTTTGAGGCCATCACCCAACCTGTTAGAATTTATTCTGAAAAATCTCAGATCGAACGGGTGATTCAACACCCTGATGGATCTATCGATTTGAAATTTCTTGGATTAGACCCGTCTCGCCACTCGTCGTTTCGTCGATCTATCTCCACTCGTGCCTCAACTTCCAAACCCCGGGAGGGAAGTGACGAAAATGAACCTGATGACAAGGGAAAGATTAGAGGAGTTGACTTCTCTGGTCCAATACCTAAAGTCTATTATCAGCAAAACACCAGGGTACCCGAACCCGAAAATCTCTACGAGCCTGGGAGCCCAACGGCCTCAGAAATGGCTCCTCCTCAACGGGTCAGAACTGACCCTAGTCTTCTCGTTATCAAAACTGATAATGAAGAATATACCCCAGACCTCGCATCCTTAAAGGTCCGATGGAATCATCCAAAGGACACTCTTAAGAGAAAATGGTACCTTAGTACCTATTCCAGCGAGCAACAAAAGGAGTTAGGAAGGCTATGGGTAGCCGACATGAAAAGACTCCGATGCGATATGGAATTCTTCTTCTGGTTAGAAAAAACTGGAAAGATAGAAAACCAAGTTGAACCGCTTAACGTTATGGTTACCAGATGGTACACCCAACGGAATACGGTTATTGAGTCAACTACCCCTCCTCTGGAAGGTCTAAATATTCCTTACTCTAATGAAGTCATCAAGGCTTCACCCTTCAAGACTAAATATTCCTTACTCTAATGAAGTCATCAAGGCTTCACCCTTCAAGACTAACTCTGGCAGAGGAACTATGACTCCTCAGTGCAAAGATCTTGATAGAATAATTGAGCAAAACAATTATACTAATCAAGCCCTCCATACCATTTCTCAACAAATTGAAGAGAATAAAGGAACTAATCTTACAGTTCCCTTACCAGTTAAGAACACTCCCGGTTCAAAACCCCTTTCGAATCCTATCTTCAAGATGCCTGAATTCCAGAAAGAAAAATTTCCTGATCTCAATGAAGACTTCAAAATCTCCGAGGAAATTTTGGAAAAAATCAATTCTAAGCTTGCAAAGTTTAAGGTAGGAGAATCCAGTTCTCAAAATAATACTCTTTCTAAACTTACCAGCAAGAGATACACTCTCAAGAAAAACTATTACAAAAAACCCTCTCCGCCTGATGTTCAATATGAAGAACATCCTTACCTCTCCACCTGTAATCATGATGGAAGAGGCATTAATGAATGGAATATTGATGGTCTGGCAGAACACCAGATCTACAATAAGCTCCATGAAATGGCTGTATCTATTACTGCCTACAAAATTAAAGGTTCCTCTGACAAAGGAGCGGCCACCATGATAGTCTCGGGTTTTACCGGCATGATTAAGCATTGGTGGGACAACTACGTCTCCGAGGCAGAAAAAGACCTCATATACAATACTACAACTACCGTAAATAAGGTGAAAGTTGAAGATGGTAGAGAAACCACGGTACAAGAAGCACAAGAAGATGCCTGTGCCACTCTTCTCTATCACATAGCTAGACATTTCGTGGGAGAACCTAAACTCTTCCAAGACAGACGAGGAAGAACAACTTCTCAAAAGAAGAACAACACAAGATCAAGTACTTATCCAAGGAGATAAAAATTAAAGGCTGGACTCCTAAAACCACAGCCTCCAAAACTACTCCTGAAAAGGGAAAATCAGCAGCTGCCGCCTCTAGTTCTTCCACAGACAAGAAGGCGCTAAAGGAAAAATTAAAGAAAGCCTTGGCTGACTTAGAGAGCCAAGAGACTTCAACAGACGCTGAAAAATTACTTCAGCTACTTGCAGAAGCTTCTTCAACAGGAAGAAGTGAAGATAATAATGGCGATATGCTAGATCCAAAGGGAATAGCTATAGCCTACCTAGATCCCTATGATGAATAGGAGACTACCCTTCTAGAAGAGATAGAGGTTCAAAGAACCGGAATTATCTCTGCGAAAGGGCAACTTACTATTCTTGATAGGAATCAAGGACCCCACCTCGTCTCCTGAAGATGACAAATCAATTCCTGCTTTTCAGGTTCTCCCACGAAATGTCTAGCTATGTGATAGAGAAGAGTGGCACAGGCATCTTCTTGTGCTTCTTGTACCGTGGTTTCTCTACCATCTTCAACTTTCACCTTATTTACGGTAGTTGTAGTATTGTATATGAGGTCTTTTTCTGCCTCGGAGACGTAGTTGTCCCACCAATGCTTAATCATGCCGGTAAAACCCGAGACTATCATGGTGGCCGCTCCTTTGTCAGAGGAACCTTTAATTTTGTAGGCAGTAATAGATACAGCCATTTCATGGAGCTTATTGTAGATCTGGTGTTCTGCCAGACCATCAATATTCCATTCATTAATGCCTCTTCCATCATGATTACAGGTGGAGAGGTAAGGATGTTCTTCATATTGAACATCAGGCGGAGAGGGTTTTTTGTAATAGTTTTTCTTGAGAGTGTATCTCTCGCTGGTAAGTTTAGAAAGAGTATTCTTTTGAGAACTGGATTCTCCTACCTTAAACTTTGCAAGCTTAGAATTGATTTTTTCCAAAATTTCCTCGGAGATTTTGAAGTCTTCATTGAGATCAGGAAATTTTTCTTTCTGGAATTCAGGCATCTTGAAGATAGGATTCGAAAGGGGTTTTGAACCGGGAGTGTTCTTAATTGGTAAGGGAACTGTAAGATTAGTTCCTTTATTCTCTTCAATTTGTTGAGAAATGGTATGGAGGGCTTGATTAGTATAATTGTTTTGCTCAATTATTCTATCAAGATCTTTGCACTGAGGAGTCATAGTTCCTCTGCCAGAGTTAGTCTTGAAGGGTGAAGCCTTGATGACTTCATTAGAGTAAGGAATATTTAGACCTTCCAGAGGAGGGGTAGTTGACTCAATAACCGTATTCCGTTGGGTGTACCATCTGGTAACCATAACGTTAAGCGGTTCAACTTGGTTTTCTATCTTTCCAGTTTTTTCTAACCAGAAGAAGAATTCCATATCGCATCGGAGTCTTTTCATGTCGGCTACCCATAGCCTTCCTAACTCCTTTTGTTGCTCGCTGGAATAGGTACTAAGGTACCATTTTCTCTTAAGAGTGTCCTTTGGATGATTCCATCGGACCTTTAAGGATGCGAGGTCTGGGGTATATTCTTCATTATCAGTTTTGATAACGAGAAGACTAGGGTCAGTTCTGACCCGTTGAGGAGGAGCCATTTCTGAGGCCGTTGGGCTCCCAGGCTCGTAGAGATTTTCGGGTTCGGGTACCCTGGTGTTTTGCTGATAATAGACTTTAGGTATTGGACCAGAGTCAACTCCTCTAATCTTTCCCTTGTCATCAGGTTCATTTTCGTCACTTCCCTCCCGGGGTTTGGAAGTTGAGGCACGAGTGGAGATAGATCGACGAAACGACGAGTGGCGAGACGGGTCTAATCCAAGAAATTTCAAATTGATAGATCCATCAGGGTGTTGAATCACCCGTTCGATCTGAGATTTTTCAGAATAAATTCTAACAGGTTGGGTGATGGCCTCAAAATGCCAATCATTGCATCGGAGAATATCATCCCAAATAAGAGCCTTTAGAACAAAGACTGTGCTTAGGTCTTTGTTTGCTTCCATTAGGGTGGTTACCCCTTTAGGGCTCGTAAATCTAGCTTTAGGTGCTAGAGTAGTTCCCATGAGACGATAATATACGCGGTATATAGTCGCTATTTCTCTGGTGTTTTCCTTACTATTCATGTTCTTTGTTTTAACGTTCAGAGTTAAAACATCCATGATGTTAGGATCATTTATATCCACAGAGAAATTGGGATAACAATTAAAGTATACCGGGCCGTCGGCGAGGTTACTTTGGATTACTCCTAAGAGTGAGTCGTCAAAGTTTAAAAGACGAGCATCTCTTAAGATAGCGCAGACTGGGATATCGAGTCCCTGTCGGAAAAGCGGCTTAATAGCAACTTGAACAAGTCCAACATGCAGATAATTAAATTGATTTTTAAATCTATTAATATCTAGCTCATTGAACAGTTGAATAATTTCTAACGAATTATTAATAGCAACCGTAGACTCAGAGGTCTTAATATTATGTTTTTTCAAAAAACTAAATTTTCCGATTTGATAAATCGTGTTGAATGACTCTTCTGGAATACTCCAGTTTTGAAGATCATTTTCAATATTGGCAATCGGAGTTGCCTGAGAAGACAGGTTAACAGTATTTTTGACATGATTATTCATCATTTTAAACATACTGTCTAGAGACTAACAAAGCAAACATACATGTTCAAACAAGCAGGCATATTGACAGTAAACAGATATGCAGGGACGAAATCTAATTATGAATCTATATCTATGGCTTATGAAATTCTAACAAGTTTTAATGGCATTACACTAAAGACTGCTAAGTGTTATCTTAGTCGACGGGACCACCAACAAGGTCTTAACACGCCACACCTAGGCTTAACGACCTACTTTCAGGCTGACCAACGTCTACACCGGAGATTACTCGGTTTCCTCAAACACTTTAACAGTCAACAGTAACCTCATACTTGAATTAAAACTCCATTATAAGACAAGATATATAATCATAATTATTTTAAGTAACTGCATATCAGATTAAAGTAATATGTTCTTATATGAACATAGTTTAGCTCATGCTCTAGACAGATTATATGTTTAGCTGCTCATGCTAAACATACAATCTGCCAACATGGCTTTGATACCAGAAAAAGGATCGTAGATACTATATGAAAATTATGCGGAAATTATGCGGAAATAAAACCAGTATTTAAACAAACTTACAAATTTTATTGAAAGCTTTAGGAAAACATTGATTACAAGAGAGATTGGGCAGAGAGAATTTCTTAGAGTGGGAAATTTCTGAATGCCTTCTCTAGAGAATTACAAAGCCTTTTATAGGCGAAACTGAGAGGCGAGGTTAATCTCGAGCATACAAGTGGACAGCTTAGATGCTGCCGACAGTTTTAGTGCTTTACTTTTGATAAAGAAAAAAGTAGATGCTTTGTCTTTTCTGAAAAATAGGAATTGATTTGTCATCTTCAGGAGACGAGGTGGGGTCCTTGATTCCTATCAAGAATAGTAAGTTGCCCTTTCGCAGAGATAATTCCGGTTCTTTGAACCTCTATCTCTTCTAGAAGGGTAGTCTCCTATTCATCATAGGGATCTAGGTAGGCTATAGCTATTCCCTTTGGATCTAGCATATCGCCATTATTATCTTCACTGCTTCCTGTTGAAGAAGCTTCTGCAAGTAGCTGAAGTAATTTTTCAGCGTCTGTTGAAGTCTCTTGGCTCTCTAAGTCAGCCAAGGCTTTCTTTAATTTTTCCTTTAGCGCCTTCTTGTCTGTGGAAGAACTAGAGGCGGCAGCTGCTGATTTTCCCTTTTCAGGAGTAGTTTTGGAGGCTGTGGTTTTAGGAGTCCAGCCTTTAATTTTTATCTCCTTGGATAAGTACTTGATCCTGTGTTGTTCTTCTTTTGAGAAATTCCAGGAGATAATATATGACACTCTTTTCTTAATAAAAAATTTACACATTTGAATGTGTTCGGGTAAAGTGGAGCATCCTTCCTTGATTACGAAATCTGGAAGTCGATTGAGAAACTGCTGGGGAAGAACCTCCTTAGTTCCTCCATAACAGATCCACCATTCATAGAACCACCTGGGTATGACGGCATCTACCATGGCAGGGCAATATTTTACGAACCAAGTATGTCCTGGCCGAACAAATAGAAAATTGAACCATGCCGACTTATAGTCGTACCAATTGTAAGTCTGAGGCCTGTGTGGCATCGATAAAGCAATGGGGGTATGTAGGTGATCTACAAACCAGTTAAAAGGGGTTAATACCCGCTTGATTGTAAACTTTGAGTAACTAATGTGGTCTGGATTATGTTCATCCATTGAATGTTCTACTTCAATGGAGTCAGTATCAACCAAGATAGCCTCGTAAATTCTTCGAGTCTTAAGAGGATCTTCTGTATCCACAAAATTGCTGTTTGTATATACCGGCTTAACGAGCTGGTTGAGTGGGTATCCTTCATAAGCCTTATCTAAGGCAAGGACTGGCATAATGTTGATAGTAACAAATTTGAATTCTTCCTTGCTGGGAGATGATGGCGTAGCTTTGGCTATGCTAGGATTTACTGCTTGAGCGAAGGTCTCTGGAGCCTTCATTGCATAACTCTGTTTGGTCTGAACCAAAGAGGAACTGGTTGATGGCCCTTTATCCAAGGGCAAGTTAGTCTTCAGGTCTACCAATTTAGTTGGCATTGGAGGTGAGAGTTTTGGGAACTGTATTTCTGTCAGAGCAGAATATCTGTTTTGGAGAGGAGATTGTACCTCCGTCTTGAGCGTAGGTCTTTGGGGAACTGTTGGCCGCAATGGATTTGCGGACGCAGAGGGAGAATCAAATGGTTTTGCCATTTTAGTTTGTTCTTGCTTGGGGCTTGCCCCCAAATTGATTGGTCTCATGGCCCTGTAAAAATTCTCTTGTTAGAAAATCGGGAAGGGAGTTGTTTTCTCCTTTAATAAATTCGATTTGAAAATCAAAGCTAGATAGTAGAGCTTGCCATCTAGCAAATATTTGTTTGGAAACAAGATTTTTAACATCTTTTTGCAAAATCTCTTTGGCTGATTTACAGTCAACGCGAAGAAGAAATTCCTTATTGACAAGGTCATCTTGAAATTTAGTGATACATAGCACTATAGATAAAACTTCCTTTTTAACTGTGCTATAGTTTTTCTGAGCGGTATTCCATATACCTGAAGTAAAACGAACTAATTGTTCAGGAGAAACATCAGATATTCTCTGCTAAAGAATACCACCATAACCTATGTCAGATGCATCTGTTTCTACAATCATGAATGCTTCAGGATTGGGGATGCCTAAACAGGGGAGATTCTGGACTAAAGATTTAATCTTTATAATAGCACTGGTTTGCTCAGAACTCCATGGTACTGGGTTTTTCTTAAGACGTTTATAGAGGGGTTCACAGACCTGTCTAATATGGGGAATAAAATCAGCAACATAATTAAGGCTTCCCAAAAACCTTTGAAGTTGAGTTTTATCAGTGATTTCATTAGGAAATTTAGATGAGAACTCTATGGCTCGACAAATGGGTTTATGACTACCCTGATGCAAATCATGTCCTAGAAAACGAATGGAGGTTTGAAACAACTTCATTTTCTTTGCACTAACAACAAGGCCATTTAGTTTAACAATCTTAAAGAATGTATTAAGATGCTTAAAATGAGAATCAATGTTCTCTGAGAAAATCAATACATCATCAATATAAACAATGGACATATAAGAATATTCATTGAAGATATTGTTCATGATATTCTGGAATTCAGAGGGGGCGTTCTTGAGCCCGAAGGGTAAGACATTCCATTCATAGTGCCCAAAAGGGACATTGAAGGCCGTCTTGTATTTATCCTTTTCGGCAATTTGAATTTGCCAGAATCCCGACTTCATGTCGAACTTGCTATAAAGATTGGCTTTATAAGTTCGTTTGAGAAGATCCCTTTTATTGGGGATCGGATGTCGAATCCATTTCAGGACAGTGTTTAGTGGCTTATAATTGATCACAAGCCTAGGAGTTCCTCGTTCCTTTTCTGCACTGTTATTGACATAAAATGCAGAACAACTCCATGGAGAATTAGAGGGTCTAATGATACCCTTTTGAAGAAGATGGTTAATCTCTATCTTGCAGATTTCCATCATTTCTTGATTCATTTGGATTGGTCTGGCTTTCGTAGGAATATGTTTTTCGTCGAAGCCAGCAATGTAAGGGAGTTCGACGAGATGTTTCTTGCGTTCCCAAAATGCATTAGGCAGTTCGGAGCAAATCTCATTTTCGAACTTTTGTTGAAGGAGTGTGATCTTGTTGACCATCTCCGGGGTTTTTAAAGTTTGCTCAATATGTTTGAGCTGAACTTCCTGTTTAAGAAAACAAATATGAGAAGATAAGCGGTTTATTTTAAACACAGTTTCTTCTTTGATTCGTTGCCCGTCGTTTTTAGAAAGTGGACGGAGTAAAGGGAAGAAGAGCTCGGTACCTAACAGGACTGAGCGTATACCATCGTAGTCACTTTGGTAGGGGCGAATTTGATTAACAAATGGTATACCAAGAATGATATCTTCGATGATATCCTCAGAAATGACAAAATTACTAACAAGGCAAATGCCGTTGTTACATATATGGGCTTTCTGAAGCTCATAAGTATTCGTCATTTTTTCTCCAGTAGCAGAGTATAATTTAGTTTTACTCTTCTGGAGGTATTTGGTAGGGATAAGGCCTTTGACAATACAGTTACTGTCAGCGCCAGTGTCAAATAGAGCGACCCTGTTGAGAACAAAGTCTTGATTAATGACGATTTTTACAACGATATGTTCGCTGTAAGCTTTAATGGCGGAAATGGCCTTTCCTGAAGAGGATGGAACATCAGACGGAATGTCAGTTCCAGGGAATGGATCAGGATCTTTCAGATGATCCATAGGAGTGATAGGAAGATATCTGGGAGATTCAGGGGCCTTTTCTGAGGGTAGGGCCGACCTAACAACTTGTTCTGTGAGAATGTTAAATTCCACTTGATCAAGTCTGGTTTTGAGATTCTTAATCTCTCCCTTTAAGTGGGTGATTTCTCCCTTAAGGTCAGAAATAGAAGGTTCTGAGGGGGATGATTGAAATTTAGCCATAACCCTTTTCATATCGAAAGGTTGAACAATAGGTTTGGCTTTCTGGAGACTTTCTTCCTGAGAAAGTAAGCGTTTGAGCTCTTGAAGATATTTGCTTCTGAGCTCGTCATCGGAAATATGTTCTATAATGTCAAACAGGATTTCTTTGGGTCTTCCGGTTATGACATTAATGGTTTTGGCTGAACAAGTACAGAAAGTGCCAATGCACTCGCAATCTTGTCCGGATTGAGATTCATCAGACTCATAGGCGGCGTTGATAAATTCTTCGTCGCTATAGTCGTCACTATCAGAAGAGGGTTCAGAGGCGGTCGAAGAATCATCCTCCATGATGGAAAATAATTTTTCTTTCGCTTCTTCAGAAAGATCAAGTTGGTTGATCTTCTTCTTTTTGCTGGACTTGCAATCTTTCGACCTATGGCCAGATTTACCACATGTCCAACAAGTATCTTTATTATTTTTGGAAGACTTCCTTTTGGTCTTTCTGCTAGGTTTGTAGGACTCCTTTTTATAAGTCCTTTTGGAGGGAAAAGATTTTTTGAAAGTTTTCTTCTTTCTTTTCTTATCCGACTTGAGGTCAGTAAAACCATAGTCGTTGCAGAAAGTTCCCAGGCCATACTTTCCTTTATGCTTAAGTTGCTGCTTAAGCTTAAGGTCAGTACAGAGGTCAATTCCAGTGGAGGTAATGAAACTTACTAGGTCACCGTAAGTAAGTTTGTTATAGGGTATATGACCATCAAATCTGGTTTTGATATTTGTTCTCACTTTGTCAGCGAACAGAGGAGGAAGACCGCTGATAAATCTTTCTTTCCAGAAATCATTATTGCAGTCGGGTCTGATCAGGACTTTGACCAGGAAGGTATCTTTGTACCACCTAAAGTCTGCTAGATTTTTACAGCGGAGGTTATTCAAGATTTCTAGACTTCTGTCTTGGAAGAGTTTAGGTTCTCCCACGAAATGTCTAGCTAGGTTGATATAATATATATGCTTCCTTTTTAGTTTTTACTTATTATTATTATGTATAATCCTTTATTTGGTCTCTGCCTGTTAGCTCATTACTTATCATTCCGAACTATGGCTTGGCTTGCCTACTGGTGGGTGCAAGTAGGCGCCATCATGACTTGAGAAATCGGGTCGTGACAGATGCAAAGTAAGCCTGCAATGAAGTACTGTTTAGTCTACCATCCTGAGTTCGTTTAAGCGCTGAACAGATAAATTGCTTTGCGTCTCACAATCGTTTCCAGACTCTTTAATCAGGGCACAAGAAACGTGTAGAGGCTCATCGTGCTCCATGTTATAGTATAACATACCATCTTTTGTCACAACATTGTTAGAACAACGGTTGCATTTGATAACCGCCTTCTCATGTTTGAATGGGAATGAAAAACACAGCTTGTAGTTGACATCCTTCAATGTCAAGGTTTTGGGAGCGCTAGCGCAACAACAATCAATAAAGAAATCACATTTTGTGCAACAGTATGCCTGTTGATCAGAAAACCCATCTATATAGTGTTGACAAGAAGAGCATTTGACATCCACATTTTGAAAGTCAGAATACCAAGTTAACTTGAGAGGGTGGTGTGGATGAGACATATGTTGAATCATGGATGGAAGTGAGAAGCATATGTTGTCAATAAAGTAGTTGCAGCCACCGCAAACAAACCCCACCGTTGACACAAAGTTGCAGAAGCTGCATCTCCGGGGCTTACCCGAGTCATATTCCTTGAGCGAATGGTGGTGAGTGAAATGCATGACTCCTTCACTCGGTTGACTTGCACGAGCAGGAGGGCGATTTGTTATAGCTAAAGTTTTCAGCCGGTTCTGAAGTTTCGTCATTGAATCACTTTCTGTTGCAAATTCGACTATAGCAGCACAGTCAAAGTGACAGAGGTAATCATGTTCATGATTGTAAAACAACTAAGAACCCAAAGTGGGAACGGCTTCAGTTCAAATTGAGCAAGAGAGACTAGCAGCCTCGTTGTTTATTGGTAACGAAAAGAACAGATGAAGAGGACATTTTACTCGCATGCCCAAAGTTACCTGTATAGAAGCGCATTCAACATGAAGATTGAAGTTGCACAAGCCACAGAAATAGTATGATCGAAACAAAGAAAGTTCATAATTATCAAAGCCACAAGCCGCGCAGTGAAACTTTTCTTCGTCATCAGCCAACTGAAAAGGCCTCAGAACAAGAGTGTGGTCATAGCCGGGATGAAAATCATGGCAAATTTCTTTAGGGAAGCTGCAACAGTACACATCATGAAGATAATAATCACAACGTAGACAAGCATAACATCGACCAGATATCATGGTATCGCAAAAGTTGCATTTGATTGGTTCTTTCTCTCTCTCAGGTACAAACGAAGCAACGGATGACAGTGGCCGAAGTGATTTAAGAAAGCATCGCGAATAGGAGGATCCGAGGCATCAGCAAAAGCAGCTCTTAGCGACTGATTCATTCGCAATGGCTTCCCTCCTTCTCTGACATGTTGCATTGTACATTGATTCTTGTCGTTGTCATTCAACTTTACTGGTTCTTCCGTGGTGGTATACATCCTTAATTTTTTTCACTTCAGTTCTAGTTGCTTTTAATGTAACGCCCCGTAAAAGTCGTGCATGTGTAACCTTACAATGGCTAGCACTAAGAGTAAGAAACTTGAAATTTATTCTAAGTGTAATGAGGACTTAGAGTCATTTTAGCTGGTAATCTTCCGGATACAATTTTTCAACCTTCCCGACATTCGTTTTCACATTTTTTTGTTGCGTTGCGATGGGGCAAGGTTGTAGTACGTCTCGGAAGAGTTTCGAAATTTTTAGACGAGCCTAAGTTCGTGTTTGGGTTGGCAAAATAGTAGCTCTCTGCGATAAGGGGGCGCCGCCCAGCTTAGAGAGCCTCTCTAAGCAAGGCGCCGCCCAGGTTAGAGAGCCTCTCAGAGCAGGGCGCCGCCCTGCCAGTCCCGGGGGGTGCCAAGTTTTCAGCCTTCAGCCTCCGAGCATTTGAGGGTATTTTGGTCATTTTCCCATACCCTATCAACTTAAACACGGGATTTAATCCCTCAAATATCAAAATATCATCACATTCATCAATTTTTCTCAAGAACTCTCTCAAGGGTTTCAAAATAAAAACCCAAGCAACTCAAGATTTAAGGTTTTCAAAACAAATTGAAGATTTGGAATCCCCAAGTCGAGGGCATTAAGAAGCACCCTTTGAATTCCTAACTAGAGGTACGTGGGGTTATCCTAAAAATCTCATGGGCTTTAAAAAATCATGTTTTCAAATGGGGTTTTGAAATTTCGAATATGGTTATGTTATAAATGTTTTATGATATTGATTGGGTCCTTAGGCCTATTTCCAAAGCTATTTGCTATATGATATATGTATATGCATGTATTCCGAAAAAAAAAAATATTAACTTGAGAGCATGAATGATATGAAATTTCCTCTCTTGATGTGAATTTGTTTTAAATGTTCATATGATGTAAATTGCTTGAAAACATCTTGAAGAGCATGACATGAAATGTTTTGAGAATTGATATGATTTTGACTTGAAAACGAGAAGGTTATTCATGTTGAATATAATGGTTGAATGAGAAGAATGATGTGATATTGATGGCTTGCAAGTCGGGTATGACGATACCGTACAGATTATGATATGTGATTGAATTAAACGAAGTTTGAATGCATTGATTTTATATGAGATAGGTGGATGCCCGAAGAAGGCGTTTGAGTGTAAGGGCTCATCGCTGGAAATCGTGTTTGCCGACATGAGAATTTGGTACCAGGCTAAGTGATCTTGTGTACTTGACTTTATGTCATTCCCAAATTGGGACTATGGGTAGGAGCCCGGGCTAAGTGATCTTGGGCACTACCACTGGGTCGAGACACCATGCTGTGTGATCTTGTGTGTCTTTCCCTCACGTACACTCTAATCTCGGCGGCAACCGGGGTTTGGCAGTTGGTGTAAATTATGTAGGGTATTCCACCTAGCTCAGCTGCATAAACATTGTTGTTGAAAACTATTGCATTGTGCCCATGTGTTTTCAAATGATTTGATGTGAACCTGCTTTATAATGGCTCTCACCTATATTTTGTAAAGATATTATGTTTTGTTTTGATATCTCTGCGTACCAGTACTTTTGTATTAACCCCCTTCCTCCCAGGTTCGGAGGCGCAGTCTAGGGGTCCAGAAAATCAGTAGATTCCTCAGACAAAGTTGCAGAGTCACTTGGTGAGCCTTCTATATTTCGGAAGGCCTGATATCCGGTAGTTTCATTTATCATTTATTAATTTTGGGTCTACTGAGGGCCTTTTCCCAGTTTTCAAATAGCTATTTGTTTCAGTCATGTAGTAGGGATTTCACAGACATTTTCAAGATGTTGATTGAGATTGTGGGACATTATTCCCCATTATTGTTTTCATATGATTCTTGACCATGTTTCCGCTATATTGCGTATCTTCCGCATTTCTTTATCATATGAATTATGTGCATGATTACCATACAGATAGGGGTGTTCCGGGCCTTTATGGTTCGGAATGCTCGTCACGGCCAGGGCCCCGATTCGGGTCGTGACAGAGTCCCTTTCAATTCACTGGCCGGGAGCAGTTTCATTGCGCTGCATGTGGTCATGATGATTCTGTTCATGAGCATGATTACCTCAGTCACTTCGACTGTGCTGCAGTATCAGAATACTGTATGGAGAATGATTCATGGTTAAACTTTAATATCGACTGCAAACTCTGGCGACAACAAATCGTCGTCCTATACTTGCATGTCAACGATGTGGCCTGTGGGGACGTTACACATTTCTCTCATCACTATCCTCTCAAGGAATATCACTTGGCCAAGCCCCTGGCGTGCAGCTTGTGCAACATTGAATTTTCGACAAGATTTGCTTCTTGGTTCCTTCCATGATACAACATATGGTGCATCTCCAACACCCTCTCAAGTTAACTTGCTACTTGGATTTTCAAAATGAGAATATCAACTGCCCGGGCTGCCACAAAAAATTCAATAGCGGTCATAGCAGGGCATACTATTGTGCAAATTTATTATAAATCATCAGTGCGACCTTGACCCTGGCGGACGATGTCTCATACAAACTCTTCTTTGAATTTCCCTTTAAGCATGAGAATACAGAGATCAAGTGCAGCATTTGTTCCAAGAAAGCGGTGACCAAAAGCAGTTTGTTGTACTATAATCTAGATCATGCTGAAGTTTTTCACGTTTGTTGTGCCCTCAGAAGGAATCCAACAACAATGAGGCAAAGATGGATAAGTTATCAATTCAACGCTTAAATGATGCAAGGGTAGCTAAGTAAACCGAAATTAGTTCCTTCCCAAGACCGGAAGTTTCGTAAAGTTGCAGTGTATGGGTGTTTGTTTTTTGTGTTACATCTTGATATGTTTGTCTCTTTACTTTTTCCTTTTCTGGTCCTTGCTGCTATGCTTTGTTTCTGTTGTGTGATTTGGTATTGTGACTGTTGATTCCTTTTTTGGCTTCACAAATGTATGCTACTCGTTCGGTGTCTTTCCAGCCGAAGCCTGTGATACAATAGGAGTAGATGTTTGTGAAGTTGAAATGTATCTTATGCTCGTGTTTGGGTTTCTTATGCTTGTCAAACTCAAGCCATCACCAAGAAGCAATAGAACTGCGTCAGGGTAGGCAGGTAGTATGTTGATTTCAGAGTATAAATAGATGCATGTAAATTTGATTTTTTTTGGGGTAAAAACAAGGGATAGCCCACTAATTTGTCTAGTTCTTTTGCATTTAGTCGAGGAGCGCGAAAGCTGGCCTTATCTTCCAGTGAGGCCACGCCCTCCTTCGCTAGGATGTCCTCATTTATAATTTTATCTCTCCCGGTATACTCACACATCAATCGCAACATCCTCATCTCCATTACTTTCATCTTCTGAATGTGAGAATTCTTCGTTAGCCAACACTCCACCCTATATAACATAGTTGGTCTAACTATCATTCCGTAGAACTTGCCTTTCAGTTTAGGTGGCACCTTCTTATCACACAAGACTAAATCAAAACTAGTAATACTATCAGGGACAAATAAAAACGACATTAGTATAGATACTTCTCAACATATAATACGCGTTCATCTGATTTCTCTTCATCTTCTGTATTGCCTTCATAAACCAAATACCGAAGAGCTATGGAGTATTTTGCAAGTTCAGTTCTTGCAGATTTGGCAACACCCAAATTGTTACCACTCCAAATAAGATATGATCCGAAGCCATCCCCTTCCATAAGAAGAATCAAGCGAATATAAAGCAGCAACGTAACTCGAACAAATAAAACACAACCATTAGCTAAATATCAACAAGAAGAGTAGCTAAGTTACCATGAGGAGTCAACACGACGAGTATCAGGGAGTAGAAGCCGACATGGCCCCTTTTCACTAAGGTGCATCAAATGACTAATACTCAAGGGAAGTTTGCTTGCTCACTTAGCATACAAAATGACATTACCACATAAGACTAATACGTGAACTATCGCCACATAAGGCTAATAAAATTTGATGAGATAAAAACGATGAGATACGTAAATATTAAAGAGATATATTCATAGTGATTTAGTATATGCAATTACTTTCATTGTTGCTTCATTCTTGGGATTGAAACTTTTCCTAAGTGCATTCAGGAGGTTACATTCTTAATGCTCGAGTGTTAATTTAGATAACGGAAAAGGGTCAAAAATACCCTTAAACTATCTGAAATGGATCAAAAATACTCCTCGTTTTGACTCAAAAATATCCTCCATTAAATTTTTGGATAAAAAATGCCCCTCCCTCTAACAAAATTCCAACAAGCATGCCACCTAGGTAAAAAAGGCCACATAGCCATGCCACATAACTATCCACGTGTAAAATTTCATCTTTAGTTTCACAGCTCAATTTAGTCATTCTGCATTTGCAAGAATGATAGACTGAGGAGCCATTATTGATTTTCTGTTTCAATTGAAAATGAAAAATCAAATAAATATTATAGTTGAGCAACTTGTAAAATGAAACTATAGTTTTTATAGAAACTCAATTTTCTGTACAATGTAATACTATTTCTTTTCCAAGGAATCTTCTATCCTTTGTTATTTGATCTTGGATCGGGTTATTATTATTATGGATCGGGTCCGATTATAAATTGAATTGTGAAATGAAAAATGAAATTTTACATGTGGATGGTAATGTGGCATGACGTCGTGCCTTTTTACCTACGTGACATGTTTGGTGGAATTCTGTAAGAGGAGGGGCATTTTTTAGCCAAATATTTAACAGAAGGGTATTTTTGAGCTAAAAAACTAACGAGAGGTATTTTTAATCTATTTCAAATATTTTAAGAGTATTTTTGATCCTTTTTCGTTTAGATAATTTAAAATAGCGAAGAAGAGAACGTGTCTGATTCTTTCCATTTCATTATGGTCATTGTTCTGCAATAATTTGTGTGAAACTGGAAGAGAAATACTTTGCTAAAAGTCGGAGACAATGTAAGAATAAAAACTGTTGTTTGAGTAGCAGGCAAGCAAATGGAAAATTCTGAAAAGAAAAAAATACTTTTCCCTTTTTTCTTCTTTAGAGTGTCTGCCTTCACAAGAAAGCATATATTCTGGAGAAGTCCTCACATGAGTTTGAGTGAAGCAAGATATGGAATCAGATGTTCACTACTTTGAAGTGTTAGCTAATCTACACTTCCAATTTAATGCTATTATTTTGACCCCACTCTTCCTATTCTCAAGCTGTTATAAATCTCAGTGAATATATTGCTTGGAAGAACACAACCAAATTCTCCATTGCCTCTCTTTAATCTTTCACTTTCGTATCAAGTTCTACATTGCGCTCTTTCATCTTTAATTTTCATAGCAAGTTCTACACTGCTACTCTTTCACTTCATACCAAATTCTTCATTGCGTCTTTCATTTTCATATCAAAGTCTACATTGCCACTCTTTAAGCTTTCATTTTCACACCAAATTCTCAAACACTGCTACTCTTCCATTTCATACCAAATTCTCTATTCCCACTCTCCGATCTTTCATTTTCGTACCAAATTCTTCATTACCGCTCTTTCAGCTTTCATATTCATACCAAATATTCCATTGCCGCTCTTTCAGCCTTCATTTCACACCAAATTCTCCTACACTACTTCTTTTTGACCATTCATTTCACATCACCTTTACTTCAAGACAGAAAACACACCAGAGTTTGGATTCAGAGTTTAAAAAAGCTTATTACTAAACTATAGCAGCTATGGAATTCTTAACTATTGTTGTAGAAAAATCCATAGATTGCTTGATCCATCCAGTTGTGCGAGGGTTTGGGTATTTGTTTTACTACAAGAGAAACATCAAATCTCTAGAAAAAGAATCTGAGAGGCTAGAGAATGTCAGAAATGGGGTGCAGCTACGAGCGGAGGCTGCCCAGAGAAACTTACATAAACTTGCACCAAACATCCAGGCTTGGTTAACTAGTGTTGATACCACTACTGCAGATGTAAAAGGTGTAATGCAAGGCAGAACTGAGGTTGAAAGAGGCTGTTTCTTTGGTTGGTGTCCAAACTTGAAGTCACGTTACTTGCTGAGCAGAAGAGCTACGAAAATTGCCTTGGATGTGATTGAACTTAGAACTGAAGGCAACAATTATGTTGATTTCTCCTATCCCGTACCACCTATAGAAGTTGAGGCTCTACCTAACAACGTTGAGGAGTTTGACTCCAGAAAAGAGAAAGAGGAAGAGGTTATGGAAGCTTTGAGAGATGAAAGGGTCGCTATTGTTGGTATATGTGGGATGGGTGGTGTCGGTAAGACGACACTAGCTGAGAAAATAAGATCAAGGGCGAAAAAAGAAAAGTTGTTTAATGACGTTGTCATGGTAACTGTCAGTCAGCAACAAAATTTTAAAAAAATACAGGGTGATATTGCCAAAGGAGTCGGTCTGACATTAGAAGGGGACGATTTTCTCCAGAATGGAGATCGGCTGCGTTCAAGGTTAATGTATAAGGACAGTCGCGTCCTTGTAATTTTGGATGATGTTTGGGAGGTTGTTGATCTAAAGAGGCTTGGAATTCCCAGTGGTAGCGACCACAACAACTGGTGCAAAATTACACTGACAACGCGCCTCCGAGATGTTTGTCACACTATGGAGGCTCAAAAGATCGTAGAAGTTGGAATTTTATCTGAAAAGGAAGCATGGGTACTTTTCAGGCAAAAAGCCGGTAATTCGGTTGACGATCCTTCTCTTCTTAACATAGCAAAAGATGTTGCGAAAGAATGCAAGGGGTTGCCGCTTGCAATTGTTACAGTTGCTAGAGCACTAAAGCATAAAACCAAGCCTTCGTGGGAGGATGTCCTTAAACAGTTACAAAAATCAGCACCAAGAAACATCCCAGGAGTGCTTACAAATGTGTATCAACCTCTGAAGGTAAGCTATAATCACTTGGAAAGTGATGAAGCTAGGTATGTCTTTTTGCTTTGTTCCTTGTTTGATGAAAATTATTATATTTGGATTGAAGAATTATTCCGATACGGAATGGGGCTTGGCATCTTTTCTGAAATAAAAAATTTAGAACATGCAAGAAATAGGATGTGTCTTCTGTTAGAAACACTGATAGATAGTTTCTTGCTATCCCAAGATTCAGACAAAGATTATGTCACTATGCATGATGTGGTCCGTGACGTGGCTATTTATATTGCTTGTGAGGGTAATCATATTTTTATGGTAAGTCATGATGTGAACTCGGAAGAGTTCCCAAGAAAAGACTCTTATGAGCAATATAGTCACATGTCCATTGTTGCAAATAAATTTGATGAGCTTCCTACACCAATATTATGCCCAAAACTGAAGCTTCTAATGTTGAAGCTCAGATTTCGAGATCCATTCAAATTACAGGATGATTTTTTCTATGGAATGAGTGAACTCAATGTCTTAAGCATGAGCGGAAGCAAACATAAGGCCTCCATTCAGACTTTTCCAGCGTCCATTCAGATGTTGTCAAATCTGAGGTCGCTGTGGCTGAGTAATTTAAGGTTGGATGACATATCCACTGTTGGGGAACTTGTCACTTTAGAAATTCTCAGCATCAGAGATTCTAAGTTAAAGGAGCTGCCAGTGGAGATTGGAAAATTGACCAATCTAATTATGTTAGAGTTTTGGAGTGAGGATAAAGAACTCAAAAGGATTTCACCAGGGGTCTTATCAAGACTAGTTCGATTGGAGGAACTACATATGAAGAGTGTAAAACATTGTAGTTACTCCACCTTGAGGGAGCTGAAATCCACATCGAGATTGACTGCACTGACATTATGCACATATTCCGGTAATGTGATTTACCGTAACTTGGGCCTTTCCTCCAAGTTGACACGGTACATTCTTCGTGTGGGTGGAGATGACATAGACGATTCAAGCATGGATAATTACAGAAAAATTATTGCTTTAGAGGTCACTAAGACTGCCCCATTGGGTGATTGGATCTGCCGCCTGTTGAGGCAGAGCGAAGTTGTACACTCAACAGGAAAAGGCTCCAAGAATGTACTGACCGAGATGCAGCAGGATGGATTTCAGAATGTGGAAGATCTCCGCCTCTATGAATGTGATTCATTGACATATTCACTGAATATCTATTGCCAGAATAATATTCCGTTCCCCAAACTCAAAAGATTGGAGGTAAGCGAATGTGATGGTCTACATTATGTCTTTCGTGTATCATTGGCTGGAGGGAGTGCGACGGTAGCTTGCCCTGCTGATGATGAGGAAACGGAGATCTCTCACAAGACACATATCGGACAGGGAATAATCAAGTTCCCAAATTTATATGAGTTGGAGCTTCGTCATCTACCATGCTTCACTCACTTTTGCGATGACACTGTTGAGGGCATTCAGTTCCCTCATTTACAAGTCATGACCTTCAACACCTTACCCGAGTTCCAAAATTTCTGGCCAACAGTCATCAACTTCATCAGTCACTCAAATCCTCTTTTTCATGAAAAGGTCTTCTTCTACTTCTCTACTTTTTTCTTTTTTATTTGGTGGAGAGTTTTATGAATTAAAATTACCTTTAACTTGAGCATTAAAGACATTTACTTTCACAATGTCTATTTTTTTTTTTAAAATTATAGTATATGATTTATTAATTGTTTGTGTAGGTACTTTATCTATAATTTAAATTAAAGTTAAATCTTAATGGAGTTGATACTTCATCCCTTCAATGCTTGCAGATTTCTTGTCCCAGCCTGGAAAAGCTATTTATCGATAAGGCAAACAACATAAATGCTCTATGCTCTCACCAACTTCCAACTTCCTACTTCAGCAAGCTCAAAAGTTTGACAGTACGGAATTGTTGTAAATTGAGAAACTTGATGTCTCCATCAGTGGCCAGAGGTCTTCTGAATCTCCAAGAACTAAGTATAGGTGACTGCCAATCAATGGAAGAAGTCATCACAAAAGAGGAACAACGAGGAGAAATCGTGACTAATGAGCCGTTATTTCCCCTATTGGAAAAGTTGTACCTTCTGGATCTACCTAGGCTAGGACATTTCTTTCTGACTAAGTTTGCTCTTGAATTTCCATTTCTCAGGATAGTGAATATTCGTCAATGCCCTGAAATGAAGATGTTTGTCCGACAGGGATGTGTGAGTACACCAAGTCTCGAAAGTGTGAACTATGATAATAAGGTGAAAGTAGGTGACACGATGTTCAATTCTAAGGTTTGTCTTGTCACTGTGTATAATTAACTAGTAATCTTCAGATAGTTGTTTTTGTTTGTCACCAGAAGCAACTTTCTTCAAGTAGTTTCTTACTTCATGTTACCTTGATGTAAAATGAGATATGGTTCATATTTCATTTTTTACTTTAAGCTATATTGAATCTCCATCCGTTACATAAAATACAAGGCCTTGCAACATTTACAGGTTTCTTGTCCTAATCTGAAAGAGCTATGTATCTCGGGGGCTCACAGCATAACTTCTCTATGCTCTCACCAACTTCCAACTCCCTACTTCAGCAAACTTGATCAATTGATTGTATCTGGTTGTTCGAAATTGAGAAATTTGATGTGTCCATCAGTGGCCAGGGGTATCCTTAATCTCCGAATACTAAGATTAGGGGATTGTCAATCAATGGAAGAAGTGATCTCAGAAGAGGAACAAGGAGAAGAAATCATGACTAATGAGCCTTTATTTCCCCGGTTGGAAGAGCTGAAGCTTAGGCTTCTACCAAAACTGAGGCATTTCTTCCTGACGAAGCGTGCTCTTGAATTTCCATTTCTCAGAGAAGTGTATATTTATGATTGCCCTGAAATGAAAATGTTTGTCCAACATGAGGGGTCTGTGAGTACACCGAGTCTCGAAAGTGTGAACAATGATGATAGGGTGAAAGTAGATGATCTGAATAAATGGATAAAAGAGAGGTTCAGTTCTTAGGTTTGTCTTGTGTTGCTTGTTGTATAACTAATTAAGTCTAGTGCTCTCTTTCCATGTTAATATTAATATTCAGACACTTACTTATGTTTGTCACTTGAAGCAACTTCCTTTTACCTTCCTCTAATATTTCCAATTAGAAATTTAAACCAACAACGCAGTAATCTCTGTTCTTTTGTAATCTCTACTGTCAGGATTCAGAAAGAAGTTATAAAGTGATTGAAGAAACTAGTAATCAATGAAATTGTCCCAGTGTGTGTATGTTTTAGCTCGAACATCACCTGATATCTATGCTCATAATGGATCGATGTGCTGGAGTTCCCTAGGCCTTGACCCTAGTAGATAATGTCTCTCGTGAGCTCTTTTTAGCATTCCAGTTGTGAGCAGGCGGAGATCAATTGCAACATTTGTTCCAAGAAAGTGGTGGATGTCATCCCTCTTTGTGCGTCTGATCAATTATTTCTGGCTTACACACTTTGCACTGTTCACTTGTTAGTTGTTACATTTCCTTCATTGTTTCTTTTTGTACCTTGATTTGCTGCACTTGAGTCGAGGGTCCTTCAAAAACAGCCTCTTTGCCTCCTTGAGGTAGTGTGTCACGACCCAACTTTTCAGGTCATGATGGCACCTACCATAATCCACCAGTAGGCAAGCCAACCTGTAGTCCGGAACGGCTAGAAACGGACTACTCGATAACATAAGGAAAAAAAATGCGGAATATATGAAATAAAGATCAATACATAGACGAATTCCAAAACCTGGTGGTATCAGTACAAGAGCTTCTAAACATAATAAGAGTACAAAAGTGATGTATCAAGGAGAAATACACTGATTCAACTTACCTCTGACTATAACGTAGAGGCTAGTCTGATACATAGGAGAGAGATAAGTAATACTCCGAACGTCAGGAGCTCACTTTAAGTCTCCGAATCAGGGCTACTCCGCACGATGCACACATCAATAGCGATAACCCGTACTATGATCTGCAGGCTGCAGAGGTGTAGTATGAGTACCAAACGAATGATACTCAGTAGGCAACTGCCAACTGAGCTTCAAAGATAAAGTAGATATATACAACATATAAACAGATTGAAACTACGCCTAAGAGTCCAGAAATCATATCACAAGTCAATGAGATAATAAGGAACAACTATCCTATTTAGGTCCAAGAGACTGACATAATAAGACTAAGGAAGCATCAAGAGTGAACTATTCTATTCTGTAACGCCCCGAAAATGGGTGCCGAGACGTCACATGGGACTTAGGACTACAAGTAGCTCCAAGCCAACCCTTTTAGCCTACAATTCATTTTATCACTTAATATATCTTACAAGCCCATCCATACTATAATATTATGTCAAATCAGAGGATACACAATACAGCGTAATATCCAAAGATACAAAATCCATCACACCACAGTCAATCCGACAAGCCTCTACAAATTACATACCTGAGGAGCCATTGGGACAAATCCCCAACTGACTCAGGTTGAAATAGGAATAAATATACAAGACTGATAATTTGAATACTTAGTCCTCGAACTAGGAGGACTCACCCGCTACAGGGATATAGCTGGGACTGAGCACCTAAACCTACATCATAGGAAAATGTAGCCCACACCCGAAGGTGTGGGTCAGTACTATGGAATGTACCGAGAATATGTGGGTGTATGCAATTTAAGCAATATACATATCAAGTCTTTATATAAAACATGCATGCTATGATAATTGACTCACATAGCTTGAATAAAATCATCATGATTACGGATGAATAAAACATATATGACAAAATACGTGAGTCATTTCAATAATTTCTCAATTCACTTCTTTCTTGGTTTCAACATCTGTAATAATCAATCTTCAGAATAATTTTCTTTAGAATATAACATCTCAAATCTTTTGTAACAACAATTTTCTCAAAACAAATCTTACATAACGCAAATCTTCATCTTATATAGAGTAGAGACACACACACACCGTGGGAGTTTCTTATAACCGACATAAACCATGTGAGCTACATGAAGTCCAACGTCCAACCCATATTGGGGAGAGCTGTCGTATCCTTGCCATCAGAGTAGGACCTTAATTATCAATTTGAACACTAGTGATCTCTATATATATCAGCCTCATACTCACATCCTACGGGGGAACATAGTTCTAGGGAAGCACCAAACTTCCCGCTCGGTGCTAAATACAACTCCCGAACTCAACTCAGAATTTTTAATCAGCCTCAGGCTCACATCATAAATAATTTCAATACTTTTAGAAATATAATCAGCCTCAGGCTCACATCATAAATAATTTCAATATTTCAACATTTCATAACATAATTTCATTTCCAATACTCAATATATATTTATTTAACAACATCATTTCTCAACATAACAATATAAATCAAAGCATAAATATATCAACTCGGATCATAATATGAATATCATGTCATCAATATTTAAGTTTTTGATAAATTCCAAAATCTCAAAATAATATCTATTGATATAGGTTTCCAACATAAATATCAACGTAATCTTTATAAAAGTTAAGTTTTGGGCACAAGAACGGAAGAATATTCTTGTTCAAACCCCATATACCTCAAATCTTTGTATTTTGATGAACTTGCAAATTCCGGAACTCTATCCGTGAAAATAATATATACACCTTGAAGATCTCGACCGGAGGAATCTAATTATTGGATCACTTTTAAATTTTATCGGATGAATTTTGAAGGATCTTGAATTTTTGTTTTGGAGCTCTGGAGCGTTTCTGAGAGAAAACTTGAGAAACTGACGAAGGCTTTGACTAATTGAAGCCAATTATTGACTTAAAAGATGGAAGAGATTGAAAAAGCAATGGGAGCACCAGGGTTAAGTAGGCGCCGCCTGCCTTAAAGCACCGCAATTCACTAGGCGGCGCCTAGCCTAGAGTAGTGCTCTAAGGCAGGCGTCGCCATCCTTATAACGGTGAAGTTTAGCGGGCGCCGCTCGCTTATCGCGCGGGCTCACTGGTTCGCAATCCAAACGCAGCCTAAACGATGTCCAAAAATTCCAAAACTTACCCGAGATGTACTACGGACTTCCACAATCGTAACACAACTTGAAAATCAGAAAACGGATATCGGAAAGGCCTCCAAATAAATCCCCGAACTTAAGAGCTCAAAATAAACTGAGTGTTGGGATGTTTTTAACAAATTTTCAAGATATGACTTCTTTCAACTCACTCCGAAGTTTTAAACGTCACGAAAACTATACGGGGTATTACATTATCTCCCCCTTGGGAACATTCATCCTCGAATGTCTCTCGTATATCTAGGAATAGATAGAAAACTGAGAATACATGACTAAAATAACTTATTCAATTAACTCAACTTCATATTAATCTCTTGGACACTTCAACGAATGCTATGAGCTCTTAATGATGATGACTAGACAATTGAATCAAGAATAAGAAAGAATAGTACCTTTGGTTAGCTTGGAGAAGAGATGGGGGTACTTGGCTCACATATCTGCTTCGGCTTCCCAAGTAGCACCCTCAACAGATTTCTCCACAACACTTTGACCAAGGAAACTTCTTTGTTCCTTAATCTACGGATTTGGAAATCTAGTATCTCAACTGGAACTTCATCATACGAAAGATCATTCTGAACATCAGGACTCTCCGAAGGATCTATCACAACGAAATTACCTATACACTTCTTAAGCATGGATACATGGAATACAGGATGGACAACTGACAATTCTGCAGGCAATTCAATTTCATAAGCTACCTTTCTAACACGGTTTAGAACTCTGTAAGGGCCAATATAACAAGGGCTAAGCTTTCTCTTCTTGCCAAATCTTTTCACCCTTTTCATGGGTGGAATCTTCAGATACACAAAGTCTCCAACTTCGAACTTAAGGTCTCTTCTTCTCACATCTACATAAGATTTCTGACGACTCTGAGCTGTTTTCAGTCTTTCCCGAATCAGTTTAACTTTCTCCATAGCCTCGAACACTGCATCAAGTCCAATCACATTGGCTTCACCCACCTCGAACCAACCTATGGGTGATCTACATCTTCTACCATATAAAGCCTCAAATAGAGCCATCTGAATACTGGAATGATAACTGTTATTATAAGAAAATTCAATTAGCAGCAAATGTTCATCCCAACTACCTTTGAAATTAAGTGCACAAGCTCTTAACATATCTTCTAAGGTCTGAATAGTCCTCTCAACCTGACCATCTATCTGCGGATGAAAAGAAGAACTAAGATGAACTTGGGTACCAAGACCCTTCTGGAAGGCTCTCCAAAATTGTGAAGTGAACTGAGCACCCCTATATGAGATAATAGACAAGGGAACTCCATGAAACCTGACTAACTCACAAATGTACAACTTAGCATAATCCTCTATAGTAAAAGATATATGTACAGGCAAGAAATGTGTTGACTTAGTCAATCTGTCAACAACAACCCAAATAGAATCATGATGACGATGCGAAAGAGGTAAGCCAGTCACAAAATCCATATTCACTACTTCCCAATTCTAAGTAGGAATGCTAAACTCTTGTATCTTATCACCAGGTCTTTGGTGCTCTACCTTAACCTGTTGGCAAGTTTCACACTTATCCACAAACTCCGCTATATCCTTATTCATACCACTCCACCAATAGATTTCCTGCAAGTCACAGTATATCTTGGTAGCGCCAGGATGAATGGAGTGTCGCGTGCTATCCGCTTCAACCATAACTCTCTATAGCAAATCATCAACATATGGAACACACAATCTACCCTGCAATCGAAGCACACTATCTCTCCCTTGGGAGAAAACCTCTACCCTTTGGTATTTGACTGTCTCCTTCTGTCTGACCAAACTAGGATCTATGTCTTGCTTCTCTTTCACCTCCGAGACTAAAGAAGACTCGAAACTACTCTGCACCCCTATACTAACTTCATCTAAATCAAGCAACCTAACACTCAATCTAGCCAAACAATGCACATCATGAGCTAATTATTTTCTATCTTCCTCCACATGATTAATATTGCCCATAGACAATCTGCTATGGGCATCTGCCACAACATTGGCCTTGCCTGGATGATACAGCACACTCATGTCATAATCTTTTAGCAATTTTAACCATCTCCTCTGCCTAAGATTCAACTCCCTTTGAGTAAACACATATTGGAAGCTTTTGTGATCAGTAAACACATCTACATGAACACCATACAAATAATGTCTATAGATTTTTAAAGCAAAAACAACAACTAATTCAAGATTATAAGTAGGGTAATTCTTTTCATGAGGTTTCAACTGTCGAGAAGCATAATCTATAACATTACCTTGCTGAATCAACACACAACCCAAACCAACTCTAGAGGCATTACAATATACAACAAAACCATCAGTACCATCAGCCAAAGCTAACATTAGGGCTGAAGTAAGTCGAGTCTTCAACTCTTGAAAACTCTTCTCACAAGAATCTGTCCAGAGGAACTTAACCTTCTTCTGGGTCAACCGAGTCATAGGAGATGCAATAGATGAGAAACCCTAAAAAAATGACATTAATAGCTAGCTAGACCCAAGAAACTCCTAATGTCTAACAGGGAGGTAGGTCTAGGCCAATTCTTTACAGCTTCAGTCTTTTGGGGATCAACTCTAATGCCTTCGGCGAAAATAATATGACCCAGAAAAGCAACTGACCTTAGCCAAAATTCATACTTGCTAAATTTGGCGTACAACTGATGATTTCTTAGAGTTTGTAAGACAATTCGGAGATGATCAGCATGGTCATTCTCACTACGGGAGTAAACAAGGATGCCATCTATGAATACAATGACAAACATATCAAGGTACTGTTTAAACACTCGATTCATGAGGTCCATAAAAGCTGCTGGGGCATTGGTTAACCCAAAAAACATGACTAAAAATTTAAAGTGACCATAATGGGTTCTAAAGGCCATCTTTGAAACATCACATTCTCTTACTTTAAGCTGATGATAGCCGGATCTAAGGTCTATCTTCGAGAAATAACTCGCACCCTATAACTGATCAAATAAATCATCAATTCTTGGAAGAGGGTATTTGTTTTTGATAGTGACCTTATTAAGCTGGCGATAGTTAATACAAATATGTAAAGATCCATCCATCTTTTGCATGAATAAAACAGGTGCACCCCAAGGAGAAACACTGAGCCTTATGAAACCCTTATCTAACAGATCTTTGAGTTGTTCTTTCAAGTATTTAAGTTCTATAGGTGCCATATGGTAGGGAGGAATAGAAATAGGCTGAGTATCAGGAAGAAGGTCAATTTCAAACTCTATCTCTCTATCGAGAGGTATCCCTAGAAGATCCTCTCAAAAAGCATCAGGAAACTCATTGACAACACTGACTGACTGACTAGTTAGATCTTTAGACTTAGTATCTTTGAATTTAAGTAAATAATAAATGCAACCATTAGATATAAGTTTTCTAGCTTTTAGTGTAACGCCCCATATTTTGGGCTAGAATAAAAACCATGATTTCGATGTGTTGCTAATCCTGGAGCCATAAAATCCTATGCCAATATGGCATGTTAATTATTGTGTACCATGTGAATTCAATCAAGCTTGAGTTTAGACTATAGAGGTCCTTTAACTCAAGGACGACGTGAAACTATTTCGGTCGACTAGGTTTTAGTGGATGTTGTAAAGTGTGTCAGCTTTCATCGACCATAATTCTCTGTATATGTATAATTAGGAAGCCTACTATGTGTCAAATGATAGGTATTCGAGTTAGCTTTCCAACGATACTAATTTGGCTAAAATCCAACACCCGAGTAAGAAGTTATGACCTTTCAAAGTGATAAGCGACCCCTAACCAATCGCCCATGGCCACTGGAAAGCATAGGCGATAGCCTAGGAGACGCCTATGTGGACATAGGCGATAGCCTAGGCGGTGCCTATGTGGACATAGGCGATAGCGTAGGTGGCGCCTATGTAAACATAGGCGATAGCCTAGGCGGCTCTTATGTGAAGATAGGCGATGGGATGGGCGACGCCTATGTAAGGAATTCTGGAAATTTAAACACTCCATGTTGAGGACAAAGTGGTCCTTTTCTACCCTTACTTAGCCCTAAAACATGAGATTTAGTTCCAAGGACCCCAAAATACATATTCTTTCATCAAAAGTGCTCAAGATTCTCCTTAGGGTTTCAAAATAAAAACCCAAATAGTTCAAGATTTGACCGTAGGTTTTCAAAGATAATTACATATTTGGAATCACCAATCTACAAGGTTCAAGAAACATCTATTATCTTTGGAAATAAAGGTACGTGGGGTTATCCAAAAATTTCATGGGTGTAGTCTTTATGAACATGCATGCTTTTAAATGGGGGTTTTCAATCAAATGCTAATATCATTCTTTCAATATGATTTCTAAGTCATTTTGTTTATGTCCTGGGAATTTTTTGCCTATATACTTCAATGGTTGAAACCATGCATATGTGATTTGAGATTTTTCATGGAAGTTGATAAATATGAATGATAAATTATTTTAAATTCCCATGATAATGTTTTGATACTCCATATTATATTGTGATCAACAAAAGAGAGCATGAATTTAAAATAAATATTGTTCGCCACTTGTAAATGATGAAGCACCTTGGTTTTTACATGATTTTGCATATGTGGATGTAATATTGATGACTTGCAAGTCGGGTATGACGGTACCCTAAAGAATACGATATGCAATTGAATAAGATGAAATTTGAATGCATTGATTTTACATGAGAAAGATGGATGCCCGAAGAAGGCATTTGAGACACAAGTGGCTCATCGCTGGAAGAACGTGTTTGCCGACACGAAATATCGGTACCATGCTTTGTGGTTTTGCGTACCTGATATTATATTATCTTAAATTGGGATTATGGTTAGGAGCTATGCTTTGTGGTCTTGTGTACTACCATATTTGATTTGGATTGAGACACCATGCTTTGTGGTCTTGTGTGTCTCTCCCTCACTTATACTCTAATCTCGACGGCAATTGAGGTTTGACATTTGGTGTAAATTATGTAGGGTATTCCACCTAGATTAGTTGTATTTTATTATTGTTGAGAAAAACTATTGCATTACACCCATGTGTTTTCAAATGATTTGATACAAAATTGCTTTATAATGGCTCTCAACTATATTTTGTAAAAATATTATGTTTTTATTTGATATCTCTGCGTGCCAGTACTTTTGTACTGACCCCCTCCCCTCTCCAACATCTCAGGTTCAGAGGCCCAGTCTAGGGGTCAAGAGAATCAGTAGAACTTTTAGACAGAGCTATAGATACAAGTGGTGAGCCTTCTTTGTTTCAGAGGGTCTTATGTCCTGAAGTCCTTTTATCTTATATTTAGTTTTTTGGTTTGCTGGGGGCCTTGTCCCAGTTTTCAGATAGACATTGTTTCAGCCATGTAGTAGAGATTTCGCAGACGGTTTTAGAGATGTTGATTTAGATTGTGGGACACTATTTCCCATTGTCATTTTCATATGATTCTTGACCATGTTTCTATTATATGGTGTTTCTTCCATATTACTTTGATCATATGAATTATATGTATGATTATCAGACAGATAGGGGTGTTTCGGGCCTCCATGGTTCGAAATGCTCGTCACAGCCAGGCCCTGGTTTGGTTCATGACAAATTTGGTATCAAAGCACGGTTCATAGTACCAAGGTGTCTGCAAAATCACGTCAGGTAGAGTCTTGTTTATGGGTATGTAGCGCACCATACTTATAAGTAGGAGGATGCTTGGTGTTTAGGAAATATTTCCCTTCTTTGTGATTTAGTTCGTGCTTCAGAGTCTGAACTGTCCCCTAATCAATGATCACTTGTGTTTTAGAAATACATTTATGCCTCCACGTCGTATCGTCGATCAGAATGCTCAGGAAGATGAGGTTCGTCCCACCCATGGGATACGGACCCAAAATAGGGCTCACACTCTAAAATTTCTCCCTTCTCCGGGAGTCCCTCCAGTCCCGAATACTCCACCTCTGGCTCCGTGGACTAATGCCAACCGTCCCCCAACTGCTCAGGGAGATATTTCAAATGTAGAATTCAGACAGTCTATTCATATACTGACACAGTTGGTAGCTAAATAGGCTCAACGATTGGAAGATATTGGGTTTGCATCTGTTACATCTGAGGCTACTAGAGTCAGACATTTCATGAAGATGAACCCACCTAAGTTCACTGGCACCAAGGTGGAGGAAGATCCACAGGAGTTCGTTGATGAGATGGAAAAGATCTTTAAGGTGATGCATGTGGATGAGGTTGAAGGGGTGGAGCTAGAAACCTATCATCTCAAGGACATTCCGAATCAGTGGTATGCCGACTGGGAAGATAAAAAAGGTGAAAGTGCTGAGCCTACAGTTTGGGGCAAATTTGTGGAAGCTTTCCTTGATCGATTCTTTTCTCTGGAGTCGAGGGAGGCCAAAGCGGAAGAGTTTATGAATCTGAAGCTGGGCAGTATGAGTGTCCAGGATTACACTTTGAAGTTTAATAAACTAGCCCGCTATGCACCAGAGTTGACTAGTAATATGAGGGCTCGAATGAGAAAATTTACATCCGGCCTTACTGATGACCTAGTACTTGAGTGTCAGGGGCTATGTTGAATATGGAGTTAGACTTTGCTCGACTGACCATTCATATGCATCAAGTGGAAGAGAAGAAGAAAAAGATTGCTGAATCTAAAGAGAAAGACAGACAGGCTAAAAGAGCTAGATCTACAAATCAGCACCAGAGTCAGCCGCAGAGTGGTAACTGGGGTAATAAATAGTCAAAGAAAAAGAAGTTTTGGAATAATGCACAGTCAGCAGCCAGTTTCCCAATACCCAAACCACCGACAGACAGACAAACTCAGAGTTTTCAGACTTCTCATGAGTCTAAAGCTCTAGGTACACAGTCTTAGGGCAGTGTGGCCCAGCAGTGGCGTACTCGTCCGCAGTATAAGGTTTGCGGAAGGAATCATCTAGGAAAATGCTGGTTTGAGGGGAAAAACTGCTATACTTGTGGCAAAGTGGGTCACCTTCAGAGATATTGTCCATCTGCTGGAGTAAATGCGAGGGGGGCTAAGTCCCAAGCCACCTTTACAACTCCTTTTCCTAAGGGTGCCCCTTCAGCTGCCGAAAGCGATCGCAACCGGTTATATTCTTTGAATTACTGCCAGGAGGTGGAAGCTTCACTAGATGTTACCACCGGTATGTTACGAATCTTTTCTCGTGATGTTTATGTATTGCTTGATCCCGGGTTTACTTTATCCTATGTGACCCCTTATATGGTTGTTGGTATCGGGTTTGAGCCCGAAGTTATTATAGAACCCTTCTCTATTTCTACTCCTGTAGGTGATTCTGTTATTGCTAAAAGGGTATATAGAAATTGTGTCATGTCTGTTCATAGTAGAAAAACTGTGGCAGACCTTATAGAACTGGATATGATAGATTTTGATGCCATCCTTGGGATGGACTGGCTCCATTCGTGTTATGCCACCCTTGATTGCAGAACCCGAAAGGTCACTTTTTCTTTCCCAAATAAGACACCAGTTATATGGGTAGGGAGTTCTGTGGAACCTAGAGGTCACTTTATCTTTTATCTTAGAGCCCGAAAGCTTATCTCCAAAGGGTGTATGTATCATCTAATTCGAGTAAAAGATTCAAAAGTTGGAAATCTTCCTCTGCAGTCAGTCCCTGTAGTGAATGAATTCCCAGAAGTCTTTCCCAAAGATCTCCCTGGAATACCCACTTATAGGGAGATAGATTTTGGCATTGATGTGTTGCTAGACACTTGTCCTATTTCTATTCTACCATATAGAATGGCTCCCGCAGAACTAAATGAGTTAAAGGAATAACTTAAAGACCTCCTAGACAAAGGATTTATTCATCCTAGTATTTCCCCATGGGGTGCACCCGTGCTCTTCGTGCGAAAGAAGGATGAGGCCCTTCGAATGTGCATAGACTACCATCAATTGAATAAGGTCACGATTAAAAATAAATATCCTCTTCCTAGGATTGACAACCTTTTTGACCAGCTTCAGGGTGCCAAGTGTTTTTCAAAAATAGACCTTTGTTCGGGTTATCATCAGTTGAAAGTTAGGGAGTCAGACATACCTAAGACAACCTTCTGAACCCGATATTGTCACTACGAATTTCTAGTCATGTCTTTTGGGTTGACTAACGCCCCTACAACGTTTATGGATCTTATGAATAGAGTGTTCCATCAGTTTCTTGAATTGTTCTTCATTGTATTTATTAATGATATTCTGATCTATTCTAAGAGTAAAGAGGATCACGTCAATCACCTCCGAATTATCCTTCAGACCCTGAAGGATCATCAGCTGTATGCCAAATTTTCTAAGTTTGAATTCTGGTTAGATGCTATTGCCTTTCTGGGGCATATTGTCTCCAGTGACGGGAAAAGAGTGGATCCCCAGAAAGTTGAAGCAGTGAGAAAATGGCCCAGACCCATGACTCTAATCGATATTTGAAGCTTCTTGGGTTTAGCGGGGTATTACAGAAGGTTCACAGAGAGTTTTTCTTCCATAGCAGCTCTGCTTACTAAACTGACTTAGAGAAAGATGAAGTTTGTATGGTCTGACTTGTGTGAAAACAGTTTTGAGAAATTGAAGGACAAGCTGACTACTGCACCTGTTTTGACCCTTCCCGAAGGTATAGGTGATTTTGTGGTTTATTGTGATGCGTCCCGTGTGGGACTTGGTTGTGTATTGATGCACCGTGGTAAGGTGATAGCTTATACATCTATGAAGTTAAAGGTGCATAATCGCAATTACCCCACTCATGACTTGGTGTTAGCAGTCGTGGTGTTTGTACTTAGAATATGTAGGCACTATCTCTATGGAGTGCATGTTGATATTTATACTGACCATAAGAGTTTACAGTATGTTTTCTCACAGAAAGAATTGAACCTCAGGCAGAGGTGTTGGATGAAGCTTTTGAAAGACTATGATATGAGTCTGTATTACCATCCAGGCAAGGCAAATGTTGTAGCCGACGCCCTCAGCAGGTTGTCTATGGCCAGCCTTTCTCATGTAGAAGAAGGAAAGAAAGAGATGGTGCAGGATATTCACCACCTTGCGAATTTGGGAGTGCAACTCTTATATTCCGAAGATGGAGGGGTGATTATTCATGAGTTAGCTAAGTCATCTCTTTGTGCTGAAGTTAAAGAGAAGAAGGTTGAAGATACCATCTTGATGTAAATCAAGAACGATGTGGGTCAACAAAAGGTTATGTCATTTGAAATTGGTGGCGATGGTATTCTGAGATTTTAGGGTAGGTTGTGCATTTCGAATGTCGATGGGCTATGGGAAGGAATCCTTAATGAGGCATACACTTCAAGGTATGTCATTCACCCAGGCTCTACTAAGATGTACCATGATCCGAAAACCTTGTATTGGTGGAATAACATAAAACGTGATGTAGCTGATTTTGTGTCCAAGTGTTTGAACTGTCGACACGTGAAGGTAGAACACATGAGGCATGGTGGTACTTCCCAAGAGATAGCCCTATCTTTATGGAAGTGGGAGATGATAAACATGGACTTTATTATAGGACTTCCGAGATCCCGAAACCAGTATGATTCTATATGGGTGATTGTAGATCGGTTGACCAAGTCAACCTAGCTTTTGCCTATGAGGACTAATTATTCGGGAGAGGTTTATGCCAAGATTTACATTGAGGAGATATTTCGATTGAATGGGGCACTAGTGTCCATTATATCCGATAGAGGTATGCAGTTTTTATCTCAGTTTTGGAGATCCTTTCAGAAGGGTTTTGGTACACAAGTGAATTTGAGCACAGCTTTTCACCCTCAGATGGATAGTCAATCTAAGCGTACCATTTAGAACATCGAATATATGTTGAGGGCATGTGTCATTGATTTCAAAGGTAGTTAGGTAGATCACCTGCCACTGGTTGAATTCGCTTACAATAATAGCTACCATGCCAGCATCAAGATGGCTCCTTTTGAGGCTTTGTATGAGAGGAGATGTAGGTCTCCGATAGGATGGTATGAAGTTGGTGAGACTCAGTTGTATGGGCTTGATCTTGTTCATCAGGCGATGGAGAAAGTGAAAATCATTAGAGAACGACTTAATACTACTCAGAGTAGTCAGAAGTCCTATACCGATGTTCGGAGAAGAGAACTAGAGTTTGAAATTGGTGATTTGGTATTTCTCAAGGTTTCTCCTATAAAAGGAGTTATGCGGTTTGGAGAAAGGTTTAAATTGATCCCTCGTTATGTAGGGCCATATTAGATTTTGACGAAGATTGGTAAAGTTGTATACGAGTTAGAATTGCCTGCAAGCTTGGGTTCCGTTCATCCGGGATTCCATGTATCCATGTTGAAGAAATGCATTGGAGATCATTCTATGGTATTGATAGTAGAGGGTATCAAAGTGACAGACTCCTTCTCTTATGAAGAAGAGCCCGTTGAAATTTTAGATCACCAAGTTTGAAAGATGAGGAACAAAGAGATAGCCTCAATAAAGGTACTGTGGAGGAATCCGAAAGTCAAAGAAGCAACTTAGGAGTCAGAAGATGATATGAGAATTAGATATCCCAATTTGTTTACTTCGATGGAGGAGGATACAGAAGGTACTAATCTTATCTTGTCTTTCCTAGTCCGTTATTATGCTTGAAATCGTGTTTGTCTGTGTCCTGCATCATCATTCGGGGATGAATGATCCTAAAGGGGGGATAATGTAACGCCCCACATTTTGGGCTAGAATAAAAATCAGGATTGCGATGCATTGCTAATCCTGAAGCCATAAAATCCTATGCCAATACAGCATGTTAATTATTATGTAGCATGCGAATCTTCTTAAGCTTGAATTTAGACCATAGAGGTCCTTCAACTCAAGGACGAGTTGAAACTATTTCGGTGGACTAAGTTTTAGTGGATGATATAAATTGTGTCAGCTTTCATCGACCATAATTCTCTGTATATGTAGAATTAAGAAGCCTACTATATGTCAAATGATTGGTATTCGAGTTAGCTTTCCAACGATACCAATTTGGCTAAAATCCAACACCCGAGAAAGAAGTTATGACCTTTCAAAGTGATAAGCGACGCCTAACCAATTGCCCATGGCCACTGGAAAGCATAGGCAATAGCCTAGGCTGTTCTTATGTGAAGATAGGCGATGGGATGGGCGACGCCTATGTAAAGAATTCTAGAAATTTAAGCACTTCGTGTTGAGGACAGAGTTGTCCTTTTCCACCCTTACTTAGCCCTAAAACACGAGATTTAGTTCCAAGGACCCCAAAATACATATTTTTTCATCAAAAGTGCTCAAGATTCTCCTTAGGATTTCAAAATAAAAACCCAAATAGTTCAAGATTTGACCGTAGGTTTTCAAAGATAATTACATATTTGGAATCACCAATCCACAAGGTTCAAGAAACATCTATTATCTTTGGAAATAGAGGTACGTGGGGTTATCCAAAAATCTCATGGGTGTAGTCTTTATGAACGTGCATGCTTTTAAATGGGGGTTTTCATTCAAATGCTAATATCTTGCTTTCAATATGATTTCTAAGTCATTTTCTTTATGTCATGGGAATTATTTGCCTATATAATTCAATGGTTGAAACCATGCATATGTGATTTGAGATTTTCCATGGAAGTTGATAAATATGAATGATAAATTGTTTCAAATTCCCATGCTAATTTTTCGATACTCCATATTATATTGTGATCAACAAAAGAGAGCATGAATTTGAAATAAATATTGTTCACCACTTGTAAATGATGAAGCACCTTGTTTTTTTACATGATTTTGCATATGTGGATGTGATATTGATGACTTGCAAGTTGGGTATGACGATTCCCTACAGAATATGATATGCGATTGAATAAGATAAAATTTGAATGCATTGATTTTACATGAGAAAGGTGGATGCCCGAAGAAGGCGTTTGAGACACAAGAGGCTCATCGCTGGAAGAACGTGTTTGACGACACGAAATTTCTGTACCATGCTTTGTGGTTTTGCGTACCTGATATTATATTATCTTAAATTGGGATTATGGTTAGGAGCCATGCTTTGTGATCTTGTGAACTACCATATTTTATTTGGGTCGTGACACCATGCTTTGTGGTCTTGTGTGTCTCTCCCTTACTTATACTATAATCTCAGCAGCAACCGAGTTTTGACAGTTGGTGTAAATTATGTAGGGTATTCCACCTAGCTCAGTTGCATTTCATTATTGTTGAGAAAAACTATTGCATTACACCCATGTGTTTTCAAATGATTTGATACAAAATTGCTTTATAATGGATCTCAACTATATTTTGTAAAAATATTATGTTTTGCTTTGATATCTCTGCGTGCCATTACTTTTATGCTGTCCCTCTCCCCTCTCCAACCTCTCAGATTGAGAGGCCCAGTCTAGGGGTCAAGAGAATCAGTAGAACTTTCAGACAGAGCTGTAGAGACAAGTGGTGAGCCTTCTATGTTTCAGAGGGTCGTATGTCCTGCAGTCCTTTTATATTATATTCAGTTTTTGGGTCTGTTGGGGGCCTTGTCCCAGTTTTCAGATAGACATTGTTTCAGTCATGTAGTAGAGATTGTTTTAGATAGACATTGTTTCAGTCATGTAGTAGAGATTGTTTTAGATAGACATTGTTTCAGTTATGTAGTAGAGATTATGTGCATAATTATCAGACACTATTATGTGCATGAGAAACTCACGAAGGCTTTGACCAATTGAACCCAATTATTGACTTAAAAGATGGAAGAGATTGAAAAAACAATGGGAGCACCGGGGTTAAGCAGGCGCCGCCCCCTTAAAGCACCATAATTCACCAGGCGGCGCCTGGCCTAGAGCAGTGCTCTAAGGCAGGCGTTGCCCGCCTTATAATGGTGGAGTTTAGCGGGCGCTGCCCGCTTATCGCGCGGACTCACTGGTTAGCAATCCAAACACGGCCTAAATGACGTCCCAATATTTTGAAACTTACCCGAGATATACTATAGACTTCCACGATTGTAACCGAACATGAAAATTAGAAAACGGATATCGGGAAAACCTCCAAATAAATCCCCAAAGTTAAGAGCTCAAAATAAAACTCAGTGTTGGGATGTTTTTAACAAATTTTAAAGATATGACTTCTTTTAACTCACTACGAAGGCTTAAACATCATGAAAACTATACAGGGTATTACATATTCGTGCTATATTCAATAGATGTCAATGATATACTGTATATCCCAAGTCAATATACAAATAAAGGGCGAATGAAAGATATATAGTAATATACAAGGCGGAGAAAATATACAATAAGAACAAACGAAGGGAGGGATATACGATAATGTCATAGCTTAATATAGTTAGATATATATACATATACCTATAGACGTGAGGACATCTCAAAGCATAACCTAGATCATCATGTTCTTATTTTAAGACCTCATTATAATACTATCATGATTTAAATACTATCATCTCGGGGATTCTAATCCACATGGCTAGACAACAGATATACATAATAATGCAATCATAGGATAGGAGGGGCCAAATACATACCTCAAATCCCGATACCGGATCAATGACCAATCTGTCATAGCTAGCCATAATAATGATCATAACAATGATAGTAACAATATCAATAACAACGTTAATAATCGACTACTACGGACAATCAAATACCTAGACGAGCCTATACATACCCCCACCGCCCCAGGCTCGGAAGGTTCAATCAACATACAACAATACAAGACATATTCTTCACCAGTATCTATGCAACCGTCTCATACCGGCTGATAAATATAGGTGCATACTGGTGATAGGCGATGCACATGCAGGAATGAATGCAAAGTATACCATCAATATCACAACTCATAATAACTATCCTCATCAGGACCATCATCATCATAATCAACCTCCGGCCTTGCCGAGAATTAATATCATCAATAGAATCCTTCGGACTCTAATCGGTTATCAATATCATCTCAATAGTATCCTACGAACTCAAATCGGGATTCAATATCATTACAATAGTATTCTCCAAACTCGAGCAGGTTATCAGTAGCATCACAATAGTATTCTTCGAACTCAAACCGAGTATTAATATCATTATAATAGTATCCTCCGGACTCGAACCGGGTAACAATATCATCACAATAGTATCCTCCAGACTCGAACCGGATATCAATATCATCTCAATAGCCTTCGGAATTGCCGGGTATCAATATATCATCGTAACTATCAACACATAAATATAAGCATATAATAGGTGTACAGACGCAAACCGATATACTCCTAACCGTAATCATAATATCGTAAAGATAAATATCTTATCATTATATTCTATCTATTTATTATTAACTAACCAAGACCCATTATTATGTCGCTAGTTTACTAGTCATCACATGATATCTAGTTAATCAATCTAACCAATTCTTCACATAATCATTAAACATGGAATAACAACTAACCATTAATCAATAATTAGCCAAACCTAACGTCTACTTAAGGTTCACCATTAAACCATAATCGCCATCTATTCACTATTCATCCTTTCTCAACTAAACAACTTTTATTAACTAACACCAATCAATATCTAATACTGTTTATCAACTGATCCTCATTTAACTAGTCCTCGTTATTAGCTAGTCAGCATCAGTAAATAGGCATCATTATTAACTAGGCATCAAGTACTATAGACACCTAATAGAAAACTAGTTACCACGTAGCTTATACCATAATTAGGAAGAATAGTCATAACATCGCATCCAGCTAGAATCACATCAATAACTGATATAATAATCATGAATGTATCGAATCTATGCATGTCATCACCAGTATCCAATCAGTGAAATAATAAGCGTCATACCACACCTTTCTCCATCCCATACTGGAGAGATGTGTATACGCACACACACATATATATATTCATGAACTATAGTCGCATCCTCAACAAGGATAAACACTTCCCGGATATCCAATCTATATCATCTATGGACTCTCGGCCCAATAATATGTCTAGAATAATCATAATATAAATACTTCCCGGATATCCAATCTCTATGGACCAAACATCATAACTAAGAGGAAAATGTATCTCTATGGGTCAAATATCATAAGTAAGAGGAAAATGCATCTCTATGACTAGATATCATAATTAAGAGGAAAAATACATCTCTATGGTCAAATATCATAATTAAGAGGAAAATGCATCTCTATGGGTCAAATATCATAAGTAAGAGGAAAATGCATCTCTATGACCAGATATCATAATTAAGAGGAAAAATACATCTCTATAGTCAAATATCATAATTAAGAGGAAAATGTATCTCTATGGGTCAAGTATCATAATTAAGAGGAAAATGCATCTCTATGACCAAATATCATAATTAAGAGGAAAAATACATCTCTATGGCCAAATATCATAATTAAGAGAAAAAATACATCTCTATGGCCAAATATCATAATTAAGAGGAAAATTAACATCTTTATAGTTCATTAATCATAATCTGGCGAAAATCATCACTATTTATCAATTCACCAAGTAAATCTTATAAATAAGGCTCATTAGTCTCAACTTGGCCTACTATGCGCAACTAAGCCCACAAGGGCTAACACAAATCTTGGCTTAAGTAGGCCGAATGATCCCACTTCTAATCCCCAATCACCATATTTAGGAAAACTACTCCCAAAACTAGGATAAGGTATCTAGTTCAACTTCTAGATGTCAAGTAAGCAACATACAAGCCTAAGATAGGAACTTCGACTGGAAAAAATGGCACTTAAGTCAATTCTATCCAAATTACGATTCCAAGAATACCACACTAGACCAATAAGATCAAATATACTAATCATGCTTCCAACACTAAACCCATATCCATTATCTAGGAATGTATCAAATCCATGCTATAATTCAATCTAAACTAGGGAGAAGGCAATAGGAGTTCACAAGGTTATAAACATACAATCTTATAGGTCCAAGACCATCATCTAATTTCCTAAAACATCAATAATCAAGGCTAAGATATCCTACTCATAATCAATCCTAACATCATATCCACACGCAATACATATCATACATCATCTGTGAAGGAAAGTGGACAGGAGCCTACCTCAAGGCCGAACCACAAAACTTCACATCATGCAACATAAGCTCGTCTTTACTTCACAATTCTCAAAATGTCATCACACTATCAAAAATATAATCAACTCATCAATACGAGTCTAACGATACCCATATTACACTATTGTACTTTGGGTCCAAAAACGACACCAAAAACCCCAAGTGGGTCCCACATATGGAAATCACGTTTCGAGGTCAACCCAATGCTCATACATTACCAAGGAATCATAACCCTCAATTAATTGGTGAAAACAAACCAAATTTAGGGCTAAATCAAGCCCTAAGATTGGGGTTTTGGGTCAAGAACTAAGAAAATCACCAATAAAGTGATGAAATCTTACCTTAATCTGAATGATAATCATGATAAAAGATGTTTATCAAGCTCCATAGTTACCCACAAGACTCAATTTTGAGTTATCATACCCATTTAGGGTTTTATCTCTCAAAAGTGAATAAAAAATCCACAAATTCACGAGCTTGGGAGGAGCGCGGTACCCTATGACAGCAAAGTCAAAAACTTATTTTTGACCCTCGAGACTCATTCAGAATGAAAAATATATGATCAAATAGTGAATTTTAAGTGTAAACCACAATTAAAATCCATTGGGATCATAAAAACTTCCATCTGAGATCGTTTTGGCAAAAAGTAAGGTCCACACATATAGTTTCAATTTTCATAAATTCCACTCAATAGCCCAATATAAGTTTGGGAGCCTTAGGACCTGAACCAAGGGGCTCCCTAGACTAGAATCGACATTCCAAATGAGATGGAGAAGTCAGATTTTCAATCCGAGATCATTTCACTGAAGCTTTCACTCGGTGGCCATTTAAAACCAGTAAAGACTTCTAAGTAGGGAATTGACTCTAAAAACCAAATAAGCTTTCCGGTAACTGAACCATCAGTTCGAGTAAGTTATAAATGACTTGGGGTAGCTATGGAGAAGCTCAAACGGTGAAGATAAGAAGGAATATGGAAAATGACCCGAAGGGTCATTACAACATCCACTACTAAAAGGACTTTCATCCTCGAAAGTCAACGAATAGGAAAAATTTCAAGAGCTCGAAAGGATGAGGTATTGGGCCCGCATGCTCCAAGCATGACTTCCCATGTAACCTCAATTTAGAGAAAACATTTCTAAGGGATTTTTCTACAAGAGCTAATGAGCTTTTATTTTGGATGAATGACGAAGTGGTCCGTTTTGATGTATGCAAAGCAATGAAGCAGCCCAACGATATGAATGTGTTCTCTGTAGATGATGTTCATTATGAGGATAAGAAAGAATTATCTGTAGAGAAGCATCTTACTGTTGAGTCACTATCTGATGTGCTGTTGAATTTTGAGCGTGAGGAGGCTGAAGAACATGAAGAAACCGCTTGTGCTCTAATAGGAATAAGGTCCTATTCTCATGCTCCTAAGAAGATGGACCTTGATCTTAAGAATCAATCTTCACCAACAGCGAAGACTTCCATTGAAGAGCCACCAGTGCTTGATCGAAAGCGCTCCCCAGGTATACGTTCTTAGGAAGTGAAAATACACTTACGGTGAGTGTTGCGGATGATTTAAGTGAACAGCATATAGAGGCCCTCATCTCTGCCCTGAAGAGGTACAAGAGAGCTATGGGTTGGTCTATTGATGATATAATTGGTATCCCTCTTGGTATATGTATGCACAAGAGTCATCTCGAAGAAGATTGCATGCCTAAAAGTAAGCATCAGCATCGTCTGAATCTATTCAGAAAATGATGCACCATCTATCTTAATGAAGTCTAAGTAATTGAGATAGTTATGTCGTGCCGTGACAATAAATCAAGTGCTAGATGGGAGGCAACCCATCATCTTTAATTGTTTTGTTTTACTAGGAATTTGTTTTTGTAGTCGAGCCACGACCAAAACTAAGGCGCTTGATGGGAGGCAACCCATCGTTCTAATCGTTTTTGTTGTTTTTGAGTAAGTGAAGGTGCAAGACGTATAAAGGAGGAGCTTGATATCAAATTTTGATTTGAAATTGAGCGATGTTAAAGGTGGTAAGTGAGTAATGAAGGATAAAAAGGCATTTGGTTAGGCATTGCCTATACAAATCTAGGCAATGGACAAGGCAAGGCCTATGTAAATCTAGGCAACGGACAAGGCAAGGCCTATGCTATAGCCTTTGTTCTCTGAATCTACAATGCCATAGCATAGGCGCCGCCTATGTTAAACAATGTCATAGCATAGGCACCGCCTATGCTCAACTAGGCAAAGCATTAGGCACCGCCTATGCCAAGCATAGGCAAAGCTAAAGGCGCCGCCTATGCCATTGCCTTTGCTCTCTGAATCTACAATGCCATAGCATAGGCGCCGCCTAACCTTTCTAAATCTCCCAAAACTTTTCTTTTTGCTCATCTAACCTTGCAAGATCATCTTCCGAGTTCAACACCAAGTAGAATGGCCTTAAAAGGACGACAAGGAAAACAAAAAGCGCCCACCTCACAGAAAGGTAAGAAAAGAGGAAGAAAAGAGAAAGCTAAATCCTCCGTGCTGCAAATACCTCGACGCACTCTTGGAATCAAGTGGGGTATATTTTGAGGAACTTCTGAGGATGAAGACTTTGATGATTATTCCGATGCAGGGGGTATGACCCCAGACATAGAGGAGGAGTCCGACTAATCTATGTTCTTCTTATTTATTTTCCACTGAGGACACTGTGTCTCGTCTAAGTGTGGGGTGATGGTATTTTTATGCTATATTTTTTGGTCTACCTACATTTATTTATGTTCATTTGTTTGATTTTTAGTAGTAGGTAAAGTTAAATTTTTGAATTTTTTTTTTAAAGTTTATTTTTTTAGATTTTGCATGAAGTGCATGAAATTGTTCTGATAGGCGGCATGGTGTTATGACAAGAGTTTGTGCTAGAATCATTACTATTGAGACATTTAGGCTCTAAGTGTGACTCACTGTGTGATAATTGTGTGGTTTAATTCATTCATCTGTTAGAGTCAAGAGTCTATACTGCTCCCAATAAAGTTGACCATGTGCCTTGGGTGTGTGAGATTATAGTATATTCTGTGTTTATGGCTGATGCTAGAACTTGCCTGGTGTGTATGTAAAGCGAAATAAAGAGTGTAAGTTTAGGAGATGATTTAGGCATTTCCTTGGCAACCTGTACTTGTTTACCTTCTTTTTACCTACCCGTGGACATTATCCTAGTTAACTCCCTTTAAGCCTTTAGCCATTTTCTTTGACAGCCTCATATGTAAGCTAATCCATTTTTTTAAGACCATAATTTGATCCAAATTCCTAAGTGCTTTAAATTGTGAAGTCATGTGACAAAATAAGAGGAAATTGGGTAAGAGTGATGCCTTAGAGTGTATTGGTACTTGAATTTGTTATGAAAAAAAAAAGTAGCTATCATAGAGGTGTGTTATAAAAAAAAGAGAGAAGAAAATAAAAAGAAATAGAAAAACAAAAAGATAAATGGTGTTTACGATCAAATAAAAAGATAGTTATGTTTGAATGGCAAAATAAGTGAAAAGGGTTGGTAGCTAAAAGTAAAGTAGAGAAGTTGGTTAAAAGAGAGTGTTAACAGCATAATGTGATGTATTAAAGCGCTTAGGAACATAGTCACTATTTCTGGCCAAAATAGTCCTACCCGTCCCTTAGCCTACATTACAACCTGCAAAGACCTATTTGATCCTAAGCTTAGCATTCTGATATTAGTAGCGCAATACACTAAGGGAAAACCTATGGTCATCAGTTGCAACATATGAATTCCTTGTGAGAGTGAGAGCAAGGAAAATCTTATACCCATGTTTCAAAAAATGCAATACTTGTGAGTGATTATGGGTAATATCTTATGTGAGACACACATGATTGATGAGTTTTGGGTAGTTTTGTATGATTCTTTGTGCCTTAACTTGTGGATACAAATTAACCATCATCACGAGTCTATGTTAGAGGTTAAATTGTTTCTAGTAGTGATTAGAAAACTACTCTTTGTTAATAATTGTCGTGCCTATCGTGATTAAACATTTTGTGCTGTTACTGTGAAACCCTAAGTAGATGTTTATATGGACATGATATTTTGTTCGAGGACAAACAAAGCTTTAAGTGTGGGGTGTTGATGTTAGGTGAATTTACACGCCTAAAGCACCTTAATTTACCCATATTTTAGCTAAGTTTTAAGGACAAAATATATAATTCCTACACTTTTAGTCCATTTTCCTATAAGTGAGATAACCAACGTGATTAGCAAGTTTTCAGGTATTTATGATGAATATTTCAGCACTTTGTGGACCTTTTGGTAGCAAGGGAAACTTCACATAAGAGGGAAGGCAGCTTCTGAAAGCTTGTGGACTAAAAGTGATGCATGGAGAACTTGTTTCGGGCAAAAACAGTATTTCTAAAGACTTGGGGATCATCAGTAACTTAGTAGGATTAGGACAAGGATACAATAACCCAGTATGACTAGGACAAGGATAAAAACCCTATTTCAGTAGGACTAGGACACGAATGTTATAAAAACCCTATTGTGCTGAATTTTCCAGCATTCACTCATTCATTAATTCAAGTCTTTTCCATTCAACTTCCGATCCTAATTCACGTTACAATTTTAACGGAGAAAGACGCTAACTCGTGGGAAACACCAAGAGGAAAAACGTCCACCTTGTTGTGACGCCACACTCCTCTCCAACGTGAGATCATTCTAGTTTTGATATGATGATGATGTTTATTGTGATCTCCGTTGCACTCATGAGTAGTTAAACTTCTCTGTTAGGGTTATGGAATCCTTTTGATAATACTATGTATCACTATGAGTTTGTGAATTCTTGATACGTATACTGCTTATATCATTACTCTCTTCATCTTAATTGAATTCTTGTGGTTGCAAACATATAGAATACGCCAGTATAGCATTAACTTGTTCGAAAGAAAAGTTACATGTCTGGAAAAGAGAGAGCGACAAGGAAATAGGGCTACCAACCCCTGTTTAAAAGTTAGTGCCGTAACTGGATTAACCTCTTGGAGAATTTGTACCATTAGTTATATGCTTTAAGCTCGAAAGAGTTAAAGTGAGATAATCCTTGATGGTCGAAAGACACTAGGATTTACCATAGAATACGAAACTCTATAAGCGCATGCATGTCTGAATTCGTAACTCATAGCCAATAGATACGTAGAACTCATAAGGTGGACATAACCCTAACTTACAATTCTCATTGATTAAAATCTTATTAAACATATTGATTTTACTTTGCTATTTTGATAACTTTTAATTCACACCTAAACCATCCCCCCTTTTTGTAGAATTTTCAACCAAAAGTCTACTAATAGTTGCTTACTTAGTGACCAAGTATTCCCTGTGTGATTCGACACCCAACCCAGTTGGGTTCTATATTTGATAGCGACCACTTACACTCTTACAAGAGCTGTAGTTTGAGCGTTATCAAAACATTGGCTGATAATGCAAGAAACCAACTCTATACCAGCTGGACGAAATAAAACAGAGCCATAAAATAAGAGTCATGCCAAAGGATAAATCACTGGCTGAAAAAGCATATAACCCACTCCATATCCACTGGAGGGCATGAACTATCCAAACATACCCAAAAAAACTTCCCAAAGCTGAAAACTACTCCAGTATTGGTAAAAACTCTAGCAACTCGAAAAAATGCAACTTTAGCCGACAATTAATCAATCTAACACTCTATCTTAGCAATGAACAGCCACAGGAACATCTCGTCAAGGAGAAACACTCCACCAAGCCTCATTATGCCAAACAAACTCTGAAATGAGAATTTCTCAAATCCACCCAAGAATCGCAACCTCATAAAAGAAATATACCAATCTCGCAACCAAGGTCAAATCCAAGACAACCACCAGAAAATCAATAGCTCAAGATGAAGAATTTCCAATTTTCCAGTTTAAGAAGCGATCACAGGAAAGGCCACCTGCCTCTAACTTTACAACTCCACTAAACAAAACCATATCACAATAACAACAGAGTATCCAACCTCCACACTAGCAGTAGGGCAATACATCCCAAGAAAACGAGCCCAACACACCTATGAGATGAATCCACGACATCTCAACACAATATCAAAATCGCTATCAGACGAAAAAAAATAGCCACAAACAAAGATGGACCTCAAACTGGTTTATTTCACAAACAGGCCGTATCGAAAGAGATAGCCAAAACGAAAGACTTCACAATCCAGGAAGCAATTCTAAGAATCTCAAAACAATAACAAGTAATATAACTAAATTGCCAACTTAAAAACCACACAGAACCATGGAAGGTCAACTTTCCTTTGATACCACAATATACTCCCAAATTAGTCTAGCATCGCTAACCAAGAGGGAAAAAAATCAACCTCACCGCGCTATGGGAAAAAATCATCAAATCAGATTATATTTGCTCAATCCACCAAATAAGATCACAAAATGAAATTCTAAGTAGATAACACTAGTCTAAACAGCTACCCAGCGAGAATCAAATTCATCAGATAACAACATTTAGTAATAACATCAAGTAATATCAATAACCTCACACAGTGGTAGCAATAGAACAACAATATCAATATCAACATACTGAACAGGCGGTGCCAAAATGAATATCAATATCATGCACCACTCAAGGGCCATAATAGGGCTAATGTGCTAAGATAAATGGGACTGGAACCCAAAATCACTGCCATAGGGGAAAAACATCAATATATATATCTACTCCATCCACTACTAAAAGAAATAAACCATGGAGTAGTAACACAATCATGAATTCAACAATAAGGCACATAACGGCCAATATGAACTCATCAAGACATATAATCATCAATGGATATGAAATACACATAATAAGAGATAAATATGAGAAATAAAAGCACGCCAATTATGGTGACCTCTGCACCTCTTAGTAACTGCTTCATTCGCAATGGCTTCCCTCCTCCTCGGACATATTACATTGTACATTGATTCTTCTCGTTGTCATTCAACTTTACTTCTTCTTCCTTGGTGGTATACGTCCTTAATTTTTTAATTTCAGTTCTAGTTGCTTTTTAATGGAAAAATGGATGTGAAATGTGTATTGGATGAATATGTATATATACAGATACAACTCTCTCTTGGGAAGATTAAACAGCTTTTGATCCATAAATTCTTGGTAAGTTCTACTTCCTCGGTTTCATTTCACTTGATTTCTTTTGACTTGACACATCTATTAAAAAAACATTAATAAAAGTAGTTTCGAAACTCTAAATCTACTCCCTTCGTCCCAAATTACTCGTCCCAAATTTTCTAATTTGATGTCCCATTTCATTTTTTTTTTTTAAATTAAGTTGTAAAAATCATTTAATAAGGTTATTATGGTAAACTAGGCATGTTATTAATTATTTTTCTTAATCAATGTCTCATCTCAATTTGGGACGGGTAATTTGGGACGGAGGGAGTAACTATTACTTCCGCCATGCATTTCCTATTAGTTGGTCAGTATTTACTTGACACACTTAATAAGAAATTACTTCCTCCATTTAAAAAAGAATGACCTACTTTCCTATTTAGTCCGTTTAAAAAAGAAATGACCCCTTTCATTTTTTGATAATACTTTAATTTCAACTTTCCACATGACATATTTAGAACCATAAGATTAAAAGTCGTTTTGGTACATTTGGCACAACTTTAATTTAAGACCACAAGATTCAAAAGTTTTCTTTATTTTCTTAATTTTTGTGCGAAGTCAAAGTAGGTCATTCTTTTTTAAACGGATGGATTAATAAATAGAGATACATTTTACATATTTACCCTTGTATGTCTTTCAAAGTGTAATTGTTACAGTTTGTGATTCGAATTTTGTTGACTCGCCCTAAAAAGTTCGCGGTGCAACCCATATTTGTGATTTTTTGTGGGGTCTGTGGTAGTAGCGTAGGGATCAGGCGGCCTAGGATTATTTGTATGCATGTATTATATAAGTGCATTTAGTGGGTCATTTTGGACCTGTTATATACGTTTCTTCTCATTGTATTACTCATCTATCATAGTGAAATTCCTGTGCCTCTGCCCGTGATTTTTTCCGTCAAGGGTTTCCACATAAATCTTGTGTTCATCTTGTTTTTCCCTTTTGCTTATCATATTGCTTATTGTTGTCCGATCATAACAGTAATAACTAATGCAATGATTAAACATTGAAATTTGGTACATATACTTCATCACATGCATTACAACTAGAGTATTGAGTATTTATAATTGAAACTAGTAATAATAATTATTTAATTTTGGTTTTGAAAATTGAGATCATTTATGCATCATTCAATAATTTTAAAAATTATAGATGTATTTATTCCTATTAAGGGTAAAATCAGAAACACGTGTATAAAATACTCTTGATTTTAGAACTTGTTTTTTCTTTTTAAAAAAAAAATTAAATGTGGGCTTGGACCCTTTTATTAATAAAATGAACATGAGCAAATTTGATTTTAGAACTTAAACAACTAAATTAAAATAAATATTTTCTTTTAAAAAGCCAACTAATACAAAATGGAGGAAGTACTATTTTCTTTAGTTACTCCCTCCGTTTAAAAAAGAATCACCTATTTTTTTTAGTCCGTTTAAAAAAGAATGACCCCTTTTCTTATTTGACAACTTTAATTTCAGCTTTCCACATGACATGTTTAGGGCCACAAGATTAGAGGACGTTTTGGTACATTTGACACAACTTTAATTTAAGGCCACAAGATTCAAAAGTTTTCTTTATTTTCTTAAACTTTGTGCCAAGTCAAAGTAGATCATTATTTTTTAAACGGGAGAGTATTTAATATTGAGAGTAATATAAGAAAGAAGTAGCAAAGCACTCTTGATTTGCGAAAATGAACAATACAGATATAACTCTCTTGGGAAGATTAAACAGTTTTGATCCATAAATTCTTGATAAGTTCTAAATACTTGCATGCTTTGGCAAAATCTTCTTTGTTCCTAATTAATGCTAATCAATATAAACATTTACCAAGACTGAAGTCATCATATTTCTATTCTTTTTCTTTTATAGTGGCTGGATAAATGGTTGAGCTTTATCAATATCTTGAGTTAACCTGGACCCCAAATGAAATGGGAGAAAGAAAATCAATATTATTCATTCCATATCATTTGATAATATTTTTAGCTATTGGTTATTGACACACAAAATGAATTGTTTACCATATATAGAGTAATATAATGATGGCAAATTCATAATATAGAGCTTGAGAGTAGTGATCTAACCTCAATACGTGATTTCTCTAAAAGTTATCATGTCAAATGTTGGACAAATTATGAATATTTTTATCAAAATATCTTTTCGTTCAATATGTAGTTGGGAACTGATATGATCAATTAGCATTAGGAAAACAAAGTTTGTTTTCAAAGCATGATATTGGGATTTGTCGTTAAACTTATTGGAATTTCTTTGGTGGAGGAATCAAAACTAACACTTGATTATAAAGTACTATTCTCTAGTCTCTTCATTTGCATTTTACTTGTAACATTTTGATTTGGCATATCTGTTTTATCATAGTATTCCTATTACATGATATATACTATTGTGTCTTGAAATTAATTTGGAAAACAAAACAATTAATGCAAAAGGTACAACCATAAGCATGATTGCCTCAGTCACTTTGTCTGCGCCGCTGTATCAGAATACTGTATGGAGAATGATTCGTGGTTAAACTTTAATATCGACTGCAAACTCTGGCGACAACAAATCGTCCTCCTATACTTGCAGGTCCCCATGTGGGGACGTTACACATTTGTCTCACCACCATCCTCTCAAGGAATATCACTTGGCCAAGCCCCTGGCGTGCAGCTTGTGCAACATTGAATTTTCGACAGGGTAGTGGTTGCAATTACTTTATCGACAAGATTTGCTTCTCGGTTCCTTCCATGATACAACATATGTCTCACTGCCACACCCTCTCAAGTTAACTTGCTCCTTGGATTTTCAAAATCAGAATATCAGCTGCCCGGGCTGCCACAGTAAATTCAATAGCGGTCGTAGAAGGGCAGACTATTGTGCTCCATGCAGAAATGTTATAAATCGTCAGTGTGCTGTCATGTGACCAGGACCTTGAACCTGGCGGACAATTTCTCATACAAGCGTTTCTTTGAATTTTGCATGAGAATACAACGATCAAGTGCATTTGTTCCAAGAAAGTGGTGACCAAAGGCAGTTTGTTGTACTATAATCTAGCTCATGATGAAGCTTTGCACGTTTGTTGTGCCCTCAGAAAAGAATCCGGCAACAATGAGGCAAAGATGGATAGGTTATCAATTCAACGCTTAAATGAGGCAAGGCCGGTAGCTGAGTAAACCGAAATTAGTTCCTTCCCAAGACTGGAAGTTTCGTAAAGTTGCAGTATATGGGTGTTTGTTTTTTGTGTTACATCTTGGTTTGTTTGTTTCTTTACTTTTTCCTTTTTTTGATCCTGGCTGCTATGCTTTGTTTCTTCTGTATGATTTGGTACTGTGACTGTTATACTACTCGTTCGGTGTCTTTCCAGCCGAAGCCTGTGATACAATAGGAGCAGATGTTTGTGAAGTTGAAATGTATCTTATGCTCGTGTTCATGTTTCTTATTCTTGTCAAACTCAAGACATCACCAAGAAGCAACAGAACTGCGTCAGGGTAAACGGGGAGTATGTTGATTTCAGAGTATCCAATAGATGCATGTCGTAAGTTTGAATTTTAACAAGGGACAGCCCACTGATTTGTATAGTTTTTTGGATTTAGTCAAGGAGCGCGAAAGCTGGCCTTCATAAACCAATTACCGAAGGCCTATGGAGTATTTTGCAAGTTCTGTTCTTGCAGATTTGGCAACACCCAAATTGTTATCACTCCTAATAAGATATGATCCGAAGCCATCCCCTTCCGTATGAAGAATCAAGCGAACATAAAGCAGCAACATAACTCGTACAAATAAAACACAACCATTAGCTAAATATCAACAAGAAGAGTAGCTAAGTTACCATGGAGTCACCACTATGAGTATCGGAGAGTAGAAGCCGACATGGCCCCCTTTTTCACTAAGGAAGAAATGTTGATTTCAAAACCAGTAAGCGAGAACACTAGAAAAGGTGCATCAAATGACTAATACTCAAGGGATGTATGCTTGCTCACTTGGCATACAAAATGGCATTACCACATAAGGCTAATACGTGAACTATCGCCACATAAGGCTAATAAAATTTGATGAGATAAAGACGATGAGATACATAAATATTAAAGTGATATATTCATAGTGGTTTTGTATATGCAATTAGTTTCATTGTTGCTTCATTCTTGGGGATGAAACTTTTCCTAAATGCATTCATGAGGTTACGTTCTTAATGCTCGAGTATTAATTTAGACGATTTAAAGTAGTGAAGAAGATGACAGATCTGATCCTTTCCATTTCTTTATGGTGCCATTTTGATACGAGAATGACAACGGAAGCACGAAAACACACTCCAAATCAGTCCACTAAATTTAAGGATCCGAGGACCTTTTTGGAGAGCACTCTCGGATTCACTACAACAACAACAATACGAGATAACAATGGTGTATTTGACACCTAAACAGCCACTACAAACTAACAAAGAGAGTATCAAGATAACAAGATGAACAATAACACAATGGAAACAACAACACACGGTTTTGACTAGAACAACAACAAAGAGTACAAGAAATGTAAAGATAGATAGATAGACAAAGTGAAGGTATAATCTTAAGAACCCAAGAGCCTATTCCACTCTTGGACCCTTAACACTACACACTACAAATACCTATCTCTTCGGCGAGCACAAGAGAGACCTCAACCTCCTCTAGCTCCCAACGTTCTAAGCAAGAATGCAACACTAGTGATTCCACCCTAGTATCACCCTAGGTACAAGTTTCGGATTTGTGCCTCAAGGAGAGAGGACTTGTCTTTCAATGTTGTAGAATATTCATTATCATCAAAGTCTAATGAATGAAACCCTAAAAGGTTCTATTTATAGATATTACAAAAATAGTGTGAAATATCCATAATACCCCTCAAGGGCGAGGTGCCCATCAAGTGCAAGAAGTGGGCTGATTTTGGTGTATTTAGGCACCTCTTTTACCCTTCGCTTGTGCACTTCCTTGGATGGATTCATTATGCACTCATTCACGTCCAATCTCGTGGTCGTACTTGTATCATCCTCCCCTTCTTGAAAAGGATTCGACCTCGAATCCGTACCTCGCAAAATCAAGAGAAGACAACAAGTACACATCCTCAAGATATGAGGGGTTAGGGTTAGCAAAATACACACATCACATACCATGCCGAGGGGGGACAAACTTGGAGTATATCCATGGGTCCTTTGTGTTGAACATAAAAAGCTTAGTACAAAAGACACAAAAGAAGAGGTCATCATCCATAAAAGAGATAAGGAAGACATTTTGTCTTTTTTCATTAGCACCCTCAACCAAACATTACTTGTCGTCTTGACCAAGCATTAAGTGGGGGGTGTAGAGATTTCCACATTCCAAGAGGGTGCCAGGATCAAATGGAAAAATTAGCCAAGGGCCTAAGCCGAGGCTATCCCTTCCTTCCCCTAGAATGTCACTCCCACATTCAAACACAAAAACATTTTCATACACACAGTCTCTATGAACAAAACTAATTGCAATGCTTTTACCCCACAAGATGTTCAAAGATTCATGTGTATTATCAAGATCAATTCTATGGACATCATCACTAATTTGAGAATTTTTAAGCACACTATTCATGTAACGCCCCAAAAAATGGGTCCCGAGAAGTCACATGGGACTTAAGACTACGAGTAGCCCCAAGCCAATCCTTTTAGCCTACTATTCACTTTATCACTTAATATAACTTACAAGCCCATCCATACCATAATATTATGTCAAATCAGAGCATACACAATACGACGTAATATCTAAAGATACAAAATCCATCACACCACAGTCAATCCGACAAGCCTCTACAAATTACATAACTGAGGAGCCATTGGGACAAATCCCCAACTGACTCGGATTGAAATAGGAATAAATATACAACAGTGATAATCTGAATACTTAGTCCTTGAACTAGGAGGACTTACCCTCTGCAGGGATATAGAATCAAGATACTTGGATATTACTGACGCTGCTGGGACTAAGCACCTGAACCTACATCATAGGAAAATGTAGCCCACACCCGAGGGTGTGGGTCAGTACTATGGAATGTATCGAGCATATGGGGGTGTATGCAATTTAAGCAATATACATATTAAGTCTTTATAAAAAACATGCATGCTATAACAATTGACTCACATAGCTTGAATAAAATCATCATGATCACGGATGAATAAAACATATATTACAAAATACGTGAGTCATTTCAATAATTTCTCAATTCACTTCTTTCTTGGTTTCAACATCTGTAATAATCAATCTTCAGAATAATTTTCTTTAGAATATAACATCCCAAATCTTTTGTAACAACAATTTTCTCAAAACCAATCTTTCATAACACAAATCTTCATCTTATATAGAATAGAGACACACACACGCCGTGGGAGTTTCTTATAACCGACATAAACCATGTGAGCTACATGGAGTCCAACGTCCAACCCACGTTGGGGAGAGCTTTCCTATCCTTGCCATTGGAGTAGGACCTTAATTAATCAATTTCAAACACTAGTGATCACTATATATATCAGCCTCAGGCCCACATCCTACGGGCACGTAGTTCTAGGAAAGTACCAAACTTCCCGCTCGGTGCTAAATACTACTCCCGGACTCAGCTCAGAATTTTTTTTAATCAACCTCAGGCTCACATCATAAATAATTTCAATACTTTCAGAAATATAATCAGCCTCAGGCTCACATCATAAATAATTTCAACACTTTGCAATCGGGTGCCAACATGCTACCCTTTCATCATATCTCAATAATTTTTTAGATTCCTTGTTTCAACTCAAATATCAAATTGACAATTCTTGTCCTTTGAAAATATTTATAAAACTCTTGTCAATAACCCGAGGTCAAATTCTCCATATAATTTCATCGCATATAATAGGATTCAAAATATATACTATCAATATATCCAAAATCATGTCCGAGTTTCATAACCCAACAATTATCTCAAAATCTTCGAATATAAATATCAAGATATTAAAACTAATTTCTCATAAATATCCAAAATTTCAATATTTCAACATTTCATAACATAATTTCATTTCCAATACTCAGTATATATATTTATTTAACAACATCATTTCTCAATATAACAATATGAATCAAAGCACATATATATCATCTCAAATCATAATATAAATATCATGCCTTCAATATTCAGATCTTTGATAAATTCCAAAATCTCAAAATAATATCAACGTAATCTTTATAAAAGTCAAGTTTTGCGCACAAGAACGGAAGAATACTCTTGTTCAAACCCCACATACCTCAAATCTTTGTATTTCGATGAACTTGTAAAATTCCGGAACTCTATCCGTGAAAATAATAGATACACCTCGAAGATCTCGACCGGAGGAATCTAATTATTGGATCACTTTTGAATTTTATCGGACGAATTTGGAAGGATCTTGAATTTTGTATTGGAGCTGTATGTTGATTTTTCTCTTCTCTCTTTTTCTTGCTCTGGATTTTTCTGAAGTGGACGAACGGAAATGGCCAATTGGAGTGTTAATTATTGAGTTAAAGACGAAAAGATTGAAAAAGTTATGGGAGCACCGGAGTTAACCAGGCATCGCCTGGCCTGGAGCACCGGAGTACACCAGGCGGCACCTGGTATATAGCAGTGAGATTTCCCAGGCGGCGCCTAGTCTACTGCAGTACAGTTTGCCAGGCGCCGCCCGCTTATTGCGCGGGCTCACTGGTTCGCAATCCAAACGCGGCCTAAATGGCATCCAAAAATTCTGAAACTTACTCGAGATGTACTATGGACTTCCATGATCGTAACGCAACTTGAAAATTGGAAAACGAATATTGGGAAGGCCTCCAAAGAAATCCCCAAAATTAAGGGCTCAAAATAAAACTAAGTGTTGGAATGTTTTTAACAAATTCTTCAAGATATGACTTCTTTCGACTCACTCCGAGGGCTTAAACGTCACGAAAACTATACGGGGTATTACAATTAATATTCTCAAGTAGTGAACTACATTTAAGAGTAAATTGATCATCATGCACACCAAGAGTACTCATTTCCGAGACTATACATTCCTTGCCCATAAGAGTACTCTCATCTTCCAAGAAGAGATTTCCATCTTTAGGAGGAATGTTGTCACACCATAGTGGGTTAGCAAATCGGTTATAGCATTCAAGGCAAGCTATGCCATCATTTTCACCACTAGGTTCATTAGGAGTGTTTATATCATCTTCAAACAAAACATTAAACCTAAAGAGAGCATGTTATATCTCACAGACAGATTTGGAACTAGCAAGTGCTTCACTCTCTATAAGTTCACTATCACGTACCAAAGATGTTTTAATCTCCTCTTTACCTTGGTGTGGGTCGGGGTAGCCCACCTCTTCCTTTGGAAAGATCTCGTCACAAGATGTTTGGAAAAGGGAAGTTAGATTTTGTGGGATAAGTTTAGGTAGCAATTGGCATAGCCTTTTCACGTGCCATTTCATTTCTTCAATATAGTCGGTGATGCGGTCAAATGTGGCATCGAGATTGGTGGCAGTCATGGTACCTGAAAGAAAAGACAAAAACTAACAACAAAACAAACAAACTTGTTAGCTCAAAATGTCTCACCACACTCTCACTCTCGATTTTTACCTCACACTTGGTTTCACAAGTGTTGAAATCCGGCTTGTACTTCGTGAGTGATTGAGGGATGAGCCTATCTTTGCCCGAAATAGATTTTCGTTTGAGTTGACTCAAAAGAAAATTTATTTATGGACTTGAACCAACAAGACACAACGAATTCACAAAAGAGAAAAGCACACAACAAACGCTTAACACGAATGAACGAACACAAAGACTAACTAACAATCTAGTAGATGAGTATCAGTTTGCCAATTAGTAGTGGAATCAACGAAATTGAAACTAAGGAACAAAAAAAGGAAACTAAGAAATCTGAAATTTGATGTGTGAACAGTAACTTGATGATGTGGCAGCCATGTATTGGTTCGGTTTTATCAAGTGGTTATTCCCAAATGTTCAAGTCTTGGTCAAAAATTAATTTGGATTGGTGGAACTTGTTTTAGGAGAAAAAATAAATCTTGGAGCCTTTTTCAATTTTCAAGACTTGACTTTTTCTTGTACTTCTCCTTAAAACATGGGTCCTTAAATCATGAAAAAGTAGTTGAGAAGTGATATAAAGTCCTTTGGTGGTTGAGGTCTTTCAAGACTAACAAGTACATACACCTTTTTCTTTCACCTTTTAGGATCTAGCACTCACTTTATGTTCTAACAATATATGAAGGGAGATGAAGAAATTCAAGAACAACAACAACCACACCAAGAAAAATAACAACAATCTTCAAGAACAACAACAATTCCAACGGCCAACTCTAATCCACAACAACAAACGGTCAAGTCTCTTTACTGTTGTGTCTTCGATTTTAACAACAGATGACGGTTGTAAGGGACTTCAATAACACAAAAAAATTCACCAAGAACTACAACAACAACACTCCTTTCAATAACAACAACCACACACACGTCCAAGTCAAGTTTTTCAACAATAATGTCTACCACACGGTCTTACTAGTTCACGACAACAACAACAAAGCTCAAACTTAGATATTGACTCAAGTGTTAGTGAAGAACAAAGCTAACACTAGAAACACTCAAGAAAAATAAAAAAATCTCGGCCAAGACACAACAAGAATGCAATTCTCGGCCAAGAACACAACACGGGCAGATTGCACTTTTTTCGGAAGTTTTAGTTTTTTCAACAATTTTTTTTTTGATTTTTCAACTAACAAGCCCAAGATTGATCTTGTGGGAACAAGATCAAGCCATGCTTTGATACCAAATGATACGAGAATGACAACAGAAGCACGAAAACACACTCCAAATCAATCCATTAATCTTAAGGATCTGAGGACCTTTTTGGAGACCACTCTCGGATTCACTACAACAACAACAATACGAGATAACAATGGTGTATTTGACACCTAAACAGCCACTACAAACTAACAAAGAGAGTATCAAGATAACAAGATAAAGAACAAGATGAACAATAACACAATGGAAACAACAACACACTGTTTAGACTAGAACAACAACAAAGAGTACAAGAAATATAAAGATAGATAGATAGACAAAGTAAAGGTATAATCTTAAGAACCCAAGAGTCTATTCCACTCTTGTACCCTTAACACTACACAATACAAATACTTATCTCTCCGGTGAGCACAAGAGAGACCTCAACCTCCTCTAGCACCCAATGTTCTAAGTAAGAATGCAACACTAGTGATTCCACCCTAGTATCACCCTAGTTACAAGTTTCGAATTTGTGCCTCAAGGAGAGAGAACTTGTATTTCAATGTTATACAACAATCATTATCATCAAAGTCTAATGAATGAAACCCTAAAAGGTTCTATTTATAGATATTACAAAAATAGTGTGAAATATCCATAATACCCCTCAAGGGCGAGATATCCATCAAGTGCAAGAAGTGGGCTGATGTTAGGGCATGATAAGTTTTGATGATAGACAGATGAATGAAACATGTTGTGCAATCTGGTCCATACAAGTGAAACTGCTTCGTACGTTTGGAGTGCATGCTGAAATTATGACATGCTAAACTTATTACATAAGCTGTCAACACATGGATAAGCAAAGGATGGTCACACAACTATATGAAGATAATTGAAGTATTTAAAGGTTGAGTAGATCAAGAAGTCTACAAGGTAGAAGGATAAAGCAAAATAGTCCTACTCAATTTAGAAGAAGGAGAGATGGTTACAACAAGGAGTGAGTTACTTGAAAGAGTCCTACAGAAGATACAAGTAAAGAAGAAAAAGGACTGCATCTGAAGGAGCATATATAGATGACAATCTGCATTCAAATAACTCACTCATGCACTGATAAGAAAATCAATAATCAGCAAAATCGTTCACCAACTTGAAGAAGAATCTAGTTCCTTACTTAGTATGTTTTAGACTGCATGTAATAGGAAGGTTCTTGAGTTGTAATGAGTAAATTGTTTTAGTCTCAGTATTCTATAAACTGAGTTAGGAGCTAGTCTTCGAGTTGGGGAAAACTCAGAGACTTTGGGATCACTTATCTTGGGAAGATTTGTAGTAATAGGAGTTAGAAGTTTAAATTCCTTGTTTACAAGAAGTCTTGTAATTATGTTGATTGTTGAGGTGCAAAGTTATAGTGAAGATTGGGGTTAAATCCTCTAGAGGTACAGGTCGTGGTTTTTTACACTTTTTTGAGCCGGGTGTTTTCCACGTAAAAATTACTGTGTCAGTTTTTACTTCTGTGAACCACGTATACTTACTTGTTCCACAGATAGGCAATCAGTAGGAATCATATTCTAACAGCTGATTTTGGTGTGTTTAGGCCCTTTTTACCCTTCGCTTGTGCACTTCCTTGGATGGATTCATTTCGTACTAATTCACGTCCAACCTCGTGGTCGTACTTGTATCACATTTGTTCCGCAATAATTTGTGTGAAACTGGAAGAGAAATACTTTGCTAAAAGTCGGAGACAATGTAAGGATAAAACCTGTTGTTTGAATAGCAGGCAAGCAAATGGAAAATTCCGAAAAGAAAAAAATACTTTTCCCTTTTTTCCTCTTTAGAGTGTCTGCCATTGCAAGAAAGCCTATATTCTGGAAAATTTTCCATTGCATCTTTCATTTTTATGTTAAATTCAACGGTGCCACTCTTTCACCTTTAATTTTCACATCCGATTCTCCAACACTGCTACTCTTCCATTTCATACCAAATTCTCCATTCCCACTCTCCGATCATTCATTTTCATACCAAATTCTTCATTGCCGCTCTTTCAGCTTTCCTTTTCATACCAAATATTCCATTGCCGCTCTTTCAGCCTTCGTTTCACACAACATTTTCCTACACTACTTCTTTTTGACCATTCATTTCATATCACCTTTACTTCCCAGTAACTAATTAAAGAAATACCTAAAAAGGCTTATTACTAAACCATAGCAGCTATGGAATTCTTAATTATTGTTGTAGAAAAATCCATCGATTGCTTGATCCATCCAGTTGCACGAGGGTTTGGGTATTTGTTTTACTACAAGAGAAACATCAAATCTCTAGAAAAAGAATCTGAGAGGCTAGAGAATGTCAGAAATTGGGTGCAGCTACGAGCGGAGGCTGCCCAGAGAAACTTACATAAACTTGCACCAAACATCCAGGCTTGGTTAACTAGAGTTGATACCACTACTGCATGTCACATCCCTTTTTCGACTCCAAAAAAAGATTTATATTTAGGTTTCGAAAGGATTTTTATTATTAAAGTGACAAAAGATGAAAATTTGTTTAAAAAATGATTCATTTTGTTCAAAACTCAGAGTCGCCACTTGGCATAATCCGGTGTGCCAAGTCGACTTTGGAAAACCCTTTTCAACACAATTTTGACTCTATAAACTGATCCGCGAACAGAGATTCCGACTAAGGAATTCTGATGACCGAGGGGAAGGTGTTGACACCCCTTGGTCCCGTGGTTTGACCACGGTCGTTTGGTGGAGTGTATTGGCTATTTTGGCATTGCAGATGTATAAACCACACAAAAACACATAAAACAATCAATCAAATACACAAAACAAAACAAATCTAAAATTTAGTGTTCAGTCTAATTATACAGTCTAAAATATAAAAAAAGTGCGAAAAATAAATCTTATTCTAACCTAGTCCTAGACTAAACTCCAATGCTTCACCCGATGCCTCGGCCTTCATCACAAATGTTTTCTGCCAACATAATACGTCGGGGCATCCCCCAGTGAATAAATACAATGTGTCCCGGGACATTCCCCGGCTAAATGAATACATTTTTCATAAGCAAAAAAAATAAACCATTCCCCAAACATTTCAAGCACTCAAACAATCCATAAGTTTTAAATTTGCCTACCCAAGCCTAATATTTGCCTACGCTTTTGACAATCTTATTGATACTACCGAGTTCGATAATATTAACATTCATTTCAAATTCAATAACAATCATGAATCAAAACACTACAATATTCACTTTATCACCTTTCAATTCCCGTCTTCCCCAAGTTAAAATCTATCCCAAATGAATTCAAATCCTTCAATTACTCTATTCAAATGAAATCAATCAATTAACATCAACCATCATCCATAATCCAAACATAATCAAATCACATGAAACAATATTCACGCGCCATGAATTTACCACACCAAATATCAATAATTAAGCTTAATTGAGAAGGGATGAGAAATGGACCTTAATGACCTTCAATGTATTACTCAGTTAAACGAGCCAGAATCCGTGTCCGCAGCCTCGGGTTGAACCTCACACAAAACTACCAACTCGACTATCTACCAAACCCGAAACGCAATCCGAACAGCAATCCACGGGCATGAATAAACTAACCCGAGAATCACAAATCACAAGAAAAACTGAAGAACCCGTGTGCCTGTAGCTCTGGCGATCTCGGCCGGTAACTAGAATCGATGAAACAAGTTAGAATCCGGTGACCTTAACGTTCTCCGGCGGAATCTCGTCTAAAACCAAGAAAAATGAAAAGATTTTGGGGGATTTTGAGGGCTGGGGGTCGCTGTTTCGCGTCGCTGGAGCTCCGGCGGGCTCAAACACGGCGAGAACCAACGAGTACAGATAAGATTTAGACTTCTCTCAGGCGAAACTCGCCGGAGAAGTACCCCTTTTCCGATTCTCTCCTTCTCTCTCAGATCTCTTCTTTCTCTCTACCTCTCTCAATTGATCTCGCTCCATTTCTTTCTAACTCGCGATTTCCTTTTCCGAACTCTCTCCCGTCTCCCATTTCTCCATTCTACTGTGTGTTGTGTGTTTTGCGTTTGTTCATTGAGAGTGGGTGTGTGGGTCTGTGAATAAATTGTAGTGGGTATTAATGGATGGTCTCTTTTCGAATGGAATTGAGAATGGTCTCTATATTGGTGTGTGTTGCTGTGAGTGTGTGATTATGTATGTTTTGCCGTGGATGAGAGGATGGATAAATGAGTGTTTGTGTGTTTGCTCTGTGTGAGAAGAAGAAGAAGAAGCAAAAATCCCTCTCCCCTTTTTCGTGCCCTCTGTATGTATATATTGTTGTGGGTATATCCAATGAGGTGAGGGTGGGGTAGTGAGGTAGGGTAGGTGAGGTGTAAGGATAAAATTTGTTAGGATAGGATCCAAACAAGATAAAATTTGTTAAGGGTTGTTGTTTTTGTCATTTTATGGAGGGTATAATCACGTGGGTTAGGGTGTATTATAAAGTGAGGTAAAAATGAATAAAATTGGACTTGGGAGGGACAAAATTAGGTGTCTACACTGCAGATGTAAAAGGTGTGATGCAATGTAGAGCTGAAATTGAAAGAGGTTGTTTCTTTGGTTGGTGTCCAAACTTAAAGTCACGTTACTTGCTGAGCAGAAGAGCTACAAAAATTGCCTTGGATGTTATTGAACTTCAAACTGAATTCAACAATTATGTTGATTTCTCCTATCCTGTACCACCTGTTGAAGTTGAAGCTATACCTAACGGGGTTGAGGAGTTTGAATCCAGAAAAAAGAAAGAGGAAGAGGTCATGGAAGCTTTGAGAGATGAAAGGGTCGCTATGGTTGGGATATGTGGGATGGGTGGTGTTGGTAAGACGACACTAGCTGAGAAAATAAGAGCAATGGCTAAACAAGAAAAGTTGTTTAATGACGTTGTCATGGTAACTGCCAGTCAACAACAAAATTTTAAAAAAATACAGGATGGGATCGCCGGAGGAGTCGGTCTGACATTAGAAGGGGACGATTTGTTGCAGCATGGAGATCGACTGCGTTCAAGGTTAATGTATAAGGACAGTCGTGTCCTTGTAATTTTGGATGATGTTTGGGAGGTTGTTGATCTAAAGAGGCTTGGAATTCCCAGTGGCAGCGACCACAACTATTGTTGCAAAGTTACATTGAAAACACGTCTCCGAGATGTTTGTGATGCTATGGAGGCTCAAAAGATCGTAGAAGTTGGAGTTTTATCTGAAAAAGAAGCATGGGTCCTTCTGAAAGCCGGTAATTCGGTTGATGATCCTTCTCTTCTTCACATAGCAAAAGATGTTGCGGAAGAATGCAAGGGGTTGCCGCTTGCAATTGTTACAGTTGCTGGAGCACTAAAGCGTAAAACCAAGCCTTCGTGGGAGGATGCCCTTAAACAATTATCAGCACCAAGAAACATCCCAGGAGTGCTTACAAGTGTGTATCAACCTCTGAAGGTAAGCTATAATCACTTGGAAAGTGATGAAGCCAGGTACATCTTTTTGCTTTGTTCCTTGTTTGAGGAAGATGATGATATTTTGATTGAAGAATTACTCCGATATGGAATGGGGCTTGGCATCTTTTCTGAAATCGAAAATTTAGAACATGCTAGAAATAGGATATGTCTTCTGTTAGAAACACCGAAAGATAGTTTCTTGCTATACCAAGATTCATTGAAAGATTGTGTCAAAATGCATGATGTGGTCCGTGATGTGGCTTGCATCTGAGGGTAATCATATTTTTATGGTAAGTCACAATGTGAACTCGGAAGAGTTCCCAAGAAAAGACTCTTACGAGCAATATAGTCACATGTCAATTGTTGCAAATAAATTTGTGAGCTTCCTAGACCAATATTATGCCCAAAACTGAAGCTTCTAATGTTGAAGCTCTGTTCTGGATATCCATTCAAATTACAGGAGGATTTTTTTTATGGAATGGGTGAACTCAATGTCTTAAGCATGACGGGAGGCACATATATGTACTCCATTCAGACTTTTCCAGCATCCATTCAGAGGTTGTCAAATCTGAGGACGCTGTGCCTGAGTGACTTAACGTTGGATGATATATCCATTATTGGGGAACTTGTCACTTTAGAAATTCTCAGCATCAGAAATTCTAACTTAGAGGAGCTGCCGGTGGAGATTGGAAAATTGACCAATCTAATTTTGTTAGAGTTTTGGAATCATCTAGGAGAACTTAAAAAGGTTTTACCGGGACTCTTATCAAGACTAGAGCTATGGAATGAGCTAGAAGAATTTAAAAGGATTCCACCAGGGGTATGGATTGAGCAAGGAGAACTTAAAAGGATTTCACAGGGGTATTATCAAGACTAGTTTGATTGGAGGAACTACATGTGGTGGGAGTAAGACACTGTAGTTACTCCACCTTGAGGGAGCTGGAATCCTTATCGAGATTGACTGCATTGACATTAGATGAATGTTCCGAAGATATGATTTACAGTAACTTGGTCCTTTCCTCCAAGTTGACACGGCACATTCTTCGTGTGGGTGGAGTTGGCATAGAGGATTCAAGCATGGATAATTACAGCAAAATTATTGCTTTAGAGGTCACTAAGACAGCCCCATTGGGTGATTGGATCTGCCACCTGTTGAGGAAGAGCGAACTTGTACATTCAACAGGAAAGGGCTCCGAGAATGTACTGACTGAGTTGCAGCTGTATGAATTTCAGAATGCGAAATATCTCTGCCTCGAGGAATGTGATTCATTGACACATTCACTGTATCTATTGTCAGAATAATATTCCGTTCCCCAAACTCGAAAGATTGGAGGTAAGTGAGTGTGGTGGTCTACAGTATGTCTTTTGTGTGTTCTTGGCTGGAGGGAGTTCGACAGTAGCTTGCCCTGATGATGATGACGAGGAAACAGAGATGTCTCACAAGACACATATCGGACCAGGAATAATAAAGTTCCCCAATTTATACAAGTTGGAACTTCGTCGTCTACCATGCTTCACTCACTTTTGCAATGACACTGTTGAGGGCATTGAGTTTCCAAAGTTACGATTCATCAACTTCAAGTTCTTACCTGAGTTCCAAAATTTCTGGCCAACAGCCAACAACTCCATCACCGACTCAAATCCTCTTTTTCATGAAAAGGTCTGCTTCTACTTCTCTACTTTTATTTGGTGGAGAGTTTTATGAATTAAAATTTTACCTTTAACTTGAGCATTAAAGATATTTACTTACACAATGTCTATTTTATTTTTCTTTAAATTATACTATATGATTTATTAATTGTTTGGGTAGGTACTTTATCTATAATTTAAATTGTATTTGTTTTTTCTATTGAGTTAATTTATCAAAATAAAACCAAACCAACTATCGGTCTTTTTCAGAGTTTTGGGTCACATAAACACTATTCCAATCTTAATTTTGGTCTCAAATTCGAAGAAAATATAGGAAGTTAATAAATCGTTACATATGAATATGAGAGAACAAATAAATAAACATTTTTCATCTTCTTTTTGATGAAAAGGTGTGTTCTACTACTCTATATGAATTAAAATATTACCTTATACTTTTTTCGGTAGTGAATACTTCCTTACATGATCATTAAACATCTTTACCTACGCAATGTCTATTTTTTCAACTATTACTAGTGTTAATCTTTTTTAAGAAAACAAATATAAATGTGTTTTGAGATGTTAAAAACTCTTTAAAATATGAAATGAGACCATAACAAAAGAAGAGAGACCTCTAGAAACAAATGCTTCCCAACAATTAAACAACTACCAAATAATATTGATACTTCATCCTTTTCAACATTTGCAGATCTCTTGTCCTAACCTGGAAATACTAGATATCATGGAGGCTGGCAGCATAACTGCTCTATGCTCTCACCAACTTCCAACTGCCTCCTTCAGCAAACTTGAGGCATTGGCAGTAGGAAATTGTTGTAAATTGAGAAACTTGATGTCTCCATCAGTTGCCAGAGGTCTTCTGAATCTCCAAGCACTAGATATACGTGACTTCCAGTCAATGGAAGAAGTGATCACAGAAGAGGAACGACAAGGATAAGAAATCATGACTAATGAGCCCTTATTTCCCCGGTTGGAAGAGCTGAAGCTTAAGCTTCTACCAAACCTGAGGCATTTCTTCCTGACGAAGCGTGCTCTTGAATTTCCATTTCTCATAGAAGTGAATATTCATGATTGCCCTGAAATGAAGATATTTGTCCAACAGGGGTCTGTGAGTACACCGAGTCTCGAAAGTGTGAACGATGATAGGGTGAAAGTAGATGATCTGAATAAATGGATACAAGAGAGGTTCAATTCTTAGGTTTGTCTTGTGTTGCTTGCTGTATAACTAATTAGTGCTCTCATTCCGTCTTAATAGTAATATTCAGACACTTACTTATGTTTGTCACTTGAAGCAACTTCCTTTTACCTTACCTAAATATTTCCAATTAGAAATTTAAAGTAATAGTGCAGTCATCTCTATTCGTTTGTAATTTCTACTCTCAGGATTCAGGAAGAAGTTATAAAGTGATGCTGTGAATCTGAAGCTTTAATCTAGTGATGGAAGAAACTAGTAATCGATGAAATAGTCCAAGTGTGTGCAAGTTTTAGCTCGAACATCACCTGATATCGATGCTCATGGTGGATGTAACACGCAGACAACAGCTTTTGCCCAGGGACTTTGTATCTGGATTAGTAATTTTTATAAGTAGTTGATTGAGTGCAGGTATTGTTGGAGGAAAATCGCATCCCATGCAATTTAATTATTAACCATCGATGTGCTGGAGCTCCCTAGGCCTTGACCCTGGCAGATAATGTCTCTCATGAACTCTTTTTAGCATTCCAGTTGTGATCTGGTCTAGATCAATTGCAACATCTGTTCCAAGAAAGTGGTGGACGTCATCCCTCTTTGGGTGTCTGTAACATTGACGAAGCTAGGATTTTGAGTTTATTGGTGTTGTATTCTAGAAAAGCAAGCATACTGGATTCCAGATAAATTGTTTATACATATTAAGTGAAACTTTTAAACACAAATACATGACAGAACCCGTAGACAGGCTTGCAGCTCCATTCCTGATGCTCAGTAAACACCTTAATAAACTGTATACACACAAAGCTAAACAAACTATCTAAATCAACTTCATCCTCAACAACAATTCCCTATTCTACATAATGTATAAATAATTTCCAGTTATATTATGATTTCGGATAAATAAAAAGAAATCCAGAATTCAATAAAAAAAAATTCACGATGACATGCAGCAGCCACCAGAACCTGAATCCTGTCCGGGAACAATGATCCTTTCTCCCTTTAAAGATTGTGACTTTCCATAATCAGCTCCCGGAGTTGCTATGAGCATATTCTTGCTAATCATTTGCTATAAATTTCTGTTAATACTGTCATGAATGCACTCTCGACATTTGTGGATTGAAGAGCTGATGTTTTCATAAAGAAAAGATTCTCCCTTTCTGTGAATTCTTGAGCATCTTCAACTGGTACAGCTCGAAGACTTCCTAAATCACTTTTGTTGTTCACGATGAGCATTATAACTATGTTCTTGTCTGCGTGACCTCTTAGTTCCTTGTCACGACCCAAATTCGGGATCGTGATGGAACCTATCCCATCCTCCGTGATAGGCAAGCCAAATACCCAATTCCAAGAACAACATCTTAAACTCATAGAAGCGGGATAAAATAGAACATAACTTATCCCGAATAATCTCATAAGTAGATACATAGTCTAGTAAAATCAATTCGTAGATGATCTCAGGTTTGGAAGTCACTTACAAGCCACTAAATATAGAACCAAAAGAAAGTTCAAGTCTTTCAAAATGCGAAAAATGCATAAGAATAAAGCTTAAGGAGATTTCAGTAGTCACTGAAGCCAGTAGCAGCTACCTCGAATCTCCGCTGATGCTAGCAATGAAGGAACCACAGAAATCAATATCCAGAGGTTGTCGGATCTGTACCTGCACGTAGGGTACAAAAAAAGCAAGAGTGAGTACGGAACCACGTGTACTCAGCAAGCATCATCGACCGACCCTAATTCAAAGTGGTGACTAGTGACACCACACAGAGGCGGAGCCAGGATTTCAACGAAGGGGGTTCAATGTTCAAAGAAAACTTAGGATTTCAACTAAGGGGGTTCCATGTTCAAAGAAAACTTAGTCGAAGGGGTTCAACACCTACTATAACCACATAAAAAATAATTTTAATCATGTATAAATAATATATTTTTCCGTCGAAGGGGGTTCGGCCGAACTCCTGAACAGAAGGCTGGCTCCGCCCCTAACACCACATAAAACATTTAAACACACACATAAGCAAATAAATCAACGCAATACGATGCAATGCTATGCAAACGTATATATTGTGCAGGCGTGCACTCCGATCCCATAAATATATATAATACTGTGCAGGCGTGCACTCCGATCCCATAAATATATATATATATATATAATACTGTGCAAGCGTGCACTCCGATCCCATAAATATATATAATAATGTGCAGGCGTCCACTCCGATTCCATAAATATATATAATAGTGTGCAGTGCACTCCGATCCCATAAATATATATAATACTATGCAGGTGTGCACTCCGATCCCATATGAAATGCAATACATGATGTGCAGGCGTGCATCTCCAATCCCAAGTCAAATCAGACATCCATTTCAAAGTCAACTTAATTTATCAAGGGAGTGAGAGTATCATCATTAACTAGCTTTTTCAATAATCACCATAATAAATCAGTCTATCAGGCTAACAAATAGGGAAAAACATTTTAAACATACAATTAACTGATTTTATCCCCTCAAATAATACCGGTACCCGCATAGATGCTCGTCACAATCATCCATACGGGACCCCCCAATTCCCATTACTCCCATTACACATAACTAACAAATATTCAAATAAGCACGTTGAAAAAGAGTCTAAGATAAGTCTCAACTTGCCTGAACCCGAAGTCAAGCGTCAATTAACATACTCGCCTTTACGCAGGACTTCTGGATAGTTAGAATCTATTCAAATATATATATAATCCCATAAGAATACGAACTAGCAGGTCAAATTTTTCAACTAAACTTCATCATTATTTCAACCCCAAATCAAGAACTCTTACTCCGAATATATGGTAGCCTGGCTAGCATTAGTTATAAAGGAACTGTAGGAACAATACTTACATATAGGATTCTAATTTCTAATTCACCCCTTCACGTTGTTCTTAAGACAATTTCTTAGTGAGGACAAAAGAAATCTTCTAATAAAGACAAAAAAAAAAAATCTTTAACTTAGTTTAACATAAAATATAGTATAAACAAGAATTTAAACCATGTTACTCACGGTTTTCATAGCATCAGTGGGAACGAATTTGTTAGTCACTGATCTTTAACATTATTTTAATAAGTTTTCCTATGATTGCTTATGCTTCTGTTACTAATCTTACCTTTACACAATTTATTAACTTCTTAAGATCACCATTAAATTATAAAGATTATATATATCTTGTTATCAAGTCATACATGTACTAGACAAATAGGATGACTCCACGGAAAACAAACAGAATCAGTACACTAACCTGAAAGTTGTTTGCTGACCCTGATTGTTACTTAGGTGAAACCAGAAGTAACTTCTCTGAAATGAGCTTAATATTTGCTTTGGAAAATAAAATGTTTGTAGCAGCAATTTTGTTGTTTGTCTTTCTTGACTTTCCTCAGAACTGCTAAAGCGTTACCTTGTGGTTATCTGATCATCAAAACTTATTCTTGTTCCTTACCATGTGAAACAAGCAGAAACATGGAAATACTGACATTGAAGGAGTTCTAACTTCTGTTTCCAATTTCTATAATTAAATAGACCCTATGCTATCATGATCACTTTTAATTTTCATATTCTAAAGAATTTTCCCACTACAATCTGTCTCCTGACATAGGTCCCAAAAAAATTAAATTATAGACCAAATTGATTAAATAGTTTGTAGGGTCATTACATTCCTCCAGACATCTAGGCATATGATCAAATGATTGGCATTTTGTTAAGTCATAAACTAGCATCGCGCCAACTGCACCTCGATAATATGTGCTTGTTACTACGCTCTGAGAGAGATATGAGAGATTCATTGAGTTACAACAGTTATCAAATTGGCTAAAGTTATTGAGATTCTTAAGTATGCCAGAGGAAGAAACTTTGCTGGTATTTCACCAACTTTGATTGTGTAGATAGTAGAAGCCAACATGACCCCTTTTCACTAAGGAAGAAATGTTGATTTAAAAACCAGTAAGCGAGAACACTAGAAAAGAAGCATCAAATGACTAATATTCAAGGGAAGTTTGCTGCTCACTTAGCATACAATATGGCATTAAGACACAAGGCTAGTACCCGAACCATTGCCAAATCTGTTAGAAAGTCCCACATCGCTAATCAATGAGATGGGTTATCACTTCATAAGCTTGGACAATCCTCCTCCTCAAAAGCTAGCTTATGAGGAGGAGGATTGTCCAAGCTTATGAAGTGATAACCCATCTCATTGATTAGCGATGTGGGACTTTCTAACACCCCACCCCACGCCCTGGATGATCCAACTGAACCTCACGTCCTCATTGATTTGCAATGTGGGACTTTCTAACACCCCACCTCACACCCAGGCCTTGTTAACTGGGCATGGATGATCCACCCGAACCTCACGTCCGGGGGCGAACATTGATTGAGAAATCTCTAATACCATGAAGAAATTTGTGAAGAATTTTTTCTATATGTTTTATTCATCTTGATATCACATATATATACAAGTACAAAAGCATCTTAAGAGAACTATGTAGACTAATTATTCTTGTACAAAAGAATCCGAAGAGAATCCTAAGCAAGAATCCTAAGAGAATACAAGAGCATCCAAAGAGAATTATGTAGACTAATTATTCTTGTACAAAAGAATCCTAAGAGAATCCTAAGCAAGAATCCTAAGAAAAATACAAGAGAATGCTAAGTAACTATGCTTTCCCTTTGTTTCATCTTACTTCTCTTTTGATCTTCTTCCAATAGTTTGGTGTCACCATTAATTCCAACAAAATCCCACCTCAAGTATTATTGTATCTCTCTTTGCAGTTTCTGAAAATCATTCAGACACAAAAATGATGCCGACATATAGTAGACGAAAGGATAAGGGGTCTGTTCACCAACTTTCAGTGGTTGCAAATGAAGACGACATTACAATCACTTGAAGTTGCAGAGTTGATTGCAAACCAGAAAAGTAAAGAGGTCTTCCCTCTTATGATAATCAAAAGTATCAAATCATTAAGAAGAAGAAAACAATTTTAAACTTGCACGAAACAAAACAATATCGCTTTAAATTATGAAAATTCTACAAGTACACCCCTATGATATATATTATTCACTTGATTCGATTACATTTTATGTTCAAGAATTCAGTGCTTAACTATCAATATAGCTTTCTAGGTCTTCAAATGCGACGGTCTTCTACCAGGTGATGTTCAAGGCCTCCCTTTCTAATACCTTTTAGGTTTTCATCTAAGTTACTCATCTTTTGATTCAACACCTTTTGAGTGCTTTACTAATTGTATATTCTCTTATTTTGAATCTTATATTCTGGCAGGTGCAGGACGACGCTTCTTCTTCATCTTCTTCTTCATTTTTTAATAAAAGAGAGGCCAGTGTGTTAGAGTATGCATCCTACTAATTGCCTATCTGTGGAAAAAGTAAGTGAACGTGGTTTACAGAAGTAAACTGCACACAGAGTTTTTATGTGGAAAACACCCGGCTCAAGAAAGGTGTAAAAAACCACGACCTGTACCTCTACAGGATTTAACCCAACTTCACTAAAATACTTGAGCCTCAACAATCAACAAAATTACAAGACTTCTTGTAACCTAGGAATTAAAACTTCTAACTCCTATTTCTACAAACACACTAATCTTCCCAAGATAAGTGTTCCCAAGTCTTTGAGTTCCCAAACTTGAAGATAACTACTCCTAACTCAGTTTATAGATTACTGAGACTAGACTGAATGACTCATTACAATACAAGAATCTAGCTACTACACAGTTTATGATCTGCTAAGTAAAAGGCTAGATTCTTCTTCAAGTTTTGTTTTGCTGATTGTTGATTCACTTTTCTTTGTCTGCGTCAGTGGTTGATTTAGGTCATGTTTGCTATATTTAAGCCAACCTGTGATAGAGTCCTTTTTTATGTACAATAATTTCCTCAGTACAACTCTATCATTTAATTCTTCTCTCTTTTTCTGCTGCCTCAACTCTCCTAGTTTTGATAGGATTCTTCTACTTCAAATCCTCTTCTTGCTGGACTTCTTGATCAATTTTGACTTCTTCAAGACTCCTTATTTGACTCAGCTTCTGATGTGATTTATGTTGCTTGTCTTGTACGCAGAAACATATCATTCAGACTCTTGTGCCAGCAAGAGTATTTCACTTGAATGGACCAACTTCTTCAACTTGTTTCATTCTCATGTCTATCATCAAAACTCCTTCATGCCTTATCAAATTCCCCCTTTTTGATGATGTCAAACATAACAGCAACAACATCAAAGACTCTTGACATACTCAATAAGGAACATCAATAAAGAGATATCCACAGAATGAAATAGGTTAGTCCAGTTTGATTATAACCATTGCATAGTCTACTTTCTTCCCCCTTTTGACATCATCGAAAAGTTGGAACAACAAGTGAAAAGTGTTTAATAATCCATGTCCATAGAGGCTATCACTAAGACAATAAAAATTCAGAATAAGATCACATGAATGCAAATGATAAACAAGAACAGAAAACAAGATAACAACTAAGCCCATTTCATTCACTTAAAGAAACGACGACATATACCAAAAAATAAACTAAGAGAGAACAAGTTGTTAGGGTGAGAAACAAAAGAAGATAGCCTGAGGAGATCAGTCATGAAGCTTAAGTAGAAGAAGAGGAGGGTATGAGAGAGGTAAGTTTCCTAATAACATCAGTATTTTCAGCTCTCTCTCTTTCCAACAAAGAATTAAGGGAAGCAATCTGAGCATGGAGGATCCTTTTTCTTCTTCATGAGCAGCCTGTGCAGCTTCCAACTCAGCCTGTTTTATAGCCAAAGAATTTATCAACCTCTGCATCGGATTATCAACACTCCTCATAAAAACAGGTAGCATTATGTGGTTCACCTGCCATATGATATCCTTTGTAGTCTGTGAGGTCCACACTTGAATAGAAACACCAAAATCCTCAAAAATGAGGGTAAGCTAGAATTGATAAGGTAGAGCATGGACACTGACTTCCTTGAGTAAAACCCTTTGCATGTGCTTTAGTATAAGGCGAGGTAGATTAATTCCCACCTCAGTGTCCAACAATTCCATGAGAGTGAGATCAAGAAAGCTAGCTATCGTCCTCCTTTCTTTTCTTGGAAGAATCATCTTATGCACAACATCAAAATACAGTTGGTGAAGAGGAGACATCTCCCATTTCAACACTCTTCTATGTCTGACCAAGGTGGGGTTCCCTGAGAACTTCCTACATATGTCAAGAGTTGAAGCCAGATTATCCAGAGGTGGCCAACTGCCTTTGACATAGTGACCCCACCCCCCAGAAGTAATATGGAGAATTCTAGTAATGTCAGCAATGTAAAGGTTTAGAGTAACCTTTCAAAATATGGTAGAGAACAATTTGCCAATGCCCACCCCATTTGTGTAAAACTCATACACTTCAGGACGAGCAAATTTTCTCTGAAGGTCTCCCTGTAGAAAAAGATGATACCATCCTTGGAACTCTAATTTTTTCAATAAAGTATGCATAGTGACATCCCCAAACCCACTAATTACTCTTTCTCTAGCTAATTTTCGATTTTGAAAGTAAAGGTGAGAATCCTCAGGAGTATCTTGATGAAAAAGAAGGTGTAGGAACCTCAAAATCAAGATCTATTTAAGCATTTGTGTCCAGATTGAAATCAGAGTCAGAGGAATTAGAGGCAATAGGTTTGCTGACTTGTTTCTTTGAACGAGTAAAAGATCTGGGAAAAACTCTGGATTGAAAACAAGGGACAATGGAGGAGGGTTTTGAAGTGGAGGAAGCCTTTGAAGGAGGTGTAGATGAGGTTTTCTCAAAGGATATAGCAGATTTTGCTTTGACAATAGCAGGTTTCTTGACTGATCGAAGAAGAAGATTAGGAGAAGAAGTAGGAGAAGAGCCTGGAGGAGGAGTGGAATCAGAAATCACAACATGTTTCCTCTTGATAGCTTGAAGAGCTTCTGACAATTTAGTATCTTCACATTATTTATTTCCTCGAGTATGTGGGGTTCGAGGAGTAGAGGTAATTTGAGGGGGATGTGAGAAAGAAATGGCTTTAAGGACAGAGGGTTTCTTCTTAATCTGAGATCTCAGCTTTCTTGGGATTAGGTCTGCAATAGGAAGATCTTCCCTCTCATTAAGAAGATCATCCTCATGAACAATTCAGAGCGGGATTGGAGGAGGAAGAAGAAGTGTCGAGTGGGGTGAAGTAGTTGAGGGAATTTGGGTAAAAGGGTTTGGGAAATTTGTGAAGGCAGAGAAATCTGTGAATTTCTGGAAGATTGGTGAAGGAATTAAGGGAGGTAAAGTAATGTTTGTGTGAAGGATTAGTGTATTAAGAGGATTTTGAACAAAGTCAGTAGAGGAAGATGAAGATAAGTTGTAGTGTAGAAGCAAAGGCAAAGAGACGTATTTAAGAGGAGAAGATGAGGAAGGTGAATGGTTGAGGGACTGTATATGGCAGAGATAATGATAGGTGTTTCAGTTATGATGGGAAAGGGAGTGACAACTTTTTGAAAAAGGAGGGACTCTTTGTATTTTGGCGGTTGAATTGGATCAAAGGGGAGCTAGGAAAACAACTTGTTTCTCGTTAGATTACTTCAAAGTAATAGCAATCATACCTGAATGAAAAAGTAGACAAAAATGATTTTGTAATCCAAATTTCCTGCAAAATCAACACATACATGAGTCAACATATTCTAAAATCTTGGACTTAGGATACACAACTTAATGTGTGAGACTGAATTAACCAACAATCACATGTAAAATCAACTTATTCTTAGTCAATCATTGAGGGCAACTTATGCAATTTTAATCATCCCTAAGGCTAACCTAATTTTTTCAAAGTGTCCTCTACTCAATGCTTTAGTGAAAATGTCAGTAATCTGCTCCTCAGTAGAGCAAAACATAATGGATATATGCCCTTTTTCAACATTATCTTTAAGAAAGTGATGCCTTATATCAATATGTTTGGTTCTCTTGTATTGAATAGGATTTTTAGCAATGTTAATAGCACTTGTATTATCACAAAAGACTGGAACACAACCAATATCTATACCAAATTCCATGAGTTGTTGCTTAATCCATAGCTGTTGAGCACAATAGGAACCTGCAACAACATATTCAGCTTCAGCAGTAGATAAGGCAACTGAGTTTTTCTTCTTAGTGAACCAGGTAATCAAACATGATCCAAGAAAGTGAGCCATTCCAGTAAAGCTTTTCCTATCCACCAGATATCCTGCATAATCAGCATCTGAGTAACCCACCAAATTAAAGTTACTACCTTTGGGGTACCATAAACCAATATCACTGGTTCCTTTCAATTATCTGAAGATTCTCTTTATAGATTTTAGATGTGATTCTTTGGGTTTAGCTTGAAACCTAGCACATAGCCCTGCAATAAATACAATATCAGGCATGCTTGTTGTGAGGTACTATAATGACCCTATCATAACTCTGTACATCTTTTGATCCACATCTGAACCTGTTTCATCCAAGTCCAGCTTAGTGGCAGTAGCAATAGGAGTACTTATCTCTTTTGCCTCTTCCATGGAGAATCTCTTAAGAAGATTTTTGATATATTTCTGCTGGTGAATCATAGTTCTTGAAGCTGACTGCTTTATTTGTAAGCCTAAAAAGAAATTCATCTCTCCCATCATGCTCATCTTAAATTCACAACTCATAAGTTTGGCAAACTCATCAGTCATAAGCATATTTGTTGAGCCAAACATAATATCATCCACATACACCTGCACAACTAACAATCCCTCCCATTAGTTTTCAAGAAAAGGGTATTGTCAATTTTACCTCTAGTATGTCCATGGTCCAATAGGAATTCAGACAGTCTTTCATACCAAGCTCTTGGATCTTGTTTCAACCCATACAAAGCCTTGTCCAGCTTGTAGACATAGTCTAGAAACTCCTTGCTTTCAAATCCTGGGGGTTTCTTAACATATACTTCTTCCTTGAGAATGTTATTCAGAAATGCACTCTTCACATCCATCTGATACAAAATAAACTCCATGTAAGAAGCAAAGGCAACAAGTAGTCTTATAGCTTCAGGTCTGGCTACAGGTGCAAAGGTTTCATCAAAGTCAATTCCTTCTTCTTGATTGTATCCTTGAACCACCAGTCTTGCCTTGTTTCTTGTGACTATTCCATGCTCATCAACTTTATTTCTATACACCCACTTAGTCCCAATTACTGATCTTTCTTTTGGAAGAGGAACTAAGTGTCATACTTTGCTTCTCTCAAATTGGTTCAATTCATCCTGCATAGCTATGATCCAATCAATATCAAGCAATTTCTCAGTTATATTCTTTTGCTCTATCTCTGACAGAAATGCCTTGAATGCACACATACTTCTCAGTACAGATCTGGTGGTGATACCAGAATTGAGATTAGTAAGTACATTCTCAATGGGGTGTGATAACGCTCAATATACAGCTCTCGTAGGAGTGTAAAGCGGTCGTAGTCAAATATAGAACCCAACTGGGTTGGGTATCGATTCCACAGGGAATAGCTTGGTCAACAAGTAAGCAAAGATTACTAGACTTTTAGTGCAAGTCTCGTAAAAAGGGGGGATTGTAACGTGCAATTGAAAATAATAGAGTAAAAACAGAAAATAGAAAAGTAAAAAGAAAGAATGTTTAGTACGATGTAAAACAATGAGAATTGAGAAGTTGGGGTTATGTCCACCTTATGAGTTGTACGTCTCTATTGGCTATGAGTTGTGCAGAATTCAGACATGTATGTGCTTATAGAGAATTGTATTTGATGGTAAATCCAAGCATCTTTCGACCTCAACAAGGACTATTTCACTTTAACTCTTTCGAGCTTAAAGCGTATCTAACGGTACAAATTCTCCAAGAGGTTAATCCAGTTATGGCACTAACTTTTTAATAGGGGATGGGACCCTATTACCTTGACATTATCTCTTTTCCAGACATATAACTTTTCTTTCGAACAAGTTAATGCTATACTGGCGTTATTCTATGCGTCTGCAGCCACAAGAATTTGCATTAAGATGAAGAGAATAATGATATAAGCAACACACGTGTCACAAATTCACAAACTCATAGCCTTAGATAGTATCACATAAGGCTTCCATAACCCCAACAGAGAAGTTTAGCTATTCATGAGTGCGAAGGAAATCACAATAGACATTATCATTGTACCACAATAAAAGATCTCACGTGTAGTATGGTGTGGTGTTAGGCGTGAATTCCTTGCAAAATAGTGATTCTATTGTTGTAAAATTAAAAGTCAAATAGATGAAAAATAATGTCAACAATGAATTAATAAAGAGAATTGTTTTGATGGATGGATGGGAATTGATGGAATGGGGGAATTGCGAGGAATGAATAAAAATCTCTAGCAAAATAGGGTATTTATAACACCCATATCCTATTCCTACTAAGCCACTGCATTACTTAACCCAATCCTACTAGGTTAATGTATCATTATCCTAATCCTAATAAGTTACTGCTAGTCCCCAAAGTCTTCAGAATTGTTGTTTTTGCTCGGGACAGATTTTTCATGCGCCACTTTTGGTCCTTGGCGTCCAAGATTCATCTTCCTTCCTTCGTGAAGCTTTCTTTGGCGTCAAGTTATCCATAAAATGCTGAATTCTGCATCATTTATACCTGAAAACTTGCTAATCATGTTCGTTAGCTCACTTACAGGAAAAAGGACTAAAAGTGCATGAATTATATATTTTGTCCTCAAAACTTAGCTAAAATATGGGTAAAATATAGTACTTTAGGCGTGTAAATTCGCCTATCATCAGGGTGTAACCCTTAATATTTAAATCCTTTTGGGATCAAGCCAAGTGAACTGTTGGGATCACTGCTGATGTTCTGATGGGAGTCAGTTGATGTATTAGTTCCCCCTATCACTGTGCCTTCAGCTTCAGTTCCCCCGGTGAAAATGCCTCCATGTTTGACTGTTTCAGTCAATGGAACATGTTGTGCAACCTGTTCCTCATTATCACTTCCTTTCTGCAGGTTAGTCTTATCATAGAATTCATCAAAAATCATATGCATGCTTTCTTCAGCACAATTGGATCTGTTATTCAAAACTCTATAGGCTTTACTATGTGGTGAATAACCTAAGAAGATTCCCTCATCACTTTTGGCATCAAATTTTCCAAGATTATCTTTACCATTATTGTGTATGAACATTTCCGGCCAAAAGTTCTAAAGTGAGAAATGTTAGGATTTCTACCTTTTAGTAACTCATAAGGAGTCTTGTCTAACATTGGTCTGATCATGCACCTGTTCATAATATATGCTGCAGTACTCATTGCCTCAGTCCATAGGTTTTTGGAAACATTTGTTGCAAGCATCGTAGTTCTAGTCATATCTTCCAAGGTTCTATTTTTTCTCTCCACCACTCCATTTTATTGTGGTGTTCTAGGAGCTAAGAAGTTATGGTTTATTCCTTGTGATGAATAGAAATTCAAAAATTTTGCATTTTCAAATTCTGTTCCATGGTCAGACCTTATGGAAACTAATGAAGTACCCAATTTCTTTTTCATTTTCTTGATGAAAATTTCAAATACATCAAAAGCATCTTCTTTAGAGTCTATAAAAAAAAGTCCAGGTGAACCTGGAATAATCATCAACAACTACAAAAACATACCTTTTTCCACCTCTGCTTTGTTGTCTCATTGGTCCACACAAGTCCATATGGACCAGTTCAAGACACTTGGTAATACTAACATGATTCTTTGACTTAAATTAATATCTTACCCACTTTCCCCTTACATATGAACTACATAACTTTTCTTTCTTAAACTAGGCTTTAGGTAATCCCAATACCATGTCTTTGGAAGAAAGTATGTTCAGTCGTTTTAGACTTGCATGTCTAAGTCTTCTGTGCCAAAGGAGGGGATCAGTTTCTATTGCACTTAGACAAGTCAACTCAGGTCCAGGTATTGTCATTAAGTCTGCCTTGTACACGTTTATGTATTTCCTTGAAGTAAGCACAATTTCTTTGGTGTCTATCCTTTTGACCTTAACCCCTGCAGTAGTAAAAGTTACTTTATTACCTTTTTCACATAATTGTGAAATGCTCAGCAGGTTATGCTTTAATCCTTGCATAAGATACACATCTTCCACAGCTTTTGAATTTGATGTGCCAAGTTTTCCAACTCCAATGATGATTCCCTGTTTTCCGTTTCCAAAAGAAACTCCTCCTCCATCTATTTTTGAGAGTGAAAGGAACTTTTTCTTATCTCCAGTCATATGTCTTGAGCATGCACTATCTAAGTACCAGTGCTTTTTGGTTCCCTTCATCATCTCCAAGAGAAATCAGTGGTTAGATTTAGGAACCCAGACAAGCTTGGGCCCTGTTTTGTTGGTAAAAGGATGAATTAAATTCCTTCTAGTCCACGCAAAAAACATATAACCTGACCTGTTTCTTTGACCAATTTTTGGTCTGAGAAAAGTTTGTTGCCAGATTCTGAATTCTGACTCTGCTGTTGATAGCCACAGGACATTCAGTAGTAGGATGTCCAAGATTTCCACAGATGTAGCATAAATCTTGTAGATTATCAGATTTTTTAAAAAAGCCTAACCCTGTTTTTTCATTGTGATTTCTTTCACCCCACTGAGAATTGTTCATCTGTTAGCTCTTTCCAAATCCAACTTTAACTTGGCAACTTCTTGACTTAGCTTATTCATCTTTTCAGTCAAATCATGACATTCTTGCTTGTACTTAGTTAACTCAAGTTCAGCCTTTTCTTATTCTTTACTCATGGTCTTTTTAACATTTTCAATGAGATTTAATTTGAGAACTTCAGACTTAAGATCATTATTTGAAGACTCTAGCAATGTGACTTGGTTCTTGAGAGTACAATTTTCTTTTTCAACAGACTGTTTGCAAACTTTCAGATCAATGAAATCAAATTTCAGGCTTGCAAGGCTGTTGAACAGTTCATCCCTATTAGAAGTTAATTCTTGGAGACAGTCAATTGAATCACTCAACAAGGAAACAAGTCTAGTTTTAGAAAAAGATGCAATTTTTCTTTGAGTTTAAGTGAACTTACCTCAGGAGCATCATCTTCTTCCTCAAGGTCTGAGTCTCCAAACGCCATAAATGATGTCTCATCAACTTCATCATCATCGGAGTCAGATCCCCATGCAGCTATCATGGCATATTCTTCTTTTTCCTTTCTTTTGTCTCTTTCTTTTTGTTCCTTTTCAACCCTTTCCTTTCTCCATTCTATTTCCTATAGAGGACATTCTCTGATCTAATGATCAGTCTTTCCACACTTGTAGCATCCATTTGGATTATCATTGTAACGCTTCTTGGTACCTGTTCCCTTCTTCTTCCTGAAAAACTTGCTGAAATTCTTGGTTATGAAGACAATTTGCTCCTTATCAAGTTCAAATTCATCATCACTATCAGAAGCTTTTAGACCTAAAATCTTCTCAGGGGCTCCTTGTTCTTTGATTCCATCAATTTCCATTTCATAGGTCCTTAAGTTTCCTACAAGTTCATCCAGGGTCAAACCTTCAAGCTCTTTATTTGCCTCCCTGATTGCAGTCACCTTAACATTCGATTTTGATTTAGGTAACACCATCAATACCTTTTCAACTTGCTCTTCCTCATAAATGACTTTTCCTAACGAAGATAACTCATTTGTTAACGTGGTAAGCTTTGTCATCATCTCATGAAGTGTTTCATTTTTCTTCATTTTGAATGCCTCATATTCAGTAAACAGGAGAGCGATTCTGAATTTTCTTACATGGGAGGTACCTTCATAAGCGTTTACCAGTGCATCCCAAATTTTCTTAGCTGTAGTACAGGTGGATATCCTGTTATATTCAGCTGGTCTTAGACTACATACCAAGATGTTTTTGGCCTTTGCATTTTTCTTTAAAGCCAACAAATTATCAGGAGTAAATTCACTCCTTACTTTCTTGACTTGTTCTCCATCAACAATCTTCATTGGAATAGTGGGACCATCAATAATCCTGTCTCATAATTCATAGTCTTCACCTTGAATAAATATCTCAATCCTTGCTTTCCACCATATAAAATGAGAACCATAAAAAAATGGAGGTCTAGTGGTTGATTGACCTTCACTGTGACCAATAGGAGGAGCGGAATTCATCATGTTAATCCTTTTCTTAGGTACTAGCCTTATTTAAGATACCACTTGTTAGACTATGCATCCTACTAATTGCCTATCTGTGGAACAAGTAAGTGAACGTGGTTCACAGAAGTAAACTGCACACAGAGTTTTTACGTGAAAAACACCCGGCTCAAGAAAGGTGTAAAAAACCACGACCTATACCTCTACAAGATTTAACTCAACTTCACTAAAATACTTGAGCCTCAACAACCAACAAAATTACAAGACTTATTGCAACCTAGAAATTAAAACTTCTAACTCCTATTTCTACAAATACACTAATCTTCCCAAGATAAGTGTTCCCAAGTCTTCGAGTTTCCAAACTTGAAGACAACTACTCCTAACTCAGTTTATAGATTACTGAGACTAGACTGAATGACTCATTACAATACAAGAATCTAACTACTGCACAGTTTATGATCTGCTAAGTAAAAGGCTAGATTCTTCTTCAAGTTTTGTTTTGCTGATTGTTGATTCACTTTTCCTTGATTGCGTCAGTGGTTGCTTTAGGTCATGTTTGCTGTATTTAAGCCAACTTATGGTAGAGTCCTTTTTGATGTACAATACTTTCCTCAGTAGAACTCTATCAGTTAATTCTTCTCCCTTTTTCTGCCGCCTCAACTCACCTAGTTTTGATTGGATTCTTCTACTTCAAATCCTCTTCTTGCTGGACTTCTTGATCAATCTTGACTTCTTCAAGACTCCTTATTTGACTCATCTTCTGATGTGACTTATGTTGTTTGTCTTGTACGCAGAAACATATCATTTAGACTCCTGTGCCAGCAACAGTATTTCGCTTGAATGGACCAACTTCTTCAACTTGTTTCATTCTTTTGTCTATCATCAAAACTCTTTCATGCCTTAACACAGTGTTAAAAGCCAAATATTCTTTCATCTTTTTCTTGGTTAATGGTATTAGTATGCTCTAAATAAATTTGTTATTTCAATTACTAGAACCCGGTGAGATACTGTATAGTTTTTCAGTCAACATGAAGTCAACACCTTTCTCTTCGATCTCGTAATGGAACATTTTTTTTTTTATCTCCATGCTCCAAGTGTAGCTGCAACAAAATATAATAAAATTTGATGAGATAAAGACCATGAGATACAGAAATATTAAAGAGATATATTCATAGTGGTTTTGTATATGCAATTATTTTCATTGTTGATTTATTATTGGGAATGAAACTTTTCCTAAGTGCATTCAGGAGGTTACGTTCTTAATGCTATAATTTAAAGTGGTGAAGAAGAGGACAGATCTGATTCTTTCTGTAATATCTCAATTATTTTAATGAATGGTTAATTAGTAATTTTGATAATAAATAATAGAGGTAATTAAAAGAAGTGGGCCAAAACCCATTCATCTTCAGATTCCATGACTTAATAACTGAAAGAGTTAAATTATGGGAAAAGGACAGCCTTTTTAAAAAATAATAGCCCAAGTTTGACATTTGGATAAATAATGTTCAGTCGGCTAAACAAATGTCATTTTATGGTCATTTCCTAATCTTATCCAATTTGGGTCATTTTGATCCACGTAGTCCATATACTGTCCATATACAATACTGATACAGTCTATATACAATACTGATACAATATTCAACTTGGAAAAATCGGCACTTTTAAAATATTTTAATTTTTTTTTGCTATAAATTTTTAAATTGATCAAATATTCTGCTTTTTTTATTGTTTAGAAATAATAATTAAATTATATAAAAACGATATAATTATTAAATAGAATATGAATCTATATAAGATATATGTAAAGAAATTGTATAGTTCTATCAAATATGTATATGTACAATATATATAGAGAAAAAAAACATATAGAAAGTTTATAAAAATTATATAGTTGTTGTGTAAAACGTGTAAAAAAAAAAGCACAGTTATTATATAAATTATGTATCAAAACTGTATAATTTCCGTATAGAATCTTTATGTATAAGATTTTGTATAAAATCTGTATAAAAGTTGTATAAAAATGGTATAGAACCAAACAGTAAATTAAAATGGTTAGAAAGTGGAATTTAAATTCCATCGCTATTTTTAAGGAAATAGTTTAATTTGAAGTGCGTTTCTGTCGTTTATGACAAAAAAAAATAAAAACCAACGAGAGTCTGGGGAGTGCAGACAACATTAGCAGAGGAGCAGAACAAATTTCATAGGGAACAGGTACGAAATTCTCCTTTGGCACAAAAATAGTTTATGCATCTTGTAATACTTTGAAAAAAAAAAGATTCAATGAATATTATTAGGATCCTACTGCTAATTGTACGTTAGTGTAGGAAAAAAAAAGATTAGAGTAATGACAACCTACGATTGAAGGAAAAGAATGATTTGACGTTAATGTATGTTGGTGTAAAATATTGGATAGTGGAATATTTAATAGAAAATAAGAAAGTCTCCAATTTCTACCATTCTTTATTATATTTGAAGACTAATGATTTTCTTATGATTCGAAAATAATGGGAGAATGATATGTTTGGGTATATACTGAAAACCACTAAACCTTCCTGATATTATCATGTTGGGACAGTGATGTTAAGCTATTGTTATCTTTAATACATGGTTTAGGATGAAAATTATTGAGGTTTAGCTTTAAGTTTGGAAGTTGCGGATCTTGACACTTGATCCCAACTAGCGTAATTGATACTTTTGATAGATTGAAACCATTGGAGGCTGTTTGGTTGGTGTTCTTCGCATTTGCAAGGTTGGGAAACTTGTTGTTAGAGAGGTAAGTGAGATATTAAGCTTTGGGTGATTGCTTTTCCAAATTATTTTTAAGATATATTTATATTTGCCCGGTCCATGTGTTGGGACGAGAGTGTGCTTGGCAGAATCAACGGTCTTCAAGGCCAGACACATATACTTTATGTTTAAGATTACTAATACTCCCTTTATAAATTATTTTGTGATATGATATAATTGTGTACTGTGAGATTGAGGCATTGTGTATGCTCCTTAATTCCATTGGGGCATTGTGTATGCTTCTTAGTACCATTGGAGCATTGTGTATGGCTTTTAGTTCCATTGGGGCATTGTATATGCTTCCCTTGAGCATTGTGTATGCTTTTTGATCTGATATGGGATATTTTTTATGCCTCCCTGAGTGTTGTGTATACTTCTGATATATTTGGCACATTGTGTATGTTGCCCAAAACTCCTGGTGTCGGCTAATTACTTTAATTATAAATTATGATAAGTGTTCTGTGGGGGCCTTTGTTTCAGCTTTAGCTATTTAGATTATGTTTCTTTTCATTGGGTTTTCTTGCCCGAAAGTTGAACTCATGTAACTCTATTTTAGATGCTCCATGGTCTTGGTATAGGATTTGGAATAGAGAATTAGTTAAGAGTGATTGTTGAATTTATAGTTTGATTATGAATTTTTGTTGAAGGATTATTCGTTACTTATTAATGCGTTGGAATTGCACATAGCAAATCGTAGTGTTTATTAGCTGTGAAGTTGGAGACAATGTAAGGACAAAATCGGTTGTTTGAGTAGCAGGCAAGCAAATGGAAAATTCTGGAAAAGTCCTCACATGAGTTTGAGTGAAGCAAGATATGGAATCAGATGTTAACTAATCGACACTTTCGCTTTAATGCTATTATTTTGACCCCCCTCTTACGATTCTCAAGCTGTTATAAATCTCAGTGAATAAATTGCTTGGAAGAACACAACCAAATTCTCCATTGCCTCTCTTTAACCTTTCACTTTCGTGTCAAGTTCTACATTGCGCTCTTTCACCTTTAATTTTCGTAACAAATTCTACACTACTACTTCATTTCATACCAAATTCTCCATTGCATCTTTCATTTTCATATCAAAGTCGACATTGCCACTCTTTAAGCTTTCATTTTCACACCAAATTCTCAAACACTGCTACTCTTCCATTTCATACCAAATTCTTCAGTGCCGCTCTTTCAGCTTTCAATTTCATACCAAATATTCCATTGCCACTCTTTCAGCCTTCATTTCACACCAAATTCTCCCACACTACTTCTTTCTGACCATTCACTTCACGTCACCTTTACTTCCCATTAACAAAGAAAAAAAAACACACCAGAGTTTAGATTCAGAGTTTAAAAAAGGCTTATTAATAAACTATAGCAGCTATGGAATTCTTAACTATTGTTGTAGAAAAATCCATAGGTTGCTTGATCCATCCAGTTGCGCGAGGGTTTGGGTATTTGTTTTACTACAAGAGAAACATCAAATCTCTAGAAAAAGAATCTGAGAGGCTAGAGAATGTCAGAAATGGGGTGCAGCTACGAGCGGAGGCTGCCCAGAGAAACTTACATAAACTTGCACCAAACATCCAGGCTTGGTTAACTAGTGTTGATACCACTACTGCAGATGTAAAAGGTGTGATGCAAGGTAGAGATGAAGTTGAAAGAGGCTGTTTCTTTGGTTTGTGTCCAAACTTGAAGTCACGTTACTGGCTGAGCAGAAGAGCTATGAAAATTGCCTTGGATGTGATCGAACTTCGGACTGAAGGCAACAATTATGTTGATTTCTCCTACCCCGTACCACCTGTTGAAGTTGAAGCTATACCTAACAGGGTTGAGGAGTTTGACTCCAGAAAAAAGAAAGAGGAAGAGGTCATGGAAGCTTTGAGAGAAAAGGAGGTCACAGTTATTGGGATATGTGGGATGGGTGGTGTCGGTAAGACGACACTAGCTGAGAAAATAAGAGCAAGGGCGAAAAAAGAAAAGTTGTTTAATGACGTTGTCATGGTAACTATCAGTCAACAACCAAACTTTAAAAAAATACAGGATGAGATTGCCAAAGGAGTCGGTCTGACATTAGAAGGGGACGATTTGTTGCAGCGTGGAGATCGGTTATGTTCAAGGTTAATGTATAAGGACAGTCGCGTATGTTTGGGAGTTTCTTGATCTAAAGAGGCTTGGAATTCCAGTGATAGCAACCACAATAGTCAGTGCAAAGTTACATTGACAACGCGTCTCCGAGGTGTTTGTGATGATATGGAGGCTCAAAAGACCGTAGAAGTTGGAATTTTAACTGAAAAGGACCATGGGTTCTTTTCAGGCAGAAAGCCGGTGACTCGGTTGACGATCCTTCTCTTCTTCACATAGCAAAAGATGTTGCGAAAGAATGCAGGGGTTGCCGCTTGCAATTGTTACAGTTGCTAGAGCACTAAAGCATAAAACAAAGCCTTCGTGGGAGGATGTCCTTAAACAGTTACAAAAATCAGCACCAAGAAACATCCCAGGAGTGCTTAAAAATGTGTATCAACCTCTAAAGGTAAGCTATAATCACTTGGAAAGTGATGAAGCCAGGTACGTCTTTTTGCTTTGTTCCTTGTTTGAGGAAGATGATGATATTTTAATTGAAGAATTACTCCGATACGGAATGGGGCTTGGCATCTTTTCTGAGGTCGAAAATTTAGAACATGCAAGAAATAGGATATGTCTTCTGTTAGAAACACTGATAGATAGTTTCTTGCTAACCCAAGATTCAGACAAACGTTTTGTCAAAATGCATGATGTGGTTCGTGACGTGGCTATATATATTGCATCTGAGGGTAATCATATTTTAATGGTAAGTCACGATGTGAACTCGAATGAGTTCCCAAGAAAAGACTCTTACGAGCAATACAGTCACATGTCAATTGTTGCAAATAAATTTGATGTGCTTCCTAGACCAATATTATTCCCAAAACTGAAGCATTTAATGCTAAAACTCTGTTTTGGAGATCCATTCAAATTACAGGATGATTTTTTTTATGGAATGGGTGAACTCAATGTCTTAAGCATAGGGAGAGTCAACTATGAAGACTCCATTCAGACACTTCCAGCATCCATTCAGAGGTTGTCAAATCTGAGGACGCTGTGTCTGAGTGGTTTAAGGTTAGATAACATATCCATTATTGGGGAACTTGTCACTCTAGAAATTCTCTGCATCAGAAATTCTAAATTAGAGGAGCTGCCAGTGGAGATTGGAAAATTGACCAATCTAATTATGTTCGAGTTTGGGAATGTGGGTGGAGGTGTTAGAAGGATTTCACCAGGGGTCTTATCAAGACTAGTTCGATTGGAGGAACTACATGTGGTGGGAGTACAAGATTGTAGTTACTCCACCGTGAGGGAGCTGGAATCCACATCGAGATTGACCTCACTGACATTATGCATATATTCCGGAGATGTGATTTACAGTAACTTGGGCCTTTCCTCCAAGTTGACACGGTACATTCTTCTTGTGGGTGGAGTTGACCTAGAGGATTCACCGTTGGATAATTACAGCAAAGTCATAGCTTTAGAGGTCACTGAGACTGCCCCATTGGATGATTGGATCTGCCGCCTGTTGAGGAAGAGCGAACTTGTACATTCAACAGGAAAGGGCTCCAAGAATGTACTGACCGAGTTGCTGCGGGATGAATTTCAGAATGTGAAAGATCTCCGCTTCTATGAATGTGATTCATTGACACATTCACTGTATCTATTGCCAGAATAATATTCCGTTCCCCAAACTCAAAAGATTGGAGGTAAGCGAATGTGGTGGTCTACAGTATATTTTTTGTGTATCCTTGGCTGGAGGGAGTTCGATAGAGGAAACGGACATCTCTCACAAGACGCATATCGGACCAGAAATAATCAAGTTCCCCAATTTATATATGTTCAAACTTCGTCGTCTAGCATGCTTCACTCACTTGTGCAATGACTCTGTTGAGGTCATTGAGTTCCCTCATTTACTAGTCATGTTCTTCAACTTCTTACCAAAATTCCAAAATTTCTGGCCAACATCCAACAACTCCATCAATGACTCAAATCCTCTTTTTCATGAAAAGGTCTGCTTCTACCTCTCTACTTTTTCTGTTTTTATTTGGTGGAGAGTTTTGTGAATTAAAATTTTATCTTTAACTTGAGCATTAAAGATATTTACTTACACAATGTCTATTTTTCTTTTTTTAAAAAAAAAAATTACATATGATTATTAATTGTTTGGGTAGCTAGGTAATTTATCTATAATTTAAATTGTATTTGTTTTTTGTATTGAGGTAATTTTTGTCAAAATAAAACCATACCAACTATATCGGTCTTTTCAAGAGTTTCTAGTCACATGAACACTATTTCAAGGTGTGTTCTACTACTCTAAATGATCATTAAAATAATAATTCCTTTTCAGCTTTTAATTGATGGTTTTTATAAATTAATATATACCTTATACTCTTCTTCTTTTTTTTTTTAATGGTGAATACTGCCTTACTTGAGCACCAAAGATCTTTATCGGGGTTCTTTGTTAAATAGACCTTTTAAGTCTATTATTTAATTAAATGGATCATAAATTTTTTTATTTAGTGAGATAACCCATTTTAAAGACAGATTTATTATCTTTCCGACAGTCAATCTGATAGATCTATTGAAGGCTTAATAGCCAAATTTTCTCATCTTTACCTAAGCAATGTCTATTTTTTCTACTATTACTAGTGTTAAAGTAAATTTTTAATCTTTTTTAAAAAACAAACATAAATGTATTTGAGATGTTAAAATTTTTTTAATACATGAAATGAGATCATATACAAAAAAATAATAATATATTTTTCCACTGCATTTTTTTTTTAATCAATAAAGCTAGGTTCTCTTAAATTACATGTATTTTCCAACTCGAGTAGAATATATATTAGTTTTTGCAGGATTAGAAATACAAGCGTCAAATTCATAATTAAAAGATAAATATAAATATATATTGATTTAGTATAAAAATGATTTAATTTATTGTAATAAAATAAAAAGACAAACCAGAAATAAGAATTTTATTGTAATCGTTTCTAACAATACAGGAAGAGAGACCTTTGGAAACAAATGCTTCCCAACAATTAAACAACTACCAAATAATATTGATACTTCATCCCTTTAACGTTTGCAGGTCTCTTGTCCTAATCTGGAAACACTAGAGATCACAGAGGCTGACAACATAAGTGCTCTATGCTCTCACCAACTTCCAACTGCCTACTTCAGCAAACTTGAGGCATTGGCAGTAGGAAATTGTTGTAAATTGAGAAACTTGATGTCTCCATCAGTTGCCAAAGGTTTTCTGAATCTCCAAGCACTAGATATACTTGACTGCCAGTCAATGGAAGAAGTGATCACGGAAGACGAATAAAAAGGAGAAGAAATCATGACTATTGAGCCTTTATTTCCTCGGTTGGAAACGCTTGAGCTTATACTTCTACCAAAGCTGAGGCATTTCTTCCTGACGAAGCGTCCTCTTGAATTTCTGTTTCTCAGAGAAGTGGATATTTATGATTGCCCTGAAATGAAGATGTTTGTCCAACAGGAGGGGTCTGTGAGTACACCGAGTCTCGGAAGTGTGAACGATGATGATAGGGTGAAAGTAGATCTGAATAAATGGATACAAGAGAGGTTCAATTCTTAGATTTGTCTTGTGTTGCTTGTTGTATAATTAATGAAGTCTAGTGCTCTCTTTCCGTGTTAATATTAATATTCCGACACTTATGTTTGTCACTTGAAGCAACTTCCTTTTACCTTCCCCTAATATTTCCAATTAGAAATTTGAAGCAATAGCACAGTCATCTCTTTTCTTTTGTAATTTGTACTCTCAGGATTTAGGAAGAAATTATAAAGTGATGCCGCGAATCTGAAGCTTTAATCTAGTGATGGAAGAAACAAATAATTGATGAAATAGTCCAAGTGTGTGCAAGTTTTAGCTCAAACATCACTTGATATATATGCTCATGATGGAAGTAACACGAAGAGTCCGGTCTACATTATAACCAATGGGTTCACTGTTAGGATCGATTACCTTCCACACTCACTAGATCTAGTAGAAGAAATGAAGAAAGATGAAAAAGAGAGAGAATTCGTGAGTAGAGAGAGAGAGAAATATTTCGTGGTAACAACTCATAGGTAAACTCTACGGCGGACGGGCTATTTATATTAATGATTTAAGGTATGTACAGTTACAGAGAAATGAGAATATAAGTGCTACAGTGCTACAGTGCCTAACAATTCTCCCACTTGGAGACTGATTCTATCATCTAAGAATTACATTCTCAAAAATAAATAAATAATGTTCCTTCATCATCAATATCTTCGCCGTTCCGTAAAATCTGTAGACACAACTACAGAAGACCAACTAAGGTTTTACAAAACCTTAGTTTACCAACATCAACACATTTTGTCAACATGTCTGCTAGATTCTTTGCACCCTCTATCTTTTCCAAACACATATCACCATCTTCCACTGCCCTGCGAGTGAAATGGTACCGTCTTCTAATGTGCTTCGTCTTTGAATGATAGACCGGGTTCTTGACCAACTGTATGGCACTCTGGCTATCTGTGTAAAGAATCTTCTCAGGTTGTTTCTTGCCCAATTCTTCCAGATAATATGTCATCCATATCATATCCTTTCCTGCTTCACCTATTGCCACATACTCAGTCTCAGTAAATGAAAGAGAAACACACTTCTGAAGCCTGGACATCCAACTCACTGCTGTACCACCTATGGTGTAAATGTATTCGGATGTGCTCTTTCTCGAGTCCACATCTCCACCAAGATCAGCATCAACAAAACCTTGCAAAATCACCTTACCATTGCCAAAACAAAGTGAAGTACTAGATGTACCTTTCAGATATCTTAGAAGCCACTTCACAGCTTCCCAATGCTCCTTCCCGGGGTTTACCATGTACCTGCTAACAACTCCCACTACATGTGCTATGTCAGGTCTAGTGTAGACCATAGCATACATCAGACTCCCAACTGCAGAAGCATATGGAACAAGTGCCATGTCCTCCCGCTCCTGAGATGTCTTCGGTGACTGCTCCTTTGATAATTTTATGTGATTTGCCAATGGAGTAGTCGTGGGTTTAGCATCATTAACTTTGAATCTGACCAGCACCTTCTCAACATACTACTCTTGGGATAGATTCAAAATGCCAGATATATCCCGAGAAATCCTCATAATCTGCTTTGCTGCACCTATATCTTTCATCTCAAATTCAAAAGACAGACTTGCCTTCAAAGATTTTATCTCCTTCATAGTGGATCCTACAATCAACATATCATCCACATACAAGAGTAAAAATACATAAGAACCAGTATGTTTCTTGATGTAGCAACACTGATCCTTTCCACTCCTGTGAAAGCCACTCTTGCACATAAAGGAATCAAACTTCTTGTACCACTATCTAGGTGACTGCTTCATACCATACAAGCTCCTGTTAAGCTTGCACACCATGTGTTCCTTTCCTGGAACTACAAACTCTTCTGGTTGCTGCATATAGATTTCCTTATCCAATTCACCATGTAAAAATGCAGTTTTTACATCCATTTGCTCAAGATGCAAATTCACCGATGCAACAATACTCAATAAAATTTGGATAGTAGTTAATTTCACAATAGGAAAAAATATATCAGCATAATCAATACCTTTTCTTTGTGAATATCCTTGAACTACTAACCGAGCCTTGAACCTTCTCTTGCCATCTGGTTCTGCCTTGATTCTGAACATCCACTTGTTCAACAAAGCTCTCTTCCCTGCAGGTAACTCAGTCAACATCCACGTGTTATTCTTCTCAAGTGAGCTCATCTCATCATCCATGGCTTGCTACCACTTGATTGAATCTTCCACTTGTAAGGCCTCAGCAATAGACTCTGGTTCCCTTTCATAAGTCAGCAACAGATAATGTAATGATGGAGAATACCTATCTAGTGCTCTAATGGTCCTGTATGATCTCCTCCAAATCTATTCAGGTGTCACTTGCTCCACCTCTGGTTCTTCAACGACAGTTTCTGGAGTTTGTTGAGTTTCTGCTGAAACATCTTTGGGTGTACTCTTCGACAACTCAACATCAACTCCCACTTGCTTTGTAGTTCTTGAACCTTTTTCTCTCTGTCCTTGTACAAGACATTTTCATCAAATATCACATCACAATGTCTTAGGATCTTCTTGTTCCTATCATCCCAAAACCTGTAGCCAAACATGTCAGAACCATAACCTATAAAGTAGCACTTTATAGCTTTATCATCAAGCTTGTCTCTCTTCTCTGGATCAAAATGAACATAAGCAGTACAATGAAAAGTTCTCAAGAGTGAATACTTGATTTATTTTCTTGTCCATACTTTTTCTGGAATCTTGAACCCCAGAGGAGCTGATGGACCCTTGTTGATCAAGTAAGCAGCTGTGCTCACAGCATCTGCCAAAATGACTTAGGCAGCCCACAGTGTATCCTCATGCTCTTTTCACACTCATTCAATGTTCTGTTCATCCTTTCAGCAACTCCATTCTGCTTTGCCTTCTCAGGAACTGTTCTCATGAATCTGATTCCCTCAGCTGTACAGAATTGTTTGAATTTTGACTTGTCATATTCTTCTCCATTATCAAACCTCAGGCATTTAATTTTCAAGCCAGTCTGATTTTCAACTTCAGCTTTCCACCTCTTGAAAGTAACAAACACATCTGACTTATGTTTCAAGAAGTAAATGTAATGCCCCATAAAAGTTGTGCATGGATTAGTCTTTAATAGTGAGCTCTTAGAATTAATGACTTAAAATTTTTCTAAGTGTAATGAGACTTAGAGTCATCTTAGCTGGCAACCTTCGAGATACAACTTTTGAACCTTCCCGACATCCATTTTTAGATTTTCTTGTTGCTTTGCGATGGGGCAAGGTTGTAGTACGTCTCGGAAGAGTTTTGGAATTTTATATGAGCTTAAGGACAAGTTTGGATTGCAATTCCAGTGGCAGCGCACGATTAGCCCGCGCCGCCTGCTGGATCACGTGCCTTGAGACTTAGCCCGCGATTGAGTTGGCGACGCCTAGCTTATCGTGGTACACTAAGGCCCGCGGCGCCTGGTGGATCGCCCCAGGCCTTTTTCAGTGAATCCTCCTAGAAATTAATGGCATTTTGGTAAATTATCATTCCCCTATCAACTTAAACACGGGATTTAATCCCTAAAGAGCAAAATTACACCCATATTCACCAAAATTGCTCAAAAACTCTCCTTAGGGTTTCAAAATAAAAACCCAAGCAACTCAAAATTCAACCGTGGATTTTTGAAACTAATGACATATTTGGAATCCCCAGAACGTAGGCTTCAAGAAGAACCCATCATCTTCACATATAGAGGTACATGGGGTTATCCTAAAAAAATCTCATGGGCAATTAAATCATGTTTTTCAATGGGGGTTTTGAAATTATGAATATAATTATGTTCTAAATGTTTTAATGACATTGTTGTGGTCTTTTAGGCCTTTTCCCAAAATGATTTGATATGTTATATATGTATATGCATGTGTTTCATAATGATGATAAATTGAGAGCATGATTTACATGCAACCCCTCTCTTGATATGATGTTGTTTAAAATTTTCACATGATATGAATTGTTTGAATTCATTTTGAAATGCATGTCATAAAATTTCTTAAAATGTCATGATTTGGATATGGTTTTTGACTTTCAAAGAGAGGGTTGTTTTGTTCATGTTGAAATATGTTGCATATGATGATTGAATGAAGAGAATGATATGATACTTATGACTTGCAAGTATGGTATGACGATACCCTATAGAGTATGAAATGTGATTGATTGAACAAAGTTTGAGTGCATTGATTTTCATGAGAAAAATGGATGCCCGAATAAGGAGTTTGAGTGAAAGGACTCATCGCTGGAAATCATAGTTACCGATGTAGGTTATATGATATTGTATCCTACATGAGAGGATTAATAATATTATTTGGGGGATCTCACATGAGGGATTCCCGCGGTGTGCTCACATGGGGGGTATCACTGGCTCCACATCCTGGTGGCTACTTGGATTGGAGGCTCGGCCGTCAAGCTAAAAGGCGGATTCCACATAGTCGTGGAATTACAAATTATAGGGTATTCCAGCTAGCTCAGTTGCATTACATTGTTGTTAAAAACTACTGCATTATGCCCATGTGTTTTTAAATGAATTTATATGAAACTGCTTTATAATGGCTCTCACCTATATTTTGTAAAAATATTATGTTTTGTTTTGATATCTCTGTGTACCAGTACTTTTGTATTGACCCCCTTCCCTCCCAGGTTCAGAGGCACAGTCTAGGGGTTCAGATAACCAGTAGATTCTTTCCGATAGATTGCAGAATCAAGTGGTGATCCTTCTATATTTCGGAAGGCCTGGTGTCTGCTATTTCATTTTATCATTTAATAGTTTTGAGGTCTATTGGGGGCCTTGTCCCAGTTTTTAGCCAGTTATTTATTTCAGTCATGTAGTAGAGATTTCGCAGACGTTTTCTAGATGTTGATTGAGATTGTGGGACATTATTTCCCATTATCATTTTCATATGATTCTTGACCATGTTTCCGTTATATTGTGTATCTTCCTCATTTCTTTTATCATATAAGTCATGTGCATGACTACCATACAGATAGGGGTGTTCCGGGTCTTTGTGGTTCGGAATGCTCATCACGGCCAGGGCCTCGATTCAGGTCGTGACATACTTGGTATCAGAGCACAGTTTATGGTCCCAGGGTGTCTGCGAAATCATGTCAGGTAGAGTCTTGTTTATGGGTGTGTAGCGCGCCATACTTATAAGCAGGAAGCTACTAGGCATTTAGGAAATGTTTCCCTTATTTATGATTTAGTTCGTGCTTTAGAGTCTGAACTATCCCCTAATCAATGATCTTTTGTATTTCAGAAATAACAGGCATGCCTACCCGTCGCAACATTGATCAGAATGCTCAGACAGATGAGGTCCGTCCCATCTAAGGAATGCGGACCCATAATAGAGCTCACACTCCAGACCCTGTCCCTACTCTGGAAGTCCCTCCATTCCCAACCAGTCTACGTCGGGCTCCATGGACCAATGTTAATTGTACCCCAGATAATCAGGGAGACATATCAAACGCAGAGTTCAAGCAGTCCATTCATATGCTGACGCAGTTGGTGGCTGCATAGACTCAGCGGTCAGAAGATACTGGGTATGCATCTGCTTCTTCTGGAGCTACTCGGGTGAACCAATTCATGAGGATGAATCCTCCCAAATTCATAGGTACTAAGGTAGACGAGGTTCCACAGGAATTTGTAGATGAGATGGAAAAGATCTTCAAAGTGATGCATTTGTGCAGGCCACTACTCAGGCTGCTGCCTCGCGTCAACAAGGGGATGATGTTGCTGCAGCCAGACTTCGTGATTTTATGAGAATGAACCCTCCTGATTTCTATGGGTCTAAAGCAGGTGAAGACCCATAGTTATATCTTAAAGAGTTAAGAAAAATCACGTGAGTGATGTATGTTTTTTATGAAGAAAGTGTGGAGCTGACTTCCTATAGGTTAAAGGATATTGCATATGACTGGGTTGTGACATAGAAGAAGAGTAGAGAGAGAGATGATGCTCCCGTTTCTTGGCAGGAATTTCAAGATATATTCTTGGATAAATTCTTTCCATTGGAATTGAGGGAGGAAAATATTAAAGAGTTTATGAACTTAAGGCAGGGCTCTATGAATGTTAAAGAGTATTGCCTGAAGTTCAATCAGCTAGCCAAATATGTTTCTGATATGATGTCTAATATCCGCACTATTATGAATAAATTCTTGACTGATGTTTCTGGTTATGTATTAAAAGAATACAGGACTGCTATGTTAAATAAGAAAGTGGATCTGCCCAGATTGATGATTCATGCACAACATATAGAAGCAGATAAATAGAGAGAAAGGGAGAGACCGTGAGAAAATAAGAGGACCAGATCCATGCAGCAAGGTTATGGTCTGACTAGATTCCACGGAGGGAACCACCCTCAATTTCAGGACCGTTCATCCATGTCGAAACCATCATCCATGAGTTCCCCCGCACCCAAAGATAGATAGGAGTAGGGGATCAGGTCTGCTATGTCTAGATCCTAGCACAGTGAAAGAAACAGGCCTCACTACCCTCTTTGTGCTAAGTGCGGCAAGACTCATCCGAATGAATGTTGGACTGATAACAGAGGTTGTTTCGGGTGTGTCAAGATGGGCCACAAACTTAGAGACTGTCTGTAAGCTAGACAGGGGAACTATGATGTTCTCCCTCAGACTCAGACTGCCAGTGCTCCAGCTTCCGTAGCTCATCCAGCTCCTCCTCAGGGCACTTCTTCTAGTGCTGGAGGTCAGCACTAGAACAGATTTTATGCACTACTTTCACACCAGGAACAGGAGGATTCTCCTGATGTTGTTACTGGTATGCTTCGTGTATTTCACTTTGATGTCTATATATTGCTGGACCCTGGGTCGAATTTTTCTTATGTGACTCCACTTGTTGCTGTAAATTTTAAAGTGTATCCTAAAAAGATTTCTGAGCCTTTTATTATTTCTACTCCAGTAGGGGAGTCTATTGTTGCAAAACAAGTGTACAAAAATTGTCCTGTTACTGTTCTTCATAGAGTCATACTTGCTGATTTGATAGAGTTGGATATGGTGGATTTTGATGTTATTCTGGGTATGGACTGGCTTCATTCTTATTATACATCCATAGATTGTCGTACCCGTGTGGTCAAATTTTAGTTCCCTAATGAACCAGTTTTCAAGTGGTATGGGAGTTCAGTGTCTCCTAAAGGCCATTTTATTTCCTCTCCAAAAGCCAGAAAAGTTATATCTAAGGGTTGCATTTATCATTTAGTTAGAGTCAAAGATACTATGTCTGAAGATCCAACTATTCAGTTAGTTAGTGTTGTCAATAAGTTTCCTGATGTTTTCCAAAGAATCTTCCAGGGATACCTCCAGATAAAGAGATAGAGTTCGGGATTGACCTTCTTCCCGATACTCAACCTATTTATATTCCTCCTTACCGTATGGCACTAGCAGAACTTAAGGAGTTGAAAGAGCAACTCAAAGATCTTTTAGATAAAGGTTTCATAAGGCCCAGTGTTTCACCTTAGGGTGCACCTATTTTATTCGTGCGAAAGAAGGATGGTTCTTTACATATGTGTATTGACTATCGCCAGCTTAATAAGGTCACTGTCAAAAATAAATACCCTCTTCCAAGAATTGATGATTTATTTGATCAGTTACAGGGTGTGAGTTATTTCTTGAAGATAGACCTTAGATCCGGCTATCATCAGCTTACAGTAAGAGAATGTGATGTTCCAAAGACGGCCTTCAAAACCTGTTATGGTCACTTTGAATTTTTAGTCATGTCTTTCGGGTTAACGAATGCCTTGGTAGCTTTTATGGACCTCATGAATTAAGTGTTCGAATAGTACCTTGATATGTTTGTCATTGTATTGATAGATAAAATCCTTGTTTACTCCCGTAGTGAGAATGACCATGCTAATCATCTCCAAATTATCTTACAAACTCTAAGAGATCATCAGTTGTATGCCAAATTTAACAAGTGTGAATTTTGGCTAAGGTTAGTTGCTTTTCTGGGCCATATTGTTTCCGCCGAAGGCATTAGAGTTGATCCCCAAAAGACTGAAGCTGTGAAAAATTTTCCTAGACCTACCTCCCCGTCAGACATTAGGAGTTTCTTGGGTCTAGCTGGCTATTACCGTTGTTTTGTTGAGGGTTTCTCATCTATTGCATCTCCTATGACTCGGTTGACCCAGAAAAAGGTTAAGTTCCAGTGGACAGATTCTTGTGACAAGAGTTTTCAAGAGTTGAAGACTCGACTCACTTTAGCCCCAATGTTAGCTTTGCGTGATGGTACTGATGGTTTTGTTGTATATTGTGATGCCTCTAGAGTTGGTTTGGGATGTGTGTTGATGCAGCGAAGTAAAGTTATAGCTTATGCTTCTCGACAGTTGAAACCTTATAAAAAGAATTATCCTACTCATGATCTTGAATTAGCTATTGTTATTTTTGCTTTAAAAATCTGGAGACATTATTTGTATGGTGTTCATGTAGATGTGTTTACTGATCACAAAAGCTTGCAATATGTGTTTACTCATAGGGAGTTGAATCTTAGGCAGAGGAGATGGTTAGAATTGCTAAAAGATTATGACATGAGTATGTTGTATCATCCGGGATAGGCCAATGTTGTGGCAGATGCCCTTAGCAGATTGTCTATGGGTAATGTTTCTCATATGGAGGAAGATAAGAAAGAATTAGCTCGTGATGTGCATCGTTTGGCTAGATTGGGTGTTAGGTTTCTTGATTCTACTGAAGGGAGTATGTTAGTGCAGAGTAGTTCCGAGTCTTCTTTAGTCTCGGAGGTGAAAGAGAAGCAAGACTTAGATTCTAGTTTGGTCAGACTAAAGGGGTCAGTCAAGGACCAAAAGGTAGAGGTTTTCTCCCAAGGGCGAGATGGTGTGCTTCGATTGCATGGTAGATTGTGTGTTCCGTGTGTTGATGATTTGCGGCAGAGAATTATGGCTGAAGCACATGGCGCACGATATTTCATTCATCCCGACGCTACCAAGATGTACCGCGATTTGCGAGAAATCTATTAGTGGAGTGGTATGAAAAAGGATATAGTGGAGTTTGTGGCTAAGTGTGAAACTTGCCAACTGGTTAAGGTAGAGCACCAAAGACCTGGTGGTAAGATGCAAGAGTTTAGCATTCCTACTTGGAAGTGGGAAGTAGTGAATATGGATTTTGTGACTAGTGTACCTCTTTTGCATCGTCATCATGATTCTATTTGGGTTGTTGTTGACAGATTGACTAAGTCAACACATTTCTTGCCTGTACATACATCTTATACTGCAGAGGATTATGCTAAGTTGTACATTCGTGAGTTAGTCAGGTTGCATGGAGTTTCCTTGTCTATCATCTCAGATAGGGGTACTCAGTTCACTTCACAATTTTGGAGAGCCTTCCAGAAGGGTCTTGGTACCCAAGTTCATCTTAGTTTTGCTTTTCATCCGCAGACAGACGGTCAGGCTGAGAGGACTATTCAGACGTTAGAAGATATATTGAGGGCATGTACACTTGATTTCAAAGGTAGTTGGGATGAATTTGCCGCTAATTGAAGTTGCTTATAATAACAGTTATCATTCTAGTATTCAGATGGCTCCATTTGAGGCTTTATATGGTAAAAGATGTAGATCACCCATAGGTTGGTTCGAGGTGGGTGAAGAAGTCATATCTTGAAAATTTGAGAAAAACATTCCAATACTTAGTTTTATTTTGAGCCCTTAACTTCGGGGATTTATTTGGAGGCCTTCCCGATATTCGCTTTTCGCTTTTCAAGTTGCGTTATGATCTTGGAAGTCCATATTACATCTCGGATAAGTTTCGAAATTTTTGGACGTCATTTAGGCCATGTTTGGATCACGAACCAATGAGCCCGCACGATAAGCGGGCGGCGCCCGGCAAACTGCACTGCAGTAAACCAGGCGCCGCCTGGGATATATCGGTGCTATTGGGCGGGCGATGCCTGCTTAATCTCGGTGCTCCCATTGCTTTTTCAATCTTTTCCGTCTTTTAAATCAATAATAAGCTTCAATTGGCCGAAGCTTTCGTCAGTTCTCAACTCTCTCCAGAAAAATACAGAGAAACAACGTACTACTCCAATACAAATTCCACGATCTACCAAAATTCGTCCGATAAAATCCAAAAGTGATCCGATAATTAGATTCCTCCTGTGATATCTTCAAGGTGTATATATTATTTTCACGGATAGAGCTCCAGAATTGCAAGTTCATTAAAATACAAAGATTTGAGGTATGTGGGGTTTGAACAAGAATAATCCTTCCGTTCTTGTGCCCAAAACTTGGCTTTTATAAAGATTATGTTGATGTTTACGTTGAAATCTATATCAATTGATATTATTTTAAGATTTTGGAATTTATCAAAGATTTGAATGTTGAAGGCGTGATCTTTATATTTGATTTGAGATGATTTATCTATACTTTGATTTATATTGTTATATTGAGAAATGATGTTGTTGAATAAATATATATTGAGTATTGGAAATGAAATTATGTTATGAAATGTTGAAATATTGAGATTTTGATATTTATGAGACAAATCAGTTTTAATATCTTGATATTGAAAAATTGATGATTTTGAGATCAGATGAAAGGGGTAGCATGTTGGCACCCGATTGAAAAGTGTTGAAATTATTTATGATGTAATCCTGAGGCTGATTATATCTCTGAAGAGGTCATGGAAGCTTTGAGAGATGAAAGGGTCGCTATTGTTGGGATATGTGGGATGGGTGGTGTTGGTAAGACAACACTAGCTGAGAAAATAATAGCAAGGGCTAAACAAGAAAAATTGTTTAATGATGTTGTCATGGTAACTGTCAGTCAACAACAAAATTTTAAGAAAATACAAGATGAGATCGCCGGAGGAGTCGGTCTGACATTAGAAGGGGATGATTTGTTGCAGCGTGGAGATCGGCTGGGTTCAAGGTTAATGTATAACGACAGTCGCGTCCTTGTAATTTTGGATGATGTTTGGGAGGTTGTTGATCTAAAGAGGCTTGGAATTCCCAGTGATAGCGACCACAACTACTGGTGCAAAGTTACATTGACAACGCGTCTCCGAGATGTTTGTCAAGCTATCGAGGCTCAGAAGATCATAGAAGTTGGAGTTTTATCTGAAAAGGAAGCATGGGTCCTTTTCAGGCAGAAAGCCGGTGATTCGGTTGACTATCTTTCTCTTCTTCACATAGCAAAAGATGTTGCAGAAGAATGAAAGAGATTGCCGCTTGCAATTGTTACAGTTGTTGGAGCACTAAAGCGTAAAACCAAGCCTTCGTGGGAGGATGCCCTTGTACAATTACAAAAATCAGTACCAAGAAACATCACAGGAGTGCTTACAAATGTGTATCAACCTCTGAAGGTAAGTCATAATCACTTGGAAAGTGATGACGCCAGGTACATCTTTTTGCTTTGTTCCTTGTTTGAGGAAGATGATGAAATTTTGATAGAAAAATTACTGAGATATGGAATGGGGCTTGGCATCTTTTCTGAAATCAAAAATTTTGAACATGCAAGAAATAGAATGTGTCTTCTTTTAGAAACACTGACAGATAGTTTCTTGCTATCCCAAGATTCAGAAAAATATTATGTCAAAATGCATGATGTGGTCCGTGACGTGGCTATATATATTGCATCTGAGGGTAATCATAATTTTATGGTCAGTCACGATGTGAACTCGGAAGAGTTCCCAAGAAAAGACTCTTACTACTGTCACATGTCAATTGTTGCATATAAATTTGATGAGCTTCCTAGACCAATATTATGCCCAAAACTGAAGCTTTTAATGCTAAAACTCTGTTTTGGAGATCCATTCAAATTACAGGATGATTTTTTTTATGGAATGAGTGAACTCAATGTCTTAAGCATAGAGGGAGTCAAATATGAGGCCTCCATTGAGACACTTCCAGCATCCATTCAGAGGTTGTCAAATCTGAGGACGCTGTGCCTGAGTGATTTAAGGTTGGATGACATATACATTATTGGGGAACTTATCACTTTAGAAATTCTCAGCATCAGAGATTCTAACTTAGAGGATCTGCCAGTGGAGATTGGAAAATTGACCAATCTAATTATGTTAGATTTTGGGAATGTGAATGGAAAACTTAGAAGGATTTCACCAGGGGTCTTATCAAGACTAGTTCGATTGGAGGGACTACATGTGGTGGGAGTAGAAGATTGTAGTTACTCCACCTTGGGGGAGCTGGAATCCTTATCGAGATTGACTGCACTGACATTAGATGAATGTTCCGAAGATGTGATTTATAGTAACTTGGGCCTTCCCTCCAATTTGACACGGTACATTCTTGGTGTGAGTGGACTTTGCCTAGAGGATTTACGTATGGATAATTACAGCAAAATTATTGCTTTAGAGGTCACTGAGACAGACCCATTGGGTGATTGGATCTGCCGCCTGTTGAGGAAGAGCGAACTTGTACGTTCAAAAGGAAAGGGCTCCAAGAATGTACTGACCGAGTTGCAGCTGGATGAATTTCAGAATGTTAAAAAACTCTGCCTCAGTAGATGCGATTCATTGACACATTCACTGAATATCTATTGTCAGAATAATATTCCGTTCCCCAAACTCGAGAGATTGGAGGTAGGTGAGTGTGGTGGTCTACATTCTGTTATTTGTACATCATTGGCTGGAGGGAGTTCAACACATATCGGACCAGAAATAATCAAGTTCCCCAATTTATATATGTGCGAACTTAAGTTTCTACCATGCCTCACTCACTTTTGCAATGACACTGTTGAGGGGATTGAGTTCCCAAAGTTAAGATTGATGAACTTCATGTTCTTACCTGCGTTCCAAAATTTCTGGCCAACAGCCAACAACTCCATCACCGACTCAAATCCACTTTTTGATGAAAAGGTTTGCTTCTACTTCTACAACTTTTATTTGAGCATTAATGATATTTACGCCTATTTTTTAAATTATATACAACAACAACATACTCAATATATACATTATTTCTACTATATATGATATATAGTGTTTACCTAGGTACTTTATCTGTAATTTAAGTTTATTTTGTTTAATCTAAAAATTGTAAATTATGTTCACTTAAAAGTATTAATAGAGTAGTCAATTATGATTTCGTTATGAAAGCTACCATTAATAGTAAAAAATACACGTGAATTATCATTTTTTTCCCGAGTTTCACAGCTCTATTAACTTATGTTACATGTTCAACTCTCTCTCTCTCTCTCCCTCTCTCTATCGTGTATAGATTTCTAGTCTTGATTGTAATTAACAAAATATTTTCTAACTTCTAATTTGAAATTCTTTAAAAGTTTAAATATGAGTACCCATTAGGAATTTCTTACAAAATCTTCCTCTATTTTAAATGCATGGTTAGACAAACTATATCATTTTTTTTATACTTCATGCCTTCAACTTTTGCAGGTTTCTTGTCCCAGCCTGGAAAAGTTACAACTATATTACGCTGAGATAACTGCTCTATGCTCTCACCAACTTCCAACGGCCTACTTCAAAAAACTTGAAAACTTGGAAGTACTATATATTGTGGAAAATTGAGAAACTTGATGTCTCCATTGGCAGTAGCCAGAGGTGTTGTAAATCTTCGAATACTAGTTATAAGTCGATGTCCATCAATGGAAGAAGTAATCATGGAAGAGGAACAAAAAGTAGAAGAAATCATGATTAATGAGCCCTTATTTCCCCACTTGGAAGAACTGCACCTTAGTTATTTACCAAAGCTGGAGCACTTTTTTCAAATGAAGCGTGCTCTTGAATTTCCATTTCTCAGAAGAGTGGAGCTTCGTGACCGCCCTAGACTGAAGACATTTATCCAAGAGGGATCTATGAGTACTCGATTGGAATGAGCAAATAAGACTTATTCCACCAGGGGTCTTATCAAGACTAGTTCGATTGAAGGAACTACATATGATGAAAGTGAAATGTTGTTGTTACCCCACCTTGAGGTAGCTGGAATCCATATTGAGGTTGATCGCAGTATATGGGTGTTTGTTTTTTGTGTTACATCTTGGTTTGTTTGTTTCTTTACTTTTTTCCTTTTTTGCTCCTGGCTGCTATGCTTTGTTTCTGCTGTATGATTTGGTATTGTGACTGTTATACTACTCGTTTGGTGTCTTTCCAGCCGAAGCCTGTGATACAATAGGAGCAGATGTTTGTGAAGTTGAAATGTATCTTATGCTCGTGTTCATGTTTCTTATTCTTGTCAAACTCAAGCCATCACCAAGAAGCAACAGAACTGCATCAGGGTTGATGGGCAGTATGTTGATTTCAGAGTATCCAATAGATGCATGTTGTAAGTTTGAATTTTAACAAGGGATAGCCCACTAATTTGTCGAGTTCTTTTGGATTTAATCGAGGAGCATGAAAGCTGGCCTTAGCTTCCAGTGAGGCCATGCCCCCCTTCGCTTGGATATCCTCATTTCTAATTTTATCTCTCCTGGTATACTCACACATCAATCGCGACATCCTCATCTCCGTCAGTTTCATCTTCTGAATGTGAGAGTGCTTCACTGGCGAACACTACGACCTATATAGCATAGTTGGTCTAACTACCATTTTGTAGAACTTGCCTTTCAGTTTAGGTGACACCTTCTTATAACACAAGACTACACCAAAACTAGTAATACTATGAGGGACAAATAAAGACGACATTAGTATAGATACTGTTCAACATATAATACGCGTTCATCTGATTGCTCTTCATCTTCTGTAATGCCTTCATAAACCAAATACCGAAGAGCTATGGAGTAATTTTCAAGTTTAGTTCTTGCAGATTTGGCAACACCCAAATTGTTCACTCATAATAAGATATGATCCGAAGCCATCCCTTTCGATATGAAGAATCAAGCGAACATAATGCAGCAACATAACTCGAAGAATTAAAACACAACCATTTGCTAAATATCAACAAGAAGAGTAGCTAAGTTACCATGGGAGTCACCACTATGAGTATCGGAGAGTAGAAGTGTCACGACCCGAACTAGGGCCCTGGCCGTGATGAGCATTCCGAATCATAAAGACCCGGAACACCCCTATCTGTCTAGTAATCATTCACATGACTTATATGATAAAAGAAAGGCGGAAGATACACAATATAACGGAAACATGGTCAAGAATCATATGAAAACAATAATGGGGAATAATGTCCCACAATCTCAATCAACATCTGGAAAACGTCTGCGAAATCTCTACAACGTGACTGAAACCAATAACTATCTGAGAACTGGGACAAGGCCCCCAATAGACCTCAAAACTATTAAATGATAAAATAAAATAGCAGGCATCAGGCCTTCCGAAATATAGAAGGCTCACCACTTGATTCTGCAATCTGTCGGAAAGAATCTACTGATTATCTGGACCCCTAGATTGTGCCTCCGAACCTGGGAGGGAAGGGGGTCAATACAAAAGTACTAGTACGCAGAGAAATCAAAATCAAACATAATAGTTTTACAAATTATAGGTGAGAGCCATTATAAAGTTGTTTCATATCAATTCATTTGAAAACACATGGGCATAATGTAGTAGTTTTTAACAACAATGTAAAGCAGCTGAGTTAGGTAGAATACCCTACAATTTGTAATTCCACGACTATGTGGAATCCTCCTTTTAGCTCGACGGTCAAGCCTCCAATCCAAGTAGCCCCCAGGATTTGGAGCCAGTGATACCCCATGTGAGCACAGCGCGGGAATCCCCCCATGTGAGATCCCCCAAATAATATTATTAATCCTCCCATGTAGGATACAATATCATATAATCCGCATCGGCAACTACGGTTTCCAGTGATGAGTCCTTTCACTCAAACGCCTTCTTCGGGCATCCACCTTTCTCATGAAGATCATGTTAGGTTCCGCCGATACGGGTACGTAGAATCTATATAATATAGAATCAGAACTTCAACACTAGTTCAAGTACAAAACAAGAACGTTATGAAGTTAAGTAACACCCTCAACACAAGATCAAAATAGATCTTTCAAAGAAGTGTGTTTTTTCAGAAAAATTAGATGAAAACAGAAATGTTGTTAAGGCCAAGTCGTCCGAATTCACGGACTTTCCTTAAGGAAATAATTCCCCTCACTGTACCCGAGGTTGTGGAATTTTCCTCCCAGGATAAAATGACCTTCAATCCGACTATAGTGGTACCTCAAATAGGCGGATTCTTCAAACACACTCACGGTTTGAATGATCACACTTGGAATATTTTTAAGACAAGAAGAATGTTTTGTAATCTGAAAATTTTCTGTGTCAAAACCTGTGAATCAAAGCAGGTTTTTATAGCCAAGTGATGTCTCTTCCGAAAAGAGACAAAGGTTCATCAAAAAGGTGTTACCTTTTCTGAAAATTCATGTCCATTCGGCCAACCAGTGTGACTGTTTCTGAACAGGCATGTCATTTCGGATGAAACAGTGTGTTGTTTCATGAAGAATCGCAACTTTCAGCAGCATTTGTTCATGAAACAGTGCATCTGTTCGTGAAACAGTGCATCTGCTGAAGAACATTGCATCTGGAAACATTGCAACTCTTTAACGTTGCTGCAGCAGTTCATTGCATGCATATAAATGGAGTCCAAATCACAGGAAAAAAAAATTTCCTGCGTTTTACACATATTCAGATTTTCGTCAAATAAAATTTGTCCAAAAAATAGATCTCATCGATCGATTGACCAAATCCAAATCCAAATCCAAAGCTGAGCCGAGCGAGCGACGACGACGACGGCGTGAGGCATCTCTATTTCCTTGCCTCACTTACCATGTGAAGTAAGTGTTTCACTTTTAAACACTTTAAAGTTCTCTTCTTCCACCAATGTGGGAGAAGAGTAAACTTTCCTTAGCAAAGAGTACACTTTCCAATTTGGGTGTCTCTTTCCCTTCACTTTGGTTTCTCCATTTTCCATTCAACACACTATGAACCCAACAATCCCCCACATGAATGGGGAATGGCTATTTTTTTCAAAAATCGTTTACGGACAGTATGTGATCATCAAGCAAAGACTGATTGCATCTGGATAAGTAGGTTTCCCTTTGAACTTTCCGTAGTGAACATGTATCAGATGCACTCGGTCAATCGGTAGATTTGATATCTTTGAACCGTCGAGCTTTAATGTACACCTAGACAACACATGTCACACAATCAGCCTTTTACCATTTATGGTTCTTACGGTTTTGTTCTTTTCAGCCATGAACACGTCCCGGTTTTCATGAGAGCTTAGAGAATAGGCCTTTACTAACATTCTCTTTGAAGCGGCTTCCACTTCGCCCTTACATAGGTGATTTCTAAACGTTTCAATCCTTTAGATTGAACTATTTGGTCAAATCTGCCAAATTTAGATAATCATTAAAAGACTTTTCACCTTAAGTCTTATCCCGGTTTACTATACATTGTCTATATCATGAGAATGGGTTGGGTAAATGACAATGTTGAACCTGTCAGACATAACTTTGTTTGTTCTCCTTGAACCTAGCTCTTGGGATCTCCAGTCTGCTAGGTAGAGTTACCGCCATGCTGACTTGTCCTAGGCCTTAAACCCATTCCCTTGGATGTCCTTTCTACTCCTTCTCTAGATAGGCCTTTTGTAAGTGGATCCGACACATTATCCTTTGACTTTACATAGTCTATAGTGATAATTCCACTAGAGAGAAGTTCTCTAACGGTATTATGTCTTCGACGTATGTGACAAGACTTACCGTTGTACATCATGCTTCCAGCCCTACCTATTGCCGCTTAGCTATCACAGTGTATACATACTGGTGCCACTGGCTTGGGCCAATAAGGAATATCTTCTAAGAAATTCCGAAGCCATTCTGCTTCTTCACCGGCTTTATCTAATGCGATAAATTCAGATTCCATTGTAGAGCGAGCGATACAAGTCTGTTTCGACGATTTCCAAGAAACTACTCCTCCACCGATAGTAAATACATATCCACTTGTGGATTTTACTTCGTTCGATCCGGTGATCCAACTTGCATCACTATATCCTTCAAGTACCGCGGGATATTTATTATAATGCAAAGCATAGTCTTGAGTATATTTAAGATAACCCAAAACTCTTTTCATTGCCATCCAGTGAGTTTTGTTGGGATTACTCGTGTACCGACTCAATTTACTGATAGTGCATGCTATGTCTGGTCGTGTACAGTTCATTATATACATCAAACATCCCAATACTCTTGCGTACTCCAATTGAGAATCACTTTCACCTTCATTTTTCCGAAGTACAAAGTTCGCATCCAATGGAGTCTTGGCAATATCGAATTCCATATACTTGAACTTGTCAAGTACTTTTTTGATATAATGAGACTGTGACAGTGCTAACCCTTGTGGAGTTCGATGGATTCTTATACCTAAGATCACATCTGCAACTCCGAGGTCTTTCATATCAAACTTGCTCTCAAGCATTCGTTTGGTTGCATTTATGTCACAAATGTCTCTACTGATGATCAACATATCATCCACATATAAACATACAATGACTTGGTGATTTGGTGTGTCCTTAATATATACACATTTATCACATTCATTTATCTTGAATCCGTTTGCCAACATGGTTTGGTCAAACTTTGCATGCCATTTCTTGGGTGCTTGTTTTAGTCCATAAAGTGACTTAACAAGTTTACACACCTTATTTTCTTTTCCTGGAACCACAAAACCCTCAGGTTGTTCCATGTAGATTTCTTCCTCTAATTCTCCGTTTAGGAATGCGGTTTTCACATCCATTTGATGGATTTGAAGATCATATACTGCCGCCAAGGAAATTAACATTCGAATTGAGGTTATCCTTGTCACTGGCGAGTATGTATCAAAGCAATCAAGACCTTCTTTTTGATTGAAGCCTTTTACTACAAGTCTTGCCTTGTATTTGTCAATAGAACCATCCGTTTTCATTTTCCTTTTGAAGATCCATTTAGACCCTAAAGGTTTATTTCCTGGAGGAAGATCAACTAATTCCCACGTATGGTTACTTAAGATTGAATCAATCTCACTATTGACTGCCTCTTTCCAAAAGGATGAGTCTGATGACGACATCGCTTCTTTAAACGTTCGAGGCTCATTTTCTAAGAGAAATGTTACAAAATCTGATCCAAACGAAGTTGATGTTCTTTGACGTGTACTACGTCTTGGATTTTCTTCATTATGTACATTCTCACTTGGTTCATCTCGGGGTCGTTTAGATCCTCCACTAGACTGTTCATGTCTAGTTTTATACGGATAAATGTTTTCAAAGAATTCAGCATTATCTGATTCAATTACCGTATTTTCATTTATATCCGAATGTTCGGATTTATGAACCAAAAATCGACATGCTTTACTGCTTTTAGCATATCCTATGAACACGCAGTCCACCGTTTTAGGTCCTATCTTAACCCTTTTAGGTATAGGAACTTGAACCTTCGCTAGACACCCCCACACTTTGAAATATTTCAAGTTGTTTTTCCTTCCTTTCCATTTTTCGTAAGGAATTGATTGTGTCTTACTATGGGGAACTCTATTGAGTATACGATTGGCCGTAAGGATAGCCTCCCCCCACAAGTTTTGCGGTAAACCAGAGCTTATTAGTAAGGCATTCATCATTTCCTTCAAAGTTCAGTTTTTCCTTTCCGCAATTCCATTAGATTGAGGTGAATACGGGGCCGTAGTTTGATGGATTATTCCATTCTCTACACATATTTGCGCAAAGGGAGATTCATATTCTCCGCCCCTGTCACTTCTTATCATTTTGATCCTTTTGTCTAACTTATTTTCAACTTCAGTTTTATATTGCCTAAACGCATCTATTGCTTCATCCTTACTATTTAGCAAGTAGACATAACAATATCTAGTGCAATCGTCAATAAAAGTTATGAAATACTTTTTTCCACCACGTGATGGTGTTGACTTCATATCACAAATGTCAGTGTGTATTAAGTCTATGGGATTGGAATTCCTTTAAACAGACTTATAAGGATGCTTAGCATACTTTGATTCTACACACGTTTGACACTTAGATTTATTGCACTCAAAATTTGGCAAAACTTCTAAGTTAATCAGTTTTCGTAACGTTTTGTAATTAACATGGCCTAAACGTTCATGCCATAAATTATAAGACTCAAGCAAGTAAGAAGAATTTGAATTTTTATTCATTTCAATATTCATTACATTCATCTTATAAAGGCCTTCCTCGAGATAGCCTTTTCCTACATACATTTCTCCTTTGCTAACTACTATTTTTCCAGAAACGGTTACACATTTGAAACCATTTTTATCTAGGAGTGAAACAGAAATTAAGTTCCTACGTAACTCCGGAACATATAACACATTATTCAGTGTCAAAACCTTTCCGGATGTCATCTTTAAGCAAACTTTTCCTATTCCCTCCACCTTAGCAGTCGCGGAGTTGGCCATGTAAATTGTTTCTTCCGCTTGAGCCGGAGCATATGTCGAGAACAACTCTTTGCTTGTGCAGACATGGCGTGTGGCCCCTGAATCCATCCACAAAGCACGTGGATTGCCGACCATGTTGCATTCCGTGAACATAGCACACAGGTCGTCATAATACTTGTTGGACTCAATCAGATTTGCTTGGTCCTTTTTTTTCCCTTTTTTCGGGGCTCGACAGTCTGTTGATTTGTGGCCAACTTTGCCACAGTTGAAGCACTTTCCCTTAAACTTTTTCTTGGGATGATTGCTTCCATGTTCAACATTCTTTCTTTTCTTCGAGTTGTTTTGGCCATCTTCTACAATATGTGCTCCATTCATTGTAGAATTTCCCTTTGACCTTCTTTCGGCAGCTTTATTGTCTTCTTCAATCCGAAGTCGGACAATAAGATCTTCAACGGTCATCTCCTTGCGCTTATGCTTTAAGTAGTTTTTGAAGTCTTTCCACAAAGGTGGTAGCTTCTCAACCATTGCTGCTACTTGAAAAGCATCATTCACAATTAAACCTACAAAACAGTTTATGTGAGTATTATGAATATTTTTAATTTGTTCAACTAAGGCATTTTTCAAAATTATACCGTCTGCTAGGAGATCATGTATGATGACTTGCAACTCCTGTACTTGAGAGACAACAGATTTGCTATCAATCATTTTGAAGTCCAGGAATCGTGCAACAAGGAATTTCTTAATTCCCGCATCTTCCGTTTTATATTTCCATTCAAGCGCCTCCCACAGTTCTTTTTCTGTCTTGGTCCCACTATAGACATTATAGAGGTCATCTTGGAGACCACTCAGAATATAGTTCCTGCAAAGAAAATCTGAATGTTTCCAAGCTTCTACAATGACGAAGCGATCCTTGTCCGAGGTTCCCTCGGGTACCTCGGGAGCATCTTCTCTAGTGAACCTTTGTAGACATAACGTGGTGAGGTAAAAGAACATCTTTTGTTGCCACCGCTTGAAGTCGATGCCAGAAAATTTTTCGGGATTCTCCGTCGGGGCCATCGATGGCGGAGCAGTTGTGCTACTAGATGTGGCAATATTAGTTGCCCCCATAGATGTTGTTGCACTCATAATTTGACCTTCAGTTGTCATTTTTCCTGTCACCACAAGACAGAAAATTAGTATTTTCCAAAATACTATTAATAAAGTTAAATAACTTTATAAGTTTTCCTTCTTGTTTCTAATTAACGACAAAGTTTTTATAACTTCCAATCGTCAATCGAGTGAACTTCAACTTTTGATGAAGATTTTATGTCTTCTAATCACAAGTTAAATTCAAACGGAGTAGAAAGCATAGGCTTTAATCTCCAAAAACAAGTTATACAGATTCCGGAAACTTATTTCCTTAAGATTGTTAGATTCCGCCGATACGGGTACATAGAATCTGTATAATATAGAATCAGAACTTCAACACTAGTTCAAGTACAAAACAAGAACGTTATGAAGTTAAGTAACACCCTCAACACAAGATCAAAATAGATCTTTCAAAGAAGTGTGTTTTTTCAGAAAAATTAGATGAAAACAGAAATGTTGTTAAGGCCAAGTCGTCCGAATTCACGGACTTTCCTTAAGGAAATAATTCCCCTCACTGTACCCGAGGTTGTGGAATTTTCCTCCCAGGATAAAATGACCTTCAATCCGACTATAGTGGTACCTCAAATAGGCGGATTCTTCAAACACACTCACGGTTTGAATGATCACACTTGGAATATTTTTAAGACAAGAAGAATGTTTTGTAATCTGAAAATTTTCTGTGTCAAAACCTGTGAATCAAAGCAGGTTTTTATAGACAAGTGATGTATCTTCCGAAAAGAGACAAAGGTTCATCAAAAAGGTGTTACCTTTTCTGAAAATTCATGTCCATTCGGCCAACCAGTGTGACTGTTTCTGAACAGGCATGTCATTTCGGATGAAACAGTGTGTTGTTTCATGAAGAATCGCAACTTTCAGCAGCATCTGTTCGTGAAACAGTGCATCTGTTCGTGAAACAGTGCATCTGCTGAAGAACATTGCATCTGGAAACATTGCAACTCTTTAACGTTTCTGTAGCAGTTCACTGCATGCATATAAATGGAGTCCAAATCACAGAAAAAAAAATTTCCTGCGTTTTACACATATTCAGATTTTCGTCAAATAAAATTTGTCCAAAAAATAGATCTCATCGATCGATTGACCAAATCCAAATCCAAATCCGAAGCTGAGCCGAGCGAGCGACGACGACGACGGCGCGAGGCATCTCTATTTCCTTGCCTCACTTACCATGTGAAGTAAGTGTTTCACTTTTAAACACTTTAAAGTTCTCTTCTTCCACCAATGTGGGAGAAGAGTAAACTTTCCTTAGCAAAGAGTACACTTTCCAATTCGGGTGTCTCTTTCCCTTCACTTTGGTTTCTCCATTTTCCATTCAACACACTATGAACCCAACAGATCAATGCACTCAAACTTTGTTCAATCAATCACATGTCATACTCTGTAGGGTATTGTCATATCCGACTTGCAAGTCATCAGTATCATATCATTCTCTTTATTCAATCATCATATGCAGCATATAGCAACATGAACAAAACAACCCTCTCTTTGAAAGTCAAAAACCATATCGGAATCATGACATTTTATGACATGCATTTCAAAATGAATTCAAACAATTCATATCATGTGAAAATTTAAAACAACATCATATCAAGAGAGGGGTTTTATATAAATCATGCTCTCAATTTATCATCATTATGAAACACATGCATATACATATATAATATATCAAATCATTTCAGGGGAAAGGCCTAAAAGACCACAACAATATTATTAAAACATTCCAAACATAATTATATTCATAATTTCAAAACCCCCATTGAAAAACATGATTTAATTGCCCATGAGATTTTTAGGATAACCCCGCGTACCTCTATGTGCAAAGATGATAGGTGTTTCTTCAAGCCTAAGTTCTGAGGATTCCAAATATGCAATTAGTTTCAAAAACCCACGGTTTAATCTTGAGTTGCTTGGATTTTTATTTGAAACCCTAAGGAGAGTTCTTGAGCAATTTTGGTGAATATGGGTGTAATTTGGCTCTTTAGGGATTAAATCCCATGTTTAAATTGATAGGGGAATGAGAATTTACCAAAATGCCATTAATTTCTCAGAGGATTCACCGAAAATGGCCTGGGATGACCCACCAGGCGCCGCGGGACTTAGTGCACCGCGATAAGCCAGGCGTCGCCCGCTCAATCGCAGGCTAAGGCTAAAGACGCGCGATCCAACAGGCGGCGTGGGCTAATCGCGCGCTGCCACTGGAATGGCAATCCAAACTTGTCCTTAATCTCGTCTAAAATTCCGAAACTCTTCCGAGACGTACTACAACCTTGCCCCATCGCAACGCAACAAGAAAATCCAAAAACGGACGTCGGGAAGGTTGAAAAGTTGTATCCCGAAGGTTGCTAGCTAAGATGACTCTAAGTCTCATTACACTTGAAAAAATTTTAAGTCATTAAGTCTAAGAGCTCACTATTAAAGACTAATCCATGCACGACTTTTACGGGGCGTTACAAGAAGCCGACATGGCCCCTTTTCACTAAGGAAGAAATGTTGATTCAAAACCAGTAAGCGATAACACTAGAAAAGGTGCATCAAATGACTAATACTCAAGGGATGTTTGCTTGATCACTTAGCATACAAAATGGCATTACCACATAGGTGTTGAAAATACTCTCAATTCACCGCCATCTCCGACAAACCACTATTCATTTCAGAAAGAGAAGAAGAAGATGAAAGGGAAGGAACAAGTTCAAAGTTTAAGAAAGATGAAGCAAATATCTGATGATAATGCTTTTCACCCTTCCACTGCAGCCACACACATGTCCAGTACAAAGAAGAAAATTGATGTGTGTTGGAATTCATCTCAGCCGTGTGATTCTTTTAATCACAAAGAATCACGGTTGTCCATCAAGGACCTAGGATCCTTTGAAGTTGGTTAGAGGAGAACAAATGAAAAGAAACACCTGTACAAAAAGTTATATTCTTTTTATCATTGTGTTTATCTGTAAATACTTGTATAAATAAGGGAACAAGTAGTCAATGAGAATCATCAAATTATTTTTACTCTTCAAATTTCTTGTTTTTCTTCATGGTATCAAAGCAGTAGGTTGATTTCTTTGATCAATGGGAACAAATTCTGCTTCTTCTTCAGAGACTGTTGGATCCAGATTAATGGATTAAAGCAATCCCTATTTCCTTCATCCTTCAGATTCTCCTTGGATGTCTCTTGTGAATTCCATCTTTGAAGGTAAAGGCTATGGTGGTTGGAGAAGGTCCATCCTCATTGCCCTATCCGCTAAGAACAAGTTGGGCTTCATTGATGGAACTTGCAAAGCACCAGAATCTGATTCACCAGACTTCAAATTTTGGGACAGAACCAACAACATGGTAACCTCACGGTTACTCAACTCTCTTTCAAAAGAGATTGCTGATAGTGTCATCTATTCAAAAACAGCAGAAGCTCTTTCGAAAGATCTTAAGGATCGTTTTGGCCAGCCTAATGGGGCAAAACTCTATCACCTGCTAAAAGAATTAAGTGATTTAGTTCAAGGGTCAAGTGATATTGCAGGATATTATACTAAAATGAAGGGTTTATGGGATGAACTAGATCTTTTAAACACTAAAAACTGTTGCTCTTGTACATGTACTAGTGGAGGAAAGGTTGCTGTCACGATCCGAACCGGGGCCCTGGCCGTGACGAGCGTCCCGAACCATGAAGGCCCGAAACACCACTATTTATCTGGTAATCATGCACATAATTCATATGATAAAAGAATTGCGGAAGATACACAATATTACGGAAATATGGTCATAAGTCTAATAAAATCAATAATGGGAAATAAAGTCCCACAACATCTATCAACATCTGAAATCCGTCTACAAAAATCTCTACTACATGACTAATAGCAACTATCTGAAATTTAGGACAAGGCCCCCAGTAGACCAAAACATGACATAAAGATAAGTATCTGAAAGTTAACAGGCCTTCTGGAATATAGAAGGCTCACCCCTGCACAATCTGCTCTGCGATCTTAAATATCTACTGTTTATCTGGACCCCTAGACTGTGTCTCAAAACCTGGAAAGAGGGGGGCAGCACAAAAGTACTGGCACGCGAAGCAATCCAAAATAGAGTAATTGAACATATATATATATATATATATATATATATATATATATATATATATATATATATATATATATATATATATATAATACGTGAGAGAAATTTTCATCAAAACAGCATGCATAAAACAGTTTCTGAAAAACACATGGGCACTTTCTGAAAACATGTAACCTGTCTGTAAATTGCAAATTCTGGTCTGTGTATTACTTCTGAGTTAGGTGGTATCCCCTACAAGTCTGATATTCCACGGACGATATGGAATCCTCCATTGACTCGGCGGGGAATCCTCCAACCCGAGTGTGCCGCAAGGGTTGGAGTTCCTGAATCTGATACGCCACACGACACTTAAATTAGCGTATAATAATACACCCGGGTCGGCAAACCACGGTTTTGGGCAAAGAATTGTCTGAACTCACGCCTTCTTCAGGGAACCACCTAAGCTCTCTTTACGCCCTATTTTAGCCTTTTCTGAACATACATCATTCTGAAGTTCTAAAATGCAAATCTGATAAAGTCTGATTTCTGTATTCGTCTATGTCTGTTATGGCATTTTCTGAGTTTAGTATCGTCATACCAAGACTTGCAAGTCATGATTTTTGATCCATAATACACTAAGATAAATCCTTCATTTAAAGCAAAGCTTAGACCACCCAAAAACATGCAACTGATATAGAAGATTTCGTGTTCCGAAACTCAAGTCAAAATCATGCAAAAACTTCATCAAACATATGGTGGTCTAGTGCCTTTAGCAAATCATGCACTCTTTTATTACATGCATTATGAACATTAAACATTCATGCTAAATTCCCTCTTTAGTGATTTAAAACCACCTTTAAATAGTGCTTTTCAAGAATGCATTGCAAAACAATTCATATGATATGAAAAATTTGAAAATTCATAATAAGAGGAAATTCACCAAAAGTCATGCTCTCAACAAGAATTCATTCTTAAATACATGTTTTCATACATACATATTCTCAAATCACTTTGGGGAAGGTCAAAAGACCAAAACAATTATGTTAAAACATCTAATACTTGAATATATACATAGTTTCAAAAACCCCATTCTAAAACATAATTTTTCTATGCCATGAGAATTTAGGAAAACCTCGCGTACCTCGATTACGAATAATAATGGATGATTGTTGAAGCTTGTGGATTGGGGATTCCGAATCTCTAATTTGTTTTGAAAACCCATGGTTGAATCTTGAACTACTTAGGTTTTTATTTTGAAACCCTAAGGGGTGTTCTTGAGAGAAAATTTGAGAAAAGGATTATATTTTGATGAATTGGAGGCATGAGATGAAATGACTAAAATGCCCCTAAAAAAACAAACATAGTCGAAACTGTCCCCCAGTTGACAAGCTGACAGGCTGAAGTAAAACGGGTATAACTCATTACTCAAATATTGTATTTGGATGAAACCAGTTGCATTGGAAAGGATACTCAAATATATTTCATTTGATAGGTATAAGCTCTCCCAGTTCGCAATAGGCTATACGTTTTGCTACTGTTTTGAAATCCAAACGCAGCCTTATGCGTTCTGAAAAATTCCGAAACTTATCCGAGATGTACTATGAGCTTGACCGATCGTAACGCAACTTGAAAATCTAAAAATGGATATCGAGAAATTAAAAAGTTGTATCCCGAAGATTGCCAGCTAAAATGACTCTAAGTCCTCATTACACTTAGAAATTTCACCAGGGGTCTTATCAAGACTAGTTCGATTGGAGGAACTACATGTGGAGGGAGTACAAGATTGTAGTTACTCTACCTTGAGGGAGCCGGAATCCACATCGAGATTGACCGCACTGACATTAGATGAATGTTCTGAAGATGTGATTTACAGTAACTTGGGCCTTTCCTCCAAGTTGACGCGGTACATTCTTCATGTGGGTGGAGATGACACAGACAGTTCAAGCATTGATAATTACAGCAAAATTATTGGTTTAGAGGTCACTGAGACTGTCCCATTGGGTGATTGGATGTGCCGCCTGTTGAGGCAGAGCGAAGTTGTACATTCAACAGGAAAGGGCTCCAAGAATGTACTCAACAGGATGGATTTCAGAATGTGGAAGATCTCCGCCTCTATGAATGTGATTCATTGACACATTCACTGAATATCAATTGCCAGGATACTATTCCGTTCCCCAAACTCAAAAGATTGGAGGTAAGCGAGTGTGGTGGTCTACAGTATGTCTTTCGTGTATCATGGGCTGAAGATGAGGAAACGGAGATCTCTCACAAGACACATATCGGACAGGGAATAATCAAGTTCCCAAATTTATATGAGTTGGAGCTTCGTCGTCTACCATGCTTCACTCACTTTTGCGATGACACTGTTGAGGGCATTCAGTTCCCTCATTTACAAGTCATGGCCTTCTACACCTTACCTGAGTTCCAAAATTTCTGGCCAACAACCAACAACTCCATCACTCACTCAAATCCTCTTTTTCATGAAAAGGTCTGCTTCTACTTCTCTACTTTTTATTTTTTTATCACTTTTTTCTTTTTTTATTTGGTGGAGAGTTTTGTGAATTAAAATTTTACCTTTAACTTGAGCATTAAAGATATTTACTTACCCAATGTCTATACTTTTTTAAAAAAAAATTGTATATGATTATTAATTGTTTGGGTAGGTACTTTATCTATAATTTAAATTGTATTCATTTTTTTTATTGAGGTAATTGGTCACAATAAAACCAAACTAACTATATCGGTTTTTTCAGAGTTTCTGATCACATAAACACTATTTCAATTTTAATTTTGGTCTCAAATTCGAAGAAAACATAAGAAATTAATAAATCATGACATATGAATATGAAAGAACAAATAAATTGACATTTTTCATCTTCTTTTTGATGAAAAGCTTTGTTCTACTACTCTACATGATCATTAAAATAATAATTCCTTTTCAGCTTTTAATTGATGGTTTTTATAAATTAAAATATTACCTTATACTCTTTTTTTTTTAATCGTGAATACCACCTCACTTGAGCACTAAAGATCTTTACCTACGCAATGTCTATTTTTTCTACTATTACTAGTGTTAAAGTAAATTTTAATTTAAAAAAAAAAAAACAAACATAACTGTGTTTGAGATGTTAAAAACTTTTTAAAATATGAAATGAGATCATATACAAAAAATAATGATATATTTTGCCACTGCAGTTTTTTTTTAAAATCAATAAAGCGCTTCTCCTAAATTACATGTATTTTCCAACTCAAGAAGAATATCTATTAGTTTTTGCAGGATTAGAAATAGAAGCATCAAATTCATAATTTAAAAGATATATATATATATATATATATATATATATATATATATATATATAGTGTGAACATGAATTAATTTATTGTAATAAAATAAAAAGACAAACCAGAAATAAGAATTTTATTGTAATCATTTCTAACAATACAGGAAGACCCAACAATTAAACAACTACCAAATAATATTGCAGCTCTCTTGTCCTAACCTGGAATATAGAAGGTTCACCAAGTGACTCTGCAAATCTGTCTAAAGAATCTACTGATTATCTAGACCCCTAGACTGTGCTTCCGAATCTGGGAGGGAAGGGGGTCAATACAAAAGTACTGGTACGCAGAGAAATCCAAAACATCAATATAATATTTTTACAGAATATAAGTGAGAGCCATTATAAAGCAGTTTCATATCAAATCATTTGAAAAGCACATTGACATAATGTAATAATTTTCCAACAACAATGCAATGCATCTGAGCTAGGTGGAATACCCTACATATCACATTTACATCAACTATCAAACCTCGGTTAACGCCGAGATTAGAGTATAAGTGAGGGGAAGACACACAAGATCACACAGATGGGTGTCTCGACCCAGTAAAGTATGTAGTGCACAAGATCACAAAGAAGGGCTCCTAACCATAGTCCCAATTTGGGATGACATAAAGTCAGGTACGCAAGATCACAAAACAGGGTACCAAATTCCCATGTCGGCAAACACGATTTCCAGCGATGAGCCCTTACACTCAAATGCCTTCTTCAGGCATCCACCTATCTCATGTAAAATCAATGCATTCAACTCCATTTAATACAATCACATATCATGTTCTGTAGGGTATTGTCATACCCGACTTGCAAGTCATCAGTATCATATCATTCTTTTTATTCAACCATTATATTCAACATATTTCAACATAAACAACCCTCTCCTTGCAAGTCAAAATCATATCCAATCATAAAAACTTTCAAACATTTCATGTCATGCTTTTCAAGATGATTTTCAAACAATTCACATCATGTGAAAATTTAAAACAAAATCATATCAAGAGAGGGATTTTATATGATTCATGCTCTCAAGTTAACATCTTTTCGGAGTACATGCACATACATATATCATATACCAAATCACTTCGGGAATAGGCCTAAAGACCAAACCAATATCGCAAAAACGTTTAAAACGTGGTTTATATTCATAATTTCAAAACCCCCATTATTAAAACATGAATTTTTAAGTCCATGAGATTTTTAGGATAACCCCACGTACCTCTATTTACGAAATTAGCAGGTGCTTCTTGAAGCCTACGTTGCGGGGATTCCAATTCTTCAATCGCTTTTGAAAATCCACGGTTGAATCTTGAATTATTTGGGATTCTTGTTTGAAACCCTAGAGAGAGTTCTTGATGAATTTTGGTGGAAGTGTATGTATTTAGCTGTATTTGGGATTAAATCCTGTGTTGGATGGGTTTGGGGCCATGGGAAATGTCTAATTTGGCCTTAGAATTTAAAATCCGAGACTGTAACGCCGTCTAAAGCTTCACCGTGACATGCTGGAAATCGCGGTGAGCTACTGGAATTGACAATTGTCATTTTAAGGCTCCCCGCGACACGGTGGCCAGTCAAACGGGAACACTGACACTAAAAATGCTCTAACTTCTTCACCGAGTGTCCGTTTTAGGCTAATTTGGTATCGATGGAAAGCTAATTCGAATATCTTTCATTGATATATTGTAGGCCACACAGTTCATCATATATAATGAGTTATGATCGATTGAAGTTGACTCAAGTTTCAACGTTCACTAAAACTTGAACGATAGGAAAGTTCTCAACCCGTCTTTGAGTTAAGGGACTTCTATGATCTCAATTCATGCTCAAATAGATTCACACACTACATAATTGATTACAAACTAAATTTGTATAGGATTCATGAATTTTACAACCTCTATGTGAAAGAATAACGGTTTACGTTCTAGCCCGAAATACGGGGTGTTACATTATCCCTGTTGGGATCATTCATCCCCGAATGATGACATGGAATACAGTCACGTACGATTTCAAGTACACTCAGATATTTAAAAGATACATAAGACAAGAATTGTACCTTTCATCTCAGCATTCACCGGATCAAATAGGCTTGGGTATCTAACTCTCTTGTCGGTTTCTGATTCCCAAGTTGCTTCTTCAACTTTCTGATTCCGCCACAAAACTTTAACTGAGGCTATCTATTTACTCCTCATCTTTCTCACTTAACGATCTAAGATTTCTACAGGCTCTTCTTCATAAGACAAGGAATCGGTCACTTTGAATTCTTCAACAGGTAACACTATCGAATGATCTCCAATGCACTTCTTCAAGATTAATATAAGGAATACCGGGTGAACAAAACCCAAATTTGCAGGCAACTCTAACTCGTATACAACTCCACCTATCCTTTTTATAATCTGATATGGTCCTATATAGCGAGGACTCAGCTTACCTTTCTTCCCGAAGTGGATAACTCCCTTCATGGGAGAAACTTTAAGGAATACCCAATCTCCAACCTCAAACTCTAGCTCTCTTCTTCTAAAGTCGGCATAGGATTTCTGACAGCTCTATGCCATCTTAAGTCTTCCTATGATGATTTTCACACCCTCCATTGCCTGATGAACAATATCAGGCCCAAACAAACGTGTCTCACCAACTTCATACCACCCTATAAGATACCTGCATCTTCTCACATACAATGCTTCAAATGGTGCCATATTAATACTGGAATGGTAGCTATTATTGTAAGAGAACTCAATCAACAGCAAATGATCTACCCAACTACCTTTGAAATCTATTACATAAGCCCTCAACATATCCTCAAGGGTCTGAATGGTGCGTTCAGTTTTCCCATCAGTCTGAGGGTGGAATGTTGTACTTAAGTTCACCTGGGTACCTAAAACTTTCTGAAATGATCTCCAAAACTGAGAATAAAACTGCGCACCTCGGTCAGATATAATAGATATAGGTGCTCCATGCAAACGGACTATTTTCTCAATTTACAGCTTCGCATAATCATCTCCCGAATAATTAATCTTCACAGGCAAAAAGTGAGCTGACTTTGTCAACCAATCTACAATCACCCAAATGGAGTCATACTAGTTTCGGGACTTCAGAAGTCCTTCAATGAAATCCATATTTATCATCTCCCGCTTCCATAAAGGCAGAGCTATTTCTTGGGAAGTACCTCCTAGCCTCAAATGCTCTACCTTCACTTGTTGACAGTACAAACACCTGGAAACAAAATCAACTACATCATGTTTCATATTATTCCACCAATACAAAGTTTTCAGATCATGGTACATCTTAGTAGATCCCGGGCGAACAACATACCTCGAAGTGTGAGCCTCATAAAGGATTTTTTTCTGCAGTCCATGAACATTCAAAACGCACAACCTACCCTGATATCTCAGAATACCATCACCACCAATTTCGAACGACATTACCTTTTGTTGACCCATATCTTTCTTGATTTGCATCAAGATGGGATCTTCAACCTGCTTTTCTTTAACTTCAGCACAAAGGGATGACTTAACTATCTCATGAACAATCACCCCTCCATCTTTGGAATCTAAGAGTCGCACTTCCATATTTGAAAGGCGGTGAATATCCTTCACCATCTTTCTTCCCTTCTTCAACATGAGAAAGGTTTCCATAGACAACCTGCTGAGAGCGTCGGCTACAATATTTGCCTTTCCCGGATGGTAATACAGGCTCATATCATAGTCTTTCAAAATCTCCATCCAATGCCTCTGCCTGAGGTTCAATTCTTTCTGAGAGAAAACATACTACAAGCTTTTGTGGTCAGTATAAATATTAACATGCACTCCATAGAGATAATGCCTCTAGATTCTAAGTGCAAACACCACGGTTGCTAACTCTAAGTCATGAGTGAGGTAATTACGCTCATGCACCTTTAATTGCCTAGATACATAAGCTATCACCTTACCACGCTGCATCAATACAAAACCAAGTCCCATACAGGACGCATCACGGTAAACCACAAAACCATCTACACCCTCGGGAAGGGTCAAAACAGGAGTAATATTTAGCTTGTCTTTCAACTTCTCAAAACTATTTTCACACGAGTCAGACCACACAAACTTCACCTTTTTCAGAGTCAACTTAGTGAGTGGAACAGCTATGGAACAAAAACTCTCTACGAACCTTCTGTAATAACCTGTCAGGCCCAAAAAGCTTTGAATATCGATTGGAGTCATGGGTTTGGGCCATTTTTTCACTGCCTCAATCTTTTGGGGATCCACTCTAATCCCGTCACTAGATACAATATGCCCCAAAAAGGTAATAGCATTCAACCAAAATTCACATTTGGAGAACTTAGCATATAACTGATGATCCTTAAGGGCCTGAAGGATAGTTTGGAGGTGATTGGCATGGTCCTCCTCACTTTTGGAATAGATCAGAATATCATCAATGAAAACTATGATGAACAAGTCTAGAAAGTAACGGAACACCCTATTCATAAGATCCATGAAAGTTGCAGGGGCGTTAGTCAACCCGAAGGACATGACTAAAAACTCATAGTGACCATATCGGGTTCGGAAGGCTGTTTTAGGAATGTCTGACTCCCTAACCTTTAACTGATGATAACCCGAACGAAGGTCTATTTTCAAAAAACACTTAGCACACTGAAGCTAGTCAAAAAGATCATCAATCCTATGAAGAGGATATTTGTTTTTAATAGTGACCTTATTCAACTGGCGGTAGTCTATGCACATACGAAGGGACCCATCCTTCTTTCGCACGAAAAGTACGGGTGCACCCCATGGGGAAACACTAAGACGAATAAAGCCTTTGTCTAGGAGGTCTGCGAGCTGTTCTTTTAACTCTTTCAATTCCACGGGAGCCATTCTATATGGAGGAATGGAAATAGGACGAGTGTCTGGCAACACATAATACTAAAATCTATCTTCCTATCAGGTGGTATCCCTGGGAGATCTTCAGGAAAGACTTTTGGAAACTCATTCACTACAGGGACTAACTGAAGAGGAAGATTTTCAACTTTGGAATATTTTACTTGGATTATATGGTACGTACAACCTCTAGAGATAAGTCTTCGGGCTCTAAGATAAGAGATAAAGTGACCTTTAGGTGCCACAGAATTCCTTGCTCATTCAATTGGTGTCTCATTCGAGAAAGAAAAAGTAACCCTCCGGGTTTTGCAATCAAGTGTGGCATAACATGAATGGAGCCAGTCCATCCCAAGGATAGCATCAAAATCTACCATATCAAGTTCTATAAAGTCTGCCACAGTATCCCGACTAAGAATAGACACAATACAATAGAATAGACACAATACAATTTTTATACACCCTTCTAGAAACAACAGAATCGCCTACAGGAGTGGAAACAGTGAAGGGTTCTACCATAACTTTGGGTTCAAACCCAAAACCAACATCCATATAAGGGGTCACATAAGATAAGATAGACTCGGGATCAAGCAATACATAAACATCACGAGAAAATATCTATAACTTACCAGTGACAACATCTGGTGAAGATTCCACCTCCTGGCAGTTAGCCAAAGCATATAACCAGTTACGATCGCTCCAGACAGCTGAAGGGGCACCCTAAGGAGGAGAAGTCGTAGAGGCAGCCTGGGGCTTAGGCCCCCCTCTTTCCAAAAGTATAACAGTTTCTCCCCTCGAAATAACACCTTCCTAGGTGATTCTTTCCACAAGTATCACACCGTGGATAAGTATGACGCTGCTGGGCCACACTGCCCTGCGACTGAGTATCTGGGGCTGTGGATCCATGATGAGTCTGGAAACTCTGAGATCATCTGTCTGTTGGTGGTCTGGGCGCTGGGGCGCTGGCAGCAGACTGTGCATTACCCCAATTCTTTTTCTTCTGCCATTTATTTCCCGACTTACCGCTTTGAGGCTGACTATGACCCTGGTCAGTAGATCTGTCTCTTTTCGCCTGTCTTTCTATCTCCCTAACTTCAGAAATTTTCTTCTTTTTCTCTTTTACTTATTGCATATGAACCATCAGCCTAGAAAAGTCCAACTCTTTGTTCAACATAGCTCCCTAGCACTCAAGTACCAAATCATCTGAAAGGCCGGATGCAAATTCCTCATTTGGGCCCTCATACTATTTGTCATCTCAGGAGCATAACGGGCCAGCTGATTGAACTTCAGAGTATACTCCTGAACATTCATCTTACCCTGCTTAAGGTTCATGAACTCCTCAGCCTTTGCCTCCCGCAACTCTAAAGAAAAGAACCGGTCAAGGAAAGCATCTACAAACTCACTCCATACCGAAGGCTCTGCATTGTCGCCCTTCGCATCTTCCCAATCTTTGTACCACTGATTCGCCACCTCTTTCAGATGATACATGGCTAATTCCACCCCTTCTACTTTATCAACATGCATCATTTTGAAGATCTTCTCCATTTCGTCTATAAATTCCTTTGGATTCTCTTCTACTTTAGTACCGGTGAATTTGGGAGGACTTATTCTCATGAATTGGCTCACCCATGTAGCTCCAGAAGTAACAAATGTAGACTAGTATCTTCTGACCACTGAGTCTGTGCATCCACCAACTATGTTAACTTATAAATGGATTGTCTAAATTCTGCATTTGAAATATCTCTCTGATTAGCTGGGGGACGGTTAAAATTGGTTCGTGGAGCCTGGGGTGGGCTGGTCGGGACTAGAGGGACTCCCAGAGTAGGGACAGGGTCTAGAGTGAGAGCTCTGTTACGTGTCCTCATCCCATGAATGGGACGGACTTCATCATTCTGAGCACTCTGATTAGTATTGCGACTAGGAGGCATGACTGTTATTTTTGTAAGACAAAAGATTACTGATTAGGAACACAGTTGACTCTGAAGCACGAACTAATTCACAAAAAAGGGAAATATTTCCTGAACGCCTAGTAGTTTCCTACTTATAAGTGTGGCGCGCTACTAACCCATAAACAAGACTCTACCCGACGCAATTTTGTATACACCCTGGGACCATGAATCGTGCTCTGATACCAAGTTTGTTACGACCCGAACAAGGGCCCTGACTGTGACGAGCATTCCGAACCATGAAGGCCGAAAACACCCCTATCTATCCGGTAATCATGCATATAATTCATATGATAAAAAGAAATGATGAAGATACATAATATTACGGAAACATGGTTATGAATATAATGAAATCAATAATGGGAAATAATGTCCCACAACCTCTATCGACATATGAAAACCATTTGCAAGATCTCTACTACATGACTGAAATAAAGTATTGTCTGAAAACTGGGACAAGGCGCCCAGTAGACCCAAAAACTAATAAAGGATAAATAAAACTTCCAAACATCATCAGGCCCTCCTGAATATAGAAGGATCACCAAGTGACTCTGCAAATCTGTCTAAAGAATCTACTGATTATCTGGACCCCTAAACTGTGCCTTCGAACCTAGGAGGGAAGAGGGTCAATACAAAAGTAACGGTACGCAGAGAAATCCAAAACATCAATATAATATTTTTATAGAATATAAGTGAGAGCCATTATAAAGCAGTTTAGTATCAAATCATTTGAAAAGCACATGGGCATAATGATAATTTTCCAACAACAATGCAATGCATCTGAGCTAGGTGGAATATCTTACATATCACATTTACACCAGCTGTCAAACTTCGGTTGCCATCGAGATTAGAGTATAAGTGGTAGGAAGACACACAAGATCACACAGCAGGGTATCTCGACCCAATAAAGTATGGTAGTGCACAAGATCACAAAGCAGGGCTCCTAACCATAGTCCCAATTTGGGATGACATAAAGTCAGGTACGCAAGATCACAAAACAGGGTACCAAATTCCCATGTCGGCAAACACGATTTCCAGCGATGAGCCCTTACACTCAAATGCCTTCTTCAGGCATCCACCTATCTCATGTAAAATCAATGCATTCAACTCCATTTAATACAATCACATATCATGTTCTGTAGGGTATTGTCATACCCGACTTGCAAGTCATCAGTATCATATCATTCTTTTTATTCAACCATTATATTCAACATATTTCAACATAAACAACCCTCTCCTTGCAAGTCAAAATCATATCCAATCATAAAAACTTTCAAACATTTCATGTCATGCTTTTCAAGATGATTTTCAAACAATTCACATCATGTGAAAATTTAAAACAAAATCATATCAAGAGAGGGATTTTATATGATTCATGCTCTCAAGTTAACATCTTTTCGTAGTACATGCACATACATATATCATATATCAAACCACTTCGGGAATAGGCCTAAAGACCAAACCAATATCGCAAAAACATTTAAAACGTGATTTATATTCATAATTTCAAAACCCCCATTATTAAAACATGAATTTTTAAGCCCATGAGATTTTTAGGATAACCCCGTGTACCTATATTTACGAAATTAGCAGGTGCTTCTTGAAGCCTACGTTGCAGAGATTCCAATTCTTCAATCGCTTTTGAAAACCCACAGTTGAATCTTGAATTATTTGAGATTCTTGTTTGAAACCCTAGAGAGCGTTCTTGATGAATTTTGGTGGAAGTGTATGTATTTAGCTGTATTTGGGATTAAATCCCGTGTTTGGATGGGTTTGGGGCTATGGGAAATGTCTAATTTGGCCTTAGAATTTAAAATTCGAGACTGGAACATCGTCTAAAGCTTCAACGCGACGTGCTGGAAATCATGGTGAGCTACTGGAATTGACAATTGTCATTTTAAGGCCCCCCGCGACATGGTGGCCAGTCAAACGGGAATGCTGACACTAAAAATGATCTAACTTCTTCACCGAGTGTCCGTTTTAGGCCAATTTGGTATCGATGGAAAGCTAATTCGAAGATCTTTCATTTGATATATAGTAGGCCACTAAGTTCTTCATATATATTAAGTTATGATCAATTGAAGTTGACCCAAGTTTCAACATTCTCTAAAACTTGAACGATAGGAAAGTTCTCAACCCGTCTTTGAGTTAAGGGACTTCTATGATTTCAATTCATGCTCAACTAGATTCAAACACTAAATAATTTATTACACGCTAAATTTGCATAGGATTCATGAATTTTCCAACCTCTATGTGAAAGAATAACGGTTTACGTTCTAGCCCGAAATGCGGGATGTTACACCGCTCTTTCACCTTTAATTTTCATATCAAATTCTACACTCCACCTCTTTCATTTCATAGCAAATTTTCCATTGCATCTTTCATTTTTATATTAAATTCAACGTTGCCACTCTTTCACCAAATTCTCAAACACTGCTATGCTATTCTTCTGTTTCATACCAAATTCTCCATTCCCACTCTCCGATCTTTCATCTTCATACCAAATTCCTCATTGTCGCGCCTTCAGCTTTCATTTTCATACCAAATATTCCATTGCCGCTCTTTCAGCCTTCCTTTCACACTAAATTCTCTTACGCTGCTTCTTTTTCACCATTCATTTCATATCACCTTTACTTCCCAATAACTAATTAAAGAAACGCCTAAAAAGGCTTATTACTAAACCATAGCAGCTATGGAATTCTTAACTATTGTTGTAGAAAAATCCATCGATTGCTTGATCCATCCAGTTGCGCGAGGGTTTGGGTATTTGTTTTACTACAAGAGAAACATTAAATCTCTAGAAAAAGAATCTGAGAGGCTAGAGAATGTCAGAAATGGGGTGCAGCTACGAGCGAAGGCTGCCTAGAGAAACTTACATATACTTGCACCAAACATCCAGGATTGGTTAACTAGTGTTGATACCACTACTGCAGATGTAAAAGGTGTAATGCAAGGCAGAGCTGAGGTTGAAAGAGGTTGTTTCTTTGTTTTGTGTCCAAACTTGAAGTCACGTTACTTTCTGAAGAGCTACGAGAATTACCTTGGATGTGATTGAACTTAGAACTGAAGGGAACAATTATGTTGATTTCTCCTATCCCATACCCCTATAGAAGTTGAGGCTCTACCTAACAATATTGAGAAGTTTGACTCCAGAAAAGAGAAAGAGGAAGAGGTCATGGAAGCTTTGAGATATGAAAGGGTCGCTATTGTTGGGATATACGGGATGGATGGTGTCGGTAAGACGACATTATATGAGAAAATAAGAGTAGGGGCGAAAAAAGAAAAGTTGTTTAATGACGTTGTCATGGTAACTGTCAGTCAACAACCAAACTTTAAAAAATACAGGGTGAGATTGCCAAAGGAGTTGGTCTGACATTAGAAGGGGATGATTTGTTCCAGCGTGGAGATCGGCTGCGTTCAAGGTTAATGTATAAGGACAGTAGCGTCCTTGTAATTTTGGATGATGTTTGGGAGGTTGTTGATCTAAAGAGGCTTGGAATTCCCAGTGGTAGCGACCAGAATTACCGGTGCAAAGTTACATTGACAATGCATCTCCAAGATATTTGTCACATTATGGAGGCTCAGAAGATCGTAGAATTTAGAGTTTTATCTAAAAAGGAAGCATGGTTCCTTTTCAGGCAGAAAGCTGGTGATTCGGTTGATGATCCATCTCTTCTTCACATAGCAAAAGATATTGCAGAAGAATGCAAGGGGTTGCTGTTACTTCCCACAATATATTCGGGTATATAGAATCTGTATATTACAACAACAATTTCAACTTGAGTTCAAGTATAAACAAGAACACAGTGAAGTATCAAATACCCTCAACAAAAGAACAAAATGACCTTTCCAAGAGGTGTATTTTTTTTTTCCAGAAAATAAAGATGAAACAGAAAATAGCCAAGTCATCCGAGCTCACGGATTTTCCTTAAGAAAATAATCCCCCTCACTGTACCCGAGGTTGTGGAATTTTTCCTCCCAGGATAAAATGTCTAACTAGACCAACAGTAGCGGTACCTCAAATGGTTGGAATATCTTCAAACTAACAAAATGTTTTAAGTGATCACACAGAATATTTTTGAGACAAGAAGAGAGTTTATTAATCTAAAAATTTTCGTACTAAATCTGTTGAAGAAACCAGGTTTATATAGCCACATCATGCCTCTTCTGGAAAAGAGACAAAGGTTCATCTAAAAGGTGTGATGTTTCTGAAAATTTATGTCTGAAAAGAGGAAAGGTTCATCTAAAAGGTGTGATGTTTCTGAAAATTCATGTCTGAAAAGAGGTAAAGGTTCATCTAAAAGGTGTCTTTTTCTGAAAAGGCAAACCCTTTGAACTTTCCATAGTGAACATGCATCGGATGCACTCGGTCAATCGGTAGATTTGATATCTTTGAACCGTCGAGCTTTAGTACACCTAGACAATACACGTCACACAACCAGCCTTTTAACGTTTATGGTTCTCATGGTTTTGTTCATTTCATCTATGAACACGTCCCGGTTTTCATAAGAGCTTAGAGAATACGCCTTTACTAACATTCTCCTTGAAGCGGCTTCCACTTCGCCCAAACATAGGTGATTTCTAAATGTTGAATCCTGTAGATTAAACTATTTGGTCAAATCTGCCAAATTTAGATAATCATTAAAAGACTTTTCACCTGAAGTCTTATCCTTGTTTATTAAACATTGTCTACATCATGAGAATGGGTTGTGTATTTGATAATGTTGAACCTGTCAGACACAACTTTGTTTGATCTCCTTGAACCTAGCTCTTGGGATCTCTAGTCTGCTAGGTAGATTTACCGCCATGCTAACTTGTCCTAGGCCTTAAACCCATTCCCTTAGATGTCCTTTCTACTCCTTCTCTAGATAGGCCTTTTGTAAGTGGATTCGATACATTATCCTTTGACTTTACATAGTCTATAGTGATAATTCCACTAGATAGGAGTTCTCTAACGATATTATGTATTCGTCTTATATGACGAGATTTACCATTATACATCATGCTCCCTGCCCTACCTATTGCCGCTTGGCTATCACAGTGTAACATACTGGTACCACTGGCTTGGGCCAATACGAAATATCTTCCAAGAAATTTTAGAGTCATTCTGCTTTTTCACCAGCTTTATCAAATGCGATAAATTTAGATTCCATTGTAGAGAGAGCGATACAAGTCTGTTTGGATAATTTTCAAGAAACTGATCCTTCACCGATAGTAAATACATATCCACTTGTGTATTTTACTTCGTTCGATTCAGTGATCCAATTTGCATCACTACATCCTTCAAGTACCGCAGGATATTTATTGTAATGCAAAGCATAGTTTTGAGTGTATTTAACATACCCCAAAACTCTTTTCATTGCCATCCAATGAGTTTTGTTAGGATTATGTGGATTGACTCAATTTACTAATTGTACATGCTATGTCTGATCGTGTATAGTTCATTATATACATTAAACATCCCAATACTCTTGCTACTCCAATTGTGAGTCACTTTCACCTTCATTCTTTCAAAGTGCAAAGTTCACATCCAATGGAGTCTTGGCAGTACCAAATTTCATATACTTGAACTTTACAAGTACTTTTTCGATATAATGAGACTGTGACAATGCTAACCCTTGTGGAGTTTGATGGATTCTTATACCTAAGATCATATCTGCAACTCCAAGGTCTTTCATATCAAACTTGCTCTCGAGCATGCATTTGGTTTCATTTATGTCACAAATGTCTTTGTTGATGATCAACATATCATCCACATATAAATAAACAATGACTTAGTGATTTGGTGTGTCTTTAATATATACACATTTGTCACATTCATTTATCTTGAATCCGTTTGCCAACGTGGTTTGGTCAAACTTTGCATGCCATTGCTTAGGTACTTGTTTTAGTCCATAAAGTGACTTAACAAGTTTACACACCTTATTTTCTTTTCCTGGAATAATAAAATCCTCAGGTTGTTCCATGTATATTTGTTCCTCCAAATATCCATTTAGGAATGCGGTTTTCACATCCATTTGATGGATTTGGAGATCATATACCGCTGCCAAGGTAATTGATATTTGAATTAAGGTTATCCTTGTTAATGGAGAGTATGTATCAAAGTAATCAAGGCCTTCCTTCTATTTGAAGCCTTTTACTACAAGTCTTGCCTTGTATTTGTCAATAGTACCATCCACCTTCATTTTCCTTTTGAAGATTCATTTAGAACCTAAAGGTTTATTTCCTGGAGGAAGGTCAACCAAATCTCATGTATGGTTGATTAAGATTGAATATATCTCACTATTGACTGCCTTATTCCAAAAGGATGAGTCTGACGACGACATCGCTTCTTTAAATGTTTTAGGCTCATTTTCTAAGAGAAATGTTACAAAGTTCAATCCAAACAAAGTTGACATTCTTTGACGTGTACTACGTCTTGGATTTTCTTCATTATGTACATTCTCACTTGGTTCATTTCGAGGTCGTTTAGATCCTCCACTAGACAGTTCATGTCTAATTTTATACGGATAAATATTTTCAAAGAATTCAGTATTGTCTGATTTAATTACTGTATTTTCATTAATATCCAGATGTTCGGATTTATGAACCAAAAATCGCCATGCTTTACTACTTTTAGCATATCCTATGAACACACAGTCCACCGTTTTAGGTCCTATCTTAACCCTTTTAGGTATAGAAACTTGAACCTTCACTAGACAACCCCACACTTTGAAATATTTCAAGTTGGGCTTCCTTCCTTTCCATTTTTCGTAAGAAATTGATTGTTTCTTACTATGGGGAACTCTGTTGAGTATACGATTGGCTGTAAGAATAGCCTCCCCCCATAAGTTTTGTGGTAAACCAGAACTTATAAGTAAGGCATTCATCATTTCCTTCAAAGTTTGGTTTTTTCTTTCTGCAATTCTATTAGATTGAGGTGAATATGGGGCCGTATTTTGATGGATTATTCCATTCTCTACACATATTTGTGCAAAGGGAGATTCATATTCTCCGCCCCTATCACTTTTTATCATTTTACTTTTTTTGTCTAACTGATTTTCAACTTCAGTTTTATATTGCCTAAATGCATCTATTGCTTCATCCTTACTATTTAGAAAGTAGACATAACAATATCTAGTGTAATGGTCAATAAAAGTTATAAAATACTTTTTTCCACCATGTGATGGTGTTGACTTCATATCATAGATGTCAATTTGTATTAAGTCTAAGGGATTGGAATTCCTTTCAACGGATTTATAAGGATGCTCTGCATACTTTGATTCCACACACGTTTGACACTTAGATTTATTGCACTCAAAGTTTAGCAAAACTTCTAAGTTAATCAATTTTTGTAACGTTTTGTAATTAACATGGCCTAAACGTTCATGCCATAAATCATAAGACTCAAGCAAATAAGAAGAATTTGAACTTTTATTTATTTCAACAGTCATTACATTCATCTTATAAAGGCCTTCGGTCAGATAACCTTTTACTACATACATTTCTCCTTTGCTAATTATAATTTTTCCAGAAACGGTTACACATTTGAATCCGTTATTATCTAGGAGTGAAAAAGAAATTAAGTTCCTACGTAACTCCGGAACATATATCACATTGTTCAATCTTAAGACCTTGCCGGAAGTCATCTTTAAATAAATTTTTCATGTTCCCTCCACCTTAGCAGTAGTGGAGTTATCTATGTAGAGCATTTCTTCTGCTTGAGCCGGAGAAAATGATGAAAACAACTCCTTGTTGGCACATACATGATGGGTGGCACCAGAATCCATCCACCATTCGCGAGGATTTCCCATCAAGTTGCATTCTGAGAACATAGCACACAAATCATCGCATTCTTTGTTGGATTCAATCACATTTGCTCGATCCTTTTTCTTGCCTTTCTTCGGAGCTTGACAATCTGTGGACTTGTGGCCAATTTTGCCACAATTGAAGCATTTTCCCTTGAACTTTTTCTTGGGTTGATTGCTTCCATGTTCAACTTTCTTTCTTTTCTTCGAATTATTTTGGTCATCTTCTACAATATGTGCTCCATTAATTGTAGAATTCCTCTTTGACCTTTTTTTAACAGCTTTATTGTCCTATTCAATCCGAAGTCAGACAATAAGATCTTCAACAGTCATCTACTTGCATTTATGCTTTAAGTAATTTTTGAAGTCTTTCCTCAAAGGTAGTAGCTTCTCAATTATCGTTGCTACTTGGAAAGCATCATTCACAATTAGACCTACAAAACAGTTTATGTAAGTATTAAGAAAATTTTTAATTTGTTCAACTAAGGTATTTTTCAAAGATATACCTTCTGCTGGGAGATCATGTATGATGACTTGCCACTCCTGTACTTGAGAGACAACATATTTACTATCAATCATTTTGAGGTCCAGGAACCGTACAACAAGGACTTTCTTAATTCCCACATCCTACATCTTATATTTTTGTTCAAGTGCCCCCCACAGTTCCTTTGATGTCTTGGTTCCACTATAAACATTGTAGAGGTTGTCTTGGAGACCACTCAGAATATAATTCCTTCAAAGAAAGTCTGAATGATTCCAAACTTCTACAAAAACGAAGCGGTCTTTGTCCGAGGTTCCCTCGGGCACCTTAGGAGCGTCTTCACTAATGAACCGTTGCAGACATAAAGTGGTAAGGTAAAAGAACATCTTTTGCTACCACCGCTTGAAGTCAATGCCCGAAAATTTTTTGGGCTTCTCCGCCGATGCCATTGTTGGCGGAGCATATGTGTGACTTGATGTGGCAGTATTATTTGGGTCCACAGACGTTGTCGCATCCATCATTTGACTTTCCGTTGTCATTTTCCCTATCACCACAAGACAAAAAACTTAGTATTTTTTCAGAATACTATTTATAAAGTTAAATAACTTGAAACTCTTCTTCATGTTTCTAGTTAACGATGAAGTTTTTATTACTTCGAATCATCAACCGAGTGAACCTTAACTTGTGATGAAGATTTTATGTCTTCTAATCACTAGTTAAATTCAAGCGGAGTAGACAGCTTAAGCGTTAATCTCCAAAAACAAGTAATACAGATTCTGTAAAAGAGATTTTCCTTAAGATTATTACTTCCCACAATATATTTGGGTACGTAGAATCTGTATATTACAACAACAACTTCAACTCGAGTTCAAGTATAAACAAGAACACAATGATGTATCAAATACCCTCAACACAAGATCAAAATGACCTTTCCAAGAGGTGTATTTGTTTTTTTCAGAAAATAAAGATGAAACAGAAAATAGCCAAGTCGTCCGAATTCACGGATTTTCCTTAAGGAAATAATCCCCCTCACTATACCCGAGGTTGTGAAATTTTTTCTCCCGGGATAAAATGGCTAACTAGACCAACAGTAGCGGTACCTCAAACGGTTGGAATATCTTTGAACTCACAGAACGTTTTGAGTGATCACATAGAATATTTTTAAGACAAGAAGAGAGTTTATTAATCTAAAAATTTTCGTACTAAACTTGTGGAAGAAACCAGGTTTATATAGCCACAACATGCCTCTTCGAAAAAGTGGCGAATTTAAATGCATGCTTATAAATGGAGCGTTTTCCCTTTGATATTCGGATTAAATTTCAATCAAATAAATTTTTTCCAAAAAGATAAATCTCATCAATCATTTTCTGAAGCCGAAGCCGAGCGAGCAACGACGACGATGGCATGAGGTATCTCTTATTTCTTGCCTCACTTACCTTGTGGAGTTAGTGTTTCTTAATATAAACACCCTCAAGTTCTCTTCTTCCACCAAAGTGGGAGAAAGAGTAAACTTGCCAATTTGGGAGTACAATTTCCATTTTAGTGTCTCCTTCCCTCCACTCTTTTACTCTCTATTTTTCAATTCACACTTTTTTCATCTACTATGAACCCAGTAGTTGCCGCTTGCAATATTACAGTTTCTAGAGCACTAAAGCATAAAACCAAGCCTTCATGGGAGGATACGCTTAAACAGTTACAATAATCCGCACCAAGAAACATCCCAGGAGTGCTTACAAATGTGTATCAACCTATGAAGGTAATCTATAATCACTTGGAAAGTGATGAAGCCAGGTACATCTTTTTGCTTTGTTCTTTGTTTGAGGAAGATAGTGATAGTAGTATTGAAGAATTACTCCGATACGGAATGGGGCTTGGTATCTTTTCTGAAATCAAAAATTTTGAACATGCAAGAAATAGGATGTGTCTTCTATTAGAAACACTGAAAGATGGCTTCTTGCTATCCCAAGGTTGAGATAAACATTTTGTCAAAATGCATGATGTGGTTCATGACGTGGCTATATATATTGCATCTGAGGGTAATCATATTTTAATGGTAAGTGTTAGGGCATGAGGAGTTTTGATGATAGACATGTGAATGAAAAACGTTGAAGAAGCTGGTCCATTCAAGGAGAAATAGTCTAGCTGGCACAGGAGTTTGGATGATATGATTATGTGTTCAAGAAAAACTTAGATAAAATTGATTACATCAGAAGCCGAGTTAGATCAGAATAGAAGTCTTGAAGAAGTCAAGTTGATCAAGGAGTTCAGTAAGAAGAGGATTTGAATTAAAAAAATCCTATCAAAACTAGGAGAGGTGAGGCGGCAGGAAAAGGGAAAAGAATTAACTGATAGAGTTCTACTGAAGAAAGAATTGAACATAAAAAATGACTCTATCATGGGTTGGCTTAAATACAACAAACATGACTCAAAGCCAGCACTCACGCACGTACTGAAAAAGTTAATCAACAATCAGCATACGTACTTGAAGAAGAACCAAGCCTCTTACTTAGCATGTCATAAACTATGTAGTAGTTAGGTTCTGGTATTGTAATGAATCATTGATTCTAGTCTCAGTAATCTATAAACTGAGTTAGGAGTTGTCGTCTTCAAGTTTGGGAACTCAAAGACTTGGGAACACTTATCTTGGGAAGATTAGTGTTTTTGTATTAATAGGAGTTAGAAGTTTTAATTTCTAGGTTACAAGAAGTCTTGTAATTTTGTAGATTGTTGAGGCTCAAGTATTTTAGTGAAGTTGAGTTAAATCCTGTAGTGGTACAGGTCGTGATTTTTTACACCTTTCTTGAGCCGGGTGTTTTCCACGTAAAAACACTGTGTTCAGTTTACTTCTGTGAACCACGTTTACTTACTTATTCCACAGATAGGCAATTAGTAGGACGCGTACTCTAACAAGTGGTATCAGAGAGAGGTTGTCTTAAAGAAGGATAGCACCCAAGAAAAGGATCAACATGATGAATTCCATACCTTTTACTAGTCACAGTAAGTGTCAGTCAACCATTAGACCTCCACTCTTTGATGGTTCTTATTTTATCTGGTAGAAAGCAAGGATGGAGATGTTCATTCAAGGTAAAGACTATGAATTATGGGACAGGATTATTGATGGTCCCACTATTCCAATGAAGACTGTTGATGGAGTATAAGTCAAGAAAGTAAGGAGTGAATTTACTCCTGATGACCAGTTGGCTTTAAAGAAAAATGTGAAGGCCAAAAACAACTTAGTGTGTGGTCTAGGACCAGCTGAATATAACAGGATATCCACCTGTACTACGGCTAAACAAATTTGGGATGCAATTGTAAATGCTCATGAAGGTACCTCCCAAGTAAAAAAATTCAGAATTTCTCTCCTGTTTACTGAATATGAGGCATTCAAAATGAAGGAAAATAAAACACTTCATGAGATGATGACAAGGCTTACCACTTTAACAGACGAGTTAACTTCATTAGGAAAAGTCATTTCTGAGGAAGAACAAGCTGAAAAGGTACTAAGGGTGTTACCTAAATCAAAATGGAATGTTAAGGTGACTGCAATTAGGGAATAAAGATTTTGAAGGGTTGACCCTGGATGAACTTGTAGAAAACTTAAGGACCTATGAAATGGAAATTGATGGAATCAAAGAACAAGCATCCCCTGAGAAGATCTTAGCTTTAAAAGATTCTGATAGTGATGATGAATTTGAACTTGATAAGGAGCAAATTACCTTCATAACCAAGAATTTTAGCAAGTTCTTTAGGAAGAAGAAGGGAAAAGGTACCAAGAAGCGTTCAAATAATAATAAAATGGATGCTACAAGTGTGGAAAAACTGATCATCAAATCAGAAAATGTCCTCTATGGGAAATGGAATGGAGAAAGGAAAGGGTTGAAAAGGAACCAAAAAAGGGCCAAAAGAAAGGAAAAAGAAGAACATGCCATGATAGCTGCATGGGATCTGACTTTGATGATGATGAAGTTGATGAGATAGAATTTATGGCTTTTGGAGATTCAGACATTGAGGAAGAAAATGATCCTCCTGAGGTAAGTTTACTTGAACTCAAAGAAAAACTGCATCTGTTTTCTAAAACTAGACTTGTTTCCTTGATGAGTGATTCAATTGACAGTCTCCAAGAATTAACTTCTGATAGGGATGAACTATTTAATAGCCTTGCAAGTCTAAAATTTGATTTCATTGATCTGAAAGTTTGCAAATATTCTGTTGAAAAAGAAAATTGCACTCTCAAGAACCAAGTCACATTGCTAGAGTCTTCAAATAATGATCTTAAGTCTAAAGTTCTTAAATTAACACTCACTGAAAATGGTAAAATGGCCATGAGTAAAGAACAAGAAAAGGCTTAACTTGAGTTAACTATGTACAAACAAGAATGTCATAATTTGACTGAAAAAATAAATAATCTAAGTCAAGAAGTTGCCAAGTTAAAGTTGGATTTGGAAAGAGCTAACAGATCGATAAATTCTTTAAGAATTGTTCATTAGTTGAGTGAAAGAAATCATAATAAAAAAGCAGGTTTAGTTTTTTTTTTAAAAAGCTGATAATCTGCAAGATCTATGCTTTATTTGTGGCAATCTTGGACATCCTACTACTGAATATCCTATGGCTGCAACCAGCAGAATTAGAAGCCAGAATCTGGTAACAAACTTTTCTCAGACCAAAAATACAAGCACGAAAATTGGTCAGAGAAACAGGTCAAGTTAGGTCTAAAAGCAATTTAATTCATCCTTTTATCAACAAAACAAGGCCCAAGCTAGTCAGGGTTCCTAAATCTAACCATTGATTTCTCTTGCAGGAATTGATGAAGGGAACCAAAAAGCACTGGTACTTAGATAGTGCATGCTCAAGATGTATGACTGGCGACAAGAAAAAGTTCCTTTCACTCTCCAAAATAGATGGAGGAGGTGTTTCTTTTGGAAATTAAAAAAAAGGGAATCATCACTGGAGTTGGGAAAATTGGCACATCAAATTCAAAAGTTGTGGAAGATGTGTATCTTGTGGAAGGATTAAAGCATAACCTGCTGAGCATCTCACAATTATTTGACAAAGGTAATAAAGTAATTTTTACTGCTGCAGGGGTTAAAGTCAAAAGGATGGATACCAAAGAAATTGTGCTTACTGTAAGGAAATACAGAAACGTGTACAAAGCAGACTTAATGGCAGTACCTGGAACTGAGTTAAATTGTCTAAGTGTAATAGAAATTGATCCCCTCCTTTGGCACAGAAGACTTGAACATGCAATTCTAAAATGATTGAACATACTTTCTTCCAAAGGCATGGTATTGGGGTTACCTAAAACCAAGTTTCATGAAGAAAATTTATGTAGTGCATGTGCAAGGGGGAAACAGGTAAGATCTTCATTTAAGTTAAAAAATCATGTTAGTACTACCAAGTGTCTTGAACTGGTCCATATGGACTTGTGTGGACCAATGAGACAACAAAACAGAGGTGAGAAAAGGTATGTTTTTGTAATGGTTGATGATTATTCCAGGTTCACCTAGACTTTGTTTCTAGCCACTAAAGAAGATGCCTTTGATGTCTTTGAAATTTTCATCAAGAAAATGGAAAAGAAATTGGGCACTTCATTAGTTTCCATAAGGTCTGACCATGGAACAGAATTTGAGAATGCAAAATTTTTGGATTTATGTTCATCACAAGGAATAGACCATAACTTCTCATCTCCTAGAACACCACAACAAAATGGAGTGGTGGAGAGGAAAAATAGAACCTTGGAAGATATGGCTAAAACAATGATGCTTGCAGCAAATGTTGCCAAAAACCTATGGGCTGAGGCAATGAGTACTACAACATATATTATGAACAGGTGCATGATCAGACCAATGTTAGATAAGACTTCCTATAAGTTACTAAAAGGTAGAAAGCCTAACATTTCTCACTTTAGAACTTTTGGCTGCAAATATTTCATACACAATAATGGTAAGGATAATCTTGTAAAATTTGATGCCAAAAGTGATGAGGGGATCTTCTTAGGTTATTCACCACATAGTAAATCCTATAGGGTTTTGAATAACAGATCCAACTGTGTTGAAGAAAGCATGCATGTGATGTTTGATAAATTATGTGATAAGACTAACCTGCAGGAAGGAAGCAATACTGAGGAATAGGTTGCACAACATATTCCAGTGACTCAAACAGTCAAACCTGGAGGCATTTTCACAAGGGAAACTGAAGCTGAAAGTACAGTAATAGGGCGAACTGAGCCATCAACTGACTCTCGTCAGAACATCAGCAGTGATCCTAGCAGCTCATTTGGCCTGATCCCAAAAGGATTCAAATATCAAGGCTCACACCCCATTGAAAATATACTTACTGATCTCAATTCTGGTATAACCACAAGATCTGGACTAAGAAGTATATGTGCATTCAAGGAATTTTTGTCAGAGATAGAACCAAAGAAGGTAACTGAGGCATTGCTTGATATTGATTGGATCATAGCTATGCAAGATGAATTGAACCAATTTGAGAGAAGCAAAGTATGGCACTTAGTTCCTCTTCCAAAAGAAAGATCAGTAATTGGGACTAAGTGGGTGTACAGAAATAAAGTTGATAAGCATGGAACAGTCACAAGAAGTAAGGCAAGTGGTTCAAGGATACAATCAAGAAGAAGGAATTGACTTTGATGAGACCTTTGCTGTAACGCCCCGTAAAAGTCATGCATGTATTAGACGGTAATTTCTGAGTTTTAGACTTAAGTTTTAGTGGACGTTGTAACTTGTGCCAGCTTCCATTGACCATAACTCTCTGTACAGGTAGAATTATAGAACCTACTAGGTGTCAAATGATAGGTCTTCGAGTTAACTTTCCAACGATACCAATTTTGCAAAAATTCGACACCCGAGCAAGAAGTTATGGCTTCGTAAAGTAGAGTGTGTCGCCTAACCAATCGCACATAGCCACTGAACTGGTTGTGCGATACACAAGGCGGCGCCTACCTTAGTCCATGCGATACACAAGGCGGCGCCTACCTTAGTTTAGGCAATACACAATGTGGCACCTATCTTAATCTATGCAATGCAAAGGGCGGCGCATACTTATGGTTTCAGGTGACAAAAACACTCCGTTTTGAGTTATTTTAAGTGCAATTTAGTCCTTACAAAACCCAAAAATCACCCTTACTCACTCCTAAACGGATTTGGACCTATTAACAACATTGAAGCCTCCTATAAAATCCCAAAATCTAATCCTTCAAGAACTTAAGAGGAGAAGCAACTAGGGTTTGAGAAAATAAGCTTGAAGGTCCGATCATTCCGAAACTTCTTCGTGAAACAAATTACAGATTCGGAATCCTCTCGACGTAGGCTTCGATAGACACCCAAAATTTGTGGAGAAAAAGGTACGCGGGGTTTTCCTAAAATCTCATGGGCATAGAAATCATGTTTTAAGAATCGGGTTTTCAAATTCATGTACATACTCATGTTTTAGAAGCTTTAATGATATTGTTTTGGCCTTTTGGCTTTCCCCCAAAGTGATTGAAAACTTTATGTATACGTATATATGTGTTTGTCCTGAAATATGAATTGAGAGCATGATTTTTATGAAACCCCTCTCTTAATGTAAAGTTTTTTTCATGTTTTGCATAATATAAATTGTTTTGAAATACATCTTAAAAAGAAAAGGAAATCATTATATGAAGTGCTTTGACTCTTGCTATGTTTGGAATATGATTTTAAACACGAAAGAGAGGGTTGTGAATGTTGAATACGCATGTAATGAAAGAATGCATGGTTTTGCCAAAATGCACATGACCACCATATGTTTGATGAAAGTTTTGCATGGATTAGACTTGAGTTTTGGAATAGGACATCTTTAATACAAACTATATATTTCGGTGGTCTGAAACTATATTTTTATGAAAGATCGTGCTAAAAGCATTATGGCTCAGAAATAGGACTTGCAATGTCTTGGTATGACGATACCAATTCAGACTAATGCCATATCAGACTCAGACTAACAGACATTTCAGACTTTCATGATTTTAGACATTCAGAATGTTGCATGTACAGAAAAGGTTAAAAATGGGCATACAGAGATGTTAGGTTGTCCCCCGAAGAGGGCTTGAGTTCAAGCGACTCATTGCCTAAAACCGTGGTTTGCCAACCCGGGTATACTATTATGCGCTGACTTAAATGTCCTGTGGCGTATCAGACTCAGACACTCCAACCCTTGCGGCACACTTGGGTTGGGGGCTTCCCCGCTGAGTCAATGGTGGATTCCATATAGCCCGTGGAATATTAGACTTGTAGGGAAACACCACCTAACTTAGAAGTAAAACACAGATCATGATTTGAAATGAACAGCCAGGTTTCATGTTTTCAGAAAGTGCCCATGTATTTTTCAGAAGCAGTTTTATACATGATGTCTTGATGAAAAGAATTGCTTTCACTTAATATATATATATATATATATATGTGTGTGTGTGTGTATGTTCCATTATACTATTTTTGGAGTGCTTCGCGTGCCAGTACTTTTGTGCTGACCCCCCCTCCTTCCAGGTTCTGAAGCACAGTCTAGGATTCTAGCTACTCAGTAGACATTCTCGGATTTCCAGACTTGATCTCACAGTGGTGAGCCTTCTATTATTCGGAAGGCCTAATTATGTCAGACATTATCTTATTTATTATGTTTTTGGTTTACTGGGGGCCTTGTCCCAGTTTCTTTTCAGACAGATGTTTGTGTTCTTAGTAGAGATTTTGCAGACTGATGTCAGATAGTATTATTCAGAAATGTTGCAGAACTTGACCATGTTTTCCGTACTCAGTTTCAATTCCGCATTTTATTATGATTACAAATGTTGTGCATGATAACCAGATAGAGAATGGGTGTTCCGGGCCTTCATGGTTCGGGATGCTAGTCACGGCCAGGGCCTAGGCTTGGGTCGTGACATTTGCTCCTGTAGCCAGACTTGAAGCTATAAGACTACTTGTTGCCTTTGCTTCTTACATGGAGTTTATTTTGTATCCAAATGGATATGAAGAGTGCATTTATGAATGGCATTCTCAAGGAAGAAGTATATGTTAAGCAAACCCCAAGATTTGAAAGCAAGGAGTTTTCATACTATGTATACAAGCTGGAAAAAGCTTTGTATGGATTAAAACAAGCTCCAAGAGCTTGGTATAAAATATTGTCCAAATTTCTATTGGAACATGGACATACCAGAGGTAAAATTGCCAATACCCTTTTCTTGAAAACTAATGGGAAGGATTTGTTAGTTGTGCAGATGTATGTGGATGATATTATTTTTGGCTCAACAAATATTCTTATGACTCATGCATTTGCCAAACTCATAAGTTGTGAATTTGACATGAGCATGATGGGAGAGATAAATTACTTTTTGGGCTTGCAAATAAAGCAGTCAACCTTAGGAACAATGATTCACCAACAGAAGTATATCAAAGAGCTTCTCAAGAAATTCTTCATGGAAGAGGCAAAAGAGATAAGTACTCCTATTGCTACTGCCACAAAGCTAGACTTGGATGAAACAAGTTCAGATGTAGAGCAAACGATGTATCGAGGTATGATAGGTTCATTATTGTACCTCACAGTAAGCAGGCCTGACATTGTGTTCAGTGTAGGGCTATGTGCAAGGTTTCAAGCTAAGCCAAAGGAATCACATTTAAAATATGTAAAAAGAATATTCACACACTTAAAAGGAACCAGTGATCTTGGCTTGTGGTATCCCAAAGGTAGTAACTTTAACTTGGTAGGATACTCTGATGCTGATTATGTAGGATATCTGGTAGACGGGAAAAGCACTACAGGTATGGCACACTTCTTGGGATCATGTTTGATTACTTGGTCCACAAAGAAGCAAAATTCAGTAGCCTTGTCTACTGTTGAGGCTAAATACGTTGTTGCTGGGTCATGCTGTGCCCAGTTGTTGTGGATCAAACAATAACTCATGGATTTTAGGGTAGATGTAGGTTGTGTTCCCATTTTTTGTGATAACACTAGTGCCATAAACATAGCCAAAATCCTGTCCAACACAAGAGAACTAAGCATATTGATATTCGCCATCACTTCCTTAGAGATAATGTTGAAAAAGGAAATATATCAATTATGTTTTGTTCAACTGAGGAACAAATTACTGACATATTTACTAAGGCTTTGAGTAGAGACCACTTTGAAAAAATAGGTTAGCATTGGGGATGATAAAATTGTATAAATCTCCCTCAATGATTGACTAGAATAGCTATGCCTTAGCGAGTGTTGATTAATTCAGTCTTACACATTTAGTTGTGTATCCTAATTCCAAGATTTTAAAGCAAAGTGGTATAATTATGTGTTGTTTTTTATAGATCAATTGGATCATTAAGGCACGAGTGGTCATGGACTAATCAGAACACAAGTTATGATTATTGTTTTCCACAGTAGCATTAAGAGAAATAGGTTATCTACATGGTCCACTCTGTCATGATTATAACTACCAAAACCTAACAGTCCTCTTCTTCAAAAGGCTGACAGACCTTTCTCATCAGTACAGAATCTCTACATCAACACGCTTCTTTGTATGACATTCCCTTCATGTTTCAACTTCTTTCTCACTCCTCTTACATACTCACCTTCTTTCTCTTCCATCTCCTCTTCTTTCTCAACCTCTAAAAATCTAACAAGCTATGGCTTCTTCCTCATCCTCTCCTTTCTCCATAAAATCTGAAACAAAACCTTCAACCCAAATTATTCTTCATCCAAACATTACTTTACCTTTCCTTAACCAACCCCAAATCCCTATCAAGTTATCTGATTTTCCATTGTTTAAACCTCCACCACAACTATCCTTTCACTCCTTCTTCAAACCCTCTTTTTTTTCAAAACCCTTAACATTACGTGTGCTTCTTCTTCAGATCCTTGATCGCGATGACATTCCCATTGCTGATCTTATCCCTAGACGGTCACGCTCAACTCTGAAAATAAAACCATCTTCTGTCCCGATTGATGTTAACATTGATACCCAGGTAAAATCTTCTCCTGTCATCCATTCATTCCAAACTCCACATACTCGGGGAAGGAAACAAAGAGAAGATGCTTCTTTGGAAGAGGCACTTAGGGCAAGTAAAAAAAACAAGTAGGGTCTACTGCTTCTACTCCCCCACGTGAGACCTTTCCTGATATTCTCCTCCGCTCCAAAAAAATGCAAGAATATCATAGGAAAACCCTCAAAGTCCTTCTCCTCTCCCAAGCCCTCATCATCCTCAAAATATACTGTCAAAGTCACTACTGGTCAAGGGTCCACCTCCTCTAAATTTTCTCCAAAATCTACTTCTCATCCCAAGAAACAAGTTCCACATCCTGGTTCTTCTGATCCATCTGACTCAGATTCAGACTATCTTCCTGATACTCCTCTTGTTCCTCCTACTTCCATTGACTCTGATAATGATATTCATGTTGATACTGCTGCAGATAAAACTTCTCAGTCAGACCATGTTCTGCATTTTCAGAAATGAAAGATGACTAGAGGAAGAGTTGTCACTGGGTTTGGGGGTCCTTCTATGGATACGTTAGTTTAAAAACTAACAGCACAGGGGTGGTCATCCTTGTTTCTTCAAGGTGATCATCAGAGAAGATTTGGTAAAAATGAGGTGTATGAGTTTTATACCAATGGAGTTGCAATTGGGGAAATAATTTCAACCACAGTTCATGGGAAAACCATCAATCTTTATCCTGCTGATCTGGGCAGAATTCTCAGTGTTCCAACTGGTGGTTGTGTCATTATGTAAAGGGATCTTGACCACCTCTTGATAATCTTCCATCCGCTCTTGATATGTGTCGAGAATTCTATGGGAATCCTCTTTTTTTCTCTCATCGTAGGGTCATGAAAAATGAGATGTCCCCTCTCTATCAGTCCTATTTTGATGTGGTTCACAAAATGATCTTTCCTCGACAGGAAAGGCGCACAGTTGCAAGTTTTCTTGATCTTACCTTGATGGAACTATTGGATTCTGATATTCCAATAGACCTTCCTCTACTCATCATTAAGCATATGCAAAGGGTACTTGTTAAAGATATAAATGGCCATGCTCTTCCTTATCAGTTCTGGTTTGCATCTGTTTTTGATGATTTTCATGTACCTGTCAAGGTATGGTCCTTGCAGACGACTAAGGATGTGTTTAGACAACTGAATCATGCTAGGTTACCTGCTACCATGAGACATGTTGACAACCCTATGTAAAAGTTGCAAAATGCCTTAGAGGCAAAGCAGGGTGAGCTAGAGGGTGCACAGGCTGCATTGGTAGCTGCCCAGGCTATTCATAAAGATGAAAAGAGGGTTCTTGAAGCTAAAATTGCATCCCTTACAAAAATCTTGGGTAAGATGTTGTATTAATAGGAGTTAGAAGTTTTAATTTCTAGGTTACAAGAAGTCTTGTAATTTTGTAGATTGTTGAGGCTCAAGTATTTTAGTGAAGTTGGGTTAAATCCTATAGAGGTACAGGTCGTGGTTCTTTACAACTTTCTTGAGCCGGGTGTTTTTCATGTAAAAACACTGTGTTCAGTTTAATTCTGTGAACGACGTTTACTTACTTGTTCCACAGATAGGCAATTAGTAGGACGCGTACTCTAACAGTAAGTCACGATGTGAACTCGGAAGAGTTCCCAAGAAAAGACTCTTACGAGCAATACTGTCATGACCCAAATCGGGGTCCTGGCCGTGACGAGTATCCCGAACCACGAAGGCCCGAAACACCCCTATCTATCTGGTAATCATGCACATAATTCATATGATAAAAGAAATGCGGAAGATACACAGTATTACGGAAACATGGTCATGAATCAAATGAAATCAATAAAAGGTACACAGTATTATGGAAACACATATTACTCTTCAAAAGCCGATCCTTCCAAAATACGGCATTTTGGATCATCAGACTTGGATGAGGCAACACGAGAGTTTGAGCAACCTAGCTCAACCGAAGAAACATGTTAATATGACAGACATAAAAGGTATTCGCTTATGTACTATTAACATAACGATGAATTAAGGACTGATTTTCAAGTTAAAATTTGGTAGAAATATGACTAGTCCTGAAAACTTAAGCAATAGATCATGAAATATGTTTTAAGGTCTGCAAACCAACACAGGCTCAACAAAGTCCCTACCACTTTTGAGATCGTCATACATATATTATAGTTCTAGGATAAGATTATACACCTTTAAGAGGAGTTATGAATTGTTAGACAAGTACGTAGAAACAACATACACAGTATAGTCCCAGCTCAAAAGAGATGATTTGTAAAATACACACCTTGTACAGTAATGGAAGCCAAAACTCTAGAAGAAACATACATATGGAAGTTTGTATCGCAATATAAACCACTCGCGCGCCGTTCCCAACCCGCCCCTTTTTTTTTCAATTTCTTTAACTTTTTTAGTCTGTTTTGAAATAAATTATCATATTTTGATTCGATATCTGAATTGGACGCTTTACTCTGTTCTATATACTTTTACTCTTTATTGCCTAAGAATATCATCTTTAAGTCTATTGAAGCAAGACTAGCAGTCGCGTGATTCGTGTTCAAACTCCATCGATTTCATTGGAGGATAAAAACTAATTTATACAAAAGAATCATTAGAGGACTAAAATTTTCAATTTCCAGAAGGGCCTGACTTTATTCAAGATTAGTTTATAGGAAGCTTATACTTTATTTTGCATAGCTTTTCATTAGTTAAGTAGAAATAGAACCGTTTAGCTTGTTGGCAATCATTATGATGTCTTTCAATTTTACTTTTATATATATATATATATATATATATATATATATAAGTAATTCCGAAAAGCAACAATTACATTCCCCTTTTTCTTCTTTATAGTGTCTGCCATTGCAAGCAAAGCATATATTTTGGGAAAGTCTTCAAATATGAGTTTTGAGTAAAGTAAGATATGGAATTACTATTTTAAAATGTTAAATAATATCACTTTCACTTTAATGCTATCATTTTGACTCCACTCTTCCTCTTGTTATTCTCTCAAGCCTGAATGCACAGCTTATAAATCTCTGTGAATATATTGATTGGATAAAAACAAGCAAATTCTCCATTGCCACTCTTTCAACTTTAATTTTCACACCAAATTCACCAACATTGTTACTCTTTCTTTTTCATAGCTCATTCACCATTTCTGCCCTCTGATCTTTCATTTTCATACCAAATTCTCCATTCCCGCTCTCTTATTTTTCATTATTATACCAAACTCTCCACGTTCGCTCTTTGATCTTTCATTTTCCTACTAAATTATACGTTGCCGTTCTTTCAGCAGTCATTTTCAGTTCATATCAACTTTACTTCCCAGCAACTAAGAGAGAATTAGAAAGAAAGAAAAAACAGCAAAATCCAGACTTCAGTGTAGAAAAAAGTCTTGTTACTAAACTATACTAGCTACTGAACTGGTAACAAAGGAGAACTATGGAATTCTTATCTATGTTAGTGGGGAAAGTCACAGATTACTTGATGAAGCCTATGGAGCAAGGAATTGGGTATTTATTTTACTACAAAAGCAACATCAGATCTGTGGAAAACGAATCTGAGAAGCTAGAGAATATCAGAAGAGGTGTGCAGCCAAGAGTGGAGGCTGCCCGGAGAAACTTACAAGTCATTTCACCCAATGTTGAGGCTTGGTTAACTAGTGTAGATACCACTATTGCAGATGCAGAAGGTGTCATGCAAGGTAGAGCAGAGGTTGAAAGAGGTTGTTTCTATGGTTGGTGTCCGAACTTGAAGTCACGTTACATGCTGAGCAGGAGAGCTAAGAAAATTGAACAAGCTACGATTGATCTTCACACTGAAGGCAAAGATTATGCTTCTTTTTGCTATCCAGCACCACCTGCACTTGAAATTGAAGCTATACATAGTAGCAGCGATGAGGAGATTCACTCTAGAAAATTGACAGAGGACGAGGTCATGGAAGCTTTGAGAAATGAAAGGGTCAATATTGTTGGGATATGTGGTATGGGTGGTGTTGGTAAAACAACAATGGTCGAGAAAATCAGACGAAGGGTGAGACAAGAAAAGTTGTTTAATGATATTGTCATGGTAACTGTCAGTCAACAATTAAACTTGAAAAAAATACAGGGTGAGATCGCCAGAGGAGTCGGTCTGACATTAGAAGGGGACGATTTGTTGCAGCGTGGAGATGAGCTGCGTTCAAGGTTAATGTCTAAGGATAGTCACGTTCTTGTAATTTTGGATGATGTTTGGGAGGTTGTTGATTTAAAGAGGCTCGGAATTCCCAGATGTAACGACCACAACTATTGGTGCAAAGTTACATTGACAACGCGTCTTCGAGATGTTTGTGATGCTATGGAGGCTCAAAAGATCATAGAAGTTGGAATTTTATCTGAAAAGGAAGCATGGATCCTTTTCAGGCAGAAAGTCGGTAATTCGGTTGACGATCCTTCTCTTCTTCCCATAGCAAAAGATGTTGTTGAAGAATGCAGGGGGTTGCCGCTTGCAATTGTTACAATTGCGAGAACACTAAAACGTAAAACCAAGCCTTCGTGGGAGGATGCCCTTAAACAGTTACAAAAATCAGCACCAAGAAACATCCCAGGAGTGCTTACAAATGTATATCAACCTCTGAAGGTAAGCTATAATCATTTGGAAAGTGATGAAGCTAGGTACATCTTTTTGCTTTGTTCCTTGTTTGAGGAAGATGATGATATTTTGATTGAAGAATTACTCCGATACGGAAAGGGGCTTGGCATCTTTTCTGAGATCGAATATTTAGAACATGCAAGAAATAGGATTTGTCTTCTGTTAGAAACACTGATAGATAGTTTCTTGCTATCCCAAGATTCAGATAAAGATTATGTCAAAATGCATGATGTGGTCCGTGACGTGGCTATATATATTGCATCTGAGGGTAATTATATTTTTATGGTAAGTCACAATGTGGACTCGGAAGAGTTCCCAAGAAAAGACTCTTACGAGCAATACAGTCACATGTCCATTGTTGCAGATAAATTTGATGAGCTTCCTAGTCCAATATTATGCCCAAAACTAAAGCTTATAATGTTGAAGCTCTGTTCTGGAGATCCATTCAAATTACAGGATGATTTTTTTTATGGAATGGGTGAACTCAATGTCTTAAGCATGAGCGGAGGCAAATATGAGGCCACCATTCAGACATTTCCAGCATCCGTTCGAAGGTTGTCAAATCTGAGGACGCTGTGCCTGAGTGATTTAACGTTGGATGACATATCCATTATTGGAGAACTTGTCACTTTAGAAATTCTCAGCATCAAGCATTCTAAGTTAAAGAATCTGCCAGTGGAGATTGGAAAATTATCCAATTTAATTATGTTAGAGTATTGGAATACTGGGTATAGAAAACATTTGAGGATTTCACCAGGGGTCTTATCAAAACTAGTTCGATTGGAGGAACTACATTTGGTGGGAATACAAGATTGTAGTTACTCCACCTTGAGGGAGCTGGAATCCACATCGAGATTGACCGCACTGACATTAGATGCATGTTCCGAAGATGTGATTTACCGTAACTTGGACCTTTCCTCCAAGTTGAGACGGTACCTTCTTGGTGTGAGTGGAGTGTTCATAGAGGAGTCAAGCCTGTATAATTACAGAAAAATTATTGCTTTAGAGGTCACTGAGACAGCCCCATTGGGTGATTGGATTTGCCGCCTGTTGAGGCAGAGCGAACTTGTACATTCAAAAGGAGAGGGCTCCAAGAATGTACTGACAGAGTTGCAGCGGGATGGATTTCAGAATGTGGAAGAACTCCGCCTCAGAGGATGCGATTCATTGACACATTCACTGAATATCTATTGCCAGAATAATATTCCGTTCCCCAAACTCAAAAGATTGGTGGTAAACAGTTGTGGTGGTCTACAGTATATGCTTTGTGTATCATTGGCCGGAGGGAATTCGACAGTAGCTTTCCCTGATGATGATGTGGAAACAGAGATCTCTCACAAGACATATATCGGACCAGGAATAATCAAGTTCCCAAATTTATATGAGTTGAACCTTTGTTATCTAATATGCTTCACTCACTTTTGCAATGACACCATTGAGGCCATTGAGTTCCCAAAGTTAAGATTCATGAGCCTCTTGTTATTAGAGGAGTTCCAAAATTTCTGGCCAACAGCCAACAACTCCATCACCGATTCAAATCCTCTTTTTCATGAAAAGGTCTGCTTCTACTTCTCTACTTTTTCTGTTTTTATTTGGTGGAGAGTTTTGTGAATTAAAATTTTACAATGGCTATAAATGGTAAATATGTAAAATATAGCTATGAAAGATGAATTTTGTACCAAACGTTTGCTATTTTTGAAACTTCTCCTACTTTTTTTTGGTCGTGAATACTACCTTACTTGAGCACTAAAGATCTTTACCTACTCAATGTCTATTTTTTTCTACTATTACCAGCGTTAAAGTAATTTTTTAAAAAGAAAAAAACAAAAATAAATGTGTTTGAGATGTTTAAAACTTTTTAAAATATGAAATGAAAGCATATACAAAAGAATAATTATATATTTCGCCACTGCAGGTTTTTTTTAAGAATAATTATGTATTTCTCCACTACATTTTATTTTTTAATCAATAAATTACATGTATTTTTCAACTCAAGTAGAATATATATTTGTTTTTATAGGATTAGAAATAAAAGCGTCAAATTCATAATTTAAAAGATAATACAACTATTATACACACACGGACATATATATATATATATATATAAAAAAAAAAAAAAAAAAAAGCAACCCAGTGCACTAAAGCTACCGCTATGCGCGGTGTCCGGGCACACAGACATATATATATATATTGTAATTGTTTCTAAAAATATGGGAAGAGAGACCTTTGGAAACAAATGCTTCCCAGCAATTAAACAACAACAACAACAACAACAAACCCAGTGTATTCCCACCTGGTGGGGTCTGGGGTAAGATGTACGCAGTCCATACCTCTACCTCTAAAGAAGTAGAAAGGCTGTTTCCGATAGACCCCCGGCTCAAGACACAAAACACCAGATACCACACAAATACAAAGTAAAGCACCGAACAAGGTTACAAGATTACACAACATAACATCCATAACATAAATACAGCAGCCATAAGTAAAAGAAATAAAAACAGAGAGAAAACAGAGGGAAAACAGAGGAAAGCACCCAGATTCGTACTGAAACAAGGGATAAGGAACACGAAAAAAAAAAAAAAACATAATCAGAATACTACCCCCAATTAAACAATTACCAAATAATATTGGTCAAATCTAAACGGAGTTGTCCCTTCAATATTTGCAGGTTTCCTGTCCCAACCTGGAAGAGCTATGTATCAAAGGGTCTTACAGCATAACTGCTCTATGCTCTCACCAACTTCCAACTCCCTACTTCAGCAAACTTGATACATTGACTGTATATCATTGTTTTAAATTGAGAAACTTGATGTCTGCATCAGTGGCCAGAGGTCTTCTGAATCTCCGAATATTAATATTAGGAGACTGTGAATCAATGGAAGAAGTGATCACAGAAGAGGAACAACAAGGAGAAGAAATCATGACTAATGAGCCTTTATTTCCCCGGTTGGAAGAGCTGCAGCTTAAGCGTCTACCAAAGTTGAGGCATTTCTTCCTGACGAACCCTGCTCTTGAATTTCCATTTCTCAGAATAGTGGATATTTATGATTGCTCTGAAATGAAGATGTTTGCCCAACAGGGGTCTGAGAGTACGCCGAGTCTCAAAAGTGTGAACTTTGGTAGGGTGAAAGTAGATCATCTGAATAAATGGATACAAGAAACGTTCAATTCTTAGGTTTGTCTTGTGTTACTTGCTGTATAACTAAGTCTAGTGCTCTCTTTCCGTCTTAATAGTAATATTTGGACACTTATGTTTGTCACTTGAAGCAACTCTTCCTTTTACCTTCTCCAAATATTTCCAATTAGAAATTTAAAGCAATAGCGCAGTCATATCTTTTCTTTTGTAATTTCTACTCTCAGGATTCAGGAAGAAGTTATAAAGTGATGCGGCGAATCTGAAGCTTTAATCTAGTGATGGAAGAAAATAATAATCGATGAAATAGTCCAAGTGTGTGCAAGTTTTAGCTTGAACATCACCTGATATCTATGCTCATGATGGATGTAACACGCAGAGTCCGGTCTACATTATAACCAACGGGTTCATATGAACACAACAGCTTTTGCCCAGAGACGCTTTAACTTTGTCGGACCTAGAATTTTGAGTTTACAAGTGTCTTATTCTAGAAAAGGAAGGTTAAATTGTTTGTACATATTAAGTAAACTTTTAACCCAAATACATGATGACAGAACCCGTAGACAGTCTTGTAGCTCCGTCCCTGATGCTGAGTAAACAACTTAATGAACTGTGTACACACAAAGCTGAACAAACTATCTTGTTATTGAATGCACAGCTTATAAATGTCAGTGAATATATTGATTGGATGAAAACAAGCACATTCTCCATTTCCACTCTTTCACCTTTCATTTTCATATCAAATTCTCTATTGCCGGTCTTTCACCTTTAATGTTCACACCAAATACACCAACACTGCTACTCTTTCATTTTCATAGCACATTCTCCATTTCCGCTCTTTGATCTTTCATTTTCCTACTAAACTCTACATTGTCGTTCTTCCCGCATTCATTTTCAGGCCAAATTCACCAACACTGCAACTTCTTGATCTTTCACTTCATATCACCTTTTACTTCCCAGTAATTAAGAGAGAATTAGATAGAAAAAACAATAACAAAGTTCAGACTTCTGCGTACTATACTAGCTACTGAACTGGTAACCAAGGAGAACTATGGAATTCTTATCTAAGTGGAGAAAGTCGCAGCTTGCTTGATGAAGCCCGTGGAGAGAGGGATTGGGTATTTAGTTTACAACAAAAGCAACATCAGATCTATGGAGAACGAATCTGAGAAGCTAGAGAATATCAGAAGAGGTGTGCAGCCAGGAGTGGAGGTTGCGCGGAGAAACTTACAAGTCATTTCACCCAATGTCTGAGGCTTGGTTAACTAGTGTTGATACCACTACTGCAGACGCGGAAGGTGTCATGCAAGGTACAGCTGAGGTTGAAAGAGGTTGTTTCTATGGTTGGTGTCCAAACTTGAAGTCACGTTACTCGCTGAGCAGGAGAGCTAAGAAAATGTCACAATCTGAACTAAGGTTCTGGCCGCGATGGGCATCCCGAACCTCGAAGGCCCGAGAGAAAATCCATACATATATCAAAGTGCGGAAGATATAACAATGTTCAATGGAAACCTATAATCTGAAATGTGTCAACAAGATATGACAATACAACACTTCAACTACCGTCTACGAAGACACTAAGGGGTCGTTTGGTAGAACGTATTAAAAAAAATAGTCCATGTATTAAGTGTGGTATTACTTAATACTATGTTTGGTAGAATTATGGACCTATGTATTACTAATACCATATATTAGTTATACACCCTATATAGTATTATAGGGTGTATTACTAATACATCCCATATGGTGGTATTAGCAATACATGAGTTTTAATAGCATGGACTAATATGTGTAAAGACAAAAATATCCCTCAAATTCTTTTAAATATTTTTTTTATTTTCTTAATTTTATTTTTTATATTTGTACTGATAAATTTATTTAAATAAATTAGTTTACAAATTTTATTATTATTTACAAAAATGCCTCAAATTTCATTAATTTTTTTCTAAATCTTTTTCAATTTATTCAATGTGAGTTACGTCTTTTCAATTTATCAAGATAATAATATCCCTCCAAATAATTTTAGTCATAAAAAAATTACTCCATTAACTTAAAAAATTACTTATTGATCAAAATCCGAAAATAAATTGCATGATTGCATACTAGTTTTAATTTTGTAAATAGGATATTCATAAATAAAAATACTTTTTCTACTTAGCTTTAACACTCTACCGAACACAACTTTATGTTAATAATAATTCTATTGTCTCATTCAAAAGTTACACGTACCCCCTCCAACTTAAAAACACCACAAAATGGGAACAACAAGCAAATGATAAACAAATAAAGAAAAGATAACCCCCAAAAAAAAAAAAATTGCAAGTGAATGATTTAAATCTTAAAATTATTTCAAAGTAAATAATTAGTTATATTGTTCATTTTTTTTATTTAAAAAAAAAAAAGAATAATAAAGTTTTGCAAAGAAAATACACAAAGTTATAATATGTTGAGGGTATTTTTGTAAACAAACAAATATTCTTTTTAAAATATAACAATACATATTGTTTTCAATACATCAAACCAAACACTGCATAAAAAATAATCCCAGTATTATTATTCACAGTATTACTAATATCTGCACTACTAATCTCAGCATTACTAATACAACATATTCAGTATTATCTTATACGCTCTACCAAATGCCCCTAACTGTCTAGGCCGGGACAAAGCCCCCGACTGGACCATGTACTAAAAGACTCAAGATATAAGTAAATGCCTCCCGAAAGATGGATGGCTCACCCATTTCTGTCATATCCCAAGTGTTATACTGATGTGATAGACCATGGGACTATACGCAGAACCTGAAATATAGGGGGTCAATACACAAAGATACTGGTACGTAGAACAATCCAAAAATAAAATATATTTTTATACAACATAGGTGAGAGCATTTCATAAAGCATGTCAGCATAAAACTATTGAAAATACGTGGGCACAATTTGATGATCTTCAAAACATTTTCTTGAAATTATGACTCGGCTTTGTGCTTTACTGCCGAGCTAGATGGTACACCCTACAATTCAGTAATTCCATGGGCTATGTGGAATCCGCCCTTGACTCGATGGCCAAGCCTCCAATCCAAGTTTACCACAAAGATTGAAGTATCAATAAGGGAGTGTAATGCGCAATTTTCTGAACCGAAATGCTACACGGTGCTCATGACCCCGAAGGACCACAAGCTAACCCATGACTGATATTTGTACTTGTAAACTACATAATATCTCATAACATATGCGGAAACGTGAACTATAATGCCATAAGGTTCAATACTGATACATATCTAAAAACATGGTATAACAATACCAAAAATAAACATAAATACTGAAGTCTGAACATCTAATCTGACATCTAGTCCTAAAGCCTCTAACTGAACTGAATAAGGAGTTGAAGGAACATGTCTCCAACTAACTCCATGAACTGAAAAACTAATCTGAAATAATGTAATAAAGTAATAATAATATTGTCCTCGAATGAAGAGGAGCACTGACTGCTAAAATCTGCAATGCCACTACTACTTTGAAACTCGTGCCTCTGTACCTATGGTGTCAAATAAAACACCATAGCACAAATGCATCAGTACGACTAAATGTACTGAGTATACGAGTGAGGTAGGCTAAATGCAAAGGGTTTTATATGCATGAACAATGCTAACTGATATAAATGTGAGAATACATACATACGTAACTACAACTAAACTCGTGGTGATACTGACTACTGAGTCTGAATACTGACAACATGAGTTTACTAATGCTGAGATACTAAATGACTGAGTTTACTGATATTGAGATACTGGATGACTGAGTTTATTGATATTGATATGTAATTCACTAATAAGTGAGGAACTGATACTGTATTACTGAATACTGGGAGACCAATACTATATTACTGATAAAGGAATAATTGTTTCTGATAGTTCTAATTATGAAGAACTAATTTGATTGACCGTATATAACAGTCCTGAAATTGAGCTTGTGATAACATGACTACTGAGTATGAATACTAAGACATATATTTACTGATAACATATCATGAATGATAACTGAATTCTGATAACTGATATATCTGATAACATGAGTTTGGATAACTGATAGTATGAATAACTGTATCTGACAGTCCTAAATCTGATAGAACTAGCTGCGTTCCGTACTGTATCTGAGTTGACAGTAGCTGACAGTCCTAATATCCTGAAGAACTATCTGAGTTTTTTTACTGAGATAAAATTATGGCAAGTAGTTATCTAACCGACATGCCCCAAATACGCTATAATAGCTAAGCTGGGATCCAATCTCTGCCCTGATTGGAAGGGTACCAATACAGCGCCACTGGTAAGGACAAGCTATGAGTGACCCTCATCTGGCAGGTACTCTAATGAGAACGGTGGGAACCCTCATCTAACAGGTTAAGCCACCTCATCTACCCTCAACTGATAGGTATTGATGTCTCAACCTATGTTGGCTACATAGTTCTGGAATGCAAGGACTACTTCTAAGAATCACAGCCTCTACTGGCAGGTGAGTTCCCATCCTTGGGTTCACTCGGTGCTGAATCCTACTCCCAACTGAATGACACTGAACTGATTATACTGAACTGATTTTCTAGTTCATACTAGAATTAACTGAACTATTACTAATTTTTCTATTTAACTGAACTGAACATGGACTGAGTTTATTGAGTTTCGATTACCAGAGGAACACTACTGAATTTTGTTAACTAAATGCTCCTGAGTTCTATTAGCTGACTGAAGTCTACTGAATATGGCTTGACTGAGAGTATCGTGAAAACATGACATGGCTCTAGGCACACAGCTATATTTTTTGGGTACGAATACCCCCAGGACTCGATGGAAGGAAACTGACATGACTTGACCTACAAGAGTACTTGACCAACATTAATAATTCATAATATAGCATCTACAGGAAATTCATAAATCATGTGGTTTTCATAACCTTTCATATAGCTAACATCATGGTCAATTCTAATATCGTGACAAGCCAACAACATAATCATAGCACATTAATAGCATAGAAATCATCTTGATCAAGTAAACATGGCATAACTTAAGAGACATGGCAAAATCTTGGAGCATGAAGACTAGGTACTTGATCATCATTTATTCGTTGAGGCACATTATCAAACACATGGTAGGCATAGCTTTAGCATGGGAGTCAACTTAAGCACATGGATATGGCATGGAATCATCACTCAGATCACAAATAGGTCAAAGTGCTTAATTCTTCTTTACTTAGGCATTTTAACAAACACCTTGCATGCACTATTTAGGGCATAGGCGTAATGATCAATTTTATACACCATAACACCATAATTCAACTCAATTTCACCAATTGAATCCACAAAATATCATGGTATCATGAACAACATGTAAAGATTCGAACTTTATTCACACAACATGGAAGTCACATGAAATCATAAAACATGGAGTAAGGACTTGTTAATTGAGCAGTCTTAAATCATGAAAACATGATTATGCCTATTCTAGGCATTTCATCAAACATCTTGCATACACACTTTATGGCATAGGTGTGCTTAATAATTTAGTCATCTAAAACCACCCAATTTCATGGGTTTTACCTACAAGCATACATAATTCATTAGAATCACCCTAAATTAACATCTTGAAGCATAAACAACAGCCATTAACATGTACATGATCATATCTCAACAAGACAATCATAATATAGTATCTAAAGCATGGTTCTTGGACTCCTTCAGATGAAAGGAATCCGTGGATGAACACTATGCATACCTTAGTTCTTTATTTTACGAAGATCGACGGAGAGAATTTCTTAAAATTAAATCCCCAATTGCAAACCCTCTTCTTGTTCTTGATGAATTTTGAGAGAAATCAAGCATATGTTGCTAAATTATGCTGAATCTCATTTTTTATGTATATATATATATAGGTAGGAAAGACTAAAATACCCCTGGAGAAAGAGAGAAAGACACAGTTGTCCTCTGTTGTTTTCAGGCTGATAGTTTGAAGTAAATTGATCATAACATTTTACTTAAATTTTAAAATTGGATGAAACTAATTGAATTGGAATTAAGACTGAAAGATCTTTCTATTGATATATAGCAGCTCTCACAGTTCATTATATGCAGGAAGTTATGATAGTTTGAAGTTGACTGGAATTTTTGACCTGAAATGCGCCCGGAATGCAGAAGCATTTAAAACCAGTGAGTTAGCCACTGAAATGCGCCCAAAATACGCCCAGAATGTGTCTAATACGTACTAGGGACTTTCCCCATCGCAACGCAACTTGAAAATCTAAAAATAGAGGTCAAGAAGGTCATCAATAAATCCTCGAAGTTAGGAGGTCTAAAATAAGAGTAAGTGTTGAACTTGAACACTTAGCAAAAAAAATTTCTAAGTGTTGAAATATCTCATGGAGCTTTACGAGCTGAATTTGACATGCGATTTTTACGGGGCCTTATAGGGAGACACGCAAGATCACAAAGATGGCTGTCATAATCCCCAATCAAATCAGCATGTCATGGTAGTGCACAAGATCACAAAGCAGGGCTCCTAACCATAGTCCCAAATTGGGACGACATGAATCAAGGTACACAAGATCACAAAGCAGGGCTCCTAAGCATAGTCCCAAATTGGGACGACGTGAATCAAGGTACACAAGGTCACAAAGCAAGGTACCATAATCCCGCGTCGGCAAATCATGGTTTCTAGCATAGAGTCTCTCAACTCGTGCTTTCTTCGGATAACCGTCTAACCCTCTTTAAGACCAATTTTGGTAACTTAAAAACATACTTCATGCTTATAAACAAGTCTTTCTCATTTTGTTAAGGGCATATCACAATAGGGTATCGTCATACCCAAACTTGCAAGTCATTCATATCATATCAAATCCACAACCCTTCTCATTCAAAACATGTGAATGTCCACCAAAAGATTTATCAAATCACACGAAATTTTTTATTATGAAAAGCATATGAAACTTATGCAAAGAGACTCTCTTCACAAGACTTTAATACATGGTGTCCAATTCATTCATTAATCACATGCATTTCTTTCAGTTAATACACAAGAACCTTTATTATAAGGTATAGCCTTTAGTATAAGGAATACCCCTTTTGAAATCGTGCAAAACAATAATGCATAATGGTTAAAGAGGCATTTAAAATCCACAAATTATCATCATTCATAAACCAGCCCCAACATTAGTTATTGTTAGATTCAAGGTATATATGTGAATGAAAAATAGAGGAAAAATGATGGAGGAAAGAAAGACACCAATTTAGAAAGTGTACTCTCAAATTGGAAAGTCTACTCTTTTAAAGGAAAGTTCACTAATTCTCCCACATTGGAGGGACAAGAAGACTTGTAAGTGTTTATAATGAGAAACACTAACTCCACATAGATAGTGAGGCAAGAACAAGGTGGTGCCTCGCGCCGTCGTTGTTGCTCGGCTTGATGATATTTAATTTTTGAGACAAAATTTATTTGAAACTTGTTTACAAGTGAAATTTTTAATCCAAAATTTGATAGTATTATTTTTCTCCAAGTGCGGGAGCATTTTTAATGCCATGCAGATGCATACACAATGCATCACGAAGAGATGCAATCCTTCGAGGGAAAAGACACATTGTTTTGCATTGTAGGGTGACCCGCGGGCGCAGACGCAGCACACGTACACGGCCTATGGGTGCAGATGTAGAGCAGAAGATACTAGAATATGTCAAACATCACATGTGGCCGCAGAACAAGCGCATATACAGAACAGACTGGGTGCAGGAACGTGACTGTTGCTGAAAAGGTGTCTTTCTGCTGAACCAATACGTCCTTTCTAAAAGGATATATTAAAGGCTATAAATACCTGATATAATCCTCAGGTATTGAAAATAATTTTTAACAGCAAAAACACTCTTCTTCTATATAAAAACTCTATGTGATCATTAAGTTGTTGAGTGAGTTCGAAGAATCCAACAATTTGAGGTACCGCTATTGTCCGGATTGAAGTTCATTTTATCCTGGAAGGAAGATTCCATAACCTCGAGTACAATGAGGAGAATTATTCCTTAATGACACTCCGTGAAATCGGGGGACTTGCCCTTATAATTCTGTCTCATCTTTTTTCTGAAAAATAACATACTTCTTAGATAGATTACTTATAATCTTGTGTTGAAGGTGTTAAGGAACTTCATAATTATTCTTGTCTTAGACTTGAACTTGGGTTGAAGTTGTTATTGCATTTATACAAATTCTTGTACTCAAAACATTGTAACTAACAGCTATACATAAACCTCGTGATCAAAAAGGGTCTCTTAAGTCATGCTCTTGAAAACAATTCATAATTCATACCATGCAAAGTCCATAAATTTCATCATGGGGAAAAGGGAATTTCACAATTCACATTCGTAAATCACCTTTCGAATTCAAATCACATATGCACGAGATTATAAATCAATTTTACGGAACAAATCCCATGACAATTACGTACTTTCACCAAATTAATTCACGATGCACGTTCTTAAAATAATTTCCCAAAACTCAATACATATACATACATACATACATACATACATACATACATACATACATAACTTTAAAGCTTGTTAAAATCGTAAAACTTATGCCCATGAGATTTAGGATAGCCCCATGTACCTTAAGTTCTTGATTTGTGAAGAAAGCTTGAATCTTTGGGGACTTGAATGATGAATTTATAGAAGAAACCCTATTCTTGATGTTTTCTTGAAGATTCTTGAACTTGTAAGTTTGAATTCTTGGATTTTCTTGGGGAAAAATTTGAATTTTGTTCTTGGCTAGGAGGAGGGTTCACATAAAGGTTTGATGGTGAAAAGTGAGCAAATAATGTCCTTTTGGTATTTTAATCTGTCACTTGATGCTTGGGGACAAGGGGAAATGACTAAAAACCCCTTTGGACTTGTATTTATGGATGCAGGAAAACATACTTTGCGGCGTGGCACTATCGCGGCAACTTACTGGTTCTGACGAAAATGATCATAACTTTTCACTTGGATATCAGATTAAGGCGAAATTGATATCATTACATTCATTGGATCTTGAGCTAAAAAATTTCACATATATAAAAAGTTATACACGTTCAAAATTGACTCTTGTAGAATCGAATACCAAACTTTGGCCGAATCAAAGCCTCTTAGCTCAACTTTGCTCTAAGTGATTCTTATGACATTTTTCATCTCACAAGCACTTCACACACAAGATAAAGATCATGACACATACATTTAAATATAAATTGTGGGATTGGAGTTTACACACGTAGAACAACGATTTAATGTCTAGTCCAAAAATGCGGGGTGTTATAGAAAATTGAACAGACTATGATTGGTCTTCAAAAGGCAAAGATAATGCTGCTTTTTTCTATCTAGCACCACTTGTAGTTGAAATACCTGCCGTTGAAATTGAAACTATACCTAGTATGAGGAGATTGACTCCAGAAAATTGAAAGAGGACGAGGTTATCGCAGCTTTGAGAGATGAAAGGTCACTATTATTGGGATATGTGGTATGGGTGGTGTTGGTAAAACACTTGGGATATGTGGTATGGGTGGTGTTGGTAAAACAACAATGATCGAGAAAATTAGACGAAGATGAGACAAGAAAAGTTGTTTAATGATGTTGTCATGATAACTGTCAGTCAACAATCAAAATTTAAAAAAATATAGGGTCGATTTGACATTTGAAGGGGACGATTTGTTGGAGATTGGTTGTGTTCAAGGTTAATGTATAAGGACAGTGCATCTTGGATGATGTTTGGGAGGTTGTTGTTCTAACACTTGAATTAACAGTGTAGCAACCACAACTACCGGTGCAAAGTTACATTCACAACGCGTCTCCGAGATGTTTGTGGCAGAAAGTGCCGCTTGCCATTGTTACAGTTGTTAGAGCACTAAAGCATAAAACCAAGCCTTCGTCGGAGGATGCCTTAAACAGTTACAAAAATTAGCACAAAAAAACATTCGTGCTTACAAACTAGTGATCCAGATATGCCTTTTTCTTTGTTTCTTGTTTAAAGAAGATAGTAATATTTAGATTGAAGAATTACTCCGATACAGAATGGGGCTTGGTATCTTTTCAGAAATCAAACATATATAAATATAAATACAAAATAATATTATAATAATTTATATCTATTTTTTATGATTGTATATTACTTATTTTTGGTGTAATATTTTTAAAAGGCACATAACCTTTAACTTTACATAGAATATGATTTGTAATATTTTTAAAAGACACATAGACTTTAACTTATATAATATGATTATATTAATAAAAGAAAGATTCATTATAGTTAATAAGATGTTAGCCATTTGTTTGCAATCAATTAAGTTGGATGTTGTTGCTAAAACATTAACTATTAATAAGAAGTTTGAGTTGTTTAATTCAAAGTTCTAAAATATTTATAGTAAAAATTAAATAGTTCTTTCTTTCTGTATTTCTTTAAGATAATTTTTTAACGTGTTTCACGATCTTCATTATTATTTCAAGTGAAGTCGAAATCGTACAATTTACTATTAATTCTATTTGACGCCTCAAAATTTTAGGGACTGAAAGCAAACATTTTACTAGTCTTACCTCACCCTCAATTGGAGCATGATAAAGCTCTGCAAGTTGTTTGCGCCCTCAAAATTCTGGCCAAACTTAAGTTTGTACAGGCAGCAGTATGTTTCTTGTCAGGAACGGGTTCACCATACTAGTGTCGTCAGTCTTGGTGTGTTTATAACTTTGTAGGACCTAGAATTTTGAGTTTACAAGTGTTGTATCCTAGAAAAGCAAGGATAAATTGTTTATACATATTACGTAAAACTTTTAACTCAAATACATGACAGAAGCCGTAGACAGGCTAGTAGCTCCGTCCCTGATGCTGAGTAAACAACTTAATGAACTGTATACACACAAAGCTAAACAAACTATCTAAATCAACTTCAACCTCAACAACAATTCCCTATTCTACATAACATATAAATAATTTCCAGTTACATTATGATTTCGGATAAATAAAAACACATCCAGAATTCAATAAAGAATTCACGATGACATGCAGCAGCCACCACTATTGCCACCAGAACCTGAGTCCTGTCCGGGAACAATGATCCTTGTTCCCTTTAAAGATTGTGACTTCCCATAATCAGCTCCCGGAGTTGCTATGAGCGTATTTTTGCTAATGATTTTATAAATTTCTGTTAATATTGTCATGAATGCACTCTCGACATTTGTGGATTGAAGAGCGGATGTTTCCATGAAGAAAAGATTCTCCCTCTCTGCGAATTCTTGAGCATCTTCAACTGGTACAGCTCGAAGACTTCCTAAATCACTTTTGTTCGCGATGAGCATTATAACTATGTTCTTGTCTGCGTGACCTCTTAGTTCCTCCAGCCATCTAGCCATATGATCAAATGATTGACGTTTTGTTAAGTCATAGACTAGCATCGCGCCAACTGCACCTCGATAATATGCACTTGTTACTGCTCTATACCTGAGAGAGACATGAAAGATTCATTGAGTCACAACAATTAGCTAATTGTCATGTTGTTTTGACTCTTCAAAAGCCGGTCCTTCCAAAGTAGAGCATTTTGGATAATCCGACTTGGATGAGGCAACACGAGAGTCTGAGCAACATAGCTCAACAGAAGGAACATGTTAATATGCCAGACATAAAAAGTATTCACTTATGTACTATTAACATAACGATGAATTAAGGACCGATTTTCAAGTTAAAAATTGGTAGAAATATGACTAGTCCTGAAAACTTAAGCAATTGATCATGAAATATGTTTTAAGTTCTGCAAACCAGCACAGGCTCAACAAAGTCCCAACCACTGTGAAAATGTCATACATATATTATAGTTCAAGGATTATTCATATTTAAGAGGAGTTATGAATTGTTAGACAAGTACGTAGCAACAACAACATACCCAGTATAGTCCCACGAGTGGGTTCTGGGAAGGGCAGTGAGGTAGCCACATATAGTGAAGGATGGTCAGTTAAACACCTTGGTCGAAAAATGATATTCTATCTGCAAAATATTATACGATATAGGTCACAAATTACTTTTCGTACATATATATTAATTCCTGAACAGCCTTCGTGAAATTTCTGGTTTCGTCACTCGAGGAGGGTAAAATGTGTACAGACCTTACCCCTATCTTTGCAAAGTAGAGAGGTTGTTTTTGATGGACCCTCAGCTCAAAAGAGATGAATTGTAAGACAGGTACTTTGTACGATGATAGCAACGAAAACTCGACAAGAAACATACATATGGAAGTCAGTATCGCGTTATAAACCACTCGTTAGGAATATCTGTCACAACAACAGCACATCAATCTCAAACAAGTTGAAAGTCGGCTACCTGAATCCTCACAAACGATTTCATTCCATTTAGGTTCATCTCAAATCATATAACACAAGAAAAAGGGCAGTCCGGTTCACTAAAGCTACCGCTATGCGCGGTGTCCAAGGAAGAGCCCCACGACAAGGGTGTATTGTACACAACTTTACTTTGCACTTCTGCCAAAGGCTATTTCCAAGGCTTGAACCCGTGACCTCTTGGCCACCTGACAGCAACTTTAACAGTTACTCCACGACTCCCCTTCCAAACCAATATAACACAAAATAAAAATAAAAATAAAACGCACTAGGAGTGATAATAACTCCTAGAACGCCTCGATATAATCTCAAGCAAATTAGAATCGGCTATCTGAATTCTCACTTACCATGTTATTCCATTTAGGCTCATCCCAACCCCAAATATTACACAAAATAAAAATAACTTCCAATAAACATATATAGAACCTAAAGAAAACGTATTAACATCCATAACACATAATCCTAACAAATTTATTGAACGAAAATGAAAAATAAAGACGATATATATGCATTAAATTTCAAAAATTAAAAACCGAACGTAGAAAAATTGAATAAAATTAAACTGACCTTTCTTGTCCCGCGGTGTCCCAAATTTGTGCCTTAACAGTTTTATTATCAACATCCAAAGTTTTTGTTTGAAATTCAACCCCAATTGTAGCCTTTGAATCTAAACTAAATTCATTTCTTGCAAATCTAGATAATAATTGAGATTTTCCAACTGCAGAATCTCCAATTAAAACAATCTTAAAAACATAATCAATCTTTTGATTATAATGACCTCCATATAAATTCGACGACATTATAACACGAAAAATTTCCCCTTTAACCAAAAGTTTGTATCAATATCTCTTCCCAATCTCCAAATTTTAGCATATGATTGAAAATTAAAGATGTGTTAATCAAAATTTGTATCTTAAAAGATACAAATAAATCAAGATCCCAGTATATATTACAATAACCAAGATCAATAATTTCTCATGAAATTGAAATTATGTGGGAAATTATTGAGAATTTGTTTCATGCATGCATGGGATAATTGATAGAAATTAGGAAAAAATACCAACGGTTAATGTGGGTCCCTTCAACTGTTTTCTGAAAAATGGAAAAATTATATAAGGAAAAAAGTATTTCTTTTTATTATTATTATTTTTGTGGATTTTCTACTACATTGCTAACATATTTAGTAAATAGTGAAAAATTATATAAATTTAGTAAAATCATTTTTTTTTCAATCTTATATTGAAAATTTCTACTCCATTTAATTAACGGATATAATTAAAAATAAAATGGAACGCATATTTGTATGTTTTATTTCTAGATAATATTTGTCAAGGTGTGAGGGTTTAACTTATGATACATATTGTCCGATTTGGTCCAATAGACTTTACGGACGTATAGTTTGAGCTACTCGTTATCAAGTCTAAAAGCACACGCACCATTGAATCTATTGCATTAATGTTTTATAAAGTTCTTCCCTTTTTACTCTTTCAATTGTGAGATTTGTCTAAGGTGTTTAAAAGTTTGTTAGATTACAAGTCTATCGATTCTTCTTGTGGGGTCCATCTCATGTCTTATAAAGTCCTAATTTGCTGCAAAATTTGACAGAAAGGTCATTGGCTAAAAGTTTTTTCAAAAGTAATGCCTGCACAGTTGAAAATGAGAGTAGGGTCATTAATTGTGTTGAAATATTATCCTCAATGATGTCACTGGTGACATCAATAGAGACAATTTTTTGCCTATAAAAGGAGTTCATCAGCTTATTGGTTTAATACACCAAACAAAGAGAAAAAATAATATATAGATAGGTGTGATTAAAAAAAATAAATAGAGTGAGCGATATTTTAGTAAGGTAAGAGTCAAAAGAATGTTATTTCTTTTGTGTGGTAGTCATTTTGACTATTATACTTGTAACTACGATTTAAAATTCCTTACTATAATAATATCGGTTGCTCCTCTTGGTCCGTGATTTTTCCCTTATTTAAATGGATTTTCACGTAAAATTCTTGGTGTCATTATTTTTCATTATTTCCCTATTATTTTGCCACATATACTTTTATTGCTATTCCGCATTTTGTCCAACAAATTGGCATCAGAGAGCACACGATTTACAATATCTGTATTTTTTGATAAATGACGGATGCCAACACAAGTAGAATGGTTACTTTGAATTGCATTAACTATGACATTTGAAAAGAAAATATGAAAGATCTACTCTATGTCAAGAATTTTCACCAACCAGTATTTGACATCATAAAATCTGAAAATAAAACGACGATGAGTGAAACCTGTTGCACAGACAAATTTGTGGTTTTATTAGGTAGTGGATTGATGACAATGTGTTGAACCATATTTCTGGGTAGACACATGTTCGGTTCCTATGGGAGCATCTTGAAAGTTTGTATGCTCAAAAGACTAGAAATAATAAGATGTTCTTGATAAAATAAATGTTGGGGTGAAAATACCATGATGGTTCTCCGATTACAAATCACCTGAATAAGTTTCAGGGGATCATGAACCTGTTATTTGCTACGGACATTAAGTTTGATGAAGAAATTAAATGTTTGTTTCTACTTGGTTCCCTACCAAATTCTTGGGAAACATTTAGAACTTCATTATCAATTATGCTTCCAATGGTGTGATCTCTATGAATTTTACCAAAAGCAACGTTCTTAATGAAGAGATGAGACGAAATTTTCAAGGTTCCTCTTCATTTGATGTCTTGGTGACTGGAGCTAAGGGAGAAGCAAGAATCGTAGTTCTCAAAATAGAGCACAATATAGAAGCACATCCAGAGGCAAATTTAAAGATATTGAGTGTTATCATTACGGGTTAAAAGGGCACACAAAGAAATTTTGTTGAAAGCTGAAGAAGGAGAATAGAGACAAAAAGGAAAAGAAAGAAGATAACAATGAAAATTGCATAGCCAGTGTTACCATCGAAGATCTTGTTACTATTCTTGATGCAAATCTAATAAATATTCTTTGTGATGAATCAAGCTGAGTTGTGGATTTTGTTACCGCATCTCACGTGACATCAAAGAAGGATTTTTTTCTCATCTTATACTCCAGGTAACATTGAAACCTTGAGTATGGACAATGATACTGTTTCTAAGGTAGTTGATATTGGTACAATTTATTTAGAAATTAGTACTGGATCTAAATTAGTTTCAAATAATATAAAGCATGCACCTGATGTTTACTTACACTTGATTTTTGTTGATGCGTTGGATGATGAGGGATATGTTAGTATCAATGGTGGTGTAAAATGAAAATTCATTAGAGGTTCTTTAGTTGTGACTAATGGAGACAAGCGACGTGGTCTATACTGTACTATGGCTTCTACTTGTGCTAACATGGTGAATGCAGTTGAAAGCGCTAGCTTTTCAACATTATGGCATAAGAGGCTTCGCCACATTAGCGAGAAATGACTTAATGTCCTGGCCAAGAAAAAATTGCGAACAGATTTTAAAAGTGAAAAATTAGAAAAATATGAGCACTGTTTGGCGGAAAAATAAAATAGAGTTTCTTTCAAATCTCATCCTCCTTCAAGAAAGACAGAGTTGTTTGAGTTGGTGCATTCAGATTTATGTGGTCCAGTAGAGACAAGGACTTTGGGTGATGCACTTTACTTTGTTACTTTTATTGATGATTGCTCAAGAAATCTTTGGTTCTATGTCTTAAAGACTAAAGACCAAGTGTTGTGTGTCTTTCAGCAGTTTGAGGCGTCTGTCGCAAGAGAAATGGGGAAGAAGCTAAAATGTATTCGTAATGATAACGGTGCTGAATATTGTGGACTATTTGTGAATACTACAAGCAATAAGGTAGCAGACACCGGAAGACTCCTCTTAAGACTCTTCTTAAGACTCCTCAACTTAATAATTTGGCAGAGAGGATGAACAGAACCTTGATGGAAAGAGATAGATGTTTGCTTTCTGAAGTAAAGTTATTGAACTCCTTTTAGGGTGAGGCTTTATTGACCTTTGCAAATGTTATTAACCTATCTCCTGATGTTGCTTTGCAAAGTGATATACCAAAAAAAATTTGGTATGGGAAGGATGTTTTCTATGATCATTTGAGAGGATTTGGTTGCAAGACTTTTGTACATGTGTCTAAAGATGAAAGGTCAAAGTTAGATGCCAAAACAAGGCAGTGCATCTTCATCGGTTATGGCCTTGATGATTTTGGTTAGAGGCTATATGATCTAGTTGAGAAGAAACTTGTAAGAAGTCATGATATTGTATTCATGGAAAATCAAACTATTGAAGATATTGATAAAGCAGAGAAGCTAGAATCTTCAAGTTCTGATGGTGTATTTAGTCTTGATCAATTTCCTCATACAAGTGTGCATGATGTTGATAGGCTAGATAATCATGCTGACGCCTAAAACCATGTTCCAAATCAGTATGTTGATGTTGATAATGACAATGATATTGTTGAAAATGCTTCAGTTCAAGAAGTTATGCACGAATCAAATACTCCACTTAGAAGGTCTACATGCAGCGTATTTCTTCTTTTCGTTATTCTCCTAATGAGTATGTGTTACTCACTAACGGGGGAGAACCTGAATGTTATTAGGAGGCCATGAAAGATGAAAATAAAGATCAATAGATTGAATCCATGCAAGATGAGATGAAATCTCTGCATTAGAACCACACTTATGAGTTAATGAAATTGCCTAAGGTCATGAGAGTTTTAAAGAATAAGTGAGGGTTTAAAGTAAAATTTGAAGAACACAACTTGAAGTCCAAATACAAAGCCAGATTGGTTGTCTCAGGATTTGGTCAAAAAAAAGCATTGACTTTGACGAAATATTTTCTCCTGTCGTCAAAATGACCTCTATTCGTATAGTTCTTGGTTTGGTTGCTAGTCTTGATTTAGAGATTGAGAAGATGGATGTGAAGATAGTTTTTCTTTGCGGAGACCTCGATGCGGATATTTATATGAAACAACCTGAGGGTTTCAACATAAAAGGGAAAGAAAACTATGTGTGCAAACTTAAGAAGAGTCTTTATGGCTTGAAGAAGGCTCCCAGACAGTGGTATAAAAAGTTTGAATCTGTCTTGGGGAAGCAAGGCTACAATAAGACTTCTTCAGATTACTATGTATTTGCACAAAGTTTTTCTGATGATGATTTTATCATCCTCTTGCTATATGTAGATGATATGTTGATTGTGGGCAAGAATGCTTCCAAAATTGACGAGTTGAAGAAACAATTATGAAAGTCTTTTGCTATAAAAGACTTGGGTAATGCTAAGCTAATTTTGGGTATGAGAATTACTCGTTTCAAAGAAAAATAAAACTTTACTTGTCACAGGATAAGTACATTAAAGGTGTACTGGAGCACTTCAACGTGGAGAATGCTAAGGTTGTTATACACCCTTTGCTAGTCATATGAAGTTGAGCAAGAAAATGTGTCCTATAACGAAGAAAGGGAAAAGAGCATTGTTAAAGTTTCATATTCCTCCGTAGTTGAAAGTTTAATGTATGCAATGGTGTGTATCAGAAACAATATTGCTCATGCAGTTGATGTTGTCAGCAGGTTTTTTAAAAATTTAGGAAAGAAGCACTGGGAAGCAGTCAAATGGATATTAAGATATCTAAGAGGTGTTGGGTTCATAGTAGATAAAATAAGTGTGAATGGAAAAATGGAGAGTAAAAAAATGGAGGGAAGGAGACACTAAAAATGGAAACTGTACTCCCAAATTGGCAAGTTTACTCTTTCTCCCACATTAGTGGAAGAAGAGAACTTGAGAGTATTTATATTGAGAAACACTAACTCCACATAGATAGTGAGGTAAGAACTAGACAATGCCTTGCACCATCATCATCGTCTTCGTCGTCGCTCGCTCGGCTTGGCTTCGGCTTCGAATTCGAATTCGGATTTGGATTTGTATTTGGAAAATGATCGATCGATGAGATCTATCTTTTTGGATAAATTCTAAAATTATCAATCGATGAGATCTATCTTTTTGGACAAACTTTATTTGAATTTCGAAAAATGCCAAAGGGAATAACACAGTAAATATTTTTTCTGTGTTTGATACTCCATTTATATGCATTTTGGTGATGTTTATCTGAATTGATGCGTTGTTTCAGTGAACGTTGAACATATGCATTGTTACAGTAAATAGATGCACTATTCCAGTGAACAGATGCACTGTTACAGTGAACTAGTGCACTGTTTCGCAAAATGGTGTAACGTTTCAGCAAAAATACTGCATTGTTTTGGGGAAAAACAACCATGCAATTTCACAATAGTCACACCTATAAGTTGAACCAATGCCACCTTTTCAAACAGGCATGTTATGTCTATAAAAAACTGCCTTCTTCCACAGGTTTGAAAAAAAACTGAAATTTTCAGAATAAATACTCTCTTCTTTTCTTTACAAATATTCTGTGTGATCAATCAAAGCGTTCTGTGTATTTGAAGAATTCGCCTATTTGAGGTACCGCTATAGTCGAATTGAAGGCCATTTTATCTTGGGAGAAAAAATTCCACAACCTTATAGTGAGGGGAATTATTTCCTTAAAGAAATTCCGTGAATTTAGATGACTTGGCCTATTTAATTTCTGCTTCATCTTACTTTTCCTGAAAAATAAATACACCTCTTGGAAAGGTCATTTTGATCTTGTGTTGAGGGTATTTGATACTTCATTGTGTTTTTGTTTATACTTGAACTCTAGTTGAAGTTGTTTTTGTAATATACAGATTCGGCATACCTCGACCATATTATGGGAAATAACAATCTTAAGAAAATAATTTACAGAATCTGTATTGCTTGTTTTTGGAGATTAAAGCTTAAACTTTATACTCCGCTTGAATTTAACTAGTGATTAGAAGACATAAAATCTTCATCACAAGTGAAGTTTCACTCGGTTGACGATTCGAAGTAATAAAAACTTCATCGTTAACTAGAAACAAGAAGTAGAGTTTCAAGTTATTTAACTTTATAAATAGTATTCTGAAAACTTACTAAGTTTTTTGTCTTGTGGTGATAGGATAAATGACAATTGAAATTCAAATGCATGATGTGGCAACGATTGTGGGGGCAAATAATATTGATTCATCAAGCCGCACAAATGCCCTGCCAACAATGGCACCGGCGGAGAAGCCCAAAAATTTTTCGGGCATTGACTTCAAGCGGTGGTAGCAAAAGATGTTCTTTTACCTTACCACTTTATGTTTGCAATGATTCACTAGCGAAGACGCTCCTGAGGTGCCTGAGGGAACCTCAGACAAAGACTACTTCATTATTGTAAAAGCTTGGAAACATTCGAACTTCCTTTGCAGGAATTATATTATGAGTGGTCTCCAAATGACCTCTACAATGTTTATAGTGGAACCAATACATCAAAGGAACTGTGGGGGGCACTTGAATGGAAATATAAGACAGAGGATACGGGAATTAAGAAATTCCTTGTTGCACGGTTCCTGGACTTCAAAATGATAGATAGCAAATTTGTTGTCTCTCAAGTACAAGAGTTGCAAGTCATCATACATGATCTCCTAGCAGAAGGTATATCTTTGAAAAATACCTTAGTTGAACAAATTAAAAATATTCGTAATACTCACATAAACTGTTTTGTAGGTTTAATTATGAATGATGCTTTCCAAGTAGCGGCGATAGCTGAGAAGCTACCACCTTTGTGGAAAGACTTGAAAAACTACGTAAAGCATAAGCACAAGGAGATGATTGTTGAAGATCTTATTGTCCGACTCTATATTGAAGAGGACAATAAAGCTGTTGAAAGAAGTTCAAAGGGGAATCCTACAATTAATGGAGCACATATTGTAGAATGTGACCAAAATAATTCGAATAAAAGAAAGAAAGTTGAACATGGAAGCAATCAACCCAAGAAACAGTTCAAGGAAAAATGCTTCAATTATGGCAAAATTGGCCAAAAGTCCATAGATTGTCGAGCCCGAAGAAAGTCAAGAAAAAGAATCAAGCAAATATGATTGAATCCAACAAAGAATGCAATGATTTGTGTGCTATGTTCTCAGAATGCAACTTGGTGGGGAATCCTCGCGAATGGTGGATGGATTCTGGTGCCACCCGTCATGTATGTGCCAACAAGGAGTTGTTTTTGTCATTTTCTCCGACTCAAGCAGAAGAAATGATCTACATTTCTAACTCCGCTACTGCTAAGGTGGAGGGAACAGACAAAATTTGTGTAAAGATGACTTCCGGCAAGGTCTTGACACTGAATAATGTGTTATATGTTTCGGAGTTACGTAGGAACTTAATTTCTATTTCACTCCTAGATAAGAACGGATTCAAATGTGTAACCATTTCTAGAAAAATTATAATTAGCAAAGGAGAAATATATGTAGGGAAAGGCTATCTGACCGAAGGCCTTTATAAGATGAATGTAATAACTATTGAAATAAATAAAAGTTTAAATTCTTCTTATTTGCTTGAGTCTTATGATTTGTGGTCATGTTAATTACAAAATATTACGAAAACTGATTAACTTAGAAGTTTTGCCAAACTTTGAGTGCAATAAATAAAGTATCAAATGTGTGTGGAATTGAAGAATGCAAAGCATCCTTATAAGTCCATCGAAAGAAATTTCAATCTCTTAGACTTAATACACACTGACATTTGTGATATGAATTCAACACCATTACGTGGTGGGAAAAAGTATTTCATAACTTTTATTGATGATTGCACTAGATATTGTAATGTCTACTTGCTAAATAGTAAGGATGAAGCAATAGATGCATTTAGGCAATATAAAATTGAAGTTGAAAATCAGTTAGATAAAAATATCAAAATGATAAGAAGTGATAGGGGCGGAGAATTTGAATCTCCCTTTGTGCAAATATGTGTAGAGAATGGAATAATCCATCAAACTACGGCCCCATATTCACCTCAATCTAATGGAATTGCGGAAAGGAAAAACAGAACTTTGAAGAAAATGATGAATGCCTTACTTATAAGTTCTGGTTTACTGCAAAACTTATGGGGGGAGACTATCCTTACGGCCAATCGTATACTCAACAGAGTTCCCCATAGTAAGACACAATCAATTCCTTACGAAAAATAAAAAGGAAGGAAACCAAATTTGAAATATTTTAAAGTGTGGAGGTTTCTAGCGAAGGTTCAAGTTCCTATACATAAAAGGGTAAAGATAGGACCTAAAATGGTGGACTGTGTGTTCATAAGACATGCAAAAAGTAGTAAAGCATGTCAATTTTTGGTTCATAAATCCAAACAATCGGATATTAATGAAAATACAGTAATTGAATCAAACAATGCTGAATTCTTTGAAAATATTTACCCGTATAAAACTAGACATGAACATTGAACAGTCTAGTGGAGGATCTAAACAACCTCGAGATGAACCAAGTGAGAATGTAAATAATGAAGAAAATCCAAGACGTAGTACACGTCAAAGAATTTCAACTTCATTTGGATCGGATTTTGTAACATTTCTCTTAGAAAATGAGCCTCAAACATTTAAAGAAGCGATGTCATCATCAGGCTCATCCTTTTGGAAAGAGGCAGTCAATAGTGAGATAGATTCACTCTTAAGAAATTATACATGGGAATTGGTTGACCTTCCTCCCAAAAATAAACCTTTAGGTTCTAAATGAATCTTCAAAAGAAAAATGAAGGCGGATGGTACTATTGACAAATACAAGGCAAGACTTGTAGTAAAAAGGCTTCAAACAGAAGGAAGGCCTTGACTACTTTGATACATACTCGCCAGTAACAAGGATATCCTCGATTCGAATGTTAATTGCCTTGGCGGCAGAATATGATCTTCAAATTCATCAAATGAATGCGAAGACCACAATCCAAAATGGAGACTTGGAGGAAGAAATATACATGGAACAACCTGAGGGTTTTGTGGTTCCAGGAAAAGAAAATAAGGCGTGTAAACTTGTTAAGTTATTTTATGGACTAAAACAACCACCGAAGCAATGGCATGCAAAGTTTGACCAAACCATGTTGACAAATGGATTCAAGATAAATGAATGTGATAAATGTCTTTACATTAAAGACACTCCAAATCACCAAGTCATTGTTTGTTTATATGTGAATGATATGTTAATCATCAGTAGAGACATTTCTGACATAAATACGACAAAATGAATGCTCGAGAGAAAGTTTGATATGAAAGACCTTGGAGTTGCAGATGTGATCTTAGGTATAAGAATCCATCGAACTCCACAAGGGTTAGCATTATCACAATCTCATTATATCAAAAAAGTACTTGACAAGTTCAAGTATATGGAATTCAGTATTGCCAAGACTCCATTAGATGTGAACTTTGCACTTCGAAAGAATGAAGGTGAAAGTGACTCCCAATTGGAGTACGTAAGCGTATTGGGATGTTTAATGTATATAATGAACTGTACACGACCAGACATAACCTGTACTATTAGTAAATTGAGTCGGTACAAGATCAATCCCAATAAAACTCATTGGATGGCAATGAAAAGAGTTTTGGTGTATCTTAAATACACTCAAAACTATGCTTTGCATTATAATAAATGTCCTATGGTAATTGAAGGATATAGTGATGCAAATTGGATCACCGGATCGAACGAAATAAAATCCACAAGTGGATATGTATTTACTATTGGTGGAGGAGCAGTTTCTTGGAAATCATCCAAACAGACTTGTATCACTCGCTCTACAATGGAATCTGAATTTATCGCATTAGATAAAGCCGGTGAAGAAGCATAATGGCTCTAGAATTTCTTGGAATATATTTCGTATTGGCCCAAGATAGTGGCACCAGTATGTATATACTGTGATAGCCAAGCGACAATAGGTAGGGCAGGAAACATGATGTACAATGATAAATCTCATCACATACGACGGAGACATAATACCGTTAGGGAACTTATCTCTAGTGGAATTATCACTATTGACTATGTAAAGTCAAAGTATAATATGTCGGATCCACTTACAAAAGGCCTATCTAGAGAAGGAGTGGAAAGAACATCCAAGGGAATGGGTTTAAGGCCTAAAACGAGTCAGCATAGCGTTAACTCTACTTAGCAGACTGGAGATCCCAAGAGCTAGGTTCAAGGAGATCAAACAAAGTTGTGTCTGACAGGTTCAACATTATCAAATACCCAACCCATTCTCATGATGTAGACAATATTTAGTAAACAAGGATAAGACTTTAGGTGACAAGTCTTTTAATGATTATCTAAATTTGGCAGATTTGACCAAATTGTTTAATCTACAGGATTGAAATTTTAGAAATCACCTATGTGAGGGCGAAGTGGAAGTCGCTTCAAGGAGAATGTTAGTAAAGGTCTATTCTCTAAGCTCTCATGAAACCAAGACGTGTTCATGGCTGAAAAGAACAAAACCATGAGAACCATAAACGTTAAAAGGCTGGTTGTGTGACATGTATTGTCTAGGTGTACAATAAAGTTCAACGATTCAAAGATATCAAATCTACCGATTGACCTAGTGCATCCGATGCATGTTCACTATGAAAAGTTCAAAGGGAAACCTACTTATCTAGATGTAATCAGTCTTTGCTTGATGATCACATTCTTTTCCGTAAAATTTTTATAAAGAATAATCATTCCCATTCATGTTGGGGATTGTTGGGTCTATAGTAGATGAAAGAAGTGTGAATGGAAAAATGGAGAGTAAAAGGATGGAGGGAAGGAGACACTAAAAATAAAAAACGTACTCCCAAATTGGCAAGTTTACTCTTTCTCCTATATTGGGGGAAGAAGAGAACTTGAGAGTGTTTATATTGAAAAATAGTAACTCCACATGGATAGTAAGGCAAGAACTAGATGATGTCGCGCGCTGTCGTCGTCATTGCTCGCTCGGCTTTGGCTTCGACTTCGGCTTCGGATTTGGATCGATAGATGAGATTTATCTTTTTGGACAAACCTTATTTAAATTCTGAAAAATGCCATAGGAAATAACACAGTAAATATTTTTTCTGTGTTCGATACTCCATTTATATGCATTTTGGTGATGTTTTTCTGAATTGATGCGTTGTTTCAGTGAACGTTGAACAGATGCACTGTTACAGTAAGCAGATGCACTGTTCTAGTGAACAGATGCACTGTTACAGTAACAGATGCACTGTTCCAGTGAACTAGTGCATTGTTTCGCGAAATAGTGTAATGTTTCAGCAAAAATACTGCACTGTTTTGGGGGAAAACAGTCATGCAATTTCAGAATAGTCACATCTCTAAGTTTAACCAATGCCACCTTTCTGAACAGGCATGTTATGGCTATAAAAACCTGCCTTCTTCTACATGTTTGAAAAAAAATAAAATTTTCAAAATAAAAACTCTCTTCTTTTCTTTACAAATATTCTGTGTGATCAATCAAAGCGTTCTGTGCATTCGAAGAATCCGCCTATTTGAGCTACCGCTATAGTCGGATTGAAGACCATTTTATCCTGGGAGAAAAAATTCCACAACCTCGGGTACAGTGAGGGAAATTATTTTCTTAAGAAAATTTTGTGAATTCAGACGAATTGGCCTATTCAATTTTTGCTTCATCTTATTTTTTTCTTGAAAAATAAATACACCTCTTGAAAAGGTCATTTTGATCTTGTGTTGAGGGTATTTGATACTTCATTGTCTTCTTATTTATACTTGAACTCTAGTTGAAGTTGTTATTGTAATATACAGATTCTGCATACCCGATCATATTGTGGAAAATAACAAGAGGAACCTCAAAAGTTTGTTGGTGTTTTGAAGGATCTGATCCAATCTTGAAGGGCTAGACAGATGCTGATATGGCGAGTGATCTTGATAACAAAAAATCTAATACTGAATTTTTGTTTACATTCTCATGGGGAGCTATATTATAGCGTCGAAGTTGCAGAAGTGCATCGCACTATCTACAACTAAAGCTGAGTAATTGCAGCTACTGAAGTTGGCAAGAAAATAATATGGCTTAAATGGTTCCTTCAAGAACTTGGATTGCACCAAATGGAGTACGTTGTCTTTTGTGACAGTCAAAGTGCAATAGACTTGAGCAAGAACTCTATGTACCATGCAAGAACAAAACACATTGATGTGAGGTACCATTGAATTCTTGAACAAGTGGAGAACAAATCGCTCTATGATAAGAAGATTCATACGAGTGAAAATCCCGCGGATATGATGACGAAGGTGGTACCAAAAGACTAGTTCGAACAGTGTAAAGAACTTGTCAGCATGAGATTTCTCTAAAAAGACGAGGATACCTCCTCCAGATGCATGGGACAGGAGGGGAGATTTGTGGGGTCCATCCTATGCCATATAAAATCCCAATTGGTTGTAAAATTTGACAAAAAGGTCATTGGCTAACATTTTTTTCAAAAGTAATGCTTGCAAGGTTGAAAATGAGAGTAGGGTTATTAATTGTGTTGAAATATTACCCTAAGTGATGTCACTGGTGATATCAATAGAGACGATCTTTTTTGCCTATAAAAGGAGTTCATCAGCTAGTTGGTTTAATACATCAAACAGAGAGAAAAATAATATAGAAAGAGCGGTGAGGTATTCTACAGACTGTGAAAAAAATAGTCTGTGAAGAAAAATTAAAGTGAACGATATTTTAGTAAGGTGAGAATCAAAAGAGGGTTATTTCTTTTGAATGTGTAGTAGTCACTTTGAGTATTATACTTGTGATTACGGTATAAAATTTCTTACTATAGTAATATTTATTGCTCTTCTTGATCCGTAATTTTTTCCCTATTTAAAAGAATTTCTACATAAAATTCTTGGTGTCATTTTTTTTTATTACTTTCTATTATTTGCCACAAATACTTTTATTATTATTCTGTATTTTGCCCAACACTTCTGTGATTCATTCTCATCGATCTATCCTCTGTTATGGGTGTCACAAAAAGATTGATATCTAGTACATTCATGGTTCGGAAAAATAAAAATGCCTTTATAAATCGAATATACATTTTATTGTGGGATTATACTGACTACTGAATATTAATTAAATCTTAGTTAACTAATTTATATTTATAATATATTAAAAGTGTGAAAGAACTTAGATATGTTGTTTGAATTTTTTGTCCTTCATTAAAAATTTTTATTTTAGACAAAATCGTCTTTTCACTATTTTTTTCTAATATTTAAGAATTAAAAATTAATTAAATAATTTTATAGTGAAACCTTTCCTTTTTAGAAGTCATCAGAATTAACGACAACTAATACTTTTTTTATTAGTTTAAGAATTCTAAATCAACTAAATTTTATTTTAAAAAGATTTGAAAAATCTAAAAATAAATATAAAAATGTTAGAATAAGAAAAATTAAGAAATACCAAATTTTTAAAAGTTTTAAGTATTTAATAAAAATGTAATCAATGATTTTGTAAAGATTTAACTTTAAAAACAAGGAAAGATTTTAAATAAAAAAAAAAATAGTTGTACCACAAATATGATTCAAATTAATGTGTCTCTCTTAGCCTCTACTAACAAGGAAAAGAAAAACGCAAAAGTGATAAAATATATGTTTATATTTATAATATTTTATTATATTAAGTGGATCGTATTGGTTTGAAGGAGAGTGGTTTTTTTTTATTTTTTTATTTTTTGGGGGGAGGTGGGTGAAGGTTTTTTTAAGATATATGAATAAAATATCAAAAATGAAGATTTTTTATGGTTTTCTGTGGTGTTTAGCCTACGGATTGATGGGAGCTAACTATTCCATTTCTCAATTTTTTTTCAAAATTACTAAGAATCCCTGATTTAATCTATACATATACATCACATTTTTTCAGATACATTATTAAATTCTATACAAATACATCACATTTTTCAGTAATATATTCGAACTTGTAAGTAAAACTAGAAATTTATATAATCATATTTAAAAGATTTGAAATTTTAAATAGTTATAATAAATTCAGTTTTAGTATGATGTAATTTTTCCTAAACAAATAATTTTCCAGAAACATGATTGTGCGTTAGATATTAAACACTTCATCCGTTTTATATTAGTTGGCCCAAATAGATTTGGCGTATCAATTAAGAAAAATATTTATTAGGGATTTATTTTGTTAAATTAGTCTTATTAATTATACTTTGAAAATATAAATTTGAATATATACAACTTGTTTAGTCAATGATAAGGGCATTATTGGAAAAACATATTAAAATGATTTTGATTTCATCAATGCAACAACTAAATTGAAATAAAAAAAAAAATTAGAAAAAGGCCAACTAAAATGAAACGGGGAGTACGTTACTGATTAATTATCTTGTCGGCAGCTATATTTATGATCTTATAATATAAATATTTATGTTCAGCTCAATAATATGATCATAGTGTAATATAACACTGTTAAACACACATGGCCACGTTTGTCTGAATTCAAAAGAGAATAAATCAAACGAGTTAAATAGTAAATACTTAAATTTGTGACCTTTTGTATTGGTGAATAGCAATATATTTATATACTCATGTTGCATGAAACTATTGGATATATATATATATATATATATATATATATATATATATATATATAATTTATATATTTATATATATATAATTTTTACTTTTTATTTTTATTTTTGAAAATAAACTGATTTCATTTATCAAAAATGATATTTACATCTCAAGACAAAATTAGAAATGCTGGTTTAGAAATTGTAGTGGTGGATATATATATATAACATTTACCATTTTGGGGTGGTGGTGTTCATTTGGTGTACTATACCCATATTGGAGTCCCGATTAATCTGGATCGCGTATTACAGGGCCCATTCTGGGAGTGTCGCTTCCAATGAAATTTTCTCCATACTCAGAGCTCGAACCTGATACCTCCGATTAAGGGTGGAGTAGTCTCACCACTATACCACAATGATGTTGGTACATTTACATATTTAATATCGAGTTAAAGATAGATTTCAAAATTTAAATTTCTCAATTCAATTATTAAGACTCTTAGCACATCATATTCATTATTTTTAAAAGCATAGATTTGGATTTATTATTTGTTACAATTTTGGTTGAATTTATAATTTTATATTTAAAATATTAGATTCTGATCAACTCGATATCATAATAAACATAATACGTTTCTTTAGAAAGAAAAACACGAGAATAACGATTTGGAAACAACCCAACAAACACCACTAATTCGTATTATTTGCCGGTGGTTCAATTTGTGTGATGCATTATTGAATACTGAATTATAAACTATATTATAAATAAGTTTTAGTTATTTCTGTAATTATAAATTATTTTATTAAACTTAGAATTAAATACTTTTTTGGGGACACACTAGCTATATACTCTCTCCATCTTAAATTATCTATCGTATTTCTCTTTTACATGTTTCTTAGAAAACTATTAAATTAAGAAGGATCTTAATAATCTTACTCTTATTTATGTCTTAATATACAATCTCTATTCATTAAAATTTACATATGTATGTCAACTCATAATTGAAGAGGCTTTTAGTCTTCAAGAACAATTACTCTCTCCGTTTTAATTTTATTGTCTGATTTTGACTTGATATGAAATTTAAAAAGTAAAAAAGTTTTTTGAATCTTATGTCTTAAACTAAAGATATATTGTACGAGTATAATCTATCAAAATTTAATCTCATAGTTTTAAACATGTCATATGAAAAATTAGAATTAAAAATTACCAAAAAAAAAAAAGAAAGATCGAGGCATTCCTTTTTAAGCCGACCAAAAATGAAAGTAAAACAAACAAATTGAAAATAAAGTGAGTTTTAATTAAGGATAAAATAAAAAAGAATAATTAATTAATCCTGAATTTCTAAAATGACAAATAACTTGAAATAATTATTTCCAAAAACCACGACAAATAATTTGAGCCACTAAATATATAATAGACCACGTACGTAAGAAACTGTTCATTATCTATATATAGTACTATTCATTCTCTGTATTTTTGTCATCCTTTATAATATATACTACTATTTTTGACACTCTTGTTGTCACATTTGTAAATTTATAAGAAGAATGGGAATGATGATGGAGATTATGAGACATCCAGATGAATTATATCCATTAATGAAGCTCATTTTATCAGCTAAACTCGTCGAGATGAAGACTCCAGTGTGGCTGTCGCAGCCACACTGGGCCTTCTGCTACGCTACTCTTCGCAAAGTGTCTCGTAGCTTTGCCCTAGTCATTCAACAGCTACCTAGTGACCTCCGCGATGTTGTAAGTTAAATAAGATTTTCTTTCTCGAAAGTCAAATTGCATGAACTTGAATTCGGTTTAAAGTAAGGAAAGGTGTAAGTTAAGAGACAACAATAAGTTAAAATAAAATTTTAACGTACACAACCTTATCGTGCATTTCTACAATTCAACTATGCAGGTTTGTGTTTACTATTTGGTTCTTCGAGCGCTTGACACTGTTGGTATGTTCATCTCTCAATAGTTTAAATTTCATGAATATACGATACGAAATCTATTACTGGACTTCACTTGTGGGATTACACTGTATAAGTCGTTGTATTATATTGTACGAAAATTGGTTGATTGATGTAAGTATTAATGTTGTTTTCACTAATTTTTTTTTTTTTTTTACCTTCAAATGTACAGAGGATGATACCAGCTTAGACACTGAAATTAGAGTACCTATATTGAGAAAATTTTATTGCCATTTCTATGATCCTGAATGGCATTTTTCATGTAAGTTTTCTTAATTAATCTTAGTTTTGTTCTTCACTCTGATAATCAACTTGTTAATTTAACAACTATGTTATTGTTGCTTTGTGTAATTAAAAAGGCTCGATTTGGAAAATATTTGACAATCAAGTGTTTTTGGTTTGAGTTTTAAGTTAGGAAAAATGCTATGTTTCCATCTTGAACTATACATGAAATTGCTGAGATACACCCGAACTTTAGGAGGGTCCTAATACCCCTGGACTAATTAAAATTGTATTTTTGTCAACCTTAGTGTCTACATGGCACATCAGTGAATCAACACACTGAAGGTCCACGTAAGCACACGTATGTGCCACGTAGGCACTAAGGTTGCCAAAAATACGGTTTTAATTAGTTCAGGGGTAATAGGACCCTCCTAAAGTTCGGGTGTGTCTCAGCAATTTCGCGTACAGTTTAGGGTGGAAACAGTGCATTTTCTCTTTAAGTTATATACACCATCAGTTTAAAAGGATAGTCCGGTTCTCAAAGTTTCTGCTATGAGTCCATTTCTGCTAAAGGTTGTTTCCACAGCTCGAACCTGTGACCTCCTTGTCTCATGGAAGCAACTTTACGGGTTACGTCACGGCTCTCATATACACCATCACTGTATTACAAGAAATTCTCTAGCTAACCAACCTTCTTATGCATTCTTTCTTAACATCAGGCTTATAGCTACTAGATAGATATAATAAGATAACTCCAACAATTTCTTTGTTTCAACACGAGTACTAACTAGGGTCTCGAATCAGTAACCAATGGCTTTTAACGATAGACATTTTGCCACGAAGTTGGTGGGCTTATCGTGAATTAGGTTGGGGTGCTATAATTTTTAAATTACTGGGTCACCAAAAGGTATAAGCCTCCTTAAAAAGTTGTTGCATTCTTTGGAAATTAGACAAATTACCTGCTATAACAAGTAAAAGTTGATATGATGGTGTAAAAATTTCTTATACTGACGGTATATATAACTTAAATTAATTTGGTTTTCTTAACTTCATCTTCCAGCATTAGTTATTTCCACTACATTGTTGTTTCCTAGTCCTCTTCTATATTATTTGAGCCTTTTCTTTCTTATCTTATGATATTTATGTTATGTTTATTTATTAGGTGGTACAATGGCCTTCAAGGTTCTTATGGACCAATTCCATCATGTTTCCACTGCTTTCCTGGAGCTAGATAAAAAGTGAGTTCTGAAAAAAAAAAAAAAGTTGTTCTCTTTCTGGTATTGACATATTGTTGCAGATTGAAAATTGATCGTAAAATATTTGGACGATTTGTAAGAGTTAAAGGTACTAATAAACAGTCCATGTATAGTAGTAACACAATACTATATAAAAAAAAGAGCAGCCCGGTGCACTAAAGCTCCCGCTATGCGCGGTGTCCGGGGAAGGGCCCCACCACAAAGGTGTATATTGTACTCAACCTTACCTTGCATTTCTGCAAGAAGCTATTTCCAAGGCTTGAACCCGTGACCTCCTGGTCACATGGCAGCAACTTTACCAGCATTTGTATTTGTAAATGAAACGTTCTGCATATTTTGCAGTTATCAGGAGGTGATTAAGGATATTACGAAGAGGATGGGTGAAGGAATGGCAAAGTTTCTATGCAAGGAGGTGATCTGCCGAACTTCATTGCATATGTTAACTAGAATGGACGGGTTCAAGTCTTCGTGTCTTTATTTTTCTATTCCTCTCCGTGTTTCAGATCCCTCGAAAAAAATCAGTCGATGAACAAATTACTAGTACTTCTGCTATTAAAATTTCAGTGATATAAGAACTATTGCCCTATTATGAATTATGTGTTATGAAAAGAAACAAAAGTTGACAGAATCTACATATGAGAAATGCTTGATCTTTGCTATATTGGTTTTAGTCTTGTTAGTCGTTACGCTTTTGATTGTGGATCTAGTACAGGTGGATTCAATTGAACTCATTGCTTTCGATTGAACTATGTACGCATATGCAAAAAATATTAAAATGTATGCGTGATAAGATCAAACTTATTCTGAACTCGGTGACTCTAAATCCTGAACTCACTCATGCTTATATGATCACTCGTCCCCTTAATCCTCGTAAACTTCACATACTAATCGTTTGGTCTGATGCAGGTAGAAACAATCGAAGATTATAACGAATATTGTCACTATGCTGCTGGACTTTGTGGATTAGGCTTGTCAGAACTTTTTTACGCCTCTGGAAGAGAAGATTTAGCACCAGAATCCCTCTCAATTTCCATGGGTTTATTTCTTCAGGTATTCGCTCCTAACATTTTAAATGCTCTGTAAACTGGCTAGTGATACGAGTATATTTGGCGATATGTTTCAGAAAATAAGCATCATTCGAGATTATCTGGAGGACATAAATGAAGTTCCCAAGTGTCGTATGTTTTGGCCCCGACAAATTTGGAGCAAATATGCTAACAAACTTGAGGTTTGTTTTCATCATAAGAAGTACTATTACTTGTTTGAAGTTCATACGTTGATTCGTTGCTCTTTAACAGCCATCTTCTTTACGTGCCTCAGGAATTTAAGTATGAGGAAAACTCGGTCAAGGCAGTACAATGTCTAAACGAAATGGTCACTGATGCTTTATTGCACGCAGAAGATTGCCTGATTTACATGTCTAATGTACGAGATCCAGGTCTCTTTCGGTTCTGTGCAATTCCCCAGGTATATATAAATCCTGTCCTGCGAATCCTATTCTTTTGTACCACGCATATTAGTCTGCTAACGCTTATGAAAATGTTACATGTTCCGTTCTGGAAAGTGTAAACAAAATCAATTCAAGCTTTACATATACGTACATAGGTGATCACTGCTTTGTGACTTTCTTATACTACCAGATCATAAATATGGGGAATTTGGCGATGTACTACAACAACGTTGAAATTTTCAAAGGCGTTGTTGAAATGAGACGAGGTAAAGATACATCGACTTACCAATATACATGCCAATTGTTTCTTACCGGCTAAATTGCTAACGCTTTTTGTGAATAACAACAATTCCTCACTGTTTCGCTTACTTGTATCTTCTTTCAAGGCCTCTGTGCTAAGATTATTGATCAGACGAGGACAATGACTGATGTCTACAGAGCTTTCTTCGACTTCTGTTGCATAATGGAATCAAAGGTTTTACATGTACTATTATGTATACTGTATGCTCGATCTCGTTGGCTTACTCATGTTTACTTCTTTGTATTTTGACTCTCCTTAGTGAAAATCCCGACTCCACCACGGTATAGAGGTATTGGCCGAGTTCAGAACCACTCAATTTTCCTCTTTTCACGTTCACATTTGCATCGTTTGAGTTTTTCATCCAGTAGTGAAGATTCATATAGACGACTCCTACTTGTTTGACAGTGAGGCGTAGTTATATATGAAACCTTTGATGTTCAAATATTAGCTGAAAACTTCTTCTTTATGTCGAGTTTTGATTCTTTTAATTTCATCATGCTCGATGAAACAACTTATCAATCGATTCCTTCAGGTTGATCGTGATGATCCAAATGCATCGACTACTTTGAAGAGGCTTGAATCAATCTCGAAAACCTGTATAAACTCTGGAACCTTGAAACAAAGGTCTGTTATATTTACTAGTCATTTTTTTTCTGGAAATTTATTTGTCATTATCAGTTTATGACTCTTTATCTTCTACCAGGAAATTTCACATATTCAACCATCAGCCTGAATTTATTATTCCATTTTTGGTGAGTTTTTGAAAAAAAAATTAAAAAAAATCTGATATTTAAGGCTGCGTACGATACACCCTTGTGGTGGAGTCCTTCTCCGGACACCGCGCATAGCAGTAGCTTTAGTGCATCGGGCTGCCCTTTTTTTTTACACATCCATGTAATGTTTTCTTATTATACTCCAATTTCTTTTGCAGATTACGTCCTTTCTCATCATGCTGGCTATTCATTTATCAACAAAAATACCTTAGAAACCTTAGGTGAGCATTCAGATGACTGTATGTATTCTTACTTGATTTATAAAAAAAAAAAAGAGTTATTAAAAAAAAAAAAAACTAAACAAATCAATAATAATATCCTATCAGAACAATACTATTGGGCTCACATTTTGTCAAGTCAATCATATTCAGACAACATTTTGTTTTCTAAATTGTGACAAAGAAAACACTGAAAACTTTTGTGCTATGTTCAATATTTTTGGTCTCTATTGCAAGGTAAAGTGGTGGAGCCAGGATTTTCGTTAAGGGGTTTAGAAGTAAATATGAGAACTAATCGAAAGGGTTCAGCCTCTACTGTATATACATAAAAAATAATTTTAACTATATATAAATAGTAAAAAAATTTCACCGAAGGGGGTTCGGATAAACCCCCTCGACCAAGTGTAGCTCCGCCCCTGGGTAAGGCTGCATATGAAAGACCCTTGTGGTTCGGGAGCTTTAGTGCATCGTAATGCCCTTTTTTGTTTTTCTAAATTTAAGAACAACCATTCCTAGTTTCACTCGGGGGCAGATGTAGAGAATGTGTTATGAGTTCATGTGAACACGGTAGCTTTTGTTGATATCATATATTCACTAAATACATACAAATATTTGACTATGAACTCAATTATCATTTTCTTTAAAACCTATAAACTTCAAATCTTGAATTCGCCTCTAATTTTTCTAAGTTTCAAGATATTAGGATTAGCATTCAATGGTAACTTTTGATTAAATACAGAGTTAATAACTCAAATGGTCACTGAATTTATGACTTTTTTCTCAGAAAGTTACTCAACTTTAATTTTCACTTTAAAAGTCACTTAAGTATGAATATTTTACTTATAAAGTCACTCAACCTATTTAATTATTTGTTTTAATTAAAATTTTCTAACTTAAAATTTTATTTTAAAACCAAAATTCTAAAAAAACTAAAAAAATATTTGAACCATATTTATTACATATTCTCATGTTTACTTTATATTTAACCCTCTGAAATTTTAAAATATCCTAAATAGTTCATATCAATTCACTTATAATGTTAATATTAATTTTTAAGATTTTTCGAATCGTATTCATTTAGTTGATTAGATTTAATTAACTTTCAACGTGATACTTATTTATGAAATTGATTTTCAATCATAATGCAATTTTTTATATTACCACTTGTATAATATACATATTCATCAAATAAATACAATGAATTCTATTCTTAATAAGCTAATAAAAGGGATTGTTATAGATTTTAAACTAAAATGATATGATATAAAACATTACCAAATGTTATTAAACATTCGTACATTATAATATATACACTGCAATGGATTAAAATTACCCGCAAAAATTGTACAATCAAATGACTGCGGTTTTAGGATATTAATTGATGATTTGTATGACTATATACAGTTTATAGTATAGAGTAATCGTTAGACAAGAAAATAGCAGTAAAATTAAAATTCTAAGAAATAAAAAAGATATTCAATTAAACCATTTAAATGAATTTTGGATATGGCCGGATCACTAAATTGATTGTTTAAATGAAAATCTTTTTTATTTCTTAAAATTTTTGTTTTAAATAAAAATTACATGATTACAAATTTTAATGAAAAAAATTAATTAAACAGCTTGAGTGACTTTCTGAGAAAAGAATTCATAATTGAGTGACTTTTGAAATAAAAATTAAAGTTGAGTGACTTTCCGAGAAAAGAACTTATTGACTGACTTTTGGAGTAAGAATCTGAGTGACTTTCTAAAAGAAAAATCATAAGTTGAGTGAGCATTTGAGTTATTAACTCATTAAACACAAGAAACATGGTGTTAATACTGCTAATTTTTCATATTGTGGAAATACTACTCTACTTATTTTTCCTTCAATCTGTTTAATTTGCCCATTTTCAATGACAGAAAGGATGGATTATGTCGAATTCCAAGCAAGCTGAGATCGGTTATATGAAACTCTCATTATTTATGTCGAATTCCAAGCAAGCTGGAATCGGTTATTTGAAATTCTTATGGTTTTTGTCTCTTCATTTAAGCTCATTTCAATCCATCCAAGATGAACTATTTAAACTTGTTTCCATCTAACGCACATTTAATACTTTCTTAATTATTTTAGATTCATTCTCGATAAATTCTAAAATGTAACCATTCCTTCGTTGGAAATTGTACTAGATGAATCGAATATGAAGAATTATTTTCGTGTATTTATATAAACTCTTGAATTGCCTCGACTCTGAGTGTTGGGCATGCATTGGTGTGCGCCCTAAAAAAAATTAAAAAAAAAAGTAAAATCAAGAAACAAGAGAATCGAAGTATAGTGTTGAACAAGTAGGTGTAGCTGTTGAGTTCTACGGCGGTGAACTCAATGGTGTCAGTTATAGTGATCCTGCTGCTGTGAAAAAAATTGTTAGACGTGCTCAATTGGATGAAATTTTTGAATTAGATCGTGCTACTTTGAAATCCAATGTTATTTTTCGTAGCAGTTCCAAGGGGTTGGTTTGCTTTCTTCGGACACATTTGTCATGGTGCTAGAACCTTGTTCAGAGATTTTTTTTTTTTTTTGCTGGTATTGACCCAGATTTAGATGCTCAAGTCGAATTTGTGGCATTCCAAAAACTTGGAGATCCAACTACAAAAAGACAGGCAGAGCCTGATACAACATTGCTTTGGTATCTTTCTTTTTGCCACGACTTAAAAGTAAGACAAACACAAGTTATCTAATCCATAATCGTATTCTCCAACAACGATATTAAAATTTTATGTCGCCCAAATTACATCCCGCTATAGTTTGTCAGAAGCTTATAGTTGGTAAACCACGATAAAGGTGATTCAAAAGTACTTTTTAGGTAGGATGTTTGATCCTTCACGTGTTAGTCTTTTATTACAGCAGCTTACAGAATATGGTCAGTGGTGTGGGGCTGTCATAGGGGCCCAAAGGTGTCATGGATCTTTGCACTTTTGTTGTCACATTTCCACCCAAAAAACTGATATGGTATGACCATTCCCAATGCAACCCCAACTAACCAATTCAATGCAATGAATTATATCACAGCCCCTTTTTCTAATTGGGCAACAAAAGAGGCATAGCAGTAAGCAGAGGGTGTTGCTTAAACTTTTCTGGTCATTCAAATAATTGAATAGTGTTAAGAGTTGTGACCCGAGGTATGGACCTTTATGTTTTTGAGTCTAGGACCTATTTGTATGCACGTATTATATAAGTGTGATTTAATGAGCTGTTTTGGGTCATTCTTATACACATGAAATTGAGACTATCGTTTCCAACATTGTACTCTCTCTTCATTATAGTGAATTCCTCTACCTCTGCCTATGGTTTTTCCTGCAAGGGTTTTCACGTAAATCTGAATGTTCTTATTTTTCTTTTGCGTGTGGTTTGTTTATTTTCTACCCGATCATAACAAATAGAATCAACGTATCGAAGGGCGCGGCCTAGTAGTCAATAAAATAAATTGAAAATTATGAAATTATGGATAATGTTATTTAGTATTTGTGTTGGTGTAAGGTATTAGTTATCCTATAAAATCAATCGATGTTCGCAAACTGGTCAAAAACACCATGATTATCAAATAAAAAAGAGTTATTGGTTGAAAACACACTTAAAATATCCTGATTTTTTTGAGTTTCATACCTAACTATCAACTGTGTAAGTATCCTGCCTGAACTATCATCAACTATATAGCAAAACACACCTCAACTATCAATTGTTCAACTTTCCTACCTGAATAATAATGATATTTCAGATAGGAAAAGTGAACAGTCGATATTGAAGTGTGTTTGATAAATGATGAGGAAACTCATACACAGGGTATTTCAGATTGAAACTCAAAAAATCAAAATACTTTAGGTGTACTTTGACGGTTCACTAAAAAATAAAATTAAAAATAGGATAGGAATCAGATAAGGTTACCATAAGAGAAGAAAGAGACACAAAATGCCATACATGCAGTTAAAGGATTGAGTCATATAGGCTTTAATATTTTAGATATGTTTGACTTCCACCAATAACAAACTAAGCCATCAGCATTCTTATTGGTTGGTCTATAAATGGAAAGAAGGGATCTAACAGCTCATATATGAGATCAAGTGGCTAAAAAGAACCATTGACTTTTGTGCTAACTCACTCTTAACTTTGCACTCAGTCGTAGTCGCGGAGTCAAAACTTTCCCTAATAGAAATTCAAAATATAAAGAAATAAACACATAACCTGATATGGTGACCTCAAAAACAGGTTAAGTTATTTGTGATAATCGACTAAATCACATCGATAGTGTAAAAATTCTTTGTGAAGGGGAGCCTTGGAGTAACTGGTAAAGTTGCTGCCATGTGACCAGGAGGTCCGGGTTCAAGCCTTGGAAACAGCCTCTGGCAAAAATGCAAGGTAAGGCTACGTACAATACACCCTTGTCATGGGGCCCTTCCCCGGACACCGTGCATAGCGATAGCTTTAGTGCACTGGGCTGTCCTTTAGTGTAAAAATTCTTTGTGCTATAAATGTATATAACTTAAAAGAGAAAAAGGAATGAATAATCTTATTCTTGCATGTTCTATGCAACAAATGTACACTTTCCCAACTAAATATGTTTGTTTGAACTTTGAAACATTGATAGTCTATATCATCTACCAAAAAAACAGCCAAATATCTGTCTTTTTTCTTCTTTGTAGTTATTCCTTGTAACTTTTTCTTAAAGTTTCTAGCCTCTACTCTTTTGAAAAATGAACTCCATTTAAGTATACTCCTTCACTTATACTCTTCTCCATTGTACAGAAGAAGCTAATTCTGCTCTTTGTTTTCAATCTGGCTTCTGCATTGCTGAACATTTGCAGTTCGCTCGACAATCAGTGAGTACCTATAACCATAAAACATAAATGTGTGAGAAGTTTAAAAGACAAAATTGAGTAAAGCATGGATTTACGTTGTTTCAAGATTATACCTTGTACTGTTTTTGGAGGCCTTTAATGTACTCGACAGCCAAATCTAGCATGTCTGCGGTGTTTGTTTGCTGTCGACATGAATTATACACTCAGTAAGAAAAAAAAAGGCAGCCCGGTGCACTAAAGCTACCGCTATGCGCGGTGTCCGAGGAAGGGCCCCACCACAAGGGTGTATCGTACGCAGCCTTACCTTGCATTTCTGCCAGAAGCTGTTTCCAAGGCTTGAACCCGTGACCTCCTGGTCACTTGGCAGCAACTTTACCAGTTACTTAGTAAGAAGAGGGGGGGGGGAAGTGCTGAAATTGAAGGAAATCTACCTTGTCCATGTTGGGCACAAGCTCTTGTAGCTTTCTCATTCGTTCACTTATACGCGTTCTTCTCACCTGAAATATCACCATATAATAGTCTTATCTCACGAATTCAACTAAGGTACGAAGATAATTGAACTTCAAACTTAGACTTCCTTGTAGGGAAAGTTTGAAGGTTGTTACAAGATTTTGACGATAATGAACTTAAAAGTTAGAATATTGGTCTAAACATGTAGGACCATCTGTATAACAATGGTAGTTTATGTCCTACCCTTTCTGCAATGCTCCTAGGATGAGTAGCACAGCCACGTTTGGCTCGGATCTTACAAGGAATAGTGTCTTGAAAATGCAATAACTTCTCCATAGCTGCTATATCAGCTGGTGTCTTTGGTAAACTTAGATGGTGTGACAAAATTGGAGGCCGATTTCCAAGTTCTTCAATCTGGTTGTACACAAGATTTTCGATTCAAAATCTACATAATGTAACGAAATCGATGTAGAACTATACGCTACATTTGTTCTCATCATACCTGAGCATTAGCGAATTGCTTATTCTCCTCACTATCTAACTCCCTTTTGTGGCCTATGAGCGTCTGCTGAAACTGTGAAGAATCAGTCCAAGATGTAAAAGGAAATCCCATATTGTAAAGTTGAGCTTCTGAGTTTGCATCTCCACGCTTCTCATCATCAACGAGGGCAGTTGCTATGCTGCTCTCGTTATCGACCTCTGAGATTCGAGACAACATTCCTAACGAAGAAGGTGTCACTGATGGGAAGCTAAAATGGCCTTTCAACCTACTCGAAGATGGACTTGAATCTCCATTGACACCATTTGCCATTCTATAACCTCCAGTGCCGCCTTTCAATGTGGCATAGCCTGCAAATTGCCATTCAACCAACTCAATCAGGACTAGAGAACGAAGGTAGTGAGAAGCGGAAAAATCAATAAGAAAATGGCTATCGTTCGATGTTTCTACCTAACAACCCTTGGTTCTGCTAAACAGATCACAATTACAAATACCTCGACGAATACCAACAAAATGGATGAAATACGAATTTGCTAATATGTTGAACACTTGCCTAATCTTGAATCTTAAAAGTTCGAGCTTCTAAGGAAACTAATAAAAGGATCATTCTGATGTAACTTATCCACTCAAACAGTACAACAAGAACATACTCCGCAGTCCCACTAAGTGGGCTTTGGGGAGGGTAGACTGTACGTAGATCTCATCCCTCCCTCAAAGAGAGAAGAGGTTGTTTCCGATAGACTCTCGGCTTAAGAAAAAACAATCCAAATCAGTCCAGAAAAAGAATAAACGGATGTCAAACCATAACAAAGCATTTTGAACAGTAACTACATCAAAATAATATGATGATCGAAGTACAAAAAACAAAAGATAGTAATACCGAAAGAAAAATAAAAAGAAACAAGACTACCATCATCTACTCCAAACAGATATATGAGCAGAATCTAATAAACCAGGGCAAAACCAGAGACATCAACATAAATATACTCTTTGGCATTTATCCATCTGCTTAGTCTTTTAGCAACAACTAGAAACTCTAATTCCACACCATTAAATAGCAGCCCGGTACACTACGCTCGCGCTCTATACACGGGATCCAAGGAAGGGTCGGACCACAAAGGTCTATTGTATGCAGTCCTTCCCTGCATTTCTGCAAGAGGCTATTCCCTCTGCTCGAGCCTCTGACCTCCTGCATCAAGTCTAATTTCATACCATTAAAGGGAAAGTCAGGTGCACCAAGCACCCTCTATGCACGCTATCCAAGGAAGGTAGGGACCACAAGAGTCTATTCTATGCACCCTTACCTTGCAAGGCTATTCCCACAGCTCGAACCTCTGACCTCCTGCATCAAGTCTAATTGCATACTATTAAAGGGAAAGCCAGGTGCACTACGCTCGCGCTCTACGCATGGGATCCAAGGAAGGACGGGACCACAAGAGTGTATTCTACGCAGTTTTACCTTGCATTTCTGCAAAAGGCTATTCCCACGGCTCGAACCCGTGGCCTCCTGCATCAAGTCTAATTGCATACTATTAAAGGGAAAGCCTGGTGCACTACGCTCGCGCTCTGCGCATGGGATCCACGGAAGGACGGGACCACAAGAGTATATTCTACGCAGAGGATATTCCCACGGCTCGAAGACCTCCTGCATCAAGTCTAATTCCATACCATTGCTATGCAAAAAAAAACAGAAAGTACATATATAACAGTACTTGAACTATTAACGAATGCACACAAAAAAACAAAAGATTGCCCTACAAATCAATAGTACTACTTTCCAAAAGAAGAACAAGAAGAATATCAAAACAGTACCATTTAGAGAATTGAGCTGAGAGAATAAGCCAGCTGGAGAACTGTTTTGCCTCATAAGATTTGATCCCACCAATTTATTTTGTCCACCTTGATGAATGTTATTACTATTACTACTACTTCCCAATACCCTATACCCCCCACCACCACCCTCCATAGACCCCACCACATGAACACTACTAGTACTAGAATTTTGCCTTGGATATTGAGGTGGCAAATTTGCACACAGTACTTTACTATCAAGAGAATTCTGAGACACCAATAACTGGTTACCAAGATTGAATTTTGAGCCCAACCCTTTATTCTCTATAGAAATATTTGCATTATTACCAACTCCATCAATGAAATTTTCAAGAAATGAACTTGGAGCTGATCTAAACCTTAATAAACCAGAACTGGTCTGGTTTTTTGCAAACTCTGATGAGTCCATTTTTGTCACCAAAGAAAAAAAAAAGAAAAACCTTCTTTAAATATGTGATTTTTGTAGAATATATAGAACAAGAATCAAAATAAAATCTCCATACATTGGAAAAGTTAAAAAGAGTATTTGTATACAAAAACAGCTTGTTTGTTAAGCAGTATGGAGGTACAAATAAACTTCAAGAACAAGCAATAAAGAATAGTTCTTTAAGAATTTTTTTAATTTTTTTGCAAAGAAGAGGCTTTTAGTTTTACATTTCTTAGCTTCTTTGGAGTGTTTTTTTTTTTTTTCATGAAAGGAAGTAGCAAATTATAGAAAAAAGTGATGGGAGAATTTTGGGACTTTTTTCTTTGGGGGGCAAAGAAGTGGGGGATCTAGAAACATAATGAGCAAGAATAATTATGGTGGAGTGCATGGCGGTGTCAGAAATTTTACTAAAAATGTTCAAGAATTAATATATATAACTTCCCAACTCACTAGTGATATTGTATGCTTTAGGCCACTCTCGTACGGCTTTAAAACGCGTTATTAGAGAGTAAGGCTTTCTTACTTATATACTTAGCATCCCTCCTATATTCTGTCGATGTGGGACTCCTTCCTAAGTTGGGGTATTACAATATAATTATATAATTTTTTATGAATAAAGTATAATTTTTCGACTAAGAATATTCAACTAATCATCTTTCGTTGTATGTAGCTACATCATCAATGAGCGATAAGTATTTGTTTGAACCACCAGAGTTGGTATAGTGGTTCAGCGCTATGTCCGTTAAGCAAGAGGTCGGGGGTTTGATCCCCGCTTCTGGCGAATGGAACAAATTCTGTGACCAGTTTCCTACCGTAAAATGTGCTGACCGAGGAACGAAGGATTAGTCTCATGGCTGTTGGCTATGGGGATACCTTAGAAAAACAAAAAAAAAGATAAGTATTTGTTTGAGTTAGGGAGCGTTTTATCTCAATATGAGATTTATTAGTGTATATTTAGATTGGGATAAGACATAAAAAAAAATGTATATTTTTATATATAGTTGGTATTAATTTAGGTAGGAAACAAAAACATAAATATGTCATAATTCATATATAAAATTCACAAAAACTTGATTTAAGTATATTTTTTATTGTTAACTCAATTAAACTCTAATATAGATACATCACATCGAGTGGAGAAAAACAGAATGACCTCAAAATTTGAACGGATTTTCATCACTCTTTTATATAAATTTCGTTAAAAATATGACTATTGAACATCGAATGAGAAATTAAAATAACGAAGTATTTAAAAAAAAAAAAAAAAAACTCTGAATGACCTCAAAATTTGAACCAGCTGATTCCCATTACTGTATTATAAAATATTCTTTTAATCTACTGAATTTAAAAATCTTTTTGAAAGTTTTGGTTGCATGTATATGTATTACTTGACGTTTCATGACATCAACATAAAGCAAAAGATATTTTGATTTTATAAGATTTTATAATGTGACAAAAAGCTGTTGCAGCTTTGTTTAACTTTTTAGGTTAAATTAAATTGTGAAATACAGTAAATTAATTTGGAATATGTCAAATAAATTAACTTTTACAAAGACACAGCCATAAATTTCAGACTAAATATATATTATGAATTTTTGAAAGCAAAAATTGCAGGAGTTTTCTGTTGTTTCTAATTTACAACATAGCATATATATTCCCTAATCATTACGAGGTTGACCAATTCCACAACAATGAGTAGAAGAATTAATCGTGGCGGAGCAAAGATTTTCATTAATAGATTCAAAAGTAAATATCTAAACTAATCAAAGAAGGTTCAACATTTATAATATCTATGTAAGAAATAATTTTAACTATAAATAAATAGTATAATTTTTTGCCAAAAGGAGTTCGGATGAACCACCGACCTAAATTCATTCTTAAATTAATCTCAATATTAATTGTCTCTTATCCCTTGTATCAAACGAGTATATAATAGGGGCATGTAAAAATTGAACCGATCAATAAATAAAATCGATAAAAATATTATTAGTTTATTGTTATTGGGTTATCGAGTTATTAGGTTAACGATTTTTAATGATTTTATAAATTTTTTTTATTGGGTTATTGGTTAAGTTATGATTTTTTCTTATTCGGTTGTTGGGTAAATCGAAAACCCAATATGAACATATGTACATACACACACACACACACACACATATATATATATATATAAATACATATATAAGTTTTACAAACTAACAAACCTATTTAATTTCTTGAACTAACATTCAATTTAAACTTGGAGATTCTAGTAAATTAAAAGACTTTGACTGCAACTAAGATTCCATCTCTTTTCATGTTAGTTGCTATTATTTTTATTTTATGAGTATTTTTTTATTGGTTAACTCAAATATCAATAATAGTTAAGAAGTAAAAATTAATAAATCAATAAAAAAATATCTTATTAATTTAATATATTTAAAAAATAAAAATCAATAAATCGATAGATAAACAGCCCAGTACGTAGCATAAATAACAAACTATACATATTATATGATATATTGATTAGGCCACCACTTACCACTAAAGGAAATCATGTGCACTAAATTTTGGCAGAAAAGACAAATTATATTCTTTTTTATCCCCATTTAGTAAACGGAGGCCACTTTGTTTTTAGTGTTGTACAGACAATGACATGTGATTAGTAAGCTTAAAACTACTAATTAGATCAAATCAATTATTAATTAATCAGATTACACGATAATTAGTTCAAAGATTCTCAGTTCTATTAAAAAAAAAACAAATACTAATTGTAGTACTTCAATATCTTGACAATTGTGATTGTGACTTACAATATTTCCTTTCATGTATGGACTATAGTTCTCCACGTTAATTGATGGAGGCAAAAATTAATTAGTGCCATAAACGTATCTGAAAACTTATTTTTAGAATCTAATTTTAAATTAGTATATGTAAATGTGACGTCAGTGACGAAGGGTGTGCAAATGACGATAGATAACGAAAAAAGAACTGACAGCTTTCTAGATTTGCAAGTTTTGAAGAGGGAGAAGTGAAGAGTTTTATGAGATGTAATACAAGTCCACATGATATGTATGCATCTCTAAACACGATGATGACGTAATTCAAGGAACAAATCATGAGGTCAGTTGGCCAAAGCAAAAATGTCATGGACTTGAATCGTAACAAAGATAATATCAGAACCTATTTAATTAATACTTTCTTAGTACGATATATATATGGAACGGGCTATTTGAGTGGTCAAACGAGCGAAACGGCATGAACGGAGCATTTTCGGGCCAAATTAGTGTGTTATAGCTCACGGTTCCAGGGGTGAGCTCAGGGTTTGGGCGTGTTTTGGGCCGAAAATCGATCGGGGCCCCCCAAGCAGGCTGAGGATCGGCCTAGTGTGGGTTGTTGGGGTAGGCGGGGCCATTTGGGTGGTTAAACGGGTGAAACGGCACAAACGGGGCGTTTTCGGTTAAAATTAGTGTGCCATAACCCATGGTTCCGGGGGTGGGTACGGGGTTCGGGCGTGTTTTTGGGTCAAAAATCGACCAGGGCCCCCAGTGATACGAGATCAATCCACAAGGTCCAAAAACAGGCACAAAACGTCACAAACAGCCCACAAATGCAACAACAAAATCGAGAGCCCAACACTTCAATTCTCGGCCAATAATAACAACACAAGGATGAGAAGATATCAAGGTGCTTTGGACACCAAAACAGCAACTACAACAAGAACAAGATGACCACGAGATGAGGAGAACAACAACAATACACGATTTTACTAGAACAAGAACACAAACACGATTACAAGAAACGTAAAGATAGGTCGTGAGACAAGTGAGGATATAAATCCTAAGTACCAAAGAGTATATTAAACTCTAAGACCCTTAACACCTACACACAACAATCACCTAACTCTTACCACGACATAAGAGGGCGTGAACAACTCAAGCACCAAGGCTTCTAAGCAAAATACAATCACTAGTGAATCCACACTAGTTTTTTATCCTGGTTTCGATTTACCTCAAATGAGAGAGGACTTAGGTGTTTCAAGTTTCAAGTTTATACAATGATAATCAACTAAAGAAGCAAAACCCTAATACTAAACTATATATATATCAACGCATCTATAAGTTCTTACCTAATAAACGAATAAATATTTACCTAATAAACAATAGTATGTATTACTTTCACTTGGCCATTTGGCTAACCATAATTGGATTTATGTTAGTTTTATAATAGAAAATGAACAGGAAAACTTATCTAAATATATCATATTTGCAAGATATTTATCATTTATAACTATGTATTATTAACTATATAATGGATTTTGGCCGAAACTTCTTGGATATGCTCTTGTTGGTTTGGAGGGGCGAACATGCGTTTTTTTAAAGACATATGAGCAAAACAATAAAAATTGAGGATTTTTTATAATTTTTCGTGTGTGTTAGTCTATGAATTAATGATTGGGGCGGACGTCCGAAAGGATTTTGGGCAAAACTCTAGGTGAAACTTCTCGAGCGATCTCCTGCAGCCTACTAAATAATCGAGTAATTTTGGCAGGCATGAGGAAGCCATTTTCCAAGTCAAACGGGTGAAACGATAGGAATTGCGGGTTTTTACGACTTTTGATAGATGTTAGCCCATGGTTCGGGGGTTGGGATCGGGCTAAAAAAAATGGGGGTGAAACTTCTCGAGTGGTCCCCCGATGACCTATTAAATGGATCGAGTTTGCTTTGGCGGGAATGCGGGAGCCATTTTCCAAGTCACATGGGCGAAACGACAGGAATTACGATTTTTGCGACTTTCGATGAGAGTTTGCTCACAGTTCGGGAGAGGGGCCTCGGGTTTTGGTAAAAAATTTCCGTTAAACTTCTCGGGCGATCCCCCGACGGCCTATTAAATCAATTGGGTTTCTTTGGCAGGCCGGGGGAGCCATTTTCAAGTCAAACGGGCGAAACAGTAGGAATTGCGGGTTTTTTGCGACTTTCGGTAGGTGTTAGATCACGATTCGTGGGTGGGCTCGAGCTTCAGAAAAAAATCTGGGCAAAACTTCTCGGATGGTCCCTCGACAACCTATTAAATGGATCGAGTTTCTTTGGCAAGGCTGGGGGAGCCATTTTTCAAGTTAAACGGGCGAAACGACAGGAACTTGAACAATCATGTCTATGCATAGCCTTCACTGGGCCGTTGGGCTAACCAATAACTGAGAGGCCCATCAACTATCCATTGTACCTAGGCCCAAATAGAAAATGAACAATCATGTCTATGCATAACCTTTACTTTGGCCCAATCATGTCTATGCATTGCCTTCACTAGGCCGTTGGGCTAACCAATAACTGAGAGGCCCTTTGACTATCCATTTACCTAAGCCCAAGTAGAAAATGAACAATCATGTCTATGCATAACCTTCACTTTGACCCTTGGGCTATCTATTTTCACTTGGCCCAAATAGAAAATAAACAATCATGGCCTTCGCTTTGACCTTTGGGCTATCAATTTTACCTGGCCCAAATAGCAAATGAGTTGAATGGAGCCCATGAATCCATAAACATAAGTGGGCCTATTTTTCTGGCAAATGTCTATAAGTGATCTTCAATAGAGAGACAAACAAGATATTTAACGTACAACAACATCATTGGCCACCTTTCTGTGTGTACTGTTAAAAACTTAACCATTATTAAGAATGGCCCATTGGGCCCTTGATGGAGACAGTTGTGCCTCTTGCTGTTTAGTGAAATTGACTTGTAGATATTGTCAATTCCTCATTGTTGGGCCTGCTAATGGGCTCCGTATAAGATAAAATTTACAAAGAGTCACTTCCACTTTTTAACTCTTGTATTGAAAACTAATCATTGTCTAGAAGTTTCAAATTTTACATGTAAAACTTTAGAATATTATTATGAGTATCACATATTTTAAAACGTGGAAATTCTTAACTGGTCAGCACTCTGTACTATTGTATAGGACAGAGTACTGGCAAGTTAAAAATGCCAGCGTTCAAAAAATAAAAATAACGACGAGGATGTCTCATGGTTGTATGGGCATGCTACGATAGATATGCTTAAGAACGAAGTTAAAGAGTTAGGGCGGGAGTGACCTCTATAGTAAATGAAACGAGAGAAGTGAGGATGAGATGATTTATACACGTGAAGAGGAAGCGAAGATACACAAATGTCAAGATTCATGTTAAAATTCCACAAGTGAACTCTGGTACAGTATCATACATTTTTAACGGTAAAATTTCAATTTCCATTAAGATGATTTTCCTATTTTTTTATTATAAGATTGAAAAGTGGCTAGTCCGCGCTATTACTACGTACATTTTTAATGGGTCCCAATGTACATTTTTTTTTTTTCGATCTAGAGTACATAATTTCATAATTCATTGTCTCCATTAATTCATTTGGTCCGTGAAAAACAGCTGTATTTTGGTTTAGTCATTTTCAAAGTCTGGACTAAACTGAAGTTTGTTTTCCTGTTTCCCATGTGGAGCCCAATAGCCCACTTACTAATATTTTAAAAATAACCACTTTTAAGCTTCGTAATTTAAAAAATGATAACTTTATTATAGTCTTGCTTACAAATATCCATCTGTAGTTTATTGTGTTTAGACGATCGCATTATTTTGTTGTTATTTTTGTTTCTTTCTTGTAGCATTTGTATTGTTTTTTTATTAGTTGCTATAATTTCTTCATTGTTTCCTTTTTTTTTTTACCTGAATTTATTGCATTTGAGCCGATGTTCTTTCGAAAACAGTCTCTCTACTTCCATAAGGTAGTTGTAAAATTTGCGTACACTTTATCCTCCCAGAATCTCATGATTTTACTAGATATGTTATTATTGTTATTATTATTGTTAGAGTTTCAATTTCTAGAAGTGAATTCCAACATAGAGTCATTAAGTTTTCATTGAAAGATAATGATTATTTTACAAAGACAGGGCTGAAAATAAGTCAAAAATATACAAAATGAATAGGGTCATGTATTTAATTAATGTTTTGCTCTTAAATGGGTGTGGACAGGGCCAAGCATCCTCAATCCAATGATCACTTTTACCCAATTGAAATAGGCCCTATAGGCCCACCTACAAGGTAGGCAATTGTGTGACTTTCAATTAAAAAGGACAAATAAGTTGTCCAATTAAGTGAAAGACCTCCAAATTTTTTAAATTAGGTGGGAGAGACAAAAAAATTTTGAGTTATTTTTTTTAAGTTTTTCAGTTCCAACAACTTGTCCCAGTTGTAGAACAACTTTGGTAGCTATTCGACAACTAGACGCAGTTATCGAAAAACTATCAAAGTTGATCAACAACTAAGCGCAGTTGCTTGCCTAGTTGTCAAACAATTTGGCGTAGTTGTTCGACAACTGAGAGAAGTTCAACAACTGCGCGAAGTTGTTCAGACAATTAATGTAGTTGTCCAACAACTATTTCAGTTGTTCAAGGACTTTAGTTTTTTTAAGGGACAAGTTTGTGTGACCCACTTATCTCCTTTTTTTAATTGGAAACTTGGAAGACCCTTCTGGCTTATTTTTCTCGGCAATTATGCATTAACTTTTTCACTTTTGAGGAAAAAAAATATATGGCAACAACAACAACGTACCCAGTAAAATACCACAATTAAGATCTGAAGAGGATAACATATATGCAAATCTTATCACTATCTCGGAGAGACAGAGAGATTATTTTCAAAAGATCATCAGCTCAAGTATAATAAATTCAGGTACAAAGCAAAGGAATCTAATGCAGATAATATGGCAAGCAAAATAATAATAATAATATGATATCACACTATTTGAGATAGCCTATCTACCTATAAGGTAGTGTAAAAGTCGAGAAAAATGAGCCTATAAACCCTCTCAAATCTTTAATTAAAAAATAATAATAAATGGGTCCCATAATATTATTAAGTTAAATGAAATAAAGTTGTTTAAACAACTAGGACAGTTGTTCGACAATTACATTAGTTGTCTCAACAACTATTAAAGTTGTCGGACAACTTTGCACAGTTGTCGAACAACTTTGATAGTTATTGCACAACTGTGCAAAGTTGCAGACAACTTTGATAGTTGTTGAGGCAACTTATTAAGTTGTTGGAACGAAAATATTAAAGAAAAAAAAAACTAAAAAAAAATTGTCCCTTTTACACAATTTTTAAGATTCGAAGGACTCTTACCTAATTGAGTAATTAGTTTATCCCTTTTAATAGCACATCCCGTAAAAGTTGTGTACACTCTATCCTCCATAAAATTACATTGAGTATGTTGTTATTGTATGACATTATCGATTTTGGTCTCATGAATCTCATTCCTAATAGGTTAGAAGTTACCCTGTTTGGCCATAAAAATTATAATATTTCGAAGTTGGAATTGCAGTTGAAGTTGAAGTTGGAGTTGTAAATTAAAATTGTTTTTGAAATTTTGTGAGAGAAGTATGAGTGAAAAAAGTGTTTTCAAATATAATATTGGAATTGTGTTTGAAATTTTCGTGATCAAACGCATCTTATTTTTACTTTTTTCATTAAAATGAATTAATTTTTTGGGAAAAAAAATAATTTTCATGACCAAACGAAAAGTAAGTGTTCTTACTTTTTTTTCTTGATAGTATGATTAGGAAAGCTATTTGTTTCTGCTAGACTTGTCTATTAGATAAATTCTTTTTCAAAAGTAGATAAAAAGAAAACTTATACTTATTAAACATGTGGAATTTTATAATAATTTAATTCATCAATGACAACTACATATGAAATAACCTTAATTGGTACTTCAGAACATCCAAAATTAAAATAATAGATTTAAGCAAAATATAAAAATCAACGTAATGTATAATTTCCAATAAAATAGAATCACTTCTAGCCTGACTGAACCCTACAAATTTGATGAACAGACTTTCCTTCAAGGGTATAAAAAAATAAAAAATAAGGACTACCATTATAATTATTATTATAAAGAAATTTTGAGAATTTTTATTACTTTTTGGACTTGGATTTTTCTATAGTGTGTGATGCGTAAAAGCAATTGTTTTGAATCATTAAATCTTCTAAAAGAATTATGTATAAAATATATATAAAAAATATATAGAAAGTGTATGAAAATTATATAATTATTGTATAAAACGTGTAAAAAAGTACAGTTATTATATAAATTATGTATCAAAATTGTATAATTTTCGTATAGAATATTTATATCTATAAGATTTGTACAGAAACTGTATAGAAGATGTATAGAAACGGTATAGAACAACCTAGTAAATTGAAATGGCTAAAATTAAATTTCAGGATCATTTTTATGAAAATAATTTAATTTAAAGTGTCGTTTATGTGTTTTCACTTTTTTAAATGCATCACATAAATTAATACGAAATAAATAATTGTAGTTGTCAATTTTTATACGACAAGACAATTCCACGTAAATGGACCTACATTTTTAAAGTTTGCAAACTGTCTTTGTCTAAAACATCAATTTATTTATTTAGTATTTATTCTCAATTTGGCCCCTTTCCAATAAGTGGAATATTATTTATCAAAATAGAAGGACGATTCCAACACGTCTATAAAATTAGATTTATAAATGTCTTTGAAGCATCAAGTAGAAATTAATGCAAGAAACATAATATACTCAAATATGTGTTATATATGATAATATAGATCGATATCGATTGCAAAAATTATGTGTATGTGATTGAGTTATGACTCGGGTGACTGAGGCAAAAAGGTGTTCCATTCTCTATTCTTATTTTGCTTTAAAGACACTTTCGCAAATAAAACGACACAAGTTTGATTCTTGTATGGGATGGTGCTCATTCTCTTCCCCTTTCAGTTAGCGTTTACCAATGAGTAATTGTTGGCTATCTGAAAAAATAAAAAGGAGTTAATCAAACAGATTGCGCTCAACTCTATCAAAGCAAGACGAATAAGTTATAAGTGAACTTTTTTTTTCAATTACATCGGTCTCTATTCCAATATTGACTAAAGAACCAAGTATTGATTAGTGACATGATACGATAGCTATGATTATAAAATTGTGTCATGCCAAGTGTGGTTAGGGTGGCTTCGATCGGAATCATGATCCAATATCACGCTTGTTTGATGGATCAGTTAATTAAAAAAAATTACGATCTTGTAATCGGCCATAACTTTTGACTCGTTGATAATAATCGCTTGATTCTAACATTCGAGACTAGTAGCAAGGCTATCCATCAAAACTTTCGATAATATATACATCAAAATTATCTATACTAAATTGTGACTTCAAAAATTGAACTCCTAAATTTTGATACAACAACAACATCAGTATATCCAGCGAAATCTTACAAGTTAAGTCTAGGAGGATAGAATATATGGCTATACACATATAATATTACTATCTCGGGGAGGTAGAGAGATACCAACTTTTAATATGAAAACTATTTTCTCATAATTATTATTTTAAAATATGATTATAAGTTGGAAATGATCTTATTACCCAAAATTACCCTAGAAATATTGGACCTTAATGGGCTGCGAGTGTAAAAGGGCCCATCTCCACGTGAAGAGCACGAGGCTAATGGGCCATTGCTATTGTCGTTAGGCTGTTTGATTATGATTTTTTTGAAAATTATATTTTCCCAGAAAAAGATTTAATTATGTGGTCCAGCCTCTGAAAATGAGAGATATAAAATAATTTTTACAAAAAATTAATAACTTAAAAAAATAATGTGAATTTTCTTGGACACTTACATCACTAATCACTAATTAGTAACAACAAATTCAATATAATTCTACAGATCATAAGTAGAGTTTTATTATACTACAACGATCAAGTTTTATTTGCAACAGATTTTCCTATTAGGTTATATTATATATTGTTTATAATATCTTGTTATAGCAATCAAAAATTGTGTGTACTAACAATGTTGTTGTAAGGAGATTTGGTTGTCTATATTTGAAACTTAAAGTCATTTTCTTGTGTAGCTCTCAATCATGTTTTGCTTCTAAAGGATATGTTTTTTTACTTATGTATTTAATAACATGCACAATGATAATTATAGTAAAAGGAGAAAAAGGAGAAACAATTAAATATTCATAAGTTGAAATATCGTTATATGCACATTGATTGATTGAAATTTATGTGCCGCAGCATTTTGGAAAGTCCGAGCAACATAGCTGATAAGCTAGTAGAATATATGTAACAACATAAAATTAATGAGCATAGTCCGAGCAGCATAGCTGATAACATAGTCCAAGCACATTGTTCAAATGCACTGTTAGGCTACTTAATGATTATACTAGAATATTGAAGGTAAAAATATACTATGTCTTTTTACAAAATGATTAAGAGATATATATATTCTTGCTTTAATTTCTTCACCATATGGAATTGGATAAATATTTATACCAACTACAATCTCTAGCTATCATATATATTTGCAAAGGCAAAAAGAGAGAAAATTGATTTATCAAACAATAGAAGAATATATATATATTTTTTCCCTTTCTAGTATTAATTCTTTCATTGTTTGGGACCATAAACATTATGAGTAGCTTTTATTTGCAGTCTTAAATATATGTCTTCGACCTGCAGAACTTTAAATATTTTAAATCATCAAATACAGTAAACTTTATTACATTTTGTAGATTTTAATAAAAAACATAATTTTATTTTTGTAATATAGAAAAAACTTCTAATTAATTCCATGGTCCAATTTACATAAAATTGAATATATTGTCCTTCTTATTTTGAGTTCTGCCACATAAAATGAAATCTACGGCGAGAAGTAGTACAGAAACTAGAAAAAAAAAAAATTAGGCATCAATAAAAGGGCGAACGCATAGTTAAAGTTACGAGTTTGTTGGAACCTAATAATTTTAATTCAAAATCCATTGCTAAATGTTATTTGTGATGACATAAAAGTGTGCCCCTAGAAGTGAACGATGTTTCTAACATAATTTAATTCATTTAAAATAAACTTCAATCACAAATAAAAATACAAAGAAATAACAATTTTATTGATAAACGAGGTGGTTACAAATCTGTTCATTCTTTCACTCGATTTTCTTCGTAATTCGAGGGCCATTAGTGCCGTATTTCTAGAACATAGGATGATCTCTTTATGAATATCCCATGATTTTATGGGATATTGGAGATCACGATCTTTTTACGAATACCCATCAGTTTATGAGATATTCAAGATGGCTGTTTCGGAAATATATTACTCTTTAAATAGACAAAATTTAGGGTAAAGTAAACTTCTAAAACTCAAACAAAATTTAAATTTTTCTTGAAGAGTCTACAAACTTTAGATGTTTACACAAGAATATCACCACAAACAAGATTTTTCAATTTGTGATTTCTTAGAAGATAATGTATATATGTTAAGAGATCTACTAACTACATATAAATACTAAACTTTTGATCGATAACTCATATGATCAATGATTTAATATAATGTCTTTTCGAATTTATAAAATTTAGATTTTGAATACGTCATGATAATAATATTTAGAGAACTTGACACCAAATTATAACTTTGACCTTAAACTTTGATAGTGCACGAATAGGACCTTTAACTATTTAAAATCTCAAAAATTATGAATATGTATTAACTCTAATATTTAAGGTAGCAAACAATTGACATGACATGTCGAGAAATCTTAAGAGATTAGGATATTGTTGTCCCATCTCCCTATATATATTGCTTACTAGTTACTACTCAACTTGTAATAGAGTAAGACATTTTTGTGTCCTTTTTCTTTTTGAGGAATTTGTTGGTCATTTTCATATAGGTGTTTTTTGATTTTTTTTATTGTTTTCCCCTTTTTATAAAATAGCTTTAAATGTAATAATGGAGGTCAAATTATAAAAGTTAAATCCTCATTTTTTAAGTACTAATTACTTTAAATCATAATTTTATAATTGAATATAATTATTAATTAAGTGTTATTCCTTTTGGGTTTTACTTTTGTAGGAATTCACTTTTTGTCAAAATAAGTGTCGATTTTCTTTTTGAAATGCCAATTTGGTTAATTTTGAAGCTAAATTGGATTAGAATAAGTTAAGTTGTAATTCCTCTCGTGTTAATATGATGAAAAAAATATATTTTACCAATAAGAGTTACAGTAGAGTGGTAATTAAGTAATGTATCATCTTTAACCAGAAGTCTCAACATGAAATCGTCTTTATTAGGGATGTCGAGCGCTATATCTTAATGTGGGACTTTGGTCAAAGTTTAGTAATTTGAATATCGAGAAATGAAAAACAACAGATAATATGAGACGGAAGGAGTAATAACACACAATTTTTGTGGAAATACAAAATATAGAATTGATTTTTGGACCACTTGAATATTAATTTCATAGAAAAACTAAAGATGTACATGAATTGCTCTTAAATGTCTCTGTTCTACACAGCTATATGTGCCATGACTCTAATGCAATATCAGGGGCGGAGCTACCCTTAGACGATGGGTTCATCCTAACCTCTTTCGATGAAAATTATGCTATTTACATATATTTAAAATTATTTTTACGTAGATATTATAAATATTGAACCCCCTTCGATTAGTTCACATATTTACTTCTGAACCTTCTTAATAAAAATCTTGACTCCGTCGATGGCACTAAGTAGAATGAAACACCAGTCTTGTAGGTTCTTGCAATGAATTATTGTCAATTTCTTACACTTTGTACCCTATCCAATTGGTAATAAGTCCAACAAATGGGGGAATTCACCTTTGGATGACATTTCACTAGTTTTAAAAATACCATTTTTATAATGGAGTGTTTGTCATTTAGTGGCTCGTTTTTCGTGTTCATCTAAATTTGAACGAGTTAAAATGAATTAATTTAGTAGATAAAGGGGTTATTAATGCGCGAAAAGGTTACTCGCTATGAAGATACGCACAGTTCCAACTCCCTCAAATGAACAGATTGGACGAGTTATATTTTCTTGGACCAACTTTAACATTCATAGTTCCAAAGAGCGACGAGGTAAGACAAATTTAACGTATTCATAAAGTTAAATAAGCGAGTTTTTTTATAATCTTTTTTTTTTTCACAAAAGTAGGGGTAAGGTTTGCATGAACCCGATCTGTACAAACCCCACTTATAAGATGAAATTATCTAGTAAAATTAACAAATAACTACCTTTTTGCTCATAATGTCATGAAGTTTTACTAATAAAAAATAAAATTTTAAGATAATGATTTTTTTCTTATACAAAAATAAATCAAAAAAGTGGTGAGTAAAACATTATCTCTAATTAATTACTCTGTGATTGGGCTAAATGGGCTCTTATGCTCAAACTACAATTAGGCTGTTATCTTACCAAATCTAATCCAAATTAGAAGTTGGCCCATCATTGGGGCTATTTAATCTGTTTTTAAGGAGGTCATTTGCACTTTTGGCCATTATGTTGTCACTTACTTTTAACTTATGGCCCTTATAACAAATAGGTATGACTATTTTTGCAGCACATAAATTTATATTTTCACATCATAATATTTTATAACTTGTAATTTTTTATAGTTTTGAGTTTTGATATCTACCGTTATATGTTTGTTATTATGTTTCAGTTGCCAAATTATTTTGATGATGTTATTGTTTCTTTCGTGTAGGCTCTGCACCGCTTTCCTTATTAACTGTTATGCTTTTCTCACCGTTTTCTTCTTTGTTACTTTGACTTATTGTACTTTGATCGAGGTTTTCGGGAAAACAACCTCTCTACCCCCTCCCCAAACTTTATTGGTGGGTATATTGTTGTTGTTGTTGTTGTTATTATAATATGAAAAAATAACATAAACATACATCTTAATTTATCATATTTATACAAATTCTCACTCTTACGAAATAATTACTTCAACTAACAATGTATCTTCATTGGATGTATCGGAAGCTAATTGTGTATCTTGACAGACTCAAGATTGAATTTTTCAGTAATTATGCAAATTGTCAAAATTTTCCGTGACTAGGCTCCAAGGAGTCGACAGTAACGAAGTCAGAATTTTCATTGAGGAGGTTCAAAAGTAAATACATACACAAGTCGAAGGAGGTTCATTTCTACTATATATACATAAAAATATTTTTGACCATATAAAATTGGTATAATTTTATGAACTCCTGAATTCAATGTGGCTTCGTCACTGGGTGTCAGTTTTTATGTTGTTTGTACTTATATTATTTCACAACTTATGTGCAAGCATGACTTCAATTTCTAACAAATTTATGTTTCACGAGATATAGAGTAGATTAATAAACAGAAACTTTAACTTGAAAATATATTATAACTATGATCTTTAATTGTATCAGTGCAGAAGTAGGCTCTTTAACTATATAAAAATTGAACAAAAAAAAACTCCAATTCTACCTGACAAAATGTGTGTATACACTCAAAATCACGCTCGTCAGAGTTAGAATTGAAGTATTTTTTTGTTTAACTTTTGTATAATTAAAGCGCCTACTTGTGCACTGCCAAAATTAAATGTCATAGTTATAATGTGTGTTTTTTATTAGGTGGCAGCATCTGAGTGGATTACTAATTCACGTAGAATCGATTAAGTTTCATGCATGTAAATGACAAAATTAAAGTGATTTATTGTTCAATTTTTATACAGTTAAAGGGTCTACTTGTATATTCATAAAATTAATGGGCATAATTATAATTTAGTTTCAAGTGAAGACTTAGAGTTGAATTTTTTTGCCAAATTTGCCTGGACAACCCTTTACTTTTCTGATCTGACAAAATCCCCCCTTCTATTTAAGCTTGCGTGTTGAATATTTCCCAAATGTCCAAAAGCTTTATTCCTTTTTTTTTTTTTTTTTTTTTGTCATTTTGGTCCAATTGCTAATTAATTCATATGCTATAAGAAGGTATCATAATAACTTTAATAACTATTTTGCAGAAAAAGTTGAGTATACATATGACAATAATTGGATAACTTGTTACACATGTTACTTGTTAAAATTTGAATAGAATAATTTTTGTTTATTAATTTGGCATAGCTGGTGTATTCGATATATATTTTTTTAATAATATCTAGCTTGATCAGAAAAATAATGAAATGAATATGCTAATTAAGGTTACAAATTGGATCAAAAGGAAGAAACTTTATAATATATTAATTGCTCGTGTGTTATTTTGATTGGTTGTTTTTTTAAGAGGATCTTTTAAAAATAGTTATATTTTGCTGAAAAACTCACTTTTTATAGTCATATTTTACATAATTATCATTTATAGTCGTTGTATTCAATTTACGCCCGCGGTATTCGATTTTATTAATAGTCTATATTCATATTAAATATAAATAGAGTACCATTTAGCTGTTGTATTCGATTCACAGTCGTTGTATTCATTTTTACTTAATAATATATTAGTTGCTCATGTGTTATTTTGTTTTTTTAATATGTTAGTTTTAATAACCCCTCAGTCATTACACTTCTTCTTAACTACTTCTCTCAATACGCTTTTTTTGATTGAGTTGAATAAATAACTTCTTAAGAAAATAACTATTTTATTAGTTGAGCGGCTATGAAATCAAGTGAAGTATAAAGAAAGTAGGATGTATTTTCAAAATATTCTCGGCTCAGAAGAAAAATATTTGACATATAATTGACATTTGTGTCACTACTTATAAGAGATCAAGTAGCTCATTTAGAATAAAGAACAACTCAAAGACACTTTATACAACAGATACAATAATCGAGCATCTCTCTCAAAATTTAACAAATTCTTATAATTATAAGATGCAAGCAAAATTATAAAACTTACAATAATAACAACAACAATATATCAAATATAATTTTGCAAAGCAATATATGAAAATAAAAAAAATTATTTCAGATAAAATTTTCCGACCCAAGAAAACATAAAATGACATAAATGTAAAGAAAAAGACAGGCCATCCACTGTAATTAAAAGAGTGTCAGGTTGGGTAAGAATCTGGTGAGCCCACAATAAAACCCATCCCATTTACTATGCCTTTTTGTCTACTCTGGGAATAAATTATTTCAATTTTTTTTTATCTCATTATATATATATATAGTAACTTATCTATCATTACGTTAAGAATAACTTATTTTGATTTGGCATAAATTTTTAAAAAAATAAAGAAGTTTTTGAATTTTATAGTCTTCAATTAAAGTTGTGTCAAATAGATCAAAATATCCTTTAATCTTGTGGTCTTAAACATGCCATGTGAAAAGTTGAAATTAAAATATTGTAAAAAAAAAAGTATCATTCTTTTTTAAACGGATTAAAAATAAAAAAATTCTTTTTGAAACGGAGAAAATAATATTTTTAATCAAATATACAATTAAATAATTCTGTATTTTATCTCAAAATTATTTATGTATATTTTCTTTTTAACAAAAAAAAAAAGTATCTCTACTTCAACCCCTCATATTAATTTTGACTAATATTATTGGAATTAATTGCACCTCTAAAATAATGAATAAAAATAATGGATTTATTATGTCAATACAATTTATTCAGTTGTCAAATTGAGCTGCTTTTTAAAATTTGAATTATTTGTTAACTTGAAATTTTATTCGTATAATCAAGTTCGAATAATCAATTATAAAGTGTTTCTTATAATAATTTTTTTTAATACTTTTTGAGGTAAAAGTAACATATCTACAAAAATATTTTTAGCTAAAACTTAAAATAACCATGGTATTATAGCTTTGACAAATAAAACTTCCGCCTAAAATATTCAAAACTTTTATATAACTTTAAATTTTATAAAAGATTCATAGAATTCATACTTCACTAATTATATTCATATAACTCTAATCAACACTCAACTAACTCCGATAGGTTAATTTTTACAAAGGAATATCATTTTTTTAATTTTATTTTATGTTAAAGTTGAGAATCTATCAGAAATAATTTCTTTATCTCATATTTAAGTGATAGTTAATAGTACCACATAGGCACACGTATGTATCATGTATGTGCTATATAGATATTAAGATTGTCAAAAATATAATTTTAATTAATCCAAAAATAACAGAATCCTCTCAAGTTTAAGTGTGTCTCAATAATTGTGTGTATAATTTGAAATAAAAACAAAGCATTTTTATAATAAAATATTAATAATACGCAAATCGATTACTATTATTTTATTTAAACAATATACCAACGTACCTCTTATTATTGTTGTGGTACGTGAAATATATATATATATCACCTAGAGTTAATATATAATAAATATATTAAATTTGGTACCTTAAGATTTTGGTAAGTGCACAAAAATCAAAGCAACTTACAATTACTACTTTTTAAAGGCAGAGCACAAAAAGTGGCAAATCTTTTTATCGAGTCAAAGATAACAAACAACAGAGAAATTTGCAGGCAAAAAAAAAATATATATTATTGACTGCCATTGAAGGTGGTAATAAATAAGCTCCACATAGAAAAAAAAAAAGAAAAAAAAATCTCTGAAGAATTGCAAAGAGATGAGAGAAGAAAGAGTATATAGAAAGCTTCATTTTCACTCATAAATTTCAACCTACTTGTGTTTAGCTGAGTATTTTTAGCTCCCTTTTTCCATTTTTTCACCATTTTTTCTTAGTGTTGGGAAGCTCATTGTGTTGAATTTGTGGGGTTTGTGTAGAACTTGAAGCCATTGAAGCTCCTGAAGCTCTCAAAATTGCAACATAAAAGAAAGAGAGAAGAAGGAAAAGTGTGTGTAAAGCTTCATTTTCACTCAAGAAATCTTCAATTACCTCTATTTGGCTCAGCTTTTTCACTCTTTTCCACCATTTTTTTCTTTGTTTGTTGGTGTTCTGAAGCTCATTGACTCAAATTTTGTGTGGTTACTGCAAAATTGCACTCAAAAAACTTCGCAAAATTGCTACCAAATTATAGCGAAGAAGAAGAAGAAGAAAAAGTATATAGAAAGCTTCATTTTACCTCTGTTTAGCTCAGTTCCTATAACCCCTTTTTCCATTTTCTCTTCAATTTTTTGTAGCAATTGAGTGTAAAGTGTTATCAGAATTTGACTACATATTGTTGCTATCAAAGTTAGCGAGCAAGATCAAATCTAGATCCGATAATTGCGGAGCTAAAATGGGAGAAATACCAACTGATTTCAACAGCTTCGATGAGGAGATCTTGCCCATTACATCAGAACCCGGAAGTTCATTCACTGCTTTACTTGGACTTCCAGCTAATCAAGCTGTAGAGCTATTAGTTCAGACCCCGGAAACTGATAACAAAATTGAATCAGATAAAATCAATGTACCTTACTATCACTATCCTCCTCCGGCTTTGGGTCCGACTCCGACTCCAATTCCGATTTTTCCATCGGATATTGCTTTGATTGATAGAGCATCGAAGTTCTCCGTCTTTGCTACTACTGCTGGTGGTGGTGGAAATGGTGTTGGGAATTCACCGGAGTCGAATTCAACGCTTTCGAATTCGGGGTCGAAAGCGTTGTTAGTTAAGCAAGAACCTATGGATTCTGAGTTTAATCAGAATTCATCTCCGGCGAGTTCTGTTCCGATGGGTGATCGGAAATCAATGAAGAGAAAGGAAAGGGAGAAAAAGGTAATTTTAATCAACCCCATGTACCTCGTAGTTTAATTCGTTGTTGGATTTGCTTTGACATGCTTTTCGTTGAGCTGAGAGTCCATCGGAAATAGTATTTTGATATGCTTTTCGTTGAGCTCAGTGTCTATTGAAACATCCTTTCGATATGCTTTTCGTTGAGCTGAGAGTCTATCGGAAACAACCTTTTGATATGCTTTTCCTTAAGCTGGGGTCTGTCGGAAATAGCCTATCCGCTTCTCAGGTAGGGGTATTGTGGGATTATACTGGGTATGTGGCATATTGTTGTTGTAAATTGTACTTTGTTTGGACTCTTAAAAAATGTTAGCGATTGGGTGTTTGTTTCTCCCAAGATAGTATATTTTTGGAGAATTTGTCGCAGGTGCAACATCAGAAGTGAAGAGTTCATCCCAACCTAGGTTGTAACATCTTTCACCAATTTGATACAAGGAGAATAGTGACTCTTACTATTCGTTTCTAAATTCGATTTTTAGAAAGAGCAGTCAAATTTTAGTTTGATGAATAATTTCTGCTGAATTCAGGTAAAAGAAACTACAAAAAAGGGGAAAAAATCAGCTAACGATACCTCAGAAGAAGGCGCGGAGAAGCTCCCATATGTTCATGTCCGAGCTCGTCGTGGCCAAGCTACCGATAGCCATAGCTTAGCTGAAAGAGTAAGCCTTGAAGATTAAGAGCTATTAATGTTTTGCTAAACATGGTTAGTACATAATTGTCTCGATTATGTATATATATGTAGGCAAGGAGAGAGAAGATTAATGCTAGGATGAAGCTACTTCAAGAACTGGTCCCGGGATGTAATAAGGTTAGCTGTCACTTTTATCAGTATTAAAAAAAGTAGCTCGGTACATTAAAACTTTTGCTACGTGTGGGGCCTAGGGAATGGCCAAAACACAACGTTTTATTTTATGTTGCCTTATGTTAAGTTTCTGCAAGAAGCTGTTTCCAAGCGTGAACTCGTGACCTTCAGGTCATGTTGCAGCAACTTTACTAGTTCTTTTAAGGCTCCTTTCCTTTTATCAGTATTAATTAATTATTATTATGACTAATAATAATTGTCAAATAAGTTGTACTGATTGTTAATTAGTAGGGGGGAAATATCTGCAATTTGATTGCTTTCATTGCATTATTGATTAGCTTTTTTGGTGTAAAATCAGTCCTTTTCACCTTTTTCTTAACAACAAATAAAGGTGGTGGGTTTGGCACCAAGAAAAGTGGCGAACAATTATACTGTTCTTTCAGCTTTTTTGCCTTGCATTTGATGGGTAGTAGGAGTAACTTTTTAGTCTGCAACTTTTTCCTAGGGTCAATCTTGTCATTTAACAAGGGTCTTGAAACTCTCTTCTTAAATAAAAAATTGATACTTGAATTTTTTTTTTACAACAGACCCAGTCCGGCCCTTTCTTGCGCGTAGCGGGAGCTTTAGTGCACCGAACTCTGTTTTTTATTTTTTAAATAAAGTATAAATTTGGAGGAGGATATTTATTAGAACATAGTTGCATCCAAGGGTGTGACCTTGTGGTCTCCAAAATGGATCAAGAACTGTGTGGTTTCATGTTCATCTAAGTACCTGTATTGGTAGAAGTTAGCAGATACCTCGTGAAATTTGTCGAGCTATGTTGATGGACCCGGACGCCATCATTTTCATGATGAAGGTAGGGTGGAGTTGGTGCGATGTCTGTTTCAACTCTCTGAGAATCTTATTTGGATTATATGTTGAGAAAATAGACCTTTGACCTAATCCAAACCTAAAGCTGAATGCTAGTTCAATTAAGAAGTTGAATAAGAAAGGAAACAGTATTCTATGCCCAAAAGAATAATGAGCTGAAAGAGCTCCACTAGAGAAGTTCTTTTACAGGACAATACACTATAGGACTAAAGAAAATGATAAGAAAGACCGTAGCAAAAAGAAATGCGGATATATGTTATGAATATGAACTTTGCGCTTGCCTCAAATGCTCAAAGCCAAAAGGTTGCTCGATGTAGGATTGTTGAAGTATATATAAAGAGACTACTAGCCCAGCCACTTGTGACTTGACCAATTTGATACTCCTAAACTACATATAAAAGAGTCTGATCCTATGCACTGTACTGTAGGTTATTTTGGAATCGTTTGTTCCATCTAAAACTTTTTCATCGTATAATGTTATATTGGGGAACACTCGTTTGAACTAGAAATCAGTGTGGTTTGCAGCTTGTAGTTGACGGTTGTATCAAAATGAACTTCGGTGAATGTTTCAGTGATGGTCAATGTAATATATAGTCGAGACTTAAAAAAGGATTACTATATTTTAACTTCTCGTGCTGTGGTTGTACATACACTGGTTTTTATGAGGCTAAGCAGTATATGGTGATTAATTTAGTGGCTATTTAGCAGACTTCTGCAGATATTTCAATTAGCACATTGTAATGCCTAAACCATATCTGCAGATCTCAGGTACTGCAATGGTGTTGGATGAGATCATCAACCATGTACAATCCCTACAGCGACAAGTGGAGGTCAGATCTCAGAAATCCTTGCATCTGATGTATTTTAGTGCTGAAATAGGCAGATGAGTATATTGATTATGATATAATATCGCATCCAGACTTCTCACTCTACAGTTATAGAATTTTTATCCCTCTAAATAGCCATCTCTTCCAAAATGTAGTGCCCACTATGCAGGAAAAGAGCGTTAACCTGTAACTCCTCAACTATTGCAATGATTTGCTTAAGTTATAAAGAAAAAGAGGAGAACTTTACTGCTATGCAGCAACCCTTAATTTTTCATTAGCTCTCTTGTTAGTAAACCATCATAAGGAAAAGGAGAACTACTGAACTCAATACCCGAAGAACAACTGTGCCTTATTGAGGAAACACAATCATAGTCTGAATATTGTCACGGTTAACTTAAATATCTATAGGAACTCAATATAAATTTCAGTGACCTTGCTTAATATTCAAGAATGATATGGGGGAGTGGGAGCCTGCATGTAGTGCCCTAGCATGTTCGGTCCTTGTACAGATAAGTACCCTACACCTCCTGCGTCTTTTGACATAATTTTGGGAATGTAGGCAAAGATATAGTAGACCGGTGGGAATCCCACATGTGAAATGAACCTTCATGACCTTCGAGAAAGTAATTTTTCCTCCTCATTACTTGGTTATATAGAATACTTTAATCTGTTGCCTTGATCGTTTTCCTGATGGATAACTGTTTGGTTGTAGTTCTTATCAATGAGACTTGCTGCGGTTAACCCAAGAGTTGATTTCAACCTTGACAATCTCTTTGCAGCAGAAGTAAGTTCCTTTGCTTGTCAACTTTGTTGTTTTTGCTAGATTATATATGTGATGCTGTGTTTCCTGACTTTATCTCATGCTATTTACTCAATTTGTCAAATAAAACACCATATGGTAATTTTGTTTGTTTTGTTTCTTCTGTGATGGTACCTAATCAGTTCACCTTCAGCATCAGCTTATAAGACCACCTATAAGAAGATAATTCACACACACACAAAAAAGAGCTGTTCTACATTTACTCGCTGTACTTCTTGTTGGTCCCCGCTTAAAATTTTGAAAAACGCGCTTCTTGACCATCCAAAATGGCAGAGCAGGGTCAATTGTGGACCACCATTATTGTCTGCCTTCCTATGCAGATTTACTCTTCCAACTGTTCTTTCTGATATGTGGTCACCTGAAAGGTTGCCTTGTGACCATACCACAATGTTGTTAGCCTCTGGATTTACCTTTGTCAGGCTCTGAGTGTGTCCTCTATTCATCAGTACACCTCAGTAGAGGAGAATTGGCCATATTATACTTTACTGTCTTCATTTATGCAAGTTTCAACTTCTCACGTCACGACATCTAGAATGCTGGAAACAAGAAATTTTTGTACATTATCATGTTTTACTGCAATATAATTACAAACAATGCCAGTTTGTATGTCACCTTATCAAAAAAAAAACAAAAAAAAAAACAATGCCAGTTTGTACGTTGGATTATGATAGTTCAAAGAGTTCAAGAGTGCCTTGTTTCTAGTTCTACATGACTAGCTTTAGAATGAGTTATTAATTGCTAATCGTCATGATGTTCAAAACTTGTGATCATTCCCATAAGAGTTTCGATTTACTTTTGGAAAAATTAGCGGAGTGGTTCCCACGTGGAGAGTAACTTACCGGACATGATTGTGCCACCTATCTGGACCGAGGGACAAACCAGCGGAAACAGAAACCATTATCAACATCTATGGCATTTTGAAGGATTCCATCAGCCGGTCTGGGGAAGATTAGAAGACAACTCTAGCTTTGTTACTCCAGAGAACTCACTTTTGACGTATGATTCCTCAGCAAATTCAGGTATATCATAACTTAATGGCCTATGTATTACTCTTTTCTTCAAGTTCAATTCTTCTTGGCACCAACCGCGATGCAAAAAGCTTAGGACATGGCATCTAACATATATATTTGTAAGTGAATGCAGCATGATTAAGTTGAGCTTCGTGGCTAATCATCATATTTATGATTTTTGCAGCATCTTTACACCCAAATCAGCTGAAAATGGAGCTATGAAAGCAGAAGCAAGTCTTTTACTAGTGGTTAGCTGTATATATATCGAACATATTAGTTGATAGCAGCCGTTGGCGAAGAAGAAGAGAGTCATCAAGAATTCAGATTTTGGGTTTCACCTTCCTCTAATCAAAACAGCAAGGAGGAACTCCAGATTGATCACTGCTAGAGAGGGAGAAAATTACTTTATGTCCCTTATTTCTATTTATATAAACATATATATATGTGTACGCTATGCAGAAAGATTTTTCTATACGAACGTAGGGTCATTCAATCTGATACTCTTGACAATACACGAGATGATTGATTGATTCGTAGCTGTAAAACAAGAAGAGACTAGTTGCAACTACTACATTGTTATATCGATGAGATTTCACGCTATTTACCTTTTATCTTTCTCTTCTATATCAAGTTTTTGGTCGCGTTAAGGTTTGAACTTCTGACTTATGGCACTTACCTGCATTGATATATGCCACTGATGTGAGTGAACTCGAAGTAACAGTAGTATTTAGATCATTCGCAGGGTGTGTGGCTAAACAAAAACGCGTAGTGATGTGCTCTTACCATTAAATCAAAAACAAACAAAGCGCGGGGTACTTAAATGTCTCTTATTTCATCGTCCTAGTTTGATTCTACCAGAACGTATTCTAATTTTTGGCCTAATTCTTCTTTTGATGATCGATTCAAGTCTTGAAAACTAGCTTACTTAGGTCCCCATGTAAAGATAGTTAGAAATTATATCAAACAAAACTATGGTAATAACTACGCCTTATGAATCCCCATATAGCATACAACTAACATATATAGTGAAATCTCACAAGTAGGGACTAGCGAGGGTAGGGTAGGGTGTATGCAGACCTCACCTCGTGCGGAGGTAGAGAGGCTGTTTCTGGAGGACCCTCGGTGATCCCCATATAATAGCATCTCCAACAAAATAGGGAGCACCTCCGGAATTGAGAAATAGTGACAACACCAAGCAGATGATTGAGTAGAATGAATTGATGATATAACACAAGCAAAATGATAAAAGGATGCACAGACATGAAACCACTAAACGCAGGCACTTTTGCGATGGATAGTCGATCTGCATTGTATGACAAACAGAACAAGAAAGATTTGAGAAAGAACAAGGACTACGAGTCCAATGATGATATCCACCAAACCAGCATAAATAACAACTTACAAACTGGAGATAGAATGGATGTGCCCCAGTTTAATCACTTATACCATCGTAAACTAAGGGACACCTTATACGAAGACCAACAGATTTTAAAGCAAGAACATCATACTTTCAGTTCACATAACATTCAATAGACGATGCTTCCTAGATCTTGTTTAGCTTTTCCGCTACAACAACAGGATTTGCTTTAGCAATAGCATCCCGACCAGCATTCTTATAATCAAATGGGCAGTCGTGCTTGTCAGAATAGCGATGAGCTGCACAGTAAAGGTTTCCACACTTGCAGTTGAACCCTGTTAAACCAATACGCTTGCGGCAAGAAGTGCACCTAGATGGGCCCTCTTTTGGCTTCACCTCTGAACTTTGACCTGAGGATAAAGCTGAAGATGCTTCTGTAGAGATAACCTTCAATTCTGCTGATCCCGGTTGCACGTTGATCGCACCAGTGACAATAGGCTCTTTGCCATTGCTGCTTGAGTTTCCATTTACAATGTTCTCGATTGATGTTGCTGCAAATTTAGCTTGTTCCTGCTTCAGTATCATGTCTTTGTGACACTTGGAACACATGTTCATGGTGGCGGCACTACCAAAGAACCCACAATTGTTGATGCAAAGGATGGGACCTTCTGGAGCTTGGCAGCCTGTCTCTTTGGAAGACTCCATTTTATGCAGCAGCGAACCTGCAAATTGCAACACTACAAGCTCATTATCCACGTTCCATCGTCATAACAAAATGGAACACACAAGTTCCTCAACTATTGAACACCGAAATAATCAAACAGTGTTGGCAATCAGAACACGTTCCAACAACCCACCTTACCTAGAATAATCACCAAAACCAGTGCCTTTTGGTTGGTGCTCTGTCAACACTAAAGAGGGTTAAATTCAGTAATCTAGACAATTAGTCATGATAATTGGTGGTCGATAAAAACTCCAGCCTTCTCTTCTTCAAACCTCTCAACAATGTCAAGCACAACAATAAAAGTAATTCTTTTATAAAAACTACTTTTTACACCTCTACAACATCCAGAAGCAGATGTAAAGTTAGCTAGCCGGAATAACTGTACTCAACTACTACACATCTTTCTTACATAGACCTCAGCATGGCGCAAGATATTTTGCCTGCAAATTTCAAATTAACCTAACCAACCTTTATCTAGACTTTGCAGGAACTTAGGAGCTCAAATTTATATTAACACTGTAAAGTTTACGAAGTTTTAAGTTACCAGATAGAATTATGTGTAGGGTGAAACTACTACTAACAAGCAACCTGGATGCTTAAAGTTGCCCAATCTAGCAGAGATATCCTAGGCTCCACTCGTACTTGCTTAGCTAACTACGGATTTTGCCAGTAAAGTCAGCTCTCCCTTGCCAATGGTAATAACAAATAATCATACATTAAAAAGAATGTGTAGCTTGTACAATTTTTGTAACAAATCAGAATCAACACAAAGACAGGAAACTTATTCTTATGTTTCTATTTAATAAAAGCTTAACTAACCGACCGTAGCTCCTTCAACCCCAAAAATGAAAAACTAACATAGCTATCGCCAATACTCAAGCAAGTGGTAAAGACCGACAAGAAGACAACCCTGTAACCCTTGATGTAAGCAAAAGCTTGCACTTATAAGTCATTTAACATTGAATTCAACAATTCAAGGGTTGTCATTAAAAAGAGCATGAGTAGTAAAATCTAGACAAATACCAAATAGTCCAAAGATTTGTTTGTTTTTTGAGAATGGTAAGGATGAAGTCCAAAGATTTTTCTTTCGCTAATATCATAAAGCATACAACACGAATTCAGTAAATTTATTTCTTGTGAGAACTGAATGCACATATAGATCTCAGAGATGCCGACACTACTATTGTTTGCAGGAAGAGTTATTCAAGATTAGAGCATTCCTTTATGTTGCCAAATTGCTTAATACTTCTCATCACGGGAAAATATAACCTGGCTCAACATGGGATCATCTCAAGTGAATAGTATTTATTGTAACATACACTCACAAAGAAACCCAAAAGATTAATATTATCCAACTAGAACTCCTGTTAAGATACTGAAACCATATTAAAGTACAATCCCGTAATGATACAAAAAATATTTAGACAAAATAAAAGCAATTACTACGACAAGAAAGTCGTCCCTATCTCTACGCACTCTGCAATTTTTTTATGTCATGGGGTCTCAAAGACTGAACTTTAAAATAAAAGACAGTCACTTCTAACAACAATCAAAGCAATACTCCAAAAAGCTAAATGAACATATTGATGTCTCTATATTCCTGCTCCATCATTTAATTAAGATGAAGAATGGTAAAAAACAGCCTTTCTACTTTTTTAGAGGTAGAGGTATGGACCGCGTACATCTTACCCCCCGACCCCACTATGTGGGAATACACTGGGTTTGTTGTTGTTGTTGTTGTTGTTGAATGGTAAAAAACAATACTTTCTATGTGAGCTTAACAAAGAAACAAAGATGATAGCAGTAGGTTGATGGTCAATGTAGAAACAATCTTAGTATTATAAGACAATGATGAATACTGTACAGACTACCAACGATTTGTATAGCTAAACACAACTAGTTTGCAATTGGGATTGAATCATTGTTGATTGATTCAAGAACCAAATAAGAACATATAAAACCATTCACCCAAGGGTGTATCCTAGTGGACAATCAAGTGGATCGAGCACCTTGAGTTCTCAAGTTCAAATCCCAACAAACACAAAACGCTAGGTGACTTCTTCCCATTTGTCCTAGCCTTAGGAGACAAAGTTAACTAGTACTTATTTTGCTGGCCGGTGGCGACAGGTATCACATGGAATTAGTTGAGGCGCGCAACTAGGTGGCCCAGAAACCGTGGTTATCAAAAAAAAAAAAAAAAAAAACATAAAACCAAGCGCCAAGGTTGTCGCCTAGTGGTCAATGAAGTCGGTTGAGCACTTTGACGTCTCTAGTTCAAATTCAAGCAGAGAGAAAACATGGGTGATGTCTTCCTATCTGTTCTAGCCTCAGTAAACAGAGTTATATGTATCTATTGCTACCTATTGCTGGTGGAAGGTGCCAGGTATCACGTGGAATTAGTCGAGGCGCACACAAACTAACTCAGACACCATGGTTATCAATAAGAAAAAAACATACAAAACCACAACTCAACACAAAACTCAACTACTTTTCCACAGTTCATCAGATAATCCAAATAGCACCAATACTTCACAATCAACAACAACACACCAAAATTCTCAACCAACAAATACAAAATCACCAATTTCCCACTTGGGTCATAAACCAACACCCCTAAAAATCAAAACTTTACACAAATAACACACCAAATCACACAAAATCAAGAACCATAACAACCCAAATCTATCAAATTAATCAAAAAGCCCCCTTTTTTCACACACAAACTCATAAACACATCCTCAATTTTCAATTTTTTGATCAAAAATTAAAGAAAACCCTTCAAAAAATCAATAAAAAATAAAAAACTCTCACACCCATCAATCAAAATCGAATCTTTCCCCGATCTTCAACCTCAAAATTCAAAATCAACCAAAAAAAATTACAAGCATCCCCAAATTAATTCAAAAAAAAAAAAATTACACCAGAAAATATCAAAAAAACATAAAATTAACATCAAATATTATTACAGAAATTAAAAAATTAAAAAAAAAATTGTTACCTGAATTGAGATATTGAGAGGGGAAGAAAATTGAGAGGGATTAGAGAGAGAGACCTGAAAAAGAGAGAAAGAAAGAGAAAAATAAAGGAAAATAATTATTTGTTTGCTTTATTTATATTTAGAATTATTAACCTTTTTCTTTTTTTGAATTATTTTATTTCTTTCTAATTTGGGATTCCACTCTTGCATATTAGTTGTCTACTTTCTCCTTTTACACTCCCGTAACAAATTAAACGCCACCATATTTTCTATTAATTGTCTTACTGTCTCATTTAAATACCACATAAAAAATCATAAAAATCTATAAATATGAAAAGTAATTTTTTTATAATGTAAGTTATCTATTTTACGTTACACATTTATTAAGAAATCATAAATAAAATAAGTAATTTTATTTTTACCTTTTATATACTCTTTTGAAAAAGAAACTTTTCGAAATTTAAAAGTTCTTTTTAGAACTGCCAAAAAGTATTAATTTTAGGGATAAAATAGAAAATATTTAATTAAATTTTTAATCTTGATTTTGGTAAATAAATAAATAATTTGAAATAATTATTTATGTTAAAGTATTTTAAAGGATATAATAGAAAAATATTAAGTGATTACTTTGAAATTAAACAAAGGATTTTTGGGATTTGGAGTATGGGCCACGACTTGTTTTCTTTACCTACCCTTACCAAACTTGTAATTTACAGTTTTGCCATTCCTTTTTCCATACGCTCCTCCTTTTTTCGAGAGAGAGACAGCCCAATTAAATTTAATCACATTATTAAGTAGTACTAATTTGCTTCCATAATTAATATATATTTTTGAAATTTTTTTCCTTCTTTTAAGGCTTGTAATTTCTTTGACTGGTTTTGAGGTATGTTTTAAGTAAATAAATAAAATATGGTGGAATAAAATATATGTGGAGTAAATGTCATTAACTATGTCAGCATTATGTCTATAGACTATAGAGTGTCAAGTTGGATTAAATTCAAATAAGTACTGAAAAATAGTAAATAAATTGTGTTGCGGTCTCTTCAAAATTGGATCAAGATAAGAGTTAGACTAATTTTTCTTATAGAAAATAATTTTTCGTTTAATGAAGTTGGGAAAGCACTGACCATAAAATATCAAAAATTGAATTACCGAATCGAATCGAAAAATTGGTAATTAGTATTCGATAATTCGGTATTTGATATGATATTTGAGAGTAAAATTTTAATATTTTGGCATTTGAGATTTTGTTTGATACAAGATATTAATACCATTTTGTATTCGGTATTTACCGAATACCAAATTATATATATATATATAGTACTATTACTTATCCAAAAAAATCTCTTAGGACTTGGTAATACATTCGTAATACGCAACAAAAAGAATACTAAATAGGGTTTCTATTAAATATACTCTTTGAAGTTTAAACGTACATTTACACATCTACAACTTTAATATGGTATTATCAAATACCGTACCGAACCAAAGTTTAATTTACCGATTATCGAATTACCGAACCTAATCGACTGAACCGATATTTATAAGTATGGTATGTGGTATTTAAGTTCAAATACCGATTATCGAATTAACCCAAATTTTAAAAATACCGAACCAAATACCGAACGCCCACCCCTAGTTGGGATGAATCAAATAAATTTACATTAATAATATTATTCTATGTAAATTCATATATCATACCAATTTTATCTAATACACAAAGAAACCCCTACTATAAAAATGCTAACATAGAAAACAACTAATACGTATCACTTACATTAATCCAGATCACGTCTAAATTAACTTACTGTAAATTTGGATAAATTAAATAGATTAATTTTATTTTTTAAAATCTCCAGAGAACTCACGGTAAATTTGGATAAATTAAATAGATTAATTTTTAATTTTTTTTTAAATCTCCAGAGAACTCACAACCTCTGCTTCTTGAATAAGTTGAACCTTTTGTGATAATTTGCAAATTGTATAATAGCTTATAAGTTATAAATCACATAAGAAATATCAACCATATTAGACAAGCCTCATAACTCAGTGATAAGCGAAGATTGAATCCAATTCAAAATACACCTCACATAAGAAATATTAGAGTTGTCAATACGAGTCGGCCCAATTCATCTGAATTGGCCGGCACGGGCTTTGAGTTCGACGGGTCAGGTCAGGCTGGCCCAACAAAATGATGGGCAAAAAAACACCAAGCCCACATCATTACTCTGTGGACTTCACCGGTCAGTCCACTTTTAAAAACATAATATTTTATAATTTAATTTTAAAATATTAATAAACATAAATATTACTAGACAATATTATATAGTGCTAATTCTTATTAATCAAGTCACCAAAACTCCTATAAAAATATTAATCAACAATCTAAATAATTGCATATATTTGACTTATGGTTCGGACCATGAACTAACCCAACCCACATTATTCAAGCCTCACGGGCTATGGGCTTATTCGGGTCGGGCTAAAAAATTATGTTCATAAATGGGCTGCAAAAACTGAAGCCCAACCCTATTAAATTACAGGTAGAATTGGGCTGGCCCAACGATAGTGGCGGAGCCAGAATTTTCATTAAGGAGGTTCATAAGTGAATATACGAACTAATTAAAGGGGGTTCGACATCTACTATATATACATAAAAAAAAAAAATTTAATCATATATATATAATATAATTTTCCATCGAAGAAGATTCGAATAAACTTTTTATCCCAAGTATGATTTTATCTTTATCCAATGAACGTGATCTATATTGACGACTCTAATAAATATGAACTATGAGTGCATGACTGAGCGGAGACGTAGGTTGAATCCAACCCAAAGGCACCTCAATAGAGGCCAAATGCATGCCGGCGTTGTCATGCGCCGAAAGAAGACAAGATGCATTCTTCATTGGCCAAAATGTTGGCATATTTATTCACTTTCTTCCAAATGTGTGTCGTTGTAGGCCAGTAGTTTTAATTATTTATTATTTTCTTAATATTCCTATTAAAATTTAATTAAATTTAAATATGCATAAAATGCTCTATTTCATAGATAAAAGATTCAAATTCGAGACTTCAGATTAAAGATCAAGGAGTTAAAATACTTAGCATAATCAACATTGGCCTTAAGATGATAGATAAATGTCATGTTACTGACAACTTTGATCATAAGTAGACAGTCTATTTTTAGGAATTTGTTTGATATGATTATTTATATCGTTTTTATTTGCTGAACCGATGGCATAAATTTATCCTCACGTAAGTTTATAGTATCAACCAAACATGATATAAATCTAATATCAAACTCAATATCACATCTAATGAGATTATTTTATACCATCTCTTAAGTATAAATTAACCCAAAAATTATAATTTTAAAACAACAATCCGAAATTTTTTTTGTCTCCCTACTCAATGATCCTATGCCTTTATATGTCATTATTTGATACTCCACACAATTTTTATAGAAAGACTTGAAATTGACGTTTTCTTATGTGAATAATTCAATATCCACTTGTCTTGTTTGTTTTGAAGAATTCCTTCCAAATACCTTAGTGCATATCTGAGTATTTATTTTTTATTTGATATTTGATATCCGCATTAGAATCTCAATTAATTTGAATTGAGTATGATAGAGCTCATTCGACACACTATAAATATTCAGTTGAAGCTTCATTGTACAAGGAGGACACCAAACTATTACTACTAATTTGAATTGTATTAAATTTAATCACTCTTTTATAAAGATAAGTAGCATAAAGAGTAACAAGATGTAAAAATTTACCTTATCCAATAGATATAGTACTTTATTTTTGAATAAAATTAGTAGTACATATGTTGGGAAAAGAAGTTTGCAAATTTTTAGTTAAAAGCATTTCAAATTATTCAAAATTTGTACCAACACATTAGTTCTTAAATTTAAACAATAAAATATAGATATTTCGCTATATTAAATTCCTCCTCTCAAATTCATGACTTTTTATCAAATAACAACAATTTTTACCTTTCAATTAAACAATAATGACGATAATAAATAGCATCGAGCTGTGACATATAGCGAAAGTCTTAATACACCGAGTTCCTACGTGGCAAGATCTTACCCCTCCATAAATCTCTGGCGGGAACTCAAAGACTTTAGGATGAATATGGCGGGAATCCTTCCCCTATATAAATAGCCTAATTCACAATCAAATCAATTCAATATTATCAATTCTCCTTTAGCGTGCACAATTAGGTTAAGCATCTTCTTCAGATTTGCCTTATGGGAAAGGGAAAGAAGAAAGCTAGGGTTCCGGTGGATGATTCCGAAGAAGAAGACGTAGAAATGAAGGAAAATGAAGGGGATTTGAACGATTCTTCCTCGAACGAGAAGAGTCTTTACGAGGTACAAAGAATTTTTGTTTCTAATAACTGTGGAAACAGTCTCTTGTACGGTGAGGTGGGTAGGATATGTGCTTATGTTATGCCCTTTTGGACCCACACATAGCTGGAGTTTAGTACACCGTGATGCTACTTACCTGATTTTAAGTGTTTTAAAAGTATTTTGTGGATGGAGTTGTCTGATATTTGTTGCTGGTGGTGAGAGTGTGTGTAAGAAGGGTACGATAATTGATATGTGCTTATGTTATGCCCTTTTGGACCCATACATAGCGGGAGTTTAGTACACTGATATGCTACTTACCTGATTTCAAGTGTTTTTAAAATACTTTGGAGATAGAGTTGCTTGGTACTTTTTGCTTGTGGCAGGTGATAGGTATTTCGTGGAATTAGTTGACGTGCGTGCAAGCTGATTCAGACACCACTATTATAAAAAGAAACTTTTGTAGACGGATTTAAGATTTTAAGTTAAAATTAATTGCAAGCTTGTGCCTAGTGGTAACAAATAGAACTTTGCACCAAAGAGTGTGACTCTGAGGTCTCATGTCCAATTTCCAACAGAGAAATAGTTGGTGAATTCTTTCCATCGGTTCTAGCCTTGGTGGATAGAGTTACTTGGTACGTGATGTTGGTGGAAGGTGATAGGTATCCTGTGGAATTAGTCGTGGTGCGCGTAAGCTAGCCCGTACATCATGGTTATGAAAAAACATGACTTCATATATCTATTTTTAAATTATTAATCGATAAATACAGTTTGAGTTTTGTATATGGTTGTAGCAGATGTTAAATTTATGTTACTGTTTAAGTTTGTGTATTTGTGTATGATTTTGGTTTCAATTTTGTACTCTAGGGATTTTATAGTATGTGAAATTGAGGTGTTTGTGGTTGATAAAGACTTAGAAGATTCGTGAGTTTTTCCCTCTATATTTTGCCTGAAAGATAATTGAGTTTGTAGTGGTGTTAAATAAGACTTGCTAACTAGTTGCTCGATGAGTTATTGGCATGAAAAGGCTTCAGATTTCTTATGGAGTGTATTCAATGTCGGAGCTAAGAGTGTTGAAAGGGGTTCAATTGAGTTCTTTTTGTGTACAAATAGCATAAAAACAAGTCTTTTGGTATATATGTAGATTGTTGAATCCCCTTGATGATTAACTATATTCATTCACTGCACAAGCTTGTATTTTCTTTTAGTCTTGTCATTAGGATTCCTTGTTCTGCTACTGAGTGTATTACTTGTTATTGAAATATAAGTATTATGCAAGAAAATTGTATTATAAACTCCCTTTGTAGATATGCATATGCATGCATTCGTCATATTTGCACGGATCCTGCCAAATTGATTTCTTTGTAGCTGTACAAAGGATGTTGAACTATCTGAAGCATGTGAAGCACTAATTAGTGAAGTCTTAGTGCTGCATTTAAAGTTCATTGAGTTTGTAGGTGTAATGATTGGGGACTGCTGCACTGGCTAATGACTCTTTTTTTTTTTATTCAAACTGCAAACTTTGGATATCTTGTTAGATATTTTGTGTGTGTGGGTGGGTATTATTAATTTAATTGCTGTTGCTTTACAGTATGCAAAAAGAAACTCGTGCCACAGAGTTAATTGGAGAATTTTAAGATCAATTGACTCTATATGTGAATACCGACATGTGATATACTTGCTAACGAAGCCATAGAAACAAACTTTTCAGTAGCCTATAGAGCAATGGTTCAGGATATCTTTCCACAGACTAAGCACACTCTTTCCTTTTTGGTGTTCAAGTTACTGCTATTTTTGGTTTGCTTTGTTCAAGGAAGAGATGCAATACTAACAAGGCATCTACTTAATAGATTCTTGGGGTCGAAACAACAGCATCACAGCAGGAAATAAAGAAGGCATATTACAAGTTGGCTTTGCGACTTCATCCTGATAAGAATCCTGATGATGAGGTAAAAATGGCTGTACGATTGAGTATGATTTGCCCAGTTTGCGGTATATACATTAGCTAATTTGAAGATGAATTGTCCTAAATTACATTCAATAGGAAGCAAAAGAGAAATTTCAGCAGTTGCAAAAGGTGATATCAATTCTTGGTGATGAGGAGAAACGAGCACTTTATGATCAGACTGGCTGTGTTGATGATGATGTGAGTCATTTTGCTCTTATTCCTATTTTGTTTGAAACTGTTGTGATTCATTTTTCCCTGTGAAATATTCTGGAAACTCTAGCTTGGAACTTTTTATTATGTTTATTACATATGATGGTGCAATGTAGTAAAAAGATTGTTTCATTGTTATGAGAAACCCCAAGTCTCATTACTATCATGTAGTAATATATTCTGATGGTGACTGTTGAGCTGGGTTTGCGGGTGATCAGCTCTTTGTTAAGAGTAAAGGTGAAATCTAATCTTCATTCAGTTTTCTCTGGCAACTAATATTTGATCCAATTCTTCGTCAAAAGCTACTTTGGTTAAGGTGAAAAGAGGTGGTAATAGAGAGTGAATTAAAAACAATTAGTGCTGTGCTACTTCACTTAATTTTATCTAGGTTGTGAAAGAAAGAGGAAGTGAATGGTATCAGGCTCCTCCATGTGAGGGAAGGGAAGACTTAAGGGAATGTGTTTAACTTCCTTTGTAGGTATATACCCATCAAAGGGTAAGGATAACCATCTTTCCTTGGGGAAGTAAGTCAACTCTTTCCTCTCCCCTTCCCTGAACCAAACATGATGTTTGACTGTGTTGTATGCATATGTTTTTTCTCTTTTCTTATGTATGATCAATTCTGTACCTCAAGCACAACAAAGTTAATGTTACAGTAGGCATGCATGCATGGGGTCTTTTACATCAAGTCATCTTATATATTTAGTTCTTGTAGACAAGTCTAACTGATATCGGACTCTTAATATCAATCTTATATATTGATATTCTGAAAACTGTAGCGAGCTAGTAATCAATCTTTTTAATCTGTATTGGAGAGTAGATAATAGGATGTTCTTTTTGGCGGAAGTGTTAATTGGGCACAATTCACTGAAACTTATATAGAAAAATAAGTTTTTCTCATTGTTATCTGCCTATTAACAGGACCTGGCAGGAGATGTTGAAAATTTGAAGGAGTTTTTCCGAGCTATGCATCCAAAGGTAACAGTAAAATAATGACTCCAATTTATTACTCCAGTAGTAGACACTCTTAACACTGGAGAAACCTACATGCCTTTTTCAGATAACCGAGGCTGATATTGAAAAGTTTGAAGCAAATTATAGAGGATCTGAGTCGGAGAGGACAGACTTGATTGATCTATACAAGAAGTACAAGGGTAAAATGACGAGGTATGAGCAGAAATCCAGATGCAATATCATCTTTCCACTTTAATGTTTTGATTTCTAGGCTCCACCTAATATGCAATCTTCTGTAGGCTCTTTTGCTCCATGATTTGCTCCGATACCAAATTAGATTCACACCGCTTCAAAGATATTCTGGATGAGGCTATAGCAGCAGGTAGAGTTTAACCAGTCTGAATGACCTCTTTATAAAAATTTACCTGCTCTTGAAGCTCCCATCGTATTAAGTATGTGATGTAGTCAAATAGATTTCAAGGATCGGCAAACATCACAATTTGTCCTCTATGACGCCCTTACAATCAGGGAATAGATGTGTCGTTTGATCTAATCATGTGACATTCGACACTGTTTAGCCATCTGTTTTCTGCATTAGCGTTCCTATAGTTTTTTTTCCCCCTTTGGCAATAGTTGCTGTTGGGGTAACAATATTCCCTCGTAAAACTTCGTTTCTTTCTTTTCTGAAAAGTGATTGGCACCATATATTTTACTTTGATAGGGGAGATAAAGTCAACCAAAGCATATGAGAAATGGGCAAAGGAGGTGTCCGAAACAAAACCACCTACAAGCCCGTTGAGACGTAGGCAAAAGTAAGTCATATTTTTCCTTCTTATGCATCATTAACTGAAACTCTGAAAGTGCTGTGCTATATTCTAACTGGAGAACTTGAAATGTCACAGGGCAAAGAAAGAATCAGAGGATTTGTATGCTATTATTTCTCAGCGTCAAAATGAACGGAGGGGAAAAATGAATTCTATGTTCTCATCTTTGGTTAACAAATACGGTGGGGATCCATCTGCGACAGAGCCAAGCGAGGAAGAATTCGAAGCTGCTCGAAGGAAAGTGGAGAGCAGGAAGCAATCTAAACGAAAGTAACTGAACTGTTATGCAACCTACACCATACTGCAAAAAGTTGTTTACGCTGTTTTCTTGCGCTTGGCCATTATGTATTAGGTTGTGCTTCTTTGCTTGATGTATATTGTGTGTCATAGTGATAGTAAGTGTGGATCCTTTGTTTATTTCGACTATTATGTTTTGAATTGTACTGTTACTGTGGCTGGAAAAACAAACCTGAATTACCTTCTTGATTTGTTTGAGGAATTAATGAGCAAAGGGGCACGTGCTTGATGTGATTTTTTCAGTACTTATAATTCTAAAATTGTATGTATTCTTAGAAATCTAAGATAATTGCTGATCATATATCTACTTTGTATAAAGGCATAATACATAAATGTAGGCTTCCAACTAGACACTCCAACCTGTTAAATAGCGTGAGATTTGTCACGTAGAATGGAAGCTAAATAATACGTTTATATATTATGCCTTGTATAAAACATCATACAACATGTTATTTGGACTAGCTGCAATCCAGTTGACAGATGAACTAATTTTTTGACAAAGACAAAAAAGGAATAGACTAGTCAATTGTGTAAAGTATAAAGAACACAAAATCTAGAACAAATGTATCATGATATAGGGAGTATTCTTTTGGCAAAAAGGTTTATTGGGTGGGCTAATTCATTTTTTTGGTATAAAGGTTGGCAAGAAAGTATAATTCATCATGGTGTGCAAATACATTAGGATCATTGTAACTGTGGTGTCCAACTATCAATTTTCCTCTTTTTCTCATTTAAACGATGGTGGTATTTCAAATAGAAATTATTTTTTTTTGATAAACAGTTCAGATAATAAATTCAGACATCATTATACTTTGGATATAATACTTGAAAATTGAAAGTACTCAGTGTTATTTTGATCAACAACAAAATCTAGCATAATTACAAAAGTGGGGTCTGAGGAGGATATAATATAGATAGACCTTGCCGCTATTTTATAGAGATAGATCATTTTCAATAAACACTTAACTTAAAAGATAGTTTAATATATTAAAAACTCTTGCTACGTGTAGAATTTGATGAATATCCGAACAAATAATTAACAAATAAAGAAAGACATATATCTCCCCTGACTTACACACAAAAAAAATGAAACAGCCAAGTCAAACAACTAATGTGAACAAATAATTGCTTAGAATACTAAGCCAACAATGATAGGTCATGATGGAACTTTACAGCTTTCACATTCCCCAGCTGTTACATTTCTTTTTCATTTGGTAAACTACACTTATCAATAATTCTGTTGCCAGCTGTCTTCTACCCCAACCCCCAATCCCCACGCCATGTTTTAATACGTATTATTTCATAATGTATCGTATTATATTATATTTTTTCGATTCATTTTATGTGTCACTATTTATTTTTGGATCTATCTCAAAAAGAATATCATTTTTTCTTATTTGATAACTATTTAATGATATCATTCTCATTTTATACTTATCGAGTCTCACTTAATAAAAAAAGATAATTAAAAAGTAAACACTAAAATAACTTTAAGAGCTTCACAAAATCATCACTTATTTCTTAAATTTCATGTCCGATCAAATGATGACTTAAAAAATGAGACGAAGGGAGTATTATATTGTATTGCAGCGTAGTGTATTATTTTAATGAATATAATATTGAATTGATTATATCATTTTCTATCCTTACATAATCTCACATATCGTTGTCCCGTGACAGTAGTAACAACACTGACAAATCATTGGACATCCAATGACTTACAAATCGAAATTGCTGGATATTCAGTGATTTGCAAATCGCTGGACACCAAGTGATTTGTCAGTGTTGTCAATACTGTCACGGGCAAATCGCTCTTTGCGCCTTGAAATTTTTTATCAAAAAATTAGCTCTTTTGTCTTCGAACCCCGTTTGGTTATGAAAATTATTTTTTTTCGGAGTTGGAGTTGAAGATGAAGTTGTGTTTGACCATGAATATAAATTAAAGTTATTTTTAAAATTTTGTGAGAGAAGTATGAGTGAAAAAAGTGAAAATAAGTAAAACTTGTTTTCACTTTTTCGAATAATTTTTTAAAGTTGAAAAATTCATGACCAAATGAAGTCGTATTTTTATTTTTTCCATTAAAGTAAATAATTTTTCGAAAAAAAAAGAAGAAATTTCTATGACAAAACGGTGACTACATATCCCCACCTCCACCTTCCCACTATAAATTCACTACTCTTCACTCCAATTCCCCACACCATCTGAACCCTAATTCCTTTCAATTCTCCACTCACTATTCCGATCAATCTCCGGCCACTTTTTTCAGTTAAATTTCTCCATCAATGGCCGGATCTAGCATTTTCAACGCGTTCTTCATTGTATTCTTCGTTGCGTTTTTCTCAGCTATGGCTGAAACTTCTGCTCAGGAGTTGGCTCCAGCACCGGCACCTGATGCTGGTGCAGCATTTGCGATGCCGTCTTCTGGCTTATTGGTTGGAACTTCCCTCCTTCTGTGCGTTTTCGCTATCTTCAGGAACTAGATTTTTGATTTTGTATTTTCCAGTTATATATATATGAGAGATGGATGTTTTATATTTAGAGAGGGTATTGTTTTGTTGATTTTGTTATTGAATAGTATGTATTGATTTTAATAATTTTAGTACAAAGCTTGATTCTTTATTTTAAATACTCGAAAAGGCACTCAAAATTCTCGAAAACCCAACTTGTTAATCCATGATGTCAAGCAATTATGCTCCCACTATGCGTGGCTCCACCAAGGGTGTATTGTACGCAGCCTTACCTTGCATTTGTGTCGAAGGTTGTTTTCAAGGCTTGAACTCGTGACCTCTTGGTCACATGACGACAACTTTAATTTACCAGTTACTCCAAGGCTTTCCTTCATCGATTACATGTCCGGAATAGTAAAAGTTAAGGTCTTGCCAATTGGTACACTAGTTCAAGATCCTATGGCTAGTGTAGATGGAAACATAGAGATCTTGGAACGGTTAGGGAAAAAAGAAAAGTTCTCAACTATATCAGTCCTATTTTGGGAGTGGCTATTTCTTGACAAAACAAGAATTGGAAGGGTAATCCGGTGCACTAAATTAAAGCTCCCGCTATGCATAGGTCCGAAGAAGAGCCTCACCACAGTGCATTATACGCAACCTAATTTTGCATTTCTGTCAAAGGCTGTTTCCAAAAGTTAGGTTCCCAAAAGGAGAAAATTTAAGTCTTGAAGAGCATTACCACAAGGTTTTTTTTTTTTTAAAGAGTTGGTGATAGAGGGATGGTTATGGGTGGGTGGGCTCCACAAGCAAAAATTCTAACACATTCGAGTATCGGTGGATTCGTGAGTCACTGTGGATGGAATTCGATTTCAGAAAGTATAGACTATGGTATTCCAACTATTGCTATGCCTATGAATCTTGATCAACCTATGAATGCTAAATTGCTAGTGGAAATTGGAGTAGCTTTGGAGGTTTTGAGGGATGAAAATGGAGCATTTCATAGAGAAGATATTGCAAGAGTTATCAAAGATGTAATATGTGGAAAATTAGGGGACAATTTGAGAACTAAAAATGTAGAAGATATTAATGTATAGTTGTTATGGAGCTAACACAACCTTGTCATGAGAAGAATAAGAACAAGAATTGTTAACCTACCACCAAAGGTCGTGATACAGTGATAAGTAGTTCTTTATTTTTAATTAATTAGATTAGATGTTTCGAGTTCGACTCATGGATATGGAGTAGTTTTTGGTTTAAAGCGCTTTGCACCTAAAATCGGACTTTCCATCACAAATGAAGTCGTTTTTGATTTAAAGCGCTTTGCACCTAAAATAAGACTTTTTATCGCAAATTCAGATCAATCGAGCTTCAAAATGGCTATTGAATTTGATGCATTATGATTTTTGAACTTACAATTTCAAAACTTCCATAGTATTTGTAATTCTTACACTCTTTGTGACAAAAATAAACCCTTTATGCCCAAATATTTTTCCATGTTTCAAAATCTTTTTCAATATTCGCCATTATTGTAATTTCAACATTTCCATATTTGTCCCATTCCGAAATTTTCTTTATATATCACTTATTAAGGATTTATTAAGGAAAATATTCTCCATGAAATTTATTTTGGACAATGATTTCTAGGAAATAAGTGGGATCCTTTACTTAGTTTATATTTGGTACGTAAGTAAAAAAAAAGTTACGATGGAGAGGTATATTGTAGGGCAGTGAGGATGAGGTGTGTTAAAGAGGACGAGAAAGAAACAATTAACCAACATGAAATATCACTGACCTTATTTTTTTAATTTCTGAAAGTCATTTTTTTTCATTTTTAAAAAAACGTATTATTTTTTAAATCGATTTGATCAATCAAATATGAAAAAATCAAAAACACATTTCATGAAAAATATTTATGTCCATAAAGAACACACCCTAAATCTTTTTACATATTCACCATATATTCCATTAATTATATTCACATCAGAAATCCATTTTCTCATTTTTAAAAAACTTAGTACTTTCTAAATCGATTTGATCAATCGAATATAGAAAAAATTAACAACACATTTTATGAAAAATATTTTTGTCCATAACGAACGCACCCCTAAATCTTTTTACATATTCACCATATATATTCCACATTGAATTTTTAACTGCATGAATATTGTTATAAACTAATAAAGAATAAAGAAGAAGAGTAGAGAGAATAGAGAGAGTGATTCTTATTTCTTCTCTTGAGGGATGAGAGATCATAAGATTGTAAATATAATGAACAAAACCCCTTTATTTATAGGGGAAATTTTCTCCTAGTCTGAGTAAAAGACGGATGCTTCAAATCCTAATAGATATCAAAGTAGATCTTGATAGACATTCACTATAATGTAAATACATTTATAACACTCCCCCTTGAATGTCTAATTGGTAGATAATGCGCCTCGTTAAAACTTTACTAGAAAAAACCCAGTAGGAAAAAAAATCTAGTGAAGGAAAAAAGTACACATCTCTAATAATACACATTTCGGCTGCCTCATTAAAAACCTTACAAGGAAAATCCAGTGGGACAAAACCTCGTAAGGGAAAAAGAGTACAACGCGTATTAATTCCCCCTAATAAGAACATCCTTGACCTTTGCATCTCGATCTTGTGCAACATCTTCTTGAAAGTTGCAATTGGAGAAGATTTGGTGAATAAATCAGTCACATTGTTAGTTGAACGAATCTGTTGCACGTTAATATCATCATTCTTTTGTAACTCATGTATGTAGAAAAGCTTTGACAAAATGTGCTTCGTTCGATCTCCATTTATGAATCCTCCCTTAAGATGTGCTATGTATGCTGAATTATCTCTGTATAAAATTGTGGGTAGATTGTCATATTTTACACCACATTTTTCTTGAATGAAAAGTATCATGGACCTCAACCATACACATTCTCGGCTTGCTTCATGAATAGCTATTATCTCAGCATAATTCGATGAAGTGACTATGATAGACTGCTTTGTATATCTTCAAGATATGACAGTACCACCACATATCTTGACCAATAAGATTGGGACTGCAATTTTTAGAATAAAACAAGCTTATGTGTTTTATACCATTTTGATGTCTCATAGTAGGAGCAGAAATATACCTTGCTAATAAATTGACTGAAAAGGCTATAGGCCTTGTAGTATTTGTAAGGTACATGAGTGCATCAATTGCACTAAGATATGGTACTTCATAACCAATTCAATTCGATATATTTCGAATTTCAACAAATAATCTATTGCTTTGAAAACTCTCCAAGAGTTCCAATGATGTTCAAGCAATAAGCTTATACAATATAAGGATTATAAATAAGTTTCCCAGAAACTTTTATATGCTTCAAGCAGTTTGAATCCTTAAAAGTTTTCACATAAGTTTTGTCAAGTGACAATATTCAACATTTCATGAGTGACATCTTCAAGTGTCTGGACTGCAAATCAAATAAGTTTTACGCTTACCAAAATGCATTCCTTTCATGTCACTTGATAAATGTTTCTACGCCTACATGCTTAAATAAACGTAGAATTCAGATCCTCATAATCTTTCACAATATTGCGTCAATATTGTGTTAAATATATTGATGATATATCATTTCGTATCGGTTCACAATGCGACATAATATTTTAAGATCTCATCACTTCATTATTTTCAGGTATATGAACCTCTCATAAGGTTTCATGAAGTGTTATATCGTAGGATCTTCAAGAGCTCATTGCCTTCTTATTATGATTATTTGCTACTTATTTTTCAAGGACTATTTTATTTGAAACCGATTAGTCTACCACGCTTCACGCATGCATAGACTCTGTCCTTTAGGAATAAAAAATAAAAGCACTTGCGCTTAATATGAGATGTTTTTGGCATTTGACTTGAATTATCTTTTGGATGAGGATCCGGTGATAATTCCTGACATATTTCATAGCGCTTATAATCTCCCCCTTATGTTAGGAAAACTAACATACATCCTCTACTTCTTTGAGGATTCCATCTTTGTGCATTATGATATATTCATTAATCGTACACCGCACATCAAAATTATTAGATGGAATAATTGATTCCCGATCTTGAACCAATTGAGAAGGAAGAAATAATCATAATTTATTGATCTAATGCATACAAGTGTTATTGTATGCAACATATCATATATTTCAGACCAATACATGAAGCTTAATTTGTTCTCATTAGCGATGATTTAGCTATTTATCGAAGGCATTCAATGCCAAACCATCATCATCAAGATAACTTTCTTGATTGCACAATCTGAAAATTATGTTCTTAACTCAATTTTATTGAGCAAACAACTTTATGAATGTCAAATTGCAGGTTGACAATGAATGCACATGTAGTCATCTTATTGATGCATCTTTTCAACATATCACATGATGGGTGAACGGGCCCTTATTCACCTTTTATAATTTTCAGATTTGACGGGATCCAATCCCAATATTAGTTGGTCCAACCAACTTATTATGAGAACAACCGACATAAATAATTCTTGAAGAATCTTCTAGTTCTTCAATACATGCACATCTTCGAGATGTCACAATCGTTCATATCAATTTATGAACTCTTATTCTAGTAAACTTCAAGTTTGCCATGGCATATACTTTTTTCTTTAGTAAATTTCAGATTTACTATTACATGAATAAATTTCAGATTTACTACTTTAAAAGTAGATTTCGAAATAACTCTTCTCAGTTATTCTGCCTCATTCGGAGGTGAGTTGTGATACCATCACAATCAAGTGCACGTTTGCATTAATAAGCTTCTCATTCCCCAGGAATGAAATATAATTATGCTTTAAGCGTATCAAATTATGATAACTTATAACCTCTTTTAAGATTTTGCTACTTCAGAAGCAAATCGAGGCATACATATGATGTAGAAAATTTTTCTCTAGCATATCTTATAATCATATAAGCGTGTGAAAATATATCACTTTTGATGATCATTATTATATTCGTGCATTCAATCACTTATCTTCTTTCAGACATATTATGCACTGCTACCACATACACCTTAAGAATGAAGTAAGTTGTCATATTTCAGACTTATCATATATTGCTACCACATTCACTTTATAGAATAGAGCATATTCAATGGGTCAAATTTCATGACTTTTCACCCAATACCCATTATTTTGCCTTAGCCATCACAATATCATCAATATGGTGTATTGAGATTCAAACTCAATATTTTATCCATATAAAGGCATCTTAGACATAAATCGATGAGACTTGAACCCAAATATTATCATCCCTTTTGATAATATTGTTCTTGAGGAATGAATTTAAAACATAAATGGTTCCAAACCAATTATTTTTCCTCAAATCCAATAATAATTATATCATTAATAGAAAAATACAAATAACATAAGGAATTACTAAGCTTGACCTTTAGATTTATAATCTCACCTTATTTGGCAGAGTCTCGTGTTGATAACGTGTTATAAACTAATAAAGAATAAAGAAGAAGAATAGAGAGAATAGAGAGAGTGATTATATTTCTTTTATTATAAATGTATTTACATTATATTGAATGTCTATCAAGATCTACTTTGATATCTATTAGTTTGATATCTATTAGGATTTGAAGCATGAGGAGTTTTGTTCATTGTATTTACAATCTTATGATATCTCATCCTCAAGAGAAGAAATAAGAATCACTCTCTCTATTCTCTTTATTCTTTAAAAGTTTATAACAAGTATTTTTTTTTTGTTCATATTCATCCTCATAACTTCCTATATAAAGTCCTTCCACATTTGACAATTTTCATCCTTCATCAACCAAACAATTTTTAACAATTTCTCAAAATGGTGCAAGTTAGCATAATCATCGTCTTTGTCCTCGCCGTCGTTTTCACGGCGGTTGCTGCCACCGTTGAGGAGTTTTCTCCGGCACCGGCGCCAGCACCTGACGCGGGAGCCGGGTTCTCTTCGCCAGTTTCTGGTGCTTCGATTGGAATATCAATGATGGTTACTTTATTTGCTTTGTTAAGGCTATGAGTTTGATATGATAATGTTATTGAGTTGTTTTTTTTTGGAATATGAGAGATGTTATTGAGTTGTTTTTTTAGATTACATGGTGATAATATTGATGGTTAATTTGTTTGAATGTTCTTCGTTTTTGATATATATTGCTTTAGACTGTTTATTCTTGAGTCGAGGATCTATTTATTAGGAAAAACCTTGTGGACATTGAAATTTTGTGGACTCTACGAAAAGAGTTCAATTTTTGTTAGAGTTGGCTACTTCACCCTAAATATAGCTTGGTGGCTACTCTACCTAAATCCTAAATTACGCCTATATAATATCCTTTAAAAGGCATCTCAAGATCTGAAAAGTCTCAATAAATTCATGGGATATTCATAAAAATCAAAACCTTCTCTTGATAATCAAAAGACTCCTCATGGATTTGATCTTCGAGAAATACGCCACTAACGGCCCTCAAATTACGGAGAAAATCAAATCCAAATGTTCCTACGTTCGAGAAATACGCCACCAACGGCCTTTGAATTACGGAGAAAATCAAATCCAAATGTTCCTACGTTCGAGAAATACGCCACTAACGACCCTTAAATTACGGAGAAAATCAAATCCAAATATTCCTACGTTCAAGAAATAAGTCACTAGCGTCCCTCGAATTACAGAGAAATTGATATCCAAATCCTCTTCCTACATTTGAGAAATACGCCACTGATGGCCGGAGAAAATCAAAAGAGAATATCTAGGGAGAAACGGATTTGTACTCATATTTGTTTATCAATAAAATTATTATTTCTTCCTATTTTTATTTGTGGTTGAGATTAATAAGTTCAAGTCATTAAAACATCATCTTGCAATACGCATGAAGATAATATTTATGCAATTAAATAGTCACAAGTTCAAGTCATTATAGTGATACTATTACGTATAATAAATCTTTATGATTCGAATTGCGGATTACAATATCAACGTTGTCTTGTCATGGAGCACATGACTTATTTTTGCCTTCCACTCTTCTATTATTAGAACCAAATCAAACTATAATGATAATCTAGTACTAACATCATGATACCAACTAATAAATAGTCTTTGCCTTAATCTTTGGACATATTTCAAATTGTAATCTTCTTGCAACTCAACCACATTTATTAAGTGGTCATATGCTAATGGTCCAATGAATTCAAATTTTATTGGGTATTGGTAATCCTCTTATAAAATAAATGATGCATATAAAATATAGTGAAAATGCTCTATTACCATCTTGAAATATATGTGGAAAGATTGAGATATATTCGAATTTTAAAAGGGTCCTATTATCCCTGGACTAATTAAAAATTCTGAGTTCGTTTGGATAGAATTAAAAAATAATAATTTTTAACTTTTGTGCTTAAAAATTGATAATAAATACTTACAAATTAAGCATATAAATGTTTGAATAGAGGTAATGAAATTGAAAGAAAGTTTTTGATGTGTTTCGTAAACAAGAGTTGTTAAGCATATTTTTGTTCTCAAAATGACTTAAATGTCCTTAAAGTTATTAATTAACACCATAAATAAGTTGAATTATATATAGTTTTTAATTCTAAGAATTCAAAAAACAAAAGAGAAAGATGAAGAGAAAATTGGAGGAAAGATCCGAGAAGCGACAAAGAGAAAAAAGAAGAAGAAAGAAACAAGATAGGGCTACAAATCTTGGGTATTGTTGGAAGGAAGGAAAATACAAGTGATAGAAAGGTAAATATCTTTATCAAACTTAAAAAAAAATTAATTTAAAAAGTAAAAATTAAGCATATCCAAGTTAAAAAAAAATTAAAAACTTATTTAATAAAATTTTAATCCTATTGAAATGCACTCATTATTAGCAAGAGTACTTTTCTTCGTTACATAATTTGGTCGAAGATTTAATCCTGGACATGGAGAAAATTCTGTTAGGAGTGCTACCCCTCGAATGGGATCCTACCTGATGTGAATCTAAATTAGTTGAATTTCAATACAGGCACCGAATACGAAAACAAAAAAAAATAGTAAGTGAATACAATAGGTTGTCAACATTATTAACCAACAAACATGTGGGAAAACAGAACCAAATCGGCCACCGTCCACCCCGCCGGCCAACACTGGTCCACCCCCCAAACAACACAATTATAGTTGGCCCCTTTCAACTAAGTGATCAAAACGCTTAGAGTAAATGATAAAATTATTATTATGTGATTAGATGATTATGAATTTAAGTTGTGAAAATAACTTTTTAATTAAAATATAAGATAAAATTATGTATAATATATTTTTGTGATTCAATTCTTCTCCAAAAGAGTTGTTGTCATGTAACTAGGTAGTCATGAGTTCAAGTCGTAAAAATAAGTCTATCATAAATGTAAGATAAGAGATTGTGTACAATAACAACTTAAAATAATGGTCCAACTCTTTTTGAAACAAGTTACTGACATGTGACCAGACGATCATGAATTTAATTCGTGAAAATAGCTTCTGACAAAAATATAAGATAAAACTATGCTGCGATAGATTTATGATCCAACTTGTCAAACTCTACGAATAACTGAAGCTTTAATGCAATGTACTGTCTTTTTTCACTCTTTCAACAACGTGCCCATTTTTACTCTTTCAAAAGATCACTATTAGAAGTCATGTAAACAGCCTCTGAATAAAAAAAAAAATTATCTACAATACATTCTTTTGTTATTAATGGGACATTATTAAGTAAACCACAAGCAAAAGAAAAATTAGAACACACAGATTTATGTGGAAACCCTTGCGGGAAAAACCACGAGCAGAGACAAAAGAATTCACTATAATAGAGAGAAGTACAATTTGGAGACGATTTGTCTCAATGACGTATATATATCAATCCGAAACAACCCACTACTTATATAATACGTGTGTATCAACCTGATCCCTACGCTATCACCACAGACTCCATGAAAAATCACAAACATGAGTCACACTGCAAACTTTTCAGAGCTGAATCAACAAAATTCGGATTACAAACTCTAACATTACGGTACTATTCTCTTTCAGGCTGTGCACAGCGGGAGCTTTAATGTGATTTATTCTTTCAACAACGTGTCCCTCTCAACCCAAATTTCCTAATCCACTACTTATAAAGACCCTTCACATTTCGCCTTTCAATATATCTCCAACACAACATACATAATATACAATATATTCAATCTGTTTCAATTAGACATTTTCGATTCTACTTTTTAATCAGATTAATCGAAAATGTCACAGGTTAACATCTTCAAGTCTTTTGTTCTCGCTGTGATTTTTGCAGCCGTTGTTGCCTCCGGACAAGTGCCCAATGTGTCTCCAGCTCCGGCACCATATGCCGGAGCTGGAGACTCTTTGGTATTCTCCGGTGCTATTATTGGAATTTCATTGCTACTCTCACTTGTTGCTTTGTTGAAAAACTAAATTTGAAGATGATTATAAGTTGTGAAATTGTTTCATGCTTGAGTTCATTATTATTATTTTTTTGGTGATTTGGTTGGTTAAAAATATTGATTTGATTATGTGATTTATCATTTTTGTTGATGTATACAATATTCAAATTTCAAATAAAATTATTTGTTATTAATGTGTTTTAAATTTGATTATATTTCTTCAATGTGTTACTCTACAACAAGACCTTGTATAATGCTTAAGGCTCTCGGCCGCTAAGTTGTTCGGACTCTCCAAAAATGTTGTCACACCCGTGTCGGATCCTTATGCCTAAGGCTCTCGACATCTAAGTTGTTCGGACTCTCCAAAAATGTTGTCATACCCGTGTCGGATCCTTATGCTTAAGGGTCTCTGCAGCTAAGTTGTTCGGACTCTTCAAAAATGTTGCCACATCTGTATGGGATCCTCCAAAAATACACCACTACTTTTGAAGGATCAGACACGCACTCGATGATATTTTTGAAGAGTCCGAGCAACATAGTTCGGCTGAGTAGCAGTATCAACTTTTAATTTATTATGAGCCCAAACGATGAATTTAACAAGTTCCCTCCAAAAATACACCACTACTTTTGAAGGATCAGACACGCACTCGATGATATTTTTGAAGAGTCTGAGCAACATAGTTCGGCTGAGTAGCAGTATCAACTTTTAATTTATTATGAGCCCAAACGATGAATTTAACAAGTTCTTGCCAATTCAAGATATATAACAACAATATACACAGTATAATCCCACAAGAGGAATGTGAAGAAGTTAGAATGTACACAAATCTTACCCCTACCTCGTAGAGGAGAGAGCAACTCTTATAGCGATGAAAAATTTATTAATAAGGAAAATAGTATAGAGCAATCGAAAAAAAAATACAGCAACACCAAAAGAATACGATAACTGAAATACAATAGACAATAGATTGTAGCAGATATCAAATATAAGAAACGACGTATATAAGACAACTACTACGACAAACACAATGCTTCTAGACAACAGATGATAACAAACATCAAATACAAAAAACTCCATGTATAAGACTAATACTACTAAGATAGATACTGTGCTTCCAGACTCCCACCAAACCTAATCTCGTCGAAAAGCGAGACAAAAGATAAAAGTCAATTTTGCCCTTGAACTATTCGAAATCGGACGATTTTGCCAAATGCATAATACATTACATAATGTATTTCCCAAAGACTAAAAAGGCTACAACTTTGCAGGCGTGATCACTGTGCTAGTGTTGTTTTGCTTGTCCATTTGTTGAATGTTGATTAACAGTATTTGTCTTGGCTGGTGTTGATCGTTCTGACTGAGAAAATCTGATCAAGATTTGCATAAGAAGTGTAATAACAGCTAACAGTGCAACTGAAATTGCAAGACCTGTCCATGAGGATAGTAATGCTGTGGATTGTAAGAATTTCACAGCAGTAAATATGATAATACATGCCCACGATGCAACAACCTGTTATTTAGAAAAGATAAACAGTTAGTTTGCTGGAGAAAACAAAGGACTAGCCTCACTTGTCTGTTAAATTAACCTTCAAAGAAGAGGGGACGCAGGATTCGAAGACAATGGGGTACCATAAAACTAGTCTTCAAAGAAGAGGCGGACCTAGGATTCGAAGAAAATGGGGAACCATAAAACTAGCCTTCAAAGAAGAGGCGGGCCTAGGATTCGAAGACAATGGGGGACCACTAAAGACAGATGCACATTAGTCGAGGCGATGTCATGCAACACCGTCTCGTCTGATATGAAACGCCTATGGAACTAATGTTTCTATTGTACAATTATGAATTAAATGGCATAATGTGATGAAGTTTGTTCTGTTGTCTGGTGGTTTGCATACTTTAGGATGTGTGTTAGAAACTCGCCGCCTACATGTTTTGTGCATTTTTAATCTTCAGCTAAAAATGAAAATGATGTAGCAGTTAAGGTTCGCAGATATGTTTGAAGGATCCTTTAATTTTTCAAAGTTAACGAGTGCACTTGCACCCCCAGCTCACCATGTGGATCTGCCTCTAGTGGTAAGAGCGCAACTCGTGATATGTGGATTAGGTGCACATAGCAAATTCGAACCTTGCCATAGACGAAAGCATGGAATTTAAGTCGAGGAGGGCATAGGGGTGGATCCATTATCCACCGAGCTTTGGATCGTGCACCATTGGCCCTCGGGGATTTCTAGATTTTCGCGAAAGAAAAAGAGTTTATGTAGAATTCATCTACGCTTAGCCAGTAAGTTTATTACCACGAGGGATTTCACTGGGCGGCCGACATTCTGCAGCTGTTGTTCTCCAAAGCTGTCTTCAGCAATATGTTTGTCCAACAGATTGTCCTGGTGACGAGATAAAACCAGAAACAAGGTAAAGATTCATCTAGGGAGATGGAAAATTCTTCAGAGCTCACAAACAAGAGGTAGAAAAAGTTATAACGTCCATTTAAACACTAGGTTCTCGAGATTTGCCAAGTGTTTTCTATGGAGGTTCAACGATAAAGAAAGGTAACCTTAGCCAGAAAGATATCTCTACACCATTGAGCGATGGCATCATCATTTTCTGGTAGATCCTTCATCTCGTGGCGCTTGATGTGCACATGAACCTGCATAATAACAAATGAACATTGAAAACTAAACATAGCGCCGTTTCTCTTGTGATCATATTTCCATTTAGCAATAGTTAATGGGCCAAAACTGACTTCTTAATCATTCCCGACACATAAACATGAAACTAATAGACATGTCATCAATTAACAAGGAATGAACCGACTTATTCAGATTAACAGAGTCACAAAATAAGGACACATGAACACATAACGTTGATCAGGATCTCAAGAACTGCAATCAAATGCACTATATACTTGAAAAGTTGGGATTGCTTATGCCTTTTTGAATATTATCGAAGGATAAACACAGTTGTAATGTGTTATGCTGAAGCAATACGTGACTAGGGGATACTTTGATGGTTCTTGATAGTTTTGCTTACCACAGAAGATTGACCCTTGCAGATTCGCAGCATTGTTGGTGCTGGTGAATTTTTAGGAATGGCAATTGTCGCATCATAAATAACTGGAACAAATGAGCGCATTTGACTTACTGCGGTGACAAAGCCCTGAAATCATCAAGCAAACATTTGGTTTCTTCAAAACAATCCCGTAATAGATAGCAAGGCAAAATGTGGCATCATTACCAACTTTAGAATACATTATAAACTTAAAGAGAATCTCTCACCACACCTCAATTAGTTTGACTGCATGATTTATGTAACTATTTTGAATTTGAAAGCATCAACAGACTTATGATAGCTATAATCCGAGGAAATTTCCATGGTCCGTTGTACCTGATTCCTTCCACACCCGATTTGTTCCACCATTTGCCTTCTCTGTTCTCATTTTGTGATCCAAGCAAATAGCAGGATTCAAAAAGCCTCACAAGCAAGTAGACTGCTATTTCTTATTTTCTTTTTATCTTTTCCAAGACACGTAAAGTTCTCATTTTAAACATATCACTGACAAGTCCAATAAGTATACACATACTTCAAACACTACGAAGAAACCCTATGTTGCTTAGACTCTCCAAAAGTGTAAACGGGTGCACGCCGGATTCTCCAAAAGTGGTGTATTTTTGGGGAATCCGACACGGGTGCGGCATAAAAAGTGAAGAGTTCGCACAACTTATGTTGCTTGGACTCTTCAAAAATCTCATCGAGTGTGTGTCGGATCCTTCAAAAGTAGAGCATTTTTGGAGGATCTGACACGAGTGTGGCCACATTTTTGGAGAGTCCGAGCAACTTAGAAGAAATCTACAGTCTTATCTGGTTCTTACGCCATTAAAACTCCTTGATGCTCCCTCACTTTACTGGTTTTCCTCTAACGTTCTTTATCTTTTTTGCTGAGGGGTAACGAAATCTTGCATATTTTGTGATTTCCCAGGTTTGTTACCTATGTTGGCAGTGATTTGAGTGCCAGTAAACCAATGCATCTCTTCGATGGCATCAACCTCAGATGCAATATACATATTTTTATTTACAGGATCCTCAGTTACAATATATATATATCTTCCAATATAGAAATGAGCTTCGAGTATAAAGCAATCAAATAAACCAATTGGAAAAGAAAAATTGATAGAGAAGAGAGAATAGATCGAAGAAGTAAAACTAAGAGGAGTAACTAGTGCACAAGGTGCTTTGGCCAACAGCCGAATACACTACAGAGAGAAAGAAAGTAACATTTGGTACCCACCTTAGTACGAGGAATTAACACATTCTTTGGAACAGGTAGCCCAGATGAGGCTGCATATTCTTGAGCAGCCAAAAGCTTTGCCTGAGTAAAGCGAGTGCCTTCAACAAAAAGTGCCAGCCAGAAAGGCTGAGGATAATCCCATAATCGTTGAAGACCTGACTGCAAATTGGACCCCATAAGTATCAAATAATAAATAGTTGTAAATCAACTAACCCAAAACAGATCCCTGACACCCATCAACAAGCCAAACGAAGGAGAAATGGAAGTGTGCAATGAAATGACTAAATCGGTCGGGCTTAACTATACCTTTAACGTGTTTTCATCCTTTGCCCAGCTTCGTTCAAGGAAAAGGTACTCGGAAAACCACATGGACCAACCAAGTACCTGCATAATGCATAAGATAACTGACCTTAAAGGCAGATCGAGTTCAAGGAAATAAACTGGGAGAGTCCCATGTAATAGCAACTTCAAGGAAAATTAGACGATAAGAGTTTAGCAGCATTCACTAACAAAAACAAGAGCAAAATGCTAGCTAGGATCATTTTTCCTTCCTCTTAACAATCTGCTACCACCATATTCAGATAAATGCAGATAAGCGATTTTCCCCATGAGGTTATAGAATACTCCAATGGGGACCGTACATCTAAAATAAAATTGCTTCCTTGCTCCATTGTATGCACTACTCCAAAACGCAACAAAGCTATTACTCTTCCAGAATCTAGAATCACAAATAAATTGCTGGACAATATTGGAATGGAGTGGTTCTCTCTACTAGTTAGTGCAGATTAGATACCAACTAGCTTTTGGTCAGAATGAAGAGTCAAATCTTTATAACATTCACTTGAAACACTTAACTGATTAAAAAAAACATTCACTCAAACACTTACAGGAAGGAGTTTAGAGGATTTCTTCATAACAGCTAATGCGCTACCAAGGCAACCAGATCGCTGCAATTGAAGAATCCAAGAACCAACAAACAGAAGTTAATTGATAACGATTATTAGTTATCGTCTGAAAGACAACATCTTCATTATGCAGTAAAAGTAAAGTTTATAGAGTGATGAACACTGCCATGCATGGAGTTTGGTATATAATTATCTCAGTAAAGTTTAAGGGTTTCAGCATAATAAATCACAAAACGGTGATGATAATCGTGCAAACCTGAGCTAAGACCCATCCAACAAGCCAATCAATGTCACTTCTGTGATTCGCTATCAGTAGAGCATGTTCTTTGCCTAAAAAATTGAACCAGCAGACCAGTAATAACATTACTAATAAGCATTACTTCAAGAAACCTGACAAAATATAAGCTATGAACACCAGTAGAGTAAAAATGGAAAATGAATATATCTTACCCATCAATCTAAAAGTTTCTGAGTCCATGTATACTTTAATCTGCAACCAGGTTAACGCATCAATGAGAAAAGAAGTATCGTATGCCAAACATAAGAAGAAACTGACTGAAAGCAAATCAAAAGTATATAATATTCTCCTTCTTTCCTCAAATCAGTTGAACCTTTGCCATATTTTCAGGAGACCAACCCAGAGTTTTAGTAAAACCAGCGGATAAAGTGTAACATGAAACCAACAAGAAAAACAAAACATATTCAGAAAAGGGTAACGGGCACAATAAAAGGAACATAAATCTTACGGCAGTGCATACAAATTTATCAATGAAGTTAAATAATGAAATTATTATACATAGTTACAGCACATTCTCATCATGTGGATAAACCCATTCAGCGACCCCCATATCGGTAGCATTCACAACACTGTCATGCTTGCTTAGCTTCAGTTTCAAAATCTTGTTGGTCTGCCATTCTTCTTTTGGGATCACGAAATTTTGAGACAATTGAGCAGAATGTCACAGCAAACTTTTTATGAAGTAAATGTCACAACAAAAGCCATTTCATGAAAGTGACAAAAAACAGGCTACTCTTTCAAAACTATAAAACTTGCTAAGTACAAGAAAGCTTATGGTAACAGACATACCCTGCCTCAAAAGACATTCAAGAGGTGGAACACTGGTATCTGTTGTTTTTCCTAATAATAAAAAATTTGTGTACATATAATACCCCAGTAACTGACATAACTGCGTCTAATCAAATAAGATATCATGAAACAGATGGTATACTAAAAAAGTACAAGCCTAATCGCCATAGCAAGCACAGAACAGAAAAAGAAACTATCTTAGCTAATCCTTATACATAATTCAAGTCCACATATCCACCCTGTACAACAACAACAACAACAACAAACCCAGTGTATTCCCACCTAGTGGGGTCTGGGGGGGGTAAGATGTACGCAGTCCATACCTCTACCTCTGAAGAAGTAGAAAGGCTGTTTCCGATAGACCCCCGGCTCAAGACAGTCGCCACACAAATATAAATATAAATATAAATATAAATATAAATATAAATATAAATATAAATATAAATATAAATATAAATATAAATATAAATATAAATATAAATATAAATATAAATATAAAGTAACGCATGGTAGTAGGAAACATCGGGAAGCACTCAGATACATAATAAAACATGGAACACCGAAATCGTAACAAGAAGAAGAATAGGAATAGGAATAAAAAAGAGTAGGAAGAATAACCGGAATAATCCCCCACTCCCTACCCTTGCGCCCCCAAACTGGCCCTAGTCTTCTGCCCTAATCCTCGCCCTCCAGACCTTCCTATCTAGGGTCAAGTCCACATATCCACCCTGTAAAGGTTCAAAATTTACAACAACAATATACCCAATGGAGTCCCACAAAATGGGGTTTGGGGAGGTTAGAGTGAACGTAGACCTTGATTTACAACAACAACAATGCCCAATGGAGTCCCACAAAATGGGGTTGGGGGAGTTTAGAGTGAAAGCAGACCTTACATCTACCTCAGAGGTAGAGAGACTGTTACCTATAGTCCCACTGCTCAAGACAAAAACAGTCTAGACAATGATATAGCTGAAGTACAAGAGACAATAGATAGTAACAAAAACAACAAATAGTAGCGTAAAAATTCGTGATTTGTAACACAATTTCTTTATTACTTTCTATGAGACGCCAACCACTTAGAAAAAGTCCTAGTATGAAAGCTTCTTGTTCCTTTTATTCTTTCTCATTCACAGAGCATTCGTATTATTCTTCTCGTTTTTCCGTATCTTTAGATTTCTATCACCACTTTTTGCTCTTTAGCCTTGATATCTTATTTTCCTGTTGTTGTTTCCGCTGGTTACTGATGACTCCTTTTCATTGTTCATTCAGCCGAAGGTCTATCAGAAACAACCTATGTACCTTTTCAAGGTAGGGATGAGGTCTACATACACTCTACCCTCCCCAGACCCTAGTTGTGGAATTATATTGGGTTTTTTGTTTTCGGCGTTGGGTTTGTATGCCAAGAATGTAACTTCTTACAGTTACATCTACATTCTTGGCATATAAACAAGTGAACTATAAACTCCCCAAAATAACATAAACATATATATATATACGCAAAGCGAATTACCTTTACACCGGCCCACCAATCAACTAACCACACAAGCTCCAACCATAAAAGTTCTGCAAGAATTCTATTAATCCTCCTGTATGTGTTCTTCGAAAATGGCCTTATAAGGACAAAACAAGCAGCCTGGAATTCAACACCTTATCAAAATCCATTTCACCAATTTCATTCAACACAATAGCAAAACAAAGTACACAGCAGAGCTAATAATGTACAGATATCTAAGTACTACTAGTTGCATATACTGCATTTGCCATTAAACTTAACAAATCAAAGATAAACAAACATAAAGACTTGATTTTTTCTTGAAATTGAGGAACCCCAGATAAGCAAAACTTCCAAAATACATAAACAAATTAAATATAGTTGTATATACTACATTTGCCATTAAACTTAACAAAGTAAGTATAGATAAACAAAAAGACTTGATTTTTTCTTGAAATTGAGGAACCCCATATAAGCAAAACTTCCAAAAATACACAAGCAAATTAAATATAGTAGTATACACTGCATTTGCCATTAAACTTAACAAATCAAAGATAGATAAACAAAAAGACTTAATTTGCACCTAAGGGTGAGTCCTAGTGAAAACCTGAGGTCTCATGTTCAAATCTCAGCGAAAACAAAAAAAACACTAGGTGATTCTTTCCATTTGTCCTAGCCTTGATGGACAGAGTTACTTGATATTTGTTACCTGGCAGGTCGCAGGTATTAGTCGATTTAGTCTAGTGCGCGAAAGCTGGACAAGACACTACGGTTATCAAAAAAAAAAAAGACTTAATTTTTTCTTGAAATGGAGGAACCCCAGATAAGCAAAACTTCCAAAAATGAACACAAATCTTTTTGTTGAGGCAAACGATACAAACTTTGACTGTATTTTTAATCATATTGAAAAAAAAGAAAAAAGCAATTTATAGAACTTTTCATTTTTGAATTTCTAAATTTTCATGTTACAATATCGAATTAATCAAATTGACTTTCAAAAAACGAACTGTAACAACAAAATATACTGCATTTGCCATTAAACTTAACAAATCAAGTATAGACAAACAAAAAGACACTATATTTTCTTGAAATAAAGGACCCCCAGATAAGCAAAACATCCAAAAATGCACAAAAAAATTAAATAAAATATGTTATCATGGGTATTCAAGAATACCTGCATAAGATTGATGAATAGACCAGAAATGAAGAATATAATGCCCAAAAGGACAATAACAACTGCTGCTGCAATAGCCATTGAGTGCCACAACGTTAAATCAAGTGCTAAATATATATATTTGTATATATGTAATACGTAAAATATGCAGGATAACGAAAGCTTTCATATACCGAACTGTTTTACATTAGGATAGTTTATGTAAACAGGAAAATCGGAAACTGAAGCAACAAAATTTGTGTGACAGCTAAAAGAAGTTAATACATTTACTTTATCACATTTTAACTTACACACAAATAATGATTGGTATAGTAATTTGGTTATATAAATAAAAAAATAAGATGAATATATACTTTAACTTGTTATATTTATATAAATCTTTATTTTTATGAAATAATTATAATTTTTTTTAATTAATTATGTATTTTTATTAAATATATCGGAAGATTATTATGTATCTCGACAGATCTAAAATTAAAAAAAATATATCGAAAGCTAATTATGTATTTTACAAAGAAAAAATTGAATTTTTTGTAATGTATTATGTATCTCAATAGATTCAAAATCAAGATTTTCAGTAATTATATAAAATGTTGAAATTTTCTGTAATTAAGCTCCAAACTATTGAGATTTATGTTCATATATTAAAAAATAATTTTAAAAGATAAGTAATTAATTTTAAGAATAAACATGAAAAACTATCTTCTTTTTAATTAATCAAAAATAATAAGTAAAAATATAAATTGAATTAATAAAATAATAATAACCAAAATTCAAACGGAGGGAGTAGATTTTTCGTAAAATATAATGTTTGTTTTGATTACGTGCAAAGTATTTAATTAGGATAAGGTGGAAAGTACTATGTGGCATGGTTATCTTTTTTGTTGTTGTTGTTATTTTAATTTCATTTATTTGTTAAAAATTTATGCTTTATGCTTATTTTAGAAAATGTTTATGCTTGAGTTTAATATAAAATGTTTATAATACTATACGTATTAAGTTTAGCCCATAATTGTTTATAAGCATCTTTTATATGTTGTTATATACATTTTTATATAAGATTGACACATCATATACTTTATGTTGTATTATATTTTTGGAGATTTTTTTTTAATTTATTTTATTTTTTAACCGGCTTTTTATATAAAAACTCCACTCCTATTCTACTTTTCTTTAAATTTATTATAACGCCAATAATATAATTTAATTTATTCAAACTTTATATTCATTACAATAATATAGTACAGAATACCAACAAACATAGGGGTGTATTTATGGATGTAGTTGGGTGGGAAAAATAGGTTGGGTGGGGTAGTTGGGGGGTGGGTGGGGGCAATAGTTAATAGATTTATTTTTTAAAAAAAGAAATTGAAATGGATTTAGTTTTTTCTTTTTCAGACAAATAGATTTAACTTCTATTTAGAGAAAATTTGAAATGTTATATCTTACAAAAGATTAAATATATTTTAAATAAATTGACGTTAAAACAAATCATATTATGAAGTAATAGAATTCCTCGAAAATTTACTTTTGATTTTGGTGGATTTTTTTTTCTTTTTGAGAAAATATTTTCAACAATCTAAGAATAACAAAAATAAAATAAAGAAATATATCTTCGACGTAGTGAACTAATATCAGATGATCCGCTTCTTTCTTCGCTTGAAAGGGCTAATAAAGAATTCTAGAAATGTTCTCTATCTAATTGTATCACGATTTATAGAATAGTTAAGAGCCTATGATGTATATGATTGGTTCGAAGAACTTCTTGAGATTTGAATTGTAACTGTAGCTAATATAACTAGTAAATATGTTCGTCCCTAGTGGATTCAATCATATACATTCTCAAAGTTCAAGTACACAACAACAACAACATATCTAGTGTATTCGCATATAGTGGGGTCTTAGGAGGATAAAATATACGCAGTTCATATCCTTACCTTTGAAGAAATAGAGAGGCTATTTTCAATAGACCCCCACTCAGGACAAGAAAACAGTAAACAAAGTTGTAATATAACATGAGATAAGATAAAATAATAAAAATAAGACACCCACAGAGCAGTACTATACACTATCAACCGAAAGCACACATCTCACCCAAACTCTCCAAACTAGAACTCGAACCTATGTGCAAAGCCCTACGACTACTAGCAAAGCTACACCAAAGCACTCCTATCTACTGGCTACGACTCACCCACACGCATTAAACCTGTAACCTAATTCGTGTCCTCCATACCTTCCTATCTAGAATCATATCCTCAATAAGCTGTAACTGCTCCATTTCACTTAAAAATTCAAGTAATTGTTAATAATCTTTTTTTCAACACCTAGTTTAATTTGTTGCACCTATACAACCTTTTGTTACACCTAAAGAAGACTTGTCTTATTTATTCTCTATTTTTTCTCTCTGAAAAACATGTTTTTTAGTAGTGCATGGTGAGTTACAGTTTACAACAATCCATGATATTAAAATGTTTTTTTTAGTGTTATTAATTTGGATACTGAATAATCTAATAATTGGGTAGTTGAATGTCTGAACGATCACTCAATTTATAGTAAGTTGTTTGATAGTAACAACGTGTAAGACGTAATATGCACTTTAATTTATTTAATGACGTGACAGTTGATGACTGATTACTATAAGTTGAGTGATCATTCAGACATTCAACTCGACTTTTAAGCTATCAAAGTGTATTAACAAAATAAAAGTTACACTTACAAATTACATTTTCATTTACATATTTGGAGTGTGTTTGGCATAGGCTAATAAAACCCTAGTAAATGTAGGTAGAATGGTGAAAATGGAGGATGACTACGCTATTTAAATGGAATATACACAAAATATATGTATGATACACCTCAATTTGTTTTATGAAAGAGACCTAATTCCAACTTTTGTTCATTATAATGATGTATTATTTTCAAAGAGATCCACTTTTATGTCATCCTAGAACAAGTATAGCAAAAAAAGTAACAAGAAAAGTCATTATATTAAATTTCCCTTAGATATATGTCGAAGGACGTTGTGGACAGTGGCGGAGCCAGGATTTTCATTGAGGGGGTTCAGAAGTATATATACGAATTAGTCGAAGGAGGTTCAACATCGACTATATATGCATAAAACATATTTTTGAATGAACCCCCTGGAGCAAAGGTGGCTCCGCCACTAGTTGTGGACTAGCGGTCAATAGAATAAGAGGAGAATCATGAAGTTTCACGTTTAAATTTGTGTTATACGCAGAGTTGCCTGTGTAGCCATGCTGGTGGGAGATTGCAAGTACCCATGAAGTGATTAAAGTACGTATCAGCTTGCCCGGACACAACAGTTATATGAATTGTGCAATTACAATCCATATGTTTGGTAGTAAAATCAATTAAGGTGTTTGGAAAATGACATTATCATAGATCTCCAATTAGAATTTTGATGGTGAAAGATGATTACAACACCTAATATATTGAAAGGCTTTGTAACACATTACTTTACAAGGAAAACACCTAATTTATTCTTTAATGTTTTGGTTTCACCTCTAAAGAGAAAATTGAATCATTTTATCTCTGTTGAATATAGATTTTAATTGAGATTTCAACTTGTGAAAACAAGTAAAAAGCAAAAGTGTTAACCAAATTTGGCAGTGAGGTGACTAATAAAGGATCTGCCAACAATTAAGTTAGATAGTGAAAGTTCTTCCATTTGGTCTTGGAGCCAGGATTTTCACTAAGGAATCGTACCAAGAAGTCGAAGGAAGTTCATTATCTGCTATATCTACATAAAAAAAAAAAAAAAAGACAAGCATCTAGTTTCCCCAGAACTATGACCAAATTTGATACGACACACTCCAATTTCACGAGGGTCCTATTGCCCCCTGAACTCAATTTGAGCGTATTTTTGTCAACCTTTTTAGCTGACGTGGCACATGACAATCTTTCAATTGTCTCGAATGTTTAACTTCACTCAAGGTGCCGAATCAATACAAAAAAATGACAAAAATACGCTAAAATTTAGTTCAGGGAGGACCCCGTGAAGTTGGAGCGTGTCGTAACAACTTTGACCGTAGTTCGGGGAGGGGGATACTGGATGCTTATCTCTAAGAAAGAATATTTTTAACTATGTATAAACGGTGTATATTTGGCGAATCCCCTCACCCCTATCTGGCTCTACCCCTGCTTCCATCTAGTATCGAAATCTACCAATCCGAGTAATCTAGATTTGCGCCGCATAGAGCCCACTAAAGTTAAAACTATTGCCAGTCAAATTTTTTTTATTCACGTATTCAAATTCAAAACAATTTATTAATAACGATGGAATCTCATTCATTCCAAAATCTATTGATAGTGAGTTGAATGTCAAGTTCTTTTCATAAAGTTTAGTATAGTCGTAAAAGCATTTAAAAGTTTATCACATGTATCCCTTTTCATAAAATAAGGTACAACATAAAATTAAACCTTTTGCTATTAATTTCCTTTTGTCCATTCAAGGTACATATTAATGTGTTGGAAACATTAGCCCAAAATCATAAACTTTTGTTTTGCCAAAATATGTATAAGTTCCATGTTGCTCGAAATCTTCAAAAATATCGATCAATGTGTATCGGATCCTCCAAAAATAGTGTATTTTTGACGAATCCGACATGAGTGCGACAACATTTTTAGAGAGTCCGAGTAACTTAGTATAAGTTAACCAAACAAGACTTCTAGAGTCCTAGACCTATAAAGGTAGACTTGTTAGTGCAATCAAAGGCAGATCCAGGATTTAAGTTTTACGGATTCAACTTTAATGTTTTTTTGTATGAACACATACGTTTAAAGCTATGAGTTCGTATATACTATTTGTCGCAATTTTCGTGGATTTTACACATATTTATGCTCTCGTCAAAAGTAATAAGTTCAGATGAACCTGATATACTTTGCATTAGGCCTCTAAGGATAATTAAGGAGTGGGTATTCATTTTGTTTAGATGTCCAATACTCAATTTAAATCTTATTAATTCAAATTCATGTTATTTTATTTTTCACTAAATAAATGAAACCTAGCTCCAACATTTTTTTCATTATAATGATTTATTGTTTCCAAAAAGGATATGTTGTGGTCAAAGTATTGCTCTTTCGCCTGTATAACCAGAAGAAAAAAAAGAAAAAAAAATAACAAGGAATATCATAAATAATAAAGTTCCTGTTATATTCAACCTTCATAGACAAACAAATAAAATAAATAAATTAATAAATTAATAATAGAGATATGACCATTTAATTTGTAATAAAACATTTGAAGAAAGTGTAATTATGTCAATTCTAAGCAACATTTGACTTCAGAAACATAGTTGAATTGAATAAGATAGTTGCTTTTTTTATGTTTATTTTTATAACGTGGTGTCCGATCCAGCTTGCGCGCACCTCGACTAATTTCACGAAATATTTGTCACCTTCCACCAATAATGTTTTAATCACAAATGTTTTCTTTTTCTAACAATATTTTAATCATATCGTGTCATATTAGTTACTCTCTTCACCTTATATAATCAAATCGCTCTATAACGATGTTTGTCAGATAATTATAAAGTTGCTGTAGCGAAAAATTATTATAGAAAATATTATAGTGAAATGTATTATAGAAAACGACTACTACAGATAATAATCTCATTTCCTTAAACTCCAATAGGAAACATAATTATGGGTGGAAAAGTACAATTTGGCATCAATATTAAATTAGTACTAATTACTCCTCTTAAGGCATCACAAATTTAATTATAAAGTGCCAATATTTTAAAAAATGATTTTTTTAAAATCTGTTTCTCTACTTTGCCTCTTCCTTGTCCTCAATAGACTAATAATTTAGAAAAAATTTATTTTTTAATTTTTGGTTACTCACTAAAAATAGTTATTTTCAACTACTGAATTTTCAGTCCTTATCATTTACAAATCCTCAAAATATGATGCCATTTGGTTTATTCAAGACCAATGGTATAACTTTCAGCAATAAAAGAAAATAAAGAAAAAAAAAAGATAAAACCACCAAATCAAAAGGACATCTTTTTTTTTTTCTCCTTTCTAATTAAAAATAAAAAAGTAGTGCGCTAAAGCTATCGCTATGCGCAGAATCTCGAAAAGAGCCCGTTCGCAAAGGTCTATTGTATGCAGTCTTACATGGCATTTTGTATAAAACTTCTAATCGCATGACAGTAATTTTATCAGCTACTCCAAGGCTCCCCTTCTCCTTTATAATAAATCGTTATCGATTAATCACGGCTAAATAGTATATAAATATATAACTAGAATTTTTTTTTATTTATGAGCTTTTTTTTTTTTTTTTTTTTTTTTTTTTTGCCCTTCTCCGTATCGTTTTCATTTTATAATATTCCTATACATCAACCTTTTGGAATCTTATTACAGTATTTAGCGAAAAGGAACTTGAAGCATATTTTAGAGGTTTTAGAAATTCTTCTTCTTTATATTTAAGTCCACATGCACATAAAAGTTCATAGCATCTAATGAATTATAATTATTATATATTGCCATGAAGCACCACCATCATAATTATTATATCTTAAAAAACAAGGATTCATTATTCTCAATATTAATTAAAAAAAAAAATTATCATAGCATCCAATCTAACTTTTGGGATTTGGAATCCCCCACAAGTCCACAACTAAGGATTTCCATGTATTCTAAGTAAGAATAATCCTATCCCTCTCAAAGATAATCTTTTTTTTTTTGGGTCGGGGTTAAGTCTTGAAAACAACTTTTGACAGAAATGCAAGATAAGACTGCGTATAATACGTCCTTGTGGTGGAGCCCTTCCCCGAACCCTGCACATAGCGGGAGGTTTAATGCACCGAGCTGCCTTTTATCCACGAGCGCGGTCAAGTGATCAATGAAGTGAGTACGTGACTTGAAAAGCGTGGATCAAGTGATCAATGAAGTGAGTACATACCGTGAATATAGGCGATGAAGATAGCTTGGGAAAAACAAAAGGAGATTCAACTGAATTTCAGTAGAGTCGAAAAAAGATTAGTTGATTTCTTTCCATATGTCTAAGCCTTGTTCGGTGTGCACTTACAGGTGGGAGGTAGCAAATTGCATGAAAAATAGTCGAAGTGCGTTCAAGATGATCAGGACAATGTAGTTTTGATTATAGAAAAACGCTAAAGGGAAATGGAATGCTGATTCCAAATTTACATCAGAAAAAGCTTTCTTATCAACCTTTACACAGCACCTTCTAGCACTAACATTATTCCAAGCAACAACATAAAGACAACCCACTGCACTAAAGCTCCCGCGGTGCGCAGTGCCCGAGGAAGGACCAAACCATACGTAATGCGCGGTGTCCGAGGAAGGACCAAACCATACGTAATGCAAGGAGGAAGGACCAAACCACAAGTAATGCATGGTGTCCGAGGAAGGACCAAACCACCAAGTAATGCATGGTGTCCGAGGAAGGACCAAACCACAAGGGTTTATTGTACACAGTCTTACCAAGCATTTCTGCAAGAGGCTGTTTTGGTGTATGGACCGAAAAAATCAACACATTTATCAATATTCAGATGAAATAATAATCATGTTAATACATAATTGTCACAAAAAATGACTTCTTTCAGTACACTGATCTCCAAAGAAACATAGGGTAAAATTTTCTTATGAGTAAGAGTCTACATACAGTAATGTTGGAGAAAAACTCGGCGCAAACCGGTTTTTCTCTCATACCTGGCTTTAAATAAAATTAGAGAAATAATTTCCTTCAAAACTTGGACCTTCCGCTGTTTTGCCTTGTTCCCAAGCCAACATGAAGTGAATACCAAGAATCAAAAATCCAACGTCTAGGATCGGGTAAAATGAAAAATAAGGATGTTTTTTACCGAGCTATTAGTTGATCAAGCTTCATTTGCTCCATCCATGCGCCTAATTGATCATATTGTTCACTCTGGGAACCCGATGTTGATCCTTCGCTGATGTCTGCACCAGAACCTGTAATGCCTGATACACGAGATGCAAGTTTCTCCGTAGCTTCCTGTGGTGATTCTTTGACAAGAGATTGGACCCAAGATAGATCAGGTTCTTCTCCATTGTTGGCAAGCTCAAATGATGATGATCTCCTTAGCCTACCAAACTCCTCATTACAGACAGCCCAGTCTGGCTCTCCCGAGGCTATACCCCAGTTCGGCCAAGTATCTGACGGAGAGCCAGCAATGGCAGAGGCAGCACTTGAGCCAAGATCGCGAGAGCTGAGACTCCTGAATTGATGTTGCTTGTCACCTTGAGAAAGTATTGAAACACGGGAACTCATTGGTGAGATTGGTTCCATTCCTCGGGGAGACATGCTCCGCGATGATGGAACTCCAAAAGAGCCCTGCAATAGAGGATTGTCAACATTTCTCGGTGAAAATTTTGTATTAATAGGAGATAACATGGCCTGCTGCTGCTGGTGGAATTGGTTGAAAACCGCTGACTTGTGGGTAGGGGAAAAAACAGCTTGAGCTAATGCTTGATCAGAATATCTAGGAGATGAGCCCTCAGCAGAAAATAAATCCTCGAGATTCGAAGGAGTTAAGGTTTTCGGACGAACTGAACGGTTAAAAGAATTAGGACTCATGCTGGACTGGGATAGGCAAGGCAGTCCATTTAGTAGCTGCTGCTGCTCAACATCAAAATCTGACAACATAGTCAGATCTTTAGCAGGGATGTCTCTTGCATTTAGTGATGACCGCAAGCGACTGGACTGAAGATTGCTGCCAGGAAGATGCAAAGCTGGCACATTTTGTGGTGGCCAACCCATGTTTGAAACACCATTAGCCGACGGAGACATCGGAGGAGTGAAGGCTGAAGGAGACATGACAGAGACTGAGGATGGAGAACCTGGAATTAGGCCCATTGCAGCAGCGAAATCTATCGCATTGGCAGCAGAAGTATTTGATCGAGGTGACAGAACAGCAGAACCAGTAGAGACATACAGTGGCCTGAGTTCCTCCTGCGTATGGGCAAAGAAACAAACTCTTCTATCGCACTGTGTACTGTCTTTGCAAAGCCGAGTTCGATATTGTGCAGGATGTAACCAGCACTCAAAAACCCCATGAGCATATTCACACATGTCCCCTCGTCGGCAGGCTCCCTTGCGAAATTCAGGGCAAGGTACACAGCTGTAGTGGTACTTTCTTGGATCTCTTCTTCGAGCATTTTCACCTGGATGGACAAATGGGCATTCAGTCCAATCATGTGAGTATGCACGAGAGCAAGGCTTGATCTTAAACGAGAACATCCTGAATTCGTCTGTGGAGTAGATGCTGTTTTTTATGTCAGGCAAAGAGGGATCAATAGGGTATTCTTTCTTCTCTGAAGGAGAGGGCACAGGGAGGTCAGTACATTTTTCACTCCCCGGGGAAGAAGTTGTATCTGAAGGAGAGGGCACAGGGAGGTCAGTACATTTTTCACTCCCCGGGGAAGAAGTTGTATCTGAAGGAGAAGATGGCGATCTGTTTCCAAGAGAGGGCGAAAGTGGTGGAGAATTTGAGTTTGAACTGGCCATAGACACCCTCGGATTGCAGTCTCCCATAGCATCAGTTTTGAGCAGATTTTCTAGGCAAGGTTTCACGGTGTGAACCTTTGGATTAGTAACTATAACATCAAGAGGGCGATGACCATTAGCATCTTTGAAGTTTGGGTCAGCACCAGCTTCTACAAGCAATTTGACAGCATCAACAGCATTCAAAGATCCACTAGACGCAGCACAATGAAGGGCAGTGCTATCATCACGGCCACAAGAATGATTCACATCAACTCCAGATAGAGAAAGAATCAGTTTTAGAACATCAATACTGCCATACATAGCAGCAACCATCAAAGGGGTTCTATGCTCAAGAACCATTTGCTTTGAGCCCTTTTGGCGCCCATACCACAACCCAACCTCATGAACACTAGATAGATCATGCTCAATCCACCTTTTAAAAGCATCTATGTCGTTGTTGGCTGCAAATTCAAGCAAGCTAGCAAGAGTATCTTCAGTTTCAACAGTCAGATGATTCACGTTCATGTTTGTAGTTCAATATATAGACCAACTGAAAGAGAAGAAAATCAAGAATTAGTATCACAACACAACAAATCAAGCAAAATCTATCACTGTAAATCAAGAGCATCACAGAAAATTAAACCTTCTGCGACAACTGATGAAAACTTTAAATTCAAAGGCACGTTCGCAGGTTCAGAAAGCAGTTGCTTTATCGACAGAATTTTAACTTACTGTAGGAATTGGAATATATGCACAACCAAGAATTATCTTTATCACGACAAAAAAACACAACTCACCACACTGAAAAGACACAAAAAGGACACTTATCTTCTGATTCTCAAAGAAAAAGGAAAGGCACATATCAGAGAGACTGATGGGAATGAATACTAATATTCTCAACAGAATGAAAAAACAGAAAAAGGGAAGTAGAAAGACTCTGTCTTAAGCAACCTACGAATAAATTCACATACTACAACTTTTGTAGATTGAAATTCTCACTTTTCTTGAAATTAAAAGGACAGATTCTACTATCTTAACAACAACAACATACCTAGTAAAATCCCACATGTGGGGTTAGTGGAGGGTAGAGTGTACGCAGACCTTACCCCTACCCTCGTGGAGGTAGAGAGGTTGTTTCCCAAAGACCCTCAGCTCAAGTAACACATTTCAACAAATTCTACTATCTCAGACTAAAAAAAGTTCCTTTTAATTTTGGGTTTATTTCTACGGAATATAAGCTGACCTTTCAAACCTCAGAACAAGATGCTTCAATCAGAAAACTCACAGTTCAATTAAAAGGAATCCCAAAAATCAACAAAATCTTTCCAGCTACAAGTACAGATAAAAAAAGAATAAAGATCAAAACTTTAGGTCATCAACCAAAGTCATTGTCCATAAACTATTACTTAAAAGAGAAGAAACCCCCCTTAAGAACTAAAAAACAACAACGTTTCCCGTATAATCCCACAAATGGGGTCCGGAGAGGGTAGTCGGTACCCAGACCTAACACCTACCTTTGTGGGGCAGACAGACTGTCTACTGTTTCCGATAGTCCCCTGGCCCAATCAAGAACTAAAAAATTAACAACATACCCATAAATCCCACAAGTGGGGTCGGAGAGGGTAGGATGTTCTCAAACCATACATCTACATTCGTGGGACAGAGAGACTAGACTGTATCCGATAGACCCTCAACTCAAATCAAGAATAAAAAAAACAACAATAATATACACAGTAATCCCACAAGCCGTGTCCAAAGACAGTAGGATATAGCAAACATTACAACTACTTTTGTGGGGCTGTTTCCGATAGAAACTCGACTCAAATCAAGAACTAAAAAACACCACCACCACCACCAACAACAACAAAAACATAAACATACATATAAAAAAAGAACAATCAAGATTTCAAAAGCAACACAGCACAACACAACAGCAGAACAAGAACAATCCATCACAAAATAAAAAACATATTTACAGTGATAATTAACCAATCTTCACCACAAATTGAGCTAACAAGATCAAGAAAGAACAAATTTTTATGACCAACAACAACTCCCTAGTACCATTTCATGTCTTTCAGTAATCTGTAATCCCACGAGTGGGGTCCAAACACAGACCTTACCCCTAGCTTTTGCAGGGGAGAAAAACTCTATCCAATACACCCCCTCCACTTAAATCAAGAATTGAAACAACACCAACATAAACATACAAGTAAAACAGGAACAATCAAGATTCAAAAAGCAGCACAGCACAACAGCAGAACAAGAACTGACTATCAGAAAATGAAAAACATACTTACAGTGAATATTAACCAACCCTCACCAAAAAAAAAAAAAAAAATTTATGACCAACAACAACTCACCTAGTACCATTTCATGTCTATCAGTAATCTTTAATCCCACAAGTGGGGTCCAATCCAAATACAGACCTTACCCCTAGCTTTTGCAGGGGAGAAAAACTCTATCCAATACACCCCCTCCACTTAAATCAAGAATTGAAACAACACGAACATAAACATACAAGTAAAACAAGAACAATCAAGATTCAAAAAGCAGCACAGTACAGCACACCACAGCAGAACAAGAACTGACTTTCACACAGTAAAAAAAAAAAACATATCTAAACAGTTAAAGTAAAATAAATTCTCACCAAAAACTGAGCTAAACAAGATGAAAAAAGAACAATTTTTTCAGCTTCCTAGTACCATTTCATATCTATATATGGTTGTATATAGATAGAGAGAGAGAAAAATAGAAAGCGGGCAAGATTTGATTTTTATAGATCTAGAGGAGAAACAGGAGAAAATTAATGAAAACCCAAGAAGAGTTTTTATTGTTGTTGCTGTTCCTTTTTTCTCTTCGCCATTTCCTATGCTAATGCTTTTTCTCTCTTCCCTCAACCTTTTTCTTTACTTAGCTTATTCAGTCATTATTATAGTCATAATTAGTCTCTATTTACCTTATATATAAAATATAATAAATTTACTAAATCTATTATTGAATTCAGTATTTACTCAATCTGTATTAGAAATAAATGGTCCAAAATAATTTTTCATTTTAAAATGTCAAGGTATAATTTTATTATTTTTCACAATAAAGCATAATTAAATTTAAATTTACGTCGAAAAGTTACATAGTTAGAATAAAGCAATCTCTAACAAAAAATGATTTTGCAATTAGGAGAAGTCGAGTTTGAGACCTTTGATTAAGGATAAAGGAGTAAGGTATAACTACTCCTCTGTCTATCTTTGCTTGATTAGTATACCAAAAATAATTGTCTAATTTATTTGTTCAATTTGATAAATTAAAAGATAGTTTACTATTTTGTGTCTATTTGATGCTTCTTATTAAACACAATTTAAGAGATAGTTTACTATTTTATGTCTATTTGATGCTTGTTATTAAACACTATACATTTTTCAGCATTTAGATAGATTGTAATTAATAAAGGTCATATAATAAAATTATTCTTTTATTTATTGTTTCTTAAAAAATAATTTACTATTTTGTGTCTATTTTGTGCTTGTTATTAAATACTACATATTTTTCCAGCATTTTAGATGGCTTGTAATTAATTAAAGTCATATAATAAAATTATCATTTTATTCATTGTTTCTTAAAAAATGTATCAATTGAATTATGGACAAGTAAAGATGAAATCGCAAGAGTAGTTGTTCGTTTTATTTTTATCTTTAATCATAAATATGAAAGGATATTATTTTAGTGTAAAAGAAAGAAAGTTTTAATTAATTATCTTTTAAGAGATGTACAAGACAATATGAGAAGTAAAATGAATCGGAAGAATAGTAAGATATTGATTTGAAATTGTAGTAGGAATGCATAAATATTACTTATCTATTTCACTTCATGTGACACTTTTTAAACTTTCTAAATTCATTAACTCTTTTTATTACCATCATTTTTAAATATCATTTAAACACTTTAAATTATCAAATATTGTAATTTATACTACTTACACATAATTTTAATATGTATAAATTTCGTATCTAAATTTATGATTAATTTTATAAGTATTTATTTAACTATCCAAAAGCGAAAAGTATCACTTAATTTAAGACAACAATACTACTCCCTCCATCCTAAATTTTCTAATTTGATCTTCCATTTTCTTTTTCTTTTTTTATTAATCAAGAAAAAATAAAAAAATAAAATCCATGTTTTACCTTTTGATTAATTATTTTTTCTTCAAATTAAAATATAAGCATCATTTAATATAGGTATTATGATAAACTAATTATATTATTAATTATTTTTCTTAATTAATGTGTTATCTCAATTTTACACGGGCTGAGAATATTTAAGAGAAGTGTTTTCTCTTTCTTTCTCTATCTCCGTGCGGTTTCTTTTTTTTTTTTTTTTTTTGATTGACATAAACGTCTACCTAATGAGATTACAAACCAAAATACAAAATTTTATTGTATTTTTTATTATTATTTTTTATTTGACTTCTTTTATATTATTTTAAATTATTTTCGATATATTTTACTTAAGTTTGATATTTATCAAAAATAATTGGCTGTCTATTCTTACAAAATAAAATTAAGAATGTCTGTACATTCTTTTTTCTAGATCTGATTTGTGAGATTATACTGAATATACTATTGTTGTATATTATATTTAGGAGTGTGCACAGGTTGATCCAGTTCGATTTTATGTATTATTGATTCGATTTATCAATTTTCAGATTTTAAATATGTTAAACCAATAAGATATTTTTTTATCGTTTTTTAGCCTTTGACGGATCGATTTTCGATTTAACTGATAAGAAAGTACGCGTAAAATAAAAATAGCAGCAACTATCAAGAAAAGAGCCGAAATCAAAGTTGCAGTCAAAATCCTACATGATATGTTTTAATTTATAAAAATTTTCAAACTTGAATAGGTTTTCAGAAAATTTCAGGCTTCTAGAAATGAAAGAGAAATATATAATTTTGTGTGTGTATATATATGTGTGTATATATATATATATACGTGTATATAAATATATATAGTTATCGATTTACCCAATAATTCAATAAGAAAAAATCAAAACCGAACCTATAACCCAATAAATATTTTTTATAAAACAACAACAACAACAACAACAAACCCAGTGTATTCCCACCTGGTGGGGTCTGGGGGGGTAAGATGTACGCAGTCCATACCTCTACCTCTAAAGAAGTAGAAAGGCTGTTTCCGATAGACCCCCGGCTCAAGACACAAGATACCAGGCAAATACATATTAAAGCACCGAACAAAGTTACAAGACTACATAACATAAATAACATAACATAAATAACATAAATACGGCAGCCATAAATAGAAAGAAACAGGGGAAAGCACCCAGCCTCTTACTAAAACAAGGAGCACGGAATCATAACAAGAATACTACCCCCAACAAGTAAAACCCTACACTAGCGACCCAAACTGGCCCTAGTCTTCTGCCCTAATTCGCGTCCACCCCTTCTCTCTAGATTTGATTTGAGAGATTAAACTAATTATGATATTATTATATATTATATTTATAAGTACATCGTCATTTGAATCAAAGAATAAATTATAGATGGTCTCAAAGAAATAAATTTGTAGTCTAACCCTATTCAAAAAAGTTCTTTTTTGCATAATCAGTCTGAGTAGTTTTAGATAATTTTTTTTATCATACGTAATGAATGAAAAAAATGAAAGAAACAAATTATAAAGACGGAATCAAACTTTCACCAACAATATAAAAAATTAGATTGTTATCAACCAAACTACTGAACATGAATTCATTTTTTTTTAATTTTCTTTTTCATTTTCGATCTTCCTTATCATAAAATATACTCTTAAAAAATATTACAATCTCGCGACTTTATAATATTATTATAATATCCGAATGTACTTAATTGTTAAAATTCACATAGGCAAATACTAATTTAAATATGTTTTTATCAATAGTTTTTGTTTGTCAATTTTTTCCAAAAATTTTTAATCCATTCGTGAGGTTGTGCACTATTTTTTTTGTAAAGTAATTTTATCATGGGCATTGATTGTAACGTAAAGAACGAAGATATTCAATCTTTAGTTAATTCAAATATTTTTTTTTTATTTGCTTTTTTAATCGATTAGATTATATCTTTAATTCTTGTCTTATATTAATTTAACTTTGGAGTCTGTCAAAGACTGTAACATTCAACATATAGCACATAGGCACAAGGTATTGTTTTCACTGGTGAAAATCTTTCAGTTATAATTCTAACGTTTTTTTGTATAAAACAAAATTTTGAATTGATTAATTCGAATTCACATCTGATAAACTCACTAAGTGTCTTACGAAAAAAAATCCATTTTTAAAATTGAAGACCTTTAGACCAAAATCATAACTATCTTATCGCAACTTTACTAGTATATGATAAAATAATAATTAAAACGTTCTTACCACTCTTTAATTTTCAAATATTCAGACATTTTAAGTTGATCGAGAGCCTATTCAAAGACCATAACGTCCAATAACATGTAATGATGACAACACAAAATATTGTTTCCACTAATAAAAACTTTTCAGTTACAACTCTTAACATTTTTATTTTTCGTTATTTATTGACTCGACTAATTTAAATTTTCACTTGATAAACTCAGTAAGAAGACTAATTAAAGTGTTTCTTACGAAAAAATTCTTCATTTGCAAAGCTCAACGCAAGACCTCTAAACCAAAATCATAACTATCTTATCCTAAGTTGTACATGATGAAATGATAATTGAAACTCTTACTCGATCACTTATATGAATCGATCTTTATTCAAATATTTTTTTTTTTGTTTTTCATCCGGTGTCCGATATCCACATTGGAGCCCGACTAATTCGGATTCGCGCCGGATAAGGCCCCATTCGGGGGGTAGCGCTCCCAACGGAGTTTTCTTCATACCCAGGGTCGAACCCTCGATCTCTTATTAAGGATGAAGCAGCCCATCCGCTGCACCACAACTCATGTCGGTTTTATAAAAATATAATTATCACTCTTTAATATATTCAAATATATCAAATAAAAAAATGTCATAAAGCGTCATAGAACCTATACACAACCAAACACTTTAAAACCTAGCAAAAAATAGAGAAAAAGCAAGAACGATAATAAGTGCAGCCCGATAAATGATCACATTTAGAGCACATTTGGATAGGATAAAAAAAATAACTTTTTAGCTTAAGTAATTAAAAACTTAAAATAAGTATTTATAAATTATGCAAATAAATGTTTGAATAGAAGTGTTGAAACTGAAAAAAAGTTGTTGATATATTTGGTAAACAAGTGATGTTAAACAATTTTTTGTTGTTAAAATGACTTGAATGTCCTTAAAGTTGTTAACACCATAAGTAAAGTCAATTATTTATTTTTTAATTCTAAAATAAATTCTTTGAACAAACCAATGATGAATTCGATGAAAACAAAGAAAAAAATGAAAAGGAAAAAAAAAACTACTACTAGGATATTGTTGAAATTGGAGGAAAATATAAAGTATAAAAAGGTAAATATTTTGGTCAAACCTAAAAGAATTTTAATCTAAAAAGCAAAAAGTCGGGGATACTCAGCTTCTCACCTTTTGATTTTTTTAATCAGTTTTTAAATTTTTGTAAGCACTTTTTAATTTTACCAAACATGTTAAAAAGCTAAAAAAGAGATTCAAAACTGATTTAATCAGATTTTAATCTTACCCAAACGGGCTCTTAATCAACTAAGGGTAAAATATTTTTTTTGTATGATATATCGAAACTAATTCTAATATTAATACGATATGGCAATACTATTTTAATTAACTAGTACGAGCTGCCAAAGTGATACTATATCGAAACAAATTCTAATACGAAAATTAATATCATAACAGCACGTATCAATATCAAATTGTAAAATTACGGAGAAATAGCTTAATTAATTATAATTAGGGCAAAAAACACAGATTTAAAATATTTGGAGTTTAATTATAGAAAAGCTCAATTTTGAGTTTGTCGAGATATATAATTAGCTCTTGATACATTCAATGAAAATACGTTCTTTTCCTTTGTAAAGATACATAAATAGACGGGCGAAACGGCGTGAACGGACCATTTTCGAGTCAATTCGGTGTGCTACAACCCACGGTTTCGGAGGTGGACCCGGGGCACGACGGAGCTTTCGGCCGAAAATCAACTAGAGGCCCCCCGACTGGCTGAGGAACAGGTAAGTGTGGGCTAGTTGGATCGGCGGGGCTATTTGAATGGTCAAACGGGCGAAACGATGTGAATGAATCATTTTCAGACCACAGTAGCCCATGGTTCAGGGGTTTGGGCCGGGACCCGATGGAGTTTTGCGTCGAAAATCGATCAGAGCGCCTCCCCTCCCCGACTAACTAAGGAGCGGGTGAGTGTAGGGAGGTTGGGTCGGTCTGTCGAGATGCATAATTAGCTTTCGATACATCCAATAAAAATATATAATTAATTGAGATTTTCATAATTACTTTATAAAGATGGAGATTTACCTAAATATAAATATAGTAAATTAAAGTGTGTGCTTATGTTATTTTTTTAGTTAATTTGATGGTCCACTAAATCCAAAACCTTTTAACTAATCTGACAAAACTTTAACATAAAAGCCTATTTATGAATGAAGCCACTAAAATTACCAATTGTTGCCATGTGTGTGGCCAATAATTAAAGTCCCACTTTAATGTTCACTTTTTAAAATCTTTTTATAAATAAATTAGTTTAAGATGGGAACTAGATGATTCCTTATATTGTCACCTCCCACAAATAAATAGAGGTTTGGCCAAGACAGTTTATTATTTTTTCTAAAAATTTATTTTACTTTGAAAAAAATAAAAGTAGCAGCATTTGATCAAAAATTTTTTTTTGAAAAACTTATTTTTACTTTTATTTCTCCCATAAAATTTCAGAAATAACTTTAATTAATATTCATGACCAATATAACGTGAACTCCAACTTTAATTTCAACTCCAACTCTAATTTCAAAAAATTATTACTATTTTTATGGTCAAACAGTGCTTAAATAAAATGGGAGTTTGGGTTGCTTTCACATTTTTTCTATTTTTAATCAAAATAAATTTGTGTGTTTTGATTAATTTAATTTTTGTTACAATACATGGAAATGAAAACTTAGTTATCAGAAATGTGGGGTAAGGTTGCGTACAGAAAATTCTTGTAATTCGGTCTTTTTTCAAACCCTATCATAATAGAAGCTTTATTGCATTGAACTGCTCTTTATTTATTTATTTATTCAATAGAAAGAAAATTTAACCATCACAAAAAATGAATTTTTTTTTTTTTTTTTGGGGAAAATCACCAACTAGTAGCATATGTATTAACATTATCCTAAGTTGTAGTTTTATAACCATATGAGTAAACTATCTTTTCTATTGTTTATATATTTATATTATGTTCCAAAAATAATTAGTCTTTCCATTAATTACTTAATTAGCCAACGCTCCTAATTCCACTAGTGAGCAAAAATTAAAGACCACTCTAAAATCGAAACAATCCATGCAAAAACAGTCTAATTATGTAAATATTGCTTGGACTTGTAAGTTGTTGGGCCAATTAAAACAATATATCATGGGCTGGATAGTCAGCCCTTTTCCTACCCACCAATGGATGCTTTGCAAGAATAAGCACAATAAGGACGGTCTTGAGCAAATTTTTGTCGTCCGTTAGGGAGTGTCAATTATTAATAGCAATTTTAATAATTTAAGTAAAAAGGATTAAAAAAATAGTTTTATCTAAAGAGGAGACTTTTAATTAAGCTCAAAAAGTGTAATTGTAAGTACTTTTCCACTTTTAATGTATTATAAATATAGATTATAGATATAGACATAGATATAGATTATAAATTATGAATAAACCATGTTGCAAATACAAATAACTAAAACTATAAGGGCATTTATTTACTAATTACTACTTCTAGAACTCACGTGGAATATTAAGAATTTCCCAATACTTGTTGAACAATTATTTCCATTTTTAGTTACTTCCAGCCCTTTAACGAACTTCCCAATACTTGTTGAACGATTATTTTGCGTTTTTTAGTTACTTCCCGCCCATTTAACTAACTACTATTACAACCCTACTTATATATAATTAAGTAGCATTGAACCCTAAACAAGTTAACATATACACACACACACACTATATTTTCTTTTCTTCCATAAAAAAACTATATGAATGAAATAAGCCACAACTCAACAAATCCATCAGTTATGGCAATGGGAATTAGGTTTCATCCTAGGGATGAAGAGCTTATTCGTTATCTACTCAAATTCGTTTCATGTAAGAATTACTCGTGTCATAATATTCAATTCGAAGATCTTTATGGGAATAAGAAGCCATGGGAGATATTCGAAAGCAATTCGACAAGAGGGGATGAAGATGCTAAGAAGGTTAAATATTTCTTTACTAAGTTGAAGAAGAAGAAAACGGATGGTAGGAGGTTTATCCGGACGGTGAAGTCGAGTTGAAGTTGTTGTTGCAATATACAGATTCTGCATACTCGAATATATTGTGGAAATAACACTTTTATATCAACGTTAATTCTCTTTTTGCTAAGGATTATCAAGTTTGTACTGATAAGATCCTCCAAATAATGGTTTGCCACTTCCTCGAAGCTTTTATCAGTTTCAGGCCTCCTTATAAAACCTTCTTGAGCAATCCATAATTGGACCAATGTCGAAGTCTCAACCTCGGGGAAACCACCAATATAAAGAAACCAAGGTGTGAGGTGACTAGGCAGGTGGTTGTGATAATAATATCTTAATGCCAGTCATGATAAATTTCTACCCTCTTTTGAAAACATATATTCCCCAAATTACTCCACTAAAGAATTGCTATTTCCAGTGTCACTATTTTTTAATACTCAGCGATCTGACTGCAAAAACGTGAAACTGCTTCTGAAGAGTTTGTTACACAAGAACTACTGTGATAAACAGTTGACTTCCTGTATCTATAAAAAGCATTACAGAAAAAAGAGTTGCTGGTCCAATTTTTTAAAAGCCTTACACCATCTATAAAATGTACCTTGAAACTCACCTCTTAATTTTGGAGACACATGTGATCATATGCCAATGCTGCTTAATTCCAGTACATGGACAACTTGTGTCAACAGAAAGATTTACTAAACCGCAAAACCAATTATTTTTCATTTGCAGATACGAGACATGCATATATTAGGAACCGCGGTTACAAGTTCTCAAGTTCGGAGTGACCAATATAGGCCTCTAGAGACCAAAGTAAATACATTTTATTTATGAAAATCAAGATTTGGTCATATAACTGAGACATAACAGGAACGTAACTGAGAACACTTTGAAGGCCATCAAGAAAATTGATAAAATCAAAGTCGATAGGGAGGAGAGACATATTGCAAAGAGGTTCCTTAGACTGTGCTTCACTAATTTCCCTTCTTATTTATCATGTGGCTTTTCTTGCTATTAACGTTACTTGGAAAACCATATACAGGATGAAAGGAAAGAAAGCCAAGGAGCAGAGAGAAGCAATGAAGGAGCTCGAGCAAAGTATTCACTTCCAGGTTCCACAAAAGCAGTCGTAGGAAAATCGCATGGTGGAATGATTATTTTGCTTCCTATACTCTATATTATCAAACTAAAACACAAATCATTTCATGCTTATTTTTACGGAATGTGTAATGTTTTGCTTTCCCCAACTTCCTGAATTTGTATGGTTTGGCAACTCAGTCTCGTGAGTATTGAAATACTCTTACTATATTGATCAAAAAGTAGAAATTTTGAACTTCCCATGCGAGGATTTGGATGAGTAAAAATGGATGAACGAGAATATCTCGAAAAGTAATCTTTTAAAACGACATAGAATGCAAATATCATGAGAAAATAAAGCTATATATTAGCTATTAAATATAACGAAAGAAGAATTTAGAATCACAAGAGAATTCAAAATTTAAAATTAATCAAATCCTTTACAAATAGAGATACAAGTCTTTGGGCAAAAGCTGTTTGGTTCAAATGAACCCATGTGTTATAGTGTAGACCCACCTCTGCTTGTTACCTCCCGTCACGAACATAGGTATTATGCGATGTTCGAGTTAATATGGATGGACTTTGGATTTATCGTTGAGTACTTAATTATTACCTTCCTAGTTTTGGATTCATAGACAACACTTTAGCTTCTGCCGTCACTAGATTGAAGCTTCAGATTTGCTTCCATCTTCTTCCTGAGAGTAGAGATTACAAAAGAACAGGCATTACAATATTTAGTTGAAAGATAAAACATTTGGGGAAGGTAAAAGGAAGCTACTTCAGGTGACGAACATAAATAAGTATCTGAATATTACTATTACTATTAAGATGGAAAGATAGCAGTGGAGTTGATTTTTTATACAGCCAGCTAGCGCTACAAGACTAACCTTAGACGAAATGAACCTCTGATGTATCCATTCATTCAGGTCATCTACTTTCACCTTATCATCATTGTTCACTTTTTTGAGACTCTTTGTACTGACAGATGCCTGTTGGACAAACATCTTCATTTCAGGGCATTTATGAATCTCCACTTCTCTAAGGAATGGAAATTCAAGAGCTTGCTTAGTCAGAATGAAATGTCCCAGCTTTGGCAGATTTTCAAGTTCCAGCTTATCCAACCGGGGAAATAAGGGGTCATTACACATGATTTCATCTCCTTGTTGTTCCTCTTTTGTGATCACTTCTTCCATTGATTGACAACCTATTATGCGTAGTCTTTGGAGATTCACAAGACTTCTGGCCACTGATGGAGACATCAAGTTTCTCAATTTTCCACACCATAATACTTCCAAGGTTTCAAGTTTGCTGAAGTAGGCAGTTGGAATTTGGTGAGAGCATAGAGCAGTTATGCTGTTAGCGCCTTGGAGGTTTATCACTTCCAGGTTGGGACAAGAAACCTGCAAACATTGGCAAGGTATCAACTCCATTTATTTATGATGTCTTGCAAATAATTAATAAAATTCTTATTTATGGTGTGTTTTTTAATGTTATTTTATTACAGTAAGTTAAATCTTTTTTAGACTAAATCATTAGATATCAATAAAATGTACATAAATAGGAATACACAATATATAAATTAATTGTATTATCCATTTAATCATAATGCAGAAGTTAATAAATATTCTGCTTAAGAAACTTTGAAAGAAATTATTTTTTCTTAATAATTATGTAGAACAGTAGAAATACTCCTTTTCATTAAAAAGAGGATCAAAAGTGTCAACTCATTTGTTCTTTCAAACTCATATTCATATTTCAAGATATTTTCTTCTAATTTGAGATGATAAATTATTGGTAATTTTTAAAATTGAACAAAGTTTATCAGTTTTTGAGTTTTATAATGACTTTTATATATTACTTTAAAATTTGGTCACGTTCGAATACATACATCCTTGAAAAGTTACTGTTAGACTTAAAATAATAACTACTATGTGCTTAACAGTATATATGTATTTGTCAATTTGTCAGTTACCACTAAAATTTTATTAATTTATTAAAATTTTATATTTAACTCCATAAAATTGAGATTGAAATAATGTTCATGTGACAAATGATCAAAAAACTTTGAAAAAATTGATATAGTTGATTTGGTTTGATTTTGATTAAAAGTGAACCAAAGTGTTCCATGTACACACAGTCTCTCTAATCATGCATTTAAAATAGAGGCATATTTTGTAAGAAATTCCCAATGGCTATTCTATTATACTTCAATAGAATTTCAAATTATAAGTTGAAAAATACTTTATTAATTACAATTGAAAAAAACACAATAAAGAACTAGGTATGTTGTTGTACATAATTTAAAAAATACGCATTCACTTATATTAGAAGAGGGATTGAGCAGCTTTTGGTCATTGTGCTTGTCGATCATTCAGTTGCTTGCTCCATCATTTTTCCATATCACTCCTAATTAATTATTACATATCACTTAAATATTAGAAACTTATTAATATTTAATTAAAAAATAATTATTTATTGACATGTCTGCTTCAACTACTTCAATCATAACTTTACTATATCACTCCTAATTAATTATTATAAGTCATTTAAGTATTAAAAAAATAAATATTAAAAACTTATTATAAAATCATCTAAGTATTAAATAATTAATAATATTTAATGTCAAATTAACTTGATATTTTATATGGAGCCCACTTAATTAAGTATTTTTTATAGTAATTTTGCTACATCACTTTTATTAGTTATTATAAGTCACTAAGACATATATCCTTCGCTACTTCAATCGAAATTCTAATATGTCACCCCTAATTAATTATTATGTCCATCGACGCACTGTGTCACTAAAATTGGAATAGAAGAAAAAAATATTATAAATCACAATAAGTAAGAAATTGAATTATTTAAAAAATATAATTGACTTTCAGTGTCACAAATGTTTGGACAAGGAGATTAACATATATTATTTGAAAATTACATAAAAAGAATTATAAATTATAATAGTTAACCACTTAAAATATGTAAAAATAATAATCTGTTATATATTCCACAAAAATACGTAAAAAATACAATGAATCACAATAATTAACAACTTAAAAAATTTAAAAGATATAAAATATTTGGTTTACCCACGAAATTATATTAGTGCCACTTAAATTGAAATAGTTAAAAATATAATTGACTATCAATGCAAATAAAAAATAAAAAATGAACAAGAATAGTAACATGTATTATTTGAAAATTACATAAAAAAAAATTATAAATTACAATAGTTAACAACTTAAAATATCTAAAAATAAATAAATTAATCTATAATATATTTCAAAAAATACTTTAAAATACTACAAATCACAGTAATCAACAACTTAAGAAATTAAAAAGATATAAAATATTTAGTTGGCTCTCGAAATTATATTAGTGTCACATAAATTAAAATAGAAAAAAATAGCATAAATTAAAGTAATTAAAGATTTAAATTATTTTGAAAATATAATTGATTATAAATGACACAAAAGAGAGTAATATATTATAAAACTAAAATATGTAATTCAAAAAAAACCTTCAAATAAAGACTTTTTCGTGTAGAAGCAAACCTTTTCATTAAATAGAGGATTTGAGTCGGTGATAGCATTGTCGGCTCTTGGCCAGAAATTTTGGAACTTCGGTATACTCCAGAAATGCATTTCCCGTAACAGAGAGAACTCAATGCCCTCAACAGTGTCACTGACAAAGTGTGTGAGGCGTAGCAGATATCCCAGTTCCAAGCGATATAATTTGGGGAACTTGATTACGTCACCTCTGATATGTGTCCTTCGAGAGATCCCCTCTTCTTCGTCATCAGGGCAAGCCAAGGAAGCACGAAAAAGATGAGGTAGATGGTCACAATAGATTAGCTTCAGCCTTTCGAGTTTGGGGAATGGAATGTTATTCTGACAGTAGATATTCAATGAATCACAAAAACCCACCTTGAGATCTTTCACATTCTGCAACTCGACCACTACATTCTTGGAGCCCTTTCCATTTGAATCTACAAATTCGCTATTCCTCAACAGGTGGCGGATCCAATCAGCCAATGGGGTGCTCTTGGTGACCTTTAGAGAGATAATCTTGTTGTAAGTTTTCATGATTGAATCCTCTACGTTCCATCCACCCACACTAAGAGCGTACCGAGTCAACTTGGAGGAAAGGCCCAAGTTACTGTAAATCACATCTTCAGAACAATCATCTATTGTCAATGCAGTCAATCTCGATAAGGATTCCAGCTCCCTCAAGGTGGAGTAACTACACTCTTCTACTCCCACCACATGTAGTTCCTCCAATCGAACTAGTCTTGATAACACCCCTGGTGAAATACTCATACGTTCTTTTCCTCTATTCCATAACATTGTCATAGCTCGCTTGGTTAACTCTACCTTAGTTAGATTGGTTAACTCTAGAATAGTTAGGTTGGTTAAGTTTCCTATCTCCACTGGAAACTCCTTTAAGTAAGAATCCTTGATGCTGAGAATTTCTAAAGAGACTAGTTCCCGAATAATAGACACGTCATCAAACCTTACATAACTCAGACACAACGTCTTCAGATTTGACAACCTCTGAATGGATGATGGAAAGGGCAGACGGGAGTTTCGACCAGATCCACTCAGGCTTACGACACTGAGTTTACTCGTTCCATCAAAAATACCATCCTGTAATTTGAAACCCTCTTTGGAATGGAGTTTTAACATCAGAAGCTTCAGTTGTGGGCAAGATATTGGTCTGGGACTCCCATCAAATTTATTTGCAACAATAGACATGTGACTATATTGCTCGTAAGAGTCTTTTCTCGGGAACTCGTCTGAGTTCACATTGTGATTTACCATAAATTTATGCTCACCCTCAGACGCAATATATATAGCCACATCACGGACCACATCATGCATTTTGACATAATTTATGTGTGAACCTTGGGATAACAAGAAACAATTTTTCAATGTTTCTAACAAATTACACACTCTATTTCTTGCACTTTTTAAATTTTCGAGTTCCGAAAAGATGCCAAGACCCATTCCATATCTAAGTAATTCTTCGGTCCGAATATCACTATCTTCTTCAAACAAGGAACAAAGCAAAAAGACATACCTGGCTTCATCACTCTCTAAGTGATTATAGCTTATCTTCAGAGGTTGATACACATCTGCAAGCACTCCTCGAATATTTTTTGGTGCTGCTTTTTGTAATTCTACAAGGGCATCCTCCCATGAAGGCTTGGTTTTACCCTTTAGTGCTCCTGCAACAGTAACAATTGCAAGTGGCAGCCCCTTGCATTCTTTGGCAACTTTTTTTGCTACTTCAAAGAGAGAGGAATCATCAGCTGAATTACCGGCTTTCTGCCTAAAAAGGATCCATGCTTCCTTTTCAGATAAGATTTCAACATCTACTATCTTTTTAGCCTCCATATCGTCACAAACATCTCGGAGACGCGTCGTCAATGCCACTTTGCACTGGTAGTTGCGGTCGCTACCACTAGGAATTCCAACCCTCTTTAGATCAACCTTCTTCCAAACATCATCCAAAATTACCATGACGCGACTGTCCTTCTGCATTAACCTTGAACGCAGCCGATCTCTACGCTTCAACAAATCGTCTCCTTCTAATGATAGACCAACTCCTCTGGCGATCTCATCCTGCATTTTTTTAATGTCTGGTTGTTGTTGACTGACAGTTATCATGACAACATCATCAAACAACCCTGCTTTTTTCGTCCTTGCTCGTACTTTCTCAGCCGTGTCGTTTTACCAACACCACCCATACCACATATCCCAACAATAGTGATCCCCTCATCTCTCAAAGCTGTCATGACCTCTTCCTCCTTCTGTATTCTGGAGTCGAACTCCTCATCACTACTAGGTACAACTTCAATTTCAACTGCAGGTGGTGCTGGACAGGAGGAAGGAGCATAACCTCTGCCTTCATCTTGAAGACCAATCATAGCCTGTTCAATTTTCTTAGCTTTCCTGCTCAGCGAGTAACGTGACTTCAAGTTTGGACACAAACCATAGAAGCAACCTGTTTCAACCTCAACTCTACGTCGTAGTAAAACTGCCACATCAACAGTAGTTTCATCAACACTAGTTAACCAATTCTCAACATGACGTGGCAAGCATTCTTCGTTTCTCCGTGCATCCTCCTTTCTTTGCTGCACCCCACTTCGGATGCCCTCCAGCTTCTTATTTTCATTTTCCAAAGATGTGATGTTGCGCCTATAGTAAAACAAATACCCAATCTGTCGCCCAACTGGCTCTATCAAGTGTTCTGCAACTGGGCTCAAAACAGCAGTTACGATTTCCATAGCCATCTCCTTAATTAAGTCTGAATTCTATAAATTTTCTTTTTTTTTCTTTTTTTTTTTTTCTTTTGTGGAGTAGAGTTTCAAGGAAACAAAGGTAGGAGAAAATGAGTGCTGAGGGGGAATGGAGCAAGTAGATGAAACTGGTTGGAGTAAGAATCAGTAGAAGAAAGTGAATACAAGATAGGAAAATGAAAGCTAATAATTGATGTACTACTGTCAACTCTACCCTACATGGACCGGTTACCATTTTGAAAGCAATGAATTAAAGATAACCATTCAGCATGTTATTATTCTTTAAAATCAATTTTAATATACTTTTTTTTTTTTTTTTTTTTTTTTGTCTGGGGCCAAAAGTTCAAACATCATATACCTTGAAGGTCATTTTTTTAAACCACTAATAATTTTCAGCCGAGCGTCCAAATGTGTTCAAAAAATAGGATCAACATGTTTAGGAGGCATGCCACATATGATATAAATAAAACTTTAGATGAAATAGTTGTTTTATTAAAATTGTCTGCTTGGAAGAAAAGAAAAAATAAAAAAATATAAATTCAAACTGATAATGTTGAGCTTATACAACTGATATTTATTCTCCTTACAAAACATGTGTCCCACCTCGAGTCTACATTCGGGATGGCGGAGCCAACACTCGATGGCCCGAACGTACCCATAACGTGGCATAACATAGAAACATATAATAATGGAGAATGATAATATGACAATGAAAAAAGACAGTCTTCGTGCACTAAACCTCGTTCTATGTAGAGTTTGAGAAAGCATCTTGTGCCCAATCTTATTTTGCATTTATATCAAAGAACCGTTTCCAAAGCTTAAACATGTTACACCAATTTATCGGTTGATAATATGAGAATGAGAGGTGAAAAAGCAGGAATAGTAGTAGCGGTGTCAAAATGACAGCTTTATTAAAGTGGGAGCTAGTGCTGATTAGATAACATTTCATAATGCAGACAGAGAAAAGTAGCAATAGATAAAAAGGAAAAGTATGTTTGCTTTTGGAATGTTCCCTCCAATTGATTGAGTGAGTCATTGTTCTCTATTATTGAAGTGAAAATACAACATTCCCACTTTCTCTCTGTTTCCCCTTTCTCATTTGTTAATATTGCTTCTTGTATAATAAAATATTGTTTATAATATTTCAAATAGCTAGTATAGTTTAGTAATAACCCTTTTTCTACTTTGAATTTTGTTAAATATTACTACTATTTCTTTTTAATTTACTTTTTTGAATGGTTTTCTTAGATTAAAAAAAAAAAGTTCGATCTATTAAAGTTTTGCTATACGCAAGGTATGAGAAAAGGTCGAATCATAATAATTTATTCAATAAACTTAATGCTATTCAATCTTACCTCCATATTTCTACAAGAGTCTATTTCTCTTACTTAAACTTGTTACCTCATAATGATATGTTAAAAATATTTACTAGTTACTCTAACACTTCCGTTCAATTGGTTGCCTAAATGGTAACTGTGAAGTAAAGGTGATACTGAATAAATGGAAGCTAAACAAGAAGTGGAGTTGGATGTTAGGTGTGAAATGAAAGCTGAAAGAGCAATAATGGAGAATTGGGGTCGAAATGACAGCATTATTCAAAAAAGTTTGATTCCATATGGCAGAAAGAGAAAAGTAGTGTTTGCTTTTGGAATTTTCCCACCAATTGATTGAGTCATTTGATGTTAGTCAAAATTATATTTTCTTTACTCATTATTTGTTTTATATTTAGTATTTTTATTTTTTTTTTAACATTAATTTTATGAATTGTGTCTAATATTATAATTTGATGTGTATGATGCGAAGATGAAGAAATTTAAAGTTAAAATAAATTAAAGATGAAATATTATAAAAGAAAATTAAACAAACAGATTAATAGAATAAATTTATTAAAATAATCAAATATGTTCTTGAATTTGAACGAAAAAACCAACAAATCCAGTAACTGTTAGTGGCGCGACACGCAACTAGCTACAACAGTCCATTTTGATTTATCCTAGTTCATTTTGGACTCAGTTATTTTATTTAAAGTTTTTTTCCTACACCTATAAATACTCTATAAAAGAAATTTAGCTTTTACATAACTTTTGACTTAGAGAGAGGTAGAAGCCGTCGTGGAGTCTGAAGAAAATTGATTTCATCTTTTCTTCTCCTTTATCATTTATTTTTACGTTTTTCTTTGGATGGATTATTGGAATTGCTCCATGTCTATATGGAGTTAAACTTCTCGATCTAGTCTTGAGTTCACATTCCAAAACATTATTTTTCTTCTTTATTTTCACTTCATTTTTCTATTTTGAGAAGAATTATCAGTAAGTTGCACATTTCAAAAAAATAATGGACTAACACTGACGAAAAATCAAACTACTCATTAATTCTTATTTTGTGACACATGTGGGGTAAAAGAAGAGGCATCTGCCTTACAAAAATAATGTGCAACATTTAATAGGTCGCTCAAATAGATGACACAACCGACATCACATATTTCAAAAATTCATGGCCTAACAATACGAAAAAATGAAATAATTTGAAGTTCAAAAAATAATTGTAATTCCTACCTTTTTAATTCATTTGTCATAAAATAGTCTATATCCACCTCTCTGAAGCAGCCTTCATCATTTAATAGGCCATCATGAGAGTAGCCATGAGTTTTCAGCAAAAAATTATTCTGATGCACCTGTTCTGAAAATTCCATAGGCTAACACATAGAAAAAATTGAAATAATCTGCTTTGTTCTAAAATAGGCTAGGCCCGTCTCTCTGAAGAAGCCTTTATCATTTAATAGGTCGTCACTGACGTAGCCATGAGTTTTTGATAAAAATAAATTCTGATGGACCTGTTCCTAGATATTCATAGGCTGACACACAAGGATAAATTAAAATAATTCAAAAAACATGTTTTTTCGTTCGTTTGTCCTAAAAAAAGGCTAGTACGCCACTCTGATGTAGTCCATATCATTTAATAGGTCGTCACAAGTGTAGCTACGAGTTCACCAAACCCTCATTCCGACACACCTATTTCAAGAAATTCATAGGCTAACACACAAAAAAATTGAAATAATTCACAGTTCCTACTTTTTCACCCGTTTGTCCTAAGACAAGCTACCGTCTACCTATCCGAAGTATCCCTTATCATTCAATAGGTTATGCATGTTTCGTCAAAAAATCATTACTAACTCTATCCCCTTTAATTCATTGGCTAGCATACGCGAAAAAACTGAAATAATCTGAAATTTCTAATTTTTTTTTACTCATTTGTTCTAAAAATAGGTTATGCATGTTTCTCTGAAGCAACCCTTATCATTTAATAGGTCTGGATGTATCCATGAGTTTTCGATAAAAAAATATTCTAATGCTTCTATCTCATAAATTAATAAACTAACACATACAAAAACTGAAATAATCTGCAATCTCTACTTTTTTTGCTCGTTTGTCTTTAAATATGCTATGATCGCCTCTCCTAAGGAATTCTTATCATTTAATAGGTCATTGCGGACACACACCATCCATGTATGGAATAAAATAATCTACGTCCACCTTTCAAAAATAATGCACAATCATCACAACTGCACCGATGAAATTTTAACTCAACCAGAGTTTGTCACACATATTCTAGAATAACCATGGGTTCACACATATTACACACTGAAATAATCCTTAACTCCTGTTTCGTGACACGTATGGAGTAAAAAAGCTACGTCAGTCTTTCAATAATAATGGTATTATTTAATAGGTCGATACGGACGACCCACAAAATTTTAGCTCAAACAGAATTGGTTGCACATTTGCCTCATTAAAAATAATTTGCATCATTTAATAGGTCGTCACCGATAGACCCACAAAATTTTTGCTCAAAAGAGATGATTGTAGACACCTAATTTCGTCCCTCCCCGATGTCGTTTTTACCCATTTTATTTTTATCCTACCATGTACCCTCACCCATGTTATTATACCCTCACAAAATACAAAAAAAATATAACAAAATCTCTAACAAAACCTATCCTAACTAATTCTATCTTATCCTAACAACCTACCCAATCAAAATAAACCACCTCCCTACCCATACCTAACCCTACCCCACGTCACACCCCCCTCTTTTTTCTTGTCCAAAAAGAAAGGACCAGGAAGGGGAAAATAGAATATATACACACATACAATCAGAAAAAAGGGGACCTCAGCATATACAAAAAAGGGGCCAAATATGTCACACCCCAAATCCCATTGGAGCAGACTGGCACCCGTAGCCGAGGAGGCCCGGGAGAACCCGTTCATAACCTATACTTTCACATTCACATTACTTATGAAAATTAGAAATTTGGGCAGCACTTCGTTGTAAATAGAAGAAAACATTACCTGTATCAGCCCAGCAGACACGCATATATATATATATAAACAGTAATTGGCCGTCAGAGCCATCACGTCTATCAACCAAACACTCCTATGGCTGTACAATATGTCTACAAAAGCCTCTACATAGATACACAACTGAGTTGGGGTCGGGACAAACTCCCGCCCACAAAAGACTTTTATGCAAATACCAAAAGTACATATAGAGACGACTTGGGATGCCCCGAAACAACTGGAGCTCACCACTAACAACAGAACGTCCTGGCTCTTACTGCGGAGGTGTACGACCTGAAGTACCTGTTCCTGCAGGCATGAATGCAGGTCCCCCGTGAGGGACGTCAGTACGGAAATATGTACTGAGTATGTAAGGCAGTGAGTATCAAGATGAGATACAAAAGATCAACAAAAACCAGATACGAGTGAATAAACAGTATGAGTAGACCACACTTAAAAGAACTGATGGGATACCTGCACATTACTTTCATATCATTACTTCCCGTAATCCTTATCAATACATAACATATGTCATACAATGGCCAACTGATCAGTGGTACTAATACAATACATCAGGGACCACCCCTGGAATAGCATATATAGATAATCTTTATAATACGATGGCCAACTGATCAGTGGTACTAATACAATACATCAAATCATCAATTTAAAATATAGACATTCCATTTCATAATTCAATTAATCTTTGAGATTGGTTACTTTGTGGTCACACTTTATGGAACTTGAAACCATGATACCTCAATAGGAAAAACATGTAAATAGGTAATCAATATCATTAAGATGAAGTAGAGAATCATGGATACCTCATTAAACCATTTCGGAGTCAACAATAGTATATGGACGTTTTTGACTAGCCGGACATCTTAAAAGTGAAAACAAGTTCAATAGGTAGTGTCGAAGATCATATGATGTTATTATGTGTCATGTGTCGTAGGACAATGTTGGAAGCTTACTTGAGAGTGCCATGGGTCATTATTCATGCCAAAGAATTGATAGAGTATGTCTTACATACCTTGATATAACCACTTCAATACAAGTGACTTCCCGTACTCTTCGAACACTTATCTACAATAAGTCATTTGTGGCAACAAGTATTAGCAACCAAACCTTACCATTTAGGTATTAACTTCACCAAATAATGTCTAGGAAATAATCCTTTAGCTCATCAATAAGAGTACTTCATACATCCTCTTATACTCTTATTACATTCACATATCATGCATTTTCATGAAATATCCCTCAACATCACTCTTAGCCTTTATTTCCCTTCTTAATCACCATCCAATACCAACATGATCACTAGGCATACATAACCACTAATATAATGATATATCACCACAATTCATCCTCCATAATCCAATACAGCAACTTCCATAATTTACAGCAACTTCCATAATTTACTACTAACAATTTATACACAACCAGTCATAACTATGTTTCTAGTTATCTTCCAACATCAAGACAACACTCATAATCCTTTATAAATACTTATTCATGGATAAGAATTAAGAATAAACAATATTCATACCTTAACAATGAACTCTTGTATTTATGATCCTCCTTACATAACCATGGGGTGCTTCTTGAAGCTTCCGAGATGGTGAACACAACTACGGAACCAATTTGAATTTTCTACGGTTGAATCACAAAATATTTGGGGTTGAAATTGGTTAGGGTTCCCACCTTTCCTAAAATTTGGATAAAATCTGATAAAATTGAGGCTAAGTGCAGGTTTTTAAGACCAAATTTTCGTCCAAATAGAAAATGACCATTGTGCCCTAAAAATTGAAATAAATCCCGAATCTGTCCCCAGTGGACAGTTTTGACAGGCTGAAGTAAATCGATCATAACTCTTTGCTCCGATATCGGATTTGGGTGAAATTGGTATCATTGTAAAGATAATTAAGAGGTCTTTCATTTCATATAAATTAGGCCACCCAGTTCGTCCTGTACAAGGAGTTAGGATCGTTTGAAGTTGACCCTAAAAATCTGTTTTGAGAGGCTGAAGTAAAACGCGTATAACTCCTTACGTAGATATTGGATTTGGATGTAACCAATTGCATTAGAAATAAGACTCAAAGATCTTTCTATTGATATATGGTAGCTCACCCAGTTCATTATATTGAGGAAGTTATGATCGTTCAAAGTTGACCCAAAAACTGGCAGGCCTCAGTATTTTCCTGCTAATTTACTGTTCACAAAAATCTGTTTTGAGAGGCTGAAGTAAAACGAGTATAACTCCTTACTCAGATGTTGGATTTGAATGAAACCAATTTCATTAGAAAGAAGACTCTCGGAGCTTTTCGTCTATATACAGCAGCCCACACAGTTCCGTTTGCACAAGGAGTTATGATCGTCTCAAGTTGGTGTGCCTAGCTGCAGAAATTTTCCTGCAGAATCACTGTTCACAGGCTTCCCGGCCACCGATTTGAAATTTCGAACGTGCTCGCTTATATGAAATACTCCTCTGTTTTGGGCAAACTTTATATCGTTGGAAAGCTTATTCCAATACCTACTCATACAACTATTGACGGGATACTTACGAACACCATAAACTTAATTTAACCCATACGCAAGTCTTTAGGACTCCATATAATCGCGATAAGTGTACGAAAAAAAATTTACGGGGTGTTACATTATCCCCCTCTTAAGAACATTCGTCCTCGAATGTTAGCATAGTTACTCATTTAAGACATGTCCAAGCTTACAATTAACATATTCATCATCATAACATCCTTGCATAAAAACAAACACTTACTTGTTATTGTTCTTCTTCCGTCTCATGAACTTCCTCCTCATCGTTGAATAGGTAAGGGTACTTAATCTTCATCGCTTCCTCGGCTTCCCATGTGATCTCCTCAACTTGTTGATTCCTCCAAAGTACTTTTACCGATGCTATCTCTTTATTCCTTATCTTTTTAATTTGGCGATCAAGAATAGCAATAGGCATTTCTTCAAAAGTTAGATCTTTTGTAATTTGTACATCTTCCGTAGTAGTGATGTGCGATGGATCTCCAATGTACTTGCGAAGCATCGAAACATGAAATACAGGATGAACTGCTGAGAGCTCTTGAGGTAGCTCTAACTCATAAGCAACCTGTCCAAATCTTTGAATGATCTTATACGGACCTATGTATCGTGGACTTAACTTTCCTTTCTTGCCAAACCTCATCACTCCTTTCATCGGTGATACTTTCAAGAATACCCAATCATCGATAGAAAACTCAAGTCCTCTTCTTCTAACATCCGCATAAGATTTGTGTCGACTTTGAGCTGTTGCAAGCCGTTGTTGGATCACTTTAACCTTCTCCATTGCTTGATAAACAAGATTCGGTCCAAATAAGACCGCATCACCTGCTTCAAACCATCCTATTGGCGATCTACACTTTCTTCCATACAATGCTTCATATGGTGCCATTTTGATACTTGAATGATAGCTATTATTGTAGGCAAACTCGATAAGAGGTAGGTGATCATCCCAGTTGCCTTTGAAATCTAATACACATGCTCGTAGCATGTCTTCAAGTGTCTGGATGGTACGTTCCGCTTGTCCGTCCGTTTGAGGATGAAAAGCCGTACTTAGATTTACTTGTGTCCCCAAACTCCTTTGAAAAGACTTCCAGAAATTCGCGGTAAATTGGGCTCCTCGATCGGATATAATGGAAATTGGAACTCCATGCAACCGAACGATCTCCTTAATATACAACTTCGCATACTCTTCCGCCGTATAAGTTGTCTTAACTGGTAAGAAGTGCGCAGATTTGGTAAGCCTATCAATGATCACCCATATGGAATCAAACTTCCGATATGTACGAGGCAAACCCGTGATGAAATCCATATTGATCTTGTCCCACTTCCAGACTGGAAGATCTATACATTGCATGTAACCACCGGGTTTCTGGTGTTCTACTTTGACTCTTTGACAATTCGGACATTCAGCTACAAATTCGGCAATATTCCTCTTCATGTCATTCCACCAATATATTGCTTTCAAATCTTGATACATCTTAGTCGACCCTGGATGGATGGAATACCTTGAACAGTGTGCTTCTGTCATAATTCTCTTTCTTAGCTCAACTACATCAGGTACACATAAACGATTCTGACACTGAAGCACTCCTTCTCGCGTAAGCTCAAATGCCTTTGTCGTGCCACTCTGCACATCCTCCTTAAGCTGCAATAAAATTGGATCTGCATACTGCTTCTCTTTCACTTCAGCTATCAATGAAGATTCCGCTGCATTACGTACAATAACCTCTTCATCTGGAGTTTCGAGAAGTCGAACTCCCAAATTAGCTAGTTGGTGAAGATCCTTAATAATCCCCTGCTTTTCTATAGATGCCATTTTAGACTTACGACTCAGTGCATCCGCTACCACATTCGCTTTCCCTGGATGATACAAGATATCAACATCATAATCTTTCAACAATTCAAGCCATCTCCGTTGCCTCAAGTTTAGATCTTTCTGACTGAAGATATATTGCAGGCTCTTATGATCGGTATATATGTCAACATGAACCCCATATAAGTAGTGGCGCCATATCTTCAAAGCAAATACAACTGCAGCTAGCTCAAGATCATGTGTGGGATAATTCCTCTCATGAGGTCGCAACTGTCTAGAGCCATAGGCTATTACTCTACCATGTTGCATTAGTACGCATCCTAAGCCAATTCTCGAAGCATCACAGTACACTGCATACCCTTTTGTGCCTTCAGGAAGTACCAATACCGGTGTAGAAGTCAACTTGCTCTTCAGATCCTGGAAACTCTTTTCACAGGCTTCATTCCATTGAAACTTGGAGGCTTTATGCGTCAACTTAGTCAAAGGTGCAGAAATAGAAGAAAAACCTTCAACAAACCTTCTATAATAACCTGCCAACCCGAGGAAACTACGAATCTCCGTAGGCGTCGTGGGTCTTGGCCAATTCTTCACAGACTCAATCTTCTGAGTGTCAACTTTTATGCCTTCACTGGATACAATATGGCCCAAAAATGCCACTGACTTGAGCCAAAACTCACATTTAGAAAACTTCGCATACAGCTTACGATCACGAAGAATCTGCAATGCCTGCCTTAAGTGATTAACATGGTCCTCTTCTGATCTAGAGTAGACCAGAATATCATCTATGAAAACTATCACGAACACATCTAGAAACGGCTTAAACATCCTATTCATCAGATCCATAAAAACTGCGGGTGCATTTGTCAGCCCAAATGACATAACCAGGAATTCATAATGACCATACCGTGTTCGGAAAGCTGTCTTGGGTATATCTTTATCCTTGACTCTCACTTGATGATAGCCTGATCTCAAGTCAATCTTGGAAAAACACTGGGCACCCTGCAACTGGTCAAATAAATCATCAATTCGGGGAAGGGGGTACTTATTCTTGATAGTCACCTTATTCAATTGCCGATAGTCAATACACATCCTCAGCGAACCATCTTTCTTACGCACAAACAATACTGGTGCTCCCCAAGGGGACATACTAGGCCTGATGAATCCCTTCTCTAGCAAGTCTTTCAGTTGCTCTTTCAATTCTCGCAACTCTGCTGGTGCCATTCTATAAGGAGGTATTGAGATTGGCTGTATGTCTGGCAACAAATCAATACCAAACTCCACTTCTCGTTCAGGAGGTAAACCTGGTAGTTCTTCAGGAAATACATCAGGAAATTCATTCACAACCGGAACGGTCTGAAAAGTTGGCGGCTCTGCCTCTGCATCCCTTACTCTAACCAGATGGTATATGTACCCCTTGGAAATCATTTTTCTTGCCTTAAAGTAAGAAATAAATCTACCTCTCGGCGCGCCAACATTACCCTTCCATTCAAGGACTGCCTCATTTGGGAAATGGAAATATACCTTCTTAGAACGGCAATCTACTGTAGCATAACAAGACGCTAACCAATCCATGCCCATAATAACATCAAAATCTACCATTTCCAACTCAACAAGATCGGCCAAAGTATCACGACCACAAATATTCACAACACAATTTCGATAAACATTCCTAGCTATAAGAGATTCCCCCACTGGCGTTGATACTTCAAATGGCTTGGCTAATAATTCGGGTTTTCTTCCGAACCTTCCCGCAACCAAAGGAGTAGCATACGATAATGTAGAACCAGGATCAATTAAGGCATACACATCAAATGCAAAGATGGACAACGTACCTGTAACCACGTCTGGAGAAGTCTCTAAATTTTGCCGATCTGCTAGGGCATACACACGGTTCTGAGCTCCGCTAGCACTAGCTACTCCTCTATCACCTCTACCATGACCCATAGGTTGTGCACCCCTACTCAAAGGAGGCACCGAAGATGACGCAACAGCTGATCCGGTAGGTCGTGTTATACTACCTGTGGTCCTGCGTGGGCAATTTCTAGCCATATGCCCCGGCTTACCGCACCAAAAGCAATTATTCGTCCCAAGCCGACATTCGCCAAAGTGAAATTTTCTACAAATGGGGCACGGGTGTCGTGGAGGTCTCAATTGACTCATACTCCCTTGCCCTTGATACCCTACTGTTCGCGAACTCTGATTTTCACTGCTTTGCCCGAACTGATTACCTCTGAACCTTTGAAATTGCGGTGGAGCACTAATTGCAGGATAAGAAGATAACGGGCTAGGCAATCTATGAGAGAACGAAGGCCTAAAACCTCCCTGAGATGCCACAAACTGCCCTATAGCTCTGGGCCGCTTAGAATATCCTTTTTCTGATTCCTGGGTTCTTCTTCTTTGCCTCTGCTCTTCCATCTTCTGAGCAAAAGCTTGTATCCTCGCTATATCCATGTCCTTGTTCAAAGCAGCAATGGTACAATCTCTAACCAAGTATGGTTCCAATCTATTCACATAGTGATGAACTCTGTCGTCCATAGTAGCTACCACATTAGAAGCATATCGAGACAAGGAGTTAAATCGAAGACTATACTCTCTTACACTCATATTACCCTGACGAAGATTCAAGAATTGATCTGCACGGGCCTGACGAGTCTCAAATGGAAGATAATGATCAATAAATGCATTTTTGAACTCTCCCCACGTAGTTGGAGGTGCATCAATACCCCTAGATCGTTTCCAATCCTCGTACCACAATATAGCCTCTCCTTTCAGTCTATATGCTGCTAGCTCAACCATCTCTTTACCGGATACATGCATAACATCTAGAACCCTTTGGGTTTGATCGACAAAGTCCTGCGGGTCTTCATTAATATCTGATCCGGTAAAAGTAGGAGGATCCAATTTCAGAAAATCCTGAGTCCGAAGGCTAGCTGCTCTATCCATACCACTAGAACCCGTGGTAGGAATAGCTTGCCCTTGAACTTGACCGGCAACTATACGCGTCAGAAGTTGTACTGCATCCCTCAAATCTCGATCAACCACATTAATAGACGGCCCTTCCGGAGGAGAAGAAGCGCCTGATATATGCTCAGCTTGAGACTCACTTTGCTCAACTTGTGCCGGTGGTGACTTACTAGTACCTTCTCCGGCCACTGCATCTACTCGTTTCCACTTATTCTTTCTCCTTGTAATCGGCATCGTCACTATAATAAATAAAAAAGAAACAATTGGTTTAAGCGATTGATTATGACTTTATCTCTAATATGGGATCTATTGCACGATCTAAGAAATGAAGAGTGGAAACAATCCCTAAATGTCCAATAGCCTCCTGTTTATAGATGTGGTGCACAACACACCGATAAACGAGATTCTACGTAGACACGGTTTTGTAGACTCACTAGGACGAACTGCTCTGATACCACTTCTGTCACACCCCAAATCCCATTGGAGCAGACTGGCACCCGTAGCCGAGGAGGCCCGGGAGAACCCGTTCATAACCTATACTTTCACATTCACATTACTTATGAAAATTAGAAATTTGGGCAGCACTTCGTTGTAAATAGAAGAAAACATTACCTGTATCAGCCCAGCAGACACGCATATATATATATATAAACAGTAATTGGCCGTCAGAGCCATCACGTCTATCAACCAAACACTCCTATGGCTGTACAATATGTCTACAAAAGCCTCTACATAGATACACAACTGAGTTGGGGTCGGGACAAACTCCCGCCCACAAAAGACTTTTATGCAAATACCAAAAGTACATATAGAGACGACTTGGGATGCCCCGAAACAACTGGAGCTCACCACTAACAACAGAACGTCCTGGCTCTTACTGCGGAGGTGTACGACCTGAAGTACCTGTTCCTGCAGGCATGAATGCAGGTCCCCCGTGAGGGACGTCAGTACGGAAATATGTACTGAGTATGTAAGGCAGTGAGTATCAAGATGAGATACAAAAGATCAACAAAAACCAGATACGAGTGAATAAACAGTATGAGTAGACCACACTTAAAAGAACTGATGGGATACCTGCACATTACTTTCATATCATTACTTCCCGTAATCCTTATCAATACATAACATATGTCATACAATGGCCAACTGATCAGTGGTACTAATACAATACATCAGGGACCACCCCTGGAATAGCATATATAGATAATCTTTATAATACGATGGCCAACTGATCAGTGGTACTAATACAATACATCAAATCATCAATTTAAAATATAGACATTCCATTTCATAATTCAATTAATCTTTGAGATTGGTTACTTTGTGGTCACACTTTATGGAACTTGAAACCATGATACCTCAATAGGAAAAACATGTAAATAGGTAATCAATATCATTAAGATGAAGTAGAGAATCATGGATACCTCATTAAACCATTTCGGAGTCAACAATAGTATATGGACGTTTTTGACTAGCCGGACATCTTAAAAGTGAAAACAAGTTCAATAGGTAGTGTCGAAGATCATATGATGTTATTATGTGTCATGTGTCGTAGGACAATGTTGGAAGCTTACTTGAGAGTGCCATGGGTCATTATTCATGCCAAAGAATTGATAGAGTATGTCTTACATACCTTGATATAACCACTTCAATACAAGTGACTTCCCGTACTCTTCGAACACTTATCTACAATAAGTCATTTGTGGCAACAAGTATTAGCAACCAAACCTTACCATTTAGGTATTAACTTCACCAAATAATGTCTAGGAAATAATCCTTTAGCTCATCAATAAGAGTACTTCATACATCCTCTTATACTCTTATTACATTCACATATCATGCATTTTCATGAAATATCCCTCAACATCACTCTTAGCCTTTATTTCCCTTCTTAATCACCATCCAATACCAACATGATCACTAGGCATACATAACCACTAATATAATGATATATCACCACAATTCATCCTCCATAATCCAATACAGCAACTTCCATAATTTACAGCAACTTCCATAATTTACTACTAACAATTTATACACAACCAGTCATAACTATGTTTCTAGTTATCTTCCAACATCAAGACAACACTCATAATCCTTTATAAATACTTATTCATGGATAAGAATTAAGAATAAACAATATTCATACCTTAACAATGAACTCTTGTATTTATGATCCTCCTTACATAACCATGGGGTGCTTCTTGAAGCTTCCGAGATGGTGAACACAACTACGGAACCAATTTGAATTTTCTACGGTTGAATCACAAAATATTTGGGGTTGAAATTGGTTAGGGTTCCCACCTTTCCTAAAATTTGGATAAAATCTGATAAAATTGAGGCTAAGTGCAGGTTTTTAAGACCAAATTTTCGTCCAAATAGAAAATGACCATTGTGCCCTAAAAATTGAAATAAATCCCGAATCTGTCCCCAGTGGACAGTTTTGACAGGCTGAAGTAAATCGATCATAACTCTTTGCTCCGATATCGGATTTGGGTGAAATTGGTATCATTGTAAAGATAATTAAGAGGTCTTTCATTTCATATAAATTAGGCCACCCAGTTCGTCCTGTACAAGGAGTTAGGATCGTTTGAAGTTGACCCTAAAAATCTGTTTTGAGAGGCTGAAGTAAAACGCGTATAACTCCTTACGTAGATATTGGATTTGGATGTAACCAATTGCATTAGAAATAAGACTCAAAGATCTTTCTATTGATATATGGTAGCTCACCCAGTTCATTATATTGAGGAAGTTATGATCGTTCAAAGTTGACCCAAAAACTGGCAGGCCTCAGTATTTTCCTGCTAATTTACTGTTCACAAAAATCTGTTTTGAGAGGCTGAAGTAAAACGAGTATAACTCCTTACTCAGATGTTGGATTTGAATGAAACCAATTTCATTAGAAAGAAGACTCTCGGAGCTTTTCGTCTATATACAGCAGCCCACACAGTTCCGTTTGCACAAGGAGTTATGATCGTCTCAAGTTGGTGTGCCTAGCTGCAGAAATTTTCCTGCAGAATCACTGTTCACAGGCTTCCCGGCCACCGATTTGAAATTTCGAACGTGCTCGCTTATATGAAATACTCCTCTGTTTTGGGCAAACTTTATATCGTTGGAAAGCTTATTCCAATACCTACTCATACAACTATTGACGGGATACTTACGAACACCATAAACTTAATTTAACCCATACGCAAGTCTTTAGGACTCCATATAATCGCGATAAGTGTACGAAAAAAAATTTACGGGGTGTTACATTATCCCCCTCTTAAGAACATTCGTCCTCGAATGTTAGCATAGTTACTCATTTAAGACATGTCCAAGCTTACAATTAACATATTCATCATCATAACATCCTTGCATAAAAACAAACACTTACTTGTTATTGTTCTTCTTCCGTCTCATGAACTTCCTCCTCATCGTTGAATAGGTAAGGGTACTTAATCTTCATCGCTTCCTCGGCTTCCCATGTGATCTCCTCAACTTGTTGATTCCTCCAAAGTACTTTTACCGATGCTATCTCTTTATTCCTTATCTTTTTAATTTGGCGATCAAGAATAGCAATAGGCATTTCTTCAAAAGTTAGATCTTTTGTAATTTGTACATCTTCCGTAGTAGTGATGTGCGATGGATCTCCAATGTACTTGCGAAGCATCGAAACATGAAATACAGGATGAACTGCTGAGAGCTCTTGAGGTAGCTCTAACTCATAAGCAACCTGTCCAAATCTTTGAATGATCTTATACGGACCTATGTATCGTGGACTTAACTTTCCTTTCTTGCCAAACCTCATCACTCCTTTCATCGGTGATACTTTCAAGAATACCCAATCATCGATAGAAAACTCAAGTCCTCTTCTTCTAACATCCGCATAAGATTTGTGTCGACTTTGAGCTGTTGCAAGCCGTTGTTGGATCACTTTAACCTTCTCCATTGCTTGATAAACAAGATTCGGTCCAAATAAGACCGCATCACCTGCTTCAAACCATCCTATTGGCGATCTACACTTTCTTCCATACAATGCTTCATATGGTGCCATTTTGATACTTGAATGATAGCTATTATTGTAGGCAAACTCGATAAGAGGTAGGTGATCATCCCAGTTGCCTTTGAAATCTAATACACATGCTCGTAGCATGTCTTCAAGTGTCTGGATGGTACGTTCCGCTTGTCCGTCCGTTTGAGGATGAAAAGCCGTACTTAGATTTACTTGTGTCCCCAAACTCCTTTGAAAAGACTTCCAGAAATTCGCGGTAAATTGGGCTCCTCGATCGGATATAATGGAAATTGGAACTCCATGCAACCGAACGATCTCCTTAATATACAACTTCGCATACTCTTCCGCCGTATAAGTTGTCTTAACTGGTAAGAAGTGCGCAGATTTGGTAAGCCTATCAATGATCACCCATATGGAATCAAACTTCCGATATGTACGAGGCAAACCCGTGATGAAATCCATATTGATCTTGTCCCACTTCCAGACTGGAAGATCTATACATTGCATGTAACCACCGGGTTTCTGGTGTTCTACTTTGACTCTTTGACAATTCGGACATTCAGCTACAAATTCGGCAATATTCCTCTTCATGTCATTCCACCAATATATTGCTTTCAAATCTTGATACATCTTAGTCGACCCTGGATGGATGGAATACCTTGAACAGTGTGCTTCTGTCATAATTCTCTTTCTTAGCTCAACTACATCAGGTACACATAAACGATTCTGACACTGAAGCACTCCTTCTCGCGTAAGCTCAAATGCCTTTGTCGTGCCACTCTGCACATCCTCCTTAAGCTGCAATAAAATTGGATCTGCATACTGCTTCTCTTTCACTTCAGCTATCAATGAAGATTCCGCTGCATTACGTACAATAACCTCTTCATCTGGAGTTTCGAGAAGTCGAACTCCCAAATTAGCTAGTTGGTGAAGATCCTTAATAATCCCCTGCTTTTCTATAGATGCCATTTTAGACTTACGACTCAGTGCATCCGCTACCACATTCGCTTTCCCTGGATGATACAAGATATCAACATCATAATCTTTCAACAATTCAAGCCATCTCCGTTGCCTCAAGTTTAGATCTTTCTGACTGAAGATATATTGCAGGCTCTTATGATCGGTATATATGTCAACATGAACCCCATATAAGTAGTGGCGCCATATCTTCAAAGCAAATACAACTGCAGCTAGCTCAAGATCATGTGTGGGATAATTCCTCTCATGAGGTCGCAACTGTCTAGAGCCATAGGCTATTACTCTACCATGTTGCATTAGTACGCATCCTAAGCCAATTCTCGAAGCATCACAGTACACTGCATACCCTTTTGTGCCTTCAGGAAGTACCAATACCGGTGTAGAAGTCAACTTGCTCTTCAGATCCTGGAAACTCTTTTCACAGGCTTCATTCCATTGAAACTTGGAGGCTTTATGCGTCAACTTAGTCAAAGGTGCAGAAATAGAAGAAAAACCTTCAACAAACCTTCTATAATAACCTGCCAACCCGAGGAAACTACGAATCTCCGTAGGCGTCGTGGGTCTTGGCCAATTCTTCACAGACTCAATCTTCTGAGTGTCAACTTTTATGCCTTCACTGGATACAATATGGCCCAAAAATGCCACTGACTTGAGCCAAAACTCACATTTAGAAAACTTCGCATACAGCTTACGATCACGAAGAATCTGCAATGCCTGCCTTAAGTGATTAACATGGTCCTCTTCTGATCTAGAGTAGACCAGAATATCATCTATGAAAACTATCACGAACACATCTAGAAACGGCTTAAACATCCTATTCATCAGATCCATAAAAACTGCGGGTGCATTTGTCAGCCCAAATGACATAACCAGGAATTCATAATGACCATACCGTGTTCGGAAAGCTGTCTTGGGTATATCTTTATCCTTGACTCTCACTTGATGATAGCCTGATCTCAAGTCAATCTTGGAAAAACACTGGGCACCCTGCAACTGGTCAAATAAATCATCAATTCGGGGAAGGGGGTACTTATTCTTGATAGTCACCTTATTCAATTGCCGATAGTCAATACACATCCTCAGCGAACCATCTTTCTTACGCACAAACAATACTGGTGCTCCCCAAGGGGACATACTAGGCCTGATGAATCCCTTCTCTAGCAAGTCTTTCAGTTGCTCTTTCAATTCTCGCAACTCTGCTGGTGCCATTCTATAAGGAGGTATTGAGATTGGCTGTGTGTCTGGCAACAAATCAATACCAAACTCCACTTCTCGTTCAGGAGGTAAACCTGGTAGTTCTTCAGGAAATACATCAGGAAATTCATTCACAACCGGAACGGTCTGAAAAGTTGGCGGCTCTGCCTCTGCATCCCTTACTCTAACCAGATGGTATATGTACCCCTTGGAAATCATTTTTCTTGCCTTAAAGTAAGAAATAAATCTACCTCTCGGCGCGCCAACATTACCCTTCCATTCAAGGACTGCCTCATTTGGGAAATGGAAATATACCTTCTTAGAACGGCAATCTACTGTAGCATAACAAGACGCTAACCAATCCATGCCCATAATAACATCAAAATCTACCATTTCCAACTCAACAAGATCGGCCAAAGTATCACGACCACAAATATTCACAACACAATTTCGATAAACATTCCTAGCTATAAGAGATTCCCCCACTGGCGTTGATACTTCAAATGGCTTGGCTAATAATTCGGGTTTTCTTCCGAACCTTCCCGCAACCAAAGGAGTAGCATACGATAATGTAGAACCAGGATCAATTAAGGCATACACATCAAATGCAAAGATGGACAACGTACCTGTAACCACGTCTGGAGAAGTCTCTAAATTTTGCCGATCTGCTAGGGCATACACACGGTTCTGAGCTCCGCTAGCACTAGCTACTCCTCTATCACCTCTACCATGACCCATAGGTTGTGCACCCCTACTCAAAGGAGGCACCGAAGATGACGCAACAGCTGATCCGGTAGGTCGTGTTATACTACCTGTGGTCCTGCGTGGGCAATTTCTAGCCATATGCCCCGGCTTACCGCACCAAAAGCAATTATTCGTCCCAAGCCGACATTCGCCAAAGTGAAATTTTCTACAAATGGGGCACGGGTGTCGTGGAGGTCTCAATTGACTCATACTCCCTTGCCCTTGATACCCTACTGTTCGCGAACTCTGATTTTCACTGCTTTGCCCGAACTGATTACCTCTGAACCTTTGAAATTGCGGTGGAGCACTAATTGCAGGATAAGAAGATAACGGGCTAGGCAATCTATGAGAGAACGAAGGCCTAAAACCTCCCTGAGATGCCACAAACTGCCCTATAGCTCTGGGCCGCTTAGAATATCCTTTTTCTGATTCCTGGGTTCTTCTTCTTTGCCTCTGCTCTTCCATCTTCTGAGCAAAAGCTTGTATCCTCGCTATATCCATGTCCTTGTTCAAAGCAGCAATGGTACAATCTCTAACCAAGTATGGTTCCAATCTATTCACATAGTGATGAACTCTGTCGTCCATAGTAGCTACCACATTAGAAGCATATCGAGACAAGGAGTTAAATCGAAGACTATACTCTCTTACACTCATATTACCCTGACGAAGATTCAAGAATTGATCTGCACGGGCCTGACGAGTCTCAAATGGAAGATAATGATCAATAAATGCATTTTTGAACTCTCCCCACGTAGTTGGAGGTGCATCAATACCCCTAGATCGTTTCCAATCCTCGTACCACAATATAGCCTCTCATTTCAGTCTATATGCTGCTAGCTCAACCATCTCTTTACCGGATACATGCATAACATCTAGAACCCTTTGGGTTTGATCGACAAAGTCCTGCGGGTCTTCATTAATATCTGATCCGGTAAAAGTAGGAGGATCCAATTTCAGAAAATCCTGAGTCCGAAGGCTAGCTGCTCTATCCATACCACTAGAACCCGTGGTAGGAATAGCTTGCCCTTGAACTTGACCGGCAACTATACGCGTCAGAAGTTGTACTGCATCCCTCAAATCTCGATCAACCACATTAATAGACGGCCCTTCCGGAGGAGAAGAAGCGCCTGATATATGCTCAGCTTGAGACTCACTTTGCTCAACTTGTGCCGGTGGTGACTTACTAGTACCTTCTCCGGCCACTGCATCTACTCGTTTCCACTTATTCTTTCTCCTTGTAACCGGCATCGTCACTATAATAAATAAAAAAGAAACAATTGGTTTAAGCGATTGATTATGACTTTATCTCTAATATGGGATCTATTGCACGATCTAAGAAATGAAGAGTGGAAACAATCCCTAAATGTCCAATAGCCTCCTGTTTATAGATGTGGTGCACAACACACCGATAAACGAGATTCTACGTAGACACGGTTTTGTAGACTCACTAGGACGAACTGCTCTGATACCACTTCTGTCACACCCCAAATCCCATTGGAGCAGACTGGCACCCGTAGCCGAGGAGGCCCGGGAGAACCCGTTCATAACCTATACTTTCACATTCACATTACTTATGAAAATTAGAAATTTGGGCAGCACTTCGTTGTAAATAGAAGAAAACATTACCTGTATCAGCCCAGCAGACACGCATATATATATATATAAACAGTAATTGGCCGTCAGAGCCATCACGTCTATCAACCAAACACTCCTATGGCTGTACAATATGTCTACAAAAGCCTCTACATAGATACACAACTGAGTTGGGGTCGGGACAAACTCCCGCCCACAAAAGACTTTTATGCAAATACCAAAAGTACATATAGAGACGACTTGGGATGCCCCGAAACAACTGGAGCTCACCACTAACAACAGAACGTCCTGGCTCTTACTGCGGAGGTGTACGACCTGAAGTACCTGTTCCTGCAGGCATGAATGCAGGTCCCCCGTGAGGGACGTCAGTACGGAAATATGTACTGAGTATGTAAGGCAGTGAGTATCAAGATGAGATACAAAAGATCAACAAAAACCAGATACGAGTGAATAAACAGTATGAGTAGACCACACTTAAAAGAACTGATGGGATACCTGCACATTACTTTCATATCATTACTTCCCGTAATCCTTATCAATACATAACATATGTCATACAATGGCCAACTGATCAGTGGTACTAATACAATACATCAGGGACCACCCCTGGAATAGCATATATAGATAATCTTTATAATACGATGGCCAACTGATCAGTGGTACTAATACAATACATCAAATCATCAATTTAAAATATAGACATTCCATTTCATAATTCAATTAATCTTTGAGATTGGTTACTTTGTGGTCACACTTTATGGAACTTGAAACCATGATACCTCAATAGGAAAAACATGTAAATAGGTAATCAATATCATTAAGATGAAGTAGAGAATCATGGATACCTCATTAAACCATTTCGGAGTCAACAATAGTATATGGACGTTTTTGACTAGCCGGACATCTTAAAAGTGAAAACAAGTTCAATAGGTAGTGTCGAAGATCATATGATGTTATTATGTGTCATGTGTCGTAGGACAATGTTGGAAGCTTACTTGAGAGTGCCATGGGTCATTATTCATGCCAAAGAATTGATAGAGTATGACTTACATACCTTGATATAACCACTTCAATACAAGTGACTTCCCGTACTCTTCGAACACTTATCTACAATAAGTCATTTGTGGCAACAAGTATTAGCAACCAAACCTTACCATTTAGGTATTAACTTCACCAAATAATGTCTAGGAAATAATCCTTTAGCTCATCAATAAGAGTACTTCATACATCCTCTTATACTCTTATTACATTCACATATCATGCATTTTCATGAAATATCCCTCAACATCACTCTTAGCCTTTATTTCCCTTCTTAATCACCATCCAATACCAACATGATCACTAGGCATACATAACCACTAATATAATGATATATCACCACAATTCATCCTCCATAATCCAATACAGCAACTTCCATAATTTACAGCAACTTCCATAATTTACTACTAACAATTTATACACAACCAGTCATAACTATGTTTCTAGTTATCTTCCAACATCAAGACAACACTCATAATCCTTTATAAATACTTATTCATGGATAAGAATTAAGAATAAACAATATTCATACCTTAACAATGAACTCTTGTATTTATGATCCTCCTTACATAACCATGGGGTGCTTCTTGAAGCTTCCGAGATGGTGAACACAACTACGGAACCAATTTGAATTTTCTACGGTTGAATCACAAAATATTTGGGGTTGAAATTGGTTAGGGTTCCCACCTTTCCTAAAATTTGGATAAAATCTGATAAAATTGAGGCTAAGTGCAGGTTTTTAAGACCAAATTTTCGTCCAAATAGAAAATGACCATTGTGCCCTAAAAATTGAAATAAATCCCGAATCTGTCCCCAGTGGACAGTTTTGACAGGCTGAAGTAAATCGATCATAACTCTTTGCTCCGATATCGGATTTGGGTGAAATTGGTATCATTGTAAAGATAATTAAGAGGTCTTTCATTTCATATAAATTAGGCCACCCAGTTCGTCCTGTACAAGGAGTTAGGATCGTTTGAAGTTGACCCTAAAAATCTGTTTTGAGAGGCTGAAGTAAAACGCGTATAACTCCTTACGTAGATATTGGATTTGGATGTAACCAATTGCATTAGAAATAAGACTCAAAGATCTTTCTATTGATATATGGTAGCTCACCCAGTTCATTATATTGAGGAAGTTATGATCGTTCAAAGTTGACCCAAAAACTGGCAGGCCTCAGTATTTTCCTGCTAATTTACTGTTCACAAAAATCTGTTTTGAGAGGCTGAAGTAAAACGAGTATAACTCCTTACTCAGATGTTGGATTTGAATGAAACCAATTTCATTAGAAAGAAGACTCTCGGAGCTTTTCGTCTATATACAGCAGCCCACACAGTTCCGTTTGCACAAGGAGTTATGATCGTCTCAAGTTGGTGTGCCTAGCTGCAGAAATTTTCCTGCAGAATCACTGTTCACAGGCTTCCCGGCCACCGATTTGAAATTTCGAACGTGCTCGCTTATATGAAATACTCCTCTGTTTTGGGCAAACTTTATATCGTTGGAAAGCTTATTCCAATACCTACTCATACAACTATTGACGGGATACTTACGAACACCATAAACTTAATTTAACCCATACGCAAGTCTTTAGGACTCCATATAATCGCGATAAGTGTACGAAAAAAAATTTACGGGGTGTTACATTATCCCCCTCTTAAGAACATTCGTCCTCGAATGTTAGCATAGTTACTCATTTAAGACATGTCCAAGCTTACAATTAACATATTCATCATCATAACATCCTTGCATAAAAACAAACACTTACTTGTTATTGTTCTTCTTCCGTCTCATGAACTTCCTCCTCATCGTTGAATAGGTAAGGGTACTTAATCTTCATCGCTTCCTCGGCTTCCCATGTGATCTCCTCAACTTGTTGATTCCTCCAAAGTACTTTTACCGATGCTATCTCTTTATTCCTTATCTTTTTAATTTGGCGATCAAGAATAGCAATAGGCATTTCTTCAAAAGTTAGATCTTTTGTAATTTGTACATCTTCCGTAGTAGTGATGTGCGATGGATCTCCAATGTACTTGCGAAGCATCGAAACATGAAATACAGGATGAACTGCTGAGAGCTCTTGAGGTAGCTCTAACTCATAAGCAACCTGTCCAAATCTTTGAATGATCTTATACGGACCTATGTATCGTGGACTTAACTTTCCTTTCTTGCCAAACCTCATCACTCCTTTCATCGGTGATACTTTCAAGAATACCCAATCATCGATAGAAAACTCAAGTCCTCTTCTTCTAACATCCGCATAAGATTTGTGTCGACTTTGAGCTGTTGCAAGCCGTTGTTGGATCACTTTAACCTTCTCCATTGCTTGATAAACAAGATTCGGTCCAAATAAGACCGCATCACCTGCTTCAAACCATCCTATTGGCGATCTACACTTTCTTCCATACAATGCTTCATATGGTGCCATTTTGATACTTGAATGATAGCTATTATTGTAGGCAAACTCGATAAGAGGTAGGTGATCATCCCAGTTGCCTTTGAAATCTAATACACATGCTCGTAGCATGTCTTCAAGTGTCTGGATGGTACGTTCCGCTTGTCCGTCCGTTTGAGGATGAAAAGCCGTACTTAGATTTACTTGTGTCCCCAAACTCCTTTGAAAAGACTTCCAGAAATTCGCGGTAAATTGGGCTCCTCGATCGGATATAATGGAAATTGGAACTCCATGCAACCGAACGATCTCCTTAATATACAACTTCGCATACTCTTCCGCCGTATAAGTTGTCTTAACTGGTAAGAAGTGCGCAGATTTGGTAAGCCTATCAATGATCACCCATATGGAATCAAACTTCCGATATGTACGAGGCAAACCCGTGATGAAATCCATATTGATCTTGTCCCACTTCCAGACTGGAAGATCTATACATTGCATGTAACCACCGGGTTTCTGGTGTTCTACTTTGACTCTTTGACAATTCGGACATTCAGCTACAAATTCGGCAATATTCCTCTTCATGTCATTCCACCAATATATTGCTTTCAAATCTTGATACATCTTAGTCGACCCTGGATGGATGGAATACCTTGAACAGTGTGCTTCTGTCATAATTCTCTTTCTTAGCTCAACTACATCAGGTACACATAAACGATTCTGACACTGAAGCACTCCTTCTCGCGTAAGCTCAAATGCCTTTGTCGTGCCACTCTGCACATCCTCCTTAAGCTGCAATAAAATTGGATCTGCATACTGCTTCTCTTTCACTTCAGCTATCAATGAAGATTCCGCTGCATTACGTACAATAACCTCTTCATCTGGAGTTTCGAGAAGTCGAACTCCCAAATTAGCTAGTTGGTGAAGATCCTTAATAATCCCCTGCTTTTCTATAGATGCCATTTTAGACTTACGACTCAGTGCATCCGCTACCACATTCGCTTTCCCTGGATGATACAAGATATCAACATCATAATCTTTCAACAATTCAAGCCATCTCCGTTGCCTCAAGTTTAGATCTTTCTGACTGAAGATATATTGCAGGCTCTTATGATCGGTATATATGTCAACATGAACCCCATATAAGTAGTGGCGCCATATCTTCAAAGCAAATACAACTGCAGCTAGCTCAAGATCATGTGTGGGATAATTCCTCTCATGAGGTCGCAACTGTCTAGAGCCATAGGCTATTACTCTACCATGTTGCATTAGTACGCATCCTAAGCCAATTCTCGAAGCATCACAGTACACTGCATACCCTTTTGTGCCTTCAGGAAGTACCAATACCGGTGTAGAAGTCAACTTGCTCTTCAGATCCTGGAAACTCTTTTCACAGGCTTCATTCCATTGAAACTTGGAGGCTTTATGCGTCAACTTAGTCAAAGGTGCAGAAATAGAAGAAAAACCTTCAACAAACCTTCTATAATAACCTGCCAACCCGAGGAAACTACGAATCTCCGTAGGCGTCGTGGGTCTTGGCCAATTCTTCACAGACTCAATCTTCTGAGTGTCAACTTTTATGCCTTCACTGGATACAATATGGCCCAAAAATGCCACTGACTTGAGCCAAAACTCACATTTAGAAAACTTCGCATACAGCTTACGATCACGAAGAATCTGCAATGCCTGCCTTAAGTGATTAACATGGTCCTCTTCTGATCTAGAGTAGACCAGAATATCATCTATGAAAACTATCACGAACACATCTAGAAACGGCTTAAACATCCTATTCATCAGATCCATAAAAACTGCGGGTGCATTTGTCAGCCCAAATGACATAACCAGGAATTCATAATGACCATACCGTGTTCGGAAATCTGTCTTGGGTATATCTTTATCCTTGACTCTCACTTGATGATAGCCTGATCTCAAGTCAATCTTGGAAAAACACTGGGCACCCTGCAACTGGTCAAATAAATCATCAATTCGGGGAAGGGGGTACTTATTCTTGATAGTCACCTTATTCAATTGCCGATAGTCAATACACATCCTCAGCGAACCATCTTTCTTACGCACAAACAATACTGGTGCTCCCCAAGGGGACATACTAGGCCTGATGAATCCCTTCTCTAGCAAGTCTTTCAGTTGCTCTTTCAATTCTCGCAACTCTGCTGGTGCCATTCTATAAGGAGGTATTGAGATTGGCTGTGTGTCTGGCAACAAATCAATACCAAACTCCACTTCTCGTTCAGGAGGTAAACCTGGTAGTTCTTCAGGAAATACATCAGGAAATTCATTCACAACCGGAACGGTCTGAAAAGTTGGCGGCTCTGCCTCTGCATCCCTTACTCTAACCAGATGGTATATGTACCCCTTGGAAATCATTTTTCTTGCCTTAAAGTAAGAAATAAATCTACCTCTCGGCGCGCCAACATTACCCTTCCATTCAAGGACTGCCTCATTTGGGAAATGGAAATATACCTTCTTAGAACGGCAATCTACTGTAGCATAACAAGACGCTAACCAATCCATGCCCATAATAACATCAAAATCTACCATTTCCAACTCAACAAGATCGGCCAAAGTATCACGACCACAAATATTCACAACACAATTTCGATAAACATTCCTAGCTATAAGAGATTCCCCCACTGGCGTTGATACTTCAAATGGCTTGGCTAATAATTCGGGTTTTCTTCCGAACCTTCCCGCAACCAAAGGAGTAGCATACGATAATGTAGAACCAGGATCAATTAAGGCATACACATCAAATGCAAAGATGGACAACATACCTGTAACCACGTCTGGAGAAGTCTCTAAATTTTGCCGATCTGCTAGGGCATACACACGGTTCTGAGCTCCGCTAGCACTAGCTACTCCTCTATCACCTCTACCATGACCCATAGGTTGTGCACCCCTACTCAAAGGAGGCACCGAAGATGACGCAACAGCTGATCCGGTAGGTCGTGTTATACTACCTGTGGTCCTGCGTGGGCAATTTCTAGCCATATGCCCCGGCTTACCGCACCAAAAGCAATTATTCGTCCCAAGCCGACATTCGCCAAAGTGAAATTTTCTACAAATGGGGCACGGGTGTCGTGGAGGTCTCAATTGACTCATACTCCCTTGCCCTTGATACCCTACTGTTCGCGAACTCTGATTTTCACTGCTTTGCCCGAACTGATTACCTCTGAACCTTTGAAATTGCGGTGGAGCACTAATTGCAGGATAAGAAGATAACGGGCTAGGCAATCTATGAGAGAACGAAGGCCTAAAACCTCCCTGAGATGCCACAAACTGCCCTATAGCTCTGGGCCGCTTAGAATATCCTTTTTCTGATTCCTGGGTTCTTCTTCTTTGCCTCTGCTCTTCCATCTTCTGAGCAAAAGCTTGTATCCTCGCTATATCCATGTCCTTGTTCAAAGCAGCAATGGTACAATCTCTAACCAAGTATGGTTCCAATCTATTCACATAGTGATGAACTCTGTCGTCCATAGTAGCTACCACATTAGAAGCATATCGAGACAAGGAGTTAAATCGAAGACTATACTCTCTTACACTCATATTACCCTGACGAAGATTCAAGAATTGATCTGCACGGGGTGTTACAAAATACCCTTATTCTCTCTCCCCGATCCATCCTCTCTATCGCCGCCACCCATAGGCGAACCAGTCCTCCGCCGTCATCATAATCCCCCTCCCTTCAAAACCAACGTCACGCCCCAACAAACAGAGAAAGCCTCCGTTCGCCGGCGAAATAGTCCACCTCCCTCCATCCCCGGTGAAACAGTCACCACTACGAGCGAACACCGCCGGCCGTCCAGGGATCCGGGAACGATAAAAAATCGAAAAAAAAAGAGATAGAAAGAAGGAGAGAAAAGCAGAGAAAGAGAGGAAATCGAGAGAAAGAGAGGAAATCAAGAAAAGGAGAGAGAGAGAGAAAACGGGTTGGCCGGACTATGGTCGGTGAGTTCTTCATCGATAATACACCGAGTCGTCGCCAGGTACTCCGACGACCACTGTTGGGTCGCTACTACGGTAAAAACCGTCTGGGAACAACACTTCCAGCTTGACGTTGAGCAGGTACTCCCAGTCCTTGTCCTCATTTTTAGTTGAACTCACCTGAGAACAAACAGAACATATCGGTGGGTCTTAGGTGTTGGAAATGCAAACGGGTAGACAAGGTTCGGGGATAATTCGTAGTTGAGTCGCGATTCGGGAGGTCCGTAGTGGGTTTGCTCTGGTTTGTTTAAATCTATCTATTTGGTCTTCCTATATTCAAGTTGGTTTATTCGTTGTTGAGGCTCGATTCGAGGTTCCGGTGCGGATTTCATCTCATCTAATCGAGTAATACTTGAAAGCGGCATTGAGGTCCAATTCTTTCCCCTCTCTCTTTTAATTCTCATGTGATTATGGAACGTGATCCGGTATGTGAATTGTTAGTGCTGGTTTGTGAATATTTGCTTGTTTTGATCCGTTGTTGGTCCTCTCAATCATGAATTATGTGATGAAATAATATCTCATTCGAGAAGCAGAATCAGTTATTTGGGAACGGGAATCAAAAATTGATAAAAGTGAATATTATGATATTTTTGATACATTGTTGATGTTGAATGCGATATGTCGTCGAGCGGGTAAGCAAACAGTAAGTTCGGGTAGGCAAGTTTAGGATTGATGTAGTGTTGGAATGATTGGAATATTTGTTGAATGTTTTGTTTATCGTATTTGGAAAGTGTATTTATTTAACCGGGGAATGCCCCGAGGTAATTTGTATTTACTCACTGGGGAATGCCCCGAAGAATTTTGTATGCTAAGGATGCTCGTGATCAAGGCCCGAGGCATCGGGTAAAGCATAGTTTAGGACTAGTGTAGGTTATTTCAGTATTTTTATTTCGGGTTGTAATAATTGGACTGGACTTTACATTGTTGTTTTGTTTTGTTATTGTCTGATTATTTTGCGTGCATTTGTGTGGTTTATACATTTCGTAATGCCAAAATAGTTGATACACTTTACCCAAGCGACCGTGGTTAAACCACGGGATCGAGGGGTGCCTAACTCCTTCCCCTCGGTCAGCAGAATTTCTTAGCCGGAATCTCTGTTCGCAAACCAGTTTAAGAGTCAAATGGTTTCAAAAAGGATTTTCCAAAGGTTACTTGGCACACCGAATTATGCCAAGTGGTGACTCTGAATAAAAAATGTAAATAATTCTTTTCAAAACAAATTTTTATTTCTTGTCACTTAAATAATAAAACCCTTTCGACCCTTAAAACATTAAAATTTTGGAGTACGTAAAAAGGATCCTTTGAAGTATATCTTTCAGAAGCCTATGCCAACGGGTCGATTGGCAAAGTGGCAAATATTGCTTACCGAGTTCGACATTGTATATGTGAACCGCCATGAAAGCTCAAGCCTTGGCAGATCATCTTGCTGAGAATCCCATCGATGAAGAGTACGAGCCATTAAGGACATATTTTCCTGACGAAGAAGTGTCGTGCGTCGATGAAGTCGTTATAGATGCTGATCCTGGTTGGAGGTTATTTTTCGATGGAGCCGTCAACATGAAAGGAGTCAGAATAGGTGATGTTCTTATCTCTGAATCGGGATAACATTTCCCGGTAACAGCACAACTTCGATTCTACTGTACTAATAATATGGCAGAGTATGAAGCCTGCATTCTTGGTTTGAGGTTAGCTGTTGATATGAGAGTCCAAGAATTATTGGTGCTGGGAGATTCGGATTTGTTCGTCCATCAAATTCAAGGTGATTGGGAGACTCGAGATTTGAAGCTCATCCCGTATTGACAATGCTTGTAGGAGCTATGTCAACGGTTTGTGTTGGTAAAATTTAGGCATATTCCAAGGATTCATAATGAAATTGCTGATGCTTCAGCCACTTTGTCTTCAATGCTCCAACATCTTGATAAAGCCTACATCGATCTAGTGCATATACAGAGTCTTGATCAACATGCTTACTGTAATGCGGTTGAAGAAGAGCTCGATGGAGAACCTTGGTTCTTAGATATGAAGCGGTACATTCAGTCAGGAGAATACCCATCATATGCCACCAATGATCAAAAGAGGACTATTAGGCGTTTGGCTAGTGGATTTTTCTTAAGTGGGGGAATTTTGTATAAGAGGACCCCAGATCTGGGACTTTTAAGATGTGTAGATGCAAAAGAAGCCTCGACAATCATGGTTGAAATACACTCTGGAGTCTGCGGGTCACATATGAACGGTCATGTCTTGTCAAAGAAGATTCTTCGAGCAGGTTATTACTGGCTTACTATGGAAAGGGATTCTATTCAATTTGTTCAAAAATGTCATCAATGTCAGGTACACGGTGATCTGATACGTTCTCCTCCTGTTTAGTTGCATGCAATGGCCTCTCTATGGCCGTTTGTGGCTTGGGGAATGGATGTGATTGGACCGATTGAGCCGAAGGTATTAAATGGACATAGATTCATTTTGGTTGCCATTGACTACTTCACAAAGTGGGTAGAAGCAGTAACTTTCAAGTCAGTGACAAAGAAGGCTTAGTAGATTTTGTGCATGCCAATATCATTTGAAGATTTGGAATTCCTAAGATGATCATTACAGACAATGCTGCCAATCTCAATAGTCATTTGAAGCAAGAAGTATGTCAATAATTTAAGATCGCACATCAAAATTCTACTCCATATCACCCAAAGGCCAATGGTGCTGTAGAAGCCGCCAATAAGAATATAAAAACGATACTGCGAAAAATGGTACGAGGGTCTAGACAGTGGCATGAAAAGTTACCATTTGCATTGCTAGGTTATCGCACTACTGTTCGCACTTCAACAGGGGCAACTCCATATTTATTACTGTATGGGATAGAAGCAGTCATACCTACAGAAGTTGAAATTCCCTCTCTTCGAGTCATTGTAGAAACAGAGATTGATGATGACGAATGGGTAAAAACCCGACTAGAACATTTGAGTTTGATTGAGGAAAAAAGGCTAACGTCTGTGTATCATTACCTGTTGTATCAGAGGAGGATGACTTGAGCATATAACAAAAAGGTACGTCCTAGGAATTTTGAAGTTGGTCAGTTGGTATTGAGACATATAATTCCTCACCAGGTTGAAGCAAAAGGCAAGTTCTCCCCTAACTGGTAAGGTCCCTTCATTGTGAAGAAAGTGTTGTCCTGTGGAGCCTTATATTTGACAGATATTGAAGGCAAAATGGCAGAACTGGCTATCAATGCTGATGCGGTCAAAAGATATTATGTATGATATTTGATCCTTTGTTGATTTTATTGCATGTTTAGTACTTGCATTTTTGAAGATTGACATGATGAAGGCATTTTATTCTTCTATCCAAACATGGTGTCATCCTTTGTTTACCCGTTTGAGCTTTATTTTATTTTTCTTTTATATCCCTCTTTTGGAATCAAAATAGAGTCAAAGATAAATGTCAATAAAATAAGAATAAAAGAAAGAGTTCGAAAATAAAAAAATAAAAATTAAATCAAAACAAAGAACAAGCTGACGGAACTACGTGCGACCTGATTCTCCTCTCTCGAGAGTGAGATACGTAGGCAACCCTAAATTTAAGATTCACCCAGGCAACAAAACTGGGGCATGAGTTAATGTTTGCTTGAGTCGATTCCAAAAGTTGTAAGTCCCACCCCCACTTCAATTATCGTTTGAGCCTCTTACCATCTTTTCTAACCTTAACCAAAAGCCAAGTTACAACTAAAGAAAGTCCTTCAGATCAATTTTTGATAATGTTAAGGCTAAGCATGCAATGTATATGATGATACATTGTGAAGTACCGCTTGTCTCCCTCAGCATAAGAAATCAGGAAAGAAATACAAAATGAGAGAGTCTTATTGGTGAAGAACCCCGTGGTCATCATAAGGCGAGGGTGAGTTGAGAGAAAATGAAAATGAGAGAGTCTTATTGGTGAAAACACTCACGGACACCGTAAGACGATGGAGAGTTCAAGAGAAAAGCGAAAAGTGAAAAGAAAGAGAGTTGTCGACGAGAGTCTTTTAAGATGTCGTCAGTCAAATTTGATGTAGGAGTCCAATGGATTTGAGAAGTGGCCTCAGCAGCAAAAGGCACGAACTCAACAAAAAATGGGGAGTTTGGATAGGAAGATCAGACAGCTCAATCCAAAATGCATGTCATACTCATTGGAGTTGGTTGTCGTATTCAGATAAGTTTTCTTTTTGAATATGGGACATTGCCCTTTTCTTTCATTTACGTATTCATGCTTTTTATATTTTTATGTCATTTATCAAAATAAAAGTCACCATCATTTCTTTACATTTTAAGTCAAGTCTGTGCCAAAACAAGCAAGAAAGGATTTCAAAATTTACTACCAGTCTTTCTAATTATACGAGGAAAAGTCAAGGAACAGCGCAAGAAAGAAATATAATCGTAATTCAACATGAAACAAAGGATGTCTATCAACCTACAGGCTGTTGGATTCGTGGAAGCATTCAGACTTGGGAAAAGGGTGCACCTCAGAGGCATGGTAAAATGGAAACCCATTGTTTGAGTCAGAACTCATTTCCCTCAATCTGGATCTGGGTCAATGATGCGGCAAGACAGGACAAGTGTTAGTGATTTGGGACAAAGATGAAAGGAATGAGTGCTGGGCAGATATCTGAGAAGCCAAGATCTGCAAGCCACCACTAAGTTTTTAATTGACAAACTTTCTTTGTTGATATAGGGGTTTCGTTTATCTTGATTGAGCTACCATTGGAAATGCACATCCGTGGGATTTTACTTTATGTTCAGGACCCTCCTGAAAAATGAGATTTTACTTTATGATCAGGACCCTCCTGAAAAATGGGATTTTACTTTATGTTCAGGACCCTCCTGAAAAAAAATGGGATTTTACTTTCTATTCAGGACCTTTCTGAAAAATGGGATTTTACTTTCTGTTCAGGACCCTCCTGAAAAATGGGATTTTACTTTCTGTTCAGGACCTTCTGAAAAATGAGATTTTACTTTATATTCAGGACCCTCCTGAAAAATGGGATTTTACTTTCTGCTCAGGACCCTCCTGATAAATGGGATTTTAATTTCTGCTCAGGACACTCCTGAAAAATGGGATTTTACTTTATGTTCAGGACCCTCCTGAAAAATGAGATTTTACTTTCTGTTCAGGACCCTCCTGGAAAATGGGATTTTACTTTCTGTTCAGGACCCTCCTGAAAAGTGGGATTTTACTTTCTGTTCGGGACCCTTCTGAAAAATGAGATTTTACTTTCAGTTCGAGACCCTCCTGAAAAATGGGATTTTACTTTATGTTCAGGACCTTCCTGGAAAATGGGATTTTACTTTATGTTCAGGACCCTCCTGGAAAATGGGATTTTACTTTATTTTCAGGACCCTCCTGAAAAAAATGGGATTTTACTTTATGTTCAGGACCCTCCTGAAAAATGGGATTTTACTTTATGCTCAGGACCCTCCCGAAAAATGAGAATTTTCTTTTAGTCCAGGACCCTCCTGAAAAATGAGATTTTACTTTCTATTCAGGACCCTCCTGAAAAATGGGATTTTACTTTATTTTCAGGACCCTCCTGAAAAAATAGGATTTTGCTTTCTGTTCAGGACCCTCCTGAAAAATAGGATTTTACTTTAGTTCTAGGAAAGGGAATAACTTATAGTTGAGGTGTGAAACTTGTGAAAAAGTGAGTTTAGATAAGTTTTTGATAGTCATCTCGAAAAAAGAAAAACGTTTCATTAGTCACATTATTAATTACTCCATCTTCACTAAGGACAGGATGGCCAAATGTGGCTTCACAACTGATTCACAATGTGTCTTATTCAAGCAGGATCCTGAGTCCATACATCATCTCTTCTTTAAATGTCCGGGGCAATATGGCGTAAGCTATTGGTTTGAAGTTTGGCACAGGTAAGGAGCTGAAGTATATCGCATGGTTTTAGAAGCTGCAGTACATCAAATCTGGCATGAGAGAAACAAATCGTGGTTTGATTGATCGTGCAAAAGGTGCATCATAGAGCTAGTTTAGTTCATCAAACTTTGAATATTACATGTCAAAGTCGAACTTCTATTCGTACACTTGTAGTAGAACTCAGGTCATCTGGATAGTGTGTAGAGGATTAGGTGTTTCTTTCAGTTTTATAAAAATGACTAGAACAAGAACAAACAAACAAAAAATTATGATGACCAACTTTTGTTATAGGATAAAATCTTTTCGTGTTTAGTCTTCATGACATCAGATGACTTCTGCAACAAACTGCGCCATAGTTAATGGGAAAATTTAAGTATATTTCAACTGATTTGTATTGCAACATTGTTTAAATAGGTCAATCCAAATAGTTCAAAAGGTAATACCTATAGTCTTCATGACTTATAGTCTTATTCTTACGTACTGAAATCAAATCAATCACAAAAAATTACTAAACACGACTGATTCAAATTTTTTTGACAAGGCAATATTTGTCCTAAAGAGTGTTAATGAAATCATGTATAGTATTCTTGCCTAGATTTATTGCCAAATAACATACTGAGCTTTAATTTTGTATGATGATGATCTCCATAACTGACATACTTTTACTGATATGACTTGTGATATTATAGGTAGTGTTGTAAATAAAAAGGCATCAACCAGAATTAGAAATGTAAAACTAGTATATTGTATTATTACACTAGTAACTTTAACATTATCTATAGTTCTTTCACGCAATATAACCGGTGATAAATGCATGTTAAGGTGTTCAAAGGTCTTGGTTTCAACTTGAGGATACAAAGCATGATTCATATGGTACACTGGTATCGTTGTTTTATGTGTCCGCGGAATCGGCATTACAGCATTACTAAATGGAAAATGCAAATACAAAGTTAATGAGGAGAGTGGAAAAGAGAGAATTATTTTATAAAAACAATGTTTTGCTGAAGCTAGTCAACGAGTTCTTCTGAACCCGTAATTAGAACTCTAGGTCCGCCTCTGTGAACATATCCCCCATTTGTCCAACTACAGGTATTTGCATACCATTCATTTGGAAAAATATGATCAGTTCCCATGGTGTATTCTATTTGCTAGCATGACCTCTTCCTCTTTCAATTTTCTGGAGTCAAATAACTCCTCAGCATTGTGGCTTTTGATTTCTCACGAAACAACTTGTTCAAACACAGCAAACTCGTTTTCTTGAATACGTGTCAAACAATACAATAAAGCAAGTGGTGAACTACTCCATAATCTGACCAAAAATAATTTTAGATAAGCCACGTTATATATACTTACATAAATATTCTTGATCTTTATTAAAAAGAGAAGAAATTTAAAACAGCATTCCGTCATCTCTGTGGTTTTCTCCATTAATATATGAGTGACAGTGGCCTTAGAAAAAGCATTACATGGATGATACCAATGATAAAAAAGTTGACCATGTATCACAATCATACAGAAAAAAAAAAAAAAGAGTTGGAAAGCTTGTATCAACAGAAAGATTTACTACTTGAAAAGAACCGTAAAACCAATTATTTTTAATTTGCAGATACGAGACATGCATACATCAGGAACCGCGGTTAGAAGTGCTCAAATTCTGAGTAACCAATATAGGACTCTAGAGACCAAAGTAAATACATTTTATTTATGAAAATCAAGATTTGGTGATATAACAAGGGTACTCTTTCAAAAATAAAACAGTGATTAGAAGAGCATTAGATGATCCTACATGCCTTTATTCTTTAACATGACTGGTTAACAATGAGTCTGTCATTTGTTATTTGCATTAGATATGGCTCCAAATTAGGATTTTGGAAAACTGTCTCACTCGTTTTCTTCCAAAAACTTAATTTTATAGCCATTTAAAATCTTTGTACGTAACTGAGACATAACAGAAACGTAACTGAGAACACTTTGAAGGCCATCAAGAAAATTGATAAAATCAAAGTCGATAGGGAGGAGAGACATATTGCAAAGAGGTTCCTTAGACTGTGCTTCATCACTAATTTCCCTTACTTTTTATTTATCATGTGGCTTTTCTTGCTATTAACGTTACTTGGAAAACCATACAGGATGAAAGGAAAGAAAGCCAAGGAGCTGAGAGAAGCAATGAATGAGCTCGAGTAAAGCATTCACTTCCAAGTTCCACAAAAGCATTCGTAGGAAAATCGCATGGAGGAGTGATTATTTTAAACTAAAACACAAATCATTTCATGCTTTTTTTCACGGAATGTGTAATGTTTTGCTTTCCCCAACTTCCCGAATTTGTATAGTTTGGCAACTCAGTCTCATGAGTATTGAAATACTCTTACTATATTGATCAAAAAGTAGAAATTTTGAATTTCCCATATGAGGATTTGGATGAGTAAATATGGATGAACGAGCATATCTCGAAAAGTAATCTTTTAAAACGACATAGAATGCAAATATCATGAGAAAATAAAGCTATATATTAGCTATTAAATTTAACGAAAGAAGAATTTAGAATCACGAGAGAATTCAAAATTTAAAATTAATCAAATCCTTTACAAATAGAGATACAAGTCTATGGCCAAAAACTGTTTGGTTCACATGAACCCATGAGTTATAGTGTAGACCCACCTCTGCTTATTACTTCCCATCATGAACATAGGTATTCTACGATGTTCGAGCTAACTTGGATGCACTTTGGACTTATCGTCAAGTACTTAATTATTACCTTCCTAGTTTTGGATTCATAGACAACACTTTAGCTTCCGCCGTCACTAGATTGAAGCTTCAGATTTGCTTCCATCTTCTTCCTGAGAGTAGAGATTACAAAAGAACAGACATTACAATATTTAGTTGAAAGATAAAACATTTGGGGAAGGTAAAAGGAAGCTACTTCAAGTGACGAACATAAATAAGTATCTGAAAATTACTATTACTATTAAGATGGAAAGATAGCAGTGGACGAACATAAATAAGTATCTGAATATTACTATTACTATTAAGATGGAAAGATAGCAGTGGAGTTGATTTTTTATAAGCCAGCTAGCGCTACAAGACAAACCTTAGAAATGAACCTCTGATGTATCCATTCATTCAGGTCATCTACTTTCACCTTATCATCATTGTTCACATTTTTGAGACTCGGTGGACTGACAGATCCCTGTTGGACAAACGTCTTCATTTCAGGGCATTTATGAATCTCCACTTCTCTGAGGAATGGAAATTCAAGAGCTTGCTTAGTCAGAATGAAATGCCCCAGCTTTCGCAGATTTTCAAGTTTCAGCTTTTCCAATCAGGGAAATAAGGGCTCATTACACATGATTTCATCTCCTTCTTGTTCCTCTTCTGTGATCACTTCTTCCATTGATTGACAGCCTATTATGCGTAGTCTTTGGAGATTCACAAGACTTCTGACCACTAATGGAGACATCAAGTTTCTCAATTTTCCACACCACGATACTTCCAAGGTTACAAGTTTGCTGAAGTAGGCAGTTGGAAGTTGGTGAGAGCATAGAGCAGTTATGCTGCCAGCGCCTTGGAGGTTTAGCACTTCCAGGTTGGGACAACAAACCTACAAACATTGACAAGGTATCAACTCCATTTATTTATGATGTCTTGCAAATAATTAATAAAATTCTTATTTATGGTGTGTGTTTTGATGTTATTTTATTACAGCAAGTTAAATCTTTTTTAGACTAAATCATTAGATATCAATAAAATGTAAATATATATGAATGCATAATATATAAATTAATTGTATTATCCATTTAATCATGATGCAGAAGTTTCTCGTGACGCTGCTCAAAGCTGAAATAACAAGCGAACCAGGATTAGAAGGCTGTTTTCGGAGTAATATCTGGGATGATTTAGATGCAATCTAATTGTGTTTTCCATGTGAGACGTATCTTTGCGAATCTACTTTTCAATGCAAAAACCGGAACCTGATTTTAACACTTCTGTGTTGAGATATGAAATTTCTCGTGACGCTGCGCAAAACTGAAATAACAAGCGAACCAGGATTCGAAGGCCGTATTCGGAGCAATATCTGGGACGATTCGGATATAATCTTATTGTGGTTTCCATGTATGACGTAGCTCTGCGAATCTACTTTTCAATTCAAAAAACTGCACCTGATTTTGACACTTCTGCGTTGAGATATGAAATTTCTCGTGACGCTTTGCAAAGCTGAAATAACAAGCGAATCAGGATTTGAATGCCGTATTTGGAGCAATATCTGGGATGATTCGGATGCAATATGAGTGTGGTTTCCTCGTGAGACGTAGATCTACGAGTCTAGTTTCCAACTCAAAAAATGGCTCCTGATTTTGATGTTCTTAAGTCAAGATATGAGAGTTTTCGTGAGACTGCACAAAACAAGTAAACAGTGATGAAACAAAACTGAAGGTCTGATTTTGAAACAATACCTGGACAGATCTAGTGATAATACGAGCGTGGTCTTTGCATAGAGCGTAGCCTTGAGAGTATAATTTCCAACACTACAAGCCGTTCGTGATTCAGACACCTCCACGATGAGTTATGAAGCTTCTTCCACAGACTATCCAAAGTGTTGAAAGCTCAAAAAGAGGAAAAGAACGTGAGTCGAATTTCTGCTCAGGCTGAATTACAATAATTAAAGGGGGTGTTGATGTCTTTTTATAGATTCTGAAAAGCCCCAATTTGATTTCAAAAAGGAATCTGCCGAACAAAGTTGTCTTCTACAAGGACTGGGATAACATCATTAATCAATCCTATTAAGATTCGATGTAGGACTAATAGCCGAATCCTACATGATTTGGATATATTTAGACTTAAACAGAATTTACACTGTATTCACGTTATTCTACCCAAATAATCATGACTTTGAGGAGTCGAATTTTGACAAAATGCTCAAGACGCAAAAAAAAAAAAAAAAAAAAAAGAAAAAAAAGGGGGCTTCAAAAATACTTCAAATCTCGTCTTTAACAGGTTCGACAAATCAAACACCTTGATGAGCCTTGAAGTAGGGGGCATCTGTAGACGCATAAAATTTATTGGGTCAAATTCATACAAAATTTGGATTTGATCCATATTTTATTGGGTCTAAAATCATTTTGGGCTATAAGAATAATAAACCCATTTTATTCCTTATCAAGGACTTCAAGGTCCATTACACTTGGAAAGTGACGTGGTAGCCCAGTCAAATCCAAGACCAATGAGACGCTGCCACATGTACAAATGATGTGGAAATCTCATTCAAATTCAAGAACCAGTCAAAAGTCACCAAGTGTCAAAGTGATTTGTTTTGACCAATCACAAGCAACTAGGCCTACCACCTACAACTATAAATAGGGGGTAACATTACATGCTAAAGGTCTGCAAGTATTGGAGGAAGCTTCTGCATTGACTACACAGCTCTTCAACGAATCGACTAACGGAGTTCTGCCCGAAGGTCCACTCCGACAAGACGAAGTGCTGTCAGACAATACCTGGAGATCCAAACGCATTTCTAGGAGGATCAAATGAGAGAAGAATCGACAGAATAACGGAATTGTACCCACAAATTTTGTTTATATAAAATCATTATTTCTTTTTTATTTTTATATTTTTTTGCTTGCAGTTAATTTTCCGCGTCTACGAAAATTTGTTCCAAACAAGTTCAAATGGAGGAAATATTTATTCGCGCGAAGTTTGGAGGTGTTTCCACCACTTCACTCTAACTATTATTATTACTATTTGCTAGTTAAACCAGAAAGAGAGCAGTAGACCAGGGGTCTGTTAATGCATGACACAAATATGTATAGCATTTAGTTACAAAGCCGCACAAGATAAACCTTAGAATTGAACATCACTTTATTGAGATCAACAACTTTCAACTCATCATCATTGTTCACACTTTCGAGATTCAGTGTACTCATAGTTCCCTGTTGGATAAATGTCTTCATTTTAGGGCATTCACGAATACCCACTTATTTAAGAAATGGAAATTCAAGAGTACGCTTCGTCAAAAAGAAATGCCTCAGCTTTGGCAAACAGGAAAGTTTCAGCTTTTCCAACCGGGGAAATAAGGGTTCATTACACATGATTTCTTCTCCGTGTTGTTCCTCTCCTGTAATCACTTCTTCCATTGATTGGCATTCTTGTATACATAGTGTTCGGAGATTTAGAAGACCTCTGGCGACTGATGGAGACATCAAGTTTCTCAATTTTCCACAATCCCGTATTTCCAATCTTTCCAGTTTACTGAATTAGGCAGTTGGAAGTTGGTGAGAGCACAGAGCAGTATGCTGTTAGCCTCATAGAGTACTACGTATTTAAGGTTGGGACAAGTAACCTGCAAACGATGAAGGAATCAAGTATCAACTACATTTAGATTTAGCATTAATTTGACCTATAGTATTTGGTAGTGTTTTATTGTAGTGTAGAAAACTACAAATATTTACTAGTGTCAACTTCAATTCTGATGTCTTGCAAATAATTATTAATAAAATTCTTATTTCTGATGTGTCTTTTAATGTTATTTTATTACAGTTAAATCATTTTTAGAATAAATCATTAGATAACAATAAAATGTAAATATATGAATATACAATATATAAATTAATTGAAAACACCGGAATAGTTGATTTGGTTTGATATTGATAAAAAGTGAACCAAAACGTCTCATGTACACAGTCTCTCTCTAACCGTGCATTTAAAATAGAGGCATATTTTGTAAGAAATTCTTAATGGCTACTCTGTTATACTTCAAAAGAATTTCAAATTATAAGTTAGAAAATATTTTATTAATTACAATAAAAAAAAGGCACGATTTATTAGCCAAAAAATAAAAAAATAAATTCATACCCACCCCTACAACATCCTCCCAAAACATAATTAAATTTTTTAATTTTATTTTTTTAAAAAAATATTTTTTTTCACCCCACCCTAACTCGTCTACCCCGACCCCCACCCCTGACTAGCCTCCCCCCACCCACAATTTTTTTTTTTCTTAAATTTGTTTTTCAAAAAAGAAATTCAAATCTTTTTTTTTTTACCCCACTTCTACCACCTATGTTGACCCCCCCCCCCCCTAACCCCACTATCCAAAAAAAATAAAATTAATTTTTTAAATTTTTTTAAAAAAATTTTAAAACTTTTTTTCCTTTTCCACTCTTCTTACCCTTTTTGTCTCCTGTTTTATGTTAAATACATACATATATTTTTAGAAAATATTTTCCTACTTTCATAAATTAAAGAACACAAGAATATAAATAAGAAACAACTTATTTTCCTAAAAATTATTTTACAGGATCAAAAATTATTTTATAAAAAATATTTTCTACTCTTTAGCTAAACATTAAAATGTATTTTCTAAAATTATTTTTTCATTCACCAACCAAACATAAAAAATAAGTAAGAAACGAACTTATTTTCCATAAAAACATTTTATAGAAAAATATTTTTCACCCACCAACCAAACATAAGGAAGAAAAAAGTAAAAATCAACTTATTTTCCATGAAAATATTTTCTAGAAAAATGTTTTCCATACCAATTACACCCTAAGTGATAAGTTGAGAAGCTAAAAATACTTATTTAGCAAGTTGAGGTGTTTACTCAAATAATCAAAGTATTTTAAAAAGCATCTATAAGATCTTTTAAAATGACAAAGAATGCAAGATGAAATGAGAAAAACAAATCCACATATTAGATGTTAAATATAATGAAAGAAGAATTCAGAACGAGAGGTAGATTTAAAATTTGAAATTTATCGAAATCTTCAATGACCTCAAGTTAATATACAATAATAATCGCATTCAAAATAAAAAAATATCTAGATATTATCAATACAGATAGAAAGTCAATGGAAAAAAGTTATTGGGTTAATGTGAACCCTTGGCTTATAATATTGTAGATTCACCAATGTTTGTTACCTCCATCAACATAGTTATCAGTGACAAACAAAAATAACTACATGAAGATTACTGTTACTATTTGATTGAAGTGGTGAAAACACTCCCAAACTTGGCGGGTGTAAACGCGGAGAGAAGAAGATATTTTATTAATGAAGCATAAAACGTATTAAATAGAGGATGAGTCCTAAACTAACTAAACTAGACTAGTCCTAAATAAACAGAAATACTGACTAATATTACACGTGATGTTTCAATACGCCCCCTCAAGTTAGGCGATGAGTCACTATGCCTAACTTGAATATATTCTTCTCAAAACCAGGCTTAGGAAGAGCCTTGGTGAGGGTGTCAGCGATTTGATCGGCAGCATGAACATGAACAACTTGAACCTTTTTGATGTTGACATGGTGGCGAACAAAGTGAAAGTCCACTGCAGCATGCTTCACTTTACTATGGAGGACCAGATTTTTACTCAGGAATATGGCTCCAAGATTGTCACAATAAATGGTAGGCATATGATGTATTGGAAAGCGCACCAAGGAGATTGGTCACCCACAGGGTTTCATAAAGGGCATTAGCCACTGCCCTATACTCAGACTCAGTGGAGGAGCGAGAGACGGTATGTTGCTTCTTTGAGGACCAACTAATTGGATTGTAACCAAGGAACAGGATATACCCTGATGTGGAAACTATGCCAGCAATGTCCCCACCATAATCTGCATCAGAGTACACATGCAGATTGAAGTCCTCAATGGGGGTTACATGTAGGCCTAGTTGGATGGTGCCACGCAGGTAACGAAGAACACGTTTCACAGCTTTCCAATGAAGATCTGATAGTGCTTGCATAAATTGAGACAACTTATTTACTGCATATACGATGTCCGGTCTAGTGAAAGATAGGTATTGAAGCCTGCCTAAGACCCGTCGATAGTGTGTTGCATCAGTTAAGTGAGTACCATCAGATAGCGTGATTAGCTCAGATGCACTCATTGGCGTGTAGACACTTTTACAGTTGGTCATTAATTCATCATTCAGGATCTCATTCACATAGTTTGCTTGGGTGAGAATTATACCGTCAGAGCTGCGTATCACTTTAACACCAAGAAAATAGTGAAGATTACCCAAATCTTTAACAGAAAACTTAGAAGCAAGGGAAGAAATAACGTGATCGACCTGGAAAGTGTTGCTCCCTGTAACAATCATGTCATCCACATAGACAAGGACAAACATTGTGTCACCTAGACCCTGCCTGACAAGTAGGAAGGCATCCGATTTCGTCTTACTAAATCCTATGGAAGAAAGATAACCCGTGAGGGCATTGTACCATGCCTGAGGGGCTTGTTTCAAGTCATAGATTGCCTTATGTAACCAAAATATGTGAGTGGATTTGTCATAGTTAGTGAAACCTGGAGGTTGTACCATGTACACCTCCTCGTCCAGGTTGCCCTGGAGAAATGCATTATTGACATCAAGCTGGCGGAGAGTTTAGTTATGGCGAAGTGCCATAAAAAGGATTATTCTGACCGTGGTAGGCTTGACGACTGGGCTAAAAGTCGCGTGGAAGTCAATGCCCGGCCTTTGAATGAAGCCTTTCGCAACCAGTCATGCTTTATATCTATCAACAGACCCATCTGCTTTCCTTTTTATCCTAAAAAGCCACTTATAGGAAACAATATTTTTAGTTGGGTCAGGAGGAACAAGTTCCCAAGTCTGGTTTTTAATAAAAGCATCAAGTTTCTGTTTCATTGCTTCACGCCACTCGGGATGGTTTTGTTCTTGTTTGACAGTGGTGGGTGTGGTGGTGGGGTTCAATTTAGCCAAGTAATCAAAAATTTGTTTGGGTTTGGTGATATTATTTAGGGAGCGAGTAACAATACGGGCAGGAGGAGAGGGACATTTAGGAGATGAGGGAGTGAGATCTAACTCAGGGATAGGATGGACTGGTGATGAACCATGGGTGTAGATGGAATTGTGTTCCTGCGATGATAAACAAGGAGGGGACGCAAGCTGTAATTTGTATTTGTGGGCATATGCATTGGTATATTTGTAGGGAGGGCTGGTGGTGTGAGCTGTTGGGCAGTAGGGTAAGAGGATTCTGGGAGCCTTTGAATTGTAGAAGATGAGGGTGATAGAAATTTACCTGGAAAAAGAGAAGTTGCATCCACCGTTAGTTCACTGTCGGAGTTGGATTGTAAGCGTGAGTTGGCCTGTAACTCTGCTGGAGAAGGAGAAGATACTGAGCAAGGCTCTATAGGTGTTTGGGCATCTATTTCTAATGGAATTGGAAGCTCTATAGTTATGGTAAGTTTGGGTGTGGGATCAGAAGAATTTGAAATTGTGATATTGTTCCATTTTAGGTGAGGTGATTTGATGGCAATATTGAAGAACATGGTTTTGAAAGGAAAAACATTCTCAATAAATTGTACATCGTGAGATAAATATACCTTTGCGGAAATTGGGTCAAAACACTGGTGATAGTGATGAGATAAGGAAAATCCGAGATAGACACACAGGGTGGATTTTGGTTCAAGTTTATTTTTGGAGTTTGGTTTAAGCCATGGCTAGCATAAACAACCGAAAATTCACAAGGAGCTATAATCAGGCAATTTTCCAAATTTTCCAAGTAGACACTGGAATGGGGATTGGTTATCTAGTTGAGAGGTGGGCAAACGGTTAATGAGGTAGATCGTGTGACGACACGCGAAAGACCAAAATTGGGGAGGAAGGGATGTCTCATGTAAGAGCGTTCTTGTAGTTTCAATGATATGGCGATGTCCTCACTTTCCAAGCGCAACTGTTTGAGGTGTATATGGTGGAGTAGAGAGGTGCTCAATTCCGTGAAGTGAGAGATAAGGTTCAAGACTTTTATATTCTCCTCCACCATCAGTGTACAGTGATAAAATTTTGGTGTCAAAATGCTTTTCCATCATAGGATGGAATTTTTGAAAAATCTCTTTGACTTCACTTTTATTTTTTAATGTATACAACCAAGTATATTTCGTATATTGATCAACAAAAATACAATAATACAATTTCTTGTCAAGAGATAAGACTAGTGATGGCCCCCATAAATCACTAAAGATTATTTGAAGCGGTTTAGAGCTACACAATGATAATTGAGTAAAAGGATGAAGATGAGCTTTATTAGAGAAGCAAGAATTACAATAAAAAAGTTTGTCTCGCTCATGAAACTGTAGCGAGAATTTATTTAAAATAAACCAAAGAACTCTAAAGTGGGGATGACCCAAACGTTGATGCCAAGTAGTGAGAGGAGTAGATGTGGCAAACATGTGAGCTTGGGAATGTGAAATAGGCCACTCATACAGTCCATTGTTGGTCCGACCGTGCACCAGCGGTTTCCGCGTTTTCAAATCCTTCACAACAAAGTCAAAGGGAAAAAATTCAATGGACTTTGAGTTGTCTTGACAAAATTTTGAAACAGAGAGAAGTTTACGTTTAATAGATGGGGCACAAAGAGTGTGAGATAGCTTAAAAACATTATTTGACGCATTTAATTGAGTAGAACCAGTGTGAGAGATGGGAATTTTGTTACCGTCGCCCATGGAGACATCCTCGTTACCGTGGTATGGTTGTAGGTTGTGTGGCTCCATGGTGATGTGATGGGTGGCTCCGGAGTCGACTATCCAAGGGTTAGTGGCAGCAGTAAACCCAGCAACATAGTTGGCTTTGGCCTCAAAGTGATTATGAGACTTCGAACGACAAACATTGTCGGTGTGGCCAATCTTATTGCATAGTTGACATCGACTAATAGTCTTTGGATTGGAGTTGGAATGCCACTTTGGATTGGAGTTGGACTGCCACTGTGATGTAGTGTTCGAACGTGAATTCTGGTGCCACTGTTGAGAATTATTATTCTGCCTAGGATTGTTACAATTATTAGTATTGGATTTGGTGGGAGTCGCGACCGCGACAGTTATGGGACTGGAAAGTTTCTTAACATCCTCGTGACAAAGGAAGAGTTCATGGTCAAGTAGCTTTTTAAACAATTCTTCATATGAGACAGACGTATCACGTGCACGAATGGCAGTAGAGATTTCACGAAATTCAGGACCTAGCCCGCTGAGTATTTTGACGATGAATTCAGGATTTGACACAGGAGAACCAGCAGTGGCTAAATCATCTGAAAGGGACCGGATAATGCAAAGATATTCAGTGATGGAGCGAGATTCCTTAGTGATCTGTTTGCATAAGTAGTGTGCAGAGCATCCCTAGCCGATTTGGATGAGTTGGCTGCAGCAACAGTCGGAGCAATGGTGGGTTCAACAGATGCCATGAGGACATTTTGGATGAGTTGGTCTTGATGGAACCAAGTTAAAAAAGCAGGATTGGGAGATACGTTGTTGCCAACGGTCAGGGTGCGAGTAGGGGCATGAGTGATCCTATCGAGATGGCCAAATAGATTATAACCATACATAAGAATGGAGAATTGAGCTTTCCAGGTGGCAAAGTTGTGGCCACTGCTGAGTTTGATGGGTAATTGGGACACAGGGTTGAATTGAATAATAATGTTAGCACCCGTTGTGTTATTAGCAATAACAACTCTGGGATTGTTGGCCATTGCTACTGATTTGTGTGAGGAAGAGAGAAAAAAAATGGGATCGTTCTCGTTAGAGAGTATAGAGCTTTGATACAATGTAAATGTAGAGTAAGTGCTGATAGAAGAAGATATTTTATTAATGAAGCATAAAGCGTATTAAATAGAGTTACAGATAATCTAAGATGAGTCCTAAACTAACTAAACTAGACTAGTCCTAAATAAACAGAAATACTGACTAATATTACACGTGATGTTTTCAATAGCGGGAAATGTTACTTTCATCCCCGATCTATGCCTAATACTTAAAACACCCCTATGTGTGACTAAATGAACATAAAAATGCCCCCTATTTCTTAGCTGAATAGCATGGTTTTAGTCTAGAAATCTTTTATAAACTCCCAATCTTTGGCTTGCTTTGTATTGGTTTGTGGTTTATTTAATGTGGGTGTGTTTAATTCTTGAATTTGGGTTAGGAAATTCACTGGGTTTTCAGTTTCAGTCAACAGTGTGTTCTCAAAATTTTGTCATCAAGACAATTGAACAAGCAATCAAACAAGATGGTCTACTTATGTGGCATTTTTCGTAAGCACCTCGCGTGCAAAAAAGAGGTTGAGACCACCTGCTAAGTCATGTGGCAGATCGTGGGCATTTTTAAATTCATTTAGTCAAGTCTATGGGTGTTTTAACTACTAGGCATAGTTCGGGACAAAAATTATAATTCACGCTAAGTTTGAAAGTGCCTCCACCACTTCACTCTAACTATTACTATTACTATTTGCTAGTTAAACCAGAAAGATAGTGGTAGACCAGGGGACTGTTAATGAATGAAACAAATATGTATAGAATGTAGTTATAAAGCGGGACAAGACAAACCTTAGAATTGAACATCGCTTTATTGAGATCAACAACTTTCAGCTCATCATCATTGTTCACACTTTTGAGATTCAGTGTACTCACAGTTCCCTGATGGATATATGTCTTCAGTTTAGGGCATTTAGAAATGTCCAATTCTCTGAGGAATGGAAATTCAAGCGCTTGCTTTGTCCAAATGAAATGCCCCAGCTTTGGTAGATCGTTGAGGTACAAGTCTTCCAACCGGGGAAATAGGGGCTCACTACACATGATTTCTTTTCCTTGTTGTTCCTCTTCTGTAATCACTTCTTCCATTGATTGGCATTCTTGTATACATAGTGTTCAGAGATTTAGAAGACCTCTGGCGACTGATGGAGACATCAAGTTTCTCAATTTTCCACAATCCCGTACTTCCAATCTTTCAAGTTTGCTGAAGTAGGCAGTTGGAAGTTGGTGAGAGCACAGAGCAGTTATGCTGTTAGCCTCATAGAGTACTAGGTATTTAAGGTTGGGACAAGTAACCTGCAAACGATGAAGGAATCAAGTATCAACTCCATTTAGATTTAGCATTAATTTGACCTATAGTATTTGGTAGTGCTTTATTGTAGTGTAGAAAACTAGTAACCTTGAAAGCTGAAAGAGCGGAAATGGAGAATTTGGTATGAAAATGAAAGAATATCAGTGTTGGAGAATTAGAGAATTTGATGTAAAAATGAAAGCTGAAAGAGCAGCAATATAGAATTTGATATGAAAGTTGTAAAGATATGGCACCTAGGCATAAGTCAACCCAAAAGTTAGCTCAAGAGGGGAGGATTGTCCAAATCCATTTGAACAGACCACCACTCCATTCCCCAACCATTGTGGAACTCTAATCCATTTTAACAGGCCTAACTACTGTTGGGTTCATAGTGTGTTGAATGGAAAATGGAGAAACCAAGTGAAGGGAAGGAGACACCCAAATTGGAAAGTGTACTCTTTAAATTGGAAAGTTTACTCTTCTCCCACATTGGTGGAAGAAGAGAACTTTAAAGTGTTTATAAAGTGAAACACTTACTTCACATGGTAAGTGAGGCAAGGAAATAGAGATGTCTCGCGCCGTCGTCGTCGTCGCTCGCTTGGATTCGGTCAAACGATCGATGAGATCTATTTTTTGGACAAATTTTATTTGAATTACGAAGAATGCCAAGGAAAAAAATGCAGTATTTACTGCAGATTTTCATTACAGAAGGTTGCACTGTTTCAGACTGTTGCTTCTGTTACAGAAGATTGCACAGCTTCAGAAAGTTGCAACTCTTCAACGAAAAAGCACACTCTATTATGAACCAATGCCACCTTTTTAAAAAGGCATCTAGTGGCTATATAAACCTGGTTTCATCCACAGGTTTATGATATGTAATAGAAAACAGTAATTTTCAGATTACAAACTTCTTCTTCTTGTCTTAAAAATACTCTTAAGTGTGATCATTCAAACCGTGACTGTGTTTGAAGAATCTGCCTATTTGAGGTACCGCTATAGTCAGATTGAAGGCCATTTTATCCTGGGAGGAAAATTCCACAACCTCCGGTACAGTGAGGGGAATTATTTCCTTAAGGAAAGTCCGTGAATTCGGACGACTTGGTCTTAACTACTTTTCTGTTTTCATCTAATTTTTCTGAAAAACACACTTCTTTGAAAGATCTTTTTTGATCTTGTGTTGAGGGTGTTACTTAACTTCATAACGTTCTTGTTTTGTACTTGAACTAGTGTTGAAGTTGTGATTCTATATTATACAGATTCTATGTACCCGTATTGTCGGAAAATAACAATCTTAAGGAAATAATCTACAGAATCTGTATAACTTGTTTTTGGAGATTAAAGCTTATGCTTTCTACTCCGTTTGAATTTAACTTGTGATTAGAAGACATAAAATCTTCATCAAAAGTTGAAGTTCACTCGATTGACGATTTGAAGTTATAAAAACTTCGTCGTTAATTAGAAACAAGAAGGAAAAATTGTTTAACTTTATTAATAGTATTCTAAAAAATACTAATTTTCTGTCTTGTGGTGACAGGAAAAATGACAACTGAAAGTCAAATTATGAATGCGACAACGTCGGTGGGGGCAACTAATATTGCCTCATCAACTCGCACAAATGCTCCGCCAACGATGGCCCCGGCGGAGAAGCCCGGAAAATTTTCTGGCATCGACTTCAAGCGGTGGCAACAAAAGATGTTCTTTTACCTCACCACGTTATGTCTACAAAGGTTCACGAGCGAAGCCGAGGTACCCGAGGGAACCTCGGACAAGGACCGCTTTGTTATTATAGAAGTTTGGAAACATTCAGATTTCCTTTGCAGGAAATATATTCTGAGTGGTCTCCAAGATGACCTCTATAATGTCTATAGTGGAACCAAGACATCAAAAGAACTGTGGGAGGCACTTGAACGGAAATATAAAACGGAAGATGCGGGAATTAAGAAATTCCTTGTTGCGCGATTCCTGGACTTCAAAATGATTGATAACAAATCTGTTGTCTCTCAAGTACAGGAGTTGCAAGACATCATACATGATCTCCTAGTAGAAGGTATAATTTTGAAAAATACCTTAGTTGAACAAATTAAAAATGTTCATAATACTCACATAAACTGTTTTGTAGGTTTAATTGTGAATGATGCTTTCCAAGTAGCAACAATAGTTGAGAAGCTACCACCTTTGTGGAAAGACTTCAAAAACTACTTAAAGCATAAGCGCAAGGAGATGACCGTTGAAGATCTTATTGTCTGACTTCGTATTGAAGAAGACAATAAAGCTGCCGAAAGAAGGTCAAAGGGAAATTCTACAATGAGTGGAGCACATACTGTAGAAGATGGCCAAAACAACTCGAAGAAAAGAAAGAATGTTGAAAATGGAAGCAATCATCCCAAGAAAAAGTTTAAGGGAAAGTGCTTCAACTGTGACAAAGTTGGCCACAAATCAACAGACTGTCGAGCCTCAAAAAAAGGGAAGAAAAAAGACCAAGCAATTATGACGACCTGTGTGCTATGTTCACGGAATGCAACATGGTCGGCAATCCACGCGCTTGGTGGATGGATTCAGGGGCCACACGCCATGTCTGCGCAAGCAAAGAGTTGTTCTCGACATATGCTCCAGCTCAAGCGGAAGAAACAATTTACATGGCCAACTCCGCGACTGCTAAGGTGGAGGGAATAGGAAAAGTTTGCCTAAGGATGACATCCGGAAAGGTTTTGACACTGAATAATGTGTTATATGTTCCGGAGTTACGTAGGAACTTAATTTCTAATTCACTCCTAGATAAAAACAGTTTCAAATGTGTAACCGTTTCTGGAAAAATAGTAGTTAGCAAAGGAGAAATGTATGTAGGAAAAGGCTATCTTTAGGAAGGCCTTTATAAGATGAATATAATGGCTGTTGAAATGAATAAACATTCAAATTCTTATTACTTGCTTGAGTCTTATAATTTATGGCATGAACGTTTAGGCCATGTTGATTACAAAACGTTACGAAAACTGATTAACTTAGAAGTTTTGCCAAATTTTGAGTGCAATAAATCTAAGTGTCAAACGTGTGTAGAATCAAAGTATTCTAAGCATCCTTATAAGTATGTTGAAAGGAATTCCAATCCCTTAGACTTAATACACACTGACATTTGTGATATGAAGTCAACACCATTACGTGGTGGAAAAAAGGATTTCATAACTTTTATTGACGATTGCACTAGATATTGTTATGTCTACTTGCTAAATAGTAAGGATGAAGCAATAGATGCGTTTAGGCAATATAAAACTGAAGTTGAAAATCAATTAGACAAAAGGATCAAAATGATAAGAAGTGACAGGGGCGGAGAATATGAATCTCCCTTTGCGCAAATATGTGTAGAGAATGGAATAATCCATCAAACTACGGCCCCGTATTCACCTCAATCTAATGGAATTGCGGAAAGGAAAAACCAAACTTTGAAGGAAATGATGAATGCCTTACTAATAAGTTCTGGTTTACCGCAAAACTTGTGGGGGGAGGCTATCCTTACGGCCAATCGTATACTCAATAGAGTTCCCCATAGTAAGACAAAATCAATTCCTTACGAAAAATGGAAAGGAAGGAAACCCAACTTGAAATATTTCAAAGTGTGGGGGTGTCTAGCGAAGGTTCAAGTTCCTATACCTAAAAGGGTTAAGATAGGACCTAAAACGGTGGACTGCGTGTTCATAGGATATGCTAAAAGCAGTAAAGCATATCGATTTTTGGTTCATAAATCCGAACATTCGGATATAAATGAAAATACGGTAATTGAATCAGATAATGCTGAATTCTTTGAAAACATTTATCCGTATAAAACTAGACATGAACAGTCTAGTGGAGGATCTAAACGACCCCGAGATGAACCAAGTGAGAATGTACATAATGAAGAAAATCCAAGACGTAGTACACGTCAAAGAATGTCAACTTCGTTTGGATCAGATTTTGTAACATTTCTCTTAGAAAATGAGCCTCGAACGTTTAAAGAAGTGATGTCATCATCAGACTCATCCTTTTGGAAAGAGGCAGTCAATAGTGAGATTGATTCAATCTTAAGTAACCATACGTGGGAATTGGTTGATCTTCCTCCAGGGAATAAACCTTTAGGTTCTAAATGGATCTTCAAAAGGAAAATGAAAACGGATGGTACTATTGACAAATACAAGGCAAGACTTGTAGTAAAAGGCTTCAACCAAAAAGAAGGTCTTGATTACTTTGATACATACTCGCCAGTGACAAGGATAACCTCAATACGAATGTTAATTGCCTTGGCGGCAGTATATGATCTTCAAATCCATCAAATGGATATGAAAACCGCATTCCTAAACGGAGAATTGGAGGAAGAAATCTACATGGAACAACCTGAGGGTTTTGTGGTTCCAGGAAAAGAAAATAAGGTGTGTAAACTTGTTAAGTCACTTTATGGACTAAAACAAGCACCTAAGCAATGGCATGCAAAGTTTGACCAAACCATGTTGGCAAACGGATTCAAGATAAATGAATGTGATAAATGTGTATATATTAAGGACACACCAAATCACCAAGTCATTGTATGTTTATATGTGGATGATATGTTGATCATCAGTAGAGACATTTGTGACATAAATGCAACCAAACGAATGCTCGAGAGCAAGTTTGATATGAAAGACCTCGGAGTTGCAGATGTGATCTTAGGTATAAGAATCCATCAAACTCCACAAGGGTTAGCACTGTCACAGTCTCATTATATCGAAAAAGTACTTGACAAGTTCAAGTATATGGAATTCGATATTGCCAAGACTCCATTGGATGCGAACTTTGCACTTCGGAAAAATGAAGGTGAAAGTGATTCTCAATTGGAGTACGCAAGAGTATTGGGATATTTAATGTATATAATGAACTGTACACGACTAGACATAGCATGCACTATCAGTAAATTGAGTCGGTACACGAGTAATCCTAACAAAACTCACTGGATGGCAATGAAAAGAGTTTTGGGTTATCTTAAATACACTCAAGACTATGCTTTGCATTATAATAAATATCCCGCGATACTTGAAGGATATAGTGATGCAAATTGGATCACCGGATCGAACGAAGTAAAATCCACAAGTGGATATGTATTTACTATCGGTGGAGGAGCAGTTTCTTGGAAATCATCGAAACAGACTTGTATCACTCGCTCTACAATGGAATCTGAATTTATCGTATTAGATAAAGCCGGTGAAGAAGCAGAATGGCTCCGGAATTTCTTAGAAGATATTCCTTATTGGCCCAAGCCAGTGGCACCAGTATGTATGCACTGTGATAGCCAAGCGGCAATAGGTAGGGCAGGGAGCATGATGTACAACGGTAAGTCTCGTCACATACGTCGAAGATATAATACCGTTAGAGAACTTCTCTCTAGTGGAATTATCACTATAGACTATGTAAAGTCAAAGGATAATGTGGCGGATCCACTTACAAAAGGCCTATCTAGAGAAGGAGTAGAAAGGACATCCAAGGGAATGGGTTTATGGCCTAGGACAAGTCAGCATGGCGGTAACTCTACCTAGCAGACTGGAGATCCCAAGAGCTAGGTTCAAGGAGATCAAACAAAGTTATGTCTGACAGGTTCAACATTGTCATTTACCCAACCCATTCTCATGATATAGACAATGTATTGTAAACAAGGATAAGACTCAAGGTGAAAAGTCTTTTAATGATTATCTAAATTTGGCAGATTTGACCAAATAGTTCAATCTAAAGGATTGAAAAGTTTAGAAAACACCTATGTGAGGGCGAAGTGGAAGCCGCTTCAAAGAGAATGTTAGTAAAGGCCTATTTTCTAAGCTCTCATGAAAACCGGGACGTGTTCATGGCTGAAAAGAACAAAACCGTAAGAACCATAAATGGTAAAAGACTGGTTGTGTGACATGTGTTGTCTAGGTGTACATTAAAGCTCGACGGTTCAAAGATATCAAATCTACCGATTGACCGAGTACATCCGATACATGTTCACTACGGAAAGTTCAAAGGGAAACCCACTTATCCAGATGCAATCAGTCTTTGCTTGATGATCACATAGTGTCCGTAAACGTTTTTCGAAAAATAGCCATTCCCCATTCATGTGGGGGATTGTTGGGTTCATAGTGTGTTGAATGGAAAATGGAGAAACCAAGTGAAGGGAAGGAGACACCCAAATAGGAAAGTGTACTCTTTAAATTGGAAAGTTTACTCTTCTCCCACATTGGTGGAAGAAGAGAACTTTAAAGTGTTTATAAAGTGAAACACTTACTTACATGGTAAGTGAGGCAAGGAAATAGAGATGCCTCGCGTCGTCGTCGTCGCTCGCTCGGCTCGGCTTCGGCTTCGGATTTGGTCAAATGGTCGATGAGATCTATTTTTTGGACAAATTTTATTTGAACTACGAAGAATGCCAAGGAGTATTTACTGCAGATTTTCAGAACTCCATATATATACGCAGTAACAGTGTTTTTAGAAAAGATGCGTTTGTTTGAAACTGTTGCACTGTTTCAGATTGTTGCTTCTGTTACAGAAGGTTGCACTGTTTCAGATTGTTGCTTCTGTTATAGAAGGTTGCACTGTTTCAGACTGTTGCTTCTGTTACAGAAGATTGCACAGCTTCAGAAAGCTGCAACTCTTTAACGAAAAAGCACACCGTTTCAGTGAACCAGTGCACTGTTTCAGAAAAATACTGCATTGTTTTAACTGAATAGACATGTATGTTCAGGAAGAGTCACACACCTCTATTATGAACCAATGCCACCTTTTTAAAAAGGCATCTAGTGGCTATATAAACCTGGTTTCATCCACAGGTTTATGATATGTAATAGAAAACAGTAATTTTCAGATTACAAACTTCTTCTTCTTGTCTTAAAAATACTCTTAAGTGTGATCATTCAAACCGTGACTGTGTTCGAAGAATCTGCCTATTTGAGGTACCGCTATAGTCAGATTGAAGGCCATTTTATCCTGGGAGGAGAATTTCACAACCTCGGGTACAGTGAGGGGAATTATTTCCTTAAGGAAAGTCCGTGAATTCGGACGACTTGGTCTTAACTACTTTTCTGTTTTCATCTAATTTTTCTGAAAAACACACTTCTTTGAAAGATCTTTTTTGATCTTGTGTTGAGGGTGTTACTTAACTTCATAACGTTCTTGTTTTGTACTTGAACTAGTGTTGAAGTTGTGATTCTATATTATACAGATTCTATGTACCCGTATTGTCGGAAAATAACAACTACAGCGTAGATTGTGAGCTCAAACAGAGATGGACTTGGTTCTGATGCCATGTAATAGACAAGGTATGGAGAATAACTTGATATCTCATTCCAAGAGGTAAAGCAGTATAATACATGTACATGAGATTCTAGTCAAGGAAGTAATACTCCCTCTGACTCATTTTAGTTGTCCACTTTTTCTTTTAGATGCATATTAAGAAATCATAAATAAGAAGGTAGTTTACTAATTCATCCCTTAAGAAAGTAAAAGAGATTCTTACAAATCTGCTATCTATATATGTTTACATTCCTATGAAACAGTCTAGGTGTTGAATAATGATTCAAAACAAAGTAGGAACAAGTAACGTAGGACATGGGTAGTTTGGTAGAACTAGTCTTTTGAATTCTGTTAAGTAGGTTCCTATATTTACTCAAGTTTAATGAGTGTTGCTGAAATAGAGTCTTAGTTGGTTATAGGACCTTTATTTTAGGGATAGTTATTTTATCTGTTAGCCTATATATTTGGGCATCTAGTGTGTTATTATTTGTTGTAAGTTAAGTTAAAAAAATAGAAAAGAGACGCAGTTTTTCTTCTTCTCTGTAGCTTACCTTGTTTCTCTGTCCAACACTAGTTCATTCTGTAACACTTGCCAAGTATTCAAACATGACTTTGTGCATACATTTTTCGCCAACTTTCAACCAAGTATCTTCCAATTTCTCACAAATGACTACCGATGATATTTTAGAATAATGTCTCCAACAAAATGGCACCATAAAGGAATGGAAAGATAAAATGATCATTCAGTCCACTTCTTGACTGCTTAAAACTGTCTACATCAACACCCGAGCATTAAGAACGTAACTTCCTGAATGCAATTAGAAAAGTTTCATCTCCAAGAAGAGATTTCATCTGTGTACTAATAAGAGATTTCAATCATCTTCATTCATGCAAGCTAGTTTACATATCGTGAGTCAATTAACTCGAGCCAAGTTTTTTCCTTAACAGATGTATAATTGGTTTATATGAAGTATGAACTAAGTAGTAAGTACTCATTTTGTCTCGCCAAACATTCCATCACCACATGTTAGAACGGTTTTGGTGATGGATTTAAACTAAAAAGAAAAAGCAGTACTTTTCTCAAACTGCCTTAGTTTGATGACTGCTTAATATTGAATGAAGAGTTGGGTTGTTATGTATGCAATGTACATTAAGTCCTGCTGTCCCGGTACAGAAAAAATGCATCTTCTCCTACTCTGAACTTGGGTCCAATCTTTACCGTCTACTCTTCATCTCCACTTATTTCAAATTTTTGTTTGGTGGTAACTGGTAACCACTAAGTTCTGCACAGGTTATTTCTTTGAGCAGTGCGTGTTCTGCACATGTTTATTCGCACATTCTTTTAGATAGCATAGTTAGTTATTGAAACTGGAGGTTTTAGGCTGCTGCTTCCTGGTACATTGACGGTTTAGTAGAAAATTTGGTTTCGAACTCTAGTTTAGCTCAAGCAGGTGAGAATTACTCTTTATAATAATTTTCCATGTTAGCTCGGCATAAATGTTAACTCCTAAATATTTATGGTACATAGTTTGTGCCATTTGAAAAGCTACCATCTTGCCTCCACCCTGATAACTCTGCTATGAGCTGTAGTTGAAAGGACTGTCTGTGCAACTGCGTCACCTTTTGTATTTTTGGCAACTTGAGGCCTGATCTCTTGCACTGGGGACTAAAATTTAGCTTTTTATCTCTATTAGAGTAAGGTTTAGTTTTGTTTTTCATACAAACTAATATGATAAACTATGGTCTGGAATCACATGGATAAAAGAAATAGATTTTGGAGGTATTGGGAGGCCGAATTCCCTCACTTGCTCTGCCTTGTTGTTTCTAGTTGTCCCGATTCCCTTGGTTTGGAACAGTGGATGGTAACCTGTTTTAAGGCGAGAAATTGAATGACCAGATTACATGTTATTTGCATAGTCTGTCTTACAGATCTAAACTAGACTATTGTTTTATACAGTAAAGATTTCAGAATTCGACACCTAAAACATGCTCCCCCATGCAGTATTTTGCATTCCTTGCAGCTTTATTTTTGTCTTGCAACGTTTGATGTGCCGTATTCACGTTATGAAATCCTGTTCTGTGCGTTACTTTATATTTGTGTGGTGTCTCGTGTCTTGAGCCGGGGGTCTATCGGAAACAGCCTTTCTACTTCTTCAGAGGTAGAGGTATGGACTGCGTACATCTTACCCCCCCAGACCCCACTAGGTGGGAATACACTGGGTTTGTTGTTGTTGTTGTTGTTGCAGATACACTTGAAGCATTTTGATCTATTGTGCTCAGTCATAAGCCAACACATAGGAAGAAAACACTAAGTGATAAGTTGAGCAGCCAAAAGTGCTTATTTAGCAAGTTGAGGTGTTTACTCAAATAAAAAAAGTATTTTAGAAAGCAACTTCAAAATAGCATTCTTTAAGATCTTTTAAAATGACAAAGAATGCAAGATGAAATGAGAAAAACAAATCCACATATTAGCTGTTAAATATAATGAAAGAAGAATTTAGAATGAGGGACAGATTTAAAATTTGAAATTTATAGAAATCTCCAAAGACCTCGAGCTAATATAAACTAATAATCGTGTTCAAAATCAAGGAATCTCTAGATATTACTAATACAGATTAAAAATCTATGGAAAAAAAGTTATTGGGTTCCCGTGAACCCTTGGATTATAATATTGTAGATTCACCTATGTTTGTTACCTCCATTAACATAGTTATTGGGTGACAAACAAGAATAACTATATGAAGATTACTATTACTATTACAAGCAATCAAACTAGATGGTCAAGCAGAAAATTGAGTTCACGCTTGAGAGTTCTAATGGGGGAAATAATAATTCGCGCTAAGTTTGGAGGTGTTTCCACCAGTACACTCTAACTATTGCTATTACTATTACTATTTGCTAGTTAAACCAGAAAGATAGTGGTAGACCAGGGATCTGTTAATGAATGACACAAATATGTATAGAATGTAGTTATAAAGAGTCACAAGACTAACCTTAGAATTGAACATCGCTTTATTGAGATCAACAACTTTCAGCTCATCATGATTGTTCACACTTTCGAGATTCAGTGTACTCACAGTTTGCTGTTGGATAAATGTCTTCAGTTTAGGGCATTCATTAATATCCACTTCTTTAAGAAATGGAAATTCAAGAGCTTGCTTAGTCAGAATGAAATGCCCCAGCTTTGGTAGATCGTTGAGGTACAAGTCTTCCAAGCGGGGAAATAAGGGCTCATTCCACATGATTTCATCTCCTTCTTGTTCCTCTTCTGTAATCACTTCTTCCATTGATTGGCAGGATTTTATCCACAGTTTTCGGAGATTCAGAAGACCTCTAGCCACTGATGGAGACATCAAGTTTCTCAATTCTCCACACCTCCTCACTTCCAATTTTTCAAGTTTGCTGTAGTAGCACATTGAAAGTTGGTGAAAGCATAGAGCAGTTATACAGTTAGCCCCATCGAGTTCCAGCTCTTTCAGGTTGGGGCAAGAAACCTACAAATGTAGTATTTTATATAAGGGATGAAAATTCAGTAGTGATTCAAGTACAAAACAAAATATGAACCATATCTCATCTTACATCTTGATAAAAACAGGTGAAAATCTAATTACTTAAAGAAATGCCCCAAGGCAAACCTTAGAGTTGAAATCTACTTTTACCTTATCATCGTTGTTCACACTTTTGAGACTCGATGTGCTGACAGATCTCTGTTGGACAAACATCTTCATTTCAGGGCAGTCGCAAATCTTCACTAGTTTGCGAAATGGAAATTCAAGAGCACGCTTCGTCAGAAAGAAATGCCCCAACTTTGGTAGCTTACTGAGTATCAGCTCATCCAACTGGGGAAATAAGGGCTCATTTGTCATGATTTCTTCTCCTTGTTGTTCCTCTTCTGTGATCACTTCTTCCATTAATTGACAACAATATATATATAGCATTCGGAGATTCAGAAGACCTTTGGCCACTGATGGAGACATCAAGTTTCTCAGTTTTCCACAATTCCATACTTTCAAACTTCTAAGTTTTCTGAAGTAGGCCGTTGGAAGTTGGTGAGAGCATAGATCAGTTATGTTGTTTGCCGCAATGATAGATAGGTTTTCCATTTTGGGACAAGAAACTTGGAAAAGTTGAAGGAATGAAGTATCAATACCATTTAGATTTAGCATTAATTTGACCTATATTAGCTGGTAGTGTTTTATTGTTTTGTAGAAAACTAAATAAAGCTGAAAAAGTGGAGAATTTGATGTAAAAATGAAAATGAAAGTTGTAAAAATATGGCGGAGTAAGCCAACCCAAAAGCTAGCTCAAGAGGGGAGGATTTTCCAAGTCCATTTGAACAAACCACCAGTCCATTCCCCAACCAATGTGGGACTCTAATCCACTTTAGCAGGCCTAACTAGAGCGTAGACCGTAAGCTCAAACAGAGATGGACCTGGTTCTGATACCGTGTAATAGACAAGGTATGTAGAATAACTTGATATCTCATTCCAAGAGGTAAGCAATATAATACAGGTACATGAGGTGAAAGTTAAGGAAAGCAATACTTCCTCCGTCCCATTTTAGTTTACTAATTCATCACTTAAAGAAAGTTTTTGGGACTTTACGAATAAGTATTCACGCTTTCATAAAAGAATTAATTGCAATGATAATATGGAAAAAATTTGATTAATTCTCTCTTGACTTAGTAAGGTGGACAACTAAAATGGGATAGAGGATGGGACAGAGGAGTAAAAGAGATTCTTACAAAACTGCTATCTATATATGTTTACATTCCTATGAAACAGCATAGGTTCATTCTGTAACACTTGCCAAGTATTCAAACATGACTTTGTGCATACATTTTTCATCAACTTTTAACCAAGTATTTCCAATTTCTCACAAATGACTACTGATGATATTTTAGAATAATGTCTACAACAAAATGACACCTTAAAGGAATGGAAAGATAAAATGATCAGCGAGTCCACTTCTGGACTAGTTAAAACTGTCTACATCAACACCCAAGCATTAAGACCGTGACTTCCTGAATGCACATAGAAAAAGTTTCATCTCTTTAACATATGCATATCTCATGGTCTCCATCTCAGTAAATTTTATTGTATTTTGTTGCAGATACACTTGAAGCATGTTCATCTATTGTGCTCAGTCATAAGCCAACACATAGGAAGAAAATACTATTGAGTGATAAGTTGAGAAGCCAAAAGTGCTTATTTAGCAAGTTGAGGTGTTTACTCAAATGAAAAAAGTATTTTAAAAAGCATCTTCAAATAGCATTATTTAAGATCTTTTTTAATGACAAAGAATGCAAGATGAAATGAGAAAAACAAATCCACATATTATCTGTTAAATTTAATGAAAGAAGAATTTAGAACGAGAGGTAGATTTAAAATTTGAAACTTATAGAAATCTCCAATGACCTCAAGTTAATATACAATATTAGTCGCGTTCAAAATCTAGGAATCACTAGATATTACTAAAACAGATTAAAAATCTATAGAAAAAAAGTTATTGAGTTTACGTCAACCCTTCGATTATAATATTGTAGATTCACTTATGTTTGTTACCTCCATTAACATAGTTATCGGGTGACAAGCAAAAATAACTATATGAAGATTACTATTACGATTAGATTACAAGTGGTGAAAACACCCCCCAAACTTGACGCAAATTATTATTCTCATCCCCGAACCATGCCTAGTACTTAAATACCCCTATGCTAGACTAAATGAACTTAAAAATTTGAGTACTAGGCATAGTTCATGATACGGGAAACGACAACGGAAACATAAGAAAGGCACAAAGCAGTCCACTAAAGAGCCAACAGATTATATATCTGTTGCATCAGATTACAAATTTGTTACATCATATTACAAATCTGTGACAACAGATATTCCATTTGTGCAACAGAACGACAATCTGTTGCATCAGATAGTATATTTTTTGCAAATTTCCCCAAACTAGATTACAACAGTAAGATGAAGAAACAAGAACAATATGAAGAAAAACACAAGGTTTTACTAACACGGGATAGAGACGGTTACAAGAACATAAACTACTACAAGATTACAATAGAAATAAAGGGATAGATAGATAGACTACACGAAGGTATAATCTTACAAACCCAAGAGAATATTCAACTCTTGAACCTTTAACACTACACTTAACGATTCACCTATCTCTTACTGACACGAGATTGGATTCCACCTCTCAAGTATCGACGTTTCCAAGCAAACATAATAACTAGTGATTCTACACTAAATCTTGCCCTAGTTTCGGTTGGTGGCTTTTCCAAGCCCTAACTATGGTGTTACAAGTCTTACAAGTATCACAAATATCATCCAAAAACTACTAATGGAAGCCCTAATATGTTACCTATATAGTTATTACAAAATGGAAGCTTAAAATGACCAAAAGGCCCTTAAGTGATGGGCTCCCATCAAGTGTAGCCCAAGTGTAGTGTTTGGACTGTTTTAGGTGCATAATTAGGTCCTCTTTGGCTCTTCAATTGAACACACCAAGTATTGGATCCAACACACACTCTCATGAATCCATGTTCGGGATTATTCTTGTATCATCCTCTCCATCTTGATAGGAATTTTTTCACAAATTCACGGCACAAAACAACCCACAAAAACATGAAACGACACAAAAAAGTCCGCAAAATAGGAGGAACCCGAGAGCTCAATACAACTAGTCCCAGTCAACAACTTCATTTTGCACCTCGGCTTCCTCCCCATCTTAAGACTTGCCTTCAATCTCACCCAACTCAATTTTCTTTCCATCATAGAAGCAGCGTTATAGACTCCATGTCCCTCATGTTCCTTTCTACTATGTTCCTCTTCTTGGATGTGTCGGTTTTTGAAAAGGGAAGTTTCGGTTGAGAGTCTCGATTTGGTAATGTGGAGCTTCTATTGTGGATCTTGGATGGGAGGAAATTGGCTTCCAAGTCCTCCTTGTTGGACTTGATCAACTTGCGGGGGAAGTGGTCTATCTTGTTCTCGGTCTTAAGGGCTATTTGGAGCTTGGCTTGTGGCATTATGTGGTGGCGTTGGTGGATTGGTCATTGGAAGTAAAGTTTCGGGAGTAAAAGCACAAGAGTTCCTTTGACTCTCCATTCGATCCAACCTCTCACTCATAGTTATCACATCCGAGTCAATTTTTTCAAGACCCGCATTTGCCCTAGCAAGGTCTCGGGACAAAGCATCAAGGAGGGCCAAAATAGTTTCCATTATGGCCAAGAAGTTACCTACAAAAAAACAAATAAGTTAGTTGTACAAGAATGGTCCTCACACTCCCTCTCTATTGTTTTGCCTCTCGGATTTTTTTTTCCTCACTTTGATCTCACAAGTGTCGTAACCTTTCTTGTACTCCGTGAGGCAGTGAGAGGTGGACCAAGTATTACAACGACTCAAAAGAATAAGACATACAAAGGAACATATACACAAAGGACAATTTCAAAACTAACTTACAATCTAAAACTAGTTTGTAAGTTAGTAATGGAATCAACAAACGAAACTAGAGAAACAACACAATGAAACTAGAAGATCAAATTTTTGAGCTTAAAATTTTCGTGTGAACAGTAACTTGGGTGACATGGCAGCATACCATTTGTCAAGGCCCCACAATTAGTCACTAGTTAAAGTTTACAAACTTTAGTTACTATGTAATGGAAACAATTGGTTTTTAAGGGAAATTATATGTCTTAAATCTCCTTTATGTCAAATCTTCAAAAGGCAAGACTTGACCTTGTGCAATTCCCACAAAAAAAGGTCCCTTGAAACAAGGAAAGTGGTTGAAAAGTAGATGTCAAGAAAGTGATGGCTCTAGTCTTCTCACAAACAACTTTACAACTAGTAGGTTCACCTTTTTGAATTTATGTTACACTTTTGGTTGTCTGAAGTTGCAAGATCAGATGAAGAACAAGATGAACACCACAACAAATTTCAAGAACACATCATCAACAAAACAACAATTTCCACCCCACGGCAAACATCAACACACATCACGGCCAATTTTAGTGTCAACACACGGCCAAGGTTCTTTTTGGTTTTGTATTTCGGTTTTAGCAAGGGTGAAGGTTCTGATGAATGTCAAGAACTCAACAACTTTTTTATCAAGAGCAACAAAAACACCAACAATGTCCAACCAAGACTATAACAACAAGTCCACATGTCCAAGAACAACAACTTCAACACACGACCATGGTCTTGTTCACAAAATCAACATCAATTTTTTAAAAACTCAAATCTAGATCGACTCAAAGTGTTAATGGACAAGAATACTAACACTTGAAACAACAACACAAGAAAAATAAATCCTAGACCTAGACACACAACATTCGGCCAAGATACAACAACAACACGTTCAACTTCTCGGCCAAGATCTCAAGCTCAAGAACACGTCTTTCTTTCCTTTTTTTTTTAATTTTCTTAGCAAGAAAGCCCAAGATTGGTATTGTAAGAACAAAATCAAAGATGGCTCTGATACCAAATGATACAGGAAATGACAACGGAAACGTAGGAGAGGCACAAAGCAGTCCACTAAAGAGCCAACAGATTATATATCTGTTGCATCAGATTACAAATTTGTTACATCAGATTACAAATTTGTGACAACAGATATTCCATTTGTGCAACAAAACGACAATCTGTTGCATCAGATAGTATATTTGTTGAAAATTTCCCCAAACTAGATTACAACAGTAAGACGAAGAAACAAGAAAAATATGAAGAAAAACACAAGGTTTTACTAACACGGGATAGAGACGGTTACAAGAACATAAACTACTACAAGATTACAATAGAAATAAAGGGATAGATAGATAGACTACACGAAGGTATAATCTTACAAACCCAAGAGCATATTCAACTCTTGAACCTTTAACACTACACTTAACGATTCACCTATCTCTTACGTGACACGAGATTGGATTCCACCTCTCAAGTATCGACGTTTCCAAGCAAACATAATCACTAGTGATTCCACACTAAATCTTGCCCTAGTTTTGGTTGGTGGCTTTTCCAAGCCTCAACTATGGTGTTACAAGTCTTACAAGACTCACAAATATCATCCAAAAACTATTAATGGAAGACCTAATATGTTACTTATATAGTTATTACAAGATGGAAACTAAAAATAACCAAAAGGCCCTTAAGTGAAGGGCTCCCATCAAGTGTAGTCCAAGTGTAGTGTTTGGACTGTTTTGGGTGCATAATTAGGTCCTCTTTGGCTCTTCAATTGAACACACCAAGTCTTGGATCCAACACGCACTCTCATGAATCCATATTCGAGATTATTCTTGTATCAGTTCAGGGACGGAAATAATAATTCACGTTAAGTTTGGAGGTGTTTCCACCACTTCACTCTACTACTATTACTATTTGCTAGTTAACCAGAAAGAGAGCAGTAGACCAGGGGTCTGTTAATGCATGACACAAATATGTATAGCATGTAGTTATAAAGCGGCGCAAGACAAACCTTAGAATTGAACATTGGTTCATTGAGATCAACAACTTTCAGCTCATCATCATTGAGACAAACCTTAGCATGTAGTGTACTCACAGTTTCCTGTTGGATAAATGTCTTCATTTTAGGGCATTCATTAATATCCACTTCTCTAAGAAATGGAAATTCAAGAGCATGCCTCCAGCTTTGGAAAACTGTAAAGTTTCAGCACTGGAAATAAGGGCTCATTAGTCACGATTTCTTCTACTTGTTGTTCTTCTTCTGTGATCACTTCTTCCATTGATTGGCATTCTTGTATCAGTAGTGTTCGGAGATTCGGAAGACCTCTGGCCACTGACGGAGACATCAAGTTTCTTAATTTTCCACAATCCCGTACTTCCAATTTTTCAAGCTTTCTGAAGTAGGCAGTTGGAAGTTGGTGAGAGCACAGAGCAGTCATGCTGTTAGCCTTATGGAGTTGTAGCACTTCCAGGTTGGAGGAAAGGCCCAAGTTACTGTAAATCACATCTTTAGAACATCCATCTAATGTCAGTGCAGTCAATCTCGGTAACGATTCCAGCTCCCTCAAGGTGGAGTAACTACAATCTTCTACTCCCACCACATGTAGCTCCTCCAATCGAACTAGTCTTGATAAGACCCCTGGTGAAATCCTCATACGTTCTTTTCCAATATTCCAATACTCTAGCATGGTTAGATTGATTAAGTTTCCTATCTCCACTGGAAGTTCCTCTAAGTAAGAATTTCTGATGCTGAGAATTTCTAAAGTGACAAGTTTCCCAATAATGGATATATCATCCAATGTTAAATTAGTCAGATATAGCATCCGCAGATTTGACAACCTCTGAGTTGATGATGGAAAGGGCAACCTCATAATGGATATATCATCCAATGTTAAATTAGTCAGCGTCCGCAGATTTGACAACCTCTGAGTTGATGACGAAAAGGGCAACCTCTTAATGGATGATGGAAAGGGTGAAATCAACCTGTTAATGGATGGTGGCAAGTTCAGAATAGAGCCCTGTTTATATCCACTCAGGCTTATGGCATTGATTTCACTCATTCCATCGAAAAAATCATCCTCTAATTTGAATGGCGTAGAAAAGAGTTTTAACATCAGAAGCTTCAGTTGTGGGCAAGATATTGGTTTATGAAGTTCATCAAATTCACTTGCAACAATTGACATGTGACTGTATTTCTCGTAAGAGTTTCTTCTTGGGAACCTTTTTGAGTTCACATCGTGACTTACCATAGATATATGTGTGCCCTCAGATGCAATATGTATAGCCACGTCACGGACCACATCATGCATTTTGACATAATTTATGTGTGAACCTTGGGATAACAAGAAACAATTCTTCAATATTTCTAACAGATTACAAACTCTATTTCTTGCACGTTCTAAATTTTCGAGTTCCGAAAAGATGCCAAGCCCCATTCCGTATCTAAGTAATTCTTCAGTCCAAATATTACTATCTTCCTCAAACAAGGAACAAAGCAAAAAGATATACCTAGATTCATCACTCTCTAAGTGATTATAGCTTATCTTCAGAGGTTGATACACATTTTCAAGAACTCCTGGGATATTTTTTGGTGCTGACATTTTTAATTCTACGAGGGCATCCTCCCATGAAGGCTTGGTTTTACCCTTTAACGCTCCTGCAACAGTAACAATTGCAAGTGGCAGCCTCTTGCATTCTTTGGCAACATCTTTTGCTACTTCAGAAAGAGAGGGATCATCAGCTGAATTACCGGCTTTCTGCCTAAAAAGAATCCATCCTTCTTCATCAGATAAGATTTCAACATCTACTATCTTTTGAGTCTCCATAGCGTCACAAACACCTAGGAGGCGCGTCGTCAATGCCACTTTGCACTGATAGTTGCGGTCGCTGCCACCGGGAATTCCAAGCCTCTTTAGATCAACAACCTCCCAAACATCATCCAAAATTACAAGGACACGACTGCCCTTCTGCATTAACCTTGCACGCAAAGCCAATCTCCACGCTGCAACAAATCGCCCTCTATTAATGTTAGACCGACTCCTTCGATGATTTCACCCTGTATTGTTTTAAATTCTGGTTGTTGTTGACTAACAGTTAGCATGACAACATCATTAAACAACCCTGCTTGTTTTCCCTTGCTCTTACTTTCTCAGCCAGTGTTGTTTTACCAACACCACTCATACCACATATCCCAACAACAGTGACCCCCTCATCTCTCAAAGCTGCGATGACCTGTTCCTCCTTCTGTTTTCTGGAGTCGAACTCCTCATTATTGTTGCTAGGTATAGCTTCAATTTCAACTGCAGGTGGTGCTGGACAGGAGAAAGGAGCATAACCTCTGCCTTCATCTTGAAGACCAATCATTACTTGTTCAATTTTCTTAGCTTTCCTGCTCAGTGAGTGACGTGACTTCAAATTTGGACACCAACCATAGAAGCAACCTGTTTCAACCTCAACTCTACGTCGTAGTAAAACCTCCACATCAGCAGTAGTAGTATCAACACTAGTTAACCACTCGTCAACATGGGGTGGCATGACTTGTAAGTTTCTCCATTCAGCATCCTTTCTTTGCTGCACCCCGCTTCTGATGCCTTCCAGCTTCCCAAATGCATTTTCCAGAGACCTGATGTTGCGCCTATAGTAAAACAAATACCCAATCTGTTGCGCAACTGGCAGTATCATCAAGTGTTCTGCAACTGGGCTCAAAATAGCAGTTACGATTTCCATAGCCATCTCCATAATTAATTCTTCACTGGCTAGTCTAATAAAAATAACAGCCTCTTGTGTCTTTCCCTAGATCCTCTGAAGTCTGAATTCTACAAATTTTCTTCTTTTTCTTTTTGCTTTTGTGGACTAGATTTACATGGAAACAAAGGTAGGAGAAAATGAGTGCTGAGGGGGAATGGAGCAAGTAGATGAAATTGGTTGGAGTAAAAATCAGTAAAAAAAACTTGAAAGTAAATACAATTAGGAAAATGAAAGCTAATAATTGATGTACTACTATTAAATCTACCCTACATAGATCTATTACTATTTTGAAAGCAATGAATTAGAGATTAGGATCCACTACCCCTCAAATTATAGCTAAAGTTGCTACGACACACTATAATTTTACATGGGTGTTATATCCCTCTGAACTTAATTTTTGTGTATTTTTATCACCCTTTTCTGCTGACACAACACTTTTATTACATAAAAATTAGGCTCACATCAAAGGTGTGACATCAACTAAAAAGGGTGACAAAAATATACTACAATTGAGTTCAGGAGTAATAGGACCCCTGTAAAATTGGAGTATATCGTAGCAAATTTGTTCATATTTCAGGAGTAATGGATGCTTTACTTCAATGAATTATAAACAAGAAACATATGGTCTTTTAACATTGACCTACCCTATGATCCATAGTGCAATATTAACCTAAACTTTCTGGTAGTTTTAGAATAGATGTTTTATAAAAATTATAATAAAAGTGTTTGGTTGGAGTATGTCGTAGCAAATTTGGTCATAGTTCAGTAGTACTGGATGCTTTACTTCAATGAATTATAAACAAGAACACATGTTTGTCTTTTAACATTGACCTACCTTATGATCCATAGTGCAATATTAACCTAAAATTTCTGGTAGTTTTAGAATAGATGTTTTACAAAAACTATAATAAAAGTGTCTGCTTGCAAAAAAATGAAAAAATGTAAATTCAAACTGGTAATGTTGAGCTTATACAACTGATATCTATTCTCCTTGCAAAACATGTGTCACACCTCGAGTCTACATCCTGGGTGGCGGAACCAACACTCGATATCATTGATGGCCTGAGCGTAAACATAAGGACAGCCTCGGTGCACTAAAGCTCCCGCTATGTGCAGGGTTCGGGAAGGGGTCACACCACAAGGATGTATTGTACGCAACCTTACCTTGCATTTCTGCAAGGGTTGTTTCCAAAGCTTGAACCTGTGACCTCCTGGTCACATAACTGCAACTTTACCAGTTATTCAAAGGCTCCGGTAATGTGACAATGAAAGGTGAAAAAGGTCAAAATGACAGCATTATTAAAGTGGGAGCTAGTGGTGATTAGATAACATTTCAAAATGTTAGACATAGAAATGTAGTAGTAGATAAAAAAGGAAAAGTAATGTTTGCTTTTGGAATTTTCCCTCCTATTGATTAATAAGTGAGTCATTGTTTTCTATTATTGAAGTGAAAATACAACATTCTCACCTCCTCTGTGATGCCCCGAAAAAATTTTCCGTTAAGATCTCGGACGAAAATGTGTTGAATTCTGTTCTTTATCATGATTAATAATTTTTCTATGTGGAATTTCTGGGTGTTCGACCCGTCATCGCGTAGAGCATCGAATAAGCTTTCCAAATATATATGGATCATCCAAAACAAACACTCGAGCGATGAGTTATGATCAATCCGATCTAACCGTGAATAGTGGTGAACAGTAAATGTGCAGGAAAAAAAATACTGAGGTCAGACGAATTTTAGGATTGACTTCAAAAAATCATAACTCCTTGTACATAATGACCTGGGTGAGCTACTATATATTAACAGAAAGCTCTGAAAGTCCTATTTCCAATGAAATTGGTTTCATCTAATTTGGCCATAGGAGAAAAAAGTTATGGTCGATCTACATCAGCCTATCAAAACAGTCCACCAAAGGACAAATTTGACATTATTTGATTTTTAAGGATATTTTTGTCATTTCCACTCCAATCCATCCAGGTAAACCATGGATTTAAGTCCATTAAGAGCATTCAATAGCTCATTTTTCTCCAAAATTTCCTAAGGCTCAAACCCCAATCCTACTACTCCAAATTTCATCCTTCTATGTCTCTTGATTGAACCGTAGAAATTTCAAATTAATTTGGAATTTGAGTCGATCATGTTAAGGACTTCGAGAAGCACCCTTTATTTCTATGAATAAAGTTTTGGAGTTGGAAGTTTATATTCATCTTCCATTTTTAAGTATGTGGGGCTTTGAACAAGATTATCCTTTCGATATTGTGCCCGGTATTTTTGTTGAATTACTTGATATGAGATTTTACATGTTTTACCATGAATTGAAAATATGGTTTTATATCTTATATTATTGTCCATGAGCTATGGGATTATGTCATCCGATATGTGTATGATGTTGAGATGGAATTATGTCCAAAAAGTATTTAATTATGAGAGTATGATGATTTAATTTGTTAAGCCTTGATTTATACTATCATTCCACTATTTCCTTATTATGAATTTATAATTGATATTAGAAATTCTATATCCCTACTATGGGTTGTTGTCTTAAGTACCTTTAAATGAGAGTTGGATGCTAATTGAGAAATATTGATATTGAAGTTGCAATGAGTCTTGATATTTTTCGGATGGATTTGATGAGTTAAATTGTTGAAAATATTATGTATTGAGTCTTCATATCCTTGTCCAAATGTCGAGTCGGTTATGGTTCAATACATTGATACCTTGTTGATGTTGAGGAAGATTAAAATGTTTTGAGCTAAAATGTGTTGAGTTAGGAATCCACAAATTGATATGATTTGATAAATGAGAAAGAGATTTGATTTGGTCTTTATGATAGACCCTTATGATGTTGTGGTGGATTTCCTAATGCGTTCTGAGCTTGTCGGGGAATAGTACTTAGCACCGAGAGGGAAATTTGGTATTTCCCTAAACCTATGTGCCACTGTAGGGTGGTTTGATGATGATATTATTGGTCAGAGAGCCCGATTGTGATTATTGCAGTTTTAAGGTCGTACTCCCTAGCAAAGAGTATGACTCTCCCACCAACGGAGGTTTCAAACGTTGGTATTCCACGTAGCTCATGGGGGTTGTCGGTTATAGGAAACTCCCCTGTTCATAAGATTCATGTTTATTGAAATACTGAGTCACTCCGAGTTTTGATGTGGTAAGTCAAGTTGCCTATGATGATCTATAATGATTTATGAGGGTTTTATCCTACATTTCCTATCTAAGACGTTATGAGTTGCATGATTCAATGTCACTCAAGCCAGGTGTGTCATTATGGTCCGTGTGTACGTTTTTATGAAATTTATGATACTATTTATATTTTGCATGTGCCCCCATATACTCAGTACGTATCTTGTGCTGACCCACATATTTCTCGATGGGCTACATTCTTACCATGATGTAGGTTCAAGTACTTAGCCGCAGCTGCGACAGTGATATCTGAGTGCTGCATCTACGTTTCTTTAGTGGTGAGTCCTCATGGTTCGAGGACCAAGTTGCTAGTTTTGGTGTTGTTGTTTTGTGATCCCTTTGGTCTGTTAAGTCAGTTGGGAGTTTGTACCAATGGCTCATTGATTTTGCTGTATAGAGGCTATGTCAGACTAGTGTATTGTTGGGTTGGTTTGTGTATAGACATTCCATATATGTACAGTCTAACGATATTCTGTGTCATGTGCGATGTGATATGATATGTACTTATATATATATAATATCCTTAGCGTAGCGTGTATGTTGTTGTGTTGGAACCCAAGGATAGTGTTTTGTCTTAAAGGGTTAGCTTGAGGCTACGTGTAGCCTTAGGCACCGTGTGGCATCTCGGGAAGATATTTTGGGGCGTTACAAACTTGGTATCAGAGCCTAAGGTTGTGAAGAGTCCTAGGAAGTCTGACAAGTTGCGTTAAGTAGAGTCTTGAGCATCGATGTGTAGCCCGCCACACCTATGATCAAGAGGCTGCGGGACGTTCTAGAAAAAGTTATTTCTTTCTTTCTAAAAGATTCTATCATGCTTACAATTGTTTCCTTCTGCTGTTAATTCATGCATTCTTATGACAGAAAATGCCTCTACGTCGAGCTCGCGGAAACAACAACCAACCTCAATTCGTTGATCCGTTACATGAGACAGTATCCCATGTCGAATTTTGGGCAGCTTTTCAGATGCTAGCCCTGGCAGTTACCACCAATACTCAGGCCAACACTCCACCTCCGCAGAAAAATAATTCGGCAGCAGCACGAATTCATAATTTTATGCAGATGAATCCGCCAGAGTTTCATGGGTCGAGAGAAGGTGAGGACCTGCAGATGTATGTTGATGAAATAAAGAAAATTACATAGATTATGCACGTGATCGAGGAAAAAAGTGTGGAGCTGGCTTCTTATCGGTTGAAGGATGTTGCCTATGACTGGGTGCAGATATGGAATAAGGGTAGAGAGGAAGATACCACTCCGGTGACTTGGCAATTGTTCCAAGATGCTTTCTTGGATAGATTCTTTCCTCTTGAGTTACAGGAAGCTAAGATAGAGGAGTTTATAAATTTGATACAAGGCTCCATGTCGGCTAAAGAGTATTATCTTAAGTTTAATGAGCTATCAAAGTATGCTCCTAATATGATGGCTGACTCGAGGACTAGTACGAGCAAGTTTCTAACTGGGGTGTCGAGTTATGTGGTGAAAGAATATAGATCTGCTATGATCAACAGGGAGATTGATATTTCTAGGTTAATGATTCACGCCCAACAGATTGAGTCAAACAAGATAAAGGAAAGAGAAAGAGTAAGAGGGATTAAGAGAGTCAGATCGGAGAAACAAGGGTCTGGTCAGACTAGATTCTCCGAAAGGAGTTGCCCTCAGTTTTAGAGACGTCCATTTATACCTGCGCCTTCCTCAGCTAGTGCTCCTATATATCGAGGCAGGCAGGAGCTCGAGAATAGGTCGGTACCTTCTAGGTCTCAGGACAGTGTAAGCAACCGACCTCATCCTCCTTCATGTGCTAAGTATGGTAAAGACCATTTTGGGGAGTGTTATATGGGGCAACGGGGCTGTTTTTGTTATGGAAAGTTGGGCCACATACTTAGAGATTGCCCGTATGCCATACAACGGAGTCGTGTTGCCCGTCCCCAGAGTCAGGCTACCAGTGCCCCGCCTCCCGCAGCCTGTCCAGTTCCTCCTCAGGGTGCTTCATCTAGTACTGCTGGCGGTCAACGCCAAAATCATTTCTATGCTATACCACCTCGTCAGGAGCAGGAGAACTCTCCCAATATTGTCACTGGTATGCTCCGTGTTTTCTATTTTGATGTCTATGTGTTGATGGACCCCGGTTCGAGTTTTTCTTATGTGGCACCTCTGGTTGCTGTAAATTTTGAAATGGATCCTGAACTAATTTTTGAGCTTGTTTTTGTTTCTACTTCGGTAGGAGAGTTTGTCATTGCTAAGTGGGTGTATAAGAAATATCCCATTACTGTCTTTCATCGGGTTATGTATGCTGATTTGATTGAGCTAGATATGGTTGACTTTGATATCATTCTGGGTATGGATTGGCTTCACTCATGCTATGCGTCTATTGATTGTCGTGCCCGTGTAGTCAAGTTTCAATTTCCTGATGAACCTATCCTCGAATGGTTCAGGAGTTTGTGATTCCTAAGGGTCGTTTCATATGCTATCTCAAAGCTAGGAAGTTGATTTCCAAGGGTTGCATCCACCATTTGGTTTAGGTTAAAGACACTAAGTCTGAAACCCCGACCATTTATTCAATTAATGTTGTTAATGAGTTTCTTGATATCTTTCCGGAAGATCTCCCTGGAGTACTTCTTGATAGAGAGATAGAGTTTGGGATTGACCTTCTTCCCGATACTCAACCTATTTCCATTCCTTCATATCGCATGGCTCCCGTGGAACTTAAAGAGTTGAAGGAGCAATTGAAAGATCTTTTAGACAAAAGCTTTATCAAAACTAGTGTGTCCCCGTGGGGTACACCTGTCCTGTTTATGCATAAGAAAGATGGTTCTTTGCAGATGTGTATTGATTACCGGCAACTTAATAGGGTTACTATCAAGAATAAATATCCGCTTCCTCGAATTGATGATTTATTTGATCAATTGCAAGGTGCGAGCTACTTTTCGGAGATAGACCTCAGATTCGGTTATCACCAACTTAAGGTTAGGGAATGTGATATCCCCAAGACAGCCTTCCGAACTAATTATGGTCATTTTAAATTTCTAGTGATGTCTTTCGGGTTAACTAATGCTCTAGAGGCTTTCATGGATCTTATGAACCGTGTATTCCGGCCATATCTGGATTTATTTGTAATAGTGTTCCTTGATGATATTCTTATTTACTCCCGAAGTGAGGGTGATCATGCGGATTATCTCCGAATAATGTTGGAAACTCTTTGAACTCATCGGTTGTATGCTAAGTTCAGTAAGTGTGAGTTCTGGCTGAACTCTGTAGCCTTCTTGGGTCATGTTGTTTCTTTCGAAGGTATTAGAGTTGAACCTCAAAAGATAGAGGCTATAAAGAGTTGGCCTAGACCTATTTCTCCTTCTGATATCCGAAGTTTCTTAGGTCTAGCTGGCTATTATCGTCGTTTTGTTGAAGGGTTTTTATCTATTACGTCTCTTATGAGCCGTTTGACCCAAAAGAAAGTGATGTTCTGGTGGTCCGAATCTTGTGAGAAGAGTTTTCAGGAGTTGAAGACTCGACTCACTTCAGCCCCTGTGTTGACTTTGCCTGATGGTGTTGATGGTTTTGTGGTGTATTGAGATTCTTCCATAGTCAGTTTGGGTTGTGTATTGATGCAAAAAGGGCAAGGTTATAGCTTATGCCTCCAGGCAACTAAAGCCTCACGAGAAGAATTATCCTACCCATTACCTTGAATTAGCTGCCGTCGTTTTTGCTTTAAAAATCTGGAGACATTATTTATATAGTGTCTATATCGACGTCTTCACAGACCATAAGAGCTTGCAGTATGTATTCACCCAAAAGGAGTTGAATCTTAGACAGAGACGATGGTTAGAACTGTTGAAAGATTATGATATGAGCGTGCTATATCATTTGGGCAAGGCCAATGTAGTAGCAGATGCCCTTAGTTGGAAGTCCATGGGTAGCGTAGCACATGTGGAGATTGGTAAAAAGGAGTTGGACCGTGAGGTACATCATTTGACTAGATTGGGGTTTAGGTTGTTTGGTGATGCTGAGGGTAGTATAGGAGTGAAAAGCAGTTCTGAATCCTCTTTAGTTTCGGAAGTGAAAGAGAAGCAAGACAGGGATCCTACCTTGGTCAGGTTAAAAGAGTCAGTTAAAGACAAAAAGGTGGAGGTTTTCTGTCAAGGGGGAGATGACGTTTTGAGACTCCGAGAAAGATTATGTGTTCTTGATGTTGATAACTTGAAGCAGAGGATTATGGCGGAAGTGCATGGTACGCGATACTCCATCCATCCTGGTGCTACCAAGATGTACCATGATTTGTGGGAAATCTATTGGTGGAACGGTATGAAGAGGAACATAGCAGAATTTGTGGCAAAGTGTTCCACGTGTCAACAGGTTAAAATAGAGCATCAAAGGCCCAGTGGCGTGATGCAAGAGTTTAGCATTCCTACTTGGAAGTGGGAAGAAGTGAATATGGACTTCATAGTTGGTTTGCCTCCTTCTCGTCTCCATCATGATTCGATTTGGGTTGTCATAGATCGGCTGACGAAATCAGCTCATTTCTTGCCTGTGCATTCATTGTATACAGCAGAAGCTTATGCTAGAATATATATTCGGGAACTCGTCAGACTTCATGGAATTCCTTTGGCTATTATTTTTGACAGAGGCAGTTTACATCTCAGTTTTGGAAATCTTTCCAGAAGGGTCTCGGTACCCAAATTCATGTAAGTTCTGCTTTTCATCTGCAAATAGATGGTCAGGCCGAGTGGACCATTCAGACTTTAGAAGATATGTTGAGGGCTTGTGTGCTTGATTTTAAAGGTAGTTGGGATGAGCACTTAGCATTAATCGAGTTTGCTTACAATAACAGTTTTCATGCTACTATTGAAATGACCCCGTTTGAAGCTTTGTATGGTAGAAGGTGTAGATCACCCATTGGTTGGTTTGAAGTTGGTGAGGCTGCCGCGACTGGACCGGATGCTGTGTTTGAGGCCATGAAGAAGGTTAAGTTAATTCGGGAAAGGTTGAAATCGCCCAAAGTTGTCAAAAATCATACGCAGATGTAAGGAGAAAAGACCTTGAATTTGATGTTGGTGATTTAGTGTACTTGAAAGTTTCACCCATGAAAGGGGTGAAGAGATTTGGGAAGAAAGGGAAACTAAGTCCCCGTTACATTGGTCCCTATAAGATTGTGGATCTCATTGGGAAGGTAGCGTATAAGGTTGAATTGCCGGCGGAGTTATCTAACATCCATCCGGTTTTCCATGTTTCTATGCTTAAGAAGTTTATTGGTGATTCTGTTGTGGTTGATCCTTCCGAAAGCTCGGGTATTCAAGATAGTCTTTCATATAAAGAGATTCCGGTTGAGGTTTTTGACTTTCAAGTTCGTAGGCTAAGAAACAAGGAAGTTCCTTTAGTTAAAGTGCTTTGGCGAAATCAATCCGTGGAGAGTGATACTTGGAAAGCCAATGCGGATATGCGCGCCAAATATCCCCACCTCTTTCCTACAAATCCTGAGCATGTCAAAGGGATCGTTCTCTTTTAATTTAATCCTTATTGCTATGTTTATCTTGGCTTGTGTGTTTTCTACGATATCCAAAAATATCTAGAATGGAGTATATGCTTGGGCAAGATGATTTTTCTCTATATACTCATTTTCATAGTATTCTTGACCTACCTATCAACATTAATGTTTCCAAGGGGGAGATGATGTGATGCCCCAGAATATTTTTTCGGTAAGATCTCGGACGAAAATGTGTTGAATTTTGTTCTTTATCGTGATTAATGATTTTTTTGTATGGAATTTCTGGATATGCGACCCATCATTGCGTAGATCATCAAATAAGATTTCCTACGATATGTGGATCATCCAAAACGGACACTCGAGCGATGAGTTATGATCATTCCGATCTAACCGTGAATAGTGATGAATAGTAAATGTTCAAGAAAAAAAGTACTGAGGCCAGGCGAATTTTAGGGTCAACTTCAAACGATCATAACTTCTTGTACATAATGATATGGGTGAGCTACTATATATCAACAGAAAACTTTGAAAGTCCTCTTTCCAATGATATTGGTTTCATCCAATTTGACCATCGGAGCAAAAAGTTATGGTCGATCTACTTCAGCCTATCAAAACACCAAAGGACAGATTTGACATTATTTGATTTTTAAGGGTATTTTGGTCATTCTTACTCCAATCCATCCGGGTAAACCATGGATTTAAGTCCATTAAGAGCATTCAATAGCTCATTTTTCTCCAAAATTTCCGAAGGCTCAAACCCCAACCCTATTACTTCAAATTTCATCCTTCTATGTCTCTTGATTGAACCGTAGAAATTTCAAATTGATTTGAGATTCGAGTTGATCATGCTAAGGGCTTCGAGAAGCACCCTATATTTTCGTGAATAAAGTTTCGAAGTCAGAAGTTCATATTCATCTTCCATTTTTAGGTATGTGGGGCTTTGAACAAGATTATTCTTTCGATCTTGTGCCCGGTATTTTTGTTGAATTACATTGACATGATATTTTACACGTTTTACCATGAATTGGAAATATGGTTTTATATCTTATATTATTGTCCATGAGCTATGGGATTATGTCATCCGATATGTGTATGATGTTGAGATGGAATTATGTCCAAAAAGTATTTGATTATGAAAGTATGATGATTTAATTTGTTAAGCCTTGATTTATACTATCATTCCACAATTTTCTTATTATGAATTTATAATTGATATTAGAAATTTTATATCCCTACTATGGTTTGATGTCTCAAGTACCTTTAAATGAGAGTTGGATGTCAAATTGAGAAATGTTGATATTGAAGTTGCAATGAGTCTTGGTATTTTTCGGATGGTTTTGATGAGTTAAATTATTGAAAATATTATGTATTGAATATTCATATCCCTGTCCAAATATCGAGTCGGTTATGGTTCAATGCATTGATACCTCGTTGATGTTGAGAAAGATTAAAATATTTTGAGCTAAAATGTGTTGAGTTAGGAATCCACAAATTGATATGATTTGATAAATGAGAAAGAGATTTGATTTGGTCTTTATGATAGACCCGAGTAGTACTTAGCACCTAGAGGGATATTTGGTATTTTCTCAAACCTATGTGCCACCGTAGGGTTGTTTGATGATGATATTATTGGTCAGAGAGCCTGATTGTGATTATTGCAGTGTTAAGGTTGTACTCCCTGGCAAAGAGTATGACGCTCCCGCCAACGGGGGTTTCAAACGTTGGTATTCCACGTAGCTCACGTGGGGTTGTCGGTTATAGGAAACTCCCCTGTCCATAAGAGTCGTGTTTATTGAAATACCGAGTCACTCCGAGTTTTGATGTGGTAAGTCAAGTTGCCTATGATGATCTATAATGATTTATGAGTTTTTCCTCCTACATTTCCTATCTAAGACGTTATGAGTTGCATGATTCAATGTCACTCAAGCCAGGTGTGTCATTATGGTCCGTATGTACGTTTTTACGAAATTTATGATATTATTTATATTTTGCATGCGCCCTCACATACTCAGTACGTATCTTGTGCTGACCCACATATTTCTCAATGGGCTATATTCTTACCATGATGTAGGTTCAGGTACTCAGTCGCAGCCGCGACAGTGATATCCGAGTGCCGCATCTACATTCCTTCAGTGGTGAGTCCTCATGGTTCGAGGACCAAGTTGCTAGTTTTGGTGCTGTTGTTTTGTGATCCCTTTGGTCTGTTGAGTCAGCTGGGGGTTTGTCCCAATGGCTCGTTGATTTTGCGGTATAGAAGCTCAGACTAGTGTATTATTGGGTTTGTTTGTGTATAGACATTCCATATATGTACAGTCTAACGATATTCCGTGCCATGTGCGATGTGATATGATATGTACTTATATATATATCCTTAGCGTAGCTTGTATATTGTTGTGTTGGAACCCAAGGGTAGTGTTTTGGCTTAAAGGGTTAGCTTGAGGCTACGTGTAGTCTTGGGCACCTTGTGGCATCTCGGGATGATATTTCGGGGCGTTACATCCTCTTTCTTTTTCCCCTTTCTCATTTGTTAATATTGCTTCGTGTATAATAATATTGTTTATACTATTTCAAATAGCTAGTATAGTTTAGTAGTAACCCTTTTATCTACTCTGAATTCTGAACTCTGCTAAATATTACTACTATTTCTTTTTAATTCGCTTTTTTGACTGATTTTTTTAGTTTTTAAAAAAGGGCAGTTCGATGCACTGAAGCTTCTTCTATGCGCAGGGTCTCGAAAAAGGCCGAACCACATGTGTTTTATTTAATAAATTTTATTATATGCAGTCTTACCTCACAGTTCTACCAGATGTTTTCACGGCTTGAATCCAACACTCTTGATCACATGACAACAACTTACTAGTTACTCCCTTCCGTTCAAATGGTTGTCTAAATGGTAACTGTGAAGTAAAGGTGATACTGAATGAATGGAAGCTAAACAAGAAGTGGAGTTGGATTGTTAGGTGTGAAATGAAAGCTGAAAGCGCAATAATGGAGAATTGGGGTCGAAATGACAGCATTATGGCAGATATAGAAAAGTAGTAGATAAAAAAGGGAAAGTTGTGTTTGCTTTTGGAATTTTGCCTGCAATTGATTTGAGTCATTTGATGTTAGTCAAAATTATATGTCTTTAGTCATTATTTGTTTCATATTTAGTAATTTTATTTGTCTTTTTTTGAGTATTAATTTTATGAATTGTGTCTAATATTATAATTTGATGTGTAAGATTAAAAGAATGTGAAAATGAAGAAATTAAGAGTTAAAATAAATTAAAGACAAAAGATTATACAAAAAAATTAAACAGACAATTTAATGAAATTAATTTATTAAAATAATTAAATATGATCCTGAATTTGAATGAAAAAAAAGACAAATTCAATAGCCTTCCGTGTTAGTGGCGCAGACACGCAACTAGCTACAGCGATCCGTTTACTCCTGAATTTGTCGTAAAGAGTGTTCATGAAATCTTGTATAGTGTTTATAGTCGCCCTGAGTTTACTCCTCTTGAGAGTTGAAAGAGGGAAGAACGATGGTAACTCTTGTTATAATAAACTGATGGAAAATAGGGACTAAAGAATATTTAAAGTCGTTTTAAAAGAAAAAGAACCAAAAAGCCCTTACCCCAACTTTAAAAAAATGGAACTGGACGCTTCGATCCCTTAGGCATGCCATGCTCTTAACGTGGCACGCTGCTATCACAGAACCTCCTCTTGAGAGTTGAAAGTGGGAAGAACGATGGTAACTCTTGTTATAATAAACTGATGGAAAATAGGGACTTAAAGAATATTTAAAGTAGTTTTAAAAGAAAAAGAACCAAAAAGCCCTTACCCCAACTTTAAAAAAATGAAACTGGACGCTTCCTTAGGCATGCCATGCTCTTAACGTGGCACGCTGCTATCACAGAACCTCACTGGTTCGGGATCCCTAAATGATTCCAAATGCTTTTCAAAAATTTTGAAAATCTCCCCAATCTTTCCGCTAACATTCCTTATCGGGATTTAAGTACAACATCATCATTAAACACGAGGGAGGATTCAAAATAAAATCATCGAAATTTTTGGGGTCTTACATGCGCATTATGTACTAACATTATCCTATGTTGTAGAATCATTAAAAAAACTCTTTTCTACAACTATTTATGGTCCAAAATAAATTATTCTTTCCATTTCAATTTAAATATCTTAATTTTACAAATATTACCTAATTATTCATTGCCCCAAATGATGGGCTAGACTAGGGGTGTACATAGGTCGGGTTGGTTCGGTTTTTATATATATAAAAAATAAACCAATCATATCGGTTTATTAAAACTATAAACCAAATCAAACCAACATAAAATTATTTTTTTTTGTTTAGGTTTTAGTTAGTTTTTTCCCGTTTTTCGTTTTTTTTTTCATTTTTTTTTATAATATTTATTTTTTTACAATTATATTGTGATCGAAGACTAGATCAAATATGGTTTCACTCATATGCTACTGAAAAATCATAATTATGAAAAAATGAGGAGCGGCAAATCTCTCTTGAAACTAAAAAGTGAGATGAAGATTGAAAAGTTTAGGTTTTAAGTTTATATTGGATTTTTGATCATTTAATTAGCAATTAATGGACATATATTACAACTTAAAGGCTCAAATCTAAATATATATCTACATCTACTTTCAAATTATTGAAAATTACTAAAAATAGTTGAAAAGGTATTTAAAAAGTAGATTATAATTAACATTTTATGTATAAAAAAGTTCAAATATTATATATATATATATATATATATATATATATATATATATATATTATGTCGGTTTGATTCGGGTTCGGTTTTAACTTTTTTTTTTGCTAACACCAAACCAAACCAAGAATGATCGGGTTTTTTTTTTTTCTAACGCTAAACCAATCAAACCAAACCATAAGTCGGGTTTTTTCTCGGTTTGGTTTGGTTCGTAGATTCGGTTTGACTTGATGATTTGGTCTTTACACCCCTAGGATGGACAATCATTTTCCCTCACACTGAACGAGTGATTTACAAGAATAACCTCAATAAGAGCGATCTTGATCTTTAAGTCCTGTTTAACATTTTTTTTGAAAAAATAACCCGAAAATTTTTTGTTCCCCTTAGGGTGTGTCAATTATTAATGACAATTATTGTCCATGATTGTAGTGGAATAGATAAAATCCTTTCACCTTTAATTTGAAAAAATTCAAAGAGGGCACTAGATATCGGACAATTTAAGTATTAATTTCAAACCACCATATTTGCTTTTTCATTATAATTAGTTGATTTTCATATTTGATTTTGAAATGAAATACTTTCTCCATTTCAATTTGATTGACCTATTTTAATTTGACTTGTACAGATTTTTAAAAAGTAATGATGATTTTGGAAATTTGTGATCCTAAATATGTCATGTGAAATAATAATTAGTTGTGTATGTATTTAAACATTAAACAAAGCATTAAACTCCTTTTCCTAATAATTGTTTAATTAGGTTGATTTAGGGTTAGTTAGTTAGTTACTTCCCGCCTTAAGTAATGTCCCTAACCCTTACTTATAAATACACAAATTATAATTAGTGTATTAACAATCTTAGCAGTCACAAAAATTTTCTTCTTAAAATCTATAACTTCTTCAAATATCCCGTAATGGAAATATTGGGAATTAGGTTTCATCCTACGGATGAAGAGCTTATTCGTTATCTACTCAAATTCGTTTCATGCAAGAATTACTCGTGTGATAATATTCGATTCAAAGATCTTTTTGGGAATCAAAAGCCATGGGAGATATTCGAAAGCAATTCGTCAGGGGATGCTGAAGAAGCTAAGAAGGTTAAATATTTCTTTACTCAGTTGCATGCTCAGTTGAAGAAGAAGAAATCGGGTGGTACGAGGTTTATCCGTACCGTGATTGGAGGAGGATCGTGGAAGGGGCTTGACTGCGAAAAATCAGTCTATGATGGACCAAAGTTAGTTGGACACAAGAAAAACTATGGATATCAACACAAAGGTTATCAAGCTGATGATGTTGTTTGGACTATGAGAGAGTACAGTCTTGATGAGAAGATTCTAAAGGCGTTAAGGCGAGATGCTTAATTCAATATGAGGACGTTGTTTTGTGTTATGTTAAGCGTAAGATTAATGTACATGCTTGTGATCATAAGGAATTGGGAGATTATATGCCTATGGAAATTCCCAGATGAGATGAAGTTGTTGCTGCCATGGATGGCACGCTTCTGACAACTCAACAACATGATTCGTGTCTTTTAAATTCATTCACATCATCTGAACACAACAATGTGTTTCATGAGTTACAACAAGATCAAAATAGTGAACAATTGATCAATCAGATGCAGACTATCGATGAGATGGTGTTTTCAGCTCAAAATCATAATGACGATGTTACAAGTTATTCAGTGGAAGGGCAAGCAAATTTTGAAGACTATAACGTTGATTGTCATGCGGGGGCTGATTTCTAATCAACATTGGCTGATCTGCTGAACGATATTGGAACACAGCCTCAGTTGCCGCCTATCTGCATTGATGAATCTGGATATGATTATCAACTTCCTCAGCAGATCGTCACGTGTCCAATGGCTCAACAAAGTACAGGCTTCAGTTCGCAATCTGAGTTGTACGATTTGTTAGAAAATATATTTTGAAATGTCTCAAGCTATTATGTATTCCTTACATATTCGTGTTCAAGTATATATTTTTCGTAAGATTTCCAAAATGATTAGGAAGTAGTTTACATAATTAGTCTATTCAGAGAGCTTATAATCTGTTAATTTTTGTTCTTCTGTTTATTGAAAGGACAAACAAGTGAGTTCAATTTTGTTGGATCAATTTCTTTATATAATTAGTTAACATTTTGATTTTGTTGGGATCATATGCATATTACACCAAAGAAAATTTAGAAGGATCAATTTGTCTATATGATTGACCATATTCTTATAATCACTAGCACCCTTAAACCATATTAAGCAATCTTGGAAAGTATCCCAACTCAAATGTATGAGTGCACAAAATGTATATATGAAAATGAAATGGTGCCTAAAGAGCAAAAAATGGTGATTGTAATTGCTTCAATAGTGTGTGAAGACACTAAAATTTCATTTAACTAACTAGTCAAAATCACAATATTAGAATAAGCTATCAACATTTCACTAATAACTAGTCCAAATCATAGTATTTGGCATGGGAAAGTACTGAGAAAATTCCATGCCAATACATCTAATGGAATATTCTGTTGGGGAACATTGGTAAAATAATAATAATAAAACAGTATTATTTAATTGATAACAAAATAATAATATAACAATAATAATATTAGCAGTATAGTAACATAACAGTGTATAATAATATTACTACTTCAATAATAATAGTTTAATCAATATAATAACTATAACAGTAATATAATTACTTTTTAACAAGTTAATAATATTGAATATTAAATAAATATCATAACAATATGATTTTAAGCAATATATTAATTATACTTGGGTCGTGCTAGGCACTGTCTTAAGAAACTATTTCAACAGAGTGAAATATTTTCCCAGGATTAAACAAACACTTCCCTGATTAATTAGAGGGTATTCTGAGTTAAATAAATCTTCTCTAATTAACCAAAGGATATAGAAATCAACAAAATTATTAATACAAATACTAATAATTTATTAGTTAAAAAAGAAGCCAAACAAGGAAAAGGATAAAACAAGAGGAGATGGAGAACTTTAGATGGTTAATAGAAGAAAAGAACAAGTAATGTTTAGACAAGTGTCATGTATTATCTATTTTGACAAGTATAAAGCTTGTTTAATACACCTTTTGTAGTTGCTTTTCAAGTAAATATGTTGGCTTCTAAATTACATTTTAAAGACATGATTTTTTTAATACATTTCAAATATAAATTATTTTGAAATAACTAAATAATTTCCCTACATATTCATCAACGGAACTTGACGAAAATGCATGCACATTCAAGAATCTATATATACACACGCCATTCGCCCACGTCTCACCGTTCAACAGTGGCGGATCTACATAGGGTCTAGGGGGTTCATCCGAACCCTCTTCATCGGAAAATTATACTATTTTTACATGGTAAATTTTTTTTTATGTATAAATAGTAGAGGTTGAACTCCCTTCGACTAGTTCGTATATGTACTACTGAACCTCCTCACTGAAAATCCTGGATCCGCCCCTGCCGTTCAATATATTTATTTGATGACTAGATATATTTATTTACTTTCTCAATTGAAATACAATTTAGCTATAACAAAAATGGAAAAATTTTAGGCCGGGAGAGGTGATTAGATAGGACATGACATGGTTACAGCTTATCGAGAATATGATCCTGAACAAGAGGTGAGGAGGATGCAGATTAGGTTAGGATTAGCCAAATCAAAGGCTTACTGTTTATTAGTTCACTTGATTATGTAAATGTGCTGAAGAATCATGTCAATTTGGGTGTATATTGTTCAATTTGGAGAATCATTATCCGTACATAACTTATGTTAAAACTACAATATGAAGTACAAACTTGTGTTAGACACTTGAATTATAGTTTGTTCTATTTGAGCACTTGAACATGATAAAGTATTTATATAAGATGTCTCTGATTCAAAGTTTTAAAAAAACTTTTGTTTGTGTTTAAGTGCACAGTACGTAGATAAGTAAGCCTTAGAACCTCAATAGTTTGTTCCAATTGAGGATGATGTATGCAATTAAGGGAGATGACATATTTGTTGCAGTTAACTACCAAATAGACGCTTGAGAATACACACTATGTCTAATAGAATCACTTTGTCATGTGATCAGGTGCTCATATCAATCAGAACAAACATCAGTCACTTTAAAAGAGAACATTTTATATGGAAAATATTTCCCTTCGTACCGAACACACCGTAAGTGGTCTTATAGCATAACCGAATTATAAAAAATATTTCATAATCAGACAATTAATTAACTCCCTTATATGACAAAAATCATACACAAATCGACTTAATTCAAAATGAAAATGAATTTGTATAGATTAAATTTTATAAATAGAACATCTTTCACATTCCCCAATTGAATAAAATTTTCTATTTTTTGAGTAAAATAGGGGAGAAGTTTTTTTTCTCTCTCTCTATAATATGCATCTTTCAAAATTCCCACACAACAAATGAAAATATGATATGGCATTCTAAAATAGCTACTATATTATTTCATAGTTGACGGTTTAATTATTTATAAAAATGGTTAAAATGAGTAGCATTATATATTTCTTAAACATTTTGCTTAAAATGAAAATTTCATGTCAACAAAATTAAATGGAGGAATCACCTAAAATGGTTAACTTATTTATCGTAGTTAACTTTCGTTCGAAATACATGAAAAAGATTCAAAATTTGAATCTAAAATATATAATTTTAATGGAAAAAAGGCCTAAAATGCACTTCAACTGTCTGCGCAAAAATATCCTCCGTTTATCTATTGAACTTAAAATACCCCATCCGTCTATCTATTGGGTTTTTTTTGTCCTTCCGTTTAACAGCTACCTATTGGTCCCACCTCATTTATGACATGACATATTCATATTGGACAATTAATATTTAATTAAACTAATTAACTTTATCCTCAAAATCCAACCCACCCCAACCAAATAACCCGACCCAACTAAGACCCACTCCAATTCCTTTGACGAAAAAGAAATCCCCATTCATCATAATCTGCTCATCCCCTCCCAGTCCATGTAATCCATGTGCACGTGTAATCCAGGACATGGATAGTTGTAAATCGTTGGACTTGATTATTCGTATACTTCGTAAACATTCATGTAAGAAATCTTGATGAATATGATCAATGTAAGAACCAAGATTAGAAGAATTCCGACAGAACATAAAATGGCTCTACGAACAAAACTCGCAAAAGGTTAGCAGCAAGAAAGTATCTTCTACACAAGCACTGTCGCAAAAATTATATAATTAGCTTCTCTAAACATCAAAGACAAAAAAAATGATGTTTGAATTGGTCATTATTGAAGTATCCAGTTCAGGTCTGAATCGACAATGATACGATTGTCACACCGTTATAATTCTTATTAAAGAGCGTTTGATTGATGATACATTGATACAAATGGCTACAGAAGTTCTAAATCTTGTGACTACAATGTTCTTGGAAGATGAAAGTCCCCGTCAAACATTATTGACAGAGAGGTATGAGTCCTGTTCTACATTCAAGATTGATCCCTATCCTGCTCTAATCTATGTTTCGATCATTTTCTTCCAATTATAAGAAAGAAAAATCCCTACACAAATCAGTAGCAATAACTCTACCTTTACTACCCAAGTCCTCTGCACATTGTAAGATGCAACATCAATAGCAACAAGACTTAAATCAGTAGCAATAACTCTACATTTACTACCCAAAATCCTTGCAATCCCATCGATCATATCCCAGTCCATGAGAAGAGAGGAGATGAGTAGATTATGATGAATGGGGATTTCTTTTTGTTAAAGAAATCGGAGCGGGTCTTAGTTGGATCGGGTTATTTGGCTGGTCGGGTTGGATTTTGATGATTAAATTAATTAGTTTAATTAAATATTAATTGTCTGTAATGTGGCCTTTTGTTTCTTTCTTGGATTCACACTTGGTCAAACAAAGTTGCTACCAAGCACTTGCAAGATCATTTGTTGGTTTTGTCAAATTTGGTTGGCTAGTCCAACATTGCATGCAATTTGTTTCTTATCAAATTTGGTTGGCTAGTCCAACATTGCATGCAATTTGTTTTCTTGTCAAATTTGGTTGGCAAAGTAGTGTGTTGATGTCATTGATGACATCAACGTAGGTTTATTTTGTGCCTATAAATAGAGGCGTTTCCACCCTCTTTGGAACATACCATTTAGAGAAGAACACCAACATTTGAAGAAGATTTAGTTGTGTTTGTTTTCTTCTTTGTAGAGAGTATTTGTAAGAGAATTGTGTTGGAAAATACTTTGAGTGAACCTCTTCTTTGGAGTGATCTTTGTGAGGTTATTGTTTTGGGTATTTGGGCTATTAGAGTATTTAATTAGTGAAGTTGCTTCTCTTTTGGTTGTGGACGTAGGTCAAGTTAACCGAACCACGTTAAATTTGTGCCTCCTTTATTTTCTCAAATTATCATTATTATCGTCTTCAAATGATTACTTTGTTTAATTCCGCATTATCCTGGATTCTCGATCCTAACAAATTGGTATCAGAGCGAGGAAAATCCTGATTTTGACTGAAGTGCAAACTTTGATATTTGGCAGTTGAAAATGGAAGCTATCCTATTTCAGGATGGTTCAGATATGGCACTGCAAGGAAAGGAGAAAATTTCAGAAAAATGATAGACGAGGAGTTTGATAGCCTTGATAAAAAAGCGAGATCTAGTATTATACTAAATCTCTCTGATGATGTATTACGTGAAGTAGCTTCGGAAACCACTGCCAAAGGAATGCGAGAAAAGTTGAAAAGCCTGTATATGAAAAGGACGGTAGAGAATAGACTCTACTTGAAGCAAAATCTTTATACAATTTGTATGGATGAAAATACTTCCATACTGTCACATCTTGATGCCTTTGATTCCATTCTTATGGATTTAAGTACTATAAATGTCAAGATTGAGGAAGAAGATCAAACTGTTTTGCTAATATGTTCCCTACCCCATTCCTTTAAGAATTTTAGAGATACTATACTTTATGGGAAAGAAACTATCTCTTATAGAAAAATCAAATCTATACTGAAATCTAAAGATCAGATAGATAGAGATATTACCAGGAAGGTAGTGGAAATCAGGCGTCCGATTTATTTCTCAGGAGTAAATCTATTGAAAAGTCTAGATTTAGTAATTTAGTGCGTTATTACTGTCATAAAAAAAGCCACATCAAGTTTAATTGTCCTAAGTTGCAAAACAAGAAAAAAGTAAAGAAAAATAAGCATAGGAATTCCGACACAACCGAAGCAAGTGTTGCTGCTGATGTGATTGAAGGAGCAATATTTTTAGTAACCAAAAATATTTCTTGTTCTAACAATGAGTGTATTTTAGATTTGGCTTGTTCATTTCATATGTGTCCTAACAAGGACTCGTTTTCTACATATGATCCTGTTGAAGGTGGAGTTTTCTTAGTAGGCAACAATGTTGCTTGTAAAATTGTTGGAACAGGTACCGTCCAAATTAAAATGCATGATGGTATTGTAAGATCTTTCAGAAATGTTAGATGTGTTCCTGAGTTGAAGAAAAATCTCATCTTTTTGGACACTCTAGAATCTCTTGGGTGCAAATACACAGGTGAAGGTGGAGTTCTTGAAGTATCTCGAGGTGGTCTTGTGGTTATGAAGGCATGCAAGTCTGGAACGTTGTACACACTGTTGGGATCTACTATTACAGGTGTTGCTACTATTTGAATTTCAGATGAAGACTCATCTGATTCTGACGTCATGGAATTTTGAAAGCCCTTTGAGGCTTTGTGAAGAAGGTGGAGCAAATTTACTATATTAAACAAACTCAGGCCAAGGTGGAGATTTATAATTTGGCCTTTTATTTGTTTCTTAGATTCACACTTGTTCAAACAAAGTTGCTACCAAGCACTTGCAAGATCATTTGTTGGCTTTGTCAAATTTGGTTGGCTAGTCCAACATTGCATGAAATTTGTTTCTTGTCAAATTTGGTTGGCTAGTCCAACATTGCATGCAATTTGTTTTCTTGTCAAATTTGGTTGGCAAAGTAGTGTGTTCATGTCATTGATGACATCAACGTAGGTTTGTTTTGTGCCTATAAATAAAGGCATTTCCACTCTCTTTGGAACATACCATTTAGAGAAGAACACCAACATTTGAAGAAGATTTAGTTGTGTTTGTTTTCTTCTTTGTAGAGAGTATTTGTAAGAGAGTTGTGTTGGGAAATACTTTGAGTGAACCTCTTCTTTGGAGTGATCTTTGTGAGGTTATTCTTTTGGGTATTTGGTCTATTAGAGTATTTATTTAATCTAATTTTGTATTCTCTTTTGTATCTTTGTACTCTTTTTGTTCCGTTGGTGTTTAGTGAAGTTACTTCTCTTTTGGTTGTGGAAGTAGGTCAAGTTGACCGAACCATGTTAAATTTATGCCTCCTTTATTTTCTCAACTTATCATTATTATCGTCTTCAAACGATTACTTTGTTTAATTCTGCACTATCCGAGATCCTCGATCCTAACATTGTCCAATAGAAATATGCCAAGTCATAAACGAGATGGGGCCAATAAACAGTTGTTAAATGGAAGGACAAAATTGACCCAATAGGTAGACGGAAGGGGCATTTTAGGCTCAACAGGTAGACGAAGGACATTTTTGCACCATTTCAGATAGTTAAAGGGAATTTTAGACCCTTTTCCGTAATTTTAATAAAAACACTTAATTGACTACCCATGAGTCGTTTATGTATTAAAACATTAAACAAAGTATTAAACTCATTTTCCTAATTATTGTTAAATTAGGTTGATTTAGGGTTAGTTAGTTAGTTACTTCCCGCCTTAAGTAAAGTCCCTAACCCTTACTTATAAATACACAAATTATAATTAGTGTATTAACAACCTTAGTAGCACAAAAATTTTCTTCTTAAAGTCTTTTTTTCAGCTTAACTTCTTCAAATATTCAGTAATGGAAATATTGGGAATTAGGTTTCATAGCCCATGATTTCGGGGGTGGGCCCGGGGTACGGGCGTACTGTGGACCAAAAATCAACCGAGGTGTGCCATAGAGGTTAGGAATTGTCCCAGTGTGGTCCGTTTAATTTTTCGTGATCATTTGGGTGGAAAAATGGGCAAAACAGTGCAAACGGAGCATTTTCAGACCAAATCTGTGTGCTATAGCCCACGATTTCGGAGGTGGGCCTGGGTCCGGGCGTACTATGATTCAAAAATGGATCGGGACGTGCCAGGGTGATACAAAAATAGTCCACCAAGATGACAAAATAGTCCACAAAATGTGAGAAGAACAAGCAACACAAAGCGATATAAGATGACAAACACAAAAACACATGGATTTGCAAAGTAATGAAAGCATAGATAGTGAGACCAAGATTATTACAAGATTAAGAACCAAGTGTATTTCACACTAACCCTAATGAATGTAATAATCAAAATCACACTCTTACGGTGACCGCCAAGGAAATCAACTCACCTCACGATCCACCGTTTCTAAGCAAAGGTCAATATTGGCTTTTCTAAGCCCTATACTAAGGATGGCTTTTCCAAGCCCTAACTAAGACTACACTAAGGTGGTATACTCTCAATATAGAGGATTTTTAAGTGTATCATACATTCATCATTCAAAAACTAACTAGCAAATGAACTAATAGAATCCATTTATAGTCTAACTTATTACATAACAAAATAACCATAATACCCTTAATGAAAAGGTGTGGTCATGGAGTGTTACTTGGACAAGGCTAAGTAACCAAAATGTCCTTAATGAAGGCCCAAAACCGTGAGTCCTCAATCTTCAATCCTCCAAGCAATCTTTCACACGTGGGATTGCTCTTTGGTGTACTCAAATCGGCCCCTCCATGTAGGATCCTATTTCCTTAATGTGACCAAAGTTTGATGCCCCACGTACTGACTTCGAATGATGTCATTGAAAGCGAAGGAGGCCATTTGAATAGTATCATAGGGAGGTTGGAGATCATCCCAGTGTGGTCCGTTTAATTTTTTGTGGTCATTTGGGTGGACAAACGAGCAAAACGGCGCGCGGGGAATTTTCGAGCCAAATTGATGTGCTATAGCCCACAGTTTTGGGGGTGGGCCCGGAGTCCGGGCATACTGTGGGACGCAAATCAATCAGAGCATGCCAGGGAGGTTGGAGATCCAACTCATTAAGGTTCATTTAATTTTTTGAGGACATTTGGGTGGACAAACAGGTGAAACAGTGAGAACGGAGCATTTTCGAGCCAAATTGATGTGCTATAGCCCACGATTTTGGGGGTGAAATCAAGGTCCGGGCATGCTGTGGGTCAACAATTGACCGAGGTATGCAAGAGAGGTTGGGGATCGTCCCAGTGTGGTCTGTTTAATTTTTCATGGCCATTTGGGTGGAAAAACAGGTGAAACGATGCAAACGGGGCATTTTTGGGTCAAATTGGTGTGCTATAGCCCACGATTTTAGGGGTGGGCCTGGGTTCCAGGCAAGATGTGGCTGAAAATTGATCGAGGTGTGCCAGGGAGGTTGGGGATCATCCCAGTATGGTTCGTTTAATTTTTCGTGGTCATTTGAGTGGACAAACAGGTGAAAGAACGTGAACGAGGTATTTTTGGGTCAAATCGGTGTGCTATTGCCATGGTTTTGGCCATTTGGGGGAAAAATGAGCTAAAAGACGTGAATAGTTTATTTTCGAGATAAATTGGTGTGCTATAGCCCATGGTTTCAAGGGTGGACCTGGGGTCCAGGCGTGCTATGGACTGAAAATCAATCGAGGCATGCCAGGGGTTTGGGGTTCATCCCAGTGTGGTCCGTTTAATTTTTTGTGGCTATTTGGGTGGACAAACAGGCAAAACGGCAGAAATGAGGAATTTTTGGGCCAAATCGGTGTGCTATCGACCACGATTTTGGGGGTGAGCTCGTGGTTCGGGCATGCTATGGACCAAAACTCAATCGAAGCATGCCAGGGAGGTTGGGGATCGTCCCAGTATGGTCTGTTTAATTTTTTGTGGCCATTTGGGTGAACAAACGAGAGAAACGGCGCGAACGGGGCATTATCGAGCCAAATTGGTGTGCTATAGCTAATGGTTTTGGTGGTGGCCTCGGAGTTCAAGCATAATGTGGGTCGAAAATCGAATGGGGCATGCCAAGGAGGTTTAGGATCGTCCCAGTATGGTTCGTTTAATTTTTTGTGGCCATTTGGGTGGACAAATGGGCGAAATGGGATAATTGGGGCATCTTAAGGCCAAATCGGTGTGCTATATAGCCCACGATTTTAGGGGTGGGCCCGGCGTCCAGGTGTGTTGTAGGTCAAAAATAGAATGGGGCATGCCATGGTGATTGGGGATCATCCCAGTGTGGTCCGTTTAATTTTTTGTGGCCATTTGGGGGGACAAATGGGTAAAACGGCGCGAACGGAGCATTTTCATGCCAAATCAATATGCTATAGCCCATTGTTTTGGGGGTGAGCCTGGATCTAGGTGTGCTGTAGGCCGAAAATCGACTGGGCATACCAAAAAGGTTGGGGATAGTCCCAGTGTGATCCATTTAATTTTTCGTGGCCATTTGGGTGGACAAATGGGCAAAACAGCCGGGCATTTTCAGGCTAAATCGGTGTGCTATAGCCCATGATTTTGGGGGTGGGCTAAGGGTTCAGGAGTGCTATAGGCCAAAAATCGATCGGGGTGTGCCAGGGAGGTTGGGGATCGTCCCAGTGTGGTCTGTTTAATTTTTTATGGAAATTTAGGTGGAAAAACGGGAGAAACAACGCGAATGAGGTATTTTTGGTCCAAATCGGTGTGCTATATAACCCATGGTTTTGGGGGTGAATTCGGGGTCCGGGCATGCAGTGGGCCAAAAATCAATCGAGGCATGCTAGGGAGGTTAGAGATCGTCCTAGTATGATCCGTTTAATTTTTTGTGACAATTCGGGTGGACAAACGGCAAAACAGAGCGAATGAGGTATTTTCGGGCTAAATTGATGTGCTATATAACCCTCGATTTTAGGGGTGGGCCCGAGGTCTTGGCGTATTATGGGACGAAAATCAACCGGGACGTTCTAGGGAGGTTGGAGATCGTCTCAGTATGGTCCATTTAACTTTTTGGGGCTATTTGAGTGGACAAATAGGCGAAACGACGCGAACGTGGAGTGTTTGGGCCAAATTGGTTTGCTATTGACCACGATTTTGGGGGTGGGCCCAGGGTCTGGGTGTGTTGTGCTCCAAAAATTGATCGGGGCATGCAAGGGAGGTTATGGTTCATCCCAGTATGGTCCGTTTAATTTTGTGGCCATTATGGTGGACAAACGGGCGAAACGGCGAGAACGGGGCATTTTCAGGCCAAATTGGTATGATATAGCCCACAATTACGGGGGTGGAACCGAGTGTACTGTGGGCTAAAAATAGGTGGAGCATGCCAAGAAGGTTGGGAATCATCCTAGTGTGGTCCGTTTAATTTTTCGTGGCAATTTGGATGGGTAAACGGGTGAAACAACGCAAACGAGGCATTTTTTGGCTAAATTGGTGTGCTATAGCCCATGGTTTCGAGGACAGGCACGGGGTCTAGGTGTATTGTGGGCCAAAAATCGATCGGGGTCTGCTTGGGAGGTTAGGGATTGTCCCAGTATGGTTAGTTTAATTTTTTGTGGCCATTTGGGTGGACAAACGGGCAAAATGATGCGAACAGGCCGTTTTCTGGCTAAATCGGTGTGCTATAGCCCATTGTTTCTGGGGTGGTCCTGGGGTCCAAACGTGTTTTGGGCCAAAGGTTGATCGATGCATGCCAGGGAGGTTGGGGATCATCCCAGTGTGGTCCATTTAATTTTTCCTGGCCATATAGGTGGACAAACGGGCAAAACGGTGTGAACGGGGCATTTTCGAGCCAAATCAGTTTGCTATAGCCTACGGTTTTGGGGGAGGGCGCGGGGTTTGGGCGTGTTGTGGGCCAAAAATCGACCGAGGCATGCTAGGGAAGTTGGGGATCATTCTAGTGTGGTACATTTAATTTTTCGTGGCCCTTTGGGTGGACAAAACGGTGAAACGGCGCGAACGGGGCATAATCGGGAAAAATTAGTTTGCTATAGCCCACGATTTTGGTTGTGGGCCCGAGGTTTGAGCGTGCTGTGGTTTGAAAATAGATTGGGGCATGACAGGGTGGTTGGGGATCATCCCAGTGTGGTCCGTTTAATTTTTTGTGCCCATTTGGGTGGACAAACGGGCGAAACGGCACGAACGGGGCATTTTCGAGCCAAATAAGTGTGCTATATCCCACAATTTTTGGGTTGGACCCAAGGTCCGAGTGTGCTGTGGGACAAAAATAGATCGGGGAATGCCAACATGACTGGGGATCATCCCAGTGTGGTTTGTTTATTTTTTCATGTCCATTTGGATGGACAAACGGGAAAAACATCGCGAATGGGGCATTTTTGTGCCAAATCAATGTGCTGTAGCCAACGATTTTAGGGGTGGGCCCGGGGTCCAGGCGTGCTGTGGTCGAATATCGATCGGAGCATTTCATGGAGGTTGGCGATCATTCCAGTGTGGTCCGTTTAAATTTTCGTGTCTATTTGAGTGGATAAACAGGCGAAATGGCATGAATAGGGCATTTTTGAGTAAAATTGGTGTGCTATATAGCCCACGATTTTGGGGGTGGGGCAGGGGTCTAAGCGTGTTGTCGGCCAAAAATCGACCGAGGCATACCAGTGAGGTTGGGGATCCTCCCAATGTGGTCTGTTTAATTTTTCGTGGCCATTAGGGTGGACAAATGAATGAAACGGTGCGAACAGGGCATTTTCTAGCCTAATCGGTGTGCTATATCCCACGGTTTTAGGGGTGGGCCTGGGTTCCGGGCGTGCTGTGCGCCAAAAATCGACTGAGGCATACCAGGGATGTTGGGAATCATCCCAGTGTGATTCGGTTAGTTTCTTGCGGTTATTTGGGCGGACAAACGAGCGAAATGGCACAAACAGGGTATTTTGGGCAAAATCAGTGTGCTATATCCCATGGTTTTGGGGGTGGGCCCAGGGTCCGAGCGTGCTATGGGCTGAAAATCTATCAGGGCATGCCAAGGAGGTTTGGAATCATCCCAGTGTGGTTCGTTTAATTTTTAATGGCCATTTGGGTGGACAAACGGGCGAAATGGCGTGAACGGGGCATTTTCGAGTTAAATCGGTGTGCTATATAGCCCACGGTTTTGGGGGTGGGTCTGGGTTCGGGCATACTGTGCCCCAAAAATTGATCAAGGCATGCCAGGGAGGTTGGAGATCATCTAAGTGTGGTTCGTTAAATTTTTCGTGGCCATTTAGGTGGACAAATGAGCGAAACGATGCGAACGGGGCATTTTTGGGCCAAGTTGGTGTGCTATAGCCTACGGTTTTAGGGGTGGGCCTGAGGTCCAAGTGTACTGTTAGCAGAAAATCAACTGGGGCATGTCAGGGAGGTTGGGGATAATCCGAGTGTGGTTCGTTTAAATTTTTGTGGCCATTTGGGTGGATAAATGGGCTAAACGGCGCGATCGAATCAGTTTTGGACTAAATCTGTGTGCTATGTAGCCCACATTTTTAGGATTGGGCCCGGGGTTCGGCAGTGCTATGGTCTGAAAATCGACAGGGGCGTGCAAGGGATGTTAGGGATCGTTCCAGTGTGGTCCGTTTAATTTTTTGTGGCCATTTAGGTGGACAAATGGGCAAAACGATGCGAATGGGGCATTTTTAGGGGTGGGCCTGGGTCCAGGCGTGCTGCGGGCCAAAAATTGATTGGGGCATGTTAGGGAGGTAGGGTATCATCCCAGTGTGGTTCGTTTAATTTTTTGTGGCCATTAGGATAGACAAACAGGCGAAACAGCACAAACGGGGCATTTTTGGGCTAAATCGGTGTGCTAGAGCCTACGTTTTTGGGGGTGGGACCGAGGTTCGGGCATGCTGTAGGCCACAATTTGCCCGGGGTATTTCAGGGAGGTTGGGCATCATCCCAGTGTTGCCCGTTTAATTTTTCGTGGGTATTTGGGTGGATAAACGGATGAAACGGGATGGAAGGAGTATTTTCGGGCCAAATTGGTGTGCTATAGCCCACGGTTTTGGGGGTGAGCCCTGGGTATGGTCGTTCTATAGGCCAAAAGTCAACCGAGGTGTGCCAGGAAGGTTGGGGATCATCCTAGTGTACTTCATTTAATATTTAGTGGCCATTTGGGTGGACAAACGGGCGAAACAGCGCGAATGAGGCATTTTCTGGCCAAATTGATGTGCTATTGCCTATGGTTTCGAGGGTAGGCCCGGGGTCTGGGCGTGCTGTGGGCTAAAAATTGATCGGGGCATGCCAGGGAGGTTGGGGATCATCCTAGTATGGTCCGTTTAATTTTTAGTGGCCATTTGGGAGGACAAATGGGCGAAACATCGGGAATGGGGCATTATCAGGCCAAATTGGTGTGCCATAGACCACGGTTTTGGGGATGGATTCGGGGTTCAACAAACAGGCAAAATAGCATGAACGGGGTATTTTTGCATCAAATCAGTTTACTATAGCCCACAATTTCGGGGGTGGATCTGGGCGTGCAGTGGATTGAAAATTGACCGGGGCATGTCAAGGAGGTTGGAGATCGTCCTAGTGTGGTGAGTTTAATTTTTTGTGACCATTTGGGTGGACAAATGGGTGAAACGGTGCGAATGGAGCATTATCGATCCAAATCGGTGTGCTATAGCCCACAATTTTGGGGGTAGGCCCGAGGTCCGAGCGTGTTGTTGGCCAAAAATTGATCGGGGCATGCTAGGGAGGTTGGGGAACATCCCAGTGTTGTTCGTTTAATTTTTTGTGGCTATTTGGGTGGACAAACACGCGAAACAGTATGAACGGGATATTTTTGGGCCAAATCAGTGTGCTATAGCCCGGGTGTGTTGTTGGCAAAAAATCAACCGGGGCATACCAGGGAGGTTGGAGATTGTCCCAGTGTGGTCCGTTTAATTTTTTGTGGGTATTTGGGTGGACAAACAAATGAAACGGTGCGAATGGGGGCATTTTCAAGCCTAATCGGAGTGTTATAGCCTACGGTTTCAGGGCTGGGCTAGATTTTCGGGCGTGCTGTGGGCCAAAAATTGACCGAGGCATGCCAGGGTGGTCGGAGATCATCCCAGTGTTGTCCGTTTAATATTTGGTGGCCATTTGGGTGGACAAACGGGCAGAACGGTGCCAACGGGGCATTATCTCGCTAAATTGGTGTGCTATAGCCCATGGTTTCGGGGGTGGGCCCAAGGTCCGAGCATGCTATGGGCGAAAAATCTATCGGGGCATATCAGGGAGGTTGGGTATTGTCCCAGTGTGGTCCGTTTAATTTTTTTGGCTATTTGGGTGGACAAACGAATGAAACGGTGCAAACGGGGGCATTTTGAAGCCTAATCGGAGTGCTATAGCCCACGATTTTGGGGGTGGGCCAGAGTTCCGGGGGTGCTGTGGACCAAAAATTGACTGAGGCGTGCCAGGGTCAATTTAATTTTTCGCGGCCATTTGGGCGGACAAACGGGCAAACTGGCTCAAACGGGGAATTTTCGGGTCAAATCGGTGTGCTATATCCCACAGTTTTGGGGGTGACCCCGAGGTTTGGGCGTGCTATGGGCCGAAAATCAACCTGGGCATGCCAGGGTGGTTGGGGATCATCCAAGTGTGGTCTGTTTAACTTTTTGTGGCCATTTTTGTGGACACACGGGCAAAACCGTGGAAACGGGGCATTTTTGGGCTAAATCGGTGTGAAATAGCCCACGATTTTGGGGGTTGACCTAGGGTCCGAGCGTGCTGCGGACCAAAAATCGATCGGGGCGTGCCAGGAAGGTTGGGGATCATTCCAGTGTGGTTTGTTTATTTTTTCATGACCATTTGGGTGGACAAATGGGCGAAACAGAGCTAACGGGGTATTTTCGGGACAAATCGGTGTGCTATAATACCCCACGGTTTTAGGGGTGGGTCTAGGGTCTGGGCATACAGTGCCCCGAGGCATGCCAGTGAGGTTGGGGATCATCCCAGCATGGTCCGTTTAATTTTTTGTGGCCATTTGGGTGGACAAACGGGTGAAACGGCGTGAACGGGGTATTTTCGGAACAAATCGTTGTGCTCTAGCCCATGATTTTTGAGTGTGGTTCATTTAATTTTTTGTAGCCATTTGGGTGTATAAATGGGCTAAATGGCGCAATCAAGTCATTTTCGGGCCAAATCGGTGTTCTATATCCCACAGTTTTAGGGGTGGGTCTGGGGTCCGGGCATGTTATGCGTCGAAAATCATTTAAGGCATGCCAGGGAGTTTGGGGATCGTCCCAGTATGGTCCATTTAATTTTTCGTGGCCAATTGGATAGAAAAACGAGCAAAACGGCGCGAACGAGAATTTTCTGGTCGAATTGAAGTGCTATATAGCCCATGATTTTGGGGGTGGGTTTGGGGTCCAAGCGTGCAGTGGGCCAAATATTGATCGGGGCATGCCAGGAAGGTTGGGTATCATTCTAGAGTGGTTTGTTTAATTTTTCATGACCATTTGGGTGGACAAACAGGCGAAACGGAGCTAACAGGGTGGGTCCAAGGTCGGGGCATGCGGTGTCCCAAAAATCGACCGAGGCATGCCAGTGAGATTGGGATCATCCCAGCATGGTCCGTTTAATTTTTAGTGTCCATTTGGGTGGACAAATGGGTGAAACGGCGTGAACAGGGTATTTTTGGGACAAATCATTGTGCTCTAGCCCACGGTTTTGAGGGTGGGCCTGAGTTTCGGGTATGCTGTGGGAATATAATCGACCGGGGAGTGCCAGGAAGGTTAGGGATCATTCGAGTGTGGTCCGTTTAATTTTCGTGACCATTTAGGTGTATAAACGGGCTAAATGGCCCAACCGAGGCATTTTTGGGCCAAATAGGTGTGCTATATCCCACAGTTTTAGGGGTGGGTCCAGGGTCCGGGCATGTTGTGCATCGAAAATCATTTGAGGCATGCCAGGGAGTTTGGGGATCGTCTCAGTATGGTCCATTTAATTTTTCATGGCCATTTGGGTAGACAAACAAGCGAAATGGCACGAACAAGAATTTTCCGACCAAATTGATGTGCTATAGCCCATGATTTTGGGGGTGAGTTCGGGGTCCAGGCGAGCAGTGGGCCAAAAATTGATTGAGGCATGCCAGCTTGGTCGGGGATCATCCCAGTGTCGTCCGTTTAATTTTTGGTGGCCATTTGGGTGGACAAACTGGAGAAACGACGCGAAGGGGCATTATCTGGCCAAATTGGTGTGCTATAGCCCACGGTTTCGGGGGTGGGCCCAAGGTCCGAGTATGCTGTGGGCGAAAAATCTATCGGGGCATACCAGGGAGGTTGGGGATTGTCCCAGTGTGGTCCGTTTAATTTTTTGTGGCTATTTGGGTGGACAAACTAATGAAACGGTGCGAATGGGGGCATTTTCAAGCCTAATCGGAGTGTTATTGCCCACGATTTTGGGGGTGGACTAGAGTTCCGAGCGTGTTGTCGACCAAAACTCGACCGAGGCGTGCCAGGGAGTTTGGGGATCATCCCAATGTGGTCCGTTTAATTTTTTGGGGCCATTTGGGCGGACAAACGGGTGAAACGGATCAAATGGGGCATTTTTGGGCCAAATCAGTATGTTATATCCCACAGTTTTAGGGGTGACCCTGAGGTTCAGGCGTGCGATGGGCCAAAAATCAACCTGGGCATGTCAGGGAGGTTGAGGATCATCCAAGTGTGGTTTGTTTAACTTTTCGTGGCTATTTTGGTGGACACGGGCAAAACGGTGCAAACGGGGCATTTTCGGGCTAAATCGATGTGCAATAGCCCACGATTTTGGGGGTGGACCTAGGGTCCGGGCATGCTGCAGACCAAAAATTGATCAGGGCGTGTGAGGAAGGTTGGGGATCATTCCAGTGTGGTTCGTTTAATTTTTTGTGACCATTTGGGTGGACAAACTGGCAAAACAGAGCTAACAGGGTATTTTCAGGACAAATCGGTGTGCTATAGTCCATGATTTTAGGGGGCGGTCCCGGGGTCTGGGCGTGTTGTGGGCCAAAAATCGATCGAGGCCTGCCTAGAAAGTTAGGGATTATCCCATTGTGGTTCGTTTAGATTTTAGTGGCCATTTGGGTGGATGAACGGGTGAAACATTGTGAATTGGGCATTTTCCGGTCAAATCGATGTGTTATAACCCATGGTTTCGAGGGTTGGCCGAGGGCCCGGGTGTGCTGCAGGCCAAAAAGAGATTGGGGCATGCTAGGGATATTGGGGATCGTCCCAGAATGGTCCGTTTAATTTTTTATGTCCTTTTGGATGGATAAATGGATAAAACGGCACGAACGGGGTATTTTCAAGATAAATCAGTGTGCTATAGCCCATGATTTAAGGGGTGGGCTCGAGCATGCTTGGGGCTAAAAATCTATTGGGGCATGCCAGGGAAATTGGGGATCATCCCAGTGTGGTTCGTTTAAATTTTCGTGGCCATTTGGGTGGACAAACGGGAGAAACAGCACAAATGGGGCATTATCGGGCAAAATCGTTGTGCTATAGCCTAGGGTTTTGGGGGTGGGCCCGGGGTTCGAGCGTGTTCTGGGTAAAAAATTAACCTGGGCATATTAGGGAGGTTAAGGATCATACCTGTGTGGTCCGTTTAATTTTCGTGGCCATTTAGGTGGACAAAGGGCCGAAACGGCGTGAAGAGGGTGTTTTCGGGACAAATTAAGTTGTTATAGCCTTCGGTTTTGGGGGTGGGATAGAGGTCCGAGCCTGCTGTAGGCCAAAAATTCAATGGGGTGTGCCAGGGAGGTTGGGGATCGTCTCAGTGTGGTCCATTTAATTTTTTGTGACCGTTTATGTGGACAAACGGGCAAAACGATGCGAACGGGGCATTTTTGGGCCAAATCGGTGTGCTATAGCCCATGATTTTGGGGGTGATCCCGGTGTCTGGGAGTGATATTGTTCGAAAATTGACTGGGTCTTGCAAAGAAGGTTGGGGGTGGGCCTGGGGTACAAGCGTACTGTGGGCTAAAATTCTATCGGGGCGTGCCAGGGAGGTTTGGGATCGTCCAAGTGTAGGTCATTTAATTTTAAGTGGCTATTTGTGTGGACAAACGGTATCAATGGAGTATTTTTGAGATAAATCGGTGTACTATAACCCACGGTTTTAGGGGTGGGCCCTGGGGTCCGGACGTGATATGTTCAAAAAATCGACAGAAGCATGCCAGGTAGGTTGGGGATCATCCCAGTGTCGTCCGTTTAATTTTTTGTTTCCATTTGGGTGGACAAACGGGAGAAACGGCATGAACTTGGCATTTTTGGGCCAAATCAGTGTGCTAAAGCCCATGGTTTTGGGGGTGGGCCTAGGTCCAAGAGTGCTGTGGGACAAATATTGATCGGGGTATGCAAAGGAGGTTGAGACTCGTCCCAGTATGGTTCATTTAATTTTTCGTGGCTATTTGGGTTGACAAACGGGAGAAACGACGTGAACATGGCATTTTCGGACTAAATCGTTGTGCTATTATAGCCCATGGTTTTGGGGGTGAGCCCAGGGCCCGAGTGTGTTGTGGGCCAAATATCGGCCGGGGTGTGCCAGGGAGGTTGGGGATCATCCTAGTGTGGTCCGTTTGATTTTTTCGAGGCCAGTTGGATGGACAAACAGATGAAACGGCATAAACAGAGAATTTTCGATCCAAATCGGTGTGCTATAACCCACAGTTTTGGGGATGGGCCGAAGGTCCAGATGTGCTGTGGGCCGAAAATCGACCGAGGCATGCCAGGGAGGTTGGGGATCATTCCACTGTGGTCCGTTTAAGTTTTTGTGGCTATTTAGGTGGACAAATGGCCGAAACAGTGCAAATCAGGTATTTTTGGGAAATCGGTGTGCTATAGCCCACAATTTTAGGGGTGGGCCCAGGGTCTGGACGTGCTATAGGCCAAAAACTGATCGGCCATTCCAGGAATGTTAGGGATCATCCCTGTGTGGTTCGTTTAATTTTTAGTGGCCATTTAGGTGGACAAATGAGAGAAACATCGCGAATGGGGCATTTTTCGGCTAAATCGATGAGCTATAGCTCGTGGTTTCGAGGGTGGGCCTGTGGTTCGGGCGTGCTATGGACTGAAAATCGATCGAGGTATCCCAGGGTGGTTGGGGATCATCCCAAAATGGTCCGTTTAATTTTTTGTGGCCATTTGTGTGGACAAATGGGCAAAACAACGCGAACGGGGCATTTTTGGGCCAAATCGATGTGCTATAGCCCATGATTTAAGGGGTGGGCCTGGGGTCTGGGAGTACTTTGGGCTGAAAATTGAATGTGGTGTGCCAGGGATGTTGGGGATCATCCCAGTTTGGTCCGTTTAATTTTTTGTGGCTATTTGAGTTGACAAGCGGGAGAAACGGCGCGGATGGGGTATTATCGGGCTAAATCGGTGTGCTATAGCCCATGGTTTCGGGGGTGGGCCTGGGGTCTGAGCGTGTTGTGGGCCAAAAATTGACCAGGGAATGTCAGGGAGGTAAGATATCATCCCAGTGTGGTCCATTTAATTTTTTGTGGCCATTTGGGTGGACAAACGGGCGAAATGTCGCGAACGGGGTGCTTTTGGGCCAAATCGATGTGCTATAGCCCATAATTTTAGGGGTGTGCCCGGGTCTGGACGTGCTGTCGGCCAAAAATCAATCGGGGCATGTTAGGGAGGTTGGGGATCATTCCAGTATGGTCCGTTTAATTTTTCGTGGCCATTTGGGTGGACAAACGGGCGAATTAGCGCGAACGGGGCATTTTCGAGCTAAATCGGTGTGCTATAGACTACGGTTTTGGGGCTGGGACTAGGGTTCGGGCGTGCTATAGGCTGAAAATTGATCAAGGCATGCCAGGGAGGTTGGGGATTATCCTAGTGTTGTTCGCTTATTTTTTTGTGGCCATTTGGTTAGACAAACAAGCTAAACGGCGCGAACGGGGCATTTGCGGGTCAAATTGGTGTGCTATAGCCCACGATTTGGGGGGTGGATCCAGGTTTCAAACATTCAGTGGGCCAAAAATTAATCGGTGCATGCTACGGAGATTGGGGAGTGTCCTAGTGTGGTCCCTTTAATTGTTTATGGTCATTTGGGGGGACAATAGGGTGAAACGGCGCGAATGGGGCATTATTGGGCTATATTGGTGTGCTATAGCCCACGGTTTTGGGGATGGGCCTGGGGTCCGAGCGTGCTGTTGGCTGAAAATCGATCGGGACATGGCAAGGAGGTTGGGGATCATCCTAGTGTGGTCCGTTTAATTTTTCGTGGCCATTTGGGTGGACAAACGGGCGAAATGGTGCGAACGAGGCATTTTTGGGCTAAATCGATGTGCTATAGCCCACAGTTTCAGGGGTAGGCCCAAGGTCTGGGTGTCTTGTGGGCCAAAAATAGATCGGGCCATGCCATGGCGGTTGAGTATTGTCCCAATATGGTCCGTTTAATTTAACATGGCCATTTGGGTGGACAAACGGGCAAAATGGCACGAACGGGGCATTTTCGAGCAAAATTGATGTGGTATAACCCACGGTTTCGGAGGTGGACCGGAGGTCCGAGTGTGTTGTAGGCTGAAAATAAACCGGGGCATGCCAGGGAGGTTGGGGATCGTCCTTGTATGGTCCATTTAATTTTTTGTGGCCATTTTTGGTGGACAAATAGATGAAACGACGTGAATGGGGGCATTTTTGAGCCAATTCGGTGTGCTATAACCAACGATTTTAGGAGTTGGACTAGGGTCCGGGTGTGCTGTGGGCCAAAAATTGATCGGCCATACCAGGGAGGTCAGGGATCATCTTTGCGGAGTTCGTTTAATTTTTGGTGGCTATTTTGGTGAACAAATGAGCAAAACGGCGCAAACAGGGCATTTTTGGACCAAATTGGTGTGCTATAACCCACAGTTTTAGGGGTGGGCCCAAGGTATGGATGTGCTGTGGGCCAAAAATCAACCGAGGCATGCCAGGGATGTTGGGGATCATTCCAGTGTGGTACGTCTAATTTTTTGTGGCCATTTAAGTGGACAAACGACTGAAACAGCGCAAATGGGGTATTTTTGGGAAATCGGTGTGCTATAGCCCACTAATTTAGGGGTGGGCCTAGGGTCTGGACGTGCTATGGCCCAAAAATCGATCGGGGTATTCCAGGAAGGTTGGGGATCATCTTAGTATGGTTCGTTTAATTTTTAGTGGCCATTTGGATGGTCAAACGGGAGAAACAGTGCAAATGGGGCATTTTTCGGCCTAATCAGTGAGCTATAGCCCATGGTTTTGAGGGTGGGCCTGGGGTCTGGGCGTGCTGTGGGCCAAATATCGACTAGGGTATGCCAGCATGGTTGGGGATCATCCCAAAATGGTCCGTTTAATTTTTTGTGGCTATTTCGGTGGACAAATGGGAAAAACGACGCGAACGGGGCATTTTTGGGCCAAATTGGTGTGCTATAGCCCATGATTTAAGGGGTGGGCCCAGGTTTCAGGCGTACTTTAAGCCGAAAATTGAATGGTGCATGCCAGGGATGTTGGGTATCATCCCCGTGTGATCCGTTTAATTTTTTGTGGCCATTTGGGTGGACAAGCAAGAGAAATGGTGCGAATGGGGCATTATCGGGCCAAATCGGTGTGCTACAGCCCATGGTTTCGGGTGTGGACTTGAGGTCAGAACGTGTTGTGGGTCAAAAATTGACCAGGGAATGCTAGGGAGGTAAGGATCATCCCAGTATAGTCCATTTAATTTTTTATGGCCATTTGGGTGGACAAACGGGAGAAACAGCACGAACGGGGTACTTTCGAGCCAAATCGGTGTGCTATAGACCACAATTTTAGGGGGGTGCCCGGGTCTGGATGTGTTGTCGGCCAAAAATCATTCGGGGCATGTCAGGGAGGTTGGGGATCATCCCAGTGTGGTCCGATTATTTTTTTGTGGCCATTTGGTTAGATAAACAAGCTAAACGACGCGAACGGGGCATTTGCGGGTCAAATTGGTGTGGTATAACCCACGATTTTAGGGGTGGATCCAGGTTTCAAACATTCAGTGGGCCAAAAATTAATTGGTGCATGCTAGGGAGATTGGGGATCATCCTAGTGTGATCCGTTTAATTTTTTATGGCCATTTGGGGGGACAATTGGGTAAAACGGCGCGAACGGGGTATTATTGGGCCATATCGGTGTGCTATAGCCAACGGTTTTGGGGATGGGCCTGGGGTCCAAGCGTGCTGTGGGATGAAAATTGATCGGGACAATCCATGGAGGTTGAGGATTGTCCTAGTGTGGTCTGTTTAATTTTTCGTGGCCATTTGGGTGGACAAACGGGCAAAATGGTGCGAACGAGGCATTTTTGGGCCAAATCGATGTGCTATTGCCCAAAATTTTAGGGGTAGGCCCGAGCACTGGGTGTGTTATGGGCCAAAAATATATCAGGACGTGCCAGGGCGGTTGATTATCATCACAATATGATCCGTTTAATTTTATATGGCCATTTGGGTGGACAAACGGACGAAATGGCATGAACAGGGCATTTGCGAGCAAAATTGATGTGCTATAACCCACGGTTGAGGTGGGCCGGAGGTCCGAGCGTGTTGTAGGCTGAAAATCAACCGGGGCGTGCCAGGGAGATTTGGGAACCTCCCTGTATGGTCCATTTAATTTTTTGTGGCGGTTTTGGGTGGACAAACAGATGAAACGGCACGAACGGGGCATTTTTGAGCCAATTCGATGTGCTATAACCAACGGTTTTAGGGGTTGGCCTGGGGTCCGGGTGTGCTGTGGGCCAAAAATTGATTGGGCATGCCAGGGAGGTCAGGGATCATCTCAGTGGAGTTCGTTTAATTTTTCGTGGCTATTTAGGTGGACAAACGGGCAAAATGGTGTAAACGGGGCATTTTTGGGCCAAATCGGTGTGCTATATCCCATGAGTTTGGGGGTGGGCCCCGGCTCTGGGTGTACTGTTGGCCAAAAATTGACCGGAGTGTGCCAGGGATGTTAGGGATCATCCTAGTATGGTTCATTAAATTTTTCTTGACCATTTGGGTGGACAAACGGGTGAAACGGCGTGAATGAGACATTTTCGGTCCAAATTGGTGTACTATAGCACACAATTTTAGGGGTGGGCCCGGGGTCTCAGTGTGCCGTGGGGTGAAAATCGACCGAGATGAAGCAGGGAGGTTGGGAATCATCCCAGTGCGGTCCGTTTATTATTTGTGTCTATTTGGGTGGACAAACGGGCGAAACATAGCGAATGGGGTGTTTTCGGGTTAAATCGGTGTACTATATCACACATTTTTTAGGGTGGGCCCAAGGTACGGGCGTGCTGTGGGCAAAAAATTAACCGAGGCATCCAGGGAGGTTGGGGATAGTCCCAGTATGACCCGTTTAACCTTTTGTGGCCATTGGGTGGACAAATGGGTGAAACGATGCGAATAGAGAATTTTTGGGCCAACTTAGTGTGCTATAGCCCACGATTTCGGGAGTGGGCTCGGGGTTCGGGAGTGCTGTGGGCCAAAAATCAACCGAAGCATGCCAGGGAGGTTGGGGAATTTCCCAGTGTGGTCCGTTTAACTTTTTGTGGCTATTTGGGTGGACAGAAAGAGAAATGACGCAAATGGGGTGTTTTCGAGTAAAATCGGTGTGCTATAGCCCACAATTTTAGGGGTGCGTCTAGGGTCCGGGTGTGCTATGGGCCAAAAATCGACCGAGGCATACCATGGAGGTTGGGGATCATCCCAGTGTGGTCCATTTAGTTTGTAATGGCTATTTGGGTGGATAAACGGGTGAAACATCACGAACGAAGCATTTTTGGGCCAAATTGATTTGCTATAGCCCACGGTATTGGGGGTGGGCCTAGGGTCCAGGATTTCTATGGTTCGAAAATTTACCGGGGTGTGCAACGGTGTTTGGGGTTCATCCCAGTATAGTCAGTTTAATTTGTTTTGGCCATTTGAGAGGAAAATTCGGCAAAACGGTGTGAAATGGGAATTTTTGGACCAAATAGGTATGCTATAGCCTATGATTTTTAGGGTCGGCTCGGGGGTCGGGCGTGCTGTGGGCAAAGAAATGATCGAGGCATGCTAGGAAGGTTGGGGATCATCCCAGTATGGTCCGTTTAATTTTTTGTGACCATTTGGGTGGACAAACAGGCAAAACAGCGTGAATGGGGCATTTTTGGGATAAATTGGTGTGCATAGCCTAGGTTTCAGGGGTGAGCTCGAGGGCCGGGTGTGCTATGGGCCGATAATCAACCGGGGCATGCCAAGGAGGTTGGGGATTGTACCAGTGTAGTCCGTTTAATTTATTTTTGCCATCTGGGTGGACAAATGGGCGTAACGGTGCGAACGGGGCACTTTTAGGCAAAATAGATGTGCTATAGCCCACCATTTTCGGGGGGGGGGGGGGCCTGGGGTCCGAGTGTGCTGTGGGCTGAAAATTAATCGGAGCATGCCAGGGAGGTTGGGGATCGTCTCAGTTTGGTATGTTTAATTATTTCTCATTATTTGGGTGGACAAACGGGTAAAACGGCACGAACAGGGCATTATAAGGCCAAATCGGTGTTTATAGACCATGTTTTCGGGGGTGGGGGGTGGGGGTGCCCGAGGTTCGAGCATGTTGTGGGTCAAAAATCAACTAGTACGTTCCAGGGAGGTTGGGGATCATCTCATTGTGGTTCGTTTAATTTTTCGTGGCAATTTGGGTAGACAAAAAGAGAAATGACGCGAATGGGGTGTTTTCGAGTAAAATCAATGTGTTATAGCCCTCAATTTTGGGGGTGCGCCCGGGGTTCGAGTGTGCTGTGGGCCAAAAATTGACCGAGGCATGCCAGGGAGGTTGGGGATCATCCCAGTTTGCTCCTTTTAATTTTTCATGGCCATTAGGTTGGCTGAACGGGCAAAACGGCCGAACGGGGCATTTTCGAGCTAAATCGATATGCTTTAGCCCACAGTTTTGGGGGTGGGCCCGGTTGTGGGCTAAAAATCGACCAAGGCATGCCACGGAGGTTGAGTATCATCCCAGTGTGCTCCATTTAATGTTTTATGGCCATTTTGCTGAAAAACGGGCGAAACGGCACGAAAGGTGTATTTTTGGGCCAAATCGGTGTGCTATAGCCCACTGTATTGGGGGTGGCCCAGGGTTTGGGCTTGCTGTGGGCCAAAAATCTATTGGGGCATGCCAGGGAGGTTGGGGATCGTCTCATTTTGGTCCGTTTAATTATTTCTCATTATTTGGGTGGACAAACGGGCAAAACGGCACGAACAGGGCATTATAAGGCCAAATCGTTGTTTATAGACCATGTTTTCGGGGGGGGGGGGTGCCCGAGGTTCGAGCATGTTGTGGGTCAAAAATCAACCAGTACATGCCAGGGAGGTTGGGGATCATCTCATTGTGGTTCATTTAATTTTTCGTGGCAATTTGGGTAGACAAAAAGAGAAATGATGCGAATGGGGTGTTTTCGAGTAAAATCGATGTGTTATAGCCCACAATTTCGGGGGTGCGCCCGGGGTTCGAGTGTGCTGTGGGCCAAAAATTGACCGAGGCATGCCAGGGAGGTTGGGGATCATCCCTGTTTGCTCCTTTTAATTTTTCATGGCCATTAGGTTGGACGAACGGGTAAAACGGCACGAACAGGGCATTTTCGAGCCAAATCGATATGCTTTAGCCCACAGTTTTGGGGGTGGGCTCGGGGTTCGGGCATGTTGTGGGCTGAAAATCGACCGAGGCATGCCAAGGAGGTTGAGTATCATCCCAGTGTGGTCCATTTAATGTTTTATGGCCATTTTGCTGAAAAATGGGCGAAACGGCACGAAAGGTGTATTTTTGGGCCAAATCGGTGTGCTATAGCCCACTGTATTGGGGGTGGCCCAGGGTTCGGGCTTGCTGTGGGCCAAAAATCTATTGGGGCATGCCATGGAGGTTGGGGATCGTCTCAGTTTGGTCCGTTTAATTATTTCTCATTATTTGGGTGGACAAACGGGCAAAACAGCACGAATAGGGCATTATAAGGCCAAATCGGTGTTTATAGACCATGTTTTCGGGGGGGGGGGCCCGAGGTTCGAGCATGTTGTGGGTCAACAATTGACCAGTACGTGCCAGGGAGGTTGGGGATCATCTCATTGTGGTTCGTTTAATTTTTCGTGGCAATTTGGGTAGACAAAAAGAGAAATGACGCGAATGGGGTGTTTTCGAGTAAAATCGATGTGTTATAGCCCACAATTTCAGGGGGTTCGAGTGTGCTGTGGGCCAAAAATTGGCCGAGGCATGCCAGGGAGGTTGGGGATCATCCCAGTTTGCTCCTTTTAATTTTTCATGGCCATTAGGTTGGAAGAACGGGCAAAACAGCACGCACGGGGCATTTTCGAGCTAAATCGATATGCTTTAGCCCACAGTTTTGGGGGTGGGCCCGGGGTTCGGGCATGCTGTGGGCTGAAAATTGACCGAGGCATGCCAAGGAGGTTGAGTATCATCCCAGTGTGGTCCATTTAATGCTTTATGGCCATTTTGCTGAAAAACGGGCGAAACGGTACGAAAGGTGTATTTTTGGGCCAAATCGGTGTGCTATAGCCCACTGTATTGGGGGTGGCCCAGGGTTCAGGCTTGCTGTGGGCCAAAAATCGATTGGGGCGTGCCAGGGAGGTTGGGGATCATCCAAGTATGGTCCGTTTAGTTAGTTGTGGCTATTTGGATGGACAAACGGCAAAACAGCACGAATGGGGCATTTTTTGGACAAATCGATGTGTTACAGATACGGTTTTGGGGGTGGTCTCAAGGTACGGGTGTGCTGTGGGCCGAAAATCAATTGAGGCATGCCATGGAGGTTGGGTATCATCCCAGTGTGGTCAATTTTATTTTTCGTGTCCATTTGGGTGGATAAACAGCCAAGACGGCGTGAACGAGGCATTTTCGAGCCAAATCGATGTGCTACAGCCCACGATTTCAAGAGTGGGATCGGTGTCTAAGCGTGTTGTGGGACGAAAATCGACTAGAGCATGTCAGGGAGATTGGAGATCGTCCTAGTATGGTTTGTTTAATTTTTTGTGTCTATTTCATTGGACATACGGGCAAAACGACGCAAATGGGGCATTTTTGAGATAAATCGGTGTGCTATAGCCCACGGTTTTGGGGGTGGGCTCGGGGTCTGGGCGTGTTGTGGGCTACAAATCGATTGAGGCATGCTAGGGTGGTTGGAGATTATCCCAGTGTGGTCCATTTAATTTTTCGTGGACATTTGGGTGGACAAACGAGAAAAACGGTACGAATGGGAATTTTTAGGCCAAATCGATGTGCTATAGCCCACGGTTTTGGGGGTGGGCTAGGGATCTGGGTTTTTTGTGGGCTGAAAATCAACCGCGCCATGACAGGGAGGTTGAGGATCATCCTAGTGTGTTCAGTTTAATTTTTCATGGCAATTTGGGTGGACAAATAGGCCAAATGGTACGAACGACACATTTTAGGGCCAAATTGGTCCGCTATAGCCCACAGTTTTGGGGGTAGGCCCATAGTTCGAGTATGCTGTGGGCTGAAAATTAACTGGGGCATGATAGGGAGGTTGGGGGTCATCCCAGTATGGTCCTTCTAAGTTTTTGTGGCCGTTTGGGTGGACAAACAGGCAAAACGGCGTGAATGGGGCATTTTCGGGCCAAATCTGTCTGCTATTGCCCACGGTTTTGGGGGTGGGCCTGGGGTCCGAGCGTGCGATGGTGGAAAAATTAATCGGGTTGTGCAAGGGAGGTTGGGGTTCATCCAAGTGTGGTTCGTTTAATTTTTCGCGACCATTTGGGTGGACAAATCGGCGAAGTAGAACGAACGGGGCATTTTTCGGCTAAATTGGTGTGCTATAACCCACGGTTTTGGGGTTGGGCCTGGGGTCCGAGCGTGCTGTGGGTCAAAAATCTACCGGAGTATACCGGGACAGTTGGGGATCATCCCAGTATGGTCCATATAATTTTGAGTGGCTATTTGGGTGGACAAATGGGAGAAACGGCGCGAACGGGGCATTTTTCGGCGTGCTATAACCCATGGTTTCCAGGGTGGGCCCATGATTCGGTCGTTCTATAGGCCAAATATCTATCAAGGCATGCTAGCGAGGTTGGGGATCGTCACAGTGTGGTCCGTTTAATTTTTCGTTGCCATTTGGGTGGACAAATGGGCGAAACGGCGCGAACGGGGCATTTTTGAGAAATATCAGTGTGCTATAGACCATGGTTTTGTGTGTGGGCTCAGGGTCCGGGCGTGCTGTTGGCAGAAAATTAACCGAGGAATGCCAGGGAGGTTGGGGATCATCCCAGTGTGGTCCATTTAATTTTTTTTTGTAGCCATTTGGGTGGTCAAATGGGCGAAGCGGCGCGAACGAGGCATTTCCAAGCAAAATTGGTGTGCTATAGCCCATGGTTTTAGGGGTGGACCCAGAATTCGGGCTTGCTGTGGGTTAAAAATTGACCGGAGCATTTCAGGGATGTTGGGATCATCCCAATATAGTTCGTATAATTTTTTGTGGACATTTGGGTGGACAAACGGGCGAAACGATGTGAACGGAGCATTTTGAACCAAATTGATGTGCTATAGCCCGCGATTTTAGGGTTGGGCTAGGGGTCTGGTGTGCTGTGAGTCAAAAATTGACTGGGGCATGCTAGGGAGGTTGGGGATCATTCCAGCGTGGTGCGTTTAAATTTTCAAGGCCATTTTGATGGACAAATTGGCAAAATAGTGCGAACAGAGTATTTTTGGTCCAAATCGGTGTGCTATATCGTATAGTTTCATGGGTGGGCTCAGGGTATGTGCGTGTTGCGGGCCAAAAATTGACCGGGGTGTGCCAATGAGGTTGGTGATCACCCTAGTATGGTTCGTTTAATTTTTCATGGCCATTTGTGTGAACAAACGGGCCTAACGGCGCGAACGGGGCATTTTCTTGCCAAATTAGTGTGTTATAGCCCACGATTTTGGGGGGTTAGCTTGGGGTCCGATCGTGCTGTGGGCCAAAAATTGACTGGGGCTGGCCAGGAATGTTGGGTATCATCCCAGTATGTTTTGTTTTATCTTTTGTGGCCATTTGGGTAGACAAACGGGTGAAACAACGAGAACGAGGCATTTTCAGGCCAAATCGATGTGCTATAGCCCAGGGTTTTAGGGATGGGCCTCAGGTCCGGGCGTGCTATGGGTAAAAAATAGACCGTGGCATATCAGGAAGGTGGTGATCATCCCAGTGAGGTCCATTTAATTTTTTGTAGTTATTTGGGTGGACAAATAGGAGAAACGAAAAGAACGAAGCATTTTCCTGCCAAATTGGTGCGCTATAGCCCACGATTGTGTTGGTGGACTCGGCGTTCAGTCATGCTGTGGTATGAAAATCCACCGGGGCATGCCATGGAGGTTGGGGATCATCCCAGTGTGGTTGTTTTAATTTTTTGTGTCCATTTTGGCAGACAAATGAGTGAAATAGTGTGAACGGGGTGTTTTCAGGCCTAATCGGTGTGCTATAGCACACGGCTTCGAGGGTGGGCCCCAGGTCCGGGCATGATGTAGGCCAAAAATTGGCTGGGGCATGCTAGGAAATTTCAGGATCGTCCCATTAAGGTTTGTTTAATTTATCATGGTTATTCGAGTAGACAAATGAGCAAAACGACATGAACAGGGCATTTTTGGGACTAATTGATGTGCTATAGCCTTTGGTTTAGGGGGTGGGCCCGGGGTTTGGGCGTGTTGTGTGACAAAAATTGATCAGTGAGTTCCAGGGAGGTTGGGGATTATCCTAATATGGTTTGTTTAATTTTCTGTTGCCATTTGGATGGACAAATGGGCGAAACAGCGTAAATAGGGTATGGTCGGGCTAAATCAGTATGCTATAGGCCATAGTTTTGGGGGTGGGCTCGGGGTCCGAGCGTACTGTTGGTCGAAAGTCGACCGGGGCTTACTAGGGAGGTTAGTGATCATCCCAGTGTGGTCCATTTAATTTTTTGTGGCTATTTGGGAGAACAAATGGGCGAAAAGGCGTGAACGGGGCATTTTAAGACCAAATCAGTGTGCTTTGGTCCATGATTTTGGGGTGGGCCCGGGGTATGGATGTGCTATGGGTCAAAAATTGACTGAGGCATGCTAAGGAGGTTTGGGATCATCCCTGTGTGGTCCGTATAGATTTTCATGGCCATTTGGGTGGACAAACGGGCAAAACAGCGCGAATGGGACATTTTCGGGCCAAATTGATGTGCTATGGTTTTGGGGGTAGGCGCAGGATTCGGGCATGCTGTGGGTCGAAAATCGACCGGGGCATTCCAGGAAGGTTAGAGATCATCCCACCTTGGTCCGTTTAAATTTTAGTTGCCATTTGGGTGGACAAATGGGCAAAATGGTGCGAATAGTGCATTTTTTGTGGAATCGGTGTGCTATAGCCCATGGTTTCGGGAGTAGGCCTGGGGTCTAGGCGTTCTGTGTGCAAAAAATCAATCGGGGCATGCTAAGGAGGTTGGGGATTATCCCACGATGGTCCGTTTAATTTTTCATGGCCATTAGGTGTGCAAATGGGCGAAACATCACAAATGGTATATTTTTGGGCCAAATCGTTGTGCTATAGACCACGTTTTGTGAGTGGGCTCGGGGTTCGGCCTTTTGGGCCAAAAATCGACTAGGGTATGCCAGGGAGGATGAGGATCATCCCAGTGTGGTCCGTTTAATTTTTTGTGGCCAATTGGGTGGACAAACGGGGGAAATGGCATGAATGGGGCATTTTCGGGCCAAATCGGTGTGTTATAGCCCATGGTTTTGGGGTGGGCCCAGAGTTCGGGTGTGTTCTGGGCCAAAAATTGACCCGGGCATGCTATAAAGGTTAGGGATCGTCCCAGTGTGATCCGTTTAATTTTTAGTGGACATTTTGATGGACGAACGAGTGAAATGGCTCGAACAGGGTATTTTTTGCCAAATCGGTGAGCTATAGCCCATGGTTTTTGGGGGAGGGCCCAGGGTCTGGGTGTGTTGTGTGCCAAAAATTGACCGAGGCGAGCCAGGGATATTGGGAATAATCCTACTATGGTTCATTTTATCTTTTGAGGTCATTTGAGTGGATGAATGGGAGAAATGGCGTGAAATTTCCATTTTCAGGCCAAATCAGTGTGCTATAGCCCACGAATTTGGGTGTGGCCCCAAGGTTCATGCTAGCCGTAGGCTGGAGATTAACCGAGGCATGTCAGGGAGATTGGGGATCAGCCTTGTGTGGTTCGTTTAACATTTTTTGGCCATTTGGGTGGACAATCGAGTAAAGTGGTGCCAACGAGGCATTTCTGGGCCAAATTGGTGTGCTATAGACCACGATTTTATGGGTTGGCTCGAGTTTCGGGTGCTTTTTGGGCCAAAAATCAACTAGGGAATTCCAAGTAGGATGTGGATCATCCCAGTGTGGTCCGTTTAATTTTTCGTGGCCAATTGGGTGGACAAACGTGGGAAACAGCATGAATGGGGCATTTTCGGGCCAAATCGGTGTGCTGCCCATGGTTTTGGGGTGGGCCCAGGGTTCGGGCATGTTGTGGGCCAAAAATCGACCGGGGCATGCTAGAAAGGTTAGAGATCATCCCAGTGTGATCTGTTTAATTTTTAGTGGACATTTGGGTGGACGAATGAGTGAAATGGCTCGAACAGGGTATTTTTTGCCAAATCGGTGAGCTATAGCCCATGGTTTTTGGGGGAGGACCCAGGGTCTAGGTGTGTTGTGTGACAAAAATCGACTGGGGTGAGCCAGGGATATTGGGGATCATCCTACTATGGTTCATTTTATTTTTCGAGGTCATTTGAGTAGATGAACGGGCAAAACAGCGTGAAAGGTCCATTTTCAGGCCAAATCAGTGTGCTATAGCCCACGATTTTGGGTGTGGGTCCAAGGTTCGGGCGAGCCGTAGGCTGAAGATTAACCGAGGCATGTCAGGGAGGTTGAGGATTGTCCCAGTGTGGTTCGTTTAAATTTTTGTGGTCATTTGGGTGGACAAACGAACAAAGTGGTGCCAACGAGGCATTTCTGGGCCAAATCGGTGTGCTATAGCCCACGGTTTTGGGGTCGGCTCATGTTCCGGGCGTGTTGTAGGTGAAAAATTAATCGGGGCATGCTAGGGAGGTTGGGGTTCATCCTAGTATGGTTCGTTTAATTTTTCGTGACCATTTGGGTGGACAAATGGGCGAAGTAGCGTGAACGGGGCATTTTTCGGCTAAATTGGTGTGCTATAGCACACGGTTTTGGGGGTGGGCTTGGGGTCCGAGCATTCTGTGGGTCAAAAATTTATCGGGGCATACCAGGACAGTTGGGGATCATCCTAGTGTGGTCCATATAATTTTGAGTGGCAATTTGGGTGGAGAAACGGGAGAAACGGCGCGAACGAGGCATTTTTTGGCGTGCTATAACCCATGATTTCGAGGGTGGGCCTAGGATTCGGTCGTGCTATAGGCCAAATATCTATCAAGGAATTCTAGAGAGGTTGGGGATCGTCACAGTGTGGTCCGTTTAATTTTTTGTGACCATTTGGGTGGTCAAATGGGCGAAGCGGTGCGAACGAGGCATTTTCAGGCAAAATCGGTGTGCTATAGCCCACGATTTTAGGGGTGGACCCAGTATTCGGGTGTGCTGTGGGTTGAAAATCGACCGAAACATGCCAGGGAGGTTGGGATCACCCCAGTATAGTTCGTTTAATTTTTTGTGGACATTTGGGTGGACAAACGGGCGAAACGATGTGAACGTGGCATTTTTGAACCAAATTGGTGTGCTGTAGCCCGCGATTTTGGGGTTGGGCTCGGGGTCTGGGTGTGCTGTGGGTCGAAAATCGATCGGGGCATGCTAGGGAGGTTGGGGATCATTCCAGCATGGTCCGTTTAATTTTTCAAGGCCATTTGGGTGGACAAATCGGCGAAACAGTGCGAACTGGGGATTTTTGGGCTAAATCGACGTGCTATATCATACGATTTCAAGGGTGGACTCAGGGTACGTGCGTGTTGTGGGCCAAATATTGACCGGGGTGTGATAGTGAGTTTGGGGATCACCCTAGTATGGTTCGTTTAATATTTCATGGCCATTTGTGTGAACAAACAGGCGTAACGGCGCTAACGGGGCATTTTCCTACCAAATCGGTGTGTTATAGCTCACGATTTTGGGGGTTGGCTTGAGGTTTGATCGTGCTGTGGGCCAAAAATTGACTGGGGCTAGCCAGGTAGGTTGGGTATCATCCCAGTGTGGTTCATTTTATATTTTGTGGCCATTTGGGTAGACAAACGGGTGAAACAATGAGAACGGGGCTTTTTCGGGCCAAATCGATGTGCTATAGCCCACGGTTTTAGGGGTGGGCCTCAGGTCTAGGCGTGCTATGGGTAAAAAATAGACCGTGGCATATCAGGGAGGTGGCAATCATCCTAGTGAGGTCCATTTAACTTTTTGTAGCTATTTGGGTAGACAAACAAGAGAAACGGAAAGAACAGAGCATTTCGTGCCAAATCGGTGTGCTATAGCCCACGATTTTGTGGGTGGACTCGGCGTTCAGTCATGCTGTGGTCTGAAATCCATCGGGGCATGCCAGGGAGGTTGGGGATCATCCCAGTGTGGTTGTTTTAAATTTTTGTGGTCATTTGGGTGGACAAACGAATGAAACAGTGCGAACGGGGTGTTTTCAGGCCTAATCAATGTGCTATAGCACACAACTTCGGGGGTGGGCCCTAGGTCCGTGCATGCTGTAGGCCAAAAATCGGCTGGGGCATGCCAGGAAATTTCAGTATCATCCAATTGAGGTTCGTTTAATTTATCATGGTTATTCGAGTAGACAAATGAGCAAAACGACATGAACAGGGCATTTTCGGGACTAATCGATGTGCTATAGCCTTTGGTTTAGGGGGTGGGCCCGGGCTTCGGAAGTGTTGTGTGACAAAATTGACCAGGGAGTGCCAGGGAGGTTGGGGATCATCCTAATATGGTTCGTTTAATTTTCCGTTTCCATTTGGATGGACAAACGGGCAAAACAGCGCGAATAGGGTATTGTCGGGCTAAATCGGTATGCTATATGCCACGGTTTTGGGGCTGGGCTCGGGTTCCGAGCGTACTGTAGGTTGAAATTCGACCGGAGCATGCTAGGGAGGTTATTGATCATCCCAGTGTGGTCCTTTTAATTTTTTGTGGATATTTGGGAGTACAAATGTGCAAACCGGCGTGAACGGGGTATTTTAAGACCAAATCAGTGTGCTTTAGTCCATGATTTTGGGGCGGGCCCAGGGTATGAATGTGCTATGGGTCCAAAATTGACTGGGGCATGCTAGGGAGGTTTGGGATCATCCTTGTGTGGTCCGTTTAGATTTTCATGGCCATTTGGATGGACAAACGGGCAAAACAGCGTGAATGGATTTTCGGGCCAAATCGATATGCTATGGTTTTGGGGGTGGGCCCGGGGTCCAGGCATGCTGTGGATCAAAAATCGACCGGGGCATGCCAGGAAGGTTAGAGATCATCCCACCTTGGTCCGTTCAATTTTTAGTTGCCATTTGGGTGGACAAACGAGCAAAATTGTGCGAACAAGGCATTTTTTTGTAGGCCTGGAGTCTACGCGTGCAGTGTGCCAAAAATCAATCAGGGCATACCAAGGAGGTTGGGGATTATACCACGATGATCTGTTTAATTTTTTATGGCCATTTAGGTGTGCAAACGGGAGAAACAGCACAGATGATGCATTTTTAGGCCTAATCATTGTGCTATAGACCATGATTTTGTGGGTGGTCTCGGGGTTTGGGTGCTTTTTGGGCCAAAAATCGACTAGGTCATGCCAGGGAGGATGTGGATCATCTCAGAGTGGTCCGTTTAATTTTTTTTGGCCAATTGGGTGGACAAACAGGGGAAACGGCATGAATGGGGCATTTTCGGGCTAAATCGGTGTGCTATAGCCCATGGTTTTGGGGTGGGCCCAGGGTCCGGGTGTATTGTGGGTCAAAAATTGACCGGGGCATGCTAGAAAGGTTAGGATCATCCCAAGGTGATCTGTTTAATTTTTAGCGTCCATTTGGGTGGACGAACGAGCGAAATGGCTCGAACAGGGTATTTTTTTCCAAATCGGTGAGCTATAGCCCATGGTTTTGGGGGAGGGCCTAGGGTCTGGGTGTGTTGTGTGCCAAAAATCGACCGGGGTGAGCCAGGGATATTGGGGATCATCCTACTATGGTTCATTTTATTTTTCAAGGTCATTTGAGTGGATTAACGGGCGAAACGGCGTGAAAGGTCCATTTTTAGGCCAAATCAGTGTGTTATAACCCACAATTTTGGGTGTGGGCCCAAGGTTCGGGCGAGCCGTAGGCCAAATATTGACCGGGGCATGTTAGGGAGGTTGGGGATCATCCCAGTGTGGTTTGTTTAACTTTTTGTGGCCATTTGGGTGGACAAACGGGCAAAGTGGTGCCAACGAGGCATTTCTGGGCCAAATCGGTGTGCTATAGGCCACGGTTTTAGGGCTGGGCTCAGGTTTCGGGCGTGTAGTAGGCCAAAAATTGATTGGGGAATGCCAGGGAGGTTGGGGTTCATCCCAGTATAGTTCGTTTAATTTTGAGTTGCCATTTTGGAGGACAAAGGAGAAAAATGGCGTGAATGGGGAATTATCGGGCCAAATTAATGTGCTATAGCCCATGATTTTGGAGGTGGGCACGGGGTCCGAGCGTCCTGTAGGACGACAATCAATCGAGAATGCGAGGGAGGTTGTGGATCATCCCAGTGTGGTCCGTTTAATTTTTTGTGGCTATTTGAGTGGACAAATGGGCAAAATGATGCAAATAGGGCATTTTCAGACCAAATCGGTGTGCTATAGCCTATGGTTTTGGGGGTGGGCCCGGGGTTCGATAGTGCTATAGGCTAAAAATCGTCCAGGGAATGCCAGTGAGGTTGGGGATCATCCCAGTGTGGTCCATTTAATTTTTCATGGACATTTGGGTGGACAAAAGGGGCATTTTTGGGCTAAATCGTTGTCCTATAGCCTACAATTTTGGGGGTGGGCTCGGGGTTCGAGCGTCCTATAGGCCAAAAATCGACTGGGCCATGCCAGAGAGGTTGGGGATCATTCTAGTATGGTTTTCTTAATTTTTCGTAGCCATTTGGGGGGAAATGAGCAAAATGACGTGAATGGGGAGTTTCCGCGCCAAATCGGTATGCTACCGCCCACAATTTTGGCAGTGGGCCTGGGTGTGCTGTGTGCCGAAAATCGATCAGGGTGTGCCAGGGAAGTTAGGGATCATCCTAGTGTGGTCCTTTAATTCTTTGCGTCCATTCGGGTGGACAAACGGGCAAAACGGCCTGAACGGGGCATTTTCAGGCCAAATCGATGTGCTCTAGCCCACGATTTCAGAGGTGTACTCGGGATCCGACCGTGCAGTGGTCCGCAAATCGACTGGGGCATGCCAGGAGGTTGGGGATCATCCCTGTGTGGTCCGTTTAATATTTTGTGGCCATTTGGGTGGACAAACCGGCAAAATGATATGAACGAGGCATTTTAGATCCAAATCGGTGTGCTATAGCCCACAGTTTTGGGGGTGGGCCCGGGGGTCCGGGTATGCTGTCGGCCAAAAATTGATCAAGGCGTGCCAGGGAGGTTAGGGATCATTCCAGTATGGTCCATTTAATTTTTTTTGTCCCTTTGGGTGGACTAACGGGCGATACTACGCGAATGGGGAATTTTAAGACAAAATCGGTATGCTATAGCCCACAGTTTTGGGGGAGGACTCGGGGTCCGGGCGTTCTGTGGGCCAAAAATCAACCAAGGAATTTTAGGGGTTTGAGTATCGTCCCAGTTTGGTCCGTTTAATTTTTTGTGGTCATTTGGATGGACAAACGGGCAAAATGGCGCGAATCAGGCATTTTCGAGCTAAATCGGTGTGCTATAGGCCACTGTTTTGGGGGTGGGCCTGGGGTTCGGGCATTCTGTTGGCCAAAAATCAATCGAGGTGTGATAGGGAGATTAGGGATCATCCCAGTATGGTCTGTTTAATATTTCATGGCTATTTGGGTGTACAAACGGGCAAAACGACGTGAACGGGGTATTTTCAAGAAAAATCAGTGTGCTATAGACCACGATTTTGGGTGTGGGCTCAAGGTTCGGTTGCGCTGTGGGCAGAAAATCAATGGAGGCATGTCGGGGAGGTTGGGGATCATCCCAGTGTGGTCCATTTAATTTTTTTAACCATTTGGGTGGTCAAACGGGCAAAGTGGCGCGAGCGAGGCATTTTCAGGCAAAATGGATGTGCTATAGCCCACAGTTTTTGGGGTGGACTCAATATCCGGGTGTGCTGTGGGTTGAAAATAGACCGGAGCATGACAGGGAGGTTGGAGATCATCCCATTATGGTTTGTTTAATTTTTCGTGGCCATTTGGGTAGATAAATGAGTGAAATAATGCGAACGGGGTATTTTTGAACAAAATCGGTGTGCTATAGCCTACGATTTTGGGGTTGGGATTGGGGTTTGGACGTGTGTGGGTAGAAAATTTACCGGGCCATTCCAGGGAGGTTGGGGATCATCTAGTGTGATTCGTTTAATTTTTTGTGGCAATTTGGGTGGACAAACGGGCAAAACTATGCGAATGAGGCATTTTTGAACCAAATCGGTGTGCTATATATAGCCAATGATTTTGGGGTTGGACTCGGGGTCCGAGCGTGCTGTAGGCTGAAAGTCGACCGGGGCATGGTAGGGAGATTAGGGATCATCTAAGTGTGGTCTGTTTAATTTTTTGTGGCCATTTGGGAGGACAAAGGGGCGAAACGGTGTGAACAAGGCAGTTTAAGGCCAAATCGATGTGCTATAGTCCCCGATTTTGGGGTGGGCCCGGGGTATGGATGTGCTATGGGTAAAAAATATACCGGGGCATGATAGGGAAGTTGGGGATCATCCCCGTGTGGTTTTTTTAATTTTTCATGGCCATTTGGGTGGATAAACGGGCAAAACAGTGCGAACGGGACATTTTTGGGCCAAATCGATGTGCTATGATTTTGGGGGTGGGCCCGTGGTCCATGCATGCTGTGGGCGAAAAATCGACCGGTGCATACCAAGAAGGTTCTAAATCATTACAGTGTGGTCTATTTATATTTAGTGGATATTTGGGTGGATAAATGGGCAAAATGGTCCAAACAGGATATTTTTTAGCCAAATTGGTGTGCTATAGCCCATGGTTTCGGGGGTGGGCTTGGGGTCTAGGCATGCTGAGGGCCAAAAATCAACCGGGGCTTGACAAAGAGGTTGGGGATTATCCCACGATGGCCAGTTTAATTTTTTGTGGCCATTTGGGTGGACAAACAGGGAAACGGCACGAATGGTGCATTTTCGGGCCAAATCATTGTGCTATAGCCCACAGTTTCATAGGTGGGCTCGGGGTCTGGGCGTGCTGTGTGATGCAAATCGACCGTGGTGAGCCAGAGATATTGGGGATCGTCTTACTATGGTCCATTTAGATTTTTGTGGCCATTTGGGTGGTCAAACGGGTGGAACAGCACAAACGGTGCATTTTCAGGCCTATTCGATGTGTTGTAGCTTATGATTTTGGGTGTGGGCCCAGTGTTCGAGTGTGACGTAGGACAAAAATTTATTGGGGCATGCCAGGGAGGTTGGGGCTCATCCCAGTGTGGTTTGTTTAATTTTTCATGGCCATTTGGGTTGACAAACGGGCAAAATGGTGCCAACGAGGTATTTTCAAGCAAAATCGGTGTGCTATAGCCCACAGTTTCGGAGGTGGGCTCGGGGTTCAACCGTGAAGTAGGCTAAAAATCGATCGAGGAATGCCAGGAGGTTGGGGTTCATCCCAGTGTGGTCAGTTTAATCGTGGCCATTTGGGTGGACAAACGGGCAAAACGATGTGAACGAGGCATTTTTGGGCCAAATCGATGTGCTATAGCCCATGCTTTTGGGGTTGGGCCCAGGGTCTAGGTGTGCTGTGGGGAAAAAATTGATTGCGGTATGCCAGGGAAGTAAGGGATCATCCCAGTGTGGTCCTCTAATTTTTTATTTCTATTTGGATGGACAAACGAGCGAAATGACATGAACAGGGTATTTTTGGGTCAAATTGGTATGCTATAGCCCACTATTTTGGGGGTGGGCCCGGGGTTCAGGTGTGTTATGGGCCAAAAATCGATCGAGGTGTGCCAGGGAGGTTGGGGATCATCCCAGTTTGGTCTGTTTAATTTTTCATGGCTATTTGGATTGACAAACAGGCAAAACAGCGTGAATGGGGCATTTTTGGGATAAATCGGTGTGCTATAGTCCACGGTTTCAGGGTTGGGCTCAGGGTCTGGGCGTGATGTGGGCCAAAAATAAATTGAGGCATTCCAGGGTGGTTGAGGATCATCCCAGTGTGGTCTATTTAATTTTATATGGCGCGAACGGGGTATTTTCGGGCCAAATTGTTGTGCTATAGCCCACAATTTTGTGGGTGGGTCCGAGGTCCACGCGTGCTGTGGGTCGAAAATCGATCGGAGCATGCGAGGGAAATTGGGGATTGTCCCATTGTGCTTCTTTTAATTTTTCTTTGCCATTTGGGTGGACAAACGGGAGAAACAATGCGAACGGAGCATTTTCAAGCCAAATCGGTGTGCTATAACCAACGGTTTTGGGGGTGGGCTCGGGGTCTGGGCATGCTGTGGGTTGAAAATTGATCGGGGTGTGCCAGAGAGGCTGGGGATCATCCCAGTGTTTTCCGTATAGTTTTTATGGATATTTCGATCGACAACTCGATGATACAGCACAAACAAGGCATTTTTGGGCCAAATCGGTGTGCTATTGCCCACAGTTTTGGGGGTGGGCTAGGGGTTTGGGCTTGCTGTGGGCTAAAAATAGACTTGGGCATGACAACCATGTTGGTGATCATCCCATTATGGTTCTTTTAATTTTTCGTGTCTATTTAGCGGGACAAACGAGCGAAATAGCGTGAATGGGGCATTTTCAAGCCAAATCGGTCTTCTATAGCCCATTTTTTTAGGGGTGGGCCTGGGGTCCGGGTGTGTTGAGGGTCAAAAATCAACTGGGGTATGCCAGGGAGGTTAGGAATCGTCCCAGTGTGGTCCGTTTAATTTTTGTGGCTATTTGGGTGGATAGACGAGCGAAACAGCACGAACAGGGCATTTTCGAGCCAAATTGGAGTCGTATGGCCCATGGTTTTTGGGGTGGGCTCGGGGTTCGGGCATGATGTTGACCAGAAATTGACCGGGGTATGCCAAGAAGGTTAGGGATCGTACCAGTGTGTTCCATTTAATTTTTATTGTCATTAGGAAGGAAAAACGAGCAAAATAGCGCGAACGGAGTATTTTTCGGCAAAATTAATGTGCTATAGCCTACAGTTTTGGGGGTGGGCCAGTGGTCTGGGCATGCTGTGGGCCAAAAATTGATCGGGCCGAGCCAGGGATATTGAGGATCATCCCACTATGGTTCGTTTAATTTTTTATGTCCAGTTGGGTGGACAAATGGGCGAAACTGCACAAACGGTATATTTTTGGGCCAAATCAGTGCGCTATAGTCCACGGTTTAGGGGGTGGGCCCGGTGTTCAGGCGTGCTGTGGCCTAAAATTGACTGTGGCAAGCCAGGAAGGTTGGGTATCATCCCAATACAGTTCGTTTGATATTTTATGGCCACTTGGGTGGACAAACGGTGTAAACAGTGTGGTCGGGGCATTTTCAGGAAAAATCGATATGTTGTAGCCCGCGGGTTCGAGGGTGGGCTTGGGGTTCTAGCGTGCTGTAGGCCAAAAATTTATTGGGCCATGCCAGGGAGTTTAGGGATCATCCCAGCATGGTCCGTTAATTTTTTTTGTGGCCATTTGGGTGGACAAACGGGCAAAACTACGCGAATGAGGCATTTTTAGGATAAATCAGTGTGTTATAGCCCACGATTTTGGGGGTAGGTCCGGAGTCCAAGCATGCTGTGGGCTGAAAATTGACTGTGGCATGCCAGAGAGGTTGGGGATCATCCCAGTATGGTCAGTTTATATTTCGTGGACATTTGGGTGGACAAACGGGTGAAACGGCATGAACGGTGTATTTTTGGGCTAAATCGATGTGCTATAGCCCACGGTTTCGGGGGTAGTCCCGGGGTTCGGGCGTGCTGTGGGCTAAAAATCGACTGGGGCATTCCAGTGAGGCTGGGGATCATCTTGGTGTGGTCCCTTTAATTTTCCGTGGCCATTTGGGTGGACAAACGGGAAAAACACCACAAACGGCGCATTATCGAGCCAAATTGATGTGCTATAGCCCATGGTTTTGGGGGTGGGCTCAGGGTTCGAGCGTGTTTTAGGCCGACAATCGATCGGGTCATGACAGGGAGGTCGGGGATCATTCCACTATGGTACGTTTAATTTTTTGTGGCCATTTGTATAGACAAACGGGCAAAAAAATGCGAATAGGGCTTTTTCGATCCAAATCGGTGTACTATAACCCACAATTTTGGGGGTGGGTCTGGGGTTCTATTGTGCTGTAGGCTAAAAATCGATCAGGGCATGCCAGGGAGGTTGGGATTGTCCAAGTGTGGTCCATTTAATTTTTCATGGCCATTTGGGTGTACAAATGGGCAAAACGGCGCGAACATGTCATTTTCTGGTAAAATCGGTATGCTATAGCTCATGATTTCGGGGGTGGGCCTGAGTTTCGAGTGTGCTGTCAGCCAAAAATTGACCGGGCTATGCCAGTGAGGTTGGGAATCATTCTAGTATGGTCTGTTTAATTTTTCGTTGCCATTTGGGTTGACAAACAGCCGAAACGGCCTAAACAGTGCTTTTTCGGGCTAAATCGGTGTGCTATAGCAGACGGTTTTGGGGGTGGACCAAGGTTTCGGGCACGCTGTGGGCCGAAAATTGATCGGTGGATGCCAGGGAGGTTGGGGATCATCCCAGTGCGGTTCGTTTTATTTTTCATGACTATTTGGGTGGACAAACAGGCAAAACAGTACGAACAGGGAATTTTTGGGCTAAATTGGTGTGCTATAGTACACGGTTTCAGGTGTGGGCTCAGATCCCGAGCATGCTGTAGGCCAAAAATCAACCGGAGAGTGTCAAGGAGGTTGGGGATCATCCCAGTGTGGTCCGTTTAATTTTTCATGGCTATTTGGGTAGACAAACAGGAAAAATGGGGAAAATGAGGCATTTTTTGGCCAAATTGGTGTGTTATAGCCCACGGTTTTGGGAGTGGGCTCGGGGTCCGGGCGTGCAGTGGTTCGTAAATTGATTGGGCCATACCAAGGGGTTTAGGATCATCCCAGTATGGTCCATTTAATTTTTTGTAGCAATTTGGGTAGACAAATAGTAGAAATGGCACGAGTGGTGCATTTTAGGGCTATATTGAAGTGCTATAGCCCACGGTTTTGGGGGTGGGCCCGAGGTCTGGGCGTGTTGTGGGCCAAAAATTGACCGGAGCATGTAAGGGAAGGTTGGGGATCATCCCAGTGTGATTTATTTAATTTTTTATGGTAATTTAGGTAGACAAACGAGCGAAACACGGCGAACAGTATGTTTTTGGGCCGAATTGGTGCGCTATAGCCCACGGTTTTGGGGGTGGGTCTGAGGTACGGGCATGCTGTGGGTCGAAAATTGACCGGGGCATGCCAAGGAAGTTGGGGATCGTCTACGTGTGGTCCGTTTAATTTTTCATGGTCATTTGGGTGGACAAACGGGCGAAACAACATGAACGGGGCATTATTGGGCAAAATGAATGTGTTATAGCCTACGGTTTTGGGGGTGGGCTCGGGGTTCGAGCGTGTTGTGGGATGAAAATCGATCGAGGCATGCTAGGAAGATTAGGGATCATCCCAGTGTGGTCCGTTTAATTTTTCGTGGCTATTTAGTGGAAAAATTGGTAAAATGATATGAATAGGGCTTTTTGATCTAAATCAGTGTGCTATAGCCTATGATTTCGGAGGTGGGCTCGGGGTCCAATTGTGCTGTAGGCTAAAAATCAATCGGGGCATGCCAGGGAGGTTGGGGATCGACCAAGTGTGGTTCGTTTATTTTTTCTTGTACATTTGGGTGGACAAATGGGCAAAACGGTTTGAGCATTGCATTTTTGGCAAAATCAATATGCTATAGCCCACGGTTTTGGGGGTGGGCCCGAGTTTTAGGTGTGCTGTCTGCCAAAAATTGACCAGGCTGTGCCAAGGAGGTTGGGGATTATCCCAGTGTGGTCTGTTCAATTTTTTGTGGCCATTTGGGTTGATAAACAGCTAAAACTGTGCAAATAGTGCATTTTTAGGCCAAATCGGTGTGCTATAGCCCACAGTTTTGGGGATGGGCCAAGGGTCCAGGCGTGATATGGGCTGAAAATTGACTGGGGTGTGCCAGGAAGGTCTTTTATCATCTCAGTGAGGTCTGTTTAATTTTTTGTATCCATTTGCTTAGACAAGCGGGCAAAACAGTGCAAACGTGGCATTTTCGGGCCAAATCAATGTCCAATAGCCCACGGTTTCAGCTGTTGGCTCGGGGTTTGGGCATGCTGTGGTCAAAAAATCAACCGAGGCATGCCAGGGAGGTTGGGATCATCCCAATATGGTCTGTTTAATTTTTTGTGGCCATTTGGAAGTACAAACAGTTGAAACGGCGTGTACCGGGCATTTTTGGGCCATATCGTAGGCTATAGCCCAAGGTTTGGGGGTTGGACCTGGGTTCCGGATGTTCTGTGGGCCTAAAATTGATAGGCGCATACCAGGGAGGCTGAGGATCATTTTAGTTTAGTTTTTTTAAATTTTTGTGGCCATGTAGGTGAACCAACGGGCAAAACTGCGCAAATAGGGCATTTTCGGGCCAAATCGATGTGTTATAGCCCACGGTTTAGGGGGTGGGCCTGGGGTTCGGGTGTGCTGTAGTCCAAAAATTGATCGAGGCATGCAAGGGAGGATGGGGATCATCTCAGTGATGTCCATTTAATTTTTCGTGGCTATTTGGGTGAACAAACAGGCGAAAATGCGCGAACGGGGCACTTTCAGGCCAAATCGGTGTGCTATAGCCCACGATTTTGGGGTTGGGCCTGGGGTATGGATGTTCTATGGGCCAAAAATAGATTGGGGCATAATATGGAGGTTGGTGATCATCCCAGTGTTATCCTTTTAAGTTTTCGTGGCCATTTGGGTGGATAAATGGGTGAAACGGTATGAACGGGGCATTTTTGGGCTAAATCGATGTGCTATAACCCATGGTTTTGGGGGTGGGATTGGGATCCGACCTTGATGTGGGCTGAAAATATACCGAGTCATACCAGGAAAGTTAGGGATCATCCCAGTGTTGTCTGTTTAATTTTTAGTGGTCGTTTGAGTGGACAAACAGGCGAAATAGCGTGAATGGGGCATTTTTCGGCCAAATCACAATGCTATAGCCCACAGTTTTGGGGGTGGGCCTGGTTCTAGGCGTTCTATGGGCCAAAAATTGATCGGGGCATATAAGGGAGGTTGGGGATCTCCCACTATGGTCCGTTTAATTTTTCATGGCCATTTAGGTGGATAAACGGGAGAAACGGTGTGAAAGGTGCATTATTGGGCTAAATCGGTGTGCTATAGCCTACGGTTTCATGGGTGGGCCGGGGTTCGGGGCGTGTTATGGGCCAAAACATGACTGAGGCATGCCAAGGAGGTTGGGGATCATTCCAGTATGGTTCGTTTAAATTTTCGTGGCCATTTGGGTGGACAAACAGGCAAAACGGTGCAAACGGGACATTTTTCGGGCCAAATCGGTTGCTATAGCCTATGATTTTGGGGTGGGCCTGGGGTCCGGCCGTGATGTGGGATGAAAATTTTTCGAGGTATACCAGGAAGGTTAGGGATCATCCCAGTGTGGTTCGTTTAATTTTTAGTGACCATTTGAGTGGACAAATGGGTGAAATAGAGCAAATAGGGAATTTTTAGTCCAAATTGGTGTGCTATAGCCCATGGTTTCGGGGGTGGTCCTGGAGTCTGGGCATTCTGTAGGCCAAAAATTGATTGGGGCATGCCATGGAGGATAGGGATCGTCCCATTATGATCTGTTTAATTTCGTGGCCATTTGGGTTGTCAAACGGGCAATACGATGCGAACGATGCATTTTTGGGCGAAATCATTGTGCTATAGCCCATGGTTTTAGGAGTGGACCCAGGGTCCAGGCTTGCTGTGGGCAAAATATCTATTGAGGCATGCCAGGGAGGTTGGGTATCATCCCAGTATGGTCCGTTTAATTTTTTGTGGCCATTTGGGTGGACAAACAGGGAAAACAGGGCAAACGAGGCATTTTCAGGCCAAATTGGTGTGCTATAGCTCATGATTTTGGGGGTGGGATTAGGGTCCGAGCATGATGTAGTCCAAAAATCGACCGGGGCATGCTAGGGAGGTTGGGGATCATCCCAGTGTAGTCCTTCTAATTTTTCATGGCCATTTGGTTGGACAAAGAGGCAAAACGGGAAAACGAGGCATTTTTGGGCCAAATTAGTGTGCTATAGCCCACGGTTTTGTGGGTGGGCCTGGGGTCCGGGCATGTTGTGGTTCAAAAATTATCGGGGTATGTTAGGGGGTTGAGGATCATCCCAGTATGGTCCGTTTAATTTTTCATAGCCATTTGGGTGGATAAACGGTCGAAACAGTGTGAACGGGATATTTTAGGGCCAAATCGAAGTGCTATAGCCCATGATTTTAGGGGTGGGCCCGGGGTCTGGGCGTACTATGGGCCAAAAATCGACCGAGGAATTGATGTGTGAGTTGATGCTAACACATTTGAGTCTTTTAACTCTAAATAATTGCGAAGTCTTCAGCAAAGTTTGCAAGCCGTCAGAGATGTGGTAAGCTACCAGAAAAAGGCGTCAGAAAGAACAGTGAAGAAGAGTTGTTGGACGAAGGTGACGACATTCTCAATATGTTGTCACAAGTGTGGTAAGCCGTCAGAAGATTCCATCAAGTGGGATAGAACATGGTGAAATAAGCTGAAGGTCTGATGACATTTGCTACACGCCGTCACTCCTCTGGTAAGCCGTTGGAGGACATCGTCAGAGTGAGGTAAAACAGGTTAAGAAGGCATGACTTCTGATGACATATCTGAGATGCCATCAGAAGCCTGACGATCAACACCAATATGCCATCACCTAAATTCGAGCCCAACTGTGATTTTATTATTTTATTACCTTAATTAGGCTTTAGTATAATTAGCATCTTTTAGGGTTTCATTCACAACTTTGAAAGCAGCTTTAGACATCTTGTAACTTAGTAAAGGGGAGTTCACTTGTTTTTGACTCTCTTAACTCAGAATTCAATTTTCCATCCTTTGATTTAGTTGAGGGAAATTCTTATTGTACTTGAAGGAGAAACAACTTTGAATTTCATCTTTTGTAAGTTCACTTGCTTTAAGTTATGAATATAATCTTTGTTATCTCTTTCTATCTTATGAGCAACTAAAACCCACAACTAGGGTTGTGGGATCTATGATTATTATTTCATTGATTCAATAGTTGGATTAGGATTTGAGTGATTGCGGGAACGTCTTGAAATTCTGTTGTTTTAACTGGAATCTATTGGTTGCAAACATTAGGTTATGCCTTAGGTTTTATTTGATTCTAACGGAGAAATAGACTAGAAGTCGTGAGTTATCAACACGGACTCGAAAGCTACCAACCTTCTGTTTAATGATTGATGCCGTAACTGGATTAATCTACCTGAGATAACATCCGTTTGGATATAGATAAATTATCTAAGTTTGAGAGAATTAGATAATAAATTATCTGGTGAGGTCGAGAGATAAGTCAGATAGTTTCATCGGCAAGGATAATCTGTTGTTCCCACCTATCACGAGAATCATGAACAGTTATTATTCAATAGAGATTAATAGTCATAGTGATTACAACCCTAGTTTCTCTATAACATTGATTCAAAATATTGAAATCTAAGTTTTGAGTTCTAAAATAAGTTGAAACGTTAAAATTTGTTTGATTGATAAAAACCCCTATTTTGTCTTTTCTTATTATTTATTTGAATTTAACTTGTAGCTATAGTTTCAAACTAGTTTAATATGCACTCATATTATTCCCTGTGGATTCGACCTCTATGCCAAAGTTGGGTAAATATATTAACGACGACCGCCTTGTACTTATTTGAGGTATAAATTGAGCGTTATCAGGCGTATCAGGGAGGTTAGGGATCATCCCAGTGTGTTTCGTTTAATTTTTGATGGTCATTTAGGTGGTCAAATGGAAGAAATGGCATGAACGGGGCATTATTGGACCAAATCGATGTGCTATAGCTAACGATTTTGGGGGTTAAAGATCTTCCCAGTGTGGTCCGTTTAATTTTTCATGGTAATTTGAGTGGGAAAACAAGCAAAACGATGTAAATAAGGCATTTTTGGGCCAAATCGGTGGCTATAGCCCACGGTTTTGGGGTGGGCCTGGGGTCCGATTGTTCTGTAGGCCAAAAATTGATCGAGAAATTCCAGGGAGGTTGGGGATCATCCTAGTGTGGTCCGTTTAATTTTTCATGGCCATTTGGATGGATAAATGGGAAAAATAGTACAAACAAGGCATTTTCGAGAAAAATCGGTATGCTATAGCCCACGATTTTGTGGGTGGGCCCGGGGCCCAGGCGTGTTATGGGTCAAAAATCAACCGAGGAATGCCAAGGAGGTTTGGGATCATCCCAATATGGTTCGTTTAATTTTTCATGCCCATTTGGGTGGACAAACGGGTGAAACGGCGTGAATAGGTCATTTTTGGGCCAAATCAGTGTGCTATAGCCTATTGTTTCGAGGGTGGCCCAGGGATCCGGGCCTGCTATGCGCCAAAAATCAATTGGGGCATGCCAAAGAGGCTGGAAGTTGTCCCAGTGTGGTCCGTTTAATTTTTTATGGCTCTTTGGGTGGACAAACGGGTGAAACGGCGCAAACGGGGCATTTTTATGCCAAATCGGTGTGCTATATATCACGATTGTGGGGGTGGGCCCTGTTTTTGGGCGTGCTGTAGGCCAAAAATTGATCAAGGAATGCTAGGGAGGTTGGGGATGGTCCCAGTATAGTCCGTTTAATTTTTTGTATCTATATGGGTGGACAAATGGGCGAAACGGCGCGAACGACGCATTTTTTGGCCAAACCAGTGTGCTATAGCCCACTATTTTAGGGGTGGGCCTAGGTTTCAAGAGTGCTGTGGGCCAAATATTAACGAGGGTATGCCAAGGAGGTTGGGGATTTTCCCTTTATGGTTCATTTAATTTTTCGTGGTCATTTGGATTGACAAACAGGTGAAACGGCGTGAACGGGGTATTTTGGGCTAAATTAGTGTGCTATAGCCTACGGTTTTGGGGGTGGACCTGGGGTTCGGGTGTGCTATGGGCCTAAAATCGACCGGGGCATGACAGGGAGGTTGGTGATCATCCCAGTGTCATCCTTTTAATTTTTCTTAGCCATTTAAGTGGACAAATGGCCAAAACGGCACAAACGAGGCATTTTCGAGATAAATCGGTGTCCAATATCTGATGGTTTTAGGGGTGGGGTCGGGGTTCAGACGTGCTGTGGGCTAAAAATCGATCGGGGTGTGCTAGGGAGGTTGGGGATCATCCCAATATGGTCAGTTTAATTTTTAGTGGCCATTTAGATGGACAAATTGTTGAAACCGCGTGAATGGGAAATTTTTGGGCCAAATTGGTGTGCTGTAGCCGACCATTTTGGGTGTGGGTCCGGTGTCCAAATGTGCTGTGGGTAGAAAATTGACTAGGGCATGCCAGGGAGGTTGGAGATCATTCTAGTGTGGTCAGTTTAATTTTTTGTGGACATTTGGGTGGACCAACGGGCGAAATGGTATGAACGGGGCATTTATTGGCTAAATCGATATGCTATAGCCCACAGTTTTGGGGGTGGGCCTGGGGTTCAAGCGTGCAATGGGACAAAAATTGACTGGGGAATGCCAGGGAGGTTGGGGATCATCTCAGTGTGGTCCTTTAATTTTTCTGGCTATTTGGGTGGATAAACGGGCAAAACGGCCCGAACGGGCCATTTTCAGGCCAAATCGGTGTGCTATACCCCATGGTTTCAGGGGTGGGCCCGTGCTTCGGGTGTGATGTAGGCCAAAAATTAACTAAGGGATGCTAGGAAGGTTAGGGATAGTCCCAGTGTAGTTTGTTTAACTTTTTGTGGCCATTTAGGTGGACAAACGTGCAAAACGGTGCAAACAAGGCATTTTTAGACCAAATCTGTGTGCTATAGCCCTCAGTTTTAGGGGTGGGACCAGGGTCCAAGTGTCCTGTAGTTGAAAAATCAATTAGAGCTTTCCAGGGAGGTTGGGGATCATCCCAGTGTAGTTCGTTTTATTTTTCCTACCCATTTGGGTGGACAAATGGGCGAAACGGCCCGAGCAGGGCATTTTTGGGCTCAATCGGTGTACTATAGCCCATGGTTTCAGGGATGGGCCTGGGTTACGGGTGTGCTGTGGAATGAAAATTGACTGGGGCATACCAGGGAGGTTGGAAATCATCCCAGTGTGGTCCATTTAATTTTTCATGGGCATTTGGGTGGACAAACGGACGAAAAGATGCGAACGGGGCATTTTAAGGCCAAATTGGTATGTTGTACTTCACGGTTTCAAAGGTGGGCCCAGGTTTCGGGCGTTCTTTGGGCATTTTTGTGGCCATTTGGCAGGACAAACAAGAGAAATTGGGCGAACGGGACATTTTCCCGCCAAATTGGTGTGTTATAGCCCATGGTTTCGAGGGTAGACTCGGGTTTCGGGTGTGCTGTAGGCCAAAAGTCGATCGGCATATCTGAAAGGTTGGGGATCAACCTAGTGTGTTCCATTTAATTTGTCGTGGCTATTAGGGTGGACAAATGGGCGAATCGGGGCAAAACTGGTTCAACAGAGCATTTTCAAGTCAAATCAATGTGCTATAGCCCATCGTTTTGGGGGTGGGCCCGAGGTCCGGGCGTGCTGTGGATCAAAAATCAATAGGGCTATGATATGGAGGTTGAGGATCATCCCAGTGTTGTCTCTTTAAGTTTTCATGGCTTTTCGGGAGGACTAACGGGCGAAAGAGCACAAATGGGGCATTTTTGAGCCAAATCAGGGTATGAGCGTGTTGTGGTTTGAAAATCTACCGAGGCGTGCCAGGAAGGTTGGCTATCATGACAGTGTGGTCTGTTCAATTTTTCGTGCCCAATTGGGTGGACAAATGGGCAAAACAGCGCGAACAATACATTTTTGGATAAAATTGGTGTGCTATAGCCCATGGTTTTGGGGGTGGGCTCGGGGTTCGGGCATACTGCGGTTCAAAAATTGACTGGGGCATGCCAGGGGGTTGAGTATCATCCCACTGTGGTCCATTTTATTTTTCGTATCCATTTGGGTGAACAAATGGGTGAAACGGCGCAAACGGGGCATTTTAAGGCTAAATCGAAGTGCTATAGCCCACGGTTTTAGGGGTGGGCTCGGGGTTCGAGCGTTCTGTGGGCCGAAAATCAACTGAGAAGTGACAGGGAGGTTGGGGATCATCCAAGTGTGGTCCATTTAATTCTTTTTGGCCATTTGAGCAGACAAATGGGCAAAACGATGCAAATAGGGCATTTTCAGGCCAAATCAATGTACTACAGCCCATGATTTTAGCATGGGCTCGGGGTTCGATTGTGCTTTAGGCCAAAAATCAACCGATGAATGTCAGGGAGGTTGTGTATCATCCCAGTTTATTTCGTTTAATTTTTTATTGCTATTTGGGTTGACAAACGGACGAAACGGTGCGAACAGGGCATTTTTGGTAAAAATAGGTATGTTATAGTCCACGGTTTTGTGGGTGGGACTGGGGCCCATGCATGCTGTGGGTCAAAAATCGATCGGCACATGCCAGGGAGGTTGGGGATTACCTCAGTATGGTTCGTTTAATTTTTCGTGCCCATTTGGGTGGACAAACGAGCGAAACAGCATGAACAAGGCATTTTCGGGCAAAATCGGTGTCCTATAGCCCATTGTTTTGGGGTTGGACCCAGAGTCCGAGCGTGCTATGCCCCAAAAATCAATCGGGGCATGCCATAGAGGTTAGAGATTATCCCAGTGTGGTATGTTTAATTTTTCATGGCCATTTGGGTGGACAAACGGGTGAAACAGCGCAAACGGGGCATTTTTGTGCCAAATCGGTATGCTATAGCCCACGGTTTTAGGAATGGGCCCTGGGTTTGGGCGTGCTGTGGGCCAAAAATCAACTGGGGCATACTAGGGAGTTCGGAGATGGTCCCAGTGTGATCCGTTTAATTTTTCGTGGCTATATAGGTGGACAAACGGGTGAAACAGCATGAATGGGGCATTTTTTGGCCAAATCGGTGTGCCATAGCCCACTGTTTTGGGGGTGGACCTGGGTTTCGAGCGTGCTGTGGGACAAAAATTAACCATGGTGTGCTAGGGAGGTTGGGGATCATCCCTGTGTAGGTCGTTTAATTTTTCGTGATCATTTGGATTGACAACCGGGTGAAACAGCGCAAACGAGGCATTTTCGGGCCAAATCAGTGTGCTACAACCTACGGTTTGGGGGTGGGCCCGGGGTCCGGATGTCCTCTGGGCCTAAAATCGACTGGGGCATGACAGGGAGGTTGGTCATCATCCGAGTATTGTTCGTTTAATTTTTTGTAGTCATTTGCATGGATAAACAGGCAAAACGGCACGAAAGGGGCATTTTTGGGACAAATCGGTGTCCAATAGCCAATGGTTTTGGGGGTGGGGTCGGGGTTCGGGCGTGCTGTAGGCTAAAAATCAACCGGGGTGTGCTAGGGAGGTTTGGGATCTTTCGAATGAGGTTTGTTTAATTTATCGTCTCCATTTGGGTGGACAAACTATTGAAACAGCGTGAATGGGGCATTATCGGTCTAAATCGGTGCGCAATAGCCCACGGTTTTGGGTGTAGGCTCAGTGTCCAGTTGTGCTTTGGGCAGAAAATTGAATGGGGCATGCCAGAGAGGTTGGTAATCATTTTAGTGTATTCCGTCTAATTTTTAGTGGCTATTTGGGTGGACAAATCGGCAAAATGGGGAGAACAGAGCAATTTTAGGCTAAATCGGTGTGCTATAGCCCACGGTTTAGGGGGTAGGCTCGGGGTCCAGGAGTCTGTAGACGAAAATTGACCGGGGCATGTCAAGGAGGTTGGGGATCATCCCAGTATTGTTCGTTTAACTTTTCGTGGCCATTTGGGTGGACAAACAGGCAAAACGATGCAAACGAGGCATTTTTGGGCCTGATTGGTATGCTATAGCCCTCGGTTTATGGGGTGGGCCCAGGGTCCGAGTGTACTGTAGGCCAAAAATTGATTGGAACTTTGCAGGGAGGTTGGGGATCGTCCTAGTGTTGTTCGTTTAATTTTTTGTTCACATTTGGGTGGACAAACGGGCAAAATGGCCCGAGGAGGGCATTTTCGAGCTAAATCGATGTACTATAGCCCATGGTTTCAAGGGTGCGCCGAGGGTGCGGGCGTACTGTGGGTTGAAAATCGACTGGGGCATCCCATGTGGGTTGGGTATTATCCCAGTGTGGTCCGTTTAATTTTTTATGGGCATTTGATTGGACAAATAGATAAAACAGTGTAAACGAGGAATTTTTGGGCCTGATCGGTATGCTATAGCCCTCGATTTAGGGGGTGGGCTCAGGGTTCGGGTGTGCTGCGGGCCAAAAATTAATCGGAGCTTTCTAGGGAGGTTGGGGATCATCCCAGTATGGTTCGTTTAATTTGTTTTTTCATATTTGGGTGGACAAATGGGCGAAACGGCTTGAGCAGGGCATTTTCGGGCAAAATTGGTGTACTATAGCCCATGGTTTTGGGGGTGGGCCGAGGATGCGGGCATGCTGTGGGCCAAAAATCGACTAGGGCATCCCAGGTAGGTTGGGGATTGTCCCAGTGTGGTCCGTTTAATTTATTGTCGGCATTTGGTTGGACAAACAGATGAAACGATGCGAATGGATCAATTTTATGCCAAATTCGTGTGCTATACTCCACGATTTCAGGGGTGGGCCCAGGGTCCAGGCGTGATGTCGGCCGAAAATTGATCGGGGCATGACTCAGAGGTTGAGGATCATCCCAGTATGGTCCGTTTATTTTTTCGTGGCCATTTGGGTGGACAAACGGGCAAAACGGGGAGAACAGGGCATTTTTGGGCAAAATCAGTGTGCTATTGCCCACGGTTTCGGGGGTGGGCTCGGGTTTCAGGTGTGTTGTGGGCCAAAAATTGATCGAAGCATGCCAAGGAGGTTGGGGATCATCTTAGTGTGGTTCGTTTAATTTTTTGTGGCCATTTGGGTGGACAAATAGGCGAAACGGCGCAAACTGGATATTTTTTGTCCACGGTGTGCTATATCCCACGATTTTGGGGGTGGGCCCGGGGTCTGGGTGGGATGTGGGCTAAAAATTAATCGGGGAGTGCCAGGGAGGTTGGGTATCGTCCCAGTGTGGTCTATTTAATTTTTTGTGGCTATTTGTGTGGAAAAACGGACAAACCGACGTGAATGGGGCTTTTTCGGGCCAAATTATTATGACCCACAGTTTTGGGGGTGGTGCCGGGGTCCGGACGTGTTGTGGGATTAAATTTAACTGAGGCATGTCAGAGAGATTGGGGATCATCCCAGTATGGTCCGTTTAATTTTTCGTGGCCATTTAGGTGGACAAACGGGCGAAACAGCGCGAATGGGGTATTTTGAGCTAAATTAGTGTACTATAGCCCACGATTTTGGGGGTGGTACTAAGGTACGGGCGTGCAGTGGGCCAAAAATCTGTCGGGGTTTGTTAGGGAGGTTGGGGATCATCCCAGTATGGTCCGCTTAATTTTTCGTGGCCATTTAGGTGGACAAACGGGCAAAATGGCATAAACGGGGCTTTTTTAAGTCAAATTGGTGTGGTATAACCCATGATTTTGGGGGTTAGTCTCGGGTACGGATGTGCTGTGGGCCAAATATCGGCCAGGACGTTCCAGGGAGGTTGGGGATCATCCCAATGTGATCCGTTTAATTTTTCCTGGACATTTCGGTGGACAAACTGTCGAAACAGCGTAAATAGGACATTTGTGGGCCAAATCGATGTGCTATAGCCCACAATTTTGGGTGTGGGCCCGAAGTTTGGACGTGCTGTGGGCATAAAATTGACCGGACTGTGCCAGGTAGGTTGGGGAACATTTCAGTGTAGCTCGTTTAATTTTTCGTGGCCATTTAGGTGGACCAACGGGCGAAATGGCAGGAACGAGGCATTTTTAGGCTAAATCGGTGTGCTATAGCCCACGATTTTAGGGGTGGGTCTGGGTTTCGAGCGTTTGATGGGCCAAAAATCAATCGGGGCATGCCAGGGAGGTTGAGGGATCGTCCCTGTGTGGTCCTTTAATTTTTTTTGGCCATTTGGGTGGACAAACGGGCAAAACGGCCAGAATGGGGCTTTTTTAGGCCAAATCGGTGTGGGATAGCCCAGTGTGGTTCGTTTAAAATTTCGTGGCCATTTGGATGGACAAACGGGCAAAACGGTGCGAATGAGGTATTTTTGGGCCAAATCAGTGTGCTATAGCCCTCAGTTTCGGGGGTGAGCCCAGGGTCCGGGTGTGCTTTGGGCCAAAAATCATTTGGAGCTTTCCAGGGAGGCTGAGGATCATCCCATTGTGGTTCATTTAATTTTTTGTGCATATTTGGGCGAAACAACCCGAGCAGGGCATTTTCGGGCTAAATCGATGTACTAAAAGCCCATGGTTTTGGGGTGGGCTTGGGGTGCGGGTGTGTTGTGGGCTGAAAATCGACTAGGGCATGGCAAAGAGGTTGGAGATCATCCTAGTGTGGTCCGTTTAATTTTTTGTGGGCATTTAGTTATACAAACGGACGAAATAATGCAAATAGGGCATTTTTAGGCCAAATTGGTGTGCTATAACCCACGGTTTCAGGGGTGGACCAGGGTCCGAGCATGCTGTAGGCCTAAAATCGACCGAGGCATGGCTCAGAGGTCTGGTTCATTTAACTTTTCGTGGCTATTTGGGTGGATAAGCAAGCAAAACGGGGAGAATGGGGCATTTTTTGTCAAATTCAGTGTGCTATGGGCGCAGGGTTCGGGTGTGCTATGGGCCAAAAATTAATCGGAGCGTTCCAGGAAGGTTGGGGATCGTCCCAATGTGGTTCGTTTAATTTTTGTGGCCATTTGGGTGGAAAAACAAGCAAAACTATGTGAATGGGGCATTTTTGAGCCAAATCGGTATGACCCACGTTTTTGGGCATGGTCCCAGGGTTCGAACGTACTGCGGGACAAAAGTTGACCAGGGATGCGAGAGAGATTGGAGATCAACCCAGTGTGGTCCGTTCAATTTTTTGTGTCCATTTAGGTGGAAAAATGGGCAAAAGAGCGCGAACGGGGTATTATGGGCCAAATAAGTGTGCTATAGCCCGCGATTACGGGAGTGGGACTAAGGTACGAGCTTGCTGTGGACTAAAAATCGATCGGAGCTTGCAAGGGAGGTTGCGGATCATCCCAGTGTGATCCTCTTAATTTTATGTGGCCATTTGAGTGGAAAAACGGGTAAAACGGCATAAACGGGCCATTTTTTGTTCAAATCGGTGTGCTATAAGCCACGCTTCTGGGGGCTGGTCTGGGGTACGGGTGTGCTGTGGGCCAAATATCGACCGGGGCATGCCAGGGAGGTTGGGGATCATCTCAATGTGGTCAGTTTAATATTTCATGACCATTTAGGTGGACAAACAGTCGAAACGACATGAATAAGGCATTTTCAAGCCAAATCGGTATGTTATATCCCACGATTTTGGATGTGGGCTCGGTGTCCGGATGTGATGTGGGCAGAAAATTGACCGGGGCATGCCAGGGAGGTTATGGATCATCCCAGTGTGGTCCTTTAATTTTTTGTGGCCATTTGGGTGGACAAACGAGCGAAACGGCCCGAACTGGGCATTTTCAGGACAAATCGGTGGGCTATAGCCTACGGTTTCAGTGGTTGGCCCAGGGTTCGGGCATGCTGTAGGCCGAAAATTGAATGAGGTGCAAGGGAGGTTAGGGATAGTTCCAATATGGTTCGTTTAACTTTTCGTGGCCATTTGGTTGGACAAACGGGCAAAACGGTACGAATAAGGTATTTTTTGGCCAAATTAGTATGCTATAGCCCTCAGTTCCGGGGGTGGGCCCAGGGTTTAGGTGTGTTGTGGGCCAAAAATCGATTGGAGCTTTCTAGGGAGATTGGGGATCGTCCCATTGTGATTCATTTAATTTTTTGTGCCCATTTGGGTGGACAAACGCGCGAAACGGCTGGAGCAGGGCATTTTCAGGCTAAATCGATGTACTATAGCCCATGGTTTTGGGGTCCTGGGTGCGGGAATTTTGTGGGCCCAAAATTGACTGGGTTGTGCCAAGGAGGTTGTGGATCATTCCAGTATAGTCCGTTTAGTTTTTTGTGGCCATTTGGGAGTACAAACGGACGAAACGATGCGAATGGGGCATTTTTAGGCCAAATTAGTGTTCTATACCCCATAGTTTTAGGGTTGGGCCTAGGTTCCAGATGTGCTATGGGCCTAAAATTAATCGGGGCGTGACTCAGAGGTTGGGGATCATCCCAGTGTAGTTTATTTAATTTTTCGTGGACATTTGAGTAGACAAACGGGCAAAACGGTCAGAATGGGGCATTTTCAGGACAAATCGCTATGCTATAGCCCAGTGTGGTTCGTTTAAATTTTTGTGGCCATTTGGATGGACAAACGAGCAAAACGGTGTGAATGATTCATTTTTGGGCTAAATCGCTGTGCTATAGCCCTCAGTTTTGGGGGTGAGCCCAGGGTCCGGGTGTGCTATGCGCCAAAAATCATTTGAAGCTTTCCAGGGAGGCTGGGGATCGTCCCAATGTGGTTCGTTTAATTTTTTGTGCATATTTGGGAGGACAAACGGGCGAAACGGATCTAGCAGGGCATTTTCAGGCAAAATCGGTGTACTATAGCCCATGGTTTTGGGGGTGGGCTTGGGGTGCGGGCGTGCTGTAAGCCGAAAATCGACTAGGGCATGGCAAGGAGGTTGGGGATCGTCCCAATGTGGTTCATTTAATTTTTGCACATATTTGGTTATACAAACGGACGAAACAATGTGAACAGGGCATTTTTAGGCCAAATTGGTGTGCTATAACCCATGGTTTCAGGGGTGGGCCCAAGGTTCAAGTATGTTGTAGCCCTAAAATCGATCGGGGCATGGCTCAGAGGTGTGGTCCATTCAAATTTTCGTGGCTATTTGGGTGGACAAGCGAGCAAAAAAGGGAGAATAGGGCATTTTTTGATAAATTCAGTGTGCCATTTGGGTGGACAAACAAGCAAAACTATGTGAACGGGGCATTTTCGGGACAAATCGGTATGACCCACGATTTTGGGGGTGGTCCCAGGGTTCGAACGTACTGTGGGACAAAAGTTGACCGCGGCTACGAGGGAGATTGGAGATCAACCCAGTGTGGTCCGTTTAATTTTTTGTGTCCATTTAGGGTGGAAAAATGGGTAAAACAGCGCCAACGGGGTATTTTGGGCCAAATAAGTGTGCTATAGCCCACGATTACGGGATGGGACTAAGGTACGGGCTTGCTGTAGGCTAAAAATCAATCGGGGCCTGCTAGGGAGGTTGCGGATCATCCTAGTGTGGTCCTCTTAATTTTTTGTGGCCAATTGGGTAGACAAACGAGCAAAACGGCATGAACGGGGCATTTTTTGGTCAAATCGGTGTGCTATAAGCCACGCTTCTGGGGGTTGGTCTGGGGTACGGGTGTGCTGTGGGCCAAATATCGACCGGGGCATGCCAAGGAGGTTGGAGATCGTCTCAATGTGGTCCATTTAACTTTTCATGACCATTTAGGTGGACAAACAGTCGAAACGGCATGAATAAGGCATTTTCGAGCCAAATCGGTGTGCTATCGCCCACGATTTTGGGTGTGGGCTCGGTGTCCGGAAGTGCTTTGGGCAGAAAATTGACTGGAGCATGCCATGGAGGTTATGGATCATCCCAGTGTGGTCTTTTAATTTTTTATGGCCATTTGGGTGGACAAACGGGCGAAACGGCCCAAACTGGGCATTTTCAGGACAAATCGGTGTGCTATAGCCTACGGTTTTAGTGGTTGGCCCGGGGTCCGGGCATGCTGTAGGCCAAAAATTGATCGAGGTGTGCTAGGGAGGTTGGGGATAGTCCCAGTATGGTTCGTTTAACTTTTCGTGGCCATTTGGGTGGACAAACGGGCAAAACGGTGCGAATGAGGCATTTTTGGGCCAAATTGGTATGCTATAGCCCTCGATTTTGGGGGTGGACATTTGGGTGGACAAACGGATGAAACGGCACAAATGAGGCATTTTTGGGCCAAATTGGTTTGCTATATCCCACGGTTTCGAGGGTCGGCCCGGGGTCCGAGCGTGTTGTAGGTAGAAAATCGATCGACGCATGCTAGGGAGGTTGGGGATCGTATTTGTGCGGTCTGTTTAATTTTTCGTGGGCATTTGAGTGGAGAAACGAGTGAAACATTTTCTGGCCAAATCAGTGTGCTATAGCCCATGGTTTTGGGGGTGGGCCCGAGGTTCGAGCCTTTTGTGGTCTAAAAATCAATCGGGGCTTGCCAGGGAGGTTAAGAACCATTCCAGTGTGGTCCGTTTATTTTTTGTGGCCATTTAAGTGGAAAAACAGGCGAAACAGCATGAACGGGGTATTTATGGCTAAATAGGTGTTCTATAGCCCATGGTTTTGAGGTTACGTCATGGTTTCGGGCGTGCTGTGAGCCAAAATTCTATCGGGGCGTGCCAGGGAGGTTCGTGATCATTTCAGTATTGTCCTTTTAATATTTCGTGGCCATTAGGGTGGAAAAATGAGGGAAACAGCGTGAATAGGGCATTTTGGGCCAAATCGATATGCTATAGCCCTCGATTTTGGGGGTGAGCCTGGGGTTCGGATGTGCTGTGGGTCAAAAATCAACTGAGGCATGCCAGGGAGTTTGGGAATTATTCCAGTGTGGTCTGTTTAATTTTTTGTGGCCATTTGGCTGGGCAAACGGACTAAATAGCGTGAATGGGGAATTTCTGGGCTTAATAAGTGTGCTATAGTCCACAGTTTTGGGGGTGGGCCTGGGGTTCGAGCATGCTGGCAGCCAAAAATCGATCGACGGATGACTGGGAGATTGAGGATCATCCCAGTGTGGTTTGTTTAATTTTTCGTGGCCATTTGGGTGGACAAACGGGCGTAACAGCGCGAATGATGCATTATGAGGACAAATCGGTATGTTATAGCCCATGATTTTGGGGGTGGACCCGGGGTTCGAGCGTGTTGTGTTCTAAAAATTGACTAGGGAATGTGAGGGAGGTTAAGAATTATCCCAGTGTGGTGTTTTTAATTTTTCGTGGCCATTTGGGTGGACAAACGGGCGAAACGCGCGAACGGGGACATTTTTGAGAAAAATCGGTGTGCTATAGCCTACGGTATTAGGGGTGGGCCCAGGGTTAGGGTGTGTTGTGGGCCAAAAATTGACTCTAGTGTGCCAGGGAGGTTGGAGATCGTTCCAGTATGGTCCATTTAATTTTCATGGCCATTTGGGTGGACAAACGGGTGAAATGGCGCGAACGGGGTTTTCGGGTCAAATCGGTGTGCTATAGCCCACGATTTTGGGGGTGGGCTCGGGTTTTGGGCGTACTATGCGATGAAAATCGACCGGGGCATGCCAGGGAGGTTGGGGATCATCCCAGTAAGGTCTGTTTAATTTTTCGTGGCCATTTGGATGGACAAACGTATGAAATAGCACAAACGGGGCATTTCCAGGCCAAATCGATGTGCTATAGCCCACTATTTTGGGGGTGGGACCGGGGTTCGGGCGTGCTATGGGCCATAAATCAAATGTGGCATACTCAAGAGGTTAGGGATCATCTCAGTTTGGTTCGTTTAATTTTTTGTGTCTATTTGAGTGGACAAACGGGCGAAACAGGGCATTTTCGGGCCAAATCGTTGTGCCATAGCCCATGATTTTGGGGGTGGGCCCGGGGTCCGAGCATGTTGTGGACCAAAAATCAACCGAGGCATGCCAAGGAGGTTGAGAATCACCCCATTATGGTCTGTTTAAATTTTTGTGGCAATTTGGGTGGACAAATGGGCGAAAAGGCACAAACGGGGTATTTTTGGGCCAAATCAAGGTGCTATTGCCCATGGTTTTGGGGGTGCGCTCAGGGTACGGGATTGTTATAGGACAAAAATTGACCGAGGCATGCCATGGAGGTTAGGGATCGTCCCAGTGTATTCCATTTAATTTTTCATAGCCATTTAGGTTGACAAATGGGCAAAACGACGTGAACGGGGCTTCTTTTGGCCAAATAGTTGTGACCCACGGTTTTGGGGGTGCTCCCAAGGTCTGGAAGTGATGTGGGCCAAAAATTAACCGGGGTATGACAGGGAGATTAGGGATCATCGCAGTGTGGTTCGTTTAATTTTTCGTGGCCATTTAGGTGGACAGACGGGCGAAACTGCACTAACAGGATATTCTAGGCCAAATAAGTCTGCTATAGCACACGATTTTGTGGGTGGGACTAAGGTACAGGCGTGTTGTGGGCTAAAAATTAACCGGGGCTTGACAAAGAGGTTAAGGATCATTCCAGTATGCTCTATTTAATTTTTTGTGGATATTTGGGTGGACAAACGGGCAAAACGGTGCGAACGGGACATTTTCAGGCAAAATCGGTATGCTATAGCCCACGGTTTTGGGGTTGGGGTTGGGGTACGGGCGTGCTATGGACCAAAAATAGACTGAGGCATGCCAGGGAGGTTGGTATTGTTTCAGTGTTGTCCGTTTATTTTTTTGTGGACATTTGGGTGGACAAACAGACGAAATAGCGCGAATAAGGCATTTTCGGGCCAAATCGGTTTGCTATAGCCCACGGTTACGAGGGTCGGCCTGGGGTCCGAGCGTGCTGCAGGTAAAAAATTGATCGGGGTATGCGATGGAGGTTAGGCATAGTCCTTGTGTGGTTTGTTTAATTTTTTGTGGGAATTTGGGTGGAGAAACGGGCCAAAAAGCGTGAACGGGGCATTTTCTGGCCAAATCAGTATGCTATAGCCTATGATTTTTGGGGTGGGCCCGGGGTCCAGGAATTTTGTCATCCAAAAATTGATTGGGGCTTCCCAGGGGATTAAGGACCATTCAAGTGTGGTCCGTTTATTTTTTTGTGGCTATTTGAGTGGACAAACGGGCGAAACGGCACGAACGAGGTATTTTTGGCTAAATTGGTGTTCTATAGACCATGGTTTCAATGGTACGCCATGGTTTCGGGCATGTTGTGGGCCGAAAATCTATCGTGGTATGCCAGGGAGGTTGGTGATCGTTCCAGTATGGTCCTTTTAATTTTTCGTGGCCATTAGGTTGGGAAAATGGGGGAAACAGCGCGAACGGGGCATTTTGGGCCAAATCAGTATGCTATAGCCCTCGATTTTGGGGGTGGGCCTGGGGTTCGAATGTTCTGTGGGCCAAAAATCAACCAAGGTGTGCCAGGGAGTTTAGGGATTGTCCCAGTGTGGTCCGTTTAATTTTTGGTGGCCATTTGGGTGGACAAACGGGCAAAATAGCATGAACGGGGCATTTTTAGGCCAAATAAGTGTGCTATAGCCCACGATTTTGGGGGTGGGCCTGGGCTTCGGGCGTGCTGCTAGCCAAAAATTGACCGAGAGATGCCAGGGAGGTTGGGGATCATCCCAGTGTGGTCTGTTTAATTTTTCGTGGCCATTTGGGTGGACAAACGGGCAAAACTACGAATAGGGCATTATCGGGCCAAATCGGTGTGTTATAGCCCATGGTTTTTGGGGTGGACCCGAGGTCCGAGCGTGAGTGGAGAAACGGGCAAAACAGGGCATTTTCGGGCTAAATCAGTGTGCTATAGCCCATGATTTTGGGGGTAGGCCCGGGGTCCGGGCGTGTTGTGGACCAAAAATCAATCGGGGCATGCCAGGGAGGTTGAGCATAATCTCAGTATGGTCTGTTTAATATTTTTTGGCAATTTGGGTGGACAAACGGGCGAAAGGGCCTGAACGGGGCATTTTTGGGCCAAATCAAGGTGCTATTGCCCATGATTTTGGGGGTGCGCTCAGGGTCTGGGATTGCTGTAGGACGAAAATCGACCGGGGCTTGACAGGGAGGTTGGGGATCATCCCAGTATGGTTCGTTTATTTTTTCATGGCCATTTTGGAGGACAAACAGGCGAAACAGCGCAAAAGGGGCAATTTGGGCCAAATTGGTGTGCTATAGCCCACTGCTTTGGTGGTGGGCCCTGGGTTTGGGCATACTATGGGCTATAAAACCATATTGACATGACAGAGAGGTTGGAGATCGTCCTAATATGGTACGTTTAACTTTTTGTGGCGATTTGGGTGAACAAATAGTCAAAACGGGGCAAACCGAGTATTTTTGGGCTAAACCAGTTTGCTATAGCTCATGGTTTTGGGGTTGGGCCCGAGGTTTGGGTATGTTGTGGTCCAAAAATTGGTCGGAGCATGATAGGGATGTTGGGATCATACCAGTGTGGTCCGTTTAATTTTTTATGGCTATTTGGGTGGACAAACGGGTGAATGGGCATGAATAGGGCATTTTTCAGGCCAAACGAGGTGCTATAGCCCACAGTTTTGGGGTTGGGCTTAGGGTCTGGGTGTGTTGTGGGTCAAAAATTGATTGACGCATGATAAGAATGTTGGGGATCATCTCAGTATGGTCTGTTTAATTTTTGTTGTCTATTTGAGTGGACAAACAGGCGTAACGGCGCAAACGAGGCATTTTCAGGCCAAATTGGTGTGCTATATCCCACGGTTTAGGGAGTGGGCCCAAGGTTCGGGCATTTTGTGGTCCAAAAATTGATCAGGACGTGCCAGAAATATTAGGGATCGTCTCTATGTGGTCCGTTTAATTTTTTGTGGCTATTTGGGTGGACAAACCAGCAAAACGGCACCAACGGGGCATTTTTTAGCAAAATTGGTGTGCTATAGCCAACAGTTTTGGGAGTGGGCTCGAGTTCTGGGTTTCCTGTGGGCCAAAATTGATTGGGGCATGCTAGGGAGGTTAGGATCATCCCAGTGTTGTCCGTTTAATTTCTTGTGGCCATTTGTGTGGACAAACAGATGATATGGAGAATTTTTGAGCCAAATCGGTGTGATTTAGCCTGCGGTTTGGGGGTGCTCGGGGTCCGGGTGTGCTATGGGACAAAAATTGATCGGGGTATGCCAGAGAGGTTGGGGATCATCCCAGTGTGGTCCGCTTAATTTTTTTTGTGGCTATTTGGATGGATAAATAGGAGAAACGGCATGAGCAATGTATTTTTAGGACAAATCGGTGTGCTATAGCCCACAGTTTTAGGGGTGGGCCTGGGGTTGGGGCGTGTTGTGATCTAAAAATTGACTGAGGCATACCAGGGAGATTGATGATCATCCCATCATGGTTTGTTTAATTTTTTATGTCCATTTGGGTTGACAAACGGGCGAAACAGTGAGAATGGGGAATTTTTGGGCCAAATCGATGTGCTATAGCCCACGCTTTTGGGGGTGGACCCAAGGTCCAGGCGTGAAGTGGGCCGAAAATTAACTGGAGCATGCCAGGGATGTTGGTTATCATCCTAGTGTGGTTCATTTAATTTTTCATGGCCATTTGGGTGGACAAATGTGAAAAACGGTACAAACGAGCATTTTTGGGCTAAATTGGTGTGCTAAAGCACATGGTTTCAGAGGTGGGCTCAGGTTTCGAGCGTGCTGTTGGCCAAAATCCATCGAGGCATGCCAGGGATATTGGGGATCATCCTAGTGTGGGTCATTTAATTTTTTGTGGCCATTTGGGTGGACAAACGGGCGAAATGGCGTGAACGGGACATTTTTAGGACAAATCAATGTGCTATAGCCTACGATTTCGGGGGTGGCCCCAGGTTTTGGCATGCTGCTATCCAAAAATCAATTGAAGCATGCCAGGGAGGTTAGGTATCATCCCAGTGTGGTCTGTTTAATTTTTTATGGCCATTTTGGTCGACAAATGGGCGAAACAGCTCGAACGGGACATTATCGGGCCAAATCGATGTGTTATAGCCCATGGTTTTGAGGGTGGACCCAGGATCCGAGCGTGCTATGTTCCAAAAGTTGACTAGGGAATGTCAGTGTGGTTGAGGATCATATCAGTTTGGTCTATTTAATTTTTTGTGGCTATTTGGGTGCACAAACAGGTGAAACGACGCGAACGAGAAGTTTTTGGGCTAAATCGGTGTGCTATTACCCACGGTTTTGGGGATGGGTCCAGGTTCCTGGTGTGTTGTGGTACGAAAATCAACCGTGGTGTTCCAGGGAGGTTGGTGATCATACCAGTATGGTCGTTTAATTTTTCATGGCCATTTGGGAGGACAAATGGGCGAAACGGCGCGAATGGGATTTTTGGGACAAATAGGTGTGCTATAGCACATGATTTTGGGGGTGCACCCGGGGTCCAGGATTTTTGTAGGATGAAAATCGAACAGAGCATGCCAAGGAGGTTGGGGATCATCCCAGTATGGTCCGTTTAATTTTTTGTGGCCATTGGGAGGACAAACGGGCAAAACAGCGCAAAAGGGGCAATTTTGGGCCAAATTGGTGGGCTATAGCCCACTGTTTTGGCAGTGGGACTGCAGTTCGGGCATTCTATATGCTATAAAACCATCTTGACATGACAGAGAGGTTGGGGATTGTCCCAATGTGGTCCGTTTAATTTTTCGTGGCCATTTGGTTGAACAAACAGACAAAACGAGGCAAACCGAGCATTTTTGGGCTAAATCGATGTGCTATAGCCCATGGTTTTGGGGTTGGTCCTAAGTCTCGGGCGTGTTGTAGTCCAAAAATCAGTCGGAGCATGACAGGGATGTTGGGGATCATATCAGTATGGTCCGTTTAATTTTTTGTGGCTATTTAGGTGGACAAACGGGTGAAAGGGTACGAACGAGGCATTTTTTGGACCACATCGAGGTGCTATAGCCCACAGTTTTGGGGTTGGGCGCGGGTTCTGGGTGTGATGTGGGTAAAAAATTGGCCGAGGTATACCAGGGATATTGGGGATCATCTCAGTATGGTCTGTTTAATTTTTTGTGTCTATTTGGGTGGACAAACGGGCATAACAACACGAACGAGGTATCTTCAGACAAAATGGGCGTGCTATATTCCCTGGTTTAAGGAGTGGGCCCGAGGTCCGGGTGTGCTGTGGGCCAAAAATTGACCGGGGCATGCCAGGAAGGTTGGGTATCATCCCTGTATGATCCATTTAATTTTTTGTGGCCATTTGGGTATATAAACCATTGAAACGGTGCGAACGGGGCATTTTCTAGCAAAATCGGTGTGCTATAGCCAACGGTTTTGGGTATGGGTTTGGGTTCCACACGTGCTGTGGGCGAAAATCAACTGGGGAATGCTAGGGAGGTTGGGGATCATCCCAGTGTGGTTCGTTTAATTTTTTGTGGCAATTTGGGTGGACAAACGGGCGATATGGGGCATTTTTGGGCCGAATCGGTGTGATATAGCCTACGATTTTGGTGGTGGCCTCGGGGTTTGGGTGTGCTATGGGCCAAAAATTAACTGAGGTATGCCAGAGAGGTTGGGGATCATCCCAGTGTACTCCGTTTAATTTTTTGTGGCTATAGCCCACGGTTTCAGGGGTGGCCTCGGCGTTCGGGCGTGCTATGAGACAAAAATTGATCAGGGTATGCTAGGGAGTTGGTGATCATCCTAGCGTGGTTCATTTAACTTTTTATGTCCATTTGGATAGACAAACGGGCAAAACAGTGCAAATGGGGAATCTTCAAGCCAAATCAGTGTGCTATAGCCCACGGTTTTGGTGGTGGGATAGGAGTTCGGGCGTGCATTGGGCCAAAAATTGATCGAAGCATGCCGAGGAAGTTACGAATCATCCCAGAGTGGTCCGTTTAATTTTTTATGGCCATTTGGCAGGACAAATAGGAGAAACGACGCGAACGGGATATTTTTCTGCCAAATCGGTGTGTTATAGCCCATTGTTTTGTGGGTAGACCCGAGTTTCGAGCGTGATGTGGGCAAAATATTGATCGGGTGTGCCTGAGATCATCTAAGTGTGGTCCATCCCAGTGTGGTCCATGTAATTTTTTGTGACTATTAAGGTGGAAAAATGGGCGAAACGGGCAAAACAGATCGAACGGGGCATTTTCAGGCCAAATCAGTGTGCTATAACCCATCGTTTTGGGGGTGGGCCCGGGGTTCAGGAGTTCTGTGGACAAAAAATCAACTGGGTATGACAGGGATGTTGAGGATCATCCCAGTGTTGTTCGTTTAATTTTTCGTGGCTATTTGGGTGGACAAACGAGCGAAAGAGCAAGAACGGGACATTTTTGAGCTAAATCAGGGTATGGGCGTGTTGTGGTTTGAAAATGAACCGAGGCATACCAGGAAGGTTGGGGATCATCACAGTGTGGTCCATTTAATTTTTCGTGGCCAATTGGGTGGACAAACGGGCGAAACGGCGCGAATGATGCATTTTTGGGCGTAATTGGTGTGTTATAGCCCACGATTTTGGGGTTTGACCCAGGGTCCGGGTGTGCTGTGGGCCAAAAATCGACCGGGGCATTCCAGGGAGGTTGAGGATTATCCCATTGTGGTTCATTTAATTTTTTGTGGCCATTTAGGTGGACAAATGGGAAAAATAGTACAAACGGGGCATTTTCAGGCTAAATTGGTGTGCTATAGCACATGGTTTTAGTGGTGGGCTCAGGGTTCGAGTGTTTTGTAGGACAAAAATCAACTGAGGCATGCCAGGGAGGTTGGGGATCATCCCAGTATGGTCCATTTAATTTTTCGGGGCCATTTGGGTGGACAAACAGGTAAAACGGGGCAAATGAGGCATTTTCAGGCCAAATTGGTGTGCTATAGCCCACGGTTTCGGGGGCGGGCCTGGGGTCCGGGCGTGCTGTGGTTCAAAAATCGACCAGGGCATGCTAGGGGGGTTAGGATTGTCCTACTATGGTCTGTTTTATTTTTCGTAGCCATTTTGGTGGACAAACGGGCGAAACGGCACGAACGGGGCATTTTAGGGCCAAATCGAAGTGCTATAGCCTACGGTTTCAGGGGTGGGCTCGGGGCTCGAGCGTGATGTGGACCAAAAATCAACCGAGAAGTGCCAGGGTGTTTGGGTATCATAAACGTATGGTCCATTTAATTTTTTTCGGCCATTTGAGTGGACAAACGGCTAAAATGATGATAACAGGGCATTTTTAGGCCAACTTGGTGTGCTATAGCCCACAGTTTTGGGGTGGGCCTGGGGTCCGATTGTGCTTTAGGCCAAAAATCGACCGAGGAATGCCAGGGAGGTTGTGGATCATCCCAGTATGGTCTATTTAATTTTTCATAGCCATTTGCGTGGATAAACTTTCGAAACAGCGTGAATGGGGCATTTTCAATCCGAATCTGTGTGCTATAACCCACAGTTTCGGGTGTGGGCTCGGTGTCCGGATGTTTTGTGGGCAGAAAATTGATCGGGGAGTGCTAGGGAGGTTGGGGATCATTCCAGTGTGGTCCGGTTAATTTTTTGTGGCCATTTGGGTGTACCAACGGCCGAAATGGCACGAACGAAGCAATTTTAGGCTAAATCGATGTGTTATAGCCCAAAGTTTCGAGGGTGGGCCTAGGATTCTAGCATGCAATGGGCCAAAAATCAACTGGAGTTTACCAGGGAGGTTGGGAATCGTCTCAGTGTGCTCCTTTAATTTTTTATGGCTATTTGGGTGGACAAATGGGCAAAACGGCCCGAATGGGGCATTTTCAGGCCAAATTAGTGTGTTATAGCCCATGGTTTTAGGGGCGGGCCCGGGGTCCAGTCATGCTATACATCGAAAATCAATCGGGGCGTGCCAGGGAGGTTGGGGATCATCCCAATGTGGTTCGTTTAAATTTTTGTGTCCATTTGGGTGCACAAACGGTGCGAAAGAGGCATTTTTTGGCCAAATCGGTGTATCATAGCCCTCGGTTTAGGGGGTGGGCCAAGGGTCCGAGTGTACTGTGGGATGAAAATCAATCGGAGCTTTTCAGGAAGGTTGGGGATCATCCTAATATGGTTCTTTTAATTTTCTGTGCATATTTGGGTGGACAAACGGGCGAAATGGCTCGAGCATGGCATTTTCGAGCCAAATCGGTGTACTATAGCCCATGGGTTCTGGGATGGCCGTAGGGTGCGGGCGTGTTGTGGGTGAAAAATTGATTGGGGCATGCCAGGTAGTTTGGGGATCATCCCAGTATAGTCTGTTTAATATTTCGTGGGCATTTGGGTTGACAAACAGACGAAACGATGCGAATGGGTCATTTTTAGGCCAAATTGGTGTGCTATTCCACATGGTTTCAGGGGAGGGCCTAAGGTCCGGGCGTGTTGTATGCCTAAAATTGACCGGGGCATGACTCAGGGGTTAGGGATCATCAAAGTGTGGTCCGTTTAATTTTTTGTGGCCATTTGGGTAGACAAACGGGCAAAACGGGGAGAATGGGGTATTTTTAGGCAAAATCAATGTGCTATTTCCCACAGTTTTGGGGTGGGCCCAGGGTTCAGGTGTACTGTGGGCCAAAAATTGATCGGAGCATGCCAAGGAGGTTGGGAATCATCCCAGTGTGGTCCATTTAATTTTTTGTGGCTATTTGGGTGGACAAATGGGCATACCGACGTGAACGGGGCTTTTTCGGGCCATATCAGTGTGACCCACGGTGTTGGGGGTAGTCCCGGAGTTCGAATGTACTGTGGGCCAAAAATCAACTGGGGTGTGCCAGGGAGATTGGGGATTATCCTAGTGTGGTTCATTTAATTTTTTGTGGCGATTTAGGTGGACAAACTGGTGAAACGACGCTAATGGAGTATTTTGGGCCAAATAAGTGTGCTATAGCCCACGATTTCGGGGGTGAGACTAACGTTCGGGAGTGTTGTGGTCCAAAAATTGATCGGGGCTTGCTAGGGAGGTCGGGTATCATCTCAGTGTGGTTCGCTTAATTTTTCATGGCCATTTGGGTGGACAAACAGGCAAAATAGCGTGAGCGGAGCATTTTTGTGTCATATAGGTGTGGTATAACCCATGATTTTAGGGGTTGGTCTAGGGTACGGGTGTGCCGTGGGCCAAATATCGACCAAGAAGTGCCATAGAGGTTGTGGATCATCCCAATGTGGTCTGTTTAATTTTTCCTGACCATTTGGGTTGACAAGTTGTTGAAACGACGTGAATAGGGCATTTTTCGGCGAAATTGGTGTGCTATAGCCCACGGTTTTGGGTTTGGGCCCGGTGTCCAGACGTGTTGTGGGCAGAAAATTGACCGGGCCATGCCAGGGAGGTTGGGAATCATTCCAGTGTGGCCCGTTTAATTTTTTGTGGCCATTTGGGTGGACCAACAGGCGAAATGGCACGAACGGGGCATTTTTAGGCTTAATCAGTGTGCTCTAGCCCATGGTTTCAGCAGTGGACCCGGGGTTCGAGCGTGCGATAGGCTAAAAATTGACCGGGGCATGTCAGGGATATTGGAGGATCGTCCCAGTGTGGTCCTTTAATTTTTTTTGGCCATTTGGGTGGATAAACGGGCGAAACGGCCAGAACGGGGCATTTTCAAGCTAAATCGATATGTTGTTGCCCATGGTTTTAGGGGTGGTCCCAGAATTCGGATATGTTGTGCACCGAAAACTGAATGAGGCATGCCAGGGAGGTTGGTGATCATCCCAGCGTGGTTTGTTTAATTTTTATTGGACATTTGGGTGGACAAACGGGCAAAACAGTGCGAATAGGGAATTTTTGAGCCAAATCGATGTACTATAGCTCATGGTTTTGGGGGTGGGCTTTGGGTGCGGGCGTGCTATGGAACGAAAATTGACTGGGCATGCCAGGGATGTTGGGGATCATCCCAGTGTGGTCCGTTTAAATTTTCTTGGGTATTTGGTTGTGCAAACGGTCGAAACGGATGAAACGGGCGAAACGGCCTGAATGGAGCATTTTCAGGTCAAATCGGTGTGCTATAGCCTACAGTTTCAGGGGTTGGCTTGGGGTCCGGGCATTCTGTAGGCCAAACATCAATCGAGGTGTGCTACGGAGGTTGGGGATAGTCCCAGTATGGTTCGTTTAACATTTTGTGGCCATTTGGGCATGTAAACGGGCAAAATGGTGCGAATGAGGCATTTTTAGGCCAAATCGGTGTGCTATGGCCCTCAGGTTTAGGGGTGGGCCCAGGGTCCGGGTGTGCTGTGAGCCAAAAATCAGTTGGAGCCTTCCAGGTTGGTTGGGGATCATCCCAGTGTGGTTCGTTTAATTTTTCGTGCCTATTTGGGTGGACAAAGGGGCAAAATGGCCCGAGCAGGGCATTTTCGGGCTAAATTGATGTACTATAGCCCATTATTTCGTGGGTGGTCCTGGGGTGAGGATGTGTTGTGGGCCTAAAATTGACTGGGGCGTGACTCAGAGGTTGGGGATCATCCCAGTGTGGTCCGTTTAATTTTTTGTGGCCATTTGTGTGGACAAATGGGCAAAACGGGGAGAACTGGGACATTTTGGGCAAAATCAATGTGCTATAGCCCACGGTTTTGGAGGTGAGCTCGGCGTTCAGGTGTGCTGTGGGCCAAAAATTGATTGGAGCATGCCTAGCAGGTTGATGATCATCCCATTGTGGTTTCTTTAATTTTCCGTGGCCATTTGGGTGGATAAATGAGCGAAACGGCGCGAACTGGAAATTTTTGCGCCAAATCGGCGTGCTATAGCACACGGTTTCAGGGGTGGGGCCAGGGTCCGGGTGGTCTAAAAATCAATTGGGGCATGCTAGGAAGGATTGTACCAGTGTGATCCATTTAATTTTTCATGGCCATTTAGGTAGACAAACGGGCAAAATAACGTGAACGGGGCTTCTTCAAGCCAAATAGGTATGGCCCACAATTTTTCGGGTGGTCCCACGATCCGAATGTGATGTGGGCCAAAAATTAATCGGGGCATTCCATAGAGATTGGGTATCATCCCAGTGCAGTTCGTTTAATTTTTCATGGACATTTAGGTGGACAAACAACCGAAATGAGGTATTTTAGGCCAAATAAGTATGCAATAGCCCACGATTTCAGGGGTGAGACTAAGGTACGGGTGTGCTGTAGGCCAAATATTGATCGGGGATTGCCAGGGAGGTTGGGGATCATCCCAGTATAGTCCATTTGATTTTTCGTGGCCATTTGGGTGGATAAACGTGCAAAACGGCATGAATGGGGCATTTTCTGGCTGAATTGGTGTTATAACCTACGATTTGGGGGGTTGGTCTGGGGTACGGGTGTGCTGTAGGCCAAATATCTAATGGGGCATGCCAGGGAGGTTGGGGATCATCCCAGTGAGGTTTGTTTAATTTTTTGTGGCCATTTGAGTGGACAAACAGGGGAAATGGCGCAAACGAGGTATTTTCAGGCCAAATTAGTGTGCTATAGCCCACGGTTTTAGGGGTGGGGTTGGGGTCCGAGCGTGTTGTGGGCCAAAAATTAACTAGGGCATGCCAGGGAGGTTGGGGATCATGCCAGTGTCATTCGAGGGTGGGCCCAGGGTCCGGGCGTGTTGTGGGACGAAAATCGATCGCGGCATACCAGGGAGGTTGGGGATCATCCTAGTGTGGTCCGTTTGATTTTTCGTGGCCATTTGCGTGGACAAATTGGAGAAAAGGCACGAACTTGGCATTTTTAGGGCAAATCGGTGTGCTATAGCCTACGATTTTGGGGTTGGGCTCTGGGTCCTCTATGGGCCGAAATCGATCGGGGCATGCCAGGGGTGTTGAAAATCATCCTTGAGTGGTCCATTTAATTTTCCGTGACCATTTAGGCAGACAAAAGGGCGAAGCAGAGTGAACTATGCATTTTTAGGACAAATCGATGTGCTATATAGTCCACGATTTTAGGGGTTGACCCGGGGTCAGGTCGTACTGTGGGCTAAAATTTGACCAGGGCGTGCCAGCAAGGTTGGAGATCATCCTAGTGTGGTTCATTTAATTTTTTGTGGAAATTTAGGTGGACAAACTGGCGAAATGATGCAAACGGTATATTTTTGGGCCAAATCGGTATGCTATAGCCCACGGTTTTTGGGGTGGACCAAGGGTTCAGACGTGCTGTTGGCCAAAAATTGATCGGAGCTTCACAGGGAGGTTGGAGATTGCCTTAGAGTGGTCCATTTCAATTTTCATGGCCATTTGGGAGGACTAACGGGCGAAACAGCTCTAACGGGGCATTTTCATGATAAATCGGTGTGCTATAGCCCATGATTTTGGGGGTGGGCCCATAGTCCAAGCGTGCTGTTGGTCAAAAATCGACTGGAGCGTGCCAGGGAGGTTGAGGATCATCCCAGTATGGTCTGTTTAATTTTTTGTGGCCATTTGGGTGGACAAATGGGGGAATCAATGAGAACGGGGCATTTTTAGGCCAAATCAGTGTGCTATAGCCCACGGTTTCATGGATGGGCCCGGGGTTCGGGCGTGCTATGGGCCAAAAATTGACCAAGGCATGTCAGGGAGGTTAGGGATCATCCCAGTGTGGTTCGTCTAATTTTTCGCCTCCATTAGTGTGGACAAAAAGATTAAACGGTGAGAACAGGGGCATTTTTCGGCCAAATTGGTGTGCTATAGTCCACGATTTTAGGGGTGGGCCAGGGGTCCGGGCATGCTATGGGCCAATAATCTACCGTGGCATGACAGGGAGGTTGGGGATCATCTCAGTATGGTTCGTTTAATTTTTCATCGCCAATTAGGTGGACAAACTAGCGAAACGGCGCTAACGGGGCATTTTTGGGCCAAATAGGTGTGCTATAACCCACGGATTAAGGGGTGGGCCCAGAGTTTGAGTGTGCTTTCGGTCAAAAATTGATCAGGTCATGCCAGAGATTTTGGGGATCGTCTTAGTGTGGTCTGTTTAATTTTTTGTGGCGCTTTGGGTGGACAAATGGGTGAAATGGCGCAAACTGGGCATTTCGAGCTAAATCAGCGTGCTATAGCCCACGATTTTAGGGGTGGGCCCAGGGCTCGGGCGTGCTGTGGGCCAAAAATCAACTGAGGCATGTCATGGAGGTTGGGGATCATCCTAATGTGGTTCTTTTAAATTTTCTTGGCCATTTGTGTGGACAAACGGCTGAAACGGTGCGAACGAGGCATTTTCGGGCTAAATTTGTGTGCTATAGTCCATGGTTTTGGGGGTGGGTCCAAGGTTCAGGTGTACTGTGGCTGAAAATTGACCAGGTCTTGCTAGGGAGGTTAGGGATCATCCTAGTGTAGTCTGTTTAATTTTTTGTGACCATTTGGATGGACAAACGGGCAAAATGGCACGAACGGTGGGTTTTTGGGCCAAATTTGTGTGCTATAGCCTAGGGTTTTGGGGGTGTGCCTAAGGTTCGTACGTACTGTGGTCCGAATATTGATCGGGGCATGAAAAGGAGATTGGGGATTGTCCCAGTATGGTCCGTTTAACTTTTCATGGCCATTTGGGTGGACAAACGGGCGAAATGGCGTGAACAGGGTATTTTCGGGCCAAATCGGTGTGCTATAGCCCACGGTTTTGGGGGTAGTCCCAGGGTTCGACCGTGCCGTGGGTCAAAAATTGACCGGGGCATGCTAGGGAGGTTGGGGATCATTGCAATGTGATCCATTTTATTTTTTGTGGACAATAAGGCAAAATAGCGCGAGCAGGGCATTTTTTGGCCAAATTGATGTGCTATAGCCCACGGTTTTGGGGGGCCCGAAGTTCGAGCGTACTGTGGACCAAAAATTGACCAGCATATGCCAGGGAGATTGGGGATCATTCTAGTGTGGTCCATTTAATTTTTCGTGGCCATTTGGGTGGACAAACGGTCTAAATGGAACAGACGGGGCATTTTCGAGCCAAATTAGTGTGCTATAGCCTACGATTTTTGGGGTGGTCCTGGGGTCCGAGATTTTTTGGGTTGGAAATCGACCGAGGCATGCCAGGGAGATTAGCTATCATCCCAGTGTGGTTCATTTAATTTTTTGTTACCCTTTGGGTGGACAAATGGGCAAAACTACACAAAAGGGGAGTCTTTCAGCCAAATCGGAGTGATATAACCCACGGTTTTAGGGGTAGGCACGGTTTTCAGGTGTGTAATGGGCCAAACATTGACCGGGGCATGCCAGGAAGGTTGGGGATCGCCCCAGTGTGGTCTGTTAAATTTTTCGTGGCCATTTAGATGGACAAATGGGCAAAATGGTGCGAATGTGGCATTTTTAGGCTAAATCGGTGTGCTATAGCCCATGGTTTTGGGGGTGGGCCCGGTGTTCGGGCGTGCTGTGGGCCAAAATCAATCGAGGTGTGCTAGGGAGATTGGGGATCATCCTAGTTTAGTCCGTTTAATTTATTGTGGCCATTTCGATGGATAAATGGGCGAAGTAGAGTGAACGGGGAGTTTTCAGGCCAAATCGGTGTGCTATTACCCATGGTTTCGGGGGTGGAACCAGGCTCCAGGCGTGTCATAGGACAAAAATCAATTGAGACATGACAGGGAGGTCAGAGATCGTCCCAGTGTGGTCCTTTTAATTTTTTGTGGCCATTTGCGTGGACAAACAGGCGAAACGTCGCGAACTGAGCATTTTCAGGGTAAATTCGTGAGCTATAGACTACTGTTTCGAAGGTGGGCTCAGGATTCAGGCATGCTATGGGCTGAAAATTGACCGGGTGTACCAAGGAGGTTAGGGATCATTTTAGTGTGGTTTGTTTAATTTTTTGTGACCATTTGTATGGACAAACATGTGAAATAATGCAAACGGGGCATTTCGAGAAAAATCGAAATGTTATAGCCCACGGTTTTGGGGGTGGGCCCGAGGTTCGGGCGTGCTTTGGAATGAAAACCAATCGGGGCATATTAGGGAGGTTTGGGATCATCCTAGTGTGGTCCGTTTAATTTTTTATGGCTATTTCATGGACAAACAGGAAAACTGGCACGATCGAGGTATTTTCGAGCTAAATCAGTGTGTTATAGCCCACGATTTTGGGGATAGGCCCGGGGTCCGGGCGTGCTATGGGACAAATCAATTGAGGTGTGCCAAAGTGGTTGGGTATCATCCCAGTGTGTTCCGTTTAATTTTTGGTGGCCATTTAGGTGGACAAACGAGCGAAACAGCGCGAATTGGGCATTTTCGAGACAAATTTGTGTGCTATAGCCCATGATTTTGAGGGTGGGTCTGGGGTTCGAGCGTACCATGGGCAAAAAATCAATCAGGACATTCCATGGAGGTTGAAGATCATCCTAGTGTGGTCTTTTTAATTTTCGTGGCCATTTGGGTGGACAAACAGGCAAACCGGCGCGAACAGAGCATTATTTGGCAAAATCAGTATGCTATAATAGCCCATGATTTTGGGGGTGGGCCTGGAGTTCGGGCATTCTATAGGTAAAAAATTGACTGAGTCATGCCAGGGAGGTTAGGGAATGTCCCAATGTGGTTCGTTTAATTTTCTATGGCCATTTGGATGGACAAACTGGCAAAACGGCACGAACGGGGCATTTTTGGACCGTATCGGTGTGCTATATCTCACGTTTTTAGGGTTGGTCCTTGGGTTCGGGCGTGCTGTGGGCCAAAAATCAACCGGGGCGTGCCAGGGAGGTTGGTAATCATCCCAGTTTGGTCCGTTTAATTTTTCGTAGCCATTTGAGTGGACAAACGGGTGAAACGGCTCAAACGGGGCATTTTCTGGCTAAATCGGAGTTCTATAGTCCACGGTTTTAGGGGTGAGCCCGAGGTTCAAGATCGTCCCAGTGTGGTCCATTTAAATTTTTGTGGCCATTAGGGTCGACAAACGAGCAAAACGGCATAAACAGGGCATTTTTGGGCCAAATCAGAGTACTATAACCCACAGTTTTGGGGGTGGGCTCGGGTTCCTGATGTGCCTTGGGCTGAAAATTGAATGGGGAATGACAGGGGGGTTGGGCATTGTCCTTGTATGGTCCGTTTAATTTTTCATGGATATTTATGTGGACAAACATGTGAAACGACGTGAACGGGGCATTTTCTAGCCAAATCTGTTGCTATAGCCCACGGTTTCGGGGATTGGCCCGAGGTCTGGGCACGCTGTGGGCTAAAAATCACCCGAGGGTGTGCCAGGTAGGTTGGTGATCATCCCAGTGTGGTTCGTTTAGTTTTTCGTGGTCATTTGGCTGGACAAATGGGTGAAGCGACACAAATAGGGCATTTTCGGGCAAAATCGGTGTGCTATGACCCACGGTTATGGGGTGGGCCCGAGTTCCCAACGTGATGTGGGCTAAAAATTGAATTGAGGCATTCCATGGAGGTTGGGGATTCTCCCAGTAGGGTTCGCTTAATTTTTTGTGGCCATTTGAGTGGATAAATGGGCGAAATGGCACGAACGGGGCATTTTTGGGCCATATCGATGTGCTATATCCCACGGTTTTATGGGTGGGCCTTGGGTCCAGGCGTACTATGGGATGAAAATCGACTGGGTCATGCCAGGGAGGTTGGGGATCGTACTAGTGTGTCCGTTTAATTTTTTATGGCCATTTAGGTGGACAAACGTGCGAAACTGTGCGAACGGGGCATTTTTTGGCCAAATAAGTATACTATAGACTATGGTTTTAGGGTTGGGCCTGGGATCCAGGCATGCTGTAAGCCGAAAATCGACCGGGGCATACTAGTAAGGTTGGGGATCATCGCAGTGTGGTCCGTTTAAGTTTTCGTGGCCATTTGGGTGGTCAAATAGTTGAAACAGTGCGAATGGGGCATTTTCAAGCCATATCGGTGTTCTATAACCCACAGTTTCGGGGGTTGTCCTTGTTTCTGGGTGTGGGCCTGGTTTCTGGGCGTGCTATTGGCTGAAAATGTACCAGGGCATGCCAAGGAGTTTGGGATCATATCAGTGTGGTTCGTTTAATTTTTTGTGGCCATTTGGGTGGACAAACGGGCGAAATAGCGTGAACAGGGCATTTTCAAGCCAAATCGATGTGCTATAGCCCACAGTTTCGGGGGTTGTCTCGGTGTCTGGGCGTGGGCTTGGTGTTCGGGCGTGCCATTGGCTGAAAATCGACCAGGGCATGCCAAGGAGTTTGGGGATCATATCTGTGTGGTCCGTTTAATTTTTTGTGGCCAATTGGGTGGACAAACGGGCGAAATGGCGTAAACAGGGCATTTTCGAGCCAAATCGGTGTGCTATATCCTATGGTTTCAGGGGTGAGCCCGTGTTTTGGACATGCTGTGGGTCAAAAATCGATCGGGGCATGCCAGGGAAGTTTGGGATCATCCCAATGTGGTCCGTTACATTTTTCGTGGCCATATGCGTGGACAAAAGGGCGAAACGATTTGAACTGGGCATTTTTGGGCAAAATTGATGTGCTATAGCTAACGGTTTCGGGGGTAGGCCCGGGTTCCGAGCGTGTTGTGGGCCAAAAATTGACCAGGGCGTGCCAGGGAGGTTGGAGATTATCCCAGTATGGTTCGTTTAATTATTCGTGACCATTTTCGTGGAACAAAAGGTGAAACGGCATGAGCGAGGCTTTTTGGGGCCAAATCAGTGTGCTATAGCCCACGATTTTGGGGGTGGGCCTGTAGCCTGGGGGTGCTGTGGGCCGAAAATCAATCAGGGCATGCCAGGGAGGTTAGAAATCACCCCAGTATGTCCCGTTTAATTTTTCGTGGCTGTTTGTGTTGACAAATGGGTAAAACAGCATGTACGAGGCATTTTTTGGTAAAATCGGTCTACATTAGCCTACAATTTTGGGGGTAGGCCCGGGGTCTGGGCATGTTGTGGGCCAAAAATTGAATGGGGCATGTCAGGGAGGTTGGTGATCATCCCAGTGTGGTCCGTTTAGTTTTTCGTGGAAATTTGGGTGAAAAAACGGGTGAAACGATGCGAACGTGATATTTTTGGGCCAAATTGGTCTGCTATAGCCTAAGATTTCAGGGTTGGCTTGGGGTACGGGTGTGTTTCTAGCCAAAAATCGGTCGGGACATGCCAAGGAGGTTGAGATCATCCAGTGTAGTCCATTTAATTTATCGTGGCCCTTTGGGTGGATAAATGGACGAGACAGCGTGAATGGGGAGTTTTTAGGCCAATTCGGTGTGCTATAGCCCACGATTTCAGGGGTGGGCCAGGGTTTCGGGCGTACTATGGGCCAAAAATCAACTGGGGCATGCCAGGGAGGTTGGGGATCGTTCTAGTATGGTCGGTAAATTTTTCGTGGCCATTTGTGTGGACAAAAGGTCGAACTGTGCAAACGGGGCATTTTCGAGCCATATCGGTGTGCTATATCCCATGGTTTCGAGGGTGGACCCGGGGTCCGACCGTACTATGGTCCAAAAATTGATTAAGGAGAGCCAAGGAATTTGGGGATCATCCCAATATGGTTCGTTTAATATTTTGTGGCCATTTGGGTGGACAAACAGGCGAAATGGCGAGAACAGGGCATTTTCGGGCTAAATCAATGTGCTATAGCCCATGGTTTTGGGGGTGGGCCCGGGGTTCGAGCGTGCCGTGGGATAAAAATTGATCGGGGAATACCAGGGTGGATGGGGGTCATCCCAGTGTGGTTCGTTTAATTTTTCATGGCCATTTGCATGGTTAAACGGTTGAACTGGGCATTTTTCGAGCAAATCGGTGTGCTATAGCCCACGGTTTCAAAGGTGGGCCCAGGGATCTGAGCGTGCTGTGGGTGGAGAATAGATCGGGGTATGCTAGGGATGTTAGGGATCGTTCCAATGTGGTCCGTATAATTTTTCATGGCCATTTGGGTGGACAAAAGGTTGAAACAGAGCGAATGGAGCATTTTTAGGCCAAATTGGTCTGTTATATAGCCCATAGTTTTGGGGGTGGGCCTAGGGTCCGGTCGTGCTATGGACAAAATTCAACCGAGGCATTCCATAGAGTTTGGGGATCATCCCAGTATGGTCCATTTAATTTTTCGTGGCTATTTGGGTGGACAAATTGGCGAAATGGCGCAAACAGTGCATTTTTATGCCCAATCGGTGTGCTATAGCCCACAGTTTCTGGGGTGGGTGGGGAGTTCGGGCGTGCTGATGGCTGAAAGTCAATCGGCACATGCCAGGGAGGTATGGGATCATCTTGGATGGACAAACGATTGAAATGGCTCGAACGGGACATTTTTGAGCTAACTTAGTGTGCTATGGCCCATGATTTTGGGGGTGGGCTTAGTTTTCGGGCGTGTCGTGACTAAAATCGATCAGGGCATACTAGGGAGTTTGGGTATCATCCTAGTGTAGTCCGTTTAATTTTTTGTGGTCATTTACATGGACAAAGGGAGAAACGGCACGAATTGGGCATTTTTAGGTCAAATTGGTGTGCTATAGCCTATGGTTTCGGGGGTGGGCTCGAGGTTCGAGCGTTCTGTGAGCCTAAAATTGATCGGGGCATGCCAGGAATGTTGGGGATCGTCCTAGTATGGTTCTTTTAATTTTTTGTAGCTATTTGGGTGGACAAAAGGGAGAATCATAGCGAACGAGTAATTGTCAAGCGAAATCGATGTGCAATATAGCCCACGATTTCGGGAGTTGACCCGGGGTCCGGACGTGCTGTGGGCTAAAATTCAATCGGGGCATGCTAGAGAGGTTGGAGTTCATCCCAGTGTGGTTCGTTTAATTTTTTCTGGCCATTTGGGTGGACAAACTGGCAAACGACACGAAAGGTATATTTTTTGGCCAAATTGGTGTGCTATAACCCACTGTTTCTGGGGTAGGCTGGGGGTTCGGGCGTGCTGTTGGCCAAAAATTGATCAAAGCGTGTCAGGGAGGTTGGAGATCTCCTCAGTGTGGTCCATTTCATTTTTTGTGGCTATTTGGGTGAACGAACAGGTGAAACAGCGCGCACGGGACATTTTCGTGATAAATTGGTGTGCTATAATAGCCCATGGTTTCGGGGGTGGGCCCAGGGTCCAGGCGTGCTGTGGGTAAAAATTGACCGAGGCATGCTAGGGAGATTGGGGATAATCCCAGTGTGGTCCATTTAAATTTTTGTGGCCATTTGGGTGGACAAACGGGGGAAACGGGTAGAACGGGGCATTTTTGGGCCAAATCGGTGTGCTACAGCTCACAGTTTTGGGGATGGGCCTGGGGTCAGGTCTCACTGTGGGCCAAAAATTGACTGAGGCATGCCAGGGAGGTTGTAAATCATCCCAGTGTGGTTCGTATAATTTTTCATGGCCATTTGGGTGGACAAACAGGTTAAATGGCGCGAACAAGGAATTTTCGGGCTAAATCGGTGTGCTATAGCCCACAGTTTTGGGGTAGGCCCGGGGTCCGGGCGTTCTGTGGGCCAAAAATCGATCGCGGTGTGTCAGGGAGGTTAGGAATCATACTATTATGGTCCATTTAATTTTTTTGTGGCAATTTGGGTGAACAAACGGGTGAAACGGCATGAACGGGGCATTTTCGGGCTAAATTGGTGTGCTATAGCCCACGGCTTCAAGGGTGGGCCCGTGTTCTGGGCGTTCTATGGGTCAAAAATTGACCGGGGCATGTTAGGGAGGTTGGAAATTATCTCATTGTGGTCCATTTAATTTTCCGTGGCCATTTAGGTGGACAAACTAGCAAAACGGCGCTAACGGGGCATTTTCAGGGTAATTAGGTGTGCTATAGCCCACGGTTTAGGAGGTGGGCCCAGGGCTCGGGCGTTTTGTGGGTTGAAAATTGATCAGGGCATGCCAGGAAGGTTGGTGATCATCCCAGTGTGGTCTGTTTAATTTTTCATAGGCATTTGTGTGGACAAACGGGCAAAACGGGGCATTTTCAAGCCAAATCATTGTGCTATAGCGCATGATTTCGGGGGTGGGCCAAGGGCCCGGGCGTGATATGGGCTAAAAATTGATTGGGACGTGTCAGGTAGGTTTCGGATCATCGCAATGTGGTCCATTTAAATTTTCTTGGCCATTTGGGTGGACAACGGGCCAAATTAGTGTGCTCTAACCTATGGTTTCGGGGGTGGACCCGGGGTCCGGGCGTGCTGTGCCTGAAAATTGACCAAGGCATGCCAGGGAGGTTTGGGATTGTCCCAGTGTGGTATGTTTAATTTTTTGTGGCCATTTGGGTGGAAAAATGGGAAAAATATCGGGAACGGGGCATTTTCGGGCCAAATCGGCGTGCTATATAGCCCATGGTTTTGGGGGTGGGCCTGGTTTTCGGGCGTGCAGTGGGTCGAAAATCAATCTAGGCATGCTAGGGAGGTTAGAGATTGTCCTAGTATGGTCCGTTTAATTTTTCATGGCCATTTGTGTGGACAAACAGGCGAAACGGTGCGAACTGGGCATTTTCGAGCCAAATAGATGTGCTATAGCCCACAATTTCGGGTGTGGGCTCGGGATCTGGGTATACTATAGGCCAAAAATCAACTGGGGTGGAACAAGGAGGTTGGGGATCATCCCAGTGTGGTCTTTTTAATTTTTCATGGCCATTTGGGAGGACAAACGGGCAAAACGGCGTGAACGGGGCATTATCTAGCCAAATCAGATTGCTATAGTCCAGGATTTCAGGGGTGGGCCCTGGGTTCGAGCATGCTGTTGGAACAAAAATTTACCGGGGCATTTCAGGAGGTTGGGGATCGTCCCAGTGTGATCTGTTTAATTTTTTTGGGCCATTGGGGTGGACAAACGGGCGAAACAATACGAACGGGCATTTTCGGGCCAAATTGGTGTTCTATAGCCCTCAATTTTGGGGGTGAACCCAGAGTCCAAGCGTATTTTGGACCAAAAAAAGGTTGAAGCATGCCAGGGAGGTTGGGGATCATCCCAAAATGGTCCGTTTAATATTTTGTGGCCATTGGATGGACAAACAGGCAAAATGGCGCGAACGGGGAGTTTTTGAATCAAATCGGTGTGCTATAGCCTATGGTTTCAGGGGCGGGCCCGGGATTCGGGCGTGCTGTGGGTCAAAAATCAACCGAGGCTTGCCAGGGAGGTTTGGAATCTCCCTAGTATGATCCTTTTAATTTTTTGTGGCCATTTGGGTGGACAAACGGGTGAAACGAGGCGAACGGGGCATTTTTGGGCCAAATCGGTGTGCTATAGCCCTTGGTTTTGGGGGTGGGCCCAGAGTCTAGGCGTGTTGTGGGCAAAAAATCAATCGGGGCATGTCAGGGAGGTTGGGTATCATCCCAGTATGGTCCGTTTAACTTTTCGTGGACATTTGGGTGGACAAACGGGTGAAACGGCACGAACGGGGCATTTTTGGGCCAAATCAATGTGGTATGACCCACGGTTTCGGGGGTGAGCCCGTGGTTCGGGCATGCTGTGAGCTGAAAATCGATCAGGCCTTGCCTGGGAGTTTGGGTATCATCCCAATGTGGTTCGTTAAATTTTCGTGGCCATTTCAATGGACAAACGGGTGAAAAGCATGAACGGGGCATTTTTAGGTCAAATTGGTGTGCTATAGCCCACAGTTTCGGGGGTGGACCCAGGTCTGGGTGTGCTGTGGGCCAAAAATTGACTGGTACATGCCAGGGGGTTGAGGATCATCCCAGTGTGGTCCATTTAATTTTTTGTGGCTATTTGAGTGGACAAATGGGCCAAATGATACTATCGAGGCATTTTCGGGCTAAATCAGTGTGCTATAGCCCACAGTTTTGGGGGTGGACCAGGGGTTCGGGCATGTTGTGGGTTAAATATCGACCGGAGTATGCCACGGAGGTTGGGGATTATCTCAGTCTGGTCCGTTTAATTTTTTATGGCCATTTGAGTGGACAAACGGGCAAAACGGCGCGAACGGGGCATTTTCAGGCCAAATCGCTATGCTATAGCCCATGGTTTCAGGGGTGGGGCAGGGGTCCGGGCGTTCTGTGGGACAAAACTTAACCGGGGTGTGCCAGGGAGGTTGGGGATCTTCCTAGTGTGGTACGTTAATTTTTCATGGCCATTTGGGAGGACAAACGGGAGAAATGATGTGAACGGGGCATTTTTGGGTCAAATCGGTGTGCTATAGCCCACGGTTTCGGGGGTGGGCTCGGGTTTCGGGTGTGATGTGGGTCACAAATTGATCGGGGTGTGACAGGTAGTTTTGGGATCATTCTGTGTGGTCCGTTTAACTTTTTGTGGCCATTTGGGTGGACAAACAGGCGAAACTGCTTAAACGGGGAATTTTCGGGCTAAATCGGTGTGCTATAACCCATGGTTTTGGGGGTGGGCCTGCGGTCCGAGTGTTATGTATGCCAAAAATTGGCTAGGGCATGCCAGGGAGGTTGGGCATCATCCCACTGTGGTCCGTTTAATTTTTCACGGCTATTTGGGTGGACAAACGGGCGAAACGGCGCGAACGGGGCATTTTTGGGCCAAATCGATGTGCTTTAGCCTACGGTTTCGGGGGTGGGCCTAGGGTCCAGACGTGCTATGGGTTTAAAATCGACCGAGGTGTGACAGGGAGGTTGGGGATCATCCCAGTGTGGTCCGTTTAATATTTCGTGGCCATTTGGTTGGACAAATGTTGTTGGGTGTATTTATGCATTCTAGGATTACTATTCTAGCTCTTTTAGCCTTGTTTTGAGGATGATTCTTATTCTATATGTGTTGATAATGATGTAAATGAGCATCCATGTGTCCAAGTATGTGCTTACAATGTTTAATGGTGATATCACATGAGTTTTTATTCAATTTGAGCATTTAGAGTTCAACCGAGAAATCTAGTGTGACTAGCTTGAGCTAGGTGTTTGTCTAGTCTATTGTGTTGGGTTCTAATATGTTTTAATGAGTTACTAAGGTTGTTATTATGTATTTATATGCAAAACAACTTAGTCATAATGTTCATATATCAATTGGATCAAGACACGAGTCAAAACAATGAGCTAAAGATTAAAGTGAAATTAGCCTATGCTTAGCTCGTGTTTTAAGTTCATCGTGTTGGATATTGTGTTATTTTGAGCTCTAAATTGTTGTGTTCATTCTATAGTATGCTTGGTTGATTGATTATGATGATATATGAAGGATATACAAGCTTTAAAACATGTGGAAACAACTCACAAAGGCTCGGAATGGACTAACGGAAGCACAATACTCAACTCGATGCAAATTTGGATACCTAAAATGTTTTGGACGAGTGAGTGAGAAGTGATCTGGGAGTGTTATAGGTGCCAAAATGCTCAGAAGTCACCCAAAATAGTGTACCCTCATGATGGGCTCGCGTCGCCACCCCTGATTAAGTCAAATTGCCCTCGCAATGCGACCCATAATCAAGTTAAACATGTATCGCGATGCGACCCTGGATATTTGCTGAGAAATCATCCCAACTATAAAAAGGAACATTTTAACACATTTGGGGGATATTAGATAGTGTGGAGAAGCTTAGGAGCGGCGGAAAATGAGAGAACCTCTCATTTAGGGTTCCTCACATTCTTGTAAACATCTTCCATTTGAAGATTGATTGTGGGTATGATTTATCACTTATTATTGAATATGAATTCAATACATATTGTTGATTTTTGTATCATGAATAGATAATTTTCTTTACTTGAGTTATGGGAACCTTGATGTGAATACTAACTTGGGTTGTGAATCTACTTGATTTTCGTGAGTAATTGATGTTGTATAAACCCTTCTTCACTTTAATGATCTTTCTTTGCTGCAAATTAAAAGAGTCAGCACTAGAACATAACTTGTCCGAGAGGAAGGTGTTGTTTGGTTAATTTGATGAAGCAATCACTTGCCCAAGAGGGAAGTGCTAACGAGCAATGTAATGACTTCTCTTGACTGTAACCTTGAAAGAGTAAACCCATGGTTGTGAACTAGAAGAGTTAGCACTAGAACATCACTTTTCCTAGAGGAATGTATTTTTAGGTTACTTCGATGAAGCAATCACTTGCCCGAGAGGTAAGTGCTTGTCGAGCAATGTAACGACTTCTCTTGATTATAACCTAAAGGGTGAGCCTACGAACATTACTTGTCCGAGAAAAAAGTGTATGTTGAGAAAAGAAAGAGTTTACATGGACTCAAAAGACTTTAATCTTTAGTTTAATGGTAAATGCCTTAACCAGATTTGCTTACATGAGAACATGTTGAATAGTGAAAACATCCTTTAAGTTCGAGAGAATTAAATGATGCACTACCCATTGAGGTCGAGAGATAAATGGGTAAATAATAGGATTCAACTCATCTTGCAATTGGAATATCAATTGGAACTCTAAAGTGATTTATAACCCGATATGTTTAAGCATCTTGGTAACCACAACTCTAGTTTCCCATAACAGTGTTAAATAGAAGTGTTTATCAACTTTTGCTCAACCATTTAAAACTCTCCTCTTTTATCTTTTCGTAATATTTGTTTAAATTCAACTTGTAGCTATAGTTTCAACTTAGTTTAATCGCCAGTCACATTGTTCCTCGTAGGTTCGACCCCGACTCCAAAGTTGGGTTATTATATTGACAACGACCGTTTACACCCATTGAAGAGTGTAATTTGAGTATTATCAAAAATGGCGTCGTTGCTAGGGAATAATTTGGTGTATTGAGTTGGTTTGGAATTTTAGTTTACTTGCTTGAATTCAAACTTGTAAATATTTGTTTATTTTGTTTTTTTTTATTTTCTTTTATTTTTATTATTCTCACACCTTTTTGAGATATCAACCTAGATATATGGTTTTTCGAGTGATGACGATTCTTGTGATTATTGTGGGGGACCACATTATGAGGCTTACTATCCATATTTAGATAGAACTATAACTTGGTGTTTAACTTGTGGTCAAAGTGATCATTCTAAAGATATGTGTGCTGCCACAATTCAAGTGGACAAATTGATGAAACAAATTTTAGAGAATCAAGCACAGTTGTGGGCAGAGCTGAAGGAGTTACCACTGCTACCATGTCTACAGTGGCTAAATAAAGTAGAATATGAGGAGGACGTTATTCAATTTTTGGAGAAAACACAAGAATCGCAGCCACTCGATTCTAATCTTGATCTTGATACTAACATTGAGAAGGTAAACAAAAGTGAAGGTGTAGAGGATAGGGTAAATTTTGAAGTAGGATTTGTTGGGTTGCATTCAAAGCACTTTTCTACAGTATGTTTAAATGATGTCTTGTCTATGAAATCATTTAAAATAGTAAAAGAGTGTGCAGATGAGGAACAAGAATCCTATATTCTTGATTTTACAGTTGATAAGAAACATAAAAGCACACCTCACTTTAAGACCGAGTTGTTTACCTGCATCATCCATTACTCGGCTTCTTAATCTTTGTACCACCTCCTTATGAGCGAGGCAAAAAGTTGGATGCTAAGTTGGGGGTGAAATTTATATCCTCAAGGTGGAGGAAAAAGCATGATTAAGTCGTGCCGCGACACTAAATTAGGCACTTCTTGGGAGGCAACCCAAGATAAGGTATTTTTTTCTTTTTAATTTTTAGTCTTTAGTTTTTATTTCAAGTAGTTTTGTTTTTGGTTGAGTCACAGGTTAATGGAAAGTCTGAGTACCATAATCTTGCGCTAAGGAGCATAGCATAAAATAAGTGTGGGATTACAAGGATCTCCTCTATGTGAAGAGGCATCTAGCTAGGCCTAGAAGCCTCAGGGAATATTCATATCGCTTTATTTAATAATTCACTTTGGGGAAAAAGTAGATTTTTAAGTGTGGGGTGAGGAAACTCCCAAATTTTGGCTCAATTTTTTTCTTTTTAGGTTTAGAATAAGTGAGGTATTCTTGTTGGTGCTATTTTTTATTACATGATGCAAGTGGGCTTGTTTGTAAAGGCATGCTAAATTGTGTGAATTGCTATTTTTGAGACTCTTAGGATCATGTTTGTGACTCTTATAAGTGTTGGCTTAATTTTGAATTTGTGCTATTGTTTGGTTTAGAGTCTATGATGATCCTATTGAATTGAACATGTGTCATGTTCGTGTAAGGTATTTGTATATTCCTTGTTGAATGTGATGTCTAGAACTTTCCCGGTGTGTGTGTGTGAAGCAAAATAAAGAATGTAGGTTTAGGAGATAATATAGGCATTTCTTTGATAGCCTTGTTTAATACCTTCTTTTTACCTACTCTGGTGCATTCTCTTAGTTAACCCCATTGAGCCTTTAGCCTTCTCTTTGGCAATCTCATGTGAAGCCTAATCCCCTTCCTTGATTGACCTTAATTTGATCCAAATCTTCTAAGCGCTTTAATATAAAGGACTAAGTAGGAAGGTTTGTGAAACTGAAGTAGGAAGGTGAAAGTGAAGCTCTAAGGAAATGTTTATTGTGTGCCTAAATTGTGATGGTTAGGAACTATAGAAAGTATGAAAGCAATTTTAGTTTTTTTTGTTGCCCAGTTTTTGATACAATGAACATGTTTTTGCCCTGGTCTATTTAGGATAATGTGCACCTCAACCAAGGCGAATAGCTTTAGTTGAGGATAGCTACTATAGGGGTGCGTAACAATAACTGGTGTATGACGAAGAGTTGAGAATTGACTTGTGATGTAAAAGGGAAGTACTCCTACCATAATTGTTGTTAATGTATTGAACAAAATTGGGGCAAAAACAAAAAGAAAAGGGGTAAAAAGAAAAAAAATTGGTGTAATTTGGTTGTTGAATATTTGTTTTAAATGTATAATGTAGTGTATTGAAGCACTTAGAGTGGATAGTCACTATTCTTGGTCAAAATAGTTCCTACCCTTCCACTAGCCTACATTACAACCCGAAAAAGACCTTCTTGATCTTAAGCTTTATATTTGACTATTAGTGGAGCATTAAACTAAGGGCAAGCCTATGGTTCATTATGTGTAACTTGTGAATTCTTTATGAGAGTGAGCATAATTTGATTCTTGTACCTATTGCTATAAATTTCATTATTGTGAGTATTTATGGGTAACTCTCTTATTGTGAGAAGCACATGTTTGATGAATATGGGTGATTTGTAAGAAATCTATGCACATGAGTTTGCTACTTGTGGAGTCCATTCTTGAGGCTAGGATGTTTTAGAAGTAGGTCCCATGAGCTCTCCATATGTTCGTTTCATGGGATAATATTCGATTCAAAAATCTTTATGGGAATCAAAAGCCAAGGGAGATATTTGAAAGCAATTCATCAGGGAATGATGAAGATACTAAGAAGGTTAAATTTTTCTTTACTCAGTTGAAGAAGAAGAAATCGGATGGTACGAGGTTTATCCGGATAGTGATTGGAGGAGGATCGTGTGTTACTCGATTTCAGGAATCTCAAAGATTCTAGGATCGAAAGATTGTCCAGGAATGGAGATTCGAGGATATAATCAAGAGAAATTAAACTATGAGAAGAAACAAAGAAAATAGAATTTTAGGAGGAAGAGTTGCAATTTTATGAGTATTTACAGACAATGATGTAACTAAAATGATCAAATCTATCTAATGAAACAGTTATTTGATAACCAACTCAACTTGTCACTCCTAACTAACTTCTGGAAACAGACTACTGTAGCTGCACTGTTTCTAACTAACTTTTAAAACCAACTGCTTTGGACCTCCACTAACTTTAACTAACTTGAACTCCAATTTATGATAACAATACTCCCCCCATAGAAAGATCCTTGTCCTCAAGGATTAAAAGAAGGGAACCTGGTCTTCAACACACTAGCAAACTCCCAAGTAGCAACTCGGCAGGTAAATCAGACCATTTCACTAACACTTGTGCCACCGCTTTATTGCCTTTATTAACTAGTCTTTTCTGCAAAACAGCTTCAGGACTGGGACAATTGGGATTGTCTAAGTCCACAGTAGGAGGACAAGAGATAGTAGAGGGTACTGCATAGCATTTGTTTTAGTAGGGACACATGGACAGTTGGATGGATCTTGATAGAACTTGGCAGCAACAGTGTATAAGAAATAAGACCAACACTTTTAATGATCTGAAATGGCCCATAATATTTGGCAGCCAACTTATGAGAAGGATAGTGAGATATAGTGGTTTGCCTGTAAGGTTTCACTTTAAAATAGACCCAATCACCAACATTAAAACTTTTATCACTCCTATGAGCATCAGTTTGTTGTTTCATTCTACATTGAGCTCGGAGCAAATAGTTCTTAAGGAGCTGTAACTTAAGCTCTCTATTATTCAATGTAGTATCCACCTCCGCAGAAGTCGATTCACCTAGCAAGTAGGGTAGATGTAGAGAAGGAGGCCTACCATAAAGCACCTCATAAGGTGTAGTTTGGATAGCCGAGTGGAAACATGTGTTATACCAGTATTCAGCCATAGGTAAGCAAGTAACCCAAGCAGAAGAATCATCATTGCAGTAACATCTCAAATAAGTCTCAAGACATCAATTTAAGACCTCCGTCTAACCATCAGACTGGGGATGATATACAGTAGATGTATGCAACATCATACCTTGAAGATTGAAAATCTCTTGCCAGAAAGAACTGAGAAAAACTGCATCTCTATCACTTGTTATGGTATCTGGTATACCATGTAGTCTCACAATATTATCAAAAAACACCTTAGCAACAGATTGAGCAGTATAAGGATGCTTGAGTGCCATGAAGTGACCATATTTACTTAATCTGTCCACCACCACCAGTATTACTTCAAAATCCTATGATTTGGGAAGACCATTAATAAAATCCATGCTAATTTGAGACTACACCACCTCTGGAATTGGTAAAGGTTGTAAAAAACCAGGATAAGCTGCCAAATTAGATTTGTTTTTCTGACAAATATCATATTTCTGAATGAAGTCCTTTACATCAGATCTCAAAGTTTTCTAATAGAATAGTGTTAACAACCTTTTAAGGGTAGCATCTACTCCTAAATTGCCCCCTAAAGGACCAACATGCCATAGGGACATAATATCCTTCCTCAAGTTCTGCACCTTTCCAATCACTAGCTTTCCTTTTTCCCTAAACTGACCATGTTCCTAATGAACTGTCTGTGTGATGTAGGATTTTCCTCTAAGTCAGCAATTAGTTGAGTGAGCTCTGGATCTGTAAGCCAACTAGCCACAATATCATTGAAAAGGTCAGTGTTTTTAGGAGAGATAATTAAAGCAAGTAATTCAGCACCAGTCACTCTAGAGAGTGCATCAGCCACTTTGTTCTCAACCCCTTTTTTGTACTCAATGGTATAGTCAAAAGGCATCAACTTAGTCAGCCACAACAATTGTGAATTGGTGTGTAGTTTTTGTTCCATGAGAAACTTTAAAACTTTTTGGTCTGTCCTGATAACAAAATTTTGGCCTAATAAGTACTGAGACCATTTAGTAACTGCTTGAACAATAGCTAATAAATCCCTATCATATACTGATAAAGCTGCATGTTTTGGTGATGATGCCTTGCTAATGAAGGCTATATGATGTCCCTCTTCTATAAGTACAACACCAATACCATATCCACTGGCATCAGTCTCCACAATAAATGTTTTTCTCACATCTGGCAAAGCTAACACAGAAGATTGAGTTAATTCTTCCTTCAACTGCATAAAGGACTTATGTGTTGTGTCATTCCATTTGAATTTATCCTTCTTAGTGAGGTCAGTAAGAGTCTTGGAAATGATATCGAACCCTTGTATGAACTTCCTGTAATATCCAGCTAACCCCAAAAACCCTCTCAATTGTAATGTAGATGGGGAAGGCCATTCCCTTATAGCCTTAATCTTTTGTGGATCAGTAAACACAACTTCAGCTATTATAAAATAACCAAGATACTCAATTCTTTTAACACCAAGGAAACATTTTCTCTTCTTAGCAAAAAGTTGATGTTCCACCATCTTCAAAAACATATACATTAAATGCACAATGTGTTCCTCCATAGTTCTACTGTAAATCAATATATCATCAAAAAAAAAAACAATACATATTTCCTTAAAAACTTCTAAAATATAGAGTTCATCAGTCCTTGGAATGTAGCAGAGACATTTGATAAGCCAAAAGGCATTACCAAATATTGAAAGTGTCTAGAAAGGGTTCTAAAAGCAGTTTTAGGTACATCCTCTTTTGCCATTCTTAGTTGGTGATATCCATACCTTAAGTCAATTTTAGAGAAGACCTTGGAACCTCCTAGTTCATCCAAGAGATCTTCAACAATAGGGATTGGAAACTTGTTCTTGACAGTGAATTTGTTCAAATCTCTATAATCAACACATAACCTCCAAGAGCCATCCTTTTTACCTACTAATACCACAAGTGATGCAAAAGAGTTGCAGTTATGTTGAATGATACCTTGATCCATCATTTGTTGCACTATGCCTTCAATAATGTCCTTCTTAACAGAAGGGTATCTATAAGGTCTCTTATTGATAGGTTCAATCCCAGGTTGCAGTATGATTCTATGGTCATATATACCTATAGAAGGTGGTAGACCTATAGATTCTTCAAACAATGCAGAAAATTCAGATAATACCTTAAGCAATGCAGGATCATCTTCTTTATTCTTGTCAACTTCTGAGGGATGCCACATGCTTTCTTCCCTACTTCGTGGAACCACCTGAATCATACACAGTTGAGATTGGTTGCCTGAGTGTTTTGTTAATTTCCCTACACCCGAAGTCAATACTTGATCGTCGGCACCTCTGAGTAAATATTTCTTCACTTTATACCAGAATTCCATGGTTAATTTTCTGAAATTCAGTTTGATATTGCCCAAAGTGAGTAACCACTGAACTCCCAACACCACTCCACAAGAACCAAGAGGAAGTAAAAGAAAATCAGCACAAAATTCAGCTCCTTATAGCAACCAAGTAATGGTTGTCATCTTATCTACTTGCATTCTACCATTAGCAGTAGCAGCCACTTCTGGTTTAATAGGTTTCACTTCACAACCTAATTTACTGACCAAGTCAGGGTCAATGAAATTATGTGAGCTTCCAGTGTCAATTAAGATATGCAACTCCATTGTGGAATGATAACCAGTCACCTTCAGGGTCCTAAATCCCAATGAACCATTCAAGGCATGCATGGAAATTTCCATATATTCTACAGGTTGTCCCAACTCCAACTAATCACCTTGTTTTCTTGGACTTCACCATCTTGTTCAATCTGTGTAGACACGTGATTTTGTCCTCTTAAGGTTCAATTTTATTCACTTTTACACATTTTATGTTATCCTATCGTGTACCCCCACCCGTGTGATCCCTCCACAAAATGACAAAAAATAACAATCCCCTAACTAATTTTGTCTTATCCTAATATTCTAAAAACCCACCCAACCAAAAATTGACAATACATCCTAACCCCTACCCATCCTACCCCTACCTAACCCTACCCACGTCACATCCCCCTCCCTTATTTTTTTCTTATCCCAAAAAAAAAGGACCAGGAGGGGAAATATACAATACATACACAATAGCAGACAAAAAAATAAAGAAAGGAATTATCTTCTTCTTCAGGCAGCTCTCACATACACACCACATCTGCTGGGAATGAAATACACACACATATAAACCTCACGCTCCACACGCAGAAAAACATCAGGCGAAAGGAAACAGTGAGATCGAGAAGAGAGTGAGAGATCGGATAGAGAGGTATTTTCGATGAGATATCACCGTAAAATGCTACAGCCATCTGCTTTTCTCCTATTTGTCGACAATACCGAGCTCACCGGAGCTCTGGTGTAGTGAAAACACGACGTCCAGCCCTTTGTTCCATTCAAATCCGCATCAAACTATTTTTCTGACCTTGAAATCTGGTCTATTTTCATGGTTGCCATCATTGTCTGCATCGCCAAAAAGGAAAAAGTGAGATCAAGAAGAGAGTGAGAGATCGGAGAGAGAGGTATTTTCGGTGAGATATCATCAGAAAATGCTACAGCCATCTACCTTTCTCCTATTTGTTGACAATACTGAGCTCACCGGAGCTCCGGTGTAGTGAAAACACAACATCCAGCCCTTTGTTCCATCCGAATCTACATCAAACCATTTTTTAAACCTCAGAATTTGGTCTGTTTTCATGGTTGTCATCGTTGTCTGCATCGCCGAGGAAACAGTGAGATCGAGAAGAGAGTGAGAGATCGCAGAGAGAGGTATTTTCAGCGAGATATTGAATCCCCCTGTGGGGTTGTTTTCCTACAAAATCTCATCCGAGTTTGGTTGTTTTTGGTGCGATTTCTATTTGGGTTCATCTGTTTTCGTACTGATTTTGGGTATTTAGCTTCCATCCCAATTGGTTTGTCGTTCTCTATCTTTGGGTTTTCAATTTTTGATACCGAGTTTGGAGATGGATAATAGTCGAGATTTTGTGGTATTCTTTGAGGATCTAGAATGACTTTATTCTCTTCTTAATCAAGCGAGAATATTCGGAAGGTCCATCTCTATAACCCATTCTTTATTTCATTTTTATTTGGTATAATGATGTTGGGATTATGTGTGTGGTGAGTATGTTTGTTGGATTTGGTCGATGTCATGATTATGTGTTTGACGGTGTGATTGTGGTGATATACGTAATGAATTGGAGTAATTTTGGTATAATTGGTAAAAATGAAGCTAGCGGGGATGGAATCGAGAAATTGATAAAAGTTGAACGTAGATTGATGTTGGTTTGTTGTCTTTTGTTCCATTCGGTACAAGTGAATGTGATAGATTTATGCCATAATGAAATGGATAGGCAATATAAGTTCGGGTAGGCAAGAATTTAAGATTGATGTTTTGGTTGGATGTTTGAATGTGCGTGTGAATGTTTCTTTCTAGTTTATCGTATTTAATTCAATTGTATAATTTGGCCGAGGAATGCCCCAAAGTATTTGTATATATTTATTCACCGGGGAATGCCGCGAGGTATCATGTACTCGGAGGACGTTCGTGGTGAAGGCCCGAGGCGTCGGGTAGAGCATTAGTTTAGGATTAGCGTAGTTTTACTTTCAGTCCCTTTTTATTTCGGGTTGTAATAATTGGACTGGACTTTACATCTCGGATTGTTTTGTTTTGTTTGATTATTTTACGTGCTTTATGTGCGGTTTATACATTTCTTAGTGCCAAAAAATAGTCGATACATTCTACCAAGCAACTGTGGTCGAACCACTGGATCGAGAGGTGCCTAACACCTTCCCCTCGGTCAACAGAATTCCTTAACTGGAATATCTATTTGCAAACCATACAGTCCTTCTAGGGTAATGCGCCAGTTGGGTAGGCTGCAGGACGTGCCGCCAGCAGCGGATCTTCTAAAGGATATTGAGTACTTCAAGGACCAAACCTTAGGTGAGAGCAAGTACAAGCAGTTTTGGAAGCATGCAACAAAGCTAGGTGTGGACACACTCAAAGAAAGTTTGGATAATCTGGGGTACACTCAGGGATATGGGGTCTGGCTTCAATCTATCCCTCGGGGTATCAGTCAACCCTTACCAGCACATATTAGAGAGAGAATACAGGAAGAATGCATAGTAGACAACCATCAGGATGAAAGTGTAGGGTCCAAAGTCGAAACACTGAGAGTTCAGTTAGCAGATTTGTTCAAGAAGGTAGAAAGGTGTCAAAATAATCTTTCCAAGTGCACTCCTCATGAGGCAGGAATACGGGCCCTAAGCTTTTTCCCCAGTATCAGGGTGTCTTTACAGGATATGCTACAAAGTTTAAATGGGAGAAAGAGAACTTCACAGGCAGTTCCATCTCAGCCAGGGTCATCACGCAGAGCACCAGTCAGAAAGAGCGTTTCTTATCTTTATTCAGTTTGAGTCTTTTATATGTCTGTCATTGTAGTGTGGTGTCTGCTTTAAGTCGAAGTCAAGTTGTTTTTGGTATTAGGGTATTTATTAGTAATTTCATCTATGTCGTCTTAGGGGTCTAGAATGTCGTATCGTATTTGTTGTTTAGTTTTAAAGTGGTCCCAATCATTTTGTACATTTTTGTTGTTTTCTTTCTTCAAAATGTTATGATGTTACGTTTTTCCTTTGTTTGTTTATTTTCGTTTTCTCAAAAAAAAAGCGTAGACAAAAATTAGGATGATGTTAAAATGACCTCGCTACCCTTAAAAAACAGGTAGAAATGAACATGGATTTATGACAATTTTACCAATGTGATTCCCATGCTTGTTGTGTGCCCTAATCCTAACGGATGTCGTCTTTGATGAGCATGTTCTTTCAGATAACAGTGGTAGGTTTGCAGCACTCTGGCTAGTTACCCATACTTCACTAGATCTAAAGCAAACCTCACCATGGCTAGCAGGGAGATTGAAAATTCGCTCATTGACCCGAATCAGGATCACAGGGAAGAAAGTTCTGAACACAATGATGAGGTAGTAAGGCTCAGGCAACAATTGATAGATCTACACCGGGCATGGGCCAGTGGAATGCCTCCTCCTCCGTTCCCTGAAGGTCTTGGTAGTATCTCTACTTGCCCACCGCTCTCTCAAGCGCAATTCTCTGCTCCTACTGAGTCACCTGAGCACGCGCCAGGATTCACTCCGCGACATTATTATCCTGGTAGTTCTGGTGTGCCCTTGGAAGCTCCCCAATCAAGACCAGCTGCTCAGCCAGTGCCACCAATCACACCGGTATTCGTGGCTCCGCCACCACATGAAACTCCCATATATATTGTGCGTCCGACAATGAGGCTTTCTAGGTCTTCCAGTGAGCCAGTAAGGAAGGTTTCAGATAGTCAGTATTATGTCCCGGAGCCTACTTTGCAAATAAATGAACCGTATGGGTACACTCAGCTGCCTGCATTTCCATTTGATACGGAGAAACCTATCGCAATGGAGGAACAAGATATCATAGCCCAGAAATTGAAAAGTTTAGAATAGGCTATAAGGAATTTGCAAGGAATCAGAGATCATAGAAGTGTTTCCTATAAAGATCTTTGCATGTTCCTAGACATCAACCTTCCTCTCAATTTTAAGATGGCTAAGTTCGAGAAGTATGTAGGACACGGTGATCCAGTTGCACACTTGATACATTATTGCAAATATTTGAGGGCTGCAGGAGGAAAGGAAGAACTGCTTATGGCCTTCTTTGGCGAGAGTCTTTCTGATCTGGCCTCGGAATAGTTTATCGATCGAGATATCGATAAATGGAACAGCTGGGATGATTTGTCTTCTGAATTTGTGCAATATTTTCAGTATAACATCGACCTAATTCTGGACGAAAAATCATTGGTCAACATGAAGAAAAAGAGCACTGAAGGTTTTAGTGAATACGCGATAAGGTGGCGTGAACAGGCCTCCAGGGTAAAGCCTACAATGAAAGAAAGTAAGTTGGTAGAATTTTTCATTCAGGTGCAGGATGAGACCTACTTTCAACATTTACTTCCATCAATGGGAAAGTCTTTTATGAAAGTCCTCAAAATGGGGGAGATGATAAAGGACGGAATTAAGACCGGCCGAATAGTGAGTTTTGCCGCATTAAAATCCACCACACAAGAGATACAAGGTGGATCTGGCACATTTGGAGGTAAAAAAAAAGAAAGAGGACATAGCAACTGTTGTAGCTGGAACTTATTCCTATCCCAAAAGACCACCTCACCCCTATCCCCAATCCCAAGCCCAAGTCTACGCCCAAGCTCCATATATTCCTCCCCACCATTACTACCCACCACAAAACCCTTTATATTCCATTCCACCACCCCCGTACCCAGTATATAGCGTGCAGCCATATGCCCAAACCCCTTCTTACCCGCAATGGCGCGCGCAAGCTCTACAAAATCGCCCATTCGCTCCACCAAATTACCAAAACCCCTCCAAACCCAGTTTTCAGCCTAGGCCCGAGTATAAGAAGGATAAGGTAGTCAAAAGTCAATTCACACCTCTTGGGGAGTCATATCCTAGCTTGTTTGATAGGTTGAGAAAGTTGAAGGTTTTAAGCCCAATTCAAGAAAAGCTTTCAAATCCACCACCGAGGAATCTCAATTATTCTTTAAGGTGTGCGTACTGTTCTGATATGCCAGGCCATGATATCAAGAAATGCTGGCATTTAAAGAGAGTTGTCCAAGATTTAATTGACATAAATCATATGTTGGTCCAGGCCCCGTAGGGTCCAAACATTAACCAGAATCCGCTGCCAACCCATGCTGAAGACAATATATTAGAATTGATATATGACGGGAAAGAGTCTTCGAGGGCTTATAAGACTATCGTCAAGATATAGACCATTGAGGAGAAGTCGGTAAATATAGCGAAGTCTTTGAAAGCAATGTCATTGAACCGGGAAGGAATGAGAGAAGATAAAGCCCAAGAAAGCACAAAGAAGCCCCTGATCACAGTATAAGATGCCAGAAGGTATGTTAATTTAAGCCAGGATAAACCTAAAGTGACAGTGGTGGGAGCTCTGAGTCAGCCCATCTTGACGGTGAAAGGAGGACTGGCAGCACCTATTGTCCTCAAACCGGTGACCCAACCTCCGATAGTTGATACGAAAAGTGTTCCCTGGAATTATGGGTGGACTGTGATAACCTATCATGGGAAAGAAATAGTGGAAGATGTAGATGAGGTAGGGGTTTGACTAGGTCAGGAAGATGCTTCGTGCCTGAAAGCTTAAGAAAGTCCCAGCCAACGGTGAGTGGACCGTCATCTATCAAAAATCCTATCACCAAAGAAGAAGCCGAAGAATTTTTGAAAAAGATAAAATTGCCGGAGTATTCAATATTAGACCAGTTGAAGAAAACCCCTGCTCAAATTTCCCTTTTATCTTTGTTGTTGCACTCCAAGGAGTATCGTGATATTTTACTGAAGGTATTAAATGAAGCATAAGTTCCAAGGGAGATTACAATCAATCAACTTGAGAAAATGGTTGGAAAAATCTTTGAGGTCAATCGGATCAGCTTTTCTGACGATGAATTGCCTGTTGAAGGTACAGGGCATAACCGGGGCCTTTACATTACAGTGAAGTGTGAAGATTTCTACGTCACTCATGTTATGATTGATGGAGTTTCAGGTGCAAATATTTGCCCTATTTCTACTTTGTAAAAGCTGAATATTGGTGCTGACAGGATCAGGCCCAACAATGTATGTGTTAGGGCTTTCGGTGGTACAAAATCAAATTCCATTGGCGAAATAGAACTAATGTTGACCACAGGGCCTGTTGAGTTCGCCATAGAGTTTTAAGTATTGAATGTAGACTCTTCTTACAATCTGTTGTTGGGAAGGCCGTGGATCCACAAGGCTAAGGCAGTTGCATCTACACTGCACCAAATGATTAAGTTTGAGCATGACCGACAAGAAGTAGTTATTCATGGTAAAGGAGATTTGTCAGCCTACGAAGATTCTCCCATGTCTCTTGTTGAAGAAAATAACGTATATGAGACATTCGTCTATCAAATTTTTGATACGGTGCCATTGAATCGTATCCTTGAATGGCAGGCTATACCAGGACTGTAATTGTCTTCTGCTTCTATCATGATGGTGAGTGAACTTTGGAAATACGGATTTGAGCCAGGAAAGGGTTTGGAAGTGTCTCTACATGTTATAGTTCATCCCATATATCCGAGTGAGAACGTGGGCACGTTTGGTCTAGGATTCGAGCCCACAGCTGAAGATATGAAGAAAGCCAAGGGAAGGAAAAAGTAAACATGGTCACTCCCTCGCCCAATGCCACTACTCAGTGAATCATTTGTTAAGAGCGATGTCACGAAGCATGTGGAATTTGAAGTTGAATTGGTTGATGACTTCCAGAACCTTTTTATTGAAGTTGATATGGTCAAAGCAGGAGAAGGTACCAGTATGGCAGACGTGCAATTCATAGGTCCAGCTGTCCGGCTTAATAATTGAGAAGTCACTCCTCTCCCCATCAGGAGGGAGTTTTGGTAGTTTATTTTGTTTTTCTTTTTGTTTATCCGAGCTATTTCAGGGTTGTAATTCAGATTTTAGTTTATGTTATGTTGGCATCTATGTTTAAACCATCCTATCTTTTTATTTAATGAAATGCAATGTTCCTTTTGTTTCGTGTCTAATATATTTTGTTTTTCTTTTCTTACACAGTTCTCTTTATGCTGATTCTAATGACATGACATGCATGCGAAATTTTTAGCCTGATCTTAAAATCCAAACTAATAAAGATGTAATGAAGCAGGATGGGGAATATGATGAAGAAAAAGCACTAGAAGAAATAAGCAAAGAGTTGGAATAGTTTGAAGACAAACCGAATTCTAATTTGAATAAGACTGAGCCAATAAATCTAGGGGATCAAGAAGATTTTAGGGAAACTAAAATCAGTGTACATGCTTTTCCACAGCTAAAAGATGGAATGGTTCAAGCATTAATTGATTATAAGGATGTTTTTGCATTGTCTTATGATGATATGCCTGGTTTAAGCACTAAATTAGCGGCTCACAAATTGCCAACTGATCCCGCATTCCCTCCTATCAAACAGAATTTGAGGAAGTTTAAAACGGATATAAGTATTAAAGAGGAAATCATGAAACAACTTGAATCCAAAGTAATTCGAGTGGCTCGTTATCCCATGTGGTTATCCAATGTTGTTCCCGTACCAAAGAAAGATGGCAAAATTCGAGTGTGCGTTGATTACCGTGATTTGAACAGAACAAGTCCGAAAGATGATTTTCCACTGCCTAACATCCACATTTTGTTAGACAACTGTGCTAAACAAGAGGTTGCCTCTTTTGTGGATTACTATGCCGGATATCACCAGATTATTATGGATGATGAAGACGCAGAGAAGACATCTTTTATCACACCATGGGGAACCTATTGCTATCGAGTGATGCCATTCCGTTTGAAGAATGCTAGAGCAAGATGCATGAGAGCCATGACCACTATATTTCATGATATGATGCATAAGGAGATTGAGGTCTACGTGGATGATGTGATTATTAAGTCAAAAAGTTAGGCCAACCATGTTAAAGATTTAAGAAAGTTCTTTGGAAGGTTGCGCAGGTATAATCTCAAACTCAACCCAGCAAAATGTGTATTTGGAGTTCCGTCTGGAAAGATGTTGGGGTTTGTAGTCAGCCGTCGGGGAATTGAATTAGATCCCTTAAAAATCAAAGCTATTCAGGATTTGCCCCCGCCCAAGAATAGAACGGAGGTGATGAGTTTTCTTGGTAGACTGAACTACATTAGCAGGTTTATTGCTCAACTCACAACCACTTGTGAGCCCATATTCAAGTTGCTGAAAAAGAGTGTTGCGGTAAAATGGACTGAAGAATATGGGGAAGCGTTCGATCGAATCAAATGATATTTGTCAAATCCGCCAGCGTTGGTACCCCCGAATCCTGGTAGGCCTTTGATCTTATATTTATCAGTCATGGACAATTCTTTTGGTCGTGTCCTGGGTCAACATAACATCACAGGCAAAAAAAAGCAGGCTATTTATTATCTTAGTAAGAAGTTCACCGCATATAAGGCCAGGTATACTCTTCTTGAAAGGACGTGTTGTGACCTAACCTGAGTAGCACAGAAGTTGAAGCATTATCTCTCATCCTATACTACTTATCTCATCTCCCGCATGGATCCTTTGAAGTATATCTTTCAGAAGCCTATGCCAACGGGTCGATTGGCAAAGTGGTAAATATTGCTTATCGAGTTCGACATTGTATATATGACTTGGACTGATATGAAATCCCAAGCCTGGCAGATTATCTTGCTGAAAATCCCATCGATGAAGAGTACGAGCCGTTAAAGACATATTTTCCTAACGAAGAAGTGTCGTGTGTCGATGAAGTCGTTATAGATGCTGATCCAGTTTGGAGGTTGTTCTTCGATGGAGTGGTCAATATGAAAGGAGTCGGAATAGGTGCGATTCTTATCTCTGAATCGGGACAACATTTCCCGATAATAGCACAACTTCGATTTTACTGTACTAACAATATAGCAGAGTATGAAGCCTGCATTCTTGGTTTGAGGTTAGCTGTTGATATAGGAGTTCAAGAATTATTGGTGTTGGGAGATTCGTATTTGCTCGTCCATCAAATCCCATATCGACAATGCTTGCAGGAGCTATGTCAGCGGTTTGTGTTAGTTAAGTTTAGGCATATTCCAAGAATTCATAATGAAATAGCTGATGCTTTAGCCACTCTGTCTTCAATGCTCCAACATCCTGATAAAGCCTACATCAATCCAGTGCATATACAGAGTCGTGATCAGCATGCTTACTGTAATGCGGTTGAAGAAGAGCTTGATGGAGAACCTTGGTTCTTCGATATCAAGCGGTACATTAAGTCAGGAGAATGCCCAGCATATGACACCAACGATCAAAAGAGGACTATTAGGCGTTTAGCTAATGGATTTTTCTTAAGTGGGGGAATCTTGTATAAGAGAACCCTAGATATGGGACTTTTGAGGTGTGTAGATACAAGAGAAGCCTCGACAATCATAGTTGAAGTACACTCTAGAGTATGCGGGTCGCATATGAACGGTCATGTCTTGTCAAAGAAGATTCTTCGAGCAGGTTATTACTAGCTTAATATGGAAAGGGATTCTATTCAATTTGTTCGAAAGTGTCATCAATGTCAGGTACACGGTGATCTGATACGTTCTTTTCCTATTGAGTTGCATGCAATGGCCGCTCCATGGTCGTTTGTGGCTTGGGGAATGGATGTGATTGGACCGATTGAGCCGAAGGCGTCAAATGGGCATAGATTTATTTTGGTAGCCATTGACTACTTCACAACGTGGGTAGAAGCAGTAACTTTCAAGTCAGTGACAAAGAAGTCTGTGGTAGATTTTGTTCATGCCAATATCATTTGTGGATTTGGAATTCCTAAGACGATCATTACAGACAATGCTGGCAATCTCAATAGTCATTTGATGCAAGAAGTATGTCAACAGCTTAAGATCGCGCATCAAAATTCTACTCCATATCGCCCAAAGTCCAATGGTGTTGTAGAAGCCGCCAATAAGAATATAAAAAAGATACTGCGAAAGATGGTACAAGGGTCTAGACAGTGGCATGAAAAGTTGCCATTTGCATTGCTAGGTTATTGCACCACTGTTCACACTTCAACAAGGGCTTCAACAAGGGCAACTCCATATTTATTAGTGTATGGGACAGAAGCAGTCATCCCTGCAGAAGCTGAAATTCCCTCTCTTTGAGTCATTGTAGAAGCAGAGATTGATGATGACGAATGGGTAGAAACCCGACTGGAACATTTGAGTTTGATTGAGGAAAAAGGTCTAACGTCTATGTGTCATGGCCAGTTGTATCAGAGGAGGATGGCTTGAGTGTATAACAAAAAGGTCCGTCCCAGTTTGAAGCAAAAGGCAAGTTCTCCCCTAACTGGCAAGGTCCCTTCATTGTGAAGAAAGAGTTGCCCAAAGGAGCCTTATATTTGACAGATACTGAAGGCAAAATAGCAAAAATGGATATCAATGCTGATGCGGTCAAAAGATATTATGTATGATATTTGATCCTTTGTTGATTTTACTGCATGTTTAGTACTTGCATTTTTGAAGATTGATATGATGAAGGCATTTTATTCTTCTATCCAAAAATTGTGTCATCCTTTGTTTACCCGTTTAAGCTTCGTTTTATTTGTCTTTCATATCCCTCTTTTGGAATCAAAATGGAGTCAAAGATAAATGTCGAGGAAATCAAAAAAAAATCAAAACAAAGAACAAACTGATGGAACTACGTCCGACCTGATTCTCCACTCTTGGGAGTGAGATACTAGGCTGCCCTATTTTGGGCTCGGTCCAACCAAATAAAGATTTAAGAATCACCCCGTCAACAAAACTGGGGCATGAGTTAATGTGTTGTTTGAGTCGATTCCAAAAGTTGTAATTCCCCCCCCCCCACTTCAAGTATCGTTTGAGCCCCTCACCATCTTTTCTAACCTTAACCAAAAGACAAGTTACAACCAAAGAAATTCCTTCAGATCAATTGTTAATAATGTTAAGGCTAAGCATGCAATGGATAGTATGATACATTGTGAGGTACCACTTATCTCCCTCAGCATAAGAAATCAGGAAAGAAATACAAAAATGAGAGAGTCTTATTGGTGAAAACCCCCATGGGCATCATAAGGCGATGGTGAGTGGAGAGAAATACAAAAATGAGAGAGTCTTATTGGTGAAATCCCCCGTGAGCATCATAAGGCGATAGTGAGTTGAGAGAATTAAAATGAGAGAGTCTTATTGGTGAAAACCCTTGCAAGCACCATAAGGTGATGGTGAGTGGAGAGAAATAAAAATGAGAGTCTTATTAGTGAAAACCCTCACGGGCACCGTAAGGCGATGGAGAGTTCAAGAGAAAAGTGAAAAGAGAAAAGAAAGAGATTTGTTGGCGAAAGTCTTTTAAGATGTCGTCAATCGAATGTGATGTATGAGTCCAATGGATTTGAAGAAGCGGCTCAGCGGCAAAAGGCACGAACTCAACAACAAATGGGGAGTCTGGATAGGAACATCAGGCAGCTCAATCCAAAATGAATGTCATACTCATTGGAGTTGGTTGTCGTATTCAGATAAGTTTTCTTTTTGAATATGGGACATTGCCTTTTTCTTTCATTTACATATTAATGCTTTTTGTCTTTTTATGTCATTTATCAAAATAAAAGTCACCATCATTTCTTTACATGTTAAGTCAAGTCTGTGTCAAAACAAGCGAGAAAGGATTTTAAAATTTACTACCAGTCTTTCCAATTATATGAGGAAAAGCCAAGGAACATCCCAGGAAAGAAATATGATCGTAATTCAACATGAAGCAAAGGAAGTCTATCAACCGACAGGCTATTGGATTCGTGGAAGCATTCAGATTTGGGAAAAGAGTGGACCTCAGGGGCATGGTAAAATGGAAACCCATTGTTTGAGTCAGAACTCATTTCCCTCAATTTGGATCCGGGTCAACGATGCGGCAAAACAGGGCAAATGTTAGCGATTTGGAACAAACATGAAAGGAACGAGTGCTGGGCAGATACCTGAGAAGCCAAGATCTGCAAGTCACCACTTAGTTTTTAACTGACAAATTTTCTTTGTTGATATAGGGGCAAATTCGCTTCACTTAATTCAGCTATCATTGGAAATGCACATCCATGGAATTTTACTTTATGTTCAGGACCCTCCTAAAAAAATGGGATTTTATTTTATGATCAGGACCCTCTTAGAAAAATAGGATCTTACTTTCTGTTCGGGACACTCCTGAAAAATGGGATTTTACTTTATGTTCAGGACCCTCCTGAAAAATGAGATTTTACTTTATGATCAGGACCCTCCTGGAAAAATGGGATCTTACTTTCTGTTCAGGACCCTCCTGAAAAATAGGATTTTACTTTATGTTCAGGACCCTCCTGAAAAATGGGATTTTACTTTATGATTAGGACCCTCCTGGAAAAATGGGATCTTACTTTTTGTTCAGGACCCTCCTGAAAAAATGGATTTTACTTTATGTTCAAGACCCTCCTGAAAAATGGGATTTTACTTTATGTTCAGGACCCTCCTGAAAAATGGGATTTTATTTTATGTTCAGGACCCTCCTGAAAAATGGGATTTTACTTTTGTTTAGGACCCTCCTTAAAAATGGGATTTAACTTTATGTTCAGGACCCTCCTGAAAAATGGGATTTTACTTTATGTTCAAGACCCTCCGGAAAAATAGGATTTTACTTTATGCTCAAGACCCTCTTGAAAAATGGGAATTTACTTTCAATTCAGGACCCTCCTGAAAAATGGGACTTTACTTTTTGTTCAGGACCCTCCTGAAAAATGGGACAACGCTTTCAAAAATGAAATACTACTTTATTATAATTCTTGTTTGGGATAATTTTCATTCTAGTTTTAATTTTGGGTTTCAGGAGCCCGCCTGAAGAACAGGGTGATGAAATAGCAAGTCAGAGGCCCGCCTGGAGAACAGAGTGAAGAAATGAAAGTCAAGCAACAAAGTGATGAAATAGCAAGTCAGGAGACCGTCTGGAGAATAGGGTGAAGAAATGAAAAGTCAAGCAACAAAGCGAAGCAATTGAAAGCCAAGCAACAAGTTAAAAGAAATTGTAAGTCAGGAGCCCGCCTGAAGAATAAGGTGATAAAAGTCGAGTCAAGAGCTGACAAAATTTGTATAGATAGGATTTTTGTAATTCATTTATGTTTTAACTTGTAATTTTTATTTTTTGATGTAATGACAGAGCCGTGGACCAGAACCTCGATGGAACCTCACTCGACTCTCCAATTCGATATAGTCCACCTCCTTCCAATCCTTTGAGATACTTGTCACTTGATCTCCTCATAACTGGGGTGGGTAGGATGTCCTAATTCAAGACATGGTTTTCCTCCTTCCTCTTGCTCTGTACTTTTAAATAGAGGTCAGGACGAAATTCTGCCTCTTTGTCTACTGCTTTGTATGAAAACACCATGTGTTTACATCCAAAGGGGGCATGATGTAGACACATGATTTCATCCTCTTAAAGTTCAATTTTATTCACTTTTACCCATTTTATGTTATCCTACCTTGTATCCCCACCTGTGTGATAATCCCTCCACAAAATGACAAAAAATAACAATTCCCTAACTAATTTTGTCTTATCCTAATATTCTAACAACCTAAACAACCAAAAATTAACAACACATCCTAACCCCTACCCCTCCTAACCCTACCTAACCCTACCCCATGTCACATCCCCCCCCCCCTCTTTTTTTCTTGTCCAAAAAGAAAGGACCAGGAGGGGAAATATACAATATATGCACAATAGCAGACAAAAAAAGAAAGGAAGGAATCATCTTCTTCTTCAGGCAGCTCTCACATACACACCACACTCACTGGGAATGAAATACACACACGTATAAACCTCACGCTCCACACACAGAAAAAATCAGGCGAGAGGAAACAGTGAGATTGAGAAGAGAGTGAGAGATCGGAGAGAGAGGTATTTCCGGTGAGATATTACCAGAAAATGCTACAGCCATTTTCTTTTCTCCCATTTGTTGATAATACCGAGCTCACTGGAGCTCCGATGCAGTGAAAACATGACGTCCAGCCCTTTGTTCCATCTGAATCTGTGTTAAACCATTTTTCTGACCTCAGAATCTGGTCTATTTTCATGGTTGTCATCGTCGTCTACGTCGCCGGAGAGGAAACATTGAGATCGAGAAGAGAGTGAGAGATCGAAGAGAGAGGTATTTTCGGTGAGATATCACCAGAAAATGCTACAGCCATCTACTTTTCTCCCATTTGTCGACAATACCGAGCTCACCAGAGCTCTGGTGTAGTGAAAACACGACGTCCAACCCTTTGTTCCGTCTGAATCCGCATCAAACCATTTTTCTGACCTCAGAATCTGGTCTGGTTTCATGGTTGTCATCGTCGTCTGCGTCACCGGAGAGGAAATAGTAAGATCGAGAAGAGAGTGAGAGATCAGAGAGAGAGGTATTTCTGGCGAGATATTGAATCCGCCTGTGGGGTTGTTTTCCTACAAAATCTCATCCGGGTATGGTTGTTTTTGGCGCGATTTCTGTTTGGGTTCATCTGTTTTTGTACTGATTTTGGGTATTTAGCTTCCGTCCCGATCGGTTTGTCGTTCTCCATCTTTGGGTTTTCAATTTTTGATACCGAGGTTGGAGTTGGATAATAGTTGAGATTTTGTGGTATTGTTTTTGGATCTAGAACGGATTTATTCTCTTCTTAATCAAGCAAGAATATTCGAAAGGTCCATCTCTATAACCCTTATTCTTTATTTCATTTTTATTTGGTATAATGATGTTGGGATTATGTGTGTGGTGAGTATGTTTGTTTGATTTGGTCGATGTCATGATTATGTGTTTGACGGTGTGATTGTGGTGATATACGAAACGAATTGGAGTAATTTTGGTATAATTGGTAAAAATGAAGCTAGCGGGGATGGAATCGAGAAATTGATAAAAGTTGAACGTAGATTGATGTTGGTTTGTTGTCTTTTGTTCCACTCAGTACAAGTGAATGTGATAGATTTATGCCATAATGAAATGGATAGGCAATATAGGTTCGGGTAGGCAAGAATTTAAGATTGATGTTTTGGTTGGATGTTGGAATGGTGTGTGAATGTTTCTTAAAAGTTTATCGTATTTAATTCAATTGTATAATTTGGCCGGGGAATGCCCCGAAGTATCTGTATATATTTATTTACCGGGGAATGCCCCGAGGTATCATGTACCCGGAGGATGTTCGTGGTGAAGGCCCAAGGCATCGGGTAGAGCATTAGTTTAGGATTAGCGTAGGTTTACTTTCAGTCCCTTTTTATTTCGGGTTGTAATAATTGGACTGGACTTTACATCTCGGATTGTTTTGTTTTGTTTGATTATTTTGCGTGCTTTATGTGCAGTTTATACATTTCTTAGTGTCAAAAAATAGTCGATACATTCTACCAAGCGACCGTGGTCGAACCACGGGATTGAGAGGTGCCTAACACCTTCCCCTCGGTCAACAGAATTCTTTAGCCGGAATCTCTATTCGCAAACCAGTTTAAAGAGTCAAATGGTTTTGAAAAGGATTTTCTAATGGTGACTTGGCGCACCAGATTATGCCAAGTGGCGACTCTGAATAAAAAAAAATGTTAATAATCCTTTTCCGAAACAAATTTTCATCTTTTGTCACTTTAATAATCAAAACCCTTTTGACCCTTAAAACATAAATCTTTTTTGGAGTATGGAAAAGGGGTGTGACAATCTGTGACTCATCTAAATCTTCAGATTCATCTACCTTTAACAAGTACAACTGTTTTGAATTATTGCATTTATGAACAGGCACATTTGTTATTGCAGAAATAACACAACCCCCTTTCTCTCTTATCATTCATCTCCTCAATACTTAGAGTTCTCTTGTTCACCCTTTTAAAGAATCCAGAAGTAATGCTACTAGGAGTAGGTAGAATACCCTTACTATTAGAGTAATTTTGATCTGCAAACTTTCTTGCATTGACTTGAAAAGAATTACTGGAATGTTGTCTCATAGCAAACAAATATGCCTCTTGCATTCTTGCACTCTTGTAAGCCTGAGAAAGGGAGGACGGTTTTGTGATCTTGACAGCAATGTTGAGTTCAATTTTCAAGCCTCCAATATAGCAACTGATATCATTCTCCTCTGATAAGTTCACCCTAGTTAAACTTCTTTCAAAAGCTTCTTGATATTCTCTTACACTTCCTGTCTGCTTAATATTCTTAATTTCCTCCATGGGATCATCAAAGTCAATCCCAAACCTCTCTACGAAAGCTCCTGCATATTCCTTCCAACTGATAGCCTACACATACTGTCTGTATCTCACGAAAGAAACATGCCACTGGATAGCTTCCCCTTCCAACTGCATAGATGCTATGGTTACCTTATCCTCAGGTGCAATATTCTCATAGAGAAGAATTGCTCAATATTGAATAACCAAGATCGAAGATCATCCCCGAAAAACTTTAAAAACTCCATTATCGACCCTCTATTGAAATAAGAATGCTGAAAATTAGAAGAATTGGGAAATTGAGAAGTAGTACCATAGTTAGGGCTCCTTTCTTTATTTCCAATTCCCCCCTCCTGGTCATGATTTTCTTCATGCCCTAAAGGAACATTGTTCCTCCGACCTTCCCCTATCATTTGTTGCCTCAACTCCATAACAACACTATCCAACCTCTCCAATGATGAGACCTTTCCCGCCAAATTACCCACCTCTGTAACCAGATTTTGCATCATCTCACGTAGATCTCCCATGTCTGTTGCAGTAGCTTCAGTTATTGAATCACCCGTTATTCTTAAACCTTTCACCATTGATTCCAAGGAAGACTAGCTTTGATACCAATGTTACTCGATTTCAGGAATCTCAAAGATTCGAGGATCGAAAGATTGTCCAGGAATAGAGATTCAAGGATACAATCAAGAGAAATTAGAAGATGAGAAGAAACAGAGAAAATAGAAGTTTAGGAGGAAGAGTTGCAATTTTCATATATGTTGTAAATGATGATTACAATGAGTATTTATAGACAATGATGTAAATGAAATGATCAAAGCTATCTAATGAAACAGTTATTTGATAACCGACTCAACGTATCACTCCTAATTCTGGAAACAGACTACTGTAGTTGCACTATTTCTAACTAACTTTTAAAACCAACTGATTTGGACTTCCACTAACTTGAACTAGCTTGAACTCCAATTTATGATAACATCGTGGAAGGGGCTCGAAAGCGAAAAATCAGTTTATGATGGACCAAAGATAGTTGGATCGAAGAAAAATTATAGATATCAATACAAAGGTTATCAAGCTGATGATGTTGTTTGGACTATGAGAGAGTACAGTCTTGATGAGAAGATCCTAAAGGCGTTAAGGCGACGATGCTTAATTCAATATGAGGACGTTGTTTTGAGTTGCGTTAAGCGTAGGATTAATGTACGTGCTCGTGATCATAAGGAATTGGGAGATTGTATGCCTATGGGAATTACCAGTGGAGACGAGTTTGTTGCTTCCATCGATGCCATGCCTCCGACAACTCAACAACACGATTCGTGTCTTTTAAATGGATTCACATCATCTGAACACAATAATGTGTTTCATGAGTTGCAGCAAGATCAAAATAGTGAGCAATTGATTAATCAGGTGCAGACTATCGATGAGCTGGTGTCTTCAGCTCGAAATCATAATGGCTATGTTGAAAATTATATCGAGCAAGGGACATCAAATTTCCAGGATTCATGTCCGGTTTATCCATTCACATCATCTGAACACAACGCATTTCAGTTGCAACAATACCAAAACATTGAACAGGTGAACGTCGTCCAAGAGAACAATATTGAAGAGACAGTGCCTCTTGCTCAGTATCATAATGACGATGTTACAAGTTATTCGGAGGAAGGGGCAACAAATTTTCTAGACTATACAGGGGCTACCTTTTCATCAACATTGGCTGATCTGCAGAACGATATTGGAACACAGCCCCAGTTGCCTATTGGCATTAATGTACATGCTTGTGATCATAAGGAATTGGGAGATTATACGCCTATGGAAATTACCAGTGGAGATGAGGTTGTTGCTGCCATGGATGCCACGCTTCTGACAACTTAACAACATGATTCGGGTCTTTTAAATCCATTCACATCATCTGAACATAATAATGTGTTTCATGAGTTACAACAAGATCAAAGTAGCGAACAATTGATCAATCAGGTGCAGACTCTCGATGAGATAGTGTCTTCAGCTCAGTATCATAATGACAGTGTTACAAGTTATTCGGAGAAAGGGGCAACAAATTTTCAAGACTATAATGTTGATTGTTATAATTATACAGGGTCTGATTTTTCATCAACATTGGCTGATCTGCTGAACGATATTGGAACACAGCCCTAGTTGCCTATCTGCGTTGATGAATCTGGATATGATTATCAACTTCCTCAGCAAATCGTCACGTGTTCAATGGCTCAACGAAGTACAGACTTCAGTTCGCAATCTGAGTTGTACGATTTGTCCGAAAATATATTTTGAAATGTCTCAAGCTATTATGTATTCCTTACATATTCGTGTTCAAGTATATATTTTTCATAAGATTTCCAAAATGATTAGGAAGTAGCTAGTTTACACTAGTCTATTCAGAGCTTATAATAATCTGTAAATTTTTGTTCTTCTGTTTATTGAAAGGACAAACAAGTGAGTTCAATTTTGTTGGATCAATTTCTTTATATGATTAAACATTACTGAGAAAATTCCATAAGCAATACATCTAATGAAAGATTCATCAATCAACTTGACGAAAATGCATGCATATTCAAGAATTTATATACCATTTGCCCACATCTCACAGTTCAGTATATTTATTTGACTAGATATATTTATTTTACTTTCTCAGTTGAAAGACAATATAGCTATCACAAAAAAATGGAAAACATTTAGGAGAGGTGATTTGATGGCGCCAGCTTATCGAAGATACGACCCTGGACAGGAAGGTATGGAGGACGCGGATTAAGATAGAAGGTTAGTGGGTAGGATTGAGTCATCCACACTGTTAGGCAGGAGTGCTTTGTCTTCTTGTCTGTACTAGTAGTCGTACTACGCTTGTAGTTTCTTGTTCTTGGAGTTTTGTCGATGTATGTTGTTTCAAATAGATCAGTGGTATTATTATTTTGTGGTAGTTTTGTTCTGTTACTATTTTTGTTTTGTTACTATCTGATATCTCTAGTTTCTTGTAATCCTATTACAACTGTTTTTTTCTTGAGTTAGGGTTCTATCGGAACCAACCTCTCTACCTCACCTCTAAGATAGAGATATAGACCGAGTAGACTCTACCTTTTCCAAACTCCACTTGGTGTGAATATGGTATGTTGTTGTTGTACAAAAAATGGAAAAATGCGGAAAACACCAACTAATTGCATTAGTTTTAGTACGGAATGCGTTGTCACGACCTGAATCGGTGCCCTGACCATGACGGACATCCCAAACAAACCTAGGCCTAAGATGACCCCCTAGCCTTACCTCATGAGTACAGTATTAATAAGAAATTTGCAGAAGCTAACCAATAGAATAAAAAGGAAATCAATAAACAAAAAGATCAGGTTTGTAATTCAAGAATCCAAATCCACAAAGTGACAATCCAACGCTGTCTACAAAGCCCCTATCGTTCTTATTGAAAGTTGAAACTGAAATCAATTTATTTAAATATGCAACATTTTTTCAACAATGCTTGAATGTTCTTTATTATTGAATTGTTGGTCATGTCCTTACGTTTATTAAAATGTTTTACTCACACGTGTGACTTTTCAGTACGAATTCAAATTTAATCGATTTTGAATATGAATACCGAACGTAGGAATCAAAAGAAATGTTAAAAACGTGCCATCGAAAATTTTTGTTATTATGAAATCCACTAATACAATATAATAGTATCAAGAAATCATTTGAACATTACTGCTGTTAAATTATTCATGCTTTCACCATTCATTTTTCTTTTATGATTTAGTAAATTTATTTGTTTAATGAATATATAATATCATCTATCGTCATGGGCTAATGCATCTTACTCCGCAGCTTATAACATTTGGTTTATTTAGTAATAGGTGGATTAGGTAGTGCGCGAAAATATTGTTCTAAGGACAAAAATTAAATGTAAGAAGGAGAAATTTAAAAATTGGGTAAAAAATTACACGCACCCGGTGTATAAAGACTAAAAATTGTCTGATCAATTAAAGATTAAATATGTTTTTCTTTTAAAAAAAGTGAGATGATTAATTAAAGACTAAAAAGAAATTTCTTTGAAAAAAGTTAGATGACAAATAAAAGTCATGACAAAGAATAAGGTAAAAGATGTAAAGATGGAAGAGACCATTACACAATTAGAAAATTATTTATATAAATTCAATCTTATGTATCAAAAAAGGTGAAATTATAGTTTGTTATGCGTATCACGCGGGTACAAATACTAGTGGATGTTTATAATGCATTCTTAAACGGTGAGCTAAATGAAGTGTGCACAACCTCAGGGATTTGCTAGTCAGGGAGAGAATATAGTATGCAGACTACTCAAATCCCTATATGGACTAAAGCAAGCACCACAGGAGTGGAATACAAAACTATAAGAAGTCTCAATTCACTCAGAGTCAATTTGATCCATCATTATACATGAGGAAGACATCAGAAGGAGTCACATTGGGGCTAGTTAGAGCCGTCAATATGGGTCAGGCCTGTTGGGCCGATCCTATCAGGCCTATAATTTGATGGAGTTGGGCTTCAATTTTTGCAGCCCATTTAAGAACAGGGTTTTTTAGCCCAGCCCAAATAAACCTGTGGCCCATAGGGCTTGAGCAATATGGGATGGGTTAGCTCGTGGGCCGGACCGTAAGTCAAATATATGCAATTATTTAGATTGCTTATTAGTAATTTTATTTGGTTCAAAGGACATCATGTAAAAAGTTATTTAATTTCTCTATTAGGAGTATTTTTGGGGCGTTGGAGACTTGATTAACAAGTATTAACACTATGTAATATTGTCTGGTAATATTTATGTTTATTAACATTCTAAAATTATATTATAAAGTATTATTTTTTAAAAAGTGGGCTGACCCGTGAGCCCCGCAACCCACAGAGTAATGGTGTGGTCTTGGTGTTTTTTGGCCCATCAGGCTTGGCCCGTCAAACTCAAAGCCCGTATGTGCTAGCCCAGATGGGTTGGGCCGACCCGTATTGACAGCTCTAGGGCTAGGATATGTTGATGACATGCTAATCACTGAAGATAGCTTAAAGCTAATAGAAGAAACCAAGGCATTCCTACATCAGAACTTCAATATGAAAGATCTAAATGAGTTGAGATTTTTTATTAGAATAGAATTTGCAAGGTCTGACAAATGGATATAGTTGCAACAAAAGAAGTATGCCTTGAAACTACTATCTGAGTTAGGATTAACAGCAGCCAAAGCTGCAGCTACTCCTATGGACTACAACATCAAACTGGCATCCAAATAGTTTGATGAATATGTCAAGTAGGACAGTCTACTGAGGATCCTCCAGCAGATCAAGTTGTTTATCAAAAACTAATTGGTAAGCTATTGTACCTAACTATGACAAGGCTAGACATAGCCTTCTGTGTTCAAAAATTAAGTCAGTTCCTTTAGGATCCTAAGAAGTCTCACATGGAAGCAGCACTTAGAGTTGTGAAGTATGTTAAAAACCAACTAGGTCAAGGTGTGCTATTGTCTAGTAATGCAGATGACAGAGTAAGTGTCTACTGTGATGTAGACTGGGCATCATGCCCTCATACTAGAAGGTCTATAACAGGTTACTTTGTGAAGGTTGGAGAATCAATAGTTTCCTGGAAATCAGAGAAGTAAACTACTGCTTCTAAGAGTTCAGCTGAAGCAGAGTTTAGAAGTCTTGCTTCAGTAACAACAGAGTTGGTATGGATCCTAGGCTTGATGAAGGAAGTTGGGAATGAAGTAGTTCTACCGGTGGATGTGTTCAGTGATAGTAAATCTGCACTGCAAATAGCAGGAAATCTAATATACCATGAGAGAACAAAACATATTGGCATTGACTGCTTCTTTATCAGGGAAAATATTGTTCAAGGGATGATTAGAACTCATTACATAGACATGCTAACTAAGGGGCTGACAAGAGCACAACAAGTTCATCTTAATGACAAGCTAGGAATTTGTGACATCTTCATGCCTTCCTAGCTTGAGGGGGAGTGTTGAAGTATGAAGAGGAAAGTGAAGTAGAACCAAGAAGAAGCAATAATAGGGTAGTTACTTTTCTGTTATAACTGTTTTCAGTTGGTTACACAAGTACTAACGTCTAGTTAGTCCATTCACTAGCCTATAAATGTAGATGCATATGTGTTGGGTTTATAGAAGTGTGAATGGAAAATGAAAAAAAAAATGGTGGAGAAGAGGAGACACTAATTTGAAAAGTGTACTCCCAAAATTAGAAAGTTCACTAATTCTCCCACCAAGGAACTTTGGAGTATTTATAATGATGAACACTTACTCCACATGGTAAGTGAAGCAAGAAATAAGAGATGCCTCGCGCCGTCGTCGTCGCTCGCTCGGCTCGGCTTCGGATTTGGATTTGGATTTGGAAAATGATCGATCGATGAGATCTATCTTTTTTGAGAAAATTTATTTGAATTCCGAAAATACCAACAGTAACGCAGTAAATATTTTCTGTCTTTAATACTCCATTTATATGATTTCAGTTTCATTACGAAAGCAACGAGCATGCATGCAGAAGCTATTTCGAACAGATGTTTCAAATAAATTTTATTGAAATGGTGCAAGTTTCGAAACTGAACTGATGCACTGCTTCAGAACTGATGCATTGTTTCAATGAACTGACACACTTATTCATGAAATGGCATGCCTTTTCAAAATAGTCACAATGTTTGGACAAATAGACATGAATTTTAAGAAAAGGTTACACCTTTTAGATGAACCTTTGCCACTTTTCAGAGAGGCATCTTGTGGCTATAAAAAGCTGGTTTCATCCACAGCTTTGAAGACGAAATTTTAAGATTAAAAACTCTCTTCTTGTCTCAAAAATATTTTGTGTGATCACTCAAAATGTTCTGTGAGTTCGAAGATATCCCAACCGTTTGAGGTACCGCTACTGTTGATCTGGTTAGTCATTTTATCCTGGGAGGAAAAATTCCACAACCTCGGGTACAGTGAGGGGGATTATTTCCTTAAGGAAAATCCGTGAATTCGAACGACTTGGCTATTTTCTGTTTCATCTTTATTTTTCTGAAAAACAAATACAACTCTTGGAAAGGTCATTTTGATCTTGTGTTGAGGGTATTTGATACTTCATTGTGTTCTTGTTTATACTTGAACTCGAGTTGAAGTTGTTGTTGTAATATACAGATTCTGCATACCCGACTATATTGTGGAAAATAACAATATGTACATTGAAAGATGATGAATACAACTGAATCTACTCTCTCTTCCTTACCTCATACTTCTTCTTCTTCCTCTCAATCTGTTATTCATCTAAAGTTTCTACTATCAAGTAGTATAGCCGTGCATGGTTAATGACACATAGGCTACTGATAAGATCCTCCAAATAATCGTTTGCCACTTCCTCCAAACTTTTATCAGTTTCAGGCCTCCTTATAAAACCTTCAGCGATCCGTAATTGGACCAATGTCGAAGTCTCAACCTGATAATCCTCGGGGAAACCACCAATATAACGAAAACAAGGTGTGAGGTGATTCGGCAAGTGGTTGTGAACATATCTTAATGCCAGTCATGATAAATTTCTACCGTCTTTGAAAACATTCCCAAATTACTCCAGTAAAGAATCGCTATTTTCAGTGTCACTATTTTTTAATACATTACCTCTACCTCAGCGATCTAACTGCAAATACGTGAAACTGCTTCTAAAGAGTTTGTTAAACAAGAACTACTTCTGATGAGTTTGTAAGAATAATTTCCACTACAACCAAGAATGCTTTCCGCACATATACTAAACCACAATGAATATATCTCTTTAACATTTACGTATCTCATAGTCTCAACCTCTGCAAAGAAAGGACACTAAATTTTGTTGCTGCCACACTTCCAGAATAAGTAAAACGACTTTATTCTTCCCTCCATTAAGTCTCCCATTTTCCTTATCTTCAGGCTAAAAGAGGTAGCAAATTCTTTTAAAACTGTCTCACTTGTTTTCATCCAAAAACTTAATTTTATAGCCATTTAAAATCTTTGTACGTAACTGAGACATGACAGTAACGTAACTGAGAACATTTCGAAGGCCATCAAGAAAATTGATAAAATCAGAGTCGGTAGGAGGAGAGACATATTTCTAAGAGGTTCCTTAGACTGTGCTTCACTAATTTCCATTACTTTTTATTCATCATGTGCCTTTTCTTGCTATTAACATTACTTGGCAAACCTTACAGGATGAAAGGAAAGAAAGACAAGGAGCAGAGAGAAGCAGCGAAGGAGCTCGAGCAGAACATTCACTTAGTGTAAGCTCCTGCTGTACCCAACAAAGAGCCATCACTTACACTGCCTGCCAAGGTCCCGGTTCCACAAAAGCAGTCGGAGGAAAATCTCATGGAGGAATGATTATTTTGCTTCCTATACTCTTATGTTTTCAAATAAAACACAAATCATTTCATGCTTATTTTTACGGAATGTGTAATGTTTTGCTTTCCCCAACTTCCCGAATTTGTATGGTTTGGCAACTCAGTCTCATGAGTATTGAAATACTCTTATTATATTGATCAAAAAATAGAAATTTGGAACTTCCCATCTGAGGATTTGGGTGAGTAACTAGAGCCTGATAATATGTCTTCCACAAGGTTCCTAGTTATGATTTTTTCTTGCCGAGGGTCTAACTGGAACAGTCTCTCTACCTCTGAGGTATGGATATGGTGTATGCACTCTACTTGGGCATGTTATATATAGGCTTCAAATAAATATGGATGAACAAGCATCTCTCGAAAAGTAATCTTTTCAATCTTTTAGAACGACATAGAATGCTAATATCATGAGAAAATAAAGCTATATATTACATTTTAAATATAACTAATCAAAAGAGAATTCTAAATTTAAAGTTTATAGAACCTTACAGGCCCTCAAGTTTAATATAACAATAATAGTAATTGTGTTCGCAATAAACTCATTTCTGGAAATTACAAATAGAGATACCTCCCATGAGTTATAGTGTAGACCCACCTCTGCTTGTTACCTCCCATCGTGAGTTATAGGTATCTGGCGATGTTCGAGCGAACTTGGATGCACTTTGGACTTATCGTGGAGTACTTAATTATTACCTTTCTAGTTTAGGATTCATAGGCAACACTTTAGCTTCTGTCGTCACTCGATTGAATCTTCAGATTCGCTTCCATCTTGTTCCTGAGAGTAGAGATTACAAAAGAACAGACATTACATAGTTAGTTGAAAGATAAACATTGGGGGCAGGTAAAAGGAAGCTACTTCAAGTGACGAACATGATAAGTATCTGAATATTGCTATTACTATTAAGGTAAGATGGAAAGATAGCAGTGGAGTTATTTAGTTATACATCCAGCTAGCGCTACAAGACAAACCTTAGAAATGAACCTCTGATGTATCCATTCATTCAGGTCATCTACTTTCACCTTATCATCATTGTTCACACTTTTTAGACTCGGTGTACTGACAGATCCCTGTTGGACAAATGTCTTCATTTCAGGGCATTTACGAATCTCCACTTCTCTGAGAAATGGAAATTCAAGAGCACGCTTCGTCAGAATGAAATGCCCCAGCTTTGGTATCTTTTGGAGTTTCAACCCTTCCAACACGGGAAATAAGGGCTCATTAGTCATGATTTCTTCTTCTTGTTGTTCATCTTCTGTGATCACTTCTTCCATTGATTGGCAATCTGCTATCCATAGTGTTCGGAGATTCAGAAGACCCCTGGCCACTGATGGAGACATCAAGTTTCTCAGTTTTCCACACTTCCGTACTGTCAATTCCTTAAGTTTGCTGAAGTAGGAAGATGGAAGTTGGTGAGAGAATAGCGTAGTTATGTTGTTTGCCGCATTGATAGATAGATTTTCCAGGATGGGACAAGAAATCTGCAAACGATGCAGGAATCAAGTATCAACTCCATTTAGATTTAGCATTAATTTGACCTATATTATTTGGTAGTGTTTTGTTGATGTGTAGAAAACTAGTAACTTTGAAGTTGAAAGAGCGAGAGCGGAAATGGAGAATTTGATATGAAAATGAAAGAATGTCAGTGTTGGAGAATTGGATGTAAAAATGAAAGTTGTAAAGATATGGCACCTGGGCCTAAGCCAGCCCAAAAGCTAGCTCAAGAGGGGAGGATTGTCCAAATCCATTTGAACAGACCACTAGTCCATTCCCCAACTAATGTGGGACTCTAATCCACTTTAACAGGCCTAACTAGAGCTAGACCATGAGCTCAAACGGGATGGACCTGCTTCTTATACCATGTAATAGACAACCCAACTAATGGGATGGACCTGCTTCTTATACCATGTAACAGACAACCCAACTAATGTGGGACTCTAATCCACTTTAACAGGCCTAACTAGAGCGTAGACCATGAGCTCAAACGGGATGGATCTGCTTCTTATACCATGTAATAGACAAGGTACGAAGAATAACTTGATATCTCATTCGAAAAGGTATGCAATATAATACATGTACATGAGGTTCTAGTTAAGAAAGCAATACTCCCTCTGTCTCATTTTAGTTGTCCACTTTTTTTTTTTACACGCATATTAAGAAATCATAAATGAGAAGGTTACTAATTCATCCCTTAAGAAAGTAAAAGAGATTCTTACAAATCTGCTATCTATATATGTTTTCCTATGAAACAGTCTACGTTCATTCTGTAACACTTGCCAAGTATTCAAACATGACTTTGTGCATACATTTTTCGCCAACTTTTAACCAAGTATTTCCAATTTCTCAAGAATGACTGCTGATGATATTTTAGAATAATGTCTACAACAAAATGATCAGCATTAAGAACGTGACTTCGTGAATGCACATAGAAAAAGTTTCATCTCCAAGAATGAAGCAATAAGAAAGTAATTCCGTATACTATGAATATATCTCTTTAACCTCTACGTATCTCATGGTCTCCATCTCATCAAATTTTATTGTATTTTGTTGCAGATACACTTGAAGCATGTTCATCTATTGTGCTCAGTCATAAGCCATCACATTGGAAAAAAAACACTAAGTGATAAGTTGAGAAGCCAAAAATGCTTATTTAGCAAGTTGAGGTGTTTACTCAAATAAAAGAAGTATTTTAAAAAGCAACTTCAAAATAGCTGTTAAATGTAATGAAAGAAGAATTTAGAACGAGAGGTAGATTTTAAATTTGAAATTTATAGAAATTTCCAATGACCTCAAGTTAATTTACAATAATAATAGCGTTCAAAATCACGGAATCTCTAGATATTACTAATTCGGATCAAAAGTCTATGGAAAAAAGTTATTGAATTCACGTGAACCCTTGGATTATAATATTGTAGATTCACCTATGTTTGTTACCTCCATCAACATAGGTATCAGGTGACAAAAAAAATAACTATATGAAGATTACTATTACCATTAGATTGAAGTGGTGAAAATTCCCCCAACTTGGCGCGAACTATTACTTTCATCCCGGAACTATGCCTAGTATTAGGCATAGTTCAAGGACAAAAATAATAATTCGCGCTAAGTTTGGAGGTATTTTCACCACTTCACTCTACTATTACTGTTACAATTTGCTAGCTAAACCAGAAAGAGAGTAGTAGACCAAGGGTCTGTTAATGCATGACACAAATATGTATAGCATTTAGTTATAAAGCGGCACAAGACAAACCTTAGAATTGAACATCGCTTTGTTGAGATCAATAACTTTCAGCTCATCATCATTGTTCACACTTTCGAGATTCAGTGTACTCACAGTTCCCTGTTGGATAAATGTCTTCATTCCATGGCATTCATAAATGACCACTACTTTAAGAAATGGAAATTCAAGAGCATGCCTAGTTAGAATGAAATGCCCCAGCTTTGGCAGATTGACAAGTTGCAGCTCTTCCAACCCGGGAAATAAGGGTTCACTACACATGATTTCTTCTCCTTGTTGTTCCTCTTCTGTAATCACTTCTTCCATTGATTGGCATTCTTGTATCCATAGTGTTCGGAGATTCAGAAGACCTCTGGCCACTGATGGAGACATCAAGTTTCTCAATTCTCCACAACTATCTACTTCCAGTTTGTCAAGTTCTTTGAAGTAGGCAGTTGGAAGTTGGTGAGAGCATAGAGCAGTTATGCTGTTAGCCTTATAAAGTCGTAGCACTTCCAGGTTGGGACAAGAAACCTGCAAACATTGACAAGGTATCAACTCCATTTATGATGTCTTGCAAATAATTATTAATAAAATTCTTATTTTTGGTGTCTTTTAATGTTCTTTTATTACAGTAAATTAAATCATTTTTAGACTAAATCATTAGATATCAATAAAATGTAAATACATGAATATACAATATATAAATTAGTTGAAAAAATCGAAATAGTTGATTTGGTTTGATTTTGATAAAAAGTGAACCAAAACATCCCATGTATACATAGCCTCTCTAACCGTGCATTTAAAATAGAGGCATATTTTGTAAGAAATTCCCAATGGCTACTCTATTATACTTCAATAGAATTTCAAATTATAAGTTGAAAAATACTTTATTAATTACAATAGAAAAAACACACACGATAAAGAATTAGGTATGTCGTTGTATATAATTTAAAAAAAAAATAGACATTCTCTTATATTTTAAGAGGGAGTGAGCAGCTTCTGGTCGTCCTACTTGTCGACCATTCAGTTTATTGTTCCATAATTTTTCTATATCACTCCTAATTAATTATTATATATCATTTACGTATTAAAAATTACTAATATTTAACAAAAAAATAAAATAGACATTTATGACATGTCTGCTTCAACAGTTTCAACCATAATTTTACTATATCTCCCCTAATTAATTATTATTAGTCATCTAAGTATTAAAAAATTAACATTAAAAACTTATTACAAAGTCATCTAAATATTAAAAAATTAATAATATTTAATATTAAATTAATTTGATATCTTATATGACGCCTACTTAATTATTTTTTTCACAAGTATTTTTTATAGTAATTTTGCGATATCAGTTCTAATTAGTTATTTTAAGTCATTTAAAACATATATGATTCGCTACTTCAATCGTGGTTTTACTATGTCACCCCTAATTAATTATTATGCACATCGAAGTATTGTGCCACTTAAATTAGAATAGAAGAAAAAAATATTATAAATCACAATAAGTAAGAAATTAAATTATTCAAAAAATATAATTGACAATCAATGCCACAAAATTTTGGACAAGAAGATTAACATATATTATTTTAAAATTACATAAAAAAATATTATAAATTATAATAGTTAACCACTTAAAATATTTAAAAAGAAATAATTTGCTATATACTCCACAAAAATACATAAAAAATACTATAGACCACAATAATTAAAAATTTAAAAAATTTTAAAAGTGTCACTTAAATTGAAATAGTTAAAAATATAATTGACTATCAATGTCAAAAAAAATTGGACAACAATAGTCAAACGTTTTATTTGAAAATTACATTAAAAAATATTATAAATTACAATAGTTAGCAGCTTAATATATCTAAAAAAATTAATCTTGTATATATTTCAAAAAATACGTAAAAAATATTATAAATCACAATAATCAATAACTTAAAAATTTTTACTAAAGAAAAAAACAGCTTAAAAATTAAAAAGATATAAAATATTTAGTTGACTCATGATATCTGTGTCACATAAATTGGAATAGGAAAAAGTATTATAAATTAAAGTAATTAAAAAAACCATTCAAATAAAAACTTTTTCGTGTAGAAGCAAACCTTTTCATTAAAAAGAGGATTTGAGTCGGTGATTGCATTGTTGGCTCTTGGCCAGAAATTTTGGAACTCTGATAATCGCCCGAGATACATTTCCCGTAACAGAGGGAACTCAATGCCCTCAACAGCGTCACTGCAAAAGTGTGTGAAGCAGCCCAGAGCATCAAGTTCCAAGTGATATAAATTGGGGAACTTGATTACGTCAGGTCTGATATGTGTCCTTCGAGAGATACCCTCTTCTTCATCATAAGGGCAAGCCAAGGACGCACGAAAAAGATGACGTAGGTGATCACAATAGCTTACCTCCAGCCTTTCGAGTTTGGGAAATCACAATCAACCAGCCTGAGATCTTTCACGTTCTGCAACTCGACCACTACATTCTTGGAGCCCTTTCCTCTTGAAAATACAAATTCGCTATTCCTCAACAGGAGGCGGATCCAATCACCCAATGGGGTGCTCTTGGTGACCTCTAGAGCGATAATCTTGTCGTAAGTTTCCATGCAGACTCCACCCACTATAAGAGCGTACCGAGTCAACTTGGAGGAAAGGCCCAAGTTACTGTAAATCACATCTAAGGAGAATTTATCTAATCTCAGTGCAGTCAATCTCGATAAGGATTCCAGTTCCCTCAATATGGAGTAACTACAATCTTCTACACTCACCATATGTAGTTCCTCCAATCGAACTAGTCTTGATAAGGCCCCTGGTGAAATCCTCATACTGTTTCTGTAACTAGTATTCCAATACTCTAACATAGTTAGATTGGTCAAGTTTCCGATCTCCACCGGAAACTCCTTTAAGTAAGAATATCTGATGCTGAGAATTTCTAAAGTGACACATTCCCCAATAATGGATATGTCAGTCAATCTTAAATTAGTCAGATATAGCGTCCTCAGATTTGACAACCTTTGAATGGATGATGGAAAGGGAAGAATGGAGTTTCTATCATATCCATTCAGGCTTATGACACTGAGTTCACTCATTCCATCAAAAAAATCATCCTGTAATTTGAAATCCTCTTCGAAACGGAGTTTTAACATTAGAAACTTCAGCCGTGGACAAGATATTGCTCTGGGACCCTCATCAAATTTATTTGCAACAATTGACATGTGACTGTATGCTCGTAAGAGTCTTTTCTTGGGAACTCTTCGGAGTTCATATTGTGATTTACCATAAATTTATGCTCACCCTCAGACGCAATAAATATAGCCACATCACGGACCACATCATGCATTTTGACATAGTTTTTGTTTGAATCTTGGGACAATAAGAAACAATTTTTCAATGCTTCTAACAGATTACACACCCTATTTCTTGCATGTTCTAAATTTTCGAGTTCTGAAAAGATGTCAAGCCCCATTCCGTATCTAAGTAATTCTTCAGTCCAAATATTACTATCCTCTTCAAACAAGGAACAAAGCAAAAACACATACCTGGCTTCATCACTCTCTAAGTGATGATAGCTTATCGTTAGAGGTTGGTACACCTTTGTAAGCACTCTTGGGATATTTTTTGGTGCTGCTTTTTGTAATTCTACAAGCGCATCCTCCCATGAAGGCTTGGTTTTACCCTTTAGTGCTCTTGCAACAGTAACAATTGCAAGTGGCAGACCCTTGCATTCTTTGGCAACATCTTTTGCTACTTCAGGAAGAGAGGGATCGTCAGCTGAATAACCGGCTTTCTGACTAAAAAGGACCCATGCTTCTTCATGAGATAAAATTCCAATATCTACGATCTTTTGAGAATCCATAGCGTCACAAACACCTCGGAGGCCTGTCGTCAATGCCACTTTGCACTGATAGTTGTGGTCGCTACCAATGGGAATACCAAGTTTCTCTAGATCATTAAGAGCCTCCCAAATATCATCCAAAATTACAAGGACGCGACTTCCCTTCTGCATTAACCTTGCGCGCAGCTGATCTCCACGACTTAACAAATTGTCTCCTTGCAATGATGTCAGCCCAACCTCTCCTGCGATCTCTCCCTGAATTCTTTTCAAGTCTTGTTGTTGACTGACAGTTACCATGACAACATCATTAAACAACCCTGCTTGTTTTGCCCTTGCTCTTACTTTCTCAGCCAGTGTTGTTTAACCAATACCACCCATACCACATATCCCAACAATAGTGATCCCCTCATCTCCCAAAGCTGCCATGACCTCTTCCTCCTTCTGTTTTCTGGAGTCAAACTCCTCACCACTACGTATAACTTTAACTGCAAGTGGTGCTGGACAGGAGGAAGGAGCATAACCTCTACCTTCAGTTTGAAGATCAATCATAGCCCGTTCAATTTTCTTAGCTTTCCTGCTCAGCGAGTAACGTGACTTCAAGTTTGGACACAAACCATAGACGCAACCTCTTTCAACCTCAACTCTACGTCCTAGTAAAACTGCCACATCAGCATTAGTTTCATCAACACTAGTTAACCACTCCTCAACATGGGGTGGCATGACTTGTAAGTTTCTCCATTCAGCATCCTTTCTTTGCTGCACCCCGCTTCTGATATTCTCCAGCTTCTCAGATTCATTTTCTAAAGATCTGATGTTGCACCTATAGAAAAATAAATACCCAATCTGTCGCGCAACTGGCAGTATCAAGTATTCTGCGACTTTATCGACAATAGTAGATAAGAATTCCATAGCTATCTCCTTAAGTAATTCTTCACTGGCTAGTCTAATAGTCTTCCCTAGATCCTCTAATGTCTGAATTCTACAAATTTTCTTTTTTTTTTTCTAACAAAGGTAGGAGAAAATAAGTGCTGAGGGGGAATGGAGCAAGTAGATGAAATTGGTTGGAGTAAAAATCAGTAGAAAAAACTTGAAAGTGAATACAAGATAGGAAAATGAAAGCTAATATCACATGGGTGTTATTACCCTCTAAACTCAATTTAGTATACTTTTATCACCATTTTGTACTGACACGACATCTTTATTAAATAAAAATAAGGTCCACATCAAAGTCGTCACATCAGCTAAAAATGATGATAAAAATACACTAAAATTAAGTTTAGAAATAATAGACCCCTTGTAAAATTATAGTGTCGTAGTAAATTTAGTCATAGTTCAGAGTACTAGATGCTTTACTTCAATAAATTATAAACAAGAAACACATGTTAGTCTTTTAACATTGACCTACCCTATGATCCATGGTGCAATATTAACCTAAACTTTCTGGTAGTTTTAGAATAGATGTTTTATAAAAATTATAATAAAAGTGTCTGCTTGCCAAAAAAAAAAAAAAAAAATTGAAAAAATGTAAATTCAAACTGGTAATGTTGAGCTTATACAACTTATATCTATTCTCCTTGCAAAACATGTGTCACACCTCGAGTCTACATCCTGGGTGACGGAACCAACACTGGATATCATTGATGGCCAAAGCGTAACCATAAGGTAAGCCCCGATGCACTAAAGCTCCTGCTATGCACAGGGTCCAGGAAAGAGTCACACCACAAAGATGTATTGTACGCAACCTCACCTTACATTTACGCAAGGGTTGTTTCTAAAGCTTGAACCTGTGACCTCCTAATCACATGACTGTAACTTTATCAGTTACTCGAAGGCTCCGGTAATGTAACAATGAAAGGTGAAAAAGAAGGAATAGTAATGGGGTCAAAATGACAGCATTATCAAAGTGGGAGCTAGTGGTGATTAGATAACATTTCAAAATGGCAGACATAGAAATGTAGTAGCCGATAAAATGGAAAAGTAATGTTTGCTTTTGGAATTTTCCCTCCAAATTCCAATTGATTAATAAGTGAGTCATTGTTCTCTATTATTGAAGTGAAAATACAACATTCTCACTTCCTCTTTCTTTTTTCCCTTTCTCATTTGTTAATATTGCTTCTTATATAATAATATTGTTTATAATATTTCAAATAGCTAGTATAGTTTAGTAATAACCCTTTTCTACTCTGAATTTTGAACTCTGTAAGTATTACTATTTCTTTTTAATTCACTTTATTGAATGGTTTTCTTAGATTTAAAAAAAGCAGCGGACTAAAGCTTATCCTATATGCGGGTGCAGGAAAAAGCCAAACCATAAGAGTTTTATTTAATAAATTTTATTGGATTCTGCTCCTCTCCATTTTTCTTCTCTCCAATTTCTTCAAATTCTTGCTTGGATTAAAAACACATGTCATAGTTTAAAATTAATGGTTGAAATTTAATTAGTTAAATCAAAATTTTAACCATAATTATCTACTTCCATATATGTCTTTTCATTGTTATTAGTCTTTTCCCAAGTGACTTCCTTTCTGGGGCATAGCTATTGCGCTAACCAACGCCCCGGTTTGTACCCCTTCACTTTGAATTCACCCATGTCTGCATGTTGGAGCTCATAAACATCATTAATTTTCTTAACCCCCAACTTTCACTAGTTTGCCCCAAATCTTAACAGTTACATTTAATGGGTCCGAGAAGGACACTTCACTGATGTTGGCATAAAATTCATGGATCAATTATTTATTTTCAACATAGGGATCTGGGGCAAAGCAATGCCACCCTGTGGCTTCAAGTTTGTCGTGAAATGCCAGTAGTTTCTTTGGCACATTCTCCAAGCAAATACCTTTTTCTAGGAGAAATCTCCTCGAAAGATCACTGTAGTAGTGAGTGTGGTACTCGGGTGCCATGAATCAGATATGATCATACTTGTCCATGAGATTGTCCTGAAAACCCTAGGCATAAATTATATCAATAAATGACATTTTATCTTTCAAACTGTACCTCATTGTTCACTAAAGCTCATTGGAAAAGGTGCTCAATGAAGCTAGGCCAAAAATTTGGGAGTGGGGGATTTTTTGGCAAGGCAGGGAACTGCCCCCGATTACCGTGATTGTGAGCATGACTGTGATCGTGTGGTTTAGATCGCGGACCGTGACCATTGTCGCGATACCTGAGGCTGGTTTATAAAACATATACACATGTATACGTTAAATATACACTTCTATAGAAGATATATGCACAAATATACAAAACATATGCTACTTAATATAATAAATTAATAATATTTGGTAGTAAATTAATAATATATTAGAAGTAAGTTTTTAATTTAAAGTAGAAAACTAGAAATTCAATTTAAAATTTTAAATCGTTAAATAAAAATTAAAAAAAAAACAGAGACTAAGGAGTGAATGAATTTGGAGAATTTTATTGATTGCAAAATGATCCAAAATTTATAATTTACATGAATGAAAAATCTATAAATTATGCATCATTTTTTCCAACTCATTCATGTTAATATTAATGGGAACTTGCATAGGATAGTCGAAGTCAACGGGGGCAAAACTATGCATTGGACTTGATTCTGCTGAGTTCTCCCGTGAAGTCATAATTTCTTCAAGTTTCAGCTCGCCGCTCGGCTCCGGTTCCATTCCTTGGTTTTTTCTTTCCTCTCTAATCTAATCTCTGAGGCAAACTAGAACATTCATTGAATTGCTTCCCAATGAGTGTTGGTTGTCTCCAAGCTGCTGTCGTCCTTGACTAAAGGCGCTCTCTGATGCAACGGTTGACATTGGAACATTCAAGATATCTCTAGCTAATCTTGAAAGCACAGGATATTGTGATTCATTATTCCTCCACCAATCCAACGTGTTGATCCGTCGTCTGCGATCCTCTGGTGCCGTCCGAAGATAATAGTTCAGCTCTTCCCGATAAGTTGATGTGTAAGTTCTCTCATCAACACTGTTCCAACAATTTAAATCATAAAAAGAATCAGAAAAAACACTATGTGCCGGCCTTTTAGAAGATGATGGCTCCTTGGGAGGATGAGGAGCGACAGTTGGAGTGATATTTGTAGGTACGGCTGAATCAAATAAATCACTATAGTGATTATATAATTTTTCTATGTAATCCTTTGCATCAGCCGTAGCCGTCCACAAATCAGGTTGTACTTGTTCAGAATCATGGTTAGTATTTATTTCTAAGTTAGTATAAATAAGAGTACTAAAGTGACACATATGATTATATTTCATGCACGGATTTAGCATAGCACCAATCAAGCAAATAGGGGGAATCAGGAAAAAATATTTTGTAAATTTCGTAAACATGGCGTCAAAAGCTTCTTTATAACCTTCTTTATTTTTATATTCTTTGAGCAAACCAGAAATATCGGCTATATATGCCAAAATATTACAAACAGTAGGATAATAATCACCGAAAAATTCAACCGTAGCTACATAAAAATTTTCTAAAAACTTAACAAGATCATTAATTACAACCCAATCAGAATTATGTAGCATGCAATCAGCAGAATCAGCAAATGAACCGGCAATATTGGTTAAAAGCTAGTGTAATAGGAATTCTATATTTATAACAATTTTTTAAAAATTCATACGTAGAATTCCATCTAGTATCAATTTCCTCAGGCATCAAAATCGGTGTAAGTCCATTTTCTTGACATTTAACTTTAAATTCTCTAATTCTCGATCTACGATTATTTTCTTGAATAAAACCAACGGCAGGACGAATTTTTTCAATATAAAGTTCAAAAAACTCAAGACCATCTTTTACAATTAAATTATATATATGACATGCACACTTAATATGAAAAATTTCAGACAAGGGCGGAGATAGCGTAGATTTTATTTTTGTTATAGCAGTCTTGTTGTTAGAAGCATTATCAAAAGCAATACATAAAATTTTATTTTTGATACCATAATATTCGGTAATTTTAACAATAAAATCAGCAATAAATTGTCCAGTATGTTTACGATCTTCATCATATAAAAAAGCAAGAATACGTTTTTGCATCACGAAATTACTATCCATCCAATGACAAGTAATGGTTAAATAATCATTTTTATTTACAGCACGACCAAGATCAGAAGTTAGGGACAATCTACATTGAATATTTTTTAATAATGTTGATAAATAAAAATAATATTGTGAATGGAGTCTAAAAATATCAGACCGACAAGTAGTTCTAGTAATACCATTAAACATAGGATTATAAATTGCTTGTATATAACGAATAAAGGCATCAGAAGAAGGAAAACTAAAAGGCAAACAAGCCACAGCTATCATTTTAGCTATTTCTTCCCTGTCCCTCAATTTATTATACTTTTTTGCTACTTGACCGGTTGCTGGGTCCATTCTAGTTTGCGTTGACCCACCAACATTCCCACCACCTTTTGCAATATTTAACTCTCTTTTGTGATCTTCAGCTATATGTCTCATTAACGTACCTGTACCCCCTTGCTTGCCTCCACTTCTATGCTTATATATTTGTTGACAAATATTGCATTGCACCTGAATATCTGATATACGTTCAAAAAATTGTCTTGCAATACTAGTTCTTTTATGAGGTTTTGGGGCACTGGGAGGACAGGAAGGGAGATTAACTGATTCAGATCTAACATTAGCATCTCCTACTGCGGGTGTTTCAGCAATATTTTTATTATCTTCGTCTAAATTAACTGCATCTACTTCATTTTCTTTTTCTATACCGTAATTTTCCTGAGCTTCTACATAATCCATATCGTGAGCACCTACACCTATTTCTTCCTCAAAAGGTGTACCAAGCGGTACCGGAGGCGAAGGCACACGGGTATATCTACTACTTGAACTACCTCTACCGCTAGTAATTCGCTTTTTACTACCACTACCGCTTTCGGGATAAAAAATTTTAACACCTTTAGTAGCGAGGTTTCTTAATTTATCCATAATATAAATTAAATTAAATTAAAAATATTCAAAATACACAAATATAATAAAATTAAATATTAAACAATTAATACAATAAAGAAAAATTAAACGTAAGAGATGGAACGACAATACCAAATTTTGGAAGTATCCGAAGATTGCGACTTTAGAAACTTCCGCTCGTACTTTGTAAACGAAAAATTAAAAAATTAAAGTGAACACTTTAACAAATTAAATATATTGAATATTTGAGAATTGAGAATTGAGATTTGAGAGAGTGAAAAATTGTGTGAAAAATGATTTGAAGTTGTAGGGTATTTATAGATTTTTTGGGGGGATTAAAAAATATTTTTTTAAGTTTTTTTTTTTTTTTTACTAAATGGGCTCAAACTAGCCGTTTGGACCCAAAAACGGCTATATAGCCGTTGGGCCAACGGCTAGTTTGGCCCAAAATCCAAAATATATATATTTTTTTTTTAATTTTCTGGGTCGGGCTGGGCCGGTTAACCGGCGGGCCTGGACCGGGCTTAGTCCGGGCCGGGTTAACCGGGCCCATTTTAACAAAATAACCGTCCCAGGATCCGAAATCCTAAAGCCCTAGGGCTTACCGAGCCGGATCAAATCGGGTCGGGCCGGGCCGAGCCGGCCCACTTGACACCCTTAGTTTGACTTGACGGTTTGGTCTTTACACCCGTAGGCTGGACAATCATTTTCTCTCACACTGAACGAGTGATTTACAAGAATAACCTCAATAATAGCGATCTTGATCTTTAAGTCATGTTTAACATTTTTTTTTTTGAAAAAATAACCCAACAATTTTTTGTTGTCCTTAGGGTGTGTCAATTATTAATGACAATTATTGCCCATGATTGTAGTGGAATAGATAAAATCCTTTCACCTTTAATTTGAAATTGAGTCCGAGCCTTCAAATAAAAAAATTCAAAGAGGGCACTAGATATCGGACAATTTAAGTATTAATTTCAAACCACCATATTTGCTTTTTCATTATAATTAGTTGGTTTTCATATTTGATTTTGAAATGAAATACTTTCTCCATTTCAATTTGATTGACCTACTTTAATTTGACTTGTAGTCTTGTATAGATTTTAAAAAAGTAATGACGATTTTGAAATCTTGTGATTCTAAATATGTCATGTGAAATAATAATTAGTCGTGTATGTATTAAAACATTAAACAAAGCATTAAAATCCTTTTCCTAATAATTGCTTAATTAGGTTGATTTAGGGTTAGTTAGTTAGTTACTTCCCGCCTTAAGCAAAGTCCCTAACCCTTACTTATAAATAGAACAATTTGAGAGTATTAACAGCCTTAGCAGTCACGTAAAAAGTTTCTTCTTAACATCTATTCTTTCTGCTTAATTTCTTCAAAAGTTCAGTAATGGGGTTATTGGGAATCAGGTTTCATCCTAGGGATGAAGAGCTTATTCGTTATCTACTCAAATTCGTTTCATGCAAGAATTACTCGTGTGATAATATTCGACTTGACGATCTTTATGGGAACAAGAAGCCATGGGAGATATTCGAAAGCAATTCGACAGGAGGGGATGGAGATGCTAAAAACGTTAAATATTTCTTTACTAAGTTGAAGAAGAAGAAATCGGATGGTAGGAGGTTTATCCGGACCGTGATTGGAGGAGGATCGTGGAAGGGGCTCGACGGCGAAAAATCAGTTTATGATGGATTAAAGTTAGTTGGATCGAAGAAGAATTATAGATATCAATACAAAGGTTATCAAGCTGATGATGTTGTTTGGACTATGAGAGAATACAGTCTCGATGAGAAGATCCTAAAGGCGTTAAGGCGACGAAGTTTAATGCATCATGAGGACGTTGTTTTGTGTTGCGTTAAGCGTAAGATTAATGTGCATGCTCGAGATCATAAGGAATTAAGTGATTGTATGACTATGGAAATTACCAGTGGAGACGAGTTTGCTGCTGCCATGGATGCCACGCTTCAGACAACTCAACAATACGATTCGTGTCTATTAAATCGATTCACATCATCTGATGAACATAATAATGTGTTTCATGAGTTGCAGCAAGATCAAAATAGTGAGCAATTGATCAATCAGGTGCAGAATATTGAAGAGGCGGCACCTTTTGCTCGAAATCATTATGGCTATGTTGCAAGTTATATCGAGCAAGGGACAGCAAATTTCCACGATTCATGTCCGGTTTATCCATCCACGTTATCTGAACACAACGCGTTTCAGTTGCAACAAGACCAAAACAGTGAACAAGTGAACGTCGTCCAAGAGAACATTATTGAAGAAGCAGTGCCTCTTGCTCAGTATCATAATGACGATGTTACAAGTTATTCGGAGAAAGGGGCAACAAATTTTCAAGACTATAATATTGATTGTTATACAGGCTACTTTTTCAAGGCTACTTTTTCATCAACATTGGCTGATCTGCTGAACGATATTGGAACACAGCCTCAGTTGCCGCCTATCTGCATTGATGAATCTGGATATGATTATCAACTTCCTCAGCAGATCGTCACGTGTCCAATGGCTCAACGAAGTACAGACTTCAGTTCGCAATCTGAGTTGTACGATTTGTCCGAAAATATATTTTGAAATGTCTCAAGCTATTATGTATTCCTTACATATTCGTGTTCAAGTATATATTTTTCATAAGATTTCCAAAATGATTAGGAAGTAGCTAGTTTACACTTGTCTATTCAGAGAGCTTAGAATCTGTAAATTTTTGTTCTTCTGTTTATTGAAAGGACAAACAAGTGAGTTCAATTTTGTTGGATCAATTTCTTTATATGATTAGTTAACATTTTGATTTTGCTGGGATCATATGCATATTATTACACCAAAGAATATATGATCTAATGGAAGATTCATCAATCAACTTGACGAAAATGCATGCATATTCAAGAATCTATATATATACACACACCATTTGCCCACGTCTCACCGTTCAATATATTTATTTGACTAGATATATTTATTTACTTTCTCAATTGAAATACTCATAATTTAGCTATCACTATTAAAAGGAAAAAAATTTAGGAGAGGTGATTAGATAGGACATGATGCAGTTACATCTTATCGAGAATACGACCCTGGACAGAAAGATGTCGAGCATGCGGATTAAGATAGAAGGTTAGTGGGTAGGAGCATGTCGTTCATGCTGCTAGGCAGGAGTGCTTTGTCTTCTTGTCCGTACTAGTAGTCGTAGTGCTACGCTTTAGATTTTTGCCGATGTAGGTTGTTTCGGGTAGATCAGTGGTAGGTTTGTTCTAGTACTAATTATTGTTTTGTTACTATCTAATATCTTGTGTTTCTTGTACTACTATTACTATTTATGAGATCTTAGGAATAAGAATTCATAAAATTCCACAAGGATTGGCGTTGTCACAGTCTCATTACATCGAGAAGGTACTTGACAAGTTCAAGTATTGTAACACCCCGTAAATTTTTTTCGTACACTTATCGCGATTATATGGAGTCCTAAAGACTTGCGTATGGGTTAAATTAAGTTTATGGTGTTCGGAAGTATCCCGTCAATAGTTGTATGAGTAGGTATTGGAATAAGCTTTCCAACGATATAAAGTTTGCCCAAAACAGAGGAGTATTTCATATAAGCGAGCACGTTCGAAATTTCAAATCGGTGGCCGGGAAGCCTGTGAACAGTGATTCTGCAGGAAAATTTCTGCAGCTAGGCACACCAACTTGAGACGATCATAACTCCTTGTGAAAACGGAACTGTGTGGGCTGCTGTATATAGACGAAAAGCTCCGAGAGTCTTCTTTCTAATGAAATTGGTTTCATTCAAATCCAACATCTGAGTAAGGAGTTATACTCGTTTTACTTCAGCCTCTCAAAACAGATTTTTGTGAACAGTAAATTAGCAGGAAAATACTGAGGCCTGCCAGTTTTTGGGTCAACTTTGAACAATCATAACTTCCTCAATATAATGAACTGGGCGACCTACCATATATCAAAAGAAAGATCTTTGAGTCGTCTTTCTAATTCAATTGGTTTCATCCAAATCCAACATCTGAGTAAGGAGTTATACTCGTTTTACTTCAGCCTCTCAAAACAGATTTTTGTGAACAGTAAATTAGCAGGAAAATACTGAGGCCTGCCAGTTTTTGGGTCAACTTTGAACGATCATAACTTCCTCAATAAAATGAACTGGGTGATCTACCATATATCAATAGAAAGATCTTTGAGTCTTATTTCTAATGCAATTGGTTACATCCAAATCCAATATCTGCGTAAGGAGTTATACGCGTTTTACTTCAGCCTCTCAAAACAGATTTTTAGGGTCAACTTCAAACGATCCTAACTCCTTGTACAGGACGAACTGGGTGGCCTAATTTATATGAAATGAAAGACCTGTTAATTATCTTTACAATGATACCAATTTCACCCAAATCCGATATCGGAGCAAAGAGTTATGATCGATTTACTTCAGCCTGTCAAAACTGTCCACTGGGGACAGATTCGGGATTTATTTCAATTTTTAGGGCACAATGGTCATTTTCTATTTGGACGAAAATTTGGTCTTAAAAACCTGCACTTAGCCTCAATTTTATCAGATTTTATCCAAATTTTAGGAAAGGTGGGAACCCTAACCAATTTCAACCCCAAATATTTTGTGATTCAACCGTAGAAAATTCAAATTGGTTCCGTAGTTGTGTTCACCATCTCGGAAGCTTCAAGAAGCACCCCATGGTTATGTAAGGAGGATCATAAATACAAGAGTTCATTGTTAAGGTATGAATATTGTTTATTCTTGATTCTTATCCATGAATAAGTATTTATAAAGGATTATGAGTGTTGTCTTGATGTTGGAAGATAACTAGAAACATAGTTATGACTGGTTGTGTATAAATTGTTAGTAGTAAATTATGGAAGTTGCTGTAAATTATGGAAGTTGCTGTATTGGATTATGGAGGATGAATTGTGGTGATATATCATTATATTAGTGGTTATGTATGCCTAGTGATCATGTTGGTATTGGATGGTGATTAAGAAGGGAAATAAAGGCTAAGAGTGATGTTGAGGGATATTTCATGAAAATGCATGATATGTGAATGTAATAAGAGTATAAGAGGATGTATGTAGTACTCTTATTGTTGAGCTAAAGGATTATTTCCTAGACATTATTTGGTGAAGTTAATACCTAAATGGTAAGGTTTGGTTGCTAATACTTGTTGCCACAAATGACTTATTGTAGATAAGTGTTCGAAGAGTACGGGAAGTCACTTGTATTGAAGTGGTTATATCAAGGTATGTAAGACATACTCTATCTACTCTTTGGCATGAATAATGACCCATGGCACTCTCAAGTAAGCTTCCAACATTGTCCTACGACACATGACACATAATAACCTCATATGATCTTCGACACTACCAATTGAACTTGTTTTCACTTTTAAGATGTCCGGCTAGTCAAAAAAAAAATGTCCATATACTATTGTTGACTCCGAAATAGTTTAATGAGGTATCTATGATTCTCTACTTCATCTTCATGATATTGATTACCTATTTACATGTTTTTCCTATGGATGTATCATGGTTTCAAGTTCCATAAAGTGTGGCCACAAAGTAACCAATCTCAAAGATTAATTGAATTAAGAAATGGAATGTCTATATTTTAAATTGATGATATGATGTATTGTATTAGTACCACTGATCAGTTGGCCATTGTATTATAAAGATTATGTATATATGCTATTCCAGGGGTGGTCCCTGATGTATTGTATTAGTACCACTGATCATTTGGCCATTGTATGACATATGTTATGTATTGATAAGGATTACGGGAAGTAATAATATGCAAGTAATGTGTAGGTATCCCATCAGTTCTTTTAAGTGTGGTCTACTCATACTGTTTATTCACTCGTATTTGGTTTCTGTTGACCTTTTGTATATCATCTTGATACTCACTGCCTTACATACTCAGTACATATTTCCGTACTGACGTCCCTCACGGGGGACCTGCATTCATGCCTGCAGGAACAGGTACTTCAGGTCGTACACCTCCGCAGTAAGAGCCAGGACGTTCTGTTGTTAGTGGTGAGCTCCAGTTGTTTCGGGGCATCCCAAGTCGTCTCTATATGTACTTTTGGTATTTGCATAAAAGTCTTTTGTGGGCGGGAGTTTGTCCCGACCCCAACTCAGTTGTGTATCTATGTAGAGGCTTTTGTAGACATATTGTACAGCCATAGGAGTGTTTGGTTGATAGACGTGATGGCTCTGACGGCCAATTACTGTTTATATATATATATATATATATATGCGTGTCTGCTGGGCTGATACAGGTAATGTTTTCTTCTATTTACAACGAAGTGCTGCCCAAATTTCTAATTTTCATAAGTAATGTGAATGTGAAAGTATAGGTTATGAACGGGTTCTCCCGGGCCTCCTCGGCTACGGGTGCCAGTCTGCTCCAATGGGATTTGGGGTGTGACAGAAGTGGTATCAGAGACGTTCGTCCTAGTGAGTCTACAAAGCCGTGTCTACGTAGAATCTCGTTTATCGGTGTGTTGTGCACCACATCTATAAACAGGAGGCTATTGGACATTTAGGGATTGTTTCCACTCTTCATTTCTTAGATCGTGCAATAGATCCCATATTAGAGATAAAGTCATAATCAATCGCTTAATCCAATTGTTTCTTTTTTATTTATTATAGTGACGATGCCGGTTACAAGGAGAAAGAATAAGTGGAAACGAGTAGATGCAGTGGCCGGAGAAGGTACTAGTAAGTCACCACCGGCACAAGTTGAGCAAAGTGAGTCTCAAGCTGAGCATATATCAGGCGCTTCTTCTCCTCCGGAAGGGCCGTCTATTAATGCTGTTGATCGAGATTTGAGGGATGCAGTACAACTTCTGACGCGTATAGTTGCCGGTCAAGTTCAAGGGCAAGCTATTCCTACCACGGGTTCTAGTGGTATGGATAGAGCAGCTAGCCTTCGGACTCAGGATTTTCTGAAATTGGATCCTCCTACTTTTACCGGATCAGATATTAATGAAGACCCGCAGGACTTTGTCGATCAAACCCAAAGGGTTCTAGATGTTATGCATGTATCCGGTAAAGAGATGGTTGAGCTAGCAGCATATAGACTGAAAGGAGAGGCTATATTGTGGTACGAGGATTGGAAACGATCTAGGGGTATTGATGCACCTCCAACTACGTGGGGAGAGTTCAAAAATGCATTTATTGATCATTATCTTCCATTTGAGACTCGTCAGGCCCGTGCAGATCAATTCTTGAATCTTCGTCAGGGTAATATGAGTGTAAGAGAGTATAGTCTTCGATTTAACTCCTTGTCTCGATATGCTTCTAATGTGGTAGCTACTATGGACGACAGAGTTCATCACTATGTGAATAGATTGGAACCATACTTGGTTAGAGATTGTACCATTGCTGCTTTGAACAAGGACATGGATATAGCGAGGATACAAGCTTTCGCTCAGAAGATGGAAGAGCAGAGGCAAAGAAGAAGAACCCAGGAATCAGAAAAAGGATATTCTAAGCGGCCCAGAGCTATAGGGCAGTTTGTGGCATCTCAGGGAGGTTTTAGGCCTTCGTTCTCTCATAGATTGCCTAGCTCGTTATCTTCTTATCCTACAATTAGTGCTCCACCACAATTTCAAAGGTTCAGAGGTAATCAGTTCGGGCAAAGCAGTGAAAATCAGAGTTCGCGAACAGTGGGGTATTAAGGGCAAGGGAGTATGAGTCAATTGAGACCTCCACGACACCCGTGCCCCATTTGTAGAAAATTTCACTTTGGCGAATGTCGGCTTGGGACGAATAATTGCTTTTGGTGCGGTAAGCCGGGGCATATGGCTAGAGATTGCCCACGCAGGACCACAGGTAGTATAACACGACCTACCGGATCAGCTGTTGCGTCATCTTCGGTGCCTCCTTTGAGTAGGGGTGCAAACCTATGGGTCACGGTAGAGGTGATAGAGGAGTATCTAGTGCTAGCGGAGCTCAGAATCGTGTGTATGCCCTAGCAGATCGGCAGAATTTAGAGGCTTCTCCAGACGTGGTTACAGGTACGTTGTCCATCTTTGCATTTGATGTGTATGCCTTAATTGATCCTGGTTCTACATTATCGTATGCTACTCCTTTGGTTGCGGGAAGGTTCGGAAGAAAACCCGAATTATTAGCCAAACCATTTGAAGTATCAACGCCAGTGGGGGAATCTCTTATAGCTAGGAATGTTTATCGAAATTGTGTTGTGAATATTTGTGGTCGTGATACTTTGGCCGATCTTGTTGAGTTGGAAATGGTAGATTTTGATGTTATTATGGGCATGGATTGGTTAGCGTCTTGTTATGCTACAGTAGATTGCCGTTCTAAGAAGGTATATTTCCATTTCCCAAATGAGGCAGTCCTTGAATGGAAGGGTAATGTTGGCGCGCCGAGAGGTAGATTTATTTCTTACTTTAAGGCAAGAAAAATGATTTCCAAGGGGTACATATACCATCTGGTTAGAGTAAGGGATGCAGAGGCAGAGCCGCCAACTTTTCAGACCGTTCCGGTTGTGAATGAATTTCCTGATGTATTTCCTGAAGAACTACCAGGTTTACCTCCTGAACGAGAAGTGGAGTTTGGTATTGATTTGTTGCCAGACACACAACCAATCTCAATTCCTCCTTATAGAATGGCACCAGCAGAGTTACGAGAATTGAAAGAGCAACTGAAAGACTTGCTAGAGAAGGGGTTCATCAGGCCTAGTATGTCCCCTTGGGGAGCACCAGTATTGTTTGTGCGTAAGAAAGATGGTTCGCTGAGGATGTGTATTGACTATCGGCAATTGAATAAGGTGACTATCAAGAATAAGTACCCCCTTCCCCGAATTGATGATTTATTTGACCAGTTGCAGGGTGCCCAGTGTTTTTCCAAGATTGACTTGAGATCAGGCTATCATCAAGTGAGAGTCAAGGATAAAGATATACCCAAGACAGCTTTCCGAACACGGTATGGTCATTATGAATTCCTGGTTATGTCATTTGGGCTGACAAATGCACCCGCAGTTTTTATGGATCTGATGAATAGGCTGTTTAAGCCGTTTCTAGATGTGTTCGTGATAGTTTTCATAGATGATATTCTGGTCTACTCTAGATCAGAAGAGGACCATGTTAATCACTTAAGGCAGGCATTGCAGATTCTTCGTGATCATAAGTTGTATGCGAAGTTTTCTAAATGTGAGTTTTGGCTCAAGTCAGTGGCATTTTTGGGCCATATTGTATCCAGTGAAGGCATAAAAGTTGACACTCAGAAGATTGAGGTTGTGAAGAATTGGCCAAGACCCACGACACCTACGGAGATTCGTAGTTTCCTCGGGTTGGCAGGTTATTATAGAAGGTTTGTTGAAGGTTTTTCTTCTATTTCTGCACCTTTGACTAAGTTGACGCATAAAGCCTCCAAGTTTCAATGGAATGAAGCCTGTGAAAAGAGTTTCCAGGATCTGAAGAGCAAGTTGACTTCTACACCGGTATTGGTACTTCCTGAAGGCACAAAAGGGTATGCAGTGTACTGTGATGCTTCGAGAATTGGCTTAGGATGCGTACTAATGCAACATGGTAGAGTAATAGCCTATGGCTCTAGACAGTTGCGACCTCATGAGAGGAATTATCCCACGCATGATCTTGAGCTAGCTGCAGTTGTGTTTGCTTTGAAGATATGGCGCCACTACTTATATGGGGTTCATGTTGACATATATACCGATCATAAGAGCCTGCAATATATCTTCAGTCAGAAAGATCTAAACTTGAGGCAACGGAGATGGCTTGAATTGTTGAAAGATTATGATGTTGATATCTTGTATCATCCAGGGAAAGCGAATGTGGTAGCGGATGCACTGAGTCGTAAGTCTAAAATGGCATCTATAGAAAAGCAGGGGATTATTAAGGATCTTCACCAACTAGCTAATTTGGGAGTTCGACTTCTCGAAACTCCAGATGAAGAGGTTATTGTACGTAATGCAGCGGAATCTTCATTGATAGCTGAAGTGAAAGAGAAGCAGTATGCAGATCCAATTTTATTGCAGCTTAAGGAGGATGTGCAGAGTGGAACGACAAAGGCATTTGAGCTTACGCGAGAAGGAGAGCTTCAGTGTCAGAATCGTTTATGTGTACCTGATGTAGTTGAGCTAAGAAAGAGAATTATGACAGAAGCATACTGTTCAAGGTATTCCATCCATCCAGGGTCGATTAAGATGTATCAAGATTTGAAAGCAATATATTGGTGGAATGACATGAAGAGGAATATTGCCGAATTTGTAGCTGAATGTCCGAATTGTCAAAGAGTCAAAGTAGAACACCAGAAACCCGGTGGTTACATGCAATGTATAGATCTTCCAGTCTGGAAATGGGACAAGATCAATATGGATTTCATCACGGGTTTGCCTCGTACATATCGGAAGTTTGATTCCATATGGGTGATCATTGATAGGCTTACCAAATCTGCGCACTTCTTACCAGTTAAGACAACTTATGCGGCGGAAGAGTATGCGAAGTTGTATATTAAGGAGATCGTTCGGTTGCATGGAGTTCCAATTTCCATTATATCCGATCGAGGAGCCCAATTTACCGCGAATTTCTGCAAGTCTTTTCAAAGGAGTTTGGGGACACAAGTAAATCTAAGTACGGCTTTTCATCCTCAAACGGACGGACAAGCGGAACGTACCATCCAGACACTTGAAGACATGCTACGAGCATGTGTATTAGATTTCAAAGGCAACTGGGATGATCACCTACCTCTTATCGAGTTTGCCTACAATAATAGCTATCATTCAAGTATCAAAATGGCACCATATGAAGCATTGTATGGAAGAAAGTGTAGATCGCCAATAGGATGGTTTGAAGCAGGTGATGCGGTCTTATTTGGACCGGATCTTGTTTATCAAGCAATGGAGAAGGTTAAAGTGATCCAACAACGGCTTGCAACAGCTCAAAGTCGACACAAATCTTATGCGGATGTTAGAAGAAGAGGACTTGAGTTTTCTATCGATGATTGGGTATTCTTGAAAGTATCACCGATGAAAGGAGTGATGAGGTTTGGCAAGAAAGGAAAGTTAAGTCCACGATACATAGGTCCGTATAAGATCATTCAAAGATTTGGACAGGTTGCTTATGAGTTAGAGCTACCTCAAGAGCTCTCAGCAGTTCATCCTGTATTTCATGTTTCGATGCTTCGCAAGTACATCGGAGATCCATCGCACATCACTACTACGGAAGATGTACAAATTACAAAAGATCTCACTTTTGAAGAAATGCCTATTGCTATTCTTGATCGCCAAATTAAAAAGATAAGGAATAAAGAGATAGCATCGGTAAAAGTACTTTGGAGGAATCAACAAGTTGAGGAGATCACATGGGAAGCCGAGGAAGCGATGAAGATTAAGTACCCTTACCTATTCAACGATGAGGAGGAAGTTCATGAGACGGAAGAAGAACAATAACAAGTAAGTGTTTGTTTTTATGCAAGGATTTTATGATGATGAATATGTTAATTGTAAGCTTGGACATGTCTTAACTGAGTAACTATGCTAACATTCGAGGACGAATGTTCTTAAGAGGGGGATAATGTAACACCCCGTAATTTTTTTTCGTACACTTATCGCGATTATATGGAGTCCTAAAGACTTGCGTATGGGTTAAATTAAGTTTATGGTGTTCGGAAGTATCCCGTCAATAGTTGTATGAGTAGGTATTGGAATAAGCTTTCCAACGATATAAAGTTTGCCCAAAACAGAGGAGTATTTCATATAAGCGAGCACGTTCGAAATTTCAAATCGGTGGCCGGGAAGCCTGTGAACAGTGATTCTGCAGGAAAATTTCTGCAGCTAGGCACACCAACTTGAGACGATCATAACTCCTTGTGAAAACGGAACTGTGTGGGCTGCTGTATATAGACGAAAAGCTCCGAGAGTCTTCTTTCTAATGAAATTGGTTTCATTCAAATCCAACATCTGAGTAAGGAGTTATACTCGTTTTACTTCAGCCTCTCAAAACAGATTTTTGTGAACAGTAAATTAGCAGGAAAATACTGAGGCCTGCCAGTTTTTGGGTCAACTTTGAACAATCATAACTTCCTCAATATAATGAACTGGGCGACCTACCATATATCAAAAGAAAGATCTTTGAGTCTTCTTTCTAATTCAATTGGTTTCATCCAAATCCAACATCTGAGTAAGGAGTTATACTCGTTTTACTTCAGCCTCTCAAAACAGATTTTTGTGAACAGTAAATTAGCAGGAAAATACTGAGGCCTGCCAGTTTTTGGGTCAACTTTGAACGATCATAACTTCCTCAATATAATGAACTGGGTGATCTACCATATATCAATAGAAAGATCTTTGAGTCTTATTTCTAATGCAATTGGTTACATCCAAATCCAATATCTGCGTAAGGAGTTATACGCGGTTTACTTCAGCCTCTCAAAACAGATTTTTAGGGTCAACTTCAAACGATCCTAACTCCTTGTACAGGACGAACTGGGTGGCCTAATTTATATGAAATGAAAGACCTCTTAATTATCTTTACAATGATACCAATTTCACCCAAATCCGATATCGGAGCAAAGAGTTATGATCGATTTACTTCAGCCTGTCAAAACTGTCCACTAGGGACAGATTCGGGATTTATTTCAATTTTTAGGGCACAATGGTCATTTTCTATTTGGACGAAAATTTGGTCTTAAAAACCTGCACTTAGCCTCAATTTTATCAGATTTTATCCAAATTTTAGGAAAGGTGGGAACCCTAACCAATTTCAACCCCAAATATTTTGTGATTCAACCGTAGAAAATTCAAATTGGTTCCGTAGTTGTGTTCACCATCTCGGAAGCTTCAAGAAGCACCCCATGGTTATGTAAGGAGGATCATAAATACAAGAGTTCATTGTTAAGGTATGAATATTGTTTATTCTTGATTCTTATCCATGAATAAGTATTTATAAAGGATTATGAGTGTTGTCTTGATGTTGGAAGATAACTAGAAACATAGTTATGACTGGTTGTGTATAAATTGTTAGTAGTAAATTATGGAAGTTGCTGTAAATTATGGAAGTTGCTGTATTGGATTATGGAGGATGAATTGTGGTGATATATCATTATATTAGTGGTTATGTATGCCTAGTGATCATGTTGGTATTGGATGGTGATTAAGAAGGGAAATAAAGGCTAAGAGTGATGTTGAGGGATATTTCATGAAAATGCATGATATGTGAATGTAATAAGAGTATAAGAGGATGTATGTAGTACTCTTATTGTTGAGCTAAAGGATTATTTCCTAGACATTATTTGGTGAAGTTAATACCTAAATGGTAAGGTTTGGTTGCTAATACTTGTTGCCACAAATGACTTATTGTAGATAAGTGTTCGAAGAGTACGGGAAGTCACTTGTATTGAAGTGGTTATATCAAGGTATGTAAGACATACTCTATCTACTCTTTGGCATGAATAATGACCCATGGCACTCTCAAGTAAGCTTCCAACATTGTCCTACGACACATGACACATAATAACCTCATATGATCTTCGACACTACCAATTGAACTTGTTTTCACTTTTAAGATGTCCGGCTAGTCAAAAAAAAAATGTCCATATACTATTGTTGACTCCGAAATAGTTTAATGAGGTATCTATGATTCTCTACTTCATCTTCATGATATTGATTACCTATTTACATGTTTTTCCTATGGATGTATCATGGTTTCAAGTTCCATAAAGTGTGGCCACAAAGTAACCAATCTCAAAGATTAATTGAATTAAGAAATGGAATGTCTATATTTTAAATTAATGATATGATGTATTGTATTAGTACCACTGATCAGTTGGCCATTGTATTATAAAGATTATGTATATATGCTATTCCAGGGGTGGTCCCTGATGTATTGTATTAGTACCACTGATCATTTGGCCATTGTATGACATATGTTATGTATTGATAAGGATTACGGGAAGTAATAATATGCAAGTAATGTGCAGGTATCCCATCAGTTCTTTTAAGTGTGGTCTACTCATACTGTTTATTCACTCGTATTTGGTTTCTGTTGACCTTTTGTATATCATCTTGATACTCACTGCCTTACATACTCAGTACATATTTCCGTACTGACGTCCCTCACGGGGGACCTGCATTCATGCCTGCAGGAACAGGTACTTCAGGTCGTACACCTCCGCAGTAAGAGCCAGGACGTTCTGTTGTTAGTGGTGAGCTCCAGTTGTTTCGGGGCATCCCAAGTCGTCTCTATATGTACTTTTGGTATTTGCATAAAAGTCTTTTGTGGGCGGGAGTTTGTCCCGACCCCAACTCAGTTGTGTATCTATGTAGAGGCTTTTGTAGACATATTGTACAGCCATAGGAGTGTTTGGTTGATAGACGTGATGGCTCTGACGGCCAATTACTGTTTATATATATATATATATATATGCGTGTCTGCTGGGCTGATACAGGTAATGTTTTCTTCTATTTACAACAAAGTGCTGCCCAAATTTCTAATTTTCATAAGTAATGTGAATGTGAAAGTATAGGTTATGAACGGGTTCTCCCGGGCCTCCTCGGCTACGGGTGCCAGTCTGCTCCAATGGGATTTGGGGTGTGACAAGTATTTGGGATTTGGGATTGTCAAGACTCCATTGGACGTGAGCTTTGCACTTTAAGAGAATGAAGGTGAAAGTTACTCACAGTTGGACTACACACGAGTGTTGGAATGTTTAATGTATATCATAAATTGAACACGGCCAGACATAGCATGTGCTATTAGTAAGTTGAGTCGGTACATGAGTAATCCCAATAAAACTTCATCGGATGGCAATGAAAAAAGTTTTGGGGTATTTAATATACTCAAGACTATGCTTTGCATTATAATAAATATCCGACGGTAATTGAAGGATATAGTGATGCAAAATGGATTACCGGATCGTTTCACACCCCTTTTTCGCTCGAAGGGATCCGAGGTCGAAGGGTTTTTCCAATTAAAGCGATGATATTGAATAGAGGTTATTTTAGTTTCAGAGTCGCCACTTTGATTTGAGTTATAGTGTTCCAAGTCACCTTTTTGAATCCATAATCAAAAGAAAATGACTCTTTATTGGTTTGTGAAAATAGAAAACCGGGTAAGAAATTCTGTTGACCGAAGGGAAGGTGTGAGCCACCCCTCGAGTCCCGTGGTTCTAGCACAGTCGCTTTTATTGACTTATACTTAACTAAAACTATTTTGATAAACTATGTTAAGAATTTGCTCATTTTTAATATCTAAAATCTGTATTAAAATAAAAAAGTAATTTTAGAAAAAATATTTGTCAAAGTACATTATTGTATCCATGAACTTTTAAATATCTCAAAAAGATGCGTATGCTCTAACACCCCGTAAATTTTTTCGTACACTTATCGCGATTATATGGAGTCCTAAAGGCTTGCGTATGGGTTAAATTAAGTTTATGGTGTTCGGAAGTATCCCGTCAATAGTTGTATGTGTAGGTATTGGAATAAGCTTTCCAATGATATAAAGTTTGCCCAAAACAGAGGAGTATTTCATATAAGCGAGCACATTCGAAATTTCAAAACGGTGGCCGAAAAGCCTGTGAACAGTAAATCTGCAGGAAAATTACTGCAGCTAGGCAATTATTTTTTTTGGATCAACTTTAGACGATCATGACTCCTTGTACAAAAAGAACTGTGTGAGCTGCTATATATCGACGAAAATATCCGAGAGTCTTCTTTCCGAAGAAATTGGTTTCATCCAAATCTAATGTCTGAGTAAGGAGCTATACCCGTTTTACTACAGCCTATCACAAAAAAACAGAATTGCGGGACAGATTTTTGGATCAATTCTAAACGACCATAACTCCTTGTACAGGAAGAACTGGGTGGTATACTTTATATGAAAATGAAATCCCTTTGAGTTATCTTTCCAATGCAATTGGTTTCACCTAAATCCGATACCGGAGCAAAGAGTTATGATCGATTTACTTCAGCCTGTCAAAACTGTCCACTGGGGACAGATTCGGATTTATTTAAATTTTTAGGACAAAATGGTCATTTTCTATTACCTCTTGGACGAAAATTGGTCTTTATAAACCTACACTTAGCCTCATATATATCAGATATCATCCAATTATTAAGAGAAGGTGAAACCCTAGCCTAATTTCAACTTCAAATATTTTGTGATTCAACTGTAGAAAATTCGAATTGGTTCTGTAGTTGTGTTCACCATCTCGAAAGCTTCGAGAAGCACCCTATGGTTATGTAAGGAGGATTATAAATACAAGAGTTCATTGTTAAGGTATGAATATTGTTTATTCTTGATTCTTATCCATGTATAAGTATTGATAAAGGATTATGAGTATTGTTTTGATGTTGGAATTGTTTTGTTGGCTGCTCTCCTTTTGTCAACAATTGCTGCTCATATTTCAACAATTGTGGATGATGAAGACTTTGTGTTTTCAACATCAGTGGCTGTATTCAAGACTTTTCAACATCAGTGGCTGCATTCAAGACTTTTGATGTCCAGATTTGGCTATAAAAGTCAATGTTACTTCATTTGCAAAGACACCCACACAACATTTCAATAGCCAATCTCTCCTTTATATTTTCTTCTTTCTCTACTTCTTGGTTGAGTATTTCTATACTCGTAGAGAATTTGTAAGGGGCTATTTTGTCTTGTTAGTCCCGAGAAAATATTTTGTACTCTCGTCAATATTAGTGGAATCTTTGGCTCTCTCGCCGGTGGTTTTTTACCTCTATTTAAAGAGGGGTTTTCCACCTAAAACCTTGGTGTCAATTTTACTGTTTTATTAATTTCTCGTAATCTTTGGTTGAATTTATCACGCTTCCACACTCTGTAGCCCTACAAATTGGTATCAGAGCCACGATAACTCAACCGGGATTTTTTTATTAAAAATGTCGACGAAGTTCGATATTGAGAAATTTGATGGTAAAATTAGTTTTGCTATCTGGCGAGTCCAGATGCTGGCTGTTCTTACCCAGAATGACCTAAAGAAGGTTCTGTCCGGCAAATCGGCGAAGCCAGCCACTACAACGGAGGAGCAGTGGGAAGAGACGGATGAAAAGGCGTTATCCACAATCCAATTATGCTTGTCCCGTGAGGTGCTACGCGAAGTCATCAATGAGAAAACTGCAGCCGGCATATGGAGTAAATTGGAGTCTCTGTACATGACCAAAAGTCTTGCAAATAAACTCAGGTTAAAGGAGCGACTTTTCACACTCCGTATGTCTAAAGGTACACCCATCCAATCTCATCTTGGTGAATTTAATTCCATCATAATTGATTTGGAAAATCTGGATGTCGAAATTGATGATGAGGATAAAGCCGTACTACTTATTGTTTCTTTGCCACCCTCATATAGACATTTCAAAGAAATTATGCTATATGGTAATAATGTTACCTTGAGCTTTGATGATGTCAAGTCTAACCTACTGTCCAAAGAAAAATTTGATACCCAAATTCATTCTGAAAGTTCGGGTGAGGGACTATTAGTTAGAAGGAGAAACCACGAAGTAGGTGCTAGCGGTAAAAACCAATCCAAATCCAAAGGCAAAAACTCTAAGTATTGTCGTTATTGCAAGAAAAGAAATCATGAAATCTCTGAGTGCTACAAATTGAAAAATAACCAAAATAGAGAAGATAAGGGTAAGCAACCTGAAAAATCTGCCAAAGCTAGTTTTGTAGAAACCGAATCTGATGGAGAGTGTTTTATTGCTTCTGGTACTGATCAAAGGTCAAAAAATGAGTGGGTTCTTGATTCTGGTTGTACATTTCATATGTCTCCTAATAGAGACTGGTTTACCACCTATGAATCTTTTAATGGTGGTCTTGTCTTAATGGGCAACGATGCTCAATGCAAAGTTGTCGGCAAAGGCACAATCAAAATCAAGACATATGATGGAGTCGTTAGAACTTTGACCAGTGTCAGACATGTCCCTGATTTAAAACGGAATCTCATTTCCCTAGGCACTCTTGAATCTCAAGGGTGTAGATACTCAGCTGAAGGTGGAGTTTTAAAAGTGTCCAAAGGACCTCTTGTGTTACTAAAGGCAATTCGATCTGGTAGTTTGTATTTGCTTCAGGGTTCAACTGTTATAGGTTCTGCAGCCGTCGCCTCATCCAACAAAGACAACACGAAGTTGTGGCATTTGAGGTTGGGCCACATGAGTGAGAAGGGAATCCAAATTCTAAAAAAGAAAGGCTATTTTGGCAACCATTGTACCGGTAAGGTCGATTTCTGCGAGCATTGCATTTTTGGTAAGCAGAGAAAGGTTAGCTTTTCAAAAGCCATTCACAGGACCAAAGGTACTTTGGACTACATCCATTCAGAACTTTGGGGTCCATCGAGAGTTCCCTCCAGAGGTAAATGTCATTATATGCTGACATTTATTGATGATTTTTCACGTAAACTCTGGGTATATTTTCTCAAGCAAAAGAATGAAGTTTTTTCCACCTTTAAAGAGTGGAAATTATTAATTGAGAACCAGACTGGCAAGAAGATCAAGAGGCTAAGGACAGACAATGGCCTCGAATTTTGTTCTAATGAGTTTAATGATTTCTGCAAGAAAGAAGGTATTGCCAGACATTTCACCGTTCCAAGAACTCCACAACAAAACGGAATTACTGAAAGGATGAACAGAACTATCTTGGAGAAAGTTCGTTGTATGCTCTCCCATTCTACTCTGGGAAAAGAATTTTGGGCAGAAGCAGCTTCAACATCATGCTACTTGATAAACTGCTCACCAAATCGATCACTCGACTGCAAAATTCCAGAAGAAGTTTGGTCAGGTAACCCTGTTGATTATTCTAATTTTAGAATATTTGGTTGCCCTGCTTATTCTCATGTAAACGAGGGAAAATTGGAACCTCGTGCTAAGAAATGCATTTTCTTAGGTTATGGCCTAGGGGTTAAAGGCTATCGTTTGTATGACCCTGAATCTCGCAAAATATTTCATAGTCGGAATGTAAACTTTAATGAAAATGGTATGCTATCTTCTGGAAAAGATACTGTTGTTCCCTCCACTGATACAGGTGATCAGGAGGATGTTCGAGAGAAGGTGGAGTTTGAGACTGAAGCTCCCACTCTGGAAACAAATATCCCTAATCCTTCCACCACTCAAAAAGATGAAGTCACTGCTGAACAAATGAGTCCACGACAACATCCACCTTAACGTCGAGGTTTACCACAACCATGGTCTATGGCTCAAGAACTTCCACAACAAAGGCCAAGAAAACCGACTCAAAGACTGATCACAGAATCTGCCAACATTGCTTATGCATTGACTGTTGCACAAAAGATGGGTGAAGATGGTGAACCCAAGAATTATTCTGAAGCTATCTCTGGTGATGACTCAGCAAAGTGGACTGCTGCTATGCAAGAAGAAGTCGAGAGTCTTCTCAAAAATGAAACATGGAATTTGGTGATGTTACCGGAAGGCAAGCGAGTCATTAGTTGCAAATGGATTTTTAAGAGAAAAGAAGGCATCCCTGGTGTTGAAAATGCAAGGTACAAAGCAATATTCATAGTAAGAGGTTTTGATCAACAGGAAGGTATTGACTTTAACAAAGTATTTTCTCCCGTTGTTCGTCATTCTTCAATTCGTGTATTACTTGCTCTAGTTGTCTTGTATGATTTGGAGCTGGAACAGTTAGATGTGAAAACTGCTTTTCTTCATGGTAATCTTAAGGAAGAAATTTATATCCAGCAGCCAGAGGGGTTCGTTGTTCCTGGAAAGAAGAACCATGTATGTCGTCTGAAGAAATCTCTTTATGGTTTGAAGCAATCACCAAGACAATGGTATAAAAGGTTTGATTCCTTCATGACTGGACATGGCTATTCTAGAAGTAGTTATGATAACTGCGTCTATTTTCAAAAATTATCTGATGGATCACTAGTATACTTGTTGTTATATGTTGATGATATGTTAATTGCTGCAAGAGATAAAACTCTTGTTGACAAGTTAAAGGTGCAGCTCAACAGTGAATGTGATATGAAAGATCTAGGTCCTGCCAAGAAGATTCTTGGAATGGAGATTAACAGAGATCGTCAAGCTGGAAAACTTTTTCTATCACAGAAAAAGTATGTAATGAAGATGCTTGACAGATTTGGAATGCGAGATTGCAAAGCTGTTAATACTCCACTTGCTACCCACTTCAAATTGTCATCAGATCAGTGTCCACAATCAGAAGAGGAACAAAGGCGCATGTCACATGTCCCGTATTCTAATGCAGTCGGAAGCGTTATGTACGCTATGGTATGTACTAGGCCTGATTTGGCTTATGCGGTTAGTGTTGTTAGCAGATTCATGCACAACCCAGGAAAACAGCATTGGGAATCTGTCAAATGGATCCTTCATTACTTAAAGGGTTCTCCTGATATTGGTTTGGTATTTGATAGACAAAAGTCTGATCCAGGAGACGTAGTTGGTTATGTTGACGCCGACTACGGTGGTGATTTAGATCGGAGAAGATCACTTTCAGCCTATATCTTTACACTCTGCGGCTCTGCTATCAGTTGGTATTCATCACTTCAAGCCATTGCGGCTTTGTCCACCACTGAAGCAGAATATATTGCTGCTACTGAAGGAGTGAAAGAGGCTATCTAGCTCCGAGGCTTGGTTGCTGAACTTGGTCTACAACAACACATTCTTGTTATGTTCTGCGACAGTCAGAGTGTTGTCTACTTGGCCAGGAATAGCAAGCATCACTCAAAGACCAAGCATATTGATATTAAAGGCCACTTTATCCGAGATATTGTTGATGCAAGAGAAATTACTGTGGAAAAAATCCATAAAACTGAAAATCCTGCAAATATGTTAACCAAACCACTTCCAGCCGCTAAGTTCGATCATTGCTTGGACTTAGCTGGTATTATTCATTGTTAACAGGATTTCATGGCGAGAGAGTATTTCCGGTCAAAAGGAGATCAAGGTGGAGATTTGTTGGCTGCTCTCCTTTTGTCAACAATTGCTGCTCATATTTCAACAATTGTGGATGATGAAGACTTTGTGTTTTCAACATCAGTGGCTGCATTCAAGACTTTTCAACATCAGTGGCTGCATTCAAGACTTTTGATGTCCAGATTTGGCTATAAAAGTCAATGCTACTTCATTTGCAAAGACACCCACACAACATTTCAATAGCCAATCTCTCCTTTATATTTTCTTCTTTCTCTACTTCTTGGTTGAGTATTTCTATACTCGTAGAGAATTTGTAAGGGGCTATTTTGTCTTGTTAGTCCCGAGAAAATATTTTGTACTCTCGTCAATATTAGTGGAATCTTTGGCTCTCTCGCCGGTGGTTTTTTACCTCTATTTAATGAGGGGTTTTCCACCTAAAACCTTGGTGTCAATTTTACTGTTTTATTAATTTCTCATAATCTTTGGTTGAATTTATCACGCTTCCACACTCTGTAGCCCTACATGTTTTGTATAAATTGTTAGTAGTAAATTATGGAAGTTGTTGTATTGGATTATGGAGGATTAATTGTGGTGATATATCATTATATTAGTGGTTGTGTATGCCTAGTGATCATGTTGGTATTGGATGGTGATTAAGAAGGGAAATAAAGGCTAAGAGTGATGTTGAGGGATATTTCATGAAAATGCATGATATGTGAATGTAATAAGAGTATAAGAGGATGTATGTAGCACTCTTATTGATGAGTTAAAGGATTACTTCCTAGACATTATTTGGTGAAGTTAATACCTAAATGGTAAGGTTTGGTTGCTAATACTAGTTTGTCACAAATGACTTATTGTAGATAAGTGTTCGAAGAGTACAGGAAGTCAACTTGTACTTGTATTGAAGTGGTTATATCAAGGTATGTAAGACATACTCTATCTAATCTTTGGCATGACTAAAGACCCATGGCACTCTCAAGTAAGCTTCCAACATTGTCCTACGACACATGACACATAATAACATCATATGATCTTCGACACTACCAATTGAACTTGTTTTCACTTTTAAAATGTCCGACTAGTCAAAAAATGTCCATATACTATTGTTGACTCCGGAATGGTTTAATGAGGTATCCATGATTCTCTACTTCATTTTCATGATATTGATTACCTATTTACATGTTTTTCCAATTGAGGTATCATGGTTTCAAGTTCCATAAGGTGTGACCACAAATTGATATGTTGCCAGACACACAGCCAATCTCAATTACTCCTTATAGAATGGCACCAGCAGAGTTGCGAGAATTGAAAGAGCAACTGAAAGACTTGCTAGAGAAGGGATTCATCAGGCCTAGTATGTCCCCTTGGGGAGCACCAGTATTGTTTGTGCGTAAGAAAGATGGTTCGCTGAGGATGTGTATTGACTATTGGCAATTGAATAAGGTGACTATCAAGAATAAATACCCTCTTCCCAGAATTAATAATTTATTTGACCAGTTGCAGGGTGCCCAGTGTTTTTCAAAGATTGACTTGAGATCAGGCTATCATTAAGTGAGAGTCAAGGATAAAGATATACCCAAGACAGCTTTTCAAACACGGTATGGTCATTATGAATTCCTGGTTATGTCATTCGGGCTGACAAATGCACCCGCAGTTTTTATGGATCTGATGAATAGGTTGTTTAAGCCGTTTCTAGATGTGTTCGTGATAGTTTTCAGAGATGATATTCTGGTCTACTTTAGATCAGAAGAGGACCATGTTAATCACTTAAGGCAGGCATTGCAGATTCTTCATGATCGTAAGCTGTATGCGAAGTTTTCTAAATGTGAGTTTTGGCTCAAGTCAGTGGCATTTTTGGGCCATATTGTATCCAGTGAAGGCATAAAAGTTGACACTCAGAAGATTAAGACTATGAAGAATTGGCCAAGACCCACGACGCCTATGGAGATTCGTAGTTTCCTCGGGTTGGCAGGTTATTATAGAAGGTTTGTTGAAAGTTTTTCTTCTATTTCTGCACCCTTGACTAAGTTGACGCATAAAGCCTCCAAGTTTCAATGGAATGATGCCTGTGAAAAGAGTTTCCAAGATCTGAAGAGCAAGTTGACTTCTACACCGGTATTGGTACTTCCTGAAGGCACAGAAGGGTATGATGTGTACTGTGATGCTTCGAGAATTAGCTTAGGATGCGTATTAATGCAACATGGTAGAGTAATAGCCTATGGCTCTAGACAGTTGCGACCACATGAGAGGAATTATCCCACACATGATCTTGAGCTAGCTGCAGTTGTATTTGCTTTGAAGATATGGCGCCACTACTTATATGGGGTTCATGTTGACATATATACCGATCATAAGAGCCTGCAATATATCTTCAGTCAGAAAGATCTAAACATGAGGCAGCGGAGATGGCTTGAATTGTTGAAAGATTATGATGTTGATATCTTGTACCATCCAGGAAAAGCGAATGTGGTAGCGGATGCACTGAGTCGTAAGTCTAAAATGGCATCTATAGAAAAGCAGGGGATGATTAAGGATCTTCACCAACTAGCTAATTTGGGAGTTCGACTTCTCGAAACTTCAGATGAAGAGGTTATTATACGTAATGCAGCGGAATCTTCATTGATAGCTGAAGTGAAACAGAAGCAGTATGCAGATCCAATTTTATTGCAGCTTAAGGAGGATGTGCAGAGTGGCACTACAAAGGCATTTGAGCTTACACGAGAAGGAGTGCTTCTGTGTCAGAATCGTTTATGTGTACCTAATGTAGTTGAGCTAAGAAAGAGAATTATGACAGAAGCACACTGTTCAAGGTATTCCATCCATCCAGGGTCGACTAAGATGTATCAAGATTTGAAAGCAATATATTGGTGGAATGACATGAAGAAGAATATTGCCGAATTTGTAGCTGAATGTCCGAATTGTCAAAGAGTCAAAGTAGAACACCAGAAACCCGGTGGTTACATGCAATGTATAGATCTTCCAGTCTGGAAGTGGGACAAGATCAATAGGGATTTCATCACGGGTTTACCTCGTACATATCGGAAGTTTGATTCCATATGGGCGATCATTGATAGGCTTACCAAACCTGCACACTTCTTACCAGTTAAGACAACTTATACGGCGGAAGAGTATGCGAAGTTGTATATTAAGGAGATCGTTCGGTTACATGAATTTCCAATTTCCATTATATCCGATCGAGGAGCCCAATTTACCGCGAATTTCTGGAAGTCTTTTCAAAGGAGTTTGGGGACACAAGTAAATCTAAGTACGGCTTTTCATCCTCAAGCGGACGGACAAGCGGAACGTACCATCCAGACACTTGAAGATATGCTACGAGCATGTGTATTAGATTTCAAAGGCAACTGGGATGATCACCTACCTCTTATCGAATTTGCCTACAATAATAGCTATCATTCAAGTATCAAAATGGCACCATATGAAGCATTGTATGGAAGAAAGTGTAGATCGCCAATAGGATGGTTTGAAGCAGGTGATGCGGCCTTGTTTGGACCGGATCTTGTTTATCAAGCAATGGAGAAGGTTAAAGTGATCCAACAACGGCTTGAAATAGCTCAAAGTCGACACAAATCTTATGCAGATGTTAGAAGAAGAGGACTTGAGTTTTCTATCGACGATTGGGTATTCTTGAAAGTATCACCAATGAAAGGAGTGATGAGGTTTGGCAAGAAAGGAAAGTTAAGTCCACGATACATAGGTCCGTACAAGATCATTCAAAGATTTGGACAAGTTGCTTATGAGTTAGAGCTACCTCAAGAGATCTCAGTAGTTCATCCCGTATTTCATGTTTCGATGCTTCGCAAGTACATCGGAGATCCATCGCACATCACTACTATGGAAGATGTACAAGTTACAGAAGATCTCACTTTTGAAGAAATGCCTATTGCTATTCTTGATCGCCAAATTAAAAAGATAAGGAATAAAGAGATAGCATCGGTAAAAGTACTTTGGAGGAATCAACAAGTTGAGGAGATAACATGGGAAGCCAATGAAGCGATGAAGATTAAGTACCCTTACCTATTCAACGATGAGGAGGAAGTCCATGAGACGGAAGAAGAACAATAACAAGTAAGTGTTTATTTTTATGCAAGTATGTTATGATGATGAATATGTTAATTGTAAGTTTGGACATGTCTTAATTGAGTAACTATGCTAACATTCGAGGACGAATGTTCTTAAGGGGCGGAGAATGTAACACCCCGTAAATTTTTTCGTACACTTATCGCGATTATATGGAGTCCTAAAGGCTTGCGTATGGGTTAAATTAAGTTTATGGTGTTCGGAAGTATCCCGTCAATAGTTGTATGTGTAGGTATTGGAATAAGCTTTCCAATGATATAAAGTTTTCCCAAAACAGAGGAGTATTTCATATAAGCGAGCACATTCGAAATTTCAAAACGGTGGCCGAAAAGCCTGTGAACAGTAAATCTGCAGGAAAATTACTGCAGCTAGGCAATTATTTTTTTTGGATCAACTTTAGACGATCATGACTCCTTGTACAAAAAGAACTGTGTGAGCTGCTATATATCGACGAAAATATCCGAGAGTCTTCTTTCCGAAGAAATTGGTTTCATCCAAATCCAATGTCTGAGTAAGGAGCTATACCCGTTTTACTACAGCCTATCACAAAAAAACAGAATTGCGGGACAGATTTTTGGATCAATTCTAAACGACCATAACTCCTTGTACAGGAAGAACTGGGTGGTATACTTTATATGAAAATGAAATCCCTTTGAGTTATCTTTCCAATGCAATTGGTTTCACCTAAATCCGATACCGGATCAAAGAGTTATGATCGATTTACTTCAGCCTATCAAAACTGTCCACTGGGACAGATTCGGATTTATTTAAATTTTTAGGGCAAAATGGTCATTTTCTATTACCTCTTGGACGAAAATTGGTCTTTATAAACCTACACTTAGCCTCATATATATCAGATATCATCCAATTATTAAGAGAAGGTGAAATCCTAGCCTAATTTCAACTTTAAATATTTCGTGATTCAACCGTAGAAAATTCAAATTGGTTCCGTAGTTGTGTTCACCATCTCGAAAGCTTCGAGAATCACCCCATGGTTATGTAAGGAGGATTCTAAATACAAGAGTTCATTGTTAAGGTATGAATATTGTTTATTCTTGATTCTTATCCATGAATAAGTATTGATAAAGGATTATGAGTATTGTCTTGATGTTGGAAGATAACCAGAAACATAGTTATGAATTATTTTGTATAAATTGTTAGTAGTAAATTATGGAAGTTGTTGTATTGGATTATGAAGGATGAATTGTGGTGATATATCATTATATTAGTGGTTGTGTATGTCTAGTGATCATGTTGGTATTGGATGGTGATTAAGAAGGGAAATAAAGGCTAAGAGTGATGTTGAGGGATATTTCATGAAAATGCATGATATGTGAATGTAATAAGAGTATAAGAGGATGTATGTAGCACTCTTATTGATGAGTTAAAGGATTACTTCCTAGACATTATTTGGTGAAGTTGATACCTAAATGGTAAGGTTTGGTTGCTAATACTAGTTTGCCACAAATGACTTATTGTAGATAAGTGTTCGAAGAGTACGGGAAGTCAAGTTGGACTTGTATTGAAGTGGTTATATCAAGGTATGTAAGACATACTCTATCTAATCTTTGGCATGACTAATGACCCATGGCACTCTCAAGTAAGCTTCCAACATTGTCCTACGACACATGACACATAATAACATCATATGATCTTCGACACTACCAATTGAACTTGTTTTCACTTTTAAGATGTCCGGCTAGTCAAAAAAATATCCATATACTATTGTTGACTCCGGAATGGTTTAATGGGGTATCCATGATTCTCTACTTCATTTTCATGATATTGATTACCTATTTACATGTTTTTCCTATTGAGGTATCATGGTTTCAAGTTCCATAAGGTGTGACCACAAAGTAACCAATCTCAAAGATTAATTGAATTAAGAAATGGAATGTCTGTATTTTAAATTGATGGTATGATGTATTGTATTAGTACCACTGATCAGTTGGCCATTGTATTATAAAGATTATGTATATATGCTATTCCAGGGGTGGTCCCTGATGTATTGTATTAGTACCACTGATCAGTTGGCCATTGTATGACATATGTTATGTATTGATAATGATTACGGGAAGTAATGATATGAAAGTAATGTGCAGGTATCCCATCAGCTCTTTTAAGTGTGGTCTACTCATACTGTTTGTTCACTGGTATCTGGGTTCTGTTGATCTTTTGTATCTCATCTTGATACTCACTGCCTTACATACTCAGTACTTATTTCCGTACTGACGTCCCTCACGGGGGACCTGTATTCATGCCTGCAGGAACAGGTACTTCAGGTGGTACACCTCCGCAGTAAGAGCCAGGACATTCTGTTGTTAGTGGTGAGCTCCAGTTGTTTTGGGGCATCCCAAGTCGCTTCTATATGTATTTTTGGTATTTGTATAAAAGTCTTTTGTGGGCGGGAGTTTGTCCCGACCCTAACTCAGTTGTGTATCTATGTAGAGGCTTTTGTAGACATATTGTACAGCCATAGGAGTGTTTGGTTGATAGACGTGATGGCTCTGACGGCCAATTACTGTTCATATATATATTTACGCGTGTCTGCTGGGCTGATACAGGTACTGTTTTCTTTTATTTACAACGAAGTGCTGCCCAAATTTTTAATTTTCATAAGTAATGTAAATGTGAAAGTATAGGTTATGAACGGGTTCTCCCGGGCCTCCTCGGCTACGGGTGCCAGTCCGCTCCAATGGGATTTGGGGTATGACATATGCGGCATTCTTAATTGAGACAAATATATTAAACATGTCTAAAATTTACCTAATATTAAAACTTTAGTTTGTCACTTGTAAATTAACTTGACCAAAATTCATTTTTTAATAAATAATTATCAATATTTGTTAATGATAATATAATAATAAAAATAAAATAATAATAAAAAAAAAACTAACTATATAATACAAATTTTAATATAATCTTTAAGTCTACTGTTATTTAATTAATTTAAATAAATAAATAATGATAATAATAAATTAAAACACACATATATAAATAAATAATTGTAAACCATTTTATACTTCAACAAATTGTATATAATATTATTATTTTTTTGATAAGTTTACACATAAACAGTCCATGGATTTTCTGAATCGTGGCAGCAGCACTTCTCCAGTGAAACGTCGGTAACGGAGTGACGACGGGGAAAGGAAAAGGAAAAAGAAGAAAAGGGGGGCACCCAAGTGGCGTTTCCACCGATCGTTGAGGAAAATGGGAGAGAAGATAACGGGAAAGAGAAGGGAACGACGGTGGCGATGGCTGTGCGTCGCTGTCCATGGCTTCGCCATTATTGGCATCGCCAGTAACGAAAATAGAGTAGAGACAGTGGTGATTAGATCTGGTATGTAGGACGATGAGGAAGGAGTCTTGGGTTGCGGGTTATTGATTTCGTTGTGAAGTTGCGACGACGTTCGCCGGTGGGGTGGCAGTTGGTTCGCCGTTGTGGCTTTGCCGGTGGTGGTGACTGGTCGGCGCTGGCCATATTTCGCCATTTGTTTCCGGCGAAAACTTGCCGGAAGAGTTTTTCTTTTCGATTGTTTCTACCTTTTCTAATTTTTAATCACATTTTTCTACTGATTTTTTTTTTTGCTATTTTTTAATCATATGCATTTGTGTAATAATACGTGAAATAAAAATAAAATAAAATTTATAAATACGTGAATTTGTTGATGCATATATCAATGAATATATATATGAAGTCATGCGAATATAAACATGAATAGTCTATGATATGCATATAATTCTATAGGAAGAAAATGGATCATGTGTGCATGCATAGTCTGTGCATTTATTTTTAACTTTTTCTTTTCATTTTTAATAAAACAATATTTAACATAGTACAATATTATATTCGATGATTTGATCACACAATACGTAACAATGTTGAATTCACATAATTAATTAATTATACAGATTGAATAATACATAGAATCACTTGCATACTTTCATACATATTTTTTTTTACAAATAAACTTAAAACGTAAATAATATAAGATTGAAAAAAAAAAAAAACTGATATGAAATTTGTTGATGAAATTCCTACTTTGATTGTTTGTTGATGAAATTTGTTGATGAAATTCATACATACTTTCAGAAATTTGAATGCTGCTCCAGAAAGTCAAACGAAATTCCTACTTTCTTCTTTTTCTCTTTCGATTGATCTTTTTTTTTTTCGATGATCTTGAATATTCCACTTCCTCTCTCTTTTTACTTTGATTGTTTTCTGTTCAGTATTTGATTTCTATCTGTCTGAGTTCTTTTTTTTTTCTTTTTTATTGGTTGAGAAGTCCTTATATATGGGGACTTTTGGGAGAACAGTTACTTTAAGGGGGGATTATTCATCAGATAAGGGAGGTGATTTTAAAATTCAAATTAACTTATAAAATATTTATAATAAATCAATAAATAAATAATATAATAAATATAAAAATAATAATAAATTAATTTAATATTTAATAAAAACAAATAAAAAAATTAAAAATAATAATAATAATAATTAATTAATTTTATATTTAACAAAACATAATAACAACATAGACAAAAACAAATATAATAAAATAATATTCAAATTATTAATTTATTTATTAAAATTTATATAGAAAACATATATATTTTAATTTTATATTATTTAAAATTAAAATAAAAATAAAAATAAAAATAATACATGATTAAATATAAATATAAATATAAATATAAATATTTAATATTGATAAATAAGTTAAAATTTAGGGAGGATCAAAAATCACGTATCTACGTATCAAATGATTCCTGTCCGGTTTATCCATTCACATTATGTGACCACAACACCTTTCAGTTGCAACAAAACCAAAACAGTGAACAAGTGAACGTTGTCCAAGGAGATCTGAACCAAAATAAGTCAATTTTTAAATCAATTCATCAAATTAATATGTTTTTTTGAAACTTTACCAAATTAGTATAAAAGTTGTTCCCACTGACATATTATGCTTTAAAAAAAAATTAACGGACCAAAAAGAGTTGTGGTTGACATTAAAATAGGAATCGTTACTGTCAGTAACGTTTTTGACATAAAACATTACTGTGAGTAACAAGACTCCACAACTCTGTCACATCATAGTCTTTGTACAAATCCAATGTTAAATTTATTACTGTCTGTTACGTTTTAGCTTTAAAACGTTACTCCGAGTGCACTCTGCCCTTTCCAAACTTCATTTGCGAATATGGTATATTGTTATTGTTCAAAAAAATGGTGAAAATACCAACTAGTTGCATAAGTTTTACTATGAATCCTAGATACAGAGGCGAACCCAGAATTTGAAGTTTGTGGGTGCATAAGTATTGTCAAAGGCGCACATAAGCCCGGAAGCTAGACTCAAAATGTATTGAGCGCTCGCCTCACTTAATGTGCACTTTAGGTTCTAATCTCTAAGGCATGTTTTCCCTTGTCAATGAGACTTTTCTGAAGAGACGAATACTAAACAATTGATATTTCACTTTATCAAAAAAAAAGTCAATTTCTTTGTCCATATATTTATCATTCATGCTTATATTATTAGTATTGGACTAGACATATATTTATATTTTTTTTTATTTATGCTTTTTTTCATTATATCCCACACTTTATTTGTACTTTATGCTTAAACACAATGGACCTTGAAATTTTTTTGTCATTTTTACTTTTGATAATACTGTGGTGCATTAATATTATCTTAATATAGATGTTAGCAAAATTTTCTGTATCAATTAAGGGATATTATCATATTTGATTTGTCGTTAATGGCATGAATAGTACTGAAAAAATAAATATATAGAATAATAACTTTATTATTAATATGTTGACTTTTTAACTTCTTTGAACAATTAATTGTTGTAGCTTAGTGGTCAAGGTGTGTCCACCATACAATATGGTTGTAGATTTGAACCCCATTCTAGCACAACATTTTTGATGTTATAATTTTAGTAATAATCTTTAAAAAATATCGTGAGAACCCACATTCAATCCCTGGTTACATGGGCAAAAAGCACAGACTTCGGCCAGTGCACTAAGGTGCTCCTTTGTTATTTTATGGGTGCATTATATATTAACTGTATCTCAATTTTTCAAGGTATATATACATATATTCACGAAAAATTTTCCTTTCACCTTTAATTTAAAGTTTTGAGTTCGAGCCTTTAAAATGAAAAAATCCTTCTAGAAAGCATGTTACACAACATGAAACAGGATTAATTGAAGCCTCAAAGAGGGTACTAGATATCGAACAATTTAGGTGTTAATTTCAAACCATCGTATTTGCGTTTTTTTATTATAATTAGTTGGTTTGCATATTTGATTTTGAAATAAAATACTTTCTCCATTTCGATTTTATTGATCTATTTTGACTTGACATGGATTTTAAGAAAGTAATGACGGTTTTTGGATCTTGCGGCCTTAAATATGTCATGTAGAAAATTGGAATTAAAGCGTTGCTTAAAAAATGAAAAAGTTCCATCTTTTTAAAAATTGACTAAAAAAAAAAATAGGTCAAACAAATAGAAACGCCTAACTATTCTAGGAAAGTTGCAAAAACAAATAACTAACTCACGTGGAATATTAAAAAATTCCCAATTACAGTTGAAAAGTGATTTCCATTTTTTAGTTATTAATTTCCCGCCGTTTAACTAACTATTACTACATGTATTAAAACATTAAACAAAGTATTAATTAAACTCCTTTTCCTAATAATTGTTTAATTAGGTTGATTTAGGGTTAGTTAGTTAGTTACTTCCCGCCTTAAGCAAAGTCCCTAACCCTTACATATAAATAGAACAATTTGAGAGTATTAACAGCCTTAGCAGTCACGTAAAAAGTTTCTTCTTAACATCTATTATTTCACCTTAATTTCTTCAAAAGTTCAGTAATGGGGTTATTGGGAATCAGGTTTCATCCTAGGGATGAAGAGCTTATTCGTTATCTACTCAAATTCGTTTCATGCAAGAATTACTCGTGTGATAATATTCGACTTGACGATCTTTATGGGAACAAGCAGCCATGGGATATATTCGAAAGTAATTCGACAGGAGGGGATGGAGATGCTAAAAACGTTAAATATTTCTTTACTAAGTTGAAGAAGAAGAAATCGGATGGTAGGAGGTTTATCCGGACCGTGATTGGAGGAGGATCGTGGAAGGGGCTCGACGGCGAAAAATCAGTTTATGATGGATTAAAGTTAGTTGGATCGAAGAAGAATTATAGATATCAATACAAAGGTTATCAAACTGATGATGTTGTTTGGACTATGAGAGAATACAGTCTCGATGAGAAGATCCTAAAGGCGTTAAGGCGACGAAGTTTAATGCATTATGAGGACGTTGTTTTGTGTTGCGTTAAGCGTAAGATTAATGTGCATGCTCGAGATCATAAGGAATTAAGTGATTGTATGCCTATGGAAATTACCAGTGGAGACGAGTTTGCTGCTGCCATGGATGCCACGCTTCAGACAACTCAACAATACGATTCGTGTCTATTAAATCGATTCACATCATCTGATGAACATAATAATGTGTTTCATGAGTTGCAGCAAGATCAAAATAGTGAGCAATTGATCAATCAGGTGCAGAATATTGAAGAGGCGGCACCTTTTGCTCGAAATCATTATGGCTATGTTGCAAGTTATATCGAGCAAGGGACAGCAAATTTCCACGATTCATGTCCGGTTTATCCATCCACGTTATCTGAACACAACGCGTTTCAGTTGCAACAAGACCAAAACAGTGAACAAGTGAACGTCGTCCAAGAGAACATTATTGAAGAAGCAGTGCCTCTTGCTCAGTATCATAATGACGATGTTACAAGTTATTCGGAGGAAGGGCCAACAAATTTTCAGGACTATACAGGGGCTAATTTTTCATCAACATTGGCTGATCTGCAGAACGATAGTGGAACACAGCCCCAGTTGCCTATCTGCATTAATGTACATGCTCGTGATCATAAGGAATTGGGAGATTATATGCCTATGGAAATTCCTAGAGGAAACGAGGTTGTTGCTGCCATGGATGGCACGCTTCTGACAACTCAACAACCTGATTCGTGTCTTTTAAATTCATTCACATCATCTGAACATAACAATGTGTTTCATGAGTTTCAACAAGATCAAAATAGTGAGCAATTGATCAATCAGGTGCAAACTATCGATGAGATGGTGTCTTCAGCTCAAAATCATAATGACGATATTACAAGTTATTCAGAGAAAGGGGCAACAAATTTTCAAGACTATGACATTGATTGTTACACAGGGGCTAATTTCTCATCAACATTGGCTGATCTGCTGAACGATATTGGAACGCAGCCCCAGTTGCCTATCTGCATTGATGAATCTGGATGCAATTATCAACTTCCTCAGCAGATTGGAAGTACTTGTATGGTACTTAATGAAGGAAATACTGATGTTGCCGCATTTGTGTCTGATCAGTGGTCAGTGTGTGGTGAGGATCAAGTGCAGAATCTTGAAGAGGCAGCACCTATTACTTTTACTGAGCCAACGGCCCCGTTAGCCATAAACAGTGACGAGCGCTTCTCAATGGAGGGATTATTTGACATTGATGACTTTATTGCAGCAGACTTCAGTTGGGCATCTGATTTGTTTGATTAGTATGCACAGCAGTTGACACTATTGTTAATTCACTTTGTATAGTCTGTTTCTTGTTTTATACATGGATATGTAGGTGAATTTTATTCATATACTTAATAAAAATTGAGTTATTGGGAATACAGAAATACACACTTCGTTAAGGCATCTTCTTCTGTACATATGTTTCTTTCTTGTTTTCATTGGTATCGGAAGTTTCTATTGTAATGTGGCTAGCTGTAGTCTTTAACTTCTTAGTGTTAGTACTACAATTCATTAGACGATGTCATCTATGTAGCTTGGACTCTTCAAAAACACTGTCGAGTGAGTGTCGAATCCTCTAAAAGCTACGCAATTTTGGAGGATCCTACACGAGTGCAGCACTGGTACTCGATCAGCCTCTACATACACCTCTCCAGTTGCTTTGTCAGTACTTAGCACCAAAATATATTACACCCAAATTCACCTCAGCTAAGCACATGTCTTAGTCGGAATCAAGATTTTCACTAAGGGAAGTCAAATAAAAAAAAGTAAACGTATAGAAATTATCAATCTACATGATCTAATTTTCAGCACGTTTGGACAAAGGTGGCTCCGCCACTGTTCCTGGGTTCATATGTCTCCCTCATTATTAGAGTCAGTCAGATGGTCCAACACATGGAACTTATATCCACCATCCACATGGCCATAGTCAACAGTAAATGGATTTGCCTTAATTTCCCACCTTTTCTCTTCTCTTCTGTCTCTAAAGTACACAACAACACCCATGTAACAACATCTTAGCTGTGTTTTTGACCCTTATTGACTGTTAGATCATTATCTATCCAAGAGATTAACACATAAAACAAGATTATACTAATAAATTATGAATCTTTTATTCTTGAAGTATGATTACTAAACAAATTAGCATCCACGGCGAAGAACCAATTAGTCCAAATCACAATATTTGTTAAGGCAAACTGATAAAAACTAGTAATAAAACTTTTTTCATATTCAAGAATCTATATATACTAATATATATCTCTAAAGAAATATATACACCATTAATTGCCTTCATCTTACAATATTTCTCTTAGTTGAAAGTTTCTGTTTAATCTTTTCATTATGGCTGCATTACTTGATATGAAGTTTCTAGTTCTTGTTTTGGCGATTCATGGAATATGGGCGTCTCAAACTACAGCACGTACGCTTCCTGAAGAATCCATGATGCAAAAATACGAGCGATGGATGATTGAATATGGACGTGTATACAGAAACAATGCTGAAAAACAGAGTCGTTACAAGATATTCAAGGAGAATGTAGAGCGTATCGAAGCTTTCAATGATGCAGCAAACCAACCTTATAAGTTGGGAATCAATGCATTTGCAGATTTAACTAACGAGGAATTTAGAGCTGCGAGAAATGGTTTGAAGATTCCATTCTGTGAACCGAAGATTACCTCATTCAAATACAAAAATGTTACTGCAGTTCCAACAACTATGGATTGGAGAACAAAAGGTGCAGTCACACCTATCAAGGATCAAGGACAATGTGTTAAGTCTTTCACCTTAAAACGCTCGGTCTAAGTTATATACGCTGACAGTGTAAAGATTCTTCACGTTATCCATGTATTTGGCATAAAGCACGTACGCTTGTCATAGAAAGTTACTAGAAGTAATTAATTTATACGTGACCTTCAGTGTATATAACTTAAAACTCTTCTTGAAGGACTTACTATTGGTTTTCGTGTTCTACTCTTTAACATTTCTATTGAAAATAGGGAGTTGTTGGGCATTTTCTGCGATAGCAGCAACAGAGGGGATCACCAAACTCTCGACAGGAAAGTTGATCTCGCTATCAGAACAAGAGCTGGTGGACTGTGACAGAACGCGTGATGATGAAGGATGTGAAGGTGGTTACATGGAGGACGCGTTTGAATTCATAGTGAAAAACAAAGGCGTAACGACTGAAAAAACATATCCATACAAAGCTGCTGATGGAAGTTGCAACACGAAAAAGGAATCTTCTTCTGCAGCTGATATCAACTACGAAAAGGTTAAAGGTACCTGCAAACAACGAGAAAGCACTACTCAACGCTGTGGCAAATCAGCCTGTTTCAGTGTCCATCGATGCTAGTGACTTCTCGTTCCAATTCTACTCGAGTGGAGTTTTTACAGGCTCATGTGGAACTGTATTAGATCATGGCGTTACAGCAATTGGATACGGAAAAGCTGTAGACGGGACTAAATACTGGTTGATCAAGAACTCATGGGGTACTAGTTGGGGCTAAAACGGATACATAAGGATGGAAAGGGACATTGATGCTAAACAAGGACTATGTGGGGTTGCCATGGATGCTTCTTATCCAACTGTTTAAGTATATTATACATTAATGTATAGCCAAAACAAAGGCATACTGTTTATTATTTCACTTGATTATGTAAATTTGCTAAAGAAACATGTCAATTTGTGAATTTGGAGTAACCTGTAAAGTTGCTGCCATGTGACCAGGAGGTCACGGGTTCAAGCTTTGGAAACAGCCTCTTGCAAAAATGCAAGGTAAGGCTGCGTACAATACACCCTTGTAGTGGGGCCCTTACCCGGACACTACGCATAGCAGTAGATTCAGTGCACCGGGTTGCGCTTTTTTATGTAAGTATGCTAAAGAAACATGTCAATTTGTGTGTATATTAATCAATTTGGAAGCTGATTCAAGCTTCATTATCTGTACATAACTTATGTTAAAACTACAATATGAAGTGCATACTTCTGTTTGCGAACAGTAAATTTCATTTAGACACTTGAATTACGGTTTGTTCCATTTGAGCACTTGAACATGACTTTTGTGTGTGTTTAAGTGCACAGAACGTCGATATGTAAGCCGTAGAACCTCTGGTTTGTTCCAATTGAGACTGATGTGTGTGATTAAAGGAGATGACATATATACTGTATTTAACTACCTAAAAGACGCTCGAGAATACATACAAAAGTTTTGAATGTGTCTAATCGAATCACTTTGTCATGTGTTCAGGTGCTCATATCAATCAGAACAAACATCAAACATTTTTACGACACTTAATTAACTCCCTTATATGACAAAAATCATACAACAATCGACTTATACTATTCAAAATGTAAATAAATTTGTATAGATTAAATTTTATAAATAAAACATCTTTCACATTATCACATTCACCAATTGAACAAATCTTTCTATCTTTTGAGTAAAATAGACGAAAAGTTTCTTCTTCTCTTCTCTATAATATGCGCCTTTCAAAATTCGTATACAACAAATGAAAATATGATATGATCACTCTAAAATAGCTACTATATTATTTCATAGTTGATAGTTTTTAATTATAAAAATGGTTAAAATGAGTAGCATTATATTTCTTAAATATTTGGCTTAAAATAAAAAATTTCATGTCAACAAAATTAAATGGAGAAATCACCTAAAATGGTTGAGTAATTTATTTATCGTAGTTAACTTAATTACCTAATAGATGTTTGAAAATAGATGAAAAAAATTCAAAATTTGAATCTAGCATAATTTTAATAAAAACACTTAATTGACTACCCATGATTCGTGTATGTATTAAAACATTAAACAAAGTATTAAACCCCTTTTCCTAATAATTGTTGTATTAGGTTGATTTAGGGTTAGTTAGTTAGTTCCCGCCTTAAGCAAAGTCCCTAACCCTTACTTATAAATAGACAAATTTTAGTATATTAACAGGCTTAGCAGTCACATAAAAAGTTTCTTCTTAACATCTCTTTTTTCAGCTTAATTTCTTCAAAAGTTCAGTAATGGGATTATTGGGAATCAAGTTTCATCCTAGGGATGAAGAGCTTATTCGTTATCTACTCAAATTCGATTCGAAGATCTTTATGGGAATCAGAAGCCATGGGAGATATCTGTTGATCTAATGATGAACAATAATGAAACACAGCCCCAATTACCTATCTATAATGATGAATCTGGATGTGATTATCAACATCCTCAGCAGATCGTCACGTGTCCAATGGCTCAAGAAAGTACTTGTATGGTACTTAATGAAGAAACTACTGATGCTGCCATGTTTGTGTCAACATGTTGTGAAGAGGCAGCATCTATTACTTTTGCTCAGCAACAGCCCCGTTAGTTATAAACAGTGACGAGTGCTTCCCAGTGGAGGGATTATCTGAACACAACGCCTTTCAGTTGCAACAAAACCAAAACAGTGAACAAGTGAAGAAGCAGTGCCTTTTGCTCAGTATCATAATGACGATGTTACAAGTTATTCGGAGGAAGGGGCAACAAATTTTCAGGACTATACAGGGGCTAATTTTTCATCAACATTGGCTGATCTGCAGAACGATAGTGGAACACAGCCCCAGTTGCCTATATGCATTGATGAATCTGGATATGATTATCAGATTGGAAGTACTTGTATGGCACTTAATGAAGGAAACACTGATACTGCTGCATTTGTGTCTGATCAGTGGTCATTGTGTCGCGAGGAGCAAGTGCAGAATCTTGAAGAGGCAGGACCTATTACCTTTACTGAGTGCTTCCCAATGGAGGGATTATTCGATACTGATGATTTTATTGCAGCAGACCTCAGTTGGGCATCTGATTTGTTTGATTTAGCAAGCAGTTGACACTAGGCTATTCTTAATTCACTTTGTATAGTCAGAAAAAACACAATTTGTTAAGGAATCTTCTTGTTTCCATTGGTATCACAAGTTTCTATTATCCCAACTCAAATGTATGTGTACACAACACTTACTGTAAAACATGCTCAGAAACTGTCATATTCAATCAAAGATAAGTTAAAAGTTAAAAGACTGAATGAAGAGTACAATTTTGAATCTGAAATGGCGTTATCATTAAATAGTAAGACTCCATAACTGAATAATTGAAGCATACATGCCAACCTATATACAACCACAATAATCACCTTTGCTAATCCTTCACCATATTCCCTCAGATCGTCCAAGACGAAAAAGAAAGAAAAAACACAACATGATTACAACAAAATGAACACATGAATGTTGGGGGACCTGGTAGTTATCCAACCCCTCCGGAAGAAAAATCACATAAACGGAAAAAATAAAGGCGGAATGATAGTTGAACGGGAAAGAAGAGAAGAATTTGGAAAGCCAAAAGGTGAGTTTTACTCTTCAAGATGTCATAAATCTGGCTTTGCTTAACTAGCTTTGTAAGGATCCGTCCTTCATTAGTTTCAAGCTGAGACTATTATATCGCTCTCGTGAATACTGTCTTGACGCCTTCCTCCAATCTGTGCCAGCTTTCATCATTGCAGAGAACTCATCGTAACTTATCCGTCCATCCTGCAAGAGGATGAAACGTAAGCACATAATCATGCATGACGACGTCAGAAAAATACACGAGGAAACAGATCATAAAACACACAAAATAGAAGTATTCATTACTGACCTTGTCAGTGTCTACATCTTGCATAATAGCATTGATAACTTCTTCGCTGTTGGTTTCAATCTCGTCATCTAAAGCCTCCCTTAACTCGTCAATCTCTATATATCCGTTTTGGTTCTTATCAAAAAATTCAAACGCCGCCTTCAGGTGCTCCTCATTTGCCATCTTTCTTAGGTGGACTGAAATTGCTACAAACTCCCCGTAGTCCAAAAATCCATCTTTATCAACATCACCCTGTGAAATTACCACAGATTAGTTTCCTGTGCTCCTCCCAAGTAACATTACAATGCCTCGGTTAATATTGTTATGTGGTTATACGAATCCAGATGCTGGCAAGGGGGCATGGAGGAGTTATCAAATTGAACTAACAGCAGCAGTAAAATATTAAATTATTCGTCCATTTTATTGTTTTGAGATGATTCAAGTATTCAACTAGGTAATAAAAGAGGACTACAAGTCAAATACAACGCACAGAATTCAATACTTACAACATCCATAAGAATTTGCACATCAGATTCGGGAATTTGATGGCCAAGTTTCTGCAACCCAACTCTCAACTCGTTAATGTCAATCTTCCCTTTGTTACCTATATCCATCAACTGGAATCCCTCCTTTATTCCAGCCACTTCGTCCACAGTCAAATGCTCAGCAATCACCTGTCAGGTAGAAAGGCAATTTATTGAAGAAAACTCAAACCAAGACTAGCAGCTGTTACAAGAAAAACATTCACAGTAAAGAAGGAAAGAAAAGAAGAAACATCAATCGCTTCCTCATTTTACAAAGAGTTTGATGCGCACCCTTAAAGCTCTTTTCTTTAGCTTGTTCATCATAGAAAATTGCTTGAGCCTTGCTTTCACTGTTTCACCCAAAGAAACATTTGGATTCTTCTTTGCATTTTGTATCCAGGGATGATCTATAAGAAGTAAAGCAAAAATGTTAAGTTAAGCTTTGACGAGGAGTAATGAATTTTAACACGGCTTATGAAATAAATGAAGAGAACTCTTTTAGGCCAATGCTTTACCTAGAACTTCTTGAGCAGTAAGCCTCTTGCTAGGATCAGGGTTAAGCATCCTCTTCACAAGGTCTTTTGCATTGTCGGAGACCTTAGGCCAAGGGTCTCTTTTGAAATTCACAACAGAACGAATGATCGCTTGAGCAACTCCTTGTTCAGTTTCTAAAATGATAGAAAAACAAATTATATTAAACACCATGCTGACCATAACAAAATCGGTACGAGCATTTAACAGTTGACTGACAAAATACTACAGCAGCTAGATGACATTCTTCTTTCCGACGGTTATTATGGAGTATAAACTAAAGGAGATAGTATAATTGATTTGCCAAACACAGTTTGCTTGGAAACAGATTATTAGGAGGAGCCAATTAATATACCAAAAGAAACTGCAGTGAGAAAATTCTTTTTACCAGCAATGCTTATTTGAGATTGCAATAAAATTGGAGCAGGCTATTTGGGAGGTTTAGAGTATCAATTTAATAGGGCAACGGTCAAAGTTGGATAAATCGGAGTAAGTCAAGATGCATTTCACCAAGTCATTTTCAATGGGTAAATACCATGTATCCCGGTCAAAAAAAAAATTGAAAAGAAGAACAACTGCAATACACAAAAATATTACTCCATCTAATCATCACTACAAAAAGTTTTGTCTCTTTTACTCTACGAATCTCATTTTGTGAAAGACGCTCCTAGAGACAAGATTGTAGGTGCACAAGAATTATTTTCCCTCGATAAATAAAATTCGCAAGAAGGCATCACCAAATATTCTGGTGAAGTACAAAATCACCAAAAATAGTCTGCTGAAATAGATTTCCTTTATGTTCTCGAATTGACAGTAAAAGTGCATTCTTCTTTCTAAGATTTAACAATTTTTGGGCATTCTGTTTCAACAATTTTGTCTAACAGAATCGTCAAGGAATAGTAAGTCCCCTTAAGTGCCCACGCCCCAGAAAAAAAGAGTGGTGGTAATAATACTGAAATATGGAGTGGAAAGAGAGACAAGAATAAGATGAAGGCTGCCCTTTGGTTGGAGAATTTATCGATCCGTCTAGCAGTAGAACAGCAACATGCAAGACATTTTGCAATGTGAATCGCCAAAAACTTACCCTTCGAGGGTAAGGACACTAACCTGCCCAAAATGGTGGAACACCACACAGCAAGATGTAGAGAATTACTCCAGCACTCCATACATCTACTTCTGGACCATAATCTCTCTTCAGCACCTCGGGTGCCATGTAGTATGGACTTCCCACAATTTCGTTAAATCTTTCACCTATAAAACCAACATGACAAGCTAAACAATGAATATAATGTTCAATTATACAAATGCAGCAAGACATAAATATTAGGAAATTTACCAGGCTTAAAGAATACTGAAAGACCAAAATCAATTGCCTTCAATGGTGCTGTCTCTTTCTTGTTTTCAAACAAGAAGTTTTCAGGTTTGAGGTCACGATGCATGACTCCGTGCTTATGGCACATCTGTAACCCAAAAAAGAAGTGAATATCGAATAATAACTAACCAGCCATGTTTAGATACAATTCAAAATATTGGTAAATTTGCATCTGGTCAAGCAGTTAATGTCTTTCTTTTTACAGATCTCCAAGACAAATGGTGCAAAGAAAGCATACACCAATTACTCCACAGATCATTTTCCCCAACTTTTGAGTTGGACAATGTAGCATGTCACACCGTGCAACCGACTGAGAAATAATAACTTTGGAGCTTACTTGATAGGAGTTCAAAAAAGATCTATGACAAAATGAGGAACGGACCAAGCTATCTCACTCCTTTGTTAATTTAACGAATCCTAATTGCCAACAGGCTAGTTCGTTTTACAGAAAGCGATCTACTTAGCACAAGAAAGTCTTTTTCATTCATTACATGACTAAACACATTCTTATATCATTACCACCCTAAAGTATATTAAGCAATCATGGCAATTCATTAAGCTGCTGCGATAGTTCTCCCATTCTACTTTACTAACAAAAATTTCAAATCTAAATAACACTGTTAAGAGTAGATCATTAAATAACTAAGGAACAGCACAGCATTAAAAACAGGAAAACACAAATCTTCACCTGAATCACTTCAACAATTGTGCGAGTCACAGCAGCTGCTGCCCTCTCAGTATAATGCCCCCTCGCAACAATCCGATCAAATAGCTCACCGCCCTCACACAGCTCCATAACTATATGTACTGCATTATCATCCTCATAAGTATCCTTTAAGGTGACAATATTAGGATGCTTAGGCAAATGCTTCATGATCTCAACTTCTCTCCTTACATCCTCGATATCCACTCGAGTCCTAAGTTTCTTCTTGGATATCGATTTACAAGCATATACATCTCCAGTTGCTTTGTCGGTAGACAAATACGTAACCCCAAATTCACCTCTCCCAAGCTCACGCCCTAGTTCATACGTCGCCTCGATATCACAGCCGGTTGGATTATCCAACACATAGGACTTGTGTCCATTCCCATGAGCATAATCAACAGAAAATGGATTTGGCTTATTTTTCCCCCTTTTCTTCTCCTCTGTGTCTGAAGTTTTTGGTGCTGCACAACAATTACCCATTGAACCAGATCTTCAAAACCCACGTACCTCAAAACTTTCAGCTAAAAGGGTCTCAAGATCTTAACTTTCCCACCTAACACAACAAAAAGCTTCAATTCTCACAGGTAAAAATCCAATTTTCACCTCAAACTAAAAGGGTCTAAAAAATCTTATCTTTCCCCACTAAATCAACACAACAAAATCTCAACTTTCACAGCTAAATCACCAATTTCCACTCTATTAACCTCAAACCTCAAAAGTCTCTTTCAAGATTACAACTTTACACTACTCAAACTTCAACCAAGATCCAATTTTTCAGCTAAAACAAAAAGGGTCTCAAAATTTTACCTTTCCCCAACAAATCCACACAACAAAACCTCAACTTTCACAGCTAAAACACCAAATTTTTCACTCAATTAACCTCCAACGCCAAAAGGGTATCTCAAGATTGCAACTTTACACTAAAACATACTTCAATCAAGATCCAACTTCTCCAAAAACTAACACATAAATCAAGAAAACCAAGCAAGTTGGGTTCCCTTAAATCCTCAAAAACTTCAACCAAGATCCAATTTTTACACAAAAAATCAAGAAAACAAGCAAGTGGGGTCCCTTTAAATCCTCAAAAACACAAAAATACTACCTAAGAAAAATCATAGATCTCACAAAAAACCAATAAAAGGAACAACAAACCCTGAGGTTTTTGTACAACAATTGAAAAATCAAAGTATTTGTAGATTAAAAAGAGGATCTTGCACAGAAAATTAATATGTGAACAAGGCTAAATTATAGAAACAAGAGAAGAGAGAGAGAGCAAAGGTCAAAATTAGTTTCATGGAAACTTCCCTAACTATGCACGTTGTTGCTTCAAACAATTCTATTGTGAATGTGTGCGTTTTTTTTGACCACTTCTTGTTTTTCCCAAATTGTCCAAATCAAGAACCAATTGGAATAAACAAAATGGTTTGGTTTTGAAAAATAAAAAAAGTACTAAGTATATGTTTTGTTTATTTTTAAAAAAATGTCATTATTTGTAACAAATGCATGTTGGTGAAAAAGTATTGGCTAGTAATAATTTGTTTACAAAAAGTACTCCATCTTGTTTTCTTTTGTCATCACCAAGAGTCCTATCCCCCCACCCCACCCCTACCCCCACCCCAACCCTCTCCCTCCAATAATGTTTAATTTGGGATTGTTTGGTTGGTGATTTCGAAGGAAAGTCGTAGAGTAACTGGCAGAAGTTGTTGACATCTGACCTGGAGGTCACGAGTTTAGGTCGTGATTGTAAAAATATGATATAAGATAAGTTACGTTGTTGTGGTTCGGCCTTTTCTCGGATCGCGCATGGCCAAAGATTTATTGTATCGAGTTGTCATTTGTTTGGTTGGTGATTCCAAAGGTTGGTCTTAGAGTAACTGGTAAAAGTTGTTGACATATGACTTGGAGGTCACGAATTTAAGTCGTGAAAACAACATCTTGTAAAAATGTAGGGTAAAATTACGTACGATAAATTAATGTGGTTCGGTCCTTACTCAAACTGTGCATAGCGGAAGATTTATTGCATCGAGCTGTCTTTTGTTTGGTTGGTGATTCCCAAGGGAAGTCTTAGCGTAACTAGTAAAAGTTATTGATGCATGATCTGGAGATCACGAGTTCAAGTCATGAAAACAACACCTTATAAAAATGTGGGATAAGATTGCATACAATGAATTGTTATAGTTCGACCCTTCCTCGGACCGTGCATAGCGGGAGGTTTATTGCACTGAGCTGCCTTTTGTTTAGTTGGTGATTCAAGGATCGCTTGCTAGTTGGTTTGGAGGTGAATTATGCAAAGTATATATCGAATTGTGCTTAAGTTATATTGTATTTGGTAGCTGATTAAAATACAAGTTATTCATGTAAAAATTGAAGTGACATTTGATTTGCGATTAGAAAGCTACATAACTCAGGGGCAGATCTATTAAGGCCCGTGGGAGTGGCACGCCACCCGCAAACTTCAACGAAAACTCTATATATATAGCTGTATATAGAGAGAGATAGTTAAATATTAAACATGACACCCAAAATAATAGAGTATTGTCTAGTGTAGTTGGCAAAGTGTTGCACTTGTAGACCCAAGGTCGCGTGTTCGAACTTGGCCAACAATATTTGTTTTTTAAAAATCATTTTGGCAGCAAACCAACAGGCTTAATAATTCTCAATTAAATAGGGCACATCCGCACAAAGCCACACTATTACCAATTTTGCATAAAAGTAATCTTATTTTTTGACCATTTTTTTTAATTTAATTATTTAAAAGGTTCTTATCTTTCATTAAATTAAAACAAAAACTCTATTTCCAAAGGAATGGACCAAATCAAAACATCTATGTTCTTGAGCTTTGCTGCTGCTGGTTGCTCTTTCTCTCTGCACTCTTGCTTGTTGCTTGCTCTCTTTGTAAGTTATTTTGAAAAATTATTTTGTTTCTCTTTCTTGAACCCAGAAATCCAAATTTGAAATTATCTTGATTTAGGAGAGTGTTCTGATTTTGTGAATTGAGATGGAGAATTTTTTCAAGAAGGTTAATTATACTCAATCTAGTTCTAGTAATGTCAATGTCAATCGTTTTTGTCTTATAACTGACCTCGATTTGGGTTCACTTAAAGTCGATCCGGGAGAAAGAAGACCTATTTCTGATTTATGATCCTCGAATACGAGATGAAGTGAGGAAATATTATATTGAAAAAGGGTCTTGTCAACCTATCTTGAAACCATATCCTTTTAGTGAAATAGGAGGTCGAATGTGTCAATTTGCTTCAAGTTGATTTAAAGGTTCACATTTGACTTGGTTGGAGTATAATGTGAAGAAAGATGACGCATATTGTCTTTGTTGTTATTTATTCAAAAATGAATTTGTTCATGAAACTATAGGTGATTTTTATGCATCGAAGGGTTTTAGGGATTGGAATAAGGCTCTTGAAAGATTTCGTTTGCATGTCGGTAAAGTTAATAGTGTTCACCACAAATGTTACAATAAGATGCTAAATTTATCAAATCGTCGTTAATCAATTCAAGTTGTTCTTGACAAACATTCTGAAAAGTCAAAAAGTGAGTACCGAATGCGCTTGGAAGCTTCAATTAATGTAGCAAGACTTCTTTTGTATTATAGATTGCCTTTTCGAGGTCATGACGAAAGTGAATCTTCAAGTAATCAAGGCTACTTTTTAGGATTTTTGCGGTGGCATGGAGACAACAATCCGGATGTGGGAAAGTGATATTAGAAAAAGCTCTTCAAAATGATACTTTGACTTGTCCTATGATCCAAAAGGATATTGTCGATGCTTGTGCTAAAGAAACATTGAAAGTTATAATTGCGGACTTGAATGGAGATTATTTTGGTATATTAGTTGATGAATCCAAAGACATCTCACACAAAGAACAAATGGCTCTTGTTTTGAGATATGTTGATAAAAAGGGTGAAGTAGTGGAACGATTTATCGGTCTTGTCCATGTTAGTGATACATCGGCTTGCTCATTGAAGAAAGAAATTTATTCTTTGCTTGCCGATCATTCACTAAGTCCATCCAAAATACGTGGGCAAGGTTATGATGGAGTTAGTAATATGAAGGGAGAGATAAATGGTTTCAAAACTTTAATTATGAAAGATAATCCTTCGGCGTACTATATTCATTGTTTTGCACATCAATTGCAACTAACACTTGTAGCTATTGCTAAAAAACATGTGGAAGTTGAAGACTTTTTTTATCATGTTACTAATGTGTTGAATGTTGTTGGAGGATCTTTTAAACATCGAGATTTACTTCGTCATCACCAAGCCGAAAATTTGAAGCAATTACTTGAGTCCGGTGAAGCTCATACCGGACAAGGATTAAATCAAGAGCGTGGGCTTCAAAGACCGGGTGATACTCGTTGGGGATTACATTTCAAAACATTGTTATTTTTTCATTCATTGTTCATGTGCTTGGAGTGATTGAAATTGAAGGTTCTACTTCAAGTGATAGAAATCAAGTGGAATATCTTTTGACAAAGGTTAGAACATTCAAATTTGTTTTATGCTTCACTTGATGTTGAAAGTGTTGACCAGGACAAATGAGTTGAGCAAGATTTTATAAAAAAAAAAAATCAAGATATTGTTAATGCCGTGGAGTTTCTTAACATCTCAGCGAAAAGATTGCAAGATATGAGAGAGAATGGGTGGGAATCTTTGTTGAATGATGTTTCTTCATTTTGTGATTCACATGATAGCTTGATTCCCAAATTAGATGAGCCTTATTTTCCCTGAAAGTCAAAGCGTAAGTGTTTAGATGTTTGTTAGTCGCACCACTTGCGTGTTGAAATCTTTTGTGCGGTCATTAGTGTGCAACTTCAAGAGCTTAATGAGCGTTTTGATGTAGTGAGTAGTAATTTGCTTCTTGAGATGGGTAGCTTGAATCCTGTCAATTCTTTTTATAACTTTGACAAAGGTAGAATCATGACTTTAGCAAAGTGTTATCCAAATGAGTTTGATGATGGAAAGCTTCGAGATTTGAGTTACCAACTTGATGCCTTCATAATTTTTATGCGAGGTGGTAATTCCAAGTTCTCCAACTTGCAAGGAATTCATGATTTGACAAAGTCATTAGTTGAGGCAAATCTTGTGGAGACTTATTCACCTGTTTATTTACTTGTGAAGTTGATTTTAATTTTACCCGTTGCTACGATAACTGTTGAAAGAGCATTCTCTTCCATGAAGCACATAAAAAATGAAGTGCGAAATAGTATTGGTGATCAGTATTTAAACGATTGTTTAGTATGTTACATAGAGCGTGATGTATTTGCAAATGTAAATAATGATGTCATCGTTGATTGTTTTTAGAATATGAAAACTCGTCGTGGGCAATTGTAATGAATTATGGATATTATGATATTAGTAATATTATTAAAAGTTTTAAGTTTGGTCATTTTATTATTGTTCTTTTATTATTGATTGATTTGTTAATTGTCCTATAAACCAAAAAGATGAATAATCCAATTGAATTACTTGGCACCCGGTAAGTTGGGATCTTGGATCCGCCTCTGACATAACTAGTACATGTAAAATTTTATTGTGAACTTTATATTATTTTATACTAAAAAAAAAAAGTGAAATAACTTATACATGAATAACTAAAATCGACAAATTCAAACCTACATAAAATAATATATAAATTTTCTCATACCTAATTTATGTGTTACTAATACTTATATAACTCTAACGAGCTAGCAAATGTATTATTGCTAATCTCAAAATAAAAGATCCTACAAAACGTGAGATAGACTAATCTTGAGTTTAATTTTGAAATTATAATCTCTTAATTTTAAATCAAACAATACCTAAACAAAATTTTAAAATTATCATTTTTTTTTCTTTCATAATTTAATTTCTTATAAAGTTAAAGTCTTTTGTTGTGGTCATACTTGGACAAAATTGTAGCATTTTTCTTGTTTCTCTCCATCTAGAAGTCATATCCATGGGTTGAAATAATGAAAAAAGAACCTAAAATAGAAATTTTAATTTCAATGAACAAATTAAATTCCAAACAAAATAAATGAGTGTAGCAAAATTCATGTTGACAATTATATCCACTTCTAGAAGAGACTGTTAAAAGTTCCTATTAATAGTAGTAGTAGTAAAGTATGTTGCCTTTTATTTTGGAGAAATATTCACTTTAATATTCCTCAATTAGATGGGAATCACAGGGTGTCTATTCAACGGCGGTTTGGTGCACTAACATTTCTACTATTAATAATAATAAGTAATAATATATTCAGTATAACTTCTTAAGTAAAATCTGAACAAGATAGTGTATATGCAAGTCTTATTTTTATCTTGTGCAAGTAAGAAGGTTATGTCGATAAGTACAGTTTAGAGATGTTGACAGATCCAGAATTTTGGTATTGTGAATGCTCGAAAGATTCGAACACACACATTGAAATTCAAAATTTTAAGGTTTCTTCTGTAAACTAAAACAATCAGTTATTTTCTTGATTTATTGGGTGCTTTTTTATATCTCGTACAAATTTTTATGCATTTTTTAATATAATTTGTTGAAATTAAACGGTACTAGAACATCATAATATTGGCTATAAATCCGTCTCTATTGATAGAATTTTATTCTTAACTTGTGAAGATAGACAGGTTATTCCAATAGACTTTCGATATAAATAAAACATATGAAAATCAGTAAGAAAAGAAAAACAACAGTGAAGAAAATATATATAAAATAATGAAGAAAAAAAAAGCAGCAATAACAAATCGTAAAGAGAAAAATAACATGTATTAAGAAAATTGATGCATATACATATGTATTATTTTATTATACCAAAAAAGTTATTTTGTCCCCTTTTAAAATTACATACTTCAGAGATCATTTTGTTTGTGTATTGAGAACAAAATTATTATAAATTATTTACTCGTGGGATAAATCATAATATTACTTCATCTTTTGAAGAAGGAAAGAAATGATCCTTTTTTTTGCTTTATTTTTTAAATAAACTTCATTTTTAGTTGGTATAAGTATAATAACATATTCTTATAAAAGTCCAAATTTCTGTTACCTACTCTCATTATGTTAATAGGATAAAATATAATAAATTTCTCCAACTTTTATTAGCTTATTAGGCTTTTTTGTCCTATCATATTTGATTCCCAATTAATTGGGGGTCTAATATTTTTTTAAAATAATTTTATTTGTATATAATTACTTTATGCGTTTCATTTTATACGAAAGCTATGACTTTTGTCACTTATTAAAAATATTTTAAAAGTTGTAATTTTAAGCGCGTCAATATAATTGTATTGTTATAAAAGTACGTCATAAAGATAAATGAAGCAAATGATAGTTAAACTATTTTAAATATAAAAAAAAACTGTTTTTTTTTTTAACTCTAATTATTAATAATTACTATATTTTTGTGATTGTCATTTTTTAAAAGTGAAAGGGTACTTTAGTTATTTCGTGCCGTATGATGTAAGTTGTATTGAATTGGTCAAACTTGGGTGATTTGACTTTGCATACAATATTTCAATTATGATTTCTAAATATTAAAATAATACACATAATAATAAATATACAACAAAAAGTGATATTTTGTTGACTCTAGTCCACATGAATTGGACTATGAATCATTTTACTATTTTTAAAATTATTTTACTTTAGTTCGAATCTTGATTTTAGTGGCGCTAAATCATCAAGAATTGTGATAGAAGGGATAAGATTAATTCACCTTAATCAAATAAGAACTCGTGTTAGAAATATATATATATATATATTTTAATCTATTTAAAGGATCTAATACATGATAGTTTAATGTTGCTATCGAATATCGGATAAGAAAAAAAAGAAGTGTATCTTTAATTAAAAATAAAGTTAAGGTATAAATAATGAGTTTAGTGTGCGTTAATTTTTTAATTTCTTGTTAAACAAGTATAGTTGGTTTTATATGTAGATTAATTTGGTGATTAAAGTAAGTTAATAATTTCATATATTTTAGCTGCTTAATTTGGTCATTAAGTCAAAATTGGCATGCTATGTAATCTTCTTTCCTCTTTTATACACCCCCTACCCCCAACCCCCAACACCCACCAGAAAAAAAGAAGAAGAAATATCTTAAATAATATTATAATAATTGAATGATTCCCATCTAGTTAGTTTATTGACTCTATCCTTGCTACTCAAAAAAAAAAAAAAAAAGTTTATTGACTAATTCTGTAGCCCAATGGTTGTATTTCAATTTATAGAAAAATAAATAAATTATGTCAAAGTCTAATTGCAATCTTGATTGACTGGAGAACACTATCGTTGAAGAAAGTCAAAATTGAAGTTGTTTAAATAAACAAATTTATGTGTATATACTCTTTAGTTCTTGGAAGAAATTAATTGCAAGTCATATGTATACTACATAACATACGTATACTAATATGTGTATAACAGTATAAGCATGTTTGTGACGATCTACGCGCAATATTACTCTTTGTGGAACTATATAGATATTATCGTTACTAAAATCAGGAAGTGCTTTTTTGTAACTAGTTTTATGAAATGTCATGAAATCCTACTTTTTGTGATGACTAAAGGAGTTGCGTACCATGAGAAAATCCGACTTCTTATAAAGTTTTTACATCACGCCCCTAGGAAATTTACTCGTTTTTTTGTTTAATAATTTTTATCATTCACACTCAACTTTTTTTTGGAATTTCTGGGGGAGCTTCGTCAGAAATTGGCTCGTTGGAAGACCTTTCAATGGACTTTCCATCAAAAATCTCATATTTCCTGTGGACATCCCTCTGAAATTCGCTTGCTTTTAGTAGTTGCGCGTAGTTAAAGCTTTGCAAGTTTGCTACTAAAATGAAGTTATACGAATCATTTCACATCCAAATTGGAATCAGAATTTTCACTAATATATAATGTAGTTTTTTGATAAAGGTTGTCAATTACTTATCTTGTATGCTTCACAACTTGCCAAAAATTACAACATGCATGCCAACCAACATTAATTTCAACCTACCAATAGACTCTTCATGAACATACTATACATGCAGGAGTGGAGCCACTTTATGGTTAAAGGGTTCATCCGAACCTTCTTCGGCGAAATTTTTTATTATTTATATATGGTTAAAAATATTTTTATTTATATATAGTTGATGTTGACCCTCCTTTGGCTAGTTTGCGTGATCACTTATTTTGATTTTATGCCGCCTTAATGATAATTCTGGCTCCGCCACTGTATACATGCAATGATCCACACTGTAATCTAATGGGCTAAAAAGGACCACTGCAGGTAGCAATAAATGGAATTTGTTAACATGAATTAGACAAGAGCAAATATTTTTCTGTCCAATATTGATCCAACATACATGTAGGGTCTGTGAAGATATTGGATGAATTTGTAAATTAATTGAGTCGATTTCATGATTACAAGTTCGTTTCATACAAGACTCGGCTAGAATAAGATTATATACGTTCTCATTATGAGAAGAGATCATTCAGACATATCTAAATAGATACTATATTTACGTATGAATTTCTACATCATAATTGTGAATACGTATAATCGGAAGCACCAGAGATCAAAATGACTCTTACAACTAGTTCAAATGCCACAGTGTTAACTGTGTGTTTAATTTAAACATAGAGTACATGTAGGGGTCGTTTGGTAGAAGGGATAAGGATAACTAATCTCTGGATTAATTTAGAAGAGGAGTTTATCCCATGTTTGGTTGGGACAAAATGCATGGGATAACTCATTCCGAGATTAGTTATTTTGGAATTTTAGTGTTTAGGGTGGGATAACAAATTCGGAGATGGCTAATCTCAGAATAACTTATTTTTCAACCAAACGCCCCCTTAAAGTTTTATGACCATAAGACAAATAGTATATGTGGTTGAGCTAAAATGCCTCCTTTTTTGAAAGTTCCCATTGACAACATTCAATTCATAGCCCACAAAATACTTACAACTGAAAGCCCAAAATAATAAAAAAAAGAAAAAATAATAGAAACTAGCATATCTAAGACTATAATTACAATAAATAGCAATACAATTCAAAAATTACAATTTATAGCAAAAGTAGCAATATTTTACCCTCTTTTTAGAGAGGAGCGTATATTTCTCCATCAGTTTGTCTTTTTCCTTTTTTCACGCAATATTCACTTCTCTCTCCAATTAATCGCATCTTCTATTTTTTTTTTCAATTTATACTTTTATCTCTCAATCTTTTGATAAACAGTGTGCTCCATAGTATTTGCATCTCATCTTTTCACATAATTTTTATTTTTTTTTATTTTTTTCGTATTGCTTTCTTCTTCTTTTTTTTTTTTGGTGTTTTGTGATTTTTTGGGTGTTTTTTCAGTGAAGGAATGCCGCTCCCGACGATGGATGGGCTGGTGGCTTCGATTGGACTCGCCGGTTTAACATATTTTTGATAAACACATAGATTATTGTTGCCTACAAAAGAAGAGTTTAACTGGTTTCCTCTGATTGCTTATCCATGAGACAACATCATAGGCTATGACATCCAGTTTTCAACATCTTTTGTTCTATTAACATGATTTTCCCATCTTTATTACCGTGACCATGAGCGAAAGTCGTTTTCAAGTGGTCTCTTTCTAAATATTTTGCTTTTTTACTATTTTGATGGGAGTACTGTTGTATCTACACTTCCTTAGAAATTCTCTAATATGTGGTTCATTATATGATTGCAAAATATCAGGAAGTAAATTCTGGTGTTTTCACAACAGTAACTTTCCCATTCCTCTTTGTTGTCATGTTTGGAGACTAGGGACATGGTATATGCCTGTTTCTTGCAAGGCATTTTTCGGTGAATTTTCAACGGAGGGAGGGTCCATCCGGCGAATTGCACCGTGACGGTGATCAGCAGTGACAATAATGGCGTTTTACCAACGAGTATTAACCGAAATCAATCACAGGGGTTGAATTTTATTCGCTGATTCGCTGATTTTGCAGATCCAGTCTTAGTTAGTTTTTATGGGTTTTTTGATGATGTGATAGCGGTGGATCATTATATTCCGATACATTTATGTATTTATGCCTAATTCAAATACATTTTTCAGAAATATGTATGGATTCTTGTTATTTATATGCAGACATGTTTTACTAACGCATATGTACTTTACTAAATCGTTTTGGCATTTAAATGTTATACATGCTACAATTTAGATATATATATTTAGATTTTTGATGTTTAAACTTTTCAAATAGAATATTTTGTGGTTTGTTTATGTAAATGTTAGCAATATGTCTTTATTAAATTCTGTTGTAGTCAACTTTTGCATATGTATCTATGTCTAATGCATATGTATTTTTCATTTATGCTTATATATGCATATGTTTTTTTAACAGATTTGCATATATATTTTTGAACAATACTTAGTTATTGTATTGTTATGCACAAGTCCATATAGATTTATGAGTCATATGTATTTATTAATAATACATATGTTCATTCCAATGTACATATGTATTTTTACTAACGCATAGATATTTTACAAATCTGTAGATATTTTTTTCTGATATGCATATGTATATATAATTGTCTGAATATATATTTTTCTGCAATGTATATGTCTATATAACTGTCCAGTTAAATACATACAGATCTTACCATATATATATGCATTTATGACTAATGCATATGTATTTTTCAGTTATGAAAAATACATATGTTCATCCCAATTATGACTAAATACATATTTATGAATAATTCATACGTTCATTCCAGTTTGCATATGTATTTATGTCTAATGCAAATACATTTTTTCAAAAATACGTATGGATCGTTGCTATTATATGCAGACGTGTTTTACTAACGCATATGTATTTTACTAGTATGAATATATATTTTTCATGATATGCATATCTCTCTCTCTCTCTCTATCTATCTATATATATATATATATATAGAGAGAGAGAGAGAGAGAGAGAGATGTCTTACAAAATATATTCAAAATAAATTAAGTTAATCAAGCTCGGTAAAATAAATGCCACATTCAAACTATAACAAGTTCAATAACAAGTTCAAAATTTAGAAAAACATAATTCTCAATGAAAAAATTCAACAATTATTTTTTGACTAAATACATCAACAAACTTTTCATTTGTTGTATTTCCTATATGAACGTCTATTGTGACCTTTAAGCCCACATGAACTACAATAATTTTTGTTTTTCTTTTCGAACATATCATTTTCGAATTTTTCATGATCCTTCTTTGGAGGTCTTCCAGAGGGCCGCTTGTGTTTTGGGGGCAAAACTACCTCCTCTAATATTTTTTGTGATTTTATCCAGTCATCTTTATGTGGTAGAGGAAAAATTTGAAGATCATACGTTCTCAAGACAGTTTCTTTCACCTCATTCTTCTTTTAGAATCTCAAAGAACCAAGTTCAAGATGCATCATTTTCAGAATCATGTACACCATATGCCAATAGAACTATGTGGCCTGCATATGGAAAAAAATACATATAAGAGTACATGATTTATAGACACAAAATACTGTATATGTATATTATAAATATATATTGCTTAAAACATACATAACTGCTAGTGAACGCCTAACCATACTGCATATGTATATTATAAATACATACTACTGGAAACATATGTAACTTCCAGTGAACACATAAACATGTTGCATATGTATATTATAAATACATGCAGCTGGAAACATTTGTAACTGTCATTGAACACGTGAAGATATTGTATATGTATATTTTAAAATACTTCTAGCTGAAAACATATGTAACTGCCAGTGAACATATATACAGAGTGCATAGTGCATATGTATATTATAAATACATACATCTGGAAATAAATATAAGTTCAAAAAGTAGTTATCCTTGATTAAAATTCAAATTTAACGTATAATAATTATATCTCAATTTTCAAATTACATAAACAATGATAACTTTGAATTTGAAAAAAATCACTCAGAATATTTTTTTTCAAAAATTGATAAAATTCAAAATACGATCTCAATTTTTGAACTCCATGACTATTACGCAATCTTGTTATACAATTTTTAGATTTTTTCGCAATTATATTTTTTGAAAATAACAAATCGAATCTAGTTTGTTTATCGTTTCCAGAAATTTTCTCTATTGAATAAATATGATCTTAAAGTTTGTTTATCCATACCTGTAATTGTCGCATTGTTTATTCAATTGTTCTTCGTAAAATACAGACGTTCATCAACAATATTCCAATCACTCAATTATTTTTTTGAATATGCTTTTAAAATTTAAAATTTAACATATAATAATTGTAAATTATGTCGCTATAAATATATAATGATAAATAAAACAGTGAATTTGATCAAAAAAAATATCGCTGACAAAATTTTAAATCAGAAAATTCAAAATACGCTACAAAAATTAAACTTTATGAATGTTGAGCAAACTTGTTATTACATTTCTATAAATTTTCACAATTACAAAAAAAAAAAAAAAAAAAAGCAATCTCAATATTTGTTCATCCATATCTGTAAATGACGTGATTTTTTCTTTCAATTATATTTCGTCAATTTCAGAAACGTTGCCCAATGATATTGGAATCACCCAATTTTTTTTTTGAATTTGATTTTGAGTTGTTGTTTATGGAAAATATTTTTTGAATTAAGTTGATGTGTTTTAATGGTTAAGGTAAAATTAAAAGAGTCATAAAAGGTGGCTACAAATAAGGACCAATTTAATTCCTTACTTAACTCTAACTAATGAGAGTTAAATAAGGAACGGATACCCTATTTGTACGTGTATTTTTATAGCAACTTTTACTGAAATACAAAATATATATTGCTATTTTTCATAATTTTAAGACTATTGCTACAAAAGTTATAATTAAGACTCTACAGTTGCTATTTTTGAAATTTCCCTCCAAAAAAAAGCTTTTAGGGTGAATTGAGCTTTTTGGACCAAATTACACAAATAGGCCCATTCCCTGGCTGATCAGGCCCATGCATTTTGTAGCAACATGGTCACAAAGCTTTATGAAAAATACTTGTATAAATAACATAAATATCAATTTTTTTAAAAGTAATTACACTTTCTCCCATTTTTTAAATTATTTTACTCTCTCTCCATTAATATATATAACATAACCGACATATACGTAGCATTTTGTGTATATGTTGGAATTTTTGTAATATGTTTAGGGAGTTGCGATTTTTTGTAATATTGGAAACATAAATTGTGTATTTGTATAATTTTTTAAAAAGTACTTTCTCGCACACCATGTTTACATCAAAAATAAATAATTTAGTCATATAAGTTACCATCTAAAAACAAAGGGAAAATGGTTCGAAATATACCTAAATTCTACGAAATTTGTTGTAACACGCCTCAACTTTGTGGATGGTTCTATGACCCCCTCAACTTTTTATTATCGCTTACTATGCGAATATACTCATACTGAGCGCTTAAGGTTTTAAAGTAGTCTGAAGTAGTAGTGGTCGTCTTTCTAGAAAAATGAATAAATTAGGTAAAAGTTTATTGCAATCTTGATTGATCTTTGATTGAGGGGAGAACACAATCTTTGAAACAAGTCAAAATTGAAGTTGTTAAATAACAAATTTGTGTGTATATGCACCTATTCTTGGACAAAATTAATTGGTAAGTCACATGTACAATGTACAATCATGTTTCTCCTTCAAAAAATTCCCAAATGAAACTTTCAATACTTGTTATCTACATTTAATTGTCATTAAAACGTTACTTTTGCAGGACTCTACAGATGTCGTCGTTACTGAATTTTTTTTTTGGCAGTTTAGTGGAATGCCATGACTACGTTCAATCATTTAAAATATTACTTTTTGTGAGAATTATATAGATGACCGTTATTAAAATTGTTACCTTTTGACGTTTTTATGAAATGTCACGTCTATGTTCAATCGTCATTAAAATATTACTTTTTGTGAAAATTATACATATATAATCATTATCGAAATTGCTAATTTTAATGATTTTATGAGATGTCGCAACATCTTACCCTTTTTTTTTTTTTTTTTCCGATGATGAAAAGAGTTAGGAATGAAAAAATTCATTTTCATGGTAACGTTTATAAACTAATAATAAATATATAAAATTTATTCATAAATAAATAAATAAAATAAAAGATTTTATTGCAAATAAATATTTCATAGCACCTCGCAGAATTCCGACTAACGACTTTTAACAAATTTTGAAAGACTAAAATTGCTTAAATAATACTTAAAGTTACTATTTTGAACATACTGTCAAAAATAAAGGACCATTGTTGTAATTTCCACCGTTTGCCTTCACCTTTCTTGCGGCTTATTCAAACAAAGTAGCTGTATTTTTTCCTCTAAAACCTTCAAGATTTCTAGTTAAATGCAATAGTTTTATAGAAAGAACAAAAAAACCAAAAATATATTAGCAAAAAAAATTTCGAAAAAAGGTAAATAGTCTTTAAGGTTACCATAATTTGTTGTTTCTAAGGTACTTTTTTTCATGTGTTTTATATTTCAAGATTGATTTATATGTTGTTTTTCTTTGTTGAGATTTTGTATATATATACTTGTGATCTTGTAATGAATAGGGTTTGTTTATCTTTGATCCAATTCTGTTATTGCTTGGTGAAATATTTTTGTGATTTTATAAGTTTTATGTATATATATTTGTTGGTTAATGTTGAAGTTTTATGTGGAAGACATTATTTTTTGATCTGTTTTTTTTAGTTTGATTTGTGTGTTTCAAATTGAAGGGACGTTTTTTTGCTTATGTCTATGGTGAGTTCTTGAAAAGTTTGAATTTTTAGTATAGCTGTTCTTGAGCTCAATGGTAAAAATGTGGTTTATGGATTGTTCTGATTAAGTTAATGTTAAAATTTTACACGAAAGGTATGATTTTTGATCTGGGGTTTCTAGTTTGATTTGTGTTTTTTCATTATCATGTTCAAATTTTTGATTGAAGGTATTTTTTTGTTATCTTTATGGTGAATACCTTAAAGATTAAACCTTTAAGTTTAGCTGTTCTTGAGCTCAATGGTAAAATGTGGTATTTAGGGAGAAGCTCTAACTTTCTTTGCTGATAAACTTTTGGGAGGTTTTATAAGTTTAAGTTGAAGTTTTATATTTGTCGGTTAATGTTAAAGTTTGACGCGAATGACATGGTTTTTTGATCTGGGGTTTCTAGTTTGATTCGTCTTTTTTCATTATCATGTTTCAAAATTTGATTGAAGGGATCTTTTTTTATTATATTTTGAACTTTTGGTTTAGTTGTTTGTGAGGTTAATGGTAAAACTATATGCACGGATGCCCCAGCGCAAAGGTGTGAGAGGTTGGCTATAGATGGTTCTAGGTGAGGTAGAGATAGGCTGAAGAAATACTGGAGGGAGGTGATTAGACATGACATAGAACAATTACAACTTACCGAGGACATGACCTTAGATAGGAAGATGTAGAGGACAGAATTAGGGTAGAAGGTTAGTAGGAAGGAGTGCGTCCTTGATAGTAAGTAGGAGTGCTTTGTTTTGTTACCTGTGCTAGTAGTTATAGTGCTATGCTTGTAGTGTCTTGTCCTTGGAGTTTTGGTGATGTTTGTTGCTTCTAGGAACGGAGCTAGGTTGTGGCCGGGGGTTCATCCGAATTCCTATCGGCAGAAAATTATATTATTTATATACGTTTGAAATTATTTTTTATGTATATATATTAGACGTCAAACTCCCTACGGCTAGTTTGTGTGTCTACTTCTTTATATTTTGAACTCGCTTAATGAAAATTCTGATTCTGCCACTGGTTGTTTCAGTTAGATCGTTTGTAGCATTAGTTTGTGGTAGTATTGTTTCTGTTATTATCTATTCTTGTGTTACTACCTATGGTTGCTTGTTTTCCTATTATGTCTTTTCGAGACTGTTTTTTGTCTTGAGCCGGGATCTATCAGAAACAACACCTCACCTCTGAGGTAGCGATACAGACTGCGTACGCTTTAACCCTCCCCATACCCCACTTTGTGGGAATATACTGGGTATGTTGTTTTCGTCAGATTGTTTGTTCCGATCAATTTTTGTTTTTTAGCAAAAAAAGAAAGAGATTAAGTGGCTTTCCGAGTCACTATAATTTGTCGTTTATCAGTTAATGTTCATATGTTTTCTTGTTCCGATTGATTTCTATGGTCCTTGTGATCTTTAATGAACAGGGGTTTTAGCTTATGTCTAATTTGAACGGTCCCTATTTTGTTCGTTTATTACTTGGTGAAATATTTTTGTGAAGGTGTTAATCTTGATATGGGGTTTCTAGTTTGATTTTTGTTTTTCCGATATCATGTTCAATTTTTTGGTTGAAGGGATCTTTTTTTTGTTATCTCTATGGTGAGTACCTCAAAGATTGAACCTTTAAGCTTACCTTTTCTTGAACTCAATGGTAAAAATGTGTTTAATGGATTGATCTGATCAAGTAAAGAAAGAAATTTGATAGCCTTCTGAGTCACTATAATTTGTGCCGTTTATCAGGCAATTTACGTATGTTTTAGTTCAGATTGATTTCGATGGTGCTTCTGATCTTTAATGAACTGGGGTTTTATTTATGTCTAATTTGCGTGATCTGCTGATTCAGTTCTGTTTTTATTACTTGGTGAAACATTTTTGTGGTTTCATAAGTTTTAGTTGAAGTTTCAAATATATTTGTCAGTTAATGTTAAGGTTTTACGCGAAAGGCATGCTTTTCTGATCTGGGGTTTCTAGTTTGATTTGTGTTTTTCCAACATCAGGTTCAAAACTTTTATTGAAGGTTTATTTTTAATTAATTTATTTATTTTTAATAAATTTTATCTCAATGGTGAGTAACCTAAAGATTGAACCTTTAAGTTTTGCTTCTTGAGTTCAATCGTAAAAATGTCCTTAATGGATTGTTCTAATCAAGTCAATGTTAAAGTTTTATGCGAAAGGAATGATTCTTGATCTGGGGTTTCTAGTTTAGTTTGAGCTTTTCCGATATCATGTTCAATTTTTTGATTGAAGGGACCCTTTTTTTAGTATCTCTATGGTGAGTACCTTAAAGATTGAACGTTTAAGTTTTAGCTTTTCTTGAGCTCAATAGTAAAGATGTGCTCAATGGATTCTTCTGATCAATTTCTTCTTTTAAGCAAAAAAACAAAGAAAGAACTTAAATAGTTTCCCAAGAGTCACCATAATTTGTCGTTTAGCAGGTAATTTTCATATGTTTTCTAGTTCAGATTGATTTATATGGTTCTTGTGATCTTTAGTGAACAAGATTTTTAGCTCATTCCTTGGTGAATATTTTTTGTGATTTCACAAGTTTTAGTTGAAGTTTATGGTTAACGTTAAAAGTTTTATGTGAAAGACATGATTTTTTGATCTTTGGTTTCTAGTTTGATTTGTGTTTTTCTATTATCAGGTTCAAGTTTTTGATTGAAGGGATTGTTTTTTTAATCTCTATGGTGAGTTCCTTAAAGATTGAACCTTTAAGTTTAGCTGTTCTTGAACTCAATGGTAAAAATGTGCTTTAATGAATTGTTAGTTCTGAACAAGTTTTTGTTTGTTTTTTTGAAATTCCTGTGGTATTCAGGGAGAAGCTCCAGCTTTCTATGCTGATAATCTTCCGGGAGATATTCAAAAGAAAGTTGATGCACAATCCGAGTGCAATGAAACAACTATCGTTGTTGGCAGCAAAATAGTATGATGATTCAACTTGCTGATTTAATGCAATCCCTTCTTTCTTATAGCTTTTAATGAAATGTTTTCTCTCCTTATTTTCATCAGTATTTGATTGATGGGGTTGATCATGAGTCGGGGTCGACTATTGGAGTTCGAATCTTTGATAAATCTAGTGGGGAATGGTGAGTTTTCTGTTGTAGCTGGTTAGTTTTAAACTGTTTACAGCTGCCCTGTAGCTGTTAGATAGAATGAACAATGTATGAATGAACAATTGCAGGATAAACCCCACCGTGTTGGGAACAAAACCCAAGTCGTCTAAGCACCACTCAGCTGTGCTTTTAAATGAGGATCGCGTGTTAGTTGTCAGAGGGAACTCCGATTCTAGTGAATGCTTGTGGTTTCTTGAGGTTGGTAAATCTCATGCTCACATGTTCCAAATGCTAATCTCTTTTAACTTTTTGATTTGTAATGTCAAAATCTGTCGCTGAGTTTGCTGATGATTCATTTTATTTGTTGAATAATGTCTAAATGAGATAATGGATACAATAATTCGAATTAATGAATTAATTGCTAAAACCTCTTCTCAGCTTTATGCTAAAAGCTCTGTCACGCTTTTGTAGGTGGGCACCCCATTCGTTAAAGAACATGAAAAGAATTTAGGGAATGAGGTGGTTGCCTGGAGCAAAGGAGTTTTAGGCAATGCCGAGAAGCCCATCGTCATTAGTGGCCCTTCGGGAGTGGGTAAGGGCACCTTAATATCAAAGCTAATGAAAGAATTTCCATCCACTTTCGGATTTTCTGTGAGCCACACAACCCGAGCACCAAGAGAAAAGGAGCAGAATGGGATTCATTACCATTTTACCGACCGCAATGTGATGGAGAGAGAGATAAAGGATGGCAAGTTCCTCGAGTTTGCTTCTGTTCATGGTAATCTCTATGGAACAAGTGTAGAAGCTGTTGAGGTGGTTGCTGATGCTGGCAAGGTATTTATGCTTCCATGTTATTTATTCCGTCAAATATTGGTACTCCCTTTATCGTTATCGATCCATAAACTACAACTGTTATAATTTAATTATTTGTGTTCTTTTCAACGGTCTAGAGCACTTAAAGGTACCTTAAAGAAAAAGGGAAGTTCTCTCTTTGATGGATATCCCCTATTGTTATCGCTTCATATTGCTTTTTAGCTTCTCCCCGCGAATAAATGCCCCTATGGTTATCGCTACATGGACCAATTTTTTGCATGTGTATTGCATTAGATGTTTCTCTGCAACCTTCAAAAACCGTTTAGTGCTGTGTGATTGTGTAGATATGTATCCTTGATATCGATGTTCAAGGAGCAAGGTCTGTGAAGGCTACCGCTCTTGACGCCATTTTCATTTTCATCTCTCCTCCTTCTTTTGAAGAGCTTGAGAAGCGTCTTCGTGCAAGGTGGGCTAATCAAGAAATTCAAGGTTTCTCATCTTGCATTCTGTTTAGTATTAAGAAGTGTCGTCTATATTTGGATCAGGGCAACTGAGACTGAAGAACAAATCCAAAAGCGTCTCCGGAATGCTAGGGCAGAACTTGAACAAGGAAAATCATCTGGTCTGTTTGGTCATATATTGGTAAACGATGACCTTGAAACTTGTTATGAGAAACTCAAGGTGATTATTGCCCCATATACCGTAATTCATTCTTTGTGATTCTAGTTAAAAAAACATCAGTTTTTCCTATTTTACACGTGAAGAAAGTTCTTATCTCGTAAGAATTCTTGCGAAATGACATCTACTAACACGATCATAATATATCTTTCAAATGACGTAGGACATTTTGTATCTAAGAGACGGCGTGAAGTCTGCTTGTAACACATGTAAGTTGGTGCTAATATTTTGACATCGTTTTTCTCTTCTTGATTTAAAAATCAAATTATATACCGCTATTGGTTTCGTCCTCTTTTCTCAAACTGCAGTTCCAGAATCAGTCGACTTGTCCATCGAACATCCGGTGTCAAAGATTGATCAAAAGCTTATGATCAACTGTACCGCCGCCGAACATGAAAAGGCATCGAATAACATGTATGTAATCCCTTTTTCTAGAAAGTTGATTACCCATTCCATATGCGAATACTAAGAGACTGGAGTGTCTGATGCAGGTATGCTTTGAACTTGTCTTTGATCAAAGGAGGAGCGCCAGGACGGACAAGAGGACTAAACATGTACGCCGTCAATCCTTTGACTGATGATGTAAACGGAACATCACACATCCCAGAACTTAATGGTATCCAGTTTTGACCGAACACTTCTTTTCTTCTTTTAAGTCGATACAGAGGGCTCGAGCCTCTTTGAAAGAACACAATTTTGACTTCCTGATGTCATCGTTGGAGTGCGAGAATGATTCGAAGTTTCCCAATATGTCACCTTCCCATCCTCTATTCAGGAGGATCATTCAAAGAAAAAGTGTGTTGGATATTTCATTCATCTTCTAAAAGTTAAATCATTTAAATGTAGTCATTGCCATGAAGTTTCAAATTCCATTGACCGTAACTTCACGCGATCACCGTGATACTGCTTTCCCTTCTCTTTTCAATGTTGCTATTGAACTTTTAAATCTATGATTATATCAAAATTAGACAATATCTTATAACATACATGCCTCACTGAATACCTATAACATATACTACAAGTATGGTTTATTACAGATAAAGTTACAAACTTCAGGGATATTGGATATTTACATAACTCGAACGAACCACAAGTCACACAGGACTACTAGACGTCTCACAGAGCGACTTGCTTCAGAAGTGTTCAGAGTGCATGCAATTGCAGTGGTTGTTGTCATTGAGGTTCCACTGATAATGACAACCCAATTGCAGATTTTCTGTAGTAGTACCATGTATTCCTTGGAACTGAAATCCCTCACCATTATTGGATGATCCAATATCTTGTTCATAATTGAGTAGGTAATTTGCACAAGAATCAGACACCAATGAACCACCTTTGCCTTCACTACTTGCAGTTGCATTGTTGTTGTTGTTGTTAGTAGGATGTTGGTTGTTCTTCTTTGTGTTGAGAAATCTACCTCCACCATCTCTAGCTCTTCTCATCGCGTGTCGGTGGCGCGATTCGTGAAGATAAGGCTGAAAGAAAACAACATCATTTGCATGTCATCTTCGTGCGTTCAACTGATTCCATTACTTTCGACTCAAACTATACATGTATATGCATACGAAGATAAAGGTTGATATACATTTGAACAAACAAAACAATCTCACTTAAATTACCTGTTGTCTCTCTTTGTGTTCAACTGATTCCATTACTTTCGACTCAAACTATACATGTATATGCATACGAAGATACGGCTGCTATACATTTGAACAAGCAAACCAACATCATTTACCAATTGTCTTTGTGAGTTCAACTGATTCCATTACTTTCGATTCAAACTATATATGCATTTGAACAAACAAAATGTCACTTACCTGTCATCTCCGTGTCTTCAACTGATTCCATTACTTTCGACTCAAACTATATATGTATATACATGTGAAGATACGTCCGATATACATTTGGACAAACAAAACAACATCATTAATCACCAAACCTTTTACTATATATCTCCAAATTTTGAACAAGAAGCCAAAAAAATTCAATTTTTTTTGAGTAAAACATCTGGGACCCCTGAACTATTGACCAAAGTTGCTACGACACACTTCAATTTCACGGGGGTCCTATTACCCTCCGGAATTAAATTTTAGCATATTTTGTCAAATCTTTTTAGCTGACGTGACACCTTTGACGTGAACCCCATTTTATGTAATAAAGATGTCACGTCAGCACAAAAGGATAACAAAAATACGCTAAAATTGAGTTAGGGAGTAATAAGACCCTGTAAATATTGAAGTGTCGTAGAAACTTTGACCATAGTACGTCCGGGAGGGTACTAGATGCTTATTTCCTTTTTTTTTTTTTAATCTCATATGAGGCGAATTTAATTAGGGTTGTGGTCTTAGTGCGTTCAATTAATTTCATTACTTTCGACTCAGATATAATGCGTCAGCATTTTAGAGAGTTCGAACAACATAGTCATCAAGAAAAATCAACATTTTTGTTGTCCAGATAGTAACTAAGACAAACGAATTGAAACGGAGGGAGTAGTAGTACGTACCTTTCTTGATTTGACAACTTTTTGCTGCAACACAGCCTTAGCACGAAGTTGTCTTCTCCTTAGAATACCATGGTACTGTTTGGCATTTACATACATTGGTTCTTCCTTCACTTCAATTGGCAATATCATTCTCCCATTATGATGCATTGATGATGATGATCTTTCTATATTTTGATTTACCTGTTTAATATACAAGTAATTATATCTTCAATACGCTCCCTCACTCACGTGAGCCTAAGTGTTTTTTCAGGACCTTTAATTTTTAGACTTGACTCTTGAGTGCATGCATACGTCTGGTCTGCTCTGATATTATATTGAAGTCTGTTAGAGAGAGCTAGCTAGCGCACTTTTATTATATTTTTTTAGGGTAAAGAGTCATAAATATATACTTAAACTTTGACGAAATCTGTTGTAACACGCCGCAACTTTGTGGGGTGTCCTATGACCCCCCTCGACTATTTATTACCGTATTTCTGTTATATATATTTGTCCAGCTGGACAACTTTAGACCCTTACGCGCCAGTGCGCGTATATTCACGCAATGATCCAACTGGACAAATATATACCATAGAAATACGGTAATAAATAGTCTAAGGGGTTCATAGGACCCCACAAAGTTGAGGCGTGTTACAATAAATTTTGCCAAAGTTTAGATATATTTCAAACGTTTTCCCCTATTTTTAATTAGATTTTCTAGACAAAGTAGTAGACAAAAAAAAAATGATCAAGGTAAAGAGGAATATCTTCATAGAAAGATTTTGAGTGGAAAAATGAAGATATTTTTACTATTTAGTGAATATTAATAGACTACATATATAATTATTAAATACATCTGGGTTATTCTGTAATTAGTTATTCTTCAGCTCTCTATATATACAGCTGTAACCCCTTCAATATCAATAAGATCAATTATTATTAAATTATATCATGGTATCAAAGCTAGGGTTTCTTCTTCCGCCCAAACCCTAATCTCTCCTCTTTTCCGACGTGTGTGCGCCGCCGCCACCGTCTACACCACGCCGCACGGCCTCCCTCCTCCGCCGTAGGTCGGCGCCATGGACAAGGTTGTTGATCCTCTGTCAAATTTACCGTCTGGAGTAAAATTACTGCTCAGGAATCTCCACAATCTCATCCCCGAAAAATTATCTGACAACAACTACCCGGCCTGGGCACTTAACGTCCGCACCGCCCTCGCAACCAACTTGCTGCTCGGATGGATTGACGGTGCGGAGAAGCCGCCGCCCGAGACAGCCGAGGAGGACGGCGTCATACTCCCAAATCCCGACTACCTTCCGTGGATGATCGTAGACACTCAGATCCGAGCCTGTCTTCTCGCCGTTATTAGCCCCTCTGTGCACAAACACGCCCGGGGTTTTCTCACATCGGCTTCACTTTGGGACGCACTAGCCACAAGGTACAACTCTGTGTCCACGGCTCATATTTTTCAGTTGCGTGACAGATTGCATACTCTTCGGAAGGGAACGAAGACGATGACTCAATACCTTGATGATGTGGCCTCTATTCTGTCTGACCTAGATGCTGTGAACGAGATTATTCCTGAACGAGACGTGGTGAATGCCGTGATACGTGGTCTCCCGTCTGGCTATTCCTCTCTCAAACAGCATATTCGCCTCTCACCTGTCGAAATCACTCTGAATCAACTGTCTGGATGGCTTAATGCAGAAGAATTGAATCTAGACATGGAACACAAATTACTGCTCGGAGAAGCCAGTTCCACCCCTGGCGTCACGGCTCTTTACTCGGCTGGCCGCGGGGGCTCGGCCAGGGGTCGCGGTGACGATCGCCGTAACCAAGGGCGAGGCAGCGGCGGCGGTGACCGTCGGAACGCCGAGCAGCAAGGCAGAGGCGGGCCTCCACCGAGGGACGGCTTCCAGTCAGGCCGCGGACAGGGACGAGGAAACCAGCGGGGGCCCACACGAGATCTTCCGACGTGCCAAATTTGTGCTAAACGGGGCCATTCTGCGGCTAATTGCTGGTATCGTTATGATGACTCGCAGAATGTAAATCGCCAGTCCGGCGGATCAAGGGCGATGCATGCGTCCACAAACGCTCAATCTGGCGATTGGTATCTAGACACAGGTGCTAACACCCATGTGACGTCGGATTATTCACAACTTCAAGCTCCTCATCCGTATCATGGCTCAGAAACTATTACAGTAGGCAATGGTCAATCTCTTCCCATCACAAACACCGGCTTTGGGTATGTCTATACCCCAAATGGTAAATTTCATCTCTCAACCCTTCACCACGTCCCTTCCCTCACATCCAATCTTTTATCTGTTTATCGATTTACTAAAGAAAATAACTGCACCCTCATTTTTAATGACACCAATTTCCAGATAGTGGACAATACCACGAACCGGGTGCGGTACACGGGCCGCTGTGAGCATGGGCTATACACTCTTCCATCCAGGTCTCCGTCTGTTGTGAGTCAAGCCATTCTCTCGTCCACCTGGCATCGCCGGCTTGGGCACCCATCATCCGCCATCACCAAATCCATTTTATCTTCCTTAGGTTTTAATTTTTCAGGGAAATTACATTGCGAGTCCTGTTCAGTGTCTAAATCTTGTCGTTTACCTTTTTCACTGTCTGAACACAAGGCCACTGCGCCATTTCAATTAATTCATTCTGATGTTTGGGGTCCAACCTCAGTTCCTTCTGTTCAAGGTTTTTGTTATTATATCTGTTTTGTTGATGATTACAGTAAATTCACTTGGCTTTATTCTCTGAAATTTAAATCCGAAGCTTATACTGTTTTTGTCAACTTTGACCGAATGGTTCAAAATCAATTTAATGCCAAAATCAAAATTTTTCGAAGTGACAATGGCAAAGAATTTGTCACCAATGCATTTGGTGTTTTTCTTCAAAGTCTAGGGGCTCTTCATCACACTTCATGTCCATATACCCCTGAACAAAATGGCGTTGCTGAGCGCAAACACCGTCACCTAATAGAAACAATTGTTGCGCTCCTCCATGATTCCACCTTACCTGTTTCCTTTTGGGTTGATGCCCTTGCTACTGCCAACTACCTCATAAATCGCATGCCCACTCACACTCTCTCCAACTCCACTCCATATGCCCGTCTCTACAATCATCCACCCGACTACATCCATCTCCGCCCGTTTGGGTGTCTGGTTTATCCCTGGTTGCGTCCACACACTCAACATAAACTTCAACCTCGGTCCACCCCTTGTGTCTTTCTAGGCTATCATCCCACTATCAAAGGTTACAAATGTTTCGATCCTGTATCTCAGAAAACATATGTTTCCCGTCATGTTCGTTTTGTGGAGGAACAATTTCCTTACACAAGTCTTTCCTCTACTCCATACTCCCCCAATCAACTTGGCATTGTGCCATTATTTCCGTCCTTTTCACACGCTCATGCTCCGGCTCACTCGGCACCTAACCCGGTACCCCACTACGCCACTACCCACTCGAACCAACCACCCACCCACCCGAACCCCCAAACCCCCCACCCGAACACCCAGCCGACTGCCACACAACCCACCACTTCCCTACATCATACTCCTAACACACATACAACCACCCCATCCACCGCTGCACATCCCAGCTCCCACGGCAGCCCCACCCAACCCCCGTCCACACATCATACAACTCCACCACCCCTTCCTAATCACCCTCCACTCAACACTCACCCTATGACAACCCGAGCCAAGGCCGGTACCTTCAAACCCAAAGTCTACCACACTCAAATACCCTTTGATGCACATCCCATCACTGAGCCTACTACCTACAACCAAGCCTCCAAAAATAGTTTCTGGTGCCAAGCTATGGATGAGGAATTTCAGGCTCTGAATGAACAACGTACATGGGATTTGGTACCTCTGCCTAGTAACCGAAAGTCTATTGGGTGCAAATGGGTGTTTCGCATCAAACGAAATTCAGATGGATCTTTTTCTCGCTATAAAGCACGTCTGGTTGCAAAAGGGTATCATCAGGAGTATGGTGTGGATTATAAGGAGACCTTCAGCCCTGTTGTTAAGCAACAGACTATTCGTCTGGTCTTGTCTCTTGCTCTTCACTATGATTGGCCGCTTCATCAGTTAGACGTCAGCAATGCCTTTCTTCATGGTCATCTTGAGGAAGACATCTATATGGTTCAGCCACCGGGATATGTTAATCCCAACCGTCCTCACTATGTTTGCAAGCTTCGCAAATCACTGTATGGCCTGAAACAGGCCCCACGTGCCTGGTACACACGCCTCTCTACTTTTCTGCAGGGTCTTGGTTTTCGCACCTACCATCATGACAACAGCCTCTTCAACCTTCACTGTTCTCGAGGGACAGTCATCATTCTTATCTATGTGGATGATATTGTTATTACAGGCAGCTCGTCATCACTCATCACTGAAATTACTGAGGCTATGCATCGTGACTTCAAACTTAAGGACCTCGGTCCTCTGGAGTTCTTTCTTGGCCTCGAACTCATCCGCAAATCGGGAACCATATTGATGCATCAGACAAAATATACCCTTGAACTTCTAAATCGAGCTGGAATGACAGACTGCAAACCCGCGGTCACTCCCATGGCAGTCCGCCAATCCCCAGGGCCGAATACTCCCTTTGCCGATCCTACACTATATCGGAGCCTCGTCGGTGGACTTCATTATCTTGCTGTTACTCGTCCGGACATCCAATATGCAGTCAATCGAGTCTCCCAATCAATGCATGCTCCCACAGAACAACACTTTCAGGCCTTGAAACGCATTCTGCGCTATCTTAAAGGTACTCTTCAATGTGGAATTTTATTTCAAAAGGGCTCGTTTGATATATCTGTTTTTTCTGATTCGGATTGGGCTAACGACAAAGATGATCGGAAGTCCACTACTGGATATATTGTTATGATGGGACCGAATCTGATTTCCTGGTGCACCAAGAAGCAAACGCGAGTGTCCCGTTCCTCCACAGAAGCAGAATATCGTGCCATGGCTGCGGGTGTTGCTGAAGCCATATGGTTACGATACCTTACAGATGCACTTGGCATTCCCCCGACGAAACCACAGATTTATTGTGACAATCAGTCCACTATTTGTGTTACCAAAAATCTAGTCCTTCATGATCGTATGAAGCATGTTGGGTCCGACTGTCACTTTGTTCGCGATGAGGTACTTGCAGGAACGATGGCCACGCACTATGTCCCATCTACTGACCAGCTTGCTGATATTCTCACCAAGCCTCTTCCATTACAGCCTTTTCAGTATCTCTGCTCCAAGCTGCCCCTCGTTACCGCTGATCAGCTTGCGGGGGGATAATAGACTACATATATAATTATTAAATACATCTGGGTTATTCTGTAATTAGTTATTCTTCAGCTCTCTATATATACAGCTGTAACCCCTTCAATATCAATAAGATCAATTATTATTAAATTATATCAAATATTAACATGGATCTAACTAAAAGTCACCAATTTTAGCAGGCTATATATATATATATATATCAATCAATGTTTAGTCTAAAAATATTTACATGTAATTATCTTATGAATGATCTGATTGTGTAAATATTTCTACTGCGTCGATACTAAAAGAAGTGAGTATTAGTACAACAACATACATACCATAGGTTCACCACAAGCAATAGTCACATTGCCACAAGAATATTGTGGTACTTCTGTATAGGGATATGATTTAAATGCCTGCATATATTATAAATATAAGTATAGTAAATAATAACAGTAACATACTCAGTGTAATTCCAAGCCTTATATATCACTACCTGGAAAGAAATAGAGAAATTGTTTCCGATAAGTTTATCATATTTCACATAAATTTTTTTTTTCTTTCCAAAAGAGAAAAAGTAAGAGGAGAATATTGCTCACAATTGAAGGGGCCATCAGTTCAAATTGATTTGCTGCTCTTAAATTTTCACCCATGATTTGAGGCCTAACTTCTATTTCTTTTCCTTCTCTCTTGCAATCACTATCTGTTAATTGAAAAAAAAAATAAAAAAAATTGTTTACCTCTGTCTTAAATTATGTATCGTTTTCTGCTTCTTGAGATTTAAATTATTTAAATTTTGATCAATATTTTAAAATTATATCGTTTTTAAGATATGGATAAGGCTCTATAGTCACTATTAAGGGTGGGCATAGTATGGTATGATATCGTATTTGAAACTTTGGTATGGTAATTTCGGTATTTGATTTTTAAAAACATTATACCATTACCATACCATATTAATTCGGTATGTTACGGTATTTTGATGTTCGATTTCAGTATTTTACGGTATGACAATCGGTAACCATAGTTTGTTCAACTTTGACAATATATACTCATATATATAATAGAGTATTATTACTTCGACTTATCAAAAACATGTCTCAATTGTATCGTAATTACCCATTACACATGTAAAAATATTCAAAAAAAGTACAAACAACTCTTTTTGTTAGTCAATTAAAAAAAAAAAAAAAGACATTACAATCATGATAAAGTAGCCAAAGTTCCTATGTCTTAACATTTTTATACTAATACTAAGTTGTATATTTTTGTATGTGTATATATATAAATATATAGTTATATATATATACATATATATACATACACACACACACACATTATGTATATGTATATGTATATGTATATGTATATGCATGTATATATATATGTATATACTTCGGTATGCTATTCAGTATTTTGTATGTCATTTATAAATACCGAATACTGTGCCATATACTAAAAAATTTAAAATGTATACCAAATACCATAATAACAAAACCACGGTATCAAAATTTTTGATTTGGTATGGTAATTCAGTATATATATATATATATATATTTTGGTATGATATTTAGTATTTCAGTATGTCATTTATAAATACCGAATATCGTGTCATATACCAAAAAAAATTAAATTGTATACCATATACCATACCAAATATCATAATATCAAAACTACGGTATCAAAAATTTTGATTTGGTATGGTAATTCGGTATATACCATACCATGCCCACCTCTAGTCACTATCTTTTTCCAGTTTCTACTTGTGGAATTATCCTGAATATGTTGTTGTAGTTGTTGTCGTTCACCTTAATCGTACTAAGATCATGAAAGGAATTACAATTTATCTAATCCAGTTAATTAACTTTGAAGATTAGTTAAATTAATTCTCGAGAAAGGGAAAACACACTTATTTTAAAACGAAAAAAGTAGTGGAAATTAAAGTAATGATAAAAATATACATAAAAGTTGCAATGTTATACCTGATTTTTGAAACATTGTACGTTCCATTTCTGCATATGTACCAGCTCTCATTTCTGATCATAATAATAAAAATGAAAAAAAATTATAAATTGAAAATCTTTTCCAAACATTATTCTTGTCAATATTATGAATCTTTTATAATATCCATATTGAGTTTAATTAATTAGACAGTAAAACATAAGAAAAAGGGTACACCAAGATATTATAGTGGATTTAAACAAAAATAAATAAATAAATTATAGATGGAGTAATTTATAGTATTATGTTGTTGGTTATTATATTCGGATTGTGGATCGTACATGTGGACTGACCTAATCTAGTTAAAAAGAGATGAGCACATTTTAAGTGATGTATTATTTTAATTTGTTGACGTACATAAAGTTAAACTCAATAAATTTTCATCATACTATACAATTTTTTTTAAAATTTTTTTTTAATCTTTACTTCATCAGGAATCAGATCAAAAGTAGTTTCTCAAATTAATTATCCCAATAGGAAGCAAATAACAAAAGTTTGAGAAGAACCCTACCATTTAAATTTTGATCTCATAAAAACAATTAGGCATACTAAAATCGAGAGCAAAATACTGATAGAATTGTTAAGAGACTTGTCTAAACAACAAGATATAATAATCATTGAAACTTTTGGCTATTATCATCATAACATGCTTTGTAGAAACTCACAATCACAACATATTACGATGATATCAGCAGAATCTGATCGTAAATTTCGACAGATCGCCAGAATTTTCAGACATAAATGGAGAAGAAGAAGAATTATTGATGATATACAACAATAACAATAACTACATCTCGATTCCAATAAATTGAAATCAGCTATATCATTCTCATCACTAATTATATATTACCACAAATTAACATCTATATATAGTTGTAAACACAATAACACCAAAAATTAACAAGCAATTCTTCCCACATCAACCAAAAAATAATAGTCAAGAAAAAAATATAATCAAGAAGAATCCATTTACCCCTTTATGCCAACACAATTGAATCAAGAAAATGATAGTAGTAGACATGTCAAGCTAAATTTGGAAAGATAATAAAATTTTTATAACTTTCCTCATCAAGCAAAAAAAAAATAAAAAAAAATAAAGAGGAAAATTAAAGAAAGACTCACATGAGATAATTGATTGGGAAAGACAATATATGTTAATGATAAGCTTTCTGTTTGTGGAAATATTGCAACGACTATATAAAGATTAAATATATATATGGGGTTTAATTTGGTGCATTCATAATTATATTGTGCATGCTGAGTCCTTATACTAATAGACAAAAAATAAATAAATATATATATATAGAAAAAGAAGAATCAAAGAAGAGAAGATAAGAAAGTGATGTGTGAATATTTTTATTTTTATATAATAAAACACAATCTAGGATTAATACTGCAAGACAATGATGTGTCCATTATTCTAATATTAAATGACTAAAAGGCACTTGTTTAATATTCTTTTTTTTTTTAGCTACTTAATAAAATTATAATTTCACGTGTGATGGAATGACAAGTATTCTTCAATTCTTAATTAAAGATTCTGGATTCGAGCGTTTGATATGTAGTCGGCCTTTAGTAGATAAAGTTTTATCTTCGAAGCGAGATTTTCCAATGTAAATTTAGATTAATTAAACTACAGAGCGAATATTTGAAAAATATATCAGAAAAATAAAATAAAATAAAATTGTGAGATGATTTTTTAATTCATTAAATAATATGTCAAGAATCATGACACAAGATAAGGTCATCTTGTAAGATTTTTTTGAGAATTATACCTACTTAATGAGAATTTGAGTAACCTATATCAGAACCTTCTTTTATTAAATGAGAAAATGAATTTTACTAACCATATCTTAGTCAATAATGTCATACTAATAAAATACTTCAATGGTAGTTCAAACTCAAACCAAAATTTTTGAATTGTAAAAAATACAGTTCGATGCATGAAGTATTCTATATTAATAGATGTATCAACCTATGATTTCACTGTTTGAACTTGTTACTTATAAGTTATATATACTAAAGCTCCCTTTAAAAAACTTTGCATTATGATTAAACAAATACTTTGAAAATCTAATTAAGTTGTATCTTTTATTTATTAATCATTCACTGAATCAATTAATTTAAATTCATCTTATAGATGACCCTTTAAATCGCGGAAGAAACGTTCTTCTTATTAAAAATTTCTTTATTTTTGGTAATAGCTCGAACACAAGATCTCTATTATTCCACCATGACATTGAAATCATACTCCTAAATGCCCTTTACGTGTATTGTGTGCTGCTCAAACATAATGTTACAATTTGTGATTTACTCCCTCTGTCTTAATTTACGTAATAATATAAAAAAGAATGTTACCTTTTTGTTTAATGAAATATAAATATCTAAGATTTATTTTAAATCATAGTAATTAAATTTTTTTTTTCCTTAACTTTGTGTTAAGCCGAATGATTTTTTCCCCCCTCCCTATAGGGGGAGTTTTTAAATTTTTATTTTCTAAATGATTCAAACTCACAATTTTAAAATTGAAAATTTTATAGGGCTAAACATGTAAAAACAAAAAAAAAAGATAAAATAGTGATAAAGAAAGACAAGACAATAATGGCAAAAATATTGAGAATACCTATATTAGAAAGTGGCAAACGTGTCCTTTATAAATAGTGAAATCTTTTAACTTTTAGCCCCACATATTCCATTTTTTCTAAACTTAAATTGCCACGTGTGTACGGTCCTTTTTTTTTTTAATTATTATCTGGAAGCGTGATGACTCAACAGTCAACATAACGGCGCAACGCCGTTAAGTGCGGTTCTCGTTTGTCTTGTCGGGTTATTAGGTGGCAAACGTTTACCAATAATGTATAACGTTTGTTGGCATCAACGTCATCGTTGAACTCCCATCATCCTTAATTTAGAGTTGTGTTATTTTATTTTATTATTTATTTTTATATTTTTTTTATTTATTATAATGTTATTTATACTGAGTGGAGAGTCAATCAAAAATAATCTCTTTGCTTCATCTAAGGAAATGGTATTATGAACTGCGTATACTTTATCTTCTTCAGATCCCACTTTGTAAAAATACACAAGATATATATGTTGTTGTTGTTATTTATCAATTATAACATTTCTCACCAGCATGAGTTGTGATGAGATCGTTGAACTTCGATCCCTCCACTCTTAATTTGCAGTTGCGTTATCTTGTTTTATTATTTAATTTATATTTTTTAATTTGTTATATACTGTTATCTGTTCTGAGTTGAAGGTTTATCAAAAATGATCTCTTTACTTCATATGAGGTATGGTAGCATGAATTGCGTACACTTTACCCTCTCAAACTCCACTTTTGAAAGTTATGATCTAACAATCTTTCAATATTTATGTTTCTGTAAATCATTTCATTAAGAGCAAAAAGGAAATCCTAAATTTAGATTTTTTCTAATTAGAATAAAATGACATTCTTTCGGAACAGTGTCAAACAGAAAGGTCGTCAGACAAAATAGGACAGAGTTATATGTATATTTTTCCGCTGGAAAAATTCAGAATCCCTTGACTTCAACCTAACTCCGCCCCTAAGCATCAACCACGAAAATTGAGATTTGTAATACGTAAAACGAATTTAGTCGAACTCCGATACGAATATTGAATAAGAAATAAAAGATGACATTTCACGGGTCTTTATGATAGGGACCGTTAACTTTCCACGCGTCCACTTTAAACAAATAATGGACTAAAAATTTCTGCTATTATAAATGTGGCCAAACAAGTGTGCCATTATGGAAACATGAAATGAAAATGAATAGTTCCTAACCTTATCACTTTCACTTATGATTTAATAATTAAGGATTTTGGTTTTATATTAAGCTTTACGTATCCTTAGTAGGGAGCGTTATTTCCTATATTAAGGTTTACGTATATACTTATTTCCTTAATTTTGAATTTCATAACAATAATTTTATAATTACATAATATAGTAAGTTGTATTTTATAGTTTTGCAAACTGTTGCTACAAAAATACAATTACATATGATTTTTACTGCCCTTATGGTCGATATGTATTTTGTATTTTTACAAACTGTTTCTACAAAAATATAAATACATATGCTACAAAATGTAATTTGATAAAAGTGTTGTTATTTTTTGTAATTTAATACTTAAGTATGTTACTTTATGTATAAAATAGTAGAGTTAAAAGGAGGGTTCGACCCATAATTAATTTACTAGCATTTCACATTGTATTTTTCGATTCATTATTGAAAAACAGGATCTTATTAGCATTAAATTATTACTAATTATTCATGAACCACGTGATTTTAAAACCAAAATGGAAAGAAAAATTTGAAAGTGATTTATGATGTTCTAGATGCTAAGTATATATAATAAAATTCAATGACACTTCCCTCTCACACAAATTCTAATTATATGATGCTTGATGTTTTTGTGTGGCTGAGTATGTCACAGCTCACAATTTCTTTTTTGGTTTAAAGATTATAGTTTTAAAGAATTTTACACAATTATATTACTAATTATCCTACATAGAATGGATCAGATGAGTTATTCAGATGGTAATTATCCTACATCTCTAACCTAAAGGTTGTGAGTTTGTGTCTCGAGGAAGTAAAAGGTAGGCGTTTTTAGGGAGGGATTAAAAAAGTAATTTTAACGTAGAATAAATGGTATAATAAGTATATATAGCTTCGATCTTTTGTTTTTTTTTGAAGAAAATATGTGATGACTATGAAGTGCTAACACGTATACATCATGGCTGAGTTAATTAAGAGAGCAAAAAGGCGATTTGGTGTACTAAAATCTCGTCGTGCGTAGGGTTTATAGAAGAGTCGGGTTACAAAAGTCTATTATACGCAACCTTATAATGTATTCTTACAAATAGCTGTTTCCACAACTCGAACTCATAACCTCCTAAACACGTGACAAAAACTTTACTAGTTACATCAACGCTCCCAAAAATGGACTTCTCCATTAAACTTTGACTTTTCTAGGAGTGTTAGTTTTTCTCTTTGAGCACCTAACACTAAGTTCTACAACTCGAACGACCTCCTGAACACGTGACAGTAATTTTACTAGTTACGTCAACGCTCCCTCCTCTAATAAAATTTGACTTTTCTATTAGTTGTATTCTTTGTGCACCTAACACAGTTCATACTAGCTCTTTGAGCAACTAACACTATGTTCAAAGACTTTAATGAGACAAAAAAGTAGTATTGTAAACTTTGGTGATGTCAAACTAGATCCTTTAAAAACAAAACGCAGTTCGGTACATTAAAACTACCGCTATATGCGATGTCAGGGGAAGAGCTCCATCATAAGAGTGTATCATACGCAGCCTTACCTTACTTTTCTGTCAGAGGCTGTTCTAAGACTTAAACCCATGACCTCCTGATCACATGGCAACAACTTTACCAGCTACTCCAAGGCACTGAATCCTTTAAGGTGAATATAAGCTTGTTGAAATTTAGAGCCTTACCTTTGAGAATTGTTGAAGCTTCTTGTTCTTTAAGATCCTTGTGGCTGAAATTCTTTGAACTTTGCTTTTGATATTTGTTACATGGATGTTGTTGTGTACTTTAGAGACAGAGAAGAAGTGAAAAGTGGGAAATTAAGGCAAATCTCTTTACTGTTGAGGATGCCCAAGTGGATGGTGGATACAAGTCCCATGTGTTGGACCATCTGACTGACTCTATTAATGAGGGAGACATATGAACCTAGGACCAGTGGCGGAGCCACCTTTGTCCAAACGCGATGAAAATTAGACCCTGTAGATTGATAATGTCTATACGTTTACTTTTTTTTATTTGACTTCCCTTTGTGAAAATCTTAATTCCGACTAAGACGTGTGCTTAGCTGAGGTGAATTTGGGGTCATATATTTTGGTGCTAAGTACTGACAAAGCAACTGGAGAGGTTTATGTAGAGGCTGATCGAGTACCAGTGCTGCACTCGTATAGGATCCTCCAAAATTGCATAGCTTTTAGAGGATCCAACCCTCACTTGACAGTATTTTGGAAGAGTCCAAGCTACATAGATGATATCGTCTAATGAATTGTTGTACTAACTACTAACACAAGAATTTAAAGATTACAGCTAGCCACATTACAATAGAAATTTCTGATACCAATGGAAACAAGAAAGAAACATATATACAGAAGAAGATTCCTTAACGAATTGTGTATTTCTGTATTCCCAATAACTCAATTTTTATTAAGTATATGAATAAAATTCACCTACATATCCATGTATAAAACAAGAAACAGACTATACAAAGTGAATTAACAATAGTGTCAATAACTGCTGTGCATACTAATCAAACAAATCAGATGCCCAACTGAAGTCTGCTGCAATAAAGTCATCAATGTCAAATAATCCCTCCATTGAGAAGCACTCGTCACTGTTTATGGCTAACGGGGCCGTTGGCTCAGTAAAAGTAATAGGTGCTGCCTCTTCAAGATTCTGCACTTGATCCTCACAACACGCTGACCACTGATCAGACACAAATGCGGCAACATCAGTATTTCCGTCATTAAGTACCATACAAGTACTTCCAATCTGCTGAGGAAGTTGATAATTGCATCCAGATTCATCAATGCAGCTAGGCAACTGGGGCTGCGTTCCAACATCGTTCAGCAGATCAGCCAATGTTGATGAAAAATCAGCCCCTGTGTAACAATCAATGTCATAGTCTTGAAAATTTGTTGCCCCTTTCTCTGAATAACTTGTAACATCGTCATTATGATGTTGAGCTGAAGACACCATCTCATCGATAGTCTGCACCTGATTGATCAATTGTTCACTATTTTGATCTTGTTGAAACTCATGAAACACATTGTTATGTTCAGATGATGTGAATGAATTTAAAAGACACGAATCATGTTGTTGAGTTGTCAGAAGCGTGCCATCCATGGAAGCACCAACCTCGTTTCCACTAGGAATTTCCATAGGCATATAATCTCCCAATTCCTTATGATCACGAGCATGTACATTAATGCAGATAGGCAACTGGGGCTGTGTTCCACTATCGTTCTGCAGATCAGCCAATGTTGATGAAAAATTAGCCCCTGTATAGTCCTGAAAATCTGTTGCCCCTTCCTCCGAATAACTTGTAACATCGCCATTATGATACTGAGCAAAAGGCACTATCTCTTCAATATTGTTTCCTTGGACGACGTTTACTTGTTCACTATTTTGATCTTGTTGCAACTCTTGAAACGCATTATTATGTTCAGATGATGTGCATGGATAAACCGGACACGAATCCTGGAAATTCACTGTCCCTTGCTCGATATAACTTGCAACATAGCCATTATGATTTTGAGCAAAAGGTGCCACGTCTTCAATATTCTGCACCTGATTGATCAATTGTTCACTATTTTGATCTTGCTGCAACTCTTGAAACACATTATTATGTTTGTGTTGTTGAGTTGTCTGAAGCGTGGCATCCATGGCAGCAGCAACAACCTCGTCTCCACTGGTAATTTCCATAGGCATACAATCTCCCAATTCCTTATGATCTCGAGCATGCACATTAATCTTACCCTTAACGCAACACAAAACAACGTCCTCATATTGAATTAAACACCGTCGCCTTAACGCCTTTAGGATCTTCTCATCGAGACTGTATTCTCTCATAGTCCAAACAACATCATCAGCTTGATAACCTTTGTATTGACATCTATAATTCTTCTTCGATCCAACTAACTTTAATCCATCATAAACTGATTTTTCGCCGTCGAGCCCCTTCCACGATCCTCCTCCAATCACGGTCCGGATAAACCTCCTACCATCCGATTTCTTCTTCTTCAACTTAGTAAAGAAATATTTAACGTTTTTAGTATCTCCATCCCCTCCTGTCGAATTGCTTTCGAATATATCCCATGGCTTCTTGTTCCCATAAAGATCGTCAAGTCGAATATTATCACACGAGTAATTCTTGCATGAAACGAATTTGAGTAGATAACGAATAAGCTCTTCATCCGTAGGATGAAACCGGATTCCCAATATTTCCATTACTGGATATTTGAAGAAGTTAAGCTGAAAGAATAGATGTTAAGAAGAAACTTTTTACGTGACTGCTAAGGCTGTTAATACTCTCAAATTGTTCTATTTATAAGTAAGGGTTAGGGACTTTGCTTAAGGCGGGAAGTAACTAACTAACTAACCCTAAATCAACCTAATTAAGCAATTATTAGGAAAAGGAGTTTAATGCTTTGTTTAATGTTTTAATACATGTAGTAATAGTTAGTTAAACGGCGGGAAATTAATAACTAAAAAATGGAAATCACTTTTCAACTATAATTGGGAAATTTCTAATATTCCACGTGAGTTCAGTTACTTGTTTTTGCAAATTTCCTAGAATAGTCCTCCCTTTCTATTTGTTTGACCTACTTTTCTTTTTAGTCAATTTTTAAAAAGATGGAACTTTTTCATTTTTTTAAGCAACGCTTTAATTCCAATTTTCTACATGACATATTTAAGGCCGCAAGATCCAAAAGTCGTCATTACTTTCTTAAAATCCATGTCAAGTCAAAATAGATCAATAAAATCGAAATGAAGAAAGTATTTTATTTCAAAATCAAATATGCAAACCAACTAATTATAATGAAAAAAAGTAAATATGATGGTTTGAAATTAACACTTAAATTGTTCGATATCTAGTACCCTCTTTGAGGCTTCAATTAATCCTGGTTCATGTTGTGTAACACGCTTTCTAAAAGCATTTTTTCATTTTGAAGGCTCGAACTCAATACTTCAAATTAAAGGTGAAAGGAAAAATTTTCGTAAATATATGTAGGAGCTCCTTGCATGAGCGTCACTTATTGTCTCTTTGGTATATGTTGAATATTATAAATGATTAGAAATATACGAGGCTACTTCTCTGCATGTAAATATCGTTTTTGTATTGTTATTAGCTTCCCTATATGGATGGCTAATAATCCAGGGAAGTAGGGACATCGATGATGATATCACACACCGTATTGGTGCATTATGGATGAAGTGGAGTGACTTGCCTTTTAAGTATTATACGATAAAAAGATACAACCTAAATTTAAAGGTAAGTTTTATAGAGTGGTGGTCAAACCGATGTTGTATGGGGCGGAGTGTTGGCCAGTCAAAAACTCCCATATTAAGAAGATGCATGTTGCGGAAATGAGGATGTTGAGATGGATGTGTGGGCACACTAGGTGCGACAAGATTAGGAATGGCGAAATTTGAAATAAGGTGTGAGTGGCCTCCATGGTGGACAAAATGAGGGAAGTGAGATTAGGATTGTTGGACATGTAAAAAGGCGTGGTGCAGATGCCCCAGTGAGTTAGTGCGAGAGGTTAGATATAGTCGGCACGAAGAGAGGTAGAGGTAGGTCGAAGAATTATTGGGAAAGTGATTACACAGGACATGGCACAACTTCAGGTTACTGAGGACATGACCTTAGATAGTAAGGTGTGGAGGGACGTGTATTAGGGTCGAAGGTTTGTAGGGTAGGAGTGTTGTCGTGTTCTTCGAGGGCTTAGGTTTGTAGGTGTTTATCCTTGTACTAGTCGTAGTATTGTAGTCCTTGCTTGTGATATCTATCATGGTATGTTCTTTATTGTCGTGTTGTCGTGTTCTTGCTTCTTCCTAGGGAAAGGCAATCATCTCTCTCTCTCTCTCTAACGTTCACCTATACACAGCTTCTAACGTTCACGCCCGCCCCCCCTCCCCCCCTTGGCTGACCGGACTTTCGACGCCGTTGACGGCGTCGATTAAGCCGGAGAAGGTAAGGTCATACCCCTCTCTCCCATCCCAGATCTCCCTCGCCTCGTCGCTGCTCTCCCATCCCAGATCTCCCTCTCCTCGTCGTTGCGGTCGTCGACGGACTTAGGGCCCCGGCCGGCTAGACTTTCGGCAACAGCGTAGGGTTCCATCTGTGGAAAAAGGTTGGTCCACCAGGTGGTTCAAGGGCAGCAGACGTACCAACAGCCTTTCCGGCGTGCTCCGGCGTACTCCGGCGACTTTACAGCGACACCCCGGAGACGTACTAACAGTCCGTTTACCAGCTACTTTATTTCGGTAACAATCTTTTGACATCAGTTTGATGGATCCAGCAGTCAGCAGATTTCGACAGTACCAGCGCTGACTCCGGTGGCACTCCGGCGAAGCTCCGGCGATAATATTCCGGTGATCAGCCTCGGCACCATTTTGCGGGGATCAAACATACCTCGCTGGAAAGGAGAGCTTGCTCTACAAGCGTAACCCGGTGACTTCTAACCTTTGTTATTGTCATACCCCAAATCCGATTGGAGCGGACTGGCACCCGTAGCCGAGGAGGCCCGGGAGAACCCGTTCATAACCTATACTTTCACATTTACATTACTTATGAAAATTAGAAATTTGGGCAGCACTTCGTTGTAAATAGAAGAAATAGTACCTGTATCAGCCCAGCAGACACGCATAAATATATATATATAAACAGTAATTGGCCGTCAGAGCCATCACGTCTATCAACCAAACACTCATATAGCTGTACAATATGTCTACAAAAGCCGCTACATAGATACACAACTGAGTTAGGGTCGGGACAAACTCCCGCCCACAAAAGACTTTTATACAAATACCAAAAAAACATATAGAAACGACTTGGGATGCCCCGAAACAACTAGAGCTCACCACTAACAACAGAATGTCCTGGCTCTTACTGTGGAGGTGTACGACCTGAAGTACCTGTTCCTGCAGGCATGAATACGGGTCCCCCGTGAGGGACGTCAGTACGGAAATATGTACTGAGTATGTAAGGCAGTGAGTATCAAGATGAGATACAAAAGATCAACAGAACCCAGATACCACTGAATAAATAGTATGAATAGACCACACTTAAAAGAGCTGATGGGATACCTGCACATTACTTTCATATCATTACTTCCCGGAATCCTTATCAATACATAACATATGTCATACAATGGCCAACTGATCAGTGGTACTAATACAATACATCAGGGACCACCCCTGGAATAGCATATATACATAAACTTTATAATACAATGGCCAACTGATCAGTGGTACTAATACAATACATCATATCATCAATTTAAAATACAGACATTCCATTTCTTAATTCAATTAATCTTTGAGATTGGTTACTCTGTGGTCACACCTTATGGAACTTGAAACCATGATACCTCAATAGGAAAAAAACATGTAAATAGGTAATCAATATCATGAAACTGAAGTAGAGAATCATGGATACCTCATTAAACCATTTCGGAGTCAACAATAGTATATGGACATTTTTTTTGACTAGCCGGACATCTTAAAAGTGAAAACAAGTTCAATTGGTAGTGTCGAAGATCATATGATGTTATTATGTGTCATGTGTCGTAGGACAATGTTGGAAGCTTACTTGAGAGTGCCATGGGTCATTATTCATGCCAAAGATTAGATAGAGTATGTCTTACATACCTTGATATAACCACTTCAATACAAGTCCAACTTGACTTCCCGTACTCTTCGAACACTTATCTACAATAAGTCATTTGTGGCAAACTAGTATTAGCAACCAAACCTTACCATTTAGGTATTAACTTCACCAAATAATGTCTAGGGAGTAATCCTTTAACTCATCAATAAGAGTGCTACATACATCCTCTTATACTCTTATTACATTCACATATCATGCATTTTCATGAAATATCCCACAACATCACTCTTAGCCTTTATTTCCCTTCTTAATCACCATCCAATACCAACATGATCACTAGGCATACATAACCACCAATATAATGATATATCACCACAATTCATCCTCCATAATCCAATACAACAACTTCCATAATTTACTACTAACAATTTATACAAAACAATTCATAACTATGTTTCTAGTTATCTTCCAACATCAAGACAATACTCATAATCCTTTATCAATACTTATTCATGGATAAGAATCAAGAATAAACAATATTCATACCTTAACAATGAACTCTTGTATTTAGAATCCTCCTTACATAACCATGGGGTGCTTCTCGAAGCTTTCGAGATGGTGAACACAACTACGGAACCAATTCGAATTTTCTACGGTTGAATCACAAAATATTTGAAGTTGAAATTAAGCTAGGGTTTCACCTTCTCTTAATAATTGGATGATATATGATATATATGAGGCTAAGTGTAGGTTTATAAAGACCCATTTTCGTCCAAGAGGTAATAAAAAATGACCATTTTGCCCTAAAAATTTAAATAAATCCGAATCTGTCCCCAGTGGACAGTTTTGACAGGCTGAAGTAAATCGATCATAACTCTTTGCTCCGGTATCGGATTCGGGTGAAACCAATTGCATTGGAAAGATAATTCAAAGGGCTTTCATTTGCATATAAATTATACCACCCAGTGCTTCCTGTACAAGGAGTTATGGTCGTTTAAAGGTGACCGAAAAATCTGTCCCACAATTCTGTTTTGTTTTTTGATAGGCTGTAGTAAAACGGGTATAGCTCCTTACTTAGACATTGGATTTGGATGAAACCAATTTCATCGGAAATAAGACTCTCGGAGATTTTCGTCGATATATAGCAGCTCACACAGTTCTTTTTGTACAAGGAGTTATGATCGTCTAAAGTTGATCCAAAAAAATAATTGCCTAGCTGCAGTAATTTTCCTGCAGATTTACTGTTCACAGGCTCCCCGACCACCGTTTTGAAATTTCGAATGTGTCGCTTATATGAAATACTCCTCTGTTTTGGGCAAACTTTATATCGTTGGAAATCTTATTCCAATACCTTCACATACAACTATTGACGGGATACTTCCGAACACCATAAACTTAATTTAACCCATACGCAAGCCTTTAGGACTCCATATAATCGTGATAAGTGTACGAAAAAATTTACGGGGTGTTACAGTTATGTCATTCTTTGTATTATTCTAGTATTACCTCCTGTATCTTGACTTGCGTTTGATTTGGTGATATTGTATGTTGTCGTTTCTTGCACTGCTTGTATTGGGTTATCGGCTTGGGGCTCTGTTTTTAGGGTTTGGGGTGTTGAGTCCATTGGTGTTTGCTCTCTATTTGAGTTTAGTTTTGTTTCTTGATTATTTCTTTGAATTTGTGTGAGCCTTGTATTTCTTGCTGCTGCTTTTTTACTACCATTGTTTATATTTTTGTATATTTACTTGTAGTAGTGGCTGTGTGCGTTGATGGTTGGATAGGGTCATGTCTGAGGGGGTTGGGGCGGGGGGCTGTTGCGGGGGCGGGGGAGGAGGAAAGGGCGGGAGGGGGAGGGAGGCCAAGGTTTGGCCTCAGGGGTGGTAGAGGAAGACGTGTGGGTAGGGATGGTAGGCTGAGGGTCGGGTCTTGGAATATAGGGACCCTTCAGGTTAAGTTCATAGAGCTTGTGAAGATCCTTAGAAAGAGGAGGATTAATATTGCGTGTGTTCAAGAGACCAAGTGGGTAGGGTTTAAGGCTAGGGATGTGGATGGTTACAAGCTTTGGTACTCGAGGAGCGAGAGGCGTAGGAATGGAGTTGGTATCTTAGTAGATAAAGAACTTAGAGATCAGGTAGTAGAGGTAAAGAGGATCAACGATAGGTTGATGACTATTAAGTTGGTCATCCGGGGGTTTACCCTGAACGTGTGTAGTGCTTATGCGCCGTAAGTGGGCTTGGAGGGGGAGGAAAAGATGCGGTTTTGGGAGGCGTTGGAGGAGGTGGTGAGAGGCGCGCCTAGCTCAGAGAAGATTATTATAGCAGGAGATTTCAACGGGCACATCGGGGCGTTACCGGGAGACTTTGGTGATGTGCATGGTGGTTTTGGTTTTGGGGAAAGAAATGAAGAGGGGGCTACCCTATTGGATTTTGCGAGGTCCTTTGGGCTGGTGGTGGTGAACTCGGGCTTCCCGAAGAAGGACGAACACCTGATCACCTTTTGAAGCGCGATAGCCAAGACCCAGATTGACTTTTTGTTGCTTAGGAAAGGGGATAGGGTGTTGTGTAAGGACTGTAAGGTCATCCCGAGTGAGAATCTTTCGACCCAGCATAGGCTCTTGGTTATGGATTTGGGTATAAAGAAGAATAGAAAGAGGAGGGGTGAGGAGTGTAGACCTAGAATTAAGTGGGGCGGTTTGACGCCAGTGAATGCGTTGGAGATAGGGGAGAAGTTGTCGGGAATAGGGGTGTGGGAGTGTAGGGGGGATGTGGATAGTATGTGGGATAGGGTGGCTAGGTGCATCAGGGAGAACGCTAGTGAGGTGTTGGGTGTTTCTAGGGGCCGGGCCGGGCATCACCGGGGGGAATGGTGGTGGAATAAAGAGGTTAAGAAGAAAGTGGGGACCAAGAAAGGGGCGTATGCTAAGTTGGTTGAGAGTAAGGACGAAGAAGAGAAGCGGATAAACAGGAAAGAGTACAAGTTAGCTAGGAAGGAGGCTAAGTTGGCAGTTACGGCGGCTAAGACGGCAGCTTTTGAGAGCTTGAATGCAGGGTTACAGGAGAAAGGAGGGGAAAAAAAGTTGTTTAGACTATCTAAGGCTAGGGAGAGGAAGGGTCGTGACCTCGACCAGGTGAAGTGCATTAAGGGGGAGGACGGTTCAGTGTTGGTGGAGGACGGACACATTAAGAATAGATGGCAGTCGTATTTCCATAGGCTCTTGAATGACGAAGGGGATAGAGCTATTGTGTTAGGGGAGCTGGAGCACTCAGAGGAGTGTCGGGATTTTAGTTATTGTAGACGTTTTAAGGTAGAAGAGGTTAGAGAGGCTGTTCGCAGGATGCGAAGGGGTAGGGCGACGGGGCCGGATGAGATTCCGATGGATTTTTGGAAGTTCGCTGGAGAGGCTGCTGTAAGGTGGTTGATTGGATTGTTTAATGAAATCTTCAAGACGGCAAAAATGCCCGAGGCTTGGAGGTGGAGTACCATGATCCCTCTTTATAAGAATAAGGGTGACATTCAGAGTTGCAATAACTATAGGGGGATTAAGTTATTGAGTCACGCTATGAAGATTTGGGAGAGAGTGGTTGAGGTGAGGCTGAGACGGATAGTGTCTATTTTGAAAAACCTGTTTGGATTTATGCCTAGCCGCTCGACGGCGGAGGCAATTCACCTGGTACGGAGGCTGGTGGAACAGTATAGGGAAAGGAAGAAGGACCTGCACATAGTGTTTATCGACCTGGAGAAGGCATACGACAAAGTCCCCAAGGAGGTGCTTTGGAGATGCTTGGAGGTGAGTCGAGTCCCGCAGGCATATATTAGATCAATTAAGGACATGTATGATGGAGCGAAAACTCAGGTGAGGACGGCGGGAGAAGACTCAGAGCATTTCACTGTCTTGACAGGATTGCATCAGGGATCTACTCTTAGTCCCTTTTTGTTTGCTTTGGTGATGGATATGTTGACGCGGCGTATCCAAGGGGAGGTGCCTTGGTGTATGCTTTTTGCAGATGATGTAGTTTTGATTGATGAGACGCGAGGGGGTGTGAATGATAAATTAGAGGTGTGGAGACAAACTCTTGAGTCTAAAGGGTTCAAGCTGAGCAGAAGCAAGACAGAGTACTTGAAATGCAAGTTTAATGACGGGAGGCTGGAGGATGAGGTAGTAGTGAAGTTGGAATCACAGGAGGTACGTAAGAGGGATAGTTTCAAGTATCTCGGGTCTGTGATTCAGGGTAACGATGAAATTGACGAGGATGTCTCGCACCGTATTGGGGCGGTATGGATGAAGTGGAAGCTCGCGTCGGGGGTGTTGTGTGATAAGAAGGTGTCGTCCAAGCTTAAAGGCAAATTCTACAGGGTGGTAGTCCGCCCGGCCATGTTGTATGGAGCAGAGTGTTGGCCAGTTAAGAACTCTCACATTCAAAAAATGAAGGTGGCAGAAATGCGGATGTTGCGTTGGATGTGTGGGCTGACTAAAGGGGATAGAGTTCGGAATGAGACTATCAGGGAGAAGGTTGGTGTGACTCCAGTGGAGATTAAGATGCGGGAAGTCCGATTGAGATGGTTCGGGCACGTGATGAGGAGGGGCATGGAAGCCCCGGTTCGTAGGTGTGAGAGGCTAGCTTTGGATGGTTTTAGGCGGGGTAAGGGTAGGCCGAAGAAGTACTGGGGTGAGGTGATTAGGTTGGACATGGAGCAGTTACAGCTCACCGAGGACATGACCCTAGATAGGAAGATCTGGAGGATGCGAATTAGGGCAGAAGGCTATGGCCAGTTTGGGTTGCTAGTGTAGGGAATTACTTGGTGGGGGTATTATCCTTGTTATGATACCTCGTTCCATGTCTTATTACGAATCTGTTTGCTTTTCTCTGTTTTTATCACTTATGGGTTTCGATCTATGTTATGACACCTTTGTTCTATGTTTTACTATGTATCTGTGTAGTATACCGTGTCTCGAGCCGGGGGTCTATCGGAAACAACCTTTCTATTTGTTTAGAGGTAGTGGTATGGACTGCGTACATCTTACCCCCCCCTCTCCCCAGACCCCACTATGTGGGAATACACTGGGTTTGTTGTTGTTGTTGTATATGTATATATACCTTGAAAAATTGAGATACAGTTAATATATAGTGCACCCATAAAATAACAAAGGAGCACCTTAGTGCACTGGCAGAAGTCAGTGCTTTTCGCCCATGTAACCAGGGATTGAACGTGGGTTCTCACGATATTTTTTAAAGATTATTACTAAAATTATAACATCAAAAATGTTGTGCTAGAATGGGGTTCAAACCTACAACCATATTGTATGGTGGACACACCTTGACCACTGAGCTACCACAATTAATTGTTCAAGAAGTTAAAAGTCAACATATTAATAATAAAGTTATGCTACTCCTATTTATTCTATATATTTATTTTTTCAGTACTATTCATGCCATTAACGACAAATCAAATATGATAATATCCCTTAATTGACACAGAAAATTTTGCTAACATCTATATTAAGATAATATTAATGCACCACAGTATTATCAAAAGTAAAAATGGCAAAAAAACTTCAAGGTCCATTGTGTTTAAGCATAAAGTACAAATAAAGTGTGAGATGTAATGAAAAAAAGCATAAAGAAAAAAAAAATATAAATAGCATGTATGATAAATATATGGACAAAGAAATTGACTCTTTTTTTGATAAAGTGAAATATCAATTGTTTAGTATTGGTCTCTTCAGAAAAGTCTCATTGACAAGGGAAAACATGCCTTAAAAATTAGAACATAAAGTGCACATTAAGCGAGGCAAACGCTCAATATACTTTGAGTCTGGCTTTCGGGCTTATGTGCGCCTTTGACAACACTTGTGCACCCACAGACTTCAAATTCTGGTTTGCCTCTGTATATAGGATTCATAGTAAAACTAATGCAGCTAGTTGGTATTTTCCCCATTTTTTTGAACAACAATATACCATATTCGCAAATGAAGTTTGGAAAGGGCAGAGTGCACTCGGAGTAACGTTTTAATGCTAAAACGTAACAGACAGTAATAAATTTAACATTGGATTTGTACAAAGATCATGATGTGACAGAGTTGTGGAGTCTTGTTACTCACAGTAATGTTTTATGTCAAAAACGTTACTGACAGTAACGATTCCTATTTTAATGTCAACCACAACTCTTTTTGGTCCGTTAACTTTTTTTAAAGCATAATACGTCAGTGGAAACAACGTTTATACTAATCTGGTAAAGTTTCAAAAAAACATCTTACTTTGATGAATTGATTTAAAAATTAACTTATTTTGGTCCAGATGTCCTTAGACAACGTTCACTTGTTCACTGTTTTGGTTTTGTTGCAACTGAAAGGTGTTGTGGTCACATAATGTGAATGGATAAACCGCACAGGAATTCAATATGTAACACGTGATTTTTGATCCTCCCTAAATTTTAACTTGTCTATCAATATTAAATATTTATATTTATATTTATATTTATATTTAATTATATATTATTTTAATTTTAATTTCTATTTTTATTTTAATTTTAATTAATATAAAATTAAAATATATATGTTTTCTATTATAAATTTTAATAAATAAATTAATAATTTGAATATTATTTTATTATATTTGTTTTTGTCTATGTTGTTATTATGTTTTATTAAATATAAAATTAATTATTATTATTATTATTATTTTTAATCTTTTTTATTTGTTTTTATTAAATATAAAATTAATTAATTATTATTTTTATATTTATTATATTATTTATTTATTGATTTATTATTAATATTTTATAAATTAATTTGAATTTTAAAATCGCCCCCCTTATCTGATGAATAATCCCCCCTTAAAGTAAGTGTTCCCCAAAAGTCCCCATATATAAGGACTTTTCAACCTGTAAAAAAGAAAAAGAAAAAGAAAAAAGAACTCAGCCAGATAGAAATCAGATACTGAACAGAAAACAATCAAAGTAAAAAGAGAGAGGAAGTGGAATATTCAAGATCATCGGAAAAAAAAAGGTCAATCGTAGGAATTTCGTTTGACTTTCCGGAGCAGCATTCAAATTTCTGATTTAATTCATATCAGTTTTTTTATTTTATTTTTTTCAATCTTATATTATTTACGTTTTAAGTTTATTTGTAAAAAAAAAATATGTATGAAAGTATGCAAGTGATTCTATGTATTATTCAATCTGTATAATTAATTAATTATGTGAATTTAGCATTGTTACGTATTGTGTGATTAAATCATCGAATATAATATTGTACTATGTTAAATATTGTTTTATTAAAAATGAAAAGGAAAAATTAAAAATAAATGCACAGACTATGCATGCACACATGATCCATTTTCTTCCTATAGAATTATATGCATATCATAGACTATTCATGTTCATATTCACATGACTTCATATATATATTCACTGTTATATGCATCAACAAATTCACGTATTTATAAATTTTATTTTATTTTTATTCCACGTATTATTACATAAATGCATATGATTAAAAAATAGCAAAAAAAAAAATCAGTAGAAAAATGTGATTAAAAATTAGAAAAGGTAGACACAATCGAAAAGAAAAACTCTTCCGGCGAGTTTTCGCCGGAAACTTGCCGAAAATGGCGAAATATGGCCAGCGCCGACCAGTCACCACCACCGGCAAAGCCACAACGGCGAATCAACTGCCACCCCACCGGCAAACGTCGTCGCATCTTCACACCGAAATCAATAACCCGCAACCCAAAACTCCTTCCTCATCGTCCTACATACCAGATCTAATCACCACTGTCTCTACTCTATTTCCGTTACTGGCGATGCCAATAATGGCGAAGCCATGGACAGCGACGCACAGCCATCGCCACCGTCGTTCCCTTCTCCTCTTTCCCGTTATCTTCTCTCCCATTTTCCTCAACGATCGGTGGAAACGCCACTTCGGTGCCCCCCTTTTCTTCTTTTTCCTTTTCCTTTCCCCGTCGTCACTGCTGCTGCCACGATTCAGAAAATCCATGGACTTTTTTTGTGTAAACTTATCAAAAAAATATATATATATTATATACAATTTGTTGAAGTATAAAATGGTTTACAATTATTTATTTATATATGTGTGTTTTAATTTATTATTATCATCATTTATTTATTTAAATTAATTAAATAACAGTAGACTTAAAGATTATATTAAAATTTGTATTATATAGTTAGTTTTTTTTTATATATATTTTTTTATTATTATTATTTTATTTTATATTTATTATTATATTATCATTAACAAATATTGATAATTATTTGTTAAAAAATGAATTTTGGTCAAGTTAATTTACAAGTGACAAACTAAAGTTTTAATATTAGGTAAATTTTAGACATGTTTAATATATTTGTCTCAATTAAGAATGCGGCATACGCATCTTTTTGAGATATTTAAAAATTCATGGATACAATAATGCACTTTGACAAATATTTTTTCTAAAATTACTTTTTTATTTTAATACAGATTTTAGATATTAAAAATGAGCAAATTTAAGACTTAACATAGTTTATCAAAATAGTTTTAGTTAAGTATAAGTCAATAAAAGCAACTGTGCTAGAACCACGGGACTCGAGGGGTGCCTCACACCTTCCCTTCGGTCAACAGAATTCCTTACCCGGTCTTCTGTTTTCGCAAACCAATAAAGAGTCATTTGCTTTTGATTATGGATTCAAAAAGGTGACTTGGAACACTATAACTCAATTCCAAGTGGCGACTTGAAACTAAAATAATCTCTATTCAATATCGTCACTTTAATTGGAAAAACCCTTCGACCTCGGATCCCTTCGAGTGAAAAAGGGGCGTGACACGATCCGTTAATCCAATTTGCATCACTATATCCTTCAATTACCGTCGGATATTTATTATAATGCAAAGCATAGTCTTGAGTGTATTAAATACCCCAAAACTTTTTTCATTGCCATCCGATGAAGTTTTATTGGGATTACTCATGTACCGACTCAACTTACTAATAGCACATGCTATGTCTGGCCGTGTTCAATTTATGATATACATTAAACATTCCAACACTCGTGTGTAGTCCAACTGTGAGTAACTTTCACCTTCATTCTCTTAAAGTGCAAAGCTCACGTCCAATGGAGTCTTGACAATCCCAAATCCCAAATAGTTGAACTTGTCAAGCACCTTTTCGATGTAATGAGACCGTGACAACGCCAATCCTTGTGGAGTTTTATGGATTCTTATTCCTAAGATCTCATAAATAGTAATAGTAGTACAAGAAACACGAGATATTAGATAGTAACAAAACAATAATTAGTACTAGAACAAATCTACCACTGATCTACCCGAAACAACCAACATCGGCAAAACTCTAAAGCGTAGCACAACGACTACTAGTACGGACAAGAAGACAAAGCACTCCTGCCTAGCAGCATGAACGACATGCTCCTACCCACTAACCTTCTATCTTAATCTGCGTGCTCGACATCTTTCTGTCCAGGGTCGTATTCTCGATGGGCAAATGGTGTGTGTATATATATAGATTCTTGAATATGCATGCATTTTCCTCAAGTTGATTGATGAATCTTCCATTAGATCATATATTCTTTGGTGTAATAATATGCATATGATCCCAGCAAAATCAAAATGTTAACTAATCATATAAAGAAATTGATCCAACAAAATTGAACTCACTTGTTTGTCCTTTCAATAAACAGAAGAACAAAAATTTACAGATTATAAGCTCTCTGAATAGACTAGTGTAAACTAGCTACTTCCTAATCATTTTGGAAATCTTATGAAAAATATATACTTGAACACGAATATGTAAGGAATACATAATAGCTTGAGACATTTCAAAATATATTTTCGGACAAATCGTACAACTCAGATTGCGAACTGAAGTCTGTACTTCGTTGAGCCATTGGACACGTGACGATCTGCTGAGGAAGTTGATAATCATATCCAGATTCATCAATGCAGATAGGCGGCAACTGAGGCTGTGTTCCAATATCGTTCAGCAGATAAGCCAATGTTGATGAAAAAGTAGCCTTGAAAAAGTAGCCTGTATAACAATCAACATTATAGTCTTGAAAATTTGTTGCCCCTTTCTCCGAATAACTTGTAACATCGTCATTATGATACTGATCTGAAGACACCATCTCATCGAGAGTCTGCACCTGATTGATCAATTGTTCGCTACTTTGATCTTGTTGCAACTCATGAAACACATTATTATGTTCAGATGATGTGAATGGATTTAAAAGACACGAATCATGTTGTTGAGTTGTCAGAAGCGTGGCATCCATGGCAGCAACAACCTCGTCTCCACTGGGAAGTTCCATAGGCGTATAATCTCCCAATTCTTTATGATCACAAGCATGAACATTAACACCAATAGGCAACTGGGGCTGTGTTCCAATATCTTTCAGCAGATCAGCCAGTGTCGATGAAAAATCAGCCCCTGTATAACAATCAATGTTGTAGTCTTGAAAATCTGTTGCCCCTTCCTCCGAATAACTTGTAACATCGCCATTATGATACTGAGCAAAAGGCACTATCTCTTCAATATTGTTTCCTTGGACGACGTTTACTTGTTCACTATTTTGATCTTGTTGCAACTCTTGAAACGCATTATTATGTTCAGATGATGTGCATGGATAAACCGGACACGAATCCTGGAAATTCACTGTCCCTTGCTCGATATAACTTGCAACATAGCCATTATGATTTTGAGCAAAAGGTGCCACGTCTTCAATATTCTGCACCTGATTGATCAATTGTTCACTATTTTGATCTTGCTGCAACTCTTGAAACACATTATTATGTTTGTGTTGTTGAGTTGTCTGAAGCGTGGCATCCATGGCAGCAGCAACAACCTCGTCTCCACTGGTAATTTCCATAGGCATACAATCTCCCAATTCCTTATGATCTCGAGCATGCACATTAATCTTACCCTTAACGCAACACAAAACAACGTCCTCATATTGAATTAAACACCGTCGCCTTAACGCCTTTAGGATCTTCTCATCGAGACTGTATTCTCTCATAGTCCAAACAACATCATCAGCTTGATAACCTTTGTATTGACATCTATAATTCTTCTTCGATCCAACTAACTTTAATCCATCATAAACTGATTTTTCGCCGTCGAGCCCCTTCCACGATCCTCCTCCAATCACGGTCCGGATAAACCTCCTACCATCCGATTTCTTCTTCTTCAACTTAGTAAAGAAATATTTAACGTTTTTAGTATCTCCATCCCCTCCTGTCGAATTGCTTTCGAATATATCCCATGGCTTCTTGTTCCCATAAAGATCGTCAAGTCGAATATTATCACACGAGTAATTCTTGCATGAAACGAATTTGAGTAGATAACGAATAAGCTCTTCATCCGTAGGATGAAACCGGATTCCCAATATTTCCATTACTGGATATTTGAAGAAGTTAAGCTGAAAGAATAGATGTTAAGAAGAAACTTTTTACGTGACTGCTAAGGCTGTTAATACTCTCAAATTGTTCTATTTATAAGTAAGGGTTAGGGACTTTGCTTAAGGCGGGAAGTAACTAACTAACTAACCCTAAATCAACCTAATTAAGCAATTATTAGGAAAAGGAGTTTAATGCTTTGTTTAATGTTTTAATACATGTAGTAATAGTTAGTTAAACGGCGGGAAATTAATAACTAAAAAATGGAAATCACTTTTCAACTATAATTGGGAAATTTCTAATATTCCACGTGAGTTCAGTTACTTGTTTTTGCAAATTTCCTAGAATAGTCCTCCCTTTCTATTTGTTTGACCTACTTTTCTTTTTAGTCAATTTTTAAAAAGATGGAACTTTTTCATTTTTTTAAGCAACGCTTTAATTCCAATATTCTACATGACATATTTAAGGCCGCAAGATCCAAAAGTCGTCATTACTTTCTTAAAATCCATGTCAAGTCAAAATAGATCAATAAAATCGAAATGAAGAAAGTATTTTATTTCAAAATCAAATATGCAAACCAACTAATTATAATGAAAAAAAGTAAATATGATGGTTTGAAATTAACACTTAAATTGTTCGATATCTAGTACCCTCTTTGAGGCTTCAATTAATCCTGGTTCATGTTGTGTAACACGCTTTCTAAAAGCATTTTTTCATTTTGAAGGCTCGAACTCAATACTTCAAATTAAAGGTGAAAGGAAAAATTTTCGTAAATATATGTAGGAGCTCCTTGCATGAGCGTCACTTATTGTCTCTTTGGTATATGTTGAATATTATAAATGATTAGAAATATACGAGGCTACTTCTCTGCATGTAAATATCGTTTTTGTATTGTTATTAGCTTCCCTATATGGATGGCTAATAATCCAGGGAAGTAGGGACATCGATGATGATATCACACACCGTATTGGTGCATTATGGATGAAGTGGAGTGACTTGCCTTTTAAGTATTATACGATAAAAAGATACAACCTAAATTTAAAGGTAAGTTTTATAGAGTGGTGGTCAAACCGATGTTGTATGGGGCGGAGTGTTGGCCAGTCAAAAACTCCCATATTAAGAAGATGCATGTTGCGGAAATGAGGATGTTGAGATGGATGTGTGGGCACACTAGGTGCGACAAGATTAGGAATGGCGAAATTTGAAATAAGGTGTGAGTGGCCTCCATGGTGGACAAAATGAGGGAAGTGAGATTAGGATTGTTGGACATGTAAAAAGGCGTGGTGCAGATGCCCCAGTGAGTTAGTGGGAGAGGTTAGATATAGTCGGCACGAAGAGAGGTAGAGGTAGGTCGAAGAATTATTGGGAAAGTGATTACACAGGACATGGCACAACTTCAGGTTACTGAGGACATGACCTTAGATAGTAAGGTGTGGAGGGACGTGTATTAGGGTCGAAGGTTTGTAGGGTAGGAGTGTTGTCGTGTTCTTCGAGGGCTTAGGTTTGTAGGTGTTTATCCTTGTACTAGTCGTAGTATTGTAGTCCTTGCTTGTGATATCTATCATGGTATGTTCTTTATTGTCGTGTTGTCGTGTTCTTGCTTCTTCCTAGGGAAAGGCAATCATCTCTCTCTCTCTCTCTAACGTTCACCTATACACAGCTTCTAACGTTCACGCCCGCCCCCCTCCCCCCCTTGGCTGACCGGACTTTCGACGCCGTTGACGGCGTCGATTAAGCCGGAGAAGGTAAGGTTGTACCCCTCTCTCCCATCCCAGATCTCCCTCGCCTCGTCGCTCTCTCCCATCCCAGATCTCCCTCTCCTCGTCGCTGCGGTCGTCAGCGGACTTAGGGCCCCGTCCGGCTAGACTTCCGGCAACAGCGTAGGGTTCCATCTGTGGAAAAAGGTTGGTCCACCAGGTGGTTCAAGGGCAGCAGACGTACCAACAGCCTTTCCGGCGTACTCCGGCGACTTTACAGCGACACCCCGGAGATGTACTAACAGTCCGTTTACCAGCTACTTTATTTCGGTAACAATCTTTTGACATCAGTTTGACGGATCCAGCAGTCAGCAGATTCCGACAGTACCAGCGCTCACTCCGGTGGCACTCCGGCGAAGCTCCGGCGATAATATTCCGGCGATCCGCCTCGGCACCATTTTGCGGGGATCAAACATACCTCGCTGGAAAGGAGAGCTTGCTCTACAAGCGTAACCCGGTGACTTCTAACCTTTGTTATTGTCATACCCCAAATCCGATTGGAGCGGACTGGCACCCGTAGCCGAGGAGGCCCGGGAGAACCCGTTCATAACCTATACTTTCACATTTACATTACTTATGAAAATTAGAAATTTGGGCAGCACTTCGTTGTAAATAGAAGAAACAGTTCCTGTATCAGCCCAGCAGACACGCATAAATATATATATAAACAGTAATTGGCCGTCAGAGTCATCACGTCTATCAACCAAACACTCCTATGGCTGTACAATATGTCTACAAAAGCCTCAACATAGATACACAACTGAGTTAGGGTCGGGACAAACTCCTGCCCACAAAAGACTTTTATACAAATACCAAAAATACATATAGAAACGACTTGGGATGCCCCGAAACAACTGGAGCTCACCACTAACAACAGAATGTCCTGGCTCTTACTGCAAGCATGAATACGGGTCCCCGTGAGGGACGTCAGTACGGAAATTGTACTGAGTATGTAAGGCAGTGAGTATCAAGATGAGATACAAAAGATCAACAGAATCCAGATACCAGTGAATATACAGTATGAATAGACCACACTTAAAAGAGCTGATGGGATACCTGCACATTAATTTCATATCATTACTTCCCGGAATCCTTATCAATACATAACATATGTCATACAATGGCCAACTGATCAGTGGTACTAATACAATACATCAGGGACCACCCCTGGAATAGCATATATACATAAACTTTATAATACAATGGCCAACTGATCAGTGGTACTAATACAATACATCATATCATCAATTTAAAATACAGACATTCCATTTCTTAATTCAATTAATCTTTGAGATTGGTTACTCTGTGGTCACACCTTATGGAACTTGAAACCATGATACCTCAATAGGAAAAAAACATGTAAATAGGTAATCAATATCATGAAACTGAAGTAGAGAATCATGGATACCTCATTAAACCATTTCGGAGTCAACAATAGTATATGGACATTTTTTTTGACTAGCCGGACATCTTAAAAGTGAAAACAAGTTCAATTGGTAGTGTCGAAGATCATATGATGTTATTATGTGTCATGTGTCGTAGGACAATGTTGGAAGCTTACTTGAGAGTGCCATGGGTCATTATTCATGCCAAAGATTAGACAGAGTATGTCTTACATACCTTGATATAACCACTTCAATACAAGTCCAACTTGACCTCCCGTACTCTTCGAACACTTATCTACAATAAGTCATTTGTGGCAAACTAGTATTAGCTACCAAACCTTACCATTTAGGTATTAACTTCACCAAATAATGTCTAGGGAGTAATCCTTTAACTCATCAATAAGAGTGCTACATACATCCTCTTATACTCTTATTACATTCACATATCATGCATTTTCATGAAATATCCCACAACATCACTCTTAGCCTTTATTTCCCTTCTTAATCACCATCCAATACCAACATGATCACTAGGCAGACATAACCACCAATATAATGATATATCACCACAATTCATCCTCCATAATCCAATACAACAACTTCCATAATTTACTACTAACAATTTATACAAAACAATTCATAACTATGTTCCTAGTTATCTTCCAACATCAAGACAATACTCATAATCCTTTATCAATACTTATTCATGGATAAGAATCAAGAATAAACAATATTCATACCTTAACAATGAACTCTTGTATTTAGAATCCTCCTTACATAACCATGGGGTGCTTCTCGAAGCTTTCGAGATGGTGAACACAACTACGGAACCAATTCGAATTTTCTACGGTTGAATCACAAAATATTTGAAGTTGAAATTAAGCTAGGGTTTCACCTTCTCTTAATAATTGGATGATATATGATATATATGAGGCTAAGTGTAGGTTTATAAAGACCCATTTTCGTCCAAGAGGTAATAGAAAATGACCATTTTGCCCTAAAAATTTAAATAAATCCGAATCTGTCCCCAGTGGACAGTTTTGACAGGCTGAAGTAAATCGATCATAACTCTTTGCTCCGGTATCGGATTCGGGTGAAACCAATTGCATTGGAAAGATAATTCAAAGGGATTTCATTTTCATATAAAGTATACCACCCAGTTCTTCCTGTACAAGGAGTTATTGGCGTTTAAAGTTGACCCAAAAATCTGTCCCACAATTCTGTTTTTTTTTTTTTGATAGGCTGTAGTAAAACGGGTATAGCTCCTTACTCAGACATTGGATTTGGATGAAACCAATTTCATCGGAAATAAGACTCTCGGATATTTTCGTCTATATATAGCAGCTCACACAGTTCTTTTTGTACAAGGAGTTATGATCGTCTAAAGTTGATCCAAAAAAATAATTGCCAAGCTGCAGTAATTTTCCTGCAGATTTACTGTTCACAGGCTCCCCGGCCACCGTTTTGAAATTTCGAATGTGCTCGCTTATATGAAATACTCCTCTATTTTGGGCAAACTTTATATCGTTGGAAAGCTTATTCCAATACCTACATATACAACTATTTACGGGATACTTCCGAACACCATAAACTTAATTTAACCCATACGCAAGCCTTTAGGACTCCATATAATCGCGATAAGTATACGAAAAAATTTATGGGGTGTTACAGTCTCCCCCCCCCTTAAGAACATTCATCCTCGAATGTTAGCATAGTTACTCAATTAAGACATGTCCAAGCTTACAATTAACATATTCATCATCATAACATACTTGCATAAAAATAAACACTTACTTGTTATTGTTCTTCTTCCGTCTCATGAACTTCCTCCTCATCGTTGAATAGGTAAGGGTACTTAATATTCATCGCTTCCTTGGCTTCCCATGTGATCTCCTCAACTTGTTGATTCCTCCAAAGTACTTTTACCGATGCTATCTCTTTATTCCTTATCTTTTTAATTTGGCGATCAAGAATAGCAATAGACATTTCTTCAAAAGTGAGATCTTCTGTAACTTGTACATCTTCCGTAGTAGTGATGTGCGATGGATCTCCGATGTACTTGCGAAGCATCGAAACATGAAATACGGGATGAACTGCTGAGAGCTCTTGAGGTAGCTCTAACTCATAAGCAACTTGTCCAAATCTTTGAATGATCTTGTACGGACCTATGTATCGTGGACTTAACTTTCCTTTCTTGCCAAATCTCATCACTCCTTTCATTGGTGATACTTTCAAGAATACCCAATCGTCGATAGAAAACTCAAGTCCTCTTCTTCTAATATCCGCATAAGATTTGTGTCGACTTTGAGCTGTTTCAAGCCGTTGTTGGATCACTTTAACCTTCTCCATTGCTTGATAAACAAGATCCGGTCCAAACCAGACCGCATCACCTGCTTCAAACCATCCTATTGGCGATCTACACTTTCTTCCATACAATGCTTCATATGGTGCCATTTTGATACTTGAATGATAGCTATTATTGTAGGCAAACTCGATAAGAGGTAGGTGATCATCCCAGTTGCCTTTGAAATCTAATACACATGCTCGTAGCATATCTTCAAGTGTCTGGATGGTACGTTCTGCTTGTCCGTCCGTTTGAGGATGAAAAGCTGTACTTAGATTTACTTGTGTCCCCAAACTCCTTTGAAAAGACTTCCAGAAATTTGCGGTAAATTGGGCTCCTCGATCGGATAATGGAAATTGGAACTCCATGTAACCAAACGATCTCCTTAATATACAACTTCGCATACTCTTCCGCCGTATAAGTTGTCTTAACTGGTAAGAAGTGCGCAGATTTGGTAAGCCTATCAATGATCACCCATATGGAATCAAACTTCCGATATGTACGAGGCAAACACGTGATGAAATCCATATTGATCTTGTCCCACTTCCAGACTGGAAGATCTATACATTGCATGTAACCACCGGGTTTCTGGTGTTCTACTTTGACTCTTTGACAATTCGGACATTCAGCTACAAATTCGGCAATATTCTTCTTCATGTCATTCCACCAATATATTGTTTTCAAATCTTGATACATCTTAGTCGACCCTGGATGGATGGAATACCTTGAACAGTGTGCTTCTGTCATAATTCTCTTTCTTAGCTCAACTACATCAGGTACACATAAACGATTCTGACACTGAAGCACTCCTTCTCGCGAAAGCTCAAATGCCTTTGTCGTGCCACTCTTCACATCCTCCTTGAGCTGTAATTAAATTGGATCTGCATACTGCTTCTCTTTCACTTCAGCTATCAATGAAGATTCCGCTGCATTACGTACAATAACCTCTTCATCTGGAGTTTCGAGAAGTCGAACTCCCAAATTAGCTACTTGGTGAAGATCCTTAATCATCCCCTGCTTTTCTATAGATGCCATTTTAGACTTACGACTCAGTGCATCCGCTACCATATTCGCTTTCCCTGGATGATACAAGATATCAACATCGTAATCTTTCAACAATTCAAGCCATCTCCGCTGCCTCATATTTAGATCTTTCTGACTGAAGATATATTGCAGGCTCTTATGATCGGTATATATGTCAACATGAACCCCATATAAGTAGTGGCGTCATCTCTTCAAAGCAAATACAACTGTAGCTAGCTCAAGATCATGCGTGGGATAATTCCTCTCATGTGGTTGCAACTGTCTAGAGACATAGGCTATTACTCTACCATGTTGCATTAATACGCATCCTAAGCCACTTCTCGAAGCATCACAGTACACTGCATACCCTTCTGTGCCTTCAGGAAGTACAAATATCGGTGTAGAAGTCAACTTGCTCTTCAGATCTTGGAAACTCTTTTCACAGGCATCATTCCATTGAAACTTAGAGGCTTTATGCGTCAACTTATGCAAGGGTGCAGAAATAGAAGAAAAACCTTCAACAAAATATTTGAAGTTGAAATTAAGCTAGGGTTTCACCTTCTCTTAATAATTGGATGATATATGATATATATGAGGCTAAGTGTAGGTTTATAAAGACCCATTTTCGTCCAAGAGGTAATAAAAAATGACCATTTTGCCCTAAAAATTTAAATAAATCCGAATCTGTCCCCAGTGGACAGTTTTGACAGGCTGAAGTAAATCGATCATAACTCTTTGCTCCGGTATCGGATTCGGGTGAAACCAATTGCATTGGAAAGATAATTCAAATGGATTTCATTTTCATATAAATTATACCACCCATTTCTTCCTGTACAAGGAGTTATGGTCGTTTAAAATTGACCAAAAATTCTGTCCCACAATTCTATTTTTTTTTTTGATAGGCTGTAGTAAAACGGGTATAGCTCCTTACTCAGACATTGGATTTGGATGAAACCAATTTCATCGGAAATAAGACTCTCGGATATTTTCGTCGATATATAGAAGCTCACACAGTTCTTTTTGTACAAGGAGTTATGATCGTCTAAAGTTGATCCAAAAAAATAATTGCCTAGCTGCAGTAATTTTCCTGCAGATTTACTGTTTACAGGCTCCCCGACCACCGTTTTGAAATTTCGAATGTGCTCGCTTATATGAAATACTCCTCTGTTTTGGGCAAACTTTATATCGTTGGAAATCTTATTCCAATACCTGCACATACAACTATTGACGGGATACTTCCGAACACCATAAACTTAATTTAACCCATACGCAAGCCTTTAGGACTCCATATAATCGCGATAAGTGTATGAAAAAATTTACGGAGTGTTACAGTTGTGTCATTCTTTGTATTATTCTAGTATTACCTCCTGTATCTTGACTTGCGTTTGATTTGGTGATATTGTATGTTGTCGTTTCTTGCACTGCTTGTATTGGGTTATCGACTTGGGGCTCTGTTTTTGGGGTTTTGGGTGTTGAGTCCATTGGTGTTTGCTCTCTATTTGAGTTTAGTTTTGTTTCTTGATTATTTCTTCGAATTTGTGTGAGCCTTGTATTTCTTGCTGCTGCTTTGTTACTACCATTGTTTATATTTTCGTATATTTACTTGTAGTAGTGGCTGTGTGCGTTGATGGTTGGATAGGGTCATGTCTGAGGGGGTTGGGGCGGGGGGCTGTTGCGGGGGCGGGGGAGGAGGAAAGGGCGGGAGAGGGAGGGAGGCCAAAGTTTGGCCTCAGGGGTGGTAGAGGAAGACGTGTGGGTAGGGATGGTAGGCTGAGGGTCGGGTCTTGGAATATAGGGACCCTTCAGGTTAAGTTCATAGAGCTTGTGAAGATCCTTAGAAAGAGGAGGATTAATATTGTGTGTGTTCAAGAGACCAAGTGGGTAGGGTCTAAGGCTAGGGATGTGGATGGTTACAAGCTTTGGTACTCGGGGAGCGAGAGGCGTAGGAATGGAGTTGGCATCTTAGTAGATGAAGAACTTAGAGATCAGGTAGTAGAGGTAAAGAGGATCAACGATAGGTTGATGACTATTAAGTTGGTCATCCGGGGGTTTACCCTGAACGTGTGTAGTGCTTATGCGCCATAAGTGGGCTTGGAGGGGGAGGAAAAGATGCGATTTTGGGAGGCGTTGGAGGAGGTGGTGAGAGGCGTGCCTAGCTCAGAGAAGATTGTTATAGCAGGAGATTTCAACGGGCACATCGGGGCGTTACCGGGAGACTTTGGTGATGTGCATGGTGGTTTTGGTTTTGGGGAAAGAAATGAAGAGGGGGCTACCCTATTGGATTTTGCGAGGTCCTTTGGGCTGGTGGTGGTGAACTCGGGCTTCCCAAAGAAGGACGAACACCTGATCACCTTTCGAAGCGCGATAGCCAAGACCCAGATTGACTTTTTGTTGCTTAGGAAAGGGGATAGGGTGTTGTGTAAGGACTGTAAGGTCATCCCGAGTGACAATCTTTTGACCCAGCATAGGCTCTTGGTTATGGATTTGGGTATAAAGAAGAATAGAAAGAGGAGGGCTGAGGAGTGTAGACCTAGAATTAAGTGGGGCGGTTTGACGCCAGTGAATGCGCTGGAGTTAGGGGAGAAGTTGGCGGGAATAGGGGTGTGGGAGTGTAGGGGGGACGTGGATAGTATGTGGGATAGGGTGGCTAGGTGCATCATAGAGAACGCTAGTGAGGTGTTGGGTGTTTCTAGGGGCCGGGCCGGGCATCACCGGGGGGAATGGTGGTGGAATGAAGAGGTTAAGAAGAAAGTGGGGACCAAGAAAGGGGCGTATGCTAAGTTTGTTGAGAGTAAGGACGAAGAAGAGAAGCGGATAAACAGGAAAGAGTACAAGTTAGCTAGGAAGGAGGCTAAGTTAGCAGTTACGGCGGCTAAGACGGAAGCTTTTGAGAGCTTGTATGCAGGGTTACAGGAGAAAGGAGGGGAAAAAAAGTTGTTTAGACTAGCTAAGGCTAGGGAGAGGAAGGGTCGTGACCTCGACCAGGTGAAGTGCATTAAGGGGGAGGACGGTTCAATGTTGGTGGAGGACGGACACATTAAGAATAGATGGCAGTCGTATTTCCATAGGCTCTTGAATGACGAAGGGGATAGAGCTATTGTGTTAGGGGAGCTGGAGCACTCAGAAGAGTGTCGGGATTTTAGTTATCGTATACATTTTAAGGTAGAAGAGGTTAGAGAGGCTGTTCGCAGGATGCGAAGGGGTAGGGCGACGGGGCCGGATGAGATTCCGATGGATTTTTGGAAGTTCGCTGGAGAGGCTGGTGTAAGGTGGTTGATTGGATTGTTTAATGAAATCTTCAAGACGGCAAAAATGCCCGAGGCTTGGAGGTGGAGTACCATGATCCCTCTTTATAAGAATAAGGGTGACATTCAGAGTTGCAATAACTATAGGGGGATTAAGTTATTGAGTCACGCTATGAAGATTTGGGAGAGAGTGGTTGAGGTGAGGCTGAGACGGATAGTGTCTATTTTGAAAAACCTGTTTGGATTTATGCCTGGCCGCTCGACGGCGGAGGCAATTCACCTGGTACGGAGGCTGGTGGAACAGTATAGGGAAAGGAAGAAGGACCTGCACATGGTGTTTATCGACCTGGAGAAGGCATACGACAAAGTCCCCAGGGAGGTGCTTTGGAGATTCTTGGAAGTGAGTCGAGTCCCGCAGGCATATATCAGAGCAATTAAGGACATGTATGATGGAGCAAAAATTCAAGTGAGGACGGCGGGAGGAGACTCAGAGCATTTCACTGTCTTGACAGGATTGCATCAGGGATCTACTCTTAGTCCCTTTTTGTTTGCTTTGGTGATGGATATGTTGACGCGGCGTATTCAAGGGGAGGTGCCTTGGTGTATGCTTTTTGCAGATGATGTAGTTTTGATTGATGAGATGCGAGGGGGTGTGAATGATAAATTAGAGGTGTGGAGACAAACTCTTGAGTCTAAAGGGTTCAAGCTGAGCAGAAGCAAGACAGAGTACTTGAAATGCAAGTTTAATGACGGGAGGCTGGAGGATGAGGTAGTAGTGAAGTTGGAATCACAGGAGGTACGTAAGAGGGATAGTTTCAAGTATCTCGGGTCCGTGATTCAGGGTAACGGTGAGATTGACGAGGATGTCTCGCACCGTATTGGGGCGGGATGGATGAAGTGGAAGCTCGCGTCGGGGGTGTTGTGTGATAAGAATGTGTCGTCCAAGCTTAAAGGCAAATTCTACAGGGTGGTAGTCCGTCCGCCCATGTTGTATGGAGCAGAGTGTTGGCCAGTTAAGAACTCCCACATTCAAAAAATGAAGGTGGCAGAAATGCGGATGTTGCGTTGGATGTGTGGGCTAACTAGAGGGGATAGAGTTCGGAATGAGACTATCAGGGAGAAGGTTAGTGTGACTCCAGTGGATATTAAGATGCGGGAAGTCCGATTGAGATGGTTCGGGCACATGATGAGGAGGGGCATGGATGCCCCGGTTCGTAGGTGTGAGAGGCTAGCTTTGGATGGTTTTAGGCGGGGTAGGGGTAGGCCGAAGAAGTACTGGGGTGAGGTGATTAGGCTGGACATGGAGCAGTTACAGCTCACCGAGGACATGACCCTAGATAGGAAGATCTGGAGGATGCGAATTAGGGCAGAAGGCTATGGCCAGTTTGGGTTGCTAGTGTAGGGAATTACTTGGTGGGGGTATTATCCTTGTTATGATACCTCGTTCCATGTCTTATTACGAATCTGTTTGTTTTTCTCTGTTTTTATCACTTATGGGTTTCGATCTATGTTATGACACCTTTGTTCTATGCTTTACTATGTATCTATGTAGTATACCGTGTCTCGAGTCGGGGGTCTATCGGAAACAGCCTTTCTACTTCTTTAGAGGTAGTGGTATGGACTGCGTACATCTTACCCCCCCCCCCCGACCCCACTATGTGGGAATACACTGGGTTTTTTGTTGTTGTTGTATATGTATATATACCTTGAAAAATTGAGATACAGTTAATTTATAGTGCACCCATAAAATAACAAAGGAGCACCTTAGTGCACTGGCAGAAGTCAGTGCTTTTCGCCCATGTAACCAGGGATTGAACGTGGGTTCTCACGATATTTTTTAAAGATTATTACTAAAATTATAACATCAAAAATGTTGTGCTAGAATGGGGTTCAAACCTACAACCATATTGTATGGTGGACACACCTTGACCACTAAGCTACCACAATTAATTGTTCAAGAAGTTAAAAGTCAACATATTAATAATAAAGTTATGCTACTCCTATTTATTCTATATATTTATTTTTTCAGTACTATTCATGCCATTAACGACAAATCAAATATGATAATATCCCTTAATTGACACAGAAAATTTTGCTAACATCTATATTAAGATAATATTAATGCACCACAGTATTATCAAAAGTAAAAATGGCAAAAAAACTTCAAGGTCCATTGTGTTTAAGCATAAAGTACAAATAAAGTGTGAGATGTAATGAAAAAAAGCATAAAGAAAGAAATATATAAATAGCATGAATGATAAATATATGGACAAAGAAATTGACTCTTTTTTTGATAAAGTGAAATATCAATTGTTTAGTATTGGTCTCTTCAGAAAAGTCTCATTGACAAGGAAAAACATGCCTTAAAAATTAGAACATAAAGTGCACATTAAGCGAGCCAAACACTCAATATATTTTGAGTCTGGCTTCCGGGCTTATGTGCGCCTTTGACAACACTTGTGCACCCACAGACTTCAAATTCTGGTTCGCCTCTGTATATAGGATTCATAGTAAAACTAATGCAACTAGTTGGTATTTTCACCATTTTTTTGAACAACAATATACCATATTCGCAAATGAAGTTTGGAAAGGGCAGAGTGCACTCGGAGTAACGTTTTAATGCTAAAACGTAACAGACAGTAATAAATTTAACATTGGATTTGTACAAAGATCATGATGTGACAAAGTTGTGGAGTCTTGTTACTCACAGTAATGTTTTATGTCAAAAACGTTACTGACAGTAACGATTCCTATTTTAATGCCAACTACAACTCTTTTTGGTCCGTTAACTTTTTTTAAAGCATAATACGTCAGTGGAAACAACGTTTATACTAATCTGGTAAAGTTTCAAAAAAACATCTTACTTTGATGAATATTTTTATATTTATTATATTATTTATTTATTGATTTATTATTAATATTTTATAAATTAATTTGAATTTTAAAATCGCCCCCCTTATCTGATGAATAATCCCCCCTTAAAGTAAGTGTTCCCCAAAAGTCCCCATATATAAGGACTTTTCAACCAGTAAAAAAGAAAAAAGAACTCAGCCAGATAGAAATCAGATACTGAATAGAAAACAATCAAAGTAAAAAGAGAGAGGAAGTGGAATATTCAAGATCATCGGAAAAAAAAAGATCAATCGTGGGAATTTCGTTTGACTTTCCGGAGCAGCATTCAAATTTCTGATTTAATTCATATCAGTTTTTTTATTTTATTTTTTTCAATCTTATATTATTTACGTTTTAAGTTTATTTGTAAAAAAAAAAATATGTATGAAAGTACGCAAGTGATTCTATGTATTATTCAATCTGTATAATTAATTAATTATGTGAATTTAGCATTGTTACGTATTGTGTGATCAAATCATCGAATATAATATTGTACTATGTTAAATATTGTTTTATTAAAAATGAAAAGGAAAAGTTAAAAATAAATGCACAGACTATGCATGCACACATGATCCATTTTCTTCCTATAGAATTATATGCATATCATAGACTATTCATGTTCATATTCACATGACTTCATATATATATTCACTGATATATGCATCAACAAATTCACGTATTTATAAATTTTATTTTATTTTTATTCCACGTATTATTACATAAATGCATATGATTAAAAAATAGCAAAAAAAAATCAGTAGAAAAATGTGATTAAAAATTAGAAAAGGTAGACACAATCGAAAAGAAAAACTCTTCCGGCGAGTTTTCGCTGGAAACTTGCCGAAAATGGCGAAATATGGCCAGCGCCGACCAGTCACCACCACCGGCAAAGCCACAATGGCGAATCAACTGCCACCCCACCGGCAAACGTCGTCGTATCTTCACACCGAAATCAATAACCCGCAACCCAAAACTCCTTCCTCATCGTCCTACATACCAGATCTAATCACCACTGTCTCTACTCTATTTCCGTTACTGGCGATGCCAATAATGGCGAAGCCATGGACAGCGACGCACAGCCATCGCCACCGTCGTTCCCTTCTCCTCTTTTCCGTTATCTTCTCTCCCATTTTCCTCAACGATCTGTGGAAACGCCACTTCGGTGCCCCCCTTTTCTTCTTTTTCCTTTTCCTTTCCCCGTCGTCACTCCGTTACCGGCGTTCCACTGGAGGAGTGCTGCTGCCACGATTCAGAAAATCCATGGACTGTTTATGTGTAAACTTATCAAAAAAATATATATATATTATACAATTTGTTGAAGTATAAAATGGTTTACAATTATTTATTTATATATGTGTGTTTTAATTTATTATTATCATCATTTATTTATTTAAATTAATTAAATAACAGTAGACTTAAAGATTATATTAAAATTTGTATTATATAGTTAGTTTTTTTTTTATATATTTTTTTTATTATTATTATTTTATTTTATATTTATTATTATATTATCATTAACAAATATTGATAATTATTTGTTAAAAAATGAATTTTGGTCAAGTTAATTTACAAGTGACAAACTAAAGTTTTAATATTAGGTAAATTTTAGACATGTTTAATATATTTGTCTCAATTAAGAATGCGGCATACGCATCTTTTTGAGATATTTAAAAATTCATGGATACAATAATGCACTTTGACAAATATTTTTTCTAAAATTACTTTTTTATTTTAATACAGATTTTAGATATTAAAAATGAGCAAATTTAAGACTTAACATAGTTTATCAAAATAGTTTTAGTTAAGTATAAGTCAATAAAAGCAACTGTGCTAGAACCACGGGACTCGAGGGGTGCCTCACACCTTCCCTTCGGTCAACAGAATTCCTTACCCGGTCTTCTGTTTTTGCAAACCAATAAAGAGTCATTTGCTTTTGATTATGGATTCAAAAAGGTGACTTGGAACACTATAACTCAATTCCAAGTGGCGACTTGAAACTAAAATAATCTCTATTCAATATCGTCACTTTAATTGAAAAAACCCTTCGACCTCGGATCCCTTCGAGTGAAAAAGGGGCGTGACACGATCCGTTAATCCAATTTGCATCACTATATCCTTCAATTACCGTCGGATATTTATTATAATGCAAAGCATAGTCTTGAGTGTATTAAATACCCCAAAACTTTTTTCATTGCCATCCGATGAAGTTTTATTGGGATTACTCATGTACCGACTCAACTTACTAATAGCACATGCTATGTCTGGCCGTGTTCAATTTATGATATACATTAAACATTCCAACACTCGTGTGTAGTCCAACTGTGAGTAACTTTCACCTTCATTCTCTTAAAGTGCAAAGCTCACGTCCAATGGAGTCTTGACAATCCCAAATCCCAAATAGTTGAACTTGTCAAGCACCTTTTCGATGTAATGAGACCGTGACAACGCCAATCCTTGTGGAGTTTTATGGATTCTTATTCCTAAGATCTCATAAATAGTAATAGTAGTACAAGAAACACGAGATATTAGATAGTAACAAAACAATAATTAGTACTAGAACAAATCTACCACTGATCTACCCGAAACAACCAACATCGGCAAAACTCTAAAGCGTAGCACAACGACTACTAGTACGGACAAGAAGACAAAGCACTCCTGCCTAGCAGCATGAACGACATGCTCCTACCCACTAACCTTCTATCTTAATCCGCGTGCTCGACATCTTTCTGTCCAGGGTCGTATTCTCGATGGGCAAATGGTGTGTGTATATATATAGATTCTTGAATATGCATGCATTTTCCTCAAGTTGATTGATGAATCTTCCATTAGATCATATATTCTTTGGTGTAATAATATGCATATGATCCCAGCAAAATCAAAATGTTAACTAATCATATAAAGAAATTGATCCAACAAAATTGAACTCACTTATTTGTCCTTTCAATAAACAGAAGAACAAAAATTTACAGATTATAAGCTCTCTGAATAGACTAGTGTAAACTAGCTACTTCCTAATCACTTTGGAAATCTTATGAAAAATATATACTTGAACACGAATATGTAAGGAATACATAATAGCTTGAGACATTTCAAAATATATTTTCGGACAAATCGTACAACTCAGATTGCGAACTGAAGTCTGTACTTCGTTGAGCCATTGGACACGTGACGATCTGCTGAGGAAGTTGATAATCATATCCAGATTCATCAATGCAGATAGGCGGCAACTGAGGCTGTGTTCCAATATCGTTCAGCAGATAAGCCAATGTTGATGAAAAAGTAGCCTTGAAAAAGTAGCCTGTATAACAATCAACATTATAGTCTTGAAAATTTGTTGCCCCTTTCTCCGAATAACTTGTAACATCGTCATTATGATACTGATCTGAAGACACCATCTCATCGAGAGTCTGCACCTGATTGATCAATTGTTCGCTACTTTGATCTTGTTGCAACTCATGAAACACATTATTATGTTCAGATGATGTGAATGGATTTAAAAGACACGAATCATGTTGTTGAGTTGTCAGAAGCGTGGCATCCATGGCAGCAACAACCTCGTCTCCACTGGGAAGTTCCATAGGCGTATAATCTCCCAATTCTTTATGATCACGAGCATGAACATTAACACCAATAGGCAACTGGGGCTGTGTTCCAATATCTTTCAGCAGATCAGCCAGTGTCGATGAAAAATCAGCCCCTGTATAACAATCAATGTTGTAGTCTTGAAAATCTGTTGCCCCTTCCTCCGAATAACTTGTAACATCGCCATTATGATACTGAGCAAAAGGCACTATCTCTTCAATATTGTTTCCTTGGACGACGTTTACTTGTTCACTATTTTGATCTTGTTGCAACTCTTGAAACGCATTATTATGTTCAGATGATGTGCATGGATAAACCGGACACGAATCCTGGAAATTCACTGTCCCTTGCTCGATATAACTTGCAACATAGCCATTATGATTTTGAGCAAAAGGTGCCACGTCTTCAATATTCTGCACCTGATTGATCAATTGTTCACTATTTTGATCTTGCTGCAACTCTTGAAACACATTATTATGTTTGTGTTGTTGAGTTGTCTGAAGCGTGGCATCCATGGCAGCAGCAACAACCTCGTCTCCACTGGTAATTTCCATAGGCATACAATCTCCCAATTCCTTATGATCTCGAGCATGCACATTAATCTTACCCTTAACGCAACACAAAACAACGTCCTCATATTGAATTAAACACCGTCGCCTTAACGCCTTTAGGATCTTCTCATCGAGACTGTATTCTCTCATAGTCCAAACAACATCATCAGCTTGATAACCTTTGTATTGACATCTATAATTCTTCTTCGATCCAACTAACTTTAATCCATCATAAACTGATTTTTCGCCGTCGAGCCCCTTCCACGATCCTCCTCCAATCACGGTCCGGATAAACCTCCTACCATCCGATTTCTTCTTCTTCAACTTAGTAAAGAAATATTTAACGTTTTTAGTATCTCCATCCCCTCCTGTCGAATTGCTTTCGAATATATCCCATGGCTTCTTGTTCCCATAAAGATCGTCAAGTCGAATATTATCACACGAGTAATTCTTGCATGAAACGAATTTGAGTAGATAACGAATAAGCTCTTCATCCGTAGGATGAAACCGGATTCCCAATATTTCCATTACTGGATATTTGAAGAAGTTAAGCTGAAAGAATAGATGTTAAGAAGAAACTTTTTACGTGACTGCTAAGGCTGTTAATACTCTCAAATTGTTCTATTTATAAGTAAGGGTTAGGGACTTTGCTTAAGGCGGGAAGTAACTAACTAACTAACCCTAAATCAACCTAATTAAGCAATTATTAGGAAAAGGAGTTTAATGCTTTGTTTAATGTTTTAATACATGTAGTAATAGTTAGTTAAACGGCGGGAAATTAATAACTAAAAAATGGAAATCACTTTTCAACTATAATTGGGAAATTTCTAATATTCCACGTGAGTTCAGTTACTTGTTTTTGCAAATTTCCTAGAATAGTCCTCCCTTTCTATTTGTTTGACCTACTTTTCTTTTTAGTCAATCTTTAACAAGATGACCTTTTTCATTTTATTAAGCAACGGTTTAATTCTAATTTTCCACATGACTTATTTACGGTCATGTAACACCCCTCATTTTGGGCTAGAATAAAAATCATGACTCTGATGCATTGATAATCCCAGAGCCTTAAATCCTATGCCAATTTGGCATGTTTATGTAGTATGTGAATCCATTTGAGCATGAATTTAGACCATAGAGGTCCTTCAAGTCAAGGACGAGTTGAAACTATTTCGTTCGATTAAGTTTTAGTGGACGTTGTAATTCGTGTCAGCTTCCATCGACCATAACTCTCTGTATAGGTCGAATTAGAGAGCCTACTATGTGTCAAATGATAGGTCTTCGAGTTAACTTTCCAACGATACCAATTTTGCTAAAATCCAACACCCGAGCAAGAAGTTATGGCCTTTCAAAGTAGTATGCGTCTCCTAACCAATCGCACATGGCCACTGGAAAGCATATGCGATAGCATATGCGGCGCCTATGTAAATATAGGTGAGATCATATGCGGCTCCTATGTAAATATAGGCGATATCATATGCGGCGCTTATGTAAATATAGGCGATATCATATGTGACGCCTATGTAAATATAGGCGATATCATATGCGGATGTAACACCCCGTATTCAAGTACATATATTGGCGTATTCAAGTACGTGTATTGGTCTTATTTATATGGAATTAATTTTTTTATTTTATTTATACCAGAATTTGCCCGTCGATGGTTCCATGTGAAGGTTATTGAATAAGCTTTCTAACGATATAAAGATTTCCAAAAACGGATAGGCATCGGATATAATCGAGCACATTCAAAACTATAAAACGGTGGCCGGGATATTTGGGAATAGTAAATGTGCAGGAAAATTTCCTGCACACAAACTACTGAGGCCTTCCAATTTTTTGGGTCAACTTTGAACGATTATAACTCCCTAAATATAATGAACTGTGAGAGCTGCGACCTATGAAAAGAAAGATCTTTGAGTCTTTTTTCCAATGAAATTGGTTTCATCCAAATCCAACGTCTGAGTAAGGATTTATACTCATTTTACTTCAGCCTCTCAAAATAGATTTTTAGGGTCAACTTCAAACGACCATAACTCCTTGTACAGGACGAACTGGGTGGCCTACTTTATATGAAATAAAATTCCTTTGAATTATCTTTCCAACGATACCAATTTCACCCAAATCTGATATCAGAGCAAAGAGTTATGGTCGATCTACTTTAGCTTATCAAAACAGTCCACCAAAGGACAGATTTGACATTATTTAAATTTTAAAGGCACTTTGGTCATTCCCTATGATATTATGGACTGGAATATGTGTATATATAAATGTATATGAGTTCAAAAACTCATTTTCATCATCAATCATTGAGAAAGAACAAACCCTAGCCAAATTTGACCTTTAATTACTTTTGATTCAACCGTAGAAATTCCAAAGTAATCCGATAACTACGTTTGTCATCTCGAGAGCTTCGAACGGCACCTATTATTTGTGCAAACAGGATTGCATAATCAAGAGGTGAATTCTAAGGTATGAGTATTGTTTGCCTTGTTCTTTTCCATATGTATATGTGTGATAGAGGATTATATGTATTGGTTGTTATTGAAAGGTGATGGAAATAGGGTTATGGACTATTTTGCATGATTTGGTTGTATTGAATTGTGGAAGGTGGATATGGTAATTTGGTTATGGAAGGTGGATATGGTAATTGAGTTATGGAAGGTGGATATGGTGATATACTATTGAATTGATGATTATTTATGTCTATGGCTCAATTTGGTTTAATAGATTGGTTGGAAGGATAAATGAATCCAAACTTGATATTGGAGGATGTTGTATGAATATGCATGGCATGTGAATGTAATTGGAGTATAAGAAGGTTAAAGTGAGACCCTTTATGGTGTAATTAAGGCTTACTACTCAACCACTAGTTTGGTGAATTCAAATAATTGAATTGTGACGTTTGGTTGCTAATACTAGATTGCTATATATGTTTATTGTAGATAAGTAATCCGAAAAGACGGGAAGCCCATTTTGGACTAGTATTGAAGGTTGATAGTCAGGTATGTAAAGCATACTCTATACCATATCTTTGGCATGAAAGTGAACAATTGTTCTATTAAGAAAGTTTCCAAAGTTATTCAGTAACATGTGATCCATAATGATTTTGTATGATGTCCTACATTACCAATGAACTTGTTTCCACCCTACAAAATGTCAAGACATTCCAATACTTACTTGAATGTCAGAAGGTATCCGGTTACTCAAACAAGATCCATGTTCTATTAATGACTCCAAAACGTTTCATTGATAGACCAATAATTTCCTACTTCATTGTTATGGCATTGATGACTCCAAAACACTTTATTGATGTGCCAATGAGTTCTTACTTCATTGTTATTGCATTGATGGCCTATTTATATGTCTCTTATTGATGTATCATTGTTTCAAAGTATCAAAAATGTGGTGGCGACCGAAATAACAATCTCAAAGATTAATTGAACTAAGTGATGGAAGTTCTCTCTTATCGGGTGGTATCCCAGGGGCATAAGTCTATCATGGGTCGATCCCTATTTATGTGTTTATGGGTGGAATCTTAGGGGCATAAGCCTATCATGGGTCGATCCCAGTTGATATGTACTGGAGGCAGCCTAATGGTCACAGTACAGTACAGTAATGGTTACAAAGATGATAAGAACGAAGGTAAAGTGATTGAATAAATGCAATGTACAGGTTGTCACAAGTTCTAGTAAGTGTGGTCCACTCCTATTACGATTTATTCACTTGTTTCTGATTTCTATTGAGCTCCTATATCATATGTGATTATCTATAGCTTTACATACTCAGTACATATTTCGTACTGACGTGCCCCACGGGGGACCTGCATTTCATGTTGCAGGCACAGGTACCTCAGCTCATACACCGCACAAGTAGGAGCCAGGATATCCAGCTGCTTTTGGTGAGTTCCAGTTTGTTTTGGGGCTTTTCGTGTCATATCCAGTCATTTTTGGTATTGTATAGAAGTTAGTTATATGGCAGGGTGTGTCCCAACCTTAGTTAAACTCTGTGTATTGTCTAGAGGCTTTGTAGACCTAATGTACAGTCAAGGTGGTGTTTTGTTAATAGACGTGATGGCTCCAACGGCCAAGTATTGTATATACATATATATGTGTGCTCAAGCTTATACAGGTGATTATTTCCTTTTATATGCGACATGATGTTGTCCGAATTTCGGGTTGTCATAGAGGTATGCATGGGAAGTATAAGGTTATGAGCTGGCTCTCCCGGGCCTCCTCGGTTACGTGTGCCAGTCCACCCCAATAGAATTTGAGGCGTGACAACGGCGCCTATGTAAATATATGTGATAGCATATGCGGCGCATATCTTATGATTTCAAGTGACTTAAACACTCCATTTTTGGGGCAAAATGGTCCTTTTTCCACCCTTATTCAACCATAAACACGAAATTCAGTCCCCCATTTCTCCAAAATACATCCACATTCATCTAAAAATTCTCAAGAACACTCCCAAGGGTTTCAAACTAAAAACCCAAATAAATCAAGATTTAACCGTCGGTTTTCAAAATTGATTAGAGATTCGAAATCCCCAATCCATAGGCTTCAAGAAGCACCCATTATTTTTCGAAATAGAGGTACGCGGGGTTTTTCTAAATTCTCATGGCATGGAAAAATCATGTTTTAGAATGGAGTTTTTGAATCTATGTATATATTCATGTATTAAATGTTTTAACATCATTGTTTTAGTCTTTTGACCTTCCCCAAAGTGATTTGAGAATATGAATAGATGAAACCATGTATTTAAGAATGAATTCTTGTTATGAATTCTTGTTGAGAGCATGATTTTCGGTGAATTCCCTCTTTAGTGAATTTTTCAGATTTCTCATAGCATATGAATTGTTTTGCAATACATCCTTGAAAAGCACTATATGAAATTAATAGACTACATATATAATTATTAAATACATCTGGGTTATTCTGTAATTAGTTATTCTTCAGCTCTCTATATATACAGCTGTAACCCCTTCAATATCAATAAGATCAATTATTATTAAATTGTATCATGGTATCAAAGCTAGGGTTTCTTCTTCCGCCCAAATCCTAATCTCTCCTCTTTTCCGACGTGTGTGCGCCGCCGCCACCGTCTACACCACGCCGCACGGCCTCCCTCCTCCGCCGTAGGTCGGCGCCATGGACAAGGTTGTTGATCCTATGTCAAATTTACCATCTGGAGTAAAATTACTGCTCAGGAATCTCCACAATCTCATCCCCAAAAAATTATCTGACAACAACTACCCGGCCTGGGCACTTAACGTCCGCACCGCCCTCGCAGCCAACTTGCTGCTCGGATGGATTGACGGTGCGGAGAAGCCGCCGCCCGAGACAGCCGAGGAGGACGGCGTCATGCTCCCAAATCCCGACTACCTTCCGTGGATGATCGTAGACACTCAGATCCGAGCCTGTCTTCTCGCCGTTATTAGCCCCTCTGTGCACAAACACGCCCGGGGTTTTCTCACATCGGCTTCACTTTGGGACGCACTAGCCACAAGGTACAACTCTGTGTCTACGGCTCATATTTTTCAGTTGCGTGACAGATTGCATACTCTTCGGAAGGGAACGAAGACGATGACTCAATACCTTGATGATGTGGCCTCTATTCTGTCTGACCTAGATGCTGTGAATGAGATTATTCCTGAATGAGACGTGGTGAATGCCGTGATACGTGGTCTTCCGTCTGGCTATTCCTCTCTCAAACAGCATATTCGCCTCTCACCTGTCGAAATCACTCTGAATCAACTGTCTGGATGGCTTAATGCAGAAGAATTGAATCTAGACATGGAACACAAATTACTGCTCGGAGAAGCCAGTTCCTCCCCTGGCGTCACGGCTCTTTACTCGGCTGGCAGCGGGGGCTCGGCCAGGGGTCGCGGTGATGATCGACGTAACCAAGGGCGAGGCAGCGGCGGCGGTGACCGTTGGAACGCCGGGCAGCAAGGCAGAGGCTGGCCTCCACCGAGGGATGGCTTTCAGTCAGGCCGCGGACAGGGACGAGAAAACCAGCGGGGGCCCACACGAGATCTTCCGACGTGCCAAATTTGTGCTAAACGGGGCCATTCTGCGGCTAATTGCTGGTATCGTTATGATGACTCGCAGAATATAAATCGCCAGTCCGGCGGATCAAGGGCGATGCATGCGTCCACAAACGCTCAATCTGGCGATTGGTATCTAGACACAAGTGCTAACACCCATGTGACGTCGGATTATTCACAACTTCAAGCTCCTCATCCGTATCATGGCTCAGAAACTATTACAGTAGGCAATGGTCAATCCCTTCCCATCACAAACACCGGCTCTGGGTATGTCTATACCCCAAATGGTAACTTTTATCTCTCAACCCTTCACCACGTCCCTTCCCTCACATCCAATCTTTTATCTGTTTATCGCTTTACTAAAGAAAATAACTGCACCCTCATTTTTAATGACACCAATTTCCAGATAGTGGACAATACCACGAACCGGGTGCGGTACACGGGCCGCTGTGAGCATGGGCTATACACTCTTCCATCCAGGTCTCCGTCTGTTGTGAGTCAAGCCATTATCTCGTCCACCTGGCATCGCCGGCTTGGGCACCCATCATCCGCCATCACCAAATCCATTTTATCTTCCTTAGGTTTTAATTTTTCAGGGAAATTACATTGCGAGTCCTGTTCAGTGTCTAAATCTTGTCGTTTACCTTTTTCACTGTCTGAACACAAGGCCACTGCGCCATTTCAATTAATTCATTCTGATGTTTGGGGTCCAACCTCAGTTCCTTCTGTTCAAGGTTTTCGTTATTATATATGTTTTGTTGATGATTACAGTAAATTCACTTGGCTTTATCCTCTGAAAGTTAAATCCGAAGCTTATACTGTTTTTGTCAACTTTGACCGAATGGTTCAAAATCAATTTAATGCCAAAATCAAAATTTTTTGAAGTGACAATGGCAAAGAATTTGTCAACAATGCATTTGGTGTTTTTCTTCAAAGTCTAGGGGCTCTTCATCACACTTCATGTCCATATACCCCTGAACAAAATGGCGTTGCTGAGCGCAAACACCGTCACCTAATAGAAACAGTTGTTGCGCTCCTCCATGATTCCACCTTACCTGTTTCCTTTTGGGTTGATGCCCTTGCTACTGCCAACTACCTCATAAATCGCATGCCCACTCACACTCTCTCCAACTCCACTCCATATGCCCGTCTCTACAATCATCCACCCGACTACATCCATCTCCGCCCGTTTGGGTGTCTGGTTTATCCCTGGTTGCGTCCACACACTCAACATAAACTTCAACCTCGGTCCACCCCTTGTGTCTTTCTGGGCTATCATCCCACTATCAAAGGTTACAAATGTTTCGATCCTGTATCTCAGAAAACATATGTTTCCCGTCATGTTCGTTTTGTGGAGGAACAATTTCCTTACACAAGTCTTTCCTCTACTCCATACTCCCCCAATCCACTTGGCATTGTGCCATTATTTCCGTCCTTTTCACACGCTCATGCTCCGGCTCACTCGGCACCTAACCCGGTACCCCACTACGCCACTACCCACTCGACCCAACCACCCACCCACCCGAAACCCCAAACCCCCCACCCGAACACCCAGCCGACTGCCACACAACCCACCACTTCCCTACATCATACTCCTAACACACATACAGCCACCCCATCCACCGCTGCACATCCCAGCTCCCACGGCATCCCCACCCAACCCCCATCCACACATCATACAACTCCACCACCCCTTTCTAATCACCCTTCACTCAACACTCACCCTATGACAACCCGAGCCAAGGCCGGTACCTTCAAAGCCAAAGTCTACCACACTCAAATACCCTTTGATGCACATCCCATAACTGAGCCTACTACCTACAACCAAGCCTCCAAAAATAGTTTCTGGTGCCAAGCTATGGATGAGGAATTTCAGGCTCTGAATGAACAACGTACATGGGATTTGGTACCTCTGCCTAGTAACCGAAAGTCTATTGGGTGCAAATGGGTGTTTCGCATCAAACGAAATTCAGATGGATCTCTTTCTCGCTATAAAGCACGTCTGGTTGCAAAAGGGTATCATCAGGAGTATGGTGTGGATTATAAGGAGACCTTCAGCCCTGTTGTTAAGCAACAGACTATTCGTCTGGTCTTGTCTCTTGCTCTTCACTATGATTGGCCGCTTCATCAGTTAGACGTCAGCAATGCCTTTCTTCATAGTCATCTTGAGGAAGACATCTATATGGTTCAGCCACCGGGATATGTTAATCCCAACCGTCCTCACTATGTTTGCAAGCTTCGCAAATCACTGTATGGCCTGAAATAGGCCCCACGTGCCTGGTACACACGCCTTTCTACTTTTCTGCAAGGTCTTGGTTTTCGCACCTACCATATGACAACAGCCTCTTCACCCTTCACTGTTCTCGAGGGACAGTCATCATTCTTATCTATGTGGATGATATTGTTATTACAGGCAGCTCGTCATTACTCATCACTGAAATTACTGACGCTATGCATCGTGACTTCAAACTTAAGGACCTCGGTCCTCTGGAGTTCTTTCTTGGCCTCGAACTCATCCGCAAATCGGGAACCATATTGATGCATCAGACAAAATATACCCTTGAACTTCTAAATCGAGCTGGAATGACAGACTGCAAACCCGCGGTCACTCCCATGGCAGTCCGCCAATCCCTAGGGCCGAATACTCCCTTTGCCGATCCTACACTATATCGGAGCCTCGTCGGTGGACTTCATTATCTTGCTGTTACTCGTCCGGACATCCAATATGCAGTCAATCGAGTCTCCCAATCAATGCATGCTCCCACAGAACAACACTTTCAGGCCTTGAAACGCATTCTGCGCTATCTTAAAGGTACTCTTCAATGTGGAATTTTATTTCAAAAGGGCTCGTTTGATATATCTGTTTTTTCTGATTCGGATTGGGCTAACGACAAAGATGATCGGAAGTCCACTGCTGGATATATTGTTATGATGGGACCGAATCTGATTTCCTGGTGCACCAAGAAGTAAACGCGAGTGTCCCGTTCCTCCACAGAAGCAGAATATCGTGCCATGGCTGCGGGTGTTACTGAAGCCATGTGGTTAAGATACCTTACAGATGCACTTGGCATTCCCCCGATGAAACCACAGATTTATTGTGACAATCAGTCCACTATTTGTGTTACCAAAAATCCAGTCCTTCATGATCGTATGAAGCATGTTGGGTCCGACTGTCACTTTGTTCGCGATGAGGTACTTGCAGGAACGATGGCCACGCACTATGTCCCATCTACTGACCAGCTTGCTGATATTCTCACCAAGCCTCTTCCGTTACAGCCTTTTCAGTATCTCTGCTCCAAGCTGCCCCTCGTTACTGCTGATCAGTTTGCGGGGGGATAATAGACTACATATATAATTATTAAATACATCTGGGTTATTCTGTAATTAGTTATTCTTCAGCTCTCTATACATACAGCTGTAACCCCTTCAATATCAATAAGATCAATTATTATTAAATTGTATCAGAAATGATTGAACTCTTGTTATGATTTAAAGGTGGTTTTAAATCACTAAAAAGGGAATCTAGAATGAATGTTTAATGTTCATAATGCATGTAATAAAAGAGTGCATGGATTTGCTAAAGGCACTAGACCACCATATGTTGATGAAGCTTTTGCATGATTTTGACCTGAGCTTCGAAACACGAAATCTTCTATGTCAGTTGCATGTGTTTTGGGGTCTAAATTATGCTTTAAATGGAAGATTTAACTTAATGTATTATGGCTTAGAAATCATGACTTTCAAGTCTTGGTATGACGATACCAATTCAGACCAATGCCATATCAGACTCAGACTAATAGACATTTCAGACTCATGATTTTAGACATTCGGAATGTTGCATGTATAGAAAAGGTCAAAAATGGGCATACAGAGATGTTAGGTGGTTCCTGAAGAGGGATTGAGTTCAAGCAACTCATTGCCTAAAATCGTGGTTTACCGACCCGGGTATATTATTATACGCTGACTTAAGTATCGTATGGCGTATCAGATTCAGGAACTCCAACCCTTGCGGCATACTCGGGTTGGAGGCTTCCCCGCCGAGTCAATGGCAGATTCCATATCGCCCGTGGAATATCAGACTTATAGGGGATACCACCTAACTCAAAAGTAGTACACAGATCAGAGTTTAAGATTTACAGACAGGTTACATATTTTCAGAAGGTACCCATGTGTTTTTCAGAAACTATTTTATACATAATTTTTGATGAACATTTTCTCTCACGTATTATATATATATATATATATGTGTGTGTGTGTGTGTTCAATTACTCTATTTTGGATTGCTTCGCGTAACAGTACAATTGTGCTGACCCCCCTTCCTCCCAGGTACTGAGGCACAGTCTAGGGGTCTAGATCCTCAGTAGAGTCTACAAACAAGGTTGTCTCAGTGTTCAGTTTTTGAGCCTTCTTTTCTTCGAAAGGCTTAGTCATTTAGGTATTTATTTTAGTATGGCTTTTGGTCTGCTGGGGGCCTTGTCCCAGTTATTCAGATAGTATGTCAGTAGAGATTTTGCAGACTGTTGCAGATGTTTATTAAATATTGTTGGGCATGTTTTCAGGACTTTAACTGTTTTAAATTGTTGACCATGTTTCCGTATTATTGTGCCTATTCCGTATTACTTTGATCATATGAATTATGTGCATGATTACCAGATAGACAGCGGGTGTTCTAGGCCTTCGGGTTCGAGAATGCTCGTCACAGTTAGGGCCCCGATTTGGGTCGTGACAAACTTAATATCAGAGCACGGTTCATGGTCCTAGGGCGTCTGCAAAATCGCATCGGGTAGAGTTTTATTTATGGGTGTATAGCGCGCCACACTTATAAGCAGGAGGCTACAAGGCGTTTAGGAATGTCTCTCTTTCTTCATGTTCTAGTTCGTGCTATAGAGTCAGAATGTTCCTCCTTCATACTCTAATTCGTGCTATGGTGTCACCCATATGAAAAGAAAAGTTATCCTAATTTCTTCCTCACTCTGGTGTTTCCAGATACTCTCCGATTATCTAGCAAAAATTTCAGAAGTCTCACAAAAGACGGGAGAGGAGTTCCCTAGTGTAAAATTATGTCCTCGTTCTTATGAGGCGTTCGGTTAAGACAAGAGTAAGATGTGTATTCTTGAGTCATTGAATATTGTGTATCAAGCTTCTATCTCTTGTAATCTTGATATCATTGTGTTGTTGAAAACAAAAGTCTAGTGAAGCCGTGTGAGGCCTATTTCGATTCACTAGCAACTTGCTATTCATCTTGTTGTTCTTGTGTTTGTTGGAGCTGTATTTCCACCCGAGTAGTAGTATAAGTTAGAGTGTCGGTGTCATGACCTATTGGTAGTGAAATTAGACCAAGAAGTTTGTGATATGAAGTCATAAGGTTAGAGGTCAGAGTGAGGGTGACTTTTGTGATTAAATATTTATGGTTGAATAACCATTGATTGAGAATGATTTACCCTTTCGTGGTGGTAAACTAATGTGGTGGTACCATTTATGAATTGTATGGTAGTCCGTGGAGGAAGTATTGACTCAGAATATTATTTGTTTTCTTCCTTTCAAAATAGAGAAAGAGCCCAGAGTGGATACTTAAGGTGGTTATAGAAACCCCTTATAGGCTATGAATGAAAATGGCTAGATTAGCCAGTAGGTTGTAAGTATAGACTCATTGTCATATGGGGTATCTGAAGGTAGTCTAAATGCCCATTGGGGTAAGTAAGTATGATGTGAGAAAGCCGTATCAGTAGATAAGATTGTATGGTTATAATATAAGCTTAAGGTTGATCATGTCTATTATGTGACCTTACCCCTTAACCTTCTTCTCATTGGCAGTTATAAACTAATACTACTTGTGAGAAAGTATGTAGTATATTTTTGAAGTATTTGGGTAGAATATCCCAATTTGAAGGATTAGTATATTTATATTATGTTTCACTCTTCATTGGTGGTAAATGATTGATGCTAGACTATAGGCTTGAATTTAAATGGTGTGGTGGTGAATAGTGGCAAGAGATTGATGATACATGTTTCGTATGATTAGATTTGTAAGCTTGATGTGTTGAAATAGTACGTGCTAATGAATTATGACAAGGAAAATCGTAAGGTCATGATCGATTATTGTGGTTATGAAGTTCTAGTGTACTAGTGTTTCTTGATGTTTATTTCATAGTTTCTAAGTGAGGATTGTGTGTAAGGTTGGTTGTAAATCATGTTTAGCACTAGACATTAAGTTTGAAACAATTGATGACCATGGAGGTGGATGTGATGATTTCTTGGTTAATGATACTAGTTATATGGAATTGATCTATAGGATTGAACAGTGTATGCAAGTGCCTAAGTTTATTTGATTCGTAATGAAGTATGATGTTGTATATGTGATGTAGAAGTATGCCCAAGGTGGTATGAAGCTGTAGTATTTTTCTAAGGTTGTTACATGTTGTGTGTGGCTACTGGTACCGTTGAGTTTCTAGGTGGAAAAAGACTAGCTAGATGGTATATGGTGTTCTAAATAGCCAAGTTAAGGACCTTTGATTGATAACGTTGAGCCTTTTGATATGAACTTGATTCTCATAGTAGAGGCAAATAAGTTTGAAGTTGCTATGTTGGTAGACTACGATAGAAATAGCGTGGCTCATTGAAGACTTGGTGATACCGATGTTAGGTGTTATAATCTAAGATCGAGTCCTTGAAAGTCGTGCTAATAAAAATAAGAGTAGAGGCACAAGAGGGTGTGCACTTCAACTTTGGGGATACTCATGAAGATTCAAAGTTAGTAAGTGTTTGAGTCATAGATGATGACTATTAGGGTTACAGAATGATAGAGTGTGCCTCAGGAGGTAGTATTAGCAGTGGGCGTTCCACTCTCATATGTGGTCTTTCGGGTTAAGTTTTATTAATTTTGTGTATTGTCTATTTTAGAACCCAGAGTGTAGTGAGTGCAGTTAAGTTTAAAGTCTAGTAAGGTATCTCCCAAAAACTTAAGATGGTCGCTTGAAGCTAAGGGGGAGATGACTAAATGAATAACCAAGTAAGACTCTCAGATTCTTGTAGTGATGACATGATGGTATAGAACATCAAAAAGTAAGGGTGAATCTCAACTCATTCCTATCTCAGTATTTCTCAGTGATCCTAATACCTACTCATGCTTTACGATGTAGTTCCATGATCATTTCACGTTCATACATATGATAGAGAGTCATGTACTCACGCTTTATAATGTGCTCCGTTTCCATAACTCATGTTTTATGCCAGATGATTGGTGAGATTCAACTTATAGCCATGAATACCCTAAATTCAAAGTGCTTTGGCGAGCCCCTGTTGTTGTTTTGCTATTCCTCAGGCCTCAGATGAGTGTCAAGCTTCATAAAGTATCATTCCATGCCTCCAGATCTTATGTTCTAACTTTTTTATGACTCCTCCTTATGTGATGATAGTGGTGGTAAGTAATTATTCCTTGCTGATGGAAGATCATAGTACGCTTTTTTAGATAAGGCCATCAGTATGAAGTAAGATTTGGGGCCAAGCTTTTATTTATGTGATGGTTAGTGGAATTTTGTATGTGTATGTTCTTGGGGTAGCTCGTGGGAGTGATATTGATAGTGTTTTAGAGAATATGTGAAGTATGCCTTTATAAGTGTTTGCTTTGAAGTTCATATGTGGTTATAAAGATAGTCTTGAATGACATGTTAAGATTGTTGTAAAGAAATGTTATATGCGCTAGCGACTTCATAGTAAGAGTTCAGAGTAGTCATTGAAGTGGTAAGGCATGTTATACTTAGGATGTGGTCTTTAAAGGAGATATAGAAGATTGCATCATATAGTTTAAAATAATAGCGTGGTCTGGCATGTTGTATTTTTGTGACTTAGAGTTAGGCTTGATCACGACAAAGGGATTAAGTTATTACCGACATTAGTAGAAAGATTTGTCAATGCTCTTATGAGAATTTTAAGCTGAGTTGAATGAATATGATATTTAAGGAGAATAGTATAGTTAAGTGATATTCGAGAAGTGTGCTAAGCTTGAAAGTAAGAAGTTGTAATGCCAAAGGCCTGGTAATTCTATCCTAATTCAGGAGTTATATGCCTACGTTCCAGACTGCAGAGTAGTGTCAATGTGGTGATTCCTCAGTTGGATGTCTTGTGTAATCCATACCCAAGATTCATGGCTCCTTATTACTGCTAGAATTTTTTTAGAGAATTGTGATGAAGAGATACTCCAGTTAAGTATGGGGGTGTAGTATAATTAAGTCTATATGGCCAATAAGTCAGTTTAGCAGTTAGATTCGCATGACTTGTTTTCTCGTCTTTGCACTTATTCATGCTACTCGAAATCTCAGACATACTACTATTCCAAGATAGAGTATACCAGTAGTTACGACTATAGCCCATTTCATGCATCATGCATTAAATTCAGATTCCAGATGTTCAGTTATGATTCAATTCATAGGTGCCCTGTGCATCGCCTCAGTTTTCTGAGTATCTTAGTGTTGAGCATTCATAGAGGGACATAAGGTACCAAGGGGGAGATACCCCATTCAGTTGCATGCATAGATTCCAATTACAAACTTCACATCAGTTATTATTACGTATTTAGCCATACGTTCATACATTAGTTCAGTCAGATATGCATGATTCATTATGAGAATTCAGCCTATGAGTAGCTTCATTTATGTATTCCATGCCTCGGATATGCATGTTCGGCATAAGCATTTAAAACATCAGTAGTTCCAATCTTATAGTCATGTTTCCGATCAGTGTATTCTTTCTTAGGGAACATATCATGTCCGTGTTATCCCATACCCTTAAGACTTTGACATTCTATCCATCATTTGGGGACGAATGATCCTAAGGGGGAGATAATGTAACACACCGTATTTCGGGTTAGAATAAAAACCAGACTCTGATGCGTTAATAATCCCAGAGCCTTAAATCCTTTGCCAATTTGGCATGTTTATGTAGTATGTGAATCCATTTGAGCATGAATTTAGACCATGGAGGTCCTTCAACTCAAGGACGAGTTGAAACTATTTCGATCTATTAAGTTTTAGTGGATGTTGTAATTTGTGTCAGCTTCCATCGACCATAACTCTCTATATATATCAAATTAGAGAGCCTAATATGTGTCAAATGATAGGTCTTCGAGTTAACTTTCTAACGATACCAATTTTGCTAAAATCCGACACCCGAGCAAGCAGTTATAGCCTTTCAAAGTAGTATGCGTCGCCTAACCAATCTCACATAGCCACTGGAAAGCATATGCGATAGCATATGCGATAGTATATGCGGCGCCTATGTAAATATAGGCGATATCATATGCGGCGCCTATGTAAATATAGGCGATATCATATGCGGCGCATATCTTATGGTTTCAAGTGACTTAAACACTCCGTTTTTGGGGCAAAATGGTCCTTTTCCCACCCTTATTCAACCATAAACACGAAATTCAGTCCCCCATTTCTCCAAAATACATCCACATTCATCTAAAAATTCTCAAGAACACTCCCAAGGGTTTCAAACTATAAAACCCAAATAAATCAAAATTTAACCGTGGGTTTTCAAAATTGATTAGATATTCGGAATTCCCAATCCACAGGCTTCAAGAAGCACCCATTATTTTCCGAAATAGAGGTACGCGGGGTTTTTCTAAATTCTCATGGCATGGAAAAATCATGTTTTAGAATGGGGTTTTTGAATCTATGTATATATTCATGTATTAAATATTTTAACATTATTGTTTTGGTCTTTTGACCTTCCCCAAAGTGATTTGAGAATATGAATAGATGAAACCATGTATTTAAGAATGAATTCTTGTTATGAATTCTTGTTGAGAGCATGATTTTCGGTGAATTCCCTCTTTAGTGATTTTTTCAGATTTCTCATAGCATATGAATTGTTTTGCAATGCATCCTTGAAAAGCACTATATGAAATGATTGAACTCTTGTTATGATTTAAAGGTGGTTTTAAATCACTAAAGAGGGAATCTCGCATCAATGTTTAATGTTCATAATGCATGTAATGAAAGAGTACATGGATTTGCTAAAGGCACTAGACCACCATATGTTGATGAAGTTTTTGCATGATTTTGACCTGAGCTTCGAAACACGAAATCTTCTATGTCAGTTGCATGTGTTTTGTGGTCTAAATTATACTTTAAATGAAAGACTTAACTTAATGTATTATGGCTCAGAAATCATGACTTGCAAGTCTTGGTATGACGATACCAATTCAGACCAATGCTATATCAGACTCGGACTAATAGACATTTCAGACTCATGATTTTAGACATTCAGAATGTTGCATGTACAGAAAAGGTTAAAAATTGGCATACAGAGATGTTAGGTGGTTCCTGAAGAGGGCTTGAGTTCAAGCAACTCATTGCCTAAAACCGTGGTTTGCCGACCCGGGTATATTATTATACGCTGACTTAAGTATCGTGTGACGTATCAGATTCAGGAACTCCAACCCTTGCGGCATACTCGGGTTGGAGGCTTCCCCGCCGAGACAATGGCGGATTCCATATCGCCCATGGAATATCAGACTTGTAGGGGATACCACTTAACTCGGAAGTAGTACACAGAAGTTTGAGATTTACAGACAGGTTACATGTTTTCAGAAGGTGCCCATGTGTTTTTCAGAAACTATTTTATGCATAATGTTTGATGAACATTTGCTCTCACGTATTATATATATATATATATATATATATATATATATATATATATGTGTGTGTGTGTGTGTGTGTGTGTGTGTGTGTGTGTGTATGTGTGTGTGTGTGTGTGTGTGTGTGTGTATGTGTGTGTGTGTGTGTGTGTGTGTTCAATTACTCTATTTTGGATTGCTTCGCGTGCCAGTACAATTGTGCTGACCCCCCTTCCTCCCAGGTACTGAGGCGCAGTCTAGGGGTCCAGATCCTCAATAGAGTCAACAAACAGGGTTGTCTTAGTGTTCAGTTGTTGAGCCTTCTTTTCTTCAGAAGGCCTAGTTATTTAGGTATTTATTTCAGTATGGCTTTTGGTCTGCTGGGGGCCTTGTCCCAGTTATTCAGATAGTATGTCAGTAGAGATTTCGCAGACTGTTGCAGATGTTTATTAAATATTGTTGGGCATGTTTTCAGGCCTTTAACTATTTTAAATTGTTGACCATGTTTCCGTATTATTGTGTCTATTCCGTATTACTTTGATCATATGAATTATGTGCATGATTACTAGATAGACAGCGGGTGTTCCGGGCCTTTGGGTTTGGGAATGCTCGTCACGGCCAGGGCCCCAGTTCGGGTCGTGAGAAACTTGGTATCAGAGCACGGTTCATGGTCCCAGGGTGTCTGCGAAATCGCGTCGGGTAGAGTCTTGTTTATGGGTGTGTAGCGCACCACACTTATAAGCAGGAGGCTACAAGGTGTTTAGGAATGTCTCTCTTTCTTCATGTTCTAGTTCATGCTATAGAGTTGAGTAGTGCTTTCTCGTATAGGAATTACTTCCCACAGCGTTGAGCAGTGCTTTCTCGTTGTTTGCAGGTACCTTTTCGTAGCCTTTGATATCAGCTGCAGAGGAAGATTCCTTTTTCGTGTTGCAACTTCCATCAGCAGCTTTGTATGGATATGTTTTTTCAGTCGCTACGCCTTCAAACACGTCCTCCATGTAACCACCTTCACATCCTTGATCATCACGCATTCTGTCACAGTCCACCAGCTCTTGTTCTGATAGCGAGATCAACTTTCCTGTCGAGAGTTTGGTGATCCCCTCTGTTGCTGCTATCGCAGAAAATGCCCAACAACTCCCTATTTGTAATAGAAATGTTAAATAGTAGAACACGAAAACCAATAGTAAGCTCTTCAAGAAGAGTTTAAGTTATATACACTGAAGGTCACGTATAAACTAATTACTGCTAGTAACTTTCCATGACAAGCGCGCTTTAATTGATAACTCTTAGATCGAGAATTTTGAGGCGATTATTATATATACTAAGGCTAGAAGACTTACCACATTGTCCTTGATCCTTGATAGGTGTGACTGCACCTTTACTTCTCCAATCCATAGTTGTTGGAACTGCAGTAACATTTTCGTATTTGAATGAGGTAATCTTTGGTTCACAAAATGGAATCTTCAAACCATTTCGCGCAGCTCTAAATTCCTCGTTAGTTAAATCTGCAAATGCGTTGATTCCCAGTTTATAAGGTTGGTTTACTGCATCATTGAAAGCTTCGATACGCTCTACATTCTCCATGAATATCTTGAAACGACTCTCTTTTTCAGTGTTGGTTCTGTATACACGTCCATACTGAATCATCCATCGCCCATATTCCAAGAATCGCCAAAACAAGAACTAGGAACTTCATATCAAGTAATGCAGACATAATGAAAAGATCAAACAGATATTTCAACTAAGAGAAATTAATATTGTAAGATGAAGGCAATTAATGGTGTATATATTTCTTTGGAGATGTTAGTATATATAGATTCTTGAATATGAGAAAAACCTCTAGTACTAGTTTTTATCAGTTTGCCTTAACAAATAGTGTGATTTGGACTAATTAGTTCTTTGCCGTGGGTGCTAATTTGTTTAGTAATCAAACTTCAGGAATAAAAGAATCATAATTTATTAGTGTAATCTTGTTAATCATAATTTATTAGTATAATCTTGTTTTATGTGTTAATCTCTTGGATAGATAATGATCTAACAGTCAATAAGGGTCAAAAACACACATACGTTGTTAGAGTTTGTGACCTGAAAAGATCGCGGTGCGACCCACGTTTGAGATTTTTGTGGGGATCTATGGTGGTAGCGTAGGGACCCGTATGTTTTTGGGCTTAGAATTTATTTGTACGCACGTATTATATAGGTGTGATCTAGTGGGTTATTTTTGATGTGGTTTTAAACATAGTCATTGAGACTTTCGTCTCCTCCTTCTATTCCTCACCATTATAGTGAATTTTCTGCTCCTTTGCCCGTGTTTTTTCCCGTCAAGGGTTTCCACGTAAAATCTGTGTGTTCTTCTTGGTTTCTTTTGTTTGTTGTATTGCTTATTTCTGTCCGTTCAATAACATACGTAATAGTTCAGGTATGAAAATCCGAAGCATAAGCAACTAGTATATATGAACCCAGTAGAATCATAATCATTTACAATTCATCAATCCCAAGCGAGGTGGATTTGGCTATACAAATTTCACTGTTCATGTCGCTCCATTTAAGCCCGTCTTGGATCATTATTGTAAAAAGAATAGTTTTTCTAGCACTAGTAGTTCACATTTTCTATGAACTCGGCCTAATTAAGTTCGATAGGGATTAAATTTTGCGACATAAGTTGTTTAGCATTTCGAACTCAACGTAAGTTCAGAGATTTTTGTCTCGCTCAACGTAAGTTATGTCTTTTACAACATAACTTGTGGATTCTGAATTTGAACTTTTGTCTCGCACAACATAAGTTTCATATATCTTTTATGAAATAATTTATGAGATATTATGCCGCGAAAATATAAATAAACTTTTGATATGACGAATATTTTTTGACCCATTTATGATTGGGCCATATGATGTTAGTATGGCCCATTAAGGAAAAAAGTCCAGCCCAAATTTTCTTTCCTCTCTAAACCTTCCTATCCTTCCGCCAGCTTTGCCTCTATACGTCGTCGTTTTTTGTCCCTGCCTCTATACAGGTAAGTTCAATTACTTTCTTTGTTACTTTTCGTTATAATTTATGTGGCACAATTTAAATTTCGAAAAGGTAAGTTCAATAACTTTGTTTATTGTTTATTACTTTTTGTTATAATTTATGTGAGATAGTTGAAATTTTGAGAGTGCACTTAAATCTTTATAGAGTATGTTCTTTTATAAAAGTATTGTTTATATCATCTTGCGTGTATCTCAACTAATTTTATTAATAGCTGTCATCTTTCACTAGCAATAACTCTGTTCATCGAGATTAAAATAGGTGCATGCACCTCGACTAATTTAACAAGTACGTGCTGCGTCTCACCATCAACATGTACTAAGTAACTCTGTTCCAGATCACCTAGTGTTTGTAGTCTTTTTATATGCCTTTTAAATGTTTAAAGTTAGTTAATTATAAATTTTATTTTGAAAATCTTAAGCTTTTGTGGTTAAATGCGCGGTCGAATTTAGAAGTTTGAATCTTGAAATTCCAATTATGCCATGAAAATTGAGACAGATGGAGTAGTAGAATAAGTATTTAAAACATTGAGGAATTGTGTTGTATTATACTTGGAAATTTTTAGAGTATGTGTTGCAGCTTAGGCTATGTAATGGTAAATCTTGTTTCATAAAGTTTGTGTCTTTTGGTTGGTTTTTGAGCCAAAATTGATGATTTTGGATTTTTTATGTAGTTTTGTGAAGTGGGGATTTGTGTTTTAGTAGAAAAACCATTTAAATCCTGAGGAATTGTTTGATATTGTATTGGAAAAATCTTAGACTGTGTTAGTAGCTTAGGCTATGTAATGGTTAATCTTGTTTCATAAAGTTTGTGTCTTTTGGTTGGTTTTTGAGCTAAAATTGATGATTTTGGATTTTTTATGTAGTTTTGTGAAGTGGGGATTTGTGGTTTAGTAGAAAAACCATTTAAATCCTGAGGAATTGTTTGATATTGTATTGGAAAAATCTTAGACTATGTGTTAGTAGCTTAGGCTATGTAATGATAAATCTTGTTTCATAAAGTTTGTGTCTTTTGGTTGGTTTTTGAGCTAAAATTGATGATTTTGGATTTTTTATGTAGTTTTGTGAAGTGGGCATTTGTGTTTTAGTAGAAAAACCATTTAAATCCTGAGGAATTGTTTGATATTGTATTGGAAAAATCTTAGACTATGTGTTAGTAGCTTAGGCTATGTAATGATAAATCTTGTTTCATAAAGTTTGTGTCTTTTGGTTGGTTTTTGAGCTAAAATTGATGATTTTGGATTTTTTATGAATTTTTGTGAAGTGGGGTTCTGTTACTTTTGTAAAATAAGTATATAATCATTGATGAATTTTGTGATATTATATTGGAAAATTCTTGGATTATGTACTATAGCTTATTGTATGCAATAGTAGATCTTGTTGCATAAAGTTTGTGTCTTTTAGTTGGTTTTTGGGCATCCAGTTGTTGGTGTTAGATTTTTTTGTGAATTCATGAGCCGGGGGTCTGTCGGAAACAACCTCTCTACTTCATCTGTGGTAGTGGTATGGACCGCGTACACTTCCCTCCTCAGACCCCACTTTGTGGGAATACATTGGGTATGTTGTTGTTGTTGGATTTTTTTGGATTTTTTGTGAATTTTTATGGTCTGGGTTCTGTTTCTTAGTAGTTGGCATTTGAACGTTGAGGAACTATGTGATATTATGCTAAAAATTCGCAGAATATGGACTGCAGCTTATGCTATGCAAGGCGTGTTTCATAAAGTTTGTGTCTTTTGTTGGTTATTGAGCTTACGTTGATTGTTTTCGGTTGGTTCTTGGATTTTCTATTCTGGGTTTCTGTTTCTTACTAGTTGGCATTTGAAATTGGAAGTTGTGATATTTAAGTTAAAAAAAATTTGTACATCAGTGCATAAACTCTATTTCTGATCAATTGGCGCTTCAAACGTGTTAAATACTGATTTTTCTGCTTCAAACCTCATGTTATGGTGATATTTTCAGGTTCTTTTGTCTTCCGGTGAATATACATACGGGCTGTTCAGCCGTTATCATAGATTCAAGCTCATCAACTAGAAGGATAGATGCAAAAAGGCGGAGCAGCCAGTATAATGAAGTGGCCTCCAGCAGTCCAGTGACCAATAAAGAGCATTTACCAGCTATTCCCGAGAGTGTTAGCTTGCCAGAAACTGCATAGACGATTGCTGCTTTCAAGCTCCTTTAATACATATTCGTCTTAGTTTTGGGCTCAGAACATGGGCCAATAGAAAAGTATATAACTCAGTGTGTGTTTATTTTCAATTGAATATCAACGCACATAAACACGTAAAGAAGGTGATGGCAATGATTGCCAGGAGAAGCAGGAACTCTGTATGTCTCTTGCATGACGTCCTCTTGTCCAGACAGTCACTTACCTGCTCATACACCCAGAGGCAGACCTATGTAGATGTGTACATGAAATGGAAAAAAGACTCTTTTTTTGACTCCATTGACACCATTCACAGATCAGTTCAACTCAAGCCGTTAATTGCTGTTAAGAACTGCATAGTCTCTTCTTCACCTGATGATTATTGCATCCCCATTTCTGCTATTTCAAAGAAAGGCTTAGAGTTGGGAGTACCCAATAAGGTTGCCCGGTTCTTAAGGTTGTACCCATCCGTTTTTGAGGAATTTACTGGCCCTAACTACAATTTGCCTTGGTTTAAGCTGACCCAGAGAGCTATTGAGCTTGATAGAGAGGAGAGAGAGGTGTATGTAAATTCTAAGGATGATATCATTTTGAGGCTGAAGAAGTTGATATTGATGAGTGGCAGGGAACAGATGCTTCCTATAAAGGTAATTAAGGGTCTACAATGGTATTTGGGTTTACCTGACGAACTCTTAAGGATACCGGAAGACAATCTTGATGGGTGTTTCAGAGTTGTAGAACTGGAAGATGGATTAAAAGGGCTGGCTGTTAATGTCGATGGAAGTGAAAGGTTTTTATCGGTGATGCAGAGGAATGCAATGAAGAGGGGAGTGTATACTGGTGTGGAGGGTGAGGCAATAGAGTTCCCGCTGTATCCATCAAAGGGATTGAGGCTTAAAAGAAAGATTGCAGACTGGTTTGATGAGTTTCAGAAGTTTCCATATGTTTCACCGTATGAGGATTATTCAGGTTTGGATCCCAACAGTGATGTAGCGGAAAAACGAGTGGTGGGTGTGCTTCATGAGTTGCTTAGTTTATTTGTTGAGCATGCTGCAGAAAGGAAGAAGCTTTTGTGTCTTAGGAAACCCTTGGGGTTGCCGCAAAAAGTTCACAAGGCATTTGAGAGGCATCCTTATATCTTTAATTTGTCATTAATGAACAAGACTTGCACTGCAATACTAAAAGAAGCTTACTGTGATAGAGGAGCTATCGAGGAACATCCGTTAGCAAAAGTTAGAAAGAAGTACATCAATTTGATGAAGGAGTCGGAGGGTATACTGAAACGTAGAAGGTTAAACAACACGCCAATTGATCGTGGTAATTCGAATATAAAGGACTTGGATTGTACGGATGATGAGGAAATGAAATCGTTAACTTGACTCTGCTCTTACAGCTTGTGCCACTATTTAAACGAGATTATAAACGGAAAGGAAAAGAAAAGTGAAAGAATTGTTCAAGCAGGATCTGTCAGCATTTGGAATGAAGTGAAAAGACTGCTTAATCTGTATAGCTTCAGAGGTGGATTTTTCGCTCGTTCATTCTGCAGTTCATTCATCCATTAAGGGAGATTCCAGTATGAAGGCGCTGGCCACAGTCATATGAAGGAATCGTTATACTACTATCAATGGAACCTCAGAGTCTTGATCAACGGTATATGATTAGGTCAAGTGATGTATTATTAGCTTGACTACTGTGCCGTCTCTCATCTCTTCTCTATATGACAAGCATGGCACTAGTATGTCACAGTGTTGGATACTTATCTCTTTGTTTTTACTCGACATATAATTGCCATTCCATGTGACCTCTTAACTTTTTTCTCAGTTTCATGCTTTGTATTGTTGCTTCTTCACGTGTACCTTCCCACCTGACTATGTCATTGCTTTTGCACGGTTTTCTCAATTTTGAAAATATTGAAGTGGGAGCATGCTCATCGAGTCTGCTCTTTCAAGCACCCAACATGAAACTAAAAATGTCCTTGTTAATGCCGTCATGTTTAAGTCAGTCAGCCAATGCTTTATCTTGGTTCCGAGTGTACTGTGGGTTGTTCATACTTGTGATGATCATTACAGTCCCCTATCGCGAACCTTCCTCGTGATTTTTTGGTGTAGTTCAAAACAGATAAGCCTCCATTGCAGACTGCAGAAACTATGATGGATTGGCATTTCAGATTCAGAAGAAGTTTTTCTGACCGGGAGATAAAAGAGTTGATACGAACGCTTCAACATCGTCAAAAGCAGCAGTACAGAGCTGACATGATAAAGAAACAGCTATGGGACAAAGACAAAAGCATCTTTTGGTCATTGTGGCAGGAAAGAAACATGTAGAGTTTTTGAAAATAAGCATAGATCACTGCATGCAATGAAATATAGGGTCTTTTAATTGTCTCCATAGTGAGATACATGTATGAAATAGAGGTTGTGTGCCTCATGGTTGTTTTCGTGATGAAGGATGCTTTGGAGCAATGGTAAAGTTGTCTCCGTGTGATCTATTGTGTCAGGGTAGGCTGCTACATACACCCCCTGTGTAAACGTTCGATGCTTTGGTGACTGCCTTTTTTTTGTAGTTGTTTTCTCAATATTTGTATGTTCATTCCAGAGAATCTGAAGTTGAAGTTCTGCAAAACTAGTGTATTATTGGATAAAACGTTCAATCTTATATTGATATAGAGTGCTTTATCAACAAGCAGATTGTACATGTGACGAAGGAATGAAATATAACAGCTTACCTCTCATCTCTTCTACATTCAGATTTTTTTCGGCTACCAATGTAGGACTTTTGTTCGCGTACCCAACAAAAAGTATAACCAAGTAAACACAACGTAGCATCTATGTCTATCTTGTCCTTCAAGAACCAGGAAAATGAAAAGAACAAGACAGATCTCAAGCTACTTGCAAACATACCAAACCTCCATTTACGCGTATTGTAGAAAAAGAACTCTATATATATAGATTGAAGACCTAGTACAAAATGGTACACATAACAAGAACTGCTTCAGGCTTTTACCCTTCTCCTGATACACCCTAATGTGAAAATCGAGATTACAAACGCGGAGCTGATCATCAGAGAAGACCAGAAACCCAAGACAATATACATAGTTTAACTATTTTGACCTCTAGTCTAGGCTAAGAACACTGAACTTCATACAGTTTTGTACTAAGCAGACTTTTGGATGATACAAGTTTGATTCTGATTCAACTTTGTGTAACCTCTTGAAGCATTTCTACCACCTTCTTCATTCTTGGCCGTTTTGCAGGAATGGTGTCGGTGCACATCAATGCAACCTTTAGAGTCGCAAGCATTTCTTTCCTCCAAGCAAAAGAAACGGTGCTAAGTTTGGCATCGAGTATCTGCTCTGGTGTTTCTCCTCTCGCAGATGCACCGTGAACCCACCTGACCAAATCAACTCCTTCACCAAAAGCTTCATCAACAGGTAGTCGTGTGGTAAGGATCTCGAGCAAAACAACCCCATAGCTATAAACATTTCCAGGAGCTGTAACTTGCATTGTATATGCATATTCTGTTGAGGAGAAGGAATTAGTCAGACACCAGAGGTATAATTTTCACAACAAAAGAAACTAAGACGATTAGCGTACCTGGGGGAATGTATCCGAATGAGCCAGCAACAGCACTAATACTTGCAGTCCCTCTAGATGGATCAAGGAGTCGGGATATTTCAACTTCGGCAACCAAAGGGGTGAATTTAGAATCAAGAAACACATTCCCTGAAGAAACATCGAGATGGATTATGGCAACGTGATGAAGGAACGCTAATCCTTCTGCAACTCCAATGGCAATGGAAAGTCTTGTTGGCCAGTCAGGTTCGTATTCAGGTTTCTGGCTAGACTCGTGAAGAAACTGAGCCAACGTCCCATTGGGATAGTAATGATGTAAGAGTAGAACAACTTCCTCGTAGATTGCAAACCCGATAGGCCTAGTAAGATTATCATGACAGAGTTTACTTAGCTTTTCAAGCTCTCTGATCATCTTGCTCTGGTGATGAATTATAGTCTTGTCCATCGACTTTAGACTCTTAACCGATAAAATCATCCCAGAAGGCATGTCTGCTCTATACACATTGCTGAAAGTGCCAGTGCTAATCTTATTTGTATCTTTCCTTACTGCCTTTACAACTGCATCAAAATCTATTGCTTGCTTGAGATTCTCATCGAAAACATTCCCTGCTATGATCACTGGCTTGCCACAAATTTCATCGGTGGTATTTCCAGCTTCCGTGGTGGTTTTCTCTTGTTTCTCCCTCATCATGTAGAGTAAAACAACCACTGTCACAGCTATAAAAATTGCCAAACCAGTACCAACAACAGCCAAGATGATCCGGTAGGAACCTCGATGATGATAACCGTTATGCTCAAAACCATATCCACAATCACTACTCAAAGGCTCACCACAAAGCCCTTTGTTTCCAAGAAAGCTTGAATTTAAGCTCTTCTCAAATGGAGCAAAAACAGGTATCGGACCTGTGAATTGATTGTTCGAAAAGTTAACCTCTATCAAACTCAACATACCTTTCAATTCCAACGGAATATTCCCTGACAGCTGATTATTAGATACATCTAATGAAACCAACTTGTCAAGTTTCCCAAGATCCTTAGGCAACTGACCATGAAGATGATTATGACTCAAATTCAATGAAATCTGCAAGTTCTTCATATGACCAATCTCAGGAGGAATACTTCCAGTAAGATAATTACTTCCCATTTGCAACTCAAGCAGTTTTACGCAGTACCCTATCTCACGAGGTATGTCCCCTCTCAACGAATTCTGTCCCAACAGCAAGAACTGTAGTTTAGTCGTGTTGCATATATCTCCCGGTATGGTTCCATTGAACTTGTTGTTACTCAAATCAAGCTTGTTTAGATTCTTACACCTCAGAACTGAAGTTGGAATCTCTCCGTACAGGTTATTCCCCGGAACAATCAACTCCTGCAGATTATTCAGCTCGCCAAACTCGGGAGGGATAGTACCAGAAAAACCATTTGAAGCTAAATTAAGTAGAGTAAGATTAGAGCATTTTGCAAATCCTGAGACTATTTCACCAGACAGTGTGTTATTATCTGCTTCAAAATAAGTAAGACTACTTATATTCCCAATCGCTTTCGGTATGCCACCTATCAGCTTGTTATTCCCAATTCTAATATTTGAAAGGCCTTTGCAATTCACAATTGAATCAGGAATAAGGCCAGTCAACTTATTATTAGTCAGAATCAAGAATTCAAGCTTCTCCATAGCAAAAAGACTCTCAGGTATTGTCCCTTCAAGCTTATTTGAATGAAGATTCAATAACAAAAGCTCAGAATGTAAGCCTAAGTTAACTGGAATGTCACCAATAAACTCATTCTCATAAGCTGCAAACACTCTAAGATTAGTCAAATTCCCTATCCACATTGGAATAAAACCACTCAACTTATTGGTAAAAACTTGGAAATAGTGCAAATTTTCCATCCCTTCAAGCTCATCAGGTATTGAACCAGCAAGCAAATTGTTTGAAAGGTTCAATGCTTTAAGGTTCTTGAGCTTACCTAGTTCACCAGGAATAGAGTTTCCAAACATGTTAAAAGACAAATCAAGAAACTGAAGCTCAGACAAATTCCCAAATGCTGATGGAATTGAACCTTGGAAATTGTTATTAGAAAGGTCTAACCACTTCAATGCTTTCAGCTCAGATATTAGAGTCAAGTTACCTTGTAATCGAAAACCCGAAAGATTCAACCTTTCCACCATTGAACTGTTTGAGCTGCAACTAATGCTATGCCATGAACAGAAATCAGTGCTATTCAGATCCCAACCAGGTATTGCTAGCTCTTTGCCAATTGCTTCCAAAATGGCTTGTTCATGAAGAGCCTCTGCAGACTTTAACAACAACAACCCAACCAACAAAGCAGTAAACAACCTTAAAATTACCATTTTTAGGTTGTTTTTTTCAAGAATCTTTAATTTCCCCAAAAAGAAAAAACCCCAAATGGAACAATCAAGAAACCATCAAACAAGAAAATGCTAGAACCCCAAAAAAACCCAAAGAACAAGAAAAACCAAGAAGTCTTGTAGAGACAATTAGAGGAGAAACTAAAGGGTTTAGACACAAAAAGATACAAACTTGAAACACCCCATTTCAAGAATCTTGAAAATGTAACAGAAACACTAAAGGTGCAATCTTTATACTCAAAACACAAAATGTAGCTATAAAGAAGTCCTAATCAACAATCAAGAATCAACCCCATGGCAAAAAGAAGACACAAACAAACACTACAAAACAAGAAACACAAAAACCAGTGGCTGAGCTAAGGTGAGCTGAATCTTAGTACCAAAAAAAGAACAATAAAGTTGCAATCTTTAATACTCAAAAAAACAAAATGCAGCTACAAAGAAGTCCTAATCAAAAATCAAGAATCAACCCCATATCAAAAAGAAGAGAAAACAAACACTACAAAACAAGAAACACAAAAACCAGTGGCTAAGCTAAATCTTAGTACCAAAAAAGAACAAAAATGCTGCAAAAACAAAAGGGTTTAGAAAGAAAAATGTACAAGTTTGCAATCTTATACTCAAAAAACAAAATGTAGCTATAAAGAAACCCTAATCAAAAATCAAGAATGAACAAAAACCAGACACTAAAAAACAAGAAAGACAAAAACCAGTGGCTGAGTACCAAAAAAGAACAAAAAAAAGTTGCAGAAACAAATTAAACTTAAGATTAAGGTTGCAGTTTCAAGGACAAATAGAGAAAGATGATGAGATAAAAGGAGAAAATGGGGGTACAATACAAAGAAGAAACACAAAAAACAGTGGCTGAGCTGACTCTTAGTACCAAAAAAAGAACAAAAAATGTTGCAGAAACAAACTTAAGATTAAGGTTGCAAGGACAAATAGAGAAAATGGGAGTACAATAAAAACTTATTTTGGGCCAGGTGTTTTTGCTATAGAAAGAAAAAGAGGGAAAGTATGTTGAGAGTTTATGAAAAGAGACTTTAAAGAGAGAGAGAGAGAGAATGTAAGAGTTACTACTACTAATGACTAGTACTTATTTGAGTACACAAACTCAAACTGACAGTGTCACGAGAAATGAGCAGTGTGAGTGAATGGAACTGTATATGAATCTATGCAACTGTTACTTGCGAGCTCTGATGTTCTGACTCTTCACTTTTGATGCCGTACTCGTGTTGATAAAACATGGGTGTGGAATTTGTAGCCGATATGGTTAATCAATTTTGGCTACTTTGACCAAAATCGACTGAAAAAGTCCAAACAGATTTAAGAAATTTTGTAATCAAAACAAAAGCTGAGGCGAAATTGAAGAAAATGAAATATCCATTATATAGAAATTTCTGTGTTATTATTTATTTTTTTTCTCCTTCCAAGATTTTCTTCTTGAACGGTATTTTCTCTCTCATAATTTATGTTTTATAGCTCTATTTTTAGATATTTATATTATTTTTTGCCGAATCTTTGCACCCGTATCCATCCCTAGATTCATATTTCCGAATCTTTAAATTGAGACCGTGAAGGATCCGACCTCTAGATCCGTACCCGTATTGGACACCCGCACCCGAGTTTGGGCAACTTCTCAAAAATATCAATAGGTGCGTGTTGAATTTGCTAGAAGTAGTGTATTTTTAAAGAATCCTACAGGGGTACAACATAAAAAATAAAGAATCCGCACAACTTAGCTTATGAGTACTTCCAATACAATGAGAATTAAAAAGACATACTAGTACATAAACGTGACGTTTAACTTGGCCTTAGCCGATATCTATGTCTTTCAATTTTGGGTGCGCAGAAATAAGCCACGTTGGATGCCATGTCGCGGACTACTACATAGGACACGCATGTCTACTCCAACTTTATATAAGTTTAAGGATTCGTTTGTGTAAGTTCAAAGTTGGAGGATATAGATGTCAGCTGAAGTCAAGCTAAAAGATATAATTGTGTGTTATGACAATAATACGTAAACATACACTCAAATTTGGTTAAAAGTATCAACTGATAAATAAATACTTCAATTTTGAGTACGTAGATCCAGACGCATCAACTCATTTTTACTGTGTCATTGAACACTCTAACTTATAAAATAATCATCTATAGACTATTCACCTCCAAAATTTATCACGTCAGTGTTAAGTATTCACGAAACAGTGAGAAAGAGCTGAAGTGTTTAGTTGTCATATGAAATGTCTAGATGAGTACTTTCAAAATAGAGTTGTACTAAGTTGAATCAGAGAATTACTAATATCTTTAATCTTGTAATTCAAATAATTTTGTGCTATGATATCATGTATTAATGATTTGTTTTGATCTTGTAATTTAAATAATTTTGTACTATGACTTATCTAAAATAGTAGTTACTCGTAAAATTAAAAGATTCTACACAAACTATCAGAGTAATTTAATCTCCTTGGTTCAAAAATGAAGTCTTTATTGTAATAAAAGTGAAAGACACGTAATTATAGCAAAACGTTTTGAATAATCGATTTGTTTGTCAATCAGAGTTTCACGAAATCTTTCCTCTTTACCATACTTTAAATTAAAAATGACTAGTAGACTTTAATATAATTATCCTTCATAAGTTATTCATTATAAAAAGGTGTACTCAAATCTTCGTATACTAAATTCACTTGACAAATTACTATTGTGGTTGGTGTATATTCAGCGATTAAGCTTTTTAATTCTCAATTTTCATATTCTACTCTTTGTGATACGCTCTAACAACCATAGAAGATAATATGTCACGATATATATGAGATCATAAATCTTACAACTTTTAGTTTGTGTCATAAATTTTTGAGAAAATATTACTCCTAATCTTTAGTCGAAATCTCAACTACACATTCTACCTTTAAAGGTGACCTATTACCTCCTAAATTTATTTTTACCAAATTTATTACTCCCCAATTATTGACTTGTCACTGGACGTGACTACACCCGCCCATGGGCGCGTCAGTTGACCTCATTTCACTTTAAATTCTTTTTTTCTGATTGCCACGTCATTATTTTTAATAATATAATAAATATTTTAATTATTATTTTTTCTTAATGAATTCTAATTGCCACGTCATGTCTTCTTCAGTTCTTCTTCATTTTTTCAAAACAAAAATTCAAGAACTCATTAATGGAGTTTCTCATATTCCACATTAATGGATTTCTCCGGAACAAAGAAATTCATTTTGCTCCGAAATCGAAACCAAGAAACACGAAACAATAACATTTCTCCGATTAATGAATTCTTGAATGAAGAAGTTGGGGAACTCCGATTCAAAAAATTTGAAAAAATTCAAGAACTTCGATTTCCTCTCTTTTTGCTCAAGGTCGTCATTAATGGCGAGCTCAAAGCTTCAAATTTTCACAATGTCATATATAATTTTCAACATAGCCCACGTATAATTTTCAACCCATTTCTACGATTTTCTCTATTTTTGCTCAAGATCTGCCATTAATGGCGAGCTTAAAGCTTTGAATTTCCACAATGGGGAAGAATTCGCCATTAATGACGATCTTGAGCAAAAAGAGATGAAATTGGGTTGAAGAACTTCATTAACCCGTCATTCAAGAACTTCATTAATCCGCCATTTTTTTCTCAAGAATTTAATTTTTGACCTAAGAAGATGAAATTGATTGAAGAAAAAAATGGAGCAAAATGAAAAATGAGAAAGAAAAAAAGGAAATAATAAAGTTACATAATTAATTTTTTTAGAGTAAAAAAAAAAAAAATGACATGACAATGATGTGGCAGCGCGTGTATCACACCACATTTCAAATGACTGGTTATCAGTTTTTGGGGATTAATAATTTCACTTTAAAATAATTTAGGGATAATAATTTTATTTTAAATAGTTCAGGGTAATAGACCACCTTTAAAGGTTGAGTCGGCAGTTGAGATTTGAGGTAAAGGGACCATTTTCTAAATTTTTTAGTACTTCAAATTCATGATGTATATATATAGAAAAAATAACTGTAAAAATCCAAGAAGACTGTTTGGAGGGACAATAACAGGAAGAGCAAAGTAATATAGTAAAAAAGTATAATTACATTACATATATATATATATATATATGCCTAGGATTCTGTCCTATGCGAGATATTTCATGTTGGTCTTCTGCCCTGTCATTCTTGATATGACATAAAATATTTTTTATAATAATAATATTTCATGTGTTATAGTAATATCGCGATCCATAACGAAACTGTGTTTTACCTCTTGATGTCAGTTGAAAGGGTGTTAGTATCTTGTCAAGGGTATTAACATTGACTGGCGTGAATCCACTAAACTGATGTCCCGAAGGACTAGGGTGTCATTAACCTACGGTGGCAACGATAAATTATTGTGCCTCGAGATAATTTCGGAGAGAGACAATAAGGTTGGGTGCGGGTGACATTTCATGCCTAACCAAACGCTGAGGTTGTCTAAAAGCGAGTGAATCTTGAGTAGAGGCATGAAGTTAAAGAGCTACGAGCTAACTTAAGCTTGCTCGATAACATTTTTAGGACGTGAGCAACGAGCTAACTTAAGTTTGGTCTATAACATTTTCTAGACGGAAGTTGCGAGCTAACTTAAGCTTGGAAGCTACGAGCTAACTTAAGCTTGGTCGATAATATTTTCAGGACGGAGTCAACTCTTTAGATACAAGTTTAGAAGAACACTGAAGTTGTTTAAAAGCGAGTGAATCTTGAGTAGAGGCATGGAGTTAAAGAGCTACGAGCTAACTTAAGCTTGGTCGATAACATTTTTAGGACGGAGTCAACTCTTTAGATACGAGTTTAGAAGATCACACCTAACCAAACGTTGAGGTTGTCTAAAAGCGAGTGAATCTTGAGTAGAGGCATGAAGTTAAAGAACTACGAGCTAACTTAAGCTTGCTCGATAACATTTTCAGGACGGAGTCAACTCTTTAAATACGAGTTTATAAGAATCAAAAGTCAAATTTTGTATGTGTGTTAAACACATTATTTTGATCATATATTAAAAATCTTGATTATGCGTTTGATTATTTCGATCCTAATTGGTTCCATGATCTAGATAGTTAATATAACTATCATTTTTATTGAATTTATCAATTAAAAAGTATTCATCGGAGTATTACTTATAACTAAGGTTAGCTTGATTTTATTAATACATTTTACATTATTGATATACAAAACTTGATTATATTCATACGTTTTATTCATTAACCCGATTAATTCAGATTGATGGACCATAATCGTAATCAATTTGCATATTATGTATTTTTGTGTTTGGATTTGATTTTAGTAATTTAAATTAACTTTTGTTGGGACATGATTAGACCTATACATATTATTAAACTTGACATATATTGAATTAATTCTTTCTGGGATTGAAAAATAATTTCAGGAGATGTCACATTGAATTATAATGTTGAGGAAAAAATATTCTTAACTAATATAGTACTTCCAAGAAGCACTATCAATATAATATAAATTTTTTAAGGCAAAATTACTTGAATTATTTCAAAAGGTGCAAAGGACCCACTAGTAATGGGCAAAAGGTTACAAGTAGGACCTTTGCATGTCTCTATGATTGTAGGGTAAATAAAATAAAATAAAATAACAAGTACATCACCTCATATTTCTCCACCCTTAATCAGAGGTCGATGATTTGATCCTGGGTATGGAGAAAACTCTTTTGGGAGCGTTGCCACCTTAATGAGCCCTGCAACGCGTGATCTGGACTAGTCAGGGCTCCAATGCGGACACCGAATACTGAATGGGAAACCAAAAAAAAAAAAACATCACCGCCTATTTCTCCACCCTTAACCAGAGGTCGAGAATTTGATCTTGGGTATGGAGAAAACTCTGTTGGGAGCGCTGCCACCTTAATGGGCCCTGCAACGCGCGGTCCAAACTAGTCAGGGCTCCAATGCGGACACCGAATACCGAATAGGAAACCAAAAAACAAAACATCACCGCCTATTTCTCCACCCTTAACCAAAGGTCGAGGGTTTGACCCTGGGTATGGAGAAAACTTTGTTGGGAGCGCTGCCACCTTAATGGGCCCTGCAACGCGCGATCCGGATTAGTCAGGACTTCAATACGAGCATCGGACACCGAATGAAAAACAAAACAAAAAAAAATCACCGCCTATTTATGTATAAATATATGGAAATAAAAGTAGTTTTTGGAATTTGATTGATGGGTGATATTTTTCTTAAGAAAATGTATAATTGCGATTAAAATTAAAATTAACAAATAGGATAGTTGTTTATGAACTTTTTTATGTCTAAATTGTGGTTAAAACAAGTGATATGAAATTAAATAATAGACTCATTATAAGAAAAATTATTTTAGCTGAATAAGTGTGAGAAGTAATTTTTCCCTATAAGTTGTTATGAAAAATAAATTTCTTGAAAGAAAATATGTCATAAAAAAAATATCTGAGAAAATTAAATTTCATTTTTTTTCCTCATGCTCCATGTTGTTGCTATAGTTCATGCAAAATTTTGTAGTAATGATGAGCTTGATTAAAAAAAAAGAAAATTTAATTAGAAGTTCAGGATTCGAGGTTCTGGGAATGAAGAAAATCTTGTTGAGAATGTTACCTTCAGAAATAGGCCAGGCAATACGCGACTTTGTATTTAGTAGAGTTCGATGCAGATATCGAGCACCTGATAAGGAACAAAAAAAAGCAAGCAAAAATTGAAAAGCATTATTACCACGGACAGATCGATGCACATCGTTCGCCAGAAAATTATGTAGTGTATATACGTTGAATGTTAGTTGTTATAAATATATATTTAATTTTACACACACGTAACAAAGTTAATAAAAGTTTACACACTATTCACTAAATTTCTCACTCCACAACTCATTATTACTGCATCCATTAAGGCAATTTTTATTTTTTTTTGCATGAATTAATCATAAATGCAACTTTTGTACATAGACAATTATGAGCTCGACACTTACTTTACCATAACCAAAATACTTAATCATTTTTATTTAGCTTTTGCTGCTTACTTTTGGGAATTTATTAATTAATTACCATATAATTATGTTTCTTTTTTCATACAATGGATTAAAGAAAATTAATCACCACTTAACAGAATCATTCACCATGCCGTTGCTTTTGACTATTTTGTTCTAATGTTTAGTTAAAGAAGAACACTAATTAAATTAATTAGTTGTTGAACATTTAATTTGTTGATTAATTGCTTAAAATTATAATTATTATTGTGTTTTAAATTGTGTGCAATTAGTTTGTCTTTCGTACATAAAAGAAACTAAGAGTATCATTACAAGTCATTAAATTATTACTTTAACCAAATCATGTGTACTTTAGTATAATTCTTTTTTTAGTCAATTTATTTTGACATTTTAGGATTTCATCATTGCGTATAATTAAACACGTTAGCTATATCAAAACAATCAATGGAATTTTGGCAGATGGATATTATCATAACACTTCTGATATCGCAACTGGTAAAATTGATGTCAAGTGACCAGGAGATCACTGGTTCAAGTCTTGAAAACAGTCTTCGACAGAAATGCAAGATAAAGTTGCATACAATATTTTTGTGGTCGGAATTTGCACATAGCTAGAGATTTAGCGCATCAAATTGTCTTTTTTGCAACTGTTCTTTTCTCTTTTTATTTTTAGCATGTCTTTATCATTATTGTACCTTTTTTTTTTTATATTTAATTTTGATACATTTTATTTGAGCTGATTTTCTATAAAAAAATAACACCATATCTTCACAGCAAGGCGGCATACATTACATCCTCCAAAAACCAAAGTTGTCACTCATAATTTGGAGAAATGTTTGGTTCAAACATTTCTAAAATAATAAAATATTTTTTTATCATTGTTCCTTGAAAAGTTATTACAAGAAAGTCCTAACAAGTACTTTGGGTAGAATTGATTTCTTTGAGGCAAGAAAGTAAATATATAGGTGAAATTTCTAGATTAAAAAGTAAATTGAACTAACCAACCACTAACAAAACATAAAATCTTAGTTGTTCAGTTAGCTGAGTATCACAACTCAATCCACCGTGTCAGTAAAATTGAGTTCGATTTCTCATATTATAACAATTCCCTCCCCGTTTTCCCTTTCCCTACCCCCATTAAAACATCTAAGAAAACATTGTCATGTCTTTATATAAGAACAACAAAAAGAAAACAAATCCCACCTTCCAAGTCATTTTCACTACACTTTACAAAGGCAAAAGGACTATAGACATGACTCCACTCTTAATAAACCAATTGCATGTGCATTAGTCATGGTGAGGGTGGCCACTTTTCCTTATTCTCCATCTTTTTCTTTTCAGTCTAATTATTCGGTTTTCGAAATTCATTGATCTGATCAAACATGATTTCTCACTTTACGGTTTAGAATGACGAGATTTCTGATTAAGAATAAAAGAATCTCAATTATCCCACCACATGATACTCTGACAGTGATATGATTCAAAACTCGATAAATAATAGGTCGAACCCTCACACCTGTACCCTTTTCCATCGATTAGATTGGATGTTTGTCGTGTAGTTTTACTAACGAATAAAATGCTTTATATAGCGAGATTTCTCATTCTAGAGATTATATTCAAGATTTTTGGTTAAAGATGGAAAGGACTCGTCAGATGACCTACCCCATATCCTTTAACGGTTCTTGTTGTTATTATTCTTTTTGATTGATAATTGAGAAATCTCGAAGTGTACGCAACATAGTTTCAAACTCAATAAACGATACAATGTAACGTAACGTAACGTATATCCCACACCGATAATGTTCAAACTTGTAATGTATGTCATTATGTGCACATTACGTGTTATGTTCTTACCATTAGGTGCTGGAAAAACAACCCCATAGGCCTTCAATTATTCAGGCCAGATGACCTACCCCACATTCTTTAACGGTTCTTCTTGTTATTATTCTTTTTGATTGATAATTGAGAAATCTCAACGCGCACGCCGCACGCAACATTGTTCGAAACTCAATAATCGATATAACGTGACGTAAACCCCACACCGACAATGTCCAAACTTGTAACGTATGTCATTATTTGCACATCGCGTGTTATGTTCATACCTTTAGGCACTAGACAAAAACCCCATAGGCCTTCAATTATTCTTATTTTCCACCGATTAAATCGGATGTTTTGTCATGTAGATTGACTAAAGGATAAAATGCTTTATATAGCAAAATTTCTAATTCTAGAGATCATATTCAAGATTTTTGGTTAAAAATGGAAAGGACTCGTCAGATGACCTACCCCACATTCTTTAACGGTTCTTGTTGTTATTATTCATTTTGATTGATAATTGAGAAATCTCGAAGTGCACGCAACACAGTTCGAAACTCAATAAACGATATAACTTAACGTAACGTATATCCCACACCGACAACGTTCAAACTTGTAACGTATGTCATTATGTGCACATTACGTGTTATGTTCTTACCGTTAGGTGCTGGAAAAAAAAAAACCCATAGGCCTTCAATTGTTCAAGTCAGAGGACTTACCCCACATAACGTAATGTAACGTAAACCCCACATCGACAAAATTCAAATTTGTAACGTATGTTATTATTTGCACATCACGTGTTATGTTCTTACCTTTAGGCACTAGACAAAAAAACCATAGGCCTTCAACTATTCTTAATTTCCACCGATTAAATCGGATGTTTGTCATGTAGATTTACTAAAGGATAAAATGTGTTATATAGCGAGATTTCTCATTCTAGAGATCATATTCAAGATTTTTGGTTCAAGATGAAAAGAACTCATCAGATGAACTACCCCACATCCTTTAACGGTTCTTGTCGTTATTATTATTTTTGATTGATATATAATTAAGAAATCTCGAAGTGCACGCAATACAGTTTGAAACTCAATAAACGATATGATGGGCCACCGCCTTTATCTTTCTCTATTTAAAATTTTAAATGGCAGATTCTTTTGTGTTAACCGACAATGTTTGAACTTGTAACGTATGTCGTTATTTCCACATCACGTGTTATCTTCTTAACATCAATTGTTCTTATTCTCTTCTAAATGATTAGGGGTGGCAATGGTGCGGTGCGATATTTTTCTAAACCTGCGAATTTTAAAATAGCCCCACACCGCACCGCATTACCTTTAAACCGCATAAACTCGTCCCACACTCATACCCGCGCATATCCGCACCGCATCACCCCACATTTTTTCTTTTTTCTTTTTTGAAAAATTTGTAACTACACCGAAAACCATAATATTTTCAATATTAGGAAATAGTAACAATCAATTCCTATTATATCACTTTTCACTAAGAAATTATTAGAAAAGTATCGCGTGTACAAGTAATGATCAAATAGCAAATTTTCATTAAGATGAATAAAGAAATTAAAAAAGTTATAAATTTTTTTATCTGTAATGTTATATATGTTGTTTTAAGTATCATAAAATTTTGAATAAAGAATACATATAATTTTAGATAGATTTACGAGAATAATACTAATTTTTAACTTTTTCCTAGTTTAAACCTGCATATACCCGCCCCGCCCCGCCCCGCATCATTTAAACAAAAATTTACTTAAATTCGCCCCACACCCGCACCGCAACCACATAATCTAGAACCCGCACCAATCCACATAACCTAAAACCCGCACCGCTCCATTGCCATCCCTATAAATGATACTCACTTAGATATGAACAAGGGAAAGAAAAACCCAAAAAAAATTCAATAAGTCTTTTTACCTAGCAAAATAATTAAACAAGTTATTTCTCCATGGAATCTAAAATTGATTGATATTTGGGTTCTCACTTTAATAGACATGCATCATGACCCTTGTATTATGCATTGTCTCAATATTTAGAACACCAAAGGTCCCCCATCCTCAAGATAAAAAAGAACAAAAATACCCCACTACTTTAGGTTCTATTGAAAAATGCCTAACTTGCTTTATGTTACATCATAGAAGAATATATAATTCCACAAATATTACAAAACATTTTCTAGTTATTACACCCTTCGTTTCAATTTACTAGTTATTTTATCCCAGCTAATCAGCAGTAACGGAGTCAGAATTTATTCAACATCTACTATATATAGATGAAAAAATAATTTTAATAACCATATATATAGAACATCAACCCTTGCTAATCAGTACAAACATTTTAAAATGAGTTCAATAATAATAGTCTAGTGTCTGAAGAATAAGAGGGAGTTACTCGAATGATAAGTGGTCTGGCTTCCAATTAAAAAAGTTGTGAGTGGAGTCATGGAACAAAAGGGATTGACATTCCATTTATATGGACATTCGTAGCTAGGGGTCCATTTGACATCTCAAAAATGCAAAACTTTATTATATGTCTTGAAATGAAAATTATATAAAGATTTGATCCATAAATTTAGTAGGAAGACAAAATAATCACTAGAGAAGAATTGCTTATAACTTCTTCTTATTAATTAATCTGCCTTTTCTTTGCCTTTAAACAAATCAAATAAATATCATAACCTCAAAATAGTATTATAATAATTGAGAAGAGAAATCAGAAAAAAAGGACAGTCTGGTGCACTAAAGCTATCGCTATGCGCGGTGTCCAGGGAAGGACCCCACTACAAGGGATTCATAAGTGAACATACGAACAAATCGAAGGGGGTTCAATATCTACTATATATACATAAAAAAATAATTTTAACCACATATATATAACATAATTTTCTGACATAGGGAGATCGAATGAACCCCTAGCCCAAGGATAGCTCCGCCGTTGATCTTAGTTATAGGACAACAATAAGAAATACAAATGATATCATGAATCTGGATATTAATTAATATAATTTAGGAATTATGATTATCAAAAGTCATGAGAGTAATGAAAGTGGCGTGGGTGGGTATTGTCGGAGCTCCAAGGATAAAAGTAGGTTATAATTCATACTAAAATAATAATATTATAATTTAGGACAATAATGCCTTTAAAAGACATTATTTAGATAAAAAAAATCGAAAAAACTTTTATGAGCTACACAACGATCCAACCCACCTTGCTCAAGTTCCACGAGCTAGTGGGCTTAAAAGTCCGACTAAAATTCCTAAATGGGCTCCAAAAATCATAGTCCACCCTATTAAATTGCAGGTTGCGTTGGGCTGGCCCAAAAAGCATAGCCCATATTAATGGCTCTTCAAAAGACAATCAAAACACTAACATTTTTTAAGGTATAAATGGTAATAAATGAAGAAAAATAAGTTTTAAATATGCCATCAAAATTTTAGAAATGACTTAGTTATATCGTCCTTTAATAATCAAGCTTATTTATATAGTCGATCATTTGGTTCATTCGTGCCACTAACAGAACCCTACTATTAATATATTTGTCACGTGACACTATCTAAACCTCAAAAGTAATATGTCACATTAAAAATAATTAAATTGCCTCATGTATACATTTGGATCAACACAGTGCTCACCGCAGACACCGCAGAGTGCTCACCCGAAGGGCAGAGGCTGTGGCAGATGGTGTAGTGGCTGCGGGTTTTCCCGGAGTTTCCAAAAAAAATAAATTAATGTGTCTAATATGAACGAAATCGTACATAATATTATGTTCAATTAAAACGAAGTTAAGTTGTGTCTAAATAAAATTCTGAACAAATTTAAAGGATCGTACATGTGTTTGAACTTAAAAAATATGCATGAATTCTCTGATCTTAAAATCTTTTATTATAAGTAAAACTAATAATTTTGAGTCAACAAATAATTTCAAATAATTCTATTCATTCTATTAAGTAAATTCCTCACATATTTTCTCTAATTAATTTACAATAATAAGTTGATTTATTTACATATACTGAATTTTCGTGAATTTGAAATTTGTTGAGCGTGCGTAAGCTAATAATTGACGGAAGGTAATAAATAGTTGATGAAATTAATCTAGGTGAGCGCAAGCTTACGTTGGCATGACTTAGATATGTGCAATATAAATTATAAGAGGACTTTGATGTCATAGTAATAATAATTGCATGGATATAAATTATGAATTGCATGATCCGAAGAAAATGAAAATGAGAAAACAATAGAAGGAGAAGTTTTCTCGTTCTTTTTCCATCATTATTATTCTTTCTCTGATCTTATGGTAAACATTTACATGTATACAATGTACATTGTATAATATTCATGATCTTGATCATTTAGTCACGTCGATGAATTATCAAATCTGATCAAAGAGGAAGAAAATAATCGATAATTTGTCGTAAAATTCTGCAGAAAGATCACAAGGGGAAGGTGCATTCATCAATTCTGTTTGATCTCTTATTGCTTCAATGTGAAATTAGTTTCTCCATTTTAGCTGTCTTTAGGTTGTGTTCGGTACGAAAGAAAATATTTTTCTTATTTATATTCTCGTGTTTGATACCTATGCGCAAAATATATTATCCTAAAAGAAAATTGTATTGTATGTAATATAGACGAATACTATAGGAGGTGGAAGGTGGGAGATTCGCGTGTGGGGATGAAAGATGAGGTGCGTTGGAGGGTAGGAGGACATAATCAACGTGGAATGTCAGTTGTGGAACTTGTTTCCGTGCTTTCACCAGAGAAGTGATTTTCCTCGTTTTGAATAAAGTTGCTTTCCGGAGAAAATATATTGTATATAATATACATAGACAAATACTATAGGAGGTGGAAGGTGGAAGGCTGGGGCGTGGGGGGGGAAAGATGAGGTGGGTTGGCGGGTAAGAGAACATAATCAACGTGGAATGTCAGTTGTGGAACTTGTTTTCCGTACTTTCACTAGAGAAGTGATTTTCCTCGTTGAAGTTGTTTTCCGGAGAAAATATATTGTATATAATATAGATAAATACTATAGGAGGTGGAAGGTGGGAGGCTGGGGTGTGGGGGTCAAAGATGAGGTGCGTTGGAGGGTAGAAGGACATAATCAACATGGAATGTCACTTGTGGAACTTGTTTTCCGTGCTTTCACTAGAGAAGTGATTTTCCTCGTTTTGAATGAAGTTGTTTTCCGGCGAAAATATATTTTCTTTTGACCAACGAAACATGGAAAAATTTCATCATACAACTTTTTCCATTAGAATATGTCACATTCTTTGACAGTTACCCAACCAACTTGTGGCTGATGGTTTGTTTATGCATAACATGAATTGGTACAGAATGCTTGGTTTCGCGGTAAACAATAGAAGTGAGCTTCAGAGGAGGTTCTTCTGTTCAGCACGAGTAATGTAATCGACCTGCATTATTCGCGCAAACAGAGAAGTTACCAAAAGTTTCCGCGTACTATAAACTACCTGCTAAAACAAGCTCATAAATCCCATGCTGCTAATTAGGATGTCAAAGAATATGTGTTGTGTTATGAAAAATGTTGTTGGAGTACATAATTTGTCGCGTAGATCATAATGGAATAACTTTCTCTACTTCATGCCACACTTTCTCATGTTCCTTTTGTCTTTCCAGTTGCGTTGTTTTTACGTTTGAGGTGAAGTTTGGAGCTTCAACATTGCACAATGTCTACCAATGTGAAAGATTTGGAACCGGCATTTCAGGGTGCAGGCCAGAAACCGTATCCTTGCTTCTAAGATTTGATTAAATGTGTTTTCGTTTTCCATCTTTAAGTGTTTCTACTGCAGAATTTGGTGGAGAAATTTCGTAAGCTTTTAACTTAACTCTACGTAGAGGAACCGAAGTATGGAGAATTGAGAATTTCCAACCAGTTCCTGTGCCGAAATCTGAATATGGTAAATTCTACTCGGGTGATTCATACATCGTCTTGCAGGTAAATATTTAATGTTTTTTTCTCGTTCTTTGCTTGCTAGATTTTATTCAATGTTTTGACAACGATTTTGCTTTTATCTTACGTCTAATAATCGCAGACAACTTCTACCAGAGGAGGTGCTTATTGGCATGATATACATTTCTGGCTTGGAAAGGACACTAGTCAGGTATGAATCATTTAGTAGTTTTAGAAGTAGCTCAGCCGTATTGCTCCCTTTTTTTCATTTTCTAGAAGTTTGTATACTATGCTAGGATGAAGCAGGTACTGCAGCTATCAAAACGGTTGAGCTTGACGCAATTCTTGGAGGGCGAGCAGTACAGCATAGGGAGATCCAACGTCATGAATCGGACAAGTTCTTGTCGTACTTTAAGCCATGCATCATACCATTAGAAGGAGGTGTTGCATCTGGATTCAAGAAACCGGAGGAGGAAGTATTTGAAACGAGGTTGTATGTCTGCAATGGTAAACGAGTTGTCCGGATGAAGCAGGTACAGAAGCACAAATAAACTTACTGGATGAGCTCATTTGGAAAAATGTGTATCTTCTTCAGCTGTGATTGAAGATAATATTGAGCTTAGATTTTTGTCAGGTTCCTTTCGCTCGGTCATCGCTAAATCATGATGATGTGTTCATTCTAGACACAGAAGACAAAATATATCAGTTTAATGGTGCAAATTCCAATATCCAGGAGAGGGCTAAAGCATTAGAAGTTACTCAGTTATTGAAGGAGAAGTATCATGGCGGCGTGTGTGATGTTGCTATTATTGGTAAGCCAAAGTCACAGAGTACAATACAACGCGACAGAATTGTTATGTATCCGTTATGTGATGTGGGATATTCATTGAAACTCACTCTTTTGATGCTTCCCTAAACTTATATACAAAATCTTTCTATTGTAAACCCCAGATGATGGGAATCTACATACTGAGTCAGATTCTGGATCGTTTTGGGTTCTCTTTGGTGGCTTTGCTCCGATTAGCAAAAAGGTTGCTAGCGATGATGATGTTGTTCCTGAGAGAACTACTGCTAAACTTTATAGGTAATGTTGAATCCTTATAACTCTTTTATAGTCCTGAAGTTAGTAAAACAGCTACATACTCCTTTACGATAATTCAGTTTGATCAGATTTTTCCTCTTGTTATATTCGCATAGTAGGCCCATTCATGTTCAGAAAAGGAATGAGTTTGAGCAGAATCGTAGTTTTCTTTAACCAGTAATCGCCAGTGTGTCTCTGGTAGAAACGCATGGTAAGGGTGTGTACAATTGACCCTTGTGGTCCGGCCCTTCCCCGGACCCAGCGTATAGTGGGAGTAACCACTAGTGTCAAGCAGTTTCTTATGTTTATGATACTCTATATCAAAGTTTTATCGGTTTGCTACCTGTTACTGAATTTTGTATGTCAACCTTTTGCTGTTGTTGGCGCGGAAGTTGAATTATTTCCTCGTTTGCAGCATTATTGATGGCCAGATCAATTCGTTGGATGGTGAACTTACAAAGTCCATATTGGAAAATGATAAATGCTATATTTTGGATTGTGGTTCCGAGGTTTTCACTTGGGTAGGCCGTCATACTGAACTGGAGGAGAGGAAAAGTACCATTAAAGCGGCAGAGGTAGAATGTTAACTTGTTCGTCTGTGTTTTCGTGTGGTATAATTTCTCATATCTGAAATGACTCAATAATTTCCAGGAGTATCTTGCTAATCAAAATAGACCTAAGTCAACGCGTGTCACGCGGCTTATTCAAGGCTATGAGACACATCCATTTAAGTCCAATTTCGACTCTTGGCCATCAGGATCAACACCTGCGCCTGAGGAAGGACGAGGAAAAGTAGCAGGTAAATTTATTGTGTGTGTAAAGAATATGTATATTACTAATTCGAATTATTTATAACTTTATCTGCGTTGCATCCTTTCAGCGATTCTGAAGCAACAAGGTGCTGCCGTCAAAGCTTCTAGCAAAAGTACTTCTGTCAATGAGGAAGTTCCCCCGTTGCTTGAAGGAGGTGGAAAGATAGAGGTCTGATCATCAGACTCTTTTCCATGTCGTAATAGTTTCTGCCGATTTTAGCCAGCTCATTCTTCACTGAAAATGTAAAAATATGTCAGGTTTGGTGTATCGATGGAAGTGCAAAGACTCTGATACCCAAAGAAGACATTGGTAAATTCTACAGTGGAGATTGTTACATAGTTCTCTACACGTACCATTCTCATGAACGGAAAGAAGATTATTACTTATGTTGGTGGATTGGAAAGGATAGCATCAAGGTACGAATGTCCTTCCATATAAGGGTCCAATACATTGGTCCAACACATCTTTATAGAATTTTCTGTCGTTGCATTGAAACTGTGAATAGGAATAAATTATCATTCTTGTTCAATTCATAAATTGAATCGTCGTGTGCATTCAGGAGGATCAAGAGATGGCTGCACAATTGGCCAGTGCAATGTGCACTTCACATAAAGGGAGACCTGTGCTGGTATTACTTCTTTCTCTTACTGTTTTCTCAGCCAAAAACTCAAATGATGTTTCGATGTGACATTTACGCTATCCAGGGTCGAGTATACCAAGGGAAAGAACCACCACAATTTGTTGCAATATGCCAGCCCATGGTGGTCTTTAAGGTATCTCTCCATATATCGTAATAGAGGAGGCTATTTATGTCGTTTTAACATATAGAATAACCACGATAGGTCTCTTTCCTTTTTTCAGGGTGGATTAAGCTCGGGCTATAAAAATCATATTGCAGACAATGACTTGAATGATGAAACCTATGCTACTGATGTGGTCACCCTTTTCAGTATATCTGAAACTTCTGGTCATAACAACAAAGCAGTTCAAGTCGATGCTGTATGCTTATTGAACCTTTAAGTTTTCCCTTCTTTGGGCTATTAAGTGGTCTATAACTGATAATCTTTAAATTTTGCTGCAAAATCTACGTTATGAGACCCTCCTTGTCGTCACTTGGACATGTTCTCGAACTGTGTCTAGCTAGATAGGTCGCTTCCATTCTATGTTAATAGAGTCTCCACGTCTCATAGAGCTGTCTAATAGAAAATGAAAATGTCACACTTTTCATCGAAAACTTATGTTTGTACTTATTGTGTAGTTTCCATTTCCATATTGCCTTAGATGACTGTATACTGTCACGCTAAATTTTACAAACTGGATTTCTAATTTTTACGCTGTTTCTGAACTCTGACAGGTAGCAACTTCGCTGAACACATACGGGTGTTTCCTTCTGCAATCTAGCTCTTCTGTATTCATTTGGCATGGCAAGCAGAGTACACATGAGCAACAGCAGTTCGCGACAAAGGTTGTGGAATTCTTGAAGGTGAGCTTTTGTTGCAGTAGAAAAAGGTGTTCTTTGTCATTGTTGTCTTTCCAAGTAGAATGGCTTGCTCTTTTTAAGCAGATTAGCACTAGGTGCTCGTGATTTCACTTCGACATATATGTGAAGTCTTAAGTTTGATTCCATGCAGCGATAAGAATAGAGCCAAATAAGTAAGATATATGGTTGCTCTTGCCGATAGCATACTAGAATAGGCGATTATTGGAGGTACGACATGCACATTTACATCTTCGGTAGAAGTGTGAAAAGAATATATCCAACTGACGCGACTGTGTTTGTACTAAGTTTCTTCTGCATTACGTTATGTTTGATTTGTTTTATTCATAAACTCAGCCAGGAGTAACTGTAAAACACACTAAGGAAGGAACGGAGAGCTCCGCTTTCTGGCTTGGTCTTGGAGAAAAACAAGATTATACCAGCAACAAATTAGCTCCTGAAGCCACCAGGGAACCTCACTTGTTTTCTTGTTCTGTGAACAAAGGTGCATATATCCCTTATTCTTTAATTTCGAGAGAGAGATATTTTGCGAATGATGAATTTTTTCTCTGCTAACTGCCTTTCTCAAATGATTTCATGCTAACTCGTGGATGTCCAGGAAAATTCGAGGTAAGTTCCTAGAGAATTCAGATAAAACGTATCAATTTCTGTTCGTAGATGAAACGTGTTAATATTTTACTATGCAAATGACAGGTTGAAGAAATCTACAACTTTTCTCAAGATGATTTATTGACTGAGGACGTCATGGTTCTCGACACACATGCTGAAGTTTTTGTTTGGGTTGGTCAATCAGCAGACTCCAAAGAAAAGCAAAGTGCTTTCGAAATTGGACAGGTAATATTTAGTGTCCTATATCTTGAAAGTACTTGTCCCTTTTCGTGTATGCTCAAGTAACCGTAGAAGTTGATCACAGAAATACGTAGAGTTGGCTGCATCTTTGGAAGGGCAATCCTCTGATGTTCCATTGTATAAAGTTACAGAAGGAAATGAGCCATGTTTCTTTACAACTTTTTTCTCATGGGATCCTGTAAAGGCTACCGTAAGTGACTAAAGTTCTCTCTCTCTACCTCGCTGAGATTTTTTGGTTTGAAGTTGGTATATAACTTGAAGATGAGATGTAGAGTGACTACAAAAGTTGCATTGTATAGAACACTAGAGACATGCTTGAACGATAATAACTGAAACTCATTAGTCGTTTCAGCAACTTTTTCATAAAGCTGAGATCGAGAAAGGTGACACTTAAAAGTTCATAGTTCATAAGTTATGATTTAGATTGCTTATGATACTACGATATGGAAAATGAAAGAAAAATATATGACATCTCATATCAAACACTGATGGATGTAGTAATGGTAAACTAGGCAGATATTTACAGTAGTTTGGAAAAATACAGCTTGTATAGATATCTAAAAGCCTTTGGCGGGACAGCCAGCATAAGGCCGCCAACTTGTAGTTGGAGGCTGTTTATGTCTCTCTATCAAAATCTAGTAAGTTCTAATACCACGCGAACAAAGAGAAAGAAAATGAAACACTCTTACTGAAATCGGTAGTTATCCACATACGAGAGGACCCTTTCTGAATATGTTTCGTGTTACATAGAATGAGAACAATTTGCTTTGTCGACGAACTATTACATAGAGTATTTTTTCTGAAATTCTCATGTCTTCGGCTTTACAAGAATGTCAGTTAATCTATCTCAACGTATTTTTCTTCACTTCTGTAAAATCTTCGCTCTGACTTACCTGCTTAACCAGGCACATGGAAACTCATTCCAAAAGAAGGTTATGATACTCTTTGGGTTTGGTCATGCTTCAGAGGTAAATCTGTCTTTCTGTGTAATTCTTTTCTGCTTCTTCGGGCGATTAGTTATCTGTTTCATCGACCATTATTCTTACTGCCAACCTACGACAGCAATATTAATCGTTTGCTAGATGCTTTTCGCATCATCAACTGATCAATTTCTTAATACAAGACTTCATTTAGTATTCGAAAAGTTCCCTCTTGATGTGCTAATAGACCATCTACTCTATAATTCAGAATCATAGAACAAACCAAGACGGCCCAACCCAAAGAGCCTCGGCCTTAGCTGCTTTAAACTCTGCGTTTAGTTCATCGTCTACTGCAAAAGCTAGTTCGGTTCCAAAGCCTACAGGAACAAGTCAGAGTTCACAAAGAGCAGCTGCAGTAGCTGCATTGTCTAATGTTCTTACTGAGGAAAAGAAGCAGTCAAATTCGCGCGGATCTTCTCTCCAATCAAGTAGAAGTCCGTCAGCTAGCCCCACCGGTACAAGTTTTTTCAAGCATTTTATGATACTTTTATTTCTAGATTCCGGTATTGCCTTGTAAAGTTTTATGATTATCAAGATATCTTGTGTTCACCTGGAGGCGTTTTACTCATATAACTTTTTAATTCAAACACACAAGCTTAGGCTATTGAAGGGGAGTCTTGGAGCAACGGTAAAGTTGTCTCCATTGAAGCAGTCTTTAGGATGGCCTGTCTACCTCAACCTCACGCCCATTCTCTGGACCCTGCTAACGCGGGATATATTATCCACTGGGTTGCTCTTTATAAGCTTTGGCTATTAACGCGGGATACATTGTGCACTGATAGCTTCTACCTGACACATTATTGATTTTTATTTTTTCAGATAGAGCAAGGAGTACTGCTCGGTTTAGAGAACCTGAAGAACGTTCAGAACATCATCAGGAGAGCGAGGTAGTTGATCACGCAGAGACTAATGAGGAAGACTCAGCACTGAAACCACCAGACGAGGTATTCAGCTACGAGCAAATGAAAGCAAAATCAGAAAATCCTGCAACTGGCATTGACACCACACGGAGAGAGGTTTGTAGCACGCGTATCATTCTCATTTCTATAATCTTACGACAGTACAATATGTTGTATCATCTCCGATGACAAACTTTTTTTGCAGGCTTATCTTTCGGGCGAAGAATTTGAATCTGTACTAGGAATGACAAAAGAAGCATTCTACAAGATGCCTAAATGGAAGCAAGATAATCTCAAAAAGAAAGTCGATCTCTTTTAGTACACGCGACCATGTATGTATACATACATACGCAAAAAGATTTAGAATATATACATATAATAAGATCACACTCATTCTGAACGTGGATTCGCCTATGCAAGCTTTCCAAGCTTGTAGCTAAAAGCACCTAGACTAATTCTTTGATTTACTAAAAATGTATCTCAATTCTTTAACTTAAAGTTGTATACATTCATTTATATATTTATTGTAAGTGAGTTTTATACTTGAAAGATTTTGCAAGTTAATTGAGTATTTGGTCCTAATGTGTCAAATGACCCTTGCAAATGTAGCTTTGAAAGATAAATATTAAAATAATAAGTAGTATATACTCACTATTTATTTTTCCAAAACGTAAACAAAGGGGGAATTACATATATTATGTGCATGAGTTTAAATTCTAAGATGTAATATAAATATACTATATATTATTATTGGTAACATAGGGATTCCCCGGCTGCTAAATTCCGTTCCAGCGTAATAGCCTACAAATCACATAAAAAATATAAAATTGCATGCACTATGTAAACCTCGAGTGACGAGCTCGACCGATAAACACATGTGGATAGTATCAAACTCAGCTAAGGCAACCATTTAGAAAATGCCTTGCTCTATCAACTCGACCATCACCAAAATAGCCATGTAATATAATTGTTTATATATAATGTAGTTTTTTTTAACACACATAAGTTTCTGGCCGGAGTTACTAAATTTTGTCAATTCCGTAACCAAAACTTTATTAGCTATTCCCCATGGTGTGTGTCCTTTCTAATTTTCGTCTTTACCTAATGCACTACAACAAGAACAACATCAAATGCAGTATAATCGCACAAACAAAATCTGTTATTATTATTGGCATAAGGAAAGTAAAGGGGGAACACTCAGATTTCGAAATCCGCATAATTCACTAATGTTAGAGTTTGTAACTCGAATTTTGTTGATTCGGTCCTGAAAAATTCGCGGTGCGACCCATGTTTATGATTTTTCATGGGGTCTATGGTGGTAGCGTAGGGATCAGGCCGATAGGTATGGACCTATATGTTTTTGGACCTATGACTTATTTGTATGCATGTATTATATAAGTGCGTTTAGTGGGGCTGTTTCGGTTTGTTCTCATATACACGAAATTGAGCCTATCATCTCCACATTGTACTCCTCTCCATTATAGTGAATTTCTCTGTCTCTGCTCGTGATTTTTTTCGTAAGGATTTCCACGTAAATTTGTGTGTTGTTGTTTTTTCATAACAAGTAACTTTGGCCAAAATTTTATACTATTACTTTTTTTTTCTATATTCTTATATGTCAACAACAGCTGCATGTTTGACTGGTTGGAAAAAAGCTGGCAAAATAAGTACTATATGTAAAATTAAATATGATGAAATGAAAGTTGCAAAAGAATGAAATGATCACGTTACTTTCCTCTTTTTTCATACGTATTTGCTGCTTTTATGGAGTTTGTCAAAAGGGGATGAAACATGCTGTGGAAATTTGGTAAGCATCACATGATGATTCTACTCTTCCTTCTTTTGCTTTTTGTGTTATTTTAATAGGGTGGATCTACGTAGAATTGAGGGGCTCATTCGAACTACGTTATCGAAAAATTATGTTATTTATGTATCGCTAGAATTATTATTTTGTTTGTGTTATATAGTAGATGGTATACCGAAAGGAGTCTTGGAGTAATAATAGGTAAAGTTAATTGCGGACGAAAAATAAAAAAGGTATTATGACTATGTATAATGAATCATTGTGGTTCGAGCAGTTTTTCGAACCTTGCGCATAGCAAGGGATTTAGTACATGGAGATCACAAGTTGAAGTCGTGAAAATAGCCGCCAACGGAAAATGAAAATGGTACTCCATATATGACTATGTATAATAAATTGTTGTGGTTCAGACTGTGTTTCATACCTTGAGCATAACGAGAAGTTTAGTATCCGAGTTGCACTTTATAGTAGATGTCAAAGGATGATTCGATCCACATCATTGAAAATGTGAGGTGTACAGTATGTATTCATTTTTGTACATCCTTAACACAATTAGAAAAACTCGCACACTCTTCGCTAATAAATTCTTGATTCCACATTATCCTTTTCATCTTCGTATATTTATTTTTTTACATATTTTAAATCTCCTTAACAAAATTTTCTGGCTCCTAACCTTGGAGCTCACACAGTTGTCAATTAAGAAATATTGATGAAGACACTCCTTTTGTTTGACTTTGCTACTAATCATTGCTATTGACAAATCATAAATTGACACACCAACCTTATTGGTTGTCACCTTAAAAGAATGACATTAGCTGAATCAACGGCGGAATCAAAAAACTATTGTGATGTAAGATTCTTTATTTTTCATCCAACTAAACCACGTGCTTCATCGTCTTAATGAACCTATAACTATCAACAAATATTACAAATTACTATAAAATGGCTAAACAAAAAATTAAACATATAGTATAATGAGAAATGTTTTATTTTCATCTTGAACTATACGCGAAAAGGCTGAGACACACCCGAATTTTAGGAGAGTCATATTACCCTGGACTAATTAAAATCATATTTTTGACAACTTTGTGCGCCACTCGCTGCCACGTATGTGCCACGTAGGTTAAAAATATGATTTTAATTAGTAGGACCTCCTAAAGTTGTGTCTCAGCCTTTTTGCGTAACAATCACTGTAAGCTATAGATTCCAAAGGGAATGAACATAAATACTCTCTAAAAATTGAATTAATATCTACATTACTATCTCCACGTCTAATCATTAAATTAAAGAAGCTGATTTTGCCTGGACTGACGAATCTTTTGCTTCTCGAGATGCCAACTCAGTGAAAATTACATGGACATTCTTCAATATAAACTCATTTCGAACGAGTTGATTGAACAGAGTTAACTCAGTAACCAAGTTCATCTTCTTCTTTTTCTTCTTGTTGGGTTGCGTCGATGATCCACGAATGATTTCAATCAGCATTGCGTTAGATAATCTTCGTATTCCTCTTGAGCCACCCATGATGATTGATGGACTTGCCTTTCTTTTTTGAGTCGAACGAGTTTTTGTTAAGTTAACAACGACCGAGTCATGAGTCAGATTCTTGGCTACTCGACTCAATGGATCATCGAGCAGTAGCATTTCCTTCACGTCTACTAGAACAGTGTGCTTGAAGTTTCTTCGTATTCGACCTAATAACAGTGGATAACAAGCCCATCTTCGTAAACTCATTGGAACATGATCCATAAACCCGGGTAATGTACCTTCCGGGTCAAGTTCATCAGCGTAGAATCCGACTACTGAGCCATAACTCAATCGAGTTGATGACTCAGTACTATCGTTTACGCTGAAATTGGCCGTTTTTTTCCTACCCCAGATGGGTTCAGGTTCTTCACTTGCATTGGCATTCTTGTTGGTAATCAAGAATGGGGACACATCGAAATTAGTTGACTGAGGTGTGTTGTTATTTGTACTCTTGCTGTTCGCTTCCTTGCTGGAAATATTCAAGAAGCGCTCGTTATAGCCATGTATGATTTTCAAGAACGATGCATTCTCTTCCACAATGACATTATCAAAAGGACTCGACTCAGACTGGAACACAAACACAATGTCGGATTTTGAGGCCATTTTAGACCTGTAAAAGAGTCTCGTGAACAACTTCAGTTCTTGTACAGTTACAGATTCAGCTACATGAGCTACAACTAAATCACTCATTGACCTTGTTCCTTTTCTGTACAAAGTTCCCATTCCTTGCAATGCATGCTGTCGAATCCTCAGGGATACACCTACAGTGTCTTTAACATGCCTCGAGCTATGAGAATTTCCGACAAGTGCTGTTGTTGAAGATGGTTCAAAAGTGGAGATTGTGAAGAAGAGGAAAGTAGTAAAGATGAGAAGAACACAAATTGAGATTATGAATTGTGCTTTAGGGAAAAGATGTGTGGAATTTGAGGGATTAAGGATATTGTTAATGGATTTTAATGAAGAAATGTTGGTTTTTTCGCTTGTTTTTTTGGTGGTGATAGTGTTGGATTCTTCTTCTGGGAAAAATATGAAGAAAAATCCCATTGCTGTAAACCCCATTGTTTTCTTTTTCTCTCACACATACACACACAGTGGAGAGCTTGTTTTCTAGTATTCTTTTTTCCCTGCAGTATATGTGTCTGTGAGCAGTCTGTTTTGGCCTATTTAAGATGTGTCTGTGTATGGGAAAGACCAAGGATTATGAGAGTTCAGAGCCTTGGTGTAATCGTAAAGTAGTCGTCATGTAATCTGAGTTCAGGGTCCTTGGAGTAATCGTAAAGTTGTCGTCATGTAATCTAAAGGTCAAAGGTTTCAAACTGTGAAAATAGCCTCTTGCATAAAATGTAAGGTAAGGTTGCATACAATACACTCTAGTGATTCGGTCCTTTTCAGAATTCCGTACATAGTGAAAGTTTTAGTGCATCAAGCTGTTTTTGATATTTGTTTTAAGTGTTCAATATTCATATTGAGGTTCAGATAAATTTATTTTTGGAAGGGGTGCTTTCAATAGAAATTTTTTTATTTTAAAATCTCAAACTCGAGACGTCTAATTAATAAAGTAACTCTGAACTATATCATCACAACTTGTATATGTTATTATAATCAAGATCACATTTTTTAAGACCAAAATAAAAGACTTTTTAAAAGCCTAAAGATGTTTTTCTACGGTTAACCAAAAGAAAAGAAAAAAAAAAAGCAAAGGACTTTCGGTAAAGAGAAAAAGAAAAAGGGAAAAAGTAATCCTTCTATTTGGTGAATTTTGGAATTTTCTTTTTATATTACTTTTATTATTTTCCAATATGGTTATAGACATTTCGATTAATAATTTTATGTGTTATTTTCTACCCATACGTTGAGAATTATTTAAGGTATCAAATTCAAATTTTCTACCCATACATGTATCATATCAAACGTGATTACTATTATTTTTATATCTGCTAAAATTTGAATTTAAGACCTTAAATAATCCTCAACCTACTTTATTTCCTACTGCTCGAATTACACTCTTTTGGTGCATGTGACTTTGGATTCTTGAATTTATTTTTATTTTTTAATTTCTTGCGTGGGGATTTGAAATTTCATTGAGTTTAATTTTTTTATTATAGAGGAAGAAATTGAAATAATATTGTTTTTATATCAGCAAAACATGGAAGCAAAAATGAGAACGGTGGGTTGCTTCTAACTTCTACGCATCGGATCCAGTGACAATTGATAACACCGATAAAAGCTTTAACACTCTTTGTTAAAGTGTATATATTTACTGCCGCGAAAAGTCATTGTTGTAGTTGTGAAGGGTCATATTCATGTGCATGTCCATGTATAATTGATTTGGGCTAATTTCAAGAACAAAGGGCCTTTTTGGTGTATGCCAAGTACTCCAACCCAATGTATTTGGGCCATACTATAATTGGTCTTGGTAAATTCAACAATTGATAAAGAAAAAAAATCATGTGTAGTCTGTTTTGATGTCGCTATTAAATAATAATATGTCCTGTCTGAAGTTAGATTTGACAAAACTAAACTTTAGATAAGCACAGACACATCGTCTAAAAGTCAACTACATATGGCCGAAGGCTAAAGTCCAATCATTTTGCATGAACTTCAGCCTTATATGATTGAGGATTAGTTTTGCGCCTCACTCTTATCATTTATGTCTGATGTTCATATATATATATATATATAATCAAACAAAAATGAGTGAACTTTAATCATATATGACTGAATCTCAAAACGATAGAACGACTAGAGTGAGGCAAAAATGTTTTTGCTTAGTCGTGCGCTTCGACAATAATAACAATAACATATCCAGGTAACTCCACAATGGTGCTCGGAGAACGTACAGTACACGCAAATGTTACTTCTACCTCGTAAATTTAGTAAAATTTTCAAAAGAACCTAGCCATTGACACACTTCTAGAAGTATACAAAGGTCATGTTTGGCCTTTCACATTCCAGCAGCCTTGAAATTTCTTGTTATGACTTTATGATTATTCAAAATTCAATCTCTTCTAACTTTATTTGATCATGATAAAATCATAGTATGAACATAAATATTACTCCCATCTAGAAGCTCACTTCAATTCTTTATTAATACAACTTTAAAGTAACCATATCTATCATAGATGGTACACAAACTTGGTTAGTTTCTTTGTCACTTTCCCTTTTTCATTGTGTGCCATAATATAGTAAAATTTTGACCCTCTTAAAGGATATTATATCTCAGAGACATAAGAGTTTAATTTATATACATTTAATTTTTTTTTTTTGAAGAAATTTAATATTATCAGATCACTCAAAAACTAATTCAGATCGATGATCTTCTATATATAAACTGAATTTATAACTTTAAAAATATAACAGATACTTACTTATTACAACACATGACTCGTTATATATAAGTCTTGAAAATATGAAAGTGCAATTGAATAACATGCATATGTATACAATTCATTCTTTTTTATACAATGGCGTTGTTCGGACTAGCTTGTGTCCTTCCACCAGTATTATCGAATAACTCTATCCACTTAAGATTCGACAAATAAAATGAAAATCAATACTTGGACACTATTTTATTTGCATAATTGAGATAGAAAAACACTAGCAATTTCATTAAACTCAACTCTTTTTCTCTTCTTCTCCATTTCTTCTTCAACTTCTAACCTTACACCAAACAACTTTGGCCTTTTATTACCTTTAATTTGCCCTTCTTTTTCTTCTTCTTCTTTCTCTGAATTTTCAGCCAACATGGACACTATGTCAATAAGTTCTTTGCATTTCTTATTTATTGATGAAAGCTCAGAGTTTAATGCTCCATTTTCCTTTTTTAGCCTTTTGTTCTCATCAATAAGGCTATTGTACTCTAATGATGATGAAGAAGAAGTTGATGATGATGGCCTTTGATCTTCATTATCTGTTTCTTTCTTGTTGTTTCTGTTTGGTTGTTGTTTGTTTGTCCATGCTTTTTTTCGACGAATATCACATAGTAAATCCTTGTCTCCCCTGCGAAACAAGTCGTTGCTGAACTCCCATCGACTAGTTGCAATTTTGCGAAAACCCTAATCATATATGAAATAGTTTAGGATTTAATAAAGGAATCACAAGAATTATACAACAGCAACATATGCAGTGTTTTCCCACAAAGTGGGTTTTGGAGAAGGTAATGTGTATGCAGTCTATACCACCACCACAGATCAGTGGCAGATCCAGCTCATAGTTAGGGGGTTCTCCTTCAGCGGAAAATTATACTATGTATACAAGCTTAAGATTATTTTTCATGTATATATATAGTTAACGTTGAACCCCCTTCAACTAATTATTTCGTTCACATTTCTCGATTTTGAACCCCCTCAATTAAGATGCTAGCTCCGCCACTACCTCAGATGAAGTAGAGAGACTGTTTTCGATATACTCCCGACTCAGGATAGATAAAAGTATAACAAACAAAAAACATAAAAGCATACAACAAAATGTGATAAACACATTGCTAGCTAATACAGGAAATAAACTATCTATTCGAAATCATAGACATCACCAAAGCACCACGAACAAGAAACTTCAGACGCCGACAACGCACTCTTCCCTACTATTACGGACGAACTCCTACCCACTAATCCTCTACCCTAATCCGCGTCATCCACACCTTTCTATCAAAGATCATATCCTCCATAAGCCGTAATTGCTCCATATCATTCCTAATCGCCTTCCTCCAATATTTCTTCGTCCTACCTCTACCCCGTCTAAAACCATCCAGTGAGATATATACATGTATATCCCTAATTGTAAAGAACACTTCAAAGCACAAATTAATGATGACTAGCTAGCTTAATTAGCTTAATCATAAATACAAATTAAATGAATGTCTTTATACTTCAATATATATGGATAATACTTGTAGTTTCACTTTTCACCCTTACATATATATACTACGGTTGTCTTAATCAAAAGACTAACATGTACCTTCTTAAAGTATGAAATTCGTAATCTTGAAAATACGACAGGTTATCTACTATATAACAAGTAAATATAACTTGATAGTGTAAAAATTTCTTACGTAAAATATTAACAATATAGTAATAAACATACATAGGTATTGAGTTGCCTGACAAAGCTGGAAAAATTGCAATGTTTGAAAAGTGTTGGAAGCAAATCTCTGGCGAACTCCGCCGGCTGCCGGACTATGAACGCCGATCCATCGGAATTCCAAGAAATGATGTCGTCGGTCGCCGGATCTTCCACCAACATGTAGGTTTTTAGCAAGAATGGTGGTGTTGATGACTTTCTTACATACTCTAACAATGTCCTTTCACTTTGATCACCCTCTAAATTCCCCATGCAAAAATTTCACCTAAAAAAAAAAAAACTTAAAGAAAGAAATTGTATTCTTTTTGATCGGAGGGATTGCTCAGATGATAAGCACGTACCTCTTATTTTGATTGAAGGGGTTGCTCAGATGATAAGCACGTACCTCCTTTGATGATCAGTTTTAAGGTTGTGAGTTCGAGTCACTACCAAAGATAGGAGCACTCAGGGAAGTGTTAAAACAAAATTCTTTTTGATAAGAGACGTTGCTCAGATGGTAAGAATCCCTAACTTCAACGTTAAGGTTGTGGGGTCGAGTCACTAAGGGTGAAAAATCTAAGGGAGAATTAAAAAAAAAAAACTATTTTTTCTTTTTGACAAGAGGGATTTGCTCGGACTGTTAACAATCTCCACGGCCTCCAACTCTAAGGTTGTGGGGTTCGTGCCAGCAAAGAAACAAAAAAGGGTGAAAGCTTCTAAGAAAGGAAAACTTTTTTTCCTTTCTAACAAGAGGGGTTTGTTCAGACCGTTAGCAATCTCCACGGCCTTCAGCTTTAAGGTTGTGGGGTTTGTGTCAACAAAGAAACAAAAAGCGCGAAAGCTCCTAAAAGAAAACTTTTTTCTTTTTGGATTTTTGAAAAAAAGAGGAAAGTGATTAACTACGATGAAGTGGAGAAGAGTAGAAGGGCGGTTAAAAAGCCCCAATCCCAGCAAGTAGAAACCTAACACAACTGCAAAGTTCATGAGAAATGCAAGAGATATTTTGGAGACATGAGTTATAATATTTTCTTGAAAACTATATGTATATGCTTATCTCTTCTTATATAGTTGTAGGAGAACAGGTATAAGAAGCAAACTTCATTTCATATACTAATAGCATTTATTATATGTATTTGGGGAAATGACATCGTTTCCACCCCAAACTATATCCGAAAAATCGAAGCCACATCTAAACTATACTAGTGACCTATTACACACTTAGACTATAAAAAAAGTGAAACTATTTACACTCTGTCAGGCTACCACCACTTGCATGTGGTGTAGTGTTTTACACGCGCTGTCACGTCAGCACCACGTCAGTAAAAAGTATCACTTTTTTATAGTTAAGGTGTGTAATAGGTCACTTATATAGTTTAGGTGTGGATTCGACTTTTCAACTATAGTTTGGGGTGGAAACGATGACTTTTTCCTTAATATTTTTAGCCGTTTACTTTTGTTATTTAATAGGCTGAACGCGCCTAAAATAAGTGTAATACACGCGCCTTAGAATGGGGTTTGCGGGGAGGTAATAATATCACTTTTTTATAGTTAAGGTGTGTAATAGGTCACTAGTATAGTTTAGGTATGACTTAAACTTTTCGGGTATAGTTTAAGATGGAAAGATGCATTTTCCCTATGTATTTGACATCTTGACTAGACATCAAGTTGAAAGAGACGTAGGTTGTTAGAATTTGTGGTCTAAATTTGATTCACCCGTTTGGTTTTAACTTGACACAAAGTTTAAGAAAATAAAGAAATTTTTTAAAATTTTATGGTATTAAATTAAGATAAAACAGAATGGACATACCAATATGTCATATAATCTTATGATCTTAAATGTCACGTGGAAAAAATTGAAATTAAAAAGTTTCCAACAATGGAAAAAGATATTATTTTTGAAACTGAATAAAGATAATATAGTAACGCAAATTAATCGAAACGAAGGGAGTTTGTCATGATATTAATGGCAATAAGACATTATGAAATTTGTAATCTTAAACATATTACTATAAATTTATAATATAAATTTATAATTTTGAACATGTCATAAAAAAGCTCCGATATATTATAATTTCAGGATCTCAATTTTACATAAAAAAAGAAATATTTATATAGAACTCTCGTTATTTCAACACATTATATTATTTCAAAATAGGAGTATATAATAATGTGTTTGATCAGATAATCATGTGCATTATCTTCTAGACGTACGACTATATATCTAATTGATTATAATTAGTCCCCTTCTAGAGAATGTGTTTTATTTCTTATTTTGTTAGCTTAATTGGTGTAATTTGGTGACCACATCACTAGGAAAACTATAAAATTAAATTAATGTTTACTCATTATAATTATTTAATCTTTACAGTGCAAAGAAGGTTTCAAATTCTAGATGATCATGCTAAAACTAGTATTTAATTTGTGATGTGAAAAGAATTGGTCAACTCAAACTCAATGGTAAATTAATATGAAAGTACAATTTAGCAAATTATAAATGCCCAAGAATTTAAGTGCTTCTAGATGAGCATCCATCTAGATCATATACCTAAGACTTTAGTCTGGGCTAAATAAATAGATCTATATTAAATAAGTATTTATCTGTTCAATTTATGTGACATTAATTTTTATTAGTTTATTCTAATTAGAAGAATAAAATAATAATAATAACATATTTAATATAAAATTTTGGCATTCTACGTGAAAATTACGTCGTATGTGGCGTTTCGAGTGTGTTATGCCACATAAAATGTGTGTTTATTTGCTCAATTCTATACAAGTTGCGATAAGCATCCAGTAACCCCCACCCCCTCGAACTATGATCAAAGTTGCTACGACACACTCTAACTTCACAGAGGTCCTATCCCCCCTCCCCCCCCACCTCCCCCCTTTTAATTTTAGCGTATTTTTGCGACCCTTTTCCGATGATGTGGCACCTTTATAATATAAAAGGGAAAAGACGTTGTTTCCACCTCAAACTATACAAGAAAAGTCGAATTCATACCTAAACTATTTAAGTGACCTACTACACACCTTAACTATATAAAAGTGAAACTTTTTACACCCTGTAAAGCATTATACCACTTGCATGCATATGGTGTGGTGTTGCACACGCGCCTGCCACGTCAGCGCCACATCAGCATTCTACGAATAAAATAATAAATTTATTATTTTCATAAATTTTTCTTTTTTCTTTTTTCTTTTAAATTTAAATTTCTTCTTCTTCTTCAATGTCCAAAACCTCCATTGTTATGAGGTCAGTTTTTTTTCTTTTTCTTCAATGTCTAAATCCTCCTTGCAGCTTAACAATTGAAATGGGTATCTGTACATCATCACCATTGATGACAAAGCAAAGTGGAAGAAGCATAATGAATTTACTAGTTAACAAAGTAGTCATGATGATTTAGATGAACGAAAAACTTCAAGAGTTCCGGCAACCCATTATCGTCGGCGATATAAAGACCTTTGTTTCAACCCATTCCGGCAACCCATTACCATTAGTTAACAAAGTAGTCATAGCCAATGTTTTCAAATCATATATATTATCTTTCAAGATATAAAGAACAAAATCATAGCTTGGTCAGCCTAATTATCAAGTTTTCACTTCAAAATTTTATAATTAAATCATATAAATCACGATGTCAAATCAAAGATTAAACAATGTGGAAATTGTACCACAAAAGGCAGAGATTTTCTTGACATGGGAAGATTGAAAATTGTGAACTTTGAAATCTTTTGTACGCATTTACAGCTTCGACGGGGTCGATAATTAGGTTCGATGATTGAATTGAATTGGGGGAAGAAGAAGAAGAAGAAGAAGAAGGAATTTTACCCATTGTTAATCGTTCGAAACTCATTAGCAACTTGAAATTGAAATTGAAATTTTTAGTTTAATTTGGGGATTTTTGAACTTGGAAAAGAAGAAGAAGATGAATGTTGGGGATTTTTGAATTTGAATCTATTTTTCAGTTTGGCGATTTTTGATTTTGGAGAAGAAGAAGATGAATTTGAATTGAAATTTTCATTTTTAACTTTTTTTGTGTTATTTTTAATTTTAGACGCGCCTTTTTTTAATTAAACAGTACTAATGTTTTTTCCACGTCAGATTTAGGGTGTAAAAAATTTCACTTTTAAGTAGTTTAGGTGTGTATTAGGTCACTCCAATAGTTTAAGTGTGGATTCAATTTTTCGATAATAGTCTAGGGTGGAAACGATGCATTTTCCCTAATATAAAATGAAACTCACATCAAAAGTGTCCCACCAACTAAAAAGTTTGACAAAAGGTGTCACGTCAGTTAAGAAGGTTGACAAAAACATGCTAAAATTTAGTTCGGGGGTAATAATAGGACCCCATGAAGTTGGAACGTGTTGTAACAAAATTTGATCATAGTTCAGGGGGTGCTAAATGCTTTACTCACACCAGTTTAAGTGTCTAGTTCTACACATCTAAAATTGATGGACATAAATGTCACTTGAAATTAAATTAAAAAACATATATTATGTCATTTATAAATTACGTAAAGAAACTAATATATCACAATAATTAATAATTTAAAATATTTAAATAACATATAAAAAAAATTTAATAATTGTTTTTTTTTTATGAACTCTAAAAATTTAACGAATGGAATATTAGTGTATTATTAGTTTTTTCAAGATTGACAAGTCAACAATAGGCAAAAGAAGCAACAAAATTGACACTTTAACATCCATGTAGATTTCGATGGCTATCATTCATTTATATTTTGTCTACTTTCTAACAACTGGTTTGCTTTTATACGGGGAAAAAAGGATAGGTAAATGTTACATACTATCTCTTATATTTGTTATTATCTGTTGATTATATTTTTATTACGATCATTTTCTTTTTGAGTTAAAACTTTATTACTCTGAGATAATCTCTCAATTCTTATTTTGTAACTATGTTGTTGTTGTTGTCGTTGTCTTTGTGTGTGATAGAAGATTAGATAAACCTCTTTGCTTCAAATTCTTTCGGGAGACAGTTATTACTAACTTGTTTGAGATTAAGACGTTGTTATTGTTGTTTCAAAATTCTTTTGGGCATATAGTGAGAATTTTGTATTACTACCCATTCAAGGTATCCTTAATTTGTGCTTAGCTTAATTTTGAGCTCCTGATCTTCATTTTTATTCTCTCCATTTTCCCTAAGTTTCTACTTGGATGATAGACACATGACATGAGTTAAAATGAATGGTTAAGATTTGACTAATAAATATTTTATATATTTACTTCCAAAATTTTTATATATTGACTAATAAATATTTTATATATTGACTAATAAATATTTTATATATTTACTTCCAAAATTTTTAGTAATTCCACAATTATAACTACAAAATTATTTTATTCATAAATACATTTTTAAAAAATTCTCTCTCTTCTTCTTCTTTTTTTTTCTAACCATGATGTAACTAGAAAAAAAATTACTCTATGACTAAAAAATATATTTTATGGTTAAAAAAATTAATAGATACACCCTTATCATTTTAAAATTTTTATTATTTCTCCCTTTTCCGAATTTCTTAACTCTTATTATTTTCCTCTTCGTCCCCCCCAAAAAATAGCTATAAGAAAAATTGGCAAAGCCAAAATTATGACGAAAGTAATTTTTTTTTATAAATATGAATCTTTGAGCAGTAAATTATTATAATAATACGAGCATTATTGATATTATAATAAAAATATTCAATTAGCATAACTAAAAAGAAACTTGATTATAAGTTCACCATTTATACTCATAGCTATTTTTAAAGAAAAAGTATCTAATGGTTACGATGAAATTAAAAAATTAACTTAAAGAAATTGGAAGATAGATTATAAGTATGAAAATAGAACACATCGTAGAAAAAAACATAGAAATAGAGATAATTTTTTCCTAAAAATATATTTGTGGATAAAATAATTTTGTAACTATAATAATTGTTGAATTACTAAAATTTTGGAAGCAGATAGGTAAAATATTTATTGTTCATATCATGATTAAAATTTTAGTTTAGTTATTAAATCTTAACCATTCATTCTAACTCATGTCATGTGTCTCTCATCCAAGTAAGAACTTGGAGAAAATAGAGAGAAGCCGGATCCAAAAATGTAATCATGCACAAGACTAATTGTTGTCTGTATCATTAATCTATTGGATAATTAAGAGGGAGGGAGGTGGGGGTCCAAAAATTCATTCATGGCATTGAATTTTCAGCTTAGTTGAACCCCACTTCATAATGAAAAAAAATCTAAAATGTAACATATAATATTTGTATAATCATACATTTTTTAAGACTTTGACTTTTAAATGAGACGGTAACATATTTTATGAGATGTATATTGTACGTAAATTTTAGGGGTCTTTGTGTGAATTCTGTGTATAGATATGTTATTATAAAGTGTGTGGTTACCAAAACTTTTTATTAAGAGTAAAATAAAAAGCTTTAAATGAATTGTTTTTAAATTTAATTTCTTCTTGTAAAGAAAAGTGTGTCAAATGAATTGAAATAAAAAAAGTAATTGACTTCCCAAACATTTAGATATTTCTCCAATCATGATCTTTTCCTTTTCCCATTTGAACACCTTTGAAGGAGACAATACATGTGTGATTGGATTTCATTGTTTATATCTTCTTATTTGGACAAAGAAGTTCTAGAAATAATAGAGAAATTAAGATCATTTTGTCACATCACTTGCCATTTTTCAACAACAACGTCTCTAAGACTCCAATTCCTTCATAATTTTCTATATTGGAAACAGTCTCTCTACTTCATCTGAAATAGTAATATGAATTATGTATAGTTTATCCTCCCCAAACCCCCATTTGATTGAAATATATTGGGTATGTTGTGTTGTTGTTGTTGCTCATAATAGAGACAAGTTTTGTATATCGAGTTTGATTGAACGCAATAGTCTTTGTTCAGACTCTATTTCGTACTTTAAAATTTACTTAATATGTATATAAATAGTTAGGGACGGCGTTATCAATCTTGTGTATTGAGTTCGACCGAATGAACAGTTTTTATTCATATTCTATATTCGTACTTTAAAATTCACTTAATATGTGTATAAATAGTTAGAGACAGCGTTATAAGTATTGTTATAGGGTTCGACTGAATGTAGTAGCTTTTATTCAGTCTCTATATTCGTACTTTAAAATTCACTTCAGATGTGTATAAATAGTTAGAGACAGCGTTATAAGTATTGTTATCGGATTTGACTGAACGTAGTAGCTTTTATTCAGACTCTATATTCGTACTTTAAAATTCTCTTAATATGTGTATAAATAATTAGAGACAGCATTATAAGTCTTGTATATCGGGTTCGATCGAACGTAGTAGCTCTTCAAAATTCACTTAATATATATATAAATAGTTAGGGATGGCATTATAAGACTATAAGTCTGGTATATCGGGTTTGACTGAACCTAATAATTTTCATTCAGATTCTATATTTATATTTTAAAATTCACCTACTATGTATAAATAGTTAGGAATAGCGTTATAAGTTTTGTCTATCAGATCGACATAACCTAGTAGCTTTTGTTTAGACTCTATATTTGTATTTTAAAATTCACTTAGTATAAATAATTTATTGAAAATTCAATAAACTCATTTCTTTTTAGAATTCATGATTTTCCCTCTCGTGCTCATAATTAGGACGACGTTATAAGTCTTGTATATCGGGGTTCGACCGAACATAGAAGCTTTCATTCAAACTCTATATTTGTACTTTAAAATTCACTTAATATGTGTATACATAGTTAGGGACGGCATTATAAGTCTTGTACCTGGGCGGCGTGAGGTAGGATCTAGGGGATTCATCCGAACCTCTATCGATGAAAAATTACACTATTTATATATGGTTGAAATTCTATTTTTATGCGTTAGCGGATGTTGAATCTTCATATTTTGGACCCTCGTAATGAAAATTCTGATTCCTTCACTACGATTATCAACTTTTATTCCTACATTGTCTATGACATCTCTCAAATTGTACCAAAGTTTTGCTTAGAAATTTGAAAGAAGAAATTAAAGATTTAACCAACATTATTCACTATCATCTAACAACTACTAAAAGAATAATAAGGTTGTTATAATCGCTGAAACAACATAATAGAAGACTCTTTTTAATACTGAGCAATGGGAGCAGCTGCACCAAAATATGTTCAAAGACAGAAACTTCGTCTGGTGGATGAATCATGGCCATAGACCAGAGCGTGATCAACAACTTCCATGGCCTTCGAGTCATGGTTCCATAGATGATCGTTGTTAGCTCCGTCCTGAATCCTGATCATGGTGCTAGGATTTCAACTTGTTGATGTGCGGCGTTGAGATCAGAGACTACCACAGTACTTTTCTATGCAACTCTTATGGTTAACGTGCCTATGGCATTGCCTTGCCATTGTTGACTCCTTAACCCTGATAGGAAGATGGCTTATTCAATAATAGGGTAAGGAACTTTGGATGAACTAATGCGAATGGGTGTAAGCCTCGCTGCTCGGAAACACACCACACTGAGAGACACGAAAGCGCAGGTAACGCCAGTTGGGACCTCTTTTCCCAACAGATACCATGGCCTTTGAGTCATGGTGTCGTAGATGATAGTTCTTAGCTCCTTATCATGGTGGTTTCATAGATGATCGTTCTTAGCTCCTTATCATGGTGTTACGATGGTCTAATGGGTGTCTGACAGACTCTTTGAACTTTTTTTGTTGTAATGTTGACCTGCTGATGCGTGCCGTTGAGCTCAGAATGCCACAATACTTTTCTGTTCAACTCTTATGGTTAAAATGTGTATGATGTTCATGGTGTCGTAGATGATTATGAATGTATCTTCCTTCAATGTAGCAGGATCTAATTATGTATTTTGACAGACACAGAATCGAAATTTTCAATAATTATGCAAAATATCAAGATTTTCTGTAATGAAACTCCAAATTATCAGAATTTATGTCGTTTGCTCAAAAATTAATTTATTCCTCGATTGTAATTAAACAAGAAACTCAAATGAATCAGGTCCATATGAGTTCTGAGAGTTAGTTTGGACTAGCCCAATAAAAGAGGCAGAGGCCCAACCCAACTCTTATATTATCAGTTTAATATAACAGATTATTGTTTTTTGGTTTAGAAGAGTTAACATGTTATAAGTTATTTAACCTCATGGTACAAAGTCTCTGTATGTTGTCAGTACATAAAACTTTTGTTGACCTATATACTTCGTATAATTTTTTATATACATAGTATAATCTTGCAACAAAAGGTGTTCAACTGGCCATCACCCTTCGGTATATATAGCTGCCCACATATGAAAGTAGCAGTGTTATGTATATATTGTATGACATGTGGGGAGTCAAAGTATTGTCTGTTGTTACATTTCCCTTTTAAGATAATAGTTATAGATAATGATTGATATAATACAATTTTCACAATCAAACTCAAAATCTTTGGGTCAACATTGTGTATCAAATAGTTAATGTATCAACTATTTGATATTTACGTGCATCAACTTATGATATTTACTTAAATTTCCATCGTTATAAAGTAATTGCGAAAATTTCAACTAATTATGTATCTTCGTTGCATGTATCAGGAGCTAATTATGCTTCTCGACAGACCCAAATCGAAAAAAATAAACCGGGAGATAATTATGTATCTTCACAAAAGAAAAAATGTATCTTCGTTAGATGTATTGTGTATCTCCACAGACTCAAAATCGACAAAAAAATATCGGGAGCTAATTATGTATCTTTACAAACGAAAAAAGTTATCTTTATTGGATGTATTATGTATCTAGATAGGCTCAACATCGAAAAAAATATATCGGGAGCTAATTATGTAACTTTATAAAGGAAAAAATGTATCTTTGTTGGATGTATCGGAAGCTAATTATGTATCTCGATAGATCCAAAATCGAAATTTCTAATTTTTATGCAAAATGTCAAGATTTTCTATAATTAAACTTCATATTATCGGAATTTGTGTAGTTTGCCCAAAAATTAATTTATTCGTCGATGGTAATTAAACAAGAAAGACAAATGAATCAGGTCCATATGAGTTCTGAAAGTTATTTTGGACTAGCCCAATGAAAGAGGCAAAGGCCCAGCCCAACTCAACTGGGACCAGCCTCTTGAATTGCAGCATTTTGGTTCTATTAAGTACTTACTATTTGTTATTCAAGTTTTATATATTGATTATGTAAAATACCTCTTACATTATCAGTGTAATTAACCTAATATAACAGATTGTTGTTTTTTGGTTTAGAAGAGTTACCTGTTGTTACAAGTTATTTAACCTCATGGTACGAAGTCTCTATATTTGGTCAGTATATAAAACATGTAACTCAACCAGAAAGAGTTGTTCGGACGATAAACACCGCTCGCCTCCAATAATAGGTGGTAGGTTTAAGTCAGGAAAGTAGCAAAAAGAACGAGAGCTCTTAGGAAGGGGCTAAAAAAAACCATATAACATATTAGATACATAGAAAATTACATTCATAAAGAAAATGAAGATGCTATGATAGTCAACGGCGAAGTCGCAAATTTTGTTAAGGGTGTTCAAAATTTAATATATGCGTGTGAAAAATTAGCTTCTGACGTATATACTTTGTATAATTTTTTATATACATAGTATAATTTTTTGAGGAAAGATAGTTCAACTGGCCACCTTTCAGTACATATATAGCTAGTGTCATGTGTCTATTGTATGACATGTGGGGAGTCAAAGTATTGTCTTTTCTTACATTGATAGTAGTTATAGATAGTGATTGAGATAATACAATTTTCACAATCGAACTCAAAATCTTTGGGTCAACATTGTGCATCAAATAGTTAATTTATAAAGAAGTAAGGAAAAAAAGAAAAAGATTGACTATTGGTACAATATAATTCACTTTTTACCTTGAAGAAGTACTTGGCCTCATGTATACATGTCAATGGGCGATTTTATTGTTGTCAAGGGAATTCATGTGAATTTGTTTGACCTTTTATAAAATTATTCACTTTCTTCTCTCATTCTGACGTGAGATTCACCCAAGATATCATGTGTATCCTATAATTTTTTTTCAAGAATTTGTCAAGCTAGAAGTCTGCCAATCTTTTTCTATAACTCACCCCATCATGGGCATCACGAACCCCCACCCATAAGGACTCATGTCCGCCCTAGCTAAAGTTTGTCCCACTACCTTACAAGGGAACATTCGACTTTGATATTATACATGTTATGATCTAAAACCATGATATGTATCATCCATTTTGATCCTACATATATACCTAATAGATTTGTCCCTCTGGCTAATGTCATCATCGAGCTCAAAAATGTGTGTTCTATAAAAACTTGTCCATGCCTTATAAAACTCTTTACTGACACCCTTCAAAAACTTGTCAGCCTAGATCAGTCTTTCTCTGTAATCCATCCTCATATGTCTGACCGCCCTTCATCATGAGCATCAGAAAAAACCAGTATAATTTGAGCTTATAACACTATTAGAATATGGATTTTAGATTATTGTTAACTAATATGTGTGTTTATTTGGTCACAATTACTAGTCCAATTTCAACTAATGACTTTGGTGTGCCAACATTTTAGCCCCACATATTGGGATTAGTTTATAGTAAGCCCAAGTCAAATAGGGCTGGCGGCTAATGTGTCTACAACACCAACCGTAAGGCCCACACAAACCACTCTTTCTCCGTCGGGCAAAGTGCACAAATAATATCTGTTTTTAAGATCGCCATTTAATGTGACTAAGGTTGAAAATTCGTATCTGATTTGAATGTAAAGATTGTCTTCAGTGTTAATGTGTCTACAACACCAACTCTATGGCCCACACGGACCACTCTTTCTTTGTAGGGCAAAGTGTACGAATATCTGTTTTTTGGATTGTCATTTAATGCGATTACGGTTGAGAATTCGTATCTGATTTGAATAGAAAGATTGCCTTCAATGCTAATGTGTCTACAACACCAACCCTACAGTCTACAGGAACCACTCTTTCTCCGTCAAGCGAAGTGTGTAAATATCTGTTTTTAGGATCGTCATTTAATGTGACTAAGGTTGAAAATTTGTGTCTGATTTGAATGCAAAGACCTTCTTCGATCTCAGTCATCTGTATTTGAATTTGTTTCGCCAAGAAAAAAAAAATATTTTTAGAATTTCAATAGTTTAACACCCGAATCTACTTGAAATAAGGTCAAATTTGAAACATAAATTTATATATATTATAAAGAACAAAATCAAATACTCAATTTGTCAAAACAACAATTGTAACACTGAAAATTACTATACACAAGTTTTTTTTTTCTTTTTAAATACAAGTAGATATTTTTTGCTTCATTTATTTATTTTTCCTTTTAATACCTCTATCGAAAGACAACGTGGGATTATTTTGGGGAACCCCAATTTCTGTTTCAATTGAATAAGTTACAACTTGTGTTATGAAAAAAAAGAAGTTACAACTTGTGTTATTTATTTAAAAAAGAAGTTACAACTTGTGTTGACAACTGATTAAATTTTATGTTACAAAAAATATAACTATTGTAAGTTTCAAAATTGTACATTTATAATAGTTTTAATTCTTAATGTTAAATATTAAGATAATATATGTATGTTTTATGCATTTCTATATCATTCAAATGAACTCAATAATAATTATTTTTTAAAAAAATGAAGAAAGCATGTCATCTAAAAGAAATTGTTACTTTTATCTTTGTGGGATAGAAATTATTTTCGTTATACTCTCGACTCAAAAGAAATATAATAAACGTGAGCATAACAACATAACAAGATAAATAAAGAAAATGATTAATTAAGACAAGGAATATTCTTTCTCTTATTGCCACTTTAATTAATTATATAAAAACCAATTATTTGTTACAACCTCAAATTACACCTTCTCTTTTGTTGTCATAATTGAAAATGGAAATTTCTATGAAGTTTCTTTTTGTACATGGAACTAACTATAATGTTTTTTCTTAAAAAACAATTTCATTCTTTTAATCTTAATATTGTATGCACATTGAAGCCATAAATTTGTTGGAAATCATATTTGTTTTTAGTTTACGGTTACATTTTTTGGGACAATAAAATGGATATATGAAAATTGGTGAACATAACGAATTATGTGAGCGAAATAAAATAAAATAGAAGAAGTATAAAATTAAAAATAGTTCAACAAAGAAATAGTAAAGGAACATAAAACATTTATGATTTTATGGAATGTTTTAAATATAAAAAATTATCAAGTAATGACTTTCCCTTATTTGACTAATAAGATTTTGCATTATGGTATGTTTTTATTACAAAAAATACTTGATATTAATCAACCAACGACCTTCCATTATTTGATTCATCAAATTTTGATAATTTTACTATATTTGTCTATTGTTAAGAAATAATCAAGTATGAAAACAATCCTTCATGATTTGATTAATTTTAATACCTTTATTGTATATTTAAATTTATGAAAGTTAATCAAATACCAATTTTCCCATCTTTGGTGTAATCCCGTTATATGCTGGATTTGGAAAATTATAAAAGAGAAACAAATAATTATTGACATATTCAGTATAGTTTATGTCTATAATTTATATCTATATTTATAATTTATATTTATATCTATAATATATTAAAGGTGTGAAAACCATTAGAAAAATGATTTGAACTTTTTGTCCTTCATTAAAAGATTCTCCTTTAGACAAAACTATTTTTTCACTATTTTCTTCAATTTATTATTTAATTATTGTTATTATATTAATTAGACTCATAAAATATATGGACGAATCAATTAGTAATTTCTTTTGTAGTGATCAATTAGAAAAATACTCCTAAAATAGGACTTTATTAAGGAAATACTTCTTTAAAAGTATTGAGATACACGTTAAACTGAAGAAAAAATCGATTTACTTATTGGGAAAATATGATTGACGCTTATCTAACTTGATTCGGTTGCATATGTCTAGATTGATAGATGCTTAACTTTCTAACCCTCAACTTCTTCACTGTTTTTGTCAACATAATAGAAGTTAACGTGTGTGTATATATATATATATATCTTCTTTATTTTCATTCAAGTCATTTTTTAGGGCCAAAATTTTCTCTCAGACAAGAATTATTTTCATCAAAACTAAAACTTTTGAGATCACTATTATATTATTTTGTTGTAGTTTACAAGTCGTTGATGAATTTACAGGTGGTAGATGAATGTCGATCGACTTTATTGTATTATTTGTTTAGTTGTAGTTTAGATGAATTCAACTAGATGAATGTCGTAGATAAGAAGTTTAGTTGTATTATTTTGATATCTCTATTATCGTATTATTTTGTTATAATTTACAGGTGATAGATATTTTGTTATAGTTTATAGGTAGTAGATATTTTGTTATAATTTACAGTTGTGTAAAGGTTAGATTTAATTATATTATTTTGATGTCTCTATCATCGTATTATTTTATTGCAGTTTACAGGTGGTAGATGAATGTTGATCGACTTTGACAATTTTTTTGTAAAGGTTGGGTTTAATTAAATAAATTCTCCAAAAGATATTGAATTTAATTATTGTATTCATCTTTATTATTTAAACAAATATCTTATTTAATGTAATATTTGAACTCAATAAAGAGAGGTACACACGAGGCGCATAAACCTAAACTAGTTCTATAAATAAGGCCTGGGAAGAAATAATGGAATTAAGAGGCTGTTTTCAATATACCTCTCCTATCGGTGTGAGTAAGAAAAAAATACTACCAATAATTTTGGAATCCAGAGCAAAAAAAGCTACTTTTTTAATAAATTTTTTTGAAGGAGATACTTGTTTTGAAAAAAAAACAAAGGGGACAAAACGTTGGTGGCTGAGCGATTCGCAAATCGCTTGATGTCTGGCGATTTACAAATTGCTCGGTGTTCGGATTTGCAAATCGTTCAGTGTCCGACGGTTCGCAAATCGCTGCAGAATCGCCTGGTGTCCGACGATTCGCGAATCGCCGCAGAATCGCCTGGTGTCCGGCGATTTGTGAATCGTCGTAGAATCGCCCGGTGTGCGGCGATTCACAAATCGCTGCAGAATTGCCTGGTGTCCGACGATTTGCAAATCGCCGTACAATCGTCCGGCGTGCGGCGATTCACAAATCACCCTGTGTGCGCGATTCACAAATCGCCCGGTGTCTGGTGATTCGCAAATAGCCCGGTGTCCGATGATTCGCAAATCACCGCAGAATCGCCCAGTGTCCATCGATTCGCAAATCGCCGCAGAATCGCCCAGTGTCCGACTGTTTATAATCACATCGTCTATAGGTAATTTCCAATACCAAAAAGTCCACGAGTAATAATTTTAATATTGATTCGATAATAAAATTGATAACAGTTTAACCTACTTTAATCTATTCTAATGTTCAATCATATTTCGTAAAGAAAAACGTAACAAGTAAAAGTCAACAACGGAATAACAACCTTTTAAGGAGAAAAATTAAAAAATATATTAGTGGGCCCCACCAAATACACTTCTTCTTTTACCGAGTTTAGGTCTATAAATACCCCTTCAACCTTTCATGTTTGCTTCCCGAGAGAGAGAGAAAAAACTAAAAACCCCAAAATACCCTTGTAACTTCTCTCTCTCCGTTAACTGCCGGAACAACGATCGGAGCTTTTTACCGGGTCGGGTCAAAACCCGGATCCGTGATCGTTGCAGGAAGAAAGAAACAACCAAACAATCGGAGCTATTTCAACCGGGCTGGGTAAGAAAAACCGGGTCGGAGGAGCAAAAATGGATACGTACTGTTCGGACTGTAAGAGGAGTACGGAGGTGGTATTCGACCACGCGGCGGGTGATACGGTGTGTTCGGAGTGTGGATTGGTATTGGAATCGAGATCAATTGATGAGACATCAGAGTGGAGAACGTTTGCTGATGAATCGGGTGGTGATGACCCGAACCGTGTTGGTGGACCGGTTAACCCGTTACTAGGTGATGCGGCGTTATCGACAGTGATATCAAAAGGACCAAATGGGAGTAATGGTGATGGTTCACTAGCGAGGTTGCAGAATCGTGGTGGTGATCCCGATCGTGCTATTGTTGTTGCTTTTAAAGCTATTGGTACTATGGCTGATAGGTCTGTTACGTGTTTTGTTGCATTTTTCATTTACTTGTTGCTTAGTTGTTTATGAATTCTTGCGAGTTTAGTTTGTTTTGATATATGGATGTTAGTGCTTGTTTGTTTAAGTGTGGAATGTGTATTGGAATGAATTGATTTCAAAAGGATCCGATTGGATGTAGGAAGATTTATATAGCTGACTAGTAGTTTGTGATTGAGGTGGAGGAGAGGGGAGAGGGGTGGGCGGTGGGGTTTTGGGGTGGTGGGTTAGAAGATGAAAATGAGCTTATTTTTATGGTCGTTGAGCTTTTGATTGAGGTGTAGTATTAGGAGGAGGAGGAGGCGGAAGCGCGGTTGGGTGTTAGAAGCTGAAAAGAGCTTGTTTTTATGATCACTGATTGGATTTGTAGAACTGATGACTAGATTTTGATTGAGGTGTAGTAGTAGTAGTAGGAGGATGAGGAGGAGGAGAGGAGGGGGTGGGGGTGTGTTAGAAGATTGAAATGAGCTTATTTTTATGATCACAGATTGGATTTCAGGGTTTGTGTGATATTGGCTAATGAGATTAAATAGGTTAAATCTTAAAGAATTTGGTAAAGATTTTCTTTTTTTTTTGAGAAAGGTGTTAGGACAGATGGGAATAAATTACCTTGTGTTTTTGTCGTTGCTGGATTTGAACCTAAGCCCTCATGGTTCTCAACCAGTTCATTGACCAATAGGCCACACCCTTGGTTGCAAATTTGGTAATGAAATTGAATGTGTAAGAATATGACTAATTTGAATAGTAAAACTGTATGAGTTTTCGTCCTTCATCCGTTAAGTTTGTTGAGCGAAGACATTTGTGGGATGATATGTGGATTTGCAATTTGATTGGTCTGGTGCTGTAAGTACTCAATTAGTCCATCTGCTTTTCTCGTTTCCATGCTCCTTGAGATGGCATTTGCGTTAGCCTTATGTTGCAACTACATTTGAAGTGATAATACTGGTTTAAGGGAGTTGCATCATCATTCCTTTTAGTTTTTGACAGCTTGGAAAATTTGTACGCATTGATTGAGCTGAGTTTATTTTCTCTTTATTTTACAGGTTGAGCCTTGTTTCTACTATAAGGGTATGTTCTCTACTGTTCTTTTAAGTTAATTGGGCGTCACATATAATCTGACTGCTTTCTTGTCTTCTCTTGAACTTTTCAGTTGAAGCATAAGACGGTGCAACTTTCTTTCCATTGACGTCTTCATCACTTCCTTTATATACGTGTTTACATTTTTACGTGTTTATATTTTGAAGTTTTCTTTTTTTATCTTCTGCTGCTTAGTGCTTTGGTCTATTTTATAAGTTAATTATAGGTAGTTTTCAGCTTATTACTGCTTTTTGGCCATCTTATTTTGCTTGAGTAAACAGAACCATTAGTTTTCTCTGCTCAATTATACTGTGTCTTTGTGAAAACGCCAAAGTTTGATAGTCCTTGTTTCTGCAGTTATCCCCTTGATGTGTTAAAGGGATGTCATTTGATATAATCGTTTTCCATGCGACAATGAGTATGATATAAGCTTTCTCCTGATTTTCTCTTCTTATTGGGATTATCTGATAGTTCTTATTTCTGAAAGTTTTTTGCACCAATTGGTAAAATTACTAAGTGTTTTCTATATCTTTTTATTGTTTTGAGATGTATGTCTTCTTTGATCTTGTGCAGGATCGAGCAAGTGAGATATATAAGAGGCTGGAAGACCAAAAGTGTACAAGAGGCAGGAATCTTGATGCTCTGGTCGCTGCTTGTATCTACATTGCTTGCCGCCAAGAAGGGAAACCCCGCACTGTAAAAGGTGTGGCAATGTTTTCTGATCATGTAGATTAACAGTTTAGTCATCTGTGTGAACTCTAAAACCTTTGGGTGTTGATTAGAAATATGCTCAATTGCCAATGGAGCTAGTAAGAAGGAAATTGGCCGAGCAAAAGAGTTCATTGTGAAACAACTGAAGGTTGAAATGGGAGAATCAATGGAGATGGGAACTATACACGCTGGGGACTATCTGGTGAGTGAACTAAAATAAAGGTTTCCGCCTCTTTGTGGGGGCATAAGTGTTTATGATTATGTCTTTTATGCAATCCTAACATGTGCTATTCTTGATCTTCAGAGACGTTTTTGTTCTAACCTTGGTATGAACCATGAAGAAATTAAGGTTGTCCAAGAAACTGTTCAGAAGGCAGAGGAGTTTGATATAAGGTACATATTTTTGTTTATTGTATGTTTGTTTATGTTCTTAACATGGCGAGCCCCAATATAGAGGCTGTAAGTCATTTGTTTGAGGATTTGCGTGTAAACTCTTGTGAGGGAACTATTTAATTTTTGCAATGGCTTGAATGCTCTTTCTTCCTCCATAAATTCAATTTTGACAATTATTCTGTCCTGGAACTCTTCTAGAGAAGTTCTGAATTTTTAGAAAAAGAAATTGACAGAACTTTGAGCCTATGGATAAAATAGTGGGTGAAGATCTTTTGTCAGCCGGTTTTACTTCTTGCTTGAACGTTTTCCCTGCTCAACCCTCTAAGAAAAAGGTGGATAGATGACACTGGTTTAACTTTGACCAATATTTGCAAATCCCACTGAAGAGATTTTTGTGGACATTTCACAACTAGATTCTAGTTTCTCTCTTAGAATTCTAACCAGAAAAATGAATTTCTAAAAGGGAACAGAAGCAGGATTGATCGTTATCATTCAGATCACTCACAGCCAAGTCTATGCACATGAGGTTGTTGGATTAGATACTCAATAGTTATTCCTCTTTTTGCAGGAGGAGTCCTATATCAATTGCTGCAGCAATAATATACATGATAACTCAACTTTCAGATTCGAAGAAACCCATTCTGCGAGGTTAGAACATCTCCCTTCCTCTCTGTGCAATCTTGAGCCAATGACACAATATATCCCTTGGCATTCATGCATTGCTTAAGTAGGTGCACAATGCGGCATTTCTGTTTTTCTCCACGTACTGATAATTGCTGCGTGAGTGAATTTCTTTGAAGTCTTGGGTTGTATATGCTAGTTCTGTATATACATCTGACATTTTGTGCTTGCAGCAGATATCTCAATTGCGACCACAGTTGCTGAAGGAACTATCAAAAACGCGTACAAGGATCTTTATCCTCACGCGTCCAAAATAATTCCAGAATGGTATGTCAAAGACAAGGACCTCAAGAGCCTGTGCAGTCCAAAGGCGTAAGAGTAACTTAACAGAGAAAACATCAGACACCTCGGAGTTTTGGCTACGGTGTTCTGGGATTCATACCAAGGCGCATCGTAGGTCATGTAGGCTGGAGTAACTCAAATTTATTTCTTTTCCATTTTTCTTTCCCCTGATACAAATAGGCTATTCCATTTTTTGAATGTCGTTGAGCAAATTGGTCATCGTCCAATTTTTTTTTTATGGCTAAACATTATCATGCGAAGCGAAACATTTCGTCTTCCTCAAGATCCATTCATTTGGTGAGCTACTTTATTTTTCCTAAATTATGCTGATTGAAATATTCTCATTGGTGAGATACTTGACCAATATGCTCTTATAAAAGATTGATGAATTGGTTCTTATTTAAGATTGAAATATTATTTGTTTGCGATTTTTTTCAATATTATCAACCTTATGAAGCAGCCTCTTTACCTCACTCGGAGTCGGAGGTGAAGGTAGTGGTACGGACTGCATATGCTTTACCTTTCCAAGATTCCACATTGTGGAAATATGAATATACTGGGCATGCTGTCGATCTCGGATGGCTAATAGTACACAGAGTGACATGTTTCAAAAGCGGGTCTGGGTAGGGTAGAGTAAAAAAAAGGATAGCTCGGTGCATTAAAGGTATCGCTATGGGCGGTGTTTGGGGAAGGGTTCCACCATAAGGGTGTATCATACGCAGCCTTACCTTGCATTTCAGTCAGAAGCTGTTTCCAAGGCTTGAACCCGTGATCTCCTGGTCACATGACAACAACTTTAGCAGTTACTCCAATGGTAGGGTAGAGCATACAAACTTTATTTTACTTCGAGCGCGACTAGATAAAAGAGGCTATTTTCGGAAGACCCTCGATTCGAGCAACTAAATTAAGGTCAATTTTTTTTGATTGTGACGTCTCCCGACGGCCACAACACAACGGAATAGGAGTAGTACCAATGTCATCTTTGTGAAACAAATATTAATAGCAAATATCTTATCCATTTTTTCTTATCATCTTCTTTTTATGATCAAAGATTTCTTTTAAAATATCTTATCCATTTTGCTTGCGTTATTTTGGCACATCTTAATAAAGAAAAATTGTCATATATATACAAATAAATACTATATTATATTGCCCATCTCTTTTTTGTTCCTTCAAATTCACTTTTCTTTTCCTTTCCTTTCCATACAATCATTCTTTTCTTGGCTTCCCATATATCCTTTGTCTTGTTTATGTGGAAAAAGGTAACTTTATTGTTTATTTTACATTATAAATATAAAATTAGGGAGATAATATAAAGGAGGCAGTATGAAAATGACTTATTAAAAAACTACTAGAACATATATCCAATCTAGTGTAGTTATTTATATCAACATGTATCGCGTGGAATTAATTGAGGTGTACGTAAAGCTACTTGAACATCACATCGTGATTATAAAAAATAAAAAAGAATGTCCTATTGCATAATCATTTTGACATTTATAAATTTATTTCATTTCTACCATTTATTATTAATTTGAGGTGTCATATTCTCCTTTTATTGACACTTAAAATTCTCCATATCTAATTAGATGTAGTAAAAACTTCAATATCAAGATATTATCCGAAAGGAGATACATTTATCTTTTAGCAGTAAAAGTTTAAATTAGATTCATACAATCATCAATTTATTCCTTTTGCTAGTCTAAATCAAAACTAAAGTAAGCCCTTTATTATATTATCAATAATCAAAGTTTCTAAGTGTATCTTAAGATGTTGAATAAAAAGTTGTCAAAGTTTGAAATAAAATTTACATACGTAGAAACTATATAAAAAGTGTTATTAAGTTATAGTAATAGTTAACAATTGTTTAACTGTTTAAATAGTAATTAAGAGAAACAAACTGAAACGGGTAAGTATACATTAATGAACAATGTAGTCAAAATTAGAATTTAATTCTTTGATGAATATGTACTATAAACAGTTACAAAAAGATATGGGTCACATCCATTTACTTTTAAATAGAACCACAAACATACGTTATGCATGTATATATGGTTTTATCTGTAAAATTAAGATGAAATATATCGATAACCCCTTAAATTTTCAACTAATTTCATTTATACACTCAAATTATAATATATTTTAATTAAACACCCGAATAGATGATAAAATAGTCATATTAAACACTTCCGATTTTAATCTGGAACAAGTGTTTACGCCTATAATATAATATTGATAGACTAACCACATAAAATATGTTGTTGTAGGCACACACTAGCCTCAATTGGAACACGAGGTGTTATGGCGTATCGAGGATAATGAAACATATTTTAAGTGGTTAATTTATCTACGTAATAAATGCTTGAGAACGCACGATCTTCAAAATTTAAATCAGAAGTGCCTAATAGGAACGTTTTATCATGTATGTGTTCAACGTAGAGAATATAAATAAAATTTACTGACAAGTTTAATCTGGAACATGTTTTTGTGCATGTACCTCAAGCGCCTATGATATAATATTGATAGGCTAACCACATAAAATATGTTACAACACACACTAGCCTCAATTGGAACACGAGGTGTTATGATGTATCGAGACTAATTTAACATATTTTAAGTGGTTAACTTATCTACGTAATTGATGCTTGAGAATGCACGATCTCCAAAAATATAAATCAGAAGTGCCTAATAGAAACATTTTATCATGTATTTGTTCAACCTAGAGAATATAATTAATTTAGCAAACAACATAAATCTCAACAGTTTGGACCTTAGTTACAGAAAATTCTGACATTTCGCATAATTACTGAAAATCTCAATTTTGGATCCGTCGAGATACATAATTAGCTCCTGACACATCCAACGAAGATACATTTTTTTTTTCAATTTTGTTTCTGTCGAGATGCATAATTAGCTCCCGATACATCAATCAAAGATACATAATTAGTTGGAATATTTATAATTACTTTGTAAGGGTGAAGATTTGTGTAATTATAATAAGTTAAGATATATATATATATATATATATATATATATATATATATATATATATATATATATATATATATTTATGTTATTTTTTTCATAAAATTTACTTGCAAGTTTAATAGTACAACAAAGAAAAAGAACAAGGTCATACTTGTCAAAATAAAAGAGGGGGTGGGTGGGGGTAGGGGTCAGAAATGTCACAATTTTCTTGTTTTGTCAAATTTAAAAAAAAAACTGAAAAAAACTACCACAAGAACCGCATGACTTTCCTACTCTTCTTCTTATCCTTCACAACAAATCAAGAATGAAAACTATACATTGTTCCACTTACATGTGTTAAAAGCATATAGCTAGCGTTCCTTCGTAAATAACTTATATTGTATATAATATTTTCTTGAAAATAACTACGGATCATTCAACTTGCATGTGTTAAGCATATAACTAGTTTTCCTTCATAGATCTCTGAATTTCAAGAAATACTAATACTAATACTTACTGTATATAATATTTTCTTGATATGTAACATTCCTTAGTAGATCTTCGGATTTATATATAATCTTGCATTACTAGTATAATACTCTTGCGTATATATATTTTCTTGATAGTTATGGATGCGTATTGTACGGACTGTAAGAAGAGCACAGAAGTGGTGTTTGATCATTCAGCAGGAGATATGGTATGTTCAGAATGTGGTTTAGTTTTGGAATCACATTCGATTGATGAAACATCAGAATGGAGAACTTTTGCTAATGAGTCTGGTGATAATGATCCTGTTCGTGTTGGAGGTCCTACTAATCCTTTGCTGTCTGATGGTGGTTTATCAACTGTGATCTCGAAGCCTAATGGAACTACTAGTGATTTCTTGACGTCTTCTTTGGGTCGATGGCAGAGTCGTGGGTCGAATTCTGATAGATCTCTTATCTTGGCTTTTAAAGCCATTGGTGTTATGTCTGATAGGTAACTTATTAACTTCCCGAATCTCATGTCGAATGTATATATAATAGTAAATGTGCCCGGTTGTTCATGTAAAAATCTCTTTTGTTTTTGTGTGTGTGTGTAAAGGGTGGCGTAAGTGGTAAAGTTGCTGTCTTGTGGCCTGTAGGTCATGGGTTTGAGTGGTGGAAATAGGGTAAGGTTGTGTACAATAGATTATTGTGGTTCGGTTCTTTCCCGGACCCGTGCATAGTGAGAGCTTTAGTGCATTCAGGCTTCCTTGTTTTGGTGTAAAGGGCGGATTTTGATATGGATTTTCTCTGATATTTGCGGGGAATGTGGGATAGGGGTGAACGAGAAGCTTATCCATGTGCTGTATTTACACCGAATTTCAAACTTTTTTTGTTAGGAGTCACGAATAACCGAGGGAAAGTGTATTAACTATAATTGAAGGGGAGTCTTGGAGTAACTGGTAACCAGGAGGTCACGGGTTCAAGCTTGGAAACAGCCTCTGGCAGAAATGCAAGGTAAGGCCGCGTAAAATACACCCTTCTGGTGGGGCCCTTCCCCGGACCCTGCACATAGCGGGAGCTTTAGTGCACCGGGCTGCCCTTTAAAGTGTATTAACTAATCATGCTTGGTTAATTTCACTTATGAAAGATGTCATGTATTTATTGGCGAGGTGCAAACACCGAGTGCAAGTACGCTAGGTGACCGGAGATTCACACATTCAGTTTATTTGATTACCTATGTTGGAGTAAAGTGCGTCGTTTGTCTTGGTTTAAATTTGTGCATTGGAATTCAAGCACTTAGCTGGGATCCTGTGAGTTAAAATTATTGACTGTGATGGTATGTGTTTCTGGATTGGTTACTGTTGAAAATGACTTGTGTGGTGGTGGTGATAGCATAGATAGTGTGAGAAAAGTTTGCATCTTTACTGGTTTCTCAACCTATTCACTAGTTGCCTATTCTTTATTGGCCTAAGCAGCAGGGTAACCATATGTGTAGATTTCGTATTTATGAACTTCGTGATGAGGTTAATGCTCATGGTAGTGTTCACATGTCTAAATGAAACAGACTGTAGTTCAAATATCTGAATGAAAGTTTGCATCTTTACTGGTTTCTCAACCTATTCTCTTTTGTTGCAAGCGGCCTACGTTGTGGTAAAGTGTGAGTATTTTCTTTATTGGCCTTAGTAATGGTAAGCATTTGTGTAGATTTTGTACATATGATCATCTAGAGGAGGTGAATGCTCATAGTGGTGTGTGAAATATAGTTTAAAAAAACACAACATTGGGTTCCAAAATAGTTGTGATAGAAGAGCAAAAATTGCAGTTTTTAGTTGTAAGTGGAAAATGAAGTGTTGGATTTAGACCTTGCTTTGTACTGTCTTGTCTTTATGCTTGTGTGGTATATGTGCGTTGGTTTGAAAATGCTCAGTTTTATGTTTTTGATGCGACCTTGTAGTGCCGGAATTGCAAATGTTTAGTCCAAAGTCATTGCATTGCCTTAAAATAGCGGTATGGTCTTTTTAAAATATGAAATAAGTTTTAGATTCATCTCGTTTAGACAAAAAATGAAATCTTATTGTGCTAAGAAATGTATCCTATAGACTACGAAAAGAAAATACTTGGCTAGCTACAACGATTTTTTGATTAAAAGATTGAAGTCCTTTGCTTGGTTTTGGAATTGCCAAGAGCTCTCTGGCTCGAGCCGTGCAGTGTCTCTTAGCCTTACACTATTGTTCAATTTTCTGTCCATGCCTTCGTGTTTTGTTGCATACTTGCATTGCCTTAAGTGGCTGGGAGCATCGTCCATCTTTTCACCTTAAAAGTTGTTTTGCTGCACCCAGAATAATGGCTCTGGAGCCATAGAGAACATCATTTTGTTGTAATTCTGCTTTTCCAGTCATGTCGATACAATGAATTACAACGTTCATTTTTTGCTCTCAAGTATTGTGTAGGTCGGGAAGTTGATTGAAGAAGCCTTATTTAATATAAAGTTTCCCCTCTTTTTTTGTTTTGTTTGTTAAAATATTTCAACTTATTCTTCAAACATTGCTGTCGCTTTTGGTATACTTTCTATATATTTGTTTGTTATGGTCTCTTTCTTTTACTTTATCCTATTAAAACCGAATGAACTTGTACTGTGAAGCCTATTCATTATCGGTATGTGTCTGGTCTGGCTCCTTATTATGTTGAATTTAGCTGAACTTGTATGCGGAATTTCAAAAGATATGGCTGATGCAATTATACTTTTCAGGTTGGGCCTGGTTGCAACCATAAAGGTATGTTTCTACTCCTGAAATCCTGATACTCATTCTCAATCAAATGACGTTGAGATGTCAGGAAGTGCGTGCACATATATGCGAATGTGTTAAGAAATGGGAAATTACTTTTTCTTTCCGATTTCATTCATTGTGTTTGAAGAGTCATGCTCTCTCTTTTAGCTAAGTCTGCCTGATGAATTTTTATTCGTTTTGCCACTCAGCTGGACTTAGCAGTCCAATATTCAATAATGTTAACGGGTTTAGTGTGCACCCTCACGGGTCGCTCTATGTGCATCATTGCATGAAAGAGAAGAACCTCGTTAATGAGCTCCTTTCGTATTTGCTAAGATATATGTGGAGGTTCTCCTTTTACTAAAAGTCGCAGATAAATTTTGTTCAGTATTTCGTAATATTGGTTTACATCTGTTCAAAGGACCGAGCTAATGAGATATACAAGAAGGTAGAAGATCAAAAATCTAGTAGAGGAAGGAACCAGGATGCTATATTGGCTGCTTGCTTATATATTGCTTGTCGACAAGAAGATAAGCCTCGAACTGTGAAGGGTACAGCCTAAGACCTTTTGTCATTTCGGTGTCCTGATTTTACTTCCAAGTTCCAATATGAATGAGCTTTCTTGAAACTGTCGATTGGAAATAGAAATTTGCTCTGTCGCGAATGGAGCTACAAAGAAGGAAATTGGCCGAGCAAAGGAATACATTGTGAAACAACTAGAGCTCGAGATGGGTCAATCTGTGGAAATGGGAACTATACATGCTGGAGATTTCATGGTGACTACTACTACTATTTTTCTAAATTGAATTTTCTTCTTAAGTTTTGCTGTTTCCCAAAACTTGGTTACCGATCATTCTTTTAACCTATAGCGACGCTTTTGTTCAAATCTCGGGATGACAAATCAGACAGTTAAAGCCGCTCAAGAAGCTGTAAAAAAATCAGAGGAGTTTGACATAAGGTAGTTCTGCTTGTATTTATGTTGATCCGCAGATGCTTATTTCAGATTAATGCTACGTTTGACTAAAATTGATCTCATTTGTTCCAAATAGTTGCGAGCATATCTTCAAATGTAGGTAATGAGGGAACTCTTTGATTGTATGACTATGTACACCACAGGAAAATACATGACAACAGTTGTGTTTTAGTTTTCGGTATCAGCAGACAATATAACTATATAGAAGAATCATGACCCTTAGCCGCAGCAATCAAGCTGCATGAATTATGCTTTCAGCTCACGTTATGTTCGGAAGATGAACCTAGTCTTCATTTTATCTACTACCCTGTGTTGTTAGCTTGCCTCTAGGATGATTGCATTTTTGGCAAGACTAAATTTCTGGGGAAATTGTCTATAAGTTTTTGTTAGATTGTTTGGAGCTGGAAGGAACAGGTATTTTGCAGGGTGAAGGGAATATACGTATGTTGTAGGGTTGAGGTGTCACGGATAGGTAGTTCGGGATGGAGAAGGTGGCAGTTGCGAAGTAGGAGGTGGAGGGCGACTAGCATTTGAACTGTAGCTGATGGATGAGCGCGAATGGTAGTGCTGAACTTTCCAGCAAGGGCAGTGGTGTAAGTCGATGGCTGAATAACTTTGATGGTTCCCTTCCTTAGATTATGACTCGTTTTCTTTTTCTCCTTTCGTGTTCTCTATTAATTAGATGGCTCTTTTATTGGTCACATTCTGTCATGTAATTTCCCGAGTTGACATCTAAAGGGTTGAGAGAAACTACTGGTTCCATTTTTGAAGCGACTGCCTTGTTGCTAAGATATGAATTCACAGACTTCTTGTTGCGATAGATTGTTGCATGAAGCATGAAATTGGATCTTCACGTATCAAGTAAACAAATGGCCGGTGTAACTTGTAAGAAGCCCAGGCTTACAGAGTGATCATTTAACCTGAATACCGATTCCTAGATCCCATTCATAAAAAAGGATTCATATAAGCCGACCTCAACTAGCTTGAGATTGAGGCGTTGTTTTTGTCACGTGGTAGCTTCTTTCAACAGGATGGATCAAATGTATTTACTCCTCTGTATAAAACTTGCAGGAGAAGTCCCATTTCGATTGCTGCAGCAGTTATCTACATAGTCACTCAGCTTTCGGATGACAAGAAGCCAGTTAAAGGTAATGAAAATGCATCATTATTTTCATTCTCCTGATAGGAATCGCACTAAAAATAGCTCGGAAAACCTCAGTCGAATGAGTTTTCTTCTGTATTTCTAATGTCATCTTCAAATCCTATACATCTTTATACTGCTACACTACATTAGCCCAGGCCTCTAAACCGTATGATCTTCCCTATGAAGATTTGAATTGATTGTCTGTGGTTAAACGCCACTCGTTTTACTGTAAATTGCTGCATTATGAAGCATCTGCATATTGAATATCCAACATCTCATGTTAAAAACTGTATGAATGCAGATGTTTCACTTGCAACTGGAGTTGCAGAAGGCACGATCCGGAATTCATTCAAGGATCTATACCCTTATCTCTCAAAGATTATACCAAGTTGGTATGCACAAGGTCAGGACCTAAAGAACCTCAGCAGTCCTTGATGAGCTAACTTAACCATGTCAACACGTTGCCAACTTCGCGATAATGGCTTCAAGAATGTTGTGTATCGGAGGACCCTTCGATGAAATTAACACGAAGGGAAGCTTATTTTATCGCGAGATATGGGATAATACACATTAAACTATTAGCTCTTAGGAGAGATCTTCATGTTGTTAAATTGCAAGTTGTAAATGCTTTTTCTGATACTCTTTCTTCATAGACTACTGGACTGATATTGACGTGAAAATGTAGTTTCGAAAGATATTGTTGTTCAAGGAGAAAATTGAGATGTGTTACGAAAAAAAAAAAGAATGTGTTCAGACCAGCTTTCGTGTACCTTGACTAAATTCACGGGATACCTGTCACCTCTCACCGGCAACAATAGAGGTATCAGGTAACTCTGTCCACCTCAAATTTTCAACCGACTTCATTGACCGCTAGACCACACCCTTGTGTTCATATCATTATCACATGGTTAAAAGTTGATCCAATATTCTAAATTAAGGACATTGTTTTTTTTAGTTTATATGTTGTTGATGATAAGAGAACCGTAACCACACAAGGTAAATTCTGCTGCAGTGTGATAATTCGTAAATGACATAGAAGAGGTAAACTGCATTAGGTAAGTCTTTTGTGATTAACTCGATCAAGAAACTGTGATAAACTGTGAAAAATATCTAAAATGGATTTTTTGGAAGAATAAGTATCATAGTTTTCTAGTTAAATTTTTAGAATAGTCTAGTTAGTGGGTGGGTGGGTGGGTGGGTGGGGGGGTTTGGGCCACAGGTGACAAAAGAGTTTTAAAATGAGGTGTAGGTGACACAAGTCTTAATTATTAGTTGGAGGTGACAATTACTTTATTATGTATTAAGAAAGTTGGAGAAGTTTTAAAATAACCTATAAGTTTTTAAATTTACACTTTGATCCCAATGTATACCTAAAATAACGGAAAACGGCGGGAAAAAATGTGTCTTTCTCTCTCTTCTCATCCATTGTTGTTTTCTCTCTCTTAGCGATTTTTGTTGTTAATTGTTTCTGTTTCTGCTGCTTTATTCATCATCTTCTGCTTCATCTTCTTCTTGTCGACCATTTGTTGTTATTGTTGTTGGTACAACTCTATTGCTGTGATCTGATCAATTTCTTAGGTCAAATTTTATTTACTACATTACTTTCCACTTTGGCATTACTTCATAGGTTACTTTGGTAAGTAAAATTATGATTTTTATTCGTATTTGTCATCTGGGTACACTTCTGTTTTTTCCGACAATGGATAGAACCCCGATTATGAATCCAGCACAAGTGCCACAATTTAAACAGATCAATCATCTGGTGCATCAGATGAGTAATCTGTTGCATCAGACTATTTATCTGTTGCATCATCGTATTATCTGTTGCATCAGACGTATTATCTGTTGTATCAGGATGTTTATCTGTTGCATCAGACTAATTATCTGTTGCATCATAATGTTTATCTGTTGCACCAGACTAATTATTTGTTGCATCAAAATGTTTATCTGTTGCACCAGACTAATTATCTGTTGCAACGAATGATTAATCTGTTTGAAACAACACAAATCAACCCCTGCCACAAACCCAACAGATAAATCTTGCTATTGCTACTGGATTCTAAATTATTCCTTTTTACGTCGAATCATCAAAATGTTTGTTAAGAAGATAATAGACAGAATGAAAATTAAATATGGATTAAAATGTCAAAGATCAAACATAATTTATTTATTAAACAAATAAAAATACATATAATAGACTAAAAGAAAAATAATAGTCTAATTATTATTATTATTATCAGCATCATCATTGCCAGTCGGCCAATCTTCAACCGGAAGTAGCAAGGCCCTCCTCAGCCTGCGTATCTCGCGGAGCATTCTTGATCTAACTCCTCCCAATTCCCATTGCAGATCACGAAGTTGATTTCGAAGTTCATTCATGGCATCTTGCAGAAAAGCGACGTCCCACACTGGGTCAGCCATAATCTTATCTTCTAGAGTGTAATATGAAAGACGAGATGCAATAAATAAATAGAGTGTGTATTTGAATGAACGATTGAGTAAGGACGGACCTATTTATAAAGGATTGAATTTGAATGAGAGGCAAAAAGACGCGACTATTCACCTCCATACATTAATTAAATTTTTGATTAAATTAAGAAAATAAATATTATGATATAAGTCATGACTTTTCAGATTATTATTATTAATTAGTCTTTCGAAGAACCGTTTTTATTGAGTTGTGGTAACAGATTCAATATCTGTTGCATTAGATAACACATCTGTGACAACAGATATATTATCTGTTGCAACAAATATAAAATATGTTGCATCAGATAACATATCTGTTGCAACATATAATCTAACTGTTCACCTCCATTTATTAATTACATTTTTTATTAATGTGAAAAGTAATGAATTAACTAAATTAAGAAATATTGTGATAATCATGACTTTTCAGATTATTATTATAAATTAGTTCTTTCCAAGAACTGCATTTATTGAGCTGTGACTCGATATAGGTTGCATCAGATAAATCATCTGTGACAACAGATATATAGTCTGTTGCAACCATAGTGAACCTGTTGCATCAGATAATTTAATTGTTGCAACATAAATCTACTTTTTTTTTTTTTAAAATAACTATATCATCATATCATTAATCCAAATTTTCTTACTTTTTTATTTTATATATATAAAAAAAATACATTTTCAAATTCCTTAATAAAATAATAATCATTTTATTATATAATAAATAATTTAAAAAACAAATTCAAAAATAAAAATGGTGAAAAGTCACGATCAGTTATTAAAATTTTGGTTATAAATTGTGTTTATTATTTATTTACGAAACATTTTTCATATTGAATAATCGAAACTCCGAGTCATGTCTTTCTTTTTTCACCCTCTCAATAACAACAATAGCCCCTTTTTTATTAATAACCGCCAGGTGCAACATATGATCGATCTTGTAACACCCCGTAAATTTTTTTTCGTACACTTATCGCGATTATATGGAGTCCTAAATGCTTGCGTATGAGTTAAATTAAGTGTATGGTGTTCGGAAGTATCCCGTCAATAGTTGTATGTGTAGGTATTGGAATAAGCTTTCCAACGATATAAAGTTTGCCCAAAACAGAGGAGTATTTCATATAAGCGACCACATTCGAAATTTCAAAACGGTGGCCGGGAAGCCTGTGAACAGTAATTCTGCAGGAAAATTACTGCAGCTAGGCAATCCAACTTTAGACGATCATAACTCCTTGTACAAAAAGAACTGTGTGAGCTGCTATATATCAACGAAAACCTCCGAGAGTCTTATTTCCGATGAAATTGGTTTCATCCAAATCCAATGTCTGAGTAAGGAGCTATACCCGTTTTACTTCAGCCTATCAAAAAAAAAAAACAGAATTGTGGGACAGATTTTTGGGTCAACTTTAAACGACCATAACTCCTTGTAAAGGAAGAACTGGGTGGTATACTTTATATGAAAATGAAATCTCTTTGAATTATCTTTCCAATGCAATTGGTTTCACCCAAATCCGATACCGGAGAAAAGATTTATGATCGATTTACTTCAGCCTGTTAAAACTGTCCACTGGGGACAGATTCGGGATTTATTTAAATTTTTAGGGCAAAATGGTCATTTTCTATTACCTCTTGGACCAAAATTGGTCTTTATAAATCTGCAATTAGCCTCATTTATATCAGATATTATCCTATTATTAAGAGAGGTGAAACCCTAGCCAATTTCAACTTCAAATATTTTGTGATTCAACCGTAGAAAATTCGAATTGGTTCCGTAGTTGTGTTCACCATATCGAAAGCTTCGAGAAGCACCCCATGGTTATGTAAGGAGGATTCTAAATACAAGAGTTCATTGTTAAGGTATGAATATTGTTTATTCTTGATTCTTATCCATGAATAAGTATTGATAAAGGATTATGAGTATTGTCTTGATGTTGGAAGATAACTAGAAACATAGTTATGAATTGTTGTGTATAAATTGTTAGTAGTAAATTATGGAAGTTGTTGTATTGGATTATGGAGGATGAATTGTGGTGATATATCATTATATTAGTGGTTATGTATGCCTAGTGATCATGTTGGTATTGGATGGTGATTAAGAAGGGAAATAAAGGGTAAGAGTGATGTTGAGGGATATTTCATGAAAATGCATGATATGTGAATGTAATAAGAGTATAAGAGGATGCATGTAGTACTCTTATTGATGAGCTAAAGGATTACTTCCTAGACATTATTTGGTGAAGTTAATACCTAAATGGTAAGGTTTGGTTGCTAATACTAGTTTGCCATAAATGACTTATAGTAGATAAGTGTTCGAAGAGTACGGGAAGTCACTTGTATTGAAGTGGTTATATCAAGGTATGTAAGACATACTCTATCTAATCTTTGGCATGAATAATGACCCATGGCACTCTCAAGTAAGCTTCCAACATTGTCCTACGACACATGACACATAATAACATCCTATGATCTTCGACACTACCAATTGAACTTGTTTTCACTTTTAAGATGTCTGGCTAGTCAAAAAAAATGTCCATATACTATTGTTGACTCCGAAATGGTTTAATGAGTCCATGATTCTCTACTTCATTTTCATGATATTGATTACCTATTTACATGTTTTTCCTATTGAGGTATCATGGTTTCAAGTTCCATAAAGTGTGACCACAAAGTAACCAATCTCAAAGATTAATTGAACTAAGAAATGGAATGTCTGTATTTTAAATTGATAATATGATGTATTGTATTAGTACCACTGATCAGTTGGCCATTGTATTATAAAGATTATGTATATATGCTATTCCAGGGGTGGTCCCTGATGTATTGTATTAGTACCACTGATCAGTTGGCCATTGTATGACATATGTTATGTATTGATAAGGATTACGGGAAGTAATGATATGAAAGTAATGTGCAGGTATCCCATCAATTCTTTTAAGTGTGGTCTACTCATACTGTTTATTCACTGGTATCTGGGTTCTGTTGATCTTTTGTATCTCATCTTGATACTCACTGCCTTACATACTCAGTACATATTTCCGTACTGACGCCCCTCACGGGGGACCTGTATTCATGCCTGCAGGAATAGGTACTTCAGGTCGTACACCTCCGCAGTAAGATCCAGGACATTCTGTTGTTAGTGGTGAGCTCCAGTTGTTTCGGGGCATCCCAAGTCGTCTCTATATGTACTTTTGGTATTTGTATAAAAGTCTTTTGTGGGCGGGAGTTTGTCCCAACCCCAACTCAGTTGTGTATCTATGTAGAGGCTTTTGTAGACATATTGTACAACCATAGGAGTATTTGGTTGATAGACGTGATGGCTCTGACGGCCAATTACTGTTCATATATATATTTATGCGTGTCTGCTGGGCTGATACAGGTACTGTTTTCTTCTATTTACAACGAAGTGCTACCCAAATTTCTAATTTTCATAAGTAATGTAAATGTGAAAGTATAGGTTATGAACGGGTTCTCCCGGGCCTCTTCGGCTACGGGTGCCAGTCCGCTCCAATGGGAAGGTGGCAATTTTTGAATTTTATCCCATCTTCTTGTTTGTGTTTCCAATCAGGTCCACTGCCGTTGACCTGATCGGAACCACAAACAAGATTGAAAGGAAAATAGAGTATCATTGCTTCCTTAGCAATATGGTTATAATTGATTGTGTTTTCTTGCCTTGATATGCTTTCAACATTCCTTGGAGAAGATTAGATGCTTGCTGTAGTGTGTGAATTCCCATAATTTTCAAGCTTGACTCCAGCTTGTTAATTCTGTATTCAAGCTGTTCGTTACCGTCTTCAAAGTTGGTAAGGAGTTCCTCATCTCTTGTGATCTCGATCAGGAACACTACCTTCAAAGTTGTGGCATTCTAGAAGCCCTTCAGAACACTTTCTCTTCAGAAGCTTTAAAGGATACATGGAGGGTCGCTATGTTTGTTTTAGGTCAAAATGTGTTGATGCACGTTGAAGATGTGGTCCCAACAGTTGAACAACACACTTTTATCGAGCGTTGCTCCATGCATCTTACTCAACCAATTTGATAAATTAGTAAGAATGGAGTTACGTAGCATGTGATTTAAATCGGCGCTACCAAGCCTATCAAACGTTACGTAACTCCAAGCTCATTACCCTATCAAAACAATATGCCCGAGTTAGTGCACATAGAAAAAAATCCAATTTGTCAGCCTTTCTGCTGATCACTCTTCTCCAATATAGATGACAAGATATCTGCTATGCAAAAGTCTTCACCATCGCCATACATGATTGCCTGGGAACATGTCTGGCGATGGTGTAGACTTTTGCATAGCAGATATCTTATGATCTATATTGGAGAAGAGCAATCAGCAGAAAGGCTGAGAGATTGAGCTCGTTCGATTTGTGCACTAACTCAGTCATATTTTTTTGATAGAGTAATGAGCTTAGAGTTACGTAACGTTTGATAAGCTTGGTAGAGCTGGTTTAGATCACACGCTACGTAAATCCATGCTTACTAATTTATCAAATTAGTTGAGCAAGATGCATAGAGCAACGCTAGATAAAAGTGTGTTGTTCAACTTTTGGGACCACATCTTCAAGTGCATCAAAACATTTTGACCTAAAACAAACATAGAGATCCTCCATGTATTCTTTAAGGCTTCTGAAGAAAGTGTACTGAAGGGCTTCTAGAATGCCACAACTTTGAAGGTAGTGTTCCTGATCGAGCTCACAAGAGACGAGGAACTCTTTACCAACTTCGAAGAGGGCAACGGGCAGCTTGAATATAGAATCAACAAGCTAGAGGCAAACTTGAAAATTATCGAGATTCACATACTACAGAAAGCATCTGATTTTCTCCAAAGAATGTTGAAAGCATGTCAAGGCAAGAAAACATAATCAATTATAACCATATTACTGAGGAAGCAATGATACTCTATTTGACTTTCAATCTTATTTGTGGTTCCGATCAGGTCAACGACAGTGGACCTGATCGGAAACACAAATAAGAAGGCATGGGATAAAATTTAAAATTCAAAAATTTGCCACCTTCGCTTAGATTCCTTATTTTAACTGCAGTTGCTTTTGGCATAAGTTTTCTAGACTTCCTGTACATCATTTCTACCCTCGATGCCCGTGAGGCTTCTTTGTTGGTCTTCTCTTATTTTCTATCTAGGTGATAATACCGACCACGGAGCTCCCTAGCAAAGTGTCCATCTTTATTATTTTTCTTTTAGAGACACAACAGATGAAATTACATTACCGGATACACTTTCATATTTGCACTTGATTCAGATCTCGCATCTGTTAAGATAATTCCACCGGTCAGATTCGTTAGAAGTTACTTTCTACCCTATGTCTCTTCTTCAATTAGCTCTCAGATGATATAGTCTTCCATCAACCATCCATTTTCCTTCAAAAACATTCTCCTACCGCACATTCTAGTATAAAATCATCACCCCGAGCGAGCAACCCAGCCATATAAATTTTGGCCAGGGCAATAAATATATTGGTTTTTCGTTCTTATTAGATACAGTGCTAAGCTTCGAAGGCCCTCTAAGGGTCCAATGCACCCTAAAAGTTAGTCCAATCGCTATTGAATCTCTTTACAATGACACAAAAATTAGATCCCTTCACAATGCTTGACAAATAAACATGAGCAACAACCGACATTAAATCTTAACAGGCTATCAGAACCATATTCATGGTCCCTCAGCCTTATCAGTTCGGACCTACCAAACTTAACTGTAAAATTGCAGACATCTTGTTTAACGATCTATGACTAATTAATAAAAATATCATTCACAAAATCAGTGCACTCTATGTGTATTTCCACGATAACATTATCAGTAATACATACCTTTCACATATGAAGTGGTTCCATCTACAAGCAACTTATTCCTCCGATCCCATCTTTACTGCAGCCTCTTGAGATAGTCCGTCAAAAGTTGATCAACTGTCAGTTCCTTATATCTACAAAGAAGAGGAAAAAATTGATGTCACAAAAAGAACATTGTCCATTTGTTGCATCAGATGTGGAGTCTGTTGCAACAGATGTGGAGTCTAATAGAATACATCAAACCAGCCTTTCTGGTGATTTTATTTGTTCCAATAGTTTCTCCATCTGTTGCAACATCAACAACAACATAAACATCAACAAAAAAGAAACAACATTTGTTCTAATAACATCATCAACAACAAATAAGCAACATCCTTTGTGCCAGAACCATTAACAATACCACAAGTTCCAACAACGCCAATCCCACCAACAACATCAATAACTGCATCAACAATAACGAAAATAAACAAAATACATACAGAAAAAAATGACACTGCCAACCGGGCTTTTAAACTTCTCCCAACAGATAACTTTTTTCTCATATTGTAATAAAAATTCTTGGATTGTTTATGCAACACTTACAAGTTCCTTAAATTTTTTTAATAAATATGATATGGGTAAATAGTAATTAAATAAAAAAAAGATGTACATAACATGCAAAGAAGAAGATGAGAATGAAAGAGCAATAATGAACCATACCTTAATATAAAAAAGGGGATCAAAATAGAAATTTAAGTCGAGGAAAGATATGGATGGGTTTAGATTCGAAAAGATCTTTATGAGAAGAGAAGAGAAAAGAGAGAAAAGAGGCTGTGGCCCTAAAGAGGAGAAAGAAAAAGATGAGAGTTGAATAAAATAAACTGCAGCTGAAGGAAGAGATGAGATAATTTCTATAGATGTATTGTGTACATAGACGTGGTGATTTTCAATATTCATTAATTAACATTCATTAGCTTCATTAATAATTTGAGGGGCACGAGGAAGACTAAGTCTACTGACATTGAAAAGACAAGACAAGACTGCTCAATGAACTCACTTTTGGGATATCAAAGAAATATTTTTTACCGCCTTTAGTAGTAAGTACTACTACTTGATATTATCTACTCGGACCAGAAGCTTCTTGCTTTAAAATTAAAAGAGATAAAAAGATTTTCAAATAGATATGTCATCTGTTGCAACATATATAAATATCTGTTTAAAAATCCGAATAGCTCAGTCATCTGTTACAACAGATATAAATATCTATTTAAAAATCCCAAAAGCTCAGTCATCTGTGACAACAGATGGAAATGTTCATTTGATAATTAATAAATCAAATATGTTATCTGTTACAACATATATAAATATTTTTTTTTAAATTTCCAACAGCTCAGTCATCTGTCACAACAGATGCAAATATCTATTTGATAATAAATCAGATATGTCATTTATTGCAACATATATGTACCTGTTTGAAAATTGTCAACAGCTTAGTCATTTGTTGCAACAAATTTCATAGAAATTGATTTAGGTGGAACTAGGGATGAATGAATGATCTCACAGGGTCAACTACAAATCTAATCGAGTCTTTGCAATTGCATGTATTGCGTTCATACCAACCCGAATCGTTGATCGATCACTCTGAGTTAAAATGAGTTCTCATCAACTCAATGTTAGGATAATGATCGTACCTAAGTTGATTTAGGTGGAACTAGGGATGAATGAGTGAGCTCGCAGGGTCAACTACAAATCCAATCGAGTCTTTGAAATTGCATGGCGTTGGTATTGCGTTCATCCCGACTTGAGTCGTCGATCGATCACTCTGAGTTGAAATAAGTTCTCATCAACTCAATTTTAGGATAGTGATAGTACCTAAGTTGATTTAGGTGGAACTAGGGATGAATGAGTAAGCTCGCAGGTTCAACTATAAATCCAATCAAGTCCTTGCAATTGCATGGCATTGGTATTGCGTTCATCTCGACCCGAGTCGTCGATCCATCACTCAGAGTTGAAATGAGTTCTCATCAACTTAATGTTAGTATAGTGATAGTACCTAAGTTGATTTAGGTGGAACTAGGGATGAATGAATGAGCTCACAGGGTCAACTACAAATCCAATAGAGTCTTTGCAATTGCATGGCATTGGTATTGCATTCATCCCGACTCAAGTCATCGATCGATCACTCAGAGTTGAAATGAGTTCTCATCAACTCAATTTTAGGATAGTGATAGTACCTAAGTTGATCTAGGTGCAACTAGGGATGAATGAGTGAGCCTGCAGGGTCAACTATAAATCCAATCGAGTCTTTGCAATTGCATGGCATTGGTATTGCGTTCATCCTAACCCAAGTCGTCGATCGATCACTCTGAGTTGAAATGAGTTCTCATCAACTCAATTTTAGGATAGTGATAGTACCTAAGTTTATTTAGGTGGAACTAGTAATGAATGAGCAAGCTCGTAGGGTCAACTACAAATCTAATCGAGTCTTTGTAATTGTATGGCCTTGGTATTGCGTTTATCCTAACCCGAGTTATCGATCGATCACTCTGAGTTGAATTGAGTTCTCATCAACTTAATGTTAGGATAGTGATAGTACCTAAGTTGATTTAGGTGGAAATAGGGATGAATGAGTGAGCTCACAGGGTCACCTACAAATCCAATCGAGTCTTTGCAATTGCATGGCATTGGTATTTTGTTCATCCCGACGCGAGTCGTCGATCGATCACTATGAGTTGAAATGAGTTCTCATTAACTCAATTTTAGGATAGTGATAGTACCTAAGTTGATTTAGATGGAACTAAGGATGAATGAGCGAGCTCGCAGGGTCAACTACAAATCCAATCGAGTCTTTGCAATTGGATGGCATTGGTATTGCGTTCATTCCAACCCGAGTCATCGATCGATCACTCTGAGTTGAAATGAGTTCTCATCAACTCAATGTTAGGATAGTGATAGTACCTAAGCTGATTTAAGTGGAACTAAGGATGAATGAATGAGCTCGCAGGGTCAACTATAAATCCAATTGAGTCTTTACAATTGCATGGTATTGGTATTGCGTTCATCCCAACTCGAGTCATTGATCGATCACTCAAAGTTGAAATGAGTTCTCATCAACTCAATGTTAGGATAGTGATAGTACCTAAGTTGATTTAGGTGGAACTAGGGATGAATGAATGAGCTCGCTGGATCAACTACAAATCCAATTGAGTCTTTGCAATTGCACGGCGTTGGTATTGCGTTCATCCCAACCCAAGTCATCGATCGATCACTCTGAGTTGAAATGAGTTCTCATCAACTCAATGTTAGGATAATGATAGTACCTAAGTTGATCTAGGTGGAACTATGGATGAATGAGTGAGCCTGCAGGGTCAACTACAAATCCAATCGAGTCTTTGGAATTGCATGACATTAGTATTGCATTCATCCTGACCCGAGTCTTCGATCGATCACTCTGAGTTGAAATGTATTCTCATCAACTCAATTTTAGGATAGTGATAGTACCTAATTTGATTTAGGTGGAACTAGTAATGAATGAGTGAGCTCGCAGGGCCAACTACAAATCCAATCGAGTCTTTGTAATTGTATGACATTGGTATTGTGTTTATCCCAACTCGAGTTATCAATCGATCACTCTGAGTTGAAATGAGTTCTCATTAACTCAATGTTATGATAATGATAGTACCTAAGTTGATTTAGGTGGAACTAGGGATGAATGAGTGAGCTCGCAGGGTCACCTACAAATCCAATCAAGTCTTTCCAATTGCATGGCATTGGTATTTTGTTCATCCCGATGCGAGTCATCGATCGATCACTCTGAGTTGAAAGGAGTTATCATTAACTCAATGTTAGGATAATGATAGTACCTAAGTTGATTTAGGTGGAACTAGGGATGAATGAGTGAGCTCGCCGGGTCAACTACAAATCCAATTGAGTCTTTGCAATTGGATGGCATTGGTATTGCATTCATCCCAACCTGAGTCGTCGATCGATCACTCTAAGTTGAAATGAGTTCTCATCAACTTAATATTAGGATAGTGATAGTACCTAAGCTGATTTAGGTGGAACTAAGGATGAATGAATGAGTTCGCAGGGTCAACTACAAATCCAATCGAGTCTTTGCAATTGCATGGCGCTGGTATTGTGTTCATCCCGACTCGAGTCATCGATCGATCACTCTGAGTAGAAATGAGTTCTTATCAACTCAATGTTTTAAAAACTGTATCTTTTAAAATTTTTAAAATTAATTAAGATCAATTCGGACCAAATTAGCAATTTCAAAACTTGTCATTCTTTTTTAAAATTACAAGTCAACCCATACAAATCATCCATTTGCTCGAAAAACTTTTTATTTCAAATATTAAGTTCTCGCTCTTCTCTCTCTCTCCCCCGGGGTGTCCTCTCCCTCTTAACAATACAAACAATACAAACAACAACTACTCAACATATTTCTCAACCCTTCAAAACATGTCGATTTTCTTCCCCTTTACGACTACATATAGTTGTTTTTTTGACTTTATTTCTGCTTGTATCCGTTGTTTTCTCTATCTTCGCATGTAACAGAGTTTGAGAAGAGTTCTACATTTGTTCTTTATTCTAAAATATAGGACTTTTTAGTTAATGATAAAAAAAAGACTTTTAGTTGTATTATCTTTGACAATGGGTTAACAGTTTTGAGTTTTGATGCTAAAAAAGTAGGAAGCACCCGAGAAAACCCTAGTTTTTCTCTCAGTATTTTATTGACTGTCATGGTATTGTTGGATGATGTTTGTGGTGTTGTTGGTGCCTGTTGTTGTTGGTGTTTGTATTTTTGTTTTTTGGCGGTGGTGTCGGTGGTCTTGGTGTTGGTATTGGTGGCCTTGGCGGTGGTCCTGGTGGTGGTAGTCCATCCGTTGCAACGGGTGGAAGATCTGTTGGGACATATTAAATAGGTCTTCAAACAGATTCCCCATCTGTTCCAACTGATGGGTTATCCGTTGGAGTATTTTCTTGTAATGTGCAGAGAATAATTTATTGAAATTGCTCCACCTGTTGTAACAGGTGGAATATCTGTGGGGAGATATTAAATAGGTCTTCAAACAGATTCGGATTCCCCACCTGTTCCAACTGAAGGGTTGTCCGTTGGAGTTTTTTTTTGGTTATGTGGTAAGAATAATTTATTGAAATTTGTCTCAACTTTTTTTAAAAAAATTATGCAGACATCAAATGCAATATATTTTTTGTTTTTCTTTTGTAAGTAGTTAAAAGATGTCTCCCAAAAGAAAAGAAACAGGAAGTGGAGAAAATAGATCAACTTTCGATCACCAAACAAAAAAGGCTAGAGTACAGATAGATTTGGGGGAACTTCCAGAACAATCTCAGTTAGGGCAAAATAAAGCCGAGGAAAGTGATAACTCCTCCTCACCAATGGGACGTGAAATAATATCAAAATTCCAGCATGATTCTGTCAAAACCATTAGTATTGACAAGTTTCGAGTTACGATGCTGATGAATAACCCTAATGCAGTATTTGGTGATCTTGTACTTAAATATCAGTTAGGGAAACCTTTTGACGAACTTAGGAGTATTATGAAGAAGGAAAACATAGATGGACTTTTTAAGAAGAGCTGCTTTGCACACTTCTGTTTCCTAATGATCATGGTATATGGCCTTCTCAAGTGCAGGATCATATATGCGGGGGATGATGGAGGTCCAAAAGAGGGCGGAAATAAGATGGATGAAGTCTGGATCAACTACTGTGGCATGCCGATTTGTTTTGGATTGAAAGAGTTTGCCATTGTGACGGGCTTAAGATGCGATCGTCCAGAAGAACCTGCCTTCAAGAAAACACCCCACAAAGGGTCTAACAAATGCAAGGTAAAAAAAGATGGGTTGTTGGGCATTGTTGGACCTCGCTATAAAGTGAAGGATTTGATAGCGGATCTCAAGAATAAAGACATACCAAAGCACTACAGGGAGATATTATGCTTAGTTTGGTTTGTCCATTCCGTTTTATTGGCAATAGACATCAAGAAAGTCATAGAACGTGATTTCTTGGCGTTTGCTGATGATTTTAGGAGATTCAACGATTATCCATGGGGATATGACAACTACTACTTGACTGCCAAATATTTACTGAAAGAGCTAAAGCAAAAGACGACCACATTATACGGCTTTCCTTGGGCTTTCATGGTAAAATTGATCACTATTTTTACTCATTCATTAATTTATATTGAATATACTTGTGACTTTTTTTTTGCTTGCTTCCTGTTTATAATTTTTAGGCTTGGGCATGTGAAGCCATTCCTCTCCTCCGAAAGCATTTCACGAATTACCCGAATAAGGTTTCTCTTCCAAGGATCCTTAGGTGGTTGGCTGCAGTAGAGAGCAGTATAAAAAAATAATAACGAGGCTGATCTCTTTAACCCTATGGATGATGCAGTACGTCTTCTTTCAACTAAAATAATTTGCCTCAAAGAAAGATATTGAAACAGATGTTCCATCTGTTGCAAGAGATTACCCATCAACTGCAACTAGTGCAATGGGTAATCTGTTGCAACAGACGATCCATATTTCACAACAGATTAACCATATGTTGCTCTGTTCTCTGAACCCTACTCAATAGATTACCCATCTACTGTAAATTATGCAACTGATGGGTATTCTGATGCAACATATTATCAATCTGTTATAACATACAGATCAGCTATTGCGGTAGCTAGATCGTCTGTTGCATAAGTTGGCTGTGTTAACATAACCCAAGCCCCATGTAATCCAACTGACTGCAAATTATTATTATATGATTTAAATTCCTTCTGTCATTTTTTATAGGTTGTGCATCCTTGGATCGTGCCTACCATTGATGAGCTGGGGATGACTTCTTTTCTTACTCTGGGTCTTGTTGATACAAAAAAAGACCCAACGGTGGAGTTAATAAAGAAGGAATTGGATGGAACAACATCCATAAGAAGAGCAGTTAGGCAAGGTCAGTCTAATGTTGAAGCTCTTCACGACCTAACTCAAACTACAATAGATTCGGGTGTTTCTTCTTGGGGTGTTGGTAGTGGAGTTGTTTGTGATGGTGGAAGCCATCCTGCTTCTGCTTCTGCTGCCAGTTGTGATTATGAGCATGTTGGTGCTCAGCAATAAATAAATATATTTGAAAACACCCCTTGCACAGGTCCTCCCTCTCACCCCTACACCGGTCCTTTCCATCCTTACAGTGGTCTCTCTCACCCTTCCTCACCCTCATGTTCTCTTTGTAAATGCAAAGTGTGCAAGGACAGAGAGGATAAACTCCTCGACAAACTAGAGGCTATTGCTGAAGCTGCTAAAGAGTTAAAATCTAGAAGGGGTGTCATACCATCTAACGAGGTGAGGGGGCCATGCACTCCTACAGTAGAGGTTAGGAGGAAGAGAATAAAAATTAGACAAATTCTCTTTGTTCTGAAATCAACAAAAAATGCAACTCCCCCCGCTCTAATAGTTGTTGAAGTTCAGGGGCCGCCGAAGAAGGTGGACATATTTGTGGCGCTTGGCAAGGAGAAGAAGAAGGAACTAAAAGAATTCATCAAGATGAAGGTTCAAAAAGAATAGACCATGCATTCATTTGCCGCCAAAGACTTCTCGAATATGACAAATATGTGCGTGTGGTACGAGGACAAGGTAAGTTTACTTTTGCTAAACTACCCTTCCAATCTACTCCATGAAGAATATCTACGCAGCAGATGTATAATCTGTTGCAACAGCTTGGTATTCTGTTGCATCATAATATACATCTGTTGCATAAGTTGCGCTGGCTGGGTAATCTGTGAACTGATTTAGAGAACCCTCTGCATCGGATTGTTTCCACAGTGTTTTTATTCTTTACAATTACTAACCTATTTAAAAATTATCTTCTTATACCACAGTATGTTGATGAAATTCTCTGCCTCATGAGGAGCAGGAAATTAGCGTACCCAGATGCTTATGATGCTGCTGATAGGATAATGGACCTCAACTTCTACAATAATTTCAAAGATAGGTACGCTGATCTTCGTAATCTAGCTGATTTCGGTGGCCTGGGATTTGATCAGTTAGTTTCTACGTTCCAATGGGATGAAGAAGCAATTAAATATATTAGAGGGAAGAGGCCATATCCACATGGCAAGAGCTGGACCAAGGTAAGGAAAATCCTTACAGTCATGAACGTGGATGTCACTTATTTTCTCACTGTTGAGATACTACTATACAAGGGAAAGATTAAGGTTTATGACTGTAACTTACCTGTGTTCAGCGAGAAGACGTTTTTAACCCATATGCAGCCACTCTTGAAGTTGTTGCCCAAGTTGTTGACGCAGAGTAAGCTGATGGATCATTTGCCGGCTGAAGTCTTGGCGAAGGAATCATGGGTTTTTGAAGGTCGAAATAAGAACATCCAGCTCCCAACAAATACAACCGGTGTAGCGTGCGGGCCGTACTCGCTTGCATACATGGAGTGTTTGCTGACCGGCACATAAATAACCGGTGTGTGCAACACCATTGTGGGAAAGATACAATGAGTCTGGGCATGTGAGGTACTAACTAAATGGTTGGAGCCCGTGTATAAAAATGAATATGTATAAAGACAGAGACGAACACGATAATAAATTTTCATTTCAAGCCAATTCACTATACATATAGGGGCAATGATTTTTATGTTTGGCAAAGTTGAATTTTTATAATGCAACAGATTTTATATCTGTCGTAATAGATATACTACCTGTTGTGATAGATTGATTATCTGTTGGAATAGGTTGGTCATCTATTGCGTTATGCAGATGTTCTCTGTCTGTCTGTCGCAACAGATTTATGATCTGTTGCAACAGATCGGTAATCTGTTGGAGCAAATAAAAAAAGTAGGAAGACCTATTATATAATTTCTAGCAGATGACCTACGTGTTGCATCTCATATTGCAACATATGTCTAAATCTGTCTGATAAGATATGTCGTCTGTTATAGTAGATGTATTATCTGTTGCGATATTTGAATCTAGTACTCCATTTCAATTAACATGTTCAAAACTCAGAATTAATTATATTCATAGACAGAATAAAATAAACCGAAGCTTTCAAAAATTACATGAAATAAAATAACTCAACAAATAAATGAAATGTAAAAAAAATTATTATGAGTACAAATGATCTACTCTACAAATAAGTCAACAAGTTAAACGAAGGAGGATAGATTATTACATTGACGGACTCGAGCTATAAATATCTAATCAATATGGACAAGTTGTTCTTCATCCAGTGCTATGGAATTCGGCTTTGGTCGTCCTGGATCTTTAACGCCAGTTGCGTATGGCTTCTGATCTTTCGCTTCTCCATATTTCCATAAAAGAGTAGCATATCTTTTGCGGAGTAATCCGGCATCAAGTCCATCATTTGGTACTTGTAATCCTTCACTCAAATACTCGGCATAGGTGGAAACAAAAGGACCGCAATCCTTGCGCTATAAAAAATAGATAATCCATATCTTACAGTTCATGCAAGCGTTGTGAAATTTGGGAAATGAAACTAAACCATGACACTTAAACTTACAGGCTACCAATGGTTTATTGAGCAATTCCTTCAACATATTGTACATCAAATGGATTAGCCATTTTATCCCGGTATGCTTCAATTGTCGATCAATCAGTACAAAATTTTTGATCCTAAAAGCCACTCATATCAAGGTAAGTAGGTAATATTTTAGCCAGCTTTTGTATCTCAGACGATGACCCGAAACGTCTCCTTCGCGACATCGAGTCATAAACTCAAATGCACCTCTCTTTTAGAACGATGACAGATAACACCCAATGGAATTCATCACCACAATTGATTGGGATGTACACATCATCGACCAAATGCCAAGTTAAGCCAGCCAGAATGCTAAAACCTTTGATGATTTTGATTAAGCATTCCTCGTTTTGGGAAACTTCCGGCTGCTATTGACAATACCTATCCTAGGCATTATTGATGTAAACTTTGTACAAAAAATTGCCTGTTGTGTATCTGTATTATTCTTGTGTTTGCAACTTGGCCTTCTTTGGGAGGCAGTAAAAAATGACATCGATGTGCTGCACATATTATCAAATATTTTGGATTATGTGACGAAAAAATCAATACACAAATGCAATTAAATAAAGTATTAATTAATAGTAATATGTATGACCTTTAAACCTCATTATTCCAGCAAGTTTGGGGCTGTGACATCAAATAGAACCAATTCTTCATTTCGAAATGTGCAACAACAGAGTTGAACATATCAAAATCAATACTCGATTCGTTCACTTTGTAGCGCTCGTCATTTTGTTTTCTACATGATGATTTATATGTGTTAATATCAGGTTCTTACAACAAGAATTGTATAAACCATTAACCATAAAATTGATTTATGTACTTCCCAGCATGATGCTTTAACAACCCATCGACAATCCATTCTGAATAGTCGTTGATCAACTATATTAGTTTTTTTGGATCCTCGTCTGAGATATTGAACCCTTCAAACGGGTAATTCATTCGTTCTCCCAAACTGACAGGCTTCACTTTTTCTTCATCTTTGGAAGTAGTTGATGGATTATCAACTGTCATATTATGTTTTTCGGTAATAGTTGTGACATCCACCTGGAAAGCCAAAATTGTCAATGCTAAGTAGAGATATAAAATAGATTTTCCATTTGTTGCAACAGATGATTCTTATGTTGTATCAGATGGATTATCTATTGGGACAAATTCAAATAGGTAAATTAGAGCTATACGATAATTTCGAACAGATGATCCATCTGTTGCAACATAAGACTCATCTGTTGAAACAAATAATGAATCCAATGCAACAGGTTAGACAAAAGTTGCAACAGATGTATACATCTGTTTGATAATTTTCAACAGATGTATCATTTGTTGAAACAGATATGTGCTTGTTTGTTATTTGGAACAGATGATGTACATTCACCTTCTTCAGCTCATGCTGCTCTTCTGTGGCCCTTGGACACTGAACATCGATGCAAGGCAAAGACAGAGGCATTGCAATCTTGCCTTTTTTATGATTGATGATGCCTTGGAAGTGTCTTTCCTTCTCCTTTTAGCCGCCTTGATCTCTAGTAGAGTGTCTGGATATGAAATCCCTTTTGATGGAATGACACCCCTCTTAGATGTCATTTCCTTTATAAAAGCCGTTAGTGCATTAATAGCATTAATCACTCCATCGTGTTTCGCCTTACAGTCTTGACATTTGCATGAAGAACATTCGCTAGATGCGGCAAAATCTGAAGAAAAATCTGTACAACCATTATGATCATAATCATAATAGCTCGTTGTTTCAAAAACTATAAGAGGAGCATCATTAGCCTCACCTTCCAAAATTATTTTTCTTGTGATGGTTGTTGCTCCAAACAATTCTATTTTTATTCCATCAACAACCTTAGGGTCCAATAAAGTTTGCACAGACCGTAAAGTAAGAAAAAATGGCATCTTTAACTCTCGGTTGGTCGGTACAAGCCACGGATGGACAATCTAAAATAAATCGGTACGATGATGAAATCATTTAATCATTAATTAAAATAAAAACTTGATTAGAATTGGACTTACTGCTTCCTTGGGGAATTGAAAAGATCAAGAAATTTTGCATTTTTATCGGTTTTGGCCGACAACCATCTCAGAATTCTTGGACAGGAAACTTTTTCGTGGTAGTTCACTTGTTGTCTCAAATAAGGAATGGATTTAAATGCCCAAGCCTATAACATAACGCCAATAAATCAAAAGCATTATTGAATAAAAAAATGATGAATCATATCATGATAAAAGAAATATTTACCATGAAGGCCCATGGAAAACCATATAAGTTGACTGTTTTTGGCGTTAACGGAGTCAACAAATATTCGATAGTCATTTTGAAGCTTTCATAACCCCAAGGATAGCTGTTAAATGCCTCAAGATCCTCGGAGAGATTTATTAAATCGAGGCTTATGTTGTTGGTAACATTTCTCGCCCAAAGAACATTATGTACAAACCAAACCAAGCACAATGATTGCTTGTGCTTCTTTGAAAGTCTTTTACCTTTCAACGCTTCAATTAGATTTTTATTTTTGAAGCTTGGACCAACAATGGACACCAGGTCATCACGATCACTCGACTTGCCTTTTCCTTTTTTGGGTGTGCGGGGTGCTTTTTTTGGGTCAGAGTAGGTATAACTTGAGAAGGAGAAGGAGGATAATATTTTAGTCCGGTAACTATTAAAAACTCCTCCCAACTAAAATAAACAGGCATGCCACAGTAATTTATCCATACCTCATCCATCTTTATTATCATACATAAACCTGCGCTTGAGAAGATCATATACCATTTTCATTTGGAAACGAGCATTGTTGTCCTCCAGAAAATCAAAATATTTCCCAAAGCAGTTTTCCCTTAAATAAAAATCCAATTTTGTTCTCAAAGTATTTTTCTGAAGGCGTCGAAAGATTTTCCCATGACTGACTTAACCACGAGATCACCCGTTAAATCTGTGGCACCATCGCACTACATTCTCATAGGGTAATGATCAATGCTGAAGGTTTTGACCAACTCTTCGATGGAAGGGCTATTATCATTTGAATCATCTCTTTTGAAAGATTCCTCCTTCTTCTGCTCCTGATTGAGATAACGCTTGTAAAGCAAGCTCATAGAGTGGTGGATGTAGCTGAGCTGCTGCACTTGTTTCTTTACTTGGACTTGATTCGATTTCTTTTATTTTGGGAGCCATGCTACCTTAAATTAATAGAAACATAACATAGATTATAATTGATTAATGCATAACAGTAATATAACAGTTCCAACAGACAACTAATTTGTTGCATCAGGTATGTTATCTGTTGCAACATATAACCGACCTGTTGCAATGGATGAGACGATGAGTAATACGTGGGAACCATAAAAATAGCACTATCTATTGCACCTGGTATTTTATCTGATGCAACACATAACTAACCCATTGCAACGAATGAGTAATCCATTGGAAATAATAAAAATAGATCACTAATATGTTGCACCAGGTATTTTATCTGTTGCGACATATAACCGACCTGTTGCAACGGATGAGTAAACCGTTGGAAAGAATAAAAATAAATCACTAATCTGTTGCACTAGGTATATTATTTGTTGCAAAAGATAACCGACCTGTATGAGTAAATCACTGGAAAGAATAAAAATAGTCCTAATCTGTTGTAAAATGAAGAGTAAACGGTTGGAAAGAATAAAAATAGATCTCAGTTATCTGTTGGATCAATATTGTTTAGATTTTTTCCAAACAGAAGAGTCGTCTGTCGCAACAGATGAATGATCTGTTAGATTCTTCACCTGTTGCATCAGATTTTAAAATGAAGAGTAAACCATTGGAAAGAATAAAAATAGATCACTAATCAGTAATCTATTGGATCAATATTGTTTAGATTTCTTCCAAACAGAAGAGTCTTCTATCGCAACAGATGAATGATCTGTTAGATTGTTCACCTGTTGCATCAGATTTTTATAGTTGCATCAGATTTTTCTAGCTGCATCAGATTTTTAATCTGTTGCATCAGATTTTTAATCTGTTGCATCAGATTTTCATCTGTTGCATCATATGTTTCATCTATTACGTTAGATGTTTCAACTATTGCAATAGCATTTCTATCAAGACAAATAACAAATCAACCCAGCAACATCAACATATCACACACACACATACACACTAAGAACATCAACTGTGATAAAAAATCACCAACAAATTCGAATCAACAGTACGACAACGAGAAAAAAAAATACAAAAATGCCAAAAATTAGGGTTTTATTCAGTCCAAATTTCAATACCAGAAGAGTAGTTGGCTCAAGTTCTCTGTTTCTTCATAATTTTTTACTTGTGAAAAAAGAAATAGGAGGATGAAGAACTTGAAGTTGTTGTCGCCGGAGAAGTATTCACGTCGATTGATGGTTGAAAGTTGAAAAGAAACTCGCCCGACTATTTATCGCCGGAGGTTGAAGGGAGAAATTTTGCAGAACTGTTGGTTGGGAGAAGCTGGATAGAGAGAGTGGTTGATTAGGATTGAAGAGGGGTGTGGGTTGGGTTGATTTGTATTTTTAAAAAGATTAGAAAGTTTTGAAAATATTAATCAAGTCCACAATTAACTTAATCAAGTTTCCTAATGATGTTTGACCCTATCTGTTGGTCAATGTCACCAATCCTTCATTCAAGACTTAAAAGACACCTTTCCTTCAATTTTCTCTAGTTAGTGAAACATAGGTTCTAGATAAGTTTCTTGAATAATCTAGTGTAGTCACTTAAATAAGAAAATATCTAGAGTAGAAGTAGAAGATAAAGATCTCTAGATTTTTCTTGTAGAAGTATCTAGAAGATTTTCTAGAATCATCTATACACAAGTATAAATAGGGATGTCTTGAACATTTCTAACTATCCAAAAACAAAATCCAATACAAAGCATATTCACATAGTTTTCTTCTATACCCAAGTTCTTCTTTCAATATCTTCCTTCATCTTTCTAGATTCCTCTTCTTAGTTAAATCTTTGATCTTAGAACGATCTTGGATTAGCAGAACATCTCTCCAACTACACCTTTCTTCTACTATTCTCTACATGGTATCAGAGCCATAGCCACACGTTGGCTTCTGAATTTTATTTCAAGATCAGGTTAGTGATAAATTCAACTTATTTCTCTCTATGGATTTTAGCGGTCGCGTTAATGGACTGGGAATGGAGTTGTTGAATCAGTTCAATTACAAGGTATGGAAGACTTGCATGAAATCATACCTTGTGGGCGAGGATTTGTCGGATGTTGTTAACAGGAGTAACACAATTCCTCCGAACAAAGGACCGAAGACTAGTACTGTATACAAGAAGTGGAAGCAGATTAATGTGAAAATAGAGTTCATTCTGAAGAGGACTATCTCCTCCAATTTGTTTGACCATATTATAAGGTGTAATTCAGCTCATGAAATTTGGAGGACCCTCGATCAGTTGTTCAATAAAAAGAATGAAGTCCGACTACAAATATTGGAGAATAACATGGCGAACACCACTCAAGGTAATCTTTCTATTGCGATACTTTTTAAAGATTAAGAACTTATGTTCTGAGATTTCTTTATTGAATACGGACGAGGTTATCTCTGAAGCATGAATGAGAAGAATTATCATTCGTGGTTTGAAACCAGAATACATTCCCTTTGTGACATCAATTCAGGGATGGGCTAAAAAATCATTCCTGGAGGAATTTGAGAATTTGTTGTCGTCACAGGAGTTACTAGCCAAACAATTAGCTGGTGAATTTGTCAAAGAAAGTGAAGGAAGTGCTCTTGTAGCTGACAAGAGAAATGTTAAAGGAAAAGCAAGAGATATGCCCCACTCTCGATTTGCATGTAGTTAGAGCTCGCCTGGAAAGAAGGAAAAGTCTTTTAATAATTATAAAAAGTCTCTCAGATATTAGCGGTGTGGAAAAGCAGGACATATAAGAAGATATTGCCGAGCCACAGAGAGCAATATGGTTCATACTAAAAAAGTTGTTGAAGAAGAAGAAGGTTGAGAAAGATGCGTAGAAGCTGAAAGTCAAGCAATAAATGCCTTGGCTTTCATAAATTTGGAAAAAGATTGTATCGGATGTAATAAAATCTATCATGTGGAGAAGGAATACACGGATAAGAAGCAAAAGGATATTGAAGATATTCAGACTGGAGATGTGATAGCTGCTATCGAGGAAATCAAAGAAGCAAATCCTGAAATTGGCCATAAAAGTCTGAATGTGAAAGATGTTGAAGTAGATTCTGAGGAGACAATGTTTGAAAATCAATATGCCAGTGATGACATTATCGGAGACACTATTAAGGGAGATGTAGTAGAAGTTGAAGTTTCTGGTCAATCATCCATTGCATCAAGTCCAATCATTGGCTCGGAGGAAATATTGAAAGTTGATGAAGAAGATAATGATCCAATGAATGATGAAGTTGAAAGAGAAGTCCCAATTTTAGATGGAGAGACATACAATATGATTGAAGAGCTAGAGATGAAATCTAGTGGTGGATCCAATTATGGTGTTAAGGCTTCACAGAAAATTGATGATCAGATCGTTATCAAATCAAATGAGGAGACTGATATAGATGAAATGTCCTTGTGTTATGGAGTTGCTTCAGAAAGAGTAAGTTCTAAAATCTTGAATGTTAGAGCTCCAAACTTTTCTACCACACGGTATCTCCAGATAATGAAGTTATGGAGGAGTTCGGAGAAAGGGGTAGCTCAAGAACTCAACAGCATAAAACACAGCAAGGACAAATCGATGACGGAAAATCTTCATCATTGGAAGGAGAAAAAGGAGTTGGGAAAAAACTGCGAAGAGTTTCACCAAGGCATGGTTCAAAGCTTCGTTTGAGTTCTTCTGCAACGAGTTTGAGATAGCTTCCAAAAAAATCACTTTGGGGAGTGTGAAAAATATCTAAAGTGGATTTTTTGGAAGAATAAGTATCATAGTTTTATAGTTAAATTTCTAGAATAGTCTAGTTAGTGAAACATAGGTTCTAGATAAGTTTTTAGGATAATCTAGTGTACTCACTTGGATAAGAAAATATCTAGAGTAGAAGTAGAAGATAAAGATCTCTAGATTTTTCTTGTAGAAGTATCTAGAAGATTTTCTAGAACAATCTATACACAAGTATAAATAGGGATGTCTTGAACATTTGTAACCATCCAAAAACAAAATCCAATACAAAGCATACAAGTAGTCTTCTAAATCCAAGTTCTTCTTTTAATATCTTCCTTCATCTTTCTAGCTTCCTCTTCTCAGTTGAATCTTCCGATTCTCTCCTACTATACCTTTCTTCTGTTATTCTCTACAGAAACTGTGTAGGGAGTTTCAAACCTAATATCTCCCACCATTTAAGAGATCACCTGCTCAACCAACTCGATCATTCTTTCCAAGTGTTGAATCAGTTGCTGGCTGGCTCTTCAATTAATGAGAAAAAATATATAATTAATGGCGTCCCACCATATTAATTGATGATGGCCTTGAACCTGTCATGAATGTCATTATTTTTATGAAAGATGTACCGTATATGAAACAAATACAACCACACGTTATATATAGTACGTACAAAATCATGGCTTTCCAATGTGAACAAAAGACATAAACACGTGGAACAATAACTATGTAGTACTATATGTGAAGACTCTCACATCATCAGTGGTATATAAAGGGGCAGCCGATGCATTAAGGCTCGTGCTATGTGCAGGGTCTATGGTAGGACCAAACCACAAAGGTTTTCACATTTCTGTAATAGTCTGCTTCAATGGCTTGAACTCGTGACCTTCTATCACATGACAATAACTTTACAAATAATTACTCCAAGGTTATATCTCCTTCATCAGTAGTATATAAGATGAACAATTTCTTTAGGGAAAAGAGTTAGAAATATGCTTAAACTTTGGCGAAATTTGTTATAACATGCCTCAACTTTGCAGGCTCCTTGAATTTCTGTTGCATATATTTGTTCAGCTGAACCACTTCAAACCCTTACACGTTCAATGCACGTGCTTGAATTAACCCTATTAATATCATAAATCATTTAAGCACCAAATGCACATCCCCGAGTGTGAGGTGTATGAAAAGTCTCTCACCGGTGATTTAAGGTATGAGTAGGATGAACTAGTCTTTTAATAGCATAAGTGTCTTTGACTCGACAGTCATTTTTTCATGAGTTAATTTTTGAGGTTTAATTGCAAAAACTACCAATAATTCCAATTAGCAGCAAAAACTTGGCTTATACAATATTTATCTAGGGGTTGTGTGCCTTCCGTATGTATATATACATACACCAGAAATTCATTAGTATTTTTTTTTTAAAAAACAATTAATTGAGTGGGAAAAGAACGAAGAGAAAAAGAATTTGCCCACAAGAGAAAAAATAAAAAAATTGAAGAATGAAAAGAAAAATGTGCCATTGCTAGGTTCTCAACTAATGCTAAGTATTTTTTAATTATGGAACACATTAACAACGTGATTTTTCTCAACAAAGTTTATCTTCAAATGTTGAATAATGTCGTTGAAAATAGATCATATAATTTATATGGACATCTTAAATTTCTCAATTAAGATACCCAAACTTTTTTTTCGGTCCAAAGTAATTGTCACCTTAGCTCATTTCACGTCCAAAGTGTCAGTTATAGTTTACTAAATTACCCTTGTTTAGTAGATATTTTTTGATAATTGAACACTATTAAGTAGTTCTTTAATAGAAGAGTATAATTGAAAAATATACTAATTTTTTGTCTTTAATTTTTAAGATGACACTTATTTTGAGATAAATTTTTTGTTAAAGTGACACTTTTTGGGAACGAATAGATCATGACTTGTTCCAATTGAACAGTTAAACATATCATTGAGTGTTTCGATCAGACACTTCCGCCTCAGATTTTGAAAAGACTTCTGTATGTTTCTCAAACACCCATTACATAATCACATAAAATATGTCCTTTACTTATATTTCAACATCAATGGGAGCAAACTGAGTTTTAAGGGTAGTGTATACAATTAACAGGGATATATATTTTAAGTAGTTAACTTATCTACATAATGAAAGCTTATATATATACGTGCACAAACAATTCAAAATTTTTAGTTGAAAGTGTTTAATAGAAACACTTTTATTTTATCATGTGTTCAGGTGCTGAACGAAACATGTTATTGTTCGATGTATTTGGCCAAAAAATAACTTCTTTATTTAAAAACTGATATAATTTAATAATAATTGATCTTATTGATATTGAAGGGGTTACAGCTGTATATATAGAGAGCTGAAGAATAACTAATTACAGAATAACCCAGATGTATTTAATAATTATATATGTAGTCTATTATCCCCCCGCAAGCTGATCAGCGGTAACGAGGGGCAGCTTGGAGCAGAGATACTGAAAAGGCTGTAACGGAAGAGGCTTGGTGAGAATATCAGCAAGCTGGTCAGTAGATGGGACATAGTGCGTGGCCATCGTTCCTGCAAGTACCTCATCGCGAACAAAGTGACAGTCGGACCCAACATGCTTCATACGATCATGAAGGACTGGGTTTTTGGTAACACAAATAGTGGACTGATTGTCACAATAAATCTGTGGTTTCGTCGGGGGAATGCCAAGTGCATCTGTAAGGTATCGTAACCACATGGCTTCAGCAACACCCGCAGCCATGGCACGATATTCTGCTTCTGTGGAGGAGCGGGACACTCGCGTTTGCTTCTTGGTGCACCAGGAAATCAGATTCGGTCCCATCATAACAATATATCCAGTAGTGGACTTCCGATCATCTTTGTCATTAGCCCAATCCGAATAAGAAAAAACAGATATATCAAACGAGCCCTTTTGAAATAAAATTCCACATTGAAGAGTACCTTTAAGATAGCGCAGAATGCGTTTCAAGGCCTGAAAGTGTTGTTCTGTGGGAGCATACATTGATTGGGAGACTCGATTGACTGCATATTGGATGTCCGGACGAGTAACAGCAAGATAATGAAGTCCACCGACGAGGCTCCGATATAGTGTAGGATCGGCAAAGGGAGTATTCGGCCCTGGGGATTGGCGGACTGCTATGGGAGTGACCGCGGGTTTGCAGTCTGTCATTCCAGCTCGATTTAGAAGTTCAAGGGTATATTTTGTCTGATGCATCAATATGGTTCCCGATTTACGGATGAGTTCGAGGCCAAGAAAGAACTCCAGAGGACCGAGGTCCTTAAGTTTGAAGTCACGATTCATAGCCTCAGTAATTTCAGTGATGAGTGATGACGAGCTGCCTGTAATAACAATATCATCCACATAGATAAGAATGATGATTGTCCCTCGAGAACAGTGAAGGGTGAAGAGGCTGTTGTCATGATGGTAGGTGCGAAAACCAAGACCCTGCAGAAAAGTAGAGAGGCGTGTGTACCAGGCACGTGGGGCCTGTTTCAGGCCATACAGTGATTTGCGAAGCTTGCAAACATAGTGAGGACGGTTGGGATTAACATATCCCGGTGGCTGAACCATATAGATGTCTTCCTCAAGATGACCATGAAGAAAGGCATTGCTGACGTCTAACTGATGAAGCGGCCAATCATAGTGAAGAGCAAGAGACAAGACCAGACGAATAGTCTGTTGCTTAACAACAGGGCTGAAGGTCTCCTTATAATCCACACCATACTCCTGATGATACCCTTTTGCAACCAGACGTGCTTTATAGCGAGAAAGAGATCCATCTGAATTTCGTTTGATGCGAAACACCCATTTGCACCCAATAGACTTTCGGTTACTAGGCAGAGGTACCAAATCCCATGTACGTTGTTCATTCAGAGCCTGAAATTCCTCATCCATAGCTTGGCACCAGAAACTATTTTTGGAGGCTTGGTTGTAGGTAGTAGGCTCAGTTATGGGATGTGCATCAAAGGGTATTTGAGTGTGGTAGACTTTGGGTTTGAAGGTACCGGCCTTGGCTCGGGTTGTCATAGGGTGAGTGTTGAGTGGAGGGTGATTAGGAAGGGGTGGTGGAGTTGTATGATGTTTGGACGGGGGTTGGGTGGGGCTGCCGTGGGAGCTGGGATGTGCAGCGGTGGATGGGGTGGCTGTATGTGTGTTAGGAGTATGATGTAGGGAAGTGGTGGGTTGTGTGGCAGTCGGCTGGGTGTTCGGGTGGGGGGTTTGGGGGTTCGGGTGGGTGGGTGGTTGGTTCGAGTGGGTAGTGGCGTAGTGGGGTACCGGGTTAGGTGCCGAGTGAGCCGGAGCATGAGCGTGTGAAAAGGACGGAAATAATGGCACAATGCCAAGTGGATTGGGGGAGTATGGAGTAGAGGAAAGACTTGTGTAAGGAAATTGTTCCTTCACAAAACGAACATGACGGGAAGCATATGTTTTCTGAGATACAGGATCGAAACATTTGTAACCTTTGATAGTGGGATGATAGCCTAGAAAGACACAAGGGGTGGACCGAGGTTGAAGTTTATGTTGAGTGTGTGGACGCAACCAGGGATAAACCAGACACCCAAACGGGCGGAGATGGATGTAGTCGGGTGGATGATTGTAGAGACGGGCATATGGAGTGGAGTTGGAGAGAGTGTGAGTGGGCATGCGATTTATGAGGTAGTTGGCAGTAGCAAGGGCATCAACCCAAAAGGAAACATGTAAGGTGGAATCATGGAGGAGCGCAACAACTATTTCTATTAGGTGACGGTGTTTGCGCTCAGCAACGCCATTTTGTTCAGGGGTATATGGACATGAAGTGTGATGAAGAGCCCCTAGACTTTGAAGAAAAACACCAAATGCATTGTTGACAAATTCTTTGCCATTGTCACTTCGAAAAATTTTGATTTTGGCATTAAATTGATTTTGAACCATTCGGTCAAAGTTGACAAAAACAGTATAAGCTTCGGATTTAAATTTCAGAGGATAAAGCCAAGTGAATTTATTGTAATCATCAACAAAACAGATATAATAACGAAAACCTTGAACAGAAGGAACTGAGGTTGGACCCCAAACATCAGAATGAATTAATTGAAATGGCGCAGTGGCCTTGTGTTCAGACAGTGAAAAAGGTAAACGACAAGATTTAGACACTGAACAGGACTCGCAATGTAATTTCCCTGAAAAATTAAAACCTAAGGAAGATAAAATGGATTTGGTGATGGCGGATGATGGGTGCCCAAGCCGGCGATGCCAGGTGGACGAGAGAATGGCTTGACTCACAACAGACGGAGACCTGGATGGAAGAGTGTATAGCCCATGCTCACAGCGGCCCGTGTACCGCACCCGGTTCGTGGTATTGTCCACTATCTGGAAATTGGTGTCATTAAAAATGAGGGTGCAGTTATTTTCTTTAGTAAAGCGATAAACAGATAAAAGATTGGATGTGAGGGAAGGGACGTGGTGAAGGGTTGAGAGATGAAATTTACCATTTGGGGTATAGACATACCCAGAGCCGGTGTTTGTGATGGGAAGGGATTGACCATTGCCTACTGTAATAGTTTCTGAGCCATGATACGGATGACGAGCTTGAAGTTGTGAATAATTCGACGTCACATGGGTGTTAGCACCTGTGTCTAGATACCAATCGCCAGATTGAGCGTTTGTGGACGCATGCATCGCCCTTGATCCGCCGGACTGGCGATTTACATTCTGCGAGTCATCATAACGATACCAGCAATTAGCCGCAGAATGGCCCCGTTTAGCACAAATTTGGCACGTCGGAAGATCTCGTGTGGGCCCCCGCTGGTTTCCTCGTCCCTGTCCGCGGCCTGACTGGAAGCCGTCCCTCGGTGGAGGCCCGCCTCTGCCTTGATGCCCGGCATTCCGACGGTCACCGCCGTCGCTGCCTCGCCCTTGGTTACGGCGATCGTCACCGCGACCCCTGGCCGAGCCCCCGCTGCCAGCCGAGTAAAGAGCCGTGACGCCAGGGGTGGAACTGGCTTCTCCGAGCAGTAATTTGTGTTTCATGTCTAGATTCAATTCTTCTGCATTAAGCCATCCAGACAGTTGATTCAGAGTGATTTCGACAGGTGAGAGGCGAATATGCTGTTTGAGAGAGGAATAACCAGACGGAAGACCACGTATCACGGCATTCACCACGTCTCGTTCAGGAATAATCTCGTTCACAGCATCTAGGTCAGACAGAATAGAGGCCACATCATCAAGGTATTGAGTCATCGTCTTCGTTCCCTTCCGAAGAGTATGCAATCTGTCACGCAACTGAAAAATATGAGCCGTGGACACAGAGTTGTACCTTGTGGCTAGTGCGTCCCAAAGTGAAGCCGATGTGAGAAAACCCCGGGCGTGTTTGTGCACAGAGGGGCTAATAACGGCGAGAAGACAGGCTCGGATCTGAGTGTCTACGATCATCCACGGAAGGTAGTCGGGATTTGGGAGCATGACGCCGTCCTCCTCGGCTGTCTCGGGCGGCGGCTTCTCCGCACCGTCAATCCATCTGAGCAGCAAGTTGGCTGCGAGGGCGGTGCGGACGTTAAGTGCCCAGGCCGGGTAGTTGTTGTCAGATAATTTTTCGGGGATGAGATTGTGGAGATTCCTGAGCAGTAATTTTACTCCAGACGGTAAATTTGACAGAGGATCAACAACCTTGTCCATGGCGCCGACCTACGGCGGAGGAGGGAGGCCGTGCGGCGTGGTGTAGACGGTGGCGGCGGCGCACACACGTCGGAAAAGAGGAGAGATTAGGGTTTGGGCGGAAGAAGAAACCCTAGCTTTGATACCATGATATAATTTAATAATAATTGATCTTATTGATATTGAAGGGGTTACAGCTGTATATATAGAGAGCTGAAGAATAACTAATTACAGAATAACCCAGATGTATTTAATAATTATATATGTAGTCTATTAAAAACAACTATATTTTTTCTAAAAATTTTGGTCAAACACCTCTACTCTCTAAAATAAGCATATTTCTTATAGACCTCTTTTTATTTTTTTAAGTTAAACACGCTATAAATTGGTATTTCAAAGATCAAAAAGCAAATAATTGGAGACATCTGCTAGATACATCAAATAATGAAGAAGAGTAGCAAGTACTTTTCAATATGACAAAAAAAAGTAAAAAATAATGCAGTCTATTATGTCTCCTCGTGACTCTTGTTTGGTCCATTTAGGAATTATTTTCTCACACCATTTATATATATATTGAAATGGCGTGATTACTATCTCATATAAAAGATGAGATAAATTGAAGATGAGACACCAAACTACCTATTTTGTCATATGACAGAAGATTCTATAAATAGCAGTACTAACTACTAAGGACCACAAAAATAACAATGGTACTGCATGCACAGGCTGGGAATTCAGACCTTGTAAGTGTATTTGTTTTTCACAATGAGGATGATGATATTTTTCTTTGGTAACTTACAACAACATATTTGTAAATAACATACACGACTACCATTGTGAAGACCCTGTCACACAAATCGGATCTGTGATTTTAACTTCATTATATACACAATCTCAGTGAATTTCTTAACAAAATGTACGCAGTTAATTGAACCCTCGGCTCAAATACAGCAAATCATAGCTGGTAGGTAAGAAAAGAAAAACCAGAGCCAAGAAATCAAAGCTACTAATAAGGAATTGATTGTGACTGCAGAGAGATACATGTTTTTTTTTTACCCACATGTTCTGCTTATACTATTAAAGACAGATTTTCAGCGGCCCACCAGCAAATACAAGTTGTCATTGTATTCTTGCATTATAAGAGTATATATATTTTCATCTAGGAAACTGCAGATACTCATAGAACTGCAAAATTTCTAAACACTTCCAAATGGCTGAGAACTACACAACAAAAAGCAATGGCCAAATGAGTGTTCAAGATGCACAAGTGGCTGTGGTTATGGTGCCACTTCCAGCACAAGGCCATCTCAACCAGCTTCTCCACCTCTCCAGGCTCATCACCTCATATAACATCCCAGTGCACTACGTTGGCGCAACCACTCATATTCGCCAGGCTAAGTTTCGTGTCCAGGGTTTCGACCCTCTCACAGCTAAAAACCTACATTTTCATGAATTCCCTACGCCACCTTTTGAAAACGCACCTCCAAATCCAAATGCTTCTCATAAATTTCCTAACCATTTTATGCCTCTACTTTACGCAACAATCCATCACCGTGAGCCAGTGTGCTCTCTTGTACGCCAACTCTTAGGCGCCAATCATAGGAGAGTGATTGTTATTTATGATTCTCTGATGACTTGGGTAGTACAGGATGTACCAACAATTCCAAATGCCGAGTGCTACCGTTTTAATAGTATCTCAGCTTTCTATATGCATTCATCCAACTGGGAAGCCAGAGGAAAACCTTTCGAGGCTGAAACTGAAATATTCGAGGACATTCCATCAATTGAAGACTGTGCTACCCCAGAGTTATGGGAATTGTGGAATAAACAACAACCCATTGAAGGGAAAATTTGCTCTGGAGAACTTTATAATTCATCCAGAGCAATAGAAGGTTTGTACCTTGATTTAGTAGCCAAAGAAGTTAATGGCTTTAATCTATGGGCTATTGGTCCATTCAATCCACTGTTGCTGACTGAGCAGAAGAAAGACTCAAATAAACGTCATCAAATCTTTGATTGGCTCGACAGACAAGAAAAAAACTCAGTAATATATGTGTCTTTTGGAACAACTACTTCCTTGTCTGATAAAGAAATCGAAGAACTTGCCATCGGGTTGGAGAAAAGTATGCAAAAGTTCATTTGGGTTCTAAGAGATGCTGACAAAGCAGATGTTTTTGCAGGTGAAGAAAGGAGAGCTCAGCTGCCTGAAGGTTATGAAGTGAGGCTAAAAGGAAGAGGAGTTATTGTAAGAGATTGGGCGCCTCAGCTGGAAATATTGGCGCATCCTTCCACAGGTGGTTTTATGAGTCATTGCGGATGGAATTCGTGCATGGAAAGCATTTCCATGGGAGTTCCTATAGCAGCCTGGCCAATGCATTCAGATCAACCAAGGAATTCTCAGCTGATAACAAAGGTTCTGAAAATCGGCCTGAATGTGAGACATTGGGCACATCGAGATGAACTGGTTACATCAGAAATAATTGAAAATGCCGTGAGAACTTTGATGGATTCACCTGAGGGAGATGAGATGAGGAAGAGAGCAGCAGAACTGAGCAATGCTGTCAAACAATCAGTCCTGAATGGGGGAGGGAACAGTGTGGAGATGGATTCTTTTATTGCACACATAACTCGATAACTTTCTCATTTGAATTGAACAGTTGGTTGCACACTGCCATCCAGTTAGCTTACATGGTACAACCTATGAGACTGTATCAATGAATCCAAGTGGGTTCAGTGCCCTCCCTACTGGCCCCTATTTATGCACATCACGCGTGTATGTTGAAGAATAACAACATTTTTCCTTTGAGTTCCTTGTATTTTCTAGTATAAAAGTGAAGCTCCTCCTTTACAGTTCATTTTGATAGGGATATTTGAAGCTGTTTGTGTATTCTTTTAAGAACTTTTTGCTTGTGACTTTGAATGATATAGTATGTTTTTCCAGGTCTTTTAAAGCCTGTTTTTCATTCTATGACTCTGTGAATCAAATTTGTGTGAAATGTGGCATGCCTCAGTACTCCTTAACCTTGACTTCATAGATCCAAAATGAATTTATTTGTATTTCTTGGAATCCCCGCCTACGTTACCATTTAATATTTCTTGGCCCAATCGGTAAGAGACAGGTACGTGATGCTTCGCCCAGAGACCCAAGTCCTAGTAGCCCTGCCCAATGGTGATTCACCATGGATTCTACATATTAATTCAGGTGTGTTACTTTCCTTTTGGTTTGTCCCCATATTTAGAAAGTACTTTTTCAGTTCTAACACTCTACGTAACAACACTAAAACCACAAGATTTAAAGGGTTATACGCATCTTTAATTTAATACCACATGATACAAAAGTCTCCTTTTGTTTCTTAACTCCATGCTCAGTCAAACTAAGACACTTAAACTGAAACAGAGGATACAATTCTTTACGACATTGACAAGTAAACTTAACTAGCCACATAAAGGAGGGTTCTTGTATCTGAATAGATGCAGGAGGAGGGTGCATGAATATCACTAGCCTTACTTTTCAAATCAGCAACCTTGCCCTGGTTCAATACATCTATACTATTTGAGCAAAAGTTACTGAGTTTAGCTTGCATTGTCGAGCTTCTAGCCTTGCCACTGGTCTTTTTTTTTTTTGATAACGTGGTGTCCGGGCTGAAGAGTTCATGCGAGTTGCCCTCCAACTTTGGGACCTTGTCCCAAACAGACTTAAACAACAAGAAACTGAATCAGTAAAGTACATGAAAGAGAGAGTAAAAGACACAACAATTTTATGTGGAAAATCCTTGCTCAATGTGTTGTGAAGGTTATTGGTTATTGTTGTGAATCTAGTGTGCATCTCCTGATAGACTCTCCTTTTTTCATGGTGAAAGACTCATATTGGGTGGTTAGCATATCCACCTTTGACTCCTTCACCTGACTGGTTCCCTCCTGGGTTGTTTGAAGTCAATCTCAGATTTCTTTTGCAGTCTAACGAGCAGAGATCTTGTTGTACTCATCAGGATCAATGCCACAAACAAGCAACTTCTTTGCTTTGTAGTTCTTCTCAATCTTCTTTCTGTCAGCATCATCAAAATCCTTCTTTGTCTTAGGAACCTGAGAAGTCACTTCACCAACCTTTACTGGCTTTGTGGGAATGAAAGGACCATCTTCAATAACATCCCACAACTTAGAATCTTCAGCCATAATAAAGTCAGGCATTCTAGTCTTCCACCACCCATAATACTCTCATTTGAATCTAGGTGGTCTAGTGGTAGAGTACTGGCCTTCTTCAAGATTTGGAGAAGCAGCCATGTTCAAGATGCTTCCAAGGTGTTAACCTTATTCAGGAAGACCTTGCTCTGATACTAATTGAAGAGTTCACACGAGTTGTCCTACAACTTTGAGACTGGGTCCCAAACAGACTTAAACAGCAAGAAACTGAATCAGTAAAGTACGTGAATGAGAAAGTAAAAGACACATCAATTTTACGTGGAAACTCTTTGCTCAAGGGAGAAAAACTACGACCTGTTTTCAGGATTTCTAAGCTCCACTAATATTCAAGCAACTTGAATACAACTCCATACATCAAGGATTAACCTCATAATCCTTCTTCTCCTAGTAATAACTCTATTACAAAGAGAATTTACAGTAATGTTGTTGACTCTAACTGAGTTGATAGGCTAACTCTAGCTTCACTATCACCTAACTCTAGATGATAACAAGGAGTTTGGAACTAAAACACCAACACCTACTATAACAATGACAACAGTAGGCAACGTTTATAACCATAGTACAAAGACTCAAATACAACAAGAAAATAAAAATACAACTTTGTGAGCTATCAGTTCAGTTCTGTATTGCAAATGAGTCTTTGATTCAAGAGCTTCAAGAGAGATATTTTGTTGTGAGTAATTGAAAGTTTGATTTTCTTGTTATGGAAGATGAGCAATATATATATGACACAAGAAAACCTAGGACGAATCTCATTGATTGGAGCAAAAGGTTCCAGCGACTTTCCACCAACCTTTGTACTTTCTTCCATCTGCGTAGTGATTGTTACAGTGACGTGTAGGCCCAACCAGGTCCATAAGCAGTTGCAGCTTTGTCATCACACATTCTTCAGGAATCAGGTCCCAACAAACAATTTGTCAATCATCAAAACTAAGGACTTAACACGGGCCCTAGTACTCATGGTGCTCAACCCATGTCATTAACCATAAAGCCATCCATACCCTTAGGTGCGCTCCTGGTCCTATTTCGTCGGACCCTACTTATAAAACAAAATTGTTGTGCATATTGTTGAAGTAAGTTGCATAACACATCAACTAATTTTATGGGTTATTTGCTATCTCCTACCAATACAAATACGAGAAATCACTTGCCATTACTTAGGATATACAGGGTCATAGAACTCGATTAAAATAATATACATAAAGTTTCAAACCTGAAACCCTCCATTTGAAAAATCATTCGTTCAATCAACTCGAGCAGCCTTACGAGTGTTAAATCAATAATTGTCTCAGTAAGTGACAAATTAATTATTGGTATCAACGCCATATTAATTGCTGGTGGCCTTAGACATGAATGGCATTATTCATGTGGAAGACATACAACCGAAAGTTATAGTCATGATATTTGACTTTTCCAATGAGTAAAAAAACATGATACAAGTGGAACAATATAATGCTAAAATTGTGCAACTCTTGTCTCTATTGAGAAAAAAATGTTGTTTACGTGCAGTGGCGGATCCCGAATTTAGCTGAGAAAAAATAAAATGACCTCAATGGGTGTGAAGTACCTTAAGAACAACCTAAATGTCAGTGCACCCAGCCAACATTTTGTTAGAGTGGATGCTTTTATATATTTTATACCTATTTTCATATATTTTCTATATAATTATACCTATTCCGCATCGAGTTTAGTGGGTGCCGAAGCACCCTAAATTATAATGTAGGTTCGCCCCTGTTTACGTCATGTAACTCATATGTGAAGAGTTTCACGCAAGTTGTTTAAGGGATTATGTAACACCCCGTAAAATCCTTCATGTGTTATATCGTAGTAGTGTGCTTGTTGAGTTAAAAGCTTGAAAAATTTCTAAGTGTAAAAGGGGACTTAGAATCATTGTTAGCTTTCAATCTTCGGGGAATTTATTTTCGACCTTCTCAACCTCCGTTTCATGAAATTTTGTTGCGTTACGATGGGGCAAGTCAAGAGTATGTCTCGGGTGAGTTTCGGAATTTTTAGACGAGCTTAAGGGCAAGTTTGGGTTGACGAACCAGTGAGCCGGGGCCATTAGCCCGTGGCACCTCGCTGATCGCCTCACCTGGGAGTGAGCAAGGCGACACCCTGGTAGTTTGGGAATTTTCAATTCCTCAGTCATCTTAAACACGGGATTTAATCCCGAATACACCAAAATACCTTCACAATCATCCAAAATTCTCAAGAACATTCATAAGGGTTTCAAACTAAAAACCCAAATAACTCAAGATTCAATCGTGAGTTTTAGAAGATAATTAGAGATTTGGAATCCCCAATCCGCAAGCTTCAAGAATCACCCATTATTTTTCGAAATAAAGGTATGTGAGGTTCATCCTAAAAACTACATGGGCTTGAAAACGCTAGAGTATGATTTTAAGAGTTTTATGCATGAATTTCAAAAGGGGTTTTGGAATCTACGTTTTAAATTATGTAATTCAAATGCTTTAATATTGTAATTGCTTTGACCTTGTGGTCCTATCCCCTAAATTGTTTTACATGTAGATGTATATTTATGGAAATTGAGATTTTATATTGTTTTAGAGCATAAAATATGAACTCCCTCTCTTGTATTGAATTAAAGTGTGGTTTGGTTGGAAAAAGAGTTGACACGCATGTTTCATGACTGAAAGTAGTTTTCTAAATGTCATAATGTTCGAACATGATTTACAGGTCATGAGAGGGTGGTTCTTATTATAAATGTGTTTGTATTAAAGAGAAAGAATTACACGATATCGAGACTTTTGATATGACCACCTTTGTTATTGAATTGTTGAAAAGGAGCATTGCTTGCATGGTTTTACATGAGTTTTAACGAATGAGTTTTCTTGAAAGAATTGTTGATATGGTGGTCCTAAATTATATGATTTGACAACAGAGATTTTATATGCTAATAATGGCTCAGAGATGTGACTTGCAAAAAAATAGTATGACAATACCATATGTATGTATGCCATAACAGAATATGACTTCAGAGTATGATTTCAGATTATGTTTTTTTTGAGAATGCATGTTTTGAAAGAGTTAAAAATGGGCTTAAAGAGGGTTAGGTGGTTACCCGAAGCAGGCTTGAGTTCAAGTAACTCTTAGCTTGAAACCGTATTTGCCGATACGGGTATATTATTATTGTACGCTGGCGACGGCCGTGGGGTGTAGTAGATTCAAAGACTCTAACCCTTGCGGCACACTTGGGTTGGGGGATTCGTTGCCGAGTTAATGTCAGTTTCCATATAGCCCGTGGAATTTCAGATTGTAGGATATACCACCTAGCGCAGAAGTAATACAAAGGGTCTCACAGAGTTCAGATATTTCACAGAGTCTTTTAAAATGCCCATGTAATTTCTTACTATATTATATGTTTATGAACTGTTTTAAATTGCTCTCATATATGTTGAATATAAATTATTATTTTAGATTTGCTCTGCGGACCAGTACATCTGTATTGACGCCCCTCCCCCTACCTCTCAGATTCTGAGGCTCAGTCTAGGAGTCCAGAAAAGTAGTAGATTTCATCAGACAGAGTTGCAGTGTTCAGTTTGTGAGCCCTCTATATTTCAGAAGGTTTGTTTACATTCAGACAATTATTATTAGTTATGGTTTTGGTCTACTGGGGGCCTTGTCCCAATTTTCAGATTGTGTTAGTGATCATGTACTAGAGATTTCGTAGACGGTTTCCAGATGTAGTTAGATGGTTTTGGATTGTCATTTTCTATTATCGAATTTATATCAGATTTATGACCATGGTTCCGTTTTGTTGAAATTTCCGCATTTCCTTATTGTGTATGAATGATGTATATGATTTCAAGTTAGAAGGGTGTCCGGGCCTTCATGGTACGGGATACTCGTCACGGCCAGGACCTCGGTTCGGGTCATGACAGATTAGTAATTTTTCTAATATGATTTATGTAATTGTTACTCGCGAGTTAGCTTTTGAGATTTAAATAAATTCAGATCGGTTTCTTTACATGGTATTATAGCTAAATTCATCCCAATTATTTATTCTCAAATGAATCAACATATTAGATTGTTCATGCATTAGATGTCCAAGCCTGAGTTTGAAGGGTGAGTGAAGAGTCTCACACCGGTTGTTTAAGGGATTATAATCTCTTTAATATGACTTATGTCATCTTTTCCTCGCGAGTTAATTTTTGAGATTATTATTTATCGATTATTATTATGTTTTAATTCAACCTTCATATTAAATTGTCCACGCCTCAGATGTTTAAGCCTGATCATGAAGGATTATTATTTCTCGATTACTATTATTATTCTTGATTCAACCTTCATATTAAATTGTCCACACATCAGATGCTGGAGTCTCAGCGTGAAGGATGTATGAAAAGTCTCATATTATTATTTAGAAAAGAACAATTAATTGAGTGGGGGGAAACAAGAGAGAAGGAATTTGTCCACAAAAAAATTAAAAAAATTAAAAATTGAAGAATGAAATGAAAAATGAGAATTATACCATTGCCACTTGCCAGGATCTCAACTCACTGATTAATAAATAATAAACGTTTTAAGTCTTTTTTTAATCATAAAACACATTAATAAAGGGATTTTGTGGATCTCCCACCAAACGCTATTTTCAAATGTTAAATAATGTGTGTGTGTGTGAACGATATTCAAACTATGACATGTTTTAATTGAACGTCTGAATATATGATGAAGTGTTCCAATCAAATCTGAAAAAACTTTTGTGCGGTTCTCAAACGCCTCTTTAGGTAGTCTATGGGTGTCAAACGGGTCAGGCTGGGCCAACCCGGAATCGGCCTTTCTATTTTAACCGGGTTGAGGGCCGGTTTTGGCACTAGACGGGCCGGGCCGAACAGTAAAAAAATTAAAACCCACCCTAACCCGGCCCACTTAATTCAACCCGGTTAAACCCACCAAAACCCGATTAAACAATCGGTCAAACCCGGTCAAAAATATATAAAACAAACTTTCTTTCAATATACATTACATATACCCACCTATATACATTATAAATACATTAAATAATATATATACACTATATATATAGTATATACTACATTAGAATTTAAAAAATATATACACATATACACAATTAGTCAATTACTCATATATAAGCACCATTTAATGTATATATACTACTACTTATAAAATATACTATAATATATATACATTACAATACATATAGATATACTTATATACTAATTCATAAAACATATACACGTGTATACGTTAAATATACACTTCTATAGAAGATATATAGATGTGTATACGCACTATTCAATGTATATATACTACTACTTATAAAATATGCTACAATATATATACATTACAATATATACAGATATACTTATATACTAATTCATAAAACATATACACATGTATACGTTAAATATACACTTCTATAGAAGATATATACATGTGTATATGCACTATTCAATGTATATATACTACTATTTATAAAGTATGCTACAATATATATACATTACAATATATATAGATATACTTATATACTAATTTATAAAACATTTACACATGTATATGTTAAATATACACTTCTATAGAAGATATATACACATGTATACTCACCATTCAATGTATATATACTACTACTTATAAAATATACTACAATATATATACATTACAATATATATAGATATACTTATATACTAATTTATAAAATATATACGCATGTATATGTTAAATATATACTTCTATAGAATATATATACACGTGTCAACGCACCATTCAATGTATATATACTACTACTTATAAAATATACTACAATATATATACATTACAATATATATAGATATACTTATATACTAATTTATAAAACATATACACATATATACGTTAAATATACACTTCTGTAGAAGATATATACACGTGTATACGCACCATTCAATGTATATATACTACTACTTATAAAATATACTACATTATATATACATTACAATATATATAGATATACTTATATACTAATTTATAAAATATATACACATGTATACGTTAAATATACACTTCTATAGAAGATATCCAATTTATAAAACATATATACATGTCTACGTTAAATATACACTTCTATAGAAGATATGTACACGTGTATACGCACCATTCAATGTATATATACTATTACTTATAAAATATACTACATTATATATACATTACAATATATATATAGATATACTTCTATACTAATTTATAAAACATATACACATGTATACGTTAAATATACACTTCTATAGAAGATATATGCACAAATATACAAAATATATGCTACTTAATATAATAAATTAATAGTATTTGGTAGTAAATTAATAATATATTATAAGTAAGTTTTTAATTTAAAGTAGAAAACTAGAAATTCAATTTAAAATTTTAAATCGTTAAATGAAAAAATATAAAAAGCAAGGACTAAGGAGTGAATGAATTTGAGGAATTTTATTGATTGCAAAATGATCCAAAATTTATAATTTACATGAATGAAAAATGTACAAATTATGCATTATTTTTTCCAACTCATTCATGTTAATATTAATGGGAACTTGCATAGGATAGTCGAAGTCAACGGGGCAAAACCATGCATTGGACTTGATTCTGCTGAGTTCTCCCGTGAAGTCATAATTTCTTCAAGTTTCAGCTCGTGGCTCGGCTCCAATTCCATTCCTTGGTTTCTTCTTTCCGCTCTAATCCAATCTATGACGCGAACTAGAACATTCATTGCATTGCTTCCCAATAAGTGTCGGTTGTCTCCAAGCTGCTGTCATCCCTGACTAAAGGCGCTCTCTGATGCAACGGTTGACATTGGAACATTCAAGATATCTTTAGCTAATCTTGAAAGCACATGATATTGTGTTTCATTACTCCTCCACCAATTTAACGTGTTGATCCGTCGTCTGCGATCCTCTGGTGCCGTCCGAAGATAATATTTCAGCTCTTCCCGATAAGTTGATGTGTAAGTTCTCTCATCAACACTGTTCCAACAATTTAAATCATAAAATGAATCAGAAAAACCACTATGTGCCGTCCTTTTAGAAGATGATGTCTCCTCGGGAGGATGAGGAGCGACAGTTGGAGTGATATTTGTAGGTACGGCTAAATCAAATAAATCAACATAGTGGTTATATAATTTTTCTATGTAATCCTTTGCATCAGCCGTAGCCGTCCACAAATCAGGTTGTACTTGTTCAGAATCATGGTTAGTATTTATTTCTAAGTTAGTATAAATAAGAGTACTAAAGTGGCACATATTATTATATTTCATGCACGAATTTAGTATAGCACCAACCAAGTAAATAGGAGGATCGGAAAAAAATATTTTTTAAATTTCGTAAACATGGCGCCAACAGATTCTTTATAACCTTCTTTATTTTTATATTCTTTGAGCAAACCAGAAATATCGGCTATATATGTCAAAATATTACAAACAGTAGGATAATAAGCACCGAAAAATTCAATCGTAGCTACATAAAATTTTTCTAAAAACTTAACAAGATCATTAATTACAACTCAATCAGAATTATGTAACATGCAATCAGTAGAATCAGCAAATTAACCGCAATATTGGTTAAAAGCTAGTGTAATAGGAATTCTATATTTATAACAAGTTTTTAAAAATTCATACGTAGAATTTCATCTAGTATCAATTTCCCCAGGCATCAAAATCGGTGTAAGTCTATTTTCTTGACATTTAACTTTAAATTCTCTAATTCTCGATCTACGATTATTTCCTTGAATAAAACCATCGGCAAGACGAATTTTTTCAATATAAAGCTCAAAAAACTCAAGACCATCTTTTACAATTAAATTATATATATGACATGCACACTTAATATGAAAAATTTCAAGCAAGGGCGGAGATAGCGTAGATTTTTTTTTTTATAGCAGTCTTGTTGTTAGAAGCATTATCAAAAGCAATACATAAAATTTTACTGTCGATATCATAATATCCAGCAATTTTAACAATATAATAAGCAATAAATTGTCCAGTATGTTTACGATCTTCATCATATAAAAAAGCAAGAATACGTTTTTGCATCACGAAATTACTATCCATCCAATGACAAGTAACGGTTAAATAATCATTTTTATTTACAATATGACCAAGATCAGAAGTTAGAGACAATCTAAATTGAATATTTTTTAATAATGTTGATAAATAAAAATAATATTGTGAATGAAGTCTAAAAATATCAGATCGACAAGTAGTTCTAGGAATACCGTTAAACATAGGATTATAAATTGCTTGTATATAACGAATAAAGGCATCAGAAGAAGGAAAACTAAAAGGCAAACAACCCACAGCTACCATTTTAGCTATTTCTTCCCGGTCCCTCAATTTATTATACTTCTTCGCTACGTGACCGGTTGTTGGGTCCATTCTAGTTTGCGTTGGCCCACCAACATGCCCACCACTTTGTGCAATATTTAACTCTCTTTTGTGATTTTCAACCATATATCTCATTAACGTACCAGTACCCCCTTGCTTGCCTACACTTCTATGCTTATATATTTGTTGACAAATATTGCATTGCACCTCAATATCTGATATACGTTCAAAAAATTGCCATGCAACACTAGTTCTTTTATGAGGTCTTGGGGCACTGGGAGGACGGGGAGGGAGATTAACCGATTCAGATCTAACATTAGCATCTCCTACTGCGGGTGTCACAGAAATATTTTCATTATCTTCGTCTAAATTAACGCATCTACTTAATTTTCTTCTTCTATACCGTAATTTTCCTGAGCTTCTACATAATTCATATCGTGAGCACCTAAACCTATTTCTTCCTCAAAAGGTGTACCAAGCGGTACCAGAGGCGAAGGAACATGGTTATATCTACTACTTGAACTACCTCTACCGCTAGTAATTCACTTTTTACTACCACTACCGCTTCCGGGATAAATTTTTTTAACACCTTTAGTAGCGAGGTTTCTTAATTTATCCATAATATAAATTAAATTAAACTAAAAATATTCAAAATACACAAATATAATAAAATTAAATATTAAACAGTTAATACAATAAATAAAAATTAAACGTAAGAAATGGAACGACAATACCAAATTTTGAAAGTATCCGAAGGTTGCGACTTTAGAAACTTCCGCTCGTACTTTGTAAATGAAAAATTAAAAAATTAAAGTGAACACTTTAAGAAATTAAATATATTGAATATTTGAGAATTGAGATTTGAAAGAGAATGAGATTTGAGAGAGTGGAAAATTGTGTGAAAAATGATTTGAAGTTGTAGGGTATTTATAGAATTTTTTTTAGGATTAAAAAATATTTTTTAAAGTTAATTTTTTTTTTTTTAATAAATGGGCCCAAACTAGCTGTTTGGACCCAAAAACGGCTATATAGCCGTTGGGCCAACGGCTAGTTTGACCCAAAATCCCCATTTTTTTTTTAAAAAAGATATCCGGGCCGGGTTGGGCTGGGCCGATTAATCGGTGGGCCTGGACCGGGCTTGGTTCGGGCTGGGTCAAACCGGGCCGAGTTAGTTACAAGGATCGGGTCCCGGCCCGACCCACTTGACACCCTTAAGGTAGTCACATAAAATATGTCATTTTCTTTAATTTAATTATACACATCAACATCAGTTGAAACATGCCTGAAGTTTTAAGGCTTATTAAGGATAAATACATATAATTAAAACATACGATATATTTTGAGTAAGTAGTACACCTATCTACGTGATGGACGCTCGCAAACACGTGCACAAATATTTCCAAAATTTTAATCGAAAGTGTTTAATAAGAATACTTTTCATGAGTTCTTGTGTTTAATCGGAACGAGTTATTGTTCGAGTATTCAAAAGAAGTTTACACACAAGTTTAAGGGACTATCTATGTATTCGGCCAAAAAACAACTTGTGCTTTACTAAAAAAACTTGTATTTTTCCTACAAACCTTGATCAAACAGTTGTTTTTGGGTACACAAAAATCTGTATTTTGGCAAAACAACTTCAATACAAGTTCAAGAATAAATCAGAACACTTATGAAGTTTCCAACACGATCAAAAACGATCTTTCAAAGAAGTTTGTTTTCAGTATTTTAAAGAAAATTATATGAAACAGAAAAACCTAAGTCCTCCGAATTCACAGAGTGTTCTTAAGGAAATAATTCCCCTCAAGTACCCGAGGTTGTGGAATTTTCCTCCCACGATAAAATAGCTTAACAATCCGACTGTAGTGGTACCTCAAACGATCGGATTCTCTTTGAACTCACTCAACAGTTAGATGAACACACCGAGTATTTTAGAAGACAAGAAATGATTTCAAGTGCAGAAAAATTCATACTAAACCTGTGGAAAAATGCAGGTTTATATAGCCATTAAGTGCCCCTTCCGAAAGGTGGCAATGGTTTACCGGAAAGGTGTATCCTTTCTGAACAGTCATGTCTGTCCATTCGAAAGAGTGTGTCCTTTCCGAACAGCCACAACCTTTCAAACAGTCATACTTTTTTCTGAAATAGTGTGTCTTTTACTCGAAGAGTTATGTCCATTCCAGGTAACTTTTCATTTTCCATTCACACCAATTGAACCCAACACAAACATCTATCTCAACTCTGTAAAATAAATATTTATTAAAAATAAACACTTTTTATTTCTCAAAACTTGGCTAAAACACAAACTATAAATTGATATTTCAAAGATTAGAAAGCAAATAATTGGTGACAACGTCTAGATTTTTGTTGTTTTGTGATAACATCAAGATGGGGCATGGGTGTCTTATATCACATAATAGACAAAGCTATTGCAACTGTTCAATATGACAAATTTGAAAAGAAACTGCAGTCAATTATGTCTGCCCCTGGACTCTAGTTTGCTCTAATCAATAATACTTTTTTTAGTATTTTGTCCTATGATAGAAGATTCTAAAAATAGCAATATTAAGGATCACAAAAATAATAATGATACTGAGAACTCAGACCTTGTAAATAATATATTTGTTTTTCTTTCGACAGATGCACAAAGTTTGGAATAAAGTTGCTGAGTTTTGCTGAAAACCGTGGCAAGAACATGGGGAAAGAGTTTTGTAATCAATAAACCCAAACTCAAAATTAAGAAGCTACAAGCCAAATATATAGTACGTCATACATGACATAATACAAATTAGTTCGAGTTCATCTCATGCGAATTGCAGTGTAGGACGCGTGTGTTACTTAGCTTGTTCAACTTTATACAAGTTCAAATGCCTACTTATAGTCACACAAAGTTAAAGGGCATAGATGCTAGCTGAACCAAAGCTAAAGGACAAGTTTATGTATTATGCCTATAGAAAATATATAGAGGGTATAATTTTTTTGTAACCATTTTATTTATTGGTGATTATACAGTAACACAACTACAACATTCCTAGTGTAATCGCACTAGTTGGTGGCTTTAATAAGAAAAAGAAAAAAAAACAAAGAGAACTGATTGTTGATGAGGAATCCTATTAGATATACATGTTATGCACACAGTCATACACCATTAATTAATAGATTTTTCAGCAGCCCACCAGCAGATACAAGTTGTCATTGGATTCATGCATTATAAGAGCATCTGTGTAAACATTTACAGAAACTTCAGATACTCATTGCAACTGCAAAACTTGTAAACATTTCCAAATGGCTCATAAGGCCTACACAACAAAAAGCAATGGCCAAATGAGTGTTCAAGATGCACAAGTGGCTGTGATTATGGTGCCACTTCCAGCACAAGGCCATCTCAACCAGCTTCTCCACCTCTCGAGGATCATCACCTCGTATAACATCCCAGTGCACTACGTTGGCGCAACCACTCATATTCGCCAGGCTAAGTTTCGTGTCCAGGGTTTTGACCCTCTCACAGCTAAAAACCTACATTTTCATGAATTCCCTACACCATCTTTTGAAACCCCCCCTCCAAATCCCAATGCTTCTCATAAATTTCCTAACCAATTAATCCCTTCATTTTATGCAACAATCCATCTCCGTGATCCAGTGAGCTCTCTTGTACGCCAACTCTTAGGTGCCAATCATCGGAGAGTGATTGTTATTTATGATTCTCTGATGACTTGGGTAGTACAGGATGTACCAGCAATTCAAAATGCTGAGTGCTACCGTTTTAATAGTATCTCAGCGTTTCATACATTTTCATGCATCTGGGAAGCCAGAGGAAAACCTTTCCTAGCTGGAACTGAAATATTTGAGGGCATTCCGTCAAACGAAAACTGTTGTACCCCAGAGTTATGGGAATTATGGAGTAAACAAGAATCCCTTGAAGGGAAAATTAGCTCTGGAGAACTTTTCAATTCATCCAGAGCAATAGAAGGTTTATACCTTGATTTAGTAGCCAAAGAAATTAATGGCTTAAACCTATGGGCTATTGGTCCATTCAATCCGTTGTTGCTGACTGAGCAGAACAAAGATTCAAATAAATGTCATCAAACCTTCGATTGGCTTGACAAACAAGAACCAGACTCTGTGATATATGTGTCTTTTGGAACATCTACTTCGTTGTCGAATAAAGAAATTGAACAACTAGCCGTTGGGCTAGAGAAAAGCCAACAAAAGTTCGTTTGGGTCCTCAGAGATGCTGACAAAGGAGATGTATTTGCAGGCGATGAAAGGAGAGCTCGACTTTCTGAAGGTTATGAAGTTAGGCTAAAAGGAAGAGGAATTATTGTAAGAGATTGGGCACCTCAGTTGGAAATATTAGCACATCCTTCCACAGGTGGTTTTATGAGTCATTGCGGATGGAATTCGTGCATGGAAAGCATTTCCATGGGAGTTCCTATAGCAGCCTGTCCAATGCATTCAGATCAGCCACGGAATTCTCAGCTAGTAACAAAGTTTCTCAAGATTGGCTTAAATGTGAGACATTCATGTCATGATGAATTGGTTACGTCAGATATGGTTGAAAATGCTGTGAGAACTTTGATGGCTTCCCCCGAGGGAGATGAGATGAGGAAGAGAGCATCGGAATTAAGCATTTCGGTCAAACAATCCATCAGGGATGGGGGAGGTAATGGTGCAGAGATGGATTCTTTTATCGCACACATTACTCGTTGCACACTTCCATCTAGTTAGCATAAGTGGTACAACCTATAAGACTATACCGATGCTTTATCATCATCCGAGTGGGTTCAGTGTCCACCCTACTGGTCCTCCCTTATGCACATCACAACATGTATGTTGAAGGATAAAAACCTTTTATATTTTATTTTCAAATATAAAATTGAAGGTTCTCATTTAATAGCAACTAGTTCACGTAGACGAAGATATAAAATATTGGAAGCTGTTTGTGTAATCTTTCAAGAACTTTTTCTTATGACCTGAATGACGTATTATGTTCTTCCGGGTCTTGTGGAGCTTGTCTTCCATTCTATGACATTGTATCTGATATTTTGCCCTGCTGCTCATGTTGGTAGGACTAGAAAATCTTCTTAAATGATTATTGTTGTAAAATGAATTTCCTTTAAATTCACAGAGTGTAGATACATGTGGACTATGTAGCAAATGAATGCGATCTCTCCATCATCAATTAAAAGTGCCGTGTTTGATACATGGAAATGGAAAAATTCTGATAGAAAACACTTCCCCTCTAATGATAGACTCTACGGGAGGCGAATCTGAATTAGTTGTTCCAGTAGGTACCAGATAGTGGCTGCAGGATGGTTAAACCGCAAGAAAATATGAATGAATTCCTGCTCAAGGGCTAAATAATTACAGAAACTAGCGATAGTACTGTTAAGTGCTTATTTTTAGTGCACAAATTATATGTTGGGACCTGTTTCCCGCAGATTTTGTGATGAAAAGCTGTTATCACTTAGGAACAGGTTGGACTCACCTGTCACTATCACAGTCAACTGTCACAGCTGACACAAAGTACGAAAGTTGGTGGAAAAGCTGTTGCCACCTTTTTGCCTCAACCAATGGGATCTCTCCTAGGTTTTCTAGTGTTATACTACATATTGCTCATCTTCCTCAACAAGAAAACTAATGCTTCCATATTCTCACAACTAAATATCTTTCTGAATCTGAATCAAAGACTTGAGTGTGCAACAGGAACCTGATTGTTCATCGAGTTGTATCTTTATTTCCTTGTTGTAATTGATTCTTTGTATTTTGTACTTAAAAGTTTGCTTACATTTGCTTATGAGTGTTAGTAGGTATTGAGGTGCAAACCTTTCCCTTGTAATCATCTAGCTTTAGGTGATTATTCAAGTTAGAGTTAGCTTGTAGGGTCCGGTTAGAGTTAGCTGGAGGGTGAAGCAGTAGAGTTATTGTTTGAGTTTCCTTGTAATAGAGCTATTACTAGGAGAGTGAGGATTAAGAGTTTAATCCTGAACTATGGATTCTGTATTCAAGAGTTTGCTTGAGTATAGTGGAGCTTAGAATCTTGTAGGAAAGTCGATCATGGTTTTTCTTCCTTGAGTAAATAGTTTTCACGTAAAACTCTTGTGTCTGCTATTTATCTTGTTAGAACAATAATGATAATTGTACAAAAATTCAAAATAAAACTTGCTTGGCTTAGAGGCACGATAATACGCTTCTTGAAGATAGTTGGAGTCTCTCCCACGAGCAAACGGAAGAACAAGTGACAACTCTATCTTCGGGATTCAACTAAGCCACAAAACAATTAGCATTCAAGAATGTTGCTCTTCTATTCTTGAATTAGTGATTTCACCATTTGATCAATGTCTCTCAAGTGTTTTTCAAGGGGAAAGTAGTTTTGAGTGCTTGTCTATTCAAACCAAAGAAAACAATATTTATAGGATGAAAGTTTCATGCACAAGAAGTATATTAATTAAGTAATAGTTAATAGGTTCATGTATGTTTTAAAACAAAAAAATGTCATTCTTTCAAGAACGTATAATGTAAAACTTAATGAATAATGAATTTGTCAAATACATTTTCTTTGTAATTCAAAACTTATGAATAATGAGTTTATCAAATTCATTTCCTTTGTAACTCAAAACTTTAAGTGATTCATTTGTTTCAAAACTAATTGAAACATAACTCTTAAAAAATCTTTAACCGATGTATTTGTTTCAAAATTTATTGAAACATAAAATCAACAATCCCCCACTTGTTTCAAGAAATTTTATCTTTAAAAAAAAAAAATCATTTGAGACATCAATCTAGCAACATGCATCAATAATGGTGTCTTTTGGACTTGAACCATTAGCTAGTGAAGACTTTCTAATTCATTGACTACTTAGTGAACAAATCTTGAACTAAGTGGGTTATTGAATGAAGTAGAAAAATACTCCACGCATATTGCTATGTTCCGGTGAAAATCAAAATCCCTTGACACCTTACGGCCATGTGTCTCGAATCCTTTTAGCTAAGTGCTTTAAGATTTTCCCGTAAAAATCTTATTGAAGCGGCCTCCACTTCGCACTTAGTGGATGAATTCATCAAGAGTAACTTTGCATACTCCGACTAAGTAATCTATGAATTTCATTAAGAGAAATTAATCTCATCCTCCTTTACAACAAAGTATCAGTAAATCTATCAAGAGTGTTCCTACACATTCTAATCGAAATTGGTGTATAGACTTAATAAGAGAATATAATCTCATTCTTTTCTTTTGTAGGAATACTGTCAAATCTATCAAGAGTGTTATTATTTACTGTTATTTTCGACAATTCGGGTACGTAGAATCTGTATAATAGAATAACAACTTCAACTCTTGAGAACAAGAACACAAAGAAGTTGAACAAATACCCTCAACACAAGATCAAAATGATCTTTCAAAGAGGTGTATTTTTTTCTTTTCTTTTTCAGAAAGTAGATGAAACAGAAAGTTGTTAAGGCGAAGTCGTCCGAATTCACGGACTTTCCTTAAAATGGCCCGAGGTTGTGGAATCTTCCTCCCAGGATAAAATGACCTTCAATCCGACTATAGCGGTACCTCAAATAGGCAGATTCTTCGAACACACTCACGGTTAGAATGATCACACTTAAGAGTATTTTTAAGACAAGAAGAAGAAGTTTTTGTAATCTGAAAATTTCTGTACAAAACCTATGGATGAAACCAGGTTTATATAGCCATAAGATGCCTCTTTGTAAAGGTGGCAACGGTTCAACTAAGAGGTGTGTCTGTTCTGAAAAATGCATGGCTGCAGTATTTATTATTGCTGAAACAGTCTGCAGTAATTTGCTGAAACAACACACCTTTTCATGAAACAGTGTGTATTTTCGTTGAAGAGTTGCAACTTTCTGAAGCAACAATCTGAAACAGTGCAATCCTCTGTAACAGAAGCAAAAATCTGTTTAAACAGTGCAGCCTTTAAAACCAACGCATCAGTTCTGAAACACCTGTTCGAAATACTGCAGCAGTTCATAATGAATTAATGGAGCAATTAATTGATTTTCAGTCTGGATTTCTTTTCGTCAAATAAACTTTGTCCAAAAAGAAAGATCTCATCGATCGATCATTTGACCAAATCCAGATCCGAAGCCGAAGCCGCCAAAGCCAAGCGAGCAACGACGACGACGACGCGAGGCATCTCTATTTCCTTGCCTCACTTACCATATGAAGTAAGTGTTTCACTTTATAAACACTTTAAAGTTCTCTTCTTCCACCAATGTGGGAGAAGAGTAAACTTTCCAATTTAAAGAGTACACTTTCCAATTTGGGTGTCTCCTTCCCTTCACTTGATTTCTCCATTTTCCATTCAACACACTATGAACCCAACATTTACTCCAACCGATATCGGTCTTATAGATTTATCAAGAGAATAAATCTCAACTTATGCACACTACTCACTCTCTAGGGAAAAAGAAAATTTTATTGATGTGCTTCACAATTGTAACATTACTTGTTTTTCCCTTTGAACCTAAGATTACATCACTAGGTAGGGTTACCATAAAGTAAAATCAATCTACAACAGGTTTCATTCCCATACCATTACAAGTTTGTACCTCCAATTCTTTGCCTAACCCTTTAGACAAAGGATCAACTAAATTGAGTTTGGACTTCACATATTGAAGCGATATTATGCCATCCTCCAATAATATTCTCACATGATAGTGTTTGATACGAACTTGTCTTGACTTGCCATTGTAACAATCACTTGAATCCCAAATATAGTAGCTTTATTATCACAATATATAGTCAAAGGTGGTATTAGCCTACCCCATAATGGAATATCTATCAGCATACTCCGCAGCCAATCATCTTCTTCTCCAGCAGAAGACATAGCGATAAATTCTGACTCTATGGTTAAGTGAGTAATACATGTCTGCTTCTTTGATCTCCAAGATATTGCTTCTCCAGCCAAAGTAAAAATCTAAGCAGTAATAGATTTAGAGTCATTCGGATCAGAATTCCAAGTAGCATCACCATAGTCTTCAAGAACTGCTAGAAAGGTAGAATAATGCAGGCCAACACTAATTGTACCCTTCAGATACCTTAAAACATGAATTAAAGCATTTCAATGCTCAACTCCAGGGCTACCAGTAAATTTGCTCAAAGTTCCTACAGCATAACCAATATCTATCCTGGTACAATGCATGACATACATAAGACTCCCAACAATCTGAATGTCAATTGATCAAGAATATCACCAGAGTTTCGCACTAATTTGATGCTAGGATCAAATGGTGTAGGAGCAGTCTTGTTGTCAAATTGACCAAACCTCTTTAAAACCTTCTCAATATAACTTGATTGAGTAAGAGTCAAACCACTTTCCGATCTTACAATTTTGATGCCTAAAATTACATTAGCTTCTCCAAGATCTTTCATTTCAAACTGAGAAGCAAGAAAATATTTTGTTTCTTTGACTCTCTCGATATCAGTTCCAAAGATCAACATGTCATCTACATAAAGACATAGTATAACACCAGAATTTTCTTGAAATTTACTAAATATGCAGATATCTCCACCATTTATTAAGTAGCTATTAGAAATCATAACTTTTCTAAATTTATCGTACCATTATTTTGGAGCTTTTTTTAATCCATAAAGAGATTTAAGAAGTTTACAAACTTTACATTCTTGTCCAGGATTGACAAATCCTTCAGGTTGTTTCATGTAGACTTCTTCTTCTAGATCTCCATTCAGGAATGTAGTTTTCACATCCATCTGATGAATCACAAGACCATAAATTGATGCTAGAGCAATCAAGAGATGAATAAAGGTCATCCAAGCTACAGGTTCAAAAGTATCAAAATAATCAATATCTTTTAATCGAGTAAAGCCTTTAGCTACCAAACGGGCTTTGTACTTATCTAAAGTACCATCGGATTTCATTTTCTTCCTAAAAATACATTGACAACCAATTGGTTTACATCCAGGAGGAAAATCTGATAATATCCATGTATTATTAGATAATATAAAATGCATTTCATCATCAATGGCTTCACGCTAAAATGGGGCATCATGTGAAGACATAGCTTCAGCATAACTTTCAGGATCCTTTTCAACCAAATAAGCTTGAAAATCAGGTCTAAAGTCTTTTGATTTGGCTGATCTTGAACTACGTCTTGGTTGACTTTCTTCCAATGGCTCAACTATTTTTCTTTTAAGAGGAGAAATAGAAAAACTTGAATCTGGTTCAAAAGAATCTTTTTTCTTGGGATATATATGCTAAAAAATGTTAGCATGTAAAGATTTAATAATTGTGTGAGGACTTGGGGTCTCAAGATTTAAAAATATATAAGCCTTACTGGTTTGTGAATAACCAATAAACACACAATCTACTCCTCTATAGCCAATCTTGGTTAAATGTTGATTGGTAATCGAACATGAGCCAAACAATCCCATACTTTAAAATAATTTATATTTGATTTTCGATTATTTCAAAGTTCATATGGAGATGAATCATGATTCCTGGAAGTAATTCTATTCAAAATATGGCATGCTGAAAGCAAGGCTTCAGTTCACAAATTTTCAGATATACCAGATCCATAAAGCATAGAATTAACCATTTCTATGAAATTTTTTTTTATGCTATACCATTTTATTGTGGTGTATAGGACATGATCAATTATTTTTCAATGCTTTATCTCTCACAAAAATCAATAAAATCTGACTTTAAGTACTCTTCACCTCTATCAGACCTAATTGACTTAATTTTCACACAAATTTATTTTCAACTTCTGCTTTATATGCTTTGAAAGTCTCAAATATTTCATATTTTGTTTTCAATGGAAAGACATAAGTATATCTTGAGTAGTCATCAATAAAAGTGATAAAATACCTCTTTCCATGACGTGACAAATAATCCATCTCACAAATATCAGAGTGGATTAATTGCAAAAGTGTGGAAGTCCTTTCAACTGTCTTAAAGGGCTTCTTATAATCTTGCATTTACTACAAGTAAGACACTTAGTAGTATGATTTTTTCCACAATCTTTGATTAATCCATTATTCACCATAAGTTGAATGGATCTAAAATTCACATGTCCCAGACGTTCATGCCATAAGTCCAAAGACTCCACAAGATATGCAGAAATATTTTCATTTTCAATATTGAGTTTAAACATTCCATTTGCAACACAACATTTTCCAACAAACATGCCATTTTTAGATAAAATAAACTTATCTGCCTCAAAAACCATTTTAAAACCATGCTTCGAAAGAAGCGTACCTAACACCAAGTTCTTTCGAATATCAGGAACATGCAATACATCCATCAATGTAACTATCTTTCCAGAAGTAAACTTCAGTTCAATAGTTCCTTTTCCCACAACTTTAGTAGAGGAGGAGTTTCCCATATATACAGTTTTACCATCCCCACTAATTCATAAGTCTTGAAAGAATTTCGATTAATTGATATGTGACGAGTTGCGCCAGTATCTATCCACCATTCCACTTGATCTTCAGCTACAAATACTTCTGTGACCATTGACACAAGATCATCTTTTTTATTTTTATTTGTTTTTTCTTTCTTCTTTTCAACTTTGAGAATTCTAATTTTCAGGTTCCTTCTTATTTGATTTTTCTAAAACCATATGAGCTTTCATGACAGGTTCCTTCAAACTATTATTATCGCACCATCGTGTCTCTTGTTCAATTTGCAAGTGTTGCAACAATTGTTCAAGAGTCAAATCTTCGTTTTTGTGTAAGAGTTTGCTTCGGTACTCTTTCCAAGATGGAGGAAGTTTTGATATAATTGCGCCAACATGAAAGTTTTCATCAAGAGCAATTCCAGATATAGCAATTTTATTAGCTATAAGTTGGAATTCTTGTACTTATTCAGTGATTGACTTGTCATCAACCATTTTGAACTCCATATAATTTGAAACGAGAAATTTCTTAGAACTCGCCTCTTCATCTAAATAAATAGCTTGAAGAGTGTTCCATATCTCTCTAGCATATTTGCATTTAGCATAATATTGATCATAATATTTGTTAGACATTCCTCCAAGAATATAATTCTTGCACAAATAATCATCATATTGCCAATTGGCAATTTGTTCTTTAATCAAAGTAGCCTCGTCAGATGCTACCTCAGAACCAGGAGCATTAGGAAAAGGTTCTTCAAGAACATATGCCAACTTTAATCGTTTTAAAAAGAATTCCATCTTTCCACGCCATCTAGGAAAGTCTTTGCCATCAAATATTTCAAAATTAGGATTAGGCAAAGATGGAATACTATTTGATATTGATGTAGAAGTCATAGAGACAACTATCTTCAAATTGTTAGAACAATAATGATAATTGTACAAGAAATTCAAAATAAAACTTGCTTGGCTTAGAGGCACGATAATACACTTCTTGAAAATAGTTGGAGTCTCTCCCAAGAGCAAACTGAAGAACAAGTGACAACTCTATCTTCGGGATTCAACTAAGCCACAAAACAAGTAGCATTCAAGAATGTTGCTCTTCTATTCTTGAATTGGTGATTTCACCATTTGATCAATGTCTCTCAAGTGTTTTTCAAGGGGAAAGTAGTTTTGAGTGCTTGTCTTTCAAACCAAAGAAAACAATATTTATAGGATGAAAGTTTCATGCACGAGAAGTATATTAATTAAGTAATAGTTAATAGGTTCATGTATGTTTTAAAACAAAAAAATGTCATTCTTTCAAGAACGTATAATGTAAAACTTAATGAATAATGAATTTGTCAAATACATTTTCTTTGTAATTCAAAACTTATGAATAATGAGTTTATCAAATTCATTTCCTTTGTAACTCAAAACTTTAAGTGATGCATTTATTTCAAAACTAATTGAAACATAACTCTTAAAAAATCTTTAACCGATGTATTTGTTTCAAAATTTATTGAAACATAAAATCAACATATCTTTCCTAGTATTGTTATTGTTTATTCTTCTATTGATTTTGCTGTTTGAGTTCATCAGGTCTCTGAGTTGAGGAGCAACCCAGTGCAACCCTTCAAGTACCACATAGCAACAAGAACTTAACCAGAAAAATATTTATCCACCAGCTATAGTTTAAGGGAAAAAACGTGTGTCTCAGAGGATAAGTACTTACAGGTGAGTAAATCATGTTACAACATAACTTACCACTACTTCTTAGGATGTTTATAACTCAGAAAATAATATAAAGACAAACTGATTGTGACTGCATAGATTTTTCAATAATGAGACAGACCATGGAGTCTAACGGGTTCAGTGTCGTAACTCACAAGGCAGATGTGGACGTGATGATTGATACATAAGTCATGAATCTCCTTTAGCACAAGACTCAAGCAGAAAATTAAGAAAAAACAAAAGATAAACTGATTGTGACTGCATAGAGATATGTTTCTTATTGTTGATAAGCTATCCTATTAGCCACACATGTTCTGCTCACATCATTAATGATTATGTCTTTTATCAGCCCACTAGAAAATTCTAGTTGTCATTGGATTCAAGCATTATAAGAGCATCTATGTTTTCACCTAGGCTACATGTAATGTTAATCAAGACACTTCAGAAGCTAAAGAATCTCATGGATGACAACAACACACCAAAAAGCAACGGCCAAATGAGTGTTCAAGAAGCACAAGTGGCTGTGGTTATGGTGCCACTTGCACAAGGCCATCTCAACCAGCTTCTCCACCTCTCGAGGATCATCACCTCATATGACATCCCAGTGCACTACGTTGGCGCAACCACTCATATTCGCCAGGCTAAGTTTCGTGTCCATGGGTTCGACCCAGCCACAGCTAAAAACCTACATTTTCATGAATTGCCTACGCCACCTTTTGAAAATCCTCCAAATCCTAATGCTTCTCATAAATTTCCTAACCATTTTATGCCTTAACTTTACGCAACAATCCATCTCCGAGAGCCAGTGTGCTCTCCCGTAGGCCAACTCTTAGGTGCCAATAATAGGAGAGTGATTGTTATTTATGATTCTTTGATGTCTTGGGTAGTACAGGATGTAGCAACAATTCCAAATGCCGAGTGCTACCGTTTTAATAGTATCTCAGCGTTTCATACATTTTCATGCATCTGGGAAGCCAGAGGAAAACCTTTCCAGGGTGAAACTAAAATATTCGAGGACATTCCATCAGTTGAAGACTGTGCTACCCCAGAGTTTTGGGAATTGTGGAATATACAACAATCCATTGAAGGGAAAATTTGCTCTGGAGAACTTTACAATTCATCCAGAGCAATAGAAGGTTTATACCTTGATTGAGTGGCCAAAGAAGTTAATGGCTTTAATCTATGGGCTATTGGTCCATTCAATCCACTGTTGCTGACTGAGCAGAAGAAAGACTCAAATAAACGTCATCAAATCTTCAATTGGCTCGACAGACAAGAAAAAAACTCAGTAATATATGTGTCTTTTGGAACAACTACTTCCTTGTCTGATAAAGAAATCGAAGAACTTGCCATCGGGTTGGAGAAAAGTATGCAAAAGTTCATTTGGGTCCTCAGAGATGCTGACAAAGGAGATGTTTTTGCAGGTGAAGAAAGGAGAGCTCAGCTGCCTGAAGGTTATGAAGTGAGGCTAAAAGGAAGAGGAGTTATTGTAAGAGATTGGGCGCCTCGGCTGGAAATATTGGCGCATCCTTCCACAGGTGGTTTTATGAGTCATTGCGGATGGAATTCGTGCATGGAAAGGATTTCCATGGGAGTTCCTATAGCAGCCTGGCCAATGCATTCAGATCAACCAAGGAATTCTCAGCTGATAACAAAGGTTCTGAAAATCGGCCTGAATGTGAGATATTGGGCACATCAAGATGAACTGGTTACATCAGAAATAATTGAAAATGCCGTGAGAACTTTGATGGCTTCACCTGAGGGAGATGAGATGAGGAAGAGAGAAGCAGAACTAAGCATTGCTGTCAAACAATCAGTCCTGGATGGGGGAGGGAACAGTGTGGAGATGGATTCTACATAGCAAGTTTAGGACCACAAGAGTTAAAGACTACAGATCTTTAATGTAAGATCATACGATTTAGAAATATCCATTTGTTCCTTGAACTCCGTGTCCAGTCAAATAAAGTCACTTAAATTGGGATGGAAGCTGGAGGGAGTGCGATTCTTTGAGACAAATATACTATTTGAGGAAAAGTTACTGAATTCACTCGAATCCATAGTCGAGCTTCTAACTCCGCCATTGTTAACTTGATCCACCAAGACTAGAACTTCTAACTCCGCCATTGTTAACTTGATCCACCAAGACTAGAACAATTTTACTGATAGGAAGAAATCACCTAGTATTTGTCTCTTGAAAATTGAACCCGAGACCTTATTTTGATCAACCCATGTCATTGACCACCAAGCCACACCCTGATCCTATTTCTTCAAATCCTACTTATGAAATTACTGTGGATATGTTATTGTTGTAAGTTGTAACTGCTATCACTTATATTATGTCTATTGACACCTTAAATTTATGTATCAAAGTTAAATTTATGGATTCACTTTTATGACTTGTATTTTTTGCTCAACCATAAGGAGCAAATTTGAGATGTTAAAAAGAAGATTTTCTTCCAAAATTATTGCTAATACCATATAACCATAAGATACACACAAATGTAACATCCCACATTTTTTCCCACATTTTTTGGGCTAGAAATCAAAGCGTAGTTCCTACACGTATAGACCCGAACTAGATTATTCCTTGTTAATATATGTGTGGTGATCACTCCTACAGTGCAAGAAAACCTTTGAATATGAATTGAGGTCACAAGAATCGGCTAACTCTAAGACGAGTTGAAAACAATTCCATCGATTAAGTTTTAGTGGACACTTCAACTTGGGTCAACTTTCGTCGAGCATAACTTGTGTTATATAATGAACGGGGTTTCCTGCTATATATCAAATGAAAGGTATTTGAGGATTCTTTCCAACTCAATTGATTTTGTCAAAATTCAATATTGGAGTCAAAAGTTATTCCCATTTTACTTCAGCATGTTGGCCCGTCATCAACGACATTTTTGATTTCTTTAGGGGTATTTTGGTCATTTTTCTTCATCCAAAATCCGTTTAAAACATGGAATTTGACCCCAAGAAGCCAAAAAAACTGCCTATTATTCATTATTCCTCTCAAAATCCACCAAGAACACTTCTTAGGGTTTCAAACAAGAATTCCAAATAACTCAAGATTCAATCGTCGGTTTTAGAAATTGATTGAAGATTTAGAATCCCCAAACCGAGGGCTTCAAGAATCATCCATCAAATTCCTAATTTGAGGTACGTGGGGTTTATCCTAAAAATACATGGGCTTGTTGAAATATTCAAGTATGATTTAAAGATTTTCAAGTATGAATTTAGAAAGGGGACTTTGAATCCATGATTTTATTATGCATCAAGAATCTTCTAATGATAAAATTATTTTGGTCTTGAGGCCTTTCCCCCAAATTGATTTGTAATCTTATATATGTATGAATGAAATCGTGTTTGAGTATTTAATTGAGAGCATGAAAATAAAGAATTCCTCTCTTGCTATGATTTCCCATTTTTATATACGATATGGGTTCTTTTGAATGTACTTTGAGAAGCATGATACAAATGTTTTGATTGTTGTGTATGAATTGACTATGGTTTTTAATTGAAGAGAGGGGATTTTACATGTTGATAAATACTAAAAATATATGACGAAAGAGTTGCATGATTTGTCACAAATTCCATGACCACCTTATGCTGTCGAAATGTTGAAAAGAGAATTTCTTGCATGTGTTTACATGAATTTAAAGAAAGAGTTCTTTGAATTTGATTTATTTATATGGTGGTCCCAAACTTTATGGTTTGAAACTTTATGTTACTATTGTACGTTGGCGATGGCCCTGTGGCGTAGTAGAGATTCAAAGACTCCGACCTTAGCGGCAAATTTGGGTTTGGGGCTTGGCTGCCGAGTTAAGGGAGGATTCCATATAGCCCGTGGAATTTCACAGTTGTATGGTATACCACCTAGTGCAAAATTAAAATAAAGAGTGTCACAGAGTTCAAATGAATTTATGGAGTCTTTTGAAAATGCCCACGTGATTCTTACCATATAACATATTTATGAACTGTTATGTTGAATATATGGTAAGAATCACGTGGGAATTTTCAAAAGACTCCATAAAATCATTTGAACTATATAAATTATTATTTTGGATTTTCTCTGCGTACCCGTACAATTGTATTCACCCCCTATCTTTCAGGGTCTGAGGCTCAGTTTAGAGGTCCTGCTAAGCTGTAGAGTATTCAGACAGAAGTGAAGTGTGCAGTTGGTGAGCCTTCTTTATTCCGGAAGGCCTATTTCTTTCATACTTTTGATATTTATTTTGGTTTAGGTCTACTGGGGCCTTGTCCCAGTTTTAGACAATTTTATTTACTTCGTATGTGTTAGAGATTTCGCAGACAGAAACAGATGTTTAGATGCTTATGGGTCTTCTTTCGTATTGATATACTTAATTCAGAGCATGACCATGATTCCGTATTATATTATATTTCCACATTTTTCCTTCATATTATATGAAAGTGTGTATGATTGCCAGATAGAGAAGGGAGCTCCGGCCTTCATGGTTTGGGATGCTCGTCACGGCCAGGACTCCGGTTCAGATCGTGAGAACAAATCATCACTATCCATTTTTATTTTTTGTTGATAACTATGTAGTTTCTATCAATTTGCACTTACCTCAACTAATTTTACAAGTTATTTCCTATCTCCTACCAACACAAATACGAGAAATCACCTACCATTTCTTATGATGTACGAGGTCATAGAACTCAATCTAAATAATATGCAGGAAGTTTCAAACCTGAAATCCTCCATTTGAAAGATTATTTGCTCAACCAATCGGCCAGCTTTATAGGTGTTAAATCAATATATATTTACCTCAGTAAGTGAGAAAAAATAAACAATTAATGGTGGCCTGTCTTGAATGGCATTATTGTTGTGGAAAATGTATATCCGTTGTAACACCCTGCAAAAATCGTCCATGCGTTAGCTCGTGGTAATATGCTCTTAGAGTTAAATGACTAAAATTGTGTCAAAGAAACTTAGTCTCATTTTTTACTTTGAAAGTGAGTAAAGTTTAAACCATATATAATTTCCCTAATTTCGACTTTTTATCATGTGGGAAATTGAATGAGCTTTCCGTCGATATAAAATTCGCCCAAATCCGATACTCAGGCAAGAAGTTATGGCTAATTTATGATGGTGGCCTGTCATGAATGGCATTATTGTTGTGGAAAATGTATACACATAATACACCAGTTATATGAAACAAAAAGACAATCAAACGTTTAAAGTACATGATAAGTAAATATCATTGATATAGTAAGAAAAAATATTTAATTCATGTAACCCATGTGTGAAGAGCTTTACGTCTGTAATTTAAGGAATTAGTGATTTCTTTATAATGACACGTGTAATTCTTTCCGAGTTAGCTTTTGAGATTGAACTAAATTCAAGATTTATTTAATTCTTTACCTGGTATTAAAGTCAAACCAATTTCTTCTGATTCCAACGATAGATGGATGGTCAGGTCGGTAACATATCGTCGAGTGTACTTGACTCTTATTATGACTGGTGTAGGGTGTGTTGTTTGGTACAAGGTGGACCATACCTAAAAAAGTTTATTCCTATCCCTTACCCTTTCTTTCAATGTTGTCAATTCCCAAAACACTAATATATCCTCGTGTATACAGTTAGTTGTCCAACTACTTTCTTCCTCCGACTTCTTTAGCCACTTCCACATCTGTTGCTCCAAAGTGATAGTGCCATCGAAAGATAGAGTGTTTGTTATGAATCGGTAGAAATAAAGCAAACCACAAGCAAAATAATAAACAAGAACACACAGATTTACGTGAAAACCCTTGCGTTAAAAAACCACGGGCAGAGGTAGAGAGTTTGTTTCACTATAATGAAAGGAGAGGAGTACAATGTGGAGAATGAGTATTTTCTGAATACACAAAATAACTCACTAAATGCACTTATATAATACGTTCCTAGGCCCGGCCCGATCCCTACGCTACCACCACAGACCTCATTGAAAATCACAAATATGGGTCGCACCACAAAACTTTCAGGGCCGGCTCAACATAATTCGGGTCACAACTCTAACAGTGTCAAACGGTCAACTTCAATACCTAAATTCATTCATCCAAAAACTTTTCCATTCACTGATCCGTGTCTGCCTCCTTGCTTTAACTAAGACTTTTTGAATAGTGGCTTGGCTGGCTTTCGAGTTGGGAAAGATAAGAAGAGAGATATAAAGAAGGAAGAGATAGATCAAAAGAGCACATAGTGAAACAACTGAAACTCAATATGGGTCAATTAGTGGAAATGGGAAATGATACAAGACAGGCCACAAAGACACCAAAACAGTCCACAAACGTCACAAATTAGTCCACAAAGAACAAGACACAAAACGGCCACAAGAAAAGAAGCACAAAACATAAACGATTTGCTATAAATTAAAGGATAGATAGAATGACAAATGGGTGTATAAACCATAAGAACCCTAAGATATATCAAATCTAAGGACCCTTAACACCTACACACACAATCACCACTTTCTTACGGTGACACAAGAGGGACGTAACTCCTCAAGCACCAACCTCTCAATCCATAAACGCAACACAAGTGAGTCCACACTTTGTGCTACCCTAGTTACGGATGGAGCTACTCTCACATGAGAGAAATGCTTCAAGTGTTACAACTTCATCAACAATAATCAACCAAGTATGAAATTAATCCTAAAGAGCCTACTTATAGTTATTACAAAATGAAGACAAAATGACCTCCCTACCCTTAATGAAAGGGGTGGCCATGGGGTTTTGGGAATCAACAAGTGTAGTCCCTAAAACACCCTTAATGAAAGGTACCCAAAACCGTGAGTCTTCACGTCTTCAATGCTCCCAAGCAACCTTTCACACACGGGATTGCTCTATGGTGCGCTCAAATCTGCCCCTCCATGTATGTTCTTGTGCCCTCAATGCGACCAAAGCGTGATTCTTCATGTATTGTCTTCTAAAGATGTCATCACAAGCTAGGGTGGCCATTTGGCTCGTATCAGGAAACATATATATATACATGCTGGGGATTTCCTTCAAATCACTATTGTTGTAAAATGAATTTCCTTTAAATCCACAAAGTGTAAGATACATGTGGGCTATGTCGCAAATGAATGTGATCTCTCCATCATCGATTAAAAGTCTCACGTTTGATACCTGGAAATGGAGAATTTCTGATAGAAAACACTTCTCCCTTTAATGATAGACTCTACGGGAAGCGAATCTGAATTAGTTGCGCCAGTAGGTACCAGATAGTTGCTGGATGGTTATACCGAAAGAAAATATGAATAAATTCCTGTTCAAAGGCTAAATAATTACAGAAACTAGAGATAGTTCCACATAGCAACAAGAACTTAGCCAGAAAAATATTTACCTACACCAGCAACAGTTTAAGGGAAAAACATGTGTCTCAGAGGCAGTGGCAGAGCCAACATCATAACTAAGGAGGTTCAAAATTGAAAAATGTGAACAAAAGAACTAATCGAAGAGGGTTATTCAACGTTTGCTATATATACATGAAAAATAATTTTAAGCTTGTATAAATAGTATAATTTTCCGCCACAATTAGCTTATTCCGCCACTGCTCAGAGGATAAATACTTACGGGTGAGTAAATCAAGTTACAACATCACTTTCCGCGACTTCTTAGGAAGTTTATAACTAAGAAAATAATATAAAAGATAAACTGACTGTGACTGCATAGATTTTTCAATAATGAGACAGACCATGGAGTTTAACAGGTTCAGTGTCGTAACTCACGAGGCGGATGTGGAAGTGATGATTGATACATATGTCATGAATCTCCTTTAGCACAAGACTCAAGCAGAAAATTAAGGAAAAAATAAAAGATAAACTGATTGTGACTGCATAGAGATATGTTTCTTATTGTTGATAAGGTATCCTATTAGTCACACATGTTCTGCGTACATCATTAATGATTACGTCTTTTAGCAGCCCACCAGAAAATTCTAGTTGTCAGTGGATTCAAGCATTATAAGAGCATCTATGTTTTCACCTAAGCTACATGTAATGTAAATCAAGACACTTCAGAAGCTAAAGAATCTCATAGAACTGCAAAATTTCTAAACATTTCCCAATGGATGACAATTACACACCACAAAGCAATGGCCAAATGAGTGTTAAAGATGCACAAGTGGCTGTGGTTATGGTGCCACTTCCAGCACAAGGCCATCTCAACCAGCTTCTCCACCTCTCGAGGATCATCACCTCGTAGAACATCCCAGTGCACTACGTTGGCGCAACCACTCATATTCGCCAGGCTAAGTTTCGTGTCCATGGTTTCGACCCTCTCACAACTAAAAACCTACACTTTCATGAAATCCCTACTCCACATTTGGGTCCTCAGAGATGCTGACAAAGGAGATGTTTTTGCAGGTGAAGAAAGGAAAGCTCAGCTGCCTGAAGGTTATGAAGAGAGGCTAAAAGGAAGAGGAATTATTGTAAGAGATTGGGCACCTCAGTTGGAAATATTGGCGCATCCTTCCACAGGTGGTTTTATGAGTCATTGCGGATGGAATTGGTGCATGGAAAGGATTTCCATGGGAGTTCCTATAGCAGCCTGGCCAATGCATTCAGATCAACCAAGGAATTCTCAGCTGATAACAAAGGTTCTGAAAATTGGCCTGAATGTAAGACATTGGGCCCATCGAGATGAACTGGTTACATCAGAAATAATTGAAAATGCTGTGAGAACTTTGATGGATTCCCCTGAGGGAGATGAGATGAGGAAGAGAGCAGCAAAACTAAGCATTGGTGTCAAACAATCAGTCATGGATGGGAGAGGTAACAGTACGGAGATGGATTCTTTTATCGCACACATTACTCGAAAACTTTCTCATTTGAATTGAACAGTTGGTTGCACACTGCCATCTAGTTAGCTTACATGGTACAACCTATGAGGCTATATCAATGAATCCAAGTGGGTTCAGTGCCCTCCCTACTGGTTTCTATTTATGCACATCACGCATGTATGTTAAAGAATAAATCCCTTTTTCCCTTGAGTTCCTTGTATTTGCTAGTATAAAATTGAAGCCCCTCCTTTACTAGCAACTAGTTCATTTGGGTATCTGAAGCTGTTTGTGTATTCTTTATAGATCCGAAATGAATTTATTCTGTCATATCTAGGAAAAGGTCCAACTTGATATTCTTTTTTCTTACTCACCAGAGTCTCAAGTTCAAATCTTGGCACATCTTCTTACTCTTTTGTTGATTTCTCGGTCTTCTAAATGACTAGCCAAGTAGTCATATTCATCCAGTATGTCATCGGCATAAAAGAGGTCTATATCTCGTTAAACTTCTCTACATTTCCAAATCCTAAGCTTGGGTTATTTGTAACGCCCCGAAGTTTTTCCTAGCTAAATTTTTGTCCCTAAAGTATCAAGCATTGGCTTATAGAATGATTTATACTTATTTCCCTATGGAATTCCTGAGATTTCAACTTTTCATTACGTAGATGATCGAATAAGTTTTCCGTCGACATAAGATTCGTCCAAAACGGACACTCGGTGAAGGAGTTATGGTTAATTTAAGTCCTAGTCGTAAAACATCGTCATTCCTGTCCTTGGCGCGTCGCGGAGAGGGTGTAAATGACGATGGTCAATTTCCAGTGAGACTCCGTAATGGTGGCGCATCGCGGAGTGGGCCAAATTTCCATTCGTCAATTTCCAGTGAGCCACCGCGATAGTGGCAAGTCGCGGTGGCCCATAAGATCGGGTTCCCATTTAAATTTTTCTTGTTTCGTTCAGAAGTTAACAAGGGTAGTTTGGACTTTTTTTCAGTCTCTTAAAATATCCTAATAGGAGATTAAAACCTCTACAAGAATAATATGCGACATTCTCAAGATTTCCCTCAAAACAAAAACCCTAGTTCATATACTTCTCCTCCAAGAAACTCAAGATTCAACTTTGGGTTTTCGAAATTGATCGGAGATTTGGAATCCCCAAACATTAGGCTTAAAGGATCAGCCATTATTCTTCATAATCGAGGTACGTGGGGTTTTTCTAAAATCTCATGGATATAGAAATCATGTTTTTAAGAAAAGGATTTTCGAATTTATGAATAAATTCATGTTTTAGAAGTTTTGATGGTATTGTTTTGGTCTTTAGGCCTTCCCCCAAATTGATTTGAATTGCATATATGTACGTATGCATTGAAAACCATGAATTGTGAATCGAGAGCATGAAATATATAATCTCCCTCTCCCATTACTTTATTATTTGATTTACAAGTTATGAATCCTTACATTTCATGATTTACAGAATGATTCAAGATACTATTTGTCTTATGTGAAGTTCATGATGATTAAGAATGGAAGAGGAGAATGCTTTAATGACTGTAAATGTTGAGATTGATAATCAAAGAAACTTCAGGAATGTTTTTGAGAAGTTGGCCACTACTTATTGAAATTGTTGAATGAATGGAAAGCCTTTGTATGATTTTTGACTTATGATTTGAGATATGACTCTTCTTACACTATATGCATGATCAAGTGGCCTGAACATTGCTTTAGAATAAAATAATCATATATGGCTCAGAATAATGACTTGCAAGTCTTGGTATGATGATACCAACTCAGACAATGCCATAACTGACACAGACTAATACATAAATCAGACTTTCCTATTTTAGAATTTCAGAATGATGCATGTTCAGAAAAGGCTAAAATAGGGCATAAAGAGATGTTAGGTGGTTTCCTGAAGAGGGCACGAGTTCAAATAGCTCATTGCCCAAAATCATGATTTGCCGATCTGGGTATATTATATTACGCTGGCCTAGTGCTGTGTGGCGTATCAAAATCAGAGACTCCAACCCTTGCGGTATACTTGGGTTGGGGGGTTCCCCGCCGAGTCAGTGGTGGATTTCATATAGCCCATAGAATATCAGAGTTGTAGGAGAGTGCCACCTAACTCAAAAGTAATACACAGAGCAGACATTGCATTGACAAGAATGATTTATGATTTTCAGAAAAATGCCCATGTGCTTTGAGAACTGTTTTTGCATGATGTTTTAACAACTTGCTCTCCACTATTTTACTTATATAAAATTTTTATTTTGAATTACTTTACGTACTAGTACATTGTATTGACCCCCCTACCTCTCAGGTTCTGAGGCTCAATCTAGGGGTCCAGATAAGCAGTAGATTTCACCAGACAGAGTTGCAGTGTCCAGTTGGTGAGCCTTCTATATTCTGGAAGGCCTGTTTATTTTCAGACAATTATTAGTGGTTACGGTTTTGGTCTACTGTGAGCCTTGTCCTAGCTTTCAGATTGTGTTAGAGAGTATGTTGCAGATGTTGGTAGTTAGTTTTGGATTTTGTTCTTCAATGCTAAATTCATATCAAATTTATGACCATGATTCCGTCTTGCTATAATTTCTGTATTTCCTTATTTACGTATGAATGGTGTATATAATTTCAAGATAGAAAGGTGTCTGGGCCTTCATAGTTTGGGATTCTCGTCATGGCCAGGGTCTCGGTTCGGATCGTGACATTATTCCTGTCTATGGAAGTTCAGGATTTAATATATCAATGCTAATTGCTAGTCTAAGCAACAACCTGGGGCTAAAGAAGGATCATTATCCATAGTTGTATTTGGTTAGAAATGTTGCAGCCTATTTCAATCCTATTGGACTCAACACAGCTCCATATCAACCAAATTTTCCGCAATTACCAAAAACATATTTTGTATAGGATTGAACTCAATTAAACTAATATTCCCTCCGTCCCAATTGTAACACACTAGTTATTCCAGATGCTCACCAAATCTAAAAAAAAAAAAAACAAAGGTCACCCATTAATATTTCTTGGCCAAACCGGTAAAGATACATTACTTAATGCTCCGTCCAAGAGAGAAACCCAAGTCCTAGTAGCCCAGCCAAATGCTGATTCAACATAGATTCTACATCTTAATTCAAGTGTATTACTATCTTTTTTGGCCGGTCTCAAAAAGAGTGTATCCTTTTATATTTAGTAAGGTTTTCAATTACCACACTCTGCATGACTAGTCTAAGATCACAAGATTTGAAAGACTACAAACATATTTAATTACAGACTACATGATTCAAAAGTCTCACTTTGTTTCTTAAATCCATGCCTAGTCAAACTGAGACACTTAAACTGAAATGAAGGGAGTACAATTCTTTACGACATTGACAAGTAAATTTAACTAGCCACATAAAAGAGTGTTCTTGTACCTGAACAGATGCAGGAGGTGGGTGGTTGTGTATCACTAGCCTAATTTTTCAAATTACCAACCTTACCTAAGTTCAATTTAACTATACTAATTGAGAGGTGGGTGGTTGTGTATCACTAGCCTAATTTTTCAAATTACAGACCTTGCCTAGGTTCAATCCAACTATACTATTTGAGCAAAAGTTACTGAATTTAGCTCCCGTAGTCGAGCTTCTAGCCTTGCCACTGGTCATTTTTTTTTATAACATGGTGTCCGGCCCTTAGTACTCATGGTGCTCAACTAATGTCATTAACCATTAAGCCATCCACACCCTTGGGTGCGCTCCTGGTCCTATTTCGTCCGACCTTACTTATAAAATTATTGTGTATATTATTATTGTAAGTTGGATGTTAGCCCACGGTTCTCGAGGTAGGCTCGGGCCCGAGCGTGGTTAGGGCCAAAAATCAACTGACGGCCCCCCAGCGAGATGTGGAGTAGGTGAGAATGGACTGGTGGGGCCATTTGGGTGGTCAAACGGGTGAAATGACGTTAACGAGCCATTTTTGGGCTAATTCGGTAGGTGTTAGCCCACGATTCTTGAGGTGGGCTTGGGACCCAAGTGCAGTTTGGGCCAAAAATCAACTGATGGATTTCCAACGGGATGTGGAGTGGGTGAGGGTGTCCCAATGGGGTCAACGGGGCCATTTGGGTTAACAAATGAGTGAAACGGCACAAACGAACTATTTTTGAGTGAATTCGATCAGTGTTAGCCAATGCTTCTCGGGGTGGGCTGGGGGCCCTGGTGTGATTAGGGCCTAAAACTAACTAGCTCCCCTGACGGGGTATGGAGCGGGTGAGGGTGGACCGACGGGGCCATTTGGGTGGTCAAATGGTCAAAACGGCACAAACAGGGCATTTTGGGCTAATTTGGTGGGTGTTAGCCTACGGTTCTTTGGGTGGGCCGACGGCGCGGGTGCAGTTTGGATCGTAAATTGATCATCGGTAACCAGCACTGTGAAGTGTGTGAGGGAGGCCCGGCGGGGCTATTATGGTAGTCAAATGAGCAAAATAGTAAGAACAAGCCATTTTCAAGCTAATTCGATGGGTGTTATCCCATGATTCTTGGGGTGGAACCGAGTTCGAATGCGGTTTGGGCTAAAAAATGATTGACAGCCCCTCAATGGGGTGTGGAGCAGGTGAGCGTGGCTTGTTGGGGTTGATGGGGCTATTTGGGTGGTCAAACAAGTGAAATGGTGCGAACGGGCCTTTTTTGGGCCAATTCTGTAGGTGTTAGCCCACGGTTCTTGGGGTGGGCCTAGATCTCGAGCACGGTTTGGGTCGAAAACTGATCGGTGACCCCCAATCGGGATGTAAAATGGGTAAGGGTAGTTCTATGGGGCCATTTAGGTGTTCAAAGGAGTGAAACGACGCAAACCAGCCTTTTTCGAGCCAATTCGGTGGGTGTTAGCCTACAGTTCTCAGGGTGGTCCTGGGGCTCGGGTGCGGTTTATGCTAAAAACTAATCGGTGTGACCCTGGGGTGTGTGAAGCTGGTGAAAGTGGCTTGATGGGATCCGGCTGGGCCATTCGGGTGGTCCAACAGGCAAAACGACCTAACAGACCATTTTGGGCCAATTCGGTGGGTTTTATACTACGGTTCTTGAGGTGGGCGTGGGGACCGGGCACAATTTGTGATGAAAACTGACCACGGCTCCCCGACGGGGTATGGTGTGGGTGAGGGTGGCCTGATGAGGTCCGTGGGGCCATTTGGGTTTTCAAACGCACACAAACGGGTGGTTTTCAGCCCAATTCGGTGGGTGTTAGCCCATGGTTCTCGAGGTGGTCTTGGGGCTCGGGCACAGTTTAGGACAAAAACCAACCGCAACCCCATAACATGGTATGGAGAGGGTGAGTATGGCCCGGCGGGGCCATTTAGGTGATAAAACGGGTGAAACAGCGTGAACGGGCCAAAAATCGATCGACAATCCCTTGACTGGGTGTGGAGTAGGTGAGGGTCACCCGACGGGGGTCAACGGGGTGGTTTGGGCGGTCAAGCGAGTGAAATAGCGCAAATAGGCTATTTTTGGGCCAATTCGGTGTGTTAACACCTACAATTCTCGAGGTGAGCCCGAGGTCCGCGTGCGGTTTCGATTAAAAACCGAATGATGGTCCCCCGATGGGGTGTGGAGCGGGTAATGGTGCCCGACGGGGTTAATGAGGCCATTTGGGTGGTCAAATGGGCGAAAAGGCACGGATGAGCCATTTTCAGGCCAATTCGATGAGTGTTAGCCCAAGATTCTCGAGGTGGGACCGAGCATGGTTTGAGCCAAAAATTGATTCGTGGCCCTCTAGTGGGGTGTGGATCTGGTGAGAGTTGCTCGACGAGGTCATTTGGATGGTCAAACGGGCCAGACAGCATGAACGGGCCATTCTCGGACCAATTTGGTGGTTCTTAACCCACAGTTCTCGGGGTGGGCATAGTGCCCAGGCACGATTTGGGTCAAAAACTGATTAGCGGCCCCCGATAGGTTGTGGAGCAGCTCAGGGTGGTCCGACAGCGGTGAGGCCATTTGGGTGGTCAAACGGACGAAACGACACAAATGATCCATTTTCGGGCCAATTCGGTGGGTGTTAGTCCACAGTTCTCAAAGTGAGACCAGGGCCCGAGTGCAATTTGGGCTAAAAGCCGACTGGCGGCCTATCGGCGGGCTAGAAAAATATTTATCTACGCCAGCAACAGTTTAAGGGAAAAACATGTGTCTCAGAGGCAGTGACAGAGCCAACATCTTAATTAAGGGGGTTCAAAATTGAAAAATGTGAACAAAAGAAATAGTCGAAGAGGGTTCAACGTTTTCTATATATACATGAAAAATAATTTTAAGCTTGAATAAATAGTATAATTTTCCGTCGAAGGGGTTTAGATGAACCCCTCACTATTAGCTAACTCCGCCACTGCTCAGAGGATAACTACTTACGGGTGAGTAAATCAAGTTACAACATAACTTTCCACTACTTCTTAGGAAGTTTATAACTCAGAAAATACTTAATAGAAAAGATAAACTGATTGTGAATGCATAGATTTATATGGTCTTTAATTTATAAAAAAAAAATACACAAAATAACATGTCCTTTGTACTTCCCTCTCTTTTATTTGCCTCCATCCCTTTGTTAAGTTAGCTCCTAATTGATCCTTAAGCGAGAGATTATTTAGTATTAGAATAAAATGGAACTAAACAGAGCGGACAGGTGATTAATAAAATAGCCAATCTTAGATAGTTGGGTATCGAGGCTGCACTATTTTTGAGTTTTTGCCCTGATTTTCTTACCACAGTTTTAATTTTCTATCAAAGAAAAATAAAAGTAGTATCATAATTATTTTTATTTTTTTTAAAGAAAAATATAAAATCTTTCAATATTTGTCAAACCTCTTCCTTGAAAAGAAGGTTTTGGACATTTATAAATAGAATATCATTCTCATACAACAACACAATATCATCCACAATTTAATCATTAAAGAGTCTTGTTTTAAGTTTTTCAATATTATTTCAATATTGTGACTGCATAGATTTTTTAGTCTAGCGGGTTCAGTGTCGTAACTCACGAGGCGGATGTGGAAGTGATGATTGATACATGTGTCATGAATCTCCTTTAGCACAAGACTCAAGCAGAAAATTAAGGAAAAAAAAAAAGATAAACTGATTGTGATTGCATAGAGATATGTTTCTTATTGTTGATAAGGTATCCTATTAGCCACACATGTTCTGCCTACATTGATGATTACGTCTTTTAGCAGCCCACCAGAAAATTCTAGTTGTTATTGGATTCAAGCATTTTAAGAGCATCTATGTTTTCACCTAGGCTACATGCAATGTAAATCAACACACTTCAGGAGCTAAACAATCTCATAGAACTGCAAAATATCTAAACATTTCCCAATGGCTGAGGACTACACACCAAAAAGCAATGGCCAAATGAGTGTTAAAAATGCACAAGTGGCTGTGGTTATGGTGCCACTTCCGGCACAAGGCCATCTCAACCAGCTTCTCCACCTCTCGAGGATCATTAGCTCGTATGACATCCCAGTGCACTACGTTGGCGCAACCACTCATATTCGCCAGGCTAAGTTTCGTGTCCATGGTTTCGATCCTGTCACAGCTAAAAACCTACACTTTCATGAATTCCCTACTCCACCTTTTGAAAATCAACCTCCAAATCCTAATGCTTCTCATAAGTACCCTAGCCAATTAATCCCTTCATTTTACGCAACAATCCATCTCCGAGAGCCAGTGTGCTCTGTTGTACTCCAACTCTTGGGCTCCAATCATAGGAGAGTGATTGTTATTTATGATTCCTTGATGACTTGGGTGGTACAGGATGTAGCAACAATTCCAAATGCTGAGTGCTACCGTTTTAATAGTATCTCAGCTTTCTATATGTATTCATCCAACTGGGAAGCCAGAGGAAAACCTTTCGAGGCTGAAACTGAAATATTTGAGGATATTCCATCAATTGAAGAGTGTGCTACCCCAGAGATATGGGAATTGTGGAATAAACAACAACCCATTGAAGGGAAAATTTGCTCTGGAGAACTGTACAATTCATCCAGAGCAATAGAAGGTTTATACCTTGAATTAGTAGCCAAAGAAGTTAATGGCTTTAATCTATGGGCTATTGGTCCATTCAATCCACTGTTGCTGACTGAGCAGAAGAAAGACTCAAATAAACGTCATCAAATCTTCAATTGGCTCGACAGACAAGAAAAAAACTCAGTAATATATGTGTCTTTTGGAACAACTACTTCCTTGTCTGATAAAGAAATCGAAGAACTTGCCATCGGGTTGGAGAAAAGTATGCAAAAGTTCATTTGGGTTCTAAGAGATGCTGACAAAGGAGATGTTTTTGCAGGTGAAGAAAGGAGAGCTCAGCTGCCTGAAGGTTATGAAGTGAGGCTAAAAGGAAGAGGAGTTATTGTAAGAGATTGGGCGCCTCAGCTGGAAATATTGGCGCATCCTTCCACAGGTGGTTTTATGAGTCATTGCGGATGGAATTCGTGCATGGAAAGCATTTCCGTGGGAGTTCCTATAGCAGTCTGGCCAATGCATTCAGATCAACCAAGGAATTCTCAGCTGATAACAAAGGTTCTGAAAATCGGCCTGAATGTGAGACATTGGGCACATCGAGATGAACTGGTTACATCAGAAATAATTGAAAATGCCGTGAGAACTTTGATGGATTCACCTGAGGGAGATGAGATGAGGAAGAGAGCAGCAGAACTGAGCAATGCTGTCAAACAATCAGTCCTGGATGGTGGAGGGAACAGTGTGGAGATGGATTCTTTTATTGCACACATAACTCGATAACTTTCTCATTTGAATTGAACAGTTGGTTGCACACTGCCATCCAGTTAGCTTACATGGTACAACCTATGAGACTGTATCAATGAATCCAAGTGGGTTCAGTGCCCTCCCTACTGGCCCCTATTTATGCACATCACGCGTGTATGTTGAAGAATAAAAACATTTTTCCTTTGAGTTCCTTGTATTTTCTAGTATAAAAGTGAAGCTCCTCCTTTACAGTTCATTTTGATAGGGATATTTAAAGCTGTTTGTGTATTCTTTTAAGAACTTTTTGCTTGTGACTTTGAATGATATAGTATGTTTTTCCAGGTCTTTTAAAGCCTGTTTTTCATTCTCTGACTCTGAATCAAATTTGTGTGAAATGTGGCATGCCTCAGTACTCCTTAACCTTGACTTCATAGATCCAAAATGAATTTATTTGTATTTCTTGGAATCCCCGCCTACGTTACCATTTAATATTTCTTGGCCCAATCGGTAAGATACAGGTACGTGATGCTCCGCCCAAGAGAGAGACCCAAGTCCTAGTAGCCCTGCCCAATGGTGATTCACCATGGATTCTACATATTAATTCAGGTGGGTTACTTTCCTTTTGGTTTGTCCCCATATTTAGAAAGTACTTTTTCAGTTCTAACACTCTACGTAACAACTCTAAGACCACAAGATTTGAAGGGTTATACGCATCTTTAATTTAATACCACATGATACAAAAGTCTCCTTTTGTTTCTTAACTCCATGCTCAGTCAAACTAAGACACTTAAACTGAAACAGAGGATACAATTCTTTACGACATTGACAAGTAAACTTAACTAGCCACATAAAGGAGGGTTCTTGTATCTGAATAGATGCAGGAGGAGGGTGCTTGAATATCACTAGCCTTACTTTTCAAATCAGCAACCTTGCCCTGGTTCAATACATCTATACTATTTGAGCAAAATTTACTGAGTTTAGCTTGCATTGTCGAGCTTCTAGCCTTGCCACTGGTCATTTTTTTTTTATGATAACGTGGTGTTCTGAAGAGTTCATGCGAGTTGCCCTCCAACTTTGGGACCTTGTCCCAAACAGACTTAAACAACAAGAAACTGAATCAGTAAAGTACATGAAAGAGAGAGTAAAAGACACAACAATTTTACGTGGAAATCCTTGCTCAATGTGTTGTGAAGGTTACTGGTTATTGTTGTGAATCTAGTGTGCATCTCCTGATAGACTCTCCTTTTTTCATGGTGAAAGACTCATATTGGGTGGTTAGCATATCCACCTTTGACTCCTTCACCTGACTGGTTCCCTCCTGGGTTGTTTGAAGTCAATCTCAGATTTCTTTTGTAGTCTAACGAGCCGAGATCTTGTTGTACTCATAGGACCAATGCCACAAACAAGCAACTTCTTTGCTTTGTAATTCTTCTCAATCTTCTTTCTGTCATCATCATCAAAATCCTTCTTTGTCTTAGGAACCTGAGAAGTCACTTCACCAACCTTTACTGGCTTTGTGGGAATGAAAGGACCATCTTCAATAACATCCCACAACTTAGAATCTTCAGCCATAATAAAGTCAGGCATTCTAGTCTTCCACCACCCATAATACTCTCATTTGACTCTAGGTGGTCTAGTGGTAGAGTACTGGCCTTCTTAAAGATTTGGAGAAGCAGCCATGTTCAAGATCCTTCCAAGGTGTTAACCTTATTCAGGAAGACCTTGCTCTGATACTAATTGAAGAGTTCACACGAGTTGTCCTACAACTTTGAGACTGGGTCCCAAATAGACTTAAACAGCAAGAAACTGAATCAGTAAAGTACGTGAATAAGAAAGTAAAAGACACATCAATTTTACGTGGAAACTCTTTGCTCAAGGGAGAAAAACCACGACCTGTTTTCAGGATTTCTAAGCTCCACTAATATTCAAGCAACTTGAATACAACTCCATACATCAAGGATTAACCTCATAATCCTTCTTCTCCTAGTAATAACTCTATTACAAAGAGAATTTACAGTAATGTTGTTGACTCTAACTGAGTTGATAGGCTAACTCTAGCTTCACTATCACCTAACTCTAGATGATAACAAGGAGTTTGGAACTAAAACACCAACACCTACTATAACAATGACAACAGTAGGCAATGTTTATAACCATAGTACAAAGACAAAAATACAACAAGAAAATAAAAATACCACTTTGTGAGCTATCAGTTCAGTTCTGTATTGCGAATGAGTCTTTGATTCAAGAGCTTCAAGAGAGATATTTTGTTGTGAGTAAATGAAAGTTTGATTTTCTTGTTATGAAAGATGAGCAATATATATATGACACAAGAAAACCTAGGACGAATCTCATTGATTGGAGCAAAAGGTTCCAGTGACTTTCCACCAACCTTTGTACTTTCTTCCATCTGCGTAGTGATTGTTACAGTGACGTGTAGGCCCAACCAGGTCCATAAGCAGTTGCAGCTTTGTCATCGCACATTCTTCAGGAATCAGGTCCCAATAAACAATTTGTCAATCATCAAAACTAAGGACTTAACACGGGCCCTAGTACTCATGGTGCTCAACCCATGTCATTGACCATAAAGCCATCCATACCCTTAGGTGCGCTCCTGGCCCTATTTCGTCGGACCCTACTTATAAAACAAAATTGTTGTGCATATTGTTGATGTAAGTTGCATAACACATCAACTAATTTTATGAGTTATTTGCTATCTCCTACCAACACAAATACGAGAAATCACTTGCCATTTCTTAGGATATACAGGGTCATAGAACTCGATTAAAATAATATACATAAAGTTTCAAACCTGAAACCCTCCATTTGAAAAATCATTCGTTAAATCAACTCGACCAGCCTTACGAGTGATAAATCAATAATTGTCTCAGTAAGTGACAAATTAATTATTGGTATCAACACCATATTAATTGCTGGTGGCCTTAGACATGAATGGCATTATTCATGTGGAAGACATACAACCGAAAGTTATAGTCATGATATTTGACTTTTCTAATGAGTAAAAAAACATGATACAAGTGGAACAATATAATGCTAAAATTGTGCAACTCTTGTCTCTATTGAGAAAAAAATGTTGTTTACGTGCAGTGGCGGACCCAGAATTTAGCTGAGAAAAAATAAAATGACCTCAATGGGTGTGAAGTACCTTAAGAACAACCTAAATGTCAGTGCACCTAGCCAACATTTTGTTAGAGTGGATGTTTTTATATATTTTATACCTATTTTCATATATTTTCTATATAATTATACATATTCCGCATCGAGTTTAGTGGGTGCCGGAGCACCCCAAATTATAACGTAGGTTCACCCCTGTTTACATCATGTAACTCATATGTGAAGAGTTTCACGCAAGTTGTTTAAGGGATTATGTAACACCCCGTAAAATCCTTCATGTGTTATATCGTAGTAGTGTGCTTGTTGAGTTAAAAGCTTGAAAATTTTCTAAGTGTAAAAGGGGACTTAGAATCATTGTTAGCTTTCAATCTTCGGGGAATTTATTTTTGACCTTCTCAACCTCCGTTTCGTGAAATTTTGTTGCGTTACGATGGGGCAAGTCAAGAGTACGTCTCGGGTGAGTTTCGGAATTTTTAGACGAGCTTAAGGGCAAGTTTGGGTTGACGAACCAGTGAGCCGGGGCCATTAGCCCGTGGCGCCTCGCTGATCGCCTCACCTGGGAGTGAGCAAGGTGATAGGCGAGGCGACGCCCAGGCTACCGCGATGCTCAACCCAAGGCGATGCCTTGGGTATCGTCCCAGGCTATTTTTCAGTTGTCTCCGAGATTTTAAGGGTAGTTTGGGAATTTTCAATTCCTCAGTCATCTTAAACACGGGATTTAATCCTGAATACACCAAAATACCTTCACAATCATCCAAAATTCTCAAGAACATTCATAAGGATTTCAAACTAAAAATTCAAATAACTCAAGATTCAATCGTGAGTTTTAGAAGATAATTAGAGATTTGGAATCCCCAATCCGCAAGCTTCAAGAATCACCCATTATTTTTTGAAATAAAGGTACGTGAGGTTCATCCTAAAAACTACATGGGCTTGAAAACACTAGAGTATGATTTTAAGAGTTTTATGCATGAATTTCAAAAGGGGTTTTGGAATCTACGTTTTAAATTATGTAATTCAAATGCTTTAATATTGTAATTGCTTTGACCTTGTGGTCCTATCCCCTAAATTGTTTAACATGTAGATGTATATTTATGGAAATTGAGATTTAATATTGTTTGAGAGCATAAAATATGAACTCCATCTCTTGTATTGAATTAAAGTGTGGTTTGGTTGGAGAAAGAGTTGACACACATGTTCATGACTAAAGTAGTTTTCTAAATGTCATAATGTTCGAACATGATTTAGAGGTCATGAGAGGGTGGTTCTTATTATAAATGTGTTTGTATTAAAGAGAAAGGATTACACGATATCGAGACTTTTGATATGACCACCTTTGTTATTGAATTGTTGAAAAGGAGCATTGCTTGCATGGTTTTACATGAGTTTTAAAGAATGAGTTTTCTTGAAAGAATTGTTGATATGGTGGTCCTAAATTATATGATTTGACAATAGAGATTTTATATGCTAATAATGGCTCAGAGATGTGACTTGCAAAAAAATGGTATGACGATACCATAAGTATGTATACCGTAACAGAATATGACTTCAGAGTATGATTTCAGATTATGTTTTTTTTAAGAATGCATGTTTTGAAAGAGTTAAAAATGGGCTTAAAGAGGGTTAGGTGGTTACCCGAAGAAGGCTTGAGTTCAAGTAACTCTTAGCTTGAAATCGTATTTGCCGATACGAGTATATTATTATTGTACGCTGGCGACGACCGTGGGGCGTAGTAGATTCAGATACTCTGACCCTTGAGGCACACTTGGGTTGGGGGATTCGTTGCCGAGTTAATGGCAGTTTCCATATAGCCCGTGAAATTTCAGATTGTAGGATATACCACCTAGCGTAGAAGTAATACAAAGGGTCTCACAGAGTTCAGATAATTTCACAGAGTCTTTTAAAATGCCCATGTAATTTCTTACTATATTATATGTTTATGAACTGTTTTAAATTGCTCTCATATATGTTGAATATAAATGATTATTTTAGATTTGCTTTACGGACCAGTACATCTGTATTGACGCCCCTCCCCCTACCTCTCAGGTTCTGAGGCTCAGTCTAGGAGTCCAGAAAAGTAGAAGATTTCATCAGACAGAGTTGCAGTGTCCAGTTTGTGAGTCTTCTATATTTCAGAAGGTCTGTTTACATTCAGACAATTATTATTAGTTATGGTTTTGGTCTACTGGGGGCCTTGTCCCAATTTTCAGATTGTGTTAGTGATCATGTACTAGAGATTTCGTAGACGGTTCATTTCATTGCCACTCCCATTTTACCCGGGTTCCGGGCCGGTTTCGGGCCGGGTTTGGCGTTAACTGGGACGGGTCGGGCCGGGCCAAATAATAAAAAATTAAAACCCACCCGAAACCGGCCCACTTAACCCAATCCGATCAAACCCACCAAAATCCGGTCAAGCCCGATTAAAAACCGGTCAAACCCGTTTAAAAATTAAATTAAAAATCCAATATACACTATATACACTCCTATATACACTCCAATATACAACATATATTTTTTAAAAAATATATAAAGTATAAACAATTACACATATATACGTACCATTCAATATATAATTATATATGACTATACGTACTACTTTAAATAAAACATATGCTATAATAGTATAATATATATATATATATACACTACAATATATATATATAAACTTATTTATAAAACATATACACATGTATACATTAAATATATACTACAGTAGAAGATATATACACATATATATGCACCATTCAATACATATGTATTACTTTAAATAAAATACATACTACAATATACATATATATATACAACAATATGTATATATATAGTTACATACTAATTTATAAAACATATACACTTGTATACTTTAAAGATATACGTCTATAGAATATATGTACACATATATACGCACCATTCAATATATATGTACTACTTTACAAAAAGTATATACTACAATATATATACTAATTTATAAAACATAAAGTAATGTATACGTTAAATATACACGTCTATAGAAGATCTATTCACATATATACACTCTATTCTATGTATATGTAATACTTTAAATGAGATATACTACAATATATATACATTACAATATATATTTGTATAGTTATATACTAATTTATAAAATATATACACATGTATACGTTAAATATACACGTCTATAGAAGATCCATTCACATATATACTCTATTCTATGTGTATGTAATACTTTAAATGAAATATACTATAATGTATATACATTACAATATATATTTGTATAGTTATATACTAATTTATAAAACATATACACTTGTATACATTAAATATACACTTTTATAGAAGATATATACACGTGTATACGCACCATTCAATGTATATATACTACTACTTATAAAATATACTACATTATATATACATTACAATATGTATAGATATACTTATATACTAATTTATAAAACATATACACATGTATACGTTAAATATACACTTCTATAGAAGATATATGCACAAATATACAAAACATATGCTACTTAATATAATAAATTAATAATATTTGGTAGTAAATTAATAATATATTAGAAGTAAATTTTTAATTTAAAGTAGAAAACTAGAAATTCAATTTAAAATTTTAAATCGTTAAATAAAAAAAAAAACAACGACTAAGGAGTGAATGAATTTGGGGAATTTTATTGATTGCAAAATGATCCAAAATTTATAATTTACATGAATGAAAAATCTATAAATTATGCATCATTTTTTCCAACTCATTCATGTTAATATTAATGGGAACTTGGATAGGATAGTCGAAGGCAACAGGGACAAAACCATGCATTGGACTTGATTATGCTAAGTTCTCCCGTGAAGTCATAATTTCTTCAAGTTTCAGCTCGTCGCTCGGCTTCGGTTCCATTCCTTGGTTTCTTCTTTCCGCTCTAATCCAATCTCTGAGGCACTTCCATTCCTTGGTTGCTTCCCAATGAGTGTCGGTTGTCTCCAAGCTGCTGTCGTCCCTGACTGAAGGCGCTTTCTGATGCAACGGTTGACATTGGAACATTCAAGATATCTCTAGCTAATCTTGAAAGCACAGGATATTGTGGTTCATTATTCCTCCACCAATCCAGCGTGTTGATCCGTCGTCTGCGATCCTCTGGTGCCGTCCAAAGATAATATTTCAGATCTTCCCGGTAAGTTGATGAGTAAGCTCTCTCATCAACACTGTTCCAACAATTTAAATCATAAAAAGAATCAGAAAAACCACTATGTGTCGTCCTTTTAGAAGATGATGGCTCCTCGGGAGGATGAGGAGCGAGAGTTGGAGTGATATTTGTAGGTACGGCTGAATCAAATAAATCAGCATAGTGATTATTTAATTTTTCTATATAGTTCTTTGCATCAGCCGTAGCCGTCCACAAATCAGGTTGTACTTGTTTAGAATCATGGTTAGTATTTATTTCTAAGTTAGTATAAATAAGAGTACTAAACTGACACATATGATTATATTTCATGCACGGATTTAGCATAGCACCAACCAAGTAAATAGGGGGAATCGGGAAAAAATATTTTTTAAATTTCGTAAACATGGCGCCAACAGCTTCTTTATAACCTTCTTTATTTTTATATTGTTGGAGCAAACCAGAAATATCGGCTATATATGCCAAAATATTACAAACAGTAGGATAGTAAGCACCGAAAAATTCAACCGTAGCTACATAAAATTTTTCTAAAAACTTAACAAGATCATTAAATACAACCCAATCAGAATTATGTAGCATGCAATCAGCAGAATCAACAAATGAACCGGAATGTTGGTTAAAAGCTAGTGTAATAGGAATTCTATATTTATAACAAGTTTTTAAAAATTCATACGTAGAATTGCATCTAGTATCAACTTCCCCAGGCATAAAAATCGATGTAAGTCCATTTTCTTGACATTTAACTTTAAATTCTCTAATTCTCGATCTACGATAATTTCCTTGAATAAAACCAACGGCAAGACGAATTTTTTCAATATAAAGCTCAAAAAATTCAAGACCATCTTTTACAATTAAATTATATATATGACATGCACACTTAATATGAAAAATTTCAGACAAGGGCGGAGATAGCGTAGGTTTTATTTTTTTTATAGCAGTCTTGTTGTTAGAAGCATTATCAAAAGCAATACATAAAATTTTATTTTCGATACCATAATATCCAGTAATTTTAACAATATAATAAGCAATAAATTGTCCAGTATGTTTACGATCTTCATCATATAAAAAAGCAAGAATACGTTTTTGCATCACGAAATTACTATCCATCCAATGACAAGTAACAGTTAAATAATCATTTTTATTTACAGCACGACCAAGATCAGAAGTTAGGGACAATCTACATTGAATATTTTTTAACAATGTTGATAAATAAAAATAATATTGTGAATGAAGTCTAAAAATATCAGACCGACAAGTAGTTCTGGGAATACCGTTAAACATAGGATTATAAATTTCTTGTATATAACGAATAAAGGCATCAGAAGAAGGAAAACTAAAAGGCAAACAACCCACAGCTACCATTTTAGCTATTTCTTCCCGGTCCCTCAATTTATTATACTTTTTCGCTACTTGACCGGTTGTTGCGTCCATTCTAGTTTGCGTTGACCCACCAACATCCCCACCACCTTTTGCAATATTTAACTCTCTTTTGTGAACTTCAGCTATATGTCTCATTAACGTACCCGTACCCCCTTGCTTACCTCCACTTCTATGCTTATACATTTGTTGACAAATATTGCACTGCACCTCAATATCTGATATACGTTCAAAAAATTGTCATGCAATACTAGTTCTTTTACAAGGTTTTGGGGAACTGGGAGGACGGGAAGGGAGATTTACTGATTCAGATCTAACGTTAGCATCTCCTACTGCGGGTGTTTCAGCAATATTTTCATCATCTTCGTCTAAATTAACTGCATCTACTTCATTTTCTTCTTCTATACCGTAATTTTCCTGAGCTTCTACATAATCCATATCGTGAGCACCTACACCTATTTCTTCCTCAAAAGGTGTACCAAGCGATACCGGAGGCGAAGGCACACGGGTATATCTATTACTTGAACTACCTCTACCGCTAGTAATTCGCTTTTTACTACCACTACCGCTGCTGGGACAAAAATTTTTAACACCTTTAGCAGCGAGGTTTTTTAATTTATCCATAATATAAATTAAATTAAACTAAAAATATTCAAAATACACAAATATAATAAAATTAAATATTAAACAATTAATACAATAAATAAAAATTAAACGTAAGTCGTAAGAGATGGAACGACAATACCAAATTTTGGAAGTATCCGAAGATTGCGACTTTAGAAACTTCCGCTCGTACTTTGTAAATGAAAAATTAAAAAATTAAAGTGAACACTTTAAGAAATTAAATATATTGAATATTTGAGAATTGAGAATTGAGATTTGAGAGAGAATGAGATTTGAGAGAGTGAAAAATTGTGTGAAAAATGATTTGAAGTTGTAGGGTATTTATAGATTTTTTTTGGGAATTAAAAAATATTTTTTAAAGTTTTTTTTTTATTAAATGGGCCCAAACTAGCCGTTTGGACCCAAAAACGGCTATATAGCCGTTGGGCCAACGGCTAGTTTGGCCCAAAAACCATTTTTTTTCCGGGCCAGGCCGGTTAACCGACGGGCCTAGACCGGGCTTGGTTTGGGCCGGATTAACCGGGCCCATTTTAACAAAAAAACTGGCTCGAGACCCGAAACCCTAAAGCCCTAGGGCTTACCAGGCCGGGTTAGCTAATCGGGCCGGGTCGGCCCGGCCTGTTTGACACCCTTCATCTCAACCCATTGATTAATAAATAATAAACGTTTTAAGTCTTTTTTTAATTATAAAACACATTAATAAAGGGATTTTGTGGATCTCCCACCAAACGCTATTTTCAAATGTTAAATAATGTCGTTCAAAATAGATCATATATATATATATATATGTGTGGACGATAGTTAAATTTGTGAGTAAATTTCATTAAGATATTCGAACTATGACATGTTTTAATTGAACGTCCGAATATATGATAAAGTGTTCCAATCAAATCAGAAAAAACTTTTATGCGGTTCTCAAACACCTCTTTAGGTAGTCTATGGGTGTCAAATGGGCCGGGGCGGGCCAACCCGGAATCGGCCCTTCTATTTTAATCGGGTTGAAGGCCGGTTAAGGGCCGGTTTTGGCATTAGATGGTCTCGTAGATGGTTTTGGATTGTCATTTTCTATTATCGAATTTATATCAGATTTATGACCATGGCTCCATTTTGTTGAAATTTCCGCATTTCCTTATTGTGTATGAATGATGTATATGATTTCAAGTTAGAAGGGTGTCCGGGCCTTCATGGTTCGGAATGCTCGTCACAGCCAGGGCCTCGGTTCGGGTCGTGATAGATTAATAGTTTTTCTAATATGATTTATGTAATTCTTACTCGCGAGTTAACTTTTGAGATTTAAATAAATTCAAGATCTGTTTCTTTACATGGTATTATAGCTAAATCCATCCCAATTATTTATTCTCGATTGAATTAACATATTAAATTGTTCATGCATTAGATGTCCAACCTGAGTTTCGAGGGTGAGTGAAGAGTCTCACACCAGTTGTTTAAGGGATTATTATCTCTTTAATATGACTTATGTCATCTTTTCCTCGAGAGTTAATTTTTGAGATTATTATTTATCGATTATTATTATGTTTTAATTCAACCTTCATATTAAATTGTCCACGCCTCAGATGTTTAAGCCTGAGCATGAAGGATTATTTTTTCTTGATTACTATTATTATTCTTGATTCAACCTTCATATTAAATTGTCCACACATCAGATGTTGGAGTCTCAGTGTGAAGGATGTATGAAAAGTCTCATATTAATATTTAGAAAAGAACAATTAATTGAGTAGGGGGAAACTAGAGAAGGAATTTGTCCAAAAAAAAGTAAAAAAAAATAAAAATTGAAGAATGAAATGAAAAATGCGAATTATACCATTGCCACTTGCCAGAATCTCAACCCATTGATTAATAAATAATAGATGTTTTAAGTCTTTTTTTAATCATAAAACACATTAATAAAGGGATTTTGTGGATCTCCCACTAGGGCTGCATATCGGTCGGTTCGGTTCGGTTTTGAAAATTATCGGTTTCACTTATTCATTATCGGTTTGTATATATGCTAAACCGTTAAAGAACCGTTAAGATATTGGTTAATCGGTTATCGGTTTATCGGTTTTTCATTGTTATCGGTTCGGTTATCGGGTTAACCATTAACATTAAACATTAAAACTCTAAGTCACAAATTAATTTGCTTCGTCCAGTTTCCTCAAAGATTTGACGGAATAGACAAGCATGATAGATATGCCAACCGAAACACAGTCTTCTTTGATGTAAGATTAAGAAAAATATGCCACATAAGGCCACTAAATAGATACTAATTCTTGGAATTCTTTGGTGAGCTGCGACTGTTGACAAGGGATAAACAACTAATAAGAAACCATAACACTTCTCAGAGTTCGACTATTACCTTACAGAAGGTCTTTAGAAAACCAACTCTAACACAAAACAACAGTGATTATAGAAAACATGCTAGTGCTTTTGATACAAGCATATTTCAATTGTGAAACAGGAAGGATATAAATGCGTAAAACTTTCTGGATCTATAGATAGCATGAGATACATAACAATCATAATCTATTCTAATGTAATCACCTTTATGAATATCTTTGATTGAGGTAACTATTTTTGAACTTGCAGCTGGGCTGGATATACGGCTCTATCACGGAGGAAATCTAGGCTACTTAAGCTTCTATCTTCTTGCCTCGCAGCTACTTTTCCTCAGTGCAAGCTGCAATTGCTTTAGTAATGGGTTGGATATACGGCTCTATCACGGAGGAAATCTAGGCTACTTAAGTTTCTATCTTCTTGCCTCGCAGCTACTTTTCCTCAGTGCAAGCTACTTAAGAACTTCTAATCTACTGCTAAGCCATTAATACAAGAAAACTTTCCAATCTACTGCTAAGACAAAAATTCTTACCTGTTGAGAGCAAAAGCAAAAAATCTTCTTTGATCTCTACAGAATATCAGCAAAATTTGAGCATCAACTCTAATCAGAAAGGAGGCAGAGGCAGCGTGAAAATTGAAACTTGAAAGATTTTGGATTTTTGGTCTCCACTCGGCAATCGGCACTCTCGTCTCTCCGTTCTCTTCAGTCTTCTCTAATGTCTAACCCTAATAAGTAATAAGAAAGAAGTAAATCAAGTAATGGGTCATGGGTATTGGATAATTGGACTATTGGGTGGAAAACTGGATGTGGAACATGAAGTGTAAATGTGTAATGGGTGGGAATTTGGGCTTGGGATTTGGACATGGCCCATATGGATATTAATTTTTATCGGGTTATCGGGTGGCCCGATAAAAAATTTATCTCACCCGAGCCCCGAACCGATAACCCGTTAATTTTTTTAAACAAAACCGACACCCGAACCGCTAACAAAAAAACCGACCCGTTAATCCGATAATCAAATTATCGGTTCGGGATAACGGTTTGAACCGAAATTTGCACAGCCCTATCTCCCACCAAACGCTATTTTCAAATGTTAAATAATGTCGTTCAAAATAGATCATATATATATATATATATATATATATATATATATATATATATATATATATATATATATATATATATATAGTGGACGATCGTTAAATTTGTGAGTAAATTTCATTAAGATATTTGAATTATGGCATGTTTTAATTGAACATCCGAATATATGATAAAGTGTTCCAATCAAATCAGAAAAAAACTTTTGTGCGGTTCTCAAACGCCTCTTTAGGTAGTGTATGGGTGTCAAACGGGCCGGGCCGGGCCAACCGGGAACTGACCCTTCTGTTTTAACAGGGTTGAGAGCCGGTTAAGGGCCGAATTTGGCGTCAAACGGGCTCGGCCGGGCCAAACAGTTAAAAAAATTAAAACCCACCCTAACCCGGCCACTTAACCCAATCCGGTCAAACCCATCAAAACTCGGTCAAACCCGGTTAAAAAATTGGTCAAATCCGGTCAAAAATATATATAAAAAAACTTTATTTCAATATACATTACATATACCCACCTATATATATTATAAATACGTTAAATAATATATATACACTATATATATAGCATATACTACATTAGAATTTAAAAAATATATACACATATACACAATTAGTCAATTTCTCATATATACGCACCATTCAATGTATATATACTACTACTTATAAAATATACTATAATATATATACATTACAATATATATATATAGATATACTTATATACTAACTCATAAAACACATACACATGTATACGTTAAATATACAAGATATATACACGTGTATATGCACCATACAATGTATATATACTACTACTTATAAAATATACTACAATATATATATACATTGCAATATATATTGATATAGTTATATACTAATTTATAAAACATATACACATGTATACGTTAAATATATACACTTCTATAGAAGATATATACAAGTGTATACGCACCATTCAAGTATATATACTACTACTTATAAAATATACTACAATATATATACACTTCTATAGAAGATATATACATGTGTATACGCACCATTCAATGTATATATACTACTACTTATAAAATATACTACAATATATATATACATTACAATATATATAGATATACTTATATACTAATTTATAAAATATATACACATGTATACATTAAATGTACACTTCTATAGAAGATATATACACGTGTATACTCACCATTCTATGTATATATACTACTACTTATAAAATATATTACATTATATATACATTACAATATATATAGATATACTTATACACTAATTTATAAAGCATATACACATGTATAGGTTAAATATACACTTCTATAGAAGATATATGCACAAATATACAAAACATATGCTACTTAATCTAATAAATTATTAATATTTGGTAGTAAATTAATAATATATTAGAAGTAAGTTTTTAATTTAAATTAGAAAACTAGAAATTCAATTTAAAATTTTAAATCGTTAAATGAAAAAAATATAAAAATCAAGGACTAAGGAGTGAATGAATTTGGGGAATTATGCATCATTTTTCCCAACTCATTCATGTTAATATTAACGGGAACTTTCATAGGATAGTCGAAGTCAACGGGGGCAAAACCATGCGCATTGGACTTGATTCTGCTGAGTTCTCCCGTGAAGTCATAATTTCTTCAAGTTTTAGCTCATCGCTCGGCTCCGGTTCCATTCCTTGGTTTCTTCTTTCCGCTCTATCCAATCTCTGAGGCAAACTAGAACATTCACTGCATTGCTTCTCAATGAGTGTCGGTTGTCTCCAAGCTGCAGTCGTCCCTGACTAAAGGCGCTCTCTGATGTAACGGTTGACATTGGAACATTCAAGATATCTCTAGCTAATCTTGAAAGCATAGGATATTGTGTTTCATTACTCCTCCACTAATCCAACGTGTTGATCCGAATACGTGTATTGGCATATTCAAGTACGTGTGTTGGTCTTATTTATATGGAATTTATTTTATTTTATTTTATTTATACCAAAATTTTTTCGTCGATGGTTCCATACGAAGGTTATTGGATAATCTTTCCAACGATATAAAGATTTCCAAAAACGGGTAGGTTCCGATATAATCGAGCATGTTCGAAACTATAAAACGGTTGCCGAGATATTGGGACTAGTAAATGTGCAGGAAGATTTCTTGCACACAAACTACTTAGGCCAGCCAATTTTTTAGGTCAACTTTGAACGATCCTAACTCACTTAATATAATGAACTGAGAGAGTTACGACCTATCAAAAGAAAGATCTTTGAGTCGTCTTTCCAATTCAATTGGTTTCATCCAAATCCAACGTCTGAGTAAGGAGTTATACTCATTTTAATTCAGCCTCTCAAAATAGATTTTTAGGGTCAACTTCAAATGATCATAACTCCTTGTACAGGACGAACCGGGTGACCTAATTTATATGAAATGAAATACCTTTGAATTATCTTTCCAACGATACCAATTTCACCCAAATCCTATATCGGAGGAAAGAGTTATGGTCGATCTACTTTAGCTTATCAAAACAGTCCACCAAAGGACAGATTTGACATTATTTACATCTTAAAGGCACTTTGGTCATTCCCTATGATATTATGGACGGGAATATGTGTATATATACATGTATATGAGTTCAAAAACTCATCTTCATCATCAATCATTGAGAAAGACAAACCCTAGCCAAATTTAACCTTTAAATTACTTTTGATTCAACCGTGGAAATTCCAAAGTAATCCGATAACCGCGTTTCTCATCTTGAGAGCTTCGAATGGCACCTATTATTTGTGCAAACAGGAGCATAATCAAGAGATGAATTCTAAGGTATGAATATTGTTTGCCTTTGTTCTTTTCCATATGTATATGTGTGATAGAGGATTATATGTATTTGTTGTTATTGAAAGGTGATGGAAATCGGGTTATGGACTATTTTGCATGGTTTGGTTGTATTGAATTGTGGAAGGTGGATATGTTAATTGGGTTGTGTAAGGTGGATATGGTAATTGAGTTATGGAAGGTGGATATGGTGATATACTATTGAATTGATGATTATTTATGTCTATGGCTCAATTTGGTTTAATGGATTGGTTGGAAGGATAAATGAATCCAAACTTGATATTGGAGGATGTTGTATGAATATGCATGACATGTGAATGCAATTGGAGTATAAGAGGGTTAAAGTGACACCCTTTATGGTGTAATTAAGGCTTACTACTTAACCACTAGTTTGGTGAATTCAAATAATTGAATTGTGACGTTTGGTCGCTAATACTAGATTGCTATATATGTTCATTGTAAATAAGTAATCCGAAAAGACGAGAAGTCCATTTGGGACTAGTATTGAAGGTTGACAGTCAGGTATGTAAAGCATACTCCATACCATATCTTTGGCATGAAAGTGAACAATTGTTCTATTAAGAAAGTTTCCAAAGTTATTCAGTAACATGTGATCTATAATGGTTTTGTATGATGTCCTGCATTACCAATGAATTTATTTCCACCCTACAAGATGTCAAGACATTCCAATACTTATTTGTTTTTCAAATATTACATGTTTATTGCACTAATGAATATCGGAAGGTATCAGGTTACTCAAACAAGATCCATGTGCTATTAATGACTCCAAAACGTTTCATTGATATACCAATAAGTTCCTACTTCATTGTTATGGCATTGATGACTCCAAAACACTTCATTGATGTGCCAATGAGTTCTTACTTCATTGTTATTGCATTGATGGTCTATTTATATATCTCTTATTGATGTATCATTGTTTCAAAGTATCAAAAATGTGGTGGCAACCGAAATAACAATCTCAAAGATTAATTGAACTAAGTGATGAAAGTTCTCTCTTTTCGGGTGGTATCCCAGGGGCATAAGCCTATCATGGGTCGATCCCTAGTTATGTGTTTATGGGTGGTATCCTAGGGGCATAAGCCTATCATGGGTCGATCCCAGTTGATATGTACCGGAGGCAGCCTAATGGTCACAGTACAGTACATTAATGATGACAAAGATGATAAGAATGAAGGTAAAGTGATTGAATAAATACAATGTACAGGTTGTCACAAGTTCTAGTAAGTGTGGTCCACTCCTATTACGATTTATTCACTTGTTTCTGATTCCTATTAAGTTCCTATATCATATGTGATTATCTACAGCTTTACCTACTCAGTACATATTTTGTACCGACGTCTCCCACGGGGGACCTGCATTTCATGCTGCAGGCACAGGTACCTCAGCTCATACACCGTACAAGTAGGAGCCAGGATACCCAACTGCTTTAGGTGAGCTCCAGTTTGCTTTGAGGCTTTCCGTGTCATATCCAGTCACTTTTGGTATTGTATAGAAGTTAGTTATATGGAGGGGTGTGTCCCGACCTTAGTTAAACTCTGTGTATTGTCTAGAGGCTTTGTAGACCTAATGTATAGTCAAGGTGGTATTTTGTTAATAGACGTGATGGCTCCAACGGTCAAGTATTGTATATACATATATATGTGTGCTCGAGCTTATACAGGTGATTATTTCCTTTTATATGCGACATGATGTTGTCCTAATTTCGGGTTGTCATAGAGGTATGCATGGGAAGTATAAGGTTATGAGTTGGTTCTCTCGGGCCTCCTCGGTTACGGGTGCCAGTCCACCCCAATAGGATTTGAGGCGTGACAGTGCTGGCCTTTTAGAATATGATGGCTCCTCGGGAGGATGAGGAGCGATAGTTGAAGTGATATTTGTAGGTATGGCTAAATCAAATAAATCAGCATAATGATTATATAATTTTTCTATATAATCCTTTGCATCAGCCGTAGCCGTCCACAAATCAGGTTGTACTTGTTCAGAATCATGGTTAGTATTTATTTCTAAGTTAGTATAAATAAGAGTACTAAAGTGACACATATTATTATATTTCATGCACGGATTTAGCATAGCACCAACCAAATAAATAGGGGAAATCGGGAAAAAATATTTTTTAAATTTCGTAAAACATGGCGCCAACAACTTCTTTATAACCTTCTTTATTTTTATATTCTTTGAGCGAACCAGAAATATCGGCTATATATGTCAAAATATTACAAACAGTAGGATAATAAGCACCGAAAAATTCAACCGTAGCTACATAAATTTTTTCTAAAAACTTAACAAGATCATTAATTACAACCCAATTAAAATTATGTAGCATGCAATCAGCAGAATCAGCAAATGAACCGCAATGTTGGTTAAAAGCTAGTGTAATAGGAATTCTATATTTATAACAAGTTTTTAAAAATTCATACGTAGAATTCCATCTAGTATCAATTTCCTCAAGCATCAAAATCGGTGTAAGTCCATTTTCTTGACATTTAACTTTAAATTCTCTAATTCTCGATCTACGATTATTTCCTTGAATAAAACCAACAGTAAGACGGATTTTTTCAATATAAAGCTCAAAAAATTCAAGACCATCTTTTACAATAAAATTATATATATGACATGTACACTTAATATGAAAAATTTCAGGCAAGGGCGGAGATAGCGTAGGTTTTATTTTTTTTATAGCAGTCTTGTTGTTAGAAGCATTATCAAAAGCAATACATAAAATTTTATTTTCGATACCATAATATCTAGCAATTTTAACAATATAATAAGCAATAAATTGTCCAGTATGTTTACGATCTTCATCATATAAAAAAGCAAGAATACGTTTTTGCATCACGAAATTACTATCCATCCAATGACAAGTAACGGTTAAATAATCATTTTTATTTACAGCACGACCAAGATCAGAAGTTAGGGACAATCTACATTGAATATTTTTTAACAATGTTGATAAATAAAAATAATATTGTGAATGAAGTCTAAAAATATCAGACCGACAAGTAGTTCTGGGAATACCGTTAAACATAGGATTATAAATTGCTTGTATATAACGAATAAAGACATCAGAAGAAGGAAAACTAAAAGGCAAACAACCCACAACTACCATTTTAGCTATTTCTTCCCGGTCCCTCAATTTATTATACTTCTTCGCTACGTGACCGGTTGCTGGGTCCATTCTAGTTTGCGTTGGCCCACCAACATCCCCACCACCTTGTGCAATATTTAACTCTCTTTTGTGATCTTTAACTATATATCTCATTAACGTACCCGTACCCCCTTGCTTGCCTCCACTTCTATGCTTATATATTTGTTGACCAATATTCCATTGCACCTCAATATCTGATATACATTCAAAAAATTGTCATGCAACACTAGTTCTTTTACGAGGTCTTAGGGCACTGGGAGGATGGGGAGGGAGATTAACCGATCCAGATCTAACATTAGCAACTCCTACTGCGGGGGTATCAACAATATTTTCATTATCTTCGTCTAAATTAACTGCATCTACTTCATTTTCTCCATCTATACCGTAATTTTTCTGAGCTTCTGCATAATCCATATCGTGAGCACCTACACCTATTTCTTCCTCAAAAGGTGTACCAAGCGGTACCGGAGGCGAAGTCACACGGGTATATCTACTACTTGAACTACCTCTACCGCTAGTAATTCGCTTTTTACTACCACTACCGCTTCCGGAACAAAATTTTTTAACACCTTTAGTAGCGAGGTTTCTTAATTTATCCATAATATAAATTAAATTAAACTAAAAATATTCAATATACACAAACATAATAAAATTAAATATTAAATAATTAATACAATAAATAAAAATTAAACGTAAGAGATGGAACAACAATACCAAATTTTGGAAGTATCCGAAGGTTGCGACTTTAGAAACTTCCACTCGTACTTTATAAACGAGAAATTAAAAAATTAAAATGAACACTTTAAGAAATTAAATATATTGAATATTTGAGAATTGAGAATTGAGAATTGAGAATTGAGAATTGAGAATTGAGATTTGAGAGAGTGAAAAATTGTGTGAAAAATGATTTGAAGTTGTAGGGTATTTATAGATTTTTTTGGGGGATTAAAAAATATTTTTTAAAGTTAATTTTTTTTTAAAAAATAATTGGGCCCAAACTAGCCGTTTGGACCCAAAAACGGCTATATAGCCGTTGGGCCAACAGCTAGTTTGGCCCAAAATCCCATTTTTTTTAAAAAAAAAAAGATATCTGGATCTGGCCGGGCTGGTTAATCGGTGGGCCTGGATCGGGCTTGGTTCGGGCCGGGTTAGCCGGGCCCATTTTAAAAAAATAACCGGCTCGGGACCCGGAACCCTAAAGCCGTAAGGCTTACTGGGCCGGGTTAGTTACAAGGACTCGGTCCAACCCACTTGACACCCTTAAGGTAGTCACATAAAATATGTCATTTTCTTTAATTTAATTATACACATCAACATCAGTTGAAACATGCATGAAGTTTTAAGGCTTATTAAGGATAAGCACATATAATTAAAACATACGATATATTTTGAGTAAGTAGTACACCTATCTACGTGATGGACGCTTGCAAACACGTGCACAAATATTTCCAAAATTTTAATCGAAAGTATTTAATAAGAATACTTTTCATGAGTTCTTGTGTTCAATCGGAACAAGTTATTGTTTGAGTATTCAAAAGAAGTTTATATACAAGTTTAAGGGACTATCTATGTATTTGGCCAAAAAATAACTTGTGCTTTACTAAAAAAACTTGTATATTTCCTACAAACCTTGATCAAACAGTTGTTTTTGGGTACACAAAAATCTGTATTTTGGCAAAACACTTATGAAGTTTCCAACACGATAAAAACGATCTTTCAAAGAAGTTTGTTTTCAGTATTTTAAAGAAAATTATATGAAACAGAAAAACCTAAGTCCTCCGAATTCACAGAGTGTGTCCTTAAGGAAATAATTCCCCTCAAGTACCCGAGGTTGTGGAATTTTCCTCCCACGATAAAATAGCTTAACAATCCTACTGTAATGGTACCTCAAACCATCGGATTCTCTTTGAACTAACTCAACAATTAGATGAACACACCGAGTATTTTAGAAGACAAGAAATGATTTCAAGTGCAGAAAAATTCATACTAAACCTGTGGAAAAATGCAGGTTTATATAGCCTTTAAGTGCTCCTTCCGAAAGGTGACAATGGTTTACCGGAAAGGTGTATCCTTTCTGAACAGTCATGTCTGTCCATTCGAAAGAGTGTGTCTTTTCCGAACAGCCACAACCTTCCAAACAGTCATACTTTTTTCCGAAATAGTGTGTCATTTACTCGAAGAGTTATGTCCATTCCAGGTAACTTTTCATTTTCCATTCACACCAATTGAACCCAACACAAACATCTATCTCAACTCTGTAAAATAAATATTTATTAAAAATAAACACTTTTTATTTCTCAAAACTTGGCTAAAACACACACTATAAATTGATATTTCAAAGATTAGAAGCAAATAATTGGTGACAACGTCTAGATTTTTGTTGTTTTGTGATAACATCAAGATGGAGCATGGGTGTCTTATATCACATAATAGACAAAGCTACTACAACTGTTCAATATGACAAATTTGAAAAGAAACTGCAGTCAATTATGTCTGCTCCTGGACTCTACTTTGCTCTAATCAATAATACTTTTTTTAGTATTTTGTCCTATGATAGAAGATTCTAAAAATAGCAATATTAAGGATCACAAAAATAATAATGATACTGAGAACTCAGACCTTGTAAATAATATATTTGTTTTTCTTTCGACAGATGCACAAAGTTTGGAATAAAGTTGCTGAGTTTTGCTGAAAACCGTGGCAAGAACATGGGGAAAGAGTTTTGTAATCAATAAACCCAAACTCAAAATTAAGAAGCTACAAGCCAAATATATAGTACGTCATACATGACATAATACAAATTAGTTCGAGTTCATCTCATGCGAATTGCAATGTAGGACGCGTGTGTTACTTAGCTTGTTCAACTTTATACAAGTTCAAATGCCTACTTATAGTCACACAAAGTTAAAGGGCATAGATGCCAGCTGAACCAAAGCTAAAGGACAAGTTTATGTATTATGCCTATAGAGAATATATAGAGGGTATAATTTTTTTGTAACCATTTTATTTATTGGTGATTATACAGTAACACAACTACACAGTGTAATCGCACTAGTTGGTGGCTTTAATAAGAAAAGAAAAAAAAAGAGAACTGATTGTTCCTGCATAGAGGTATATGTTTTTTTTATTTTATTTTGTTGATGAGGAATCCTATTAGATATACATGTTATGCACACAGTCATACACCATTAATTAATAGATTTTTCAGCAGCCCACCAGCAGATACAAGTTGTCATTGGATTCATGCATTATAAGAGCATCTGTGTAAACATTTACAGAAACTTCAGATACTCATTGCAACTGCAAAACTTGTAAACATTTCCAAATGGCTCATAAGGCCTACACAACAAAAAGCAATGGCCAAATGAGTGTTCAAGATGCACAAGTGGCTGTGATTATGGTGCCACTTCCAGCACAAGGCCATCTCAACCAGCTTCTCCACCTCTCGAGGATCATCACCTCGTATAACATCCCAGTGCACTACGTTGGCGCAACCACTCATATTCGCCAGGCTAAGTTTCGTGTCCAGGGTTTTGACCCTCTCACAGCTAAAAACCTACATTTTCATGAATTCCCTACACCATCTTTTGAAACCCCCCCTCCAAATCCCAATGCTTCTCATAAATTTCCTAACCAATTAATCCCTTCATTTTATGCAACAATCCATCTCCGTGATCCAGTGAGCTCTCTTGTACGCCAACTCTTAGGTGCCAATCATCGGAGAGTGATTGTTATTTATGATTCTCTGATGACTTGGGTAGTACAGGATGTACCAGCAATTCAAAATGCTGAGTGCTACCGTTTTAATAGTATCTCAGCGTTTCATACATTTTCATGCATCTGGGAAGCCAGAGGAAAACCTTTCCTAGCTGGAACTGAAATATTTGAGGGCATTCCGTCAAACGAAAACTGTTGTACCCCAGAGTTATGGGAATTATGGAGTAAACAAGAATCCCTTGAAGGGAAAATTAGCTCTGGAGAACTTTTCAATTCATCCAGAGCAATAGAAGGTTTATACCTTGATTTAGTAGCCAAAGAAATTAATGGCTTAAACCTATGGGCTATTGGTCCATTCAATCCGTTGTTGCTGACTGAGCAGAACAAAGATTCAAATAAATGTCATCAAACCTTCGATTGGCTTGACAAACAAGAACCAGACTCTGTGATATATGTGTCTTTTGGAACATCTACTTCGTTGTCGAATAAAGAAATTGAACAACTAGCCGTTGGGCTAGAGAAAAGCCAACAAAAGTTCGTTTGGGTCCTCAGAGATGCTGACAAAGGAGATGTATTTGCAGGCGATGAAAGGAGAGCTCGACTTTCTGAAGGTTATGAAGTTAGGCTAAAAGGAAGAGGAATTATTGTAAGAGATTGGGCACCTCAGTTGGAAATATTAGCACATCCTTCCACAGGTGGTTTTATGAGTCATTGCGGATGGAATTCGTGCATGGAAAGCATTTCCATGGGAGTTCCTATAGCAGCCTGTCCAATGCATTCAGATCAGCCAAGGAATTCTCAGCTAGTAACAAAGTTTCTCAAGATTGGCTTAAATGTGAGACATTCATGTCATGATGAATTGGTTACGTCAGATATGGTTGAAAATGCTGTGAGAACTTTGATGGCTTCCCCCGAGGGAGATGAGATGAGGAAGAGAGCATCGGAATTAAGCATTTCTGTCAAACAATCCATCAGGGATGGGGGAGGTAATGGTGCAGAGATGGATTCTTTTATCGCACACATTACTCGTTGCACACTTCCATCTAGTTAGCATAAGTGGTACAACCTATAAGACTATACCGATGCTTTATCATCATCCGAGTGGGTTCAGTGTCCACCCTACTGGTCCTCCCTTATGCACATCACAACATGTATGTTGAAGGATAAAAACCTTTTATATTTTATTTTCAAATATAAAATTGAAGGTTCTCATTTAATAGCAACTAGTTCACGTAGACGAAGATATAAAATATTGGAAGCTGTTTGTGTAATCTTTCAAGAACTTTTTCTTATGACCTGAATGACGTATTATGTTCTTCCGGGTCTTGTGGAGCTTGTCTTCCATTCTATGACATTGTATCTGATATTTTGCCCTGCTGCTCATGTTGGTAGGACTAGAAAATCTTCTTAAATGATTATTGTTGTAAAATGAATTTCCTTTAAATTCACAGAGTGTAGATACATGTGGACTATGTAGCAAATGAATGCGATCTCTCCATCATCAATTAAAAGTGCCGTGTTTGATACATGGAAATGGAAAAATTCTGATAGAAAACACTTCCCCTCTAATGATAGACTCTACGGGAGGCGAATCTGAATTAGTTGTTCCAGTAGGTACCAGATAGTGGCTGCAGGATGGTTAAACCGCAAGAAAATATGAATGAATTCCTGCTCAAGGGCTAAATAATTACAGAAACTAGCGATAGTACTGTTAAGTGCTTATTTTTAGTGCACAAATTATATGTTGGGACCTGTTTCCCGCAGATTTTGTGATGAAAAGCTGTTATCACTTAGGAACAGGTTGGACTCACCTGTCACTATCACAGTCAACTGTCACAGCTGACACAAAGTACGAAAGTTGGTGGAAAAGCTGTTGCCACCTTTTTGCCTCAACCAATGGGATCTCTCCTAGGTTTTCTAGTGTTATACTACATATTGCTCATCTTCCTCAACAAGAAAACTAATGCTTCCATATTCTCACAACTAAATATCTTTCTGAATCTGAATCAAAGACTTGAGTGTGCAACAGGAACCTGATTGTTCATCGAGTTGTATCTTTATTTCCTTGTTGTAATTGATTCTTTGTATTTTGTACTTAAAAGTTTGCTTACATTTGCTTATGAGTGTTAGTAGGTATTGAGGTGCAAACCTTTCCCTTGTAATCATCTAGCTTTAGGTGATTATTCAAGTTAGAGTTAGCTTGTAGGGTCCGGTTAGAGTTAGCTGGAGGGTGAAGCAGTAGAGTTATTGTTTGAGTTTCCTTGTAATAGAGCTATTACTAGGAGAGTGAGGATTAAGAGTTTAATCCTGAACTATGGATTCTGTATTCAAGAGTTTGCTTGAGTATAGTGGAGCTTAGAATCTTGTAGGAAAGTCGATCATGGTTTTTCTTCCTTGAGTAAATAGTTTTCACGTAAAACTCTTGTGTCTGCTATTTATCTTGTTAGAACAATAATGATAATTGTACAAAAATTCAAAATAAAACTTGCTTGGCTTAGAGGCACGATAATACGCTTCTTGAAGATAGTTGGAGTCTCTCCCACGAGCAAACGGAAGAACAAGTGACAACTCTATCTTCGGGATTCAACTAAGCCACAAAACAATTAGCATTCAAGAATGTTGCTCTTCTATTCTTGAATTAGTGATTTCACCATTTGATCAATGTCTCTCAAGTGTTTTTCAAGGGGAAAGTAGTTTTGAGTGCTTGTCTATTCAAACCAAAGAAAACAATATTTATAGGATGAAAGTTTCATGCACAAGAAGTATATTAATTAAGTAATAGTTAATAGGTTCATGTATGTTTTAAAACAAAAAAATGTCATTCTTTCAAGAACGTATAATGTAAAACTTAATGAATAATGAATTTGTCAAATACATTTTCTTTGTAATTCAAAACTTATGAATAATGAGTTTATCAAATTCATTTCCTTTGTAACTCAAAACTTTAAGTGATTCATTTGTTTCAAAACTAATTGAAACATAACTCTTAAAAAATCTTTAACCGATGTATTTGTTTCAAAATTTATTGAAACATAAAATCAACAATCCCCCACTTGTTTCAAGAAATTTTATCTTTAAAAAAAAAAAATCATTTGAGACATCAATCTAGCAACATGCATCAATAATGGTGTCTTTTGGACTTGAACCATTAGCTAGTGAAGACTTTCTAATTCATTGACTACTTAGTGAACAAATCTTGAACTAAGTGGGTTATTGAATGAAGTAGAAAAATACTCCACGCATATTGCTATGTTCCGGTGAAAATCAAAATCCCTTGACACCTTACGGCCATGTGTCTCGAATCCTTTTAGCTAAGTGCTTTAAGATTTTCCCGTAAAAATCTTATTGAAGCGGCCTCCACTTCGCACTTAGTGGATGAATTCATCAAGAGTAACTTTGCATACTCCGACTAAGTAATCTATGAATTTCATTAAGAGAAATTAATCTCATCCTCCTTTACAACAAAGTATCAGTAAATCTATCAAGAGTGTTCCTACACACTCTAATCGAAATTGGTGTATAGACTTAATAAGAGAATATAATCTCATTCTTTTCTTTTGTAGGAATACTGTCAAATCTATCAAGAGTGTTATTATTTACTGTTATTTTCGACAATTCGGGTACGTAGAATCTGTATAATAGAATAACAACTTCAACTCTTGAGAACAAGAACACAAAGAAGTTGAACAAATACCCTCAACACAAGATCAAAATGATCTTTCAAAGAGGTGTATTTTTTTTCTTTTCTTTTTCAGAAAGTAGATGAAACAGAAAGTTGTTAAGGCGAAGTCGTCCGAATTCACGGACTTTCCTTAAAATGGCCCGAGGTTGTGGAATCTTCCTCCCAGGATAAAATGACCTTCAATCCGACTATAGCGGTACCTCAAATAGGCAGATTCTTCGAACACACTCACGGTTAGAATGATCACACTTAAGAGTATTTTTAAGACAAGAAGAAGAAGTTTTTGTAATCTGAAAATTTCTGTACAAAACCTATGGATGAAACCAGGTTTATATAGCCATAAGATGCCTCTTTGTAAAGGTGGCAACGGTTCAACTAAGAGGTGTGTCTGTTCTGAAAAATGCATGGCTGCAGTATTTATTATTGCTGAAACAGTCTGCAGTAATTTGCTGAAACAACACACCTTTTCACGAAACAGTGTGTATTTTCGTTGAAGAGTTGCAACTTTCTGAAGCAACAATCTGAAACAGTGCAATCCTCTGTAACAGAAGCAAAAATCTGTTTAAACAGTGCAGCCTTTCAAACCAACGCATCAGTTCTGAAACACCTGTTCGAAATACTGCAGCAGTTCATAATGAATTAATGGAGCAATTAATTGATTTTCAGTCTGGATTTCTTTTCGTCAAATAAACTTTGTCCAAAAAGAAAGATCTCATCGATCGATCATTTGACCAAATCCAGATCCGAAGCCGAAGCCGCCAAAGCCAAGCGAGCAACGACGACGACGACGCGAGGCATCTCTATTTCCTTGCCTCACTTACCATATGAAGTAAGTGTTTCACTTTATAAACACTTTAAAGTTCTCTTCTTCCACCAATGTGGGAGAAGAGTAAACTTTCCAATTTAAAGAGTACACTTTCCAATTTGGGTGTCTCCTTCCCTTCACTTGATTTCTCCATTTTCCATTCAACACACTATGAACCCAACATTTACTCCAACCGATATCGGTCTTATAGATTTATCAAGAGAATAAATCTCAACTTATGCACACTACTCACTCTCTAGGGAAAAAGAAAATTTTATTGATGTGCTTCACAATTGTAACATTACTTGTTTTTCCCTTTGAACCTAAGATTACATCATTAGGTAGGGTTACCATAAAGTAAAATCAATCTACAACAGGTTTCATTCCCATACCATTACAAGTTTGTACCTCCAATTCTTTGCCTAACCCTTTAGACAAAGGATCAACTAAATTGAGTTTGGACTTCACATATTGAAGCGATATTATGCCATCCTCCAATAATATTCTCACATGATAGTGTTTGATACGAACTTGTCTTGACTTGCCATTGTAACAATCACTTGAATCCCAAATATAGTAGCTTTATTATCACAATATATAGTCAAAGGTGGTATTAGCCTACCCCATAATGGAATATCTATCAGCATACTCCGCAGCCAATCATCTTCTTCTCCAGCAGAAGACATAGCGATAAATTCTGACTCTATGGTTAAGTGAGTAATACATGTCTGCTTCTTTGATCTCCAAGATATTGCTTCTCCAGCCAAAGTAAAAATCTAAGCAGTAATAGATTTAGAGTCATTCGGATCAGAATTCCAAGTAGCATCACCATAGTCTTCAAGAACTGCTAGAAAGGTAGAATAATGCAGGCCAACACTAATTGTACCCTTCAGATACCTTAAAACATGAATTAAAGCATTTCAATGCTCAACTCCAGGGCTACCAGTAAATTTGCTCAAAGTTCCTACAGCATAACCAATATCTATCCTGGTACAATGCATGACATACATAAGACTCCCAACAATCTGAATGTCAATTGATCAAGAATATCACCAGAGTTTCGCACTAATTTGATGCTAGGATCAAATGGTGTAGGAGCAGTCTTGTTGTCAAATTGACCAAACCTCTTTAAAACCTTCTCAATATAACTTGATTGAGTAAGAGTCAAACCACTTTCCGATCTTACAATTTTGATGCCTAAAATTACATTAGCTTCTCCAAGATCTTTCATTTCAAACTGAGAAGCAAGAAAATATTTTGTTTCTTTGACTCTCTCGATATCAGTTCCAAAGATCAACATGTCATCTACATAAAGACATAGTATAACACCAGAATTTTCTTGAAATTTACTAAATATGCAGATATCTCCACCATTTATTAAGTAGCTATTAGAAATCATAACTTTTCTAAATTTATCGTACCATTATTTTGGAGCTTTTTTTGATCCATAAAGAGATTTAAGAAGTTTACAAACTTTACATTCTTGACCAGGATTGACAAATCCTTCAGGTTGTTTCATGTAGACTTCTTCTTCTAGATCTCCATTCAGGAATGTAGTTTTCACATCCATCTGATGAATCACAAGACCATAAATTGATGCTAGAGCAATCAAGAGATGAATAAAGGTCATCCAAGCTACAGGTTCAAAAGTATCAAAATAATCAATATCTTTTAATCGAGTAAAGCCTTTAGCTACCAAACGGGCTTTGTACTTATCTAAAGTACCATCGGATTTCATTTTCTTCCTAAAAATACATTGACAACCAATTGGTTTACATCCAGGAGGAAAATCTGATAATATCCATGTATTATTAGATAATATAAAATGCATTTCATCATCAATGGCTTCACGCTAAAATGGGGCATCATGTGAAGACATAGCTTCAGCATAACTTTCAGGATCCTTTTCAACCAAATAAGCTTGAAAATCAGGTCTAAAGTCTTTTGATTTGGCTGATCTTGAACTACGTCTTGGTTGACTTTCTTCCAATGGCTCAACTATTTTCCTTTTAAGAGGAGAAATAGAAAAACTTGAATCTGGTTCAAAAGAATCTTTTTTCTTGGGATATATATGCTAAAAAAAGTTAGCATGTAAAGATTTAATAATTGTGTGAGGACTTGGGGTCTCAAGATTTAAAAATATATAAGCCTTACTGGTTTGTGAATAACCAATAAACACACAATCTACTCCTCTATAGCCAATCTTGGTTAAATGTTGATTGGTAATCGAACATGAGCCAAACAATCCCATACTTTAAAATAATTTATATTTGATTTTCGATTATTTCAAAGTTCATATGGAGATGAATCATGATTCCTGGAAGTAATTCTATTCAAAATATGGCATGCTGAAAGCAAGGCTTCAGTTCACAAATTTTCAGATATACCAGATCCATAAAGCATAGAATTAACCATTTCTATGAAATTTTTTTTTATGCTATACCATTTTATTGTGGTGTATAGGACATGATCAATTATTTTTCAATGCTTTATCTCTCACAAAAATCAATAAAATCTGACTTTAAGTACTCTTCACCTCTATCAGACCTAATTGACTTAATTTTCACACAAATTTATTTTCAACTTCTGCTTTATATGCTTTGAAAGTCTCAAATATTTCATATTTTGTTTTCAATGGAAAGACATAAGTATATCTTGAGTAGTCATCAATAAAAGTGATAAAATACCTCTTTCCATGACGTGACAAATAATCCATCTCACAAATATCAGAGTGGATTAATTGCAAAAGTGTGGAAGTCCTTTCAACTGTCTTAAAGGGCTTCTTATAATCTTGCATTTACTACAAGTAAGACACTTAGTAGTATGATTTTTTCCACAATCTTTGATTAATCCATTATTCACCATAAGTTGAATGGATCTAAAATTCACATGTCCCAGACGTTCATGCCATAAGTCCAAAGACTCCACAAGATATGCAGAAATATTTTCATTTTCAATATTGAGTTTAAACATTCCATTTGCAACACAACATTTTCCAACAAACATGCCATTTTTAGATAAAATAAACTTATCTGCCTCAAAAACTATTTTAAAACCATGCTTCGAAAGAAGCGTACCTAACACCAAGTTCTTTCGAATATCAGGAACATGCAATACATCCATCAATGTAACTATCTTTCCAAAAGTAAACTTCAGTTCAATAGTTCCTTTTCCCACAACTTTAGTAGAGGAGGAGTTTCCCATATATACAGTTTTACCATCCCCACTAATTCATAAGTCTTGAAAGAATTTTGATTAATTGATATGTGACGAGTTGCGCCAGTATCTATCCACCATTCAACTTGATCTTCAGCTACAAATACTTCTGTGACCATTGACACAAGATCATCTTTTTTATTTTTATTTGTTTTTTCTTTCTTCTTTTCAACTTTGAGAATTCTAATTTTCAGGTTCCTTCTTATTTGATTTTTCTAAAACCATATGAGCTTTCATGACAGGTTCCTTCAAACTATTATTATCGCACCATCGTGTCTCTTGTTCAATTTGCAAGTGTTGCAACAATTGTTCAAGAGTCAAATCTTCGTTTTTGTGTAAGAGTTTGCTTCGGTACTCTTTCCAAGATGGAGGAAGTTTTGATATAATTGCGCCAACATGAAAGTTTTCATCAAGAGCAATTCCAGATATAGCAATTTTATTAGCTATAAGTTGGAATTCTTGTACTTATTCAGTGATTGACTTGTCATCAACCATTTTGAACTCCATATAATTTGAAACGAGAAATTTCTTAGAACTCGCCTCTTCATCTAAATAAATAGCTTGAAGAGTGTTCCATATCTCTCTAGCATATTTGCATTTAGCATAATATTGATCATAATATTTGTTAGACATTCCTCCAAGAATATAATTCTTGCACAAATAATCATCATATTGCCAATTGGCAATTTGTTCTTTAATCAAAGTAGCCTCGTCAGATGCTACCTCAGAACCAGGAGCATTAGGAAAAGGTTCTTCAAGAACATATGCCAACTTTAATCGTTTTAAAAAGAATTCCATCTTTCCACGCCATCTAGGAAAGTCTTTGCCATCAAATATTTCAAAATTAGGATTAGGCAAAGATGGAATACTATTTGATATTGATGTAGAAGTCATAGAGACAACTATCTTCAAATTGTTAGAACAATAATGATAATTGTACAAGAAATTCAAAATAAAACTTGCTTGGCTTAGAGGCACGATAATACACTTCTTGAAAATAGTTGGAGTCTCTCCCAAGAGCAAACTGAAGAACAAGTGACAACTCTATCTTCGGGATTCAACTAAGCCACAAAACAAGTAGCATTCAAGAATGTTGCTCTTCTATTCTTGAATTGGTGATTTCACCATTTGATCAATGTCTCTCAAGTGTTTTTCAAGGGGAAAGTAGTTTTGAGTGCTTGTCTTTCAAACCAAAGAAAACAATATTTATAGGATGAAAGTTTCATGCACGAGAAGTATATTAATTAAGTAATAGTTAATAGGTTCATGTATGTTTTAAAACAAAAAAATGTCATTCTTTCAAGAACGTATAATGTAAAACTTAATGAATAATGAATTTGTCAAATACATTTTCTTTGTAATTCAAAACTTATGAATAATGAGTTTATCAAATTCATTTCCTTTGTAACTCAAAACTTTAAGTGATGCATTTATTTCAAAACTAATTGAAACATAACTCTTAAAAAATCTTTAACCGATGTATTTGTTTCAAAATTTATTGAAACATAAAATCAACATATCTTTCCTAGTATTGTTATTGTTTATTCTTCTATTGATTTTGCTGTTTGAGTTCATCAGGTCTCTGAGTTGAGGAGCAACCCAGTGCAACCCTTCAAGTACCACATAGCAACAAGAACTTAACCAGAAAAATATTTATCCACCAGCTATAGTTTAAGGGAAAAAACGTGTGTCTCAGAGGATAAGTACTTACAGGTGAGTAAATCATGTTACAACATAACTTACCACTACTTCTTAGGATGTTTATAACTCAGAAAATAATATAAAGACAAACTGATTGTGACTGCATAGATTTTTCAATAATGAGACAGACCATGGAGTCTAACGGGTTCAGTGTCGTAACTCACAAGGCAGATGTGGAAGTGATGATTGATACATAAGTCATGAATCTCCTTTAGCACAAGACTCAAGCAGAAAATTAAGAAAAAACAAAAGATAAACTGATTGTGACTGCATAGAGATATGTTTCTTATTGTTGATAAGCTATCCTATTAGCCACACATGTTCTGCTCACATCATTAATGATTATGTCTTTTATCAGCCCACTAGAAAATTCTAGTTGTCATTGGATTCAAGCATTATAAGAGCATCTATGTTTTCACCTAGGCTACATGTAATGTTAATCAAGACACTTCAGAAGCTAAAGAATCTCATGGATGACAACAACACACCAAAAAGCAACGGCCAAATGAGTGTTCAAGAAGCACAAGTGGCTGTGGTTATGGTGCCACTTGCACAAGGCCATCTCAACCAGCTTCTCCACCTCTCGAGGATCATCACCTCATATGACATCCCAGTGCACTACGTTGGCGCAACCACTCATATTCGCCAGGCTAAGTTTCGTGTCCATGGGTTCGACCCAGCCACAGCTAAAAACCTACATTTTCATGAATTGCCTACGCCACCTTTTGAAAATCCTCCAAATCCTAATGCTTCTCATAAATTTCCTAACCATTTTATGCCTTAACTTTACGCAACAATCCATCTCCGAGAGCCAGTGTGCTCTCCCGTAGGCCAACTCTTAGGCGCCAATAATAGGAGAGTGATTGTTATTTATGATTCTTTGATGTCTTGGGTAGTACAGGATGTAGCAACAATTCCAAATGCCGAGTGCTACCGTTTTAATAGTATCTCAGCGTTTCATACATTTTCATGCATCTGGGAAGCCAGAGGAAAACCTTTCCAGGGTGAAACTAAAATATTCGAGGACATTCCATCAGTTGAAGACTGTGCTACCCCAGAGTTTTGGGAATTGTGGAATATACAACAATCCATTGAAGGGAAAATTTGCTCTGGAGAACTTTACAATTCATCCAGAGCAATAGAAGGTTTATACCTTGATTGAGTGGCCAAAGAAGTTAATGGCTTTAATCTATGGGCTATTGGTCCATTCAATCCACTGTTGCTGACTGAGCAGAAGAAAGACTCAAATAAACGTCATCAAATCTTCAATTGGCTCGACAGACAAGAAAAAAACTCAGTAATATATGTGTCTTTTGGAACAACTACTTCCTTGTCTGATAAAGAAATCGAAGAACTTGCCATCGGGTTGGAGAAAAGTATGCAAAAGTTCATTTGGGTCCTCAGAGATGCTGACAAAGGAGATGTTTTTGCAGGTGAAGAAAGGAGAGCTCAGCTGCCTGAAGGTTATGAAGTGAGGCTAAAAGGAAGAGGAGTTATTGTAAGAGATTGGGCGCCTCGGCTGGAAATATTGGCGCATCCTTCCACAGGTGGTTTTATGAGTCATTGCGGATGGAATTCGTGCATGGAAAGGATTTCCATGGGAGTTCCTATAGCAGCCTGGCCAATGCATTCAGATCAACCAAGGAATTCTCAGCTGATAACAAAGGTTCTGAAAATCGGCCTGAATGTGAGATATTGGGCACATCAAGATGAACTGGTTACATCAGAAATAATTGAAAATGCCGTGAGAACTTTGATGGCTTCACCTGAGGGAGATGAGATGAGGAAGAGAGAAGCAGAACTAAGCATTGCTGTCAAACAATCAGTCCTGGATGGGGGAGGGAACAGTGTGGAGATGGATTCTACATAGCAAGTTTAGGACCACAAGAGTTAAAGACTACAGATCTTTAATGTAAGATCATACGATTTAGAAATATCCATTTGTTCCTTGAACTCCGTGTCCAGTCAAATAAAGTCACTTAAATTGGGATGGAAGCTGGAGGGAGTGCGATTCTTTGAGACAAATATACTATTTGAGGAAAAGTTACTGAATTCACTCGAATCCATAGTCGAGCTTCTAACTCCGCCATTGTTAACTTGATCCACCAAGACTAGAACAATTTTACTGATAGGAAGAAATCACCTAGTATTTGTCTCTTGAAAATTGAACCCGAGACCTTATTTTGATCAACCCATGTCATTGACCACCAAGCCACACCCTGATCCTATTTCTTCAAATCCTACTTATGAAATTACTGTGGATATGTTATTGTTGTAAGTTGTAACTGCTATCACTTATATTATGTCTATTGACACCTTAAATTTATGTATCAAAGTTAAATTTATGGATTCACTTTTATGACTTGTATTTTTTGCTCAACCATAAGGAGCAAATTTGAGATGTTAAAAAGAAGATTTTCTTCCAAAATTATTGCTAATACCATATAACCATAAGATACACACAAATGTAACATCCCACATTTTTTGGGCTAGAAATCGAAGCGTAGTTCCTACACGTATAGACCCGAACTAGATTATTCCTTGTTAATATATCTGTGGTGATCACTCCTACAGTGCAAGAAAACCTTTGAATATGAATTGAGGTCACAAGAATCGCCTAACTCTAAGACGAGTTGAAAACAATTCCATCGATTAAGTTTTAGTGGACACTTCAACTTGGGTCAACTTTCGTCGAGCATAACTTTTGTTATATAATGAACGGGGTTTCCTGCTATATATCAAATGAAAGGTATTTGAGCATTCTTTCCAACTCAATTGATTTTGTCAAAATTCAATATTGGAGTCAAAAGTTATTCCCATTTTACTTCAGCATGTCGGCCCGTCATCAGCGACATTTTTGATTTCTTTAGGGGTATTTTGGTCATTTTTCTTCATCCAAAATCCGTTTAAAACATGGAATTTGACCCCAAGAAGCCAAAAAAACTGCCTATTATTCATTATTCCTCTCAAAATCCACCAAGAACACTTCTTAGGGTTTCAAACAAGAATTCCAAATAACTCAAGATTCAATCGTCGGTTTTAGAAATTGATTGAAGATTTAGAATCCCCAAACCGAGGGCTTCAAGAATCATCCATCAAATTCCTAATTTGAGGTACGTGGGGTTTATCCTAAAAATACATGGGCTTGTTGAAATATTCAAGTATGATTTAAAGATTTTCAAGTATGAATTTAGAAAGGGGATTTTGAATCCATGATTTTATTATGCATCAAGAATCTTCTAATGATAAAATTATTTTGGTCTTGAGGCCTTTCCCCCAAATTGATTTGTAATCTTATATATGTATGAATGAAATCGTGTTTGAGTATTTAATTGAGAGCATGAAAATAAAGAATTCCTCTCTTGCTATGATTTCCCATTTTTATATACGATATGGGTTGTTTTGAATGTACTTTGAGAAGCATGATACAAATGTTTTGATTGTTGTGTATGAATTGACTATGGTTTTTAATTGAAGAGAGGGGATTTTACATGTTGATAAATACTAAAAATATATGACGAAAGAGTTGCATTATTTGTCACAAATTCCATGACCACCTTATGCTGTCGAAATGTTGAAAAGAGAGTTTCTTGCATGTGTTTACATGAATTTAAAGAAAGAGTTCTTTGAATTTGATTTATTTATATGGTGGTCCCAAACTTTATGGTTTGAAACTTTATGTTACTATTGTACGTTGGCGATGGCCCTGTGGCGTAGTAGAGATTCAAAGACTCCGACCTTAGCGGCAAATTTGGGTTTGGGGCTTGGCTGCCGAGTTAAGGGAGGATTCCATATAGCCCGTGGAATTTCACAGTTGTATGGTATACCACCTAGTGCAAAAGTAAAATAAAGAGTGTCACAGAGTTCAAATGATTTTATGGAGTCTTTTGAAAATGCCCACGTGATTCTTACCATATAACATATTTATGAACTGTTATGTTGAATATATGGTAAGAATCACGTGGGAATTTTCAAAAGACTCCATAAAATCATTTGAACTATATAAATTATTATTTTGGATTTTCTCTGCGTACCCGTACAATTGTATTCACCCCCTATCTTTCAGGGTCTGAGGCTCAGTTTAGAGGTCCTGCTAAGCTGTAGAGTATTCAGACAGAAGTGAAGTGTGCAGTTGGTGAGACTTCTTTATTCCGGAAGGCCTATTTCTTTCATACTTTTGATATTTATTTTGATTTAGGTCCACTGGGAACCTTGTCCCAGTTTTAGACAGTTTTGTTTACTCGTATGTGTTAGAGATTTCGCAGACAGAAACAGATGTTTAGATGCTGATGGGTCTTCTTTCGTATTGATATACTTAATTCAGAGCATGACCATGATTCCGTATTATTTTATATTTCCATATTTTTCCTTCATATTATATGAAAGTGTGTATGATTGCCAGATAGAGAAGGAAGCTCGGGCCTTCATGGTTTGGGATGCTCGTCATGGCCAGGACTTCGATTCGGATCGTGACAACAAATCATCATTATCCTTTTCTTTTTCTTCTTAACTATGTAGTTTCTATCAATTTGCACTTACCTCAACTAATTTTACAAGTTATTTCCTATCTCCTACCAACACAAATACGAGAAATCACCTACCATTTCTTATGATGTACAAGGTCATAGAACTCAATCTAAATAATATGCAGGAAGTTTCAAACCTGAAATCCTCCATTTGAAAGATTATTTGTTCAACCAATCGGCCAGCTTTATAGGTGTTAAATCAATATATATTTACCTCAGTAAGTGAGAAAAAATAAACAATTAATGGTGGCCTGTCTTGAATGGCATTATTGTTGTGGAAAATGTATATCCGTTGTAACACCCCGCAAAAATCGTCCATGCGTTAGCTCGTGGTAATATGCTCTTAGAATTAAATGACTAAAATTGTGTCAAAGAAACTTAGTCTCATTTTTTACTTCGAAAGTGAGTAAATTTTAAACCATATATAATTTCCCTAATTTCGACTTTTTATCATGTGGGAAATTGAATGAGCTTTCCGTCGATATAAGATTCGCCCAAATCCGATACTCGGGCAAGAAGTTATGGCTGATTTATGATGGTGGCCTGTCATGAATGGCATTATTGTTGTGGAAAATGTATATACATAATACACCAGTTATATGAAACAAAAAGACAATCAAACGTTTAAAGTACATGATAAGTAAATATCATTGATATAGTAAGAAAAAATATTTAATTCATGTAACCCATGTGTGAAGAGCTTTACGTCTGTAATTTAAGGAATTAGTGATTTCTTTATAATGACACGTGTAATTCTTTCCGAGTTAGCTTTTGAGATTGAACTAAATTCAAGATTTATGTAATTCTTTACCTGGTATTAAAGTCAAACCAGTTTCTTCTGATTCCAATGATAGATTGATGGTCAGGTCGGTAACACATCGTCGAGTGTACTTGACTCTTATTATGACTGTTGTAGGGTGTGTTGTTTGGTACAAGGTGGACCATACCTAAAAAAGTTTATTTTTATCCCTTACCCTTTCTTTCAATGTTGTCAATTCCCAAAATACTAATATATCCTCGTGTATACAGTTAGTTGTCCAACTACTTTCTTCCTCCGACTTCTTTAGCCACTTCCACATCTGTTGCTCCAAAGTGATAGTGCCATCGAAAGATAGAGTGTTTGTTATGAATCGGTAGAAATAAAGCAAACCACAAGCAAAATAATAAACAAGAACACACAGATTTACATGAAAACCCTTGCGTTAAAAAACCACGGGCAGAGGTAGAGAGTTTGTTTCACTATAATGAAAGGAGAGGAGTACAATGTGGAGAATGAGTATTTTCTGAATACACAAAATAACTCACTAAATGCACTTATATAATACGTTCCTAGGCCCGGCCCGATCCCTACGCTACCACCACAGACCTCATTGAAAATCACAAATATGGGTCGCACCACAAAACTTTCAGGGCCGGCTCAACATAATTCGGGTCACAACTCTAACAGTGTCAAACGGTCAACTTCAATACCTAAATTCATTCATCCAAAAACTTTTCCATTCACTGATCCGTGTCTGCCTCCTTGCTTTAACTAAGACTTTTTGAATAGTGGCTTGGCTGGCTTTCGAGTTGGGAAAGATAAGAAGAGAGATATAAAGAAGGAAGAGATAGATCAAAAGAGCACTGTTGTAATTTGGTGGGCTCATTTTGTATTTGTATTTGTTGAGCCCAAATTGTTAAATAGAAGCCCAATCATAAATTAGCCCAAACCCAATTAAAAGGGGTTAGGTGGGGGGTTGGTGAAAAGGGTTGGTGAGGGTAGCTTAGGACCGTCGGATTAGAATCGATCCACACCGTCCATTGGAAAACTTGAGGCCTATAAATACCCTCACCTCTCATTTGTAATTACACACCAAAAACACAATTCTTCTCTTCTTCCTTAGCTTCTCTCCATTTGTAATATTTCCTTAGTGAAATATAAATATAATAGTGTCCGAGGACGTAGGCACAATTTGCCGAACCTCATTAAATTCTGGTGTCCTTCTTATTGTCTTGTCTAACTGTTTTCAGTTAATATTTGTCGGGTATAGTTGTTGTGATCTATTTGTGCTACTAAATTACTAGTGATAATTCTGTCAAGGCTAGACTGGTATTTAAGTGGTCCGCTTGTGACCCTCCACTCTTACCTGGAAATTTATCTGGTGTGATTTTCTAGTACAAATAATTTACACGCTATTTGAAATATCCCGAGCTTCCGCAACAAGCACATAGTGAAACAACTGAAACTCAATATGGGTCAATTAGTGGAAATGGGAAATGATACAAGACAGGCCACAAAGACACCAAAACAGTCCACAAACGTCACAAATTAGTCCACAAAGAACAAGACACAAAACGGCCACAAGAAAAGAAGCACAAAACATAAACGATTTGCTATAAATTAAAGGATAGATAGAATGACAAATGGGTGTATAAACCATAAGAACCCTAAGATATATCAAATCTAAGGACCCTTAACACCTACACACACAATCACCACTTTCTTACGGTGACACAAGAGGGACGTAACTCCTCAAGCACCAACCTCTCAATCCATAAACGCAACACAAGTGAGTCCACACTTTGTGCTACCCTAGTTACGGATGGAGCTACTCTCACATGAGAGAAATGCTTCAAGTGTTACAACTTCATCAACAATAATCAACCAAGTATGAAATTAATCCTAAAGAGCCTACTTATAGTTATTACAAAATGAAGACAAAATGACCTCCCTACCCTTAATGAAAGGGGTGGCCATGGGGTTTTGGGAATCAACAAGTGTAGTCCCTAAAACACCCTTAATGAAAGGTACCCAAAACCGTGAGTCTTCACGTCTTCAATGCTCCCAAGCAACCTTTCACACACGGGATTGCTCTATGGTGCGCTCAAATCTGCCCCTCCATGTATGTTCTTGTGCCCTCAATGCGACCAAAGCGTGATTCTTCATGTATTGTCTTCTAAAGATGTCATCACAAGCTAGGGTGGCCATTTGGCTCGTATCAGGAAACATATATATATACATGCTGGGGATTTCCTTCAAATCACTATTGTTGTAAAATGAATTTCCTTTAAATCCACAAAGTGTAAGATACATGTGGGCTATGTCACAAATGAATGTGATCTCTCCATCATCGATTAAAAGTCTCGCGTTTGATACCTGGAAATGGAGAATTTCTGATAGAAAACACTTCTCCCTTTAATGATAGACTCTACGGGAGGCGAATCTGAATTAGTTGCGCCAGTAGGTACCAGATAGTTGCTGGATGGTTAAACCGAAAGAAAATATGAATAAATTCCTGTTCAAAGGCTAAATAATTACAGAAACTAGAGATAGTTCCACATAGCAACAAGAACTTAGCCAGAAAAATATTTACCTACACCAGCAACAGTTTAAGGGAAAAACATGTGTCTCAGAGGCAGTGGCAGAGCCAACATCATAACTAAGGAGGTTCAAAATTGAAAAATGTGAACAAAAGAACTAATCGAAGAGGGTTATTCAACGTTTGCTATATATACATGAAAAATACTTTCAATAATGAGACAGACCATGGAGTTTAACAGGTTCAGTGTTGTAACTCACGAGGCGGATGTGGAAGTGATGATTGATACATATGTCATGAATCTCCTTTAGCACAAGACTCAAGCATAAAATTAAGGAAAAAAATAAAAGATAAACTTATTGTGACTGCATAGAGATGTGTTTCTTATTGTTGATAAGGTATCCTATTAGTCACACATGTTCTGAGTACATCATTAATGATTACGTCTTTTAACAGCCCACCAGAAAATTCTAGTTGTCAGTGGATTCAAGCATTATAAGAGCATCTATGTTTTCACCTAAGGTACATGTAATGTAAATCAAGACACTTCAGAAGCTAAAGAATCTCATACAACTGCAAAATTTCTAAACAGTTCCCAATGGATGACAATTACACACCACAAAGCAATGGCCAAATGAGTGTTCAAGATGCACAAGTGGCTGTGGTTATGGTGCCACTTCCGGCACAAGGCCATCTCAACCAGCTTCTCCACCTCTCAAGGATCATCACCTCGTAGAACATCCCAGTGCACTACGTTGGCGCAACCACTCATATTCGCCAGGCTAAGTTTCGTGTCCATGGTTTCGACCCTCTCACAACTAAAAACCTACACTTTCATGAAATCCCTACTCCACATTTGGGTCCTCAGAGATGCTGACAAAGGAGATGTTTTTGCTGGTGAAGAAAGGAAAGCTCAGCTGCCTGAAGGTTATGAAGAGAGGCTAAAAGGAAGAGGAATTATTGTAAGAGATTGGGCACCTTAGTTGGAAATATTGGCGCATCCTTCCACAGGTGGTTTTATGAGTCATTGCGGATGGAATTCGTGCATGGAAAGCATTTCCATGGGAGTTCCTATAGCAGCCTGGCCAATGCATTCAGATCAACCAAGGAATTCTCAGCTGATAACAAAGGTTCTGAAAATCGGCCTGAATGTAAGACATTGGGCACATCGAGATGAACTGGTTACATCAGAAATAATTGAAAATGCTATGAGAACTTTGATGGATTCCCCTGAGGGAGATGAGATGAGGAAGAGAGCAGCAGAACTAAGCATTGGTGTCAAACAATCAGTCATGGATGGGGGAGGTAACAGTACGGAGATGGATTCTTTTATCGCACACATTACTCGAAAACTTTCTCATTTGAATTGAACAGTTGGTTGCACACTGCCATCCAGTTAGCTTACATGGTACAACCTATGAGACTGTATCAATGAATCCAAGTGGGTTCAGTGCCCTCCCTACTGGCCTCTATTTATGCACATCACGCATGTATGTTAAAGAATAAAACCCTTTTTCCTTTGAGTTCCTTGTATTTGCTAGTATAAAATTGAAGCCCCTCCTTTACTAGCAACTAGTTCATTTGGGTATCTGAAGCTGTTTGTGTATTCTTTATAGATCCGAAATGAATTTATTCTGTCATATCTAGGAAAAGGTCCAACTTGATATTCTTTTTTCTTACTCACCAGAGTCTCAAGTTCAAATCTTGGCACATCTTCTTACTCTTTTGTTGATTTCTCGGTCTTCTATATGACTAGCCAAGTAGTCATATTCATCCAGTATGTCATCGGCATAAAAGAGGTCTATATCTCGTTAAACTTCTCTACATTTCCAAATCCTAAGCTTGGGTTATTTGTAACGCCCCGAAGTTTTTCCTAGCTAAATTTTTGTCCCTAAATATCAAGTATTGGCTTCTAGAATGATTTATACTTATTTCCCTGTGAAATTCCTTAGATTTCAACTTTTCATTACGTAGATGATCGAATAAGTTTTCCGTCGACATAAGATTCGTCAAAACGGACACTCGGTGAAGGAGTTATGGTTAATTTAAGTCCTAGTCGTAAAACATCGTCATTCCTGTCCTTGGCGCGTCGCGGAGGGGGTGTAAATGACGATGGTCAATTTTCAGTGAGACTCCGTGATGGTGGCGCATTGCGGAGTGGGCCAAATTTCCATTCGTCAATTTCCAGTGAACCACCGCGATAGTGGCAAGTCGCGGTGGCCCATAAGATCGGGTTCCCATTTAAATTTTTCTTGTTTCGTTCAGAAGTTAACAAGGGTAGTTTGGACTTTTTTCCAGTCTCTTAAAATGTCCTAATAGGAGATTAAAACCTCTACAAGAATAATATGCGACATTCTCAGGATTTCCCTCAAAACAAAAACCCTAGTTCATATACTTCTCCTCCAAGAAACTCAAGATTCAACTTTGGGTTTTCGAAATTGATCGGAGATTTGGAATCCCCAAACATTAGGCTTCAAGGATCAGCCATTATTCTTCATAATCGAGGTACGTGGGGTTTTTCTAAAATCTCATGGATATAGAAATCATGTTTTTAAGAAAAGGATTTTCGAATTTATGAATAAATTCATGTTTTAGAAGTTTTGATGGTATTGTTTTGGTCTTTAGGCCTTCCCCCAAATTGATTTGAATTGCATATATGTACGTATGCATTGAAAACCGTGAATTGTGAATCGAGAGCATGAAATATATAATCTCCCTCTCCCATTACTTTATTATTTGATTTACAAGTTATGAATCCTTACATTTCATGATTTACAGAATGATTCAAGATACTATTTGTCTTATGTGAAGTTCATGATGATTAAGAATGGAAGAGAGGAATGCTTTAATGACTGTAAATGTTGAGATTGATAATCAAAGAAACTTCAGGAATGTTTTTGAGAAGTTGGCCGCTACTTATTGAAATTGTTGAATGAATGGAAAGCCTTTGTATGATTTTTGACTTATGATTTGAGATATGACTCTTCTTACACTATATGCATGATCAAGTGGCCTGAACATTGCTTTAGAATAAAATAATCATATATGGCTCAGAATAATGACTTGCAAGTCTTGGTATGATGATACCAACTCACACAATGCCATAACTGACACAGACTAATACATAAATCAGACTTTCCTATTTTAGAATTTCAGAATGATGCATGTTCAGAAAAGGCTAAAATAGGGCATAAAGAGATGTTAGGTGGTTTCCTGAAGAGGGCACGAGTTCAGATAACTCATTGCCCAAAATCGTGATTTGCCGATCTGGGTATATTATATTACGTTGGCCTAGTGCCGTGTGGCGTATCAAAATCAGAGACTCCAACCCTTGCGGTATACTTGGGTTGGGGGGTTCCCCGCTGAGTCAATGGTGGATTTCATATAGCCCGTAAAATATCAGAGTTGTAGGAGAGTGCCACCTAACTCAGAAGTAATACACAGAGCAGACATTGCATTGACAAAAATAATTTATAATTTTCAGAAAAATGCCCATGTGTTTTGAGAACTGTTTATGCATGATGTTTTAACAACTTGCTCTCCACTATTTTACTTATATAAAAGTTTTATTTTTAATTACTTTGCGTACTAGTACATTGTATTGACCCCCCTCCCCCTACCTCTCAGGTTCTGAGGCTCAATCTAGGGGTCCAGATAAGCAGTAGATTTCATCAGACAGAGTTGCAGTGTCCAGTTGGTGAGCCTTCTATATTCTGGAAGGCCTGTTTATTTTCAGACAATTATTAGTGGTTACGGTTTTGGTCTACTGAGGTCCTTGTCCCAGCTTTCAGATTTTGTTAGAGAGTATGTAATAGAGATTTCGCAGACTATTTGCAGATGTTGCTAGTTAGTTTTGGATTTCGTTCTTCAATGCTAAATTCATATTAGATTTATGACCATGATTCCGTCTTGCTATAATTTCCGTATCTCCTTATTTACGTATGAATGGTGTATATAATTTCAAGATAGAAGGGTGTCTGGGCCTTTATAGTTTGGGATGCTCGTCATGGTCAGGGTCTCGGTTCGGATCATGACATTATTCCTATCTATGGAAGTTCAGGATTGAATATATCAATGCCAGTTGCTAATCTAAGCAACAACCTAGGGCTAAAGAAGGATCATTATCCATAGTTGTATTTGGTTAGAAATGTTGCAGCCTATTTCAATCCTATTGGACTCAACACAGCTCCATATCTACCAAATTTTCCGCAAATACCAAAAACATATTTTGTATAGGATTGAACTCAATTAAACTAATATTCCCTCCGTCCCAATTGTAACACACTAGTTATTCCAGATGCTCACCAAATCTAAAAAAAAAAAAAAAAGCAAAGGTCACCCATTAATATTTCTTGGCCAAACCGGTAAAGATACATTACTTAATGCTCCATCCAAGAGAGAAACCCAAGTCCTAGTAGCCCAGCCAAACGCTGATTCAACATAGATTCTACATCTTAATTCAAGTGTATTACTATCTTTTTTGGCTGGTCTCAAAAAGAGTGTATCTTTTTATATTTAGTAAGGTTTTCAATTACCACACTCTACATGACTCGTCTAAGACCATAAGATTTGAAAGACTACAAACATATTTAATTACAGACTACATGATTCAAAAGTCTCACTTTGTTTCTTAAATCCATGCCTAGTCAAACTAAGACACTTAAACTGAAATGAAGGGAGTACAATTCTTTACGACATTGACAAGTAAATTTAACTAGCCACATAAAAGAGGGTTCTTGTACCTGAACAGATGCAGGAGGTGGGTGGTTGTGTATCACTAGCCTAATTTTTCAAATTACCAACCTTGCCTAAGTTCAATTCAACTATACTAATTGAGAGGTGGGTGGTTGTGTATCACTAGCCTAATTTTTCAAATTACCAACCTTGCCTAGGTTCAATCCAACTATACTATTTGAGCAAAAGTTACTGAATTTAGCTCCCGTAGTCGAGCTTCTAGACTTGCCACTGGTCATTTTTTTTTATAACATGGTGTCCGGCCCCTAGTACTCATGGTGCTCAACTAATGTCATTAACCATTAAGTCATCCACACCCTTGGGTGCGCTCCTAGTCCTATTTCGTCCGACCCTACTTATAAAATTACTGTGTATATTATTGTTGTAAGTTGGATGTTAGCCCACAGTTCTCGAGGTAGGCTCGGGCCCGAGCGCGGTTAGCGCCAAAAATCAACTGACGGCCCCCCAGTGAGATGTGGAGTAGGTGAGAATGGACTGGCAGGGCTATTTGGGTGGTCAAACGGGTGAAATAGCATTAACAGGCCATTTTTGGGCTAATTCGGTAGGTGTTAGCCCACGATTCTTGAGGTGGGCTTGGGACCCAAGTGCGGTTTGGGCCAAAAATCAACTGATGGATTGCCAACGGGATGTGGAATGGGTGAGGGTGGTCCAATGGGGTCAACGGGGCCATTTGGGTTAACAAACGAGTGAAATGGTACAAACGGACTATTTTTGAGTGAATTCGATCAGTGTTAGCCAATGGTTCTCGAGGTGGGCCGGGGGCCCTAGCGTGATTACGGCCTAAAACTAACTAGCTCCCCTGACGGGGTATGGAACGGGTGAGGGTGGCCCGACGGGGCCATTTGGATGGTCAAACGGTCAAAACGGCACAAACAGGGCATTTTGGGCCAATTTGGTGGGTGTTAGCCTATGGTTCTTGGGGTGGGCCGGCGACGCGGGCGCAGTTTGGGTCGTAAATTGATCATCGGCAACTAGCACTATGAAGCATGTGAGGGAGGCCCGGCGGGGCTATTATGGTAGTCAAATGAGCAAAATAGTAAGAACGAGCCATTTTCAAGCTAATTCGGTGAGTGTTATCCCATGATTCTTGGGGTGGAACCGAGTTCGAATGCGGTTTGGGCTAAAAACCGATCGACATCCCCTCAATGGGGTGTGGAGCAAGTGAGCGTGGCTCATCGGGGTTGATGGGGCTATTTGGGTGGTCAAACAAGCGAAATGGTGCGAACGGGCCATTTTTGAGCCAATTCTGTAGGTGTTAGCCCATGGTTCTTGGGTGGGCCTAGATCTTGAGCACGGTTTGGGTCAAAACCTGATCGGCGACCCCCAATCGGGATGTAAAATGGGTAAGGGTAGTTCTATGGGGCCATTTAGGTGTTCAAACGGGTGAAACGGCGCGAACGGGCCTTTTTCGAGCCAATTCGGTGGGTGTTAGCCTACAGTTCTCGGGGTGGTCCTGGGGCTCGGGTGCGGTTTATGCTAAAAACTAATCGGTGTACCCCTGGGGTGTGTGGAACTGGTAAAAGTGGGTTGATGGGATCCAGCTGGGCCATTCGGGTGGTCCAACGGGCGAAACGACCTAACGGACCATTTTGGGCCATTTCGGTGGGTTTTATACTACGATTCTCGAGGTGGGCGTGGGTCCTGGGCACAATTTGTGCTGAAAACCAACCACGGCCCCCCGACGGGGTGTGGCATGGGTGAGGGTGGCCCGATGAGGTCTGTGGGGCCATTTGGGTTTTCAAACGCACACAAACGGGTGGTTTTCAGCCCAATTCGGTGGGTGTTAGCCCATAGTTCTCGAGGTGGTCTTGGGGCTCGGGCACAGTTTAGGACAAAAACCAACCACAACCCCATATCATGGTGTGGAGAGGGTGAGGATGGCCCGGCGGGGCTATTTAGGTGGTCAAACTGGCGAAAGAGCGTGAACGGGCCATTTTTAGGCTATTCGGTGGGTGTTTGCTCATGGTTCTTGGGGTGGGCCTGGGGCTTCAGCACAGTTTGGGACAAAAACCAATCGACAACCCCTTGATGGGGTGTGAAGTAGGTGAGGGTCTCCCGGCGGGGGTCAACGGGGTGGTTTGGACGGTCAAGCGAGTGAAATAACGCAAATAGGCTATTTTTGGGCCAATTCGGTGTGTTAACACCCACAATTCTCGAGGTGAGCCCGAGGTCCGCGTGCGGTTTCGATTAAAAACCGAACGATGGTCCCCAGATGGGGTGTGGAGTGGGTAAAGGTGCCCGACGGGATTAATGGGGCCATTTAGGTGGTCAAATGGGCGAAAAGGCACGGACGAGCCATTTTCAGGCCAATTCGGTGAGTGTTAGCCCAAGATTCTCGAGGTGGGACCGGGAATGGTTTAAGCCAAAAATTGATTAGTGGCTCTCTAGCGGGGTGTGGATCGGGTGAGAGTTGCTCGACGAGATCATTTGGATGGTCAAACGGGCCAGACAGCATGAACGGGGCCATTCTCGGACCAATTTGGTGGTTGTTAACCCACAGTTCTCGGGGTGGGCATAGTGCCCAGGCACGTTTCGGTCAAAAACTGATTAGCGGCCCCCAATAGGTTGTGGAGCAACTCAGGGTGGTCCGACGGCGGTGAGGCCATTTGGGTGGTCAAACGGACGAAACGGCACGAATGATCTATTTTTGGGCCAATTCGGTGAGTGTTAGTCCACAGTTCTCATAGTGAGACCAGGCCCGAGCGCAATTTGGGCTAAAAGCCGACTGGCGGCCTCTCGGCGGGCTAGAAAAATATTTATCTACACCAACAACAGTTTAAGGGAAAAACATGTGTTTCAGAGGCAGTGACAGAGCCAACATCTTAACTAAGGGGGTTCAAAATTGAAAAATGTGAACAAAAGAAATAGTCGAAGAGGGTTCAACGTTTGCTATATATACATGAAAAATAATTTTAAGCTTGAATAAATAGTATAATTTTCCGTCGAAGGGGTTTAGATGAACCCCTCACTATTAGCTAACTCCGCCACTGCTCAGAGGATAACTACTTACGGGTGAGTAAATCAAGTTACAACATAACTTTCCACTACTTCTTAGGAAGTTTATAACTCAGAAAATACTTAATAGAAAAGATAAACTGATTGTGAATGCATAGATTTATATGGTTATAAAAAAAAAATACACAAAATAACATGTCCTTTGTACTTCCCTCTCTTTTATTTGCCTCCATCCCTTTGTTAAGTTAGCTCCTAATTGATCCTTAAGCGAGAGATTATTTAGTATTAGAATAAAATGGAACTAAACAGAGCGGATAGGTGATTAATCAAATAGCCAATCTCAGATAGTTGGGCATCGAGGCTGCACTATTTTTGAGTTTTTGTCTTGATTTTCTTACCACAGTTTTAATTTTCTTTAAAATCTTTCAATATTTGTCAAATCTCTTTCTTGGAAGGAAGGTTTTGGACATTTATAAATAGAATACCATTCTCATATGATATAATTTAATAATAATTGATCTTATTGATATTGAAGGGGTTACAGCTGTATATATAGAGAACTGAAGAATAACTAATTACAGAATAACCCAGATGTATTTAATAATTATATATGTAGTCTATTATCCCCCCGCAAGCTGATCAGCGGTAACGAGGGGCAGCTTGGAGCAGAGATACTGAAAAGGCTGTAACGGAAGAGGCTTGGTGAGAATATCAGCAAGCTGGTCAGTAGATGGGACATAGTGCGTGACCATCGTTCCTGCAAGTACCTCATCGCGAACAAAGTCACAGTCGGACCCAACATGCTTCATACGATCATGAAGGACTGGATTTTTGGTACACAAATAGTAGACTGATTGTCACAATAAATCTGTGGTTTCGTCGGGGGAATGCCAAGTGCATCTGTAAGGTATCGTAACCACATGGCTTCAGCAACACCCGCAGCCATGGCACGATATTCTGCTTCTGTGGAGGAACGGGACACTCGCGTTTGCTTCTTGGTGCACCAGGAAATCAGATTCGGTCCCATCATAACAATATATCCAGTAGTGGACTTCCGATCATCTTTGTCGTTAGACCAATCCGAATCAGAAAAAACAGATATATAAAACGAGCCCTTTTGAAATAAAATTCCACATTGAAGAGTACCTTTAAGATAGCGCAGAATGCGTTTCAAGGCCTGAAAGTGTTGTTCTGTGGGAGCATGCATTGATTGGGAGACACGATTGACTGCATATTGGATGTCCGGACGAGTAACAGCAAGATAATGAAGTCCACCGACGAGGCTCCGATATAGTGTAGGATCGGCAAAGGGAGTATTCGGCCCTGGGGATTGGCGGACTGCCATGGGAGTGACCGCGGGTTTGCAGTCTGTCATGCCAGCTCGATTTAGAAGTTCAAGGGTATATTTTGTCTGATGCATCAATATGGTTCCCGATTTGCGGATGAGTTCGAGGCCAAGAAAGAACTCTAGAGGACCAAGGTCCTTAAGTTTGAAGTCACGATGCATAGCCTCAATAATTTCAGTGATGAGTAATGACGAGCTGCCTGTAATAACAATATCATCCACATAGATAAGAATGATGACTGTCCCTCGAGAACAGTGAAGGGTGAAGAGGCTATTGTCATGATGGTAGGTGCGAAAACCAAGACCCTACAGAAAAGTAGAGAGGCGTGTGTACCAGGCACGTAGGGCCTGTTTCAGGCCATACAGTGATTTGCGAAGCTTGCAAACATAGTGAGGACGGTTGGGATTAACATATCCCGGTGGCTGAACCATATAGATGTCTTCCTCAAGATGACCATGAAGAAAGGCATTGCTGACGTCTAACTGATGAAGCGGCCAATCATAGTGAAGAGCAAGAGACAAGACCAGACGAATAGTCTGTTGCTTAACAACAGGGCTGAAGGTCTCCTTATAATCCACACCATACTCCTGATGATACCCTTTTGCAACCAGACGTGCTTTATAGCGAGAAAGAGATCCATCTGAATTTCGTTTGATGCGAAACACCCATTTGCACCCAATAGACTTTCGGTTACTAGGCAGAGGCACAAAATCCCATGTACGTTCTTCATTCAGAGCCTGAAATTCCTCATCCATAGCTTGGCACCAGAAACTATTTTTGGAGGCTTGGTTGTAGGTAGTAGGCTCAGTTATGGGATGTGCATCAAAGGGTATTTGAGTGTGGTAGACTTTGGGTTTGAAGGTACCGGCCTTTGCTCGGGTTGTCATAGGGTGAGTGTTGAGTGGAGGGTGATTAGGAAGGGGTGGTGGAGTTGTATGATGTGTGGACAGGGGTTGGGTGGGGCTGCCGTGGGAGCTGGGATGTAAAGCGGTGGATGGGGTGGCTGTATGTGTGTTAGGAGTATGATGTAGGGAAGTGGTGGATGGTGTGTTAGTCGGCTGGGTGTTCGGGTGGGAGGTTTGGGGGTTCGGGTGGGTGGGTGGGTGGTTCGAGTGGGTAGTGGTGTAGTGGGGTACCGGGTTAGGTGCCGAGTGAGCCGGAGCATGAGCATGTGAAAAGGATGGAAATAATGGCACAATGCCAAGTGGATTGGGGGAGTATGGAGTAGAGGAAAGACTTGTGTAAGGAAATTGTTCCTCCACAAAACGAACATGACGGGAAACATATGTTTTCTGAGATACAGGATCGAAACATTTGTAACCTTTGATAGTGGGATGATAGCCTAGAAAGACACAAGGGGTGGACCGAGGTTGAAGTTTATGTTGAGTGTGTGGACGCAACCAGGGATAAACCAGACACCCAAACGGGCGGAGATGGATGTAGTCGGGTGGATGATTGTAGAGACGGGCATATGGAGTGGAGTTGGAGAGAGTGTGAGTAGGCATGCGATTTATGAGGTAGTTGGCAGTAGCAAGGGCATCAACCCAAAAGGAAACGGGTAAGGTGGAATCATGGAGGAGCGCAACAACTGTTTCTATTAGGTGACGGTGTTTGCGCTCAGCAACGCCATTTTGTTCTGGGGTATATGGACATGAAGTGTGATGAAGAGCCCCTAGACTTTGAAGAAAAACACCAAATGCATTGTTGACAAATTCTTTGCCATTGTCACTTCGAAAAATTTTGATTTTGGCATTAAATTGATTTTGAACCATTCGGTCAAAGTTGACAAAAACAGTATAAGTTTCGGATTTAAATTTCAGAGGATAAAGCCAAGTGAATTTACTGTAATCATCAACAAAACAGATATAATAACGAAAACCTTGAACAGAAGGAACTGAGGTTGGACCCCAAACATCAGAATGAATTAATTGAAATGGCGCAGTGGCCTTGTGTTCAGACAGTGAAAAAGGTAAACGACAAGATTTAGACACTGAACAGGACTCGCAATGTAATTTCTCTGAAAAATTAAAACCTAAGGAAGATAAAATGGATTTGGTGATGGCGGATGATGGGTGCCCAAGCCGGCGATGTCAGGTGGACGAGAGAATGGCTTGACTCACAACAGACGGAGACCTGGATGGAAGAGTGTATAGCCCATGCTCACAGCGGCCCGTGTACCGCACCCGGTTCGTGGTATTGCCCACTATCTGGAAATTGGTGTCATTAAAAATGAGGGTGCAGTTATTATCTTTAGTAAAGCGATAAACAGATAAAAGATTGGATGTGAGGGAAGGGACGTGGTGAAGGGTTGAGAGATGAAATTTACCATATGGGGTATAGACATACCCAGAGCTGGTGTTTGTGATGGGAAGGGATTGACCATTGCCTACTGTAATAGTTTCTGAGCCATGATACGGATGAGGAGCTTGAAGTTGTGAATAATCCGACGTCACATGGGTGTTAGCACCTGTGTCTAGATACCAATCGCCAGATTGAGCGTTTGTGGACGCATGCATCGCCCTTGATCCACCGGACTGGCGATTTACATTCTGCGAGTCATCATAACGATACCAGAAATCAGCCGCAGAATGGCCCCGTTTAGCACAAATTTGGCACGTCGGAAGATCTCGTGTGGGCCCCCACTGGTTTCCTCGTCCCTGTCCGCGGCCTGACTGGAAGCCGTCCCTCGGTGGAGGCCCGCCTCTGCCTTGCTGCCCGGCGTTCCGACGGTCACCGCCACCGCTGCCTCGCCCTTGGTTACGGCGATCATCACCGCGACCCCTGGCCGAGCCCCCGCTGCCAGCCGAGTAAAGAGCCGTGACGCCAGGGGTGGAACTGGCTTCTCCGAGCAGTAATTTGTGTTCCATGTCTAGATTCAATTCTTCTGCATTAAGCCATCCAGACAGTTGATTCAGAGTGATTTCGACAGGTGAGAGGCGAATATGCTGTTTGAGAGAGGAATAGCCAGACGGAAGACCACGTAGCACGGCATTCACCACGTCTCGTTCAGGAATAATCTCGTTCACAGCATCTAGGTCAGACAGAATAGAGGCCACATCATCAAGGTATTGAGTCATCGTCTTCGTTCCCTTCCGAAGAGTATGCAATCTGTCACGCAACTGAAAGATATGAGCCGTGGATACAGAGTTGTACCTTGTGGCTAGTGCGTCCCAAAGTGAAGCCGATGTGAGAAAACCCCGGGCGTGTTTGTGCACAGAGGGGCTAATAACTGCGAGAAGACAGGCTCGGATCTGAGTGTCTACGATCATCCACGGAAGGTAGTCGGGATTTGGGAGCATGACGCCGTCCTCCTCGGCTGTCTCGGGTGGCGGCTTCTCCGCACCGTCAATCCATCCGAGCAGCAAGTTGGCTGCGAGGGCGGTGCGGATGTTAAGTGCCCAGGCCGGGTAGTTGTTGTCAGATAATTTTTCGGGGATGAGATTGTGGAGATTCCTGAGCAGTAATTTTACTTCAGACGGTAAATTTGACAGAGGATCAACAACCTTGTCCATGGCGCCGACCTACGACGGAGGAGGGAGGCCGTGCGGCGTGGTGTAGACGGTGGCGGCGGCGCACACACGTCGGAAAAGAGAGATTAGGGTTTGGGCGGAAGAAGAAACCCTAGCTCTGATACCATGATATAATTTAATAATAATTGATCTTATTGATATTGAAGGGGTTACAGCTGTATATATAGAGAACTGAAGAATAACTAATTACAGAATAACCCAGATGTATTTAATAATTATATATGTAGTCTATTATCATACAACAACACAATATCATCCACAATTTAATCATTAAAGAGTCTTATTTTAAGTTTTTCAATATTATTTCAATATTGTGACTGCATAGATTTTTCAGTCTAGCGGGTTCAGTGTCGTAACTCACGAGGCGGATGTGGAAGTGATAGATTGATACATATGTTATGAATCTCCTTTAGCACAAGACTCAAGCAGAAAATTAAGGAAAAAAAAAAAAAGATAAACTGATTGTGATTGCATAGAGATATGTTTCTTATTGTTGATAAGGCATCCTATTAGCCACACATGTTCTGCCTACATTGATGATTACGTCTTTTAGCAGCCCACCAGAAAATTCTAGTTTTTATTGGATTCAAGCATTTTAAGAGCATCTATGTTTTCACCTAGGCTACATGCAATGTAAATCAAGACACTTCAGGAGCTCATAGAACTGCAAAATATCTAAACATTTCCCAATGGCTGAGGACTACACACCAAAAAGCAATGGGCAAATGAGTGTTAAAAATGCACAAGTGGCTGTGGTTATGGTGCCACTTCCGGCACAAGGCCATCTCAACCAGCTTCTCCACCTCTCGAGGATCATCAGCTCGTATGACATCCCAGTGCACTACGTTAGCGCAACCACTCATATTCGCCAGGCTAAGTTTCGTGTCCATGGTTTCGATCCTGTCACAGCTAAAAACCTACACTTTCATGAATTCCCTACTCCACCTTTTGAAAATCAACCTCCAAATCCTAATGCTTCTCATAAGTTCCCTAGCCAATTAATCCCTTCATTTTACGCAACAATCCATCTCCGAGAGCCAGTGTGCTCTGTTGTACGCCAACTCTTAGGCGCCAATCATAGGAGAGTGATTGTTATTTATGATTCCTTGATGACTTGGGTGGTACAGGATGTAGCAACAATTCCAAATGCTGAGTGCTACCGTTTTAATAGTATCTCAGCTTTCTATATGTATTCATCCAACTAGGAAGCCAGAGGAAAACCTTTCGAGGCTGAAACTGAAATATTTGAGGATATTCCATCAATTGAAGAGTGTGCTACCCCAGAGATATGGGAATTGTGGAATAAACAACAACCCATTGAAGGGAAAATTTGCTCTGGAGAACTTTACAATTCATCCAGAGCAATAGAAGGTTTATACCTTGAATTAGTAGCCAAAGAAGTTAATGGCTTTAATCTATGGGCTATTGGACCATTTAATCCATTGTTGTCTGACCAGAACAAAGACTCAAATAAACGTCATCAAATCTTCAATTGGCTCGACAAACAAGAAACAAACTCAGTAATATATGTGTCTTTTGGAACAACTACTTCCTTGTCTGATAAAGAAATCGAAAAACTTGCCATCGGGTTGGAGAAAAGTATGCAAAAGTTCATTTGGGTCCTCAGAGATGCTGACAAAGGAGATGTTTTTGCAGGTGAAGAAAGGAAAGCTCAGCTGCCTGAAGGCTATGAAGAGAGGTTAAAAGGAAAAGGAATTATTGTAAGAGATTGGGCACCTCAGTTGCAAATATTGGCGCATCCTTCCACAGGTGGTTTTATGAGTCATTGCGGATGGAATTCGTGCATTGAAAGCATTTCCATGGGAGTTCCTATAGCAGCCTGGCCAATGCATTCAGATCAACCATGGAATTCTCAGCTTATAACAAAGGTTCTGAAAATCGGCCTGAATGTGAGACATTGGGCACATCGAGATGAACTGGTTACATCAGAAATAATTGAAAATGCCGTGAGAACTTTGATGGCTTCACCTGAGGGAGATGAGATGAGGAAGAGAGCAGCAGAACTAAGCATTGCTGTCAAACAATCAGTCATGGATGGGGGAGGTAACAATGCGGAGATGGATTCTTTTATCACACACATTACTCGATAACTTTCTCATTTGATTTGAACAGTTGGTTCAGTGCCCTCCCTACTGGCCCCTATTTATGCACATCACGCATGTATGTTAAAGAATAAAACCCTTTTTCGTTTGAGTTCCTTGTATTTGCTAGTATAAAATTGAAGCCCCTCCTTTACTAGCAAATAGTTCATTTGGGTATCTGAAGCTGTTTGTGTAATCTTTATAGATCCGAAATGAATTTATTCTGTCATATCTAGGAAAAGGTCCAACTTGATATTTTTTTTCTTACTCACCAAAGTCTCAAGTTCAAATCTTGGCACATCTTCTTACTCTTTTATTGATTTCTCGGTCTTCTATATGACTAGCCAAGCAGTCATATTCATCCAGTATGTCATCGGCATAAAACAGGTCTATATGTCGTTAAACTTCTCTTCATTTCCAAATCCTAAGCTTGGGTTATTGGTAACGCCCCGAAGTTTTTCCTAGCTAAATTTTTGTCCCTAAAGTATCAAGCATTGGATTCTAGAATGATTTATACTTATTTCCCTGTGGAATTCCTTAGATTTCAACTTTTCATTACGTAGATGATCGAATAAGTTTTCTGTCGACATAAGATTCGTCCAAAACGGACACTCGGTGAAGGAGTTATGGTTAATTTAAGTCCTATTCGTAAAACATCGCCATTCCTGTCCTTGGCGCGTCGTGGAGAGGGTGTAAATGACGACGGTCAATTTCCAGTAAGACTCCACAATGGTGGCGCATCACGGAGAGGGCCAAATTCCCATTCGTCAATTTCCAGTAAGCCACCGCGATAGTGGCGCGTCGCGGTGCCCATAAGATCGGGTTCCCAATTTAAATTTTTTCTGTTTCGTTCAGAAGTTAACAAGGGTAGTTTGGAATTTTTTCCAGTCTCTTAAAATGTCCAAACAGGAGATTAAGACCTCTACAAGCATAATGTATGACATTCTCAAGATTTCCCTCAAAACAAAAACCCTAGTTCATATACTTCTCCTCCAAGAAACTCAAGATTCAACCTGGGTTTTCGAAATTGATCGGAGATTTGGAATCCCCAAACTGTAGGCTTCAAGGATCATTCATTATTCTTAATAATCGAGGTACGCCGGGTTTTCCTAAAATCTAATGGGCATAGAAATCATGTTTTTAAGAAAAGGGTTTTTGGATTTATGAATAAATTCATGTTTTAGAAGTTTTGATGGTATTGTTTTGGTCTTTAGGTTTTCCCCCAAATTGATTTGAATTGCATATATGTACATATGCATTGAAAATCGTGAATTGTAAATTGAGAGCATGAAATATATAATCTCCCTCTCCCATTACTTTATTATTTGATTTACAAGTTATGAATCCTTACATTTCATGGTTTACAGAATGATTCAAGATACTATTTGTCTTATGTGAAGTTCATGATGATTAAGAATGAGAGAGAGGAATGCTTTAATGACTTTAAATGTTGTGATTGAGTAAACAAAGAAACTTCAGGAATGTTTTTGAGAAGTTGGCCACTACTTATTGAAATTGTTGAATGAATGGTAAGCCTTTGCTTGATTTTTGACTTATGATTTGAGATATGACTCTTCTTACACTATATGTATGATCAAGTGGCGTGAACAGTGTTTTAGAATGAAATAATCATATATGGATCAGTATAATAACTTGCAAGTCTTGGTATGGCGATACCAACTCAAACAATGTCATAACAGACATAGACTAATACAGTAATCAAACTTTTCTGTTTCAGAATTTCAGACTGATGCATGTTCAAAAAAGGCTAAAATAGGGCATAAAGAGATATTAGGTGGTTCCCTGAAAAGGGCACGATTTCAGATAACTCATTGCCCAAAATCGTGATTTGCCGATCTAAGTATATTATATTATGCTAGCCTAGTGCCGTGTGGCATATCAGAATTAGAGACTTCAACCCTTGCGGCATATTAGGTTGGGGGCTTCCCCATTGAGTCAATGGAGGATTTCATATAGCCCGTGGAATATCAGAGTTGTAGAGGAGTGTCACCTAACTCAGAAGTAATACAAAGAACAGACATTGCATTGACAAGAATGATTTATGATTTTCAGAAAAATGCCCATGTGTTTTGAGAACTGTTTATGCATGATGTTTTAACAACTTGCTCTCCACTATTTTACTTATAGAAAAGTTTTATTTTGGATTACTTTGCGTGCCAGTACATTGTATTGACCCCCCTCCCCCTACCTCTCAGGATCTGAGGCTTAGTCTAAGGGTCCAGATAAGCAGTAGATTTTATCAGACAGAGTTGCAGTGTCCAGTTATTGGTTCTTCTATATTCCGGAAGGCCTATTTATTTTCAGACAATTATTAGTGGTTACGGTTTTGGTCTACTGGGGCCCTGTCCCAGCTTTCAGATTGTGTTAGAGAGTATGTAATAGAGATTTCGCAGACGATTTGTAGATGTTGCTAGTTAGTTTTGGATTTCGTTCTTCAATGCTAAATTCATATCAGATTTATGACCATGATTCTGTCTTGCTATAATTTCCGTATTTCCTTATTTACATATGAATGGTGTATATGATTTCAAGATAGAAGGGTGTCCAAGCCTTCATGGTTCGGGATGCTCGTCACGGCCAGGGCCTCGGTTCAGGTCATGAAAATCGTATCGGGTAGAGTCTTGTTTATGGGTGTGTAGCGCGCCACACTTATAAGCAGGGTGCTACTAAGCGTTTAGGAATGTTTCCCCTCTTTTTGATCTAGTTCGTGCTTTAGATTCTAATCTGCCTCTAATCAATGCTCTCTTACTTTTCAGAAAAATCGATCATGCCTCCTCGTCGTACTATCGATCAGAATGCACAGACAGATGATGTCCTTCCCACTCACGGGATGCGTACCCATGACAGAGCTCTCACCCCAGAACCTGTTCCTACTCCGGGAGTACCTCCAGCCCCGACCAGTCCATCTCGGGTTCCATGAACCAATGTTAATCATCCCCGACTTCTCTGAGGGATATTTCTAATGCAGAATTCAGACAGTCTATTCATATGCTGGCACAGTTGGTGGCCAATTAGGATCAATGATTGGAAGACGTTGGGTCTACATCTGTTACATCTGAGGCAACTAGGGTGGGTCAGTTCATGAGAATGAACCTGCCCAAGTTTACTGGCACCAAGGTAGAAGAAAATCCATAGAAGTTTATGGATGAGATGAAGAAGATCTTTAAGGTGATACATATGGAGGAGATAAAGGGGTGGAGTTGGTAACTTATCAGCTCAAGGATTTTACAAATCAGTGGTATAACAAGTGGGAGGATGCGAAGGGAAAGAGTGCTGAGCCCACAGTTTGGGGCAAATTTATAGAGCCTTCCTTGATCGGGTCTTTCCTCTAGAGTTGAGGGAAACCAAAGCTGAGGAGTTTATGAATCTGAAGCAGGGAAATATGAGTGTCCAGGAGTACACTTTTAAGTTTATCCAATTATCCCTTATGCACCAGAGATGACTAGCAATATGAGAGCCCGAATGAGGAAGTTTACATCCGACCTTTCAGATGATCTAGTGCTTGAATATCAAGGGGCGATGCTATACAGGGATATGGACTTTGCTAGACTGCTAGTCCATATGCAATAGGTAGAAAAAAAATTGTTGAGTCTAGAGAGAAGGAAAGGCAGGCAAAGAGAGCCAAAACAACATATCAGCATCACAATTTGCCGCAGAGTGGTAAGTAGGGTAATAAATGGTAGAAAAAGAAGAATTGGGGTAATGCACAGTCCACAGGCAGCGCCCAGACCCTCAGTTGACAGAAGATCTCAGAGTTTCCAGACTAATCAGGGATCTAGAGCTCAGGATACTCAGTCATAGGGTAGTGTGGCTCCGAAGCATCATACTTTTCCGCAATGTGAGACTTGTGGTAGGAATCATCCAGGAAGGTGTTAGTGGGGAACATTTGTATGTTATTCATGTGGTCATCCAGGTCACTTATAGAGGTATTGTCCATCTGCTGGAAGGAATGTTGGTAGTGAAAAATCTCAGGGCCCATAAACTCAATTCCAAAGGTTGCTTGTATCATCTTATTTGGGTTAAAGATTCTTACACCGAAAGTCTTCCTCTTAAGTCTGTCCCTGTGGTAAATAAATTCTCGAAAGTCTTTCCAGATGATCTCTCAGGAATACCACCTGATAGGGAGATAGATTTTAGCATAGATGTGTTGCCAGAAACCCGTCCCATCTCTATTCCGCCATATATAATTGCTTCAACAGAGTTGAAAAGGTTGAAAGAGCAACTACAAGACCTCCTAGATAAAGGTTTCATCCATCCTAGTGTTTCTCCCTGGGGTTCACTTATACTTTTCCTGCGAAAGAAAGATGGTTCCCTACGTATGTGCATAGATTACCGCCATTTAAACAAGGTCACTATCAAAAATAAATATCCGCTTCCTACGATTGATGATCTGTTTGACCAACTTCAGGGTGATAAGTGTTTTTCTAAAATAGACCTTCATTCAGGATATCATCAATTGAAAGTTAGGGATCAGGCATTCCTAAGATAGCTTTCCGAACCAGATATGGTCATTATGAATTCCTAGTCATGTACTTCGGGTTAACTAACGCCCCTGTAACCTTCATGGACCTAATAAATAGAGTCTTTCGACAGTTTCTAGACTTGTTTGTCATAGTTTTCATTAATGATATCTTGATTTATTCCAAAAGTGAGGAAGACCGTGCCAATCACCTCCGAATTATCCTCCAGACTTTCAAAGATCATAGGTTGTATGCAAAGTTCTCCAAGTGTGAATTCTGGTTAAATGCTATTGCTTTCTTGGGGAATATTGTGTCTAGTGAGGGGATTAAGGTTGATCCTCAAAAGATTAAGGCAGTGGAGAAATATCCCAGAACCACGACTCCAACCGACATTCTGAGCTTCTTGGGTTTGGCCGGTTATTACAGAAGGTTCGTAGAGAGTTTTTCTTCCATAGATGCACCACTTACTAAGTTGACTCAGAAAAAGGTGAAGTTTTTGTGGTCTGACTCTTATCAGAATAGTTTTGAGAAGTTGAAAGACAAGTTGACTACTTCTCCTATTTTGACTCTTCCAGAGGGTACAGAAGGTTTTGTTGTATACTGTGATGCATCCCGAGTGGGACTTGGGTGTGTTTTTATGCAGCATGGTAAGGTAGTGGCTTATACATCTAGGCAGTTGAAGGTGCATGAGCGGAACTACCCTACTCATGACTTGGAGTTAGCGAATGTGGTTTTTGCACTTAAGATCTGGCGGTACTATTTGTATGGGGTACATGTTGATATATTTACTGACCATAAGAGTTTACAGTATGTTTTTTTGTAGAAAGAATTGAATCTCAGGCAGAGGCGATGGTTGGAACTTTTAAAAGACTATGACATGAGCCTGAGATATCATTCGGGCAAGGCGAATGTGGTAGTCGATGCCCTCAGTAGGTTATCTATGGGCAGTATTTCTCATGTGGGAAAAGAAAAGAGGAAGATGGTGAAGGATATTCACTGACTTACAAATTTAGAAGTGCGACTTTTGGATTCCGAGGATGGAGGAGTGGTTGTTCATGAGATACCTAAATCATCCCTGTGTGTAGAAGTTAACAAGAAGTAGGTTGAAGATCCCATCATGATACAGATCAAGAAAAATGTAGGTTAACAAAAGGTAATGTCATTTGAAATTGGTGGTAATGGTATTTTGAGATACCAGTATAGGTTGTGTGTGCCAAATGTAGATGGTCTGAGGAAGAGAATCCTTGATAAAGCTCACACATCGAGGTATGGTATTCACCCTGGCTCTACTAAGATGTATCATATTCTGAAAACCATTTATTGGTGGAATAATATGAAGTGTGATGTGGCTAACATACTGCCAAGTGTTTGAATTGTCAACAATTTAAAGTGGAATATATGAGGCCAGGTGGTTCTTCTCAAGAGATAGCTTTGCCTTTGTGGAAGTTAGAGATGATTAATATGGACTTTATTACAGGATTTCCGAGGTACCAAAACCAGTATGATTCCATTTGGATGATTATAGATAGGCTGACCAAGTCAGCTCACTTTCTATCTATCAGGACTAATTATTCGAGAGAGGATTATGCCAAGCTGTTCATTGCAAAAATAGTTCGTTTGCATGGGAAACCTGTGTCCATCATATCTGATTCAAAAGGGTTTAGGTACCCAAGTGAATTTGAGCATGGCTTTCCACCCTAAGATAGACGATCAATCTGAGCGCACCACCAGACCCTGGAGGATATGTTGAGGGCCTGCGTGATTGATTTTAAAGGTATTTGGGTAGAGAACTTGCCATTGATAGAGTTCATATATAATAATAGTTTCTATTTCAGTATTAAGATGCACCATTTGAGGCATTATATGAGAGAAGATGTAGGTCTCTGATAGGATGGTATGAAGTAGGTAAGATACAGATGTTTGGGCCTGATCTTGTTAATCAGGCAATGGAGGATGTGAAAGTCATTAGAGAACAACTTAAGAAAGCTCAGAGTCGTCAGAAATCCTACGTCGATGTTAGGAGAAGAGATCTAGAGTTTGAGGTTGGAGATTGGGTATTTCTCAAGGTTTCTCCCATGAAGGGAGTCATGCGATTTGGGAAGAAAGGTAAGCTGAGTCCTCGCTATGTCGGTCCATACCAGATTGTGAGAAGGATAGGTGTAGATACGTATGAGTTAGAATTTCCTGCTAGTTTGGGTTCTGTTCATCTTGTATTTCATATATCTATATTGAAGAAGTGCATTGGAGATCATTCTTTAGTGTTGCCTGTTGAAGAAATCAAAGTGACAGACTCCTTATCCTATGAAGAAGATCCTGTAGAAATTTTGGATCGCCAAGTTAGAAGATTGAGGAGAAAAGAGATAGCCTCAGTTAAAGTGTTGTGGAGAAAATAGAAAATTGAAGAAGCAACTTGGGAATCAGAAGTTGACATGAGAGCTAGATACCCAAAACTTTTTGATCCAGTGGATGACGAAATAGAAGGTACAATCCTTGCTTTATTCTTTCTATGCCATAGTATACTTGAAAATATGATTTTCTATGTCCCGCGTCAATATTCGGGGACAAATGTTTCCAAAGGGGGATATTGTAACTCCCCAAAGTTTTTCCTAGCTAAATTTTTATCCCTAAAGTATCAATAATTGACTTCTAGAATGATTTATTCTTATTTCCCTTTGGAATTCCTTAGATATCAACTTTTCATTACGTAGATGATCGAATAAGTTTTTCATCGACATAAGATTCGTCCAAAACGGACACTCAGTGAAGGAGTTATGGTTAATTTAAGTCCTAGTCGTAAAAAACTGTCATTCCTGTCCTTTGCGCATCGCGGAGAGGGTGTAAATGACGATGGTCAATTTCCAATGAGACGATGGTGGCGCATCACGGAGTGGGCAAAATTCCCATTCGTTAATTTCCAGTGAGCCACCGCGATAGTGGTGCGTCGCGGTGCCCATAAGATCGGGTTCCCAATTTAAATTTTTTCTATTTCGTTCAGAAGTTAACAAGGGTAGTTTGAACTTTTTCCCAATCTCTTAAAACATCCAAATAGGAGATTAATACCTTTACAAGAATAATATACGACATTCTCAAGATTTTCCTCCAAACAAAAATCCTAGTTCATATACTTCTCCAAGAAACTCAAGATTCAACCGTGGGTTTTCAAAATTGATCAGAGATTTGGAATCTCCAAATCGTAGGCTTCAAGGATCAGCCATTATTCTTCAGAATCCAGGTACGCGGGGTTTTCCTAAAATCTCATGGGCATAGAAATCATGTTTTTAAGAAAAGTGTTTTCGAATTTATGAATAAATTCATGTTTTAGAAGTTTTGATGGTATTGTTTTGGTCTTTAGGCCTTCCCCCAAATTGATTTGAATTGCATATATGTACGTATGCATTGAAAACCGTGAATTGTGAATCGAGAGCATGAAATATAGAATCTTCCTCTCCCATTACTTTATTATTTGATTTACAAGTTATGAATCCTTACATTTCATGGTTTACAGAATGATTCAAGATACTATTTATCTTATGTGAAGTTCATGATGATTAAGAATGGGTGAGAGGAATGCTTTAATGACTTTAATGTTGAGATTGATAAACAAAGAAACTTCAGGAATGTATTTGAGAAGCTGTGCGATACTTATTGAAATTGTTGAATGAATGGAAAGCCATTGCATGATTTTTGACTTAAGATTTGAGATATGACTCTTATTACACTATATGCATGATCAAGTGGCCTGAACATTGTTTTAGGATGAAATAATCATATATGGCTCAGAATAAAGACTTGCAAGTCAAGGTATGGCGATACCAACTCAGACAATGCCATAACAGACACAAACTAATACAGAAATCAGACTTTCTTGTTTTAGAATTTCAGAATGATGCATGTTTAGAAAAGGCTAAAATAGGGCATAAAGAGATGTTAGGTGGTTTCCTGAAGAGGACACGAGTTTAGATAACTCATTTCCCAAAACCATGATTTACCGATCCGAGTATATTATGTCGTGTGGCGTATTAGAATCAGAGACTCCAATCCTTACGGAATACTTGGGTTGGGGGCTTCTCCACTGAGTCAATGACAGATTTCATATAGCCCATGGAATATCAGAGTTGTAGAGGAGTGCCACCTAACTCAGAAGTAATACAAAGAACAGACATTGCATTGACAAGAATGATTTATGATTTTTAGAAAAATGCCCATGAGTTTTGAGAACTGTTTATGTATGATGTTTTAACAACTTTCTCTCCACTATTATACTTGTATAAAATTTTTATTTTGGATTACTTTGCGTACCAGTACATTATATTGACCCCCCTCCCCCTACCTCTCAGGTTCTGAGGCTTAGTCTAGGGGTCCAGATAAGCAATAGATTTTATTAGACAGAGTTGCAGTGTCCAGTTGGTGAGCCTTCTATATTCCAAAAGGCCTGTTTATTTTCAGAAAATTATTAGTGGTTATGGTTTTGATCTACTGGGGGTCTTGTCCCAGCTTTCAGATTGTGTTAGAGAGTATGTAATAGAGATTTTGCAGATCATTTGCAGATGTTGCTAGTTAGTTTTGGATTTCGTTCTTCAATGCTAAATTCATATCAAATTTATGAACATGATTCCGTCTTGCTATAATTTCCGTATTTCCTTATTTACATATGAATGGTGTATATGATTTCAAGATAGAAGGGTGTCTGGGCCTTCATGGTTCAGGATGCTCATCACGGTCAATGCCTCGGTTCGGGTTGTGACATTATTCCTGTCGATGGAAGTTCAGGATTGAATATATCAATGCCAGTTGCTAATCTAAGCAACAACCTGGGGCTAAAGAAGGATCATTATCCATAGTTGTATTTGGCTAGAAATGTTGCAGCCTATTTCAATCCTATTGGACCTAACACAACTCCATATCTACCAAATTTTTCGCAAATACCAAAAACATATTTTGTACAGGATTGAAATCAATTAAACTAATAGTCCCTCCATCCCAATTGTAACACACTAGTTATTCTAGATGCTCACCAAATCTAAAAAAAAACAAAGGTCACCCATTAATATTTCTTGGCCAAACCAATAAAGATACATTACTTAATGCTCCGTCCAAGAGAGAAACCCAAGTCTAATTTTTCAAATTACCAACCTTGTCTAGGTTCAATACAACTATACTATTTGTGCAAAAGTTAGTAAATTTAGCTCCCGTAGTCTAGCTTCTAGCCTTGCCACTGGTCATTTTTTTCGATAACGTGGTGTTCGGCCCCTAGTACTCATGGTGCTCAACCAATGTCATTGACCATCAAGCCATCCACACCCTTGGGTGCGCTCCTGGTCCTATTTCGTCCGACCCTACTTATAAAATTATTGTGTATATTATTGTTGTAAGTTGAATGTTAGCCCACGGTTCTCGAGGTAAGCATGGGCTCGAGCGCGGTTATGGCCAAAAATCGATTGAAGGCCCCCCGGAGGGATATGGAACGGGTGAGGATGGCCTGGCGGGGCCATTTTGGTGGTCAAACGGGTGAAACGGTGTTAACGGGACATTTTTGATCTAATCTGGTAGTTGTTAGCCGACGATTCTTGAGGTGGGCTCGAACCCAAATGCGGTTTGGGCCGAAAATCAACCGACAAATTTCTAATGGGATGTGGATCGGGTGAGGGTGGCCCAATGGGGTCAGCAGGGCCATTTGGGTGGACAAACAAGCAAAACGGCACAAACGGATGATTTTCGAGCAAATTCGATCGGTGTTAGCCAATGGTTCTCGGGGTGGGCCAGGGGCCCCAGCGTGATTAGGGCCTAAAACCAACTAGTGCCCCCGACAGGATATGGAGCGGGTGAGGATGGCCCGATGGCGTCATATGGGTGGTCAAATGGGCAAAATGACGCGAACAGGCCATTTTAGGCCAATTATGTGGGTGTTAGACCACGGTTCTTGGGGTGGGACGGACACGATATAACAGCCCAAGCTCACCGGCGCATGCGAAATTGTCTGCTTTGGAGCCTCAGCCCCTCATGATTTGAAAACGCGTCACATACGTTGAAGGTATCCATGCACCTATAAGGCACACTTCGTTCCCCTTCACTACCGATGTGGGATTTGCCTAAGTGAATGCAGGCGTTACGTATCGCCGTCCCTACACTCACCCCCCGTAGGGACTCAGCGTCCTCGCTGAGGTTTGCTCCACCACCGGCACCGGTGCTAGCTCTGATACCATCTTTCTTACGCACAAAAAATACTGGTGCTCCCCAAGGGGACATACTAGGCCTGATGAATCCCTTCTCTAGCAAGTTTTTCAGTTGCTCTTTCAATTCTCGCAACTCTGCTGGTGCCATTCTACTCAAAGGAGGCACCGATGATGACGCAACAGCTGATCCGGTAGGTCGTGTTATACCACCTATGGTCCTGCGTGGGCAATCTCTAGCCATATGCCCCAGCCTACCGCACCAAAAGCAATTGTTCGTTCCAAGACGACATTCGCCAAAGTGAAATCTTCTACATATGGGGCACGGGGGGTGTGGAGGTCTCAATTGACTCATACTCCCTTGCCCTTGATACCCCACTGTTCGCGAACTCTGATTTTCACTGCTTTGCCTGAACTGATTACTTCTGAACCTTTGAAATTGTGGTGGAGCACTAATTGCAGGATATGAAGATAACGGGCTAGGCAATCTATGAGAGAACGAAGGCCTAAAACCTCCCTGAGATGCCATAAACTGCCCTATAGCTCTGGCCCGCTTAGAATATCCTTTTTCTGATTCCAGGGTTCTTCTTCTTTGCCTCTGATCTTCCATCTTCTGAGCGAAAGCTTGTATCCTCGCTATATCCATGTCCTTGTTCAAAGCAGCAATGGTACAATCTCTAACCAAGTATGGTTCCAATCTATCCACATAGTAATGAACTCTGTCATCCATAGTAGCTACCACATTAGAAGCATATCGAGACAAGGAGTTAAATCGAAGACTATACTCCCTTACACTCATATTACCCTAACAAAGATTTAAGAATTGATCTGCACGGGCCTGACGAGTCTCAAATGGAAGATAATGATCAATAAATTCATCTTTGAACTTTCCCCACGTATTTGGAGGTGCATCAATACCCCTAGATCGTTTCCAATCCTCGTACCACAACATAGCCTCTCCTTTCAGTCTATATGCTGCTAGCTTAACCATCTCTTTACCGGATATGTGCATAACATCTAGAGCCCTTTGGGTTTGATCGACAAAGTCCTGAGGGTCTTCATTAATATCTGATCCGGTAAAAATAGGAGGATCCAGTTTCAGAAAATCCTATGTCCGAAGGCTAGCTGCTCTATCCGTACCACTAGAACCCGTGGTAGGAATAGCTTGCCCTTGAACTTGACCGGAAACTATACGCGTCAGAAGTTGTACTGCATCCCTCAAATCTCGATCAACAACATTAATAGATGGCCCTTCCGGAGGAGAAGAAGCTCCTGATATATGCTCAGCTTGAGACTCACTTTGTTCAGCTTGTGCCGGTGGTGACTTACTAGTACCTTCTCCGGCCACTACATCCACTCGCTTCCACTTATTCTTTCTCCTTGTAACCGGCATCGTTACTATAATAAATAAAAAAAAACAATTGGATTAAGCGATCGATTATGACTTTATCTCTAATATGGGCTCTATTGCACGATCTAAGAAATGGAGAGTGGAAACAATCCCTAAATGTCCAATAGCCTCCTGTTTAAAGATGTGGTGCACAACACACCGATAAAAGAGATTCTATGAAGACACGGCTTTGTAGACTCACTAGGATGAACTTCTTTGATACCACTTCTGTCATACCCTAAATCTCATTGGAGCGGACTGGCACCCGTAGCCGAGGAGGCTCGGAAGAACCCGTTCATAACCTATACTTTAACATTTACATTACTTATGAAAATTAGAAATTTGGGCAGCACTTCGTTGTAAATAGAAGAAAACGGTACCTGTATCAGCCCAGCAGACACGCATAAATATATATATAAACAGTAATTGGTCGTTAGAGCCATCACGTCTATCAACCAAACACTCCTATGGCTGTACAATATGTCTACAAAAGCCTCTACATAGATACACAACTGAGTTAGGGTCGGGACAAACTCCCGCCCACAAAAGACTTTTATACAAATACCAAAAATACATAGAGAAACGACTTGGGATGCCCCGAAACAACTGGAGCTCACCACTAACAACAGAATGTCCTGGCTCTTACTGCGGAGGTGTACAACCTGAAGTACCTATTCCTGCAGGCATGAATACAGGTCCCCGTGAGGGACGTCAGTACGGAAATATGTACTGAGTATGTAAGGCAGTGAGTATCAAGATGAGATACAAAATATCAACAGAACCCAGATACCAGTGAATAAACAGTATGAGTAGACCACACTTAAAAGAGCTGATGGGATACCTGCACATTACTTCCATATCATTACTTCCCGTAATTCTTATCAATACATAACATATGTCAAACAATGGTCAACTGATCAGTGGTACTAATACAATACATCAAGGACCACCCCTGGAATAGCATATATACATAATCTTTATAATACAATGGCCAACTGATCAGTGGTACTAATACAATACATCATATCATCAATTTAAAATACAGACATTCCATTTCTTAATTCAATTAATCTTTGAGATTGGTTACTTTGTGGTCACACCTTATGGAACTTGAAACCATGATACCTCAATAGGAAAAATATGTAAATAGGTAATCAATATCATGAAAATGAAGTAGAGAATCATGGATACCTCATAAACCATTTCGGAGTCAACAATAGTATATGGACATTTTTTTGACTAGCCGGACATCTTAAAAGTGAAATCAAGTTCAATTGGTAGTGTCGACGATCATATGATGTTATTATGTGTCATGTATCGTAGGACAATGTTGGAAACTTACTTGAGAGTGTCATGGGTCATTATTCATGCCAAAGATTAGATAGAGTATGTCTTACATACCTTGATATAACCACTTCAATACAAGTCCAACTTGACTTCCCGTACTCTTCGAACACTTATCTACAATAAGTCATTTGTGGCAAACTAGTATTAGCAACCAAACCTTACCATTTAGGTATTAACTTCACCAAATAATGTCTAGGAAGTAATCCTTTAACTCATCAATAACAGTGCTACATACATCCTCTTATACTCTTATTACATTCACCTATCATGCATTTTCATGAAATATCCCTCAACATCACTCTTAGCCTTTATTTCCCTTCTTAATCACCATCCCATACCAACATGATCACTAGGCATACATAACCACTAATATAATCGTATATCACCACAATTCATCCTCCATAATCCAATACAACAACTTCCATAATTTACTACTAACAATTTATACAAAACAATTCATAACTATGTTTCTGGTTATCTTCCAACATCAAGACCATACTCATAATCCTTTATCAATATTTATTCATGGATAAGAATCAAGAATAAACAATATTCATACCTTAACAATGAACTCTTTCATTTAGAATCCTCCTTACATAACCATGGGGTGCTTCTCGAAGCTTTCGAGATGGTGAACACAACTACGGAACCAATTCGAATTTTCTACGGTTGAATCACAAAATATTTGAAGTTGAAATTAGGCTAGGGTTTCACCTTCTCTTGATAATTGGATGATATATGATATATATGAGGCTAAGTGTAGGTTTATAAAGACCCATTTTCGTCCAAGAGGTAATAGAAAATGACCATTTTGCCCTAAAAATTTAAATAAATCCGAATCTGTCCCCAGTGGACAGTTTTGACAGGCTGAAGTAAATCGATCATAACTCTTTGCTCCAGTATCGGATTTGGGTGAAATCAATTGAATTGGAAAGATAATTTAAAGGGCTTTCATTTTCATATAAAGTATACCACCCAGTTCTTCCTGTACAAGGAGTTATGGTCGTTTAAAGTTGACCCAAAAATCTGTCCCACAATTCTGTTTTTTTTTTTGATAGGCTGTAGTAAAACGGGTATAGCTCCTTACTCAGACATTGGATTTTGATGAAACCAATTTCATCGGAAAGAAGACTCTCGGAGATTTTCGTCGATATATAGCAGCTCACACAGTTCTTTTCGTACAAGGAGTTATGATCGTCTAAATTTGATCCAAAAAAATAATTGCCTAGCTGCAGTAATTTTCCTGCAGATTTACTGTTCACAGGCTTCCCGGCCACCGTTTTGAAATTTCGAATGTGCTCGCTTATATGAAATACTCCTCTGTTTTGGGCAAACTTTATATCGTTGGAAAGATTATTCCAATACCTGCACATACAACTATTGACGGGATACTTCCGAACACCATAAACTTAATTTAATCCATACGCAAGCTTTTAGGACTCCATATAATCGCGATAAGTGTACGAAAAAATTTATGGGGTGTTACATTCTCCCCCCCTAAGAACATTCATCCTCGAATGTTAGCATAGTTACTCAATTAAGATATGTCCAAGCTTACAATTAACATATTCATCATCATAACACACTTGCATAAAAATAAACACTTACTTGTTATTGTTCTTCTTCGATCTCATGAACTTCCTCCTCATCGTTGAATAGGTAAGGGTACTTAATCTTCATCGCTTCCTCGGCTTCCCATGTGATCTCCTCAACTTGTTGATTCCTCCAAAGTACTTTTACCGATGCTATCTCTTTATTCCTTATCTTTTTAATTTGGCGATCAAGAATAGCAATAGGCATTTCTTCAAAAGTGAGATCTTCTGTAACTTGTACATCTTCCGTAGTAGTGATGTGCGATGGATCTCCGATGTACTTGCGAAGCATCGAAACATGAAATACAGGATGAACTGCTGAGAGCTCTTGAGGTAGCTCTAACTCATAAGCAACTTGTCCAAATCTATGAATGATCTTGTATGGACCTATGTATCGTGGACTTAACTTTCCTTTCTTGCCAAACCTCATCACTCCTTTCATTGGTGATACTTTCAAGAATACCCAATCGTCGATAGAAAACTCAAGTCCTCTTCTTCTAACATCCGCATAAGATTTGTGTCGACTTTGAGCTGTTTCAAGCCGTTGTTGGATCACTTTAAACTTCTCCATTGCTTGATAAACAAGATCCGGTCCAAAAAAGACCGCATCACCTGCTTCAAACCATCCTATTGGCGATCTACACTTTCTTCCATACAATGCTTCATATGGTGCCATTTTGATACTTGAATGATAGTTATTATTGTAGGCAAACTCGATAAGAGGTAGGTGATCATCCCAGTTGCCTTTGAAATCTAATACACATGCTCTTAGCATATCTTCAAGTGTATGGATGGTACGTTCCGCTTGTCCGTCCGTTTGAGGATGAAAAGTCGTACTTAGATTTACTTGTGTCCCCAAACTCCTTTGAAAAGACTTCCAGAAATTCGCGGTAAATTGGGCTCCTCGATCGGATATAATGGAAATTGGAACTCCATGTAACCGAACGATCTCCTTAATATACAACTTCGCATACTCTTCCGCCGTATAAGTTGTCTTAATTGGTAAGAAATGCGCAGATTTGGTAAGCCTATCAATGATCACCCATATGGAATCAAACTTCCGATATGTACGAGGCAAACCCGTGATGAAATCCATATTGATCTTGTCCTACTTCCAGACTAGAAGATGTATACATTGCATGTAACCACCGGGTTTCTGGTGTTCTACTTTGACTCTTTGACAATTCAGACATTCAACTACAAATTCGGCAATATTCTTCTTCATGTTATTCCACCAATATATTGTTTTCAAATCTTGATACATCTTAGTCGACCCTGGATGGATGGAATACCTTGAATAGTGTGCTTCTGTCATAATTCTCTTTCTTAGCTCAACTACATCAGGTACACATAAACGATTCTGACACTGAAGCACTCCTTCTCGTGTAATCTCAAATGCCTTTGTCGTGCCACTCCGCACATCCTTCTTAAGCTACAATAAAATTGGATCTGCATACTGCTTCTCTTTCACTTCAGCTATCAATGAAGATTTCGCTGCATTACGTACAATAACCTCTTCATCTGGAGTTTCAAGAAGTCGAACTCCCAAATTAGCTAGTTGGTGAAGATCCTTAATCATCCCCTGCTTTTCTATAGATGCCATTTTAGAATTACCACTCAGTGCATCCGCTACCACATTCGCTTTCCCTGGATGATACAAGATATCAACATCGTAATCTTTCAACAATTCAAGCCATCTCCGCTGCCTCATGTTTAGATCTTTCTAACTGAAGATATATTGCAGGCTCTTATGATCGGTATATATGTCAACATGAACCCCATATAAGTAGTGGCGCCATATCTTCAAAGCAAATACAACTGCAGCTAGCTCAAGATCATGTGTGGGATAATTCCTCTCATGTGGTCGCAACTGTCTAGAGCCATAGGCTATTACTCTACCATGTTGCATTAATACGCATCCTAAGCCACTTCTCGAAGCATCACAGTACACTGCATACCCTTCTGTGCCTTCAGGAAATACCAATACCCGTGTAGAAGTCAACTTGCTCTTCAGATCTTGGAAACTCTTTTCACAGGCATCATTCCATTAAAACTTGGAGGCTTTATGCGTCAACTTAGTCAAGGGTGCAGAAATAGAAGAAAAACCTTCAACAAACCTTCTATAATAACCTGCCAACCCGAGGAAACTACGAATCTCCGTAGGCGTCGTGGGTCTTGGCCAATTCTTCACAGCCTCAATCTTCTGAGTGTCAACTTTTATGCCTTCACTGGATACAATATGGCCCAAAAATGCCACTGACTTGAGCCAAAACTCACATTTAGAAAACTTCTCATACAGCTTACGATCACGAAGAATCTGCAACGCCTGCCTCAAGTGATTAACATGGTCCTCTTCTTATCTAGAGTAGACCAGAATATCATCTATGAAAACTATCACAAACACATCTAGAAACGGCTTAAACAGCCTATTCATCAGATCCATAAAAACTGCGGGTGTATTTGTCAGCCCGAATGACATAACCAGGAATTCATAATGACCATACCATGTTCGGAAAGCTGTCTTGGGTATATATTTATCCTTGACTCTCACTTGATGATAGCCTGATCTCAAGTCAATCTTGGAAAAACACTGGACACCCTGCAACGGCGATACGTAACGCCTGCATTCACTTAGGCAAATCCCACATCGGTAGTGAAGGGGAACGAAGTGTTCCTTATAGGTGCATGGATACCTTCAACGTATGTGATGCGTTTTAAAACCGTGAGGGGCCGAGGCTCCAAAGCGGACAATTTTGCATGCGCCGGTGAGCTTGGGCTGTTACAGAGTAGTGTAGGGACGGCGATACGTAACGCCTGCATTCACTTAGGCAAATCCCACATCGGTAGTGAAGGGGAAAGAAGTGTGCCTTATAGGTGCATGGATACCTTCAACGTATGTGACGCGTTTTAAAACCGTGAGGGGCCGAGGCTCCAAAGCGGACAATTTCGCATGCGCCGGTGAGCTTGGGCTGTTACAGATGGTATCAGAGCCAGCACCGGTGCCGGTGGTGGGGCAAACCTCAGCGAGGACACTGAGTCCCTACAGGGGGTGAGTGTAGGGACGGCGATACGTAACGCCTGCATTCACTTAGGCAAATCCCACATCGGTAGTGAAGGGGAACGAAGTGTGCCTTATAGGTGCATGGATACCTTCAACGTATGTGACGCGTTTTAAAACCGTGAGGGGCTGAGGCTCCAAAGCGGACAATTTCGCATGCGCCGGTGAGCTTGGGCTGTTATACGCGGTTTAGGTTATAAATCGACTAGCGGCACCCCAGCGAGATGTGAAACACATGAGGGTGGCCCAGCGGGGCTATTATGGTGGTCAAATATGCAGAATGGCAACAATAAGCCATTTTTAAGCTAATTCGGTGGGTGTTATCCCACGATTCTTGGGGTGGAATCGAGTTCAAATGCGGTTTGGGCCAAAAATCAACCAACAACCCCTCAATGGGGTATGGAGCAGGTAAGCGTGGCTCGGCGGAGTCGATGGGGCCAATTTGAGTGGTCAAACAAGCAAAACGGTATGAACGGGTCATTTTTAGGCCAATTTTGTATGTTTTAGCCCACGATTCTTGGGGTGGGCCCAGAGCTCGAGCACGGTTTAGGTCAAAAACTGATCGGCAACCCTCCAACGAGATGTAAAATGGGTGAGGGTAGTTCGACGGGGTCGACGGGTCCATTTAGATGGTCAAACGGGTGAAACGGCGCGAACGGGTCATTTTTTAGCCAATTCAATGGGTGATAGCCTACAGTTCTCGGGGTGGTCCTGGGGCTCGGGAGCGGTTTATGCTAAAAACCAATCGATGTGCTCCCAAAGGGGTGTGGAGCTGGTGAAAGTGGCTCGATGAGGTCCAGCTGGGCCATTCGGGTGGTCCAACGGGTGAAACAACACAAACGGACCATTTTCGGGCTAATTTGGTGGGTTTTATACTACGGTTCTCAGGGTGGGCGTGGGGCCCAGGCGCAATTTATGTTGAAAATTGACCATGGACCCCCGACGGGGTGTGGCTGTTGGGTTAAAAGTGTGTATGAAGTGTGAATGGAAAATGGAAAATTGTGGAGGAAAGGAGACACCCAATTTAGAAAGTGTACTCCAAATTGGAAAGTCCACTAATTCTCCCACGTTGGTGGGAGAAGGGAACTTTAGAGTATTTATAATAAGAACATTTACTCCACATGGTAAGTAAGGTAAAAAATAAGAGATGCCTCATGCCGTCGTCATTGTCGCTTGCTCGGCTCGGCTCGGCTCGGCTGCAAATTTGGATTTGGCAAATGATCGATCGATGAGATCTATCTTTTTGGACAAAGTTTATTTGACGAAAATAAAGAAATCTAGACAGAAATCTAATCCGAAAATACAAAAAATGCAGTAAAATATTTTCTGGTTTTGGTATTTCATTTATACATGCATACAGAAGTTCGAACTGATGCAATAATTCATCGAAATGGTGCCACTATTTCGGTGAACTAATGCACTGTTTAAGTAAACTGATGTATTGTTTCGACGAACTGACACACTTATTCATGAAATGGCATGCCTGTTCAGAACAGTCACACTGTTTGAGCAAATGGACATGAATTTTCAAAAAAGGTTACACCTTTTAGATGAACCTTTACCACTTTTCAGAAGAGGCATCTTGTGGCTATATAAACCTACTTTCATCCATAGGTTTACATATGAAAATTTTCAGAATACAAAATACTTCCTATTTTACAAATTACTCTGTGTGATCAATCAAAACGTTTTGTGCATTCGAAGATATTCCAATTATTTGAGGTACCGCTACAATTGACCTGTTTGGCCATCTTATCTTGGGAGAAAAAATTTCACAACCTCGGTACGGTGAGGGAAATTATTTCCTTAAGGAAACTCCGTGAATTCGGACTACTTGGCCTTATTCATTTCTGTTTCATCTACTTTCTGAAAGAATAAAATACACCTTTTGGAAAGGTCATTTTGATCTTGTGTTGAGGGTATTTGATATACTTCATTGTGTTCTTGTTTATACTTGAACTCTAGTTGAAGTTATTGTTCTGCATATACAGATTCTGTGTACCCGAAGTACAAATAAAATAACAATCTTAAAAAAATAATTAATTTTATAGAATCTGTATAACTTGTTTTTGGAGATTAAAGCTTTAAGCTTTCTACTCCGCTTGAATTTAACTAGTGATTAGAAGATATAAAATCTTCATCACAAGTTAAAGTTCATTCGGTTGACGATTTGAAGTTATAAAAACTTCATCGTTAATTAGAAACAAGAAGAAAAGTTGAAAAGTTATTTAACTTTATAAGTAGTATTCTGAAAATACTAAATTTTTTTGTCTTGTGTCGACAGGAAACATGACTAACGAAAGTCAAATTATGGATGCGACAACGTCTGTGGGGCAACTAATATTGCCACATCAAGTCGCACAAATGCTCTGCCAACAATGGCACCGGCGGAGAAGCCCAGAAAATTTTCGGATATTGACTTCAAGCGGTGGTAGCAAAAGACGTTCTTTTACCTCACCAGTTTATGACCTTCTATCACATGACAATAACTTTACAAATAATTACTCCAAGGTTATATCTCCTTCATCAGTAGTATATAAGATGAACAATTTCTTTAGGGAAAAGAGTCAGAAATATGTTTAAACTTTGGCGAAATTTGTTATAACACGCCTCAACTTTACAGGGGTCTTATCACCCCCTTGAATTTCTGTTGCATATATTTGTCCAGTTGAACCACTTCAAACCCTTACGCGCTCAATGCACGTGTTTTCACGCTAATCTCATAAATCATTCAAGAACCAAATGCACATCCCTGAGTGTGAGTTGTGTGAAAAGTCTCGCACCGGTGATTTAAGGTATGAGTAGGATGAACTAGTCTTTCAATAGCATAAGTGCCTTTGACTCGACAATCCCTTTTTCATGAGTTAATTTTTGAGGTTTAATCATAAAAAATACCAATAATTCCAATTAGCAGCAAAAACTTGGCTATACAATATTTATCTAGGGGTTATGTGTCTTCCATAGGTATACATACACCAGAAATTCATTAGTATTTTAAAAAAAAAAGAAAAAAAAAATCAATTGAGTGGGAAAAGAACGAAGAGAAAAAGAATTTGCCCACAAAACAAAAAATAAAAAAATTGAAGAATGGAATGAAAAATGTGCCATTGCTAGGTTCTCAACTAATGCCAAGTATTTTTTAATTATGGAACAAATTAACAACGTGATTTTTCCCAACAAACGTTTATTTTCAAATGTTGAATAACGTCGCTGAAAATAGATCATATCATTTATATCGACATCTTAAATTTGTCAATTAAGATACCCAAACTTCTTTTTCGGTCCAAAGTAATTGTCACCTTAGCTCATTTCACGTCCAATAAGTGTCAGTTATAGTTTACTAAATTACCCTTATTTAGTAGATATTTTTTTATAATTGAACACTGTTAAGTAGTTCTTTAATAGAAGAGTATAATTGAAAAATATACTAATTTTTTGTCTTTAATTTTTAAGATGACACTTATTTTGAGATAAATTTTTTGCTAAAGTGACACTTTTTTGGAACGAATAGAGCATGACTTGTTCCAATTGAACAGTTAAACATATCATTGAGTGTTTCGATCAGACACTTCCACCTCAAATTTTGAAAAAACTTCTGCATGTTTCTCAAACACCCATTACATAATCACATAAAATTTGTCCTTTACTTATATTTCAACATCAATGGGAGCAAACCTGAGTTTTAAGGCTAGTGTGTACAATTAATAGGGATATATATTTTAAGTAGTTAACTTATCGACATAATGAAAACTTATATATACGTGCACAAACAATTCAAGGGACATTCCATCAATTGAAGAGTGTGCTACCCCAGAGTTTTGGGAATTGTGGAATAAACACCAACCCATTGAAGGGAAAATTTGCTCTGGAGAACTTTATAATTCATCCAGAGCAATAGAAGGTTTATACCTTGATTTAGTAGCCAAAGAAGTTAATGGCTTTAATCTATGGGCTATTGGTCCATTCAATCCACTGTTGCTGACTGAGCAGAAGAAAGACTCAAATAAACGTCATCAAATCTTCGATTGGCTCGACAGACAAGAAAAAAACTCAGTAATATATGTGTCTTTTGGAACAACTACTTCCTTGTCTGATAAAGAAATCGAAGAACTTGCCATCGGGTTGGAGAAAAGTACGCAAAAGTTCATTTGGGTTCTAAGAGATGCTGACAAAGCAGATGTTTTTGCAGGTGAAGAAAGGAGAGCTCAGCTGCCTGAAGGTTATGAAGTGAGGCTAAAAGGAAGAGGAGTTATTGTAAGAGATTGGGCGCCTCAGCTGGAAATATTGGCGCATCCTTCCACAGGTGGTTTTATGAGTCATTGCGGATGGAATTCGTGCATGGAAAGCATTTCCATGGGAGTTCCTATAGCAGCCTGGCCAATGCATTCAGATCAACCATGGAATTCTCAGCTGATAACAAAGGTTCTGAAAATCGGCCTGAATGTGAGACATTGGGCACATCGAGATGAACTGGTTACATCTGAAATAATTGAAAATGCAGTGAGAACTTTGATGGCTTCACCTGAGGGAGATGAGATGAGGAAGAGAGCAGCAGAACTGAGCAATGCTGTCAAACAATCAGTCCTGGATGGGGGAGGGAACAGTGTGGAGATGGATTCTTTTATCGCACACATTACTCGATAACTTTCTCACTTGAATTGAACAGTTGGTTGCACACTTCCATCCAGTTAGCTTAAGTGGTACAACCTATGATACTTTATCAATGAATCCAAGTGGGTTCAGTACCCTCCCTACTGGCCCCTGTTATGCACATCACACATGTATGTCGAAGGATAAAAACCTTTTTCCTTTGAGTTCCTTGTATTTTCTAGTATAAACGTGAAGGTCCTCCTTTACTAGCAACTAGTTCATGTAGACAAAGATATAAAATATTGGAAGCTGTTTGTGTAATCTTTCAAGAACTTTTGCTTATGACCTGAATGACATATTATTGTTCTTCCAGGTCTGTTGGAGCTTGTCTTCCATTCTATGACCTTGTATCTGATATTTTTCCCGGCTACTCATGTTGGTAGGAATAGACAATCTTTTTAGGTATACGTTACAATATTTTCTCAAGATTAATAGAATGCTCTTTTTCTCATCTAGACAAATAAGGAAGAGCTCAGGTCCTCTTCTCTGTATGGAAAGGCTTTCTTGATACTCGGTATTTGACATAGAAATTTGCTCCGTCGCAACTGGAGATATAAAGAAGGAAAGTGATAGAGCAAATAGTGAAACATCTAGAGCTCAAGATGAGCCAATTAGTGGAAATGGGAAACATACATGCTGGGGATTTCATGGTGAGGTTTATTGTTGCAAAAAGAAGGAGAAAAAGACACTATTCTCCTTCGAACCACTATCATTGTAAAATGAATATCCTTTAAATTCATGGAGTATATGATAAAAGTGTTGGGATGAATGTGATCTCTCCATCACCAATCAGAGGTCTCGTGTTTGATACCTGAAAATGGAGAAATTCTGATTGAAAACATTTCCTCCTTTAATGATAGACTCTACGGGAGGCGAATTTGAATTAACTGTGCCATTAGGTACCAGATAGTTGCTAGATAGTTAAACCGAAAGAAAATATGAATAAATTCCTGTTCAAAGGCTAAATAATTACAGAAACAAGCAATAGTTTCACATAGCAACAAAAACTTAAACAGAAAAATATTTATCTACACCAACAACAGTTTAAGGGAAAAACATGTGTCTCGGAGGATAAATACTTACAGGTGAGTAAATCAAGTTAAAACATAACCTTCCATACTTCTTAGGAAGTTTATAACTAAGAAAATAATAGAAAAGATAAACTGATTGTGAACTGCTAGATATGTGGTTCTTATTGTTGATAAGGTGTCCTATTAGCCACACATGTTTTGTGTACCTCATTAATGATTACATCTTTTAGCAGCCCACCAGAAAATACTAGTTACCTTTGGATTCAATCATTATGAGAACATCTATGTTTTCATCTAGGCTACATGTAACTCAACACATTTCAGAAGCTAAAGAATCTCATAGAACTGCAAAATTTTTAAACATTTCCCAATGGATGAGAACTACACACCAAAAAGCGACGGCCAAATGAGTTTTCATGATGCACAAGTGGCTGTGGTTATGGTGCCACTTCCAGCACAAGGCCATCTCAACCAGATTCTCCACCTCTCGAGGCTCATAACCTCGTATAAGATCCCAGTACACTATGTTGGCGCAACCACTCATATTCGCCAGGCTAAGTTTCGTGTCCATGGTTTCGACCCTCTCACAGCTAAAAACCTACATTTTCATGAATTCCCTATGCCACCTTTTGAAAATCCACCTCCAAATCCTAATGCTTCTCATAAACTTCCTAGCCATTTAATGCCTTTTCTTTACGCAACAATCCATCTCCATGAGCCAGTGTGCTCTCTTGTACGCCAACTCTTACGCGCCAATCATAGGAGAGTGATTGTTATTTATGATTCTCTGATGACTTGGGTAGTACAGGATGTACCAGCAATTCCAAATGCCGAGTGCTACTGTTTTAATAGTGTCTCAGCCATCCATACGTTTTCAGCCATCTGGGAAGCCAGAGGAAAACCTTTCCAAGCTGGAACTGAATTATTCGAGGACATTCCATCAATTGAAAACTGTGCTATCCCAGAGTTATGGGATTTTTTGAATAAAATGGAATCCCTTCACAGGAAAGTTAGCTCCGGAGAGCTTTTCAATTCATCCAGAGCAATAGAAGGTTTATACCTTGATTTAGTAGCCAAAGAAATGAATGGCTTAAACCTATGGGCTATTGGTCCATTCAATCCACTGTTGCTGACTGAGCAGAACAAAGACTCAAATAAGTACCATCAAACCTTGTTTTGGCTTGATAAACAAGAAAAGAATTCGGTAATATATGTGTCTTTTGGAACAACTACTTCCTTGTCTAATGAAGAAATTGAAGAACTTGCCATCGGGTTAGAGAAAAGTATGCTAAAGTTCATTTGGGTTCTCAGAGATGCTGAAAAAGGAGATATTTTTGCTGGTGAAGAAAGGAGAGCTCAGCTGCCTGAAGGTTATGAAGAAAGAATAAAAGAAAGAGGAATTATTGTAAGAGATTGGGCACCTCAGTTGGAAATACTGGCACATCCTTCCACAGGTGGTTTTATGAGTCATTGCGGATGGAACTCGTGCATGGAAAGTATTTCAATGGGAGTTCCAATAGCAGCCTGGCCAATGCATTCTGATCAGCCAAGGAATTCTCAGTTGGTAACAAAGTTCCTAAAAATCGGCCTAATTGTGAGGCATTGGGAACGTCGAGATGAGCTGGTTACATCAGAAATAGTTGAAAATTCTGTAAAAACTTTGATGGGATCACCTGCTGGGGATGAGATGAGGAAGAGAGCGTCAGAATTAAGTGTTATTGTCAAACAATCAATCATGGATGGGGGAGGTAACAGTACGGAGATGGATTCTTTTATCGCACATATTACTCGATAACTGTCTCTTGCGAATAGAAAAATTGGTTGTACACTACCATCTTGCTAGCATAAGTGGTAGTTAGGAGGGTTTGGATGTCGCGAATTAGAGTAGAACGTTAGTTGGTAGTTCTCTCGCTTTTCTGTTAGGTAGGATAGGTGGTGGTATAGGTACTTACTCTCTTACCAGCAGTATTAGCACTATTTTCATAGTTTCTTGTTCGTCGATTGTTTTTATCATTGTGTTTCCTGTGCTTCCATTATCGCATTAGTTCACTGTTGTTATTGTTCTTTCTTTGTACACTATGTACTGCTTTCCATAGCCTATATTTCGTTGCTGTCACTGCTTTCATTTCCATATTCCTTCTTCATACTGCTTTTAGATGCTTTACTTGAGCTGAGGGTCTATTCAATAGCTAATCTCTTAAGTAAACTGCTGAACACAGATCATCTTCCTGAAGGGGAACCTTGGAGCAACAGCAAAGTTGTCTTAGTGTAACCTATAGGTCAGGAGTTCGAGCCGTGGAAGCAGCCACTAATGCTTGCATTAGGTTAGGCTGTCTACATCACACCTCTTAGGGTGCGGCCCTTCCTTGGACCCTGCCAATGCCGGATGCTTTGTGCATTAGGGCATTAAGCTCGTCTTAAGTTGAGATAACTCTGTACCACTGAGTTGGTGTCTCAAAGATTCTAAAAGCAAAGAGAATAGGACTGCAGGTAAGGATCTTATTAGATTCAGTAATGAAGTGAATCTATCTGTTAAGTCTGCAGAACGAGCAAATAATTGGTTAGAACAACTAGATGAGGCATGGGTGTTGTTCAAATAATGGAGCAAAGTACTGTGACTGTCCAACATGCATAATACTACATAATGAAGTATCTGCGTCCGCTCCTGACTAAAGCTTTCTCCCTTGCATAATATTCCTAGTATTTTGTCCTACGATCAAAAGAATCTGAAGATTGCGGTTTTTATACGGACCACAAAACTAATATAGATATTGCTTTGATGCACAGACTTGTCAAGTGATCCTTATACTTGAAATTAACATATTTGTTTTTTTACAATGATGATGATGAGGATGTAACTTCGACTGAGATCACAATGATATCCCAATTAAGCTTTGAAGATTAGTTAAATATATATTTAATTCTTGTGAAACGAAATGTGACAAGTAAAAATGAACAGAGGGAGTATATAATTTTAGTTATTATTCATTAAATTTTAGTTATGGTGCCACTTCCAGCACAAGGCCATCTCAATCAGCTACTCCACCTCTCGAGGATCATCTCCTCGTATGATATCCCAGTACACTATGTTGGAGCAACCACTCATATTCGCCAGGCTAAGTTTCGTTGTCCACTCTTTCGACCCTCTTGCAACTAAAAACCTACATTTTCATGAATTCCCTACACCGATTTTTGAAAATCCCCCTCCGAATCCAGATGCTTCCCATAAAGTTCCTAACCAATTAATCCCTTCATTTTACGCAACAATCAATCTCCCAGAGCCAGTGTGCTCTCTTGTACACCAGCTCCCCATCATTGGGTAGTACAAGATGTGCCAGCCATCCTAAATGCTGAGTGCTACTGTTTTAATAGTATCTCAGCTTTCCATATGTATTTGTTGTTCTGGGAAATCAAAGGGAAGCCTTTCCAAGCTGAAAGTGAACTATACGAGGACATCCCATCACTCGAAAGCTGCTGTAGTACAGAGATATGGGAACTGTGGAAGAAAGAAGAATCCCTCATGGGGAAAGTTAGCTCCGGAAAACTTTACAATTCATCCAGAGTAATAGAAGGCTTATATCTTGATTTAGCAGCCAAAGAAAATGATGGCCTAAACCTATGGGCTCTTGGTCCATTCAATCCGTTGTTGTCTGAGCAGAACCAAGACTCGAATAAACACCATCAAGCCCTGTACTGGCCTGATACACAAGAAACAAACTCAGTAATATATGAACAACTACTTCCTTATCTGATAAAGAAATCGAAGAACTTGCCATCGGGTTAGAGAAAAGTATGCAAAAGTTCATTTGGGTTCTCAGAGATGCTGACAAAGGAGATATTTTTGCTGGTGAAGAAAGGAGAGTTCAGCTGCCTGAAGGTTATGAAGAGAGGTTAAAAGGAAGCGGAATTATTGTAAGAGATTGGGCACCTCAGTTGGAAATACTAGCACATACTTAATTCCACAGGCGGTTTTATGAGTCATTGCGGATGGAATTCATGCATGGAAAGTATTTCCATGGGAGTCCCTATATATAGCAGCCTGGCCAATGCATTCAGATCAGCCAAGGAATTCTCAGTTGGTAACTAAGTTCCTGAAAATCAGCCTAATTGCGTTGCATTGGACACGTAGAGATGAAGTTACATCAGAAATAATTAAAAATGCCATGAGAACTTTGATGGCTTCACCTGAGGGAGAGAGCATCAGAATTAATAAACTAATACTGTAATATCTAGTAAAAGTTTCTCCTTGTTGCATTTTTCTACAAGGTCCAACTTGATATTCTTGGCACAACTTTTCTCTTTTGGTGATTTCTCGGTCTTCTTAACAGTCGCAAAGCCAGTAGCTTCGTTAAGGGTGTTCAAGATTTAATATATATGCATGAATAATAGTTTTTGACCTATATACTTCGTATAATTTTCTCTGTAGATAATAAAATTTTTCGTCAAAGGGTGTTCGACTGCCCACCCTGATCTTTCTATGCAACTAACCAAGTAGTCATATTCATCCAGTATGTCATCCGCATAAGAGAAGTCTATGTCGTTAAACTCTTCTTCAGTTTCATATCCAGTTTCATCTAAAAGCTTAAATTGTTAGAGAGAGCACACTTTTATTATTTAATTATATCGTCAATAGAAACACATTGTATACAGGATTGTTCTGCAATCAATTTAGTGTAACTAGTAAAGTTGTTGTCATGTGACCAAGAGATCATGTGTTCGAGCCGTGGAAACAAATCCTCTTATGAATATGTATAACAGACCCTTGTGGTCCGATTCTTCTTCAGACTCCGCGCATAGCAAGATCTTAGTGTCTTTTTGCCAGGAAGGACAAAGGTGGAATAAGTTTTGCATGTGTCCTACTCATAGGCAAAATCAAAATTTTAGCTTTATGGGTAGTGAGATTTTTAAATTTGATGTGTGGAAATTTAATGAATTTCTCAATACAAATATATTATTTAAGCGAAAGTTATCCATAATTGAGCTTCTACGCAACCACGGATCCTACATTCTTCTGACTCTATATATAGAATTACTGAATATATTATCGTTATTGTTATTGTAAGTTGTAACTGACACCACTTATTATGTCTATTGACCTCAAATTTATGTACTATTAAAGTTAAAATCGAAAATACAAGTTTCGTGCAGTGCAGTGTATCATTTTTTTTATACCATCAGGTTAAGTTGCATGCAATAACTTATTTCTTTTATTTATTATATGCAAGTCCACAAAACTTTTCTTTGAATGTACAAATTTACTTTTAATAATTGAAACCAAATAGGTACGATTGTATATGGAGAGGTGAATAGATAGGATAATTAGTTGCTCGATCAAGACCCAATCTTTATTACGAGCCCAAAATAATTTTCTTCTTTGAAAAAGCCCAAACCTCTTACATGGCCCATTCAGATGTGGGCTCAAAGCAGTCAACATACTGGCCCAGCCCAATTAACAGTCCTTCCACGAAGTGCACAAAAGAAAAAGAAAAAAATTGGGGGGAGGGGGGTTGTACCATATCTATATAAAATTCTTACTCTTTTTATTTAATTATATCAATCTCAAATTTTAAGTAATGTATCCAAGATAATAATGTATCTAAAGACAGTATGGATCCACATAAATTCAGTAAGAGATCCGAGACAATATGTATCATGAGTAACTTATGTAATAATTATGGTCGTGATAGATAACAACCAACCTACTAACATAACGTATCAGGACAAAAGCAATGTATTCGAGATTTCAGATTTTCAAACAACGCAATGTATCGAGACCAACTCAATGTATCTAAAATTTCAATAATGTATTCAAGATTTCAGATTTTTCAAAAATTTTAGTAGTATTTTAAAAAGCTGGAATATGGAGTAGTTAGCTACAAAATTAGTGGGATTTATGTTGTTTATATTTATATTTTTTTTTTTTGTAATTTTTTTTAGTTTTAAGAAAAACTTGAGATATACGTGATTGAAAATTATAATATTCAATTTTACTTTGGACATTCTTTTCTAAAGTATGGCCTTATGAAGGTTAAACAAGAGATATTTTTTCTTCAAGTTTTGGTTTGGCTTCTCAAGGTCAATTTAAGTTGTGTATTAGATATGATTAGAATTCAAAATTATGGATTCTAAAAATTGTCATTTAATTCATAAGTCATTTTAGTTATTGGTTAATAATTAAATATTTATATATTTTTTAATAAATTTTCTTATACATATATAAAATGTAAGTAAAAATTATTGAGTTCAGCTGAATGCGCTCTGCATTGTGTTTATGACATTGAAAAATAGGGGCGAATCTAATGTATCGATACAAAATTCATCTGAATAAAATTATAATAAATCTAAAATATGAACTCACAACATTAAAAATATAATGAGCTCGATCAATATAAAGAATTTTTAAAATTATACACATAAAATTTAAATTCTGAATTCGTCTGCTGAATAATGTAACCTTTTGATCTCCATTACCATTCATGGACATGCCTTCTAGAAAAATTATGCAATGCCTCCAAAAATAGCCAAACTAACTTCCAATTCTGGAAATAGGTTTCCATAATTGTTGGACTTTGTTGAATTAATAATTTATCTTTTCTATTCTTGGCTTTATTGATAATTTAATTATTCATTAAATTTGTGCAGCTACTCATATGACCATATATAGCTAGTCCATTAATTTCTTGGTCGATGGCTTTATTTATTAGAACTAACTAACAAATAAATGTAAGATATATGTCAAGATAGAGGGGAAAAAAAGAGCGTACACACGTAGTTGATTAGATCATATAGCTCTTTCTTTCGGGTAAACTATCAAATTCGACACATTTAATTGCGTTACATTCAATTTCATTACGGTCAACAATTTGAAAGTATATACGTCTGAGTGGCTTAGGGCATTGATTTGCTAAATCAACCATAGGGATATAGGTGATAAAATTAGGTGCATGTATATTATTAATGAATTATAATAAAAAATTAATATATTATATATATATATATCGATTTAATATAAATACCACCAACTTTATTTCCTATTTTTGAATGGAATCTTATCGTCTATCAAATGCCAACTACTTCTATTTATCATGTTTTAAATAAACTTTATCTTCAGACAATTTCTGCCAAACAATTTGCTATACATGTACATGGGGTCTAATGTTTTTTTATTCGATATTCGATATCAGTTTTAGAGTTCAACTTATCTGCATTAGTATCGAGAAGTTTCACTTTAAAAAAGCAAGTGTTTTCTATCTGTTAAAGTGACTTTATACTCAAAACTCAAATTCGAGATCTTTAATTAAGGATGAAAAAGTAATTACAATACTAACGCTGATTCGATATTTGTACAAATTATATTGTGTATGTTATTGGATAATGTTACAAACATTTAATTTTTATCACCATGCATGGAACATATACCTTCTAGAAATTAGCACTATATCTAAAAATAGCCAAAATCCCTTCCAATTCAGGAAATAGGTTCCCATAACTATTGGACTTTCTTAATTTAATACTTAATAGTAATATCTTTCAATGATTGGCTTTATTGATATTTCCTCCGTTCATTTTCACTTGTCAAGTTTAGCTTCTCGTAAGTCAAAAGTTTAAGTTTAGCTTCTCGTAAGTCAAACTGCATGAACTTTAATCAACGTTTCAAGATTTATTCCTCCGGCATATTGATATGAGAAAACTGTAACTTATAATAGTTTTTTGGTCAAGTTTAGCTTCTTGAGAGTTAAACTGCATGAACTTTGATCAATATTTTAAATGTATTTTGTCATATTGATATGAGAAAAATTGTAACTTCTTGTATAATTTTTTTTTTGGAAAAAGGGTCAAAAATGTCCCTCTACTTTGATTAATTGGTCATGTTTACCCATTGTGAAATTATAGGATCAAATATACCCTCACCATTAGTAAAGTTATCAAATATACCCTTCATTTTAACATTTTTCCGTCAATGCAAGTTAAGAGCCATGTGGCTTGATATTTTGGGTGAGGTGGCTGCCATGTGGTGTGCCACCTCAGCGTCCAATTTTTCTTCTCTTTTTTATTTTAATTTTTATTTCATCAAATTTTTATTAATATAGTATTTAATATTATTAATTTCAAAAAGAAAAGTAAAATATTAAAAAAAAAGTCAATAGCAGCCCTTTTTTCCCTTAGCCGTGAACTTCCACCGCTCCCCTGCACCACCACTGCTCCACCACCCACCACCCCTAACTTTCGTCATTTCGTCGGTGGTGGGTGGTGGAACTATGGTGGTGCAGGGGAGTGGTGGAAGTTCACGGCTAATGGAAAAAAGGGCTGCTGTTAATTTTTTTTTTTTAATATTTTACTTTTCTTTTTGAAATTAATAATATTAAATACTATATTAATAAAAAGTTGATGGAAGTAAAAATTAAAATAAGAAAGAGAAGAAAAATTGGATGCTGAGGTGGCACGCCACATGGCAGCCACCTCACCCAAAATATCAAGCCACATGGCTTTAACTTGTATTGATGGAAAAATGTTAAAATGAAGGGTACATTTGATAATTTTACTAATGATGAGGGTATATTTGATCCTATAATTTCACAAAGGGTAAACATGACCAATTAATCAAAGTAGAGGGATATTTTTGACCTTTTTCTCATTTTTTTATAGAGTTTTCGAACATCTAAGTTTAAATTTTAAAAATTAAATTAATCCAATTTAATTAAACTTTGAAGATTAATTAAATATATTACTGCTCGTGAAATGAAATAGGACAAGTAAAAATAAACATAATTTTAGTTATTATTCATTAAATTGTCCAACTACTCATATGGCCATATATAGGTAGTTATAATTAATTTCTTGGTCCATCACTTTATTTCTGATTTTTTAAAAAATAAAATTAGTTGAAGTGGAATAAATTCCACTTGGACCCTCCATTAATATATTAGAACCTTCCAATAAAGTATAGTAATATAGGAAAATAAGTCAATTAATTGTCAACTTCAATTCGGTTTTTTCTTCATATATAGAATAGAATATAAAACTGAAAAAGGCGAGACACAAAATTAAAGTTGATAACAAGATTCTGAAGATTAAAAAAGGATCTTTATTATTTTTATTATAGTTATGTGCCTATTATATATACTTTATATTTTATAACACTAAAAATAGTTTGCTTATTCTAATTTCGGATGTTCCAACATTGTTAGTGGCCTGTAATGAGTGTTGATTAGTAATTTCTTTAAGTAGTCTTGAGAGGATAAGGCTTCCGCCTTTTCTTTGTCTTTGTCTGTATACATACTGAAACAAAAATTATTAGTTATCTTCTTTTGTTAGTCTACTTAATTGATCTACTAGGTTACTATCATTTCCTTTAATATATTCTAGAACAATATTGTAAATCAGATCGCCTTGATGTATTTTTACTATAACCCGTCCGAAGGCTTGCCCCAAAAACGCTTTTTAAAACACTGATCTCTATGCGTTCCTTAATAAAAATGTGGTATTGCTGCAAGACGTATAGAATAGAATTACTAATTGATTAAAATGATGTTGAATGAGGAACAAATTCAATATATGGATTTGTTAGATTTTTCATGATTAAAATGATGAAAATGCATGGAGAATGGAGCATCTTTAGTGTGCAATTTTTATGTTAAAAAACAGACGATCCGTTAAACATATTTACATTGAAGGTGTTCTGATGGTCACGAGCCTTCAAAAGGTGCAATCAATGTAATGAGTCTTTTCTCAAAATGTAAAAATACATTGAAGGCTCATGACCATCAAAGCAGTTTCAGATTTTCAGTGTAACTATATTTTACTAAGATAATGTTAACTCAATAATTTTTTTATTTTTTATTTTTTATTTTGGGTTTCTCATCTGATGTTCGGTACTTGCATTAGAGTCTGATTAATCCAGATTCGTGCTGCGTAGGACCTATTCGGAAGAAAGCGCTCTCTATTAAGAATTTTTTTATATTCAGAGCTCGAACCCAAGAAATCTAGCATATCTCAATAATTTTACTAAAGAAGAACTCAATATGATATTTTTTTTTTGGTTTTTGTTTTTTTCTCCTTTTTAGAGACCAAAATTATGGAGGGAGAGGGGACAAGAACAAATGGTGGTAAATGATTAGTCTTTTTAGGTCTAATCAAAGGTCCACAAGCCCACAATTACATGCACATTACCAAAATCCAAAAACTATACAGCATATTTGATAAATATTTCTTTCCTTTGTAATTAAAAGTTGTGGGTTTGAGGTGAATTTAAAATTTAAATTTTAAAATTTATCATATAACTTATTTGATATTCTGAGTTGGGAATCTATATTATTAACTGATGGTTATCTATTATTGATACAAAGTCCGTTCCTATAGACTTATCGAAAGGTTTCATTAGGTGTGCATTCGTTAGAAATCGAACCTAGCTAAAAAATTGCTAGCACATGATATATATATATATATATATATATATATATATATATATATATATATATATATATATATATATATATATATATATATATATATAAGATTCGTAATTTAAACAACTCTTTTTGAGTGGATAAGGCAAAAGACTCAAAATGGTGTTCAAAATACAATTGATCAAAAGTTCGAATTACTATCTCTATTTTGATCGTCTTTCTCTCTAATTGATCTTTCTTCGTGCTCTACTGATTAGAAGCATTCAACATCACACTACTATAGAATTCGATTCTACATCGAGCTAGGCCAATCCCATATATGAAGTCACAAACACCGCCCTAAAGCAAAAATAATTTCATACTAAACTTACTAAAGAGTCTATAGCTGACAAAACAGGTTGGCTCAATCCATCTGAGCTGGTCCACACGAGCTTTAAGTTTAACGAGTCAGGCTGGGATGGCCCATCAAAATGATGGGCAAAAAGATACCAAGCACATACCATTACTCTATGGGCTGCGGGCCTCACGAGCCAGCTCACCTTTTAAAAAATAATATTTTATAATTTAATTTTAGAATGTTAATAAACATAAATATTACTAAATGATATTACATAGTGTTAAGACTTGTTAATCATCAAATCTCTAGCTAACACCCCAAGAAATACTCCTAATAGCGAAACTAAATAACTTTTGACATGATATCCTTCGAACCAAATAAAAATATTAATAAGCAATCTAAATAGTTGCATATATTTGACTTATGGGTCGGCCCACGGGCTAGCCCAACCCACATTGTTCAAGCCACACGGGTCACGATCTTATTCGGGCCAGGCTAAAAAGTTTTATTCTTAAACGGACGGTAAAAAGTAAAGCCTAACTCCATTAAATTATAGATCGGATCGAATCGGCCCAACAAGCTTGACCCATATTGACGACTCTACTAAAGACTACAATCATAGCGATACTTCTATTTGAATTATTTCAATCATTTTCGACCACCCCATATCTTAATTATTTTCTTTTTTGAAAAAAAAAAAGATCAAGATAAAGTACATAAAATACAATATTGCGGCCGACATATGGATACATTTTTCCATCCATATTTGTTAGTTAATATTGGTACTAATTTTAAAAAAGACTAATTCATTGAACAAAGACAAGCTATGTACCACTTATAGAATTTATTTTTAATGAAAAATTGGACGTAGAAAATATCGACACGTATACACTTGACTTGTCAAATTCATTACACGTGGATTATAATTTTTCAACTTATTGAGACATATGAAGTTCCTATCAAAAGATAAAAGAATAGCACTAGTAGATATTTCACAAAAAAAATAATGATTTTTTTTCTTAAGTTATTTTGGTTCACTGGTTTAAAGGAATTAAAATGAAATAATAAAAATTAAAGAGAAGAGAATCATATTTTTTATAACGTCCAATAAAGGAAATATATTTCGACAAGCTAATTTTCCACATGTTTTCTTTGGAGAATTAAAAATCACATTCTTTTAATTGTAAGAATAAAATAGAACAAAACAAAAGGAATAGGAATCAGCTTTTTGAAGAGTGGTCCTTTACTAAATATTTAGCTGTATGTTTCGCTTTTTTTAGAGTTAATTTAATTAATTTTTAAAATTAAATTAGATTAAATTAATTTTATATTCTAGAATTAAAATTTAGATATTTGAAAAGACGAAAACTATATGAAAAATAATTTAAAATGCAACTTTTAATATGATGAAAAGTTACATCCTAAAATGTTGATTAAACTTTATATTGTTTGACTTTTATAAAAGAAATTATTACAACTAAAAAGGAACGAAGAGACTTTATATTGTTTAACTTTTAAAAAAGAAATTATTACAACTAAAAAGACTCATCAATTTATTCAAACAAAGTAGATAATCTTGAGAAATCATATATACAATTAATTTGAAGCATAAAGCATGCATGCACTAGTTAAGGCAATAAGCATAGTTAAATACACAATTAAATAAATTAACTTAACTTTTTAAATGAGATCGTAACACATTAAACTTTTCTAATATGTATACTAATATTTTGGTTGCACACACGTTAAATTATCGTCCGTATATATAAGTTAAATCCATCTTATTCAATGTAAGTTTTATATACATACTGTGTATATGTGTATATTATGGGTGTCAAACTGGTCGGACTGAGTCAACCCGGAACCGGTCCTTCTATTTTAACCGGGTTGAGGGCCGGTTTTGACGTCAGTCGAGTCGGACCAAATAGTAAAAAAATTAAAATCCATCCTAACCCGACCCACTTAACCCAACCCGATCAAACCCACCAAAACCCGGTTAAAAAATGACCAAACCCATTTAAAAAATAAATAAATAATCCAATATACACTATATATACTCCAACATACAATATATATTTTTAAAAAAATATATAAAAAATTACACATATATAAGTACCATTCAATATATAATTATATATGACTATACGTACTACTTTAAATAAAGCATATGCTATAATAGTTTAATATATATATATATATATATATATACTAATTTATAAAACATATACACATGTATACATTAAATATATACTACTTTAGAAGATACATACACATATATATGCATCATTCAATATATATGTACTACTTTAAATAAAATATATACTACAATATACACACACACACACATATATATATATATACAACAATATGTGTATATATATATCGCTACATATTAATTTATAAAACATATACACTTGTATACCTTAAAGATATACCTCTATAGAAGATATATACACATATATACGAACCATTCAATATATATGTACTACTTTAAATAAAGTATATACTACAATATATATATATATATATATGTATATATACACATATATATATATATATACTTACGTACTAATTTATAAAATATATACTCTTGTATACGTTAAATGTATACATCTTTAGAAGATATATACACATATATACGCACCATTCAATATATATGTACTGCTTTAAATAAAATATATACTACAATATATATATATATATATATAGTTACATACTAATTTATAGAACATATACACATGTATACGTTAAAGATATATGTCTATAGAAGATATATACACATATATATGCACCATTCAATAATATGTACGACTTTAAATAAAGTATATACTACAATATATATATATATATATATATATATATATATATATATACTACTCTCTCTCTCTCTCTCTCTCTCTCTCTATATATATATATATATATATATATATATATATATATATATATATATACTAATTTTTAAAACATATACACTTGTATAAGTTAAAGATATAAGTCTATAGAAGATATAAACACATATATATGCACCATTCAATATATATGTACTACTTTAAATAAAGTATATACAACAATCAATATATATATATATATATATATGTGTGTGTGTGTGTGTGATAGTTAATTAATAATATATTAAAAGTGAGTTTTTAATTAAAACTAGAAATTCATTTTAAATCAACATATAGGTACTACTTTAAATAAAATATATACTACAATATATATGTATATACTATGTATGTATATATATATATATATAGTTATATACTAATTTATAAAACATATACACTTGTATACGTTAAATACATAGATAGTTATATTATACTAATTTATTAAACATATACACTTGTATAAGTTAAATATATACATCTATATAAGATATATACACGTGTATTCTCACCATTCAATGTATATATACTACTACTTATAAAATATACTACATTATATATACATTACAATATATATAGATATATACTAATTTATAAAACATATACGCATGTATATGTTAAATATACACTTCTATAGAAGATGTATACGCACCATTCAATGTATATATACTACTACTTATAAAATATACTACATTGTATATACATTACAATATATATAGATATACTTATATACTAATATATAAAACATATACACATGTATACGTTAAATATACACTTCTATAGAAGATATATACACGTGTATACGCACCACTCAATGTATATATACTACTACTTATGAAATATACTACATTATATATACATTATAATATATATAGATATACTTATATACTAATTTATAAAACATATACAGATGTATACGTTAAATATACACTTCTATAGAAGATATATGCACAAATATACAAAACATATGCTACTTAATATAATAAATTAATAATATTTGATAGTAAATTAATAATATATTAGAAGTAAGTTTTTAATTTAAAGTAGAAAACTAGAAATTCAATTTAAAATTTTAAATCGTTAAATGAAAAATATAAAAAGCAAGGACTAAGGAGTAATGAATTTGGGAAATTTTATTGATTGCAAAATGATTCAAAATTTATAATTCACATGAATGAAAAATCTATAAATTATGCATCATTTTTTCCAATTCATTCATGTTAATATTAATGGAAACTTGCATAGGATAGTCGAAGTCAACGGGGGCAAAATCATGCATTGGACTTGATTCTGCTGAGTTCTCCCGTGAATTCATGACTTCTTCAAGTTTCAGCTCGTCGCCCGGCTCCGGTTCCATTCCTTGGTTTCTTCTTTCCGCTCTAATCCAATCTCTGAGACAAACTAGAACATTCATTGCATTGCTTCCCAATGAGTGTCGGTTATCTCTAAGCTGTTGTCGTCCCTGACTAAAGGCGCTCTCTGATGCAATGGTTGACATTGGAACATTCAAGATATCTTTAGCTAATCTTGAAAGCACACGATATTGTGTTTCATTACTCCCCCACCAATCCAACGTGTTGATCCATCGTCTGCGATCCTCTGGTGCCGTCCGAAGATAATATTTCAGCTCTTCCCGATAAGTTGATGTGTAAGTTCTCTCATCAACACTGTTCCAACAATTTAAATCATAAAATGAATCAGAAAAACCACTATGTGCCGTCCTTTTAGAAGATGATGGCTCCTCTGGAGGATGAGGAGCGACAGTTGGAGTGATATTTGTAGGTACGGCTAAATCAAATAAATCAACATAGTGGTTATATAATTTTTCTATGTAATCCTTTGCATCAGTCGTAGCCGTCCACAAATCAGGTTGTACTTGTTCAGAATCATGGTTAGTATTTATTTCTAAGTTAGTATAAATAAGAGTACTAAAGTGGCACATATTATTATATTTCATGCACGGATTTAGCATAGCACCAACCAAGTAAATAGGGGAATCGGGAAAAAATATTTTTTAAATCTCGTAAACATGGCGCCAACAACTTCTTTATAACATTCTTTATTTTTATATTTTTTGAGAAAACCAGAAATATCGGCTATATATGTCAAAATATTACAAACAGTAGGATAAGAAGCACCGAAAAATTCAACCGTATCTACATAAAATTTTTCTAAAAACTTAATAAGATCATTAATTACAACCCAATCAGAATTATGTAACATGCAATCAGCAGAATCAGCAAATGAACCGCAATATTGGTTAAAAGCTAGTGTAATAGGAATTCTATATTTATAACAAGTTTTTAAAAATTCATACGTAGAATTTCATCTAGTATCAATTTCCTCAGACATCAAAATCGGTGTAAGTCCATTTTCTTGACATTTAACTTTAAATTCTCTAATTCTCGATCTACGATTATTTCCTTGAATAAAACCATCGGCAAGACGAATTTTTTCAATATAAAGCTCAAAAAACTCAAGACCATCTTTTACAATTAAATTATATATATGACATGTACACTTACTATGAAAAATTTCACGTAAGGGCGAAGATAGCGTAGATTTTTTTTCTTTATAGCAGTCTTGTTGTTAGAAGCATTATCAAAAGCAATACATAAAATTTTATTTTCGATACCATAATATCCGACAATTTTAACAATATAATAAGCAATAAATTGTCCAGTATGTTTACGATCTTCATCATATAAAAAAGCAAGAATACGCTTTTGCATCACGAAATTACTATCCATCCAATGACAAGTAACGGTTAAATAATCATTTTTATTTACAGTATGACCAAGATCAGAAGTTAGGGACAATCTACATTGAATATTTTTTAATAATGTTGATAAATAAAAATAATATTGTGAATGAAGTCTAAAAATATCATATCGACAAGTAGTTCTAGGAATACCGTTAAACATAGGATTATAAATTGCTTGTATATAACTAATAAAGACATCAGAAGAAGGAAAACTAAAAGGCAAACAACCCACAGCTACCATTTTAGCTATTTCTTCCCGGTCCCTCAATTTATTATACTTCTTCGTTACGTGATCGGTTGTTGGGTCCATTCTAGTTTGCGTTGGCCCACCAACATGCCCACCACTTTGTACAATATTTATCTCTCTTTTGTGATCTTCAACTATATGTCTCATTAACGTACCAGTACCTCCTTGCTTGCCTCCACTTCTATGCTTATATATTTGTTGACAAATATTGCATTGCACCTCAATATCTGATATACGTTCAAAAAATTGTCATGCAACACTAGTTCTTTTACGAGGTCTTGGGGCACTGGGAGGACGGGGAGGGAGATTAACCGATTTAGATCTAACATTAGCATCTCCTACTGTGGGTGTCTCGGCAATATTTTCATTATTTTCGTCTAAATTAACCGCATCTACTTAATTTTCTTCTTCTATACCGTAATTTTCCTGAGCTTCTACATAATCCATATTGTGAGCACCTACACCTATTTCTTCCTCAAAAGGTGTACCAAGCGGTAATGGAGGCGAAGACACACGAGTATATCTACTACTTGAATTACCTCTACCGCTAGTAATTCGCTTTTTACTACCACTACCGCTTCCGGAAATTTTTTTTTTAACATCTTTAGTAGCGAGGTTTCTTAATTTATCCATAATAAATTAAATTAAACTAAAAATATTCAAAATACACAAATATAATAAAATTAAATATTAAACAATTAATACAATAAATAAAAATTAAACGTAAGAAATGGAACGACAATACCAAATTTTGAAAGTATCCGAAGGTTGCGAATTTAGAAACTTCCGCTCGTACTTTGTAAACGAAAAATTAAAAAATTAAAGTGAACACTTTAAGAAATTAAATATATTGAATATTTGAGAATTGCGATTTGAGAGAGTGGAAAATTGTGTGAAAAATGATTTGAAGTTGTAGGGTATTTATAGATTTTTTTTTAGGATTAAAAAATATTTTTTAAAGTTAATTTTTTTTTAATAAATGGGCCCAAACTAGCCGTTTGGACCCAAAAACGGCTATATAGCCGTTGGGCCAACGGCTAGTCTGACCCAAAATCTCAATTTATTTTTTAAAAAGGATATTCGTGCTGGGCTGGGCCGGTTAACTGGTGGGCCTGGACCGGGCTTGGTCAAACCGGGCCGAGTTAGTTACAAGGATCGGGTCCCGACCCGACCCACTTGACACCCTTAAGGTAGTCACATAAAATATGTCATTTTCTTTAATTTAATTATACACATCAGCATCAGTTGAAACATGAAGTTTTAAGGCTTATTAAGGATAAATACATATAATTAAAACATACGACATATTTTGAGTAAGTAGTACACCTATCTACGTGATGGACGCTTGCAAGCACATGCACAATATTTTCAAAATTTTAATCGAAAGTGTTTAATAAGAATACTTTTCATGAGTTCTTGTGTTCAATCGGAACGAGTTATTGTTCGAGTATTCAAAAGAAGTTTACACAAGTTTAAGGGACTATCTATGTATTCGGCCAAAAAACAACTTGTGCTTTACTAAAAAAATTTGTATTTTTCCTACAAACCTTGATCAAACAGTTATTTTTGGGTACACAAAAATCTGTATTTCGGCAAAATAACTTCAATACAAGTTCAAGAATAAATCAAGAACACTTATGAAGTTTTTTTTAACACCTTTAGTAGTAAGGTTTCTTAATATAAATTAAATTAAACTAAAAATATTCAAAATACAGAAATATAATAAAATTAAATATTAAACAATTAATACAATAAATAAAAATTAAACGTAAGAGATGGAACGACAATACCAAATTTTGGAAGTATCCAAAGGTTGCGACTTTAGAAACTTCCACTCGTACTTTGTAAATGAAAAATTAAAAAATTAAAGTGAACACTTTAAGAAATTAAATATATTGAATATTTGAGAATTGAGAATTGAGATTTGAGAGAGAATGAGATTTGAGAGAGTGAAAAATTGTGTGAAAAATAAATTGAAGTTGTAGGGTATTTATAGATTTTTTTTGGGATTAAAAAATATTTTTTAAAGTTAATTTTTTTTTTTAATAAATGGACCCAAACTAGCCCTTTGGACCCAAAAACCGCTATATAGCCGTTGGGCCAACGGTTAGTTTGGCCCAAAATCTTTTTTTTTAAAAAAGGTATTCGGGCCGGGCCGGGGCGGTTAACCGGCGAACCTGGATCGGACTTGGTCCGGGCCGGGTAACCGTGCCCATTTGAAAAAAATAATCGACCCGAGATCCGAAACCCTAAAGCCCTAGGGCTTACCGGACCAGGTCAAATCGGGCCAGGTTAGTTACAAGGGCCGGGTCGGACCCGCCCGGGCCACTTGACACCTCTAATGTCCTGCCCGGCCCGGCCCACTTGACACCTCTAGTTTATATAAGTTAAATCTATCTTGTTTGATGCACTCTCTCTCTATATACTTACTGTATATATTGCGACACTACCACTCTTTTAGTATTGTACTATATATCCTCTTAGATGCAATTGTTTCCATCAATTTATCCAAAAGGTAGATATTTATGATATTTTTGTTGAATGGACAAAAAAAAAATAAAACACCGAGAACCTCTTCTAAACAATGACATTAAAAGCATCAAATTAAAGTTGTTCCTCTCTCTAGTTCAAATTAATACTACTACAACAAAATATATTTAGTGTAATCCATCGATATCCCACAAATTGTGTCTGAGGAGGGTAGACTATACATAGATCTTATTTCTATCTTTGTGAGGCAGAGAGCTAAACTGTTTCTAATCCTCGACTCGAAAGAAATATTTCTGAAGTAGGATTACAAAAAAAAAGAAAGGACGCAGGGTCCGAGGAAGGGCCTCACCACTAGGGTGTATTGTACGCAACCTTACCTTACATTTCTGTCAGAGGTTGTTTTCAAGGCTTGAAACCGGTGACCTCCTGGTCACATAACAGCACCTTTACCGATTACTCCAGGGCTCCCAGAAGTAGGATTACAAAAATCAATAAATGAAAGCAACCCTTTCTTGGTCAAATATTATATATACACACACACAAACAATACTAATATAGTATTATCATCTTCAAAATGACAACCAAATATGAAGTAGTTGTTGTTATTGTGCCATTTCCAGCACAAGGTCACCTCAATCAACTCCTCCATTTTTCATCTCTCATTTCTTCTTACAATAATATTCAAGTCCATTATGTTAGTACAAAAAATCATACTAGACAAGCCAAAATTAGAGCTCATGGATTATTAAAAAAAAAAACTAATATTATTCATTTTCATGAATTTTCAATACCTTCATTTCCATCACCACCACCAAACCCTAATTCCAATATCAAATTTCCTTCACATCTTCAACCTTCATTCGAATCATCGTATCATCTTAGAGGCCCTGTGGCTTCACTACTACGATCTTTGTCATCGATTGCACGTCGAGTTGTTGTTGTTCATGATTCTTTGATGGCTTATGTTGTTCAAGATTTCACTACAATACCTAATGCTGAGTCCTATAACTTTCATAGTGTTTCTGCTTTTACTATCTTCTTTTTCTTATGGGAATCTATGGGAAAACCTTTCCCTATTGAGGCTGAATTGCTAGACAACTTACCATCTCTTGAAGGTGCCTGGTTCTCTTATTTTTGCAATCTCTCTCTCTCTCTAAGTTTTAGTGTAAAGATTTTTGTGGGGACCTTTGGCGTAGTAGGTGTTCAGGAGGTCACATGTTTAAGTCGTGGAAACAACCGTTGTCTTAGAGTAAAGCATCTAATACCCCCAGAACTATAACCAAATTTGCTACGACACACTACAACAGTACAACTTCATAGGGGTCCTATTACCCGTAAATTAAATTTTCACGTATTTTTGTCAACCTTTTTTGGAGATGTAGCATCTTTTTAATTCGCTGACGTGACCTCTTTGACGTTGACCCTATTTTTATGTAATAAAGGTGTTACGTCAGTGCAAAAGGGTAACAAAAATACACTAAAATTGAATCCAAGGGGTACGTGATAGGATCTTGTGAAGTTGGAGTGTGCCATTGTAACTTTGGCCATAATTCGAGGGTACTGGGTGGTTATCTTTTTGTCTTATTTCCAAGATTATAAATTTTATTTTTACTAGTGCGCACCCATCAGAGTGGGAAAATTAGTCAAAAACAAAACCATCCTAACCCACCCAAGTCCTGCTCATTTATCAACAAAATTTTAAATAATTTTTTGATGTTATATACATAGTTGTAAAAAAGAAGAAAAAGAAAGAGCCATAGTTTTTTTTTTTTTGGACAATCTTTACCCAACTATAACATTTGGGCAAGGTTAGGCAATGCCTCATTCATTGATCCAGCCTATTTTACCCGTCCAAATTCAACTCAAAGTGTCTATTTGTCGTCCCTAGCTAATATTTGTAAAAACTTCTTTACGCTGTCAGTACATATAACTTAAATCCGTTTATCCTGTTACCATCTCATATAATTTTCTTTTTTTGTAATCTTGTAGGTTGTTTCACTTCAGAGTTCATGGATTTCATGGCTTCTCAAAGGAAATATTCAAAATTTGACTCTGGAAATATTTACAACACAAGTAGAGTGATAGAAGGAAAATTCATGAATTTACTTGAAAAAGAACCAATCAAAAGAAACAAAACACAATGGGCTATAGGTCCATTCAATCCAATAACAACTATCAACAACTATTTATCAATCGGTCAGCAACAACGCCATCACAAATGTTTGTCATGGCTTGATAAACAATCACCAAAATCAGTAATTTTTATTTCATTTGGTACAACAACTTCACTAAAAGATGAACAAATCAAAGAGATTTGTATAGGGTTAGAAAAAAGTGGAACAAAATTCATTTGGGCATTAAGAGATGCTGATAAAGGAGATATTTTTTGTGGACAGGTGAGAAATATTGAACTTCCAAAAGGGTACGAAGAAAGGATAATAATGAAAAATAAAGGAATTATTGTAAGAGATTGGGCCCCACAATTGGAGATTTTAGGACATTTATCGGTCGCTGCGTTTATGAGTCACTGTGGATGGAATTCGTGCATGGAAAGTTTATCAATGGGAGTACCTATTATTGCATGGCCCATGCATTCTGATCAACCAAGAAATAGCATTTTAATAACAAAGTTTTTGAAAGTTGGAATAATCATTGTGAATAATTGGGAAAGTTGTAGAAATGAAATTGTAAAATCAAATATTATTGAACAAGTCATTGTGGCACTAATGTTGAATAATAATATTGAAGGAAATGAAGTTCGCCGGAGAGCGGCGGAGTTAGGGTTGGCTATTCGGAGATCGGTGGCGGAAGGCGGCGTTATGAGGAAAGAATTGGATTCTTTCATTGCTCACATCACTAGATAAAGACACGACGTGACGGTAAATAGTTAGATTGGATCAAAACAGATCATGATCGACTTGTTCAAAGTTTTCAAATTCGTGTACAACATGACAAAGTGATGAAAGCTAATGTATTTTTCTAAAATTCACTTATATTCTCCAAACTGTATATGATTTTATAAATTCTTTGCTAAATTTGAAAAATAATTCAATTGCAAACACTTGTCAGTATTTTTTTTTTTTTTTGCTATATACTAACGAATTTGAGTCGATAGGAAATATGACTTCAATTAAAATATCTGTTTTATCTATATATGTTGCATTTTGACTCATCGAGTTGAACAATTTTAACCCATTTTAACACCAAATAATTTGAGACATGTGTTATTATAAATATTTAATCAATTAAAATTTGAACGGATTGAAGGAATAATTGAAAAGTGATATATTGATGAGGACATATTTGTCTAGACCCTATAGAATGATTAATTATTTATGATGTTGAAAAAGGGGTCCCATATATATATATATATATATATGGTGACAATGGGATCATCGTCACTTTACTACGTGAAAAAATAAGGATGGGAATTGGGATAGCCGCAATTACATGTTTTGTTTGTGGGATGTCGACAGTCGACAGACTAAGGATAAGGATTGTTGTTTTTGTTAATGTTTTTGCACTCATTTTTTTACTATTTGGATAATATCTTTTTTTTTTTTAGAAAAGATTTTGAACATCTCTTCTCATATCATAATATATCAGCATTCACAATGTAGTTATCAAAGGGGAAAATTTTTCTCAATAAATTTTAGAATTTTTAATATCATTTTTAATATTAAATTTTATATGTAGGTCATTTGATCAAATCATATAATAAAATTATATTTCAGTAATATTTTTCATTGTCATCTTATTTATCGTCTCATAATTTGCAATTAATATCTTCCGCATGATACCCTCTCGATTTCGAACCCAATAATTTTATTATCATACATTGGATAAAAATACAATTAATTTAAATTCGTGTTAAAAAATATTTTTTATTAAAAATATTTTTTTATTTAAAATTTAAATTCGAAATTTCAAAAAACAAACGAGATAAAGAAAGTAGTTGGTCATATTTATAAAAGCTTGTCACGAGAAAGTCTTTCTTATTTAAAAATGAAGAAATACTTAGCCCTTTACTGTATCTCAAGTGATTTAGGATGTGGTGCAGTAAATTGGACGACTCCTTCTTAATCAGAGATTTCGGATTCGAGTCTTGCGTATAAAAAATCTTTGGTAGAGAGCACTATCCCCTCCCCCCTCCCGAATGAACCCTTATCCGATGTAAATTTGTATTAGTCAGACTCCAATGTGGTTACTGAATACCGAATGAAAAATAACAAAAAAAAATTATAGTTGGTGATTTGTATATCATATATGAGTTACTCAAGATATGTGGTTTATTGTAGTGAATAATGACAAATATTGAGGGGGTGGGGTGGTTAGGGTGAGGGTGGGGTGATGCAGTTAAAATTTTACTAATATAAATAGCATATATTGTTTTATCGAAAACAATCTCTCTGTCCCATCTCTAATTCGGAATAATAAAGTTTAAATTTTTGCTAATATAATAATGTATATTATTTTGTCGAAACAACTTCTCTATATCATCTCTGAGTTGATAGCAATAAATAGCTTATAGCTATCAAATTGATAATTTAATGTTAATTAATCCATTATTATTATTTTTATTATATCATCTCTGAGTTGATAGCAATAAATAGCTTATAGGTATCAAATTGATAATTTAATGTTAATTAATCCATTATTATTATTTTTATTATTTAACTATGAAATTTATCTATCACCTTCCAAATAATGACTCAGTATATAGATTCCACATGTTAAAATCAAGTCAACTTTGGCATGACTTTATGATAGGAAATCAACCAACAAAAAGCATTCACACTGAAAAAAAAAAAATATCTCGCTATATACAATTAATATTTTTGATAAAATAAATATAAAGTTATTAAACTAGAAGATATGATTCACTATAAAGTGGAAACAAATCTTCCAAATTAACAAGGAACATTTATTTTTGAGATTCTTTTTTTTTTTTTTTTTTCTAGCAATAGATCATCAATCGATTGAGGGAGAGTCCCATTTTACCCCTCTAAAAAGAAAAATCTTATCGAAAAATATTATAGAGTAAAATATTTAGTACTTCCAGAACTATGATCAAATTTGTTACGACACATTCAACTTCACCAAGGTTCTATTACTTTCCTGAATTCAATTTTAGCGTATTTTAATCATTTTTTTAAGCTGACGTGCCACATTTTGTCATCTTTTTTAGCTGACATGACACCTTTGACGATGTGAACCTCATTTTATGCAATAAAAATGTCACATCAGAACAAAAAAGTGACAAAAATACGTTAAAATTAAGTTCAGGGGTATAATAGAAAGCAAGGGTGGAGCTACCCTTTACTGAGGGGTTCATCCGAACCCCATTCGGTGAAAAATTATGCTATATATGCATGGTTAAAAGTACTTTTTATGTATATATATTAGATGTTGAACCCCCTTCAATTGATTCGTATGTTCACTTATGAACCCCCTTAGTGAATATCCTAGCTCCGCCACTGATAGAACCCCTATAAAGTTGGAGTGTGTCGAGGATATTAAATGTTTATCTCAATATTGTATAAGGGGGTTATCATTCCCTTTCAATATGTAGAGGGCATATCATTTTTCAAACCTTAAATATTATGAGAGTAAAGTGAAATTCACTCATCGATTGACGATGAATTTAATTTCATATCTTAGTCTAAGCTTGTGTTTAGATACTCAATATGAAGTCATGATCTTAAATCAATGTTTGAACATATAATTTGGAATTATGATTTGAATCATGATCTCAAATCACCAACAACATGATTTCGGATTTCAATGGTGATTTTAATATTTTTTTAAATGCAAAACTCATAAGTTTATATTTTGTTAATTGAAAAAATCGATCGTGTATATATATATATATATATATAAAACTCTTATTCTACGTGAAGAAACTGATGTATCAAGATAAAAGAATTATATTAAAAAAATAGTCAGTTAGTGTTATTATTGTTAATGATGTGTTTTATTTTACAAGAATCTTCAAAATTGAATAGATTTTTGGGGAATTGAATGGGTTTATAGAAACGAAAGAGAAATATAGAGTAGGTTATATATATATATATATATATATATATATATATATATATATATATATATATATATATATATATATATATATATATATATAAGTAAAGATAAATTGTAATTTGAAATGTTCTTATTAGATTATCAGTTTATCAATAATGCAATAAGAAAAAATCAAATCAAACCAACAACCCAATAAAAAAAATTTATAAAATTATTAAAAAATTGTTAACCAAATAATCCAATAACAATAAATTAATAAAATTTTTATCAATTTAATTTATTAATCTGTTCGGTTTTGCACGCCCCTAAATCCGCCTCTTGTTAAATTTCTCAAAACTAAAAGAAAGAGAAAATGAGTTTTGACTACATAAAACTTTGATGTTTTTATTTTAATAATTATTATTTTTAATTTTTTTTTTGTTTTGTTTTGCAACTGTCAACAAAAAGGCTTTGATATATTAATTGTTTTTATATAATAGTATATCATAAGATTCATGTTCATATGATTTGGGCAACAAACCATGCGTACTTCACGTGGTCAATACCAAAATTTTCGATGATGCACGTGAAATTAAGATCACTTGTCTAATAATATTTTTGATCTTTGTTATGATATTTGATATTTATATTAGAATTTAATTTTATGCATTTGTCAGGATGACAGAATTCGATTGAATTTAATTATTGCAAGATTTATTTTTAGAATAGACTTTTCTTATACTCAAATTCAAAAATTTTAATTAAAATGAAAGAATCTTATTCATCATAATGCAGTTTAAATATTAATTTTGTCCAGTCACATTATTAATCAACTACATTTTTGGCTTGTCATTGTCATTTCCTTTCTTAGCATCTGGTACTAATATAGAAAGGTTAGAATTTAAATTATTAAAAATGAAAAGTATTAAACTGTATACATGTATATAACAACTACTAAACTGTAACTTCATGATTTTCCCTGCACATAGCATACGTTTATTACAGACTGGGAACCTCAGCGTAATCGGTAAATTTGTTATCATCATGTGACTCAGGAGGTCACGAATTTAAGTCCTGAAAATAAATTCTTTCATAAGTGTAAGATAAGACTGTGTACGGTAAATTTTTGTGATTCGCTCCTTCCCCTGATACTGTACATATCGGAGTTTTAGTGCATAGGGTCACCCTTTATACAGTATACTAATGCTAATATGCCAAAGTCAAAGAAATTTTTTATTTTTGTAAGAATAAACATTGTGAGTTTCAGGGTGTCAAAATGGGGAAGATGGATTGAATTTGATTAGATCAAAATATGTTCGGTTAATAAATGAATAGGCTATTGATCCGTCTAAAAATTACTTGGATTAAATAAATAAAAATAGGGTGTTATATTCAACTTTCAATTCTTACATACAACAATAACATAACAACAACAATATACCCGGTGAGTTCCCATTAAGTGGGATATAGAGACGGTAAAATGTACGCAATTCATAGCACTACCTTAGAAGAAGTATAAAGGCTATCTCCGATAGATCCCCGACTCAAGATAGAGAGACAATAGATAAGAATCATAATAAATCATGAAACATGGAACATGCAACAAGAAACATGAAACATAAAACAATGACATTCTTAGAGTAATTTCACACAGTGAATTCTGAGGAGAATAAAGTGTACGCAGGTTGTATCACTACCTCATAAGTGAGGTAGAAAGGTTGTTTCTGATAGATTATCGACCGTTCAGTTCTTAAATACTAAATTTTTGGCAAACAACATAAATCCCGATAATTTGAAACTTAATTACAAAAAAATCTCGATATTTTACATAATTACTGAAAATCTCAATTTTTGAGTCTGTCGAGATACATAATTAGCTCCCAATATATTTTTTTTTGATTTTACGTCTGTCGAGATACATAATACATTCAACAAAGATACATGTTTTTTCTTCATAAAGATACATAATTAGCTCTCAATACATTTTTTCGACCTTAAATCTGTCAAGGTACATAATTAGCCCCCGATACATTCAATGAAGATATATAATTAATTAAAATTTTTATAATTACTTTGTAAAAGTTGAGATTTATATAAATATAGTAGTAAGTTAAGATGCATGTTAATATTATTTTTTTTCCTAAATTTTTATTGATTTATTTGTCACCACTACTATATAGTGGTCCATCTTTGAGTCAATGAATTCATTGGGGGAGTTTAAAACATGGCTTGACCAATTTGCAAAACATAAAGTCGACATAAAAAGGTACATCGAATATTATTGCAAGAAGTTGGACCATGTCAATATTAACCTTAAAGTTCAAGTAGCAACCTACATTGATGGTCTTTCCTATGAAAAAAAAATTAAATTAAATTAATACCATGTGAGCTATCGATTCATGTATTAAATAAATCATAAATTAATACAAGTCGAGTCAATCAACCTATATACGTTATGATCCCAAGAACTTTGTTGAATTATTTGAAGAAACATGCATCACATTTTATTACAATGCGTAAAAGTTCAAGTAGCAAGCTACATATTGATAGTCCTTCTTCCTTTGTAAAAAAAAAAAAAAAGACTTAGAACCATGTGAGAGATTGATTCACGTGTCAAATAAATCATAAATTATAAGCTCAATCGATCAATATAATTATATACATTATGATTACAAAATTTTATTATATTAATAGAAAAAACATGCATTACACGTGCGAGCTATTGATCCACGCATCAGATAAATCATAAATTACAGACCGGACCAGTATATACATCGTGATTCCAAAAACTTAGTTGAATTATTAGAAGAAACATGTATCACACATAAAAAATGGCCTTACTCCCACCCCTACTCCTTCAACACTTTATTACGATGCGTAAAAGTCCAAGTAGCAAGCTAAATATTGATGGCCCACCCTTCCTTTAAAAAAGAATACACTTAATACTATGTGAGCTATTGATTCATGTGTCAGATAAATCAGCTATAGATTCACGTGTTAGATAAATCATAAATTACAGATTAGGCCAGTATATACATTATGATTCCAAAATTTTTGTTGAATTATTAGAAGAAACATGTATCACACATGAAAAATGGCCTTACCCCATCCCTCCTCCTTCTACACTTTATTACGATGCGTAAAAGTCCAAGTTGCAAACTAAATATTGATGGCCCACCCTTTCTTTGAAAAAAAATACACTTAATACTTTGTGAGCTATTGATTCATGTGTCACATAAATCATAAAAGAAACATGTATTACATGTGCGAGCTATTGATCCACGTGTCAGATAAATCATAAATGAAACATGTAGTACACATGCGAGTTATTGATCTACGTGTCAAATAAATCATAAATTACAGATCGGACCAGTATATACATTATGATTTCAAAAACTTTGTTGAATTATTAGAAGAAACATGTTCACAGCCTTACCCCCACCCCCTCCGACCCTCCTTCAACACTTTATTACGATGCGTAAAAGTCCAAGTACCAAGCTAAATATTGATGATCCTTCCTTTGAAAAGAACTAACTTAATACCACGTAAGCTATTGATCCACATATAAGATAAATCATAACTTATAAGCTCAACGGTCAATATATACATTATGATTTCAAAACTTTTTTGAATTATTAAAAGAAACATGTATCACACATGTGAGCTATTAATCCACGCATTAGATGAATCATAAATTACAAACCGAACTAGTAGATACATGATGATTCCAAAAACTTTATTGAATTATTAGAAGAAATATGTATCACACATGAAAAATGGCCTTACCTCACTCTCTCCTCCTCCAACACTTTATTACGACGCTTAAAAGTCCCAGTAGCAAGCCAAATATTGATGGTCCTTCCTTTGAAAAAAAATAACTTAATACCATGTGAGCTAGTGATCCATGTGTTAGATAAATCATAAATTATAAGCCCAATCGATCAATATATACATTATGATTTCAAAACTTTTTTGAATTATTAAAAGAAACATATATCACACATGTGGATAGTTAATCCACGCGTTAGATAAATCATAAATTACAGACCGGACCAGTACATATATTTTGATTCCAAAAATTTTGTTGAATTATTAGAAAAAAACATGTATCACACATGAAAAATAGCCTTACCCCCTCCCCCCTACTCCTCCAACACTTTATTACGACGCGTAAAAGTTCAAGTAGCAAGCTAAATATTGATTCCTTCCTTTGAAAAAAACCGACTTAATACCACATAAGCTATTGATTCACATGTCAGATAAATCATAAATTATAAGCTCAACAGTCAATATATACATTATGATTCCAAAACTTTTTTGAATTATTAAAGAGAAACATGTATCACACATGTGAGCTATTAATCCACGCATTAGATGAATCATAAATTACAGACCGGACCAGTACATACATTATGATTCCAAAAACTTTATTGAATTATTAGAAGAAATATGTATCACACATAAAAAATGGCCTTACCCCCACCACCAAGCCACACCACACCACACCAAAAAGAGAAAACCACAATTCCAAATTTGCCATTTTTTCATCCTATAAATATGAACCTTTCCCTAGTCCAAAAACACCTCAATGCCATATACTTTTCCAATTCAATGGCTCCTAGTTGCAACCATAGCCAAAATGTTCATCAATTGCCACAACAAGTAGTAGTTGTTGTGGTTCCATTTCCAGCACAAGGCCATTTGAACCAACTTCTTCATTTTTCTCGTTTAATTTCATCATATAATATACCAATCCATTATATTACCACCACAACTCATAGTCGTCAAGTCAATTTTCGAGCTCATGGTTTCAAATCAACGAAAAATATTCGATTTCACGAATTTCCTACCCCGATTTTTACCTCTCCTACACCTAGAAACAACCCGAATAATAATTCATCAATCAACAAATTCCCTTCACATCTTCAACCTTGTTCTCAAATTTCTACTAACCTTCGCAACCCTGTTGCAAAGATTCTCCGCGCTCTTTCACATAAATCGCGAAGAATTATTATCATCCACGACTCATTAATGGGGTCCGTGGTACAAGATTATCGCGCTATTCCAAATGCAGAAGCCTACACTTTCCATAGCGTATCAGCTTTCACTCTATTTTTGTACGTGTGGGAAAGTCTAGGAAAACCATTTTTTATCGATTCAGATATGATAAAAGACCTCCCATCGATCGATGGTTGTTTTAGCACCGAATTTAATACATTTGTTCGTTCTGAACATGAGTATAGTAAGTTTAATTCTGGCAAGATATATAACACGTCAAGAGTTATTGAAGGTCATTTTCTTGATTTGCTATCAAAAGGACAAATCAATAAAGGCAAAAAGCAGTGGGCTCTTGGTCCATTTAATCCTATTACAATCTTAGGGTCCACAGTACAACAACAACAACAAAGACACAAATCATTGACTTGGTTAGACAAACAAGTAGCAAAGTCAGTAATTTTTGTGTCATTTGGAACCACAACTTCATTCTCTCATGAACAAATCAATGAGATTGCAATGGGGTTAGAACAAAGCCAACAAAAATTCATTTGGGTATTGCGAGGCGCGGATAAAGAAAACGCTTTCTCAGAAGATGTCATGGAGAGAATCGAATTGCCAAAAGGGTTCGAAGAGAAAGTAAGAGATAGAGGAATTGTGGTTACAGACTGGGCTCCACAACTAGAAATCCTGGCACATTCTTCGACAGGAGGGTTTCTGAGTCACTGTGGATGGAACTCCTGCATGGAAAGTATCTCAATGGGAGTTCCTTTAGCCACTTGGCCAATGCATTCAGATCAACCTAGGAACGCGTTCCTACTAACGAAAATACTGAAAATAGGGTTAGTTATTAAGGATTGGGCTCAACGAGATGAATTGGTGCTTTCAAATAAGATCGAAAAAGTTGTGACTACTTTAATGGCATCCAAAGAAGGACAAGAAATGAGAAAAAGAGCACAAGAGTTGAGTTTTGATGTGAAGAAAGCTGTGGGGGAAAATGGTGTCACAAAAAATGAGTTTGATTCTTTCATTGCTCATATTACTAGAGGAATTTGACAAACGGATATATTTTTATGATCATATCTGAGTGGGGATCTATCGAAAACAGTCACTCTCTACTTTATCTGAGGTACTGATATGGACCGCGTACAGTTTATCCTCTCCGGACTCCACTTTGTGGAAATACAGTACTGAATATGTTGTTGTTTTTGTTATATATTTTTATGATTATAATATATTGTTCGGACTCGTCAAATATATCCACAAGGATGATGCAGCATTTTTGGAGAGTTGAACAACTTAGATTAAGTTATATGAGATAGTTTCGATGTAACAGTAAGAGTCCATGCATTGTTAGTAGCGTGCACTATTTTTCACAAGCGATATATATCGATATCAAAAAAAAAGTGAAAAAATGAATATGTTACTGTCATGACAGGCAGTGTCTTTTTTTTTTTTTTTTAATGGTCATAATGAATATGTTAATTATAATGGCAAGACGTGTTACCTTTTACAAAATTTATATCAAATATTTTCATTTTACTTATTACCTATACATATATAGAGCCATATATTTTGATGAAGCAGTGTTCCATGACACCAGAGGCGGAGCCAGCCCTCTTTAGAGGTTTCGTCCAAACCTCCTTCGACAGAAAAATATATTATTTTTACATGATTAAATTATTTCTTATGTAGTTATAGTAGGTGTTAAACCCCCTAATTCGATATTGTTTTCTTTGAATATTGAACTCCGTTACTTGAAATCCTAGCTCCGCTAAACAATGCTAATTTCTGATATAATAACAGCAGACAAGCGAGGAACTACTTTTGTTAGACAAACCAACGGGGAGGTATATATCCGTCCCGGTGTGATGTAGGATATATAAAAATGTAGGATATAAAATTGTATATAATAGATCTAATGTGCAGTGGTCCCAATCTTCTTTTAAGGTTGACAGAATGTCATTTTTAAAATATGTATATACATAGTGTCAGTTTTAATAATATATACATATTTACTTAAAAATATTTCGATAAAGCAATAGATGCTATAGATGTTCACAGGTTCAGATTATAAAAACAGCCTCTTGCTAAAATGTGGATAGAAGTTTAATGCAAATCAAAGTTCTACTCCAAAGTTTATTATTGAGAACTACGTTATCATTCACCATTAATATTACTCTTCCCTAAATAACTTCTATCCACACACACAAAATACACTTTGCATAAAACTAAACAAAGATAAGTTATCATGATCAGAGGCGGAGTCAGGATTTTTACTTAACAAATTCAAAATATGAAGAAAAACTCATCGAAGGAGTTCAATATCTAGAATATATAAATAAAAATTATTTTAACCTTGTATTAATAATATAATTTTTCATCGAAAGGGGGTTCGTCCGAACCCCCCTTTAATAGGCTAGCTCCGCCTCTGCTCATGATCTTAGTAGCCTGTAGCGGACTCAGGATTTAGGAATTATGGGTGTTCCCAAGCTAGGTTCAAACACGTGACGTCCTAAGCGTTTAAGGTTTTATTTGTCAATTAAAGCACCCAGTTATCTTCTTGATTTATTGGGTGTTTTTCTAAATCTTATTCTAAATTTTATATATATATTTTTTATATAATTCCACGAGTTGATTGATTACTTGAATTGTCGTTTTGCTGAATAATTAATTTGCATGTGACGAGATCCGAACTTGCGGATCATAGGTTAGTGGCTTAATTCTTAATTGTTGAAATAATGTAATTAATTAAGGCTGATAATGAAGGAATGTATATACAGACAACAATAAAAATATAACTTTTTTTTTTCTTTTCAATTAAATTATTCATAATCTAATTTAAAAATATAACAATGCCAACTTTGGAAATTTAATTTCTAATATGGATAAACGATGTTGCTAATATTCGGAGTAGTAATTAATTAAGTAGATAATTACCATAATCTTCATTCATGCAACTTTCATCTTTTGAATGTGAGATATACCTTCTGGAACCGTAGCAATAATTGTTATAAAGTAAAAAGATACGGAGGAACGATCGAACCCTACGGCAAAGATTCAAAATAATGCTTTACGACCAAGTATACCTATCCAGACTCGCTTTTATTCAATTATAAAAAAAGATAAGCACTTTAATAAAAATTTCTACCATTATTCAGGTAAATACAGATTAAGATCGTAGATATATGAATTTATGATATAGCTACAAGTAATGCTTCATATAGGGCAATAATGCTTCATATGATTAAACCATACCTTTGGAAAAGCTAAAAGGCCACAAAAAGTTTTTTAATGTACTTTCCAAATTTAGATTTTGATAACTATGATTAATAAAATCCAACTATAAGATGTGAAATGAACGAGTTGAGCAGAATTTGAATAGACTAAAATGAATTAAATCAATAAATAAATGAGCAAGCTATTAATCACTCTAAATATTATTTGAAGTACGTTGAGATAAACTAAATAATAGATCACAGTTCAATCCGTCCACTCTTATCTTTGTTTGTTATATATTTAGTTCAAATCAACTCAACTTCTAGATAGTCTGAAATGAATGTGGAAAAATGGACTGATATAACTTTCACGAACTTGATCCGTCACGATACGAGCTGAGACCCTAACCGCAACGAGCATTCCGAACCACAAAGGCCCGAGAGATCCCCCTTAGCCCAACCCACTAGTGATATTGTCCGCTCTGGACTGGGTTAAGGGGAGTCTCTCGGGCCATCGTGATTCGGGATGCCCATCGCGGCCAGGGCCTCGGCTCGGACCGTGACAGAATGGTATCACAGCTGCTCCTGTGTCAGCCCTGTCGATTTGGGCCAAAGTTCAAACTGAGTTTAGGCAAATCTCGGTAAGGCGGGGCAAACCTCAGTCCTGAGTCTAGGCAAATCCCATTCGGTGGGGCAAACCTCAGGGGAGTGTATGTAACACCCTAACTTAGGATAAGGAATCCCACATCGGCAAAACACGTGAGAGATGCTAAGTATATAAGTAAGCAAATCTTACTCCCTAGTGACGTGTTTTAAAGCCGTGCGTGCCTGGGCTCGGAGCGGACAATATCACTAGTGGGCTGGTCTAAGGGGATCTCTCAGGCCTTCGTGATTATGGATACCCATCACAGCCAGGATCTCGGCTTGGGTCGGGTCATGACATGATCAAATTAGACGAAACATATTTTTATGAACTAATTTCATCACTTGTAAAAAATTTTTTTTAAAAAAACAAACAGTCAAAGTAGATTGAACCACACACACTACTAGATTGTGGGAACAAGAGAACTTAGAAAGTGATAACTTTATGGAAAAATTACATAAACTAGCAACTTTAAGACTTTAATCACAAAAAATAACAATAGTTTGGTAAAATTACAACTTATAACAAAAATAGCAATATTTTTTTTTTGAAAAGCGTGTGATATCACCTCAAACTTTTCACATTCCTACTTTTACTCTACTTTACCAATTTACTTTCCTCCAACTTCCGTTTCTTTTTTTTTTCTCCAATTTTCCCACGATCTTGATAAAGATCATACCCATTTTTTAAGGTAAGTATTTCTTTCAGTTAATGCATGTTACTTTTTTCCATTTAATTTTTGTTAATGTGTTTAGTGTCGCCATTTTTTTCAATATTAGTTCTGCGAAAATTCTCTGTTTCGGATCAATTTTTTTCTTTTAAAATTTATAATGGCTCAACATGCAAATCGAAGTTGTTCAGTTAGAGAAAATCAACCGAAGAATTTACTTACCGATGAAGTACCATCGTTTAGTCTTGGTTTAACACAAGACGAAGTTTTTAATTTGGGTTGTACTAATGTTTTCTCTAAGGAAGGTGTTACCATTGAAGAGTTGAGATCTAAGAACCGTAACGATTCCGAAAAAATTGTGGAAATAATGAAAAGGAAAGGATTGACAAAAACTTCATCTCCCACAAAATTTCAAAAATCAGTAAAAAAGAAAAAAGTCGGATGAAAAAGGAGAATGTAGTAAAATTGCAAATCCCGTTGCATCAGATTCTGAATCTGAACAAGAGAAAGTGGAGGAGGTATGGTACTATTCGAAAATCTTGTTATTGATATGAATTGTATATGCTATATAGAATATATTTTAAATATGTATTTCATATCTAAATTTTGTGTAAGATATTTGTATTTATTAGGTTTCTGTATATGTATATTCTTTTGGGAAAATGGCTGAAATAGCAACTGTAGAAGTGTAATATGTATTCTAAAAATACATATGTTATATAATTTGTATATGTGTTGTTGTATTATTTTCTTTTTAATTAAATTTATAATAATCATGTATTCATAAAATACATATGTGCTTGTTGAAATATAATTCTAATATGTATTCTGAAAATACATACAGGTTAGATATGTGTTTTTATGTTTACCTCTAACAATTTTATTTGATGTTAAGTTGTATGTGGTAGTCATTAGATTTTAAATGTGATATGTATTTTTTTTTTGTTGAAATGTATTTTTTACATACATAGTTGTATTTGTTATTATTGATCTTATAAAATAACTATAAGATGTATTTTATAAATATATATAAAAGAATGTTTGGATTAATATGTATTATTAAAATACATTTGTTATATATTTTGTATATGTGTTGTTATATTCTTGTCTTGTTAATTAAATTTGTACAAATTATGTATTCACAAAATACATGATGTGTTTGTTGAAATATAATTCTAATGTGTATTATGAAAATATAGTTTAGATATGTGTTTTTATGTTACCTCTAAGATTTTTATTCGATGTTAAGTTGTATTTGGTAGTCATTAGATTTTTAATGTGATATGTATTTCTTATTTGTTGAAATATATTTTTTACATACATAGTTGTATTTGTTATTATACATCTTATAAAATAACTATAAGATGTATTTCATAAATACATATAAGACAATTTGTATAAAGTAGTTTTAAGATGTATTTCATAAATACATATAAGAGACTGTTTTGTCATATTAATGTATTTTTTTGTTGTTTAGGTCATTTGTGATCAAATATTCATGGCCCGCGTATTGCCCAAATTTGCTCCTCATATAGGATGTTCAATGACATTGAAGACCGTATTAAGACAATGTTGACGAAGAGTCAGTACAAGATATTTTGTACTAAAAGTATATTTGGTTTCTACATGAAGAAGAAAGATTATGTAGTCCAAGCCCAGTTAGGGAGATGCATTATGTCACTAGAAACTAGGAAAAGTTCAACAAGTGCCATAGTTATTCGAGCAAAGGGTACAATTCTTCATTTCACTATTAGAGAGTTTGCTTTGGTGACTGGTTTGAATTGTACTACAAATAAGGATGAATTTGTGTTTGACGAGGAGCGCCCAAATAGAATTATTGATCAATATTTTGATGGTCAGAGTTTTGTACAGAAAAAAGATTTATATGTTGCCGTTTCTGACAAAATTTGGGGGAATGATAACGATGAAGATGCGTTAAAATTTGTCAATTTGTATTTTATTCACGCATTATTACTATCGTCAGTTGATACCATAGCTATTCCACACCTCCACTTTGATTTGGTTGAGAGTGGTCGCTACAGTGATTATCCGTGGGGATCGGTTGCATTTGAAGAATTAGCTAGAAGTTTGCATACAAATTTGAAGCCGAGAGGAAAGTTCTATATGCTTCTTGGAATGCCACTGGCGATTCAAATTTGGTTGTACGAGTGTTGTTCAAACGTGCCTCGTAATGTTGCTTCCAAGGTGGATTCTCAAATCCCTCGTATTTTGAATTGGAAGACAAAGTCTCCTCGTCCAAGATATGAAACTCTTATGGGAAGTATGTTTGATGATATAGATGACAATGTTAGTTTTACGATTTTGTTTTTGTATGTGATGTTGATTATTTTGTAAATGTATTTTCTGAGCTGGTATATGTATATATACAATATACCATTTGTCAGTGTATATTTATTATTGGGTTTGGATCATGGTTAACTGATTTATAATGTAATTAATTTTACCATCTAAATTATTATTTTCGTTATGTTATTTAAATTGTAGGATTTTTTAAAGAATATCAAGCCAACAAGAACGGAGATTTCAACTTTTCATACACCGAAGAAGCTTGTTCCTGGATCTGCTAGTCATAATGAAGATGACATTGATTCGGATGATGATTTTTAGGATCCTCCACAAAGACAAAATCAGTTTACCTCAAAGAAAAAACATCATGGCGAATTGTCAGCTTCACATGTAAAGAAAAAAATGAAGCCACATCCTAAAGGTGTAGATGAGCTGATATCAAAACGGACCCCTCCACCCCGTGCTGCAAAGATGCCTTTTGTCAGGACTCCAATTCACAAGCCAATTCAAACAAAAGTTACGCTACGTGGAAATAGGAAAGACATAAACTGGCCTGACAGTAAAAAATTTATTCCGGTTCAGTCACCTGCTCCGTCTTCATTCAATTCTGAAAATGAAGACGGTGTTGTCTCGAAGAAAGTCTTTGATAAGTTTTGTGAAAAGGTAATTTTTCTTTAAGCTTTTGATTAATTTATTTTTCCATTTCTAATTATTTTTTTATAATTCAGGTATGGCAAGAGTTTAATAATGTCCGTGGCCTAGTGTCTTCCAGATTTGATCAGATGATGAATGCAATCAATGAAAATAAGGTACAACATATATACATTTACAGCATATGTATTTTTTTACAACTAAGTTGTTATTTACTAATTTTTTTTATTTATATTTTCATGTTTTAAACGCGAAGAAACAAGCAAAAAGGAGCGAATCTGATCAGACACCAGCGAATGAAAATGTTAAGAGTACATCACCCCATCAAGCGACTACAAAGTTTGTTCATGAGTTTAATAAGAATCCTGAAAGCACATTGATAAGTAAATTTGGTACATTTATATTCAACTAATTTTATATATACAATTCTAATTTATCATTATAAAAAATAATATTAAAACAAGTTGTCGAAGAGATGGCAGAATATCAAAGCAACAATATGAATGATGTGTATAATGAGATTGATGGGTACAATGAGGATAATGACATTGTTCTGGTAGAGATTTTTTTTTTTTTTTTTTTTGGTTAGGTATAGTTATATTGATCAATAATACTTATTTTAATTTTTTATTGTTTCATTTTTTAAAGAAAAAAACTGATATAGATGTTCATGAAGCAAGAGATGTTTGTGTCTCTCCGGTATGCTAAATACATATTGGTTAGTATTTTAGTTCTTCATAAATATTATTTGATTTAATTTGTTGAACATGTGTAGATCACAAAATCAGTTGATGAAAGTATTGGTGAAGCACAAATATCAGAATCTCAACTCACATTTTCAGATGACGTCCTTAGAAGCATTGATCTTGACTCCATAACAAAAGCCTATGTTGAAGTTGAAGATGAGTTCAAGGTATCTACAATACGTGCATTGATTGCTATTTTTAATTTGTTGAAAAATGTAATCTAACTAGATCTTTATAAAATTTATACAGCTGTTGGTCATGATGCGGCAGTGCTTACTGAAATTGAAAAGTTAGCTAAGGTTATACCTATATGTCTCATTGAATGTAAATTCTACGAGAATAAGGGTATTGACATCGACAATCATCCTAATTACAAATTGAATGATAAGATGGATCCGTTTGGTGTTTCAATTGTGGAGAATGTGCCTCAACAACCAAGTGGCAGCTTGTAAGTAATTAGTATGCATATTACTTGTATATATACATATGGATTAAAGTTGTAACAACTTCTAACTTATTAATGTATGTCTTTGCAGGGATTGTGGTTTATATATGGTTACGTTTGCCGAGTGTCTTACTTTTGGTGAAGCTGTTCCATGTATTGACTTTGACCCAATCTAATTCGCATAAGATACGCTTCACTATTGTGGGATTATGGTACTAGGAAAGCAAACGCAAAGGCACAAAGTGATGATGAAGCACCAATGAGACCTCTTCTGATCACTGAGTTAACAGAAGGTACTAAAGTGGTTGATATTTGATTTATATTTTATTTTGTTGAAGTTAACAACATTTAAGATTAGGTGGATTTTTTTTTTGGAATAGATTATGAGATTCATATGTTACTTTAATGATCAAAGATGGCATGTTAATGTTCCTTTGTTGTTATCTTAACTTTTTGATTTTTAATCGTCTAATTTCCAATTTTTCATGGTTAGTATATGTCTATGTGCATATTTGTAATAATAAATATGCTTATTCCAGTGAAATTATGTATTTTTAACATACATATGCTTATTCCACTTAATATTTGTATTTTTAACATTACATGAACATACAATTACCAAATCAATTCTGAAGTCAACATATCACCATTACGGTGAAGATATGTATTTTCAAAATACGTATTACCATTAAAGTGAAGATATATATTTTAAAAATATATATCACCATGACAATAACTATATGTATTTGTAAAATACGTATTACTCATAAATATGCCATTCCAGTTAACAAATGTATTTTATTAACATAAATTTTAAAATTTCAGTGAGTAAATGTACATTTAAAATACATATACCATTCAACTGAATATAATCATTTATAATACATATGTATTTTTATTTGATTTTCATATACACGTTTTTACTTAATACACATTCAGACATATGTATTATTCAAATTTTAATTTTTATTTTTTGAAAGATACACATTATGGTTAATACTAATGTTCGTTTCAGATTGTATTTCCATTTACGTCTAATGTAAACATATTTATTTTTCAAAAATAACAATGGCTCCTATTATTTCATATTCAAACATATTTTTAGTGCAAAAAATATATGTATATATATACATATATAATATAAAATTAAACATTTGAACTATAACAAATTAACAAGTTCAACTTCATAAAAGTGCAACATCTGAACACTATCAAATTATCAATATCAATAAAAAGTTCAAAATTCAAAATGAAATAATTTTTTTTAAAAAAATAGAATAATAAAGCAACTGAATTTTCACTAAAAACATGATAAAATGTATCATTTGTTGTATTTCCTACATGAACGTCTATTGTAACCTTTTTGTTCGCATGAACTACAATAATTTTTGCTTTTCTTTTCAAACATATCTCTTCCTGATTTACCGTGCTCCTTCTTTGCAGGTCTTCCAGGGGGCTGCTTGTATTTTGGGGGCAAAACTACTTCGTCTAAAATTTTCTGAGGTATCACGCAGTCATCTTTATGTGGTAGAGGATATACAGGAAGATCATACGTTCTCAGTACAGTTTTTAACTTGTATAGATTAGAGCAATATGATCCTTTTTCAAGATTCTTGCTATCAAGTACATCACAAGCATGCACACATGGTATCTCATCCAATTGAAATGCATGACAAGAACATTTTTTTTCCCTTAGACAAACTATAAAAAGTTTCTCCTTATCGTGGACAGTATAGACGTACTCTGACACTGGTATAACCTGAAAACATTAATACATAAAAAATATTATAGAAAAAAAAATATTACAATAAAATTTGCTACAGATTAGCAAATGTATTTTTTTCCAAAGCAGCAAATGCATATTAATATGTCTAAAGAATATATACATAGTTTTTTCATTACAACACATATATTTGTTATAATTTTAATAATTTGTATATTAAGATATGTTTCATACAACATATAAAAATTCAAGAAGATATAACATTAAATGATTATATTTATTTTATCATACCTTCATATGTGTACACTCTGCTTCATTCTGTTGGAGAATTGCTTGAAATTTTCCAATAAGATCCGTGCGTGTGTACAATGCCTCCTGTCTGTTTTCACAGTTCCATCTACCAAACATCAATCTAGCTTCCTCTAAAAAATCATATATTGGAAGTTCTCTAGTTGATACCAGTGCAGCATTAATTGACTCTGCAATATTTGATAAGGTCCATCCCCTATCAACTGTTGCATATGACCTAGCCCATTTATTGTATCTCGCCAACTCCAAGTAATTCTTCACCCTAACATCAACTATCTTCACTTTCTCCATTAAATTATGAAATTCAGACTTTGAGTATGATTTCGCCATGGTATAGAAGATTTCAGACAATGCATCATGTGACTTCCTAAATTTTTTTTTCACATTACCCCATAGATGCCACATACAAGCGTAATGTGGTACATTATTGTACACTCCAGCAACAACTTTTATAATGCTTGGGTTACGATCGAAAACTACACACATATGTTCTCTTTCACCGTATGCTTTCTTTAGATTCTGAAAGAACCATGTCCAGGATGCATCATTTTCAGAATCTACTATTCCATATGCCAATGAAAATATATGACCTGAACATGAAACAAATACACTAAAAGTACGATATATACAGACATTAAAAAAATCATATGTATTTTTCAAATACATACAGCTGGGAACAAGTTTAATTGGAATTTAAAACATAAACATAACTAAAACCTATAATTCATATAAATATATCTGGAACTATATCCTGCTCCCAATCAACATCCACAAAAAAATTAAATAAGTACTCTATAAAAATATATAACTTATCGATTATGTGAATGAAATTTATTTCATAAACATAATTCACAACTTTAATATAAATTCATATATCTAAAACATAACAAATAAATAGTACAAATATAAATATGATGCATATATATATATATATATATATATATTATAAACATATACATCTATTCATAGAGTCAAATACATTTCGAGAATAGCTTACCGGCTCCATCCATGGTACATGAAGCTACAAATGTGCCACTGTACAGTCCTCTAAGATAACTTGCATCAACAACTATCACAGGTCTACAGTGATCGAACCCTTGTATGAATGTAGTTAGTGCGACAAAAAAAATATAAAAACTCATTATCTTCATGCTTTTTCATTCGTATATGTGAACCTGGATAAGTAATGTTCAAAACATGAATGTATGCAGGTAATTTTTCGTATGATGCTGAAGGTTTGACTCTCAAATCTTCAAGTGCTTATTCCTTGCTCGCCAACACATAATATACGTCAAATTCATACCAAGGTCTTCCGTCATGTCACTTCTGATTTCAATCGCACTGTACTTTCTTTTGTGATTTTTAAACTTGTTTCACCATACCTCCAATCAACTTACTAGTAGCATGAAACTTAGGATAAATCTTATCCCTTATCGGACATGTGTGTTCGGGTAAGAATTCTCTAACACAAAGCATTCCTGATTTGTTGATATCAGATGCACGGAATAAAAAATCACAATTACGTGATTTGCATATTAATATGTAACTGCAAAAAAAAAATGATGTAATGTAATTTACAACATGTACAAAAAAAAATAAAATCTATATGTATTTTTTAAATACATATGCTGTAATAAAATTTAACAAGAAAAAAACAACAGATTTTACATACATGACAAACTTACCAGGTTTTACTTGATCTAACAGATCGTGATTGAAACTTCTCTCGAATCGTGTAATCCTTCATTACAGATTTTAACACCCTTTTTGAGATATAAACTTGTTCAACCTCAATATGTTTGTGATGTGGGTCCGAGATAATTACTTTATTGCGTCAATATCCAATACATCCAAACATTCATCTGAATTAGTAACTATCAATGCTCTTTCAGTACTTGTATTCCTATACTCGCAGCGTTACATATTGATGAACTAACGGATTCATTGAAACTATTCTTTTCTGAAACACTTATGTACAAGGGCAAAGCACTCATTGCCTTTATATCCCTTTTCTGCATAATGTAGACCTTCAAATTCATGTCATTACGTATACATATGTTATCTTCAATAGCTGTTAACTGATATTCAATTTGAATGCTTTTGCATGTCAAATCGACATCCATGTGCGAAGCTAGTACTACGCGCAGTTGGTTGTATGAAGCGTTTATGTTCAACAATATTGCATCACTGATGTAATCTTCATATTGTTGTTCAATGTTGTTCATACTACCAGTATGTTTAATGAGAACAGGTATACTTCCCATCGTCAAGATCCAGAACGCTACAAAATATTAAATACAAATTAAATTATATAATTTGTGCTGCATACAATTAATAATTTGTATATACATAAACAAAAAAAAATTCTCACGGAAAATTATTTAGTTTAGTTTAGTTTCATACATAAATGACTAAAACAAAATCTTTGATGTTTGAGGAAAAAAGTAGAAAAAAAAATTTCACCCACAACTTATAAAATTCAGAATACAATATATAAAATTTTCAGCTTCATGATCATTAACACATATTGTTATTAATTTTCAAATTATTTTCGCAATTTCATTAACATGATCTAAAAAATTTATTTAACCATACCTGTAATCGTTGAGTTGATTATTCAAATATTCTTCGTAAAATACAAAGTTCATCAATGATATTTCAATCTCTCAAAAAAAAATTTAAATGCTTTTACCAGATGTATATGAAAATCGAGTTTTGAATTTCAAATTGTTTATTAACGGTTAAAGTAAAAAAAAAAAGAGTCATTAATGGTAAAGGTATCTGTTAATTGAATGTTGCTTAAAATAAGGAACAATTTAATCCCATAATTGGTCTAACTGATTAGAGTTTAATAAGGAACGTTTTAACATATTTGTATATGTATTTTTATAGCAACCTTTTACTAAATACAAAATACATATTGCTATTTTTCGTAATTTTGAAACTGTTGCTATAAAAGTTATAATTATGGCTCTACAGTTTTCCTAACTTTATTATCACTTCATGTTTTTAACATTTTTTAAGTTTGTGGCTGCGTATTCTTTTTCCCTTCTTTTGATTAAAGTAGTTGAATATTCTATATTTCTACCCGAAAAAAAAAAAAGTTGAATGTTCTATTACAAGTCCAACGAGTTTCTCATGTAAATTGAATTCCATGTTTGAATACTTTGGTATATGAGTGGAATTTAGAAGGGGTGAATATTGTAGATCAGTAGATCTGGTGGTTGATTTAGGTTTGTTGGGGGATGAGGTGTAGATTGTGAGTTGGGGGTGGGTTGGGGTGGGATGGGTTTGAGCCGGGGCGGATCTATTAAGGGTTCTGGGGTGCCACGCCACCCGCAAACTTTGATGGAAACTCTCTCTATATAAAGTGTGTACATAGATAACAAACTTGCCACCCAAAGAACCAAAGTGGTCTGTGGATCAGGTGGCACAAGGCTGTTAATTTCACCCAACAGTCCCGCCCAACTTTGAAAAATTTCTTGTTTTCTCGAGTTCAGTATTTACTATATACACATAAAATTCTTTTTAATTATGTAGAAATAGTATCATTTTTCATCGAAGGAGACTCAATGAACTCCTTGTCCATAAGTTAGCTCGGATTTATGATTTGATCTCCGATTAATTTAATCAATAAGTCTACTTGGCACCCGGAGACTCCGAATCCTGGATCCGCCTCTGGATTTGAGCTAAGGCGAGGTTGACGGGAAGGTTGGTGAGGGTGTGCAAGGGTTGCGGTGAGGGCTTGGAGTGTTATGCATAGGAGAAAACAGTCGAAAAATCACTTATGAAACTTGTTTTCCTATTAGATCAAAATATTAGTCATTTTTCTAATCAAAACATTTATTTACTAAAATTGAAAACATATCAACCTGTGATGAAAATCTTGATGTTAACGTAAACCTATCTTATTTATTAGTTATGAGCTATGTCAAATGTTTCATATAGTATCATAAGTAAAGATTGCTAACGTTGTTTATTAATTAACCTACCCCATCAATGTCATCTCAATAATTGCTATCAGTATTGCGGATATATATATATATATATATACACACACATTAACTTATCATACTTACATAAATCTCCACCCTTACAAAGTAATTACAGAATTTCCAACAAATTATGTATCTTCGTTAAATGTATTGGGGGGCTCATTATGTATCTAGACAGACCCAAAATCGGAGAAAATGTATCTGAAGCTAATTATGTATCTTTACAAGGAAAAAATGTATCTTCCTTGGATGTATTATGTATCTCGATACACCCAAAATTGAAAAAAGTATATTGAAAACTAATTATGTATCTTTATAAAGGAAAAAATGTATCTCCGTTAATTATGTATTTCGACAAATCGAGTTTTTTCAGTAATTGTGCAAAATATCAAAATTTTCTGTAATTACGCTCCATGCTGTTGAGATTTATGTTGTTGGACCTATGACTCATTCTAGAACTACAATACAAATTCCACTTTGGAACTGTTGGAAAAAAGTTACCTGTCAATTCATGCTAGTACATACAGCTAATAATAAAGAATACAACTATGTTAGATTGCCTTTTTTTATAACATGGTCATTCAATTAATGATCATGTAACTTGCACAAATTGGAGTGTCTTTATCTTAGATTCATATGAATGTAAGATGTATAAAGACCACCAATTTGAGCAAGTTACATGATCATTTAATTGAATGGCCATGTTATATGTGATTTTAGTCTTACATCAATCTATCTGTTGTTTTGCCCTACACAGCTATGGCGGCCTGTCTTTTTTTTTTTTTTTTTTCACTTCGACTGACAATGGTGTCTGAATCAGTTTGCATGTGTTCCGATTATTTTACCAGATACCTACATAACTATGCGCCTTGGAGTAACTAGTAAAGTTGTTGCCATGTGACCAGGAGGTCACGGGTTCAAGCCTTGGAAACACCCTCTGGCAGAAATGCAAGGTTAGGCTGCGTGCCCTTCCTCGGACATAGCGGTATCTTTAGTGCACCGGGCTGCCCTTTTTATACCTACATAACTATGCGCTATTGAAAGATGTCTTTCAATAGCGATGCAAATGAGCTATAAAAACAGGTAAGTGTGTCTTGGCATCCGGCAAAGAGCTAAATACTGTTGCGCCTCATCTAAGCCGACAGATGAGTTTTAACGAGAGTAAGATTCACCATTGTAACGTGTACGGTTGGCATATAACAAGTCAACCTTCGATCAGTTTTTACAAGAACAATGAAGGTAAAGAAGAAGAGACTTTGTCATAAACAGAGAAATGGGATCCTGTTTCATTAATCAGACACATTTATAATCTAAATAATGTGTTGCAATTACACAAAGGTTAAAATTAAAATTCATAATTGTACCTTAGCTCTTCAAAGGGCATGCCAAGATTTGAAATCGTTGCTCGAAGAGATCATGGAAGGATAGGGAGCTCAACTTTGTTGAATGAGAAAAAGCTCACGCGCCCGTTCTCAACAAGACAGAATTTCAACGGAATACCATGCGAATGTCTCTCAAGATCTTCAATCTCTTCTTTGGATGGTGGATACTCACTACATAAGAAAATACAGTACTCGTAAAACAAAGCTGCTTCGACAGTTGATGTGGATCAACAAAGTGAGACAATTTAACTGGTAAAATTGTTGCCATGTGACCAGGAGATCACAGGTTCAAGCCTGAACCTTGGAAACAGCCTCTTGCATAAATGCAAGGTAAGACTGTTTACAATACAACCTTGTGGTGGGGTCCTTCCCCAGACCATGCACATAGCGGGAGCTTTAGTGCACCAGACTGCCCTTTACTTCTTTCCAGAATACCATCCAATCCGGCAACCCATAAAATTGCTAAACTAGTTATCTCAAGTTATTATAATCAGATAGATAACACTAGGAGGCGAAGATTCAGCAAACATTAGTAGGCACTAGGCGACGTAAGATAATGAATGCATTAACAAGGTACCATACCTAGCAAGACAAAGTACAAAACAGGGATCGCCAGGAGCAGACTTTTTGAATCTGCTATTAGGAGGGTAAACGGCAAAGGCTAGTCTCAATCCACCAATTTGCATATTACTAAACATTTCAGCGAGGAGAATATCGTTTCTTGATTCTTCATCTCCACTTTTAGCAGTCTCCGGAGTGTCTTGGTTAATAGCATAATTTACTTTTGACCTTCTAACTGACCAAGGAATACCATGACGCCCAACTATATAACCAAGAGATTTCAAGTGCTTATATACTTCATAATATTCGAAGGAACATCCACTTTTCCCTTCCGCAACCTTGTTGTATACATGTTCCAGAGAAAGGGGTGTATCATCGTTACTGAAGAGATGTAGAGCCCCAATTTCGGCAAGATATCTACACGATAAAAACAGTATATCCCAAAATTATGCATGTACTCAAAAGAAAATAGTATTTAACACTTCAACGACGGGAGATAGCCTTGAGGGATTTTTTATCACCTACAAAATCTCTTCAATGAAGCAATATATCTTGCCATTACGAACTATACCAGTAGTTGTCCACAATCCACCCTTCCTCTCCACGACCTCAGCCACTCCTAATGGATCAAGCCATCGTGATCTTGAAATATCTTTCCTGAAGAAAAAAGATGCCTGCCTATTCACATTCCTATATGTTTTGCAAAATTATTTTCAATAATTTATATATATCATGAAATGAAACCTGAACTGCAATGTGGGTATATCACTCGATCCATATGCACAACAATGGTCATCATCATCGGGTTCTTCTCCATAGCCTTCAGAATCACTAGTTCCTTCTGAAAAACTTGCCCACTTATCAGCTTCCATGGCTGAAATGAATAGCAAATTACCGAAAAAATTAAAAATCTAGCACAGATTACAGCAATATAAGTAAGTAAAGATTCTAACGTTCGATTATTAAAGGAGAAGCTATTTGTAAGTTCAATCTATTACAATGTGAAAACTCCATAAATTTCACGAATTACCAAGTAAAAGTTATACCGAAAAATGAGGCACATTTGGCGATTGAGCGTATTCTATAAGCAATTAAAAGTTATTTACTTTAAAAATAGATTTTCAAGTCACTAGTACACATTTCAAGTCACTACCTTAACCATTTTCAAGCAACTAATTCACATTTCAAGTGACTACACTTAACCATTTTCAAGTAACCAATTCACATTTCAAGTGACTACACTTAACCATTTTCAAGTAACTAATTCACATTTCAAGTCACTACACTTAACCATTTCCAAGTAACTAATTCACATTTCAAGTCACGACACTTAACCATTTTCAAGTCACTACTACACATTTCAAGTAACTACATTTGAAATGTGAGAATTAACGGGTTTGGGTATGTTGTTTGCTCATTTGTTATAGCTTTATTCATTTGTTTCACTGATACATGTTGTAGTTTTCTTTTGTGACCTCGTTTGTAACTGCTCTAATTTTTGTTACGGATAAATTAAACTTTATAGATCTACTGCTGTACATGTTGTTATGACCTCCCCATTAACCTGCTGTTATTTTTTTAGGGAAAAGTTTAACTCCATGAATCTACTGCTTTAGATGCGCCAATCAATACACAGAGTGTACGAAACTAATAAACTGTGATTAGTATGGATAGGAGAAATTACAATATGAAGAACAGGAATAGTAGTAAAAGGGGATGAGAGGACTAGAGGGAATTGGGGATGATAAGCATAGTTTTTGCCTAAGCAATTATCACAATTTGCATAAACCGTTCTGTCAAATCCCAAGTCCTATTTAACCAATTGACAATTGGGCCTGGATCCCAAATAACACACTCCAACATTTCAATAGGTCCAATAATCTCCACTGGATCAGCCCGATATACCACTTCTAACCCGCAGCCCCTTACAAAGTTGACTTGGTTCACAATAATTGCTGTTCTATCTTTATTGCCTGAAACACTCATAATGCAGCCCAATGTGTTAGATGTGACTATTGCGCTTGCTATGACACATAGATACCTAGTTCTACTTCGATCAATTGTATAATGGCATATGGGGCCAACTTGTTAAACTTTTTGGTAACCAAGCATACTAGTGCATTGACACTCCAGGTTTGTGCTCTCCTTCTCTTGCCCCTTCTCCTTTGTTTCCAATTTGTAGTCGTATTTTAGATTACTTTAAACTATTTTGAACAACTTTATTCTATTTGCGTGACCATTTATACGTCCTAGGGAATGCCAAAGGTGCTGTGGCTGTTGTGATCTCAATACTTCTTTCGCAATCCTGTTACTTTTATTGGCATTGCGGGCTATGCAATGACTGTCATGGGGGTTATTGCTTACGGGGAATCCACGAGAAGAAGCAAATGAGCTCAGACGCAGCCGTTTTTTTCTGAAGTCATGAGTCCCCAGTTTTGTTTCTTGAACATTAGATGCACGGTAGAGTTACTGATACATGGATCATCATTGCAATAACCGACAGATCAAGAGACGAAATGGAAAAAGTGGTGGTGGACTTGGAAATCATTTCCATTCGTCCCTTTTGTTCAGCATGATAGGATGTATGCAGTCGTATCAGTTTCTCTGTTGTTGCGCTGAAGTTACAGGGGAAGGGGGATGGGAACTGTTAAATTCTTCTGTTGTATTCTTTCTGCCGACGGTCATAGGATGTATGTAGTATCAGATGATATGCTGTTACAGTTTGAGCCATATAATCTCTTATTGCTTCTCAGTTTTCCGTTATCCTCTGCCTATATATCTGTTATCCGGTTAAATTGAAACGCCGTTCTCCTAGTGAGACTGAGTTATTACAAGAAGGAGAATTGATCAACTACAAAGGCCCCTTTAGCAATTTATAACATTTCCAAGTATAATTAAGGAACCTCTTCTATTTCACACCCATAAGATAAAGAAAATTCAAAAAATCACTTCATTATAGTGGGTAAAAGGTAATTCATTATTGTAGAATATGATCAAACACAAGAATTGAGTAACAGTAGTAGTTCAATATAGATCTAACAGCGAAAACCCATCAAAAATCTAATCTTTCTATAGCAATAATCACTATAATTTCAACAAAAATATAGAACAAGGGAAAAACAGTTCAATATTCAAGAAATAAACATAATTCGACGAAAATTAGCTGGAGCCGAACTCAAATTAACTCTTGCATCGAAACAATAGGACAAAATATAGCACAAAAAATAAATGAAAATTACCTTAAAACAATAGCAAAAGTTTCTAAACGTACAATCAAACACAGCACAAGTGACCTTCCGTCCGCTTCAAGGTCGCCGGCGATTGCTGTCCCTCCGTCGCCGGCGTTGCTGTTGGGCTGCTAGGAAAATTAGGAAAAGGGGTAATTAAGATGGGCTGAGTCGGGTCAGGGTTGGGCTGGGTCGGATATTACAAAAGGTAATTAGGATGGGCTGGGTCGGGTCAGGGTTGGGCTGGGTCGGATATTAAAAAAGGAAAAATAACTAATATACACTTTCACTTTTCATATTTGCACAAATTTTCCACCCTTATAAAATAATTATACAAATCTCAATTAATTATGCATCTTCGTTGAATGTATTGGGAGCTAATTATATATCTCAATAGACTTAAAATCGAAGAAAATGTAACGGAAGCTAATTATGTATCTTTACAAAGGAAAAATTTTATCTTCCTTGGATGTATTATGTATCTAGACAGGTCCAAAATAAAAAAAAATGGTATCATGAGCTAATTATGTATTTTTACAAAGGAAAAAGTAGTATCTTTGTTGATTGTATTGAGAGTTAATTATGTGTCTCGACAGATTCAAAATTGAAATTTTCATTAATTATATAAAATGTAAAAAACTGCTATGATTGAACTAAGCCTGTCAAATGGGGCCGGACTGACCCGACCTAGCCCATCCCACTTACAAAATCGGCCCAATTTGATCCGACCTGATAAACCCTAGGGCTTAGGGTACCGGGCTAGATTTTTTATTGATTTGAGCCCAGTTAACCCGACCCAAACCAAGCCCGGTTAGGGCCAGCTGATAAAACGCCTCGGCCCGATTAATTTATTTTTATTTTTAAAAAATGGATTTAATTATAACTTAGTTTTAACATATTATTAATTTACTATCAAGTATTATTAATTTATATATTTGTGTATATATCTTCTATAGATGTATATATTTAACGTATACATGTGTATATATTTTATAAATTAATATATAACTATATATATAATTATATATTGTAGTATATTTTATTTAAAGTAGTACATATATATTGAATGGTACGTATATAAGTTATATTTATTCTATAGACGTCTATATTTAACGTATACATGTGTATATATTTAATAAATTAGTATATAACTATACATATAGTGTGTGCATAGATTTTAGTGTATATATATTGTAGTATATTTTATTTAAAGTAGTACATATATTGAATGGTACGTATATGTGTGTGTATATCTTCTAAAATAGTATATATTTAACGTATACGTGTGTATATATTTTATAAATTAGTATATAACTATATATATAGTGTGTGTATATATTGTAGTGTAAATATGTTGTAGTATATTTTATTTAAAATAGTACATATATATTGAATGGTGTGTATATATGTGTATATATCTTCTATAGACGTATATATTTAACGTGTACATGTGTATATATTTTATAAATTAGTATATAACTATATATATATTATAGTATATATATTGTAGTATATTTTATTTAAAATCGTACATATATATTGAATGATGCGTATATATGTGTATATATCTTCTATAGACGTATATATTTAACGTATACATGTGTATAAGCTTTATAAATCAGTATATAACTATATATATGTATGTGTGTGTGTGTCACGCCCCAAAATCCCATCAGGCCGGACTGACACTCGAAGCCGAGAAGGCCCGGGAGAACCCGTTCAAATACCTGTACTTTCACTTACATGTCACCAAAAATTTGGGCAGCACTTCGTTACATATAGAAGGGTATAATTCCCTGTATCAGCACAACACACACAAATATATATATATATATATATATATATAAATACTTGGCCGTCGGGGCCACCACATATACAAATATAACATGACTATATAAACTTCCATGACTTTACCCTTCCTTATGTTTACAAAGCCTCTAGGATATACATGACATAACTAGGGTCGGGACGGACCCCCGCCCACACATGACTCCTGTACAATAACAAAATATAAGGAACCGACTCGGAAAGCTCCAAAGCAAACTGGAGCTCACCAACAGCTGTATGACCTGGCTCCTATCTATGCTATGAATGAGCTGAAGTACCTGTGCCTGCAGCATAAAATGCAGGTCCCCCGTGAGGGACGTCAGTACGAAATATGTACTGAGTATGTAAAGCTGTAAATAATCATATGTGATATGGGGGATCAAGAAAATCATACACATGTGAATAAATCATAATAGAAGTGAACCACACTTCATAAACACTTTTAGGATCATGTACATTATCATTAATCTGAATCGGGTTCTTGAATTCAAACACATTTGTGGAACGGTATACATTCGTTCATTTCATTCTTTACAATTATCATTCGCCATTACCTCCTCCTCCCGAACCTCCAACCACCTAACAATAATTAATATTGTACCGTACTGTGACCATTAGGCTGCCTCCAGTACATATCAACTGGGATCGACCCATGCTAGGCTTATGCCCCTGGGATACCACCCATAAACACATAAATAGGGATCGACCCATGCTAGGCTTATGCCCCTGGGATACCACCCATAAACACATAAATAGGGATCGACCCATGCTAGGCTTATGCCCCTGGGATACCACCCACACGTATATCATGTAACACACATAAGAGATCTTTCCAATAACTTAGTTCAAAAGCTTTTGAGATTATTACATTAGTGTTCATGCCAATATAGTACCTTTGGAACAATGATACATTAATAGGAATCAAGTAATAGACTTCTATACAATAACAATGTATTAAAGACTCATTGGTACATCAACAATGTGTTTCGGAATCATCAATATCACAACAATGAAATAGGAGCCTTTTTGGTATATCAATGAAACATTTTGACACTTTATAGAATGGAAACAACTTCGTTGGTAACGTAGAACAATACGTGTTTTTGGACAACCTCGGAATCTTACTTGATGGAACATTGGTGTTTTCATGCCAAAGAACATCGTTAGAGTATGCTTTACATACCTCGTTGTAGATTCGGATATCAATTCAACACAACTTCCCGCCTTTACAAATCACTTATCTACAATGAAATGTTTGGCATCTAGTATTAGCAACCCAACACCACAATTCTCTTCCATAATTCCATACAACCAATATTTGCAAAACATTCCAAAAACCAACTTGAACAATAGGTTTATGTGTGTGTATATATATATATATAATCATCATTTCAATACCACATCATCAATACCAAATTCCTTCACAATTCAACATAATCCAACCATGCACAAGAATAATCCAACATCATTTCCCAATCATCTTTCAACAACAATCAAATAACATACTTCTTATGCTCACATGCATATATATATATATATACATATCCATATAAATAACACCAACATAATTTACATCCTTACCATAAAATGGCCCTTTTGATTTCGAAGTCCTGTTGGCACAAATAAGGGGTGCTTCTCGAAGCCCTCATGATGATAAACGCAGTTATCAGATTTCTTTAAAATTTCTACGGTTGAATCAAAGTAATTTGAAGGTCAAATTTGGCTAGGGTTTGTTCTTTCCTATGATTGATGATGAATATGAGTTTTTGAACTCATATATATGTATATATACACATATTCCCGTCCATAATATCATAGGAAATGACCAAAGTGCCTTTAAAATTTAAATAATGTCAAATATGTCCTCCGGTGGACTGTTTTGACAAGCTGAAGTAGACTGACCATAACTCTTTGCTTTGATATCGGATTTGGGTGAAATTGGTATCATTAGAAAGATAATTCAAAGGTATTTCATTTCATATAAAGTAGGTCACCCAGTTCATCATGTACAAGGAGTTATGATCGTTTGAAGTTGACCCTAAAAATCTGTTTTGTGAGGCTGAAGTAAAACGAGTATAACTCCTTACTCAGATGTTGGATTTGGATGAAACCAATTGCATTGGAAAGAAGACTCAAAGATATTTCTTTTGATAGGTGGTAGCTTTCCCAATTCAATATATTGATGGAGTTATGATCGTTCAAATTTGACCCAAAAACTGGCAGGCCTCAGTATTTTTCTGCACATTTACTGTTCACATCCCGATCACCGTTTTATAGTTTCGAACGTGCTCAATTGTATCCGAAACTTATCCGTTTTTGAAAATATTTATATCGTTGGAAATCTTATTCAATAACCTTCGTATAGAACTATCGACGGGCAAATTCCGGTATAAATAAAGTCGATTCCTATACACATATAATCAAACTATACACTTGAAACCATCTCAAAATAATCAATACTCATACTCAAACTCATATATACTTAACTTAGGATCAATACATATACTCCAACACATATAACAATGGCTAATGCACGTAATTAAGTACGAGATATTACAGTGTGTGTGTGTATGTTTAACGTATAAATGTGTATATGTTTTATAAATTAGTATATAACTGTATATATATATATATATATTGTACTATTGTAGTATATGTTTTATTTAAAGTAGTACGTATAGTCGTATATATTGAATGGTACGTATACATGTGTAATTGTGTATATATTTATTAAAGAATAAATAGTGTATATTGGAGTGTATATAATTGTAGTGTATATTGGATTTTTTTTTAAAATGGGTTTGACCGATTTTTTACCGGATTTAGGTGGATTTAACCGGGTTGGGTTAAGTGGGCCGAGTCAGGGTTGTTTTTAAATTTTTTACTATTGAACCCGGACCTGGCCTGGCCCACTTAGCCCCAAACTGGCCCGGCCCACCAACCCAGTTAACTATCACGGGCCGTTTCGAGTTGATTCGGTCCGGCTCACTTAACACCCTTAGATTAAACTTCAAACTATCGAAATATATATTGTTTCTGCTTATTTTAAAGTCTATATTGGTTGATTCTTGAAAAAGGAATCTATGACAGCTAAATATGAATAAAATATGAAAAATTTCTATAATTAAACTCCAAATTATCGAAACATATATTGTTTCTGCTTACTTTAAGGTTTACATTGATTGATTCTTGAAAAAGGAAATTATGACTGTTAAATATGAATAAAATGTGAAAATTTTTTATAATTAAATTTTAAATTATCGAAATATATATTTGTTCCGCTTATTTTAAAGTTTACATTGATTGATTCTTGAAAAAGGAAATTATGACAAACGAAAAAAGTATGAAATATCTATTTCTTTCTTCATGGGTCCTTGTGCAATGCACGTTAGCAATAATAAATCACGACTTTATAATAAAGTAATTGCGAGAAAAACGTGTCCATTTATTTATTAAATTTAAATTAAGTTTGAATAAATTTGGTATACTAATGTAAACATATAAAAAGCCTATGACTATTGAAAAAGATAAATTGATGATAATGGCGAGCGTTATTATGTTTTCTATTTTTTACATCCTAATTTCTTTCTATGTTATATAAATAATATTATTATATCACCATTATTAATTATAAGTCATAGAAGTGTTGAAAAAAATAAACGGTATTTAATTTTAAGAGTAACATAAACGCAAAAAATAAACGGTATTTAATCACTTCTCTTCAGTATTTCTTCAGTCTACCCCTACCCCGCTTGAATCCATTCAAGGCCAACCTCTCACACCTTCGAAGTGGGGCATCTCAATATAACAAGTCTCATCATTCAATGAAGTTAGAAAATTGACTGCGAAAACTTCTGAAGAAGTTGATAAGCTTAGACTATCCAAAGAAGATGATAATTGCGTAGATATGAAGTTGAAAAAACTAGAAGAAGAGATTGAGAAGATGAAAGAAAGAGAGAAGAAGTGGAGAAGTAACATGGCTAAAGGAATGACTAAGGATAATGCACTCTTTATCATTGTGTTTTGTTGTTGTGTTGTTGTTATAGCTACTAGGTATTGGTTTGGAATGATCTACGTAGAGAGACTCAATAAAATTACCTTAGAATTTGGTGTTCTTAGTTGGTATAATGGTGCGTATCATTCTTTATTTTGAAATGAATTTGGTCTATATAATTATTCTTGACTTATTTGTAGTGTAATGTAGTTCTTTATCTTTACATTGTATTTGAAATTGAGTAAATTTTGTTAGGTGTTGTGCGATGATAATTTAATGTAGTGTTTTCTTTGGGATTATAAATGAAATGTTGTTGTTCTTATTGGACTGTCAAACGTGATTCAATCCAAAGTGCAGATAGTTGCATAATGATATGATAGTTGTATATATACCAAAGAACTACATATATATATATAAAAGTAGTCAAAATTAGGCATCAAAATAATGCAGTCACAACTGCATATATACCAAAGATTGTGAATATATTGCAGTCACAACTGTATAATTGTTTGACAAAAAAGATTAAGTTAGCGCAGTCACATCTGCATAATTAACAGGGAACAATATTACATTGCAGTCAAAGCTGCGTAATTGTTTTTCAAAAAGACAATCTCATTCATAATTGAACAAAACATTCATCAAAACTAATGCAGCCACAGCTGCATACCAGTCACTACTGCATCTTCAATTAGACAATTGATGATCCTGTTTGGCTCATATGATTCATTTCGACAGTTTTGGACCTTGTCTTCATTTTTTTTTGTGTTGTTATTTATTGAAGTCTTTTCTTTTTCATTTGACGCCTGATCTTGACTTGTGATGACCAAGATTTTTAGTCACTATAAAAGAGTTCAAAGGCATTCCAGGCTGCATTAACACAAGAATAAGTTATCTTGCCTTAACACAAGAATACGTTATCTTAGATATTTAATCATTTGCTTGAAAATTGAAAACTGTGAAATCATTCAACTTGCACTATTGTAAAACCACTTTGTGTATGTAGCACTCCCATACCAACCAACCTTGGCCTTTTAAAAGTTGTATCACTATCCCTACCAGCAGCACCACCAACATTAGATATAACAACAACAAAAGTTCCTCTACCCCTTCCAGCAACACCAACAGTCCATCTACCCCTTCCGACAACACCAACAGACCCTCTTCCTCTTCCAGTCACACTAACCACATTTAGAGTAGGAGCAGCAACAACCTATTATACAATAAAAAGTTATTTAATAAGAATTAATAGTAAATAAAGAAGCCAAATAATTACCTGTTTTGTAGAACCTTTAGGTCTTCCCCTTTCTCTCTTTATGCTTAGTTGAGATTCACTTGCTGCTGCAGAAGAACCAACACTTGATATTGCTGAAGTTGTCCCCCTTCCTCTATCAGTAGTATCTTTTTCATTCAAAGGACAACCCCTTTTATTATCGCCCTTAGCATGACAGTTGCTGCAGGTCCTCTCAACACCCTTTTTAGACGGTTTATCTGTCTTATTTTCAGACTGTTTTTTCCTTCTATTCTTACTAGGTCTGCCTGGTAGTTTTCTAGTTTCAGAAGGTATAACAAGAAGGTTAGTTGATGGTGGCCATATTTTCATTCCAGTGATAGATTGAATGAAGTAGTTATAGGTATTGAGGTAAGTTTGCTTGCTATACCAATATGCAACATAGTAAATAGGCTCTAATATTTTAAAATATAGTGCAGCTATAGCATGGCAGCAACGTATATCCTTTAGCATCCAAGATCTACAAGTACAAGTTTTGTTACTCAAATTCACTATAAAGGTATTATCCCAACTGTCCTTAACCTCAAAATCATATCCACCATTCCATTCAAGTGTACACTTCATTAATTTTGATGTGTTCTCTTTCAATACTTTTAAAGTCATTGGTGAAATATCTGTTATTCAAGCATTAGAGAATTTCCTCAACTGTTCAATTCTTCTCATCATTTTGATCCTTATTTTCTCAAGCATTGTAATGATGGTCTTGTGTCTTGAATCCAATATCCATGAATTAAAACTTTCAGTCATGTTATTGTCAACACTATCACAATAACATAAATTTTTTAAGTAGACCTTAGACCATCTTTCATTGTTGTACCATAGTAGATCATCTACTATCTTGTCACCTAACATCTACATATGATCTAGATTTTTTCTCAATTCTTACTCATATGTAGACTTGGTACATCTCCAAAAATAATTTCTTCTTTCGATGCCTCACCATTCTTTGGACCAGTTAGCAAGAGTGTGTCTTGCATACATTCTTTGTTCTACATTTGATAGCAACTCATGAATAGCAGTGTCAAGACCCTTCAACAAAATATAAAAATATTAGGTGACATAATAATAAATTAAGTAAAATCAGATAGTGAAGAGATAAGGGAGAAAAAAATACCTTCTGCATATCAGAAATAGTTGTTAATTCTGTCCTATCTCCAAGCTCAAGATCATCCCTTGCTAGCCTATAAATCATCTCCAAGTGAAGTTATTTTCAACTTCAACCACTGCCCAGGCCAGTGGTAGCATCTGATTGTTCTCATCTTTGCAAACTGTTACAAGTAATTGCCTTTTACAAATACCTTTCAAAAAGCAATCATCACACCCAATACATTTTCTACATCCATCTTTGAATGCTTTCTTCAAAACATCAAAACAAATATAAAATGACTAAAATCTTTTTCTTCCACCTTCAAAAGTTTCTTCACTAAGCCTCACTACACATGTGCTTTCTGGATTAGACTTCAAAAGCTCATCCGTATAATTCAATATTCTTTTAAATTCCTCCATATGATCACCCATAATTTTTTGCAAGACAATATTTCTGTTTTTTCTTGCAACAGTTCTACCAACATACATCTACAAATCTTTTTTCACCAAATTCTGCAATTGAAAGACTCTAATTCCTGGCTTAGAAATAAATTCTATCCTTGTACCTTTCTGTTAAGTATTTTGAATGGACCAGTTTATTTTTTATTGTGGCAGTACATTTATGGACTGAAATATAATTTTTCATAATAAATTTCCTTGTCCTTGAATTATGACTACCAAACAATAACCAAGGACAATCATCTGCACATTTTACCCTCACTCTAGTTGGTTCATTAATAAACTTGTCCAATTCTACATGTTCTTGAACTGCATACCTAGTAGTAGCTTCTCTGAATTGCTTAACATTTTCAAAACATAAATCAGTTTCTCAAATAACTAACCTACAAGTAGGATCAAACATAATTTTTTTAGGCCTTTTTGTTCTCTTTGTCTTTTTTCTACTACCTGAAGCGTGTTGGACCTCATCTTCAACATCAACCTCTACATCACTGTCTATTTCAAAGCTAACCTCTTTATCTGAATCAAAATATGGATTATCACTACCTATTTTATCCTTTAAAGTATTTTTTTTCTGAATAAATACTTATCATATTCAATATCAACTCTTTTTTTGCCTAATTTAACCCTTTCAGCTCTAGGATACCTTTTTTTCCTTTTTAGTTTGGCAGCTGTTTTACCTTTCCTCAGACAGCTCTTTTACCTTTCCTCAAAGTCCTAACCTCCTCATGAACATCACTGTCATATTCATCATCAATTTCATCAAACAAGTCTCCATAACTTGAATCTTCACTATTTTTACTTGCACTTTTCCAATCAGATTCAATAATTGAAAATTCGAATGCAGTAGCAGCAGAAGACCCACCAACCTTTTCTCCAATACCTGTTGAACCTGCACCAACCTCCTCTCCAACTCCAGTAGAATCTCCACCATACAACTCTTCACCAATACCAGCAGAAATCTCACCCACCTCTTCTCCAACACCTCTTGAAGTTGCACTAACTTTCTCTTCAACACCGGTAGAATCCCCATAACACAACTCTTCACCAACCCCAGAAAGAACACCACCCACGTCTTCTCCAACACCTGTTGAAGCTGCACCAAACTCTTCTCCAATACCAGTAGATTTTTAAGTTTGTACAGCTTCTTCAAACCCTAAATTTTGACTATCCTTAAATGCTTGACCAAACTCTTTATGAAAGGAAGCACTAGATTCTCTACCCACATGAATTTCATATTCAAAAGCAAAAGCGGGGAGGGGGGGGGGGGGGGTCACAATAGGCTCTTCAACTAAATGTGACACAAATAGTTCAATAATATCTCAATTTTTTAATTTGGGTACAATACCCAAAATATTCCTATCACATATAACTTTTAATTTGGCGGATGGGCGCCCTTGCGTGTTTACCGGTGTGAGGAAGAGGAGTGGAGCGGTGAAGACGTTGTTGACTGTTTGTGATAGCGTCAGTGGTGGCAACAGTGAAAGAGAAACGAGAAACAACATCGATCTTAGTGGCTAGTCGCCTTTGTGTGTTCACCGGCGTGAGGAAGAGGAGTGGAGCGGTGAAATATGGTGACACCCGTAAATCAGTGGTGGCAGCGTTTATTTTTTTTGAAGAAGATGAAGAGAGTTGTTTCAGGATATTTTTTGAATTTAAATTACAATTACTATTTTTAAGCATCCACAAAATCAGAATATTAATTACTGTCGTTATTAAGGTAAGAGAATAATTGGATCTGGTTTTATTTTCATAATTTAAGGAGAAATAGTTTCCTCATACATTGGAGTTATGTATGAGTTACATTGACATGTATATGTATTTTTCTCAAATCTAGGAGAGAGAAAGTTAATTCGGGATCTTATGTAATTAGTTTCATTTAGGATGAGATTTATGTTGTTTATATAAAAACAAATTGGGAAAATCGACTACAAAGGGTAATTAGGATGGGTGGGTCGGGTCAGGGTTGGGATGGATCGGGTATTTAAAAAATTGAAAAAATAACATAGGAGTACACCTTAAGTTATCATATTTGCACAAATCAACATTCTTACAAAGCAATTACAAAAAATTTAAATAATTATGTATCGACGTTGGATATTTCGGGAGCTAATTATGTATCTAGACGGATCGAAAATCAAAAAAAATATATCGAAAGCTAATTATGTATCTTTACAAAGGAAAAAATGCATCTTCATTGGTTTTGTTATGTATCTCAACAGACTTAAAATCGAAAAAACGGCTCGAGAGTTAATTATGTATCTTTACAAAGTAAAAAATGTCTCTTCGTTCAATGTATTGAGAGTTAATTATGTATCTCGATAAATTCAAAATCAAAATTTTCAGTAATTATATAAAATGTAAAAAATTTCTATGATTAAACTCCAAACTATCAAAATTTATATTGTTTCAGCTTATTTTAAACTTTACATTCGTTGATTCTTGAAAAAGGAAATTATTACAATTAAATATGAATAAAACGTGAAAATTTTCTATAATTAAAATTCAAACTATTAAAATATATATTATTCCCACTTATTTTAAAGTTTACATTGGTTGACTCTTGAAAAAGAAGATTATGACAGTTAAATATGAATGGAAGAAGTATGAAATATCTATTTCTGTCTTCATGGGTCATTATGCAAGTGGTACGTTAGCAATAATAAATCACCACTTTATAATAAAGTAATTGTGTGAAAAACGTTTTCATTTATTTATTAAATTTAAATTAAGTTTGAATAAATGGTTGCTAATGGGAACATATAAAAGAGCATAATTATTACCACCAAAGGATTGCTAATGGGAACATATAAAAGAGCATAATTATTACCACCAAAAGGATGTGGTGCAACGAATGAAGCTGATTTTTCCTTAATTAGAGATCTCGAGTTTAAATCTTGAATATGAAAAAATTTTTGATAGGAAGCGTTTTTCCCAAAGAGAACCTACGCAACATGAAACCTGATTATTTGATCCTCAATACACTATCAAACACCGTATGAAAAACAAAACAACACAAAACAAAACAAAACAAAAGGATAACTTTTGAAAAAGATAAATTGATGATAATGACGATGCCGTTATTAGTGTTTAGGAGTAATAATTTCCTCGTGCATTATTATGTTCTCTATTTTTTAATCCTAATTTCTTTCGATATTTACTTTTACTTATCGACTATATTAAAAATATATTACTTGTACTTTTAGAGATCATTTGATGTGAGATAATAAAATATATAATTTCAGAATAAATTTTTTAATATTATGTTTGATTGTCAAATTTGGAATGATTTATCCCAAAATTAACAAATAGTATCGGGATAAGTTATCCCAGAGATGGTATAAATAATTCCACCATTATTTATCTTGGAATAAAATTATCAAATGACAAAATTAACCTTCAAATCCTTTAATTATCACTTTTCACACACACATATATAAACGTGAGATTTTGATAGTCCTTACATTAATTTTTTTTTTGATAATTTTATCCCTAATTTAAATTTTGATTACTCTACAAATTTTTGTCCATTTTGATAAATTTGAACAATTATATGAGCTTAACTATTCATACAATCAAATTTAAAATTGATCCAAGGGTTTATTGTCTTTGTATTTTGTGGTTATTAATCTTACTTCAAATTTTTATTTTTCCTGACAAATTTATCATAGACAAGTATTTTGACATTTCATTTCTAACTTAGTACATGCTTTTATTAAATAAAAAAATATTATTTATATATAGTTAAACATGTTTGAAAATTTAGTATTTTTAAAAAAATACAATTCGACTTTTCAAATATTAATGATACTAAATAATGTAAGGTGAGAGTAATTCTTTTTCATATTTTTTGATGTGAATCTTTTTTTTATATATATAAAATGAAATTATCAACATTTTATAGAATTTAGGACAAAATAAGTAATTTAACATGAAATATTAAGCTAAATAAGGTAAAGGGTATTTATGTAAACAAACTTCTATTCTTAGAAAAGATGCAGTGTATATCATTTTTAGTATCACAAATCAAACAATCACTAAAAAATAATCTCAGTATAACTAATCCCAGTATAACTAATTTCAACATAACTTGTTTTCCAACCAAACGACCCCTTAGCATAATTATTGTTAGAAGGAAAAAGGATCAAATATGTCCATAAACTTTGCGAAAATGTTCAGATATACCCTCCGTTAAAAGTTTAGCTCATCAATGCCCTTGCCGTCTAAGTCTTGGATCATATATATATATATATATATATACCCTTGTTGTCAGGTTTTGGATCATTTATACCCTTGTTGTCAAATTTTGGGTCATATATACTCCTTTTGCCATTAATTGTTTTGATTGAATTTTTCAACCCCCCCCCCCTCCCCCCCCCCCTTTTTTTTTTAAGAAGTCATATTTTCTACATCATTTTTTAATTACCAGACCACATATAATTAAACCCACTCATTCTTCTACACATTAACCATCCGTTAAATGTTCACATCTACCTCACAATCTCTTTGGATTTTCTCTAATTTGCAAAAACTTCTTTGTTGTGTTTTTTGATTCTTGCATAATCCCAAGAATCATCAAGTAAAAAATGAAAACTCCCAATACTCAATGTACAATTGCGATAAAAATCAAGAATTAAAGTACTTATCAACTACAAATTATTTTAGTATCATCAACCGATTCTATCTTTTGCACCACCGTCAATTCCAACATCAAGAATAAGATGAAGGAAAACCCAAGTGAGAAATTGGGATGTAGAAGTGTAAAAGAGTCGGTCCAGATAGAGACACCAAAAGCAGGTTGTCAATTAAGAGGATATCTTTTATACGTATGTATATATATATATGTATGTATGTATGAGAGGAGCGGTTACGCAAGAATCTGAAAATACAACACAGGGTTTTCGACAAATTAGAGAAAATCCAAAGAGATTGTGAGGTAGATGAGAGCATTTGGCGGACATTTAATATGTAGAAGAAGGGGTGAATTTAATTGTATGTGGTGTGACAATTAAAAGTGATTTGAAAAATATGCTTTCTTAAAAAAGAAAAAAGGAAAAAAGGGTTGGAAAATTCTAACAAAATAATTGACGGCAACAGAAGTATATATGACCCAAAATTTGATAACAAGGGTATATATGATCCAATACTTGACAAAAAAGGTATATATGACCCAAGGCTTACACGGCAAGGGTATTGATGAGCTAAACTTTTAACGAAGGGTATATCTGAACATTTTCTCAAAATTTAGAGGCATATTTGACCCTTTCCCTCGTTAGAATAATGATGATGGAGAGAGTATGTATTTCATAATTCTTGGTCCCTTTCTTGCTGGATGTGAGGGACATGTTTTAAGAGCTTTTCATTAATTTGGTAAAAATTTAATTTAAATTAATAACCAGTTTTTAGACTGCTTTTGGAGTTTCAATTTCTAAAAGTGTTAGTCGAGTTCAAAGTTCAAACAAGGTAAGTGAAAGTTTTGAATTTTCAAATTATACGATAAAATTAAGTCACTCTAATAATTATCAACTTTATGAACGTATTATTATATGTATAATACACTGCATCCTATGAGGATCAAAAGTATTTTTACTTGTAATCCTTCAACATAATATGACTTGAAGTCTCAACCTATCAGTTAATAATGAATGTGTTTAACCACAAGTTCATGCTATAATAATTTTAGGAGTCGTTTTGTATGAGGTATCAACAACAACAACAAACCCAGTGTATTCCCACCTAGTGGGGTCTGGGGATAAGATGTACGCAGTCCATACCTCTACCTCTGAAGAAGTAGAAAGGCTGTTTCCGATAGACCCCCGGCTCAAGACACGAGACACCACACAAATATAAAGTAACGCACAGAACAAGATTTCATAACGTAAATACGGCACCCATAAGTAGTAGGAAACATCGGAAAGCACCCAGATTCGTAATAAAATATGGAACACCGAAAGCATAACAAGAAGAAGAATAGAAAATAGGAATATAAGGTATAAGGTATAATAATTTCAAAATACAATTGAAAATTATTTTATTCTGCATTTAATTGGAAGTATTAGATAATCTCGAGATTAGCTAATTTTGAGATAATTTATTTCCAACCAGACGACCTGATATTAAGGTATAAATAACCATTAATATCATAAATTTCAACAACCCCACACCCCACCTAGCACCCCACTACACTTTCATTCCTCTTGTGTCCACATAATAAAATTTAACATAATGATACAGCTGGCTAGTGGAAGCTAGTTAAATATCATTATCACTATTGTTGCAATAATTATATAGTGAAGATAATAATCATGATCTTCCATATTGCTCTGAGTGAATCTTCGCTCTAACTCAATCTAAAAAATTAATTTATGCAGAAAAAATTATCTAAATTCATATAAGGCGATCACTTGTCCGTTCATTTCTTTTTTGTACTGAAATTCTTAATACATTCGTCTATTTTTACTTGTTCAGTATCAAAGTGATGCCCTCCTTAAGGAGCAAAAAATATAATGACAATTTGAAGAATAAATTGTCTTGTTTTCTAAACTTAACAAATAAGATCGAAAAGAAGAACATTTATTTTTAGTAGATAAATAAAAGTGAATGGAAAAATTATATTTTTCTTATTTGAATCACACCACTTTGTGATAAGGACATTTAAAAAATTATTTAGACAGCAGTCCAAGCTGGCCCTTCAAATAAAAATTTATTTTAGGTTGTAATATATGATTTTTTTTTTTGTCTTTAATTTATCTGTACTTATTACTGCACTATGTACTTTTTATAAAAATTGTTTTCACATCTTAGATCCATTGTAGATTTTGTCACTATTGGGTTTATTATACTTTATTTTATGTTTTCATAACATGTAATTATGCCCCGTCTGTAGCCCTACAGTTATAATATATATAGTTTAAAGTTGCTCTTGTGGAACATTAATTGTCAACTTTTATGTTGGACACAATTACATTGATTCATTCAATATAGCAAAAGTAGAGGTTTTCGGATTCATGATTTAAAGTTTATAAGTTTTGGATTATAATTTTCTTTGAGGTATACACGAACGAAAGTTACTAAGTTCTGCTGAACCTGTATGGTATTCTGAATTGTGCATTGGAGACAGAGATAGTCAGAAAAAGGGAAAGTACAACAGTTTCAGTTAGTGTTTCATCTCAACTACTATATTAGATCCTAACTGATTTTCAAGATGTAAACATGACCAGTGTAAGTTTTTTAGTGCTTTTTCTTCTTCATTAATTCATAACAGATAGAATGATTTTCTTGCATAACTTGAATTTTTTTCTTGATAAGTAGTTCATGTAGTGGTTGAGTTTTAATAGCTTAAAGTTGAAATCGCGTTGCAAGAGTGGTCGAGTTGGCTGAGCAGGTGATCTCGCAAAATGTGGTGTCTCGTGTTTGAAATCCCTTGCATGATTTGTCATTGCACGGGGGTTGACTAGGGAGGTTTACCTCTCTTGTGTGGTTTGCTGAGTATTATATTGGAGCGAGGTTTACCTTGTGTGTGCCTAAAGGGTAGTGGCTTCGGACTCCCTTGTCATATAGTGAGAAAATACTCAATTACCCTCCTGAACTATACCCAAAAAGGCTATGATACACCTCAACTTAAAGGGGGTCCTATTACCCCTGAACTAATTAAAAGTGTAATTTTGACACCCTTAGTGCTTACGTGGCACACACGTGTGCCTACATGGACACTTCAGTGTGTTGTGCTACATAGGCACTAAGAGTGTCAAAATTACACTTTTAATTAGTTCAGGGGTAATAGGATCCCTTTTAAGTTGAGGTGTGTCATAGCCTTTTTGGGTTTAGTTCAGGGGTAATAGGATCCCTTTTAAGTTGAGGTGTGTCATAGCCTTTTTGGGTTTAGTTCAGGGGGTAATTGGGTATTATATATCATATAGTTGAAATCGCGTGTAAGGGTGGTCGAGTTGGTTGAGCAGGTGATCTCACAAAATGTGGTGTCTCATGTTTGAAATCCCTTGCATGGTTTCTCATTGCGCGGGGTTGACTAGTGAGGTTTACCTCTCCTGTGTAGTTTGCTGACTATTATATTGGAGCGGGGTTTACCTTGTGTGCGCCTATAAGGTAGTGGCTTCGGGTTCCCTTGTCATAAAGTTGAAATTGCGTGCAAGGGTGGTCGAGTTGGTTGAGCAGGTGATCTCGCAAAATGTGGTGTCTCATGTTTGAAACCCCTTGCGTGATTTGTCGTTGCACGGGGTTGACTAGTGAGATTTACCTCTCCTGTGTGGTTTGCTGACTATTATATTGGAGCGGGGTTTACCTTGCGTGCGCCTTTAGGGTAGTGGCTTCGGGTTCTCTTGTCAACAGCAACAAAAGAACTATCTTTAAGTTGAAATGTATACATATAGTAAGATTATGCTTATTTTGAATCTACTAACTCTAAATCCTAAAAATGGCCTCTTGTTTTAACTGTTTGGGGGGAATGAAAGTTGAACTTCGCTTTGGTTCTGCTCGAAAGTGAACTTTCTTTTTTGAGTCCATCGTAGTGTTGTCAAAGGCTCATTTAAGGCGCGCTTAAGCCCTGTAGCGCAAAAAAGATTAGGGAGGGTGCTTTGCTTGCTTAAGCTATACTTCGGTATAGGCAAAGGCACTAAGGCGTGGACCTAATCGCCTATGAGTTTTATCCTGGAGCACTTTTTTGAGCTTTTCACCTTTGGCACCGCTGATTTAAGAAACTCGAAAAGAAGTGGTTTGCCAATCAATATCATGGAGGAGTGCGCAATTGTCTAATCACATTTTTTTTATCGCGTTCATGGTTGGACTGATTTGCCGATTTAGTTTCTAACTTCATTCAGACATTCAAGCTTATACTCTTTATTACTGCTTTGCTCATGTCATTTCTATTTTTCTCCAGCTGGTGACAGTAAGCCTCCGGAGCTGGTGAGGGATATGGTATCATGGAGGCTGAACTGGAAAAGCTCTCATTGATTGTTAGTTCTTATGACATTGAAACCTTAAAGAAACTTGGAGGAGTTGAAGGTGTCGCAAGTAGGCTGAGAGTCTCACTGAACATAGGAGTCGAAACCAGTGATGTACCTTCCAGACAAAATGTATATGGATCGAACAGATACACAGAGAAGCCTTTTAAGAGTTTTTGGACGTTCCTGTGGGAGGCTTTGCGGGATATAACTCTCATCATCCTCATGGTTTGTGCTGTTGTCTCCATTGGTGTGGGACTTACCACGGAAGGGTGGCCAAAAGGAACGTATGATGGGCTAGGCATTCTACTTAGCATATTCTTGGTAGTCGTTGTTACTGCTATTAGCGACTACAGGCAGTCGTTGCAGTTCAGGGATTTGGATAGGGAGAAGAAAAAGATACTTATCGAGGTCACTAGAGATGGATCCAGGCAAAAGATTCCCATTTATGACTTGGTGGTTGGTGATGTAGTTCACTTATCTATCGGGGATCTGGTTCCCGCAGATGGAATATTTTTATCGGGGTACAGCTTGCTAATTGATCAATCAAGCATGTCTGGTGAGAGTGTCCCGATAAGTATACATGAAGGAAGACCTTTTCTTCTATCGGGAACCAAAGTGCAAGATGGTTCAGCTAAGATGTTAGTAACAACTGTCGGAATGAAAACCGAATGGGGTAAGCTGATGGAGAGATTAGCAGATGGGGTAGAAGACGAGACGCCTCTGCAAGTTAAGTTGAGCGGTGTTGCTGCCCTTATCGGAAAGATTGGATTGGCGTTTGCTCTGCTGACGTTTATGGTGTTGGCTGTCAGATTTCTGGTAGAGAAAGTACTTCGCCATGAGCTCAAAAGATGGTCCTCGAACGATGCAATGACACTTCTAAATTACTTCGTGACAGCAGTAACTATAATTGTTGTTGCCGTGCCAGAAGGACTGCCTCTGGCAGTGACGTTGAGTCTTGCATTTGCGATGAAAAAGCTCATGGATAACAAGGCATTGGTGAGACATCTTTCTGCATGTGAGACGATGGGATCAGCTACTTGCATCTGCACAGACAAGACAGGAACACTAACAACAAACCGAATGGTAGTTAATAAGATATGGATTTGTGAAAAAACTAAAAAGGTAGAAACTGATGCACGCGGGGATGCAATAGCTTTGAATATACCTGAAAATGAACTGACATTGCTTCTGCAGGCAATATTTCACAATACGGGAGCAGAGGTTGTTAAGAATGAGCGCGGAAAGAAATCTATTCTTGGTACACCAACAGAATCAGCAATATTAGAATATGGATTGCTTCTTGGTGGTGATATCGATAAGCAAAGAAGGGACTGTAAATTGCTGAAGGTTGAGCCTTTCAATTCAGAAAAGAAAAAGATGTCTGTGCTTATCGCTCTCCCAGGTGGAAACAACCGAGCTTTCTGCAAGGGTGCAGCTGAGATAGTCTTTAAGATGTGTGACAGGTTTATTGATCTTAACGGTGAAATTGTTCATTTGACAAAATATCGGACAAGATATATCATGGATGTCATCAATGAATTCACCAGCGAAGCCTTGCGTACTCTCTGCTTGGCTTACAAAGACATTGAGGATGGTGATGAAAAAGATAATATTCCTGATAGTGGCTACACATTGATTGCTGTGGTCGGGATTAAAGATCCAGTTCGCCCTGGGGTAAGGAACGCAGTAAAAACTTGTTTGGCTGCTGGCATTACTGTGCGAATGGTCACTGGTGATAATATTAAGACGGCCAAAGCCATTGCTAAAGAATGCGGGATACTAACTGCTGATGGTTTGGCCATTGAAGGTCCAGAATTTCGCAACAAAACTCTTGATGAAATGAGGCATATAATTCCTAGAGTTCAGGTATGCTCTTGGTTATTTGACCTCGTCCTTGCAGATTCACACGGTGTAAATAAATTGTTCCTGAAATGCTACAATATTGAATGCAGGTGATCGCTCGATCATCACCAATGGACAAGCTTGTGTTGGTCGATAATCTAAGAGGTATGTTTAACGAAATTGTGGCAGTTACTGGTGATGGCACAAATGATGCTCCTGCTCTCCACGAGGCAGATATCGGATTCGCTATGGGTATAGCAGGAACCGAGGTTTGTAAATTGCTCTTATCACAGACTAATATGCTAATTTGCCATTTTCTTGTATTACTACTTACCGATGATTGTTGACAATTACATTATTAGGTTGCTAAAGAAAGCGCTGATATTATAGTTCTTGACGACAACTTTAGCACGATTGTGAATGTGGCTAAATGGGGTCGTTCTGTGTACATAAATATTCAAAAGTTTGTGCAGTTCCAGCTGACAGTCTGCGTTGTCGCTCTGATGATCAATTTTATCACCGCATGCATTTCAGGTACTCAATGTTCTGTAAGAGTTCTTCGTTTGTTTTTCTGTTAAATGATCCGTATGTGCCATTGCAGAAAAGTGAGAACTGATAGTTATCTGTTGCTATAACATAACAGGATCCGCCCCTTTTACCGCGGTTCAGCTGCTGTGGGTCAACCTTATTATGGACACTTTAGGTGCAATAGCCTTGGCCACTGAACCACCTCATGAAGGACTAATGAACAGGCCTCCTGTTGGAAGGGAAGTGAGTTTGATTTCCATGACGATGTGGAGAAATATAATCGGACAAAGTATCTTCCAACTCGCTATACTTCTAGTTTTCAGCTTCACTGGAAAGCAGATTCTGAGACTCGAAGGTTCAGACGCCACCATACTTCTCAATACCTTCATTTTCAACACATTCGTGTTCTGTCAGGTATTTACGCTAAACTTTAGTGCAGTATAGGATACATTACTCATTCTGAATCTTAACCAAACTGTCCTCGACATGGAATCATTTTTTTTCCGGGGTTTGATACAGGTCTTCAATGAAATAAACTGCCGTGACATGGAGAAGATAAATGTTTTTCGTGGCATTTTTGGAAGCTGGATATTCCTAGGTGTCATTACTTCCAGTGTTGTTTTCCAGTTTATCATCGTTGAGTTTTTAGGCACGTTTGCAAGCACAATACCGCTCAGCTGGGAACTATGGCTGCTCAGTGTCTTAATTGGTGCTGCAAGCCTGCTTGTTGCTGTAATTTTGAAGTTGATACCAGTTGAACACAAGAATACCAAGCATCATGATGGTTACGATCTACTGCCAACTGGTCCAGAACTTGCCTAAGAGAAGGAGAGAGCCAATGGACAGAATGGCCTTCTTTCCTATTCGAAGATCAGCACCCTGGCTTTTGTGTCTTCACATCGAGAATTATTTGCAAATGAATAGGTGTCAAAGTGGAAGATCCTTCTGCACATACATATGATTTAATTGGTCCAGATTCGAGTACCGTGTGACGTGGTTTTGATGGTGAGAAAAGGAAAACGAACAACCGATGGAAAGAAAATGCAATCTGTAGACTTCAACAAAACCTCATAGTACACCATTGAACTTCCAAGAACTAGTTCAAAAGGTTCTTGATTGATTTTTTACTCATTTTTTGAGTTGTCTAGTTGTTTTGAGTGCAGATTTTGAACCTTACCTGTGCCAGAAGTTACTCGGACTCTTCAAAAATGTCATTGAGTGTGTGTCAGATCCTTCAGAAGTAGTGCTTTTTGGAAGGGTCAGACACGGGTGCAGCCACATTTTGGAGAGTCCGAGCAACTTAGCAGTGCCATCGGTTTGAATCTTGCCACCTTCAATTACCTGGGAATTTGATTGTTTTATCCTCTAGCCAGAATAGTTGGTTTGTGTTGCAAGCAATTTTCCTTCTTGTAATACCTCAGTTTCACTAGGAGAATGACGTCTCAATTTAACCGGATAACAGATATATAGGCAGAGGATAACAGAAAACTGAGAAGCAATAAGAGGTTATATGGCTCAAACTGTAACAGCATATCATCTGATACTACATACATCCTATGACTCGTCGGCAAAAAGAATACAACAGAAAAAAATTAACAGTTCCCATCCCCCGTCCCCTATAACTTTAGCGCAATAACAGAGAAACTGATACAACTGCATACATCCTATCATGTTGAACAAAAGGGACGAATAGAAATGATTTCCAAGTCCCCCACCACTTTATCCATTTCGTCACTTGATCTATCGGCTATTGCAATGATGATCCATGTATCAGTAACTCTACCGTGCATCTAATGTTCAAGAAACGAAACTGGGGACTCACGACTTCAGCAAAATGGTTGTGTCTGAGCTCATTTGCTTCTTCTCTTGGATTCCCCATAAGCAACAACCCCCATGACCGTCATTGCATAGCCCGCAATGCCAATAAAAGTAACAGGATTGCGGAAAAGAAGAATCGAGATCACAACAGCCACGGCACCTTTGGCATTCCCCAGGACCTATAAATGGTCATGCAAATAGAATAAAGTTGTTCAAAATAGGTTAAAGTAAGCTAAAATACGACTACAAATTGGAAACAAAGGCGAAGGGGCAAGCGAAGGAGAGCACAAACCTGGAGTGTCAATGCACTAGTATGCTTGGTTACCAAAAAGTTCAACAAGTTGGCCCCATATGCCATTATAGAATTGATCAAAATAAGTAGAACTAGGTGTCTGTGCGTCATAGCAAGCGTAATAGTGGCATCTATCACATTGGGCTCCATTACGAGTGTTGCAGGCAATAAAGCTAGAACGGCAATTGGCGACATGTAGAGCAGTAGATTCATGGAGTTCAACTTTTCCCTAAAAAAATAACTGCAGGTTAATGGGGAGGTCATAACAACATGTACAGCGGCAGATCTATAGAGATTAATTTATCCCTAACAAAAATTAGAGCAGGTTACAAACGAGGTCACAAAAGAAAACTACAACATGTATCAGCGAAACAAATGAATAAAGCTATAACAAATGAACAAACAACATACCCAGACCCCTTAATTCTCACGAAAAGAGGAGTCTTGTCGCTTTTTTTCCTGACATACACCTTACTCAATTCTCACCCTTCAACTTACTAGAGCTTCCATCATTGTTCTAGGAAGTACCCAGCTGTATCAAAGAAAGAATGTCCTAACGAACACAACTCGTATAGTAAAGCTGCAATGTAGTAAACTGTAGTCCACACTTTCCTCCAGCACCAGTTCAGGCACCGAGAGTCATGATCCTTAACAACTTCGCTGTGTGCTTGTGTACCGGCGTTTAGTTACTGGATCTTTATACAGGCATTTGGCTTTAGACATGCTGGCTGGGCCTCCTTATCGTCTGGGCCCTTTATGTTTGTGACACTACTTGTCAGCTACTAAATTCACGCTCATTTCTGTCCTTTATATGTGGTTATCCTTGCCTGGCTCAACCCATTGATGTCCATGATAAGACCTGATAATCTTGCACAATTTTGATATTCAAATTGCTGTGTGCATTCCTCCCAACTGATTTGGTGAGGTCTCCTCAAGCCAATCAACCTATCCATTCTAGTTCATTCATCGACTTCAAAACTTAACTCCCCCTCTTTGCCGCAGTCTCTTCAATGGTTTGAAATAAAGTACATCAAACTTTTGCACTTCTATTTGTTTGTTTCACTAATGGACACACAAGAAAATTGTTCCATCAACAGTCACTGCTAAGGGAGATTGATGTCAACCTGCTGCCACCTTATAGGACTTTAAAATGGCAGCCATTTCGCTAGACCTTTTACAAGCTTTGCATGCAAAAGTTCCTAAATCACCCTTTGCATCCTCGTACGATCCATGGAAGGACTTATCAAAAGAAAAAAAGTCAAGAGGTTTCATCGCCGTTGCTGTCGAACTGTTTTTAATAGTGCGAATGTTTCAATAGAAGGAAAGGCCACGAGAAGTGCACAGAATATGCTACCTCATTCCACTTCATCTTTTACACGCCCAGCAAACACGCAGAAATGCGTAGTGCTGGAGTGAAAGAGTTCACATAGACCAGAAGGAACATGGTTGCATCTATTTCCATAAACTGACTATTATAAGGATAAGAAAAGAACCACCAACAAGAATTACAATACTTAAAACATAAACAGATGGCTGGAAGCAGGAAAATACTAACCCTTCATTGGAAAGAAGAACGCCTTGAAGAACAGACTTAAAGGCTCTAGCGGCAGTTGCACTTATACACATGATAAATCCATAAAGGTGGAAGCTTGGTTCACCCTGCCAACAAAAGATACTTATCAGACCATTAAAAGATCACATCACGAAAAAGAGTCATTGGAAAGAGGATTGAGAATCTCAACTAGTTGAAGAGCTTTTTTTATTGATAACCGTGGTGTCCTTGCCCGCACCTCGACTAATTCCATGGAATACCTGTCACCTCCCACCAGCAACACGTATCAGGTAACTCTATCCACCAAGGGTAGAACAGATGGGAAGAAATCACCTAGTTTGTCTTTGTTGGGATTTGAACCTGAGACCTCATGGTACTCAATCCCACTTCATTGAACCACTAGGCCACACCCTTGGGTGCAAGAGTTTTTAAATTCAAGATGTTAAATTTTTTTTCTTATGATGGCGTAACTGATATCAAGAACCAACAGGTAAAGACTAACATTTAAGAAGACAAAATATCTTACATAGAGGTTATTCCTGCTAGTGCACAGCCATTATACTAATATCATTCGCTTACTCCTGACTGGGCATACTTTGGACCAATAGCTGTTCAAACTTCAAACTATATTTGCAACTTCAGACATCAATTAGCTTAAAAAGGGAAGCCCAGTGCACTAAGCTCCCGCTATGCGCAAGGTCCGGGGAAGGGCCCAACCACAAGGATCTATTGTACGCAGTCTCACCTTACATTTTTGCAAGGGGCTGTTTCCAAGGCTTGAACCTGTGACCTCCTAGTCACATGGCAACAACTTTACCAGTTACTCCAAGGCTCTCCTTCATTACTTAGAAGCTACAAATAGTTAATTACCACTTCCTATTTGCTTCAAATCTTAAATTCGCACCAGCAGAATTTGGATCTCTCAGTTTCGTGTCCCGGGGCTAATAATCTACGAAGAAAGGAGGGGTGGAGAGGACAGATCAACCAAAGATCCACTCCTTATAGAAAGGGGAATGAATCATTTTTCCGATTTTTCATTTTGTTTTAAGGCCCCATCGACGAAAGAACAAATCGGAAAATAGTAAATTTGATGAATATTCATTTTATATGGTCCCATCTTTATCACACTTCTTCGTATAAAATGGTGACTACATTTGAAATCAATTTCAACAATATAAGTGCAATGTAGAGAAAAAGAAAACATTAGAATTTGCATAATGTATCAAAGAAGCAAGCAAATTTCAGATCTAATCTCAAGCTATACGATTCACACTTTAAAAGGAAACCTTCAAAAATCCTCCAATTTTGTAGCAAGTATAGATCAAGTATAACAACAACATAATACGCAGACCTACCCTACCTTGGTCACTAGAGAGCAAATCACAAAAATTGAACATTTACCCAAAAAAGAGAAATCTTTACGCATTCTTCAACATGGCCCAGCAAGATCATCAGAAAGCAACAACAACAACAACAACAAACCCAGTGTATTCCCACCTGGTGGGGTCTGGGGGGGTTAGATGTACGCAGTCCATACCTCTACCTCTAAAGAAGTAGAAAGGCTGTTTCCGATAGACCCCCGGCTGAAGACACAAAACACCAGATACCACACAAATACAAATACAAAGTGAAGCACCGGACAAGGTTACAAGAGTACCTGAGTACATAACATAACATCCATAACATAGATACGGCAGCCATACGTAGAAGAAAAGAAAACAGAAGGAAAACAGAGGAAAGCACCCATATTCGTACCCCCAGCAAGTAATTCCCTACACTAGTGCCCCGAACTGGCCCTAGTCCTCTGCCCTAATTCGCGTTCTCCAGACCTTCCTATCTAGGGTCATGTCCTCGGTGAGCTGTAACTGCTCCATGTCCCGCCTAATCACCTCACCCCAGTACTTCTTCGGCCTACCCCTACCCCGCCTAAAACCATCCAACGCTAGCCTCTCACACCTACGAACTGGGGCATCCCTGCCCCTCCTCTTCACGTGTCCGAACCAGCTCAATCGGACTTCCCGCATCTTGCACTCCACTGGAGTCACACCAACCTTCTCCCTGATAATCTCATTCCGAACTCTATCCCCCCTAGTCAGCCCGCACATCCGGCGCAACATCCGCATCTCTGCCACCTTCATTTTTTGGATGTGGGAATTCTTAACTGGCCAACATTCCGCTCCATACAACATGGCCGGACGGACTACCACCCTGTAGAAATTGCCCTTAAGCTTGGGCGGCACCTTCTTATCACATAACACCCCCGACGCGAGCTTCCACTTCATCCAACCTGCCCCAATACGGTGCGAGACATCCTCGTCAATCTCCCCGTTCCCCTGGATCACGGACCCGAGATACTTGAAACTATCCCTCTTACATACCACCTGTGAATCCAACTTCACTACCACCTCATCCTCCAGCCTTACGTCATTAAACTTGCATTCCAAATACTCAGTCTTGCTTCTGCTCAACCTGAACCCTTTAGACTCAAGGGTTTGTCTCCACACCTCTAATTTATCATTCACACCCCCTCGAGTCTCGTCAATCAGAACTCTATCGTCCGCAAAAAGCATACACCACGGCACCTCCCCTTGAATACGCCGCGTCAACACATCCATCACCAAAGCAAACAAAAAGGGACTAAGAGTAGATCCCTGATGCAATCCTGTCAAGACAGAGAAATGCTCTGAGTCTCCTCCCGCCGTCCTCACCTGAGTTTTTGCTCCCTCATTATGCCTGCGGGACTCCATTCACCTCCAAGCACCTCCAAAGTACCTCTCTGGGAACTTTGTCTTATGCCTTCTCCAGGTCGATAAACACCAAAAAGACAAATAACAAAATTTCAAACATTGTACCAAAAAGACAAATCTGTAAACATTTTTAAACATACCTCAGCAAGATCAATAGAAACAACAACAACATACGGAGTGTACTCTCACAAGAAGAGGTCTTGGGAGGGTAGAGCGTACGCAGACCTTACCACTACCTTAAGATCGATAGAAAGTAATAACAAAATTTGAAACAAACCCAAAAGGACAACTCTTTAACCATTTCTCAACATACCCCAGCAAGATCAATAGAAAGCAAATAACAAAATCTGAAAACATAAACCAATAGCAAGATCAAATCTTTATTAAAAGAAATTCAACGTACCCCACTAGCAATAAAAACACCAGCAATCACATGAACAAGGCAACCATAAGTAATCCAAGCTTTAAATATTTTCAACATACCTCAGCAAGATCAATAGAAAATACTAACAAATATGAAAATTGACAAAAAAGATCAAAACTTTAAACAATTTCCTACAGACCCCAGCAAAATCAACAGAAAGCAAATATCAAGAAATGAAAATCAAACCAAAAAGATCAAATCTGTAAGCACTTTTCAACATAACCCACTAGCAATAACAGCATCAAGTCACCAACAAGATAAAAGTTTGCGTAGCCAACCAACTGAATTACTAAGATTTCCCTAAAATGCAGTCACTGTATAGATCAACTACAATAAGGAAAAGATCAAAGATCCAAAAGGGTCATAAAACCAAATCACAGAAAGATCAACAAAAAGAAAATAACAAAATTTGAAAACTTGAACCAATAGCAAGATCAAATCTTTAAACGAAAAATTCAACATATCCCACTAGCAATAACAACACCAGCAGCCACATGAACAAGGCAATCATAAGTAATCCAAGCTTTAAACATTTTTCAACATACCCCAGCAAGATCAATTGAAAATACAAACAAATTATGAAAATTGACAAAAAAGATCAAATCCTTAAGCAATTTTCAAAATACCCCAGCAAGATCACTAAAAAGCAAACATCAAAAATTGAAAATCAACCCAAAAAGACAAATCTTAAACCATTTTTCAACATAATCTAGCAAGATCAATAGAAACAACAACACCAACAACATATACAGTATAATCTCACAAGATGTGATGGGGTCTGGGGAGGGTAGACTGTACGCATAACTCACCACTACCTTAAGATCAATAGAAAGTAATAACAAAATTTGAAAATTGACCCAAAATGACAAATCTTTAAACATTTTTCAACATGCCCCAAGAAAGATCAACAGAAAGCAAATAACAAATATTTCAAATCAACCAAAAAATCCAATCTTTAAGCAATTTTCAACATACCCCACTTGCAATAACAACACCAGCAACCACAGGAAAAACTGAACTGAACTACTAAGATTTTCCTAAAATGCAACAGTCACTGTATAGATCAACTACAGTAAGGTTCCTCTTTTTTCCATTACACCAAATCACAACAAGATCAATATAAAGCAAACAATAAAATCTGAAAAATCACCAAAAAGATCAAATCTTTAAGCAAATGTCAACATACCCCACTAGCAATAACAACACCAGCAACAACAGGAACAAGGCAACCATAAGTAGTCCAAGCTTCTCTCTTCTGAGTGATCATATAAGCAAACAAAGCTGTAAAAAAAGGTGTTGTTGCACCAACAGCTTGATTGAATGAAACAGGAAGATACCTCAATGAAATATTCCCACCAACAACAGAACCACAAAACACAATACTAAGTGTAGCAATTCTTAAAAACTGAGATCTTGATCTGATCCTTTGAAATGGCACAATTTTCAAGAAAACAATTGAAACATAACTAAGTACAGCACATGCTGACATATGACACATTGTTAGGAAAATTGGGAAAGAAAAACCATAGTTCGAGAGTAACAGCTTGTTAAGGAGAAGGACACCAATGTTGGATGAGTACCAAAAGATGATTAAGGATGCAATGAAAAGGGTTTGTTTTTCTGATTGTGTTGATGTTGGTGATGATGACGACATTGCTGTTTCTTGGGATTTGTGCCAGGAGTTTTTCAGATGGTGTCAGTGAAAGTGAAGGTTCTTGATGTGGGATGTATGTGTGTCTATGTGTTGTGTTTTTCCTCAGATTGAGGAAATCTTGTATGTGTTTCTTGATTTTGGTTTTCGTATGTGTGTGTGTTTTTTTTGGAAATTTTTGTAAGATTTGTGTATAGGTGGAAGAAAGAGAAACAAACACTCCTTCCGTTTCAATTTATATGATCTAATTTATTTAATATTAAATTTAAGAAAGTAAAATTTATTTTATATAATCTAGTTTATTTAATACAAAATTTAAGAAATTAAAACTTATGAAATCTGTATTTTAAAATAATTCATATATTTTGATTATTTCGTTAAGATGAAATTGATATTTTAAAATCAAATTACTACTAAATATAGAAATAACTATTTTTTTAAAATAAAATTGACTAAAGAAAATGTATCACGTAAATAGAAATTAAAGAGAGTATTAGTTAGAAATTTTGAGTTTTATTCATAAAAGGATTGAATTAAAGAGAATATTGAATAGGATAAAAAATTTTCACACTAATATTTGCGTTTAGCATAATAAATGTGTAATATGTGTTTGTATAATATTAGAAAATAGCATATCGATATCAAACAGGAACTAAAACTATAGAAAAAACTATCATAAAATATTATATTGTGACATCAACTCGATAAATATTACACAATTATTTTCAAACACTTGTACTTATGAAGAAAATTTTGAAGATTAGACACAAAGAAATTTCCTAGAAGAAGAGAGAAATTGTTTGGTAAATTACCTAAAAGGTTGGTTTATATAGACTTTGGAAAGCCAAAGGGGGTCAAAGAGACTTTAATTTAATTAGTCAAGTAACTTGCATATTAAACAAGACTTAATTAAGCCATTTAAATTGGAATGAAGTGAATGTTACAAGAAATAAATCAAATGTTAATTCTTGAATGTAGGTGATAGACTTGTAATAGATAACTACTTATTGTTTTTTTTTTAATCAGGATGATTCGCAAGCGCTATAATTTTAGTCATAAGTTTTTGTCTTTCGAGTAAGCATTTTGTGTGCATTAGGTAAATCCCTCACTGTGTAGTAATCTGCAAACCACATAAGCAATGTAAATAGTACCAGATAAATCCTGTGCGATAAACTCGACTCAGAAGACATTTAAAAGGGATCCATTTTGAGTCATTTGTATGGATAACTACCCTTTTCAAATCAAGTAATTTTTTGATAGATTTAAAAACAATATCTTATGAAAGTAATTAGTCAATCTACTTTACTTCCTACTTTATAGAGCATATCAGAAATTTGTTATTTCTATAAAATTAGTCAATTGAATTCCTAGCTAGTACTTTATTTGTGAATTATAATTTACCAGTTTGATAAAATTAAGAAGTTTTGATGATTTCATAATATAAAATTTCATATTTATGTGAAAAATACAAAACTTTTGAGATTTATAATTACATATTTAAATAAAATTTAATTTTAAATCAATCTAATTTTGAATCATGATCAAATTGGCCCTTAGTCTTTACAAATATGAATAAGGAAACGGATTAATTGAATTTTTGAAATTAAAATTCGAAAGAAAATATATATTTAAACATCTCAACTTATTTCCATCATATCTCACACACATCGAATACTAATATAATACGTAAATTTTAAAGTTAAAACTAAATAATTATTGTATTAACTTGAAATTTAATTAATAGTACAATAAAAAATGAGCTAAAATATACCTAAATGTGTATCTTTACGTGTCTTTGTGCCTCTTGGACCGCTTTGTTGCTGATCTAAGATTTTAAAGATAATAACCATTAAATAATACTAATATAATTTATTTATTAAATATATATATATATATATATATATATATATATATATATATATATATATATATATATATAACAACAAACCCAGTGTATTCCCACCTAGTGGGGCTATATATATATATATATATATATATATATATATATATTTACTTTCCATTATACTCAGTTAAACATTTTAGCTCATTTGGTATGAGGGATAAGAGATAACTAATTTCTGAATTAATATTTGATTAAGATAAAATACATGATGAGATGACTCATCTCAAAGAATATAATATTATTTTTATCTCACCTTGAAGGTGAAATAACTAATCTCAAATATTGATCCTAAAATAACTTATTTTCCAACCAAGCGGCCTCTTAATATAAAATGAAATATTAATACGTAGAGAATATACATATACACTTGTATAATCTTGAAATATATACTATATATTATAGGGAACGTAACGTGTTATATGAATAAAGATTTCAGCTTTACTACTGATGAAAGCAAATGGATGAATTGGTCAATTTTTTAATACTAAAATTGTTGTAATTTGAGTTTATACAAAGTAATTTAACTTGTACTAAAAGTGCAACAATAAATTCAAACATTATCGAAAACAAAACTTTGCTATTTAAGTGGAGGAAGATAGAAGAACGAATTCATTATTTATGTGTTTTAAATCATATGACATTATAATTCTCAAATATTTCTGATAGTTCGATAATATATTTTTATTTTCTCTTCAACTAAAGCTTTAGCATGGCGTGATTTTCAACTAACCAATTATTTCTCAAAATTAGCGTAGATATCAATATTTTTCAAGTGACATTAATATATTTTTGTGGAATGATTCACTTATAATTAATTTTCAATTACTTTGATTGCGTATAAATACTTTATAATATCAAAGGAAGCCCGATGCACTAAGCTCCCGCTATGCATGAGATCAGATTGCTTTCACGATTCGAATTTGTGACCTGATGAAGTAACTTTTATAATATCATTTCATAAAATAAGATGGAACATGCAAGTTTTGGAAAGAAAAAGAACATGAAGATTACATTACATATTTCCTTTTGGAGATACACGTGAACATCAAACAATGACTTTTTTAGGTTTACAAATATAAATACATCCAAAAGGTAAATTAATTATAAAAAGAAAAAAAAAACTTTGCTATTTAAGCGAAGAAGAATGGAAGAACGGATTCATTATAATTCTCAAATATTTTTAATAGTTCGGTAACATATTTCTGTTATCATCTCTTCAATTAAAACTTTTGCATGGCGTAATTTTCAAAACTAACTTCTTTCTCAAAATTATCGTAGATTATGCGATGCAAAAGCTTAAGTAGCCATAATATATACTTGCAATCCTCCAATCTATTTACATAATACATGCCATCTTTTTTTAAGTTTTAATCTAATTACTATTTAATATTTTTTTTGTATAATGAATTAATTTTCAAGTACTTTGATCTTATATAAATACTTTTATAATATCAAAGAAAGCTCGGTGCATTAAGTTCTCATTATGCATGAGGTCCGTAGAAAAATTAAACCTCAAAAATTTATTATACATAATTTTATTCTGCAATTTCTGCAGAAGATTGCTTCCACGATTTGAATCTGTTTTATAATATCAGTTCATAAAATTGGATAGTATATGAAGTATTGGAAATAAAAAGAACATGAAGATTACATTACATATTTGCTTTTGGAGATACATGTGGACCTCAAACAATGATTTTGTGGGAAGTCTCCAAATTCCAAATATAAATACATCCAAAAGGTAAATTAATTAATTTAATTTCCAACACTTGACCACCAACCATAGAGTAATTTAATTAAGGTACTTTGTAATGAAGAAACTTTTTTCTTTTTTTCATGCATGTAATAAAATTCACATGCCATCGTCATTAAATTTTGAAGCTTAATAATTCACCAATTCTTGGTCTTTCTTACATAACTAGATACACTGGTCTTCTACGTAAGCCTTGAGCTGGTCTTGCATTTGCTTGAAATCCCTATAAAAAAAAATACAAATATATTATGAGTAAAGACAGTTTGGTGCACAAAGTATTCCACGTTAGCAGGATTTACAGAAGGGCCGCGTTCTAAAATTTATGAGGAAAGATGGTCTGATGCATGCACAAAGCATCCCACGTTAGCAAGATTCGCGAAAGGGCCAAGTTCTAAAAATTATGAGTAAAGACGATCTGGTGCACAAAGCATCCCAGATTAGAAGGATTCACAGAAGGGCCAAGTTCTAAAAATTATGAGTAAAGACAACCTGGTGCACAAAGCATCTCACGCTATTAGGATTCGCAGAAGGGATACGTTCTAAAAATTATGAGTAAAAACGACCTGCCGCATGCATAAAGCATCCACATCAGTAGAATTCACGAAACAGTTACATTCTATTCGTAGTTGTTTTCACGACTCAAATTCATGACAGATACAACAACAACAACAACAACAAACCCAGTGTATTCCCACCTAGTGGGGTCTGGGGGGTAAGATGTACGCAGTCCATACCTCTACCTCTGGAGAAGTAGAAAAGCTGTTTCCGATAGACCCCCGACTCCATGACAGATAGATCACATGAAAATATCTTTATCGTTGCGCCAAGACTTCCTTTTGATTCAGTGTTTTTGAATAAATTAAAAAAAGAGTTACTTTACTTATGATACTTACATCATTAACAGCATTCCTCAATGCCATCATTTGATCCATGGAAACAGTCCTTGGCTAAATTAACCAATAAAGAATATAGTCAGTATAAATGTAAATTAAAATATAAAATATTTATATTAAGAAAGGCAGCGCGATACATTAAAGTTTCCACTATGTACACAATTTTACATTTCTGCAAGAGTGTTTCCACGGCTTGAACAGAGGCGGAGCCAACCAGTGACGGAACCAGGATTTTCACTAAGGAGGTTCAAAAGTGAATATACGAACTAACTGAAGGGGTACATAAAAAATAATTTTAACCTTACATAAATAGTATAATTTTCTGTCGAAGGGGATTCAGATGAACCCCTTGTCCAAAGTTGGCTCTGCTAGAGGGTTCAATCGAGTCTCCTTCGACAGAAAAATATACTATTTATATATGATTAAAATTATTTTTTATATACATAGTCGTTGAACCTCCGTTGATTAATTTTCTTCAAACAGACTGAAAAATATACTTGTATATATTGAGAAAAATATAGAAAATTTATAAATGGATCTATATATATATATACCTGATGTAGTACATTCCAAACAATACCCTCAGTGCATGGAGGAATAGTAAGTGAACCAATGTATCTATAGAATGGTTCAGCTTTGACTCCCAATTTGTTTGGGTCAACCAGTCCAACTTTTTTACCCTTATGATCAACTTTCTTTGCATGGTGGATCAACTGTGTCGAAATCAGAAATTTCATCAAAATCTAAAATTTGAAATAGAATATAAATTTTCGATAAGAAATGTTCAATTAACCACCCTTCCTTTTACATGGCTACTATTAGCATTTGTGACCCGAATTTTGTTGATCCGGCCTTGAAAAGTTCGTGATACGACCCACATTTGTGATTTTTTATGGGGTCTGTTGTGGTATCGAAGGGATTGATCTTAGGATTTATTTGTACGCACGTATTATATTAGTGCGTTTAGTGGGTTGTTTTTTGGTCGTTTAAATACGTCATTGAGACTTCCGTCTCCTAATTATACTCCTCTCCATTATAGTGAATTTCTTCCTCCTCTGCCCGTGAATTTTTTATACCGTCAAAGATTTCCACGTAAAATCTGTATGTTCTTCTTGTTTTCTTTTATCTATGATATTGCTTATTCCTATCGGTTCAATTACAATTACATATGACAAGATTTAGAATGTTCGATTGCAAGTTAAGTGATGTGGCATGTGTCCTACTGACACATGTCACAACAACCTTCAAAAGTTATGATGGAATGCGTAAAATTCTTTATCCTTCATCAAAAGTTACGGAATTGAGTTTGGATATGAAAAAAAAAAATCTTATTATGAAGCACTTTCATTACCGATGAGCGTTACGCTACATAACGTGAAAATCTAGATTAGTCGAGCTCAAAAGATAGAGGAGTAGATACCTCATTAAGAAAAGGGTCAGGGGGTCCAATATTGAAGAGGATACCAATCACAGCTATTAATTTGCCATTAACACTCTGATGAATCAAATGGGCTTCCATAGCCAAGCTGCCAATTAAATATTAATTGATTAACAACAATATACCTAGTGAAATTTTACGAGTCAGCTAAAAAAAATAAATTAAATACTTATACCTTTGTCCATCAACTTTGTGCTCAGAAGGAGTATGCCAATGGCATTGAATTAATTTATACACAGTACCATTAAGGGTGATAGATCCTGCATCTCCTTCCCATTGCAACTGCAAAGACACTCACCATTAGTTGGATTGGATTCATAATTTATCGGTGCGGATTCAGAATTTCAAGAGGATGAATATAATATAATAAAGGGGTTCGACATTTCTATTTCAAGAGGATGATGTACTATAATAAAGTAGACACACATGTCATGTATACATAGGAATTCTCACACGGATACATGCAGCTCACAAGATTTGTAATGCAGCACGTGTGTGTCTACCTGTTCTGCTTTCTAATAATCCAAAGATGGAGGACACAGATATCAGTCGAGGCCACGTTAAAAGACATATATACACGTGTTATACATTGCAAATCTCACACGATTTGACATGTAGGACACATGCAGTTTATACGATTTGTCATGCAGCACTTGTGTGTCTGCCTGTTCTACTTCATTATAGTCCAAAGATGGAGGGCACCGATATTAGCCGAGGTTAAGTTAAAGGACATATAGACACACGTGTCATATATTACAAATCTTGCACGATTTGACATGTTGGACACATGCAGTTTATACGAATTGTCATGCAGCACTTGTGTGTCTGCCTGTTCTACTTCATTATAGTCCAAAGATGGAGGGCACAGATATTAGCCGAGGTTAAGTTAAAGGACATATAGACACACGTGTCATATATTACAAATCTCGCACGATTTGACATGTTGGACACATGCAACTCACATGATTTGTCATGCAGCATGTGTGTGTCTACCTGTTAGATTTTATAATAATCCAAAGATGGAGTACAGAGATATCAACCGAGGCTACATTAGAGGACATATATACACACGTGTCACACATAGCAAATCTCATACGATTTGACATGTAGGACACATGCTGCTCACACGATTTTTCATGCAGCACGTGTGTGCCTACCTGTTGTACTTTATAATAGTTCAAAGATGGAGGGTACATATATCAGCCGAAACCACGTTAAAGCCACATTATGCAATACGTGTGTATCTACCTGTTCTAATTTATAATAGTCCAAAGAAGGAGGGCACAAATATCAACCGAGGCCATGTCAAAGGACATATAGACACACGTGTCATACATGGCAAATCTCACATGATTTGACATGTAGGACACATGCAGCTCACATGATTTGTCATGCAACACATGTGTGCCTACCTGTTCTACTTTATAATATTCCAAAGATGAAGGGCACAGATTTGACATGCAGGACACATGCAGCTCACACGTTTTGTCATGCAGCACGTGTGTGCCTACCTGTTCTACTTTATAATATTCCAAAGATGGAGGGCACAGATATCAATTGTGGCCATGTTAAAGGACATATAGACACACGATTTGACGTGTAGGACGCATGCAACTCACACGATTTGTCATGCGCAACACGTGTGTGCCTATTCGTTCTACTTTATAATAGTCCAAAGATGGTCGATCGGCGGCACAGATATCAACCGAAGCCACATTAAAGAACACGTTTATGTATTATCTCAATAATATTAAATGTAGCATGATTGTTAGAGAGATTGACATACCTTAATGTCATGGCCTCTATTCATTATTGTAGCCGATGCAATTTTGTAATTTGGGGTAAAATGTGGTATATGTTTTGTGACTTTCACAGTTTTATTACGGAAATTAATAGGAGACTGAAATAATCCAGTATTACATATTTCCCAATCAGGTTTAAGTGTACCCCATTTGTATGGTCCTTCTGCTGTTCCAAGCAAGTAAGAGAAGGGTTCCTCATCATCTGAAAAAAAATTAAATAAATTGAAGAATATTTGATATGAAAATATAATTCAATAAATGATTGATGAAAGTCGAGGATATATCAGAAACAACCTAAGGTAGAGATTAGATCTGAGTATACATCCTATCCTTCCCAGATCCCACTTTGCGGGTATATTGTTGTTGTTGTTGATTGGAAAAAGTTTTAATCAATGTTTTGGTGTCTTCTATGAGGTGCATTATTATTTAAATAAAATACAGAGAAAAAAATGTCATTACTATATGATTGAGAAAGATAAATAATGTCAACTAGTAAATGAATATCAAGAAGAAGGAAAAATGTTCATCTCCATATATACTAATACAAATAAAGTTCAAAAATTAGAAAAACATGAAAAAACTTATTGGTTATATTCAAATTCAATTTCAGAAAGAAAAAAAAAAAATTGCAACTAAATTAAATATCATACCAAAAGAACCACACCTATCGATCGTCAAATTCCTAACTCCGTCATTGATATGAATGAACTCATGTAATATATAAACATAACTTTGTTATCGACCTATTTATGTCTGCATATTTTTTCGACGAAGGGATATCAAATTAAAATACACATATATAAAATTGGGACTAATGGAAAATAATACATACCAACTTCATTTTTCACCGATAATTTTTAGCATGAAAAGACCAAATCACACATAACTCTGCCATTGATATCAATAAACTCTTGTAATATATAAACATAACTTTATCGACCGATTTATGTTTACATATTTTTTCGACGAAGGAATATCTAATTAAAATACACATATATAAGATTGGAATTAATGAAAAATAATACATACCAACTTCATGTTTACCAGTAGCATTAGCATTAATACACATTGTGTATGATAAAATGAAGATAAATGAAAGCACAACTGGGAAAAAACTTGTTTTGGCCATGACTAATTGTTCCAATAGGCTGCTCAGCCGGTGGCGATTCCAAGCGGAGCTTCAGGCAGATGACACTTTTAATATAATATAGATTTTTTTGTAATATGAAATTTTTTTTACAAAAAAAGGTCCCAGCAATTTAAAAAATGAAAGAGAAAGTGAAATTTATATAGAATGATGCGTTATTTTAGGAATTTGTGGGGAATGTATTGAATTAAAACAAGAATATTAATTAGTTATCATTAATTTTAACGTGTGATAGTAAGTTAGTTTCCATTTTTAGTATTATCAGAAGATAAGTTAGTTACATTTATCAATATGATAAGTGATTTTTAATTGTATAAATATCTTTTACACCGTCGATATATTATTGGATATATTTATTAATATTATCATTTATAAATTAGATTTATATGTATAAACGGAATAAGTTAAATTTTGAGTAAAGCATTATAGTGCCCTCGTGAGCTATCACCAAATTTGTTACGACACACTCCGACTTCACGGGGATCCTATTATCTCCCCGAACTTAGTTTTAGTGTATTTTTGTCAACCTTTTAGCTGACGTAACACCTTTGATGTGGACCCCATTTTTTGTAATAAAGGTGTTACGTCAGCACAAAATGATGAAAAAAACACTAAAATTGAGTTCAGGAATGTAATAGGATCTCTGTGAAATTAAAGTTTATCGTAGCAACTTTGACGATAGTTCGGGAGGTATTGGATGCGTATCTCTTAAATTTTTAATGAACTTAGACGCCATGTTTTGATGCGTGAGTTAAGCATATAGAATCTAGATCGAATGAACACTATTATGAACGAAAACTTGATATTTAAGTGGAGGTAGGTAGACAAACGAAATTGATCCATTATTTATCGAGTTTCGACTATGTTCTCAAAATTATTAAAAGTGTATAATTTAGATTGCAAGGATCATAGGAGATGTAAACCGCACTCGACAAGCCCCATGCACAAGCTCGTGGTTGCTGGATTCGATCCGAGGTCTCCTACCGAGAGACCTACCTCCCAATCACTCAACCATGCGCTTGCTGGCAATAAGAACTTTGAATTGAGAGAAGCTATTAAACAACAATTGGAAGAAAAAATAAAAGAGCAGTCCGGTGCACTAAAGCTCCCGCTATATACGCAGGGTCCGAGGAAGGGCCCCACCACAAGGGTGTATTGTACGCAGCCTTACCTTACATTTCTATCAGAAGCAGTTTCCAAGGCTTGAACACGTGACTCCTGATCATATGACAGCAACTTTATCGCTTACTCCGATTGGAAGAGAAAGTATGAAGGAAAAAAAAAGGAGTGCATTCTATGTTTAGGTACTTAAGATGATCCATAAGTAATAATTTGTATAATCCAAACTATCATAACACTCATTGTGCCATTAACAAGTTGCTAATGAACTAACTCTTATGACATTAGCAAAATCATTCTACATTCCAAGACCAATATCATCGAAACTTCGCTCACTTTCCTCATTACCAGTAGTATGAAACGCGTAAATTAACAGATTTTGCTCACTGCAAAACTGTCGACATTGATTGTTGCGGAGCTTTTGAGATTTTCACTAATACACGTCTGATGCAGATGTCTTCAACTTCTTAGGTGGTGGATTACCTCCAGATAGTATCACATACGAGTAGAAGCAGAACATTGCAGCACTGAAGAATTTAACAACAAAGTAAACGATAATGTTGCATCTGGTAATGGATACGTGAGAAGAGAGAAAAGAAGACGTTGTAATACCTGATAGCAGCGAAGAAGCCAGTAGGGAACACTTTTCCTGTCTGCATTAACAAAACGAAACAAAAAAACTATTTTAATAATGCAAGTCGGGCAAGAACATAACAGAAGACTTTGGCGATATGAAGACCTACCAGTGAGAAGGTCTGCATGTTTTTCCACAGAAGGGTCACAGCAAGTACTGCAGGACAACATAAGGAGAAACCGAAGAATTAGTGAAAGGAAGATACATTCAGATGTATATGTTTGTATAGACACAGTATGTAAAAGTGAATCCACACTCGAAATTGGCCTCACCAAGTTTGAGAGTGCACATCTAGACACTTTAACTTGGTCTCAACTGGCATCTTAACACTCCAACTCGTCCCCACTGTATCTCGTGGACACCCAACGCTGACGTGACACATAAATTTTTTTTTTTTGACTTGCACCAGGTGTCCGAGACTCTTCGAGCCCCGACTAATCCCGGGGGTGCACAGGCACTCGGCAAGGAGTTTCCCGCAAGTGCACCACGGCTAATTCAGGGTTTCACCCAGTCCGATAGCCCTCAGAAATTGTTTGCACCCAATGGGTATCGAACTTGAGACCTTGAAAGGGAGCACCCCAAAGCTCAAGCCAATTACCACCAGGCCAACCCCTGAGAGTTGACGTAACACATAAATTTTGGAGTATCTAGATGATCATTTTGTAAGTTGGAGTGTTAAGTGACATAGTGGAGACGAGTTGAGGTACCTAAATGTGCATACTCAAAGTTGGAATGTTTACTTGCCAGTCGTGGCCACGTTTGAGCGTCTATTTATGTATTATGCCTTCTTTCAAGTAGCAGCAGCATATTTTGACAAGTTAAATCGAAAATGCAGTCAAAATTTTTCATCAAGGAGAAATATTTGCCTTGCAGTCATATAGGTTGAAATTTCATATTACGCCCTTGTTGTTTGATCGTCACAAATAGCAGATTGGTAGCTCACAGAGAATCATGTACAACAACGAGAACTTTGCATGCATGAGATCTTCAGAAAAAACATGAGAAACTCCACAATTTAAAAAGTTAGGAAAATTAGCTTTGCTTTGTGATTACACAACATGTTATATTATGTTTACGTACTGATGTCAACAGCAACAACCTCAAGATCGGTCACAGCAATGTGGAAACCCACGACCCAATAACAATTCAAAGCATCTAAGCAGACACCAAGTGAGAGCTTCCTTCTCTCTATCTCTATTAAGCAGTGGCGGACCCAGAATTTATGGGTGCTTAAAAAATTAAAAAGCTGAGAAAAAATAAAAAATGACCTCAATGAGGTTCGAACCCGAGTCAAGCACCTTAAGATCAACCTAAATGTCAGTGCACCCAATCAACTTTTTGTTAGAGTGGGTGCTTTTATATGTTTTATACCTATTTTCATATATTTTTTATGTAATTATACCTATTCTGCGTTGAGTTTAGTGGGTGCCGGAGCACCCCAAATTATAATGTAGGTCCGCCCCAGCTATTAAGCCATCTCTCCAACCCCAAAAGATACAACAACAACAACATACCCAGTTTATTCCCACCAAGTGGGGTCTGGGGAGGGTAAGTGTACGGAGTCCATACCACTACCTCAATATTGAGATAGAGAGGTTGTTTCCGATAGACTCGCGGCTCAAGACAAAAACAATCTACAAAAGAAAGGAATATCCATTTGTTTCAAAATCAGGCTCGAGAAAAAGGAGACAGCTCTCGGAATTGTTTGGCAAATTTACTTTCCCCCTTTCCTTCTTTTCCCTTTTCATTTTAGCAAGAAAAATTGTCCTTATGAACCGCAATCTACTAATATCAGGAGGGAGGAGCTGTGGATGGAAGTGGTAAAAATTTGAAGTGAGCTAAAAATAAAAACTAGCATTGGCAACTGAGATGAATATGAAATCAGTTCATAGGCCCATCATATTATGGATGCCATCGTTATTGTATTACGGAGTACTAGATATATCTATGATCACATACAATGTTAAACCTACAAACAGATACAGAAGAGATTACGCAAAAGGAAGTGTTCCCGGTTCACAACCATTAACATGCTAAAGACTGCCCACCAGCCACAATGTGACTATGCAGAAAAACAATTAGCAATTAACTGAAAGAAACCGGCAAATACCTGCTTGACCCAATATGAATGGAAAGTTACTTTTTCCTTCCCGCCACACCTTCATGCTAATGGCGCTGAGAGCCAATAATGAACCTCCGAAAAGAACACCACTGCCTAATGTGGCAGGATTTCTTGAGAATATAAAACCAATAAGTCCCCCCGTGAAAACAAGACCACCTGTGAAGAGAATCAATGAGTTGTTTACAATCAATTGAGTAGTCTAAGAGATTAAAGCACCTTTCTACTGTAGACAAAGATTAAGTCAGATCCGAAGGGTATTCAGCTTGAATGATTTGTCTAAGAAGTAACAGAAGAGATTGTGAAAATGTCAAAGCATTGTGTCTTATGGCTAGTGCTTTTATAGACGTTATGTACAATACAATAGTTTAATGTAGTCTACTGATAGTGCGATAGAATATTGAAACACTTATACATAGATGTGCCTATTTAGAGCATCCACACAAGAAAATGCATAAAACTTACTGCATGTGCACCTAACTTCGGTATAGCCAAAAAAGTGCTGCCCACTCACGCGTGAGGTATACGTTCCAGAAATCCAAGAGCTTGGGTGTAACATGAATAGAGCATGGGACTTTCTGTATAAAAGTGACTTTGTGGGCTGTGAATTTCAGGACTTGTCCAACCTTGTGTTGGTCTAGTTATGGACAAGACTCATGAAAACAGATTGGAGAACCACCAAAACAAACACATTGGAGGTTTTTTTCCTGAAGTTATTGTGATTGTACAGAGAGGCTCTTATTCTTTTTGGATCCGAGGCTTTTTTTCTTATAAGTGCGAGAACTTATAGAATAAATGGGAAAAATGCATATATTTGTCTTATGCTACGACTCTTATAGATGCTATCAGTGAAGTATTCCTCTCCATCTAAGAAAATGGCATTATTAGTAGAAGAAATGGAAGGAATATTTAAACGACATCAGTTTTGCTGGACACGGGGCTGAATAATGAGCTTAATTCTGGATGCAATGACACGCAGGAGACCCACTAAGCGTGGTTAGTTCCTCATAGAATTGAGGGTTTTGCAGGTTAAACAAAATGTATTAAACATATATCCTGATGTTCATAACAGAAATGACAAATGGGAAGTGAACAAATAGGCTTAAATTTCCAATAAAGAACAGACCTCCGCATGACAACTCTTGTCCTAGTCTATGGTCAAGTGTTGTCATGTAGAGGTTAGTAAATCAACTTGAAAAGTTTTACTTTCAACTGACTCCTGGATTTAAGAAAAGGGCCAAGATTGAGTCATCATTCGTTGTCAAAGGTCATAAGCGGCACTCTTGACTTGAACATGTTCAGAAAGACTTTAAGGAAATGCACTAAGCTTTCAGTTTAAGAATGGTGGAGAGCATATTATGTTCAGCAACTGACATGTGATGAGTCCTGTAAACTGGGTGAATTCATCAGTCGGCAAGGGATCAAGTTTAAAGATGATGTGGCAAAGAGAAAAAAACTGCCACGTGTTTGAACCACGATAAGCATTATGAAGAAAATATAAAATATGGAAAGCCGTGAATAGAGAAGTATTATATGTTCCTCAGCCTTCTCAGACTATGAGATGCTACTTACCAAAGGGAATTCCTAAACAAAAATCATGAATTTTTGCTGCCCTTTTTGGCTCGCTGCTGGTGTTCTCTTGCACTTGCTCATTTATTTCTTTCCCCGCAACGTGTTCTTCTGGTGCAGAATATGAGTTTGAAGAAGTCCCATTAAGTGATTTTGAAGAATCTGTTGCATAACTTAAAGTGGTCCCGCCCTTTAAACTGGATTCATCTGTGCCATGCCCATCACTACTCATAGCAATTACCTGAAATCCATGATAAATGAAGTTTGTCTAAGTGAAGGAAGACAGATTCCACATGGCGATTCACTTCCCTTATAGACCGAAATGTTAGGCAGCATACCAAAAAGGTCAAACTAAAGGAGCAAATATAAAAGAAACGGAAAAAGAGTAAAAGACGGTTATATATTTTGAAGTCAAATACCTAACTATCAGCTAAATGTTCAACTCTGAGTTTGGTTCAAGGAAATACAGAAAGAGAAAGAGCGAAACGGAAAGTAAAAGACTATCTTATAGAACGTGCAACTACTAAAATCAGAAGAACAAAAAGATAACAATTGAGTATAACTTTGTACGGAAGCATCATGGAAGGTCTGATGGTATTGCAGTTGCAGATTTGAGAATCTCAGCTCCCAGAGAGGTTCACTCCGGCCTAAGATTAGATGTTATATGCTCATTTATAAAGATAAATACAGAAGTAGTTTCAGTCTCCATCTGTCATCTAGTTTATGAGCAAAATGAAAGTATGCACCAATCTTCGGCCAAATAAATTATAATCACATCAAAAGCAAGTATGTTATTGGCCAACATCTCAACCAATCAATCAACTATGCCTCAATCACAAACTAGTTGAGGTCGACTTTACAAATCCTGTAAGACCATTCTACTTTATTCGAGCCCAACTTTTTGTGTCCAAACATATGATTTCTGAATATGCCCTCTAAGTTTATCAAGAGGCACTACTTAAAGAAGATAAGTCTCTTAAGATGAAATCTTATTGACCAAAAAAGGAAGAAGACGAAGCTCTAAATGATCACATATTAGATCAAGATAAACCTTACACCATATATCAGTGGAGTAAAAAGGTACAAGAGCACTCAACAAACATAGCGACACAAAATCTCTTAAAATTCTTTCCTTTTCCCAGCATAAATACCCCAAACAGTTAAGAGGCAGATTCAAGATTCAAGCTTTCTCTTATATATGATAACATGTCACATAATTTCATTTTGCCTTCCTGCTTAAGGCACTAATTCGTATGGAAACCCATATCGCGTTGAATAGAATCTCCTTCTTTGGCTTGTGCTATCTCTGGAAAGGAAAGATCTTGCATATAGACAACCGATAGACGTATACAAACTGAAAAATAAGCAACTACAAAAGCTAGTCTTTTTATGGGGATGGTCTAATTTACTAGTGACAACAAAGTCCTTTGTAATTACCAAGGGGGAAGGAGGATCAACTAGTTCTGTGAGGCACATCACCACTTTTGAGACTATGGGTGTCAACTGACAGAAACATATACATCAAATAAAATTTCAACTACATATATGAGTCGAGCTCAATGTAGTGGACGCTGTTGGTTAAAAATTTTTGAAAACATTTTCTTAAGGAAAACGAACTCCTTACAAATGAGGAAACCACTTCTCCAACAAAAGTAGGAAAAACAAGTTCAACGAGTGTCATTCCACAAGATTGTCTCCTCCCCACCCTCCAACACACCTCATCTTCACCTCCACCCTCATAGCCCCATCCCTATCCACCCACACCTCTACCCCCACCCAACTCCTATAGTACTCGTCCAACAAAATGAGGAAAAGATTTCTTCATTAAAAGTACGGAAAAAAGTTCCACGAGTAGCATTCCATACATTGTGTCCTCCCCACCCTCCAACATACCTCATCTTCACCCCAACCCTCCTAGCCCCGTTCCCACCACCCCACACCCACACCCACTCCTATAGGAGTTGTCTAGATTATATACATACAAATACTTATAGGATACTAAGTTTTGCTACGTACCAAACACAAGAAAATAAGTAACATGCTCACTAACTTTCCAACAAAACATTTTTCTTAGCACCAAACACACCCAATGATTCAAAACATGTCTTTATAACAAACGATGAGCAAATAAGCCTCTGGGGTTCCATAAAAATCAATTCTTGATGACAAAAAAAGGAAAAAAAGATTGTAACAACAACATACAAATTGAAATCTCACAAGTGAGGTCCGGGAAGGGTAAAGTGTACGCAGACCTTACAACTACCTACGGGAAGGTAGAGAGGCTATTTCCAAAAGACCCTCGGCTCAAGAAAAAAATAGTCCAAATACAGACGTAATAGAAATAACAGATGGTAACAAAAACAATAAATAGTAGCAAGATTGTAACTGCAACAAAACAATATGATAGTCGAAGTACAAGAAACTACAAATAATAACACAAATCAAAGGACAAGAAACTCCAAGAGCAATACAACAACTACTAGTAAGGATGGATAACATGTATTTACGACAAATAACAGCTAAATAAACTTCTGGGGTTCCATCAAAATCAATTCTTGATGGTAAAAAAGTGAAAAAGATTGTACCTTTAGGGGAAAAGTAGAATGTGGGTACAATGGTCGACTATGAAACTGTACTAATCCGCCTTTAATTGAAGAGAAACAAGAAAGCTGAGAAATTGCCAAAGACATAGCTGCTTATTCTGAATATTGAATCTTGATTTGCTTACAAAAATTTCTCAGACAACACAATCAAGAAAACTATATGTGTTTTTGAGTTTGATAAAGTCAATGATGTTAGGTACTTATCATTGGTAAAGTTTTGCTTTGACTGATGATGTTTCAGCTCTTGTTTTTTGACTATGAAGTAGTAAAATTATTATGAAAAATCAAATTGCTTCTTTAGATCTGTTTTTCCCCTAATTAGGAAAAAAAGAAAGACAAAATTCCTGACACATTTTTATATGATATTTTATCATTTAATTGCAGTTGATGCGTTTCAAAATAATTGCCATGTCTGATTTCATGAAAATCAATTTTATTAATTTATGCATTGATTAGCATCCATGATACCTTAATGTTTAAAATTTTCATCCCACCTAGTCTTTGAAGATATCAATTATGTTTTTTAATGAAATAATTTTATTATTTAATTAAAGAAATAGATAATCTTGACAAAATATAACTCTCATTTTGTTTTAATTCGTTTATTTGATTTATTATTATAAATATAAAAATACACTAAATAAGTTGTTGTTATTGATGATAGCATTAAGTTGATACAAAATTTTTTTTAAAATAAATTAAATCTTATTCATATCATATACTTACTTTAATTTTATGATCAGATGCATACCACATAAAAATTAAAATTAAAAAATTACAAAAAAAAAAGGACAGTCTTTTAAAGTGAATAAAAGAAAAATTAAAGCAGAGGGGAGTATTAAAAAGAAATTAACATAAATTTTTTAAACGTGCTTCTTTATAAAATGAAAAAAAAGACCTATAAAGTTATTTATTTTTCTGAAAATTTTGTCCCTTTTTTTTTTTTAATTTCTTGATTAAAAAAAAAAGAAGAAGAGAAAAAAAAAAATTAAAAAAAGCTCCAAAGTAAGCAAGCAAGCAAAAATGCCCTGCTGAACATACCAATGGTGGTGCCCAAGTCACTTCAATTTCTTGGTGGTCGCGTTTCTTTTTACAACTTCTACAAACCCCAGGTAACTTTTTACCTTCTCTATCTTTATTTACATATACACAAGAAATGAACTTTTTTGGAGTTATTTTTTTTTTTTAAGTTTGAACTAAGTCAGTTAGTTTGCTAATTTATGTGTTTTTTTTTTGTGTGTGTTAATTGTTATCAGAATGGAATAGCTTGGAGAAGGATGCTGAGTACTTATGCATCTTCAGCAGGTGTTTTTTTTTATCTTGTTTAGTTTTATTTTTATGATTGCACAGCTTCAGCTCAATGAGGATAATAGGAGGGTGTTGAATTCGAAGATTAGGATAGTAGGTTAGTAGGTCAGAAAATTAGGAGAGTAGGATAATAGGAGGATGTGGAGGTTGAGAATTAGGATAGTAGGTTAGTAGGTCGAGAATTAGGAGAGTAGGATAATAGGAGAGAGTGGTAGGTTAGTAGGTCGAGAATTAGGAGAGTAGGATAATAGGAGGGTGTGGAGGTTGAGAATTAGGATAGTAGGTTAGTAGGTTGAGAATTAGGAAAGTAAGATGATAGGAGGGTGTGGAGGTTGAGAATTAGGATAGTAGGTTGGTAGGTCGAGAATTAGGAAAGTAAAATAATAGGAGGTTGTGGAGGTTGAGAATTAGGATAGTAGGTTGGTAGGTCGAGAATTAGGAGAGTAGGATAATTGCAGGCTGTGGAGGTTGAGAATTAGGATAGTAGGTTGGTAGGTCGAGAATTAGGAGAGTAGGATAATAGGAGGGTGTGGAGGTTGAGAATTAGGATAGTAGGTTAGTAGGTCGAGAATTAGGAGAGTAGGATAATTGCAGGCTGTGGAGGTTGAGAATTAGGATAGTAGGTTGGTAGGTCGAGAATTAGGAGAGTAGGATAATAGGAGGGTGTGGAGGTTGAGAATTAGGATAGTAGGTTGGTAGGTCGAGAATTAGGAGAGTAGGATAATAGGAGGGTGTGGAGGTTGAGAATTAGGATAGTAGGTCGAGAATTAGGAGAGTAGGATAATTGCAGGCTGTGGAGGTTGAGAATTAGGATAGTAGGTTAGTAGGTTGAGAATTAAGAGAGTAGGATAATTGGAGGGTGTGGATGTTTAGTAGGCCGAGAGTTAGGAGAGTAGGATAATAGGAGGGTGTGGAGGTTGAGAATTAGGATAGTAGGTTAGTAGGTCGAGAATTAGGAGAGTAGGATAATAGGAGGGTGTGGAGGTTTAGTAGGCCGAGAATTAGGAGAGTAGGATAATAGGAGGGTGTGGAGGTTGAGAATAGGATAGTAGGTTAGTAGGTCTAGAATTAGGAGAGTAGGATAATTGCAGGCTGTGGAGGTTGAGAATTAGGATAGTAGGTTAGTAGGTTGAGAATTAAGAGACTTGCCAACATTGAGAATTAGGATAGTAGGTTAGTAGGTTGAGAATTAAGAGACTTGCCAACATTTTAGAGTGCAGGATTGACAAACTCCCAACAACCTACTTGGGAATGCCTTTGGGTGGCAAACACAAAGAATTGAGGATATGGGATGATATAATTCAAAGGACTGAAAAGAAATTAGCCATATGGAAGTGGCAGTATTTGTCACTTGGGGGCAGACATACTCTAATAAATGCAGTTGTGGACTCACTTCCCACTTATGTCATGTCTTTATTTCCTTTACCTGCAACGGTAAGGAAGAAACTAGACAAGCTCATAAGAGAATTTTTGTGGTTTTGAAACAAGGAAGGGAAAGGGTACTACTTGGTAAACTGGAAAACAATACAATTACCTAAACTCTCAGGTGGTCTTGGAATTAAGAGTTTGAGAACCCACAATGAGTGTCTCTTGATGAAATGGCTGTGGAGATACGGGGAGGAGGACCAGGCTCTCTGGAAAATAGTCATACAACATAAATATGGTCAAGACTCCCAATGGTGTACAAAAGAAGTTACTAGTCCCTATGGAATCTCAACTTGGAGATCAATAAGGTCCCTCTGGACTAAACTTGCAGGAAACATCAAACTGAAAATAGGAAATGGAGCTAAAATCTTATTTTGGAAAGATGTTTGGGCTGGTCAGTAGACCTTAATGCACACTTTTCCTGACTTGTTTTGTCTTTGCAGCAATACTGAAGTCACTTTGGCAGAAAGTTGGTCAAATGGTTGGAATATAACTTTTAGGATAAATCTAAATGATTGGGAAATAGATTGGGTGGCACAACTGTTACAGTCACTGGTTTTGAGGCAAGGGTGGACACAATCTCATGGAAACATTCAAAGGATGGAAGCTTCGCAGTCAACAGGCTCTACAAAAAGGAACTTGGAACTTATCAAGCTCTCACATTGGCTAGATGGAAACAAATATGGACTAGTCAAGCACCAAGCAAGGTCAAATGTTTTGTATGGTTAGTGGCTAAGAGGGCATGCCTGACTCAAGAGGTACTGCAGAGGAAAGGTTGGCAACTAGTTCCCATGTGTTTTCTTTGCAATGAGACAAGTGAGACCAACAACCATTTATTTCTACATTGTAGAGTCACAACTCAACTTTGGAATCTGTTTTTGAGACTCACAGACAATAGTTGGACAATAGTTGGACAATGCCAGAACACACTGCTGACTTGTTGAGCTGCTGGATTAGAAGAGGTGGAAGCAAAAATCAAAAAAAGTGGTGGAGGAAGATTCCAGCTTGCATATGGTGGTCAATATGGAAGGAAAGGAACGGAAGATGCTTTAAGAACAAATCTAATTCCATCCACAGAGTAAAGGAGAAATGTATCATATGTTTATATTTTTGGTATAAAGAGGAAGGTATAGAAGAGGTAGAACAACTAGTAGATATGCTAGGTTCCTTGTAATTAGATCTGCTACTCTCTGTGATCCCTTTTTGGAGGTCTCCATCATATCCTTAATGCTGAGGAATACAACATTACCAATTTCAAAAAAAAAATTAAGAGAATAGGATAATTGGAGGGTGTGGACGTTTAGTAGGCCGAGAGTTAGGAGAGTAGGATAATAGGAGGGTGTGGAGGTTGAGAATTAGGATAGTAGGTTAGAAGGTTGAGAATTAGAAGAGAAGGATAATAGGAGGGTGTGGAGGTTTAGGAGGCCGAGAATTAGGCGAGTAGGATAATAGGAGGGTGTGGAGGTTGAGAATTAGGATAGTAAGTTAGTAGGTCGAGAATTAGGAGAGTAGGATAATAGGAGGATGTGGAGGTTGAGAATTAGGTTAGTAGGTCGGGAATTAGGAAAGTAGGATAATAGGAGAAAGTGGTAGGTTAGTAGGTCGAGAATTATTAAAGTAGGATAATTGGAGGGTGTGGAGGTTGAGAATTAGGATAGTAGTTTAGTAGGTCGAGATTTAGGAGAGTGGGATAATAGGAGGGTGTGGAGGTTGAGAATTAGGATAGTAGGTTGGTAGGTCGAGAATTAGGAGAGTAGGATAATAGGAGGGAGTGGAGGTTGAGAATTAGGATATTAGGTTAGTAGGTTGAGAATTATGAGAGTAGGATAATTGGAGGGTGTGAACGTTTAGTAGGCCGAGAGTTAGGAGAGTAGGATAATAGGAGGGTGTGGAGGTTAGGAATTAGGATAGTAGGTTAGTAGGTCGAGAATTAGGAGAGTAGGATAGTAGGAGGGTGTGGAGGTTGAGAATTAGGATAGTAGGTTAATTGTAGGGTGTGGAGGTTGAGAATTAGGATAGTAGTTTAGTAGGTCTAGAATTAGGGGAGCAGGATAATAGGAGGGTGTGGAGGTTGAGAATTAGGATAGTAGGTTAGTAGGTCGAGAATTAGAAGAGCAGGATAATAGGAGGGTGTCGAGGTTGAGAATTAGGATAGTAGGTTGGTAGGTCGAGAATTAGGAGAGCAGGATAATAGGAGGGTGTCGAGGTTGAGAATTAGGATAGTAGGTTGGTAGGTCGAGAATTAGGAGAGCAGGATAATAGGAGGGTGTGGAGGTTGGGAATTAAGATAGTAGGTTGGTAGGTCGAGAATTAGGAGAGTAGGATAATAGGAGGGTGTGGAGGTTGAGAATTAGGATAATAGGTTAGTAGGTCGAGAATTAGGAAAGTAGGATAATTGCAGGCTGTGGAGGTTGAGAATTAGGATAGTAGGTTGAGAATTAAGAGAATAGGATAATTGGAGGGTGTGGACGTTTGGTAGGCCGTGAGTTAGGAGAGTAGGATAATAGAAGGGTGTGGAGGTTGAGAAATAGGATAGTAGGTTAGTAGGTTGAGAATTAGGAGAGTAGGATAATAGGAGGGTGTGGAGGTTGAGAATTAGGATAGTAGGTTAGTAGGTCGAGAATTAGGAGAGTAGGATAATTGAAAGGTGTGGAGGTTGAGAATTAGGATAGTAGTTTAGTAGGTCTTGAATTAGGAGAGCAGGATAATTGCAGGGTGTCGAGGTTGAGAATTAAGATAGTAGGTTGGTAGGCCGATAATTAGGAGAGTAGGATAGTAGGAGGGTGTGGAGGTTGAGAATTAGGATAGTAGGTTGGTAGGTCGAGAATTAGGAGAGTAGGATAATATGAGGGTGTGGAGGTTGAGAATTAGGATAGTAGTTTGGTAGGTCGAGAATTAGGTGAGTAGGATAATAAGAGGGTGTGGAGGTTGAGAATTAGGATAGTAGGTTAGTAGGTCGAGAATTAGGAGAGTAGGATAATAGGAGGGTGTGGAGGTTGAGAATTAGGATAGTAGGTTAGTTGGTCGAGAATTAGGAGAGTAGGATAATTGCAGGGTGTGGAGGTTGAGCATTAGGATAGTAGTTTAGTAGGTCTAGAATTAGGAGAGCAGGATAATAGGAGGGTGTGGAGGTTGAGAATTAGGATATGAGGTTAGTAGGTCGAAAAATTAGGAGAGCAGGATAATAGGAGGGTGTGGAGGTTGAGACTTAGGATAGTGGGTTGATAGGTCGAGAATAAGGAGAGTAGGATAATAGGAGGGTGTGCAGGTTGAGAATTAGGATAGTACTTTAGTAGGTCCAGAATTTGGAGAGTAGTTTAGTATGTCAAGAATTAGGAGAGTAGGATAATTAGAGGGTGTGGAGGTTGTGAATTAGGATATTAGTTTAGTAGGTCAAAAATTAGGAGAGTGGGTAATTGGAGGGTGTGGAGGTTTAGTAGACCAAAAATTAGGAGAGTAGGATGATAGGAGGGTGTGGAGGTTGAGAATTAGGATGATAGTTTAGTAGGCTGAGAATTTGTAGAGTAGGATAATTGGAGGGTGTGGAGGTTGAGAATTAGGATAATAGTTTAGGAGGTTGAGAATTAGGATATTAGGTTAGTAGGTCGAGAATTAGGAGAGTAGGATGATAGGAGGGTGTGGAGGTTTAGAATTAGGATGATAGTTTTGTAGGATGAGAATTAAGAGAGTAGGATAATTGGAGGGTGTGGAGGTTGAGAATTACTATCGGAAACAATCTCTCTACCTCTTTAGGGATAGTGGTATGGACTGCGTACATTCTACCCTCCCCAGACCCCACTTTGTGGGAATATACTGGGTTGCTGTTGTTGTTGTTGTTGTTGTTAGAGGTTGAGAATTAGGATAGTAGTTTTGTAGGTTGAGAATTAAGAGAGTAGGATAATTGGAGGGTGGGGAGGTTTAGTAGGTCAAGAATTAGGAGAGTAGAAGAGTAGGAGGGTGCGGAGGTTGAGAATTAGGAGAGTAGGATAATTGCAGGGTGTGGAGGTTGAGCATTAGGATAGTAGTTTAGTAGGTCTAGAATTAGGAGAGCAGGATAATAAGAGGGTGTGGAGGTTGAGAATTATGATAGTAGGTTAGTAGGTCGAGAATTAGGATAGTAGGATAATTGCAGGGTGTGGAGGTTGAGAATTAGGATAGTAGTTTAGTTGGTTGAGAATTATGAGAGTAGGATAATAGGAGGGTGTGGAGGTTGAGAATTAGGATAGTACTTTAGTAGGTCCAGAATTAGGAGAGTAGTTTAGTATGTCGAGAATTAGGAGAGTAGGATAATTAGAGGGTGTGGAGGTTGAGAATTGGGATAGTAGTTTAGTAGGTCAAAAATTAGGAGAGTAGGGTAATTGGAGTGTGTGGAGGTTTATAGACCGAGAATTAGGAGAGTAGGATGATAGGAGGGTGTAGAGGTTCAGAATTAGGATGATAGTTTAGTAGGCTGAGAATTAGGAGAGTAGGATAATTGGAGGGTGTGGAGGTTGAGAATTAGGATAATAGTTTAGGAGGTTGAGAATTAGGATAGTAGGTTAGTAGGTCGAGAATTAGGATAGTAGGATGATAGGAGGGTGTGGAGGTTTAGAATTAGGATGATAGTTTAGTAGGCTGAGAATTAAGAGAGTAGGATAATTGGAGGTTGTGGAGGTTAAGAATTACTATCGGAAACCTCTCTACCTCTTTAGGGATAGTGGTATGGACTGCGTACATTCTATCCTCCCCAGACCCCACTTTGTGGGAATATACTGGGTTGTTGTTGTTGGAGGTTGAGAATTAAGAGAGTAGGATAATTGGAGGGTGTGGAGGTTTAGTAGGTCGAGAATTAGGAGAGTAGGATAGTAGGAGGGTGCGGAGGTTGAGAATTAGGAGAGCAGGATAATAGGAGGGTGTGGAGGTTGAGAATTAGGATAGTAGGATAATAGGAGGGTGTGGAGGTTGAGAATTAAGATAGTTGGTTAGTAGGTCGAGAATTAGTATAGTAGGATAATTGCAGGGTGTGGAGGTTGAGAATTAGGATAGTAGTTTAGTTGGTCGAGAATTAGGAGAGTAGGATAATAAGAGGGTGTGGAGGTTTAGTTGGCCGAGAATTAGTAGAGTAGGATAATAGGAGGGTGTAGAGGTTGAGAATTAGGATAGTAAGTTAGTAGGTCGAGAATTAGGAGAGTAGGATAATAGGAGGGTGTGGAGGTTTAGAATTAGGATAGTGGGTTAGTAGGTCGAGAATTAGGAGAGTAGGATAATTGCAGGTTGTGGAGGTTTAGCATTAGGATAGTAGTTTAGTAGGTTGAGAATTAAGACAGTAGGATAATTGTAGGGTGTGGAGGTTTAGTAGGTTGAGAATTAGGAGAGTAGGATAATAGGAGGGTGTAGAGGTTGAGAATTAGGATAGTAGGTTTGTAGGTCGAGAATTAGGAGAATAGGATAATAATAGGGTATGGCGGTTGAGAATTAGGATAGTAGGTTAGTAGGTCGAGAATTAGGAGAGTAGGATAATTGCAGGGTGAGGAGGTTGAGAATTAAGATAGTAGGTTAGTAGGTTGAGAATTAAGAGAGTAGGATAATTGGAGGGTGTGGACGTTTAGTAGGCCGATAATTAGGAGAGTAGGATAGTAGGAGGGTGTGGAGGTTGAGAATTAGGATAGTAGGTTAGTAGGTTGAGAATTAGGAGAGTAGGATAATAGGAGGGTGTGGAGGTTCAGAATTAGTATAGTAGTTTAGTAGATCGAGAATTAGGAGAGTAGGATAATAGGAGGGTATCAACAACAACAACAACAAACCCAGTGTATTCCCACATAGTGAGGTCTGGGAAGGGTAAGATGTACGCAGTCCATGCCACTACTCCAGGGGAAGTAGCAAGTAGGTTTGGAGAGTAGGATAATAGGAGGGTGTGGACGTTTAGTAGGTCGAGAATTTGGAGAGTAGGATAATTGCAAGGTGTGGAGGTTGAGAATTAGGATAGTAGTTTAGTAGGTCGAGAATTAGGAGAGTAGGATAATAGGAGGATGTGGAGGTCGAGAATTAGAATAGTAGGTTTGTAGGTCGAGATTTAGGAGAGTTAGATAATTAGAGGGTGTGGAGGTTGAGAATTAGGATTGTAGTTTAGTAGGCAGTTTGAGTGTTTTTCTTTTTCGTATTCTTGGAGTATTAGTTTTAGTCTTGTATTTTTATGTATTCTTAGATTTTTATTTCTTTTGGGTTTTTTCCTCCCGTTCATTATTGTATCTTCTTGTTTGTTGTTGTTGTTGTTGTTTTTGTTTGTTTTGAACCGAGAGTCTATTGGAAACAACCTATCTTCCTTTTTATGAAGAGGTAAGGTTTGCGTACACACTACCATCCCTAGATCACGTTCGTGGGATTACGCTGGATATGTTGTTGTAGTTTAATTTTTATGACTGTAAAGTTCAAATCTTTTTCTTTTTTGTCATAAAAAAGTTTGGATCTTCTTTTTTAGTGTGGATATGAGGGTTGGTATAAATGCTTGTTTGCAAGTTGTTAATTGTTTGGTGCTTCTGTATTATAACATCTTTATCTATTTTTTCAATCTCTATGATGACTGAATTTTGCTGTACCTTGTTGCTAGGCTAGAATTTTATAGAAGCTTTCCCCCCTCGAGAGGATTTGAGAGTATTACATAGAAGAACGGCTCCACAGATGTATCTTGTTTCCTGATTAGTCAAAGAATAAAAGACGGTAACTTGTAGACAACAACAACATACCTGGTGTAATCGCACAAGTGGGGTTCGGGAGGTTACGGAGTACGCAAACCTTACCTGTGCATCGTAGAGATAGAGATGTTGTTTCCGATAAACCCTCAGATTAAAATAAGACATTTCAGTGACGTAGCTTGCTCACGTATCTACAACTTTGCTTGGTGAAATATGTTTTGCGTTTACTAATTGTGTGATATAATTCTATATGTTTGAACGTAGTATCAAACATAATACTTGTTGAGGTAAAGATTTTAGTATACTTGCAAAGCAAAGAACAATTTGGCGGAACATTTGACAAAAAGGGAGATAGGATGAGATTACCTTCTCAATTAGTGACTATATGTATAATAATGCTATGTTATCTGATGGAAATCCAATAGCTTGTCTTCAACATACAGTCGTTAGGTTGGAGCAACCTATTGGTGTTAAACTGCCGGAAGTCTTCTTGTGGTTTCATCCTTTATCATACAAGTATCTTTAACTAGATAACTCCAACCTTGTTATCTATTGAAATCTTCAGAAGGCGAATTTGATGAAATCCGAGATGACACCAAAACATCAGAGAAAGAGAAAGCCACCGCACTGCATTCGGCCCTCTCACAGCTTAAAGGTGATTTTTGCAAAGAATCAATGTTGTCCTTGCAGCGCTTCTTTGGTTCTAGACGGACTCCTGTAATACCTACAGGATCATTGAGGCTTGATCTAGCACTTGGGGTTGGAGGACTACCCAAGGTGATTTTATATTAAGTTATTACGTTAAATGTGTTTATTCCAACCGTAGATGTGTAATTAATGCCAGTGGTAAAAATGGGGTCTTCATGTGGTTCTGACGTGTGTTGTCTAAATTTTGTAATCCCAAACAAGTAATGGCTGATTCTGTATCAGCAAAGGGCCATGGATATTTGATCTCTTGAAATTAGTTTGTTGATAGGGTTGCAACTTTCCTTCGTTAGAAGTTGGGTTCACGTTTAATTTTTTTTGTAGGAGGAGGATTAGGAAAAGTGTAGCATCTTAACTTATACCTGTATTTGATTTATATTTCGGCTGCATTTCTCAACCGACTAGTTTATGGTTGCATCCCATTAGAAGTGTTCTTTTAAAGGTTTAAAATGGCATAATTTCCAAGTATAATTATGTGTATAGCATTGTCCTTCTTTTCTTCCGTGAGGCTGCACTAAATGGATATATGTAATTGAACAATAGGAATTGACGCTATGCTTTACCAAAGTGCCATTTGTAGTTTCAGAAGATGCTCAGTTATATAATTATGATTTCAGTGCTTGTTGCTTCTCTGAATTAGTATATTTCCTTATGTGTTTTGAATTTGTATTTATCTGTATAATGATTTTAGTGCCCGTTGCTTCTCTGAATCGAATTATCGATACTCTTCCCGTCTTAAGGATATTGCTGGAATTAACAGTGGCAGTACATTTGAATTTCCTTCTGAAGGGAAGAATTGTTGAAATTTATGGACAAGAAGCATCTGGGAAGACAACACTTGCCCTTCATGTAATTAGAGAGGCTCAAAAGCTTGGAGGTGAAAAATATACTGACCTTTTACTGTTCACTTGATGCTTCTCTAGATTATTGCTTTTGTTTGAATAAAAGGAGCGGAAATATTATCCTTGCCAGTTGGATATACACCTATCTTTTTTCTTTTGCATAGGTGTCATGGCTGTAACTTTTTCGAGTTTATATAAATGAGCATATTAGATTGCTTAGAAATGGATAAAGTGCTTCTATAATTGTTTTATATCTCGGGAAACTCTGAAAAGATGTTTTATTCTGATCTTGTTCTTCAATTTTGATTAGAGAACAATGAGTTCTTCTTTGTTCTAGTTTGACGTAAAAAGTGATTGTTAGTCTTAGTGATGGCTAAGGCATACTTAAGCATTGAAACAAAATGCAGCGTAGGATGATCGGTATAAAAACTTTGGACAGTCATGATACTAAACAAGTTGATCTTCACATGTACTCATGGACATTGTACAGTCCTCTATTCTTTCCGATAAGACTACTCTAGAGAAATAAATGAAAAGTAAACAAGAAAGTGCTTCTAGCTCTCGAAGGTAAAGATAATTCACCTTTTGGAAGGAACATTTCAATGTTTATCATGAGATAATGCTATCCAGAATTATCAAGTTGAAATCTTTGTAGCAGTTTCAGTATTTCCTTCCTCTATAATTTTCAAATTTGTTTCCTCTCATCATATTTCTTTTGGACCGACAGGTTATTGTGCATATCTGGATGTCGAAAATGGAATGAACCCCACCGTCGCTGAAGCAATAGGGGTTAATGTAGAGAATCTGCTTATTTCACAGCCAGATTCTGCTGAGAACTTGCTGAGTATTGTCAATACCCTGACAAAAAGTGGATCCATGGATGTAATCGTGGTTGATAGTGTAAGTTCTTCCCCTTTATAATACAATGTCGATTCTTTTGCTACAAGAAATTCAAGGCTGATCATCGTTCCCTTTTATAAATGACCAACTATCTTTGCGTCTGAAAGTTTTGAATTCTTGTTTCCTTTTAACAGGTGGCAGCTCTTGTTCCCCAACTTGAGCTTGATGCTACGTTATGTGACTCTCCTAAAGGCTTGCAGTCAAAGATTATGACACAAGCACTACGTAAAATTCATTATTCGTTATGCAACTCTAGCACACTAATTATTTTCATTAATCAGGTCTGATCTGGTTACTAGAACACATTATACATTATAATCTGCTTTTTGATACAGCTGGCATGCTGATCTGACCTATATTTAGGTAAGAAGATCTAACAAAGGATTAGTTCGAGGCATCGGGTGTATGGAAGAAGTAACTTGTGGTGGAAATGCTTTGCCTTTTTATGCTGCTGTACGACTTAGAACAATTAGAAAACTACTGCTTACGACCAGGGATAAGGTAGATATTGCATGTTTCTGACTCGTTGATTCATGCCTTCAGAAATATATTTTATTAAACTATTATGATAATTATCCTATATGGGCTTCCAAATTCTAAAACTTGCTTATTTTGTTTCTTAAATGTTATTACAATCTAAATTCTCGATGTCACGATTCCTCAGAAGGTTGTATGAATAATATCTGAATCTGTCACTCCGTTCTCTTCTTTGGAGCATGAGGAGGAGAATATGATATTTCCCAACTGACTTCTTAAACTTATCACAAACATAATTGGCCAAATAAACATCTGAAGTCACCATGGCAAAAATCTGTCATTTAAGTTGTGCGTTGGACCAAGACATGTACGTGCTATTTGTTGTAGAGAAGATACGAAACTACTTCATTACTGTACTACTCCCTCTAAAGAGCTTGAGCTCTCTTTTCTGTTCTCTTGTACGAATAATCTGGCAATGTCTGCATTGGTAATCCTTATTTAATAATATTCACCCCAGCGTCAAAGTTAAAAAAGAGCTCTTTACCCGCTTTTCTTTGTTTTGCTTATTCCCTTTATTTTCAGATGGACTAGTCTGAGATGAGTTTCACGTTGTTTTTTCACTGGCTTTATTAATTATCTTTTGAGTACTTAAGTGCTTGCTTGAAATGTTTTCCAGATTACTGGTCTTGGGATCTGTGTAAAGGTGGTTAAAAATAAGCTAGCTCCTGCGGCAACAGAAGCTGAACTGAAGATACAGTACGGCAGAGGCTTTTCCATTGAATCTGAGGTTTTGGAATTGGCTTGTGAACATGAAGTTATTCTGAAAGGAGGAGGGAGCTACTTCATAGATGGACAGGTTTTAAATAGTAGACAGGACGCTGAAGATTATCTAGCTTCCAACGGTGACATTTTATCAAAGATAGTTGAAACTTTAAGAGATCAGTTGTTCATGAACATTAATGGAGAAAAGAAAAGTGATTAGATAGTCATTTTCTGGTCTAAATCAACTATTAAGATTTGTGTTGCCTCCTCCTGCAACTTTCTAAAGCCCTTTGAAGGAAAGCCGTATCCATGAACAGAAGCAAATGGGAGTTTATGTCCTCTATCAGGCATCTGCAATCTCAAATCATGCTACTCAAGTAACCTGCTTATCGACTTCCTTCTGCTACTGTCTGCAAGGTATGCTTATACTTGAGACTCGACTTCTACTGATGGTGGACATACAAATCTTCAGGCTTTGGCCATTGCAAATGATGGTTGGAGCAATTACTTTGTCCTTATAGAATGTTAGCATTTCTGATATTTCTTGTTCAATTGTCATTATCTTGCCGATGGCGTTATGTTCCAAAGGTTTACAAATTTGTAGCCTGTGATATCTGTCAAGCTCTGTTGAGGACATTGTGCCTCTCTTGTGTTATTCTGTTACATTGGATGTAGCATAGATTATGGAAGTTGGAGTAAATTTGCTCTTTATCTTCTTGACATTTCCGCTATAAAAGGGAAAATCAAACAACAATTCTTCCTCCAATATGCTCAACTCTGAAGCACCCAAGACAAAAAAATCAATAAATAAATAAATAACACAAGGGTAAACAAATGGGGAAAGGGAGAAAACATTGAGCTATATAAACATTGTGGTAAGTCTATGGAAATGTTGAAACCAGTAATAAAAGATGGGCACTAGCTCCATTTTTCAAAATTGTTTCCATATCCAGAAGTAGTGCTGCAGATCTCTGAGTTTCTGCTTTCCTTTGCTGGAAGTACTCCATAAACAAGTCAATAATGAACGACACAACACTCATCTTTGGTGGACTTACGCGGTACTTGTGCTAGTAGGAAGTCGGTGAAATAGTTTAGTTGAGTTGTCTGCTAGTGGTTCTGCTCATTCTGGGACTGTCGTACATTTCACCATTAGATGATCTCCAAGAAGAAATCTTGAGGTTATAAGGAGAATGTTGTCCAGACAAAGTCTCGCGTAACCTTAAGTGTTGCCTTGGTATGCTCATCGACCTTGTTTTTGCCTTTGCAGATTCTGTAGCAGCCATGTAAGTAGGAAATATAGGAGAACTTGGTAAAAAGTTAACACCAGTATGCGATTTTCGTTTTACATTAGAAAATGATCTTCTTGGAAGTGAAGAAGGAGAATGTAGGTCCTCAATGCAATCTGCTCTGTGCGTTTTTCTCACTTTAAGTTGTGCCATCTGATTCATGTTATCTAGATGAACATTTGAGTCTGCAAATGATCTCAACTTCTCAAACAATCCTGCTTTTCTTGGTACCTCGAGTTCTGCCAATTGATCAAACCTGCAGCTTCTTCTGTTTTGCTTGCTGGTTAATACATCTCGTAGAGTTTGTTCATTTCTTCTCTCCTATAATCGTTCATAAAAAGTGAGATTAGAAATCTAGAAAGTAAGGCAGATTACCTACTACAACATGTTAAAATACCTTGATAGTGTAATAATTGCCTTGTCTATATCGATAAGTAACCTCCTACGTTTATAACGATTGAAAGAATGCAAGTGCAGATGAAGTTACCCGACGTGAAAATGAGTATCTCATCAAATGCTCTCTTCTGTCAATGAGTTCTTCTCTTTTTGACGACAAGGCTTCACTGTCTGAAGCCAAGTTGATATTCCAAGTCCTAAGGCTCTTGCATTTAAGCTGCGCGCCAACAACCAAAACCATATTACAGTTGTAAAAACTAGATAAATCTCATCATTTTGGATAAACAAGTTTAATTTCCATTGAAGGGGAGCCTTGGAGTAACTGATACAGTTGTTTGCATGTGACCAGGCGGTCACGGGTTCAAGCCCTTGGAAATAGCCTCGGGTAGAAATGCAAGGTAGGACTGCGTACAATAGACCCTTGTGGTCGGGCCCTTCCCCGTACCCTGCACATAGCGGGAGCTCTAGTGAACCGGGATGCCCTTTTCTTCTCATTTTGGAGGTCCAAACCACAACGGTCATAGTTGAACCAATGTTTGGAACCTTAACTAGACAAAAGCTGAATGATTTCACTTACCTTTAGTTCTTTGGATTTCATAATTTCCCTTGGACTATTAATGTGTTTCTTGTCATTATTGTCATGATAATCTTCAGAAGTAGGGAGTTTAATTTGATAAACTCTTGTTTTTGACTTTTGATGAAGAGGCAACATGTACTTCAATTTGGCAATGAGTCTTTTTCTCACTATTTCACCTCTAATCACTGCTTGAAGCTTCACAAGACCCTTTAGAGCACCTAATGCTTTCCTGGCCTGCGCGACATATCACGAGGTCAGAGATCAGACACCAGTTCATTTCAGCAAAGGTCAGAAAATATTTCGAGAAGTAAAAAGAAAAAGCATAAGTAGCCTTAAACACAACAAAAATACTTAGAGATATGCCTTGCTGTATAAGAGAAAGTTTGATATGCGGAGAGGGATTTCCAACGACAAAATACTTTTCTCCCCAACCGAGGTGATAGACTACCTTATGGCCGATGTGATTAACAGACAAACGGCAAAACAGTGCAACCTTAAGATTGAGCCTCATTATAAGTAGTTAAGGGCAGCCCGGTGCACTAAAGCTCCCGCTATGCGCGGGTCCGGGGAAGGGTCCCACCACAAGGGTGTATTGTACGCAGCCTTACCTTGCACTTCTACCGGAGGCTGTTTCCAAAGGCTTGTACCCGTGATTAGTTGTGCTCCTTTAATAAGAGGAGAAAGGGGCTGGCCTCTTTTCTGTACCAATCCTTATTTCGTTATCCTTTTTTTTTTTTGGGGGGGGGGGGGGGGGGGGGGGGGGGGGGGGCGGGCTTTTAGTCTAACAGTCACAGGTCACGTCCTGCTATATCCAAACCTACCTCAAACTTGTTTAGGCGACTTCGCCTTCTAAGTTACAACATACTACTTGAATCATCAACAAAGTACTTGAATAATATTGAAACTTATTAGTCTCACAACAATTGGGTGCATGAAGATCTTCATTATAGCATTAACTGCGGTTTGATTGTGGTGAATTACTAACTAATTTTCAACTTTCTGCATTTAAATGCATGTCTGCAACAAGCTCACAATGAAACTGTATGAGTGAAAAACTAGATACACTATGCATTATGGAAAGTTCAAGAGCAAGTAGAGAGGATGCCTCACCAGGTGAGATCGATAAGCGCTTTGGATTCTAATGGCAGCTTGTTTACGTTTCCTTTTGAATTCATGTGGAGCATTCGTTAGACGGATAACATCAGCAGCAGCATTTGCAGCAGCTACAGCAGCCTCAGCAGCTGCTGCTGTTGCTATAGCAACTGCAAAAGCGTGCTTCCGTTGCTGTTCTTTCGCCTCAGATAACGTTTGCTCAGGTGCCGATGTTATGGCAGGACATTTCCTCAACTTGAACCTTCTAAACAGGCAACATTTCCATCTCTTTGGTTTCTGTTAGATTTTTCCATGATTTCCTGTTTAGTATATCCAAAGATTTACTCACTACTAAGCATGCCTATGTTGCTCGGACTCTTCAAAAATATCATCAGGTGCGTGTCGGATCCTTCAAAGATAGTACATCTTTGGAGGATCACACGGGGTGCGCCAACATTTTTGAAGAGTTTGAGCAACTTAAAAGCATGCACAACAGAATGTTGAAATTCAAACCTTTTGATCAACTGTTGGTTCTATCTCAGAAATGAAAAATCTCTTGACAAAGACAAACCAATTTCTTCTCTTTCCCATTTTAGAAATTCATCATGAGTCCTTCACCAAACAAACAGATCTTATCAAACACCTGCCAACTAAACAGAGGCATTTCTATTACAACATGCAGTGGCGAAGCTAGAAATTTTGCTAAGAGTGTTCAAAACGTTAGTATGTATCTTTTAAAAGTTGTTTTCAACCTGTATACATAGTGTTATTTCAATATGAACAATATAGTTTTTCGATGAAGAGTGTTCGAGTGACCACCCTTGAGTCAATGTAGCAACGACCCTGACGACATGAAAACAAGAACCACCTCAATAGGAAGCACGGTGCCCAAAGCATCCCGCGTAATATAAGCAAATTGGCGCACGAGGAGAAGATTGCCCAAGTCTTTACAAGCAAACCATCCGTCCATTCTCCGATCAATGTGGGATTCTAACACCCCTTTCACGCAATACTAGCAAACATTAGTCCATTCTCCAATCAATGTGGAATTCTAACACCCCCTTCACGCTCATGCCAACTAGCAGTGGCGGAGCCACCTTTGCTCCAGGGGGTTCATTCGACGGAAAATTATACTGTTTCTATACTATTTTTACATGGTTTAAAATATTTTTTATGTATATATAGTAGATATTGAACTCCCTTCGATTAGTTCGTATATATACTTCTGAACTTCCTCAATGAAAATCTTGGTTGTGCCACTACCAACTGGAGCGCCAATCGGAAGCCCAAACCGGGATGGGCCAGACTCTAATATCATTTAAAGTAGGAAAAAATACATAAAGTAGCATACTTAAGTATTAAATTACAAAAATTAACAACACTTTTATCAAATTACATTTTGTAGCATATGTATTTTTATGCATTTGTATTTTTGTAGCAACAGTTTGTAAAAATACAAAATACATATCGATCATAAGGGTAGTAAAAATCATATGTATTTTTATTTTTGTAGCAACAGCTTACAAAAATATAAAATACAACTTGCGATATTATGTAATTATGATAACTCAACCTAAAAAGTTACCACAAAATTGTGTCACATCAGCTAAATTCTTGGAATCATATATCATACAATATAAGTAATCAGAAAACATTAAACACATACCTAAAGTAGCTGAAATAAAGGGTGACTAAAAAAGATCAATATGAATTAAGGAGCATGCAAAATTTGCCACTGATTCTTGAATAACACATAAATGTTGTATAGTTCCATGTGACTTCATTTTCTCCCCTAATACATGTCTATTTATATCCAATGAAAAACAATGACCTCACTTGTACTTTGAAAAGCACACCATGTGCCATTGAGTTTATGAAATATTGAAGAGTGAAAAAAGTTATTACCTTTTAGACAAAAGTTGCTAAGAAAAAAAAAATTGATGTTTCAATTATGTTTTAGTACTTTTGGAGGTGACTTGTTGGAAGTCTCTTTAACCTCATATCATATATTAAAGGGCCCTCTTGTTAAAAATCGAACCGATCGATAAATCGAACCAATAAAAATGCTATTGGGTTATTGGGTTAACATTTTTTTATTAGTTTTATAAAAAAATTTAGTAGGTAAACGATTCGATTTCGGTTTTAGCTTATTGGGTTATCAGTTAAACCGATAACTCAATAAGGATACACTAAGTTACTGTTTTACCTCTATTTGTGTTATATATATATATATACTACTTATTCACAATTCAGAGATTCACAAAGTATTAATTTATTCAGGGCAATAAAGACACAATACAAAGCACGAGTATTGTCGTATTGGAAAGCTTGAAGCATTTAGTAGCTTCCAACAATTAAGATTCAGTTTTTTTCCAAACTAACATTAATTTCACGTTTGAAGGTTGTTGTAAACTAAAACGCATTGCGTATGATTTTGGCAGCAATTAAGATTTCTTTTTTTTTTTTTATGTTAGTTGTTACTATTTCTATTTTAGGAGTATTTTCTTATTGGTTAAATTGAAAACCGAACCGTTAAGGACAAAAATCGATAAACCGAAAACCGATAAGAAAACATCTTATTGGTTGGTTATTGGTTTTGCATATTTAAAAACTGATAAACCGAACCAATAACACATAAAATCGAACTGAATCGATCGATGCACACCCCTACTTATCCCCCTCTCATTTGATAAGAGCAATAAAGAATAACTAATCGCAAAATTAATTTCAGGATAAGCTAATCGCATGTTTGGTTGGAATAAGATGCATGGGATGAGTTATCCCACGATTGTTGTGTTATTTTTATCTCACGTCCTTGAGAGTGCGATAACTAATTCTGAGATAGCTAATGCCAGAATAAATGATCTCGAGATAACTTGTTTCCGAACAAATGACCCTAACTGTCATTTTCCAAACTGTGAACTGACATTCAAATGTCTCTTTCTGCTCTGAATTTACTCATTTAACCTGAGAATTTACTTTGTACATTCAATAGCCAATAGAATTTGATTTGGTGGTTTTTGTATTTTTCCTTCTTTAGTGTTCCTTTTCTAGGAGATTGTGTCAACCAAGTATACACTCATTGAAGCCGGATTAAATTTGGATTCAGATCAAAAGTTTCGATCCACATCGAGTATAAAACGCTTCATAACAAAAGTGATTTTGTACTTAACATTCAAACTAGAACCTCTGATTAAAGATGAAATTATGTTGTGATAGATGCCTAGAATCACCATTTTTTCCTAGTTCATTGCCAGTGCAACCGTTTAAGGCCCCTAAATTTGATAGGCTTCAATTTATTTATTTTTAGCTATAATAGTTTATAGGCTTTTAATAAAAAAATATTAAATATTATTTATAAAAAAAATAAACTTATGATATAAAAGTATGAAATTATAGAAGAATTTTGATGTGTTTATAGTATGTATCAAGAAAAATTAAATGCATTAGTTATATTAATGGAAAAAAATATATTAGAAGAAATCGACTATAATATTTATAATTTTGCATCTCAGAATTTAAAATATAGACTTTATAAAAAAAATAATCATAAAAATTTAAGGTCCCCGTTTGATTTTCGTCTTAGGCCATCGATTTGCTTGACCCGACCGTCCTGTTCATTGCTAGTCTTGAAAATAGGCCATTGGAATAAAAACTTTTTAGGCATAACATATAAGCAACAACAATAACAACATAGTGGGGTCTGTGGAGGGTAAAACGTACGCAGTTCATATCATTATTTTTAAAAAAGTAGAGAGGTTGTTTCTGATAGACCCCGGTGTATGTTGTTTAATCTGACCCCAGCTAGCATCTATGTCCTTCACCTTTGGACGTGCACGAGAATACACTTAAACTTATATAAAATTGAACAAGTAGACACACGCGTCCTACGTTACATCTACATAACAATTCTTACTTTGTCAAATGCTCAGTTAAATATCCTTCATTAAAAATTTATATTATATATACATCAAAATGTAAATATATTATTTATATACATATATATATATATATATATATATTAAATTTTGAACACCCTTAACGATTTTGCTATTTGGCCACCTATTTTGGGTCATGTTATAATAAACCATGTGAATATCTATCCAACTTTTGACTCTCAAAGTTGTCAAAATATTTTTTATATATTCTTTTTGCCTTTTAGGCCCTAGCAGAAAATGTTTAATTTGGAAAATGAAAAAGCAGCAGTTACGTCTCAATCTCAAATAAGTCGAGATCAATTCATTTCATAGAACAATATTATGCAAATACAAATAAAAAACATTAGCAACCCTCTATATCTTTTTTTTATATATATATTATTGAAATTGAATAGTTTTATACGAGCAACCAGCCTACCGCTATTTTATTCTTTGTTCAAACTTAAGATCGATAATATGAACAAAAATTCTAATAAGAGGCACTTTCTCGTTATCGTCCCAATACAAATATCGAAGACCGGATTGAAAACTAATTTAGAAAAGATAAAAAGAATCTAAGCATGGATTTGAAACGCAGAAAGTTACAAATACAGAAATATTTTAAATAATAAATATAGTATTAATGACATTATTTTAACTAAAAATAAGAAAAAGTAGTATGATTACTTATAATAAGTTGTGGTTGTACTTATGATAGGTCCCCTATCTGAGTCTGTCTACAACAAAGCACCAAATATGCTTTGCTTTTTAATACATTAGTACAATTCTGATTCATGATATTTTCTTGATTTTGATGAATGAAATTGAACCATCAAACATATATAGATCAACTTGATAAAGTAAAACAATGCATAAGATTTTTGAAATTTTTGAAAAATGGTTTAAGTTGTAATACATCTTGAGGGGCATAAGATTTGTTATTTTCCGGGTACAATCTGTATTTACTACGTGTACTTCAAACATCTGTCATCCGCGCATGCTTGGGTGCGTCTGAAGATGGAGAAAATTTTTCTATTGAATTTTTGGATTAAAACATCCCTAATTATCAAGTTTCAATTGTGTTTTATCCAATAAGATAATCTCTCGACCGATCATTTGCCAAAACCAAAACCAAGCGATGACGACGGCAGCACGACACTTGTCTTGTTCTTGCCTCACTATCCACATAATGGAGTGTTTCTATACGTAAACACTAATGTGGAAATTTTTCATTCACATTTGCCCTTAGAATCCACCAAGATTAAGGCTACTTATTAGATGGTTAAGAAATTGTTTTTCTACCTCACCCAGGAAAAATGGAATATATTTTCTACTCATTTACAAAATACCTGGAAATATATGAAAAATTCTTGGCACAATAGATAAACGCGCTTTAACTTGGCGTAGGCACTTAAACTTGTATAAAGTTGAATGATATTCAGATGATCTTGATCACCTTACTTGATAAAGCAAGGTTGTGAATTATTAGCTGCAACTTAAACTATTGAAGCAATGTCTAACTTGGTTCACCATTGAGCAGATATGTTTGTCGGGATAGAGAGACTGTTTCTGATAGACCTCGACTCCTGTATGCCGAATATGTTAGTACTTGCTCATGATCTGGGATTGGGATTTATCGTAAAATAGGTTTGCGTAAACGTTAAGCAAAGCAAGAAGGTAGCTGCAAGTAATGCTAGAGCAGTCCATGGACTCCGAAAGTAAGTGTGTATCAGCTCAGCTATCCATGTTTTCGCTTTGTTATTGTAGTGTTCTTGAATTTTTTCCTTCACATTGTAGAAAATGTGCGCGTTGTTCACTCCATATGTGTTGATCTCTTTATACATTCTTGCCACTTCCTCATCGCTACCAAGCATGTTGAATAGTATTTGTTTCTCGCGTAGTTCTTTGACATCCCTTGGGCTCTCGATTAGTGATTTCATGAAGTACACGTATGATGTCACAGCACGATCAGTTACAGTATTTGGACACATCTCGTAGGCTATCATGTTCAAGAAGAATGCTTTCGTGTAGATAGAAACATACCAGGTTGGAAGTACAAGTTGCCCATAGAAGTATCGTGATTTGAACTTTATGTCCTTCAGTGAATGAGTGCAGCTAGGCTTGAAGTAAATACCTTTCGCTTTGAGATCTGTCACTGAACGAAAGGAGTGTATGTAACTTTTCATGTTAACGCGATCATTGCTGATACTTTTCTTCCTTTTTAGCCATTGAGGTGTGCACGTACGATGAAAGTTCCTGACTTCACTCTGTTGTGATACAAGCCGTGTTCTAAATGCTTCGAGAAGATGGAGAGGCTCTTCTACGTGGTTGTAACTCATTTCTCCTTTCTGTTCATAATCACCGAATAGGGTGAAATTCAAGAACATCTCGAGCAATTCTTCTCCTTCATCTTTGTCATATCGTAAGCTGATCAAGAGCTTCAGGATCCAAAAAGGGATTTGGTTCTCAAGCAAAAACATGTCGCGAACAGTTGTTGATAACGCCAACATTCCAAGATGGTGCCTGGTGGTTCTGAGTTTGTTATACCTGTCCGATGTGCTGAGCTCGATGTGGTTGATAATAAAGCAGGCATCAAGAAGCATCATTAAAACAAATTCATGATCATTGTACTTGTCTGTAGAGCCATCGACATAACAACTTCTTGCATTGTCGACAACTTCTAGTATCTTGTTATAGAAATAACCTACGTCTTTGCTGCTACCGGACACAAACATTTCAAGGGCTATATGCTTGAAGTCCTCCGCTAGCTGCAGCTCCGGCTTACCATGATGGTAAGGTCCTAATGAAACTACTTTCGGATCATACTCGTGCCTGTTGTATTCATCCATCTTCAATAGAGGTAGAACTTTCTGTATTCGCCTTCTCCACGAGTATGTATAACCTCTTCTTGGCATAGATTCTGCTTGCAAGATTGGATCAGCTATGACAGTAATATTCATTATTTCATTCCCATCTGTTGTACATGATGCTACTTCACCATCACTATATGCTTGATCATCTGTTTTTTTATCAATATCAGCAAATAAGTCCTCTTGTTGTCCTGTATGTCCTTCCATTGTTTGGGTGTTTTTGGCTTTTGAGGTAGTAAAAGACTTCCTTTTTTCTTGTGTGGTTTTGCTAGTGAGTGTGGAACTCCATATATATGTATTTTGAAGATTTTGAACACTGGGGCACCCGAGGGTGTGGCCTAGTGGTCAACGACGTGGGTTGAGTATCATGAGGTCTCACGTTCAATTCCCAGCAATGACATAAACTAGGTGATTTCTTTCCATCTGTTCCTGGTACCTTTTGCTGGTCGGAGATGGCAGGTATTCATTGGAATTAGTCGAGGTGCACAAGCTACCTGTTGCTGGTGCGAAATGGCAAGTATCCATCGGAATTAGTCGAGGTGCACAAGCTGACCCAGACACAACGGTTATTAAAAAAAAGGGCACATTACTTGATACCTGTTGCTGGTGGGAGATGGCAGGTATCCATTGAAATTAGTCGAGGTGCACAAGCTGACCCAGACATAACAGTTATTAAAGCAACTGGTGGGAGCGGTACTTGTTGCTGGTAGGAGATAGCAGGTATCCATCGGAATTAGTCGAGGTGCACAAGCTGGCCCAGACATAACGGTTATTAAAAAAAAAGGCACATTACCTGGTATTTGTTTCTGGTTGGAGGTGGCAAATATCCCGTGGAATTAGTCGAGGTGCACGAGTTGGCTCGAACACCACGATTATTAAAAAAAACAATTGCAAACAAGTTTAGGAACTTGAAAAAGTCTAGGGACTTAAAAAGAATGTCAAACTACAAAGTAGCCTACCATGTAGTTGTTTTTTAATTCACAAGAATATTGAAGAAGATTTAGTAGTTGTCAAAGTCAATGGTTTTCCACATCTGCATTCGAGACCGACTGATACAGATTCCCGATGTATAAGGCTTATTTAAGGGGGAAATCGCAAGTAATACAGATTCGCTCTGTGTAAGGCCTATTTAAGAAGGAAATCACTCTATAACAAGAGTTTTCCGTATGCAGAACTCGAATCCAAGACCACTGGTCCTATCCATCCCAAACTACTCTTATTGCTATCAATTCTAATGTTCCTTTATAACTTTCTCTAGTCAATTGTTTATATATGGAGTCCCTATCTCATGTAGGATTATAACTTCCTCTAGTCTTAATCATGAAATTTGATTATTTAAACCATGAAGTACTTGCCAATTTAGAATGATTTCCTTTAATCAATTTTTTTTTATGCTAATAGTAGAAACCTGATTCACACAAAATTCCTCTGATTGATTTTACAATATAATATCTTTTTTATGTCAATGTTCTATTGATAATTAATAAAAAAAATGGACAATGTTCACATGAAGCAAACCAGAATTTTCAATAGGTTATGCTGATTTTATACTTAAAAAATAGGGGGAAATGATGTAGGACATTACCTATTTGTTTTACTTGGTCAGATTTAACAATATAATTTAGAGCAAGTCCAGTTATATTACAATATTGTGTTACAGGCAAAGCACTATATGTTGCCTCTCATACAAAATTAAGTGGTCCAGCAAAAATATTACTACCAGAAATTAAGAATTACATTTTAATCAATATATAATAGAAAAAGAAAAAGAAGGGAGCTTTGGAGAATATCAATGTGATGTATGTCACGAATTCAAGCCGTAAAAATCAACTGTTGATGTATGTGTCATAGACAATTCACGTGATGCGTCCTCACATGTTCGAGCTATAAAAATAGATTGTGTCATAGACAATCCCATATGATGTGTAGTCACGCGTTCGAGCTATCAAATCAAAAATATGTGTTTGCAAGTTGCATACCCTGTTCGGACTCTCTAAAGATGTCAGATGCATGTTTGAGTAGTGTATCTTTGGATCGGCGAAACATAGCACATAGGCGTTACAACAGAGAAGTAGCAAAGTCTAGGCCAGAAAGCTAATCAAATGTAACATTACCCTTTGTGCACAAGGTGTTGATCTTGTTTCTGAACCAGAACCTAAGTTGCGCGGACTCTTCACTTTTGATGCTGCACCCGTATCGGATTCTTCAAAAACACACTAGTTTTGGCGAATCCGATACACAGCCATTGACATTTTTGAAGAGTCCGAGCAACATAGACCAGAAATACTGGCCTTCAACTGGATGTGAAACAAAGTACTTAACAACAATCTAAGAATCATATTCAGTTGTAAAATTTAGAATCGAATATAGTCGTTCCATACTGAATAAAGTAAAAAACAGCTCAATCGCGGACAGACACACGCGAGTAGAAGTAAGAAGATCTTTGAAGAGATCTGTTCTTGTACCATCAAAAATGATAAATGTACCCCATGAATAAAATTGTCATTCTCCAAATCATTCTGTCATGTATACATATCGAACTTTCACTGGGGTAGAAAAAATGGAGAAAAAAGAATGAGAAGAAAGAACAGGCAATATCTATACTTCTCTATCTAAGATATGAAACTGAATTCTTGGCTAGATACTCTAGCGATCCTATGAGACGAATTTCCAGTATGGACACAACTCATGTACAGCTATCTTCCCGAGGATATATCAGTGTTTTTCTTCAATGTTCAGAGGGTATTTTGTCTAGGTGAATTCCATCCATGCCAGGAGGTGATTCGGGTGGAATTGCCGGATGATCAGTTTCATTAAATTCCAGGAGTTTCTTTCTTGTTGCATGAGGTTCCAGTATACGACCCATCTTTCTCGGAAAAGTATCGGTAGTATGAGGATATCCAGAAGCGTTTCTGTTTCCGGTAGAAGATAAAGACTCTTCTTTTATGATATCTCTATTTGATGATGCAATAGCAGAAGCAAAAACGCCAGATTCCTTCAAACCCTGTATGATGGACTAAAGGCAGAAAAAAGGTTATATTATGAGTTCGGCTTCTTGTAATTATGGATCCGAGGGTTGATGGCCATCGGAATGAACTCAAAGGAGCTTTGGCAAATAGTATTTGATCTTACCATAGGAGTATATATGCGTGTCAGTACGCCCTTCTTGATAAGCTTCCGGGTGAGTGCTTTATCTGTCCAAACAACATGTTCACGGTACCTGATCCATGGATGAATCTATCAGCATTTCCAAGATACAAACAAAGAAGACATCATGCACCACGCGGACAACAGATCAATATGAAATCAGATTTTAACATCTAAGAAGGATTTGGCAAAATAAGTTTACCGATTAGCATGAGCTCAGAAGAAGGGAAGTTAAAAGAATTATTACCAGCGAAGCATCTCCTCTTCCGTCAGAGTTGAAGCTATTATAAAAGCCTGCAATGTAAAGATGAAACTTAATCAACAAAGAAACTATACAGTCCATCTTTTGACCGCAAAAACATTTGTTTCTTGAGCATTCAACACATGCTTAATTGCATTAAAGTTATGAACGTAATCCAGATTGAGATGATTAAGCACAATGGCCTGCCTATTACTCACAGCTCTGTCGAATTCTAGCATGAAGCATTTTTTCACATCTTCTTTTGTAGGTTTACATCCACAACGATCTCGTCGTGAAGTTAAATCTGAAAACTTAGGGTATGTGTAGTGCAGAACAGCAGCCTCTTCCAGTTTGATCTCTCTACAATAATAAGAAAATACATTTTCATTATACAAATGGAAACAATTAAAAGGAGAATGTGCTGCTGCATTGCAGTATCATTAATTTAAGAAGTAAACTAGATAGCTAAAAACATGATAACTAAAATAGATCATTCTAGAGAACACACGACAACATTACGTGTATTTTCAACTTCGATAAGACAGTGCTTCTGGAGGACTGGGAATAATTAAAAAAAAGAAGTATAGATGAAAGGAAAACAAGTTAGAAATTACATGCAGAACAAGCATACTTTGGGCTTTTCATGTAGTTGTGCCATCTATGAGCACCATTAGGACGAAGATGATCTTGAATTCGTGCAGCAGATTTGCCATTTCCATAAGTCAAAAAGTAGTTTGGATTACCACGAGTTGCTGCCTTGTAGTTACCAAAGTAGGTCTCTTTCGGGAGATGGTCGAAATTCTTCTTGAACATCGAGACCTACCACATGATACAGATGTATTACTGGCAAACAGTCTAAAAGAACTTTGGTTGCATAATTAATGTATAAATTACAAACTACGAAAACTTTCCCCAGAAAACAACAAATCCTGGCTGCTACAAACAAAAAGCAAAGTCTTAACACTCTAGCTCCTTATATTTGTAAGGTACACTTTATCTTTCTTGCCTCCACAGAGTCTACTCCAACTCTACCTTCTGCAAGACGTGAAGTTTTTCATTTGCCGGAAAGAGATGACTTTTTGACTACTAGCTATTGCTCGATTCTCAAGAATTGAGTAATAAAATTATCCAAATTTATTTTAAGGAAATCTAAACGTATTCATTTATAACGGTGGAGGATGTTCCAGCCAAACGATTGAATTTAAACACTAGAACTCGGAAAATAAGAAAAGGGATTCAGTGAAAGATATCTTACTTCACTAAAAGGTTCTTTCACATCATCTCTCTCGACACTGCTCTCCTGAAATATTTGCCATCATCAGAGAAGATACCAACGAGAACAAAAGACTGAAGAAAATGAAAAGGAAGCAAATGCATGTTTTTTGAATATTCGCGCATATAGTAACATGCTTAGACACAGTCAGAAGACAGCCTAGAGCGTGCTCAATTACTTACATAATTAGGAAAGATCACCATATCAACATCTTCGGGTAAATCTGCCAGAAGTCTCTGTAAAGAATACTCACTAGCTCCAGCTGGATGTAATAGCTCATCAGTATCAAGATGAATTATCCAGTCCACGCCAGCTTTCTGTAGAGTTACAGGGCAATGAAGTGAATCAAAAGGCAACCATAACTAAACAGATGAAGTTATTGCAATCATACCCTTGCCATGACGATGGCCATTTCCATGTTAAGAGTCTGCTTAACAAACAACTCGTAGTTGCATGGTTGGTAGAAGAATCCAGCCAGCCAAGTTTCATTCCAAATCCGACTAGGACACAAGATATTAATAAAGATCAGTTTATCAAATAATAAATTCACTTAATAGAGAGGTGAGATGAAATATAGGGAACCGAGCATGTCTACTAGCCCATACGGAAATTTCACTCTCTAAATTTAGTTTGATTTAAGTTAGTAACTTGAATAGTCACTTCTTCCTTAACCTGATATTAAATGCCTTCAACTTTTCCAGCAATTTTAAAAATTGAGAAGTCAAGATTGTAGAAAAGAGACAAATGTTACACTTTTACAGTCAAACTTTCATGATCAGAAATCAATTCTTCAGTACATTTAGTCATTTAACACTCATAACAGATCCAAAGCTTACTTGGGATGAACTATAATGTCCCTTGGATTGAAAGGCAGAAGAGTTGGACAACGAGAGATGGAGTTATTTCTGTAGTTTAGTAAAGGGGGTGAAAGAAGTAAATATCATTCACTTAACTTCCAGTATACCAAATAAAGGAATTAAATGCTTGGTGTTCCACGTAAGGGAAATAAAGAATGAACTTCACTCTCATGAAGTGTAGTTACTCCTGGTATATAATAGGTTGTCAAGTAAGATACTCCCAACAGGTCCGAACTTGTCAACCCATGCTAACATATAATAGTTCATAAACTTCGCTTTCCTCATCTAACTTCGGACAAAAAGATTCTCTCTTCCTTGGCATCCATTAGTAACGATACAAGGCTAAATACAGAAAATAAAACCCAAAGAAGGGATAACAAACATTTCCCAAAGCAACTGGAAATAATATCTACTCTACTGCACGGAGACCTCATCTTCATAGTTTAGGCACAGAATACTGTATAAAATATGCAAATATCAGCTACCTTTTGGCTTGTGCATCTTCTAGCTCTTTTGTTCTATATATAACTCTTACTCCCTGCAGATTACACACATTTTGTATATTAATCAAGAGATGCAATATGGCAAGTCCAAATATACAAAACGTAGAAGTGATGAAACAGAATGTTTACAACAATTTAATGATGATGGAAATGTTAAGGAGATATGAACACTTACTTGAATGGATTCTAGCACTTTAGATACATTGGGGGATGCAGCTTTTCCTTCAACAAACAGGAAAAAGTTCGATACACCGATAACCTTGTGATAAAATAACCAAGGTAAGATCTGCTCTAAGCCAGCGGACGTACTTGTAGTGATTGATATCTAACATCAACAAAGGTAACATGTCTGAGACATTTAACATAAATATCTGAAACATATACATAGGAAATGTACAATCACAGTTTTCGATTTAGAGGAATACATAGGAAAAAATGAGGGGAAAATTCTCCAGCGCAATTTTACTCATTGAAAGCATGACCAGAGATAAGACCAACATTAAAAATGTACGTAGGGTTCGTTCGGTAACTGGTTAGGAGGTGATTTACTCATGTATTAAATACTGCATAACTTGTACCATATTGGATAGTACTATTTTGCTATGTATAGAAGTCAATACACCAAATATGGTGTTTAGTTCGCAATCTAGAATCCCGCATAACTAATACATGAATAACTAAATCTTGCATAACTAATACTTACGTAACTAATCTTTGCATAACTAACATTCGCATAACTAATATCTACATTACTACAACCTGTATAACTCTAATCAGTAACCAAATATGACCCTTAGAATGTTGAAGTTTGGGCAGTAAATGGTACTCCCTCCGTTTAAAAAAGAATGACCCCTTTCCTTTTTTGGCAATACTTGAATTTCAACTTTCTACGTGACATGTTTAGGACCACAAGATTAAAGGGTATTTTGGTACATTTGACACAACTTTAATCTAAGGCCACAAATTCAAAAGTCTTGTTTATTTTCTTAAACTTTTTGCCAAGTCAAAGTAGGTCATTCTTTTTTAAATGGAGGAAGTATTAGCATATCCTTTCAAAATGCTTTCTTTATCAATCAAGTGCCTATAATACAAATCTACAAATCCTGCAACTACTAGCTTTCCATTACAAGAATGTCATTACTTAAGTTCTTAAATATCATTAGCACCCTCAGTTTCAGTTTGAATATGAATATGAGAGTTAAAGCAACAACAATTAATGAGACACATACAAAAGAACCCTGTAGTCTCACACTGTTAACTAAAGAAATAACATAGCTAGATTAATCTCACAAGTAAGGTCTGAGTAAATTCGTATGTAACAACTTTTCCCCTACCTTTATAGTTATACAAGAAAAAAGAAGTAGTCCGATACACTAAGCTCCCCCTGCAGTGTCTGAGGAGACCAAACAGTCATACCTTACATTTCTAAGGTGACGGAGCAAGGATTTTTACCAAGGGGTTCAAAAGTGAACATACGAACTAACCGAAGGATGTTCGACATCAACTTCTACTATATATACATAAAAAAATATTTTTAACCATGTATATATAGTACTATAAGATGGGAACCCTCTATCCCAAGTATAGCTCCGCTCCTGCATTTCTACGTGAGACTGTGAAGCACAGTAAAACATACAAATGAAATGCTAAAAGGAAAATGAATTAAACTTGATTCTATACAACAATCAGAAAATGCCAACTAACATTCTCTTGATTTTATCAAACAGGTGGACCCCAGCACCATGAAAATGAACTTTTTCACAATTCATCCACAGTGCCAAAAGGACACACATGGCTAATAAGGACAGAAACGTGTCCATTTTTCATCAACTAAATAAAAGTTTAATCAGTACTTCAACATGAAGTTTTCAATAAAAGGCAAAAAGAATTAAACAATCAACCTTGAAGTTATCAACTCTTCAATAATAAAAGGCAAACAAAAAAAAATTAAACAATCAACCTTTAGAGTTTAGCCGGTCACTCAACTGCTTAAACTAAAAAATCGAACAAAAAAAAATAATTCATATATGACATGCATGCAGGGATAGACCTATATTCAAATTCATGATGCTACAATGTTCGTTAAACTCGATGCATATTAGGTATAATAATACAAAAAATTCTATAAAATCGTATATAATAAATATATAGCTAGAAAAAAGTAAACAGTAAATCTACGTTGAAAAAATGAACCTTAGGCTTAAGATCCGACCCGGAAGATGACCCGAATTTAAACTTCCAATCTCGAAAATACGGAAACGATGACGTACGGCTTTGTCCAAGAACATCATCAACACAACCAGAAGACGATAACCGTACAGATTTGGAGCCATGAACGACTCGAAACTCCGTCGGTTCATACTCGTTTACCCATTTCGTAGTCGGGTCGGGTAACCCGCCACGCCATTGAAGAACGAAAGCGAATACAGCAAGGGATACAGAAAGGATTGTAAGTAAATATAATAAACGTGATGTCATGGAAGACGATGATTGTAACGAAGATGAAGAAGAATTGGTGGGTCTTAACTTAGCAAAAAGACCCGCCATTGCATTACAGTATTATTTTTGTATGTATGTATATATATATTTTATAAGTGCAAAGAGATATTTATAGGTACAGAGTTCATGCAGAGAGATAAAGTTGAAACTGAAGGATATATATTTGAGTTGTGTAGTATATGGGAACTTTGTACTACACGTTATTATTTTTTTTATTTTATTTTTTTTGCTTTGATAATTACGATGTCATGTAATTTTAACTGGGTTAATCGATATGGATTATTATTATAATATGGGCAATAACGGAGTCAAAATCTTCATTGAGGGGTTCAAAAATAAATGTACGGACTAGTCGAAAGGTTAAACATCCATTATATACACATAAAAATATTTTTGATTATATAAAGGCTCCGTCACTGAATATGAGATTAATTAAATACAGGGGATAATTTATTCTATTACTGTAATATAAACGGTGAGATAAATAATGTGTTGCCAATATCTCCGACCAAACGTAAGATATTTTATCCAAAATTATTATATCTTATACGTCATTAACAGTGGCGGACCCAAAAGGAGTCGTGGGTGCTAGGGAAGTTCAAACACATATATTGGCACCCAAAACTTTAAGGTTATGCATGGAAATCAAAGCAGTTAGCTATCTTTTTAGTTTTGCAGAGCTCAGGATAAAAATAAGTTATTTTTTAAATCAATTCACCAAAGTAATATATTTTTTTGAAACTTTACCAAACTAATATAAACGTTGTTTCCAGTAACGTATTATATTTTAAAAAGAGTTAGCGAACCAAAAAGAGTCGTGAATGACGTTAAAATAGGAATTGTTACTGTCAGTGACGTTTTTTACATAAAACGTTACTATGAGTAACGAGATTCTGCAATTCTGCCACATCGAAATCTTTGTACAAATCTGACATTAAATTCGTTACTGTCAATTACGTTTTAGCTTTAAAACGTTACTCAGAGTAACGGTACTATCAAATCAACTCAAACTCTATGGCGTCAGAATTTTTGACATTAAAGTCGTTATCAGTAGTCACTTTTTAAGATAAAAAAGTTACTATGGGTAACGATTCAATCGAACCAAATCACGGACCTGCAAAGTTGGAATCTTGGTGATTAATTTTGGTTATGCAGGTGTTTTTTTTCATATTATATCAATTTTTATGCATTTCTTATATAATTATACCTATTTTGGATTGAATTTCACGAATATCAAAGCATCAATATTTTCAACCTAAATTCGCCCTGACGTCATATCAAACGACTTCATTCTAAGGAACTGTTAGATACTAATAGGAATATCGAATAACTTATTTTAAGATTAATTTTATTATCTCAAAGATAATTATGCCAAATTTATAGTGTTATTAGTATTCCACCAAAGGTGAAATTCATTTCCTAAATATTTAATCTCGAAATAATTTATTTTCGGATAACTTACTTCCCACTAAATTAAACGAGTCCAAAGGGTAAACATGATAACTCAAACATATTGTTTCGATGATTATCATGAATCTTTTGTCACATATCCTATTAATTAGTATATAATCATGTATTATTTTAATAAACATAATATTCGAATAAATCATCTTACATTTTAACGTTATATAATGTTAGGTGTTACTAATTTGAAGAATAAATATTAGTAGTATTATAAAATAAAAATAAAATATAAGGTAGAATTGTTATAAAAAGGACGCATAAAATAATAAAAGGTGACTATTAAAATTAATACAATCACACCAAATTGGTTATACATAAAAAATAAAATAATTTTTTCATGGTACAATAGATTCGTATGGTCCGATTCTTCTTTAACTTCATACCTAGCGAAAGTTTTAATACATCAAGCTATCTTTTTTAGTTTAAAAAGTTTAAATAATAACTATTCAAACGGTAAGATTATGATTAATTGATAGTAAGTATTTCTCTATCGTTAACTAAAATTATTGCTATTGGAGTTGAGAAAATGAAGGCATCTCTATAAGGGGTGTTTTACTCTTAATAAAATGAAACTTTATGAGAGTAATCTAAATTAGTCGAAGTAAACTCTCAATACATATATATATAAGCTAATTGGATTCAAACTTCAATACAAATCTAAGTTAATTGATGGATTTATTTTAAGGAAGAAGAAAGAACAATACTAATGATAATATATAATGAGTGCAAATTAATAGTATATCAAAAACCTTAAAATTTACCTAATGAAATCGAAACAAAGTTTAAACTTGTTAAGATGTATTAATTTATAGAATTTGATCAGTAAATTAAATGAGTAATTTAATTTTGGTTTCGGTTTTTCAGATTGATTTTGGTTTTCAATTTTTAAATTTCAGTTAAATGGTTCGGTTTTCGGTATTCTTAAAAAAAATTTCGGTGGTTAAACCGAAAAAATGAAAATCAAAATTATATAAATAATATTATAATATATATCAATATATTATATTAATTATATATACATTTTAGTTACCCTAATTCCAACTCCAAGGCGCCTAAATCCCTAAACAGTAAACATATTACCAATCACACTCAAGTCTCAATACTCACGAACAGTAAACAGTAAATCCAAGGCGCCGTTTTCGATTTACACCACCGGCAATTCGGCGAAATAGATAAAAAACTGGCGATCTACTCCCTTTCTTTACAACGACACTGCGATTGGCGACTCGCAACCGCAAACCACGACCCACGAATTTGGTGTTTCGTATTTGTGTCTAAAGAGGAGCATTCAGCTGAGTTTATGACATTTTTTGCTTAACATGGTAGTTTATTGCATTTTCTTTATTTTACATTTGGAATGGCAACGAGTACTGCATCACCCAAGAAACTTCGTATGTTAGTCCCAACGATGACATTGCTTGTTACCATAAAGAACTTGATGATATTATTTCGTTTCATTGAGTTACTTATAATTATTTATATTTGGGAATGAAAAATAGATTTGAAAAAAAATCATTTTTCTTAAAAAAATCATCAATTTTAAATGTTCAATTATGAAAAAGAGAGGCTCTCTACTTTAATATTTCAAACCGAAATAAAAATTCGAAACAACCGAACCGAATTTGTAGAAACCGAACCAAACCAATTTTATTTCGGTTTGGTTATGATTGTCATTTTTGTCAATCCGAAAATTGATAAACCAAACCGATATTAAACAATCAGACCGAACCGATCGAACACCCACCCTACTATTAAATGGTTGCATTTATAGGTTTGTTTCTACAAGTAGAAGTAGGTGACAATTTTGGTGAATATACATTGGTGTAAAGCACAAACTCTTTATTGAGACTTTTGGGGAAAATACTTTTAAATGCATTCTACCAAACACATTAAGCTGCAAAAAATACTTTAATAATCAATTCTGTTATATATTTTTCTAACTTAATTTGCCATTTTAAGTGATTTTTAACTCTAAAATTAAAAAAAAAAATCCAAAGAAGGATTATCCAATCAAATTAGCTTTTAACAGTGCAATATATATGTAGGAATGGAGAGAATAAATACATTTTTTAAAGAAGGATAATTCAGTCAAATTAGCTTTTAGTTAATGTTTATCTTAAGGCGTGTGTAAGTCAACATCACAACAAGTACATAAAATGGAGAGAATAAATTGAAAAAATCAGTCAAATTTTTATTTTTTTTTCAAAGAAGGATAATTTAGTTAAATTACCGCCAAGTTAATATTTTACTTAAAGGATGTACAAGCCAATAATGAAACAAATATTTAAAAACGGGAAGAGTAAATTGAAACAATCAGTTAAAAATCTTTTTCAAAGAAGGATAGTTTAGTCTAATTAATCTCTAGCTAATATTTTTCTTAAGATGTGTGTAAATAAAAAATGCTATCGATATTTAGAATATCGGTATTTAGAAACAAAGAGAATAAATTGAAATAATCAGTCAAAATCTTGTTCAAAGAGAGAATAATTTAGTCAAATTAATCTCTAGTTAATATTTTTATTAAGGGCGCACAAATTAAGAATCCGACAAATATTTAGTACTCTTTCTGTCTCATATTTTGTGTCATCATTTTCTTTTTTATCCGTCTCAAAAAAAATATCACATTTTTTTATTTGATAACTATTTAATGACATAATTTCACTTTTATCTTTATTGGTCCTTCTTAGTTAAATATAGTAGCAGTAGAATATTTTTAAGAGAAAAGGCTCAAATATGTCATCGAACTATCAGAAATGACTCATTTATGTCATCCGTTAAAAATTTGGCTCGTTTATGCCATCGTCGTTACAAAACAGGTTCATCCATGTCATTATTTGTTAACGGTGGTTTTTCAAAAACAGTTTGCCTCGTGTCGTCTTACTAGAGGTCCACATCATTAATTAAAATTATGAAAAAAGACTCAAATATGCCATCGGACTATCAGAATTGACTCATTTATGTCATTCGTTAAAGACACAATTTTACTTTTACCTTTATTGGTACTTCTTAATTAAATATAGTGGCAGTAGGATATTTTTAAGGGAAAAGGCTTAAATATGCCATCGAACTATCAGAAATGACTTATTTATGACATCCGTTAAAAATTTGGCTCATTTATGCCATCGCCGTTACAAAACAGGTCATCCATGTCATTACTTGTTAATGGTGGTTTTTCAAAAACAGTTTGCCTCGTATCGTCTTACTAAAGGTCCACATCATTAATTAAAATTATGAAAAAAAGCTCAAATATGCCATCGAACTATCAGAATTGACTCATTTATTTCATCCGTTAAAGACATAATTCACTTTTACCTTTATTGGTCCTTCTTAATTAAGTATAGTAGCAGTAGAATATTTTTGAGAGAAAAGGCTCAAATATGCCACAGAACTATCAGAAATGATTCATTTGTGCTATCCGTTAAAAATTTGGCTCGTTTATGTCATCATCGTTACAAAACAGGTTCATCCACGTCATTACTTGTTAACGGTGGTTTTTCAAAAATAGTTTGTCTCGTATCGTCTTATCAGAGGTCCACATTATTAATTAAAATTATGAAAAAAGACTCAAATATGTCATCGAACTATCAGAATTAATTTATTTATGACATCCGTTAAAAGAAACAATTTTATTTTACCTTTATTGGTTAGCAGTAAAATATTTTTAATAAATGACACTTTATTCCCGATCAATTATATCACATCAAATGAGACGGAGAAAGTAACAAATTGTAAATTGAAACAATAGAATAAAATCTTTTTCAAAGAAGGGAATCTGTCAAAATCAGTGAACAATCTTATAGGCAATAGGGGTTGGGGGGTTGGGGGTTGGTAGCCCTGCAAATTGCAATATTGTAGTCCCTTTATATAGAAAGAGTCACCCAACGTTATAGGAAGATCCCTCCATCTCTCAAGATCTATTGAGAGGAGGAAAAAAAAGTGGCTAAAATCAACTCAAAATTTGTGTCCTCAATTACCCTATCTCAATTTCCTTGTACTGTGTGTGTGTGTGTAAAATTTGTGTCCTTAACTGTAAGATCTATTTATTGGCCACATCATAATATTGTCTTTTCTTGAAGTTCCCTTATGTGGCTATAACTCAATTTCAAGATTTATCAGGTATACATTAGTCCACCTAGATACCATAAAGATTCTTTTATTAGTAGAAAGCTTATATAACTTTGTTAAAATGGGGAGAAAGACTCTACCTTTGTTTAAAATGGACATTGAGTGATAGATACCATTTGGTATTTTTTTTTTCTTTTATGTCAAACCCCTTTTGCTTATTCTTTTCCAATATTGCTTCTCTGGTATTTGTTTGTCCATGTTATATCTTGATGTATATAGTTTGCTCTGTCTGGCTATGTAATTGACTTATACATTGTGCTTATGTAGATTTCAGATATAAGTTTGGTAGTCATTTGGGTGACATCAAGTTTTTTAACACATCAGATTTATAGGTACATATTAGTTTAAATGATTTCAGAATGTTGTATCGTTTGATGTAGTACTTGGTGAATCTTGTCTATGGTACTATTGGGTGTGGTAATTTCTATTGTATCTTTTTTTTTGTTGTTCCTTGTCTTGATTTTCTTACCTTCAGCCGGGGTCTATCGGAAATAACCTCTCTATCTCACCTCTGAGTTAGTGGTATGGATTGCGCACACTAACCCTCCCCAAGCCCCACTTGGTGGGAATGTACTGGGTACGATGTTGTTGTTGTTGTTGTATATTAGTTCACAAGATTCTTTTATTAGCATAAAGCTTATAACTTTGTTAAAATTTGGAGAAAGACTCTACCTTTAGAAGTTGATGTGCGTGAAAATGGACATCGAGTGATACCATTTGGTATAGTTTTTTTTTATATTAAACCCCTTTTGCTTATTCTTTTCCAGTTTCCCTTTCTGGGATTTGTTTCTTCATGTCATATCAGATTGTCGTATTCTTGTAGTTCTTGCTTTTGATATCTATCATCATATATTGTTTTTTGTGTTTCGATTATCACATTATTTATGTGGCTGTAACTCAATTTCAAGATTTTTTTTAGCTCATTAGATTTATCAGGTACATATTAGTCCACCTAGGTACCATAAGATTCTTTTATTATCAAAAAGCTTTTAACTTTGTATCGGTTTGTTAAAATTTGGAGAAGGACTTCACCTTTGGAAAGTTGATGTTCTTGAAAATGGACACTGAGTGTACCATTTGGTATCTTTTTTCTTTATATGAAACCCCTTTTGCTTATGCTTTTCCAGTATTTCTTTCTGGGATTTGTTTGTCCATGTCATAAATGTATATATATTGGCTCTGTCCATGTAATTGACTAATGCATTGTTATTATGTGGATTGCAGATTTCACCTTCTAGTTCTTGATGTAACTTTGGAATTGATTTGGTTGACATCAATACTTTTATATCATCAGATTTATCAGGTGCATATTAGTCCACAAGATTCTCTTATTAGCATAAAACTTATAACTTTGTTTAAAATTTGGATAAAGACTCCAATTTTACAAGTTGATGTGCATGAAAATGGACATTTAGTGATACCATTTGGTATATTTTTTTCTTTATATTAAATCCCTTTTGCTTATTCTTTTCCAGTTTCCCTTTCTAGGATTTGTTTCTTCATGTCTTATCAGATTGTCGTATTCTTGTAGTTCTTTCTTTTGATATCTATCACTATATGCTGTTTATTGTGTTTCGATTATCACATTATTGTCGGTTGCTTTCCTTATTAATTAATTGATATGCTTTCTTCACTGTTTTCTTCTTTCACTTGGATTTGTTGCACCTTGGATTTGTGTCTTTACTAGTGTAAAATTTTCCTTTCCGGGATTTGTTTCTTCATGTCATTTCTTGATGTATATATTTGTCGTGTGTGTTATTGACTGATATATTGTTCTTATGTAGATTTCTGATTGCAACACCTAGTTGACTTGGTGGTCATTCATCCTGTATAAAGAGGAACGAGCCAGGGTAAGGTTTATTGTTTACCAGAAGGATATTTTATTAGCATAAACGGTATCATTTTGTTAATATGTGAAGCAATTATCTACCTTCTAGAAAACTGGAAGTTGATGTGCTGAAAAATGGGCATGGAGTGATACCCCATTTTATTTTATTTTCATTTTTCTTTTATTTGATTCTTTTTAATCAAAAAGCGTGAAGCTTTAGAAGTTGATGTGCTGAAAATGGACAATGAATGATACCCATTTGGTATTTTTTATATCAGAATTCAGACCCTTTTATTAGCATGTTTCCAATTTTCCTTTCGTGGGATTTGTTGCCCTAAGTCATCGCTTTCCAAAAGCTCTCTGCTTGGATTTTTGCTAAGTTGGTAAGCGAACATGAGGAGAACAATTTAGACAAATTCAAGATTTATCAATTTCAAAACGACAAGAAGTCTTTTGAATATCTTGTTCATGGTTTTTTCCTTCCTTGAAACTAATCTGTTCCTCGGACAAAGCTTGCTGTCTTTTTGCACTTAGACGTACAGCGTGCCATTGGTGATGGTCCTACTACGGAGTCAGCTTTGATTTCCGAAGTTAAAGTAATAGAATTGGATTAGTTTAATTTTCTCAACGTCTTCTATTTCAGTTAGCTTTCAGAATTTCTGCTCATATCTGAGAAGGGTATTATCACCACCATTGGATTTTCATTGTTCTGCTCTTCTAGTATATGTCTTGAATCCGTACATTTCAATATGTTTGTCAAGGAGAGGAGAAGTCGAGAATGAAAAGAGGAGGTTCATATACGTGTTTATTCTTCTTATTCTTTTTTTTTTCTTGTGGTTAGGCTATTTTACAGGGAGAAATTTGTGCCTTGGTCCTTCCTTACTACGAGTATGCAAAAGAATAATGGGATAGTATTGGATTTCTAACTTGCTGACTCAATCTTCCGTTTTGTCTGGCATTATATGTAGATAATTTGTAAGCAGAAGCGGTTTAATCACTTTGGTTCTAAAGTAGCTGACTTTCACAGAACACCAATGTCAAAGTTATATAAAGAAGTCAAATTGGCATTCATATTTTTGATCTGTTCTTTTATTGTCATGTGACATACTAGTTTCTCGTTATCAGAGAGCCTCATTTGGAGGTTTAAAATTGTGAATGATTTTGTTTACAAGAAACTATGCTGCCGGAGTCTTTTCGGTGCTATTTACTCCCAAAAGTGCAATAGCTCCAAGCTAGACCTTTTAGGGCGTCAAGGATACCTAGTGTTATTTACTAAGAAGGTTCATGGCTATTGACTGCTAAGATTAATGATTCTCTTTTTCTACAGCACCAATTTTCAGCAGAAGTCTTAAGCTTGACTTTGATAATATACTCTTTCAATCCTCATCTTCCCACCGAATCGTTCTTTTTCAACAATCGAGAATTGTGAACAGTCAATGCAATAGCTAATAATAACATTATATTTAGACTGAGGATTCTTTTTCCCTTTTGTTTTTGTGTTCCAGATTTGCCAATGGGTGATATAGCCAAAGATTTAACAGCTGGGACTGTAGGTGGAGCAGCACAATTGATCGTTGGTCACCCTTTTGATACCATAAAGGTCAAGCTTCAAAGCCAGCCTACTCCACTTCCAGGGCAGCTTCCAAAATATTCTGGTGCTATAGATGCTGTCCGGCAAACAGTAGCTGCGGAGGGTGCCAGGGGGCTCTTCAAAGGCATGGGAGCCCCGCTTGCCACTGTGGCAGCCTTTAATGCTGTGCTATTCACAGTGAGAGGTCAAACAGAGGCGTTCTTGAGGTCTGAACCTGGAGTCCCTCTTAGTGTGAACCAACAAATTGTTTGCGGGGCTGTTGCTGGAACTGCTGTGTCTTTTCTTGCTTGCCCGACTGAGCTTATAAAATGCAGGTTTGCTTCTAGTGCATTAAAACTTAAATGTAGTATATGATCTAGCCTTCACAAAGTTGCCCTCACTTGGCCAAACTGTATGATAATCGAGCTTCAGATGTTTGCCATGTTTTATCCTTCCTTTCCATTGAATTGGTGAGACACGTGCACTATATATGGAAGGCATAAGATACGTAAACACGCTCAAACACCTCAATTGTCTAGTAAACTCTCCAACTTTGAGTATGCACATCTGGACACTTCAACTCGTCTTCACAGTATCATTGAACGCTCAAACTTACATAATGATCAACTAGACACCTCCAAAATTTTACGTGCCACGTCAGCATCGGCTGTTCTCGAGACATAGTGGGGACGAGTTGGTGTTTTGAGTTGCCAGTTGAGATCAAGTTGAGGTGTCTAGATGTGCGCTCTCAAAATTGGAGTGCTTGTCAGCTAATGCCAAGTTTGAGTGTCAGTTTATGTATTACGCCTAGATGAAAAGAAAAAGAAAGCACATGTATCTTTCAACTTCTTGTTACCTTTGTTTGGTCACGATCAAAACTATTAGGAAGCAAATTCTGTAGTTGTCGATTTACTGGTTTGATTACATGACTGCAGATTGCAAGCGCAGGGTGCATTGGCAAGTATAGGCTCAGCTGCTGTGGCAGTGAAATATGCAGGGCCAATGGATGTAGCAAGACACGTTCTTCGATCTGAAGGAGGCGTGACAGGTCTCTTCAAGGGCTTGTTTCCCACCCTGGCACGTGAAGTACCCGGAAATGCTGCTATGTTTGGCATGTATGAAGCGATAAAGCAGTACATTGCAGGAGGCACAGACACTTCAGGGTTGGGAAGAGGCTCTCTTATTGTAGCCGGTGGCTTGGCTGGCGGTTCCTTCTGGATGTCCGTGTATCCAACAGATGTCATCAAGAGTGTAATCCAGATCGATGACTATAAAAACCCAAAGTTCTCTGGATTTTTCGATGCTTTCAAGAAGATCTTGGCATCAGAGGGTGTTAAAGGCCTTTACAAGGGCTTTGGACCTGCTATGGCCCGTAGTGTCCCTGCAAATGCTGCATGTTTCTTGGCGTATGAGATGACTCGTTCTAGTTTGGGATAATTCGCGGCTCGATGAGGAAGGATTTAGACATTGTTATTGATTATTCTTTGAACCTAACATCTGCTGAAATTCTGTAATTCCATTTCAACTTGCTGCTGGGCAATTGTACTCTAAAGATCTAAGCAATTTGTTCAAAGGTAAAGAACCAGTAACTCTTTTCCAGTCCAGCAGCCTAGTTGTTCAAATCTATGATCATGTTCTAAAACTTGTTTGGGCTGATGAAGTATCTCTCTGTTTCCATGAAATTTTCGTTCGTTTCATCAAAAGATTTACTGAAAACGTGCCCTTTAATTTGGCCTTAGATGACATTTACGTCCTTCATTTAGATGTGCACAAGTAAATACTTAAATTAATATAAAGTTGAACAAGTAAACACTTCCCGATTTCTTGAAAAAGGATTTTTTTTTTTTTTTTTTAAAAGAAGTCCTACCATGCTAAAGGATGTCGCCTAGAAGATCCGAGCCATAGAATTTCTCAATTTCAACAATGTATTCATTAGATAACCCCTAAAGTGGGAGGCCGAGATAGCTAAGTTGAGAGTAAGCAAGCTCACCAAACGCCTTTGGCGTTTAACTTGAAACCAAATTATAACTATATATCCTTTAATTTTGTCAGTGCATAAGTAGGTCCTTTAACTATATAAAAGTTGAAAAAAAAAAAATTCTAATTCTGCAACTTACATGCGTGAAACTTAATCGCTCCTACGTACTATATAAAAGTTGAAAAAAAAAAACACTCTAATTCTGCAACTTACATGCGTGAAACTCAATCGCTCCTACACGGATTAGTAATCCACTTAGATGCTGCCACCTAATAAAAAAGATACATTATAACTATGACCTAAAATCCTTCAATTCTAACTCCGAGACGCGTGGTTTTGTTTAGACATGCATAGAGTGTTTTTTTGGTTCAACTTTTGTATAATTAAAGAGCCTATTTGTACACTGATAATTTGGTGTCAAATTAAAGGTCTTGTTAATGTATTATACCTTATTAAGATATAAAATACATTTTGTAAATATGAATTCATTTAACTTAATTAATATTTTTTCTATTTTTACAATAATAAAACTAATTTTTTTTTAAAAAAAATAATATATGCAGTTTTAAAATTTAAAAATATATTAATGTTATAAAACAATAAAGAATAAAGAAAAAGAGTAGAGAGAATAGAGAGAGTGATTCTTATTTCTCCTTTTGAGAGATGAGAGATTATATGATTGTAAATACAACGAACAAAACTCCTCTATTTATAGGGGAAATTTACTCCTAGTCTGAGTAAAAGACAGATGCTTCAAATCCTAATAGATATCAAAGTAGATCTTGATAGACATTCATTATAATGTAAATACATTTATAACACTCCCCCTTAAATGTCTAATTGGTAGATAATGTGTCTCGTTAAAATCTTACTAGAAAAAACTCAGTAGGAAAAAAATCTAGTGAAGGAAAAAGAGTACACATCTCTAATAATACGCATTTCGGTTGCCTCATTAAAAACCTTACAAGGAAAATCCAGTGGGACAAAACCTCGTAAGGGAAAAAGAGTACATCGCGTATTAACTCTCCTTAATGAGAACATCCTTGACCTTTGCATCTCGATCTTGTGCAACATCTTCTTGAAAGTTGCAATTGGAGAAAATTTGGTGGATAAATCAGTCACATTGTCAGTTGAACGAATCTGTTGCACGTTAATACCATCATTCTTTTGTAGCTCATGTATGTAGAAAGGTTTTGGCAAAATGTGCTTCGTTCTATCTCCATTTACGAATTCTCCCTTAAGATGTGCTATGTATGCTGAATTATCTCTCTATAAAATTGTGGGTAGATTGTTATATTTCACACCACATTTTTCTCGAATGAGATGTATCATGGATCTCAACCACACACATTCTCGGCTTGCTTCATGAATAGTTATTATCTCAGCATGATTCGATGAAGTGGCTACGATAGACTGCTTTGTATATCTTCAAGATATGGCAGTACTACCACATATGAACACATAGCCTATCAGATAAGTACCTAACATCAGCATGACCAATAAGATCGGGACTGCAATCTTTAGAACAAAACAAGTTCATTTGTTTATCCCATTTTGATGTCTCATAGTAGGAACAGAAATATACCTTGCTAACAAATTGACTAAAAAAGCTATAGGCCTTGTAGTATTTGCAAGGTACATGAGTGCATCAATTGCTCTAAGATATGGTACTTCATAACCAATCCAATTCGATATATTTCGAATTTCAGCAAATAATTTATTGCTTTGAAAACTCTCCAAGAGTTCCAATGATGTTCAAGCAATAAGCTTATACAATATAAAGATTATAAATAAGTTTTCCAGAAACTTTTATATGCTTCAAGCATTTTGAATCCTTAAAAGTTTTTCCCATAAGTTTTGTCAAGTGACAATATTCAACATTTTATGAGTGACATCTTCAAATATCTGAACTGCAAATCAAATAAGTTTAATACTTACCAAGATGCATCCTTTCATGTCACTTGATAAATATTTCTACGTCAGCATGCTTAAATTAACGTAGAATTAAGATCCTCGTAATCTTTCACAATATTGCGCCAATATTGTGTCAAATATATTGATGATATATCATTTAGTATCGATTTACAATGCGACATAACATTTTGAGATTTCATCACTTCATTGTTTTCGGGCACATGAACTTCTCATAAGGTTTCATGAAGTGTTATGTCGTAGGCTCTTCAAGAGTTCATTGCCTTCTTATTATGATTATTTGCTCCTTATTTTTCAAGGACTATTTCATTTCGAACCGATCAGTCTACTACGCTTCACGTATGCATAGACTTTGTCCTTTAGGAACACAAAATAAGTGCACTTACGCTTAATATGAGATGCTTTCAGCATTTGACTTGAATTATCTTTTGGATGAGGATATGGTGATAATTCCTAACATATTTCATAGCGCTTATAATCTCCCCCTTATGTTAGGAAAACTAACATACATCCTTTACTTCTTTGACGAATCCATCTTTGTGCATTATGGTATATTCATTAATCGTATACCGCACATCAAAATTATTAGATGGAATAATTAGTTCCCGGCCTTGAACCAATTGAGAGGGAAGAAATAATCATAATTTATTGGTCTAATGCATACAAATGCTATTGCAATATATCATATTTTAGACTAATACATGAAGTTTTGTTCTCATTAATAATAGTTTAGCTATTTATCGAAGGCATTCAATGCTAAACCATTATCATCAAGATAACTTTCTTGATTGCACAATCTGAAAATTATGTTCTTAACTCAATTTTATTGAGCAAACAACTTTATGAATATCAAACTACAGGTTGACAATAAATGTACATGTGATCATCTTATTGATGCATCTTTTTCAATATATCACATGATAGGTGAACGAGCCCTTATTCACCTTTTATAATTTTCAGATTTGAAGGGATCCAATCCCAATATTAGTTGGTCCAACCAACTTATTATGAGGGCAAACGACATAAACAATTCTTGAAGAATCTTCCAGTTCTTCAATTCATGCACATCTTCGAGATGTCACAATCGTTCATATCAATTTATGAACTTTTATTCTAGTAAACTCCAAGTTTACCATGACATGTACTTTTTACACTTTAGTAAATTTCAGATTTACTGCTTTAGAAATAGATTTCGAAATAACCCTTCTCGATTATTCTACCTCATTCGGAGGTGAGTTGTGAAACCATCACAATTAAGTTCACGTTTGTTGATAACCTTCACTAAATATCATCACATTCACCAGGGAATGGATCAATGCTTATAACAATTAAAATTCTCATTCCCATGAATAAAATATAATCGTGTCTTAAGCCTATCAAATTGATAGCTTATAACCTCTTTTATGATATTGCTACTTCAGAAGCAAATCGAGGCATACATATGATCTAGAGAATTTTTCTCTAACATATCTTATGATCATAATACGCGTGCGAAAATATCATTACTTTTGATGATCATTATCATATTGTCCCTCCACGCGTATATTCGTGCATTCAATCACTTGTCTTCTTTTAGACATGTTATGCACTACTACCTCATACACCTCAAGAATGAAGTAAATTGTCATATTTCACACTTATCATATATTGCTATCACATTCATGGAATGAAGCATATTCAATGGGACATATTTCACCAAATACTCATTATTTTGCCTTAGCCATCATAATATCATCAATATGGTGCATTGAGATTCAAACTCAACGTTTTATCCATATAAAGACGTCTTAGATATAAATCGATGAGACTTAAATCCAACATCGTATTATCATAGTGTATCAAAACTTTAACCCAATATCTTACTCTTTTGATGCGATATTCATTGTCTTAACCTCTATCAATTGACATAATAGGCCAAAATACATTAAGGCTTAGCCCAAGCTTTTTTTTTTTCTTTTTAGACAAATATTGTAACCACAGTTAGTAATTACATGCATCAATAAATATAAGTATTGTCTTAATTTAATTAGTTTTCTCGAACTAACAAATGTCAAATCATAAAAGGAAGAAAAAAAACTTTTCATGTACGAAGTAAATATAAGTGATCATCACCTAAACATAATTGACGTCTGACAACTTTAAAAGTCATGCTAACTAATTGTATCTAACGACAAATAGTTAATGAATTTCGTCACCTAAACATATATTAAATATATAATACCAAATCAATAATTAACAAAGATAAAATAACAAAGAATAAAATCACAATTCACATTATCATGCGAAGGGACCATCCTTTTTCACAGAGAAATAAGGCAATCAAACGTACCGTTTTGTCATATTTTAATAGCTTAATGGGTCAGTTTAAACCCATGTAAATATTGCATACTTTCAAAACAAACACATACCGGAAAATTTACTCCTACTATGACTAAATTAGATATCAAATAGATTTTGATAGTATTTCTTTTTGAAAAACTCACATATATAGCTGAAATCCACTAGGAAAAAAAAAGTCCTGTTATCTCTCTCTCCGCCGTCGACGACCACCTGGGGTTCCGCCGTCCGACCACTGTGAGCTCTGTCTCTCTCTCTGTATATATCGAGTTCAGGTACAATTAATTTCAATTTTTTTTTCTTTTCAGACTTCCATTTTTTTTTTGAAGGTATAAATTTGAGATTTTCAAATTTTATTGTTGTTTAGCAGATTGAAGTGTAGATAATTGATGGCGCATAGATTGCTGAGAGATGCAGAAGCTGATGGATGGGAACGGTCTGATTTCCCTATTATATGTGAATCCTGTCTCGGTGACAGTCCCTATGTGAGAATGGTATAACTTTTTGTTGTTCTAAAGCTACGTATTTTCTCATAATGTATCGAATTATATTGTCTTGTGCTGTACTGTATTGTTTTAATGGATACAATGTTTTGTTGTGTTGTACTGTATTGTATTGTGTTGTGTTGTATCATACTGTATTGTTTTAATGAGCACAATGTTGTGTTGTGTTGTCTCGTACTGTATTGTTTTAATGGATACAACGTTGTGTTGTGTTGTGTTCTAAGTTATGCGGACTCTTCACTTGTGATGCCGAACAAATATACATTACTTTGGAAAATCCAACACGCATCCATTGACACTTATGAAGAGTCCGAGCAACGTAAGTTGTGTTGTTTTGTGTTGTGTTGTGTTGTGTTGTGTTGTATTGTGTTGTATTGTATTGTATTGTGATGTGTTGTATCGTACTGTATTGTTTTAATGGATACAATAATTGGATAGATTGTATTGTTTTTGGTGTTACATAATCTCGAATATCAATAATTTGAAGGATAAACGTACTAAAAAAGCAGGGTATGGGGTAGTGCTAATATAAAAAGGTAGTAGAAAGGATACGATTGGATTATTAAGTATTAAGTAAAAGCAAATTATACTACTTTATGAATGGTAATCCTTTTGGTTCAATTTTTGTTGTTGTAAAGCCACGTATTGTTTCATAATGTAAAAAAGGGAAGCCCGGTGCACTAAAGCTACCGCTATACGCGGTGTCCGGGGAAGAGCCCCACCACAAGGGTGTATTGTACGCAACCTTACCTTGCATTTCTACCAGAGGCTGTTTCCAAGGCTATTTCATAATGTATCGAATTATATTCTGTTGTATCATATCGTACTATATTGCTTTAAAGGATACAACGTTTGGATAGATTGTACTGTTTTCCGTGTTACAATTTCACATATCAATAATTTGAAGGATAAAGTACTAGAAAAGTAGGATATGGGGCAGGCTAATATAAAAAGGTAGGAGAAAGGATAAAATAGTATTACTAAGTATTAAGTAAAGGCTAATTATACTACTTTACGAATGGTAATCCTTTTTGTTCAATTTTTGTTGTTGTAAAGCTCGATAATAGCTTAGGCTTTGTTATTTTCTTGTGTACCTTTGAAGCTGATTTGGAAGTTATAATAATATGAACTTTTGTTGCTGGCTGCAAATTGAAAATATACTTGAGGAAAGTTTTCATATTTACATTGCTCCTAGATGTGGATGCAGAGTGAGATGAACCCGCTACTTTACGCCGGGTATAGTTTTTGTATAAAGTTCATAAAATTTGCGATAAAAAGTATATAAGATTAAATTTTAGTGTTTTGGAGGTTGAACTCATAAAGATTGAATTTTAGATTCGCCTTTGAGGTTGAAGTTTAGAAAATTTTATCAGCTAAGTACTGGAGAAATTTCTGGTCGTAGTTTTAGGTGAATATAGGTGCGAAGAGGCTAGATCAGCTGGATATTGAGGATTCGCATAGCTAAAAGTGAAGTTTGTGACAGAGGCATAGTTGAATGATTGGTTGATTGATGTGGTGTTGTGGTTTTAGGTGACTATATAATGTTACTTTTGAATAAAACTAAAAGTTCATTTTTAGAATTTTTGGGTGAATTTTTAAGAATTTTGAAGAGTAATTTATTGCAAATACCCCAATTTATCAATACAGTAGGAATAATTTGTGTTGCATTGTGCAAAATTAAATAAAGAAGGATGCATTTTATTGAACTTTAAAGGGTACAGTCTGGCATTTCATCAATCATGAAAGATCACGGTCTGATTCCTAATCGTGTGTTCTAAGATAGGTAAAATGTTTTAGCTTTCTGTAGGAATGTGAAGTGTGTGAAGGATGTGGTTGGATCCTTTCATGAAGGAAGCAATTTAGTTTTTTCAAAAGTCCTAGGTGTGGTACGTGTTAGATTTGTCTACAGGAAAGGCTGTTAGCCTTTTTGCGAGGACTTTTAATCTCTGGTAGTGTTTATTTAGTTTCTTGGCTTTGTGCAAGCTGCAGTAAACTGTATTTTAAACTCCATTTATGCGTAGCTAGGCAAGACACTTTCCTTAAATTCGTTGTGGCTGTCTGAAAGAGCTCTTTGTTTGGACCTTTGTCTATCGACAATTTCTCCTGGTTCCTACTTTTGGCACATTGTTACGATGTTGACTCTCTTCATACAGTTTTAGGAATTAATATTTTGCTCAGAGAGTATCTCTAGTTTGGCAGTAGAATCAGTCTGGTGTCCGACTTTATTTCAGTTTCAGCTGCACGTCCTCTACTTAAATCTTTCTTTCTCCAATTTCACTATCTGACATTTGATCTTGTTATGTTTTTGATACAGACAAAAGCAGATTATGACAAAGAGTGCAAGATCTGCACGCGACCCTTCACAGTGTTCAGGTGGAGGCCTGGTCGGGATGCGAGATACAAAAAGACTGAGATCTGTCAGACCTGCAGCAAATTGAAGAATGTTTGTCAAGTTTGCTTGTTGGATCTTGAATATGGTTTGCCAGTTCAGGTCCGAGACACCGCTCTCAGTATCAACACAAACGATGCCATCCCAAAGAGTGACGTAAATAGAGAATACTTTGCAGAGGAGCATGACCGCAGGGTATGTGGTTTACTAACTGGAAGCCCAACTTATAGTTATGAATGATATTCTTTTTAACTAATTGCTCACAGGACCGTTTAATTTGCTTAAACATAAATAAGGACATTAAAATATTTTGCTGAAAGCTTTTTGCCCCTCTTCATTTGTTTTTTCTAAACTGAATTTACTTTCTTAAAGAGATCATATTGCAAAACTACTTAGGGATGAGGTGCAGTTATTAATTATGTGAAGAAATTAAACCTGGTGAAACCAAGGGTTTAAAACTTAAAAGAAGCACATTCACAAAAGAGGCTGATGTTTATGATGTTTTCCCTTTTTCTTGATTTTCCCCAAAGTAATAGTTAATTTTTTGACCAGGCAAGAGCTGGTATTGATTATGAATCTTCATATGGGAAAGTCCGCGCAAATGATACTATCTTGAAGCTTCAAAGAACAACTCCATACTACAAGAGAAATCAGGCACATGTTTGTAGTTTCTATATACGTGGTCAATGTACAAGAGGTTTGGAGTGTCCTTACAGGCATGAGATGCCCGAGACGGGGGAGTTGTCACAGCAAAATATTAAAGACCGTTACTATGGGTATGTCGATCTGACTCGTTGTTGCTGATGTCAAATTCTCCCTTTCCAGTGATGCTCATATATCTGTATTGACATAATTTAGCAGTTGGGGTGAGAAAACTGAGAAGGTGGTTTCACTTTTCTGTTGATAATGTCCATGAAGGCTAACTAGTCACTGTAGATACATTATCTGTTTTCCTTAGTTAATGCTACTATAGAATGAAGGCCAGGTTGTATGTATGACCACGAGATATTATTTAACTGGAGCTTATGTTCCAATTCAAAAAAATGGAGCTTATATTCTCATTTATCATGTAAGAAGAGAAGGAAAACAACTCAAGTAAAAATGTATCTCACATGGGAAGGGAGTAATGTGGACTTGGTCAACTGACTCAGGAGATGAATAGCTTGTCTTGAGTTGCTCTTTCACCCTTGTTGAAATCATAAACAAAATCATATATGAACATATAAATTTATCTCGGATCAAAGTCCTGCTGTCAATATATTATAATCACTTTTTCATAGTTTTGCAGCTGAAAAATGCTGGTGTGGTGTAATTGTTTTCTACTACTGGCTGTAGTCATTCCCATAGTATATTCAGTGGCTTATTCCTTTCTGGTTTCTTACATCCCGGCTGCTTGTATTTGAGTTATGCCTTATTTAAATATCTTTAGATGCCATGCTTGTTCAAATTCTTGCACTCATCAACCAATGGAATTCTAAGAAGAATTTTTTTTTCTGAATGCTTTTTCATGTGGTGGTTCAACATCTTGTTGAAGTTCATATAATTTTGATGAAACTGGCGAGGTTGTTACAGCCCAGGACCCGGTCAACCCATGGTTACGGACTTAATTAATTTAGACACATTACTCTAGAAAGATGCCATTTTCCTCATGACCAATCAATTAATACTCTATGCAGTTATGAAACTCACCTTACCCTGTCTGTCCATAATACGTGATGGCTAGGCCGATTAATGATGACATCTATTTGCTGGTCGCTTTTCTTTTGCTTATTATCTACCTTGATCTCTTTTACAGATATCTATTTATCCTATATCTTTCGCCTACTTAAAGTTGAAGAAATGATGTGTGTTACTATCTTGCTGATCTCGTCTGACGATGTTTTCACTGTGCTTGCAGAGTCAATGATCCAGTTGCTTTAAAGCTACTTAATAAAGCAGGTGAAATGCCTTCATTGGAGCCGCCCGATGACGAGAGCATTAGAACCCTCTATGTGGGTGGTGTTGATGCAAGAATCAGTGAGCAGGACCTTAGGGACCATTTTTATGCACATGGTGAAATCGAGTCCATTAAAATAGTGGCCCAGCGTGGTTGTGCTTTCGTTACTTTCACGACTAGAGAAGGCGCAGTGAAGGCAGCTGAGGAACTTGCAAACAAGCTGGTGATAAAGGGCCTGAGACTGAAGCTACTCTGGGGCAGACCTCAAGTTCCCAAACCAGATTCCGAGGTCTCCGATGAAGCAAGACAGCAGGCTGCTTTGACTCACAGTGGATTGTTGCCTAGAGCAGTCATATCGCAGCAGCATAATCCGCCTCTTCAGCCACCAGGCACGCAGGACCAACCTTCATCCGTGCCTTACTTCAACATACCCCCGATGCCTCAGCAAGACAACCGACCATATTATCCATCCATGGATCCGCAAAGGATGGGTGCTGTAGTTGCATCCCAAGACGGAGCTTCTACTTCAACTACAGCGTCTGGTCCTGGCTCTGAAGCTCTACCAGGACAACGTCATGCATATCCGCCTGGCGGCCCACCACCTCAAGGTCAATTTTACCCGCCTTATTATCCCCCCTATGGGTATATGCCTCCACCTTATCAACAGTATCCTCCTCCACCTTATCAAGCTACAGCACCCTCACCGCCTAGTGTTCTGCAAGCTGCTCATCAGTAGAACCCTCAGCCAGCTGCAGCAGCCACACAGCAGCCTTAATCTTGGTCGTTTTGTCAGTCGTCTGCAATGGGGAGAAGAATCAATGTAAACGTGCAGCCCAGGGGTGGCTCAAGGGTGAGGCTAGTAAAGCCATTGCTTTAGGCCCCTAAAATTCGAAGCCTCGGAAACTTTTAATAGTTAATTTTATGATTTTACTTACTTTTTGACAATTTTGAATATTTATATCTACAATCTATATCTATAATCTATAAATATATCAAACGTGTGAAGGCCTTAGAAATGTTGTTTGAACTTTTTGCTCTTTATTAAAAGTCTTTATTTTAGATAAAATCGTTTTTTTACTATTTTTTTCTACTAATATTTAAGAGTTGAAAATTAATTAAGTATATTTATAGTAAAACCTTTTCATAATAGAAGTCATCAGAATTAATGACAACTAATATTTTTTCATTAGTTTAATAATTTTAAATCAACTAAATTTGATTTTAAGAAGATTTAAAAAATCTAGAAATAAAAATAACAGCGTTAGAATAAGAAAAATTTAAGAAGCATTAAATTTTTAAAACTTTAAGTACGTAATAAGAATGTAATCATTGACTTTGTAAAGATTTTACTTTAAAAATAAGGAAAAATTTCGAATATAGAAAAAAAAAAATCCTATCACAAATATGGTTCAAATTAGGGTAAAATATTTCATGCATAACCTTCTTTATTTAGAGACAAAGATATATAATTTATACAATGAAATTAAATATGTATTTCACTTTCAAATGAAAAAGAAAAATTCAAGCAAAGAGTGGTCACGATTACTTTTAATTTAGTAAAATTTATCATTCTCAAGTCAAAACACAAGTCTTATTCATGAAAATATTTTTTTTTTTTTTGGTAGAAAAGATTTTTATTTATATTACATTATAAGGATTACAAAGATAACTTGTGACAGATTTTTATTTATATTACATTATAAGGATTACAAAGACAACTTGTGACGGTACCACTACAGACTCTGAAAATTGTACAACCTGAGCATCTCTACTAGACCTAATATAATACGGGTGAATGAGGGGCTGCTTCACTCTCCTAACACTTGGGACTCCATTCTTATCCACACGCAAAATCACTAAAAGTGACGGTGGAGGCTCCCAAAATAGTACAGTAGTAGAGACATTATTATTACAAACACTCCTAGCTGGTTAAAAACCTCCTAAAACTCATTATTTTGCAAGTTACATAACTAAATTATGTGTGTCCACAGAACCATCTCAAATTACTATGAATTTATTGTGCTAGATAGATCTAACTTATAAGATTTTTTCATTTCTCACGTGTCTCTATGTTTTTTCTCCCAAAATATCTTTAATATTAGTTGACACGATTACTAATTTTTTTACAGATCATGCATATATATTATTGGTGAAATTATAATAATATTACAATTGAAAAAATTACAAGTGAAGAAAATGAAAAATTATCTTCTTCTCCTTTGACTGAGACGCAGATATCTCGCTCTCTTTAAGGAGATTTAAGCCCACTGCAGCAAATTGTTTCACCGGTCCAGCAGTAATCTTCTTAACTTGTTCCCTACAGGATACAACAACCTTCTCACAAAGAACAACTCAACAACTCTGGACAAGTGTTTAGTTCAAAGCTCCACAAAAGAACACCTCCCTTTAACTAGTAAACTCTCTTTTTACTAACTTTTATGTATTCTTTGTTTTCTTGTATTTTCATGCTCTATGTTTTCTTATTTTTCTTATGTTGTTATTTCTCAAAATAATGCAAGACCACCTCTATTTATAAGTGTGAAAATTTTTTCATGGCAATGAATAAGAAGAAAGTGAATAAAAATAGAATATCAATGACCTTTAGATTACATTAATCTTGAAGAAAAATGGTCAAATTCATCCACCATAATCAAGAGTCAAATGCATGATACATTGCCTCAAAAGTCACATGAAGAACCATTGTTATTAAGAGAAGAATGTAATCAACAAATACATGCATTAACTCTAAATAATGATAATGCATGAATAAAGATACACTTTAATATAAATAAATATTAAAATGCGCTTAACCTATCATATACTGTATTCAAAATATTGAACTAAGTTAAGCCTATTATTGTTGAGTTGCATCTGTCTTTAGCTACTTGCATGAAAAGATAATTAAAGATTTTTCAAGTCTTTCCACAAATTATATATGAAAGTTACTTAACACACAAATTTCTTTCACTTTAATTTTAATTTTTTGTTTCGATGTGGCTATTCATTAAGAGAATTACTCTTTATTTTAAATTTTCAAGGATGCATTAAGTCTTTTTTTACTATTTTAAACTTTAACAAGTAAGTGTCATACTTTTACATGGTATCAGAGCCAAGTTCTATTCAATTTGGGATCTTAGTTCATGCTCTAGTTAGATTTGGGTGTGAAGAGCAGTGTTAATAGTCGTTTGGCCATGAAATTTTTTTACTTTTTTCTGAAAAATTATTTCAATTTAGGAAAAAAGTGAAACCTGTATGTGTTTGGCCATGAAAATTTCAAATATAATTTCGGAATTGTATTTAGAAAAGTGAAATCAAATTTTATTTGTTTTCACTTTTTTCACTCCCACTTCTCTCACAAAATTTTAAAAATAACTTTAATTTATATTCATGGGCAAACACAACTCTAAGTCCAACTTCAACTCCAACTCTGAAAAATTATGATTTTCATGACCAAACGGGACCTTAGTGTGGATTAGAGTGCTAAAGAGTGCAACAAATTATTTCACCGATCCAACAGTAATCTTCTTGACTTGTCTCCTACAGAATACAACAGACTTATCACAAAGAACAACTCAACAACTCTGGACAAGAGTTGAGTTCAAAGCTCCACAAAAGAACACCTCCCTTCAACTAATAACCTCTCTTTTTACTAACTTTTATGCACTCTTTGTTTTCTTGTATTTTCATGCTCTATGTTTTCTTATTTTTCTTATGTTGTTATTTCTCAAGATAATGCAAGACCACCTCTATTTATAGGTGTAAAATTTTTTTCATACAATGAATAAGAAGAAAGTGAATAAAAATAGAATATCAATGGCGTTTAGATAATATAAATCTTTAAAAAATGATCAAATTCATCCACCATAATCAAGAGTCAAATGCATGTTACATTGCCTCAAAAGTGACATGAAGAGCCATTGTCATTAGGAAAAGAATGTAATCAACAAATACATGCATTAACTCTAAATAATGATAATGGATGAATAAAGATACACTTTAATATAAATAAATATTTAAATGTTCTTAATTTATTATTGATACGGGAATGACAACGGAAATACAAAACAAACACCCAAAACAGTCCACTAGTCAAGGAAATCGTGGACCCTTTGGAGGACCTCTCTCAGATTCAACAAACAATAACAAGAACATAATGTATTGTGGTGTTTAACACCTAAAAACATTCAACAACAAACTATGTTAACAACAACAATGGAACAAGAACAACAAGTCACGGGTTTGGATTACAATTACAAACAAACGATTACAACATAAACAAATGGATATATAGTTAGACCTTGGTTTGTATAATCTTAAGAACTCAAGAACATGTGATACTCTTGGACTCTTAACACTACATACAACAGTTAACCTAACTCCTACGTTGACACAAGAGTAACTTTACCTCGTCTAAGCACCAACGTATCAAGCCAACATTGCAACACAAGTGATATCCACACTTGTTGCCCTCATTTCGGTGTGGTGGCTATTCCAAGCCCTACAACTAAAGGTGTTTCATGTTTCAATACTACATTATAATAATAAACAAATGACAAAAGGGTCCTTTAGTGACTAGTCTTCAAAATGGGCACCACCCATTGAGTGCATCATATGGGCGGCTTTGGGCCTCCTTCACACTTAGACTTGTGCACTCTCTTGGTTGTCTTTAACATACTCAAAAAAATATTCATGATCACGATCGTACTTGTATCAATCATATACTGTATTCAAAATATTGAACTAAGTTTAGCTACTTGCATAAAAGGATAATTAAAGATTTTTCAAGTCTTTCCCTAAATTATCTATGAAAATTAGTTAACACATAAATTTCTTTCACTTTTGTCACACCCCTTTTTTTCTCACTCCCAAAAAGAATTAATTTTTAAGTTTCAAAAGAGTTTTATTAGTAAAGTGATAAAAGATGAAAATTGTTTCAAAAAAGAATTCATTAGTTTCAAAACTCAGAGTCGCCACTTGGCATAAATCAGGTGTGTCAAGTCACCCGTGGATATCCTTTTTAAAAAAGGTTTGACTCTATAAAACTGATCCGCGAACAGAGATTCCGGCTAAGGAATTCTGTTGACCGAAAGGAAGGTGTTAGGCACCTTTCGATCCCGTGGTTCGACCGCAGTTGCTTGGTGGAGTATATTGGCTAATTTGGACACTATGAATGTATAAACCACCCCAAACATAAATAAAACGATCAATCAAGCAAACAAATCCAAAAACAACGTTCAGTCCAATTATACAGTCCAAAATAGAAAAAGAATGCGAAAATGTAAATCCTATTCTACCCTACACTAATTTTATACTATGCTCCCATGCTATCCGATGCCTCGGACCTTCATCACGGACGTCCTCCAAATACAAAATATTTCGGGGCATTCACCGGTGAATAAATACAAGTGATCACGGGGCATTCCCCGATTAAATGAATACATTTTCAAATGCAAGAACTAAAACCAAATCGTTCAACTCAAATTCCACATTCAAACATTCAACAAGAAAATTTATTCCTAAATTTTTGCCTACCCGAACCAACATTCGCCTATCCATTTCAACATATCATAATTTTATCACATTCCAACAATATTCATGCCCATTATGATACAAGATCAAAATCACCACAACAAGATCTCGTTTTTCAGTTTAGCAACACAAGAACCCGAGAGCCCAAAACTGTTTTTCAGTTTCTGTTTTCTGTTTTTCAGCAAGAATAACAAACTGTTTTTGGTGTTGTTTTCAGATTTCAGCACACAACAAGAACAACAATAAGATGGATACAATGCTAGTGAATCGAAAGAGCCACACCCGGCTTCACTAGACTTTTAAATGACAAGATGAACAACAACAACAAGCCGAGAAGAACAAACTGTTTTTGTATTTTTCTGATTTTCAGCAACTCAACAAGAACAACAACAAGAAAGTAAAGATAGTTAACTTGACATAAGTCACTCAACAATCTAAGAACCCTAACCCCTAGTTTAGGACCCCTAAATCTATTGATGAAAAACACCAAGTTCTTACGAGGACCAAGAGGTACTTTGCAACCTCAAAACCCACGTTTCTAGCCAAACATCCAACACAAGTGATTCCACACTTTGAAGGACAAGATTCGGTTCAACCAAGTGATTCCACACTTGCTAACCAAATTTTCGGATCTCCTCTTGAGAAAGAGAGAGAGAGAGTCTAACTACAAGACTAAGTTTTCTGAAATGTCATTATCAAGTTCTGTCCCCAAAAATCTGCACTAACATGTCTATTTATAATACAAACCAAAGGGCTAAAAGGCCCATCCGCCCCTCACTTATTGGGCCAGCCTTGGAGGCTTATTTATGGTCCATTAAGATCTCTTTCTTCACACATAAAAGGCCCATCCGCCCCTTGTCTTTTGGGCCAGCATTGGAGGCTGATTTATGGTCCATTAAGACCCCTTTCTTCACATATCAAAAGCCCATCCGCCCCTTGTCTTTTGGGCCAGCATTGGAGACTAGTTTAGGGCCCAAAAACCGTGAGCCTTCACTCCCAAATGCTCCAAGCAATCTTCCATACGTGAGATGGCTTTGAATTATGCTCAAAACGGGTCCTCCATGCATGTCCTTGTATCATCGAGGAGTCCAATTCTTGAGCCTCTACGTGTTGGCCTCCAAAGATGTCGCCGAAAGATAGGATGGCCATTTTGTCCCGTATCATCCTCCCCTTCTTGAAAAGGATTCGACCTCGAATCCAAACCTTGCAAAACCGAAGAGAGGACAAACAAAAACAAACTCCTCATGGCATGAGGGTTAGGGTTAGCATAACAAATCATCACAACATGCCAAGGTTGCACATATTTACAATATATTCACGAATCCTTTGCACGGAATATTAAAAGCGAAACAAAAGGCGTACAAGGATTCGGTTATTGGTTATATCAAGAGTGACACTTTGCTTGTCATGTAGACCAAGCAACAAGTTTGGGTGCACCAACATCACCATTTCTGAATTTTGGCACCGGGGTCAAACGGGAAAAGTGGCCATAGACACAAGTCTCGACAACACTTCCCTTTCCCGTGGTCTACACCCACACTAAAGGACATACTCTCTACAATAACATACATGTGATCCAAAGCAAATAGAGAGTAGGGAAAGGTATCACTCAAATCAACTTCCACTAAGGCGCTCTCAACAATGAAAACACACAAAGTAGAAGGGGTAGTAGCTTCCGCCACTACACGTTCCTTACCCTTAAGAGGACTCTCATCTTCCGAGAAGAGTTCGCCCTCTTTAGGAGGAATATTGCCACACCATAGTGGGTTAGCATGTAGGCTATAGCTTCCAAGGCAAGCTACACCATCGTATTCACCACTAGGTTCATTAGAAGTGTTTAAATTATCTCCAAACAAGACGTTGTGCCTAAAAAGAGTGTGATCTACCACGCGGACAGATTTGGAACAAGCAAGTTCCTCACTCTCTAAATGATCAATATCAAGTTTTGAGGATGTTTCAAACACAATATTATCCCAAGAAGGGCTCTCGGGTTCATGCTCACCTTGATCAACATTTTCAACATCATTACACACTTGAGGTTCGTTAATTACATTATACACATCCTTAAGTGGTAGATAACTTTCACACACAAGTTGATCAACACAAATTTCAGAAGATAATGTATTTTCATTCATCATAATGGTTTCAACACTAGGTGGACATGGATCGATCTTACAAGAAGAGTCTATCCGGTCATCAATAGGATCAACTAGTGTATCCACACTCACAACGTGTACATCATCATCAAGTGGCAAAGAAACAATACACTCACATTTAGGCAAGCTGCAATTCACACTTAATGGGCTACCAGCCACACATTTATCATTCACACGTACAAAAGTGTAAGAGTTTGCCATTTTACCTTGAAGTCCTTGAGTAGATTCTTCTTTGTCATGGTGTGAAGGCCCTCCAAAAGTTTGGGCAGCAACTTCCTTGGCAGCAACTTCCTTGGCAGCAACTTCCTTCGGGAAGCTTTCAACGCAAGGTTCTTGGACAATTGGATTTTGAGGGTAGAGTTCGGGTTGCAATTGGCGTAGAGTTTCAATGTGCCGTTTTATCTCTTCAATATAGTCCTGCATACGACCGCAACTGGCATCGATGTTATCGAAACGGTCCTGCATACGACCGCAACTGGCATCGATGTTATGGAAACGGTCCATCAAGGTGGGGGCAGCCATTGTACCTAACGACAAAAACACAATAAACAAAGAAAACAAACAAACTTGTTAGATCAAAAAATGCCTCACCACACTCTCACTCTCGGTTTCACCTCACACTTGGTCTCACAAGTGTTGTAAAATTGGCTAGTAACCGAGAAGTCTTAAGGTATAGGTCAGCTCTTGTCCGGAATGGATTCTTGTTTGAAAGACTCAAATAAAAATTCTGCCGGACTAGAATAAAAAATTCAACAAGTCGTTCAAACGAATAAAAGCACACAACTAAACGGGGACACGAACAACGGCTCAAGGAACTAGTCGACAACCTAGTAGGAAGGTACTAGTTTGTTAATTAGTTCTAGGACCAAATAAGGGAAACCACGAATCAATCAATTAGCAACCAAGAAATATCCTAAGTTGAGCTCTTAGTACGTGGCAGCATGCAATGTTCCTCACGTTTTTTTTTTTTTTTTCTCTTCTCTTTTTTTTTTTTGTTTTAATATTCACACCAACAACAACAATATCACCAACAACACAAGAGTCTCGGATTTCAGATTTGCAATACAACAATCAGCAAATCAGTTTCTGTTTCAGCACAATCCGAGACAACAAACTGTTTGTAATAAGGTTCAAACAATTTGGTTGTAGTTTAAAAAATGTTTGGTGGGAAAACTAGAATCTTGTAGTCTCTTTATTCTATTCAAAACTCAAGAAAGTGGAGTTTGGTTTACAATCCCCACAAGACAAGATTCTTGAAGTTAGGAAAGAGAATGTTGGGCAAGACAACAAGTGATGGGTGAAAAGTCTTTCCATCAACTTTAAGTGATGGGCAAGACAACAAGTGATGGGTGCTATCCCTTTTTTTTTTTTTTTTTTATAACAACCTCAAGAACTTGTCTTACACTTGAACACATACAATAATATGAACAAGAAGAACAAGTTCACAAGATGAACACCTCAACAACTTCAGCACATACACACATCCACCGATTTTTTTTTTTTTTTTTTTTGTTCAACAACAACATGCACTTCGGCCACCTTACAACATGCAACGTTCAAGCTCAACCTTGGATCTAGACTTCTTAGTGTTGGTGAGAAAGAAACCAACACAAGAAACTTACTAAACAAACAAAATAACACCTAGATCTAAACATACAACAACATTCCCGGATTCAACTTTCTGATGGACAGAAATTTCAGAAAGTTCACTTGGTGTAGTTTGGTTTTGGCCGAGAACTACTAGCCCAAGATGGGTTATGTTGGAACACAACCGGTCTTGCTTTGATACCAGATGATACAAGATCAAAATCACCACAACAAGATCTCGTTTTTCAGTTTAGCAACACAAGAACCCGAGAGCCCAAAACTGTTTTTCAGTTTCTGTTTTCTGTTTTTCAGCAAGAATAACAAACTGTTTTTGGTGTTGTTTTCAGATTTCAGCACACAACAAGAACAACAATAAGATGGATACAATGCTAGTGAATCGAAAGAGCCACACCCGGCTTCACTAGACTTTTAAATGACAAGATGAACAACAACAACAAGCCGAGAAGAACAAACTGTTTTTGTATTTTTCTGATTTTCAGCAACTCAACAAGAACAACAACAAGAAAGTAAAGATAGTTAACTTGACATAAGTCACTCAACAATCTAAGAACCCTAACCCCTAGTTTAGGACCCCTAAATCTATTGATGAAAAACACCAAGTTCTTACGAGGACCAAGAGGTACTTTGCAACCTCAAAACCCACGTTTCTAGCCAAACATCCAACACAAGTGATTCCACACTTTGAAGGACAAGATTCGGTTCAACCAAGTGATTCCACACTTGCTAACCAAATTTTCGGATCTCCTCTTGAGAAAGAGAGAGAGAGAGTCTAACTACAAGACTAAGTTTTCTGAAATGTCATTATCAAGTTCTGTCCCCAAAAATCTGCACTAACATGTCTATTTATAATACAAACCAAAGGGCTAAAAGGCCCATCCGCCCCTCACTTATTGGGCCAGCCTTGGAGGCTTATTTATGGTCCATTAAGATCTCTTTCTTCACACATAAAAGGCCCATCCGCCCCTTGTCTTTTGGGCCAGCATTGGAGGCTGATTTATGGTCCATTAAGACCCCTTTCTTCACATATCAAAAGCCCATCCGCCCCTTGTCTTTTGGGCCAGCATTGGAGACTAGTTTAGGGCCCAAAAACCGTGAGCCTTCACTCCCAAATGCTCCAAGCAATCTTCCATACGTGAGATGGCTTTGAATTATGCTCAAAACGGGTCCTCCATGCATGTCCTTGTATCATCGAGGAGTCCAATTCTTGAGCCTCTACGTGTTGGCCTCCAAAGATGTCGCCGAAAGATAGGATGGCCATTTTGTCCCGTATCACATTACGAATTAAACAAAACAACAATAAACCAAAGCTTATCTAAATTCAACTTTTTTTAATCAATTTCTCAATTTCATCTCCTAAATTCATTTTTAACCACATTATTAAACCAGTTCGACTATCAAATCACTTTTCAAAATCCGAAACCAACAACACATACCCCAACGAAGATTCAAACATTTAAGCATACCAATCATTCATATCCACAACAACAATTAACATTTTGCTCGAAATATTCAAAACCGCACCACAAAATCACGATATTAACCAACTTCGATATAATAAAAAAGTAGAGTTGAGAGATGAACCTTTGAAGAATTGATTTCGCTGATAATAAAATCAAGAAAGCTCGGACTATAGAATTCCTAATAGGACCTCAACAATGACGAACTCCAACTCCATATTGAAAAATTTGAGACCCAAAACTGAAGCTCCGTAAATTCAATCAAACCCGAAAACCGACACTATTCACGTACTGTTTACGGTACTGTTCATAACACTGTTCACGACACTGTTCACAACACTGTTCACGACACTGTTCATGATACTGTTTCTCTTTCGATTTTTTTCTCTCTTCTCTCCCTCGTTTTTTTTTGTTTTTCTTGTGAGGAAGATGATTTGGTGATTGTTGTTATTGTGGAGAAGATGATGATGAAAGAATGAGCTTCCCTTTTCCCCTTTTAGAATTTTCCTTTTATATATTTTTTATTTGGTTTTTCTTTTTCTTTATTTATTATCCTATGTGGAAGCATATAATTGGTGGCTTGTGGGAATAAGTGTGTGGCATGTGGAAAAGTTAGTATGACATGTGGAAAGATGAGGGTGACGTGTGAAAAAATGAGTAGGGCGTGTGTCTTTTACATGTATCCAATGAAAAATGAAAAGTGAGATGTTGAGGTAGCATAATGAGGTGACAAAGATGCTATGTATTTAATTATTTTCAATTTTTTTTTTTTTTTGGGGGGAGAAATTATCAATTAAATAAAAGTATGGTAAGTTGAATGAAATAAAAATAAAAATAAAAATGATTAAAATATTTTTGGGAAAGGACAAAATTACATGTTTACAACTTTAATTTATGGCTACTCATTAAGAGAATTAATCTTTATCTTAAATTTTCATGGATTCGTTAAGTCTTTTTTTTACTGTTTTAAACTTTAACAAATAAGTGTCATACTTTTACATGGTATCAGAGCTAAGTTCAATCCAATTTGGGATCTTATATCATACTCTAGTTAGATTTGGGTGTGAAGAGCAGTGTTAGTGTGGATTAACGTGTCATATTTATAAGGAAATAATTTGGTAGTCTAATTATATTGACAATTCTCCCCTTATGAGTTAGGTGATATTTTTTATTTTACTGTGATAAAAATTATTGAAATTAATGAGTAAATACTTAGAGTTGTAGATGCTAGATAAAATTAAAGTGAAGAAAATTTTACTTAAAAGACACTTTAGGTTTACATATACTATTTGATTTCATTCCAAAAATGCAAAAAAATGAATCTTTATAAATAAAACTGTAAGTCTTAACAGAAATTATATGTCATCTCAATACGCAGAAGAAAGTTCGTATATTTATTTTCTTCCACTTTTTTGTTTTCATTATTTTCTATTTTCTAATCATAAGTAATGAGTTTTTTGACTCGTTTATTTTTGAAATTTTATCTTGTGTAAAATTTGGTGTGTTGTTTTTTCTCTCTTAGTTTGTACTAGTAATTATTGTCGACTCTCAAATCTCATTGCTAAATTGTTGCTATTTTTGTTCTATGCTAGCTTTCTTTTTCTTTTGACTTTGATTCGAGTTTTTTATTTGTATTTATTTTCATCATTCTTTCTGTATATTTTTAAATTTTTTTAGTTAATATATATATATATATATAGATATATATAAAGGAGAGTCATAGACAAGGTGATGTGGCATCTTTCTATGATCACCATTCATATTTATCATTTTTCTCTTCTTTTTTTAAATTTTTTTCTTCATTATTTTCATTAATAAATTTGTTTATTAATTAAAATAATTATATCATATTTCCTATACCTAATTATATCTCATGAGTTATAAGAAAACCTCTATCTATTTGTATTCTCTACTTAATATATAATATGGGGAAAATAGCTCGATGGACCCTTATACAATGTCCATTTTGTAATGTGGATATTCCTACTTACATGTTTGTCATATGGACCCTTGAACTCAATAAAAACGAATATTTTGAACCCTTTTTCGGTGTGTGTAACACACTTGTTGCCACATCAGCTTCCACGTAGATTCCACGTCATTTTTTAATTAAAGATACAAATTTTTTAATTTCTTTTTTCTAAAAAAAAAAAAAACCCCTCCCACGCCCTTTCTCTCTTCCATCTCTTCTCTCTCTTTTCAAACCCCTCCACCGAGCTAAAAAAATTCACCAAGTGCTGACATGGTGATATAAAAAGTTCTCAAAATTCCACCAACTACAATTTTTTCTCTGCAATCCCTTTTTGAGTTTCAATTTTGAATTATAGAGAAAAAAATTGTAGTTTGATGGGATTTTTTTGGTGAAATTAAGGTTGTTCATGTTGAGATCTGATCGGATATGCTGAATTTTTTGTGTTTTTTAGTTTATTTGTGTGAAATTGGTGTTTTATGAGAGGTATTTTGAGTTTATATAGTTGAAAAAAATTAACGTTTGGATGAAAATTGGAGCTGAATTTTGATCAGATTTAATGAATTTTGTTTCTTTTTCAGCAAATTTTAGTATTTTATGGGAGATTTTGGAGTTGATATAATTGTAAAAATTGAATTTGGATGAAAATTGAATCGTCATCATCGGCGGCGGCGGCTGCAATGACAGTGGTGAAATTTCTCGAATGTTGTCCAAGAAGGAAAATCATCTGAGTTGTTCTTTTCTTCCTTGGACAATGAAGTCCCTTCTATTAATGGTTATTGGTGTGTTGGACATGACACTTAACGACAAACAAAAATGAGGAATTCATGGGGAGATGGGGGAGAGGGTGGAGGGACGGGGAAATGGGCTGGTGGGTGGGGGATAGGGGAAGAGGGCGGGGGAATGGGGGCTGGTGCAGGGGTGGAGGGGTTGGGGGATGGGCGAGGGAGCGAGGGGGGGGGGGGGCTTTTTTTTTAATTTTTTAAATTATTTTAATGTAAAATTGATATAAAAAAAATGATCCTCACTCTTACTCAGGCGCGTGCCTACACGCGTTTTGTCCTACTCAGCCATTTTAATGACACATAAGTTCGGTCAACGATCAAAGGGTTTAAAATATTATTTTTTAATGGGTTCAAAGGTCCAGATGACAAACATGTAAGTAGAAGTGTCCACATTACAAAACGAACATAATACAAGGATCCACTGAGTCATTTTACCTATAATATGTCTTCTCAACTTCCTTCTACCTATAAATAACAATAATCTATAGAGTTGCTGTATTTTCATATATAAAAAATGTACTTTTTTATATTATTAGAAAAAATAATTTTCTTTTACCTTTTTTTATATTACCTTTTTTTCTATAACTTGCAAAGCTGAACGTTTTGCTATAAGTTGCAATTAATCATCTAATAAAGGTTATTTGGATTTTTTTTCCTTAAAGATATGTAAAATGTACTAAAATATCATTTAATCTGACGGTCTTAAATATGTCACATGGAAAGTTGATATTAATGAGTTGCCAAAAAAGGAACGAGGCATACTTTATCAAATAAACTAAAAAAATAGGTCAAATAAATTAAAACGGGATACATATTAAGTTTCAAAAGTTTCCAAAAACTGGTGTTACCCAAATTACTAAACTTATATAGTACTAAACCCTTCAACATCAAGCACATAATTTTTTTTTAACCAATTTTTTTCAATCAACATACATATAATGGCATTGCTACTTGCATCAGCTTGCTTTAATTTGTTTGTGACAACATAAAAATGGTAGTAATTGAGTTACAAATGATAAAAATTTATTCACACTCAGTGTATATTCATACCAAAGTAAAGTAATTGTTAGAGTTTGTGATCCGAATTTTGTTGATCCGGCCCTTGAAAAGTTCGTGTTGCGACCCATATTTGTGATTTTTTCATGGGGTCTATGGTGGTAGCGTAGCGTATGAACCTGTATATTTTTGCGCGTTTAGTGGACTGTTTCGGGTTGATATATATAAAAACGTCATTGAGACAAATCGTCTCCTCATTGTACTCCTCTCTTTTATAGTAAATTTCTCTGCCTCTCCCGTGATTTTTTCCACAAAGGTTTCCACATTAACCTATGTATTCTTATTTTTCTTTTGCTTGTAGTTTGATTAATACTGTTCGATTCATAACAGTAATAAATGTATGTTCGTATCACCAAATCGTAATTACTTTTGTAGCGAACCTTTCTAGTCGTCACTAAAAGAAAGTGTTCAACATTTTTAATCAATCATGCTATCTAATATTCTTGTATAACACTCATTTTGTGATTATATAGAGAGAGAGAACAAACAAAGGAAGGATGATTTTCATTAAAATGAAACCTTATTCAAGTTTCAACACTAGCATGACGACGACAACAACAGCAACAACAGCATAACCAGAATATTCCCACCGAGTGGAGTCTGGAGAGCGTAAAATGTGCACAGGCCATACCGCTACCTCAGAGGAGGTGAGATAGAAAGGCTGTTTCCGAAAGATCGAAAAAAAGAAAATAGAAACATATAAGATTAACAAGTACATATGCAAGCAATGCAACATGCCGCAGGGCACGAAGCAACGCAACATTGCTTCAACATTCTTCTACTTGGACTAATAATTGCCTTGTTATTCCATGGAGAAAACTCCATAACCTGCACATCGTCAGTCAGTTTCGAAAAATTATATTATAATATATATATATACACACACACATCAAAATTTAATTATTTTTTTTACATACATATTATAGTGTATTATAACACTGAAAACCCTAAATAAGCAAAATTACTGGCTTCGTCACTGACCTGGCGGTTGCTATTAGCCTTCAAATGATCAGATGAAGATTCACATAGCTGATAGCTACAACAAAAAGAAAGAACAATGAGGAAGATGACAACTCTGAATTCGATCGTTGCCATGTTGGAACCAATCGATGAACCACGTGAGCTGGTTAGATGTGTGTGGGACAAATGACTCGTAGTACCACACACTTCTGATTGATCTAGTCTTTTCTTCGCTTCGATTCAAGTATATAGAATGCTTGACCTAAGTACACTTATATATACAAGTGCTTCTTATTGTATTCTAATTATTAATTAATAGTATTATTATCTTATGTTTTGTGGCCGGTTATCCATCTTTAAAATAATACCTCATTAATTAACTAATGACAACTTGCCTTTGTGAGGAATATATATAACCCAACATGGATCAGTTTTTTGTTTTTTTAGAGTCAGACGATATAAATTGTGTTAGTATTTAAGAGGTATTTTTTAATCATATGGACGAAAGAGAGACTGCAACTTATAGTACTTTCCATATAGTTTTTAAATATTCAAATTTTAATTTCAAAATATGAATTAATCTCATTTATTTAGCTTTAAAAATTAATCAAATTGACTCTCGAAAAATAAAATATGAGACTAAAAAGAGACAGAGGAAGTAGATCGCAAGCACAATTTTATTTAATATAAAAACGTCTCTTTTTTTCATATGATTAAAAAAATACTCTCTTTTTTTTTTTTTTAAAACCCCTTAATGACTTCTTGTGATACTTTGGCTAAGTTAAGTGTTTTTTTGTTTACATAAAGTCATTGACTGTTGTGATACTACTTGCTGTATATTTTTCTTAATTACAAAAAATAATTTAGAGACTTTACTTTGAAACTGACCCTCTGGCATTACATACACATATATGTACTATTTCAATAATAGGTAAGTATTACGACTAGAGATGGATCACATTCTAGTATTAATATTTTACTAATTAATTAATGACAACTTGCCTATTGAAATATATTGACAACTTGCCTATTGAAATATATTTTATATTTCAATAGACAAGTTATCATTAGTTAATTAGTAAAGTATATCAATACTAGAGGGTGATCCATCTCTAGTCATAATACTATATTCTAATAGGCAAATTGTCATTAATTAGTTAGTAAAGTATTAATATTAGAAGGTGATCTATCTCTATTCTCTAGTCGTAATACTTTACTAATTAATTAATGACAACTTGCCTGTTGGAATAACCATACATATATATATATATATAATGCCAGGGATCATTTCATATGTGGTAACCAAATTTTTATTTTAATATTATAAACTGCTTAGTCAACTAGCTTAGCTCAAATTATAGGAAAGTACATGCGCTATTGGCTCAAATTTAGGGGAATAAACAAATTTTTAAAGGATAAATTTCACATATGATTACTTAATTATTATTATTTTTTCACAGGAAGTCATTTAACTATTCTTTCTAAAACAAAAATCACACAACCTAAAAATACTATCTACTATGATGCATAACTCTTTTTTTTTTTTCTCTTTTTTTTTTAAAAAAAAATCTAATAAATAAAAGTTCAATTAAAAGAAAACGACTGATGGAAATAAATATCTGAAAGATGATATTTTGATTGTTGGGACTGATGGACAGCTTGATATTAATTAATATGAATGAGGAAATTGTATTTGTTATGTTGCCTATGTATTATGAAACACAAATTGCAATGTGCAGACTTTATACTATGGCTGAGCAAAAATCGAACCAATCGATAAAAATGTTATTGATTTAATGTTATTGGGTTATTGGGTTAACAGTTTTATAATGATTTTATAAAAAAAATTATTGGGTTATTGGTTTGTTTGATTTTTTCTTATTGGGTTATTGGGTAAACCAATAACCCAATAAGAATATATATATATGACTTATTAGATATTTCTCTTAATTTCTCTTTAATCTCTAAAAATTAACAAACCTATTACTTATTTCAACTATATAAACTCATAATTTCTTCTAACAACATTTAGTTCAAACTTGAAGATTCTTGTAAATTAAAACACATTATGTAGGATTTTTGTTTGCAACTAAGATTCGATTATTTTTCATGTTAGTTAATTATTACTATTTCTATTTTATAAGCATTTTCTTATCGGTTAAATAAAAAATCGAACCGTAAGGACTAAAAACCGGTAAACTGAAAACCGATAAAAAATATCTTATTAGTTTGATTATTGATTTAACATATTTAAAAGTTGAAAATCGATAAACTTAATCGGTAATATGTAAAACCGAACCGAACTGACCGATGCACACCCTACTTTATACATTATATAATATTGCTATGTAAGTTGTAACATATTAGATTCCTATTGTACATAGTATTTTGAATTACTCTTGCTAGCTAGTTGTTCATGAAATTTGCAAGATTTATTGCACACTATATATCCACTCCTCTATTTCTTAGACACCTCGAATAAATAGAGTAAGTAACTTGCTATAACATGTTGAAATGATGTTTCTTTTTTTCATTGTCATCAGTATATGTCTCTTCTAAGACAACTGATTGAGGATATTAGGAGTGTGAAAAAAATCGAACCAACTGATAAATCGAACCGATAAAAATGTTGTTAGTTTATTGTTATTGGGTTATTGGGTTAACGATTTTCTAATGGTTTTATAAATAAATTTTATTGAGTTATTGGTTTGGTTTGGTTTGGTTTGGTTTTTGCTTATTGGGTTATTGGATAAACCGATAACCCAATAAGCATATAGAAAATTACTTACATACACACACCCACACATATATATGTATATTTCTCTTAATTTCTCCTAACTAACATTTAGTTCGAACTTGAGGATTCTAGTAAATTAAAACAAAACATGTAGGATTTTGATTGTAACTTAGATTCGATTTCTTTTCATGTTAGTTACTATTTTTTCTATTTTATGAGTATTTTGTTATTGGTTAAATCGAAAACCAAACCATTAAAGACTAAAAACCGATAAACCGAAAAAAAAATCTTATTGGTTTGGTTATTGGTTTAACATATTTAGAAACCGATAATACATAAAATCGAACCGTACCGACCGATGCACACCCCTAGATGATATGATCAAAACATGAAGTGAAATTCTACAAGTGGAGCCTGGAGAGGATAGAGCGCATGCAAACGTTGGAGGCAGAGAGATTATATTGTTTTTGAAGGACCCTCAGCTTGAGTACAGCAAATCAAGGTAGACTTATATAGCGATATTGACATCTTAGTTACTATTGACATTTAAATATCGGAAAAGGTATGAATATGCCTTTGAACTTTGATAAATGGTATAAATATACCCTCCGTCATACTTTAGGTACAAATATATGTACCCTTGCCGTTAATGGGAAAAGGTACATTTATACCCCTGAACTTTGATTAATGGTACAGATGTACCCTCCGTCATACTTTAGGTACAAATATACCCTTATTGCTAATGAAAAGGTACGTACATATATGCCCTTCTCATTAACGGCCTTTTCATTTGGCCTTTTTAAATTTAATCTATCCCAACCCCGCCCCAAAATAATTCTAATTTAATCCATAACCCGATCCAAATAATAACTCAAACCCGATTCGGTTTAATAGAAAGAGAAAGAGAGAATGAATATGCGTGAATAGAGATGCATCTTGAAGGTTCTATTAGACCGGATCGGATTTGGATTATTATTTTGATCGGTTTGTGGGTTAAATTAGAATTTAGATTAAATAAAAAAGCGCAAATGAAGAAAATTGTGATACATGTTCTGCAGTTAGTGAGAAAGGTATATATATGTACCTTTTCATTAACAGCAAGAATATATATATTTGTACCTCAAGTATGACGGAGGTATATCTATACCATTATTAAAATTCAGTGGTATATATATACCTTTTTATTAACGACAAGGATCTATTTATGCCTAAATATGCGGAGGGTATATTTATATATCATTTATTAAAATTTAGGGTATATTTATACGTTTTTCTATTTAAATATTAATTTGGGATATATGCTTCATCAAGTGCTGCTTTCAGAGATAAAAACTATATGATAATGTCTTAGTAAGGCATTAAGAATTGCTTGCAAGCAATAAATAATAGCCAATGAAAAAGATGTTACATAAAATGAAAACTAGTACTCATCTATATATCCAAGAATTTGTCACAATCAATAACATATTGACATAGACCAAAAATAGAAAGGACAAAGATGATAATATTGTCCTTTTAGTAAACATGCAACAAACTTTGGAAACTGTTGAATAGTTTTTTTGATTTCTCATTCATTATCCTATACTAGTCCGATTAAATTTAAATTTACGTCAAAAAATTTTATTTTAGGACTACTAAACGCTTTCTAACAAAAACGACTTCATATTTGCAATCTTCAAATTAGAGATGAATGTGTGCTTACGCCAACGATGCATGGATGAGTACTTACATCGATGATGCACAGAACTTAAACTCATTTTCCAGTATTAGTAGTATAAAAATTGGTTTCAAGTTCCAATAATAGTGTCTATCCATGTTTCCAATAACTGACACATTGTAGACACCTGGCCCATATCGTTATCTAACTCAAAGTTATGGACTTTCTTTACCATTATCCAATCTCAATTATTTGTTAAAACCATACTAACATGTCATTGCATTGTCCATTTTTTGTCACTTTTGGACATTGATTTGGTAAGTATGATAAAAAAAATGGAACTTTTTTTTCCTTTCTATTGATTGATCATGTGTTTTTGCTTAGTTATTTTGTGTGCTTGAACTGAATTTTCCAAAGAAGCTATGTGTATTGAGATATTCAGTTTGTAGTAGTAACTATTTGAACTATACTTGCACATGCTTTAGTGTTTAATTCTTGATTCCATCTGCTTTGCCTAAATCTTGTGGATAGTTTTCTTCATTTTCTTGTTAGTTGTTTACAATTTATGTGTTGGTTCTTGTCAATATTTTCATAGAGTAAAAGGCATATAGGATTATGTTAGAGTTTGTGACCCGAATTTTGTTGATCCGACCTTGAAAAGATCGCGGTGAGACCCATGTTTGAGATTTTTTGGGGTGTGTGGTGGTAGTGTAGGGATCGGGCCGATAGTATGGACCTGTATGATTTATGGCTTAGAGTTTTCTTGTACGCACGTATTATATAAGTGCGACTTAGAGTGTTGGTTTTAAGATGAGAACTTTGGCTCCTCCTTGTATTCCTTTCCAATATAGTGAATTTCTCCTTCTCTGCCTGTGGTTTTTCCCGTCAAGAGTTTCCACGTAAATCTGTGTGTGTTCATCTTGTTTTTCTTTTGCTCATCATAGTGCTTTTTGATTTCTTAACAGATTAGTTATGGACATAAGTAGTGAGGCTAGTGTTGATTTCTTTTCAATTGGACCTTCTTCAATTGTGGGTAGAACAATAGCCTTTCGAGTCTTGTTTTGCCAATCAGTATCAAAGTTGAGGCATAAAGTTTTTCATTTCTTGATATACTACTTGTACAAGATCAAGAATTGCCTGTCATACTACTTGACACCTTTGATCAAGTGGTTTAACCCGCGTAATCCACAAGGGATATTAGCGTTAGTGACGCTTCTAGCATTCCTGTTGAGGCGATGTACGAATGTGAAAATCAGAGCTGATATGGCTTATAAGAGGAAATTTTGGAGGAATATGATGAGATCTGCATTAACTTATGAGGAATGGGCTCATGCTGCTAAAATGTTGGAGAAAGAGACACCTAAAATGAACGAGGCGGAGTTTTATGATGAGGAGTTAGTTGTATATAAACTCCAAGAACTTCAACAACGTCGCAATAAAGGATCTTTGAGAGACATTATGTTCTTTATGAGAGCTGATCTGGTGAGAAATCTTGGTAATATGTGTAATCCACAGCTGCATAAGGGTAGGCTTCATGTGCCTAAACTTATGAAGGAGTATATTGATGAGGTTTCAACTCAGTTGAAAATGGTGTGTGATTCTGATTCTGATGAGATTTTGTTGGAAGAGAAGCTTTCTTTCATGCATGAAACAAGACATGCTTTTGGTAGGACAGCATTGCTTTTAAGTGGGGGCGCGTCGTTGGGAGCTTTTCATGTTGGTGTGGTGAAGACATTGGTTGAGCATAAGCTTATGCCAAGGATAATTGCTGGTTCAAGTGTTGGATCGATTATGTGTTCTGTAGTTGCAACTCGGTCTTGGCCCGAGCTGCAGAGTTTCTTCGAGGATTCTTGGCATGCGCTGCAGCCGTTTGAACAGATGGGGGGGATTTTTGCTGTTTTCAGGAGGATCATGAGACAAGGGGCTGTGCATGAGATTAGACAGTTGCAGGTGATGTTACGCCATCTCACGAATAATCTTACCTTCCAAGAAGCCTACGACATGACTGGTCGAGTTCTAGGGATTACTGTTTGTTCCCCTAGAAAACACGAACCTCCTAGATGTTTGAACTACTTGACTTCACCTCACGTTGTTATATGGAGTGCTGTGACTGCTTCTTGTGCCTTTCCCGGTTTGTTTGAAGCTCAGGAACTAATGGCAAAGGACAGAAGTGGAAATCTTGTTCCTTATCATCCGCCATTTCATTTGGAACCTGATCAGGCTGCTTCTGGTTCATCTGCTCGCCGATGGAGGGATGGTAGCTTGGAGATCGATTTGCCTATGATGCAGCTAAAAGAACTCTTCAATGTAAATCACTTTATCGTGAGCCAGGCGAATCCACATATCGCTCCCTTACTAAGGATCAAAGAGTTTGTAAGAGCTTATGGAGGCAACTTTGCTGCGAAGGTATAATGTTGTTTCTTGATTTGCATGCTCTTGATTATTTTGTCTAGCTGATGTGAATCGTATAACTTTGTTCTACATAGTATCGTGATTATGTCTTGTTTTTTAAAGAAGACGGTAAATTTAAGTGGACGAATGTAACAATAAGTATTCGGCTTATGCAGCTTGCTCAACTTACTGAGATGGAAGTGAAGCATAGATGCAATCAGGTACTGGAACTTGGTTTTCCCTTGAGGGGATTAGCCAAGCTATTTGCTCAAGATTGGGAGGGCGATGTCACCGTTGTAATGCCAGCCACTCTTGCTCAGGTATGTCCATGAGACCAGTGGCGAAGCCAGGAATTTCACTAAAGTAATTTTTGACCTTTATACGCGACATCATTCTCTATATACACAATATCATTTCCCAGCCTAGGGTGATCAGTACTGTATAATTTCCGATAAAGGGTGTTCAACTAACTACCCTTCGGTCTATGTAGCTATGCCACTGAACCGGGATAAACATCATTTTTCAAGTTAATAAGAATTTGTTTCTTTCATTGTAAGACATAACCAACGGTTTCTCCGAATGTTTGTTTATGATGCAGTATTTGAAAATCATACAGAACCCCTCTACTTTGGAGGTTCAAAAAGCAGCAAATCAAGGGAGGAGGTGCACTTGGGAGAAACTATCAGCCATTAAGGCAAATTGTGGAATTGAGCTTGCTCTTGATGAGTGTGTAGCGATACTCAACCACATGCGTAGACTAAAAAGGAGCGCGGAGAGAGCAGCTGTTGCTGCTGCTTCACATGGATTGTCAAACAGCAGCACTGTCAGGCTCAATGCTTCTCGACGAATTCCTTCTTGGAATTGCATTGCGCGAGAGAATTCAACAGGCTCCCTCGAAGAATACCTCCACGTGGACCTTCCTTCCTCTCTTCATCACAATGCTGGACGAACCTGGCGTTCCAATAATAGAAATGCACATGATCATCATGGTAGCGACAGTGAGTCTGAAAGCGCGGATTATAATTCATGGACAAGATCTGGTGGTCCTTTGATGAGGACAACATCGGCTGATAAGTTCATCGACTATGTACAAAACTTGGAAATTAATGCTTCACAACGATTGAATCGAGGATTGAGTATTGATCTCAACAATGTTGTAGTCAGGGAGCCTCTTTCTCCGAGTCCACGGGTGACAACACCAGATAGAAGATCAGATACAGAATTCGATCAAAGAGACATCAGAATCGTCGTAGCTGAAGGTGATTTACTACAGACTGAGAGGACTAACAATGGGATTGTATTCAATGTGGTAAGGAGAGGAGACTTGACTCCATCAAACAGGAGTCTTGATTCAGAAAACAACAGTTCATTTCATGATCCAGTGGCCGAATGCGTGCAACTCGAAAGTCCAGAGAAAGATATGGATATAAGTTCAGTATCAGAAGATGGAGAAGCTGATCAAGAAGTAACAGAAAATCATATCCTATGAGATATGACAAATGACATGTTGTGTAAAGATTCTTTATACTATCAGTGTTGTTTAACCGGTTATACCCGGTTATTACTCGATATGAAGAGTTACTTGTTGTTGTCGTAGGTCAACTTAACCTGATATCGAAAAAGTTCTTTCCAGTGTCAACACACTGGATATTGACTCATGCTTCTAAAATTTGATCACTGATGATGATTGTGCCAACCTCTGCAGTCAAAAGGCTCCATATGCCACTACTTTTGACATGGTATATTTTTTTGAATAATGTTCAAGATTTTGAAGAGATAATAGTTGGAGGGGGAGTAAAGTTTCTACCATCTGACTTGGAGGTCAGATGCTCAAATCGTGGAACCAGCCTCTTGCAGAAATGCAAGGTAAGATTAAGTACAATATATTCTTGTGGTCCGACTCTTCCCCGGACCCACGCATAACGGGAGTTTTAGTGCACCGAACTGACGTTGTAGTTGGTAAAGTTTCTACGATGTGACCTGGAGCTCAAGTCGCGAAAACAACCTCTTGCAGAAATGCAAGTTACGACTACATAGAATAGACTCTTAGAGTCCAGCCCTTCCCTGAATCCATGCATAGCAGGAGTTTTAGTGCACCGAATTAACCTTATAGTTGGGGGGATGTGACCTGGAGGTCAGGTGCTCAAGTCGTGGAAACAGTCTCTCGCAGAAAAGCACGGTAAGACTAAATACAATAGACTCTTGTGGCCCACCCTTTACCGGATCCCACGCATAGCGAGAGCTTTAGTGGACCGAACTAACCTTATAGTTGGATTTATGGTTTTCTTTTGGAGGGAATTATGTTGGCATATGCTTGTGGATGTTGAACTAGACATTGTATTTAAAGCTGTAAGGAGCTATATAGTCCACTTATTGTGATGTGTTCTACATATACTTTATCTACTTGCAAAAGTGGTTTGACTATTAATGTCTCTATTATTGGAAAGAATTGCATGTGTTTATTGTCTGCCATTCAATTGCTTGTGACTACTCTTTAAATCATGGCCAGGAGATTCTTTCAATAATTGGTTAGCTTTATGACTTAAATTAAGTATAAAAGATTACACACTCCACTCATATATACAGAGAAAGAGTAAACAAGTGATCTTACTTATATTGCTCGGGCTTTTTAAAAATGTTATGAAATACGTATTGAATCTTTCAAAAGTAAAACGGTTTTAGATAGTCCGAACAACATTGAAGAATATTAATGGACTTGACATCTATAAAGTAAAGTTCCTCAACAAAATATAGTTAAAATTGAGTGAATTTCTTCGATTCAAATTATAAAGGGTTATGTTCACTCATTTCCTCGTTTAAGATAAGATATTAGAAATTCTTTTGGTATATAATTTTTAAATTTCGACCCTCATGTAAAATCGATTTAAATTTTGGATCGATCTTTGAATATAGACTTAATAAAAATGAAATTCTCAATTACTTTTATGCATCCAAATTGTACTATAGCTCATCATCAACAAGCAATTTCAAGAAAGTTGAATTCCAATAAAAGCCAAATTTTAAAAAATTAAGAGAGGAAAAATCCAACATCCTCAGCACACAAAATAGGAATTTCCACACATGAAAGTTGTGTAATTCTCCTATTGAGTAGTAGTTAATTATTCATCATGGGCTCCTGTGGGGGCATTTAGCCTTCTAGATACTCATAGACTTTTGATTGGAATGATAACAAAGAATAATTGTAAGCTACAAATAATGATGCAAAAATGGCTCTTACATAATTGGTGGGGTGAAGAAGTTTCAGTAATAGATTCAAACTATACAAAGTCAAGGTGATTCTTTTTTACAAAAAAGTTTCCACCCAGTGTAAATTCACATTTCAGTCCGATTAAATTTGAATTCGTATTAAAAAATCTTACATTGAGAGAGTCCAGCATTCTCTAACAACGACTCCATATTTAGAGAGACTCAAATTCGAGACCTCTGATCGAATAAGAATTTTTAACTAAAAGGCTTGAAATATACAAAATCGAAATGGCTGACATCTAATATATATATAGAGTAAAAATAAATTAATCTTGCATATACATTTTACATTTTTCTAGTGAAAAAGGTTCGATGAATCTCTTTCGAACATAATAAGCATGACTGTATGAAGAGTTTTAGCACTTGAAAATTATAGTTTAGGGGATAACATAAACAAGATATAGTTTTGGGAAAAATATGCGAAAAATATGTATAGTTAGATAAAATTTGAAGTTACGCACCACAAACTTTGCAAGGATCCTATAATCTTTTTTATCAAATATTTTTTTTTTACGCGCTTAATGTGCGTGAAATACATGCAGTGGCCCAGATGTCAAATATATGACAGTTAAATACGGTAAAAATAATCTAGGGGATCATAGGACCCCCGCAAAGTGTATAACTGCAAATTTCGCCAAAGTATAGATATTTTTTACATTTTTTTTCCTATAGTTTAAGTATGAAACTAATAAGAGTAAATACATTATATTGATATGAAAAGAATTGTAATTTATAAGTATATTTCATATAATTTTAAAATATTTAAAATTTAATTTTAAAATATACATTAATCTAATTCAATTTAACTTTAAAAATCAATCAAGTTAACTTTGGAGAAGTGAAAGCATAATAACTATTTTGTAACGGACGTAGTTGTAGCACATTTTTGTGGGTCAAAATTGACACATCTAGTCAAAGCACAGTTTCCTATTTCAATAAATTAGTTAATTTTGAACATTAATTACAGAACCTCGATAACATAAAACTGCAAAATCGGATTATGCACTTTAATAAGCATAACTAATCACCTTATTTGCTGCCAGAAAACATTCACTTTTAAACAAATTAAATACTCCCTCCGTCCCAAATTATCTATCTCAAATTTTTTAATTTGATTTTTTATTTTACTTGTCTTCATTAATCAAGAAGAGATAAAAAAAACTTTCCATGTTTAACACTTTACATTAATTATTTTTTCTTCAAACTAAAATAGAAATATTATTTAATATGAGTACTAAAGTAAACTAGTCATGTTGTTAATTATTTTTCTTAATTAATGTATTATATTAATTTGGGACGGAGAGAGTACAAATTTCCAGTAAACTTCTTAATTGCAAGTTGCAATGGTCCCCGTTGATTAAAAAAACTACACAAAAATCTCATGTTCACACATCTTAAAAAGAGTTATGACATAGACAATCGACGCTAATATAAAACAGTAATAATTATTTTCATGATTTGAATCCATTATTTATATGCAACATAACATGGAGAAAATGCTAGCTCTCCAAGGCTCCTTTTCAATGGTCCCCGACCACTCGTAATAAATAACAATTGGATGCATAAAGTATGTCGTGTTCATATGAAGTTTGAGAAACGATCGCACCTCAAGAAGTGTAGTATAGACAACCTACACTAATGTATGCATTGATCACTGTTTTCACAATTTGAACTCGTTATCTATATATCAAACTGATGGTCCTACTTCAGTGATCCCCGCTTGTTAAAATAACAGTTGGATGCATAAAGTATGTCGTGTTCATACAAAGTCGGAGATTGACAAAAGACCGCAACTCAAAGGATGTGGTGTAAATAACCTACACTAATGCATGCATTGATCGAGCACTATTTTCACAATTCGAACTCGTTACTACACATCAAAACGATGGTCCTAGTTCAATGGTGCCCATTCGTTAAAAATAACAACGGAATGCATAAAGTATGTCGTGTTCATACAGAGTTTGAGAAATAACCGCATCTCAAAAATATGGTATAAATACCCTACACTAATGCATGCATTGTTCCCTGTTTTCATAGTTCGAAATCGTTACCTATACACAAAAACAATAGTCCTAGTTCATTGTACTAAATATATTTATTTTATAATGAAATTGGAAAGCTAGAAAAAACTAAAAATATCTTTATTTAATTCTACTGAATTTCTATTTTCAAGTTCAAGTTAGGACCACATAATTATTTTATTTAAAATAATAAAAAAAAATAAAGTCTTCATATAACGTTAATAATGTATAGTAGGTCCAAATTTAACGTGCTGTTAACAGTGAACTAATGCCTTTTTCTGTGTGCCAATTATCTGTTGGCCAAAAAAGTTAAACAAATAAAAATACAATAAAGGGAAGATGCATGTGATAGCAAAACTTGGATTAATTTTATTTAATTTTCACATGCACTCTTATTTTCCAAAATTAAATAATAAAAACTTTGTTAATAAACTCAATAAGGGTTGTGAATATTTATCTAGTCATGAAAAGTTGTGGTTTATTGACTGTCTTAATTAATTAATTAACACTTTAATGTAGAGATTAATAAGTTGGTGCAATGTACATAGAAGGAAAATTCATGAAATTTGTATTTAATGACAACGTTTTTTCCTTTTTAATTTAATTATATGATTTTTAATCGAGAATTTATCGAAAATATTAAATGTGTTGTTATGATTGATGTAATTATATGGTGTCTCAACTTTCAAGTCCATTAACAAAGAGTATTTGCACCAAATAAACATACTATAGTACTATGGGATGAATATTTATTCTATCTTTAATAGGAATTCTTGAATTTGAGCCGTATTGAATACAAGATTTGCCTTTGTTACATTTTCAATGTGAAATTTATTGACGCTAATTCAAATTTAATTGAGCCTTTATGCAATACCAATCGTTAATTCCTTTTCGGAGGAGCAATAATATATTGTCGCTTATATTTTATCTTGACTCAATCTCTCAACCTATTGATTGATCTAAACGTAAAGAAAGGAAGAAAAATAGTCTTTCTATCCTTATTTATGTGTCATTTTTCATTTTTCGAGAATCAATTAGTTTAAGTTTAACCGTATATTTGGACATAAAATCTTCAAGTTTTTTTTTAAAATTATCTATTTAAAAACTACGTAAACTAGTATCGTCATTTTCATGTTACCTTGACTCAAACTCTCAACCTATTGATCGATCAAAACATAAAGACAGGAAGAAAAATAGTCTCTCTATTCCAATTTGTGTGTCAAATTTTCGTATTTCGAGGATCAAATAATTTAAATTTAACCGTAAATTTGAGCACAAAATTTATAATTATTTAAATAAATTTGTAAAAAATACTATAAATTACATATATTTAATTTATTCAAATTTCCAAACTAAAAAATTGACACATAAATTAAAACGGACAAAATAAAAAAGATAAAAAAGAATCCCAAATAAATTAAATATAGCTGTATTTTTCTCTTACTATCATCATCACTAGGAAACTTCCTAGAAGCTCACTATGGATTGGTACTTCCTACTTCCATTTAACCTCCTCTCCTTCTTCCCTCCTTCATCATCATTCTACTCTTTCTTTCTTCTTAATTTCTCCTTCTTTAACTATTATCAATCACAATTTTCATCATGAAGCTCATCACCAACCTCCCAAAAAAATTCTTCAGGTCCTCCAAAAAAACACGATCCATTTCTCGATCAGAAAACACTTCATTTGGATCAACAACAACCACCACCTCCACCTTGTCCTCCTCCGATTTATTAGCCACTCCAAAGAGCGTGTTAGTACAACATGACAAGTGGCAATCAAACAGAGAAGAAGAAGGCGCGCTGCAACAGCATGACAAGTGTCAAGCAAAAGCAAACAGAGAAGAAAGGATGTCACAACATGACAAGTGGCAATCAAACAGACATGACAAGTGGCAATCATCAAACATAGAAGAAGGCGCCCTACAACATGACAAGTGGCAAGCAAACAAGGAAGGAAGTGTAAGCGTGCTGCAACAACATGACAAGTGGCAAGTGAACAAGGAAGGAAGCGTAAGCGAGTCACAACACGACAAGTGGCAAGCAAAGAGGGAAGAACTCGAGGCGATATTGACAAGAGTTGGAACCGAACCACTAAGTGATGAGGAAGTGTTAATGTTCCTTAACGAAGGATTAGTAGATATTGAGGTTGACATAGATGGAGATAATATAAGTTCAGAGGAGTTACGAGGTACGTTTGATTTTTTTGACGTTGATCATGACGGAAAGATAACGGCGGAGGAATTGTTTAATGTGTTTACAACTATTGGAGACGATAAGTGTACGTTAGAGGATTGTAAACGTATGATAAAAAGTGTTGATAAAAATGGAGATGGATTTGTATGCTTCGAGGACTTTTGCATTATGATGGAAAATCAAAGATGATTGCGCTGCTCGGATGGTAAGTAACCTCACTTCGAACTCAACAAGTTGCGAGTTCGAGTCATCGAGGAGATCTACTAGGAAGCGTAAAAGGAATAAAGTCATTTAATTATTTTTTCTTAATTGTTGGGGGAAAATGGTGTGATTATTCAAGAATTTGGATTAATTATGAAGTGTAATCATGCTAAGTGTTATGTATAAAAAATTATGAGGAAGAAATTCCTTTTTTTTACCCAAGAAATGAAATGGGATTGGTATTATGAGCATCATATATATATATATATATTCCTTTATGTTTGGGTATGTGTTTCAAAATATAAAGAAATAAAAATATGATAAAATCAAGAGAAATATTCAATTCTATATGTAGAATAGAATTTTTTTTTGTATGGTTCATATATTATACACTTGAAATTAGTTGAGATTACATTGTGCAATGTGGAGTTGGTCTTCACTAGTACAATTTAAATTCGTTTAGAAAAATCTATTTTGAATAATTAAAATATTGCGTATGATAAAAACAAACTTAAATAATCTTTGGATTCAAATCTAAGACTGTTATATAAAAATACTAGAGTACTTCTCATTAAAGTCTACATGAGCCAAAGAAATTAACCTTCAATTATTAATTGTAATTACAAGTTGAGAACGTACTAACACACAGATATCTTTTTTTTTATTTATTTTTTACTATAGAAGACAATAAAGAAATGTGAAATATTTTCCATTTTGTGTTCCTTTATTAAACTTCCTTGAAATTTCCAAATACAATTGGAAAAAAGCAACCAAAAGATAAAAAAACTTTTAATTTATATTTACTTTTTCATTAAAAAAAAAAGAAAAAAATTAGGTAGGTAGAGGTGGAGCCCTTTCGATAAATATTACGGTTTACAGTGTATATATAATATATAATAGATATTGAATCTCATTAATTTTTTTCAATAAGTAAAAATTTGACTCCATCGCTAATAAGTGCAATTTGTTACTAGTAATAAATGTTGAGGAATACCATCAAAGGACGTGGTGCAGTGGATGATGCTGCTTCTCCTTGGGTTCGAGCCCTGAATATGAAAAAATTCTTGATAGGGAGCGCTACCTCCGAATGGGGCCCTACCTGGCGCGAATTCAAATTAGTCGGACTCCAATGCGGGTACTGAACACCAGATGGGAACAAAAAAAAAATATTGAGGAATAATATTAACATTCAGTATGAGTAAGTATTTACTATAGTTCCGAATCGTACAAAACATTCATTCAATAATATAATTTTTTAAAAAAATAAATAAATGTTCAATCGACCATCCTTTGAGATCTTCGGATCTGATCAACAACATAAGCACTGGACAACAAATTTAATTATTATTTTCTCTATTTTGAATTGTTAATTTGTTTTTATATTTTGATATAAAAAGAATGTCTAAAATTAGAAGATTGAAAAATCTTTTTAATTTTTAAAAATTTGTATTATGTTAAAATCAGACAAATACATTAAAACAGTGAAAGAATAATAGTACTAATATGATTATATTTGTCATTAAAATATATGAACTTTAAAGTCTTCTACCATTGAATTATTGATTAATTAGAGAGTAAAATAATGATGTCATGAGAAGAATACCTAAAATGTATTGGCTTAGGTATAACAAAAGTCAAAACAAACAAGTTGGATATTTTAATTTATTTTTTTAAAAAAATAAAAGTACTTTGTTTAATTTGTATGTTAGATAAAATTGACTTAGTGATTTTGTTTTGATTAATTGAATAAAGATCGAATCAAAAAGAATCATGAACATCCTTAATCATCCTATATACATACTCCAAATGTAATTTTTAAATTGTAGTTTGAAATTCATAGTAGATAGTAAGTTGACGATTTATTTTTGTTATATTGAATATCGAAAAATAAATATGATCACTATTCACTAATCAATTTCATGATGAGAAGTTGAAATGTTTAGTCGATTAAAAAGTTGGAGAAGTCATAAAAAATTAGCAATTTGATGGTATAAAGGACTGAAAAGAACTTGCGAAATTTTGTTTTCTATCGAAAATTATATTATTGATCTTTTCCTTATTTCGATCGAAAAATTTAATAGAAATATAATATTTGACAAATATTCAGACATTATGTGCTCTCATAGGGAATATTAATACACAAGTATGTATTCTCATAAAAAGAATTATGGAGAAGTCTTGTTGAATAGTAAGGAGGAGTTTTGGCGCAACGATAAAAATTATAATTCACGTGACTAGTAAGATATGTGTTCAAGTTAAGTTATAGAATTATAAAATATTACTTAAGTCGATGTTCCTTTTAGAAAGATACTAGTTTAATCGCACGTGTCTCGCACGTGTAACAATTGATTATTTAAAATTAAATGATTTTATCTATTGTGTAAAAGTTTAAATCACTTTTCAAAAATTCTTCACACGAACATATTTTTTAGTATAAGCACATATGTATTTTACATCATCACGGCTAAGAGAGACGCATCAATTTGAATCATACTCGTGGTATGGTTATTTTTCTTTTTTATTTTTATATTTAAAATCTTTCCTTATTTTTTTAAAAACCTTTAAAAATTTGATACTTGTTAAATTTTTCTTATTCTAACGTTTTTATATTTACTTGTTTAGAGTACACACCTCACTTTAGTGAATTCACTTTTATAAAATCACTTACATATAGAAGAATGACGGTCCTTAAAATATTGATTGAATTTTTTTCCTTCATTAAGATTATCTACAATAGGTAAATTTCTAAAATTCAGGATATAGATACAACTAAGGCAAGTTTAAAAAGGTATTAAAAGAGTAAAAGTTATTAAAAGCTATAAAGTAATATAAATAAAGTTCAAAAAGCTCACATATTAGGAGCAATGCACAAGAATGCAAAAATAAGTGATGTCTTTCTTATTTTTTCGTTGAGTTCTAAGTTTCGAGTGATTAAAAGCAATCTCTCATTACTATTCGTCATTCACCAACTTAAAGCCCAACAAATAATATCATCTTCGATCTCCATTATAAAGTTTATTCAACCACAATTTTAATTGTAGCTCCCATCAAGTTTCAAAAAACTGCATAAAAAGGTAAGTAGAATAAATTTTCAATAACAAATCTAATATCAGATTATTCATTTTAATCTTCTCTCAAACCATCATAATCAAACAAAAGTTAATATCAAAATTAAGAAGAAAAAAGCAAACAACAATTTTGAACACATACACACAAAAATTATTCACTTTACTGTGCTCTCAAGCCATCAAAATTAAACAAATTAAAAAAAAAAAGGAAAAAAAGAAACATCAAACAACAAATTTGAACATAAAAAAAAATAGCAACCGATCTATTTATGCTTCAAAAATCAAGGTTGATATTCCTGTTGAAAATAAATTATGTTAGAATAAAAAGGGAGTATTGTTTCGTCTCCAAAATAAATAGGACTCTTCTATTTGTATTCCTTCTATAAAAATAATCAAATTAAGAAAAGAAAAGAAAATAATGAAAGAAGCTTAAACAAGTCTTCTACTTAATCCTATAAATACGGAAAATTAGTGTAGAATCGAGTGCAAAAAGGAAAATTGTTATTAACGACGAGTAAATATGTTCCATAAAAACATGACACGAGATTTCAATAATTCAAATATTTTATTATTTTTAAAGTTAAATATTTATAAAATTATTGATTACATTCTTATTACGTACTTAAAATTTTTAAAAATTTGACTAATTAAATTTTTCTTATTTTAACACTTTTATATTTATTTTTCAATTTTTTAAATTATTTTAAATAAAATTTAATTGATTTAGAATTCTTAACCCAATGAAAAAAATATTAGTTGTCATAATTCTGATGACTTCTAATAAGGAAAAGTTTTACCATAAATATATTTAATTAATTTTCAACTCTTAAATATTAGAAAAAAATAGTGAAAAGACGATTTTGTCTAAAGCAAAAACTTTTAATGAAGGATAAAAAGTTCAAACAACAATTCTAAGGCACTTCACACTGTTAATATATTATAGATATAGATATAGATTATAGATATAGATAATCAAAGTTATAGTGTTGAACAAATATATGTAACAGTTCTGACAAAAAACATTTTAACAACGTTACGTTAGGTGTAGCTTGTCAACGTGAGGGAAGTTGTAACCTATCTCAAAACGGATCGACAAATCTCAAAATGATGTCACACTATCAAAAACACATTATATACGTAATGTTTGATGGTTCACGCAAGTGATATAGGAATAGTATGGATTTCTTTTAACGACGTTATAATTATTCATTATTAAATATCGTATTATTCTTTTCTTACAAGCAAATAGTACTCTTTTTGTCCAAGTATATATACGTTTCATGAAAATTATCTATTTGAGATTGTTTCTCGACCCCTAAATCCTAATACAAAGTTAAACTCTAATTCTTTCAAAATAATGTCTCACTAGTGATATATAATAGATCCTAATGATCGAGTCTTTTTTCGAATCATGTGTATATTAGAGCTTAGTAAATGACTTTTCTTTTTTCTTGGTGTACAGTAAATATTTTTCTATGAATCACCAGACTTGACATAGTGGTTCAGCGCTATGTCCCTGCAAGAGGTTGGGGGTTCGATCTCCGCCTCTGATGAATGAAGCAAATTCTGTGGCCGGTTGCCTACCGTAAAATGCGCTGATCGAGAAATAAAGGATTAGTCTTATGGCTGCCGGCTGTGAGAATACCTTGAGAAATAAAAAAAATATATATTTTTCCATGAAAAGACACGTTTATTCCAAGATGTGTTGTCACTTTGTTAAAGAATTTTAGTGATTTGAGATTTTTTTTTTGGGGGGGCGGGGGGAGGGGGGTAAATAAAAAAACAAAAACTTCATCTTCCATGAAGCTTCTTGGAAAGTTGGTATATCAATATATTATTGGACAAATAAAAGACAGAAAATTGTGGCCTTTTTGGACTTTTCTTTTATCTATTTATATCTTTTTTGTTTCTCATTCGGTGTCTGATACTTGTATGGGAGTCCGACCAATTTGAATTCGCATCGGATAGGGCTCCATCGGGGATAGCGTTCCCTATCAAGAATTTTTTCATACCATGGCTCGAATCTGAGACCTCTAATTAAGGGAGGAACAATCTCGTCCACTGCACCATATCCTTTCGAAGTCTTTTATCTATATCACTTCAAATTGAAGTACTGTATAACCTTTCAATCATAATATTGAAGTGATTGAATTGAATAAATAACGTAATCCACGAAAGTTTGAAGCGTAATTACATAAAATCTTGATATTTTATATAATTATTGAAATTTTAATTTTGAATATATCGAGATACATAATTAACTCCTGATACATCCAATGAAACTATATTTTTTTCCTTTGTAAAGATACATAATTAGTTTCCTATATTTTTTTTTAAAAAAAATTAAGTATGTTAATTAGCTTCTGATACATCCAATGAAGACATATAATTAGTTAAAATTTTTATAATTATTTTATAAAAATAAAAATTTATGTATATATGATAGGTTAATGTGTATGTTGATGTTATTTAACGAATTGTGATAGCACTATCTAAAGCAAAAGGTTATCAATATGATATATGTATTTCTATGGAACTAGTTTATTATATGTGCGTTGCACGTGTGTTGAATGTTAAAAGAAAAAAGCTGAATGTATTTAAATTAATGAGTAGAAGACTTTAAAATATATGTAAATACATTAAATAACACATTTAAATTAAATACCAAAGGAAAAAATATAAGGTCTTGAAATTAAATATATCTTAATTCTTAGGAGTTCCAAAGGGAAAAGACATCGCTTTCACCCTAAACTATACACAAAAAGTCTAGTTCATACCTAAATTATACTAGTGACCTATTACACACCTAAACTATAAAAAAAGTGATATTTTTTACACCCTGTCAGGCATTACACCACTTGCACGTAGTGTGGTGTTGTACACGCGCCTGCCATGTCAGCGCCATATCAGCATGATACGAAAAAGATAATAAATTTATTATTTTCATAAATTTTTCTTTTTTTTTTAATTTAAATTCTTTTTCTTTCTTCTTCAATATCCAGAATTTTCATTGTTGTCCCAAACCTCCATTGTTATGAGGTTAATTTTTTTTTCTTTTTCTTCAATATTCAAAATCTCGTCCAAAATCTTCATTGTTCAATTTTTTTTCTTTTTCTTCACTACCAATCCAAGATTGTGTTTCCTCTACAAATAGCCTACTGGACTACTAATGCAACTTTGCACTCCTCTTTTACTTTTCATACGGTCCACCAATCCATATCAACTTCGGATTATTAAAGCTTTCAAGCCCATAAACCATGTTTAATTTTTTTTTTCTTGAATTGAGTTTTGGGAAGTTTCAACATATTCATACTTTTGGGAAATTGAAGGAAAACTTGTTTTGCCTGAAACTGAGAATTATGAGGATATTTCATTAATTAAAGATTTTCTTCTGCTGAGTTTGGGACTATTTGAAGAAACAAGTTGTGTCCTTTGTTGAAAAAATCAGTTACAAACTTTTCAATTCATCTAAAGTGATTGAAAGTTTGTATCTTGATTTAATGGAGAAAGAATTCGATGAGAAGAAAGCATGGGCTATATGTCCATTTATTCTGCTAATGCTAACGGAGATGATAAAAGGCTCTGACAAATACCACGAGTCACTGGATTCCGACGAACCCGTTTAAGCTTAGTTCGACATTAGTGATTTGAAATAAATCTATTAAAAAAATATTAAAAATTTAAAATTTGTTAGCTAAAATAATAATGGTGACGGATTAGATGACTAATCAATGGTATTGTGAGAAAAAATGGTGGTTATAGGTGAAATTGACATTGATTCGATTGGGTGGACGGATCGGGGTGTGAAAAAATCCCGTTATTTGGGGGTGGGCTGGAGTTTAGGGATGGTGAGTGATGAAGAAGATGTGTTGGTTGGGGTGGGGTTGGAGTTTAGGGGGTGCGGGTAATGAAGAAGAAGATGTTTTGAGGGGGGGGGGGGGGAATTTTTAATTATTTTTTTCCTTATTTTTTTATTTAGATGCGCCTTTTTTAATTTAAATAATTATGTTTTTTCCACGTCAGATTCAGGGAGTAAAAAATTTCACTTTTAAGAAGTTTAGGTGTGTATTAGGTCACTCCAATAATTTAGGTGTGTCTTAGACTTTACGAGTATAGTTTAGGGTGAAAACGATGCCTTTTCCCGAATTCCAAATGAAGATATTAATAATACTATTACTCTTGTCAATCACAATTCTTTCTCCAACCAAAATCTAGTCTTAACATATTCTTAGTCACACTCATTCTCTTTCTATTTTTAAATGGTGAAAATTCATTCAGCCGTGCCCGCAAGGGCATAATTGAGTGGATGAAAGTGGATATCCCATGTGGGAGACCTGAGATCAAACATAGTGCGCAAGTTACCAAAAAACGCTCACCACTGATGCAAAAGCTAATAATTGTAAATTTTGACAACAATAAACCAGATGACAAAAAGACTATATAAAAGAAACTTAATATTAAATATGGCGATCAAGCAACCAATATATTCGAAAAACTATTATTAAACAAACAAAAAGAACGTGAAAGAATAATCTTTCATGAACAAAACTTTTAACAACTATAGTGTTTGTGTGAGAAGAATGAATGCTTAATTTATAGAAGTTCAAAACTTTTTCTTTAAGAAAAGATTAACCGAATATGAAAGATATTTAATTTTTTTTCCACTAATTAATTTTAATTATGATGAGAATCAAAGAAAATCCTACCAAAAAAAGACCCAATCTTTTTCAAAAATATGTATTAAAAAATACAAAGTTAACTAAAAATAGCCAAATAACACTAATAATCTAATTTTTCAATATTAAAAGGCCGAATAAATATGTTGCAACCTGCATTACTAATAAAAAAATAGGAAAATTTCAAAAATAGCAACTCTGTAGCCTTAATTATAACTTTTATAGCAACAGTTTCATAATTACGAAAAATAACAAATTGTATTTGTATTTAAGTAAAATGTTGCTATATAAATACATATATAAATATATATGTATTACTCATAAATACATATACACAACTGAAAAATACATATTCTTCTATTACTATGAATTGGGTAAAATATTGCTACTTTTGCTATAAGTTGTAATTTTGAAAAAGTGTTGCTATTTATTGTAATTATAGTCTTAAGGATGCTAGTTTCTGTAATTTTTTGTAAAATAATCATAAACCTAATTAAAGGGATATTAAATCTCAATAAAGAAAAATACGACATAATTACTTCACCTTTCTAATAGTTGTAATACTTAAACGACCTACGGAGGTATATACTAATTAATTAGTCATAATCTTTTTTCTAGTGATATCAAAATCTAAATAAGGAACAAAGAAACTTAATAAAACACAGATGTATGTACACGATTAAACTATAGTACTAATCAGTACCCAAGAAGTCTATATACTAAAATAAAAGAGAAGACGTAAAATAGGTGTGAATTAAACGTAAATATGATTATATTACAAAATTCTAAAATTAATATTCATCAAAATAAAATAATATTCTTCAATAAGCATGTTTTATATATTGTTTAATCGAAAAATTCAGGGATCAAACATCATAATTTATAATATAATGACGTATAGCGTATGTGAGTCACTGCTGAAAGGATACTCAATTGATCTAAGGCTAAGCTCCATCCATAATCATTCTTGTAATCTGGCTTTCTATCAAACAAGTTGAAGAAATAAGCTTAATATTAGAATTTTTAATTAAATCTCATTGAATCCATTTAGATAAATTAATCTATCATCATAAGCCAAATCAAAATAAAATAATAAGTCTTTTCAAAATATCTTCATAGCAGAAGCATAAGGAAATCATTAAAAGAAATACAATGAAGAAAAATGGAAGAAGAAGAAGAAGAAGAAGAAGGAAGGCATTATCAACGATTAATGAAGAACAAAAAGGCAGTTTGGTAAAACGTATGTTTCCCTATTTTTATATATAAAAGAGTTTTAAACTTAAAAGGAATGGAAAGTTAACAAAAATTAATAAAGAAAATATATTTTCTTGCCATATATTTTAGGACTCATTAATTATTAATTTTTTTAATATTTTTTATTATATATTTTATTCTTACCATATATTTTAAAATTCCTTAATTTTTAAATATTAATTAATAATTAGAAAAATTAAGTGAAAAGACGATTTTATCTATTGCGGAATGTTTTAATGAAGGGCAAAAAGTTCAAATCACTTTTCTTAAGTGTCTTCATACTTTTAATATATTATAGATATAGATTATAGAATATAGATATAGATATAGATTTAGATATAGATATAGATTGTTGATTCAACAACTTAAAGCAACTTTATTAGTAAAATTTATAATTAACCAACACAAGGCCCTAATTATAATTACCTTTGCATAAAATTTGGTTAAATTATGATAATCCCATTTAAATTATATCCTACACTAGCTCAAATATAAGACCAATATGTAACATAGTTGGACAATATAATTAAAATGTACTTTTTGATAGTATAGTACTATCAATCTCAGTTCCTCAATAGCCTGGCCCTAAATTAAATAGGACACTTATTATCGTGAGCATGCAACATTAGATTTTTTTTAGTCGTTACTATTTGTGTCGCACCTACAATGATAGAGAGTTTGATACGACACACGGATAAAATAGATCAATTTTGAATAACCTTTAGTAGTTTCTCATTATAAATTCCAAGCCCGACAAAAATTCAAGATCGAATATTTTGACAAACACTAGCCGTAATTTCCTCAATTATGAATCCATCACCTTAGTAGCCCAAATTCAAAACCTATCAGTTTAGTAGCCCAAATACTTAATCCATCACCTTGCTAAGCCCATAAGGGTAGAAGAGTAGTGTCAGTTGTGTGTTGGAGTACTTTCATGAGGAAGAAGCACGGTGGTAGTGTAGGGGTGTGCATCGGTTGGTTCAGTTCAATTTTATATATTATCGGTTTGATTTATCGATTTTCGATTTTTAAATATGTTTAACCAATAACCAAACCAATAAGATATTTTTTATCAGTTTTCAGTTTATGATTTTTTAGTCCTTATCGGTTCGATTTTCGGTTTAACCGATAAGAAAATACTCATAAAATAGAAACAGTAATAACTAACATGAAAAAAAATGTATCTTAGTTGTAACAAAGAATAATTGAAATAATAGGTTTGTTAATTTATAGAAACTAAAGAGAAATTAATATATATATATATATATATATATATATATATATATATATATATATATATATTCTTATTGGGTAATCAGTTTACCCAATAACCCAGTAAGAAAAAAATTGAACCGAACCAATAACCCAATAATTTTTTTATAAAACTATCAAAAAACTGTTAACCCAATAACAATAAACCAATAACATTTTTATCGGTTCGATTTTTGCACACCCCTAGCGTCCTCTTCTCATCTTCTCCTTTTTTTCTAAGTAGTTTTACCTAGTATTCACAAAATACTCTCTTCTTCAATTTGTCTTGTCTATCTTGTTTTTATTACACTTCGGTTTTGGATACAAAATTAGTTGAATTCCAAGTATTATATAGCTTGATACATTATATCTTCAGCTTATAGTGGACATGACCCTCGAAGGAAGATTTGGAGGGGAAGGACTAGGATAGAAAGGTATTAACCGTGTAAGATGTCTCCTACGTTACTGTTGTTGAAATTATGATGATATTACAACTGAAAATTACACGTGAAGGAAATAAAAAAAAATATCTTCTTCTTCGGCTGAGGCACGGATATCTCGCTCTCTTTAAGGAGATTCAAGCCTACTGCAGCAAATTATTTCACCGGTCCAACAGTCATACTCTTGACTTGTCCCCTCCAGGATACAACAACCTTATCACAAAGAACAACTCAAAAACTCTGGACAAGAGTTACGTTCAAAGCTCCACAAAAAGAACACCTCCCTTCAACTAATAAACTCTCTTTTTTACTAACTTGTATGCACTCTTTGTTTTCCCGTGTGCTATGCTTATGTTGTTGTATTATTTCAAAATAATGCAAGACGACCTCTATTTATAGGTGAGAAAAAACTTTCATACAATGAATAAGAAGAAAGTGGGTAAATATGGAATATAAATCGCCTTTAGATTACATGAATCTTCAAGAAAAATGGCCAAATTCATCGACCATAATCAAGAGTCAAATGTATGATACATTGCCAAAAAAATGACATTGTCATTAGGAGAAGAATGTAATCAATAAATACATTCACTAACTCTAAATAATGTTAATGCATGAATAAAGATACACTTTAATATAAATAAATATTAAAATGCTGTTAAACCATCATTTACCCATGATATGTGTAAGTATAGACGTAATTTCATTATCATTCGATCTAGTTGGAGTACTTTTAGGAGGAAGAGGCGGCTAGTCTCCTTTTCTCCTTTCTTTTGGTAGTCTTACCTAGTATTCGCATAGTACTCTATTCTTCAATTACAGTGTCATTTCATTTGCGCTACTTATTTTACTATTTTGTTGTCGTTATTATCTTGTCTATCATGTTTTTGCTGTACTTCTTTTGAATCGAGGGTCTATCTACAAAGATAAGGGTAAGGTCTATGTATTTTTTTATGGTTGCTATAGCTTAATACGTGATTGATACATGAATAAGTTTAGGGTTGTGTGATATTTTCTGCAAGCAGGGGTGGCTCAATGGTAAAACTAGTAAAATCTTTGTTGTAGGCCCCCAAAATTTTGAGGGTTCAAAAATTTTAGTAGTAAACTATATGATTTCAACTTCACTTGAAATAATAGTGAAGGTTATGAAATACATTTTAAAAAATTATCTTAAAAAAAAAAACTATCTCATTTTTACAAGAAATATTTTAGAACTTTGAACTAAACAACTCAAACTTTATACTGATAAATAATTTTTTAACAATAACATCCAAGTTAATGCATTGCAAACAAATGACTAATATCTTATTAACTAGAATTAATCCTTACTTTTATTAATAGTTATATTAATCAATGAAGTTAAAAGGTTATATGTGTCACACCCCTTTTTACGTACTCCAAAAGATTTATATTTTAAGTTCGAAAGGGTTTTATTATTTAAGTGACAAGAAATGAAAATTTGTTTCGGAAAAGGATTATTTATATTTTTTACTCTGAGTCGCCACTTGGCATAATCTGGTGTGCCAAGTCACCATTGGAAAAATCCTTTTCAAAAACCATTTGACTCTTTAAACTGGTTTGCGAACAAAGACTCCAGCTAAGAAATTCTGTTGACCCAGGGAAAGGTGTTAGGCATCCCTCGATCCCGGGGTTCAACCACGGTCGCTTAGTAGAGTGTATCGACTATTTTTTGGCATTACGAAATGTACAAACCACACAAAAACACGCAAAATAATCAAGCAATAAACAAAACAAAACAATCCAAAAATGTAAAGTCCAGTCCAATTATACAGTTCAAAATATAAATAATGCGGAAATATAAATCTATTCTACCCTAGACTAATCCTATACTACGCTCTACCGCTTCACCCGACGCCTCGGGCCTTCACCACGAACATCTTCCAAGTACAAGGTACTTCGGGGCATTCCCCAGATAAATCGTTACAAATCCTTCGGGGCATTTCCTGGCCAAATTAGTACAATTTAAACTTTTCGTGCAATAGAGTAGAAAGTACCATTCATGCACATATTCAAATATTCCAACAAATTGTTATTCCTAAATTTGCCTACCCGGCCTACGTTTGCCTGCGCTTTTGCCGGTCTTATCATGATACTACTGCATTTCAACCATATTTATATTTAAACCAAAAGTCTTTAATCAATCCAAATTCACCATTTTATCAAATTCTTGATTTCTCCCCAATTTTTATTTTAATACTAAATTTTCACAATTCACCATTTCTATTTCAACTATCCACAATCACTTTTCAACGAAATTAAACAACGAGTCAATATCACAATAACAACCTATCACCAATCAAGACAACATGCATTCATCACCAACAAGTATCAGAAAGCATCCGAAGCTTGATCCAAACACCAAAGAATAGTAAACAATAAAATAGAAGAGGTAAAGAGTAGAATTAGACCTTTGGATAGTCGATTTCGTTGATAATAACATTTAAGAAGGCTTGGACTTTAGAACTTGGAATAGAACCTCAACAGAGACGTACTCTGACTCGATATAGAAATTTGAAACCCCAAAGCTGACCTCGACAGACTGATCGCACGAAAGAAAAAAATAGAAACCCAAACTGAAATCGACCTTAAACTTCAAAACTAGCACCGAGCTCGATGAACCAAAGCGGAAATCGCAATAAGAGAGTTAACAAATTCGAAAATCTGGTGGACCCATCAGAACAGTAACAGAAACAATGACTGGGTGTTTTCCGATGGATTTTGAACTGAAAAATGAGGACCCTTTGCTACGCCTGAGCTCCGGTAAGTTCGGCAGCAACTGAAATTGGAGATGCAATCTGTAGTGACAACGTTTTCGGTGAAAAATCAGTCCAAATTTCTTCTCTGCATTTAAACTCTCAAACTTAGATCTCACTCTCTCCGGTTCGATCAGCGCAGGCGACGACGCTGGTGAGGTTGCCGATGGTGGCTATGACAAAGAGGACGAACGGAGTGAGATGGCATGTTAGTTGGTTTCTCGGGTTAAAGGCGGTGCGATAATGGTGGCGTTGGTAACTGGGGTCGACTGTCGTGGTGCTCCGTCCATCGACGGTCAGAGAGGATAGAGGCATAGAGAGAGAGAGATCATAGACAGAGAGAGAGCTAGCTGATGCAGCTATTTTTGGTTTGTGATAGTGCCTCAATTCTCTTTTTTTATTCTCGATCCTTGTATATTGTTGTTGGTAGTTTCATGATGGAGGGAGTAGAGATGCCAGCGAGAAAAGTGGCGAAGAGGCGGTGGCAATGGATATTTAGTGAGAAGATAGAGAGAGAAGAAAACGTGTAGAGAGAGAGGGAGGTCGGAGGCTATTCTTTGTATATGCTCAGGTCCAATTTTTTTGTTTTTGTGTATATGTGTGTATATATGAGGTGAGAGTGGGGTAGTAACGTAGGGTAGGTGGGGTCATGTAGGGTATGGGTAGGTGTGATGTGTTTTATTTTGATTGGGTAGGTTGTTAGGATGTGTTGTCAATTTTTGGTTGGGTAGGTTGTTATAATATTAAGATAAGACAAAATTAGTTAGGGGATTGTTATTTTTGTTATTTGAGGAGGGATAATCACACGGGTGAGGGTATATGGTAGGATAAGGTAAAAATGGGTAAAACGACATTGGGGAGGGACGAAATTAGGTGTCTACACTATGTCTTTTAAAAATACTATACCAAAAAACTATTATGCAAGATATTTTTACATGTATCTCTGGTCTCTGGTTAAAACTTCGCTTTAGGCCACTAATTTTATCGACACGTCCGTGTCTTCGAGGCCCATTTTTGTGTTTTCATCTTGAAAACTCTTCCCTGTACTCCTCCCTATACGTGGCAAAATGTGGATTGTCTACAAGCCGCTTCACTATATTTTCAGTAAGCAGATCTATAATAAGAACACGGTCTGTACTCAACCAATAGTTAACCACGTGTTGGCTCTCCTTGACCTTCAGTAAAAAAAAAAGGGTGAAAAAGCTTGAATACGGCATGAAGCTTTTCATGTTCGATGCGAAATGAGTCAAAGTTCTAGTTTCGATTTCATACACTTGGCCACACCTCGTCCAATCACCAACCACCAGGTCATCATCATCCTCCACGTCAAATTTACCGTCCTCTGGATCTTCTTCTTCCCCAACCTCCAACTCGTCTTCCGTATCCTCTAACTCCTCCTCAGAAATGCACTTTTTCACGTGGTTTCATGAAAGAGTTAAAACTTGTCAAGCGTCATCATCTCATTTAAGAGTGTTATGTCTGATTAGATTGCCATTAATATTAAAAGTTTCTCCATCGCATTCAAAGAGAATGCCCAGTACAGTATATATAATTTTTGGATACGCACCAACTTCCTTTTGTCCCCCATAAATGAGGGAGACAAGCGACCAAAGAAATCCGTTCATTTTACTTTTTAGACGGAGATATCAGTTCACTTTTATTTTCATTCAGAATTATCTGGTACCAGGCGTTCGCCTTTCGGAAAGACACCCTCTTATCATCACCGTAAAAATAAATGGCTATCTTTCTTTCCCTGCCGCTTACGGTGTTTCTCGATCAGTCTCCATTTGCACCGACACGGATGCTTCTCTATCAGCAACGGTTAGAGAGAATTAGGGGTTAGGTTTTTCTTATTCTAGTTAGAGGTTTAGGGCAGGGGAAAAATGTCATTACGTATTTAAGAACTTCTTGTTCGTTTCCCTTCTTTTTGCCAAAAAGTATTACACGTATTATCTTTAATTGGCCCCTGATCAAAGAAAAACAAACTCTGCGTTTAAACTCATTAACTTCTTATTTTGTTTGATGAAGTGATATTTTTTTATAAATATTAAGTAGACACGTTCTTTGTTGGAAAAATAGAACTAAGAATAAAGGTGAGTTTTGGGGATAATAATTATGAGTTGAGTGATCATATGAGAAATCAATATGCTTGTATTGAGGCCCCTTAGCAGAGGAGAATTCAGGATTTATAGTATATGAGCTTAACTTTTGTGGTTCTTTCAATTGAACTCCTGATATTTTTGAGATTATTGGTTTACATACACTATATATTGCAATCTTAATGAATTTTGTGGAGTTAATGCTTTATAAAACATTTTATGTAATGCAAAGAATAAAGAAAAAAAATATACGTTACAAAGAAGATGAACCTACACATATCGGTTCCAAATGAAAAAAAAACAAAAATCTGTAATAAACTAGGTTTAATTGTACTTTGATTTAATGATACTTTAATGTCATTAATTCTATTCTTGCAAATTTGGCATCCCTATATAAACATATATCTTTTGGAGAACAAAACACACCACAAAAAGAAAGAAACATTTTCCTCTTTTTCTCTTCCTCTTGAATTATTTTGGGCAATTGGTTTGGGCAACCTCCAAACTTTCATCCACGAGTGCACGTGTTTGGAAGCAGCCGTGGAAATCGCTTTCAAGGCAGTGACTTGCCACGATACAGTGTTTGTGACAACTCTCTTAACATTACTAATTCAGTTCCAATATCAATATTGTAGCATTTTTTCAATAATTTGAAAGTGATTTTCTTGCATATAATATTGATAAATGGCTATTTCTTTGAACAAAACTTTTCCTGGTTTGTCAAAAATTGAGCCATTAGAAGAAAATAATTTTAAAAGTTGGTCACAAAATTTTTTTTTTTCTTAGAAAAATTAGAAGTTGATTATGTTTTGTTTAACGATGGTTCTAACATTATTATTGGTTTTAATGTTGATATGATTATTGATGAATTTGGTAAAAAGAAGATTAAAAATAATAACATAAATGCTAGAGGGCATTTATTGAGTCATATGACTAATATTTTATTTGATTTATTTTTTACTTATAAATCTGCTAAAAAAATATGGGATAGTTTGCAAAACTCAAAACAGGGAGGACAAAATAATGTCAAATTACTCTTGCTGGGGGTGATGAAGTGACTGCGGTAGTAATCGTCGAGACGATCCTGATGTCTAACAAGACTGACTGGGTGTTGGACACAGGCGCTTCAAGACATTTCTACGCTACCAAAGAATTATTTCATGACTTCGAGGAATCCAACAATGACGAGTGCGTCTACATAGGTAACTCCATTACTGCTGGAGTTATGGGTAAAGGAAAATTTTTACTTAAATTAACTTCTGAAAAAATATCATCCTTGAACAATGTTTTGTATGTTCCCTCGCTCCGTAGAAACTTAGTTTCTGGAGCACTTCTCAACAAAGTAGGCCTTAAACTTATTTTAAAGCTGATAAAATAATTATTTCTCACGGAGGTAACTTTATTGGAAAGGGATACCTTTATGAGAGCTTATTTGTACTGAACATTGATCAAGAGATTTTCAATAATGCAAATATTTCTAATTCTGCTTACATTGCTGAGTCTATTAATTTATGGCATGATAGATTAGGTCATGTTAATATTGCTTTTATTAAAAGACTTAGAAAAATGAGATTAATTCCTACAGTAAATATTGATGATATTTTTAAATGTCCTGTTTGTATAGATTCAAAGCATACTAAGAAACCTTTTAAATATGTTACTAGCAGAAAGATCGAATTACTTGAACTAGTACATTCAGACTTAGCAGATTTCAAGAATACTGTTAGCAAAGATGGAATGAAGTATTACATTACTTTTGTTAATGACTTTTCTAGGTACACTAAGGTATACCTGCTTAAATCTAAAGATGAGAGTGAAAATATATTTTTAAAATTCAAAGAAGAAGTAGAAAATCAATTAGACAGAAAAATTAAGAGATTTAGATTTGATAGAGGTGGTGAATATAGTACTAAAACTCTAGAAGATCTTTGTGAGAAAAATGGCATTATCTACGAGTTTAGTGCTCCATATGCTCCCCAACAAAATGGTGTTGCCGAACGAAAGAATAGAACCCTTAAGAAAATGATGAATTCTATGCTTTTAAGCTCAGGTCTGCTTGACTATATGTGTGGAAAAGTTGCCTTGTCCGCATGCTATATTCTTAATAGAGCCCCTCATAAAAATTTAGACAAGACCTCGTATGAGTTATGGAAAGGGTTTTCCCCTAACTTGAAATTTCTGAAAGTGTGCAGGTGTTTGGCTAAGGTTGGTCTACCTGATTTTAGACGGGTAAATGTAGGCTCTAAGACTTTTGACACTGTCTTTATTGGTTATGCTCAAAACAGTGTTGCATATAGATTTATGTCATTAAATAATTATTTTATTTGTGAATCTAGAGATGCAGAATTTTTTAAGCATGTTTTTCCTTTGAAAAATGATGTGCCTAGTGATGTGCAAAATAATACTTCTGTATCTATGTCTGTTAACTCTCATGTTACGCTTGCTTCTGATGTTATTGCTAATGAGCATGAAAATAAACTTAGAAGGAGTAAAAGACGCAAAATTGAGACTAGTTTTGGTCCTGATTTTATCACTATCTTCTTAATTGAGGGATTTGATATTGATACTTTAAATGATGAATTAATAGAAGAAGACCCTAAAATTTATGATGAAGCAATGAGTTCAATAGATATAATATTTTGAAAAGAGGCTATTAATAGTGAATTAGACTTTATAGTCTCTAATCACATGTGAGACTTGTATGATTTGCCTAAAGGTTGTTAACCTATAAGTAGCAAGTGGATATTTAAGAAGAAATTGAGGTCTGATGGTACAATTAATAAATATAAGGCTAGACTTGTGATTAGGTGTTGATTATTTTGATACTTATTCTCCTGTGACAAAAATAGTGACCATTAGGACTCTTATTACTCTAGATGCTATTCACAGTTTAGTGGTACACCAAATGGATGTCAAAACTACATTTTTAAATGATGATTTAGAGGAAGAGATCTATATAACTCAACCTAAAGATTTTGTGGTCCCAGGATAAGAGGATAAAGTATGCAAATTGAGAAAGTCCTTATATGGACTTAAGCAGGCACCTAAGCAGTGGAATGAAAAATTTAATTTCACATTAATGGATGATGACTTTATTATTAATTCATCTGATACCTGTGTTTATTCTAAAATGGTAGGATCGGATTGTGCGATTATATGTGGATGACATGTTAATCTTTGGCCGTAATGTAAATGTTGTAAATGAAACTAAGAAATTTTTATTTTCTAAATTTGAAATGAAAGACCTTGGAGAAGCTGATGTGATTTTAGGAATAAAAATCAAAGAGTTGTTAATGGTTTCTCTTTGTGTCAGTCTCATTATATTGAAAAAATGTTGAAAAGATTTGATTGTTTTGATGTAGTTTCAGTGAGAACTCCTTATGATCCTAGCATACACTTGAAAAAGAATAGAGATTCTAGTGTTTCTCAAACTGAATATGCTAAAATAATTAGGAGTGTAATGTTTCTCATGAACTATACTCGGCCTGATATAGCTTATGCTGTTAGTAGATTGAGTAGATATAATCATAGTCCCGGTAGTAAACATTGGCATGCCCTTCATCGCTTGTTAAGGTACTTGAGAGGTACTATGGATTGGTATTTGCATTTTAATTAATTTTCTGCTGTTTTAGAAAGTTTTTGTTATGCAAACTGGGTGACTGACAATGTTGAAGTTAGCTCGACCAGTGGCTATATGTTTACTTTGGGTGCAGGTGCTATTTCGTGGAAGTCTTCAAAGCAGACTTGTATAGCACGTTCTACCATAGAATCTGAATTCATTGTTCTCGAGTTGGTAGGGCAAGGAGCTGAGTGACTGAGAAATTTTTTGACAGATGTACCTTTATTGGAAAGACAAATATCACCAGTCTCTTTACATTATGACTCATAGGCGGCAATTAGAATTGCTAAAAATAATGTATACTATGATAAAAAGAGACATATTTGCATCAAACATGGTGCATTTAAACAATTATTGAAACATAGTGTTATTTCCTTAGAATATGTAAGATCCGAAAGAAATTTGGCAGATCCTATAACCAAGGGTTTGACAAGGAAAATGGTCCTTGAATTGTCGAGGGGGATGTGGCTAAAACCCATGAATTGAGTTAATATGGTGGATACCCATTTATGGTCAAACGAAGCCATATAGGCCTTCAATAGTCACTACATATCCTATTTCTATGGCGTGAGGTAGTGTATTATAAGGTTGAGCTTATTTTTGCTCTTAATGATCCATAGCCTTAAGATGGTTTATGAGATAGACTTGATGGATCACCTACGTGAGTGTAAAAAGTTGGTCACCTTTTTATGAAAGACTTGGGTTATCTTTCTAGAGCGCTCATGAGACCCAAGGTTGTGTGCATGACCATAAAAAACACTTTGTAGTATCGTGGAGGTTGCTTAAAATCAAGAATATGGTATGTGTTGTGGGGGTCTCAACTTATGTCCATATAGTTCAAGAGTACTTCACTTTTTGGATATTTGTTGTTGCCTCATATCACTAATTGTCAATTCAAATCGAAAGATATTGACACTTAAGTACATGTTCCTTTCTTTTGCCCAAAATTTATTCATATTATTTTTCTTTGCATTAGTGGGGAATTGTGGAGTTAATGCTTCATAAAGCATTTTGTGTAATGCAAAGAATAAAGAAAAAAAATATACGTTACAAAGAAGATGAACCTACATATCAGTTCCAAATGAAAAAAATAAAAATTTATAGTAAACTTGGTTAATTGTACTTCGATTTGATGATACTTAAATGCCATTAATTCTCTTCTTGCAAACAGCTTTTTGGCATCCCTTTATAAACATATATCTTTTGGAGAACAAAACACACCACAAAAATAAGGAAAATATTGTTCTCTTCCTCTTGAATTATTTTGGGCAATTGATTTGAGCAACCTCCAAACTTTTAGCCACGAGTGCACGTGTTTGGAAGCAGCCGTGGAACCTTGGGGGGCAACCGACTAAAAGGATTTGCACCAGAGTCGGGTTGAAATAGCTTTCAAGGCAGTGACTTGCCACGATACAATGTTTGTGACAACTCTCTTAACATTACTAATTCAGTTCCAATATCAATATTGTAGCATTTTTTCAATAATTTGAAAGTGATTTTCTTGCATATAATATTGATAAATGGCTATTTCTTTGAACAAAACTTTTCCTGGTTTGTCAAAAATTGAGCCATTAGAAGAAAATAATTTTAAAAGTTGGTCACAAAACTTTTTATTTTCTTAGAAAAATTAGAAGTTGATTATGTTTTGTTTAACGATGTTTTAATGTTGATATGATTATTGATGAATTTGGTAAAAAGAAGATTAAAAATAATAACATAAATGCTAGAGGGTATTTATTGAGTCATATGACTAATATTTTATTTGATTTATTTTTTACTTACAAATCTGCTAAAAAAATATGGGATAGTTTGCAAAACTCAAAACAGGGAGGACAAAATAATGTCAAATTACTCTTGCTGGGGGTGATGAAGTGACTGCGGTAGTAATCGTCGAGACGATCCTGATGTCTAACAAGACTGACTGGGTGTTGGACACAGGTGCTTCAAGACATTTTTGTGCTAACAAAGAATTATTTCATGACTTCGAGGAATCTAACAATGGCGAGTGCGTCTACATAGGTAACTCCATTACTGCTGGAGTTATGGGTAAAGGAAAATTTTTACTTAAATTAACTTCTGAAAAAACATTATCCTTGAACAATATTTTGTATGTTCCCTCGCTCCGTAAAAACTTTTTTATTTATTGCTTTGTTGACAAAAGATGAAATAGAGAAGAAAGGTTGCTTTTTGAGATGATTAACTATTAGTTGAATCATGAATGACTATTCGGAAAACCAGTCTGCTTGTAATGCAGACAAATAAAAACCCCTTAGCAGAAGTGAGTTTAGAATTTAATGTCTATGAGCTTAATTTTTGTGGTTCTTAGCATTGAAATCGTGATAATGATATTTTTAGAAATTATGGGTTTATATACACTATTTGTTGCAATTTTAATAAATTTTTGCACATAAAAGTGATGCTCTGTGAAAGTATTACAGGGTTAAGATAAACCTTTGTGCCGCAAGGCTATGTCCGCTTCTTGTCACATGTACTTTAACTCTGGGTAAATTACATCCATGCTCATTTAACTTTGTATCTATTATTCAAAAATTATTTTTTTTTTGTTCATGGTTACTTAACTTTGTATTTATTATGCAAAAGTCATTTTTCTTTCATTCATTTCATTCATGGTCATTTAACTTTACTCCGATCATCACAAAAGTTACAATAGCCAAATTTTACAATAATTCCATCGAAAAAATGATGTAATAACCTTAATTAGTTCTTAATTTTAATTTAAGTGAAATTACTCATATCTTGACCCTTTTTATATATGCACAACCCAATTTTCTTTATGGATTATTTAATGAAAGAATATCAATTTCTTAATAGATTAGATTGCCTAATGAAGACTATTTTCATTAAAAAAAAATTGGTTGATATTTTTATGAAATAACATTATACTTATATATTCTTAAAATCATCGAAAGTTGAGACATGTGTTGGTAAATTATTATTTTTCACTAATATATTATGGCATGCAGTTGATAAAATTATTTTTCTCCCTCTAAAATTGTGACATGTAGTTGATAAAATTATTTTTTCATATATTCTTTTACTTGCCACTTGAGTCTTTGCATTCAGAATATCATAATAATATGATAAACTACTCTATTTATTGAGTTTGTCTTTGTATTTTTAATTGTTTGACTAATCGATTAATTCTCTTAAAATTTTTTATTATAATATTTAATTTCTAATAAGTTACATATTGTTTAATTAGTTTAATTGATAAATATAAAAATTAGATATCGTATAATTTATTTATCTATTAAAGTACTTATATTTTATACTTTTATTAACAAAATTGTACATTAATATAGCATTATTTGTACAAATTTTGACAATACTTATTCAATGACACAATTAAAAAGATTTTATTTTAAAATCATCTTTAGCATGTTGATTAATCTTCAAAGAATTATAATATTTTTTTTTAAATAATATCATACATGTATTTCTATTTTATGTGTTTTGAAGAATTTATCTTGTTTATCACTCTTTTTTGATGCTCCTTTTTGGCAGATGAATGCAATATTATAAAATGTTTCATAAAAATATCAACCATATTTTTTATGTAAATAGTCTTCATTAGGTAATCTAATATATTAAGAAATTAGTATTCTTTCATTAAATAATTCATAAGGAAAATTGAATTGTGCACAAATAAAAAAGGTGAAGATATGAGTAATATATTATATATTCACTTAAGTTAAAATTAAGAACTAATTAAGGTTGCCACATTAATGAAATTATAGTAAAATACTGTCATAGTGACTTTTGTGATGGTTGGAGTAAAGTTAAATGAAAGAAAAGTGACTTTTGCATAATAGATACAAAATTAAGTGACCATCGATGAAATGAACGAAAGAAAAATGACTTTTGCATAATATATACAAAGTTTTTGAGTGGTTTTATCACATTGATGTGCCAATACTCATTGTGTGTGCGAAATAACGTAAACATACATCGTAAGTTACCAAATTTACACAAATTTCCACCCTCACAAAATAATTACCAAAAATCTCAATAAGATAATATAAACATGACCCTAAACTTGAGAGCAAATTATAACTTTGATCTTAAACTTTGATAGTGCACAAATAAGACCTTTAACTATTCAAAACCTGAACAAATATGACTTCCGATTTTGCAACCCCCATGCGTGAGTTTCACTCGCGCCTACGTGAAAAGGTAATCCAATCACACGGTGCCATGTCGTTAAAAGGGCTGACTTGGAGGGAGGTCATATTTGTGCAGTTTTGAATAGTTAAAGGTCATACTATGCACTGTCCAAGTTTTGCTTTTTTTTGTGAAAACGACGTCATTTTTATTATTATTTTATTTATTTCTATAGCAGCACCACAAAAAAGAACAGTCATTAGTAGGGATCCAACCCACGCAATAGACTGAAGGAAGCGCCCAAGAAGAGCAAATAACATCACTGGGCTATCTAAGTGTCTTGTTTCATGTGGTTCAACAATAATATAGGTACATAAATATAGATTTTCTACCTTATATATACAACGTAATTTTTTTACCGAGGGGGGTCGGATGAACCCCATGGCAACCACGTAGGTCCGCACCTGCATTAATTTAATAACGTTAATTTAACAATGTTAATTTGATAATGTTAATTTAATATACTACTACTATCCTTAATAATGTTTTATTAAAACTATAATTTTTTTTATTAATAGTATAGCTTCATCTTTAATTTAATGTTTAAATAAATTATATTTAGATATATTATAGAACTTAAATTCGCCCTCTGCTTTATAATATATATACATACCCGCGTGATTTTTTCGTATGAGGGTGACCCATCTAATTAATAAATTTTCAATATTGCTCTTTTTCCGCAATGAGAAAAGAAATTAGATGTCATTTTCATCTTTGAGCTGAAAATTATGAAAAAATAATAGTGAAAAGTCATTTAAAGGTCATATTTGTGTTGTTTTGAATAGGTAAAGGTCATATTTGTGCACTGTCAAAGTTTAAGGTCAAAGTTATAATTTGGTGTCAAGTTTAGGGTCATATTTATGTATTATGCCCTTAGATTTTAAGTTGGAAGCGCTCAGTTTTGCGTGCTGAACACACGTTTTGTCATATAGGATCGGAGGTCATATTTGTGTAGTTTTGAATAGTTAAAGGTCATATTTGTGCACTGTCAAAGTTTAAGATCAAAGTTATAATTTGATGTTAAGTTTAGGGTCATACTTATGTATTATCTCAATCTCAATTAATTATGTATCTTTCGTTGGATGTATCGGGAGCTGATTATGTATCTCGATAACCCCAAAATTTTAAAAAATATATCGAGAGCTAATTATGTATCTTTACAAAGAAGAAAAATACTCTTTGGATGTATTATATATCTCGACAACCCAAAACTGGAAAAAATGCATCTTCGTTGGATGTATCGGGAGATAATTATGTATCTCGACAGATCCAAAATTGAGATTTTCAGAAATTATGCAAAATATCAAGATTTTCGATAATTAAGCTCCAAACTATCGAGATTTATGTTGTTTGTCCAAATTTTAATACTGAACACTTCGGCGGACAGTGAGCCTAATTTCCTCAATTCCAAACCCATCACCTTAGTAGCCCAAATTCAAAGCCCATCATCTCCTTAGTAGCGGGTCAAACAAAAACCGAAGCCCAAATCATAAATCCCTAAAATTCTATCAAACCCTAATTTCTTCTTCCTCCTCCTCCTCCTATTACTATTAATCTCGCAAAAAAGTTGAAATCTTTTCAAAGAAAAATAAACTCATAATTATTGCTTCAGTGTAACAAATCAATAATCGTAGAAATGTCATCCTTCAAAAATGCAATACCAAGACGAGCTCATAAAGAGCGAGCTCAACCGTAAGTAATCTATTAATTGCTTTCACACACACACTCTAATTATATGTGATTTTGAGTTGATTTTTTGGTTAATTTAATTAGAAAAGCAAGGAAAATATTTGGGTTACTTGAGAAACACAGAATTATACACACACACACACGCACAAAAAATTATATGTGATTTGGCGTTGATTTTTTGTTTAATCACACACACAGAGAGACACACACACTAATTTTATGTGATTTGGAGTTGATTTTTTGTTTAATTTTTTTGTTAATTTAATTAGACAAGCAAGGGAAAAACTTGGGTTACTTGAGAAACACAGAATTATACACACACACACACACACAAATTATATGTGATTTGGAGTTGATTTTTTTGTTAATTTTACTAGACAAGCAAGGAAAAAATTTGGGTTACTTGAGAAACACAAAGATTATGTGGTACGAGCAAAAGCATTCCACAAAAAGGAGCAAACTTTACAGGTAAAATTTGTTTTTTTTTGGGTTCGGTATGGAATTGAAAGGTTTAGGAGTTTGAAGAAAATTTAGATACAGAATTAGTTTAATTTGAAGTGTTTTTATAGGATGATATGTTACATATTAAGCTTACAAGGGACATGACCGTAGATAAGAAGATTTAGATACGGAATTAGTTGAATTCGAAATATTGTATAGCTTGATGTATTATATCTTTAGCTTACGGAGGACATGACCATAGATAGGAAGGTTTAAAGATGGAATTAGTTGAATTTGAAGTATTTTATTTGGCGGTACTTTTATCTGTGCCCTCAATGATCATTTACATTTTATATGATTAGATATGTGAGTGATATTTGTTATTTGCCTTACAGAAACTCAAGGAAAAAGCAGCATTTCGAAATCCAGATGAGTTCTACTTCAAGATGATTAAAACAAAAACTGTTGATGGAGTGCACAGATTGGAGTAAGATATGAATATTCATATTTTTTGCTTGAGCTAATTTCTTCCTCAGTCGTGATTGACCTGACTTGTTGGATGCTGTTTCTTTGTTTCCAGGAGCCAAGCAAATAAATACACTCAAGAGGAACTCATGTTAATGAAGACTCAGGATATAGGCTATATTTTACAGAAAGTTCAGAGTGAGAAAAAGGTTTACTGTTGCTTATTGTGGTTCACGTTGTAATTAACTTTTTTTTTCTCTTTCTCTTTGTTGATCCCTAGAATTGAGAAGTTTCTTCTGCTTCCTTCTTGTCAATAACTCTTATTGTATGCAGAAAATTGAGAAACTAACTGCCATGCTGCACTCGCTTGATGATCAGCCATCAAATAGGCGTGTCTACTATGCTGAAGACAGGTTAGAAATACCTCTTGAAATGATTTACATTCTTGAGTTAACATGTGTTTGTGCACTCAAATTACAATCATGTTTTGGAACGTCTATTTGAATGTAAGTTGTTTGACAATTCTCGTTCAATATTTAACTATCTTCATGGGTTGAAATATCATTAACTTCAGGAAATAGTTCACTATTACCATACAACTTAAGACTCATTTGGAGCTATCTACTTGATGGTTATTCTTTGGCCTGAGAAATTGCGTCCAATATTTAGCTTTCTTTGTGAACTGAAACCTCATCACTTGATCTCGGTTGACTTTTACCACATGACTGAATCAGAAGGACTAATGATTCCCTCCTGTATGGTAGCATTATCTCTAATGGACATCCATGCTTTGTTCGCAAATTATCTGCAAACATCACCTAACTCTAGTTTCATTTGTCCTAATAAATTAGCCTACCAAGCAGCAGTGCCACTTGTAACTGAACCTCTCAGGAGGCTGAATTGATACTAAATCGCTGAAATTAACTGAAGTTAGGGTCTTTGGGGAAAAAAGGCTTAAAACATTGGAACGGTGCAAGTATCTCAGTGCAAGCTTGAATTCAGCAGTGGGATTTCAGCCACTCGGGACTTGTTTTTTCAGTACCTTTTCCTTGTTTCCTGTTTTAAGCTTTGTTTGTTTAGTCTCAAATGACAATGATCAAGTATACCATTTTCTTTTATTATTCTTTTGGTTCTCTCCTCTATATCCCACATATTTGAGAATTGGATGATGTGGTTCTATATAAGGATTCCTAAGAGCTTTATTTAAATCTATTATCATTTTGGACAGCCCGCAAATTAGACTTCGCATATTTTTGTATCACTTCTTTTACTGCCCCCACCCAAATACACTTTGAATTTTCTGATTCCGTTAAAAGATCTTTCTTTTATGTTGTAGTTCCTTATTTTCTGTGTTTTGTTTATTTTCAGGGAGGAAGCAGAAGAGTTAGCGACTAAAGCTTCAGAACGTAGTAATCTGGCTGCTTCTGAGAACTTGCCCAGCAGTATTAGAAGGTAACCACAGCTTTTTCTTATTTATGTTGTACAGAAGATTATATCATGTTTTGTACTTGTATAAGACTTGACCTTTTAGCAATCCTTTTAAAATCTGCAAGCAGTTTCCTTACGAGATATGTCAGTATTATCATTATTATGATGATTCTGACACTGGATCTTAGTTTCTTATAGGAGATAAACTAATCGTCTAGTTTCTTATATGTGGTTCCATGGGTCTTCGTAATTCATTATCATGTTTTGAACTTGTCTAAGATATAACCTTTTAGCAATCTATTTAAAATCCGTCAAGCATTTTCCTTATGAGGTATGTTTTATACTAGTTCTTGTAAGATAGAAACTAATCATCTAGGCTGTAATTAGAGATATATGGTTCCATGAGTCTCCTTAATTTATTATCATAGGATGATGGCTCGTTGTTTCTCTTTTTCTCAGATGTAGAAACTTGCTAGTTTACTGATGTGGATTCTCAATTATCAAAAACAACCCCAAAAAAAGGAAAAAGAACACATCAATTGTGTTCAAAACTTGCATATCTTTTTATCCAGATAGCTGATAAAATTTTTGAAATGGCTGTGTCCTTATATACCAAAAACTGGTCTTCTACATTTTATTGAATCACGTTCCATTCCGTTAAACATTGGAGGCATTTGTTTCTTGAAGCTGTGGGTAGTTTCTTCCTTATTTGATCCTTTCCTTCACTCCTAGAAAGGCGGAATGCAATTGGAATAAACAGTATCCACTGTGGTTTACGTGATGTTTAAAGTGTTGTCGTATTGAAACTTGTGCAAATTGTTGTTCAAAATCTGCTATTGCAAATGCGTTCAACACATTATACAGAAGCGTGAGATCCAATTTGTTTATGGGAATTGCATAAATCCTTTATTTTACTTCTTTACGATAGGTAGCGGCAGATTTTTGCACTTACATAAATGTGTAAACTAATTTTCCTTTGGTTTCAAAGAAAAGTTTTTCATTATTGGAATCTTCCGTGCAGGAAGACAGCGAGTTCTTACAGAGAGTTGGAAGCAAGAAAGAGCAGGGTGAGAGATTTAGAGAAACTATACATGGATATGGCCATGCAGAAAGAACTGCAGGTACATTTAAGGTTATATCTTTTGAGTATTCAAGGATAGTAAACAGTGATGCTACAATACTTCTTTTTATGTTAAACCAGAAATCTGGAAGGAAACGCAAACTTCGCGAAGAAGAGCTTGTTAACCCAACAGACAAACCTGTCTACAAGTGGAGACAAGAACGCAAACGATGAGAATTTCTATGTCTGTAATACAAGCGCGATGAAGCTCTTATCGCGTTTTGAAGCTCTACAATATTTTGGGTTACTTTTGTGAGGGCAAAGACCTCGTGCATTGTTCTTTTCGTGGAATCAGAAGTAGATGACTGTTTTTATCATAAACCATCTTGTTGAACATACACACCTTTGTAGAATGTCAAGATTATTCACAATTCCAGCTGATGCTTCTTAAGAGGCTTTCGACGTGTTGTGTACTGAGCCAAAAAAAACATCTTTTTTATATATATACTCCTGCATAATTTCAAATGTTAAATCGGTTTTGGTACATAGACCAAATAATACAATGCAAGCAGATTTTCTAGATTCGCGGAGATATAAAACTACCATATAAGTTGTGTCATGCTTGGATTTGAGTCTTTTACACCTATTCCAATAATTACATATTCGGTTTGGCCTACGGAATGAATATACAACAACAACAACAGGGGTAAGATGTACGCAGTCCATACCTCTACCTCTAAAGAGGTAGAAAGGCTGTTTCTGATAGACCCCTGGCTCAAGACACGAGATATCGCACAAATACATAGTAAAGCACAGAACAAGATTTCATAACATAAATACGGCACCCATAAGTAATAGAAACAGAGAAAAGCACACAGATTCGTAATAAAACATGGAACAAGGTACCATAACAAGAATAATACCCCCACCAAGTAATTCCCTACACTAGCGACCCAAACTGACCTTAGCCTTCTGCCCTAATTCGCGTCCTCCAGATCTTCCTATCTAGAGTCATGTCCTCGGTGAGCTGTAACTGCTCCATGTCCCGCTTAATCACCTCATCCCAGTACTTCTTCGGCCTACCCCTACCCCGCCTAAAACCATCCAACGCTAGCCTCTCGCACCTACGAACCGGGGCATCCATGCCCCTCCTCATCACGTGTCCGAACCATGTCAATCGGACCTCCCGCATCTTATATTCCACTGGGGTCACACCAACCTTCTCCCTGATAATCTCATTCCGAACTCTATCCCCTCTAGTCAGCCCACACATCCAACGCAACATCCGCATTTCTGCCACCTTCATTTTTTGAATGTGGGAGTTCTTAACTGGCCAACACTCCGCTCCATACAACATGGCCGGACGGACTACCGCCCTGTAGAATTTGCCTTTAAGCATACATTTCATGCTTGTTTGAGTAGCAACACAGAGTTCTCCAAATATCATGCTAAAAATAGCTTGATATGCATAGCTCCCTAGCTGCGATTCTGCTATTTGCTAGAATAATCTAGGAAGTAGACGAACATTTCCAATGGTAAGAAAGAGTATGGAGAGTGAATACGATATGCAATACTTTGCTTATGTACAACAACAAAGTACCAAGCATTCTAATTCAAGTAGATTAATATCGATGGATCCTTTATTAGTCATTCATTGAATGATCCATAACTGCAGGTGATGGACAACAACATACCAGTGTATTTTTCCACAAGGAGGGATCCGGGGTGGGTAAGTGTACGCAGTCCATACTATTACCTCATATGAAGTAGAGAGGTTGTTTCCGATAGACCCCATGAATTTAAATATCAAGAAGTCCACAATCAAATACGAGAATGGCAACTTCCTTCACAATTATATGCATTTGCTTCTAGGAATTGCTGTGTACAAGTGCAAATGTTTGTGAAACTTACTCTTATGTCACTTGAAAGTACAATATATCCCTTCTTCAGAAAGTTAAATTTCAATGATAATACATTTCTATGACTAAAGAGCTCTAACTAAACATCTGAAACTTCTCGCAAGATTAAATATCAATTCAGCGCGAGCAGAAGAATCTCATATTATTTCAGTAGTTTAGCAGCAACATGTTCTGCAATAGCCATACTGGAAGTTAGGCCTGGTGATTCAATCCCAAACAGGTTGACTAAACCAGATATACCATGAACTTCCTCTCCCTGCAAAACACGCGTTTGAGGGACCGTCAGATTTAGCAGACGGAACTACAACTGAGATAAAACTGATACTGTCAGATTTAGCAGACGGAACTACAACTGAGATATAACTGAAAACTGATTCCGACAATGCTTGTCTGATAAGTTTGGAGAAGAGCCCGATGAGAGTACTTTCTATAACGTGGTCACAGGGAAACACCTGAACCATTAATTTTGTAGCAATTACTGATTAGTTAATCACATGTGATCAGAGTAGTACAATACAGCGATGAAATAGATCTACTACGGAACTTAAGGGACCATTCGGGTTAAAACTCAGAACAAGTTTGATGTGTTACCTGAACAACAAAATCAGTAGGACCCTCTTCTGGACCAGAAAGCTTTGGTCTGATGCCTGCATAACCTGGCTCCAAAGATCCATCCTTCAGACCAGGGTAGTATTTTCTTATCGCTGGGTAGAATTGATTTGCACGGTCTTCACACACAGAGTAATCGAACCTAGAATATCATAAGCACATCATATCTGAGATTAGAACTCTTCTATTCCTATTAGTCTCGTAATGCAAGAAGAGTAACCATTTCCAGCGTTAAACAAATCTTTGGACTGTTCTGCAATTCCATTTTCCATTTTAAGTAGAAAGAATGTAATGGGCTGAAATACTCGAAAGGAGAAGATGCTTTCAAACCTTCCAATATGCAAAAAATTTTGCTTTCAAACCTTCCAATATGCAAAAAATTTACATTATCGGTCTAAATATTCATCACCTACAAATTCTTGAAACAGTAAACTTTTTCACTTTCGTCTATCGGAAACAACCTTTCTACTTCTTCAGAGGTAGAGGTATGGACTGCGTACATCTTACCCTCCCCAGACCTCACTATGTGGGAATACACTGGGTTTGTTGTTGTTGTTGTAGTAAACTTTTCACTTTTCACTTGAAATAGTAAGGAATGCTCAAACTTTTGAGCTTCAGTTGGTGCAAACCAACAAAGATGAAACATCAATGCAATAGCTTGACGTCCATCTCCAGAGATAATAACAAGGACATAACAGAACCTCTTATGGTTCAAGATCCAAGATTACTATAGCCCCCCTCAACCATATCGGGGTGCTTGAAGGATGAGGCTATCAAGGAACATCTTAAAGAATATTGAAAACTTCCTAAATATTAAACCACCAAGTCTACCCACTGAAAAATATACAATCTCAGACAAACTTTAATACAGTTCTTATAAATTTGAACTAACAGAAAGAAAGCTGAAACTAAAGAGTTCAACCATGAGACACAAATTTGGGCATTGATGGGAGAATAAAGAATTTTTAAGCGTCTAAAACATAGAAAGAATGTTAACAACTGATATAGAATTTGCTAGTTTAAGAATCATCATTGTCAAATTTATCCACATAAGAATATCTTAGAAGAATGGCATGAGCTGTTATTATGTGTGCTCGATGAGAACTTACATGTTGAGGAAGCTCGGAATATCATCAATTCCTTTAATCCATTCGACATCAGGACCAAACTTGACTTGGCCATTCAAATCCAAGGTAACATGCACTCCAAGGCCACCGACCTCAGGTATAGGATAAATCAAGTGCTTGAAAGGGGATTTAGTGTTTGAAAGTGTGAAGTAGCAACCACGGGCATATTTAGAAGCAGGAATAATGCTGTCGGGTAGACCTTTAATTCGTTTTGCAATGGCTGGAGCACTTAGACCTGCAGAATTAACTACAAGCTTTGGAATAAGAATTAGTTCAGAGTCCAATTCAGTCCTCCCGTTCCAGTTTGCAAGGGCATCGCTCCCAGAAACATGAATTTGAATTTGATTTCCTTCAATACGACCACCAATAACAGCAGTGTTGTAAGAGAAAGTTGTCCCATGACTTTCAGCTTCGCCCTAAACCCATGGTATGGTCATAATCCTGTCAATATTACATCAATGATTCTAAAAGGTACACAAATAATGATAAATCGAGCTCTTCTAAGTAAAGAGAGTTTTATTCGCAAAGTTCTAAAGAATGAGCTCTTTGGATGTTGATTAACAAGCAGTCAATATGACATAAAATGGTGAGAAGCAATACCACCAATGATAGCATCAAGGAATGGCTATCCACTATTCCCGAGGAAGGAGACCATAAAGCTTTAACGCAATGCAATTCAGGCTCCAGTGTAGTAGCTTCATACCCTTCCATCATTCTCAGACCCTCAACCCCATGTTGAATTCCTCGATTCATGAGAGCACTCAACTTTGGAACCTCCGATAATCCAGTAGCAACTATTAACTTGCCTATCTGCTTGTGTGGAATTTCACGATCTTTGCAATATTTGTAGAGCAATTCTTTCCCTCTAACACAGAAAGATGCCTGCGATAAAATTTGAAAGTTAAAGCTCATGCGAGGAGCCTCCTTGCAGTTGCTCCTTTATAATTTCAAGAAAAGAGATCTACACGTGTTGGATAAAGAGTTTGCATTGAAGTGAGAAAAGATAAGAATGACTATTGTCACTAGAGCATATGCGCTGATATGCATAGTATTGTAAATCAATGTTTTTAAAATTGAATCCAGGGTGAACTCGAAGTTTAGCACTCAAAATGTAGTCATGATAATCAGCACCAGATTGTGCTTGTACTTGACTTGAAATTCAAAATCACGTAAATGTACTCTAATCAGGCTAAGACAACTAGTTTCTCCATGCTGCATTCGATTGTATTCCCAGGTGTAGATGTAAAGAGGAGGAGAATAACCAGTCCGCTAGAACTCAACTTTCACCACCAAAGCATAAGAGACTTAACTGTATCAAAATTCAAACTTCCCATTTATGCTCATTCAGTAGCGATAGGAGCAAGATTACAGCCAGAGATGAGAAACCCGAATGATTAGCAGAATCAAATTTTAACTTTCAATTCATGCTAAATTGGAAATTTTCCGATTTCTGAAACAAGATTAGAGTAGAGGAATACAAGAAACTGGATTAATTAGCGGTATCAAAATCTAAACTTTCACCTTAACTGGGAATGTCTAGGAAAAAGATTAAAGTAGAAGAAGACGAGAAATTGTCAATTCATTAGCAATATCAAATTCAAAGTCTCTTTCATGGTTAATAGAGGATAGTTCTCGCAAAAGACCAAAACTTGATTGTTCAGCAGTATCAAAATTCAAACTTCCAGTTCATGCTTAATGTGAAATGCTCAAAAACAAGATTATTATAAAGTAGAAAATAACACAATAGACTGATTTCTCCCTATATGTTCAAGTCTTGGTGGACAGAGTTAACCCAATGCATGGGAGGTAGCTGGTAGAGCGTACACAGACCTCAGTCCTACCTCATGGAGGTAGAGACTGTTTGATACAAGCCGAATTGGCTCCACTCTTTTGAGATCAATGCTTCAAGGATCACACCTAAGGATCCAAGACTTGGTCGTTCTAGGGAAGCAAATACGTGATTGGAGGATAGCTTGGGAAGGAACTACACTTGATGATATCATCCAAAGGAGTGTTGGACAACATCGAGTTTGGAAGATAGCATGGAGTTTATGAGGTCTAACGAAGCAAAGGAAGAGCATATGTGCCACCGTGTGGCTATTTGGGCTTTTGGGCCCATAGTCTTGAGTATTTGGCTCGTAGGTCACTTTTGGGCCCAATTGTAATAAATAACCTAGGCTATAAATAGGAAGTCTTCTCTTTATTTTAGGGCTAGATGATTCTGGTGAATGTACACTTGAGAGTGTTTATTGAAAGCTTGTTGGGAGCTTTATGGACTTGTGAGAAACATTGGTTGTGAGTGATCCATTTCACTCTCGGTCTTCGTAAGGGGTAAGGAAGGTCTTCAGGTTTAATATACCTTTAGGTTGTCCTCTTTTTATCATTTGCGTTTATCTATCTATATATCTATCTTTTATCCTTGTTTCATTTCTATTATTTCCTTGTTTTTGTTTTCTCATTTCCGTAGTTTCCTCGTGTATCACTGTTTATGGGGAGGTACTAGGTATCCGGTAAAATTAATCGAGATGCCCGCAAGCAAAGAGAACATACAAAAAACTTGATTGACTACCTGTATAATAATTCAAACTTCCAATTATGCTTAATTGGAACTTTTATCAGATAAAAGAAACAAGAAACACGACTAATAAGCAGCAGCAGCAGATTCAAATTTAAGTGCTTAATTAATGGGGTATTAATAAAAATAAAATTTAGACTTCTAGTTAGCTTAATTCTGAATCTTTATCAGCTAAAAAAAAATAGAAACTCGACTAACAACCAATACCAAAATTTGAATCTCAACCAAATGCTTAATGGGATACGCCTAAAAAACAACAAGATTCACAGTAGAAATTAGAACAAAGAAGACAAGAAGAACCTTGAAAGAACTTGTACCAGTCCCAAAAATTGGGGCAGAATCCACAACCAGAACTTCTCTAACATGATTTACACTAAGCTCTTTAGCCACTGCGATGCCCACTATACCTTCCTCAATCACCAAATAGTCAAAAGTAAGTTCTTCGTACGGTTTATCCTCCACACCACTTTGTGGGATTATACACCACTTTAGGCTGTACCTTTTATTCTCATTGTAATCTAGCAATGGTGTATACAAATACCTTATCCTTATTTTACAACAACAAACCCATCATTTAGGTGTAGAATTTGAAACTTATAGAGGCACTCAAGATATAGGACTTATTCAATCCCACTATGATTACTCTTTGTTGACTTGGACTATACATGGAGCCTTGATCATAGACTTAGTATATGTGGATGATTTATTAGTGTCAGAGAGTAGTTTGACTCATTCAAAGAGTAAGGAAAGACCTATAATCCAAATTCAAGACGGACGTAGGTGAGCTTAAATAATTTCTTGGCATAGAATTGATAGGACTTGCTGGGAGTAAACCAGTAGGGACACCTCTTGATTTCAATCACAAGCCCACTACTCATGAGTTTGACAAAGTAGTGAGTCCAGAAACAGCCTTACAGAAAGCTACTTGAAGACAAAGGAGTTCACCAGAGAATAGTTGGGAGGCTTCTGTACCTGATAGGGTTGCCTCAGGGACCTTCTCTTAGACCGTTTTTATTTGCTTTGGTTATGGATGTTTTGACGCGACGCATTCAAAGGGAGGTGCCTTGGTGTATATTATTTGTTGACAATGTTGTACAAATTGATGAGACCTAAGTAGGAGTTAATGATAAGTTGAAGGTTTGGCGACAAACCCTCAAGTCTAAAGGGTTTAGGTTGAACAGGACTAAGACGGAGTACTTGAAATATAAGTTCAGCGCTTCGACGCATGAGGTTGAAGTGGTAGTGGAGTTGGATTCTTAGGCCGTTCGAAAGAGGGATAGTTTCAAGTATATTAGGTCTATACTTCAGAGGAATGGAGAGATTGACGAGGATGTCACGCACCGTATTGGTGCAGAGTGGTTGGAGTGGAGGCTAGCTTCGGGGGTCTTGTGTGATAAGGTGCCTCTTAAGCTTAAAGTAAGTTCTACAGTCGGACTGGCTATGTTGTATGGAGCGGGAGTGCTGCCTCTCACATCCAAAAGTTGAAGGTAGCGGAGATGAGGATATTGAGATAGAAATGTGGACTTACCTAGAGAGATAGGGTTAGAAGTGAGGTTATTCGAGAGAAGGTGGGAGTGGCTTCAGTGGAAAACAAGATGTGAGAAGTGAGGTTGCGACAATTCGGGCATGTGATGAGGAGGTGCACAGATGCTCCAATACGGAGATGTGAGAGGCTGGCTATGGATGATTTTAGTCGGGATAGAGTAGTCCGAAGAAATATTGGACGGAGGAAATTAGGCATGACATGGAGCGGTACCTTGCTAGTTATTCTCTTCAAGAAGACAAACATAAAATATAAAAGAAGACAAAATCAACAATAACATAATCAGTATAATCCAACAATGGTGTATACAAATACCTTGCCCTTATTTTATGAAGAAAAAATAAATAAATAAATAAATAAATAAAATGGAAAACATACATATATTTTAACACGAACACATCATTTAGGTGTAGAATTTGAAACTTCTAGAGGCACTCAATGATATAGGATTTATCCAGTCCCACTATGATCAATCTTTGTTTACTCAGACTATAGATGGAGCCTTGGTCATAGTCTTAGAATATGGGGATGACTTACTAGTGACAGGTAGGAGCTTGATTCATATTCAAAGAGTAAGGAAAGACGTATAATCCAAATTCAAGACGAAGGACATAGGTGAGCTTAAATAATTTCTTGGCATAGAATTGATAGGACTTGCTGGTAGTAAACCAGTAGGGACACCTCCTGAGTTCAATCACAAGCACACTTCTCATGAGTTTGACAAAGTAGTGAGGCCAGAAACAGCGATTTACGGAAAGCTACTTGAAGACAAAGGAGTTTACCAGAGAATAGTTGGGAGGCGTCTGTACCTGAACATGACCAGGACAAATATTTCTTTTGTGGTTTAAGTCCTAAGCCAGCATATGCATGCTCCTAGACAGACTCGAGCAGATGCAACACTAAGAGTAGTCAGATACATAAAGGGGACTCGAGGTCTTGGTCTTTTCATGCCTGCTGATGTTAATCTGAAACTAACAGACTATTGTGATCCAAACTAGGGCTCATTGTTGAGAGAAGGAAGTGAATTACTGGATATGTAGTCAAGCTTGGTGAAGCCATAGTGCCATGGAAATCTAAGAAACCAGAAGTTCTACTGAGGCTGAGTTCAGGAGCATGCCAACAACTGCGGCTGAGAACACTTGGCTAGCTGGTGTATTTAAGGAACTGGGCGTTGTGATTAAATAGAAGGTCATTCAGACACAACATATTGGCACAAAAGAACAGATGGCAGATCTGGACTAAGAGATCGTGCAGACTCAACAATACTATTTGGTTGGCAATCTAGAGATGAGAAAACTGATTTCATCCATTAGCTTGAGGGTGAGTGTAGAAGAATGTGGGGCCAGATAACAATGTAATTAGGTAGTTAATGAGGATTAGTTAGAATAGATCAGTTAGTTAGATATTTTGGTGAATAGGTCAGTTAGCTGTCTATATGTAGACTAGGCAGTTTACGTTTCTACTAGTACTGTTTTATTCAGTTTTACAAGAAAGAGAGCTTTTCCTTTTCTTCTTCTTTCTTCTTCCTCAGAGATGGAGAGACTGTTTCTGATAAACTCGACCAATAAGCAACATCAAAATTCGATTTCTTCTTCCTCAGAGATGTAATTTAAATAGGATTACATAATCAAGGGGTTTGGTAATGTAATATATATTATAGTTGAGGATTACAAAAAGAAAATGCCATATTAGAATTTCCATAACTGCTTTCTCTGCTATGACTGAACCAAGATCCTATTTTGAGGCCAGTAAAACTCTCTATGGGTGGCTGCTAGTGAAGGCTGAACTATCAGCCTTGAAAGAAAAAAATCACACTAGGTCTATTGTAGACTTGCCTCCTGGAAAGGTTCGTTCAGGATCAAGTATCAGGCTTCTGATGCAAGGGAAAGGTATAAGGCTAGGCTTGTTGTCAAAGGCTACTCTCAATAGGAAGGGTTTGACTTCACCGAGACTTTTTCTCTCCCTTGAAAAAATGGTTATTGTTAGGGCAGTTATAGCATTAGCTGCTGCTGCTTGGTATATGTTCCAAATGAATGTTCACAATGAATTCTTACAGGGTGATCTTCTTGAAGATGTCTACATGCATGTGCTTGAGAGGTTTTCAAGCCGGAAGAGTCTCAGGGTGTGTGCAAGCTACACAAATCTCTGTATGGCTTAAAACAAGCACCTAGGCAGTGGAATTTGAAACTTATAGAGGCACTCAATGATACAGGATTTATCCAGTCCCACTACGATCACTCTTTGTTTATTCAGACTATAGATGGAGCCTTGGTCATAGTCTTAGTACATGGACATGACTTGCTAGTGACAGATAGCAGCTTGACTCATATTCAAAGAGTAAGGAAAGACCTATAATCCAAATTCAAGACGAAGGACATAGGTGAGCTTAAATAATTTCTTGGCATAGAATTGATAGGACTTGCTGGGAGTAAACCAGTAGGGACACCTCTTGAATTCAATCATAAGCTCACTTCTCATGAGTTGGACAAAGTGGTGAGGCCAGAAACAGTCACTTACGGAAAGCTACTTGATGACAAAGGAGTTCACTAGTGAATAGTTGGGAGGCTTCTGTACCTGACCATTACCAGGAAAAATCTTTCCTTTGTGGTTTAAGTCCTAAGCCAGCATATGCATGCTCCTAGATAGACTCAAACAGATGCCACACTAAGAGTAGTCAGATACATAAGGGGGACTCAAGGTCTTGGTCTTTTCATGCCTGCGGATGTAAATCTGAAACTAATAGCCTATTGTGATCCAGACTAGGGCTCATTGTTGAGACAAGGAAATTAGTTACTGGACATGTAGTCTAGCCTGGTGACGCCATAGTGCCATGGAAATCTAAGAAACCAGAAGTTCTGCTGAGGCTGAGTTCAGGAGCATCCGAACAACTATGGCTACTTGGCTAGCTGGTGTAATTAAGGAACTGGGAGTTGTGATAGAGAAACCAGTGATTCACAAGAAGCTCATTCAGACACAACACATTGGCACAAAAGAACTGATGGCAGATCTAGACTAAGAGTTTCGTGCAGACCTCAACAATACTGTTTGCGTGGCGATCTAGACATGAGAAAACTGGTTTCATCCATTAGCTTGAGGGTGAGTGTAGAAGAATATAGGGCCAGATGTTGTGTAAATTAATCTATTTAATGATGTAATTAGGTAGTTAATGAAGATTAGTTAGAATAGACTAGGCAGTTTACGTTTCTACTTCTACTGTTCTATTCAGTTTCACACGAAAGAGAGTTTTTCCTCTTCTTTTTCTTTCTTCTTCAAGATTTATATGGCTGAACTCTTTAACAAAATTCAAATTTTAGGCAAATGCTTAATGGGGTACTCATAAAATAAAATTCAGACTTCCAGTTAGCTTAATTGGGAATCTTTATCAGCTAAAAGAAACAAGAAACTCGACTAATAAGCACTATGCATTATCAAAATTCAGACTTTATAGTTAAACGCTTAATAAGGTATTAATAAAAACTAAATTCAGACTTCCAGTTAGCTGAATTACAGCTAAAGAAGACACAAATTAGACCAACAACAACAACATCATATACATTATAGTCCCACAAGTGGAGTCTGGGTTGGGTGGAGTACACGCAGACCTTACCTCAACCTTTTCAGGTAGAAAGGCCGTTTCCAAAAAATCCTTGGCTCAAAGAAAGCAAAAACACAACATTTAAGAAAACATAAGCAGTGTCATAACAGTAGGAAAGTAGAGGCATATGAGACAACTAGTAATAGATAAAATAACAAAAACGCAAAATACTAATGGGGAATTCATAAAACAAAACTCGCACTTGCAGTTATCTTAATTGAGAATCTTTATCAGCCAAAGAAACAAAAATTCGACGACAACAACATATTCAATATAATTTCACAAAGTGACTTGTGGGGTCCAGGTAGGACAGAGTGTTGTTTCAGGTTGTTTTTGATAAACTCAACCAATAAACAGTATCAAAATTCAATTTATAACCTAAAGCTTAAAGAGGTTTGCCTAGAAAACAACATGATTCACAGTATAATCCCACAAAGCATTGTCTGAGGAGGATAGAGTGTACACAGACTTTAGCTCTACCTCAGAGATGGAGAGACTGTAGTGGATAAACTCGACCAATAAGCAATGTCAAAATTCGTTTTTTACCCAAATACTAAAATGGGGTATGCCCTAAAAAAACAACAAGATTCACAGTTAAAAAAAAAAGGACAAGAATTCAAGAAAGAACCTTGAGAGAATGAAGAAGGATGAAAAAGTAACTGCTTGAGTTGGTCGAGAAATGGACAAAGAATCAGACAAAAAGTTAGGGCTTAAAAATAAAAATTGTATTTCTTCAATTTTTCCTTTACTTATAAATATTTAACAATTAGTCATTTGATTATTTAGGCTCAAATGAGGACTTATTAGTCATTCAGGCGTAGGCGAACACCCCAAATAGCAGGGCGTACACCTTAGAAGCCTTTTGGTCCCCCACAATGCCCCTGTGCATTTTTACTGCACTTTGCCCTGAGGCTCGCCTAGTGAATACCTCTGAAAACACTAGTCTTAACTACAATATATATTACATTAACAAACCCCTTGATTTTGTAATCCTATTTAAATTAACGTTTGTATGCTATACCTTGCTAGTTATTCTCTTCAAGAAGACTAACATAAAATAAAAAAGAAGACAAAATCAACATCGTCAACAATAACATGCTCAATGCAATCTGGCAGTGGTGTATACAAATACCTTACCCAAATTTTACAAAGACAAAATAAATAAAGAAAATGGAAAACATATAGTTTAACACGAACACATCATTTAGATGTAGGATCTCAAATCTAGGGAGAATAAAATTATTCTCTTGTGTGTATTATCGTTTTCAATTTTTTTACTAACAATCAGCCATCACAACAATTCTTATAATCTTCCTACAAATAGGGAGAAAATAAAAATCAAAGGTACCTACAATAAAAGAAGTTATACTGAGTTTCAAGTAATTTTTGAAGTTTAGTTTCTCTACCTAAATAAGTAGCACGTCTAGTTGTCAGATGAAACAACTCTCCAGCCCTGCCTCTTGATAAAACATCTCGTATTTTAAAATCAATTTTTCTCAAACGGTGCCTCACATTCTCTAGCTCCGTGCATATCTCGTAAGATTTGCACAGAGTTAGAAGAAGTGATGCACCATTTGAGAAAAATAGATTTTAAAATGTGAGATGTTGTATCAGGAAGCAAAGCTGCAGATTTGCTTCAACTAATAATAGTGCTACTTATTTGAGTCGAGAAAGTGAGCTTGAGACCAAGTTTAACCTCTTTTATCGTAGATTTTTTCCTTATATGTAGGAAGATTATAAGAATTGTTATGATAGTTGTTGTTGGGAAAAACTGAAAAAAAATAATAAACATAAGAGAATAATTTTATTCTCTCTGGATTTGAAATCTTTGTTCAAGTATATGTATGTTTTCCGTTTTATTTTTTATTTTGTCTTTATAAAGTAAGGGTTTTATCTGCGTACACACCATTCCTAGATCTCATTGATGGGATTACACTAAGCATGTTATTTTATTGAAGTTGATTTTATCTTTCTTTTTTACTTTATGTTAGTCTTCTTATGGTTGCACTAGGAATCATGTGAGGACGGTAGGAGGAGATTCGGAGCACTTTCCTGTTTTGACAGGGTTGCACCGGGAATCGTCTCTTAGCCTATTTTTATTTGCCTTGGTGATGGATGTTTTGACATCATGTGTTGTACAAATTAACGAGATCCGGGGAGGAGTAAATGATAAGTTGAAGGTTTGGAGACAGACCCTAAGTCTAAGGGGTTTAGGTTGAGCAGACTACGACTGAGAACTTGGAATGTAAGTTCCGTGATTCGACGCATGAGGCTGACGTGGTAATGGAGCTGGATTCTCAGGTCATTCGGAAGAGAGATAGGTTCAAGTATCTTGAGTCTATGATTCAAGGGAATGGAGAGATTGATAGGGATGTCATACACCGTATTGGTGCAGGGTGGTTGAAGTGAAGGCTCGCTTAGGGTATCTTGTGCGATAAGAAGGTACCTCCTAAGCTAAAAACTAAGTTATACAGTCCGATCGGCTATATTGTATGGAGCGAAGTATTGGCCAGTTAAGAACTTCCACATCTAAAAGTTGAAGGTGGCGGATATGAAGATGTTGAGATGGATGTGTGGACTTACCAAGAGAGAGAGATTTAAAAAAGGTGGGAGTGGCTTTGATGGACGACAAGATACGGGAAGTGAGGTTGTGATGGTTCGGGCATGTGATGAGAAGGTGCACGGATGCTCCAATACGGAAGTGTGAGAGGCTGGCTATGGATGATTTTAGGCGGGGTAAAGGTAATCCGAAGAAATATTAGAGGGATGTGATTAGGCATGACATAAAGCAATTACAGTGGATAAAGCTCCCGCTATGCACAAGGCTCGGAGAAGGACGAAACCACAAGCTCCGCAACCTCATCCTACATTTCTGCAAGAGGTTGTTTCCACGGCTTTGACATGTGGCAGCAACATTACCGACTAATCGATCAATAAGCAATATCAAGACTCAATATTTAACTAAACACTAAAATAGGGTATGCCTAGAAATTAAATTCAAACTTTCAGTAAGCTTAATTGGGAATCTTTATCAGCTACAAAGAAAGACACTCGACCAATAAAACAGCTCACCCGGTGCACTAAATGCACAAGGTTTGGAGAAGGACCGAACTAGAAGCTACACAGCCGCATCCTATATTTCTGCAAGAGGCTGTTTCCACGGCTTTTACACGTGGCAGCAACATTACCAATTAATCAACCAATAAGCAGTATCAAGATTTGATTTTTAACTAAACACTAAAATTGGGTATGCCTAAAAATAAAATCCAAGCTTCCAGTAAGCTTAATTTGATATCTTTATCACCTATAAAGAAAGGCACTCAGATCAATAAAACGGTCAGCCCGGAGCACTAAAGCTTCCCCTATGCACGGGTCCAGAGATAATGAAGAAGGAAGAAGAAGTACCTGCCTGAGTTGGTCGAGAAATGCACAAAGAATGAGACAAAAAGTTAGGGCTTAAAAATAAAAATTGTTTTTCTTTTAGTTCTTAATATTTAACAATTAGCCATTTGAGTATTTAGGCTCAAATGAGGACTTATTAGTCATTCAGGCTTAGGAGAACACCCCAAATAGCAGGGCTTACACATTAGAAGACTTTCGGTCCCCCACAATGCCCCTGTGCATGTTTATTGCACTTTGCCCTGAGGCTCGCCTAGTGAATACCTTTGAAAACACTAGTCTTAACTACAATATATATTACATTAACAAACCCCTTGATTTTGTAATCCTATTTAAATTAACGTTTGTATGTTATACCTTGCTAGTTATTCTCTTCAAGAAGACTAACATAAAATATAAAAGAAGACAAAATCAACATCGTCAACAATAACATGCTCAGTGCAATCTAGCAATGGTGTATACAAATACCTTACCCTTATTTTACAAAGACAAAATAAATAAAGAAAACGGTAAACATACTTATAGTTTAACACAAACACATCATTTAGATGTTGCATCTCAAATCCGGGGAGAATAAAATTATTCTCTTGTGTGTATTATCGTTTGCAGTTTTTTTTTCCAACAATCAACCATCACAACAATTCTTATAATCTTCTCACAAATAGGGAGAATATAAAAATCAAAGGTACCTACAATAAAAGAAGTTATACTGAGTTTCAAGTACTTTTTGAAGCTTAGTTTCTCTACCTAAATAAGTAGCACGTCTAGTTATCAGATGAAACAACTCTCCAGCGCTGCCTCTTGATAAAACATCTCGTCTTTTAAAATCAATTTCTCTCAAACGGTGTCTCACATTCTCCAACTCCGTGCATATCTCGCAAGATTTGCACGGAGCTAGATGATTTAATGCACCATTTGAGAGAAATCGACTTTAAAATGTGAGATGTTGTATCAGCAGGTACCGCTAGAGAGCTATTTCAACTGATAAATAGTGCTACTTATTTGAGTCAAGAAAGTGAGCTTGAAAAAGAGTTTGAGACCAAGTATAACTTTTTTTAATTGAAGATACTTGTGATTGATTTTTATTTTTTTATTATATATAAAAAGATTATAAGAATTGTTATAATAGTTGTTGTTGGGAAAAACTGAAAAAAAAATAATAAACACAAGAGAATAATTTTATCCTCTCTGAATTTGAAATCTTTGTTAAAGTATATGTAAGTTTTCTGTTTTATTTTTTATTTTGTCTTTATAAAGTAAAGGTTTTGTTTGCGTACACACTATTCTCAGATTTCATTGGTGGGATTACACTAAAGGGACGACCCGGTTCATACCTACTCCGTAGGTGTCGGGGAGGGGGGGACCACCTGGCCTCACCTACGCGCCCTCACCCCAGCTTTGCTGGAGGGGCGTTTCGAACCCCCGACCCTGGCACACCACGGTAAGCAAGCTTACCGCTGAGCCAGAGTCATCCCTCATTGATGGGATTACACTGAGTATGTTATTTTATTGACGTTGATTTTGTCTTTTTTACTTTATGTTAGTCTTCTTGAGGTTGCACCAGGGATCAGTGAGGAAGGTAGGAGGAGATTCAGAGCACTTTCCTGTTTTGATAGGGTTGCACTAGGGATCGTCTCTTAGTCCATTTTTATTTGTCTTGGTAATGGATGTTTTAACATCGCGCATTTAAGGAGGAGTGTCTTGGTGTATGTTATTTGTTGATGATGTTGTACTAGTTGATGATATCCGAGGAGGAGTTAATGATAAGTCTGAGATTGGGCGACAAACACTAGAGTCTAAAGGGTTTAGGTTAAGCAAACTAAGACTGAGTACTTGGAATGTAAGTTCAGTGATTCGACGCATGAGGCTGACGTGGTAATGGAGTTGGATTCTCAGGCTATTCGAAAAAGGAATAGTTTCAAGTATCTTGGTCTATGATTCAGGGGAATGGAGAGATTAACGGAGATGTCACGCACCGTATTGGTGCAGGATGGTTGAAGTAGAGGCTCGCTTCAGGAATCTTTTGTGGTAAGGTGTCTTCTAAGCTTAAAGGTAAGTTCTATAGTCTGACCGATTATATGTATAGAGCGGAGTGATGGCCAATTAAGAACTTCCTCATTCAAAAGTTTAAGGTGGCGGATATGAGAATGTTGAGATGGATGTTGGACTTTTCAATAGAGATAAGGTTAGAAATGAAGTTATTCAAGAGAAGGTGGGAGTGACTTTGGATTAAAACAAGATGCGTGAAGTAAGGTTGCGATGGTTCGGGCATGTGACGGGGAGGTGCACGGATGCTCCAGTACGGAGGTGTGAGAGACTAGCTATGGATGATTTTAGACGGGGTAGAGGTAGGCCGGAGAAATTTTGGAGAGAGGTGATTAAGCATGACATGGAGCGGTTACGGCTAACAAAGATCCCGCTATACACAAGGTCCGAAGAAGGACCACAAGCTCCACAGCCTCATCCTACATTTCTGCAAGAGGTTGTTTCCACGACTTTTACATGTGGCAGCAACATTACCGACTAATCGATCAATAAGCAATATCAAGACTCAATATTTAACTAAACACTAAAATAGGGTATGCCTAGAAATTAAATTCAAACTTCCAGTAAGTTTAATTGGGAATCTTTATCAGCTACAAAGAAAGACACTCGACCAATAAAACGGCCCGCCCGGTGCACTAAAGCTCCCGCTATGCACAAGGTTTGGAGAAGGACCGAACCACAAGCTACGCAGCCTCATCCTACATTTCCACAAGAGGTTGTTTCCATCGCTTTTACACATGGCAACAACATTACCAATTAATCGACCAATAAGCAGTATCAAGATTTGATTTTTAACTAAACACAAAAATTGGGTATGCCTAAAAATAAAATCCAAACTTCCAGTAAGCTTAATTGGGTATCTTTATCACCTACAAAGAAAGGCACTCAGACCAATAAAACGGCCAGCCCGGAGCACTAAAGCTTCCCCTATGCACGGGTCCAGAGAAAAACCAAACCACAAAGATTCCCTTTATTCTAAGCAACCTCACTCTACATTTCTGCAAGAGACTACGACCTACTGGTCACGTGGCAACAACATTACCAATTAATCAACCAATAAGCAGTATCAAGATTCAATTTTTAACTAAACACTAAAATGGGTTATACCTAAAAATAAAATTCAAAACTTGCAACAAGCTTTATCGGGAATCTTTATCACCTGAAATGAAAGACATTCGATCAATAAAACGGCCAGCCCAATGCACTGAAGCTTCCCCTATGCACGGGTCCGGAGAAAAACCAAACCACAAAGATTACCTTTATTCTACGCAACCTCACTCAACATTTCTGCAAGAGACTATGACCTTCTGGTCACATGGCAACAACATTACCAATTAATCAACCAATAAGCAATATCAAGATCCAATTTTTAACTAAACACTAAACTGGGGCATGCTAAAAAGTAAAAACCAACAAGATTCATGGTACAAATTAGACAAGAAAAACAAAAAGACAAGAATTCAAGAAAGTACCTTGAGAGAACCAGGAGGATAATAGATGCCAGCATGAATAACTTCACTATTCCTTGAACTTGTACCAGTACCAAATACTGATGCAGAATCCACAACCAAAACATCAATACCATGCCTTACACTAAGTTCTTTAGCTACTGTAATGCCAACTATACCTGCTCCAATAATCAAACAATCCACTTTCTCCTTTGAAATTGATGATGATGAAAATAGGGTTTTGCTTACATTCTTGACTTTTTGGTATACTATTTTTGTTATTGAATTTTTGAGTTTCATCATCTTGGAAAAAATGGATCTAGCTGAGGGATTTGGAATGATAAATCTTTGGGAAAATTTAGCTAGTAGGAAATATTTGGGCATGTAATTAATGTGTAGGAGAAAATATTCAGGCATGTAATTCAATATTTTACCCGTTATGTTTTGCTTTTTTGAGATTAAATTTGCAGGAGAAAATCTATTTGAGAGTTAATGTGTAGGAGAAAATATTTGGACATGTAATTCAATGTTTTACCTGTTATGTTTTTCTTTTTTGAGAGTTAATTTAACTAATCTTTAGAGCAGAATTAAATTAGATTGATTCTAAATTTCAAAATTAAAATTTATGCCCAAAAGCTTAACGAGGTATGCCTAGAAAACAACACGATTCACAGTATAATCCAACAAAGCATTATCTGGGAAGGATAGAGTGTACGCGGATTTTAGCTCTACCTCAGAGATGGATGGAAAGAGTGTTTCTGATGAACTCGACCAACGAGCAATATCAAAATTCGATTTTTAACAAAATACTAAAATGGGGTATGCCTTTAAAAAACAACAAGATTCACAGTTAAAAGAAAAGACAAGAATTCAAGAAAACCTTGTGAGAATGAAGAAGGAAGAAGAAGTACTTGCTTGAGCTGGTCGAGAAATGGACAAAGAATCAGACAAAAGGTAAAAAATGTTTTTCTTCAGTTTTCCTTTTACTTCTGAGTATTTAGCAATTAGTCATTTGAGTATTTAGGTTCAAATTAGGGACTTACTAGTCATTCGGGCTTAGGCGAACACCCCAAATAGCAGCGCCTACACCTTAGAAGATTTTCGGTCCCCCACAACGCCTCTATGCATTTTTGCAGCACTTCGCCCGGAGGCTCGCCTTGTGAACACCTCTGAAAACACTATTCTTAACTACAATATATATTACATTAACAAACCCCTTGATTTTGTAATCCTATTTAAATTAATGTTTGTATGCTATACCTTGCTAGTTATTCTCTTCAAGAAGACTAACATAAAATAAAAAAGAAGAAAAAAGCAACATCGTCAACAATAACATGCTCAGTGTAATCTGGCAATGGTGTATACAAATACCTTAACCTTATTTTACAAAGACAAAATAAATAAAGAAAACGGTAAACATACTTATAGTTTAACACGAACACATCATTTAGATGTTGGATCTCAAATCCAGGGGAGAATAAAATTATTCTCTTGTGTGTATTATCTCTTTCAGTTTTTTCCTAACAATCAACCATCACAACAATTTTTATAATTTTTCTACATATCGGGAGAAAATAAAAATCAAAGGCACCTACAATAAAAGAAGTTATACTGGGCGTCAAGTAATTTTTGAAGCTTATTTCTCTGCCTAAATAAGTAGCACGTCCAGTTATCAAATTAAACAACTCTCCAGCGCTGCCTCTTGATAAAACACCTCGTATTTAAGAGTCAATTTCTCTCAAACGGTGTCTCACATTCGCCAGCTCTGTGCATATCTCGCAAGATTTGCACAGAGCTATAGGAAGTGATGCACTATTTGAGAGAAATAGACTTTAAAATGTGAGATGTTGTATCAGGAGGTACCGTTGGAGAGTTGTTTCAACTCATAAGTAGTGCTATTTATTTGAGTCGAGAAAGTGAGCTTGAAAAAGATCTTGAAACCAAGTACAACTTTTTTTATCGTAGATACTTGTGATTGATTTTTGTTTTTTTCCTTATATATAGGAAGATTATAAGAATTTTTATAATAGTTGTTGTTGGGAAAAACTGAAAAAAAATAATAAACCCAAGAAAATAATTTTATTCTTTCTGGATTTGAAATCTTTGTTAAAGTATATGTATGTTTTCTGTTTTATTTTTTATTTTGTCTAAATAAAGTAAAGGTTTTGTCTACGCACACACTATTCCCAGATCTCATTGGTGGAATTACACTGAGTTATTTTATTGACGTTGATTGTCTTTTTTTCACTTTATGTTAAGTCTTCTTGAGGTTGCACCAAGGATAGTGTGGGATGGTAGGAGGAGATTCAGAACACTTTTCTGTTTTGATAGGGTTGCACTAGGGATCGTCTCTTAACCCATTTTTATTTGCCTTGGTGATGGATGCTTTAACGCCGCGTATTCAAGAAGAGGTGCCTTGGTGTATGTTATTTGTTGATGTTGTTGTACTAATTGATAAGACCCAGGGAGGAGTTAATGATAAGTTGGAGGTTGGGCGACAAACACTAGAGTCTAAAGGGTTTAGGTTGAGCAGACTAAGACTGAGTACTTGGAATGTAAGTTCAGTGATTCGACGCATGAAGCTGACGTGGTAATGGAGCTGGATTCTCAAGGCATTCGAAAGAGGGATAGTTTCAAGTATCTTGGTCTATGATTCAGGGGAATGGAGAAATTGACAGAGATGTCAAGTACCGTATTGGTGCAGGATGGTTGAAGTGGAGGCTCGCTTCAGGAATCTTATGTGGTAAGAAGGTGTCTCCTAAGCTTAAAGGTAAGTTCTATAGTCCGATCGTCTTTGTGTATGAAGCGGAGTATTGGCCAGTTAAGAACTTCCACATCCAAAAGTTAAAGGTGGCGGATATGAGGATGTTGAGATAGATGTGTGGACTTATCAATAGAGATAGGGTTAGAAATGAGGTCATTTGAGAGAAGGTGGGAGTGACTTAGAAGGAAGACAAAATGCGGAAAGTGAGGTTGCGATGGTTTGGGCAGGTGATGGGGAGGTGCACGGATGCTCCAGTACGGAGGTGTGAGAGGCTAGCTATGGATGGTTTTAGACGGGGCAGAGGTAGGCCGAAGAAATATTGGAGGGAAGTGATTAAGCATGACATGGAGCGGTTACGGCTAACAAAGCTCCTGCTATACACAAGGTCCGAAGAAGGACCGAACCACAAGTTCCACAGTCTCATCCTACATTTCTGCAAGAGACTGATTCCACGACTTTGACACGAAGCAGCAACATTACCACTTAATCGACCAATAAGCAATGTCAAGATTCGATGTATAACTAAACACAAAAATGGGGTATGCCTAAAAATAAAATTTACAACTTCCAGCAAGATTACTTGGGAATCTTTATCAGCTACAAAGAAAGATGCTCGACCAATAAAACGTCCCGCCCGATGCACTAAAGCTCCCGTTGTGCAAAAGGTCCGGAGAAAGACCGAACCACAAGCTTCGCAGTCTTATCCTACATTTCTACAATAGGTTGTTTCCACGGCTTTTACACGTGGCAGCAACATTACCAATTAATCGATCAATAAGCAGTATCAAGATTCGATTTTTAACTAAACACTAAAATGGGGTATGCCTAAAAATAAATTCAAACTTCCAGTAAGCTTAATGGGGAATCATTATCAGCTACAAAGAAAGACACTCAACCAATATAACGGCCAGCCCGATGCATAACGCTGCCCCTATGCACAGGTCCACAGAAAAAACAAACTAAAAAGATGCCCTTTATTCTACGCAGCCTCACCCTACATTTCTACAAAAGTCTATGACCTCCTTATCACGTGGCAGCAACATTACCAATTAATCGACCAATAAGCAGTATCAAGATCCAATTTTTAACTAAACACTAAAATGGGCTATGACTAAAAATAAAATTCTAAACTTCCAGCAAACTTAATTGGGAATCTTTATCACCTAAAAAGAAAAGACACTCGATCAATAAAACGGCCCACCCGGTGCACTAACACTCCCCCTATGCATGGTTCGGAAAAAAACCAAACCACAAAGATTTCCTTTATTCTACGCAACCTCAACCTACATTTCTGCAAGAGACTACGACCTCCTTATCACGTGGCAGCAACATTACCAATTAATCGACCAATAAGCAGTATCAAGATTCAATTTTTAACTAGACACTAAAATGGGATATGCCTAAAAATAAAATTCAAAACTTCCAGCAAGCTTAATTGGGAATCTTTATCACCTAAAAAGAAAGACACTCGATCAATAAAACAGCCCACCCGATGCACTAACACTCCCCCTATGCACGGGTTCGGAGAAAAACCAAACCACAAAGATTCCCTTTATTCTACGCAACCTAAACCTACATTTCTGCAAGAGACTATGACCTCCTTATCACGTGGCAGCAACATTACCAGTTAATCGACCAATAAGCAAGTATCAAGATCCAATTTTTAAATAAACACTAATATGGGATATGCCTAAAATTAAAATTCAAACTTCCAGTAAGCTTAATTGGATACCTTTACCAGCTATAAAGAACGACACTCAACCAGTAAAACAGCCCACCTGGTGCACTAACACTCCCCCTATGCATGGGTTCGGAGAAAAACCAAACCACAAAGATTCCTTTTATTCTCCGCAGACTCAACCTACATTTCTGGAAGAGGCTACAACCTCCTGATTACGTGGCAGAAACATTACCAATTAATCGACCAATAAGCAGTATCAAGATCCAATATTTAACTAAACACTAAAATGGGGTATGCCTAAAAATAAAATTCAAACTTGCTTAATTAGGAATCTTTATCAGCTACAAAGAAAGACACTCGACCAATAAAACAGCCCGCCCGGTGCACTACAGCTTTTCCTATGCACGGGTCCACAGAACACTAATAAGCAATATCAAGATTCGATTTTTAACTAAACACCAAAACGGGGTATGCCTTTAGCTTATTGGGTATCTTTATCAGCTATAAAGAACAAAACTCGACCAATAAAATAGCCCGCCCAGTGCACTAAAGCTTTTCCTATGCACGGGTCTAACGAAAAACCAAACCACAAAGATTCCCTTTATTCTACACAGCCTCACCCTACATTTCTACAAGAGACTACGACCTCCTGGTCACGTGGCAACAACATTACCAATTAATCAACCAATAAGCAGTTTCAAGATCCAATTTATAACTAAACACTAATATGGGATATGCCTAAAAATAAATTCAAACTTCCAGTGAGCTTAATTGGGAATCTTTATCAGCTATAAAGAAAGACACTCAACCAATAAACTCCACTCCCCCCCCCCCTTTTGCACTAAAGCTTCCCCTATGCAAGGTCCAGAGAAAAACCAAACCACAAAGATTCCCTTTATTCTAGAGAGCCTCACCCTACATTTCTGCAAGAGGCTCTCCTGGTCACATGGCGACAACATTACCAACTATTTAACCTATAAGCAGTATCAAGATTCGATTTTTAACTACACACTAAAATGGGGCATGCTAAAAAGTAAAAACCAACAAGATTCACAGTACAAATCACACAAATAAAAAAAAAAAAAAAAAGACAAGAATTCAAGAAAGTACCTTGAGAGAACCAGGAGGATAATAGATGCCAGCATGAATGACTTCACTATTCCTTGAACTTGTACCAGTCCCAAATATTGATGCAGAATCCACAACCAAAACATCAACACCATGCCTTACACTAAGTTCTTTAGCTACTGTGAGGCCTACTATACCTGCACCAATAACCAAACAATCAACTTTCTCCTTTGGAATTGATGATGATGAAAATAGGGTTTTGCTTATATTCTTGAATTTTTGGCATACTGTTTTTCTTATTGAGTTTGTGAGTTTCATTGTCTTGGAAAAAAATGGATAAAAATTAAGATCTATGTTTAGGAGGAAAATGAAATATTTATGTGTAGACAGTATTTACAAAGAAAAAAAAAATTGAGTGTAAACTAATAATCTTTCACTAGTTGTAAATCTGCCTATTAATAACATGTAAGTAAATCTATGAAGATGAAGGTCATGACATATTTAAAAAAAATAACCTAATATTTTTATTTTTATCAAAATTAAACTTGATCCTCAATCACTTCATCAACTTGACACGGATTTTAAGAAAAATAAATAAAAATCAAATTTTATTAACTTGACATGACTTTTAAGAAAAAAAATAAATAAATAAATTTTGTGATCTTAAATGGTCTACTTTTTTTTTTTGGATCGGTGATGATGAAAATAGGGTTTTTTTTACTCTTGAATATTTGGTATACTTTTTTTGTTATTGAGTTTGTAAGTTTCATCGTCTTAGAAAAAATGGATAAAAAATTTAGATCTATGTTTAGGAGGAAAAAGTAATATTTATACGTAAACAAAGTATTTACATAAAAAAATACAAAACTTTTAAAATTTGTGTATAAAATAATAATCTTTCAATATTTATATGGTTGTAAATCCATCTATCAAAAAAAATTAACCTAATATTGATTCTCAATTACTTCATTAACTTAACATGACTTTTAAGGAAAAAAATTAAAAATCAAATTATGTGATCTTAAACCGTCTACTTTTTCCTTTGGATCGATGATGATGAAAATAGGGTTTTACTTATAATTTTGAATATTTGGTATACTGTTTTTATTATTGAGTTTGTGAATTTTATCATCTTGAAAAAATGGATAAAAAATTAAGATCTATGTTTAGGAGGAAAAAAAAATTATGTGTATAAAAAGTATTTAGAAAAATTCACAAAATTTTTAAAATTTATGTATAAAATAATAATCTTTGAATATTTATATGACAGTAAATTTGCCTATCAATAACATGTATTAGGTAAATCTATGAATGTCATGGCTAATTTAAAAGAATTACCTAATGTTTTTATTTTCATCGAAATTAAACTTGATTTTCGATTACTTCATTAACTTGACACGACTTTTAAGAAAAAAAATTAAAAATCAAATTTTGTGATCTTAAACAATCTACTTTTTCCTTTGGATCGTTGATGATGAAAATGGGTTTTTGCTTATATTTTTGAATATTTGGTGTATTATTTTTGTTATTGAGTTTGTGAGTTTCATCATCTTGAAAAAAATGGATAAAAATTAAACTCTATGCTTAGGAGAAAAACAAAATGTTTATGTGTAGGCAATTCAGCTATTTTACGTAACTCTTTTTGACTTGACAAAACACTTACGAAAAGAAATTGAAATTTGTATCTAAAATAATCTTTGAATATTTATATGGTTGCAAATCTATCTATCAATAACATGTGCTAGGTAAGTCTATAAAGGTTACGACAGATTAAAAGAAAGTACCTAGTAGTTGAACTTGATTCTCAGCCACTTCATTAACTTGACACGGCCTTTCAGAAAAAGGATCGAAGAAAATTAAAAAAATTGTGATCTTAAACGGACCGATTTTTCCTTTGAAATTAATGATGATGAAAACGGGGTTTTGCTTATATTCTTGAATTTTTGGTATAGAGTTTTTGTTATTGAATTTGTGTGTTTCATAATCTTGGAAAAATGGATCTTATATAGGCATTTGGAATGATAAATCTTTGGAAAAATTTAGCTAGTAGAAAATATTTTGGCATGTAAACAATATGTGTAGGAGAAAATATTAGGCATGTAATTTAGTATTTTACAAAATATTTAGGCATGAAATTCACTATTTTACCTGTTATACTTTATTTATTTGAGATTTAATATGTAGAAGAAAATGTCTAGGCATGTAATTCAATGTTTTACTTATTATGTTTTGCTTTTTTAGATATGTAGAGGGGAATATTCGACATGTAATTCAATATTTTACCTGTTATATTTTATTTTTTGAGATTCAATATGTAGGAGAAAATATTTAGGCATGTAATTCAATGTTTTACCTATTATGTTTTGCTTTTTTAGATATGTAGGGGGGAATATTCGACATGTAATTCAATATTTTACCTGTTATATTTTATTTTTTGAGATTTAATATGTAGGAGAAAATATTTAGGCATGTAATTCAATGTTTTACCTATTATGTTTTGCTTTTTTAGATATGTAGGGAGAAATATTCGACATGTAATTCAATATTTTACCTGTTATATTTTATTTTTTGAAATTTAATATGTAGGAGAAAATATTTAGGCATGTAATTTCAATGTTTTACCTATTATGTTTTACTTTTTTAGATATATAGGAGGAAATATTGGACATATAATTTAATATTTTACTAATTATGTTTTGATTTTTGAGAGTTAATTTAATTTATCTTTGAAAATAAATTAAATTAGATTGACTCTAAAATTCAAAATTAAAATTTTTATATTTGAAGACTATACGAAAAATATTATAAATTGCAACTTTTCTTATCTTAATACGATGAAAAAATATATTTTAATATTAGTTAAAGTTTATTTAATTTGACTTTCAAAAGGTAAAATATGGCAAGTGCACGAATAGAATAAAATATTACTCTCTTTATTTTAATTTTTGAAAAGTAAAATGTGACGAGTAATATTTCATCATCTTGGGAAAAAGAATCTAATAGTGGGATTTGGGATGAAATCTTTTTGGGAAAATTTAGCTAGCTCTATGCGTAGGAGAAAATATTTGGGCACATATTTCAATTTTTTACCTGTTTTGTTTTGTTTTTAGGAGTTAATTTGACTAATATTTACAGCTAAATCAAATTAGATTAATAAAATAAATTCAAAAATAAAATTTATATACATGAAAACTATATAAAAAATACTATAAGTTGTGATTTTTTGTTATCAATATGATTAAAAAATGCATTGTAAAATATTGGTTAAAGTTATATAGTTTGACTCTAAAAAAATAAGATGTGATAAGTAAAAATAAACAAATGAAATAAGCTATTACTCTCTTTATCTTAATTTTTGTTTATTTAATTTTACTTAGCATAACATTTAAGAAAGTAAAAATCTAAGAAAGTGAAACTCGATACAAAGATTTAATGGTCATATACATTAGTGATTGTTACAGATTACAACAAAGTTTTTTCTCTTTTTTTAAATTCAGTGATTAATTAATGTCGAAAATAATGCGATGATAATGATGTCCGAAGGCGCGAGATTTGTACAGAGTTGAAGAATATGAGGCACCAATCTGAGTGAAATTGAATTTCAAATGTGAGATGTTATATTAGCTCGTACATTGATCTGTAAAATCATTTATAAACAGGTTGGAGCTTTTAATATACAAGTTTAATTTTTATCATATAAAATTTTCTTTATAAAATAGTATACAAAGTTGAATATTTTTAATAGTTCATTATAAAATGATATGATAATATAGAAAAAGTTTTGTTGTATAAGTGGTGCAAAAAAATGTGATACTACCTAAATTGGTGATTTTCATGTGTTTGTTCTGATTAATAACAAACTCTTTTAACCTTTGTTATTTTTAGGAAATTCTTATCATATTTATTTATTTATTTATTTACCCACTACTTAAATTAATTACGTAAGATATCATAATAACTTCAGATGTATGTTTGTAACCTTCGAATGTTATAACCGCATGATGTATTTATATTTCCAATTTATCAGTATTTATAATATATTTGTGTCGGATACATGTGATAAATCTGAGACAAAATCATATATTGTGTCTACGATGTATCCGCCTCAACATGCAATGAGATATTATATAATGCTGAAAAGTGATGGGAGAGGGAGTATATTAGTGAAATTTATATTATTTACCTTTATTTTTAATATAAAATAGTACTATTTGAGTAATTCTCCCTTAGTGTTGTCTATCACTAAAGGCAAACTAGTCAAATATTAAACCTTGGATGTTAAAAATAAATAGGTTAACAGAATTGTTACAAAAAGTTTAAAAGAAGGCAAGTATAATATCACAAATCACAAGAAATGCTAATATTATAGAATCAAACATGAGATAAAGTCTATCAAATCATCGCGTATAACAAAAATATTTTATGATATACATTAGCACAATCGTTGTTTTTCTCTTTTTAATTAAGGGTGTGTTCAGTTAGAGAAATGTTTTCCAAAATTTTCAGGTTCGCTCTTGGAAAAATATTTTTCAAATGGATCAGACTTGTTTTCCTTCAATTTAAGAAAAACATCGACTTCCTTATTAAAAATAGGGAAAACATTTCCCTAAATTCTTTTTCGCTGACTTCACCACCCCTACCATCGATCACCACCTAATCCACCCAAATATCCCGACCCCTAGCTCCCCAACATAATGCGACCCACACCGCCCTTGATCGGTTGTGACTCGACTTGGTATCACCTGATCTAAGACCCATCTCGACAACCTAAGACCTGACCCAGGACTCGATCCCAACTTAACTTTAACTCAAGATTTATCGTCTGATCTGAGACTCAACCTTGACCCAAAATTCAACACTTAGTCCATGACCTAACCCGCAATTTCGATCTGAGACTCGCTCCCAACTTGGATACTTGTCCAAGTTACGGATTAGTGTCAAGTTCAAATCTTGAAGTCGGGATCGAATTTTAGGTTCGTATTAGGTTGCGGGTTGGGTCCTTCATTGGGATGGGATATAAATCTAACCTGAGGTCATATTATTTGCTTAGGTTAGACCTAAATACCTTTAGAATATTATTTTCTCCTGACCAAAAAACAAAATTTAAAATCTACTTATTTTAAGAAATATTTTTTTAAGAAACATTTTTGATGAATAGATTCTCCTTCATACCCAACACATCCTAAGTCGTCTTCGTATTTGTCTTCACTCTCTTATTCCTTTTACTTCCACTAGATACAGGAGTCTGTGCTAACACGGATTCAATATATGTTACTTTTTTGTCTCAATTTATGTGACATTGATAAAATTTTGAGAAAAATGAAATTTATTTTATATGTTTTTAAAATATTTTAAATTATTATTTATTTTATTTTATAATACACATTATGTAATTTCAAATATATAAATTATTGAAAAGACCTTTTTAATTATTGTAACGCCTTTTCAATAATCTAATAGTACTTATCTTAGTTCCTTTTTAAAATATGAAACATTACAATAAAATCAAACTAATTTTATTCACCAATTGTAAACACATTTACTTAATTTGCTCACAAATGTTACTTCTAGTATACTTTACTACTATATACTCCTTCCATTCACTTTTATTTGTCGTGTTTCGCTTTTAAAGAGTTAATTTTACTGATTTTCGATGCTAAATTGAATTAGATAAATTCAATATTATAAATTAAAATTTGAATATTTCAAAACTATACGAAAAATGATACAAATTTTAATCCTTCTCATAATAGCTCTCTTTTTTGTAATACGGGAGAATGAGAAGGGCGAATTGGTCAATTCCTCTCATGATCTTAAACACCTCTCATTCTTCTTTATTAATATTCGTAAAATAAGCAAAATAGATAAACAATTTTTTTTTTTAAAAAAATAAAAGATAAAATAATTAAGTACCTCCCAATCCTTGAAAATCCAAGCATATTATGGCACCTTATTTAATAACTCATATATTGAAAATCCAAGTTTATTATGGTAGGTTCTTTATGAAATCAAGATCATAATCCACTATAAATATCTGAGCCTTCACATTTTATTTTCATAACATTTTACATAGAGTTAGCACTACCCACTAAGGTTGGTTTATTTTCACATTTTAATTGTTAATCCATTTCATAATGAATGCTGTTTTACCTGCTTATTATATTTTACATTAATATAGTTTCTATATAGTTAGGTTAAACCTTTATATAATAGTAAAGTATTATTTGTGTGATATTTGATTATTATAGAGTGAAAAATCAATTTCAAAGAAAACTTGATTACTATAGTGAATGGTTAATAAAGGGAAATTCGATAGTAATAACTATTTTTTTCTTACTTTATTTTTTCAGTGATTCATTAACATCGAAAAATGGCATCATTGCCTAATGACGATGGCGTTGATAAGAGGCGTGAGATTTGTACTAAGCTAGAAAATTTAAGACATAATTTGATTGATTTGGAACGTCGCATAGAGGATGCTAGATCACAAGGCAAGATTCTTTTGGCGTCTGCATTGATAGAGAGGCGTGCTGCTTATTTGATGAGAGAAGCTCATCTTGAAAATGAACTAGAAACCAAGTACAATTTTGCTTATCGGAGATACCTTTGATTTTTATAGGAAGACAATACGAATCATATGTTAGCTGATGTTGAAAAAAAAAAAGAATCGATTTAATTCGTTTCTTATGTAACCATTGGTACTATTGGATTTTAATTAGAATATGCACAAAATAATAAAATTTAATTCTATGTTAACGTACTTGTATGTTTAATTTCTATTTTCTTTTATTTACTGTCTTTATAAAGTAGGGATAAGATCATAAATATTGTGTTGGACTCAACCTCATAAGTTAGTTTATGATGTGAGAATTATTTAAATTCATAAAAAAAGAGTTACTAGTCATCTACATGATAATGAAATGTAAGATTAATGTTATGGAGTTAACTCTGAGAACAGATCTCAAATTACCCATATTTATTGAGGAAATGAACAAAAATCTAAACTTTCTAAGTGTATCTTATCATTACTAAAGGTTAATTAATGAAATATTTATTTTTTTGTATTCAAAAAAATAAAAGGGAGCTAAGTGTAATATTATAAATCACAAGAAATGCTAGTGCTATAAAATCAATTCCAATAAAAGTCTGTGAAATAACTTCATATCACAAAAATATTTTATGATATATACCAACTTACTGTTCTTTCTTCCTAAATATGGGCATATTTTAAATGAAGGAATGTTTCTGATTGATTTTTCATGTTCAGTTGGCTTAAATATTTTTAAAAATGTCATTCAAATGAATTTTATTTTTTTAATTAAAAAAAATGACTTCCTTTCCTATTAAAAGTAGGAAAACATTTTCTAAAATTCTTTTTCAACTTCACCACCCCACTCTCACCCCCATCTCACCACCCAATCCACCAAATGACCCGACCCATAGTCCCTCAACCCACCACCTCATAATGCGAACCACCCCACACTTGACTGGGCGGGACTTGACTTAGAATCGTCGGATTAGAAGCTCTCTCGAACTTGGAATCCAACCCCATATCTTGACCATAACCTCAGATTTAATACCGGTCCAAGACCCCTCTCAATCTGTGACCTGACCTCGACCCAAAACTTCACTTTTAGCTATGAGTTAACCCCGACTTTAACTTTAAAACTGATCCCACCTAAAGACTAGACCAAAGATAGGTTAGTGTCGAGGTTAGGTTCCAAGTTGGTGCCAAGTCTAGACCGGGTCCATCATTGAGTTGGCACATGAGTTCAAATCTAAGATCATTCATTATATTTGACATATCAAAATGTTTTTGAGATAATGTTTTCTTCTTACTAATAAAATATCAGAAAATATATAAAATTTTACTTGTATAGTTTTCCTTCATACTAAACACACCCAAGTCCCCTTCATATTTGTAATTGTCGTCACTCTCTTGTTCCTTGTAATCTATCTATTTCATATTATTGGACTTTTGTTGACTTGACACACTCTTTTAGAAAATTTTAATAAGATATTTTTCTAAACTAATCTTATTGATATTACTGTGAAAATCTAAATTTAACTACTATATACCACTTTGTATATTATTTAATATCAAGAGTAGAAAGAAAAAATATGATAAAAAAATTTTGATCTCATCAATTGAATAAGAAAATTAAAATAACTATTTTAAATATAAAAGTTAAGTAATGAAATGGAGGAAGTACAATTCTTTAAACAAGAATAGATATTTTTTAAAAAGTGTTTCTGAGTGTATTTTTCTCCAAAATGCTTCTTGGGGAAAAATTACTTTTCTTTTAGCTTCTAAAAACTAACTTATGCTACTTTCAAAAAATATTTATTTTCTTCCAGAATTTTGGCTGACGTCTCATTTATTTGAGATAAGTACTTCTTTAAAAAAAAATCAAACAAAAAGATAATTAGTCAAGCAAGTTATTAATATCCAAGACCTTCATTTTTTTTATTTTTTTATTACAATTGTAGACCCTCTGTGAAAGATTTTGGAGAAGTGATTTGAACTTTTTGCGCGTCATTAAAAACATTCGCAATTGACAAAATTTTCAATTTTAAATAATCAAAAATTACACGTGCGGTCAAACTAGTTTTTTAAAAACTGTTTCTAAGTGTATTTTTTCTCCAAAATGCTTTTTGGGGGAAAATTACTTTTTTTTAGCTTCTAAAAAATAACTTATGCTACTTTCAAAAAATATTTATTTTCTCCCAAAATTTTGGCTGACGTCTCATTTATTTTAGATAAATACTTCTTTAAAAATATCAAAACAAAAAGTTAATTAGTCAAGCAAGCTATTAATACCCAAGACCTTCACATTTGTTTTTACAATCATAAACCCTCTCTAAATACTAATGCCTCTAACATTTTATTTCAGTATATTTTACATATAGTTAGACATCACTTCACTGGGGTTAGTTTTTCTTTTGCTACTTATATTACTTTCCATTAATTGTTCTTATTAGAATAATGCTGTATATTTATATAGGTCAAACCTCTCTATAACTTCATTTGTTATAGAGAGATCTAACTGTAACAATTAATTTTTTCGTATTGTGATGCGGGAAAAACAAGAGAAACATGAAACAACTCCAAAACAGTCCACTAATCTGAAGGATTTGAGGACTAAGATGGAGACCACTCTCGGATTCGCTACAACCACACAATAATAAGATAAAGAGGTGTGTTTTCAACACCAAAACAGCCACAATACACAATGAACAAAATGAACACAATGATTACAAAATTCAGATTCAACAAAGACACAAAACAGTCCACTACAAATCTGAAATGTAAAGATAGATAGATAGACCAAATGAGACAATAATATTAACAACCCAATAATTGTTACAGTCTTGGACCTTTAATACTACACACAACACTAACCTATCTCCTACGTAGGAACAAAAGGGGCCTTGATCTCTCAATGCACCCAACGTTTCCAAGCATGAATCCAACACGAGAGATTCCACCCTCAAGTTGAAAATTCTAGTTACATGAATTTCGGATATGGGAGCCTTTCTCATAAGAGAGAAATGTTTCTAAGTGTGATACAACATCAATATTCAGCCAAGTCTAATGAATGAAACCCTAGAAGGTTGTATTTATACTGTATTACAAGAATAGTGTAAAATGTCCAAAATGACCCCTTAGTCAAAGTCTTCAAGTGGGCTCCCTTGGAGTGCATTGTATGGACTGATTTTGGAGCCTATTTAGGTCTTCCTTTGCACTTCATATGTACACTCCAAGTCTCGGGTCAATTCACTCTCGCACTCACCCACCTTAGTGGTCGTACCTGTATCATCCTCCCCTTCTTGAAAAGGATTCGACCTCGAATCCGCACCTTGCAAAATCAAAACAAAAGACAAACAAGCACACATCCTCATAGAATAAGGGTTAGGGTTAGTGCAACAAAAATCAATCTAACAAATAACATCATCATGCTAAGGTGGTACACACTTGAAGTACAAGCAAGAATCCTTTGGGTTGATCGTGAAAAGCTTAGTACAAATGTCACAAAGGAAGTGGCTATGACGAACATCAATAAATAATGATCATGGGCCGAGACAACTCCTACCATACCCTAAGATGGTACCGGGATCGAATGGGAGAAGTAGCCATGGACATGGGTTTCGGCCACTCTCACTTTTCCCTAAGGTGTCGTCCTCAAAATTAGGCATACCCTCTAGATCATTAGTGGAAATATCATGAGCACAAAGAGGGTAGAGAAAGGTGTCACACAAGCTAACTTCAGCTATGGTGTCCTTATGCATGTACTCACTAGCTTCAAGTCGATCACCACTAGTATGCTCAATATAGGAAACACATAAAGAAGAAGTAGATGGAATTTCTAAGCATGCACCACCTTTTATTTCAAGAGAATAATCCCCACATAGATATAAATCACCATGGGCAGCAAAGGAATCATTCACAAAAATATTTTTACAAGAACAATCATATTTCGGGTTTCCCATGTAATCAAGCAAATCATGGTCATCTTCACCCGATTGACTATTCTTTTTCAAGACTACACATTTTCTACCCTCAAGAGCACTCTCATCTTCTAAGAAGAGATTTCCATCTTGAGGAGAAATGTTGTCACACCATAGTGGGTTAGTATATAGGTTATAGCTTCCAAGACAAGCCATTCCGTTAACATCACTTGCACCACTAGGTTCATTAGGAGTAAATAAACTATCTTCAAACAAGACATTGTGCCTAAAAAGTGAATGATCTAACCCCCAGATAGATTTGGAACTTTCACTCTCTAAGGAATCATTATCAAGTTTCAAAGATATGTCAAGCACATGATTAACCCTACGAGCCAAGCAAACATTAGCATCTTTACAACAACATAGGATCATAGGTTCACTCCTTTTTCCTTGGCCAACATCTTTAAATCCTTCACTCACTTGAGATTCATTAATCACATCACGCATATCCTCAAGTGGTGGGCAAGTTTTACTCACAAATTGGGCAGCAACTTCCTCCGGGAAGCTCTCAATGCAAGGTGCTTGGACAATTGGATTTTGTGGGTAGAGTTTGGGTAGCAATTGACGTATAATTTCAATGTGCCATTTCATATCTTCAATACTGTCATTGATACGATCACATGGGGCATTAAAATTATGGGCAGCCATTGTACCTAACAAAAAGACACAATAAACAAAGAAAACAAACAAACTTGTTAGGTCAAAAATGCCTCACCACACTCTCACTCTCGGTTTTACCTCACATTTGGTTTCACAAGTGTTGAAAGCTGGCTTGTACTTCGTGAGTGATTGAGTGTCGAGTCTACTCTTGTCCGGGAATAGATTTTTGTTTGAAACTCAAACGAAATCTTGTAGGACTTGAGTCAAGAACTAACAACGAATTCAAAAAGATAAAAGTACACAACAAACATAAACACGAACAAATGAACACAAAACTAACTTACAAGCTAGTAGGAGATTACTAGGTTGTCAATTAGTGTTCGAACCAACAAACGAACTAAGAGACAATTAAATGAAATTAAGAAATCTAAAATTTGAGCCAAAATTATTACATGAACAGTAAAAAATGATGATGTGGCAGTCACGTATTGGTTGCGGTTTCTCAATTTTATATTTCAATTTCAAGTCTTGGTCCCATTGTAATTTGGGAAGGATGACAATTGGTTTTGGAGGGAAAACACAAGTCTTGAATCTCTACAAGTCCACTCTTAAAAGGATGACTTTTGTCTTGTACTAGTCCCACAAGACAAGGTTCTTGAAACAAGAAAAAGTTGTTTGTCCCAAAACACAAGGTTCTTGAAATAAGAAAAAGTTGAAAAGTAGAAGTCTAGTCTAGGGAGTGTTGGGAAATGGTTGATAAAGTCTTTTGTGGTTGTAGGAAAAGTCTTTGAGCCACAAGTCTTACACCTTAAATCTTGGATTTATGCCTTGCAAGACTAACATCAATTCACACTCTCTTTCTTCAACTTATAGGATCAACAACCACCTTTTCTTCAACAACATATAGAGATGGTGAAGAACACCAAGAACACAAACTTTGAGTCTTGAAGTTCTAAGGTTCAAGTTGGACCCCAAACATCAAAAACACTTTTCCAAGCTTAAAATTCACGACACAATCTCAACAATAAACGTTCAAACCTTGAACCAACAACACACCACACGTCCAAAATAGTACAAACTTTAAATCCACAGCAACAACACCAACAACAATCTGTCAAGTCTAAGTTCACAATAACAACATCAACAACAAAGGATCAAATCAAGATATAGACTCAAAGTGTTAGTGAAGAACAATACTAACACCAGAAACATTTAAGACAAGTAAAAATCTCGGCCAAGACACAACAAGAACACGATTTTTGGCCAAGAACACAAAGTAGACAAATTGCTATTTTCTGGATTTTTTTTTTCAAGCCTTAAGCCCAAGATTGATCTTGTTAGAACAAAATCAAAGATGGATTTGATACCAAATGATGCAGGAAAACTAAGAGAAACACGAAACAACTCCAAAACAGTCCACTAATTTGAAGGATTTGAGGACTAAGTTGGAGGCCACTCTCGGATTCGCTACAACCACACAATAACAAGATAAAGAGGTGTGTTTTCAACACCAAAACGTCCATAATACACAATGAACAAAATGAACACAATGATTACAAAATTCAGATTCAACAAAGACACAAAACAGTCCACTACAAATCTGAAATGTAAAGATAGATAGATAGACCAAATGAGGCAATAATATTATCAACCCAAGAATTGTTACAGTCTTGGACCTTTAATACTACACACAACACTAAACTATCTCCTACGTAGGAATAAGAGGGACCTTGATCTCTCAATGCACCTAGCGTTTCCAAGCATGAATCCAACACGAGAGATTCCACCCTCAAGTTGAAAATCCTAGTTACATGGATTTCGGATATGGGAGCCTTTCTGATAAGAGAGAAATGTTTTTAAGTGTGATACAACATCAATATTCAGCCAAATCTAATGAATGAACCCTAGAAGGTTGTATTTAGAGTGTATTATAAGAATAGTGTGAAATGTCCAAAATGACCCCTTAGTCAAAGTCTTCAAGTGGGCTTCCTTGGAGTGCATTGTATGGGCTGATTTTGGAGCCTATTTAGGCCTTCCTTTGCACTTCATATGTACACTCCAAGTCTCAGGTCAATTCACTCTCGCACTCACCCACCTTCGTGGTCGTACCCGTATCATGTTGACATTAATTAACTGTAGAAATGACATTTTCATCTGATGATAATGGTGAGAGGAGACACATGATTTGCATGGAGTTGGAGAATTTGAGATGTTGCTTAAGAGAAATTGATGTTGAGATCCGAGATGTTCTATCTGAAGGCAAGGTTGGAGAGGTGCCCTTACTGATGCTTTTTCGTGTTGCTTATTTGAGGAGAGAAACTGAGCTTGAAACTGAACTTGAGATTAATCATAACATTTTTTATCGTAGGTACCTTTGAGTGATTGTATTTCCTTTCCTACAGGAAGATTAAAAGAATTATTATGTTGGTTGATTGTTAGGAGAAAAAGATAATATCCACCTAAATAATGCGTTTGTGTTAAAGTATATGTATGTCTTTCCGCAAATTTTAATTATTTTGTCTTGCAACGTATCGTGTATACACCACCCAACCCTCAATTCTCACTTGTTAAATTACATCAAGAAATTATTATTGTTGTCAGCGTCGAAGTTGTTGATTTTGTTTTCTTTATACTTCACGTTTATCTTTTTGAAGTGAATAACTAGCCGGTAATATGCAAGCATTAATTTAAATAAGACTACATAATCAAGATGTTTGTTAATGAAATAAATACCTTTTAGTTAGAATATGTAATCTTACTTTTGCAATTATAGTTATAATGGTTATTAGAATTAATTACGAGTCTACCTGTATGTATTAAGTATTGTAATGCTTTTAAAATTTTAAAATAAATACTCTTAATCTAAAATGTGACTAAGAAAATTATAAGTTGATGGTAATAAATGTTAACAGTCACATTAGTTTAGATGAAGGTATACATGTTTAATTTCCTCTATGGGTAATTAGTTTTTTGTGATTGGTTAATTATCTAACCTCTGCATTAGTTGGTTAATCAGTTGGCTTAAATATTTGAAAAAGGCTTTCTAAGTGAATTTTATTTTTTCTAATTAAAAAATAATGACTTTCTTTCCTACTAAAAGGAGGAAAACAAAATTCCTTTTCAACTTTACCGCACCATTCCCATGCCAATCTCACCATCTAATCCACAAAATGTCCCGACCTGTAGTCCCTCAACCTACCGGCCACCTCATAATGCGACCCACCCCACCCATGACTGGGTGGAACTCGATTTGAGATCGCCGAATCAGAAACCCTCTCGAAGTTGGAACCCAACCCCATAGCTTGACCCTAACCCCAGATATATCGGTCTGAGGCCCCTCTCAGCCTATGATCCACTTTTAGCTGTGAGTTGATCCCGATTTTAACTTTAGAATTGATCCCTCCTAGAGACTAGACCAAGGTATATGTAACACCCGTATTCAAGTACGTGTATTGGCGTATTCAAGTACGTGTATTGGTCTTATTTATATGGAATTAATTTTTTTATTGTATTTATATCGGAATTTGTCCGTCGATGGTTCCATGCGAAGGTTATTGAATAAGCATTCCAACGATATAAAGATTTTCAAAAACGAATAGGTTTTGGATATAATTGTGCACGTTCGAAATAATAAAACGGTGGCCGGGATATTTGGGAATAGTAAATGTGCAGGAAAATTTCCTGCACACAAACTACTGAGGCCAGCCGAATTTTTGGGTCAAATTCAAACGATCATAACTCCTTTAATATAATGAGCTGAGAGAGCTGCGACCTATGAAAAGAAAGCTCTTTGAGTCTTCGTTCCAATACAATTAGTTTCATCCAAATCCAACATCTAAGTAAGGAGTTATACTCGTTTTACTTCATCCTATCAAAACAGATTTTTAGGGTCAATTTCAAACGACCATAACTCCTTGTACAGGACGAACTGGGTGGCCTACTTTATATGAAATGAAATCCCTTTGAATTATCCTTCCAACGATACCAATTTCACCCAAATCCGATATCGGAGGAAAGAGTTATGGTCGATCTACTTTAGCTTATCAAAACAGTCCACCAAAGGACAAATTTGACATTATTTAAATTTTAAAGGCATTTTGGTCATTTACTATTATATTATGGACGGGAATATGTGTATATATACATGCATATGAGTTCAAAAACTCATTTTCATCATCAATCATTGAGAAAGAACAAACCCTACCCAAATTTGACCTTTAAATTACTTTTGATTCAACCGTAGAAATTTCAAAGTAATCCGATAACTGCGTTTGTCATCTCGAGAGCTTCGAATGACACCTATTATTTGTGCAAACAGGATTGCATAATCAAGAGGTGAATTCTAAGGTACGAATATTATTTGCCTTTGTTCTTATCCATATGTATATGTGTGATAGAGGATTATATGTATTGGTTGTTATTGAAAGGTGATGAAAATACGGTTATGGACTATTTTGCATGGATTAGTTGTATTGAATTGTGGAAGGTGGATATGGTAATAGAGTTATGAAAGGTATATATGGTGATATACTATTGAATTGATGATTATTTATGTCTATGGCTCAATTTGGTTTAATGGATTGGTTGGAAGGATAAATGAATCCAAACTTGATATTGGAGGATGTTGTATGAATATACATGACATGTGAATGTAATTGGAGTATAAGAGGGTTAAAGTGACACCCTTTATGGTGTAATTAAGGTTTACTACTTAACCACTAGTTTGGTGAATTCAAATAATTGAATTGTGACGTTTGGTCGCTAATACTAGATTGCTATATATGTTCATTGTAGATAAGTAATCCGAAAAGACGGGAAGTCCATTTGGGACTAGTATTGAAGGTTGACAGTCAGGTATGTAAAGCATACTCTATACCATATCTTTGGCATGAAAGTAAACAATTGTTCTATTAAGAAAGTTTCCAAAGTTATTCAATAACATGTGATCCATAATGGTTTTGTACGATGTCCTACGTTACCAATGAACTTGTTTCCACCCTACAAGATTTCAAGACATTCCAATACTTACTTATCTTCCAAATCTTACATGTTTATTGCACTAATGAATGTCAGAAGGTATCCGGTTACTCAAAAAATATCCATGTGCTATTAATGACTCCAAAACGTTTTATTGATATACCAATAAGTTTCTACTTCATTGTTATGGCATTGATGACTCCAAAACACTTCATTGATGTGCCAATGAGTTCTTACTTCATTGTTATTGCATTGATGGTCTATTTATATGTCTCTTATTGATGTATCATTGTTTCAAAGTATCAAAAATGCGGTGGCAACCAAAATAACAATCTCAAAGATTAATTGAACTAAGTGATGGAAGTTCTCTCTTATCGGGTAGTATCCCAGGGGCATAAGCCTATCATGGGTTGATCCTTATTTATGTGTTTATGTGTGGTATCCCAAGGGCATAAGCCTATCATGGGTCGATCCCATTTGATATGCACTGGAGGCAGCCTAATGGTCACAGTACAGTACAGTAATGATTACAAAGATGATAAGAACGAAGGTAAAGTGATTGAATAAATACAATGTACAGGTTGTCACATGTTCTAGTAAGTGTGGTCCACTTCTATTACGATTTATTCACTTGTTTCTGATTTCTATTGAGCTCCTATATCATATGTGATTATCTACAGCTTTACATACTCAACACATATTTCGTACTGACGTCCCCCACGGGGGACCTGCATTTCATGCTGCAGACACAGGTACCTCAGCTCATACACCGCACAAGTAGGAGCCAGGATATTCAGTTGCTTTTCGTGAGCTCCAGTTTGCTTCGGGGCTTTCCGTGTCATATCCAGTCACTTTTGGTATTGTATAGAAGTTAGTTATATGGCGGGGTGTGTCCCGATCTTAGTTAAACTCTGTGTATTGTCTAGAGACTTTGTAGACCTAATGTACAGTCAAGGTGGTGTTTTCTTAATAGACGTGATGGCTCCAACGGTCAAGTATTGTATATACATATATATGTTTGCTCGAGCTTATACAGGTGATTATTTCCTTTTATATGCGACATGATGTTGTCCGAATTTCGAGTTGTCATAGAGGTATGTATGGGAAGTATAAGGTTATGAGCTGGTTCTCCCGGGCCTCCTCGGTTATGGGTGCCAGTCCGCCCCAATAGGATTTGAGGCGTGACAGTATAGTTTTGTGTCGAGGTCGGATTTCGAGTTGGTTCCAAGTCTGGATCGAGTCCTTCATTGAGTTGGCACATGGGTTCAAATCTGAGATCATTATATTTGCCTAGATTATATCAAAATGTTTTTGAGATAATATTTTTTTTTACTAATAAAATATCAAAAAAATATAAAAATTCACCGGTACAGTTTTCCTTCATATTAAACACGCCCAAGTCTTCTTCATATTTGTAATTGTCATCACTCTCTTGTTCCTTATGCTCTATGTATTTCATATTACTTGAATTTTGTCAACTTGACACGTTTTGGGGGAAATTTTAATAAGAGGTATATTTTTCTATACTAACCTTATTGATATTGCTTTGAAAATCTGAATTTGACAACTATATATACTACTTTATGTATTATTTAATACCAAGAGTAGAAAGGAAAAATATGATAATTTATTTTTGCTTTCATAAATTAAATAAGTAAATTAAAATAATTATTTTTAATATGAGAATTGAGTAATATAAAACGGAGGAAGTACCATTCTCTAAATGAAAATAGATAATTTTTTTAAAAGTGTTTTTAAGTGCATTTTCCTCCAAAGTGCTTTTTGAAAAAAAAAAAAATTAGCTTCTGAAAAATAATTTCTGCTACTTTCAAAATATATTGATTTTCTCTCAAAATTTTGACTAACGTCTCATTTAGTTGAGATAAGTACATCTTTAAAAAAAGTAAACGAAAAAATAATTAGTCAAACAAGCTATTAATAACCAAGACCTTCACATTTTTTTTACAATGATAAACCCCTTATAAATACAAACGCTTCAATATTTTATTTCATTATATTCTACATATAGTTGGACATCACTTCACTGGGGTTAGTTTTTCTTTTGTTACTTATATTACTTCCCATTATTTGTTAATTAACTGTAGAAATGTCATTTTCATCCGATGATAATGGTGAGAGGAGAAACATGATTTGCACGGAATTGGAGAATTTGAGATGTTATTTAAGAGACTTTGATGTTGAGATACGAGATGTTCTATTTGACGGCAAGGTTGGAGAGGAGCCTTAATTGATGCTTATTTGTGCTGCTTATTTGAGGAGAGAAACTGAGCTTGAAAATGAAGTTGTGATTAATCATAACAATTTTTTTTGTTGTAGGTATCTTTGAGTGATTGTATTTTCTTCCCTACGGGAAAATTAAAAGAATTATTATGTGGGTTGATTGTTGGGAGAAAAAAATAATATCCACCCAAATAATGCATTTGTGTTAAAACATATGTATGTTTTTCATAATTTTTATTTATTTTGTCTTACAAAATATCGCATATACACTGCCCAACCCTCAAATCTCACTTGTTAAATAACACCAAGAAATTATTATTGTTGTTGTGTTGGCGTTGTTGATTTCGTTTTCTTTATACTTTATGTTTACCTTTTTGAAGTGAATAGTTAGCTAGTAGTAATAAGCAAACATTAATTTAAATAAGACTACATAATCACTTTGTATTAATTTAGTAAATATTATTTCTGACTTGAAATTACATAAATAAGACAAGTGCACATATTTACATCGTTAGATCACAAGGTAAGATTTTATTGGTGTGTGCATTGCTAGAGAGGCGTGTTACTTATTTGCTGAGAGGAGTTGATCTTGAAAATGACCTGAAAATGAAGTATCACTTTACTTATCTTAGATACCTCTGATTTTTATTTTCTCCCTTATAAGAAGGGAAAAGACATCGTTTCCATCCCAACTATATAAGAAAAGTTGAAGTCACACCTACACTATACTAGTGACCTATTACACACTTAAGCTATAAAAAAGTGAAACTTCTTACCCCCTTGATTTGACGTGGAAAAAATATAATTAATTAAATTTAAAAAGGCGCGTCTACATTAAAAATTAATACAAAAATAAAAATAAAAATGCTCACTCTACCCAACCCCCAGCATCCATCTCCCCTCCTCCATCCCCAAACCATCATCTTCTTCATCACCTCCACCCCCACCCCCACACTTTAACCTCACCCCAACCAACATATATTCTTCATCATCCCCACCACCAAACTCCAACTACACTGAATCAATGTCAATTTCACTAATTTTGAAATCTCGCAACAAAATTCGAATTACTAATTTCGAACTAAGCATAAACGAGCTTGTCGAAATTCAAATTGAATTTGTTGTTTTCACTTCGCCGGTATTCCATCGAACTCAAACGGTGACGAATATCCCCATATCCACTAACTCTAAAAATGAAGCAACAAATTATCCCCACATAATCACCATTGAATCTTCTCTTTCCAAACCCAATAAGGGTTCTGGTACCACCACCATCACTACCCTTTCTTTCTCATCGTTCCCAATAAACAGATCACCACAAAACTCAGAAATTCAATTCCAAATATCCAATCAAAAATCACAAAACTCAGATAGGTTTTCTCTAATTACTCAATAAATTGATCACAATTTCAAGTAAAACTAACAAAATTCAGATGAATTTTTCTTAATTACCCAACAATTTGATTACAATTTCATTTAAAAATCACAAAATTCAGATGAATTTTCTTTAATTTGGTGATCCGGAGGTAAAACTGAGGAGAAAATGATAAAAATTGGTTGATGAAAGAGGTGTCACACCGCTTTTTACATACTCTAAAAAATGGTTATATTTTAATGTTCGAAAAGGGTTTTATTATTTAAGTGACAAGAAATGAAAATTTGTTTTGGAAAAGGATTATTAACATTTTTTTTATTCAGAGTCGTCACTTGGCATAATCTGCTGTGCCAAGTCACCATTAGAAAATCCTTTTCAAAAACCATTTGACTCTTTAAACTGGTTTGCGAACAGAGGTTCCAGCTAAGGAATTTTGTTAACCGAGGGGAAGGTGTTAGGCACCCCTCGATCCCGTGGTTCAACCACGGTTGCTTGGTAGAGTGTATCGACTATTTTTTTGGCACTAAGAAACGTATAAACCACACGAAAAACCATGCCAAATAATCAAAACAAAACAAAACAATCCAAAATGAAAAGTTCAGTCCAATTATTACAACCCGAAATAGAAAGGGACTGAAAGTAAACCTATGCTAATCATAAAATAGTGCTCTACCCGACGCCTCAGGCCTTCACCACGAACGTCCTCCGGGTACATGACATCTCGGGGCATTCCCCGGTGAATAAATATATACAGATACTTCGGGGCATTCCTCGGCCAAATTAATACAATAGATGTCAATGTATAAATCAAAACCATTCCATAAACATTTCACCATTCAACAATCACAAATCCTAAATCTTGCCTACCCAACCTACCTTTGCCTAAACCAATCGGCGTATCATGATACTACCAAGTTCAATTAACGCTCTTTTCAAGGTAAACACACAATGAAATCAAGCTAAACCAAATCACCAATTATATAAAAAATTTAATTCTCACCCCCAAATTCATTTTTTAACCACGTGTTTAGTGCATGCCTCGATTTTCCAATCACATCTCATAATTTGAAGTCAACATCAAACACAAAACAAACAACGAAGATTCAAACCAAACACACAATAAATAAATCATCCACACCCACAACATTAATAAAGAGTCAAGATAAAGTAAAGATCGGTAGAAGAAATGAACCTCAATGAAACTGATCCTTGTCCATAATAAAGAAATCCGAGACCGAAATCCTCGAATTAGGGAATCCAAAGACGAACACACCAAATCAGTGTCCCGACATCGCCATCCGAACAGAATTCAAACCAAGAAGAAAAACCTCGAACATAAAATCCAAACTCCGAATGTTGACACGATTTAATCACGAAAAAACCTAAAGCACGAGATCAAGAACGAATCAAGAAAATAGACGAACTCAAAGCCCCAAAATCTTGCATTTTCTAACCAAGATGTCCCTAAATCAAAGGAAGATCAAGAGATTTCCGCGATTGTGAGACTGATTCGACCGAACTGACGATGGGAAAACTGATTTCGGCGTAGGTGTCGCCGAAAAAAGCTCAAAAAGGATCCGGATTTCTCGCCGTTTTCCCTGTTTCGTCGCCGAACCTTCGTCAAATACCCTCCATGCTCTCGTTTCTTCTTACTGCATGCATGTGTGCGTGTGTGTGCTTAAGCGTGTATGGTGCATTTTCCGGTGACTGAATGGTAGCTACTGTGGTGATCCCGATCGATTTCAGTTCTTTACCCCTTTCTCCCTCTCTCTCCGATCTGTCCCTCTCCTCGATGGTGTGGGTTGCTAATGGACCAAGAGAAAAAAAATGGAGGATCTCTATCTGTTGTAGGAAGAAGTCGTGGATCGTCCAGAGCTGAAGAAAAAATGGAATCCCCTCTTTGTATCCATGAAAAATCTCCCCCCTCTGTGACTTTCTCTCTCGATCTGAACTTTTCAGTGTGTGATGGCGTGAGTATCAGAAGGAAAATAATGGAGTTCCCTTTTTCTCCCCTATGACCATGAAAATATCCCCCTTTATTAATGAATAGGAAGACCTCTTTATCCAAGAAAATGCCAAAATATTACATGGGCCCCACTTTTTTAAGATTAATTTTCAAGTAAAGAAGAAGAAAAAGCCAATATCCAGTGGGCCCTCTCCCTTTTCTTGATTGTTAGTTGGTTAAGATAAGATAAAATTTGTTAGGGGATTGTTATTTTTATCATTTTGTGGAGGGATTATCACACGGTTGAGGGTACACTGTAGGATAAGGTAAAAATGGGTAAAAACAATATCGGGGAGGGACGAAATTATGTGTCTACATCATGCCCCCTTTGAATGTAAACACGAAGTGTTTTCAGACAAAAAAGTAGACAGCGAGACCAAATTTTGACCCGACCATTATTCAAAGAAAGAAACAGAAAGAAGAAGGACAACCGGATTTTGACCCGACCATTATTCAAAGAAAGAAACAGAAGGAAGAAGGACAACCGAGTTTTGACTTAAGTCATCCTACCTACCCAATTTATGAGAGAACCAAGTCACGGGTATTTCAAAAGATTAGAAAGAGATGGACTATACCGAGTTAGAGAGTCGAGTGGGGTTCCATCGAGGTTCCGGTCCACGACTTTGTCATTACATTAGAAATGAAAATTACTAGTTAAAGCATAAATAAAATTACAAAATCCTATCTATACAACTTCTTTTGGATTCTTAACTTGAGTTTCATCACCCTATTCTTCAGGCGGGCTCCTGACTTGCTATTTCATCAACTTGTTGCTATGCTTTCAACTTCTTCACCCTGTTCTACAGGCGGGCTCCTGAAATCACATCAAAACTAAAAAGAAAATTATCCCCAAACGAATATTATTATAAAGAGAAATTTTATTTATTTGTCAAAAAAGTAAAGTTTCAAAAACAAAATTGAATTTTTGCCCCAGTTTATCCTCAGAAGACTTTTGGAAAAGTCATATAATATCTACTTGCATGTTGCAATGATGAATCAAGACTCTGACTAAGAAATGCATCTCTTAAGAGTAAAATTAAATAACCAAGATTAGGAAGTGGATCTCCTAAGAATTAAAGTGAGGGATTCTAACTAGAAAGTGCGTCTTCTAGAGATACAAGTTTAAGTTAAAAGTGTGTCACCTAAAAAATGAAAACTAGCAAGGAAGTGCATCTCCTAAGGATTAAGTGCAATAACTCGACTAGAAAGTGCATCTTCTAGGAATCAAGACTTAAGTTAGAAAGTGCATCACCAATGGTGCTTGAATTATCAAAATAAGGAAGTGCATTTCCTTACCAACACCTCTTGAATTACTCAAACAAGGAAGTGCGTTTCCTTACAAATATTTCTTGAATTACCTAAGCCAGGAAGTGTGTCTCCTTACAAATGTTGCTTGAATTACCCCAAACAAGGAAGTGTGTCTCCTTACCAATATTGCTGGAATTACCCGAACAAGGAAATGTGTCTCCTTACAAATGTTGCTGGGATTACCCGAACAAGGAAGTGCGTCTCCTTACAAATGTTGCTGCATTTACTAAATAAGGAAGTGCGTATCCTTACAAATATTGCTTGAATTGTCAAAACAAGGAAGTGCATCCCCTTATAAATGTTGTTAGAATTAGCCAAACAAGAAGTGTGTTTCCTCACAAATGTTGCTGGATTTACCAAATAATGAAGTGCGTCTCCTTACAAATGTTGCTCGAACTTCCCACACCAGGATTATCATAAGGCAGTATTTCATATTTGAAAGCGTGGTCCCATTTTTCAGGAGGAACCCAAACAGAAAATAAAACCTCATTTTTCAAAAGGATCCTGAACAGAAAGTAAAATCTCACTTTTCAGGAGGGTCCTAAACAGAAAGTAAATCCTATTTTTCAGGAGGGTCTTGAACAGAAAGTAAAATCCCATTTTTCAGGAGGATCCTAAGCATAAAGTAAAGTACCATTTTTCAGGAGGGTCCTGAACTGAAAGTAAATTCCCATTTTTCAAAGTAAAATCCCATTCTTCAGGAGGGTACTGAGCAGAAAGGAAAATCCCATTTTTCAAGAGGGTCCTGAACATAAAGTAAAGTCCCATTTTTCAGGAGGGTCCTGAACAGAAAGTAAAATCCCATTCTTCAGGAGGGTCCTGAGCAGAAAGTAAAATTTCATTTTTTCGGAGAGTCATGAACATAAAGTAAAGTGCCATTTTTTCGGAGGATCCTGAACTGAAAGTAAATTTCATTCTTCGGGAGGGTCCTGAGCAGAAAGTAAAATCCCATTTTTCTAAGTCTCACGGATGTGCATTTTCAATGGTAGCTGAATTAAGTGAAGCGAATCCGCCCCTATTTCAACAAAGAAAATTTGTCAGTTAAAAACTTAGTGGTAGTTTGCAGCACTTGGCTTTCCAGGCATTTGCTCTAGTGTTCACTCTCTTCATTTTGTTTCAAATTGCTGACATTTTCCCCTACTTTATCGTGTCATTGACCCAAACTCAGATCATTAAGAGTGACTCCAAAATAACTACAGTATCTCTATTTTTTCATGCTTCTCAGATAAATCCTTCAAACCTTGATATTTTTATAAGTTCACAATTATGTCTCTTTCATATGCTGACTTTGTCTTGCATTGGGCAATAGAAGAAGTTGGTAGCCAGTTTTGAAATCTTTTCTCACTTGTTTTGATATGGACTTGACTCAAAAACAAAATGACAAAGACTTTTATTTAGACCACTGAATCAAGAAAACAAAATAAAAGGAAGAAAGAAAAGACAATGATTGTCCCCATTTGAAACAAAGAAATGATAAATTTTCTAAAAAATGACAGTCAACTCTAATGATTATGCCATGGATTTTGGATTAAGCTGCCTGATTTTTCCATCCAACCTTTCTACCAATTATTGTTGAGTTAATGGCCTTGAAACTGAGTTGTTTTCTTAGGCCAATTGCATTCAGACCTCATTCGGCTAGTGACGTTTTGAAGGGTCTTTCTTTCAGCTTACCCTTGTCTTATGGTGTTTGTGAGGTTTTTACTAATGAGACTCTCTTATTCTCATTTCTCCCAACTCACAATCGTCTCACGGTGACCGTGAGGGTTTTCACTAATAAGACTCTCTTTTTTTTATCTCTCTCAACTTACTATCGCCTTACAGTGCCCGTGAGGGTTTTCACCAATAAGACTCTCTCATTTTTATTTCTCTCTTGATTCCTTGGGCTGAGGAAGACAGATAGTTCCCAAATACATCATCATATCCCTTGCATGCTTTGCCTTAACATCCACAAAGATTGATCTGAAGGTCTTTTCTTTGGTTGTAACTTGGCTTTTGGATAGGGTTAGAAAGAATGGATGGCGTGAGGCCCAAATGACACTTGAAGTGGGTTAGGACTTACAACTTTTGGAATCGACTCAAACATTGAGGATTAACTCATGCCCCAGTTTCTTTTGACTGGGTGATTCTAAATTATTTATTTGGTTGGACCGAGCCCTTAGTAGGGAAGCCTACGTATCTCACCCCGAGAGAGGAGAATCAGGTCATGCGTAGTTCTGGCAGCTTGTCCTTTTGCTTTGATCTGATTTTTCTCTTTTTTTCTTTTATTCTCTCTTTTCACTTTGCGATTCTTTTTTTCTAAATCTATTTTTCTTGACACTCTTTTTTGGAAACATTTTTGTCTCTTTTTTTTGTAACTTTTGACTTTATCTTCTTACTTGACACTATTCTTTGAACTTTGCTTACTCTATCTTGATTCCAAAAGAGGGGTATGAAAGAAAATAACACTAAGGCTCAAATGGGGTAAACAAAGGATGACACAATGTTTGGATAGCAGAATGAAATGCCTTTATCATATCAATTCTTGAGAATGCAAGTATATAGCATGCAATGTGAAAGTACATGACCAATAGGACTTATGACATACTTTACAACACTAAATTGCCTCGAACATGTGTTTCACCTCTTTTTATATACTTGTCAAAGATACAACTCTACCTTTGTTATGCATCCCTTACATCGAGTGATTCATGCTTCTGTGGAGCTGATTATCTTCTTGTTAACCTTGATATAGGGATCACACGACCACTATTTGACCTAATTGGGACTTGCCTTTCGATCGATAGCCAAGTTATTCTTGTGATTCTCAAAATAATTGCCTTAACCAATTACCAAATGTCTCAGCACTCCATCTATTTTCTCATATGCTCTTTTTTTCTAACTTTAACCCACTGATTCGAAGTTTAGGCTTAAACTGGATTTTAAGATCTGGCTGAAAATTTCATTGCATGCCATATCACTAGAGTTAATATAAAATGTACTATGTAAAGAAAACAAACAAACAACACATCTTTAAAACACAAAGGAAAATGAGATACTTCATTTAGTCAAAACAAAAGATAGAAGGGTTTGAACATAAACAACAAAAGGACAAAACAAGACAGATCCCGAACTACAACCCTGAAATAATTCGGAGAACAGAAAATAAAACAAAACAAGCTACCAGACCCCTTCCTAGTAAGGAGAGGGGTGACTTCTTAATTGCTCAGCCTAACATCTTAGCCACTGGTTTGCATATCATCATGACTAGTGCTTTCCTCACTGTCAGTGTTCTGTACCATGATTGATTTATCTTGAATCATTTTTTCAATTTCTCTTTTCAAAGCACGACAATCTTCAATTTTGTGACCCTGAACATCAGAATAATATGCACATCGTACACTAGGATCAAAACTTCTTGAATATGGGTCGGGAGTATACCCAAGGAGAGGAGTGATCATGTCCTGCTGTACCAATCTCTGGAATAAACTTGCATACGACTCTTCAATGGGTATGAAGTTATCCCTCGACTTCTATCTCATTTCATTATTTGACTTAAATTGAAAACCAGGCCTAGAAGGGCTTCGGTATGAATGTGGAGTTGGAGGATGACTCGGCAGAGTTGGCACAGGCCAGTGTAGGTAAGATGGAGGTTGAACATAAGGTTGCGCATTATACACTTGATATGAAGGTGGGGGGAGTGGGATATAATAGATTTTGGTAAAGATTCTATGGAGCTTGGGCATAAACTTGGGTTTGAGCCCGTGGGTAACGATGGTGTGGTCCTCTTGCCCATGCCTGTTATCCAACTGCAATGGCGTATGCATCTTCCACATTCTTCTTTCCTCCTACACTTCCCAAACCTTTTTGAATTTCTCGAGTAGTCGTTTTTAATGTTGCAAAACTTACAATGCGACCAGTCTTAATTCCATCCTCTATCATCTCCCCCATTTTGAGGACCTCAATAAATGGCTTGCCTAATGCAGGTAACAAGTATTGATAATATGTTTCATACTGTACTTGAATAAATGCCTCCACTATCTTACTTTCTTTCATTGGCGGTTTTACCCTAGCAGCTTGTTCACGCCATCTAATCGCATACTCTCTGAAAGTTTCAGTACTCATTTTCTTCATATTAGTTAAGGATTTCTCGTCAGGAATCAACTTCATATTGTATTGAAATTGTTGCACGAATTCATTAGCCAGGTCATCCCAGCTATTCCACTTGTCGATGTCTTGGTCAACAAACTATTCTGAAGCTAGACCTAAAAGACTCTCACCAAAATATGCCATGAGTAATTCTTCCTTCCCTCCAGCGCCCCTTAGCTGGTTGCAATAGCGTCTCAAATGTGCTATAGGATCGCCATGTCCATCATACTTCTCAAACTTCGGCATTTTAAAACCAAGAGGAAGATGTACACCTGGAAACATGCATAGATCTTTATATGAGACACTTTTGTACCCCCCAAGTCCTTGCAAGTTTTTCATAGTCAGTTCCAAACTTCTCAATTTTCTGGCTATTTCCTTTTGTTCTTCTGTCATAACAGGTTTCTCAGTGTTAGGAGGAAATTCAGGCAATTGAGGAAAATTGTAAGGACCAGTCGACTTAAATGTGGGTTTGGGAGCGTAATGCTGATCACTAAAAATATTCAATGCAGGGTCGCTTGTAGAGTGAGGAATCACAACCGTTGGATTGACATTAAAAGCAGGAGCTTCAGACGAAAGTGGGGCTGCAAAAGCACGAATAACAGGCGGAGTCGAGCATGTGGTAATTTTGTATTGAGGAGTGAGGAAATGAATATTGGAAGTGGTTGGATATTGTTGCCCCGGAGTCGATCCTGATGCATGTTGCGGCATATCAACAAAAATGGTAAATTGTGAATGTGACACTAGAGGCTAGCTAGAAAGATATTCCAGATTATCAGTGGGAACTGGAGGAGGCGGCAACCCATTAGCCTAAGCTCGATGCATTTCTATTATTTGCCACCTTAATTTTCGAATCTCTTCATTATCTTCTGCATTCTCATTCCTCGAACTCCCTATCTGATTAGTGACAACTAACTCGGTATCCTTGTTGGCCATAACTTACTCTGTGACTTGGAGCAATATGGAGGACCAGCCAAAATGCCACAAACCAACCACCTTAAACTAACTGGACAAGAGATAGCAAATGGTTAGAGTTCAACAGTTTTTCAAAACCTCTTTTTTTTTTTTTTGAAAAGATCACCGAACCCAAGAAGGGCGCCTACGTATCTCACCCCGAGAGAGGAGAATCAGGTGTGCGTAGTTCGTGAAGTCGTGCCAAAATGGCCAATTGAACTCTTTTCTTTTTTTTTTCTTTCTGAAACTTTAAGAAGAAAAGAAAATATCAAATTGTCAAAAGAACTGACGAAAATCTTTTTTTGCATTTTTAGGCTTAACATTCTTATACAAAATGAAAATTATGATTAACAAAGAAAAATCTTTTGGCGTTTTTGATTTTGAATTTCATAGGAAAATGAAACTTGAAACTATTAAAGAAAAATCTTTTTGTAGTTTTCTTTTAGAGATGTATATAAAACACCTACTCTAAGTGAAGAGTGAAGAAAATCTTTTTGAATTTTCAGATTTCTGTACAAAATGAAATCTATGATTACCGAAAAAATATTTTTGGATTTTTTATTTTGAATTTCATGCGAAAAATGAAACCTGAACCTATTAAAGGGAAATTTTTTTTGTTGTCTTCTTTTAAAGATGTACATGAAACACCTACTCTAAATGAAAAGTGAAGAAAATCTTTTTGAATTTTTTAAATAAGATCAACCAAAAATGAAACCTACGCCTATTCAGGAAAATCTTTTTTTTTTATTTTCAAGATATGTATGAAACACCTACTCTAAATAAAGAGTGAAGAAAATTATTATTTTTTTTGATTTTTTTTAAATAAGATCCCTGAACCAACAATAGGCTGCCTACGTATCTCACATCCCAAAAGGGAAGAATCAGGGGTGCGTAGTTCATCCAGATTGGACAATTAATGATTAAATAACAGGCTAGACCCTGACTTAAGAGATATGACCAAAGACAGACGATGAACCATGTTAATAAAATCTTTTGAGTTTTCATTTTGATACTTCACAGAAAAATGACATCAATAACTATAAAAGAAAAATCTTTTTGGTATTTTCGTTATACGAAATGTAAAAAATTTCTAACATCTTTTTTTTTTGCATTTTTCTTTTATAAACATATCCTATGAATGAAAAAAAATCTTTTTGAAGTTTTCGAATTGTGAATGCATGCTAAACGAGACAAAGGAAAATCTTTTTGATGCTTTTGAGAAAATGAGTGCGGGAGATAAAAAAGTCCTTTGGAATTTTGAAATTTTGAAAAATAAAAGCCATAAAAAACTCTAAAAACTACGAAACTCTCTTTTTTTTTTGCTTGTTTTTTTTTCTTTTTTTTCATTACCCACACACTTTACTTCTAACACATGTTTTTCCCAAATCAGTCTGTCAAATGACCACGTTATCCTCAAAGATGCAACATTTAGCAAGTAGGGATGCTTTAGAGGTGAGTTTCCTACAAAGGACCATATGGTTCCCGCTAGGTCTCAGTATGATCATATAAGCATGACCTAAAGGCTGACCTACGTTGTGGTTCACTAACAAGGTTGTTCGGGGGAGCGTATGATCGATAGTGGCTGCTTTGCTTTCCACCTACTCCATAACACCGACGGCTCCCCCCCTAAAATAAGGGTGACTCAACTAGAGGTTGTGTACAACACGTGTACTACAGACTTATTGCAGAAAGAAGGCCGGGGGGTGAACTCATGATGAAAAATATAAAGCGGTAACACATAGGATAAATACTATAAACAAAGAGCACTAAAACGCACAAAAGTGAAAAAAATAACACAAACAATAATCACAAACAATACTTATACACTCATAATGCCAAACAAAGCTGATACGACTCAAAAATAAGCTCGAATTCTCATAAAGGTTCCCAGCAGAATCGCCAGAGCTGTCACACCCCTTTTTACGTACTCTAAAAAATGGTTATATTTTAATGTTCGAAAAGGGTTTTATTATTTAAGTGACAAGAAATAAAAATTTGTTTTGGAAAAGGATTATTAACATTTTTTTAATTCAGAGTCGCCAATTGGCATTATCTGGTGTGCCAAGTCACCATTAGAAAATCCTTTTCAAAAATCATTTGACTCTTTAAACTGGTTTGCGAACATAGATTCCGGCTAAGGAATTCTGTTGACAGAGGGGAAGGTGTTAGGCACCCCTCGATCCCGTGGTTCAACCACGGTTGCTTGGTAGAGTGTATCGACTATTTTTTTTGCACTAAGAAACGTATAAACCGCACGAAAAATCATGCCAAATAATCAAAACAAAACAAAATAATCTAAAATGTAAAGTCCAGTCCAATTATTACAACCCGAAATAGAAAGGGACTGAAAGTAAACCTACGTTAATCCTAAACTAGTGCTCTACCCGACGCCTCAGGCCTTCACCAAAAACGTCCTCCGGGTACATGATATCTCGAGGTATTCCCCAGTGAATAAATATATACAGATACTTTGGGGCATTCCCCGGCCAAATTAATACAATAGATTTCAATGTATAAATCAAAACCATTCCACAAACATTTCACCATTCAACAATCACAAATCCTAAATCTTGCTTACCCAACCTACCTTTGCCTAAACCAATCGGCGTATCATGATACTACCAAGTTCAATTAACGCTCGTTTCAAGTTAAACACACAATGAAATCAAGTTAAACCAAATCACCAATTATATAAAAAATTTAATTCTCACCCCCAAATTCATTTTTTAACCACGTGATTAGTGCATGCCTCGATTTTCCAATCACATCTCATAATTTGAAGTCAACATCAAACACAAAACAAACAATGAAGTACACAATAAATAAATCATCCACACCCACAACATTAATAAAGAGTCAAGATAAAGTAAAGATCGGTAAAAGAAATGGACCTCAATGAAACTGATCTTTGTCGATAATAAAGAAATCCGAGACCGAAATCCTCGAATTAGGGAACCCAAAGACGAAAACACCAAATCAGTGTCCCGACATCGCCATCCGAACAGAATTCAAACCAAGAAGAAAAACCTCGAACATAAAACCCAAACTCCGAATGTTGACACGATTTAATCACGAAAAACCCTAAAGCACGAGATCAAGAACGAATCAAGAAAATAGACGAACCCGAAGCCCCAAAATCTTGCATTTTCTAACCAAGATATCCCTAAATCAAAGGAAGATCAAGAGATTTCCGTGATTGTGAGACTGATTCGACCGAACTGACGATGGGAAAACTGATTCCGGCGTAGGTGTCGCCGAAAAAAGCTCAAAAGGGATCTAGGTTTCTCGCCGTTTTCCCTGCTTCGTCGCCGAACCTCCGTTAAATACCCTCTATGCTCTCGTTTCTTCTTACTGTGTGCATGTGTGCGTATGTGTGCTTAAGCGTGTATGGTACATTTTCCGGTGACTGAACGGTAGCTACTGTGGTGATCCCGATCGATTTCAGTTCTTTACCCCTTTCTCCCTCTCCCTCTCCGATCTGTCCCTCTCCTTGATGGTATGGGTTGCTAATGGAACAAGAGAAAAAAATGAAGGATCTCTATTTGTTGTGGGAAGAAGCCGTGGATCGTCCAGAGCTGAAGAAAAAATGGAATCCCCTCTCTGTATCCATGAAAAATCTCCCCCCTCCGTGACCTTCTCTCTCGATCTGAACTTTTCAGTGTGTGATGGCGTGAGTATCAGAAGGAAAATAATGGAGTTCCCTTTTTCTCCCCCATGACCATGAAAATATCCCCCTTTATTAATGAAGAGGGAGACCTCTTTATCCAAGAAAAAGCCAAAATATTACGTGGGCCCCATTTTTTATTATTAATTTTCAAGTAAAGAAGAAGAAAAAGCCAATATCCAGTGGGCCCTCCCCCTTTTCTTGATTGTTAGTTGGTTAAAATAAGATAAAATTAGTTAGGGGATTGTTATTTTTGTCATTTTGTGGAGGGATTATCACACGGATGAGGGTAAACGGTAGGATAAGGTAAAAAGGGGTAAAAACGATATCGGGGAGGGACGAAATTAGGTGTCTACAAGAGGGATTGACTTTGAAAACTTTCAATTCCAAGTTGCAACATCCGATCGATCTCGAAGCTATACACAAACTCTACTCTCCACCGCATACAAAAAAAGATAACAAATAAAGAAGAAAGACGGGAGAGAAGACTAGTATAGTACTAGTCCAAAGAAGAGAAGAAAGAGGAAAACAAATATAAGGGGACATCAGTGTATAAAAATGGTTGTGAATGATGAAGAAGAAGAAAGAATAATGGCAGACGACAAAAAAAAAAATAATAAGGGGATTTTGATATTTTTTATTATTTTTTCCTATTATGCTGACGTGGCAGCGCGTGTAAAACACTGCACTATATGCAAGTGGTATAATGCTTTACTGGGTGTAGAAAATTTTACTTTTTTATAGTTTAGATGTGTAATAGGTCATTAGTATAGTTTAAATATGGCTTCGACTTTTCTTATATAGTTTAAGGTAGAAACGATATCTTTTCCCTTATAAGAATCTTATGTTAGTTGATGTTGAAAGAAAGAAAAAAAAGCATTGATGTAATGTGTTTCTCATGTATCCATTGATACTATATATAGTGGATTTCAATCATAACATGCACAAAATAATAAAATTTAATTTTATGTTAACATACTTGTGTGTTTAAATTCTATTTTTTTATTTGTTGTCTTCACAAAATAGAGATAAAAACATAAATATTGTGTTTGACTGACCTCATAAGTTAGTTTATGATGTGAGAATTATTTAAATTCATAAAAAGAGAACTAGTCAGCTAAATGATAATGAAATATAAGATTAATGTTATGTAGTTACCTCTGAGAAAAGATCCCTAAAATTATCCATATTTATTAAGGAAATAAACAAAAAATCCAAAAATTTCTAAGTGTATCTTATCATTTCTAAAGGCTAATTAATGAAATATTTATCTTTTTATATTAAAAAAATAAATAGGTAAAAAGAATTTTTAAATAAAAATTAAAAGGGAGATAAGCGTAATATTATAAATCAGAGGAAATGTTAGTGCTATAAAATCAATCTCGAGAAAAGTCTATGAAATAATTTCATATACCAAAAATATTTTATGATATATTACTACTATTAATAAGAGTGAAGAAGCAGGTAGCTCTTCGTCAACTTGCCTGCTTCTTCACCTGTTTTAGCTGCTCCGTGATTTTACTATATTATTCCTAAATCATTATTTTAAGTTATTTATATATATAAAAAAATTAATAATACTTAATTAAAAAGAAGTCAAAATAGACATTTATGATATGTTTGTTTCAGCTACTTCAATCGTAGTTTTATTATATCACCTCAAATTAATTATTATAAGTCATTTAGGTATTAAAAATTAATAATATTTAATAAATAATAAAATAGATATAAATGATAAATTAATTTTTGATATTTTAAATTAATAAGACATCTTATACGAGACTCATTTGAAAAAAATCACAAGTATATTTGCTCCATGATTTTATTATATTACCCCTAATTAATTATTGTAAGATATTTACATATAAGAAAATTAATAATATTTAATAAAAAAAGGTAAAATAGACATTTATGACATGTTTACTTCAGCTGTTTCAATTGTAATTTTACTATATCACCCTAATTAATTATTATAAGTTATTTAGGTATTAAAAATTTAATAATATTTAATAAAAAATAAAATTGACATAAAATGATAAACTAGTTCTTAATGTTTTAAATTAACATGATATCTTATATGAGACTCATTTATTTTTTTTTCACAAATATTTTCTTATAGTAATTTTGCTATATCACTTCTAATTAGGTATTATAAGTCCTTTAGGACATATATGCTTCGTTGTTTCAATCATAAAATTGGGTTGACTCTCAAATTTATTTTAGTGCTGCTTAAATTGGGATAGAAGAAAAATTATTATAAATTATAATAATTAAGAACTTAAATTATTTTAAGAATATAATTGACCATCAATGCCATAAAAATTTAGATAAGGAGAGTAACATATATTATTTGAAAATTACATAAAAAATATTATAAATTACAATGGCTAATAATTTAAAATATTTTAAAACATATTAAGAATCTGATTGATTATCTAAATTATATCATAAATTCAGGATAGTTTTAAAATTTTATAATTTGCATGTTTTATTATTTTAATTTAGTAATTTATTGATTCAAATGATGTTTTCGAATTTAACAAGTTTTAAAAATTTAGTACTTTGTTTATTTTAATTTATTTACTTTGGTAAAATATTATATATTTAAAAATTATGCAAAAAAAATAATAATTATAAGTCATAACTATTAGCATCTTATAATATGTTTAAAACATATAGTAGAAAATATGATTGACTTTTGAAATTCTAATAATGTCACATATGTTGCGATAAAGCAAGTAACATAAATTATTTGAAATTACATTAAAAGATAATAAAATTACAAAGATTAACAACTTAAAATATTTTAAAAAAAATATTAGTAAAAAAATTTGATTGACTCACTAAATTCTAAAATTGGGACAAAGCGAGTAACATAAATTACTAAATTACATAAAAGATACTATAAATCACAATGATTAGCAACTTCAATTATTTAAAAATTTGATTGACACTCCAAATATTATTTGTGTTACATAAATTGAGATAACATAAATAACATACTTTCTTTCGTCCTAATTAAGGGCGTATTTGGAATGGAGGAATGCTTCTTTATTTCATGTTCAATTGGCTTTAATATTTAAAAATAACTTTTCAAATGAATTTTATTTTTTCTAATTTAGAGAAAATGACTTCCGTTCCTATTAAAAGTAGGAAAAATATTTTTCAAATTACTTTTCAACTTCTTCACCACTCGAACCTCACACCAATCTCACCACCTAATCCACAATATGACCCGACCCATAGTCCCTCAACCTACCACCTCATAATGCGACCCACCCACCCTTGACTGTGTGGGATTCGATTTGGGATCGCCGGATAAAAAATCCTCTCAAACTTGGAACCCAACCCCATAGTTTGACCCTAATCCTAGATCTAATACTGATCCGAGACCCCTCCCAACCTGTGATCTGACCTCGACCCGTAACCCCACTTTTAGCTGTGAGTTAACCCCAACTCTAACTTTAGAATCGATCCCTCCAGAGACTAACCCCAACTCTAACTTTAGAATAGATCCCGCTTAGAGACTAGACCAAGGTATAGGTTAGTGTCGTGGTCGGTTTTTGGGTTGGTGCCAAGTCTGGATCGGGTCCTTCATTGAGTTGGCACATGGGTTCAAATCTAAGTCATTATATTTGCCTAGATTTTATCAAAATATTTTTGACATAATATTTTCTTCATACCAATAAAATATCAAAAAATATGTAAAAATTCACTTGTTTAGTTTTCCTTCATACTAAACACACCCAAGTTTTCTTCATATTTGTAATTGTCATCACTCTCTTGTTACTTTTACTCCATCTATTTCATAATATCTGACTTTTATTAACTTGACATGCTTTTTTTAAAAAATTAATAAGAGGTAGACTAACCTTTCTGATATTGTTTTGAAAATCTAAATTTGACTACTATATACCACTTTATATATTATTTAATACTAAGAGTAAAAAGAAAAAATATACTAATTTTTTTTTTATTTCATAAATTAGATAAGTAAATAAAAACAACTATTTTAAGTATGAGATTCAAGTGATACGAAATAGAGGAAGTACAATTCTCTAAACAAAAATAGATAAAATTTGTAAAAGTGTTTTTAAATATATTTTTCTCCAAAGTATTTTTTGTAGAAAAACAACTATATTTTTTTAGCTTATGAACTACTTCCAAAAGATACTTATTTTCTCCCAAATTTTTGACTGAAGTCTCATTTATTTGAGATAAGTACTTCTTTAAGAAAAACAAACAAACAAAAAGATACTTAGTCAAACGAACTATTAATAACCAAGACTTTCACCTTTTTTTCCCTACAATTATAAATCGTTTATAAATACTAACGCCTCAACATTTTATTTCATTATATTTTACTTATAATTTAGCATCACTTTACTGGGGTTGATTTTAATTTCTTTTGCTACTTATATTACTTCTCATTAGTTGTTCTTATTAGAATAATGTTGTTTATATATATGTGTGTCAAACCTCTCTATAACTTCATGTTGTTATAGAGAATTCTAACTGTAACAACTAACTTTTTCTTTTATATTAATTAATTGCAGAAATGAAATTTCATCTGATGATAATGGTGAGAGGAGGCGCGCGATTTGCACGGAGTTAGAGAATTTGAGATGTTTAAGAGAATTTGATGTTTAGATACGAGATGCTCTATCACAAGGCGAGACTGGAGTGGTGGTTTTACTAATGCTTAGTCGTGATGCTTATTTTAGGAGAGAAACCGAGCTTGAAAATGAACTTGAGACTAATCATAACATTTTTCTATCGTAGGTACCTTTGAGTGATTGTATTTTCTTCCCTACAAGAAGACTAAAAAAATTATTATGTTGGTTGATTGTTGAGAGAAAAAGATAATATCCCCCCAAATAGGGCATTTGTGTTGAAGTATATGTGTGTTTTCCGCAATTTTTATTTATTTTGTCTTACAAAGTATTGTGTATGCACCACCCAACCCTCAAATCTCCCTTGTTAAATTACATAAAGAAATTATTGTTGTTGTCGTCGAGGTTGTTGATTTTGTTGTCTTTATACTTTATGTTTATCTTTTTGAAGTAATATCTAACAAGTAATACACAAGCATTAATTTAAATAAGACTACATAATCAAGAGGTTTGTTAATGAACTATATTTTAGTTAGAATATGTAATTTTACTTTTGCAATTATAGTTATAATTAATGGTTATTACAATTAATTACGAGTTTATATAATGTTCTCAAATTATCCGTCCCAAATTGAGATGACACATTGATTAAGAAAAATAATTAATAACATTACTAGTTTACCATAGTATCCCTATTAAATGATGTTTACAATTTAATTTGAAGAAAAAGTAATTAATGCAAAGGGTAAAACATGGAAAAAAAATTGTCTTGTCTTGATTCATGAAAAAAGACAAGTTAAATAGGACATCAAATTAAAAAATTTGGGACGGATAATTTGGGACGGAGGAAGTAGTAAGTATTGTTTCTGACTTGAAATTACATAAATAAGGCGAATGTATTCTCTAAAATAAATGCATTTAAAATTTTAAAATAAATATTCTTGTCCTAAAATTTGACTAAGAAAACTAGAAGTTGATGATAATAAATGTTAGCAGTCACACTAGTTTAAATGAAGGTATACATGCTTTTAATTTCCTCTCTGGGTAATTAGTTCTTTATAATTGCTTAATTATCAAACCTCTGCATTAATTATTGCTATTTAATCACTTGATCATAGACTACTTTTAGTGTGGACATTTTGATATTTGATTACTTGAATATATATATTTCATCATGGATAGGTTTACTTGTTTTGGAGGCACTTTTGTCACGAAAAGTAAAAATATATTTTTAGTACAATGAATAAATAAATGTGTGAATGGAGGGAGTAGTACTTATAAAGTATCATTCCTCGTTTCTCAAATTATGCGGTACTTTTCTTCTCAAGATTCAAATTAACTGACCTTTGATCGACTTTTTAAAATGTACTTTTTTATAATGCATACTCAGGAGAAAAACTCATGTCTACAACTTATAATATTTCTCGTATAATATTTTGTAAGTACTATATAAATTTCAAATTGAAAATATTGAATTGATCTAATCCAATTTAACTTTAAGAATTAGTCATCTTGATTTTCGACATAACATACAATGGAAATGAAAATCAAATAAAAACAACTTGTTCTTCTTCAAACATAAAAAAAAAAACATTCATAATAAAAATAACATATGCAGTAAAGTCGCACAAAATAAGGGTTTATGGTATAATACATAAGCATGCCTTTTAATTAAGTCAACTGACATCTTTACCCTTCAACTTTGGGTGTGTACAAGTAGACACTTAAACTTATGTAAAGTTTAATAAGTAGATACATGTGGTCTACATGAAATCTACATGGCAATCTCGTACGAATTGCCACATATGACACGCGTGTCTACTTGTCCAACTTTTTTCACAAGTTTAAATATCTACTTTTGCAAAACCAAAATTGAAGGATATAGATATCAGTTGAGGCGAAGTTAAAAAGATGCATTATGTATTATGCCAAAGGTTTGTTGATGAATGGAGATGAATCCTCTATTGGTGAATGGTGAGAATCCTGAGATCTTAATAAGGTTTGGGCAATCTTCCTCATTTTGATTTAGTTTTTTGAGGTGTGAGCTAGTTAGGATCAAAGCCTAATTTGAATATAATATTAAAACCAGGTCTGATTCGATGCGGGCCGACCCCCGCCCCAGGGTCCCAATAGTTGCCACCCCATCCATGAATGTGTAGCACCGAACAAGATAGTGGAACCCCAGATAAAGAATCTTTAGGTTTGGGGGTGTGGGGATGGTGAGTGGAATGTATTCGAGTATGAGTTAAGTCCAAAGCCTAATTTGACTTACTTTCAGCGTAGAAAATACTATATATACAATATATATGTTTCACTATACTCATACAAAGGCACGTACCTTTGTTGGTTGCAACCATCTTTACTAAAGGAGATACTCCATCCGTCTTATTTTATATGACATCTTTTGATCACTTTGTCTCATTTTATATGGCATTCTTTAACTTGACACGACATTTACAGAAAAAAAAAGGGTATGACACTTATGGATAAGAGAGAAATATTTTCATTAAGTAAGGTGACATTCTTTTTCATATTTATGTGGTTGTTCATTATTTCATCCCTTGAATATTTATGTGATTGTAAATTATTTCATTAAGGATAAAATTAAAGAGAAATATTTTCTATATATAATAGAGTGATATTTTTTTTTGGAGGGGGAGGGGTGGGGGGGGGGGGGCGAACTAAAATAAAAGGGGTGCCACATTAAATGAGATGGAGGAAGTACGTTATAGACGACATCTAAGTTGTATGACCATATCCTTTCTTTTTTGTAATAAGGGAGAATGAGAAGGGCGAATTGGTCAATTCCCCTTCTGATCCTAAACTCTTCCCATTCTCCCTTACTAATATTTGCAATAAGCAAAAACAAAAAAGGTTGTAGCTTCCGTTATCCGAAGGATCCAAAAAAAAGTTCGATCATAAGGGTTTATTGTATGCAATCTTATCTTCTATTTGGTCAGGCGCTATTTTTAAGGCTTGATGAAATTGTGACCTCCTGATCACATGATAACTTTACCAGTTACTACAATGCTCCCCTTCGTTTAATCAAAATAATAAATAATAAATAAGCAAAAGAGATGAATGATTTTTTTAAAAAGAAAAAATAATAATAAAAGAAGTTAAAGAATTAAGTTCCTTCCATTTCTTGAAAATTTTATTCTACTATGGTAACTTATTTAATAACTCATATATTGAAAATCCAAATTTATTATGGTAGGTTCTTTAATAGATCATATGAAATAAGGACCATGACCCCCTATAAATATCCAAGGCCTTCACATTTTATTTTCATCACATTCTATATAGAGTTGAGCATCACCTCAGTGAGGTTAGTTTAATTATTGTTTTTTGCTTATTATATTTCTTATTAATTGTTTCTATAAAGGTAAAATGAACTGTTATATGACTGTATTATTTGTATGATTCTTTTTTTGGCTATTATAAATAATGTGAAAAATCGATTTTGCAAATATGTGATCATTTTTGTGAATATACATGTTATTATAGAGAGATCTAATAATTGTATAATAACTATTTTCTTCTTATTTTATTTTTTCAGTGATTAATTAACAGCAAAAATGTCATCATTGCCTAATGGTGACGTTGATAAAAGGCGCGAGATTTGCAGTGAGTTGGAAATTTTGCGACACCATTTGTTTGAAGTTGAGCGCCAGATACAAGATGCTCGATCAAAAGATAGGATTGTATTGATGACTCTACTGATAGACGTGCGTGCTGCTTATTTGAGCAGAGAAGCTCATCTGGAAAATAAGTTAGAAACTAAGTATAACTTTGGCTATCGTAGGTTTCTCTGATTTTTATTTTCTTCTGTGTAGGAAGATATTAAGAATCATTATGTTGGTTGATGTTGAGAGAACAAAAAAAAAAAAGAAACGACTTGACGCGTTTCTTATGTACCCATTGGTACTATGTTGGATTTAAATTAATATGCATAAAATAATAAAATTCAATTTTATGCTAAAGTACTTGTATGCTTAATTTCTGTTTTCTATATTTATTGTCTTTATAAAGTAGGGATAAAGTCTATGTCCACACTATTTCAGACCACACTTATGAAATAATATCAAGTGAGTGTTTCACTATGAAAATAATAATTAAAATAATATTCACTTTATTTAGAATTTTTAAAGTTGGATTTAGAGTTGTTTTTAGCCATATTTTTTGCAAAGAACTTTTAGAATTTGAATGTATCTATTTATCGTTTCAATTTTAATGTAATTTTTCTAAATATGATTTATACCTCCGGTTTCTAAAAACTTGCAAAATCACTCAAACTTGACTAATTTACCTCAAGCATACAATAAAATTTACTCTATAAGAGTAATATCTCAAAATAGTAACATAATTTCAAATTAGATTACATATACGAGCTACTACATACTAACACATATTTATTTTTCAGTTTATTTGAAATTTTAAAGTTGAAGTTAAAAATAAAGGTGAAATTGCATTTAATTATAATTTTCGCAAATAATCTTTAGTTGTTTGGATGTACCCCCCCCCCCCCCCCCCCCCCCCCCCGCCCCCCGCCCCACCCCACCCCAAAAAATGAAATATGATGTAACCATAAATTAAAATTTAAATAGTTATTTTAATTAAAAAAATAAAAATTGTGTAAATTCGAAAAAGAAAAATATAGTGAAAGTGAAAAAAGGATTTGAGGTGTTTTTCAAATTTCAATTATAACTCAAGTTGTATTTGAAATTTTGAAAATTTTCAGGATCAAACAATATTTTTTAAATAAAAACAAAAATATTATGTTTGGCTTAACTTCATAATTCAGTTTATGATGTGAGAATTCATATAAAGAGAATAAGTCAATTAAATACTTAAGTGTGCCTTATCATTGCTAAAGGCAAATTAATGAAATACTTATCTTTTTATATTAAAAATAAATTGGTGAAAAGAATTGTTATGAAAAAAATAAAATAAAAGGGAGATAGGTGTAATATTGTAAATTTACAAGAAATGTTAAGAGTTATAAAATCAATTAAGAGAAAAATCTATGAAATAATCCCATATAACAATAATATTTTATGATTTACACTAACAGACTGCTTTTTCTTAATAATTAAGGGCATGTTTGGTATAGAGGAATTTTTTGATTTTTTTAATGTTTAGCTGGCTTAAATGTTTTGAAAAAATATTTTTCAAATGAATTTTTTTTCTAATTTAAGAAAAATAACTTCCCAAATGAAAATAGAAAAATATTTTTCAAAATTCTTTTTCAACTCCACCACCCTAATCCACAAAATGAACCGGACCCATAGCCCCACAACCTAACGCTCTCCACCACATATCCTTGATCGGCTCGGGACTTGACTTGGGATCGTTGGATCAGAGACCCTTTCGGACTTGGGACCCATCCAAATAGCTTGCTCAACCCTAACTTGGGATCTAATGCCGACTCAAGATCTCTCTCCCGACCTATGACCTGACCTCGACTCGAAACTCAACTTTGAGCTGTGAGCTAACCCTAATCCTGACTCTGAAACTGATCCCTTCCTGGAGACTTGACCAAGGTATAGGTTAATGTCGAGGTCGAGTTCCAAGTTGGTATCAAGTCTATATCGGGTTCTTCATTGGGTTGGGACATGGATTTAAGTCTGAGATCAATGTATTTCCCTATAATATACCAAAATACCCTTGAGATAATATTTTCTACTTATTAATCAATATCAGGAAAATATGTAAAAATTCTCTTATTTTTCAAAAAATATTTTCCTTCATACTAAACACACCCTGAATCTCTTCATTTTTGTACTTGTCTTCACTCTCTTGTTCCTTGTACTCCATCTGTTTTATATTATTTGATCTCTGTTGATTTGATATTTTTTTTTACAAGATTTTAACTAGAGTTATATTTTACTAAACTGACTTTATTGATATTGTTTTGAAACTTCAAATTTGACTACTATACTACTTTATTTAGTTATTTAATACCAAGGTAGAAAGAAAAAATTAAAATAAATTTTCTTAGTTTCATAAAAATGGACAAGTAAATTGAAATAACTATTTTTAATATGGGAGCCAAGTAATATGAAACGGAGAGTATAATTCTCATACCAAAATTAGACAAATTTTAAAAAGTGATTCTAAGTATATTTTTCTCAAAGTGCATTTGGGAAAAAACTACTTTTTTTTTAGCTTCTGAAAACAACTTTTGTTATTCGCAAAAAATACTTATTTTTTTCAAAAACTTGATTAGACACCTCATTTATTTTAGATAAGTACTTTCTTAAAAAAAAACAAAAAAAAAATGATCAAACAAGCTATAAATACCCAAGACCTTCACATTTTACTTTTAGGACCATAAACCGTCTATAAATACCAACGCCTCAACGTTTCATTTAATTCTATACATAATATTTTTCATCAATCATTTAATTTTTGTGAAATAATGAGTTAGGATATTTGAACATTTGCATTTAAATTAAAAATGAAATCTCATCTTATTTCATCTCAACTTTACTCTTTTTGTAATCGATTAAATGTGCAAATTGCATTGTATATGTTTAATCAACTTATAAGTTGTTCAGACAAGTTTCTCAAAGGTAAAAAGTAATTAAAATTTTTAAATTTTGATGATTAGTATTTATTTTTCAAAAATAAAGGTGTAATATATGCGCGTACATGTTATATACGTAATCTCAAGTCAAAAACAATATGAATATGCTCATAATTGATTACATATCATAATTCATAACTATAATGTTATATTAATAAACTTCTTGATTATGTAATTCTATTTAAATTAATGTTTGTATATCACTTGCAATTCTCTTTCAACACTAATAATAATAATAACAATAATATATAAGGTATTCATAATTCACAAATGCAAAAAAAAAAAAAAAAAAAAAACGAGAGTGGTGTGTATGCACTTATTTCTACCAAGTGCAGATAGAGAGGATTTTGACATGCACTCGATATTCTCTTCAAGACAAAATAAATAAATAAAACGAAAATCATATATATACTTTAACACAAAAACACATCATATAGATTTATGAATTTTTAAATCTAGGAGAATAAAATTTTATTCTCTTGCACATATTATTTTTTCTCCCAACAATAATAAACCGACAACGTAATAGTCCTTATAATCTTCCTGTATAGCGAATAAAATAAAATTAAAGATATCTATGATAAAAAAAGTTAATTTTTTTTTCAAGTTCATTTTCTAGCTCAGTTTCTCTCCTCAAAATAACACTTCTAACTATCATCAGAGACCACGGTCTAACCTCGCCTCGTGATCTAGCATCTTCTATTCGAGTATCAATTTCTTTCAAACGACTTCTCAAGTATTCCAACTCCGTGCAAATCGCGCGCTACCTTCTATCACCACCACCACTAGACGACGATGCCATTTTTGCAGTTAATTAATCACTGAACAAAAAAATATGAAAAGAAATTAATTATTTGTAATCGAATTTCTATAACAACACGAAGTTATAGAAATGTTTAACATATATATAAACGATATCATTCTAATAGGAATAAATAATGGATGTAAAAAATAAAAGTGAAAAAATATAAGTAGCAAAAGAAAAAAACTAGTTAAATATGTAAATTATGATGAAAATAATATCAAGGCCTTGGGTATTTATAGAGGGTTTGTGATCCTAATTCATGAGTTATTAAAAAGCTATCAAAATAAATTTGAATTTTCAAGATATCAAAGAAATAAAAGAAAATACATTATCTTATCTAGTTTTAGGACCTCTTTATAAAGTCACATTGGAATTAAAATTGGATGCAATTGAATTTATTATACAGTTTGACCAATAAATAACAAAATTACTCTCTCTATTTATTTTTATTTATTACAATTTCACTTCTCCAGGTTAATTAACTACACTTTAAAGTTAAGTTTAAGTATATTAATTTAATATTTTTAAATTTAAAATTTTAATGATCAAAAACTACACGAAAAATGCTATAAATTACAATCCTTTACATATTAATATGGCAAAAAACACATCTTAAAATAGTAGTGAAAGTTTATGCAGTTTGACCTCAAAAAGCGAAACAATGTCAAGTAAAAAATGAATAGAAGGAGAATAAAAGAACAAATAAAATACTTAAAACTTAGTAAGAGTTGCACAGATTGAGTTATGACCATCATTTTTGCCTATGTAAGCCCAAGTAACTTTTGGGTTGATCAATATATATATATATATATATATGCACGGATTGAGCTATGACATGCATTTTTGCCTACGTAAGACCACGGGCGGCTTAACAAATTTGGTGGTCTAAAGCCAACTCTTAATAAAAAGTTTCAGATATATTTAATAAAATTAGCTCTTGTGTGCATCTTGTGTGGCGTACATGCATATTGTGCACGTGCATCTTAGGTGCATTTTGTGTGTCATACGTGCATTTTGTTGTTAGTTAATAAAAATATTAGAATCACATAGATATTATCGTTATAATTTGTGTGTGATGTACTACCATTGTGAACTAGCTTCTAACTTAAAGATGAGGGCTTAAAAAAAATTGAGACCCCAAGTCATTGCTTTAGCGGCTTTATGGTATGACCGGCCCTGCGTAAGACCAAGTAACTTTCGGGTCGATCAATAATTGTCCATTTCTCATCTTGATCCATCTAAATCCAGTCCTATATATTTTAATAAATATTTGTTTGAATAAATTGTACTATCATTTTTTATTATTACTTACTATTACATACTCAATAATTTAAAGATAAACCTACCCAAAAAAAAAGTAAGGTACAAAGTATTGTTACTGTTAAAAAAGATAGAATAAAAAATAAAATAAAATAATTAAATAACAAATAAAAAAAGAAGAAGAAGAAGCTAATAACACAACTCATAACACAATCTCACCAAATTAATCGTTACATATAAAAGACGACTTTTAATCATTACTTAATGATAAATTTTATAAAATAATAATTAAAATAAATATTATATTTCAACAAATAAAAACATAAGACAATATACTAATTGTTATTTTTTCCATCTATTTTTACATGTTCATTATTGACTTGACATATATATATTTTTTAAAAATAAATAAATGTAATTAATTTTATATTACCTTTTGAATATAATGAATTTAATACTTTAAAAAATATATAGAATAATGAATAATCATATTTAATAATAAGTATAAAATGAATATAAAATAGTAAAAAATTTATTATTTTTTAAAATTAAATAAATATTACTAAACATCTGTTTTTAACCCTATATTGAACAAATAAAAATGAATGAATAAATAACAACCATCCAAATAAACTGTTAAATTCTGTTTTAACAGTTCACTTCTTAACACTGTTCACTTCTTGTTCAGCTCCCCACACACACACTGACAACCTGAGATCTGTCTGATCTCATGTTGTAAGTACACTGTCTTTCAATGAACAAAAAAATCTTTTGATCTCATTTTGGAAACTTGTAAAATTTTCATATATATTATATAAACATCAAAAAGAATGGGTGGATCTCTGATAAGTTCAAGGGCATTTGATTGGTATACAGGACAGATGATAATTATAGCTCTTTTGGTAATGGTGGGTTCTTTTTATACTGGTACACTTTTTGGCAAAAACCCATCTCTCTATGTCACTCAAGAACAACAACAACAGCAGCAAGAAAGTCTTAGTGTTGATTCCAATGGCAGTACTTCAGAGTTATCCAATGGTTAGTCCTCTTTGTTTGTCTTCTTAAAGAATTTTAGGTGTTTGAGTGTATTTATTGTTATAACTGTGGTGTCCGAGCCAGCTTGCCTGTAACACCGAGTCCCACATCGGCGAAAAACACAAGAGGGATGCCGGGTATATGAGTAAGCCGGGGCCAAACCTCGGCGAGGACACTGAGTCCATAAGTGGGTGTATGTAACACCCCAACTTAGAGATATAAGGAGTCCCATATCGGCAAAACACACAGGAGGACGCATTATAAAGCCGTGCGAGCCTGGGCCAAAGCGGACAATATTACTAGCGGGTTGGGCCGTTACAGGGTTTCTCGGGCCTTGATGGTTCGGGATGCCTGTCGCGACCAGGGCCTCGGCTTGGGTCATGACATTGCCTTTACTGAATGGGCCCAAAGCAGATAATATCACTAGCTGGTTGGGCCATTATAGGGGTTTATCGGGCCTTGATGGTTCAGGATGTCCGTCGCGGTCAGTGCCCCGGCTCGAGTTTCTTGGGCATTGATGGTTCGGGATGCCCATCGCGACCAGGGCCTCGGCTTGGGTCATGACATTGCCCTGACTGAATGGGCCCAAAGCGGACAATATCACTAGCTGGTTGGGCCGTTATAGGGGTTTATTGGGCCTTGATGGTTCGGGATGTCCGTCGCGGTCAGGGCCTCGGCTCGGGTCATGACATTGCCTTGATTGAATACGCGGTTGCCACCTCACACCAGCAATAGGATAAATAACAGGTAACTCTGTCCACTAAGGCTAAGTCTTTGATAGATGGAAGAATCACCTATTGTTTAGAGTATTTTTTAGGGCAAACAACATAAATCCTGACAGTTTGGAGATTAACTACAGAAAATCCCGATATTTTACATAATTACTGAAAATCCCGATTTTAGGTCTGTTGAGATACATAATTAGCTCCCAGTACATCCGGCGAAGATAGTTTTTTTCTTTGTAAAGACACATAATTAGCTTCCGATACATTTTTTCTGATCTTGGGTTTGTCGAGATACATAATTAGCTTCCGATACATCCAATAAAGATACATAATTAGTTAGGATTTTTGTAGTTAATTTGTAAGGATGGGGATTTGTGTAAGTATGATAAGGTGTATGTAATGTTGTTTTTCCTATTTTTTAACTTATTGTTTATAAGCTGGAGTGTTGGAGTGATGGTAAAGTTGTCTTTTTTGTCTGTGAAATTGGCCAAGAATCAGGGTGGGGTGTTCCATGTTACACCCTTTGGGGTTGTGGTTCATTTACCGGACCTTGATTGAATGCAGGATGCTTCGTGTACTGGGGTGCTAAGTTGTTCGGACTCTTCAAAAATGTCTACGGGTGTGTGTCGGATCCTCCAAAAATAGTGTATTTTTGAAGGATCTGACACGGGTGCGGCAACGTTTTTGGAGAGTCCGAGCAACTTAGCTGGGGTGCGATTTTTAATTATGTCATAAAGTGAAGGTAGTCTTAGAGCAATGGTGAAGTTGTCTTCTTGTGGTGAAATTGGCTGGCGGGATGCTTATATCATATCCTTTGGGCTTGCGACCCTTTCCCGGATCCTGATGGAACGTGGGATTTTCATGTACTGAACTGCACTTTTTAATTATGTTATAAAATGAAGGGAGTCTTAGAGCAATGTAAAGTTGTCTTCTTGCTGTGAAATCGGCCTCGCATAAGGATGGGATGCCTATGTCACACACCTTGGGGTTTGATTCCTTTCTAAGACCCTGATTGTAGGTGGGATGCTTCGTTTACTTGGCTATGCTTTTCGATTATGTCATGAAATAGTACTAGTATAAATTGGAAATGTATGGACTTTCTGGTAATGAGGGTCACTAACACGAGTAAGATTTGATAATCAAGGAAATGGAGTTGCTTTTCCTGGTCGATTCAAGTCATGTTGCCTCTACGTGTTCGGGTCTACCTTTTCTAATTATGTCGTAAAATAGTACTGGTGTAAATTGTAAATGTGTGGACTTTCTAGTAAATGAGGGTCAGTAACATGACAAAGATTTGATAATCAAGGAAATGGAGTTTCTTCTCTTGGTCGATTCAAGTTCTGTTGCTTATGAAAGATTTGAAGTAATTTAATGTCTTTTCGCAATGGAACCGGCTACCCAGTGTATATGGTTTGTGGCGAGGCCGGGGCTGAAAACATGAAAACGAAATGATTTTGAGTTCCTTATGGGAGTGGTAGTGTTTGCTGCAAAAAAGTTGTTGAATTTTTCTTCAAGGAGGGTAAAACTAGATGAAAAAATGATAACTTTCTTTTGTTGAAAATGATAGCTGGCGCTGTTTATGTTTGTGCTGGAACAATGTAACGCCCCGTAAAAGTCATGCATGTATTAGACTATAATTTCTGAGCTTTAGACTTAAGTTTTAAAAATTTTCTAAGTGTTGAAATGACTTGGACTCATTCTTAGCTGGCAACCTTGGGGATACAACTTCTCGACCTTCCCGACCTTCATTTTTAGATTTTCAAGTTGCGTTACGATCGGGCAATCTCATAGTACATCTCGGATAAGTTTTGGAATTTTTCGGAATGCATAAGGCTGCGTTTGGATTTCAAAACAGTAGCAAAACGCATAGCCTATTGCCCAGTTTTTTCAGCATTTCAGGGTCAACTTCAAACGATCATAACTCCCTGTATATAATGAACTGTGTGAGCTATAATATATCAAACGAAAGATCTTTGAGTCCTCTTTCAAATGCAGTTGGTTTCATCCAATTTGAATATATGAGTAAAAAGTTATAATCGATTTACTCCAGCCTATCAAACTGTCAACTGAGGGACAGATTTGACCTTAATTGTTCCTTAGGGGTATTTTGGTCATCCTCCACCCCTATATATACCACCAACACGGGATTTAATCCCTCAAACACCATAATACACATGCTTTCCTCAAAATTGCTCAAGAATTTCCTTAGGGTTTCAAAATAAAAACCCAAATAGTTCAAGATTCAACCGTAAGTTTTCAAAGATAATTACATATTCGGAATCACCAATCCGCAAGCTTCAAGAAACATCTATTATCCTTGAAAATAGAGGTACGCGGGGTTTTCCCTAAAATCTCATGGGCATAGAAATCATGTTTTAAGTATCGGGTTTTCGAATTCATGTGCATACTCATGTTTTAGAAGCTTTAATGATATTGTTTTGGCCTTTTGGCTTTCCCCCAAAGTGGTTTGAAAATTATATATATGTATATATGTGTTTGTCCTGAAATATATGAATTTAAAGCATGATTTTCATGGAACCCCTCTCTTAATGTAAATTCTTCCATGTTTCACATAATATAAATTGTTTTGAAAGACATCTTGAAGAAAAGAAATTATGATATGAAGTGCTTTGACTTTTGCTATGTTTGGAATACGATTCTTGAACACGAAAGAGAGGTTGTGAATGTTGAATATGCATGTAATGAAAGAATGCATGGTTTTGCCAAAATGCACATGACCACCATATGTTTGATGAAATTTCTGCATGAATTGAACTTTAAGTTCGGAATATGAAATCCTTTACATCAGTTGCATGTTTTGGGTGGTCTAAACTATGTTTTGAATGAAAGCTTTTGCTTAGTACCTTATGGCTCAGAAAAAAATCATGACTTGCAAGGTCTTGGTATGACGATACCAATTCAGACTAATGCCATATCAGACTAGCAGACATTTCAGACTTTCATGATTTAGAAATTTCAGAATGATGCATGTTCAGAAAAGGTTAAAAATGGGCATACAGATATGTTAGGTGGTTCCCCGAAGAGGGCTTGAGTTCCAGCGACTCATTGCCTAAAACCGTGGTTTGCCTACCTGGGTATATTATTATGCGCTGACTTAAATGTCCCGTGGCATAACCCTAGATAGGAAGGTCTGGAGGGCGCGAATTAGGGCAGAAAACTAGGGTCAGTTTGGGGCGTTAGGGTAGGGAAGTATTTGGTGGGGGTTTTATTCCTGTTATTCTTCCTATTCTTATTTTATTCCTATTTTCTATTCTTCTTCTTGTTATGCTTTCGGTGTTCCATGCTTTATTACGAATCTGGGTGCTTTCCGATGTTTCCTACTACTTATGGGTGCCGTATTTACGTTATGAAATCCTGTTCTGTGCGTTACTTTATATTTGTGTGGTGTCTCGTGTCTTGAGCCGAGGGTTTATCGGAAACAGCCTTTCTACTTCTTCAGAGGTAGAGGTATGGACTGCGTACATCTTACCCCCCCCAGACCCCACTAGGTGGGAATACACTGGGTTTGTTGTTGTTGTTGTTGTTAAATGTCCCGTGGCGTATCAGACTCAGAGACTCCAACCCTTGCGGCACACTTGGGTTGGGGGCTTCCCCGCCGAGTCAATGGCGGATTCCATACAGCCCGTGGAATATTCAGACTTGTAGGGGAACACCACCTAACTCAGAAGTAAAACACAGATCATGATTTGAAATGAACAGACAGGTTGCATGTTTTCAGAAAGTGCCCATGTATTTTTCAGAAATAGTTTTATACAGGATGTCTTGATGAAAAATTGCTTTCACTTATATATATGTATGTATGTTCCATTATACTATTTTTGGATTGCTTCGCGTGCCAGTACTTTTGTGCTGACCCCCCCTCCTTCCAGGTTCTGAGGCACAGTCTAGGGGTCCAACTACTCAGTAGATATTCTCGGATTTGCAGACTTGATCTCATAGTGGTGAGCCTTCTATTATTCGGAAGGCCTAATTATGTCAGACATTATCTTATTTATTATATTTTTGGTTCACTGGGGGCCTTGTCCCAGTTTCTTTTCAGACGGATGTTTGTGTTCTTAGTAGAGATTTTCGCAGACTGATGTCAGATAGTATTATTCAGAAATATTGCAGGACTTGACCATGTTTTCCGTACTCAGTTTAAATTCCGCATTTTATTATGATTATGAATGTTGTGCATGATAACCAGACAGAGAATGGGTGTTCCGGGCCTTCATGGTTCGGGATGCTCGTCACGGCTAGGGCCTAGGCTCGGGTCGTGACAAGCAAGGTAGAAACCCAATGGATAAAGAACGATACTTTGTATTGTTATCGACGGCGTGTGACTTATTTGGGTAATTTGGGTTGTTACAAGAGGTTTTAGTTTAGTAATTGTGTCCGTTTTGCTCCTCTTGGGCTTTAGATGAATATATCTTTCCGTTGAATCTGGTTTTTATGTTGTGCATGGGCAAACCTGTTTTTTCTTGAGGCCTATCATCCTATCATCATTGGCATTGTTCCGATTACTCTTGAATGGTTGGTTCTTTTTAGAAATAAATACATGGTTACTTAGTGAAAGCGGACGCTTTAATCCTTCAATCAGCACAGAATTCATTGGGCAGTGCAATGGAGTATAGGTTCGCTGGCTTCTACTTTGTCAAATAGGTTTGGTAGACATTTGAAACTTTGACAAGCGCGTTGCAGTAATTAGACAATGTCCATAAGAGGAGGCCTAAATGCTCGTAAATAATGTATGTCATAATATGTCGCAAAGTAACCTTAACCCTCTTAAGGTTCAAACACCTGGTTCATCATCGGGGCGGAAAGGTTGAGAGTGCATTTTTTGGCCAAAGGGAATCAGCATGAAGTCACAATGTCCTTGGGTGTATCCTATGGAGCAGTTTTAGGTATATCAGTTTCAAAAATCCTGAATTGGCAGTATTGCTATCTTAGATCCAATTTAGGTAAATATTATCCCATTTAATTCATCCAACAACTCCACTATGTCGTGTAGTAAAATTGTTCTTGACTTTTTGACTATTAACTCTTAGTCCCGCTCATCCTTCAACGATCATCTTTATTTTCAAGCATCACTACTTATCCTCGAGAACTCCCTCTTGAAACTGAGATGCATTCTGTTAGGTGGTCAACGTGCGTCCATGTGCATTTGTGTTCTGGCTTTTCTTTTACCATTGTACTATCATAAAATTTGTCACTCTCACTCTCGGTGTCAGTTTCCCTATGCTGCGAATATCAGTCCGTAATTGGTTAAACTTTGAGCTCTCTTTTCTCTGGTTGCTTTCACTGGCTTCCTGTTATTGGAATGTCTGATCCGTATACATGCAGGCAGAGTACACGTGGTTCCTATTTGTATAGAAGATTGGTTTTGTCATTTGTAGAGAATGATATCTTACTGTAGATTCTCTACTTTTTGCTGTACGGGAGATTCCCATTATGGATAAAACTATACTTGACTTGGTAAAAAATAATATGCATGCAGGTATTCTGAAGTTCACGAACAAGATTGCTCTTTCTTATCGGGTGGTACCTCTCACGATCCCTGAAACCGTGATAAATGTATGTCCTCTGAAATTTAATGAGTATATCCCATGTCATGACATTTCTTACGTTGAAGAGTTGATGCCAAAATTAGATCTTTCAAGGAAAGAAGAGCTAGAGAGGCATTGCCCTCCACTTGACAGGCGCTTGTTTTGTTTGGTTCCACCTCCAGTTGATTATAAGATACCAATAAGGTGGCCAACTAGCAGGGATTATGTGTGGCGGAGTAATATAAACCATACACGTCTTGCAGAGGTAAAAGGAGGACAAAATTGGGTACATGAGAAGGATCAACTTTGGTGGTTTCCAGGCGGCGGAACTCATTTTAAGCACGGAGCTACGGAATATATTGAGAGGTATGCGGTTTACTTTTATTTCACTTCTACCGTCCCTGTCATTATTGGAGTTGCAGCTTGTTGATAATTCCATGATAATCGATTTGAAACAATGAAAGCTGCCGTAAGGCAATTTAATGAAGCCAATTTATGTTGTACTAGATGATCCATTAACTTACTAAGAACGGTGAAAATCAATCCTTAATGCTGCCATTCTTCTATGTAGCGGATGTACTTGATTCATTTATTCTTTGCAGGTTAGGAAATATGACTACTAACGAGACAGGTGACCTACGTGCAGCAGGGGTATATCAAGTGCTCGATGTTGGTTGTGGGGTTGCTAGTTTCTCTGCTTATCTTCTTCCACTTAATATAGAAACACTGTCTTTTGCTCCTAAAGATGGTCATGAAAATCAAATTCAATTTGCTTTGGAACGAGGAATCGGTGCTATGATATCTGCTATAGCTACGAAGCAGCTACCATATCCAAGTAACTCTTTTGACATGGTCCATTGTTCGAGATGTCGAGTTGATTGGCATGAGAATGGTGAGTATTTCTTTCATTGAACATGCAAACCTTATATGCTTAAATGTAATTGACCTAGATGTAATGGCTTTACATTAAATAAGGGAATTGTATCTAATTATTTGGTCTTCTACATCATGTATGTTAATAGTACATAAATTTGCAAAATTCAATGAACTTAATGTTGTGCGAGAATCTACAAGGCCTTAGATATCATCCCATTACGGACTTGTTCTTATTCTTTCTATATTAAGTAAACTTTACTCCAGAAACTCTCGTGACAACTTAACTGTTATATCGGAGTTTCTAACTATGAATATGATTCTGGTTCGTTAAGGTAATAGACGGAGATTATATAAGGTAGTCTTTTCATTATATGATGCCCATGCATGTCACGTAAATACGCTATTATTGTTTTACAATGCCAAAACGTATTTTTCATCTTGGTGTGCGTGCAGATGGTATTCTACTCAAAGAACTGCATCGCATATTAAGACCAAATGGATATTTTATCTATTCAGCTCCTCCTGCCTATAGAAAGGATAAGGATTTTCCGGAGATATGGGACAAATTAGTAAAGCTGACTTCCAGAATGTGCTGGAAGCTTACGGCACAGAAAGTTCAGACAGCTATATGGGTTAAGCAAGAAAATAATTCATGTCTTCAGCATAATGCTCAGGAGAAACTTGTAAACTTATGTGATTCCGAGGATGATTTGAAGCCATCGTGGAAAACACCTCTGAGGAACTGTGTTACACTTAGTGACGCTTCATCTTCTTTGAAGAAACTACCTCCTCGACCACAGCGTCTATCAGAGTATTCACAAAGCCTCAGTCGGATAGGTTGGTCAATTCTCTTCCTTGGTATAGTTGTATATAATGAATTGTCATCTCTTAGCTCTGAAATCAATTGTAGTGAATATATCCCTCATGCCCGTACACACGGTAAGAAAATTAGATCACCTACAGTGTTGTGAGCTTGTTTCTTCAAGATAGGATAATCGTTTACTGAAGATAGGATTCCAGCTAGTCTTGGCTTCCTACAGGCCCGTAGATGCACCTCATGGATCACGTGCTTTACAATTACATCTGTCGTATGCCTCTTCCTTTGAAAAACAATTTGATTCCGCTCTTGCCAAACTTGATAAACACCGCCACTAGTGTTATTTTTTTCTCCTCAGCTATTAATATTACTTCGTTTTAGCCAGTTTCTCACCTGTTAGTGTTGTTATAACCTCTAAAATATCATTTCTAGCCTAACATGCTTATATTATGCTTAACGATAATTGAAGCTGTTGCTCCATTTGACACAGAACTAAGACGACACTTGTTCCTTTTTGGGGTTTTGTACAAGGAAGCTTTACGGAGATTGTCCTTTCATCTTCTAGGAAGTTTCATGTGTCTGACGAGCTCAAATCAATTTCTTGCAGGTATAGATTGTGAAAAGTTCTTGGCAGATACAATCTATTGGCAAGATCAAGTTCGTCATTACTGGCGATTGATGAATATTGAGGAGAAAGAAATACGTAATGTAATGGACATGAGCGCTTTCCTTGGTGGATTTGCTGTTGGTTTAAGTACATGGCCTGTCTGGGTGATGAATGTAGTTCCTGTAACCATGAATAACACCCTGTCTGCCGTTTATGGCCGGGGTCTTACAGGCGTTTTTCACGACTGGTAGACTATTAATTTATTGTACCTTTACCTATATGCACTCATCTGATTTGCAAAGGCCATAACGAATATCTGCTCGAATTTGTAGGTGTGAGCCATTCTCCACATATCCCCGCACTTACGATTTGTTGCATGCCAATCATGTTCTTTCTCACTATAAAAATCGCGACGAAGGTTGTTTAACTGAAGATATCATGCTGGAGATGGACCGTGTTCTACGACCTCAGGTAAGGGGTTTCATTTCGATTTGACTCTTCAGAGACTAAATAGTTAATCAATTGATAAACCGAAAGCATCGACAAAATTGACTTTATTGCCACGTCTGTTGAAAAGAGCACCCTTCATGAAAATGCAATGAGTACTGGTCACCAGGCATTTGAGGCCCGGTCGGACCAAGTTTGGGGACCGAGTTTGAAAACTCAATGGTCTTAAACACAGGCAAAACACATGAAATCCTGAATTCCTATTTCGTGGTCCCACACCGATAAAAATGAGACGCCGTACATTAAAATGCAATGAGTACTGGTCACCAGGCTTGCGATGTGTTGTGATGAGAGTTTGTGTGATCATTCATAGAAATTTTTTTTTTAGAGGCGCGAAAAGATGTTCCATTGTAAGAGGTGGGGTTGCATAGAACTCTTCGGACTGGCAAAGTTTCTTATTGACTAATTTATGCTTAGAAGAATGGACTCCCTTGCAATGTATGAGACGCGACATATTTATGTCAACTAAATTGAGCTAAACATGATCCAGCTTGGTTATCCATTTAGCGAGCGTGACATGTGAAATCCCTGTCATCCACCCCCTTGTTTACTATCCTTTATCTTGAGCCGAGGGTCTATCGGAAACAGCCTCTCTACTTCTTCGGAGGTAGCGGTATGGACTGCGTACATCTTACCCTCCCCAGACCCCACGCTGTGGGAATACACTGGGTTTGTTGTTGTTGTTATTGTTGTTGTTGACATGTGAAATCCCTAGAGCTTATATTCATTCATGCATGTTTCCTGAAGTTTCAACTGCGAACAAAAGTTAAGGTTGTCGAGTGACATGCAGGGATTCATCATTATCCGAGATGAAGAGCCCATCATATCGAGAATACAAGCTCTTGCTCCGAAGTTTCTCTGGGATGTCCAGCTACATTTGCTAGAGAACCACGAGAAAAAAACGGAGCTGGTCTTATTTTGCAGGAAAAGGTTTTGGGCTATTGCCTGAGGTAGTTTTGCTCGTGATTGTTAGTCGAAAGGCAAATGTTGAATTTATCTCAGTTCTTAGGGTAATGTTTTCCTAAGCTGGGGTCTATCAGAAACAACCTTTCTACTTCATCTGAGGTAGTGGTATGGTCTGCGTACACTCTACCCTCCCCAAAACCCACTATGTGGAAATACACTGGGTATGTTGTTGTTGTCTTAGGGTAACGTTTTCATTTCCTCAGCATGTTTCTGCCGTAAACTAAAAAAACATATAGTGCTCGTTTGATAAGAGTATTACATACTATCTTCTGGAATGTTTCAATGTCCCCCCTATGCGGTTCACTACAATCTTTTCCGACAGCTCATGACACCTTAAATCGACTGAATGCCACACGGAGGTAGAAGTGAACTTCTTTTCCTGGAGAAGAAGCAATGACGGTATCTGAGGAAGAAGCATATCCACTATATCTGTGTAACTTATTCGCGGATAGGTAAATTCATTTGTGTTTCATCGTTAATGTTTTCGTTTTTATCAGTTTGCAGGAAAGCCAACATGTAGTTCTTAAACTTGTAATTGTTGTATACATGAAAGAACAAACTCACTACTGTAACATAAAGAACTGAGTTTTGCCATATAGCTCTTCATTTTTCTCTTGTTCTTTAATATATTGTTCGGACTCTTCAAAGTTGTCGACAAAAGTATGTCAAATCTTTAAAAAGTTGGTCATTTTGAAAGGATCTTAAACGGATACAACAACATTTTTAGAGAGTCAGACACGTGATCGAGATCAACTTTTCGCATTTGGGGGGAGAACCAACTAGCTCTAAGTTCGAGTAACACTTCACACTTAATCACTTTTTGGAATTGATCGAGTAGTACTTATATTTTTAGTCAGTTTAACACGCATTTTGACTAGTCTACTAGATACCTATCGTCTTTCACCAATATAAACACGGTCAAGGAAGATTCGTATAATCAATCATAACTTATTTGAGACGGAAATGTAGTTATACTTGTAATCATCAATGATTTCAAACTCCTAACATATCATGATTTTCACTCATATCATTGATCGTTGAACTACACATGCTCCTCGTATAAACAGTCTTAAGGTTGCGTATACACCATCTTTTCGAAAACTCACATATGGAATAACATCCATGAAAATAGCAACAACCAATTAAATTATTAAAGTACTATATATTTTAAAGTTCCTAGCAACTAGTGCCAATATATAGGGACAAGATTTATAACAAAGAAAAGAACATTAATTATAAATGAAGCTATTGACATGACAATACAACCCCATGCTTGTGGGTCAATTGACCCACTCTCTTCACACATCTTAACTCTCCTTGCCTCATTCCATAATAATCTCAAAAATTATACTCTAAATATATATATATATCCTCAACTCGACACCTATAAGTACAATAACAACAATAATAATATAATCAATGTATTGAACTATGACGTTCTATTATTTTTTTAATCTCCTTCCCGATTTTGGTGGGCCCCACTTGTTCACACCTTATCTCCTTGACAGACTTCTGCTACTTCCTTCTGCTAGAATACCTATGGTCCCTTTGACTCTTATCACTTTGTGATATTTATTATATTGGCTAAATAATTTCTTCTACTATAGTATAGCAAATAAACTGGTCCTGCTTTTTTGTTTCTGGGTTTTAAGGTTATCTTTCTTTTGTATCTTTTATTGGCTCTTCTTCTTTAATAGTTAAGGAAGGGGTGGGGGGTGGCCACATATACGGCAAGTTCGGTGGTCAGTTGAACATCCTTCGTTGAAGATTAACTATGTCATAAATAAAATATTATCAACTTTGCGAGGGTCCTATGACCTTCCTCAACTATTTATTACTGTATTTCTTTGGCATATATTTGTCCAGCTGGACCACTTCAAATCCTTACACGCTAAGTGTGCGTGTATTCACGTAGTGGTCCAGCTGGACAAATATATGTCATAGAAATACGGTAATAAATAGTCGAGGGGGGTCATAGGACCCCGCAAAGTTGAGGCGTGTTACAATAAATTTCGCCGAAATTTAGATTATTTCAAACCTTTTTCTCAAGTATATAGGTCAAAAATTATTTTCATATATACATATATATCGAAGCTTGAACACCCCAAATGAAATTTCTAGAGGGTGGGGTGAGGGGTGGGGTGAAAATGAGGGTTGCTCGTGTGCATGCAGGCACATGGGTACGTACAAGTAACCATGTAGTAGTACTAATACCATCTTACATGATATTTCAACATCATATGTGTATGGGCCTTATTAGTTGGTTCTTTTTTGGAAAAATTAATCGACGTGACAAAATATTTAAATTGTATTTTTGATATATAGTTGCATTTTAAAAAGATTATGAAATGTAGTTATATTTTGGATTCTATAGCAATTAATATACACACACGTTTATAGAGAAAAAACATCTTTTTCCTCTGAACTTGGTTTTCAAACTCACTGTATCACTTAAATTTAATTTTTATTTATTTACCCCCTTAATATCTTTAAAGTGTATTTGTTTGATCCCTAAAGCTGACGTGACATTTTTTTTTAAAAAAGGCACGTTTATTTATTAAAAAAAATTTTCAGTAATCTTATATTTAAAATATAATAAAAAAATAAAATAATAAAATAAAAATAAAAAATAGACATTTTTTTTTCTTTCTTCTTCAAATCATCATCATCAACAGCACTCAAACCTCAATTAACAACCTCAAATTTTTTTCACTTTCCTCCATTAACAACACCATCCAAGAACAACACTTTCCTTTATTTTTTTCACTTTCCTCCATTAACAACAACACTTTCCTTTACTTTTTTTCATTTTCTTCCATTAACACCATCCAAGAACAAACATGAAAACACTATTAAATAACTTTCTCCACTGAACACCATCTCAACCTTCAATCCAACTCCCTCAAAATTTAGATAAAAATTAAATTAAATTGATGATTTTGTTTTTGAATCACTTATCATCAATGAGATTTTTTTAAAGTTTTACTTTTGAATTTTTTTGTCAATAAGACAATTTTAAAAAGTTAATTTTAACTAGATGAAAGTATTTTTGTGTTTGAATAAAAAAGAAGAGGGTGGGGGTGGGGAACTGGAAGGGTGGGATAGGGGTAGGGCTGAAAGGGGAGAAAGAATGGCGGGTGGGGGGAGGGAGGGTGCTGGAAAGGAAGAAGAGCGGGAGATATATATATAAATAGTAAATTTATATATTTAATTTTTTAAAACAAAAATACATAAAAATAGTATGTGTGTGGGATTTTTTTTTAAAAAAATCCTACTTTCTTACGTGGCAATGATCTGGCACTGATTTGGTACTGACATGGTGCGTGTGTAACCCACTCTTCGTTGTGAGAGTGGTATTCAGTTTTGAGGGGTGAAACAAATACACTTTAAAGATGTCAAGGGGCAAAATAAACAGAAATTAAGTTTAAGTGTTAAAGTAAGTTTGAAGGACAAGTTCAGGGAGGGAAAATATTTTTTTTCACGTTTATATAGTGCTGATACAATTGATACTCACCTCTTGAATACAGTTCTTTCGCTCATATACGCTTGATAGAATTGCAACTAATTTTCATAAATATGCAAATTATAGCTATGTTTCATAATTACGCTCCAATATTTAACTATTTATGAAATTTTCTCTTCTTTTTTTCTTTTCACTTTTGACTGCAAAAAGACATTAAAACAAGTCCAAATTAAACACTTTAATTACCACTTGCAGGCTTATATGATGGTGCTTCCTGTTATATCGGTTCATAAGTACACTTTCCTTTAATAATACACACATTTAATTTAATAAATTACTGATAAAAACTTACACGCACTCGATTTATACATCAAATTAATGTTCATTATCACAGTTAAGCAATTAAATCAAGTAAAATATATGTTAATTAATCATAGTTAAGTAACATGAACTCTAAATTATAATCAGTTTCAGTTCTTCTTATTTTGTTTTCTTTTTTTACTACAAGGTTAATTTATTGAACGAATGTTATCTCCCTGCAAAAACGTGGTTTGCCTAAATATTTTTGTAATTGCTATAATATTATAAAGAATATATAGTGAAGAAAATATTTTTTTGAAAGGTAGGTGAAAATTTTTATAATTACTTATCTTTTTGTGTTCGTATATTAACCAAAGAAATATTATGCATAGGAGGTAGGGGTTGGGTGGTGAGAGTGTAGGGGTGGTGGGGATGAGGGTTACATAAGGTGGGTGAAGATGAGATGTGCTGGAGGATGAGAAAAATGTAATCAATGCGAAATATTATTTGTGGAGCTTTTTTTTCTACTTCTATTAAAAATATTATTTTTTTCCATTGTTAACGAACTTATTTTTCTAGATAAAATGCTTTTCATAAATTTTAACCAACCGAACACGAGAACATAACATATTGAAAATGATCAATCCCTAGAAAATATTGATTGTTATAGTGAAAAATATTACTCGCTCCGTTTCAATTTATTTAACCTACTTTTCTTTCTAGCAAACTCTTCAATTTTAACTTTCAACATGACATTTACGACAAAAAGATTCAAAAAAGGTATTTTAATACATTTAATATAACTTTATTTTAGAAGCACAAGATTTAATTAAAAACTTTTTTATTTTTTTACACCCGTGTCAAGTTTAACTAAGTCAGACAAATTGAAATAAAGGGAGTATATATTAAAAGCTGACTATAAGGAGTCGTTTGGTGTGTGGTATAAAGGATAAGTAGTTTCGGAATAAAATGAAAGATTATTTTATCTAATGTTTGGTTGGAGGTATTGGTTAATACCGGGATTATTTATCCCACCATTTACACCACAACGATGCATATGGTGGAGTAACTAATCCCGGGCAGTGGCGGATCTACCCTTTGCCGAGGGGGTACATCCGAACCCCCTTCGGTGAAAAATTATGCTATATATGCATGATTAAAATTATTTTTTATGTATATATATTAGATGTTGAACTCCCTTCGGCGAAAAATTATGCTATATATGCATGGTTAAAATTATTTTTTTATGTATATATATTAGATGTTGAAGCCCCTTTCGATTAGTTCGTATGTTCACTTATGAACCTCCTTCATGAATATCCTGGCTCCGCCACTACCCGAGATAACTCTTTTCCAACCAAACCACACCTAATAGAATTAAGATCTAACTCTATCCACATATCTTTTCTATATTGCTTATGGAAAAAGTTTAACCAAATAAATTGACCATATAGCTATAGCCTATGATTAACAAGATAGACACCTATAGACATAGCATTGCAGCATTCAACCAAAAAAGAAAAAAAGAGTTAAGGCAAGTGCAAGAACAGTTAGGCACAGATTCTGTAAGATAGAACTTCAGAAGGAAAGATTGATGAACAAGTTAAATAGAGAGAGGCAAAAAGAATAAAGAGGATAGACATGATAGAAAGAGACATTATTTTTTATCATATATATATATGAACAAGTTACCCCTTCTATTTTATTGTAAGTTTTTTTCGCTGAGTGTTTGATATTCATATTAAAATTTTGATTAAATCAAATCGTGCATTATAGAGTTCATTTGAAGGTAGCGCTCCCAACATGATGACCGTTGTTATTCTCTTGCCACTCTGTTCTCAATTTCAACGTTTTAGATTCATTAGATATTTGACATTAATTTTGAAATTTATAGTTCAAAATATATCGTAAATAGTTGTATAACTATAAATCATCTTATTGATAATTAACAAATGAGCAAACATTAGTGTACGTATCCACCAGCATTGATGGGAGAATTATATGATGACAAGGTTAAGAATTTAAGAATTTTTGCTTAATTATTCAATCCAAGAGAAAATAAGAGATGTCAGACTACTAATATATGACTTGTGATGCATTGATGAAACTGTTGTATCGTTAATCAAAGATCTTAATATAAATATAGATAGAGAAAATGGCTAAAAGATCCTAATCTTTATCTAAATCTCAACTATACCCCAAACTTCAGAAGGCCATATCAGCTTTCAGGATGTAAATATTCTACTTTAAAATAGTTTAGAAGGGTCATAAAACCTCCGCAAAGTACAGGTGTGTAATTGGAATTTGGGGTAAAGGTTGAAGGGACTTTTGATCATTTTTTCACGTAGATATGGAAAAAATTCCAATGCGAGCGTTATCCGAAGATAATCCCCATCACTCCAGAATTGGTGGAGAAAAAAAAAAAAGGCACAATACATAAATACGTCATTTAACTTGTTTTAAATCACATTTATGATCTTTAACTTTCATAGTGTACAAGTAAACACTTACACTTGTATAAAATTGAACAAGTAAATACATATATCTTATGTGGCATCTTACGTATATTATGCCACCTAGGACGTGTGTGTTTACGTATTCAATTTTATACAAATTTAAGTGTTTACTTGTGCACATCCAAAATTAAAGATCATAAATATAATTTCAGGCCAAATTAAATGATACGTTTGTGTATTAAAATAAAAATAAATGAAAAAAAAAGGGTTAGGCAGAAGTGAAGTTCAATAAATGGCACGTGGAAGTCAGTGCCACTGCACAACTTGCCAAAGTCATCAAAATAAATTTTAAAAAAAAAGTACAAATAGTAAGCAGACTGATGGAAAGATGTATCATGGGTGGTATGATTATGTGGTTAACTTATGGGACCTTATTACTATTTTGAAAAAGAAAAAAAAAATTATTCTAACTCTATATTTATTTAGTTTAAGTGTTAATTGATTCTTTATACACCACTATGTTATTTAAAATGTTGTTAAGGAGATCTAACATTTACATTTTCACACCATATTTAATGTCTAAATCATAATATATTAATATGCTTTATTGTAAACACCGATAGTGGCGGAGTCAGAATTTTCACTAAGGAGGTTTATTGGTGAACATACGAACTAACCGAAGGGGATTCAACATCTACTGTATATACATAAAAAATAATTTTAACTCTATATATATAGCATAATTTTTTGACGAAAGACATTCGGATAAACTCCTACTTGAAGGTAGCTCCGCCCCTGACACTGAACGTCGAGATATATTCACCTTCTTATTGTGTTTAGGAGCTAGAGCTAGGTTTGCGTATATTAAAGAGGACAATTCTTTCATAACTACCTTTATATCTCCGTGAGATATGAATAAGATTTGTGTATATTTCTCACTTTTACCATGTTATTTAATATATTATGTTATTAATTTTAATGACAAAAAATTAAATTACTTGATTTTGTACAAATAAACTTTGGTAATAAATATTACTCCTTTTAAAGTTGGGGTAAAAAAGAGAATGATATTTTTGACAGGTTATGAGTAGGAAAGGTCACTTAATAACTAGTAAGGCAATTGTCAAATCCTTCACATGTGTATATTGTCTTGTCACATCAATATTTGAATCTTCAATAAGTAGACCATAAAGGTTTTTTATTTATTTTTTCAAAAAATTGTTTAGTTTGAACATTTTTGTTTTTTTGAAATTCTAATTATACAACTTTTGAGCTTAATTTGCTTAAGAGTTTCTTAGAAATGTGCTTTATTTTTTGCAAGATTATATTACAGGCTCGTTTAGTACAAGAAATAAGGAATAACTAATCTTGAAAAGAGATATATAACTCATCTAATTAGGGTTAGTTATCCTATGACTGCAGTGTTATTTTTATCCGACCGCTTGCATAGAATAATTAATTTCGGAATAACTAATCTCGAGATGTATAACTTGTTTTGGTTCACAATTTTGTAAGAAAAGTTTCATCTATTTAAAAAAATGCTTTCCTTTATGGTGTTACCCCATTAAGAATTTAGTTACACAATAATTCCAATACAGAGATTGTTAGACAATGAAGGTTAATGTAACAAGAATTGTTATTACTATTTCTTCCGTTTCATATTAGTTGACCGATATGAATTTGGCATATTCATTAAGAAAATATTAATTAAAGATTTATTTTATCAAATTAGTCTTATTAATTATGCTTTGAAAATAAAAATTTGAGAAAATATATTTTGTTTAGTCATTCAATGTTAAGGGTAGTATTTAAAGAACCTAATAAAATCCTCTTAATTTCATCAAAAGAACAACTAAATTGAAACAAATATTTTTAGAAAAAGTGTCAACTAAAACAAAACGGAGGGAGTATATGATACCAATAATAAGGCCTTTATCGCCTATTGTATAAAAATAACATGTTAATGCTCCGTTTGGCCATGAAAATTACTTTTTTTTAGGAGTTGGAGTTTGAGTTGGAGTTGTGTTTGACCATGAATATAAATTAAAGTTGTTTTTGAAATTTTGTGAGAGAAGTATGAGTGAAAAAAGTGAAAAAAGTAAAATTTATTTTTTCACTTTTTCAAATAATTTTTCGGAATTGGAGTTGGAAAATTCATGGCCACACGAAGTGTGTTTTCACTTTTTTCACTAAAATAAAATAATTTTTCAAAAACAAGGAAAAAATATTGCAGATATAAAGAGACCGTTTTCAATAGATTGTGATGTCTAAGAAAAACATTTCAAAACAATTGCAAAAAAAAAAGAAAACGAAAAATGAAAAAGACATGAAAAACAAAATGGAAAGTGGTACATTATCATTTAGAATGCAGTACATAGCATTTTCCTCATAATTTTTTTTTAGGAAAAAAAATACATAAAGTATCATATTTAAGTATTAAATTATAAAAAATAATAATATTTTTATTAAATTATATTTTGTAGCATATGTATTTGTATTTTTGTAGCAACACTTTGCAAAAATACAAAATATATATCAATCATAAGGGCAGTAAAAATTATATATATTTGTATTTTTATAGCAACAGTATACAAAAATACAAAATACAACTTGTTATATTATGTAACTATGAAATTGTTGCTATGAAACTCATAATTAAGGGGATAAGTATGTTATTTCTGAATTTTGCCCTAATTTTTATTTGTCTACCATAAGTATTAAGTATAAGTTTTTATTTTACTTTTTGGTGGTGAATTGGAATACTGATTTTTCTTTTGGAAAATAAAAATTATGAGGAAAAAACTATTTTCATAAAGCAATATAGTAGCAAATTTTGGTGCAACATTTACCAAATTTATGCACTCAGGCTTGTAGCTTTCTATTATGTTTGGGTTTACATAGTGACTCCACTTAATCTTCTAATTTGTTAATGATTTATCATTGTGTGGAATTTGTTTTGTCTATTGATTTTATTTTTTTTAATTATTTTTAAAAAGTGCACAACAACTTTGACTTTATTTGTTAATTTTTTTTTGGAAAAACTTCAGAAATATCAACCCTGTAGCCTTAATTATAACTTTTATAGCAACAGTTTCATAATTATGAAAAGTAACAAATTGTATTTTGTATTTAAGTAAAATGTTGCTATATAAATACATATACAAATATATATGTATTACTCACAAATATATATGCACAACTAGAAAATACATATTCTTCTATTACTATGAAGTGGGTAAAACATTATTACTTTTGCTATAAACTGTAATTTTGAAAAAATATTGTTATTTATTGTAATTATAATCTTAAGGATGCTAGTTTCTCTAATTTTATCATTTTTTTAAAAATCTTGCTTCACATCTGTTTATGATTCAAGTTATTAATGCCAATAATGTGCATAAGATCTTGAGACATTTTTGTAAAAATTATAATTGGGGTATTAAAGTTGTGCACGTATCACGATTAATAATAGCACGAAATATAAGTTATTATTTCCCATTAATCAGCATATGTATTAAATGACTTTCTCCATTAAGACTCGAACATATAAAACGAAATGACTTACTAATATTTTGGCTTTTGTTAAAATTTAAATGTGAAACCTAGTAAATTTTCGCCATTAAGTGCAAAATAATAAAAAAAAGTAAACTTGAACTCTTTATAGTCACAAAAATCCGTTAATTTCGACAAATATAATCAATTGACAAGATGTTTACTACTTCTATTTTTTAAAATAAATTATTTTTTGTCAACATTAATATGATTTTGGACTCAAAAAGAATTTACTTAAAGAAAAGACAAAAGAAAAAAAAAAACAAGATGCGTTAAATGGGGAAATGTAGACCTATAGTGCATGTACGTATAGACTTTTTGCTTGCTTGTAAGTGGAGTACAATAATGAAATTGTGAAACATTAATTAACTACTGGGATCATAGTGAAGTGATAATTTTTTTATTTTTTTTTTTATCAGAAACTTTGGATTTAAGTCCAGCGGGATACAAAATCGTCTTTATTAGAAAATACTTTTACTCCCCAATATGCGATTTTTCGGTGCTAATCGAAATTTATTTAGACTCCATTGTAGATATCGGATCAAGTGAAAAAAATATCATGTGAAGCATATAAAATCCACATTGTAATAAAAAGGACCATTTAAAATGCAATAAAATACATCCAAACCGTTGTTCGATATTTATATTAGATTATTGACTATTTGGATTTGTGTTATACGAGGTTCATTTAAAAAGAAAACTCTTCTTGATCGAATTTTTTCCATATCCAAAATTCAAAATCGAGACCTCTACTTAATGGTAATGGCGAAAAAACTCTCTTACAACGATAGCAATTACACATAAAACTTCTTTCTATTGATAAATTCACTTACTATAACATTTTAGATGATATAAGTGATGTATATACATATATGTATAAAGTGTCCAAGTATAATCATCCTTTGTTGTAATATTTCATCATAATGAAGAACTGATCAATAATCTTTCATGTTAAAGATATATAATTATATATTTTATATAGCAATACCTAAAAAAGTATTCAAACAAATGATGTTATATCTAACTCTTAAGGGTTTTATTTTGACTTATTTTCCTTTTAAAAAAAACACTATGATGACTGTCCTCAATTCTAATCAATTTAATTGGTTGTCAAACCTAATATCTGCATAAATAGTTCTCCCAATATAGAGTCAACCGTGTGACGTAGTAGTTAATAAAAGCCAATGAAAATCATGAGGTCTGAAGTTTAAATTTTAGTGAAGATAAAAATATTAGATGATTTCTTCCTATTTATTTTAGCGTTGGTTGATATAGTTACCTGATACGTTGGTGGGAGGCGGCAGAGGTCCCATAGACTTAGGTGAGGTGTGCACGAGTTAGCTCAAACAACACGATTATCATAAAAATAGTTCTCCAATATAGAGTCAACAACAGTTTTGACCTAGTAGTTAATAAAGCGGATGAAAATCACGAGGTCTTAAGTTCAAATTTCAACGGAGACAAAATCATTGGGTGATTCTTTTTCCCATCTATTCTAGTTGATAGAGTTATCTGATACCTGTATTGTCGGTGGAAGGTGACATATATCTCATTGAATCAGTCGAGGCGTGCGCAAGCAGGGGCGGACCTATTTGCATTTTGGATACTCTAGCACCCGTTAAATCTGACACAGATTAGGTATAATTATATAAAAAAGTATAAAAATTAGTATAAGCTTAAAAAAACACAAAGAAAATCAAGAAGATAGTTGGGTGCATGCTTTAGTTTTCAGGCAGATCGCCCTTAAAGTTTTGGACGTCAATATGTGTGTTCGAACCTCATGAGCACCCACAAATTCTAAATCCTGAATTCGCCACTATGAAAAGCTACCGGAACACCACAATTATCATAAAAATAGTTCTCCCACTAAGGTGTCTCCATTATGAACTTTTAATCAGCCAAAAAGCAATTAAAAATCTAACTGAAAATCACTGTTTAGTGTACTGTTGCTGAACTTAAAATTCTGCCACAAAATCTAAGTCTCATTAATAGCTTTAAATAACTTAATAAATGTAACAGAGGGACACACTTTATATATGAAAGATTTTGTTGGATTTATTGTATGTTCAGTTCAGTTCCATCTTATGTACTGTACAGTTTCTCATACTTTTGTCTGCAATGGCTTTCTGCAGTTGTATTCATAGTAGCTTCCTTTAAGGTGTTTTCATTTTTTGACCAAAATAATAATAATAATGAAACATATATACATGACACACAAAATATTAATTAGACTTGGTTTTACCATTTATAATTACTTATTGAAGTTTTAGATCATGACATATAATGTTTTCTTGTTGAGTCGATGGTCTATTGGAAACAGTTAGATCTCTACTTTAATATCACAATTAGGGTATGGTAAGCGTACACTCCATCCTTTTCAGACTCGACATGCGAGATCATACCGAGTATGCTGTTGTTGTTGGTTTACCCTCCCCCCATCCCCCCTAATTTTTTTTTCATTTTAAACCTAAACAAATTTAACCAAAAATAGCTAGGGTTTTGGGCCATGGTTGTAATTGCACTCAAAGAATTGGAAAATATTGTGGATTGGTCATGATGATAGGGTTGCCTAAAATAGGAATAAGTCAATGGGTACTAGGGGTGGGGGTGGGGGTGGGGGTGGGAGGGGGGGATAGTGGGATTTTGCAATGAGGGGTCTTTGATTTCATATATGGTTTATGTTCCCCCAAAAGAAAGCAAGATCAACAAGGGCCCTTAAATATTTTTTACACCTAATCCTTCACATTTTTTGCATATATACTATGATGTAATAAGTGTCAGTCTGATGTACTAAAGTTTCTGCTATATACGACGTTCAGGGAAGCACTAGACCATGAGGGTCTACTATACGCACGCAACCTCACCTTACATTTCTACAAGAGGCAATTTCTACGACTTGAACCCATGACAACAATTTTATCAGTTACTCCAACGGTTCCTACTGATCATTACTCTCTAGAAAACAAAGAAAAGATTAGTGCATAAATGAAATTATTAGCTAATTTGCACTATATGATTAAAATAATCTAAGTTTTGTACTAGCAAAGTTTCTCAAGACTTAAATGGACTATATTCATTATATATACAACTGGCATTTTAATTATTCTTAATTATTTATATTATTTTTGTGGCAACCCCACTTTCCATGTTTAGCAGTTTGTCCCCCTTTCCCAAGACCCCTTTTCTAAGTAAACATATTTTATTTAGTTAAAGCCAAAAGAATAAACATAATTTAGTGAAAGTTAATCTTCTTGTCTTTCCCTATTTGGAGATTTAAGCCTTATCATTAATCTAATGGCTTAATCCACTTTAGGAAAGGCTCTAAATTTAACAGTACTGTAATTAGTACTAATCATGTTTAGCAGTCATAATCATGACTTTTGACATCTTAAAAGATTAACAACTAGTCATTAAATATAATTTTAAAAGTACATATTGTGCTACATTTTAAATACTTTTTGCCCGTTTAGGAAATCTTTATGGGGGTAAAGATGCAACCAAGAATCCAAGAATATAATTAGAAAAGACAGTTTGTGCACTGAAACTTCAGCTATGCACGGGATTCTGGGAATAGTCGGACACAAAGGTCAACTTTATCTTATATTTCTATATGCTTATGGTTCATAACAATCACCTCCACTTGAGAACCAATGACCTCGTTGGTCACGGCTGGCACCCCTCTTAGGTCCAAGCCACCACTCCGAGTCGAGGCTTCATGCGTGGATCGATCCTCGTTGGTCATGGCTATGCCCAGTTGGTCACGGTTGGCACCCCTCTTGGGTCCAGGCCACCACTATGAGTCACGGCCCAACGCGCTGCTCCCCCCACACGTGGATCGATCTTCGTTGGTCACGGCTACGCCCAGTTGGTCACGGTTGGCACTCCTCTTGGGTCCTGGCCACCACTCCTAGCACGTAGGCCACCACTTCGAGTCACGGACCAACGCGTGGGACTCTCAATGAAAGCACCAATGTTATAAACCAAACGGGAGAGCCCAACCCAAAAGACTAGTATAATAGGTGGGAGAACCCATTTGACTTATAATCCCCTTAACATTTCTCTATTTTTCCAATGTGGGTCAATTGGTTCATAACATAATATTTCGGAAAGGACTGACATGACTGTTCCGAAATGATACACCTTTCCGATGAACCATTACTTCCTTTTCGAAGGGGCACTTCATGGCTATAAATACCTGTACTTTTTCCATAGGTAGTACGAAAATTTTCCAGCATTGAAAAAACACTCTTCTACTTCTAAAAACTCCTTATGATCATCTGTCGTTGAGTGTGTTCGAAGAATCATAAGGTTTGAGGTACAACTACATTCTGATTGTGAGCTATTTTATCCTGAAAGGAAAAATTCCAAAACCTCGGGTACTTGAGGGAAATTAATTCCTTAAGGACACTTTGTGAAATCGGAGGACTTGATTCTACCTCTACTTCATCTTGTTTCTGTAAATAACATACTTCTTTGATAATTCTTGAAGAACTTGTGTTGATAGTGTTAAAACTCCATAAGTGTTCTTGATATAATTTTGAACTTGTGTTGAAGTGTTTGTGCAAACATATAGATTATTTTGATATAATTTTGAACTTGTGCTTGTCTTGATATATATATATATATATATATATTATTTCGGGTACACAATCTGTATGTTTGCACAAACACTTCAACACAAGTTGAAGGTTATATCTGTATGTTGTGCAATTGTATGTTTGCACAACTATATATATGTTGTACATTGAATATATAACATGAGGATCTTATAATATTTCGACAAGTGTAGAATATTTCGACGTATTAACTTTTTGTACATTGAATAATACATCAAATCATATTACTAAAAATTTGCATGTGAATTTAGTATAATAAATTATGGGAAAAAGAACAATTGGTTTTTGTCTCTTTCGTGGTTGAATTAATTACCAAAATTTAGCATACAATGAATTAATAAAATTGGGCATCTTTGGATAAGAAAGGAACAAATCCACATGCTACTAATTGTTCTCATATAGCTATATTAGGAATTTTATTTTTTTTGGTAGAGATATTAGGAATTTTATGATATGAAATAAATATGGTTCCTTTGACTATCCTAAAGTTTATAATAACTCATACGTAACCCCCAAATTGAGTCATTTAATTACTATTTTCAAATTAATTCTAATTGGGTCCATTCATGTGGTTTTGTCCCATAAGTTTTAAATTTTTTAAATAGTTGAATATTTATTAATCAAGGTATTTGTGGGTTTAAGTATTCTTATATCTATAATCTAATTAATTCGCTCAGTATAAGCTTAGCTTTTGTCTCACTCGATATAAATTTGATATAGGAATTAAGTTATGTGACATAAGTTGTTGTGTAGTATTTCTATGACCTAATTCACTTTGCGTAAGTTTAGAGAATTTTTTCCTCGCTCACCGTAAGTCTGTAGGATTAAGTTATGCCTTAATTTGCATTGTGGGTTTTGAAACTGAATTTTTGTCTCGCTCCACGTAAGTTTATGTTGTCTAACATAACCTATTATGCCTTTTATGTTATAAATTGTGAATTTTGAAACTGGACTTTTAATTCGATGGTCGTAAGTTCGGTAGGAATGAAGTTATGTAGTACGACATAACTTGTTATGCCTTTTACATTATAACTTGTGCGATATTATGCCACAAAGATATAAATTATGGTGTAGGAAAAATTATTTGTTATTTTGGAGTCATGATATTTTTAGTCACTTTTTTTTTTTGTTACACAAAGTGTTGAAAGACAAAAATTAAAAATCACAAATTTAAAGGTTAAAAATTAAACATCACCTCAAAATAGGAAAATATATGTGAATGACCCTTTACAAATAAGAAGAAATTGACAAATAGCCACTTTTAAAATGCTAATCAATAGTTTAGCTATAATTTCAAAACTATTCAACATTTATCCACATTTTAGTGTGAAAATAAAATTAAGAATACCTTAACATTATTATTGTTATTTGGAATAAATTCCACTTAACCCTCATAAACTCCTTAGTTTGCTAAATGGCCACAATTTTTTGGCCCAAATTTGGCCAGAATTGTGAAAAGATTTTCATAGTCTTGTTTTAGATTTTATCATATTTTACCATTAAAAGAACAAAAATGTCTAAAAATTAACTAGTTTATAATGTGAACACAACTTTTTTCTATGTCTAAAAATGTCTTGTGTTAATGATTATTAAAATTTTCACCCATTAATTATTACTTATATTTATTAGGGGTGTACATAGGTCAGGTTGGTTCGGTTTTTATTAAAAAATTAAACCAATCATGTCGGTTTATTAAAACTATAAACCAAATCAAACCAACATAAAATTAGTTTTTTCGGTTTAGGTTTTAGTCGGTTTTTTGTTTTTTTTTTTGTTTTTTTTATAATCTTTAGTTTTACAATTATATTGTGATCGAAGATTAGGTCAAATATGTTTTCACTCATGTGCTAATGAAAAACCATAATTATGAAAAAATGAGGAGCGAAAAACTCTCTTGAAACTAAAAAGTGAGATGAAGAGTAAAAGATTTAGGTTTTAAGTTTATATTGGGTTTTGGATCATTTAATTAGCAATTAATGGACAAATATTATAATTTAAAAGCCCAAATTTAAATATATATCTACATCTACTTTCAAAAGTATTTAAAAAGTAGATTATAATTAATATTTTATGTATAAAAAGTTTGAATATTATATATATATATATGTCGGTTTGATTCGAATTTGTTTTGACTTTTTTTTGGTCAACGCCAAATCAAACCAAGAATGGTCGGTTTTTTTTTTTTTTTCTAACGCCAAACCAATCAAACCAAATCATAAATTGATTTTTTTCTCGATTTGATTTGGTTCATTGGTTCGATTTGACTTGACGGTTTGATTTGTACACCCCTAATATTTATATGAAATTCTTATCATTTTTCCATTAACTTGGCCAACATTAAATCAATTGAGTGAAAAGAACTCACAGGCCAACTACAATTATGTGGAATTCAATGGCTAACATGACAAGATCAAATATGATTTTTTGTGTGTGGGACCCTATTGATTGAGTTTCATTAAATTGCTTTAAAGGGAAAATAGATGGTTGTATACATTTATGTATAGATAATAAATAACTAATCAAGATTGTAAATATATAACTTATTAGGTGTGTGTGGTCTTTTGAAAAATATGATGAAGATTTAACGGATAATATCATATCATATTAAAAGTATTTTTCTATTGAATGTAATTGTTATCATCGTAGCCAATAACTCAACGATATGTGTGTGAAAATGATATAGTGGTGCCATAAATAGTTTGGAGACATATGTCGACACAAGAAGTAGCGAGTTTGAACTTCAATAATGACAACCATAGGTGTCATTCATATGTAGGTGATACATAATGAATCTCGAAATCGAGTACTCATAACTGTGGTAAGGCGTCATGGTGAAATTTAGTTTGAATATAGATACGTGAATTGTTATGCTGAGCCTCGTGAAGCTTAGTCAAGAGGAAAAAAATGTTAGGTGTGCTAATAAAATCGACGTTAATAGCTATTTGAAAAGATTGAAAAAGACACATGCAAAGTTATAGGAATATGTCCAATCTTTAGTCCCTCCTCTAACTATGGATTTCTTCTTAGTTCTTAACTTAAGAGTTAAAAACTATATGAACAAAGATTTATTTCATGTCTCACCTATCTCACTTAAGCTTCTATACTAAAAGGAATAGGAATAGGAAAGAAAACATAGTAGAAAGGAAAATTAATTCTTTTTATTTTGCTCAATATGTTAGAGTTTCTGTCATAATTTTCTTATTAAAATTAAGTTTTATTTTTTTTAAAAGAAAAATAAAAGTAATATCATAATTATTTTTTTACTTTTCCTAAGAGGAAAAATACAAAATCTTTCATATCTGATCACTAACTTATTTCTGGAGGAAGGTTTTGGATCTCTGTAAATAAAATATCACTTTTCCCATATAATAATGCAATAACATCCACAATGTAGCCTTTATAAAATCTTGTTTACAGAGAGATTTTTCTCTCAAAGTTTTTATGATATTTTTTATATTAGTTTTTTAAATACAGGCTAATTGTCCAAATTGTATAATAATTATGTTTTAATATATTTTTCTTTATCATCTAATTTATCGTCTCTATGATTTACAGACTATTAGCTTCTTTATAACGTCCTCTCGATTTCGAACTCACCACAATATTCTTGGTTTTTGCAATTGAGATTCAACTTTGAATGTGTTAGTTATATATCCTTTCACCATTTTAACCCCCATTTCACCTAGCTCTGAGTATCTTTTTGGAAAGGGGGAAACATGAGATAAAGGAAAAGTAAATGAAAGCCTAAACTTAGGGGAAAAAAGAATACAACATGAGACCACAAATTAAAAAAAGGAGTTCATGCATGTTCATGAGTTATTTATGTCGAAAAATCTTAATAGGACGGTTGATTGACTATCGAAACGTTCATCTAATTTAATGAGAGTTTAATTTTTCATCTTGCAATCCCTTATTCTCGATTTTTGAAACAAACGAAAAATAATTTTTATATGAAAAATTCGCGAGGGATAATACAAATTACAAGTACAAGTAGTGTTATTGTGTATAAATTAAGGGCAAACAACATAAATTCCGACAGTTTGAAGTTTAATTATAGAAAATTCTAATATTTTACATAATTACTAAGAATCTCGATTTTGGGTCTATCAAGATACATAATTAGCTCCGGATACATCTAACAAAGATACATTTTTTCCTTTATAAAGATATACGTACATAATTAGCTTCCGATATTTGTTTTTAATTTTGGATCTGTTGAGATATATAATTAGCTACCGATACATATGCAATGAAGATAAATAATTAGTTGAGATTTTTTTATAATTATTTTATAAGGATAAAAATTTATGTAAATATATATGATAAGTTAATAAGATGTATATTTATGTTATTTTTTTATAAATTAATATGGTGATGAAAAGACAAGTCAAACGTCAAATCGAAGGATTTCAAATCATAAGACAGTCAGTGATGTGTTGTCAATCACTGCACCTTCATTTCTTTTTTTTTTTGCTTTCAAATTGGTCGACCTAACACCTCCTCCACATGATTTTCAATTTCCAATTTTATTAAAAATTATGCATATTATTATTTGTATTGAAATATCAGTAGTATTATTCAGAGGACAATTCAGAATTTAATCTCGATAGCTTCGTGTTGTATATCTTAAGACAGTTCCTTTTATATCCTAATATAATTGTTCTAGTTGTATCGGTACGTCACGAACTTCTTATGGCAATGTATCATGAGTGATTTGAATACATTAAATAAACTATAAATATTTGATTGAAAATTCAATTATTTATTGTATGGATCTTCATCTTCCAAACATCCCTTCACCCATTCTCCGAACGAGGGGCGGAGCTAGCATATCAAATTTTTTTCAGTGAAAAATTATACTATTTATTTATATATTGTTAAAATTGTTTTTATATATGTATAAAAAATATTGAACCTCCTTAATTATATATTGTTAAAATTTCATTTATTTTTTTGGCTAATTCATGTATGCACTTTGGAACCCCGTTAATAAAAAACGTGGCTCTATCACAGCTCCGTACTCGGCAAACACAAATGTTTTGTGCACCAATTAAGCAGATTTACCTCATCCATAAAACTCTTGATGATACAAACAGTATACTCCCTTCGTTTAAAAAAAATTGATCCACTTTTCTTTTTATCCGTTTAAAAAAGAATGATCCTTTTCCTATTTTGATAATACTTTAATTTCAATTTTCTACGTGGCATGTTTAGGATCACAAGATTAAAGGGCATTTCGGTACATTTGATATAACTTTAATTTAAGACCACAAGATTTAAAAGTCTTCTTTATTTTCTTAAACTTTGTGTCAAGTCAAAATAGGTCATTCTTTTTTAAACGGAGTGAGTACAAATTAACTACTAGTTATAGGCTTACACATGTGTAGTGGATGAAACTACTCCTTCCTTAACCAGAAGTCTCAGGTTTGAGCTTTAAATATGAAGAAATTCTTGGTAGAGTGCGTTTCCCCCGAATGGATCCTATATGGTGCGAATTCGAATTAGTCGAGCTCAGTAGTGGAGCTAGGATATTCACTAAGGGAGTTCATAAGTGAACATACAAATTAAACTGACCGAAGGGAGTTTAACATATCTAATATATATACATAAAAAAATAATTTTAATCATGCATATATAACATAATTTTTCGCCAAGACCCCCTCGACAAAAAATAACTCCACCCCTGATCGAGCTCCATACAGATACCAAACACCCAGTTTTTAGATGTGAAGAGCAGTAGAGTAGTCACTAGTGTCAGGGTAGGGGGGGTCATGCACACTAGCTGGTAGCTGCATAGTGTGCAGGGACAGACAGGTCAAAAAGAAAAGCCCTAAATAAACTGCAAGTTAGCCGCTGATGCAACTTCAATTATGAACCCCATTTACCCAGCCTTACACTCTTCCCAATATCCCCTCACGCTCCTATTACTATCTCCCTACTGAGTTAGAATTTTCAATGAAGGAATTCAAAAATAAAAATACGGACTAGTCAAAGGGATTTAACATCTATTATATCTATATATATATATATAAAAATATTTTTGATCATATAAAAATAGTATAATTTTTTGACGAAGGGCCGAACCCCCTGACTTGTATGTAGATCCACCACTGCCACCACTCTCTCTTTTCTAAGTTGACAACTCGTTTTGAAATCCGATTAGTTCAAATAGACTCATTTTGCCCCTCACACTCCTATTACTATCTCCCTACTCCTCATCACCATCACCACTCTGACAGATCACTTAGACTTAAAATTCGACTAATTTGAACTCGACTAAGTATACGAATATGAATTTAGAATCTAAATTTTATGATTAAACACAAAAGATATCTCAGGGCACTGAGGTTTCCACGTACGTGGAGTTTAGCAAAAGGTTGGATCATAAGAGTCTATTGTACACAATTTTATCCTATATTTTTTTTCTTTTTTTTTTTTTGTGAACATTTTACCCTACATTTTTGTTAGTAATTTTTTTACGGTTCGAACCCATGACCTCCTGACTAGTTTTTTATTAAAATTTTTAATCATATATAATAGAGCAAAATTATTAGTACTAGGTCTCTAGGAATTTAAAAGGGCAGTCCGGTGCATTAAAGCTACCGCTATATGTGGTATCCGAAATAGAACCCCACCACAAAGTATCATACGCAGCCCTATCTTACATTTCTGTCAGAGGCGGTATAGACGAAAAACTGGATCCACTCTTGCCAATGACTTGTAGTTGTAACATGTCAAGAGCAAAGCCAATGTGAATGCCCAATGACAAGTCAACTAGTCAAGTAGCTAAGTATTAATATTGCACTTGATAAGCCCATAAAATCTCTAATTTGCAACATTAATGTTGTATGTTACACTGCCTATTAGTATACATCAATCTTGCTTTCTTTGAAAAATTTTCTACTTTATAAATTGGTGAAGAATAGTTTAATTATTCAAAAAATATTTTATAATAGTTTCATAATACCCAATACAACCTCTAATTACACTACACTTTCCAAGGACCATTAACTCACATGAGAAAACTGAAAAATATGTGTACCTAACTTACTAGTAAGGGTACTTTTTCTGTTTCTCTAATCTTTAACTTGCACACTTCACCATCTCCAATAAATTTCAACATGCTTTATTAGGCAGCTAATAAATCATGAATGACCCTGGCCATACCTGAAAATAAAGCCATTATTGGTTCTATGAATGAATTTGAGTTACATACATACATTAATACCTTAATACATAGGAGTAAATTAATACCTTAATAAATTTTTAATTTGTCAATTAATAAATTGAAGTTATAATGTTATATTACTACCAAGAAATTTCAGTTTGCGACGGGCTGATAAAACGTTGCTTACCATTTTCATCAAATTATTTATTAGCGCTTTTTAGAGATTTATCTGTAAATTGTACTTAATTAATTAATACTAAATGACCTAATTATCTAAATAAACTTTTATATATACCATCATATAGTAGTTGAAGTGCACGAGTTTGTTTGTACCAGAAATATTATACAGAGAATAAATCACATGATAAAGTTATATTATATGAAAGTTTATTGGTAACACAATGTTTGGTACCTCATATCAAACGTTGTATACAAATACGATGGCCCTATCCGGCGTGAATCTGAATTAATTGGGCTCCTATGTGGGTACCAAACACCGGATGGAAAACAAAAAAAAAGTAACAAAACAACTTTTTTCGGATAGCCAAACTTGTAAAAAAATATTTTTTGCTAACTACTAGTAATATTTTTTTTTTGCTTATACCGGCTATGTTGTTGTTGATAGTCGAGGTAACAAAACAGTTTCTCGGTGTATATAAATCAAATTCTAGGGACTGATTGTAAGTAAAATGGGAAAATTATGAAACAATATTTTATGAGATTATTTTATTTCAGTCTCTACATGCGTAGTCATCTTATCAATTTAGTATAAATGATGAGATAAAATAATTTCGCAATTAGCTAATATCTCAAATCAGTGGAAGAGCCACGATTTTCACTAATCACTAAGGGAGTTCAAATGAAATTGAAGAAGTAAACAAACGAAGGAGCTAAAGGGGTTCAATATCTACTATAAATCTATAAAAGATAATTTGAATCATATATAAACAATGTAATTTTTTCATCCACCGAGCTCTGCCGCTATCTTAAATCAAACATGAAATAAAATTAATCTAAAACTATGATCCTTATCCCGCGTACCAAACGAACCCGCAGTATTATCTCTTCATTTTCTTTCTTTTTTAATTACTTCAATGGCCCAAGAATAGCCAACCATCTAAACCCCCCCCCTCCCCCTCCCCCCTCCCCCCCACCCCTACCCCTCACTAAAATATCTAATCACACAACACAACAACAGAAGAAACACCATAGGTAGAGAATCTCAAAACAAATGACATCTACAGTTGATAATCAGTACTACTTTCTTAGCTTCTTCATCTTATTATACTAGAAACAATACAAATAAATCCATCGAAAGTTATAACTTTACTCTCTATTTACACCTTGCACTCTCTTTTTTTCTCCTCATCACAAATAATAATAATATTATGACTCCTGAAGACTCTTTAAGAACTCTTTCTTTAGATTATCTAAATCTCCTCATCAATGGTCAAGCTTTTAGTGATGTTACTTTTTGTGTTGAAGGTCGCTTAGTACATGCTCATAGATGCATCTTAGCTGCAAGGAGTCTCTTCTTTCGAAAATTCTTCTGTGGTCCAGAGTCGCCTGTAGGCGGCTCTAGTCCACGGTTGGGCCCCAGAGGCCCAACAGTTGCTACCGGTGGTTCACAGGTGATACCTGTGAACACGGTAGGGTACGAGGTATTCTTGTTGATGTTGCAGTTTTTGTATAGTGGACAAGTTTCAATTGTGCCACAAAAACATGAACCTAGGCCTAATTGTGGTGAAAGAAGTTGTTGGCATACACATTGTACAGCAGCAGTTGATCTTGCCCTTGATACACTCACAGCCGCTAGATCTTTTGGTGTTGAACAACTTGCTTTGCTCACTCAGGTTTAACTTTTTTTTTTTTTTTTTGATCAAAACTTGTGTTGTTATTTATTAGTTTTTTTTATGTTGATCAAGGGATCTTTGGCTAATTTTTTTTAAAAAAATTGGTATTTTTTTCGTTTAAGTTTGTAAAATTAATTTTAGAGAAAACTAGTACTAGTAATAGTACTTGTTTCTCTTTTTTTTCCTAGGTTTCTTTAACAGAATCACCAGATCCAATTTGTTCTATGTACATAGTTATCAAATGCAGCCTTTTTTTTTTTTTTTTAACCTTTTTCATCTTAAGTGGTGTATTACCATATTTGTATATTTTTATTTATAGTGGAATCTTGATTATAGATATGTTTTTTTTTTTCTCGATTTCATGTAAGATCTTACACTAGTTTGGATTGTATTTTTATTATATATCTTTATTCTAGCTAGTTACTAACTAACTCAAAGGTTTCCAAATTTGGTTCTTGATTTCATTGGTCTTGTCTTTCCACAGTAGTGATATCAAATCTTTTCCCAAATAGTTGTGTCTACTTTCCTCTTTTGGTTCCAATGAGCAATAGCAAAAGTTGGAATTAATTACTATATCATATACTAATATTGAATGAATAGCTACCCTACCTAATCACAATTTTTTTTTGCTTCACACATTTAAACTTCCTTTCTATTTCTTCCCTATTTTGATATGATGTCAACTTGTTTGGGACCGAGGCGTAGCTGTGACTATTGTTATTGACATTTATTTTAATTGTAGAAGCATTTGGTAAGCATTGTGGAGAAAGCTTCAATTGAGGATGTGATGAAAGTTTTAATAGCTTCAAGAAAACAAGACATGCATCAACTTTGGACAACTTGTTCTCATTTGATTGCAAAATCAGGCCTCCCACCAGAAATCTTAGCCAAACATCTCCCTATTGATGTTGTAGCCAAAATTGAAGATCTACGTCTCAAATCCTCGATGGCACGAAGATCCTCGATCCCTCATCACCATCACCACCATCACCAGATGTCCTCGAACATTGAGCTCGAGGACCAGAAGATCCGACGAATGAGACGAGCCCTCGATTCGTCTGATGTTGAGCTAGTCAAACTTATGGTAATGGGAGAAGGGCTAAACCTTGATGAGTCCCTTGCATTACATTATGCAGTTGAAAATTGCAGCCGCGAGGTTGTCAAAGCGCTACTGGAGCTCGGCGCGGCCGATGTTAATTACCAGGCCGGGCCGAGCGCTAAGAGCGCGCTACATTTAGCAGCCGAAATGGTCTCGCCTGACATGGTCTCGGTTCTACTAGACCACCATGCGGACCCTAATATACAGACCATGGATGGGATCACACCACTCGATATTCTCAGAACCCTAACATCCGATTTTTTATTCAAAGGCGCGATACCAGGACTAACACACATCGAGCCAAATAAGCTGAGACTGTGCCTCGAGCTAGTTCAATCCGCGGCTATGGTGATATCGCGAGAGGAAGGGGAAGCGAATAATAATTTATCATCGGAGAACATGTATCCACAACATGTACGTGAAGATCATAGTTCGAGTACGAGCAGTGGAAACAACAATATGGGGAACTTGAATTTGGATTCAAGAATGGTGTATTTAAATCTTGGTGCAAATGTAAATGTTGCTCAAATGGCATGCAAAATGAACAACAACAATGAAGGTGAACATGATTGCAGTAGTAGCCACAATAATCAGAATCCATCAACAATGTACCATCACCACCCCCACCATCATCATTCTCATGAGTATTAATTAATTAATTTATTAGCCATTTTTAAGTTTCAAAAATACTACTTTTTTTTTTTTTAACCTCTACCCCTTTTTGATGATCTCTCTTCTTCTTCTTTAGCGAGATAAAAATGTCTATAATTTCATGGATTTGAGAAAACACAAAAACAAAAAGGTTGATTATCTCATGGGATTTCTATATATTAAGTCATCATGCATTTTGAGTTGCATATATTTTATAATCATAATTAGCATTTTCTCCTTCATCTCTTTCACTAATTAGTAATTGTTACACCTATCTAATCTAAAAATTTAGACTGATAATATAACACACATTTTTATTTACTTAATTATGTTTTCAACACGTATCCTCACATGTTGATCGATTCATTTATAACAGTTTTCTGACTGCTTTGATATCATGTTGAAGCTAATCTGTGATCATATTATAAAAAAACTTATACTAATATTTTCTTAATTATACTTTTGATTGTGTTTAGATATATAAATTGTTAGGTTGTTGTGGGTCTTTTTTGTGTTGTTTCTAGGGCTTTTTCAGGATGATAATGCAATGTACATTTACTGGTGGATTTGGAATTTTTATTCATTCATCTATGATGGGACAAGAAAATGAGATTCTATAAGTTTTTTTGATGGAGAGAAGGGACACAGGTCAGTCTTTTCAACCCCTGGCCTGTCAACTCCTATAGCTACCCTGAACCCTCTCTTCTTTTTTCTCTTTTTAAGATATAGTAGTTTGGTTATATATGATGCCTCTCTACCTTATTTACGAGGTACCGACAGAGGTGGAGTTAGGATTTTTGTTGAGGGATTCAAAATTTGAAGAAAAACTCGTCGAAGAGGGTTCAACATCTACAATATATACATAAAAATTATTTTAATAATATATTAATAGTATAATTTTTCGTCGAAGGGGGTTCGGAATACCCCCTATTACTAGGCTGGCTCTGCCTCTGTACTGGTACAGACTGCGTACAATCTATACTCCTCGAACCTTACTGTACGGAAATACATTGGGTTTGCTGTTATTTGGTTATATGATATGTTTTCGAGTTTAATAAGTTATAGTATACATTATCAATACATAAAAAGATTTACATTATTCAGATTATATTTATCTATTGTACTAAGTAACTTATTTTACTTGCAAGACTATAAATTTCACATTTTAAGAAGGTTTACCTTTAAATGTCATTTGAATGACTAATATAAAAATAGTTTGTACTGATGGTATATGACTTAAACTCTTAATTATATATTTTCTCATGTCATGGACAATTTGCAACCAATAATTTTCCCAAAAAATATATTTATTGAGAACTACACTTTATACATGACTTGAACTCTATATATTTTCTAATGTCATGGACAATTTGCAACCAGTAATTTTCCCAAAATACATATATATATATTTATTGAGAACTACACTTTATTTAATCACACATTAATTAATTATATTTCTTTTAGTTTCTTGTGATGGTAGGGCTACATATGTTTCTTACCATATTTGGCTCTTTTTATTCTAATGAGAGGGGAATGAGCTGGCATTCATGCTTTATCAATTTTTTAACAAGAAAATTTGCTAATGTATGGGAAATTTGATAGGCTATAATGTTATCTTCTTTATAAAGAATTGTAGTATTTTATGTGAAAGATATGATTTAGCTTTAGAAAATGTGGTGGTTGGTTGTCTTGCATGAATGCAAAAGTTAGTGTGACTATTTTTTTCTAATTAAAATTGATCTATCTAGACTTATCAATATATATATATATATATATATATATATATATATATATATATATATATATATATATATATATATATCCTCTTTCTTGTCTCTTGCTCCCCTTTATTAGGCACAAAAAAAAAAGTTGGAATTCTAACATTTGTAAAGTGATATCTCACTGATTGTAGCTTGGGCCATATAGAATTAAATGGAAAATGGAAAATGAAAAATGAAAAAATAGCTTTTGAAGTAAACCCTAGCGATCCGTAAAATTATTTTCATGTAATCTATATATAGATTACAAATTCGAATCGTGAAATCAGCCACAGACGGCCTACGTACTATACCTTCTAGTAACGTGCGTGCGTTTCTTTCCTGAACCTTCATACCTTGCATGAACGTGGAATGCTTTGTGCATCGGTTTGATTTCCACATGTTTCACCATCGTGTGTGAAATGAAAATTATGAAAAGCAGTGCAAAATATTGTGGTTATCACTATTTATTTGATTAGGGTTAAAGAGTGATAAGATGATTGATCTGAAGAATTATATTACTTTGACAGTGATGATATTCATTAGTATATTAATTTGTTGTTAGTATTCTTGTTGTTTCTATTTATGTGACAGTGTTTTAGGGAATACAAAATTTAAAAATGATTTTTTTTATCACATTTCTATAAGCATGTCATTTAGCTTGAATAAAAAGTTTTAAGTTAAATTAATTATCACATAAAATGTAGCCAATGAAAAAAAATGACATCCTTTTATATGCTCTTCATAAGGAGCATTTGTAATAAATGTTTATTGAGACCTGAGGTTGCGGCACAGTAGTAAATATTCCTTCCTCTTTAATCAAAGCTCTTGGGGTCGAACCTTGGATATGGAGTCGTTTCTAGTATGGAGTGCTTTAACCCCCCCACCCCCCACACCTAATTCCTTCCTGGGACTTTTCGGTCGCATCTAGGTTAATCGGACCTCAATATTGGTATCAGACACCGGGTGAAAAACCAAAATAAATGGTTGAACATAACAAAAGAAATCTTCATCTTTGTTTCTCTTCTTCTACTAGTGCTATCACCATCTCTACACTTTTTGTCTAAAGTTAAAAGAATAAAATAGAAGAGAAAAAAAAAGTGAAAGCTGCTTAGGCAGGAAGTTGGAGTCCATTCTTATATGGAAAAGAAATTGTGGGGTTGATGTTTCATGGATTTAGATTATATTTATGATATGATTACTAGTAGTTGTAGTAAATTAAAGTACTTCTTCCCTTCTAATTTATGTACATAATTTAAAAGGAAAATGGTCTGATATATATTTAAACTTTGATGAAATTTATTATAATACGTATGAACTTTGCGGGGGTCCTATGACCCCCTAGACATTTTTTTAGCGTTTTTTGACTTTTCTGAACTATTTATTAGCGTATTTTACTGATATTTATAGTGTCATAGGACCCCGCAAAGTTCAGACGTGTTACAACAAATTTCATCGAAGTTTGGGTATTTATTGAACGCTTTTCCCTAATTTAAATCAGATATTGATTTCTATTTGTGAACTTCTCGTCAATGAGACCTCAGGTCTCGTTGTTTTTATTTTCTAAGTCACGCCTTAACGTTGTTAAAAAGTGAAATTGGCTAGCTATAGGCATATTGTTTACGTCCACATAGGACATAATAAAAGAACAATAACAATAACATATGCAATGTAATTCAAGTGGAGCCTGAAGAGGGTATTAGGATGTATGCAGATACTACCACTACTTTTATGGAATAAAGAAATTGTTTCCGATAGACCTTTTTTTTATAAAACTAAGATGAATATAGTAAAGTTATTTTTGTTTAAACAGACCAATAAGAAAATTTATAAGTTTTTGAGATTTGTCCTTTGTGTTTTTTCTTTTCCTTTTTCTCTTTTAGGAAGTGTCCTCATAAATCATGACATAACTAGTGGACGGACATGTCTGAAATGACCAGACAATAAAAAAAAAAAAAAAAAAAGTTTCTCCATTATTCATAATTAGTTCTTTTCATCTTTTTTCCTTTAATCCATAATCAGTAAAATTAATATTATGGTGTACTTACTTTTTAAATCTATTTTAAAAAATACTTTATTTGAATTGAAAATCTATCAAAAATTAATAGATTATCTACATTCGAAAACTAGCGTAAAGTGTTTAACTATGCAATATATATTTTGAAGTCAATACGATGATTGATATATAAAATATGTTGTCTTAGCAAAAGAAATTCGTAAAGAAACAAAATGATTGCTTAGGTAAGAACATACACTTAATTTTCTTTATTCCAAGGGATGGAACAAGATATTATGAATTATCAAGAATAGTTTTTATATTTGTTGTGGATCCCTTATCGTTCTCGCTCTCTTGAATTCTCAAAAAAACTTGTATCGCTCCATCCCCACAAGACAGCCAATCAGAAATGTCACAAAATCCCCCGAATAAATTATGAACTACTAGTATAGAGTATTTATCAGTCAAACTGAGCAACAAAATATGAGAAAGTGAGATTTTTCATGAATGATCCAAAACTTAAAAAGAGGTAAATAGTTCTGTCAATGTAATAAGATTCCTTTCATAAAACTAATGATCCAACCAACCATTCACTCCACAAGTGAAGTCCTGAGAAAGTAAAATATAAGTAAATCTTACCCCAACCATTTGGATAGACAGGTTGTTTCCGATAGACCCTCAATACACATCCGTCAATGCATTAGCATAGAAAATGGTCTTGGCAGCTTTTCAACTTCCAAAACCAGAACTCCATACCTGTCTATTAGTACAAATTTTGGATCTTAAAGCACAGTCCACACCACAAGTGGAGCGTGGGGGCTGGTGCGTAAGCAGCCTTACCCCTGCCGAGTGAAGGTAGAGAGGAGGTTTCTTATAGACCCGTGGCTCAAGTAAGCATGTCAAAGTCAAGTGTGGAAAGGAAATACAGCAACGAATAAGTCACGATGAAAATAATGTAGAACAACACAATATCAACAATAAAATGATAAAACGGACAAATGTATAACGAGTGTTTCAAATTAACAATTCTTCGATCAGTACTTGACACTGGCCTCAAGCATATACAGTGCATGATAAGCATTATTATAAAAATTCCTTCAACTTAACATTCTGAAACAACAATATACAGGACAAAAATTTCCTCACAAAATATCTGCTTTTAAACAGATGTAAAGATGATGAGGATCACTATCGTTAAAATGAATTTATAAGGAGATGTAATCCAACCAAGAATTCTGGAGAACCAGTTACTGAGCTTCAGAGGAAGGGAAGAGCTTCTCAAGCATGTTATTAGATAAGATGTGGTTCGGGTCTAGCTCATTTCGCGCTTGATTGTATGCATCCACGGGGAATTTCTTTTTTAGCCTTGCCTGCAGAGCTGCGAGCTCTTCCTTGTCCTTGGGAACCTGAAAGTAACATAGATTTAAATGGTAACACAATTCCCTCCATTTTGAGTACCAAATTGTCAACTGAGATTCTTCTTCAGGTTACTCTTGGGCAGATTAGAATGATAACGAAGTAAAGATCCCCTAGGATGAGCTTATGCTAGACGATACGAAGAATTGATTTGAGTTATTAACATGTAACCTCGCAAAAGGAATGCTCTATCAGTGCTTTTTCCTTTTTGTTACTAGGGAACTATGAATAGATATTTTAGAGGCATGCTTGTCGATGGCGCTTCTAACGGGCAGTTTGACAAATTGAATCAGCTCTAGATTATAAGAAAGTTAAATAAACTAAAGGGTAAAGATCAAGTGCATGGAACATGTCCAAGAGGATAGTTCTATCTTCCCGGCAATTTCATAGTTCTTCAGAATTGCAAAATCACAATAAAAGGAGCTACGGAGAAACCTAATCTCTTTTATCTCGAAGAGAGTTTCCTCAATAGTAATAAAGTACCAATTTTAATGGATTTTGTAGCAAAATGGAGACACTGCTAATAGAGCTCTCCTCCCTCGGGGCTACTTGCTCCAATATTAAAGTAAAATAAAATAACAAAACGAGAAAGAGGAACTGATTGGTTAACAGTATCTGCATAACCGGCATAAACAGACAGAGTGAGATATAACTCATACCTCAATCTTTGCCCAATGTTCAAAAGCAGAATAACGATCCCACAATTGTGCTTGTGTCATATGCCTGTAGTGGAAGAACTCCTCGGTGATTTGCTTTCTCTGCTTAGCATCCATGGTTGGAAGATACATAATAATTCCAACCTAACAACATATAGGAAGGAATATAAGCAAATAAGTAATAAAGCTATGCATCAACATTATCAGGTCTAACAAATAACCACAGATTTGGGAGTCAGCATTTCATTAGCTCATCTAATTATCACCACCCATGGACTCAAAATCGTTTTTTTTCTTTCTGAAGTAGATGCAGTTGGACCGTGGACTTAAATTAGTTCACAGCTCACATCATCTAAACAACTATTTGCGTGCATTATGTGCTGAGTTCCTGTTGTGAACCCCCCCAAAAAAGAATACACCAACGCAATGGTAGAGTAAATGACAGCCCAATCAAAAGCAAAGTAAAAGAAGACAATAGAGAGAATCCATCCAACTGCTAAACGAAAGGTCGGTCATGTTTTTTTGTTTTACCTAAAAGCAGATAGAGAAAAGATCCATCATGGTTTTATAATTCATTTATGATTTAGCAGTTTCTTGAATTTGTGCAACAAATATTTAGGGTGCATAATTAGGCTCCAAGATATAAGGAACGCATAGATTCACAAGCTAAAAAAAGTTTACCCATGAAAATATATCATCATCCGCGGAGCTATAAGCTGGACTCATTCGACTTTTGCTGCAAGCAGTCCATCTTTGTTCTATAGGTGCAGGGGCAGGTACACTTTCTTTCTCAATGAGTTGCATCAATTCCTCTATGTACTCCAGGTCTTTCATGCTAGGCTTTGACAGTGTTCCTGCAGGGAAACATGTCTCCGATACCCACTGGTGGCCACCACAGTCGAAGCCTAGAATTTCATCACTCCAGCCTACTCGGTATCCTTCTGATTTCCTCCAGTATTCTGCCTCAGCTTTGTTGACTTTAATTACATGTTCCTTGTTGAGAGGATCCATCACAAGTAGTTTATCTCTCAGCTCAGTGAATGATAATTCATCTACTTCGCGTTCATCTGGAGAACCAGAAGCAGCAACTTGACTTCTGTAACAAGTGGTAAGAAATTGATTTAACAAATAACTAAACATATTAAAAAAACAGAAACTCATGATCTTCAGCATTTCTCCTAAAGTTTACAGACACCACCCCTTTTTATGTTGCAAAATCAGACTAGGCCGTTGAGTTTAAAATGTTTATTTACTTTGTCAATTATACAAGTATACTGAATTACTTGTAATGTTTTGCTTATCAAACACAATTCTCAACTAATGTAGTGTCTTTTCCAGCACGAGTTGTATTCGTCTATTAATGATGAATAAGTATAATAAAAGAAAACAATTTACAGGCAGGGTTGAAATGCTAGTCGGATAAGCAATACCTTACAAGTGAAACTAAAAAGAAATATCTAAATAAATTCAAATTCTTGCAATTTATGAATATTTTTGAGAACATATCATCACTGCAAGTGTCTTAATTTTTAAAATTACCTTACTTAAATTGGTCCATCAAAGTATATTATTTCACCTATCCCCTTACAGGAAAAGGTCCAATTCAAAAAGGGACTACTTCTTGGTATACAAGAATAAATGAAACTACACAAGGAAGTTCGTCCAACAACAGAACGTCGTGCAGAAATGCCAGGGAAAAGATGTTCTGAAATATGGTTTTACAGGCTAGTTCAATGCCACCATACCTGTACTTCTTCAGAGACTCCTGATAGAGATCTCGTACATGCTGCAAGGCTTCTTCTGTAGTATATATAGGTTTATGTTTTGGTGGACCTCGCAACTTAGATACAGGATTGCATGTTACAACCACAACTGCATCAGTATATGGAATGTGCAAGTATTTGACATGCTTGTTCTCAGATAGGAATTTCCTGGAGTAATGACATGTTAGAGGCATTATTTCACAGGTGTAAGACACTAAGTGAATGTATGTGCTGTACAATGCTATGTATGTGAAACATGCATCATCAATAACAACAAACTACTATAATAACATATTTATATTGGTGCAACAAATCATTGGCATTGGCACTTAGAAGGTGCAAAAATACTTCAAGTACACTCCAACGTAGGCTAAAAAGAAACTTCAAGGTGATAAAACCAAGAAGGCAAGATAAATTTCATTGGAGCAATCACTGGTCAGCTTCCATTCCAGTTCAGGAAACACTAGACGAGATTTAACTGAAATACCCCGATTTTCGCAATACTGCAGTTTGAACGGGTACATCGGTTATCGACAAGAACTAGCAAGTTGTTTAACAAGACATTTGTAGAAATTGTTTTGTACTAGATTTGGTCTACTACAAGATGCACCAGTCTATCACTCTATAGTCTCATTATTCCTTCCAGCAACTACCTACCACTTAAATCCATCTCTCTTTCATTCACCTCTTCTCTTCTCAACCATTCTATTTCTTTCTCGTCACTCATCTTTATTTATCTTCCATCCTCTCTTAAACGTTCTATCCCACAAATATAGGAGATACTAATGAGATAGAGTAGCATTATTATGATTTTTTCTTATTTTTGTTGTTTCAAGGTCAGCTTGTGCGCATCTCATCTAATTTTATGGGGTACCTGCTACCTCCACCAACATGGTTCTGGGTAACTCAGTATATTGAGTCCGAGACTGATAAGAAGAAATTGCCTAGTATTTTTGCTTCAGCTTGGAACCTGAAATCTTATTGTTCTCAACCCACTTCACTAACATCCTTGGGTGCAACAAAAGTGCATATTATTGTGCATCTTCAGGGTGCTTATTCAATATAATTCACTTACTTCATCATCAAAACAAAAAATAAAGCTAACAGCTCTTACTCTAAGTGGACTGAGCAGCAAGAAAATCAAAAGATGTGTAAATTCAACTATCCTTGATTTATGTGACAGTGTTGACAAGGCACAAAGTTTAAGAAATAAAAGCTTTTGAAATTTGTGGTCTAAAACAAGATAATGACATTTTTATTGCTATAAGTCATCTCATAAGGGATCAAACACACTATGGAGGAGCTTTCTCAAAGGTCAATAGCCGATAGTTGATGTCATTACCACTTATTTATCTACTTGAAAGCTGATGGGATTGATCTCGAAAGAAAGGTCTTTCTTTATGGTTACGAAATCACTTAGATTGATAAGCAAGTCGAAGATGCCATAAGTAAAATTGGCAGGTAAAGACAAGAGTCATCCAATGCACTCACCAGAGAGGGTAACATTTCCTACATAGTACAACAACAAGAAGCATATGTCTCTCACAATAATACCAAGAAAACCTAAATTCCTTCCATGAGATACCTTATGCTAGGTTTTGGGATACTTGTCAATTGCTAGCTTGGATATATCAATATTAACAGGTAACAAGCTCTTTATAAAGAAAATCCTCCAATAAGGTCCAATGTAACAACTATGAGAGCTTCCCAAAAGGTAAAAACAAATCACTAAAGAAAAAGCAAATATTTACTTGTGATTTTTCTTGATATCTTTCATGTTAGACAGGAAAGTATGTTCTACAAGCTCCTGCCTCTCAACACACTGAAGAGTGACTTCTGCAACCACACCAAGTCCCCCAAGTCCACATCGAGCTAGATAAAAGAGTTCTGGATCTTTCTCTTTTGAAATTTCTATTGTACCCTTGGCGGGGGTAACCAGTTTCATGCTTATGACTTGCTCATCAATTGGAGGCAACCTGGCACCAGTGCCATGGGCACCAACCTAACAATTTGAATTCAAAGGAACAAAGGCTTTAGAATTTCCCCAATCAATCCTCAAAAAAAATCCATCTGACAAATCCATAGATCAACTAACTTGCAAGTTAGAATAATGTAGGAACTTCAAACAAGTAGCAAAAAAGCAGATGCTACCCCTTGAACACAAGATGGGATGAAACGGAACCAGCTTAAACATTTTTCTTTGACAAAACATGCAAAAGCAAGCTTTTTATTTACGTAGGCAGATGCACATCAGGAAAGTACTGCATAAGTTCTGGTTTAAAAAACAAAATACTGTATAAGTTGTACAGAGTACATGCATAAACTTCCCACCAAACTCAATATGTCACCAAATCTAGAGACAACTTTCTGGCCACCACAAAACAGTTGGTATACAACTAGAATGAGGACAGTCAGACTAAACCCAAAAAGAGAACTATCGCTCGAGAAAGTGGCCCCTTTCTGCCAGCTAAGTTACAATCTATACACAGCGACAACTTCTCCCTCAGAAGCATTCATTGTTCTCCTAGCCAAAGTGTCGCCACTATGCAAATGTAGGATATCAGGCCTCTGAACAGTCTTTGGACTCTACTTGAATTGTAAACCTAGAGAAGGCATAATTATACAAGTATAGACCATAACTACAAATTCAGCACTACCACAAATTATGTTTTGTGTAGTATGTGAATCCATTCAAGCTTGAATTTAGACCATAGAGGTTCTTTGACTCAAGGACGAGTTGAAAACTACTTCGATCGATTAAGTTTAAGTGGAAATTATAATTTGTGGCAACTTCTATCAACCATGACTCTTTGTATATGTTGAATTAGAGAGCCTACCATGTGTAAAATGATAGGTTTTCGAGTTAGCTTTCCAACGATACCAATTTTGCTAAAATCCGGCACCCGAGCAAGAAGTTATGGCCTTTCAAAGTAGTATGCGTCACCTAACCAATCACAAATGGCCACTGGAAAGCATATGCGGCACCTATGTAAACATAGGCGATATCATATGCAGCGCCTATGTAATGGTTTCAAGTGATTTAAACACTCCGTTTTTGGGGCAAAATGGTCATTTTCCCACCCTTACTCAGTCATAAACACGAAATTCAGTCCCCAATCCTCCAAAATACATCCACATTCATCTAAAAATTCGCAAGAACACTCCCAAGGGTTTCAAACTAAAAACCCAAATAAATCAAGATTCAACCATGGGTTTTCAAAATCGATTAGAGATTCGGAATCCCCAATCCACAGGCTTCGAGAAGCACCCATTATTTTCCAAAATAGAGGTATGCGGGGTTTTTCCTAAATTCTCATGGGCATAGAAAAATCATGTTTTAGAATGGGGTTTTTGAATCTATATATATATTCATGTATTAAATGTTTTAACATCATTGTTTTGGTCTTTTGACCTTCCTCAAAGCGATTTGAGAATATGAATGTATGGAACCATGTATTTAAGAATGAATTCTTGTTGAGAGCATGATTTTTGGTGAATTCCCTCTTATTATGAATTTTTCAGATTTCTCATAGCACATGAATTGTTTTGCAATGCATCCTTGAAAAGCACTATATGAAATGATTGAACTCTTGTTATGATTTAAAGGTGGTTTTAAATCACTAAAGAGGAAATCTAGCAAGAATGTTTAATTTTCATAATGCATGTAATGAAAGAGTGCATGGATTTGCTAAAGGCACTAGACCACCATATGTTGATGAAGTTTTTGCATGATTTTGACTTGAGCTTTGGAACACGAAATCTTCTATATCAGTTGCATGTTTTTGGGTGGTCTAAGCTTTTCTTTAAATGAAAGATTTATCTTAATGTATTATGGCTCAGAAATCATGACTTGCAAGTCTTGGTATGACGATACCAAACTCAGAAAATGCTATAACAGACACAGACGAATACAGAAATCAGACTTTACCAGATTTGCATATTTTAGAACTTCAGAATGATGCATGTTCAGAAAAGGCTAAAATAGGGCATAAAGAGAGCTTAGGTGGTTCCCCGAAGAAGGCATGAGTTCAGATAACTCTTTGTCCAAAATCGTGGTTTGCCGATCCGGGTATATTATTATACGCTGACTTAAGTGTCGTGTGGCGTATCAGATTCAGGAACTCCAACCCTTGCGGCACACTCGGGTTGGAGCTTCCCCGCTGAGTTAATGGCGGATTCCATATCGCCCGTGGAATATCAAACTTGTAGGGGATACCACCTAACTCAGAAGTAATACACAGATCACAGTTTGAGATTTACAGACAGGTTACATGTTTTCAGAAAGTGCCCATGTGTTTTTTCAGAAACTGTTTTATGCATGATGTTTTGCAACATCCCTGTTTGGGAGAATGACAATGGTCTGAGAACTTTTCGTGTCGATTTAGTTCTTGCTTTAAATCTGACTTAAGAGTACTAAGACCTTAGCTATAGTAGTTTTGCAACCATGTATGTACCAACTGATTTTGCTGTTCTTGTTTTCAAGGATTTCGCTCGTCCTCTTCTGATGTCAATCTTGCTGGAGGTGCAGTGCACCAGGTTGAAGCAAAATTCCCGGCTCTGCTTTTTCAACAACACTTACAGCATATGTTGAGAAAATTTATGGAATTATTTGTGATAACTTGAAGGAAAAGTTAGGATCACTTCTTGCCTTATGCATGCAGGTATGTTGAATTTTACAAACTGTAATCCATTCTCTTCAATCAAAAAAAGCCTTTCTGAATTTCTTGATGTTCCTTTTTAGCTGTATGCTTCTAAAACTTCAGGAGCTCTAAGATGATACTGCACAACAGAAATCTGCAAATCTTTTCAACTTACTTTCTTACTTCCTGATTAATATTTTTAGATTATCGTCAGTATTTTACTCTAAGCAGAACCCTGGTAAATCAACAGCTATTTCATGACATTTGTTATAGTAGGAAAAAGTCCCACATTGGTTGGAGAATGGACTAGAGATTTGCTTACATGAACTTGGGAAATTCTCCTCTCATGAGTGAACTTTTGGGGTTGAGTTAGGCCCAGGTGCCATATCTTTACATGTTATCAATGCTAGGTTCATCCCCGTCTGGGATCTTGGTCCGAGTGCCAGTTAAGGCATGGACGTGAAGGGGGGTGTTATAGTGGGAAAAAAATCCCACATTGCCTGGGGAATGGATTGACGATTTGTTTATATGGACTTGGACAATTCTCCCCTCATGAGCTAGCTTTTGGGGTTGAGTTAGGCCAATGTGTCATATTTTACAGTGTCAAATATATGCACTCATCTAAGGAAGAAATAGTTCTTCAATTTTGTGATTTAGTTTTTAAGCATAATACCACAACTAAGCCTTAATATGCACTAGTTGGTATTACCTATATGGATATTTGTTTCCGTTTTTGTTCTATTTTTCACCAAGTATACATATATTTCTATAGGAAAAAGCATCACTTAGAAGTGTAAAATTTGAATAATTTGATGAATGAATTTTGAAAATTGTGAAAGTTGGTGACAAAAAATTGTTATCCTAACATGAAAAGAATAGATGTCTTACAAATTTTGGGGGACAGAGTAAAAGATTCCCTCTAATGCAGGTGAATTTGTTTTGAGTAATTATGTGTTTAAAATGGTTCCCTTCTACTGCTTGATGGGATAATCTTGACAAACACATTGTTCTATGGCTTTTCGAACATTTTGTAATTTTCTTCGCTTCTATATTTTTTTTGCCTGTTTTTGATTGTTTTTGATGATATGTTTAAATTTATCACTGTATTTTGCTTTTCCTTCTAAATTATTTGTATTGTGTATGATGAACATTATTTTGTCAATTAAAGCCTTCAGCTTTCTGCATAATGTATGGTATGTTGAAAATCAGGCAGCAAGGACCTCCAAATCTGGTCGATCTTGTGGTAAAAGTTATTCAATAGATCACTGGAGTGGGATAATTGAATGCCTCGATTCTCTTCTCTGTACATTGATAGAGAACCTTGTAAGGCGTCACAGACCTTTACCTGTTTCTCTATCATTTAGTCACAAGGAATGCTAATATTTGCTGCCTTTCATTCTCAGATGCCACCAATTCTTGTTCAGAAGAAATTTTGGATCTTAAAGCACAGTCCACACCACAAGTGGAGCGTGGGGGCTGGTGCGTAAGCAGCCTTACCCCTGCCGAGTGAAGGTAGAGAGGAGGTTTCTTATAGACCCGTGGCTCAAGTAAGCATGTCAAAGTCAAGTGTGGAAAGGAAATACAGCAACGAATAAGTCACGATGAAAATAATGTAGAACAACACAATATCAACAATAAAATGATAAAACGGACAAATGTATAACGAGTGTTTCAAATTAACAATTCTTCGATCAGTACTTGACACTGGCCTCAAGCATATACAGTGCATGATAAGCATTATTATAAAAATTCCTTCAACTTAACATTCTGAAACAACAATATACAGGACAAAAATTTCCTCACAAAATATCTGCTTTTAAACAGATGTAAAGATGATGAGGATCACTATCGTTAAAATGAATTTATAAGGAGATGTAATCCAACCAAGAATTCTGGAGAACCAGTTACTGAGCTTCAGAGGAAGGGAAGAGCTTCTCAAGCATGTTATTAGATAAGATGTGGTTCGGGTCTAGCTCATTTCGCGCTTGATTGTATGCATCCACGGGGAATTTCTTTTTTAGCCTTGCCTGCAGAGCTGCGAGCTCTTCCTTGTCCTTGGGAACCTGAAAGTAACATAGATTTAAATGGTAACACAATTCCCTCCATTTTGAGTACCAAATTGTCAACTGAGATTCTTCTTCAGGTTACTCTTGGGCAGATTAGAATGATAACGAAGTAAAGATCCCCTAGGATGAGCTTATGCTAGACGATACGAAGAATTGATTTGAGTTATTAACATGTAACCTCGCAAAAGGAATGCTCTATCAGTGCTTTTTCCTTTTTGTTACTAGGGAACTATGAATAGATATTTTAGAGGCATGCTTGTCGATGGCGCTTCTAACGGGCAGTTTGACAAATTGAATCAGCTCTAGATTATAAGAAAGTTAAATAAACTAAAGGGTAAAGATCAAGTGCATGGAACATGTCCAAGAGGATAGTTCTATCTTCCCGGCAATTTCATAGTTCTTCAGAATTGCAAAATCACAATAAAAGGAGCTACGGAGAAACCTAATCTCTTTTATCTCGAAGAGAGTTTCCTCAATAGTAATAAAGTACCAATTTTAATGGATTTTGTAGCAAAATGGAGACACTGCTAATAGAGCTCTCCTCCCTCGGGGCTACTTGCTCCAATATTAAAGTAAAATAAAATAACAAAACGAGAAAGAGGAACTGATTGGTTAACAGTATCTGCATAACCGGCATAAACAGACAGAGTGAGATATAACTCATACCTCAATCTTTGCCCAATGTTCAAAAGCAGAATAACGATCCCACAATTGTGCTTGTGTCATATGCCTGTAGTGGAAGAACTCCTCGGTGATTTGCTTTCTCTGCTTAGCATCCATGGTTGGAAGATACATAATAATTCCAACCTAACAACATATAGGAAGGAATATAAGCAAATAAGTAATAAAGCTATGCATCAACATTATCAGGTCTAACAAATAACCACAGATTTGGGAGTCAGCATTTCATTAGCTCATCTAATTATCACCACCCATGGACTCAAAATCGTTTTTTTCTTTCTGAAGTAGATGCAGTTGGACCGTGGACTTAAATTAGTTCACAGCTCACATCATCTAAACAACTATTTGCGTGCATTATGTGCTGAGTTCCTGTTGTGAACCCCCCCAAAAAAGAATACACCAACGCAATGGTAGAGTAAATGACAGCCCAATCAAAAGCAAAGTAAAAGAAGACAATAGAGAGAATCCATCCAACTGCTAAACGAAAGGTCGGTCATGTTTTTTTGTTTTACCTAAAAGCAGATAGAGAAAAGATCCATCATGGTTTTATAATTCATTTATGATTTAGCAGTTTCTTGAATTTGTGCAACAAATATTTAGGGTGCATAATTAGGCTCCAAGATATAAGGAACGCATAGATTCACAAGCTAAAAAAAGTTTACCCATGAAAATATATCATCATCCGCGGAGCTATAAGCTGGACTCATTCGACTTTTGCTGCAAGCAGTCCATCTTTGTTCTATAGGTGCAGGGGCAGGTACACTTTCTTTCTCAATGAGTTGCATCAATTCCTCTATGTACTCCAGGTCTTTCATGCTAGGCTTTGACAGTGTTCCTGCAGGGAAACATGTCTCCGATACCCACTGGTGGCCACCACAGTCGAAGCCTAGAATTTCATCACTCCAGCCTACTCGGTATCCTTCTGATTTCCTCCAGTATTCTGCCTCAGCTTTGTTGACTTTAATTACATGTTCCTTGTTGAGAGGATCCATCACAAGTAGTTTATCTCTCAGCTCAGTGAATGATAATTCATCTACTTCGCGTTCATCTGGAGAACCAGAAGCAGCAACTTGACTTCTGTAACAAGTGGTAAGAAATTGATTTAACAAATAACTAAACATATTAAAAAAACAGAAACTCATGATCTTCAGCATTTCTCCTAAAGTTTACAGACACCACCCCTTTTTATGTTGCAAAATCAGACTAGGCCGTTGAGTTTAAAATGTTTATTTACTTTGTCAATTATACAAGTATACTGAATTACTTGTAATGTTTTGCTTATCAAACACAATTCTCAACTAATGTAGTGTCTTTTCCAGCACGAGTTGTATTCGTCTATTAATGATGAATAAGTATAATAAAAGAAAACAATTTACAGGCAGGGTTGAAATGCTAGTCGGATAAGCAATACCTTACAAGTGAAACTAAAAAGAAATATCTAAATAAATTCAAATTCTTGCAATTTATGAATATTTTTGAGAACATATCATCACTGCAAGTGTCTTAATTTTTAAAATTACCTTACTTAAATTGGTCCATCAAAGTATATTATTTCACCTATCCCCTTACAGGAAAAGGTCCAATTCAAAAAGGGACTACTTCTTGGTATACAAGAATAAATGAAACTACACAAGGAAGTTCGTCCAACAACAGAACGTCGTGCAGAAATGCCAGGGAAAAGATGTTCTGAAATATGGTTTTACAGGCTAGTTCAATGCCACCATACCTGTACTTCTTCAGAGACTCCTGATAGAGATCTCGTACATGCTGCAAGGCTTCTTCTGTAGTATATATAGGTTTATGTTTTGGTGGACCTCGCAACTTAGATACAGGATTGCATGTTACAACCACAACTGCATCAGTATATGGAATGTGCAAGTATTTGACATGCTTGTTCTCAGATAGGAATTTCCTGGAGTAATGACATGTTAGAGGCATTATTTCACAGGTGTAAGACACTAAGTGAATGTATGTGCTGTACAATGCTATGTATGTGAAACATGCATCATCAATAACAACAAACTACTATAATAACATATTTATATTGGTGCAACAAATCATTGGCATTGGCACTTAGAAGGTGCAAAAATACTTCAAGTACACTCCAACGTAGGCTAAAAAGAAACTTCAAGGTGATAAAACCAAGAAGGCAAGATAAATTTCATTGGAGCAATCACTGGTCAGCTTCCATTCCAGTTCAGGAAACACTAGACGAGATTTAACTGAAATACCCCGATTTTCGCAATACTGCAGTTTGAACGGGTACATCGGTTATCGACAAGAACTAGCAAGTTGTTTAACAAGACATTTGTAGAAATTGTTTTGTACTAGATTTGGTCTACTACAAGATGCACCAGTCTATCACTCTATAGTCTCATTATTCCTTCCAGCAACTACCTACCACTTAAATCCATCTCTCTTTCATTCACCTCTTCTCTTCTCAACCATTCTATTTCTTTCTCGTCACTCATCTTTATTTATCTTCCATCCTCTCTTAAACGTTCTATCCCACAAATATAGGAGATACTAATGAGATAGAGTAGCATTATTATGATTTTTTCTTATTTTTGTTGTTTCAAGGTCAGCTTGTGCGCATCTCATCTAATTTTATGGGGTACCTGCTACCTCCACCAACATGGTTCTGGGTAACTCAGTATATTGAGTCCGAGACTGATAAGAAGAAATTGCCTAGTATTTTTGCTTCAGCTTGGAACCTGAAATCTTATTGTTCTCAACCCACTTCACTAACATCCTTGGGTGCAACAAAAGTGCATATTATTGTGCATCTTCAGGGTGCTTATTCAATATAATTCACTTACTTCATCATCAAAACAAAAAATAAAGCTAACAGCTCTTACTCTAAGTGGACTGAGCAGCAAGAAAATCAAAAGATGTGTAAATTCAACTATCCTTGATTTATGTGACAGTGTTGACAAGGCACAAAGTTTAAGAAATAAAAGCTTTTGAAATTTGTGGTCTAAAACAAGATAATGACATTTTTATTGCTATAAGTCATCTCATAAGGGATCAAACACACTATGGAGGAGCTTTCTCAAAGGTCAATAGCCGATAGTTGATGTCATTACCACTTATTTATCTACTTGAAAGCTGATGGGATTGATCTCGAAAGAAAGGTCTTTCTTTATGGTTACGAAATCACTTAGATTGATAAGCAAGTCGAAGATGCCATAAGTAAAATTGGCAGGTAAAGACAAGAGTCATCCAATGCACTCACCAGAGAGGGTAACATTTCCTACATAGTACAACAACAAGAAGCATATGTCTCTCACAATAATACCAAGAAAACCTAAATTCCTTCCATGAGATACCTTATGCTAGGTTTTGGGATACTTGTCAATTGCTAGCTTGGATATATCAATATTAACAGGTAACAAGCTCTTTATAAAGAAAATCCTCCAATAAGGTCCAATGTAACAACTATGAGAGCTTCCCAAAAGGTAAAAACAAATCACTAAAGAAAAAGCAAATATTTACTTGTGATTTTTCTTGATATCTTTCATGTTAGACAGGAAAGTATGTTCTACAAGCTCCTGCCTCTCAACACACTGAAGAGTGACTTCTGCAACCACACCAAGTCCCCCAAGTCCACATCGAGCTAGATAAAAGAGTTCTGGATCTTTCTCTTTTGAAATTTCTATTGTACCCTTGGCGGGGGTAACCAGTTTCATGCTTATGACTTGCTCATCAATTGGAGGCAACCTGGCACCAGTGCCATGGGCACCAACCTAACAATTTGAATTCAAAGGAACAAAGGCTTTAGAATTTCCCCAATCAATCCTCAAAAAAAATCCATCTGACAAATCCATAGATCAACTAACTTGCAAGTTAGAATAATGTAGGAACTTCAAACAAGTAGCAAAAAAGCAGATGCTACCCCTTGAACACAAGATGGGATGAAACGGAACCAGCTTAAACATTTTTCTTTGACAAAACATGCAAAAGCAAGCTTTTTATTTACGTAGGCAGATGCACATCAGGAAAGTACTGCATAAGTTCTGGTTTAAAAAACAAAATACTGTATAAGTTGTACAGAGTACATGCATAAACTTCCCACCAAACTCAATATGTCACCAAATCTAGAGACAACTTTCTGGCCACCACAAAACAGTTGGTATACAACTAGAATGAGGACAGTCAGACTAAACCCAAAAAGAGAACTATCGCTCGAGAAAGTGGCCCCTTTCTGCCAGCTAAGTTACAATCTATACACAGCGACAACTTCTCCCTCAGAAGCATTCATTGTTCTCCTAGCCAAAGTGTCGCCACTATGCAAATGTAGGATATCAGGCCTCTGAACAGTCTTTGGACTCTACTTGAATTGTAAACCTAGAGAAGGCATAATTATACAAGTATAGACCATAACTACAAATTCAGCACTACCACAAATTATGCAAAGCATAATAAACATATACCCCAGTCTCAAAAGTTCACTCCCTCAGTCAATTATCCTAATTTAATCGGAGATGAGAATTAAGACAAATGTAGCAACTTGAAATAATTTAAATGAAGAGTGAATTGAACACCAAGGATGCACTCACTAGGACATCTTCAGTATGAACAAAAAAAATAGTTCACAAGTATAAAAGAGGCAAAATGACTGGTAACAATGAAAACAAATATAGAAACAACAAAAATAACCAGTCAACCACGCCTCAACACAAGCTAGTTGTGCTTGGTTATAAGAATTCTCACCATCCGTTTCGCTCCATTTGAACCCATTTCATTCAAATATTCAATAATTCATGTTCCATAATAATACAAGTTTCTACTCCATTTCATTAAAAGAAAGAGTTTATACATTTTTTTACTGACATGCAAATTTCAAGCAAGATTAAAATGATTTCTAGTAACAATTGGACCTAATGTAAGCTTATCAACATGAACCTTAATCCCAACTAATCAACATCACATATAGGGAAGAACACATGGAATGGACACACTATGTATTTTAGTTAACCATCTAAGGTATCAATCACTGCCCTTTCGTCCATTACATAAACTACTCCCTCTTCAATTTGTTTTCCTGGTTTGACTAGGCACGGTGTGTTTAAGAAAGTAAAAAAGAATTCTGAATCTTATGGTCCTGAACTAAAAATATGTAGAATGTATCAAAATGTGCTTTAATTTTGTGGTCTTAAACATGTCACATGAAAAGTTAAACCTAAAGAGTTGCCAAAAAAGGAAAGAGGCATTCTCTAACCACTTGTTTGGAAAGTTGAGAAATAGAGTTGCCAAAAGAGCAAAGACGCATACTTTAACACAAACAAATTAAAATGGACGGATTAATCCACATGAAATCGACACAATAAGCAGCATAAAACATTAGTATTGTGCATGTCACGTGGAAAGTTGAAACTAAAGAGCTGCCGAAATAGGAAAGACGCATTCTTTAACACAATAAATTGAAACAGAGGGATTAATCCACAAGAAATCGACATAATAAGTTGTATAAAACATTAATGTCGTGCATATCACATGAAAAGTTGAACCTAAAGAGTTCTTAATAAAGGAAAGAAGCATTCTTTAAGACACACAAATTGAAACGGAGCTAGTAATCCACAAGAAATCGACATAACGAGCTGTACTAAACCTGAACAATGCCACCAATCTGCTGTTCTCTTATAGAAGCAAAATCCTGAGAGTAATCCCATACTCCTTAATCTCATCAACAAGTTGCTGAACCCAAATCCCGGCTTGTATAGCAACCCTCTTCTTCTCCTTATCAACACTCAAAACCTTACCCAATAAAGCCAAATTCACCATCCCAGCTCGGGTTGACAGGCCTTATCTCATGTTTCCTTACATGTTTTTCTTCCACTATTCCTTCGAGCTGTTCAATTGACTTGGGGTGTAAAAAAGTCCGGGTCCGTACCACATGGGTCCCACTCCAGTTCAACTTGTCTCAGTATAACCTAACTTGTGCGGACTCTTCACTTTCGATGTCGCATCCGTGTCAGATTCCCCAACAATACACCAGTTTTGATGAATCCGACACGCACCCGTTGACATTATTGAAGAGTCTGAACAACATAGAGTATAACTAATCCTAACATTACTAATCCGAGCATTACTAATCATCCCATTTAGTACTATTCTTATACACTCTACCAAACGACCCCTTAATGTTATGGTCCTAAACATATCACGTGGAAAGTTGAAACTAAAGAGCTATACCTTCTTTAAGACAAACAAATTAAAACGGACGGAGTAATCCACGAAAAATCAACATAATAAGCAGTATAAAACATCCGGTAACAAATCGATCAATTACCTGAACAATGCCACCAATCTGTTGCTCCCTTATCGAAGCAAAATTCTGAAGAGTAATTCCATACTCCTTAATCTCATCAACAAGTTGCTGAACCCGAATCCCAGCTTGTACAGTAACCCTCTTCTTCTCCTTATCAACACTCAATACCTTATCCATTAAAGCCAAATTCACCATCCCAGCTCGGGTCAACCCGATTCCATTCGGGGATAAACCCGACCCGACTGGCCTTATCTTATGCTTCCTTTCATGTCCTTCTTTCACTATTCCTTCGAGCTGCTCAATTGACTCGGGTTGTAAGAAAGTCCGGGTCCGCACCTCGTGGGTCCCACTCCAGTTGGTAACGGTGTGGAGATCGTCGGGTAACGGAGCGTAACGGAACAATTGGGCTTTTTTGTCGCGAGCATTTTCGGGGAATGGGAAGGAATAGTAAGTGGCGGCGCCGGAGGCTACGAGGAGGAGAGTGTAGCCGATGTATTTACGGAGTTCAGCGTCGGCGGTAGGTGGGCCCGGAGTGGTGGAGAAGGGGCGGCGGTGGTGTTGGTGGTGGTGGTGGTAGCGGAGGAAGGACTGGAGAGAGCGTTTGGAAATGAAGGAACGGAGCATTGGAAAACGGTGTCGTTCTGATGGAGTTTTGGGGAGGTTTTAGTGCAAGTGTTGATTGATGAAGATGATGAATGTAAGTATTATTTCTTTGTGATTTTATGGTTTAGGAAAAAGGAATTATAGAATTTTGTCTGCTTCACCTTTGACCGGAGGTCAAGAATTTGACTCTGGGTATGGAGAAAACTCTGTTGGGAGCGCTACCCCCGAATGTGGCCCTACCCGGCTCGACTCCGAATTAGTCGGGCTTCAATGCAGGTACCGAACATCGGATGAAAAACCAAAAAAAAAATCACATTATATTAACTATACTAGTAATGTACCCACACGATGCGCAAACAACAAGAAATTAATCATTAAAAATATATGTGTTGATAAAATAAGAACAAAAACATTTAATGATTAAATAAAGATAAAAGAACTTCAAGTTGCATTAACGAAAGCCTCGCGATATTCAACATATCAACATACCGAAATTAAACCTGAAGGCACAAAGTAAGACACAATAAATGAACCTGAAGGCATAAAGGTTCCTTAATACCACGCAAGTTTTCATCAAGAAACTCACGGAAAACTTTCTCATAATACTCCTAATTTGAGTAGTTAATCCTTATTTTTGCAACAATAATTTGAGTAGTTAATCCTTGTTTTTCTTTAGGCTTTTCCCTTGTTTTTCATCTGCTATGCAAGATAGGCTTGATTTTACAAAACAAATGCAATGTAACTTGCATGCATGTTGATGTAGTTAAGCATTTATCTAGGATTAGACAAAAAATGCTCTATAAACTGCGTTGCAGCTTGTAATTTTACAGTAGGTGATGGTCATAGATTAATAGTGATGCTTATAGGACATAGCCTGTCTTTCATATCTAGGATAATAAGCCGTTTTTCACATCTACCAATAGTATTTGTTGTAGTGAAGATGTAAAAAAAGAAATATGAAGTACTAATATTTATTGAATTCTGTCACATCTTCTGCGAGACTTTTTGGATGAAAATGTAAATATAATGAAAATCTATGTACACAAACTCTATAATTTAGCAAGTGAACTTGAAGTGATTCATAGATAAATAATTTCAAAGCAAGGTAAATATTTACAACTCTGCCATATGCAGATGCAAATTAAGGTACCAATAGATATATGAATGTAGATATATGAATGTGATACACCAAAAACGTAAACATCTGATAACTTAATCACAAAGAATTTTATCAACCAAAACATTTAGCCATTAACCGAAACTGGCACCTTGAACAAAACCTTTGGTCATAGCTCCAGACGACAGAACTAACGACTTGAACAAAATATTTGGTCCGGGTTTTAGATGACAACCAGGAAAGAAGTGAATGGCCACCTCTAATGCGATTATCTGAAGGTATGAAACTCGTAAAATGATAATTTTTAAACCCGAACAATGGTAAAGAAGCACAAAAAACCTCGAACCAAAGCTTCAACTGGAATTTCCCCACCTGCTTACCCAAGGAATTTGGAAAATTTTGACTCTCGGGATTGTAGATTCAGTGAAATTCTCAATCACTCAAAACCCAAAATTATGCAAAAGAGGGTGAAGGGGTAAAAACATGGTATGAGACAATTTTTTACTTTCCATGCTATGAATCAAATTCCATTGGGATTTTTTTAGCTATGGTACGTATGGTAATCCTCTTCTTGGAACTATTTTATTTTTAGCAAACTATCCAAAAACACTAATGTGCAAGTCATATGCCTATCTTACGTGAAATGGACAATGTATTTGCTCTAAAGCTTTAATCAGTACACTACTCACAACAATATATATATGTTAGAATAAAAGGGAAAGAAGAAAAATGATCACTTGGCTTCACATACAGATATTGTTCCAAAGGCCCATAAAAAAGCTCACAACATCATGTCAACTAATTAGATTGCAGATGAATAGCAAGATGATAGAGGATGTAAATTTTTTTTTTTTTGGGTCAAGAAGTTACTGTTATATTATGTTTAGTGGGTGGGTGGGTGGGGGGGGGGATTGACTCCTTTCATCAGAAGGAGTCAAAAAAGAGTTAGTCATTAGTCAGGGCCACATCCCGACCCTGTGGGCATGAAACACAGTTTTCATTGGTCGTAGATGACCCAAAATATTATGTTTGACTGCATGTCTAAAAGTTTTACCAATGCTATCGTCTAGAACATAACTTAATGCAAAAGAAGGCGGCATAGATGTAAAGATCGGCTTTTCTGTGAATTGTATAGCAGATCCTTCCTTAGCTAAGCACAATTTTTACTAACAGTGCTACTGTAAAATTGACACCCTAAAAATTAGTCAAAAGCTTTTTTTTTTCGAAGAACCAATGAAACTCAGGTACAAGTATTAGCATTGATTCTAGCAAGTATTCATTAGCAGCTTCACCAGAAATATCTTCACATATATTGATGTTTAAGTCACTTTGTCCAACTCTACTCTGACAGCATGCCAATCCTTCTGCAATTAATAAGTTCAAATCATCCTTACAACTTTTTGTGTTAAACAGCTCACAACATATTAAGGATAAAAGCAAAAGTTCAAAGTTGAGTTTCCAAATATCAAAACATGTCATTGTAACCAAGAATAAAGAGTGTCATATAATATGTTATGTAACAGAGTGAGTATAGCTTTACTGAGGATATGACTGTGGAGATTTGAATAGGATAGCCAAGTCGGAAAGAGGACTCACAAGGTTCACTGGTTTCACACCAGGAATTAGAGGTACAATTTTGGTTGGAAAAATTTGTGCTGTGGAGATCTTAAAGTAGGCGTATCCACGCTTGTAAGCTATTACAGATGATATTGCTGCAACTGTGGGTACCCTGATCACAAGAAGCACTTGAGGTCTATCACAGGAATATGATCCGAAGAGTTATAAAGGGTGGAAGTGGATCGCAAAATCCAGAGGATAGAATATATCAAGACACTGGGTATAAGTTGGTTTTGAAAATGCAAGGATCCTATGCAAGATATATATCACTTATACTTGTGTTCTAGAGCGACTTCACAAGCCCGGACGATGGCATTATTTTACTTCAACATCAAATTTTTACTCCCCGAAATGGTGTTACAGGCGATGGCAAAGAACGGAGAGCCCATTATGATTTTCTATGATATTTGAATGTAATTTAACTGGTGGATGTTTCAAGGCAATACAAAAGAACTATGTTGCTTGGATTCTCCAAATAATCACACCGCACCCCTGTCGGATCCTCCAAGAATGCACTACTTTTGGAGGTTCCGACACCCACGTGGCGACAGTTTTGAAGAGTCCGGGCACCATGGCAAAAGAATGAAGAAATATGAGAAGTTCCTTTATGTTTCTTTTATGCTTTTGTGCAATAAAGCTTCCAGGCTATATTTATGACTACACAATATAACGCAAAATCATGATAGAAGCATCCAAGTGAAATTCCTTGTGCCAAATTCGGCAGAGGATGACACAACTTTTCTAAACATTAACTAGTTTCTCACCTTGAGTTATCATCCAACAAAAAGGAGTTGCTCTTGGTGTTGTTCGAGTCCTCTGTCAGAAGTACCCTCATGCAAGAAATGACCTGTCAGGACAAAAGGGAATTCCCTCAATATTTAACTATGACCGATAAGAACATGCACTGGTAGGACTTCAATCGGAAAAATATCATCTGGGGAGACACTGTGTGTATTGTATTTGTCATCCCAGTAAAGAGTAAAAATTCTGTAAAGTTGCTGGATGCTGAGAACCTGTAAAACCAGACTTTCACATTTTAAAGAAAGGCAATACGATTTACACTCATACAAAATGGAAACCAGAAAAGATAAAATTGATAAACCAAGTTCTGTCCTGGACTAATAGAGAAGTAAGTTTGACAAAGAACTCTTTAGATCTAAATCACAAAATGGCAAAGATGTTATCTGAAGTCCTCTACAAATGCATTTCATAACACTGGACTCTGGGCAAAGCTAATGTTGTTAGAGAAAAAGGACTTACAGGACACAAATCATTAGTGATATCATCATATGAAATTCTGTACTCCTGATGTATAACCTGCAAAAGTGTAACGATAAACAGAAAAACTCATATCAAGGGTGGATCGCGCTACATATGTAAAATTGTAAACACAAGCATGATCTAGAAGAAAAGGAAAAAGCAATGATTATCTTGCAATAGACAAGTCCTAATAGACATAATGCTTACATAGCAGCACAAGAAATTAGTGCCAAAAACACTTCAAGGGAACTTCAGCAGCTCCGCTTACAACTAATTCATTTTCAGACACAAAGTCTCAGAAATTTATTACTTACACAACAAACCATATCAACTCGCTCAAACACTTTCATCTGAGATTAAATAAAAAGTTTCACAATAATAAGAAAAGGATAGAGGAAATAGATGTCACATTTAGACAGATCGATGGAACCAGAGCAGCTTAGACCACCAAATCAAATAATTCAGTATCCATATAATATGTGTAGTATATATTAAGGATAAAAGAATATGTGAAGGTTCTAAAATCAGGAATTTAATAACCTTGCAGGGAGGATTTGCAAATAACCCATGTCTGACTCTTTTGGCACAGGCCAGCCTTGAAAACTTGGCTTGTGGTAAGTTATGTAGCTACTTCTAATCACTGATGTTAAAAAGAAGGATTGAAATACATTAGCATACCAAGAATCCAACAACTTGTCATATATGTTTGAGTTCATCCCAGGCCAGCATACTGCAAGCCAGGAGTACATGAAACGAAAAAAAGGAATTAGATGCAAAAAATTTCATTAGGTGGTAACAGTGAACCATAAATTATTTCTTCCTCTGCTTGACAGCACCACAGCTCTATCTCAGCCAAGCCAGACTTAACATATTATGCATTGTTGAATGTACAGCACTCCCAGAGAAGAACAAAACTTATAGATAGAAAACCCCAGTCACCTGTTAAAGAGCTGTATGCTAATGTATGAAAAGGCTTGACTAAATTTCTTCTGAACAAGAATTGGTGGCATCTGAGAATGAAAGGCAGCAAATATTAGCATTCCTTGTGACTAAATGATAGAGAAACAGGTAAAGGTCTGTGACGCCTTACAAGGTTCTCTATCAATGTACAGAGAAGAGAATCGAGGCATTCAATTATCCCACTCCAGTGATCTATTGAATAACTTTTACCACAAGATCGACCAGATTTGGAGGTCCTTGCTGCCTGATTTTCAACATACCATACATTATGCAGAAAGCTGAAGGCTTTAATTGACAAAATAATGTTCATCATACACAATACAAATAATTTAGAAGGAAAAGCAAAATACAGTGATAAATTTAAACATATCATCAAAAACAATCAAAAACAGGCAAAAAAAATATAGAAGCGAAGAAAATTACAAAATGTTCGAAAAGCCATAGAACAATGTGTTTGTCAAGATTATCCCATCAAGCAGTAGAAGGGAACCATTTTAAACACATAATTACTCAAAACAAATTCACCTGCATTAGAGGGAATCTTTTACTCTGTCCCCCAAAATTTGTAAGACATCTATTCTTTTCATGTTAGGATAACAATTTTTTGTCACCAACTTTCACAATTTTCAAAATTCATTCATCAAATTATTCAAATTTTACACTTCTAAGTGATGCTTTTTCCTATAGAAATATATGTATACTTGGTGAAAAATAGAACAAAAACGGAAACAAATATCCATATAGGTAATACCAACTAGTGCATATTAAGGCTTAGTTGTGGTATTATGCTTAAAAACTAAATCACAAAATTGAAGAACTATTTCTTCCTTAGATGAGTGCATATATTTGACACTGTAAAATATGACACATTGGCCTAACTCAACCCCAAAAGCTAGCTCATGAGGGGAGAATTGTCCAAGTCCATATAAACAAATCGTCAATCCATTCCCCAGGCAATGTGGGATTTTTTTCCCACTATAACACCCCCCTTCACGTCCATGCCTTAACTGGCACTCGGACCAAGATCCCAGACGGGGATGAACCTAGCATTGATAACATGTAAAGATATGGCACCTGGGCCTAACTCAACCCCAAAAGTTCACTCATGAGAGGAGAATTTCCCAAGTTCATGTAAGCAAATCTCTAGTCCATTCTCCAACCAATGTGGGACTTTTTCCTACTATAACAAATGTCATGAAATAGCTGTTGATTTACCAGGGTTCTGCTTAGAGTAAAATACTGACGATAATCTAAAAATATTAATCAGGAAGTAAGAAAGTAAGTTGAAAAGATTTGCAGATTTCTGTTGTGCAGTATCATCTTAGAGCTCCTGAAGTTTTAGAAGCATACAGCTAAAAAGGAACATCAAGAAATTCAGAAAGGCTTTTTTTGATTGAAGAGAATGGATTACAGTTTGTAAAATTCAACATACCTGCATGCATAAGGCAAGAAGTGATCCTAACTTTTCCTTCAAGTTATCACAAATAATTCCATAAATTTTCTCAACATATGCTGTAAGTGTTGTTGAAAAAGCAGAGCCGGGAATTTTGCTTCAACCTGGTGCACTGCACCTCCAGCAAGATTGACATCAGAAGAGGACGAGCGAAATCCTTGAAAACAAGAACAGCAAAATCAGTTGGTACATACATGGTTGCAAAACTACTATAGCTAAGGTCTTAGTACTCTTAAGTCAGATTTAAAGCAAGAACTAAATCGACACGAAAAGTTCTCAGACCATTGTCATTCTCCCAAACAGGGATGTTGCAAAACATCATGCATAAAACAGTTTCTGAAAAAACACATGGGCACTTTCTGAAAACATGTAACCTGTCTGTAAATCTCAAACTGTGATCTGTGTATTACTTCTGAGTTAGGTGGTATCCCCTACAAGTTTGATATTCCACGGGCGATATGGAATCCGCCATTAACTCAGCGGGGAAGCTCCAACCCGAGTGTGCCGCAAGGGTTGGAGTTCCTGAATCTGATACGCCACACGACACTTAAGTCAGCGTATAATAATATACCCGGATCGGCAAACCACGATTTTGGACAAAGAGTTATCTGAACTCATGCCTTCTTCGGGGAACCACCTAAGCTCTCTTTATGCCCTATTTTAGCCTTTTCTGAACATGCATCATTCTGAAGTTCTAAAATATGCAAATCTGGTAAAGTCTGATTTCTGTATTCGTCTGTGTCTGTTATAGCATTTTCTGAGTTTGGTATCGTCATACCAAGACTTGCAAGTCATGATTTCTGAGCCATAATACATTAAGATAAATCTTTCATTTAAAGAAAAGCTTAGACCACCCAAAAACATGCAACTGATATAGAAGATTTCGTGTTCCAAAGCTCAAGTCAAAATCATGCAAAAACTTCATCAACATATGGTGGTCTAGTGCCTTTAGCAAATCCATGCACTCTTTCATTACATGCATTATGAAAATTAAACATTCTTGCTAGATTTCCTCTTTAGTGATTTAAAACCACCTTTAAATCATAACAAGAGTTCAATCATTTCATATAGTGCTTTTCAAGGATGCATTGCAAAACAATTCATGTGCTATGAGAAATCTGAAAAATTCATAATAAGAGGGAATTCACCAAAAATCATGCTCTCAACAAGAATTCATTCTTAAATACATGGTTCCATACATTCATATTCTCAAATCGCTTTGAGGAAGGTCAAAAGACCAAAACAATGATGTTAAAACATTTAATACATGAATATATATATAGATTCAAAAACCCCATTCTAAAACATGATTTTTCTATGCCCATGAGAATTTAGGAAAAACCCCGCATACCTCTATTTTGGAAAATAATGGGTGCTTCTCGAAGCCTGTGGATTGGGGATTCCGAATCTCTAATCGATTTTGAAAACCCATGGTTGAATCTTGATTTATTTGGGTTTTTAGTTTGAAACCCTTGGGAGTGTTCTTGCGAATTTTTAGATGAATGTGGATGTATTTTGGAGGATTGGGGACTGAATTTCGTGTTTATGACTGAGTAAGGGTGGGAAAATGACCATTTTGCCCCAAAAACGGAGTGTTTAAGTCACTTGAAACCATTACATAGGCGCTGCATATGATATCGCCTATGTTTACATAGGTGCCGCATATGCTTTCCAGTGGCCATTTGTGATTGGTTAGGTGACGCATACTACTTTGAAAGGCCATAACTTCTTGCTCGGGTGCCGGATTTTAGCAAAATTGGTATCGTTGGAAAGCTAACTCGAAAACCTATCATTTTACACATGGTAGGCTCTCTAATTCAACATATACAAAGAGTCATGGTTGATAGAAGTTGCCACAAATTATAATTTCCACTTAAACTTAATCGATCGAAGTAGTTTTCAACTCGTCCTTGAGTCAAAGAACCTCTATGGTCTAAATTCAAGCTTGAATGGATTCACATACTACACAAATAATTAACATGCCATATTGGCATAGGATTTATGGCTTCGGGATTATCAACGCATCGGAATCATTGTCTATATTGTAGCCCGAAATGCGGGGCGTTACATTATCCCTTTAGGATCATTCGTCCCCGAATGATGATGCGGGACACAGATTGACACGATTTCAAGCATAATAAGGACTATGAAAGATAAGATAGGAATAGTACCTTCTGTCTCATCATCCATCGAAGCAAACAAATTGGGATATCTAATTCTCATGTCATCTTCTGACTCCCAAGTTGCTTCTTCAACTTTCTGATTCCTCCACAATACTTCACTGAGGCTATCTCTTTGCTCCTCAACTTTTGAACTTGGCAATCTAAAATTTCAACGGGCTCTTCTTCGTAAGACAAGGAATCTGTCACTTTGATATCCTCTATTGGCAATACCAAAGAATGATCTCCAATGCATTTCTTCAACATGGATACATGGAATATCGGATGAACGGAACCCAAACTTGCAGGTAATTCTAGCTTATAAGCAACTGCACCAATCTTTCTCAGAATCTGACATGGCCCTATATAGCGAGGGATCAATTTACCCCTTTTTCCAAACCGCATAACTCCTTTCATAGGAGAAACTTCGAGAAACACCCAATCACCAACTTCCAACTCTAATTCTCTTCTCCGAACATCGGCATAGGACTTCTGACGACTTTGAGCAGTCTTGAGTCGTTCTCTAATGATATTCACTTTCTCCATTGCCTGATGAACAAGATCAGGCCCATACAACTAAGTCTCACATACTTTATACCATCCTATCGGAGACCTACATCTCCTCCCATACAAAGCCTCAAAAGGAGCCATCTTGATGCTGGTATGGTAACTATTATTGTAAGCAAATTCAATTAGTGGCAGGTGATCTTCCCAACTACCTTTGAAATTAGTGACACATGACCTCAACATATCCTCGAGGGTCTGAATGGTACGCTCAGCTTGCCCATCCGTCTGAGGGTGGAAAGCTGTGCTCAAATTCACTTGTGTACCTGAACCCTTTTGAAAAGATCTCCAGAACTGAGATGAAAACTGCGTACCTCTATCGGATATAATGGACACTGGTGCCTATGCAACCGAACTATCTCCTCAATGTAAATCTTAGCATAACCCTCTCCCGAATAATTAGTCCTCACAGGCAAAAAGTGGGCTGACTTTGTCAACCGATCTACAATCACCCATAGAGAATCATACTGGTTTCGGGATCTCGAAAGTCCTATAATGAAGTCCATGTTTATCATCTCCCACTTCCATAAAGGCAGGGCTATCTCTTAGGAAGTACCACCTGGCCTCATGTGTTCTACCTTCACTTGTTGACAGTTAATCACCTTAGTGAGTACTTGATAAATGAAGGTTACATAAATGTTCTCTTTTGTCTTTATATTTGCAATAAGAAAATGACATCAGGGTTTGTTATACTCGCTGTTTCTGTGGATGACATAAATCTCATTGGAACTCCAGAAGAGATCCAAAAGGCAATTGAATATCTAAAGAAAGAATTCGAAATGAAAGATCTTGAAAAGATAAAGCTTTGTCTTGGTCTGCAGATTGAACATTTAGCAGACGGTATCTTCATCCACCAATTTGCCTATACTGAGAATGTCTTAAAATAATTTTACACGGAAAAAGCACATTCATTAAATACTCTAATGATTGTTCGATCACTTGAAGTGAGTAAAGATTCATTTCGATCTCCAAAAGAGGGTGAAGAGATTCTTGGTCCTGGTACAGCTACGTATCTTGCTAGCAGCGCAAGGCTAATATAGCCCATTTTGTTAATTTGCTAGCCAGGTAAAGTTCTTCTCTTTCATGTAGTCATTGAAACGGAGGTAAGCATATATTGCGATATCTAAAGGGGTCAATTGATATGAGTCTCTTTTATTCTAACAAAGATAGTTTAGATCTTGTTAGTCATGAAACTGCAGGTTATTTATCTGAACCACATAAAGCAAGATCTCAAACAGGCTATGAATTTATATACGGAGGTACTGTTATGTCATCGCGATCTACAAAACAGTCTATCTTTGCTACTTCTTCAAATCATGCCGAGATAATAGCTATTCACGAGGCAAGTAGAGAATTCATATGGCTGAGATCAGTGATACATTCCATTAAAGCGAGATGTGGCCTGAAGCTTGATATCAAGGTACCTACAGTCATATTTGAAGACAATGCAGCATGCATAGCTCAATTAAAATGAGGCTTTATAAAGGGAGATAAAACAAAGCACATTTCACCAAAGTTATTCTTCACGCATGATCTCCAGAAGAATATTGATGTACAACAAATACGTTCAAGTAACAATCCAGTAGATTTGTTCACCAAGTCTTTACCAACTTCAACTTTTGAAAAGATGGTACATAAGATTGAAACGTGAAGACTGAATCAGTTGAATCATGGTCTTCATCAAGGGAGTAAGAATACGCGTTGTACTCTTTTTCCTTAACCAAGGTTTTATATAACTAATACATTATACAATCCGGTATTAATATTTGTATTATTAATACGTGCATAACCTCAATCAGTAACCAAGCCATCAACAGAAAAAGAAAGAACATGGATGAGGAGGAGAAGAGTGTGGTTTATCTGTATGGTGGGAACAAAGAATACACCATGTGGTATCGAGTGGTTGTTGATGATGAGACGACGACGAAAAACAAGGAGGAAAACCAATCAATTTCTCCAGTTGCCCTTCTATCGTTTGCTGAGTATGGATACAGAGGAGGCTGGGCTGTTATTACTGGGCTGGAGGAGCTATCAATGGCAATGTCTGTAGGTATCTGCTTAAGCATAACATTCATCATGAAGACCCTACTTCTTGGGAAGTCGTCTATGCTGATTATGGATACATCTACAGGTAGTATGGTGGTCGAACATGGACACCCCTCCAAACACAACTTCAGCTTTGTGGCTCTACGGAATCGACGTGGTCGTGTTCCACTAGGTCTCGAACGTTGTCTTTCCGCGCAGGTGAAGATTTCTTTTGGTTCGAGGGCTCAAGTCAACTATAGTTTCTGTATCATTCTTTTTTTCAGTCGTATTAATTAGAGATAGCTGGGGTCATGTCCTGGCTACCAATAGTCAGTATTAGTAGAGGCTTTGTATACATTATGTAGAGTTGTTGTATTTGAGTTTAGTTTAATAGTTTTGTTTTGAGCATGTTCAACTAAAGACTTCTCTTCCGCATGTTACTTTCAGTTTTATGTATTTTAATCAATAGCTCAAGCATCATGCCAGTATAGGGTTAGCTTGGGAGCACTTGTGGTCCTAAGCACCGTGTGAAGTTCAGAAATAGTCTCGGACCGTGACAAAAATGTACTTATTGCTATGTTTATATGTGTATAAGTTTAGGTGCTGGATTTTGGTTACTTATTCGATGATTATAATTTTGTTTATCATGCTATGTTGGAATTTCTTTCTATTATGATGAAAAGTTTGTTTAATATCTTATCTGTTCCTATAAGAAAAGGCTCTTAATTCAGTTTGGTTGTTTTAAGTTTTTCAAGACCTCAAGCCCTTAGTATCAGAAAACCTTTGGTATAGCTGGATAGATGTTATATTACCAGTTAATTTAATATTTCGTATACAAATGACTGTCTGCCTCTTCTTGTAGGCTATCGAGCCCAATTGTATGGATAGATGCATGTCATGAATTTGAAATATGTCATGGATTAGTCTCAAGAACTTTGGTATAGCTGGATAGATGTCATATTGACAGTTATTGAATATTCTGTATACAACATGTCTTCTTGTATGCTGTAAGATCCCCCAAACTTATGCGTCTAAAATCATCCCTTAAAAGCTCCTTAAGGGATGAAAATTTAGCTAAGTGTTTAAGGACTAAGTCTCATTTTAAGCCTCCAAACTTTGGAAATTTATTTGACAACCTTCCCGACCTCCGTTTTTTGATTTTCAAGTTGCGTTGCGATGGGGCAAGGTATGAGTACATCTCGGGTGAGTTTCTTTTTTGGAATAGCGTAAGGGCACATTTGGTATGCCAAACTAGTAGCTAAAGGTGCTGGTGAGGCGCCGCCTAGGCTAGACCATGGGTCTAAGCAAGGCGCCGCCCTGCCAGTCCCCTGGTCCAAGCAGGGCGCCGCCCTGGGCCAAAAATTTCAGCATTCCACCTCCGTATTTTCAAGAGAAATTTCGTCAATTTCCCACCCCTATATAAGTCTAAAACACGAAATTAAGCCCCATTTGAACCAAAATATAGTCACTTCTCTCAAAAACCTCTCAAGAACAAGTTAGGGTTTTCAATTAGGGATTCAATTTCAAGAAAATTCCACCGTCAATCTTCGTAGAATCATGAACTAAGGTATGTCAAGTGTTGATTCATGGATTCAAGCTCAAGAATCTTATTTTATTTATAAATTATGATGTTTATGATGTGGATTGTTTATAACCACGTTGTTGATGTTGAATGATTCCCAAATTGAAATCTTATGAAACTATCTTAGCATATGAGTTGAAATATATGAATTTTGTTGGTTTTGAAGTGTCAATTGATGATCATGCCTATGCCCTAAGTTGTGCATACAAGGTGTTTGATAAAATGCCTAAAAGACTAGGAATTAGGCATATTAGCTAAATTATGACCTACATGATAAATGCATATTATCCTCTTATGTTCAATATGACTTCCATGCTAGTGTTATGCATTGTAATTATTTGCTGAAATGCTCATGAAGTTAGATTGATATAATTATGACTTGATTATATGCACTCCTAGCAAATACAAGATTATGACAACCAAGTACCTCATGAAATATTCCCAACTATTATATTATGAATTGTTGATGTTAGTCATGAGTCAAGAAGTGTCATATCTTGTCAGTTTCATGCTATCGAGTCTTGGGGGTACTTGTACTGACAATTTAGTTGTGTGCCTAGAGCTAGTGTCATGTTTTCACGATACTCTCAGTCAAGCCATGATCATTAGACTTCAGTCAGTCTCACAACTCAGGAAATCTCAGAAATCTCAATAATCTCATGAACTCAGTCAGTTAACAGAATTCAGTAATATTCCGTCAGTCCACGAAACTCAATAAACTCAATCTAGTTCAGTTCAGTATGATAAATTCAGTGTCTATTCAGTTGGGAGTAGGATTCAGCACCGAGTGAACCCAAGAATGGGAACTCACCTACTAGTTGAGGGTGTGAATTCTTCCAGAACTACGTAGCCAGCGTAGGTTGAGACATCAAAACCTGCTAGATGAGGGTAGATGAGGTGGATTAACCTGTTAGATGAGGGTCCCACCGTTCTCATTAGAGTACTTGATAGATGAGGGTCACTCACAGTTAGTCCTTACCAGTGGCGCGGTATTGACACCCTTCCAATCAGGGTATAGACTGGACCCCAACTTAACTATAATATCTCATTTGGGGCATGTCGGTTAGATGACTACCTCCCACAGTTACAGACTCAGTAATCATGTTATCACGATCTCAGTTACAGTTATTATGTATTCATGCATGTATTCTCACGTTCATGTTAGTCAGTCAATTAATATTGTTCATGCATATGAACCCCATGCATTCAGCCTACCTTACTTGCATACCAGTACATTTCCTCGCACTGACACATACTTTTCTCTTGCACTATGGTGTTTTTATACCATAGGTTCAGAAGCACGAGATCCAGAACGTCAGTAGCATTCCAGATTTCAGCAGCCAGAGTTAGTAGTGAGTCCTCGTCCTTCGAGGACGATTATGTCATTATTTATTTCAGTATTTCAGTTTAGCTTGCAGTAGATGGAGTTAGTTGGGAACATGTCCCATCAACTCTTTATTCAAATAGTTTTAGAGGTTTTCAGACCTATAGTGTTTTCAGACTAGATGTTTTCAGACATTTTTTTAATTTTGTTTTGGTATTGATATACACTATTTCAGATGTTATGATCTATCAGTTTTACTTTTACAGATTTGAACCTTATGGCCTTTCAGCCCTTTTATTCCGCATTTATATGATATATTATGCAGTGTCATGGATTAGCTAGTGGTCCTTCGAAATTGTTAGCACCGGGTACCAAATTCGGAGCGTTACATGTGCTGTAGCTTTAGTTTACCAAGCCTAGTTGTATGGATTAGATGCATGCCATGAGTTTGAACTCTGTCATGGTAAAGAGGCGAACTCAGTTATTCAGTATAATGTCATATCACAGCTAGGTATTAAGTATTTTGAGATAATAGGACTATCCAAGACCAGTTGTATGGAGTAGATGCGTATCATGAGTTCGAACTTTGTCATGGTAGAAGAGCAAGTTCGTTATTCAGTATAAATGGTAAAAGAAACTCATTCCGGTAGAACAAACCGGATGCTGATTCTCATATTCCACGCTCTATGATTAGTGAATGTTATACATCAAGTAAACTTTTCATATCCACCCTCTATAATTAGTTCTTGTGTCTTACGTCAGCTGAGATTAAATCTAATTTTATCTACTTTTTTTAATTGTATCTCCATCGTTGATCGTACCATGCCATCCGTATATATCCTAAAATCAACAAATCTTAAATAGTGAATCATTAACCGACGTTTAAACTCCGCGATCAGAGAAGTTCTTACTTGGAAGAAAACTTTAAAGAAGCTTTTTGTTTTTTTTGTTAAAACGAGTAACATTGAAAACTGTAGAACGTTAAGCTGATATAAGCTGCTGAATTTTGAGATTGATATTAGATAGCAGTTACTGCTCATGTAAACACTCAATCTCAAATTAGCTAATTAAATGAATCCTTAAAGCAAGAAAATAAAAATTTTCCCATCAAATGTCACAGAAAAAACATGGAAAAGACAATGTGTGTAGCTTAATCTATTGAGGACAGGAGTGGTATCTCAAACAAATATAAAGAATTTTAAAACATCCAACCATTTCAAGCTTATCTAGAAACTCAGTCTCGTCCTCATCCAAGGCTTTGGGTGGTCCTGCAAGAACATTAGGAGATATATTTCCAACCAATTGTATAAAGAAAATGAATAACCGTAAGGCATTACACAAGAAACCGAGAAAAAAGAGGAACCTAAATTACTCATGGTGTTTAAATCATATAAATACAACTCAAACAGGAGAGTTTGAAATTTCCATACCAGAAAGTAGAACACATGATCCAGAGCTACCTTCACACCAAAGACTGAATCGAAAGAATAGTCGGTGAAAAGGTATACTAACAAACACTGTATACCAACTACTATAACATTTGTTCCAAGACCATAAGTAGAAATAATTTGTTGAAACACTCGACAAGAATTACAAACTTACCTCTTTCAAGTGCGGGTTAGGAGAGTGGAGAGTGAGTCCATTTATCTGTGGAGAGAAATCAAAAGCAAAATTAAAAAAAAAAAAGAAATAGATAATAATCCATACCTGATACAATGGAGTCTTACACAACTCAAGCAAATCACTATTGGCCATGGACAAATGCAGCTTAATACTTCGTTTCTGCACCGTCTCTCTCTCTCCAACCTCAATTCTGCTCGCCTAATCTTCAATTACATCAATTTCCCCAGTGTTACCTTTATACTGCGATGATCACTGCATACACTTCCCTTCCCGATCTTCCAGTTTGAGGATCTGCAAATCAACTAAATTTAGTGACAAGGACTACTCACATTTTTGATTTAATCTTATAAATTGAGATGTAGAGCAATAGATTTAAGTTGTAGAAGTACTGAAAAAGGAGAAAGATTTTCTCCACAAACTTATTAAAAATATCAAAAAAAAGCAAAGCAAACACAGATGGGGGACACATAACGTCGTTGTGTCAAATACATGAAGAATTCCAATAGGAGAAAAAGAAAAATACATGTAAAAGATGTAAATGAAAATCAATTGTCAAGCTAAAAACAGGCAGGCAAATGAAAATGGTAAGCACATAGTAAACTAATAGAATACCATCATGTTGATTCAGTAGCGAGATTGAGTAGGATAGATGGTAAACCTTTTTTCATCTACTTGAACCTCCATTTCTATACAAGGTCTATCAGCCAAACCAGATGTTTTGACACCTAAAGCAATTTGAGGACAAATAGAAACGAACGCTTTGGATAGTGAGGTGCTGCTTTTATTCACTTTCTGCTGAAAAACACCATTTGCATTCAAGAGTATTTTGGTTTCAAACATGAAAGGAAAGAATTTATGAAAGGAAGATACATACTCCTCAGCGGTTGAAAGTAGTGGATATATATATATATATATATATACATATGCGTCACATCTGCATTCATTGTATAAAGTGTTGAGCAAAACTTGAAATACATAAAGTAACATCTTCAGAAATCAGATAGGATACATTTACTAAGAAAGCAATTGTGATCAACGTTGAAGATTGTAAAAAAAGGTTCACATTTTGTATATATAAAAAATGAAAACTATCTATCATTTACCTAAAATATTTTAGAACAATCAATTAAATTGCTTAAATCTTTATATCAATACTATCTATCATTTACCTAAAATATTTTAGAACATTCAATTAAATTGCTTAAATCTTTATATCAATTAATAAAGTTTTTACAATAATATCTAAAGTATTGCATTGCAAATACATTACTAACTTCTATGTAACTAGAATTACTCCTTAATTTTATATTACTACATGGGTTTAACTAAAATCTTTATCTCATTTAGAACACTATACTAAAAGCAATAATTATGTAAAAAATAGGAATAATTTGTAAGTTTCTTGAATGTTTCACAAGTCTTTCACCCTCACCCTCAAAAATTCGTACTTGGCCGATAGTTCGATAAGTACTCTCTACTTTTTCTCCTTTTAAGTTTTCCTCTCATTTCTTCACCAGCAATGTGTGTCCTACATTTACACATACAAAAAAATAACAAATCAACAATCCAAATAAAAAGAAAAATGAATTAAAGACAAAACTAGCTTTTAATGACTTTAATACTGTGTACTAAGGCACATTCACCATTATAAGCAAAACAAGCTGCTTATAGCAGTGCGGATTAACTAAAGTGAGCCACACGGTTCCTAAAGTGAGCACACTCTTCAAGACCTGGTGGAACAAAACCTGTGTAACTAAACGTGGATCCAGACACCGCACCGCAAAATTACGATCAGGATTACGACTTTGCACTACATTAGCAGTAGATGACTCCAGAAAAAACACAGAACCATCATCCAAGTTATAAAATACTATTTTCGTCGTGCCATCCAAACCTACTTGTGTGTCATTACAATGGTGGTGCAATTATCTTCACAGTGACAAACTACTAGCAACGATCATCCACATCGTTTTCATCTACGTCCCAATCTTTGCCGGCCAAAATACAAAATACTTATACACGTGCAATGTTGAGTAAAATCAGGAGCATGCAACCCGAGGACTAGTTTGATGAGCAATCATCATATTTGGATAAATTCTTGATTTAAATATAATTTGTAGAAATGTTTATTTGATTATGAGGTATTAATTTGTATTGAATTTCAATCTAATTTAATCGATTTATTAAATTTGATCATAACTGAAATTAAATTGACCATAATTGCGATACAATTGGTCAATTGAATTTTAATTTAGACAAATATTTAATGAATTGACTAAATCCTAAATTCTACCCAACAATCCGTTCCCCACCAGAGTCATCATTTCTATTTTGATCCCTTTTTTTATTTTAAAGGGTTAAAAAATATTATTTATGATTTCTTAAATTATTTTAAAATTTTCATTAAAGTTTTAAAATAGTTTAAAAAATCAAAAATAATATTTTTCAACCTTTCGAAATCGAAAAAGAGCCAAAACAGTCGTCCTCCCGCTAAGAACTCGGCTATTTTTATTACAAGGTGACATCTTTAAAAGTGAAAATTGAGGAAATTGATAATTCAACTTCAGTTCTGAAAGTGGAGCGGCACAAAAGCCATTACTTTCCACCCGCAGATATAAATTGATTGGTGTGTGAAAAATTAGTAGTAGTAATATTTAAAGTTTAAGTTAAAATTATATTTGGATATGAAAATTTTGCGGAAAATAGTACGATATATTTTGACTTGTCACAAAGTTTAAAAAAAAAATAATGAATTTTTTAAAATCTTGCAGCCTTAAATTAAAGTTGTGTCAAACCTACCAAAATGTCTTTTAATTTAGTGGTCCTAAACATGTCATCTAGAAAATTGAAATTAAAGTATTACCAAAAAAAGAAAGAACCATTCATTGAGGAAATTCAGAAGCAAATATGCAAATTAATCGAAGGATTTCAACATCTACTGTATATGTATAAAAATATTTTTAATTATGCAAAATAGCATATTTTTTCATCGAGGAAAATCCCGCCCTTGAATCCACAAATATACCCTTGTTATCCACCTTTGGGAATAGTATTTTATCTCTTCCAAGTTTTTTTAAAGTTTACAAAAGTTTACAAGTATTTCAAGTGTATACAGGCAGTGGCGGAGCCATCTTTGCTTCAGGGGTTTATCCGAACCTCTTTGATAAAAAATTATATTATTTTTATATGATTAAATTTTTTTTATGCATATATATATATATATATATATATATATATATATATATATATATATATATATATATATATATATATATTAGATGTTGAAACCCCTTCGACTAGTTCGTATGTATATTTTTAATTAAATCCCTTCAATAAAAAATCTGACTCCACCATTAAATGCAATATTAATCTTTATACTTCTACTTATAGTGCAACCAGGTATACACAGAGTTGTCATAAAAATGACATTAGCTGTAAAGGTTACGAGGAAAGATCGAGAGAAAAGATTATAAAGGTATTGAAGTTAATATCATAAAGGTTGATGAATAGTGAATGATTTATATCTAAAATTCTAAACACATAATATATTTTATAATGCATCAATAATTATTGCATGTTCTATTAGATTATAAAGCACTCTTGTTTGGTTAATTCAATAGAAAAAAGCTACTAGTAATTTAATAAATTAATTAACGGCATTTTGGTCCTAACTCCTGAGCTATTTTGTCCTTATAATATTTTACTAAACATATTTAACCTTTAATTATATTTAAAATATACACTTTTGATTCGTTAATTTACTTGCGGATAATCAAATTCTCAAAGTTATTAATCATTTCACCATTTGATTACTTTTATGTTAGTTGTTATATTATTGCTTTAAATTTGAGGATAATATGCTTTTAAAGAAGCAGAAATATAACATACTTTATACATATAAAAAGAACTAAAAGCACACATCAGAGTTGTTGAAGGTTATATGTCCTACCTTTTTCTTGTTTTACTTACTTCACTATACTAATAAATTATGTTCAACAATATATGTTAAATTTAAAAATCAAATGGATAATTTATCATTTTGATCCATTTTATCATTACTATTAAATATTATTCGGTGCCTTTTGACTAATTTATTCAACACAACATTAAATTTATTATATTTAAATAATAATCTAGTAAATTAAATTATATACTCCTTCCGTCCCAAATTGAGATGACACATTGATTAAGAAAAATAATTAATAATATGCCTAGTTTACCATAGTACCCCTATTAAATGATGTTTATATTTTAATTTAAAGAAAACGTAATTAATGCAAAGGGTAAAATATGAAAACAAAATTTTATTTTTTCTTGATTAATGAAAAAAAGACAAGTAAAATGGGGACATCAAATTAGAAAATTTGAGATGGAGGGAGTATATTATTTTTTATTTCTTAAGGTAAATGTCAAGTAAATAGGGGACAAGTAAAGATGGGTAGGTGTAACACCCCGAATCTAGTACCCCGGACTCTACACGGTGCTCACAATCCCGAAGGACCGTAAGCTAACCCATGACTGTTATCTGTAACTGAGCATTGCATGATAGTAATACTGTAATAACAATATAACTGAGATAATTGCGGAATACATGCCATAAGGTTCAATACTGCAACATAACTGATAAAACGGTATAACAATACCAAAAGTGAAACATCTATAATACTGCAAACTGCTGAACATCTAGTCTGAAAACCTCTAATTGTCTGACTAAAGAGCTGATGGGACAAGACCCCAATTAACTCCGGCTACTGAAATAACTGACTGAAAATAATAAGAATAACCACATCCTCAAACTATGAGGACTCACCACAAAGTCTGCTGTTGATAGAGTGGGCTTCTAAGTATGATCTGGAGCCCGTGCGTTTGAACCTATGATATAAGACATCATAGCACAAAAGAAAGACATGCGTCAGTACTTTGAATATACTGGTATGCTAAGTGAGGTAGACTGAAATACATGGGTTCAAATGCATGAACAATACTATCTGAATAACATGAGTGTAACTAAATGAGAGTACATGCATGAATACGTGAACTAAAACTGAAATCATGAGAATTATAAATACTCAATTTTGAGTACTGATAACATAGGTTTTTGATAATTGATATACTGATAACATGAATTCTGATAACTGATGTACTGATAACATAAGTGATTGTATCTGACAGTCCTGATTTTGAAGGAATAAGTTGAGTTCCATACTAAGCTGAGTAACTATATCTGACAGTCCTGAAATCTGTAGAACTATCTGAGTTCTATTACTGAGATTGAATCTGTAACTGAGACTGTCGAAAGTAGTTATCTAACCGACATGCCCCAATTAAGATACTATAGTTAAATTGGGGTCCAATCTATACCCTGATTGGAAGGGTGTCGTGACCCTCATATGACAGGTTACTCTAATGAGAATGGTGGGACCCTTATATAACAGGCTAAGTCACCTCATCTACCCTCATATAACAGGTATGATGTCTCAACCTATGCTGGCTACTTAGTTCTGAAATGCAAGAATTGCTTGTAAGAATCGCACCCTCATATAACATGTGAGTTACCATCCTTGGGTTCACTCGGTTCTAACTCCTACTCCCATCTGAATAGATACTGAACATGATTAACTGGACTGAACTTGACTGAGTTTACTGAGCGAGATTGATGGAATACTACTAAATTTTGTTAACTGGCTGAGTTCATGAGATTACTGAGATTTTCTGAGTCGTGAGACTGACCAAAGTATACTGAACATGGCTTGACAGAATTTTGTGAAAACATGACATGGCTCTAGTAACACAACTAAATTATCGGGTATAAATACTCTCAGGACTCGATAGCATAAAAATAGAGCATTACATGTTCTTGCTAAGCATAATAATAAATATTTGCTCATAATGCAACTATAGAGGAACTTTATCAAATACTTGAATGGCATGAACTAGTATACATGCTTACATGAAATCATTTCTCTTGTTTAATTTGCATGAACAATTCATCAAACACTTGGAAGACATAGTATTTGCACATAATACTAATCAACATATGAGCATCACAATTTCAACACCTAAGTTCACAATTTCAAGGCTCTAACATGAATTTACATGATACCACACATATAAGTAATTTCTCCTAAATCTTGCACTTAATCATGGATTAGAAACCCAATCAAAGTTATAATCATAAATAGACTTGAATCCAATCATAGATACTACACCTAACTTGTAGACCAAAAGTTCAACATGTAGTTCAAATACATTATTCCACCATTAATTAATTTTCATAAATCTTGAGGTAAATCATGGAACTAAAACTCAATTTAACATCATAAGCAAGATTAAATTTAGATCTAACATGAGATCTATGAAATCAACTAACTTGTTGTTTAAAAGGGATTCTTGAATTTCAAGGGTGAAAGGATACCCAAGGATGAACACTTAACATACCATAAAGCTTGATCTTGAAAGAGATCTAAATTTTCTTGAATGTTCTTGGATTGGGGAACACAAATCTTGATGTTTTCTTGATGATTCTTGGGCTTGAAGAACTTGAATAAATTAGTTTCTTGAAGAAGGATTTGAATTTGTTCTTGATTTCTTGACTAGGGTTCTTGCCTCTTTGAGAGAAAATATGTTGTTCTTGAGAGAAAGTAAGGAACTAATGGGATAATGAGTTAATTGGGGTTTAAATGGGTGGAAGAAGAAACGACTTAAAATCGCTAAACGGAGGTCTGCGATGGTTTGAATGACAGACCATCACACCTAGGATGGACCATAGATTTTTGGCCACAAAAAAGGCTTACTGCCTCAGTTGCAACGGTCTGGGCGATGGTCCGTCGGTCCTTTCCGTCGCTTTTGGCAGTCCGGACAGTCCACTGTAAAACGGCCATAACTTTTTACTCCGACCTCGGATTTTGGCAAAATTGGTATCGTTGAAAAGGTAATTAAATTATATATCTTTTAGTGGGTCATGAGATCAAAAATTTATAGTATAACGAGAGATATGCTTATTTAAAGTTGACTATAGCAATATCCTTCTCAAGAATTCAATCGGTAAGGAATGTTTTGATTCGCCTAATTGCTAAGATGTATTTGAGACCTTAATTCACATCAACCTTGATCATGAAACTACCAAGGAACCATGATGTACTATGCATAAGTTTGAAACATGGTACACATATTTATTTGTATTTTTTTTTTTTTGTGTGTGTGTGGGGGGGGGGGGTATTACTGTAGGACTACTAAAGTCATACTCTCTCCGTTTCATATTCCGTTCCAAATTAATTGATCACTTTTGCACGCTTCTTAAAAAAGAAGAATAATTTTACTAGTTTACTCCTTGAGATACTTTCTTGCTTTACAAACTTATTTTTACACTTTCAAAAAGTATTAATTGTTGTTAGAAATTGAATTAGGTTGAAGGATATTGTGGAAAAATTGAATCATAATTTTAATTATTGAATGATTGAATTGAATAATTTGAATGAATTCATGATAATTGAATTGATTTGAATAACTTGGATATTTTAAATGAACTGAATAATTGAATTGATTCGATAAATAAAACTAAATGTTTATTAAATTATTGAATGAATAGTAAAAGAATAAAATTAATCTAAACCAAATGTGACTGAAATCAAGGTTGGCCCAAACTATGTACTACAACATATGAATATACAGTGAGATAAAATAGGTGAATAACTGTAACGCCCCACATTTTGGGCTACAAGATAGAGCATGATTCTGATGTGTTGATAAATCCCGAAGCCATAAATCCTATGACAATATGGCATGTTAATGATTTGTGTAGCATGTGAATCCATTCAATCTTGAATTTAGACCATAGGGGTCATCTGACTCAAGGACGAGTTGAAAACTGCTTCGACCGATTAAGCTTAAGTGGACATTATAGTTTGTGCCAACTTCTATCGACCATGAATTTTTGTATATATTGAATTAGAAAGCCTACTATGTGTAAAATGATAGGTTACCGAGTTAACTTTCCAATGATACCAGTTTTGCTAAAATCCGACACCCGAGCAACAAGTTATGGCCTTTCAAAGTGATATGCGTCGCCTAACCAATCGCCCATGCCCACTGGAAAGTATAGGTGATAGCCTAGGCGGCGACTATGTAAACATAGGTGATGGAATAGGCGGCGCCTATGTAAATATTTCAAGTGACTTAAACACTCCGTTTTTGGGGCAAAATGGTCCTTTTCCACCCTTACTCATCCCTAAAATACGAAATTCAGTTCCAAGGACCCCAAAATATACCTTCTTTCATCAAAAGTGCTCAAGTATTCTCCTTGGGGTTTCAAAATAAAAACCCAAGCAACTCAAGATTCAACTGGGGGTTTTAGAAACTTATTGCATATTTGGAATCCTCTCAACGTAGGCTTCAAGAAGCACCTAATATTCGTAGCAATCAAGCTACGTGGGGTTGTCCAAAAATCTCATTGGTGTAGTTTTTTGAACATGCATGCTTTTAAATGGAGGTTTTCAATAAAATACTAATAACTTGCTTTTATTATGATTTCTAAGTCATTTGTTTAAGGTCATGTGAATTGGTTGCCTATATACTTCAATGGTTGAAACCATGCATATGTGATTTGAGATTTTCCATGAAAGTTTGATAAATATGAATGATAAATTGCTTTCAAATTCCTATGATAATGTTTCGATACCCCATATTATATTGTGACCAACAAAAGAGAGAATGAATTTGAAATAATTATTGTCCACTACTTGTAAATGATGAAAACATCTTGATTTTTACATGATTATGCATATGTTGATGTGATGTTGATGACTTGCAAGTTGGGTATGATGATACCCCACAAATAAGATATGTGATTGAATACGATGAAATTTGAATGCATTGATTTTACATGAGATTGGTAGATACCCAAAGAAAGCGCTTTAGTTTAAGGGCTCATCGATGGAAATCGTGTTTGCCGACATGGGAATTTGGTACCCTGCTTTGTGATCTTGCGTACCTGACTTTATGTCATTGTCAAATTGGGACTATGGTTAGGAGCCCTGCTTTGTGATCTTGTGTACTACCATTGGGTCGAGACACCCTGCTGTATGATCTTTTGTGTCTTACCCTCACGTATACTCTAACCTCGGCGGCAACCGAGGTTTGATAGTTGGTGTAAATGTGATATGTAGGGTATTCCACCTAGCTCAGCTGTGTTACATTGTCGTTGAAAACAATTACATTATGCCCATGTTTTTTCCAATGACTTGATATGAAACTGCTTTATAATGGATCTCAACTATATTTTGTAAAAATATTATGTTTTGTTTTGATATCTATGCGTATCAGTACTTTTGTATTGATCCCCTCTCTCCCAGGTTCGAAGGTGCAATCTAGGAGTCCAGAAAATCAATAGATTCCTCGGACAGATTTGTAGAGTCACTTGTGAGCCTTCTATATTTTGGAAGGCCTAATTATCTGGTAGTATTATTTACCACTTATTTGTTTTGGGTCTACGGGTGGTCTTGTCATAGATTTCAGATAGACATTTATTTCAGTCATGTAGTAGAGATTTTGTAGACGTTATAGAGGTGTTGATTTGAGATTTTGGGACATTATTCCCTATTATTGCTTTCATATGACTCTTGACCATGTTTTCCGTAATGTTATTTGTCTTCTGCATTTCTTTATCATTTGAATTATGTGCATGATCACCAGACAGATAGGGGTGTTTCGGGCCTTCATGATTCAAGATACTCGTCACGGCCATGGCCCCAGTTCGGGTCGTGACAAGCTTGGTATCAAAGCACGGTTCATGGTCCCTGGGGTTCTGCGAAATCACATCGGGTAGAGTTATGTTTATGGGTGTGTAGCATGCCACACTTATAAGTAGGAGGCTACTAGATGTTTAGGAAATGTTTCCCTTATTTGTGAGTCAGTTCGTGCTTCAGAGTCTGAACTGTTCCCTAATCAATGATCTCTCGTATTTCAGAAACACAGTTATACCTCCACGTCGTATCAGTGTTCAGAATGCTCAGGCAGATAAGGTTTTTCCCACCCATGGGATGCGGACCCATAACAGAGCTCACACTCCAGAATTTGTCCCTACTCCGGGAGTCCCCAGTCCACCCCGGGCTCCGCGGACTAATGTCAACTGTCCCCCAACTGCTCAGGGAGATATTTTAAATGCAGAATTCAGACGATTTATTCATATGCTGACAAAGTTAGTAGATAACCAGGATCAATGATCGGAAGATGTTGGGTCTGCATCTGTTGCATCTAAGTCTACTAGGGTCGGATATTTCATGAAGATGAACCCACCTAAGTTTACTGGCACCAAGGTGGAGGAAGATCCATAAGAGTTCATGGATGAGATGGAAAAGATCTTTAAGGTAATGGATATGGATGAGGTTGAAGGGGTGAAACTAGCAACTTATCAGTTCAAGGATGTTGCGAATCAGTGGTATGCCGACTGGGAGGATGCAAAAGGTGAGAGTGCTGAGCCCACAGTTTGGGGTGAGTTTGTGGAAGCTTTCCTTGATTGATTCTTTCCTCTGGAGTTGAGGGAGGCCAAAATAGAAGAGTTTATGAATCTGAAGTAGGGCAGTATGAGTGTCCAGGAGTACACTTTGATGTTTAATAAACTAGCCCGCTATGCCTCAGAGTTGACTAGTAATATGAGAGCCCGGATGAAGAAATTTGCATCCGGCCTTTATGATAACCTTGTGCTTGAATGCCAGGGGGCAATGTTGAATAAGGAGCTAGACTTTGCTCGGCTGACCGTTCATATGCAGCAGATAAAAAAGAATAAAAAGAAAATTTTAGAAATAAGAGAGAAAGATAGGCAAGCAAAGATAGCCAGAACCGTGGATCAGAATCACAACCAATCACAGAGCGGCAACTGGGGGAATAGATGGCAAAAGAAGAAGACTTAGAGTAATGCATAGTCAGCTGCTAGTACCCCAGCACCCAGACCACCAGCAGATAGATGGTCACAGAGATTTTAGACTCCTCATGGATTCAGAGCCCGAGATACTCAGTCGCAAGGCAGTGTGACCCAACAACGCCGTACTCATCCATGGTGCAAGACTTATGGGAAGAATCACTCAGGAAGGTGTTATTTTGAGGGGAGAAATTGTTATACTTGTGTCAAGGTAGGCCACCTTCATAAAGACTGCCCTTCTGCTGGAGGAAATACGGGGGGAACTAAGCCCCAAGCTGCGTTCACGGCTCTTCCTCATAAGGGTGCCCCTTCAGTTATCGAGAACAATCGTAATCGGTTATATGCTTTGACCAACCGCCAGGAGGCGAAAGTTTCCCCCAATGTTATTACCGGTACGTTACAAATATTTTCCCGTGATGTTTATGTGTTACTTGATCCTGGGTCTACTTTATCTTTTGTGACACCTTATGTGGCTATTGGTTTCGGGTTTGTGCCCAGTGTGATTTTTGAAACCTTTTCTGTTTCCACCCCAGTGGGGGATTCTATTATTGCTAGGAGGATGTACATGGGTTGTGTTGTGACTGTTGGTAGTCGGGATATGCTGGCAGATCTCATAGAGTTAGATATGGTTGCTTTTGATGCTATCTTGGGAATGGATTGGCTCCATTTGTGCTATGCCACATTAGATTGTAGGACTCGTAGGGTCACTTTTTATTTCTCGAAGGAACCATTGATAGAGTGGGAAAGACATTCTTTAGCACCCAGAGCGCATTTTATATCCTATCTCAGAGCCCGCAAACTCATTTCTAAAGGTTGCTTGTACCACCTTATTCGAGTTAAGGACTCCAGTGCCGAGAGTCTTCCGCTTCAATCTATTCCTGTAGTAAAAGAATTCCCAGAATTCTTTCCAAATGATCTCCCAGGAATACCACCTAATAGGGAGATTGAGTTTGGTATTGATGTGTTTCCAGACACTCGTCCTATTTCCATTCCACCATATAGAATGGCTCCTACAGTTAGCAGATCTCCTAGATAAGGGTTTTATATGCCCCATTGTGTCCCTTTGGGGTGCACCTATACTTTTTGTGCGAAATAAAAATGGTTCCCTTCGTATGTGCATAGACTATCTCCAGCTGAATAAGGTCACAATTAAAAATAAATATCCTCTTTGTAGGATTGAAGACCTTTTCGACCATCTTCAGGGTGCCAAGTATTTTTCAAAAATAGACCTTCATTCAGGTTATCATCAGTTGAAAGTTAGGGAGTCAGACATATCCAAGACAGCCTTCCGAACTCGATATGGTCACTATGAATTTCTAGTCATGTCCTTCGGGTTGATTAACGCCCCTGCAGCCTTTATGGATCTTATGAATAGAGTGTTTCGTCAGTTTCTTGACTTGTTCGTCATTGTATTTATTGATGATATTCTGATCTATTCTAAGAGTAAAGAGGATCACGCCAACCACCTCCGAATTATTCTTCAGAACCTTAAGGATCATCAGTTGTATGCCAAATTTTCTAAGTGTGAATTTTGGTTAGATGCTATTGCCTTCTTGGGGCATATTGTGTCCAGTGACGGGATAAGAGTGGATCCCCAGAAAGTTAAAGCAGTGAGAAAATGGCCCAGACCTACGACTACAATTGATATTCGGAGCTTCTTGGGTTTGGCAGGGTATTACAGAAGGTTCGTAGAGAGTTTTTCTTCCATAGATGCTTCACTTACTAAACTGACTCAGAAAAAGATAAGGTTTGTGTGGTCTGACTTGTGTGAAAGTAGTTTTGAGAAGTTGAAGGACAAGCTGACTACTACTCCTATTGTGATCCTTACCGAGGGTGTAGATGATTTTATGGTTTATTGTGATGCGTACCATGTGGGACTTGGTTGTGTATTGATGCAGTGTGGTAAGGTGATAGCTTATATATCTAGGCAGTTAAAGGTGCATGAGTGCAATTACCCCACTCATGACTTAGAGTTAGCAGCCGTGGTGTTTACACATAGAATTTGGAGGCACTATCTCTATGGAGTGCATGTTGATATTTATACTGACCATAAGAGTTTGCAGTATGTTTTCTCACAGAAAGAATTGAACCTCAGGCAGAGGAGTTGGATGGAGATTTTAAAAGACTATGATATGAGTCTGCATTACCATTCGATCAAGGCAAATGTTGTAGTCGACGCCCTTAGCAGGATGTCTATGGGCATCCTTTCTCATGTTAAAAAAAGAAAGGAAGAGATGGTGAAGGATATTCACCGCCTTGCAAATCTGGGAGTACGACTCTTAGATTCTGAAGATGGAGGGGTGATTGTTCATGAGTTAGCTAAGTCATCCCTTTGTGCTGAAGTTAAGGAGAAGCAGGTTAAAGATCCCATCTTGATGCAAATCAAGAAAGACGTGGGTCAACAAAAGGTTATGTCATTTGAAATTGGTGGTGATGGTATTCTGAGATTTCAGGGTAGGTTGTGCGTTTCGAATGTTGATGGACATCGGGAAAGAATCCTAGATGAGGCGCACAGTTCGACGTATGTCGTTCACCCAGGCTCTACTAAGATGTACCGTGATCTAAAAACCTTGTATTGGTGGTGTAACATGAAACGTGGTGTAGCTGATTTTGTGTCCAAGTGTTTAAACTGTCAACAAGTGAAGGTAGAGCACATGAGGCCAGGTGGTAGTTCCCAAGAGATAGCCCTACCTTTATAGAAGTGGGATATGATAAACATGGACTTCATTACAGGACTTCCGAGATCCCCAAACCAGTATGATTCTATATGGGTGATTGTAGATCGGTTGACAAAGTTAGCCCACTTTTTGCCTGTGAGGACTAATTATTCGGGAGAGGGTTATGCTCAGATTTACATTGAGGAGATAGTTCAGTTGCATGGGGCATAGTGTCCATTATATCCGATAGAGGTGCGCAGTTTTCATCTCAGTTATGGAGATCTTTTTAGAAGGGTTTAGGTATACAAGTAAATTTGAGCACAACTTTCCACCCTCATACGGATGGGCAAGCTGAGCGTACCATTCAGACCCTAGAGGATATGTTGAGGGCATGCGTTATTGATTTCAAAGGTAGTTGGGTAGATCACCTTCCACTGGTTGAATTTGCTTACAATAATAGTTACCATGCCAGCATCAAGATGGCTCCTTTTGAGGCTTTATATGGGAGGAGATGTAGGTCTCCGATAGGATGGTATGAAGTGGGTGAGACTCAGTTGTATGGGCCTAATCTTGTTCATCAGGTGATGGAGAAAGTGAAGATCATTAGAGAACGATTCAAGACTGCTCAGAGTCGTTAGAAGTCCTATGCCAATGTTCGGAGAAGAGAACTAGAGTTTGAAGTTAGTGATTGGGTGTTTCTCAAGGTTTCTCCTATGAAAGGAGTTATGCAGTTTGGAAAAAAGGGTAAATTGAGCCCTCGCTATATAGGTCCATATCAGATTCTCAGAAAGATTGGTGCAGTTGCTTATGAGCTAGAATTGCCTACAAGTTTGGGTTCCGTTCATCCGGTATTACATGTATCCATATTGAAAAAATGCATTGGAGATCATTCTTTGGTATTGCCAGTAAAGGGTATCAAAGTTACAGACTTCTTGTCTTACGAAGAAGAGCCCATTGAAATTTTAGATTGCCAAGTTCGAAAGATGAGGAGCAAAGAGATAGCCTCAGTAAAGGTACTGTGGAGGTATCATAAAGTCGAAGAAGCAACTTGGGAGTCAGAAGATGACATGAGAATTAGATATCCCAATTTGTTTACTTTGATGGAGGAGGAGACAGAAGGTACTATTCCTATCTTATCTTTCCTATTCCTTTATTATGCTTAAAATCGTGTCTGTCTATATCCCGCATCATCATTCGGGGACGAATGATCCTAAGGAGGGGATAATGTAACGCTCCACATTTTGGGCTACAAGATAGACCATGATTTCGATGTGTTGATAAATCTCGAATCCATAAATCCTATGACAATACGGCATGTTAATTATTTGTGTAGCATGTGAATCCATTCAAGCTTGAATTTAGACCATAGGGGTTATCTGACTCAAGGATGAGTTGAAAACTACTTCGACCGATTAAGCTTAAGTGGACATTATAGTTTGTGCCAACTTCTATCAACCATGAATCTTTGTATATATCGAATTAGAAAGCCTACTATGTGTAAAATGATAGGTTCCCGAGTTAGCTTTCCAACGATACCAATTTTGCTAAAATCCAACACTCGAGTAAGAAGTTATGGCCTTTCAAAGTGATATGCGCGCCTAACTAATCGCCCATGGCCACTGGAAAGCATAGGCGATAGCCTAGGTGGCGCGTATGTAAACATGGGCGATAGCCTAGGTACCTATGTAAACATAGGCGATGAAATGGACGGCGCCTATGTAAAGATTTCAATTGACTTCAACACTCCATTTTTGGGGAAAAATGGTCCTTTTCCACCCTTACTCAGCCCTAAAACACGAAATTCAGTTCCAAGGACCCTAAAATACACCTTCTTTCATCAAAAGTGCTCAAGGATTCTCCTTAGGGTTTAAAAATAAAAACCCAAGCAACTCAAGATTCAACCGGAGGTTTTAGAAACTAATTGCATATTTGGAATCCTCTCAATGTAGGCTTCAAGAAACACCCAATATTCGTAGAAATCGAGGTACGTGGGGTTGTCCAAAAATCTCATGGGTGTAGTTTTATGTACATGCATGCTTTTAAATGGGGGTTTTCAATAAAATACTAATAACTTGCTTTTATTATGATTTTTAAGTCATTTGTTTAAGGTCATGGGATTTGGTTGCCTATATACTTCAATGGTTGAAACCATGCATATGTGATTTGAGATTTTCCATGAAAGTTTGATAAATATGAATGATAAATTGCTTTTAAATTCCCATGATAATGTTTCGATACCCCATATTATATTGTGGCCAACAAAAGAGTGCATGAATTTGAAATAATTATTGTCCACTACTTGTAAATGATGAAAACATCTTGATTTTTACATGATTATGCATATGTTGATGTGATATTGATGACTTGCAAGTCGGGTATGACGATACCCTAAAAATAAGATATGTGATTGAATCAGATAAAATTTGAATGCATTGATTTTACATGAGATAGATGGATACCCGAAGAAGGCGCTTGAGTGTAAGGGCTCATCACTAGAAACCGTGTTTGCCGACATGGGAATTTGGTACCCTGCTTTGTGATCTTGCGTACCTGACTTTATGTCATTCCCAAATTGGGACTATGGTTAGGAGCCCTGCTTTGTGATGTTGTGCACTACCATTGGATCGAGACACCCTGCTGTGTGATCTTCTGTGTATTCCCCTCACGTATACTCTAACCTCGGCGGCAACCGAGGTTTGACAGTTGGTGTAAATGTGATATGTAGAGTATTCTACCTAACTCAGCTGCATTACATTGTCGTTGAAAACAATTACATTATGCCCATGTGTTTTCAAATGACTTGATATAAAATTGCTTTATGATGGCTCTCAACTATATTTTGTATAAATATTATGTTTTGTTTTGATATCTCTGCGTACCAGTACTTTTGTATTGACCCCCTCCCTCCCAGGTTGGGAGGCGCAGTCTAGGGGTCCAGAAAATCAGTAGATTGCTCGGATAGATTTGCAGAGTCACTTGGTGAGCCTTCTATATTTCGGAAGGCCTGATTATTTGGCAGTATTATTTACTACTTATTAGTTTTGGGTCTACTGGGGGCCTTGTCCCAGTTTTCAGGTAGACATTTGTTTCAGTCATGTAGTAGGGATTTCGCAGACGTTATAGAGGTGTTGATTTGAGATTTTGGGACATTATTCCCTATTATTGCTTTCATACGACTCTTGACCATATTTTCCGTAATGTTATTTGTCTTCCGCATTTCTTTTTCATTTGAATTATGTGTATGATTACCAGATAGATAGGGGTATTTTGGGTCTTCATGGTTCGGAATACTCATCACGGCGAGGGCCCCAGTTCGGGTCGTGACAATAACTCGGTCCAACGAATAGATACAACAATATTCTAATAATTGTAGAAATAAATAAAAATTTAATTAGTTTTGTATTAATTTAATAAATAGATAAGTCATTTCGACACATAGTTTTGGTAAGCTTATCAAATAAGAGATGGTGGAGTAAATCATTAACAATAAATAAAAATTTACCAATAACTTAAGAGAAAAATTCTACTACCATGAAAAGAAAGACGTGTTATATATAAAAGTAACCGAAGAAAAGAAGGAGGTTTGGTTAAATGACATTTATACCCTTTATCAACCCGATTATATACTCACACACCTGACCCACAAAAACCCTAGCCTTAATAATACCTGCATAACTAATACATCTTGTATTAATATTAACATTATTAATATGTGCATAACTCTAATCAGTAACAAACAATCATCGACCTAACCCATAAGAACCCCGGCGCTAATAATACCTGCATAACTAATACATCTCGTATTAATATCTACATTATTAATATGTGCATATAACTCTAATCAGTAACAAACGTCCATCGACCTAACCCTCAAGAACCCTAGCCCTAATAATACCTGCATAACTAATACGTAGGGTATTAATATCTACATTATTAATACGTGCATAACTCTAGTCATACCTAATCCACAATATTCCTAGCCCTAATGATACCCTCATAACGGCCATCACCTAACAAACAAGAACCTGCATAGCTATCCAAAATCACCAAAACGTTCACCATAAAGTGGAGAAGTTGTTTTCGATAGACCCCAGCTAAAAGGTGTCATACCCCAAATCCCATTGGAGCGGATTGACACCCGTAGCCGAGGAGGCCCGGGAGAACCCGTTCATAACCTATACTTTCACATTTACATTACTTATGAAAATTAGAAATTTGGGCAGCACTTCGTTGTAAATAGAAGAAAACAGTACCTGTAACAGCCCGGCAAACACGCATAAATATATATATGAACAGTAATTGGCCGTCAGAGCCATCACGTCTATCAACCAAACACTCCTATGGCTGTACAACATGTCTACAAAAGCCTCTACATAGATACACAACTGAGTTAGGGTCGGGACAAACTCCCGCCCACAAAAGACTTTTATACAAATACCAAAAAGTACATATAGAAACGACTTGGGATGCCCCAAAATAACTGGAGCTCACCACTAACAACAGAATGTCCTAGCTCTTACTGCGGAGGTGTACGACCTGAAGTACCTATTCCTGCAGGCATGAATACAGGTCCCCCGTGAGGGACGTCGGTACGGAAATATGTACTGAGTATGTAAGGCAGAGAGTATCAAGATGAGATACAAAAGATCAACAGAACCCAGATACCAGTGAATAAACAGTATGAGTAGACCACACTTAAAAGAGCTGATGGGATACCGGCATATTACTTTCATATCATTACTTCCCGTAATCCTTATCAATACATAACATACGTCATACAATGGCCAACTGATCAGTGGTACTAATACAATACATCAGGGACCACCCCTGGGATAGCATATGTACATAATCTTTATAATACAATGACCAACTAATCAGTGGTACTAATACAATACATCATATCATCAATTTAAAATAAAGACATTCCATTTCCTTAATTCAATTAATCTTTGCGATTGGTTATTTTGTGGTCACACCTTATGAAACTTGAAACCATGATACCTCAATAGGAAAACATGTAAATAGGTAATAAATATCATGAAAATGAGGTAGAGAATCATGGATACCTCATTAAACCATTTCGGAGTCAACAATAGTATATGGACATTTTTTTTTACTAGCCGGACATCTTAAAAGTGAAAACAAGTTCAATTGGTAGTGTCGAAGATCATATGATATTATTATGTGTCATGTGTCGTAGGACAATGTTGGAAGCTTACTGGAGAGTGCCATGGGTCATTATTCATGCCAAAGATTAGATTGAGTATGTCTTACATACCTTGATATAACCACTTCAATACAAGTCCAACTTGACTTCCCGTACTCTTCTAACACTTTGTGGCAAACTAGTATTAGCACCCAAACCTTACCATTTAGGTATTAACTTTACCAAATGATGTCTAGGAAGTAATCCTTTAACTCATCAATAAGAGTGCTACATACATCCTCTTATACTCTTGTTACATTCACATATCATGTATTTTCATGAAATATCCCTCAACATCACTCTTAGCCTTTATTTCCCTTCTTAGTCACCATCCAATACCAACATGATCACTAGGCATACATAACCACTAATATAATGATATATCACCACAATTCATTCTCCATAATCCAATACAACAACTTCCATAATTTACTACTAACAATGTATACAAAACAATTCATAACTATGTTTCTAGTTATCTTCCAACATCACGACAATACTCATAATCCTTTATCAATGCTTATTCAGGGATAAGAATCAAGAATAAACAATATTCATACCTTAACAATGAACTCTTGTATTTAGAATCCTCCTTACATAACCATGGGGTGCTTCCCGAAGCTTTCGAGATGGTGAACACAACTACGGAACCAATTCGAATTTTCTACGGTTGAATCACAAAATATTTGAAGTTGAAATTAGGCTAGGGTTTCACCTTCTCTTAATAATTGGATGATATATGATATATATGAGGCTAAGTGTATGTTTATAAAGACCAATTTTCGTCCAAGAGGTAATAGAAAATGACCATTTTGCCCTAAAAATTTAAATAAATCCCGAATCTGTCCCCAGTGGACAGTTTTGACAGGCTGAAGTAAATCGATCATAACTCTTTTCTCCGGTATCGTATTTGGGTGAAACCAATTGCATTGGAAAGATAATTCAAAGGGCTTTCATTTTCATATAAAGTATACCACCCAGTTCTTCCTGTACAAGGAGTTATTGTCGTTTAAAGTTGATCCAAAAAATAATTGCCTAGCTGCAGTAATTTTCCTGCAGATTTACTGTTCACAGGCTTCCCGGCCACCGATTTGAAATTTCGAATGTGCTCGCTTATATGAAATACTCCTTTGTTTTGGGCAAACTTTATATCGTTGGAAAGCTTATTCCAATACCTACACATACAACTATTGACGGGATACTTCCGAACACCATACACTTAATTTAACCCATACGCAAGCCTTTAGGACTCCATATAATCGCGATAAGTGTACGAAAAAAATTTACGGGGTGTTACAAAAGGGTAGCCCGGTGCATTAAGCTCCCGCTATGCGCAGGGTTCGGGAAAGGGCCCGACCACAAGGATCTATCGTACATAGTCTCACCTTACATTTGTGCAACGGACTGTTTCCAAAGCTTGAACCCGTGACCTCCTGGTCACATGTCAGAAACTTTACAGGTTACTCCAAGGCTCCCTCTGAGCTCCAACATACTTCTTCCCAACAAAGTTATACGCATAGATCGACTCCAGATAGCATAGTTTTGAGTTCGCAGAGAAATCAAGGAGATCCCACTTACCTCAAATGCATGCAAGTAGAGGGGACGGTTGTGCATGCAAGTAGATGGGATGCTTGTGATCATTGTGATCCATGTATCACTTGTATTTCCCCCAACACTCACAAAGCCAAGAGATGAGGAAGAAAAATTGTTCAGTGTGTTTACAAATGAGCTTAAGCCTCTCTATATATCGGCAATGCAACCCTGATAGAATTTGCACATGATCAGCCGGGCAGACATGTGTTATGTCCGAATCAGACAGTCATCAACAAGATGAAATTTCAGATAGTCAACCAAACTAAGATTTCCCTTTTGTGAGAGTCTATAAAGTTAACTACGTGCATCTAGAAACTACTGATGTTAAAATTGTTGAGAAGCAAACAGAATCCCACATTGGAAAAATAGAGAGAACATGTCCAATATCTAAAGTGTCACCTAACTCCACTAGTATGAGGCATTTTGGAAGGTGTCCAAAAACAAATCCGTGAGGGCTTGGCCCAAAGTGGGCAATATCATACTAGTGCTGAGTTACACGTGGTCCCAACAAAAATTTTGTATAATTTACCAACTTTGCCAGGGTCTATCGGCTAGTGGTATGGACTGTATGTTGTCGTTGTTGTTGTTACCACTCTTAACATTATCTAATATTAACACGGTAGAACAGATAAAAGAGCAATGTGAGGCAACTTGTAATTTTGTGTGGGTTAAGTCTCAGCCAGTCCAGCCCTATTGTAAAATTAAGGTACTATTAGATAGATGGTTAGGAAACTGGTTTTCTCCTTACCAAGGTAAGATGGAACATCTTTTTTACTAACTTAAAAACACCAAAAAATACATGGAAAATTCTCTTTGAAAAACAGTTCCCACACTAAGCACACAGAGGAGTAAAAATGTAGAAGAAAATGAGCAAGCTTAAAATTTGTAAGTTAGGCAAACAATATAAAAGACAACCTGATAAGGTTTTTAACATTGTAGCACATTTGCATAAAGCTAAACCATAAAACTAATATACTAAAGAAACTAGCTGTGTCCATCCACTTAAAGAGCCAACGCCAACTCAACCATTTGAACAAGATGCCTGCAATGCAAAAAGAAAAGTTTCAGAGATATATCGCCATATACATAAAGAATATGGACACACTTCAATAAATTCTAATTTCGTTTATATATAACCTATCATAAAGAAAGGCGGGAGACACTGAACCAAGAATTCTTTCAAACAGAACGAAGCAAAAATATGAAAATCCAACAACTACTAACCAGGCCATAGGTCGCCGTTGCAAATTTGACTCATACTTGCATGGGATCAAGCATTATTCAACCTCCAACAGTCATGTGAAAAAAACCATTAGCAGAAATGAAGCAAAGTAAATGATGCAAGGAAGAAAGGCGAAATAGAACTTCAATCGTAGCTAGTTTCCTTTTTGTTGTTTCTAGACAACCAATACTACCTTACTTGATTAGAGAAGGTTGTCGAAATTATCTTTAGAATAGGAAGGATATATGAAGAGGAGGTTCAACATCCTGTAATGAACAGGATGTACATCTCTTTCTTCATTGCAACATTTCAAGATACCATTGGTTTAGATTATATGTAAGAAAGAAACACTAGCACATTCACCCCTAGCTTAAGTACCTCGCGCCAAATAAAGATATTTCTATAATTCAAAGTCTAGGAGCATTACTCTAGATGGAGCCAAAGGTCTATTCGTGCAAATTGCTTCCCCTAGATCATATGTTTTTTTTTTTTTTTCTTTTTTTTTCAAACAGATTTTATTATAAGCAAATATGTACAAAGCTTAGGAGGCCTGCCTCCATGTACCTACTTAGTATGGGACACTCTCCATAATATGAAACAAGAAGGATTTCTAATAAGCATACTTTGGCATAATATATGAAAATGCCCTTTAACATTTCCTCAAATCACTTCTATGACTTTCAAATTTGGGTGTAGGCACTTAAACTTGTATAAAGTTGAACAAGTACAGACACGTGTCCTATGTGGCATAATACATGTAGGACGCCATGTAAGACAAGAATGGACCACGTAGGACGCCACATAGGACGTGTGTGTCTATTTGTTCAACTTTGTGATTACTTGTGCACACCCAAAGTGGAGGTCATAGATGTGATTTGAGACCAAGTTAAAGGGCATGTTTATGTATTGTGCCTTGTACTTTTTTTTTTGTTTGAATATTAAACCTATTACTAGTGTTAAAGATGTATAGGATAGCACCTCTATCCATGGTTTCATGTTCTCAATTTCAACTATAAGAACGAAACAAGTTTGGACTTAACTATAATAAAGAAAGAAGAGAGTACAACTCACATTGCCTTCCCAACGATGGGAATGAAAAGAGGGTAATCAGTGTGAAATTGCTGAGTGTGCTTCACGGTGACATCTAAAGAGGTGTCGTCTTTGTTCACGGAGAGGGAGGCCATTGTAAAACAGCCGGCTTCATGCTGATCTTGAGTAAGCGCCACGAGATCTCGATTTGGCAGGAGAAGCAAAAGAGTATGTAAATTCAAATCATAACCGTAAAGCCTAAGATCATAGGTGAAGTAATATAATGTTCGATTGAGGAAGACTGGACGTATACAAGCGACAGCAGTGTCTAATGATCGAGCAGTGGAATGACAACGTTCGAGACCAGTGGAACACGACCACGTCGATTCTTTAGAGCCACAAAGCTGAAGTTGCCTTTGGAGCGGTGTCCATGTTCGACCACCATACTACCGGCAGAGGTATCCACAATCAGCATAGAACCCTCTTCGAAGGAGTAAAACAACTGCTCCACATCTGCATCTTCAACAACAGTAGTAGGCTGAAAATGGGTTTTGAATTTTTCAATGTCAGAAGAAGAAAGGTAAGCCAGAGTTTCTTCGTCAAGTCGTAAATTTCACCAGATTTTCTCCAATTATCATCGCCCACGTGGTCTTCAGGGTTGCAGTCGTAGCCAGGTACCATGGCTATCTTATTACCAACAGCAACGAGGATGGGAGTTTGACGGGGAATATTCAAGGTAGTCACGATTTCCCACGAAGTAGGGTCTTCATGATGAATGTTATGCTTAAGCAGATACCTACAGACATTGCCATGGATAGCTCCTCCAGCCCAGTAATAACAGCCCAGCCTCCTCTGTATCCATACTCAGCAAACGATAGAAGGGCAACTGGAGAAATTGATTGGTTTTCCTCCTTGTTTTTCGTCGTCGTCTCATCATCAACAACCACTCGATACCACATGGTGTATTCTTTGTTCCCACCATACAGATAAACCACACTCTTCTCCATGTTCTTTCTTTCTCTATTGATGGCTTGGTTACTCATTAAAGTTATGCACGCATGAATAATACAAATATAAATACTGGATGTATAATGTATTAGTTATGTTGGTATTATTAGGATTAAGGTTCTTGTGGGTCAGGTCGATGGACGTTATGCAGGTATTAATAGGGTTAGGTTTCTTGTGGGTTAGGTCGATGGTTGTTCGTTACTGATTAGAGTTATGCTAGTATTAATAATGTAGCTATTAATATGAGAAGTATTAGTTATGCAGGTATTATTAGGGCTAGGGTTCTTGTGGGTTAGGTTATGCATACATTATTAGGGCTAGGGTTCTTGTGGGTTAGGTCGATGATCGTTTGGATACTTATTAGAGCTATGTGCACGAATTAATAATGTAGATGCTAATATGAAATGTATTTGTGGGTTACGTGTATGAGTATATAATCGGGTAGATAAAGGGTAAAAATGTCATTTAACTGAACCGCCTTCTTTTTTCGGGCCTTTATGCCAAAAGACTCTTTATCCAAACTATTTTGTCAAATACCCACAAGTTTTAAATCCTTTGCCAAATATCCACTTAATTCCACCTCACCACCAACTTTTTCAACTTAACAATTTCAGCCCCAACCTTTATAATAATTCACTTTAACCCAATACTTCCAACTTAATAAATTCACCCACAAGTTTCTAATAATACACTTCAACCCACTCCATCATCCACCACTATATATATAAAATAATATCTAGGTTTCCAAAAATATTAAAAAAATAATTTCAAAAGCTAAAAATAGAGAGTGATTATTTTTCCCACCAAAAAGCTTCGATTCTGGCCACTTTTCCGGCGTTACTTTTCGGCGATCAGCTGTAAATTAGTCCACAAACATCATAAGCTTGTCCATTGCATCCATTGTTACCCCATTTGTTTCCTATCTTCTCAAACACACTTTCCACCATTGTTAAAAAGCTTTAAATCACTCTCATTACTCAAAACCACTTTAGAAAGTGCATTACAACAGCTCAGGCGACTTCAAGTTCATTTCTTTATTCCATAGACCCAACAATCATTGATTACAAGCAATATTTGCAATTTTAAGTATTTGTATGGAAATCTGCGCAGTCATCGACCCGTCCTCGCCAGTGATCGACCGTGCATACAACACGACATAGACCATAAGCATAATCTACCATCGATCGAAGCTTAATTCTAGGATGTCTATTATAGAATTTGTTCTGGTTTCTGGTGATTTCATGGGAGAATGGGTGGAGACTTCGCAATGTTGGAAATGGACATCATTTACCAAGGTGACAATTCCCATTCTTGTTTGCCGCAACAGTTCGTATGACGAATTTGTTGCAAGTGTAATGCAGAGCGGGGATCTAGATTACGCGTCGAGCGATGTGGTGATTAGTTATGTAATACATTCGAGGGAAAAGGTGAATCCTACGATCATAAATAGCGATGTACGTGTGCTGACGTACATAATGGATACTGATGCAGATGGCTTTAGGCCAATTTTGAGGATAAATGTGGTTGAGAGGTCCTTTGAAGGACCGCTGAATTCATCAGCACCCCCACCGCAACGCCTGGAAGTTGATGATGATTTGATCGACGACGATTTGAATGATTACGAGAACGATGTCGATGATACAATTAATATGGAAGATTATTCTATGCATACGGAAGACTTTTCATTGGATTCGCAAGATAATGAAGAAGTTCGTGAAACAGAATCATAAGTAGGACACTCCTTCACCGACGAAACCAATTTCTGTTATGGTCAAACATTCGCCGATAAAAAAGAGCTGAAAATGCAACTAAACACAGCAGCGGCAAGGCAGTCTTTTGATTATTATATGGAGAAGAGCTGCACGAAATTGATGAAGGCACAATGCTTATCTCGTGGTTGTGGCTGGCTGTTGCGGGCAAAAAAGTACGACACCCGGACAAATTTTGCATATACAAGTATATTGGGATACACATGTGCGGCGTTGAAAATGCCACCCGCAGGCACAAAAAAGTCTCATCCGAATTGATTGCTTTAGTATGCGTAAATTATTTTCGGGATGATAAGGGTCCAAGCAAAAGAGAAATTCAAAGAATTGTATTTAAGGAGTTGCGTTGCAACGCAAGCTATTGGATGTATTGGAAAGGAAGTGTAGTTGCAAAGAACATCATTCGCGGTATACCGGAGCATGGATATGCTTGCCGGCTTTTTCCCACATGGTGGAGTTATTGAATCCCGGGTCTTCTTACTCTATCATGGTAAACCGGATGGATGGATCGTTCGTTTACTACTTCTTAGCATTCGGAGCTTGCATACGAGGATATGCCCACATGAGAAAGGTAATTACCGTCGATGACACACATTTGTATGGCAAGTACGGGAGCGTTCTGCTGAGTGCCGTTGCACAGGACACCGAAAATCATATATTTCCGATTGCCTTTTGTGTCGTCGATAAAGAGAACGATGCTTCTTGGACCTTCTTCTTTCAGAAGCTGAAGTCTATCATAGAAGATGAACCAGATCTATGCGTCATCTCTGACCGGCACATTAGCATCGCCAATGCCTTCTCCCATGTATACAGTCGTGCACATCACGGACTTTGCATGAGGAACCTGAAAATCTTTGCGTAAATCAACACTGCAGAGAACATCTTTATCTATTCTACGCCGCGGAAAAGGCTTATTCCTTCGATGAGTTTAGAGATAATTTTGTGGAATTGAAGAGTAAATGCCCCGAGGCAGCTCATGTCCTTGAAAATGTGCTTGATTTTAAAAAATGGAGTAGAGCACACTTTCCGGGCAATAGGTACGACGTGATGACCACAAACATCGCCGAGTCGCTCAACTCAATTTTGATGGATGAAAGGGAGTACCCCGTGTCGTACATATTCAATTCAATTGCTAAAAAATTTGGTGAAAAGTTTAGGGAGCGGCATGCATTTATCGGTGGTAAAGAGAACATATTTGTGCCTTCTACGGAAAGGATCCTAAGGGATAATAAGAGTGCGAGCGATTCCTTGTATGTGGGTAATCCAAACGGGGTTCTCGATGAGTATACGGTGTTCGATAATGGCGTTACTGCCAAGGTCAATCTCTTGGAGAGGAGCTGTTCTTGTCAAAAATTTGACGTGGTGAAAATGCCGTGCGAACATGCGATGACAGCTTTGCGAGCAAAGTACGGCGATGGTGAAGATTATGGTAACTTCATCTATGACTACTCTTCGCCAATTTATAAAGATGAAAGTTACCTCCTCGCATACTCGGAAGCAATTAACGTGGTCCTTTTGGAGGCTGAATGGACTGTGCCACAGAAATTGGTAGACACTAAAATTTCTCCACCCCTGTATGATCCCAAACTCGGAAGGAAGAAATTCAAATGCACTAAGGGCGTCGGTGAGACATTCAAGTCCAAAAGGAGGAATAAGTGTTCAATATGCAAGAAATCCGGACACAAAAGAACCACGTGTAGAATGGGAATCAAATCATAAATAGGCTTTTTTTAGCTTCAGTTGTCTACGATAGACTCTCTATAGTCTACAGTATATATAATATATGGTCTATAAAATATTATGTATTGATTATATTATTGCTGATCTAACACGTTATGTTGGTCATTTCCCCGGCTTATCTCTCCAATCAATGCAATGAATCATTATTTCCCTTGTTTCCCGTTCCAATTTATTAAAAAGCTGCACAAAACGTCTCTTCACGAGGAAAAACAGCTGGTATACGCATACAAAATATTTTCTCTTGTCAGACACATCGACCTACCATTGGGTGGATATATGAACGGACTCAATCTACAGGTTTATAAGTACAGGCCCTTTTTCTACGCAACCCTTCAGTTTTTCCTAAACCAAAAATATTAGAAATCGTCTCTTCTTTCTCTTCTTCTTCTTCACCCAAATAAAAAAAATACCTCCAAGAAGGATACCCCTGCGCCCCATCAGACGTGTTCCTCCGAGGCACTACGACCTCCTCCTCCTAAGGAATGATTTGGACCGGCTTTTCTACAGGCTGGGTCAAGACCACATCTACCTGGAGCGGGAGCTCCATCGAATTGCTCGTTTCTTGAGGGCAATTCTGGAAAGGCTCGGAATGGAAGGCCCTGACTACATCACCCCCCACCATCCTCATAATTTAGTTTAAATGTTTTATTTTAGTATATGTTTTTAAGTTTTTTTGATTTGTTCATTGCTGAAGAAGCTTTCTTTGTAGGATCTTGTTAGAAGAAAGCTTCTTTCATTTTCCCCTTTTTGATGTAAATTTTATTATGTAATGCAATGAACAATTTTAATACAACTATGTTTCAGTTTCTTTTAACATTGTGTGTTTGCCATCTTTGTTCCGATCCCTTGTTTGAAAACTCAAATCAAATATGTCTGCCTTTTCAAGTTACAGTATTGTGGCTTGACTAATTTCCTGAAAAGTAAAATCTAATGTTTAGATTTTATACAAAGTATTTCGTCGACTGTACATATTAGTCAATCGTAGACTACATGAATCGATGTATCATCGGATAAATTAAAATAAATAATAACAGATTTTCAAAAAATAATTTAATTTTAAAAGATTTAAATAGATTATCACATGTTATGTGGCTGGTGGAAGAAAATAATTAAATTAAAAATGATTTAAATAGATAATCACACGTTTTGGGAATTATGAAAGACAATTATTAAATTAAAAAAAAATTAAATAAATAATAATAACATGTATTTTGGGCTGGTGGAGGAAAATAATTAAATATAATATGATTTAAATGAATAATCACATGTTTTGTGGCTGGTGGAAGAAAATAATTTAATTAAAAAGGATTTAAATAGATGATGTTGGACTGGTGGTGACACTTAATAGACCATCGTATATCATGCACTATGTCCTCCATCGATCAGTCTGGTATATCATAGACTTTCAAATTTATTATCGCATCAACTGATATCATTATTATGCGTAGACCATGGTGATCTATGTACACAGTTATAGACCATCACTTGAATGTAGTTAAAAAATGATTAAATAAATTATAAATAAATGTGTTGTGGATTTCTACACATGTTAAGGAGTGTAAACAAGTCACATAATCATATTAGAGCTTAGACAAATTAGGGAGGGTGAATTAAGAAGTGTGTGGATGGATAGTGGTTGAATGCTCAGTATCGTAAGAGTAATGTTTCTCAAAGCACAAGTATGTATTGAGGATATAAATGTTTTACCACTATCAATTTCACACACTCTTTTGATTTAGGGGTGGTGATGAAAGAAATATGTGGAATGTGTAGGCATCAAATACAATACATATCCTATATACATACTTATGCTTTGTTTAAACATTACTCTTACGATATTGAGCATTCAACCACTACCCATCCACACACTTCTTAATTCACCCTCTCTAATTTGTCTAAGCTCTAATATGATTATGTGACTTGTTTACACCCCTTCACATGTGTAGAAATCCACATCACATTTATTTATAATTTATTTAATCATTTTTTAACTACATCTAAGTGATGGTCTATAACCTTGTACATAGATCATCGTGGTCTATGCCTAATCATGATATCAGTCGACACGATAATAAATGTGTAAGTCTACGATAGACTATATTGATCGATGGATGACATGATCTACGGCGGTCTATTAAGTGTCATCACCAGTCCAAGATCATCTATTTAAATCATTTTTAATGTAATTATCTTCTTCCACCGACCCCAAGACATGTGATTATCCATTTAAATCATATTATATTTAACTATTTTCTTCCACCAGCCCCAAAACATGTTACTATTATTTTTTTTTTTTTAAATTTAATTATTTATTTTTTAACTACCTCCACGTCATGGTCTATAGATGTGTACATAGATCACGGTAGTCTACGCATAATCAGGATATCAGTCGATGCACTAATAAAGATGTAAATCTATGGTAAACTATACAAATCGATGGCTGACATAGGTCATGATCTATGACAGTCTATTTAGTGTCACCACCAGTTCAAAAGAGAAAAATTACTTTTCCAACGATAAAAAACGGCTACTTTTGTAAGCCATCAGTGTGAACACTTTGTTTTTATTTCATATATAAGGTGTACATCCCTCCTTATTTTATTTCATCAACTTTATTTTGTTTTTAAAAATTCTACAATGTCACAAGCATCTCAATCATCCAATTCTAAAAATACTCTAATTTGTCATTGTGGGAATGCAACTGTCTTGAGGACGTCACGCACAGATTCAAATTTAGGTCATAAATTTTATAATTGTGCAATTGCAAAGGTGAGGTGTGCGTGTTTTTTTTTTAAAAAGTTAAGTTAATGGTTATTTAATTATTATTTTTTTCTAGGATAATGGCGCATGTTCGTTTTTCAAATGGCTTGATGAGCTATCACCTCCATCCAGTCCATCAACGTTTATTTCGGGACTCAAGACATCAAATTTTCAAGGCTTGGAAAAATTTAATCTACTACAAAGGCTCCAACAATGCGAAGAAAATAAAGATTTTCTCATGACTTTGTTCAAAGAAGACGAAGAACAGAGGGATCACTTTAAACTATTGCTACATGACACCCAAATAGAGAGGGGTCAACTAAAACAAAAATTGATTTTGACCGAAGAAAGAGAGAATGTCCTAAAAATGATGTTATGTGCTATAATGCTAGTATTCGTTCTTTGGAAAAGTGTAACATGGATGTAGTGATATTGAATAAATAGTAATAGTTCTACTTATGTATAATGTTAAATACTATTTTTGATAGAACCATAGTCAATTAAACAACACGTCAACTTAAATTCGACCAGCAGGGTAATGATAGACTATGCATACGGTATATGGAATATTAAGTATGCATTCTATGATATCAAGCATACAATGTACCAACTATGACCACACCCTACATATTCAAATTCCATGCCACAAATCAGTTTGATAGAAACAGATTCAGCTCAGAATCATAACAAGTTTCATAAAATAAAAGAATAATTGTCATATCCTACCACCAGATCCTTCAAACTTCATATTTGTGAAATAAAAAAAAATTGTAATATCCTAACAACTCATCATTTAACAACAAATTAAACATCTTAGCATTTAAATGTCTCTTTCCCTAAGTTCCTCATAAACACAAGTGTTACTGTTGATTTCATCAACAATGTCCATGACCACATCTGTTTGGATAGCTTCAACTTCTTTTTTCTCAACAATTGTAGCTGTTTCTTCATTCTCATCTTCTTCTCCTTATTTTTCAGCATGTGCATCAACTGCTGCTTCTTCAGTTTCCTTTTTTTCCACATCTTCTTTTCTTACTCCACCTGCAGCAGCTGTTTCTTCCTCAGATTCAGCAGCTTTTTCTTCCCCAGCTTCTTCTTTTCGTTCACCTGCTGCTTCTTGCTCAACTTCTTCTTTGTCAGCTTTGTCAGCTTCTTCTTCAATAGTTTTTCCTTTTTCCGCGCCTTGTTGTTCATCTGCTACCGCTTCTTTCTCTTCTACTGCTGCTGCTACTTTTTCACCTTCTTCTTGGCTCTTATCTTCTTCACCATCCTTCTTTTCTTCTCCTTTTTACTCTTCTGCCACAACAACGGCCAACTCATCCATTTTGCTCTTTTTTTCTCCTTCTTCATTCCTTTCCGATTCATGCACATGCACTATTTCATAATATTACAAAGTGTTACTGATATTTAAAGCTGAATATTCATTAACAACATCAATTAATGAATGAAGTTACCTCGCTCATGTTTTCGCTTATCGTTTTCTTTTTTCTTCATTATTTTCTCTTTGATATAGGCAGCAATATCTAACACCGCTTCCTCGAGCGCAGCCACACGCTTATGAAGATCCCCAGGGGATGAGGTTTCCACTGTATCTTTGGAGGTGCTTGAAGAATCATCATCACCAACACGTACTCCAACGGAGTTACCACCCAAATCCCCATCATCATCACTGTCCTCATTTGAAGTGAGGACAGTCACCCCTTCTAACTCTTTCTTCAAGCCATCGAGGATGTTATTCTTCACCTCATTCGTATATGGCTCAAACGTAATCATGTAATCCATCTTCGTCTCACGAACAGTAGGGATGATGTACGGGTGCACGTTCTACCAAATATTAATTAACAATTATATAACATTCGATAAAACGGTACTATTATTGCATTATAGAAAATAAGTATATACCTCGGTAACTTTTCCTTTATACTTGAATGGGTTGCCTTCGATTATCTTGTCACTTTTTGAAGTGTGCCATCTGAGGATGCGGGGGATGGGTAAGGGCTCATCTATTGATTTTCCAGCAAATTCTCCAAGATGAGGAAAGGCCTCATAGATCCAAATCTGTAAGCAGTAAAGCAGTGAAAAAAATAACTATGAGTCTATGACATAGTATAAATAAAATGATAATCTACGATAAAGTCACTAAAGGGTTTATGGTAGATACCATGTATGCCCAGGGAAATCCGAATAGAGCATATGATGCCTTCTGCTTCTCATCAAATACTTCCTTCTGCTTCTTCAGGTCATTTTTCTTCTTTAGATAGTCCATGGTCAGTTGAAATGTCTCTTCCCCCCACGGATACTTCTCGAAGAAACTTAAAGATTCGAACATTCGAATCAGTTTTGTGTCGACAACCTTCGTCGAATCTTTCACAAGCAACATGGTGTGCAAGAACCATAGTAGACAACACTTGAACTTCTGGTCCTAGTTCAGCTTATTCCCTCTGAACAGGTGTAACAAGTTGGCCACCGTGATGTTTTTGTTTTTTGTCACCTTAAAACAAAAATTGTCCCCTTTGCTAACACCTTCTTCATTTTTGATTCACTGGGGCATAATGAGCAGTTCAGCCCCGTGATCAAACAAAACTCTTTCAAGCCAAAATAGGCAGGCTTGTTGTTAATGCAGAACCACATCTCATGACGCATCTTATCATTCTTAACACGTCGCAACAACAAATAATGGACCAACTGCCCATTGAACTTGAGATGTTTCGACAGGTTTCTCAGGTGTCCAAAATAGGACCGCTTGAATCTTTTCTTCAACTCTTGGTCAATAAAAATTTGCTTAAATTCTCGATAAGAAGCCATTCTTGATCTGACCGATATGTTTGCCGGGAAAGATCCGACCTCGTCAATTATCGTTCGAAGGTCATACCACTCCACGAAAATGCACTTTGAAAGATATGACACGGACAATGAATCATTATACCCATCATCACTATTACTCCCACTTCCCTCGCACTCTTCACTGTCACCACTGACACTCCGCTTAGCAACATCTTTACTAGAATCGACGTAGTCGCTTATCTCCTTTAACTCCGAATCTGATTCGGACACCGACTCTTCAATTTTCTTTCTTTTTGACACTTTTTCAACCGTCACAGCTCTTCTTTTTCTACTACTACCAGCGGTATCGTCTTTCTATTTAGGAATAATATTTTTTCTACCCATTTTCAACACAGTCTACACCTAAAGAACAAATCTCCCATTTTCAGTTCATAGACCACAAGTCTATCAATAGAAATAACTCAATGATCAAATGAACCACCCCCCCCCCCCCCCCCCAAAAAAAAAAGAAAATTAACAAACACCCCACCATTAAATAGTTCACTACACAAACATACAATAATTGAACCAAAATCGAACATGCAAAATATCAAAACACAACAATTGCTAAAAATCAAACTAGTGCACCTAAACAAACTAATTAGCTATTAATATTTCAATTTTCACTATTTCAGCAATCATGTTTTAAAAGAATTTCATATGTCTGAAAATTGAAATATATCTAGGGCATTCTCATTTCATAGACCATGGTTCTACGAATAGACCGCGGGTCTACGGACAAAAACAGGACGCTTTTCAAATCAAAATGCCAAAATAACTCTTCAAACAACAATTATACCACCATTCAACACTTTGTTGCTAAAAATAAACACGATTAAATCAAAACACCAAATTCAAAAAAAATAATCTTACATCACTGCCAATCGATTAGCAAAAAGAAAAATTATTTAAATGGATCTAGAAATGATCGAAACTCGATTTTAACTAACCTTGCGAAGCAACAACGCCCCCTTAGCAGCTGCAGATGAAGAACGTACGAAAATGACGTTTTTGGGAGAAGTTGTTTGAAAGTGGGAGTTGGGAATTGAAGATGAGAGAGAGAGGGATTTTTTTTTAGATATTGGAAAAAGGAGGAGGTTAGGTGTATTATATTAAATTTGTAAAGTTGTATAAATGCCCTTGGCCCATGTGTGGGCCTCACTTTTTCCACTTTTTACATCCTAAACCTAAAAAATAAATCAAAAAGAAATTAAGTGGGTATTTAATAAAATAATTTTGCAAAAGTTCTTCTCTGCCAATTACTCCCTTCTTTTTCTTCAGTTCCTTTTATAACACGTCTTTCTATTCATGGTAGTATAAGGTACGTATTTAAGAATTTCTTCCATTATCACTTTTTCTTAAAAGGGATTAATATTACTTTTAATCTCTTAAGTTATTGGTAAATTTTTATTTGTGTCATGATGTACTCCATCCATCTCATAATTCACCTTACTAAAACTATGTCTCGAAATGACTTATTTACTTATCAAATTAATAGGAAATTATTATTTTTTATTTTATTCCTACAATATATAATTGAAATCTTATTGTATCTATTAATTGAACCAGGTTGATTCATCTGTTTTATCTCTGTATATTTGTCTGCTGTAGTATATAGCTTGGACCAACTTTGATTTCAGTCACCTCAACATGGTGATTTCAATCCAAATTTAGAAAATTATTATATATTATTTTATTTCTTTTGTACATCTAGGTAAATCTTTAGTATATAATCTCTAACATCTTGTAACTTATTTAGGAGCGTAACTTAACTTATTTAGAAGTGTATCTCTTTAGTATTTTGTATGTTAATTAAACTTCTAATTTTGAAGCCGGTTAAGTGTTACTTTGGTTTATATCTCTTTAGTATTTTGTATGTTAATTAGACTTCTAATTTTGAAGTCGGTTAATTGTTACTTTGGTTTAGGTTAATTTTATTATTTACTTGTATAAATAGGGTTTTGTACATCAGTTGTATTCATTCAACGGCTCTCTCCCCCCTCCCCCCCTCTCTCCCCACAGTTCTCCAACGGCTCTCTCCCCCCTCCCCCCCTCTCTCCTCTCCCTCTCTCTCCCCCCTCCCCCAGTCCCGTCGCCGTCCCCAGTCTGGCGCCGACCCCAGTCCGGCGCCGACCCCCCGTCACCGTCCCCAGTTCGGCGCCGACCTCCGTCGCCGTCGACGACCTTTGGCGCCACCTTTGGCGCCGCTGACCTCCGGCAGACCATCCCGTCGCCGTCGCCGTCACCATCGCTGAACTTTGGAGCCACCGCAGATCTCCGGCAGACCTTCGGCAGACCCCCAGTCGCCGTCGCCGTCGCCATCGCCGATCTTCGGAGCCAACGCCGACCGCCGGCAGACCCCCCCTCGCTCTCCAGCTCCGGCGCACCCACCAGCCGGACCCATCCCCCCCTTTCCATTGGTTCCAGATTCGGCGAATCCCCACCCGCCAGCTCCGGCCCTGCAGATCCAGCAACCGACGCCCGGTGACTTCTAACCTTTGTTATTTCATTCTATTTCATTATTTATATTGCATTTCATTCTTTATATTTCATGCTTTATATTATGCTAGTATTATTCCCTGTACCTTGATTTGCGTGGAATTTGGGTGAACGTTGTATCTCTTGCTGCTGCTCTGTTTCTATCACCATTTATATGTTTATATGTTCTTATATATTTTTATATTTTCTTATACTTCCTCGTAGTAGTGGTTGTGGGCAGTAATGGTAGGATAGGGTCATGTTCGAGGGGGTTGGGGCGTAGGGTTGTTGTGGGGGCGGGGGATGTGGACAGGGCAGGAGTGGGTGGGAGGCCAAGGTTTGGCCGCGGGAGTGGTTCAGGAGGGCGTGTGGATAGTGATGGTAGGCTGAGGGTTGGGTCTTGGAATATAGGGACCCTTCAGGGTAAGTCCATAGAGTTGGTAAAGATCCTTAGGAAGAGGAGGATCAATATTGCGTGTGTCCAAGAGACCAAGTGGGTAGGGTCTAAGGCTAGGGATGTAGATGGTTACAAGATGTGGTACTCTGGGAGCGAGAGGCGCAGGAATGGAGTTGGCATCTTAGTAGATGAAGAGCTTAGAGGTCAGGTCGTAGAGGTGAAGAGGATCAACGATAGGTTGATGACTATTAAGTTGGTCATCCAAGGGTTTACCCTGAACGTGTGTAGTGCCTATGCGCCCCACGTGGGCTCGTAGGGGGAGGAGAAAATGCGGTTTTGGGAGGCTTTGGAGGAGGTGGTGAGAGGCATGCCTAGCGAGGAGAAGATTGTTGTAGCAGGGGATTTCAACGGGCACATCGGGGTGTTACCGGGAGGCTTTGGTGATGTGCATGGTGGTTTTGGTTTTGGAGACAGAAATGAAGAGGGGACTACTCTATTGGAGTTTGCGAGGTCCTTTGGGCTGGCGGTGGTGAACTCGGGCTTTCCGAAGAAGGACGATCACTTGATCACCTTTTGAAGTGCGTTAGCCAGGACCCAGATTGACTTTTTGTTGCTTCGGAAAGGGGATAGGGTGCTGTGTAAGGACTGTAAGGTTATCCCGAGTGAGAATCTTTCGACCCAGCATAGGCTCTTGGTTATGGATTTGGGTATAAAGAAGAATAGAAGGAGGAGATGTACGGAGGGTAGACCTAGAATTAAGTGGGGCGGCTTGACGCCAGTGAAGGCATGAGAGATAGGGGAGAAGTTGGCGGGAATGGGGGTGTGGGAGTGTAGGGGGGACGTGGATAGTATGTGGGATAGGGCGGCGAGGTGCATCAGGGAGTATGCATCTGAGGTGTTGGGTGTTTCTAGGGGTTGTGCCGGGCACCATCGGGGGGATTGGTGGTGGAATGAAGAGGTAGAGAAGAAAGTGGGGACCAAGAAAGGGGCGTATGCTAAGTTAGTTGAGAGTAAGGATGAAGAAGAGAAGCGGGTAAACAGGAAGGAGTACAAGATAGCTAGGAAGGAGGCTAAGTCAGCTGTCACGACAGCTAAGACGGCCGCCTTTGAGAGCTTGTATGCAGGGTTACAGGGGAAAGGAGGGGAGAAAAAGTTGTTTAGACTCGCTAAGGCTAGGGAGAGGAAGGGGCGTGACCTCGACCTGGTGAGGTGCATTAAGGGGGAGGACGGTAGAGTGTTGGTGGAGGACGTCCACATTAAGGATAGATGGTAGTCGTACTTTCATAGGCTCTTGAATGACGAAGGGGATAGAGCTATTGAGCTAGGGGAACTGGAGCACTCAGAGGAGTGTCGGGATTTTAGTTATTGTAGACGTTTTAGGGTAGAAGAGGTTAGAGAGGCTGTTCGCAGGATGCGAAGGGGTAGGGCGACGGGGCCGGATGAGATACCGGTGGAGTTTTGGAAGTTCGTTGGAGAGGCTGGTGTAAGGTGGTTGACTGGTTTGTTCAACGAAATCTTCAAGACGGCAAAGATGCCCGAGGCCTGGAGGTGGAGTACCATGATCCCTCTCTATAAGAATAAGGGGGACATCCAGAGTTGCAATAACTATAGGGGGATTAAGTTATTGAGTCACTCTATGAAGATTTGGGAGAGAGTGGTCGAGGTGAGGCTGAGACAGATATTGTCTATTTCGGTAAACCAGTTTGGGTTTATGCCTGGCCGTTCGACGACGGAGGCAATTCACTTGGTACGGAGGCTGGTGGAACAGTATAGGGAAAGGAAGAAGGACCTGCACATGGTGTTTATCGTCCTGGAGAAGGCATACGACAAAGTTCCCAGAGAGGTGCTTTGGAGGTGCTTGGAGGTGAGTGGAGTCCCGCAGGCATACATCAGAGCAATTAAGGACATGTATGAGGGAGCAAAAACTCAGGTGCGGACGGCGGGAGGAGACTCAGAGCATTTCTCTGTCTTGACAGGATTGCATCAGGGATCTACTCTTAGTCCCTTTTTGTTTGCTTTGGTGATGGATGTGTTGACGCGGCGTATTCAAGGGGAGGTACCGTGGTGTATGCTTTTTGCGGATGATATAGTTCTGATTGACGAGACTCGAGGGGGTGTGAATGATAAATTAGAGGTGTGGAGACAAACCCTTGAGTCTAAAGGGTTCAGGTTGAGCAGAAGCAAGACTGAGTATTTGGAATGCAAGTTTAATGACGTAAGGCTGGAGGATGAGGTGGTAGTGAAGTTGGATTCACAGGTGGTATGTAAGAGGGATAGTTTCAAGTATCTCGGGTCCGTGATCCAGGGGAACGGGGAGATTGACGAGGATGTCTCGCACCGTATTGGGGCGGGTTGGATGAAGTGGAAGCTCGCGTCGGGGGTGTTATGTGATAAGAAGGTGCCGCCCAAGCTTAAGGGCAAATTCTACAGGGTGGAAGTCCGTCCGGCCATGTTGTATGGAGCGGAATGTTGGCCAGTTAAGAATTCCCACATCCAAAAAATGAAGGTGGCAGAGATGCGGATGTTGCGCCGGATGTGCGGGCTGACTAGGGGGGATAGAGTTCGGAATGAGATTATCAGGGAGAAGGTTGGTGTGACTCCAGTGGAGTGCAAGATGCGGGAAGTCCGATTGAGCTGGTTCGGACACGTGAAGAGGAGGGGCATGGATGCCCCAGTTCGTAGGTGTGAGAGGCTAGCGTTGGATGGTTTTAGGCGAGGTAGGGGTAGGCTGAAGAAGTACTGGGGTGAGGTGATTAGGCGGGACATGGAGCAGTTACAGCTCACCGAGGACATGACCCTAGATAGGAAGGTCCGGAGAACGCGAATTAGGGCAGAGGACTAGGGCCAGTTCGGGTCACTAGTGTAGGGAATTACTTGCTGGGGGTACGAATATGGGTGCTTTCCTCTGTTTTCTTTTCTTCTACGTATGGCTGCCGTATCTATGTTATGGATGTTATGTTATGTACTCATGTACTCTTGTAACCTTGTTCGGTGCTTCACTTTGTATTTGTATTTGTGTGGTATCTGGTGTTTTGTGTCTTCAGCCGGGGGTCTATCGGAAACAGCCTTTCTACTTCTTTAGAGGTAGAGGTATGGACTGCGTACATCTAACCCCCCCAGACCCCACCAGGTGGGAATACACTGGGTTTGTTGTTGTTGTTGTTGTATTCAATTTTATCATTGAATCAATTCAATTATTCAATGCATTCAAATTATCCAAGTTATTCAATTCAATTATCATTAATTCGTTCAAATTATTCAATTCAATCATTCATTCAAATTTAATTCATTCATTCAAATTCAATTCTTCTTATTTATGATTTCTTAATGAATGTGCAAAAGTAAAAACAATCAACTAATATGAAATGGAGAGAGTATGACTTTAGTATTATTCCTGTCCTTCTTTACTTGTCTCCTATTTACTTGACATACACCTTAAAAAAACAATAAATAATACAAGTAACTTAATTTACTAGTTCATTATTTAAATATAATAACTTTAGCGCCTTGTTAAGTATATTAATCATTAGGCACCAAATTTATTTAATAATAACGATAAAATGGATCAAAATGATAAATTATTCATTGATTTTTAAAGTTGGCGTATATTATTGAACATTATTCATTAACATAGTGAACAGTTATTTATTATTCCAAGGCTCCCCCTTCAGGTCCAACATTATACTTCTTCCCAACAAAGCTAGCTGTACACATAGATCGACTCCCGATAGCATAGTTTTGGGTACCTATGCATGCAAGTAGAGGGGTGGTTGTGATCCATTTATCACTTGTATTTCCCTCCCCCAACATATATTCACAAAACCAAGAGATGAGGAAGAAAGATTGATCAATGTGTTTACAAAAGAGCTTAAGCCTCTCTATATAGGCAAGCCTGATAGAATTTGCACGTGATCAGCCTACCGGGCAGCCGTGTGTTATGTCCGGCCGAATCAGACAGTCATCAACAAGATGAAAATTCAGATAGTCAACCAAACTAAGATTTCCCTTATGTGCTAGTCTATAAAGTTAACTACGTGCATCCAGAAACTACTGACGCGTATATATGTCCTTTAACGTGGTCTGGACTGATATCTATGCCCTCCATCTTTAGACTATTATAAAATATAACAGGTAGACACACACTTACTGCATGACAAATTGTGTGAGATTTGCCATGTATGACACTTGTGTATATATGTCCTTTAATGTGGCCTCAACTGATATCTGTGCCCTCCATCTTTGGATTATTATAAGTAAAACAGGTAAGCACGTACCTACGTGCTGCATGACAAATTGTGTGTATGACACGTGTGCCTACTTTATCGTAGTACATTCATCCTCTTGAAATATAAATCTTGAACCCGTTTATTATAGTATATTCATCCTCTTGAAATGCACTGATGAATAATGAATCCAATCCAACTAATGGTGAGTACTGTTTTTGCAGTTGCAATGGGAAGGAGATGCAGGATCTATCACCATTAATGTTACTGTGTATAAATTCATTCAATGCAAAAAGAAAGGTTTCAGATATATATTACTCCATATAAGAACTAGTTGCCTTTTTGTTGTTTCTAGACATAACCAATACCACCTTACTTGATTAGAAAAGGCTGTCGAAATTATCTTTAGAATTGGAAGGATGAAGAGGAGGTTCAACATCCTGTAATGAAAAAGGATGTTCAACATCTCTTTCTACATTGCAAAATTTCAAAATACCATTTGTTTGGATTATATGGAATGAAAGAAACACTAAAACATTCACCCCTAGCTTAAGTACCTTGCGCCAAATAAAGATATTTCTACAATTCAAACAATATGGACATTACTCTCAGACGAAGCCAAAGGCTTACCCAGTACCGTGCAATTGGTTCGCCTGGGGCCATATGTGTAACAATGTAATATTTGTATATTATTTGAATATTATGCAACAATGTTAAATTCCAAAACCTATTACTAGAGGTAAAGATGTATAAAATAGTGTTGGAACCTTGAAGATGAATGACAATATGAATGAAATAAGTTGAATTTGATTCAAACACTTGATGATAAGGGAAAACAAGTTGAGTTGAAAAAGGAGTCCTATGTGAAGAAGGAGTTTCACTTCTAAGCATATCCTTAAGAGTCCTATGTGTGGGAGGAGAAAGATTCTGATAAATTAATATGTGATGATTTAAAGAATTGGAATTTGACTACAACACTAAGGGACAAGAGTTGGAATTGAAGAAGGAGTCTCACTTGAAGTAAAACTCTATCCAATGAGAGTTTTGATTAGAAGAGGAGTTTGAAATAAAGAATGACTCTTTGGAGAGTTGTGCTTAAATAAAAGATGGAGCAGCCAGAATAATTCACGCACTTAAAAAGCAGAAAATCTCAATCGACAGATTGACTTCACGAAGTGCTACTCAATCACTGAAGAAACACGTTGAAGAACCTGGTCCTCAGTACAGAATCAAACTAAGAGTTTTAGCGTTGACTTTTAGAGTTGTTCATTGTGTTTGAGCTATTCATGTAATATTAATTTCAGTGTATTATAAACTGAATTAGGAGCTAGTCTTCGAGTTGGGGAATACTCAGAGACTTTGGGAACACATACCTTGGGAGGTTTGTGTGTAGTTAGGAATTAGAGTTTATAATTCCTAGTTGTTGAGTTATAGGGATTAGAGTTTATAATTCCTAGTTGTTGAGTTATAGGAATTAGAGTTTATAATTCCTATTTGTTGGTTACAAGAGTTTTGTAATCAGTCGTTGTTGAGGCTCAGAGTTTTTTATTGAAGTTAGGGTTAAATCCTGTAGAGGTGCAGGTCGTGGTTCTTTACACCTTTTGAGCCGAGTGTTTTCCACGTAAAAATCATTGTGTTCTTTACTTTCTGTTTACTGCTTCCTTGAAACACGTCAGGCAACACGTTCCATCGATAAGCAAAAGTTAGGCGAAAATAAGAAAATCAGTAGGGCACGAATTCTTAACAAATGGTATTAGAGCGAGGTTGTCTTAAAAAGGGCTAGCACCTCAGACAAAGATCAATATGATGAATTACGCACCACCTACCGGTCACAGTGAAGGTCAATCCACTTTTAGACCTCCACTCTTTGATGGTTCTCACTTCATTTGGTGGAAAGCCAGGGTGAAAACATTTATTCAAGGGGAAGACTACGAGTTATGGGATAGGATTACTGATGGTCCTACTATTCCAATAAAGTTAGAAGATGGGAAACAGGTCAAGAAAGTAAGAAGTGAATTCACTCCTCATGACTTCTTGGCATTAAAGAAAAATGCTAAGTCAAAAATATTTTGGTCTGTTGATTAGGACCTGCTGAATACAACAGGGTATCAATATGCACCACTGCTAAGCAAATTTGGGATGCTCTAGTAAATGCTCATGAAGGCACATCTCAAGTAAGAAAATTCAGAATTTCTCTTCTTTTCACTGAGTATGAGGCATTTAAGATGAAGGAGAATGAAACCTTGCATGAGATGATAACAAGGCTTACTGCCTTAACAAATGACCTGACCTCCTTAGGAAAAAATATTTCTGAAGAAGAACAAGTCGAGAAGGTATTGAGGGTATTACCAAAATCAAAGTGGAATGTTAAGGTGACTGCGATCAGGGAGGCAAATAAGGATCTTGCAGGCATGACCCTGGATGAATTAGTGGGGAATTTAAGAACTTATGAAATAGAAATTGATGGAACTAAAGTGCTAGAATCCCCAGAGGATACCTTAGCTCTAAAGGTATCTTACAGTGATGAAGAAATTGAACTTGATTAAGAACAAGTTGCCTTTATAGCTAAGAACTTCAGCAAATTCTTCAAAAAGAAAAAGGGAACAGGTAGTAAGAAATGGTCAAATGACAATCTAAATATGTAACACCCCGTAAATTTTTTTCGTACACTTATCGCGATTATATGGAGTCCTAAAGACTTGCGTATGGGTTAAATTAAGTTTATGGTGTTCGGAAGTATCCCGTCAATAGTTGTATGAGTAGGTATTGGAATAAGCTTTCCAACGATATAAAGTTTGCCCAAAACAGAGGAGTATTTCATATAAGCGAGCACGTTCGAAATTTCAAATCGGTGGCCGGGAAGCCTGTGAACAGTGATTCTGCAGGAAAATTTCTGCAGCTAGGCACACCAACTTGAGACGATCATAACTCCTTGTGCAAACGGAACTGTGTGGGCTGCTGTATATAGACGAAAAGCTCCGAGAGTCTTCTTTCTAATGAAATTGGTTTCATTCAAATCCAACATCTGAGTAAGGAGTTATACTCATTTTATTTCAGCCTCTCAAAACAGATTTTTGTGAACAGTAAATTAGCAGGAAAATACTGAGGCCTGCCAGTTTTTGGGTCAACTTTGAACGATCATAACTTCATCAATATAATGATCTGGGCGATACACTATATATCAATAGAAAGATCTCTGAGTCTTCTTTCTAATGCAATTGGTTTCATCCAAATCCAACATCTGCGTAAGGAGTTATACGCGTTTTACTTCAGCCTCTCAAAACAGATTTTTAGGGTCAACTTCAAACGATCCTAACTCCTTGTACAGGACGAACTGGGTGGCCTAATTTATATGAAATGAAAGACCTCTTAATTATCTTTACAATGATACCAATTTCACCCAAATCCGATATCGGAGCAAAGAGTTATGATCGATTTACTTCAGCCTGTCAAAACTGTCCACTGGGGACAGATTCGGGATTTATTTCAATTTTTAGGGCACAATGGTCATTTTCTATTTGGACGAAAATTTGGTCTTAAAAACCTGCACTTAGCCTTAATTTTATCAGATTTTATCCAAATTTTAGGAAAGGTGGGAACCCTAACCAATTTCAACCCCAAATATTTTGTGATTCAACCGTAGAAAATTCAAATTGGTTCCGTAGTTGTGTTCACCATCTCGGAAGCTTCAAGAAGCACCCCATGGTTATGTAAGGAGGATCATAAATACAAGAGTTCATTGTTAAGGTATGAATATTGTTTATTCTTGATTCTTATCCATGAATAAGTATTTATAAAGGATTATGAGTGTTGTCTTGATGTTGGAAGATAACTAGAAACATAGTTATGACTGGTTGTGTATAAATTGTTAGTAGTAAATTATGGAAGTTGCTGTAAATTATGGAAGTTGCTGTATTGGATTATGGAGGATGAATTGTGGTGATATATCATTATATTAGTGGTTATGTATGCCTAGTGATCATGTTGGTATTGGATGGTGATTAAGAAGGGAAATAAAGGCTAAGAGTGATGTTGAGGGATATTTCATGAAAATGCATGATATGTGAATGTAATAAGAGTATAAGAGGATGTATGTAGTACTCTTATTGATGAGCTAAAGGATTATTTCCTAGACATTATTTGGTGAAGTTAATACCTAAATGGTAAGGTTTGGTTGCTAATACTTGTTGCCACAAATGACTTATTGTAGATAAGTGTTCGAAGAGTACGGGAAGTCACTTGTATTGAAGTGGTTATATCAAGGTATGTAAGACATACTCTATCTATTCTTTGGCATGAATAATGACCCATGGCACTCTCAAGTAAGCTTCCAACATTGTCCTACGACACATGACACATAATAACATCATATGATCTTCGACACTACCTATTGAACTTGTTTTCACTTTTAAGATGTCCGGCTAGTCAAAAAAATGTCCATATACTATTGTTGACTCTGAAATGGTTTAATGAGGTATCCATGATTCTCTACATCATCTTCATGATATTGATTACCTATTTACATGTTTTTCCTATTGAGGTATCATGGTTTCAAGTTCAATAAAGTGTGACCACAAAGTAACCAATCTCAAAGATTAATTGAATTAAGAAATGGAATGTCTATATTTTAAATTGATGATATGATGTATTATATTAGTACCACTGATCAGTTGGCCATTGTATTATAAAGATTATGTATATATATGCTATTCCAGGGGTGGTCCCTGATGTATTGTATTAGTACCACTGATCAGTTGGCCATTGTATTATAAAGATTATGTATATATATGCTATTCCAGGGGTGGTCCCTGATGTATTGTATTAGTACCACTGATCAGTTGGCCATTGTATGACTTATGTTATGTATTGATAAGGATTACGGGAAGTAATGATATGCAAGTAATGTGCAGGTATCCCATCAGTTCTTTTAAGTGTGGTCTACTCATACTGTTTATTCACTCGTATCTGGTTTCTGTTGACCTTGTGTATATCATCTTGATACTCACTGCCTTACATACTCAGTACATATTTCCGTACTGACGTCCCTCACGGGGGACCTGCATTCATGCCTGCAGGAATAGGTACTTCAGGTCGTACACCTCCGCAGTAAGAGCCAGGACGTTCTGTTGTTAGTGGTGAGCTCCAGTTGTTTCGGGGCATCCCAAGTCGTCTCTATATGTACTTTTGGTATTTGCATAAAAGTCTTTTGTGGGCGGGAGTTTGTCCCGACCCCAACTCAGTTGTGTATCTATGTAGAGGCTTTTGTAGACATATTGTACAGCCATAGGAGTGTTTGGTTGATAGACGTGATGGCTCTGACGGCCAATTACTGTTTATATATATATATATGCGTGTCTGCTGGGCTGATACAGGTACTGTTTTATTCTATTTACAACGAAGTGCTGCCCAAATTTCTAATTTTCATAAGTAATGTGAATGTGAAAGTATAGGTTATGAACGGGTTCTCCCGGGCCTCCTCGGCTACGGGTGCCAGTCTGCTCCAATGGGATTTGGGGTGTGAGAGAAGTGGTATCAGAGCAGTTTGTCCTAGTGAGTCTACAAAGCCGTGTCTACGTAGAATCTCGTTTATCGGTGTGTTGTGCACCACATCTATAAACAGGAGGCTATTGGACATTTAGGGATTGTTTCCACTCTTTATTTCTTAGATCGTGCAATAGATCCCATATTAGAGATAAAGTCATAATCAATCGCTTAATCCAATTGTTTTTTTTTATTTATTATAGTGACGATGCCGGTTACAAGGAGAAAGAATAAGTGGAAACGAGTAGATGCAGTGGCCGGAGAAGGTACTAGTAAGTCACCACCGGCACAAGTTGAGCAAAGTGAGTCTCAAGCTGAGCATATATCAGGCGCTTCTTCTCCTCCGGAAGGGCCGTCTATTAATGCTGTTGATCGAGATTTGAGGGATGCAGTACAACTTCTGACGCGTATAGTTGCCGGTCAAGTTCAAGGGCAAGCTATTCCTACCACGGGTTCTAGTGGTATGGATAGAGCAGCTAGCCTTCGGACTCAGGATTTTCTGAAATTGGATCCTCCAACTTTTACTGGATCAGATATTAATGAAGACCCGCAGGACTTTGTCGATCAAACCCAAAGGGTTCTAGATGTTATGCATGTATCCGGTAAGGAGATGGTTGAGCTAGCAGCATATAGACTGAAAGGAGAGGCTATATTGTGGTACGAGGATTGGAAACGATCTAGGGGTATTGATGCACCTCCAACTACGTGGGGAGAGTTCAAAAATGCATTTATTGATCATTATCTTCCATTTGAGACTCGTCAGGCCCGTGCAGATCAATTCTTGAATCTTCGTCAGGGTAATATGAGTGTAAGAGAGTATAGTCTTCGATTTAACTCCTTGTCTCGATATGCTTCTAATGTGGTAGCTACTATGGACGACAGAGTTCATCACTATGTGAATAGATTGGAACCATACTTGGTTAGAGATTGTACCATTGCTGCTTTGAACAAGGACATGGATATAGCGAGGATACAAGCTTTCGCTCAGAAGATGGAAGAGCAGAGGCAAAGAAGAAGAACCCAGGAATCAGAAAAAGGATATTCTAAGCGGCCCAGAGCTATAGGGCAGTTTGTGGCATCTCAGGGAGGTTTTAGGCCTTCGTTCTCTCATAGATTGCCTAGCCCGTTATCTTCTTATCCTGCAATTAGTGCTCCACCACAATTTCAAAGGTTCAGAGGTAATCAGTTCGGGCAAAGCAGTGAAAATCAGAGTTCGCGAACAGTGGGGTATCAAGGGCAAGGGAGTATGAGTCAATTGAGACCTCCACGACACCCGTGCCCCATTTGTAGAAAATTTCACTTTGGCGAATGTCAGCTTGGGACGAATAATTGCTTTTGGTGCGGTAAGCCGGGGCATATGGCTAGAGGTTGCCCACGCAGGACCACAGGTAGTATAACACGACCTACCGGATCAGCTGTTGCATCATCTTCGGTGCCTCCTTTGAGTAGGGGTGCACAACCTATGGGTCACGGTAGAGGTGATAGAGGAGCAGCTAGTGCTAGCGGAGCTCAGAACCGTGTGTATGCCCTAGCTGATCGGCAGAATTTAGAGGCTTCTCCAGACGTGGTTACAGGTACGTTGTCCATCTTTGCATTTGATGTGTATGCCTTAATTGATCCTGGTTCTACATTATCGTATGCTACTCCTTTGGTTGCGGGAAGGTTCGGAAGAACACCCGAATTATTAGCCAAGCCATTTGAAGTATCAACGCCAGTGGGGGAATCTCTTATAGCTAGGAATGTTTATCGAAATTGTGTTGTGAATATTTGTGGTCGTGATACTTTGGCCGATCTTGTTGAGTTGGAAATGGTAGATTTTGATGTTATTATGGGCATGGATTGGTTAGCGTCTTGTTATGCTACAGTAGATTGCCGTTCTAAGAAGGTATATTTCCATTTCCCAAATGAGGCAGTCCTTGAATGGAAGGGTAATGTTGGCGCGCCGAGAGGTAGATTTATTTCTTACTTTAAGGCAAGAAAAATGATTTCCAAGGGGTACATATACCATCTGGTTAGAGTAAGGGATGCAGAGGCAGAGCCGCCAACTTTTCAGACCGTTCCGGTTGTGAATGAATTTCCTGATGTATTTCCTGAAGAACTACCAGGTTTACCTCCTGAACGAGAAGTGGAGTTTGGTATTGATTTGTTGCCAGACACACAACCAATCTCAATTCCTCCTTATATAATGGCACCAACAGAGTTACGAGAATTGAAAGAGCAACTGAAAGACTTGCTAGAGAAGGGATTCATCAGGCCTAGTATGTCCCCTTAGGGAGCACCAGTATTGTTTGTGCGTAATAAAGATGGTTCGCTGAGGATGTGTATTGACTATCGGCAATTGAATAAGGTGACTATCAAGAATAAGTACCCCCTTCCCCGAATTGATGATTTATTTGACCAGTTGCAGGGTGCCCAGTGTTTTTCCAAGATTGACTTGAGATCAGGCTATCATCAAGTGAGAGTCAAGGATAAAGATATACCCAAGACAGCTTTCCGAACACGGTATGGTCATTATGAATTCCTGGTTATGTCATTTGGGCTGACAAATGCACCCGCAGTTTTTATGGATCTGATGAATAGGCTGTTTAAGCCGTTTCTAGATGTGTTCGTGATAGTTTTCATAGATGATATTCTGGTCTACTCTAGATCAGAAGAGGACCATGTTAATCACTTAAGGCAGGCATTGCAGATTCTTCGTGATCGTAAGCTGTATGCGAAGTTTTCTAAATGTGAGTTTTGGCTCAAGTCAGTGGCATTTTTGGGCCATATTGTATCCAGTGAAGGCATAAAAGTTGACACTCAGAAGATTGAGGTTGTGAAGAATTGGCCAAGACCCACGACGCCTACGGAGATTCGTAGTTTCCTCGGGTTGGCCGGTTATTATAGAAGGTTTGTTGAAGGTTTTTCTTCTATTTCTGCACCTTTGACTAAGTTGACGCATAAAGCCTCCAAGTTTCAATGGAATGAAGCCTGTGAAAAGAGTTTCCAGGATCTGAAGAGCAAGTTGACTTCTACACCGGTATTGGTACTTCCTGAAGGCACAAAAGGGTATGCAGTGTACTGTGATGCTTCGAGAATTGGCTTAGGATGCGTACTAATGCAACATGGTAGAGTAATAGCCTATGGCTCTAGACAGTTGCGACCTCATGAGAGGAATTATCCCACGCATGATCTTGAGCTAGCTGCAGTTGTATTTGCTTTGAAGATATGGCGCCACTACTTATATGGGGTTCATGTTGACATATATACCGATCATAAGAGCCTGCAATATATCTTCAGTCAGAAAGATCTAAACTTGAGGCAGCGGAGATGGCTTGAATTGTTGAAAGATTATGATGTTGATATCTTGTATCATCCAGGGAAGGCGAATGTGGTGGCGGATGCACTGAGTCGTAAGTCTAAAATGGCATCTATAGAAAAGCAGGGGATTATTAAGGATCTTCACCAACTAGCTAATTTGGGAGTTCGACTTCTCGAAACTCCAGATGAAGAGGTTATTGTACGTAATGCAGCGGAATCTTCATTGATAGCTGAAGTGAAAGAGAAGCAGTATGCAAATCCAATTTTATTGCAGCTTAAGGAGGATGTGCAGAGTGGCACGACAAAGGCATTTGAGCTTACGCGAGAAGGAGTGCTTCAGTGTCAGAATCGTTTATGTGTACCTGATGTAGTTGAGCTAAGAAAGAGAATTATGACAGAAGCACGCTGTTCAAGGTATTCCATCCATCCAGGGTCGATTAAGATGTATCAAGATTTGAAAGCAATATATTGGTGGAATGACATGAAGAGGAATATTGCCGAATTTGTAGCTGAATGTCCGAATTGTCAAAGAGTCAAAGTAGAACACCAGAAACCCGGTGGTTACATGCAATGTATAGATCTTCCAGTCTGGAAGTGGGACAAGATCAATATGGATTTCATCACGGGTTTGCCTCGTACATATCGGAAGTTTGATTCCATATGGGTGATCATTGATAGGCTTACCAAATCTGCGCACTTCTTACCAGTTAAGACAACTTATACGGCGGAAGAGTATGCGAAGTTGTATATTAAGGAGATCGTTCGGTTGCATGGAGTTCCAATTTCCATTATATCCGATCGAGGAGCCCAATTTACCGCGAATTTCTGGAAGTCTTTTCAAAGGAGTTTGGGGACACAAGTAAATCTAAGTACGGCTTTTCATCCTCAAACGGACGGACAAGCGGAACGTACCATCCAGACACTTGAAGACATGCTACGAGCATGTGTATTAGATTTCAAAGGCAACTGGGATGATCACCTACCTCTTATCGAGTTTGCCTACAATAATAGCTATCATTCAAGTATCAAAATGGCACCATATGAAGCATTGTATGGAAGAAAGTGTAGATCGCCAATAGGATGGTTTGAAGCAGGTGATGCGGTCTTATTTGGACCGGATCTTGTTTATCAAGCAATGGAGAAGGTTAAAGTGATCCAACAACGGCTTGCAACAGCTCAAAGTCGACACAAATCTTATGCGGATGTTAGAAGAAGAGGACTTGAGTTTTCTATCGACGATTGGGTATTCTTGAAAGTATCACCAATGAAAGGAGTGATGAGGTTTGGCAAGAAAGGAAAGTTAAGTCCACGATACATAGGTCCGTATAAGATCATTCAAAGATTTGGACAAGTTGCTTATGAGTTAGAGCTACCTAAAGAGCTCTCAGCAGTTCATCCCGTATTTCATGTTTCGATGCTTCGCAAGTACATCGGATATCCATCGCACATCACTACTACGGAAGATGTACAAATTACAAAAGATCTCACTTTTGAAGAAATGCCTATTGCTATTCTTGATCGCCAAATTAAAAAGATAAGGAATAAAGAGATAGCATCGGTAAAAGTACTTTGGAGGAATCAACAAGTTGAGGAGATCACATGGGAAGCCGAGGAAGCGATGAAGATTAAGTACCCTTACCTATTCAACGATGAGGAGGAAGTTCATGAGACGGAAGAAGAACAATAACAAGTAAGTGTTTGTTTTTATGCAAGGATTTTATGATGATGAATATGTTAATTGTAAGCTTGGACATGTCTTAACTGAGTAACTATGCTAACATTCGAGGACGAATGTTCTTAAGAGGGGGATAATGTAACACCCCGTAAATTTTTTTCGTACACTTATCGCGATTATATGGAGTCCTAAAGACTTGCGTATGGGTTAAATTAAGTTTATGGTGTTCGGAAGTATCCCGTCAATAGTTGTATGAGTAGGTATTGGAATAAGCTTTCCAACGATATAAAGTTTGCCCAAAACAGAGGAGTATTTCATATAAGCGAGCACGTTCGAAATTTCAAATCGGTGGCCGGAAGCCTGTGAACAGTGATTCTGCAGGAAAATTTCTGCAGCTAGGCACACCAACTTGAGACGATCATAACTCCTTGTGCAAACGGAACTGTGTGGGCTGCTGTATATAGACGAAAAGCTCCGAGAGTCTTCTTTCTAATGAAATTGGTTTCATTCAAATCCAACATCTGAGTAAGGAGTTATACTCATTTTATTTCAGCCTCTCAAAACAGATTTTTGTGAACAGTAAATTAGCAGGAAAATACTGAGGCCTGCCAGTTTTTGGGTCAACTTTGAACGATCATAACTTCATCAATATAATGATCTGGGCGATACACTATATATCAATAGAAAGATCTCTGAGTCTTCTTTCTAATGCAATTGGTTTCATCCAAATCCAACATCTGCGTAAGGAGTTATACGCGTTTTACTTCAGCCTCTCAAAACAGATTTTTAGGGTCAACTTCAAACGATCCTAACTCCTTGTACAGGACGAACTGGGTGGCCTAATTTATATGAAATGAAAGACCTCTTAATTATCTTTACAATGATACCAATTTCACCCAAATCCGATATTGGAGCAAAGAGTTATGATCGATTTACTTCAGCCTGTCAAAACTGTCCACTGGGGACAGATTCGGGATTTATTTCAATTTTTAGGGCACAATGGTCATTTTCTATTTGGACGAAAATTTGGTCTTAAAAACCTGCACTTAGCCTCAATTTTATCAGATTTTATCCAAATTTTAGGAAAGGTGGGAACCCTAACCAATTTCAACCCCAAATATTTTGTGATTCAACCGTAGAAAATTCAAATTGGTTCCGTAGTTGTGTTCACCATCTCGGAAGCTTCAAGAAGCACCCCATGGTTATGTAAGAAGGATCATAAATACAAGAGTTCATTGTTAAGGTATGAATATTGTTTATTCTTGATTCTTATCCATGAATAAGTATTTATAAAGGATTATGAGTGTTGTCTTGATGTTGGAAGATAACTAGAAACATAGTTATGACTGGTTGTGTATAAATTGTTAGTAGTAAATTATGGAAGTTGCTGTAAATTATGGAAGTTGCTGTATTGGATTATGGAGGATGAATTGTGGTGATATATCATTATATTAGTGGTTATGTATGCCTAGTGATCATGTTGGTATTGGATGGTGATTAAGAAGGGAAATAAAGGCTAAGAGTGATGTTGAGGGATATTTCATGAAAATGCATGATATGTGAATGTAATAAGAGTATAAGAGGATGTATGTAGTACTCTTATTGATGAGCTAAAGGATTATTTCCTAGACATTATTTGGTGAAGTTAATACCTAAATGGTAAGGTTTGGTTGCTAATACTTGTTGCCACAAATGACTTATTGTAGATAAGTGTTCGAAGAGTACGGGAAGTCACTTGTATTGAAGTGGTTATATCAAGGTATGTAAGACATACTCTATCTATTCTTTGGCATGAATAATGACCCATGGCACTCTCAAGTAAGCTTCCAACATTGTCCTACGACACATGACACATAATAACATCATATGATCTTCGACACTACCTATTGAACTTGTTTTCACTTTTAAGATGTCCGGCTAGTCAAAAAAATGTCCATATACTATTGTTGACTCTGAAATGGTTTAATGAGGTATCCATGATTCTCTACATCATCTTCATGATATTGATTACCTATTTACATGTTTTTCCTATTGAGGTATCATGGTTTCAAGTTCAATAAAGTGTGACCACAAAGTAACCAATCTCAAAGATTAATTGAATTAAGAAATGGAATGTCTATATTTTAAATTGATGATATGATGTATTATATTAGTACCACTGATCAGTTGGCCATTGTATTATAAAGATTATGTATATATATGCTATTCCAGGGGTGGTCCCTGATGTATTGTATTAGTACCACTGATCAGTTGGCCATTGTATTATAAAGATTATGTATATATATGCTATTCCAGGGGTGGTCCCTGATGTATTGTATTAGTACCACTGATCAGTTGGCCATTGTATGACTTATGTTATGTATTGATAAGGATTACGGGAAGTAATGATATGCAAGTAATGTGCAGGTATCCCATCAGTTCTTTTAAGTGTGGTCTACTCATACTGTTTATTCACTCGTATCTGGTTTCTGTTGACCTTGTGTATATCATCTTGATACTCACTGCCTTACATACTCAGTACATATTTCCGTACTGACGTCCCTCACGGGGGACCTGCATTTATGTTATATTTGTGGTAACCTTGGACATCCAACCACTGAATGTTCAGTTGCTTCTAAAAGCAGATCTAGCAGTCTAAATCTGGCAAATAAACTATCTCAAACCAAGAAAAGGATAAGTAAACCTGGTCAGAGAAACAAGTCATGTAATCTGTTGCCTGCATGGGCTAGAAGAAATCTGATTCATCCATTTACTCATAAGAAAGGACCCAAGCTTGTCTGGGTATCTAAATTTAACCCCTAATTTATTTTACAGGTGAGAGTGAAAGGAGGCAAACAAAATTTGTACATGGATAAGGCTTGCTCAAGGCATAAGACTAGAAGAAAATAAAGTTTCTTTTACTCACCACATTTAAAGGGGGAATGGATCATTTGAAAGATGGCTAGATTTGTAGTGCTCGTGTAAGGGGGAAGCAAGAGAGGTTTAAAAAAATGAAAAAAGAGAATGACTTTGAAACTGATGTACATGCACAGGAACATGTTGTACCATCTGGTTCAATTGTTGTACAGACTGAGGGCATATTGACAGGGGAACATGTTGTACCACCTGGTTCAACTGTTGTACAGATTAAGGACATATTGACAAGGAGAACAACAAATCAAGAAATTGATGCATCAATAACACCAACACAAGCTGATGATAATTTTGTTGGTAATTTATAAGAATTGGTGTTATCACAAGAATCTTGAGATATCTCATGGGAATTAATGGCTTGAGACTATGGTATTCAAATGAAAGTAATTTCACTCTTGAGGGCTATAAAAATGTTGACTATGTGGGTTACTTAATTGACTGGAGAAGCACCAAATGCACTAAGTAGAGAGCATTTTGAAAGGAATAGGTTAGACTTGGGGATGATTAAAATTGCATGAACTCCCTTCAATGATTGACTAAAATAATCATTTTTCTTTTTAATCTTATTAGCTAAAAAGTTATTCTATTCAGTCTTGCACATTTAGTTGTGTGTTCCAATTCTAGATTTTTGACCTTTTTAACCTAATTTTGTATTAGATTATGCAGAAAAATAGGTACAAGCAAGCAATTGTGACCACAAAGTTCTTATTATCAGGTATGTTCTACACTGACATAAGCATAGGCTATCTAAGTTGAAACAGTTCAGCACACCTGTTCAATTCCACACACTTCATCCTCTCATTGTCTAATAAAGCTAATGAATTGTTGACCAAACTTTCTTTGATTCTCTCCAAATGGGTATGCACAAATGTGTTAATCCTATACCAGAAATTCCTTCTTCTTTCTCAACCAAAATATCAGTTGTGTACCATGGATTTGCCAAGCTTGATCATCAATCACATGCAGCATATGTTTCTGAAGAATAAAAAGGGCCATGTTTTCCCTTTTAGTTCCTAATTGGTAATTTTTTTGGGGTTTCTCAGTCCTAAATCAGGTTTGACTTATAAAAAAAATGATGTTCTTGAACAGATAAATCATGTTGCTCTACCCGTTTCAATAAGGAGGGCTAAGACTCATTTGAGAAAAAAAATCTGAACTAGAAGCTGCATAAGACAGTCATGAAGTTGAATAAGAGGTCTTTAAGGCTAGGATCATGACTTTGAAGCTTGACCTTGATTGATAGAGGGATGAAAATGTTGAAGTCATTCATCAATTGACACAGTTGATATCACCTGTCCCACCTTCCTCATCAGCTCCTCACTATTTGTATCCTTAGTCATGTCCCACTTTTATACCATATTTTTTAATGCTCAATTATTTTGCTTTGTTCAGTACTAGCTTAGGTTTAATGAGGAACATGCTCTTACAATTAAATGGAATGGTTATATTTGCTAAATTGACTCATACTTTTTCTCTCTTTAATACATTACTATGTTGGCTAAAGTCTTTGTCTGATTGTTTTGGTGATTGCCCCAATGGCCATGAATAGCATAACAAATCACTTTGGCTAGTATATTATTGCATTGAAATGGTTTTCGATGATGCCAAAAGGGGAAAGATAAGAGGGTTATGCAGTTTTTATGCAGTGTTTATAACCCATTGACTAACTTATTTCATTCTAGTGTTTTAAACTTTAGTTCCAACAGGTGAAGATGTTTGAATGCACAAAGACAAAAGGTTTGTCATCATAAAAAAGGGGAATTTTTTGGAACCTTGAAGTTTTGATAAATGACAATATGAATGAAACAAGTTGAATTTGATTCAAACACTTGATGATAAGGGAAAATAAGTTGAGTTGAAAAAGGAGCCTATGTGAAGAATGAGTTGCACTTCTAAGCATATCCTTAAAAGTCCTATGTGTGGGAGGAGAAAGATCCTGATAAATTAATATGTGCTGATTTAAAGAATTGGAATTTGACTACAACACCAAGGAGACAAGAGTTGGAATTGAAGAAGGAGTCTCACTTGAAGTAAAACTCTATGCAATGAGAGTTTTGATTAGAAGAGGAGTTTGAAATAAAGAATGACAGTTGTGCTTAAATAGAAGATGCAGCAGCCAGAATAATTCACGCACTTAAAAAGCAGAAAGCCTCAATCGACAGATTGACTTCATGAAGTGCTACTCAATCACTGAAGAAACACGTTGAAGAACCTGGTCCTCAGTACAGAATCCAACTAAGAGTTTTAGCGTTGATTTTTAGAGTTGTTCATTGTGTTTGAGCTATTCATGTAATATTAGTTTCAGTGTGTTATAAACTGAATTAGGAGCTAGTCTTCGAGTTGGGGAAAACTCAGAGACTTTGGGAACACATACCTTGGGAGGTTTGTGAGTAGTTAGGAATTGAAGTTTATAATTCCTAGTTGTTGAGTTATAGGGATTAGAGTTTATAATTCCTAGTTGTTGAGTTATAGGAATTAGAGTTTATAATTCCTATTTGTTGGTTACAAGAGTTTTGTAATCAGTCATTGTTGAGGCTCAGAGTTTTTTATTGAAGTTAGGGTTAAATCCTGTAGAGGTGCAGGTCGTGGTTCTTTACACCTTTTGAGCCTAATGTTTTCCACGTAAAAATCATTGTGTTCTTTACTTTCTGTTTACTGCTTCCTTGAAACATGTCAATGGAACACGTCAGGCAACACGTTCCATCGATAAGCAAAAGTTAGGCGAAAATAAGAAAATCAGTAGGGCACGAATTCTTAACAAATAGAACCTCTATGGATTACACAGATCCATGGTTTCATGTTCCTAACTTAAAGTATAAGAACGAAACAAGTTTGGGCTTAACTAGAAAAAAAATAGGAAAGAAAAGAGTACAACTCACATTGCCTTCCCAGCGAGGGGAATGAAAAAGGGGTAATCAGTGCGAAATTGCTGAGTGTGCTTCACGGTGACATCTAAAGAGGTGTCGTCTTTGTTCACGGAGAGGGAGGCCATTGTAAAACATCCGGCTGCACCCTCCTGAGTAAGAGCCAAGAGATCTCGATTTGGCAGGGGAAGCAAAAGAGTAAGAACAGATAAGTAGGTGTCATGATTGGACATGAGTGGGTATATTTGAGGATGAAGGGATTCAGATCGGAACCATTTATGTTGATCCAAATCATAACCATAAAGCCTAAGATCATAGGTGAAATAATATAATGTTCGGTTGAGGAAGACTGGACGTGTACAAGCGACAGCAGTGTCTAATGGTTGACCGGACAGACAACATTCGAGACCCGGTGGAACACGACCACGTCGATTCTGTAGAGCATCAAAGCTGAAGTTGTGTTTGGAGGCGTAGATGCATCCAGAACAAGCATAGAACCCTCTTCCAAGGAATAAAACACCTGCTCCACATCATCTTCAACAGCAATAATATGTTGATAATGGTCTTCGATTTTTTCAATGTCAGAAGAAGGAAGGTAAGACAGTTTTTTTTGCAAGGTCGTAAATTTCACCTGTTTTTTTCCAATTATCATCGCCCAGGTGGTCTTCAGGGTGGAGGTCGTATCCAGCTACCATGGCTATCTTTCTACCAGTGGCAACGAGGATGGGAGTTTGACGGGGAATGTTCAAGGTAGTCACGATTTCCCAAGAAGTAGGGTCTTCATGGTGAATGTTATGCTTAAGCAGATACCTACAGACGTTGCCATGGATAGCTTCTCCAGCCCAGTAGATTTCGTCATCGATAACAGCCCAGCCTCCTCCGTATCCATACTCAGCAAACGATAGAAGGGCAACTGGTGAAATTGGTTGGTTTTCCTCTCAACAACCAATCGATACCACATGGTGTATTCTTTGTTCCCACCATACAGATAAACCACACTCTTCTCCATGTTCTTTCTTTCTCTATTGATGGCTTGGTTACTCATTAAAGTTATGCGTATTAATAATACAAATATTAATACTAGATGTATAATATATTAGTTATGCAAATATTATTAGGATTAAGGTTGTCGTGGGTCAGATCAATGGCCGTTATGAAGGTGTTATTAGGGCTAGCTAGGGTTATTGTGGGTTAGGTCGATGGTCGTTTGGTTACTGATTAGAGTTATGCACGTACTAATAATGTAGATATTAATACGAGATGTATTAGTGATGCAGGTATTATTAGGGCTAGGGTTCTTATGGGTTAGGTCGATGGTCGTGTGGGTTAGGCCGATGGCCGTTTGGTTACTGATTAGAATTATGCACGTATTAATAATGTAAATATTAATACGGTATTATTAGAGCTTGGGTTCTTGTGTGTTAGGTGGATGGTCGTTTGGTTACTTATTAGATTTATACAGATAGTAATAATGTAGATATTAAGAGGGAATGTATTAGTTATGCTTGGGTTGGGTGTATGAGTATAAAATCGGGTTGATAAAGGGTATAAATGTCATTTAACCGAATCACCTTCTTTTTATTTGGTTCCTTTTATAACACGTCTTTCCATTCATGGTAGTTTAAGAATTTCTTCCATTTCACTTTTTCTTAAAAGGGATTAATATTACTTTTGGTCTAAGTTATTGGTAAATTTTGATTTATGTCTTCATGATTTACTCCATCCATCTCATATTTGATTACCTTAATTATAAAATTAATATAAAATCAATTTTTTTTATTGTATCCCTATAATAATTGAAATATTGTTGTATCTATTAATTGGGCCGGGTTGATTCACCCGTTTCATCTCACTGTATATTCGTCTGCTTCCGTACATAGCTTGGACCAACCTTGATTTCAGTACATTGCTTGGACCAACCTTGATTTCAGTCACCTCAACATGCTGATTTCGGTCCAAATTTAGAAAATTATTATATATTATTTTAATCCTTTTATACATCTAGGTAAATCTTTAATATATAATCTCTAACATCTTGTACCTTATTTAGGAGTGTATCTCTTTAAAATTTTGTATATTAATTAGATTTCTACTTTTGAAGTCGGTTAAGTGTTACTTTGGTTTAGGTTAATTTTATTATGTTACTTTAGTATTTTGTATATTACTATATGATTAAAATGATTTTTATGTGTAACACCTCGCATTTCGGGCTAGAACGCAAATCGTTATTCTTTCACGTAGAGGTTGCAAAATTCATGAATCCTATGCAAATTTAGTGTGTAATCAATTATGTAGTGTGTGAATCTAGTTGAGCATGAATTGAGATCATAGAAGTTCCTTAACTCAAAGACGGGTTGAAAACTTTCCTATCGTTCAAGTTTTAGTGAACGTTGAAACTTGGGTCAACTTCAATCGATCATAACTCATTATATATGATGAACTGGGTGGTCTACTATATATCAAATGAAAGATCTTCGAATTATCTTTCCATCGATACCAAATTTGCCTAAAACGGACACTCAATGAAGAAGTTAGAGAATTTTTAGTGTCAGCGTTCCCGTTTGACTGACCACCGCATCGCGATGAGCCTTAAATTGACAATTGTCAATTCCAGTAGCACATCGCGATTTTCAGCGCGTCGTATTGAAGCCTTATACGGCGTTCCAGTCCCGAATTTTAAATTCTAAGGTCAAACTAGACATTTTCCATGACCCCAAACTCATCCAAACACGGAATTTAATCACAAATACACCTAAATACATACACTTTCACCAAAATTCATCAAGAACGCTCTCTAGGGTTTCAAACAAGAATCCCAAATAATTCAAGATTCAACCATGAATTTTTGAAGATAATTAGAGATTTGGAATCCCCAATTCGTAAGTTTCAAGAATCATTCATTATTCTCCGAAATAGAGGTATGTTGGGTTGTCCTAAATTTCATGGGCATGTTTTCAAAAAGGAATTTACGCAAGACTTTAATTTATACAAATATATATATGTTTTTACAAATGGGGGTTTTCAATTGATACAAATAACATGTTTTGATATATGATTTTGAAAGAATTATTGAGATATCATGGGGTTATTTATTTGAATGTATTTAGGTGGTTGAATTGTGACCATGTGATCTAAAATTTTAAAAGGGTGCAATGTACATAAGTTGTGAATTTTCTAAATCCCCCATGATAATATTTATACCCCATATTGTACTAGTGTTAAACCATTGAAAGCATGAGTTTTGCAATTGATATGACATTACTCATAAATGATTGAACTTCTTGAATAATTGCATGTTGAGAATCATGGTGTATGTGTTTTAATGGTGTGAAAGTCATACATATGTCATGTGGTAAATGGTATGAGAAGTTGAAAAGTTGATGTGATATTGAGGACATGCAAGTCGAGTATGACAGAGTATGACATGTGATTGATTATATTAATCTTCCGTCAACTAATAGACTCTATTGTTAATATTAAATATGAAAGGGAGATTGATATTACATATTTAATATCAATTTATTATATTAATCTTATTTTAATATAATAATAATATAAATTAGGCCAAATTAGGCCATTCCATTAGTCATTTAATTATAATATAAATTAGGCCATTCCATTAACTTAATGGATGATTTTAATTTTCACTATTTATTTTAATTTTGGAAGACTTTTTTTCCTATAAATAGAGATAGTCTTGCATGGTTTGAATAACACAAGTTAATAGAGAGTTCATAAAATTTGTAAAGCAAGATAGTTTATTAATTGAAGGGAGGTGTTTATTGTGTAGGGCTTTGAACTCAATTTGAGTCCAGAGTATTGAGTTAATTGTGTAGGCTGTTGTATCTTGGAGGAGATAAGTCAAAGAGTGTTACTGCTGGACCGGAGAAATAATTACTGCGGTGGGCTTGAATCTCCTTAAAGAGAGCGAGATATCCGCACCTCAGCCAAAGAAGAAGAAATACATATTTTCTTTATTCAATTATAATTTTTCAGTTGTAATTTGCTGTCATATTCAGTGTAATTATTATTGCAATTTATTGTAATATCACCAACATATATGTATTTAAATAAAGGGACGATCCGGTTCATACCTACTCCATATGTGTCGGGGAGGGAGGGGACCACTCGGGGCCTGACCTACGCGCCCTCACCCCAGCTTCGCTGGAAGGGCATTTCGAACCCCCGACCCTAGCACACCACGGTAAGCAAACTTACCGCTAAGCCAAGGCGGTAATTGTATATATTATTATAAATTAATTTGAGATTACTATAGAAGATGAAACAAATCACACACTACGTTCTTCCGCTTTAGTTGGCTTCTTCCATTTTAGTTGGTCCTCTTTTTAAAATTATTTATTTTAATTTAATTGTCCTGTTGTTCCAAATTCACTCTTTTCATTAAATGGCTAAACAAAGCGTATGCATTCAAACTTATATTCTCAAAGCACAATTAATAAGACTAATTTGATAAAATAAACCTCTGATTAGGGTTGGACATAAAATACAAAAAACCGAATTACCGAACCGAACAAAAAAATTTGATAATTGGTATTCGATAATTCAATATTTGGTATGGTATTTGAAAGTAAAATTTCAATATTTTGGTATTTGAGATTGGATTTGGTACAAGATATTAATATCGTCTGGTATTCGATATTTACCAAATATCGAATATATATATATAACCCAACCTAATAGACAATAATACTAGTCATTCCAAAGAATCTCTTGGACCTTGGTAATATATTCATAAAGAGCAACAAAAAGAATACTAAATAGGGTTTCTATTAAATATATTCTTTGAAGTTTAAATATACATTTGCACACCTCCAAATTTAATATGATATTACCAAATACCGTACCGAACCGAAGTATAATTTACTGATTATTGAACTACCGAGCCGATGTTTATAAGTATGGTATGTGGTATCTATATTCAAATATTGATTACCGAACTGAAGTTAAATTTACCGATTATCGAACCGATATTTATAAGTATGGTATGTCGTACCTATGTTCAAATACCGATTATCGAATTACCAAATCCGAACTTTGAAAATACCGAATCGAATAATGAACCTCCACCCCTACCTCTAATAAATATTTAAGAAGAGTGTTAAATCAATAAAGATCAACTATTTTGAAATGGAGGGAGTAGTATTTTTGCTCACTTACCTTCGAAATTGGAACTGTTTGAAACTACTTTAACCTTTCAAACTAATCACAGAATCTATATGAAGCTAAACTTCTAATAGATTAGAGTTGCTCTAGATAAAATATGTGAGAACCTACTTAACAATCTAATAAATAGAATAATTTGAATAATCTATAACAAAAATGTCGTTATGTGAATGCTTTTAATGTAAACAAGGATTGAGTGTTTTTAGTTGATGGGAGTCTGCCAAAAAAAGGCTAAATACATTATCATGTCCCTCAACTCGATACAATTTTCACTTGGACATATAAAGGGGAAGCTGTTCATATTACACTTACTAAATAAGCATTTTCCTGTGTTATTTTGATATTTTTTGCATAATAATAAAAAATTATAATTTTTGTATTTTACGAACTTGAAGAATTAAATGAGGATATTTGTCATTCCTCTCTAAAATAATTTCTAAATAATGAATTTGAAGAAATAAAAAAAAAAATATCCAATCAATCGACATTGTCCGCACCCCTCTCCCCCAAGTAACAGAAAGATGGTTTAAAAAGAAAATCACCACATTTCTAATGATAACAATATAATAAAAGATGGATATTGCAACAACTCCTCACCATTCGGTCTGTGCAGCAGATCTATTTCATCCCTTGCGGGCCACCTGACCCAGTATTCTTCAACCTTCTACACTCAAGTCAAGTAAAACATAAGTAGAAAATGCAGCAACGTGATGCAAGGAAGAAAAGCGGAAGAAATTTTAAATCAAGAAATGCCACCCCAAATAAGAACTAAACATGTTTGGGCAGGCTTAACTTTACAAAAACGAAAGAAAGAAAGAAGAGAGTACAACTCACATTGCCTTCCCAACGATGGGAATGAAAAGAGGGTAATCAGTGCGAAATTGCTGTGTGTGCTTCACGGTGACATCTAAAGAGGTGTCATTTTTGTTCACGGAGAGGGAGGCCATTGTAAAACAGCCGGCTTCACGCTGCTCCTGAGTAAGCGCCAAGAGATCTCGATTTGGCAGGGGAAGCAAAAGAGTATGAACAGATAAGTATGAGTCATGATTGGGCTCGAGTGGGTATATTTGAGGATGAAGGGATTCAGATCGGAACCATTTACGTAGATCCAAATCATAACCGTAAAGCCTAAGATCATAGGTGAAATAATATAATGTTTGATTGAGTAAGACTGGACGTGTACAAGCGACAGCAGTGTCTAATGATCTACCAGCGGAATGACAACGTTCGAGACCCAGTGGAACAGGACCACGCCGATTCCGTAGAGTCACAAAACTGAAGTTGTCTTGGGAGGGGTGTCCATGTTCGACCATCATACTACCGGAAGAGGTATCCACAATCAGCATAGAATCCTTTTCGAAGGAATAAAACACCTGCTTCACATCATCTTCAACAACAGTAGTAGGCTGAAAATGGGTTTCGAATTTTTCAATGTCAGAAGAAGGAAGGTAAGACAAAGTCTTTTCGTCAAGGTCGTAAATTTCACCAGATTTTTTCCAATTATCATCGGCCATGTACTGTTCAGGGTTGCGGTCATAGCCAGCGACGATAGATAGCTTTCTACCAGTGGCAACGAGGATGGGAGTTTGACGGGGAATGTTCAAGGTAGTTGATTTATCCCAAGAGGTAGGGTCGTCATGATGAATGTTATGCTTAAGCAGATACTTACAAACGTTGCCACGGATAGCTCCTCCAGCCCAGTAGATTTCGTCATCGATAACAGCCCAGCCTCCTCTGTATCCATACTCAGCAAACGATAGAAGGGCAGCTGGTGAAATTTTTTCGATTTCCTCTTTGTTTTTGGTCATCGTCTCATCATCAACCACCAATCGATACCACATGGTGTATCCTTTGTTCCCACCATACAGATAAACAACAATCTTCTCCTTCTCTACCATTGGTATCTCTCTCCTCCTCTAGGGGTTTTCTCGACGCCTGATTTTCTAGGGTTTCGCCTCTTCCCGCTAAGTTTAGGGGATATATATATATATGTACACACAGTTGGGAGTGATTTATTAGTCGGTCAGTCCCTCGGTAGGGTCGGTTCCTTTTCCTTTTTTGAATTAATAACCAATTAAGGCAAAAAATAAAAAAAAAGTTAAAGTACTACTTACCTTAAATGGCGGTTGATTAAACAAAATCACAAACTCATTCCTATCGAGCGTCAGTTTAATAAAATACATTTTTAATTAATTATTTTTGTGAGAATTGTGTCAGATCAATAAAAATAAAAATTAATTAAAATACTATCACAAATTAATTCTTCATTCTAAAATAATTAAATTGTTGGGCAATATAACACATTCTTTATGAAAAATCTTATAGCACATAAAGGATATAAATTTTAGATTTACTTTTCATTATTACAAAAGGATAAAATTGGAAGACGTTATTTTTTATTATTATTCTTAAATTACTCTTTTAGAAAAGTGTGAAGTAAACAAAGCTGTCTGAACTAAACAAAGCTGTCTGAAAACTGGGACAAGGCCCCCCAGTAGACCAAAACATAACTAACAATAATAATCTGAAATAATCAGGCCTTCTGAAACATAGAAGGCTCACCACTGCAAAATCCGGTCTGCAATCTGAAATATCTATTGCCTATATGGACCCCTAGACTACTGGCACGTGAAGAAGTCCAAAATAGAGTATTTGACACACACACACACACACACACACACACACATATATATATATATATATATATATATATAAATAATATGAGAGCAAAGTTTATGTATGAAGTAGTTTCTGAAAACACATGGGCATCATTCGAAAATCACAAGTTATGCTTATCAAAACAGTTCTGATCTTTGTATTACTTCTGAGTTAGGTGACACTCCCCTACAAGTCTGATATTCCACGGGCTATATGGAATCCGCCATTGACTCGGCGGGGAAGCCCCCAACCCAAGTGTACCGCAAGGGTTGGAGTGTCTGAGTCTGATACGCCACACAACGCTTAAGCCACCGTATAATAATATACCCAGATCGACAAATCACGATTTTGGGCAATGAGTTGTCTGAACTCACACCTTCTTCAGGGACCACCTAACATCTCTTTATGCCAATTTTAACCTTTTCTGAACATGTATTATTCTGAAGTTCTAAAATATGCAAATCTGATGAAGTCTAATTTCTGTATTAGTCTGTGTCTGTTATGGTATTTTCTGAGTTTGGTATCGTCATATCAAGACTTGCAAGTCCTATTTCTGAGCCATAATGCATTAAGCATAATTCTTTCATAAAATGTAGTTTCAGACCACCCAAACATTTAATTTGCATAAAAGATTTCATGTTCCGAAACTCAAGTCAAATTCATGCAAAACTTTCATCAAACATATGGTGGTCATGTGCATTTTGGCAAAACCATGCATTCTTTCATTACATGCATATTCAACATTCACAACCCTCTCTTTTGGTATTCAAAACATAGTAAAAGTCAAAGTAGTTCATATCATGCTATTCAAAACGCATTCAAAACAATTCAAGACATATGAAGATGAAAAAACTCATAACAAGAGAGGAATTTATTATAATCATGCTCTCAATTCATATTTCAAGACAAACACATATATACATATACATATAATTTCAAATCAATTTGGGGAGAAGGTCTAAAGACCAAAACAATACTGTCAAAACTTCTAAAACATGATTATATTCATAAGCTTTAAAACCTCATTCTTAAAATGGAAAAAGGCATCGTTTCCACCCTAAACTATACCCGAAAAGTCTAAGTCACACTTAAACTATAATAGTGACCTATTACACACCTTAACTATAAAAAAGTGATATTATTACCTCCCCGCAACCCCCATTCTAAGGCGCGTGTGTTACACTTATTTTAGGCGCGTCCAACCTATTAAATAACAAAAGTAAACGGCTAAAAACATTAAGGGAAAAGTCATCGTTTCCACCCCAAACTATAGTTGAAAAGTCGAATCCACACCTAAACTATATAAGTGACCTATTACATACCTTAACTATAAAAAAATGATACTTTTTACTGCCGTGGTGATGACATGACAGCGTGTGTAAAACACTACACCACATGCAAGTGGTGGTAGCCTGACAGGGTGTAAATGTTTCACTTTTTTATAGTTTAGGTGTGTAATAGGTCATTAGTATAGTTTAGGTGTTGCTTTGACTTTTCGGGTATAGTTTGGGGTGGAAACGATGCCTTTTCCCTTCTTAAAACATGATTTCTATGTCCATGAGATTTTAGGAGAACCCCGTGTACCTCAAATCAGGAAAAAAATAAGTGCTTATTAAAGCTTATGACCTGGGGATTCCGAATATGTGATTATCTTCGAAAACCTACAGTTGAATCTTGAACTATTTGGGTTTTTATTAGGGAACCCTAGGGAGTGTTCTTGAGATAATTTGATGAATGTGATAATATTTGGTGTTTGAGGGATTAAATCCCGTGTTTAAGTTGATAGGGTAGGGAAAAATGAACAAAATACCCTCAAATGTTCGGAGGTTGGAAGCTAAGAACTGGGTAACCCCCGGGATTGGCAGGGCAGTTCCTTCCTCTGAGAGGCTCCCTAACCCGGGCGACGCCTTGCTAAGAGAGGCTCTCTAAGCTGGGCGGCGCCCCCTTATCACGGAAAGCTACTATTTTGCCAACCCTAACACGACCTTAGGCTCATTTAAACATTCTGAAACTTCTCCGAGATGTACTACAATATTTACCCATCGCAACACAACAAGAAAATCTAAAAACGAATGTCGGGAAGGTTGAAAAGTTGTATTCCAAAGGTTGCCAACTAAGATGACTCTAAGTCATCATTACACTTAGAAAAATTTTCAAGTCTTAAGTCTAAGAGCACACTATTGAAGGCTAATCCATGCATGACTTTTTATGGGGTGTTACATTATCCCCCCCTTGGGATCATTCGTCCTCGAATGATGATAAAAAATTTACAGTCAAGCACGATTTTTCAAGCAAACAAAGGCATAGAAAGAAAAGGACAAGGATTGTACCTTCCATCACTTCGTTCAGCAGATCAAATAAATGTAGGTATCTATTTCTCATATCATCTTCTCATTCCCAAGTTGCTTCCTCAACTTTCTAATTTCTCCACAACACTTTAATTGAAACAATCTCTTTGCTTATCAACTTTCTAACTTGGCAATCCAAAATTGCTACAGGCTCTTCTTCATAAGACAAGGAATCATTCACCATGATTTCCTCAACTGGAAATACTAAGGAATGATCTCCAATGTACTTCTTCAACATGGATATATGGAACATCGGGTGAACAGAACCTAAACTTGCAGACAACTTTAACTCGTACGCAACACCACCTATTCTTCTCAAAATTTGATACGGTCGTACATAGCGTTGGCTTAACTTACCTTTCTTTCCAAAGTGCATAACTCCCTTCATGAGAGAAACTTTAAGGAATACCCAATCTCCAATCTCCAATCTCAAACTTTAATTCACTTTTTCTAACATTGGCATAGGATTTTTGACGACTCTGAGCCGTCTTAAGTCTTTCTCTGATGATTTTCATATCCTCCATTGCCTGATGAACAAGATCAGGCCCAAATAACCGCGTCTCACCAACTTCATACCGCCTTATAGGAGACCTGCATCTTTGCCCATATAATGCTTCAAATGGTGCCATCTTAATACTGGCATAGTAGCTATTATTGTAAGCGAACTCAATCAACGGCAAATGATCTACCTAACTACCTTTAAAATTTATTACACAAGCTCTCAACATATCCTCAAGGGTCTGAATGGTGCGCTCAGCTTGCCCATCAGTCTGAGGGTAGAATGTTGTACTTAGGTTCACTTGGGTACCTAAACCTTTCTGAAACGATCTTCAAAACTGAGAAGAAAACTGCGTACCTCAGTCGGATATAATAGAGACAGGTGCTCCATGCAAACAAACTGTTTCCTCAATGGACAACTTTGCGTAATCGTCTCCCGAATAATTAGTTCACACAGGCAGAAAGTAGGCTGACTTTGTCAATCGATCTACAATCACCCAAATGGAGTCATACTAGTTTCAGGACTTTGAAAGTCCTGTAACGAAGTCCATATTGATCATCTCCCACTTCCATAAAGGCAGAGCTATCTTTTGGGGGATACCTCCTATCCTCAAATGTTCTACCTTCACTTGTTGATTGTTCAAACACTTGGAAACAAAATCTTCTACATCACGTTTCATATTATTGTACCAATACAAAGTTTTCAGATCATGGTACATCTTAGTAGAGCCCGAGTGAGCAACATACCTCAAAGTATGAGCCTCATCGAGGATTATTTCCCGCAGTCCATCAACGCTCGGAATGCACAACCTACCCTGAAATCTCAGAATACCATCACCACCAATTTTAAATGACATTACCTTTTGTTGACCCACATCTTTCTTGATTTGCATCAAGATGGGATCTTCAACCTGCTTCTCCTTAACTTCAGCACAAAGGGATGACTTAGCTAACTCATGGACAATCACCCCTCCATCTTCAGAATCTAAAAGTCGCACTCCCAGATTTGCAAGGCAGTGAATATCCTTCACCATCTCTTTCCTCCCCTCTCCTACATGAGAAAGGTTGCCTATAGACAACCTACTGAGGGCATCGACTACAATATTTTCCTTGCCCGAATGGTAATGCAGGCTTATATCATAGTCTTTTAAAAGCTCCATCCAACGCCTCTGCCTGAGGTTTAATTCTTTCTGCGAGAAAACATACTACTGATGATAGGCGAATTTACGCGCCTATATCAATATATTTTGCCCATATTTTAGCCTAGTTTTGAGAACTAATTATCTATTTCATACACTTTTAGTCCTTTTTCCTGTAAATGAGCTAACAAATGTGATTAGGAAAGTTTCAGGTATAAATGATGCAAAATACAGCAATTTATGGCTTACTTGACGCAAAAGAAAGCTCACAAACGAGATGGAAAGGAGCTGGACGCATAAAGGACTAAATCTGCTGCATGGAAAATCTGTCCCGGGCTAAAACAGCATTTCTGAAGACTTTGGGGACTTACAGACACAAAGCTGGATTTTTGCCATAATACATTAACCTAGTGCAATTAGGTTATGTGTTTCATTATTCTATTTGGATTATAATTTTGTAACCTTACCCTAGTACATTTGGGTCAAGGATTTCATTAGTATATTAGGATTTGGTTATTTATTTCATTAGCTTAGTAGGAGTAGGATAGGAGTATTATAAATACCCTATCATGTTAGAGATTTTTTAATCACATTCTTACAATTCAATTAACTCTTCACTTAAGACATCTTCCTACAATACATTCTTAATTCTTCATTCTTCTATTCTTAAATTCCACAACAAGAGAATCGTTACTTGCTACGGAATCACTAAAACCACACGCCAAACACCTACTATTCACGCCATCCACCATGCAAAACGTGATATCCTACGCATTCATGGGTAACTAAACCTCTTAGTTGGGGTTATGGAAGCCGAATGAGTTACTATCTATTGCTATGAGCTTGTGAGTTCAAGACACGTATATTGCTTATAGCATTATTCTCTTCATCTTAAATCTACATCCTTTGCGGTTCAAACACAAGAACACGCCATTCTAACATCTAACCTGTTCGAGAGAAAGGTTATTTGTCTAGAAAAGAAGACGCATAGACCAACACAAGTCTAACATTTAACTTGTTCGAGAGAAAGGTTATTTGTCTGGAAAAGAGATAATGTCAAGGTAGTAGGACACCCTTTCCTATTAAAAAGCTAGTGCCGTACCTGGACTAACCTCTTGGAGAATTCGTACCGTTAGACACGCTTTAAGCTTGAGAAAGTTAAAGTGAAATAGTCCTTGTTTAGGTCGAGAGACGCTTGGATTTACCATCGACTACAATTCTCTATAAGCAATTGCATGTCAAGACTCTACACACTCATAGACAATAGAGACGTATACCTCTGAAGGTGGACATAATCCCAACGCTTCAATTCTCATTGTTTACAACCAACGTGACAATCTTTCTCTTTTTACTTTATTATTTTCAGCTTTTATTTCATTACTTTGGTTACTTATTACAATCCCCCCTTCTTACGAGACTTGCACCAAAAGTCTATTAATTTTGCTTACTTGTTGACCGAGCTATTCCCTGTGGGATCGATACCCAACCCAGGTTGGGTTCTATAATTGCTAACGACCGCTTTACACTCAAACGAGAGCTGTAGATTGAGCATTATCAAAAATTGGCGCCGTTGCCGGGGAATACAAGTGTCAATCAAGTTCGTGAAAATTACTAGACCCTTTGGTCAAAGATTCTCGTACTTTTACGTTTAGTTTTTGTTTTTGTTTATTGCAGGTTTTTCTTTTAGTGCATGCCCCATACTAGAAGTTCTGGTCAACCGTTATTACCAATCAATCCGGAACCGCAACGAATTAGAAGAATGGAAGCACAAGCGGAAATCGACAGGATGGCTGCTCAACACGAGCAAGCAAGATTAGCTGCTCTTGCCGCTGCTCAAGTCCAACAACAAAACATTGATAATCGTGGACGAGCAACAAATCCTGACGATGAAGATTTAGGAGATGACGAGTTGATCAACCCAAGGCATGGCGCTGAAATGGCAACACCTGCCAACAGACGAGGTCGACAAGCTCGGTACAGATATGATCGCCAACCTTTGCAACCAGCTTTCGACGATGATGATGATGATCTTGACGGTGCCGGAGCCACTGGAGCTATAATTCCACCACCATTAACGCCCGGAGCCAAGTTCAACATCACTAGCACCATGATTCAGTTATTGCAACTCAAGGGATTATTTGGTGGACTATCAGGCGATGATCCGAATATGCATCTCATCAACTTTATTTCTACATGCAAGTCTTTTGACAATCCTGGTGTTGGTCAGAATGCTATTCGATTACGTCTATTTCCATTGTCTCTGTCTGGGGAGGCAACATTATGGTTAAATGGGCTGACTCCTGATTCTATTACAAATTGGAGGCAATTGAGAGACGCTTTCCTAGAAAGATTCTTTCCGCCATCCAAGAGGGCTCAATTGAGAGATGAAATCAGCAACTTTCGTCAGCTTCCATCTGAAGCTCTTCACGAAACATGGGAGAGGTTCAAGACAAAGCTAGCGAGATGCCCAAACCATCACATGACCAATGTCCACTTGATGGAGATCTTGTATAGAGCCTTGAATTCAGTAACTAAACCAGTGGTGGACAACGCAGCTGGAGGTTCTTTTATGGACCTCACCTTTGGTCAAGCAAGCAACATGCTAGATCGTATGATGAAACAAAGTAGAGCTTGGCATACCAGGGATTCTGAGGTAGCAAGCCCCACTTTATCTATTGGCATGTCTGCAGACCAAAGAAGAAGAGAAGAAGAGCGTGATCAAGATATGGCGCACATGAAAACCCAAATGGATCTTCTTACAAAGCATCTATTGGGGAAGACTGAAAAAGTGAAAGCTATTGCGTCAAAAGGAAGAGACGAATCTGATTCAGAAGAGGAGGCCAACTACTTGAACAATCAGGGGGGTTTCCGTGGGAATGCCCAAGGAAACCAAGGTCGGAACTATTATGATAAATCTGGAGGTAAAGACCAAGGTAGTTGGAAGAAAAATAATGAAAATAGTGGTTTGTACGTTCCCCCTGGTAGACGTGATACCACCACATCTAATTCTATGGAAGACATGATGGCTAAGTTATTGAAAGGAGTGGAAGCGACGAGCGCGGGAGTTAAGGAGGTGATTGACGATTTGGCCTCCATGAAGCAATTAGTTGATTCTCATTCCACTTCTATCAAGCAACTAGAGCAGCAATTCAGTCAACTTTCAGCAGCACTCAACCAAAGAAAAGCCGGCACCTTGCCTAGCGATACTGTGCAAAATCCAAGGACTGATGGGTCATGCATGGCCATCACTACGAGGAGTGGTAAGGTGCTGGAAACTTCAGCAGAAGGCAGGCAAGTAGTTGACAGAACAGCAGACGTGGACGCCACGCCTAGTGACGCCACTAGGGAAGACGTCGCAATATCCACTTCCAACGTCAAGGACGTGTTGCCTAGTGACGTGCAGCCTGAAAAAAATAATAAACGGAAGCAAGAGGAGAAGAAAGCCATGGAAAGAACACTTCCATACCCACCACCACCTTTTCCACAAAGATTGAAGAAGGTGGCCGATGACACTAAGTTCAGCAAATTTATGACCATGTTGAAGCAGCTAACTATTAATGTCCCATTGGTAGAGGCACTTGAACAAATGCCTGGGTATGCGAAGTTTATGAAAGATCTTTTGACTAAAAAGAGGGCAGCAAGCTATGAGCTGAAAGAAGATGTGCATCATTGTAGTGCAATAGCTACCCGATCCATAGTTCAGAAGAAGGCCGACCCCGGAGCTTTCACTATTCCTTGCACCGTCGGATCTTTGGACTTTGCTAAAGCATTATGTGACTTAGGAGCCAGCATCAACTTGATTCCATTATCAATCTACAAGAAGTTGGGGTTAGGAGATCCTACACCAACTAATATGAAGCTTGTTATGGCGGATAGGTCGGTAAAACGACCGGTTGGTATTCTATGCGATGTCTTGGTGAAGGTATCTTCATTCATATTTCCAGCAGACTTTGTCATCTTGGATTGCGAAGCAGATTCAGAGGTTCCCATAATCTTGGGACGCCCTTTCCTTGCTACGGGAAGTGTGCTCATAGATTTGAGAGCTAATGAGCTTTCATTCCGAATAAATGATGAAGTGGTGCGCTTTGATGTTTGCAAATCAATGAAGCAACCCAAAGATCTAAGTGTATTTTCTGTGGCTGATGTTGTCGTTGATGACGAGGATGAGTTACTTGCTGAAGAGCAAATTCTTGATGATCCTTTGGAGGTTTTGCTCATGGAAGAAGATGATGATGATGCTGAAATTTCTGAAGATGATATTTGTGCTCTATCGGGATTAGGAGCATATCGCTATCCTCCTAAGAAGCTGGATCTTGATCTCAAGAATCGACCCACACCACCAGCTAAGCCATCTATTGAAGAACCACCCACATTAGAATTAAAGGAGCTGCCAAGCCATTTGAAGTATGCATTCTTAGGAAGCGGAAACACTGTTCCAGTCATAGTGGCAGCCGATTTAGGTGAGCAACAAGTTGCAGCTCTTATTGCAATTTTACGCAAGTATATTAGAGCTATTGGATGGACCATTGCGGATATCCTTGGTATTCCACCTGGGATTTGCACTCATAAAATTCAGCTCCAAGAAAAGTGCACACCCACCATCGAACACCAAAGACGTCTAAACCCACCAATGCAAGAGGTGGTGAAGAAAGAGATTATCAAGTGGTTAGACGCAGGAGTTGTGTATCCTATTTCTGATAGTACATGGGTAAGCCCAGTACAATGTGTGCCCAAGAAAGGAGGTATGACGGTGGTTGCGAATGCAAAGAATGAGCTTATTCCACTCAGGCCCGTCACTGGATGGAGAGTATGCATGGACTACCGCAAGCTGAATTCTTGGACTCTCAAGGATCACTTCCCCATGCCATTTATGGACCAAATGCTAGATCGATTAGCGGGAAAAGGATGGTTTTGCTTTCTTGATGGTTATTCAGGTTATAATCAGATTTTTATTGCACCAGAAGACCAAGAGAAGACAACGTTTACATGCCCATATGGTACGTTTGCCTTCAAGCGTATGCCATTCGGGTTATGTAACGCACCAGCCACCTTTCAGCGATGTATGATGTCTATTTTCTCTGATATGGTAGAAGACACTTTGGAGGTATTTATGGACGACTTTTCAGTTGTTGGGGAGTCTTTCGAAGCATGTTTGGTGAATTTAAGCATGGCATTACAAAGATGTGTAGAGTTCAACCTTGTGCTGAATTGGGAGAAGTGCCACTTCATGGTAAAAGAAGGAATTGTTCTTGGGCACAAGATCTCCGAAAGAGGAATAGAGGTTGATCGCGCCAAAATAGAGGTAATTGAGAAGCTACCACCTCCAATTTCGGTGAAGGGAGTTCGTAGTTTTCTTTGCCATGCTGGGTTTTATCGTAGATTCATCAAAGACTTCTCCAAAATTTCTAGTCCATTGTGCAAGCTATTGGAGAAAGATGCGAAGTTTGACTTTAATGATGATTGCTTAAAGGCATTTGAATGCCTTAAAGAAAAACTCATTGAAGCCCCTATCATGGTAACACCAGATTGGACGCTCCCGTTCGAAGTCATGTGTGATGCTAGTGGTGTAGCCGTTGGTGCTGTTCTTGGACAGAGAAAGGAGAAATTATTTCATCCTATCTACTATGCGAGTAAGGTCCTCAATGAAGCCCAAAGGAACTACACCGTCACTGAACAAGAGCTATTAGCGGTTGTGTATGCGTTTGAGAAGTTCCGCGCCTACCTATTAGGTACTAAAGTGATCGTTCATACAGACCATGCAGCTCTTAGGTATCTAATGACAAAGAAGGATGCAAAACCAAGGCTGATTCGATGGGTGTTGCTGCTGCAAGAGTTTAATTTCGAAGTCAAAGATAGAAGAGGTTGCGAGAACCAAGTGGCTGATCACCTATCTAGACTTGAGAATGAGTATGTGGCGCAATCAGAAAATCAGATTGGCGATGCATTCCCTGACGAGGAGATACTAGCGACAACAATGGAGAACTTACCATGGTATGCCGACTTTGCAAATTTCGTGGTGAGTAATGTGTTACCTTCCAATTTATCTTACCACCAGAGGAGGAAGTTTATGCATGACGTTCAGCACTATTATTGGGATGAGCCTTATTTGTTTCGAAGATGCGCGGATGGTATCATTCGACGATGTATATCCCATGAAGAAGTGCCCACTATATTAGAAGCATGCCACACTTCGCAAGTTGGAGGCCATCATGCAGGGAATCGAACAGCAAGAAAAGTCTTGCAAAGTGGTTATTATTGGCCTACAATATTCAGAGATGCACACGACTATGTGAGAAGGTGTGACCAATGCCAACGTCAAGGTGCTATTTCAAAACACCATGAAATGCCCATGTCCAAAATTCTGGAGGTAGAACTCTTTGATGTATGGGGTATTGATTTCATGGGACCATTCGTGAATTCGTTTGGAATGAAGTACATCTTGGTTGCTGTGGATTATGTGTCGAAATGGGTTGAAGCTGTAGCATTGGCCGATAACGAAGGAAAGCGTGTTGTAGCGTTTTTAAAGAAGAATATCTTCTCTCGCTTTGGGGTACCTCGTACTATCATAAGTGATGGAGGATCTCACTTCTGCAACAAGCTATTCAAATCTGTATTGGCCAAGTATGGAGTCAAGCAACACAAGGTAGCTACGCCTTATCATCCCCAAACTAGTGGACAAGTAGAGGTTTCCAATCGTGAGATCAAGCAAATCCTTGCCAAGACGGTCAATGCGAATCGGAAGGATTGGTCTCGGAAGCTAGATGATGCACTATGGGCGTATAGGACTGCATTCAAGACACCCATTGGCATGTCACCTTATCAGCTAGTTTATGGGAAGGCTTGTCATCTACCCATCGAGCTTGAATACAAGGCATTATGGGCATTGAAGCACTTGAATCTGAATTGGGATGATGTGAAGAACCTGAGGTTGGAGCAGCTGAACGAGCTAGATGAATTCCGTCTCCATGCATATGAAAGATCAGATTTATACAAGGAGCGGATGAAGAAGTATCACGATCAGCGGATTGTTCGACGACACTTCCAAAAAGGTGACATGGTACTACTCTTTAACTCCAGATTCAAGCTCTTCCCAGGTAAGTTAAAATCAAAGTGGTCTGGTCCATTTAAAGTCACCCACGTCTACTCGTCTGGAGTAGTCGAATTGGCAAATAATGAGGGTGTTATCTTCAAGGTGAATGGCCAACGTGTTAAGCCATATATCGGTCCTCTTGACTCGATGAATGACATGGCCATCACTTATCTCGACGAAGTCTAAGTACTCGTTTTGTCGTTTTAGTATTTTTTTCTTTTTGATAAATGAAAATCCAAAAATAAGAGTCGTGCCACGACCAAAACTAAGGCGCTTGGTGGGAGGCAACCCATCGTACTAATCGTTTTCATTTGTTTGAGCAAATATAGGTGTAAGAAGTATGCAACGAGGAGATTGATTTCAATTGACGATTTGGTCGCATTGTATGGTAAAGTCGGTAAGTTAGGAATGGTGATGCATAAGGCTATGGATTGAGCCTTTCTCACGTCATATTAGGCTTCGAGAAAGGCTAGGCCTTGGTAAAAATAGGTCACGAACGATGCACAACCTATTCTATAGCCTAAGGACTCGGAATCTAGTGTGCAATACACTATGCGCCGCCTATTCCTAGGTGTGCTTTTGACTATGCGCCGCCTATGCTATGGCATTTGAGATACTGAGACCAAATGCCATACCATATGCGCCGCATATGCCTATATATGCCATACTATGTGCGGCGCATATGTCCCATTATGCCATGGACAATGCGCCGCATATACATGTGATATGCCGAGGGATATGCGCCGCATATAGGGTGATTTTGTCCCCAAATCCGATTGTAAATGGGTCATAACCCGACCCATACTCCTCCTATATAAAGGGGACTTGGTTTTTTATCACAAACACATTAGAAGTAACCCTAAAGGCGCCGCATATCATCCCAAATCCTCTCAAATTTTTCTTCCTTTGTTCTTCCAATCCACAACAACTTCTCCACAATCTTCAAGCAAGTAAGTGCTCTCTTATTCTTCATCTATTTATCGTAAGTACTACTTTACTATGCTTATTATAAAATGCTAACTCATGAGAGATTGGTGGTGATGTTCATGTGTGTGGATAATTGTTGCAAAATCGTGTGATTGATTATATACGTATGGAATTCATGACTTGTTTCCGACTTGAATTTTGTTTCAATGGCATTGTTGTGATACTTGCTGAACATATGTGGCCATGAATATTGATTGAGAGTGTTGTTTGGATGCTTGCATGATTAACCATCCCGGCCATCGGGATAAGGTTATAGTGACTATCGACTTAGGTGGAGGTGTTTGTTGTTTGAATAGCAATTCCATGTGGTAACCCCTATGTTGTAACGTTGCTATATACACCATGCAAGTCGTCCAAATGGCTGCTCATGAGTGATGTAATACTGATTTTCTTGTCGGAATACAATCCTAAGACGTATGTCGACGACGTCTGAGTACTCGACCACGTTCACTTCACCGATTTGTGCCAACAAGATTAAGTGTGGGGTGGTACCCCTAATGCTTGCATATAGATTGTCTAAAGTGCGATTGTGCTGCATCTAACATTATTTCTAGTCTCAGGTTCAATGGCACCGAAAGCAAGGCAAGGCAAGGAGAAGGCTACCACGACCCGCAAGGACAAAAAGAGAAGCCGAAAAGACCAAGGCGAATCATCTTCCGCACACCTACCACGCAGAATGTTCGGAATCAAATGGGTTCTTGAGGAAGAAGCCAAGGCATGGTACAGCAGCAACAAAGAAAAGAAATATGTGCACGTCGACTTAATCAACAAGGAGACCTTAGCAAAGAAGGAGCCGCAACTGTTGGCTAAGATAATGGCTTTGAAGCTGGATTTCATCTTCCGTGACATGGGAGAGTGCAATCTTGACTTGACAAGAGAGTTTTATGCCAACTGGTCGCCAAACACAACAGGCAACGAAGTCAAAATTCGGGGCCAAGTGTTACAGCTTACAGCGGATTGGATCAACTCATTTCTAGGCCTACCTTCGGTCGACACTGCACCATACAAAGAGCTGTACAGCAGGCCTCCTTACAGAGCTATAAGACACACGCTTTGTGGAAGCAGATCGATGGCAAGATGGGGCAGACATAAGGAAACAGGCCGTCACAACACATTCCCCTATGCTCCACTAAATAGGGAAGCAAGAATCTGGATGCGCATTGTCAACTCATGCCTCATTCCTGGGACGCAATACACAAAGATATCGAGAGATAGAGTGTGTCTGGTTTATGCATTGATGACAAATGTCCCTATCAACTTTGGGGCAATCATTCGATCGACCATGAGAAAAGCCAGACTCCACAGCAGGTCCCATTTCACATTCGGCAATTTGTTAACAGCAATGTTGCGGAAGGAGGATATAGAAGAGGAACCAGCTGACCACAAACTCCCACATACCCCAAAGAAGGTTGACCTCACCAAGGTCAAAGATGCTGAAACCACGCATGGAGTCAACCTTACCACTGCGGAGAGACATGCTCGTGACGAGAGTTTCTTCCGTCATCTCTATGGCATGACGAGATTCACTATGATGAGTGGTGGACGTATTCCAACTGCTGAAGAGCTCCAACAGCTGGACCACGACTACCCAATGAACAGACATGCCCGGGAGATGTGTGGAGTGGGAGTCTATTTCGAGGAACCTCTTGATGATGACGTGCCAACTGATGATGATAGACGCTTGCCTGATTCTGATGCTGAGGAGAACTCTGACGACGACTCTTACGATGACTCGGACGAAGGGGGTATGACCCCCGACATTGAGGAAGAGTCCGACTAAACAGGTTCTTCGACTTTATTTTCCACTGAGGGCAGTGTCTAGTCTAAGTGTGGGGTGTCGGCAGAATCTGCATGCTATGTTTGTATGTTTGCTCTTGTTTATTTTGTTTTGAGTCCAAATTTTTTATTTTTTTTTGTGATTTTTTTTTTGTGTGACGTTTTTTTATTTTTTTTAAGAGTAAAATTTTTCTAGCTACGCATGAAATTATTTTGATAGGCAGCATGAGATTAGAACAAGAGTATGTGCTACAATTGTGACTATTGAGACATTTAGGCTCTAGTTGTGACTCATCATGTGATATTGTGTGATTCGATTCCTTCACTTGTTGGGTCGAGAGTCTATATTACTACCAATCAAGTCGACCATGTGCCTTGTGTGTGTGAGATTAATAGTATATTCTATGTATGTGGCTGATGCTAGAACTTGCCTCGTATGTATGCAAAGCGAAAATAAGGAATGTAAGTTTAGGATATGATTTAGGCATTTCTTTGGCAACCTATACATGTTTACCATCAGTTTTACCTACCCATGTAAATCATCCTAGTTAAACCCTTTTGAGCCTTTAGCCTATTTCTTTGACAACCTTGTATGGAAGCCTAATCTATTTCTTTCAAGACCATAATTTGATCCAAATTCCTAAGTGCTTTAAAGTGAATAAGTCATGTGACAACATAAGAGGAAATTGGGTGAGTATGATGCTTTAAATTGTAAAGGTTCTTGAAGGTGTTATGAAAAAGAAAAAAAATGCTATCATAGGGGGTACGTTGTGAAAAGAAAAAGGACAAGAAAGCTGAAAAGTGAGTTGTGCTTAAAATTGAAAAACAAAAGATGATAACAAGGGTGGAAAAATAAAATAAAGAAAGGTTGAAAGAAAAAAGTGTCGCTTAGGAACTTAGTCACTATTTCTGGCCAAAATAGTTGATCCTACCCGTCCCTTAGCTTACGTTACAACCATCAAAAGACCTACTTGATCCTAATCTTAACATTCCGACATTTAGTGGAGTACTACATTAAGGGCAAGCCTATGGTCATTAGTTGCTACATATGAATTCTTTGTGAGAGTGAGAGCAAGGACACTTTGATACCCATGTTTGAAAAATATGCTATATTTGTGAGTGATTATGGGTACTATATTGTGAGACACACATGGTTGATGAGTTTTGGATAGTTGTATATGATTCTATGTACCTTAACGTTTGCATGCGAGTTGATCACCATCACGAGTCTATGCTTGAGGTTAAATTGTTTCTACTTATAATCGGAAAGCTACTCTTCGTTGATAATTGTTGTGCTTGTCTTGAAGAATGTTTTGTGTGGTTTCTGTAAAAACCTTAAGTCGATGCTTAGAAGGACATGATATGTTGTTCGAGGACGAACAAAGCTCTAAGTGTGGGGTGTTGATGATAGGCGAATTTACGCGCCTATATCAATATATTTTGCCCATATTTTAGCCTAGTTTTGAGAACTAATTATCTATTTCATACACTTTTAGTCCTTTTTCCTGTAAATGAGCTAACAAATGTGATTAGGAAAGTTTCAGGTATAAATGATGCAAAATACAGCAATTTATGGCTTACTTGACGCAAAAGAAAGCTCACAAACGAGATGGAAAGGAGCTGGACGCATAAAGGACTAAATCTGCTGCATGGAAAATCTGTCCCGGGCTAAAACAGCATTTCTGAAGACTTTGGGGACTTACAGACACAAAGCTGGATTTTTGCCATAATACATTAACCTAGTGCAATTAGGTTATGTGTTTCATTATTCTATTTGGATTATAATTTTGTAACCTTACCCTAGTACATTTGGGTCAAGGATTTCATTAGTATATTAGGATTTGGTTATTTATTTCATTAGCTTAGTAGGAGTAGGATAGGAGTATTATAAATACCCTATCATGTTAGAGATTTTTTAATCACATTCTTACAATTCAATTAACTCTTCACTTAAGACATCTTCCTACAATACATTCTTAATTCTTCATTCTTCTATTCTTAAATTCCACAACAAGAGAATCGTTACTTGCTACGGAATCACTAAAACCACACGCCAAACACCTACTATTCACGCCATCCACCATGCAAAACGTGATATCCTACGCATTCATGGGTAACTAAACCTCTTAGTTGGGGTTATGGAAGCCGAATGAGTTACTATCTATTGCTATGAGCTTGTGAGTTCAAGACACGTATATTGCTTATAGCATTATTCTCTTCATCTTAAATCTACATCCTTTGCGGTTCAAACACAAGAACACGCCATTCTAACATCTAACCTGTTCGAGAGAAAGGTTATTTGTCTAGAAAAGAAGACGCATAGACCAACGCCAGTCTAACATTTAACTTGTTCGAGAGAAAGGTTATTTGTCTGGAAAAGAGATAATGTCAAGGTAGTAGGACACCCTTTCCTATTAAAAAGCTAGTGCCGTACCTGGACTAACCTCTTGGAGAATTCGTACCGTTAGACACGCTTTAAGCTCGAGAGAGTTAAAGTGAAATAGTCCTTGTTTAGGTCGAGAGACGCTTGGATTTACCATCGACTACAATTCTCTATAAGCAATTGCATGTCAAGACTCTACACACTCATAGCCAATAGAGACGTATACCTCTGAAGGTGGACATAATCCCAACGCTTCAATTCTCATTGTTTACAACCAACGTGACAATCTTTCTCTTTTTACTTTATTATTTTCAGCTTTTATTTCATTACTCTGGTTACTTATTACAATCCCCCCTTCTTACGAGACTTGCACCAAAAGTCTATTAATTTTGCTTACTTGTTGACCGAGCTATTCCCTGTGGGATCGATACCCAACCCAGGTTGGGTTCTATAATTGCTAACGACCGCTTTACACTCAAACGAGAGCTGTAGATTGAGCGTTATCAAAACTTTTTTGGTTAGTATAAATATCAACATGAACTTCATAGAGATAATGCCTTCAAATTCTAAGTGCAAACACCACGACTGCTAACTACAAGTCATGAATGAGGTAATTTCGCTCATGCACCTTTAACTGCGTAGATGCATAAGCTATCACCTTATCGTGTTGCATCAGTACACAACCAAGTCCCACGCGGGATGCATCACAGTAAACCATAAAGCCATCTACGCCCTCAGGAAGGGCCAAAATAAGAGCAGTAGTTAGCTTGTGTTTCAACTTCTCAAAACTATTTTCACATATATCAGACCATACAAACTTCATCTTTTTCTGAGTCAATTTATTGAGCGGAGCAGCTATGGAAGAAGAACTCTCTACGAATCTTCTATAATAACCTGCCAGGCCCAAGAAGCTTCGAATATTAGTTGGAGTCGTGGGTGTGGGCCATTTCCTAACTGCCTCAATCTTTTAGGGATCCACTTTAATCTCGTCACTAGATACCATATGCCCCAAGAAAGCAATAACATTTAGCTAGAATTCACATTTGGAGAATTTAGCATATAACTGATGATCTTTAAGGGTCTGAAGGACAATTCAGAGGTGATTGGCATGATCTTTCTCACTTTTGGAATAGATCAAAATATCATCAATGAACACTATAACGAACAAGTCTAGAAACTGACAGAACACTCTATTCATAAGATCCATGAAGGCTGCAAGGGCATTAGTCAACCTGGAGGACATGACTAAGAACTTATAGTGACTACATCGAGTTCGGAAGGCTGTTTTGGGGATGTTTGACTCCCTAAACTTTAATTGATGATAGCCCAAATGAAGGTTTATTTTTGAAAATCACTTAGCACCCTGAAGCTAGTAAAAAAGATCATCAATCTTAAGAAGAGGATATTTGTTTTTAATAGTGACCTTATTCAACTAGTGGTAGTATATGCACATATGAAGGGACCTATCCTTATTTCGCATGAAAAGTATGGTGCACCCCATGGGAAACACACTAAGACGAATAAAACCTTTGTCTAGGAGGTCTAAAAGCTGTTCTTTTAACTCTTTCAGTTCCATCGGAGCTATTCTATATGGCATAATGGAAATAGGACAAGTGTCTAGCAACACATCAATGACAAAATCTATCTCTCTATCAGGTGGTATCCCTGGGAGATCTTCGAGAAAGATTTTTGGAAACTCATTCACTATAGGGACTGACCGAAAAGAAAGGTTTTCAACTCTAGAATCTTTTACTCGAATTAGATGGTACATACAACCTCTGGAGATGACTTTTTGGGCTCTAAGATAAGAGATAAAGTGGCCTATAGGTGCCACAGAATTCCCAGCCAACTCAATTAGTGTTTCATTAAAAAAAAAGTAACCTTTCGGGTTCTGCAATCACGGGTGGCATAATAAGAGTGGAGACAGTCCATCCCAAGGATAGCATCAAAATCTATCATATCAAGTGCTATAAGGTATGACACAATATCCCGGCTAAGAATAGACACAACACAATTTTTATACACCCTTCTAGCACCAAAAAATTACCTACAAGAGTGGAAACAGTGAAGGGTTCTATAATAACTTTGGGTTCAAACCCAAAACCAATATCCACATAAGGGATCACACAGGATAAGGTTGATCCGGGGTCAATTAACACATAAATATCACGGAAAAAGATTTGTAACGTATCGGTGACAACGTCTAGGGAAGCTTCCGCCTCCTAGCAGTTGGTCAAAGCATACAACCGATTGCAACTGCTCCCGGCAGCTGATATGACGCCCTTTTGATACGGGGGTGGTGCCAAAGAATTTGCCTGAGACTTTGCACCACCAACATTCTTCCTAGCAGATGGACAGTCCCTCTAAAAGTAATCCGGTTGACCACATGAATAACATACAAGTATGCCCAACTGACATTTCCCCAGATGATTTCTACCACAAGTCTCACACCGCGGATAAGTACTATCACGACCCGAATTGGGGCCCTAGCCGTGACGACCATTCTGAACCATGAAGGCCCGAAACACCCTTCTCTATCTGGTAATCATGCACAATATTTAATAAAAGGAAATGCCAAAATAGACATCTAATACAAAAACATGGCCAATCTAAAAGTGGTCATAATACTAAAAACTAAAAATTCAAAATATATCTGAATAGTAATAATGTTTGACTCAGTCTGTGAAATCTCTACTATAAATTAAACAAGCTATTTGAATAACTGGGACAAAGCCCCCAGCAGACCAAAAACATAACTGAAAGTAGTATCTGTAATAATCAAGCCTTCTGGATCATAGAAGGCTCACCACTACTCAGTTTGGTCTGCGATCTGAAATATCTACAGATTAGCTAGACCCCTAGACTGTACCTTAGAACCTGGAAAGAGGGGAGATGGGGTTAGCTGTAACTCCCAATAAAAGGCGTAAATAGATTAGTCTTTAATATTGAGCTCTTAGACTTAATGACTTAAAATTTTCTAAGTGTAAAATGAGACTTAGTCATTTTAGCTGACAATCTTCGGGATACAACTTCTCAACCTTTCTGACATCCACTTTTAGATTTTCAAGTTGCGTTACGATCGGAAAAGCTCATAGTGCATCTCGGATAAGTTTTGGAATTTTTTGGAGCTCATAAGGCTGCATTTGGATTTCAAAACAGTAGCAAAACGCATAGCCTATTGCCCAGTTTTCAGCATTTAAGGGTCAACTTCAAACAATCATAACTCCCTGTATATAATGAACTGTGTGAGCTATAGTACATAAAACGGAAGACCTTTGAGTCTTCTTTCAAATGCAGTTGGTTTCATCCAATTTTATAATATGAGTAAGAAGTTATAATCGATTACTCCAGACTATCAAACTGTTAACTGAGGGACAGATTTGACCTTAATTGTTCCTTAGGGGTATTTTGGTCATCCTTCACCCCTATATATACCACCAACACGGGATTTAATCCCTCAAACACCAAAATACACCTTCATTCATCAAAATTTATCAAGAACACTCCTTAGGGTTTCAAAATAAAAACCCAAATAGTTCAAGATTCGATCGTAGATTTTTGAAGATAATTACATATTTGAAATCACAAATCCGCGAGCTTCATGAAACATCTAGTATTTTTGGAAATAGAGGTACGTGGGGTTATCCTAAAATTTTATGGGTGTAGTTTTTATGAACATGATGCTTTTAAATGGGGGTTTTCAATCAAATGCTAATAACTTGCTTTCAATATGATTTCTAAGTCATTTTTCTTTATGTCATGAGAATTGTTTGCCTATATACTTCAATGGTTGAAACCATGCATATCTGATTTGAGATTTTCCATGGAAGTTTGATAAATATGAATGATAAATTTATTTCAAACACCTTACTTTTTACATGATTATGCATATGTGGATGTGATATTGATGACTTGCAAGTCAGGTATGATGGTACCCTATAGAATATGATACATGATTGAGTTAAATAAAGTTTGAATGCATTGATTTTATATGAGATAGGTGGATGCCCGAAGAAGGCATTTGAGTGTAAGGGCTCATCGCTAGAAACCGTGTTTGCCAACACGAAAATTTGGTACCAGGCTAAGTGATCTTGTGTACTTGACTTTATGTCATTCCTAAATTGGGAGTATAGGTAGGAGCCCGAGCTAAGTGATCTTAGGCACTACGAGTGGGTTGAGATACCATGTTTCGTGGTCTTGTGTGTATCTCCCTCACTTATACTCTAATCTCGGCGGCAACCGAGGTTTGACAGTTGGTGTAAATTATGTAAAATATTCTACCCAGCTTAGTTGCATTTCATTGTTGTTGAGAAACTATTGCATTATGCCCATGTGTTTTCAAATGATTTGATATGAAATTGCCAGTACTTTTGTGCTGACCCCCTCCCCTCTCCAACCTCTCAGGTTCAAAGGCCCAGTCTAGGGTCAAGAGAATTAGTAGATCATTCAGACAGAGTTGCAGAGACAAGTGGTGAGCCTTCTATGTTTTGGAAGGTCTTATGTCCTGCAGTCTTTTTATCTTATATTTAGTTTTGGGGTCTACTGGGGCCTTGTCCCAGTTTATATACAGTTACTTGACTCAGTCATTTGTTAGAGATTTTTGCATACAGTTGTTTAGAGGTTGATTGATATTGGGGGAACTTTATTTCCCCGTTATTATTGTTTTTCATATTTATGACCATGTTTCTAAATTATTGTGTTTCTTTCTCATTACTTTGATCATATGAATTAGGTGCATGATTACCAGATAGATAGGGGTGTTTCGGACCTCCATGATTTAAAATGCTCATCACGGCCTGGCCTTGGTTCGGGTTGTGACAAACTTAATATGAAACCACGTTTCATGGTCCCAGGGTGTCTACAAAATCACGTTGGCTAGAGTGTTATTTATGGGTATGTAGCACGCCACACTTATAAGTAGGAGGCTACTAGGTGTTTAGAAATGTCTCTCTTTCTTCATGTTTTAGTTCATGCAATAGAGTCAGAATATTCCCCTTTCATACTCTAATTCGTGCTATGGTGTCGCCCATCTAAAGTAAATAGTCATCCCACATTCTTTCCTTACTCTAGTGTCCTCAGATATGTCTCATTATTGAGGTGATTCAAGTACAGAAGTTTAGAATCTAAATGGTATGGTCCTTTCTGATTGAACCATATAAGATTTAAAATTTGTGCAAGGACTTGATAAGAGTCTGTTAGTGCTTCAATGTGTATTGATTTCGATGTAAACATTGATCCTGATGGAATCGTACTTTTCAGCTTAAGGTATTAATTGCATTTAGTCCCCTTCAAATTTATGTTACAAATGTCTTGCTTAAGGGGGGATGATGTGTAGTAGAATGTTGGAATTGTATTTCCACCCAAATAGTAGTATGCGTTAAAGTGTTGTTGTCATGACCTATTGGTAGTGATATTGGACCAAGAAGTTGGGGATGTGAAGTCACAAAGTTAGACGTCAGAGAGAGGGTGACTTTTGTGTAAATGAATATTTTAGTTGAATAACCGATGTTCGAGAATGATTACCCCCTTATGGTAATAGATTAATGTGGTAGCTAGTAGTATGTGTGGATTGTATGGTAGTCTGCGGGAGAATTTTTTGACTCAGATTTTTATTTATATAGAGTAAGATGTGTATCGTTAGATCATTGAATATTGGGTGTCAATTTTCTATCTCTTGTAATATGTAATCTTATTATCATGGTGTTTTTGAAAAAAAATCAAAGTCTAGTATGTGTATCGTTAGATCATTGAATATTGGGTGTCAATTTTCTATCTCTTGTAATATGTAATCTTATTATCATGGTGTTTTTGAAAAAAAATCAAAGTCTAGTGAATCCGTGTGGGGATCTTTTGATTCACTAGCATAGTTTCTTTGTTATTCATTTCATTTCTTATTCAAAACACAAAAATCAAAGTCTAGTGAAGCCGTGTGAGGCCTATTTCGATTCACTAGTAGCTTGCTATCCAACTTGTTGTTCTTGTGTTGGTTTAATATATGTATAGCTGAATCTGTTTGCATGAGATTGAGTAAGTAATTAGGAGGTAAGAGATATGTATAAGTAGAGGAGACTCTATGGGGTTATAATATCAAATTAAGGTTAACCATGCCTATTATGTGACTTTACCCCCCTTGACCTTCTTTTGTTGGTAGTTGTAAACTATTACTACTTGTGAGAAGGTATGTAGTAGATTTTTGAAGTATTTGGATAGAATGTTCAGATTTGATGGACTAGTATATTATGTTTCCTTCTTCATTGATGGTAGATGATTGATTCTAGACTATTCGCTTGAACTTAATGTAGAATATGGATTCGGAATAGTGGCATGAGATTGATAGTGTTGGGCTCTTTTATATGATCTTGATTCTCATAGTAATGAGATTTAAGTTTGGAGTCGTGATATTGGTAGGCTATGATGAAAGTGGTAGGTTCATCAAAGGCTCGGTGATATCCATGTTAAGTGTTAGAAATCTAAGTTTGAGCTTTGAAGGTTGAACCGATAGAAATAAGAGTGCAAGCATCATACTATGACTATTGGGGCTATCAAAATATAGAGTGTATCTCAGAAGGTAGTATTAGCAGTGGGCTTTCCACTTTTATGTGTGGTCTTTTGGGTTAAATTTCTATTTAATTATGTGTATTGTTGTATTCCAAACCCCAGAGTGCAGTGAGTGTAGTTCAGCTTAGAGTCTAGTAATAAGGGATCTCTTAAACTTAATATGATGGCTTAAAGCCAAGGAGGAGATGATAAAACGAATAACTAAGTCAGGCTCTCAGATTCTAGTAGTGATGTCATGATGATATAGAATGTCAGAAAGTGAGGGTGAGACTCAACTCATTCTTATCGTAGTATTTTTCAGTGATCCCAATGCCTACTCAAGCTTTACGTTTCAGTTCCGTGATCATAGTTCGTGATTCTTGTATATGATAGAGAGTCATGTACTCTTCCAGTTCCAAGATAATGAGTTCTAGTTCATTCAAGTAGTCGTAATCACATTCCCATGTTAGAAACTCTAGTTGAGGTCATGCAACTCATGACGCATGTACTCACTCTTTATAGTGTGCTCAGTCCCGTATAAAAATCTTCTCATGCTTCAGGGTTTTATGTTTTAACCTTTTAGTGACCCTCCCAATGCAATAATAGTGGTGATGATGTAAATGTTCTTGTTGATGAAAGATCATAGTACGTTTGTTTAGATAAGTCCATAAGTATGAAGTAAGATTTGGGGCCAATCTTTGATACATGTGATCGTTATTGGAAAAGTTTGTGTGTATGTTTTAGGGTAGCTCATGGGAGTTATATTGACAATAGTTCTGAAACTACGTGAAGTATGTATTTATGGGTGGTTGCCTTGAAGTAAACATGTGGTTATAAAATAGGCTTGAATAACGTTTTGAGATTGTAGTGGGAGGTCGCAATATGCATTAGCGACTTCATATTAAGAGTTCAGAGTAGTCATTGAAGTGGTAAGGCAAGTTATGCTTAGGATGTGATCTTTAAAAGAGGTATAGAAGGTGGCGTCATATGGTTTAGAATAATAGCGTGGTGTAGCATGTTGTATTTTTGTGACTTAGAGTTAGGCTTGATTGCAGTGTAAGGATTAAGCTATTTTAGACATTAGTAGAAAAATTTGTCAATGCTCATATGAGAATTTTAAGCTGAATTGAATGAATATGATATTTATAGGGAATAGTAAAGGGATATTCGAGAAGTGTACTAAGCTTGAAAGTAAGTTGTATTGCCAAAGGTCTAGTAATTCTATCCTAATTTAGGAGTAATATGTCTATATTCCAGACTGCAGAGTAGTGTCAATGTTGTGATTTCCTCAGTGGGATGTCTTGTGTAATCCATACCCAAGATTTGTGGCTCCCTATTTGTAACACCCCGAAAATGGGTCCCGGAGCGTCACACGGTGCTTGAGGCTACGAGTAGCCCCAAGCTAACCCTTTGAGCCATTTTTATTCAGTTCAACATGAATCAACGGGGTTTCCATAAATAACCCTCAAATATCAACAGAGTAATCATCATCCAAGAATAAAAGAATTTTAGAAAGGTAACAAAATATGACTTATTAGTCAACTCCCAACATCTATACTAGTTTGACTAGCCTCTAAGAAAATCAATAAAACCAGCGAGCCATTGAGACATGCCCCAACTGACTCATACTCTGTTATCAAATGTAAAAAATTCCGTGAAACCAACATCAGACATCACGTCCTCGGAACATGAGGACTCACCACAACAGAGGATGTACAACAGCGTGCCTGAAGAATCACTGTTGAACCTCGAACTGAGCACCTGAACCTACATTTTAAGAAAATGCAGCCCACATCCGAAGATATGGGTCTGTACCATGGAAAGGAACTGAGTATATGGGGGTGTATGCAGTTGTATATATATCATCATCATAAATATTTATAAGAAATATGCAAGATGTATGAAAGACTCACATAGCCCGAAGAAAATTATCATAATCATGAGAGGATGAAATAAGTATAATAACACATGCGGGTCATCATATAATTTGTCAATCACTTTCAGTTCATCAAGAATATCAATTCTCATAATGTAAATATCATTTAAATCTTTTGAAAGAATAACTTTCACAATTCCACTTTTAAATCACTTCACCATTCACCATAAACACAAGGAAACACACACACACACTGGGAGATCCTATAACCGACATAAACCATGTAAGCTACATGGAGACCAAAGTACAACCCATGTTGGGGAGAGCTGTCCTATCGTTGCCATCGGAGTAGGAATATTGATATCAAATCCACACAAACTAGTGATCACTATATAAATCAGCCTCAGGCTCACTCCTATGGGGGCACGTAGTTCTAGGGAAGTAAGGTCACTTTATACCTCCCACTCGGTGCTAAAGATTTCTCCCGAACTTAGCTCAGATCATTTCAAAGACAATCCATAAAAAAATAATTTCAGTAATATATAAATATACATCGGGAGCCATCATGCTTCCCATCTATCAAAATCAACCACGTTGTGGATTCCTTTCACACTCGAGTTCAAAATAAATTCATTAAGACCAAAAGGTCAAATCATTCAAAATATCTCAAATATTCAACATCAACGTTCTTATAACACACACTTTCTAAAAAAAAATACAATTTCCAATGGGGATTCACGACCCAAATATGAAAATCATGATAAATATCGTTCAAGATTCATGATTTATATCACCACACATGTAAATTTATCTTTCAAAATCATAAACATCAAGATTTCATAATAATCATCATAAGATATGGGTTCATGCTTCAAATTCATAAAAATCAAATAAAAATCATGCCTTTGTAAAAAAAATTACTTTTGGGAACAAGAACGAAAGAGAGTTCTTGTTGAAAAACCCCACATACCTTGAATGATGAACTTTAGATCGATACTCGTTTTTGTGATGTTAATCGTGCCTTTAAATGATGGTTCTAGGAGTTCTTGAACTAGGAACTTGGAATCTTGAATAAATTTGCAGAATCAATGGCGAACTTTGGAGGTTCTTGAAGTTGGATGTAGGAGCTTAGGGTTTTCTTTTTGAGGGAATTTGATGAAATATTACATATAATGCTTCTAATAAGCTTTAATATAGGGTTTGGACGGATTTTGGGTGAGGGGGAATGACCAAAACGCCCCTAAAAATCAAATAATTCTCGAATCTGTCCTTTGGTGAACTGTTTTGATAGTCTGAAGTAGATCAACCATAACATTTTACTCCGATATCCAAATTGGATGAAACTAATTTCATTAGAAAGAGGACTATAATATATTTCCGTTGATATATAGTATCTCACCCAGATCATTGTGTACGAGGAGTTATGATCATTTGAAATTGACCCAAAAATTCACTTTTGATAGGCTGAAGTAGATTAGCCATAACGTTTTGCTCCGATAGACAAATTGGATGAAACCAATTTCATCGGAAAGAGGACTCGCATATCTTTCCGTTGATATATAGTAGATCACCCAGATCATTATGTACAAGGATTTATGATTGTTTAAACGTGGAGAAAAAATATGCTAGGCCTCAGTATTTTTTTCCTGTACGTTTACTGTTCACTACTATTCATGGTTCGATCGGAATGTTCATAACTCATCGCTCGGGTGTTTGTTTTGGATGATCCACATATTGTTGGAAACCTTATTTGATGCTCTACGTAATGGTGGGTTCTAATCCAAGACATTCCACATGAAAATTTATAGTTCACTCTAGAAGATAGAACCTAACAAGTTTACGAACAAAATTTCAACAAAAAATTTCTCGCGGTATTACATCACCCCCCCCCGGAAACATTCATATTCGAATGACGCTAGACATGCCAAGATTAGATAGGGAATAGAGCATACAGCTGAACCATTTATTAGACTCATCACCACATCGTTTCTCACTCCGAATGCAACATAGAATGCATAAATAGAAGAAACTACAGCTAAACACATAATAAATGAAAGCTGAACTGCTGCAACTTTTATCAAAAGTGCATGAATTAGGGAAGAACGGTACCTTTGGCTTGATCGGAGTTCACGAAAAATAGTTGCGGGTACTTGGATCGCATATCCGCCTCAGCTTCCCAAGTTACACCCTTAACAGATTGGTTTCGCCACAACACCTTGACCAAGGGAACTTCTTTATTCCTTAGTCTTCGGACACTGAAATCAAGAATCTCAACAGGAATCTATTTAAAAGAAAGATTTTGTTGAATGTCAGCACTTATAGAAGAATCCACTACCACAACATTGCTAATATGCTTTCTAAGCATGGAGACATGGAATATTGGATGAATAGAGGACAACTCGGAAGGCAACTCGACCTCATAAGCTACCTTACCAACACGACTAAGAATTTTGTAAGGACCAACATAACGGGGACTAAGATTCCCCTTCTTTCCGAATCTCTTCACTCCCCTCATGGGTGAAATTTTCAGATACACTAGGTCACCAACTTCAAACTCAAGGTCTCTCCTTCTAACATCCTCATATGACTTCTGACGACTCTGCGCAGTTTACAACCTTTCCCTAATCAACTTAACCTTTTCCATAGCCTCAAATACCGAATCAGGACCACTCACAGCCATTTCACCCACCTCAAACCAACCTATGGGTGATCTATACTTCCTCTCATATAAGGTTTCAAATGGAGCCATGCCAATACTAGAGTGGAAACTGTTATTGTAAGCAAACTCTATCAACGGTAAGTGATCATCCCAACTTTCCTTAAAGTCAAGTGCATAAGCTCTCAACATATCCTCTAAGGTTTGGATGGTCCTCTTAGCTTGACCATCGGTCTGCGGATAAAAAGCAGAACTCAAAAGAACTTGGGTACCAAGACCCTTCTGAAAAGTTTTCCAAAATTGCGAAATGAACTGAGTACCCCTATTCGAAATGATAAAAAAGGGAACTCCATGCAGTCTGGCTAGCTCTCAGATATACAATCTAGTGTAATCCTCAGCAGTATATGAAGTATGAACAGGCAAAAATGAGCAGACTTAGTCAATCTACTAACCACAACCCAAACAGAATCATGATGGCGTCGGAAAGGAGGTAAACCAATCACGAAGTCCATATTTATCTCTTCCCACTTCCAGGTGGGAATACTAAACTCTTGCATCATACTACCAGGTCTTTGGTGTTCAACCTTAACCTATTGGCATGTTGCACACTTAGCTAAAATGCTGCTATATCTTTCTTCATGCCACTCCACCAATAGATTTCCCGCAAGTCTTGGTACATCTTGGTGGCACCAGGATGAATAGAATATTGCGCCCCATCTACTTCAACCATAATCCTCTGTCTCAGATCATGAACATTTAGGACACACAATCTACCCTACAATCTTAACACACCATCTCCCCCTTGGGAGAAAACCTCTACTTTTTGGTCCTTGACTGACTTCTTCAGTCTGACCAAACTAGCATCTAAGTATTGCTTTTCCTTCACTTCCGAAACCAAGGAGGATTCGGAACTACTCTAAACCCCTATACTACCCTCAGCAGAGTCAAACAACCTAACCCCCAATCTAGCCAAACGATGTACATCACGAGCCAAATCTTTCTTACCTTCTACCACATGCAAAACACTACCCATGGACACTCTACTTAGGGCATCCGCTACAACATTGGCCTTGCCCGGATGGTACAACACACTCATATCATAGTCCTTTAATAATTCTAACCATCGTCTCTAGCTAAGATTCATTTCTCTCTGGGTAAACACATACTGCAGACTCTTATGATCAGTGAAAACATCAACATGGACACCATACAAATAGTGTCTCCAGATTTTCAACGCAAACACAACAGCAGCCAATTCAAGGTCATGGGCGGGATAATTTTTCTCATTAGGTTTCCACTGTATAGAAGCATAAGCTATCACCTTACCCTTCTGTATCAATCCACAACCCAACCCAACTCTCGAAGCATCACAGTACACCACAAAACCATCAACACCATCAGGCAAAGTCAAAACAGGGGCTGAAGTGAGTCAAGTCTTCAACTCCTGAAAACTCTTCTCACAAGATTCGTACCATAAGAACTTCACTTTCTTTTGGGTCAACCGAGTCATAGGAGATGCTATAGAGGATAAAACCTCAACAAAATAGCGGTAATAGCTAGCTAAACCCAAGAAACTTTGGATATCAGTCGGAGAAATAGGTCTAGGCTAATTTCTAATAGCTTCGGTCTTTTAGGGATCAACTTTAATAACCTCAAAAGAAATGGTATGATCCAGAAAAGCAATTGACCTTAGCCAAAACTCACACTTACTGAACTTGGAAAACAACTTGTGATCTCTAAGGGTTTGCAAGACAGTTTGGAGATGATCAGAATGTTCAACTTCACTATGGGAGTACACCAGTATATCATCGATGAACACTATGACAAACATATCCATATATGGTCTGAACACTCGATTCATGAGGTCCATAAAAGCTGCTGGGGAATTAGTTAACCCGAAAGACATAACAAGTAACTCAAAATGGCCATAACGAGTTTGGAAAACGGTTTTCTGGATGTCACACTCCCTAAATTTGAGTTGATGATAGTCGGAACGAAGTTCTATATTTGAGAAATAACTTGCACCTTGCAATTGGTCAAACAAATCATCTATTCTCGGGAGGGGGTACATATTTTTAATGGTGACTTTATTCAGTTGGCAGTAATCAATGCACATACGCAAAGAGCCACCTTTCTTTCTCACAAACAGCATAGGAGCACCCCAAGGAGAAATACTAGGCCTTATGAAACTCTTATTTAGTTGATCTTTGAGTTGCTCTTTCAACTCCTGAAATTCTACAGGGGCCATACGGTAAGAAGGAATAAAAATGGACTGAGTATCAGGAAAAAGATCAATCTTGAACTGTATCTCTCTATCAGGAGGTATCCCTGGGGTATTATTCAAAAAGACATTAGAAAACTCATTGATGACATTAACAGACTGGAGAGTTGGAGTCTCAGACTTAGTGTCTTTGACTCTAAATAAATGGTAAATACACCCCTTGGAAATAAGCTTTCTAGCTTTGAGGTAAGAGATAAAATGACTCTTGGGTGACACAGAATTCCCAGACCACTCAAACACGGATGCACCCAAAAACTAAAACTTGACCATTCGGGTCCAACAATCAATAAAGGCATAGGAAGAATACAACCAGTCCATAACTAGAATCACAATAAAATCTACCATGTCTAACTCAATCAGATCAACCAACAAGACTCTATGAAGAACGGTAACAGGACACTTTTTATACACTTTCTGGGTAATTATCGAATCACCCACTGGGGTAGAAACTAGGATAGGCTCAGGAATAATCTCAGGACTCATTTTAAAATTCACAGCAATCAAAGGTGTAACATATGAGAAATTGGATCCAGGATCCAGCAAAGCATACACATCAAACTGAAATATATGAAGAATACCAGTAACAACATCAAGAGAGTCCTCCAATTCCTAGAGGGACTGTAAAGCATAGAATCTATTCTGGCGCTGCCCGCCAGCATTGCTAGAAGAGGCGCCCTGAGTTGGGGCTGGGCGAGTCGCTGGAACTGGAGAACTAATAGTCTAAGTTGGGTCTTAGGGAGATAGTCACGACGCACTTATCCATCTTATGGACAATCTCTAACTCTGTGACCTATGCTACCACACCGAAAACAACCCCTTTTCTCACCCTAAAACTCATCCGAATGAGCCTTACCACACTTAGGACACAGGGGATGGTTTGTCTTATTGCTAGACTTGTAGTGGGACCTAGATGTATATGACCTGCATCCTTGCTCCTACCTACTTCTAGGCACGGGGGAACTAGCAGATGATGGTGCTGGCATAGACGAATAATCCTGCTAGTGAGGACGACTCTCTCCATGCGATCTAGTCTGACCCTGTCCGTGCTGCTCGGACCTAGCTCTCTTATTCCCTCTCATTCTATCTCTCTCCTTAATCTTGTCTGCCTCACTCTGTTGGGCATGAGTCATCAGCCTAGAAAGATTCATCTCACCATTCAGTATAGCAGACCTACACTTCTTAACCACATAACTAGACACTCCAATCACAAACTTACTCATACTAGCCCGATTATCAGCCACTAATTCAGGAGCATACTTGGTCAACTAATTAAACTTTAGACAGTACTCCCTAACAGTCATAGAGCCCTATCGCACGTTTATAAACTCTTCCACCTTTACCTCTCTTATCTCCAAAGGAAAAAACTTATCCAGGAATATATCCTGGAACTCTTGCCAAGTCGTAGGGACAACTTCCTTACCTCTACCTTTCCTCCAAGCAGCAACCCAGCATAAGCGAGGTCTTTCAACCTATTCGCAGCCAACTCCACACTATGTTCCTCAGATACATGCATCACCTGAGTAATCTTCCATACCTTCTCTAAATACAACAGTGGATCCTTATCAGAATTGGACCCATAAAATTTTGGGGCATTCATCCGCATGAAGTCACGGATCCTGGCAGCAGCTGAATCACCTCCCTGCTGCTATGGAACTGGGGCTGGGTTAGCCTGAACATTTGTAGTAATAGCTTGGGCCAGCGCCTGAAAGGCTGCCTAAAATTTAGCATGAGACACATTTTCATTTAATGGGTCAGCGGGTTGAGGTTGCTGACCATCATTATTTCTTCTTGCTCAACGTGGAGGCATATTTGTAAAAGAGGAAAGCACGAATCAATATCAGAGAGAGACACTTTAAGTACAATAGACTTCTGAATGAAAGAATCATACTTTTTCCTAAAATGTCTTGTAGCCTCTTGCTTATAGATATGGCGTGCTACACACCAATGATCAAGACTCTACTTAACGCGGCTTGTCAGACTCCCTAGGACACCATAAAAGTTTAGGCTCTGATACCAAGTTTGTAACGCCCCAAAAATAAGTCTCGGAGCGTCATACGATGCTTGAGGCTATGAGTAGCCTAAGCTAACACTTTGAGCCATTTCCATTCAGTTCAACACAAATCAACGGGGTTTCCATAAATAACCCTCAAATATCAATAGTGTAATCATCATTCAAGAATAAAAGAATTTCAGAAAGATAATAAAATATGACTTATTAGTCAACTCCTAACATCTATACTAGTCTGACTAGCCTCTACAAAAATCAATAAAACCAGTGAGCCATTGAGACATGCCCCAACTGACTCATACTTAGTTATCAAATGTAAGCAATTCTGTGAAACCAACATCAGACATCACGTTCTCGGAACATAAGGACTCACCACAATAGAGAATGTAGAACAGCGTGCCTGAAGAATCACTGTCGAACCTCGAACTGAGCACCTGAACCTTTATTTTGAGAAAATGCAGCCCACATCCAAAGATAGGTCAGTACTATGGAAAGGAACCGAGTATATGGGGGGTGTATGCAGTTGTATAAACATCATCATCATAAATATTTATAAGAAATATGCAGGATTTATAAAAGGCTCACATAGCCCAAAGAAAATCATCATAATCATAAGAGGATAAAATAAGTATAATAACACATGTGAGTCATCATATAATTTGTCAATCACTTTCAGTTCATCAAGAATATCAATTCTCATAATGTAAATATCATTTAAATCTTTCGAAAGAATAATTTCACAATTCCACTTTCAAATCACTTCACCGTTCACCATAGGCACAAGGAAACACACACACACACTGGGAGATCCTATAATCGACATAAACTATGTGAGCTACATGGAGAACAATGTACAACCCACGTTGGGGAGAGCCGTTCTATCCTTGCCATTGGAGTAGGACTATCGATATCAAATCACACAAACTAGTGATCACTATATAAATCAGTCTCAGGCTCACTCCTATGGGGGCACGTAGTTCTATAGAAGTAAGGTTGCTTTATGCCTCCCTTTTGGTGCTAAAGATTTCTCCCGGACTTAGCTCAGATCATTTCAAAGTTAATCCACAACAAAATAATTTCAGTAATATATAAATATACATCGGGAGCCATCATGCTTCCCATCTATCAAAATCAACCACGTTGTGGATTTCTTTCATACTCGAGTTTAAAACAAATTCATTAAGACCAAAAGATCAAATCATTCAAAATATCTCAAATATTTAACATCAATGTTCTTATAACACACACTTTCTCAAAAAAACATAATTTCCAATGGGGATTCATGACCCAAATATCAAAATCATGATAAATATCGTTCAAGATTCATGCTTTATATTACCACACATGTAAATTTATCTTTCAAAATCATAAACATCAAGATTTTGTAATAATCATCATAAGATATGGGTTCATGCTTCAAATTCATAAAAATCAAATAAAAATCATGCCTTTGTAAAAAAAATTACTTTTGGAAACAAGAACGAAAGAGAGTTCTTGTTGAAAAACCCCACATACCTTGATTGATGAACTTTAGATCGATACTCATTTTTGAGATGTTAATCGTGCCTCTAAATGATGGTTCTTCGAGTTCTTAAACTAGGAACTTGGAATCTTGAATAAATTTGTAGAATTAATGGTGAACTTTGGAGGTTCTTGAAGTTGGATGTAGGAGCTTAGTTTTTTTTTTTTTTAGGAAATTTAATGAAATATAATATATAATGCTTCTAATAGGGTTTGATATAGGGTTTGGACGGATTTTGGGTGAGGGGGAATGACCAAAACGCCCCTAAAAATCAAATAATTCTCGAATCTGTCATTTGGTGGACTGTTTTGATAGTCTGAAGTAGATCAACCATAACGTTTTACTCTGATATCCAAATTGGATGAAACCAATTTCATTTGAAAGAGTACTCTCATATCTTTCCGTTGATATATAGTATCTCACCCAGATCATTATGTACAAGGAGTTATGATCGTTTGAAATTGACCCAAATATTCACTTTTGATAGGCTGAAGTAGATCGACCATAACTTTTTGCTCCGACAGACAAATTAGATGAAACCAATTTCATCGGAAAGAGGACTCACAGAGATTTATATTGATATGTAGTAGATCACCCAGATCGTTATGTACAAGGATTTGTGATCATTTAAAGTTGGAGCAAAAATACGCCAGGCCTCAGTATTTTTTTCCTGCACGTTTTACTGTTCACTACTATTCATAGTTCGATTGGAATGTTCATAACTCGTCGCTCGGTTGTCCATTTTGGATGATCCACATATTGTTGGAAATCTTATTCGATAATCTACGCAATGGTGGGTCATAATCTAAGGCATTATACATGGAAAATTTATATTTTATTCTAGAAGATAGACACCAACACATTTATGCACAAAATTTCAACGAAAAATTTCTCGGGGTATTACACTCTTACTGTTAGAACTTATTTAAAGAGAGCATTGAAGAGATACTCCAGTTAAGTATGAGAGTCCAGCATAATTCAGGCTGTATAGCCAGTAAGTTAGTTTAGTAGTAAGATTCACATGACTTATTTTCTCGTCTTTTCAGTTATTTATGCTACCCGAAATCTCAGACATGATACTATTCCAAGATAGAGTATACTAGTAATTGTGATTATAGCTCAGTTCATGCGTCATGCATTAGATTCAAATTCCATAGGTTCAGTTATGAATCAAATCGTAGGTGCCTTGTGCATTGCCTGTGTTTTTCGAGTATCTTAGTGAATTGAGCACTCATAGAGGGACATAGGGTCCCAAGGGGGAGATACCCTATTCGGTTGCATGCATAGGTTCTTATTACAAGCTTCGCATCAGTTGTTATTGTGTATTCAATCATACATTCTTGTGTCAGTTCAGTCAGATATGCCTGTATTAGAAATACATGTTCAATAGAAAAAGTTCAGCTTATCAGTGTATTCAGTCCTGCATTAATGAGGATAACTCAGACACAAACCTATGCATCAGATATGCATATCCGGTATAAGAATTCAGAACATCAGTAGTTCCAGTCTTATAGTCATGATTCAGATCAGTGTATTCTTTATTAAAGGACATGTCATATTCGCGTTATTCCATAAATTTAAGGCTTCAAAAAGTTCCTACCCATCATTCGAGGATGAACGATCCCAAGGGGAGATAGTGTAACGCCCCGTAAAAGACGTGCAAAGATTAGTCTTTAGTATTGAGCTCTTAGACTTAATGACTTAAAATTTTCTAAGTGTAAAATGAGACTTAGTCATTTTAGCTGGCAATCTTTGGGATACAACTTTCAACCTTCCCGACATCCGTTTTTAGATTTTCAAGTTGAGTTACGATCGAGAAAGCTCATAGTGTATCTCGGATAAGTTTTGGAATTTTTCAAAACGCATAAGGCTGCATTTGGATTTCAAAACAGTAGCAAAACGCATAGCCTATTGCCCATTTTTAAGCATTTAAGGGTCAACTTCAAACAATCATAACTCCCTGCATATAATGAAATGTGTGAGCTATAATATATCAAACGAAAGATCTTTGAGTCCTATTTCAAATTCAGTTGGTTTCATCCAATTTTATTATATGAGTAAAAAGTTATAATCGATTTACCCCAGACTATCAAACTGTCAACTGAGGTATAGATTTGACCTTAATTGTTCCTTAGGGGTATTTTGGTCATCCTTCACCCCTATATATACCACCAACACGGGATTTAATCCCTCAAACACCAAAATACACCTTCATTCATCAAAATTTCTCAAGAACACTCCTTAGGGTTTCAAAATAAAAACCCAAATAGTTCAAGATTCGACCGTAGATTTTCGAAGATAATTACATATTCGGAATCACAAATCCGCAAGCTTCAAGAAACATCTAGTATTTTTGGAAATAGAGGTACGTGGGGTTATCCTAAAATCTATGGGTATAGTTTTTATGAACATGCATGCTTTTAAATGAGGGTTTTCAATCAAATGCTAATAACTTGCTTTCAATATGATTTCTAAGTCATTTTTCTTTATGTCATGGGAATTGTTTGCCTATATACTTCAATGGTTGAAACCATGCATATGTGATTTGAGATTTTCCATGGAAATTTGATAAATATGAATGATAAATTATTTTCAAATTCCCATGATAATATCTTGATACCCCATATCATATTATGACCAATAAAAGAGAGCATGAATTTGAAATAATTATTGTTCACCACTTGTAAATGATGAAGCACCTTGGTTTTTACATGATTATGCATATGTGGATGTGATATTGATGAGTTGCAAGTCGGGTATGATGATACCCTACAGAATATGATACATGATTGAATTAAATGTATTTTGAATGCATTGATTTTACATGATATTGGTGGATGCCCGAAGAAGGCGTTTGAGTGTAAGGGCTCATCGCTGGAAACTGTGTTTGCCGACACGGGAATTTGGTACCAGGCTAAGTGATCTTGTGTACTTGACTGTATGTCATTCCCAAATTAGGACTATAGGTAGGATCCCGGGCTATGTAATCTTGGGCACTACCATTGGATCGAGACACCATGCTTCATGGTCTTGCGTGTCTCTCCCTCACTTATACTCTAATCTCGGCGGGAATCAAGGTTTGACAGTTGGTGTAAATTATGTAGGGTATTCCACCTAGCTCAGTTGCATTTCATTGTTGTTAAGAAACTATTGCATTATGCCCATGTATTTTCAAATGATTTGACATGAAATTGCTTTGTAATGGCTCTCACCTATATTTTGAAAAAATATTATGTTTTGTTTTGATATCTCTGCATGCCTGTACTTTTGTACTGACCCCTCCCCTCTCCAACCTCTCAGGTTCAGAGGCCCAGTCTAGGGGTCAAGAGAATCAGTAGATCATTCAGACAGAGTTGCAGAGAAAAATGGTGAGCCTTCTAGGTTTCGGAAGGTCTTATGTCCTGCAGTCCCTTTATCTTATATTTAGTTTTGGGGTCTACTAGGGTCCTTGTCCTAGTTTATATACAGTTAATTGATTCAGTCATTTGTTAGAGATTTTCACAGATAGTTGTTTAGAGGTTAATTGATGTTGGGGGAACTTTATTTCCCCGTTATTGTTTCTTTTCATATTTATGATCATGTTTCCGAATTATTGTGTTTCTTCTGCATTACTTTGATCATATGAATTAGGTGCATGATTACCAGACAGATAGGGGTGTTTCGGGCCTTCATGGTTCGAAATGCTCGTCACGTGTAGGCCCTGGTTCGGGTCGTGACATCAGCACAAAAGTACTGGCAGTCAAAGCAATCCAAAATAGAGTAATTGAACACACACACACACACACACACACACACACATATATATATATATAATAGGTGAGAGAAATTTTCATCAAACATCTTGCATAAAATAGTTTCTGAAAACACATGGGCATCATTCAAAAAACATCAGTCATTCTTGTCAAAACAGTTTCTGATATTTGCATTACTTCTGAGTAAGGTGGCACTCCCCTAAAATTTTGATATTCCATGGGCCATATGGAATCCTCCATTGACTCAGTGGGGAAGCCTCCGACACGAGTGTGCTGCAAGGGTTGGAGTCTCTGATTCTGATAAACCACACGGCTCTAGGCCAACATATATATAACCCGGATCGGCAAATCACGGTTTTGGGCAGTGAGTTGTCTGAACTCATGCCTTATTCGGGTAACCATCTAAACTCTCTTTATGCCCATTTTTATCCTGTTATGAATCATACATTTTTCTATTTTCAACATCTGAAAAGTCTGATTTCAATCATGAATTCTATTCTGTTCTGAATTATCATGGCATAATCTGAATTGGTGTCGTCACACCAAGACTTGCAAGTTCTATTTCTGATCCATAATGCAATAAGCATGATCTTTCATAAAAATGTAGTTTCAAACCACCCAAACATGTAATTTTGCATAAAAGATTTTATGTTCCAAAACTCAAGTTAAAACCATGCAACAAACCTTTATCAAACATATGGTGGTCATGTGCTCTTGGTAAAACCATGCACTCTTTCATTATATGTATATTCAACATTCACAACATAGACAATCCTCTCTCTTTTGAAAGCAAAAATCATAATCAAAATCATTATTTAAGATTTTTTATAAAATGCTTTTCAAGATGTATTTTGAAATAATTCATATCATGGGAAACATGGGAAAATTGCATCAAGAGAGGAATTTCATATATCTCATGCTCTCAATTCATATTTTAAGACTTAAACACATACATACATATACATATAACTTTCAAATCACTTTGGGGGAAGGCCGAAAGTCCAAAACAATACCGTCAAAACTTCTAAAATATTATTTTATTCATAAAATTAAAAACTCTATTCTTAAAACATGAACGCTATGCCCATGAGATTTTAGGAAAACCTCGTATACCTCAAATTAGGAAGACAATGTGTGCTTATTGAAGCTTGCAGATTAAGGATTCCGAATCTCTAATTAATTTTGAAAATCCACGGTTGAATCTTGAGTTGCTTGGGTTTTTATTTTGAAACCCTTGAGATAGTTCTTAAATAATTTTGGGAAAGTATATGTATTATGGTGTTTGAGGGATTAAATCCCGTGTTTAAGATGGTTGGGGAATGGTTAGTAACCAAAATGCCATTAATTTCTCGGAGAAGCTGTAGAATTTGGCCTGGGGCAATCTAGCAGGCAGCGCCTGCCAAATCGCACCTCTATAACCAGGATTCACCCGCTCTATCGCGGGCTTCCCCCTAGGCCAGACGATCCAGCGGGCGACGCAGGCTGGATCATGGGAGCCTACTAGAATTGATACCCAAACTCACCCTTATACTCGTCTAAAAATTTTGAAACCCTTTTGGGATGTACCCTTAACTTCCCCAATCACAACACAACAAGAAAATCTAGAATCGGAGGTCGGGAAGGTCAAAAATAAATCTCTCGAAGATTAAGAGTTAAAAATAAAACTAAGTCTTTTATTCTACACTTAGAAAAATATCTTAGTTGTTAGCCCCTCAAACATAACACTAAAAATGAAATTGACTTGAGAATTTTATGGGGCGTGACGATAGGAGTGATTAGCAAACGTCTGTTAATAAAAAATAATTCAGTTCGGGTCTATATACGTTGGAATGACGGTCCAAACTCTAGCCCAAAAATATGGGGTATTACATTCTTCCCCCTTGTGATCATTCGTCCTCGAATGATGGGTAGGAACTTATTGAAGTTCAGAGGTATGGAATAACGCGTACAAGACATGTCTTTTAAGAAAGGATTTGAGTGATTTGAAACCTTTACACTCCTGCCATAAAACTGGATTCTAAGCTGAGTTGACTTTACTTGCTTTTAGGAGTTGATCCATGCTGAGAATTTTGGATTTTTCCTTAAAGTGTTCATGATACTGTCATACATATTGAAATGAGAAGTGATAATTCATGCAAGTACGAATCCTATTGCAACAAGATTTGAATCGTACGAAGGTTTTACACTATCTGAGCTAAAAACTCGAAAAGATTTGAGACCATGCACTGAATTCTTATGAACTAAGTCATGACTAAATAGCTGAATCTGAAACATGACATTCAGACTGAATTGAATTCGCAATTTCCATGGATGGAATAAATTATATTTTTGGGATGGTCATACGTATAAGACTTCGAATAGTCGGACCGAGTGAAAAGGTGGATATCCACCATAATCTTGTCTGCTTAACTGTTAAACTAAATTTTTAGCTATACAGACTTAACTTTACAGGAAACTTATATGTAACTGGAGTATCTCTTCAACTGTCCAAAGAGGTTGTAATAGCATTAGGGAGCAGAGAATCTTGGGTAGGAGATGCACAAGACAACCACTAAGGAATCATCACAATGACACCACTTTGTACTCTGGAATATAGACATATAACTCATAAACTAGGACAAAATTATCAGGCTGTAGGCAATGCAACTTCTTACTTTCAAGCTTAACATACTTCTCGTATACTCTCTTAACTATACTATCCTCCTTAATTATCATATTCATTCAATTCAGCTTAAAATTCTCATATGAGCATTGACAAATCTTTATACTAATGTCTAAAATAGATTAACCCTTTCACTGTAATCAAGCCTAACTCTAAGTCACAAAAATACAACATGCCACACCACGCTATCATTCTAAACCATATGATGCCACCTTCTATGACTCTTTTAAAGATTACATCCTAAGCATAACATGTCTTACCATTTCAATGACAACTCTGAACTATTACTACGAAGTCGCTAGCGCATATAGCATTCCTTTACAAAAACTCCAAAATGTCATTCAAGCCTATCTTCTTAACCACATATGAACTTCAAAGAAAACATTCATACAGACACACTTCACATATTCTACTAACCATCTATCGATATAGCTCCCACACGCTACCCCAAGAACATACACACACACCTTTCAGCTAACCATCACATGCATCAATGACTTGGCCCCAACGTTACTTCACACTTATGGCCTTATCTAAAACAAGCACACTAAGATCTTTCACCAAAAAAAAACATTTACTCATCACCACTATCATTACATGAAGAGGAGTCATTAAAGATTAGAACATAAGATCTTCAAGCATGAGAGGATATTATATGAAAGTTGACACTTAACTGAGGCCTGAGGAATAGCAAATCAACATCCGGGATTTATCAAAGAGAATCTAAATTGGGGCATACATGGCTATGAACTATATTTCGCCCATCATAAAGAGTATAGCATGAATTATGGGAACTGAGCACACTACAAGGCGTGAATACATGAATTATGAGCTGCATGACCTCAATTTAGAGTTCATAACTTATGGAATGTGATTCCGACTGCTTAATGGACTGAAATTCCTCATTTAGGAATCTGGAAGAGCACGTGATTCTCTATCATACACATGAAGAGGAACTATTATCATGGAACTGAAATGTAAGGTATGAGTAGGTATTAGGATAACTGAAAAATACTGAGACAGGAATGGGTTGAGTCTTACCCTCACTTTCTAGTTTTCTATATCATCATGAAATCACTACTAGTATCTGAGAGCCTGACTTGGTTATTCATTCTATAATCTCCCCATTGTCTCCAAGCCATCATATTAAGTTCAAGAGATCCCTTATTACTAGACTCTAAACTGAACTACACTCACTGCACTCTAGGGTCTGGAATACAACAATACACATAATTAACTAGAAATTTAACCCGAATGACTACACCTGGAAATAGAAGACCCACTGCTAATACTACTTTCTCATATGCACTCTATCTTTCTATAGCCCGAAAAGTCATCACTAAGTACTGGAACACTTACTTACTTCAGATCTTCATAAGTATCTCCATAGTCGGAGTCACGCCCTCTAACACTTCAACTCTTATTTCTATGAGTTCAACCTTCAGAAACTCAATTTTAGCTTTTAACACTTAACATGGATATCACCAAGCCTTTGATGAACTATACTACTTCCGTCATAGCCTACCAATATTGAGACTCCAAACTTATATCTCTCTATCATGAGAATCAAGATCATACAAAAAGGCTCAACACTATTAATCAAAGCTCCTTAACTTGGCTATTTAGAACACCTTATACCATCTAACTAGTATTTTCCACTTAGCTATTCAACGGTACTACTAGCCATACAAATCTTGTAATAGCTTTAGAAAATTACCGCAACCTCATATCACCTTGGCATACTCCTACATCATTCATACAACATCATACTTTATTATGAATTAAATAAACTTAGTCTCTTGCGCACCTTGTTCAAGCCTATTAGATCACTTCTATAAAACTGGTATCATTACCCAATCAATAATCACAACTACCTTAAAGGGCATCAATTGTTCAAAACTTAATGTCTAGTGCTAAACAAGATTTTTACAACCCAACCTTAAATATGATTCTCACTTGGAAACCATAAAATAAACATCATTAATCTCATGCCACTATTCTTACTAACATATTCCACACTTAAATTCAAGCCTATAGTTTAGCATCAATCATCTATCACCATTGAAGAATGCAACATAATATACTAGCCCATCAAATTGGGATATTTTACCCAAATACCTCAAAAATCTACCACCTACTTTTCTCATAAGTAGTACTAGTTTACAGCTTTTAACAAAAAGAGGGTCAAGGGGTAAGGTCAGATAATAGACATGATCAACCTTGATCTGATATTATAACCCCATACAATATTATCTACTTATATGAATTTCTCACTCCATACTTAATTACTCAATCATACCTATAGACTACCTTCAAATTTCCTATTCGACAATGAGTCTATACTTACAACTTACTGGCTAATCTAAACATTTTCATTCACAGCCTATAAGGGGTTTCTATAACAACTTTAATTATCCACTTTAGGCTCTTTCCCTACTTTGAAAAGAAAAGCAAATATAAATTAGAGTTCGAACACTTACTCTACGGACTACCATGCAGTCCACAAATGGTACTATCTGATTATTTTACCCCCACAAAATGGTAAATCCTTCCCAATCAACGGTTATTCGGCTATGAATATTCAATCACACCAAGAGTCACCCTCACTCTAAACTCTAACCTCGCAACCTAATATCGCCAACTTTCGGGTCTAATTTCACTACCAATAGGTAATGACACCAACACTTTAACATATACTACTACTTGAGTGGAATTACAGTTCCAACAAATACAAGAACAACAAGATGAACAACAAGTTTCTAGTGAATTGAAATAGGCCTCACACAGATTCACTAGACTTTGATTTTTTTTGTGTTTTGAAGCAAAAAATAAACAAATAACAAAGCAACTATGCTAGTGAATTGAAATAGTCCTCACACGGCTTCACTAGACTTTTGTTTTCAACAACACAATGATATCAAGATTAAAAGAGGTAGAAACTTGATACACAATATTTAATGACCCATGAACACGCATCTTACTCTTGTCTTAACTGAACTCCTCATAATAACGAGGACATAATTATACACTAGGGAACTCCTCTCCAGTCCTTTATAGGACTTCTGAAATTTCTGCTAGATAATTGCAGAACATTATTTGGGAAAACCAGAGTGAGAAAAGAATTAGGATAACTTTCTCTTTCATATGGGTGACACCATAGATCGAATTAGAGTATTAAGGAGGAACATTCTGACTCTATATCATGAACTAGAACATGAATAAAGAGAGACATTCCTAAATTCCTAGTAGCCTCTTGCTTATAAGTGTGGTATGCTACACACCCATAAACAAGACTCTACCCAATGTGATTTTGCAAACACCCTGGGACCATGAACCGTGCTTTGATACCAAGTTTGTCACTGTAAGACGCCAAAAATTTCTTTGTCGTTAAAGCCTTCAAAAGGAGTTAAGTTGAGTTTGATACTTAGGAATTTTATTAAGTGTTCCAACACTTAGTCATTTTCTAGCCTAGAATCCTTCTTTAATTATTTTGTGACCTTCTCAATGTTTGTTTCTTGATATTTTTTGTGCTTTTCGATGGGGCAAGGTCATAGCATATTCCGGGTGAGTTTTAAAATTTTTAGACAAGCTTAAGACAATGTTTAGGTGTGTAAACCAGTAGCAACGGGTGATAGGCTCGTGCCGCCTACTCTATTGTGGGGCTAAAGTCCAGGCAAGATAGGTAATCCAGCCCGCACAACCTGGCTTATCGTAGGTGATCCAGCAGGCGGCGCCTGGTGGATTGCACTACTTTAAGCCAGGCGACGCCTGCTAAATTGTGCCTGGCCAATTTTTGTAGTTTCCATCAATTTCATTAATGGATTTTTGGTAATATTCAACACCCTTATCCTCCTTAACACGGGATTACATCCCAAATACACCAAAACAATTTGTCTTTTCACAAAAAGCTCCAAGAAACTCTCTTAGGGTTTCAACATAAGAACACAAATAGATCAAAAACTAACCGTAACTTTCCAAATATTTTTGGATATTCGGAATCCTTGTTCCGAGGGCTGCAAGGAGCGCATAAAAATTTCATAAATAACGTGTTGGAGTAGATAGTTCATTCTAAGGCTCCAATCTTGAGGTATGTAGGGATTTTCAACAAGAACACCCTTTCTTTCTTGTACCCAAAAATACTTTCTTTTACGAAGTTATGGATTTTCATATGTTTTATTATCAATTTGAAGCATGAATTTATACTCTACATTGATTCTCATGAGACTATGACATTTTGATATTTTAGAAGTGGAGTTATATGAGAATGATAGTATTTTGTGTCTTACATCTAAATTTATATGTTTATGATGTAAAGCTTGAATCTTGATAAGTTTTCATATGATGTTGAGATATGGGTTTTGAATTCTATTTTGAGATTGTCGTTTTTTAGAAATCATGTGTTATAAACACCTTGAATTTGAATGAGTTGAATTGATGAAGAAGTTTTGACCTTTCGGTCATAAAAAGGGGTTATTTTTGAATCCGAGATGAGAAAATAAATTCATTCTTATTGATTATTATGAAAGGGGTAGCATGATGGCTCCTGTTATAAATTGTTGAACTATTTATTAGCGGATTTTCTTTTGACAAGATCTGAGCTAAGTTTGAGAGTAGTCTTTAGCACCGAGCGGGAGGTATAGAAGTTTTGGTAGTTCCCTAGAACTACGTTCCCCATAGGATGTGATCCTGAGCCTGATTTATATAGTGATAACTATTGTTTGGATTGATAATTTAAGGTCCTACTCTAACGGCTAGGAATAGGGCGACTGTCCCCAACTAGGGTAGAACGTTGGACTCCATGTAGCTCACCTGGTTTATGTCGGTTATGAGAGACTCCCAATCTGTGTGTGTGTGGGTACTATTCTATCTAAGATGAAAATATATTCGCTTGAAAGACTGCGTTTGAAATAGTTGTTGTTTTAGAAAGATTGAAATGATATATTCTAAAGAGAATTTTTATGGGATTTGATTGCTTTGATGATTTGAAAATGAGATGAAAGTGAATTGAGATTTATTATGATGAATCACATGTTTCACCCGATATAATTTACTCTCTTATGATTAGGATGATTTTATTCGAGCTATGAGAGTCAATTGTTATAGCATGCATGTTTTCTATGAATACGTATGATGTTTGATTTTTGAAACTTTCATACACTCCCATATACTCAATCCATATTCCATGGTACTACCTACGTATTCATATGTGGGCTATATTTTCCTATAATGTAGGTTTAGGTGCTCAGTTCTAGACTTGACGGTGATTTTCAAGCACGTTGATTTACATTCCTGACAGTGGTGAGTCCTCAAGATTCAAGGACTTGTAATTTCAAACCTCCAATTTATTTGATTTTGTTATTTTATTCTAGAGTTCGAGTCAGTTGGGGTCTGTCCCAAGGGCTCCCTGGTTATTGATTAGTAGAGGCTTATCAAAAAGGTTTTGACAGACTAGTGAGATGGAGTTGTTAGACTTTTTCATATTTTGTTATTTCTGCATTTATTCTTATTATTATGAGATTTGGGTGATATCACACTGTCGATTGTTATAAATAAATTTTAAAACATGTGCGAATGATAGAAATTTGATCAAAGGGTTAGCTTAGGGATACTTGTAGCCTTAAGCACCATGTGATGCCTCGGGACCCATTTTTGGGGTGTTACTTGGTATCAGAGCCTAGGGTGTAAGGGGTCCTAGGGAGTCTGACAAGTTACATTAAGTAGAGTCTTGATTATCGGCGTGTAGCGCACCATATCTATGGGCAAAAAGCTATGAAATGTTCTAGCAAAAAGGGTCTTTTCTTTCTTTCAGAAGTTCATCGTGATTATAGTGTCTCTCTCTGCTATTAATTCATGCTCTCTTCTTTTAGAGTATGCCTCCTCACCGAGCTAGATGAAATAATGCCGGTCAGTAACCTTATCCTGCTGAACAACTGAATGAAAATGTGTCCCATGCCAAATTCCAAGCAGTTTTTCAGGCGTTGGCCCAATCTGTTACTACAAATGTACATGCCAATTTGGCCCTAGCTCCACAACAGCAGGGAGGTAATTCAGCTGCTGCTAGGATTCATGATTTTATACGAATGAATTCGCCAGAGTTTTATGGGTCCAAGGTAGGTGAAGACCCATAGTTGTATTTGGAGGAGGTGAAAAAGATCACATAGGTGATGCATGTCTCTGAGGAGAATAGTGTGGAATTGGTATCATATCGGTTGAAAGACCTTTCTTATGATTGGGTAGTTGCTTAAAAGAAGGGTATAGGTGAGGGTGTCACCCCTACGACTTGGCAGGAGTTCCAGGATACATTCCTGGATAAGTTTTTACCTTTGGAGATAAGGGAGGAAAAGGTGGATGAGTTTATGAATTTATGGCAGGGCTCTATGACTATTAAGGAGTACTGCTCGAAGTTCAATCAGGTTTCCAAGTACGCTCCTGACTTAGTAGCTGATAACCGGGCCACTATGAGTAAATTTGTGACAGGGGTGTCGAGATATGTGGTTAAGGAATTTAGATTTACTATGCTAAATAGTGAGATGAGTCTTTCTAGGCTGATGAATCATGCCCAAAAGATTGAATAGGACACGATTAAGAAGAGGGACAGAATGAGAGGGAATAACAGAGCTAGGTCTGAGTAGCATGAACATGGCCAGACTAGATCATAGGGAGGGAACCACCCTCAGTTTTAGAACCATTCATCTACACCAGCACCATCTTCATCTAGCGCTCCCACGCCTAGGGGTAGGCAGGAGAAAACTGGTAAGTCATATGTGTCCAAGACTTAGCACAGTATTGGTAGTAAGCCAAATTATCCTCGATGTGCCCAGTGCGGTAGGGTTTATTCGGGTGAGTGTTGGGGAGTTAATAGAGGTTGCTTTAGGTATGGTAACATGGGTCACAAGCTCAGGGAGTGTCCACATGCTAGGAAAGGGCGACGTGATAATCGCCCTCAGACACAGACTCAGACTGCTAGCTCTCCGATTTAGGCAAACTGCCCAGCCCCAACTCAGGGCACCTCTTCTAGCACCACTGGCGGTCAGTGCCAGAACTGATTTTATGCTTTACCATATTGCCATGAGCAGGAGAACTCTCCCGATGTGGTTACTGGCCTGGTCCGTATATTTGAGTTTGATGTTTATACATTGTTGGACCCTGGGTCCAGGTTTTCATATGTTATGCCTCTGGTTGCTGTGAATTTTGAAATGAGTCACAAAAATATTCTTGATCCTATCTTAGTTTCTACCTCAGTGGGTAAGTCAATTGTTGCCCAGAAAGTGTATAGATAGTGTCCTGTTACAATCCTTCATAGAGTCATGTTGGCTGATTTGCTTGAGTTAGACATGGTGGACTTTGATTTCATTTTGGGTATGGACTGGCTTTATTCTTGTTATACCTCAATCGATTATCGTACCCGAGTAGTCAAGTTCTAATTTTTTGATGAATCTGTGTTTGAGTGGTATGGGAGTTATATATTCCTCCTGGAAGTCGGGATGCTGCATCTACTAGTTTTGGTAAGATGTCCATGAAAGACATGATGGAAAAACTATTAAAGAGAGTTGAAGCTACTAATTCAGGGGTAACTAATATGAAAAGTGAGTTTTCTACCCCCAGTTAGTTAGTTAGCTCACACTCTGATTCTATTATGTAGTTGGAGCAATAGATGAGCCAACTTTTGGCTACTCTGAGCCAAATAAAAATGGGCACTTTACCTAGTGATACAGTTCAGAATCCGCGGACTGATGGCTCTTATTTTGCAATTACTACTCGGAGTGGTAAGATGTTATCTGTCCCTTCTATGGGCAAAGATATGGAAAAGAAGGTAAGTATTGATGAATCAGAAGGAAGAAATCCAGCGGAGTCTGACAAGATAGATGGCTTTATTGACATATCAGAGAAAGAAGATGATAAGAAAGAGGAAGTGGTATGGAAAAAAATGCCAAGACCACCACCTCCATTTCCTCAGAGGCTAAAGAAGAAAGAAGATAATGAAAAATTTAGCAAGTTCATGGCAGTAATGAAACAACTGACAGTAACAGTGACATTGATAGAGGCACTCGAGCAAATGCCAAGATATACTAAATTTATGAAGGACTTGCTAACAACGAAGAGAAAGGCAAGTAGTGAGCCAGTGACAACATCCATCACTATATTGCAGTCTCTTCACAATCCTTAGTGCAGAAAAAGCCTGATCCGGGAGAATTTACTATACCGTGCACACTTGGTTCCATAAAGTTTACAAAATCTTTATGTGACTTAGGAGAAAGTATTAATCTGATGCCCCTCGAGATCTAAAAGAAGCTGGGATTGGGGGATCCTACACCCACAACGATGCATCTTAAGATGGTAGACAGATCAGTGAAGCGACCAATGAGTGTATTGCATGATGTGCCGATAAAAGTGGACAGCTGTGTGTTACCTGCAGACTTCGTGATATTGGATTGTGATGTTGATTTTGAGGTACCCATCATTTTGTGTAGACCATTATTAGCCACTGGAAGAGTATTGGTTGATATGGAGCTCAATGAGCTGAAGTTCAGATACCGAAAAAAGGAGTCCAAATTTAAAATGCAACCTCCTACAAAGCAGTTGGAGGAGATGAACATCTTCTCGATTGTGGATGTATTCCATGAAGGTGCTAATGATATAGTGACATGGCATCTTGAAGAAATCTGATTAGTCAAGATGACCAAGTCGTGCCGTGACACTAAATCAGGCTCTATTGGGAGGCAACCTAAAATTTTATTTTTGTTTTTAGGTTAGTTTTTATTCTTATAGTTAGGTTTTTAATACCTGGAAGGTGAAATCAAGATTATCTGCTAAAAAGGATACTGATGACCTATATGGTAAGACGTCACACCTATGACGGATTACCAGAAAATGACGCCAGAGAGGTCTAGTATGAAGGAGTTTCTTCCTAACCCTGACGACATTACCTGAGGAGTTACCACAACTCTGAAGGCATTTCTTGATGTCGTCAGGCATCACAAGCCCAGCTTTTAAGTTGGATCCGACCCGACCCAGGATTAAAATTTTCACCTTCCCGATAGTTTATTTAGTTTCCATGTTTAAGTTATTTCCTTCTTTAGCTAGAACACCTAATATTTTCCTTCCTTCTCCAACTTAATCCCAACTAAGCAACAAAACCTATTCCTTTGAGAGATTGGATTGAAAACAAAGTAAACAACTTTCTTCTCTCATCCACATTCTCTCACTTCACGAGCATACTTCACACGAACTAAGATCCATTGTTAAGGAAGTGTGCAAGTCGACAATTAGGTATGCCCAAGGCTTAAAAATCTTCTTTCTTTTGAGTATGTATAACAGGAGAAGTTTAACCCCGATTCAAAAGAGCTTAAACGGATTAAAGAATTGCAAGCTACTTTGAATCTAGGGTTTCACTGGGTTCTAACTGAAAAAGATCTAAAGTGCGGTTCAAGAACTTAACCTAAGTTAAGATCAAGATGAAATTGAAGTCAAAATTCAATGAAAAAAATAGTTGAAGTTTGTGTTTTGAGCTGATGACATTTTTGGTAGGACATCACATCTGTGACGGCTTACCACAAATGTCACTATAAGATTAAGAAAAAAAAAAGATTCTGTTAAGGTCTGGCGACAAATTTGATACGTCATCATAGGTGTGACGTCCTACCAGACAATGTCGTCAAAAGTTGAGAAATTTTGGTAGTCACTGCTTAAGGCTGACGACGTCCATGGTAAGCCATTAGAAATATGACGACTTACCAGAGATGCCATCAATCATTTGAACTAGAATTGTAGTGAACCCTTTTCAGGGATTCTAAGAAACCCCTGATACATCTTGTTTATTTATATGATTTAGAACACTGAAAATTGACTCTAACTTATTGTAGGAAGATCCCAATCGCACCTAAGAACAAGAATCCATAGACTCTAAAGAAAGCTGCTAAGACCAAGGTGGTTCGTAGGCTTATTGATGAAGAATCCAATTATGAAGATAAAGAACCACTTCTTAGGTGGAAGAGAAAAAAACCAAGCCCAAAGGAAACTCCTCCACCTAAACCCATTCAGGTGGAGGATAGTGATGATACTGAAACTACTACCCCACCTAAGAGTGGGTCTTCAGAGCCATAGGGTTCTAAGAAAACTGAGTCTGAACAGCAGGAGTTTGAGAAAACGAAATCTGAAGAGTAGGGGTCTGAGGAGACAGAATCGGCATCACCATCCTCAGAAAAGAAAAGTGATAATGATTATCAAGTTCATAGAGCTGTAGGAAGATGCAAAAGCCCAAAGATTAAAGATAATATCAGATGGCTTATTCTGGGAGCTGAGAAGGTATATCTTGTTGGTCTGCGTAGAACTCAGCGGAGACTTGTTTGGAGACCTATCCTTTAAGAAAAACAAATCATTACCAAAGGGTTGATCAACTACCCAAAGGTGATGAAAAAGTTCCAAGATTATGGCCTAGAGTGGACAACTAGAATAGGAGATTTCTACAGTCCAGTAGTAGTACGAGAGTTCTATCTAAACTACCCAGCAGACCTGGAAAATAGATGCAAGAAAGGTGAGATAGTATTAGACATGCCATTACTGGAGAAAATTACAGTGAGGGGAGTGATGGTGAGTATCTCAGACACAACAACCAACCGGTTTCTTCATGGTCTGAACTTCAATATTCAGGATACCTCACCCACATTCTATGCCCATTTGAAAGATAAGGTGAATCAGCGCAGATTGTTGTCTACTCACATAGTGGAGGGAAAGCTTATTTGGTTTACCAACTGAAATAAAAGGATCTACAAAGCTTCTTTGACACCTGAGGCAAAGTTCTAGTGGGGCGTAGTGCGTACGCACTTGATCCCTATAGAAAATGATAATCTACTGCGTGATGATAGGGCCATACTAGTTTCTAGTCTAGTCACTGGGATGTCCCTATATTTTGGTGAAATTATTGCTCAGGAGATAAAGATTAGAGTGTCTAGGCTCGACACTGCATATCCATTCCCGTTTCTGATCACTAGGCTATATGGAGCAGCAAATGAGCCCAAGATTGCAGGTGTGGATGAGGATGTCGTTGCTAGAAAAACTCACAATCTGATTAAAAGTGCAGAAAATCTACCTGCATTGAGGCTTGAGAGGGAAGAAGAGGTAGCATTTGAGCCTCCTATTCCGAATTCTAGTTTAGTGCCTACTGTGGAGGCATAAGCTCCTGAGGCTGCAGCAGTACCACCACCATCTTCAGTATAGGTAGGTTAGTTCCTGAAACTAAATCAGCCCCATCAGCTTCTGTAGCACCAACAGGACTTGATTTCAACTTGATAAACTTCAGAAATATCGGTAGACAAACTCAACGGTACGAGGCTCAACTAAAGCAGTTTGCCAAACAGTTTGCAACTGTAGTGGATAAGAGAATCAGAGCTGCACTTAAGCCTTATAAGTCCTTGCCTGCTAGGTTTTCTGACTTGGAAAATCCATTTGATGTGTGAGAAAAAGCAATGTTGAGTACATAACTCAAATAGTTTAGATCTGAGTTTAATCAAACGAAGATGGAGTTTGGAGTGATTAGAAAGCTCCAGTGCATTATAGTAATAGAAAATGTAGCTGAGGAGCCCGAAAGTGAACTAGAGTTGATTGATCTTACTACAAAACCCGTGCAGAAAAAGAAAAAAAAAGAAAAGAAATATGAAAAGATAGAAGGAAAGAGAAAGAGACACGAAATGACGAAAATGAGGGCAAAGCCGAATAAAAGCCAAAGAAGAAGAAGAAGGCTAAAAAATTAGGAGCAGACGAGACAACACAAACAAGTGATAAGATAGCAACCACTAACAAAGTAAATCTGAAAAGGGCAATGCAAGCATCCCTAGAGGACCACTTGAGAAGGGAGGAGGCGCTCCGAGATAGAGCCGTAGGAGCCTCATCTAGTGCACCTTCTTCAGATGCAGTGGTGGCTGAGACAGCACAACAGCAGGCTCCTGATATAAGTGTCTCGACAGGAGATACTGATATGGGGGTAAAACCCCATGATCCTTGTGCTTGATCTTTACCAGGTATGCCCTAAATCCTTAGTTTTATTTTGTTTTGATTTTAAGTTGAGTGAGTAGGGTGGCATGCTATTATAGAATATTCTGTAAATAACTAGGGGTAGTGCAAGTTTCGTAGGTTGTCAACTAATTTTTGTGATTTTGAACACCTCTCCAAAGGTTTGTTTTTTCATGACTATGTGAATTGCCTCAAATTCTGACTATTGAGCATTTGGTTAGGACATTAGTTTTGTGCTTAACAATCACAGTTGAATAACTGCATAAACCAGATAAGTAGTATTTAGTGAAATGCTTGTGTGCCAAGTGTGTGTGAGATCTTACTATGTTCCCTATGGTATTGCTGAATCTAGAACTTACCCAGTTTATTTTGCTGTGGTTGAGAGATAGGGGTTAGGAAATAATCATAGGCCGTTTTTAAATTTAAGTTACTTTTAGCATAAATAACCTTCCCTGTAATACATTATATCCCTTGGTCCCTGTTTGAGCCTAAATTGACTATTTTCTTTCTATGAAACCTATCACCTTCCCGGTTAGATCATAATGAACCTGTTTTGGCCCTGGTCCTCCTTGGACACTGTACACCTCAACATAGGCAAACAACCTAAGTTGAGAGTGGCTATCATAGCGGTGCGTGATATAAGTTGGGTATGACGAAGGGTAGAGTATAAGAGAAAGCATCAAAGAAAAAGAATAAAAGGTTAGGTGTTGGTAAAAAAGAACAAGTGGACCCACAAGTTAAGGTAGTACCAAGGAGGTTAGTCACTCTAAATACCATTTAATTTCATACCAACCCCTAGCATACGTCACAAGCCCGAGAAAGTTCTATAGTGATCCTAGCTTACATGTCTGGAAACCTTGGTAATAACGATAAGGGAAAGCATATGGAATTCGACATAAACTGGTTTGAACATCATTGTAAGGGTGAGTGTTTTTATGATATCCCCGTATTTATAATTTTTCCAATGTTTGACATGAGAGAAAGAGGGGAATTCCTTTGTTGTGAGGGCATACTAGTATCTTGCTAAGTTACTTACTTTTTGGGTAGTGTACATTACATGCATGATTGTTCGTGCTTAGTTGATGCCATGTGTAGAAGTGTTTGTGTTACATTGTTGCTTTTCAATAAATTACACAGTAGTTGAGTTGGTTGACCTTGGAGATGGTAAACTGAATTTTGAGCTAAAAATTGGTGGTTTACTGCTGAATGTTCATTGTATTCTCTTAGTTTTATTTTGGTTGCTTGAGGACAAGCAATTGTTTTAAGTTGAGGGTGTTGATGTGTGAGCAGATGCTAACACATTTGGGGCTTTTAACTCTAAATAATTATGAATTCTTAAGCAACATTTGGTTATTTTTGATCGTTTTGTTGTGACATTTCAGTTGTAGCAAGGATGGGAGGAAAACATAGGAAACATGAACAAAATAAGTAAAATCTGGTACAAGTGAGCTGATATAAGTCTGATGACATTTCTTACAAGTTGTTAGAGATGTGGTAAGCTACCAGAAAATGGTGTTAAGAAGAACAAGAAAGAAGAGTTGCTGTATGAAAGTAACAACATCCTCAATATGTCATCAGAGGTATGGTAAGCCGTCAGAATACACTGTCAGAGTGAGGCAGAACATGGTGAAATAAGCTGAATGTCTGACGACATTTGCTACACACCATCACAATTCTGGTAATCCGTTAGAGAACATGGTCAGAGTGAGGCAGAATAGTGGTGAAAGCATGACTTCTGACGACATATCTGAGATGCCGTCTGAAGCCTGACGACCAACACCATTTTGCCGTCACCTAATCCGAGCCTAGCTATGATTTTGTTATTTTATTTCCTTAATTAGGCTTTAGTATAAATATCAGTTTTTAGGGTTTTTAAATTATCAAGTTTTCATTATTCAGAACAAGAATTTTTGAGAGAGAAAAATGTACATTGTTCTCTTTTTACCAATTATTTTTGGTTTCTTGCTTATCAACTATTCTTGGGTTTCTAACTTGGGATTTAATTGAATAATTTACTTGTTGTTTTCCATCTATTTGTAAGCTTATCATCATCATTATAATTTCAACTTGTGATCTTGTTCATCAAATCATGAGCGGCTAATTCCATTAGCCGGGGTTATGGGATCCAAGGATTAGGGTTTGATATGATGCTAGGTGTGTAACTGATTCAAAGAGGAGTAGAACATCTTGAAATTCTATAGTTTTAACTGAAATCTAGTGGTTACAAACATTAGATTATGCCTTAGGTTTTATTTTCTTCTAACGGAAAAATAGACTAGAGGACGTGAATTATCAACAGAGACTCGAAAGCTACCAACCTGCTGTTTAATGATTAATGCCGTAACTATATTAATCTACCTGAGATAACATCCAATTGGATATAGATAAATTATCTATGTTTGAGAGAATTAGATAAGAAATTATTTGGTAAGGTCGAGAGATAAGTCAGAAGGTATCATAGTCAGGGATATTCTGTTGTTCTACTCATTCCGAGTATCTTTAGCATTACCTAGTACCTGTCAATACCCGAAACCTTTGGTCATCATAACCCTGGTTTCCCATCTATATTGATAATAACTCTAAAAATTCAGAAAGCGAAGATTGATATATTGTAAACTTTAAACCCCCATCTTTCAGAAATGATAAACTACCAGTAAAGCATTTCGTAAACAAATTGGCGTTAACACCCTATTCCCTGTGGGATTTGTATATATATATATATATATATATTCAAAATTCACAATATAAACAATCCTTTCTCTTTTGAAAGCAAAAATCATAATCAAAATCATTATTTAAGACTTTTCATAACATGCTTTTCAAGATGTATTTTGAAATAATTCATATCATGGGAAACATGGGAAAAATTGCATCAAGAGAGGAATTTCATATATATCATGCTCTCAATTCATATTTCAAGACTTAAACACATGCATACATACACATAATACTTTCAAATCACTTTGGGGAAGGCGAAAAGGCCAAAACAATACCATCAAAACTTCTAAAACATAATTTTATTCATAGACTTTAAAAACCCATTCTTAAAACATGAATTCTATGTCCATGAGATTTTAGGAAAACTCTGCATACCTCAAATTAGGAAGACAATGGGTGCTTATTGAACCTTGCGGATTGGGGATTCCGAATCTCTAATTAATTTTGAAAATCGACGATTGAATCTTGAGTTGCTTGAGTTTTTATTTTGAAACCCTTGAGTTTCAAAAACTCTTCCGAAATGTACCCTTAACTTCCCTGATCACAACGCAACACAAAAATCTAGAATCGAAGATCGGGAAGGTCGAAAATAAATTTCCCAAAGATTAAGAGTTAAAAATAAGACTAAGTCTTTTATTCTACACCTAGAAAAATATCCTAGTTGTTAGCCCCTCAAACATAACACTAAAAATGAAATCGACTCAAGAATTTTATGGGTCTTTATGATAGGAGCGACTACCACACGTATGTTAATAAAGAATAATTCAGTTCGGGTCTATATACGTAGGAACGACGGTCCAACCTCTAGCCCAAAAATTTGGGGTGTTACAAGTACGATGCTGCTGAGCCATACTACCCTATGACTGAGTATCTGGTGCTCTGGATCCATGATGAGTCTAGAAACTCTGAAATTGTCTGTCTGCTGGTGGTCGGGGAGCTGGAGTGCTGGCAGCAGACTGCGTATTACCCCAATTCTTTTTTTTTGCCATTTATTTCCCTACTTACCGCCCTGAGGCTGACTGTGACTCTGGTCGGCTGATCTGGATCTTTTCTCCTGTCTTTCTATCTCCCTAGCCTTAGAAATCTTCTTTTTTTTTCTCTTCTACCTGTTGCATATGCACTGTCAGCCTAGCAAAGTCCAACTCCTTGTTCAACATAGCTCCCTGGCACTCAAGCACAAGATCATCTGAAAGATCAGAAACAAACTTCGTCATTCGGGACCTCATACTACTTGTCATCTGAGGAGCATAACGGGCCTGCTGATTAAATTTTAAAGTGTACTCCTGCACGCTCATTTTACCCTGGTTAAGGTTCATGAACTCTTCTACTTTTGCTTCCCTCAGCTCCAGAGGAAAGAACCTGTAGAGGAAATTATCAACAAACTCATTCCATATCAAGGGCTCAGTATTGTCACCCTTCGCATCTTCCCAATTGTTGTACCACTGATTCGCCACCTCTTTCAGCTAGTACGCTGCCAATTCTACCCCTTCTACCTCATCAACATGTATCACTTTGAAAATCATTTCTATTTCATCTATAAATTCCTGCAGGTCCTCTTCTACCTTAGTACCTGTGAATTTGGGACAATTCATCCTCATGAATTGGCTCACCCGAGTAGCTTTAGAAGTAGCAGATGCAAACCCAATATCTTCTGACCACTGAGTCTTTGCAGCCACCAACTGTGTCAACATATGAATGGATTGCCTAAATTCTGCATTCGAAATATCTCTTTGATTAGTTGGGGGACGGTTAACATTGGTCTGTAGAGCCTGAGGTGGACTAGTCGGGAATGGAGGGACTCCCGGAGTAGGGACAGGCTCTGGAGTGGGAACTCTATTACGTGTCCTCATCCCATGACTGGGACAGACTTCATCGTTCTTAGCATTCTGATTAGTATTGCGACGAGGAGGCATGGCTATTTTTTTGGTAAGAAAAAAGATCACGAATTAGGAACGTAATTGAATCTGAAGCACGAACTAAATCACAAAGAATGGAAACATTTCCTAAATTCCTAGTAGCCTCCTACTTATAAGTATGGCATACAACACACCCATAAACAAGACTCTACTCGATGCAATTTCACAGACACCCTGGGACCATGAACTGTGCTCTGATACCAAATTTTTCATGACCCTAACTGGGGCTATAGCCATGATGAGCATCCCAAACCATGAAGTCCTGGAACTCCCTTCTACTTCTAGTAATCATGCACAACATTCATAAACAAAAGATAATGCAAAATTAGAAATCTAAGATGAAAAATGATCAAACTGAATATGATGATAATAATGAAGCTGAAATAAAAAAAATATATCCGAATAATAATGACTATCTCAGTCTGTGAAATCTCTACTATAAACTAAAAAAAGCTGTCTGAAAACTGGGACAAGGCCCCCAGTAGACCAAAACATAACTAACAATAATAATCTGAAATAATCAAGCCTTCTAAAACATAGAAGGCTCGCCACTGCAAAATCCGATCTGTAATTTGAAATATCTACTGCTTATCTGGACCCCTAGCTATGCCTCAAAACCTGGAAGGAGGGGGAGGGGTTAGAACAAAAGTACTGGCATGCAAAGCAGTCCAAAATAGAGTATTTGAACATAAACATATATATATATATATATATATATATAAATATAATATGAGAGCAAAGTTTTTATCAAACAGCATGTATGAAGTAGTTTCTAAAAACACATGTGCATCATTCGAAAATCACAAGTTATCATTTTGAAAATAGTTCTGATATTTGTATTACTTCTGATTTAGGTGACACTCCCCTACAAGTCTGATATTTCACAGTTTATAAGGAATCCGCCATTGACTCGGTGGGGAAGCCTCAAACCCAAGCGTACCGCAAGGGTTGGAGTGTCTGAGTCTGATATGCCACAAAGCACTTAAGCCAGCGTATTATAATATACCCAGATCAGTAAATCACGGTTTTGGAAAATGAGTTTTCTGAACTCACGCCTTCTTCCAGGACCACCTAACATCTCTTTATGGCCAATTTTAACCTTTTCTGAACATGTATCATTATGAATTTATAAAATATGCAAATATGATAAAGTCTGATTTCTGTATTAGTCTGTGTCTGTTATGGAATTTTCTGAGTTTGGTATCATCATACCAAGACTTGCAAGTCCTATTTTTGATCCATAATGCATTAAGCATAATTCTTTTATAAAATGTAGTTTCAGACCACCAAAACATATAATTTGCATAAAAGATTTTATATTCTGTAACTCAAGTCAAATCCATGCAAAACTTTCATCAAACGTATGGTGGTCAAGTGAATTTTGGTAAAACAATGCATTCTTTCATTACATGCATATTCAACATTCACAACCCTCTCTTTTGGTATTCAAAACATATTCAAAACATGGCAAAAGCCAAAGTAGTTCATATCATGCTATTCAAAATGCATTCAAAACAATTCATGCCATATGAAGACGGGAGAACTCATAACAAGAGAGGAATTTATTATAATTATGCTCTCAATTCATATTTCAAGACAAACACATATATACATATGCATGTAATTTAAAATCAATTTGGGAAGAAGGTCTAAAGACCAAAACAATACTATTAAAACTTCTAAACCATGATTACATTCATAAACTTCAAAATACCATTCTTAAAACATGATTTCTATGCCCATGAGATTTTAGAAAAACCCCGCGTACCTCAAATTAGGAAACCAATAGGTGCTTATTGAAACTTACGACCTGGGGATTCCAAATATGTGATTATCTTCGAAAACCTACGGTCGAATCTTGAACTATTTGATTTTTTATTTTGAAACCCTAGGGAGTGTTCTTGAGATAATTTGATGAATATGATGATATTTTGGTGTTTGAGGGATAAAATCCCGTGTTTAAGTTGATAGGGTAGGGAAAAATGACCAAAATACCCTCAAATGTTTGGAGGTTGAAAGATGAAAATTAGGTAACCCCCGAGACTGGGCGGAGCCCTGCTCTGACCAGGGCGGTGCCTTACTAAGAGAAGCTCTCTAATCTGGACGGCGCCCCCTTATCACGGTGAGCCACTGTTTTGCCAACCCAAACATAACCTTAGGATCATCTAAAAATTACGAAACTCCTTCGAGATGTACTACAACCTAGCTCCATCATAACACAATAAGAAAATCTAAAAACGGATGTCGGGAAGGTTGAAAAGTTGTATCCCAAAGGTTGCCAGCTAAAATGACTCTAATTTCTCATTACACTTAGAAAACTTTTCTGTCACGACCCGATCCGGGGCCCTAGCCGTGATGAGCATCCCAAACCATGAAGGCCCAGAACACCCTTCTACATCTGGTAATCATGCACAATATTTATAAAACAAAAGATAATGCGTAAATAGAAATATAAAACAAAAACATGGTCAATCTTAATATAATTATAATACTAAAACTGAAATCCAAAAATGTATCTGAATAATAATGTCTGACTCAGTTTGTGAAATCTATACTATGAACTAAAAAAGCTGTCTGGAAACTGGGATAAGGCCCCTAGTAGACCAAAACATAACCATTGATAAAAGTGTGAAATAACTAGGCCCTCTAGATCATAGAAGGTTCACCACTGCAAAAATCCAATCTACTATCTAAAAATATCTACTGATTAGCCGGACTCCTAGACTGTGCCTCAGAACCTGGAAGGGGTGGAGGGGTCAGCTCAAAGTACTGGAATGCGAAGCAATCCAAAATAAAGTATTTGAACAAATATATAATATATGAGAGCAATTTTCATCATCACATCATGTATAAAACAGTTTCTGAAAACACATGGGCATCATTCGAAAATCATAAGACATTCTTGTCAAAACAATTTTTTATTTTTGTATTACTTCTGAGTTAGGTGGCACTCCTCTACAAGTCTGATATTCCACGGGCTATATGGAATTTTCCATTGACCCGACAGGGAAGCCCCCAACCCAAGTGTGCCGCAAGGGTTGGAGTGTCAGAGTCTGATACGCCACACGACACTTAAGTTAACATATAATAATATTTTTGGATTGGAAAATCATGATTTAGGCAAAGAGTTTTCTGAACTCATGCCTTCTTCGGAGAACCACCTAAGCTCTCTTTATGCCCTATTTTAGCCTTTTCTGAACATGCATCATTCTAAAGTTCTAAAACATGCAAATCTGATAAAGTTTGATTTTTGTATTAGTTTGTGTTTGTTATGGCATTTTCTAAATTTGGTATCGACATACCAAGACTTGAAAGTCCTATTTCTAAGCCATAATGTATTAAGCATGATCTTTCATAAAAGTGTAGTTTCAGACCACCCAAACATGTAATTTGTATAAAAGATTTCATGTTTCGAAACTCAAGTCACTTTGGGGGAAAGTGCTAAAACAATATCATTCAAAGCTTCTAAAACATGAATATGTACATGAATTCAAAATAACATGCATAAGGGTTTCAAAATAAAAATAGAGTCTCATTCAGCAAATTTGGTTTAGAACTTGCATAAGAGTTTTAAAATAAAAACCCACATAGCCGAAACAAATTGGACGATTGGAATCCCCACAGCGTTGGATTCAAGAAGCACCCGCGAATTTCATAAATAGAGGTACGTGGGGTTGTCCTAAATTTCATAGGCATGTTTTCGAAAAGTATTTATGCAAGACTTTAAATTTATACAAGCATATATATATATATATATATATATATATATATATATATATATATATATATATATGCATATATGTTTTTACAAGTAGGGGTTTTTGTTGACACCAAGAACATGTTTTAAGATATGATTTGAAAGGAATATTTGAAATAATTATAGGGTTGTCTGTTTGAGTATGTTTCAATAGTTTAAATCGGGAACATATGATCTGAATTTCATAAGGATGTAATGTGTATGAATTGTAAATTCTTTAAACCCCCATGATAATATGTTATACCCCATATTATACTTCTATTAAACTATTGAGATAATGAGTTTTGCAATTGATATGATGTTTCTCATAAATGATAAAACTTCTTGAATTATTACATGCTGAGAACCATGGTTTATGTATTTGATGGTGTGAAAGTCCTATATATGTGCATGTTGTAAATGGTATGAGAAGTTGGAAAGAAATTGATGTGATATTGATGAATTGCAAGTTGGGTATGATGATACCCTGCGGAGTATGATGTGTTATTGATTCAATCGAGCTTAATGATTGACTTTATGTGAGATAGGTGGTTACCCAAAGAAAGAATGAGTCAAATGAGTCTACGCTAGAAATTGTGTGTTGCCGACATGGGAAATTAGTACCATGCTGTGTGATCTTGTGTACCTTGAAATGTGTCATCTCCTAGTCGGGACAGATGGTTAGGAGCCCTGCTGTGTGATCTTGAACCCAACCCCAACACATGAACATGATTGAGATGGAGACACCCTGCTGTGTGATCTTATGTGCTCTCCTTTCCTCACCCATACTACAATCTTGGCGGCAACCAAGATTGGGAAGTTGGTAAAACTATAGGGTGTACCACCTAGCTCATTAGTGATGCATTGTTGTTGAAATATCATTATACAATGCCCATGTATTTTTAAACCATTTTTAAATAATGTGTTTTATAGCAGATTCTCAATTATGATTTATAAAAATCTCTATTTTGTTTATTCTATTTTGGATTACTCTGCGTACCAGTACATCCATATTGACCCTCCTCCCCCTCCAACCTCTCAGGTTTTGAGGCAAAGTCTAGGGGTCCAGATAAGCTGTATATTCCATCTGTCAGAGTTGCTGTGTCCAGTGGTGAGCCTTCTATACTTCAGAAGGCCTGGTTAATTTTAGATGATTATCATTATTAGATATGTTTTGATCTATGAGGGCCTTGTCCCAGTTTTTAGATTATGAGTGATCATGTATTAGAGATTTTACAGATGGTTTTGCAGATGTTGATAGATATTGTTGGATTTCATTTCCATTACTATATTTAATCAAACTTATGACCATGATTTTGGTTTGCTATATTTGTGTATGACCATGAATTCCTTACTTGTGTATGAATGGTATATATGATTATGATTTAGAAGGGTGCCTGGGCCATCATGGTTCGGGGTGACCATCATGGCCAGGGCCTCGATTAGGGTTGTGACAAACTTTGTATCAGAGCACGGTTCATGGTCCTAGGGTGTCTGCAAAATCGTATCGGGTAGTGTCTTGTTTATGGGTTTGTAGCGCTCCACACTTATAAATAGGAGTATACTAGGCGTTTAGGAATATTTCCCTTTCTTTATGTTCTAGATAGTGCTATGGAGTCAAAATATTCCTCTTTCATACTATGGTGTCGTTCATACGAAAGTAAAAGTCATCTCAATTCTTTTCTTACATTGTTTTGTTCAAATATGTCTCATGATTGGGGTGATTTAAGTGCAGAAGTTTCGAGTATAAATGGTATGGTCCCCTCTAATTGAGCCACATGAGGTTTTGAAATTGTGAAACGACTTGAGAAGAGTCCGTTAGTGCTTCAGAGTGTATTTATTCTAGTGTAAAACTTGATCTTGATGAAATCGTGCTTTTCATCCTGTGGTATTAAGTGTATTCAGTCCTTTTCAAAATTTAAGTTATGAATGTTATGTTTAAGAGGGAATGATAAGTAGCAAAATGTTGAAATTGTATTTCCACCCGAATAGTAGTATGATTTAAGTATTGGTGTCATGAATTATTGGTAGTGATATTGGACGAAGAAGTTGGTGATTTGAAGTCACAAAGTTAGAAGTCAGAGTGAGGGTAACCTTTGGGTAAATAAATATTTTAGTTGAATAACCGATGTTTGAGGATGATTTACCTCTTTATAGTGGTAGACTAATGTGGTGTCTAGTAACATGTGTGGATTGTATGGTATTCCGTGGAGGAAGTGTTTGACTCTGATTCTTATTTATATATAGTAAGATGTGTATTTTTAAATCATTGAATATTGTGTGTCAAGTCTTTATCTCTTGTAATCTTGTTATCATGGTGTTTTTTTTTTAAAAAAAAATTAAAGTCTAGTGAAGCTGTGTGAGGCCTATTTTGATTCACTAGCAACTTCTTGTTCTTGGGTTGGCTGAATATATGTATAGCCGAATCTTTATGCATAAGATTGATTTGGTAATGAAGTGATACACCCTTAAGTGTTAGTGTAGTAGAAGGTAGAGAAGGAGTTATGTAACGCCCTAAAATCTCACCCCGAGATGTCACACGGTGCTTAAGGCTACACGTAGCCCCAAGCTAACCCTTTGAGCCTACTGATTCACTTAATACTTATTTTAGGAATTTGAATCAATAATCAGAATCAAATATCATCAATCTAAGCTTAAAATAAAATGTCCAAGTCTTAAGATATAGAGCAATATGATAATACAATGACAGTCTAGTCTGACAAACCTCTAGAACTCAAGAATAGGAAGTCACTGTGACAGATCCCCAACTGACTCATACTCGAAAGAAATAAAATAAATACAACATCTGAAAATACAGAACATCTAGAAATTTGGTCATCAAACCATGAGGACTCACTGCTGCAGAGATGTAGAAGAAGGCACTCAAAAATCACAGATGCTGCTGGGAATGAATACCTGAACCTACATCATAGGAAAATGTAGCCCACATACGGATATGTGGGTCAGCACCTTGGGAAAGTTGTAACACCCCGTAAAAGTTGTGCATGTTTTAACCTTTAATAGAGTGCTCTTACACTTAATAACTAGAAATTTTTTCTAAGTGTAATCTTCGGGATACAACTTTTCAACCTTCCCAACATCCGTTTTTAGATTTTCAAGTTGCTCTATGATCGAAAAATATCATAGTACATCTCGGATAAGTTTCAAAATTTTTTGGAATGCATAAGGCTGCATTTGGATTTCAGAACAGTAGCACAACGTATAGCCTATTGCCCAGTTTTCAGCATTTCAGTGTCAACTTTAAAAAATAACAACTCTCTAAATATAATGAACTAGGATATCTTATACATATCAAATGAAATATCTTTGAGTCTTATTTCTAGTGCAACTGGTTTCATCCAAATCCAACATCTGAGTAAGGAGTTATACCAGTTTTACTTCAGCCTGTCAGCTTGTCAACTGAGGGACAATTTCGACTTTGTTTGTTTTTTTAGGGGAATTTTAGTAAATTCACCTCACCCAAATTTCATCTATAACACCAGATTTAGCCCCCAATTCATCAAAATATAATCCTTTTCTCAAATTTTCTGTCAAGAACACCCCTTAGGGTTTCAAACAAAAATCCCAAATAACTCAAGACTCAACCGTGGGTTTTATAAGATAATTGGAGATTTGAAATCCCCACATCGTAGGCTTCAAGGATCATCCCCCAATTTCTTAAATAGAGGTACGCGGGGTTTTCCTAAAATCTCATGGGAATAGAAATCATGTTTTTAGAATGGGGTTTTCGAATTCATGTACATACTCATGCTTTAAAAGCTTTAATGATATTGTTTCTTTTAGATTTCCCTCAAAGTGATTTGAAAATTATATGTATATGTATATTTGTGTTTGTCTTGAAATATGAATTGAGAGAATGATTTACATGAAACCCCTCTCTTGATGTAAATTTTTCCATGTTTTACTTGATATAGATTGTTTTGAAATACATCTTGAAAAATCATGATATGAAATGCTTTGACTCTTTCTATGTTTGGAATATGATTTTGAACACAAAAGAGAGGGTTGTGAATGTTGAATAAGTATGTAATGAAAGAATGAATGGTTTTGCCAAAATACACATGACCATATATGTTTGATGAAAGTTTTGTATGGATTTGACTTGAGTTTCAAAACATGAAATCTTTTATGCAAACTACATGTTTGGGTGGTTGGAAACTACACTTTTATGAAAAATCATGCTTAATGCATTATGGCTCAGAAATAGGACTTGCAAGTCTTGGTATGACGATACCAACTCAGACAAATGCCATAACAGACACAGACTAGTTCAGAAATAAGATTTTATCAGACTTTCATGGTTTAGAAATTTCAGAATAATACATGTTCAAAAAAGGTTAAAAATTGGGCATAAAGAGATGTTAGGTGGTCCCCGAAGAAGGCATGAGTTCATACAACTCATTGCCCAAAATCATGATTTGCCAATCCAGGTATATTATTATACGCTGGCTTAAGTGCCGTGTGGCGTATCAAACTCAGACACTCCAACCCTTGCTATACACTTGGGTTGGGGGCTTATCCACCGAGTCAATGTCGGATTCCATATAGCCCGTGGAATATCATACTTGTAGTGGAGTGCCACCTAACTCAGAAGTAGTACAAAGATCAGAAATTTTTTTTACAAGAATGTCTTATGATTTTCGAATGATGCCCATGTGTTTTTAGAAACTATTTTATTCATGATGTGTTGATGAAACTTTCTCTCATCTATTATATATATGTTCAAATACTTTATTTTGGATTGCTTCGCGTGCCAGTACATTTGTGCTGACCCTCTCCTTCTAGGTTTTGAGACACAGTCTAGGGGTCCCGATAAACAGTAGGTATTTTAAATTGTAGAGAAGACTGTGCAGGGTGAGCCATATATATTCCATAAGGCATTTTTACTTTCAGATATTTATCTTTAGTTATGTTTTGGTATACTGGGGGCATTGTCCCAGTTTCGCAAACTTAGTCAGACATTATTATTATCTAGATATATTTTGGATTTCAGTTTTCAGTATTATGATCACATTCAGACTGACCATGTTTCCATATTAGATTTCTATATCTCTATTATCTTTTATTATATGAATATTGTGCATGATTACTAGATAGACAGAGTATGTCCTGGGCCTTCACAGTTCGGGAGTGCTCGTCACGGCTAGGGCCTCGGTTTGGGTCGTGACTAACTTGGTATCAAAGCACGGTTCATGGTCCCAGGGTGTCTGCAAAATCACGTCGGGTAGAGTCTTATTTATGGGTGTGTAGAGTGCGACACTTATAAGCAGGAGGCCACTAGGTGTTTAAGAATGTCTCTCTTTATTCATGTTCTAGTTCGTGCAATAGAGTCAGAATATTCCTCTTTCAAACTCTAATTCGTGCTATGGTGTCGCCCATACGAAAGTAAAAAGTCATCCCAAATTCTTTCCTTACTCTAATTTCCTCAGATATGTCTCATTATTGAGGTGATTCAAGTACAGAAGTTTAGAATTTAAATGGTATGGTCCTTTCTGATTAACCATATAAGAGTTAAAATTTGTGCAAGGACTTGAGAAGAGCCTGTTAGTTTTTTAATGTGTATTTATTTTGATGTAAACATTGATCCTAATGGAATCATTCTTTTCAGCTTTAGGTATTAATTGCATTTAGTCCCCTTCAAATTTATGTTACAAATGTCTTGCTTAAAGGGGGATGATGTGTTGTAGAATGTTGGAACTGTATTTCCAACTAAATAGTAGTATACATTAAAATGTTGTTTTCATGACCTATTTGTAGTGATCATAGCTCATGTTCATGTATATAATAGAGAATCATGTGCTCTTGCAGTTCTAAAATAAGGAGTTCCAGTTCATTCAGTAGTCGAAATTACATTCCATATGTTATAAACTTCAAATTGAGGTCATGCATCTCATGGCTCATATACTCACGCTTTATGGTGAGATCAGTTCCCATAATTCATGCTATACTCTTTATGATTGAAGAGATTCATCTTATAGTCATGTATGCTCCAATTCAGATTTTCTTTGATAAATCCCGAATGTTGATTTGCTATTCCTCAGGCCACAGTTGAGTTTCAAGTTTCATATAATATCCTTCCATGCTTCAAGATCTTATGTTATAATTTTTAGTGACTCTTCTTTATGTGATGATAGTCGTGAGGAGTAAATGTTTCTTGTTGATGGAAGATCATGGTATTCTTTTTTTAGATAAGACCATAAGTGTGAAGTAAGGTTGGGGCCAAATCTTTGATGCATGTGATGGTTATCTAAAGGTGTGTATGTATGTATGTTCTTGGGGTAGCATATGGGAGCTATAATGATAGATAGTTAGTAGAATATGCGAAGTGTGTCTTTATGAGTGTTTGTTTTGAAGTTCATACGTGGTTAAAATGATAGGCTTAGGGTGATATCTTTTAAGAGATATAGAAGGTTGAATCTTATGGTTTAGACTTGTATCATGGAGTGGCATGTAGTATTTTGTGAGTTGGAGTTAGTCCTGATCACGGTGAAGAGGATTAAGCTATTTTAGACATTACTAGAAAGATTTGTCAATGCTCATATGAGAATCTTAAGCAAAATTGAATGAGTATGGTATTGAATGAGAATAGTATATTTAGGGATATTCGAGAAGTGTGCTGAGCTTAAAAGTAAGAAGTTGTGTTGCCAAAGGCCTTCCATCTTTATTTATGAGTTATATGTCTATATTCCAGACTGCAGAGTAGTGTCAATGTTGTGATTTCCTCAGTTGGATCTCTTGTGTAATCCATACCCAAGATTCGTGGCTCCCTATTACTGCCAAAACTTCTTTAGAGAGAGTGTTGAAGAGATACTCCAGTTAAGTATGAAGGTCCTGCATAATTCAGTCTATATAGTCAATAAGTCAGTTTAACAATCAGATTATCTTATTTTCTCTTCTTTTCATTTATTCATGCTACTCGAAATCTAAGACATGCAACTATTCTAAGATAGAGTATACCAGTAGTTGTGAGTATATCCAGTTTATACATCATGCATTAGATTCAGATTCCAGAGGTTCAATTATGATTCAATTCGTACGTGCCCTATGCATCGCCTCAGTTTTCTGAGCATCTTAGTGAATTGAGCATTCATAGAGGGACATAGGTTCCCAAGGGGAGATATCTCATTTAGTTGCATGCATAGATTCTTATTACAAGCTTCGCATCAATTATTATTATGTATTCAGTCATACGTTCATACGTTAGTTTAGTCTGATATGCATGTATTAGAAATGCATGTCTAATAGAAAAAGTTCAGCTTATCAGTGTATTCAGTTCTGCGTTCATGAGAACAACTCAGTAACTAATCCATGCATCAGATATGCTTGTTCATTATGAGAACTCAGCTTATGAGTAGCTTCAGTCGTGTATTCTATGCATCAGATATGCACGTCCGATATAAGAATTCAGAATATCAGTAGTTCCAGCCATATGGTCATGTTTCAGATTAGTGTATTCTTTATTAGAGGACATGTCGTGTCCGCATTATTCCATATCTTTAAGGCTTTAACAAGTTTCTACCCCTAATTCGAAGACGAATGATCCCAAGGGGGAGATAATGTAACACCCCGTAAAAATCGTGCATGACTTAACCTTTAATAGAGTGCTCTTAGACTTAAAAACATGAAAATTTTTCTAATTGTAATGGGGACATACAGTCATTTTAGCGGGCAATCTTCGAGATACAACTTTTCAACCTTTCCGAAATCTGTTTTTAGATTTTCAAGTTGAGTTACGATCAAGAAATCTCATAGTAAATTGAGGATAAGTTTCAGATTTTTTCGGAATGCATAAGGCTGCGTTTGGATTTCAAAACAGTAGCAAAACGCATAGTCTATTGCGCAGTTTTCAGCATTTCAGGGTCAACTTCAAACGATCATAACCCTTTAAATATAATGAACTGCGAGAGCTGCTACCTATCAAATGAAATATATTTGAGTCTTCTTTCCAATGCAACTAGTTTCATCCAAATATAACATCTAAGTAAGGATTTACACCCATTTTACTTGAGCCTGTCAGCTTGTCAACTGAAGGATAGTTTCTACTTTGTTTATTTTCTTAGGGGCATTTTAGTCATTTCACCTCACCCAAATTTTGTCTACAACACCAGATTTAGTCCCCAATTCATCAAAATATTATTCTTTTCTCAAATTTTCTCTCAAGAACACCCCTTAGGGTTTCAAACGTTCATACGTCTCACTTGGCCGTTGCACCTGGGCAATTCGGATAGCTCACTGTAGAACGGCCATAACTTTTTACTCCGACCATAACTTTTTACTCCGAACTCATATTTTGGAAAAATTGGTATCGTTGGAAAGTTAATTCAAAGAACTTTCATTTGACAGATGGTAGGATCTCTAATTCATCATATACTAGTGTAATGACCTAAACCGAGCTCCTATCCATGATGATTATTCCGAACCATAAGGCTCGAAACACCCCTATCTGTCTGGTAATCATGCACATAATTCATATGATAAAAGAAATGCGGAAGATACAAAAAATAACGGAAACATGGTCAAGAATCATATGCGTACAATAATGGGGAAATAATGTCCCACAATCTCAATCAACATATCTAAAACCGTTTGCGAAATCTCTACTACATGACTGAAACAACAACTATCCGAAAATTGGGACAAGGGCCCCAGTAGACCCAAAACTACTAAATGACAAATGAAATAGAAGATATCAGGCCTTCAAAAATATAGAAGGATCACCACTTGATTCTGCGATCTGTCAAAAGAAATCTACTGGTTCTCTAGACCCCTAGATTGTGCCTCCGAACCTGGGAGGAAAGGGAGTCAATACAAAAGTACTGGTATATAGAGAAATCAAAACAAAAATATAATATTTTAACACAATATAGGTGAGAGCCATTATAAAGCAGTTTCATATCAAATCATTTGAAAACTCATGGGCATAATGTAATGATTTTTCAACACCAATGCAATGCATTTGAGCTAGGTTAAATACCCTACAATTTGTAATTCCACGACTATGTGCAATTCGCCTTTTAACTCGACGGCCGAGCCTCTAATCCAAGTAGCCGCCAAGATTTGGAGCCAGTGATATCCCCCATGTGAGCACACCATGGGAATCCCCCCATGTGAGATCCCCCAAATAATTTTATTAATCCTCCCATGTAGGATACAATATCATATAACCCGCATCGGAAACTATGGTTTTCAGGGAAGAGCCCTTTCACTCAAACACCTTCTTCGGGTATCCACCTTTCTCATGAAAATTAATGCACTCAAACTTTGTTCAAATCAATCATATGTCATATTCTGTAGGTTATCGTCATACCCGACTTGCAAGTCATCAGTATCATATCATTCTCTTCATTCAATCATCATATGCAACATATTTCAACATAAACAAAACAACCCTCTCTTTGAAAGTCAAAGACCATATCCAAATCATGACATTTTTTTAAAGACATTTCATGACATGCATTTCAAGATGACTTCAAACAATTCATATCATGTGAAAATTTAAAACAACATCATATCAAGAGAAGGGTTTCATGTAAATCATGCTCTCACTTTATCATCATTATCAAATACATGCATATACATATATAATATATCAAATCACTTTGGAATTAGGCCTAAAGAGCAAATCAATATCATAAAACGTTTGAAACATAATCATATTCTTAATTTCAAAACCCCCATTTTGAAAACATGAATTTTTAAAGCCCATGAGATTTTTAGGATAACCCCACGTACCTCTATATACGAAGGTGATAGGTGCTTCTTGAAGCCTACATTCTGGGGATCCCAAATACGCAATTAGTTTCAAAAACCCACGGTTGAATCTTGAGTTGCTTGAGTTTTTATTTTGAAACCCTAAGGAGAGTTCTTGCGAAATTTTGATGAATGAAGGTGTATTTTAGGGTATTTAGGGTTAAATTCCATGTTAGAGGTGATAGGGGAATGGAAAATTTCCATAATACCCTTAATGAGACGAAGCTTAAAAGCTGAAAATTTTCCAGGCGTGAAACAGACCATGCATCGCATGCTATTTCCCACCACAGTGGAGCATGCGACACATGCTATATCACATGCTGCCACGATGTGATGGATCATGCGACATATAATTATCGCATGGTGCTACTATTTTGGAAATCAAACATGCCCTAAACGATGTCCAAAAATTCCAAAATTTCTCCGAGATGTTCTACAACCTTGCCCCATCGCAACACAACAAGAAAATATGAAAATGGAAGTCGAGAAGGTTGAAAAGTTGTATCCGGAAGATTTCCAGCTAAAATGACTCTAAGTCCTCATTACTCTTAGAAAAATTTCAAGTTTTAAGTCTAAGAGCACTCTATTAAGGGCTAGCACAATCACAACTTTCTACAGGGAGTTACGATTGGAGTGATTACCATACGTATGTTAATAAGGAATAATTCAGTTCAGGTCTATATACGTAGGAACAACGGTCTAAGCTCTAGACCAAAAATACGGGGTGTTACATTATCTTCCCCTTGGGATCATTCGTCCTCGAATGATAGGTAGCAATATGTTGAAGCTTAGAGATATGGAATAACGCTGATATGATATGTTCTCTAAGAAAGAATACATTGATTTGAAACAAGACTATGAGACTGGAACAACTGATGTTTTGAATTCTTATACCAGACGTGCATATCTGATGCCTGAAATACATGACTGAAGCTACTCATGAGCTGAATTCTCATAATGAACATGCATTTCTAATGCATGCATATCTGAATGAACTGACGTATGGACGTATGCCTGAATATGCACTGATAACTGATGCGAAACTTGAAATACGAACCTACGCTTACAACTGAATGAGGTATCTCCCTCTTGGGACCCTATGTCCCTCTATGAATTCTCAATTCACTAAGATATTCGAGGAACTGAGGCGATGAACAGGGTACCTACGAATTTAACCATAACTGAACCTCTGGAATATGAATCTAATTTATGACGCATGAACTGATCTATACTGGCAATTACTAGTATACTCTATCTTGGAATAGTATCATGTCTGAGATTTCGGGTAGCACGAATAAATGAAATGACGAGAAATCAAGTTATGAGAATCTGAATGCTAAACTGACTTACTAGCTATACAGGCTGAATTATGCTGGACCCTCATAGTTAACTGGAGTATCTCATCAACGCTATCTCTAAAGGAGTTCTAACAGAAATAGGGAGCCACAAATCTTGGGTATGGATTACACAAGACATCCAACAGAGGAAATCACAACATTGACACTACTCTGCAGTCTGGAATATAGACATATAACTCCTAAATTAGGATAGAATTACCAGACCTTTGGCAATACAACTTCTTACTTTCAAGCTTAGCACACTTATTCCTATCGGTTCGACCTTCAAAACTGAAACTTAGATTCTAACACTTAACATGGATATCACTAAGCCTTTGATGAACTATACCACTTCCGTCATAGCATACCACTATTGCTACTCAAAACTTATATCTCTCTACCATGGGAATCAAGATCATGTAATAAGGCTCAACACTACCAATCAAACTCCTTACTTGGCTAATTAGAACACCATATACCATCTAACTAGTCTTTCTCCACCTAGTGACTCAACGGTACCACTACACACAATATGCAATAGCCTTAGAAAAATACCGCAACCTCATATCACCTTGGGCATACTTTTACCTCATACATACAACATCATACTTTATCATGGATCAAATAAACTTAATCTATTGCATACACCGTTCAAGCCTATTAAATCACTTCCATATAAATAGTATCATAAATCAATAAATCATCACATCCACCTTCATGGCCATCAACTGTTCAAACTTAATGTCTAGTTCCAAACATGATTTTACAACCCAACCTTACACATGATTCTCACTTGGAAACCATGAAATAAACATCAATAAACACTAGTACACTAGAACTTCATAACAACAATAATCGATCTTGACCTTATGGTCTTCCTTATCATAAATCATTAGCACGTACTATTTCAACACATCAAGCCTACTAAATTCAAGACACAAATCATTAATCTCATGCCACTATTTTTTCTTACTACCACATTCTACACTTGAATTCAAGCCTATAGTTTAGCATTAATCGTCTACCACCAATGAAAAGTGCAACATAATATACTAATCCATCAAATTGGAACATTCTATCTAAATACCTCAAAATCTGCTACATAGCTTCTCATAAGTAATACTAGTTTTCAACTACCAACGAAAAAAAAGGGTCAAGGGGTAAGGTCACATAATAGCCATGATCAACCTTAATCTGATATTATAACCCCATAACATATTATCTACTTATATGGATTTATCATCTCATACATACTTACTCAATCATACATTTAGACTATCCTTAATTTCCACAACGACCATGAGTCTATAAATATAACTTACTGGCTAACATAGCCATTTTTCACACTTCAAGCAACCAATAAATCACCCTGACTAACAGCTCCCTCTCTACCTTCTACTAAACTAACACACAAGGATGAATCACCTCTTTACCAACTCAATCTCATGCAAATAGATTTAGTTATACATACAATAAACCACACAAGAACAACAAGTTGCTAGTGAATGGAAATAGACCTCACACGGCTTTACTAGACTTTGATTTTGTATTTTGAACAAGAAAATGAGATGAATGACAAGGCACCTATGCTAGTGAATCAAAAGAGCCCCACATGGCTTCACTAGACTTTATTTTTCAACAACACCTTAATGAAAAGATTACATGAGATAGAAATTTAATATGCAATATCCAATGAACTGAGAATACACATCTTACTGTGTATAAATAAAATCGGAGTCAAACACTTCCTCCATAGACTATCATACCATCCACACATGCTACCAACTACCACATTAGTTTATCACTATAAAGGGTAAATCATCCTCAAATATCAGTTATTCAATTAAAATTATTTATTTGTACAAAAGTCACCCTCTCTCTGACTTCTAACTTTGTGACTTCATATCACCAAGTTCTTGGTCTAATCTCACTACCAATAGGTCATGACACTGACACTTTAATACTGCAGGCTGAAAAGCATAATTTCATCAAAAATGAAGGTTCACACTAGAACCAACACACTCTGAAGCACTAATGGACTCTTCTCAAGTCCTTGACAAATTATTATATGATTCAATAAGAACGAACCATACCATTTAGACTCTAAATTTCTGTACTTGGATCGGCCCAATGATGAGACATGTCTGAGAATGTTCGAGTAAGGAAAGAATTGGGACAACTGTTACTTTTGTATGGGCGACACCACAATACGAATTTGAGTATGAAAGAGGAACATTCTGACTTTATTACACGAACTAGAACATGAAGAAAGGGAAACATTCCTAAACACCTAGTAGCCTCTTACTTATAAGTGTGGCGCACTATACACCCATAAACAAGACTCTACCCAACACAATTTTGTAGATACCCTGGGACCATGAACCATGTTTTGATACCAAGTTTGTCACGATCCAAACTGAGGCCCTAGCCGTGATGATTACTCCACATTATAAGGCCCAAAACACCACTATCTATCTGGTAATCGTGCACATAATTCATATGATAAAAGAAACGCGAAAGATACACAATATAACGAAAACATGGTCCAAATCATATGCGTACAATAATAGGGAAATAATGTCCCACAATCTCAATCAACATCTCTAAAACCATTTGCAAAATCTCTACTACATGACTGAAATAATAACTATCCAAAAATTTGGACAAGGCCCCCAGTAGACCCAAAACTACTAAATAATAAATGAAATAGCAAACATCAGGATTTCTAAAATATAGAAGGCTCACCACTTGATTTTGCGATCTGTCGAAAGAAATCTACTGGTTATCTGAACCCCTAAACTGTACCTCCGAACCTGGGAGGGAAGAGGGTCAATACAAAAGTAGTTTTGGGTTTTATTAGTTTTCTAGAAATAGAATAGGATTCTTTTGTCTATTTATTCTCTCAGATGTCAATAAATAAACAAGTAGAATATTTTTTGCCTTCAAACATTTTCTTCTTCTCTGTGTTCCGTAGAACAACAATTGGTATCGATCCAATTTCTTGAGGGATCTGTTAGAGAAAAAACACCCAAAAATAACCCTATGTAAAAGTCAATACTGTTATGGCTTCAAACAATTTTTCAATTCCTTCACCCCTAATTTTTTCTAGTGAGAATTATCCAATTTGGGCTGTCAAGATGAGAACATACTTGAGGGCATATGATCTGTGGAAGTGACAGAGGTTGGAGGAGAGGTAAATCCTTTGCCAAATAATCCAACTATGGCGCAAATTAAGAATCACAGAGAAGATGTTGCAAAAAAATTTAAAGCTCTCTCTTGCATACAATCAGCACTTTTGAAAGTAATTTTCACTAGATTTATGGAGAATGTGACTGCAAAGGAGGCTTGGGACAAGTTGAAAGAAGAATTTCATGGAAGTGACAGGATTAGGCAAATAAAAGTGATAAATTTGAGAAGAGAGTTTGAAATTCTCAGAATGAAGCAGAATGAAGGATTCAGAAACTATTTAAGAATTATCCAACAAGTTGATGAAGGTTGTAAACCAAATCATACTTATGGGAGAAGAGATTACAGATTCAAGAATCATGGAAAATGTTCTTATGAGTTTGCCGAAAATATTTAAAGCAAAGATCTCTTCACTTGAAGATTCGATAGATCTCACAAAATTGTCACCTTCAGAACTTGTACATCTCTTGAAGCTCAAGAGCAAAGAAGATACTTGAGGCTATAAGAAGCTACTAAAATTGCTCTTCAATCCAAGATGCAAATGTTATGATCTTATTAGTGATCGAATGTTAGTTGTTTGGATTCGAAGTCGGGAATGGCAAGCAAATAGAAATGTGCGAGATTAAGAATAAAGGGTCAAGATTACTTAAGTTTAAAAGAATCGCAAGGGTCGTGATGATGCCAAGTGTCAAGGTAGTTATATACACACTTCATAGGAGAAAGAGGGGAATAACTAAAATCAGGAAAAATCAGTTCCTCTCTATGTTCTTCTTTTCCCGCCCAATTCCTTTCTATCCCAATATAAATCTAACTTTCTCTTCTCTTCGATCTCCTTCTAAATTCTTTCCTCATCTAGTCTGCTGGTTACCGTTTAGTTAGTTTCCATTAATTGTAGTTTCCATTTCCTTTTAATTAAGTTTCGTTGTCCATTTTTCCATTTATGAGAAGGCCAGAAAATTCCCAAAATATTCTTGTTTGTTTAGTCATCGTGATTTACGTTACATCCCTATTAAGACCATAACAATCTATGTGTTCTTCTTTTCCTTCCCAATTCCTTTCTATCCCCATCTAAATCTAACTTTCTCTTCTCTTCGATCTCCTTCTAAAGTCTTTCCTCATCTAATCTGCAGGTTTTCGTTTAGTTAGTTTTCATTAATTGTAGTTCCATTTCCTTGTAATCGAGTTTCAGTGTCCGTTTTTTCATTTATGAGAAGACCAAAAAATTCCCAAAATATGCTTATCTGTTTAGTCGTCGTGATTTACGTTACATCCCTATTAAGATCATAACAATTGGTATCAGAGAAACGAATCTGTCTCGACTGTGGGTAGTAATTCGAAGAAGATGTTTTTGGAATCATCAACTTTGGCTGAATTAGTTGAAGGAAATTGTCACGAACTGAGCCAGGGCCCTGGTCGTGACAACAATTCCGAACCATGAAGGTCCGGAACACCCTTCTCTATCTGGTAATAATGCACAACATTCATAAAACAAAAGATAATGCAGAAATAGAAATTTAGTGCGGAAACAAGGTCATGAGTCTAATAAATCAATAAAGGGGAAATAAAGTCCCACAACATCTATCAATATCTGAAAACCATCTGCGAAATCTCTAATATAATTTACTAATAAATCTGTAAACTGGGACAAGGCCCCCAGTATACCAAAACATATCTAACAATGATAAATGAACTGCAAGACATCCATCCTTCTGGAATATAGAAGGCTCACCACTTGACTCTGGAAATCTGTCTGAAGAATGCTAATTTTCTGGACCCCTAGGCTGTGTCTCAGAACCTGAGAGGTTGGGGGTGTGGGGTCAATACAGATGTATTGGTACGCAGAGTAATCCAAAACAAAATAGAGATGTTTATATAACATATGTGAGAGCTGTTACTAAGCACATTATATAAAATATTTTGAAAATACATGGTCATAACATAATGATTTGTCAACAACAATGCAAAATTTCTGAGCTAGGTGGTACACCCTACAATTTTGCATTTACACCAATTGTCAAATGTTGGTTTCCGCCGAGATTAGAGTATAAGTGAGGGAAAGACACACAAGATCACACAGCAGGGTTTCTCGACCCAATCAAATATGGTAGTGCACAAGATCACACAGAAGGGTTCCTAACCATTGTTCTAATTTGGGATGACATAATATCAGGTGCACAAGATCACACAGCAGGGTACCAAGTTTTCTGAGTCGGCAAACACGATTTCCAACGTAGAGTCATTTGACTGATGCTTTCTTCGGGTAACCACCTATCTCATATAAATCAAAGAATTTAAACCTTCTTCAAATCAATCACATATCATATTCTGTAGGTTATCATCATACCCGTCTTGTAAGCCATCAATGTCACATCAAACATATGCATAAAGGTTTTCAACATATGATAATCAATATTGATCTTTTACAAGGTAGTAAACAATGGATGTTGCAAGATTCATGCTATCATTTATTTGAACACAATATAATATGAGATATCAAAAAATCATGGGAATTTAAGGAATTCACATTTCATAATCACCAAACTTCTCTAAAAATCTCAAATCACATGTCCACGGTTTCAACAATTGGAGTATACAAGCAAACAATCCAATGATCTTCAAATATTGATTTCAAAATTTCATTACAAGCAAGTTAATTGCATTAAAGTGAAACCCCCGTTTTAGAAACATGAATTTTCATAAAATCATAGTGAACCTTGTTGAAATTGTTTTCAAAACCATGCCCATGAGTATTTAGGATAATCCCACGTACCTCAAATTAGAAAGATAATAGGTGCTTCTTGAATCCTACGACCTGGGGATTCCAAATACCTTCGATCGAATATTAAACTAGGGTTTTTATTCTAAAACCCTAGAGAATGTTCTTGAGTAAATTTTGTAAAAGTATGGATAATATGTCCAAATAGGGTTGAAATTTCGTGTTTTAGCTAAAAAAGATGTGGGAAAATACCCAATATACCCTTAATGAGACGGATCTTAACTACTAAAATTTTTTCAGGCGTGTAATAGACCATGCGTCATATGCTATTTCCCACTGCACTAGAGCATGTGACGCATGCTATATTGTATGTTGCCACCATGCGATGGACCATGCGCCTCATGCATATCGCATGGTGCTACTATTTTAGAAATCAAACGCTCCCTAAACGATGTCCAAAAATTCCAAAACTCACCCGAGACATTCTATAGACTTGCCCCATCGCAATGCAATAAAAAAAATCTAAAAACGGAGGTCGGGAGTGTCGAAAATAAAATCCGCAAAGATTACAAGCTAAAAATGAGTCTAAGTCCTTTGACACTTCGAAAAAATTTCAAGTTTTCAAGTCTAAGACCACACCACCAAGAGTTAGTACATGCATGACTTTTACGCGGCATTACATTATCCCCCCTTGGGATCATTCGTCCCCGAATGATGATGCAAAATTACAGTAAAGTACGACTTCAAGCAAACAAAGGCATCGAAAGAAAAGAACAAGGATTGTACCTTCCATCGCTTCATTCACCGGATCAAATAAATTTGGGTATCTATTTCTCATGTCATCTTTTGATTCCCAAGTGGCTTCATCAACTTTCTGGTTTCTCCATAACACTTTAATCAAAACAATCTCTTTGCTCCTCAATTTTCTCACTTGACGGTCTAAGATTGCTACAGGATCTTCTTCATAAGACAAGGAGTCTGACACCTTGATTTGTTCAACAGGCAATACTAATGAATGGTATCCTATGCACTTCTTCAACATGGATATATGGACTACCGGGTGAACAGAACCCAAAATTGCCAACAACTCTAGTTCATACGCAACCACACCTATGCTTCTCATGATCTGGTATGGTCCTATATAGTGAAGACTCAGATTACCTTTCTTTTTGAATCGCGTAACTCCCTTCAGGGGAGAAACCTTAAAAAATACCCAATCTCCAACCTCAAACTCTAACTATCCCCTCCTAACATTGGCGTAGGATTTCTGATGACTCTAACATATTTTAAGTCGTTTTCTAATAATCTTTGTATCTTTCATTGCCTGATGACCAAGATCAGGCCCAAACATATACATCTCACCTACTTCATACCACCCTATCGGAGACCTACACCTCCTACCATACAACGCTTCAAAAGGTGCCATCTTAATACTGGAATGGAAGCTATTATAATAAGTGAACTCTATCAATGGAAAGTGATCTACCTAATTCCCTTTAAAGTCAATTACACAAGCCCTCAACATGTCCTCAAGGGTATGAATAGTGCGTTCAGTTTGCCCATCAGTCTGAGGGTGGAATGTTGTACTTAGGTTCACTTGGGTACCTAAACCTTTCTGAAAAGATCTCTAAAACTGAGAAGAAAACTGTGTACCCCGGTCGGATAGGTCACAACCCGAACTCAGGCCTTGGCCATGATGAGCATTCCAAACAATGAAGGCCTGAAACACCCCTATCTATCTAGTAATCATGCACATAATTCATATGATAATAAGAAATGTGGAAGATACATAATATTACGGAAAAATGGTCATAAATCAAATGAAAAATCAATAAAGGGGAAATCAATGTCCCACAACATCTATCGACATCTGAACAACTATCTGCGAAATCTCAACTACATGACTGAAACAAATTACTTTCTGAACACTGGGACAAGGCCCCAGTAGACCAAAAACTACTAAATGATAAATGAACTGATAGACATTAGGCCTTTCGAAATATAGAAGGCTCAACACTTGATTCTGCAAATCTATCGGTAGAGATCTACTAGTTATCTGGACCCCTAGACTGTGCCTCTGAACCTGGGAGGGAAGGGGTCAATACAAAAGTACTTCTACGCAGAGAAATCAACACAAAAATATAATATTTTTACAAAATATAGGTGAGAGCCATTATAACACAGTTTCATATCAAATCATTTGTAAAGCACATGGGCATAATGCAATAGTTTTTAGTAGTACCCAAGATCACTTAACCTGGGGTCCTACCCATAGTCCCAATTTGGGAATGACATAAAGTCAGGTACACAAGAACACTTAGCCTGGTATCAAGTTCCCATGTTGGCAAAAACGGTTTCCAGCGATGAGCCCTTACACTCAAATGCCTTCTTTGGGAATCCACCTATCTCATGAAAAATCAATGCATTCAACTCCATTTAATTTAATCACATATCTTATTCTATAGGGTATCGTCATAACCGACTTGCAAGTCATCAATATCACATCATCCTTTCATGCAGCCATTATATTCATCATATTTCAACATAACAATCCCTCTCCTTGCAAGTCAAAAATTGTAACCACTTTCAAAATATTTTATGTCATGCTTGTCAAGATGATTTAAAAAATTTCACATCATATGAGAATTTAAAACAAAACCATATCAAGAGAGGGATTTAAGATAATTCATGCTCTCAAGTTAACACCTTTTCGGAATACATGCATATATCGAATCACTTTGAGAATAGGCCTAAAGACCAAATCAATATCATAAAACGTTCAAAACATAATCATATTCGTAAATTTTCAAAACCCCCATTTTAAAAACATGAATTTAAAACCCATGAGATTTTTGAGATAACCCCACGTACCTCCATATGTAGAAAATAATAGGTTCTTCTTGAAGCTTACGTTGCGAGGATTCCAAATCTTCAATTTGTTTTGAAAACCCACGGTTGAATCTTAAACTACTTGGATTTTTATTTTGAAACCCTAGAGAGTGTTCTTGAATAATTTTGGGGAAAGTATGTGTATTATGGTGTTTGAGGGATTAAATCCCGTGTTTAAGATGATTGGGGAATGATTAATTACCAAAATGCCATTAATTTTCCGAATGGGCTGAAAATTTAGCCTGGGCTAATCCACCAGGCGACGCGGGCTCTAAAGCACCACTTTTTACCGGGCGTCGCCCACTCTATCATAGGCTGCCTTCCAGGCCAGGTGATCCAGCAGGCGGCGCGGGCTAATCGTGTGGTGCCACTAGAATGCCAATCCAAACTTGCCCTTATACTCATCTAAAAATTTCAAAACTCTTCCGGGACGTACCCTTAACTTCCCCTATCACAACACAACAAGAAAATAAACAAATTAGAGATCGGGTAGACTAAAAAGTTGTATCCCAAAGATTAAGAGTTAAAAATAAAGCAAAGTCTTTATCCTATACTTAAAAAAATATTCTAGTTGTTAGCCCCTTAAACATAAAACTAAAAATGAAATCGACTCGAGAATTTTATGGGGCATTACGATAGGAATGATTACCACACGTATGTTTATAAAGAATAATTCATTTCGGGACTATATACGTAGGAACGATGGTCCAAACTCTAGCCCAAAAATATGGGGTGTTACAGGATAAGATAGACACAGGTGCCCCATGCAAATAAACTATTTGTACAATGAACAACTTAGCATAATCCTCTCCCGAATAGTTAGTCCTGACAGGCAGAAACTGCACTAACTTGGTCAGCCTATCTACGATAACCTATATAGAATCATACTGCTTTTGGGACTTTCGAAGTCCTATAATGTAGTCCATACTGATCATCTCCCACTTTCGTAAAGGCAATGCTATCTCTTGTGAAGTACCACCTGACGTCCTATGTTCTACCTTGACTTGCTGACAATTCGAACACTTGGCAACATATTTAGCCACATCACGCTTCATATTATTCCACCAATAAATGGTTTTCAAATCATGATGCATTTTTGTAGAGCCTGGTGAACAACATACCTGGATATGTGAGCCTCATCCAAAATTCTCTTTCGTAAACCATCTACATCAGGCACACACAATCTACCCTGGTATCTCAAAATACCAGCACTACCAATCTCAAAGGACATCACCTTCATATAACCCACATTATTCTTGATTTGAATTAAGATAAGATCTTCGTCCTGTTTTTCTTTGTTTTCAACACAAAGGGATGATTTAGCTATCTCATAAACAATCACCCCTCCATCTTCAAAATCTAAGAGTCGTACTCCCAGATTTGCAAGTCGGTGATTATCCTTCACCATATCTCTCTTCCCCTCTTCAACATGAGAAAGTCTTCCCATAGACAACCTGCTGAGAGCATCGTCTACAATCTCTGCCTAAGATTTAATTCTTTCTGCAAGAAAACATATTGTAAACTCTTATGGTTAGTAAATATATCAATGTGTACTCCGTACAAATAGTTTTACCAAATCTTAAGTGCAAATAACACAACTGCTAATTATAAGTCATGAGTAAGGTAGTTCCGCTTGTGCACCGTCAACTGCCTAGATGCATAAGCTACTACCTTACCACGCTGCATAAGCACACAACCAAGTCCCATGCGGGACACATCATAATATACCACTTAACCCTCTACTCCCTCGGGAAGAGTCAAAATAGGAGCAATAGTCAGCTTGTCCTTCAACTTCTCAAAACTATTTTCACACAAATCATACCACACAAACTTCACCTTTTTCTAAGTCAATTTAGTGAGCGAAGCAGCTATGGAAGAAAAAATCTCTACGAACCTCTTGTAATAACCTGCCAAAACCAAGAAGCTTCGAATATCGGTTGGATTAATAGGTGTGGGCCATTTTCTTACTGCCTCAATCTTTTGGGGATCCACTCTAATCCCTTCACTAGATACAATATGCCCCAAGAAGGCAATAGCATTCAGACAGAATTCACATTTGGAGAACTTAGCATATAACTAATGATCCTTAAGGGTCTGAAGGATAATTTGGAGGTGATTAGCTTGGTCTTCCTATAACACCCCGCATTTTTGGGCTAGAAATCAAAGCGTCGTTCCTACGCGTATAGACCCGAACTAGATGATTCCATGTTAATATATATATGTGGTGATAAATCCTACAGTGTACACCCCACACTAAAAGCTTTGTTCATCCTTAAACAAAATATTACATCCATGCAAACACTCAACTATAATTTCCCAATAGCAACACAAAATGTTCAACAAGACATGTACGACAATTATTAACAAAGAGTAGGTTTCTTGATCACTACTAGATAATTAAACCTCTAACATAGACTCGTATGGATGGTTAATTCGTATCCATAAGTTAAGCCATAAAGAATTATATAACACTACCCAACAATCATCAACCATGTGTGTCTCACACAAGATATCACCCATAATCACTTACAATTTTGCATTTTTCAAAACATGGGTATAAGACTCTCCTTGATCTTACTCTCACAAAGAATTCTTATATTGCAACTGATGACCATAGGCTTGCCCTTAGTGTAATGCTCCACTAATAGCAGAATGCTAAGCTTAGGATCAAGTAGGTCTTTACAGGTTGTAATGTAGGCTAAGGGACAGGTAGGACTATTTTGGCCAGAAATAGTGACTATGTTCCCCAAACGCTTTAATACACTACGTTATACCATTTACACTCTCTTTTAAATAACCCCTCTACTTTTCTTTCATCTACCAAACCCTTTTCACCTATTTTGTTATTCAATCATAAGGACAACTATCTTTTTATTTTTCTATGTCTGTTTTTTTTTCTTTTATTTTTCTATTAATTTTTTTTAAAGCACCTCCATGATAGCCACTTTTTTTCACAACATTTTCAAGTACCAATACATCTGAGGCATCAGTCTTACCATTTTCCTCTTATTTTGTCACATGACTCTACAATTTAAAGCGCTTAGGAATTTAGATCAAACTATGGTCTTGAAAAAAATGGATTAGGCTACATACATATGAGGCTGTCAAAGAAAATAGCTAAAAACTCAAAGGGGGTTCACTAGGACAATGTACAAAGGTAGGTAAACAAGAAGGTAAATAATTTCAGGGCTGCTAAAGAAATGCCTAAATCATCTCCTACACTCACAATCTTTATTTTGCTTCACACACACACCAGGCAAGTTCTAGCATCAGTCACAACAAAGAATATGCAATAACCTCACACACACAAGGTACATGGTCAACTTTATTGGGAGCAGTATAGACTCTTGACCCAACAGATGAATGAATTAAACAACACAATTATCACATAGTGAGTCACACTTAGAGCCTAAATGTCTCAATAGTAATGATTTAGCACAAACTCTTGTTATAATACCATGTCGTCTATCAGAACAATTTCATGCAAAATCTAAAAAAAAAATTTAGCTACCTAATTACGACTAAGTAGCAAAAACAAGATTAAATGTAGGCAAAGAAGTACAATACATCATACAAATATCAGCACCCCACACTTAGATGAGACACACTGCCCTCAGTGGAAAATAAATAAGGAAAACCTGATTAGTCGGACTCCTCCTCTATGTCTGGGGTCATACCCCCTATGTCGGAATCATCATTAGAGTCGTCGTCATCAGAGTTGTCCTCCACGACTGAGTCTGGCTGTCGGCAATCATCGTCATTCGGCGATCATCGTCATTCGGCACGTTATCATCGAGAGGTTCCTCAAAATGTACCCCTACTCCACACATAGCCTGTGCATGCTCATTCATCGGGTAGTCATAATCCAACTGCTGAAGCTCTGCATTAGTTGGAACACAAACTCCACTCATCATGGTAAACCTCTTCATGCCATATAAATGGCGAAAGAAGCTTTCGTCGTGAGCATATCTTTCTGCAGTGGTCAGGTTGATGCCATGACCAGTTTCAGGCTGTTTAACTTTTGTAAGATCAACCTTCTTCGGGTTGTATGGAAGCTTATGATCTGCAGGTTCCTCTTCAATGTGCTCCTTCCTTAAGATCGGAGTCAGCAAACTGCCAAAGTTGAAATGGGACCTTTTGTGCAGCCTAGCCTTACGCATTGAGGATCATATAACCACACCAATGTTGATGGGAATATTAGTCATCAGAGTGTACACCAAGCATACTATATCATGTGTGATCTTTGTGTACTGTGTCCCAGGAATCAGGCAAGAGTTGACTATCCTCAACCATATACAAGCTTCTCTATTCAAGGAAGCATACGAGAAGGTATTGTGCCGACCGTTATCCTTGTCACGAATCCACCGGGCCATGGACCTTGTTCCGCACAGTGTGTGTCTGATTGCCATGTAGGGAGGTCTGTGATAAAGCTCCTTGAGCGGTGATGGATCCACAGATAGGAGGCCCAGAAAAGCATTGAAGAACTCCGCATCCAGTTGCAAGATTTGGCCCCGAATCTTCACTTCACTTCCGGTAGTCTTTGAGGACCAATTGGCATAAAAATCTCGCGATTAGATCAATATTGCATTCCCCCATATCTCGGAAAATAAAATCAAGATTTAGTGCCATGATTTTAGCCAAAATGCGGGGCTCTCTCTTTGCTAGACTCTCGTTCTGCATCAAATCCACGTGAACATATTTTTTTACTTTGTTTTTCTTGTACCACTCCTTTCCTTCCTCCTCTAGGACGCACTTTATCCCAAAAGTGCGTCGAGGTACTTGCAAAGAGGAGGACTCAGCTTGCTCTTTTCTTGACCTTTTCTGTCCTTTTTGTGAGGTGGACGCTTTTTTTTTTCTTGTCGTCCTTTTGGGGCCATTCTACCTGAGATAACAATAGAGTCATGTTAGCTTCATCTCGGAAGATTCAATCGAAAACAAACAGTAGTGGCACCACCCCACACTTAATTTGTTGGCACAGACTAATTAAGTGAGTGATGTCGATTACTCAGACTTCATCGACATACATTTAGGCGATATATTCCAACAACATGTTTAGCATAGTCATACTTTCATGTAATCTTTGAATATCCTTTCCAACTTTGTTTCATGTAATCTTAACTATACTTTCATGTTTGGATTAATGCACTTCTTGAATAAGACTACCACATAGAGATCGTATCAAGTTATATAGAGAAATAATCACAACATCTTATGCTCGTGGACAATCATGATCGTTATCTCGATGAACGAGTCATTCAAACATTCAAGCTTTCAACTTTCAAGATTACACCTTAACTTCACAATTTTGACTCCATAAAAATATGACAGTGTATAACAATCAAGTATAAGTCGGAACAAAGTCAAGAACACCCACACGTATTCTTTCACTCAATCTAGATGTATCATAACAAACCAATCATATTCTTATCACCAAACACCACTTCAAAATCTAAAATACCATTATAAGAGTAGTATTACAGCAACTACGGAATATAAGAGAATAACTTACTTGGTGATGGTTCGGGAAGATGATATTGCAAGATTAGATGAGCAAAATGAAATTTTTTGAAAGATTTGGGAAGCTTAGGCGGTGCCTAGGTTGAGAAAATAAGTGTATTTTGTTCTAAGGTTGAAGATCAATTTATAGACTAAGCCATGGGTCGGGTTTGATCCATGTAAAATTGGGTTAGGAGACAAAAAATGATAAGTAGGCGGCGCCTAATGCTTTGCCTATGCTTAGCATAGGCGGCGCCTTTTGCTTTGCCTACATAGGCATAGGCGGAACCTATGCCATTGCCTAGTCAAGCATAGGTGGCGCCTATGCTATTGCCTAGTTGAAACAGTGAGCATAGGCAATGGCATAGGCGGCGCCTATGGTATTGCCTAGTTTGGCATAGGCGGCGCCTATGGCATTGCCTAGATTTGCATAGGCAATGCCTTGTCCGTTGCTTATGTGAGGAAGTGAGCATTGGCAATGGTATAGGCCTTGCCTTGTCCATTTCCTAGTTTGGCATAGGCCTTTCCTTGTCCATTGCCTAAATTAGCATAGGCATTGCCTTGTCCATTGCCTAGATTAGCATAGGCAATGCCTAGCCGATAGCATTTGCTCCATCATTCCTAGCTTACCACCATTTGCATGGCTCACTTTTGAATCAAACTTTTGGGACTAATCCCCTCCTTTGTACATCTTGCACCTACACTTAATCAAAAATAACAAAAACGATTAGAAGGATGGGTTGCCTCCAACCAAGCGCCTTAGTTTTGGTCGTGGCTCGACTCTTCTTTTTGGATTTTAATTTAACAAAAACAAACTCCTAGTAAAACAAAACGATTAAAGTGCCAGCCTTTCTCTAATTGAATGCTACTGAAAATTGACTCAGTTGTTGTTCCAGCTGTTTTATTAAAGTAGAATGCGAGTCAACCAATTGATTTATTGAGGACAAATTATTTTTTACCTCAGTTACTCCCGTGTTGGTTGCCTCGACTCCTTTCAACAGCTTAGCCATCATATCTTCCATGGACATCTTTCCAGAGCCAGATGCCACAGCCTCACGATTTCCAGGAGGAACATACAAACCACTCCTGTTAGACTTATTCTTCTAACTCCCTAGATCACGGTCCTTGTATCCAGATTTCTCATAATAGTTCCGACCTTGGTTTCCTTGGGCATTGCCTCAGAAACCCCCCTGATTATTCAAGTAGTTCACTTCCTCCTCAGAATTGGATTCATATTTTCCCTGTGATACAACGGCCTTAACCTTTTCGGTCTTCCTTGATAATAAATGCTTGGTAAGAAAATCCATCTGCATTTTCATGTGAGCCATATCCTGGTCACGTTCTTCTTATCTTCGTCTCTGTTCTGCAGTCATGCCAATAGATATAATAAAGCTTGCTACCTCAGAATCCCTGGTATGCCAAGCTCTACTCTGCTTTGTCATCAGATCCAGCATATCACAAGCCTCAATAAAAGTCAGGTCCATGAATGAACCACCTGCAGCATTACCAACCACTGGCTTAGTCACCGAGTTCAAAGCCCTATATAATATTTCCATCAAGTAGATATTCGTCATCTTATGGTTTGGGTACTGCATAAGCTTCTTCTTGAACCTCTCCCATGTTTCGTGGAGAGCCTCAGTTGGAAGCTGTCGAAAATTGCTTATCTCATCTCTTAATTGTGCTCTTTTGGATGGCGGAAAGAATCTTTCTAGGAAAGCATCTTTCAGTTGCCTCCAATTAGTGATAGAGTCAGGAGTTAGCCCGTTCAACCATAGAGTTGCCTCTTCAGATAGAGACAATGGAAATAAGCGCAGCCGAATCGCATTCTATCCAACCCCTGGATTGTCAAACGCCTTGAATGTTGAGATAAAATTAATCAGATACATATTCGGACCGTCTCTTGCAAGTCCACCAAATAAACCTTTGAGTTGCAATAGCTGGATCATGGTGCTGGTGATATTGAACTTGGCTCTGGGTGCCAAGGGCGGAGGAATAATAGCCCCTGTGGCACCAGCCCCATCCAAATCGTCATCATCATCATCATCAAAAGGAACCTGCACAGCTCGGCGTTCAGGTCTTATTCTAGCTTAACGATCTCTATTGACATTCATATTCACAGGTGCCGCCACCTCATCTGCACGCCTTGGATTGAGTAACTCATCATCACCCAGGTCCTCTTCATTAGGATTTGGTTCCCGACCTGGGTTATCAATATTCTGTTGATGCACTTGAGCAGCTGCCAATGCAGCTAATCTAGCCTACTCCTGTTGAGCAACCATCCGTTCAAGGTTTTGTTGCGCATCCATTCTGCCAATAAGTTGTGGTTCAGGATTTATGGGTAATAATGGCTGACCAAATCTTCGTGTATTTGGCATGCACTCTACCAAACCTGAACAAAACAAAAACAACAAATAAAAGTAAAATTCAAGAATTTTAGACCAAAGGGTCTAGTAACTATCACAAACTTAGTTGACAACCGTATTCTCCGGCAACGGCCCCAAAATTTGATAACGCCCAAACTACAACTCTCGTAAGAAAGTGTAAGCGGTCGAAGTCAAATATATAACCCAACTGGGTTGGGTGTCGAATCCCACAGGGAATACTTGGTCACTAAGTGTTGCAATTATTAGTAGACTGTTGGTCGAAAATTCCACGGAAAGGGGGGATTTTGGATTTGGCGTGAACTACTATTATTAAAGTAACGATGGAATGCTTTGTTTAGTAAGATTTAATCACAGAGATTTATAAGTTAGGGTTATGTCCACCTTATGAGTTCTACGTATCTATTAACTATGAGTAATGCGGAATTTAGACATGCATGCACTTATAGAGATTCGTATTCTAATGGTAAATCCTAGTGTTTCTCAACCATCAAGGATTATTTTACTTTAACTCTCTCGAGCCTAAAGTGTATAACTAATGGTACGAACTCTCAAAGAAATTAATCCGGTTAAGGCATTAACGTGTAAATAGGGGTTGGTAGCCCTATTTCCTTGTCACACTCTCTTTTCCAAACATGTAACTTTTCTCTCGAACAAGTTAATACTATAATGGCATGTTCTCTATGTTTGCAACCTTGAGAATTAAATTAAAACGAAGAGAGTAATGATATAAGTAGCATACACATCAAGAATTCACAAACTCATAGTAATAGATAGTATCTCACAAGGTTTTCATAACCCTAACAGAGAAGTTTAGCTACTCATGATTACAAAGGAAATCACAATCGACATCGTCATCATACCAAAGGTAGAATAATCTCACGATAGAGATGAGTTTGGTGTCAAACAAGAGGTTGACGTTTTTCTTCCTTCTAGTCGTTCGTGTAGCCTTAGCATTTTTTCTCTGTCTTAAACATACAGAATCTGAAACTGAATAATGAAAAATATAACATGCTGAAAAATTCAGCAATAGGGTTTTTATAATATCCTTGTCTACTAAGTTACTGCTGCACCCCTAAGTATTTAAAAATACTGGGTTTGCCCCGGAAAAAGTTCCCATGCACCACTTTCAGTCCAAAAGCTGCCTTCCCTCTAATGTGAAGTTTTCCTTTGCTGCTCATAAGTCCATAAAGTGCTGAAATCTTCATCATTAATACCTGAAAAACATGCTAATCACGTAGGTCAGCTCACTTAAAGGAAAATGGACTAAAAGTGCAGGAAATATATATTTTGTCCTCAAAACTTAGCTAAAATATGGGTAAATTATGGTTCTTAGGTGTGTAAATACACCCAACATCATGGGAATACCTTCGGATACGAATCGAGGTCATAAAAATCACCTAACTCAAAGACGAGTTGAAAACAATTCGATCGAGTAAGTTTTAGAGGACATTTCAACTCGGGTCAGATTTCATCAACCATAACTCCTGATATACAAATAAATGGGTGGAATGCTATATATAAAATGAAATTTATTTGAGTCTTCTTTCCAACACAACTGATTTTGTCCAAATCCAGCATCGGAGTAAAAAGTTATGCTCAATTTACTTCAACTTATCAGTCTGTCAAACCGAGGGACTGCTGCAACGTTTTTTATTTCCTTAGGGGAATTTATGTATTTTTCGTCATCCCAAAATTCTTCCACCCAATTTAAATCATCCAAAACACTCCATAACCTATTTGTTCTATCAGTTTTAGCATCTTAATTCCTCTCGTCTCTCAAGCAGAAAATGGAAACTAGGCTTTCCTTCAAGATCAAGAATCAATCTCTGAACTCCAAAATTTCCAAAGAGAAAATCAAGATCTGAGTTCTACTCTCCAAACCTTGTAACCTATGGTATGTGGGGTTTTCCTAAATCTACATAGGCATGGTAAATTCTTATTAATCATTGTAAAGTTTTGGAAATTATGAATTTACAAAAAAGGGTTTTTTTGGATATACAATTAGATTCATGTTTTTAAAGTCTTTGATGATATTAATTTGGTATTGAGGCCTTTCCCTCAAATATGATTTATAACCATGTTTAAGTAGATATATGTATGGTTTGATGAGTTTGAATTATGAATTGAGAGCATGAACTATTTGGAATCCCTCTCTTATTTACAAGTCTCTTAACTTCGTAAGATATGATGTGTTCGAAATGTGATATTGGAAATATAATTTAATATAAAAGCCTTGACTTTGTTTATGACTTGATTATGATTTTTGAATTAAAGAGAGAGAGTTTTACATGTTGGTAAGTGCTGAATATATATATATATATGAAAAGAATTTCATGGGTTGTTGAAACTCATGACCACCACATATTTGTAGAAATGATTGAAAACAATGACCTTTGCATAATTTGATAAATGTTTTGGAAGAATGAATCTTTTAGAATTGTTTGAAGTATGGTGGTCTAACCTTTGTGTTTTGAAAGAGAAAACTATAAAGGATATTATTTTTGGCTCAGAATTATGACTTGCAAGTCTTGGTATGATGATAACAAAATAGATGAATGCGATAGCAGGTTCAGAATAGACTAAAATACAGAGTTTTACTCAAATTTTCAGATTTTGATTTCAGAAAGATGCATATTTAGAACAGACTAAAAATGAACTTAAAGAGAGTTAGGTGGTTACCCGAATAAGGCGTTTGAGTGCAAGGGCTCATCACTGAAAACCATAGTTGTTGATGCTGGACTTATGATATATGATCCTACATGAAAGGACATTTTTATTTTCTTTTTAGACATCTCACATGGGGGGATTTCCCGCGGTGTGCTCACATGGGGGTATCACCACCCCAATCCTAGTGACTACTTGGATTTGAGGCTTGGCCGCCGAGTCAAGGGTGGATTCCATATAGCTCGTGGAATATCAGATTTGTTGGGTGTACCACCTAGTTCAGAAGTAAAAATAAAGAGTGAGTCATGGATTCAAAGAAATGTTTCAAAGTCTATGAAGTGTGCCCATGTGTTTTCATATATTATATGTAAAATGTTTTTATGAATTGCTCTCACTTATGTTGTGTATAAATACATTATTTTTGGATTGCTCCGTGTACCAGTACATTAGTATTGACCCCCTCCCCCCTACCTCTCAAGATTTGAGGCTTAGTCTAGGGGTCCAAATAAGCAGTAGATAGTTCGAACAATAGAACAAATTGTGCAGTGGTGAGCCTTCTATATTTCAGAAGGCCTAATGTCTTACAGTTATTTATAATTTTATAGTTTTGGTCTACTGGGGGCCTTGTCCCAATTTCTCAGATAATTGTCATTTGATCACTTAGTAAAGATTTTGCAGACTGTTCTAGATGTTATTTAGATGATTTCAGATTTAATTTCATATTGTTAAACTGAACCTAGAGTATGACCATGTTTCCGTATTAAATCATATTTCCACATCTTCTTTTATTATATGAATGTTGTGCATGACTACCAGACTTAGTAGGACATCCGGGCCTTTGTGGTTCGGGATGTCCGTCATGGCCAGACCCTAGTTTGGGTCGTGACACTTCCTCAATTAACACTATTACGAACAAATATAGAAACTGATGGAACACCCTATTCATAAGATCCATAAAGGTTGTAGGGGAGTTAGTCAACCTGAAGGACATGACTAAGAACTCATAGTGACCATATCGGGTTCGAAAAGCTATTTTGGGAATGTCTGACTCTCTAACCTTCAACTGAAGATAACCTGAATGAGGGTCTATTTTTGAAAAATATCTAGCACCCTGAAGCTGGTCAAAAAGATCATAAATACTAGGGATGGGATACCTATTTTTAATTGTTACCTTATTCAGCTAGCAGTAATCTATACACATATGAAGGGAACCATTTTTCTTTCGCACGAAAAGTATAGGTACACTCCAAGGTGATATACTGGGGCATATAAAACCTTTATATAGGAGGTTTGATAGCTATTGTTTCAACTCTTTTAGTTTTACAGGAGTCATTCTATACGTAGGAATAGAAATATAAAGGGTATCTGGCAGCATGTCAATACCAAACTCTATCTCCCTATCAGGTGGTATTCCTGGGAGATCATCTAGAAAGACTTTTGAGAATTCATTTACTACTGGAATAGATGGAAAATGAAGACTCTCGGTACTAGAATCCTTAACCCGAATAAGATGATACAAACAACCTTTGGAAATGATTTTATGGGCCCTTAGATAGGATATGAAGTGCCCTCTAGGTGCTAAAGAATGTCCCTCCCATTCTATTACTGGCTTATTCATAAAAGAAAAAGTAACCTTTCATATTTTGTAGTCAAGTGTGGCATAACATGAATGGAGCCAGTCCATCCCAAGGATAGCATCAAATTCTACCATATCAAGTTCTATAAGGTCTACCATAGTATCCCGGCTAAGAATAGACACAATACAATTTCTATACACCCTTCTAGCCACAATAGAATCGCCCACCGGAGTGGAAATAGAGAAAGGTTCAGAAATAACTTCGGGATCAAACCGAAAACCAACAGCCACATAAGGGGTCACATAATATAGGGTATACTTGGGATCATGTAACACATAAACATAACGGGAAAGGATTCGTAACATACTGGTGACAACATCTGGTGAAGCTTCTGCCTCTTGACGGTTAGTCAAAGCGTATAACCAATTGCGACCATTCCTGTAACACACTATAAAATTCTTGCATGGATGATCCTTTAATAGAGTGATCTTAGACTTAAAAACTTGAAAAATCTTCTAAGTGTAATGAGGACTTAGAGTCATTTTAGCTGGCAATCTTTGGGATACAACTTTTTAACCTTATCGACCTTAGTTTTTAGATTTTCAAGTTGCGTTATGATCGTAAAAGATCATAGTACATCTGGGACAAGTTTTGGAATTTTTTGGAATGCATAAGGTTGTGTTTCGATTTCAAAACAATAGCAAAACACATAGCCTGTTGCCCAGTTTTCAGCATTTTAGGGTCAACTTCAAACGATCATAAATCTTTGAATATAATGAACTAGGAGATATTCTACCTATAAAATTAAATATATTTGACTCTTCTTTCCCATGCAACTGGTTTCATCCAAATCTAACTGCTGAGTAAGGAGTTATACCCATTTTACATCAGCTTGTCAGCTTGTCAACTGAGGAACAGTTTCAACTTTGTTTGTTTTCTTAGGGATATTTTAGTCATTTTACCTCACCAAAATTTCATCTATTACACCCGATTTAGCCCCCAATTCATCACAATATAATCTTTTCTCAAATTTTCTCTAAAGAACACCCCTTAGGGTTTCAAAAAATCCCAAATAACTCAAGATTCTACTGTGGGTTTTGGACGATAATTGGAGATTTGGAATCCCCAGATCGTAGGCTTCAAGGATTAACCCTCAATTTCTTAAATAGAGGTACGTGGGGTTTTCCTAAATTCTCATGCGCATAGAAACATGTTTTAAGAAAGGGATTTTTCAATTCATGCACATATTCATGTTTTAGAAGCTTTAAATGATATTGTTTTAGCCTTTTGGCTTTCCCCCAACGTGACTTGAAAATTATATATATATATGTATATATGTGTTTTTCCTTATAATATGATTTGAGAGAACGATTTAAATGAAATCCCTCTCTTGATGTAATTTTCCCATGTTTCACATGATATAGATTGTTTTGAAATACGTCTTGAAAAACCATGATATGAAATGCTCTGACTTTGCTATGATTGGAATACTATTTTTAACACGAAAGAGAGGATTGTAAATGTTGAATATATATATAATGAAAGAGTGAATAGTTTTGCCAAAAGCACATGACCATCATATGTTTGATGAAAGTTTTTGCATGGTTTTGACTTGAGTTTCGGAACATGAAATCTTTTATACAAATTACATATTTGAGTAGTCTCAAGCTAAACTTTTCTAAAAGATTATGCTCAATCCATTATGGCTCAGAAATAGGACTTGCAAGTCTTGGTATGATGATACCAACTCAGACAAATGCCATAACAGATACAGAATAGTTTAGAATTAAATTTTATCAGACTTTCATGATTAAGAAATTTCAGAATGATACATGTTCAGAAAAGGTTAAAATTTTGTGCATAAAGAGATGTTAGGTGGGCCCCAAAGGCGTGAGTTTAGACAACTCATTCCCCAAAACCGTGATTTGCCAATCTAGGTATATTATTATACACTGTCTTAATTGTCATGTGGCGTATCAGACTCAACCAATCCAACCCTTGCGGCACACTTGGGTTGGGGGCTTTCCCGCCGAGTCAATGGTGGATTATGTAACTCCCCGTAAAAAGTCTTGCATGGATTAGCCTTCAATTGTTTGCTCTTAGACTAAAAACTTGAAAATTTTTCTATGTGTAAAGGGAACTTAGAGTCATTTTAGCTGGCAATCTTCGGGATAAAACTTTTTTACCTTCTCGACGTCCGTTTTTAGATTTTCTTATTGCGTTGCATGGGGCAAGATTGTAGAACATCTCGGGGGAGTTTTGGAATTTTTGGACATTGTTTAGGGCGTGTTTAATTTCCAAAACAGTAGCATCATGCGATAAGCATTCGTCGCATGCTCCATCGCATGGTGGAAGCATGCGATAAAGCATGTATCGTATGCTCCACTGCTGTGGGAAATAGCATGCGATGCATGGTCTGCTGCATGCCTAGGAATTTTTTAGCTTTTAAGTTCCGTCTCATTAAGGGTGTTTTGGTAATTTTCCACTCCCCTATCAACTTAAACACGGGATTTAACTCCCCAAAACCCATATTATTCATATTTTCACCAAAATTTCTCAATAACCCTCATAAGAGTTTCAAAATAAAAATTCAACCACATCAAGATTTGACCATGGGTTTCCAAAATTGATTGCATATTCAGAATCCCCAGAATGTGGGCTTCAATAAACATCCTTTTTCTTACAAAATAGAGGTACGTGGGGTTATCCTAAAATCTCATGGGACATTAAATTCATGTTTTACAATGGGGGTTTTGAAACTACAAACATAATCATGTTTTGAACGATTCTATAATATTGATTTGGTGTTTAGGCCTATTTCCAAAGTGATTTGACATATTCATATGCATATGCATGTGTTTCGAAAAGGTGTTAATTTAAGAGCATGAATTATATGGAATCCCTCTCTTGATGTGAATTTATTTTAAATGTTCATATGATGTAATTTGATTGAAAACATCTTGAAAAGCATGACATGAAATGTTTTGAGAATTGATATGATTTTGATTTGAAAATGAGAGGGTTATTTTTGTGGAAACATGTTGAATACAATGGTTGAATGAGAATAATGATGTGATATTGATGGCTTGCAAGTCGGGTATGACGATACCCTACAAAATATGATATGTTATTGAATCAAATAAAATTTGAATGCATTAATTTTACATAAAACAGATGGATGCCCGAAGAAGGCATTAGAGTGTAAGGGCTCATCGCTTGAAACCGTGTTTTCCGACATGAAAATTTGGTACCCTGCTTTATGATCTTATGTACCTGACTTTATGTCATTCCCAAATTGGGACTATGGTTAGGAGCCCTACTTTGTGATCTTGTGCACTACCATTGGGTCGAGACACCCTGTTGTATGATCTTGTGTGTCTTCCCCTCACTTATACTCTAATCTCAGCGGCAACCTAGGTTTGACAGTTGGTGTAAATATTATATGTAGGGTATTCTACATAGCTCAGTTGCATTACATTGTTGTTGAAAATAATTATATTTTGCCCATGTGTTTTCAAATAATTTGATATGAAACTTCTTTATAATGGCTCTCAACTATATTTTGTAAAAATATTATGTTTTGTTTTGATATCTCTGTGTACTAGTACTTTTGTATTGACCCCCTTCCCTCTCGGGTTTGGAGGCATAGTCTAGGGGTCCAGATAACCAGTAGATTTCTCCTGATAGATTACAGAATCAAGTGGTGAGCCTTCTATATTTCGGAAGGCCTGATGTTTGCCATTTCATTTATCATTTATTAGTTTTGGGTCTACTGGGGGCTTGTCCCAGTTTTTAGATAGACATTGTTTCAGTCATGTGGTAGAGGTTTCACAGACAGTTTTTGAGATGTTGATTGAGATTGTAGGACATTTTCCCCATTATTGATTCTATATGATTCTTGACCATGTTTTCATATTAATTGCTTATCTTTCGCATTTCTTTTATCATATTAATTATGTGCATAATTACCAGACAGATAAGGGTGTTTCGGGCCTTATGGTTCGGAATACTCATCATGGCTAGGGCCCCAGTTTAGGTCGTGACAAACTTGGTATCAAAGAACGGTTGATGGTCCTAGGGTGTCTGCGAAATCGCATCGGGTAGAGTCTTGTTTATGGGTGTGTAGCGCGCCACACTTATAAGTAAGAGTCTACTAGGTGTTTAAGAAATGTCTCATTCTTTGTGATTTATTTCATGCTTTAGAGTCTAAACTATTCCCTAATCAATGATCTCTTGCATTTTAGAAACACAGTTATGCCTCCCCATCGCAACATTGATCAGAATGCTCAGAAAGATGAGGTTCATCCCACCCATGGGAAGCAGACCTGTAATAGAGTTCCCACTCTAGAGCCTGTCCCTACTCCAGGAGTCCCCCTATTCTTAACCAATCCACCTCGCCCTCTATAGGCAAATGTTAACCGTTTCCCGACTAATCAGAGAGATACTTCAAATGCAGAGTTCAGGTAGTCTATTCATATGTTGACACAGTTGGTGGCTGCACAAACTCAGTGGTCTGATGATACTGGGTATGCATTTGCAACTTCTGGAGCTACTTGGGTGAGCCAATTCATGAGGATGAATCCTCCCAAATTCACAGTTACTAAGGTGGAAGAGGATCCATAGGAATTTATAGATGAAATGGAAAAGATTTTCATAATGATGCATGTTGATGAGGGAGAAGGGGTGGAATTGGCAGCTTACCAGCTAAAAGAGGTGGCGAATCAATGGTATAATGATTGGGAAGATGCGAAGGGTGATAGTACTAAGCCAGCAGTTTGGGGTGAGTTCGTTGAAGCTTTCCTTGACAGGTTCTTTCCTCTGGAACTGAGGGAAGCTAAAGAAGAAGAGTTCATGAACCTCAAGCAGGGTAAGATGAGAGTGCAGGAATACACTTTGAAATTTAATTAGGTGGCCTATTATGCTCCTGAGATGATAAGTAGTATGAGGGCCTGAATGAGGAAGTTTGCATCTGGCCTTTCAGATAATTTGGTACTTGAGTACCACAGAGCTATGTTGAATAAGGAGTTGGACTTTTCTAAGTTGACAATTATATGCGATAGGTAGAGGAGAAAAAAAAGAAGATTTCAGAGGCTAGGGAGCTTCAAAGACAGGTGAAAAGAGCAAGATCTGCCAACCAGGGTCACAACCATCCTTAGAGCGGTAGGTAGGGAAATAAATGGCAGAAAAAGAAGAATTGGGGTAATGTACAGTCTTCTGCCAGCACCCAGACCCCCAGCAGATAGACGGTCTTAGATTTTTTAGAATCATCATGGATCTAGAGCCCCAGATACTCAGTCATAGTGCAGTGTGGCCTAGCAATGTCGTACTCATCCACGGTGCGAGACTTGCAGAAACAATTACCCAGGGAGGTATTATTTTGAGGGGAGAAATTGTTATACTTGTGGCAAGGTGGGTCACCTTCAGAAAGATTGCCCTTCTGCTAGAGGAAATGTGGGGGGGGACTAAGCCTCAAGCCGCGTCCATAGCTCCTCCTCCTAAGGGTGCCCCTTCAGCTGCAGGGAGAGGTCGTAACCGTTTTGACTAACCGCCAGGAGGCGGAAGCTTCACCAGATGTTGTCACCGATACATTACGAATCTTTTCTCATGATGTTTATGTATTTCTTGATCCCGTGTCTACTTTATCTTATGTGACCCCCAATGTGGCTGTTCGTTTTGGGTTTTAGCCCAAAGTTATTGTAGAACTCTTCACTGTTTCTGCCCCTGTAGTTGATTCTATTATTTCTAGAAAGGTTTATAGAAATTGTGTTATGTCTATTCTTAGTAGGGATACTGTGGCAGACCTTATAGAACTTGATATGGTAGATTTTGATTCCATCCTTGGGATGGACTGGCTCTATTCGTGCTATGCCACACTTGATTGTAGAACCTAAAAAGTCACTTTTTCTTTCCCGAATGATACACCAATTGTATGGTCAGGGAGTTCGGTAGAGCCTAGAGGTCACTTTAACTTTTATCTTAGAGCCCAAAAACTGATCTCCAAAGGTTGTATGTACCATCTAATCTGAGTAAAAGATTCAAGAGTTGAAAATCTTCCTTTTCAGTCAGTCCCTGTAGTGAATGAGTTTCCAGAAGTCTTTCTCGAAGATCTCCTAGGGATACCCCCTGATAGAGAGATAGATTTTGGCATTGATGTGTTGCCAGACACTCATCCTATTTCTATTCTGCTATATAGAATGGATCCCACGGAACTAAAGAATTTAAAAGAACAGCTTGCAGACCTCCTAGACAAAGGTTTTATTTGTCCTAGTGTTTCCACATGGGGTGCACCCGTACTTTTCATGCGAAAGAAGGATGGGTCCCTTCGTATGTGCATAGACTACCGCCAGTTGAATAAGGTCACAATTAAAAACAAATACCCTCTTCCTAGGATTGATGATCTTTTTGACCAGCTTCCGGGTGCTAAGTGTTTTTTGAAAATAGACCTTCGTTCAGGCTATCATCAGTTAAAGTTTAGGGAGTCAGACATTTCCAAAATAGCTTTCTGAACCCAATATGGTCACTATGAGTTCTTAATCATGTCCTTAGGGTTGACTAACGCACCTGCAGCCTTCATAGATCTTATGAATAGGGTGTTCCATCAGTTTCTAAACTTGTTTGTCATAGTGTTCATTGATGATATTTTGATCTATTCCAAAAGTGAGAAGGACCATGCCAATCATCTCCAAATTATCCTTCAGACCCTTAAGGATCATCAGTTGTATGCTAAGTTCTCCAAATATGAATTCTGTTTGAGTGCTATTGCTTATTTAGGGCATATTGTATCTGGTGACAGGATTAAAGTGGATCCCCAAATGATTAAGGTAGTGATAAAATTGCCCAGACCCACGACTCTAACGAATATTCAAAGCTTCTTGGTCCTGGTAGGTTATTATATAAGATTCGTAGAGATTTTTTCCTCCATAGCTACTGTGACGTCCCATAATTTAGGATACAATATAGACCATGATTTCGATGCATTGTTAATCCTGAATCCATAAAATCCTATGCCAATATGGCATGTTAATTATCGTGTAGCATGTGAAATCCACTCAAGCTGGAATTTACACCATAGAGGTCCTTCAACTCAAGGACGAATCGAAACTATTTTGATCGAGTAAGTTTTAGTGGACATTGTAAAGTGTGTCAGATTCCTTCGACCATAACTCTCTGTACATGTCAAATTAGGGAACCTACTATGTTTCAAATGATAGGTATTCAAGTTATCTTTCCAATGATACCAATTTGGCTAAAATCTGACACCCGAGCAAGAAGTTGTGACCTTTCAAAGTGATAAGCGATGCCTAACCAATCGCCCACGGCCACTGGAAAGCATAGGTGATAGCCTAGCCGGCGCCTATGTGAACATAGGCGATAGCCTAGGCGGCGCCTATGTAAACATAGGCGATAGCCTAGGCGGCACCTATGTAAACATAGGTGATAGCCTAGGCGGCACCTATGTGAATATAGGCAATGGGCTGGGCGGCACTTATGTTAGAAATTCTAGTGATTTAAACAATCCGTATTGAGGACAAAGTGGTCCTTTTCGACCCTTACTTAGCCCTAAAATAGGAGATTTAGTTCCAAGGACCCCAAAATACATATTCTTTCATCAAAAGTGCTCAAGATTCTCCTTAGGGTTTCAAAAATAAAAACCCAAATAGTTCAAGATTTGACCGTAGGTTTTCAAAGATAATTACATATTCGGAATCACCAATCCGCAAGCTTCAAGAAACATCTATTATCCTTGGAAATAGAGGTACGTGGGGTTATCCTAAAATCTCATGGGTGTAGTTTTTATGAACATACATGCTTTTAAATGGGGGTTTTCAATCAAATGCTAATAACTTGCTTTCAATAAGATTTCTAAGTCATTTTTCTTTATGTCATGGGAATTGTTTGCCTATATACTTCAATGGTTGAAACCATGCATATGTGATTTGAGATTTTCCATGTAAGTTTGATAAATATGAATGATAAATTGCTGTCAAATTCCCATGATAATGTCTTGATACCCCATATCATATTGTGACCAATAAAAGAGAGCATGAATTTGAAATAATTATGGTTCACCACTTGCAAATGATGAAACACCTTGGTTTTTACATGATTATGCATATGTGGATGTGATATTCATGACTTGCAAATTGGGTATGACGATACCCTGAAGAATATGATACGTGATTGAATAAAATAAAGTTTGAATGCATTAATTTTACATAAGATAGGTGGATTCCCAAAGAAGACATTTGAGACACAAGGCTCATCGTTGGAAACCGTGTTTTCCAATACAAAAATTTGGTACTAGGCTAAGTGATCTTGTGTACTTGACTTTATGTCATTCGTAAATTGGGACTAAAGGTAGGATCCCAAGCTAAGTGATCTTGGGCACTACTATTGGGTCGAGATACCATGCTTCATGGTTTTGTGTGTCTCTCCCTCACTTATACTCTAATCTCAGCAGCAACCGAGGTTTGACAGTTGGTGTAAATTATGTAGGGTATTCTACCTAGATCAGTTGCATTTCTTTACTATTGAGAAAAACTATTGCATTACACCCATTTGCTTTTAAATGATTTGATACGAAGTTGCTTCATAATGGCTCTCAACTATGAAGAGGCCCAGTCTAGGGGTCAAGAGAACCAGTAGATCATTCAGACAGAGTTTCAGAGACAAGTGGTGAGCCTTCTATGTTTTGAAAGGTCTTATGGACTGCAGTCCTTTTATCTTATATTAGTTTTGGGTCTGCTGGGGGCCTTGTCCCAGTTTTCAGATAGTTACTTATTTCAGTCATGTAGTAGAGATTTCACAGACGATTTTTGAGATGTTGATTGAGATTGTGGGATATTATTCCCCATTATTGTTTTCATATGATTCTTGACCATGCTTCTGTTATATTGTATTTCTTCCACATTACTTTGATCATATGAATTAGGTGCATGATTACCAGATAGATCAGGGTGTTTTGGGCCTCAATGGTTTGAAATACTCATCATGGCCAGGCCCTGATTTGGGTCATGACAGTTGCATCGCTTACTAAAGAGACTCATAAAAAGGTGAAGTTTGTGTGGTCCGATTTATGTGAAAATATTTTTGAGAAGTTGAAAGAAATGCTGACTACTGCTTCTGTTTTGACCCTTTCCGAGGGTGTAGATAATTTTGTGGTTTACTGTGATGCGTCCCATGTGGGACTTTGTTGTGTTTTGATGCAACGTGGTAAGGTGATAGCTTATGCATCTAGGAAACTAAAGTTGCATGAGAGAAATTACCCCACTCATGACTTGGAGTTAGCAGCCGTGGTGTTTTCACTTAGAATCTGGAGGCACTATCTCTATGGAGGGAATGTTGATATTTATACTGACCACAATAGTTTGAAGTATGTTTTCTCGCAAAAAGAATTGAACCTCAGGCAGAGGCGTTGTATGAAGCTTTTGAAAGACTATGATATGAGCCTACATTACTATCCGAGGAAGGAAAATGTTGTAGCCGACGCTCTCAGCAGGTTGTCCATGGACGACATTTCTTATGTTGAAGAGGGGAAGAAAGAGATGGTGAAGGATATTCATCGCCTTGAAAAGCTGAGAGTGTGACTCTTGGATTTTGAAGATAGATGGGTGATTATTCATAAGTTATCTAAGTCATCCCTTTGTGCTGAAGTTAAGGAGAAGCAGGTTGAAGATCCCATCTTGATGAAAATCAAGAAAGATATGGGTCAACAAAAGTTAATGTTATTTGAAATTCGTGGTGATGGTATTCTGACATTTCAGGGTAGGTTGTGCATTTTGAATGTGGATGGACTGCGAGAAAGAATCCTTGATGAGGATCACACCTCGAGGTATGTTGTTCACCCAGGCTCTACTAAGATGTACCATGATCTAAAAACTTTGTATTGGTAGAATAATATGAAATACGATGTAGCTGATTTTGTTTCCAAGTGTTTGAACTATTAACAAGTGAAAGTAGAGCATTTGAGGCTAGGAGGTACTTCCTAAGAGATAGCTTTGCCTTTGTGGAAGTGGAAGATGATAAACATGGACTTCATTACAGGACTTCCGAAGTCCCAAAACCAGTATGACTCTATTTGGGTAATTGTAGATCGGTTGACAAAGTCAACTCACTTTTTTCCTGTGAGGACTAATTATTCGGGAGATGACTATGCGAAGTTGTACATTAAGGAAATAGTCCGTCTGCATGGAGCACCTATCTCTATTATATCTGACCAAGGTACGCAATTTTCTTCTCAGTTTTGGAGATAGTTTCAAAAAGGCTTAGGTACCCAAGTGAACCTAAGTACAACATTTCACCCTCAAACTGATGGGCAAGATGAGTGCACCATCCAAACCCTTGAGGATATGTTCAGGGCCTATGTGATTGACTTTAAAGGTTGTTGGGTAGACCACTTGCCACTAATAGAGTTTTCTTATAATAACAGCTTCCATTCTAGTACTAAGATGGCACTATTTGAAGCATTGTATGGGAGGAGATGCAGGTTTCCTATAGGGTGGTATGATGTTGGTGAGATGAGGTTGTTTGGGCCTGATCTTGTTCATCAAGCAATGGAGGATGTGAAAATCATTTGAGAAAGACTTAACATGGCTCAGAGTCATCAGAAATCTTATGCCGACGTTAGAAGAAGAGAGTTAGAGTTTGAGGTTAGAGATTGGGTATTCCTTAAAGTTTCTCCCATAAAGGGAGTTATGCGATTCGAGAAGAAAGGTAAGCTGAGTCCTCGCTATATAGGACCATATCATATTATAAAAAGGGCAGGTGGAGTAACATATGAGTTAGAGTTGCCTGCAAATTTGGGTTTTGTTCACCTGGTATTTCATGTATCCATGCTGAAAAAGTGCATGGGAGATTATTCATTAGTAGCACCTATTGAAGAGATCAAAGTGAAGGATTCCTTGTCTTATGAAGAAGAGCCTGTAGCAATCTTAGATTGCCAAGTTAAAAAATTAAGGACCAAGGAGATAGCCTTGGTAAAGGTATTATGGAGGAATCAAAAAGTTGAAGAAGCAACTTAGGATTCAGAAGATGACATAACAAACAAATACCCAAGTTTATTTGATTCGACGAATGGTGAGATGGAAGGTACAATACTTGTCTTATGTCTACTTTTCTATGTCATAATCTACTTGAATTCGTGTGTTCCTATTTTTTGCATCATCATTCGGGGACGAATGATCCCAAGGGGGGAATAATGTAACGACCCAATAGTGTGCTCTTAGACTTAAAACTTGAAAATATTTCTAAGTGTAAAGAGAACTTAGAGTCATTTTAGCTGGAAATCTTTGGGATAGAAACTTTTGACCTTCCTGACGTCCGTTTTTAGATTTTCTTATGGCGTTGTGATGGGGAAAGGTTGTAGAACATCTCGGGGGAGTTTCGGAATTTTTAGACATCATTTAGGGTGTGTTTGATTTCCAAAATAATAGCACCATGCGAGAAGCATGCGTTCCATGCTCCATCGCATGGTGGCATTATGCGATATAGCATGCATCGCATGCTCCACTACGGTGGGAAATAGCATGCGATGCATGGTCAGCTGCACGCCTGGGAATTTTTTAGCTTTTAAGTTCCATCTTATTAAGGGTGTTTTGGTAATTTTCCACTCCCTTATCGACTTAAACACGGGATTTAACTCCTAAAACCCATATTATTCATATTTTCACCAAAATTTCTCAAGAACCCTCATAAGGGTTTCAAAATAAAAATTCAAGCACATTAAGATTTGACCGTGGGTTTCTAAAATTGATTGTATATTCAGAATACCCAGAATGTACTCTTTAATAAACATCCTTTTTCTTTCAAAACAGAGGTACATGGGGTTATCCTAAAATCTCATGGGCCTTTAAATTCATGTTTTACAATGGGGGTTTTGAAACTACAAACGTAATCATGTTTTGAATGATTGTATAATATTGATTTGTTCTTTAGGCCGATTTCCGAAGTGATTTGACATATTACATATGTATATGCATGTATTTCAAAAAGGTGTTGATTTGAGAGCATGAATTATATGGAATCCCTCTCTTGATATGAATTTATTTTAAATGTTCATATGATGTAATTTGATTGAAAACATCTTGAAAAGCATGACATGAAATGTTTTGAGAATTGATATGATTTTGATTTGAAAATGAGAGGGCTATTTGCGTGGAAACATGTTGAATACAATGGTTGAATGTGAAGAATGATGTGATATTGATGGCTTGCAAGTCGGGTATGATGATACCATACAAAATATGATATGTAATTGAATCAAATAAAATTTGAATGCATTTATTTTACATGAGATGGTGGATGCCCAAAGAAGGCATTTGAGTGTAAGGGCTCATCGCTTGAAACTGTGTTTGCCGACATGGGAATTTGGTACCCGGCTTTGTGATCTTGCGTACCTGACTTTATGTCATTCCCTAATTGGGACTATGGTTAGGAGCCCTTCTTTGTGATCTTGTTCACCACTATTAGGTTGAGACACCCTGCTGTGTCATCTTGTGTGTCTTCCCCTCACTTATACTCTAATCTCAGTGGCAACTGAGGTTTGATAGTTGGTGTAAATATTATATCTAGGGTATTCCACCTAGCTCAGCTGCATTACATTGTTGTTGAAAATAATTACATTTCGCCCATGTGTTTTTAAATGATTTGATACGAAACTTCTTTATAATGGATCTCAACTATATTTTGTAAAAATATTTTTTTTATATCTCTGCGTACCAGTACTTTTGTATTGACCTTCTTCCCTCTTAGGTTCGGAGGCACAGTCTAGGGGTCCAGATAACCAGTTGATTTCTCCTGACAGATCGCAGAATCAAGTGGTGAGCCTTTTATATTTTGGAAGGCCTGATGTTTGCCATTTCATTTATCATTTATTAGTTTTGGGTCTACTAGGGCCTTGTCCCAGTTTTTAGATAGACATTGTTTTAGTCATATGGTAGAGGTTTCGTAAACGGTTTTTGAGATGTTGATTGAGATTGTGGGACATTTTTCCAATTATTGATTCTATATGATTCTTGACCATATTTCCGTATTAATTGTTTATCTCCCGCATTTATTTTATCATATGAATTATGTGCATGATTACCAGACAGATACGGGTGTTTTAGGCCTATGGTTCAGAATATTCGTCACTGTCAGGGCCTTATTTAGGGTCGTGACACCATATAGCCCGTGGAATATCAGACTTGTAGGGGAGTGCCACCTAACTCTGAAGTAAGACAAAGATCAGAAATCGTTTTGAGAAGAATGTCTTATGATTTTTGAATGATACCCATGTATTTTCAGAAGCTATTTTATACATGATGTGTTGATGAAAATTTCTCTCTGCTATTAAATATATGTTCAAATACTTTATTTTGGATTGCTTCGCGTGCTAGTACATTTGTGCTGACCCCCCTCCTTCCAGGTTTTGAGACATAGTCTAGCGCTCCAGATAAATAGTACATATTTCAGATCGTAGAGAAGATTGTGCAGAGGTGAGCGTTCTATATTCCATAGGACTATTTACTTTTAGATATTTATCTTTAGTCATGTTTTTGTCTACTAGGGGCCTTGTCCCATTTTTCAGACAATTTTGTTTAGTTCATAGTAGAGATTTCGCAGACTGAGTTAGACATTATTATTATCCATATATATTTTGGATTTTAGTTTTTAGAATTATGATCACATTCAGAGTGACCATGTTTCTGTATTAGATTTCTATCTCCACATTATCATTTATTACATGAATGTTGTGCATGATTACCTGATAGACAAAGGGTGTCTCAGGCCTTCACGGTTCGAAAATGCTCATCAAGGATAGGGCCCCGGTTCGTGTTGTTACAAACTTGATATCAAAGCACGGTTCATGGTCCCAGGGTGTCTGCGAAATTGCATCGGGTAGAGTCTTATTTATGGGTATGCAGAGCGCCACGCTTATAAGCAAGAGGCTACTAGGCATTTAGGAATGTCTCTCTTTTTTCATATTCTAGTTCGTGCAATAGAGTCATAATGTTCCTCTTTCATACTCTAATTCGTGCTATGGTGTCGCCTATACAAAAGTAAAAAGTCCTCCCAAATTCTTTCCTTACTCTAATGTCCTCAGATATGTCTCGTTATTGAGGTGATTTAAGTGCATAAGTTTAGAATCTAAATGGTATGGTCCTTTCTGATTGAACTATATAAGAGTTAAAATTTGTGCAAGGACTTGAGAAGAGTCTGTTAGTGCTTCAATGTGTATTGATTCCGATGTAAACATTGATCCTGATGGAATCATGCTTTTCAGCTTGAGGTATTAATTACATTTAGTCCCCTTCAAATTTATGTTACAAATGTCTTGCTTAAGGGGGTTGATGTATAGTAGAATGTTGGAACTGTATTTCTACCCGAATAGTAGTATGCATTAAAGTGTTGTTGTCATGACCTATTGGGAGTAAAATTAGACCAAGAATTTGGTGATGTGAAGTCACAAAGTTAGAAGTCAGAGTAAGGGTGACTTTTGTGTAAATAAATATTTTAGTTGAATAACCGATGTTCGAGAATGATTTTCCCCCTTATGGTGATAGACTAATGTGGTAACTAGTAGCATGTATAGATGGTATGGTAGTCCATGGAGGAAGTGTTTGTCTCTGATTTTATTTATACAGAGTAAGATGTGTATTCTTAGTTCATTGGATATTGCGTATTAAATTTCTATCTCATGAAATCTCGTCATCAAGGTGTTGTTGAAAAAAATAAAGTCTAGTGAAGCCGTGTGGGGCTCTTTCGATTCACTAGCATAGTTGACTTGTCATTCATCTCATTTTCTTGTTCAAAATACAAAATCAAAGTCTAGTGAAGCCGTGTGAGGCCTATTTCGATTCACTAGCAACTTGTTGTCCAACTTGTTGTTCTTGTTTTGGTTTAATATAAGTATTGATGAATATGTTTGCATGAGATTGAGTTGGTAAAGAGGTGATTCTTCCTTGTATGTTAGTTTAGTAGAAGGTAGAGAAGGAGTTGTTAGTTAGGGTGATTTGTCGGTTGCTTGAAGTGTGAAAATGTTTATGTTAGCCAGTAAGTTGTAAGTATAGACTCATGGTTATTTGTGTAATTTGAAGGTAGTCTAAATGTATTCTTGGAAAAGTAAGCGTGATGTGAGAAGCCATATAAGTAGATAAGATTTTATGGGGTTATAGTATAAGATTAGTGTCGATCATGTCTATTATGTGACTTTACCCCTTGACCTTATTTTCCTTGGTATTTGTAAACTAGTACTACTTGTGAGAAGGTATGTAGTAGATTTTTAGGTATAGTAGTAATGTCATAAAGGTGTTTTGGTCGTGGATAGTATCTAGATAAAATGAGGTATTTGGGGTAGAATGTCCCAATTTGATGGACTAGTAAATTATGTTGTATTCTTCATGGGTGGTATTTACTGAATAAAACAAGTATGCGCTGATGCCTATGATTCCTTACAACATGTATTTATAGTACCTAAAAGTCCCTAAGTCAACAAGGTACAACAATGCAAGTTATACAATTATCAACTACAAGCTGAAAATCTGAAAATCCTGCACATGCATGCCAACCTTTGAGGACCTTTTAAAGCTGGAAAATCTGCACTTTCATACCAGCCCGTGTGAACGTCCTAAAGTCTAATAAATGTGTTGCCAGCCTATTTTGACCATCTAGAAGGTGCAGGAAAGTTGCCAGCAATACGGGGCATTTATCGAAGCCCCGTCAAGCTCAAAAACGCGCTCGAATAGTCCGAAACATGCCCAAAACATGAAGAGTTTAATGGGTTGTGACGTTGAGCATCACAATATGGTTGTAAAAATAGTGACTTAATATTAATGATGTATGTTTTGTAAGAATTATGTATAAGGTTGGGTTGTAAATCATGTTTAGCACTAGACATTAAATTTGAATAATTGATGTCCATGAAGGTGGATGTGATGATTTCTTGGTTAATGATAGTAGTTTTATGGAAGTAATCTAATAGGCTTGAACGTTATATGCAAGACATTAAGTTTATTTGATTCGTGGTGAAGTATGATGTTTCATATATAATGTAGAAGTATGCCCAAGGTGATTTGAGGTTGCGGTATTTTCTAAGACTATTACACGTTTTGTGTGACGAGTGGTACCGTTGAGTTAGTAGGTGGAGAAAGACTAGTTAGATGGTATATGGTGTTCTAAATAGCCAGGTTAAGGAGTTTTGATTGATAATGTTGAGCCTTTTTATATGATCTTGATTATCATAGTAAAGAGATGTAAGTTTGGAGTCGCGATATTGGTAGGCTATGTCGGAAGTAGTATGATTCATTGAAGGCTTTGCGATATCCATGTTGAGTGCTAGATTTTAAGTTTGAGTTTTTGAAGGTTGAACTAATAGAAATAATAGATAAAGCACTAGAGAGTGTGCACTCCGACTATGGGGATACTCTTAAAGACCCGAAGTTAGTAAGTGTACAAGTATTATATGATGACTACTGGGTCTATAGAATGATAAAGTGTATCTCAAAAGGTAGTATTAACAGTGGGTTTTCCACTTTCAGGTTTAGTCATTCGGGTTAAGTACCATGATATGCGTGTATAGTAGTTTTCCAAACCCCAGAGTACAATGAGTGTACTTCAGTTTAGAGTCTAGTAAGGGATCTCCCAAACTTAATATGATGTCTTGAAGCTAACGGGGAGATGATAGAGCGAATAACCAAGTCAGTCTTTCAGATTCTAGTCATGATGTCATGATGATATAGAACGTCAGAAAGTGAGGGTGAGACTCAGCCTATTCTTATCTCAGTATTTTTTTTCCAGTTTTCCAAATATCTACTCATTCCTTACGTGTTAGTCCAATCATCAAAATTCATGTTCATGCTTATGATAGAGAATCATGTACTCTTCAAGTTCCAAAATGAGAAGTTTCAGTTCATTCAGTAGTCAGAATCCCATTCCATAAGTTATGAACACCAAATTGAGGTCATATAGCTCATGACTCATGTACTCACGCTTTATAGTATTCTTGTTTTAGATAAGACCATAAGTGTGAAGTAAGATATGGGTCCAAGTTTTTGATATATGTGATGGTTAGTGGAAATTTGTGTGTGTATGTTCTTGGGGTAACGCGTGGGAGTTATATGAATAGTGGTTTAGAGAATATGTGAAGTGTGTTTTCATGGGTGTTTTCCTTGAACTTCATATGAGGTTATAAAGATAGGCTTGAATGACATGTTGGGATTTTAGTGAAGGGATGCAATATGCGCTAGTGAATCTATAGTAAGAGTTCAGAGATAGTCATTAATGTAGGAAGGCATGATATGCTTAGGGTATGAACTTTAAAAAGATATGGAAGATTGAATCATATTGTTTAGACTAGTATCATGGTATGACGTGTTGTATTTTTGTGACTTGGAGTTAGGCTTGATCGCAGTGAAAGAATTTAAGCTACTATAGATATTTTAGAAAGAGCTATCAATGCCCATATGAGAATTATAAGTTGAATGGAATGAATATGGTATTTAAGGGAAATAGTATAGTTAAGGGAGTATTAAAGAAGTGTACTAAGCTTGAAAAACAAGAAGTTGCATTCTCTAAGATATTTTGCTCCATAATGCTACTCGAATTTCTTTAGATAGAGTGTTGAAGAGATACTCCCGTTGAATATAAGTTTCTGGTGTTTTTCAGTTTAGCAGTCAGGCAGACAAGTTACGGTAGTTTTCCACCTTTTCACCCAATCCTGCTATCCAAAGTCTCATGCGCATGACCATCCCAAGAGATAATATATTTCATCCTAAGTTGCGAATTCAGTTCAGTCAAAGCATTATGTTTCAGATTCAACTATTTAGTCATGACTCAGCTCATAAATGTTTAGTGCATAACTTAAATACTTCCAAGTATTTTAGCCCAGTTAGTATAATACCCTGGTACAATCTAAGTCTTGATGCCTCATGATTTGTAATTGCATAAGTTATCACTTCTCAATTCAATATGTATGATTGGATCATGAACACTTCAAGGGAATCCTAAACTCTTAGCATGAATCAGCTTCTTGAAGCAAGGGCAAGTCAACTCAGAATTTAGTTTTGTGATAGAAGTTTAAATGTTTCAGATTAGTTATATACTTTCTCAGAAGACACATCATGTCAGCGTCATTCTATACCTTTGAACTTCAACATTTCCAATCCATCATTCGGGGACGAATGATCCCAAGGGGGAGATAATGTAACACCCCATAAAAGTCTTGTGTGGATTAGCCTTTAATAGAGTGCTCTTAGACATAAAAACTTGAAAATTTTTCTAAGTGTAATGAGGACTTAGAGTCATTTTAGCTGGCAATTTTCAAGATATAACTTTTCAACCTTCCCAACCTCCATTTTCAGATTTTCAAGTTGAGTTACGATCGGAAAAGCTCAAAGTACATTTCGGATAAGTTCTGAATTTTTTTGGAATGCATAAGGCTGCGTTTGGATTTAAAAAAAGTAGAAAAATGCATAGCCTGTTGCCCAGTTTTCACCATTTTAGGGTCAACTTCAAATGATCATAACTCTCTGAATATAATAAACTCGGAGAGCTGCTACCTATAAAATGAAAGACCTTTGAGTCTTATTTCCAATGCAACTAGTTTCATCCAAATCCAACATCTGAGTAAGGCATTATATCCATTTTACTTCAGCCTACCAACTTGTCAACTAAGGGACAGTTTCGACTTTGTTTGTTTTCTTCGAGGCATTTTAGTCATTTCACCTCATCCAAATTTCTTCTATAACACCAGATTTAGCCCCCAATTCATCAAAATATAATCCTTTTCTCAAATTGTCTCTCAAGAACACCCCTTAGGGTTTCAAACAAAATTCCAAATAACTCAAGATTCAACTGTGGGTTTTGGAAGATAATTGGAGATTTGGAATCCCCACATCGTAGGCTTCAAGGATCATCCCTCAATTTCTTAAATAAAGGTACTCGGGTTTTTCCTTAATTCTTATGGGCATAGAAATCATGTTTTAAGAAAGGGGTTTTTGAATTCATGTACATATTCATGTTTTAGAAGCATTAAATGATATTGTTTTAGACTTTTGGCTTTCTCCCAAAGTGACTTGAAAATTATATGTATATGTATGTATGTGTTTTGCCTTGAAATATGAGTTGAGAGCACGATTTACATGAAATCCCTCTCTTGATGTAATATTCCCATGTTTCACATGATATAGATTGTTTTGAAATACGTCTTGAAAAATCATGATATGAAATGCTTTGACTTTTTTATATTTGGAATACGATTTTGAACACAAAAGAGAGGGTTGTAAATGTTGAATATACAAATAATTAAAGAGTGCATAGTAGGTATTGGAAGATTCAAACAAAAATCTCAAATAACTCAAGATTCAACCGTGGGTATTGGAAGATAATTGGAGATTTGGAATCCCCACATTGTAGGCTTCAAGGATCATCCCTCAATTATTAAATAGAGGTACGCGGGGTTTTTCTAACATCTCATGGGCATAGAAATCATGTTTTTAAGAATAGATTTTTCGAATTCATGTACGTAATTATGTTTTAGAAGCTTTAATGATATTGTTTTTGCCTTTTGGCTTTCCCCCAAAGTTATTTGAAAATTATATTTATATGTATATATGTTTTTGTCTTAAAATATGAATTGAGAGCATGATTTACATGAAACCCCTCTCTTGATGTAAATTTTCCCATGTTTCATGTGATATAGATTATTTTGAAATACATCTTGAAAAATCATGATATGAAATGCTTTGACTTTTATTATGTTTGAAATATGATTTTGAACACGAAAGAGAGGGTTTTGAATGTTGAATATGCATGTAATGAAAGAATGCATGGTTTTGCCAAAATGCACATGACCACCATATGTTTGATGAAAGTTTTGCATGGATTTGACTTGAGTTTCGAAACAAGAAATCTTTTATGCAAACTACATGTTTGGGTGGTCTGAAACTACACTTTTATGAAAGATCATGCTTAATGCATTATGGATCATAAATAGGACTTGCAAATCTTGGTATGACGATACCAACTCAGACAAATGCCATAATAGACACAGACTAGTTCAAAAATCAGTTTTTATTAGAATTTCATGATTTAGAAATTTCATAATGATACATGTTCAGAAAAGGTTAAAAATTGGGCATAAAGATATGTTAGGTGGTCCCCGAATAAGGCGTGAGCAAATACAACTCATTGCCCAAAACTGTGATTTATCGATCTGGGTATATTATTATACGCTGGCTTAAGTGTCGTGTGGCATATCAGACTCTGACAGTCCAACCCTAGCGACACACTTGATTTGGGGGCTTCCCCACCGAGTCAATGGCAGATTCCATATAGCCCGTGGAATATCATACTTGTAAGGGAGTTTCACCTAACTCAGAAGTAATACAAAGATCAGAAATTATTTTGACAAAAATGTCTTATGATTTTCGAATGATGCCCATGTGTTTTCAGAAACTATTTTTTTCATGATATGTTAATGAAAACTGTTATCATCTATTATATATATGTTTAAATACTTTATTTTAGATTGCTTTGCATGTTAGTACATTTGTACTGACCCCCTCTCCTTCTAGGTTTTGAGACACAGTCTAGGGTTTCAGATAAATAGTAGGTATTTCAGATCATAGAGCATATTGTGCAGAGGTGAGCCTTCTATATTCCAAAAGGCCTGTTTACTTTCAGATATTTATCTTTAGTCATGTTTTGGTCAACTGGGGGCCTTGTCCCAATTTTTAGACAGTTTTGTTTAGTTCATAGTAGAGATTTCCCAGACTGAGTCAGACATTATTATTATTATCCAGATATATTTTGGGATTTCAGTTTTCAGTATTATGATCACATTCAGACTGCCCATGTTTCTGCATTAGATTTCTATTTTTGCATTATCTTTTATTATATGAATGTTGTGCATGATTACTAGATAGATAGAGGGTGTCCTGGGCCTTCACGATTTGGGAATGCTCATCACGGTTAGGCCCCCAGTTCGGGTCATGAAAAACTTTGTATCCAAGCATGGTTCATGGTCCCACGGTGTCTGCAAAATCGCATCAGATAGAGTCTTATTTATGGGTGTGTAGCGTGCCACACTTATAAGAAGGAGGCAACTAGGCATTTAGGAATGTCTCTTTTTCTTCATGTTCTAGTTCGTGCAATAGATTCAGAATGTTCCTCTTTCATACTCTAATTCGTGCTATGGTGTCGCCCATACGAAAGTAAAAAGTCATCCCAAATTCTTTCCTTACTCTAATGTCCTCAAATATGTCTCATTATTGAGGTGATTTAAGCACAGAAGTTTAGAATCTAAATGGTATGGTCTTTTCTAATTGAACCATATAAAAGTTAAAATTTATGCAAGGACTTGAGAAGATCCCGTTAGTGCTTCAATGTGTATTATTTTCGATGTAAACATTGATCCTGATGGAATCGTGCTTTTCAGCTTAAGATATTAATTGCATTTAGTCCCCTTCAAATTTATGTTACAAATGTCTTGCTTAAGGAGGGATGATGTGTAGTAGAATGTTGGAACTGTATTTCCACCCGAATAGTAGTATGCATTAAAGTGTTGTTGTCATGATCTATTGGTAGTGATATTGGACCAAGAAGTTGGGGATGTGAAGTCATAAAGTTAGAAGTCAGAGTGAGGGTGACTTTTGTGTAAATGAATATTTTAGTTGAATAACCAATGTTTGAGAATAATTTACCCCCCTCCCTAATGGTGAGAGACTAATATGGTAGCTAGTAGCATGTGTAGATTGTATGGTAGTCTGTGGGTGAATTGTTTGACTCATATTTCTATTTATACAGAGTAAGATGTGTATCCTTAGATCATTGAATATTGTGTGTCAGTTTTCTATCTCTTGTAATATGTAATCTTATTATTATGGTGTTTTGAAAAATCAAAGTCTAGTGAAGCCGTGTGAGGATCTTTTGATTCACTAGCATAGTTGCTTTGTTATTCATTTCATTTCTTGTTCAAAACACAAAATTCAAAGTTTAGTGAAGCTGTGTGAGGCCTCTTTTGATTCACTAACAGATTGTTGTCCAACTTGTTGTTCTTGTGTTGGTTTAATATATGTATAGCTGAATCTGTTTGCATGAGATTGAGTAAGTAAGTAGGAGATGAGAGATCAGTATAAGTAAATAAGATTGTATGGGGTTATAATATCATATTAAGGTTGACCATGCCTATTATATGACTTTACCCCCTCTTGATCTTCTTTTATAGGTATTTGTAAACTAGTACTACTTATGACAAGGTATGTAGTATATTTGTGAGGTATTTGGATAGAATGTTCAGATTTGATGGACTAGTATATTATGTTTCCTTCTTCATTGATGGAAGATGATTGATGCTAGACCATTGGCTTGAATTTAATGTAGAATGTGGATGTAGGAATAGTGGCATGAGATTGATGATGCATGTTTTGTAATATTAAATTAGTAGGCTTGATGTGTTGAAATAGTACGTGCAAATGGATTATGATAAGGAAAGTCATAAGGTCATGATAAATTATTGTGGTTGTGAAGTTCTAGCATACTAGTGTTTCTTGATGTTTATTTCGTAGTGGCCCAGTGAGAATTATGTGTAAGGCTGGATTGTAAATCATGTTTAACACTAGACATTAAGTTTGCACAATTGATGGCCATTAAGGTAGTCGTGATGATTGCTTGAGTAATGATACCAGATTTATATAAGTGATCTAATAGGCTTGAACAATGTACACAAGAGATTAAGTTTATTTAAATTCATAATGAAGTATGATGTTGTATGTATGATTTAGAAGTATGTCAAGGTGATATGAGGTAGTGGCATTTCTCTAAGACTATTACATTTTATGTGTGGCTAGTAGTACGATTGAGTTGCTAGATAGACAAAGACTAGTAGATATTATATGAGCTCTAGATAGCCAGGTTAAAGAGTTTTGATTGATAGTGTTGGGCTCTTTTATATGATCTTGATTCTCATAGTAATGAGATATAAGTTTGGAGTTACGATATTGGTAGGCTATGATGAAAGTGGTATGGTTCATCAAAGGCTCGGTGATATCCATGTTAAGTGTTAGAAATCTGAGTTTGAACTTTGAAGGTTGAACTAATAGAAATAAGTGAGCAAGCATTATACTATGACTATTAAGGCTATCAAAATATAGAGTGTATCTCAGAGGGTAGTATTAGCAGTGGTCTTTCCACTTTCATGTGTGGTCTTTCGGGTTAAATTTCTATTTAATTATATGTATTATAGTATTCCAGACTCCAGAGTGCGGTGAGTCTAGTTCAGTTTAGAGTCTAATAATAAGGGATCTCTTGAACTTAATATGATGGCTTAAAGCCAAGGGGGAGATGATATAACGAATAACCAAGTCAGGCTCTCAGATTCTAGTAGTGATGTCATGATGATATAGAATGTCAAAAAGTGAGGGTGACACTCAACCCATTCTTATCTCAGTATTTTTCAGTGATCCCACTTCCTACTCAAGCTTTACGTTTCAGTTCCATGATCATAGTTCATGTTCATGTATATGATAGAGAATCACGTTCTTTTCCAGTTCTAAAATGAGGATTTCCAGTTCATTCCGTGGTTGAAATCACATTCCATATGTTATAAACTTTAAATTGAGGTCATGCAGCTCATGACTCATATACTCACGTTTTATGGTGTGCTCAGTTCCCATAACTCATGCTATACTCTTTATGATTGACGAAATTCATCTTATAGTCATGTATGCCCCTATTCAGATTTTCTTTGATAAATCCCGAATGTTGATTTTCTATTCCTCAAGCCTCAGTTGAGTGTCAAGTTTCATATAATATCTTTCCACGCTTCATGATCTTATGTTCTAATCTTTAGTGACTTCTCTTTATGTGATGATAGTGGTGAGGAGTAAATGTTTCTTGTTGATAGAAGATCATGGTATACTTGTTTTAGTTAAGGCCATAAATGTGAAGTAAGGTTGGGGCCAAATCTTTGATGCATGTGATAGTTAGCTGAAAGGTATGTGTGCGTGTGTATGTTCTTGGGGTAGCGTGTGGGAGCTATATCTATAGATGGTTAGTAGAATATACGAAGTGTGTCTTTATGAGTGTTTGTTTTGAAGTTCATAAATAGTTATAATGATAGGCTTAGTGTATGATCTTTTAAGAGATATAGAAGGTTGAATCTTATGGTTTAGACTTGTATCGTGGAGTGACATGTTGTATTTTGTGAGTTGGAGTTAGTCCTAATCACGGTGAAGAGGATTAAGCTATTTTAGACATTAGTAGAAAGAGTTAAGCCAAATTGAATGAGTATGGTATTTAATGAGAATAGTATAGTTAGGGATATTCGAGAAGTGTGCTAAACTTGAAAATAAGAAGTTGTGTTGCCAAAGGCCTTCCATCTTAATTTATGAGTTATATGTCTATATTCCAGACTGCAGAGTAGTGTCAATGTTGTGATTTCCTCAGTTGGATGTCTTGTGTAATCCATACCCAAGATTCGTGGCTCCCTATTACTGCCAAAACTTCTTTAGAGAGAGTGTTGAAAATATACTCCATTTAAGTATGAAGGTCATGCATAATTCAGTCTGTATAGTCAATAAGTCAGTTTAACAATCAGATTTGCATGACTTGTTTTCTTGTCTTTTCATTTGTTCATGCTACTCGAAATCTCAGACATGCTACTATTCCAAGATAGAGTATACCAATAGTTGCGAGTATAGCCCAATTCATGCATCATGCATTAGATTCAAATTCCAGAGGTTCAGTTATGATTCAATTCGTACGTACCCTGTGCATCGGCTCAGTTTTCTGAGCATCGTAGTGAATTATGTTGACACCAAATTTTTGCCCTCCACGAATAAATTTAGTCCTGAGTTTCTTCAGTTTTTAATAAAACCAAAATAATTATTTCATCCAAATTTAAAATATTTTTTGTACGTGATTTTTTCATTTTAAGTAGAGATTATATACTATCGTGTTCAGTTATATGAGATTATATAATTTGTTACTACAATATTTATTTTACAAAATATCGGAATTAATTAAGGCTCATCTTGAAATATCAATTCAAATGATTAAAACTTTGATTTAAATATAATTTATTCTCAAAAATAATTTATTTGTATAAATATGCATTTGATTTTATTAAATCAAGAAGCTCGGGATTAAAAGTAAAGTATTAATTCGTATCGAATTTCAATTTAATTTAGCTAATCTATTAGATTTGACCATAATTGAAAATTGGTCATAATTGCAATGCAATTCGTCAATTGATTTTTAATTTGATCGAAATAAATACATATGGCTTAATTTTAAATTCCAATTGAGATTATATTTTAAATAACCCCAAAATTCTCAAGAACTCTCATAACTTCTACCCAATTTCCACCAAAAAACAAAATTAAAATTGTACTACATTATACTATTCCCCCAAACTTTGTCGTTTTCCAATTTTGAAATACAAAGATTGTACAACGCTGTACTATTCCCCCCAACTTTGTCCTTTTCCAATTTAGAAATTCAAATATTGTACTACGTTGTAATATTCCCCCCAACTTTGTCCTTTTCCAATTTTGAAATTCAAAGATTGTACTACATTGTACTATTTCCCCCCACATTATCTTTCACCTCACCTTATCTTCAATTTTTACATTCCAAAAACCCCCCTAAATTCTTTTTTTCCCACATTGGTGGATGACAAGAAATAAATCTCTATCATTTCCTATAAATACTTTTCTCCCACATTGGTGGAAGAGAGAAAAAAAAATCTCTTTCTTCCCTATAAATACTACCACTACTTTGGTAGAAAAATGGGAGAAAAAGTAAGGAAAAAAAAAAGCTTGAAAGGTAGAAAAAAATCCTTTTGAGCAAAATAGTTATTTTATTTAGTAAAATTTTTTGTTTCATAGAGTTGGTTGGCTAATCAAAATTTTTGAGTTGCCGGCGACGTTTTTCGGTGGTAGTTGATTCCGACGAAGCTCATAGTCTCGTTTTGATGCCCCCAAAAGATAAACACACCTCCTTTTTTCTTTTCTTTTTTTAGTTTTATTATCGTTTTTCTCTTCATCTTTCTTCTTCTTCGTAGTTCGTAGATATAATTTTATTTGTTGGGATTGTTTGTTGTAGATGGCCTTGAAGGCCCTAGGATGTTGTGGTATCGATATTCTAATTATTTTCATGTTCAGGATATAAAAATGAGCTAGCAATAGTTGTATGTTTCTTCTTTTACTTTATTCTTTAATTATTTGGGATAAAGTTTCAATCTTTGATTAAAAGATGTATTTATGGCTTGTTTTAAACTCATTGTAGTTGAATATGTTTATTTTTAGCATGTAAAGTTATTCTCTTTATGTTGAAAAGAATAAATAATATTGACACTTTTGCCTTTTGACCTTATTATTTAATTATTTTGGATAGAATTTAGATCTTTACTTGAAAAGACATACTTATGTATTGTTTAAACTCATTATTGGTAGATATATTTATTTTTAGCATGTAAAGTTATTTTCTTTATGTTGAAAAGAATGGTTAATCTTGATTGTTTTGTCTTTTGAATTATTCTTCGATTATCATGTATAAAGTTTTGATCTTTGCTCAAAGGCGAACTCATTAAAATTTATTTTTCACCAATATATTTGTTTTAGCATGTAAAGTTTTTTTTTAATTTATGTTGAAAAATAGTTACTATTGTTTATTTTACCTTAATAAAAATAGTAATTGATTAAATCAAGAATTTGTCATTTGCTTGTTAATTATTTTAATGGATTTCAAAATCTTCATATAGGAGATGAAGTGATGGGTTTATTTTCTATCCACGATATTTATTTTATTTTTTTATTTTTTTCTCGTGTTTTTAAAATTTGTCAAAATGATGAGAAAGTTCAGATTTTTGTGGCTAAATAGAATTATTTAGATATTTCCAAGTCATGCATAGTATGATTGTGAAACGATATTTCACTTTTGGAAATGCTAAACTTTTGTTCTAATTTTCTTACTCCCTTTGGATTATTATATGTTCTCTTTGTGAGTGTAAAGATTTGATTCATGTCTCTCTTTTATTCATAATCTCAACAGAGAATCAACGACTTCTTAGAAATAAAAATCATAGGTCGTTACACGTTTTTTCAATAATATGTTGGTTGTTATTTATATGGCTGAATTTTCATTAATGTTGCCTTAATTGAAATTTAAAGATTCTCTTTCTTGACAAGTTAGCCTTTATTTTCTTTTGTTATGTGGATTGATTTCTATGTTTGTTCAATTTTAGAAATCATGAGTATTTTTTTTTCTTGTTGCCTCATCCCTTTTCTTTCGTAAGCATACGTTGTTTGTTTCTCGCATTAATTCATTGAATATGATATTCTTCCTTTTACCTTTATTCATTCTTAATATGAACATAAATCACGAGGTATGTAAATGATTTTCTTTGCTTTGCATTTTTTATTTGTTGACTCTTATTCTTGTGCAAGTGTGCTTATTCTTGTCATTCAAAAATTGGTTCTTGATAGTTTTTTTAACTTTGAAATATACCACTTTTATGCCTTGAACATATATTAATTTATTTATCTTTTCTTTGCATGCAAAAAATATCTCGAGTCCAAATGGATTCCTCTCCTCTTGCATTTCGTAATGGGTAAATGAGGCTCACCCCGTTGATTCAAGTTTGAAGTTTAAACCCAAGGTCTACTACATGGAGTGCGGGTGCTAGAAGATAGACGTAGAAGGAAAATGGGTCAAAACCCATTGATGAGGTGACTAAAAGACTTGAAAAGACTCAATTTTTATTAGTCTTTTTTTTATTTATTCATTTAGTCATTTATTTATTTATTCATTTTTGCCTTGAAGCCAAAGTTATATTTAATACCGATGGAGCAAGACTCGATCCAAAGGCTCAAAAAATAGTTTACGACAGGTGAAATGGGTCGGAACCCCAACTAGACTAGGATAGGTCTTGCTGATTTGGGCCCAATGGCCTAAATCCTTTACTTTCTCCTCTCTTCCGCTTTTATGTGTTTATTTGTTTATTAGTTTTGTTTAGACTTAGTTAAAATCTCTACTAAGTCTCCTAAATCTATTTTATAAAAGTCTTTTTTTTAAAATAAAAATCGGTAGGCCTGAACCCTTGGCTCAAAAAGAGTCACCCCAGTTAGGATATGCATTATTATAATGTTTTTTGTAATATAATTGTCTTAGGTGCTTATATGTGTTTGTTTGGATCAAAGACAAGTTTATCCGTTATGCTCCTATGGATGAATTTGTCTATGACTCAAACAACTCTACGTGGTTATTTCTTGTCAAATATTTTGCATTACTTATCACATACAGAAACTAACACATCTGCCTTTGAGTTGTTTTACTTAACAGATAATAGAAATTACTTTGTGTTGATATAAGCTGGCAGAACATCCCTACTTCACCCGGTCAAAAGAACATAAAATCCTATCCTCTGACCATCATTCAATAATGATTGAAAATGACGAAGAAAACATGTTGACTATCAGGGACAATGTAATAGCGAAACAGAGTGAGGTGATTGCGGAACTTGCAAGAAAGTTAGAAATGCTTCAGGAGGAAATAAATTGTACTCGAGATTTGACTAACCTGGCTTTCACTATAATACTCCCGCTCCAGGGGGACATACGACTCCACTCCAAATCTCTTCCCTCAGTACGCATATTCTCGGGGATTATTCAAATAACATATCATCCGTCTCTGCCCCTCCACTTGTCCAAAATACCAATCATCAAAATAACCCAGATGCTTACCATCCACAAAATCTATCTCTAACCTCACAAAACCCATCTCCAAATCCATTCCCAAATCCCCAGAACCCATTTGCAAATCAATAAAATTCATATCCAAATCCACAAGATTCACTCCCAAATCCACAAAATCCATCCCCGAATCTTCCATCAAATCTATCTCTGAATCTACCAAATAATTTTCCAAATTTGCAAATTCCTTCTCAGATGACACCAAACTACTCGCAAATTCAACAAAAACTTTCTAAATTCCAAAACGTCCTCCCCACCTACCAACTAACTTCCTTTTATCCACAAAATCAAGCCTCCCTTCCAAATCCTCCTCATTCCATCATATCCCCCGACATATATAATCCCCTTCCTAATCTCGAGATAGACCATTATGAAGAAAAGGATAAAGAGTAGAGGACCGAGCATGAAATGAAGTTTCTATCTATGAATGGAGAGATCATAAGGATCAGATAATCTCATGGAGCGAGGGACCATGACGGTTTAGGATATGATAATTTATGTGTTCACCCTGGAATAGATCTACCAGAAGGGTATAAGGTCCTGATATTTGAAGTGCTCAATGGCACTGGAAATCCAATGACCCATCTGAGAAGGTATTGTGATCAAATGGTGGGAGTAGATAAAAATGAAGCATTATTGATGCGTTTGTTCATCTAGAGTTAAGTGGCAAATCCTTAGAATGGTTCGCATCTCAGGAACTGAAGAGATGGACTGGTTGGAAAGCATTGGCCAAGGGTTTCCTTAACAGGTTCATATTTAACATTGAGATAGTTCCTGACCGATACTCACTAGATCGAATCAAACAAAAGAATAATGAGTGTTTTCGAGACTACGCCTTTCGTTGAAGAAAAAAGGCTACTAAAATACAACCTCCCATGTTTGAGGAAGAAATGGTATCGATTTTCTCTCATGCACAGGAAAGAGAATTTTATACCAGGATGGTATCCGCGGTACAAGCAACTTTCACAGATTTTGTAAAGATTGGGGAATCGTTAGAGGAAGGCATCCGAATAGGAAAATTGCCAAAACCCCAACATCATCTGAATCTTCTGCATTCCTAAAGAAGAAAAGAGAGGATGCGAATGCAGTCTCTACTAATTTTGTTGTTAAGTTAAAGATGAAATTCAAGCCTAGGAATATTCTTTCCTCATCATCGTCATCAAGTTTTCAGCCTATATTCTACGCTCAACCCTAATGCCAAGCCCCAATTCCAAATATTTTATCCCAGTGCCAAGTTCCACAGCCAAATTATCAGCCTCATACTCAAGCTACTTTTACAAATAACCAAATAAACGTCCAAGCGTCTCCAAATTATCATCAAGTACCTCCTTCTGTGAATCTGAACCATTATAACCCTCTACGTCCAAACTTCAAAAAGAAACCTCCCCGAAACTTTATCCCACTAGCTGAAAGTCGCACCCAATTATTCCAAAGATTGAAGAATGTTGATCATTTACAACCAATACAACCAAGTCCTGTCAATCCGAACTCCCGATTTTATCATCCTAATCAAAATTGTGCCTATCATTCAGGAGTGCAGGGCACAGTACCAAGGACTGTATTACCTTGAAACATAAGATCCAAGATTTGATCGATCAGAAGGTCATCACACTTCAGTTGCTGACACCAAATGTTAACAGTAATCCATTGTCTAACCATGGGGGACCTACAGTTAACATGATTGAAATAGAGGGTGAATGGGCGTCTAGCAAATCCATCACAAAGGTAAATTCAAAAGGATTCAATAGAACAGAAGAGATGGAGAATATAGAGAAAGTTGTGGCCGCCTTAAGTAAGGATTAGGAAGGAATTATTGAACCTATTATGGTCCCAAAAAAATATTTAAGCATGGAATAGAGTACCATCCAAGAAAAGAAGATGAGATCGAAGATAATTCAAAAGAGAGTCCATCTAAACCATCGCCACTCCTGAACCAATAATTTCCCATACATGAGATGTCAAATAATGATGGTCTTGGGGAAGGGATAGGAAATCTGTTTAAGGGATACAATGTTGTACCAGAAGATTTTTCAAAATACAATTGGGTAAAGAAGGTTGCATCAGGAGAGGCTTTACAAAATTGGACTTCCACTCCACTCCTAATTCGTTGCCTGTCGCGGTAGATGGAATGACAATTACTAACAGTTTTTAAAATCGGTCATAATCCAGAGGAGGCCCCGTGATCTACCCTTTCATGTATCAAATTTTCATTTCGTGTTTTATAACTTTCAAAAGGCATGGGTGCACATTGTGTGGGTCATACGCCATAGTTTTAATTTTTCTTCCAAAAGGCCTCCCTTTATTTAAGAAGTTATTTTTTAAATATGATTATCTAGCATGGTTTATTTTGGTAGCAATAATTTAAAAACCTGCCAATGTTATGTCATGTCAAGGGTTAGACGAACAAGGTGAAGGAAATAATGATGAACAGAAAAGGTGATGAGGAGTGCTTAGTAGTAGATATAGAACAATGTGAAAATCAAAAGAAGCCCAACCTGGATGAGCCCTAATCCTATCTGAGATGGATGGTCAAATAGTGGACCAAACCAATCAATTCTAATGCGGTAAAGAGCTATTATGTTTGAATGGCATTCTAGTTTTTTTGTTTCTTTAGTTAATTTACTTTTAATCACGTTCATAGTAATGTTGTTTCTAGTATGTAACTGCCTATAATCCTTCCCTCTATGTACAAACTACGTTTGACCTGAATTCCCAAGAACGGTATACGTAGGCGGCCTATACCGGTTTCGGTCAACCCCGTAGGAAAATTTATCATTTTCCTTTATGTATGAACTACGTTTGACCTGAATTCCCAAGAAAGGGATACGTAGGCGACCTATATCGGCTCTGGTCAACCCCTTAGGAAAATTTATTCTTTCTCTTTATGTATGAACTACGTTTGACCCGAATTCTCAAGAACGAGATACGTAGACAACCTATGTAGGCTTCGGTCAACCCCTTAGGAAAATTTATCGTTCCCTTTATGTACGAACTATGTTTGACCTGAATTCCCAAAGAGGGATACATAGGCGGCCTATATCGGCTTCGGTCAACTCCTTAGGAAAATTTATCTTTTTTCTTTATGTACGAACTACATTTGACCTAAATTCCCAAGAAAGGGATACGTAGGCGGCCTATTTCGGGTTCGGTCAACCCGTTAGATTTTTTCTATATATATCCCTAGCGTAGTCTTGTTCTACGTTTGACCTGATTCCTGCTTCAATGGGATACGTAGGCGCCGCAACAGCTCGGTCATATAACCCCAGAAAATGAAAAATGGGGAAGAATTTTTGAGAAAAAATCTCAAAAATTCACAAGAAAGGATCAACATCCAACAAAGAGGATGAAGATCAGCAAAGGCTTCAGATCTACTCAAGATGATCTCATCTCAAACTACTCTAAACTGGCACAGAAATTTTGAGAGAGGCCTCAAAATTTCCACCAAATACTAGAATATATTTCAAATTCCCCAGCACCAGAGGTTTAAGCCAAGCTCTCGAAGCCACCAATTATGACAAAGTCTAGGTAGACTCAGTTTCTGGCTATGACAGAACTATTTGAAGAACTCCCCAACAATGATGATGAGTTTTGGAAATCCTCCGTCAGATATAGTCAAAATCAAGAGGCAAATGATAGTTGAGCTATTACATGACATGACTGGCAGAGATTTTATATAGTTTTATATAAGCTTTCGAAACTATCTTCTAAAAATTAAGACTACTTTCAAAAATCTATATAAATCTTTTACTTAGTGATTGCCTAGACATCAATTGGGACTGGGAGTCATGATTGGAAGTCCTAACATGACGAAATACTTGAAAGATGGTGAGGGGAAAATCAAGGATCGAAGGAAGTCAATATGGAGTAGTTTCACTCAAACTAACTATTTTTTGTGGATACAGGGATCGATACACAAAAATGAACGTTTCTTTTGAAAAATCCTCAAGAAAGTCGGGACCCATAACAGAGCATATAATAATAATGGTACTTTTTGCATATCCCTAAGAATGGGTCTAATATCCATTTATTGAAGACCTTTTGGATTGTCCATCTCATTTCTTGAGATCATGGAGGACAAACAAAAGTGTCTTGTCTACTTTACAAATACTGTATTTAGAATTTTTCTAAAAAATAGTCGCTAGAAAAAGCGACTATGTGTCTACTAATCATATACCTTGAGTACAGGTATAAGCAGAAAGCAAGACCCTGACAAATAATCATATGTGAAACTATTTTTAATTTATCGGAGGTCCATTGCATATCATTGCCATAAGGGCCATCGCATATCATTGCCGCAAGAGCCATTGCATATCATTGCCGCAAAGGGCCATTGTATATCATTTCCACAAGGGCCATTGCATATCATTGCCGCAATGGACATTGTATATCATTGCCAAAAGGGTCATTGCATATCATTGCCACAAAGGTCATTGCATATCATTGCCGGAAAAGCCATTGCATATCATTTCTGCAAGGACCATTGCATATCATTACTGCAAGGGCCATTACATATCATTTCCGTAAAGGCCATTGCATATCATTGCCGAAAAGGCCATTGCATATCATTTCCGCAAGGGCCATTACATATTATTGTCGCAAGGGCTATTATATATCATCCCCGCAAGGGCCATTACATATCATCGCCGCAAGGGCCATTATATATCATTGCCGCAAAGGCCATTTCATATCATTGTCGTAAGGGCCATTGCATATCATTGTTGTAAGGGCTATTCCATATCATCGCCGCAAGGGCCATTACATATTATCGATGTAAGGGCCATTGCAAATCATTGCCGCAAAGGCCATTGCATATCATTTCTGAAAGGGCAATTGCATATCATTGTCGCAAGGGCCATTACATATCATTGCCGCAAAGGCCATTGCATAACATTGCCAAAAGGGAAATTGCATATTATTGCTGAAAGGTCCATTACATATCATTGCCGCAAGGGCCATCGCATATCATTGCCGTAAGGGCCATTGCATATCATTACCGAAAGGGCCATCACATATCATTGTAGCAAGGGCTATTGCATATCATTGCCTCAAGGGCCATCAAATATCATTTCCGCAAGGACTATTGCATATAGTTGCCAAGAGGGACATCTCATACCATCACCCAAGAAGGCTATTCAATATATCTATTGACGCACTAGACACAATGCTAGAGTTAAGGATATCATCATCATTTAATATTTGTTGATGCGCTAGACTCAACACTGGCATTGAGCATATCATTAGCATTCAATATATCTGTTGACGCGCTAGACACAACACTGGCGTCGAGGATATCATCATCAATTGACACACTAGACACAACACTGGCATCGAGGATATCATCAGTATTCAATATATCTGTTGATGTGCTAGACACAATGCTGGCATCGAGAATATCATCATCAATTCAATATTTGTTGATGCGCTAGACACAATGCTGGCGTCGAGGATATCATTAGAATTCAATATATCTGTTGACGCACTAGACACAACACTGGCATTGAGGATATCATCATCTTTTCATGAATCAACATCTGAATGCATCGAGAGCACACGATTTGAAGGGACGCCTTTAAGTCGCTTTCTAAGGATGGATGATATATAAGATTTCCTAGAAATTGACAATTTGAGGGTCATATATAAGTCATATTATTTGAAATAGGATAGTGTGCAATATCACCTATGATTTGATAGCTTGTAGGTCATCCGTAAGCAACAACAACATCCAAACCAGATAGTGTGCAAGATTGCCCAAAAATTGATAGTTCAAAGGTTATCCATAAGTTGCAATGAAATCCTGACTGGAGATTATACAAGATTATAAAATTTATACATCCAAGGGTTCTCTATAAGCCGCGTCATATCCAAGATCGATTATGTTCAGGATTACCTAAAGACTAAAAATTTGAGAGATTATTTATAAGTCATATTGTATCCATGGTTGGATAATGTGTAGGAGCACCTGAAAGCTAGAGATTGGAGGGATATCTGTAAGCCATATCTTATCCAAAGTCGAAATATGTGCAGGATTACCTAAAAGCTAGAAATTCAAAGGATATTTGTAAGTTGCCTCATATCCAACATCAAATAATGAGCAAGATCATCCAAAGATTGACAATTTAAAGAAAATTTATTAATCAATCATCGGATATAACGAGAGGTTATCATTACACATGAAACAAATGATATAGGTACCCACGAGGGTTGCCACACCAGCACAAGATTACATAATTGTAGACACCGTTCTACATAAAGTATCACCGGTGTCCGAAAGGGCCACCCCACTTTGAAGACATATTCAATCGACAAATGTCATAATTATACAACAACCAAGAGGGTTGTTATGTTTTTTATTGCCGGTTATTTCATTCAAAATAGGTACAGGAAGAGATGACTCTATTTTTCAAGCCACAACTCATGTGGAGACATGGTAAAAGACTACCTACCTCTTTCATGAATTATGTTTTCACTAACAATTGTGTTTAAGATGTTGTTGAGAGCATCCAAGAGGATGAAAATATCAAATCAAATCCACAGGTGTGGATGACTCCAAAAAGGACGCAGCACAACGTGGAACTCTTTCTTAGCAGCAAAACGGGATATATTCTAAAGAGGGACGTCAAACTCTTTGGATGCAATAAAGGATGATCACCACCACCATCTAACCACAACCATATTAGAAGGAATATGGGTATTTTAGGATATTCTGGTTTCAGCTTCACCTTTGAGATATTTCTAAACTTATGTCGAGGGTAACCTTCTCTTTCTTTCAAATTCGAGTGGCAACACACTTAGAGTTTTGGAAATTATATCTAGGTAAGTTTTTTCCTATGGATGTGAAGGATCCCACATTCATGGATAAGAGGTTACAAGCCTTTTTTCCGTAACTCGATCAACTTGTCACTCATCTTGAGATAAAGATCATCTGAAATAAAAGACTATCTTTTGTACCGATTGAGTCGAACTACAAGCAGTCTGATTCCCTGAGTCTTAGGGATATGTAGGTTGGGATCTGTGTAGAAAACTCGACTACATTCCAAAATTCCCCCAAATCCCTGTATTCCCCAGTTTCTCGGTTTTATCAAAGCCCTAAAACCAAGATAGCTTGTGAATTTTCTTGAAAATTATGCTCATGATCAAGCTTTATGAACTACAAGTGGCCTGAATTCTCATATTACCTAAGATAAGTAGGAAACCTGATATTGAGGTTCAGCCATAATTCTATGAAACTTGTGTGAAAACCAACCTCTTTCAGATTCAAATCTATGATCGGACAAAAATTAGGAACATCAACCTCCCTTTGCCCAGGGTTACTTATATCCACCCTACCCAAAGGGAGGGGACAGTTGTTGACACCTAATTTTTACCCTCCACAACTAAATTTAATCCTGAGTTTCTTCAGTAAAACCAAAATAATTATTTTATCCAAATTAAAAGAAAATTAAAATATTTTTCATACGTTATTTTTTTATTTTAAGTAGAGATTATATACTATTGTGTTCAGTTAAACGAAATTATATAATTTGTTACTAAAATATTTATTTTACAAAATATCGGATTTAATTACGGCTCATTTTGAAATACAAATTTAAATGATTAAAATCTTGATTTAAATATAATTTATTCTCAAAAATAATTTATTTGGATAAATATGCATTTGATTTTATTAAATCAAGAAGCTCGGGATTAAAAGAAAAGTATTAATTCGTATCAAATTTTAATTTAATTTAGCTAATCTATTAGATTTTACCATAATTTAAAATTGGTCCTAATTACAATGCAATTCGTCAATTGATTTTTAATTTGGTCGAAATAAATAAATATGGCTAAATTTTAAATTTCAATTGGGGTTATATTTTAAATAACTCCAAAATTCTCAAGAACTCTCATAACTTCTACCAAATTCCCACACAAAAAAAAATTCAAATTGTACTACATTGTACTATTCCCCCCAACTTTGTCCTATTCCGATTTTGAAATTCAAAGATTGTACTACATTGTAATATTTCTCCCACATTATCTTCCACCTCACCTTATCTTCAATTTTTACATTCCAAAAACCCCCCTAAATTCTTTTTCTCCCACATTGGTGGATGACAAGAAATAAATCTCTATCCTTTCCTATAAATACTTTTCTCCAACATTGGTGGAAGAGAGAAAAAATCTCTTTCTTCCCTATAAATACTACCACTACTTTGATAGAAAAAGGAGAGAAAAAGTAAGAAAAAAAGAGGCTTGAAAGGTAGAAAAAAATTCTTTTGAGTAAAATAGTTATTTTATGTAGTAAAAAATTTTGTTTCATAGAGTTGGTTGGCTAATCAAAATTTTTGAGTTGCTGGCGACGTTTTTCGGTGGTAGTTGATTCCGACGAAGCTCGTAGTCTTATTTTGCTGCCCCCCAAAGGTAAACACACCTTCTTTTCTTTTCTTTTCCTAGTTTTTATTATTGTTTTTCTCTTCATCTTTTTTCTTCTTCATAATTCGTAGATATAATTTTATTTATTGGAATTGTATGTTGTAGATGGCCTTGAAGGCCCTAGGACATTGTGGTATCGATATTCTAATTATTTTCATGTTCATGATATAAAAATGAGCTATCAATAGTTGTATGTGTCTTCTTTGACTTTATTATTTAATTATTTTGGATAAAGTTTCAATCTTTGATTAAAAGATATATTTATGTCTTGTTTAAACTCATTGTTGTTGAATATATTTATTTTTAGCATGTAAAGTTATTTTCTTTATGTTGAAAAGAATAGTTAATATTGATTCTTTTGGCTTTTGACTTTATTCTTTAACTATTTTGGATAAAATTTAGATCTTTACTTGAAAAGACATACTCATGTCTTGTTTAAACTCATTATTTGTAGATATATTTATTTTTAGCATGTAAAGTTATTTTCTTTATGTTGAAAAGAATGATTAATATTGATTGTTTTGCCTTTTGACTTATTCTTTGATTGTCAAGTACAAAGTTTTGATCTTTGCTCGAAGGCGAACTCATGTCTTGTTTAAATTTATTATTGGCCGATATATTTGTTTTAGCATGTAAAGTTTTTTTTTTTATGTTGAAAAAATAGTTACTATTGTTTATTTTCCCTAATAAAAATAGTAATTGATTAAATCAAGAATTTATCATTTGCATGTTAATTATTTTAATGGATTTTGAAATCTTCATATAGGAGATGAAGTGATAGCTTTATTTTCTATCCACGATGTTTATTTTATTTTATTTTATTGTTTTCTTATTTTTTTAAAATTTGTCAAAATGATGATAAAGTTCAGATTTTTGTGGCTAAATAGAATTATTTAGATATTTTCGAGTCATGCATAGTATGATTGTGAAACGATACTTCACTTTTGGAAATGTTAAAATTTTATTATAATTTCTTACTCCCTTTGGATTGTTATATGTGCTCTTTGTGAGTGTAAAGATTTGATTCATGTCTCTCTTTTATTTATAATCTCAAAAGTGAATCAACGATTTCTTAGAAATAAAAATCATAGGTCGTTACACGTTTTTTCAATAAGATGTTGGTTGTAATTTATATGGATGAATTTTCATTAATGTTGCCTTAATTGAAATTTAAATATTCTCTTTCTTGAAAAGTTAGCCTTTATTTTCTTTTGTTATGTGGATTCGTGTCTATATTTGTTCAATTTTAGAAATCATGAGTATTTTTCTTGTTGCCTCATCCCTTTACTTTCGTAAACTTACGTTGTTTGTTTCTCGCATTAATTCATTCAATATGACCTTCTTCCTTTTACCTTTATTCATTCTTAATAGGAACATAAATCACGAGGCATGTAAATGATTTTCTTTGCTTTGCATTTTTTATTTGTTGACTCTCATTGTTGTGCAAGTGTGTTTATTCTTGTCATTCAAAAATTGGTTCTTGATAGTTTCTTTTACTTTGAAATGTGCCACTTTTATGCCTTGAACATATATTAATTTATTTATCTTTTCTTTGCATGCAAAAAATATCTCGAGTCCAAATGGATTCCTCTCCTCTTGCATTTCGTAATGGGTAAATGAGGCACACCCTTTTGAGTCAAGGTCGAAGTTTAAACCCAAGGTCCACTACGAGGTGTGCGGGTGCTAGAAGATAGATGAAGAAGGAAAATGGGTCAAAACCCATTGATGAGGTCACTAAAAGACTTGAAAAGTCTCAATTTTTATTATTGTCTTTTTTTATTTATTCATTTAGTCATTTATTTATTTATTCATTTTGGCCTCGAAGTCAAAGTTGTATTTAATACTGGTGGAGCAAGACTCGAGCCAACGGCTCGAAAAATAGTTTAGGACAGGTGAAATGGGTCGGAAGCCCAACTAAACTAGGACAGGTCTCGTTGATTCTGGCCCAATGGCTAAATCCTTTACTTTCTCCTCTCTTCTGCTTTTATGTGTTTATTTGTTTATTAGTTTTGTTTAGACTTAGTTAAAATCCCTACTAAGTCGCCTAAATCTATTTTACACAAGTCTTTTTTAAAAAAATCAAATCACTATTTTAACAAATTAATCTTTGCAGAAGTTAATCAAAAGTTATTTTCAAACAGTCTAGATAACCGCAAGTTAGCGGACGTTTTAGGTGCCTAACACCTTCCTAAAATGTTAATAAGAGCCACTTACGCAGAATCTCTTAACTTAAATTATTTTTTATTTTGGATCATTTTAAGTAACTCTCTAAAGGTTTCTTAATTCTTTTTCAAAATTAAGTGGCGACTCTCTTTCAAAAGTTCAAATTTTTGTCAAAACAAATTAAGCATTCATAGAGGGACATAGGGTCCCAAGGGGGAGATACCCCATTCAGTTGCATGCATGGATTCTTATTACAAGTTTTGCATCAGTTATCATTGCGTATTCAGTCATACGTTCATACGTCAGTTCAGTCTGATATACATGCATTAGAAATGCATGTCCAATAGAAAAAGTTCATCTTATTAGTGTATTAGTTCTGCGCTCATGAGAACAACTCAGTAACAAATGCATGCATCAGATATGCATGTTCATTGTGAGAACTCAGCTTATGAGTAGATTCAGTCATGTATTCCATGCATCAGATATGCATGTTCGATATAAGAATTCAGAATATCAGTAGTTCTAGCCATATGGTCATGTTTCAGATTAGTGTATTTTTTATTAGAGGACATGTTGTGTCCACATTATTCCATACCTTTAAGGCTTTAACAAGTTCCTACCCATCATTCGAGGATGAATGATCCCAAGGGGGAGATAATGTAACACCCCGTAAAAGTTGTGCATGGATTAGCCTTTAATAGAGTGCTCTTAGACTTAAAAACTTCAAAAATTTTCTAAGTGTAATGAGGACTTAGAGTCATTTTAGCTGGCACTCTTCGGGATACAACTTTTCAACCTTTCCGACATCCGTTTTTAGATTTTCAAGTTGCTTTACAATCGGTCAAGCTCATAGTACATCTCAAATAAGTTTTGGAATTTTTTAGAACGCATAAGGCTGCGTTTGGATTTCAAAACAGTAGCAAAATGCATAGCCTATTGCCCAATTTTCAGCATTTCAAGGACAACTTTAAATGATCATAACTCTCTGAATATAATGAATTACAAGAGCTGCTACCTATAAAATGAAAGATATTTGATTATTCTTTCCAATGCAACTAGTTTCATCCAAATCCAACATCTGAGTAAGGAGTTATACCTGTTTTACTTCAGCCTGTCAGCTTGTCAACTAAGGGACAGTTTCGACTTTGTTTGTTTTCTTAGGGGCATTTTAATCATTTCACCTCACCCAAATTTTGTAGACCCCAATTCATCAAAATATAATATTTTTCTCAAATTTTATCTCAAGAACACCCTTTAGAGTTCCAAACAAAAATCCCAAATAACTGAAGATTCAACCGTGGATTTTGGAAGATAATTGGAGATTTGGGATCCCCAATCGTAGGCTTCAAGGTTCATCCCTCAATTTCTTAAATAGAGGTACGCGGGCTTTTCTTAAATTCTAATGGGCACAGAAACATGTTTTAAGAAAGGGATTTTTGAATTCATGTACATATTCATGTTTTAGAAGCTTTAAATGATATTGTTTTAGCCTTTTGGCTTTCCCCCAAAGTGACTTGAAAATTATATGTATATGTATATATGTGTTTTGCCTTGAAATATAAATTGAGTGAACAATTTACATGAAATCCTTCTCTTGATGTAATTTTTCCATGTTTCACATGATATAGATTATTTTTAAATACGTCTTGAAAAATCATGATATGAAATGCTTTGACTTTGCTATGATTGGAATACGATTTTGAACATGAAAGAGAGGGTTGAATATACATATAATGAAAGAGTGCATAGTTTTGCCCAAAGCACATGACCACCATATGTTTAATAAAAGTTTTTGCATGATTTTGACTTGAGTTTCGGAACATGAAATTATAGAATGATACATGTTCAGAAAAGGTTAAAAATTGGGCATAAAGAGATGTTAGGTGGTCCCTGAAGAAGGCGAGAGTTTAGACAACTCATTTCCCAAAATCGGGATTTGCCGATCTGGGTATATTATTATATGCTGGCTTAAGTGTCATATAAGTATCAGACTAAGACAGTTCAACCCTTGTGGCACACTTGGGTTAGGGGATTCCCTGCCGAGTCAATGGAAGATTTCATATAGCTCATGGAATATCAGACTTGTAGGGGAGTGTCACCTAACTCAGAAGTAATACAAAGATCAGAAATTGTTTTTACAAGAATGTCTTATGATTTTCTAATGATACCCATATATTTTTAGAAACTATTTTATTCATGATATGTTGATGAAAATTGCTCTCATCTATTATATATATGTTCAAATACTTTATTTTGGATTGCTTCGCATGCCAGTACATTTGTGCTGACCCCCCCTCTCCTTCCAAGTTTTGAGACAATCTAGGGGTTCAAACAAATAGTAGGTATTTCAAAGTGCACAGCAGATTGTGTAGGGGTGAGCCTTCTATATTCCAGAAGTCCTATTTACTTTCAAATATTTATCTTTAGTCATGTTTTGGTCTATTGGGGGCCTTTTCCTAGTTTTCAGAAAGTTTTGTTTAGTTCATAGTAGAGATTTCGCAGACTGAGTTAGACATTATTATTATTATCCAGATATATTTTGGGATTTCAATTTTTAGTATTATGATCACATTAAGACTGACCATGTTTCCATATTAGATTTCTATTTCTGCATTATCTTTTATTACATAAATGTTGTGCATGATTACCAGATATACAGAAAACATCTCGGGCCTTCACACTTTAGGAGTGCTCATCATGGGCAGGGCCCCGATTCGGGTCGTGACATTGCCCAAAACCATGATTTGTCGATCTGGGTATATTATTATACGCTGTTTTAAGTGTTGTGTGGCATATCTGTAAGATCCCACAAAATGATTGCATCCGAATTCAGCTCTCTTGGCCTTACAAGCCTCAAGATTTAGAAACTTTTCATAAGTGTTCAACACTTAGTCTCAGGTTAGACCTCCAAACTTTGGGTATTTATTTGATGACCTTTCTGACATTCATTTTTCTATTTTCAAGTTCTGTTGTGATGGGGCAAGGTTGTGGTATATTCTGGGTAAGTTTCAGAATTTTTGGACTCCGTTTTGGGAACGTTTGGATTTGAAACCAGTAGCCCTCCATGATTAGGGGGTGCCGCCCAACTTAGAGAGCCTGTCTAAGAAAGGAACCACCCTTATTAGAGAGGGGGTAAGAGCAAGGTGCCGCCCTACCAGTCCGGTGGGTACCCAGTTTCCTGCATTCCAGCTTCGTGTAATTAAGGGTATTAAGGTCAAATTCCATCCCTTTATAAGCTCTTAAACATGGGATTGTGGCTCACAAAAACCAATATATTGTTGTTCTTCTCAAATTCTCTCAAGAAACTCAAGGTAGAGCTTTATAGAAGATTTAAGAACAAGGATTTCTCTCCATAAAGCTTCTTGAAATCATGAAATAAGGTATGCGTGAGTTAATTCATGGACTAATTTCATCCATGAAGATCAAGAACCATATTATAAATTATGTATTGTGATGCTTATGTTGTTGATGGTTGATGATCATGTTGTTGAAGTTTGATAATGCCTAAGATGCGATTTTGTATGTTTGTGTGAAGCTTTGGTGGTATATGATGTATAAATATGTGAAATTTGTGGTTGAATACTTGTAATCTTGATGAATCCACCTATGCCTAAGATGTGCATGCAAGGTGTTTGTGAAAATATCTAAGAGACTAGAAATCATGCTTTTATAACATAATAGGTCCTAAGTGACTACTCCATGTTCTATGTTTATGTTTAATGTGATTCCCATGCTATGGTCATGAATTGCAGACATTGAATAAGAGGCTCATGATATTGTAGTGATATGGAATGACCATGATATTGAAGCCATGCAAATATATAAATGTTGTGTGCATTCCCGTCCATGTGATAGTTGTTGACAACCATGCTTATTATGAGCTCCCTACTTATTATATTGTGAATTGTGGACTCTACTCTTATGATCAAGTCAGTCATGTGTGCCAGTTTCTTTCCATCGAGTCCTGGGGGTACTTGTACCCAAAAACTATAGTTATGTGCCTAGAGCTGTGTCATGTTTCACGATATCCTCAGTCAAGCTACGTTCAATAGAATTTAGTTAGTCATGTGACTCAGGAAATAACTCTGAAATCTCAACAGTTCAATAGTCTCAGTAAATTTCAGTACTCTCAGTCAGACCTCAAGTAGCTTTTTCTACAGTTAATGAAACTCAGTTAATCAGCTAAGAAAGTACTATTATCTCTGTTAATTAGTATAGTTAGTCAGTTTATCTCTGAAAATCATGTTCAGTGTCATTCAGAAAGGAGTAGGATTCAGCACCGAACAAACCTAGGGATTGGGGCTCACCCGATAGATAGGACTGAGATCGCTAAGAAATCCCTAGGAAGTCTAAAAGTTGCATCTAGTAGATTCTTGGACATGCGTGTGTTGTGCACCACACTTATGTGCAGGAGGCTATGAGATGTTTTAGAAATAGTTTCCCTTCTTTCAGTATTCATGTCGTGCCAGTGAGTGTAATCTCAGTCTAATCTGTTTCTTCTCTTTGTTTTAGAACGTGCCTCTAAAAAGTAGAAACCAGCCAGCTCCTAAGCCCGAAGATCCTTTGGGCGAACATGTTTCCCATACAGAGTTCAGGGTCGTATTTACCACTCTTTCTCAGACAGCCACTGCCCAAAATGAATGACCGGCTATTATTCCAGCCAATCCATGTGCAACTAGAATTTAGGACTTCACCTGAATGAATCATTCTTCTTTCACAGGTTCTAAGTCAGATGAGGAACCACAAGAATTCATAGATCAAGTTCAGAAAGTCATAGACATCATGGGGGTCACTTTTTGTCAGAGTGTCGAGTTAGCCACATACCAGTTACAGGATGTTTGCTCACACTTGGTACAAACAGTGAAAGTTTGAGAGGTTAGAGGATGCAGGTCCTGTTGAGTGGGAGGAATTTGTTATGACTTTATTAGACAGATTCTTTCCCCAAGAGTTAAGGGAGGTGAAAGTTTTAAAGTTCATCAACCTTAGATAGGGAAATATGAAGGTGAAAGAGTATTCTCTGAAATTTACTTAATTAGCCCAATATGCCCCTCATGTGGTTACAGACAGTCGTGTAAGATGAGTAAGTTTGTGTTGGGGGTGAATAATAGCATGCTAAATGAGTGTAGATCTTCAATGTTGATAGGCGACATGACTTTGGCTAGGCTTATGACTCATGCCCATCAGGTAGAGGAACAGAAAGTTAAGACGAGGGAGAAGCAGAGTAAGAAAGCAAGAACAGGCAATTATAGTTTTTCTCAGCTAGGGTCACAGGGTGGAAACTGATTCCAGAATAGTCAGAAATTTTCAATCCCAGCTCCAGCTTCAGATAACACCCTATTCTAGGGGTGAGGCACCAAGCTCCGAGGCCCAGGGTGGTGAGAGTAGAGGTATTACCTATCCGCTTTGCAAAAAGTATTGAAAGAATCACTTAGGTGCGTGTAGAGCAGGCAGTGATTTATGTTATAGATGTGGTAATCCAGGGCATAGGATATGAGAGTGTAGAGTTCTAGCAAATAGGGGTAAGGATTTGCGCCAACAACTAGGAGGCACCAACTTCAAAATAGATTTTATGCACTCCAGACCCATCATGATCCAGAAAGTTTCCCTAACCTAGATTTGGGTATGTTATGAATTTTTCATGATTATTGCATGCATTGTTAGATATCTTGCTCTCATTTAAGCTTATGTTTCCGCATGAGTTAGTCAGTAGCATCAACAGGTCTAGTTCAGTTCATGCACTATGCATTAATTTTAGACTCTCGAGGTTCTGTTAAATCTAGTTCATAGATACCCTGTGCATCGCCCCAGTATCTCAGTGAGGTAAGCATTCCTAGAGGGACGTAGAGTCCCAAGGGGGAGATACCCCAACATACCTTGATGCTCTAATGTCCGAAACCTTTTTGTTTTCCCTTCACATAATGAATTCCATTTTGAATAGAGGGTACTCTTAAGATAACCCTTAAAGTATCAGTCTCAACCATAAGCCATGTACTGAGAGGTTAGATTAGTTCATGATTTTTCAGTTCATATGTTACGCCTTAGCCTCAGTTATGTTCTCATGCTTCCACTCATGCATATAGATTAATTAATCTCATACCCATCGATATTTTCAATTCAAGGTAATATCCTTCTTTGAACTTATTCATTCTCATGTTCAGATCACAGTAGCAAACCTAGTATTCAGTCCCATGCTCAGTTTATAGCTCAAACTTGGCATCTTTATCATTGCATGTACAGTCGCATGTTCATGTGTTAGTTCAGTTATATGATCATGCGTCAAATATGCATGAGTTCAGTATGTTTCGCACGTCATTCATGAGGTCAGGTTCAAGTTCTTCATGTTCAGTTCAGGTTCTGTTGTCATGTATCCCCTCTCAGTTGATTCTTATTCGACGATGAATATTCCCAAGGGGGAGACATTGTAAGACCCCGCAAAATCATTGCATCCGAATTCAGCACTCTTGGCCTTACAAGCCTCAAGACTTTGAAAATTTTCATAAGTGTTCAACACTTAGTCTCATTTTAGACCTCCAAACTTTGGGTATTTATTTGACGACCTTCCTGATATTCATTTTTATATTTTCAATTTGTGTTGTGATAGGGCAAGGTTGTAGTACATTCTGGGTAAGTTTCAAAATTTTTGGACTCCGTTTAGGGAACGTTTGGATTTGAAACCAGTAGCCCTCCGCGATTAGGGGGTGCCGCCCAACTTAGAGAGCCTCTCTAAGCAAGGCACCACCCTTATTAGAGAGGGGGTAAGAGCAAGGCGCCGCCCTGCTAGTTCGGTGGGTACCCAGCCCGAATTCCAGCTTCGTGTACTTAAGGGTATTAAGGTCAAATTCCATCCCTTTATAAGATCTTAAACACGGGATTGTGGCTCACAAACACCAAAATATTGTTGTTATTCTCAAATTCTCTCAAGAAAATCAAGCTAGAGCTTTATAGAAGATTCAAGAACAAGGATTTATCTCTGTAAAGCTTCTTGAAATCATGAAATAAGGTATGCGTGAGTTGATTCATGGATTCATTTCATCCATAAAGATCAAGAACCATCTTATAAATTATGTATTGTGATGCTTATGTTGTTGATGGTTGATGACCATGTTGTTGAAGTTTGATAATGCCTAAGATGGGATTTTGTATGTTTGTATTAAGCTTTGGTGGTATATGATGTATAAATATGTGAAATTTGTGGTTGAATACTTGTAATCTTGATGAATCCACCTATGCCTAAGATGTGCATGCAAGGTGTTTGTGAAAATATCTAAGAGACTAGAAATCATGCTTTTATAACATAATAGGTCCTAAGTGACTACTCCATGTTCTATGTTTATGTTCAATGTGATTCCCATGCTAACGTTGTATAAGAGGCTCATGATATTGTTGTGATATGTAATGACCATGATATTGAAGCCATGCAAGTATATACATGTTGTGTGCATTCCTATCCATGTGATAGTTGTTGACAACCATGCTTATTATGAGCTCCCTACTTATTATATTGTGAATTGTGGACTTTACTCTTATGATCAAGTCAGTCATGTGTGCCAGTTTCTTTCCATCGAGTCCTGGGGGTACTTGTACCCGAAAACTATAGTTATGTGCCTAGAGCTGTGTCATGTTTCACGATATCCTCAGTCAAGCTACGTTCAATAGAATTCAGTTAGTCATGTGACTCAGGAAAAAACTCAAAAATCTTAACAGTTCAATAGTCTCAATAAATTTCAATACTCTCAATCAGACCTCAAGTAGCTTTTCCGACAGTTAATGGAACTCAGTGAATCAGCTAAGAAAATAATATCATCTTAGATAATTAGTACAGTTAGTCAGTTTAGCTTATAAAATCATGTTCAGTGTCATTTAGATGGGAGTAGGATTCAGCACCGAGCGAACCTAGGGATGGGGGCTCACCCGATAGATAGGAATAAGATCCCTAGAAGAAATCCCTAAGTTTTAGAACTGAGTAGCCAACGTAGGTACGAGACTCCACCCATTAGATAGGACTGGCATACTCAGGGATCACCCGTTAGCGCATTCATATGTATAGACTGGTTCCAAGAGTCACTCGTTAGGTCAGGATTGACTCCAAAGCAGATGTATTTACTGGTGGCGCGGTACTAGCACCCTTTAAGTCATGACAGAGATTGAACCCTAGTCAGATTAGCATGAGGAATGTCGATTAGATGAATACATCCCACTGTTTATGTTATAGAAATCAGGACTGTTAGACACAGTTAACTCAGCTTAGTAGTACAGACTCAAGACTGTTAGACACAGTAAATTCAGTGAAGTAATATAAATTTAGTATTGTCAGATACAATCAATCCCTATCATTAAAAACATAATCCAAGATCACCCATTAGATAGGACTGATCTTAACTATAGTTCAGTATCAGCAACATCAGATTTAGAGATCACCCATTAGGTAGGACTGATCTCCGACTAAGTTAACTCATTCTTATTTATCAGCGTATTCAGAGATCACCCGTTAGTTAGGAATGATCTTAGACTCAAATATTCAAATACAGTATGAAACTCAGATAGTTCCACTAGAATTAAAACTGTTAAATACAGTCACCCATGCTATCAGTCTCTCAGTAGTCAGTATCTCCAAGAGTTCAGTACCTGTTACGTATGCATGTATGTAATCTCTCATTCATATTAGTCAGCATGTTCATGCATATATACCCCCTGTATTTAGCTTACCCCTATGTATACTCAGTACTTTAGTTGTATTGATGCATTCGCGCTATGGTGCTTTTTGTTTATGTTACACCATAGGTTCTGAGGTGCAGGTTCCAGATCAGCAGTAGCAGTTCAGTTAGTAATGAGTCCTCATAATTTGAGGACATGATCCTTACATTTATCATTCTAGTATTTCAGTTTATTTTTGGTTTAGGGAGTTAGTTGGAGACATGTTCCTTCAACTCTTTATTCAAACAGTTTAGAGGCTTTCAGATGATTACAGAGTTTTTATATTTAGACTTTAGTATTTTCTCTTTTGTTTTTGTACTATGCTACCACCTTATTCAGATATTTAATTGTTTAAGATTATGTTCAGTATTGAACCTTACGACCTTTTAGTTCATATTTCCACATTTTATATGTATATTATGCAGTTACATGTACAAATATCAGTCATGGGTTAGCTTGTGGTCCTTCGGGATCATGAGCACCGTGTAGCATTCCGGTTTAGAAAATTAAGGCATTACAGTATCTGACTCAAACACTCCAACCCTTGCGGCACACTTGGGGTGGGGGCTTCCCCGCCGAGTAAATGGTGGATTCCATATAGCTCGTGGAATATCAGACTTGTAGGGGAGTACCACCTAACTCAGAGGCAATACAAAGATCAAAAATTGTTTTGAAAAGATTGTCTTGTGATTTTTGAATATGCCCATGTGTTTTCTGAAGCTATTTTATACATGATATGTTGATGAAAATTGCTCTCATCTATTATATATATGTTCAAATACTTTATTTTGGATTGCTTCGCATGCCAGTAAATTTATGCTGACCCCCCTCCTTCCAGGTTTTGAGACACAGTCTAGGGGTCCAGATAAACAGTAGATATTTCAGATCGCAAAGCAGATTGTGCAGGGATGAGCCTTCTATATTCCAAAAGGCCTATTTACTTTCAGATATTTATCTTTAGTCATGTTTTGGTCTATTAGGGGCCTTGTCCCAGTTTTCAGATAATTTTGTTTAGTTCATAGTAGAGATTTTACAGACTGAGTCAGACATTATTATTATCCAAATATATTTTGGATTTCAGTTTTTAGTATTATGATCATATTCAGACTGACCATGTTTCCATATTAGATTTCTATTTCCTCATTATCTTTTATTACATGAATGTTGTGCATGATTACCAGATAGACCGAGGGTATCTCAGGTCTTCATGGTTTGGAAATGCTCATCACGGCCAGGGCCCCGGTTAGGGTTGTAACAATTCCTGACAACTGAAGAGGAACCCTTAGGAGGAGGAGTTGTAGAGTCGGCTTTAGACTTGGACCCTCCTGCATTTCCTCTAGCAAAAAGGCAATATCTCTTAAGGTGACCCACTTTGCTACGTCAATAACAAATCCTTCCCTTGAAATAACACCTCCTTGGGTGATTCTTTCCACAATTTCCACACCACCAAAAAGTACGATGCGGTTGGGCTACACTGCCGTATGACTGGGTATCTGGAGCTCTGAATCTATGGTGAGTATGAAAACTCTGAGATTGTCTATCTATCGGTGGTCTCGGCGCTAGGGCGCTGGCTACTGACTATACGTTGCTCCAAAACTTCTTCTTCGTCATCCACTTATCACCCCAATTACCACTTTGAGGCTGACTATGGTGCTGGTTTGCTGTTCTGGCCCTCTTTGCCAGCCTGTCTTTCTCTCTAGATTCAGCAATCTCTTTCTTCTTCTCCTCCACCTGCTGTATATAGACAGATAGTCTAGCAAAGTCTATTTCCCTACTAAGCATCGCCCCTTGACACTCGAGTGCAAGGTCATCGGAAAGGCCAAATGCAAACTTCATCATTCGGGCCCACATGTTTCTAGTCATCTTTAGTACATAGAGGACTATCTGATTAAATTTCAGAGTGTACTCTTGGACGCTCATACTTCCCTACTTGAGGTTCATAAACTCCTCAACTTTAGCTTTCCTTAGCTCCAGAGGAAAGAATCGGTCAAGGAAAGCATCTACAAACTCATCCCATACCGAGGGCTCAGAATCCTCGCCCTTTACATCTTTTGAATCATGGCACTACTGATTTGACACATCCTTCAACTGGTAGGCTACCAAGTCAACACCTTCAATATGATCCATATGCATCACTTTAAAAATTCTCTCCATTTCATCCACAAACTCCTATGGATCTTCTTCTAATTTGGTGCCTGTGAATTTGGAAGGATTCATCCTCATGAATTGGCCTACCGGAGTAGAGTCGGATGTAACAGGAGTAGATACAGTATCTTCTGACCATTGAGCCTACACAATCACCAACTATGCTAGTATGTGAATAGATTACCAGAACTCTGCATTTGATATATTTCCTTGGGAATTTGGGGGACGGTTAACATTGGTCTGTGGAGCGCAAGATGGACTGGCTGGGACTGGAGGGACTCCCAAGGTAGGGATAGGTTCTGGAGTATGGGCTCATTTTCATGTACTCATCCCTTGAGTGGGACGGACTTTATCATCCTGAGCACTCTAATTAGTATTGCAATGAGGAGGCATAACTATTATTACTGTAAGATAAAAGATCACTGATTAGAGATAGACTTGACTCTAAAGCACGAACTAAATCACAAAGAAGGGAAACATTTTCTAAATGCCTAGTAGTCTCTTGCTTATACGTGTGGAGCGCTACACACCCATAAATAAGACTCTACCCGACGCGATTTCGTAGACACCCTGGGACCATAAACCATGCTCTGATACCAAGTTTGTCACGACTTGAACTGAGGCCCTGGCCATGACGAACATTCCTAACCATAAAGGTCCGGAACACCCTTCTCTGTATGGTAATCATGCACAACATTCATAAAAAAAATGATAACACGAAAATAGAAATTTAATACGAAAACATGGTCATGAGTCTAACAAATCAATAAAGGGAAAATAAAGTCCCATAACATCTATCAACATTTGAAAACCGTCTGCAAAATCTCTAATACAATTTACTAATAAATCTGAAAACTAGGACAAGGCCCCCAGTAGACCAAATGTAATGCCCCAATTTTTTGATTCGGAATGCTACACGGTGATCTTGATCCCAAAGGACAACAAGCTAACCCATGCCTGATATCTGTACCTATAACTGCATAATATATGTATAAAAATATGGAAACATGAAAAAAAGGTTGTAAGGTTCAATCTTGAATAATAACACGTCTAAATAAGATGGTATTACCGTACCAAAACAAAATTGAAAATACTAAAGACTGAATCTAAAAACCCTATAATCCTCTGAAAGCCTCTAAACTGTCTAAATAAGGAGTTGAAGGAACATGTCTCTAACTAACTCCCTAAACTAAAAATAAACTTAAATACTGGAATAACAAATGTAATGATTATGTCCTCAAAAGATGAGGACTCACTGCTAACTGAACTGCTACTGCTAATCTGGAATCTTTGCCTTAGAGCCTATGGTGTAACATAAAAAGAAATCACTATAGCGCAAATGCATCAGTACAACTAAAGTACTAAGTATACGTGGGGTCAGGCTAAATGCATGGGGTTTATATGCATGAACATGCTGACTAATATGAATGTGAGAATATGTACATACATACATAACTACTACTGAACTCGTGGAGATACTGACTAGTGAGTCTGAATACTAACATCATGACTTTACCGATACTGAGATATTGAATAGATGAATGACTATTCATGACAGTTCAAATTATGAAAAAATTGGTCTGATTGACCGTGTCTAACAGTCTTGAAACTGAATACTGATACATAGTTATGATGATTGACATAACTATGATGATTGGCGTAGCCATTGTAACTGATACTGAGCGACTATATCTGATAGTCAAAATCTTCAATAAAGGTTAAGAGTGACTAAACTTGAGATCAAACCTAATAACGGGTGATCTCTTGAACTAATAATGAGAATACTCAACTGAATCTGAGATTGAGATCAAGCCTATTTGTCGGGTGATCTCTAGATCTATTAATAAGCATCTAAATATGATACAAAGCATATATGATGGGATGGTCCATGAATCAATGAAACTATCTGAGTTCCTCACTGAGATCGATGACTGTATCAGACAGTCCTGATTTTTGATTTCTACTCTGAAGACTGATACTGAAACTGTGACTGAAACTATGAGAGGTAGTCAACTAACCGACATGGCCCGATACTGAACTGGTGGGGTAAAATCTTTGCCCTGATTAGAAGCGTGTCAATACCTTGCCACGGGTAAAGACCGCTATGGTCAAGCCTATCTGATGGGTGACCCTTGTAGAAAGTCAAGACTAAGGCAGTATAATAGTCGAGCCTCTCTGATGGGTAACAAGCCTTTTTATGATGGGTGACTCCTACATCCTGCGCTATCTATGCAATTTTGGAGTACAGGGATTGCTCTTAACAGCTCTGCCTCTCTGATGGGAAGCCGTCATCCTTGCACTCGCTCGGTGCTAGCTCTTACTCCCAACTAAAAGACTATAAACAGATTGACTGAGCTGAACTGACTAACTGAACTGAACTGATTAACTAAACTGATTAACTGGGCTGATAGTGTTTTCTTAGCTAAGCTAAGCTGAATTCATTGAGTTTCGTTGAGTGATAGAAAAGCTACTTGAGATATGAGGTCTGACTGAGAGTACTGAGACTACTGAACTGCTAAGATTTCAGAATTTTTTCCTACGTCCTATGACTAACTGAAATCTACAGAGCATAGCTTGACTGAGGATGTCTTGAAACATGACACTAGCTCTAGGCACACAACTATAGTTTTCGGGTACAAGTACCCCCAGGATTCGATGAAAGGAAACTGAAACACAAGACTGACATTGATCATAAGAATAGAGTCCACAATTCACAATATCAAAAGTAGGAATTTCATACTAAGCATGGTTCTCAACAACCTATCACATGGACGAGAATGCATACAACATATATATATACTTGCATGACTTCAATATCGTGGTCATTACATATCACAACAATATCATGGGCATCTCATACAACATCTTCAATTCAAAAGCAATAGCATGGAAATCAGGTTGAACATAAACTTAGAACATGGAATAGTCATTTAGAACCTATTATGTCATAAAAGCATGATTTCTATTCCCTTAGGTATTTTCACAAACACCTTACATGCACATCTTGGGCATAGGTGGATTCATTAAGATTACAAATAGTCAACCACAAATTTCACATATTCATACATCATATAACACCATAGCTTCACATAAACATATAAAATTCCATCTTGGGCATCATCAAAATCCAACAACATGATCATTAACCATCAACAACATAAACATCATAATATATAATTTATAAGATGGTTCTTGAGCTTCATGGACGAAAGGAGTCCATGAATCAACTCACGCATACCTTAGTTAGAAGTTTTCTTGAAGTTCTATAGTGAAAACTCTTGATTCTTGGAGCTGCTATGAAAACCCTAACTTGAGTTCTTGGATGTTCTTGAGAGAAAATCAACAAAAGGGATGTATTTTGGTGTTATGGATCCTAAATCCCGTGTTTAGAATTTTATATATGGATGCAAATTGACCCAAATACCATTAAGGAAACGGAGCTAGAATGCTGAAATTTTTGTCATCGTGCGATGGAGCATGCGTCACATGCTATTTCCAACTGCAGCATAGCATGTGTCACATTATCTATAGAATGCTAGGACCATGCAATATAGCATGTGTCTCATGCTAATCGTATGATGCTACTGGTTTTGAATTCAGAAAATGCTCTAAATGGATTTTGAAAATTCCGAAACTCACCCGAAATGTACTACAACCTTGCCCCATCGCAACACAACTTGAAAATCCAAAAATAAACGTCGGGTAGGTCATCAAATAAATCCTCAAATTTTGGAGGTATAAAATGAGACTAAGTGTTGAACACTTGTGAAAATTTCTAAGTCTTGAGGCTTGTAAAGCCAAATGAGATGAATTCAAACACAATGATTTTCGGGATCTTACAATATCTTGCCCTTGGGAACATTCATCCTCGAATGGAAACTGACTAAGAGGAGAGAATGATCAATTGAAGTATGTACAATACATATGCTACTAAGACATGGATTCATGACTGACATGACTGAAAGCACAACATACTGAATATGCATATCTGATTTATGGGTAACTGATTCGTGAATGTAGGACTGAGGATTCTAACAAAGTATGTTTTCTCAAATTGAGAATGCATATCTGTTGCACAACTGAAAGGCTGAATCCATGCATATTTGATGCATGATTACATAAATGATATGATACATAAATGTATGACTGAAAATACTGATAAACTGAACTTTCTCTACTGAACACGCATATCAACTGCATGAATATCTGACTGAACTGACTCTTGAAATTTGGACTGATTATGCAATGGCATTTAATAACCAATTTATAACGGGAACATGAGATCTTTAAGAAAAGGTGGGGTATCTCCCCCTTGGGACACTATGTCCCTCTAGGAATGTTTACCTTGCTGAGATATTGGCGTGATGCACATGGCATCTATAAAATAGATTATAACAAACATTGGAGAGCTGAAACTAATGCATGATGCATGAAGATAAAAGATCCATACTTACTCATATCTATGTTAGGAAAACTTTCTGGATCATGGTGAGTTTAAAGTGAATAGAGTTGATTCTAACGCTAACTACTATTGGTACTGGAATTGGCGGCTTATTGATGCAAATATCTACCTTTATGAGCTAACACTCTACACTCTCATATTCTATGACCTAGCTTACCACATCCAAAACATACTTGACTATTAGCTCTGCATGCACCTATATAATTCTTGCCACACTCTCCACAAAGCGGATAAGTACACTCACTTCTAACACTACTCTGGGCTTTGGAGTCTGGCGCCCCATCATTACTAACAGCTCTAAATTTTGGTGTGGTCACACTAGCTAAAGATGGAACAGGTATTGAATTTTTTTGACTATGGTGATAACGATTACCACCCTGTGACCCAGCCGAAGAAAAGTTGTAACTACTTGTTTTGAATATCTTACTAGATATCTCCCTCTTCTTGGACTTATCTGGCTCTATCTACTGGGCATGCATCATTAACCTAGAAAGGTCTATGTCTCTATTGAGCATATCTATTCTACACTCTTTCAATACTAACCCGGACATACCAGTCACCAACTTACTCATACTCACTCTAGGGTCAGCTATCAAGTCAGGAGCATACTTAGCTAACTGGTTGAACTTAAGACAATACTCCTTCACTGTTATGGATCCTTATCTCAGGTTCATAAACTCTTATACCTTGGCTTCTCTCTCTCTAATGGGAAAAACTTATCTAATAAGGAGTCCTGAAATATCTGCCAAGTCATGGGAGTTGCATCTTCCCCTCTACTCTTCTTCCACAACACTACCCAATCATGAGCAATATCTTTCAGCCTATCTGATGCTAATTCCACATTCTTCTCCTTTGACACATGCATAATTTATGTGATCTTCTTTACCTCTTCTAGATACAGTTATGGGTCCTCACCTATTACTGACCTAAATAATTCTAGAGGGTTTATTATCATAAAATTTCTGATTCTAGTTGTAGCTGAATCCCCATCTTGTTGGGGTGGGTTTGTAGTCTGACGGTTTCCCTAAACACTAGTGGTCACAGCTTGGGCTAGCGCTTGAAAAGCTTCCCGAAATTCTGGATGCAACACATTTTCACTCAAAGGATCTGCGGGCTGCGGGGTTGACTGATTCACTATTCTCTTCTTAGGAGGCATGTTCTACAAACAGAAGAGGAACAAGGATTAGACTGAGAGTTCAACTTGAGCTTTTTCTCACTGGCACAATATGAATACTGAAAGAAGGGAAACTATTCCTAAAACATCTTATAGCCTCCTATACATAAAGATGGTGCGCAACACACCCATGTATAAGACTCTACTAGATGCGGCTTTCATACTTCCTAAGAATAAATTGAACCTTAGGCTCTGATACCAAGTTTGTAATGCCCCGTTTTTCTAAACCGGAATACTACACGATGCTCATGATCCCAGAGGACCACAAGATAACCCATGACTGATATTTGTACCTATAACTGCATAATATATGTATAAAAATGCAGAAACATGAAAAAAGGCCGTAAGATTCAATCTTGAACAATAACACGTCTGAATAAGATGGTATCACCGTACTAAAACAAAAATAATAACACTAAAGTCTAAATCTAAAAACTACCTAATCGTCTAAAAGCCTATAAACTGTCTAAATAAGGAGTTGAAGGAACATGTCTCCAACTAACTCCCTAAACTGAAAAATAAACAGAAATATTAGAATAACAAATGTAATGATTATGTCCTCGAAAGATTAGGACTCACTGCTAACTAAAATGCTACTGCTGATCTGGAATCTTCGCCTCAGAAACTATGGTGTAACATAAATATAAAGCACGATAGTGCAAATACATCAGTACAACTAAAGTACTGAGCATACGTGGGGGCAGGCTAAATGCATGGGATTTATATGCATGAACTTACTGAATAATATGAATGTGAGAATACATACATATATATGTAACTACTGCTGAACTCGTGGAGATACTGACTACTGAGTCTGAATACTAACATCATGACTTTATCGATACTGAGATACTGAATAGATGAATGACTATTCCTGACAGTTCAAATTATAAAGAACTGGTCTGATTTACTGTGTCTAACAGTCTTGAAACTGAATACTGATACGTAGTTATGATGATTGACATAACTACGATGATCGGCGTAACCATTGTAACTGATACTGAGTGACTATATTTGATAGTCGAAATCTCCAATAAAGGTTAAGAGTGACTAAGCTTGAGATCAAGACTAAATAATGGGTGATCTCTTGAACTGATAATAATAATAATACTCAACTGAATCTGAGATTGAGATCAAGCCTATCTGCCGGGTGATCTCTAGATCTAATAATAAGTATCTGAATATGAGACCAAGCCTATCTGATGGGATGGTCCATGAATCAATAGAACTAACTGAGTTCCTAACTGAGATTGGTGATTGTATCTAACAGTCCTAATTTTTGATTTCTACTTTGAAGACTGATACTGAAACTGTGATTGTAACTGTGGGAGATAGTCACCTAATCGACATGCCCCGATACTAAACTGGTGGGACCCAATCTTTGCCCTAAATGGAAGTGTATCAATACTGTGCCACAGGTAAAGACCTCTATGGTCAAGCCTATCTAATGGGTGACCCTCGTAGGAAGTCAAGCCTAAGGCAGTATAATAGTCAAGCCTCTCTGACGGGTGACAAGCCTTTTTATGATGGGTGACTCCTAGATCCTATGCTGGCTACGTAATTTTGGAGTACAAGGATTGCTCCTAACGACTCGATGCTAGCTCCTACTCCCAACTAAAAGACTCTAAACAGATTAACTGAGATGAACTGACTAATTGAACTAAACTAATTAACTAAACTGATTAACTAAGCTGATAGTATTTTCTTAGCTGACCTAAGCTGAATTCACTGAGTTCCGTTGACTGACGAAAAAGCTACTTGAGATCTGAGGTCTGACTAAGAGTACTGAAATTACTGAGACTACTGAACTGCTGAGATTTCTGAGTTTTTTCCTAAGTCACATGACTAATTGAAATCTACCGAGCATAGCTTAACTGAGGATGTATTGAAACATGACACTAGTTGTAGGTACACAACTATAGTTTTTGGGTACAAGTTCCCCCAAGACTCGATGGAAGAAAACTGGCACACAAGACTCACATTGATCATAAGAATAGAGTCCACAATTCACAATATCATAAGTAGGAATTCCATACTAAGCATGGTTCTCAACAACCTATCATATGGACGAGAATGCATACAACATATATATATATATATATATATATACTTTCATGGCTTTAATACTGTGGTCATTCCATATCACAACAATATCATGGGCATCTCATACAACAACAACAACAACAACAAACCTAGTGTATTCCCACCTGGTGGGGTCTGGGGGGGGTAAGATGTACGCAGTCCATACCTCTACCTCTAAAGAAGTAGAAAGGCTGTTTCCGATAGACCCCCGGCTCAAGACACAAGATACCAGGCAAATACATATTAAAGCACCGAACAAAGTTACAAGACTACATAACATAAATAACATAACATAAATAACATAAATACGGCAGCCATAAATAGAAAGAAACAGGGGAAAGCACCCAGCCTCTTACTAAAACAAGGAGCACGGAATCATAACAAGAATACTACCCCCAACAAGTAAAACCCTACACTAGCGACCCAAACTGGCCCTAGTCTTCTGCCCTAATTCGCGTCCTCCAGACCTTCCTATCTAGGGTCATGTCCTCGGTGAGCTGCAACTGCTCCATATCCCGCCTAATCACCTCACCCCAATACTTCTTCGGCCTACCCCTACCCCGCCTAAAACCATCCAACGCTAGTCTCTCACACCTACGAACTGGGGCATCCATGCCCCTCCTCTTCACGTGTCCGAACCAGCGCAATCGGACTTCCCGCATTTTGCACTCCACTGGAGCCACACCAACCTTCTCCCTGATAGTCTCATTCCTAACTCTATCCCCTCGAGTCATCCCACACATCCAGCGCAACATCCGCATTTCCGCCACCTTCATTTTTTGGATGTGGGAGTTCTTAACTGGCCAACACTCCGCTCCATACAACATGGCCGGGCGGACTACCATCCTGTAGAATTTGCCTTTAAGCTTGGGCGGCACCTTCTTATCACACAACATCTCATACAACATCTTCAATTCAAAAAAAAATAGCATGAAAATCACGTTGAACATAAACTTAGAACATGGAATAGTCATTTAGAACCTATTATGTCATAAAAGTATGATTTCTATTCCCTTAGGTATTTTCACAAACACCTTACAAGCACATCTTGGGCATAGGTGGATTCATCAAGATTACAAATAGTCAACCATAACTTTCACATATTCATACATCACATACCACCATAGCTTCACATAAACATATAAAAATCCCATCTTGGGCATCATCAAAATCCAACAACATGATCATCAACCATCAACAACATAAAAATCATAATACATAATTTATAAGATGTTTCTTGAGCTTCATGGATGAAAGGAGTCCATGAATCAACTCACGCATACCTTAGTCAGAAGTTTCCTTGAAGTTCTATAGTGAAAACTCTTGATTCTTAGAGCTTCTATGAAAACCCTAACCTAAGTTCTTGGATGTTCTTGAGAGAAAATCAACAAAAGGGATGTATTTTGGTGTTATGGAGCCTAAATCCCGTGTTTATAATCTTATATATGGAGGCAAATTGACCCAAATTTCCTTTAGGACACGGAGCTGGAATGCTGAAATTTTTGGCATCTTGCGATGGAGCATGCGTCGCATGCTCTATATCATGGTAGGACCATGCGATATAGCATACGTTGCATGCTAATCGTATGATGCTTCTGGTTTGAATTCCGAAAATTCCGAAACTCACCCGTGATGTACTACAACCTTGCCCCATCGAAACACAAATTGAAAATCCAAAAATGAATGTCAGGGAGGTCTTCAAATAAATCCTTGAAGTTTGGAGGTCTAAAATGAGACTAAGTATTCAACACTTGTAAAAATTTCTAAGTCTTGAGGCTTGTAAAGCCAAATCAGCTGAATTCATACACAACAATTTTTGGGGTCTTACACCAAAACATATGTAACAATGATAAATGATCTTCAAGACATCCGTCCTTCTGGAATATAGAAGGTTTAATACTTTACTCTACAAATTTGTCTGAAGAATCTACTAATTTTCTAGACCCCTAGGCTGTGTCTTAGAATCTGAAAGGTTGGAGGAGGGGGGTCAATACAGATGTACTAGTACGCAGAGTAATCCAAAACAAAATAGATATTTTTATACAACACATGTGAGAGATGTTACTAAGTACATTATTTAAAACATTTCAAAAATACATAGGCATAACAAATGATTTTTGAACAACAACGCAATATTTCTAGCTAGGTGGTACACCCTACAATTTCTCATTTACACCAACTGTCAAATCTCAGTTGCCGCCGAGATTATAGTATAAGTGAGGGAAAGATACACAAGATCACATAGCAGGGTGTCTCGACCCAATCAAATATGGTAGTGCACAAGATGACATAGCAGGACTCCTAACCATAGTCCCAATTTGGGATGACATAATATCAGGTACACAAGATCACACAGCAGGGTACCAAGTTTCTCGATTCGGCAAACACGGTTTCCCGCGTAGAGTCATTTGACTCGTGCTTTCTTCGGGTAACCACCTATCTCATATAAATCAAAGCATTTAAACCTTCTCCAAATCAATCACATATCATACTCTGTAGGGTATCGTCGTACCCATCTTGCAAGCCATCAATGCACATCAAATATATGCATAAAGCTTTTCAACATGTGATAATCAATATATTTCATCATTTACAAGGTAGTAAACAGTAGATGTTGCAAGATTCATGCTCTCATTTATTTGAACACAATATAATATGAGATATCAAAACATCATCATGGGAATTTAAGGAATTCACATTTCATAATGACAAAACTTCTCTGAAAATCTCAAATCACATGTCCATAGTTTCAACAATTGGGGTATACAAGCAAACAATCCCATGATCTTGAAATATTGATTTCAAAATTTCATTACAAGCAAGTTAATTGCATTAAAGTGAAACCCTCATTTTAGAAACATGCATTTTCATAAAATTATAGTGAACCTTGTTGAAATTCTTTTCAAAACCATGCCCATGAGTATTTAGGATAACCCTACATACCTCAAATTAGAAATATAATAGGTGTTTCTTGAAGCCTACGACCTGGGGATTCCAAATATACGATCAACTTCGAAAACCTACAGTCGAATATTGAACTACTTGGGTTTTAATTTTGAAACCCTAGAGAGTGTTATTGAGTAAATTTGGTGAATGTAAGGATAATATGCTCAAATGGGGTTGAAATTTTGTGTTTGAGCTAATAAGGGTATGGGAAAATACCTAATATGCCCTTAATGAGATGGAGCTTAAATGCTGAAAAATTCCCAAGTGTGTAACAGACCATGTGTCGCATGCTATTTCCCATCGCACTAGAGCATACAACGCATGCTATATCGCATGCTGCCATCATGCGATGGACCATACGACACATGTATATCTCATGGTGCTACTATTTTGTAAATCAAACGCGCCCTACACGATGTCCAAAAATTCATAAACTCACCCGATATGTTCTATAGGTTTTCCCTATCGCAACGCAACAAAAAAATCTTAAAACAGAGGTCAGGAAGGTCAAAAATAAAATCTCCAAAGATTACAAGCTAAAAATGAATCTAAGTCCTTTGAAAATTAGAAAAAAAATTCATGTTTTCAAGTCTAAGACCACACTACCAAGAGTTAGTACATGCATTAATTTTATGGGGTTTTACAGAAACAATGCCAATAGAAGGGCACTTATGGATGGAGTTTCAGGAATAGTTGTGGATTTAAAATAATTTCAGGGGTGGTGTGAGGATTGCACATGCAGTATTGACTGCCAATTCAACTCTTGCGTCTATGGGTGTGTACGCAGCATTGACTGCCAATGTTGTTTTTGTCTTGATGCATGTTCGAGGGAAATGAATGTAGAGGAAATACAGGCTAAGGTGGTTTCAGATGACTATGCTATGGCTAAACTCCAAAAGGTTGAAAATATAAAGTATAAAGTTGTTAATGGAATAAAAGGAAAAATGCTTTCTCATTGACTGTATACTGAGTATATATAAGTATAATACAATAAAGAGATAAACTAAAAAAAGGATAATACTTATCTATATACAAGAGTTCCAAAGAGAAGAAACTACTAAATTTGAAATTTAAAAAATGGAGCTGATTTTATCCTTTATTACGCCCCCGTAAGTTGGTGGTGCCAACAACACTCAACTTGGAAAATTGTTGTACAAAAAAGGCTTTGGGAAGTGGTTTTGTGAGTATGTCAGCCACTTGATCAGCTGAGTGAACGTGATGTACTTCAATATCTTTGTTCTGGACTTGTTCACGAACAAAGTGGAAATCAATGGCTACATGCTTCATCCTACTGTGGAAAACTGGATTGGAACAAATGTAAGTGGTGTTTATGTTGTCACAGAAAACCTGCGGAACCCCCTTAAGTAATAGACAAAGTTGACAAAGAAGATTTGTGAGCCAGTTGGTTTCTGCAACAGCAGCAGCCACACCTCTGTACTTAGCTTCTGTAGAGGATCGAGAGACTAAGCATTATTTCTTTGAGGACCAGGAAATTGGTGTGCTGCCCATGAAAATAACATATCTAGATATAGAGGTTCGATCTTCCGGATCACCAGCCCAATCTAAATCAAAATAAATAACCAAACAAGAATCTGGAGCTTTTGCAATCCGTATGCAATATTGGCAGGTTTGATGAAGATAATAAAAGTAATCGCTTGACTTATTTCCAATGACAGTGACGTGGATTGTGAATAAATGGAGAAAGCTTGATAACTGTGAAGGAAATATCAGGACATGTAAAGGATAAGTAGTGCAACTTTCCAATTACCCATCGATAAAGAGTACCATCGGTTGGAGGATCATTCACCAAAGCTGTCAACGTGGTAGTTGAAGTCATAGGTGTAGGTGCTCCTTTACAGCCTATCATTACAACATCATCTAAAAGATCTATAATATACTTGTGCTGAGATAAAAAAAGACCATCAGTAGAAGAAATAACCTCAACGCCAAAAAATATTGGAGCTGCCCAAGGTCTTTTAAAGAGTAGTGATTGGAAATACCATCTATTATATGACGAAACCCCTAAATCTGATTTCCGGTGATGATTATATCATCCACATAGATAAGAACATAGACCGTGAACCCAAATTTATGCAAAATAAATAAAAAAGAGTCAGATTGAGACTTAGCAAACCCAACAGTTAACAAATAATTTTTGAGCTTAGTGTACCATGCTCGGGGATCTTGTTTCAACCCATAGATTTCTTTGTTCATCTTGTAGACATAGGTCGAGAGGCTTCGATATTCAAAACCCGGTGGCTGCCTCATATACACTTCTTCCTCAATACGTCTTTAAAGGAAGGCATTATTTTTATCAATCTGATGGATAGGCTAGTTGTACTATGTCGTAATAGTAAGCACCAACTGAATAGTTATTGGTTTGAATACCGGGCTAAAGGTCGAATTGTAGTCTAATCCTGGACTCTAGGTAAATCCCTTTGCAACAAGACGAGATTTGTACCTATCAATGGAACCATCAGATTTATGTTTTATATGAAACACTACTTGCAGTCAACCACATTCATCGAAGGAGCAACTGGAACCAAATCCTATGTGTGATTCTTAACAAGGGCATCAAATTCAGCTATAATGGCTTCTCTTCAGTGAGGGTAAGGACATGCTTGTTTATATGTACGAGGAACAAATGGCAAGGAAAGTTTGACACTAACACTAAACTGCTTGGGTTTGAGTTTATTGGTTTTGGAGCGTATGACCATGGGATGAGTTAAAGTGGTCACCACAAGTGAAGGAGTGGACGGAATCAAAGAAAGTGTGCTCTTGGAAGGGTTTTCATTGTGTGATTGAGAAGGAGGGCTGGGGGACTGGATAGTTGAAGGAAGTGGGAACAATGAGGTGTTTGGTTATGGATGATTTTTGTGTTGATAGGTGGTTAATGGTTTGGATGATGGTGGTGGTTGAGTATTATCAGATGGGGGTGAAATTAAAGGTGGAAACAAAGGAGAATATAAATTTTGAGAATTACCTAATGCAGAGACGCCTTCCGATGTGGCAGACGTTGAGTTGGGTAGTAGAGACTGCACGGGCAGAGCATCTGGGAGTGGATGACAAGAATATAAACTTGACGGTGTATGATTCAAAGTTTGAACATCATAATAAATTTTCCAGGCAATATTATCGCTCTATTTGAGTTTTAAATTGGAAAACATATTCTAAAAAGGATAGGTGCCTTCCAAAAATAGAACATCTCTTGATAAGTATAATTTATTCTTGATGGGATCAAAACATTGGTGGCAATAATGTTTATTATAAAATCCTAAATACACATAGGGATTAGATCTTGGCTCTAATTTATTTTTGCCATATGTTTTGAGCCTATTCATACTTTGGAGAATCTTGAAATAGAATTCCACAAGGACATTTATTTTGTAAATTTGGAATTGTTAGATGATTTATAAGGTAGATTGCTTGGTGACAAGAAAAACTCCAAAAAATTGGCGGCAAGGAGGCTTAGTGCAGTAAGGTTTTGGCTGTCTAAATAACATGCCTGTGATGGCGTTCAACTGGTGCGACTCTTTGGGGTGTGTAGGGAGGGTCACTAAGTGTTCAATACCATGAATTTTGAGATATGAGGATAAACCTTGAAACTAACCACTACCGTCGGTATAGAGAGACAAAATTTTTTTTTGAAACCATCGCTCAAGTAAGGGATGTAAAGCTTGAAAGACGTCAAGAACTTCTTCTTTTTTATTTTATAGTGAACAACCACATGTATTTCGAGTACTGGTCAACAAATAAGACATAATATCGTTTGTTATCGATTGAAAAAATAGGAGAGGGCCCCCATAAATCTCTATAAATAATTTACAATGGTCGTTCACTTTGCAATGAATTTTCAGAAAAAGGTAACCTGTATATTTTATTAGAATAACATGAATTACAAACTAAATTGGTTCTAGAATGTGAAACAGGAAGAGAAAACTAATGCAAAATCTTATTTAAAATAAGATGACTAGGATGACCTAAACTTCGATGCCACAGGTGTAGAGGAATGACAACATTGCATTGTGGTGAATGATGCTCATTGCCCGACGGCCACTCATGCAGCCCATCTCTATTTTACTCGCGAAACAGAGGCGTCCCCGTACTCAGATCCTTCATAAGATAAGAAAAAGGGAAAAATTCAATGAAGGTGTGGTTATCACAACAAAATTTAGAAACACAAATAAGGTTTGTTTATATAGCATGAGAGCATAAGGTATTGTAAAGCTTAAATTGCTTATTTGATGCACTTATGTTGGTGTTACCAGTATGGGATATTGGAATATTGCTACCATCTCCCATTGCTATCTCCTTTGGGCCGTGGTAGTTTTGCACATCAGTAAAGTTTTGAGCATCTGGGGCCATATGATGAGTGGTGCTAGTGTGAACAATCCAAGGAGCCTCTTGAGTTGAAAGTCGAGCAGCATAGTTTGCCCAGGCTTGTAAGTGATTGTGTGATTGGAATCTGCAAACTTTGGCAGAATGACCAAGACGGTCACATAAATGGCACTTCAGAGTGTTTTCATATCGTTGCTGGTTATTTTTTCCACTACGCCATGGCTGGTTAGTGTTGGGGAAATTTTCACTGGGACGCCTGTTGGAGTTGTTGTTTTCTTGGTGAGGATGCGTGTTTGAGTTGTTTCCTTGGTGAGGATGTGTGTTTGTTTTCTGTGCCATAGCAGCAATAATTGGTGAAGATAATGGCTTCTTTTTTTATTCATGTTTTATAAAAAGTTCATGATCAAGAAACTTTTCATAAAGTTCTGGATAAGAGATAGTAGAGTCTCTTGCACGAATTGCAGCAGATATTTCACGAAACTCTGGGCCAAGTCCAGTGAGGATTTTGACAATCAGTTCCTCATAAGACATAGGAGCTCCAGAAGTGGAAAGTTCATCATAGAGAGATCGGACTTGATGGAGATAATCAGGGATGGGAAGGGCTTATTTCGAGAGACGAGCCAGACGATCACGCAATCTAAAGATTCTTGTTTCTAATTTATTGGCATATGCAGTGTGAAAAGCATCCCAAGCAGCCTTGGCAGTGGATGCAGCAGCAACTATGGGGGATCGGACAATTATTAAAATGCCCTTAATTTTCCGGATGAGCTAAAACATTTAGCCTGGGGCAATCCACCAGGCGGTGCCTTCCCAAGAGCACCTCTATAAGAAGGAATCGCTTGCTCTATCGCAGACTTCCTTCCAGTCCGGACGATCCAGTGGGCGACACGGGTAGATCTCCCGGTTCTACTGGAATAGCAATCCAAACCCTCCCTTATGCTCGTCTAAAAATGCCCAAACTCGCTCGAGACGTCCTACGATCCTTTCCCATCGCAACGCAATAAAAAAATCTAAAAACGGAGGTCGGGAAGGTCAAAAATAAAATCCCCAAAGATTATGAGCTAAAAATGAGTCTAAGTCCTTTGACACTTAGAAAAACTTCATGTTTTCAAGTCTAAGACCACACCACTAAGATTTAGTACATGCACGACTTTTTATGAGGCGTTACATAACTGGACAATTGTGGTGTTGGCATCTGAATTGGTTGCAGTTATGTTTGTGGCCATTTTGATGGGAAGAGTGGGAGGGATCAAAAAATATTATGCTCGTTAGAGTTAATTGGGTCTGGATACCATATGAAGTATAAAGCTATTAATTGATTAAAAAGAATGATGCTTTCTCACTGATTGCACACTGAGTGTATATAAGTACAATACAACAAAGAGATAAACTAAAGAAAAGGATAATACTTATCTATATACAAGAGTCCAAAGAGAAGAAACTACTAAATTTGAAATTTAAAAAATGGAGCTAATTTTATCCTTTATTAGAAAATAGCTGTAAGATTGATTCAGAATACAATGAGGACCAGGTGTTCGAGGAATATCCTCAATGGGTCAAATTTGAATTTCTAGTTGAACTTCACTCCATCCAAAATGAAAACACCACGAAGAACAAGATCCTGAACCCATATCTAGATTCACTACTTTATGTTCTTGCTATTGAGGATAAAATACCGAAATTAACGGGTCTCAACAATCTGTCCAGTTATTCTAATGTCATGGAACACCTTGAGTTTGCACCTTTGTCAATTTCAATTAAGGTACTTCTGTACATGAAGATTGGTGCCACGCTATTCGATATAAAGGCGAAGGGAGATATTTTGGCCGCACTGTGGGTTCCTCATGGAACTATTGGTTCACTCCCACATGTTTTGGTTTTATTTATTTGTAATTAGATGGATACTGGGAAGGTTTTCTGAACTTTCCATGATAGGGAAAAATTGGGTGCTGAGATTTCAAAACCAACGGATAAATCAAGTGAGAGTGTATGTCTCGCTGAATGGTGCAATGAGTGGACTGATAGCATCATAATTGAGACATGGGAGAAAACCACCAAAATTGTTTGTATTGAAGCCACACAAGAGCAATCAGACAATCAGAAAAAGGAGCAAAATGTAGACGTGGAAGCTTCATTAAGATTTCCGACACCTTTACAAATTCTTAAAATGGCAGAGATAAGGTATATCATGGCTTCTCACATAAATGTTGAAATAGAAGGTACAACATATGTTGACTTTCTTGGTAATGAGTTGAATTTTCAAATTATTGATGAAATCTTTTTCGCTGGTGGACGAATCTTCATAAAGGTATTACTGAAAATGAAAATGAAAGGCATGAAAGTAGGCAGTGCTCAAGGATGCTTCTTTAGAGTCAAAACAGTGAATGTGTAAAATTGGTAAAGAGGAGCCAAAGGTTCAAGAACTCTTTACTATTCCTTTTAGTTAATTCAGTAAGTGGCGATGAAGTACGAAAAATAAGAAAGAAAATCCTCTAAATATACCCTAAGAGAAGCAAGCTCAGATCCCCAAAAATTGTAACCTTTTAGAGAATGCCTGTTGAAGCAATTTGAAATTTGATACCAAAACTAAAAAGAGACCACACATTGTAAAATCAAATAAGGAAAGAGCTATCAAAGTAGGATAACATAGTCTAATCCAAACAGGATAGCAACTCAAGTCCCAAGTAAGAAACTTACAGCAAACTGACATGTAACTAAACTAAATCTTGAAAGTTAGCTTCAGGTCTCAACAACTCTCAACGTGTTGTACTACAATAAGGAAACAACCCATTTAAGTAATAAGACACAACCCAATAAAACAAGCTAGCAACACCTTAATTGGTAAAGTAATGCATGTTAATTACTTATAGTTAAGTAAAATAAACTCTAAATTTAAAAACATGACATATATGTATTGACTTGGTATAAACATCGAGTGTGGATAAATTTTTACCCTTCTACTTAGTGTTCGATTACTTCCCCCTCTCTTAATTTGTATCCATTATCCTAAAAATAACTATTTTCCTCCCACTCCTCTTTATCATTATTTTTTTTTGACGAATATTAATAATTAATGTAATCATAATCATAATTATGCATAATATAATTACTACCAAGTGTAAAAGATGCCATGGGTACTCCTAAACAAATATTTTTTATTGAAAAAATTCTGAATAAAACATATGTTATTTAAAAAACATAATTTTAAAATTTTTTGAATAAAATCTTAAAATAACATATGTTTTATTCAGATATTCAACTTGAATAAAATGCGGATTAGATTTGAAATAGGCACACATAATATAATCAAAATAGTACTATCCAAATTTTCTAAAAGAACAATCTTAGAATATAGTAGCTATGATGCTTCTATCCGATACTACAATATTTGGAAGCATAAGAGAGGAAATCGTTCCACCTATTCTGTAAATATTACTTTAATACAGAAAGACTTGTTTGGGTTAATGAGGTTTTTATTATGGGTAGTAATCAAACGCCTATTGGTATATATATTGCTTGTATAATCACTGCTATTTCAAGATTAATATGTTAACATCGTATCAAGTTGGTAAACAGGCAATATACTAACTAATAGTTACCTATGTCCTTGAGCAATTCCGTAACGATAGATCATGTTTGCCATTTGAAAAGCAAACATCTATACATTCCATACGACCATGAAACTTAACTATCACTTTTTTGGAACGTACCTTCTTATTGTAAGGAATTCAAAATTTTTGGATGATATAAAAGCCTCTATTTTCCAATGCTACCAAGTATCAAGGTCATATGATTCTTATCCTCAGATAACTTTCAGCATGATACACAAATTTGTATGTTTTTTCATGCTAGTATGCAATAAATTATGTTACATTTATCGGAAAAAGGATCTCTAACTTCGTAATCGACTCTTATAAGATCATTGTTTTGACCATAACATTCTTGTTCAAAGCAATATCAAGTTCATTAGATAGCAAAAATTCAAAAATTTTATGGTAGAAACATTAGTAAAGGTATTTCAATATAAATTTGACATGTCTACATCTTCGGTTATGGTCATTACTAATTAGACAATGTCACGATATTATAGAAAATTACGTATCAATATAAAATCTTAACAAAATAAAAAATAGTCACAATACCGCATAAACAGTACGACCAGAACATTTTTACACATTAAGCAAAATCTTGACAACGTACCTCTTGTCTTCGTGTCCGACAGTTGAAACATTGAGAAATAAGACACTCCAATGATAGATTCCTTCATGAAGCATTTACAATATGCATGATTTCTATGTAGAAGAGAGTTTTCTTAAAACCTTGGTTATTTCACGTAGCCATAGATGTTGGGGGTCAGGGGCGAATCCATGTGTAATTTTCGAGTGCTTCGGCACCCACTAAACTTGACGTAGATTAGGTGCAATGGCTTGAGGTGTGACTTTCATGTCCAAGGTTTTGGGTTTGACTCCCTTCAGCACACACTACTTTATATAAATTTTTTTGAGCACCCACAACCTTGAAAACTTGGGTCCGCCACTGTGTTGGATTTTGAAACAAATAGCGTAAAAGGTGATCAACATAAGAGGAAAAAACCATAGAAGTTGTATAACTGATATTTTTTTACGTAAAATTATTTTACATAAGAAGTTGTATAAGTTTCAAATTTTAAAAATAGATGGAAGTTGGCAGTATATTAGGACTACTCATCTAGATAATTATTAAAATTTGAATTTAAAAAAAAAATAAAAACTGTAAATTCTGTTAAAATTTTCAATTTTTTTTAAAATGTTAAAAGCAAATTAAAAATAATAGTAACTAATAACTACTCTAACTATATTTTGTCCTAAACTACCAAGTGGCTTATTTTTGGGCTGCCACTTGGCTTAATATAGAGGCTTTGTCCTCTTTTTTTAATAATATATAGGTATAGATATGATCTTCTTTGTCCTTTCATCTTGATTTCATCACGAGAGAGGATTATCTAAGTCTATATAAGAAAACCACTGGTCCATTTCCAACCAATTAATGTGGTACTCTAATCAACTCCAACACCCCTTCATTCTCAGCCCCAACTGCAGCATGGATTGGGAGACCAAACTGGGAAGACCTGATGTTAATATCAAGTGAAAATATGACACTCGACCTAACTCAACTCTATAAGTTAACTTACGATGGGAGAATTGTCCAAGTCCTATAAACAAACCACTAGTTCATTCCCTCACCATTATAACAACATTGATATTTCTTACTATTTTGATACCAAACTAAGTTGTGTGAACACTCACCTATAAGACAAAATAACACATTTTGGGTTTCACTTGTCAATTCTTTAGACAACTTTTTAGTTAGAAATTATTTAGATCACTTTTATTTTTCATATAAAAAAGTGGTTAAATGTTATTTCTTCTATCCCAATTTATGTAGAATAGTTTATAGGATACCTATCATTTTCATGTTATTTATGTATCATTCTTCAAAAATACTTATTAAGGACTTGAACATTATTACTGAATGAGTGAGGTAATTATTCTCTGTAGAAGGTACAGGATCAGCATCAGTGCTCAAAACTATTTGCAAGTGTTGACACCTGATTTTTGCCCTCCACAACTAAATTTAATCCTAAGTTTCTTCAGTTTGTAATAGAATCAAAATATTTATTTCATCAAAATAAAAAAAATTAAAATATTTTCCGTACGTGATTTTGTCATTTTAAGTAGCGATTATATATTATCGTGTTCAATTATACGAGATTATATAATTTATTACTTAAATATTTATTTTACAAATATCGAATTTTAATTAAGGCTCACCTTGAAAATAAATTCAAATGATTAAAATCTTGATATAAATATAATTTATTCTCAAAAATATTTTATTTGGATAAATATGCATTTGATTTTATTAAATCAAGAAGCTCGGGATTAAAAGAAGCATTAATTCGTATCGAATTTCAATTTAATTTAGCAAATCTATTAGATTTGGCCATAATTGAAATCAAATTGGTCATAATTGCAACGCAATTCGTCAATATTTTTAAATTGGTCAAAATAAATAAATATGGCTAAATTTTAAATCTCAATTGGGGTTATATCTTAAATAACCCCAAAATTCTCAATAACTCTCATAACATCTATCCAATTCCCACCAAAAAATAAATTCAAATTGTACTACATTGTACTATTCCCCCAATTTTTTTATTTCCCAATTTTGAAATTCTAAAATTGTACTACATTGTACTATTTCTCCCCCACATTATCTTCCACCTCTCCTTATCTTCAATTTTTACATTCCAAAAACACCCCTAGATGTTTTTTCTCCCACGTTGGTGGATGACAAGAAATAAATCTCTATCCTTTCCTATAAATATTTTTCTCCCACATTGGTGGAGAAAATGATACGGGTCAAAGAGATATCTTAACACTAGGGGACATGAAGACGTGAGTGAAGACCCAAGCTTGTGGGGCTGCCCATCCAAGGAACAAGCTTTGAAGTGTAGAGAACAAGTCCCACACTCCAAAGTTCTTACTGTTCATCCGACCCTTTCCAAAGGCTTTTTAGTCATTTGAGCTAAGTTAACCTAGCTATAAATAGAACCTCATTAGGTCATTTTGGACAGATTTTTGATGATATTTGTAGCCTCTTTTGAGAGCCTCTTAGCAAGGTGGAATCCTTGGGCAAGGTGGAATCCTTGGGCAAGGTGGAATCCTTGTGTTGATGAATCACTTAGAAACAGAGATTGCTTGGGGATTCTAGTTTCCTTGAGGTCACGTAAGAGATAGGTTTAGGTTGAGTGTGATATTAAAGGTCCTAAAGTGGAATAATATTTTGGGCTATTAATATTACCTCTTCATTGGTCTATCTATCTATTCTTTTATCTTATTACACTTTGTATGTTTGTAGTGGACTATTTTTGTGTCTTGTTGAATCCGAAAGTTGTCTTCCTGTGTTCATCTTGTTCATCACGTGTTGTTTCTATTTTTTGTGTGTTATACTCTTGATATCACTTCCTTTCTTGTCCTTCTTGCGAATCTGAGAGATGTCCTCAAAAGGGTCCATAGTTCTTGAACTAGTGGACTGATTTTGGTATTTGTGTTGTTGTGTTCTTGGGGAGTTTGGTATCAAAAGGAGTGTTGTTGTTGTTATTCTTGGTGAATGTTGTTGCTGTTCTTGAAGTTCTTCACAACCTTCATCTCTTGTTAAAACCGAAGACACAACACTAAAGAGACTTGGTCGTTTGTTGTTGTGGATTGGAGTTGGCCGTTGGAATTGTTGTTCTTCTTGAAGATTGTTGTTATTGTTCTTGGTGTGGTTGTTGGTGTTCTTTAAGTTCTTGACCTTCCTTCATATATTGTTAGAATATAAAGTGAATGATAGATCCTAAAAGGTGAAGGAAAGAGGTGTAAGTAATTGTTAGTCTTGAAAGACCCCCAACCACCAAAAGACTTTACATCACTTCTCAACCACTTTCCCATGAAACAAGGGTCTATATATTAAGGAAAAATACTACAAAAGTCAAGTCTTGAAATTTTAAACTTGAAAAAAAGGCTCCAATACTTATTCTTCCATCCTTAAAACAAATTCCACCAATCTAAATTAAAATTGGTCCAGACTTGGACTTTGGAAAATAAAAATTGTAGAAACCGCAATCAATACGTGGCTGCCACATCATCAAGTTGTTGTTCATGCATCAAAATCTGGGGTCAAATTTCAGATTTCTTAGTTTCCTTTTGTTGTTCCTTAGTTTCAATTTCGTTGGTTCCACTACTAATTGGCAAACTAGTACTCATTTACTAGATTGTTAGTTAGTCTTTGTGTTCGTTCATTCGTGTTAAGCGTTTGTTGTGTTCTTTTCTATTTTGTGAATTCATTGTGTCTTGTTGGTTCAAGTACGTAGACAAATTTTCTTTTGAGTCAGCTCAAACGAGAATCTATTTCGGGCAAAGATAGACTCATTCCTCAATTACTCAAGAAGTACAAGCCGGCTTTCAACACTTGTGAAACAAAGTGTGAGGTAAAAATCGAGAGTGATAGTGTGGTGGGACATTTTTGAGCTAACATGTTTGTTTTTTTGTTGTTCATTGTTGTCTTTTCTTTTAGGTACCATGGCTTCCACCAATCTCGATGCCACGTTTGACCGCATCACCGACTATATTGAAGAAATGAAATGACATGTGGAAAGGTTACGCTAATTGCTACCTAAACTTATCCCACAAAATTCAACTTTCCTTGTTAAAACACCTTGTGACAAGAGCTAATGATACGAGAATGAAAATGAAAACATGAAATACACTCCAAATAGTCCACAAATCATAACAAACCATGGACTAAATAGAGACCTCTCTCAGATTCGCTATGACTACACAATAACGAGATAGAAAGGGGTGTTTTCAACACCAAATCAGCCAACCCAGACTATGATTAACAACAAGAACATGAAGAACAAGGTCAACTTAACAATGGGAATAACAACAACAACACAAACGAGTACAATACGAGATACAAACATTACAAGATTGTAAGAATAGAAATCATAGATAGAGTGACATACACTATCTCATGAACTAAGAACCTAAGTGTATTCAAGCACCTAGAACCTTAATACAATGATAATAGGAGTACCTACTCTCTTTAGTGAGCACAAGATAGACCTCAACCTCCTTTAGCACCCAATGTTCTAAGCAAGAATGCAACACTAGTGATTTCACCCTAGTACCACTCTAGTTACAAGTTTTGGATTTGTTCCTCAATGAGAGAGGACTGGTCTTTCAACGTTATACAACATTCATTATCATACAAGTCTAATGAATAAGTTTCTATTTATAGATATTACAAAAATAGTATGAAATGTCCATAATACCTGATGATAGGTGAATTTACACGCCTATATCAATATATTTTGCCCATATTTTAGCCTAGTTTTGAGAACAAATTATATATTTCATGCACTTTTAGTCCTTTTTCCTGTAAATGAGCTAACGAACATGATTAGTAAAGTTTCAGGTATAAATGATGCAAAATTCAGCATTTTATGGCTTACTTGACGCAAAAGAAAGCTCACGAAGAAAGGAAAAGGAGTGTACACGCCTAAGGACCAAAACTGCTGCATGGAAAATCTATCTCGGGCTAAAACAGCATTTCTGAAGACTTTGGGGACTTACAGACACATAGCTGGATTTGGACAATGATACATTAACCTAGTACAATTGGGTTATGTATTTCATTAGTTTATTTGGATTATGATAATGTTACATTAACCTAGTACATTTGGGATAAGTATTCCATTAGCCTAGTAGGATTTGGTTATTTGTTTCATTAGCATAGTAGGAGCAGGATATGGGTATTATAAATACCCTATCATGCTAGAGATTTTTATTCATTCCTCTCTTAACAATTCATCTTCTAATATACTCTTATAATCTTTCCATTAATTCTATTTTTCTTCTTCTATTCATCTATTCTTATTTACCGCAACAAGAGAATTGTTACTTTTGCCTTGGAATTCATACCACACGCCTACCACCTAAGCTACACGAAAATTACTCAATCTTGTGGTATAACAACAATGTCAATCGTGATCTCCTTCGCATTCATGGGTAACTAAACTTCTCTGTTGGGGTTATGGAAGCCGAATGAGTTACTATCTATTGCTGTGAGTTTGTGAGTTCGCGACACGTATACTGCTTATATCATTATTCTCTTCATCTTAATCTACATTCTTTGCGGTTGCAAACGCAAGAATACGCCAGTCTAACAAATAACTTGTTCGAAAGAAAGGTTATTTGTCTGGAAAAGAGATAGTGTCAAGGTAGTAGGACACCCTTTCGTACTAAAAAGCTAGTGCCGTAACTGGACTAACCTCTTGGAGAATTCATACCGTTAGACACGCTTTAAGCTCAAAAGAGTTAAAGTGAAATAGTCCTTGTTGAGGTCGAAAGACGCTTGGATTTACCATCGAATACAATTCTCTATAAGCAGTTGCATGTCAAAACTCTACACACTCATAGCCAATAGAGACGTATACCTCAGAAGGTGGAGATAACTCCAATGCTTCAATTCTCATTGTTTACAACTTACATAACAATCTTTCTCTTTTTACTTTGCTATTTTCAGCTTTTACTTTATTGTTTTACACATTACAATCCCCCCTTCTTACGAGACTTGCACCAAAAGTTTAGTAATTTTGCTTACTTGTTGGCCAAGCTATTCCCTGTGGGATCGATACCCAACCCAGGTTGGGTTCTATATTTGCTAACAACCGCTTTACACTCCTAAGAGAGCTGTAGATTGAGCGTTATCAAAAATTGGCGCCGTTGCCGGGGAATACGAGTGTCAATCAAGTTCGTGATAATTACTAGACCCTTTGGTCAAAGATTCTCGTACTTTTACGTTTAGTTTTTTTTTTTTTTATTGCAGGTTTTTACTTTAGTGCATGCCCCATACTAGAAGTTTTGGTCAACCGTTATTACCAATCAATCCTGAACCACAACGAATTAGAAGAATGGAAGCACAAGCTGAAATCAACAGGATGGCTGCTCAACACGAGCAAGCAAGATTAGATGCTCTTGCCGCTGCTCAAGTCCAACAACAAAACATTGATAATCCTGGGCGAGCAACAAATCCTGACGATGAAGATTTAGGTGATGACGAGTTGATAAACCCAAGGCATGTTGCTGAAACTACAACACCTGCCAACAGAAGAGGTCGACAAGCTCGGTATAGGTATGATCGCCAACCTTTGCAGCCAGCTTTTGACGATGATGATGATGATCTTGATGGTGCCGGAGCCACTGGAGCTATAATCCCAGCACCATTAGCGCCCGGAGCCAAGTTCAACATCACAAGCACCGTGATTCAGTTATTGCAACTCAAGGGATTATTTGGTGGACTAGCAGGCGACGATCCGAATATGCATCTCATCAACTTTATTTCTACATGCAAGTCCTTTGACAATCCTGGTGTTGGTCAGAATGCTATTCGATTACGTCTATTTCCATTGTCTTTGTCTGGGGAGGCAACACTATGGTTGAATGGGCTGACTCCTGATTCAATTACAAATTGGAGGCAATTGAGAGACGCTTTCCTAGAAAGATTCTTTCCGCCATCCAAAAGAGCACAATTGAGAGATGAAATCAGCAACTTCCGCTAGCTTCCCACTGAAGCTCTTCATGAAACATGGGAGAGGTTCAAGAAAAAGCTAGCGAGATGCCCAAACCATCACATGACTAATGTTCACCTAATGGAGATCTTGTATAGAGCCTTGAATTCAATAACTAAACCAGTGGTGGATAATGCAGCTGGAGGTTCTTTCATGGACCTCACCTTTGGTCAAGCAAGCAATATGCTAGATCGCATGACGAAACAAAGTAGAGCTTGGCATACCAGGGATTCTGAGGTAGCAAGCCCCACTTTATCTATTGGCATGACTGCAGACCAAAGAAGAAGAGAAGAAAAACGTGATCAAGACATGGCGCACATGAAAACACAAATGGATCTTCTGATAAAGCATTTATTATCAGGGAAGACCGAAAAAGTGAAAGATGTGACGCTAAAAGGAAGAGACGAATCTGATTCTGAAGAGGAGGCCAACTACTTGAACAATCAGGGGGGTTTTCATGGGAATGCCCAAGGAAACCAAGGTCGGAACTATTATGATAAATCTGGAAGCAAAGACCAAGGTAGTTGGAAGAAAAACAATGAAAAGAGTGGTTTGTACGTTCCCCCCGGTAGACGTGATACCACCACATCTAATTCTGGAAGTATGGAAGACATGATGGCTAAGTTATTGAAAGGAGTGGAAGCAACGAGCGCGGGAGTTACGGAGGTGATTAATTATTTGTCCTCCATGAAGCAATTAGTTGATTCTCATTCCACTTATATCAAGCAAATAGAGCAGCAATTGAGCCAACTTTCAGCAGCATTCAATCAAAGAAAGGCTGGCACCTTACCGAGCGATACTGTGCAAAACCCAAGGAATGATGGGTCATGCATGGCCATCACTACCAGAAGTGGTAAGGTGCTGGAAACTTTAGCAAAAGACAAGCAAGTGGTTGACGAAGTTGCGGATAAGGATAACAACGCGAAACGTGAGGAGTCCGCGGATGACGTTACTAACGTCACTCCCAACGACGTGCAAACTGAAAAAGTGGAAAAACGGAAGCAAGAGGAGAAGAAAGCCACGTAGAGAACACTTCCATACCCACCACCACCTTTTCCCCAAAGATTGAAGAAGGTGGCGGATGACACTAAGTTCAGCAAATTTATGACTATGTTGAAGCAGCTGACCATCAATGTTCCATTAGTGGAGGCACTTGAACAAATGCCTGGGTATGCGAAGTTTATGAAAGATATTTTGACAAAGAAAAGGGCAGCAAGTTATGAGCTGAAGGATGATGTACATCATTGTAGTGCAATTGCTACCCGATCGATAGTTTAGAAGAAGGCCGACCCCGGAGCTTTCACTATTCCTTGCACCGTCGGATCTTTGAACTTTGCCAAAGCACTATGTGACTTAGGAGCCAACATCAACTTGATGCCATTATCGATCTACAAGAAGTTGGGGTTATGAGATCCTACACCAACTAATATGAGGCTTGTCATGGCGGATAGGTCGGTAAAACGACCTGTTGGTATTCTATGTGACGTATTGGTAAAGTTTTCTTCATTCATCTTTCCGGCAGACTTTGTTATTTTGGATTGTGAAGCAGACTCAGAAGTTCCCATAATCTTGGGGCGCCCTTTCCTTGCTACAAGAAGTGTGCTCATTGATTTAAGGGCTAATGAACTTTCATTCCGAATAAATGACGAAGTTGTTCGTTTTGATGTTTGCAAATCAATGAAGCAACCCAAAGATCTGAGTGTATTTTCTGTGGCTGATGTTGTCTTTGATGATGAGAAAGAACGACTTGAAGAAGAGCAAATTCTTGATGATCCTTTGGAGGTTTTGCTCATGAAAGGAGAGAATGAGGATGCTGAAATTTCTAAAGAAGCTATTTGTGCTCTATCAGGATTAGGGACATATCGCTATACTCCCAAGAAGCTGGATCTTGATCTCAAGAATCGACCCACACCACCAGCTAAGCCATCTATTGAAGAACCAGCCACACTAGAATTGAAGAAGCTGCCAAGCCATTTGAAGTACGCATTCTTAGGAAGCGGAAACACTCTTCCAGTCATAGTGGCAGCCGATTTGGGTGAGCAACAAGTTGCAGCTCTTATTGCTATCTTACGCAAGTATATTAGAGCTATTGGATGGACCATTGCGGATATTATTGGTATTCCACCTGGGATTTGCACACATAAAATTCAGCTTCATGAAAAGTGCACACCCACCATTGAACATCAAAGGCGTCTAAACCCACCTATGCAAGAGGTGGTAAAGAAAGAAATTATCAAGTGGTTAGACGCAGGAGTTGTATATCCTATCTCTGATAGTACATGGGTAAGCCCAGTACAATGTGTTCCCAAGAAAGGAGGTATGACGGTGGTCGCAAATGCAAAGAATGAGCTTATTCCACTCAGGCCCATTACTGGATGGAGAGTATGCATGGACTACCACAAGCTGAATTCTTGGACGCTCAAAGATCACTTCCCAATGCCATTTATGGACCAAATGCTAGATCGATTAGCGGGGAAAGGATGGTTTTGCTTCTTGGATGGTTATTCAGGCTATAATCAGATTGGTATTGCACCCGAAGACCAAGAGAAGAAAACATTTACATGCCCATATGGTACGTTTGCCTTCAAACATATGCCATTCGGGTTATGTAACGCACCAGCCACCTTTCAACGTTGTATGATGTCTATTTTATCTGATATGGTTGAAGACACTTTGGAGGTATTTATGGATGACTTTTCAGTTATTGGTGAGTCTTTTGAAGCGTGTTTGGCAAACTTGAGCATGGCATTGCAAAGATGTGTAGAGTTCAACCTTGTGCTGAATTGGGAGAAGTGCCACTTCATGGTAAAAGAAGGAATCGTTCTTGGGCACAAGATCTCCGAAAGAGGAATAGAGGTTAATCGAGCAAAAATTGAGGTTATTGAGAAGCTACCGCCTCCAATTTCGGTGAAGGGAGTTCGTAGTTTTCTTGGCCATGCTGGGTTCTATCGTAGATTCATCAAAGACTTCTCCAAAATTACTAGTCCATTATGCAAATTATTGGAGAAAGATGCGAAGTTTGACTTCAATAACGATTGCTTGGAGGCATTCGAATGCCTTAAAGGAAAACTCATTGAAGCCCCTATCATGGTAGCACCAGATTGGTCTCTCCCGTTCGAAGTCATGTGTGATGCTAGTGGTGTAGTTGTTGGTGTTGTTCTTGGTCAGAGAAAGGAGAAATTATTTCATCCTATCTACTATGCGAGTAAGGTCCTGAATGAAGCCCAAAGGAACTACACTGTTACTGAACAAGAGCTCCTAGCGGTTGTGTTTGCGTTTGAGAAGTTTCGTGCCTATCTGTTGGGTACTAAGGTGATCGTTCATACAGACCATGCAGCTCTTAGGTATCTAATGACGAAGAAGGATGCAAAACCAAGGTTGATTAGATGGGTATTGCTGCTGCAAGAGTTTGATTTCGAAGTGAAAGATAGAAGAGGTTGCGAGAACCAAGTGGCTGATCACCTATCTAGACTCGAGAATGAGCATGTGGCGCAACCTGAAATTCAGATTGATGATGCATTCCCGGATGAGGAGATATTAGCGACAACAATGGAGAAATTACCATGGTATGCCGACTTTGCAAATTTCGTGGTAAGTAATGTGCTACCTGCCAATTTATCTTACCATCAAAGGAGGAAGTTCATGCATGACGTTCAGCACTACTATTGGGATGAACCTTATTTGTTTCGAAGATGCGCTGATGGTATCATTCGATGATGTATATCCCACGAAGAAGTGCCCACCATATTGGAAGCATGCCACACATCCCAAGTTGGAGGACATCATGCAGGCAATCGAACGGCAAGAAAGGTATTGCAAAGTGGTTATTATTGGCCTTCGATATTTAGAGATGCATACGACTATGTTAGAAGGTGTGACCAATGCCAGCGTCAAGGTGCTATCTCAAAACACCATGAAATGCCCATGTCCAAAATTCTTGAGGTAGAACTCTTTGATGTGTGGGGTATTGACTTCATGGGACCATTCGTGAATTCGTTTGGAATGAAGTACATCTTGGTTGCTGTAGATTATGTTTCAAAATGGGTGGAAGCTGTAGCTTTGGACGACAATGAAGGGAAGCGTGTTGTAGCGTTCTTAAAGAAGAATATCTTCTCTCGCTTTGGAGTACCACGTACTATCATAAGTGATGGAGGATCTCACTTTTGCAACAAGCTATTCAAATCTGTATTGGCCAAGTATGGTGTCAAGCAACACAAGGTAGCTATGCCCTATCATCCCCAAACTAGTGGACAAGTAGAGGTTTTCAATCGAGAGATCAAGCAAATCCTTGCCAAGACGGTTAATGAAAATAGGAAGGATTGGTCTCGAAAGCTAGATGATGCACTATGGGCGTATAGGACTGCATTCAAAACACCCATTGGTATGTCACCTTATCAACTAGTTTATGGAAAGGCTTGTCATCTACCCATCGAGCTTGAACACAAGGCATTGTGGGCATTGAAGCAATTGAATTTGAATTGGGATGATATGAAGAATCTGAGGTTGGAACAGCTGAACGAACTAGATGAATTCCATCTCCATGCATATGAAAGGTCAGACCTATACAAGGAGCGGATGAAGAAGTATCATGATCAGCGGATTGTTCGACGAAACTTCGAAAAGGGTGATATGGTACTACTCTTCAATTCCAGATTAAAACTCTTCCCAGGTAAGTTAAAATCTAAGTGGTCTGGTCCATTTAAAGTTATCCAAGTCTACTCGTCTGGAGTAGTCGAATTGGAAGACAATAATGGTGTTATCTTCAAAGTGAATGGCCAACGTGTTAAGCCTTATATCGGTCCTCTTGACTCGATGAATGACATGGCCATCACTTATCTCGACAAAGTCTAAGTACTCGAGTTTACTATGTCGAGCCACGACAATAAATAAGGCGCTAGATGGGAGGCAACCCATCGTTTTATCGTTTTATCATTTATCATTTTTCCTTTCATTCTAGTACTTGTTTTGTTTTGCTAAATGAAAAATCCAAAAATAAGAGTCGTGCCACGACCAAAACTAAGGCGCTTGGTGGGAGGCAACCCATCGTACTAATCGTTTTCGTTTGGTTTTGAGCAAAAATAGGTGCAAGAAGTATTCAACGAGGAGATTGATTTCAATTGACGATTTGGACGCATTGTATGGTAAAGTTGGCAAGTTAGGAATAGTGATGCATAAGGCTATGGATTGAGCATCTCTCATGCCCAAATAGGCATCGAGGAAGGCTAGGCCTTGGAAAAACTAGGCCACAAACGATACACAACCTATCCTATAGCCTAAGGTCTCGGAATCTAGTGTGCTATACACTATGCGCCGCCTATTCCTAAGTGTGCTTTTGACTATGAGCCGCCTATGCTATGGCATTTGGTCTCAGTATCTCATATGCCATAGACTATGCAGCGCATATGTCTACAAATGCCATAGACAATGCGCCGCATATGTCATGTCTATGCCAAGCATTATGCGCCGCATATGTGGGATTTTTGTCTCCAAAACCGATTGTAAATGGGTCATAACCCGACCCATTCTCTTCCTATATAAAGGGGACTTAGTTTTACAACACAACCACACTAAAAATTGACCTAAGGGCGCCGCATATACATCCAAATCCTCTCAAAATTTTCTTCTTTTGCTCTTCCAATTCACAAAACCATCCCCACAAGCTTCAAGCAAGTAAGTTCTCTCTTATTCTTCATTTATTTCTCGTAAGTACTACGTTGCTATGTCTAGTATGAATTGCTAAATCGTATAAGATTGTTGGTGATGTTTATGTGTTTGGATAGTTGATACAAAATCATGTGAGTGACCATATACGTAGGAAAATCTTGACTTGTGTCCGACTTGAATTTGGTTTCAATAGCATTGTTATGATATTTACGGAATTACTATGGCTATGAACATTGCTTAAGATTGTTGTTTGGATACTTACATGTTAGACTATCCCGGCCATCGGGATAAGACTTATAGTGCCTACCGGCATAAGAGGTTGTGATTGTTGTAAGAATAACTATTCCATGTGGTAACCCCTATGTAGTAGTGTTGTTATATCTACCATGAAAGTAGTCCAATGGCTGCAAGTAAGTGATGCATTGCTGATTTTCTTGTCGGAATACAATCCTAAAACGTATGTCGACGAAATCTGAGTACTCGACCACTTTCACTTCACTGATTTGTGTTAACAAAACTAAGTGTGGGGTGGTACCCCTAATGCTTGTTTATATATTGTATCGATTGAGATTGTGCTGCCACTAACACTATTTCTAGTATCAGGTACAATGGCACCTAAAGCAAGGCAAGGCAAGGAGAAGGCTACCACTTCCCAAAAGGGCAAAAAGAGAGGTCGCAAGGACCAAGGAGAATCATCCACAGCACAACTACCCCGCAGAATGTTTAGAATAAAATGTGTTCTTGAGGAGGAAGCCACAGAATAGTACAGGAACAACAAAGAACGAAAATATGTTCACGTAGACTTGATCAACAAGGAAACCTTAGCAAAGAAGGAGCCGTGTATGTTGGCAAAAATAATGGCATTAAAGCTGGATTTCATCTTCCGCGACATGGGAGAATGCAACCTTGATTTAACAAGAGAGTTTTATGCCAATTGGTCGCCGAACACAACAGGCAATGAAGTCAAAATTCGGGGCCAAGTGTTACAGCTTACCGCGGATTGGATCAACTCTTTTCTTGGCTTACCTTCGGTCGACACAGCACCATTCCAAGAGCTGTACAGTAGGCCTCCTTATAGAGAAATACGACACACACTTTGTGGAAGCAGATCGATGGCAAGGTGGGGCAGACATAAAGAAACCGGCCGACACAACACCTTCCCCTATGCTCCACTAAATAGGGAAGCAAGAATCTGGATGCGCATTGTCAACTCATGCCTTATTCCTGGGACTCAATACACCAAGATATCAAGAGATAGAGTTTGTTTGGTCTATGCTTTGATGACGAATGTCCCTATCAACTTTGGGGCAATAATTCAATCTACCATGAGGAAAGCCAGATTCCACAAAAGGTCCCACTTCACATTTGGAAATTTGTTGACAGCAATCTTGCGGAAGGAGGATATCGAAGAGGAACCAGCTGACCACAAACTCCCATATAACCCAAAGAAGGTTGACCTCACCAAGGTCGAAGATGCTGAAACAACTCATGGTGTCAACCTTACTACTACGGAGAGACATCCTCGTGATGAGAGTTTCTTCCGTCATCTCTATGGCATGACACGATTCACTATGATGAGTGGTGGACGTGTTCCAACTGCTGAAGAGCTCCAACAGCTGGACCACGACTACCCAATGAACATGCATGCACGGGAGATGTGTGGAGTGGGCGCATACTTTGAGGAACCTCTAGAGGATGATGTGCCGACTGATGACGATCGACGCTTGCCTGATTCTGACGAGGAGGAGAACTCTGACGACGACTCTTATGATGATTCAGACGAAGGGGGTATGACCCCCGACATTGAGGAAGAGTCCGACTAACCAGGTTCTTCGTATTTATTTTCCACTGAGGGTAGTGTCCCGTTTAAGTGTGGGGTGGCGGTATCGCATACTATACTTCTCTGTTTGCACCTATGTTTGTTTGTTTACTTTTTTTTTTTAAGTTTTTTATTTGAGTTCGTTTTTTTTGTTTTTTTAAGTTTTTTTAGGAGTAAATTTTTTCTAGCTTCGCATGAAATTATTTTGACAGGCAGCATAAGATTATAACAAGAGTATGTGTTACAATTGTGACTATTAAGACATTTAGACTCTAGTTGTGACTCATTATGTGATATTTTGTGGTTCAATTCCTTCACTTGTTGGGTCGAGAGTCTATATTACTTCCAATCAAGTCGACCATGTGCCTTGTGTGTGTGAGATTAATAGTATCTTCTATGTATGTGGCTGATGCTAGAACTTACCTGGTATGTATGCAAAGCAAAAATAAGGAGTGTAAGTTTAGGATATGATTTAGGCATTTCTTTGGCAACCTATATTTGTTTACCTTCAGTTTTACCTACCCATGAACATCATCCTAGTTAAACCCTTTTGAGCCTTTAGCCTATTTCTTTGACAACCTTTCATGCAAGCCTAATCCATTTTCTTTCAAGACCGTAATTTGATCCAAATTCCTAAGTTATTTAAAGTGAAAAAGTCATGTGACAACATAAGAGGAAATTGGGTGAGTATAATGCTATAAATTGTAATGGTGCTTGAATGTGTTATGAAAAAGAAAGTGCTATCATAAGAGGTATGTTATGAAAAGAAAAAGGAAAAGAAAGCTGAAAAGTGAGTTATGCTTAAAATTGAAAAACAAAAGAGGAGAACAAGGGTGGTAGAATAAAAGAAAGAAGAAAGGTTGAAAGAAAAAAGTGTCAATGATACAAAGTGATGTATTAAAGCGCTTAGGAACCTAGTCACTATTCTTGGCCAAAATAGTCCTACCCGTCCCTTAGCCTACATTACAACCATCAAAAGACCTACTTGATCCTAATCTTAACATTCTGACATTTAGTGGAGTAGTACACTAAGGGCAAGCCTATGGTCATCAGTTGCTGCATACGAATTCTTTGTGAGAGCGAGAGCAAGGATATTTTGATACCCATGTTTGAAAAATATGCTACACTTGTGAGTGACTATGGGTAATATATTGTGAGACACACATGGTTGATGAGTTTTGGATAGTTGTGTATGATTCTTTGTGCCTTGACTTTTGAATATGAGTTAACCACCATCACGAGTCTATGCTAGAGGTTAAATGGTTTCTACTAATGATCGAAAAACTACTCTTTGTTGATAATTGTTGTGCTTGTCTTGACGAATGTTTTGTGTTGCTGTGAAACCCTAAGTTGATGTTTAGAGGGACATGATATTTTGTTCGAGGACGAACAAAGCTGCAAGTGTGGGGTGTTGATGATAGGCGAATTTACACGCCTATATCAATATATTTTGCCCATATTTTAGCCTAGTTTTGAGAACAAATTATATATTTCATGCACTTTTAGTCCTTTTTCCTGTAAATGAGCTAACGAACATGATTAGTAAAGTTTCAGGTATAAATGATGCAAAATTCAGCATTTTATGGCTTACTTGACGCAAAAGAAAGCTCACGAAGAAAGGAAAAGGAGTGTACACGCCTAAGGACCAAAACTGCTGCATGGAAAATCTATCCCGGGCTAAAACAGCATTTCTGAAGACTTTGGGGACTTACAGACACATAGCTGGATTTGGACAATGATACATTAACCTAGTACAATTGGGTTATGTATTTCATTAGTTTATTTGGATTATGATAATGTTACATTAACCTAGTACATTTGGGATAAGTATTCCATTAGCCTAGTAGGATTTGGTTATTTGTTTCATTAGCATAGTAGGAGTAGGATATGGGTATTATAAATACCCTATCATGCTAGAGATTTCTATTCATTCCTCTCTTAACAATTCATCTTCTAATCTACTCTTCTAATCTTTCCATTAATTCTATTTTTCTTCTTCTATTCATCTATTCTTATTTACCGCAACAAGAGAATTGTTACTTTTGCCTTGGAATTCACGCCACACGCCTACCACCTAAGCTACACGAAAATTACTCAATCTTGTGGTATAACAACAATGTCAATCGTGATCTCCTTCGCATTCATGGGTAACTAAACTTCTCTGTTGGGGTTATGGAAGCCGAATGAGTTACTATCTATTGCTGTGAGTTTGTGAGTTCGCGACACGTATACTACTTATATCATTATTCTCTTCATCTTAATCTACATTCTTTGCGGTTGCAAACGCAAGAATACGCCAGTCTAACATTTAACTTGTTTGAAAGAAAGGTTATTTGTATGGAAAAGAGATAGTGTCAAGGTAGTAGGACACCCTTTCCTACTAAAAAGCTAGTGTCGTAACTGGACTAACCTCTTGGAGAATTTGTACCGTTAGACACGCTTTAAGCTCGAAAGAGTTAAAGTGAAATAGTCCTTGTTGAGGTCGAAAGACGCTTGGATTTACCATCGAATACAATTCTCTATAAGCAGTTGCATGTCAAAACTCTACAGACTCAAAGCCAATAGAGACGTATACCTCAGAAGGTGGACATAACCCCAACGCTTCAATTCTCATTGTTTACAACTTACATAACAAACTTTCTCTTTTTACTTTGCTATTTTCAGCTTTTACTTTATTGTTTTACACATTACAATCCCCCCTTCTTACGAGACTTGCACCAAAAGTTTAGTAATTTTGCTTACTTGTTGGCCAAGCTATTCCCTGTGGGATCGACACCCAACCCAGGTTGGGTTCTATATTTGCTAACGACCGCTTTACACTCCTAAGAGAGCTGTAGATTGAGCGTTATCAATACCCTCTCAAGGGTGAGGTGCCCATCAAGTGCAAGAAGTGGGCTGATTTTGGTGTGTTTAGGCCCTCTTTTACACTTCACTTGTGTACTTCCTTAGACGGATTCATTATTCACTCGTTCACATCCATCCTCGTGGTCATACTTGCATCATCCTCCCCTTCTTGAAAAGGATTCGACCTCAAATCCTTACCTCGTAAAATCAAGAGAAGACAACAAACACACATCCTCAACATATGAGGGGGTAGGGTTAGAAAAATACACACATGACATTCCATGCCAAGGGGGGGAACAAACTTGGAGTATATCCACAGGTCCTTTGTGTTGAACATAAAAATCTTAGTACAAAAGACACAAAGGAAGCAGTCATCATCCATAAAAAGATATAAGGAAGAACTTTGTCTTCCTTTATTAGCACCTACAACAAAACATTGCTTGTCATCTTGACCAAGAATTAAGTGGGGAGTGTAGAGATTTCCACATTCCAAGAGGGTGCCAAGATCAAATAAAAAAATTAGCCAAGGGCCTAAGATGAGGTTATCCCTTCATTCCCCTAGAATGTCACTCCCACATTCATACACAAAAGTATTTTCATACACATAGTCTCTATGAACAAAACCAATTGTAATGTTTTTACCACACAAGATGTTCAAAGAGTCATGTGCATTATCAAGATCAAATCTATAGACATCATCACTAACTTGAGAATTTTTAAGCACACTATCACACGCTCAAGTAGTGAACTACATTTAAGAGTAAATTGATCATCATGCACACCAAGAGTACTTATTTCCAAGACTACACATTCTTCGCCCATAAGAGTACTCTCATCTTCCAAGAAGAGATTTCCATCTTTAGGAGGAATGTTGTCACACCATAGTGGGTTAGCATATCGGCTATAGCCTTCAAGGAAAGCTATACTATCATTTTCACCACTAGGTTCATTAGGAGTGTTTATATTATCTTCAAACAAAACATTAAACCTAAAGAGAGCATGATCTATCTCATGGACAAATTTGAAACTTGCAAGTGCTTCGCTCTCTATGAGGGTGTGTGTTGGTCCCGAGACTTGGTGTGTGCAATTGAAGTGTAGAATAGGTCCACAACATACCAAAAATCAGTCCACTCTTACACTTGAGTGGCACCTCACCCTTGAGGGGTATTATGGACACTTTGTAATAACTATATAAGGAACATGTTCGTGTTTTATTATAGTCAGTTGTTGAATGTTAATGTAAGAACATAAAAAACATCTCCCTAGAGAGAGATACTCCCTAGTCCGAAACTAGGACATGAGCAAGTGTTGAATCACTTGTGAATGTGTATTGCTTGAAAACGTTGGCGCTTGAGAGGTGGATTCTGATCTTGTGTCTTCGTAAGGGTGTGTTGTTGCTATTGTAAGTCCTAGGGTTCATTAGATTTAATATATCTTTGGGTTCCTAATATTGTAATATTTTATGTGTCACTTTCTATCTTTATATTTCATGTCTTAGTTTGTGTTGTCTAGTGAACCCGTTGGTTCTTGTTATGTCTTGTAATCTTGTAATGTAATATTGTTGTTATCCTAGTTTTGTTATTCTTACTATAATGTTGTTTATCCCTTGTTATTGTTAGTCATTTACACCTTGTTTCTTCTTGTTGTTGGAGCCAAGAATTGCATCTGTGTTACTCTCGGGTTTCCCTTTGTTTGTGGACGGTATTTGGCTTCTTTTTTAAACGGCCCAAGTTTGTATTGTATCATTTGGTATCAAAGCATGGATTGATCTTGTTCCTAAAAGATCAATATTGGGCTTGTTAGTTGAAAAATAAAAAAAAATTGTTGAAAACTAAAAAATCCAGAAAAAAAGAGCAATATGTCTGTGTTCTGTTCTTGGTCGAAATCTATATTATTATTGTGTCTTGTCTGATATTTTTACTTTTATTTGTTGTCTCTAAGTGTTAGTTTTATTCCTCACTAACACATTGATTTTATATCTTGATTTGAGCTTACATTTGTTGTAGTTTTCACCTTGGCCTTATGATGTTATTGTTGTTCTAAGCTTGTCCTTGTGATGTTATTGTTGTTCTAAGCTTGGCCTTGTGTTGTTTTTGAGGAGAAGTGACTTAAAAACAATTTTGTTGAAGTTGTTGTAGCTTGGCCGTGAGTTGGTGTCCAAAAATTATTGTGGATTTAAGCTTGGAAGTTGGATGTTGGTTGTTCTTGAAGTTTGATGTTATTCTTGGGGAATGTTGTTGTAGTTCTTGATTTTCTTCACAATCTCTGTGTCTTGTTAAAATAAAGTGTTTATTTGATCCATAAAGGTGAAGGAAAAAGAGGTGCCACTTGTAAATCTTGAAAGACACTACAACCACCAAAGACTTTATCGACCATTTTCCAACAACTTTCCTTGAAACAAGGGACCTTGTCTTGTGGGACTAGTAAAGTTAAATCTTACCTTTTGAGTTTGAAAGGTTTAAAGGTTACAATACTTTAATTTCCTCCAATATCAAGTCATCCATTACAAAAATTATGTAAAGATTAAGACTTCAAGTGATGAATAAATTGTGTAGGCCATGACCAATTGTAAACTACCACATCACTATATATACTGTTCACATAACAAATTTTAGGCTCAAATTTTGATCTTGTAGTTTCAATTTGTTGTTATTTAGTTTCGTTTGTTGATTCCAATACTAATTTACAAACTAGTGACCATTACTAGATTGTGAATTAGTTTTTAAAACCGTTCTTCGTGTCTACATTCCTTTGTGTGTCTTAGTTTTTTTTTTTGAGTCGTTCTAAACGTTTGGTTCACATCTCAACACCTCCAGAGTACAAGCAAGCTTTCAACACTTGTGAGGTTAAGTGTAAGGAATCCAAAAGGCAAGGAAATAAAGAGAGAGTGTAAGGACTTTTCTTGTACAACTAATTTGTTTGTGTTTTCATCGGTAACTTCTTGCTACAATGGATAAAAATGTTCCTAGTGCTATCTTGGCTAGGGTTGAAATTCAATTGGGCAGAATAAGATCGAAGGCAATACTCAAAATGGAGAGGAAGCTAAGGTGATAAATGAAGATGTTGGCCGAGACTTGTTGTTATTGAGCACTCGAATTCTTCATGTTTTGTAGGCTGTTTTGGGTAGTTCTTTTGAAGTGTCCAACTGAACTAGATGAAGCCGTGAATTTGTGGGCAAATTCCTCTCAGGATAGAGAGGATGATACAAGAATAATCACAGATATAGACTTATGAGGGTGTGCGTTGGTCCCGAGACTTGGTGTTTGCAATTGAAGTGTAAAAGAGGTCCAAAACACACCAAAAATCAGTCCACTCTTTGTAAGACCCCAAAAATTTTCCGTTTCGTTAAAGCCAGCGAAATGAGTCAAGTTGATCTTAACACTTAGAAATTTTATAAATTGCTCCCACACTTAGTCATTTTCTAGCCTTGAATCTTTGTTGAATTATTTCATGACCTTCCCGACCTTCGTTTCTTGAAATTTTTGTTGCATTGCGATGGAGCAAGGTCATAGTATATTTCGGGTGAGTTTCGGAATTTTTAGACATCATTTAGGATGTGTTTGGTTTTCAAACCAATAGCATCGTACGACGTATGCTTTTCTGCGGCGCTATGGAGCATGCGACGCATGCTTCTCTGCAATGGGATGGAGCATGTGACGCATGGTCCATCGCACGCCTAGGAAATTTTCAGACTTTTTCTGTCTCATTAATGGCATTTTGGTAGTTTCCTTTACCCTTCTCTTCTCTAACACGGGATTAAATGCTTAAGACACCAAAGTATCTTCACTTTCACCAAAATTGACCAAGAACAAAGCTTAGGGTTTCTATAGAAAAGTCAAGAGAACTCATGATTCAACCGTAGCTTTTAAGATATTTTTAGATATTTGGAATCCTCATTCCGAGAGCTACAAGAAGCACCTAAAAATTTTGTGAAAGGAGTTTTGGAGTAGAAAGCTCATTCAACATCTCCAATCGTGAGGTATGTGGGGTTATGAATAAGAACACTCTTTCGTTCTTGTGCCCAAAGTTTGCATTATTATGCGAAGGTACATGATTTTACATGTTTTATTATGAATTTGAAATAGTAATTTATATACTATGTTGTTGTTCAAGATATTATGATATTTTTAAAAGCCTAGAAGATAAAACTTCATGTGTTTGACATTTTTATTATTCTTAAAGCTGAAATTTCCAGATTTCCATATAAATTATGCATGTTTATGATATAAAGTACAAATCTTGAAGTATTTTGATCGCGTATTGTTATATGGGTCATGGAACCCACATTGAGACTGATGCTTTGAGAATTGATATGCTATATGCATCCTTGTTTTGATTATTTAGACGCAATTTAGAAAGATTTGGCCTTTTGATCACCATAGCGTTAAAAACCCACTTTACTAAAGAGATTACAAGCTTTATAATTGATTTTTCTTGTAATATATGAGATTACTCTAAAGTGGATTTTTGTGAGACTTTTGAGCATAGTGTTGGGAGTAGTATTTAGCACCAAGTTGGGTATGTTACTATGGTGTCATACCCCAGAACTACGTGTCACCATAGGCTAAGACATTGACATCCACTTAATGTGGATAATTGAGATAGTGATCACTAAGATAGATTGTTCTATACCAATGGCAAGGGTAGAACAGCCCTAACCTTATGTGGGCAAGTCGTGGGACATCATGGATGCTCATATGGTGTACATGTCGGTTAGAAGAACCTCCCAAAGAGTCGTCCCTCATCCTTAGATTTACTTATTGATTTAAATAAGAATTGGCATATTGATTTATGATGTATTCTATGTTCCAGATTTCACTAAGATCATTTGATGTGAGAATAAGAAAATAAATCTTGATATTTGAAATAAGTGTAAAGGCTCATGATATTCAAATTTTGCATGCTTTACCGTTATTATGCATGATCTCGGATTTTTGATTTCTTCAAGATATATGAGTCAATTACCATTGACATGCGTGATTTGAAAAACTTATGATATTACGGTTAGATATATATACAAATATGTTTATTGCATGTACCCCCACATATTCAGTACACATTCCATAGTACTGACCCACATGTTCGCATGTGGGCTATATTTTCCCTACAATGTAGGTTTAGGTGCTCAGTCCCAGGTTCGACAGTGATTCTCCGAGCATGTTGATCTACATCTTCTTCAGTGGTGAGTCCTCATGATCCGAGGATGTATTATTCTTAGACTTTCCATTTTATTATGAGTATTCATTTTATCTTTAATTTTGGGTCAGTTGGGGCTTATCCCAATGGCTCATTGATACACTATTTAGTAGAGGCTTGTCAGACTACTTTGCCAGATTTGTCCGAATTATCAGATGTTTGGTATTTTGTTACTTTCCTTATTTATCTGGACTGCAGTAGACATTCTTAATGATATTCAAGGGTTTTAATTATAATGATTCCAAAATAATCTTGTAATGATGTTAGATGGTTCAAAGGGTTAGCTTGGGGCTACTTGTAGCCCTAAGCACCGTGTGATGCTTCGGGACCTATTTTTGGGGCGTTAAAAACTTGGTATCAGAGTTAAAGATTTAGAGAGTCCTAGGGAGTCTGACAAGCTGCGTTGAGTAGAGTCTAGATCATGGGTGTGTAGCCCGCCACATCTATGAGCAAGAGGCTACGAGATATTTTTGGAAAATGGTTATTTCTTTCCATCAGAAGTCTATTATGTTGTTCCCTTTCAGCCACTAATTCATGCTCTCTTATTTTAGAATATGCCTCCTCGTCAAGCTAGAACGAACAATGCTGGTTAGCAACCTCAGCTTGTTAAACCACTGAATGAAAATGTGTCCCACGCCAAGTTCAGGGAAGATTTCCAGGCACTAGCCCAAGCTGTCACTGCCAATGTTCAGGCTAACCAGTCCCCAGCTCCACATCAATAGGGAGGTGACTTAGCTGCTGCTAGAATGTGTGACTTTATGCGGATAAATTCGCCAGAGTTTTATGGATCCAAGGAAGTTGTTTATGGAGGAAGTGAGGAAGATCACTCAGGTGATGCATGTCTCAGAGGAGGATAGTATGGAGTTGGCATCGTATAGATTGAAAAACATTGCCTATGATTGGGTAGTTGCTTAGAGGAAGGGTAGAGGAGAGGATGCCGCTCTTATGACTTAGCAGGAGTTCTAGGATACAATTTTGGATAATTTGTTCCATATGGAAATAAGAAAGGAGAAGGTAGAAGAGTTCATGAACTTATGATAGGGATCTATGACTATTAAAGAGTATTGCTTGAAGTTTAATTAGCTGGCCAAATATGCTCCTGACTTGATGGTTGATAATTGAACTAGTATGAGTTAATTTGTGATAGGAGTATCGATCTATGTTGTTAAGGAGTGTAGATCTGCTATGCTTAATTGTGAGATGAATCTTTTCAAATTGATGACCCATGCCCAACAGATCGAATTAGATAAGATAAAAAAGAGGGACAGAGTAAGAGGAAATAAGAGAGCCGGATCAGAACAATAGACCTATGGTCAGACCAGATCGCAAGAAGGGAATCGTACTTAATTTTAGAATCGCTCATCTATGCCAGCACCGTTTCCAGCTAGTGCCCCAGCACCTAGAGGTAGGCAAGAGCAGGGAAATAGGCCTTCCATGTTCGGATCTCAAAATACCGTGAGTAATCATCCTAACCATCCACCATGCACCAGGTATGGTAAAGATCATGGGGATAAGTGTTTATGGGGTCAGAAGGGTTGCTATGGTAGTGGCCAGGAGGACCACAGTGTTAGATATTGTCCTCATGCTAGGCAGGGTAACTGTGATGCTCCCCCCAGACTTAGGCTACTACTGCTCCAGCACCTGTGGCTCGTCTAGCTCCTACTCAGGGTGCTTCTTCTAGCACCGCTGGCAGTTAGCACCAGAATAGGTTTTTTACTTTGCCTTCTTTTCAGTAGTAGGAGAACTCCCCCAATGTTGTTACTAGTATGCTTTGTATATTTCAGTTTGATGTTTATGCATTGTTGAACCCTGGGTCCATCTTTTAGTATGTGACACCTTTGGTGGCTGTGAATTTTGATGTAAGTCCCGAGAATATTCTTGAACCTATCTTAGTTTCCACCCCAGTGGGTGAGTCTGTTATTGCCCGAAAAGTTTATAAAAAGTGTCCTATTTCTATTATTCATAGAGTTATGTTCGCCGAACTGATAGATTTAGACATGGTAGACTTTGATGTCATTTTAGGTATGGACTAGCTTTATTCTTATTATGCCTCAATAGATTATCGTACCCAAGTAGTCAAGTTCCAGTTTCCTGGGGAGTCTGCTTGCGAGTGGTCTGGGAATTTTGTGTCCCCTAAGAATCACTTTATCTCATATCTCAAAGATAGAAAACTTATTTTGAAAGGGTGTATTTATCATTTGGTAAGGGTCAAGGACACTAAGTCTGAAACTCCAACTCTCCAGTTAGTTAGCATGGTTAATGAGTTCCCTGATGTCTTTCCGGAAGATCTTCCAGGGGTACCTTGATATAGGAAAAATGGACATCTTATCTTTTGATGACATTTTTGGAGGCCAACACATAGAGTCTCAAGACTTGGTCACCTCGAGAATACAAGAACATGCATGGAGAACCCGTTTTGAGCATAACTTAAAGAAATCTCGCGTGTGGAAGATTTCTTGGAGCATTTAAGGTTGAGGACTCACGGTTTTCGACCTTAATTAAGGGCATTTTGTACATTACACATGGTGTATTTACACACCATGGCCGCCCCTCTCATTAAGGGAAAAGTGGTCTTTTTATCTTCATTTGTAATATATTATAAATCGGCCCCCTTAGTATTATTTTCACTAGATTTGGAATGATGAAGAACTGAAAGACATATTTTATCTCTTTGAGAGTGTAACACCCTTAGCTGTTGGGCTTGGAAAAGTCATCCTTAGCATAGGGCTTAATAAAGCCAATATTGATCTTTGCTTGGAAACGGTAGATCTTGAGGTGAGTTCATTCCCTTGGTGGTCACTATAAGAGTTTGGTTTTGATTGTTACATTCATTAGGGGTTACTGTTGAAATACACTTGGTTCTTAATCTTGTAATAATCTTGGTCTCACTATCTATTTTTATTTTCTTGTAAATCGTGTATGTGTTGTGTAGTGGACTATTTTGGGGTCTTCGTTGAATCCAAAACTTGTATTATTGTTGTTCATCGTGTTCATCACATTTTGTAGCTGTTTTGCTGTTAAAATATACACTTGTATCTTGTATTCTTGTTGTTGGTAGTGAATCCGAGTGTGGTCTCCATCTTAGTCCTCGAATCCTTAAGATTAGTGAACTGATTTGGTGTTTGTTTCGTGCTTCCTTTGTATTTCCCGTATCATTTGGTATCAAATAATGGCTTGATTTTGTTCCCACAACATCAATCTTGGGCTTGAGACCTTAAAAACTAAAAAAAAAAAAAAACTGAAATCTGAAAATTCCAGAAATAGTCAAATCTGCCACCTTTGTGTTCTTGGCTGAAAATTGCGTTCTTGTTGTGTCTTGGCCGAGATTTGTTTATTGTATGTCTACATCTTGTAGTGTTCTTGTTTTTTTTTTTGTTGTTTTTAGTGTTAGTTTTCTTGTCCACTAACACTTTGAGTCTAGATCTAAACTTAAGCTTGAACTTGTTGAATTTGTAGTTGTCTTCACCAAGTGTTGGAGATATTGTTATTGTGGATTGGAGTTGACCGTGTGAAAAATTGTTGGTGTTCTTGAAGATTATTTTTGTAGTTCGTGTTGTTGTTGTTGTTCTTGATGTTCATCACCACCTTCATATATTGTTCAAGATAAAGTGAATGCCAAATCCAAAAAGTTGAAGGAAAAGGGTGTATTATTTGTTAGTCTTGAAAGACACTACAACCAACAAGGATCTATCAATCAAGTCTCAACCACTTTCCAACACTTTTCCATGATTTAAGGATCCATGTTTTAAGGATAAGTACAAGAAAAAGTCAACTCTTGAAAATTGAAAAAGGCTCCAAGACTTATTTTCCCTCCTAAAACAAATTCCACCAATCTAAATTAATTTTTTTTTACCAAGACTTGAACATTTGAGAATAACCACTTGATAAAATTGAACTAATATGTGGCTGCCATGTCATCACTGCTACTGTTCACGCAATATTTTTGAGCTCAAAATTTTAGATTCTTAGTTTCATCTTATTGTTTCATTAGTTTCATGTCTTGATTCTAGAATTAATTAACAACTAGTAATCACCTAATTAGTTGTAGATTAATTATTGAATCTGTTTCTTCGTGTCTTCGTTATTTGTGTGTTTTTCTCATTTTTAACTCGTAGTAACTTCTTTGTTTCAAGTTCTTAAGTAAATTTTATTTTTGTGTCTTGAGTCGATCAAACAAGAATCTATTTTGGCCGCCAAGTAGAATTGACATCCTATTGACTACCAGAGTATAATCAACTTTTAATATTTGCCGCTCCAATTGTGAGAATCACAAAGGTGACTGAATACGAGTGTTAGTGAGAAGTTTTTACTACTAATCTTATTGTTTATTTTGTAGGTTTAAAAGGTGATATAAGGGGAATATGTCTTCGATAGCCAGGGATTATTGTGACTACAACATGGGAGACTATGATTGTAGTGAGGGGTTTTATGGCTATGAAGTTGAGGGAGATTGCGGAGGCTATGAAAATAGCCATGATCGAAACTTGGGCAGATTTGAAAGTTACTGTTTTAAGGGAGAAAATGAGGTGAATGAAGTGCCTAGTGCTTATGGTAACTTTGGAGATAATGTAGGACCTCATGATGGATCTTATGATGATGTTGGGGCATGTGAGAAGTCTTCCACTTCTTACTCCGAACCTAGATTTGGTGTTAGTTATAACCCTTTTTTTCACAAAGCTTATGAGAGCTATGATGAGAGTATACATGAGGAGTATGAAGATCCATATTCTCCACCTTTTAGTACTTCTTATCAAAGTCGATATAGTGTGAATGGTTACACTAGCTCTAGTGGAGGTTCTCTAATGAGAAGAAGAGGGTATGCATCTCCAAAACCAAGGGGTACTCATATGCCTTACCATGTTGATCCAAGAAGGAGTGTACACTCCGGAAAGGTGACCATGTCTGGGATACCGGGCTGCCTTGTTGTGCTAAATGATAGGTACTATAGAAACTACATCGTTCCATCCATGGTTGACTACTTGGGGTTGTATCGTGAGCCTTTACTTATTCCATACTTCTTGGACAGGTTTAAGGTTACCGAGAGGGTCAAGGTTGTCTTCTCCCAATTTGAATACCAGAGGAGATGTGGTGCGATATTCTTCCATTGACATACGGTCATGTATGCTTAGGTGCCGATTGGTTTGCACAACATAGAGTTCCAAATGTGTAAAATTGGCCAAATATTATAAGAGACCAATGGGGGAATCGCCTCATGACTTACTTGCTGCCCAAGCCATGAAGAGAAATTCCTACCTACTCCAATCCAAATTATTATAAGAGACAAAAGATTGAGAGGAGTAAGGGAGTGCAGGGTGGTAATCTGAGAGTGGAAAAAGGAGAGGTTGTGTGGAGCAAAGTGAGAGGATTACTACCAAACTGTGCTAACATTGGTTGTCCTTCTGTTTCTAAGGATATTTGTGTAGGTACCAACATGGAAAGCGAAGAAGAACAATGCCAAAAGGAAGTTGCTGCCCAAACTTTTGGAGGACCTTCACACCATGACAAAGAAGAAGATACTCAAGGACTTCAACATAAAATGGCAAACTCTTACACTTTTGTACATGTGAATGATAATTGTGTGGCTAATAGCCCATTGAGTGTGAGTTGTAGCTTGCCTATACGTGAGTGTATTATTTCTTTTTAACTTGATGATGATGTACATATTGTGAGTGTGGATACACTAGTTGATCCTATTGATGATCGAATAGACTCTTCTTGTAAGATGGATTTATGTCCACCTAGTGTTAAAACCATTATGTTGAATGAAAGTACATTATCTTCTGAAATTTGTGTCAATCAACTTATATGTGAAAATTACCCACCACTTGAGGATGTGTATGATGTAATTAATTAACCTCAAGTGTATGATGATGTTGAAAATATTGATCAAAGTGAGAATGAACCCGAGATCTCTTCTTGGGGTAATGTTGTGTTTGAAACATCCTTGAAACTTGATATTGATCATTTAGTGAGTGAGGAACTTGCTTGTTCCAAATCTGTCTGTGAGGTAGATCACACTTTTTTTTATGTATAATGTCTTGTTTGAAGATGATTTAAACACTCCTAATGAACCTAGTGGTGAAAATGATGGTATAGCTTGCCTTGGAAGCTATAGCCTATATTCTAACCCACTATGGTGTGACAACATTCCTCCTAAAGAGGGAAATATCTTCTTGGAAGATAAGAGTACTCTTAAGGGTAAGAAATGTGTAGTTGCGGAAGCTACTTCTTCTTCTACTTTGTGTGATTTCATTTTTGAGAGTACTCATGGTGATTATTCGGAAACTAGTAGTGATTACGCACATGAGAGCACCATAGTAGAAGTCGATTTGAGTGATACCTTTCTCTACTCTCTATTTGCTTTGGATGATATGTATGTTATTTAGAGAGTATGTTATTTAGTTTGGGTGTAGGCCACGGGAAAGGGAAGTGTTGTCAAGACCCATGTCTATGGCCACTTTTCCCATTTGACCCCGGTACCAAATTTAGAAATTGTGATGTTGGTGCACCAAACTTGCTACTTGGTCTACATGAAAAGCAAAGTGTCACTCTTGATGTATCCTATAACCAAATCCTTTGTACATCTTTTATTGAGTTTTTAATATTCCTTTCAAAGGATTCTTGGTTATATTGCAACTATGTGCAACCTTGGCATGTTGAGATGATTTGTTATGCTAACCCTAACCCTCATGCCATGAGGAGTTTGTATTTGTTTGTCCTCTTTTTGGTTTTGCAAGGTTTGGATTCGAGGTCGAATCCTTTTCAAGAAGGGGAGGATGATACAGGAAAAATGGACATCTTATATTTTGATGACATTTTCGGAGGCCAACACATAGAGTCTCAAGACTTGGTCACCTCGAGAATACAAGAACATGCATGGAGGACCCATTTTGAGCATAACTTAAAGAAATCTCGCGTGTGGAAAATTTCTTGGAGCATTTAAGGTTGAGGACTCACGGTTTTGGACCTTAATTAAGGGCATTTTGGACATCACACATGGTGTATTTACACACCACGGCCGCCCCTCTCATTAAGGGCAAAGTGGTCTTTTTATCTTCATTTGTAATATATTATAAATCGGGCCCCTTAGTATTATTTTCACTAGATTTGGAATGATGAAGAATTGAAAGACATATTTTATCTCTTTGAGAGTGTAACACCCTTAGCTGTAGGACTTGGAAAAGTCATCCTTAGCATAGGGCTTAATAAAGCCAATATTGATCTTTGCTTGGAAATGGTAGATCTTGAGGTGAGTTTATTCCCTTGGTGGTCAGCGTAAGAGTGTGGTTTTGATTGTTACATTCATTAGGGGTTAGTGTTGAAATACACTTGGTTCTTAATCTTGTAATAATCTTGATCTCACTATCTATCTTTATTTTCTTGCAAATCATGTATGTGTTGTGTAGTGGACTGTTTTGGGGCCTTCGTTGAATCCAAAACTTGTATTATTGTTGTTCATCTTGTTCATCATGTTTTGTAGATGTTTTGTTGTTAAAATATACTTTTGTATCTTGTATTCTTATTGTTAGTAGTGAATCCAAGTGTGGTCTCCATCTTAGTCCTCAAATCCTTAAGATTAGTGGACTGATTTGGTGTTTGTTTTGTGCTTTCCTTGTCTTTCCCATATCATACCTCCTGATAGAGAGATAGAGTTCAGGATCGACCTTCTTTCTGATACTCATCCCATTTCCATCCCTCCCTACCGTATGGCACCCGCAGAGCTTAAGGACCTGAAAGAGCAACTCAAATATCTATTAGATAAAGGTTTTATAAGACCAAGTGTTTCTCTTTAGGGTGCACCTGTCCTATTCGTGCAGAAGAAAGATGGCTCTTTGCATATGTGCATTGACTAGCACTAGCTTAACAGAGTCACTGTCAAAAATAAGTATCCCCTTCCAAGAATAAATGATTTGTTTGATCAATTGCAAGGTGCAAGTTACTTCTCTAATATATACCTTCGCTCCGGCTATCATCAACTCAGAGTAAGGGAGTGTGACATCCCGAAAACAGCTTTCCAAACTCGCTATGGTCATTTTGAGTTCCTTGTAATGTATTTCGGATTAACTAATGCCCCAGGAGCTTTCATGGACCTCATGAATCGAGTGTTTAGACCCTATCTTGACATGTTTGTTATAGTGTTCATAGATGATATTCTCATATACTCTCGTAGTGAGAATGAGCATGCAGATCATTTCCAAATTGTCTTGCAAACCCTTAGAAACCATCAATTGTTTGCTAAATTCAGCAAGTGTGAGTTTTGGTTAAGGTTAGTTGCTTTTTGGGGTCATACTATTTCTTCCGAAGGTATTAGAGTTGATCTCTAAAAGACAAAAGTTGTTAGAAACTGGCCTAGACCTATCTCTCCGATCGACATTTGAAGTTTCTTGAGTCCATCTGGCTACTACCACCATTTTTTTGAATGTTTTTATTCTATAGCATATCCTATGACCAGGTTGACCCAAAAGAAAGTGAAGTTCTTATGGTTCGATTCTTGTGAGAAGAGTTTTCAGGAGTTAAAGACTTGACTCACTTCAGCCCCTATTTTGACTTTTCCTGATGGTGTTGATGGTTTTGTGGTATATTGTGATGCTTCTAGAGTTGAGCTGGGTTGTGTACTGATGTAGAAGGGTAAAGTTATAGCTTATGCTTCTTGACAGTTAAAACCTCATGAGAAGAATTACCCCACCCATGATCTCGAGTTAGTTGTAGTTGTGTTTGCTCTGAAAATCTTGAGACACTACTTGTATGGTGTTTACGTTGATGTTTTCACTGATCATAAGAGTCTACAGTATGTATTTACCCATAGGGAGTTGAATCTTAGGCAGAGAAGGTGGTTAGAGTTGTTGAAAGACTACGATATGAGTGTATTGTACCATCTGGGCAAGGCTAATATAGTGGCAGATGCCCTAAGTAGGGTATCTATGGGTAGTGTTTCATATGTCGAAGAGGGTAAGAAGAAGTTGGCTCGTGATGTACACCGTTTGGATAGACTGGGGGTTAGGTTGTTTGACTCGGCTGAAGGTAGTATAGAGGTTCAGAGTAGTTCTGAATCCTCCTTGGTTTTAGAGGTGAAGGAGAAGAAAGACTTAGATGCTAGTTTGGCCAGACTGAAGAGATCAGTCCAAGACCAAAAGGTGGAGGTTTTCTCCCAAGGAGGAGATGGTGTGTTGAGATTACAGGGCAGATTATGTGTTTCGAATATTGATGATCTGAGACAAAGAATCATGGCCGAAGCACAAGGTGCGTAATATTCTATTCATCCTGGTGCCACTAAGATGTATCACAATTTGCGGGAAATCTATTGGTGGAGTGTCATGAAGAAAGATATAGCAGCACTTGTGGTTAAGTGTACGACATGCCAACAGGTTAAGGTACAACACGAAAGACCTGACAGTAAGATACAGGAGTTTAGTACTCCCGCTTGGAAGTGGGAAGAGATAAACATGGATTTTTTGACTGGTTTACCTCCTTGCCGACGCCATTATGATTCTATTTAGGTCGTTGTTGATAGATTGACTAAGTTTGCACACTTCTTACCTATGCATACATCTTATACTGCTGAGGACTACGCTAGATTGTACATTCGGGAGTTAGTCAGGTTGTATGGAGTTCGCTTGTCTATCATTTCGGATAGGGGTACTCAGTTTACTTCGCAATTTTGGAAGTCATTTCAGAAGGTTCTTGGTACATAAGTGAATTTAAGTTCTGCTTTCCATCCGCAGACAGATGATCAAGCTGAGAGGACCATCCAGACCTTAGAGGATATGTTGAAAGCGTGTGCTCTTGACTTTAATTGGAGTTAGGATGAGCATTTACCGTTGATAGAGTTTGCTTACAATAATAGTTATCACTCTAGCATTGACATGTCCCCTTTTGAGGTTTTCTATATGAGAAAATATTGATCACCCATAGGTTGGATCAAAGTGGGTAAAGCTGTTATGAGTGGTCCTGATGCGGTATTTGAGGCTATAGAAAAAGTTAAGTTGATTAGAGAAAGGTTGAAAACAACTTAGAGTCGTCAGAAGTCGTATGCTAATGTTGGGAGAAGAGACCTTGAGTTCGAGGTTAGTGACTTGATGTATTTGAATATTTTGCCCATGAAAGGTGTGAAGATATTCGGGAAGAAGGGGAAACTTAGTCCCCGCTATACTGGCCCCTGCAGAGTTCTTAGCCGTGTTAATAAGGTAGCTTATGAGGTTGAGTTGCCTTCCAAGTTGTCTGCTATTCATCCTGTCTTCCATGTCTCCATGTTTGGGAAACACGTTGGTGATTGTGTTTTTATAGAATGTAACACCCCGTATTTTCGGGAAAGATTTTAGACCGTCGTTCCGACATAAATAGACCCGAACTAAATTATTCTTTATTAACATACATGTGGTAATCACTCCTATCATAATGCCCCATAAAAGTCTCTAGTCAATTTCATTTATAGTGCTATTTGTTAGGGGCTAACAACTAGAACATCTTTCTAAGTGTAGAATAAAGACTTAGTTTTATTTTTAACTCTTAATCTTCGGGATACAACTTTCAGTCTTCCCGACCTCCGATTGTAGAAATTCTTATTGCGTTATGATGGGGAAAGGTTGTAGTACGTCTCGAGTGTGTTTCAAAATTTTTGGACATCTTTTAGGGCGCATTTGATTTCCAAAACAGTAGCACCATGCGATATGCATGCAACACATACTCCATCGCATGGAGGCAGTTTACGATATAGCATGTGTCGCATGCTCCATTAAGGTGGGAAATAGCATGCGACGCATGGTCTGCTACACGCCTGGAAATTTCTCAGCAATTAAGTTTCATCTCATTAAGGTTATTTTTGGTATTTTCTATTCCTTTTTCAGCTTTAACACGAAATTAAAGCCCTAGATCACCTCGTTGTTGATATTTCTCTCAAAAACCACCAAGAACACTCTCAAGGGTTTCAAAATAAAAACTCAAATAGTTCAAGATTCGACCGTAGGTTTTCGAAGATAATAACATATGTGGAATCCCCAATCCATAGGCTTCAAAAATCACCCATTATTTTCTGAAATAGAGGTACGCGAGGTTTTCCTAAATTCTCATGGGTATAGAAAATTATGTTTTAGAATGGGGTTTTGAATTGTGAACATATTCATGTTTTTAGAAGCTTTAATGACATTGTTTTGGTATTTTGGCCTTCCCCAAAGTGATTTGATTATTTCTATGTATATGTATGTATGTGTTTCAGTCTTGAGAGTATGAATTACAATGAATCCCTCTTGTGTTGTGAGCTTTCCCATTTTCATATGATATGAATTATTTTGAATGCAATTTGAAAAGCATGATATGGTCTATAAACACGCAAGAGAGGGTTGTGAATGTTGAATATGCATATAATGAAAGAGTGCATGGATTTGCCAAAAGCACATGACCACCATAAGTTTGATGAAAGTTATTGCATGGTTTTGACTTGAGTTTCGGAAGATGAAATATCTTCTGCAAATTACATGTTTGGGTGGTCTGAAAACTATATTTTTATGAAAGATCATGCTTATGACATTATGGCTCAGAAATAGAAATTGCTAGTCTTGGTGAGAGGACACCAACTCAAATTTTTCCATGCTAATTTATAAAAAATTTAAATGCATGTTTGAAATAAGACTTTCCAGATGTTGAAACTAGAAAAATGCATATTTCAGATCAGAATAAAAATTGGGCCTAAAGAGAGCTTAGGTGGTTCCCCGAAGAAGGCATGAGTTCAGAAAACGTGTTTCCCAAAATCGTGATTTGCCGATCCGGATTTATTTATTATGCTAGCCTAGAGCCCTGTGGTGTATCAGATTCAGGAACTCCAATCCTTGCGGCACACTCGGGTTAGAGGCTTCCCCACCGAGTCAATGGAGGATTCCATACCGTCCGTGGAATATCAGATTAGTAGGGGATACCACCTAACTCAGAAGTAATACACAGATCAGAATTTTAAGTTTACAGACAGGTTACATGTTTTTAGAAGTGCCCATGTGTTTTGAGATACTACTTTATGCATGATATTTAATAAAAACTTTGCTCTCATATTATATATATATATATGTATATATATATATATGTTCAAATACTCTATTTTGGACTGCTTCTCATGCTAGTACACTTGTGTTGACCCCCCCCCCCCTCCTTCCAAGTTCAGAGGCACAATCTAGGGGTCCAGCTAAACAGTAGATATTTCAGATTGTGGGGGTCTCTTTTGATTCACTAGCATAGTTGACTTGTTATTCATCTCATTTTCCTATTCAAAACACAAAATTAAAGTCTAGTGAAGTCGTGTGAGGCGTGTTTCGATTCACTAGAAACTTGTTGTTTAGGTTGTTGTTCTTGCATGGTTTAATGTATGTATAGCCAAAACTGTTTGCATGAGATTGAGATGGTAAAGAGATTATTCATCCGTGTGAGTTAATTTAGTATAAGGTAGAAAAGGAATTGTTAGTCAGGGTGATTAGTTGGTTGCTTGAATGTGAAAATAGCTATATTAGCGAGTAAGTTATGATTATAGACTCATGGTTGTTTGAGGAATTTGAAGGTAGGCTAAATGTATGCTTAAGAAAGTAAGTATGAGGTGAGAAATCCGTATAAGTAGATAAGATTGTACGGGGTTATAATATCAGATTAAGGTTGATCATGTCTATTATGTGACCTTACCCCTTAATTTTTTTCGTTGGTAGTCGTAAACTAGTACTACTTATGGGAAGGTATGCAGTAGATTTTGAGGTATTTGGATAGAATGTTCCAATTTGATGGATTAGTATATTATGTTGTACTCGTCATTGGTGGTAGATGATTGATGTTAAACTATAGGCTTGAATTCAAGTTTAGAATGTGGTGGTAAAAATAGTGGCCTTAGATTAATGTTGTATGTTTTGAATTTAGCCGGTTTGATGTGTTAAAATAGTACGTGCTAAGGATTTATGATAAGGAAAGACCATAAGGTCAAGATCGATTATTGTTGTTATGAAGTTCTAGTGTACTAGTGTTTCTTGATGTTTATTTCATTGTTTCCAAGTGAGAATCATGCACAAGTTTGGGTTGTAAAATCATGTTTAGCTCTAGACATTAAGTTTTGAACATTTGAAGTCCATGAAGGTGGATGTAATTATTTCTTGGTTAATGAAGCTAGTTTTATGGAAGTGATCTAATACACTTGAACTGTGAGTGAAATAACTTAAGCTTAAGTTGATTCGTACTGAAGTATAATAGTGTAGGTATGGTGGGTAAGTATGCCTAAGCTAATATGAAGTTGTGTCATTTCTCTAAGACTATTACATGTTACGTGCGACTAGTAGTACTGTTGAGTTTCTAGATGGAGAAAGACTAGTAGATGTTATATGGGCTCTAAATAGCCAGGTTATAGAGTTTTGATTGATAGTGTTGAGCCTTTTGTGATGATCTTGATTCTCATAGTTGAGGGATATTAATTTGGAGTCGCAATAGTGGTAGGCTATGTCAAAAGTGATATGGTTCATCAAAGTCTTGGTGATATCTATGTTAAGTGTTAGAACCTAAGTTTGATTTTTGAAGGTTTAACTGATAGAAATAAGTGTGCAAGAATTATACTATGACTATTGGTGGCTATGGAAAGATAATGTGTATCCCAGAAGGTAGTCATTCGGGTTAAGTTCTACATTTTTTCAGACCCTAGAGTGCAGTAAGTGTAGTTCAGTTAGAATATGGTAAAGGATCTCCCAAACTCTAGATGATGACTTGAAGCTAAGGAGGATATGGTAGAACGAATGACCAAGTATGACTCTCAGATTCTAGTAGTGATGCAGTACAATTAGAACATCGGAAAGTGAGGGTGATTCTCAACCCATTCCTACCTCAGTATTTTTTCAGTTATCCGGATTCTTCCTTATGCCTTACGATTTAGTTCCATGATCATAGTTCATGATTCCTGTATATGATAGAGAGTCACATACTCTTCCAGTTCCAAGATAATGAGTTCTAGTTCATTCAAGTAGTCAGAATCACATTCCTTATGTTATGAACTCTAGTTGAGGTCATGCAACTCATGATGCATGTACTCACTCTTTATAGTGTGCTCAGTCCCGTATAAAGATCTTTTCATGCTTTAGGGTCTTATGTTTTAACCTTTTAGTGACCGTCCCTATGTAATTATAGTGGTTATGACGTAAATGTTTTTGTTGATGAAAGATCACAACATGCTTGTTTAGATAAGGCCATAAGTGTGAAGTAAGATTTGGGGCCAAGTCTTTGATATATGTGATAGTTAGTGGAAAAGTTTGTGTGTGTATGTTTTTAGGGTAGCGCGTGGGAGTTATATTGATAATAGTTTAGAAACTTTGTGAAGTATGTATTTATGGGTGTTTGCCTTGAAGTCAACATGTGGTTATAAAATAGGCTTGAATGACGTTTTGGGATTGTAGTGGAAGGTTGCAATATGCATTAGCGACTTCATATTAAGAGTTCAAAGTAGTCATTAAATTGGTAAGGCAAGTTATGCTTAGGATGTGATCTTTAAAAGCGGTATAGAATGTGGCATCATATGGTTTAGAATAATAGCATGGTGTAGCATGTTGTATTTTTGTGACTTAGAGTTAGGCTTGATCGCGGTGTAAGGACTAAGCTATTTTAGACATTAGTAGGAAAAAAATTATCAATGCTCATATGAGAATTTTAAGCTGAGTTGAATGAATATGATATTTATAGGGAATAGTATAGTTAAGGAATATTTGAGAAGTGTGCTAAGCTTGAAAGTAAGAAGTTGTATTGCCAAAGTTCTAGTAATTCTATCCTAATTTAGGAGTTATATGTCTATATTCCAAACTGCAGAGTAGTGTCAATGTTGTGATTTCCTCAGTTGGATGTCTTTTGTAATCCATACCCAAGATTCGTAGATCCCTATTACTGCTAGAACTCCTTTAGAGAGTGCGTTAACGAGATACTCTAGTTAAGTATGAGGGTCCATCATAATTCAGTTTGTATAGCTAGTAAGTCAGCTTAGCAGTCGGATTCGCATGACTTTTTTCTAGTTCTTTTCATTTATTCATGCTACCCAAAATCTCAAACATGATACTATTCCAAAATAGAGTATACTAGTAATTGTGAGTATAGCTTAGTTCATGCATCATGCATTAGGATCAAATTTTGGATGTTTAGTTATGAATCAATTAGTAGGTGCCTTGTGCATTATCTCAGTTTTCCGAGTATCCTAGTAAATTGAGCATTCATAGAGGCACATAGTGTCCCAAGGGGGAGATACCCATTTAGTTGTAAGAATAGATTCTTATTACAAGTTTTGCATCAATTATCATTGCATATTCAGTCATACATTCATACGTTAGTTCAGTTAGATATGCATGCATTAGAAATGCTTGTTCATTATGATAATTCAGCTTATGAGTAGATTCAGTCATATATTCCATGCATAAGATATGCATGTCCAGTATAAGAATTGAAAACATCAGTAGTTCCAGCCATATGGTCATGTTTCAAATCAGTGTATTCTTTATTAGAGGACATGCTGTCTCAGTGTTATTCCATACCTTTAAGGCCTCAACAAGTTCCTACCCATCATTCGAGGACGAATGATCCCAAGGGGCAGATAATGTAATACCCCATATTTTCAGGCTAGAGTTTAAACCATCGTTCCTACATATATAGACCCAAACTGAATTATACTTTATTAACATACGCGTGGTAATCACTCTTATCGTAATGCCCCGTAAATTTCTCAAGTCGATTTCATTTATAGTGCTATGCTTGAGGGCTAACAACTAGAATATCTTTCTAAGTGTAGAATAAAGACTTAGTTTTATTTTAACTCTTAATCTTTGGGATATAACTTTTCAGTCTTCCCGACCTCCGATTTTAGAAATTCTTGTTGTGTTGTGATGGGACAAGGTTGTAGTACATCTCGGGTTAGTTTCAAAATTTTTGGACATCGTTTAGGGTGCTTTTGATTTCCAAAATAGTAGCACCATGCGATATGCATGTGACACATGCTCCATCACATGGTGGCAGCATGTGATATAGCATGCGTCGCATGCTCCATTGCGGTGGGAAATAGCATGGGACGCATGGTCTGCTGCACGCCTGGAAATTTTTCAGCAATTAAGTTTCATCTCATTAAGGGTATTTTGGGTATTTTATATTCTTTTTTCAGCTTTAACATGAAATTAAAGCCCTAGATCTCCTCATTGTTGATATTTCTCTCAAAAACCACCAAGAACACTCTCTAGGGTTTCAAAATAAATACCCAAATAGTTCAAGATTAGACTTTAGGTTTTCGAAGATAATCACATATTTGGAATCCCCAATCCACAGGCTTCAAGAATTACCCATTATTTTCCGAAATAGAGGTACGCAGGGTTTTTCTAAATTCTCATGGGCATAGAAAAATCATGCTTTAGAATGGGGTTATTGAATTATCAACATATTCAGGTTTTCAGAAGCTTTAATTACATTGTTTGGGTCTTTTGGCCTTCCCCAAAGTGATTTGACAATATATATGTATATGTATGTATGTGTTTTAGTCTTGAGAGCATGAATTACAATGAATCCCTCTTGTGTTGTGAGCTTTCCCATTTTAATATGATAGAATGATATGATCTTAGAACATGCAAGAGAGGGTTGTGAATGTTGAATATGCATATAATGAAAGAGTGCATGGATTTTCCAAAAGCACATGACCACTATATGTTTGATTAAAGTTTTTGCATGGTGTTGACTTGAGTTTCGGAACATGAAATATCTTCTGCAAATTACATGTTTGGGTGGTCTGAAAACTATATTTTTATGAAAGATCATGCTTATGACATTATGGCTCAGAAATAGAAATTGCAAGTCTTGGTGAAAGGACACCAACTCAAATTTTGCCATGATAATTTAGAAAAGATTTAAATGCATGTTTAAAATAAGACTTTCCAGATGTTGAAACTAGAAACATGCATATTTCATAACAGAGTAAAAATTGGGCATAAAGAAAACTTGTTTCCCAAAATCGTGATTTGCCGATCCGAATTTATATATTATGCTGGCCTAGAGCCCTGTGGTGTATCAGATTTAGGAACTCCAACCCTTGCGGCACACTCAGGTTGGAGGCTTCCCCACCGATTCAATGGAGGATTCCATACCGTCCGTGGAATATCAAATTTGTAGGGGATTCCACCTAACTCAGAAGTAATACGCAGATCAGAATTTTAAGTTTACAGACAGGTTACATGTTTTTAGAAGTTCCCATGTGTTTTGAGATACTACTTTATGCATGATATTTAATAAAAACTTTGCTCTCATATTATATATATATATATATGTTCAAATACTCTATTTTGGACTGCTTCTCATGCTAGTACATTTGTGCTAACCCCCCCTCTCCTTCCAGGTTCAGAGGCACAGTCTAGGGGTCCAGCTAAACAGTAGATATTTCAGATCGTGTGGGTCTCTTTTGATTCACTAGCATAGTTGACTTGTCATTCATCTCATTTTCCTATTCGAAACACAAAATTAAAGTCTAGTGAAGCCGTGTGAGGCCTATTTTGATTCTGTAGCAACTTCTTGTTTAGGTTGTTGTTCTTGCATTGTTTAATGTATGTATAGCCAAAATTGTTTGCATGAGATTAAGATGGTAAAGAGATGATTTATCCTTGTGAGTTAATTTAGTATAAGGTAGAAAAAGAGTTGTTAGTTAGGGTGATTAGCTGGTTGCTTGAATGTGAAAATGGCTATATTAGTGAGTAAGTTATGATTATAGACTCATGGTTGTTTGAGTAATTTGAAGGTAGTCTAAATGTATGCTTGAGTAAGTAAGTATGAGGTGAGAAATCCGCATAAGTAGATAAGATTGTATGGGGTTATAATATTAGATTAAGGTTGATCATGTCTATTATGTGACCTTACCCCTTGATTTTTTTCGTTGGTAGTCGTAAACTAGTACTACTTATGGAAAGGTATGTAGTAGATTTTGAGGTATTTGGATAGAATGTTCCAATTTGATGGATTAGTATATTATGTTGTACTCGTCATTGGTGGTAGATGATTGATGTTAAACTATAGGCTTGAATTAAAGTGTAGAATGTGGTGGTAAAAATAGTGGCCTTAGATTAAAGTTATATGTTTTGAATTTAGCCGGTTTGATGTGTTGAAATAGTACGTGCTAAGGAGTTATGATAAGGAAAGACCATAAGGTCAACATCGATTATTGTTGTTATGAAGTTCTAGTGTGCTAGTGTTTCTTGATGTTTATTTCATTGTTTCCAAGTGAGAATCATGCGCAAGGTTGGGCTGTAAAATCATGTTTAGCTCTAGACGTTAAGTTTTGAACATTTGAAGTCCATGAAGGTGGATAAAATAATTTCTTGGTTAATGATGCTAGTTTTATGGAAGTGATCTAATGGGCTTTAACGGTGTGTGAAATGACTTAAGTTTAAGTTTATTCATAATGAAGTATAATGGTGTAGGTATGGTGGGTAAGTATGCCCAAGGTAATATGGACTTGTGGCATTTCTCTAAGACTATTACATGTTGTGTGCGACTAGTAGTACTGTTGAGTAGCAAGATGGAGAAAGACTAGTAGATGTTATATGGGATCTAAATATCCAGGTTATAGAGTTTTGATTGATAGTGTTGAGCCTTTTACGATGATCCTGATTACCATAGTAGAGGATATAAATTTGAGGTCGCAATAGTGGTAGACTATGTCGAAAGTTATATGGTTTATCAATGGCTTGGTGATATCCATGTTAAGTGTTAGAACCTAAGTTTGAGTTTTGAAAGTTGAACCGATAGAAAAAAAGTGTGCAAGCATTATACTATGACTATTGGTGGCTATGGAAAGATAGGGTGTATCACAGAAGGTAGTCATTCGTGTTAAGTTCTATGATATGCATGTATTGTCACTTTTGTCAGACTCTAGAGTGCAGTAAGTGTAGGCCATTTAGAATCTGGTAAAGGATCTCCCAAACTCTAGATGATGACTTGAACCTAAGGGGGAGATGATAGAACGAATTACCAAGTAAGGCTCTCAAATTCTAGTAGTGATGCAGTACGATTTAGAACATGAGAAAGTGAGGATGAATCTCAACCCATTCCTACCTCAGTATTTTTTTCAGTTATTTGAATTCTTACTCATGCCTTACAATTTACTTCCATGATCATAGTTCATGATTTCTGTATATGATAGAGAGTCACATACTCTTCTAGTTCCAAGATAATGAGTTCTAGTTCATTCAAGTAGTCGGAATCACATTCCTTATGTTATGAACTCTAGTTGAGGTCATGCAGCTCATGAAGCATATACTAACTCCTTATAGTGTTCTAAGTCCCGTATAAAGATCTTTTCATGCTTCAGGGTCTTATGTTTTAACCTTTTAGTAACCGTCCCTATGCAATTATAGTGGTTATGATGTAAATGTTCTTGTTGATGGAAGATCATAGTATGCTTGTTTAGATAAGGCCATAAGTATGAAGTAAGATTTGGGGCCAAGCCTTTAATACAATTGATGGTTAGTGGAAAAGTTTGCGTGTGTATATTCTTAGGGTAGCGCGTGGGAGTTATATTGATAATAGTTTAGAAACTATGTGAAGTATGTATTTATGGGTGTTTTCCTTGAAGTTAACATGTGGTTATAAAATAGGCTTGAATGACGTTTTGGGATTGTAGTGGAAGGTAGCAATATGAATTAGCAACTTCATATTAAGAGTTTAGAGTACTCATTGAAGTGGTAAGGCATGTTATGCTTAGGATGTGATCTTTAAAAGAGGTATAGAAGGTGGCATCATATGGTTTAGAATAATAGAGTGGTGTGGCATGTTGTATATTTGCGACTTAGATTTAGGCTTGATCGCGGTGTAAAGATTAAGCTATTTTAGACTTTAGTGGAAACAAATTTGTCAATGCTCATATGAGAATTTTAAGCTGAGTTGAATGAATATGATATTTATAAGGAATAGTATAGTTAAGGAATATTTGAGAAGTGTGCTAAGCTTGAAAGTAAGAAGTTGTATTGCCAAAGTTCTAGTAATTCTATCCTAATTTAGGAGTTATATGTCTATATTCCAAACTGCAGAGTAGTGTCAATGTTGTGATTTCCACAGTTAGATGTCTTTTGTAATCCATACCCAAGATTCGTAGATCCCTATTACTGCTAGAACTCCTTTAGAGAGTGCGTTAACGAGATACTCTAGTTAAGTATGAGGGTCCAGCATAATTCAGTTTGTATAGCTAGTAAGTCAGCTTAGCAGTCAGATTCGCATGACTTTTTTCTAGTTCTTTTCATTTATTCATGCTACCCGAAATCTCACACATGATACTATTCCAAAATAGAGTATACTAGTAATTATGAGTATAGCTCAGTTCATGCGTCATGCATTAGGTTCAAATTCCAAATGTTAAGTTATGAATCAATTCGTATGTGCCTTGTGCATCGTCTCAGTTTTTTGGGTATCCTAGTGAATTGAGCATTCATAGAGGAACATAGTGTCCCAAGGGGGAGATACCCCATTCAGTTGTAAGCATAGATTCTTATTACAAGTTTCGCATCAGTTATCATTGCATGTTCTGTCATACATTCATACGTTAGTTTAGTCAAATATGCATGCCTTAGAAATGCATGCTCATTATTAGAATTCAGCGTATGAGTAGCCTTAGTCGGGTATTCCATTTATCAGATATGCATGTCTGGTATAAGAATTCAGAATATTAGTAGCTCTAGCCATATGGTCATGTTTCAGATCATTGTATTCTTTATTAGAGGACATGTCGAGGACGAATAATCCCAAGGGGGATATAATGTAACACCCTGTATTTTTGGGCTAGAGTTTAGACCTTTGTTCTTACATATATAGACCTGAACTAAATTATTCTTCATTAACATACGTGTGGTAATCAATCCTATCGTAATGCCCCATAAAATTCTCAAGTCGATTTCATTTATAGTGCTATTTTCTAGGGGTTAACAACTAGAATATCTTTCTAAGTGTAGAATAAAGACTTAGTTTTATTTTTAACTCTTAATATTTAGGATACAACTTTTCAGTCTTCCCGACCTCCGATTGTAGAAATTTGTGTTGCGTTATTATGGGAAAAGGTTGTAGTACGTCTCGGGTTAGTTTTGGAATTTTTGGACATCATTTAGGGCTCATTTGATTTCCAAAATAGTAGCACTATGCGATATGCATGTGTTGTATGCTCCATCGCATGTCGGCAGCATGCGATATAGCATGCTCACATGCTCCATTGCGGTGGGAAATAGCATGCGACGCATGGTCTACTGCACGCCTGGAAATTTTTCAGCAATTAAATTTCGTCTCATTAAGGGTAGTTTGGATATTTTCTATTCCTTTTTCAGCTTTAACATGAAATTAAAACCCTAGATCACCTCATTGGTGATGTTTCTCTCAAGAACCACCAAGAACACTCTCTAGGGTTTCAAAACAAAAACCCAAATAGTTCAAGATTCGAACATAGGTTTCAAAGATAATCACAAATTTGGAATCCCCAATCCATAGGCTTCAAGAATCACCCATTATTTTCCAAAATAGAGGTACGTGGAGTTTTTCTAAATTCTCATGGGCATAGAAAAATTATGTTTTAGAATGGGGTTTTGAATTATGAACATATTCATGTTTTTAGAAGCTTTAATGACATTGTTTTGGTCTTTTGGCCTTCCCCAAAGTGATTTGATTATTTGTATGTATATGTATGTATGTGTTTCAGTCTTGAGAGTATGAATTACAATGAATCCCTCTTGTGTTGTGAGCTTTCCCATTTTCATATGATATGAATTATTTTGAATGCAATTTGAAAAGCATGATACGATCTATAAACACGCAAGAGAGGGTTGTGAATGCTGAATATGCATATAATGAAAGAGTGCATGGATTTGCCAAAAGCACATGACCACCACAAGTTTGATGAAAGTTACTGCATGATTTTGACTTGAGTTTCGGAACATGAAATCTCTTCTTCAAATTACATGTTTGGGTGGTCTAAAAACTATATTTTTATGAAAGATCATGCTTATGACATTATGGCTCAAAAATAGGACTTGTAAGTCTTGGTGTGACGACACCAACTCAGATTTTGCCATAATAATTTAGAATAGATTTAAATGCATGTTTGAAATCAGACTTTCCAGATGTTGAAACTAGAAACATGTATGTTTCCGAAAAGGATAAAAATTGGGCATAAAGAAAGCTTAGGTGGTTCCCCAATGAAGGCATGAGTTCAGACAACTCGTTGTCCAAAACTGTGATTTGCTGATCTGAGTTTATATATTACACTGGCCTAGAGCCCTGTGGCGTATCAGATTCACGAACTCTAACCCTTGCGGCACACTCGGGTTGGAGGCTTCCTCACTGAGTCAATGGCAGATTCCGTACCGCTCATGGAATATCAAATTTGTAAGGGATACCACCTAACTCAGAAGTAATACGCAGATTAGAATTTTAAGTTTACAGATAAGTTACATGTTTTCATAAAATACCCATGTGTTTTTAGAAACTACTTTATGCATGATATTAAATAAAAACTTTGCTCTCATATTATATATATATATATATATATATATATATTCAAATACTCTATTTTCGACTACTTCGCATGCCAGTACTTTTGTGCTGACCCTCCCTCCCTCCTTCCAGGTTCAGAGGCACAGTCTAGAGGTCCAGCTAAATAGTAGATATTTTAGATCGTAGAGCAGATCATGCAGGGGTGAACCTTCTATATTCAGAAGGCATGTTCACTTTCAGATATTTATCTTTAGTCATGTTTTGGTCTACTGGGGGCCTTGTCCGCTTGTTTAGTTCAGAGTAGAGATTTTGCAGACTGAGTCAGATAGTTATTCAGACATATTTTTTAGTTTTTGTATTATGATCATGTTCGGATTGACCATGTTTCCATTTTAGATTTCTATTTCCGCATTATCTTTTATTTAATGAATATTGTGTATGATTACTAAATACTTAGGGGTGTTTTGGGCCTTTGTGATAAACTTGGTATCAAAGAATGGTTCATGGTCCCAGGGTTTCTGCGAAATCACATTGGGTAGAGTCTAGTTTATGGGTGTGTAGCGCATCATACTTATAAGTAGTAGGCTACTAAGAGTTTAGGAATGTTTCCCTTTATTCATGTTCCAGTTCATGCAATAGAGTCAGAATGTTCCCTTTTCATACTCAAATTCATGCTATGGTGTCGTCTATACAGAAGTAACAGTCATCCTAATTCTTACCTTACTCAGACATTCTCACACATGTCTTATCATTGGGCCGATTCAAGTAAAAAAGTTTAGAGTCTAAATCGTATGGTTCGTTCTAATTGAATCATATCAAATTTTTGCAAGGACTTGAGAAGAGTCCGTTAGTGCTTCAGAGTGTGTTGGTTCTAATGTGAACCTCAATTTTTGATGAAATCGTACTATTCAGCCAGAAGTTATGTTGCCAGTGTCATGCTTCAGAGGTAATAAGGTATAGCAGAATGTTGGAACTGTATTTCTACCCGAATAGTAGTATAAGTTGAAAGTTTCAGTGTTATGACCTATTGGTAGCAATGTGGGACCAAGAAGTTGATGAAATGAAGTCATAAGTTTAGAGGTCATAGTGAGGGTGACTTTTGTGTTACTAATTAGTTATATTTGAACAACTGATGTTTGAGGATGATTTACCGCTTTATAGTGATAAACTAATATGGTAGCTAGTGGCATGTGTGGATGGTATGGTAGTCTGTGGGGGATATGTTCGACTCAGATTTTTATTTATACAGAGTAAGATATGTATTCTTAGATCATTGTATATTACGTGCCAATTTTCTATCTGATGTAATGTTATCATCAAGGTGTTGTTGAAAAAAATAATAATAAAGTCTAGTGAAGCCGTGTGGGGCTTTTTCGATTCACTAGCATAGTTGACTTGTCATTCATCTTATTTTCCTGTTCAAAACACAAAATTAAAGTCTAGTGAAGTCGTGTGAGGCCTATTTCAATTCACTAGTAACTTGTTGTTTAGTTTGTTGTTCTTGCATGGTTTAATGTATGTATAGCCAAAACTGTTTGCATGAGATTGAGATGTTAAAGAGATTATTCATCGTTGTGAGTTAATTTAGTATAAGGTAGAAAAGGAGTTGTTAGTCAGGGGGATTAGTTGGTTTTTTGAATGTGAAAATGGCTATATTAGTGAGTAAGTTATGATTATAGACTCATGGTTGTTTGAGGAATTGGAAGGTAGTCTAAATGTATGCTTGAGTAAGTAAGTATGAGGTGAGAAATCCGCATAAGTAGATAAGATTGTATGGGGTTATAATATCAGATTAAGGTTGATCATGTCTATTATGTGACCCCTTACCCCTTGATTTTTTTTCATTGGTAGTCGTAAACTAGTACTTCTTATAGGAAGGTATGTAGCAGATTTTGAGGTATTTGGATAGAATTTTCCAATTTGGTGGATTAGTATATTATGTTGCACTCGTCATTGGTGGTAGATATTGATGTTAAACTATAGGATTTAATTCAAGTGGAGAATATGGTGGTAAAAATAGTGGCCTTAGATTAATGATGTATGTTTTGAATTTAGCCGATTTGATATGTTGAAATAGTACATGCTAAGGAGGAAAGATCGTAAGGTCAAGATCGATTATTGTTGTTATGAAGTTATAGAGTACTAGTGTTTGTTGAAGTTTATTTCATGGTTTCCAAGTGAGAATCATGCGTAAGGTTGGGTTGTAAAATCATGTTTAGCTCTACACATTAAGTTTTGAACTGTTGAAGTTCATAAAGGTGGATGTAATAATTTCTTGGTTAATGATGCTAGTTATATGGAAGTGATCTAATAGGCTTGAACAGTGTGTGAAATAACTTAAGTTTAAGTTAATTCGTACTGAAGTATAATGGTGTAGGTATGGTGGGTAAGTATGCCCAAGGTAATATGGAGTTTCGACATTTCTCTAAGATTATTACGTGTTGCATGCTACTAGTAGTACTATTGAATTTCTAGATGGAGAAAGACTAGTAGATGTTATAAGGGCTCTAAATAGCCAAGTTATAGAGTTTTGATTGATAGTGTTGAGCCTTCTGTGGTGATCTTGATTCCCATAGTAGAAGGATATAAATTTGGAGTCACAATAGTGGTAGGCTATGTCGAAAGTGATATAGTTCATCAAAGGCTTGGTGATATCCATGTTAAGCGTTAGAATCTAAGTTTGAGTTTTGAAGGTTGAATCGATAAAAATAAGTGTGCAAGCATTATACTATGACTATTGGTGGCTATGGAAAGATAGGGTGTATCCCAGAAGGTAGTCATTCAGATTAAGTTCTATGATATGCATGTATTGTCATTTTTTTCTAACCCTAGATTGCAGTAAGTGTAGTTCAGTTAGAATATGGTAAAGGATCTCCCAAACTCTAGATGATGACTTGAAGCTAAGGGGCAGATGATAGAACGAATGACCAAGTAAAGCTCTCAGATTCTAGTAGTGATGCAGTACAATTTAGAACAGCAAAAAGTGAGGGTGAATCTCAACCTATTCCTACCTCAGTATTTTTTTAAGCCATCCATATGCTTACTCATGCCTTACGATTTAGTTCCGTGATCATAGTTCATGATTCCTGAATATGATAGAGAGTCACATACTCTTCTAGTTCCAAGATAATGAGTTCTAGTTCATTCAAGTAGTCGGAATCACATTCCTTATGTTATGAACTCTAGTTGAGTTCATGCAACTCATGACGCATGTACTCATTCTTTATAGTATGCTTAGTCCCGTATAAAGATCTTTTCTTGCTTTAGGGTCTTATTTTTTAAACTTTTAGTGACCATCCCTAGGCAATGATAGTGGTGATGATGTAAATATTTTTGTTGATGAAAGATCATAGTATGCTTTTTTAGATAAGGCCATAAGTGTGAAGTAACATTTGGGGCCAAGTCTTTGATACATGTGATGGTTAATGGAAAAGTTTGTGTGTGCATGTTTTTAGGGTAGCGCATGGGAGTTATATTGATAATAGTTTAGAAACTATGTGAAGTATGTATTTATGGGTGTTCGCCTTGAAGTTAACAGACGGTTTTAAAATAGGTTTGAATGAGGTTTTGGGATTGTAGAGGAAGGACGCAATATGCATTAGCGACTTCATATTAAGAGTTCAGAGTAGTCAGTGAAGTGGTAAGGCATGTTATGCTTAGGATGTGATCTTTAAAAGAGGTATAGAAGGTGGCATCATATGGTTTAGAATAATAGCGTGGTGTAGGATATTGTATTTTTGTGACTTAGAGTTAGGCTTGATCGCAGTGTAAGGATTAAGCTATTTTAGACATTAGTAGAAAAAAATTTATCAATGCTCATATGAGAATTTTAAGCTGAGTTGAATGAATATGATATTTATAGGGAATAGTATAGTTAAGGAATATTTGAGAAGTGTGCTAAGCTTGAAAGTAAGAAGTTGTATTGCCACAGGTCTGATAATTCTATCCTAATTTAGGAGTTATATGTCTATATTCCAGACTACAGAGTAGTGTCAATGTTGTGATTTCCTCAGTTGGATGTCTTGCGTAATTCATACCCAAGATTCATTTCTTCCTATTACTGCTAGAACTCTTTTAGAGAGAGCTTTGATGAGATATTCCAATTAAGTATGAGGGTCCAGCATAATCCAGTCTGTATAGCTAGTAAGTCAGTTTAGCAATCAAATTCGCATGACTTGTTTTCTAGTTCTTTTCATTTATTCATGCTACCTGAAATCTCACACATGATACTATTCCAAAATAGAGTATACTAGTAATTGTGAGTATAGCTCAGTTCATGCGTCATGCATTAGGTTCAAATTCCGAATGTTTCAGTTATGAATCAATTCGTAGGTGCCTTGTGCATGGTCTCAGTTTTTTGAGTATCCTAGTGAATTGAGCATTCATAGAGGCACATAGTGTCCCAAGGGGGAGATACACCATTCAGTTGTAAGCATAGATTCTTATTACAAGTTTCGCATCAATTATCATTGCATATTCTGTCATACGTTCCTACGTTAGTTCAGTCAGATATGCATGCATTAGAAATGCATGTTCAGTATGAGAATTCAGCTTATAAGTAGCTTCCGTCATGTATTCCATGCATAAGATATGCATGTCTGGTATAAAAATTCAGAACATCAGTAACTCCAGCCATATGGTCATGTTTCAGATCAGTGTATTTTTTATTAGAGAACATGTCGTGTATGCGTTATTCCATACCTTTGAGGCCTCAACAAGTTCCTGCCCATCATTTGAGGACGAATGATCCCAAGGGAGAGATAATGTAACACCCCATTTTTTTGGGCTAGATTTTAGACCGTCGTTCCTGCATAGATAGACCCGAACTGTATTATTCTTTATTAACATACATGTGGTAATCACTCCTATCGTAATGCCCCAAAAAATTCTCTAGTCAATTTCATTTATAGTGCTATGTTTGAGGGGCTAACAACTAGAATATCTTTCTAAGTGTAGAATAAAGACTTAGTTTTATATTTAACTCTTAATCTTCGGGATACAACTTTTCATTCTTCCCGACTTCCGATTTTAGAAATTCGTGTTGCATTGTTATGGGGAAAGGTTGTAGTACATCTCGGGTGAGTTTCAGAATTTTTGGATATCATTTAGGTCGCATTTGATTTCCAAAACAGTAGCACCATGAGATATGCATGCGACGCATGCTCCATCGCATGGTGGAAGCATGCGATATAGCATGCATCGCATGCTTTATTGCGGTGGGAAATAGCATGCAAAACATGGTCTGCTGCATGCCTGGAAATTTTTCAGCAATTAATTTTCGTCTCATTAAGGGTATTTTTGGTATTTTCTATTCCTTTTCAGCTTTAACACGAAATTAAATCCCTAGATCACCTCATTGTTGATATTTCTCTCAAAAACCACCAAGAACACTCTCTAGGGTCAAATAGTTCAAGATTCGACTATATGTTTTCGAAGATAACCACATATTTGGAATCCCCAATCCGCAGGCTTCAAGAATCACCCATTATTTTCCGAAATAGAGGTACGCGGGGTTTTTCTAAATTCTCATGGGCATAGAAAAATCATGTTTTAAAATGGGATTTTTTAATTATGAACATATTCATGTTTTCAGAAGCTTTAATGACATTGATTTGGTCTTTTGGCCTTCCCCAAAGTTCATTTGATTATTTATATGTATATATATGTATGTGTTTCAGTCTTGAGAGCATGAATTACAATGAATCCCTCTTGTGTTGTGAGCTTTCCCATTTTCATATGATACGAATATTTTTAATGCGTTTTGAAAAGCATGATATGATCTTTGAACACACAAGAAAGGGTTGTGAAAGTTGAATATGCATATAATGAAAGAGTGCATGGATTTTCCAAAAGCACATGACCACCATATGTTTGATGAAAGTTTTTGCATGGTTTTGACTTGAGTTTCGGAATATGAAATCTCTTCTGTAAATTACATGTTTGGGTGGTCTGAAAACTATATTTTTATGAAAGATCATGCTTATGACATTATGTCTCAGAATTAGGACTTGCAAGTCTTGGTGTGACAACACCAACTCAGATTTTGCCATGATAATTTAGAACAGATATATATGCATGTTTGAAATCAGACTTTCCAGACGTTGAAACTAGAAACATGCATGTTTTAGAACAGGATAAAAATTGGTCATTAAGAGAGCTTAGGTGGTTCCCCAAAGAAGGCATGAGTTCAGACAACTCGTTTCTCAAAACTGTGATTTGAAGATCCGGGTTTATATATTACGCTAGCCTAGAGCCCTGTGGCGTATCAGATTCAGGAACTCCAACCCTTTCGGCACTCTCGGGTTGGAGGCTTCCCCGCCGAGTCAATGGCGGATTCCACACCTCCCGTGGATTATCAGATTTGTAGGGGATACCACCTAACTCAGAAGTAATACGCAGATCAGAATTTTAAGTTTACAGACAGGTTACATGTTTTCAAAAAGTGCCCATGTGTTTTCAGAAACTACTTTATGCATGATATTTAATAAAAACTTTGCTCTCATATTATATATATATATATATATATATGTGTGTGTGTGTGTGTGTGTGTTCAAATACTCTATTTTGGACTGCTTCGCATGCCAGTACTTTTGTGATGACCCCCCCTTCTTCTTGGTTCACAGGCACAGGGTCCAGCTAAACAGTAGATATTTCAGATTGCAGAGCAGATCATGCAGGGGTGAACCTTCTATATTACAAAAGGCCTGTTCACTTTCAGATATTTATGTTTAGTCATGTTTTGGTCTACCGGGGGCCTTGTACTAGTTTTCAGACAGCTTGTTTAGTTCAGAGTAGAGATTTAACAGACCGAGTTTGATATTGTTATTGTAACACATTTTTGAGTTTCAGTATAATGATCATGTTCAGATTGACCATTTTTCCGTTTTAGATTGCTATTTCAGCATTATCTTTTATTTTATGAATGTTGTGCATGATTACCAGATAGTTAAGGGTGTTTCTTGCCTTTATGGTTTGAAATACTCGTCACAGTCGGGGCCCCGGTTCAGGTCGTGACATAGACCCTTCAGAAAACCCAGATGTGCAAGATAGATTTTCTTTTGAGGAGATTCCTATTGATATTTTAGATCATCAAGTTTGTAGACTAAGGAACAAATAAGTTCCCCTGGTCAAGGTGTTGTGGTGAAACCAATCTGTTGAGGGTGCAACATGGGAAACTGAGGCAGATATGCGATCCAAGTACCCGAACCTATTTTACGCAAGCTCCGACCAAGCCGAAGGTACAGTTTTTCTCTAAACCATCCGTTTTTATTCAAAGTTGCAGCAGTTCAGCTATTATGTCTTATTGTTCAGCTATTATATCATGAGTATCTGCATTTATGTTGTATCCAGAGTTTAGAATGAAGTGAAGATGAACTTAGTAAGTTACCTCAGCTGAATACCCTTCGCTTCCCTTGTATTCTTAGCATATAAAGTGTCATTCGAGGAAGAATGTTCCCAAGGGGGATATAATGTAAGACCCCATAAATTTTTCGTGTCGTTAAAGCCTTTGAAATGAGTCAAGTTGACCTTAACACTTAGAAATGTTATAAAGTGCTCCAACACTTAGTCATTTTCTAGCCTTGAATTAGTCATTTTCTAGCCTTGAATCTTTGTTGAATTATTTCGTGACCTTCCCAACCTTCGTTTCTTGAAATTTTTGTTGCATTACGATGGGGCAAGGTCGTAGTATGTTTCAGGTAAGTTTCAGAATTTTTGGAAATCGTTTAGGACGTGTTTGGTTTTCAAACCAGTAGCATCATGCGATATACATCCGATGCATGCTTTTCTGTAGCGCTATGGAGAATGCGACGCATTCTTCTCTGCGGTGGGATGGAGCATGCGACGCATGATCCATCAATCGGCTGGGAAATTTTCAGCCTTTTTCCATCTCATTAATGGTATTTTGGTAATTTCCTTTACCCTTCTCTTCTCTAACACGGGATTAAATCCCTAAGACACCAAAGTATCTTCACTTTCACCAAAATTGACCAAGAACAAAGCTTAGGGTTTCTATAGAAAAGTCAAGAGAACTCATGATTCAACCGTAGCTTTATATTTTTAGATATTTGGAATCCTCACACCTAATAATTTTGTGAAAGGAGTTTTGGAGTAGAAATTTCATTCAACATCTCCAATCTTGAGGTATGTGGGGTTATGAACAAGAACACTCTTTCGTTCTTGTGCCCAAAGTTTGCATTAATTTGCGAAGGTACATAATTTTACATGTTTTATTATGACTTTGAAATAGTAATTTATATACTATGTTGCTGTTCAAGAGATTATGATATTTTTAAATGCCTAGAAGATAAAACTTCATGTGTTTGACATTTTTATTATACTTAAAGCTGAAATTTCCAGATTTCCATATAAATTATGCATGTTTATGATATAAACTACAAATCTTGAAGTATTTTGATCGCGTATTGTTACATGGGTCATGGAACCCACAGGTAGACTGATATTTTGAGAATTGATATGCTATATACATCCTTGTTTTGACTATTTAGACACAATTTAGAAAGATTTTACCTTTTGATCACCATAGAGTTAAAAACCCACTTTACTAAAGAGATTACAAGCTTTATAATTGATATTTCTTGTAATATGTGAGATTTCTCTAAAGTGGATTTTTGTGAGACTTTTGAGCATAGTGTTGGGAGTAGTATTTAGCACCGAGTTGGGTATGTTACTACGGTGTCATACCCCAGAACTACGTGTCACCGTAGGCTGAGACATTGACTTCCACTTTATGTGGATAATTGAGATAGTGATCACTAAGATAGATCGTTCTATACCGATAGCATGGGTACAACAGCCCTAACCTTACGGGGGTAAGTCGTGGGACATCGTGGATTCTCATATGGTGTACATGTTGGTTAGAAGAACCTCCCAAAGAGTGGTCCCTCATCCTTAGATTTACTTTACTGATTTAAATAAGATTTGACATATTGATTTATGATGTATTCTATGTTCTAGATTTCACTAAGATCATTTGATGTGAGAATAATAAAAGAAATCTTGATATTTGAAATAAGTGTAATGGCTCATGATATTCAAATTTTGCATTCTTTACCATTATTATGCATGATCTTGGATTTTTTATTTCTTCAAGCTATATGAGTCAATTACCATTGACATGTGTGATTTGAAAAACTTATGATAGTACTATTAGATATACATACAAATATGTTTATTGCATGCACCCCCACATATTCAGTACACATTCCATGGTACTGACCCACATGTTTGCATGTGGGCTACATTTTCCCTACAATGTAGGTTCAGGTGCTCAGTCCCAGGTTCGACAGTGATTCTCCGAGCAGGTTGATCTACATCTTCTTCAGTGGTGAGTCCTCATGATCCGAGGACCTATTATTCTCAGACTTTCCATTTTATTATGAGTATTCATTTTATCTTTGAGTTTGGGTCAGTTGGGGCTTGTCCCAATGGCCCATTGATACGCTGTTTAGTAGAGGCTTGTCAAACTAGATTGCTAGATTTGTCCGAATTATCAGATGTTTGGCATTTTGTTACTCTTCGTATTTATCTAGATTGCAGTAGACATTCTTAATGATATTTAAGGGTTTTAATTATAATGATTCCAAAATAAGCTTGTAATGATGTTAGATGCTCAAAGGGTTAGCTTGGGGCTACTTGTAGCCCTAGGCACCATGTGACACTTCGAGACCCATTTTTGAGGCATTACACTCTTACACTTGAAGGGGGCCTCACCCTTGAGGGGTATTATTGACATTTTGTAATAACTATATTAGGAACATGTTAGGTTTTTATTGTAGTTAGTTATTGAATGTTGATGTAAGAACACAAAGAACATCTCTCTAGAGAGAGAGCCTCCCCAGGCAGAAACTAGGACATAAGCAAGTGTGGAATCACTTGTGAATGTGTATTGCTTGGAAACGTTGGTTCTTGAGAGGTGTATTCCGATCTTGTGTATTCGTAAGGGTGTGGTGTTTCTATTGTAAGTCCTAGGGGTCCTTAGATTTAATATGTCTTTGGGTTCCTAATCTTGTTATAGTTTATGTCTCACTTTCTATCTTTACATTTCATGTCTTTGTTTGTGTTGTCTAGTGTAGCCGTTGGTTCTTGTTATGTATTGTAATCTTGTAACGTTGGATTGTTGTTATCCTAGTGTTGTTCTTCTTATTATAATGTTGTTTATCCCTTGTTGTTGTTAGTCATTTACACCTTGTTTCTTGTTGTTGTTGGAGCCGAGAATTGCTTCTGTGTTGCTCTCTGGTTTCCTTTGTTTGTGTACTATTTTTGGCTTCTTTTTTATACGACCTAAATTTTTCTTGTATCACCTTTCAACAACAACAACCAAACACACCCGCCAATCTAGTTTCTCAACAACAATGTCTACCACAACAACGTTCAACAACAATGGGTCAAGCTTATGTTCACAATAACAACATCAAAATACAAGCTCAAATCAAGATATAGACTCAATGTGTTAGTGAGGAACAAAACTAACACTTAGATACAACAAAGAATAGTAAAAATCTCGGCCTAGCCACAAAAAAAAAAAACAAATTTTGGCCAAGAACACAAAATGGACAGATTGTTCTTTTTCTGGAATTTTCAGATTTCAATATTTTTATGTTTTTTATTTTTCAAGCGGCATATCCCAGGATTTTATCTTTTAGGAACAATATCAAGCCATGCTTTGATACCAAATTATATGAGAATGACAATGAAAACACGAAACACGCTCCAAACAGTCCACAAATCACAACAAACCATGGACTAAATGGAGACCTCTCTCGGATTCGCTACGACTACACAATAACGAGATAGAAAGGGGTGTTTTCAACACCAAATAAGCCAACCCAAACTATGATTAATAACAATAATATGAATAACAACAACAACACAAAAAGGTACAATACGAGATACAAACATTACAAGATTGCGAGAATAGAAAGGATAGATAGAGTGACATACACTATCTCATGAACTAAGAACCTAAGTGTATTCAAGCACCTATTCCTTTAATAAAATGATAATAGGAGTACATACTCTCTTTGATGAGCACAAGAGAGACCTCAACCTCCTCTAGCACCCAACGTTCTAAGCAAGAATGCAACACTAGTGATTCCACCCTAGTATCACCTTAGTTACAAGTTTGGGATTTGTGCCTCAATGAGAGAGGACTTATCTTTCAATGTTATACAACATTAATTATCATCCAAGTCTAATTAATGAAACCCTAAAAGTTTCTTTTAATAGATATTACAAAAATAGTGTAAAATGTCCATAATACCCCCTCAAGGGTGAGGTGCCCATCAAGAGCAAGAAGTGGGCTGATTTTGGTGTATTTAGGCCCTTTTTTACACTTCACATGTGTACTTCCTTGGACGGATTCATTACGCACTCATTCACATCCATCCTCGTGGTCATACTTGTATCAGAAAAGGAGAAAACACCCCATTCTCTCCTATAAATACTACCACTACTTTGGTAGAGAAGGGGGAAAGTAAGAAAAAAAAGTAGGCTTGAAAGGTGAAAAAATCCTTTTGTGCAAAATAGTTATTTTTATTTAGTAATAATATTTGTTTCATAAGGTTGGTCGGCTAATCAAACTTTTCAAGTTGTCGGCGACATTTTTCGGTGGTGGTCGATTACGATGAAGCTCGTAGCCTTATTTTGCTCCCCACAAAAGGTAAACACATCTTTTCTCTCTTTTTTTAGTCTTATTATCATTTTTTTTCATCTTTTTGTTTCTTCTTCATAGTTATAATTTTATTTATTGGGATTGTTTGTTGTAGATGGCCTTGAAGGCCATAGGACATTGTGATATCGAGATTTTAATTATTTTTTTATTCATCATATAAAAATGAGTTAGCAATAGTTTTACATGCCTTTTTTGACTTTATTCTTTGATTATTATAGATAAAGTTTCAATCTTTGCTTAAAAGATGTACTTATGCTTTGTTTAATCTCATTGTTGGTGAATATGTTTGTTTTTAGCATGTAAAGTTGTTTCCTTTATGATGAAAAAAATAGATAAATTGTTTTCTATTTTTTTACTTTATTCTTTGATTATTTTGGATAAATTTTAGATCTTTGCTTGAAAAACATACTCATGTCTTGTTTAAATTCATTATTTGTGGATATGTTTGTTTTTAACATGTAAAGTTTTTTTCTTTATGTTGAAAAGAATAGTTAATATTGATTGTTTTACCTTTTAACCTTATTCTTTGATTATTTTGGATAAAGTTTAGATCTTTACTTGAAAAACATACTCATGTCTTGTTTAAACTCAGTGTTGGTAGATATGTTTGCTTTTAGCATGTAAAATTATTTTCTTTATATTGAAAAGAATGGTTAATATTGATTGTTTTGCCTTTTGACTTTATTCTTTGATTTCCTTTTATAAAGCTTTGATCTTTGCTCAAAAGACGAACTCATGTCTTGTTTAAATTTATAGTTGGCAAATATATTTGATTTTAGCATGGAAATTTGTTTCTTTTATGTTGAAAAAATAGTTACTATTGTTTATTTTCCCTTAATAAAAATAGTAACTGATTAATTCAAGAATTTTTCATTTTCTTGTTGATTATTTTAATGGATATCAAAATCCTCATACAATAGATGAAATGTTAGCTTAATTTTTCATCATGATATTTATTCTTTTTTCTTTCTTTTCTTTTCGCATGCTTTTAAATTTGTCAAAGTGATGAGAAAGTTCGTATTTTTGGCTAAATAGAATTATTTAGATACTTTCGTGACATGTATAGTATGATTATGAAATGATATTTCACTTTTAAAAATGCTAAATTTTCATTCAAATTTTCTTACTCCCTTTGGATTGTTATAAGTGCACTTTGTGAGTGTAACGACTTGATCGTGTCTCTCCTTGATTCATGATATCAAAAGAGAGATGTCTTACAACGGTAAATCATATGTATTTACATGTTTTTTCCTAAATTTGGCGATGACTTAGATGTATGGATTTTCATTAATGTCGCCTTAATTGAAATTTAAGGATTCTCTTTCTTGAAAAGTTAGCCTTTATTTTCTTTTATTCTATGGATTAGTTTCTATGTTTGTGCAATTTTAGAAGTCATGAGTATTTTTCTCATCGCCTCATCCCTTTATTCCCGCAACTTGCATTACTTGTTCACACATTAATTCATTGAATATGGCATTCTTCCTTTTACCTTTATTCATTCTTATATGAACATAAATCATTAGGCATGTAAGTGGGTGTCTTTGCTTTGAATTTTATTAGTTTACTCTCATTCATTTTCAAGTATGCTTATCATTGTCATTTAAAGATTGGTTCTTGATATTGTCTTTTGCTTTTAAATATGTCACTTTTATGCCTTGCACGTATATTAATTTCTTTATCTTTTCTTTGCATGCAGAAATTGTGTTGAGTCCAAATGGACTCCTCTCCTCTTGCATTTCGTAATGGGTAAATAAGGCCCACATCTTTGAGTCAAGTCTGAAGTTTAAACCCAAGGTCAACTATATGGCGTGCGAGTGATACAAGATAGACGATGAAGGAAAATGGTTCAAAACCCATTGACGAGGTCACTCAGAGACTTGAAAAGTCTCAATTTTTATTATTGTTTTCTTCTTATTTATTCATTTAATCATTTACATATTCATTTATTTGGGACCTCGAAGTCAAAGTTGTATTTAATACAGGTGAAGCGATACTCGATTCAAATGCTCAAAAACTAGATTAGGACAGGTGAAAATGGGTTGAAAGCCCAACTAGATTTGGACATGTTTCGTAGAATTGGGCTCGATGTCCTAAATCGTTTACTTTCTGTTCTCTTTTCCCTTTCATGTGTTTACTTGCTTATTCATTTTGTTTAAACTTAGTTTAAAATACCCAATAAGTTTCCTAAATCTATTTTACACAAATTGTTTTCTAAAACCAATCACTTTCGATAAATCAATCTTTTTTGAGGTTAGTCAAAATACGTTTTCAAACAGTCAGGATAACCGCAAGTTAGCGGACGTTTTAGGTGCCTAACACCTTCCTAAAACGTTAATAACAACCACTTACTCAGAATATTCAAAACTTGAGCGATTTGTCTATTTTGGATTGTTTAAAGTGTTTAAGGTTTCTTAATTCCTTTTCAAAATTAAGTGGCCACTCTCAAAAGTCAAAATTTCCACAAAACATAAATGGCGACTCTGCTGAGGAATTTGAACTAGATTCTAACCAAATGTTTGATTCCATCTTTTGATTAATTGTGTTTTTATATATTTAGATTCTATAAAGTTTGATTATCGCATCTCATGGCATATTCCTACATTATTTAAACCGTTTTAGGGTTTCGTGGGTATCCTGGCCCCTATTGATCAATTCCAAAAATATGTTGGAAATACAAACAGTTTACTAGCACGTGAGTCATCTGATGGCTGTTTGTATTTTCAGACTCAAGTTGTCCACTTGATAACCATTTTTCAAACCCAATATAGATACCTAGGATAGAGTGAAACCAAAATCCTATTTTTAGGCATGAGCCTAGGACGACCCAATACCCGAACGGGGTATTGGGCCCATTAGAAAACCTGACCTGCATCTATTGACCTCAAGTCAATTAGAGATGAGTCATATTTATATGATTAAAAAATATATGCTTGTCAAATTCAATCCATTACCCTTTGAGTTCGGGGGAAGTCTTATCTTTGTCTACTTTTATGCAGATATGGCTCAATTTCATTCTCGTAAAAAGTTCAAAATAGTCACCAAACCCGACAACCTCTATGAAAGTTGGGGGATAATGTATTGACTTTGAGGAAGCATATATTTTCTTCAAAAACCATTAGGCTTAAACCCTAGGCTCAAAAAAGGGTCACCCCCAGCTAGGATACGCGTTATTATAATAGTTTTGTGTGATATAATTGTCTTATGTGCTTATGTGTGTTTGTTTAGATCAAAGGAAAGTTTATCCACTATGCTACTATGGATGAATTTGACTATGACTCAAGCAACTCTATGGGACTCCACTCGATATTCCTTCCTTCAGTACACCTATTCTCGGTAATCAGCCAAATAACACATCGTCCGTCTTTGCTCCTCCATTTGTCCAAAACACCTCAGCCTACCGAGAAGGAGGGGTTTGGGGATAAGTTAGGGGAGAGTTTGTTTAGGCCCTTGCCACTCCTGCACCAGCCATTTCCCGTGCGAGAGACGTCGAATAATAATTATCTTGGGGATGGGATAGGAAATTTATTCGAGGGATGTAATGTTGTACCAAAAGATTTCCCAAAGGCCAGTGGAGTGAAGAAGATTGCATCATAAGAGGCCTTACAAAACTGTACCTCCACTCCACTCGTATCTTGTCACCCATCATAGTGGATGAAAGGGCAATTACTAATAGTTTTTAAAATCGGTAATGATACGGAGGGGGCCCCGCGATCCACCCTTTACATCTCAAACTTCCTTTTCTTATTTTTACTTCTTTCAAAAAGGAATGGGCTTGTATTTGCGTAAGTCATGATCCATAGTTTGTAATTGTCTCTCAAATTTCAATGAAAAGGCCTTCCTTCATTTTACAAATTATTTTTTTGAAACACCACTATTCGTATATTTTATTATTATGGTGTTATCATCTAACTTGGTTTGTTTGTTTATTACAGTAACAATAACAGTAACTTAAAACCTTTCAATGTCACATCATTTTAAAGCTCCGATGAACAAAATGAGGGGAATGATGACGATTGGAAGGACGGTGATGAGAAATAATTAGTTAAAGATATTAAAGAGTTTGAGAATAGGGAAAATCCCAACCTAGAGGAAAATAAAATAGTCAACCCGGGAGATCATGATGAAATCAAGGAAATAAGTGTTAGTGTCTACCTGACGGAATCACAAAAAAGAGAGCTCGTTCAGCTATTACGAGAATACATTGACGTGTTTTCTTGGTCTTATGATGATATGCCGGGATTAAGCTCCAGCTTTTTGTCACATAAGTTGCCGATAAACCCTGAGTTTGATCCATTCAAGCAAAAAATGCAGAAATTCAAGCCGTACTTAAGTCTAAAGATCAAGGAAAAAGTGACAAAACAAATCCAGTCTAAGGTTGTGGAGGTCGAAAAATATCCGACATGGTTAGCTAACATTGTCCTAGTGCCGAAAAAGGATTGCAAGATTCAAATTTGTGTTGAGTATAGAGACTTTAATAGAGACAGTCCTAAAGATAATTTTTCTTTTCCCAACATCCACATCCTCACTCATAATTTTGCAAAGCATAAAATGCAGTCATTCATTGATTGTTTTGCCGGTTATTATAGATCTTGATGGATGAGAAAGATGCAAAAAAGACAACTTTTATTACTTCTTGGGGTGTCTATCATTACAGGTTAATGTCGTTTGGTCTCAAGAATGAGGGTGCTACATATATGAGGGCTATGATGATGATTTTTCATGATATGATCCATAAAGACATTGTGGTGTACGTGGATGATGTAATTATCAAATTCCGCGAGTGTTCGAATCATCTAACCCATCTGAAAAAATTCTTCAATAGATTAAGAAAGTACAGTTTGAAGTTAAATCCTGCTAAGTGTGCTTTTGGTATTCCATTAGGGAAATTTCTGGGGTTCATAGTCACCAGAAGAGGCATCGAGCTAGACCCATACAAAATCAAGACAATTCAGGACTTGCTACCGCCAAAGACTAAGAAGGAAATTATGAGTTTCATGGATAGTTTGAATTACATTAGCAAGTTCATCGCTCAGTTGGCAGTCATATATGAGCTAATTCTCAAGATGTTGAAGAAAAATGCATTGAATGAGTGGACAGAACAATGTCAGAGAGCTTTTGACCACATCAAGGAATATTTGTCTGCCCCACCGATTTTAGTATCACCAAGAGAAGGAATTCCATTGTTGCTTTACCTTTCAGTCTCAGAAAATGCTTTTAGATGTGTTCTCGGGTAACATGATAAGACCAGTAGGAAAGATAAAGACATTTACTACTTGTGTAAAAATTTCACGCCATATGAAGCGAGTTACACTCTTGTAGAAAGTACATGTTGTGCTTTGAATTAGGTAGCATAAAAGTTGAGGCATTATCTATTATCCTACACAAATACCTCATCTCAAGAATGGATCCATTGAAGTATATATTTTAGAAGACCATGCCTACGGAAAATCTATTTAAGTGGTAAATATTGCTGAGTGAGTTTGACATTGTATATGTAACCCAAAAGGCAATCAAGGGGCAAGCCTTAGCAGATTATTTGGCAGAGAATCTGGTTGATGAGGAACGTGAGCCACTTCAAACTTACTTCTTAGATGAGGAAATTTTATTCGTGGGAGAAAACACTATAGATATTTACCCTGAATGGAGGTTATTTTTTGATAGGGCGATCAACTTCAAAGGTTCAGGAATCAGAGCATTTTTGGTGTCAGAAACGGGCCAACATTATCCGGTAACTGCTAAGTTGAGTTTCCCATGCACCAATAACATGGCTGAATATGAGGCTTGCATCCTGGGTCTTAAATTGGCACTTGGTATGGGTGTTAGTGAATTGTAGTCACCGGGGACTCAGATTTGCTGATTCACCAGGTATGGGGAGAATGGGCAGTAAAAAATCCCAAGATTACTCCTTATGTGGAGCTGGTTCAAGAATTATGTGGAAGATTCAAAGAAGTTGATTTCAGACATATCCCGCGGATACAAAATGAGTTTGGTGACGCTTTAGCCACTATATCCTCTATGATTCAATACCCAGATTAGAGTTATATTGACACTTTGGAAATAAGCTTGACGGAGCAACCCGCGCATTGTACACACGTAGAAGAGGAGCCTGGTGGAAAGCCTTGGTACTATGACATTAAAAGTTATTTAGAGTCTGGAATATATCCTGAGAGGCCAGTAAAGACCAAAAGAAGACAATCCGGCATTTGGCAAAGAACTACTTTCCAAGTGGGGAAATTCTTTTTAGGAAGACTCTTAATTTGGGATTTTTAAGATGCGTCGATGCTACAGAAGCCAATAAATTGATAAAAAAGTACATGTATTAGTTTGCGAGCCCCACATGAATGGGTTTGTCCTTACCAGAAAAATCTTGAGAACCTCTTACTTCTGGATGACTATGGATCATGATTGTAGTAAGTATGTGCAGAAATGTCCAAAATGTCAGACACACGAAGATTTGATTCGAATGCCTCCATACGAGATTCATGCGATGAATTCACCTTGGACTTTCATATCTTGGGGCATGGATATTATCGGACCAATAGAACCATCTTCATCGAATGGGCATAGATTTATTTTGGTTGCTATTGACTACTTTACTATGTGGGTTAAATCTACTTCATACAGACCTGTCACTAAGAAAATGGTTGCAAATTTTGTCAGGAATAACTTAATTTTTTTATTCTGAGTGTCAGAATCAATCATTACTGATAATGGGGCAAACTTGAATAGTCACTTGATGAATGAAATTTATGATCAGTTCAAAAGCATGCATCGCAACTCAACTGCATATCATCCACAAATGAATGGAGCCGTGGAATCTGCCAATACGAATATCAAGAATATCTTGAGAAAGATAGCTGAAAATGATAGATCATGGCATGAGATGTTACCTTACGCTTTGCTACGATATCGTACAACAGTTCGGACCTTCACCGGGGCAACTCCCTATTTACTTATTTATGGGAATGAAGCTGTGATACCGGCTGAAGTTAAAATACCTTCCCTAAGGATTATTCAGGAAGTCGGATTGAGTAATAAAGAATGGGTTTGCGCTCACCATGAACAACTCATGTTGATCGATTGAAAGAGAATGGTTATCGTATGCCATGGTCTGTTCTATCAACACAGGATGGTTTGTGACTTTAACAGGAAGGTAAGAACTCGAACATTTGAAGTTGGTCAATTGGTTCTAAAACGCATATTTTCTCACCGGGAAGAATACAAAGTAAAGTTTGCTCCAAATTGGCAAGGCTTATACATGGTTCGCAAGGTACTATCCGGAGGGGTTCTAATTTTGTCTAAAATGGATGGCCAATAGTGGACCAAACCAATTAATTCTGATGTTTGAATGGCGTTCTAATTTTTGTGTTTCCTTAGTTTATTTATAATCACCTTTGTAATAATGTTGTTTTGTATTATTTAATTACTTAGAATCCCTTTCCTTTATGTATGAACTATGTGATGACCTAAATTCCCAATAAAAGGGATACGTAGGCAGACTATGTCGGCGGTCAACCCATAAATTTCTTTTGTATATCCCTAGCGTAGTCCTAAACTATGTTTGACCTAATTCCTGCTTCAATGGGATAGGTAGGCGCACCAATGGCTCGATCATTAACCCCAGGAAATTAAAACTGGGGCAGAATTTTTTAGGAGGAATCTTGAAAATTCACAAGAGAAGGTCAACATCCAACAAAGAAAATAAATATCAGCAAAGACTTCTGATCTACTTGAGTTGATATCACCTCCAACTATTTCAGAACTGGGGCAGAAATTTTGAGGAAGACCTCAAAATTTCACCAAATACTGGAATATATTTCAAATTCCCTAGAACCAGAGATCAAAATCAAGCTTTGGAAGCCACCAACTGTAACAAAGTTTGGGTAGACTCAATTTTCAGCTATGACAGAACTGTTTGAATGACCCTCCAACAATGATGATGAATTTTAAAAACCCGCCATCGGATATAGTCAAAACCAAGAGAAAGATGATCATTGAGCCAGTACATGACATAATTGGTTGAGATCTTCTAAAGTTTTGCAAAAGCTTTCAAAACTATTTTCTAAAATTAAGACTACTTTCAAAAATCAATACAAATCTTTTACTTAGTGATTGCCTAGACATCTATTTGGACGGGAGTCAGGGGTGGAAGTCCCAGCATGATGAAGTACCTGAAATGTGGCAAGGAGTAAATCAAGGATCGAAGGAGGTCAACACGGAGTAGTTTTATTCAAAACTAATCATTTTTCTATGGATGCAGGGATCAACACAAAAAAATAAGAGTTTCTTTCAAAATCCCCGAGCAAATTGGGAGCCACCCTAGCATTAATGCTCAAGAATGGTATTTTTAGGTAGCCCTAAAAATGGGTTCAATACCCATTTATTGAGGACTTTTTGAATCATCCATCTCATTTCTTGAGATAATAAGGGACAAACGAAAGTGTCTTGCCTTCTTTACAAATATTGTTGTAACACCCCATAAAAGTTGTGCATGGATTAGACTTTAATAGTGTGCTCTTAGACTTAAAACTTGAAAATTTTTCTAAGTGTAATGAGGACTTAGAGTCATTTTAGCTGGAAATATTCAGGATACAAATTTTTAACCTTTTTGACAACTGTTTTTAGATTTTCTTATTGTGTTGCGATGGAGAAAGGTTGCAGTATGTCTCGGAGGAGTTTCGGAATTTTTAGACAAGCCTAAGGTCATCTTTGGATATGAAAAAAGTAGCTCTCCGTGATAAGGGGGCACCGCCCTGCTTAGAGAGACTCTCTAAGAAAGGCGCCACCCTGGTTAAGGAGCTCTAAAAGCAGGGAGCCGCCCTGCCAGTCCCAGGGGGTACCCAGTGTTCATCTTCCAGCCTCTGAACATTTGAGGGTATTTTGGTTATTTTTCCCTACCCTATCAACTTAAACATGGGATTTAATCGCTCAAACACCAAAATATCATCACATTCATCAAATTATCTCAAGAACACTCCCTAGGGTTTCAAAATGAAACCCAAATAGTTCAAGATTCGACCGTAGGTTTTTGAAGATAATCACATATTTGGAATCCCCAGAATGTAGGCTACAAGAAGTACCTATTATTTTTGAGTATAGATGTACGTAGGGTTATCTCAAAAATCTCATGGCCTTAAAAATTCATGTTTTAAAAATGGGGGTTTTGAAATTATGAATATAATCATGTTTTAAGCATCTCTATGATATTGATTTGGTCTTTAGGCCTATTTCCGAAGTGATTTGATATATTATATATGTATATGATTATGATTCAAAAGATGTTGACTTGAGAGCATGAATGGCATGAAATCTCTCTCTTGATAGGAAATTGTCTATAATTTTTCATATGATGCGGATTGTTTGAAATCCTCTTGACAATCATGACATAAAATGTTTTGAAAAATTGTTACGATTGGACATGATTTGACTTGCAAGGAGAAGGTTGTTTTTGTTGAAATTGTGACTATAATGGTTGAATGAAAGACTGATGTGATATTGATGACTTGCAAGTCGAGTATGATGATACCCTACAGAATATGATACGTGATTAAATAAAATGAAATTTGAATGCATTCATTTTACATAAGAAAGGTGGATGCCTGAAAAAGGGCATTTAAGTGTAAGGTCTCATCGCTGGAAACCGTGTTTGCCGACATGGGAAATTGGTACCAAGCTTTGTGATCTTATGTACCTGATATATATTATCCCACATTGGGACTATGGTTAGTATCCCTGCTTTGTGATCTTGTGCACTACCATATTTTATTGGGTCGAGATACACGGTTGTGTGATCTAGTGTGTCTTTCCCTCACCTATACTCTAATCTTTGCGGCAATCAAGGTTTGACAGTTGGTGTAAATATGATATGTAGGGCCTATCAATCATTGGTTCACGGAGCTCTCAACTGAGTTGTTTAGGTTCTGGAATTGGGTCTTTCGATTCAAAAAAATATGGGGCGGGTTCATCTCTCTCAACCAATTCAGGTGAGAGGGAGGATGTAAATCAGCTCGAACGAAGTGAGAGGGCTGAAAGGGAAGCTTGACCTACAGAGAGAGAGGTATTCCACCTAGATTAGTTGCATTTCATCTTTGTTGAAAAGCTATTACATTATGCCCATATGTTTTCAAATGATTTGATATGAAATTGCTTTATAATGGCTCTCACCTATGTTTTGTAAAAATATTATGTTATTGTTTTGATTTATCTGTGTACCAGTACTTTTGTATTGACCCCCTTCCCTCCACGGTTCGGAGGCACAGTCTAGGGGTCTAGATAACTAGTAGATTTCTTCCGACAGATTGCAGAATCAAATGGTGAGCCTTTTATATTTCAGAAAGCCTGGTGTCTTTCATTTCATTTATCATTTAGTAGTTTTTGGGTCTACTGGGGGCCTTGTCCCAATTTTTAGACAATTATTTATTTCAGTCATGTAGTAGAGATTTTGCAGACGGTTGTTCAGATGTCAATTGAGATTGTGGGACATTATTTCCCATTATTATTTTCACGTGATTTTGACCATGTTTCCATAATACTATTTATCTTCCGTAATTCGTTTATCATATGAATTTTGTGCATGATTACCAGACGGATAGGGGTGTTTCGGGCCTTTATGGTTTGGAATACTTGTCATGGCCAGGGCCCCGGTTCGGGTCATGACAAACTTGGTATCATATCACGGTTCATAATCCTAGGGTATCTGTGAAATCGCATCGGGTAAAGTCTTATTTATGAGTGTGTAGCACGCCACACTTATAAGCAGGAGGCTACTAGGCCTTTAGAAAATGTTTCCCTTCTTTGTGAATTAATTTGTGCTTCAGAGTTAAGTCTGTTCCTAAACAGTGATCTTTTGTCTTACAAAAATAACAGTCATGCCTCCTCGTCGTAATACTAATCAGAGTGCTCAGAATGACGAAGGTCGTCCCACTCATGGGATGAGGACACATAACAGAGTTCTTACTCTAGAACCTGTCCCTACTCTGGGAGTCCCTCTAGTCCCAACCAGTCTACCCCGGGCTCCACGGACCAATATGAATCGTCCCGCAACTTCTCAGGGGAACATATCAAACGCAAAGTTCAGGCAATCCATTCACATGTTAACACAGTTGGTGACTGTACAAACTCAGTGGTTAGATGATATTGGGTCTGCATTTGTTGCTTATGAAGCTACTCGGGTAAGCCAATTCATTAGGATAAATCCTCCCAAATTCACAGGTACTAAGGTAGAAGAGGATCCACAGGAATTTGTAGATGAAATGGAAAAGATTTACAAATTTATGCATCTTGATGAGGCAGAACGGGTAGAATTGGTAGCACACCAACTAAAAGAGGTGGACAATCAGTCGTACAATAATTGGGAAGATGCGACGGGCGACAATCTTCAGCCCTCGAATTAGAATGAGTTCGTTGATGCTTTTCTTGACTGGTTCTTTTCTTTAAAGTTACGGGAGGCAAAGGCTGAGGAGTTCATGAACTTTAAGCAGGGTAAGATGAGTGCTCATGAGTATACTCTAAAATTCAATCAGCTGGCCCGTTATGCTCTTATGATGATGGGTAGTATGAGGGCCCAAATGAGGAAGTTTGCATTTGACCTTTTAGATATTCTGGTGATCAAGTGCCAGGGAGCTATGTTGAATAAGGAGTTGGACTTTTCTATGATAATAGTTTATATGCAATAGGTAGTAGAGAAAAAGAAGAAGATTTCTGAGGTTAGGGAGATAGAAAGACAGGCGAAAAGAGCCAGATCTACCGACCAGTGTCACAGTCAGCCTCAGAGCGGTAAGTGGGGAAGTAAATAGAAGAAGAAGAAAAAGAAGAAGAAGAAGAAGAAGAATTGGGGTAATAGATAGTTTGTTGCCAGTGCCCCAGTGCCCAGACCACCAGCAGACAGACGATCTCAGAGTTTTCAGACTCATTATGGATCCAAATCCCCAGATACTCAGTCACAGGGCATTGTGGCCCAGAATCATTGAACTTATCCACGGTGTGAGACTTGCAAAAGGAATCACCCAGGGAGGTGTTTCTTCGAGGTGAGAAATTGTTATACTTGTGGCAAGGTAGGTTATCTTTAGAGGCATTGCCCTTCTGCTGTGGGAAATGAGGGGAGGACTAAGCCCCATGCTGCCTCCATGGCTCCTCCTCTTAAGGGTACCCCTTCAGCTTTCTGGAGCGGTCGTAAATAGTTATATGCTTCATCTAACTGCCAGGAGGTGGAAGCTTCACTAGATGTTGTTACCGGTATGTTATGAATCTTTTCTCTTGATGTTTATGTAATGCATGATCCCGGGTCCCTTATGTGGTTGTTGGTTTTGGGTTTGAGGCCAAAGTTATTATAGAAGCCTTCATTGTTTCCACTCTTGTAGGTGATTCTGTTGTTGCTAGAAGGGTGTATAGAAAGTGTGTTATGTCTATTCTTAGCCAAGATACTATGGCAGACCTTATAGAACTTGATATGATAGATTTTAATGCTATCCTTAGGATGGAGTGGCTCCATTTATGTATGTGACACTTGATTGCAGAATCCGAAGGGTTACTTTTTTTCCCAAATGAGACACCAATTGAGTGGGCTGGGAACTTTATGGCACCTAGAGGTCACTTTATCTCTTATCTTAGAGCCCGAAAACTCATTTCAAGAGGTTGTATGTACCATCTAATTTGAGTAAAAGAATCCAGAGTTGAAAATCTTCCTCTTTAATCAGTCTCTGTAGTGAATGAGTTTTCAGAAGTCTTTTTCGAAGATCTCCCAGGGATACCACCTGATAGAGAGATAGATTTTGGCATTGATGTGTTGTCAGACACTCATCCTATTTCTATTCTTCCATATAGAATGGCTCCCATAGAACTAAAAGAGTTAAAAGAACAGCTCCCAGACCTCCTAGACAAAGGCTTTATTCATCCCAGTGTTTCCCATAGGGTGCACTCGTACTTTTCATACGAAAGATGGATGGGTCCCTTCGTATGTGCATAGACTACCGCCAGTTGAATAAGGTCACTATTAAAAACAAATATCCTATTCCTAGGATTGATGATCTTTTTGACCAGCTTCAGGGTGCTAAGTTTTTTTCGAAAATAGACCTTCGTTTGGGTTATCATCAGTTGAAGGTTAGGGAGTCAGACATTCCCAAAATAGCTTTTCAAACCTGATATGGTTGCTATGAGTTCTTAGTCATGTCATTTAGGTTGACTAACACCCCTACAGCCTTCATGGATCTTATGAATAGGGTATTCCATTAGTTCATAGACTTGTTTTTCAAGTGTTCATTGATGATATTCTAATCTATACAAAAAGTGAGGAGGACCATGCTAATCACCTCCGAATCATCCTTTATACCCTTAAGGATCATCAGTTATATGCTAAGTTCTCCAAATGTGAATTCTGGATGAATGTTATTGCTTTTTTGGGGCATATTGTATCTAGTGACGGGATTAACGTGGATCCCCAAAAGATTGAGGTAGTGAGAAAATGGCCCAGACCCATGACTCCAACCAATATTCCGAGCTTCTTCGGTCTGGCAGGTTATTACAAAATATTCTTAGAGAGTTTTTCTTCCATAGCTGATTTGCTCACTAAATTAACTTAGAAAAAACTGAAGTTTGTCTTGTCTGATCTGTGTGGAATTAGTTTTGAGAAGTTGAAAGACAAGCTGACTACTACTCCTGTTTTGACCCTTCTCGGGAGTGTATATGGCTTTGTGGTTTACTGTGATACATCCCTTATGGGACTTGGTTGTATTTTAATGTAGTATGGTAAGGTGATAGCTTATGCATCTAGGTAGTTAAAGGTGCATAAGCAAAATTACCCCACTTATTACTTAGAGTTAGAAGCCTTGGTGTTTGCACTTAGAATTTGGATTCATTATCCCTATGGAGTGCATGTTGATATTTATACTGACCACAAAAGTTTGCAGTATGTTTTCTCGCAGAAAGAATTTAACCTCGGGCAGAGGCGTTGGATGGATCTTTTGAAAGACTATGATATGAGCCTGCATTACCAGACGGTAAGGCAAATATTGTAGCCAACGCCCTCAGCAAGTTGTCTATGGGCAACCTTTCTTATGTAGAATAAGGGAAGAAAGAGATGGTGAAGTATATTCACCGCCTTGCAAATCTGGGAGTACGACTCTTAAATTCCAAAGATGGAGGGGTGATTGTTCATGAGTTAGCTAAGTCATCCCTTTGTATTGAGGTTAAGGAGAAACAGGTTGAAGATCCCATCTTGATGCAAATCAAGAAAGATGTAGGTCAGCAAAAAGTCAATGTTATTTGAAATTGGTGGTGATGGTATTCTGATATTTTAGGATAGGTTGTGCATTCTGAATATTGATGGATTACGGGAAATAATCCTCGATGAGGCTCACACTTCAAGGTATGTTGTCCACCCGGGCTCTACTAAGATGTACCATGATCTGAAAACCTTGTACTGGTGGAATAATATGAAGCGTGATGTAGCTGATTTTGTTTCCAAGTGTTTGAAATACCAACAAGTAAAGGTAGAACATTTGAAGCCAGGAGGTACTTCCCAAGAGATAGCTCTACCTTTATGGAAGTGGGAGATGATCAATATGGACTTCGTTATAGGACTTTTGAAGTCCCAAAACCAGTATGCTTCCATTTGGGTGATTGTAGATCGGTTGACAAAGTTAGCCCACTTTTTGTTTGTATGAACTAATTATTCGGGAGATGATTATGTGAAGCTGTACACTGAGGAAATAGTCCATTTTCATGGAGCACCTGTCTCTATTATATCCAACTGAGATACGCAGTTTTTTTCTTAATTTTAGAGATCATTTCAGAAAGGTTTAGGTACCCAAGTGAACCTAAGCACAGCATTCCACCTTCAGACTAATGGGCAAGCTAAGCACACCATTCAGACCCTTAAGGATATGTTGAGAGATTGTGTAATGGATTTCAAAGGTAGTTGAGTAGATCATTTGCCGTTGATTGAGTTCGCTTACAATAATAGCTATCATACCAATATTAAGATGGCACTGTTTGAAGCATTGTATGGGCGAAGATGCAGGTGTCCTATAGGGTGGTATGAAGTTGGTGAGACACAGTTGTTTGGGCCTGATATTGTTCATCAGGCAATGGAGGATATGAAATTAATCAGAGAGTGACTTAAGATAGCTCAAAGTCATCAAAAATCCTATGCCGACGTTAGGAGAAGAGAATTAGAGTTTGAGGTTGGAGATTGGGTATTCCTTAAAGTTTCACCCATGAAGGGAATTATGCGATTCGGCAAGAAAGATAAGCTGAGTCCTCTCTATATAGGACCATACCAAATTGTAAAAAGGTTTTGTGAAGTTGCATACGAGTTAGAGTTGCCTACAAATTTGGGTTCTATTCACCTGGTATTCCATATATCTATGTTGAAAAAGTGCATTGGAGATCATTCTTTAGTGTTGCCTGTTGAGGAAATCAAGGTGAACGAATCCTTGTCTTATGAAGAAGAGCCTGAGAAATTTTAGATCGCCAAGTTAGAAAATTGAGGAGCAAAGAGATAGCCTCGGTAAAAGTATTGTAGAGGAATCAAAAAGTTGAAGAAGCAACTTGGGAATCAGAAGATGACATGAAAGATAGATACCCAGACTTATTTAACCCAGTAAATGATGAGATAGAAGGTAAAAATCTTGCCTTATTTTTCTTTCCTATGCCTGATATGCTACAAATCGTCCTTTCCTGTTTTCTGTATCATCATTCAGGGATGAATGATCCCAAGAGAGGGATAATATAATGCCCCGTAAAAGTTGTGCATGGATTAGCCTTTAATAGTGTGCTCTTAGACTTAAAACTTGAAAATTTTTCTAAGTGTAATGAGGACTTAGAGTCATTTTAGCTAGAAATCTTCGGGATACAACTTTTAGACCTTCCCAACATCCGTTTTAAGATTTTTTTTGTTGCGTTGCTATGGGGAAAGGTTTTAGTATGTCTCAGAGGAGTTTCAGAATTTTTAGACAAGCCTAAGGTCGTGTTTGGGTCTGAAAAACAGTAGCTCTCCATGATAAGAGGGCGCCACCCAGCTTAGAGAGCCTCTCTAAGCAAGGCGCCGCGCTGGTTAGGGAGCCTCTCAGAGCATGGCACCGCCCTACCAGTCCTGGGGGTACCCAGTTTTCAGCTTCCAGCCTCCGAATATTTGAGGGTATTTTGGACATTTTTCCCTACCCTATCAACTTAAACACGGGATTTAATCCCTCAAACACCAAAATATCATCACATTCATCAAATTATCTCAAGAACACCCCCTAGGGTTTCAAAATAAAAACCCAAATAGTTTAAGATTCGGCCGTAGGTTTTCGAAGATAATCACATATTTGGAATCCCCAGAACGTAGGATCCAAGAAGCACCTATTATTTTCGCGTATAGAGGTACGTGGGTTTATCTAAAAAATCTCATGGGCTTAAAAATTCATGTTTTAAAAATGAAGGTTTTGAAATTATGAATATAATCATGTTTTAAGCATCTCTATGATATTGATTTGGTCTTTAGGCCTATTTCCAAAGTGATTTGAAATATTATATATGTATATGCTTGTGATTCAAAAGATGTTAACTTGAGAGCATGAATCGTATGAAATCCCACTCTTGATAGGAAATTGTCTTGAATTTTTCATATGATACGAATTTTTTGAAATCCTCTTGACAAGCATGACATGAAATATTTTGAAAAATTGTTACGATTGGAAATGATTTGACTTACAAGGAGAGGAATATTTTTGTTGAAATTGTGAATATAATGGTTGAATGAAAGAATGATGTCATATTGATGACTTACAAGTTAGGTATGACAATACCCTACAGAATATGATATATGATTAAATCAAATGAAATTTGAATGCATTGATTTTACATGAGATAAGTGGATGCCCGAAGAAGGTGTTTTGAGTGTAAGGGCTCATCGCTGAAAACCGTGTCTGCCGACATGGGAAATTGGTACCATGCTTTGTGATTTGGTTCACCTGATATATATTATCCCACATTGGGACTATGGTTAGAACCCCTGCTTTGTGATCTTGTGTACTACCACATTTTATTGGGTTGAGACACCCTGCTGTGTGATCTTGTGTGTCTTCCCCTCACCTATACTCTAATCTCGGCGACAACCGAGGTTTGATAGTTGGTGTAAATGTGATATGTAGGGTACTCCACCTAGATCAGTTGCATTACATCTTTGTTGAAAAACTATTACATTATGCCCATGTGTTTTCAAATAATTTGATACGAAATTGCTTTATAATGGCTCTCACCTATGTTTTGTAAAAATATTATGTTGTTGTTTTGATTTCTGTACATACCAGTACCTTTGTATTGATCCCCTTCCCTCCCAGGTTCGGAGGCACAGTCTAAGGGTCCAGATAACCGGTAGATTTCTTCTGATAGATTGCAGGATCAAGTGGTGAGCCTGCTATATTTTGGAAGGCCTGATGTTTGTCATTTCAATTATCATTTAGTAGTTTTGGGGTCTACTGGGGGTCTTGTTCCAGTTTTCAGACAGTTATTTATTTCAGTCATGTAGCAGAGATTTCCCAGACGGTTGTTCAGATGTCGATTGAGATTGTGGGACATTATTTTCCATTATTGTTTTCACATAATTTTGACCATATTTTCGTAATACAGTTTATCTTTCATATTTCTTTTATCATATGAATTATGTGCATGATTACCAAACAGATAGGGGTGTTTCGGGCCTTTATGGTTCAAAATACTCGTCACGGCCAGGGCCCCGGTTTTGGTCGTGACAATTGTATTTAGAAGTTTTCTAAAAAATAGTCGCTAGCAAAAACAACTTTGTGTCTACTAATCGTCTACCTTGAGTATTGGTACATGTAGAAAGCAAAATACTGGCAAATGAATTCAGGTAAAATTATTACCGAAAGGGTCATTTTATATCATTGCCGAGAGGCCATTTCACGTCATCGCCAAGAGGGTCATTTCATGCCATTGCCAAGAGGTCCATTGCATATCATTGCCAAGAGGTTCATTGTATATCATTGCCAAGAGGGCCATTTCATATCATGGCCGAGAGGGACATTGCATATTATTGCCGAAAAGGCCATTTCATATCATTGTAGAGAGGGCCTTGCACGTCAATGCCAAGAGGGTCATTGGATATCATTGCCTAGAGGGTCATTGCATATCATTATCGAGAGGGTCATTGCATACCGTTGCCAATAGGACCATTGCATGTCATTGCCAAGAGGGTCATTTCATATCATTGCCAAGAAAGCCATTTCATATCATTGTCAAGGGTCCATTGTTTATCATTGCCAAGAGGGCCATTGCATATCATTGCTGAGAGGGTCATTGCATATCATTGTCGAAAGGGTTGTTGCATATCATTGCCGAAAGGGCTATTGCATATCATTGCCAAGAGGGCCATTGCATATCATTGCCAAGAGGTCCATTGCATACCATTGTCGAGAGCGCCATTTGTAATGCCCCAATTTTCTGAACCAAAATGCTACATGGTGCTCATGACTCTGAAGGACCACAAGCTAACCCATGACTGATATTTGTACCTGTAATTGCATAATATACATATAAAAATATGGAAACATGAACTAAAATGCCGTAAGGTTCAATACTGAATGATAAAATGTCTGAAAAAGGTGGTATCACAGTACGAAAACAAAACTAAAAATACTAAAGTCTCAATCTGTAAACTCAGTAATCGTTTGAATAGCCACTACTATATAGATAAGGAGTTGAAGGGACATGTCTCCAACTAACTCCCTAAACTGAAATTAAACTGAATTACTGGTATGATATATGAAATAATAATGTCCTCGAAAGATGAGGACTCACTGCTAACTGAACTAGTACTGCTGATCTGGAACCTGGGCCTCAGAACCTATGGTGTAACATAAAAGAAAGCACCATAGTGTGAATGGGTCAGTACAACTAAAGTACTAAGTGTACGTAGGGGTAGGATAAATGCATGGGGTTTATATGCATGAACATGCTGACTAATATGAATGTAAGAATACATACATACGTAACTGCTAATGATCTTGTGGAGATACTGACTACTGAGTTTGAAGTCTGACTACATGAATTTACTAATAGTGAGATACTAAATGACTGAGAGACTGATAACATTGATGACTATATCTAACAGTCCTAATTCTAGTGGAACTATCTAAGTTCCATACTATATATGAATATCTGATTCTAAGATCAGTCCTAGCTAAGGGGTGATCTCTTAATAGGCTGATAATACTGGTATTGATTGAGCATAAATGAGATCAGTCCTATCTAGTGGGTGATCTCTAAATCCGATGTTACTGATACTGAAAAGTAGTTGAGATTAGTCCTGTCTAATGGTTGATCTTGGAATCTATTTACAATCATAGAGATTGACTGTGTCTAACAGTCCTGAGTCTGTACTACTAAGCTGAGTTGACTGTATCTGACAGTCCTGATTTCTGTAACTGAAATTGTGGGATGTATTCATGTAAAAGACAATCCCCATGCTAAGTTGACTGGGGTCCAATCTCTGCCCTTACTAGAAAGGTATCAGTACCGTGCCACCAGTAAAGACATTTGCTGTGGAGTCAGTCCTAATCTAGCGAGTGACTCCCGGGATCAGTCCTATACATACAAATGTGCTAACGGGTGACCCCTGAGTATGTTAGTCCTACCTAACGGGTAACATCTCATACCTACACTGTATACATAGTTCAGAAACTTAGGGATTGCTTCTAGGGATCTCAGTCCTATCTAACGGGTGAGCCCCCATCCCTAGGTTCGCTCGGTGCTAAATCCTACTCCCATCTGAATGACACTAAACATGATTATCTGAGTTGAACTGACTAAATGAACTGAACTGAATAACTAAACTGATTAACTTAGCTAATAGTATTTTCTTAGATGATCTAAGATGACTTCACCGAGTTCCACTGATTGACGGAAAATCTACTTGAGATCTCAGGTCTGGCTGAGAGTACTGAAATTACTGAGGCTACTGAACTGCTGATATTTCTTAGTTTTCCTGAGTCACATGACTAACTGAAATCTATGGAACATAGCTTGACTGAGGATGTCGTGAAACATAACATGTCTCTAGGCACACAGCTATAGTTTTCGGGTACAAGTACCCCTAGGACTCTATGGAAGGAAACTGACACACATGACTGACTTGATTATAAGAATAGAGTCTACAATTCACAATATCATAAGTAGGGATTTCATAATAAGCATGGTTCTCAACAAACTATCACATGGATGGGAATGCATACAACATATATATATACTTTCATGGCTTCAATATCGTGGTCATTACATATTACAACAATATCGTGGGAATCTCATACAACCTCATCAATTCACGACAATAGCATGGAAATCACGTTGAACATAAACTTAGAACATGGAATAGTTATTTAGGACCTATTATGTCATAAAAGCATGATTTCTATACTCTTAGGTATTTTATCAAACACCTTGCATGCACACTTTATGGCATAGGTTTATTCATGAATTCAACAACCCAAATTACCCAAAGTTAATTTAGTTCGACTAGCATGCCATCCTAGTTTCATACAAATATATAAAGATTCCATATTGACATTATTAAACATATGAACTAGATCAACAATCAAATCAATGCATAACAAGCATGGCATATAGTTTAAAAATAGGGTTCTTGGACTTCATGGACGAAGGGTGCCCATGAATGAACGCATGCATACCTTTAGATGAAAGATTATTGATGATTGATGGAAGGATTCTTGGAGTTTGATGGTGGAATTTTCTTGAACATGAATCCCCTAATTGAAATCCTAATGTGTTCTTGAGAGGGTTTTGAGAGGAATGAATATATTTTGGTGTGAAAATGTGTTGAATTCGGTGTTTATAAGTGTATATATAAGGGTGTAAAAGTACCAATGTTCCCCTTGACACTTAGGGAGATGAAACTATGTGTAAATTATCCTCGCTTCATGACCTCTAGTTAGGTTAAATCGCCCTCGCGACGCGACCCCTAGTCAGGTTAAGTGAACCTCGCGTTGCGAGGCTATCTCGACCCCTCACTGCCTAACATAGCATAACTTTTGACTCGGTTATCATAATTTTACGAAATCAGTATCACTGGAAAGATAATTTAAAGACCTTTCATTTGATATACAGTAGTACCTCTAATTCAATATATAAAAAGAGATATGTACGATTGAAGTTGACCTAAGTTTTAACATTTACTTAAACTTGAACGATAGGAAAGCTTTCAACTTGTACTTGATTTAGGGGACCTCTATGATCTAAATTCATGCTCAAATAGAGTCCATGACTACATAATTAATTAACACACTAAATTTACATAGGAAACGAGTCTTTTGAAATGTCTACGCATAGGAATGATGGATTTTCATTCTAATCCAAAATGTGGGGTATTACAATATCTCCCTCTAGGGAACAGTCATCCTCTAATGGAAACTGACTGAGAGGTGAGAACAATCGACTGAAGTATGTACCTGACATACGCTATTGAGACATGGGTTCATGACTGGCATGACTGAAAGCTGAGGACAACATACTGAACATGCATATATGATGCATGGGTAACTAATAGCTAAATCCATGCATATCTGATGCAGGATTATATGACTAACATGATACGTGAAGGCATGGCTGAAAATAATAATAATTTGATTACGCATATCTGATGCATGAATACATAACTAAACTGACTCATGAACATACGACTGACCGTGAAATGGTAAAGAGACCAAGTTTGAGCTATAAACTGAGCATAGGACTGAATACTAGGTTTGTTAATGATATCTGAACATGAGCATGAATAAGTTCAAATAAGGCTATTACCTTGAACTGAAAATATCTATGGGTATGAGATTAATTACTCAATATGCATGAGTGGAAGCGTGAGAACATAACTGAGGCTAAGGCGTGACATATGAACTGAAAAATCATGAACTGATCTGACCTATGAGTACATAGCTTATAGTTGAAGCTGTTACTTTGATGGTTATCTTAAGAACACTCTCTATTCAAAACTGAATTCATCACGCGAAGGGAAACGGAGAGGTTTAGGACATGAGCGCATTAAGGAATGCTAGAGTATCTCCCCCTTGGGACCCTATGTCCCTCTAAGAACGCTCACTATACTGAGATACTGGGGCGATGCACAGGGCATCTACGAACTAAATTTAACTGAACCTTCGAAGTCTGAAACCAATGCATGGTGCATGGACTGAACTGGACCTGCTGATGTTACTAACTAACTCATACGAAAACATAAGCCTAAATGAAAGCAAGATATCTAACAATGCATACAATAATCATGAAAAACATGTAACGTACCCAAATCTAGGTCAGGGAAACTTTCCAGATCATGACGGTTCTGGAGTGCATAAAATCTATTCTAACGTTGACCACTCTTGTTGCCCTATTGGTGCAAATCCTTACCCCTCTATGCAAGAACTCTAAACTCTCGCATCCTATGTCTTGGCTTACCACATCCATGACATATATCAGTGCCTGCTCTACAAGTACCTAAATGATGCTTACCATACTTTTCGCCTTACTAAACATATCATCTGCCTCTGTTTCCTCACATACTACTAATATCACATTCACACCTTCATGCTTAATTTCAAGGAAATAAACTTAAACTTCTAACTCACACTATTCAAGCCTATTGATTCATTATAACACAATTATCCCCATGAATACATAATATATTCAATATGGATATCATATGCCAACTTGTCTATTTCTAAAATCATAGGTTCATGCTTCTAACTCTAGGTCACAAGCTATTATAAGATTTTGAGAAGGGATCGGATCTGATGGCATATCTAAATCTGGGTTTGAGAACAAGTTCTCATAATCATGAATGAAATCTGTACAACTTGGGACATAACTGGACTGATGGGATACTGTCTGAGCATAAGGGAAATTGCATAGTTGTCTGCAGGGATTGTTTAAGATAGCCCTATCTATAGGAATTAGATCTTTACTGCTTCTATTACCTTGAAATTAAGGTAAAGATGACATGAGGGGAGCATGATATGAATCTGCATGGGTTCCTTAGAGAACCTTGCTATAGCACGATCTGAGACATGAAAGAAGGGAAATTGATCCTAAAACATCTCTAGCCTCCTGTACATAAGTGTGGTGCACAACACATGCATGTACAAGATTCTACTAGATGCGACTTTCAAACTTCCTAGGACTCTATTGAACCTGGATCTGATACCAAGTTTGTAAAGCCTCAATTTTCTGAACTGGAATACTACACGGTGTTCATGACCCCGAAGGACCACAAGTTAACCCATGACTGATATATGTACCTGTAACTGCATAATATACATATAAAAATATGGAAACATGAACTAAAAGGCCATAAGGTTCAAAACTGAATGATAAAACATCTAAATAAGGTGGTATCACAGTACCAAAACAAAACTGAAAATACTAAAGTCTCAATCTAAAAACTCTGTAATCATCTGAATAGCCTCAACTGTCTAGATAAGGAGTTGAAGGAACATGTCTCCAACTAACTCCCTAAACTGAAATTAAACTAAAATACTGGAATAATGTATGAAATGATAATGTCCTTGAAATATGAGGACTCACTGCTAATTGAACTGCTACTGCTGATCTAGAACCTGCGCCTCAGAACCTATGGCATAACATAAAAGAAAGCACCATAGCGCGAATGCGTCAGTACAACTAAAGTACTGAGTATAAGTGAGGGTAGGATAAATGAATTGGGTTTATATGCATTAACATGCTAACTAATATGAACGTAAGAATACATACATACGTAACTAGTAATGAACTCGTGGAGATACTGACTACTGAGTTTGAAGTCTGACTACATGAATTTACTAATAGTGAGATACTGAATGATTGAGAGACTGATAACATGGTTGATTGTATCTAACAGTCCTAATTCTGGTGGAAATATCTGACTTCCATACGATATATGAATATCTGAGTCTAAGATCAGTCCTAGCTAACGGGTGATCTCTGAATAGGCTGATAATACTGGTACTAATTGAGCATAAATGAGATCAGTCCTATCTAGTGGGTTATCTCTAAATATTATATTACTGATACTAAATTGTAGTTGAGATCAGTCCTGTCTAATGGGTGATGTTGGAGTCTATTTACAATGATAGATATTGATTGTGTCTAACAGTCCTGAGTTTGTACTACTAAGCTGAGTTGATTGTATCTAACAGTCCTGATTTATGTAACTGGATCTGTGGGATGTATTCATGTTACCGACAAGCCCCATGCTAAGCTGACTAGGGTCCAATCTCTTCTCTGACTAGAAGGGTGAAAGTACCGCTCCACCAGTAAAGACATCTGCTGTAGAGTCAGTCCTAATCTAGCGGGTGACTCCCGGGATCAGTCCAATATATATAAATGTGCTAATGGGTGACCCCTGAGTATGTTAGTCCTACCTAACGGATGACATTTCATACCTACGCTGGATACATAGTTCTATAACTTAGGGATTGCTTCTAGGGATCTCAGTCCTATCTAACGGGTGAGCCCCCATCCCAAGGTTTGCTCGATGCTGATTCCTACTCCCATCTAAATGACACTGAACATGATTATCTGAGCTGAACTGACTAACAAAACTGATCTGATTAACTAAACTGATTAAATGAGATAATAGTATTTTCTTACATTAGCTAAGCTTAGTTCACTGAGTTTCGCTAACTGACGGAAAAGCAACTTGAGATTTAAGGTCTGACTGAGAGTACTGAAATTACTAAGGCTACTGAACTGCTGATATTTCTTAGTTTTCCTGAGTCACATGACTAACTGAAATCTATGGAACCTAGATTTGACTGAGGATGTCGTGAAACATGACACAGCTCTAGGCACATATCTATAGTTTTCGGGTACAAGTACCTCCAAGACTCGATGGAAGGAAATTGACACACATGACTGACTTGATTATAAGAATAGAGTCCACAATTCAAAATATCATAAGTAGGGATTTCATAATATGCATGGTTCTCAACAAACTATCACATGGATGGGAATGCATACAACATATATATATATATATACTTGCATGGCTTCAATAGCGTGGTTATTACATATTACAACAATATCATGGGCATCTCATACAACCTCATCAATTCAAGACAATAGCATGGAAATCACGTTGAACATACACTTAGAACATAGAATAGTCATTTAGGACCTATTATGTCCTAAAAGTATGATTTCTATTCTCTTAGGTATTTTATCAAACACCTTGCATGCACACTTTATGGCATAGGTTTATTCATGAATTCAACAACCCAAATTACCCAAAGTTCATTTAGTTCGACTAGCATGCCATCATAGTTTCATACAAATATATAAAGATTCCATCTTGACATTATTAAACATATGAACTAGATCAACAATCAAATCAATGCATAACAAGCATGGCCTATAGTTTAAAAATAGGGTTCTTGGACTTCATGGATGAAGGGAGCCCATGAATGAACGCACTCATACCATTAGATGAAATATTCTTGATGATTGATGGAAGGATTCTTGGAGTTTGATGGTGGAATTTACTTGAACGTGAATCCCCTAATTAAAACCCTAATGTGTTCTTGAGAGGGTTTTGAGAGGAATGAATATATTTTGGTGCAAAAATATGTTGAATTCGGTGTTTATAAGTGTATATATAAGGGTGGAAAAGTACCAATGCTCCCCTTGACACTTCGAGAGATGAAACTGTGCATAAATTAGCCTCGCGTCGCGACCCCTAGTCAGGTTAAATAGCCCTCACGACATGACCCCTAGTCAGGTTAAGTGAACCTCGCATCTCGAGGCTACCGCGACCCCTCACTGCTAATATTGGGCGTATTTACATGTCCAAGCACCAAAACCTACCCATGTTTTAGCTAAGTTTTGAGGATAAAATACATAATTCCTACACTTTTAGTTTATTTTCAACTAAGTGAGCTGACCTATATGATTAGCATGCTTTTCAGGTACCAATGAGGAAGATTTCAGCACTTTGGGGACCTGTGGACAGCAAAGGAAAACTTCACATAAGAGGGAAGGCAGCTTTTGGACTGAATGTGATGCATGGGAACTTTTTCCCGCGCAAACCCAGTATTTTTAAATACTTAAGGATGCAGTAGCAACTTATTAGACAAGGATGTTATTAAAAACCCTATTGCTGAATTTTCAGCATTATGATTCATTATTCATTATTCAGATTCTGTAATAGTTTTGGAACAGAGAAAAATGGCTTAGCTTTGAGCGAAAGAGAGAGAGAAATGATTTTTCTCTCTTATTTTCGTTAATCACCTTTATCACTAAGATCATTCTACATTTTGGTATGATCAATATTTCTAATTTGATTTGTGTTTTATCCATGAGTAGCTAAGTTATCTGTTAGGGTTATGGAAACCTTGTAATATACTCTCTATTGCTATGAGTTTGTGAATTTATGATGTGTCATGCCACTTATATCATTACTCTCTTCATTTTGATTGAATTCTCGTGGTTGAAAACATAGGGAATATGCCATTATAGCAATAACTTGTTTGATAGAAAATTTACTGCTTTGAAAAAAGAGTGTGACAAGAAAATAGCAATAACTTGTTTGATATTACATTAATGATATTATTGTGCGCCTAAACCAAACCCCCCTTTACCTTGAAATTTTCGACCAACAGTCTAATAATAATCGCAATACTTAGTGACCATAGTATTTCCTGTGGGATTCGACACCCAACCCAGTTGGGTTCTATATTTGACAGCGACCACTTACACTTTCTAACAAGAGTTGTAATTTGGGCGTATCAAATTTTGGCGCCGTTTCCGGGGAATACATTTGTCAACTAAGTTTGTGATAGTTAATAGACCATTTGGTCAAAGATTCTCAAATTTTACTTTTTGTTTGTTGTTTTTGTTTTGTTCAGGTTTGATAGAGTGCATGCCAAATACACGAAGTTCTGGTCAGCCATTATTACCTCTAAATCCTGAACCACATCTTATTGGCAGAATGGATGCACAATGAGACAATGAAAGAAGGGCTGCTTAACTGGAGCAGGCTAGATTAGTAGCATTGGCAGCTGCACAAGTAAATCAACGGAATGCTGATAACCCAGGTCGGGAAACAAATCTTGAATATGAGGACCTGTGCGATGATGAATTATTAAACCCAAGGCATGCAGATGATGTGGCTGCACCTGCTAACAGGAATGTCAATAGAGATCATCAAGCTAGAATGAGACCTGAACGCCGAGTTGTACAGGTCCCTTTTGATGATTATGATGATGATTTGGATGGGGATGGTGCCACAGGGGCTATTATTCCTCCGTACTTGGCACCCGGAGCAAAGTTCAATATCACTAGCACTATGATCTAGCTATTGCAACTCAAAGGGTTATTCGATGGACTTGTAGGCGATGATCTGAATATGCATCTGATTAATTTTATCTCAACATGCCAGTCGTTTGACAATTCGAGGGTTGGACAGAATGTGATTCGGCTGCGTTTATTTCCATTGTCTCTATCTGGAGAGGCAACTCTATGGTTGAATGGGCTAACTCCTGACTCTATTACTAATTGGAGGCAACTGAAAGACACTTTCCTAGAAAGATTCTTTCCGCCATCCAAGAGAACACAATTAAGAGATGAGATAAGCAATTTTCGACAGCTTCCAACTGAAGCTCTCCACGAAACATGGGAGAGGTTCAAGAAGAAGCTTATACGGCGCCTAAATCATCAGATGACCAATATCCACTTGATGGAAATATTATATAGGGCTTTGAACTCTGTGACTAAGCCAGTGGTTGATAATGTTGTGGGTGGGTCATTTATGGACCTTACTTTTATTGAGGCAAGTGATATGCTAGATCGTATGACAAAGCAGAGTGGATCTTGGCATACCAGGGATTCTGAGGTAGCAAGCTCTACTGTATCTACTGGCATGACAGCAGAACAGAGGCAAAGAGAAGAAGAATGTGACTAGGATATGGCTCACATGAAAATGCAGATGGATCTTCTTACCAAGCATTTATTATCAGGGAAGACAGAAAAGGTCAAGGTCGTTGTATCACAGGGAAGAGATGACTCTGATTCTGAGGAGGAAGAGAATTACTTGAATAATCAGGGGGGGTTTCGAGGCAATACCCAAGGAAACCAAGGTCGGAAATATTATGATAAATCCGGATACAAGGACCGAGACCAAAGGAGTTGGAAGAATAAGACTGACATGAGTGGTTTGTATGTTCCTCTTGGAAATCGTGAAGCTGCTGCGTTTGGTTCTAGGAAGATGTCCATGGAGGACATGATGGCTAAGTTGTTGAAAGGAGTGGAGGCAACCAACACGGGAGTAACTGAGGTAAAAAATGATTTGTCCTCCATAAATCAATTAGTTTACTCGCATTCCACTGCAATAAAACAGCTGGAACAACAAATGAGTCAATTATCAACGGCATTCAATCAATGAAAAGCTGGCACTTTACCTAGTGACACTGTGCAAAATCCATGGAATGATGGATCATGTTTGGCTATTACTACCAGGAGTGGTAAGGTGTTGGAAATGTCAAACCCCAAATCCCATTGGAGCGAACTGGCACCCGTAGCCGAGGAGGCCCGGGAGAACCCGTTCATAACCTATACTATACAGCCCAGCAGACAGGCATAAATATATATATGAATAGCAATTGGTCGTCAGAGCCATCACGTCTATCAACCAAACACTCCTATGGCTATACAATATGTCTACAAAAGCCTCTACATAGATACACAACTGAGTTAGGGTCGGGACAAACTCCCGCCCACAAAAGACTTTTATACAAATACCAAAAAAATACATATAGAAACGACCTGGGATGCCCCGAAACAACTGGAGCTCACCACTAACAACAGAATGTCCTGGCTCTTACTACGGAGGTGTACGACCTGAAGTACCTGTTCCTACAGGCATGAATACAGGTCCCCCATAAGGGACGTCAGTACGGAAATATGTACTGAGTATGTAAGGCAGTGAGTATCAAGATGAGATACAAAAGATCAACAGAACCCAGATACCAGTGAATAAACAGTATGAGTAGACCACACTTAAAAGAGCTGATAGGATACCTGCCCATTACTTTCATATCATTACTTCCCGTAATCCTTATCAATACATAACATATGTCATACAATGGCCAACTGATCAGTGGTACTAATACAATACATCAGGGACCACCCCTGGGATAGCATATATACATAATCTTTATAATACAATGGCCAACTGATCAGTGGTACTAATACAATACATCATATCATCAATTTAAAATAAAGACATTCCATTTCCTTAATTCAATTAATCTTTGAGATTGGTTACTTTGTGGTCACACCTTATGGAACTTGAAATCATGATACCTCAATAGGAAAACATGTAAATAGGTAATAAATATCATGAAAATGAGGTAGAGAATCATGGATACCTCATTAAACCATTTCAGAGTCAACAATAGTATATGGACATTTTTTGACTAGCCGGAAATGTTAAAAGTGAAAACAAGTTCAATTGGTAGTGTCGAAGATCATATGATGTTATTATGTGTCATGTGTCGTAGGACAATGTTGGAAGCTTACTTGAGAGTGCAATGGGTCATTATTCATGCCAAATATTAGATAGAGTATGTCTTACATACCTTGATATAACCACTTCAATACAAGTCCAACTTGACTTCCCGTACTCTTCAAACACTTATCTACAATAAGTCATTTGTGGCAAACTAGTATTAGCACCCAAACCTTACCATTTAGGTATTAACTTCACCCAAGTAATGTCTATGAAGTAATCCTTTAACTCATCAATAAGAGTGCTACATACATCCTCTTATACTCTTATTACATTCAAATATCATGCATTTTCATGAAATATCCCTCAACATCACTCTTAGCCTTTATTTCCCTTCTTAGTCACCATCCAATACCAACATGATCACTAGGCATACATAACCACTAATATAATGATATATCACCACAATTCATCCTCCATAATCCAATACAACAACTTCCATAATTTACTACTAACAATGTATACAAAACAATTCATAACTATGTTTCTAGTTATCTTCCAACATCACGACAATACTCATAATCCTTTATCAAAGCTTATTCATGGATAAGAATCAAGAATAAACAATATTTATACCTTAACAATGAACTCTTGTATTTAGAATCCTCCTTACATAACCATGGGGTGCTTCCCGAAGCTTTCGATATGGTGAACACAACTACGGAACCAATTCGAATTTTCTACGGTTGAATCACAAAATATTTGAAGTTGAAATTAGGCTAGGGTTTCACCTTCTCTTAATAATTGGATGATATATGATATATATGAGGCTAAGTGTATGTTTATAAAGACCAATTTTCGTCCAAGAGGTAATAGAAAATGACCATTTTGCCCTAAAAATTTAAATAAATCCCGAATCTGTCCCCAGTGGACAGTTTTGACAGGCTGAAGTAAATCGATCATAACTCTTTTCTCTGGTATCGTATTTGGGTGAAACCAATTGCATTGGAAAGATAATTCAAAGGGCTTTCATTTTCATATAAAGTATACCACCCAGTGCTTCCTGTACAAGGAGTTATTGTCGTTTAAAGTTGATCCAAAAAATAATTGCCTAGCTGCAGTAATTTTCCTGCAGATTTACTGTTCACAGGCTTCCCGGCCACCGATTTGAAATTTCGAATGTGCTCGCTTATATGAAATACTCCTTTGTTTTGGGCAAACTTTATATCGTTGGAAATCTTATTCCAATACCTACACATACAACTATTGACGGGATACTTCCGAACACCATACACTTAATTTAACCCATACGCAAGCCTTTAGGACTCCATATAATCGCGATAAGTGTACGAAAAAAATTTACGGGGTGTTACAAAAGGGTAGCCCGGTGCATTAAGCTCCCGCTATGCGCAGGGTTCGGGGAAGGGCCCGACCACAAGGATCTATCGTACATAGTCTCACCTCACATTTCTGCAAGGGACTGTTTCCAAAGCTTGAACCCGTGACCTCCTGGTCACATGTCAGAAACTTTATAGGTTACTCCAAGGCTCCCTCTGAGCTCCAACATACTTCTTCCCAACAAATTTATACGCATAGATCGACTCCAGATAGCATAGTTTTGAGTTCGCAGAGAAATCAAGGAGATCCCACTTACCTCAAATGCATGCAAGTAGAGGGGACGGTTGTGCATGCAAGTAGATGGGATGCTTGTGATCATTGTGATCCATTTATCACTTGTATTTCCCCCAACACTCACAAAGCCAAGAGATGAGGAAGAAAAATTGTTCAGTGTGTTTACAAATGAGCTTAAGCCTCTCTATATATCGGCAATGCAAGCCTGATAGAATTTGCACATGATCAGCCGGGCAGACATGTGTTATGTCCGAATCAGACAGTCATCAACAAGATGAAATTTCCGATAGTCAACCAAACTAAGATTTCCCTTTTGTGAGAGTCTATAAAGTTAACTACGTGCATCTAGAAACTACTGATGTTAAAATTGTTGAGAAGCAAACAGAATCCCACATTGGAAAAATAGAGAGAGCATGTCCAATATCTAAAGTGTCACCTAACTCCACTAGTATGAGGCATTTTGGAAGGTGTCCAAAAACAAATCCGTGAGGGCTTGGCCCAAAGTGCATACCTATTCATACCTATTCATGGATAAGAATCAATACCTATTCATGGATAAGAATCAAGAATAAACAATATTCATACCTTAACATAATCCTTTATCAATACCTATTCATGGATAAGAATCAAGAATAAACAATATTCATACCTTAACAATGAACTCTTATATTTAGAATCCTCCTTACATAACCATGGGGTGCTTCCCGAAGCTTTCGAGATGGTGAACACAACTACGGAACCAATTCGAATTTTCTACGGTTGAATCACAAAATATTTGAAGTTGAAATTAGGCTAGGGTTTAACCTTCTCTTAATAATTGGATGATATATGATATATATTAGGCTAAGTGTATGTTTATAAAGAACATTTTTCGTCCAAGATATAATAGAAAATGACCATTTTGCCCTAAAAATTTAAATAAATCCGAATCTGTCCCCAGTGGACAGTTTTGACAGGCTGAAGTAAATCGATAATAACTCTTTGCTCCGGTATCGGATTTGGGTGAAACCAATTGTATTGGAAAGATAATTCAAAGGGATTTCATTTTTGTATAAAGTATACCACCCAGTTCTTCCTGTAAAATTAGTTATGGTCGTTTAAAGTTGACCTAAAAATCTGTCCCACAATTCTGTTTTTTTTTTGATAGGCTGTAGTAAAACGGGTATAGCTCCTTACTCAGACATTGGATTTGGATGAAACCAATTTCATCGGAAATAAGACTCTCGGATATTTTCGTCGATATATAGCATCTCACACAGTTCTTTTTGTACAAGGAGTTATGATCGTCTAAAGTTGATCCAAAAAAAATAATTGCCTAGCTGCAGTAATTTTCCAGCAGATTTACTGTTCACAGGCTTCCCGGCCACCGTTTTGAAATTTCAAATGTGCTCGCTTATATGAAATACTCCTCTGTTTTGGGCAAACTTTATATCGTTGGAAAGCTTATTCCAATACCTACACATACAACTATTGACAGGATACTTCCGAACACCACAAACTTAATTTAACCCATACGCAAGACTTTAGGACTCCATATAATCGCGATAAGTGTACGAAAAAATTTACGGGGTGTTACATTCTCCCCCCCCTTAAGAACATTCGTCCTCAAATGTTAGCATAGTTACTCAATTAAGACATGTCCAAGCTTACAATTAACATATTCATCATCATAACATACTTGCATAAAAATAAACACCTACTTGTTATTGTTCTTCTTCCGTCTCATGAACTTCCTCCTCATCGTTGAATAGGTAAGGGTACTTAATCTTCATCGTTTCCTAGGCTTCCCATGTGATCTCCTAAACTTGTTGATTCCTCCAAAGTACTTTTACCGGTGCTATCTCTTTATTCCTTATCTTTTTAATTTGGCGATCAAGAATAGCAATAGGCATTTCTTCAAAAGTGAGATCTTCTGTAACTTGTACATCTTCCATAGTAGTGATGTGCGATGGATCTCTGATGTACTTGTGAAGCATCGAAACATGAAATACAGGATGAACTGTTGAGAGCTCTTGAGGTAGCTCTAACTCATAAGCAACTTGTCCAAATCTTTGAATGATCTTATACGGACCTATGTATCGTGGACTTAACTTTCCTTTCTTGACAAATCTCATCACTCCTTTCATTGGTGATACTTTCAAGAATACCCAATCGTTGATAGAAAACTCAAGTCCTCTTCTTCTAATATCCTCATAAGATTTTTGTTGACTTTGAGCTATTGCAAGCCGTTGTTGGATCACTTTAACCTTCTCCATTGCTTGATAAACAAGATTCGGTCCAAACAAGATCGCATCACCTGCTTCAAACCATCCTATTGGAGATTTACACTTTCTTCCATACAATGATTCATATGGTGCTATTTTGATACTTGAATGATAGCTATTATTATAGGCAAACTCGATAAGAGGTAGGTGATCATCCCAGTTGCCTTTGAAATCTAATACACATGCTCGTAGCATATCTTCAAGTGTCTGGATGGTATGTTCCGCTTGTCCGTCCATTTGAGGATGAAAAGCCATACTTAGATTTACTTGTGTCCCCAAACTCCTTTGAAAATACTTCCAAAAATTTGCGGTAAATTGGGCTCCTCGATTGGATATAATGGAAATTGGAACTCCATGTAATCGAACGATCTCCTTAATATACAACTTCGCATACTGTTCTGTCGTATAGGTTATCTTAACTGGTAAGAAGTGCGCAGATTTGGTAAGCCTATCAATGATCACCCATGTGGAATCAAACTTCCGATATGTGCGAGGCAAACCCGTGATGAAATCCATATTGATCTTGTCCCACTTACAGACTGGAAGATCTATACATTGCATGTAACCACCGGGTTTCTGGTGTTCTACTTTGACTCTTTGACAATTCGGACATTCAGCTACAAATTCGGCAATATTCTTCTTCATGTCATTCCACCAATATATTGCTTTCAAATCTTGATACATCTTAGTCGACCTTGGATGGATGGAATACCTTGAACAGTGTGCTTCTGTCATAATTCTCTTTCTTAGCTCAACTACATCAGGTACACATAAACGATTCTGACACTGAAGCACGCCTTCTCGCGTAATGCAAAGATGTAGAACCAGGATCAATTAAGGCATACACATCAAATGCAAAGATGGACAACGTACCTGTAACCACGTCTGGAGAAGCCTCTAAATTCTGCCGATCTGCTAGGGCATACACACGGTCTTGAGCTCCGCTAGAACTAGTTGCTCCTCCATCACCTCTACCGTGATCCATAGGTTGTGCACCCCTACTCAAAGGAGGCACCGATGATGATGCAACAGCTGATCCGGTAGGTCGTGTTATACCACCTGTGGTCCTACGTGGGCAATCTCTAGCCATATGCCCCGGCTTACCGCACCAAAAGCAATTGTTCATCCCAAGCCGACATTCGCCAAAGTGAAATTTTCTACATATGGGGCACGGGTGTCGTGGAGGTCTCAATTGACTCATACTTCCTTGCCCTTGATACCCCACTGTTCGCAAACTCTGATTTTCACTGCTTTGCCCAAACTGATTACCTCTGAACCTTTGAAATTGCGGTGGAGCACTAATTGCAGGATAAGAAGATAATGGGCTAGGCAATCTATGAGAGAACGAAGGCCTAAAACCTCCCTGAGATGCCATAAACTGCCCTATAGCTTTGGCTCTCTTAGAATATCCTTTTTCTAATTCTTGGGTTCTTCTTCTTTGCCTCTGATCTTCCATCTTCTGAGCGAAAGCTTGTATCCTCGCTATATCCATGTCCTTGTTCAAAGCAGTAATGGTACAATCTCTAACCAAGTATGGTTCCAATATATCCACATAGTGATGAACTCTGTCATCCATAGTAGCTACCACATTAGAAACATATCGAGACAAGGAGTTAAATCGAAGACTATACTCCCTTACACTCATATTACCCTAACGAAGATTTAAGAATTGATCTGCACGGGCCTGACGAGTCTCAAATGGAAGATAATGATCAATAAATGCATCTTTGAACTCTCCCCACGTAGTTGGAGGTGTATCAATAACCCTAGATCGTTTCTAATCCTCGAACCACAATATAGCCTCTCCTTTCAGTCTATATATTGCTAGCTCAGCCATCGGATATGTGCATAACATCTAGACCCCTTTAGGTTTGATCAACAAAGTCCTGAGGGTCTTTGTTAATATCTGATCCAGTAAAAGTAGTAGGATCCAGTTTTAGAAAATCCTATGTCTGAAGGCTAGCTGCTCTATGGATACCACTAGAACCCGTGGTAGGAATATCTTGCCATTGAACTTGACCGGCAACTATACACGTCAGAAGTTGTACTGCATCCCTCAAATCTCGATCAACAGCATTAATAGATGGCCCTTCCGGAGGAGAAGAAGCTCCTAATATATGCTTAGCTTGAGACTCACTTTGTTCAGCTTGTGCCGGTGGTGACTTACTAGTACCTTCTCCGGCCACTACATCTACTCGCTTCCACTTATTCTTTCTCCTTGTAACCGGCATTGTTACTATAATAAATAAAAAAAACAATTGGATTAAGCGATCGATTATGACTTTATCTCTAATATGGGCTCTATTGCACGATCTAAGAAATGGAGAGTGGAAACAATCCCAAAATGTCCAATGGCCTCCTGTTTATAGATGTAGTGCACAACACACCGATAAATGAGATTCTACGTAGACACGGCTTTGTAGACTCACTAGGACGAACTTCTCTGATACCACTTCTGTCAAGCCCCAAATCCCATTGGAGCGGACTGGCATCCGTAGCCGAGGAGGCCCGGGAGAACCCGTTCATAACCTATACTTTCACATTTACATTACTTATGAAAATTAGAAATTTGGGCAGCACTTCATTGAAAATAGAAGAAAACAGTACCTGTATCAGCCCAGCAGACACGCATAAATATATATATGAACAGTAATTGGCCATCAGAGCCATCACGTCTATCAACCAAACACTCCTATGGCTGTACAATATGTCTACAAAAGCCTCTACATAGATACACAACTGAGTTAGGCTAGGGTTTCACCTTCTCTTAATAATTAGATGATATATGATATATATGAGGCTAAGTTTATGTTTATAAATTCCAATTTTCGTCCAAGAGGTAATAGAAAATGACCATTTTGCCCTAAAAATTTAAATAAATCCGAATCTGTCCCCAGTGGACAGTTTTGACAGGATGAAGTAAATCGATCATAATTCTTTGCTCCGGTATCGGATTTGGGTGAAACCAATTTCATTGGAAATATAATTCAAAGGTATTTCATTTTCATATAAAGTATACTACCCAGTTCTTCCTGTACAAGTAGTTATGGTTGTTTAAAGTTGACACAAAAATCTGTCCCACAATTCTGTTTTTTTTTATAGGCTATAGTAAAACGGGTATAGCTCCTTACTCGGACATTGGATTTGGATGAAACCAATTTCATCGTAAAGAATACTCTTGGAGATTTTCGTCGATATATAGCAGCTCACACAGTTATTTTTGTACAAGGAGTTATGATCATCTAAAGTTGATCCAAAAAAATAATTGCCTAGCTGCAGTAATTTTCCTGCAGATTTACTGTTCACAGGCTTCCCGGCCACCGTTTTGAAATTTCAAATGTGCTCGCTTATATTAAATACTCCTCTGTTTTGGGCAAGATTTATATCGTTGGAAAGCTTATTCCAATACCTACACATACAACTATTGATGGGATACTTTCAAACACCATAAACTTAATTTAACCCATACGCAAGACTTTAGGACTCCATATAATCGCGATAAGTGTACGAAAAAATTTATGGGGTGTTACAGGAAAACCCATCCAAAGTCAAGCCGGTGGTTGATAATATTGAAGAGAATGTTATTGAAGCAGATTGTGATGATTCTGTAGAAGCTGAAAATCAAAATGAGAACGTTCATGATACTACACCTAGATGTCAGCAGTCTGGAAAGATTGATAATGGGAAGAAAAATCAAAAGGAAGTCGTGGAGAAAACTCTACCAAATCCACCACCACCTTTTCCTCAAAGACTGAAGAAGAAGGTTGATGACACCAGGTTCAGTAAATTCATGACTATGTTGAAGCAGTTGACTATTAATGTGCCTTTGGTGAAGGCACTGGAGCAGATGCCAGGGTACGCCAAATTCATGAAGGACCTTTTGAAAAAGAAAAGGGCATCAAGCTATGAGATGGCAGATAATTTTCATCATTGTAGTGCAATTTCCAAGGTCTTTAGTACAGAAAAAGGCAGATCCAGGTGCTTTCACTATTCCTTGCACGGTTAGATCTTTGGATTTTGCTAAGGCGTTGTGCGATTTGGGGGCTAGCATTAATTTGATGCCACTAGCCATTTATAGGCAGTTGGGGTTGGGTGATCCTACACCAACCAACATGCAGCTCGTAATGGCAGATAGGTCGGTAAAACGACCTGTTGGTATCTTATATGATGTACTAGTGAAGGTTTCTACCTTCATTTTTCCTGCAGACTTGTTATTTTGGATTGTGAGGTGGATTTTAAAGTTCCCATAATCTTGGGTCGTCCTTTCCTCTCAACAAGAAGTGTGCTTATTCATTTACGAGAAAATGAGTTTTTATTTCGGATGAATAACGAAGTGGTACGTATTGATGTATGCAAATCAATGAAGCAGCCCAAAGATATGAATGTGTTCTCTGTAGTTGATATTTATTATGAGGATGAGAAGGAATTATCTTTAGAGAAGCAGCTTACTGTTGAGCCATTGACTGCTGTGCTTTTGAATTTTGAGCGTGAGGATGTTGAAGAATATGAAGAAACTATCTGTGCTCTGACAGGAATGAGGTCATATTCATATACCCCTAAGAAGCTGGACCTTGACCTTAAGAATCGACCTTTACCACCAGCGAAGTCATCCATTGAAGAGCCACCAGTGCTAAAATTGAAAGAGCTACCCAGTCATCTAAAATATGCGTTCTTGGGAAGTGGAAATACACTTCCGATTATTGTTCTTGCTGATTTAGGTGAACAACAAGTGGCAGCTCTCATCTCGGTTTTGAAGAGGTACAAGAGAACCATTGTTTGGACTATTTCTAATATAATTGGTATCCCTCTTGGGATATGTATGCACAAGATTCAGCTTGAGGAAGATTGTGTGCCCACTATTGAGCATCAACGTCGTCTGAATCCACCTATGCAAGAGGTAGTGAAGAAAGAAATCATAAAGTGGTTAGATGCAGGGGTGGTGTATCCAATCTCAGACAGTAAATGGGTAAGTCCGGTATAATGTGTACCCAATATAGGGGGCATGACAGTAATCGCAAATGAAAAGAATGAGCTAATTCCACTCAGACCTATCACAGGGTGGAGAGTGTGCATGGATTACCAGAAGCTGAATTCATGGACGTTAAAGGATCACTTCCTAATGTCATTCATGGATCAAATGCTTGATCGATTGGCAGGGAAGGGATGGTTCTGTTTCTTAGATAGTTATTCCAGATATAATTAGATTTGCATTGGTCCTGAAGATCGGGAGAAGACCACTTTTACATGCCCATATGGTACTTTTGCATTCAAACGAATGCCATTTGGGCTATGTAATGCACCTACCACTTTTCAGCAATGTATGATGTCCATTTTCTCTAATATGGTTGAAGACACCTTGGAGGCGTTTATGGACGACTTTTCAGTTTTAGGTGAGTCATTTGAGTCATGCTTGGTAAATCTGAGTATGGCTTTGTAGAGATGTGTTAAATTCAATCTGGTGCTAAATTTGGAAAAGTGTCATTTTATGGTTAAGGAAGGCATTGTTCTTAGGCATAAAGTCTCTGAGAAGGTAATTAAAGTTGATAGAGCCAAGATTGAAGTTATCGAGAGACTACCACCTCAAATTTCTATAAAGGGGGTTTGTAATTTTCTTGGTCATGCAGGTTTTTATCGGAGGTTTATTAAAGATTTCTCCAAGATTTCTATCCCATTATGCAAACTTTTGGAGAAGGAGGCAAAGTTTTACTTTGGTGAAGATTGCTTGAAGGCATTTGAATGCCTCAAAGGAAAGCTAATTGAAGCTCCTATTATTGTAGCACCCGATTGGTCTCTATCTTTTGAAGTTATGTGCAATGCAAGCGGGGTGGCCTTGGGTGCTGTACTTGGTCAGAAAAGAGAAAGGCTATTTCATCCAATCTACTATACAAGAAAGGCCTTGAATGGAGCACAGAAGAACTATACCATCACTGAACAAGAGCTTTTAGCAGTTGTTTATGCTTTCAAAAAGTTCCGTGCCTACTTGTTGGGAACCAAAGTAGTGGTTCATATAGATCATGCGGCTCTAAGATATCTAATGGCAAAAAAGGATGCTAATCCAAGGCTAATTAGGTGGGTGTTACTGCTTCAAGAATTCAATTTTGAGGTGAAGGATAGAAAAGGTGGCGAAAACCAAGTAGCTGAACATCTATCTAAACTTGAGAGTGAGCACATAGTGCAAACCGACCTTGATATTGATGATGCATTCCCTGACGAAGAGATTCTAGCAACTATGGTGGAAGACTTACCGTGGTATGCAGACTTTGTTAACTACGTGGTAAGTAAAGTGATTCCTGAGCATCTCTCCTTTCATCAAAAGAAAAAATTCATGCATGATGTGAAACATTACTTCTGGGATGATACTTATCTTTTTCGATGATGTGTTGATGGTATTATTAGGTGATGCATCCCATATGTGGAGGTGACTAGCATACTGGAAGCAATTCATGCTTCCCAAGTTGGGGGTCACCATGCAGGTAATTTAATGGCCAGAAAAGTATTGCAAAGTGGTTATTATTGGCCTTCATTATTCAATGATGCCTACGATTTTGTAAAAAGATGTGATTAGTGTCAGAGGCAAGGCTCTATCTCAAAGCACCATGAGATGCCCATGTCTAAAATGCTTGAAGTAGAGTTATTCGATGTCTGGGGTATTGATTTCATGGGTCCATTTATGAGTTAATTTGGGAGGAAATATATCCTAGTTTCTGTGAACTATGTATCCAAGTGGGTCGAAGAAGATGCGCTAGCTGATAATGAAGGTAAGAGTGTTGTAGCGTTCTTAAAGAGAAATATCTTCTCTCATTTTGGGGTATCTCGTACCATCATAAGCGATGGAGGATCACATTTTTGCAACAAGTTGTTCAGAGCCGTATTGGTAAAATATGGGGTTAAGCAACATAAGGTAGCTACACCGTACCACCCACAAACTAGTGGGTAGGTAGAGGTTTCAAATCGAGAGATCAAGATGATCCTTTCTAAGACTGTGAATGCCAGTAGGAAAGATTGGTCCAGAAAGCTGGACGATGCCTTATGGGCATATAGGACCACGTTTAAAACACCAATTGGCATGTCACCATACCAACTAGTTTATGGAAAGGCTTGTCACTTGCCTATTTAGCTAAAACATAAAGTAATGTGGGCACTGAAGCAGCTTAAACTAAATTGGGATGATGCGATTAATATGAGATTGGGACAGCTGAATGAGATGGATGAATTCCGTCTACATGCGTATGAAAGAGCAGATCTCTACAAGGAAAAGATGAAAAAGTACCATGATTGGAGGATTATCCAATGAAACTTTCAGAAGGGCGATTTGGTACTTCTTTTCAACTCCAGACTGAAGCTATTTCCAGGTAAGTTAAAGTCTAAATGGTCTGGTCCATTTAGAATTAGCCAAGTTTACTCATCTGGAGTAGTGGAGTTAGAAAACAATGATGGTGGTGTCTTTAAGGTGAATGGCCAATGAGTGAAGCCATATATCGGTCCATCCGACTCGATAAAATGTATAGCCACCATATATCTCGTTGAAGTCTGAGTAATCGAGATAACTATGTCGTGCCGCGACAATAAATCAAGCGCTACATAGGAGGCAACCCATCATTAGGAGTTTGTTTCACTAGGAGTTTGTTTTTGATAAATAAAAGTCCAAAAAGAAGAGTCGAGCCACGACCAAAACTAAGGTGCTTGGTGGGAGGCAACCCATCCTTCTAATCATTTTTGTTGTTTTTGATTAAGTGTAGGTGCATGGAGTACAAAGGAGGAGATTAGACCCAAATTTTGATTTGAAAGTGAGCTATGCCAATGGTTGTAAGTCTAGGAATGATGGAGCAAAGGCTATAGTCTAGGCGCAGCCTATGCCAACATAGGCAATAGGCTAGGCACCGCCTATGCTAACATAGGAAATGGGCAAGGCGTCGCCTATGCCATTGCCTATGCTCACTGCCTCACATAGGCGATGGGCAAAGCGCCGCCTATGCCAATGTAGACAATGGGCAAGTCACCGCCTATGCCAACATAGGCAATGGGAAAGGCGCCGCCTATGCCATTGCCTATACTCACTGCCTCACATAGGCAATGGGCAAGGCGCCGCCTATGCCAATGTAGGCAATGCTATAGGCGCCACCTATGCTAACATAGGCAATGCTAAAGGCGCCGCCTACTTATGCATAGGCAATGCTATAGGCACCACCTACTTATGCTTTTTGCCTACTAACCCAATTGTAGATAGATCAAACTGACCCATGGCTTATCCTATAAATATACCCTATACCTTTAAACACCACTCAATTGTTTGTTGAACCTAGGCGCTGCCCAAGCTCCCTTATCCTCTCCAAGTTTTCCTCTTTTCTCATCTAATCTTGCAAGCTCATCTTCCCGATCCATCACCAAGTAAGTTGTTCTTTCATATTCAGTAAGTGTTGCAGTGCTACGCTTATAATGGTTAAGTCGATTTTGTAGTAGTGCTTGGTGATAAGAGTGTGGTTAGTTTGTTATGATTTTTTGAAGAATACATCTAATTGAGTGAAAGGATTCTTGTGGGTATTCTTGACTTTACTCCAACATGTATTGATTGGTATTCACTGTTATAAATTTTTATGGAGTTGAAATTTTGAAGTTAATGCATAATCTTGAGAGCTGTAAGCTAGAATGTTTGAATGACTCATTTATCGATGTAATGATCATGATTGACCACTAGCCTAACATAGTGTGATTGTTTCTATGCGATTACATGATAAAATTTCTATGTGGTAGTCTTGTTCAAAGATTGCATTAATCCAATGAAATAAAGTTGGAAAGGATAGTCAAGATTACATGACCATTGTGTGCCGCTTCTCTATATCAAACTGAGAAATTATTATGTAAAGTGAAGGGTTGAAAGTGTGACTGCGCAAATAATGTTGTTGGAACATACCACCTAAATATATGTCGATGAAGTCTGAGTAATCAACATCACTCACTCAATTAGTTTGTGCAAACAAATTAAGTGTGGGGTGGTGCCATCACTATTTTCTTTGTCGATTATAGTGAATCTTCCGAGATAAAATTAACATGACTCTATCGTGATCTCAGGTAGAATGGCTCCAAAAGGATGACAGGGAAAAGAGAAAGCGTCCACCTTACAAAAAGGTCAGAAAATGTCAAGAAAAGACCAGGCTGAGTTCTCCTCTCTTCAAGTGCCTCGACGCACTTTTGGGATCAAGTGGGTTCTGGATGAGGAAGGGAAGGAATGGTATAAGAACAATAAAGTAAAGAAATATGTTCATGTGCATGTGATGTAGAAGGAAAGTTTAGCAAAGAGAGACCCACGCATTTTGGCTAAAATCATGGCACTAAATCTTGACTTCATCTTTTGAGATATAGGGGAATGCAATCTTGATCTGACTCGAGAGTTTTATGTCACCTGGTCCCCAAGGACTACCGTAAGTGAAGTAAAGATTCGGGGCCAAATCTTGCAATTGAACGCTGATTTCTTCAACTCTTTTTTGGGTACTCCAAGTGTGGATCAATCACCACTCAAGGAGCTTTATCATAGACCTCCCTACAGGGCCATCAGACATACATTGTGTGGATCAAGGTCCATGACCCGGTGGACTCATCACAAGGATAATGGTCGTCACAATACTTACCCGTATGCTTCCTTGAACAGAGAAGCTCGCATATGGTTAAGGATAGTCAAATCCTGCTTGATTCCTGGGACACAATACACTAAGATCACGCGTGATTAAGTCTGCTTAGTGTATGCTCTAATAACGAATGTTCCCATCAACATTGGTGTGGTTATACGATCGTCAATGCGCAAAGCAAGGATGCACAAAAGGTCCCATTTCAGTTTTGGCAATTTGTTGGCTGCAATCTTAAGGAATGAGCATATTGAGGAGGATCCAGTAGACCATAAGCAGCCACACAACCCGAAGAAGGTAGATCTCACAAAAATCAAAGAGCCAGAAACTGGTCAAGGCATAAACCTTACCACTGCTGAGAAACATGCTCGAGATGAAAGTTTTTTCCGCCATATGTATGGCATGACTAGGTTTACCATGATGAGTGGGGGTCGTGTGCCGACTGATGCAGAGCTGCAGCAGTTGGACTATGACTACCTGCTTAATGAGCATGCTCGAGCCATATGTGGAGTGGGAGTAAATTTTGAGGAACCTCTTGATGATGATGTGCCGACTGACGATGATCACCGACTACTAGACTCAGATGTGGAGGACAACTCTAATGATGACGACTCTGATGATGATTCTAATGCAGGGGGTATGACCTCGGATATAGAGGAGGAGTCTGACTAATCAGGTTTTGCTTATTTATTTACACAGAGGGCAGTGTGTTCCATCTAAGTGTGGGGTGCGGGTATATATCTGTTGTATTGTGTATTGCTTGCCTACATTTATTCTTAGTTGTTTGATTTGGTCATAGTTAGTTAGTTGTAATGAGTAATACTGAGCCAGATTCTGCATAAAATTGTTCTAATAGACGATATGGCATTATAACAAGAGTTTGTGCTGAATCATTACTATTGAAACATTTAGGCTCTAAGTTGTCACTCACTGTGTGATAATTGTTTGTGGTTTAATTCATTCATCTGTTGGGTTAGGAATCTTATTTTCTCTCTAATTTTTGCTAATCACCTTCATCACTAAGATCATTCTACGTTTTGGTATGATGAATATTTCTAGTTTGATTTCTGTTTTATCCATGAGTAGCTAAGTTATCTGTTAGGGTTATGAAAATCTTGTAATATACTCTCTATTGCTATGAGTTTGTGAGTTTATGATGTGTCATGCCACTTGTATCATTACTCTCTTCATTTTGATTGAATTCTCGTGGTTGCAAACATAGGGAATACCCCATTATAGCAATAACTTGTTTGATAGAAAAGTTACTATTTGGAAAAGAGAGTGTTACAAAAAAATAGTGTTTTCAAACTCTATTTACACGTTAATGCCCTAGCAGGTTTAACGTCTTAGAGAGTTCGTACCATTTGTTGTACACTTTAGGTTCGGGAGAGCTAAGGTGGATAAATCCTTGATGGTTGAAAAACACTTGGATCTAGAATTAGAATACAACTATCTATAAGTGCATGCATGTATAAACTCTGCATTACTCATAGTTAATAGAGAAGTAGAAACTACAAGGTGGATATAACCTTAACTTGTCATTCTCTGTGATTCAATATTACTACATATATCGTCTCATTCGTTACATTAATAATATTATTGTGCGCCTAAACCAAACCCCCTTTACCTTGGAATTTTCGACCAACAGTCTAATAATAATCGCAATACTTAGTGACCATTGTATTCCCTGTGGGATTCGACACCCAACCCAGTTGGGTTCTATATTTGACAGGGACCGTTTTCTAACGAGAGTTGTAATTTGGGCGTATCAACTGCCTAACATAGCATAAATTTTGACTCAATGATCAGAATTTAGTGAAATTGGTATCGTTGGTAAGATAATTCAAAGAGATTTTATTTGATATACAGTAGGCCCTCTAATTCAATATATAAAAGGAGATATGTCCAATTGAAGTTGACCTAAGTTTCAACATTCACTTAAACTTGAACAATAGGAAAGCTTTCAATTTGTACTTGAGTTAGGGAACCTCTATGATCTAAATTCATGCTCAAATATATTCCCAGACTACATAATTAATTAACACACTAAATTACATAGTAATCAAGTCTTTTGAAATGTCTACGCATAAGAATGATGGATTTTCATTCTAGTAAAAAATGTGGGGTATTACACCATTGCATAGCATTGCCGAGATGGTCATGTCATGTCAATGTCGAGAGGTTCATTGTATATCATTGCCAAAAGGGCCATTGCATATCATTGTCAAAAGGGCCATTGCATCCCATTGCCAAAAGGTCCATTGCATGTCATTACCAAGAGGGCCATTGCATATGGGTCATTGCATACCATTGCCGAGAGGGGCATTTCATATCATTGCCAAGAGAGCCATTGCATGTCATTACCAAGAGGGTCATTGCATATCATTTCTGAGAGGGCCATTGTATATCATTGCCAAGAGAGCCATTGCATGTCATTTCCAAGAGGGGTATTGCATATCATTGCCAAGAGGGCCATTTCATATCATTGCTAAGAGGTCCATTTCATACCATTGCCAAGGAGGTCATTGCATATCATTGTCGAGAGGGCCATTGCATATCATTTCCGATAGGGTCATTGCATATCATTGCCGAGAAGCCCTTTGCATGTCATTGCCAAGAGGGCCATTACATATCATTGCCGAGAGGGCCATTGCATAACATTGATGAGAGGGCCATTGCAAACCATTGCCAAGAGGGCCATTGCCAAGAGGGTCATTGCATGCCATCTCCAAAAGGGTCATTGCATATCATGTCTAAGAGGGTCATTTCATACCATTGCCAATAGGGTCATTTTATACCATTGCCATTAGGGCCATTTCATATCGCCAAGATGGTCATCTTATACCATCGCCCAAGAAGGCTATTTAATATTTGTTGACATGCGAGACACAAATGTTGGCATAGAGGATATCATTAGTATTCAATATATCTGTCGACACATAAGACACAACACTTCATCATTCAATATATATTGATGTGCTAGAAAGAAACGCTGGCATCAAGGATATCATCAGTATTTTATATCTGTTGACATGCAATACATAAATGCTGGAGTCGAGGATATCTTATTATTATATGAAGCGGAATCTAAATGCATTACAAGCACGTGACTTGAAGGGACTCCTTTAAGTCGGTGTATAAAGACGGGTGAGATATAAGATTTCCTAGAAATTGAAAATTTGAGGGTCATCTATAAGTTACATTATTTGAAATAGGATAGTACGCAAGATTGCCTATGAATTGGCAGATCATAGGGTATCCATAAGATGTAACAACATCCTAATCGGATAGTGTGCAAGGTAACCCAAAAATCGATAGTTCAAAGGTTATCCATAAGTCGCAGCTAAATCCTTATCGGAGAATATGCGAGGTTATCAAATTGATAAAATACCAGGGTTATCTATAAGTTGTGTCATATCCAAGATAAATTATGTGCAGGATTACCCAAAGACAATCAGTTTGAGACATATATGTAAGTCATATTATATCCAAGGTCGGATAATGTGCAGGAATACCGGAGAACTAGCGATTGGAGGGATATCTGTAAGTCGTCTCTTATCCAAGGTTAGATAATGTGTAGGATTACCTAAAGTCTAGCAACTCAAAGGATATCTGTAATTCTCCTTGTATCCAACATCAAATAATGTACAAAGATTATCCAAAGATTGACAATTTGAGGAAATCTATAAGTCATATCGATACATGCACAAAAGCTTACTCAAAATCATATGCCAAGAATTATAGTCAATAACTGAAAAGTTTATCCTTCCACATACTCATCAACACAAGGTTGCACGGTTGTAGGAATGGTTCTACATAAAGTGTCATCGGTATCCAAAAGGGCCACCCCACTTTGAAAACATATTCGCTCAACAAATGAGCTAATTATACAACAACCAAGGAGGCTGTTGTGTCTATTATCGCAAGTTATTTCCTGTCGAGTAGGTACAAGAAAGGATGACTTTGCTTTTTTGGCGACAACTCATGTGGAGATATGGTAAAAAACTATACGCCTCTTTCGTGAATTGTGCTTATTACTAATGATTTTTATTTGAGATATTGTCGAGAGCATCCGAGAGGATGAAAATCTCAAATAAAAATCATAGGTGCGGTCGACTCCAAAAAGGACGCAGCACAACGTGGAACTCTCTCTTAGCAGTAAAATGGGACATAGTCTAGAGAGGGATGTCAAACTCTTTGGACGCGAGCTAAAGGATGATCACCACCACCATCTAACCATACCCTTTTTAGAAGGCATGTGGTTATTTTGGGATATTCTGGTTTCAGCTTCACCTCCGAGATATTTTCTTAACTCATACCGAGGGTAACCTTCTCTATATTTTAAATTCGGGTGACAACATACTTATAGTTTTGAAAATTATGTCCGGGTAAGTTCTTGTATATGGATGCGAAGGATCCCACATTCATGATTAAGAGTTTACAAGCCTCTTTTCTGCAACTCGATCAACTTGTCACTCATTTTGATCCAAAGATTGTCTGAAAATAAAAGACTATCTTTTCTACAGATAGAGTCGAACTACAAGCAGTCTGATTCCCTGAATCTCAGGGATATGTAGGCTGGGCTCTATGTAGAAAAATCGGCTGCATTCCAACCTCCCCCAAATCCCTCTATTCCCCAGCTTTTTGGTTTTATCAAAAAAAACTCCAAAAATCAAGATAGCTTGTGAATTTTTTGAAAATCGTGCTTTAAATCAAGACTTATGAACTACAAATGGCCTGAATTCTCATGTAACCTAAGATATGTATGAAACATCATCCCAAGGTCCGTCCATGACTCTATGAAACTCGTGTGAAAACCAGCCTCTTTCAGTTTCGAATCTATGGTTGGACAAAAATTAGAAACGTCAACCTCTCTTTGTCCAGGGTTACTTACATTCATCCTACCCAAAGGGAGGGGGCAGTTGTTGACACCTAATTTTTGCCCTCCACAACTAAATTTAATCCTGAGTTTCTTCAGTTTTTAATAGAATCAAAATATTTATTTCATCCAAATAAAAAAAAAAAAATTTCGTACATGATTTTTTCATTTTAAGTATCGATTATATATTATCATGTTCACTTATACGAGATTCTATAATTTGTTACTTAAATATTTATTTTACAAATATCGGATTTTAATTAAGGCTCATCTTGAAAATACATCCAAATGATTAAAATCTTGATTTAAATATAATTTATTCTCAAAACTATTTTATTTGGATAAATATACATTTGACTTTATTAAATCTAGAAGCTCGGGATTAAAAGAAGTATTAATTCGTATCGAATTTCAATTTAATTTAGCTAATCTATTAGATTTGGCCATAATTGAAATCAAATTGATCATAATTGCAATGTAATTCGTTAATTGATTTTTAATTTGGTCAAAATAAATAAATATGGCTAAATTTTAAATCCCAATTAGGGTTATATTTTAAATAATCCCAAAACTCTCAAGAATTCTCATAACATCTACCCAATTCCCACCAAAAAAATAAATTCAAATTGTACTATATTGTACTATTCCCCCAACTTTGTCCTTTCCCAATTTTGAGATTTAAAGATTGTACTACATTGTACTATTCCCCTCCCCCCTCCCTCTACATTATCTTCCACCTCACCTTATCTTCAATTTTTACATTTCAAAAACATCCCTAGATGTTTTTTCTCCCACATTGGTGGATAACAAGAAATAAATCTCTATTCTTTCCTATAAATATTTTTCTCCCACATTGGTGGAGAAAAGTAGAAAACACCACATTCTCTCCTATAAATACTACCACTACTTGGGTAGAGAAGGGGGAAAGTAAGAAAAAAAATAAGCTTGAAAGGTGAAAAAAATCCTTTTGTACAAAATAGTTATTTTTCTTTAGTAAAAATTTTTGTTTCATAAAGTTGGTCAGCTAATCAAACTTTTCAAGTTGTCGGCGACGTTTTTCGGTGGTGGTTGATTCCGACGAAGTTCGTAGTCTCGTTTTGCTTCCACCAAAAAGGTAAACACATCTTTTCTCTCTTTTTTTAGGTCTTATTATCGTTTTTTTTTCTTCATCTTTTTTTTTTCTTCTTCATAGCTATAATTTTGTTTGTTGGGATTGTTTGTTGTAGATGGCCTTGAAGTCCATAGGACATTGTGATAACGATATTTTAATTATTTTCATATTCATGATATAAAAATGAGCTAGCAATAGCTTTACATGTCTTTTTTGACTTTATTCTTTGATTATTATAGATAAAGTTTCAATCTTTGCTTAAAAGATGTACTTATGCTTTGTTTAATCTCATTGTTGGTGAATATGTTTGTTTTTAGCATGTAAAGTTATTTCCTTCATGATGAAAAAAATAGATAAATTATTTTCTCTTTTTTACTTTATTCTTTTATTATTTTGGATAAAGTTTAGATCTTTACTTGAAAAACATACTCACGTCTTGTTTAAATTCATTATTGGTGGATATGTTTATTTTTAACATGTAAAGTTATTTTTTTTATGTTGAAAGAATAGTTAATATTGATTGTTTTACCTTTTAACCTTATTCTTTGATTATTTTGGATAAAGTTTAGATCTTTACTTGAAAAACATACTCATGTCTTGTTTAAACTCATTGTTGGTAGATATGTTTGCTTTTAGAATGTAAAGTTATTTTCTTTATATTGAACAAAATGGTTAATATTGATTGTTTTGTCTTTTGACTTTATTCTTTGATTGCCTTGTATAAAGTTTTGATCTTTGCTCAAAAGACGAACTCATGTCTTGTTTAAATTCACTGTTGGCGAATATATTTATTTTTAGCATGAAAAGTTGTTTCTTTTATGTTGAAAAAATAGTTACTATTGTTTATTTTCCCTTAATAAAAATAGTAATTGATTAATTCAAGAATTTGTCATTTGCTTGTTAATTATTTTAATGAATATCAAAAGCCACATACAATAGATGAAGTGCTAGATGTATTTTTCATCCACGATATTTATTTTTTTCTTTCTTTTCTTTTCGCATGCTTTTAAATTTTTCAAAATGATGAGAAAGTTTATATTTTTGGCTAAATAGAATTATTTAGATATTTTCGTGACATGCATAGTATGATTATGAAACGCTATTTCAATTTTAGAAATGCTAAATTTTTATTTAAATTTTCTTACTCCCTTTGGATTGTTATATGTGCACTTTGTGAGTGTAACGACTTGATCGTGTCTCTCCTTGATTCATAATATCAAAAGAGAACCAATGATGTATTAGAACGGTAAATCATAGGTCTTTACATGTTTTTCCTAAAGTTGGCAATGACTTAGATGTATGGATTTTCATTAATGTCGCCTTAATTGAAATTTAAGGATTCTCTTTCTTGAAAAGTTAGCCTTTATTTTCTTTTGTTCTATGGATTAGTTTCTATGTTTGTGCAATTTTAGAAGTCAAGGGTATTTTTCTTATCGCCTCATCCTTTTATTCTCGCAACTTGCATTATTTGTTCTCGCACTAATTCATTGAATATGGCATTCTTCCTTTTACCTTTATTCTTTCTTATATGAACATAAATCATTAGGCATGTAAGTGGGTTTCTTTGCTTTGAATTTTATTTGTTTACTCTTATTCATGTGTAAGTATGTTTATCATTGTCATTCAAAGATTGGTTCTTGATATTGTCTTTTTCTTTTAAATATGTCACTTTTATGCCTTGCACGTATATTAACTGCATGGTTCCTCTCCTCTTGCATTTCGTTGCAGTTATTGAATAGTTAATATTAACTGCATGGTTCCTCTCCTCTTGCATTTAAAATAACTCCTCTTGCATCACAGAAGCCAAAGATATGGATGGTTCCTAAAATGCATCGATGATATTGTATCAAACATAGCTGCAACGAGCCCTGTGTGGTTGCTATTGGTCAATTTCAGCATGGAAAATCAAAGCTTCAACTTATGGAGAAGTACAAGGAGCTACTGACATGTGATTTTCCTTACTTTGGCTCATCTCACAGACCCGAAGGCTTTCTCAAAAGGTGGATGCTATCTAAGGGGTGAGTAGTGCTCGTATCGTTCAACCATGGGCTGAGGAAAGCAGGAATCCGTCTCAGGCCTGGAAAGAGTCATCGTCTTCAAAGATTAAGTTCATTTCATTGCTCAGCTCTCTTAACACTTCCGCCAATAACCATAGATGATTCAACCAATTCGGAGTTACATCTTATGTTATCTTCATGGATTCATTTATTGATCACGCTGAAGATGTGAAGGAGCTGAGATCGAAAGGTATACTTCTTAACTTTCTTGGAAGTGATCAAGAAGTGGCCGATCTATTCAATGAGACAGCAAGAGATTTGGTGCCCGATCCACATGCCTTTGTTGATGTGAGAAACAAAATTGAGAATCATTACAACAACAAAGTCAAAATCTGGATTACTGAGTGGATGTATTCTCATTTTTCTACCCCTTGGTCTACTTTGGCATTTATTGCAGCAAACTTTGTCATTGGTTTTGCAATTGATTGATACAGTTCTATCTATCAGGTATCCAAACCTATTATGCAGTCCAAAAATACGACAACTAGTGACAATAGGATCCAAAAGCTGCCAGCATCTTCTTCTCTTTCCAGCCAAGTCATCTGTCCAAGCTTCGGTGAACAGAATTACTCGAAATATGTGCTGGTGGAAGGTAAGAGTTACCGCATGGAACTAGTTGAGATGCGTGTAGGCTGGCGGGACACCAATACATTATTCAAACTAAGTTGTGTGAACACTCATACATAAGAAGTTAAGCTATTAGACATGGGGAATCTGCAAACAAAATTCTTAGAGTTAAGGAATTAAAGTAAAAGTTGGAAGCTTACTGTGAATGTTTCCCCTTTTTCTCCTGTACTGTGTCTGCTCTTTCTTAGCAGGTAGGTAAAGAATAAGACGCTGTTTCTTTTTGTCTAATCCTATTCTATTTTGTTTTCTCATTGAGATCCAAAACGTGTATCTGGTTTGCTAATAACTGACTATCAAGTTCAGATTTGGATCCTTAATTTGAGGAAGTTTCTCAAAAGATGGACACAATCTTCCAAAGGAACAATGGTTACGAGAGAAGAAGGTACGAGCATTGGCGATGAAAATTTTGTTGATGAAAGCAGCATCATAATTCATCAAGATTCAATCTCAAATTCTCAGGAAATCAGAGAAAATGAGAGACAGTGGATAAAATCATTGGAGAAGAGAAGAGGGGACATTGGCTCATTGCAGAAACCAAAAATTCAAAAGGTCCCTAAAAAGCTTCACGAGATTGAATCAAACGTAAGGTACTATGAACCCCTTGTTGTTTCTATCGGACCATTTCACCATGGAAAACCAGAACTTCAGCTTATGGAGAAGCACAAGGAGCTACTGGTAGTTCAGTTTGCTGATCAAGATAGTACAAAAGAAAGACGTGAAGGGATCTTACGATGGCCTCCGACAAATTCAGTGTCCATTGATGAGCTTTACGAAAAGGTCAAGAAAATTATGCATAATGTCAGGGGGTATTATGATGAAGAATTGATCAAATAATACAGCCACGAGGAGTTCGCACAGATGATGCTCCTGGATGGATGCTTCATCCTCCAATACTTACACTGCATTGTCACCGGCAATATGAAGGAGCTCAAAATAAAGAGCCATGATATACCTTTGATTCGCCGTGATCTTTTCTTACTTGAGAATCAGTTACCATTTGAAGTCTTGCATGTGTTAATGAGCTGTAAGTTCAAGAATAATGAAGGAATGGGGATGATCAAAAAGTTCATCTCGAGTGCACATACAAAACCTACTCCACCTCACCGATTCATTCCAACTATCAAGGAATTTTTTCTTGAGGTATTTGGGGAAGTCCCCATCCTGAAAGATCTACATGTACTCGTAAAGTTATGAATTTTTTTTTCGCAAGATTTGTGTAGGAGAAAAGTCTTCCGATACCAAAAAAGAAAGAATAAAAAGTCGGCTTCCTGCTCATCTCCTCGAGCTATTAGAAAAACGTCTCATAGACCCGAAGGCTTTCTCAGATAGTGGACGCTATCCAACGATTGAGGGTGTAACACCCCGTATTTTCGGGCTAGAGTTTAGACCGTTGTGAACTGAATTATTCTTTATTAACATATGTGTGGTAATCACTCCGATCGTAATGCCCCGTAAAATTCTCGAGTCGATTTCATTTTTAGTGTTATGTTTGAGGGGCTAACAACTAGAATATTTTTCTAAGTGTGGAATTAAGACTTAGTTTTATTTTTAACTCTTAATCTTCGGGATACAACTTTTCAGTCTTTCCGACCTCCGATTGTATAAATTTTTGTTTTGTTGTGATCGGGGAAGTTAAGGGTACGTCCCGTAAGAGTTTCGGGATTTTTAGACGAGCATAAGACCACGTTTGGGTGTGCATTCCAGTAGCATCGGGCGATCTGCCCGCATCGCCCGCTCTATCGCGGGGGTCTTAGCATGCGATCACCCGGGCGCCGCCTGTCTTATAGCCCATGATAGACCAAGCACCGCCTGGTGAACTGCACTGCACTAGGATAGGCGACGCCTGCCAAATCGCGCCTAGCCAAATTCTGCCGTCCACATCCATTTCATTAATGGCACTTTGGTAATTTCCCTTACCCCTCTCTTCTCAAACACGGGATTTAATCCCTCCAAACCCTAAGATATCATTATTTTCATCCAAATTGAGCAAGAACACAACCTAGAGTTTTGTTGGAGAAGTCAAGAGAGCTCCAGATTCAACCGTGAGTTTTCAAAACTAATTAGAGATTCGGAATCCCCAATCGTCAAGCTTCAAGAATCATCCGTTATTTTCTAAAATAGAGGTATGTGGGGTTATCCTAAAAATCTCAAGGGCTTAAAATTCATGTTTTCAAAAATGGGGGTTTTGAAATTACGAATATGATTATGTTTTAAATAGTTTATGATATTGATTTGGTCTTTAGACCTATTCCCGAAGTGATTTGATATATAATATGTATATTCATGTATTCCGAAAAGATGTTAACTTGAGAGCATGAATTATATGAAATCCCTCTCTTGATATGATTTGTATTAAATTCTCATATGATGTGAAATGTTTGAAATCATCTTGACAAGCATGACATGAGATATTTCAAAAATGATTATGATTTTTGACTTGCAAGGAGAGGGTTATTATGTTGAAATATGATGAATATAATGGTTGCATGAAGTAATGATGTGATATTGATGGCTTGCAAGTCGGGTATGACGATACCCTACAGAATAAGATATGTGGTTGAATTAAATGGAGTTTAATGCATTGATTTTATACGAGATAGGTGGATGCCCAAAGAAGGCATTTGAGTGTAAGGCCTCATCACTGGAAACCGTGTTTGCCGACATGGGAATTCGGTACCAGGCTAACTGATCTTGTGTACCTGACTTTATGTCATTCCCAAATTGGGACTATGGTTAGGAGCCCTGCTTTGTGATCTTGTGCACTACTATACTTTATTGGGTCGAGACACCCTGCTATGTGATCTTGTGTGTCTTCCCCTCACTTATACTCTAATCTTAGCAGCAACCGAGGTTTGACAGTTGGTGTAAATGTTATATGTAGGGTATTCCACCTAGCTTAGCTGCATTGCATTGTTGTTGGAAAATTATTACATTATGCCCATGTGTTTTCAAATGATTTGATATGAAAATACTTTATAATGTCTCTCACCTATGTTGTGTAAAAATATTATATTTTTATTTTGATTTCTCTGCGTACCAGTACTTTTGTATTGATCCTTCCCTCCCAGGTTCGGAGGCACAGTCTAGGGGTTCAGATAACCAATAGATCTCTTCTGATAGATTTACAGAATCAAGTGGTGATCCTTCTATATTTTGGAAGGACTGATGTCTATCAGTTCATTTATCATTTAGTATCTTTGGGTCAACTGGGGACCTTGTCTCAGTTTTTAGATAGTAATTTGTTTCAGTCATGTAGTAGAGATTTCGCAGACAGTTGTTCAGATTTTGATAGATTTTGTGGGACATTAATTTCCCTTTTATTGATTTTTCATTTGATTTATGACCATGTTTCCGTAATATTGTGTATCTTCCGCATTTCTTATTAGCATATGAATTATGTGCATGATTACCAGATAGATAGGGGTGTTTTGGGCCTTCATAGTTTGGAATGCTCGTTACGGCCATGGCCCCAGTTCGGGTCGTGACAAACTTGGCCGTACCCCCCATGTGAGCACACCGCGGGAATCCCCCCATGTGAGATCCCCCAAATAATTTTATTAATCCTCCCATGTAGGATACAATATCATATAAACTACATCGGTAACTACGGTTTCCAGCGATGAGCCCTTTCACTCAAACGCCTTCTTCGGGTATTCAACTTTCTCATGAAAATTAATTCACTCAAACTTTGTTCAAATCAAACACATGTCATACTATGTAGGGTATCGTCATACCTGACTTGCAAGTCATCAGTATCATATCATTCTCTTTATTCAATCATCATATGCGACATATTTCAACATGAACAAAACAACCCTCTCTTTGAAAGTCAAAGACCATATCCAAATCATGACATCTTTCTTTAGACATTTCATAACATGCATTTCAAGATGACTTCAAACAATTCATATCATGTGAAATTTAAAACAACATATCAAGATTGGGGTTCCATGTAAATCATGCTCTCAATTTATCATCATTATAAAACACATGCATATACATATATAATATATCAAATCACTTTGAAATTAGGCCTAAAGACCAAATCAATATCATAAAACGTTTAAAACATAATCATATTCGTAATTTCAAAACCCCCGTTTTGAATACATGAATTTTTAAAGCCCATGAGATTTTTAGGATAACTCCACGTACCTCTATATGAGGAAATATAGGTGCTTCTTGAAGCCTATGTTGCGGCGATTCCAAATCTTCAATTTGTTTTGAAAACCCACGGTTGAATCTTGAAGTACTTGGGTTTTTATTTTGAAACACTAGAGAGTGTTCTTGAGAGAAATTTTGAGAAAGGAATTATATTATGATGTATTGGGGGCTAAATCTGGTCCTATAGACGAAATTTGGGTTAGGTTAAATGACTAAAATGCCCCTAAGAAAACAAACAAAGTCTAAACTGTCCCTCAGTTGACAAGCTGACAGGCTGAAGTAAAACGGATATAACTCCTTACTTGGATGTTGGATTTGGATGAAACTAGTTGCATTGGAAATATGACTCAAAGATCTTTCATTTGATAGGTAGAATCTCTCCCAGTTCATTATATTCAGAGAGTTATGATCATTTGAATTTGACCCTGAAATGCTGAAAACTGGGCAATAGGCTATGCGTTTTGCTACTGTTTTGAAATCCAAACACAGCCTTATGCGTTCTAAAAAATTCCTAAACTTATCCGAGATGTACTATGAGATTTTTCGATCGTAACGCAACTTGAAAATCTAAAAACGGATGTTAGGAAGGTTAAAAAGTTGTATCCCAAAAATTGCCAGCTAAAATGACTCTAAGTCCTCATTACACTTAGAAAAATTTTCAAGTTTTTAAGTCTAAGAGAACTCTATTAAAGGCTAATTCATGCACAAATTTTACGTGGTGTTACAAAAGCATGGTTTGCTAAGTTGAAGAACACTCATTTTACTAGCCCCTGGACTTTTTTGGCATTCATTGCGGCACTTTTTGTCATCGCTTTGGCCAGCGCTCACTAGATAAGGGACAATTGGGAAATGAAAACTCAACACGATGCGCCACAATCGCGATGCCCTATAGAAATGTCATTTTGGCCATCGGCGCGATGCGCTACTATCGCGCTGGACTTCTGGAAATTGACAAATGGGAAATTTAACCTCTCCGCAACACGCCAATATCGCGAAGGTCCACTGGATTTGACAATTATGAATTTGTCCTCAACCGCGACGCGGTGACTGCCCAGTTGGCACACTGTCAACTTAAAAATGCCATAACTTCTCAACCGCGTATCGGATTTAGACGAATTTGGTATCGAGGGAAAGCTTATTCAATTTCCCACACAATAGGAGATCTAAATCTGAAAAATTCCATAATGAATAAATAAATATTATTCATTTTGAAAAGCTATCCCTTAACATTTAGGAACGAATTTAAGATAGGAAAAGTAGGAGTAATTACACTTACATTTCTGTTTCATCTCATTTATGGGGAAAAAAATACACTTCTTGGATAGATTAATTTTTATCTTGTGTTGAAGGTATTAAGGAACTTCATAGGTGTTCTTGTTTTGAAACTTGAACTTGTGTTGAAGTGTTGTGCCCATATACAGATTCTTATACCTAAAAACATTATAGAAAATAACATGCCCGTCTCTAACCGTCTCGTACTTTCAAGGTGTTCTATCTTTAGCTAAATTTGTGTTACTCCAAAAGAAGTTTGTGAAAAAATTGTTATACATATAAAATAAAAAAATCAATAGGAAGAAAGCTAGCACACATTTCTTTTGGCTGGATCCTCGTTTGCACTTTGAACCATGACTTGCAAACTGGCACCACCAGCCCGGCTAAACCATCCCGATCCTCTCGACGGTTCATCGGGGGGCCGCCGGGCGATTATCAACTAAAATCGGGCTCGATCTCTGGGCTCACCCCCCGAACAGTGGGCTAATACCCATAAAAACTTGCAAAAAATAGTTTGTTTGTGTCGTTCGACTTGCAAAATGGCACCACCGACCCCACCGAACCATCCAGATCCCCTCAACAGCTCGTCGAGGGGCCGCCGGATGATTTTTGCCCAAAACCTGAGCCTGGACCTCAGGCCCACCCCTCGAACGGTGAGCTAACACCCATCGAAACTCGCAAAAAACTGGTCGTTCGCACCGTTTCACATGTTTGATTTGCAAAATGGCACCACCAGCCCCACCGAACCACCCAGATCCCCTCATCCAATGGATAATATAGTAAAATTACTCCTATTATTTATTATTTATTATTTATTAACATGTATGCCAAGTCAACTGTGGACAAGTATTATTGGATGACAGGAGTACAAAATATTTAATCTTTTACCTTATTTAAGTAAAAATTACCTTTGTTAATTAAATTTCGTAACTTTTATATAACTCTTTGATTGAACCCACAAAAAAAAAAAAGAAGAAAAATAGATATTACTGTAAATACATATAATTAATTACTCCTTTCGTCCACATTGTCCAAACTAGTTAGGATTTTCCCATTTTACCCCTTTAAGAAAGTCTTAACCAATTTATGGAGATTTATTCTGGACTAAACTTTCGAGAGATACGAGTAGTGGTAACTGGTTTCACGCGAACATGGCTAGAGATTCGCGATCATTCATGAACGTGTTGATTGGCAACGAGTTTAAGGATGTTTTCAAAGGATTGACATCTTTAGTGGATGTTGGAGGAGGGACTGGTACTGTTGCAATGGCCATAACCAAAAAATTCCCTGACATAAAATGTATTGTTCTTGATCTTCCCCCCGTTGTTGCTAACTTGCAAGGAAGTGAAAATTTGGAGTTTGTAGCAGGGGATATGTTTCAGAAAATTCCCGCTGCTAATGCAGTCTTACTCAAGGTAAATCATTCGACTTCTCCCTAAAAAATCCGCTGTTTCTTCAACTTTTATATGATCGACATGTAGAAGTTTTGATCTGTATTGACATAATATTGAAACGAGATGAGTTCAAATGGAGTAACATGGTCCGTCTGATACCATTAGGCAAGAGGACTGCCACTGCATATTGACTGGCCTGTTGATAGGCTATATGTAGGCCGTTTCCTATAACGGCTCTATAACCCATAATGGTCGACAGTATTTTGGCCATGCATGAATTCTAAATATAAAGATGATTCATATTGCATATATATAAAAGGGAAGCCCGGTGCACTAAAGCTACAGCTATGCGTGGTGTCCGGGGAAGGGCCCCACCACGAGGGTGTATCGTACGCAGCCTTACCTTGTATTTCTGCCAGAGGCTGTTTCCAAGGCTTGAACCCGTGACCTCCTGGTCATATTGCATATATATAAATTCTTGAATCTCTTTAACGTAAAGAAATCTGCTAATGTAGTGACAAAGGTAGTGAAAAAATTGCTTTAGGTAGCAAATTTGAATTCCAACTGTTGTTGTTATGCAGGTTTTCCTATAGCGGAGCTAGAGTGGCGTAAGGAGGTTCGTTTGAACCCCTTTCACAGAAAAACTGTATATACATAAGGTCAAAATATTTTCTATGTATATATAATAGATTTTGAATCTCTTAACGTAAATCCAGGCTATGCGGCTACCTATAGTAAGGCAAGGCGATATACAAATTCCATAAAGAACTGGTATTACTAGTTTCTTCTATAACAACAATGTACCTAGTGTAATCCCACAAGTGAGGTTCGGGGATGATAGAGTGTACTTACCCCTACCTCGTAAAGATAGAGAGGTTGTTTCCAATTGACCCTCGGTTCAACTAAAGCATAGAGAATACGGAAATAAAAGCAGTAACAATAAAGAATAGACGAACAAGAAACTATGAGAATACCAGTTTCTCATCTTTTCGTTATTTTTTTTTCTTGTCTTGTCACTTCTCTAATTAACTTTGTACATGTTAATTCTTACAGTCAATTTTGCATGATTGGAATGATGAAGAATGTGTGAAAATTTTGAAGAATTGCAAGGATGCAATAACAAGAAGTGGAAAAGTTATAATTATAGATATGGTAATGGAAAATCCAGAGTTGGATGATGAATCTTTTCAAGCACAACTCTTCATAGACATGTTGATGATGGTTTTCTTGGGTAGCAAAGAGAGGAACAAAAAAGAATGGGAAAAACTTTTCTTTGATGCTGGTTTTACTAGTTACAAAATTATTTTGACTCTTGGTTTAAGGTCTGTCATTGAGCTCTATCCTTAGAGCTATCGGTGTTCGGTATCCATATTGAGGATCGAATAAAATTTGATTCTTGATAACAACCCCCCCTTGGGGGTAAGTTGTCGCAAAACAAAATATTTTAATTTTATCATCCGTTATATTTTGAGTCATTTGCTTTTTCTCTCCTTGGTAGTGAGGGGGCTTAACTTCGCCTCTCTTAACGAGCCTATCAGGCGCGCATTGAGGTTAGTTAGGCCTGTGAGTTGCGGATACCAGATGGTTTAGGAAAAGTATTTCTTTTTGTGTGATCTCCAAGGAATTTAGTTCGGGACTACTTTAATGCTATGTTGCTCGGACTCTTTAAAACTGTTGACGGGTGCATCTGATCATCCAAAAATAGTGCAGTTCTAGACGATCTGACACAGGTGAAACAAGATTTTTGAAGAGTCCGAGCGACATAACTTTAATGTATGATAGTTAGAGTGAAAACAATGGTAGGTATCCTAGCTCTTTTATATTTTACTTTCTGTAAAGTTTTCTCTGATATCAAGTCTTGTATATTCCTTCATCTGCAATTCTTTTCTTCCTGTTCTATACTTGGAATTAAAAACACGCATGACGCTTTAGTGTAAGAAATGAAGAACTTGCATCGCGTAAAGTTCAGTTAGACAATGAGAGTGTTTTTCGATTAGTTACAAAGAATACTGTCAATTTGGTCTATAATAATCTTTGCAATCTCGAGTAGACCAGTCATCAGGAATACTAGTGTAGTCATTCACGTGCTTTGAAGTAGTAAAGTTAAACACCAATATAACATAAAAATAACAAAACAAATTGGTACTAGTTTGCATACATAAACAGAAGTAAAAAGATCAATCAGTATGATAGTAACAAGGTACGTAAAAAAGAAGAACGATGAATTCAACCAACATGACATTCAGGAATTCCTATCAGGGAAAAAAAAGTAGTTTGTTTTCAATCCTATCATTAGTTGTTGCCTTTTTGATGAGTTGCATAATAGGCCTGTACGCCGGCTAGAAATGTATCAGAGACTTCCAAACAAATGACAAAAAGAGCTGCAATAAACGCGACAACAGTCCACGGGGTATTAAAATGAGTGTTCTTCCACTCAGCAATCCAAATCTTGCCTTTGTTGTTGTAATGATTCTCAATTTTGTCTTTCACATCAACATAGGCATGTGGATTAGGCACCAAATCTCTTGCTATCTCGTTGAAGAGATCGGCCACTTCTTGATCACTCCCAAGAAAGTTAAGAAGTATACCTTTTGATCTCAACTCCTTCACATCTTCAGGTTGATCGACAAGAGAATCCATGAAGCTAAGATAAGATGTAATTGCAAAGTCATCTGGCGTATCAGGACATGCTTCATACGCGACCAAGTTTAAAAACTCCGACTTGGTAGAATCATCTATGGTTATAGGTGGAAGTGTTAATTGACCTGAACAATGAAAGGAAGTGAACTTAACATCTGAAAGACGACGACTCTTTCCAGGCCTGAAATGGATTCCTGCTCTCTGCAGCTCCATGGCTGACCGATACGAGCACCACTCACCTGTTAGATAGCATCCACCTTCGGAGAAAGCCTTCGGGTCAATGAGGTGTGTTTTTAATAGCTCGAGGAGATGAGCAGGAAGCCGATGTTTCATGCTTTCTTGTTTGGTAATGGAAGACTCTTCTCCTCCACAAATCTTATGAAAAAATTTCATAAATTTACAAGTACATGTACATTTTTCAGGATGGGGAGTACCCCCAAATATATCAAGAAAGAATTCCTTGATACCTTGGATGAATCCGTGAGGTTGAGTAGGTTTTGTATGTGCACTCGAGATGAACTTTTTTATCATCCCCATTCCGTCATTATTCTTGAACTTACAGCTTATTAGCACCTGTAAGACTTCAAATGGTAACTGATTCTCAAGTAAGAAAAGATCACGACGAATGAAAGCTATATCATGGCTCTTCATTTTGAGCTCCTTATAGTTGCCGGTGACAATGCAGTGAAAGTATTGGAGGATGAAGCATCCGTCCAGGAGCATCATCTGTGAAAACTCCTCGTGGCTGTACTTTTTGATCACTTCATCATCATAACACTCCCTGACATTCGGCATAATGTTCTTGACCTTTTTGTAAAGCACATCGATGGACACTGAAGTTGTCGGAAGCCATTTTAAGACCCCTTCAGGTCTTCCTTTCATACTATCTTGATCAGCAAACTGAATCGCCAGTAACTCCTTGTGCTTCTCCATAAGTTGAAGTTCTGGTTTGCCATGGTGAAATGGACCGATGGAAACCACAAGGGGATCATAGCACCTTATGTTTGCTTCAATCTCGCGATGCATTTTTGGCACCTTTTGAATTTTTGGCTTCTGCATTGAGCCAATGTCCCCTCTTCTCTTCTCCAATGTATGTAGCCACTGTCTCTCGTTTTCACTGATTTCTTGAGAATTTGATATTGAATCTTGATGAATTGTGATGCGATGTTCATCAGCAAATATTTCATTAATGCCGATGCTCCTACCTTCTTCATTAGTAACCATTGTTCTTTTAGCAGATTGTTTGTCCATCTTTTGTGAAAAATCTTGATAGTAATTGAAATTTCTTGAGAATGTATGTTTTAACTGAAACATTGGACTAGTATATTTAAGTTACTTTTACTTTGGGCCAGGTGATTTTTCTTCATTGTCAAGTCAAGTATTGTGTACATTCTTAGAGTATGATTAGAAAAAGAGAAAGAACAATTCGTTTAATTCTTTACCTTCCTGCTAAGAAAAATTACGTCTAGTCCTATGGTATTTTCGAACCATAGAATAGTCGCTCTACCTTACCTCTGAGGTTGTGTTACGACTACAGACAACGTAAACTCTACCCTCCCTAATCCCACTATGTAGTGAATGGCGTTGTTTTACAAATTTCATTGTGTGGTTTGATGGTCGTGAACACCACTTTACAAAGTTCAATTGGTATATATACATATCTTTTTTCGAAGTTAAGAGGGTCAGGTGACACTCTCTCGTGCATGTAGGTCCTGTTGGGTTTAAGGTGTATATGTGAATGAAAAATGGCGGGAAAATAGTGGAGGGAAAGAGAGAAATTAAAATGGAAAGTGTACTCTTTTTAATGGAAAGTTCACTAATTCTCCTATATTTGTTGGGCAATCTGCACGCGCACTTAGTTAACCTGCAGGCGCAGGTACTTAGTAGAATTCGAATAGTGTCACCTGCGGCCGCAATTCAGGCGCAAGTGTTGTGACTGTACTGAATAGGTGCCTTTTTGCTGAACCAATGAATCCTTTCCAAAAGGACACATTAAATGCTATAAATACCTGATATATTCCTACATGATTTTTGACAGCAAAAACACTCTGCATATTTTCAAAAAATGCGTTGTGATCATTAGTTGTTGAGTGAGTTCGACGAATCCAATTATTTGAGGTACCGCTATAGTTGGATTGAAAGACATTTTTATCCTGGGAGGAAGATTCTATAACCTCGAGTACAGTGGGGGAATTATTCCCTGTGGAGTCAGGGGACTTGACTTACTGTAACACCCCAAAACCTGGTCCCTGAATGTCACACGGTGCTTAAGACTACGAGTAGCCTTAAGCTAACCCTATCTGCCTGTTACTAAGCCTGAATCTCATAATAAAGGAATATAGACATAAAAGTCGTACTAAATGCGAAAAACTATCTGAAATATCTGGGAATAATATCTAAAACATCAATACTAAATAATCTGAATCAAAACTAGTAGTCTGACAAGCCTCTACTACTAATAACTAGAGAGTCACTGGGACAAACCCTCAGCTAACTCGAACTGTCTGAAAAGAATGCTGAATCATATAAACTAACAAGCTGCAAAATCTGAATGAATAAGTCCCCAAACTATGAGGACTCACCAACTGTCGGATGTAGATGGAGATGCTCGAACTACTCACACTGCTGATACTGAGCAGCTGAACCTACATTATGAGACAATGTAGCACAAAGACGTATATGTGGATCAGTACTTTGAGGATGCACTGAGTATATGGGGTGAATGCATAAGTAAAACATCATTTCGTCATCATGGTTTATAAAATAATGCATGCTAAATGTAAATAACTTACATAAGCTGGAATATCTAAAATATTGTAATCTGAAATACTAAATAGAAAATCATACTTTATAAATCAAGTGAGCCATAACATTTATTTCTTAAAGATGTACTAATGTTTTGTTTGTAAATCATACTGTCTAAGTGCAAAAAGGACTCACGCTTATCTAAAATCTGAAAGTTAAAATTTGCAACTAATATCTTTCTGTAAAGCATAATCTGAATAAAGTTGCAAGCCTTTACACTTAGTTTTCTAAAATCTTTTCTGTTAATCTTTCTGGCTCGTAGTTCTGTGGAAGATAGGGCACGTTAATCCCACACTTTCCGCTCGTTGCTAAATACTACTCCCTTTAAATCTGTATGATCTTTCTTTTGGAAATCCACTTTAAAACTAACATAAGGGTTTATCTGAAATCAATGATGCACTTATCTGAGTAAATCTATAAATAAAGTTGTTCTTATATCTTTAATCTGTAATAAATCTGTAAAGTGAATTTGATAGCTAAACTGAGGATCAAAAGATCAAAGCTTTACAAAAAATCTGTAACTTAACTGATCATAGGATGCTTAAAGCATCATCTTTCTTGAAACAATAATATTCAATCTTGGAATAATAACTCATGCATTAATCTCATGGCAAAATATCATAATAGTCATGCTTGATCATGAAAACAGTGATAATTCATCTCAAAATCTGTAAATTACTACAATAGGCATAAAAATATGAAAATAGACATGCTATTCATCTTTAAAATCTCTCAAAAACTCATAATCTTGCAATTAACAATAATGGGTATGAACCTTAATTTAAAACTCATGTATAATCATTCAAAATCATATAAATTTGAAATAAAAGCTTAGTTTTGGGCACAAAGATGAAGGAAGATCCTTGTTCATAAACCCCATATACCTTGATAGATGATTAGATGAAGAAACTTGAATTATTGATTCCTATTTGAGCTCTTGAAGATGAGTTATTGATTATCTTGTCTTGGAAATCCTCAATTGTAAGCTTTCTTGGAGAAATAATGGTGTAATGTGATTTCTTGGAGAAGAAGCTTTTGAGTTCTAGGGTTTTGCTTGAGAGAGAATTGATGAATAAAGAGCAAAATAGGATTAGGATGGGTTTAATCCTATGTTATTCACGAATTGGGGGCTTGAAAATTGACCAAAATACCCCTTTAAACTTCTAAACGAAACTGAAAAAAGAGAACAAATCGCGATCTAATAGGCCACCGCGATGCGCCACTATCGTGGTGGCTCACTAGATAAGGGACAATTGGGAAATGAAAACTCAACGCGATGCGCCACCATCGCGGTGCCCTATAGAAATGTCATTTTGGCCATCGGCGCGATGCGCTACTATCGCGCTGAACTTTTGGAAATTGACAAATGGAAAATTTAACCTCTCCGAAAGGCACCAATATCGCAGAGGTCGATTGGATTTGACAATTATGAATTTGTCCTTCACCGCGACGCGGTGTGTCATACCCCAAATCCCATTGGAGCGGACTGGCACCCGTAGCCGAGGAGGCCCGGGAGAACCCGTTCATAACCTATACTTTCACATTTACATTACTTATGAAAATTAGAAATTTGGGCAGCACTTCGTTGTAAATAGAAGAAAACAGTACCTGTATCAGCCCAGCAGACACGCATAAATATATATGAACAGTAATTGGACGTCAGAGCCATCACGTCTATCAACCAAACACTCCTATGGCTGTACAATATGTCTACAAAAGCCTCTACATAGATAAACAACTGAGTTGGGGTCGGGACAAACTCCCGCCCACAAAAGACTTTTATACAAATACCAAAAGTACATATAGAGACGACTTGGGATGCCCCGAAACAACTGGAGCTCACCACTAACAACAGAATGTCCTGGCTCTTACTGCGGAGGTGTACGACCTGAAGTACCTGTTCCTGCAGGCATGAATACAGGTCCCCCGTGAGGGACGTCAGTACGGAAATATGTACTGAGTATGTAAGGCAGTGAGTATCAAGATGAGATACAAAAGATCAACAGAACCCAGATACCAGTGAATAAACAGTATGAGTAGACCACACTTAAAAGAACTGATGGGATACCTGCACATTACTTTCATATCATTACTTCCCGTAATCCTTATCAATACATAACATATGTCATACAATGGCCAACTGATCAGTGGTACTAATACAATACATCAGGGACCACCCCTGGAATAGCATATATACATAATCTTTATAATACAATGGCCAACTGATCAGTGGTACTAATACAATACATCATATCATCAATTTAAAATACAGACATTCCATTTCTTAATTCAATTAATCTTTGAGATTGGTTACTTTGTGGTCACACTTTATGGAACTTGAAACCATGATACCTCAATAGGAAAAATATGTAAATAGGTAATCAATATCATGAAAATGAAGTAGAGAATCATGGATACCTCATTAAACCATTTCGGAGTCAACAATAGTATATGGACATTTTTTTGACTAGCCGGACATCTTAAAAGTGAAAACAAGTTCAATTGGTAGTGTCGAAGATCATATGATGTTATTATGTGTCATGTGTCGTAGGACAATGTTGGAAGCTTACTTGAGAGTGCCATGGGTCATTATTCATGCCAAAGATTAGATAGAGTATGTCTTACATACCTTGATATAACCACTTCAATACAAGTCCAACTTGACTTTCCGTACTCTTCGAACACTTATCTACAATAAGTCATTTGTGGCAAACTAGTATTAGCACCCAAACCTTACTATTTAGGTATTAACTTCACCAAATAATGTCTAGGAAGTAATCCTTTAACTCATCAATAAGAGTGCTACATACATCCTCTTATACTCTTGTTACATTCACATATCATGCATTTTCATGAAATATCCCTCAACATCACTCTTAGCCTTTATTTCCCTTCTTAGTCACCATCCAATACCAACATGATCACTAGGCATACATAACCACTAATACAATGATATATCACCACAATTCATCCTCCATAATCCAATACAACAACTTCCATAATTTACTACTAACAATTTATACAAAACAATTCATAACTATGTTTCTAGTTATCTTCCAACATCAAGACAATACTCATAATCCTTTATCAATACTTATTCATGGATAAGAATCAAGAATAAACAATATTCATACCTTAACAATGAACTCTTGTATTTAGAATCCTCCTTACATAACCATGGGGTGCTTCTCGAAGCTTTCGAGATGGTGAACACAACTACGGAACCAATTCGAATTTTCTACGGTTGAATCACAAAATATTTGAAGTTGAAATTAAGCTAGGGTTTCACCTTCTCTTAATAATTGGATGATATCTGATATATATGAGGCTAAGTGTATGTTTATGAAGACCAATTTTCGTCCAATAGGTAATAGAAAATGACCATTTTGCCCTAAAAATTTAAATAAATCCCGAATCTGTCCCCAGTGGACAGTTTTGACAGGCTGAAGTAAATCGATCATAACTCTTTGATCCGGCATCGTATTTGGGTGAAACCAATTTCATTGGAAAGATAATTCAAAGGAATTTCATTTTCATATAAAGTATACCACCCAGTTCTTCCTGTACAAGGAGTTATGGTCGTTTAAAGTTGACCCAAAAATCTGTCCCACAATTCTGTTTTTTTATATAGGCTGCAGTAAAACGGGTATAGCTCCTTACTCAGACATTGGATTTGGATGAAACCAATTTCATAGGAAAGAAGACTCTCGGATATTTTCGTCAATATATATCAGCTCACACAGTTCTTTTTGTACAAGGAGTTATGATCGTCTAAAGTTGATCCAAAAAATAATTGCCTAGCTGCAGTAATTTTCCTGCAGATTTACTGTTCACTAGCTTCCCGGCCACCGATTTGAAATTTCGAATGTGGTCGCTTATATGAAATACTCCTCTGTTTTGGGCAAACTTTATATCGTTGGAAAGCTTATTCCAATACCTACACATACAACTATTGACGGGATACTTCCGAACACCATAAACTTAATTTAACCCATACGCAAGTCTTTAGGACTCCATATAATCGCGATAAGTGTACGAAAAAATTTACGGGGTGTTACACGGTGACTGCCCAATTGGCACACTGTCAACTTAAAAATGCCATAACTTCTCAACCGCGTATCGGATTTAGGCGAATTTGGTATCGATGGAAAGCTTGTTCAATTTTCCACACAATAGGAGATCTAAATCTGGAAAATTTCATAATGAATAAATAAAATATTATTCATTTTGGAAGCTATCCCTTAACATTTAGGAACGAATTTAAGATAGGAAAAGTAGGAGTTCTTACACTTACATTTCTGTTTCATCTCATTTCTGGGAAAAAAATACACTTCTTGGATAGATTAATTTTTATCTTGTGTTGAAGGTGTTAAGGAACTTCATAGGTGTTCTTGTTTTGAAACTTGAACTTGTGTTGAAGTGTTGTGCCCATATACAGATTCTTATACCTAAAAACATTGTCGAAAATAACATGCCCATCTCTAACCGTCTCGTACTTTCAAGGTGTTCTATCTTTAGCTAAATTTGTGTTACTCCAAAAGAAGTTTGTGAAAAAATTCTTATACATATAAAATAAAAAAATCAATAGGAAGAAAGCTAGCACACATTTCTTTTGGCTGGATCCTCGTTTGCACTTTGAACCATGACTTGCAAACTGGCACCACCAGCCCGGCTATCCTCTCAATGGTCCATCGGGGGGCCGCCGGGCGATTATTAACTAAAATCGGGCTCGAGCCCTAGGCTCACCCCCGAACCGTGGGCTACCCATCAAAACTTGCAAAAAATAGTTTGTTTATGTCGTTCGACTTGCAAAATGGCACCACCGACCCCACCGAACCACCCAGATCCCCTCAACAGCTCGTCGAGGGGCCACCGGACGATTTTAGCCCAAAACCTGACCCTGGACCTCAAGCCCACCCCCCAAATGGCGAGCTAACACCCATCGAAACTCACAAAAAACTGGTCGTTCGCACCGTTTCGCATGTTTGATTAGCAAAATGGCACCACCGGCCCCACCGAACCACCCAGATCCCCTCATCCAATGGATAATATAGTAAAATTACTCCTATTATTTATTATTTATTAACATGTATGACAAGCCAACTGTGGACAAGTATTATTGGACGACAGGAGTACAAAATATTTAATCTTTTACCTTATTTAAGTAAAAATTACCTTTGTTAATTAAATTTCGTAACTTTTATATAACTCTTTGATTAAACCCACAAAAAAAAAAAAGGAAGAAAAATAGATATTACTGTAAATACATATAATTAATTACTCCTTTCGTCCACATTGTCCAAACTAGTTAGGATTTTCCCATTTTACCCCTTTAAGAAAGTCTTAACCAATTTATCAGAAGTTCAAAAATTTCCTTTTCAAACGAGTAAGTAAAAATAAATTGGTAATTCTATCCATTTTATTTATAATTTCATAAGGAATCTGAAAAGAGAGATTGGACAACTAATATAATATTAAAGGAAAAGTTTCCTAATTTTTTTAACACAATCCTAATTCTGTTATAATTGGGAGGGAAAAGTTACCTAATTAATTTTTTCACAACAAATCCTATTATATAATTGGGAGAAAAACTTCTTACAACTTGTGCGTATATATATTAGTAAATCATTGTGTGTGTATATATTAGTATCACATCATATATATTTCATACTTTCTTCAAGATTTGAAAATTGTGGTAATGGATTTTGAGTTATACAAAGTTGTTGAGAAATCTCGTTGCGGTAAATATGTTAGATAGAATCACATGTTGGGTGAAGGGGCTTCCAAAAAGGTCTACTTTGGTTGGGATGGTGTTGAGAAAATTGATATTGCATGGAACAAAATCGATGAAGAAGAAGAAGCTATTCTGTTGAAGTCGTTAAACCATGAAAGGGTTACCAAGTGTTTCGGTTATTGGTTTGATTCCACGTCCAAAACTGTTAACATGATCGCGGAGTTATGCCCCTCGGGCAGCTTGAAAGAGTATCTGGCGTTGATTTGGCGAGTATCAAGAACTGGGGGCAGACAGATTCTTGAAGGCTTGAGCTTTCTACATGGCCAGAGTCCGAAGATCATCCATCGGGACATCAAGTGTGACAATGTGTTCGTTCGTTGAAGGGGAATACAACGAGCTGGTCGATGTATATGCATTCGGGATGTGTCTACTTGAGATGGTTACGGGTGAATGCAGTAATCAGATGCAGGTGTTCAAGAAAGTGTTCAGTAGGAGAGGTGAAGGATATTATCGACAAGTGTTTGCTCCCCGTGTCTGTTAGACCGTCTGCGGAAGAGTTGCTGAAAGATCCCTTCTTTCTATACAGCGATGCATCATCAAAATTAAGTTTAGCAACTGGTCATCGGTTCAGGGGATTACATTGTTGTGCTAGGGTCGTTGCTTGGACTCGTAAAAAATCCACTCAACTTAGACTAGCGATATTAGGAATTTGTATTTGGTGTGGTGATCGCAGTAGTATGAATCACGCGTATTCTAGTTTAGCATTACGGTGTGTAATTGATTTCTTGTTTTCACTTTATTGTAAATCTGTAACCTACCATTCTAGTGCCTCTCTGAGGTATTGATGATTATCGAATAGAGTTAATATGATTTTCTGACTTTCTTTTTTTTGGTTTCCTATCTAGTCTCCGGTACCTGCTTTGGGCTCGACCAATTCGGAGAAAGTCTCACTTTTGGGGCTAAAGCGCTCTCTACCCAAGACATAGAAAACTTAAAAACAGATGATGAATCCAACAAAGATTTCCGTAAGATAAATTTACACAAGTAAAACTTCAACAAAATACTAGTTGAGTGACTTCACAAACAAGGAGTACAAAGATAGATCTACGTCACAGCAATAAGGTAAAAGGAATGATGAATTTAACAAACACAACACTCGTGAATTCATGCAGAAAACACACACAAAAAATTGAATTGCTTGATTTGGAATCCGATCGTTACTAACTCCCTTTTGGATGGACTGTATAATAGGTCTGAATTCCTGCTAGGAATGTACTAGTGACTTCCAAACCAATGACAAAAAGTGCTGCAATAAATGCTAAAACAGTCCATGGGGAAGTAAAATGAGTGTTCTTCCACTCAGCAATCCATATTTTGCTTTTGCTGTAGTAATGTTTCTCAATTTTGTCTTTCACATCAACATAGGCATGTGGATTAGGTACCAAATCTCTTGCTATCTCGTTGAATAGATCTGCCACTTCTTGATCACTTCCAAGAAAGTTAAGAAGTATACCTTTTGACCTCAACTCCTTCACATCTCCAGCGTGATCGATAAGTGAATCCATTAAGGTAAGATAAGATGTAATTCCAAAGTCATCTGGTGTATCAGGACATGCTTCATACGCGACCAAGTTTAAAAATTCCGACTTGGTTGAGTCATCTACGGTTATTGGTGGAAGTGTTAAAAGAGCTGAGCAATGAAATGAAGTGAACTTAACCTCTGAAAGACGACGACTCTTTCCAGGCCTGAAACGGATTCCTGCTCTCCGCAGCTCCATGGCTGAACGATAAGAGCACCACTCACCCCTTAGATAGCACCCACCTTCAGAGAAAGCATTCGGATCTATGAGATGTGTTTTTAATAGCTCGAGGAGATGAGCAGGAAGCCGATTTTTCATGCTTTCTTGTTTTGTAAAGGGAGGCCCTTCTTCTCCACAGATCTTTCCAAGAAAGCTCATAACTTTTTGAGTATCCCCAAATAAATCAAGAAAGAAATCCTTGATTCCTTGGATGACTCCGTGAGGTGGAGTAGGTTTTGTATGTGCACTTGAGATGAACTTTTTTATCATCCCCAGTCCTTCATTATTCTTGAACTTACAGTTCATTAGCACCTGCAAGACTTCAAACGGTAACTGATTCTCAAGTAAGAAAAGATCGCGACGAATGAAAGCTATATCATGGCTCTTCATTTTTAGCTCCTTATAATTGCCGGTGACAATGCAGTGAAAGTATTGGAGGATGAAGCATCCATCCAGGAGAATCATCTGCGCGAACTCCTCGTGGCTGTATTTTTTTATCAACTCATCATCATAACACTCCCTGACACTAGGCACAATGTTCTTGACCTTTTTGTAAAGCACATCGATGGACACTGAATTTGTTGAAAGCCATGGCAAGACCCCTTTGGGCCTTTCTTTGATACAATCTTGATCAGCAAACTGAATCGCCAGTACCTCCTTGCGCTTCTCCATAAGTTGAAGTTCTGGTTTGCCATGGTGAAATGGACCGATGGAAACCACAAGGGGCTCATAGCACCTTACGTTTGCTTCAATCTCGCGATGCATTTTTGGCACCCTTTGAATTTTTGGCTTCTGCATTGAGCCAATGTCCCCTCTTCTCTTCTCCAATGTATGTAGCCACTGTCTCTCGTTTTCACTGATTTCTTGAGAATTTGAGGTTGAATCTTGATGAATCGTTATACGATATTCATCAACAAATATTTCATTAATGCCGATGCTCCTACCTTCTTCATTAGTAACCATTGTTCCTTTAGAAGATTGATAGTAACTGAAATTTCTTGATCATGTTTATATAAACTTAAACTGAAGTTTAATATTAAACTTTACTTTGGGCCAGTTAATTTCTTCTTCCTTATTAAGTCAGGTATCGCTAACCAGATCACATTCAGCTTTATTTTTTAAAAGAAAAAATAAAATAGAATATGATTAGATAAAGAGAAAAATCAGTTAGTTTTATTCTTTACCTGTCTACTAAGAAACATTAATCGTGACAAAAAGGGAAAAAGGGCAAGGATTACCAATAAATAAATCAAGATGCCCCATCTCTAATTGTTTAAGTTCTTGGATGTGTAGTTAACTAAATTTGATATCAAAGCAGATTTTGAACATTTTTAATATAAAGGAGATTAGGCTTCTGGATGGCTCTTTGAATCTGGTGTTTAAGTGAAAGTTAATTGATCGATACTTCAGACTACGTAACTTCTTAGGATCTTCAAGGACAAGGATCACTAAATGCAACGCGAGTTTCTTCATTTCTTACACTACGAGCATCATCACTTTCTTTTTTATTCAAAGTACAGAACAAAAATTACAAAATTGCAGCTATCGGACTATACAAGACTTGATTCTATAGTCTATATGATACCTATTGTTTTCATGTTATTTATGTATCGTCCTTCCCAAAGACTATTAATATGGACTTGAACTTTACTACTAAATGAGTGAGGTAATTATTTTCAGTAGCATGTACAGAAGCAGAATCAATGCTCAAAACTATTGGCAAGTACCCTGGACAACTCAAATAGATACTGTTACTTGTATGATGTTTAGAAAAAGTACAGACTATAGCGCCTTTTCTATTAGTCTTGTCAAGTCGATCTCTGTTGAACAATCTAATGATATTGACTTTCCAAAGTGATTCTTATATGCCTATTTCTAATTGATCTCATCCATAATAGTTATTGTGTGCATAGTGTGAATGCGGCCAGTCAAAAGCCCGTATGTAACGATGAAACAGATATCCTGTGGTTCTGAGATCTAGAGTCTAGCACTTGAAATGTTTTGTTGATAGGTAACAGTGAGGCTCGAGCAGGTAAAAGAAAATAATCTTGAACAGTTTCCAGTTCTATTCTATTTTATTTTTTAGTACTGAGAGCCAAAAGCTATATCCGGTGTGCAAATACCTGAGTTTGCAAATCACCTGTCCTGAAGTAAAAGAAGATATTAAAATAACAATCCAGTGTTTCAATTACTATCAAGATTAGATGGACAAACAATCTGCTAAAGGAATAATGGTTACCAGAGAAGAAGGTGGGAGCATCGGTAATGAAAATGTTGCTGATAATTAAGATGAATGCAGCATTATAATCCATCAAGATTCAAACTCAAATCAGTGGAAATGAGAAGACAGTGGCTAAGTTCTGTTAATATAAGCAGAGTGTACCTTGTCATTGGCTCGTCACAGAAGCCAAAAGATACAGATGGTTCCTAAAATGCATCGATGATATTGAATCGAACATTACCTGCTATGATCCCTCTGTGGTTGCTATCGGCCAATTTCACCATGGAGAAGTACAAGGAGCTACTGACATATGTGATTTTCCTTACTTGAAAATCAGTTACTACTTGAAGTCCTGCTGGTATTAATGAGATATAATGAGTTTGCAAAAGATGAAGGAATAAAGATGCTTAAACAGTTCAAATCGGGTTCACATGCAATTCCTCGTCAAAGTCATGGATTCATTGGCGGATGCTATTAAGAAAGATGTGTTCTCCTCAAGCTATTAAGAACACATCTCATAGACCCGAAGGCTTTCTCAAAAGGTGGATGCTATCTAAGGGGTGAGTAGTGCTCGCACCGTTCAACCATGGAGCTGTGGAAAGCAGGAATCCGTCTCAGGCCTGGAAAGAGTCATCGTCTTCAAAGGTTAAGTTCACTTCATTTCATTGCTCAGTTCTCTTAACACTTCCTCCTATAACCATAGACGATTCAACCAAGTTGGAGTTACATCTTATGTTAGCTTCATGGATTCACTTATTGATCACGCTGAAGATGTGAAGGAGCTGAGATCGAAAGGTATACTTCTTAACTTTCTTGGAAGTGATCAAGAAGTGGCCGATCTATTCAATGAGACAGCAAGAGATTTGGTGCCCGATCCACATGCCTTTGTTGATGTGAGAAACAAAATTGAGAATCATTACAACAACAAAGTCAAAATCTGGATTACTGGGTGGATGTATTCTCATTTTTCTACCCCTTGGTCTACTTTGGCATTTATTGCAGCAAACTTTGTCATTGGTTTTGCAATTGATTGATACAGTTCTATCTATCAGGTATCCAAACCTATTATGCAGTCCAAAATAGGACAACTAGTGACAATAGGATCCAAAAGCAGCCAGCATCTTCTTCTCTTTCCAGCCAAGTCATCTGTCCAAGCTTTGATGAACAGAATTACTGGAAATATGTGCGGGGAGAAGGTAAGAGTTACCGCATGGAACTAGTCGATGTGGATATATTTTACCCTTTTTTTTCATCTGATATTTTTTTATCATTTTATTTTTTTATTTTAGTTTATTTTCACTTTATTTTCTCTTTTCTATTTCTCTTCTTTTTTTTCCTTTTTCCTTTTTTTTTTTTTCTTTTTTTTTTTCTTTCTCATATTTGAAGATAATTATCTCCATGTTATTCAAGATTTCAAAATAAAACATGTCTTTCACTCTCTTATATCTCTATTTTTTTTTTCTTGTTAGTTTTTTTTTTCATCTTATTTTTTATCATTTTATTTTTTTATTTTAATTTTATTTTATTTTTTATTTCCACTTTATTTTCTCTTTTTAAATTTCTCTTTTTTTTCCTTTTTCATTTTTTTTTCCTTTCTCATATCTTTTTTTCTTTTTCTATTTTCGTTTTCTTCTTCTTTTTTCTATTTTATTTTGTTTCTTTGTTTCCTCTTATTTTTACACTTCTATTTCTTTTTTTTCTCTTTCACTTCTCTTTTTTTCTTTTTATATTTTTGTTTTTTCTTTTTTTTTTACACTTCTAACTCTAATTTTTATTTTTGAAAACATAAATATATATATCACATACAAATGTTCAAAAAACATATAAAATACATAGTCATACAAATCTGAATATGTATTTACAGTACAAAATATACATATGTATTTACGAAATACATATTATATTCATATTAAACAGTAACAAATATAACTATACTATATATCTTCATATATATTTGCGAAATACAAAGGTGACTCATATAAAATAAGAATATATATGTGGATCAGGTATGTATTCTGTAAATATATATGCAGAGCTATATGTATTTTTTATGGTGTTGAATTTGTCTTTGAACTGTACATACTATGTCATTTTAGATGGTAACATGTGTACTTATTTGTTTTCTTTTACTGTTTTAAGATATGTATATGTATTTTTTTATTACATATTTGCATATGTATATAATTGTCATTTTGGTTATAGAGATTTTTTGTCCCATATATTTATATATACACGTGAATCAGATATGTATTTCTATAAATACATATGTAGATATATATGTACGTTTTTTACCATAAATAAATATCCAGTTCTGTATGTCTATTTATTTTGTATATTTTTTAAATATGTATATATGATATAGATATTTGTCTTTTAAAAAATAAAAGATAGAGATAGAAGAGTAAAAAAAAGAAAAAAATGAAAACAAGAAATAAAAATTCAAAAAAATAGAAGTGAAAAAGAAAACAAAAAAGAAGAAAGAGAAATAGAAACTAGAAATAGAAGTATAAAAACAAAAGAGAAAAAAATAAAAAAAGAAGAAGATGAAAACGAAAAAAAATAAGAAAAGGAAAAAAAATGAAAAAAGAAAAAAATAAATGAAAAAGGAAAAAAGGAAAAAAAAAAAAAAGAGAAAAGTAGGAGAGAGAAAATAAAGTGGAAAGAAAAAATGGAAAAGAAAAAATAATTAAAATTAAAAAAGAAGATAAAAAAATGAAAACACTAATAAGAAAAAATAATTAGAGATATAAGAGAATGAAATTTTAAAATTTTAAAGATCATGGAAATAATAATATTCATATTTGAGTTTGTTGGAAAAGGAATCTACTAAGTTAAATAAGATTAATTTATGGGAATTTAATTAGATGAGATAATTATTTCTTATTTAACTCAACCAATTTGAGTAAAAACAAGGAAAGTAAATCTTGTTGTATATTTATTTGTATAGCAACAGTTTATTTAAATACAAAATACAATTTGTTATTTTTCATAATTATGAAACTATTGCTATAAAAGTTTCAATTAAGGCTCCATAGTTGCTATTTCTGAAATTTTCCCTTTTATCAAACCTCGCATGGTACGAATTTTGTTCTTCTTTCGTTTGCTTTAACCCTTTCTTCTGTTTTTGGTATTCTTCTCCAACTTGAAAAATAATTATAATACCCCGTAAGATTCTAGCTCAATTCAGCTCGCTATTGCATGTTAAAGGGATCAAAAAATTAGAAAATTTTACTAAGGGTGTGTTTGGTATGAAGGAAAATGTTTTCCATGGAAAATGTTTTCTTAGAAAATGTTTTCTTGGAAAACAAGTTGATTTCTTACTTGTTTTTTTATGTTTGGTTGTTGGATGAAAAATATTTTCCGAAAAATATTTTGTAATGTTTGGTTGGCGAATGAAAAAATATTTTTCAAAAAATACATTTTAATCTTTAGCTAAAGCATAAAAATACATTTTAGAAAAATATTTTTTTATCTCAAAAAATATTTTTTGGGGTGTGTTCGATATGAAGGAGGAGAAATATTTTCTAAAAAAAAAAAGTTGTTTCTTATTTATATTTAGGGGTGGGCATTCGATTTGTTCAGTTTGATTGTTGAATATCGGTACGTTTTTTTAGTTTTCGGATTGATGAAAATGACAATCATAACCAAACCAAAATTATTTCGGTTTGGTTCGATTTTTACAAATTCGGTTCGGTTATTTGTATTCTTATTTAGGTTTTGAAGATTAAAGTAATGAGCATCTAAAATTGGTAATTTTTCTAGAAAAATATTTTTTTTCAAACCTATTTTCATTCTCAAATATAATTAATTCAACACGAATGAAATAACCATAAATATCGACTTTGTTGAGTCATCACCGTTGGCGTGACGACAAAGGCCGCACGCGGCTGCGACTTTCGATGGCAGTGAAGAACTGAGCAAATGACCACAATTGTCATTGGCGAAGTTGAAATTTCAAATAAACTGATGAACTGAGGATGGATGAGCATCGTTAAAGCCTTCACGTTACTATTACGATCAAAAGCAAAACAGTATATTAGGATTTAAGTTTACTAAATGATTATAATTTATATATTTATATGTTATATTAGATTATATTATATTTTGAGTAAATATATAATGAAATATATATATATATATATATATATATATATATATATATATATAAATTATAATATATTATTTATGTAATTTTGGTTTTCCAGTTTTTGAATTGACGAAAATGACAATCATAACCAAACCAAAATTATTTCGGTTTGGTTCAATTTTTACAAATTCGATTTGGTTATTTTGTATTCTTATTTAGGTTTTGAAGATTAAAGTAAAGAGCATCTAAAATTGGTGATTTTTCTAGAAAAATATTTTTTTTTCAAACCTATTTTCATTCTCAAATATAATTAATTCAACACGAGTGAAATAACCATAAATATCGACTTCGTTGAGTCATCACCGTTGGCGTGACGACAAAGGCCGCACGCGGCAACGACTGTCGATGGCAATAACGAACTGAGTAAACGATTGCAACTGTCGTTGGCGATGTTGAAATTTCAAATGAACTGATGAACTGAGGATGGATGAGTGTCGTTACAACCTTCACGTTACTATTACGATCAAAAGCAAAACAGTATATTAGGATTTAGGTTTACTAAATGATTATAATTTATATATTTATATGTTATATTATTTTATATTATATTTTGAGTAAATATATAATGAAATATATATATATATATATATATATAAATTATAATATATTATTTATATAATTTTGGTTTTCCAGTTTATCCAAAAAAAAAAATTGAAATTTTGAAAACCAAGCCGTTTAACCAAACTTCTAAAATTTGAAATCAAAATCAATCCGGAAAATCAAAAAACCAAACCAAAATTAAATTTCAATTCGATTTTTTGATTTTTTCAATTTAAACCAAAATATGTCCAGCCCTACTTATATTTGTGTGTTCATTATGCAAATTGGATAATTATATATTTTCTAAAAGTATTTATATATATTTAACAAAAAGACTGAGAACGAATATGATAAAAAGGGTGGGGTAAGAAAAAAATTAAAATTAAAAAAAAAAAAAAATTTGAAGGAGGGTGGGAGGTTGGTAGAGGAGATAAGAAAAAAGTTTGATTTAAAAAAAAATAACTTTTTTTGTTTTCGGAAAGGGGGAAGGAGTAAGGTTTTAGGTAGTGGGTGAGGTAAAAAAATTAAAATATTTTTTAAATAAGGGTGGTAGGGGGTGGGGTGGTGGGGAAGGGGGGAGGTGGGGGTGGGGTGAAAGATTGAGGATTGGAGTACGGAATGGTGATTTTGAGAGTTGTATGAATATTTCAATTTAAGAGTGAGGTTGAAAGAGAGTTTTGAAAAATATTTTCCTTACTTTTTGAAGGGAAGTCATTTTCCTTAGTTTTAAGGAAAATGAGTTGATTTGAAAAATATTTTCCAAAACCTGTAAGCCAACCAAACAAGAGAAAACTGGAAAACATTTTTCAAAAAATGTTTTTCTTCATACCAAACACACCCTAAGTGTTAGGACTTAGACATTTCAAAAGCCCCTTAAACTTCAATGATTTTATTTTCGACCTTCTCAACTTCAGAATGTTAATTTTTAAGTCGATTCATGATCAGAGTTGTCGATAGTATGTCTCGGGTGAGTTTTGAAATTTTTGGACAAGCGTAAGGGAACGTTTGGAGAATCAAAATAATAGAAACCTCACCCCCAACCGAATTAATAATCAATAGAATTTGACTGACCTGACTCTTCAACGGACGATCTATTGCTCTCTCGTAATAGCATATGTTCATTTTTTGATTCAAAATCCTTAGTCATCCCCAGGTATTCAGTGCTGGTTCGATAGGACCAGGAAGAGAGGACTCTTTTTCTCCCCTCCCTTCCGTCCAATTTGAACTCATCCCAACAACAACCTTCCCGCTACAAGATGAGGTTCTGTCTTTCTCCTATAATCCACTCTGGGTCAGAGGAGAAATTAGTCAAACTTCTTGAGCAGCATAGATATTGAACAACGAACATTTGAAATAATTTTGTGCCTCACCCAAAGCTGAAAGGAAAGATCGATTTGACTCGAATCCTGGACCTGATCTTAAATTCTACGCTGGTTCATGATGCGATGGAGAGTTTTTTCTTCTTTCATCAATACTGGCCCAATCGACTACCAGCTAAAGGTGCGACTATCTAATTTGAATAGAAACTCTATTTTGGGGCTCAATGTTGCTGGACTCTACTCCTCTCCTCGGGCTTGCTCCGCCTATGCCCAAAGCTTTAACTCAATCACTTGAGACTTCTGGTCTTATGTCCTTCACACAGGCCATGAATGCTTCTTCTTATAATGAAGTCGAGTTATAACATTGTAGATGTCATCCATCTTCATTCCAAATAAAGGTGAACATGTCTATTGATTGACGGTAACTGTTATGTTTTACAGTTAATAGTTCTTAACCAACCCTTACTTTTTGACTTCACCTGTTTTCAATCTGAGAAAGGAAGCTAAAGAATTCAATCAACCGTCAAAATACAAAAGTAAACAATCCATGACGGTAGGATTAACTTTTCTATGTTTTTTTTTTTTGATTGTTTGCTTTCAAAGGCTTACGCGTGGCAACAGTCCATTATTCATCATCGTACATAATGGAAATGTGCAACCATATAATAAGTATCATATAGAACAATTTTTATCCTAGAATTTGTCAGAACTATTCCAGAGAGTCTTACTATATATAATATGTTAGTGATATTACAATAATTATTACAACTGAAGATTACAACTGGAAAAAAAATATTTCTTTTTCTATGGCTAAGGCACAGATATCTCGCTCTCTTTAAGGAGATTCAAGCCCACTGCGGTAATTATTTCTCCAATCCAGCAGTAACACACTTTGACTTGTCCCCTCCAGGATACAACAATCTATACACAATAACTCAATATTCTGAACTAAAATTGAGTTCAAAGCTCTAAAAAAAACACCTCCCTTAAACAAATAAACTCTCTTTGATTAATTTTTTGTAAACTTGTATATATCTATATTTTTCCTTTCTCTTTTCTTCATGAAAAATGATACTCCTATTTATAGGACAATTCATATAGAAAATAAGAATAAAAAATTATAGTTGAAAAATGAATAGTAGTTGAAAAATAAATAGTAGCCGAAAAATAAATAGTAGCCGATCTTTGTTGATTTTTAATTTTGACAAAGATTAGCCAATATGTTTGACTATTTAGAGTTTCAAAAATGAAAACTTTCACACTAGATTATAAAGATACAAAAAAAAAATTAATTAATTTGACATTAATAAAATATTTTTGGCATTAATAAAAATATTAAAATGTCATTAATCCATCAATCCCCCACTCATTTTAATATTATCAAGAGAGTTCACTAGTTAAAGGAAGAATACTATGCATAATGAAGGTGTGCTTTGCATTGACCCTTCACTTAGTAAAATAGTAATCTCAACTCCAGAGTCGTAGTGGTCTCAGACTTGAAATATGACTGCTTTGGGAAAATAAAAAGTTACTGCTTACACATAATAGTCAAGGTGTTGAAATGAGCTTTATAGTCAGCACGTTACGGCCTTGTGCTATCCCGATTTTAATGAGTGTCTTTAAAGAATGAGTCTAATTCTCATTAGGAAGCGGCCTACCTCTACACTCACATAGGTGAAATCCGTCTAGAGTGCTCCTGTAATTTAGCACCCCACTCATACGAGCTACAGATATTCATTAAGAGTTTAATTAAAAAAATTCAATCTCACAATCATTACAGTTAAATGCACTTACATCATAGGGAGGGATAAATAAATAGTGCATTTCTCACAACAAGTCATCAAGTGATTCGTTTTTTCCATTGAACCTGGTTATAGGATCTCTAGTACCCAGGTTGGGTTTCCTCACGTATGACTGATGATTTAATAGGCTTTAATCCCATCCCCTCGATGTGCTCCAACCTTTTCTCTTGCCAAGGCCTTGGTCAACGGATCTGCAAGATTATCACAAGATTTGACATAATCAACATTAATGGTACCATTTGTCAAATATGATCTCGCATTACTGTGTTTTCTCCGTATAGGTCTGGATTTACCGCTGTAAAAACGGTTTTGAACTCTACCAATTGCAGCGGTGCTATCACAATGAATTAATAGAAGAGGAATTGATTTTTCAAAATAAGGTATTTGAAATAACAAATCTCTTAACCAATTCGCATCCTCACTAGCTGAAGCTAAAGAAATTAGTACGGCCTCTATGGTAGAGTTATCAATAATTTTTTGCTTTTTAGACTTCCAACAAATAGCATCACCACCCAAAGTAAATACATAACCGGTAGTGGATAAGGAATTAGCTGATAAAGTATTCCAATCCACAGCACAAAAGTCTTTTAGTACAACAGGATATTTTGTATAGAACAAACCACAATTTTTCATTTCAATTAAATATCTCATTACTCTGTTTATAGCATGCCAATGTTCATTACCCGGCTTGCTAGTAAACCTGCTAAGTACTCCTACTGCATATGCAATATCAGGCCTAGTGCAATCAGTCACATATCTCAAGCTTCCAATTATTCTAGCATATTCCTTTTAATTTATTACTTCCGTTTCACTCTCAATAGGAAGCAGGTGAACACTAGAATCAAATGGAGTTACAACATGCTTGCAATCAAGAAAATTATATTTTCTCAATATACTGTGACTGGTCAAGAAAAATTCCATCACATGTTCTAGTAATTTTTATTCCAAGAATAAAATTTGCTCACCAAGATTTTTCATTTCAAAATGACGTCTAAGAATATTTTTAGTTTCATCAATAATATTCATATTAGAGCCAAAGATCAATAAATCATCAATATATAGGCAAATAATAACATGTGAATTATTTCAACACTTATGATATATGCACTTATCACACTCATTTATTTTAAAATCATTTTCAATCATGCAAGAATCAAACTTTTCATGTCATTGCTTTGGTGCCTATTTCAATCCATATAGGGATTTATTAAGTTTACACACTTTGCTTTCTTGGTCAGCCTCAACAAAACCTTCGGGTTTATCCATGTATGTAACACTCTGATTTTTTGGAATCGGAACGCCACACGGTGCTCATAATCCCGAAGGACCACAAGCTAACCCTCTTCTGATATCTGTACCTGGTCACTACATAATATAATAAAATACATGCGGAAAACTGGCAAAAACTTGCCATAAGGTTCAAAACATCTAAAATACACAATCTGAAAACGAAACACTTATACAACTGTCTGAAAAGCCTCTAACTGTCTGAACTATGGAGTTGATGGGACATGTCCCCAACTAACTCCTTCAAAAAAATAAACTAAATATAATAAAGTACTGAAATAATAATCATCCTCGAAATATGAGGACTCACTGATACGTCTACTGCTGCTGACTGAGTCTAAACTGCTAGGGGTACTCTGGCTCTCGTGCCTCTGAACCTATGGTGTCAAATAAAATAACAATACCATAGAGCAAATACGTTATTACGTTGGAATATACTGAGTATGCAAATGAGGTAAGGCTAAATGCAAGGGCTTATGCATGAACAATGCTGACTGATATGAACGTGAGAATACATACATACATAAGCAACTATAACTGAACTCGTGGTGATACTAGCTACTAAGTCTGAATGCTGACAATCTTAGTTTACTGATACTGAGATACTAAATAGATAAACAACTATTTCTGACAGTTAGAATTATGAAGAACTGGCCTAATTGACTGTGTCTAATAGTCCTGAAACTAAATACTGATAACATAAGCTATGAAGACTGATATAATTGATATGTTAGTGATAATCGGCCTAGCCGATATAGCTAATATTGAGCGACTGTATCTGGCAGTCCAAATCTTCTAATAATGATTAAGCGTGACTAAGATTGAGATCAGGCCTAACTAACAGGTGATCTTTTAAACTAATATCCAGAATACACGACGGAATCTGAGACTGAGGTCAAGCCTATCTGTCGGGTGACCTCTATAATTACTAATACTGAATAACTTAATGAGAGACCAAGCCTATATGACGAGTGGTCTTTAAGTCTGTGGAACTATCTGAGTTCCTTACCGAGATCGATGACTGTATCTGATAGTCTGAATTTTTAATTTCTACTCTGAAGACTGATACTGAAACTGTAACTGTGGGAGGTCTCACTTAACCTACATGCCCCGATACTGAACTGATGGGGTCCAATCCTTACCCTGATTCGAAGGGTGTTAATACCGTGCCACGAGTAAAGACCTCTCTGGTCAAACCTATCTGATGGGTGACCCTCGTATGAAGTCAAGACTAAGGCATTATAATAGTCAAGACTCTCCTGGTGATCCCTACATCCTGCGCTGGCTACGCAGTTCTGGAGTTCAGGGATTGCTCCTAACGACTCTGCCTCTATGACGAGGAGTCGTCATCCCTGAACTCACTCGGTGCTATATCCTACTCCCAACTGAAAGACTCTGAACTGATTCTTAGAACTTGTACTTGAACTGAACTGAATCTGTTACTAGTTTTCTTACTTGATTGAGCTGACCGTGTTCACTTGGTTTTGTTATCTGATGGAATACTACTGAATTCTACTTACTCTTTGAATATAACTAAGTTTTATAACTTCCTGAGCTTTACTAGAATCTGTACTGAATACTGAACACTACTAGGGTCTGAACTGAGTACTGAGCTTGATTAACTTGAATACTGAGATTACTAAGGTTTCTTATTGTTCAGTCATTGACTGAGTTCTACTGATCACAGCACGGCAAAGATTATCTTGAGACTGACTTGGCTTTAGGCACACAACTATATTTTTCGGGTACAAGTACCCCCAGGACTCGATGGAAGGAAACTGACATGACTTGACTCTTGAATATATAACCAACATCACATCATAACTGTCATACCCCAAATCCCATTGGAGCGCACTGGCACCCGTAGCCGAGGAGGCCCGAGAAAACCCGTTCATAACCTATACTTTCACATTTACATTACTTATGAAAATTAGAAATTTGGGCAGCACTTCGTTGTAAATAGAAGAAAACAGTACCTGTATCATCCCAGCAGACACGCATAAATATATATATGAACAGTAATTGGCCGTCAGAGCCATCACGTCTATCAACCAAACACTACTATGGTTGTACAATATGTCTACAAAAGCCTCTACATAGATGAACAACTGAGTTAGGGTCGGTACAAACTCCCGCCCACAAAAGACTTTTATACAAATACCAAAAATACATATAGAAACGACTTGGGATGCCCCGAAACAACTGGAGCTCACCACTAACAACAGAACATCCTGGCTCTTACTGTGGAGGTGTACGACCTGAAGTACCTATTCCTGCAGGCATGAATATAGGTCCCCCGTGAGGGACGTCAGTACGGAAATATGTACTGAGTATGTAAGGCAGTGAGTATCAGAATGAGATACAAAAGATCAACAGAACCCAGATACCAGTGAATAAATAGTATGAGTAGACCATACTTAAAAGAGCTGATGGGATACCTGCACATTACTTTCATATCATTACTTCCCGTAATCCTTATCAATACATAACATATGTCATACAATGGCCAACTGATCAGTGGTACTAATGCAATACATCAGGGACCACCCCTGGGATAGCATATATACATAATCTTTATAATACAATGGCCAACTGATCAGTGGTACTAATACAATACATCATATCATCAATTTAAAATAAAGACATTCCATTTCTTAAGTCAATTAATCTTTGAGATTGGTTATTTTGTGGTCTCACCTTATGGAATTTGAAACCATGATACCTCAATAGGAAAAACGTGTAAATAGGTAATCAATATCATGAAAATAAAGTAGAGAATCATGGATACCTCATTAAATTATTTTGGAGTCAACAATAGTATATGGACATTTTTTTGACTAGTCGGACATCTTAAAAGTGAAAACAAGTTCAATTGGTAGTGTCGAAGATCATATGATGTTATTATGTGTCATGTGTCGTAGAAAAATGTTGGAAGCTTACTGGAGAGTGCCATGGGTCATTATTCATGCCAAAGATTAGGTAGAGTATGTCTTACATACCTTGATATAACCACTTCAATACAAGTCCAACTTGACTTCCCGTACTCTTCGAACACTTATCTACAATAAGTCATTTGTGGCAAACTAGTATTAGCAACCAAACCTTACCATTTAGGTATTAACTTCACCAAATAATGTCTAGGAAGTAATCCTTTAACTCATCAATAAGAGTGCTACATACATCCTCTTATACTCTTATTACATTTACATATCATGCATTTTCATGAAATATCCCTCAACATCACTCTTAGCCTTTATTTCCCTTCTTAATCACCATCCAATACCAACATGATTCACTAGGCATACATAACCACTAATATATTGATATATCACCACAATTAATCCTCCATAATCCAATACAACAACTTCCATAATTTACTACTAACAATTTATACAAAATAATTCATAACTATGTTTCTGGTTATCTTCCAACATCAAGACGATACTCATAATCCTTTATCAATACTTATTCATGGATAAGAATCAAGAATAAACAATATTCATACCTTAACAATGAACTCTTGTATTTAGAATCCTCCTTACATAACCATGGGGTGCTTCTCGAAGCTTTCGAGATGGTGAACACAACTACGGAACCAATTCGAATTTTCTACGGTTGAATCACAAAATATTTGAAGTTGAAATTAGGCTAGGGTTTCACCTTTTCTTAATAATTGGATGATATATATATATATATATGACGCTAAGTTCAGGTTTATAAAGACCAATTTTCGTCCAAAAGGTAATAGAAAATGACTATTTTGCCCTAAAAATTTAAATAAATCTGAATTTGTCCCCAGTGGACAGTTTTGACAGGCTGAAGTAAATCGATCATAACGCTTTGCTACGGTATCGGATTTGGGTGAAACCAATTGCATTGGAAATATAATTCAAAGGGATTTCATTTTCATATAAAGTATACCACCCAATTCTTCATGTACAAGGAGTTATGGTCGTTTAAAGTTGACCTGAAAATCTGTTCCACAATTCTTTTTTTTTTTGATAGGCTGTAGTAAAACAGGTATAGCTCCTTACTCAGAAATTGGATTTGGATGAAACCAATTTCATCGGAAAGAAGACTCTCAGAGCGTTTCGTCGATATATAGCAGCTCACACAGTTCTCTTTTTACAAGGAGTTATGATCGTCTAAAGTTGATCCAAAAAAATAATTGCCTAGCAACAATAATTTTCCTGCAGATTTACTGTTCACAGGCTTCCCGGCCACCGTTTTGAAATTTCGAATGTGCTCGCTTATATGAAATACTCCTCTGTTTTGGGCAAACTTTATATCGTTGGAAAGCTTATTCCAATACCTACACGTACAACTCTTGACGGGATACTTCCGAACACCATAAACTTAATTTAACCAATACGCAAGCCTTTAGGACTCCAAATAATCGCGATAAGTGTGCGAAAAAATTTACGGGGTGTTACAATAACAATAATCTCTGACCATCAACGTCATAACAGTAGTCTATAATTCGTAACATTATCAAGGACGTATCACTTTAAGCACTTGGGAGCATTCTGTCGACACCTAATTTTGTCCCTCCCGAATACCCAAGTTATCCATTTTTACCCTCGTCTTACCATGTGTACTACCCCATATAATAACCTCCGTACAAAAATACAAAACAACCAATTAAAAATTTTTTAATCTATTCTAACAACTACCCTACTCCCAACATCATCATTATACTCACCACTACCCCTACCCCATATTACCACTCTCTAAACATCCACCTAACAAACCAAATACTCCTTTAACAAAAAAAAAAAAAACATCAGCATCTTTCTTCCACCCACTCACCACTCCAATTCTTCTTTTACAACTCACATATTCCCTCTCCATTTTTTACACACTCACAGCACACACATAGGGGAGATCTAAAAAATTTTCTTCTTCCATCATCTTCTTCCTCACAAAATTTTGGGATCAAAAAATAAAAGGAAGAAGAAAATCAGATTTCTCTCTCCACTCTCTCTCTTCCTCTCTTAAAAAATTTTGAACTCCCACCGCTTCGCCGCCGGGCGGCGACCGCCGCCCTTCGTCCATTCGCCACCGGCAACGTCCAAAGGGACCACCATAACACCACCATATTTTCCTTCTCTCTACCATCTCTCTCTCCCCAAAACTAAAAAAAAAAAAGAAAAAGAAAAAAAAGAAAATCCGACCGACGCCACCTTCGGCCAAACCCGACCAGATCTGCTGCAGTTCGCCGACCGAAACCGACCCAAACCCGACCCCTACGGAAAAAAAAACAGCGGCGGCAGCGGCGGCAAACCACCACCGGAGAAGGCCCAGCGCTGCCGTATCGCCGTCACCGTAGCTCCCCGGATCCCGATCTACGTTTTGGAGCTGTCCGGTTTATTATATTAATACCGAGTTGGTTGTTCGCCGTGAGGTTCTCCGATCAAGTTTGGTCTTCGGATTTCTTTATTATCGACAAAAGCAAGTGTCAGTAAGGTCCATTTCTTTAACGTGCTCTCTTTTATTTATCTTTGCATATTGAATTAGTTGTGATTATGGTTTTGTTGGATTTTTGTTTATGTTGATGTTACGATTGTGATGCTTGGTTGTTTGATTTTGGTAGATTAAGGTATAAACTTGAGCATGTTCTAATGGATGGATAGAAAGAAAGTCGAGAGGATGAAATTGAAAAATTGACAAAAGGATAGATTTGGTTTAATTTGATTTATTGGTATGAATCAATGATGGAATTATGTCTTTAGTCGAGGACGCATAGGCAAACGCAGGCCGGGTAGGCAAATTTAGGAATAACAATTTGTTGGAATATTTTGAATATGTGCTTGAATGATACTTTCTACTTTATTGCACGAAAAGTTTAAATTGTACTCATTTGGCCGGGGAATGCCCCGAAGAATTTGTATTGATTTATCCGAGGAATGCCCCAAAGTACCTTGTACCCGGAGGACGTCCCAGATAAAGACCCGAGGCATCGGGTAAAGCATTAGTTGAGGATTAGCGTAGGTTTATTTTCAGTCCCTTTCTATTTCGGGTTGTAATAATTGGACTGGACTTATATTTTGGTTTGTTTTGTTTGGTTTGGTTTGATTGTTTTTGCGTGCTTTTTCTGTGGTTTATACACTTCATAATGCCAAAATAGTCGATACACTCCACCAAGCGACTGTGGTCGAACCATGGGATCGAGGGGTGCCTAACACCTTCCCCTCGGTCAACAGAATTCCTTAGCCGGAATCTCTGTGCGCAAACCGGTTTAAGAGTCAATTGGTTTCGAAAAAGGGATTTTCCAAAGGTGACTTGGCACATCGGATTATGTCAAGTGGCGACTCTGAATAAAAATGCAAATAATCTTTTTTTTGAAACAAATTTTCATTTCTTGTCACTAAAAATAATAAAACCCTTCCGAACTTTAAAAAATATTCCATTTTTTGGAGTACGCGTGTAAAAAGGGGTGTGACATCTTCTGGCGACTCTGCTGGGGAATAAAACAAGTTTTCAGAATTCGAGCTATTTTTTTGAGTCGTATCGGCTTTGTTTTGCATTACGAGTGTATAAATATTGTTTGTGGTTATTGTTAGTGTTATTTTCACTTTTTGTGCTTTATTTATCCTATGTGTTACCGCTTTATATCTGTCATCATGAGTCCACACCCCGGCCTTCTTTCTGCAACAAGTCTCGGAGCGCACGTCGTGCGCACGAATTTTAGTTGAGTCACCTTTATTTTAGGGGGGGAGCCGTTGGATGTATGGAGTAGGTGGAAAGCAAAGCATCCACTATCGACCATATGCTCCCCCGAATAGCCTTGTTAGTAAACCACAACGTAAGTCAGCCTATAGGTCATTTTTATGTGCATCATATTGAGACCTAGCGGGGCCTACACAGTCCTTTGTAGGAGACTCACCTTTAAAGCATCCTACGTGCTAACTTTTGCATATTTGAGGGTAACGGGGTCATTTGACGGACAGATTTTTAAAAAAAAAAAAAAATAAATAAATAAAATAAAATTGTTAGGAGTAAGGTGTGTAGGCAAAAATGAAAAAGAGGAAAAAATAGAAAAGTGAGTCGAAAAGAAAAAAAAAGGAGAGGAATTTCGTAGTTTATTTTAGAATTCTTTATGGCTTTTGTTTTTCACAATCCAAAAATTCAAAAAGATTTTTTTATGTTTTGCATTTGTCTTCTCAAAATACCGTAAAAGCAAAAAAAAAAAAAGTTCGTTTGTCTTTTCTACTTAGTTGTCAAAAACAAAAATACCAAAAAGATTTTTCTTCATAATTGGTGTTGTCAGTGTCTAGTTGAAAAAAAAAGAGTTTTATTCGTTTGTTTTTGATTGTGTCTCTCTAGTTAGGGTCAATTTATTAGTTAATCGTTAATTGTCCAATACGGACGAACTACGCACCCCTGATTCTCCTCTTTCGGGATGTGAGATACTTAGGCAGCCTATTGTTGGTTCGGGGATCTTATTTAAAAATTTTAAAAAAAAATGATTTTCTTCACTCTTTATTTAGAGTAGGTGCTTCATACATATCTTGAAAAAAAAAAGAAGAAAAAAAGAAAAAATATTTTTTCTCAATAGGCGTAGGGTTTATTTTTGGTTGATCTTATTTGAAAAAAATCCAAAAAAAATATTTCTTCACTCTCCATTTAGAGTAGGCGTTTCATATACGTCTTTAAATGAAAACAACAGTAAAAAATATTTTTTTCGGTAATCATAGATTTCATTTTATACAAAAATCTAAAAATTCAAAACGATTTTCTTCACTCTTCATTTAGAGTAGGTGTTTCAATCTCTGAAAGAAAACTACAAAAAGATTTTTCTTTAATAGTTTCAAGTTTCATTTTCCCATGAAATTCAAAATTAAAAAAAAATCCAAAAGATTTTTTTTTTTCTTTGTTAATCATAGTTTTCATTTTGTATAAGGATGTTAAGACTAAAAATGCAAAAAAGATTTTTGTCAGTTCTTTTTGACAATTTGTTATTTTCTTTTCTTCTTAAAGTTTCAAGAAAAATAAAAAAAGAGAAAAAGAGTTCAATTGGCCATTTTGGCACGACTTCACGAACTACGCACACCTGATTCTCCCCTCTCGGGGGTGAGATACGTAGGCACCCTTCTTGGGTTCGGTGATCTTTTCAAAAAAAATATATATAAATAATAAAATAAAAATAGAGGGGTTTTGAAAAATTGTTGAACTCTAACCATTTGCTATCTCTTGCCAGTTAGTTTAAGGTGGTTGGTTTGTGGCATTTTGGCTGATCCTCCATATTGCTCTAAGTCACAGAGGAAATTATGGCCAACAAGGATACCGAGTTAGTTGTCACTAATCAGATAGGGAGTTTGGGGAATGAGAATGTGAAAGATGCATCTGCCATTGCAGTTGGACAACAGGCATGGGCAAGAGAACCACACCATCGTTACCCATGGGCTCAAACCCAAGTTTATGCCCAAGCTCCATGGGATCTTTACCAATATCCATTATATCTCATTCCCCCACCTCCATATCAAGTATATAATGCGCAACCTTATGTTCAACCTCCATCTTACCCACACTGGCGTGCGCCAACTCTGTCGAGTCATCCCCTAACTCCACATACATACCAAAGCCCTTTTGGGCCTGGTTTTCAATGAAATGAGACAGAGGTCGAGAGATAACTTCACACCCATTGGAGAATTGTATGCAAGTTTATTTCAGAGATTGATATAGCAGAACATGATCACTCCTCTCATCGGGTATACTCCCGACCCACATTCAAGAAGTTTTGATCCTAATGTACGATGTGCATATCGTTCTGATGTGGTCACAGTATTGAAGATTGTCGTGCTTTGAAAGGAGAAATTGAAAAGATGATTCAATATAAATCAATCATGGCGCAGAATATTGACAGTGAGGAAAGATCTAGTCATGTTGGTATGCAAACCAGTGGCTAAGACGGCAGGCTGAGCAATTGAGAAGTCACCCCTCTCCCTACTAGGAAGAGGTCTGGTAGCTTGTTTTGTTTTATTTTCTGTTCTCCGAATTATTTCAGGGTTGTAGTTCGGGATCTATCTTGTTTTGTCCTTTTGTTGTTTATGTTCAAACCCTTCTATCTTTTGTTTTGACTAAATGAAGTGTCTCATTTTCCTTTGTGTTTTAAATATGTGTCGTTTGTTTGTTTTCTTTACATAGTACATTTTTGTGTTAAACTCTAGTGATATGATATGCAGTGAAATTTTCAGCCAGATCTTAAAATCCAGTTTAAGCATGAACATTGAATCAGAGGGTTAAAGTTAGAAAAAGAGAGCATACGAGAAAATAGATAGAGTGCTGAGACATTTGGTGACAAGCTAAGGCAATTATTTTGAGAATCACAAGAACAACTTTGTCATCGATCGAAAGGCAAGTCCCAATTAGGTCAAATGGTGGACGTGTGATCCCTATATCAAGGTTAACGAGAAGATAATCAGCTCCACAAAAGCGTGAATCACTCGATGTGAGGTATGCACAACAAAGGTAGAGTTGTATCTTTGACAACTATATGAAAAAGGGTGAAGCACATGTTCGAGGCAAGTTAGTGTTGTAAAACATGGCATAAGTGATATTGGTCACGTACTTTCACATTGCATGTTATATACTTGCATTCTCAAGGATTGATATGATGAAGGCATTTCATTCTGCTATCCAAATACTGTGTCATCCTTTGATAATCCCATTTGAGACTTAATGTTATTTTCTTTCATACCCCTCTTTTGGAATTAAGATAAAGTAAGCAAAGTTCAAAGAATAGTGTCAAGTAAGAAAATAAAGTCAAAAGTTACAAAAAAGAGAAAAATGTTTTCAAAAAGAGTGTCAAGAAAGTAGAGTTAGAAAAAAAATTGCGAAGTGAAAAGAGCGAATAAAAAAAAGAGAAGAGAAAAATCAGATCAAAGCAAAAGGGCAAGCTGCCAGAACTACGCATGACCTGATTCTCCTATCTCGGGGGTGAGATACGTAGGCTGCCCTACTAAGGGCTCGGTCCAACCAAGTAAATAATTTAGAATCACCCAGTCAAAAGAAACTGGGGCATGAGTTAATCCTCATTGTAGTCGATTCCAAAAGTTGTAAGTCCTAACCCACTTCAAGTGTCGTTTGGGCCTCACGCCATCCTTTCTTTCTAACCCTATCCAAAAGCCAAGTTACAACCAAAGAAAAGACCTTCAGATCAATCTTTGGGGATGTTAACGCAAAGCATGCAAGGGATATGCTGATGTATTTGGGAACTACCTGTCTTCCTCAGCCCAAGGAATCAAGAGAGAAATAAAAATGAGAGAGTCTTATTGGTGAAAACCCTCACGAGCACCGTAAGGCGATAGTAAGTTGAGAGAGATAAAAAAGAGAGAGTCTTATTGGTGAAAACCCTCACGGGCACCGTGAGATGATTGTGAGTTGAGAGAAAAGAGAATAAGAGAGTCTCATTTGTAAAAACCCTCACAGACACCATAAGACAAGGGTGAAATGAGGGAAAGACCCTTTAAAACGTCACTAGCCGAATGAGGTCTGAATGCAATTGACCTAAGAAAACAATTCGGTTTCAAGGCCATTAACTCACCAATAATTGGTAGAGAGGTTGGATGAAAAGATCAGGTAGCTTAATTCGAAATGCATGGCACAATCATTAGAGTTGACTATTTTTTTTGAAAATTTGTCATTTCTTTGTTTCAAATGGGGACACTCATTGTATTTTCTTTCTTCTCTTTCTTTTATTTTGTTTTCTTGAGTCAGTGGTCCAAATAAAAGCCATTGTCATTTTTCTCTTGTTTTTGAGTCAAGTCCATATCAAAACAAGTGAGAAAAGAATTCAAAACAGGCCACCAACTTCTGCAATTGCACAATGCAAGACAAAGTCAGCATATGAAAGAGACATAATTGTGAACTTATTAAACACCAAGGTTTGAAGGATTTATCTGAGAAGTATGACAAAGTAGAGATACTGTGGTTATTTTGGAGTCACTATTAATGATCTGAGTTTAGGTCAATGACACGACAAAGCAGGGGCAAATGTCAGCAATCTGAAACAAAATGAAGGGAATGAACACTAGAGAAAATGCCTGGAAAGCCAAATGCTGCAAACTACCACTAAGTTCTAACTGACAAATTTTCTTTATTGAAACAGGGGCAAATTCGTTTCACTTGATTCAGCTACCATTGGAAATGCACATCCATGCGATCTTTATTTTCTGTTCAGGACCCTCCTGAAAAATGGGACTTTACTTTCTGTTCAGGACCCTCCTGGAAAATGGATTTTTACTTTCTATTCAGGACCCTCCTGCAAAATGGGATTTTACTTTTTGTTCAGGATCCTCCTGAAAAATGGGATTTTACTTTCTGTTCAGGACCCTCCTGCAAAATGGGACTTTATTTTATGTTCAGGACCCTCCTGGAAAATGGGACTTTACTTTCTGTTCAGGACCCTCCTGGAAAATGAGATTTTACTTTATTTTCTGTTCAGGACCCTCCTGGAAAATGGGACTTTACTTTCTGCTCAGGACCCTCCTGGAAAATGGGACTTCACTTTCTGTTCAGGACCCTCCTGGAAAATGGGATTTTACTTTCTGTTCAGGACCCTCCTGGAAAATGGTTTATTTTCTGTTCAGGACCCTCCTGCAAAATGGGATTTTATTTTCTGTTCAGGACCCTCCTACAAAATGGGATTTTACTTTCTGTTCAGGACCCTCCTACAAAATGGGACTTTATTTTTTGTTCAGGACCCTCCTGGAAAATGGGATTTTACTTTCTGTTCAGGACCCTCCTGGAAAATGGGATTTTATTTTCTGTTCAGGACCCTCTTGGAAAATGGAACTTTATTTTCTGTTTAGGACCCTCTTGGAAAATGGGATTTTATTTTCTGTTCAGGACCCTCCTGCAAAATGGGATTTTACTTTCTGTTCAGGACCCTCCAGCAAAATGGGACTTTATTTTCTGTTCAGGACCCTCCTGGAAATGGGACTTTACTTTTTGTTCAGGACCCTCCTGGAAAATGGGATTTTACTTTCTGTTCAGGACCCTCCTGGAAAATGGGACTTTATTTTCTGTTCAGGACCCTCCTGGAAAATGGGATTTTACTTTCTGTTCAAGACCCTCCTGGAAAATGGGATTTTACTTTCTGTTCAGGACCCTCCTGGAAAATGGGATTTTACTTTCTGTTCAGGACCCTCCTGGAAAATGGGATTTTATTTTCTGTTTAGGACCCTCCTGCAAAATGGGATTTTACTTTCTGTTCAGGACCCTCCTGCAAAATGGGATTTTACTTTCTGCTCAGGACCCTTCTGGAAAATGGGATTTTACTTTCTGTTCTGGACCCTCCTGGAAAATGGGATTTTACTTTCTGTTCAGTGATTTTACCTTCTATTCGGGTCATCCCAGCAACATTTGTAAGGAGACGCACTTCCTTGTTCGGGTAACCCCAGCAACATTTGTAAGGAGACGCACTTCCTTATTCGGGTAATCCCAGCAACATTTGTAAGGAGACACACTTCCTCATTCGGGTAACCCCAGCAACATTTGTAAGGAGAGGCACTTCCTTATTCGGGTAATCCCAGCAACATTTGTAAGGAGACGCACTTCCTTATTCGGGTAATCCCAGCAACATTTGTAAGGAGACGCACTTCCTTATTCGGGTAAACCCAGCAACATTTGTAAGGAGACGCACTTCCTCATTCGGGTAATCCCAGCAGCATTTGTAAGGAGACGCACTTCCTTGTTTGGGTAATCCCAGCAATATTTGTAAGGAGACGCATTTCCTTTTGCGGGTAATTCCAGCAACATTTGAGAGGAGACGCACTTCTTGTTTGAGCAATTCAAGAAACATTTGTAAGGAGACGCACTTCCTTATTTGAGCAATTCAAGAGACATTTGTGAGGAGACGCACTTCCTTGTTTTGGTAATTCAAGCAGCATTGGTAAGGAAACGCACTTCCTTGTTTTGATAATTCAAGCAACATTGGTAAGTAGATGCACTTTCTTGATTGGGTAATTCGAATCTTGTTTTTTTAGGTGATGCACTTCCTAACGTAAATCTTGATTTCTAAAAGATGCACTTTTTAGTCGAGTTATTGCACTTAATTCTTAGGAGACGCACTTCCTGGCTGGTTTTCATTTTTTAGGTGACACACTTTTAACTTAAACTTGTATCTCTAGAAGACGCACTTTCTAGTTAGAATCCCTCACTTTAATTCTTAGGAGATGCACTTCCTAGTCTTGGTTATTTAATTTTACTCTTAATAGATGTATTTCTTAGTCAGAGTCTTGATTCATCATTGCAACATGCAAGTAGGTATGATGTGACTTTTCCAAAAAGTCTTCTGAGGATAAACTGAAAAAAAAAAATCAATATCTGTTTTTGAAACTTTACTTTTCTGGCAAATAAACGAAATTTCTCTTTATAATAATATTCGTTTGGGAGAATTTTCTTTTTAGTTTTGATATGATTTCAGGAGCCCGCCTGCAGAACAGGGTGGAGAAGTTGAAAGCATAGCAACAAAGTGATGAAATAGCAAGTCAGGAGCCCTCCTGAAGAACAGGGTGATGAAATAGCAAGTCAGGAGCCCGCCTGAAGAACAGGGTGATGATATAACAAGTCAGGAGCCCGCCTGAAGAACAGAGTGATGAAATAATAAGTCAGGAGCCCACCTAAAGAATAGGGTGAAGAAACGAAAGGCAAGCAACAAGTTGGAAGAAATTGCAAGTCAGGAGCCCGCCTGAAGAATAGGGTGATAAAAGTCAAGTCAAGAACCAACAGAAGCTGTTAGATAGGATTTTTGTAATTTCCTTTATGTTTTAGCTTTTAATTTTTATTTTTGATGTAATAACAGAGTTGTGGACCGAAACCTCGACGGAACCTCACTCGACTCTCCAACTCGGTATAGTCCATCTCCGTCCAATCCCTGGAAATACTTGTTATTCGATACCTTCATAACTTGGGTGGGTAGGCTGTCCTAATTCAAAACCCGATAGTGTTTCTTTGTTCTGTGTCTTCCTTTGAATAATGGTCGAGACAAAATTCTGTCTCGTTGTCTACTTCTTTGTCTAAAAAACACTGCGTGTTTACATTCAAAGGGGGCATGATGTAGACACCTAATTTTGTCCCTCCCGAAGACCCAAGTTATCCATTTTTACCCTCGTCTTACCATGTGTACTACCCCATATAATAACCTTCGCACAAAAAGACAAAACAACCAACTAAAATTTTTTTTATCTATTCTAACAACTACCCTACTCCCAACATCATCATTATACTCACCACTACCCCTACCCCATATTACCACTCTCTAAACATCCACCTAACAAACCAAATACTCCTTTAACAAAAAAAAAAACATCATCATCTTTCTTCCACCCACTCACCACTCCAATTCTTCTTTTACAACTCACATATTCCCTCTCCATTTTTTACACACTCACAGCACACACATAGGGGAGATCTAAAAAATTTTCTTCTTCCATCATCTTCTTCCTCACAAAATTTTGGGATCAAAAAATAAAAGGAAGAAGAAAATCAGATTTCTCTCTCCACTCTCTCTCTTCCTCTTTTAAAAAATTTTGAACTCCCACCGCTTCGCCGTCGGCCGGCGACCGCCGCCCTTCATCCATTCGCCACCGGCAACGTCCAAAGGGACCACCACAACACCACCATATTTTCCTTCTCTCTACCATCTCTCTCTCCCCAAAACTAAAAAAAAAAAAGAAAAAAAGAAAAAAAAGAAAATCTGACCGATGCAACCTTCGGCCAAACCCGACCAGATCTGCCGCAGTTCGCCGACCGAAACCGACCCAAACCCGACCCCTACGAAAAAAAAAAAAACAGCGGCGGCAAACCACCACCGAAGAAGGCCCAGCGCCGCCGTATCGCCGTCACCATATCTCCCCAGATCCCGATCTATGTTTTGGAGCTGTCCGGTTTATTATTTTAATACCGAGTTGGTTGTTCGCCGTGAGGTTCTCCGATAAAGTTTGGTCTTCGGATTTCTTTATTATCGACAAAAGCAAGTGTCAGTGAGGTCCATTTCTTTAACCTGGTCTCTTTTATTTATCTTGGCATATTGAATTAATTGTGATTATGGTTTTGTTGGATTTTTGTTTATGTTGATGTTACGATTGTGATGCTTGGTTGTTTGATTTTGGTAGATTAAGGTAGAAAGCATGTTCTAATGGATGGATAGAAAGAAAGTCGAGGGGATGAAATTGAAAAATTGACAAAAGGATAGATTTGGTTTAATTTGATTTATTGGTATGAATCAATGATGGAATTATGTCTTTAGTCGAGGATGCATGGGCAAACGCAGGCCGGGTAGGCAAATTTAGGAATAACAATTTGTTGGAATATTTTAAATATGTGCTCGAATGATACTTTCTACTTTATTGCACGAAAAGTTTAAATTGTACTCATTTGGCCGGGGAATGCCCCGAAGAATTTGTATTGATTTATCCGGGGAATGCCCCAAAGTACCTTGTACCCGGAGGACGTCCCAGATGAAGACCCGAGGCATCGGGTAAAGCATTAGTTTAGGATTAGCGTAGGTTTATTTTCAGTCCCTTTCTATTTCGGGTTGTAATAATTGGACTGGACTTATATTTTAGTTTGTTTTGTTTGGTTTGGTTTGATTGTTTTTGCGTGCTTTTTCTGTGGTTTATACACTTCATAATGCCAAAATAGTCGATACACTCCACCAAGCGACCGTGGTCGAACCACGGGATCGAGGGGTGCCTAACACCTTTCCCTCGGTCAACAGAATTCCTTAGCCGGAATCTCTGTGCGCAAATCGGTTTAAGAGTCAATTGGTTTCGAAAAAGGGATTTTCCAAAGGTAACTTGGCACACCGGATTATGTCAAGTGGCGACTCTGAATAAAAATGCAAATAATCTTTTTTTTGAAACAAATTTTCATTTCTTGTCACTAAAAATAATAAAACCCTTTCGAACTTTAAAAAATATTCCATTTTTTGGAGTACGCGTGTAAAAAGGGGTGTGACACATTCAACCATGTAAATTGTATATAAAGGCATGTTATTGTATCATGGATTATTCAAAAAGGACACATGAATAGGGAGTACATGCAACATATCATATTTCACTCATCTTGGCAATACAACGAACACTTGGCATGCTTTGATTGTCACAACATAGGGGATTTTTATACTTAGTATACTACAATGGTACTGTTTTCTTCATATAAGCATTCTAGTATACGCATGTGAGGCATACATTAGTCATACAACAACTTATTACCCCCAAATTACATAATTACATAATTCAACATGTTTCTTGAAGAGACTTTATCATGAACATCACAAAATCAACATACACTAAAGTCAATACTTCCATCCTTATAATCAAAATATGAATTAACAGTCAATATCAACATGAACATCATCTTCAAATCACATAACTCATGAGAATTCATACAAATATAAATCTTGAAACCTTAAAAAGAAATTTTTGAACTTCTTGGACGGAGGGACCCAAGAATGAACATCTGCATACCTTAGTTTCTTGATTTGAAGAGACTTGATGGAGGAATTCTTGAGCTTGAGTCTTGAACAATAAACCCTAATGTTGTTGTTGAAGAGTTTTGAGAGAAACTAACAATATTTGGGTGTAGAAATGGGTTTAATCCGGTGATTTTGAGTACATATATAAGGGTGGAAAAGGACCAATGTGACCCTAGGCCCTTAGGAAGATGAAAATGTGCATAAATGACCCTTGCGTCACGACCCCTAGTCAGGTTAATTAGCCACCGCGCCGCGACCCCTAGTCAGGTTAAGTAGACATCGCGTCGCGAGGCTATCGCGACCCCTCACTGCCTCAAATGGCATAACTTTTGACTCGGTTATCGTAATTTAGAGAAATTGGTATCATTGAAAATCTAATTCAAAGTGCTTTCATTTGATATATAGTGGGCTCTCTAATTCATTATATACAAGGAGTTATGATCAATTGAAATGGACCCAAGTTTTGACGCTCACTAATAATTGAACGATAGGAAAACTTTCAACTTGTACTTGAGTTAGGGGACCTCTATGATATAAATTCATGCTCAAATAGATACTCACACTACATAATTGACTAACACACTAAATTTACATAGGATTCAAGGCTTTTGGAACATCTACGTTTAGCAATGACGGATTTTCCTTCTAGTCCAAAATGTTGGGTTTTACAATGTAAATCTCTTCATTTAGGTCTCCAATTAAAAAAGCAGTTTTTATATCCATTTGATGAATTTGTAAATCAAAAATTGCTGCAATGGCAACTAAAAGTCTAATGGATGTAATTCTTGTTACCGGTAAAAAAGTATCAAAAAATTCTAGGCCTTCTAATTGTTTAAAACATTTAGCCACAAGCCTAGCTTTATATTTATCAACAAATCCATTCAGTTGTAATTTTTTACGTAAGACCCATTTACATCCAATTGTTTTACAATCCGGTGGCAAATCAACTAGCTTTCAAGTTTTATTGGAAATTAGTGATTCCAGTTCATCATTTACAGCCTCTTTCCAGAAAATAGCATCATGTGAAGACAAGGCTTCTTTTAAAGTAATAGGGGCATCTCCAACATTAAAAACATAATAATCAGGACCAAAATCTTTTTCTACTCTAGCTCGTTTACTTCTTCTTAACTTGAAATCATCATTTTCATTATTATTTAAAGTAGAAGTAGAAGAAGTAGATAGTGACAAAATATTTTCTTTAGTCCCATGACCCTCACTATTTTTAGAATCAAAAGGAAATTTATTTTCATGAAAAATAGCATCACTTGATTCTATTATCACGCTATCTTTAAGATTAAAAGATCTATAGGTTGTACTATTTGAAACATAACCAAGAAAAGCACAAGTAGTAACTTTCTCACCCAATTTAGAGATTTTAGGATCCATTAACCTTACATAAGCTAAGCAACCCCAAACTCTTAGATATCCCAGATTTGGCTTATGACCTTTCCACAATTCAAAAGGTGTTAATTTGGTATTTTTATGAGGCATACGACTCAACACATAACAAGCAGTCAAAAGAGCTTCACCCCAAAAAACTTAAAGGTGCACTAGACTCAATTAATTTGACATTAATTAACTCAACTAAAGTTTTATTCTTCCTTTCCGCTATACCGTTAGATGCAGGAGAATAAGGAGGAGTAGTTTTATGAATTATACCCAATGATCTTACAAAAGAATTAAACACAAGTGACTCATATTCACGGCCTCTATCACTTCTATTTCGTTTTATTTTTCTATTAAACTGATTTTCAACTTCATGGAGAAAATTTTTAAAATTCTCAAATGCATCACTTTTATTTTTCATTAAGTAAACATATGTAAACTTAGAAAAATCATCAATGAAAGTGATAAAATATCAATTTTTTCTACGAGTTAAAATTCCACCAAGTTCACAAATATCAGTATGAATTAATTCTAATAATTCATATTTTCTTTCAACTTGGTAATGAGTCCTTCTTGTGATTTTAGCTTTACTACAAGCTTCACATTTTTCAAAATTATTTTTGATCATTGGAATTAATCCTTAACTACTCATGACTCCCACATATCGTTCATTTATATGACACAAACGAGTATGCCAAAAATTGGTAGAAGAAAGCATATAAACAGAAGTAGATGTTTTATTTATTTCAACACTCAATTTGAACATACCATCACATGCATACCCTTTACCCACAAAAATATTATTTTTCACAATTACATATTGATTAAATTCAATAATCTGTTTGAAGTCTGCCTTATTAAGAAGAAAACTAGACATCAAGTTTTTTATCATGGAAGGAGTATAAAGTACATCTTTTAAGATTAATACTCTTCTAGAAGTAAATCTCAACTCGACATTCCCCATTCCAAGTGCTTGACTTGTGTGTGAATCTGGAAACATGATGGTTTTAGGCTCCTCAAATTTTGTATAATTTTTAAACCAGTATTTGTCGTAACAGACATGACGGTTTGCACCAGAGTCAGTCCACCATCCATCAACATTCACCACCATGTTTATGTATGTAATCACTGCCACAAAAGGTTGTTCGGCAATGTTTGCCTAAGGTATAGGCCCACGTTTTCGGTATCTGCAAAATCGAGCAATATGCCCACTTTTGCCAAAGACAAAGCCCTTTTCCATGTACATGTTATTTTTTGCTTGGTTATTTTCACCATTATTATTATTAGGATGTCTACCATTAATTTTTCTTGAATTTTTTCTTCTTAGGCTTCAACGCAGTATTTTTGTTAGGTTCAGGGGTAGCATTATTTGAAGTTAAATTTATCTTCGGTGTGATGTTGTTCTCTTCTGTTTGCATAAGTGCATCTTGGCCCCTTGCTTCTTCTTCCATGTAGATTCTCATTATCAAAGTCTCAAGAGAAGTTTCCTTTTGCTTGTGGCGTATAGTTTTTTTTGAAACTCCTTCCACGAAGGTGGAAGTTTATAAATTATGCCACAAACAATAAGGTTATCTCCAATTTTGACTTCTTCAAACCTGAGCTCGCCAACAATCATAATAAAGTCTTGAACTTGGTCTACTACTGATTTGTTATCCACCATTTGGAAACGAAAAAAATATGCTAGCTGCATATTTTTTCGCTCCCGCCTCTTCAGTGTCATATTTACTCTGCAATGCTTTTCCAAATTTTCTTTGCACTAGAGTAAGTTCTATAATAATAATCATAAAAATTATCAGACAGACAATTTAGTAAATAATATTGATACTTGTAGGATTCACCATCGTATTTTTCAATTTTCTCTTGAAGAGAAATAAGTTCATCGTCGGTCATGGAAGAGTTATTTACTTTGTTTGGGTTCTTCTCGGTTAACACATAAGAAACGTTGAGAAGACTTAAGTAGAAAAGAACTTTACCCTTCCACCTCTTAAAGTGAGTACCGTTGAACCGGAATGACTTGTTCAGATCTCCCAGCTTGACATCTGTCGTATTTTCAGTTGTTGCCATCTTTTGAATCTCCTTAAAATTGTTGGTGATATTACAATAAAATTGCAATAAAATTACAATAATTATTACAACTGAAAATTACAACTGAAAAAAAAAATGTTTCTTCTTCTATGGCTGAGGCGCGGATATCTCGCTCTCTTTAAGGAGATTCAAGCCCACTACGGTAATTATTTCTCCTGTCCAGCAGTAACACACTTTGACTAGTCCCCTCGGGATTCAACAACCTATACACAATAACTCAATATTTTGGACTAAAATTGAGTTCAAAGCTCTCGAAAATAAACACCTCCCTTCAACAAATAAACTCTCTTTGACTAATTTTTTTTGTAAACTGGTATATATCTATATTTTTCCTTTCTATTTTCTTCATGAAAAATGATACTCCTATAAAGAGAATTCATGTAGAAAAGATGAACAAAAAATTATAGTTGAAAAATGAATAGTAGCCGAAAAGTGAATAGTAGCCGAAAAATGAATAGTAGCCAATCTTTGTTGATTTTTAATTTTGACAAAGATTAGCCAATATTTTTGACTATTTAGAATTTCAAAAATGGCATCTTTCACATTATATTATAAAGATACAAAAAAAAAAAAATTAATTTGACATTAATAAAACATTTTTAGCATTAATAATAATATTAAAATACCATTAATCTATCATAAAAAATAAAAAGATGAACCCTCCAACAAATAACATGGGTGTTACGTACAAGTGCTTTGTTTTTCCCCATGCAACACTTAGCAATTGCTCTACAATTTATGCAGAAAAAATGGGAGTTGTAGGTGAATGTATCTCTATTCTCTAAGCTTATTACATCAAATGCATGCAAGTAGAGGGGATGGTTGTGATCATGGTTTGGTGCAGAAGTATTCTTCCCCCCAACATAGAATTTGCACGTGATTAGCCTACCGGGCAACCATGAGTTACTTCCGAATCAAACACTCATTGTTGGTGAAAATTACAATAAATATTATAACTGATTACAAATGAATAAAGAAAAAGTATATTTCTTCTCCTACGGCTGAGGTGTGGATATCTCGTTTTCTTTCAGGAGATTCAAGTTCACTGCAACAATTGTTTCTCCGGTTCAACAGTAATACTTTTTGACTTATCCCTCCAGGATATAACAGCCTACACAATATAACTCAATATAACAGCCTACACAATATAACTCAATACTCTGGACAAGAATTGAGTTCAAAGCTCCACTAATTAAATACCTCCCTTCAACTATTAAATTAAACTATCTTCTATATTTTATGTGAACGCTCCGTATTATGTTTCTTCTGTTTTTCTCTCTGTCCGTTACTAACATGTATATGTTGTATTACAATTTTCGTGCACTCTTTAATTTATTGGCCGTGCATCTCTCTTTCTTAAAAGAGGATGCTCCAATATAATAAGGCATTATGCTAGACAAAACTTTTGGAAAGATAAATTCCATTATCTTTATAATAGCAGATAACATAAAGAATAATGAAAGGATGGGAGAATAGGCTTTTGCATTATTGTTCTTCAAAACAAGGTAGGATAGAATTGAATAATGCAATAATATTAAAACAATGTAAAAACGTAACTTCACTCATCAACAAAATAAAAATTCGGATCAACCAACTAAGTTGCCCTTTGTGAGAATTTATAAAGTTAACTACGTGCATCCAGAAACTATTGATGTTAAAATTTTGCATAATATACCACTCTTAACATTATCTAAATATTAACACACTAAGATATATTTAATATAAAACAGTAAAAAGAGCAATGTGAGGCAACTTGAAATTTTGTGAGTTAAGTCTCAGCCCTATCCGTCCTCCCTACTGTAAAATTAAGATGGAACATCTTTTTTTACAACAACACCAGAAAATACATGGAAGAATCTTTAACTTTTTCTCATTGAAAAACATTTTATGGATTCCTTCACGCTACACACACCCAGGACTAGTAAAAATGTAGCGAGGGGAATGAAAAAAGGGTAATCAGTGCGAAATTGCTGAGTGTGCTTCACGGTGACATCTAAAGAGGTGTCGTCTTTGTTCACGGAGAGGGAGGCCATTGTAAAACATCCGGCTGCACCCTCCTGAGTAAGAGCCAAGAGATCTCGATTTGGCAGGGGAAGCAAAAGAGTAAGAACAGATAAGTAGGTGTCATGATTGGACATATTTGAGGATGAAGGGATTCAGATCGGAACCATGCATTTATGTAGATCCAAATCATAACCGTAAAGCCTAAGATCATAGGTGAAATAATATAATGTTCGATTGAGGAAGACTGGACGTGTACAAGCGACAGCAGTGTCTAATGTTTGACCGGACAGACAACATTCGAGACCCGGTGGAAGATGAGCACGTCGAGTCCGTAGAGCATCAAAGCTGAAGTTGGGTTTGGACTTTGGAGGGGTGTCCATGTTCGACCACCATACTACCGGCAGAGGCATCCATAATCATCATACTTGGCTATTACTAGCGAGGGATAAATTGTATGTTGAAATTGTGAGGGACTTTGCGACCTAGTCGCTCGTAAAAATTAAATATTTTAATTTTCATTTTTTTTTTAAAAGAAGGAGAGGATATCCCTCACTAAAATTTGATGATAATAAAAAACTAATATTAAATTTGTTATAGCGAGGGGTCTCCCTCACTAAATAATAACAAATAAATTCATATATCAAAGAAAATTTAAATACAATTTTTATTATTTTTATTTTTTTAAAAGACGAAGAGGGACATCCCTCACTAAAATATGATGATAATAAAAAGCTAATAAGTATTAAATTTGTTATAGCGAGGGATTTCCCTCACTAAATAATAACAAATAAATTCATATTTCAAAGAAAATCTAAATATAATTTTTAATATTTTTTTAGTTGGTGACAATGCATTAATAAAAAAATAAATGAAAATGGAATATAAGTTATCCAAGGAGTCCTCATAAGATACACATAATTATTTTGTGATTTTTTTTCATTGTAGTGAGGGAAGTTTCTCACTAAATTAAATATGTAAAATTGAGTATTTAATAAAAAACAATAGCAATGACATCAATTATTTGATCATTCAATAATTGCTTTAAAACTTTTTTCTCTTTTCATACTATTAAATTACATTATTTTTCTACACATAACCAAAAGCATATATATATATATATATATATATATATATATATATATATATGCTTTAGTGATAATTAGAATAAGTAGAAATGTTTTAGTGGTATTCTTAATAAAAGTTGATGAATTATATTAATTTGTAATTAATTTGATAATGGAAAAAAATGGTCTATTAGTGGTATAAGTAATGGATTTGCTTATAGTTGATATTGTATATTAATAAAAGTTGATGAATTATATTAATTTGTAATTAATTTGATAATAGAAAAAAATGGTCTATTAGTGGTATAAGTAATGGATTTGCTTATAGTTGATATTGTATAAATAGAAATGCACTAGTGATATTTTTATGTAATGTTACTGATTGTCGTATAATTTGATGACTACACTAAGTAGAGATATACTACGAGGTATTATTGATTGATTAATCTATATATCAATAACTACAATAAAATAAAAGAGTATATTCAATATCTTTATTAAAATAATATTGATTGATTAACTTATACGATAGTTAAACTAAGTAAAATTTATTAATGATTTTTTAGAAATATTATTGACTGCTAAGCTATACATTGACAATTATACTAACCGAAAGTATTAGCGATGTCATTAAGTAATATTAGCGAATAATATATTAATATATATTTGACAACTATACTAATTATTATTACTGTATTAATAATATTTAAAAGAATTATTATTGATTATCAACATATCTATCCATTTATCTATACTATTATAAAAACATGAATATAAATGTTGGTTGACTAAAATATACTTCAAATATTGAAGGACTTTTATACTCTAAATATTTAAGTTAAATTAAGAAAAATTTATCAAAGAACACCGTAAAATATTTTTTTCAAGAACTCATATTCTCACAAATATATATATATATATATATATATATATATATAAGGTCAAAGGATTAAACTAAAGCATTATCCTAAAGATAAAAAAAATTAAAGAAATACCCCTCATAATACGTATTATCCTAATATATTTTGAGTGGTGTATCATAATCCACAAATGTTTTCAAGAAATCAATATTTCAGCGTAAAATTAAGTACAAAATCCGTCTTTTTAATAACTCTAACTCAACAATGTAATTTTTTTGTACATGAATTTACTTAGTCATTAATTTGCAACTCACATATAAGGATGTTCACAACTTTTATATCTCAACTCTCCATTGTTATATTTATTTAGCAAAGCTTTTAGTAACAGTGGTTGATTTACAATCGATTTTTAAAAAAAAAATTGAAGTACCAACTTATACTAACTTCTTTCATTTTTAACTTGTCACAATTCACATTATAAGAGTCAATTTGACAAATAACTATAAGAAAAACACTATAAGGTTTAATGTGATTGTTTTCATATTAATATGATGAAAAAATACATCTTATAAAATCGGTCAAGAATCAATTTAGCTTTTAATGACATTCTTAATAAATATTTCATAAATTAAATTAGTATTGATTTACCCATATTTTAATACTAGGGGGCGGGGCATGTGTTAACATGGGATCAACACCGATTATATTTAGAGTACTATTTTAAATTTTCAAAGTAAATATTCAAAATTTGATACCAATTAGATGCTATTATAAGAATAATATATGATAATTTGGGAGTCTTTTGAAGTCGTTATCTATTGTAACTTAGAATATTTTTTATGTAATTTTCAAATAATATGCGTTACTCTCCTTGTCCAAACTTTTGTGGCATTGATAATCAATTAGATTTTTAAAATAATTTAAGTTTTTAAGTAATGTGATTTATAATACTTTTCTTCTATTTCAATTTAAGTGACACTGATATAAATTTAAGAGTCAATCAAATATTTTATATCTTTTAAATTTTTAAGTTGTTAATTATTATGATTTATAATATTTTTTACGTACTTTTTAAAATATATAACAAATTAATTTTTTAGGGGATATTTTAAGTTGTTAACTATTTTAATGTATAATACTTTTTATGTAGTTTTCAAATAATTACGTTACTCTCCTTGCGCACACTGTTAGCTAATTATATTTTAAAAATAATTTAACATTTTAATTATTGTGATTTATAATACCTTTTCTTTATCCTAATTTAAGTGTCACTGATATAATTTCAAGAGTCAACCAAATATTTCATATATTTTAAAATTTTTAAGCTGTTAATTATTGTGTTTTATAGGAATTTTTACGTTGTTTTTGAAAATATATAACAGATAAAAAGGTTTTTAAAAAATAAATTAAAATGGAGAAAAAAAATGAAGCCAAGGAAAAGGATCAATGAAGTTATGTCAAAGCAGACAAGTTGATCTTTAAATTTTTTAAGTTATTAATAATTTTGATTTATAATTTTTTTTATGATTTTTTTTGAAATATATAACAAATAATTTATTTTTAGATATTTTAAGTTGTTAACTACTATTATTTATAATATTTTTTATAAAATTTTTAAATAATATATATCACTCTTCTTGTCCAAACTTTTGTGGCATTGAAAGTCAATTATATTTTAAAAATAATTTGAGTTCTTAATTATTGTGATTTGCAATACTTTTCCTTCTATTCCAATTTAAGTGTCACAATACTTAGATGACCATAATAATTAATTATGGGTGATATAGTAAAATCACAATTGAAACAACGAAGCATACATGTCTTAAATGACTTACAACAGCCAATTAGAAGTGATATAATAAAATTACTGTAAGAAAATACTTCTGAAAAGATTGTAGTGTACTTCATATAAGGCGTCAAGTTTATTTAAAACACAAGAGTTAATTATCATTTTATACCTATTTTATCTTTTTTATTAAATATGATTAATTTTTTAATATTTAGATGACTTATAATAATTAATTAGGATTGATATTTAGTAAAGTTACTGTTGAAGCAGCTGAATCAGACATGTCATAAATGTCATAAGATGTCAAGTTAATTTAAAACATCAAGAGTTAATTTATTTTTTATGTCTATTTTATCTTTTTTTATTAAATATTATTAATTTTTTAATGTTACATGACTTATAATAATTAATTAGAGGTGATATGGTAAGATTACGGTTGAAGCAGCTGAAGCAGACACCTCATAAATATCTATTTTTTTATTAAATATTATTAATTTTCAATATATAAATAACTTATAATAATTAATTAGGGTGATATAATAAAATCATGGTTGAAGCAGGCAGCTGAAGCAGACGCGTCGAAGCTAACTGCTTCAACCGGTGCCGTCATTAATATTTATTTTACTTTTTTATTAAATATTATTAATTCTTAATATATAAATAACTTATAATAATTAATTAGGAGTGATATAATAAAATCACGATTGAAGCAAATAACTGAAGCAGACACGTCGAAATCACCTGAATATAGAAAGAATTATATATCAAGTAGGTGTGTAAGGATTATGGGTGAATCAATATATAAAATGGATCATATTTTAATAAAATTAAAATGGCAAGGATTTGAATTAAATTAACCTTCCAAACAAACTAAAAAAAAAAAAACGTGGCTTAAAATAACAAGGGTTTGGGTTAAATTAATTCTCTAAATAAAAAAAATATTGCTTAGCTTGTTCCTCCAACTCCTTCCCAACATTACTTTCCACCATTTTTTCCCTAAGTAAAGTTAATCAATTTACTAAAAATTAAAATTGTAAGGATTTGGTTCCCATTATTTCCCACCATTTTTTTTTAAATGCTTTTCACAACAGAGTTTGGGTCAACTTATAATTTCATATGTAAACCCTACATTCTAACTTGGGCGTTGGTTGGACTAGGCAGAAGCTCCGACGTCACGGTGCTGGTCGCTGGGTTGGATTTCGATAGTCTCTCCTTGCTAATTGAGACTCTTTATTCACATTAACGGTACTTTTCACCTTTTTTGATTGAGTAATTACGTGTCTTTTTGTTTGGAAATATATTTTACCCAATTTTTGTTTTGGGTATTTTTAGTAACGATAGATATGTTTATTCTTTGTCGTCAATCTAATGTTTTTTAGATTTTTCCGTAGCTTTGTATATTCTATTGTATCTAGTATTGTGTATTCCATGTCCTTTTTATGACATGATGTATCCTGTGATAATGTAAGTTGTACATTAGGATAGTTAAGGGGCAAATATGGGCAACTTCCTCTGTTTCGAGCAAGACATAATTTGAACTTTATGTTTAGTGTTATTGTTTGTTTTCTGTATATAATTGGTGGTCATTATGACTGTTATGTTTCCAAGTACAAGTTGAACCTATTCGGTGTTCACATCCAATTAAAACAACTACAAGTTTAGCTTTGAACTTGCAAAGATTTTTAAAAGCCAAAATGTCATGAATTTTAGCTAGTATTTTCTCTTATAGACTTGTGCTTTAAAGCTAAAAGTCAGAATTTGTTTCTACTAACTCAGCACATAGTTGTTGGAGAATTTTGCTCCATAAAAACCATCTGCAACAATTATTTTAGTGCATCGGGTTCTTATGGGATTAAAACTATCCCTTTTGAGGAAAAACAGGAAAGCTTGTTGTTACCAGCACAACATGAAAAGCTCCACAACTACTCTTTCATTCTGATCCTTTAAGCCTACTCCTAGTTTACCTAGGTAACTTAACAGGCCCAGTTGCAATTAATAGAAAGGAAAAAATTACCAGATCAAATAATTGATGTTGGGCTAAGTACATAATTTCCACAGAGATAGCATCATTAGACCGAATTCTCTCAAGAAATTCAGAGAATGTGATCAGCTCTTACTTTCATTCCTAGCACAAATAGGTCCTTCCAACCTGGAAGATGGTTTAACTCAATATCATGATATTGTGCCAACATTCTTACTTAATGTTTTGTTACCATTAGGCGGAAGAATATGGTAGGAATTAGATAATAGTACACTACTGCAGTGTTGAATAGCTATAGCTAAGTTAAAATAAAAGTATTAGAAGTATTATTATAGTCAAGTGCATTGTTAAGTATCTCTGACAGGAAGGGTTGTGCGGATGGTAAGTACCCTCCACCTCCAGCCCTAAGATGTGGTTTGAGTCATTAAGAGAGCAAAAGGGTGAGATCCATTGCTTTGAATAATAGTTATACTTGCAGATAGTCATCAACACCCACATGAGTGTGAAGAAGCCCAATTAGCCTTGACATAACTATTGGTTTTCAACTAATAAAGGAGGTAGTCATATATTTGTTCCTGATTGCTGAATTTAGATTATTTTATAAGAAAAAATAGAATGCTTTATTTTTATTTGGAAAGATACCTTCTTTATCATAAAGGAGACAGAAAAAGAATATTCTGAAATTGGGAACATTCACACTTGTAATACAACAAGAAATGTTTTACTGGTAACTTATTAAAACAATGAAAATTGGTATCTTCTTTGTAAGATTAAATAGCAAACACAATAAATTTGATAAAGACGAACAGAAAAACATTAATACTTAATAGTTAATCCTAAAGTAAACACACATATATCATAATAAACTAGACATAACAAGATATTGGTGGTGATAGTTAACATGACTTTTTAAGCTCTGGGCTTGAGCCGCCCTTGTAAGCTAACTTGAACAGATGAGCCTGAGATGTTGCAGCCCTGCAGCCCTGTCTAAACTAACTGAGTGCTGCAGCAAAATTGTTCTAAAATCATATCATTAAGTGTTATAAAATGCTGCAAATTGAAATTAAGAATGTAAACCAATTGTCAAATCAAGCTTATAGGAAAAAATGTGATTACGCAGTCCAAAATTGTAGCTAGCTTTTCACGTACGAAATATGAGATAAGTGTTTCATATTAAAAAAGTGTCTTTGTGAGCAATGTCAACTCTAATGCATTCAATATGTGAAATAATTCTATCTCCTATTTTTTTTCTATAAACTTACATTGGCAAAACAAATTATAAGGACTTATCTTCTAAATCAGTTGCTTAAAATGTGTTTTTCTTACTTTCGAATTTAAATAAGTAATGAATAATGATTATTGTCTTCTTCCCAAACAAAACTTTATCATCTTTATATTTTAGCTTCCTATGTTATGACAACTCTGTGAGTTCACTGGCATCTCTCTAAGGCAACTTCTAACGTCTTGGACTCGGCTTCTGTGGTCATGTTATCTTTATTCTCCACAAGTTTTTTCCCATTGCTTGTTTCACAACCAACGTCGGATGCATCATTCATCTTATCAGAAGTTGGAATGTCTAGGGACCCAATGTCACTCTTTCAGGAATTTCTTTTAAACCTTTTTAGATGAAGATAGACTTGTTTTTCAATCAGCATCTGATGCATCACTCATCTCATTTGGAATTAAAACAATCAGGGACTCAATGTCACTCTATTTGGGCTTTCCTTTTAGACCTTTTGGATGAAGATACTGGTAAGTATTTATACATTTTAGATGGTAGTAAATTTTTTGTGCAATTGTGGTCCATTATGTTTATTTCATTTGCAGGAAGCATCTCTTGATAGACCAGCCACTCGTGAAAAGGTATGGAAGAACATCCATATGAAAATTAGAGATTAAAAAGAAGCCTAGGTTGAAACACGGGCAGCGGATACTTGCGTAAGTTCATATCTTCCTTAGAATTTATTTTATATCATTTATTATATACTAATTTTACTTTTAATATAAGCAATTGAAGAGATCAAAAGGAGACGACCAACAGATGATCAAGGCAATTCAATCATGCCATTAGGGGAAGAAACTCTCTCAGGCTGGTTGGATATAGTTGGGGGCGTCTGTAAGGGTTTTCTCTGAGAAAAACTTTTAACGTCTTTAGTGTGGATTACAAGGTATAGGGAGTTCTGCCATCATATGAGCAATTTGAGGAGATGTGACATGAAGTTCGGGAGCTTGCTAGGAAGTATGAGGAGGAACGAAAAAGAAGGATGGAGGAGTGGCGTAGGGAGAAACTTGAGTTAGACGTCAAAGAATTCAAAGCTCACGTAAATACCTTGATGATGATGGTGGAGATGATGGAATTGAGTATTAGATGGCATTGTTGTTTTAGGTTTGAATTTTGTTAGTTTGGAGTGTTTGAAAGAATTTGTTTGGTGATTCTTTGCACACTTTTTGATACTTGTTTGCATATTGTTTAATTTGGACGAATATGTATGAAGTTTGGTTGCTTAATTTTAATGTTTAAATTGTTTCGGAAATATTTTTCTTATTGTTTTGCTGGTTAATATTGATTGTATGTTGATTTTCTATTTAAATATTGAGTTTTAGTGCAGTAAAAAACTAATAACAACACCAAATTGACAAGGGACTTCTGTAGCTATATCCTTCAAAATATTCAAATATTAAATTAATTTTTTATTTAACTTAGTGAGGGATTTCTCTCAATATATTTAAATTTACAATTTGTATTAATTTTTATGTACCAAGGGTTAATAAATTAATATTATATATATTTTTAATATAGCAAGGGGCGTCCCTCACTAAATAATAAATTAATATTAAATATATTTTTAAATATAGCAAAGGACGTCCCTCACTATGTTATATTTTTTTGAAAAATTATGAGATCAAAACAGATGGTTGAGTGTGGGACCCTCACTAATATTTAGCAAGGCTTAAATTAGCAAGATATGTGAGTAGTGATAGAACCGTCTTCGAAGGAACAAAACCCCTGCTCCACATCATCTTCAGCAACAATAGTAGGCTGATAATGGTCTTCGAATTTTTCAATGTCAGAAGGAGGAAGGTAAGCCAGAGTTTCTTCGTCAAGGTCGTAAATTTCACCAGATTTTTTCCAATGGCTATCTTTCTACCAGTGGCAACGAGGATGGGAGTTTGACGGGGAATGTTCAAGGTAGACACGATTTCCCAAGAAGTAGGGTAGAGTCTTCATGGTGAATGTTATGCTTAAGCAGATACCTACAAACGTTGCCATGGATAGCTCCTCCAGCCCAGCCTCCTCTGTATCCATACTCAGCAAACGATAAAAGGGCAACTGGTGAAAATGGTTGGTTTTCCTCTCAACAACCACTCGATACCACATGGTGTATTCTTTGTTCCCACCATACAGATAAACCACACTCTTCTCCATGTTCTTTCTTTCTCTATTGATGGCTTGGTTACTCATTAAAGTTATGCACGCATGAATAATACAAATATTAATACTGGACGTATAATGTATTAGTTATGCTGGTATTATTAGGATTAAGGTTCTTGTGGGTTAGGTCGATGGATGTTATGCACGTATTAATAGGGTTAGGGTTCTTGTGGGTTAGGCCGATGGTTGTTCGTTACTGATTAGAGTTATGCACGTACTAATCATGTAGATATTAATACGAGATGTATTAGTGATGCAGGTATTATTAGGGCTAGGGTTCTTATGGGTTAGATCGATGGCCGTGTGGGTTAGGCCGACTGATTGGTTACTGATTAGAGTTATGCACTTATTAATAATGTAGATATTAATACGGTATTATTAGAGCTAGGGTTCTCGTGCGTTAGGTGGGTGGTCATTTGGTTAGTGATTAGAGTTATACACGTATTAATAAGGTAGATATTAAGAGAAATGTATTAATTAGTTATGATGGTATTATTAGGATTAGGATTCTTGTGGGTTGGGTTTGTGAGTATAGAATCGGGTTGATAAAGGGTATAAATGTCATTTAACCGAATCGCCTCCTTTTTCTTTGGTTCCTTTTATAACACGTCTTTCCATTCATGGTAGTTTAAGAATTTCTTCCATTTCACTTTTTCTTAAAAGGGATTAATATTACTTTTGGTCTGAGTTATTGGTAAATTTTTATTTATGTCTTCATGATTTACTCCATCCATTTCATAGTTGATTACCTTACTTATTAAATTTAATATAATTTCTTTTTTTATTGTATCCCTATAATAATTGATATATTGTTTTATCTATTAATTAGTTCGGATTGATTCACCTGTTTCATCTCACTATACATTCATTTGGTGCAGTACATAGCTTGGACCAACCTAATTTCAGTACATAGCTTGGACCAACCTTGATTTCAGTCACCTTAACATGGTTATTTCTATTCAAATTTAGAAAATTATTATATAGTATTATTTTAATCCTTTTGTACATCTAGGCAAATCTTTAGTATATAATCTCTAACAACGTGTAACTTATTTAGAAATGTATCTCTTTAGTAATTTGTATATTAATTAGACTTCTACTTTTGAAGTCGGTTAAGTGTTACTTTGGTTTAGGTTAATTTTATTATGTTACTTATATGATTAAAATATTTTTTATGTTTGTAAATGTTGAACCCCTTTCCGTGAATTTTCCTTTAGATTTTAAACCCCCTCAACAAAAATTTTCGCTTCGCGTCTACTTTTACATATCTATGCTTATTACAGTAAAGGTGTGACATTAAACTCATGAATTATACGACGAAAGTGACAGAGAATTAAGTTTGAAAGGGCAGGGCAGAATTAATATAGATGGATGCACAAAAGGAAATCCAGGGCTAAGCGGAGGAGGAGGCATACTTAGAGATGAGAATGGGCACATGAAAGTCGCATATGGTGAAGCTTATGGCATCAGTAGCAACAATATGGCAGAAGCACGTTCCCTAGAAATTGGTCTTCGATGGTGTATCAACAATGGCATCAAGAATCTAGAAGTTGAAATTGATTCCAAACTTCTGGTAGACTGGATACTTAACAATATTGATACACCATGGAGCCTATTGAACAAGCATAAAAGAGATGTTTCAACAGTTGGACAATTGGAGTGTTCAACATTGCTTTAGGGAAGGGAATAAGGTCGCCGATTGTCTTGCCAGTTGGATCTCACATCACCAACTGCTACGAAGGGAAGCTAAGAGGAGAAGTGAATATGAACAGGATGGATGCCTCATCTTACATTTCTTCAAGGGACCGTTTCCAAGGATTGAACCCGCGACTTCCTGGTCACATGACAATAACTTTACTTGTTATTCTCCAAGGCTCCCCTTCAGCTCCAACATTGTACTTCTTCCCAACAAAGCTATACGCATAGATCGACTCCACATAGCATAGTTTTGGGAACCTGTTAATCGCGGAGATCCCACTAATTGTTAGGATCAATTTGCTTCTACACTCAATATAGATCTGTGGAGAGGATGAAAGAAAAGAGAGATTTCTTGAGGAGAGAGAAATCTGTTTACGTGGTAACACCCCATGAGTAAACTCCATGGCGGACGGGCTATTTATATTAATGATTCGAAGTTTGTACAGTTACACAGAGAAAATGAAAATAAAAGGTACAGTGCTACAGTGCCTAAAATTGGGGTTGGGGCTCCGCCCCGAACCCCGCCTTCGGGTGGGGGCTCCCGCCCCCCACACCCCCAAGCAACCTCACTGCGGAGGTTGAACCGCTTGAATATTAATATATAATCAGTACGTTACATATTAATCAGGCTCCACACCTAACACTAATTACATCAAATGCATGCAAGTAGAGGGAATGGTTGTGATATATATAGGCAAGCTTGAGTTATGTCCTTAAGGTTTCTAACACTCATCAACAATAAGGTGAAAATGCAGATAATCAACCAACTAAGATTTCCTTTTGGCAGAGTTTATAAATTTAACTACGTGCATCCAGAAACTACTGATGTTCAAATTTTGTATAATTTACCACTCTTAATGTTTTCTAATATTAACACTGTAACATATTTCATATAAAACAGAAAAAGAGCAATGTGAGGCAGCTTGAAATTTTGTGGGTTTAAGTCTCAGCCCGTACGTCCAGCCCTATTGTCATCCCTACTGTAAAATTAAGGTAAATAGAATAAAGCATCTAGTACCCTACTCCGGAATTAAGATCAAATTTGCTACGATACACTTCAACTTCACGGGGTCCTATTATCCCCGAACTAAATTTTAGCATATTTTTGTCAACCTTTTAAGCTGACGCGTGACACCTTTACGTGGGCCCCATTTTTCATGTAATAAAGGTGTCACGTCAGCACAAAAAGGTGATCAAAATACGCTAAAATTGAGTTCAGGGTAATAAGACCCTTGTAAAGTTAGAATGTATCGTAGCAACTTTGATCATAATTTGGAGGTAATGGATGCTTCTCTCTATTAAATAGATGGTTAGAAATCAGTTTTCTCCTTACCAAGATAAATGAAACATCTTTTTTACTAACTTACAACACCAGAAAATACATGGGAAATTCTTTAACCTTTTCTCATTGAAAAAACAGTTCCCACATAACAAACATTTTATGGATTCCTTCATACTAAGCATACAGAGAAGTAAAAATGTAGAAGAAAAACAGCAAACTTAAAATTTGTAAGTTAGGCAAACAATATAAAAGACAACCTAATAAGGTTTTTAACATTGTAGCATATTTGCACAAAGCTAAAGCATAAAACTAATATACTAAAGAAGGTAGCTGCATCCATCAACTTAAAGAGCCAACACCAGCTCAACGATTTGAACAAGATGCCTGCAATGCAAAAAGAAAAGTTTCAGAGATATATCGCCATATACATAAAGAATATGGACACACTTCAATAAATTCTAATTTCGTTTATATATAACCTATCATGAAGAAAGGCGAGAGAGAATTCTTTCAGACAGAACGAAGCAAAAATATGAAAATCCAACAACTACTCACCATTAGGTTGCCGTTGCAGATTTGACTCATCCTTGCATGGTATCATGCATTGTTCAACCTCCTACACTCATGTGGAAAAAACCATTAATTAGCAGAAATGAAGCAAACTAAATGATGCAACGAAGAAAGGCGAGAGATAACTTCAATCACAACTAGTTTCCTTTTTGTTGTTTCTAGACATTACCAAGGCTGTCGAAATTATCTTTAGAATAGGATCAACATCCTGTAATGAAAAGGATGTTCAACATCTCTTTCTGGGCTTAACTATTAAAAGAAAAAGAGTACAACTCACATTGCCTTCCCAGCGAAGGGACTGAAAAGAGGGTAATCAGTGCGAAATTGCTGAGTGTGCTTCACGGTGACATCTAAAGAGGTGTCGTTTTTGTTCACGGAGAGGGAGGCCATTGTAAAACAGCCGGCTTCATGCTGCTTGCGAGTAAGCGCCAAGAGATCTCGATTTGGCAGGGGAAGCAAATGAGTAAGAACATATAAGTACGAGTCATGATTGGGCCTGAGTGGGTATATTTGAGGATGAAGGGATTTAGATCGGAACCATTTATGTTGATCCAAATCATAACCGTAAAGCCTAAGATCATAGGTGAAGTAATATAATGAACGATTGAGTAAGACTGGACGTGTACAAGCGACAGCAGTGTCTAATGATCGACCGACAGACAACGTTCGAGACCCAGTGGAACACGACCACGTCGATTCTGTAGAGCCACAAAGCTGAAGTTGTCTTTGGAGGGGTGTCCATGTTCGACCACCACACTACCGGCAGAGGTATCCATAATCAGCATAGAACCCTCTTCGAAGGAATAAAACACCTGCTCCACATCATCTTCAACAGAAATAATATGCTGATGATAATGGTATTCCATTTTTTCAATGTCAGAAGACGGAAGGTAAGACAAAGTTTCTTCGTCAAGGTCGTAAATTTTCACCAGATTTTTTCCAATTATCATCGGCCATGTGCTGTTCAGGGTTGCGGTCATAGCCAGCGACGATAGATATCTTTCTACCAGTGGCAACGAGGATGGGAGTGTGACGGGGAATGTTCAAGGTAGTTAATTTATCCCAAGAGGTAGGGTCGTCATGATGAATGTTATGCTTAAGCAAACACAAACTTTGCCATCGATAGCTCCTCTAGCCCAGTAGATGTCGTCATCCATAACATCCCCAGTCTCCTCTGATTCCATACTCAGCAAACGATAGAAGGGCAACTGGTGAAATTGGTTGGTTTTCCTCCTTGTTTTTGGTCGTCCCATCATCAACAACCAAACGATACCACATATTGTATTCTTTGTTCTCACCATATAGATAAACCACACTCCTCTCCTCCTCATCCATGTTCTTTCTTTTTCTGTTGATGGCTTGGTGTTACTGATTAAAGTTATGTACGTATTAATAATGCAAATATTAATACTCAATGTATTAGTTATGCAATATTAATAGCAGATGTATTAGTTATGCAGGTATTATTAGGGTTAGGATTTTGGTGGTTATGCACGTATTAATAATGTAGATATTAATACGAGATGTATTAATTATGCAAGTATTATTAGGGTTAGGATTTTTGTGGGTTAGGTTGATGGTTGTTTGTTACTGATTAGAGTTATGCACGTATTACTAATATAGATATTAATACGATATGTATTAGTTTTGCATGTATTATTAGGGCTAGGGTTTTGGGGGGTTAGGTTGATGGCCGTTTGGTTACTGATTAGAGTTAAGCACGTATTACTAATAGGGATATTAATACGAGATGTATTAGTTATGCGAGTGTTGTTAGGGCCAGGGTTCTTGTGGGTTGGGTCGTCGATGGTTGTTTGTTACTGATTAGAGTTATTCTAGTATTAATAATGAAGACATTAAGGTAGGGGTGTCAAGTGGGCCGGCCCGACCCGGCCCTATTACCTAACCCGGCCCGGTAAGCCCTAGGGCTTTAGGGTTCCGGGTCCCGGGCCGATTATTTTGTTAAAATAGGTCTGGCTAGCCCGGTCCAGGCCCGCCGGTTAACAGGCCCGGCCCGGCCCAGAAAAATTAAAAAAAAAATTGGAACCGTTGGAACAGTGTTGAAATATTATTTTCGGACGGCACCAGAGGATCGCAGACGACGGATCAACACGTTGGATTGGTGGAGGAGTAATGAAACACAATATCCTGTGCTTTCAAGATTAGCTAGAGATATCTTGAATGGTTCAATGTCAACCGTTGCATCAGAGAGCGCCTTTAGTCAGGGACGACAGCAGCTTGGAGACAACCGACACTCATTGGGAAGCAATGCAATGAATGTTCTAGTTTGCCTCAGAGATTGGATTAGAGCGGAAAGAAGAAACCAAGGAATGGAACCGGAGCTGAGCAACGAGCTGAAACTTGAAGAAATTATGACTTCACGGGAGAACTCAGCAGAATCAAGTCCAATGCATGATTTTACCCCCGTTGACTTCGACTATCCTATGCAAGTTCCCATTAATATTAACATGAATAAGTTGGAAAAAATAATGCATAATTTATAGATTTTTCATTCATGTAAATTATAAATTTTGAATCATTTTGCAATCAATAAAATTCCCCAAATTCATTCACTCCTTAGTCCTTGTTTTTTATTTTTTTTCATTTAACGATTTAAAATTTTAAATTGAATTTCTAGTTTTCTACTTTAAATTAAAAACTTACTTCTAATATATTATTAATTTACTACCAAATATTATTAATTTATTATATTAAGTAGCATATGTTTTGTATATTTGTGCATATATCTTCTATAGAAGTGTATATTTAACGTATACATGTGTATATGTTTCATAAATTAGTATATAAGTATATCTAGATATATTGTAATGTATATATAATGTAGTATATTTTATAAGTAGTAGTATATATACATTGAATGGTGCGTATACACGTGTATATATCTTCTATAGAAGTGTATATTTAACGTATACATGTGTATATGTTTTATAATTTAGTATATAAGTATATCTATATATATTGTAATGTATATATAATGTAGTATATTTTATAAGTAGTAGTATATATACATTGAATGGTGCGTATACATAGAATAGAGTGTATATATGTGAATGGATCTTCTATAGACGTGTATATTTAACGTATACATGTGTATATATTTTATAAATTAGTATATAACTATACAAATATATATTGTAATGTATATATATTGTAGTATATCTCATTTAAAGTATTACATATACATAGAATAGAGTGTATATATGTGAATGGATCTTCTATAGACGTGTATATTTAATGTATACATGTATATATGTTTCATAAATTAGTATATAACTATACAAATATATATTGTAATGTATATATATTATAGTATATTTGATTTAAAGTATTACATATACATAGAATAGAGTGTATATATGTGTATAGATCTTCTGTAGACATGTATATTTAACGTATACATGTATATATGTTTTATAAATTAGTATATATATTGTAGTATATACTTTTTTTAAAGTAGTACATATATATTGAATGGTGCGTATATATGTGTATATATCTTCTATAGACGTATATCTTTAAAGTATACAAGTGTATATGTTTTATAAATTAGTATGTAACTATATATATACACATATTGTTGTATATATATATATATATATATATATATATATATATATATATATATGTATATATATGTATATTGTAGTATATATTTTATTTAAAGTAGTACATATATATTGAATGGTGCATATATATGTGTATATATCTTCTAAAGTAGTATATATTTAACGTATACATGTGTATATGTTTTATAAATTAGTATATATATATATATATATATATATATATATATATATATATATATATATATATATATATATATATATATATATTGTAGTGTATATATATATATATATATATATATATTATACTATTATAGCATATGTTTTATTTAAAGTAGTACGTATAGTCATATATAATTATATATTGAATGGTACGTATATATGTGTAATTGTTTATATATTTTTTTAAAAATATATATTATATATAGTGTATATTGGAGTGTATATAGTTTATATTGGATTTTTTATTTATTTTTTAAACGGGTTTGACTGGTTTTAACCGGGTTTGATCGGGTTTTGGTGGGTTTGACCGGGTTGAGTTAAGTGGGCTGGGTTAGGGTGGGTTTTAATTTTTTTACTGTTTGGCCCGGCCCGATTAACGTCAAACTCGGCCCTTAATCGGCCCTCAACCCGGTTAAAATGAAAGGGCTGGTTCCGGATTAGCCCGGCCCGGCCCGTTTGACACCTCTACATTAAGGGGAATGTATTAGTTATGCTAGTACTATTAGGGTCAGGTTCTTGTAGGTTAGGTGTATGAGTAAATCGGGCTGATGATAAAGGGTATAGATGTCATTTAACCGAACCGTCTTCTTTTTTTTTCCGTTCCTTTTATAACACCTCTTTCTATTCATGGTAGTATAAGGTACGTATTTAAGAATTTCTTCCATTTCACTTTCAAAGGGATTAATATTACATTTAATCTCTTTAAGTTATTGGTAAATTTTGTTTTATTCTTAATGATTTACTCCACCCATCTCATATTTGATTACCTAATTACTAAAACTATGTCTCGAAATGACTTATCTATTTATTAATGAAATGGAGAGAGTATGATTTTATTATTTTTGTCCATCTTTACTTGTCTTTTATTTAGAAATACACCTTAAAAAAAATATAGGTAACTTAATTTACTAGTGTATTATTTAAATATAATAAATTTAATGCTTTATTAAGTATATTAGTCTTTAGACACCAAATTTATTTAATAGGAACGATAAAATGGATCAAAATAATAAATTAATTATTAAATATAATTCTAAATTTAACGTGTATTATTGAGCATTATTTATTAACATAGTGAGCAAGGTAAAAATGAACAGAAGAAGTAAGACATATTTCTTTTAATTCCTTTTTATATGTATAAAGTATGGAGAAGGCATACGACAAATTAAAGTTCCTAGGGAGGTTCTTTGGAGATGCTTAGAGGTGAGAGTAGTTTCGGCGACGTACATCAGAGCTATTAAGGACATGTACGATGGAGGAAAGACTCGGGTGAGGACGGCGGGAAGAGACTCAGGGTATTTTCCGATCGAGAGGTTTGTGTCGGGATTGACTCTTAGCCCGTTTCTTTTTGCGCTGGTGATGGACGTGTTGACACGGAGTATTCAAGTTGAGGTGCCGTGGTGTATGTTATTTATGGATGATGTAGTCCTGATTGATGAGATGCGGGGTAAGGGGGGTGAATGAGAAATTGGAGGTTTGGAGGCAAACCCTTGAATCTAAGGGGTTCAGGTTGAGTAGGTCCAAGACGGAGTATTTGGAATGCAAGTTTAGTGACTCGAGTCAGGAGGACGGTGTGATGGAGAGGTTGGATTCTCAGGATGTTTGTAAGAAAGATAGTTTTAAGTATCTGGGTCTATGATTCAGGGAAATGACAAGATTGATAAGTATGTCACTAAACATATTGGAGCAGGTTGGATGAAGTGAAGGCTCACCTCGGGAGTGTTGTGTGATAAGAAGGTGCCCCTTAAGCTTAAAGGCAAATTCTACAGAGCGACAGTCCGTCCGACCATGCTGTATGGAGCGGAGTGTTGGCCAGTCAAAAACTCCCATATTCAAAGATTGAAGGTGGCGAAAATAAGAATGTTGCGTTGGATGTGTGGCCTTACTAAAGGTGATAAAGTTAGGAATGAGATTATCCGGGAGAAGGTGGGAGTGGCCTCGGTGGAGGACAAGATGCGAGAAAGAAGGTTGAGATGGTTTGGGCATGTGATGAGGAAGGGCACAAATGCCCCAGTTAGGAAGTGTGAGAGGCTAGCTTTGGATGGCTTCAGGAGGAGTAGAGGTAGTCCAAAGAAATATTTGAGGTAGGTGATTAGGCATGACATGGAACTGCTTCAGATTATTGAGGACATGGCCCTAGATAGGAAAGTGTGGAGGTTGTGGCTAGGTGTTAGGAGAGTTTGGGTGTGGTGGGTGTATTAGGTCTATGAGTGCATGTTACTATTACATGGGTATCCATTTTCTGTTCCCCTATTCCGTATTATTCGTATTCCTCTTATTTCCTATTTCTCTTATACTTAGGGTTATTATTCCTTATCTCTTATCTCTGTTATGCTATACATCCTGTTCCATGTCTCATTACGACCTTGGTATATTATTCTCTATCTTGAACCGAGAGTCCATCGAAAACAGTCTCTCTACTTCCTCGGAGGTAGTGGTATGAATTGCATATGTTTTACCCTCCCTAGACCTCACTTTGTGGGAATATACTGGGTCTGTTGTTATTGTATATTATCCTCAAATTTGAAGCAATAATACAACAACTAACATAAAAGGTAACCAAATGGTGAAAGGATCAATAACATTTGAGAATTTGATTATTCACAAGTAAATTAATGAATCAAAAGTGCATATTTTAAATAATTAAAGATTAAATATGTTTAGTAAAATATCATAAGAATAAAAATCCGAATTACTAATAGCTTAGGACCAAAATGCTATTAATTAATTTATTAATTTACTAGTAGCTTTTTCCTATTGAATTAACCACTCAAGAGTGCTTTATAATTTAATAGAACAAGCAATAATTATTGATGTATTATAAAATGTATTATATGTGAATGTCTAATTTTTTAGATATAAATCATTCACTATTTATCAACCTTTATGATATTAACTCTAATATCTTTATAACCTTTCCTTTTTGATCTTTCCTCGTTCCTTCACGGCTAACATCATTTTTATGACGGTCTTTTTTATACCTCTATATTACACTATAAATAAATAAAAGTATAATAATTCATATGGTATATAATACTTGTAAACTTTGAAAACACTTGATGAAAATAAAGATACTATTTTCCACAAAAATCTTCATATCCAAACATAATTTTAATTTTATCTTTGACTTAAAACTTTAAATATTACTACTACAAATTTTTCACACACCAATCAATTTATGTATAAATCATTGTTTTTTTTAGGTATGTGAGTTTGGCCTTTGTCCCCCACTCTCTAGAGCTGAACAATAAATAATTGAAAAAGATAGTTTGGCAGTGTCAGGTTCACCACAAGCATATTCTCTATCACTACCAGATTTTTGATGTAAATTTTTATAACAGCAAAAAGAATTGGGGATACCTTGTTGTCTTCATGGTGAGCACTTAACTATTAGCTTCTGTCAAGTTTAATACTTCCCTTATATGGCAAATCTTGAAAAATATGTAATACCATTTTCATTTTCTAGATTATTAGATAAATTATATTGGTTCTAGTTTGATGTTTAGAATTGAAAATTAGGAAACTTTCTTGAAATTCTGTTTGTAATTTCAAGAATCTTTTCTTTGATAACCTGTTTGGGTCTGCTTTCATGCACCTCTATTAAATATATGGGATACGTGTCACCTCTCACCAGTAACAGATATGGATATATGGTTTAAAACCCCAAATAATCTTGAGTTTTTGCAACCCTTTTATGGATTTTCTGTCAAAGATAGCACCTTTAGCTCTGTAAAGACTCAGAAGTTTGGTTTTAGGAATTTTTGTGGAAATTGGGGAAGAGGGATTTGTGTTAGACCCTTGTGGTATGGCTGTTCCCGGGACCCTGTGTATAGCGGGAGCTTTAGTACATCGGGTTGCCCTTTAGGGGTTTGTGTTAAAGGTGTCACCTTTAACTCTGAAAAGCCTCAGAAGTTTGGTTTTAGGGAAGTTGGTGGAAATTGGGGAAGAGGGATTTGTGTTAAAGCTAGTAGTAGTACACTTTTGGACCTTGTACCTGAGACAAAGAAGGAAAATCTTGATTTTGAGCTTCCTATGTATGATCCTTCGAAAGGGGTCGTTGTAGATTTAGCTGTGGTTGGCGGTGGACCTGCAGGGCTTGCTGTTGCACAGCAGGTTTCGGAGGCTGGACTATCGGTTTGCTCAATTGATCCATCGCCGAAATTGATATGGCCTAATAACTATGGTGTTTGGGTGGATGAATTTGAGGCCATGGATTTGTTGGATTGCCTTGATGCCACATGGTCGGGTGCTGTTGTTTATGTCGATGATGATAGAACTAAGAATCTTGATAGACCTTATGGAAGGGTTAATAGGAAACAGCTGAAGTCGAAAATGATGCAGAAATGCATACTAAATGGTGTTAAATTCCACCAAGCGAAGGTTATTAAGGTGATTCACGAGGAAGCTAAATCGATGCTGATTTGCAGTGATGGTGTGACTATTCAGGCAAAAGTGGTTCTTGATGCAACTGGCTTCTCTAGATGTCTTGTTCAGTATGATAAGCCATATAATCCTGGGTATCAAGTAGCTTATGGCATATTGGCGGAAGTGGAGGAACACCCCTTCGATACAAGTAAGATGCTTTTCATGGATTGGCGAGATTCCCATCTTAATAATAGTATAGAGCTGAAGGAGAGAAATAGAAAAGTTCCAACTTTTCTATATGCCATGCCATTTTCATCTAACAGAATATTCCTTGAAGAAACATCTCTTGTAGCTCGTCCTGGATTACGTATGGATGATATTCAGGAACGAATGGTGGCTCGTTTGAATCACTTGGGTATAAAAGTTAAGAGCATTGAAGAGGATGAGCGTTGTGTAATTCCGATGGGAGGCCCCCTTCCTGTAATACCTCAGAGAGTTGTTGGAATTGGTGGTACAGCTGGTATGGTTCATCCTTCAACGGGTTATATGGTAGCAAGGACCCTCGCTGCAGCTCCTGTCGTTGCTAATGCAATAATTCAGTACCTTGGTTCCGAGAAAAACCATCTAGGTGATGAGTTATCGACATCTGTTTGGAAAGATTTGTGGCCCATAGAAAGGAGACGTCAAAGAGAATTTTTTTGCTTTGGTATGGATATTCTTCTGAAGCTTGATTTATCCGCTACAAGAAGGTTTTTCGATGCCTTTTTTGATCTAGAACCCCGTTATTGGCATGGCTTCTTGTCATCTCGGCTGTTTCTTCCTGAACTCATGTTTTTCGGTCTGTCCCTTTTCTCTCATGCTTCAAATACCTCTCGAATAGAGATAATGACAAAGGGAACTCTTCCTCTGGTAACTATGATAAACAACTTGTTACGGGATGCTGAATGACTTATCAGGGATCTTGTTCAATTGTACATCACATATAATTGCCATAGTAACTCTTGTGTTTGCCATTTTACTTTTTATCCTCTTTTCTTCCCCTTTCACCGAGCTCGTAGTGACTTAACCAAGGGAGACACTGCTAAAATGTCTGCTGATGAGAACACTGGTTTAGCTAGAGCAGCAAGGATCGTGATGTAAGAGTTCCCGCAGGCAGAATGTTTAGCGATCTCTAAAATTACAAGAGAAATGGAATGAAGTGACGCGGAACTTTTTCTTTTCGTTGTGTCTCTGTATGAAGACAAGCCTGTATGTTCATGTTTATAGACATAAGTGACTTGCAAGTTTGTGAAAGTTAAAAAGTGTAATTGCAGTTCTAGCATGAGTTGAATTTTCTGAAACATCCAAAGGATGGAACTTCTTTAAGATATCTAATTTCCCTTTCTTTATAAACGATGTTTAGGTCAGCTTGGATACACCTCAATTCATTTTTGCAATGTTGCGTCATCAAATGCGTCTATTTTGAAGAACTTTTAGTTCGTAGCAAGACACCATCATACCAAGACTGTCATCGTCAAATACATTTGACGGATGCTCTTATTACACTCGTAGTCTCGGAAGGAAGAGAACCAACCGTGTAGCATCTAGATCGAGAATTCAAGTATTGTATATGCCATTAGTCCGATCCTTTGTAGGAACTACCCGTAATAACAAACTTGCAAAATGAATCGGTTTATTATAAAGCGATTCGTCGATCCTGACCTTGCTTCACCTTATAAATTGTTATTTGAACAAGTAAAAATTGTCTTGGGGCGAGTGGGGATAGCATTTCTCTTTTGTATGTCCATGGAGTTTTGAATAATCCAAACGAACAGCAATGGGCACGGGCGTTGTGCCGTGGGTCAGTTTCGAAGTGGGGAGCGAAGAAACAAAAGAAGAATGATTCATTTCAATCGACAAGTTTTTTCAGCCCATATTAGATAGGTGGATATAATAATTCAAAAAACAAATGGTACATATATAATATGGTGAAGATACACAAGCTCAAAATCTTTAGTGCTGAGCTGTGGCAAGTACAATTGGAACCCCTCACACCCCCACACCTAAACATAACAATCCAAGAATCAAAAATGTTGAGGTATGTTGCTCGGACTCTTCAAAATTGCCATTGAATACGTGTCGAATACTTTCAAAGTAGTGCATTTTTTAAGGATCCGACAGGTGTGCAACCACATTTTTGGAGAGTCCGAACAACTTAGGTGTTGAGGGACAATTATTGCCATGAAGTCACTTTCATCATAATTCTTGCCCCTTGTGCAATGAGCAGAAAACAACACATCACACATAAAAAATAGTAGTAGTAATGATGATAATAGTAGCAATGATACAACACCTCTAATCTTAGATCATATTGAATTGGACAACAATGACCTACACACTTGATGTAATATTCCAACTCATGAACTATGACAATTATCAAGAATTGACCTAACATTTTGTATGTTTTCCACAAAATATATTTTTCTATATTTCCAGCAAAAAGTAAGTTCCATTTCCATCTTATCTACACTGCCTCTTACCAAAATGTGGTGCAGATACTAATTTCTTCAACAAAGTTTTCAACCTTTTGGCACCCGTTCCGGGCCGTAAAACGCCATATTTCTCACCCTGTAGATTCAAACAACCTCGTTCATCGTCATTGGAGCACCATCCTCCGGCTGAGAAGTACTGGCCGTTTCGTCTTCTGAGAAGATCGCGGTCAATTTTGTTAAGGACAGGGTTGTTGTTCTTGAACTTCCGGGCGAATGGCCTGTTGCTTAAGACCATTCTTCTGTAATCCTTCGGACCTAGGGATCTCGGGTGTTGTTTCGGGGGGATGTCCCATGTAATGTAGTGAAGATCATGGTTCACTGTGGTGTTCTTGTATTCATCGGAGTTGCATATGACTGTTTGGAAATAACCCTCCGGAGATGACACGAAATTTGCGTAGTAGAGAAGTAGAGTTCTTGGAAGGTTTTCCCAGCCTATTATGCAGTATTCAGCAAAGGATCTCGACAATATTGTCCAAGCCGAACCTGTAAACAGATATCATGTTAGTAGTTGTTAACAAATTTTGACAACATAGCAGCATAATCCCACAAGTAGGGGTCTCGGGAGAGTAGTGTGTTCCCCTACCTTGAGAAAAAGGTCGAGAAATTGTTTCTGATAGACCCTCGGCTCAAGTAGAACAAATCAAAACTTAAGTATGTAAAGCAAATAGAGTAATAGAGACGTCATACTGAAAACAATGGAGAAGAGAACCATAGCAACGAATAGTTGTTAACAAACTTAAGTGATGAAACTAGACACAATAACGTCGAAAAATAGAGAATCACACATGTCCGTGCCCAATTCATCAAGAAACTGACAGGAAATGTCAGGTGTGGTTTAGAGCTTAAATTATATATAACGAAAGCATGAAAGAACTTTTACACTATCAAATCACCGGTGAGATAACAAGAAGTTTAGATCATTAGAATGCGTGATCGGCAGGGGCGGACCTAGGTTCAAAAATGTGGTGCTCCGGCACTGTTAAGCCCGACACAAAATAGATACAAGTATATAAGAAATGTACAAAAATTGGTATAAGATAGGGAAAAAAAAACACCCATGAAACCAAGAAGATAGCTGGGCGCTTTGATTTCGAGGTGGAACCTTAAAGCTTTGGGTGTTAATATGTGCGTTTGAACCTCCCAAGCACCCACGACCCTTAAATCCTAAATCCTGGGTCCGCCACTAGTGATAGGTAATCTTGAAAATAAGATAAGTTATTGATATAACAAGTTAAAATTCACCAAGATTGTAAAAACTCTCTGTATCGTCATTATATATAAATTAAACACTTTATACTTGTCATATCCAGTCACGCGGATCTCATTATACACATCTATATATAGAAGTAGAGATGAAAAATGAGATAAAGATCATAGTAAAATAAATTGGAATTTCTCAAATCTTGAATATGTACACAATTTTGAGTCTTATAAATACATAAATTATATCAAGATAGGGGTAACGTCTGCTTACGCACCACCCTCTGCATACCCCACTTGTGGGATTACGCTCGATACATTGTTGTTGTACAATTACACATACAAATACAAAAGACAACACAATCAAGGTGCCATCAAATCAATGTAGAAATACCTACTTGAACAAAATGTCTCTTAAACCAAGTACAAAGCATGTGGCTAATGACATTAACATTTGCATTTTCTTGATAATGTAGCTCAAACCTAAGTTGCTCGACCTCTTCAAAAATATGTACGGGTGTGTGTCGGATCCTCCAAAAAACAGTGTATTTTTGAAGGATCCAACATGGGTGCGGCAATATTTTGGAGAGTCCAAACAACTCTTGCTCAAACTAGTTTTCATAATCTTTTAATGCATTTATTGTTACGTGTTGCTCAGCTTTTGCCTAATGGTACTCATTGGTCTCTCCGGTACTTAAAGAAAAATAGAGGTGTGTATCGGATCCTTTGAAAGCTTTACATTTTAAGAGGATCTGATATGAGGTGTGTGCGTGACAATAATTTTTGAAGGTCCGAGCAACATAACTTATTTTATGATTATCTTGGGTGTCACAATTCAAGTTTGGAGGAAGCCGATTCGTGTAAATGCCACAATATTTTTAGAGGGACCCAAAATGTATGTAAATTTTAACGATTCGACACGAGGGTGCAACAATATTTTTGAAGTATACAAGCAAACCTAACATATTTTTCTAGGTGATATTAGTTAAATGAAACCTTACCAAGCAAGCAATAAAAGTACCAACATGGACTGTGGTGCAGTGGATAACGACTCCAATGCGACTACCAGACAACATATGGGTAACCCAAAAAAAAAAAAAAAAAAAAAACAAGCAATAAAAGTAAAAGTTCTTTAGTCACTTTTTTTTTTGTGGTCTTTTGCTATCTTGAGGAGTCACATCTCACATGTAAGGTCTACTTTATATTATAAAGTAATCTCTTAGAATTTTTGGAGCCACAAATACTGAATAAAAAATAGTAAATGAAGATAAGGTAATAAAATAATAACCTGTATATAACTTGAAAGCAGTTGGAAGACTTCTTTGCTTGATAACCCACCAAATCTCTGATTTGTTTAATGTGTAAAGACCTGGATCTATTATAATTGGCTTTCCTCTCTTATTCCTAAAATAAATTAAGAATTTTTTTTCATCGATAAGTACTATGAAATATCATAAATAAACAATTTAAAATGATTTAACGATTAAAAACACATTTGAACTATAACTTTTTTCACATGACCATCAATTGTTTCTTTTTTCTACCCGAACTATCATCGCTTCATGTATTAAAACTCAACTTGAAGCTGATTAGGCCAACTATATATTCCTTTTTTCTATATGAACTACTGGCATTTCCCAACTAGGCGTGTTTTAATACGCAGATGGTAGACGGTGATAGTTTAAATATAAAATTGGAATAACTAGTGATATTTCAGGTATATGAAAAGTAACAACTGAAGGGTGAAGCTTGAAATTCACTAAAAAAGTGATAGTTCCTATGTGTTTTCCACTGTAATCTCATTTAAAATTGAGTAAACCAAATTTGTTACTATACACTCCACCTTCATGGGAACTATTACCCTGAACTAAATTTTAGCTGAGCGAAGCCCTCAATTTAGTGGCTTCCCTCAACCTCCTCTTTCATTTCCGCTTAAGCTTCCGTGCTTTGTGAGATTAATTGATTTATTTTTGTCAATTTTATTAGCTGACATAACATCTTTTATCAATCTTATTAACTGATGTGACATCTTTTAATGTATTTATGCAATAAAAGTGTCACTGTTAGCTGATGTGACATCTTTTTAACGTATTTATGCAATAAAAGTGACACATCATCACAAAAGGGGTAATAGGACTCACATAAAGTTGATATGTGTCGTAACAAATTTGGCCATAGTTTCCTAGTACTAGATGCTTTATCTCTTTAAAATTTGTAATTTTCATTTGAAAAAAAGGGACTTACAATTTCCAACCCATATGGCTAGTGTGTTGAACAAAGTTTAGATTCCTTGGTAAATCAGAGAAGGCATGGATCAGATCTGAAACCAATAAAAAAAAAAGAGTTAAAATATTTTGGAAAAAAATAATGTTTGAAGGAATTCATAGATTTTGTATAAAATAAAACAAACTAAAGTAAAGTATTTTTCTTCACCAAATTTTGAGAAAATTAAATGTGAAGGAATCAAGGAAATTCCTGTTTTTCTTCTAAAAAAAAAAAAATCAAAGAATCAAGAATTATCATTACATAAACAATTCTTACCTTTTAATTAAAAGAAAAAAGTAAGGGATTAATCACTTTAATTTATCTCTCAAAAACCAAATGAAGAATGATAAAACAATATTTTCTTCACAAAAAAAAAAACAGAAAATTTGAAGATATATAAATACAATCCTTTTTTACCACTTAAACCCCTCAAAAGAAAAATAACAATATTAACAATGTACTAGAAAAAAAAAATCACAAAAAATCTTAGTTGATTGGCTCAAGTGAAGTTTAGAGTCTATAACTTACCATTTTCACTTAAAAAATACTTTAAAAAATTGTAATTTTTTTTAAAAAAAAAAGATAACATTGATTGGCTAAGTGAACTTTAGATTTTATAAATTACCATTTTCACTAAAAAAAAAATACTAGAAAAAAATTATAACTTCCTCTCAAAAAAAAAAAAAAAAAAAAAAAAAAAAAGGCACTCACCATACCATCTTGAGTAACTAAAGGATAATCAGTGGCACTAAGATTAATAAACCAATCCCATTTAGCAATCTTCAAAAGCATAGACATTGCATGTAATGTATTAGCAAGCATAGTTGGTCCTCTATATGTAACTAAATTTGGTTTTCCAACAACCCAAACATTATTAATTTCTCCAAAAACATTATTCCCACTCACAAATCTTGAAATCTCTTGATGTTCATTTTGTGGTGCATGTAAATCCAAGTGGATTAAGTAATAATTAGCAGGATGGTATAGTGAGAAAAGAAGTCTTTTTAGCTTTGGTACATCTCCTTTTGAAGCTGAGATTAAGTAAGCAAATTTTATAGGGTAAGTGTTGGTGGTGTTTGAGATTATGAATGTTTTTTTTGGCTTGAAAATGGTGATGGGTGAGTGGGAAAATTGAGTGGGGATGTAGATGAGGATGAGGAGAAGTGAGGTTAGTATAATCAAAGAGAACATGAAAATCTTGATGCCCATTTTCAAGATTTGAGGTGAAAGATGAAGGAAGTTTGGAAGTTTGTGAAGTGAAGAAGATTAAGTTTGTTGTTGGGGTAGATATGGAGGACATAAAGTAATGGGTGCCTCTAATATTGGGTAATTTGGGTTGGGGTGGAATGGGGTAATTAATAGCTGTTGGTGACAGGGGCAAAGATAAGCTTTGAAGTTTTTTTTTTAAAAAACTCAACGAAACTCGAGGTGATTAAATTTAATTTTTATTTATTTAGCCCCTTAACAACTTTCAAATGAATTAAATTTTTCCTATAGCTGATGTAAAAGAAAAAAAAGAGCGAGTGAATTTTTATTTTTTTAAAAAAACCACTTTATTGCTATTATTATTATTATTATTATTATACATATATATATGTGTCGACGTGAACCTTCAGTGTGTTGATTCACTAATATATCACGTAGATACTAAGATTATAAAAAATATAATTTTAATTAATTTAAAGATAGTAGTTTTTTACTAAAGTTTAAATGTGTCTCAATAAGGTGGTGTATAATTGAAGATGAATAAGAAGCATTTTCACAATTTTCAATGGAGAATAATAGCAGAAGGGAAAGGAAGAGTGTAGATGAGATATTTGGTTGGTTTGTTCCTTTCTTAGAAGTAAAGTGTGGAGAAAATGAAGTGAAGAGAACTCCACTTGTCACTTTTTTCTTCAATGGGTTTTGGTATTAAGTCGCTTTTGTTAATGATTCTTTAAGGATTAATTGACCAAATTTCCCACCTAATATTGTTTTAAAATCAATCACTTTCTCCTACTTCTACTTCATCCTCTATTTTTTTTTTTTTACTTCTCAAAATGTATTCATTGTTTCTGAAAAATCTTGATTAAATATAATTAGGTAATTTAAGAAAAATACATGTGACTTTTAAGAGTTTAGTCAAACATTCTTTAAATAGACGTTCGTTTGAACGTGTGATTTCATTTTATGATCTGAAATAATCATAAGATGAAATCTATTAATTATAGCTTCTAAGTTTCCCCATTGTCTACCTTGCTCCGTTACTATTCACGAGCCTACTTTTTTTAAAATAAAATTAATAACAATAAAAGCTTTATTTATTTAATATTCTGTAGCATTATTAATTTTATTCGTGAAATTTCACTACATTTATTAATATTGTTGTTGTTGAATGTATCATTAGAGAATATTACTGCTAACCAAAGTCTTGTTAGGCATAATAACAAAATAAGTTTCAATTTTGTTTGCTTCAAGTATTGTCAAAACAAATAGTGATGGATAGATGGAGGGAGAGTCTTCCAACTCAAATACGAAATTAATATTGAATCAACAATTATTGCGAGGGATAAAGCAAATTCAATAGGAATTCTTTTTCTCACCGATAACCAAGATCGTACTCTAAGGTCCCTAGGCAATCACTTATTGAAGAAGAAAGTTAATGACACCTATAAGGTGAGTCTAAAAGCAATACTCTTCGCATTTAGTAATATCTCTCGAAAAAATTTGGCTATTAAGCTTTTTTAAGTTTGCATTTAGCAAAATGTTTAACCCTATTCAAGTTTGTAATTAGCAAAATGACCTACTTTTATTTTCTCATTTATCGAATAGAGAATAGATCTGTCGGACAGATAATAGATCTGTAAAAAATGAGCCGCCTCACTAAATAAAAAAACTTATGATTCATTTAATTAAATAATAGACTTAAAATGTCTATTTAACACAGAATCGTCCACCATTAACTAGACACAGAGATTGAGAAATAATAAATAATATTATATCACTTAATAAATTTAATGTTTTGCGAAATACATCGAGTGATTAATAATATTTAATACTCTCCCGTCCCAAATTAAGATGACATATTAATTAAGAAAAATAATTAATAACATGTCTAGTTTACTATTGTACCCCTATTAAATAATGTTTATATTTTAATTTGAAGAAAAAGTAATTAATGTAAAGGGTAAAACGTGAAAAAAAAATTGTCTCTTAATTAAGAAAAAAAGACAAGTAAAATGAAAAATCAAATTAGTAAATTTGAGATGGAGGGAATAATAAAGGTAAAATAAATAGAAAAGGATAAATTATCCATTGATTTTCTAAATTGAACAAGTATTACTGAAAATCTATTTTTAGTCTAATTAACAAGTATTGTAGGGCGAAGAAAGTAATATTAATGTAAGTGTCATTGACATAGAGTAATAAGTTAATGGCTTCTGTAGAGTTAATGTATACTTCCAAAAGTAACCTAAAAATGTATTCATTTTTATTAAGATTGTTTAAATCTGTATAACATTTAAATCTAAATAATAACTAGTTAAGATATTCCCTCTGTACCTTAATCATTCTCTTATAATAATACCTCCAATGTACTATTATAAGCTCATCAAATATATTTGTTTGTTTTCTTTGATAGTGAGTCATTGAAGTTTTAGCCTTCTAAATAAGTCATGACTCATGATTCCACTTCTTAAAATGATGCATGACAAATCCCACTAATGGGTGGGAAAGTTTAAAAAATTAAATTTTCTTAAATTTTAGAATTAATTGTATTTTTCATCACTAGTGGCGGAGTCAAAATTTTAATTGACCAGTTTCAGAAGTAAATATATGAATCAGTCGAAAAGGTTCAACCTCTACTATATATGAATAAATAGTATATATAATTATATAAAAATAGTATAATTTTTTATCGATGAGGTTCGAATGAACCACGGAAACACATGTAGCTCTGGCCCTGTTCATAACTTGATTGAAATTACATATATATTTTAATAAACTTGATTAAATGTTGAAAACTTATTGAGAACACAAATGTATTTTATTTTTTTTGTCTTAATTTATGTGAATTAGCTCAAAATATAATGATTTTAATATTTAATTTTGACTATAATTTTCATATACAAATACTTTAAATATACATTTGAAAATTACACATAAAAAAATAAATTAAATATACCTAGTAATTCAAAATTTTAAATTATTATTATTATTTTTTTAAAACAAATAATAAATATTTTTATTATTTAAAACTCTAACAATTATGGTAGCTCCTTTACTACCCTGAGACTCATTTTCAATTCACCTGAGAAACTCAGTTGACATCCAAAACCCCAAACCCTAGCCGCCGTCATCGCCGCCGCCGCCGCCGCCGCCGCCATGTTCGACGACGGGTTTTCAGCTGAGAAGCTCTTCAACCAAGGCTACTCCTACACATACGATGACGTCATCTTCCTCCCTGGCTTCATCGACTTCCCTACCGACGCCGTCAACCTTTCAACCAAGCTCAGCCGGAATATCGACCTTTCGATACCTTGTGTTGCTTCACCTATGGACACCGTAACGGAAACTTCAATGGCTGTTGCTATGGCAGCTCTAGGTGGTATAGGTATTGTTCATTATAACAATACCATTGATCAACAAGTTGATGTTGTTCGTTTTGCTAAGGCGCATCAATTTCCTTTTGTATCTGAATTGATTTTTGTTAGTCCTTCAGATTCCATTCACTGTGGTGATGAATTTGGCAAATCTCAAACTATTTTTGTTACCGAGACTGGGAGGAACGATTCTTCGCTATTGGGAATCGTGACCAAGTCTGATTGGGAGAGGTTGAGTGATAGTGAGAAGGAAGGTAGGGTTTCGGCTTACATGGAGGTTAATCCGGAGACTCTGCCTTCGAGCTATAATTTTAAGGATGTAGCGGGCTGTATAGCATCTAAAAAACTGAAGTTTGTACCTTTGGTGAACGAGGATGAACAAGTGGTTAATTTGGTTACGGCTGATGATGTGGAGAGAATGAATTCGCTTCCTAAATTAGGTTTACCGTCTTTAGGGAAAGACGGAAAGTTTTTGGTAGGGGCAGCTGTAGGGACGAGGGAATCGGATAAAGAGAGGTTGGAGCATTTGGTGAAAGCGGGGATTAACGTGCTTGTGATTGATAGCTCACAAGGGAATTCGGAGTATCAGATTAATATGATCAAGTATGTGAAACGTACTTATCCTAATTTGGATGTGATTGGTGGGAATGTAGTTACGAAGTATCAAGCTGCGAATTTGATTAAGCAGGATGTTGATGGATTGAGGGTCGGGATGGGATCAGGGTCCATTTGTACTACTCAAGAAGTTTGTGCTGTCGGTCGTGGACAGGTGAATTATCTCTTCGTTAACTTGTTATTGATGGAGCTTGATTTTGTCCCGTTGACTGTAGTCTGAATGTTATGTTATGCTTTCGCTATTACTCCCTTCGTTTTGATTTGTTTGTCTAGTTTTGACTTACACTTTAGTTTAGAAAAGTAAGAAAGAATGTACCAAAATGTCCCTTGATCTTGTGGTTTTAAACATATCACGTGAAGAAATAGAATTAAAGAGTTGCCAAAAAGACAAAGATGCGTTCTTTTTGAAACAAACTAAAAAAGTAATAAGACTAACAAAATTGTAACGGAGGAAGTATTTGCTATACTCGCTTTACTTCTGTAATTTTCTTTTTTAACTGCTTTGATGTGCGTTATGTGAGCTGAGGGTCTTTCGGGAACAACCTCTCTACCTCCAATAGGTAGTGGTAATGTTTGTTTACACTTTACCCTCCCCAGAATGGGATTACTCGGTATGTTGTTGTTCATTGAAGTTGATTTAGTTAGTTAATTTTTCTCTTTGTATGATACAAACAGAGTCATTATCATACAGACATGAGTTTAAGTAAAACGATTGAGAAGGAATGAAGTATGAAAGCATCCATGGAACATGCTGGCTGGACAACTAAATCTATACTTGCATTCTCTCGTCATCTGTTTCACTTATTTTGATAGGTAAAATTATCCCTGAAACTTATGTTCTTTGTCAATTTTTGTAGGCAACTGCTGTCTACAAGGTGTCATCAATTGCCGAGCAGCATGGTATTCCCGTCATTGCTGATGGTGGGATTTCTAATTCTGGCCATATCGTGAAGGCATTGTCGCTTGGAGCATCAACTGTCATGATGGGAAGCTTCTTAGCTGGAAGCAATGAAGCTCCTGGCACATATGAATATAAGGTACGACAAGATTCTCAATGTTTTTATACTCTCTCTGCAGAGGTTCGTTCCAGGATACATCTACGGTTGCTTTAGCTGTATGCAGAAAACCTTATTTGACATTGTATTGCCTGGCACATTTCGTCTCCTTTTTCAGTAAATATCTGGCATGCAATTTGACTTGGCTCATGGGAAGTTGCTCTTTAGAACATAGTTATTTGTCCTTTTTTTGGGCGGCTATATGGCTGTCTTTTTCATCCATTTCTTTTGCTGGCTGTGCCTGGTATATTGTCTTCCCTCCTGATGATCATCTGGGTCCCAACCTACATCCTATTGTTGCCTATCCAACTTCCTTTGATTGAAAATTTTCTGTAGGAGGGATCAAAACTCGGGGCATTATCACCTAAATTATGTATTGAAAAGTTAAATCAACAATACATATCAAGACTGAGAAACAAAAAACTTGAAGCATTTAAATCATTGTTTGTGGTTTATTTTTACAATAACTTTTTGTTGTAACTCAAAATGAAACCAGTACTTGGGAAGCAGTTAGATGTTGAAGGATGAAGATAGAATACGAAACTAAGAAATGGTTTTTGATGGTTCTTAAGATAGCACTCTTCTCCATTCTCTTTACTTTTACCTTTTAAGGATAGGAAACACCACAACATTATTTGGAGTTTGTGTATTAACTTTATTATCAGGGAATACTTCTCATCTTGAAATTGGATGAAATATATCAACTACGAATATCAGATAACGTGTTTGGTTTTTCACTTAATTGTGTTAAGGCCAAATATGTAGTCCCTCAAAGTTGGCATGAAATGTCAGTTGGTCAGAAGCAATGATTTAGTTTCTAACTAACTTGATTGACTATCATTGTGAGTAATTTGCCATATTTTAAATATATAGTATATTTGACTATTTGGGGGTATAGTATATCTGGTTTTCTGAGACGAGAAGTTTGATCATCTCATCTTCAAAGCGGCTTGATTGCAAATTGTTGTAGTGTGAGACTCAATGAACCTTGGTTATTCTGTTAATATTTGCAACGTTCATATTTGCAAGTGTATTCTACTCAAATTTGCCTTGTGCTGCTGTTAACTTTTGTCACTTTTTTGGCAATGAAGAACGGTCTCCGTGTGAAAAAGTATCGAGGTATGGGATCCCTAGAAGCAATGACAAAAGGGAGCGATGCAAGATACTTGGGTGATACGGCTAAACTAAAGATTGCTCAGGGTGTTGTTGGTTCAGTTGCTGATAAGGGTTCTGTTCTGAAGTTCGTTCCTTATACAATGCAAGCTGTAAAACAAGGATTCCAGGATCTAGGTGCTTCCTCCATGCAGTCTGCTCATGAGCTCTTAAGATCAGGCACATTGAGGCTTGAGGTTCGTCTCTTGTTGTGTGTTTGTATCTTCTTCCTCAGCCATTGTTACATTGTTGCATCATGCAAGTTTGTGCTTTTCTATTCCGGGTATTCGAAATCTAACTTTAACTCTCTTTCGGGTTCTTCAGGTTCGAACAGGGGCAGCACAAGTCGAAGGAGGGGTTCATGGTCTCGTCGGTTATGAGAAGAAATACTTCTGATTTAGTTGTTATTGTAGAGTAATGTAAGCAATTATTACTTGATGCAAGCCAAGTTTCTTGGTGTTAAACCTTTAAACTATAAATTTCAGGTCAAATCTTGGGGGCTCTACATGTATCACACAAAGTTCTCTCTCTGTCCAAAATATTGGGATTTAGCCATAGGAAAGCAGAGAGAGAGAGTTTGACGAGCTAAGAAAGTCTCGTTGAAAGTAGGAACTCAGACTGTGACGACTATTCTCACAAGCTTCAAAGGTTTTGATCGACCCTTGGGATTGAATCTGGCTAAGGGGTGCCCTCGTAAAGACAAACCTCGTTATGCTGCTATTAGCTTTTGCGTGATATTCCATCTTTCTCAAGCAGGAACTCCCCATAAGCTAAGGAGCACTCCTTTCGAAAACAACCTCTCTACCTCTACAAGGTAGGGGTAAGGTCTGCGTATATTTTACCTTTCTTAGATCCTATGCGTGTCCAAAAACGTGATGTGAAACCAACCTCAAGGCCTGTGTATATTTTACCTTTCTCAAATCCTACGCGTGTCCAAAGGCGTGCTGCGAAACCAATCTCAAGGTCTGTGTATATTTTACCTTCCTCAGATCCTACACGTGTCCAAAAGCGTACTGCGAAACCATCCTCTTGCCGATGAAACTTTTAACTATAAATATAATTTAACTCATAAGTTTGATTGGAAAATGCTTTCCTAACTGGCGCGAATCCGAAATAATGGTGGAAGGTTCAGTTAGTGGATTGAACCAATATTAGGTAGAAAAAATACTGTCAATGTATTATGTATCTAATAATCAAACAAAATTGTCATTTAGTATTTTCTCATTTTTTTTTATAATATTTAAAATTAAAGAGCTCTAAAATATATGACAAGAGAAAAATATATATTCAAAAATTAAAGTATCCTAAAGTATATGATAAGAAAAGAATTTATAATTAAAATGGTCTATAATTCATGCACTTCAAAACCCAATTCATGTACGAAATTTTGATCCTTTTTTGGGCTTATTTTTGTAAGCAATTTTTTCACTTTCAATATTGCAAAATTATCAAAACCTAAATTTCTTGAACAATCAAAATTTAACATTGTGTTATTTTGAAATTTTTTATACATATAATGTAACAACAACAACAACAAAGCCAGTGTATTCCCACCTAGTGGGGTCTGGGGGGTAAGATGTACGCAGTCCATACCTCTACCTCTAAAAAGGTAGAAAAGCTGTTTCCGATAGACCCCCGACTCAAGACACGAGTTACTGCACATAATGTAAATATAATAATTTATCTTTTACAATGTAATATATTTATTAATCCTTCTTTTTATTCTTACTTGTTACTGTTTCTTTTTCCAATGTCAATTTGCATAAACTTAAGACAAAATGACCTACTGGACCCTCTATTATGTCGGTTTTGTAAGTTGGACACTTTTACTTAAATGTTCATCTGGACCCTTGAACCTATAAAAAAATAATATTTTGCACTCTTTGACCGTTGACCTTGCCTATGTGGCATGGAAATGGTGACTAGGACAAAGAGAGTGTAGTCACTCGCCTGGGGGTGCGAGTGGAGGTCAATTTTTGACCAATTTTACACTAAAATAATTAAAAAACTAAAAATAATATTAAAATTTTAAAAAAATTTAAAAAGAGTCCTTTTTTTTCCTCCATCTTTTTAAATTTAAAAATATTTTTAAAAGTTTAAAAATAATTTAAAATATTTTTTAAAATTAAAAAAAAAAGTCCTTTTTTTCCCTCCATCTTTTAAATTTTTTTTTTTAAATAATTTAATATATTTTTAAAAAATAAAAATATTTTTTCCCACCCCACCCTAGCCTTTCTCCACCCAGTCCCGTCCCACCCCACCCTCAACCCCCACCCCAACACCCGTCCAGTCTTTCCCCACCCCCATCGCACCCAGCCCCGTCCCCACCTCCCACCCCACCCCCAGTCCCCACACCCTTCCCAGCCCTGTCCCACCCCACCCTAGCCGCTTCCAGCCCCCACCTCCCACCCCAACACTCTTCCAGTCCCCCTCCCCCCACACTCAAGTTCACTTTTTATTTTAATTTTCCCTCTCAATTCAATTCTTTTCATTTTTGTTTAATTAAAATTTAAATTTAAATTGAAAGTGAATATTGAAAAAAAATAGTGAATTTCTCTTGAAAAAAATTAAATTTTTTGTGAATTTGTTAAAAATATTCAAATTTAAAAATAAAAAATTTATTATGTTTGTATATATGAATTTATAGTTAAAAATTTAAATTAGTTGGAGAAGAATTTTAATTATTTGAAATGGATTTGATGTTTTATTTGTGAGTAAAAATTAAAACATGATTATTCAAATTTTTATACAATTTATAGATTTTTCTTATCTAATTAAATTAATTTTAATATTTAATTTGTTATACAACATTTTAAAAATGACTTGAAATTTAATGTAATATTTTTTTTATTTTTTAAAAATAACGTGATAGACGTGTCAGCCGTCGTAGCTGACGTGGGGGAGAGAGTGTTACACTCACAAAAAAAAAGGTTTAAAATATTACTTTTTAGTAGGTTCAGGGTCCAAATGATAAACATATAAGTAGAAATATCCAACTTATAAAACCGATATAATATAGAGGTCTAGAAGATTATTTTTCCTAAATTTAAATTTAAAAATATTAAATTATATATTTAATATATTAATTAAAATTCATGCAAATTGATCTCAAAAAGCGAAATACATGCAATATACACGTGTACTCTTAACTAGTTTAATTAAAGATAGAAACAAACTACAGTTAAGACAGCCTAAACAGTACTGAAGCCAGCCAAATCTTGTTTGGTTTCGAGTTGTATAAAACTCTCTCAAATGGCGCGTGACAGTTATATTCCCTTTAAATAAATTAATTATTCCTTACGTCTCATTTTATGGGGCATCATTTCAGTATATCAAAATTTAAGAAGGAACAACGACTCTTGAAATATGTGATTTATAATAAGTCTTAGCTCGATATGTGTATGGTTGTAAATTATTTTGTAAAAGATTAATTCTTGAAAGGTAGTATTTTTTTTTTTAGGATGTATTAAAAATGAGATAAGTGTGTCACGTAAAATGAGACGGGAGGGTGTATTAAATCTTTCTTTGGAAGCAGAACTATTAAAAGTCTTTTGCTTCAATCTTTTGAATGATTAAAAAGTTAAAAGGAGGTGCTGTTATTCTTGCTATTGCTAAAGCCACCAACTGCTGTGCTATCAATTATTCTATCTTAATCTGTAAGTTTAATAATCTTTCACTCATTATTTCTTATATAAAGATGATTGATCTGTTAATTAATTATGTTGTTTTATAGTATTTGAGTAAAAGGGGTTCTTGAATTTTATTAGTTTTGCTGAAATTCAGTGTTTTTTCTTTTTGATTGGTACTTTTGCATTTCTTGAATTTTCTAAGAAGTAGTGGCTTTTCCTAAAAAGGAAAAAAAAAGGAAAGAGTAAAGCTTTCCCTATTTCATGTGTCTGAATTTGTTTTTTGTTTGGGATTTGTATGATTGCTAGACATGAAGATTACATTTTTGCTTGGTGGATAGAGTTACGTGGTATCTTTTGTTGCTGGTGGGAGGTGACAGGTATTTCGTGGATTTAGTCGAGGTGAACTTGAAGATTGTGTTTTTTGTTTGGTGGATAGAATTACGTGGTATCTATTGGTATCTATTGCTGGTGGGAGGTGGAAGGTGTGTTCCTTGGATTTAGTCGAGGTGGACTCGAAGATTGTGTTTTTTGCTTGGTGGATAGAGTTATTTGGTATCTGTTGCTGGTGAGAGGTGGTAGATATCACGTGGATTTAGTCGACGTGGACTTGAAGATTACCTCTTTTGGTTGGTGGATAGAGTTACTTGATATCTGTTGCTGGTGGGATGCCGGTGGGAGGTGACGGGTATCCTGTGGATTTAGTCGAGGTGCACGAAAGTTGGCCCAAACACTTTTGATCAACTGGTTTTATGAATGAAACCAGGTGTTATAATGGGGTACTTGTATGTTGTTTTCCCTGAGAATTAGTAGTTTTAGTTGAGCAGCTCTAGGGATTCTGTCATTTTTCTTGTTTTTGTGGGGGGTTGTTGACGTCGCTGATAGACACAAAGATGCAAAGAGTAAGGGTATCATCACATCAAGCTCCCGTGCAAAGGCTGGGAGATTCACAAATGACGTTGTCGCCAAAGTTCAGGTTAGCTGCAAAGCAATCTGACATATTTGATCCATCATTTGAGTTAGAAATGTGGCGAAAGGGAGAACCACTAATTCCGGGACTTCCAGATGATGTTGCTCTCAATTGCCTCCTTAGGATACCCGTTGATAACCACATGAACTGCCGGGTTGTCTGTAAGCGATGGTATTCACTTTTTGGCACTAAAGATAGATTCTTTTGTCGAAGGAAAGAGCTTGGATTTCATGATCCTTGGGTTTTTGTATTTGCGTTCCATAAAAGTAGTGGGAAAATACAGTGGAAAGTTTTCGATCTAAAAAACTTTTCTTGGCATAGTATCCCTGCGATGCCGTGCAAGGAGAAAGTGTGCCCTCATGGATTCAGGTGTATCTGCTTTCCGCATGAGGGTGTTCTCTATGTTTGCGGTGGGGTAGTCTCTGATGTTGATTGCCCCCTTAATTTGGTGGTTAAATATGAAGTCCGGAGAAATCGTTGGACTGTTATGAAGAAGATGATCACAGCTAGGTCCTTTTTTGCCAGTGGAGTTATCGATGGGATGATTTACGTTGCTGGAGGGAACAGCACGCATCTTTTTGAGCTGGACTCCGCTGAAGTCTTGGATCCTAATAAAGGGATTTGGTGTCCTGTTGCAAATATGGGAACGAATATGGCCTCGTATGATTCTGCTGTTCTTAATGGAAAGCTTTTAGTAACAGAAGGCTGGTTTTGGCCATTTTACGTTGTGCCAAGGGGCCAAATTTATGACCCTCAAACGGATAATTGGGAGAACATGGCTTCTGGACTTCGAGAAGGTTGGACTGGTTCTAGCGTAGTGCTATATGGGCGATTGTTTGTAGTTTCGGAACACGAACGCACAAGACTTAAGGTTTATGATCCGGAAACTGATTCCTGGGACACTGTTGAAGGACTTCCACTGCCAGAGCAGATATGTAAACCTTTCTCTGTGGATTGCTGTGACAACCGGATTGTTGTCGTAGGTCGAAATCTTCATGTTGCTGTAGGACATATCAAGAGCCTGCCCCATCCATCTAGCAAACGCTGCGTATTCGCTGTTAACTGGCAAGTGGTAGATGCTCCTGAATCACTCTCCGACTTCACGCCATCTAGTGCACAGGTTCTATTTGCTTAGTTTCCTAGTTTTCTTTGCAATTACACAGGATTGCCAAAACTGTCTGTGGAATACCTTGTGTTTTTGTATTTCCATCAACGGTCAAGTACTTTCTTGTCGGTTTTCCTCAGTTTCTACTGTATTAATTAGCTCTAATATAGAAAAAAAAATCCTTCACCATTTGGCTCTCTTGATTCTTATAATGTACTTCTTGATTAATGCTATTTGATATCTTGTATATTTATGTTTGCGAGGATGATATGATATTTAAAGCACAAGGTCATTCAATCCCTAACATCTGATCACATCTTCCACAACATATTTTCTCACATGGCCAATTTCATGTTGCACTTTCAATTCAGATATTGATATCGACATTAAGAGCCAAGGTCATGACGAAGCAATTGAAATGAACATATACAAGGAATATAATCTATTATACGGATATATTAAGTGGCAGAAATGTTTGCACAACTTTTATAAATTACAAAGAACACAAATTTCTGCATATCTGACCAATATATACACAATATTTCCTGTCAATATAAATGCAGAAACTGGAATCTAATCATTTGCCGAACACAAAAGTGATTACTGACGAACTGAATAAAGAGTTCATATTGTAGGCAACTTGTGATCTCTCTTGGAAACTATTGTCTTAATAATGTGGCAGCATTTTCTGAAAGTATCATCTATTTAGTGAACTCCAAAAATCATTCTGCACTCTCTGTGAACTAAATGAGATGCTCCCTCTTCGGTAATCGCATCTGCATGATAAATTTATATAATGAATATATATATATGTTAAATTAACAATGTCAAACTATATCAAAATATATGGCCAAACCTTGGATTTTACAGTTCTCCATCCTCCAAGGTTCTGCTGGTGAGGAGTATATGTGAAACTCTCGATGGAATTAAGGCCTCTATCGAAGCTTGAATTGTTGGATGGAGATAATTCCTAAATTTGAGTTCGTAAAGGCAAGTAGCAACATCAGTAAGAGAAAAGGAAACAAAAAGGCACAAATTTAACAGGATAAAAAAATCTAGTGAAGCACTGAAACTTATGGTGTTGCTTCATTTGTCAGAAAACACCAAGAAGTAGTGTATCACCACACTAAACTTTTGGGTTTGAGTCATTGATCGTGAAGCACCATGTTGGCAGTGGATAATCCCCTAGAAACTCTCCCGCTATCTTACATGTTTCATCACTCATTAGCCTAGTGTTTGGATTTAAGTTATTTTCTTGGTTGCTTAAGCAGCAAATAGTCAAACATTTGTCTGTTTAGAGCTTATATCCAGCCTAGAACAATAAGTTAACTGGCAGTTACAGAATCAAGTGCCATGGGCAGGATGAATTCCAGTTAAGACCGGATCACATAATGTATATGCTGCGTAAGATCTTTAAGGACATCACAGTAATGGATCGTAACAAAATTCGGATGATGGAAAACTCTGATGGTTTATTTACAGGTACTCTGTTGGTTGGACTAATCACCTTACGTTAGAGGACATATTCTGATATCAGGCTTAAGAGGTTAATGATTCAGGATTATATTAGCTCACAGGCACACATCATGTATTAGCCATTGATCTGTATGACAACTATCTAAGTCATGCTTCACATGCATATGAAATGTCGGCACTACAATTTCACACATTCTAGGTTGTCCCCAAGGAATGAGCAAAGCACTGACTGACCTTTCTTGATGATTCAGGCCCCTTTATCACCAAGCTATCACAATAAAGCAGCACCTAAACAGTAAATAATTCTAGGTGAAAATGGTAAATATCTTAACGAGAAAATGTTCAATTTTTTAGGATAAAAACTGATCCAGTAAGAAACTTGCAACAAGTACTGTAGTGGTGGAAGATTAGTACCTTGTTCAATAACGTGACATTAGATGCATCAGAAGCCATGACCTGTACTCCAAGACAATGTCTGGAATTTACACAAAAGCGGCAGAAAATAGTTTTGAAAACACAGCCATCTTCTTCGCACCAAATCCCCTGAACAGATGAATTATCACTGGCTCTTTCATAGATGCATTGATCAACAGACGAAAAGTTAGCTATGAGAATAGGTATACTATGTCTGCTCGGATCAGGGGTTTCTGGTTGACCATTCCAAAGAGATTTTAAGTGAGTTTTTGTTGACGATGTTCGTGAGCACATAACAAATGAATTATTCTCAGGACGCCCCAGTGGATTTTTGCAAAGTGAGCAAAATATCTGAAGTCGTTCATGCATAGCAAGTTTAGACTGCACAACTGATGTCTCACAGTTATTCAGGACTGGTAACATAGGAAATTTGGACTTCTTCAGTTCCTTGTCTAACTGAATAAATCTGGAACCAGAATCAATCATCTGGTTTGCATCCTTAACCTTCCTTGATCCACATGTAGAACTATCATGCATAGGAGTCTTGGCCATCTGAGTATCAAATTCTTCTGCATGGAGATGAGCTATGGATGATAAATCCAAGCGTTTCATCCTTTTCCCCACGTGAGAATTGACGCTCGAGTTAGTTGACGATTCAACATCCAATGATATCATGTTTGGTTTTGTATAAGCATCTTTCTGAGGAGTAATCATCAAATAGGGAGATTTACAACCAAACTCAGTATTTTGTTGAGTTGTAGGATGATTTGCCAAGTGGTCTGAAAGGTCACTGGATGCTTGAATAATGGTGGAGGAAGAATATTCATCCTTGGAGAAGGATTGAGGACTAGAAATGTGAATAATATCATCAGTAGCAGGAGTTTCATTTACAATTGTTAATTGAGGGTCAGCAGCGTGTGTAACTGTCAGTGGATCTCCAGACAACCTGCAAACCAGAAATTCAGTTCCCAAATAAAATAACAATGCAAAAGTAAACGCCCAGCGTGCTCAAGATGCAGATTTTTTGTATTGAATCAAAGAAATGAGGGTCGCAGACATAACAAATTAAAGATTCATGTTTTACCTAGATGAAAATTCTGAATCACATTCCAAATCAATGTGACCTCTGTGACCATCAGAATCCTCGTCATCACTTAACATCAAACGAGGGGCATCATTTCTCATTTTAGTGGAGGATGTATTATACATGGTATCAATACATGAAGATTGACATAGAAGACGGGCTTTTTGACCAATCAATGCACCATTTTCTTCTTCCTTAAGCCCTTTCACATCAGAAGTGCTCAACTTCTGATTTTTCTGCCTGGTTCTTTTACTCTTAGTAACAAAAGCATTTTCTTCAACATCAATAACAGAACTTTGTAAGGAACTGGCTGCATTGCCAACCCGCTCCTGTTTAAAGTTAAAAAAAATAAATTAAACTAATAACTTAGAAGAGAATATTAGGAAAACCTCAACAAAGACAATGCTGATAAAGAGAATAATAGCTGCCATGATAATTAAAGGTTGTCAGAGTACTTTATCTTTGAAAAAGGATTTCAGTTCTTCCATTGACTTGTCAAAACTGCTGAAGTGTCTTATTGAGTTCCGCAACCACTTTGAAATATAAGCTCTATTCCTTGCCTCACAGAAACGCTCATCTACATGCAAGAAGATGAAATATATTGGATGTAGAGATAATTGATATAAGCAAGGACAACAAATGATTGTATAATAAGTAGAAATCCCTATAATTGAAAATCAAATCTTTATCCCTGTATAATGAATTCTCTTGAACCTGTACTTCTCAACTTGCACCAGCTAAATAAGATATTTCTCTCTTTTTTTTAAGAGTACCAAAGTAAAAGAAGATCTGAATATTTAGATCCTTACTCCACCTAAAATGTTTGGTCCAAGTGTTTGGTTGCACTACAACAATCTATCTACACACTTGCACACCAAGGACTCCTTGCTCATCTGTCTAGCTCTCACAAAGCAAGTATCCCCTCAATCTTGAAGAAGATGAAGATGGTTGGCTTCTAACAGTGGACAAACCTTTAGACCCTACCTTAGTTTCAAGTTTCAGAACAGCAGTTACCTTCTTGGTAAGCTAACACACAACAACCAGTACACAGTTCAATAAGTCCATTGCTGTTAGCAAGACCAGCCAATTCTTTGTGGGATTCTCGTGATGGTCATGGGAATGCAATCATCCACATGCTATGGTTCAATGCTGGTAGTCTAGGCTAATATATCCAATATAAGGAGCGAGGAGATATTGGTGGTAATGGTTAACCTAACGCGAATTGGGCCAAGTTCTCATCAAAGAGAGATTCACACCCAGTCTGCACTGATTGGAGGAAATTTAATCTCTTAATTTTTTTTTTTTTAAAAAAAGATCAATTTCTAGGTGGAACACATAGGCCTAGTTTGCTATATATAGGGCGATTTTGAGCTTATGCGTTTGAACTAGTTACTTGAAGAGTTGGAAGTTCGGAAAGTCATAATGATTTGCAATAGCCAAAGGTATGACGCATGTCACTTCTAACTCAATGTTCTATGAGAGGATCAAGAACATCAAAATTAGTGTCACTAGGTCAGAAAGTAGACTCCTAATCTGTCTCCACTAAATTTTGTTAGTTCAAAAAATTAATTGGTGAATATGTGCACTAAAGAACTCACGGACCAAATTGCAATTAAATTTTTTTGTCAAATTCGGGGCACATGATCTATATGCTCCACAAAGAAAGACTTACACTTGGGTCCCAAGAGATGTAGATATTAGGTGTTGTAGATGCATAAAGGTTGCAGAGGTTAAGGGGGCTATTCGCAAGATGAAGTGAGGAAAAGCGACCGACCCAAACAAGATCCCGGTTAATTTTTGGAAGCAAGCAGGCAAGGCAAGAAGTATGGAGTGGTTGATTGGGTTGTTTAGTGTCATAGTTAAGATAGCTAAAATTTCAAAGGAATGGAGGTGGAATTCCATTCTACAAGAATAAGATCCAGAACTACAATAACTATAGAGGTATCAATAAGGAACCCTGCAGTTTTCTTCTCTTCTAGTAACCGAAACTCCAATATAAGGAGCTCTATTTATGAGCATACTCACCAACTTAGCAAGGAAAAAATCTATGTTCTTTTTCTCTTTTACGCAATCAAAGAAGGAGTAATATGAGTACCTAAAAAGATCACAGCTCCATAGTCAAATCTATGGCGAATGCAACGACCTACAAAGCAAAAAAGCAATTATATCACAACCAATATATTTAACATTACTAATCATACAACAAAGATAAACTTTGATGGGAAATCTTTAATAACTAAGATACATATGACTACTGAGGGCTGGAAATGGATGCAAGGGAATAGGCATTATTGAACGCAATTTCTCTGAATTTCAGGTGATAACTAAGTGAAATCTCTCTTGTAAAAACTCTAGAATATGATGCTCCAAACTTGTCAACGTTCATTCACTTTATTTTGATCCATACTTGTGTATCCCATATGTAGTGTTCTAACATTTTACAAATACACTGCACACGTTAGTTGCTGCTTGAAGCTATATGCATGACTTTATATGAGATCACTCTTGACTTAAATGAGTAACTCAAGTAAGTTGTCTTTCCATTGCAAAAAATATAATTTGTCTCTCAACACAGGGATGTTTAGAAAGTTACCAGAGGCATTGCGTACCTGTAGCTTGGTTAAGAGCTCTGAAGGCTTGATTACAATACCACTCACTCCCACTCAGAAGATTTTTGGATGACTTATAAGTATTGTTGAACTTCTTCTTAAGATCAACTTTAACATCATTTCTGATGGACAATGAGCTCCATATTAGTCACTGAAACATAAATGAATCAATAGAAATTCACATGAAGAAAGATTTCTTACATGTTTGGAAAGGGAATGCCCACGACTATCTGATTTCAGTTAAGAAAATATTCAGTTAAGAAAATAATCACAACGATCAAAAACTATAGATCTATAAGTCCATGCAAATATATTTGCAATATGAAAATGAATTGCCACCTATAAACTATGGAACTATTAGTTGATGCAAATATACTTGCTAAATAAAAACGAATTGCCACCTACAAAGTTTCACATAAGAATATCAGGATTTGCTTCCTCAATTTCTGCCACCCTTTATCAGATTCCAGGAAGACAAATAGTAACATAATTCAAAGAAAGAAAAAAGGATACAACTACACGAGCCTTCTCGTCAGAAAAGTCTATGCCTTCAGAAACCTGCATAAACCACTTGCATACTCAGATATCCAATCTTTTCAAGCTTTAATAGTCTAACAGAAAAAAGTAAGTGGTCAATGTTTCATACTCTTTGCTTTCCAATAGATAGATTTTGAAACTAATTAACTATGCATGACACAAAGTGCATAATAGCTTATTCATAAATAAAAAAAGCAACTAATAATAACATCCTGACTTGATTCTGCTGCAAAAGCACTATATTATCACAGACAATGGACTCTTTGGTGAAGTATCTAGACAAGTCAAGTTGACATGAATCGTAAAGTCCTTTTTACTGCATTTCTACGAAGTATTCTTTCCAAAGCTACATGTTTATAATACCAGATTAATTTAGAAAAACACAGCTCTAATAACGCAAACCATAAGATTGTAAGTTGAACATTGTAATTAGGCAATTACAAATTGCAACAACTTGGCACATAGAAGAGCAGGATTGGTTGTGATCATTTCAATGTTGCCCGAACAGTGTAGTAGGACTGAACTTCCACAAGATAGTCATTTGTTATGATTCAAATACTAGAAAAATCATACAACCTGAAAGGTGGAATTAACCCTGAGGTACCTTTCCTCGACAAACAGCAAGAAAAGCAGCTCCCTTTTTCTTGTTTTCATCTGAAACTTCATGTGGAGTACTGTCATTAAGAGCTGACCCTTTTGCCTTTTTCTTTCTTCCCATCACTGGTTTCTTCCGTTGGTTAATAGAACTGTAGTAACCATTCAAAACTGATTTAAATTCTTCTTGACCCCCTCTTGGCTCTAAACGAAAACAAAGCCATAAAAAGAAAGAATTAATTGCACCAATAAAGATCAACAATTGACAAGCATGATCAATTTTCAATGCATCAAACGGAAAAGCATGCAATGAATAGTCTGGATAATCTTTAATTTTTTGCTGCCTATTTATGGGCAAACATCTCATTAATGTTCAAAGAATGGACATAATGTTTCTTACCAACGAAAATGGGCTTTCGAGCATTAAGTTGGTTCCATTGACCTGTTTCTTTCCACCGACTTCTTAGTTTCTCCATCAACTTATAGCTAGGAAAAAATACTAAACAACCGCCTGGAACAATCTTGCATATTTCCTCTAAAGATGTGCCAAGTGCATCCTTCACAAAGAATGTTGCAACGTTAGACAAGGAGGGAAGTACATATGGATAAATGAAAACTTAGCATAAATATTGCATAATACCTGGAAAGCATATGAATCAGCTGTTTTGAAACTTGCATTCAACGGATAATTTCTAGGTCCTCTCGAGATTACAGCAGCCCATAACTGCAATTCATGGACTGGCGTTGAGTTCATCTGTAAATTAAAATCTGATAGATCCCAAAACAATGACAAATGTTAAAATACCTGTGATTCAACGTCTATAACATGTGGAGCTTCCAGAGAAGTACCAAAAGTAACACCAAGTTCAGAGGAAAATGAGTCCATTGGTGATAGAGTCCTGTAATAAAAGAAGTAATGATGCACAACAGCAAAGAAGAAGCTGGAACTTCAACAGCAGATTTTCGAAATTGTCATTCGGAGGTATCACAAGTACAAGGGCGGCAGAAGGAAAAAATAAGGAAGTCCAAGGATAGATCATAAACAAGCAAACAGAGACAATGCTACATATTCATTAAACTGAACCATACACCATTGACTTGAAAGTTTTGCTCAACAAGTTATTACATTTGCTTCAAATTGGATCCAAGGGAAAAGGGATTAACTAAACTCTTTCAATACACCACCAAAAATTAATGCTTGAACGAAGTAGCCATGGACTGTATTTTATTGCACATACCCTGAAGTTAGAATCACTGATAGACAAGAATCAGCAATTTCTCTGAACACAACGGCTGGATTTAAGCACCAGAGACTAAAAGTTTGTGTCCAGCTACCAACAGCAGTTCCTGCACATTCATAGAGAAATAGTAGCATAAACAAATCAACTATCAAGAAATGAATTAGATTCTCTAGCCCAAGGACGAGAACATTATGACTACATTTGGTAGAATTTTATCAGTGTTGTTCGCCATGTCACAAGCAAATAAAAAACATCCTTTTCTCTTCCCCTTTCTAATTTATTTTTTTGCATGGTGGATGAGGCTTGAGGTGCTTCAAATTCTATATGCACGTCTAAAGCATAAGTTTATCTGATTTTTCTTATCATGTTCCAAGGATGGAGTTAAAGGGCTTCACCTCCTTAACTGAACAGAGCCAGAACAAAACAGAACAGAAACACCAAGTAACTCTACTTGTTTTAGTGATCAAGAAAGTTTTCAATAAACCCTCAAATCCTTTATGACCTGCAAAGCGTTTGGAACACCGAGTCCTTTTGAAGAAAGAACACTTTAACGCACTTATTACAAAAACCTATAATTGCAGGCAAAGCATTTCTTGTTACAATTCATAACGAATATCTGTAGCCGACATTGATTAATTTTGTCACAAAATACGTTAAATGATAGATGCAACTTAGTCTAATAAGATCAAATGGCGACCTTGTATACCTGAAGACGAGAACAAAAACCAGTATCTTCCTTACAAATACAGTACTTACCAGGAAGCTTCTTGACATAGTGTTGTAAAGCTAGCTGATAATTACACACATGAAGCCCATCTCCCGAGAAGAAGTAATTAAGTGAGGAGAATAGTCCTGAATAATACTCATAATTGTCAATAGATATATAAAGTTCCTTTAAAAGAGAAGTGTGGCATTTAGAATTAGAACTAAGGTGCAGTACCTTCTAATACAGATGCTGCCATGCCACTCAAATAATCTGTCCCTGGCTCGGCTTCAGAAGCAGCTCTGATAGCCTTCAGGGAAAGAAAAGATGATAAGAGATTAGGGTGAGAGAGCAAGAGCAATGATTAGGATAATTATGCACGTCCTGGTATACCACTCAAAATGGACCTTGGGCCTAACTCAATATTAAAATCAACCCGTGGATGATTTCCAAGACCATATAAGGAGGCCACAACCCATTTTCTCAACCAATGTGGGACATAACACCCCGCACACTCAGGACTAGTCAGTTGGAGCATGGATAATATAACACAAGGACTCAGCATTGAGAATCATAGCAACAGGGATAGATGGGTCTTAGCTCTGGTACAACGTGAAGAACTACATCTTGACCCTGACTCAACCTCAAAGCTAGTTCAGTGGGGGGGTGGGGGTTGGGGGGTTGCTCAAGACCAAATAAGGTCACAACCCACTCCCTCAACCACAACATAGGATTTTAACAACCACTCATTCACAGTCAAATTAAAATTAAACAGAACAACATCAGCAAGAATTTACCTTGGAGGCACATTCCTGTAAAATGGGAAAGCACTGCTTTGTCACATTGGCTTCTTGCAGCTCTTTCAAGGCCTTGTCACCAGTCCAACTACAAATTAAGTTGAAGCAAATGAGATATATAAACATATATATGTAGTGCTCAAAGTACTATACACACACAACATGCACAGGAAGATCAGGAAAACTAGTTACAAGTAGAAGCATTATTGCCTGGACTAGTGTTTGAGCGCGTAACACCTTGAGTTAGAGACTTAAAAGTTAAAAAATTATTTGAATAGCTTTCATCTTGTTTGAGAATCGAATTAGATCTAATTTGTAGTTGAGCAGTAGAAGTTTTAGTACTTCTCTTCCACATATACAAATATGGTTGAAGATGAACTTGAAGGCTATTACACCATATACAATTCTGATTTATGATTCAGCTTCAGCAGCTCTATGTTTAAGAACGCCAAAACCTAAGAGCTTTTGTATACACTGAACAATTAGGATATTTGGTGTACCCATGCCAAACACTTAAAACAATGTCCTATAACATGACATAACCAAAGTCAGGAAAGAGATGAAAATCTAGCAATGCCTTCTAACTCACCATGAGGAGTAGTGTTGGAAGTCATGCCTTTCTAAAGTATTTTTCTTCCTAGCAATCCAACTCCTTATGTCCTGCAAAACCATGAATACACAAACTGGTGGAAAAGCTCTATAAGTTGTCAACAGAACTTCAAATTTCCAGTAATTACCTGTGTCATATCCGCCAAAGGTTGGTAAGTCATTGCATCAGACCGTATGAGTTGCTCCAGTTCCATTTGCAACTCTTCCAGAAAACAAGAAGTGATAAGAGATGAACTCAAATAGAAGATGCACAATGTTCTTTCAATTAGGCCCAGAGAAAAGATTAATAAAAGGCATGAAGAAAAGCTAGTCTGTGCTTACGAAGCAAAATATCCTCCTCAACATCAACACTACCAGCATCACGACAAATGTCTTCTATATTGCTGCAGATAGCACACCAACCAAAACAATATATAAAAAAAGTCAAAACAATGATATATGTAGATAGACTTCATTTTAATTTACGATACATGCATTTTTCAATACTTGTCATGAAGCATTCTCTCTTTTTTCTGACGCTTAATTTTTTTTAGGCATACTGTCTCAAAATAATTCTCTTATTTCACTTCCGGTTGATAAAAATAATCAATAAGTAAAAGTTTTAACATTTTTCTTCGTCACTTTGAACTGAAGAGACCAATACCTGAAGTTTATTTTCAAAAGAAGAAACATTGCGCAACTTTGGAAATTTGATCAAACTGAATATAATTGATAAGAAAACAGATCTATCAACTTGGATTAAAAGGAGTATTAGTTGTAGTAGATGTACAAAATAACTATTCCCTAGACCTAAAGATGAATTAATATAGTTTTCCATTTCAGAGCAGGCAAAATTCCATGGCCATACACAAGGGTTTATATCTATACATACTGGGCTTCATCAAGAATAATGATGGCTCCTGTTATATTTACTTCCATTGCTCTTCTAACAACTGGATTGATGATATAACTGTATGGACAGAACACTAACTCCGCATCATCAGCCATGGAACGTGCTGCAAAGTATGAACAACCTGAAAATTGAATAATAACTTGTTGATAAGTTCACTGCTTGCATAAAAAATAACGGGAAAACTTTATAGAGACTGTTACCTTTAACGATTTGTCCAACTTTAACAAGATCTTCAATATCATGAACCTCGTGGCACCCTCCTTTCTGAATGGATGGATGACCTTTGACTTTATGAACATTTCTGTTCAGAAAATAGATGATTAGCATCTCAATTTTCAATCTAAAGGATAGATGATATAAACAGTTGAAAGTTAAACTAACTTGAATTCTGAGCATCCAGCCTCCCGATCCTTTAATAACAACTTGCTGCAATTTCAGCCATAACATTATAAAATTGAACAAAAGAAAATAGGAAAGTATATTTTGTAAGAACATATGAAAAATCACCATTTCTCATCAATGTTGTCTTCACCTCGTACATTCACATTTGTACAGTAGTGTTTTCGTGAAGCCTGAAAGAAGATGAACAACAAACAAACAAGTAAACTCACAAGCTGAAAGAAACACACAGCAACAACAGCTAAGCCCCAATACCTATTTCTCTAACATCACGTCATATCTTTAGCTAATTTTGTATTGATTCTAAGGATTTGAAGGTCTTTCAAGACAACTTACTTCCTCATTATTCTAGGTCTAACACTTCCACTCACCATAGCTTCGCACCAATGAACTAGGGCATTTGTAGGTCGACGCAGGAAAAGACTGAACCATCCGAAGCGACCTTCTAGCCGAATATGATCTCTCCAACACTCATTTTCTGGAGATGTTGCAGTTTAAAGGCCAAATATTTACTACCATATAACATCAGGAAGCAAGAAGATCCAAAATCTACAATGATGAACTGGCTAGTTTGCCCAAAAATGTTTAGTTCTAAGGATTCCCTCTCTTGTAGGAGATAACTGATTCAACATTTAGCAAGTAGAAAGGCATTTTCAACAAAATACAGAGGTAGCTCTAAATCATAATATTTTGTAAACTACATCATATATGATATACCACATTGTTTGTTGTGAAATTATAGATAGAAAATGGAAGATAAAATGCTCAATTGTAATCAGACAATTTGACGATGCTCAACAACGACATGATTGATATTATTAGACCGTTCCAGATTGTGCAATCCTGAATCTCTTAGCACATAAGGCTACTTTTTGGAATTGAGTTACATTCAAGGATCATTTTCTTATAATGGTATTAGAGATGGACCTACCCCTATAATGTTGGATACCATATTATGTTATCCACAACTCAAATGCATGAAAAAGGGCACCCTATGTAGAGGATTATGGTGTGAGAATGACCTGATAGAGCTCAAACCCATGATCTATTTCGTCGAGATGATAAAGTTGCAATCACAATTAACAACTTTGTATATTACAATTTCGAAGGAATCATCAAGTACTTGTGCTTAAAACATTGCAAATAGAAGTCTAACTCCATCAGATTCATTATACAATATATGATGGCCATGGGCAATTTTTTTATGACCAGGATATCAGTATGTGGCCAACCTTTAGGACCGACCGCAACCTTTGAACTCGGGGAAGATGTACCTGCCACACTACTCGGGGCTTGAACATGTAACCTACGTTATAAGTCCCTCAACTTTTGCCCTTTGAACTAAATCTTGGTGGCTAAATGATAGCCATGGGCATTTAGGTGCAGTGTAAGTTTGATTACATGAAAACGCATCACCACACATACCCAATGTAATCCCACAAGCGGCGTCTAGGGAGAGTAGCGTACGCAAACCTTACTCTTACCTCGTAAAGATAGAGGTTGTTTTTAATAGATCCCTGGCTTAAAGAAAGCAATTCCAAACAGTTTGAAAAACGGAATACAAAAATAGGAACAAGAACAACAACGAAGCAATGTAAAATGGAGTGCACTTCACAATAACAAAATAATGTGATAATCGAAGCGCAAAAACCACACAGGTGATTACATGAAGACAAAAATTGGAAAAGAATATAATAACTTATTGAAAGGAAACATGCAACCTACCAGTATAGCCATTGGCACCCGATAATTTGTCTTATTGTATTCTCGAACCACTTGAGAAAGTTGTGAATGTGTCCTCCTAAGAGTCATAATGATCCAAGCACACAATTATGATAGGCCACATGATCAACATATGAAATTATAATGTGGGTAATGCCAAGGACATTAAAACATATGCTAGTAGCATGGATAGGCGTGGGAAAAGTCAAGTAACACACTGCAGTACACAAATTGAAGAATGGATATTTATACCTAGCTCTTTTTTGTGCAAGCAAAACATACAAGTATGTGGTTTGAATGTTCATATCCTCCTTGGAGATGCAATGCTTTGTGAAGCTTTTTGAAACACCTACTTGCTGCTAGTGTGTGTGACAGATACTTTACATTTGAAAAAAGAGAAAAGAGATAACCTGATTTTTAATACACAAATTCCATTAATTCATCTGCCTAGAGTTTGCTGCTTCTTAAGAAGGTTTTAAATTCTCACCCTAATGCGTTGGTTTACAGCTTAGGATCTCTCTAGGCCTCTAAGGATTCAGTTTTATAAAGGATCCGGTAATATTGATCTATAAACCTTTTCAAAAATAGATCTTACGAGGCATAGAAGATGGTAGGCACAGCTTGTTTCTTTCTCATCCCATCACTTGCAGCAGGTGGTGCTGTATTCGGGTTCCCTGAAAATACAGAAAATGAATCATCGAGTAATTGATACCCTGCAAGTCTGCAACAGCTTAAATTCAGAAGCAGCCCATGGCCTTTGATATATAAGCCTTCACAGAGGCGACAATAAACTGAAAAAGGCTCTAGTTCATAACCCATAAACGAAAATTTTAGCTTGATACATAATCAGCTCCTTAAACTTATCGGAACATTCTATTTAAACATTTGAACTAATCCATATTTCAATTGAATACCTCAACTCCTAATAAAGTGTTCCAATTAGACACCTGCGGTTAAGATTTTGAAAAAAGTTGTGTGTTTAGGTAGTTAAGTTACAACAACAACAACATACCCAGTTTATTCCCACGAAGTGGGGTCTGGGGAGGGTGTTTAGGTAGTTAAGTTAACCACATAAAATATGTTCTTTACTTTAATTATATGTACTTGCCTCATTTTATAATCCAAGACTTTTAGTACTTGAGTTTAGTGCGTATAATTAAAGGAGATGACATATTTAATGCATTTAATTTAATTATCCAATTTGGATGGAAAGTGTCTAATTGGAAACAGTTTATTAATAGTCAAGGTGTTCAACTGAAATAGGGTCCAATCTGAGCATCCAAATGGAATGGCTGGCCATATATAAGCCTAAAATTTCACATTTTAATTGTCGATCATCATACAAGTCAGTAAACAACGTAAAAATGGAATTTTTTGGCTCTGCCACTGCACCTTAAACTCCTACATTTCAATTAATGATCAATCATACACCTCAACAAACATGGTAACGAAAAAATTAACTACCTGAAGGCTGTGTTTCAGGAATAAATCCAAAACCATGACCAATAGGATCTTCAAGGCTTGAATTTTGTTTAGTTATTTGAGTGAAAAAGATGAAAACCTTTTGGAGTTTTTCAAATTCCGAAAAACCACAAAATTCAACTTACGGACAAACATATTTTCCTGGATTTCAACTCCAGGAAAAAGTAACAAAATTGCACGGCCAAACGCCAGCTAAAACTTTTGGCTCCACCTCTACACTTTCAAGTTCTACATTTTAATTATTGATCAATCATACAGCTCAACAAACCTCGAAACGAAAAATGAACTATTTTTCCATTATTGATGTTTTTCAATTATTCCGGAATCATATGGCCAAACGTGCTTTCTAGAGTTCAATTCCGGAAAAAAAAGGTAAACATCCTACATTTCAATTAACGATCAATCATACAACTCAACAAACATCGAAACGAAAAAATGAACTACATTTACATTATTGATGTTTTTCAATTATAAACGTGTTTTTCAACTTTGGAAAAAAAGGTAAACATCGTAAATTTCAATTAATGATCAATCACACAACTCAACAAACATCGAAACGAAAAATGAACTACATTTCCATTATTGATGTTTTCCAATTATAAACGTGTTTTCTAAAGTTCAACTCCGGAGAAAATGGTAAACATCATACATTTCAATTAATGATCAATCATACAACTCAACAAACATCGAAACGAAAAATGAACTTCATTTCCATTAGTGATGTTTTTCAATTATTCCGGAATTTTATGGCCGAACGTGTTTTCTAGAGTTCAGCTCCGGAAAAAAAAAGGTAAACATGATACATTTCAATTAATAATCACTAATACAATTCAACAAACATCGAAACGAAAAATGAACTACACTTCCACTATTGATGTTATTCAATTATAAACGTGTTTTCTAGAGTTCAACACCGGAAAAATGGTAAATAGCATACATTCCAATTAATGATCAATCACACAACTCAACAAACATCGAAATCAAAAATGAACCACAGTTCCATTATTGATATTTTCAATTATAAACGTGTTTTCTAGAGTTCAACACCGGAAAAAATGGTAAACACCATACATTTCAATTAATGATCAATCACACAACTCAACAAACATCGTAACGAAAAATGAACTACCTGAAGGCTGCGTTTCAGGAATAAATCCACCACCATGACCAATAGGATCATTTAGAGCTTGAGGATCAGGTTTCGAATGAACAAAATTCGAATAAATATTCTTCGACTTGAAATTCTGTTGCCAAGCTAGAGCCGAACAAAGAAGAGACAATGATTTTCCGGTACCGGTAGGCGATTCAAGCAGCGCGTGTGATTTACCTTCTCGTTGAGCTTTATCAAGTGTTGCAATGACTCGATTCATGAATGATAATTGTGTACCGTAAGGCTGGTAAGGAAAATCTACCGGAATGCCGCCGATATGGACTGTTTGTTTTGACGGTTTAGGGTTTTGCGACGGCGGTGGTGGCGGCGGTCGTTTTGAATTCTTCATTGTTGGTGGTGGAATTGGGATTTTGCGGTGGCGGAATTCTTTTTTGTGTATTTTGTGAGTGTTTTTTTTTTTGCTTTGGCGGGAATTATTTTTTCATTTTCATTATATTTGGCGGTGACTTCCCGATTACGCTTCCATTTTCATTTTCAAAATCAACTCGTCCAACCCGATCTAATTCGTTAAAATTTGGGTTGGTTATTGATAAGTCTTTATCAACTTAATTTATTTTAATTCAATTTATTGTGACCTATTAAAAATTAAATTGATATGTAAATCAAATTGTTTTTAAGAAATCTTGATAAAATATTTCTAAAATATTTTGTACTTAAAAATTATAAAAGAACAAGTAAAGTAATTAAAATTTAGTAAAAATTGGAAGAGGTGGGGTACGAACTGTTTTGACCCAACTCATTCGATCCAAATAAATTTGGGTCGGGTAAGGTCTTGACCCAACCCGTTCAATTGCCCCCGGCTTGGAAAAGCTATTTTGTTTCACTTTACAAGTTATCTAATAGTACTTGTTCAATTTGAAAAATCAGTGAATAATTGATCATCTTATGTCCATTTTATCCTTTTATTATTAAATACAAATTCATTATTAAACACATTTTTTAAAGCATTAAATCTACTGTATCTAAAAGGTAATATGGTAAATTATACCTATTAAGATCGTAATTTTGACTCAAAAAAATGTATCTCAAGTTGATAGTGGACAAATAAAGATGAACGAAAGAAGTATACTCAGTAAGTTTAATTTATGTGACATTTTTAGATTTCGAGATTCAAATAAAACCGTAATTTCTCATATATTGATTTAAATATTTTGAATTATCAATTCAAATATGTAAATTTTGTTTTTTAAAAAAAAGCTCAGAAAGTTCATGTCTGAATTCACAATTTGAATTGTGCTACACAAATTGGGACAAAAGAAATAACATTTAACCACTTTTTTACATGAAAAATAAAAGTGGTCTAAATAGTTTCTAACTAAAAAGTGGTCTAAAGAATTGACAAGTGAAACCCAAAATGTGTTATTTGGTCTTATAGGGGAGGTGTTCACACAACTTAGTTTGGTATGTATCAAAATAGTGAAACCCAAAATAGTGGTTTGCTCCTATGGACTTTGGACAATTTTCTCCTGGTAAGTTAACTTATAGAGTTGAGGTAGGTCGAGTGTCATATTTTCACATGATATTGATGTCAGGTCATCTCAGTTTGGTCTCCCAATCCACTGTCCAGTTGGGCGTGAGCATGAAGGGGTGTTGAAGTTGGTTAGAATACCAGATTAATTGGTTGGAAATGGACAAGTGGTTTTCTTATATAGACTTGGAGAATTCTCCCTCGTGATGAAATCAAGATGAAAGGACAAAGAAGATCATATTATTCTTAATAGCCATTCAAAAGTTTCAATGATGATACAGTGATAACTGATACCATTCATGTGCTTCAAAGTAGTAATAGTACACAAATAAAGTGTAAGGAGAATATAAACATCATAGATTAAGGGAAGAAATGATGAATTATTCAACAAACATGACTGCAGAAAAAGGAAATGGCTGGCTGGTTTTGAATCTTATCGATCGTTCCTAGCTCCCTTTTTTGTCATGAGCTGCATAATAGGTTTGGAAGGCTGATAGAACAAGACCAGCGACTTGCAAAGCGATGACAAAAAGTGCCGCCATGAATGCCAAAAAAGTCCAGGGGCTAGCAAAATGAGTGTTCTTCAACTCAGCAAACCATGCTTTTCGTCTGCTGCTGCACTGTTTCTGAATTTTGTATTTCACGTCAACAAAGGCATGTGGATTAGGCACCAAATTTACAGCTATCTCCTTGAAGAGGTTCGCTACTTCTTCATCAGTTCCAAAAAAGTTAAGAAGTATATCTTTTGATCTCAACTCCTTCACATCTTCAGCATTATCAATAAGTGAACGCATGAAGCAAATATAAGATGTAATTGCAAAGTCATCTGGCGTATCAAGACATGCTTCATACGCGACCAAGTTTAAAAACTCCGCCTTGGTAGAATCATCTATGGTTATACGTGGAAGTGTTAAATGAGCTGAACAATGAAATGAAGCGAACTTAATATCTGAAAGACGACGACTCTTTCCAGGCATGAAACAGATTCCTGCTCTCCGCAGCTCCATCGCTGAACGATAAGGGCACCACTCACCCCTTAGATAGCACCCACCTTCAGAGAAAGCATTCGGATCTATGAGATGTGTTTTTAATAGCTCGAGGAGATGAGCAGGAAGCCAATTTTTCATGCTTTCTTGTTTTGTAAAGGGAGGCCCTTCTTCTCCACAGATCTTGCCAAGAAAGCTCATAACTTTTTGAGTATCCCCAAATAAATCAAGAAAGAAATCCTTGATTCCTTGGATGACTCCGTGAGGTGGAGTAGGTTTTGTATGTGCACTTGAGATGAACTTTTTTATCATCCCCAGTCCTTCATTATTCTTGAACTTACAGTTCATTAGCACCTGCAAGACTTCAAACGGTAACTGATTCTCAAGTAAGAAAAGATCGCGACGAATGAAAGCTATATCATGGCTCTTCATTTTTAGCTCCTTATAATTGCCGGTGACAATGCAGTGAAAGTATTGGAGGATGAAGCATCCATCCAGGAGAATCATCTGCGCGAACTCCTCGTGGCTGTATTTTTTTATCAACTCATCATCATAACACTCCCTGACACTAGGCACAATGTTCTTGACCTTTTTGTAAAGCACATCGATGGACACTGAATTTGTTGAAAGCCATGGCAAGACCCCTTCGGGACTTTCTTTGATACAATCTTGATCAGCAAACTGAATCGCCAGTAGCTCCTTGCGCTTCTCCATAAGTTGAAGTTCTGGTTTGCCATGGTGAAATGGACCGATGGAAACCACAAGGGGCTCATAGCACCTTACGTTTGCTTCAATCTCGCGAAACTTTTCAGCGACCTTTTGAATTTTTGGCTTCTGCAATGAGCCAATGTCCCCTCTTCTCTTCTCCAATGATTTTATCCACTGTCTCTCATTTTCTCTGATTTCCTGAGAATTTGAGATTGAATCTTGTTGAATTATGATGCTGCTTTCATCAACAAAATTTTCATCGCCAATGCTCGTACCTTCTTCTCTCGTAACCATTGTTCCTTTAGAAGATTGTGTCCATCTTTTGAGAAACTTCCTCAAATTAAGGATCCAAATCTGAACTTGATAGTCAGTTATTAGCAAACTAGATACACGTTTTGGATCTCAATGAGAAAACAAAATAGAATAGGATCAGACAAAAAGAAACAGCGTCTTATTCTTTACCTACCTGCTAAGAAAGAGCAGACACAGTAAAGGAGAAAAAGGGGAAACATTCACAGTAAGCTTCCAACTTTTACTTTAATTCCTTAACTCTAAGAATTTTGTTTGCAGATTCCCCATGTCTAATAACTTAACTTCTTATGTATGAGTGTTCACACAACTTAGGTTGAATAATGTATTGGTGTCCCGCCAGCCTACACGCATCTCGACTAGTTCCATGTGGTAACTCTTACCTTCCACCAGCACATATTTCGAGTAATTCTGTTCACCGAAGCTTGGACAGATGACTTGGCTGGAAAGAGAAGAAGATGCTGGCTGCTTTTGGATCCTATTGTCACTAGTTGTCGTATTTTTGGACTGCATAATAGGTTTGGATACCTGATAGATAGAACTGTATCAGTCAATTGCAAAACCAATGACAAAGTTTGCCGCAATAAATGCCAAAGTAGACCAAGGGGTAGAAAAATGAGAATACATCCACTCAGTAATCCAGATTTTGACTTTGTTGTTGTAATGATTCTCAATTTTGTTTCTCACATCAACAAAGGCATGTGGATCGGGCACCAAATCTCTTGCTGTCTCATTGAATAGATCGGCCACTTCTTGATCACTTCCAAGAAAGTTAAGAAGTATACCTTTCGATCTCAGCTCCTTCACATCTTCAGCGTGATCAATAAGTGAATCCATGAAGCTAACATAAGATGTAACTCCAACTTGGTTGAATCGTCTATGGTTATAGGAGGAAGTGTTAAGAGAGCTGAGCAATGAAATGAAGTGAACTTAACCTTTGAAGACGATGACTCTTTCCAGGCCTGAGACGGATTCCTGCTTTCCACAGCTCCATGGTTGAACGGTACGAGCACTACTCACCCCTTAGATAGCATCCACCTTTTGAGAAAGCCTTCGGGTCTATGAGATGTGTTCTTAATAGCTTGAGGAGAACACATCTTTCTTAATAGCATCCGCCAATGAATCCATGACTTTGACGAGGAATTGCATGTGAACCCGATTTGAACTGTTTAAGCATCTTTATTCCTTCATCTTTTGCAAACTCATTATATCTCATTAATACCAGCAGGACTTCAAGTAGTAACTGATTTTCAAGTAAGGAAAATCACTTATGTCAGTAGCTCCTTGTACTTCTCCATGGTGAAATTGGCCGATAGCAACCACAGAGGGATCATAGCAGGTAATGTTCGATTCAATATCATCGATGCATTGTAGGAACCATCTGTATCTTTTGGCTTCTGTGACGAGCCAATGACAAGGTACACTCTGCTTATATTAGCAGAACTTAGCCACTGTCTTCTCATTTCCACTGATTTGAGTTTGAATCTTGATGGATTATAATGCTGCATTCATCTTAATTATCAGCAACATTTTCATTACCGATGCTCCCACCTTCTTCTCTGGTAACCATTATTCCTTTAGCAGATTGTTTGTCCATCTAATCTTGATAGTAATTGAAACACTGGATTGTTATTTTAATATCTTCTTTTACTTCAGGACAGGTGATTTGCAAACTCAGGTATTTGCACACCGGATATAGCTTTTGGCTCTCAGTACTAAAAAATAAAATAGAATAGAACTGGAAACTGTTCAAGATTATTTTCTTTTACCTGCTCGAGCCTCACTGTTACCTATCAACAAAACATTTCAAGTGCTAGACTCTAGATCTCAGAACCACAGGATATCTGTTTCATCGTTACATACGGGCTTTTGACTGGCCGCATTCACACTATGCACACAATAACTATTATGGATGAGATCAATTAGAAATAGGCATATAAGAATCACTTTGGAAAGTCAATATCATTAGATTGTTCAACAGAGATCGACTTGACAAGACTAATAGAAAAGGCGCTATAGTCTGTACTTTTTCTAAACATCATACAAGTAACATTATCTATTTGAGTTGTCCAGGGTACTTGCCAATAGTTTTGAGCATTGATTCTGCTTCTGTACATGCTACAGAAAATAATTACCTCACTCATTTAGTAGTAAAGTTCAAGTCCATATTAATAGTCTTTGGGAAGGACGATACATAAATAACGTGAAAACGATAGGTATCATATAGACTATAGAATCAAGTCTTGTATAGTCCGATAGCTGCAATTTTGTAATTTTTGTTCTGTACTTTGAATAAAAAAGAAAGTGATGATGCTCGTAGTGTAAGAAATGAAGAAACTCGCGTTGCATTTAGTGATCCTTGTCCTTGAAGATCCTAAGAAGAAGTTACGTAGTCTGAAGTATCGATCAATTAACTTTCACTTAAACACCAGATTCAAAGAGCCATCCAGAAGCCTAATCTCCTTTATATTAAAAATGTTCAAAATCTGCTTTGATATCAAATTTAGTTAACTACACATCCAAGAACTTAAACAATTAGAGATGGGGCATCTTGATTTATTTATTGGTAATCCTTGCCCTTTTTCCCTTTTTGTCACGATTAATGTTTCTTAGTAGACAGGTAAAGAATAAAACTAACTGATTTTTCTCTTTATCTAATCATATTCTATTTTATTTTTTCTTTTAAAAAATAAAGCTGAATGTGATCTGGTTAGAGATACCTGACTTAATAAGGAAGAAGAAATTAACTGGCCCAAAGTAAAGTTTAATATTAAACTTCAGTTTAAGTTTATATAAACATGTTCAAGAAATTTCAGTTACTATCAATCTTCTAAAGGAACAATGGTTACTAATGAAGAAGGTAGGAGCATCGGCATTAATGAAATATTTGTTGATGAATATCGTATAACGATTCATCAAGATTCAACCTCAAATTCTCAAGAAATCAGTGAAAACGAGAGACAGTGGCTACATACATTGGAGAAGAGAAGAGGGGACATTGGCTCAATGCAGAAGCCAAAAATTCAAAGGGTGCCAAAAATGCATCGCGAGATTGAAGCAAACGTAAGGTGCTATGAGCCCCTTGTGGTTTCCATCGGTCCATTTCACCATGGCAATCCAGAACTTCAACTTATGGAGAAGCGCAAGGAGGTACTGGCGATTCAGTTTGCTGATCAAGATTGTATCAAAGAAAGGCCCGAAGGGGTCTTGCCATGGCTTTCAACAAATTCAGTGTCCATCGATGTGCTTTACAAAAAGGTCAAGAACATTGTGCCTAGTGTCAGGGAGTGTTATGATGATGAGTTGATAAAAAAATACAGCCACGAGGAGTTCGCGCAGATGATTCTCCTGGATGGATGCTTCATCCTCCAATACTTTCACTGCATTGTCACCGGCAATTATAAGGAGCTAAAAATGAAGAGCCATGATATAGCTTTCATTCGTCGCGATCTTTTCTTACTTGAGAATCAGTTACCGTTTGAAGTCTTGCAGGTGCTAATGAACTGTAAGTTCAAGAATAATGAAGGACTGGGGATGATAAAAAAGTTCATCTCAAGTGCACATACAAAACCTACTCCACCTCACGGAGTCATCCAAGGAATCAAGGATTTCTTTCTTGATTTATTTGGGGATACTCAAAAAGTTATGAGCTTTCTTGGAAAGATCTGTGGAGAAGAAGGGCCTCCCTTTACAAAACAAGAAAGCATGAAAAATCGGCTTCCTGCTCATCTCCTCGAGCTATTAAAAACACATCTCATAGATCCGAATGCTTTCTCTGAAGGTGGGTGCTATCTAAGGGGTGAGTGGTGCTCTTATCGTTCAGCCATGGAGCTGCGGAGAGCAGGAATCCGTTTCAGGCCTGGAAAGAGTCGTCGTCTTTCAGAGGTTAAGTTCACTTCATTTCATTGCTCAGCTCTTTTAACACTTCCACCAATAACCGTAGATGACTCAACCAAGTCGGAATTTTTAAACTTGGTCGCGTATGAAGCATGTCCTGATACACCAGATGACTTTGGAATTACATCTTATCTTACCTTAATGGATTCACTTATCGATCACGCTGGAGATGTGAAGGAGTTGAGGTCAAAAGGTATACTTCTTAACTTTCTTGGAAGTGATCAAGAAGTGGCAGATCTATTCAATGAGATAGCAAGAGATTTGGTACCTAATCCACATGCCTATGTTGATGTGAAAGACAAAATTGAGAAACATTACTACAGCAAAAGCAAAATATGGATTGCTGAGTGGAAGAACACTCATTTTACTTCCCCATGGACTGTTTTAGCATTTATTGCAGCACTTTTTGTCATTGGTTTGGAAGTCACTAGTACATTCCTAGCAGGAATTCAGACCTATTATACAGCCCATCCAAAAGGGAGTTAGTAACGATCGGATTCCAAATCAAGCAATTCAATTTTTTTTGTGTGTTTTCTGCATGAATTCACGAGTGTCGTGTTTGTTAAATTCATAATTCCTTTTACCTTATTGCTGTGACATAGATCGATCTTTGTACTCCTTGTTTGTGAAGTCACTCAACTAGTATTTTGTTTTGTCTTTGATGTTTTACTTGTGTAAATTTATCTTACGGAAATCTTTGTTGGATTCATCATCTGTTTTTTAAGTTTTCTATGTCTTGGGTAGAGAGCGCTTTAGCCCCAAAAGTGAGACTTTCTCCGAATTGGTCGAGCCCAAAGCAGGTACCGGAGACTAGATAGGAAACCAAAAAAAAGAAACTCAGAAAATCATATTAACTCTATTCGATAATCATCAATACCTCAGACAAGAGAGGCACTAGAATGGTAGGTTACAGATTTACAATAAAGTGAAAACAAGAAATCAATTACACACCGTAATGCTAAACTAGAATACGCGTGATTCATACTACTGCGATCACCACACCAAATACAAATTCCTAATATCGCTAGTCTAAGTTGAGTGGATTTTTTACGAGTCCAAGCAACGACCCTAGCACAACAATGTAATCCCCTGAACCGATGACCAGTTGCTAAACTTAATTTTGATGATGCATCGCTGTATAGAAAGAAGGGATCTTTCAGCAACTCTTCCGCAGACGGTCTAACAGACACGGGGAGCAAACACTTGTCGATAATATCCTTCACCTCTCCTACTGAACACTTTCTTGAACACCTGCATCTGATTACTGCATTCACCCGTAACCATCTCAAGTAGACACATCCCGAATGCATATACATCGACCAGCTCGTTGTATTCCCCTTCAACGAACGAACACATTGTCACACTTGATGTCCCGATGGATGATCTTCGGACTCTGGCCATGTAGAAAGCTCAAGCCTTCAAGAATCTGTCTGCCCCCAGTTCTTGATACTCGCCAAATCAACGCCAGATACTCTTTCAAGCTGCCCGAGGGGCATAACTCCGCGATCATGTTAACAGTTTTGGACGTGGAATCAAACCAATAACCGAAACACTTGGTAACCCTTTCATGGTTTAACGACTTCAACAGAATAGCTTCTTCTTCTTCATCGATTTTGTTCCATGCAATATCAATTTTCTCAACACCATCCCAACCAAAGTAGACCTTTTTGGAAGCCCCTTCACCCAACATGTGATTCTATCTAACATATTTACCGCAACGAGATTTCTCAACAACTTTGTATAACTCAAAATCCATTACCACAATTTTCAAATCTTGAAGAAAGTATGAAATATATATGATGTGATACTAATATATACACACACAATGATTTACTAATATATATACGCACAAGTTGTAAGAAGTTTTTCTCCCAATTATATAATAGGATTTGTTGTGAAAAAATTAATTAGGTAACTTTTCCCTCCCAATTATAACAGAATTAGGATTGTGTTAAAAAAATTAGGAAACTTTTCCTTTAATATTATATTAGTTGTCCAATCTCTCTTTTCAGATTCCTTATGAAATTATAAATAAAATGGATAGAATTACCAATTTATTTTTACTTACTCGTTTGAAAAGGAAATTTTTGAACTTCTGATAAATTGGTTAAGACTTTCTTAAAGGGGTAAAATGGGAAAATCCTAACTAGTTTGGACAATGTGGACGAAAGGAGTAATTAATTATATGTATTTACAGTAATATCTATTTTTCTTCCTTTTTTTTTTTTGTGGGTTTAATCAAAGAGTTATATAAAAGTTACGAAATTTAATTAACAAAGGTAATTTTTACTTAAATAAGGTAAAAGATTAAATATTTTGTACTCCTGTCGTCCAATAATACTTGTCCACAGTTGGCTTGTCATACATGTTAATAAATAATAAATAATAGGAGTAATTTTACTATATTATCCATTGGATGAGGGGATCTGGGTGGTTCGGTGGGGCCGGTGGTGCCATTTTGCTAATCAAACATGCGAAACGGTGCGAACGACCAGTTTTTTGTGAGTTTCGATGGGTGTTAGCTCGCCATTTGGGGGGTGGGCTTGAGGTCCAGGGTCAGGTTTTGGGCTAAAATCGTCCGGTGGCCCCTCGACGAGCTGTTGAGGGGATCTGGGTGGTTCGGTGGGGTCGGTGGTGCCATTTTGCAAGTCGAACGACATAAACAAACTATTTTTTGCAAGTTTTGATGGGTAGCCCACGGTTCGGGGGTGAGCCTAGGGCTCGAGCCCGATTTTAGTTAATAATCGCCCGGCGGCCCCCCGATGGACCATTGAGAGGATAGCCGGGCTGGTGGTGCCAGTTTGCAAGTCATGGTTCAAAGTGCAAACGAGGATCCAGCCAAAAGAAATGTGTGCTAGCTTTCTTCCTATTGATATTTTATTTTATATGTAAGAATTTTTTCACAAATTTCTTTTGGAGTAACACAAATTTAGCTAAAGATAGAACACCTTGAAATACGAGACGGTTAGAGACGGGCATGCTATTTTCTACAATGTTTTTAGGTATAAGAATCTGTATATGAGCACAACACTTCAACACAAGTTCAAGTTTCAAAACAAGAACACCTATGAAGTTCCTTAACACGTTCAACACAAGATAAAAATTAATCTATCCAAGAAGTGTATTTTTTTCCCAGAAATGAGATGAAACAGAAATATAAGTGTAATAACTCGTACTTTTCCTATCTTAAATTCATTCCTAAATGTTAAGGGATAGCTTCCAAAATGAATAATATTTATTTATTTATTTATTTATTTATTTATTACGAAATTTTCCAGATTTAGACCTCCTATTGTGTGGGAAATTGAATAAGCTTTCCATCGATACCAAATTCGCCTAAATCCGATACGCGGTTGAGAAGTTATGGCATTTTTAAGTTGACAGTGTGCCAACTGGGTATTCACCGCGTCGCGGTGAAGGACAAATTCATAATTGTCAAATCCAGTGGACCTCCGCGATATAGGCGCGTTGCGGAGAGGTTAAATTTTCCATTTGTCAATTTTTAGAAGTCCAGCGCGATAGTAGCGCATCGTGTCGATGGCCAAAATGACATTTCTATAGGGCACCGCGATGGTGGCGCATCGCGTTGAGTTTTCATTTCCCAATCGTCCCTTATCCAGTGAGCCACCACGATAGTGGCGCATCGCGGTGGCCTATTAAATCGCGATTTGTTCTCTTTTTTCAGTTCCGTTTAGAAGTTTAAAGGGGTATTTTGGTCAATTCTCAAGCCCCCAATTCGTGAATAACACAGGATTAAACCCATCCTAAGCCTATTTTGCTCTTTATTCATCAATTCTCTCTCAAGCAAAATCCTAAAACTCAAAAGCTTCTTCTCCAAGAAATCACAGTACACCATTATTTCTCCAAGAAAGCTTAAAATTGAGAATTCCCAAGACAAGATAATCAATAACTCATCTTCAAGAGCTCAAATAGGAATCAATAATTCAAGTTTCTTCATCTAATCATCTATCAAGGTATATGGGGTTTATGAATAAGGATCTTCCTTCATCTTTGTGCCCAAAACTAAGCTTTTATTTCAAATTTATATGATTTTGAATGATTATACATAAGTTTTAAATTAGGGTTCATACCCATTATTGTTAATTGCAAGATTATGAGTTTCTGAGAGATTTTAAAGATGAATAGCATGTCTATTTTCATATTTTTATGCCTATTGTAGTAATTTACAGATTTTGAGATGAATTATCATTGTTTTCATGATCAAGCAGGACTATTATGATATTTTGCCATGAGATTAATGCATAAGTTATTATTCCAAGATTGAATATTATTGTTTCAAGAAAGATGATGCTTTAAGCATCCTATGATCAGTTAAGTTACAGATTTTTTGTAAAGCTTTGAATTTTTGATCCTCAGTTTAGCTATCAAATTTACTTTACAGATTTATTACAGATTACAGATATAAGAACAACTTTATTTACAGATTTACTCAGATAAGTGCATCATTGGTTCAGATAAACCCTTATGTTATTTTTAAAGTGGATTTCCAAAAGAAAGATCATACAGATTTAAAGGGAGTAGTATTTAGCAACGAGCGGGAAGTGTGGGATTAGCGTGCCCTATCTTCCACAGAACTACGAGCCAGAAATATTAACAGAAAAGCTTTTAGAAAACTAAGTGTAAAGGCTTGCAACTTTATTCAGATTATGCTTTACAGAAAGATATTAGTTGCAGATTTTAACTTTCAGATTTTAGATTTAAGCGTGAGTCCTTTTTGCACTTAGACAGTATGATTTACAAATAGAACATTAGTACAGCTTTAAGAACTAAATGTTATGACTCACTTGATTTATAAAGTATGATTTTCTATTTAGTATTTCAGATTACAGTATTTTAGATATTCCAGCTTATGTAAGTTATTTACATTTAGCATGCATTGTTTTATAAACCATGATGACGAAATGATGTTTTACTTATGCATTCACCCCATATACTCAGTGCATCCTCAAAGTACTGTTCCACATATACGTCTATGTGCTACATTGTCTCATAATATAGGTTCAGGTGCTCAGTATCAGCAGTGTGAGTAGTTCGAGCATCTCCATCTACATCCGACAGTTGGTGAGTCCCCATAGTTTGGGGACTTATTCATTTAGATTTTGCGGCTTATTAGTTTATATGATTTAGCATTCTTTTCAGACAGTTCGAGTTAGCTGAGGGTTTGTCCCAGTAACTCTCTAGTTATTAGTAGTAGAGGCTTGTCAGACTGCTAGTTTTGATTCAGATTATTCAGTATTGATGTTTTAGATATTATTCCCAGATATTTTAGACAGTTTTTCGCATTTAGTACGACTTTTATGTCTATATTACTTTATTATGAGATTCAGGCTTAGTAACAGGCAGATAGGGTTAGCTTAAGGCTACTCGTAGTCTTAAGCACCGTGTGACATTCCGAGACCAGGTTTTGGGGCATTACAGTAAGCCAAGTCCCCTGACTTCACGGAGTATCCTTAAGGAATAATTCCCCCACTGTACCCGAGGTTATGGAATCTTCCTCCTAGGATAAAAATGACTTTCAATCCAACTATAATGGTACCTCAAATAATTGGATTCGTCGAACTCACTCAACAACTAATGATCACAACGCGTTTTTTGAAAATATGCAGAGTGTTTTTGCTGTCAAAAATCATGTCTATACCTGATAACCTGAGGAATATATCAGGTATTTATAGCATTTAATGTGTCCTTTTGGAAAGGATGCATTGGTTCAGCAAAAAGGCACCTATTCAGTACAATCTCATAACTTACGCCTGAACTGCGACCGCAGGTGACACTATTCGAATTCCAGTAAGTACCTGCGCCTGCAGGTTAACGAAGTGGGCGCGCAGATTGCCCAACAAATATGGGAGAATTAGTGAACTTTCCATTAAAAAGAGTACACTTTCCATTTTAATTTCTCTCTTTCCTTCCACTATTTTCCCTCCATTTTTCATTCACATATACACCTTAAACCCAACAGGACCTACATGCACGAGAGAGTGTCACCTTACCCTCTTAACTTCGAAAAATACCAATTGAACTTTGTAAAGTGGTGTTCACGACCATCAAACCACACAATGAAATTTGTAAAACAACGCCATTCACTACATAGTGGGATCTAGGGAGGGTAGAGTTTACGTTGTCCGTAGTCGTACCACAACCTCAGAGGTAAGGTAGAGCGACTATTCTATGGTTCGAAAATACTATAGGACTAGACGTAATTTTTCTTAGCAGGAAGGTAAAGAATTAAACGAAATGTTCTTTCTCTTTATCTAATCATACTCTAAGAATGTACACAATACTTGACTTGACAATGAAGAAAAATCACCTGGCCCAAAGTAAAAGTAACTTAAATATACTAGTCCAATGTTTCAGTTAAAACATACAAACATTCTCAAGAAATTTCAATTACTATCAAGATTTTTCACAAAAGATGGACAAACAATCTGCTAAAAGAACAATGGTTACTAATGAAGAAGGTAGGAGCATCAGCATTAATGAAATATTTGCTGATGAACGTCGCATCACAATTCATCAAGATTCAATATCGAATTCTCAAGAAATCAGTGAAAACGAGAGGCAGTGGCTACATACATTGGAGAAGAGAAGAGGGGACATTGGCTCAATGCAGAAGCCAAAAATTCAAAAGGTGCCAAAAATGCATCGCGAGATTGAAGCAAACATAAGGTGCTATGATCCCCTTGTGGTTTCCATCGGTCCATTTCACCATGGCAAACCAGAACTTCAACTTATGGAGAAGCGCAAGGAGTTACTGGCGATTCAGTTTGCTGATCAAGATAGTATGAAAGAAAGACCTGAAGGGGTCTTAAAATGGCTTCCGACAACTTCAGTGTCCATCGATGTGCTTTACAAAAAGGTAAAGAACATTATGCCGAATGTCAGGGAGTGTTATGATGATGAAGTGATCAAAAAGTACAGCCACGAGGAGTTTTCACAGATGATGCTCCTGGACGGATGCTTCATCCTCCAATACTTTCACTGCATTGTCACCGGTAACTATAAGGAGCTCAAAATGAAGAGCCATGATATAGCTTTCATTCGTCGTGATCTTTTCTTACTTGAGAATCAGTTACCATTTGAAGTCTTACAGGTGCTAATAAGCTGTAAGTTCAAGAATAATGACGGAATGGGGATGATAAAAAAGTTCATCTCGAGTGCACATACAAAACCTACTCAACCTCACGGATTCATCCAAGGTATCAAGGAATTCTTTCTTGATATATTTGGGGGTACTACCCATCCTGAAAAATGTACATGTACTTGTAAATTTATGAAATTTTTTCGCAAGATTTGTGGAGGAGAAGAGTCTTCCATTACCAAACAAGAAAGCATGAAACATCGGCTTCCTGCTCATCTCCTTGAGCTATTAAAAACACACCTCATTGACCCGAAGGCTTTCTCCAAAGGTGGATGTTATCTAACAGGTGAGTGGTGCTCGTATCGGTCAGCCATGGAGCTGCGGAGAGCAGGAATCCATTTCAGGCCTGGAAAGAGTCGTCGTCTTTCAGATGTTAAGTTCACTTCCTTTCATTGTTCAGGTCAATTAACACTTCCACCTATAACCATAGATGATTCTACCAAGTCGGAGTTTTTAAACTTGGTCGCGTATGAAGCATGTCCTGATACGCCAGATGACTTTGCAATTACATCTTATCTTAGCTTCATGGATTCTCTTGTCGATCAACCTGAAGATGTGAAGGAGTTGAGATCAAAAGGTATACTTCTTAACTTTCTTGGGAGTGATCAAGAAGTGGCCGATCTCTTCAACGAGATAGCAAGAGATTTGGTGCCTAATCCACATGCCTATGTTGATGTGAAAGCCAAAATTGAGAATCATTACAACAACAAAGGCAAGATTTGGATTGCTGAGTGGAAGAACACTCATTTTAATACCCCGTGGACTGTTGTCGCGTTTATTGCAGCTCTTTTTGTCATTTTTTTGCAAGTCTCTGATACATTTCTAGCCGGCGTCCAGACCTATTATGCAACTCATCAAAAAGGCAACAACTAATGATAGGATTGAAAACAAACTACTTTTTTTTCCCTGATAGGAATTCCTGAATGTCATGTTTGTTGAATTCATCGTTCTTCTTTTTTACGTACCTTGTTACTATCATACTGATTGATCTTTGTACTTTTGTTTATGTATACAAACTAGTACTAATTTGTTTTGTTATTGTTATGCTATATTGGTGTTTAACTTTACTACTTCAAAGCACGTGAATGACTACACTAGTATTCCTGATGACTGGTCTACTCGAGATTGCAAAGATTATTATAGACCAAATTGACAGTATTCTTTGTAACTAATCGAAAAACACTCTCATTGTCTAACTGAACTTTACGCGATGCAAGTTCTTCATTTCTTACACTAAAGCGTCATGCGTATTTTTAATTCCAAGTATAGAACAGGAAGAAAAGAATTGCAGATGAAGGAATATACAAGACTTGATATCAGAGAAAACTTTACAGAAAGTAAAATATAAGAGCTAGGATACCTACCATTGTTTTCGCTCTAACTATCATACATTAAAGTTATGTTGCTCGGACTCTTCAAAAACTTGTTTCACCTGTGTCAGATCGTCTAGAACTGCACAATTTTTGGAGGATCAGATGCACCCGTCAACAGTTTTAAAGAGTCTGAGCAACATAGCATTAAAGTAGTCCCGAACTAAATTCCTTGGAGATCACACAAAAAGTAATACTTTTCCTAAACCATCTGGTATCCGCAACTCACTGGCCTAACTAACCTCAAAGGGCGCCTGATAGGCTCGTTAAGAGAGGTGAAATTAAGCCCCCTCACTACCAAGGAGAAAAAAAGCAAATGACTCCAAATATAACGGATGATAAAATTAAAATATTTTGTATTGCGACAACTTACCCCCAAGGGGGGGTTGTTATCAAGAATCAAATTTTATTCGATCCTCAATATGGATACCGAACACCGATAGCTCTAAGGATAGAGCTCAATGACAGACCTTAAACCAAGAGTCAAAATAATTTTGTAACTAGTAAAACCAGCATCAAAGAAAAGTTTTTCCCATTCTTTTTTGTTCCTCTCTTTGCTACCCAAGAAAACCATCATCAACATGTCTATGAAGAGTTGTGCTTGAAAAGCTTCATCATCCAACTCTGGATTTTCCATTACCATATCTATAATTATAACTTTTCCACTTCTTGTTATTGCATCCTTGCAATTCTTCAAAATTTTCACAAATTCTTCATCATTCCAATCATGCAAAATTGACTGTAAGAATTAACATGTACAAAGTTAATTAGAGAAGTGACAAGACAAGAAAAAAAAATAACGAAAAGATAAGAGAAACTGGTATTCTCATAGTTTCTTGTTCGTCTATTCTTTGTTGTTACTGCTTTTATTTCCGTATTCTCTATGCTTTAGTTGAACCGAGGGTCAATTGGAAACAACCTCTCTATCTTTACGAGGTAGGGCTTAGTGCACTCTATCATCCCCGAACCTCACTTGTGGGATTACACTGGGTACATTGTTGTTATAAAAGAAACTAGTAATACCAGTTCTTTATGGAATTTGTATATCGCCTTGCCTTACTAAAGGTAGCCGCATAGCCTGGATTTACGTTAAGAGATTCAAAGTCTATTATATATACATAGAAAATATATTTGACCTTATATATATACAGTTTTTCTGTGAAAGGGGTTCAAACGAACCTCCTTCCGCCACTCTAGCTCCGCTATAGGCAAACCTTCATAACAACAGTTGGAATTCAAATTTGCTACCTAAAGCAATTTTTTCACTACCTTTGTCACTACATTAGAAGATTTCTTAACGTTAAAGAGATTCAAGAATTTATATATATGCAATATGACCAGGAGGTCACGGGTTCAAGCCTTGGAAACAGCCTCTGGCAGAAATGCAAGGTAAGGCTGTGTACGATACACCCTCGTGGTGGGGCCCTTCCCCGGACACCACGCATAGCGGTAGCTTTAGTGCACCGGAATTCCCTTTTATATATATGCAATATGAATCATCTTTATATTTAGAATTCATGCATGGCCAAAATACTGTCGACCATTATGAGCGATAGAGCCGTTATATTAAACGGCCTACATATAGCCTATCAACAGGCCAGTCAATATGCAGTGGCAGTCCTCTTGCCTAATGGTATCAGACGGACCATGTTACTCCATTTGAACTCATCTCGTTTCAATATTATGTCAATACAGATAAAAACTTCTACACATCGATCATATAAAAGTTGAAGAAACAGCGGATTTTTTAGGGAGAAGTCCAATGATTTACCTTGAGTAAGACTGCATTAGCAGCGGGAATTTTCTGAAACATATCCCCTGCTACAAACTCCAAATTTTCACTTCCTTGCAAGTTAGCAACAATGGGGGGAAGATCAAGAACAATACATTTCATGTCAGGGAATTTTTTGGTTATGGCCATTGCAACAGTACCAGTCCCTCCTCCAACATCCACTAAAGATGTCAATCCTTTGAAAACATCCTTAAACTCGTTGCCAATCAACACGTTCATGAATGATCGCGAATCTCTAGCCATGTTCGCGTGAAACCAGTTACCACTACTCGTATCTCTCGAAAGTTTAGTCCAGAATAAATCTCCATATGCTGTGTAAAATTTACTCGGATCCTCATTCCTGAACCAATCACCTAAGCAGTTCCATGCTTTAAAGAAAAATGAATCTTGATCTTCCATCGAGTTCCAAGGCCCGTCCTTCATTATATATCGGTCAGTTGGTGCAAGCGAATAATACCCTTTACTATCATCACCATCGTCAACGTTGTTGTCTTCGTGTTTTTGTAGAATCAACAAGCCATAACGAACTAATATTCGTGTAAGGCGGTGAAAATAGGGATATTTTGAAGGGCTAATAGAGAGGGAAGACATGAGCTTTGATAGTGTCATTGGTTTGCCATGTTTGGTTATGGCATTAGGTATGCCTAATTGAAGTGCACATTTCAATGTTACATGTTCTATGAAGAAATACAGCTGGTTCCATGATTGTGTTTCAGCTAAAAGAAGATCACTAGGAGTAAGGTTTTGATCATTATGATCAGCCATGTTAAAGTTTCAATTTTTTTCCCAGAGTCGGACCACACCTTATGACGGAAGGGGGAGAGAGGACGAATCACGTGATGAGAGAAAAACTATACCTGAAGAATAGGATACTGATTGACAAGTGCAAAGAGTAAGCTCGGGTAGTAATATACACTCATTTTTCGTCAAGACTATGTAGCTATGTTGCTCGGACTCTTCAAAAATGATGCCGATTGTGAGTCAGACCCTCTAAAGCAGTGCATTTTTGAAGGATCCGGTACGGGTGTTGAAACATTTTTGTACTTAGTCTGGTGCAAAAGATGCTATTGTGCCTCCCTTTTGTTTATTTGTATTTGGAACCATTTGAGAATATGTTCATTATTATCCAAGCAGTCAAAGTCACCTGAAATGACAATAATATAAATTGATTGGCATTCATAGGAAGAAATATTTTGTTTTATGCTTTTGGCTTTGGCATATAGTTCTTCATCATTTTTTACAATATACTAGCTGTCCTGTGGTGGGGCCTTCCCCGGACCCTGTGCATAGCGGGGAGCTTTAGTACACCGGGCTGCCTTTTTTTTTTTTATACTAGCCGTCCTGCCAGCAGCAAGATCTTATTTCGAAGCAATCTCTTGAGTTTTTTCTTATTCGAATATGTCAAACATGCATAGTTTTGACCCTTTCATGAATTTGTTGTTAATGCAAAATTTGGACTCAAAATTATTCCTGATATGAATAGTTTGTAGACAGCCAGTGATTGTACAGTCAAATGGAACGCCTCAGCGTAGTTCGGGGAGAACCAAGTAGCTCTGGGTTCGAGTGGCATTTCACGCATTTCACACATAACCACAACTCATCCGATTCTTCAACATCATCCGGTTCAGACCTCCACTTAGTTTCACCAAAGTTTCATCCTGGTCATAGATATATTTTGATCGATTTACTAGGTTAATACTGGTACCTACGCTTTTCACACGCAGTTATTAATAAATATCGAAGCAAAATGTACACGAGCAATTAATCACAACAATTTCAGGCATTTGCCTGTCATTATTCTATATAACATTCACTAGCTCCTTAAAAGAGACTAAAAGAACACGAAAAACACAGGGAAGTGGAAAGGAAACGAACAAATATGGTTCGTTCATCTTCCTTTTTTGTCAACAGAAACTCGGGTTTTGTGGCATTGTAACGAGTAGTTAATAACATCGGAGGATTGTTTTGGTAAAGCGTGATAGCGCAGTGCAAAGATCATTTTCTTCGGACCAACGATGCTACAATCCCACCAGCAATGAGTCCTATAGTAATCAGAGTGATTCCTATACCAATGACACCATCTGCATTGCATAGACACAAATGTATACGATTTTGGTACGGTGGTATACAAAACCGAGCAAGCAAAGAAAGAAGTTTCAGGTCATTACCCTTAGTGATTCTATCTTCGATAGCCTTCTTAAGCGACAAAGCCTGTCTCCAATCCGGTGCAATCTAAAGGAAACAAAAAAACTTTGATGAAAACTAAATAGGGTGGTTAAAGTCCGATTGCATTCTCAAATGATCGATAAATAAAAAGTTGATTTCGAGAGCTAGATATCTGAGTAGCGAATTCACAGTAAGCGTTACCTCCAGACATTGATCCGTAAGCTCCCTGCTCCTTGAATATTCCCCGCTTCTGTAAAATCCAACAGCTAAAAGATAAAGTTTTTCTCGCTGCTGTAGTGGACTACTTGAGTTGGCAAGTGAAGCTGGAAAAAAAAAAACCCGAAAAGAAGCAAACAAGACTATGATTTTATAAATCGAACCCTCAAGTAAGTTGTTCGCTAGACACATAAACATTCAATAAGATAACCAAACATGAAGAACGAAAAACAAAAAAAAGATTTCAAACGACCAAAAGAGTTGAAAGTAATAGCTCCAGGAACCAGTGATTGCAACGATTCAAGAGTAACATGGTCGTTATAATAGGTTACATGTTCTTGATTCTATGAACTTTACCTCCTACAACTATTTATCTGGCGAGAAGTGTAATTGTCAAATCCTGTTACTCTACGAGAGAAACAATAGAAGACTGTGACAAGTAATGTTCTCAACCAACATCTTGCACTCAGCGCAAGAGAATTTGATGCCGTTGTAAGTGGCTAAGATCATTATGCCTATATGTCCATGAATATCGAGATCTATGGAAATAAGGAGTTAAGTGATGAAAATAGATAGTCAGTGGTAGTATCACAATTCACGAGCGTAGAAGCATAGAAAGTTAAAAGACAGTGTGCTGCATAAATCGAGAAATAGATCTATCTGATTAATTTTCACCCTGAAGCATAGCGATCCCTCGTTGCACATCCTGAGGTTGTTTAGAATGAACAAGCGCCCACGATAATCTCATAATACTCTCGTTCTTCCCTTCATCAGAAGCACCGGTCGTAGCATCTGCAACTTCTTTCTCACAGCCCTATCAATATGCATAGGCACATAAGACTCAGCTCCAAAAGCAACATAGTACAGCCATCACAGATTTTTTTAGTACAAATCAATCAGTTCAACACTCAACAGAATCATTTGATTCACTAAACCTCAGTACACGATGCTCGTGGCATCATTCCAGCATTCGAAAGCTACAACTATTCACCTACAGTGAAATAAACCGTCGTAGCAAATAAAGATCTCACCAAATTTCACCTGTATAAGTGATTCAAGCTTTGTACTCTTGTATATTATCTTGTGAAACAAAAATTAGACTAGATATGTTTTTATATGTTCAGGGCTTCATAAGAACTACCAAGTAAGGCCAACACTGTATGCTAATACAAGAAAAAACACCATTCATACTAACTCCAATACAACAGCAAAAGATCACAACTTCAAATTCACTAATGAGAACATTGTTAACCTATAGAGTCTTCCTTATCAATTACACAATTTTCTACTGATAATAGAAAACAAATCTTTCTTGTAGGTTTGCAGGATGCAGAGCGTTGTCTAGCTAATCCTTCCACACTAGTAGTCGTAGTATTACTGTGTCGTTTCTTGTAGTTGGATTATCGTATATATATTTAGTTGTTCTTATTGTTTAGCATACTTTGTTATGTTTTCACATCTGTTACTTGTTTTTTCGAGATTGCTTTAGTTTGTTTTTCCTTGAGCCAAGGATCTACCGGAAACGTTAGGGGTAAGGTTATCCGTAGACCTCACTTTGTGAAATTACAAGAGATATACGGGCTATGTTATTGTTGTAATAAAAAGAAAATATCTTTCTTCAAAGTTCCAACAACCTAAAGCAACTTTTTTTTTGTCCGGATAACATGGTGTCAGGCCAACTAGACGAGTTACATGCTACCTTCCATCAGCATACATATCAGATCACTCTGTTCACCCAAGCTTGAATTTATGGGAAGAAATTGTCTAGTATTTGCTTAAACGATATACTTGTGTTAAAAAATTCACTAAATATGTACGCATATTAACAATCCAATTATTATCTTAGTGTTCTAAATTCTAGAACTCATAAAGTTTAAATCTTGGGTCTAATCATAATTACCTACTAAGCAACAAAAATGATAATCCTTCCATTTCGATTTGTTTGTCGTATTTTAACTTGGTATAAATTACAAAATTGAAGAAAGTAAGATACTTTTGAATATTGTGACATATACTAAAATGATCTTTAATCTTGTACTCTTGAACATGACGTGGAAAAATGAAATTAAAGAGCTAGCAAAAAAAGTAAAGCACATTTTTTTATTGAAATGGAGGAAGTAGTAACCAGGGGCGGAGCCAACCTTTTGCTCGGAGGTTTGGCCGAACCCACTTCGACAAAAAAATATACTATTTATACATGATTAAAATTATTTTTTATGTGGTTATAGTAGGTGTTGAATCCCCTTCGACTAAGTTTTCTTTGAATATGGAACTCTCTTAGTTGAAATCCTAAGTTTTCTTTGATTATGGAAACCCTTTCGTTGAAATCCTAAGTTTTCTTTGATTATGGAAACCCTTTCGTTGAAATTTTGGCTCCGCCTCTGATCACTAGTAACAGATCGTTTGTAGCTGGTTAGAGTTACATAGGTATTAGTAATGTAGAGATTAATTATTTATGAGGAATCTACGGATCATGTTAATGCATATATTAGTTATGCAGGGTTTAGTTGTCTCATCTTCTATCATGCATAAAGTAATACATAAATTCCCTCGTAACTTATACATGTATTAGTTATTCGAGTTTCTCAATCGCAAACCAAAAGTTGCAACGTAATACATGAATAACTCACCTCCTAACCAGCTACCAAACATCATAGTACTTATGCAGAATTTAATACTTACGTAACTCATCTCCAAACCATCTACCAAAACAACCCCTAAATATACATGACACCTCAAATTACTCGAACCACAAAATCCCAAAAAATCAAAAAACATCAAACATGAATGTAAATATCAATGCTATTATGAAAATTAATAATAAAGGGTCATTCAAGAATTGCTTACAACAACAATGTCAGAAGAGCACCAAGGAAGTTGGTCCCCACCATTGATGAATGTAACAATTGGTCCAAAAAATTGGTTGATTTTTGCCTCCATTTTTTTAATTACACCAATTATGAAAACCTAATTAGACTCATTATGGAGATTAAATTTTATAGGTTATGCCTAATGGAACTCATATTTGGCGAAAAAATAGGGATTATTTTTCATTTTATTTGTTGTTAACAATAAATAATAAGTAGTATGTTATTAACAATAATAACATAAACATGTATCTTTACAAATAAAAAAAATATATCTTTGTTGGATATATTATGTATCTGACTCAAAAATAGCTAATTATGTATCTTTATAAAGAAAAAAATTATTTTCGATGAATGTATCGGGAGCTAATAATTCATCTCAACAGATTCAAAATTAAGATTTTCAGACTTCAGTAATTATGCAACGTGTCGGAATTTTTTGTAACTAACCTTTAAACCGTCGAGATTTATTTCGTTCTATATCACCCCTTAATATATTCAACTAATTATCTCAAATAATTTCGATTGTAAATAGTTTTGTAGATTTATTTCATATTATTGTATCGACTAAATTGTTTTGTTTTTTTTGGATTTCGGTTTGTTTTGTCATTAAACCAAAATAAGAATGTTGCTATGCTAGAGTATTTTTTTATTCAGGACCAAAAAAAAAAAAACTTAAATAAGAGCTTTTTTTTTTTTTTCCTTTATTCGTTTCTCATTTAGTATTCAGTACTCATAGTGGAATCTCAACTAATTTGAATTCATGTGTGTAACACATTTTTTGTTTGTTTGTTGATAATTGTAGAGTTCTTGTCAGTTTGAACGCACCTCAATTAATTTTACGAGATATCTATCACCTTCTACCAGCAATATATATCAGACAACTCTGTCATGGCTATAATTGATTGGATGAAATCACAATATATAACGTCCATGTAAGAGAAAAATGCTTCTTATTGAGAACTTTGAAGTCGAGAACTCTAATTAGTTAATGTGCATTTCATTGGTTATATCACACAACTACAAACTCTAATATAACATCAAGAAAGCATAAAATGCTTACTATAAAATTAAGAAATAATTAGTGTATTTCCATTGGTTGTTGATTAATTATTTTCACTAAAGAATCACCATTCAGAGGGAATTTTAAATGTTTAAATTAAAGTAAAAAAGTTTTTAGCAAAAAATCAACAAAATTCAAAAAAGTTAAATTTTGGGGCTCAGTATATTGGCATGCCTTTTTATAGACATGGCCTAATAAAAGGCTCAATTTAGATATAAAGTGCCTTCTTTTTTTCTTTTTCATAAAGTGCCCTTTTGTTAGCGAAGTACACTTGTTCTTCATTGACATTGTTAATTGTCTAAATGTTTTTTTCAAATAAAGTTTATTGTCTTTGATCATTCCATCATATACTTTTAATTTTTGGATTAAATTTCAAAAGGATTAGTTTTTCTTGACATCTGTCTCAATTAAGCTAATCGAGTAACGCTATCTCTCAGCGCTTCCAATTCAAGCTATCAGGTCATAAAAACTCGTCCTAAACTCACTCTCGTAGCCTATTGAATCTGCTTTTAGATCCGCCCTTAAATCTTCTCCACGAAAAAAGAGACAGTCGGTCAACGCCTCAATATGTAATCCTTCGAACCACATTACATGTGTAGTAGGGTATTGGAGAAATACATTCATCCTTCATCGATTAAGGTGGCAGCGCTCCCAACAGAGTTTTCTCCACATGCAGGTCGAATCCTCGATCTCTGATTAAGGGTGGAGCAATCCCATCCCCTACACCACAACCTATAACGGTGAATTTATAATATCAAAGGGCTTAAATTTTGGATTGAATACTCATTTACCCTCAACTAGAATGGAATCTTAAGTACACATTTTTTGGCCTACAAGTTAGGTGTCTAAGGCTTGTCCCAAGTTTAATACTAGCCAAACAATACACTTCTGGTACAATAATTAGGTTCTAGTGTTGTGGACCAGACATAATGATAAAGTTTCCAATGTGTTGCCACCATCCCGAGGATTTTCTTTATTCACCTTTCCTTTTCATCTTTTCTTTTGTGTCCAGCATGATGGTTACTGTTCAGCCTTCTTTTCTGTTTTCAATTTGAAAATTCATAATTTGACATGGTTAATTTAAGGACTAAGAAAGAAGTTGTTAGTTAAGTATTTTCCAAAACAAAATATAGGCTAAATATATCGACAGCCCGCTAAATTTGATGCGATTTTTTCACTTAGATGCCTTATTTTGAAATCCGACCTATTAAAAAATTGGGGCGTACACAGCCTTACTCCTATCTTGTGCAGTAGATGATGAGGTTGTTTCTGATATACCTTTGGCTAGGGGTGTGCATCGATCGGTTCGATTCGATTTTATGTATTATCAGTTTGATTTATCGATTTTTAAATATGCTAAACATGTAAGATATTCTTTATCGATTTTTAGTCCTTAACAGTTCGATTTTCGATTTATCGGTTCGGTTTTGATTTAACTGATAAGAAAATGCGCATAAAATAGAAATAGTAGCAACTAACAAGAAAAGAAAGGAAATCTTAGCTGCAGTCAAACTCCTACCTGATGTGCTTTAATTTACAAGAATCTTCAAACTTAAATAGGTTTCCAGGAAATTGAATAGGTTTATAGAAATGAAAGAGAAATATACATTACGTAACATATATATATAAAATACAAGCAAGGGTAAAGTAGTAATTTGAAATATTCTTATTGGGTAATCGGTTTACCCAATAACCCAATAACCTAATAACAATAAACAATAACATCTTTATTGATTCGATTTTTACACACCCCTACCTTCAGGGGCGAAGCCAGCCTTCTGTTCGGGGGTTCGGCCGAACCCCCTTTGACGGAAAAATATATTATTTATGCATGATTAAAATTATATTTTATGTGGTTATAGTAGGTGTTGAACCCCCTTCGACTGAATTTTCTTTGAATATGAAACTCCTTTAGTTGAAATTCTAAGTTTTCTTTAAATATGAAACCCCTTTGTTAAAATCCTAGCTCCAACTCTGCCTACCTTTGGCCAAGTTTAGAAAGTGTTGATATATTTAACTTTATATTTAGCCAAGTTAAGGTTTGATTCCCATGTCTCAAATGTTCATCTCCTTTCCTTTATTTTAAAACTGTGATAGTCTGGATCAACTCATTGTACGACTGATCTATCCATCAAAGTTCTCAACAGATGAAAAGATATCATCTAGTGTTTTTGTCATCGCTGGGATTTGAACATGTCATTCCATCTCATCTCATGCTAACATTGAACATTCTAAAAATACTCCCTCCGTCCTAAATTTTGTGTCGCCATTTCTTTTTTGGTCCATCCCAAAAAGAATGTCGCATTTCTTTATTTGATAAGTTTTTAAAGACACAATTACAATTTTACCTTTAACAGTCCCACTTGATTTTAAATATTATTACTCCTTTTTTATTTATTTTTTCAATTAAAAGTGATCCCATTTGATTTTATATCTGCCATGAAGAGCATAATAAGACAGTAAAGGATGTGAACCCTTCAACCACAAAAGTGCTTTTCTACTTGAAAATCAGTGTTACTATTGACTTCTGACCAACTTCAAGATTTTATATCAAGAACACTAACATACTCCCACAGAAATATGGGGGAAAGCTTCAAAGCAACTCATCAAACAAATTCTTTTTTTTTTTTTTTTTTTTAATAAATGAGGTGTGTCTCGACTGGTCTGTGTGCACCTCGACTACTAGTACAGGTATCAAACAACTCGTCCCCCCAAGCTTAGGCAAAGGGAAAGGACTCGTGTGCCATTATTTGTCTGAGAAACTCATCAAGCAAAGTATTGTATATTGCAAGAGGCTTTGCAGCAATGGAGGATCAATCTATGAAAGCAAAGGATGGTGGATACAAATACTTAATATACCAAACAAAACATGGAAAAATCTGCACCACGAAAAGAGAAGATACTAATACAGAAGCAGAAGGAAGTCGCCAAGCGCTGAATGTTATGGCATAGTAGCATATAGACAGCTTGTTAGAAGCATGTATCCTCGAACTCATGAGAGCATTTCCAATTCAGTTCAGTCTGAGAAAGGCAACATTACCTTCCGAACCACTTGAGGTTGTCTGCGATCTGACATTACAAGATAGAGCGCGTAGAAAAAAAGAATCGAATTATATATCAACTCAAACAGACCACGCACTCTATCATAAAAAGAAATCCACTGACAACAATGATATACGTCTACATAAAAATATTTCTCTGTTAAGAATAGTATATTGTGATTCAATTTCAGTTCAAGTCTGCCAGAACTAACTGAAGACCAAATTGGCGTTGGTACTTTCACTCCAACAGCAGCCTATATAGTTCACGTGCCGTAATCCATAGCATATTATATCAACCACACAAAGTTACTAGAATCTACATAATAGATAGTAAACCAAGGAAGGAATTTCCGAACATGAATCCATGAGCTCAAAACAGTTGATACAAACTACATGCTGCAGAGAGAAAACAAACTTGTCGGAATATTTGATAATGTAGCTTACCGAAGGTAAAATTCTCTACGTGAAACAACAAGTCTCACTTTAGTGAAAGACAAACATTTCCAAATCACATATTTGTTCGGAACTGGGCAATCAAAGAGGAACATTAAGCTGGGATTTTATTACTTTCGAGTTGTTCAAAAAGAAAATGAACACGAAATTTTCCAGGGCTAGAGAATATGGACACTTCGAATCAGTCTACAAGAGGACACTGCACATTTCAATATCAATACATTAGTAACATAAATTCATAGACTTCGAATAAAGTAGTGAAAGCATGTACATGACAAATGTGAATCAATATTCATGGGCTACAGCTAGGGCATCGAATCAATCCATTTTCGTTACAGCTGGGGCACCTCCTCAATTTCCCTTCCTCCTCTTCAAATACTTTTCGACTCCCGTTGCAATTTGGGCAGGGTACGAACCTGGCATCGCCACAGCTTTCACAAACAAAACCAGAATGCTTAACTGCAAAGCCTTCCACAAGATTAGCCAGCTCTCCAGCCTCATGAAGTTGCTTAATCTCTTCCGCACCACCAAAGTACTTTCCTCCAATAAACACCTGAGGCAAGCCAACCGCTTTTCCTTCCAAAACATTTTGCAACTCTTTTCTATATGATGAATCCATAGATACATCTCTTTCGTCCACACAGACCCGAAAACCTCTAAAGATCGTTCGCACAATGCAGCATTCTTCATAAGTCTTCCTGATTCCTCTTAAACTGGTAAAATACAGAACAATCTTATCCTCCGTACCCTTTAAACGAACATCATTACTGGGCAACAACGAGCTCAATAAACTTGCATTACTTGACTCTAACTCTATCGTACTAACAATATCAGGCCGTATTTTATCCTCCTTACCCTTTAAATGGACACCATTGCCAGGCAACGATGAGCTCAACGAACTTACTTCACTCGACTCTAACTCTATCGAACTAACAATTTCAGGCTTTGGACAATCTTCTGACTCTTTATGCACAAATCTTTTGGAAGACAATGCTTGTCTATAGCTTGTAGCTACATTAGGATCCATTTTAGCAAGCAATTGTTCCTCAGACAAATGCTTCCATAACGGCTTCGAATCCGAATGCTCAACAAACTCATAACTGTTTTCCAACTCACTTGTATCCAACTCACATTGAATATCAACACTCTTACACTTAACCTTTCTAGGAGACTCAACTTTAGACTTCACCACATGGAAATCAAACTCATCAAGCCCTTCCATTAGCTCCCAAGTATTGATTACTGAATCAGGAGATGAAGGATCTTGTGAGTCAGTCCCATTTAGCCCATTTAGGGATTTTACCATAGGGTTCTTGAAATTAGGATTAGGGTTAGGGTTTGGAATTTGGGGGTCAATTAACACAAGGGAACCATAAGTAGTTGAAGTAAGGGAAACTAAGTGATTTGTGTCACCTTTACACATAGCAGGATGATGAACTAAAGGGGTTGGAAGTGAAAGGGTTCTTGAAACTGGAGTTGAAGAGGAATCTGAGTAGGAATATGGAGATTGTGAATGTGAAGATGAAGAATTCCATGGATTTTGTGGATCTGTTGTCACAAAGTCATAGGAACGTGAAGCTGAACAACCCATTAATGGATTTTGTCAATCTTTTTAACTAAAATCAAAGCAACACAGATAGAAAAATCAAATCTTTTAACAGAAAACAAGAACCCCACAAGAAAAAAACTGATCTTTTTTTAGCAAACAACAACAACTCAACAGAAAAAATAAAATCTTTTTAGCACAAAACAAGAATTTAACAGGAAAAAAGAAAAAAAATGTTTGAGCACAAAACAAGAACCCCACTAAAAAGTGAAATCCTTTCAGCAAAAAAAAAAAAGTACTTAAAACAAAAAAGTGAAATCTTTTTAGCACCAAAACAAGAACCTCACACAAAAAAATTAAAATCTTGACCACAAACAAGTACTAAGCAGAACAAAATGATTTTTTTTTTAAGCACAAAACAAAAACTTAATAGAAAAAAATGAAATCTTTGAGCAAAAAACAAGTACTTAGCAGAACAAAATGAATTTTTTTTAGCACAAAACACAAACTTAACAGATAAAAATGAAATCTTTGAGCAAAAAACAAGAATCCCACAGAAGAAAAAAAAAACTTTTTAGCACAAACAAGAACTTTAAGAGCAATAAAAACAAGAACTTAGTGGACAAAAACGGTGTCGTTTAGCAGGAACAAGAAAATAAATTGGTAACACGAAAATTTACTTAAACCTTTTAGCAGAAAGGAGGAGCTTTTACAAGGGGAAAAGAATGAATTCTTTTGATAGAGAGATGGAATTTTTTGGGGGGATAAAGGGAGGATAGTTGTCAAAGTACAGTTGGGAAGATGATGAATTGAATAACAGAATAAAGATTGGAAATAAATGTAAGTTTATGGTAGCTTTGTGAAGTTAACATAATAACACGCCCAACTTTAGTTAATTAAAAATGCTTAATGGAATATTTATACTAATCTCATGTTAATATTACTTTTGGTCCGTCCTAAAAGAAATATCACATTTTCTTATTTAATGACGTTATCTCACTTTTATCTTTATTAGTTTGACTTAATTAAAGATAGTAATAGTATATTCTTTAATAAATATCACCAAGTTTTACTTTATTTTTTAAATTTTATGTTCGATTAAATTATGGTACATGAAATGAATTAATTAATACAATCGTATCTCTGTATAAGAAAAGGAAATCCTCGCATAACATGTAAAGTTGTTGTCACGTAATAGTTACGGATTTGAATTGTGGAAGTCACCTTTTATTATAGAAGTTTTGCTTATAGCAAACTCTTGTCATTCGATTCTTTTTTAAACCTCGTGCATAATGAAAAAAAATTATGGTAAAATTATAAGTATTACATCATTTGTACTTAAAATTGAGCTTCGAATATGCAGTCACTTTAATTAGGAAAAGTGAATAATATGAAACTTTTCAACGTTTCGATAACAATATCGTATATGAGAGGAAAATAAAAAGAATGTATCTTAAAAATGTATTATTCTCAATGAAGACAAAATCCTATTATTAAAAAGGATTATTATAAGTATTAAAAGAATATATACTTGTTTTAACTAATTACGCAATCTACAATGACGATTTATTCTTCTTTCCTATTTAAAGAAATCCAATTAACGTCATATATAAGTAATAAAAATAATTCAAGATTTTTTTTTTTTGGAGAATAATATAATTCAAGATTTGATTATGGATAAACGCTTATTTAGGAAAAGTCTTAGGAAATACTAGCATAATATATGAATAAAATCAAGAATATTTTATGTTGAGAAAATTGATTGATTTCTTTACTCTTAATTTTATTAATTTTATATAAAAATCACCTGCAAAATAAGCTAATTTAATGCGTAAAAAAAAAGCATGTCAGATCAATAAAATATAAGTTTAGTAACATTTTTTATTAATAAATTCTGATTTTAATTCTTTTGATATCTTACCAGACATTAAGTCTTTATTTAATTGAATTGGTGCACTTTCAATTCTTTTGGCGATGAATATTCACAATTTTATCATAATTACTAACTTTTCTAACTCTTATTTGCTCATGTGTAATATTAATTTTGTATTGTACTTTATATTAACAGTAATTAATTTAAATAAATAATTAAATATAACATATTTTCTAGATGAAAATGTCAAAACATTGTCAATAATTTAGGGGCTAAAAATGTTATTATCCCTAAAGTATATTTTGTAATTGCTGTGGGGTTTGTAACCACGTTTCATTTAATGTAAGAAATAATTAATTATTAAATCCTTAATATAGTACAAACATTGACCAACTGTCAGAAGAAGAAAGTCAGCATTGATAAATGATTAAGCAAACACCATGTGAACTCAATTGTCTATATTATAAGTACACTATTTCATTTTTATTTATCAATATCGAGGCATTGACGTTACTTAAAATTGACACTAACTTTCATTTAAACATCTTGATTAAATTATGTTCATTTTAAAACACTTCATATAGAACTTCAATATGTCATTTTATCATTTTTTTACAGTTAATAGAAGTACGATCCAAATAAATACGGCTATGTTGTGTGACAATAACCAACACTCAGGTATAATCAAACTAAGTTTGACTTGAAACAACATACAATATTTTAAAAGACGTTATAAAATAAACAGAAGAAATTACATAGTACCACATAATACTTTAACAAGAAATTTTCGATTTCCGATTCAAGCCTGGGTATGAAGTCGTTTTTGTCAAAAGTGTTTTACCTCCTAGCACGAAACACTTCGATACAAATTTAAATTTAGTCGAATCAATATAGATTTAAAGATTTGGAATTGGAATAGCAAACTTTAAATATTTAAATCTTTAAAGTGGACTTTGGTTGGGGAAGGCCCATTAGAGTGAGCATGGGAACTGGACCTTTTAACAAGTGGTTTTATTTAATGAATAACCAAAGTGGAGGTGGAGTTGAAGCCATAGCCATGGATGAACAAGATATGGCTATATTTGAAATGGATGAACAAGATTTGGCTATATTTGAAAAAGATCCAGAGATGTATTTGGTTTTGTTTTGTTTTATGAAATCTCCAATATATAAATAAATGTACCTTTTAACTTAGCTTTAATTTATATTTGTGTCTTTAACTTGGGATGTGCATAAGCCACACTTGTATAAAGTTAAACGAGTAGACACACACGTCCTACATGACACATTTCGCATGAGATTGTCATGCAGATGCGACGTGGGATGCGTATGTCTAATGATTGAACTTTATACAAGTTTAAATGACTATTTGTGCACATCCAACGTTGAAGGACATAAATGTCAGCTAAGAACAAGTTAAAAGGCATGCTAACAATTATTATTGCTAATTTCCAATCTATGTTGTGATTTAGTTGTTTGCTTTATGTTTTTTATTGTACTAGGAGGTTGGTTTTGCATGTAACATGTGTATTCATGTGAACTCAGTGCAGTGACAGTGTCTAAATTTTGATAAAGAATGTGCAAAATTAAATACACGCTCATACTAACTAACATCTAATCTTCGTACATTATATAATTTTTTGAGAAGCAATTAATCTATAATTAAAAAGGTTGAATACATACAGTACAAAAAAAAAGAGGCAGATTTTTTCTCAATAGGACTAATTTGTGCCTTTGCATTATATTTTGGGCATAATTTTCTTTTGTCTTGGACATAAATTGTCATTATAACTTATGCCTGAGTCATAATTTGTGTTATTTAATTTATGCATGACAACATGAGGCATAACATTAACTAAAATTATTTTTAAAATTTTAGTTAAAATTTTAAAAATTTTGTGTCGATCAAATTATGCCACATGAAATGAAACGGATGAATTAATAAATACAATCGTATCTCTGTATAAGAAAAGGAAATCCTTGCATAACACGTAAAGTTATTGTCATGTAATGGTTACAAATTTGAGTTGTGGAAGTCGCCTTTTATTATAGAAGTTTTGCTTATAGCAAACTCTTATCATTCGGTTCTTTTTCAAACCTCGTGCATAGTGGAAAAAATTATGATAAAATTATAAGTATTACATCATTTGTACTTGAAATCAAGCTTCGAATATGTTGTCACCTTAATTAGAAAAAGTGGATAATATAAAACTTTTCAACGTAAATTTAAATTTACGAGCTCAATAACAATATCTTATATGAGAGTAAAACAAAAAGAATGTATTTTAAAGATGTTAAAATATTATAGAGTATTATTCTCAATTAAGACAGAATCCTATTATTAAAAAGGATTATTATAAGTATTAAAAGAATATATACTTGTTTCAACTAACTACGCAATCTAAAATGACGATTTATTCTTCTTTCCTATTTAAAGAAATCCAATTAACGTCATATATAAAGAATAAAATAATTCAAGTTTTTTTTTTTTTTTGAAAATAATATAATTCAAGATTTGATTATGGATAAACACTTATTTAGGAAAAGTCTAAGGAAATACTAGCATAATATATGAATAAAATCAAGAATATTTTATGTTGAGAAAATTGATTGATTTCTTTACTTTTAATTTTGTAAATTTTTATATAAAAATCACCTGCAAAATAAGCTAATTTAATGCTTAAAAAAAAGCATGTCGGATCAATAAAATATAAGGTTAGAAACATTTTTTATTAATAAATTCTGATTTTAATTCTTTTGATATCTTACCAAACATTAAATCTTTATTTAATTGAATTGGTGCACTTTCAATTCTTTTGGCGATGAATATTCACAATTTTATCATAATTATTAACTTCTATAACGCTTATTTGCTCATGTGTAATATTAATTTTGTATTGTACTTTATATTAACAGTAATTAATTTAAATAAATAGTTAAATATAACATATTTTCTAGATGAAAATGTCAAAACATTGTATATCAATAATTTAGGGGCTAAAAATGTTATTATCCTAAAGTATATTTTGTAATTGCTGGGGTTTGTAACCACGTTTCATTTAATGTAAGAAATAATTAATTATTAAATCCTTAATATAGTACTTACAAACATTGACCAACTGTCAGAAGAAAAAAGTCAGCATTGATAAATGATTAAGCAAACACCATGTGAACTCAATTGTCTATATTGTAAGTACACTATTTCATTTTTATTTATCAATATCGAGACATCGACGCTTCATAAAATTAACATTAATTTTTAGTTAAACATTTTGATTAGATGGTGTTTATTTTAAAACACCTCGTATAGAATTCTACTGTGTCATTTTATCACTTTTTTATAATCAATAGAAGTACGGTCCAAGTCAATAAACAACAACTCAAGTATGGTCAGAATCTCAAAAGACGTTACAAAACAAACACAAGAAATTACATACTACCACATAATACTTTAACAAGTATTTTTTGCCTCAAGACTGGGTATGAAATTGTTTTTGTCAAATGTGTTTTACCTCATGACATCAAACATTTTGATACGAATTTAAATTTAATCAGATCATATAAATTTAAAGATTTTGGAATTGGAATAGAAACTTCAAAGATTTAAAGTGGACTTTGGTTGGGGAAGGCCCATTAGAGTGAGCATGGGAACTGGCCCTTTTAACAAGTTGTTTTATTTAAAGGATAACCAAAGTGGAGGTGGATGAACAAGAAATGGCTATATTTGAAAAGATATAGAGTTTCTTGAGTTTGCTAGTTCAATTCCAAATCTTTAATTAACAAGTTTGTGGTATTTGGTTTTGTTTTGTGTTATGAAATCTCCAATGTATAAATGTACCTTTTAACTCGGCTTTAGCTTGCATTTATGTTCTCTAATTTGGGATATACACAAGTAATGCTTAAACTTGTATAAAGTTAAACGAGTAGACACACACGTTTGACGTGACGCATTTCGCATGAGATTTCCATGCAGACGCGACGTGGAATGCTTATGTCTCGCTTGTTGAACTTATACAAGTTTAAATCTATTTGCGCCCATCCAACGTTGGAGTACATAAATCTCAGCTGAGATCAAGTTAAAAGGCATGTGTAATTATTATTGCTAATCTCCAATGTATGTTGTGATTTAGTTGTTTGCTTTAGGTTGTTTATTGTATTTGTACTAGAAGGTTGGTTTAGCATGTAACATGTGTATTCATATTCATGTGAACTCAATAACTTTTTTTTTTTATTGAAATCCTATATGATATATCTGTAATCACTATTTCTAATATCGATACTTTCTTTCTTCACACTATCATCATACCTTTTCACGTTTGTGTTTCTTTCAAATCGATTTATATTACATGCTAGACCGACCTCGCGGTACAACAATAAACAACATAAAGCAAACAATTAAGAAAACAACATACATTGGAGATTTCATATAACAAAACAAAACCAAATACAACATACTTGTTAATTAAAGATTTAGGATTGGACTAAATATATAGTCCAAAGAAATTGATCTATCAAAAACTTTATCATCAAATATTCTTAAAACTAAGAGGTGGGTGGGTTTGGGCATATGCATTGACTGACCCATTGTTTATTAGCCCATCTTGACACCATATCTCATCAAAAGTAACATTTGACTTGCCAATTTATTACGAAAAATAACATAAATATACACTTTAACTTACCATATATACACATATCTCCATCCTTACAAAGTAATTACAAAAATTTTAACTAATTATGTATCTTTGTTGGGTGTATCGGGAACTAATTATGTATCTCGACAGACTCAAAATCGAAAAAAAAATGTATCGATGTTTCTTTACAAAGGAAAAAATCTATCTTCATTGGATGTATTATGTATCTCGACAGATCGAAAATAAAAAAAAAAATATTTGGAGCATACACATCTATATCGTACTATATTATAAGTGTAAATGTGAAGCCCCAGAGTTATACTAATACCAGTAACCAAGAAGAATATGAAAGAAATGTTTGGCTGTTAAAACTTTATTGGAAGTCCTTTTAATAACTGACGATGCAATCAACAAAATAATATGGTGAAATAAATCTTACTGAAATAATTGATGATAATATAATTGTGTGATGATGCAAAATAAATTGAATAATGCTCGAAAACATTTGAGGTACTCCTTCTATTGTTCCTATCATGACCCATCCCACAATATGGCGTTGTCACTTCTTAATTGGTACTACCTCTATTATTACTCTCACCCACCCCACATAATGCACGTGTCACCTCTTAATTGGTTTCTGTTTGGACATAAAAGTTTTTTTTTTTTTTTTTAAATCATTTCACTTTAGTCAAAATTGGGATGTTTTGCCATGAGAATTTCAAATACTTAATTCGTTTATTTTTACGACTCTTTACGCAATACCAACAACAAAGCCAATATTGTTGTCATCTCTCAAACTTAATTGTATCTTGTAGGTAAATTAGTTCAGTTGGATGATTTTGATAGGTTTTAAAAATTAAAGTATAAAAAAAGTCGTTTCAAAAATCTAAAAAAAATTCTTAAAAAAACATAACCAACTTCAATTTCAACTCCAACTTTAAAAATTTTTAGTTTTCATCGTCAAACGCCGACATACTAATAGCGTATTTTTCAAACTAGAATATTGAGTGGGTTCACTAGCTCAACAAGTGGCAAAAGACTATGATCATTTGCATAAATATCTTTACTTTGAGGTGGCGTTTCATTTTTGTCCTTCAAATTTATTGATCAACTTTTATGCTTTAGAGCTTCAAGCAACAAAAGAATAATTGGAAATATCCTTGACAAACAAAAAAAAGCAAGGCAAAAGAAAGTTATCCACGGATCCTTAAACTTATCTTGAAAATTTACTTAAATTCTTCAATTAAAATTTATTCCTATTTGATCTTTAACGTACCTGAATTTTGATTCAATTGAACTTTTTTTATCCAATCAGCTAAAAGCTCAAGTGTGTGTAACGCAATGATATGACAAAAAGAGCTAATTGAAAGCTGATACGTGACATTATGTGTCCAATAATTATTAAAAACTATTTATAATTAAAAAAAAATAAAATTGGCTCCTTCAACCCTCCACCCGTCCCCTTCAACCCCCGCTCCCCCACGCCACCTCTTCCATTCTCTTCTCCATTGTTTACAAAGATGAACTTTAAAAAAAAAAAAAAAAAAGTTAAAACTGGTTCACAACCACCCGCTGCCCCCCCCCCCCCTCCCTTCCATTCTCTTCTCCATTGTTATGCAAGAAGCTGAACTTTAAAAAAATAAAAAAATTATAAATTGATTTCCGATTTACTAATTTCTCATGATGCTTTCTCCATCAAGGATACCAATTTCTCCATTTTCTGCAAGAAAATGGTTCCCCATTTTATTAGATTTGAGTTATTTAAGTTCATAAACATGTAATTTCGAACAATCTTAAAATTTTGAAGTTAATTTTTCGGTGAGTCTCGCTGGAAAATGCATTCTAAAACGGCTAAAGAAGACGATGATTGAGATTGTGGTTTGCAAAGGAAGACGATAATGACGGAGGGTTGTGAAGAAAATGATGAATGAGGGCAAGGGGTTGCAAAGAAGACGATAGGGCTGCATATCGGTCGGTTCGGTTCGGTTTTGAAAATTATCGGTTTCACTTATTCATTATCGGTTTGTATATATGCTAAACCATTAAAGAACCGTTAAGATATTGGTTAATCGGTTATCGGTTTATCGATTTTTCATTGTTATCGGTTCGGTTATCGGGTTAACCATTAACATTAAACATTAAAACTCTAAGTCACAAATTAATTTAAAACTGCTAGTACAAATTAGCATTTATCGGGTTATATCGAGTAGGTATGAACCGGGTCGTCCCTTTACTTCTAGTAAAAAATTAATGCAGACAAATAATTTTCTTTCACTAAAAACATAGGAACGACATAATATTTATCAAAAAGAAAAAGCTGGGTTCGGTAGGATTGCAAGTTTCTCATGTAACCATTGACCATTAATCTGAATTTCCATCAACAGTATTCCAACAGAGAGAGAGCGATCCGTCATAACAAATTCTGAGCTTTTACAAGCTAACTCGCACATTGCAACACGATGTTCAGCAGATATAAGACTCTACAAAAGTACGGAGGAAATACATTAGTAAGATCTTTCCTGTGTGTTAGTAACAACGAAGCAAGATACAAAGCATGTCCCACTTCTTAAAACATATTTGACCTGCAAAAGTGCTAAGACAGCAAGAAACTACACCTCTCATGACTAGAAAGGACATGATAGTATAAAGCAATATCAGGTGTCAGACCAGACAACATATAGCCTAAGATTCAGAATGCAACATCTGCTTGCCTCGCAGCTACTAAGTCATCTTCTAACACCTGTGCTAGGGCAATCAATATATTAGTCTAAACAACTGGAGAAGGTTTATGATTACCACTTCGGATCACAAACAATAAGCTAGAATTTGAATGAAAAACAAATATTAATACCAATCAAAGGTGACCATTTTATTGTGACTCCACATTTGGGAGTTCCAAAGTATTTGAACTTTTCTTCTGACTTCAAACCATGAAAGGCAGATGTCAATCATAAACTCTTACCTTCTGCATCTCTTTCTCAATAGTGTGTGACAATGATCTCATAGTAGCCAGGTACCATCTCCAGGATCGCAGAACTTCTGTCTCAACATCTTGAGCAGCATCTACTGACACTGGACGTAAAGGTAAAACCAAATCTGCTGGTAGTATATTGGATTTCCCCTCAGAAAGAACTAGCAACTGAATGTTTGTGGGCATGTCCATCTTATAATAAGTGAAGTCATATTCAACCTATAAAAAGAAAAGATAAACTGCATAAAAGATATAAAGCTTTTGCATATGCTACTGTCAGGAGTACTTCAACAAGAGACTAGAGAGTAGATATTTGCAAGCTCATCAATCCATTCTTATTACCTTTTGCAATTCCTAAATGAGAGCCTTCAGCAAGCTGCAGTATCCCTGAAGCCAGGCTGAAGCATTCACCGGGAAGTCAAGCAAATGACCAGTGACTCAACATAAAAATCAGACTGGTTTGTCATATTGAACTGAATGTACCTGTTAGTTTGAAGAAATTCTCAATGAAATGAACAATACTCACAGCAAATTGACCTATGAAAGTCATATAGATCAAACGCAGAACACAAAAAAAAGGCAAATTCTGCAATATCATTAATCCCATAATTTTTATGGGATTTTCGAATAAACATGTTTCTGCAATATCACATAATATAAATCATTCACCCAGCAAAAAGGTAACATGCATGTCTACAAAATAATTAAATAGCAGCAAAGCAGCCGAAGGGTTACCTGATATTTTTGACCTTCAATTTTAGATCGGAGATGTGAGTAGCAAATAAACTCTAAGTCGAATTTTTGGCTCAATTCATTCAACCACACGCACCTGCAGGAGCACTACCAGTACCAACATCATATTCACAATACTGCAAGACACAAAGAGTACATGGACAGAAATTGAAGATGGAGAAGAAAACTTCTAAGAATAAGATCGAGGCTTCGAGCAAAGGAAAAAACTCAATTTGTTTACAAAAAATGAACAAAATGAAGTAATTATCAATACCCATTAACCTAAACTATCAGAAACTTGAGAAAAAACCCATAATTCACACACCAGCTGACCAGCAAACAAATCAACAAAAATTCCTAAACCGTAAAAATTCAATTATGATAACTCCAATTCACAAAACCCCAAATTAATCACCACAAAAAAAAGTCAACACTTTCACTCCAAAATACTTCAAAAAAAAAAATAACTAACATAGACATACACGGTACACCAAAAACTATAACAAAAAATGAAGAAACAAAAAAAAAATGAAAGAATCTTCTGCTTCTATTTACTCTGTACTTGCTACATCATTTTCTAACGTGCTTCCATTTACAATCTGAATGAGAGTACAAGCTCGACAGTCGACAAAACATTAATATCCTTAACATAATATATCGAAAATTGGACAGAAATCGAAGATGGAGAAAAAGACTTCAAGCAAAAACAAAAATTCTTACCTGTTGAGAGCAAAAGCAACAAATCTTCTTTGGTCTCTACAGAATATCAGCAAAACCGAGTGTCGACTGTTGAGTGAGGCTGTGAGGCAGCGTGAAAATTGAAAGCTTTTGGTCTCCACTCTCTGTTCTCTAACCCTAAGTAATCAGAAAGGAGTAATGGACTAATGGGTCATGTGGAATAGGAAGTGTTATGGGTGAGAATTTGGGCTTCAGATTTGGGCCTAGTGGAATGGGACATGGCCCATATCAATATGTTAATTTTTATCGGGTTATCGGGTGGCCCGATAAAAAATTTAGCTCACCCGAGCCCCGAACCGACAACCCGATAATTGTTTTTTAAAAAACCGACACCCGAACCGTTAACAAAAAAACCGACCCGTTAAACCGATAATCAAATTATCGGTTCGGGATAACGGTTTGAACCGAAATCTGCACAGCCCTAGAAGACGACGAAAGGGGGTGGGTGGGTGGGTGAAGACAATGATGAAATGGGGGCGAGGGGCTTTTCTTTTCTTTTTTTAAATTAAGAAATTATAATAATTAAAAATTATATTAATACAATGACTTAAATATAAGTTTTTTAATTTTAAAAAAAAGTAAAATATTATTTAATCTACTGTAACACACTCTCCTTGTCAAATCAGTATTTTGTGCCTGATAGGTACCAATTTTAGCACTTGAAGGGCCTGATGGGTACATGCCTTAATAGAGGGATCTAAGTAAATTTTCGGGACAAGTTTGAGGGTCTAACAATGACTTAATCCAAAGAAAAATTACAAGGCATAAACTTAGTTAATGTTATGCCTCATGTTGTCATGCATAAATTGAATGAAACAGATTATGACTCAAGGCATAAGTTATAATTACACAATTTAATTATGCCCAAAATATAATGCAAAGGCACAAATTAGTCCTATTGAGAAAAATCCTCCTCCTTTTTCTCTAGTGTATTCCACTTTTTCTACCATAGATCAATTGGTTCCTTCCCAATTTATCCATTTTTGTTACCATTAATTACCGATATTCATCTTCTACTAAACAGGAAAGGAGCGAAGGATGGTCAGGTACATGTCCTTTCTCAAAAAATTATATAATGTACACGTTCTGCTTGGCATTTACATGGCAATCTCATGCAAAATGCACCACGTAAAACGTATGTATCTACTCATGACTTTTCTTTTTCACTCTTCGTTCAGTCGAAGGTCTATCGGAATTGTTCTCTTTACCTTTTCAAAGATACGGATAAGATCTGAGTACTCTCTACATTTCTGATATCCACTTGTGAGAGTACACTCTAATAAAACCACTTGTCAATGAGTCATTTATTAACATATGATCATTTTGATTCGTCCAAATTTAGTCCAAGAAATTTCATATCGTAGTCATCACATTTTAATCACATTTTAACCTGTCAAACTTAGCTCAATCCACCCATTTTAACACTGCTAATAGTCTTTTGGCACTTGTTGGTTTTATTTAATGGATAACCAAAGTGGAGGTGGAGTTGAAGCTATAGCCATGATGGATGAACAAGATATGGCTATATTTGAAAAAGATCCAAAGCTTCTTGAGTTTGCTAGTCCAATTCCAAATCTTTAATTAACAAGCATGTGGTATTTGGGTTTTGTTTTGTTTTATGAAATCTCCAATGTATGTTGTGTTTTAATAGTTTGCTTTATGTTGTTTATTATTATTGTACCGCGTGGCCGGTCTAGCATGTAATATATGTATTCACGTGAACTCAGTAGTTTTTGGTGTAGACACTATATCTGAATTCATGTTATCTTTTACTATTTCTAATGTCGGCACTTCCTTTCTTCGTCTTTTTTGACTCGTGCATTTCTCTCAAACTTGTCATGAAAAACATTTTTCTAGAGCCGAAAGTCTATCAAGAACCACCTCTCTACCTGACAAAGATAAGGGTAAGATGTGCGTAGACAACATGTCTCTAGACCCCACTTATGAAACTATACTGAATATGTTTGTACTTTCATAGCTTTCCTATTTTAACACGTCTTGAAAAAAAAAGAGATAAAGCATCTAGTACCCTCTCGAACTATGGCCAAAGTTGCTATGACACACTTCAACTTCACAGGGGTCCTATTACCTCCCGAAACTCAATTTTAGTGTATTTTTGTCGCCCTTTTGTGCTGACATGACACCTTTATTACATAAAAATGGAGCCCATGTCAGCTAAAAAAGTGTCACATCAGCAAAAAAGGTGACAAAAATACGCTAAAATTGAGTTCAGGAGGGTAATAGGACCCCTGTGAAGTTGGAATGTGTCGTAGCAAATGTTGTCATAGTTCGGGGGTACTGGATACTTTACTAAAAAAAAAGAAACTTCAAAAAAACTGATCAATGAAGAAAATACATGCATTGGCTTTCACAAACCATAATATATAGTAGAAATACACTTATCTCCTGCAGGTTCACTTGACACATATATTAGAGTATATACATTTGGGCAACAATTACAATTCAAGATCAGCCAAATACTCCACAAGCTTTTATAGAGTGAGCTTTCTACTGCCTTCACTAAAACCAAAACATGTCAATCGATCGCCAGGAAGCAAAAATCTCTAGGTCTACGTCAGATTCTGGTGCAACGCGTTGGACGGACGAGTTTACTGATGTTCAGCTTTTGGAATATTCACTCTGTAAATATCTGCCAAACGATCGGCGACTCTGCTGCCAACAACACTGTCTATGAGTTCATACTTCTTATGAGCCGCGTTCAAGATCTCTGTCTGTTGTTTCGCAAGGTTTTCTTCCTCCTCTAGTTGATGCTACATAGAGGGGAAAAAAAATGAACTTATGACAAAAAGGCTATACGTCAACGTGAGATGCTCCCTCGGTGCATTTTTACTTGTCCAGTATTGACTCGGCAACACCCCTTAAGGTGCAGTAAATAGAATGACAATTTTACTTATGTCACCCTTTAAATGTAATAAATTCAACGATGGGGAAATGGCAATAGTTAATAATAAGGGCAAATTAGGAACTAAGGGCTCGTTTGGTACAAGGGATAACTAATCCCGGGATTAACTTTAGGATGAGCTTATCTCATGTTTGGTTGGGATAAAATTCACGGGATAACTCATTCCGGGATTGTAGTGTTACTTTTATCCCACCTTAAAGGTGGTATAACTACTCCCGGGATAGCATGTTTCACAACCAAAGGACTTTATATTATCTCTTGATTTTCTAAACTAGACAAGTAAAAGTGGACGGGGGGAATATTACACACTGAAATGAAAAAAGAAAGTATACCTTGAGGCAAAACTTGGTTTCTTCTGCATGTTTACGAACCATAAGCTTGATCTTCTTGGCGACCTCAAAATCAGGATCGTTGGAGTCCAACCATCGACATACTATCTTCCTACCAGGTTTTATAGGACGGTCATCAAACATCTCTGGTTCAGCAGCACGTGCCCTGACAGGCCTTGGCATACCACATATCATAAATGACGAACTGCTTATCTCGGAGATTATAGTTTTTGCCTGGGCTGCATTTTCCAGCTCAACCAATGCAGATTGTCCAATGTTCTTTGGTTCAAGGTAGTTCGGGATAAACTTGACCTGAATGACATTCCCAAATTGATCAATTGCAGCTTTAATGACGGCTTCAGTAGCCACAGGTGAAAGGTTGTCAATGCATATAGTGCGCTTCACTTTCTCTTCAAAAGCAGCATACTCTTTCATTGAATTATCCATGACGCGTAACCGCAAATTCACCTAATAGAAGCAATTCACCAGATTCTTTAGAAAACGAGGTTTACCACAGTTCACATTATTTTGACAGCACAACAAATTACTCCCAAAACAAATATATCAGGTTAGTACTAATCATGCTGCAACCAACTTAATGCGATTAAAGGGTATTATGTGTATGTGTGTGTGTACAGACACGTTGGAGAACCGTAATCGTGGCTGGAGTGGGTCCGACCAACATTGTCACTTGTCCTCCCTAGTGATTTTTGCCCTTTTGACCCAAAGAAAAATGGAGTTCCAAAGGTGGGAATGAGAGAGACTTTCTTCCTTGCTGAAAGGAAATCCTTTTGAGGGAATCAAACAAGGTGAGAGTGAGGTTTACATCATCGGAAGAAAAGAGGATGAACAAGCACAGTAATAGTGGATAAGCAGAGCTTCTGATAGTCCAAAACATCTTAGTACTAGCATCAGAACGCAAATCCAGATAGGTAACAAATGGAGAACGTTGCGAAAATATGAGTAGCAGTTCATAATTTTTATTTTTTTTAAACTCTCGGGTTGATTTGTTTGCATTAAGGTTTCCGTTACCAAGATAAGAGGAATGGTATTGATCATTAAGGAGTTGGAAAATGACACCTCGAGGGACTTGGCAGTGACATTTGAGAGGTCATCGATTGAGCTTCTAATTTCCACTCATTGTAGCTTAATTAGCAGTATCAATAACTATTAGGTTAATGCCAGAGTTGTTGCCTTTGAGGTTAAAAGAAATCAAAGACCATATTGTATCGGAACAGATTTTTTTGTGAATGCCAGGCAGAATTACGGGCAGATAAGAAATGTGTCTGGATAGGGATTGAAAGAGGAATCCTATACTGCTGGATATTTAAAAAGCATGTAACCATGTGAACCAGGAAAGGAGGAAGGAATAATTGATCAACTCTTATTGCATTGTGAGGTGGTAAAAAGACGTCTGCATTATATTTTTCTTTCTGAGACTGATTCGGAATGCCTAAAGTCGTTATAAAGTACATAATTAACCGCCTTGAGGTGCTTTGCAGAACTTTCAAAAAAGTGTAAGCTTAAGAACCTAACATCTAACAAGCTTCATCGCCATGTAGGCAAGAAATATGGACCAATCTAGATTTCATAAAGAGTATTTGTAAAGATTTTGCAGCACCAACTTGGTGCTTCTAATGTAGTTGTGACTGAACCACTATAAACAAATCTGGCGCAGGTGTAAATGTGCAATTATTAATAATATTACTAACAAAAGAGTGTCCACTGTCTTTTTACAAACGACAATAAACTCAGTACAATCCCATAGGTGGGATACCAATCTTTGAGAAGGTAGAGAGGAGGTTTCCAATAGACCCTCGGACAAATGGAGAGTGAAAAAGAAAAGGCAATAGCAACAAGCAGAAACAAGAGCAAGATAATAAGATACTGAGGCTAAAGAAATAGCTAGCACCTAACAACATTGTACACAAGGACATGATACATAGCTATTATATTTGCTACACATTGACATGTATTCCTACTTGTATAAAAATCACATACGTCAAAGATCAAGCATCATCCAAAATACCTTCTCTCTATGCAATACATATGTATATCCATCGATCACTTAAAAACTGCGTCTTTATTGGCACACCTAACATAATTTTCAAAGTCCGCAACATCACACGTCACTCAATTTACACAGCAACGTTTACAAGGCAAAGAGGTTCTAAATGTTCAACATCAGAAAAAGATTCAATTTTTATTGTTTCAACATGTAAAGATACGATCCCTGGGCCTAAATCAACCCCAAAAACTAGCTCTTGAAGGGACGATTGCCCAAGTCTATATAAGCAGACAACCCATCCGTTCGCCAACCAATGGGAGACTCTAAACCATTCTAACACCCCCACCTCCCTCTTCACGCCCAGACCCAATTGGAGCGTGGACCCATAAGCCCAAACAAGGACAGACTTGACTCTATACCACGTAATAGATATGACATATGGCCGTAACTCAAACCGAAAAATTAGCTCACAAGTGAACGATTGCACAAGTCCATATAAACAGACCGCCCGTCCATTCCCCAACCAATGTGAAACTCTAATCACTCTTAACACAACAAAAAGAATCCAGTCTCTAACAATGAAATTGAGCAATTCTAGTCACCAAGACTGAAAATTTTGGCAAAAGAATTTAACAAAATCCACTTTAAAGATACAAAAATCATGAAAATCAACAACGCAGATTAAATTTCATTAGCCAAACCTAAATCCCCAAGTTCAAGAATCAACTTTTACCCAACCCCCCACCCCCAAGAATCAATTTTTACCCAACCCCCACCCCTAGGAACCATTTTTTAGCCCCCCCACCCCCACCCCCACACACACAACAAAACCCAAAAACAAAAAGGATTTTTTGATTGTGCTTACCTTTGAGCTTCGCCTAGGTTGCTGGAGCCTTCACTGGTTTCAGTTGTGTGTTATAATTATGAGAAATTATGGTGGTTTTATAAATTTTCAGTTTACTCTATGAAAATCCGTTTAGTCTTATTTAACCCCCAAAACTATCTTGAAAATTACGTATTGGGTCCAATTTGTCATCTTTATATTATTTGAACAAATATACTTCGCCTCTGTCCCATTTTATGCCGCATACTTTTCTTTTTGGTTCGTCCAAAAAAAAGTCACATTTTCTTATTTGATAAAATTTAAAAAACACGATGACTCTTTTACTTTTATTAGTCCTATTTATAAGGTATCACTTAATTAAACATAGTAATAGTATATTTTTTTAATAAAAGTCAATTTAGTAAACATCATCAAGTCTTCCATTATTTTTTAAACTTCATATCCAATCAAAATATGTCACATAAAATAAAACGGAGGAAGTCATACTATAGGAGGTTAATGGTGTAAAAATTATTATATGAGTAAATAGCAAAAATTCATCGAAACTATTATATTTTTGCAATTTCATATCTTAGTTGTTCGTTATTCTATTAACCTACCTAACCTATCATATTTTCGTGAGTTTTATATCTCAACTTTCACTTTCTTTATGTTAAAACAAATCTCGATTGGTAACAAAATTTTGTTCAACGGAGCATTAAGGCATCAAAGCGTGTTTCAATTTAAAGAGGGTAATGGTTTAGATGGTTAAAGAGTATAATGAATAGTTATAAAGTATAAACTTTGTAAAAAAAAATGGTTAGTTTAGGTTTTTTTTTTTTTTTTAAACGTTATACTCATACAACATTTAAGAAATCAAAGTAAATAGCAAAAGTTTTAGAAATATAAATGCATTTTAGGATTGAATAGTGAAAGGTGGAACTTATTATAAATAAATTTTTGGGACTAGTAATAGAAAGGATAATAGGTGACTAAAATCTTTTAATGTCTCATTGAGCAATTCACTTCATTGGCCAATAGGCCACACTGTGATTTTTGCTTTGATAAACAAAAAATCCTTTAGCAAAATAAAATTCTAAACTTCGATTATATCTAGTTCGCTGATATGAAAAACTGAAAGATCCACCAAGTCCCAAGCATTCTTTGATTGAATCCTTAGTTATCTCTTCGATTGGACTCTGACAGGTTAGGAAAGACTGATTGGTCGCTAATCAAACTCCTAAATGACCGCTCAGAGTTCCCTAGCCCTTCAAGTTTACATGCTGATCCCTCTATGATAGCATTCTTCTTCCTCTCCGACTTTACGATATTATCCTTGCTAGTTTGATCTCTCGAATTAAGGTTTCCGATTGAGTTGGTTATAAGTCTACCACGTAACATAACGTTGTGGACAGGCCAACCTATGAGCAATTTTGTGATACTCCAACACCTGCTAAACCCGATACAAACTAGGTACAATTATAAAAGAAATGTATAAAAATTGATATAGAATTTAAAAAGGCGGCTTCCAAGCTGAACTTAAAGCTTTGGGCATCATATGTTTGTTCAAACCTCCATGGACTTACCCACGACTCCTAAATCCTGGATCCGCCACTGAACTTGTGGAAACAACTTTTCACGTCGGCTTTCAGCTAGATCAAAACATCATAGGTAAGTAAGTTGTATCTAGAATAGAATCCAGAGCAACTTACTGAAAGAAACCTAGTAGCTTGCAGACCGGCGGGCATGGCACACTAGCTACTCAGTGAGAGGGGCAAGAGAGTGTTCCGCCGGGTGTACTCAGTCTAACCACATGAATCAATACTTTCACAAGCACAATTCTGTTCACAAGCAATTGGACTTGCAAACATTGGAAGTTGATACAATCATAAAACCATGTCGATAGGTGCTAAAACAGTTTAACGAAAAGAGCAAGCAGCAAACAGTCTTAAAGCACAACTTGCTTCGCTATGGACATTGAGCTATAATACTTGAACAAACTATAACCCCCCTAAACCTGATGAAATTAAATAGATGGGGTAACTGTGCAAGATAGTAATCTGCATGATCATTCAATCGCTGGAGAAATCGTCATAACTCAAGCCTTCTGATGCAGCATCCAAACCGCTAACGTCTGCCAGAAGAGGACAGGTATTAGTACTGGTATATACTAAAGCTAAAGAACTCAATGTCAGATGATGCCACGCATGACACAACTAACCTTGATGTTCTCCTCTACCCTGCGGATTCAAAAAGTTGTTAGTATCTGGTGGTAGGAAAGCTGATCCAGAGTAGCCCTCTAAAATTTCTGTATAGAACGGAAAGTTGAAACATATAACAATGTGAAATTGATCTAGATATTAATCCGGTAGAGAAGGAAGCACAAACCAGAACTGTCGGTAAAATCAGCTGTTAAGTCTGACAAACTGAAGTTTCGAGGGATCTGTCCCAAGAAACCAAAGGCAGAAGTATCAGCGCCCAAGGGATTCTCATTCAATGGTTGCACGCTTGACACTACACTGCTGAAATGTGAAATAGATGGATTCCCAGTTCCAGAACGGTCCTGCAGGAGAATGCCCTCGCCACCATATTTGCCTGAATAACCAGCTGGTTTGATCATCCCCCCATTTGGTCCTTGCATCATTCCCAGGTTTGCACTCCGAGGCAATAGCATGTTTTGTGATACATCAATGCTTCTTGCATGAGCAGAAATGTCTATAGCAGCTTGCGCATATGATTGGACTGACGACACACCATTGGTGTAAGCATGAGGTAAATTGCCATTAATAGTCTGGTGCATGTTGTCAAGCTTCACATTGGGCGCAGCATGCTCTGTGGCTTGGCATGTTATGCTCTGTGGCACTGTCAACATGTGATACCAGTATTTAAAAGGATGAAGTCATACAAAACTTAAAGCAAACACGTATACAAATGCCCAGGATGTGTTTAATTTCAGAGCAGCAATGTACACTCCACCCTGAATCTAGACAAAATAAAAAGGTAAACTAAAATAACAATACAAATAACATGCTTATCTCATGTCTAACATGCATCTATTCACTAAAGCCTATGTTGCCCGGACTCATCAAAAATGTCAATGGGTGTGTCGGATTTGCCAAAATTAGTGTATTTTTGAAGAATACAACATGGCTGCGGCATCAAAAATGAAGAGTCCGCACAACTTAGACTAAAGCAAACAACCCAATAAGAAAACGGGAGCAGATTGTTTGTTTATCCATGACTGCTCACAGGGGTTATCACAACAGTTTTCTTGGCAATCCCTAATCGAGGCGTGGAACTTGATCATAGGCAATTCCGACCTTTGCACTTAGCCATATATACCACAGGAGTATCACAACTGAAATTTATAGTAACTAAGAATTTAACCTGCTTAATAATGCTTATCAAAACATATACTGTTCGATTGAGTGTAATAATTGTCGACTAGAGGTAAAAACACACCCAAAGTATATGGTTAATACCAAATACACCACCACATGTGACGGGGTTTTCTTTTTTTTTTTTTCCTTTTCCTTTTTTCCTCATTGGAGGGGGGTGCAAGATGCAGTACCAGATAAAGTGCGGAAAGAGAATATCTGTTCATGGCTTTAGCACATGTGAGCTTAAATGGTTAAATTAGATTTTTCTACAATTGGAATGTCAAAGAGATGAATTAATAAAACTGATTTGAGGGGATTGTTTGAAATATCTGAAAGTATATATTAGTTAAAAGTTCAGATTAGTTTCATCTTTTTTAATAACCAAGTAATCTCCCATGAGTCTCGCAATCTCACTAGGCTCACAGGTTTGGCATTTGGGGGAGTATGGGTCCGACTCTCTATCATGCACCCGCATAAATACTAGGCTCCTTATGTGGAAGGGTTCGAACACGTGACATGTGCCCTTATCCATACATCCTGCATATGTCCCTACTACGGAACCAAACCCATTTTTTGTGTATCAATTAAAAAGATTTTAAGCTCCTACCACTTTTTAGCATTTTGGAGCAAGTAAATTTTAGTTAAACCCAATATATCGAGGGCAAGCTGAACATTCCTAAAGGAATCTTATTCACCAGTTTTTAAGATATAAACTGTAGAAATGAATCCAAGGGCAGCAAATAAAGGTATTTTATGATTATACGAACTACAACTGTGAAAGCCTAGAAATGTACAAAACCGGTAAACCCATAAATCCAAAGATCAGTGATGTTGTCATAATATGTTGGCAATGTAGTCAGGTAAATGAAAGATCTATCATCTTCATTAATTTATCCAAAGTTTTTACAAAGGAAGATTTTGAGACTCTTAGCGTGATGATCTGGAGAAAGCCAAAGCTTCAGTTATCGCTCCTCCATTTCTCACTACTTTAACTCAGTTTCACATATCAAGATCCAGAAATTAATTTTACCGTAGCACCAACTTCGAACGGTCTCAAGTTGAGAACACAATCACAGAGCTCAACGACAGATCCTCTGGACACTTTTCCTAAAAAAATCCTTCCCACAACTATCCCTAAGATTCACATTTTAATCTGCCACTTTAAAGCCTCAGACCTTTCCTTTGACTAACCCAACCTAAAATCCTATTCAATTGTATGGAAATGTGGGGATCTATAACGAATTTTATCATGGAAAAGAAAAACACGGGCATAATAATTATTTCCAAGAAGATCAATAGGGAATCTATGATATTCATGTCGTACCTGGTTGAATCTGAGATCCATTAGAAACGGGAATGGATCCAGTAACATACATCGACTTAACTTGTCTATCAAGCAAGTCATTGAATTTCTGAATTTGATCCTTCACTGACAGCCTCACATAATAAGCCCTGAAAAACTCTGGGTTCTCTTCCTCGAGTTTTTGCCAAACTGGAAAAGGGATCAGGATGTCAAATTAGCTTCCAGTAGACACATGAAGCACATAGATCACAGCCGTTACCAACTACTTGAGATAAGACAGGCCAAGTATATTTTGAAACAAATACTATAAACAACTACATACATTTGGCATCTCCATCAGAAATAAGCTTAAAAGATTTAGTTCTGATAAATAACTATTACTTCTTTGAAATATAAGTGTGTGAGAGTGGGGGGAGGAATGCCTTCCATAATCCATTGAAAGAGAAAATGATCTTCAAATAATTTTCTCCTAGTTCACAATATAACAACATATCCAGTGGAGTCCGGATAGGGTACACATACCTTACCACTACCTCATGGAGGTAGAGAGGTTGATTCCGAAAGACCCTCAGATCAAGTGCAGCAAATCAAAGTAATTATGGAAAAGGAAATCCGGCAGTAAAAAAAACATGGCGACTGAAAAGGAAAGCACTACAACGCATACAGCGAAAGAACACCACCACCAGTTTCTTCCTGCGCATTATATCATCATGACAGAGTTAATTCCTTATACGGTCATCCAAGTAATAGATTCCCTTGAGAACTTTTTGAACTTTGTTAGCGCCCTGGTACTAGTGTAGCCTTTTTCGTTTGTGCTAATGAACTATTGTCATTCTCTAACTTTTTGTACTATTCTGCATCTTCTTGATGCCAGCAATTAAGGAAGAAGGACCTGCACATGGTGTTTATCGACCTGGAGAAGGCATACGACAAAGTCCCCAGGGAGGTGCTATGGAGATGCTTGGAGGTGAGTGGAGTCCCGCAGGCATATATCAGAGCAATTAAGGATATGTATGATGGAGTGAAAACTCAGGTGAGGACGCCGGGAGGAGACTCGAGCATTTCACTGTCTTGACAGGATTGCATCAGGGATCTACTCTTAGCCCCTTTTTGTTTGCTTTGGTGATGGATGTGTTGACGCGGCGTATTCAAGGGGAGGTGCCTTGATGTATGCTTTTTGCAGACGATGTAGTTCTGATTGACGAGACTCGAGGGGGTGTGAATGACAAACTAGAGGTGTGGAGACAAACTCTTGAGTCTAAAGGGTTCAGGTTGAGCAGGAGCAAGACAGAGTATTTGGAATGCAAGTTTAATGAAGTGAGGCTGGAGAATGAGGTGGTAGTGAAGCTGGAATCACAGGAGGTATGCAAGAGGGATAGTTTCAAGTATCTCGGGTCCGTGATCCAGGGTAACGGTGAGATTGATGAGGATGTCTCGCACCGTATTGGGGCGGGATGGATGAAGTGGAAGCTCGCGTCGGGGGTGTTGTGTGATAAAAAGGTGCCGCCCAAGCTTAAAGGCAAATTCTACAGGGTGGTAGTCCGTCCGGCCATGTTGTATGGTGCGGAGTGTTGGCCAGTTAAGAACTCCCACATCCAAAAAATGAAGGTGGCGGAAATGCGGATGTTGCGCTGGATGTGTGGGCTGACTAGAGGGGATAGAGTCAGGAATGATAGTGACTATCAGGGAGAAGGTTGGGGTGACTCCAGTGGAGTGCAAGATGCGGGAAGTTCGATTGAGATGGTTCGGACACGTGAAGAGGAGGGGTATGGATGCCCCGGTTCGTAGGTATGAGAGGCTAGCGTGGGATGGTTTTAGGCGGGGTAGGGGTAGGCCGAAAAAGTACGGGGGTAAGGTGATTAGGCGGGACATGGAGCAGTTACAGCTCACCGAGGACATGACCCTAGATAGGAAGGTATGGAGGTCGCGAATTAGGGCAGAAGACTAGGGCCAGTTTGGGTCGCTAGTGTAGGGAATTACTTGGTGGGGGTAATATTTCTTGTTATGATTCCGTGTTCCAGGTTTTATTATGAATCTGGGTGCTTGCCTCTGTTTTCTATTACTTATGGGTGCCGTATTTATGTTATGTTATGAAATCTTGTTCTGTGCTTTACTATGTATTTGTGTGGTGTCTCGTGTCTTGACCCGGGGGTTTATCGGAAACAGCCTTTCTACTTCTTTAGAGGTAGAGGTATGGACTGCGTACATCTTACCCCCCCAGACCCCACTAGGTGGGAATACACTGGGTTTGTTGTTGTTGTTGTTGTTGTCTTGATGCCAGCAATGAAATTTCTTATTACTTCATCAAAAAAAAGTAATGAAACTAACCTAACAAAGTCAGTTTTGTTTTTTTGTGTTTTAATGACAAGAAAGTCATTCATCTATTACTTTATCTCTTATGAAATTATCCTAACCTTCAAAGCTTCTATTAGACTTACCTATTTTGCTTACGTGGAATCTTAAATCATATTTTAATGAAAAACCCCATTAAGTGAACCCAACAAAAAGTTTGTTCGCATGCTAACTCTAGTATTCCACTAACATCAAAAGATCATTACTATACCTGTTCATTTAATCATAGAACTCATTATGCTACATTTGTCTCAATAATCATTTGGCTACTGATTGTCTGACATACCTGAAGTATAAAATGACAGAACGGAGGCTAGTTTTCTTTTCTTTATATTTATGTTTGGGGCCAATGTCAACTGATATAAATGGTATGAAGCATTTGTTTACAGAACGGAGACTAGTTTTCTTTTCTTTATATTTATGTTTGGGGCCAATGTCAACTGATATAAATGGTATGAAGCATTTGTTTAAATTAATCAACATATGGTTCATACTTTACTAATTAATTCTTTACTAGTATATATTGTATAATATAATTATTAGGTGATAACAGTTGAGAAGGTTACAAGACGAGGTTGGATTTTTATTCGATTTATTCTTTATTTGGAAGAATAAGGCGTCTTATACCCTATTTGTTTTTGCAGAACAAGACGTCAGAATATAAATATAGACATGATTATTAAGATCCTGTATCTTTATCTAAACACTGTATGATTAAAACAATTTATTTTCTTAACATCTCAAAATGTGTAATTTATCTTCATTTAAAAACTACTCCATTTTGGTGGGTTTCATTTCTTTTATACCAGACCTGTTCTTGTTGGGTCAGATTTTGAGTCTTCGGTGAGTTCATTTAATAGGGTTCGTCATTAAAGGCTAGGATTTTAGTGCTCCAAAGGCTAGGATGATTTTATAAGAGATACAGTAATAGTTGAAATATTTTCTTGTCATAAGAAAACAAAATTGCATTTGCCAGGTTATTTCCATTACTTGGATGACCACATAATGAGTTTTAACTCCATCATAATAATTCTCATAACAAGTCGTTTTTTATATTTTACTACCCCAGTGTCATTGTCTTCCAAATTAAGTAATTTTTATGAAACTTGACAGTGGAGATAAATATGTTTATCTCGAAAAGCCAAAAGCATAATATTAGCAAAATATTAGGAACAAACTAGAAAGATAATGGACTCACCAAGTTCAGTGAAATCAGGCTCAATCTTTGCCTGCTGCAAGAGGGTGCTAACAACTTCCTTCTGGTTCATGTAAAGCTGTAGACATCTTTCAATGAGATTTTGCACCTGAAATCAAAGAAGCTCATTGTTAGGAGACAAAAGCTTGCGCAATGCAAGAAATTTTAGAATTATCAAAGAACTAAATTTGAACTCCAGGTGATTATGAGGAAGAATGAACAAAATTTGAACTCTTCAAGTAATGACGATAATGATAACCACAAAGACTAGAATTACCGGGTATCATCAAGCTCTAGCCAACCTGATGAATCAGAAGATGATGGATGTGAGTTGTCTTATAAACAATGATGATTTTTTTCGTCCAAGCAAAAAAAGGAAAAAAGGGTACCATTTGACTCCTTTTTTCCTTCATCGTTGGTTTTTTCTATACAGAAAAGTTCACGTCATCTTCTTATTCAAGAGATTGGCTAAAACTAGATGAGACATGGTAATTCTCTATGTTGCTCGGACTCGTTAAAAATGTCAATGGGAGCGCGTAGGATTCACCAAAATTAGCGTGTTCTTGATGAATCCAACACGGGTACGGCATCAAAAATGAAGGGTCCGCGCAACTTAGGTAATTCTTGTCCTTAGGCCATCACTATACTCATTATTTGAAGTTTCGAAATCTAATGACTCAGAAGATATAGACTCCTCGTCATCACTCAAAAGCTTGTGCAATGCAAGACATTTTAGAATTATCAAAGAACTAAATTTGAACTCCAGGTGATTATTAGGAAGAATGAACTAAATTTGAACTCTTCAAGTAATGACGATAATGATGACCACAAAGATGAGAATTACCGGGTATCATCAAGTTCTAGCCAACCTGATTAGATGGATATGAGCCGTCCAATAGAACATCTGAACAATGATGATTTTTTTCCTCCAAGCAAAAAAAGGGTACCATTTGACTCCATTTTTCCTTCATCATTGATTTTTTCTATATAGAAAAAGCTCATGTCAACATCTTCCTATTCATCAGATTGGCTAGAACTAGATTAGACATGGTAATTCTCTATGTTGCTCGGACTCATTAAAAATGTCAATGAGTGCGTGTAGGATTCACCAAAATTAGCATATTTTTGATGAATCCAACACAGGTGTGGCATCAAAAGTGAAGGGTCTGCGCAACTTAGGTAATTCTTGTCTTTAGGCCATCATTATACTCATTACTTGAAGTTTTGAAATCTAATGACTCAGAAGATGTAGACTCCTCGTCATCACTAAGAAAAATCGGGTTGCTACAATGAATCGGTGCAAAATCTTTTTTAATTGGGTACAGTTTTTAATTTTGATTTTAACTAATATCGGTAGAATGTCAGGTTTTGGTGGGATGTTTGGCTTAACCAGACACCTTGGATTTAGCCCGATTCTTCTTAGTGATGACAAGGAACCTACATCGGAAGAATTTATTGATACAACCGCATCTTGTGAGTCGAGTCATTAGATATCGAAACTTCAACTCTTCAAGAAATGAGGAAGAATCTATTGATACAACCACATCTTGTGAGACGAGTCATCAGATTTCAAAACTTCAACTCTTCAAGTAATGAGGATAAAGATGATTTCAAAGACGAGAACAACCAGGTATCATCAAGTTTCAAGTTTTAGACAATCTGATGAATCAGAATATGATGGATGTGAGATGTCCTATAGAGCAAAAGAACAATGATGATTTTTTCCTTCAAGCAAAAAAAAAAGGAAAAAAGAGTATCATTTTACTCTTTTTTTTCTTTTATCAATGTCTTTCTATTGTATAGGAAAGCTCACGTCATTATCTTCTGATACAACAGGCTAAAACTAGATGATACACAGTAATTTTTGTCTTTAGGTCATCATTATCCTCATCACTTAAAGTTTTAAAATTTGATGACTCATGATACACACAATGACTCGATGCAAAAATACTTTTTAATTGGATTCAGTTTTTAATTTTGATTTTAACTAATATTGGTAGGATGTCAGGTCTTAGTGGGACATTTGGCTTAACCAGAAATCTTTGAGGGATTCTGATACAATCTGGCGACATCTTTGATGGTATGTTTAACAACCCAATTCTTCTTAGTGATACGAGGAATTTATATCGGAAGAAGTTATTGATATAAGCACATCTTGTGACCATCAGATTTCGAAAATTCAACTCTTCAAGTAACGCGAATAAGTATGATTTCAAAGCCAAGAATTACCGAGTATCATAAAGTTCTAGACAATCTGATGAAGCAGAATATGATGTATGTGAGATGTCCTATAGAGCAAAAAGACAATAATGATTGTTTTTAAGAAAAAAAAATATCGACTCTTTTTTTGTCATCATTGTCTTTCTATTGTATAGGAAAGCTCACATCATCATATTCTGATTCAACAGGCTAAAATTAGAAGATACATGGTAATTTGTCTTTGGGTCATTATTATCCTCATTATTTAAAAGTTCTAAAATATGATAACTTAGAAGATGTGGTTGTTTCAGTAAACTCTTCTGATATAGACTCCTCCTCATCTCTAAGAAGAATCAGGCAGCTACAATGACTCAGTGCAAAATATTTTTTAATTGGGTACAACTTTTAATTTTGATTTTAACTAATATCGGTAGGATGTCAGGTTTTTGTGGGATGCTTGGCTTAATCAGACATTTTTGAAGGGTTTCTGATACAACTCGGTGACATCTTTGATGGGATGTTTAGCAACCCAATTCTTAGTGATGAGGAGGAATCTATACCAGAATAATTTATTGATACAACCACATCTCATGAGTCATCAGATTTCAAAACTTCAACTGTTAAAGTAACTAGGATAAGGAGGATTTCAAAGACAAGAATTACCGGGTATGATAAAGTTCTAGATCATCTGATGAACAGAAGATGATGGATGTGAGATGTCCTATAGAGCAAAAGGACAATGATGATTTTTTTTCCCTCCAAGCAAAAAAGGAAAAAATGATACCATTTTACCTTTTTTTTTTTACTTTCATCATTGTCTTTCTACTGTATAGGAAAGCCCGCATCAATCATCTTCTCATTCATCAGGCTAAAACTAGATGATACGGGGTAATTTTTGTCTTCAGGGTCATCATTATCTTCATTACATAAAGTTTTAAAATTTGATGCCTTGGAAGATGTCGTTTCAGTAAACTCTTCTCGGCTTCTGATATAGACTCCTCATCACTAAAAAGAATCAGGTTGCTAAAATGACTCGATGCAATTTTTTTTTATTCTGTTCAATTTTTAATTTTGATTTTAACTAATATGGGTAGGATGTCAAGTTTTATTGGGATGTTTGGCTTAACCAGACATCTTTGAGGGACCGGTTTCCTAACCTCTTTCGTATATATACCAACCCTTGAGGCAAAGATTGGTGAGTGTTGGCAGAGCAGGGCAGGGCTGGGAGATAGAAAGAGCGTCCAAATTACTGAACGAAGTGGGGAAGTTTGCGGGCACCAGCAATGGCCCTAATGCGATTAGGTGGGATTACAACAAGAATAGGATATTCTCACACAATATACTAGGCAATAATAACTTGAATTTGTGGAAAAAAGAGTATGGAGAAACTCAACACCAACGAAAGTCAAATACTTCATTTGGCTAGTTGTTACAAGGCCGAGGAAGAAAGGGAAGATCATATTCCCTTGGTACTCTTTATGTGGAAAGACAGGGGAAACAAACTGTCACTTATTCTTACATTGCCCTTTAATAACCCAAATTTGGTCTATGTTCCTCAACATTTCAGAAGTGAAGTGGACTAAGCCCAAGCATAATGCAAACCTTGTAAGATTTTGGGTAAGAACAGGAGGGAGCAAGAGACAAAATCCGGTGGAATCTAATTCCACACTGCACTTGGTGGACTGTGTAGAAGGAGAGAAACAGTAGAAATTTTGAAGATATATCCAATTCCATTGACGATGTTAAATGGAATTGTATTGTATCTCTAGTTTTTTGGTGCAAACATATAGAATTAGGGGATTCATATCAATTTCTAAATTTTTTAGGATCCTTGTAAATATTTTTTTTTCTTTTTGTTAGGAAAGGCCTCCAGCGCTGACGAATACAAAGTTGTCAATTCTCCAAAATAAAAAGTTATCCCACCATTTATGCCATAGTAATGGGATAAGTTATCCCATATACATGGTGGGATAATTAATCACGGGATCACTTGTTCCCAACCAAACAAACCCTTAAGGTATGTTATAAATGAGTTATCATATTTGAGTCTTTTACCGATAGGTAATTATGGAGATCTATAAACGATATAGATGGTATGGTTTTAAATATTGACTCTAACAGAGGTGATTTGTGATATAACCTAACACAATTTCCAAATTATTTATGCACAGGAAAGTAACGTTATGATTGTAGCTCAATGCTTACCAATTGTATATCTTGACGTGAAACTTTCTTAACCTCCCCACTGGTCATTTTTTAATCTTCCAAAGTCAAAAATGCTCAGCGGAAACTTGATTCAATCTCTGTTGACAAAGTCAGGTATAAAAAAAATTCAACTTTGCTACCAAAAAAATAACAATTAATATCACCTCGTAAAACAAGGTAACTTCTATATAATTAGGGTGTAATTAAGAAATAAATATCTAAATGCATGTAACCCTATGTGTTAAAGAATATTGTGAATATGTTGTAACCTCAATTAGGGAAATTCATTATCAGTTAGTTAGGATAAATAAACAAAAAATTTTGTTTGTAATATTGTACTTTTTGAATTCCTTCTATTTTAGGATGTTGTACATCACAGTTTAAACCTACATTAGCATAACGAAACGATCAAGCTCAAAGATTGCCGAACGTCTTTTCTCCCTTTTCTGCATGGTACAAGCGATATGGTTTTGAGTACCTTCTCTAAGACTCAATTTTTTATGTGCTACAAAAAAAAGAGGGAGGGGCGCAGGAAAAAGTAGAAAGAGGTGACTGCAAAATCAAATTGTGGAAGAATATTTTTCCTCCACAACCTCTCCAACTTTTACACTTCTGGTGAAAAAAGAGGAATCATTTGTGTATAGACAGTTATACCAACCTTGTTAAACTCTTAATCAAATCCACTTATGTAGAAGACACTATATCTTTCCGAATATTACTTCAGCCTTAAGGAACTATAGCTTAGTCTACACTGATATCTCCTTGTCAATGACAAGTATACCCTTGTCGTATCACAAGGTACTAATAGCATAGAAGACACTTAATCATAAAATTCAAAGCGAAGTCAAAAGTACTAGGTGATGTCTTTCTAACTGTAAGTCTAAGCCTTGGTGAATAGAGTTATCCAATACTTGTATTGGTGGGAGGTCGCAAGTGCCCCGCGAAATTAGTCGAGGTGCACACAAAATGGCCTAGACACGGACACCACGTATATCTAAACCAAAACAAAAAAGACGCATTCAATCATGACCACCATGACTCTAAAATTCTATAAGATGCCACATCAATATAAGGAAAACTTTACATCAAAAAAAAGAATAAACAACAAACTCATTTTTTTTTTCAAAAAAATTAAAAATAAACAACAAAATTCAATCTTTTCAAAAAAAATAGAAATAAACAACAATATTCATTTTTTTCACCAAAAAAGGGGAAAATATACAAAAAAATTCAATTTTCCACAAAAAATTGGAAATAAGAACAAAGCTCAATTTTTCACAAAAATGAAAATAAACAACAAAAATCTATTTTTTCTTACTCTTTTCCAAACATTTAAAACAACTACTACTCAATTCAAATCCAAAAAAACTCGAATTCAGTTATTCAAATCATTCACTATGCATGTCACTAAATTTAAAACTACCTCAATCAAACATTAACAAAAACTCAATTTTTCTACCATCACAACTTTTCTACATTTATTCAAATCCCAGCAGAGACCAAATAAAATGCTAGGTGACTCTTCCCATCTTTCCAAGTCTTGGTGGACATAGTTAACTGTTATTTGTTTGAAGTGCAAGGTGTCAGATATCCCTTGGATTTAGTCGGGGTACACTGAACACCATGGAATATAAACAAAAAAATCCAACCTTTTTTACAAAAATGGAAAATGAACAACAAAAATCAATTTTTTTCTTACTCTTCTCCAAACATATACAACAACTACTACTCAATTCAAATCCAAAACAACTCGAATTCACCCACACAAATCCTCCAACATGCATGTCACGAAATTTAAACCTACTTCAATCCAAAATTAACACAACAACAACAACAACAAAGTGAGGTCTACTGAGGATAGAATGTACGCAAACCTTACCACTACCTCGTAGAGATAGAGAGTTTGTTTCCAATAGACCCTCAACGAATCTAACATTAACAAAACAACAACAAGAACATGTATAATCCCACAAAGTGGATTCCATGGAGGGTACGCAGACCTTACCCATACCTTGTAGAGATAGAGAGGTCATTTTGGATAGACCTTCAACCAATTCAACATTAACAAAAACATAATTTATCTACCACTGAAACTTCTCTAAATTTATAAAAAGGTAAAAAAATAACAAGTTTAATGCAGTATACATCAAAGACAAACCAATCAAAAGTTGTCCCTCAATTATCCCAAAAAAAAACTTTTCTACATTTATTCAAATCCTAGCATAGACCAAAAACACTAGGCGATTCTTTCCATATGTCCTAGTCTTGGTGGACAGAGTTATGGATTTAGTCTAGGTGCAAAAGCTGGTCTGGACACCACAGTTATAAAACAAAAAAACACAAAAATCTGATATACGTTGCTAGTGGAAGATGTCAGATATCACGTGGATTTAGTCGAGGTTTGCAAAAGCTACCCCGGATACCACGATTATCAAAAAAAAAACACAAAAAGAAACTTTTCTACATTTACAAAAAACAAGTTCAATTCACTATACATCAAAGCCAAACCAACCAATAAAATTAAATTCCAACAGACAAAAAAACCTCTAGGTGATATCTTGTTTGTGGGAGGTGGCAGTTATCCGTGGATTCCGTTGAGGTACACGAAACCTAGCCCAAACACCGCGTTTATCAAAAAAAAAAAAAAGAAAACCTTCCCTACATTTACAAAAAGCCAAGTTCTATTCACTATACATCAAAGGCAAACCAATCAACAAAATTAAATTCCAGTAGAGACAAAAAAACGCTACGTGATATGTTGTTAGTATAAGGTGACACATATCTTGTTGATTTACTCGAGGTGCACGAAAGCTAGCCCAGACACCATGATTATCAAAACACAAAACAAAAACTTTTCTACCTTTACAAAAACAAGTTCAATTCACTACACATCAAAGGCAAACCAACTAACAACATTAAATTCCAACCGAGACAAAAAAAAACGCTAGGTGATATGCTGTTTGTCGGAGGTGGAAGATATCCCGTGGATTCAGTCGAGGTACACAAAACCTAGCCTGAACACCACGTTTATCATAAAAAAAAAAAATAAAAAAATTCTCTACATTTACAAAAAACCGAGTTCAATTCACTACACATCAAAGGCAAACCAACCAATAAAATTAAATTCCAACAGCGACAAATAAACGCTCGGTGATATGTTGCTAGTAAAAGGTGACACATATCCCGTTGATTTACACAGAGGTGAACGAAAGCTAGCCAAAAACAAAAAAAAACTTCTCTACATTCACCAAAAACAAGTTCAATTCACCATACATCAAAGCCAAACCAATCAAAAAATAGTTATCTGCTATCTGTTACTAGTAAAAGGTGACACATATCCCGTTGATTTCATCGAGGTGCATGAAAGCTGTCTCAAACACCACGATTATAAAAAAAAAAAAAAACTCCTCTAAATTCACCAAAAAACAAGTTCAATTAACTATATAGCAAAGCCAAACCAATCAACAAAGAGTTATCCGTTATCTGTTAATAGTAAAAGGTGACACATATCCCGTTGATTTAATCAAGGTGTACGAAAGCTAACCCGAACACCACAATCATAAAAAAAAAAAAAAAAAAAAAAACACAAAAAAAAAACTTTTCTACATTTACAAAAAAAAAAAAACTTGAACAAATTAATCGAATTCCATAACAAAACTTTTGCAGCTACAACGATACCACTGGAAAAGGGAAATCGGAAAAATCACCGCTGTATCCGCCTCCGATCACCGCTGCCGTCGCCGCCGCTTCCTCGTTTTTTTCTCCCTTTTTTTTTACACTTCGAACAGATCACCGAAGGACAAATTCTTATACAGACACTTTTTTGAGTTTATATACATATAGTTGTCATTGAGGTCCTTGTATTATAGTGAAATTATGAATTGACCCCTATGACAAAATAGAAACAGTTACGACAGTTACCTATCTTTTTCAATAGTGACTTTGATCATTTATTACTTTTATGATTTTTCCTTATTAGCCCTTCAACTTTCCAAGTTTTGTATATTTGATACTTAGATTTTTCATAATTATGGTAACAAGGTTAAAAAAAAAACTTACATGATCAGATTACTTCATTCAACAGCATTGACCGTTCAAAATCTTCAAGAGCAGAGAAAATGATAGTCACCTAGTGAAATATTTACACAATCAGATTACTTTATTTAACGGCATTGACAGTCTAGGATCTTCGAGAGCAGAGAAAATGATAGACAACTAGTAAAATATTTACACAATCAGATTACTTCATTTAACAGCATTGACCGTCCAGGATCTTCGAGAGCGGAGAAAAGGATAGGCAACTAATGAAACCAATAGTAGATATGGTAATGATAACAATGAATTACTCTAATAAATTTAGGTTGTAATTTTATAAAAATATTATTTTTTTCCAATAGTGATTTTGTAGAATTTTTTTTTTAATCAACTTTCTCTAATTTTAGAAGTTTTTTTTATATTTAATACATACATTTTTCATATTTATGGTAACAGTTTCATAAAAATATCATCAGATTACTTATTATATGGTAACAATATAGATAAATTTCTACTTAGTTTGTAATTTAATAAATATATTACCTTTTTTTAATATAATGATTTTAAGATTATTTTTATTTTATGTACTTCCCAACTTTCCAAGTTTTTTATATCTGATACTAAGATTTTTTCACATAATTATATATGGTAACAATATTAATAAATTTCTAGAATAAGTTTAGTTTGTAACTTAATAAAAATGTTAACATTTTTTTAAAGTAGTTTGATAATTTTAAGAATTTTCTTTAACAACTTTCCAAGTTTCTCTATATTTGACACTCAGATTTTTCATATTTTGGTAATGGTCATATAAAAATTTATGCACAATCAGATTATTTATATATGGTAACAATATAAATAGATTTCTATAATAGATTAAGTTTGTAACTCAATAAAAATGTTATTGAACTTATTATAATATATGTCAAAATTTTACATATAAACAAAATATTATCATTTTTACCAAATTATTTTATTACCTTATCAGGTTTTCATTTTTATCAAGTTATTAATTGTATTTTTATCAAGTTATTAATTGTAATACTTATATTGGAGATTTATATACAATTACCTTATTTACACTTATATAAGATATGTGAAAATTATACTTACATTTAACAATTGATACCTATATAAATTTTTTCTTTATTCTCACCCTTCTCTTTCGCGATTATAATATACCTCTAAACTTTACTCATAATCAAATACTAGAAAGTAGAAAGTGATTGATTCTCCCTACTAACATATTGTTCACGATGGATATTTTCATGCAAGGAGTGATGTAAGGACATTCTACGATGTCTTTTTTTTTTTTTTTAATTATTATTATTATTATTATTGTTATTATTCATGATCATTTTTAAAAAGAATGTTCATACTCGAATATATTTCATTTAGTGTTGCCCTTTCATGCTTATTATAACTAGTTATTTTGAATTTTTCCACTTTTTCTTCTTCAAGTTATCCAAAGTTTGTAGCTCAAAGATGCAAATACTGAACTTGTTTGAGCCCCATAGTAGCCCATAACAAACAATAGTAGCATTCTCCAATAAGATTGATCAAACAAAATATTGACTGATGATATGAGACGGTGTTCAATTGGAACATGAAAATATGATGAAATTGATCCTAGTTATTCTTTCTAATACATGTTTGACCAAATTTTTAATAATTTATTTTTTAAAAAAAAATTCTTTGTTTTATCAGAAGTACGAATCTAGGAATAGAATAGATATTGAGTGTGTATACAAGGATGGTTTGAGGCGGAATAAATAATCATCTATGATATATTGGATTCAAAACTATAATATATGTTAGTGTTGTACATTCCACACTTTCAAAATGTGACCTCATTTATTTAAATAAATAAATAAAAAAAAAGATATTTTTAGTTCTATTTGACTCTAGCATCAAATCATCTTTTAGAAGAAAAGGCAAAAGAGGCCATATTTATTTTCAGCCATCCAAAGCAAAACTTATCCAAAATCTTTCTTAAAGAAAAGAGGATTTTGAGGTAGCTAATCACTTTTAAAACAAAATAAACAAGGATGGGCATGAATCTTTAATTAGTCAATTTTGCAAGCAATGATATCTTGAAAGTTTTTGATTCTTCAATATCTGAATGCTTCAAGGTTTAAATAGTCAAAAAGAAATGTGTAGTGAAGATCACTCACCAGTAACACAAATAGAAACTATTATCTTTTCATGATAAGTATCTTTTAATTTAGGTATAAGTAACTCGCTTTACTATTAAAATGATAGGAGCACTTTCAAGTTATTGCGAAAAAAATAAAAATAAAAAAAGTATTTTCAATTTCTTTTGACTTGAGCATTAGATAATCCATTAGAAGAAAAAGGCCAAAAAAAAAGGTTATTATTTTCAACCATAAAAGCAAAACTTATTCAACCAATCAATAGCTATATCTTGAAAAGTTAACCAAAATCTCTCTTTAGTAAAGAAAAAAGATTTTGAAGAAGCTAATCACTTTATACAAAGTAAACAATACAACTTTTAGTCAAAGTTTGTACCACTAATTCTTCTAAGAAATTAATATTTGAAAGTTCTTTTTCATATTCCTAACGTAAGCACTCGGAAAATGACAAACCCCAAAAAAAAAGAAAAGAAAAAAATTAAATAAAATGACGTTTCACTTTAAACCATTTTAAAATGAAATTAATATTCCTTTTTAAATTTGACGTGGCACGTATGAGCCTTCACTTTTAAGAAATAAAATAAAATCCCTTTCAATCCTTCATTTGCTCATTATATAATATCTCTAATGGTGGTGGAAAAAAGGAAATGATAGGTTTTAAATGCCGTGACATTGATGTGGCAACCACGTGTTGCTTAGGTGGAGCGCGTTTAATAAATGCTCGACAATGGAACTAGTCAAGGGGCAACAAAAGGGGACATAATTTCACTTATAATACGTTAAGGAGGTGATCGAACCCCATAGTTAAATGTCGCAAGGCACGATAGTCGATTACTAACACACGTCCTATATCACATAAGGACATGAACTGCCACGTAGAATGCTAGAGTAAAAGTGAGGAAAAATTAGCAACAGGGTCACAATAATATTGTGAAAAAGTGTGGGAACTAATTAAAAAAAAAAAAAATTATGTTATGTATACTATTTGTCTATTTACAAGAAGCAAACACATAATGTAAGTCCCTCCTTAGATTATTAGCCTAAAGAGTAAGCAAAACTTGCTGAAACTTTTCCATGTGAAATGTGTATAGACCTTTTACATGTCACTTTAATACTGTATTATCCATGTCATGTAAGTAACAAGAAAAAGAAAACATTATATGACAAAATACAAAAAAAGAATTAACCTAAAAATACTACTATAAGAGTTACTTTGGCAAATTTTAAAACTTCCATAATATATGCATCATCATTAGATTAAATAGCAGCAAGGCTACTGAATCTTGGTCTTGTTCTGTCTGGTGATAGATTTTCTTCCAAGGCCTTTCTCTTGTTGTTGCTGTTACTATTGGCTTGTGATTGTTGTTGCAGTACTGTGCTGTCTGATTCTGTTTGTGGTACTTGTGGTGGAACAACATATGCAATGTCTATTGATTCTTGATTTGTTTCTGTGATGATTGTCTCAGGTTGTTGTTGTTTGTGACTTTTACATTTGGTTTTCATCATATGGGGTCTGAGTTTGTTAACATCTGATAATCTTACTGGCTTCAAGAAAAATTCTTCTGCGCCTTCTTCTAAGCATCTGTTAAAATCAATACGCAGTTGAATTAGTTCAGACACAAAATTTTGGAACGACGGTGAGTAACCTATTGGTCAAGGTTTCGAACCACGGAAACAACAACTAATGCTTGCATTAGAATGGACTGCCTACATCACATCCCTGTCGGTTCAAGCTATAGAAGCGGCCACATCTACGCCACACCTCTTGGCCTATGGTCACGAGTTCAAGCCGTACAAATGTCCACTAAGGCCTCCATGTGACCTATAGGCCACAGGTTCGAGCCATGGATGTAACCAGGATAGCCTGTCTACATCACGCCTCTATGGTGCATCCATGTGAAGTACAGATCATGAATTCAAGCCGTGGAAGCAGCTAAAATAGGCTGTCTACATCACACCTCTAAGAGTGTGGCCCTTCCCCAAATCGTGTTAACCGGGGGTGTGTTGTGCACCGAGCTGCCCTACTTCCCATAAAAGAAGATAAAAAATTGATTATTTTGTACACACACGAGATTAATTCAATAGTTCTGTTCTTACCTAGTGATTCTTGAAGGAACATTTTCAGATGACATAATGACCACTGGTATGTTTCTCAGAGATGAAGATTCCTGTTTTCACATAACAAATCAAAACTGCTAATTACCAAAAATTAAACACAAGATCTAAAAACAAAGAAATAAACAAGTACCCCAAAAAGGTCAACTAAAATTTTGCTCTAAACTAATTTTCAAGAAAAAAAAATATACCTTAATTTTCTTGAGCAAATCATAACCAGTCATCCCAGGCATACAGTAATCTGTGATAATAAGATTGATTTCAGCTTCCTGCAAATCCAATAAACAACAAAAAGTTCAATTATTTTATGCTGAACAATAGATCCGTGCGGTCCGGCCCTTCCCCAGACGGGAGCTTAAGTGCACCGAACTGTCTTTTTCACTTGTTGTGGAAACTTCATCAAAGAAAATTAACTAATTACCTGATGGTTATCAAGAGAAACACAAGGTTGATTTGTTTGATTCTTGTCATGTTCTTGTAAACCAAGAAATTCTAAAGCTTTACTTCCTGAATCTACTGTTGTAACTGCAAGAATAACAAACACAAACACACACACAAAAGAAAAATCAATACCAAAACTAAAAATCCATAATTTAAATGTCCTTGCCTTGAAATACATGACAGCGTTTGATAGAATTCAATAACTTTGACTCAAATAACAAATTTGTATTTTTTAATTATCAAGAACCTAGTAAAATGCAACAACGACTAACCAACGCAATCCCACAAGTGAGGTATGAAAAGGGTATCCTTAACTCGCAGAGATAAAAAGATTGTTTCAGAAAAACACTCAGTTCCAGTGCATCAAATCAAAATAATTACGAACAAGAAAATATGACAACTAATACAAAAACAACCTAGTAGACCACAACAACATCACCCCTTGTTTTCGAAACGCCCTCAACTCAAGTACATCAAATCAAAATAGTTAAAAATGAGAAAATACAACAGCAAAGAAAAACATGACAACTAATACAGAACCACCTAGAAAAACATGTTTTACTAGAGTTCCGAACTCATAAACTCAAAACCACCTAAAAAAACATATTTTCCTAGAATTCCAAACTCATAAACTCAAAACCACCTAGAAAAACATGTTTTCCTAGAATTCCAAACTCATAAACTCAAAATCTTAGGTCGACATTATTACCTTGACAAGCAGAAGTTTTCAACAACTTCTCAATAAGCATCCTATCAATAACACTGTCATCAACAGCTAAAACATGGAACTGTGACTCTGTAGCTGCCATTCCCATTGCTCCAAATTTTTTCCACAAAAATGAAAAAAGAAAAAAAAAAGAACACAAAGCTTTCAAATAAGAAGAAAATAAAAAGTTGGTTTCTTTTTATGATGGGATTCTTGATTATTCTTAGAAAAGAATATATTGAGTTTGTTGAAGAAAAAGGGGAAAGTTAATGCCTTTGTATAGAAGTAAAAATAACAACAAAATCTCCACAACTCACAAAGCAAGATCTGACCAAATCTCTCCAAATTTCCAAGATGATTTTTTTTTATTTTTGAATTACAAGGCAAGCAATGGGAAAGTTCAATAAAATAAAAAAAGTGGAAAATATATTTTTCTTTCAAAAAAATTTGAGATTTGTAAAAAAGATTACAAATCTTTGAACATGGGGCTTGCTACTTATATTGTATTGGTTGATGAGGAAAATGATTCTTTGCTATTGGAGCAGTAATATGGGACTAAAAATAAATACTATGTCATTTACTCACTTTTATATTACTTGATATTTGATGTATTTTTTTTTAAAAAAAATTAGATATATATTTTAATAAATTAAATATATATATTAATAATCTTTTGAAATTCTAAATTTCAGTTGACAAAATTAGAAGTAAAAGAGTTTAATTGACAATTTGAGCTAAGTACAAGCATCTTTTGAGTTATTCCACCATGTTAAAATGGAAGGTGAAATGAAATACTCCGTTGATTTTATTTTACATGACACACTTTATTTTTTAATATCTCAAAAAGAATATCATTTTATTACAATTAACAAAAAAACTTTAAAATATACTACTTTTTAACCTCAACGAAATTATTTACAACCGTATAAATATTCAAAAATTATTTTAGATTATAAATATAAAAAAATGTTCAATACACTAAAATTTTCGCCATGAGTATAGTTCAGGAAAGAATCTCACCCCAAGAATGTATTGTACACAGTTTTATTTTGCACTTGTGCAAGAGACTTATTTTCAAAGTTTGAACTCGTGACCTACCTGATTATATGATAATAATTTTATCGATTATGCTAATATAATAAATATCAAAAATGATTGTTTTTTTTTGAAATATTGTACTCCCTCCGTTTTATAATAAATGAATTGTTTGATTTTGGCACACATATCAAGGAAAAAACATTAAAAATATAAATTTAACACAATTTCTATGTTTACCCCAAAAACAAAAAAGTTGACCTTGCAACACATTTTCAAAAGTTAATTGGTTATCCAATCATAAGGATAAATTTTTTAAAAAAAATCTAATGATTCACTTATTTTAAAACATTAATAAATATCTTAATAATTTACTTATTCTGAAATGGAGAGTATTAAATAAAGAGTATCATATAAAATAAATAGGAGAAATATTTACATTTTATATAAAAATTAAGTAAAATAAAATGGAGAAATAATGTTAAGTATTGAAGGAAAGCAAGCTTGGAAGGAAAAGGGAAAGTAGGGGTCTGGTATTTTGGAAGGTGGAAAGAGTAGGGGGTGGGGTGTAGGAAAAGTGGGACCCATGAAATCCACCCAAAAGATACAGGTGATGTCAGCAGTGATACCTTTTTCCTGGTGTGAAAATCTTGTGTGATTACCGTATCTTGAGCAGGTGCATGGTGGTACAAAAGTGCGACGTTAATGCCTACGTGGTACATACATGTGACTGTGTGAATCTTTAATGTATTGATTCATGTATGTATTATGTATATGTCATGTAGATATTAAGGTTGTCAAAAATATAATTTTAATTAGTTTAAAAATAGTAGAATCCTCCTAAAGTTTGAATGTATCTCGACAATTTCGTGTATAATTAAAGTAGAAACAGACCATTTTCCTTAATATATTCAATGTAGTTTTACAAATGAAAAGATAAAATTGAATAAAAATATACTTTTATTTTATAAAAGTAGAGAAGTTATTTTCGACGGATCATTACCTAAGTAACGATAACAATTATATACTCAGCGAAATCTCATAAAGTGAGGTTTGAAATGAATACAGTATATCCTGATCTTACCTCTATTTCTTGGAGATAGAGAGATAGTTTCTAAAAAGACTCCCGCTTAAGAGAAGCAAATCAATGAAAATGAAATATAATACTTTCTCCATTTTATTTTACTCGTTCCGATTTAATATTATATGTTGATTAAGAAAAATAATTAATAACATGATTACTTTATTACAGTACTCTCATTAAATGATGTTTATATTTTAATTTAGAGAAAAAATAATTAATACTAAGGATAAAAAAAGAAAAAAAAAATATCTTATCTTGATTAATGAAAAATGACTAGTAAAATAGGAAATTAAATTAGAAATTTGGAACGAGTAAAATAGGACTAATGGAGTAGTAAAAAAGTCGCGCTAAAAATAATGATGAAAAAATCATAACTATAACAAATAATCGATAAACTTAAATGAAAGGTAATAAAAACAGAATAAGATAGCAGAAGATTAATAATATTAATAGTAGGAAAAATTAGATAATGCTCGATTACCTACTCATTTTGTATCCTGATCATCCACCTCTATATCCTCTTGTTTATAGCATTTATGTCTTCGATTAGTTGCAAGTGCGCCTACAAGTTAATAATTAAATATTTATAGATATTTAGTAATCTTTTTTTAAATTTTGATAAAAATAAATGAGTTCTGTGAAACTATAAAGAGTCGTTTGATTGGGAATAAGTTATCTCAAAATAATTAATTTCAAGATTAGTTATCCCTTTGTTAACTTAGCCTATCAACCAAACATGAGATAAAATAATTTTACAATTTATTTCAAAATTATTTTAATTTATACCTCACATCGAACGACCCCTAAAACTAGAACTTATAAGCTAGGGTAACCACTTGTTATTATTTTCATTTAGCATTTAACATTACTAATTAATAATAATCCCATAAAAGTGAATCCCTACTTGATTTGGTCCACTTCCATTGTTCACTATTTAAAGCATCATATGTTAGTTGATAAATAGTGCAATTTAATTAAGGAGAGATCATATAGCATGTGTATGGCATAAATATGTTGTTTTGAACAAAGATATTTGGTAACTTACATTAACTTCAATTTATTGTCCTATAAGAAATAGACTAGGTGACCTAGTTCTAGTGGACTCACAAAAATTAAATGATTTTACAATTTATCACCTTTTAATTAATTAGAAAGATTTTGGAAGATTTTTTAAATTTCAAATGACTATTCCACCTAATAAACGTATTTTCAATGCATTTTTCATATATGACATTATCATGATGAAACAAAATAACACAAGAAATTACTATTTGCATGCTTATAAAATTTAAATTGCAATATTTGAATGTAAAATTCAAGATTCTCACCACATGTTTTGCCAAAATTATTCCACAATCCCTTCAAAAATAAGTGATGTTTATTTAGAATACTTATTAGTAAATTACTAAAATGGATTTAAAAAATAATTGCCTAGATATTGATTATCAATTTTGTATGTATATGAAAAGTAATAAATTAAATAGTCATTATGAAATTGCAATAAAAGTGCAAGATAAATGCTGTATTTTGTTGTTATGAGATTGGTTAATTGCCATGAATATCATGAAACTTTCCACTAATTTTACTGATAATAAATAAACATCAATATGATAAATTAGACTCTCATAGATCGAATCGAAACCTTTATATGTAGCTAGATTTTCGACTTAATCTAATAGCCCACCTATCGGATATGTATATAGTTGAAAAGTCAATATTTCTTGATTTTTTTTTATATATTTAACTTTTTATGTTTTAAATCTTTTTAATAAAAATTTTGACTCTCGACTATAAATAGGATATAGGAATACCTTATTTTGCTATCATTTGTTCAAATGGTAGTAATTGGATAGAGAATAAAAAGAGAAGACTTTTGACCATAGAAAAGATAAAAAAAGGCGGGGGGGGGGGGATTTGGTCATGGAAATAGATTTTCAAGAGAAAAAAAGTATAACATCATATAGGGGCCCACATAAGATTCTTCAAAATATGAAGGCCCATAACTGTCAATTTTTACTTTTATTAGTATAATAATAAATAGTACTAATAATTTAGCATTCTATAAAAACTTTTTTTAACTTGTAAATAATTTAACTTAATCTTTTTTATTTTTAATGAGAAGTTTCTTTAATCATATAAATGTTAGAAGTCTTATAACTACAAAATATTATGACATAAGGGGTCATTTGATTTAATAATAAGTTATATTGAGATTAGTTATACTGAAACTATTTGTTATGATATTATTTCTAATTGAATGTGTCATTTGTGGTACTTAAAATAACACGTATTACATTAATTCTAAGATTATAAAAGTACTTTTATTTATTTTTTTCTTTAAAAAAAATGAGTTTGAGGGATCTCAAATATCATTTTCATTATTTTCTCTTGGGATAACTAATCTTAATGTCATTATTCCACCCTCCACCGGAGATAATTTATCTTGGTACAACTTGTGTCAGGATTCGCAATCAAACAAGGAATAAAATGGTACTAAAATTTTTAAATCTCTGAACTATCTATGCTTATCCAATATACCAAATAATCCTACAACAATAACATATCCAGTAATTTTTCATAAAGTGCGATCTGAGAAAGATAGAGTATATACAGTCCACGAGACAGAGAAGTTGCTTCTAATGAACCCTCGACTCAAGGAAAAAACAATCTAAAAAAAATATGTAATAGAAATACGAGAACAATAAGGAGTAACACAATATCAGATAATAATATAATAATACTATCACTAAATAATAGGAGTACTACAATGGTCTACCCAAGACAACATATATCAATCAAATCAAAGAATAAGAAACAACAAGCGTAGTACTGTGATTATTAGTAAGGACAACCCTCCTATTTAGCAAGTAGACATTCCTATCTACTAACCTTCTACTCTAATTCGCGTCTCCCATAATTTTCTGCATATCTAAGGTCATGTCCTCGATTGATAAGTTGCAACTGCGTTATGCCCTATCTAATCACGTCACCATAATATTTCTTCAGTCTACCTCTACCTCTCCTAAATCAACTCATAATCAATCTCTCACACCTCCGCACTGGGACTTTCGTACTTTTCTTCATCACATGTCCAAATCATCTCAAGTGGGTGTAGCCACCTTGTACCAAGGGTGGTCAGGTGAAAAACCTATGCCGAAAATTTACACCGTGTAAATAGGAAAAATGTCATTCTATTTGGTTAAAAATAAAGGATTGAGCAGCCTTAACTCATTTGACGGATGTAGCTTAGCAGTGGTAGGTATTCAATAAAGGTCAAAAGCGACTCACGCACGGGTTCGATTCCCAAGGCCTGCAATTTGGTTTTACCGTTTTAATATTTTCAAAGGAGATCCTATTTTATTGAACACCCTTCCTAAAATTTCTAGTTTCGCCACATTCTTAACCTCACATATCGTATTTTGTCTTTCACTGAAGTGACTCGCACCTTATCTCAGAAATCCCCATTGCTATTCTCAGCTCTCCTAGTAAACGCACATATCCATAGCAGTATCCTCATCTCCGATCCAACACCTTCATTTCTAAGTGTAAGATTTCTTAACTGGCCAACAGTCCGTCTATACAACGCAACTAATCCAACCACCAGTCAGTAGGACTTGCCATAATAATTTGTAGAATTTGAAACCGATATTGGTCAAAGTAAATTTTTTTTTTTTTCATTTTTTAATAGTGTTGGATATTCACTTTAGAAGCTGATTCATTCAAACTAGGACTAAAATTTTCAATATTAAAAGCTAATTAAACGTTTCTCACCAAAAGCCACTTAGTACTAATATTTGTGAATTTACTACACAAGAATTACAAACACGATTTTCTAGAAAATTCACATGAAAAATGTACAATGGGTACAAAAATATGTGTCTATAAATAAAAAAGGATTCCCAATCTCACCATATATTGTCCAGTACAGCCTGTCTCAGTTAATTCACACTTCTAAGATCATAAATAGGATATCCTGTCTTACTTGGCTCCAAATTCTTTTTATTACTATATAGTTTTCTAATATAAAATATAATGTATATAGCTCCTCCACTCATAACCTATCACAAACAAAGGGTACATTAATAATTTTGCTGATTATTCTTTCAAAGGGTGTGAGTCATATAGTTTGGATCGGGAAAAGAGTCACAAATATATTTAAACTAAAGCGAAATTTACTGTAATACACCTTACGGGGGTTTATGACCCCGCTTGAATATTTATTATCGTATTTTTGTGGTATATATTTGTCCAACTGGACTATTTCAGACCGTTACGCGCTCAGTATGCGTGTATTCACACAGTGATCTAGTTGGGCAAATTAAATATATGCTATAGAAATACGATAATAAATAGTCTAAGGGGCCATAGTCTCCGCCCCCCCCCCCCCCCCACACACACACAAAGTTAAAGCGTGTTATAACAAATTTCGTTATGTATTTCGAACATTTTTTCCTTTTGGATCAAACAATGGATCATTTACTTTAAAAATTAGGCAGAGAGGTGAATTATTTTATCTAACGTGACTAATCTGAAATAATCTTAAAAATTAGGATCAAGTTTATTTCTTAAGAATTACAATAGGAATTGAAAATTGCCAAACTAACTTTATATGATAATCAATGAAAGCTTAGTGATTTTAAATTAAAAAAAATAATTTGATAATTTATTTTACGATAGTATAAAGCTTGAAATCGCTTGTACTTCTCTATTAGCCCAACACAACTCTGATATTCAAATACTCCATTTTTGACTTAAAAAATAATACGAGTACTATTTACTTTTTCTAAATTTCACAATTTTTATGTCCAAACGCTTCTGGTATACTTTTAATCTCCCCTCAAACTTTTCTTTCATAGCCAAAGAAAATTAATGCTAGAGCTAGAGCCACATCAAATTATGGAGACAAGGAGGACACAAATTTCATGCAAGTTGTTATATATCCAATTATAACCAGCCAAGTTACATATATACAATTATACCAACAAAAATGTACTATCTAATATGCTTTGAAGAATTTATATCATCACTAGACAAAGCCAAACAACTAGGGCAATGTGAAGATTATGACAAGTCTTTTTCCATAACTTAAAGATGAAGTGGATGTGTATGAAAGATTTTAAATTTCTAGCACTTTTCTCTATATGAGTGGGGTTATAAGGTTGGGTGGTGGGGAGTGGTGATGGGGTTTGAGTTATAGTTTTGATTACGCAAAAACTTAATAACTTTAGCTCATATATATCTTATATACACTTATATTTGCTGGCATTTCATCTAGAATGTAATAAGCTATATATTTAAAATTCAAAATTAATAAAATCAAAATTTAAGTAACGCTTCTGCATCATGTAAATATGTAACTCATTGAATCTTCTTTAAACATAATATTCTTTCAATTGTGTGCTTGAAGGAAAGACTTAGAGAAACAGTAAAGTCGTTTTCGAGTGACCTATAGGTCACAAGTTAGAGTCATGGAATCAATACTGATGTTTGCTATGCTACCTACATTATGCTCCGTATACTACGACCTTTTCTGAATTTTGCATGAACGTAGAATGCTTCAGCGTGCATCCGATTACTGCTTTTTTTATTCTTTGAATCCACTTGTTGGAATTTCTACTCAAGGGTTAAACATAATATTCTTTCAATTGTTTGCTTAAAGGAAAGCCTCAGAAAAAAAATAAAGTCAGTTTCAAGTGACCTATAAGTCACAAGTTTGAGTCATGGAATCAATACTGATGTTTGTTATGCTACCTAGATAATGTCCTGTGTAGAGTATGGACTTTCCTGAATTTTGCATGAACGTGGAATACTTCAGCATGCATCCGATTACTGCTTTTTTTATTCTTTAAATTCACTTGTTGGAATTTCTGCTCAGTTATTGTAGGGGGTTAAACATAATATTCTTTCAACTGTTTGCTTGAAGGAAAGTCTCAAAGAAACAGTAAAGTCAGTTTCGAGTGACCTATAAGTCACAAGTTGGAGTCATGGAATCAATACTGATATTTGTTTTGCTACCTACATTATGCCCTGTATACCATGACCTTTTCTGAATTTTGCATGAACATGGAATGCTTCAGCATGCATTCGATTACTGCTTTTTTAATTTTTCGAATCCACTTGTTGAAATTTCTGCTCAATTATTGGAGGGGGTTAAACATAATATTCTTTCAACTGTTTGCTTGAAGGAAAGCCTTAGAGAAACAGTAAAGTCAGTTTCGAGTGACCTATAAGTCACAAGTTGGAGTCATGGAAACGGTACTGATGTTTGTTATGCTACCTAGATCATGCCCTGTATACTACGTCCTTTTCTGAATTTTGCATGAACGAGGAATGCTTCAGCGTGCACCCGATTACTGTTTTTTTTATTCTTTGAATCCACTTGTTGGAGTTTCTGCTCAGTTATTGGAGGGAGTTAAACATAATATTCTTTCAACTATCTGCTTAAAGGAAAGCCTCAGAGAAACAGTAAAGTCATTTTCGAGTAACCTATAAGTTACAAGTTTGAGTCATGGAATCAGTACTGATATTTGTTATGCTACCTACATTATGCCCTGTATACTATAGCCTTTTCTGAATTTTCCATGAACATGGAATGCTTCAACATGCATCCGATTACTGCTTTTTTTATTCTTTGAATCCACTTGTTGGAATTTCTGCTCAGTTATTAGAGGGGGTTAAACATAATATTCTTTCAAATGTTTGCTTGAAGGAAAGTCTCAGAGAAACAGTAAAGTCAGTTTCGAGTGACCTATAAGTCACAAGTTTGAGTCATGGAATCAGTACTGATGTTTGTTATGCTACCCACATTGTGCACCGTAGAGTATGGCCTTTCCTGAATTTTGCATGAACGTGGAATGCTTCAGCATGCATCCGATTACTGTTTCTTTATTCCTTGAATCCACTTGTTGGAATTTCTGAGTCGATTATTGGTGGGGTGGGGGTGGGGTGGGGATGGACCTTTCTAGGGCACTGCCCCTTCCATGTTTAGGACAAGTAGAGTATTATGAACAATGTAAACAGATAGATTCCAGCAGATTGTGTTCACTCCTTGAGGAACCTTGCATGTTTTCTCTTCCTATTTCATCATCACTTTTGACCCTACCAATGTTTCATGGACATTTCCATGTTTTGTGGATCCACAAATAAACCAACTTATATTGCTCTATAAATTAAATGGAAAAATAACACAAACATACACATTAACTTATCATATTTATACAAATTTCTACCTTTATAAAGTAGTTACAAAAATTTCAACTAATTATATATCTTCGTTGGATGTATCGGAAGCTAATTATGTATCTTGACAGATCCAAAATCGAAAAAAATGTACCGAAATCTAATTATGTATCTGTACAATGAAAAAAAGTATCTTCATTAGATATATTATGTATCTCGAAAGACTGAAAATAAGAAAAATGCATCGGGAGTTAATTATGTATTTATACAGACCCAAAATCAAAATTTTTCATTATTATGCAAAATGTCAGAATTTTCTGCAATTAAACTCCAAACTATTAGGATTTATGTTATTTATACAATTAAATAAGCATATATAATTAATTTTTCCATGCTTAGTATTATTAACATTAAACTTTAGATAAATTCGGATTCATATTGCTGAAGATTCATTAAAGACAAAAGTGTTCCTTATCATCTGGATTATTTTATTTTTAGAACTCGAATCTGAAAACTCTAATCAAGAATGAAAAAATCTTATTCATTCCACCACGATCACTTGAAAAATAAGTGGAAAATCCATCCTTTTTTTCTTCTTTTAGTGGGGAGAGATCTGAAGCGAAAAAAAAAAGAAGTAAAAATATAAAATAATTAATAGTCAAAGTCAATAATTTTTTTAACTCTTAATTAAACAAGATTAGATATTTTGGCTCATTATTATGAAATTTCAAATCAATTCGATAATACAAGGTTTATGTCAACTAATTTGACATTGTTGTTTTGCCTAATTTTTTTTGTTTGGATAAACATCAAGCAAGCATAGACTAATTAATTAACAACACATTTGCAATTATATATATATAGTGATTAAAAATATCATATCTTGTGGTTGGAAAGTGACTATTTACTTTTATAAATAATGGCCCACAAAAATGAATTTTTATAAGAATCATTAGTAGAAATAAGAAAATAATTATGTCGATACATTCAAGTAATTAAACACTTAACGATAATTAGGAAACTAAATTTATTATAATATGGATTTGTTATACCTCACATTTCCACTACTATCATTTTCATAGATCGCAAATATATAGAACATAACCACTATTATCAATTACCATGAAATCACGAATCACCTCTGCTATATCAACTTTCATGGCACAATTACGTACCAATCAACTGCACCATCACAACTTAACTACTTCTCCACGACTAGCCATCACTACTGTCAACAACCTTCACCACACGACTTAACTATTACAGTCTACTGCTAATCTCTACCATAACACCTTCATCAATCGTTATTTATCATTATCATCAACCACAACCATCACGTCAACTATCGCAACAAAACAAACAATTAGTTCTTGCAATACCATCTATTAAAATATATTCGAGATGGCCATAGAGAATTAAAGTGCTTTCGATATACTACTTGAAATATTAAAAATTACTAACATGTTTGTTTTATTGCAAAAAGAGAATCTCTCTTCAAACTTTAATCCATAACATAATATATTCACAATATATATGACTCAAACTAACTGTTTTTTTTTTGTAATTTTAATTCCTTGTAAAGATACACATACTGAGCTCTATGCGATGAATAAATCCTCTAGGAGATTATCCACATCCCAATGAAGCAAAATGCCACAATTAATTTAATTATTTAAATTATTTGGGGTTAGGTACATAATGGACAGATAATTTGGGCTAACTGGCTAAACAAAAAGGTGTGCTAGAAATTATTATTTTAAAAAATAAAATTATTTAGAAAATAGGAAAATGTTTGAAACAAAAAAACAAAAATTAAACCTAGTTGTGCGACTAACTAGTTAGTGAAAATATTTATTGTTTTTTTTTGGCAAAAGATAAGCTCAAAAAAGTGACCTGTGGAGGGATTAGGGAAGCTTTTGTTTAATAAATGGATTTTCCACATATGGAAAATCTTTTGGAATTTGGATTTATATGCAAATTCAAAACTATTCTAAATTTGTGTTTGTGTTTAATTTTAAATTAGTTCCAAGTTCAAATAATTTTTTTGGGGGGAGAAAAGTTAAAAGTAATAATTATTCCATTTGATCTTATAAGAGATATAATAAAGAATTTTAAGGCCTTTTAATAAGTTTCAACCTTAAAACTCCACTTACTTTAGTTAAATACCTATTTAGCTATAATAATCCATCATAATTATATTAAACAAGATCCTTTTCAGCTTCATATAAAGTTCTTTCTTTTATTACCAAAAAAAAAAAAAAAAGCTCTTTATTGTATATAGTTTAATTTGGTTTTCATTAATAAGATTTGATAAAACATGTATTTTAGGTCGTCTAAGTTCTAACTCAATTCAGATATTAATTAAAGAGGTGATGATTGTCTAGAACCATATGAAGAGACTAATTATCATTTTATTCACCAATGTCTGACTTTAACGCACACTCTGAAAATACAACTCGAGAAGAATCGCACTCCAAAAGCTGATTATCGAGGTGGAGAATGCAAGCTATATATCCTCCACATCAGCTCCCGATTAAATTGTTCTGAAACTCAATTCTCATACCTTACAATAGAATCATGACACATTACCCCTTCACGACACGCTTTAGACTGATTCAATACCATAATAACAAATAAACTTTTGACATAACTCAATCTCAAAATTTAGTTAATTATGAATCATAAAAATCGCCTAAAATCACATGAGAAAGATAAATTATTCATTGATGTTGAACTACTAATAGTGAATTTACAGTCGATTAATATAAATTCAATATTTCTTTCGTACACATACAATTTTATAACTTATTTATTGTCACTTTAATTTCTAACTATAGAAGTTAAATTATTTAATTTGATGTAGACACCTATTATAACTAATGTAATATGAGAGATATTTTTTAAAAATTAAATGAACGCATGCATGATGACGTAATATTATTCATTAACTCACCCAAACGTACACAAAGTTGGTCACGTTTCAATATTATGATAGAAATTAAATCCATCCAAAATTCAACTACAATCATTTCGTCCAAACTTTTAATCATCAAATAATATCTCTTCATTCCAAATTATTTTTCGTGTTTATTCTGTTATACGCTTTTAAAGAAAATATAAACTAAAAGAATTTTTTTTGATAATTTTATCACTATTTGTCTTAAGATATAATCTATTTTTTTTCAGTTATTCTATTGATGTATTTGTAATATAATCTTGCAAAATAATTGTGTATTAATAAGGATAAAATGAAAAAAATTTAAAACAACTAACTTTAAAAATTATAATACATAATTTGAGACGAAAGAAGTACCTTTTATTTATTTCAAGTTAACGCATTTTGAGACGACGTAAAAGAAACGAAAAGGTATTAAGTTAGTATATATAATAATCAAAATAGAATGGTCAAATTTTATAATGATCATTAGAGGATTATGTAAAGCAAATCTCCATGGTCTTCAAGACTATATTGAATAATCTCCTAGGAAAATGACCTATTAAATCTTTGTAATTTTTCACCATTAAACTAACCATAGGAAAAAAGAATTAACATAACAAAAATTAATGGTTAGGCCTTTTTATACTGGTTAACTTTTATAATAATATTTGATTATAATAATTAAGTTCTTTTTAAAATTAATATTTATGTTATGCTATAGTCTGTATGTTTTATAATATTATTTATTATTATAAAATAATATATTGGATCAAACGATGTTGTTATAGAAAAATTTTGAGAAAGTGATGGGTTAGAATTGAAAGGGACAAGAGATGGTCCCAAAGTACCAAATCTCCAATTCCAAAGAAGGATTTGGTCTTAAAAACAAATGATTCTTTTGATCTTGTTTGGCAAGGATTTTTCAAATCCAAAGATTCTTGCTGGATATTGTGGGTCACCTATGCTTTTATCTTATGGGGAAAAAAGAACGAGTAACCATTTACTTACTAGTCACTCCATGGTATTAGTGTATGGTGGCTGAAATGAAAGCTCGTTTTGACCGTTTTGTGTGATAAGAAGGTGTCTTTAATCTAAGCGTAGAGGCAAGTTTTATAAAGTGACAGTCAGATTGGATATGTTGTATGAAGTGGAGTGTTGCCAGTCAAAAACTTCCACGTCCAAAACTTGAAGGTGACGAAAATAAGGATGACGAGATGGATGCGTGTATTTATCAGGAGAGATAAGGTTAGAAATGAGATTATTCGAGAGAAGGTGAAAATGGTTTCGATAGAAGACAAGATGTGGAAAGTGAGATTGAGATGGTTCGGACCTGTAATGAGGAGATGCACAGATGCTCCGGTCTAGAGATGTAAGGGGCTGGCTTTGGACGATTTCATGCCGGACAAAGGTAGGCTCAAAAATATTAAAAAGGGATAATTAGACATGACATGGAGCAGTTACAACTTACGAAACATAACCCTTGACAGGAAAGTGTGGAGATGTAAATTAGGGGGCGGAGAATTAGTGGGTAGGAGAGCTTTGTTTATGATTGTGTCCGCAGTCGTATTGTTATGGGTGTCTTATAATTTCCTGTTCATATTGTTTTAGTGATGTTTGAGATTTCAAATAGATAGTTTATAGTATTACTCTGTGGGTATCTTGATTGTTTTATTATCTAATTGTGTGTTATTCCATTTTCGATGTTTGTTTTTATGTTTTTATATTTGCTATATTGTTATTTGTTCTGAGTCGGGGGTCTATAGGAAACAAAGTCTCTACTTCATCTGAGGTAGTGGTATGAACTGCGTACACTTTATCCTTCTCAAACCCCACTTTGTGTAAATACACTGAATATGTTATTATTGTAGTAATAAATATTTACTTACGTGTACATCAAATTAAATAATTAATCATTAATGTTTAAAAACGAATACAAGAATAACATATATAGCTAGTGTAATCTCGTGAACTACAGTCTGAAAAGATTAGAATGTATGTAGATCTTTATCCTTACTTTACGAATAGGAAAACTGTTTTCGATAGACTCTCGAATCTTCAAAAAAATAGAGTAATAATTCATATGACTTAATATGAAAAATATAATTTTTATATTTATTGATTTGATGTATATATCGAACATCCATAAATGTTTACCCTTTTTCTTATGACATTGAGGTGTCAATGTCTCACTTATCAACCTTGTTTTTTTTTCTTCCAAAAAACTTACTTCAAGACTTTACCCTTTCAATGTGGGGTTGAGATATGTGCAAGTTTTTATTATTGTCTTATTTTGAATAGAGAAACTTATTCAAACTTAGTATACAATATTTTTACATAGAATGCATGATATGATATTAAGGTAACATGTACATTATTTTACATATGATCACTTTATTGCATGTAGTTAACTAATAGCATCTCAATTTATCATTTAATTATGATATCATTTACCATGCCTAAGTAGTTGTTTGGTTGCTAGTTAGAGTAACACAGCTTATAATAATATAGAGATAAGTTCGAAAAAAATTAGTTATGCAAGATTAATTAATGTAGTATTTAGTTATGCTTGGATAGTCATGCACAATTTAGTTATGTAGTAGTATTTAGCTATTTCATATTTAAAGTACATAAACTGACTAATAACTTATACATTTTTATTAAGTTTACTAGTTTTAATACATAAATAACTCAAATCTCTTCTTTAAGGAAGAAAAAATTTAAGATAAAAAAGATCAAACCTATAACTTTTAAATTCTAACTTTACTTTTGTTCTTGCTAACCAGCAAATAAATAAATTTCCGAGGTCGCAAGTGAGACATTGATACTTTAACCCCGCGAGAGAAGGTAAAAATTTACGTAGGCATCAAGCTTAATATTTACACCAAATTAACGAATACAAGTATAACATAATATATGTATAGGCACATTTATCTCCAAACTACTTTATTATTTCTGCAATTTTTTCTAATACGAATTATCACCTTTTATAACGTACAATGCTTATACTATTATTGTTATAGTTGTTGTATTTATAAATAAATATAATTATCAATTATTTAATTAAATATATGTGTTAGGCACAATCACCTAATTAATTTATTTCTTTTAAATATGCCATTTGTTTGCTATTATGTGTTTAATTAGGTAACAATATTTAATTCGTTTTTTTGGAGCTACCAACTTATGGTGTTTAATTAAGTGGTACCCCCCACTCCATAATAATATCGATGTAATTAATGTGCCCTTAGTTAAAAAGGACTATTGTTGCATGTGTGACTGTCCCAATTTAGTACTTTGTTATGCTGTTTCAATCAAAACAAAATATTTGGATTCACATGTGAGAATTATTAAGTAATTAAATTGACCAAACAATGACATTTCCGATTGTATATCGAAAAATAATTTCTTTATTATTCTTTGTAATTTGTTTATTGTAGTATTATTTTATCATAGTTACTGTTTTTTTTAGAAGGTTTTACGTCTTGTGTAGTATTTTATCTTGGTTTCTTAATTCACATATGTTATTTGTTTGAGCGATGGTATATCCAAAAAGTTCTCTCAACCTCTAAAAATATGGATAACGTTTGTGTACACATTATCTTCTCCGGACTTGATTATTTATGGGACTACACTGAATATGTTGTTGTGATATTTCTAATTCTACTCGAAATAACCTCTCTGACTGCAAGTGCTTAATTCGTAGGCTGAACGACCCACACCTAAAGAATGTTTACAGGGAGCAAAATAAGTTGGCAGATGCACTGGTCAGACTAGATATTTCTAGTATAATGTGGGAACCTCCAGCATCCCTTGTGGATATTTTGAAGGCTGATAAGAAAGGAGATTTATCACGTCAGAAAGTAAGAATAGCGACGTCTACTCAAACGTCAATGTTGTATAATATTAATAGCTCTATTTATCAGAATGTAAATACTAGCGCTATAGAATAACTACTGTTGCTGCCAGTATGTGTACAATAACTCCACCACAAGTCACTTCCGTGTAAACATTGATCTATATATAATATAACTATCGTTTGCACAAAAAAAAATGGAAATAATGTTCATGCATGGTAATCTCTTCACGGAAAAGTATATCAGTATCTAAGTCAAACTTTCGCTATTCTATTTTGATACATAATATCATTGACTTTTATATAAATAAAATAATATTAACAACAATAATAACGTATTCAATAAAATTTCGCAAGTAAAAATTGAAGATGATAATAAATACGAAACTTCATCTCTATAATGTGAAGATAAAAAATTTTTTTTTTAATAAATTATTGACTCAAGTAAAACATCTCCAATTTCGTTAATGAATTGCTGGACCTAACAGGATAAAACATGTTATGGATTTTAACTATAGGCATGAAAAAACATGTCTAAGTTTCGGTGGGCTTACGGTGTGGTGGTATATTTTTCGAGTGTAAATGATATATATCGTAAATATAATAAAATATTTTATATTGTCAACAACTCTGAATAGATAATAATACTTTGATCCGTAATGTTTCATTAAAGAAGCAACAAAGACAAAAATCAAAAACCTGAATTAAATACCAATCACCTTTTAAGGAAAATCCATGACAAAATTTCAAAAATTATTTTGTTAATATTTGGGTGCACCCTTTATATATTAAACAAAATAAGGGAAAATTAACTTTATAAACTTATTAGATTAGTTATTACAAGTTATATCAAAACTTTTAATTTTTCAAGTTATAGTAACTTTCATTTAAAAAAATATATAAAAAAGGTTTCTTTTGTTTTGTTGAAAATACAAAAAAATAATTAATGAAAAAGAAAAATCTTAATTCAATACAATTAATATATAATTTACCTTCCTTAAATATAATTAACCTTAATTATTGATATTTATCCACCCCAAATTCCTCTAACTCTTGTTTTTTCTCCTATTTTAATGCCTGATTTAAGAGTTTTCATCCTCATACACTATCTTCCTATTTGTACACTGTCACACCCCTTTTTTCAACATCCAAAAGATCGTATTTTAGTTTTGAAAGAGTTTTATTATTAAGGTGACAAAAAAAAAAATTGTTTCGAAAAAAAATGATTAGTTACATTATTTTTTCTTATTCAGAGTCGCCACTTGGCATAATCCGGTGTGCCAAGTCACCTTTGGAAAATCCTTTTCAAAACGGTTTGACCCTAAAAATTTATCCGCGAACAGAGATTCCGGCTAAGGAATTCTGTTAACCGAGGGGAAGGTTTTAGGCACCCCTCGATCCCGTGGTTCGACCACGGTCGCTTGGTGGAGCGTATCGGCTAATTTGACATTACAAATGTACAAACCACATAAACACACAAAACAAGCAAACAAACAAATCACACAAAATTCAAAACAAACCAAAATAATGTTCAGTCCAAATTATACAATCCAAAATAAAAGAGGTGTTGAAATATAAAACCTATTCTATTCTAAACTAATCCTAAACTAAACTCCACCCGACGTTTCGGGCCTTGATCACGAGCCTCCTTTGCGTACATACTACTTCGGGGCATTCTCCGGATAAATCAATACAAATCCTTCGGGGCATTCCCCGGCCAAATGAGTACAATGTAAACTTTTCGTGCAATAAAGTACAAAGTACCATTCAGCACATATTCAAACACTCCAACAAATCGTTATTCCTAAATTTGTCTACCCGACCTACGTTTGCCTACCAAGTTCAACGTATCACAATTCTATCATGTTCAACATTATCAATACATAAAAATTAATCAATATTCATTTTCCTCCATTTTTAATCCCCACCCCAATTCATTCTCAACCACGTGATTAACCCATTTCAATACACAATCCACCAATCGAGAATAACGAAAATTCATCAATCATGCTTAGCACATCATACACCCAAATGTCACCAACAGTTCACATCAACAAATAAACCACGGTATCGAATCACACGCAATCACAATCACATAAGAATTAAATGAAAGAGAAGAAAGAATTAGACCTTAAATTTGAAGCTTTCAAACTCAATGTTATTCGAATAAAAAGAGTCCGCACCCGGAAACCTTGATCCAAACCTTAACACCAATAATCCAACTCGACAAATAATGACCCGTTCACTGTCACTTTTCACGTCGTTACTGTTTACCGGTATTGTTTACCGGTTACTGTTCACCGGCGTCCTTTTTTTTGTTGTTGTTCTCTTGAGGAAGATTATTTTGTGATTGTTGTTATTGTGGAGAAGATGATGATCAAAGAATGAGCCCCCTTTTTCCCTCTTAGAATTTTTCTTTTATAATGGGCATGGATTTTTTATGATGTGGGAATTTTGGTGGGTCCCCTATATATTCTTTCTTTGTGGACAAGAAAAATGAGGGGGGATGGGTAGTTAAGGTGGTGATGGTGATGTGTCATTTTTAATAGGGAGGGGTTGTTAGAATAAGATAAAATTAGTTAGGAATTGTTATTTTTGTCTTTTTGTGAAGGGCTTATCACACGGGTAAGGGCACACACTAAGACGAGGGTAAAATGGTAAGAATGCTTTCGGGGAGGGATAAAATTATATGTCTACATCATGCCCCTCTTTGCAGGTAAGCACAAAGTATTTTCATACAAAGAAGTAGACAACGATATAGAATTTTGACCCGACCATTATTGACAGGGAAGAAACAAAAGGAAAAAGGATGACCGAGTTGGAGAGTCGAGTGAGGTCTCTTCGAGGCTCCGGTCCACTGCTCTGTCATTACATCAAAAATAAAAATTACAAGTTAAAACATAAATGAAATTACAAAAATCCTATCTATACAACTTCTGTTGGACTCTTGACTTAAGTTTCATCACCCTATTCTTCAGGCGGGCTCCTGACTTGCAATTTCTTCAACTTGTTGCTTGGTTTTCCAATGCTTCACCTCATTGCTTAGCTTTTAATTTCTTCATCCTGTTCTTTAGGAGGGCTTCTGACTTACTATTTTTCAATCCGTTAACTTTCATCTTTTCACCTTGTTGCTTTGTTTTCAACTTCTTCAGCTTGTTGCTTGACTTTTTATTTATTCGTCTTGTTCTTCAGGCGGACGCCTGAAATCACATCAAAACTAAAATAAAATTATCCCAAACAAGAATTATTACAAAGAGAAATTTTGTTTGCCAGAAAAGTAAAGTTAAAAAAAAAGAATAGAATTTTTGCCCCAGTTTATTATCAGAAGACTTTTGGGAAAGTCACATCATACCTACTTGCATGTTGTAATCATGAATCAAGACTCTGACCAAGAAATGCATCTCTTGAGAGTAAAATTGAATAACCAAGCCTAGGAAGTGCGTCTCCTAAGAATTAAAGTAAAGGATTCTAACTAGAAAGTTTGTCTTCTAGAGATACATATTTTAGTTAAAAAGTGTGTCACCTAACAAATAAAAACTAGCAAGAAAGTGCGTCTCCAAAAGATTAAGTGCAATAACTTGACTAGAAAGTGCATTTTCTAGAAATCAAGGGGACTGCTAGGAAGTGCATTACCCAAAAGCAAAGTTCGAATTACCCAATCGAAGAAATGTATCTCTTACCAATGTTGCTTGAATTATCAAAACAAGGAAGTGCATCTCCTTACCAATGTCGCTTAAATTACCAAACCAAGGAAGTGCGTCTCCTTACCAATGCCGCTTGAATTACTCAAATAAGGAAGTGCGTCTCCTCACAAATGTTTCTTGGATTAACCAAACAAGGAAGTGCATCTCCTTACAAATGTTTCTTGAATTGCCCAAGCAAGGAAGTGCGTCTCCAATTTTGCTTGAATTACCAAAACAAGAAAGTGTGTCTCCTTTGAAAGTGCGCCTCCTTATGATAACGCTTGAATTACCAAAACAAGAAAGTGTGTCTCCTTTGAAAGTGCGTCTCCTTATGATAGCGCTTGAATTACCTAAATAAGAAAGTGTGTCTCCTTATAAATATTGCTTGAATTGTCCAAAAAAGGAAGTGCGTCCCCTTACAAATGTTGCTGGAATTACCCAAATAAGGAAGTGCGTCTCCTTACCAATGTTGCTGGAATTACCAAACAAGGAAGTGTGTCTCCTTACAAATACCAATCGAATTACCAAACAAGGAAGTGCGTCTCCTTACAAATGTTGCTTGAATTATCAAACAAGGAAGTGTGTCTCCTTACAAATATTGCTTGAATTTCCCACACAAGGAAGTGCATCTCTTTACAAATACCGCTTGAATTACCAAACAAGAAAGTGTGTTTCCTCACAAATGTTGCTGGATTTATAAAATAAAGAAGTGCGTTTCCTTACAAAAATTACTGGAATTACCCAAACAAGGAAGTGTGTCTCTTTACAAATGTTGCTAGAATTACCAAAATAAGGAAGTGCATCTCCTTACAAATTTTGCTTGAATTACCATGGGTTTGAATACCAAATATGTGCAACAACATTGCTCCTAACCATTAACATAGGTCGTTGACTTGCTGCATCACTGACCCAAACTCAAATTATTAAGAGTGACTTTGAAACAAATACAGTATCTCTGCTTTGCCATGCTCCTCAAATAAACCCTTTGAACCTTTGTATTTCATGAATTCCTAGACTTGTTTGTTGACAAAATTTGTATTCCTTATTTCGGCTAACAATCATGTCTCTTTTATGTGCTGACTTTTGTCTTGCTTTGTGCAATTGGAGAAGCTGGTAGCAGTTTTGAAATATTTCCTCACTTGTTTTGACAAGGACTTGACTCAAAGACAAGAAAAAAAATGACAGTGATTTTTATTTGGACAACTGACCCAAGAAAAATAAAAATATAAATATAAAGAAGAAAGAAAAGACAATGAATGTCCCCATTTGAAACAAAGAAACGAAAAATTTATCTAAAAATGACTGTCAACTCTAATGATTATGCCATGCATTTTGGATTAATCTGCCTGATCTTTCCATCCGCACCTTTCACCAGTTGTTGTTGGGTTAATGACCTTGAAACTGAGTTGCTTCCTTGGGCCAATTACATTCGGAGACCTCATTCGGCTAGTGGCACCTTGAAGGATTTCCGCCAACAAACCTCTCTTATTTTTCTCTCAGCTCACCATCGTCTTATGGTGCCCGTAAGGGTTTTCACCGAGAAGACTCTCTTATTTTTATTTCTCTCAACTTATCATCGCCTTACGGTGCCCGTAAGGGTTTTTACCAATAAGATTCTCTCATTTTTATTTCTCTCTTAATTTCTTGTGCTGAGGAGGACAGGTAGTTCCCAAATACATCATCATATCTCTTGCATGCTTTGCCTTAACATCCCCAAATATTGATCTGAATGTCTTTCTTTGGTTGTAACTTGGCTTTTGGATAGGGTTAGAAAGAAAGGATGGCATGAGACCCAAACGACATATGAAGTGGGTTAGGACTTACGACTTTTGGAATCGACTCAAACAATGAGGATTAACTCATGCCCCGGTTTCTTTTGACTGGGTGATTCTAAATTGTTTATTTGGTTGGACCGAGCCCTTAGTAGGGCAGCCTATGTATCTCACCCCTGAGGGAGGAGAATCAGGTCACACGTAGTTCTGGCAGCTTGTTCTTTCACTTGATTCTAATTTTTTTCTTTTGTTGACTCTTTTCTCTTTGGATTTTTCTGACTCTATTTGTCTTGACACTTTTTTTCTTTTTGGACATATTTTTTTTCTTCTTTTTTTTTGAACTTTTTCTGAATCTATTGTTTTGCTCGACATTTTTCTTTTGAGCTTTGCTGACTATATTGATTCCAAAAGAGGGGTATGAAATAAAATAGGACTGAATCTCAAATGGGATAAACAAAGGATGACTCAATATTTGGATAGAAGAATGAAATGCCTTCGTCATATCAATCCTTGAAAATGCAAGCGCATATCATGTAATATGAAAGTGAGAGATGAAGATCATTTGCGATATCTTTTTAAGAAGATTGATTCTGTGCGTCACTACTTCTTCTAAAAACTCCGCCTTTGTTGTACATTCCTCACATCGAATGACTCATGCTTTCGTGGAGCTGCTTATCTTCTTGTTTCTCTTGATATAGGGATCACACATCCACTATTTGACCTAATTGGGACTTGCCTTTCGATCGATGACCAAGTTGTTCTTGTGATTCTCAAAATAATTGCCTTAACTTGTCACCAAATGTCTCAGCACTCTATCTATTTTCTCATATGCTCTCTTTTTCTAACTTTAACCCTCTGATTCATTGTTCATGCTTAAACTGAATTTTAAGATCTGGCTGAAAATTTCTCTAGCATGTCATATCAGTAGAGTCAACACAAAATGTACTATGTAAAGAAAATAAACAAACAACACATATTTAAAACACAAATGAAAATGAGACACTTCATTTAGTCAAAACAAAAGATAGAAGAGTTTGAACATAAACAACAAAAGGACAAAACAAGATAGATCCCAATATACAACCCTGAAATAATTCGGAGAACATAAAATAAAACAAAACAAGCTACCAAACCCCTTTCTGGTAAGGAGAGAGGTGACTTCTCAATTGCTCAGCCTGACATCTTAGCCACTGGTTTGCATATCAGCATGACTAGAGTTTTCCTCACTGTCTATGTTCTGCACTATGATTGATTTATCTTGAATCATCTTTTCTATTTCTCTGTTCAAAGCACGACAATCTTCAATACTGTGACCCTGAACATCGGAATGATATGTATATCATACATTATGATCAAAACTTCTTAAATATGGGTCAGGAGTATACCCAAGGAGAGGAGTGATCATGCCCTGCTGTACCAATCTCTGGAATAAACTTGCATACGACTCTCCAATGGGTCTGAAGCTATCCCTCGACTTCTGTCTCATTTAATTATTTTGCTTAAATTGAAAACCAGGCCTGGAAGGGCTTCGGTATGTAGGTGGAGTTGGAGGATAACCCGGCAGAGTTGGCGCGCGCCAGTGTGGGTAAGATGGGGGTTGAACATATGGTTGCGCATTATACACTTGATATGGAGATGGGGGAATGAAATATAATGAATTTTGGGAAGAATTCTATGGAACTTGGCCATAAACTTGGATTTGAGCTCGTGGGTAACGATGGAATGGTCCTCTTGCCCGTGCCTGTTGTCCAACTATAATAGCAGATGCATCTTCCTCATTTTTCTTTCCTCCAACACATCCCAAACCTTTTTAAATTACTTGAGTAGTCGCTTTCAATGTTGCAAAACTCACAATGTGACCAGTCTTAATTCCATCCTCTATAATCTCCCTCATTTTGAGGACCTCAATAAATGGCTTGCCTAATGTAGGTAATAAATGTTGATAATATGTTTCATCTTGCGCTTGAATAAACACCTCCACTATCTTGCTTTCTTTCATTGGCGGTTTTACTCTAGCAGCTTGTTTGCGCCATCTGATCGCATACTCCCAGAAACATTTAGTATTCTTCTTTTTTATACCAGTTAGGGATTTTTCGTCAGGTATCAACTCCACATTGTATTGAAATTGTTGCACAAATCCATTAGCTAGGTCATCCCAGCTAATCCACTTATGAATGTCTTGGTTAACAAACCATTCTGAAGCTAGACCTGAAAGACTCTCACCAAAATAATCCATGAGTAGTTCTTCCTTCCCTCTAGCGCCCCTTAGCTGGTTGCAATAGCGTCTCAAATGTGCTACAGGATCACCATGTCCATCATACTTCTCAAACTTTGGCATTTTAAAATCAAAAGAAAGATGTACACCTGGAAACATGCACAGATCTTTATATGAGACACTTTTGTACCCCCAAGTCCTTGCAAGTTTTTCATAGTCAGTTCCAAACTTCTCAATTTTCTGGTTATTTCCTCTTATTCTTCTGTCATAACAGGCTTCTCAGTATTTGGAGGAAATTCAGGTAGTTGAGGGCAGTCGTAAGGACCAGTCGACTTAAATGTGGGCTCGAGAGCGTAATGCTGATCACTAAAAATATTCAATATAGGGTCACTTGTAAAGTGAGGAATCACAACCGCTGGATTGATAGAAACTGGAGCCGAGTATATGGTAGTCTTGGATTGGGGAGTGAGGAAATGAACCTTGGAAGTGGTTGGATATTGTTGCCCTGGAGTCGATCCTGATGCATGTTGTGGGATATCAACAAAAATGGAAAATTGTGCATGTGACACGGGAGGCAAGCTAGAAAGATATTCCAGATTATCAGTGGGAACTGGAGGAGGCGGCAACCCATTTGCCCAAGCTCGATGCATTTCTATTATTTGCCGCCTTAATTTTCGAATTTCTTCATTATCTCCTACATTCTCATTCCTCGAACTCCCTATCTGATTAGTGACAACTAACTCGGTATCCTTGTTGGCCATAACTTTCTCTGTGACTTGGAGCAATATGGAGGTCCAGCCAAAATGCCACAAACCAACCACCTTAAACTAACTGGACAAGAGATAGCAAATGGTTAGAGTTCAACAGTTTTTCAAAACCTCTTTTTTTTTCTTGAAAAGATCACCGAACCCAAGAAGGGAGCCTACGTATCTCACTCCCGAAAGAGGAGAATCAGGTCTGCGTAGTTCGTGAAGTCTTGCCAAAATGGCCGATTAAACTCTTTTTCTTTCTTTTTTATTTTTCTTGAAACTTTAAAAAGAAAAGAAAAATAAAAATTTGTCAAAAGAAATGATGAAAATATTTTTGAATTCTTCGGCTTTAACATCCCTATACAAAATGAAACCTATGATTACCAAAGAAAATCTTTTTGGATTTTTGATTTTGAATTTCATATGAAAACGAAACTTGAACCTATTAAATGAAAAATCTTTTTTGAAGTTTTCTTTTAAAGACGTATATGAAACGCCTACTCTAAATGGAGAGTGAAGAAATATTTTCGAATTTTTCAAATAAGATCCCCAAACCAACAATAGGCTGCCTACGTATCTTACTCCCAAAAGAGGAGAATCAGGGGTGCGTAGTTCGTCCAGATTGAACAATTTATGATTAAATAACCAATGACACCCTGACTTGAGACACGACCAAAGACACATGATGAACAACAGAACAAAGTCTTTTTTTTTGAGTTTTTAGTTCGATACTTTACGTAAAAAAAATGACACCAACAGCTATGAAAGAAAAAATCTTTTTAGTATTTTCGTTAAATGAAATGTACAAAACTTCTACCACCTTTTTTTGATTTTTTTTTTAAAAAAGCCCCTAAAAAAATCTTTTTGTAGTTTTCGAATTGTGAAAGCTTGCTAAAGGAAATAAAAGGAAAATCTTTTTGATTTTTTTCTTTTTTTTTGAATTTTTAAATCGTGGAAAACAAAAGCCATAAAGAACCTAAAAACTACGAAACTCTTCTTTGATTCACCTTTTCTCTTTTTTTTTTCTCTTCTTTTTTTCAAGCGCACCTTACTTCTAATACATGCTTTCCCCGAATCAGTCCGTCAAATGACCACATTACCCTCAAAGATGCAACATTTAGCACATGGGGATGCTTTAAAGGTGAGTCTCCTACAAAGAACCGTGTGGGCCCCGCTTGGTCTCAACATGATGCACATAAGAATGACCTAAAAGCTGACCTACGTTATGGTTTACTAACAAGGCCGTTCGAGGGAGCATATGGTCGATAGTGACTGCTTTGCTTTCCACATACACCATACATCCAATGGCTCTCTCCCTAAAATAAGGGTGACTCAACTAGAGTTCGTACGCATGATGTGCACTCTGGGACTTGTTGCAGAAAGAATTGACTCGGGTTATGCAAATGATGCCAGATATAAAGCGGTAACACATAAAGAAAAAAAACTGTAAACAAAGAGCACAGAAATGCACAACAGTGATAACAATAACACAAATAATAATTACAAACAAAGTTTATACACCCATAATGTCAAACAAAGCCGATACGACTCCAAAAAATAAGCCCAAATTCTGAAAAGTCCCTAGCAGAGTCGCCAGAGCTGTCACACCCCTTTTTCCACATCCAAAAGATCGTATTTTAGTTTTGAAAGAGTTTTATTATTAAGATGACAAAAATGAAAAAAAAATTATTTCGAAAAAAAAAAGATTATTTACATTATTTTTTCTTATGCAGAGTCGCCACTTGGCATAATCCAATGTGCCAAGTCACTTTTGGAAAATCCTTTTCGAAACGGTTTGACCCTAAAAATTTATCCGCGAACAGAGATTTCGGCTAAGAAATTCTGTTGACCGAGGGGAAGGTGTTAGGCACCCCTCGATTCCGTGGTTCGACCACGGTTGCTTGGTGGAGCGTATCGGCTAATTTGACATTACAAATGTACATACCACATAAATACACAAAACAAGCAAATAAACAAATCACACAAAATTCAAAACAAACCAAAATAATGTTCAGTCCAAGTTATACAATCCAAAATAAAAGAGGTGCTGAAATATAAAACTTATTCTATTCTAAACTAATCCTAAACTAAACTCCACCCGACGTTTTAGTGGTGCACAACACACCGATAAATGAGATTCTACGTAGACACGACTTTGTAGACTCACTAGGACGAACTTCTCTGATACCACTTTTGTCATACCCCAAATCCCATTGGAGCGGACTGGCACCCGTAGCCGAGGAGGCCCGGGAGAACCCGTTCATAACCTATACTTTCACATTTACATTACTTATGAAAATTAGAAATTTGGGCAGCACTTCGTTGTAAATAGAAGAAAGCCTCTACATAGATACACAACTGAGTTGGGGTCGGGACAAACTCCCGCCTACAAAAGACTTTTATACAAATACCAAAGGAACATATAGAGACGACTTGGGATGCCCCGAAACGACTGGAGCTCACCACTAACAATAGAATGTCCTGGATCTTACTGCGGAGGTGTACGACCTGAAGTACCTGTTCCTGCAGGCATGTATACAGGTCCCCCATGAGGGACGTCAGTACGGAAATATGTACTGAGTATGTAAGGCAGGGAGTATGAAGATGAGATACAAAAGATCAACAGAACCCAGATACCAGTGAATAAACAGTATGAGTAGACCACACTTAAAAGAACTGATGGGATACCTGCACATTACTTTCATATCATTACTTCCCGTAATCCTTATCAATACATAACATATGTCATACAATGGCCAACTGATCAGTGGTACTAATACAATACATCAGGGACCACCCCTGGAATAGCATATATACATAATCTTTATAATACAATGGCCAACTGATCAGTGGTACTAATACAATACATCATATCATCAATTTAAAATACAGACATTCCATTTCTTAATTCAATTAATCTTTGAGATTGGTTACTTTGTGGTCACACTTTATGGAACTTGAAACCATGATACCTCAATAGGAAAAAAACATGTAAATAGGTAATCAATATCATGAAAATGAAGTAGAGAATCATGGATACCTCATTAAACCATTTCGGAGTCAACAATAGTATATGAACATTTTTTTTGACTAGCCGGACATCTTAAAAGTGAAAACAAGTTCAATTGGTAGTGTCAAAGATCATATGATGTTATTATGTGTCATGTGTCGTAGGACAATGTTGGAAGCTTACTTGAGAGTGCCATGGGTCATTATTCATGCCAATTATTAGATAGAGTATGTCTTACATACCTTGATATAACCACTTCAATACAAGTGACTTCCCGTACTCTTCGAACACTTATCTACAATAAGTCATTTGTGGCGAACTAGTATTAGCAACCAAACCTTACCATTTAGGTGTTAACTTCACCAAATAATGTCTGGGAAGTAATCCTTTAGCTCATCAATAAGAGTACTACATACATCCTCTTATACTCTTATTACATTCACATATCATGCATTTTCATGAAATATCCCTCAACATCACTCTTAGCCTTTATCTCCCTTCTTAATCACCATCCAATACCAACATGATCACATGGCATACATAACTACTAATATAATGATATATCACCACAATTCATCCTCCATAATCTAGTATAGCAACTTCCATAATTTACTACTAACAATTTATACACAACCAGTCATAACTATGTTTCTAGTTATCTTCCAACATCAAGACAATACTCATAATCCTTTATAAATACTTATTCATGGATAAGAATCAAGAATAAACAATATTCATACCTTAACAATGAACTCTTGTATGTAGAATCCTCCTTACATAACCATGGGGTGCTTCTCGAAGCTTTCGAGATGGTGAACACAACTACGGAACCAATTTGAATTTTCTACGGTTGAATCACAAAATATTTGAGGTTGAAATTGGCTAGGGTTTCACCTCTCCTAATATTTGGATAACATCTGATACAAATGAGGCTAAGTACAGGTTTTTAAGACCAATTTTCGTCCAAAGGTAATAGAAAATGACTATTGTGCCCTAAAAATTGAAATAAATCCCGAATCTGTCCCCAGTGGACAGTTTTGACAGGCTGAAGTAAATTGATGATAACTCTTTGCTCCGGCATCAGATTTGGGTGAAACCAATTGAATTGGAAAGATAATTCAGAGGGATTTCATTTTCATATAAAGTATACCACCCAGTTCTTCCTTTACAAGAAGTTATGGTCGTTTAAAGTTGACCTAAAAATCTGTCAGACAATTCTGTTTTGTTTTTGATAGGCTGCAGTAAAACTGGTATAGTTCCTTACTCAGACATTGGATTTGGATGAAACCAATTTCATCGGAAAGAAGACTCTCGGATCTTTTCGTCTATATATAGCAGCTCACACAGTTCGTTTTGTACAAGGAGTTATGATCATCTAAAGTTGGATTGCCTAGCTGCAGAAATTTTCCTGCAGAATTACTGTTCACAGGCTTCCCGGCCACCGTTCTGAAATTTCTAATGTGCTCGCTTATATGAAATACTCCTCTGTTTTGGGAAAACTTTATATCGTTGGAAAGCTTATTCCAAAACCTACACATAAAACTATTGACGGGATACTTCCGGACACCATATACTTAATTTAATCCATACGCAAGTCTTTAGGACTCCATATAATCGCGATAAGTGTACGAAAAAATTTACGGGGTGTTACATTATCCCCCCCTTAAGAACATTCGTCCTCGAATGTTAGCATAGTTACTTAATTAAGACATGTCCAACCTTACAATTAACATATTCATCATCATAATATCCTTGCATAAAAATAAACACTTACTTGTTATTGTTCTTCTTCCGTCTCATGAACTTCCTCCTCATCGCTGAATAGGTAAGGGTACTTAATTTTCATCGCTTCCTCGGCTTCCCATGTGATCTCCTCAACTTGTTGATTCCTCCAAATTACTTTTACCGATGCTATCTCTTTATTCCTTATCTTTTTAATTTGGCGATCAAGAATAGCAATAGGCATTTCTTCAAAAGTGAGATCTTCTGTAATTTGTAAATCTTTCGTAGTAGTGATGTACGATGGATGTCTGATGTACTTGCAAAGCATCGAAACATGAAATACGGGATGAACTGCTGAGAGCTCTTGAGGTAGCTCTAACTCATAAGTAACTTGTCCAAATCTTAGAATGATCTTATACGGACCTATGTATCGTGGACTTAACTTTTCTTTCTTGCCAAACCTCATCACTCCTTTCATTGGTGATACTTTCAAGAATAGCCAATCGTCGATAGAAAACTCAAGTCCTCTTCTTCTAACATCCGCATAAGATTTGTGTCGACTTTGAGCTGTTGCAAGCCGTTGTTGGATCACTTTAACCTTCTCCATTGCTTGATAAACAAGATCCGGTCCAAATAAGACCGCATCACCTGCTTCAAACCATCCTATTGGCGATCTACACTTTCTTCCATACAATACTTCATATGGTGCCATTTTGATACTTGAATGATAGCTATTATTGTAGGCAAACTCGATAAGAGGTAGGTGATCATCCCAGTTGCCTTTGAAATTTAATACACATGCTCGTAGCATATCTTCAAGTGTCTGGATGGTACGTTCTGCTTGTCCGTCCGTTTGAGGATGGAAAGCCGTACTTAGATTTACTTGTGTCCCCAAACTCCTTTGAAAAGACTTCTAGAAATTCGCGGTAAATTGGGCTCCTCGATCGAATATAATGGAAATTGGAACTCCATGTAACCGAACGATCTCCTTAATATACAACTTCGCATACTCTTCTGCCGTATAAGTTGTCTTAACTGGTATGAAGTGTGCAGATTTGGTAAGCCTATCAATGATCACCCATATGGAATCAAACTTCCGATATGTACGAGGCAAACCCGTGATGAAATCCATATTGATCTTGTCCCACTTCCAGACTGGAAGATCTATACATTGCATGTAACCGCCGGGTTTCTGGCGTTCTACTTTGACCCTTTGACAATTCGGACATTCCGCTACAAATTCGGCAATATTCTTCTTCATGTCATTCCACCAATATATTGCTTTCAAATCTTGATACATCTTAGTCGACCCTGGATGGATGGAATACCTTGAACAGTGTGCTTCGGTCATAATTCTCTTTCTTAGCTCAACTACATCAGGTACACATAAACGATTCTGACACTGAAGCACTCCTTCTCGCGTAAGCTCAAATGACTTTGTCGTTCCACTCTGCACATCCTCCTTAAGCTGCAATAAAATTGGATCTGCATACTGCTTCTCTTTCACTTCAGCTATCAATGAAGATTCCGCTGCATTACGTACAATAACCTCTTCATCTGGAGTTTCGAGAAGTCGAACTCCAAATTAGCTAGTTGGTGAAGATCCTTAATCATCCCCTGCTTTTCTATAGATGCCATTTTAGACTTACGACTCAGTGCATCCGCTACCACATTCGCTTTCCCTGGATGATACAAGATATCAACATCATAATCTTTCAACAATTCAAGCCATCTCTGCTACCTCGAGTTTAGATCTTTCTGACGGAAGATATATTGCAGGCTTTTATGATCGGTATATATGTCAACATGAACCCCATATAAGTAGTGGCGCCATATCTTCAAAGCAAATACAACTGCAGCTAGCTCAAGATCATGCGTGGGATAATTCCTCTCATGAGGTCTCAACTGTCTAGAGCCATAGGCTATTACTCTACCATGTTGCATTAGTACGCATCCTAAGCCAATTCTCGAAGTATCACAGTACACTGCATACCCTTTTGTGCTTTCAGGAAGTACCAATACCGGTGTAGAAGTCAACTTGCTCTTCAGATCCTGGAAACTCTTTTCACAGGCATCATTCCATTGAAACTTGGAGGCTTTATGCATCAACTTAGTCAAGGGTGCAGAAATAGAAGAAAAACCTTCAACAAACATTCTATAATAACCTGCCAACCCGAGGAAACTACGAATCTCCGTAGGCGTCGTGGGTCTTGGCCAATTCTTCACAGCCTCAATCTTCTGAGTGTCAACTTTTATGCCTTCACTGGATACAATATGGCCCAAAAATGCCACTGACTTGAGCCAAAACTCACATTTAGAAAACTTCGCATACAACTTATGATCACGAAGAATCTGCAACGCCTGCCTTAAGTGATTAACATGGTCCTCTTCTGATCTAGAGTAGACCAGATTATCATCTATGAAAACTATCACGAACACATCTAGAAACGGCTTAAACAGCCTATTCATCAGATCCATAAAAACTGTGGGTGCATTTGTCAGCCCGAATGACATAACCAGGAATTCATAATGACCATACCGTGTTCGGAAAGCTGTCTTGGGTATATCTTTATCCTTGACTCTCACTTGATGATAGCCTGGTCTCAAGTCAATCTTGGAAAAACACTGGGCACCCTGCAACTGGTCAAATAAATCATCAATTCGGGGAAGGGGGTATTTATTCTTGATAGTCACCTTATTCGATTGGCGATAGTCAATACACATCCTCAGTGAACCATCTTTCTTACGCACAAACAATACTGGTGCTCCCCAAGGGGACATACTAGGCCTGATGAATCCCTTCTCTAGCAAGTCTTTCAGTTGCTCTTTCAATTCTCGCAACTCTGCTGGTGCAATTCTATAAGGAGGAATTGAGATTGGCTGTGTGTCTGGCAACAAATCAATACCAAACTCCACTTCTCGTTCAGGAGGTAAACCTGGTAATTCTTCAGAAAATACATCAGGAAATTCATTCACAATCGGAACGGTCTGAAAAGTTGGCGGCTCTGCCTCTGTATCCCTTACTCTAACCAGATGGTATATGTACCCCTTGGAAATCATTTTTCTTTCCTTAAAGTAAGAAATAAATCTACCTCTCGGCGCGCCAACATTACCCTTCCATTCAAGGACTGCCTCATTTGGGAAATGGAAATATACCTTCTTAGAACGGCAATCTACTGTAGCATAACAAGATGCTAACCAATCCATGCCCATAATAACATCAAAATCTACCATTTCTAACTCAACAATATCGGCCATCGTATCACGACCACAAATATTCACAACACAATTTCGATAAACATTCCTAGCTATAAGATATTCCCCCACTGGCGTTGATACTTCAAATGGCTTGGCTAATAATTCAGGTGTTTTTTCGAACCTTCCCGCAACCAAAGGAGTAGCATACAATAATGTAGAACCAGGATCAATTAAGGCATACACATCAAATGCAAAGATGGACAACGTACCTGTAACCACGTCTGGAGAAGCCTCTAAATTCTGCCGATCTGCTAGGGCATACACATGGTTCTGAGCTCCGCTAGCACTAGCTACTCCTCTATCACCTCTCCCGTGATCCATAGGTTGTGCACCCCTACTCAAAGGAGGCACCGAAGATGATGCAACAGCTGATCCGGTAGGTCGTGTTATACTACCTGTGGTTCTGCATGGGCAATCTCTAGCCATATGCCCCGGCTTATCGCACCAAAAGTAATTGTTCGTACCAAGCTGACATTCGCCAAAGTGAAATTTTCTACAAATGGGGCACGAGTGTCGTAGAGGTCTTAATTGACTCATACTCCCTTGCCCTTGATACCCCACTGTTTGCGAACTCTGATTTTCACTGCTTTGCCCGAACTGATTACCTCTGAACCTTTGAAATTGCGGTGGAGCACTAATTGCAGGATAAGAAGATAACGGGCTAGGCGATCTATGAGAGAACGAAGGCCTAAAACCTCCCTGAGATGCCACAAACTGCCCTATAGCTCTAGGTCGCTTAGAATATCCTTTTTTCTGATTCTTGGGTTCTTCTTCTTTGCCTCTGATCTTCCATCTTCTGAGCGAAAGCTTGTATCCTCGCTATATCCATGTCCTTGTTCAAAGCAGCAATGGTACAATCTCTAACCAAGTATGGTTCCAATCTATTCACATAGTGATGAACTCTGTCGTCCATAGTAGCTACCACATTAGAAGCATATCGAGACAAGGAGTTAAATCAAAGACTATACTCCCTTACACTCATATTACCCTGATGAAGATTTAAGAATTGATCTGCACGGGCCTGACGAGTCTCAAATGGAAGATAATGATCAATAAATGCATTTTTGAACTCTCCCCACGTAGTTGGAGGTGCATCAATACCCCTAGATCGTTTCCAATCCTCGTACCATAATATAGCCTCTTCTTTCAATCTATATGCTGCTAGCTCAACCATCTCTTTATCGGATACATGCATAACATCTAGAGCCCTTTGGGTTTGATCGACAAAGTCCTGCGGGTCTTCATTAATATCTGATCCGGTAAAAGTAGGAGGATCCAATTTCAGAAAATCCTGTGTCCGAAGGCTAGCTGCTCTATCCGTACCACTAGAACTCGTGGTAGGAATAGCTTGCCCTTGAACTTGACCGGCAACTATATGCGTTAGAAGTTGTACTGCATCCCTCGAATCTCGATCAACAACATTAATAGACGGCCCTTCCAGAGGAGAAGAAGCGCCTGATATATGCTCAGCTTGAGACTCACTTTGTTCAGCTTGTGCCGGTGGTGACTTACTAGTACCTTCTCCGGCCACTGCATCTACTCGCTTCCACTTATTCTTTCTACTTGTAACCGGCATCGTCACTATAATAAATAATAAAAAAAAACAATTGGATTAAGCGATTGATTATGACTTTATCTCTAATATGGGATCTATTGCACGATCTAAGAAATGGAGAGTGGAAACAATCCCTAAATGTCCAATAGCCTCCTGTTTATAGATGTGGTGCACAACACACCGATAAACGAGATTCTACGTAGACACGGCTTTGTAGACTCACTAGGACGAACTTCTATGATACCACTTCTGTCATACCCCAAATCCCATTGGAGCGGACTGGCACCCGTAGCCGAGGAGGCCCGGGAGAACCCGTTCATAACCTATACTTTCACATTTACATTACTTATGAAAATTAGAAATTTGGGCAGCACTTCGTTGTAAATAGAAGAAAACAGTACCTGTATCAGCCCAGCAGACACGCATAAATATATATATGAACAGTAATTGGCCGTAAGAGCCATCACGTCTATCAACCAAACACTCCTATGGATGTACAATATGTCTACAAAAGCCTCTACATAGATACACAACTGAGTTGGGGTCGGGACAAACTCCCGCCCACAAAAGACTTTTATACAAATACCAAAGGTACATAAAGAGACGACTTGGGATGCCCCGAAACAACTGGAGCTCACCACTAACAATAGAATGTCCTGGATCTTACTGCGGAGGTGTACGACCTGAAGTACCTGTTCCTGCAGGCATGAATACAGGTCCCCCGTGAGGGACGTCAGTACGGAAATATGTACTGAGTATGTAAGGCAGGGAGTATGAAGATGAGATACAAAAGATCAACAGAACCCAGATACCAGTGAATAAACAGTATGAGTAGACCACACTTAAAAGAACTGATGGGATACCTGCACATTACTTTCATATCATTACTTCCCGTAATCCTTATCAATACATAACATATGTCATACAATGGCCAACTGATCAGTGGTACTAATACAATACATCAGGGACCACCCCTGGAATAGCATATATACATAATCTTTATAATACAATGGCCAACTGATCAGTGGTACTAATACAATACATCATATCATCAATTTAAAATACAGACATTCCATTTCTTAATTCAATTAATCTTTGAGATTGGTTACTTTGTGGTCACACTTTATAGAACTTGAAACCATGATACCTCAATGGGAAAAAAACATGTAAATAGGTAATCAATATCATGAAAATGAAGTAGAGAATCATGGATACCTCATTAAACCATTTCGGAGTCAACAATAGTATATGGACATTTTTTTTTTGACTAGCCGGAAATCTTAAAAGTGAAAACAAGTTCAATTGGTAGTGTCGAAGATCATATGATGTTATTATGTGTCATGTGTCGTAGGACAATGTTGGAAGCTTACTTGAGAGTACCATGGGTCATTATTCATGCCAAAGATTAGATAGAGTATGTCTTACATACCTTGATATAACCACTTCAATACAAGTGACTTCCCGTACTCTTCGAACACTTATCTACAATAAGTCATTTGTGGCAAACTAGTATTAGCAACCAAACCTTACCATTTAGGTATTAACTTCACCAAATAGTGGCTGCTTTGCTTTCCACCTACTCCATACATCCAACGGCTCCCCCCCTAAAATAAAGGTGACTCAACTAAAATTCGTGCGCACGATGTGCGCTCCGAGACTTGTTGCAGAAAGAAGGCCGGGGTGTGGACTCATGATGACAGATATAAAGTGATAACACATAGGAGGATAAATAATATAAACAAAGAGCACGAAAAAGTACAAAAAGTGAATAACACTAGCAATAACCACAAACAATATTTATACACCCATAGTGCCAAAAAAGAACCGATACGACTCCAAAAATAGCTTGAATTCTGAAAACTTGTTTGTCTCCCCAGCAGAGTCGCCAGAAGATGTCACACCCCTTTTTGCACGCGGGCTCCAAAAACATGGAATATTTTTAAGTTCGAAAGGGTTTTATTATTTAAGTGACAAGAAAATGAAAATTTGTTTCGAAAAAGTATTATTTGTATTTTTTATTCAGAGTCGCCACTTGGCATAATCCGGTGTGCCAATTCACCTTTGGAAAATCCTTTTCAAAAACCATTTGACTCTTAAACCGATTTGCGAACAGAGATTCCGGCTAAGGAATTCTGTTGACCGAGGGGAAGGTGTTAGGCACCCCTCGATCCCGTGGTTCGACCACGGTCGCTTGGTGGATTGTATCGACTATTTGACATTATGAAATGTATAAATCACACAAAAGAACACAAAATAACAAAATAAGACAGTCCAAAACGTAAAATTCCAGTCCAATTATACAGTCCGAAAAATAGAAAAATACGAAAATATAAATTCTAGTCTAAAACTAAATCTAAGCTCCAATCCCCTACCCGACGCCGCGGGCCTTCATCACGATTATTTTTTGTCAACATGATACGTCGGGGCATTCCTCGGTAAATAAATACAAGTGATCTCGGGGCATTCCCCGGCTAAATAAATACATCTAAATTAGATACGACAAACTAGGAAGAAACATTCACATGCACATTCCAACATTCAACAAAACACTTATTCCTAAATTTTGCCCACCCGAACCTACGATTGCCTATGCGTTCTCGACTAAAGACACAATTCTATCATTATACCAACAATAAATCAAATTAAACCGAATCTATCTTTTTGTCAATTTTTTTTTTCACTTCCATCCCCCGACTTTATTTTTATCCATCCATTATAACATGATCAAATTTATGTCTTAATCTACCAAACACAAATGACCAAGCATCACAATCATAACATCAACATAAACAAAAATTCAACAAAAACCAAAATCACAACTAATTTAATATGTCAAGATAAATAAAAGAGAGCAGGTTAAAGACATGGACCTCACTGATACTTGCTTTTGTCGATAATAAAGAAAGCTGAAGACCAAACTCGAACGGAGAACCTCACCACGAGCAAACCAAACTCGGTATTATAATAATAAACCGGACAACTCCAAAACGTAGATCGGGATTCGAGGAGTTCCGGTGAAGGAAAAACGGGCAAAGAGCCGTTGCTGGTTGCGGCAGCTGGCGGCGGTCCAACTAGCCGAATCTGGTCGGACGGCGGCGGATCTGACAGTGGTTCGGAGATGGCGTCGGCCGGAGCTTCGGTCGATCTCCACGGATTTTTTTTTTAGTTTTGGGGAGAGAGATATGATAGAGAGTAGGAAAATATGGTGGTGTTGTGGTGGTCGGAGCTCCGATCGGCGGCAAAACGGAGATTAAAAGAAAGGAAGAGAGAGGATTTTTTAAGAGAGAGAGAGAGCTCTTTTTTTTCTTGGATGCTTTCTTTTGTTCTTGTTCTGATTGTGTGCTGTGTGTGTGTAAGATGATTGTTAATGTGAATGGAAAAAGATGATTCCTCCGTGTGTGTGTGGCGTGTTTTTCTTGGTGAAGAAGATGATTAATGGTGTGTGTGGTGTTGTTTGTAAGTGATGAGAGTTATATGTTGTTGTGGTTTTTGTGTGTGTTGTCTTATGGAGATAAGAATAAGAGAGTGGGGGGTGGGGTTGTGGGTAGTGATGAGTATGATGATGATGTTGGGAGTGGGTGGTTGGAGTAATGGTGGGTATGATGATGATGTTGGGAGTGGGTGGTTGGGTAGTGGTGAGTATGATGATGATGTTGGGAGTGGGTGGTTGGGTAGTGGTTATATTTTATTGGGTAGGAGGTAGGAGGTAGGAGGGAAAGGTAAAAATGAGTAGACATTAATATTTGGGCGGACAAAATTATGTGTCTACATCATGCCCCCTTTGAATGTAAACACGCAGTGTTTTCAGACAAAGAAGTAGACAATGAGACAGAATTTTGTCCCGACCATTATTCAAAAGAAGAAACAGAAAAAGAAGGACTATCGAGTTTTGAATTAGGATAGCATACCCAACCAAGTTACGAGAGGATCTAGTGACAAGTATCTCAACTTTTGAAAGGCGGTGGACTATACCGGGTTGGAGATTCGAGTGAGGTTCCGTCGATGTTCTGGTCTGCGGCTCTGTTATTATATCAAATATGAAATTTAAAATCTAAAACACAAAGAAATTTATAAAAATCCTATCTATACAGCTTTCGTTGGCTCTTGACTCGACTTTTATCACCCTATTCTTTAGGCGGGCTCCTGACTTGCAATTTCATCACCCTGTTTTTCAGGCGGGCTCCTAACTTGGAATTTCATCACCCTGTTCTTCAGGCGGGCTCCTGACTTGCTATTTCATCACTTTGTTGCTATGCTTTCAACTTCTTCACCCTGTTCTGCAGGCGGGCTCCAATTTTGCTGAAATTACTCGAACAAGGAAGTGCCTCTCCTTACAAATGTTGTTGGGATTTACCAAATAAGGAAGTGCGTCTCCTTACAAATGTTGCTGGTATTACCCGAATGAAAAAGTAAAATCAATGAACAGAAAATAAAATCCCATTTTCCAGGAGGGTCCTGAACAGAAAGTAAAATCCCATTTTTCCAGGAGGGACCTGAACTGAAAGTAAAGTCCCATTTTCCAGGAGGGTCCTGAACATAAAATAAAATCCCATTTTCCAGGAGGGTCCTGAACAGAAAGTAAAATCCCATTTTCCAGGAGGGTCCTGAACATAAAATAAAATCCCATTTTCCAGGAGGGGCCTGAACATAAAATAAAATCCCATGGATGTGCATCTCCAATGGTAGTTGAATTAAGTAAAGCGAATCCACTCCTGTTTCAATCAAAGAAAATTTTGTAAGTTAAAAGCTTAGTGGTGGCTTGCAGATCTTGGCCTCTCAGGTGTCTGCTCCAGTACTTGTTCTTTTCATTCTTGTTCCAAATTGCTAACACTCTCCCTGTCTCGCCGCATTATTGACCCGGACCTTTATTGAGGGGAAGTAAGTTCTGACTCGAACAATGGGTTTCTATTTTATCATGCCCCTGAGGTGCACTGGTTCTCCATCGAGCTCTTCTTCCACCACATTACAATAAGCATGCCGATCACGACTCTGTATATGCACTGGATCGATGTAGGCTTTGTCAGGATTTTGGAGCATTGAAGACAAAGTGGCTAAAGCATCAGCAATTTCGTTACGAATCCTTAGGATATGCCTAAATTTTACCAACACAAACCGTTGACATAGCTCCTGCAAACATTGTCGATATGGAATGAGCTTCAAATCTCGTGTCTCCCAATCACCTTGAATTTGATGGACGAGCAGATCCGAATCTCCTAACACCAATAATTCCTGGACTCCCATATCAACAGCTAACCTCAAGCCAAGAATGCAGGTCTCATACTCTGCCATATTGTTCGTACAAATGAATTGAAGTTGTGCTGTTACCGGGAAATGTTGTCCCGATTCAGAAATAAGAACCGCACCTATTCCGACTCCTTTCATATTGGCATCTCCATCGAAAAATAACCTCCAACCTGGATCAGCATCTATAACGACTTCATCGACGTACGATACTTCTTCGTTAGGAAAATATGTCTTTAATGGCTCGTACTCTTCATCGATGGGATTTTCAGCAAGATGATCTGCCATAGCTTGGGCTTTCATGGCGGTTCGAGTCACATATAGAATGTCGAACTCGGTAAGTAATATTTGCCACTTTGCTAAACGACCCGTTAACATAGGCTTCTGAAAGATATACTTCAAAGGATCCATGCGGGAGATGAGATAAGTAGTGTAGGAAGAGAGATAATGCTTCAACTTCTGTGCTACCCAAGTTAGGGCACAACACGTCCTTTCAAGAAGAGTATACCTGGCCTCATATGCGGTGAACTTCTTGCTAAGATAATAAATAGCCTGCTCCTTTTTGCCTGTGATATTATGTTGACCCAGGACACAACCGAAAGAATTGTCCATGACTGATAAATATAAGATCAAAGGCCTACCAGGCTCTGGGGGTACCAACACGGGTGGATTTGACAGATATCCCTTGATTCGATCGAATGCTTCCTGACATTCTTCAGTCCATTTTACCGCCGCACTCTTTTTCAACAACTTGAATATGGGCTCACAAATGGTTGTGAGTTGAGCAATAAACCTGCTAATGTAGTTCAGTATACCAAGCAAACTCATCACCTCCATTCTATTCTTGGGCGGGGGCAAATCCTGAATGTCTTTGATTTTTGAGGGATCCAATTCAATCCCCCGACGGCTGACTACAAACCCCAACAGCTTTCCAGATGGAACTCCAAATACATATTTTGCTGGGTTGAGTTTGAGATTATACCTGCGAATCCTTTCAAAGAACTTTCTTAAATCTTTACATGGTCGGCCTGACTTTTTGACTTAATAATCACATCATCCACGTAGACCTCAATCTCCTTATGCATCATGTCATGAAACATAGTGGTCATTGCTCTTATATATGTTGCTCCGGCATTCTTCAAACCGAATGACATCACTCGATAACAATAGGTTCCCCATGGTGTGATAAACGATGTCTTCTCTGCGTCTTCATCATCCATAATGATCTGGTGATATCTGGCATAGCAATCCACAAAAGAGGCAACTTCGTGTTTAGCACAGTTGTCTAACAAAATGTGGATGTTGGGCAGCGGAAAATCATCTTTTGGACTTGCCCTGTTCAAATCGTGGTAATCAACACACACTCGAATTTTGCCATCTTTCTTTGGTACGGGAACAACATTGGATAACCACGTTGGATAACGAGCCACTCGAATTACTTTGGATTCAAGTTGTTTCATGATTTCCTCCTTGATTTTAATACTTACATCTGTTTTAAACTTCCTCAACTTCTGTTTGACAGGAGGGAATGCGGGATCCGTTGGCAATTTGTGAGACACTAATTCAGTGCTTAAGCCAGGCATATCATCATAAGACCATGCAAAAACATCCTTATAATCCCTTAACGCTTGAATCATTTCATCTTTTAGTTGGGGCAAAACATGTACACTGATTTTAGTTTCCCTAACATCTTCTTGATCCCCTAGATTTATTGGCTCAGTCTCATTCAAATTAGGATTCGGTTTGCCTTCAAATTGTTCCAAATCTTTGCTTATTTCTTCTAGTGCTTCTTTTTCATCATATTCGTCATCCTGCTCCATTACATCCAGATTATTTTGGATTTTAAAATCAGGCTGAAAATTCCGCATGCATGTCATGTCATTATAATTAGCATAAAGAGAACTGTGTAAGAAAGGTTTGAACATAGACACCAGCATAACATAAACAAACTAGAATCTGAATTACAACCTTGAAATAACTCGGATAAACAGAAAGAAAAACAAAACAAACTACCAAAACTCCTTCCTGAAGGGGAGAGGAGTGACTTCCCAATTATTGAGCTGGACAGCTGGACCTATAAATTGCACATCTGCCATACTTGTGTCTTCTTCTTCTTCAACCATATCAGCTTCAATAAAAAGGTTCTGGAGGTCATCAAACAATTCATCTTCAGATTGTACATGCTTCGCGACATCGCTCTTAACAAATGACTCACTGAGTAGTGGCATTGGGCGAGGGAGTGACCATATTTCCTTCTTCCTTCCCCTGACTTTCTTTAGATCTTCAGCTGTAGGCTCAAATCCCAGGCCAAACGTTCCCACGTTTTCCTTCGGACATACGGGATGAACTATACCATGCAGAGATGCTCCTGAACCTTTTCCTGGCTCAAATCCGTATTTCCAAAGTTCACTCACCATCATGATAGAAGCAGAAGACAATTGCAGTCTGGGTATAGCTTGCCATTTGGGATACGACTCACTGGCACTGTATCAAAAATCTGATAGACGAATGTCTCCTCTATATTATTTGCTTCAATAAGGGACAAGGGAGAATCTTCGTAGGCTGATAAATCTCCTTCACCATGAATAACTACTTCTCGCCTGTCATGCTTAAACTTAATCATTTGGTGCAGCGTAGATGCAACTGCTTTGGCCTTGTGGATCCACGACCTTCCTAACAACATATTGTAAGACGATTCTACATTCAACACTTGAAACTCTATGGCGAACTCAACAGGCCCTATGGTCAGCAATAGTTCTATTTCGCCAATGGAATTTGACTTTGCACCATCGAAAGCCCTAACACATACATTGTTGGGCTTGATCATGTCAGCACCAATATTCAACTTTTGCAAAGTGGAAATAGGGCAAATATTTGCGCCTGAACCTCCATCGATCATGACATGAGTGACGTAGAAATCTTCACACTTCACTGTAATGTAAAGGCCCTGATTATGCCCTATACCTTCAACAGGTAATTCATCATTGGAAAAGCTGATCCGATTAACCTCAAAGATTTTTCCCACCATTTTCTCAACCTGGTTGATTGTAATCTCCCTTGGAACATATGCTTCATTCAATACCTTCAGTAAAACATCACGATGCTCCTTGGAGTGCAACAGCAAAGATAAGAGAGAAATTTGAGCAGGGGTTTTCTTCAGCTGGTCTAATACTGAATACTCTGGCGATTTCATCTTTTTCAAAAATTCTTCGGCTTCCTCTTCAGTGATAGGCCTTTTGATAGACGACGGTCCACTCACTGTTGGCTTGGACCCTCTTAAGCTTTCAGGAACGAAACATCTTCCTGACCTAGTCAAACCTCCTACCTCATCTACATCTTCCACAACTTCTTTTCCGTGATAGGTCATCACAGTCCGCCCATAATTCCAGGGAATCCTCTTCATATCAACTATTGGAGGTTGGGTCACTAGTTTGAGGATAATAGGCACTGTCTGTGCTCCTTTCACCGTCAAGATAGGCTGACTTAAAGCTCCTACCACGGTCAACTTGGGTTTATCCTGACTTAAATCAACGTGCCTTCTGGCGCCTTGTACTATGATCAGGGGTTTCTTCGTGCTTTCTTGGGGTTTATCTTCTCTCATTCCTTCCCGGTTCAATGACATTGCTTTCAAAGACTCCGCTACATTTACTGATTTCTCTTCAGTGGTCTGTATCTTGATAATAGGCTTATAACCCCTCGAAGACTCTTTCCCGTCATATATCAATTCTAGCATATTGGTTTCAACATGGGTTGGGAGCGGATTCTAATTAATATTTGGACCCTCCGGGGCCTGTACCAACATCTGATTCGTGTCAATTAAATCTTGGACAACTTTCTTTAAATACCAACATTTCTCGATACCATGTCCTGGCATATCAGAGCAGTACGCACACCTTAAAGAATAATCGAGATTCCTCGGCGGTGGATTTGAAAGCCTTCCTTGAATTTGGCTTAAGACCTTCAACTTTCTCAATCTATCAAACAAGCTAGCATATGACTCCCCAAGAGGTGTGAATTGATTTTTGACCTCCTTCTCCTTCTTATACTTGGGCTTAGGCTAGAAATCGGTTCTAGAGGGGTTTTGGTAATTTGGTGGAGTGAATGGGCGAATTTGTGGAGCTTGCGTACGCCATTGCGGGTAAGAAGAGGTTTGGGCATATGGTTGTGCGCTGTATACTGGGTATAGTGGTGGTGGAATGGAATATAAAGAGTTTTGTGGAGGGTAGTAATGGTGGGGAGGAATATATGGGGCTTGGGTGTATACTTAGGCTTGGGATTGGGAATAGGGGCGAGGTGGTCTTTTGGGATAGGAATGGGTTCCAGCTACGACAGTCCCCACGTTCTCTTTCTTCTTTCTACCTTCGAATGCACCAGATCCACCTTAAATTGCTTGTGTGGTGGCTTTTAATGCGGCAAAACTAACTATTCGGCCGGTCTTAATTCCATCCTCTATCATTTCCCCCATTTTGAGGACTTCCATAAAATACTTTTCCATTGTCGGAAGTAAATGCTGAAAATAAGTCTCATCCTGCGCCTGAATAAAAACTTCTACCAACTTACTTTCGTTCATTGGGGGCTTTACCCTGGCGCCTGTTCACGCCACCTGATCGCATATTCCCTGAAACCCTCAGTGTTGGTGGCTTGCAGATCTTGGCCTCTCAGGTGTCTGCTCCAGTACTTGTTCCTTTCATTCTTGTTCCAAATTGCTAACACTCGCCCTGTCTCGCCGCATCATTGACCCGGACCCTTAATGAGGGGAAGTAAGTTCTGACTCGAACAATGGGTTCCTATTTTATCATGTCCCTGAGGTGCACTCTTTTCCCAAATCTGAATATTCCTACGAATCCAGTAGCTTGTTGGTTGATAGACTTCCTTTGCTTGTTGAATTACAATCCTATTTCTCCCTGTGCTATTCCTTGGTTTTTTCTCACATAATTGGAAAGACTGATAGTAAATTTTGAAATTCTTTCTCGCTTGTTTTGACACAGACTTGACTTAAAACTGTAAACAAAAGATGCGGATTTTTATTTTTGTTAAATGTCATAAAAAGACAAAAATCATGAATATGTAAATGAAAGAAAAGGGCAATGTCCCATATTCAAAAGAAAACTTATCTGAATACGACAACCAACCCCAGTGAGCATGACATGCATTTTGGATTGAGCTGCCTGATCTTCCTATCCAAACTCCCCGTTTATTGTTAAGTTCACGCCTTTGCTGCTGAGATGCTTCTTCAAATCCATTGGACTCAGACATCACATTCGACCGACGACATTTCAAAGACTTTTGCCAACAAATCTCTTTCGCTTTACTTTTCGCTTTCCTTTTGAACTCTCTATCGCTTTACGGTGCCCGTGAGGGTTTTCACCAATAAAACTCTCTCATTTTTATTTCCTTTTCCTGATTTCTCATGCTGAGGGAGACAAACGGTACTTCACAATATATCATGATATGCATTGCATGCTTAGCCTTATCATTATCAATAATTGATCTGAAGGGCTTTCCTCGGTTGTAACTTGGCTTTGGTTGAGGTTAGAAAAGATGGTAAGAGGCTCAAACGACACTTGAGGTGGGGGTGGGACTTACAACTTTTGGAATCGACTCACAACACAATAACTCATGCCCCAGTTTTGTTGACTGGGTGAATCTTAAAATTTATTTGGTTGGACCGAGCCCGAAATAGGGCAGCCTACGTATCTCACTCCCGAGAGAGGAGAATCAGGTCGCACGTAGTTCCATCAACTTGCTCTTTGTTTTGATTTGATTTTGATTGATTTTTTTTTTCGAACTCTTTCTTTTGCTCTTATTTTCTAGACATTTATCTTTGACTCTATTTTGATTCCAAAAGAGGGGTATGAAAGAAAAATAAAACAAAGCTCAAATGGGTAAACAAGGGATGACACAATGTTTGGATAGAAGAATAAAATGCCTTCATCATATCAATCTTCAAAAATGCTAGTATTAAACATGCAACAAAATCAACAAAGGATCCAATATCATACGTAGTATCTTTTGACCGCATCAGCATTGATAGCCATCTCTGCCATTTTGCCTTCAATATCTGTCAAATATAAGGCTCCATTGGGCAACACTTTCTTCACAACAAAGGGCCCTTGCCAGTTAGGGGAGAACTTGCCTTTCGCTTCAACCTGGTGAGGAAGGAGACGTCTCAATACCAACTGACCAACTTCAAAATTCCTGGGACGAACCTTTTTGTTGTACGCTCGAGCCATCCTCCTCTGATACAACTGGCCATGACACACAGACGTTAGCCTCTTTTCCTCAATCAAACTCAAATGTTCCAGTCAAATTTTTACCCATTCGTCATCATCAATCTCTGCTTCTACAATGACTCGGAGAGAGGGAATTTCAACTTCTGCAGGGATGACCGCTTTTGTCCTATACACCAATAAATATGGAGTTGCCCCTGTTGAAGTACGAACAGTGGTGCGATAACCCAGCAATGCAAATGGCAACTTTTCATGCCACTGTCTAGACCCTTGTACCATTTTTCGCAGTATCTTCTTTATATTCTTATTAGCAGCTTCTACAGCACCATTGGCCTTTGGGCGATATGGGGTAGAATTTCGATGTGCGATTTAAACTGTTGACACACTTCTTGCATCAAATGACTATTGAGATTGGCGGCATTGTCTATAATAATCATCTTAGGAATTCCAAATCTACAAATGATATTGGCATGAACAAAATCTATCACAGCCTTCTTTGTTACTGACTTGAAAGTTACTGCTTCTACCCACTTTGTGAAGTAGTCAATGGCTACCAAAATGAATCTATGTCTGTTTGATGCCTTCAGCTCAATCGGTCCAATCACATCCATTCCCCAAGCTACGAACAGCCATAGAGCGGCCAGTGTCGTGCGTCGATAAAGTCGTTATAGATGCTGATCCAGGTTGGAGGTTATTTTTCGATGGATCTGCCAATATGAAAGGAGTCGGAATAGGTGCGGTTCTTATTTCTGAATCGGGACAACATTTCCCGGTAACAGCACAACTTCGATTCTTTTGTACGAACAATATGGCAGAGTATGAGGCCTGCATTCTTGGGTTGAGGTTAGCTGTTGATATGGGAGTCCAGAAATTATTGGTGTTAGGAGATTCAGATCTGCTCGTCCATCAAATTTAAGGTGATTGGGAGACACGAGATTTGAAGCTCATTCCGTATCGACAATGCTTGCAGGAGCTATGTCAACGGTTTGTGTTGGTAAAATTTAGGCATATCCCAAGGATTCGTAACGAAATTGCTGATGCTTTAGCCACTTTGTCTTCAATGCTCCAACATCCTGACAAAGCCTACATCGATCTAGTGCATATACAGAGTCGTGATAGGCATGCTTATTGTAATGTGGTGGAAGAAGAGCTCGATGGAGAACTAGTGCACCTCAGGGGCATGATAAAATAGAAACCCATTGTTCGAGTCAGAACTTACTTCCCCTAAATAAGGGTCCAGGTCAATGATGCGGCGAGACATGGCGAGTGTTAGCAATTTGGAACAAGAATGAAAGGAACAAGTACTGGAGCAGACACCTGAGAGGCCAAGATCTGTAAGCCACCACTAAGCTTTTAACTTACAAAATTTTCTTTGATTGAAACAGGAGTGGATTCGCTTTACTTAATTCAACTACCATTGGAGATGCACATCCATGGGATTTTATTTTATGTTCAGGACCCTCCTGGAAAATGGGATTTTACTTTCTGTTCAGGACCCTTCTGGAAAATGGGATTTTATTTTATGTTCAGGACCCTTCTGGAAAATGGGACTTTACTTTCTGTTCAGGACCCTCCTGGAAAATGGGATTTTACTTTCTGTTCAGGACCCTTCTGGAAAATGGGATTTTATTTTCTGTTCAGTGATTTTACTTTTTCATTCGGGTAATACTAGCAACATTTGTAAGGAGACGCACTTCCTTATTTGGTAAATCCCAACAACATTTGTAAGGAGAGGCACTTCCTTGTTCGAGTAATTTCAGCAAAATTGGAGCCCGCCTACAGAACAGGGTGAAGAAGTTGAAAGCATAGCAACAAAGTGATGAAATAGCAAGTCAGGAGCCCGCCTGAAGAACAGGGTGATGAAATTGCAAGTCAGGAGCCCGCCTGAAAAACAGGGTGATGAAATTGCAAGTCAGGAGCCCGCCTAAAGAATAGGGTGATAAAAGTCGAGTCAAGAGCCAACGAAAGCTGTATAGATAGGATTTTTATAAATTTCTTTGTGTTTTAGATTTTAATTTTCATTTTTGATGTAATAACAGAGCCGCGGACCGGAACCTCGACGGAACCTCACTCGACTCTCCAACCCGGTATAGTCCACCGCCTTCCAAAAGTTGAGATACTTGTCACTCGATCCTCTCGTAACTTGGTTGGGTAGGCTATCCTAATTCAAAACTCGATAGTCCTTCTTTTTCTTTTTCTTCTTTTGAATAATGGTCGGGACAAAATTCTGTCTCGTTGTCTACTTCTTTGTTTGAAAACACTGCGTGTTTACATTCAAAGGGGGCATGAGCACTCTCTCTCTCTCTTAAAAAATCCTCTCTCTTCCTTTATTTTAATCTCCGTTTTGCCGCCGATCGGAGCTCCGACCACCACAACACCACCATATTTTCCTACTCTCTATCATATCTCTCTCTCCAAAACTAAAAAAAAAAAAAAGAATCCGCGGCGATCGACGGGAGCTCCGGCCGACGCCATCTCCGAACCACTGTCAGATCCGCCGCCGTCCGACCAGATCCGGCTAGCTGGACCGCCACCAGCCGCCGCAACCAGCAGCGTCTCTTCACCCGTTTTTCCATCACCGGAACTCCTCGGATCCCGATCTACGTTTTGGAGCTGTCCGGTTTATTATTATAATACCGAGTTTGGTTTGCTCGTGGTGAGGTTCTCCGATCGAGTTTGGTCTTCAGATTTCTTTATTATCGACAAAAGCAAGTGTCAGTGAGGTCCATTTCTTTAACCCACTCTCTTTTATTTATCTTGACATATTAAATTAGTTGTGATTATGGTTTTTGTTGAATTTTTGTTTATGTTGATGTTATGATTGTGATGCTTGGTCGTTTGTTTTTGGTAGATTAAGACATAAATTTGGTCATGTTATAATGGATGGATAAAAAGAAAGTCGGGGGATGGAAGTGAAAAAAAATTTGACAAAAAGATAGATTCAGTTTAATTTGATTTATTGTTGGTATAATGATAGAATTGTGTCTTTAGTTGAGAACGCATAGGCAATCGTAGGTTCGGGTGGGCAAAATTTAGGAATAAGTGTTTTGTTGAATGTTGGAATGTGCATGTGAATGTTTCTTCCTAGTTTGTCGTATCTAATTTAGATGTATTTATTTAGCCGGGAAATGCCCCGAGATCACTTGTATTTATTTACCGGGGAATTCCCCGACGTATCATGTTGAAAAAAAAATAATCGTGATGAAGGCCCGCGGCGTCGGGTAGGGCATTGGAGCTTAGATTTAGTTTTAGACTAGAATTTATATTTTCGTATTTTTCTATTTTTCGGACTGTATAATTGGACTGGAATTTTACGTTTTGGACTGTCTTATTTTGTTATTTTGTGTTCTTTTGTGTGATTTATACATTTCATAATGCCAAATAGTCGATACAATCCACCAAGCGACCGTGGTCGAACCACGGGATCGAGGGGTGCCTAACACCTTCCTCTCGGTCAATAGAATTCCTTAGCCGGAATCTCTGTTCGCAAACCGGTTTAAGAGTCAAATGGTTTTTGAAAAGGATTTTCCAAAGGTGACTTGGCACACCGGATTATGCCAAGTGGCGACTCTGAATAAAAAATGCAAATAATCCTTTTTCGAAATAAATTTTCATTTTCTTGTCACTTAAATAATAAAACCCTTTCGAACTTAAAAATATTCCATGTTTTTGGAGCACGCGTGCGAAAAGGGGTGTGACATCTTCTGGCGACTCTGCTGGGGAGACAAACTAGTTTTCAGAATTCGAGTTATTTTTGGAGTCGTATCGGCTCTTTTTTGGCTCTATGAGTGTATAAATATTGTTTGTGGTTATTGCTAGTGTTATTCACTTTTTGTACTTTTTCGTGCTCTTTGTTTATATTATTTATCCTCCTATGTGTTATCACTTTATATCTGTCATCATGAGTCCACACCCCGGCCTTCTTTCTGCAACAAGTCTCGGAGCGCACGTCGTGCGCACGAATTTTAGTTGAGTCACCTTTATTGTAGGGGGGGAGCCGTTGGATGTATGGAGTAGGTGGAAAACAAAGCAGCCACTATCGACCATATGCTCCCCCGAACGGCCTTGTTAGTAAACCACAACTTAGGTCAGCCTATAGGTCATTTTTATGTGCATCATATTGAGACCTAGCGGGGCCTACATGGTCCTTTGTAGGAGACTGACCTTTAAAGCATCCCTATGTGCTAACTGTTGCATAGCATATTTGAGGGTAACGTGGTTATTTGACGGACAGATTTAAAAAAAAAATATATATATATATATAATAATAATAATAATAATAATAATAATAAAAATGGAATAAAATAAAATTGTTAGGAGTAAGGTGTGTAGGCAAAAACGAAAAAAGAGGAAAAAATAGAAAAGCGAGTCGAAAAGGAAAAAAAAAGAGGAATTTCGTAGTTTATTTTAGAATCCTTTATGACTTTTGTTCTTCACAATCCAAAAATTCAAAAAGATTTTTTTATGTTTTGCCTTTGTCTTCTCAAAATGCCGTAAAAGCAAAAAAAAAAAAAAGAAAGTTTGCCTTTTCTACTTAGTTGTCAAATACAAAAATACCAAAAAGATTTTTCTTCATAATTGGTGTTGTCAGTGTCTAGTTGAAAAAAAAAAAGAGTTTTATTCGTTTGTTTTCGATTGTGTCTCTTTAGTTAGGGTAAATTTATTAGTTAATCGTTAATTGTCCAATATGGACGAACTACGCACCCCTGATTCTCCTTTTTCGGGAAGTGAGATACGTAGGCAGCCTATTGTTGGTTCGGGGATCTTATTTTAAAAATTCAAAAAAATTGAAAATGATGATTTTCTTCACTCTTTATTTAGAGTAGGTACATATCTTGAAAAAAAAAATAGAAAAAAAAAAAATTCCTCAATAGTTGTAGGGTTCATTTTGGTTGATCTTATATAAAAAATTCAAAAAAAGGTTTTCTTCACTCTTCATTTAGAGTAGGTGTTTCATGTATATCTTTAAAAGAAAACAACATTCGAAAAAAAAAAAAATCCCTTTAACAGGTTCAGGTTTCATTTTTTGCATGAAATTTTTAAAAAAAAAAAAAAATCAAAAATATTTTTTTCGGTAATCATAGATTTCATTTTTTATAGAAATCTGAAAATTCAAAAAGATTTTCTTCACTCTTCATTTAGAGTAGGTGTTTCATATACATCTCTAAAAGAAAACTACAAAAAGATTTTTCTTTAATAGTTTCAAGTTTCATGTTCCTATGAAATTCAAAAAAAAAATCAAAAAAAAACAAAAGATTTTACTTTGTTAACCATAGTTTTCATTTTGTATATGGATGTTAAGCCTAAAAATGTAAAAAAAAAATAAAAATAAAAAAAATTCGTCAGTTCTTTTTGATAATTTTTTATTTTATTTTCTTCTTAAAGTTTCAAACAAAGAAAAAAGAGAAAAAGAGTTCAATTGGCCATTTTGGCACGACTTCACGAACTACGCATACCTGATTCTCCCTTTCGGGGGTGAGATATGTAGGCGCCCTTCTCGGGTTCGGTGATCTTTTCAAAAGAAAAAAAAATAGAGAGGTCTTGAAAAACTTTTGAAATCTAACCATTTGCTATCTCTTGTCGAGTTAGTTTAAGGTGGTTGGTTTGTGGCATTTTGGCTGGTCCTCCATATTGCTCTGAGTCACAGAGGAGGTTATGGCTAACAAGGATACCGAGTTAGTTTTCACTAATCAGATAGGGAGTTCGGGGAATGAGAATATGGAAGATGCATCTGCCATTATGGTTGGACAACATGCATGGGCAAGAGGACCACACCATCGTTACCCACGGGCTCAAACCCAAGTTTATGCCCAAACTCCATAGAATCTTTACCAGAATCCATTATATCCCATTCTTCCACCTCCATATCAAGTGTATAATGTGCAACCTTTAGTTTGGCCTTCGTCTTAGTCTTAGGCTAGTTTTTTTTTTTACTCCGTAACCTAGAGTTGTAAGCCAAGTAGGCTGACTTTTTTTCAGCGATACTGTTCGGCGGTTTGGAGTCACGAAGCGGTCTGTCCCATCGATGTATGTCCGCATCCACTTCCCATTGGTTGGGAACTTTTGCTCTTATCAAATTTTGAGATAATTTCTTATCTGCTGCTACAGGATGGGTCTCTCCACAAAGTCTAGAGTCCTTATGGTTGTCAAGGTACCCAAAAAGTTGATTAAGTGGTGGGGCACGTTCAATTATTCTTAAAAGCACATAGTAAGGAAAGTGTTAGGCAATCTTGTAGCACTTATTGATCTCACGCCTCGTCCGGATCTAATAGAAGTTGCGTTGACTTTTTGGGATCCTAATAATTTGGTGTTTAGGTTCGGAAGTTATGAATTGACGCCTACCCTGGCAGAAATGTCTCATTTATTTCTGTTGACTTACATGGGTCAACAGATGATTTTAGCCCGCAATCATACTCGTAAGAAATTCCTTTGACTCTGTGGATTAAAAGATAACAAGCATCTGGGATGTCTCAAACAATCTTGGATTTCCTTGGACTACTTGTTTGCTAGATTTGGGTTTTAGAGGGTTTCGACTGCTTTTTGGATGAATTCTGTACCACAAAAAAAATCTGGGAACAACGTCGTCTTGAGGTTTTTTGTCTGGCTTTGTTGGGTATCTTAGTGTTCCCGTTAGATCAGAAGGGTATCAATACTCGTCTACAATCAGTGGTGATAGCTTTATTCAAGAAAAAGGGTGAGGTCACTATTGTACCAATGATTTTAACAGAAATATATAAGGCTTTAACTGAAGTGAAAGGAGGGGTACGATTTTTTGAGGGAAGTAATTTGATATTGCAGTTGTGGATGATGGAGCATTTGCATACGCCTTCTTTGATTAGAGAAGATGTGATCGACCGTTGCCTGAATGATCGAGTGTAAGCCATGCAAGAGAGAATGCGTTTTGACAAATTTTCTTTTCCTATTGGAGTCAATTCTTGGATTGAATTTCTCGAATCGAGAACTCCGAACAACATTCTTTGGTGCTATATGTGGTTTCGTCCTAAGAAAATCTTGATTGGATCTCAAATGCAACTCTTTCTAGTTTTGATAGGACTTAATTGCACTAGGCCTTACAGTCCAAGAAGGGCGATGCGTCAGTTGGGTAGGATACAAGTCGTTCCCCCAATAATGGACCTTCTAAAGGATGTAGAGTACTTTAAAGACCAAGCCGTGGGGGAGAGCAAATATGAGCAATTCTGGAATACTGCGATAAAGTTAGGTGTCAATACTCTCGAGGAAAATCCAGGGTGTACTCAAAACTATGAAATCTGGCTACAATCTTTGCCCCGTGGCATTAGTAGACCCTTACCAACCCAACTTAGAGGTCGAATACGGGAAGCCATCATGGTAGAAGATGATGAGCAAGAAGATCCGGGTGCCAAGGTGGAGTTTTTAAGAGTTCAGTTGTCACGTTTGATCACAACTGTGGAGGGGTATCAGAGAAGCCTTTGCGGGTGTACTCTCCAAGAGGCGGGGATACGGGCAAGAAATTTGTTTCCGGGTATCAGAACATCGCTGCAGGATATGTTGCAAAGTCTGAGTGGAAAAGTGGGGACTTCACAGATGAGTTCATTTCAGCCAGGGTCATCGCGCAGAGCACCAGTCTGAAAGAGCACTTCTTATCTTTATTCAGTCGGAGCCTTTTTATGTGTCTGTCACTGTAGGGGGTGTCTGTTTTAGGTCGAGCTCAAGTTGTTTTGGTATTAGAGTCTTTATTAGTAATTTCACCAGTATCGCCTTAGTGGTCTACAATGTTGTTTCATATTCGTTTTGTTTTAGTTTTATAATGGTCCCAAACTTTTATACGTTTTATTGTTCTCTTTCTTCACAAGGATATGACAAATTGTTATTTTTCTTTTCTTCTTAAAGTTTCAGAAAAATAACAACAACAACAACAAAAAAAAAAAGAGTTTAATCGGCCATCTTGACAAGGCCCGAACTACGCAAGATCTGATTCATGTACAACATGATACGTAGGCAACCTACTTTTGGGTTCGATCTAACCATTTTTGTTCTATTGTTTTTCATTATTTTTCCTCTTTTAAAGAAAACAAAAGCCATAAAAAATGATAAAATAAAGTAGATAGCGAGATAAAAAAAAAGGGCAGAGATTGGTAAAAAAAAAAAAAAAAGAGAAGAGAGAGGGAAAGAAAATAATAAGCGTAGAGGATAAAAATAAGTATGGACAAAAATCAGGATGATGTTAAAATGACCGCTCTACCCTCAAAAGTTGGTAGAAATGAGCATGAATTTAGGGCAATTTACCAATGTGGTTCTCATGCTTGTTGTGTGCCTAATTCTAACGGATGTCATTTTTTTATGAGCATGTTCTTTCAGATAACAGTGGTAGGTTTGCAGCGCCCTGGCTAGTCACCCATACTTCACCAGGTCTAAAGCAAAGTTCGCCATGGATAACAGAGAAATGGAAAATTCGCTCATTGACCCGGATCAGGAGCATAGGGAAGAAAGTGTTGAACACAACGAAGAGGTGGTAAGGCTCAGGCAACAATTGATAGATTTGCATCGGGCATGGGCCAGTGGAATGCCTCCTCCTCCGTTCCCTGAAGGTCTTGGAAATATCTCTAGTTGCCCACCGCTCTCTCAGGCGCAATTCTCTGTTCCTACTGAGTCGCCCGACTACGCATCAGGATTCACTTCGCGACACTATTATCCTGGCAGTTCTAGTGTGCCCTTGGCAGCTCCTCAGTCGAGACCCGCTGCTCCACCAGCGCCACCGATCACATCGGTATTCGTGGCTCCGCCACCACAAGAAACTCCCATATATGCTGCACGTCCCATAATGAGGCTTCCTAGGTCTTCCAGTGAGCCAGTACTGAAGGTTTCAGATGGTCAGTATTATGCTCCGGAACCTACCATGCAAATGAATGAACCATATGGGTACACTCAACCGCCCGCATTTCCATTTGATACAGAGAAACCTGTCGCAACGGAGGAACAAGATGTCATAGCTCGGAAACTGAAGAGTTTAGAGCAGGCTATGAGAAATCTGCAAGGGATCGGAGATTACAGGAGTGTTTCTTATAAAGATTTTTGCATGTTCCCAGACATCAATCTTCCCCCCGGTTTTAAGATGCCTAAGTTTGAAAAGTATGTAGGACACGGTGATCCCGTTGCACACTTGAGACGATACTGTAACCAGTTGAGGGATGCAGGTGGAAAGGAAGAATTGCTCATGGCTTTCTTTGGCGAGAGTCTTTCAGATCTGGCCTCAGAATGGTTTATCGATCGAGATATCGATAAATGGAACAGCTGGGATGATTTGGCTTCTGAGTTCGTCCAGCATTTTCAGTATAACATCGACCTGATTTTGGACGAAAAGTCCTTGGTCAACTTGAAGAAAAAGAGCACTGAGGGTTTCAGGGAATACGCGATCAGGTGGCGTGAATAGACCGCCAGGGTAAAGCCCCCAATGAAAGAAAGTAAGTTGGTAGAAGTTTATCCATCCATTATAACATGATCAAATTTATGTCTTAATCTACCAAAACCAAACGACCAAGCATCACAATCATAACATCAACATAAACAAAAATTCAACAAAAACCATAATCACAACTAATTTAATATGTCAAGATAAATAAAAGAGAGCGGGTTAAAGAAATGGACCTCACTGACACTTGCTTTTGTCGATAATAAAGAAATCTGAAGACCAAACTCGATCGGAGAACCTCACCACGAGCAAACCAAACTCTGTATTATAATAATAAACCGGACAGCTCCAAAACGTAGATTGGGATCCGAGGAGTTCCGGTGACGAAAAATGGGCGAAGAGCCGCTGCTGGTTGCGGCGGCTGGCGGCGATCCAGCTAGCCGAATCTGGTCGGACGGCGGCGGATCTGACAGTGGTTCGGAGATGGCGTCGGCCGGAGCTCTGGTCGATCGCCGCGGATTCTTTTTTTTTTTTTTTTTTTTTAGTTTTGGGGAGAGAGATATGATAGAGAGTAGGAAAATATGGTGGTGTTGTGGTGGTCGGAGCTCCGATCGGCGGCAAAACGGAGATTAAAAGAAAGGAAGAGAGAGGATTTTTTAAGAGAGAGAGAGAGTGCTTTTTTTTTCTTGGATGCTTTCTTTTGTTCTTGTTCTGATTGTGTGCTGTGTGTGTGTAAGATGATTGTTGTTGTGAATGGAAAAAGATGATTCCCCCGTGTGTGTGTGTTGTGTTTTTCTTGGTGAAGAAGATGATTAATGGTGTGTGTGGTGTTGTTTGTAAGTGATGAGAGTTATATGTTGTTGTGGTTTTTGTGTGTGTTGTCTTATGGAGATAAGAATAAGAGAGTGGGGGGTGGGGTAGTGGGTAGTGATGAGTATGATGATGATGTTGGGAGTGGGTGGTTGGAGTAGTGGTGGGTATGATGATGATGTTGGGAGTGGGTGGTTGGGTAGTGATGAGTATGATGATGATGTTGGGAGTGGGTGGTTGGGTAGTGGTTATATTTTATTGGGTAGGAGGTAGGAGGGAAAGGTAAAAATGAGTAGAAATTAATATTTGGGCGAACAAAATTACGTGTCTACACATCCTCTTATACTCTTATTACATTCGCATATCATGCATTTTCATGAAATATCCCTCAACATCACTCTTAGCCTTTATCTCCCTTCTTAATCACCATCCAATACCAACATGATCACTAGGCATACATAACCACTAATATAATGATATATCACCACAATTCATCCTCCATAATCCAATACAGTAACTTCCATAATTTACTACTAACAATTTATACACAACCAGTCATAACTATGCTTCTAGTTATCTTCCAACATCAAGACGATACTCATAATCCTTTATAAATACTTATTCATGGATAAGAATCAAGAATAAACAATATTCATACCTTAACAATGAACTCTTGTATTTAGAATCCTCCTTACATAACCATGGGGTGCTTCTCGAAGCTTTCGAGATGGTGAACACAACTACGGAACCAATTTGAATTTTCTACGGTTGAATCACAAAATATTTGAGGTTGAAATTGGCTAGGGTTTCACCTTTCCTAATATTTGGATAACATCTGATACAAGTGAGGCTAAGTGCAGGTTTTTCAGACCAATTTTCGTCCAAAGGTAATAGAAAATGACTATTGTGCCCTAAAAATTGAAATAAATCCCGAATCAGTCTCCAGTGGACAGTTTTGACAGACTGAAGTAAATCGATCATAACTCTTTGATCCGGCATCGGATTTGGGTGAAACCAATTGCATTGGAAAGATAATTCAGAGGGCTTTCATTTTCATATAAAGTATACCACTCATTTCTTCCTTTACAAGAAGTTATGGTCATTTAAAGTTGACCCAAAAATCTGTCAGACAATTCTGTGTTGTTTTTGATAGGCTGCAGTAAAACTGGTATAGTTCCTTACTCAGACATTGGATTTGGATGAAACCAATTTCATCGGAAAGAAGACTCTCGGAGCTTTTCGTCTATATATAGCAGCTCACACAGTTCTTTTTGTACAAGGAGTTATGATTGTCTAAAGTTGGATTGCCTAGCTGCAGAAATTTTCCTGCAGAATTACTGTTCACAGGCTTCCCGGCCACCGTTTTGAAATTTCGAATGTGCTCGCTTATATGAAATACTCCTCTGTTTTGGGCAAACTTTATATCGTTGGAAATCTTATTCCAATACCTACACATACAACTATTGATGGGATACTTCCGGACACCATAAACTTAATTTAACCCATACGCAAGTCTTTAGGACTCCATATAATCGCGATAAGTGTACGAAAAAATTTACGGGGTGTTACAAAAAGAGATATTTCAGCATAATCCGAACAGTAACGAGATCAAGAGTTATATTTCAACTTTAAACCACAAAGACACAAAAATTAATAAAGGCTACTTTACATGCATGTCACTAAAAATAAAATTAATTCCATATCAATTTAATACCATGAAAAAAAAATCACAATCAGATTACACTAATCTTGCACACATTTCTTGATTTTTTTTTTGTCAGACTTCTTATCATACACTTTGCCAACACTTAAATTGGCCTTAGACTTTGTAACTATAGAATTTTCTTAATTTTCGTTTTTTGATTTCTTCGTTTTGGGCACGAAAATTTCATCTTCAAAATCTGAATCGGAATCATGTTGACCAACAAGCTTTTTCCTCTAATCAACCTTTTTAAAATCTGAAACAACCTTTTTTGATACTATATAGCTTTGCATGTTGAGTTGTTGTTGCTCGAAGGATGGTGAAATCTGTGAAAAATCGATTTTCACCGGCAAAAGTTTTACTTTTATTGTGAGAAATAGAATCAACTTTAACTACTTTGTTCTTGTTTTTTGATTTTGGAGAAGGGTAAAGCACCCAAAATCAAACAAGGGTCTTGAAAGATTAATCGGATTATTTTGTTGTATAATTCTAGGGCTTTTTCTACTAGGAGTAGAATCAAACTTGATTTTTTCGGGCATTGTTTCAAGAAAATGAAAAAAAGTGTAAGATTTTTTTGGGAAACCAATAGTCATACTCAAAAGAAGGACAAATAAGTTGAAAAGAGTGAATAGTAATGAGATGAAGATTTTTATTGATATTTGGTAAAAATTTAAAGATTTTGCGTATGTTTAGATATACAGCATCCGTGGAAAAAAGGGTGATGTTCTGTAGAAAAAGGTTAAAAAGAAGGGAAAATAAGTTAAAAAAAGGTAAAGAGATAAACTTCTATTGGTAACTAAAGACACTTAAATATGAAAAAGTGTATAATCAAGTTAATTATTCAATTTAATAAAAAGTATGAAATCAGTTCTTAACCTTACAAAATATATTTACCATATATAACTCCTTACCAGCTTGTTTGGATGGTGGTTTCCGATGGTATGGTTACCATGGAAATCATGTTTGTTTTGATTGTTTCCTAAAGAGATAGTACATCAAAAGCCCCCTAAACTTGTCCTGATAACTTAGTTTAGCACTTAAACTTTCCGAATAATTATTTACCTCCCTTAACATCTTTATAGTGAATTAATTTCCTTCCTTAATATAGAATACCGCTTCCATGAGGGAGAGTGCATCACACTCGCTGACACGTAAGCACCACGTCAGTGCCAGATCACCGCCATGTCATAGCCATGTAAATAAAGTATTTTTTAAATATTTACACACACGCATATATATATATATATATATATATATATATATATATATACATATTTTAAAATATATAAAATATTTTAAATTTAAAAAATACCCCACCCCCCATTTTTCATCTTCTTCATAACTCCCCTCCTCCCTCCCGTCTACCCCCACCTCCCTCCCGTCTACCCCCACCTGCACATACGCCCCCATCCACCTCTACACTCCCACACCTAAACATACCCCCATCCACCTCCGTCCACCCCCACACAATCACACCTGCCAGTTACCATATAATACCATACCATCAAATAAAAAAAAAATTATTATTAAACTACAGTGAACTATACAGTCCATCCAAACAGGATATTGTATCATACTGTATTGTACCATACATTATGAAACCACGATAAACCACCATCCAAACAAGCTGTAAATTGTAAACAAACTTTGATATTTAATTATTAAAATAAAATATTGATACCTTAACTTGCCATAATTATCCAAGATCTTTAATTAAGAGTGATAAGTGTTAAATGCTAAATATAAGGAAATAATACAAATAATAAATATAAAAAAAATAATTTTTGAAAATTTAATTAAAATATATTTTTCTCAAAAGTTGCTAAAACTTATAATTATTTCTTAAATATAGTAATTAACGAAAAGTTATGTTATAATTTGTAATTAACAATCTAAAAAGTATATTTGGAATAATTTTCACACAAAATAAACAATCTTTTAGTCTAATACTATTTGGTTGGGCCTTTGTTAAACTTCTTGCAAATTGGGCCTATGATTCTTGGAGATCCAATAACATAGTAATTGGGCTTTCTATATCTTGAATTGAGAATTGGGCTTTCTTTTGGAGATCCAATAAGACATGTTAGTGGGCCTAGAGAGTGAATATGGGAATATCTGGCTAGCTTTGAATATAAATTTTGAATCAGATTTTAAAAATTTATCTTTAAATATTAGATTGACCATAAATAATGAATCGGGATAATTGCTTGTTATCCATTTATTTTAATTTGTTTTTCTTACTTTTTTTTTTTTTTTTTTTTTTAAAAAGAATGTTTTCTTACTTTTCTGGTGACACATTAATTCCAACTTTTCATATACCATGTTTCAAACTACAATATTAATTAACGTGTATGATCACAAGATTTAAACTTATTTTTTATTTTCTCAAGAGTTAATGGTCAATAATATAAAGTATACTATTTTTGAAGTTTTATACCTAAATCATTGGGTGTATGAATTTTCTACATAAACAATCACTAAGTATTATCAAAATATATCAAAATTATTAATTGTTCATTTTATTCTATTTAAAAGTTAGATAGGAAACTCAAATAATTAATAGTTAAGATGTATTTTAATAGATAGTTGGTGATAATTCACGAACGAAATTGAAACACATAATAGTTCATATATGACACTAAAATAATGGTAATATTTTGAGTATATATTTAGACTTCACTCTTATCGTACACTTAGGAGTCGTTTGGTTGTGAAAAAATTATTTCAAAGAAATTAATTTCGAAATTAGTTATTTCAGCTTATATATGAGATAACTTATTCCACTATTAAGACATAAAATAATGCGATAAATAATCACTTGATTAATTAATTTCTTCACTCAAACATAAAATAAAATAATTCTATATTTCATCTCAAAATTATTAATATCTCATATCTCGCACAAAACGATCGCTTAAAATCAGACAAATAAATTAAAACGATAATATGTAAATATACCAAAATATATGCCTGTCAAAAAGGACAAACTGAAAAGCAAACAAAAGGTTATCCCCATTGTTTTTTCTTCCTATAATAACAACTTCCCCTGTTTTTTCTACTTGTTAATTAACATAAAAAAAAAGAAAAAGAAAAAAATAAATCCTCCATGAATGCAACAAAGCTATTTTTTAGTGCAACAGCACTAGCAATAATCACTGTATTTTTTACATTAAAATCCAAGAATGTTTATAGTCCACCTATAATAACAGGATCCAAAAATCTTTTATCTAAATGTGAATTAATAAATTTGAAAGGAGCAGTTGGGCCAGAAAGTATTGCTTTTGACATTAATGGAGATGGACCATATACTGGTGTTGCTGATGGAAGGATTATTAAATGGAATGGACATGAACAAGGTTGGGTTGATTTTGCTGTCACTTCATCTCACAGGTATATATATATCTCGTTTTAATTTGTTTGTCTGGTTTTAAATTTGAAGTAAAAATTTAAGAAAATTAATATTCCCTCTGTACCAAGTTATGGATAAAATTTAACGTAGAATTTAAGAAAATTAGTACTCTCTCCTTCTCAAATTATGTGACACTATTTGATCGGGTACGGAGTTTAAAAAGAATAATAAAAGACTTTGTTATGTTCTATAGATTTTTTAGTTGAGTTCTCTTGTTAAGTGGTACCTAAATAAGGATAAAATTTAATGTAGAATTTAAGAAAAGGAAATTAGTACTCTCTCCGTCTCAAGTTATGTGGCATTATTTGATCGGACACGGAGTTTAAATAATAATAAAAGACTTTGTTATGTTTCCTAGATCTTAAATTAATACTCCCTCCGTCTCAAATTATGTGACACTATTTGATTGGGCACGAAGTTTAAATAATAAATAAAAGACTTTGTTATGTTTCCTAGATTTTTTAGTTGAGTTCTCTTGTTAAGTGGTACCTAATGAGAATAAAATTTAATGTGAAATTTAAGAAAATTCCTACTCCCTCCATCTCAAGTTATGTGACACTATTTGATCGGGCACGGAGTTTAAAGAATAATAAAAGACTTTGTTATGTTTCCTAGATTTTTTAGTTGAGTTTTCTTGTTAAGTGGTACTGAATAAGGATAAAATAGAGATGATGTCATTAAATAGTTGACAAATAAGGAAAGGTGACATTTGTTTGAGACGAACGAATTTAGGAAAGAGTGCTACATAAATTGGGACGAAGGGAGTAACACTTTTTGATCTTAAGGTTTCTTGAACTTAAAGATGTGTGAAATGGATTAAAATGTCGTTTAATGTTGTGGTGTTAAACATGTCAGGTGAAAGTAAGTTTAAAGACATGTGAAATGGATTAAAATGTCGTTTAGTCTTGTGGTTTTAAACATGTCGATGTGAAAGTAAGAATTAACGTTTTGACGAAAAAGTAAAAGGACGTTCTCTTTTATATTATAGATATGCTTGTACTGGTGTTAGTTTTTCATATGGTCACTCAACTAACGCGTGTTATTTCAAAAAGTCACTTTGTTTGTTTTAAGAAAAATGAAATGAAGAACGATTTCTTTGTGAAATAATAGCTATTACTTGAGTGAGGATATGAGAAATCAACCCGCTTGTAATGCGACTAATTAAAAGAGGAGACCTCAACTTGTCTTCACTGTGTCAGCAGAATATTCCAATTTACAAAATGATCATCTAGACACTTTCAAAATTAATGTGTCGCGTCAGCGTAAGGTGTCCACGAGACATAGTGGAGATGAGTTGGAGTGCCTAGTTGCCAACTGAGATCAAGTTGAGGTGTCTAGATGTGTACTCTCAAAGTTGGAGTGTTTACTTGTTTGTTGAGGTCGAGTTTGGGACTTTTGAGTGTCTGTTTATGTAATATGCCCCAACGCTAGGAATCAAGAAAAAAGGTGACTATTATTTTGAATTTTTGAAATAATAATTATATTGAATGACCATCTGAGACATCAATCGGCTTGTAACGCAGCCAATTAAAAGACCCCTTAGCGGCAGAGAATTCAGGATTTAAAGTCTATGAGCTTACTTTTGCAGTTCTTAGCATTGAAATTATGGGTTTGTATACACTATTTGTTGCTATCTTAATGAATTTCCACACATAAATGTATGCTTTGTGTCGAAAGTACAGGGTTCAGATGAACCTCCACACGGCAAGGCTGCATTGGCCTCTGCGCCTAAGTTGTGTTCATATCATGGATTGTTTGGAACGAGAGAAACATTTTGAAGGAAAAACTAAACCATAGTGCAAGCTTTAAAGTTCAAATGCCTTAGCCTTCTAGGAATTTGGTGTACAAAATTGTCTGTATAGGAAAAGAGAAGTACGATAGAACTGTCAGAAATGTTGCAGGAGTGAATTTGTATAAAAGAACCAAGAAATCGTCGAGGGCTAGCAGGTGGATGGTTTGATATTTATCATTATCTTGACGCTGGTTTTCTGCTGTGATTATTAATTATTGTTAACGGAGATAATCGTACTGTATCTTTTCAAATGATAATGGTGATATCTGGGCCATTTTAAATGTACGTCATGTAATTCTAGTTCTTGTATGGCAACTTTCCTTCTTATGCTCTGAACTTATTTTTCTTGCAATTTATGTAAGTGTCCATTTATTCTTTTCTGGACTGTTTTTCCTTGAGCCGAAGGTCTGCTTGAAATATTCTCTATTAGAGTTTGTGACCCGAATTTTGTTGATCCGGCCTTGAAAAGTTCGCGGTGCGACCCAAGTTTGTGATTTTTTGTGGGGTCAGTGGTGGGCTCCGGGATCAGGCTGATCGGCATGTTTTTGGGCTTAGGATCTATTTGTACACACGCACTACATAAGTGCGTTTAGTGGGCTGTTTCGAGTAGTTTCATATACACGAAATTGAGACTATTGTCTATACCTTGTATTCCTCTTCTTCGTAGTGAATTTCCTCTGCCATTGCCTGTGGTTTTTCCTGCAAGGGTTTCCACGTAAAATCTGTGTGTGTTCTTGTTGTTGTTTTTTGTTTGTGGTTTGCTTATTATGTCCGATCAGAACAGTCTCTCTATATCTGAGGTAGAGGTAAGGTTTGTGTTCACTCTACCCTCCCCAAACTCCACTTTGTGGGATTTAGACCGAGTATGTTGTTGTTGTATTTTTGGAAGTGTCAATCGTGACCAAAGTTTAAGACTTTAGACATATTTATATCAGTTTACGAGCTTCTGGTTTTGGAATCTGTATATTCAGGAGGTTGAAAAATCCTACTTTACTCAACTTTATCATTTTACAGCGACGCGTGTTTTCCGTAGATGGAGTCAATTTTAAAATATGTATACTTTAGAAAGACCATCAATCGCAGTGGTGGGATGGATAGGGTCCCCCTCTTCTTCTTACATAGAGGTCTTGGGTTCGAGTCATGAGAATAGAGAAAGATGTAATAGGGAGCGGTTCCTCATTTAATTTGCTATACTTGGCTAATATTGATTAGTCGGGCTAGTGAGTTCCGAATATCCGATGGTTATATGGAAAAAAAGGTGTACTTTAGGAAGCTTAGCAGTTTGTCCTTCATGAGTACAACTTATGGTATATTTAGAATATGCTGTCAGGTGTTCGTCCGATTAGTTCTAGTTGCATTCTGTTTTACTTGCCATTTTTATGTCTAAACATTCTATTTTGGGTCATACTAAATTATTGAAACGCTTCAATCGATAAGTATTTCCATTTTCCCGTAACCTTTAATAAGTTCCAAAATATTTAGTTGTGATGTGATCGTTTTATTTGGATAGTTCTTTTGGCTGTCACCGGAGAATTCATACAGTATGTAATTATAGTATGTCATCTTTTTACTTGATGGCTAGTCTACCGTTGTTTATGTGGTGTTTATTTTTCTAGATTCCTGCAATGAACGATCCTTAATACGAGTATTATTGAAAGAAGAAAGCAGCTACCGTTGTCTCAGCAGAGCAATACTTGTAACTTTTTTGATGTTTTTTATTTATGTCTTTGATACACTGCATGACTATAACGTTCTTCCTCATTGTCCCCGAGAAATAGATGAGATGGACTCGTTTTTGTCTGTTACTTTTCAAGTGGCCGCCAGTGTAGAACAACTCTTTTTCGATTTAGCATTATCTCGTAGCATCATTTGAACTTATTGCATAGTGAAGTTAATATTTGTTTCTGTGTATAACTTTTCAAAAATTGGCAATTTCAACATTTTCTAATGGAGCTTTTCGAAAGGGAGCCTTGGAGTAACTGGTAAAGTTGCTGCCATGTGACCGGGAGGTTACGGGTTCAAGCCTTGGAAACAGCCTGGCAGAAATGCAAGGTAAGGCTGCGTACAATACACCCTTGTGGTGGGGCCTTTCCCTGGACACCACGCATAGCGGTAGCTTAGTGCACCGGGCTGCCCTTTTCTAACGGAACATTTCATGATATCATCCAGGAAGGAATGTGTGCACCCTTTTGCTCTCCATATGGAGCACATATGTGGAAGGCCACTGGGGTTACGATTTGATACAAGAACTGGAGACCTCTACATTGCTGATGCCTACTTAGGACTTCAAGTCGTGGGGCCATCTGGTGGATTAGCCACCCGACTCGTCACAGAAGTTGAAGGCCAGCCTCTACGCTTCACAAATGACTTGGACATTGACGAACAAGACGATGTGATTTACTTCACAGATACCAGCACACAATTCCAGAGAAGGTAATTTATTGCCGGTGGACTAGATTTAAATTAGAATCTGTTCATGCAAAGCTACATTGGGTGTGATAGGTTGGTTTGTAATTGTTGATTGCATATAGGTTGTCGTTCTATTGCTCCTGTAATTTGTTTGTCTGTGATTTCTGTTACTATTGGTGATTCCTTGTGCATCGATTATCATATCGTTTTGTTTGTAGTTTCTGTTCAGCTAGTATCGGCTGTTTTATTATTATTTGTGCTGGGGTCTATCGAAAACAACCTCCCTATCTCTGAGGTAGGGTAAGATCTGCATATTGTGGGATATGTTGTTGTTGTATAGGTTGTCGTCGAGAAACATTCAGCAAAACATTGAAGTTCCGCTATTAGCTTGTAGGTTATATGCTGCATGTAGCATTAGTAGCTTTAATAGGAAACTGACGCTTTGTAACACATAGCAGAAACTGATTCCGATATTTCATCATTTATCTAGGCAATTTGTTGCGTCTGTTGTAAGTGGAGACAAGACAGGCCGGCTGATGAAATACGACAAATCAACCAAAGCAGTGACAGTTTTACTACGAGGCCTTGCTTTTGCCAACGGTGTATCCTTGAGCAAAGACAAGTCGTTTGTGCTAGTGGCTGAAACTTCTACCGGTAGAATAGTAAGGTATTGGCTTAAAGGCCCTCATGCAGGTAAACACGGTACATTTGCTGATCTAACAGGATATCCAGACAACATCAGAAGAAACTCGAAAGGGGAGTTCTGGGTTGCATTGCATTCAAAAAGATCGCTGCTTTCAAAGTTGGTCACATCCAATTCATGGCTTGGAAAGACAGCGCTAAAACTTCCAGTTTCCATCCAGCAACTGCATTTCATGTTAGTTGGATGGCAAGCGCATGCAACTGCAATTAAGCTAAGTGAAGACGGGCAAGTTTTGGAAGTCTTGGAAGACGTCGAGAGCAACACCTTGAAGTTTATAAGTGAGGTTGAGGAGAAAAATGGCAAGTTGTGGATTGGTTCTGTAATGGTGCCTTTTGTTGGAGTTTATGAATTGTCTTAAAGTATCAGTTTCATCTGTACTAAGTTACTATCTACTGTCGATTGTACATCGATTATCACATTGTAGTTATTGTCCGTTGTTTGATACTTTCTATAGTATTTTCCCATTATTACCCTCCCTCCATTGTTTCTTTTTCAATCTACTTCGATATGCTTTTCCTGAGTCGAGGCTCTATGAAAACCACCTCTCTACCTTCTACAGTAGGGGTAAGGTCTGCGTACTCATTCTCCCCTCCCCATTTGGTATTACACCGAATATGTTGTTTTACTTTCTATACTTGTGTTCTTCTCCATTCCCTTGAGGTATTACAAAGACTTCAACTTCTACAAGTGAAATTCCAGAATACTGTGACGGAGTTTCACCTGTAAAAATTGAAATTTCAGGACAACGACTATTTTTCAATTACGGGGCTGAAAAGTGGCTAGACCGCGCTATTACTACAAACGTATTTGTAGGTTCTCCATTTGGGCTGAACAAGATGTTGGGCCTCTGTAAGTGAAATGTGATCCAAACCCAATTTTGATGCATTATGAAAAGTGGCTAGACCGCACAAATTACATATTTGGTTGGTCGCTCAAAATAATTACATTCGCTTGTTACATATATAAAAATGTACACTTTCTGTATTAGAATGTATAATTTCTTGCTATCATATTGACGGGCGACCATATAATGTAGCTTAAAAGCCAGAATTTCCACTTAAAAAATAAGTTCAGCACTTACAAACAACTTTTTAAAAACTACTTTTTTTCGGCCTATCCAAACGGGCAAATATGAACCAGTATCAACAACCATCAAGGATTTGCATCAGGTTGAGAGATATAGTAATGGAGATACGCTGAAATCACGAACATCCCCATGACAAGACTGTGCTCAATCTTTTTATTGAAGTGGTCGTTACGATCATTGATAGAGTCAATGTCTTTCTCTTGCTGGAATTTTTGATTGCCGCTTCTCATCCCTGTCCTTGAGCTCCTTCACCATCCTCTCTATCTTGTCGTCTGATAATTTTGGTACCTGTACGTACAATTGAAAGATGTTACCCATTCTCTCAAGTCCGAAATAGATATAAAAACAAACAAAGCCAGGGATCGATCATACCATACCTTCCCATACTGCAGACTGGAAGCTTCTCCATAAAATTCTGGATCACTATTTACCACTACTCGAGCTTTGTAGCTCGATCTACCGCAGAACAAGGCAGAAAATTAAAGAGAATTCTAGCATTCCATTCATTAGAAGGCATAAATAGCAGAACACTTGACATGGTCCAAATACACCAGCTCTTAGATGAGCCAAACTGATGACTGAAGGTGTTAAAAGAGGAAGAGATATAACACGCTGGCAAAAGATATAAAGCAGTGGAAGTTGAAACTCCATATACGTGATATCAACTAGAAGACTAGTGCTTATCAAAAGATCCTTGGTACTTCAGAGATATCACCACTATAATATATAAGAGAATCCCTAGAGTTAGATAATGCTTAAGTACAAAGTATAGGAATAATAGGGACTGAGGCATAGTTATTCTTGTTGGAAGATCTAAAAAGCGAGCTGGTTTATTGAAATTTTATAGATACAACACACTGCTATTTTCGTCCTCCTCCTGAAGTAAAAAAGCGTAAATCAGGACACATTCCCTCCAAAGAAAATGGTGAAACATGAAAATTGAAAACGATGATTCCACCAAACTGTAGATGATTTGTTTATATTCTAAAACACTCAGCTCTTTCTGAATTCCACTCCAAGTCTCCAACAGGTCGGTCTCCATCCCTACGAAATCCATCATAGAGCTCAATATACTTTTCGGTTCAATTAGTTCTCTCATGTCAATATTTCCTTCTCTACATCATACTTTTAAGTCTGTCTAAACAAACTCTTAAATAGATGAAGCATGCCAAAAGTCACTGGTATACAACTTAAATGAGCATGCTAAAATCCCTATATATTTCTTTTTAAGAGTTGATACCAATAAAACATGATGGTCAAGAATTTACTTCCTCCTCGACCATTTTAAAGGAAACAAGGAATTACACATAAATCTCACTGAGCAGCTAAGGCTAGCTTATGGAACGAACCCTTAAAACTGGATAGCTAGGAAGACAATGATACTTTTGGCGAAACAAAGTGAGCCTTATCTCAGGAACACATTTTATGCTCCATATCTGTGAACATGTAACGTTTCAACCAATGTATTCCCACCTAGTGGGGTCCGGGGAGGGTAGAGTGTACGCAGACCATACCAATACCTCTGGTGAAGTAGAGAGGTTTTTTCCGATAGACCCCCGGCTTAGAACCAATAACAATATAACAAACACAAAACATAAATGCATATAAACTGTACAGTATGCAAAATAAACTAACAACGCTAGCCACAAGATAATACTAGAGCCACAAGATAATACTACAAACTATATATCCGAAACCATAGACAGCACTCAACACCAGAAAATTGCATGACGTTCTAAAATTATTGTCCTCACGGAAGTAAATTGGGACAATTATGCGATGCTATTGAGCTATTGAATCACTTTCATATATGCCCAAGCATACTTCTAAATTCTAATACCTATTCACAAACGAACTAAATTAAAGGAGTGAAACAGATTAATTATTACACAATCAAATGCACAAGGTGAATCCACTTTACAACAAGCCAATCTTCAGCCGAAATACCAACAAACGATACTTATGAAAGTCGTTCAGGAAAAGCCAAATATAAACTTCAGATAAACTCCAAAATCGAAATTGGCATGAATGTACTTTCAGGTGTTCAGATTCACGATTTTTAACACCAAGTAAACAACTCCGGCAATAAGCATAAATCATTACTTTACATTAGTATCTGGCTATTCAAGATCAAAAAATTAGCAGTAGAAACACTGTGAACTTCAAAACACATCTATCACATCGTAGAGAAACATAATATTTCACATGATTGTAAATTTGTGTCTGAATGGAGGAGAGGACAGGAGAAAAAATTGCATGACATCAGCGACTCGGATATTATTGTTGTCTTCCGGGTAGTAAATCTTGACATTTAGGCGACGCTATTCAGCTATTAAACACTTTCATACGTGCACACACATAGTTCTAAATTCTAATCCCTACAAGTAGTGACCTAAATTAAGGTGTGAAACAGATTAACAATTATACATTCTCATGCACCAAGTTTTCCACTTTAAAACAAGTCAATCTCCAGGTGTGATACCAACAAACGGTACTTATAGAAGTCGTCCAGTAAAAGCCAAAAATGAACATCAAAAATCAAAATTGACATGAATGTACTCCCAATGTTTAGATTCACAACTTTTAACACCAAATATACAAGCTCGAATATGCTAGTTCTATTCAACAACATACCATGTGCAATCCCACAAGCGGGGTCTGGGGAGGGTAGAGTATACACACAACTTACTCCTACCTCATAAAGATAGACAGGTTATTCCCAACAGACCCCTCGACTCAAGTAAAGCATCTCAAAGCAGTTTGAAAAAGAGAATACGGAAATAAAAGCATTAACAACAATGAATGGCAAGCCGTACATAGCATACATAGAAAGAACAATAACAAGAAAGAACTAGTACGATAACAAAAACACAGGAAACACGTATGATAACAACAATCAAAGAACAAGAAATTACAAGAATAATGATAATTCTACTCTTAACAGAATAAATACCGATACCACGACAGTTTTTTATTTCTTGTAAGTTTTTATTTTAGTATTTGGGGATTTGATTGTGGGGGTGGTGGAGTCTGGAAATAGAACAGTGATGGAAAAATTAGGCATACATACCATCCCAACCAGCTGGAGCAGGCTCCTTGTCCCACTTCTTATACTTTGCCTCTGCAGACTGTTGTGTATCTAGCATATATGCCTTGCTCATATCTAACCCATCAGCATCTAACAACTTTCCAATTTTCTTCTTCCTTTCCTCCATCCATTTTTGCTTGGACATTCCCCTAGACTCTGCAGGAGCTTCTGTTTTTTTCTTCTCTGCTACCATTGCAGTTTGGTTAGCTTTTCTTGCCTCAATCTGCATAAATAAAATTCAACAACAAGCTAGGAAGGATATAAATAATAATTTGATCGAAGATATACTATAAACTACAAAAGACAAGAAAATGGATAGTAATAATGGCATTATGACTTTCAAAAGAAACAGAAATGAATTGTATTTGCAATTAACTTTTTCTTCTATGTTTTTGCCAACCCGGAGGTTTGTGGTAGAAAGCCCTCCTGCAGTCCTAATCCGAGTCCCTCAACTCTACCACCCTCTCCCAAACTTTCATAATGTGACTCAGCTACTTGATAAGCCTATAATTGTTGCAGTCCTAAATGTCGCCCTTTTTATTAGACAACACAATCATCGTACACCACCTCCAGGCTTCAAGCATCCTCATCGTCTTGAAAATTATATTAAACAACCGAGTCAATCACTCCATCCCTGCCCTCTTGTGCACTTTCAAAAATCCACCGGAATCTCATCTGACCCCGTCGCTCTGCCTCTACACATCCTACGAATAGCCCCTTAACCTCGTCAACCTTAATGTGCCTACAATAGCCATAATCATGAAACCTCTCGGAATGCTCCAAATCACCTACCCACCAAAGGCTAGTTTTTCTATAATTCCAAGGAAAGCCTTATTAAGGTTTTTTGCTTCATAGGAAAAATTGGTGTAAGAAAACTTGAACTTTGAATGCCACTATCATTTTGGCTGAAAATGCAGTGTAAAATTGAATTCCTGGATTTGTTTTGACAAAAGGGTCTTAATTATATGAGGAATGAGAATGGACAATACACTGGAATTAGATTTCTATTTGTGCATGTCTACACCCTATACCACAACTCATATCTATGTATTCAAAACATTCGAGTCATTTGTTGTTCTTCCCTTTTCACATAGCATTGAAATTCGAATGTTTTCCTTTTCAGCACCGCAAGACTGCTGAGTTCTGGAATCGTTCTGTATGAGTTAGCGGGTATGTCATTCCATAGCTATTGTATTCAACCAAATATTGCTGCCAAACTTTGGTCCATTCGTGTATATTCTCCCTAAATGGAGCACTGATCATGTGGGTTCTTAACATATGTATACATTTGACATAATATCCCGTCTATCAGCAGCACCTATAGTCGAGGGTCTATCGGAAACAATATCTCTACCTCCGTCCCTAGACCTCATTTGTGCGATTACACTGGGTATATGTTGCTGTTGTTGTTGCATCAATAGCAGCTACTGATGCTGAATTCTCTCATGCTGCATTATGAATAAAACCTGTCCTTCTTTTTCCATTTATCTTCATGCTCTACATAAAGCGCGTAAAAATTATTGCAGTCGTTGTGATCCTAGATTTCGTACTTTTAATTACTTGAGGTGAATAAGGAAAAGAAATAGCGATTTTGTGAATTGAGGATCGGATTTGAAACTCCAAAAATGCGAAAGCACTTGGTGATTCTTCATATCTATTCAATTTTGTTGAACAAATGGTACATGTACTATTGGAAAGGTAGCTATCCTGTGAAATCCATCAAGGTACATGCAAGTTGGTGTGGCGCCTTACTCTTTCAATACATTTAGGAACCAAAAATAAATATAAATACTATCGCGCAGTTTAATTCAACCTTAGTGAAAGAATACATCAATGAGAAGTTAACTCAGTAAGCTTAATGAGCTTTCCCCTGCAAGGAGTGAAAGTGTGGATGACCCGACATCAAATATATGATTGTTATTTTACACACAATCTCCATACAACAGCAACAACATACCCGATGTATGTTCGGGCAAAATATATGATAACCATACCTCTACCTCATAGACGAGAAGAAAATGGTAGCACCAATCCTCACTAAATACTTCATAAGACAAAAAACAGCCAATACTTACAAAATCAAATGAAGCAAAAGAAGTTCATTGTCTTGATCACCAGAAAGTAAAAGAAATGTTTACAATTGGAGATTCAAAAAGGTTGCAAAAGAAAGAAGCAAACTTTCTATTTAACAAGTATCAAAAGGGGGAAAGAATAAGAGTAAAACTAGTACGTATACGAGAAGTATGAACACTATAGTCAATGAACAAAATATGAATTGCGGTTTGGCCATTTAGCATTCATCACTCCAACAAAGAATCAGGACTTGCAAGAAGGTCGAAAGATTTGCCTATCGAGTCTTTCAAGATTGTGATTTCACCCTCTTTCATAAGAAAGTATTCGTCGAGGGTATCTACCTTCTTTTTCAACATGTTGATCTCATAATTCAACAGCATGTTCATTTCACTGTAGCTCTTAACTTCCTCCCACATGAAATCCCTCTCCTGAAACACTTTTGGTAGTATCCCCTCATGCATTCTTGCAAATCATTTGTGACCTGGTTGATCTTTTCGTCCTTTTTAGCACCTGCCAGAATCAACCGTAAACCATGAAAAACAAGAAAGACACAAAGATCACCTATAACATATCATCAGAAATTCAAAACATACTCATAACCTAGAAGTTCAACCAAATCATGAATCCTTTTTAACTGTTAAAATTCACAGTAGATAACTCGTGAGCTTGTCCAAGAATTAAGTCAGATGAACGAGTAAACTTACTGAAACCCTTCGGGTAACTTTACCACATCAGAGCACAATCAGATCAATGGGTTTGAGGATATCACAAAGTTTATCATGTTCTTGGTTTGTCCAAGTGATTACACATTAAGGTGATTAGACATGTCGCAGAAGGCTACCACATGCCAGAAACTCATGTATACAAGTTTCATAAAGAAAACCATGAACTTCAGACGGAACAAAGATGAACCTAAAATCAAACAGAAGTAGAAAGCTAATGCAGAGAAAGTAACATGCGAACAAGCTATCATATATGAAGACGAGGTATCCAAAGTTGAAAAATAAAAACTATTTCGTTGCAACGAGAAAGCTCGAGATATTTCAACTTAGGTGTGGCACAAGAAAGAGCGTCCAGCGCATTTTGCACTTCACATTTGAGAATGTCGTTACCTCTAACTGCTGCATCTAGATCAGCCTGAAGTTGCTTTATGTCCATCTCATCGGAATAGAGCTTCTCCCTTAGCACAGTTGTCAGCAAAGTCTCCGATTTAAGCTCTTTAACCTTTTCCTGGTAGTTTTCCCGGACATAATCTCTATTGTCTTGAGCTACTCGATATTCCTCTTGTAACTGAGTGAGCTGCTGCCTTAGATTTTGATTCTCCTCTGACACTTGCTTTATTCTCTTAGACAAATCTTCAAGTTGTTTCTCCGAAAATGATATCTTGATTCTATTATCTACTTCCTTCTCATTAAATGAAGATACTTCCCTTTGTAGAGAGACATTCTGCTCTGCTATCTCCCTCGCCCTTTCATGGAGTCTATGTTGCTCAATATCTTCTATCCAACTCCTTTTCCAGTACTGATTGTAACTCATTCTTTTCTGTCTCCAATCTTCGTGTCCGTGAATCTAGTTCTGCCTGTAATATGTTGGTTTCTTCCTTAGCAGAAGCCTTTTCAACAACTTGATTTCGTAACATGCTTGAAACTTTAGAATCCATTTGTACCTTCTCCTTTGTCAATCTTCTAATAGTCCGAATCAACACTGGAACGCTAAGGTCTCTGCCGTGAAGAAACATTTGTCATTACTTTGGTCAAGCAAATGCAAATTAAAACATCAGTTTAAGTGTGAAAAAGGAAGCTACAACAAAATGATATGCATACCGGCTTGAATCACGACCAGATTCCTTAGGATGAACTTTCTTACTGTGACCATGGAGAGATTTGCTCAGATCTGTGAAATTCTTTTTTCCTGACCCACTGTCATAGAAGGATCCAGATGACAATGGAACACTCCTCCAAGAAGAAATTTCCTTGGAGTTTAATGGTGGTGAAGGGGTCTTTTTTGCATCATTAGTTGATGATCGAAAAAAGAAGAAGTTGTTCTTCATCATCTCTATGTATGAAGACTGTACATGAATCAAACTAGTGTCCATGAGATTTCAAAGGACAAAGCAAAACACTCATAAACAACCACTCACAAATCATCATCCATTCATGAAAATATTGCAAGCTAACTAAATACCTATGAGACAAAGCAAAACATCTCTCTTTCTACATGCTTCTTCTTCAACAACAACATATGTAACCCCTACCTTGGCAAGTAAAAAATTTGTTTTCCATAAATCCTCGGCAAGGAAAGCAAAAACACGAAGACATAAGCAGTAACAACAGTAGCAAGTAAGAAAACAGAGGTATACAATACAACAAGTAGAAAAGAAAAATATATACTAATACTACTACCAGAAGAGACATGACGCGAAACTATTTACTACTAGCCTTCTACTGAAAATTAATAAAATACCCCACAAACAAATAGCACAAGAACAATTCAAAGAACTTATCAAATCCTTCTGATAAAACAAATAATCATGGTAAATAATTAAAAAAAAAAGAGAAATTACTGAATCAAAGAGTTGAAAGAGTAAGAGCCGGCAAAAAGTTGTTAGAATCTGTAGGATTCTTGTCATTTTTTCTTGAAAAGGCTGCAGGTCTAGTTATTCTTTTTGGACTAATATATGGTACGCGTTCAAGGGAATTAGATGGTTTATTAGGGGTATTTATGTTCAAAAGAAAAATATTTAAAATTTCAATGTCGCAGAAGTAGTGGGGCCGAATAAAAGTTTTTATTTATTTTTCTATTTATATTAGTGATGGTAAAAAAATTTCTATTTGGCTTTGATTCATCTATATGGTAAAGAAACAGGTAAAATAAATGCTATACCTATTATAAAATAGACTAAAATGTATATACCTTTTACAGATACTAATAATAATAATACTCATACTTAATATAGAGACCTCAAATTTTGAGTCCAAAATTAAAATATATGATTAACTAATAAAGTGATCTCAAATTTAATTCATTCAAATCTTTGAAGAAAGGAATTTGTCAGTTTTTGTTATTAATTACCTTAATTGCGTGCATACACAATTACGTAATCTCTATACCTATTTTAATTTTTAAGATGATCTTACTAATTAATAATGAGATTTCAATTTAATTAATTCCAACCTTAAGGAAACCATATATTATTAAAATTGAATTTTTTTACCTAAATTGCATTATATCTAACGCGGGAAAGGAGATAATCGATCCCTTTAAATAACTCTCCTATTCTATCTCTCACATTGATTGGATAAAATATAAGGAATTAAAAAAATTACACTAGTTTTATACACCTAGTTAGTCAGATGCAGACTAGAATTTAAGCATGACGGAACACCTTTGCCTTTAAATATATTTACTGAAAGTGTCAAAATTCGGCGTGCAACTGTTAAAACTTAATGATTATGAGAAAATTCTAAGCAAAATTTTACTTTCTCCGTCTCAAAATAGTTAATATGTTAGCTAAAAATTTTTGTGTCAAAATAGCTTACATGTTTAAGAGATCATGAGATAATTAACTACTTTTTTTCAACTTTACCTTTATCACTAATATATATATATATATATATATATATATATATATACCTGTGCCCATGCCTTGACAACACTAATGTGCAAAATAGATCCAACTTTGCAGAAGATTATTTCCTACTTGTATAATTGTTTAGTATAGGAGTAAAAGAAAAGAAATGCAGTACAATGAACCGATGTTAACATAATATATACATTCAGTGTGGAACGAAATTGAGCTTGTTAGACTAGTCCAACCAATAGAAAAGTGATTATATAAGTGGATAAAAATCTAGCTAGATTGTTGCAACTACAGTTGGCGACACGTCATTCGTTTGGACATTTCTGAAAAAATACATGATGCACATCTCATTTGAAAATTTCAAATATATAAGTTATGGAGACACATACATCAATTTTGAAATATTTAATGCATCATAAAATTATCGAAATACCCTTGATAGTTATTTAATAAGGAACAAATAGATATTTATAATAAATCACTACCATGTATAATTTAATTACAATGGTTTAAATGAAAATGTTATTAAAATAATACATGAGGACAAACTAATAAATATAAGAAAAAAACAATATGCATGTGTAACTATTTTATTGCAGTATAAAAATGAGGACAGAACTAACAAATATAAGGAAAAAACAATATACATGTGTAACCATTTTATTGCATTCTAAAATTATCAAAATACCCTTGATAGTCATTTAATAAGGAAAAAAAAGATATTTATAAAAAAATTTACTATCATTATAATTCAATTACAAAGGTATAAAATAAAAATATTATTAAAATAATAAATAAGGAGAAAACTAATAAATATAAGAAAAAAGTAATATGCATGTGTAACCATATTATTGCACTATAAACATGAGGACAAAACTAATAAATATAAGGAAAAAAATAATATGCATGTGTAACCATTTTATTGCATCCTAAAATTATTGAAATATCCTTGATAGTCATTTAATAAGGAACAAAAAAGATATTTATAAAAAAAATATTGCCATGTATAATTCAATTACAAAAGTCTAAATAAGAATATTATTAAAATAATACATGAAGGCAAAACTAATAAATATAAGAAAAAAATAATATGCATGTGTAATCATGTTATTGCAGCATAAAAATGAGGACCAAATTAATAAATATAAAAAAAATCATGTGCACATGTAACCATTTTATTTACTACTTTGAAGATTGAGGTGATTAAAATTATAAAATACCTTTGGTAGTTACCCCAACCTTCACTTATATATATTAAAAAAAAACCAGGTAGTCATTTAATAAGGATCAAAAAGATATTTATAAAAAAAAATACTACCATGTATACTTCAATTACAAAGATCTAAATAAAAATATTATTAAATTAATACATGAGGATAAAATTAAACTAATAAATATAAGAAAAAAGCAATATGCATATGTAACTATTTTATTGCACCATAAAAATGAGGACAAACCTTATAAATATAAGAAAAACCATATGCATGTGTAATCATTTTATTTACTACTATATAGAAGTGAAGGTTGAGGTGACTAAAATTATCGAAATACCCTTAATAGTCACCCCAACCTTCACTTATATATTAAGTAAAAAATTATAAAATAATAATAAATTGAATAGAATAGAAATAGAAATAATAGTAATAATAGTAATGTTCTACTCCTAATAAAGTAAGGTTTGGTACTACTAAAAGACAAATTAGTAGTATTAACAAACTTTTACTTAAATATTATATATATTAGTAGGGAAAAAACTAATAATAGTAGTAGTAATAGTAATAGTAAAAAAATGAATAATACTACTAATAATAATAATACTAATAATAATAATAATAATAATAATAATAATAATAATAATAATAATAATAATAATAGCAAGTAGGCACTGAAAGACAAAATAGTAGTACCAAAACTCTTCATTTATATACAAGAGTAATATATATATTATTATTATTAAATATATATTTAATTATAGGTGAAATTACTTGTTTATTATCCCTTTTTTCGCAATATATACTTATAGATGATATATACTTTCGTACATGGTTATATTATTGAGGAGAACTGATTTTGTATGTTATAATTTTTTATTTTTTAGTTAGTTTTACAGACTTTTTATGAGAGATCTTCATTTTTATACATAAGATATACCCATTCTAACGCATAAGAAATTTTTAAAAAAATTGCACTTCCTCATATTTTATTTAATAGACATTTAATATATTTTGTAAGTTAGAATATAATTCTCTTCATTATTTGCAATGATTGACAAATCTATGCAAATATTCACCTCTAATTTTTTACTTGATATTTTGGCAATATTTTTTTAATTGCTTTGTCCTAATTTTTGCCTAAAATCAGTAAATTATAATTCACATTTTACTCCAAATTTTATGCCAATTAACATCTTCTTCCTCTTTCTTTTTATATTCTTTTACCATCTCAATACTTCCATATATACATCCTTTAAATTTATTATATTATGCTTATTAATCGAATAATTAACACCTCTCCCCTCATCAGTTTATAGACATTTTCTTCTCACAACTTAATTGAAAAACAAGTAAAATACAGTATTAAGTACAGAATCTTGGAATGACTACACCTAGAGGAAGAAACAGAGAGAATGGCTTCAAAGAATATTCAGCAAAAATACATACATGTTGCATATGTCATGCCATAAAAAGGCTCTTGTGTGGAATATATGAATGTCAACCCATATAAAGAATAGTAAATAGGGAGGTGTAAATTATTTTAATATAATAAATAAATTGAAAAAATCTCAAAAAATTGAGAAAAAAGTAGAATAGAAATGGAGGCTTTAGAAGTATGCCACATTAGCATACTCTAAACCTCCTTTTTATATATATATATATATATATATCTATAATTTATAATCTATATCCATATTTATAATCTATATCTATATCTATAATCTATAATATATTAAAAGTGTGAAGACCCTTAGAAATGTGATTTGAACTTTTTGCCCTTCATTAAAACACTGAACAATGGACAAAATAGTCTTTTCACTTTTTTAAAATTATTATTTAATTTATTTATAATATTGTCTCCTAAAATATATGGTAATATTTTTTTTCTAAATTAGGAGTTCTAAAATATATGGCAAGAGATAGTTTTTATTTTGTAATTGATCTAGGGTTAGCTTTTGAATTCACACATACATTCATTGTAAGGACAACACTTCGTCCACCAAAGTACATACAACCGAATTATTTCTTTTTTTTTTTTTGGTTGGAATTCTTTCTACCAATTATTGGTTCATTATAGGTGTATTATTTTCTTGGTAATTAATCCCACATCATTTTTCTCATTGTCAAAAGACTTTCTTTGATTTTTTATATTTGTGTTTATAGTGGTTCGAATTAATGTATACGATATTTATTGATAAAAATAATTAAATTTTTTATCATATTTATTCTTTATTTTGGGTTGAGTGTATTATGGACTCTAAAATAAATATTGTTATTGTGATGCTGATTTATTCTGTTGCTAGTTGTCATCTTTTATTTTTTTGCTTAATACAGGTAATAAATGTTAGGTCGGACTTTAAGGAATTTCAGTGTAAATATTAAATTTAATTGTATTATTCAGATATCTTGATTATCGTATTATTCAATTGATATATGTTATTTTTTCTGCTCAGTATAGGTGATAGATAAAGTCCGATCGAGCTTTAAGGAATTTGTGTAAAGGTGAGGTTTAATATTGTTATGATATTTCGATTATTGTATTTTTTGTTGTAGTTCCTATTTTGTTGTTATTTTATGTGGTAAATGAATGTTTAGTCAGACTTTATGATTTTTTAAATAGAGATTCGATTCTTAATCATATTATTTTGTTGTGACCTGTGTTCTGTTGTTATCTATCATTTTTTATTATTTTATTTTTTTTGCTTAAGAGAGGTGATAGAGTAACATTGGATTTGACTCTTTTGGTTAAAAAGAAAAGTTAGAGCACTTATATTAATTTGTATCTAACTTTTCTTTTTGGAGGAAATTATTTACCCTTTTGAGTAGGGGTCCACTTTTATTTCCTCAAATTTATCATTATTAATTATATTTATTGTAAAATAGTAAGAATTTTAAAACTTAAAATATGATTATATATAATGCATAAAGTGTGCATATTTTCACTTATCATAACATTGTACGAATTCTGCTAAAGTAAAATCATTTTAGTTATCTACTACGTGTTAGGTTTTGATTTGATTTTGATTTTCTTGATATCCGGTTTTGATTTGATTTTGATTTTCTTGATATCCTCAGATAGTGTATTATGTGTAGTTTGTTTCATCGTTTAAAAAAAAATGATTTTAACTATGTGTTTCATTACTTATTTTCTATTTTTGTGATAGGTATTGTGGCAAAATTATGACGTCATTGATTTTTTGATAGATGACTTTCAGTTTTTTTTCAGCACAATTTTAAATTGTTCTCTTCTATTTTCCTATTATGTTTTTTGTTATTGTCAGTTTATTACAAATAGTTATACTATATTGTTAAGCTCAAATACAAGGTAGTTCATTTTTTAGAAGTCGAAATTTGTGCCTTTTATTTAATATCTTTTGATTGTGGAGAAAGTACGTATTTGTTTTAGAGGAATTATAGTAAATCAACATGCAGGAAATAGTTTGAGTGGAGAAGAGAAACATGTAAGTTATTGATTCACTTTTGTAACTTTCAAATTAATCCTTTGATTATAGGTATTCACATCTTATTATGGTACACTTCTAACATTTATTTTCAAGCTTTAGTATACTTTTCGAGTTACTTTTATCTTGCTCCTATTATTTCTCGGGAATTATGTAGGAGCCATATCGTGTTGTTAATTTTTTGATAGATGACTTTTAATTCTCTTCTATCGCAACTTTCAGGTTGCTATCTTTAGCTTTATCATAATCTTTTATGTTATTGTTAATTTGTTATAAGTAGTTATTTTAAATTATAATGCTCACTGATAATGTTGTTCATTTTTTGGTGTATTTTCATGTATCAATAGTCAATACCAATAAGGCCGCAACAATTAAAAATATATTTAACCATTATTATGTATTAAAATAGAATATTACATTGATTTTAATGTTAGTTACTTAGAAATGTTGTTTGAATTTTTTATTCTTTATTAAAAGACTCAACAATAGATAAAATCGTCTTTTTACATCTTCCTCAAATTATTATTTAATTAAATTTATTTTAATATTGTTGACGCCCTATTTCGAACCGGTCGAAACAGCACAGGACGTGTGGTGGCGTGTTGTGACTCTTGGGATTAAAGAAAAAATATTTTTTAGAGTCGCCACCTAACTTTTTAGGAAAATTAGGAAAAAACCATTTTTATGTCGAAAACTATGTTTTGGTCTTTTGAGAATAGTTAGAGATTATGAGTAAGGGTTTTGATTGCTCTAGGGGAAGGTGTTAAGCATCCCTCAGAGCTTATCCGAAGATAGTCCTTGCGCTTAGTTTAGGAAAAGGTGTTACTTCGTTATTTGCTAAAATGATGAAAACTACGCACATGTTCATTAAAATTGAAGTAAACGCACAAGGTACATAAATACATTCTTATAATATGAAATAATTTATTGCCATAGTACATATGCACATTTGGAAAAATGAGAGCGAAACATTTAATATAAAAAAAACTTGAGGTTTGTAATTTTTTTTCACAAGAGTATAAAGTTTCATGATATACCAAGAAATCATTTACGGGATAAGGAAAAGTATCATTTTTAAAGTGAGTAGAAAAATGACTTGTTTATAAATTATCATGTATATCCCAAAAAATATATATAAAAATGTCCATTTCGAAATTAAATTTATACCAATTCATCCTTGTAAAAAGAAAGAATTAACTAAATAAATAAATAAAAAATTTAAAAAAATTGAAATATGTTAACGTGTTAGCTCTGGGCCAGTAAATGAATCATACGATTGTTCATTTTCTTAAAAGGGGACTTGAAAATAGTATTTAAAATGAGAAGGGTGATAGAGACATTCACATATAATCATAATTGGTGTAATTGGGTGATAATAATAATAATCCAACCTTTTAAGAAAATCGAGTTTAGTTATTCACGAAATAATATTAAGCTCTTGTTATTTGAAGAAATATCGAAGTTGCAACATTTGTTATTTCCTTTTTTAAAAAAACTTTTGAGGCGAGTAATTAGTTTAAAAGTTCACTCAATGTTAAAATTGCTCAAGGGTGAAAACGTTAACACACTTGAGAGAAAATTTACGAATTCTAGACAATAGCAGCAATTAGCAAAAATTCAATAGCCAATAATAATGAAATACCATTCAAGTTTCAAAGAAAGGCAACATAGAATGAAATATTAAATAAGAACGGACCAAGAGAGTTCTAACGAGATTCGAGCTTCTACTTTACACGACGCCAATGCTTTGCAATCATCCTAGTAGTTGACCCGGTATTTGGGTCAGAATAGAGTTCCGATTGAAACACCCGCTCCCGCATGACACGATACAAATAAAAGATAAGGAATTAGCAATTCAAACAAACATTCAGGGATATATATATGCATATATATATATGACCCAACATTCATCGGGATGAAATAACTTAACATAAATGGCAGCTAACAAAGAGAATAATGACCCCAAAATGGGAGTTCTAAAGCAAATATAGTACTCCCTTCAAAATAAGTGAATCATTGAATTTTTTTTTAAATTTGCCCTTGTGATTTGACAATCAATTAACTTTTAAAAAGGTATTATAAGATCAACTTTATCTTTTTTTGGAGTAAAAATGAAAAGTTATGTTAAATTTATGTCTTTAATGGTTTTTTCTTAATATGTGTGTCAAAATCTAATAAAACATACTTTTACACTGGCACAATACTAAAATCACCTGAGAAATCTCATTTACGAATCTTTTTTCAATTGTGTTCAGTAAACATGCATATTCTACTAACTAATCCCATTATGGTAACTTATGTGACTTGACTTAACATATCTTAGTGATGATTATTTAAACATGGTTTCTACAAGATAGGCAAATGTTAGTAGTAGTTAAACTTTCAAATCTGAAAGATCAATAAGACGCTGTAATCACAAAAATTGAGGATTAACTAATGTTCTCCTTGTATTATCTATTTCCTTTGTAATTCGTTCAAGAGCAAAGAAAAAGATGTCTTGTACCAAACAATCACATAAAATGAAGAAGACAGCCCATTCGAGAAAGAACCCATTTCCAGAGGACATTTTCGAAACAAACTTGACCAACACTCACTCACATGCGATTTCCGATTTTAGTTACAAACCTACTTGTGACCAAAGTAGTTTAATCCACAACAAATGACAGCAAACGAGATGAGAAACAAAAGTAAAACAAAAGCAAATTTCCCTTAGATCTTTAATGGCGAATCTTCTTGTTGCATTATTTGTCCGATTTCTTGATCGGACGGATGAAAATAAATAAATAAATAAAAAGAATATTTATATATAAAGATGGATTAAAATTAATTATTTTCATCTGTTCTGTCATTTAAGCTAACGGATTAAACTTAATAAAAATAAATAGATGAATAAATAGAATAATTAAATATGTAGAGTATATATATATATATATATATACAAATTATAAGGTTGTAAATTTTTGGATTTTTGAGTTAAAATCGCAGTGACGGATTGGATTGATGGGTGTCGATTGAATAAAAAGATGAAGCGGACATGGATATTGAATTTGATTTTTGGACCAAGTTTGGGACCTCTTGACCGAGATTTATAAAATAATAGTCAGAATAATGAATCAGTTGAATTATTGTTAGCCCGAATACTCTTTTTCATCGAAATTAAATTTATCGATGCTCCCTGATATCCTAAAAATTATTTTTTAGTTTTAACGTAAATAAATTACAAACGTAATTCTTAAAGTATCCAATTTAATATCCCTTTTTTTTGTGGTTTAATATTAACGATATATATACGTGTGTAAAAATAAGAACATAACAAAACATATATTTTATGTGATAAAATATACATATATATTGTCATGATATCGCCCTTTAAAAAAAATAAAACTAGAAAGAAATTGAATGCGATTATCCAAAAAAAAAAAATTGTGCTCTTGATGCTAAAATATTTAATTATATTTAATTGAAATATTTTATAATATGATAGAAAGATAGATTTCCTTTCATTATTTAAATATTTGTAGAAATAGAAATAAAATTTAAGTCTTATTCCTTATTTAATTTTTTGAAAATTGTTTAGGGCCGAGGAACATCGATAAAAGTAATTGAGGAAAAGGAGCGAGTCAAAATCGGGTGTCAACAAATATTATAAAGAATCCAAAAATATCTGATAAGAAAAATATTATAATATTGAAAACATTGTCAAATTAATTAGAATTCTACCAAGAAAACTAAAAGGTCGGTTGGTTTAAATATGTCACTCCTGCTACGTGAACATATTAGCCAACATAGTTTGTGAAACTTTATAGGGTTAGCTTTATAGCATAATATTTTTTTGGGTGAAAATGGATCTTTGATTAAAAAATTAAACTCCCCCCTCAACATCGAACAATAATCATACTCTCCACTTTATCTCATGCAGTGTCCATTTTGTCCTTGTAATTTCAATCCTATATTTATGTAATATCTTTTTATATTATATGTAATGAATATTTTTTTTAACATGGATATTTTTAGCATTTTATTTAAGTTTATTAACTTTATAAGCAAATTACTACTTTTTATAAATTTATTGTTATTTTTTAAGATCGTTATGTTAGTATTATATGTATTAAAGAGTCGTTTGGTGTGACGTATAATTATAATAATTCAGAGATACAGTTAATGATTATTTATTTTGCGTTTATTTAAATGTATTAGGTAGTCTCAAAATTATTTGTCACACCATTTATACCACAGTGATGAGATAAGTTATCACACATACTTATTAGTACAACTTATTTTGTAATAACTAATCCCGGAATAACTTGTTTCCAAACAACCCACCCCTAAGTGTGTATATATACATATGTATGTACATGCATGTGCGTGTATTTTCGTGTTTGTTACACCCCTTTTTCGTACTCCAAAAGAAAGAATTCGTTTTAAGTTTCGAAAGGGTTTTATTATTAAAGTGACAAAAGATGAAAATTGTTTCGAAAAGGATTCATTAGTTTCAAAATCAGAGACGCCACTTGGCATAAATCGGGTATGCCAAGTCACCCATGAATATCCTTTTCAAAACGGTTTTGACTCTATAAAACTGATCCGCGAACAGAGATTCCTGCTAAGGAATTCTGTTGACCGAGGGGAAGGTGTTAGGCACCCCTCGATCTCGTGGTTCGACCACAGTCGCTTGGTGGAGAGTATCGACTAATCTGACACTACGAATGTATAAACCACACAAAAGCACGTAAAACAATCAAACCAACAAATAAAATAAAACAATTCAAAAATATAGTGTCCAGTCTAATTATTACAACCCATAAAATAAATAAAAATAGGAAACTAAATCCTATCTAACCTATACTAATCCTAACTACGCTTCCCGACTTTACCCAATGCCTTGGGCCTTGATTACGATATGCCTTCGCCAACATGATACGTCGGGGCATTTCCCGATGAATAAATACATTAATCTCCGGGGCATTCCCCGACCAAATGAATACATTTAATGAAATGTAATGAAAATGAAGAAAAGCACTCAACACAAATATTTACACATTTGGTGATTAAAATCCTACGAGTTGCCTTCCCTCCAAAACCTAGAACTTTCCTATCAATGCCCGACCTAAGACATGATACAATTACACTTAACATCAATATTTATTTTAAAATAAACCGACAACAATAAATCAAGACTAATCTTATTCATTTTTATCGATTTTTCGATCTCGACCCCAAACAACAACTTTAATTCTCAATCAACGATTAACTAATCTTTAGACTATCAATTTAATCTTCATAATCCGAATTCAGCGCCAACCAACATTCATGATTCAAACATCACAAAATCAAAAATATGATTTTTAAAATTATTCGAGAAAAGGGATGAGAAATGGACCTCTATCGAAGCTTTTATTGTGCCAAATAATGCGATTAGAAAATAGAAACGGGTCCGAAAAAATGTTGTGTGAATAAAGCCAAAGAAAATCCCAAAAAAATGGAGTCCCCTCTTTTGTGATGTGCTGTGTTGATTTTTTTTTTGTGTCGGCCCCTCCTTTTTTGTTCTTCTTTTTATCAGTGAGAGAGAATGATTTTTGTATGTCCTTTTTCCTATGTGGTCACGAAATTGGAAGAAAAATCCCCAAAGGAATCCGATGGTGAGTGGGGGTATAGGTGTGGGGTAGTGAGGTAGGGTGGTGAGGTGTCTTATTTTGATTGGATAGGTTGTTAAAATAAAAATAAAATTAGTTAAGAATTATTATTTTTGTCATTTTATGGAGCAATAATTACACGGGGTAGGGCATATGGTAAGACGAGGGTAGAATAATGGATAGATTGAGTCTTAGGAAAGGACAAAATTAGGTGTCTACATCATGCCCCCTTTGAATGTAAATACGCAGTGTTTTCAGACAAAGAAGTAGACAACGAGATAAAATTTTGACCCGACCATTATTCAAGAAAGAAACAGAAGGAAGAAGAGCAACCAAGCCTTGACTTAGGACAACCTACCTACACAAGTTATGGAGGAATCAAGTGACGGGTATTTCAAAGGATTTGAAAGAGAAAGACTATACCGAGTTGGAGAGTCGAGTGTGGTTCCATCGAGGTTCAAACCCGCGGCTCTGTCATTATATCAAAAATAAAAATTACAAGTTAAAACATAAATGAAATTACAAAATCCTATCTACGCAGCTTCTTTTGGACTCTTGACTTGAGTTTCATCACCCTATTCTTCAGGCGGGCTCCTGACTTGCAATTTCATCACTTGTTGCTTGGTTTTCGATGGATTCACCTCGTTTCTTAACTTTTCATTTATTCGCCCTGTGCTTCGGGCGGGCTCTTGACTTGACATTTCATCACCCTGTTCTTCAGGTGGGCTCCTGACTTGCGGTTTCATTACCCTGTTCTTCAGGCGGGCTCCTGACTTGCAATTTTTCAATCTGTTAACTTTAAACTTTTCATCTTGTTGCTTTATTTTCAACTTCTTCACCTTGTTGCTTGACTTTTCATTTATTCACCCTATTCTTCAGGCGGGCTCCTGAAATCACATCAAAACTAAAAAAAGAAAATTATCCCAAACAAAGATTATTAGAAAGAGAAATTCCGTTTGCCAGAAAACTAAAGTTCAAAAATAAAAATTAAATTTTTTGCCCCAGTTTATTATCAGAAGACTTTTGGAAAAGTCACATCATACCTACTTGCATGTTGCAATGATGAATCAAGACTCTGATCAAGAAATGCATCTCTTGAGAGTAAAATGGAATGACCAATATTAGCAAGGGCGTCTCCTAAGAATTAAAATGGGGGATTCTAATTAGAAAGTGCATCTTCTAGAGATACAAGTTCAAGTTAAAAAGTGTGTCACCTAACAAATGAAAACTAGCAATAAAGTGTGTCTCCAAAAGATTAAGTGCAATAACTCGACTAGAAAGTGCATTTTCTAGAAATCAAGGGGACTGCGAGGAAGTGCATTTTCCAAAAGCAAAGTTCAAATTACCCAAACAAAGAAGTGCATCTCCTTACCAATGTTGCTTGAATTATCAAAACAAGGAAATGCATCTTCTTACCAATGCCGCTTGAATTACCAAACCAAGGAAGTGCGTCTTCTTACCAATGCCGCTTGAATTACTCAAACTAGGAAGTGCGTCTCCTCACAAATGTTTCTTGAATTAACCAAACAAGGAAGTGCATCTCTTTACAAATGTTGCCCAAATTGCCTAAGCAAGGAAGTGCATCTCCAATGTTTCTTGAATTACCAAAACAAGAAAGTGTGTCTCCTTTGGAAGTGCGTCTCCTTATGATAGCGCTTGAATTACCAAAATAAGGAAGTGTGTCTCCTTACAAATGTTGCTTGAATTGTCCAAACAAGGAAGTGCGTCCCCTTACAAATATTGCTGGAATTACCCAAACAAGAAAGTGCGTCTTCTTACAAATGTTACTGGAATTACCCGAACAAGAAAGTGCGTCTCCTTACAAATGCCGATCGAATTATCAAACAAGTAAGTGTGTATCCTTTGGAAGTGCGTCTCCTTATAATAGCGCTTAAATTACAAAAATAAGAATGTGTGTCTCCTTACAAATGTTGCTTGAATTGTCCAAATAAGGAAGTGCGTCCCCTTACAAATGTTGCTGAATTACCCAAACAAGGAAGTGTGTCTCCTTATAAATGTTGCTGGAATTACCCGAACAAGGAAGTACGTCTCCTTACAAATGCCGATCGAAATACCAAACAAGGAAGTGTGTCTCCTTTGGAAGTGCGTCTCCTTATGATAGCTCTTGAATTACCAAAATAAGAAAGTGTGTCTCCTTACAAATGTTGCTTGAATTACCAAAACAAGGAAGTGCGTCTCCTTACAAATGCCGCTTGAAGTACCATAGGTTTGAATACCAAATATGTGCAGCAACATTGCCTCTTGCATTTGTAGAAGTGAGAATATTATGGACCTTGATGTTTAGGATTTTGAAATCCTTGATTCGAAGATAGCATGTGTTCCTATTTCATACAAAGAAAACTTGTTAGTTTAAAAACATGGTGGTTGGTTTGTGGCTTAGCTTTCACGGCAATCACTTTTGCCCCCGTCACATTTAACCTTGCTTCCAACCATTAACATAGGTCGTTGACTTGCTGCATCATTGACCCAAACTCAGATTATTAAGAGTGACTCTGAAACAAACACAGTATCTCTGCTTTGCTATGCTCCTCAAATAAACCCTTTGAACCTTGGTATTTTCATGAATTCCCAGACTTGTTTGTTGATAAAATTTGTATGCCTTATTTCGGCTAACAATCATGTCTCTTTTATGTGCTGACTTTTGTCTTGATTTTTGCAATTGGAGAAGCTTGTAGCAGTTTTGAAATATTTCCTCACTTGTTTTGACAAGGACTTGACTCAAAGACAAGAAAAAAAATGACAGTGATTTTTATTTGGACAACTGACCCAAGAAAAATAAAAATAAAAATATGAAGAAGAAAGAAAAGACAATGAATGTCCCCATTTGAAACAAAGAAACGAAAAATTTATCCAAAAATGACTGTCAACTCTAATGATTATGCCATGCATTTTGGATTAATCTATCAGATCTTTCCATCCACACTTTCCACCAGTTGTTGTTGGGTCAATGGCCTTGAAACTGAGTTGCTTCCTTGGGCCAATTACATTCGGAGATCTCATTTGGCACCTTGAAGGATTTTCGCCAACAAACCTCTCTTATTTTTCTCTCAGCTCACCATCGTCTTATGGTGCCCGTAAGGGTTTTCACCGAGAAGACTCTCTCATTTTTATTTCTCTCAACTTACCATCGCCTTACGGTGCCCGTGAGGGTTTTCACCAATAAGACTCTCTCATTTTTATTTCTCTCTTGATTCCTTGTGCTGAGGAAGACAGGTAGTTCCCAAATACATCATCATATCCCTTGCATGTTTTGCCTTAACATCCCCAAAGATTGATCTGAAGGTCTTTCTTTGGTTGTAACTTGGCTTTGGTTAGAAAGAAAGGATGGCATGAGGCCCAAACGACACTTGAAGTGGGTTAGGACTTACAACTTTTGGAATCAACTCAAACAATGAGGATTAACTCATGCCCCAGTTTCTTTTGACTGGGTGATTCTAAATTTTTTATTTGGTTGGACCAAGCCCTTAGTAGGGCAGCCTACGTATCTCACCCCCGAGAGAGGAGAATCAGGTCACGCGTAGTTCTGGCAGCTTGTTCTTTTGCTTTGATCTGATTTTTCTTTTTTTTCTTTTATTCGCTCTTTTCACTTTGAGATTTTTTTTTCTAACTCTATTTTTCTTGACACTCTTTTTTTTGGAAACATTTTTGTCTCTTTTTTGTAACTTTTGACTTTATTTTTTTACTCAACACTATTCTTTGAACTTTGTTTACTCTATCTTGATTCCAAAAGAGGGGTATGAAAGAAAATAATACTAAGGTCAAATGGGGTAAAGAAAGGATGACACAATGTTTGGATAGCAGAATGAAATGCCTTTATCATATCAAATCTTGAGAATGCAAGTACATAACATGCAATTGGAAGTGAGAGATGAAGATCATTTGCGACATCTTTTTAAGCAGATTGAGTCTGTGCGTCACTACTTCTTCTGTAAACTCCACCTTTGTTGTACATTCCTCACATCAAATGACTCGTGCTTTCGTGGAGCTGCTTATCTTCTTGTTTCTCTTGATATAAGGATCACACGTCCACTATTTGACCTAATTAGGACTTGCCTTTCGATCGATGACCAAGTTGTTCTTGTGATTCTCAAAACAATTACCTTAACTTGTCACCAAATGTCTCAGCACTCTATCTATTTTCTCATATGCTCTCTTTTTCTAACTTTAACCCTCTGATTTAATGTTCATGCTTAAACTGGATTTTAAGATCTGGCTGAAAATTTCACTAGCATGTCATATCACTAGAGTCAACACAAAATGTACTATGTAAAGAAAACAAACAAACAACACATATTTAAAACACAAAGGAAAATGAGACACTTCATTTAGTCGAAACAAAAGATAGAAGGGTTTGAACATAAACAACAAAAGGACAAAACAAGACAGATCCCAAACTACAACCCTGAAATAATTCGGAGAACAGAAAATAAAATAAAACAAGCTACCAAACCCCTTTCTAGGAAGGAAAGGGGTGACTTCTCAATTGCTCAGCCTGACATCTTAGCCACTGGTTTGCATATCAACATGACTAGAGTTTTCCTCACTGTCAATGTTCAACACCATGATTGATTTATCTTGAATCATCTTTTCAATTTATCTTTTCAAAGCACGACAATCTTCAATACTATGACCCTGAACATCGGAGTGATATGTATATCGTATATTAGGATCAAAACTTCTTGAATGTGGGTCAAGAGTATACCCAAGGAGAGGAGTGATCATGTCCTGTTGTACCAATATCTAGAATAAACTTGCATACAACTCTCCAATGGGTATGAAGCTATCCCTCGACTTCTGTCTCATTTCATTATTTGGCTTAAATTGAAAACCAGGCCTAGAAGGGCTTCGGTATGTATGTGGAGTTGGAGGATAACTCGGCAGAGTTGGCGCGCGCCAGTATGGGTAAGATGGGGGTTGAACTTATGGTTGCGCATTATACACTTGATATGGAGATGGGGGAATGGAATATAATGAATTTTGGGAAGGATTCTGTGGAACTTGGCCATAAACTTGGGTTTGAGCCTGTGGGTAACGATGGTATGGTCCTCTTTCCCGTGCCTATTGTCCAACTATAATAGCAGATGCATCTTCCTCATTTTTCTTTCCTTCAACACTTCCTGAACCTTTTTGAATTGCTTGAGTAGTCGCTTTCAATGTTGCAAAACTCACAATGCGACCAGTCTTAATTTCATCCTCTATCATCTTCCCCATTTTGAGAACCTCAATAAATGGCTTGCCTAATGTAGGTAATAAGTGTTGATAATATGTTTCATCTTGCACTTGAATAAACACCTCTACTATCTTGCTTTCTTTCATTGGCGGTTTTACTCTAGCAGCTTGTTCGCACCATCTGATCGCATACTCCCTAAAACTCTCAGTATTCTACTTTTTTATACCAGTTAGGGATTTTTCGTTAGGTATCAACTCCACATTGTATTGAAATTGTTGCACAAATCCATTAGCTAAGTCATCCCAACTAATCTACTTGTCAATGTCTTGATCAACAAACCATTCCGAAGCTAGGCCTGAAAGACTCTCTCTGAAATAAGCCATGAGTAGCTCTTCCTTCCCTCTAGCACCCCTTAGCTGGTTGCAATAGTTTCTCAAATGTGCTATAGGATCACCATGTCCATCATACTTCTCAAACTTCGGCATTTTAAAATCAAAAGGAAGATGTACACCTGGAAACATGCACAGATCTTTATATGAGGCACTTTTGTACCCCCAAGTCCTTGCAAGTTTTTCATAGTCAGTTCCAAACTTCTCAATTTTCTGGCCATTTCCTCTTGTTATTCTGTCATAACAGGCCTCTCAATATTTGGAGAAAATTCAGGCAGTTGAGGGCAGTCGTAAGGACCAGTCAACTTAAATGTGGGCTCGGGAGTGTAATGCTGATCACTAAAAATATTCAATACAGGGTTTCTTGTAGAGTGAGAAATCACAACCGTTGGATTGACATTAAAAGCAGGAGCTTCAGACGGGAGTGGGACTGCTAAAGCATGAATAGCAGGCGAAGTCGAGCATGTGGTAATTTTGTATTGAGAAGTGAGAAAATGAATATTGGAAGTGTTTGGATACTGTTGCCCCGGAGTAGGTCCTGATGCATGTTGTGGCGTGTCGACCAAAATAGAAAATTGTGCATGTGACACTGGAGGCAAACTAGAAAGATATTCCAGATTATCTGCGGGAAATGGAGGAGGTGGCAACCCATTAGCCCAAGCTCGATGCATTTCTATCATTTGCTGCCTCAATTTCTGAATCTCTTCATTAGATCCTACATTCTCATTCCCCAAACTCCCTATCTGATTAGTGACAACAAACTCGGTATCCTTGTTGGCCATAACTTTCTCTGTGACTTGGAGCAATATGGAGGACCAGCCAAAATGCCACAAACCAATCACCTTAAACTAACTGGACAAGAGATAGCAAATGGTTAGAGTTCAACAGTTTTTCAAAACCTCTTTTTTTTTTCTTGAAAAGATCACCGAACCCAAGAAGGGCGCCTACGTATCTCACTCTCGAAAGAGGAGAATCAGGTGTGCGTAGTTCGTGAAGTCTTGTCAAAATGGCCGATTAAACTCTTTTTCTTTCTATTTTCTTTTTCTTGAAACTTTAAAAAGGAAAGAAAATAAAAATTTGTCAAAAGAAATGACAAAAATATTTTTGAATTCTTCGGCTTTAACATCCCTATACAAAATGAAACCTATGATTACCAAAGAAAATCTTTTTGGGTTTTCGATTTTGAATTTCATATGAAAACGAAACTTGAACCTATTAAAGGAAAAATCTTTTTTGTTGTTTTCTCTTAAAGACGTATATGAAACACCTACTCTAATAAACATTCAAGAAAATATTTTTTGGATTTTTGAAATAAGATCTCCGAACCCACAATAGGTTGCCTACATGTCTCACTCCCGAGAGAGGAGAATCAGGGGTGCGTAGTTCGTCCAGATTGTACAATTAATGATTAAATAACAGGCTAGACCCTGACTTAAGAGATACAACCAAAGACAGATGATGAACCATGTTAATAAAATCTTTTGAGTTTTCATTTTAATACTTCACAGAAAAATGACATCAACAACTATGAAAGAAAAATCTTTTTGGTATTTTCGTTATACGAAATGTAAAAAATTTCTAACATCTTCTTTTTTTTTTGCATTTTTCTTTTATAAACACATCCTATGAATGAAAAAATCTTATTGAAGTTTTCGAATTGTGAATGCATGCTAAACGAGACAAAGGAAAATATTTTTGAGAAAATGAGTGTGAAAGGTAAAAAAGTCCTTTTGAATTTTGGAATTGTGAAAAATAAAAGCCATAAAAACCTCTAAAAACTACGAAACTCTTTTTTTTTCTTGTTTTTTTAATTACCCACACACTTTACTTCTAACACATATTTTTTCCAAATCAGTCCGTCAAATGACCACGTTATCCTCCAAGATACAACATTTAGCATGTAGGGATGCTTTATAGATGAGTCTCCTACAAAGGACCAAGTGGGCCCCGCTAGGTCTCAATATGATGCACATAAGCATGACCTAAAGGCTGACCTATGTCGGGGTTCACTAACAAGGCTGTTCGGGGGGAGCGTATGGTCGATAGTGGCTGCGACAGCTTTCCACCTACTCCATTACACCGACGGCTCCCCCCCTAAAATAAGGATGACTCAACTAGAGGTCGTGTACAACACGTGTACTACGGACTTGTTGCAGAAAAAAGGCTGGGGGTAGACACATGATGCCAGATATAAAAGCGGTAACACATACGATAAATATTTTACGCAAAGAGCACGAAAATATTCCATAATGATAAAACAATAACAGAAAACAACACACAAAATTTTTTTTTATACACCTATAGTGCCAAACAAAGCCGATACGACTCCAAAATAAGCTCGAATTCTGAACAGGTCCCCAGCAGAGTCGCCAGAGCTGTCACACCCCTTTTTCGTACTCCAAAAGAAAGAATTCGCTTTAAATTTTGAAAGGGTTTTATTATTAAAGTGATAAAAGATGAAAATTGTTTCGAAAAGGATTCATTAGTTTCAAAACTCAGAGTTGCCACTTGGCATAAATCGGGTGTGCCAAGTCACCCATGAATATCCTTTTTCAAAACGGCTTTGACTCTATAAAACTGATCCGTGAATAGAGATTCCGGTTAAGAAATTCTGTTGACCGAAGGGAAGGTTTTAGGCACCCTTCGATCCCGTGGTTCAACCACGGTCACTTGGTGGAGTGTATCGACTAATCTGACACTACGAATATATAAACCACACAAAAGCACGTAAAACAATCAAACCAACAAATAAAATAAAACAATTCAAAAATATAGTGTCCAGTCAAATTATTACAACCCAAAAAATAAATAAAAATGCAAAAATAAATCCTATCTAACCTATACTAATCCTAACTACGCTCCCCGACTTTACCCGATGCCTCGGACCTTGATCACGATCCGCCTTCGCCAACATGATACGTCGGGGCATTCCCCGGTGAATAAATACATCAATCTCCGGGGCATTCCCCGACCAAATGAATACATTTAATGAAATGTGATGAAAATGAAGAAAAGCACTCAACATAAATATTTACACATTCGACGATTAAAATCCTATGAGTTGCCTACCCTCCAAAACCTAGAACTTGCCTATCAATGCACGACCTAAGACATGATACAATTACACTTAACATCAATATTTATTTCAAAATAAACCAACAACAATAAATCAAGACTAATCTTATTCATTTTTATCGATTTTTCGATCCCGACCCCAAACAACAACTTTAATTCTCAATCAACGATTAACTAATCTTTAGACTATCAATTTAATCTTCATAATCCGAATTCAGCGCCAACCAACATTCATGATTCAAACATCACAAAATCAAAAATATGATTTTTAAAATTATTCGAGAAAAGAGATGAGAAATGAACCTCAATCGGAGCTTTTATTGTGCCAAATAATGCGATTAGAAAATAGAACCGGGTCCAAAAGTCTCAAATCGAACCTCAATCGTGAACTCAATATATGCTCGTTTTCATTTTGACCATTCACCGACAAACCACCAGAATCGGACTGAAATTGGTCCCGATCGGGTTAAAGCTAGGGTCGCGGTTCCTATCGCGACGGAACTCCGGCGAGCTCCGACAGTGACGAAGAACAAAGAGCCGCAAACAACAGTGACGTTTCCGACGATAACTCGCCGAAAAAAACCTCAACTCCGATGTAATTCCCCCTTTCTCGCTCTTTCAATCAGCTCCACTCAGTTCTCTCTCTCTTGTCTCAACCTCTCCCTCTCTCGCAGCTCTCTCTCTCGATCTTTCCCTCTCACTCCTGAGTGCCCTGTGTGTGTATGAATATTGGTGTATCAGTGTGTGTGTATGTTGGTGATGATGAGCGTGACTCAGATAGAGTGGTGTTTTTTCTTGTGTTGATGGAAATTGGAGTAGAAGAATGGTTGTTGTCTTTGTTGTGTGAATGAAGCCAAAGAAAGTCCCAAAAAAAATAGTCCCCTCTTTTGTGATGTGCTGTGTTGATTTTTTTTTTGTGTCGGCCCCTCCTTTTTTGTTCTTCTTTTTATCAGTGAGAGAGAATGATTTTTGTATGTCCTTTTTCCTATGTGGTCACGAAATTGGAAGAAAAATCCCCAAAGGAATCCGATGGTGAGTGGGGGTATAGGTGTGGGGTGGTGAGGTAGGGTGGTGAGGTGTCTTGTTTTGATTGGATAGGTTGTTAAAATAAAAATAAAATTAGTTAAGAATTGTTATTTTTGTCATTTTATGGAGCAATAATTACACGGGGTAGGGCATATGGTAAGACGAGGGTAGAAGAATGGATAGATTGAGTCTTCGGAAGGGACAAAATTAGGTGTCTACAGTGTTTTATCACTCTCTTACTAAATTCGTTTTGTATTTCTTAACTTTTTGTTGATATAACACAATCCTTAAGAAAATTTTACTTAGAGGTATATTTTACTAAATAAACCTTATTAACGATAACTTGAAATTTTAAATTTGTCTATACTATTACTTTATATAGATATTTAACACTAAAGGGTAGAAAAAAAACATAATACAATTCTCTTGATTTCATAAATTAAGCAGATAAATTAAACATCTATTTTTAGTACGAGGATCAAGTGATAAGAACCGATATTATCCATTGTCTATATCAGTAAATAAGTTGTTATTGTCATTAATAGAGTATGACAAATTTTATAATTTATATAAATAAATATAATCTTTGAAATTTGACCTTATTTTCATTCGAGAAAAACATCTAGTTCCCCGAACTATGACCAAATTTGCTACGACACACGTCAACTTCACGGAGGTCCTAGTACCCCTTAAACTAATTTTAGCATATTTTTGTCAATCTTTTTAGCTAACGTGACTCTTTTCAGATTAAAAAACTAAAATTTCAGATAATATGCTGAAAGACACATGGTATATGAAATGGGTGATGGGACCATATTGGACCTAAGTCCCAAGTTGGTGAAGACTGGTGCTTAAATCAAAAATCTCCCCCCAATAGTTGTGCTCCAGTTGTAATCCAATTACACAATCCCAACTAGTCATCTTTAGTTATTATTATTATTATTATTATTATTATTTTTTATTTTTATTTTTTTTGGTTATCCAAGGTATCCCTACAGCCGACAGTCGTGAGACTAATCCTCCGTTCCTCAGTCAGCACATTTTGTGGTAGGGAACTGGCTACAGAGTATGCTCCATTCGCCAGAGGCGGGGATCGATTATTATTCATTGTTTTACTATTACTATTACTACTTCTACTACTACTACTATTACTATTATTTTCCCTACTAATATATATAATATTTAAGTAAAAGTTTGTTAATACTACTAATTTAACTTTTAGTAGTACCAAACCTTTACTTTATTAGTAGTAGAGCATTACTATTATTACTATTATTTCTATTTCTATTCTATTTATTATTATTATATTATTTTTTACTTAATATATAAGTGAAGGTTGGGGTGACTATAAAAGGTATTTTGGTAATTTTAGTCACCCCAACCTTCACTTCTATATAGTAGTAAATAAAATGATTACACATGCATATGATTTTTCTTATATTTATTAGTTTTGTCCTCATTTTTATGGTGCAATAAAATAGTTACATATGCATATTGCTTTTTTCTTATATTTATTAGTTTAATTTTTTCCTCATGTATTATTTTAATAATATTTTTATTTAGATCTTTGTAATTGAATTATTCATAGTAGTATTTTTTTTTATAAATATCTTTTTGATCCTTATTAAATGACTACCAAGGGTTTTTCGATATATATAAGTGAAGGTTGGGGTGACTATCAAGGGTATTTTGGTAATTTTAATCACCCCAACCTTCACTTATATATAGTAGTAAATAAAATGGTTACACGTGCACATGATTTTTTTTTATATTTATTTATTTTGTCCTAATGCTACAATAACATGATTACACAAGCATATTGTTTTTTTCATATATTTATTAGTTTTGCCCTCATGTATTATTTTAATAATATTCTTATTTAGACCTTTGTAATTGAATTATACATGACAGTATTTTTTTATAAATATCTTTTTTGTTCCTTATTAAAAGACTATCAAGGATATTTCGATAGTTTTAGGATGCTATAAAATGGTTACACTTGCATATTATTTTTTCCTTATATTTATTAATTTTTTCCTCATTTTTATAGTGCAATAATATGGTTACACATGCATATTACTTTTTCTTATATTTATTAGTTTTCTCCTTATTTATTATTTTAATAATATTTTTATTTAGACCTTTGTAATTAAATTATACATGATAGTAATTTTTTTATAAATATCTTTTTTTTCCTTATTAAATGACTATCAAGGGTATTTTAGGATGCAATAAAATGGTTACACATGCATATTATTTTTTACTTATATTTGTTAATTTTGTCCTCATTTTTATAGTGCAATAAAATGGTTACACATGCATATTGTTTTTTTCTTATATTTATTAGTTTTGTCCTTATGTATTATTTTAATAATATTTTCATTTAGACCATTGTAATTGAATTATACATGGTAGTAATTTATTATAAATATCTTTTTGTTCCTTATTAAATAACTATCAAGGTCATTTCGATAATTTTATGATGGAATAAATATTTCGGAATCGATGTATGTGTCTCCATAACTTATATATTTGAAATTTTCAAATGAGATGTGCATCGTGTATTTTTTCAGGAATGTCCAAACGAATGACGTGTTGTCAACAGGGGCGGATCTATTCATTGCGGTGGGAGTGGCACGCCAGCCGCAAACTTCGACGGAAACTCTATATACAAAGCTATATATATATATACTAATATAGTCAAATATTAAATCTGCCACCCATAATATCAAAATAATATCTAGTGCAAGTGGCAAAACGCCACTTTTGTCGCTCCTAGGTCGCGGGTTCGATCCCAGATTGAAGCAATTAAAATTTTAAATGTTAAAACATTATTTTTATTGATAAAAACAGAGAAACATGCATAGTAAGCAGTAGTGCAAGTGGCAAAGCACAACTTTTGTCGCCCCTAGATCGTGGGTTCGATCCCAGATTAAAGCATTTAAAATTTTTAAATGTTAAAACATGGTAGTAAGCAGTAGTAGACCCTAGTTGACTTAAGTTAATACTTAATATTATTTAATGACTTTTTATTTATTTATTTAATTGTTAGAGAAGGTATAATCTAATCTCTTATTTCTCTCATCAAAATAAAAAAAAACTATTTCCATATATCAAAACGTCGACTCTTTTTGTACTTCAACTCTTCAAGTTTGCTGCCTACTGCTGCTCCGCTGCTTGCTGTCCGATCGAATCTTTATCCTCACTAGCAAAAGGCTCATCGTTGATCGTTTTCAGAATATGAAAATTCGTCGTGGGCAATTGTAATGAATTATGGATATTATGACATTAGTAATATTATTAAAAGTTTAAATTTGGTCATTTTATTAATATTATTTTATTATTGATTGATTTGTTAATTTTTCTATAGACTAAAAATATGAATAATCCGATTAATTTAATCGATAAGTTTACTTGGCACCCGGTGAATTCGGATCCTGGATCCGCCTCTGGTCGTCAACTGTAGTTGCAACAATCTAGCTAGATTTTTATCCATTTATATAATCACTTTTGTATTGGTTGGACTAGTCTAGCAAGCTCAATTTCGTTCCACACTGAATGTATATATTGTGTTAACATCGATTCATTATACTGCATTTCTTTTCATTTACTCCTATACTAAACAATTACAACAAGTAGGAAATAATCTTCTACAAAGTTGGATCTCTTTTGCACATTAATATTGTCAAAATGCCCGTGCCTTGCACGGTGATACAAGAATGACAACGGAAGGCACAAAACACACTCCAAATCAGTCCACAATCTTAAGGATCCGAGGACCAAGATGGAGACCACTCTCGAATTCGCTATCAACAAGAAGAATACAAGATACAATGTGTATTTTAACACCAAAAAAACAACAACAAGAACAAGATGAACACAAGATGATAAAAAAGAAGACACAAGATTCGGAATTAACAATAACAACAAGAACACAAGATTACAACACAAACAATAAACAAGATTACAATAAGGTAAAAGGATAGATAGACAGACCACATGAAGGTATAATCTTAAGAACCCAAGAATGGACAATCTTGGACCCTTAGCACTACACACAACGGTTAACCTAACTCCTACGTTAACACAAGAGAAACTTTACCTCCTCTAAACACCAATGTCTCAAGCCAACATTACAACACAAGTGATATCCACACTTGTTGCCCTCATTTCAGTGTGGTGGTTATTCCAAGCCCTACAACTAAAGGTGTTTCATGTTCCAAGTCTTACATCAATGAACAACCAATGAGAAAAAGACCTAAAATATTCTATTTATATTCTATTACAAGACAAGGCAAAATGACAACAATGCCCTTAAAGGGTGGGGTGGCCATGGAGTGCATTTGAACCCAATGAAGTGACCAAAATACCCTTAATGAAGATGACCAAATCATGACCCATTAAGTGTTGTCCGAAACCGTGAGTCCTCAAGTCTTCGATGCTCCAAGCAATCTTCCACACACGGCCTTGCTTGTGCTCAAAACGGGTCTTCCTTGCATATTCTTGTGCCCTCGGGGTGACCAAGTCTTGAGCCTTTAAATGATGACCTCAAATCATATCTTCAAAAATTAAGGTGGCCATTTGACTTGTATCATCCTTCCCTTCTTGAAAAGGATTCGACCTCGAATCCAAAGCTTTCAAGAACAAAGAGAAGACAAACAAGCACCACATCCTCATGACATGAGGGTTAGAGTTAGTACAATAAACAACATCAACATGCCAAGGAGGTACACACTTGAGATATAACCACACCTTATTTTTTATAATCACGAGGGACTTAGAGAAAAAATTACAAAGGAGTTGGCGAAAGGAATCACCATCATGGGGTGGTGTCCTAATTGAAAGTAAAGTCCACCTAACACATATAACAATATCACTCAAACAAGTGGACCGACCAATAACTATCCATCCTTCACACCCTAAGAAGTTACCGGGATCGAATGGGAGACGTAACCAAGGGCTTAGTTTTTGGCCACTCTCACTTTCCCCTAGGGTGTCATCCTCAAAATTAAGCAAGCCCTTTTTATCACTATTGAAAATATCATGAACTAAAAGAGGGTTGAGGAAGGTGTTCCATAAGTAAACTTCAAATAAAGGGTTCCCATGCATGCACTTACTACTAGTTTTAAAATTTTCACTAGGAATATGCCCAACATAAGAAACACATAAAGACAAAGTAGATGGCATTTCTAAGCACATATCACCTTCTCTTTCACAAGAGTTGTCCTCACATACGTACAAACCATCACGGGAAGCCAAAGGACCACAATCAAAATTATCTTCACAAAGAAAATCACAACTCGGGTTTTCTAAATATTCAAGCAAATCAAGATCATCTACGTTCGTTTGATCATTTTGCTCACCCTCACTAGTTGTTGGCTATTCACATACCAACGTAGGCTCACCTTGTTTTTCATAAGGGTCAACTAGTGTGTGAATACTCTCATCATTTGGTAATGGAACCTTAGTCAAGTTGCTAGTTCTAACACCAGATGGACACAAATCATTCTCACGAGGAGAATCAATTTCGTCATCTAAAGGATCAACTAGTGCTTGTGTACCTACAACAAGAGTTTGGTACTCATGTCACCTAAAAATATGAAGAGTATCACAAAATGAAGACTCATGCACTCCTACACTAGGTAAAACCGCAACTACGTTTATATGAGTGTAGGGGATAACATTTTTACCTCATAGCTTACATGAGCTACGGTCTTCATATTGACGTGTCTCCAGGCAGCCCACTTGCTCCCTTGGAACTCCCATATGATCCAACCTTTCATTTATCACTTCCCATTGGCGAGTAATGGCTTCAAGTTTAGCCAAAATAGCACTTGCAGCCGCGGGTTCCATCGTAATTGCACCTAAAAAAAAAGAAAAGAACAAGTCTACAAAATAAAACACAAGTTAGTTCGAAACAACCTCACCACACTCTCACACACTTGATCATTTCACACTTGGATTCACAAGTGTTGCAAGTCGGCTTGTAGTTCGTGATGAGTCGAGGGGTGAGTCTAATCCTTGGTCGGAATGGATTCTTTGTTTGAAACTCAAGAAAATAATGTTCAAACTTGAACCAAGAAATTCTACGATTCAAAAACAAGAAAAGCACAAAATAACGCTAACACGAACAAATGGGCTCAAAAACTAACCAACAAGCTAGTAGGAGATTACTAGGTCGTCAATTAGTGTTCAAACCAACAAACGAAACTAAGAAACAATAAAATGAAACTAAGAAATCTAAAAGTTGAACTCAAAATGTTGCGTGAACAGTAATTTAGTGATGTGGCAGTCCACTATTAGCCTCATTTTTGTCAAAATTTTACTCTCCAATTTCAAGTCTTGATCAACCTATAATTTGGAAATGGTGGATTTGGTTAATGGAGGGAAATTTGGTCTTGGAGCTTCATTTTCAAGTTCAAAACAAGACTTGACCTTTTTGGTACTTTCTCCTTGAAACAAGGTCCTCAAATCAAGGAAAGTAGGTGAAAAGTGGTTGTCAAGTCTTTTGAGTGATGTGATCAAGTCTTTCACCAACAAGTACTACAACTTGGTCTTTCACCTTTTGTGGATCTAATGTTCACTTTTTGTTTTAACAAAAGATGAAAAGGGTGAAGAACAACAAGAACACAATAACAACACCAAGAACAACAACAATATTCTCCAAGAACAACAACAAATTCCAACGCCCAACTCCACAACAACAAGGCCTTCAACACAGTCAAGGCTTAGAATGACAACAACATCAAATCAGCCACACTTTGTTCACATTAACAACATCAACAAGTTCAAGTTCAAGCTTAGATTTGGACACTTTTTAGTGTTGGTGAGAAAGAAACCAACACTAGAAACACTCTAAACAGCAAAAGACTACAAGATTTAGTCACAAAGAAACATGTCTCGGCCATGACAACAACAAGAACATCAACTTTCTCGGACAAGAACAACAAGAATGGGCAGATTACTCCTTTTCTGGAATTTTTTTTTCCAGTTTTTCAACTCTTCTTTTTTTGATATATTTTTTTTCAACTTCAAGCCCAAGATTGATCTTATTAGAACAAAATCAAAGATGGCTTTGATACCAAATGATACAAGAATTACAAGGACAACACGAAACACACTTCAAAATCAGTCCACAAGATCAAAGATCTGAGGACCCTTTTGAATACCACACTGGGATTCAACAAACAACAACAAAAACACAATGTATTGATGTGTTTATCACCTAAAAACAGCTAACAACAAACTATGTTAACAACAAAAAGATGAAGAACAACAACAATGGAACAAGAATAACAAGTCACGGATTTGAATTACAAGAACACAAACAAACGATTACAACATAAACAAAATGGATAGATAGTTAGACCTAGGTCGGTATAATCTTAAGAATCCAAGAATATGGTAATCTTGGACCCTTAACACTACACACAACGGTTAACCTAAATCCTACGTTGACACAAGAGGAACTTTTCCTCCTCTAAACACCAACGTCTCAAGCCAACATTGCAACACAAGTGACTTCCACACTTGTTGCCCTCATTTCGGTGTGGTGGCTATTCTAAGCCCTACAACTGAAGGTGTTTTATGTTCCAAGTCTTACATCAATGAACAACTAATGAGAAAAAGACCTAAAATATTCTATTTATATTCTATTACAAGACAAGGCAAAATGACAACAATGCCCTTAAATGGTGGGGTGGCCATGGAGTGCATTTGGACCCAATGAAGTGACCAAAATACCCTTAATGAAGATGAACAAATAATGACCCATTAAGTGTTGTCCAAAACTGTGAGTCCTCAAGTCTTCGATTCTGCAAGAAATTTTCCACACACGGCGTTGCTTGTGCTCAAAACGGGTCTTCCTTGCATATTCTTGTGCCCTCGGGGTGACCAAATCTTGAGCCTTTAAATGATGACCTCCAATCATGTCTTCAAAAATTAGGGTGGCCATTTGACTTGTATCACACGGGCACAGGTATCTAGTGTGTGTGTGTGTATATATATATATATATATATATATATATATATCTTAGTGATAAGGGTAAAGTTGAAAAAAAAATTGCATAGGACTCTTAATAAAAAATGTCACATTACATTTAATTCCTTTTAGAATTGAAATTGTCCTTGTTTTTTCCTCTATATTCTAAATATTTAAATGATAATTTAATGATAATTATTTTTAAAAATATGAAAAGAAGATTTTTCTATTACGGAGTATTTTAATGAAGGAAAAAAAGTTCAAATCACTTTTCTAAAGGTCTTCACACTTTTAATATATTATAGATTATTGCCTTTTTTTTTGTGGAAATTAAAATTTTTTCATTTATATTTTTGGCAAAATATTTTTAATTTGTAGAGTAAAAATTGAAGTGAGAGTCTTTTTTATTATATTATAGGAGTCCTTTTTATATCTCTTTTTATCCTAATACAAATTATGTAGGAGTTAAAAATCATATTCTTTTTTGGTTTATGAATACTCCTTCTATAAAAGAAATTATTTTGTGTGGTGATTAAATTACGTGAATAAGAGGTACGTAGGAATAGTTATTTTCTCCTCTTAATGTTTTCATTTTTTTGGTTTAATTTTTGTGCAACTCACTTTATTGCTATGTTGTCAATTGTGTATTTGGATTGATAATCAATTTCTAACAAATTCAACTCCAAATTTATGATTAGCTTAAATTATTTAACAATGAAAAATGGTTGGCTCTGTTTGAGTGATTGTCATCTATTATATTGTATTGTGTTCTTAGTTCATTTATTATATTGTATTGTGTTCTTAGTTAAAATATAATATTTGTTTTGATTTAATTGTATTTTTTTGATATCTCTATCATTATATTGTTTTATTCCAGTTTACAGGTGATAGATGAATGTCGATCGACTTTTAAAAATATTTTTGGTAAAGGTTAGTTTTTTTTTTGTTTTGTTTCCCAAGGTTTGCCCGCAGCCGGCAGCCGAGAGATTAATCCTCCGTTCCTCGATCAGCGCATTTTGTGGTAGGGAACTGGCCACAAAATTTGCTCCATTCGCTAGAGGCGGGGATCGAACCCCCGACCTCTTGCTTAAGGGACATAGTGCTGAACTACTATGTCAACTCTGGTGGTTGGTAAAGGTTAGGTTTAATAAATGAATTCTCCATCTTTACATATCAAAAGATATTGAATTTAATTATTGTATTCATGTTTATTATTTAAACAAATATCTTATTTAGTGTAACGTTTGAACTCATTAAAGTGAGATACACGCGCGAAGTGCGTACACCTAAACTAGTATATGAAAATAGGTATAGAACATATAAAAACACTCACTATAACAAAAAATTGATTGGGTGCATTTACATTTAGATTGATCTTAATATCCGTCATTGGAAGAATTATCTCGGGTTCGAACCTCATTGACTTAATTTTTTAAGTATTTTTCATTAGGGAAGCTTCTATTCTTTGTGTTCCCAAGAATGTAGATATATATGCATATAATCATAATCTAATTATAGAAAAAGATGGGATGAAGTGTTATCCTTATTCAAGTCTGAACCTGCAAGTCTTTTTTTTGAATTTTTTCGTCCCGTGTTCGATATCTGTATTAAAATTTAATTAATTGAATTTGTATTGTGCAGGTTTATTTGAGGATATTGCTCTTTATCAAAGATTTAGTTAATCTTTTATATATATATATATATATATATATATATATATATGATATACAATTCATTCGACTAGTTTGTATATTTACTTTTTTAAATTTTGATTTTTTTAAGTGAAAATTCTGACTCCGGCGCTGATCATTAAGTTGTCTCCTTACATTTAGTCAGCAATACCTATCTTTTTGCAGTTTTAGTATTACCAACATGAGTTGTACTGGATAATAAATACTTACTATATATTGCTTTCATCCTATTTTATGTGTCGTCATTTGATCGGATACAGAGTTTAAGAAATAAGGAAAGACTTGGTTATATTTACCAAATTGTCCTTTTATCAAAAAATGTGCTACTATTTTTTTTAATTAAGTGAAACCAACAAGGGTAAAAGTGAAATTGTATCTTTAAATAATTACCAAATAAGGAAAGATGACATTCTTTTTGGAACGGACTAAAAAAGAAAATGATGACACATAAAATGAGACGGAGGGAGTACATTACTGTATAGAAACTTCTTCTATCTCTGCAAATTATTAAGGGAAAAGGCTCAAATATGTCACTGAACTATCAAAAATGACTCATTTATGTCATCCATTAAAAGTTGGGCTCATTCATGCCATCGCCGTTACAAAACCGGCCCATTCATGCCATTACTTTTTAACAGATGGTTTTTAAAAACAGTCTTGCCACGTGGCAGCTTATTAGAGGGCCACGTCATTTTTTATTTATTTTTATTTTTTAAAAATAAAATAAAATTTTTGATCCATTGAAAATTAGTTTGATCTATGCAGCGGAGATGGCTTGAACTATTAAAGAACTACGATGTTGATATCTTGTACCATCCAGGGAAAGCAAATGTGGTAGTTGATGCGTTAAGTCGTAAGGCTATGATGGCGCCTATAGAAAGGCAAGGGATGGTTAAAGATCTTCACCAGTTAGCTAGTTTGGGAGTTCGCCTTCTTGAAACTCCGAATAAAGAGCTTATCGTACATAATGCTGCGGAATATTCATTAGTAGCTGAAGTGAAAGAGAAGCAATATGCAGATCCTATTTTATTACAGCTTAAGGAGAACGTTTAGAGTGGTGCGACCAAGGCATTTGAGATTACGCGAGAAGGAGTATTTCAGTGCCAAAATCGATTGTGTGTGCCGGATGTAGACGGGCTAAGAAAGAAGATTATGACAGAGGCACATTTTTCAAGGTATTCCATTCATCCAGGATCAACCAAAATGTATCAAGATTTGAAAGATATGTATTGGTGGAATGACATGAAGAAGAGCATTGCAGAATTTGTAGTTGAATGTCCAAATTGTCAAAGAGTTAAAGTTGAGCACCAAAAACCCAGAGGTTATATGCAATGCATTGATCTTCCAAACTGGAAGTGGGACATGATCAACATGGATTTCGTTATTGGTTTACCTCGTACATCCCGAAAGTTTGATTCTATATGGGTGATTGTTGATAGGCTTACCAAATCCGCACATTTCCTACTAGTTAGGACTACTTACACAGTTGAAGAGTGTGCGAAGCTGTACATTAAAGAGATAGTTCGATTACATGGAGTGCCAATCTCTATTATATCAGATCGGGGAACCCAATTTACCGCAAACTTTTGGAAGTCTTTTCAGAGGTGTTTGGGAACACAAATGAAGTTGAGTACAATTTTTCACCCTCAAACAGATGGACAAGCAGAATGTACCATCCAAACACTTGAAGATATGCTACGAGCTTGTGTAATAGATTTTAAGGGCAACTGGGATGATTATTTACCTCTTATTGAGTTTGCCTACAATAATAGCTATCATTCAAGTATCAAAATGGCACCATATGAAGCTTTATATGGAAGGAAGTGTAGATCATCAATAGGATGGTTCGAAGTGGGTGAAACTCTTTTGTTCGGACTGGATCTTGTTTATCAAGCCATAGAGAAGGTTAAAGTAATTCAACAGCGACTGAAAACAGCCCAAAGTCGACACAAGTCATATGCAGATAGTAGAAGGAGAGGGCTAGAGTTTTCTATTGGTGATTGGGTATTTTTGAAGGTATCACCAATAAAGGGGGTAATGAGATTTGGCAAGAAAGGGAAGTTGAGTCCACGTTATATATGCCCATATAAGATCACTCGAAGGTTTGGACAAGTTGCATATGAATTAGAGCTACCCCAAGAGCTCTCATCAGTACATCCGGTATTTCATGTGTCAATGCTTCGAAAGTGCATCGGAGATCCATCACATATCACTCCTACTGAGGATGTGCAAATTACGGAAGATCTTACCTATGAGGAAGTGCCTATTGCTATTCTAGATCGCCAAGTTAAGAAGATGAGAAATAAAGAGATAGCATCGGTGAAAGTACGTTGGAGAAATCGTCAAAGGGAAGATATTACATAGGAAGATGAGGAAGCAATAAAATCTAAGTACCCTCATTTGTTCAAATATGAAGAGGAAGTTCAAGAAACGGAGTTAGAACATTAACAAGTAAGTTGTTTTTATATATGCATAGTATTTATGTGATGATGTGAATGTTAATGATGGACTTGAACTTGTTTTGGTTGAATAACTACGCTAACATTCGAGGACGAATGTCCTAAAGGGGGGAGGATGTAACACCCCGTATTCAAGTACGTGTATTGGTCTTATTTATATGGAATTAATTTTTATTTTATTTTATTTATATCGGAATTTGCCCGTCGATGGTTCCATACGAAGGTTATTGAATAAGATTTCCAACGATATAAAGATTTCCAAAAACGGATAGGTTTCGGATATAATCAAGCACGTTCGAAACTATAAAACGGTGGCCGGGATATTGGGAATAGTAAATGTGCAGGAAAATTTCCTGCACACAAACTACTGAGGCCAGCCAATTTTTTGGGTCAAATTTGAACGATCATAACTCCCTTAATATAATGAAATGGGAGAGCTTCAACCTATCAAAAGAAAGATCTTTGAGTCTTCTTTCCAATGCAATTGGTTTCATCCAAATCCAACGTCTGAGTAAGGAGTTATACTCGTTTTACTTTAGCCTCTCAAAACAGATTTTTAGGGTCAACTTCAAACGATCATAACTCCTTGTACAGGACGAACTGGGTGGCCTAATTTATATGAAATGAAATCCCTTTGAATTATCTTTCCAAAAATACCAATTTCACCCAAATCCGATATCGGAGCAAAGAGTTATGGTCGATCTACTTTAGCTTATCAAAACAGTCCACCAAAGGACAGATTTGACATTATTTAAATTTTAAAGGCACTTTGGTCATTCCCTATGATATTATGGACGATAATATGTGTATATATACATGTATATGAGTTCAAAAACTCATCTTCATCATCAATCATTGAGAAAGAACAAACCCTAGCCAAATTTGACCTTTAAATTACTTTTGATTCAACCATGGAAATTTCAAAGTAATCCGATAACTGTGTTTGTCATCTCGAGAGCTTTGAATGGAACCTATTATTTGTGCAAACAGGATTGCATAATCAAGAGGTGAATTCTAAGGTATGAATATTGTTTGCCTTTGTTCTCTTCCATATGTATATGTGTGATAGAGGATTATATGTATTGGTTGTTATTGAAAGGTGATGGAAATAGGGTTATGGACTATTTTGCATGATTTGGTTGTATTGAATTGTGGAAGGTGGATATGTTAATTGGGTTATGGAAGGTGGATATGGTAATTGAGTTATGGAAGGTGGATATGGTGATATACTATTGAATTGATGATTATTTATGTCTATGACTCAATTTGGTTTAATGGATTGGTTGGAAGGATAAATGAATCCAAACTTGATATTGGAGGATGTTGTATGAATATGCATGGCATGTGAATGTAATTGGAGTATAAGAAGATTAAAGTGACACCCATTATGGTGTAATTAAGGCTTACTACTCAACCACTAGTTTGGTGAATTCAAATAATTGAATTGTGACGTTTGGTCGCTAATACTAGATTGCTATATATGTTCATTGTAGATAAGTAATCCGAAAAGACGAGAAGCCCATTTGGGACTAGTATTGAAGATTGACAGTCAGGTATGTAAAGCATACTCTATACCATATCTTTGGCATGAAAGTGAACAATTGTTCTATTAAGAAAGTTTCCAAAGTTATTCAATAACATGTGATCCATAATGATTTTGTATGATGTCCTACGTTACCAATGAACTTGTTTCCACCCTACAAGATGTCAAGACATTTCAATACTTACTTGTTTTCCAAATCTTACATGTTTATTGCACTAATGAATGTCAGAAGGTATCCGGTTACTCAAACAAGATCCATGTGCTATTAATGACTCCAAAACGTTTCATTGATATACCAATAAGTTCCTACTTCATTGTTATGGCATTGATGACTCCAAAACACTTTATTGATGTGCCAATGAGTTCTTACTTCATTGTTATTGCATTGATGGTCTATTTATATGTCTCTTATTGATGTATCATTGTTTCAAAGTATAAAAAATGTGGTGGCGACCGAAATAACAATCTCAAAGATTAATTGAACTAAGTGATGGAAGTTCTCTCTTATCGGGTGGTATCCCAGGGGCATAAGCCTAGCATGGGTCAATCCCTAGTTATGTGTTTATGGGTGGTATCCCAGGGGCATAAGCCTAGCATGGGTCGATCCCAGTTGATATGTACTGGAGGCAGCCTAATAGTCACAGTATAGTACAGTAATGATTACAAAGATGATAAGAACGAAGGTAAAGTGATTGAATAAATACAATGTACAGGTTGTCACAAGTTCTAGTAAGTGTGGTCCACTCCTATTACGATTTATTCACTTGTTTCTGATTTCTATTGAGCTCTTATATCATATGTTATTATCTACAGCTTTACATACTCAGTCCATATATCATACTGACGTCCCCCACGGGGGACCTGCATTCCATGTTGCAGGCACAGGTACCTCAGCTCATACACCGCACAAGTAGGGGCCAGGATACCCAGCTGCTTTTGGTGAGCTCCAGTTTGCTTTGGGGCTTTCCGTGTCATATCCAGTCACTTTTGGTATTGTATAGAAGTTAGTTATATGGCGGGGTGTGTCCCGACCTTAGTTAAACTCTGTGTATTGTCTAGAGGCTTTGTAGACCTAATGTACAGTTAAGGTGGTGTTTTGTTAATAGACGTGATGGCTCCAACGGCCAAGTATTGTATATACATATTTATGTGTGCTCGAGCTTATTCAGGTGATTATTTCCTTTTATATGCGACATGATGCTGTCCGAATTTCAGGTTGTCATAGAGGTATGCATGGGAAGTATAAGGTTATGAGATGGTTCTCCCGGAACTCCTCGGTTACGGGTGCCAGTCCGCCCCAATAGGATTTGAGGCGTGACAGTAAGGCTGTTTTTAAAAATCGTCTGTTAAAAAATAATGGTATGGATGAACCAGTTTTGTAACGACGATAACATAAATAAGTCATTTCTGATAGTTCAGTGGCATATTTGAGTCTTTTCCCAATTATTAATTATAGTACTGAAAATTGCTATTTTTATTGCTTTTACATACATCTTGATAACGTACACACTCTTTAATTTTGGGAGTATTATCCATTTAGATATATGTACCATACCAAATAGGGCTCATATAAGTCATAAAGGACGGTTCGATGCACTAAGCTCTCGCTATGCACGAGATTCAAAAATGACTGGATCATAACTATCTATTGTATGCAGTCTCTTATATTATATTTTCGCGAGAGGTTGTTTCTACAAATTGAACTTGTGACCTCCTGATCACATGACATCAACTTTACTAGTCATACTAAGGCCCTTTTTACCTTATATTTCTGCGAGAGGTTGTTTTTACGAATTGAACTTTCGTGATCGACAACAACTTTACCAGTTAGACCAAGGTCCTCCTTCGTTTGGAAGAGTTGACAAAGAGTTATTATCGCACAATGAATAGGTAATCATAGAATACTCACCCAAAAGACTGAGGTGTGACAAAGGTTGTGGGTTTCCCGGAGGTTGAATAAAACCTTTGGTAATTAAACATGATAACTTCTATTTTTTTTTTCTTATTTGGTGTCCGGTATTCATATTGGAGCCCGACTAATCTGAATTCTCGCCAGATAGGGCCCCATTCCGGGAGTAGCGCTCCCTATTAGGGATTTTTTCATACTTAGGGCTCAAACCCAAAACCTCCGGTTAAGCAAGGAATAATGAAAAAAATGACAAATACTCATACTAATAAATTAATAATGAATTTCGTAATCAATTATTAGTAGTCATGTGTGTTAACTAATTATCATGATTAAACAATAAAATATAGTGTACACGTGGCACTCAATTATATAGTTAGGTCGTTTTGCAATCAACTCCAATGTTGTCAATAATTAAATAAACCAATTATTGATTATTAAACTTAATACATAAGCAAAGCGGTTTTTTATTTTATTTTATTTTGGGTCTATCATGGAGTACTAATTATATTCCATGTGATCTTCAAGTCGTAGTATTTTCTATAATAAATTATTAAATCGCACATGATCTTATGGAGTATTTAATATATACCAAAAAATGTATTAAAACTCATAAGCTATTTTTTCAAAGATACTCAGAAATTATAAACTTATTTGAAATAAACTCCCTAATATAAGTAGAATGAAATTATAAAAATTATTCAAAATATCAATCAAGGCTAATGTTTACATAGGGCAATAATACATGAGCATTAGCGCTCAATAAGCGAATTATTATGAATTATCTATTTTATTATTGAACGCTCGATAAGTGATATTTTTCTTTTCTTTTTTCTTAGGGGGGGCTATTTTTCTTATAAAGTAATTCAATCAAATGTTGATAACCATAATTTCAAAGACATGAGGGCCCCAATTTGCAATTTCTTGTACTTTGAATTTCATTGATTCTAATTCGAATCTAAAGTATTTTGTTTATATTATAAAATATGGTGGGTCTTAAAATTGCCTGTTCCACAATATATTTGGAAATATTCTTAGCCATAAAATGATTGTTGCCTTTTGAATTTATGACTTTTGTCAAAGTTTATTTTGTGGTTTTGTTTCAATCCTTGCATTTTTTTCTTTTGTCATCTATTTCGAGCTTATCTTTAGTTGAAAAAATTACTAACATTAAGTTCATCTATAAAAAGTGTTAGTATCATTTTAAATTATGAAAAAACAATAAAAATTTAGATAGTTTAAAATTTAATTACAAAAAAATTCTACTGAAATCTCGATTTTGGGTCTATCGAGATGCATAATTAGCTCCCGATACAACCAATAAAGATATATTTTTTCTTTGTAAAGATACATAATTAACTCCAGATATTTTTTTTTATTGATTTTAAGTCTATCGAAATACATCATACATCCAAAGAAGATATATTTCTTTTCTTTGTCAACATATATAATTAGCTCCCAATATTTTTTTCGATTTTGAGTCTATCGAAATGCATAATATATCCAATGAATATTAAACTCCCTAGGTAGAACGAAATTATAAAAATTATTCAAAAGATCAATCAAGGCGCTCGATAAGTGAATTATTATGAATTGTCTGTTTTATTACTGAACGGTCATTTAAAAATCTTAACAGTTATTCATCGAAACAGCCTCTCGCAGAAATATAAGGTAAGGGGGACCTTAGTGTAACTAGTAAAGTTATTGCTATGTGATTAGGGGATCACGGGTTCAATTCGTGAAAATAATCCCTCGCAAAAATATAAGATAGGACCGCGTACAATAGATACTTGTGATTCAGTTATTTTCGAACCTTGCCCATAGCGAAAGCTTAGTGGATCGAACCATCCTTTTTGACTTATATGAGCCCTATTTGTTATGGTACATATATCTAAATGAATAATACTGCCCAAATTAAAGAGTATGTACGTTATGAAGATGTATGTAAAAGCAATAAAAATAGCAATATACAGTACTATAATTCATAATTTGAAGAGCTAGAAGAAGTTTCTATATAGTAATGCACACAGTAAATGATGACTAAATGTAAGGAGACAGCTTAACCATTAGCGGCCGAGTCAGAATTTTCACTTAAGAAGTAAATATACGAACTGGTCGAGGGGATTGTACATCTAATATATATATACATAAAAAATTAACTTTAATTATATATAAATAGTATAAATTTCACCAAAAAGATTTCGTTTTAACCCCTAACTCCAAATTGGCTCCGCCTCTGAATATGATCATCGAAGTGTGGTGCAATGGATGAGGCTACTTCTTACTTTAAATTTCAGATATATTTTGAATATGAAAAGAAATCTTTGATAAAGAGTAGTATCCTCAAATAAACCTGCAGAATACAAATTCTATTAATTAAATTTTAATACAAATATCGAATACGGGACGAAAAAATTCAAAAAAAAAAAAAAACTTGCAGGTTCAGACTTGAATAATGATAACACTTTTATCCCACCAACATGGGTTGTGGTGCAATGGACTGGGCTGTTTCACCCTTAACCAGAGGTCGAAGGTTCGACCCTCGGTATGGAGAAAACTCTGTTCGGAGCGCTACCCCCTGAATGGGGCCCTACCCGACAGTGGCGGATCCACCTTGTAATCAGGGGTTCATCTGAACCCCCTTTGACGGAAAATTGTACTATTTTTATATTATTTCTACATGATTAAAAATATTTTTTATGTATATATAGTAAATGTTGAACCCCTTCGACTAGTCCGTATGTTTACTTCTGAACCCCTCAATGAAAATCCTGGCTCCGCCATCGGGGTAATAGAACCCTCTTAAAGTTTGGATGTATCTCAGCAATTTTATGTGTAGTTCAGGATGAAAACAAGAGTATTTTCCCATAATATTTTAAATAGAAAAAAAGCATCTTTCGAAATTTCCATATGTAAATACTTGCTACAAATTAATAGAACCCTCAAAAGCCTGTTAAAGTTTGCATGAGAGGGAAAGGAAAGGAAAAGTTCACTTTTTTCCTTTAACTTTGTTAAGTGGATTTAAAAAAATAATAATTTATTTTAGACAAAGAATGTTCTTTTTGGATTTGCTTTTAAAAATATTATGTGTCCAAATTACACGAAATAAAGGCTATTGGAACATTAAAAGAATCTGAACTTTCCTATAGTATATCTTTTTGTCCAAATTAAATTGCATGCATGCTATATTAATCACCTTTTTAAAAAGAAAAAAAGATAATATTAGTTGTAAAGAATATGTTGTACTCTTTCTCTCACAAAATAGTTGTCACATTTTATTTTTCAAAAATTAATTTAATAAATTTTAGAAGCTAATTAAACAGTTTTAAATTAAAATTTTGATATTCAAATCTATATATATACAAAGCTCATATTAATCAGATTAAAAATATATATATATATTAAAATATTTATTAATATATATATAGTTTGACTCTTAAAAAGTAAAACGTGATAAGTATTTTGAAACGGAAGAATGTACAATTTGTATTTTGTATACACTACGTCATCGCCAACACTGATCTGGGAATTTTTCATTAGGGAAGCTTCTAATATTTGTGTTCCCAAGAATAATGTGTATATATATATATATATATATATATATATGCATATAATCATAATCTAATTATTAGAAAAAGATGGGATGAAAGTGTTTTTTGTTTTCGTGTCCGATATTCGAATTGGAGCTCGATTAATTCGGATTTGCGTCGGGTAGCAGTGCCGGAGCCAGAATTTTCATTGAGAGGGGTCAGAAGTAAACACACGGACTAGTCGAAGGGGGTTCAACATCTACTATATATACATAAAAATATTTTTGACTGTGTAAAAATAGTATAATTTTTCGTCGAAGGAGGCAACCCCCTGATTACAAGGTGGATCCACCACTGATTACCTCTGGACTAATTAAAACCCTATTTTTGACAATCTTAGTACCTACATAGCACATACGTGGTACATTAGTGAATCAACACACGGAAGGTCCACGTATGTGCCACATAGGCACTAAGATTGTAAAAAATACTGTTTTAATTAGTTCAGGGGATAATAAGACCCTCCTAAAATTCGAATATATCTCGACAATTTCGTGTATAGTTTAGGATGAAAACAGTGCATTTTCTCACATATTATTGATGTTAATCTACCCAATGATAGAATAAAAAGTTTTGAAGTTAAGTTTTATGCATGTGTGTAAAAAATATTTTACACTAATAGGCCAGGTAAACTTGACTGCAATTGCAGGTTACTCAGTTTTACTTTTTTCAATTTTTATGTCAAATATTTAATAATCTGCAATAGCAAGTTAAATTTATCTAATAATGTAGAATATTTTATACACTGACAATTCACAAAACTTAAATTCTAAGAAGTTTTATAACAGACTATATGCAACAAACTATCACTAAAAATATTGAAATCAACGACGAATAACTTTTGTGATTTGCCCGCAAGCCCATGGTTGAGTTGGTTGAGATATGGGTCTCGATCTCATGCGGGAGACTTGAGATCGAATTTAACTTTTATTTTTCACTCAGTCATAATCGAGCTCATCATATGGGGCTTACCTAGTGTGGTTTACATCTTCTGTGTGGCTTGCGAGTTATTGCACACTGAGCAGGTTACTATAGAGTGTTCACCCGAAAGACATAAATTGTGACAGAGGTTGTGGGTTTCCATCGAGATTTAAAAAAAAAAAAAAAAAACTTGTGTGATTAAACTTGCGGGATATTTGACAAATACAGAAATACTCATACTAATAACTTAATAATGAATTTCATAATCAATAATTAGTATGATTATTAAATCATACTAATTAAATCGCACATGATTTTATGGAGTGTTTAATATATACCAAAAAATGTATTAAAACATATCAGCTATTTTTTCAAAGATATTCAGAAATTATAAAGTTAAAATTCTAATTTTGTATTTGAATACTAAACTCCCTAAGTAGAATGAAATTATAAAAATTATTCAAAAGATCAATCAAGTCTAATGTTTATATAGGGGTAATACACGAGCATTAACGCTCGATAAGTGGATTATTACGAACTATTTTTTTTATTATTGAACGGTCATTTAAAAATCTTAGCAAACGCTTGGATATTTTACGTTTTATTTTTCTTTTCTTTTACTTTTTTGTGGTTAAATTTTTTTAAAAATGAAAATAGGGGCCCCTATTTTTCTTATCAAGTAATTCAATCAAATGTTGATAACCATAATTTCAAAGACATGAGGGCCCCAATTTGCAATTTTTTGTGCTTTGAATTTGTTGATTCTAATTCGAATCTAAAGTATTTTGTTTATATTATAAAATGTGGTGGGTCTTAAAATTGCCTGTTCCACAATATATTTGGAAATAATCTTAGCCATCAAATGATTGTGTGTTCTTTATTCACCTTTTGAATTTATCAAAGTTAGTTTTGTGGTTTTGTTTCAATCTTTAATTTGCATTCTTCCTTTTGGACCTTATCTTTTTTGTTGAAAACTAACATCTTCATCTATAAGAAGTATTAATATCGTATTAAATTATGAAAAAAACACATAAATTTTGACAGTTTGGAGTTTATACAAAAAAAAAAAAAACACTAAAATTTTGGATCTGTCAAGATACATAATTGACTTCCGATATATTTTTTTAAATTTTGGATATTTCAAGATACATAATTAGCTCCCGATACATCCAACAAAAATCCATAATTAATTGAAATTCTTATAATTACTTTATAAGGGTGGAAGTTTGTATAAATATGACAAGTTAAGGTGTATGTTTTTGTTATTTTTTCTTAAATTATTTATTAATCTTTTATTTAATATATGGGTTTAGGGAAATAAATATTCTTTTGTACATACAATGGGGAGGGATTTAGTAGAGGTGATATTTCGATCGTGAAAATCCAAAAATTCATTCATCTTTAAATAATTCCTACTATAATAATTTTAGTTTTTTTAAAAATAATTTTTATGACTAAACAGTCTTTAGACGCGTCATCTCACAATAATTATATAATAAAATTGGATTTTTCCTTTTTTTTTTCTCAATTATAAAAATATAACTTTCCTTTTCCAATCAAACAACCTTGTGAAGCTATTGAAAGGTACATACTTTGAAAAAATAATCAAAGATATATAATAAGGTTTATTGCTAGTATTATGTACAAAAGAAGTATGTCAATAACCTAATTTCTTTGTCTTTTTCCTCGTACCAATTTATTTTATTTTATTTATACTTCATCTAGCTAGTACTAAACTAAAATAATGATTCAACACGTCAAGTTCATTTGAATTTAAAATAATTTTCTTAAGTTAATAAAAAAATAAAAAGAGAAATATCTAGAACCTTTTTCACACATTAATTATAATATATAATATATAATAATAATAATAATAATAATAATAATAATAATAATAATAATAATAATAATAATAATAATAATAATAATATTAAAATATGAAAAACAATCAATTTGAGGTCCATACTTGTCCTTTGGCTAATGGAATAGTCACCAATAGGCCAACAAGTGTGTGATTGTTGGAGATGCCACTTTGCTTCTATGATAATGAGGTGTACTTCTGTCGAGGATCTATTGAAAATAATTTTTCTATTTTGAAAATAATTTTTTAATTTCAAAAATAGAAAGACGAGGTCGGGATGTGTACAATATCTTTTTGAAGATAATATTTGTGGAAACCTACTGAATAAATTATTATTGTTATTGTCATTGCGACATAGTATTTACATTAAATTCATCAATTTATCTTCTGCGGTTACTCTATCGGTCCTAAAATACTTGTCATTTTTCATTATTTATGAGTCTGGAGAAGGTAAAGTGCACACAGACCTTATCACTATTTCGATAAGGTTATTTTCCATTATTAAAGTTTCAAATTACATAAATTTTGTTCAATATATTGAGATATAGTTGTTAAAATTTGATATAAGAAGATTAAAAGACAAAAGAAATACTTGCGTATATAGTGAAGTGGATCCAAGTAAAGGGGCGTAGACCTGCTGATGCAAATTCAACTAATTTGTAACGACATTTGTCATCTTGCCACGTCACTATTTTCTAATTAAAAACCATCGTTCGATAAACTAAAATTTTCATTACGTACGAAATTCGAAAAAGAATCAAATCATCATAGTCTATTATATGCATGAGGTTGCACTAGTTATCTAAGATTGCTCCATGAATGAATCTCATCGAAAGTGTTTGATGCTTTAAGAAATAATTGAGTCCTATCTTTAGAGATGAAATCAAACATTCTCGACACGTATTTTCCATCGAAGTTCTATTACTTTAAAATACATCGGATTGTTTCTTTGTTCTATACATCATGATTGGACGGACTTTCTCAGAGATATTTATTATGAAATGGATGACAGGACCATTGACAAACCTGTTCGCCTTATATTTTTATGAGAAATTATTTTCATCCTGAATCCGTGTCCCCTCGAAATCAATCACTAATCAATCTACTCTTCTTGCCTAAACATATTTTTAATAAAAAACTTAAATGAGCTTATATTAAATAATAAAGTTTTTGAATTATGATTTGAAAGTTACACCATGCATGAAAGCTCTTGGATATGCCAAAAGGTCCAATAGAGCCAAGCATCGTGATTCATGATTAAATGTTTAATATTACTAATTAGTAATATTGATTTGACATAAATAAGTTAATTTATACTAAGCATTGCTATATTTTCTTTTAGGTAAATGCACAAAATAAAATTACAAATTATATATATATATATATATATATATATATATATATATATATATATATATACATGATTAGAATTCTTTGGTTCTTACTAGTTATACTCAGTCTTAAATTATTTGGCATAATTGATATTTCAAAATCAACCAAAATTTTTCTTTGGAAGATTTCTTTTATGTGCCTTGAGCATTTTATGGTACATTTTATGCAATTTTTAAATATATAAATTTTATTTTAAAAATCGTAAAACTTCTATGTTCAAATTCACGTATGATCAAAATTTAAAAGCTTAAATCTCAATTTCAAGCGTGTCACATAAATTAAAAAAGGAGGAATGCTATTTTATAAATATATTAACATATACAAAGTCATAAGTAAATAAATACATATACGAAAGAATAAAGTTTTTTATGAAAGATTAATATGATTTATCATAAACAACTTATTTATTAAGGTAATTAAAGATAAATTAGACAAAAATAATAAGAGAACACTTGTGTGTACAGTGCATATACCTAATCAATACGTATATGCCACATTATGTCGTTTGCACATAATATTTAATTTTTTTTTTCGAGTTTAATTAAAAAGAAAATCTATAAAGCGTATTGGATTTAGATTCATTTAAAGTATATAGATTTAAATATTTTGTCTTTTTAAATTAGTAATATATATGTATTTAATAAGTATTTTAATTGAGATAAATACATTTTTTCAACTAAAGTTATTTCAAATCAAAGATCAATGTTTTAGTTTCGTCCATGCCTACTAGAAGTAGAAGATGTTATAAGTAGAGTCTAGAGAAAATAAACATATATATTTTATTATTATTTTATAAAAATAAAAAAACTGATTTTGAGAAACCTCCGCTAACATAAACATATCAAGAATTTAATATGTAAAATAAATACAATAACAAAACTATTTTGTTTCACCTTTCAATATAGGAGAGTAAAGTATAAGTAATTTATGTTGCTCAAAACAAAATATATATTACTAAAATCAAAGAAAAGAAATAGTCAAAGAGCAACAAAAATAATATCAATAAAACAACTACACATATTCAACTACTTAATAAACTTTTATACAAATCCAAACCTTGCTATTTCCTTATCTAAATTTATTTTCTCGATAAGTTTCAAGCGAGAAATGTCCTTATCTAATCTATAAATAAAATTAAATAAAACTCCTTCTATTTAAGTACTTTCTAAAATTTAAAAAAAAAAAAGGAGATATTTTTCTTTCCCTTTTTTTTCTTATTAATAATATTTAGTTTCAACTTTTCATGTGACATGTTTGAGACTACAAAATTAAATAATATTTTAATATATTTAATATAACTTTATTTTAAGAACACAAACTTAAACTTAATCAAAAGAAATAATTCATTTTAAAACAAAGAAAATAGTAAAATAATAAAAAACAATTTCACAACACTCGACGACTTATTAAATATTTATACTAATTCCAATTTTTAAATTTTTCTATCTAAAATCATATCTTCGATAAGCTACAAATATACTATCTCACTGTCCAATTAAAATAAATTACTTCCATTATTTCAATTTTTGTGACACATTTTACTTTTTTAAAATTTAAATTTAATCATAAAATCTTTAATATTTTCAAAATAAAATTTATATATTTAAAAATTATATAAAAAAATATTATAAATCATAATAATTAATAATTTAAAATATATCTAAAGAAAATAACAGTTAAAAGATAGATATATTTGAATATCAAAAGTAATGAACTTGCAATGGATGAGGTTGCTTCTTACTTAATAAATTTTAGAATTAATCGAACTTCAATGCGGTACGAATTAAAAAACAAAAAACTCAAGCAGTGGGCGTTAAATAACCACCTTTCCGATTTTCCATATTACATTTTCTTCTTCTTCTTCACTCTCTGTCTCTCCCAAAACACACGTACGACAGATTGATGGAGATTAATAAATAAATATCATATAAAATATATATATATATATATATGTATATATAATACATACATAACGAATTTTCATTGCCAAAAAAAAGTGAAGATTTGTTTGTCTCTATCTAATGGCGTTAAGAACGAGGTTAATCACTCGAACACTCAGCAGTTTAACCCGTAAATCCAATCGGGTCGACCCGGTATATCCATTTTCAACGGCGGCTGCTGCTGCTGTGTCACCGGTGGAAGAGTTTCCGTCGTCGCCGAGTCCGTCGGCGGCGGCGCTGTTTGGATTAGTGAAAGAGTATGAAGAATATAGAAGGAGTTTGTACGGTGGGTTAACACATAAGGCTTTACTTGTTGATGCTGTTGGTACTCTTGTTATTCCTTCTCAACCTATGGCTCAGGTTTGTTCTCATTTATTTGAGATTTTTTTGATAAATTTTGATGTCCATTTCTAGTTTTTAGCCATTTTTTTTTGAATTTTTTTGATCTGTGTGGAAGATTTAGTGTCACAGAAATGCAAGGTAAGACTGCGTGGAATAGACAGTATTCTTGTGGTGTGCTTACAGGGAGTAATTGGTACAGTTGCTGTCTCGTGATCAGGAGGTCACGGATCCAAACCTTGGAAATAGCCTCTAGTAAAAATGCAATTGAAAATAGCTCCTTGCAGAAATGTAAAGTGATTTGCAGATCCTTGTGATTGGGTCCTTCCTCGGACCCTGTGCGCAGTGGCGGAGCCAGGATTTTCGCTAAGGGTAATATAAAAACTAATCGAAGGGGTTCAACATATAATATGTATACATAAAAAATGATTTTAACTATGTATATATAACATAATTTTCTGCCGAAGAGTGTGCCTGTGCATAGCGGGAGCTTAGCGCACCAGGCTGTTTTTTTTTTTCTTTTTGTGCTGTACTTTTTTATGTTGTTTGGACTCTTTGAAAATGATTTTGGTTTGCATGTTGGATTCTGTAACATTAGTGTATTATTGGAGGATATGATATAGGTGCGGCAACATAATTGGAGAGTTTGAGCTACATAGTTTTTGATCATATGTTGAAGCTCTGCATTTTCTTTAGTATTATGTTTGAGCTACATAGGTATGTTATTATTGTTGTACTCTAAGTTATGCGTACTCTTCTTTTTTGATGCCGCACCCGTGTTGGATTCGCCAAAATTAGTGTAATTTTGTCCGACACGCACCCATTGATTTGACGAGTCCGAGCAACATAGGTTGTACTTATAAAAATTAGTACAAGTCACAAGAATCAACAATTCAAAAAACTTTAAAAATTATATGAAAAAGTTACAGTCGAAGAAAGAAAATTGGGATGGAAGGAGTACTTTTTTTCCCTGTTTTCATGGTTTGTGGTTTTTATTCATTAGGAGACTTTATATCAAATGTCTGGTCTAAGTGAAGAAAATTTCTTTCCGCGTTTAGTATTTCAATTTATTACTATTATGCTTCTGATTGAAATTTTGTTAAATTTATAATTTTTCTGGATCTACTAATGTTTAAAATTAGGAAACTACAAATGCTACTACGCAATTTGTTTCTGCTTGTAGTATATTGTATTTATTTTTTCTGCTCTGATGAAAAATTTGTCAAAGAAATGATTTTTTTTCTGGATCTACTGGTTGAAGAACCAGAAAAGCTAGTGACTATTAAATTTCCTTTTTTGCTTGTATGAAAAATTTATTGTAGTACCCCTGTCTTAATTTATGTGGCACTATTTGACTATGCACGAACTTTATGAAAGAAAGAATTTTGAAACTTGCCGTATAAAACAAGTCTTACACATTTGTACGACTGTAAATCATCTCATTAAGGGAAAATGAGAATTTTGAAGTTTAAGTTGTTTCTAAATATAGAAAAGTAACGTTCTTTTGGGACAAACTAAAAGTAAAGTGTGTCAGATAAATTGGAACAGAACAAAGGGAGTAATATTTTTTGCTTGATCCACTGTTTACGGCTTACACACCGTCTCATTCTGCAACATTGTGTTCCGATAATTTGATTAATTTTTAAATATTTTGGTGGTTCTGTGTCTATGTGTGTACACATATATTTTACGTTATCCTATCTCATTCAGTATGGGCAAAGAAACTATTATTATATCATTGTCTTTCAGCCTCATTTCCTAATTTTTTCCCCTTACATGTTGGTTTTATGGACTTATCTGTGTTTATTCTGCTTGTCCCTTTATATTCTGTTTGTTCTTGCCACAATATTTTAACCATATTGGATTTTGTAGATTTACAGGCAAATTGGTGAGAAGTACGGGGTGGAGTATTCTGAAGACGAGATATTGAAACGATACAGATGGGCTTACGAGCAACCTTGGGGTAGATCTAGGCTAAGGTATCTTGTTTTGAACCGCTTATTATCTTACCTTTTGGTTGTCATTTGAATCTGTAGTAACTTGTTTCCTTGTTGATATTTCGTTTCGTAATCTTTCGGAAAGAACATCAGTCACTGCTAATCATATTCTTCCTAAATTCATTTCTGTTTAGCATTCGTTCCTATGAGATATGTTTTTTGTTGAAATTTTCTAGCTTAAGGATGGAGAAATTGCCAAATTTGCTGGTAATATGCCATCTGATTTTACTGTTTACCAACAAGCTGTAGTAATTGAAAGTGCGAACAAGGAAATGCTGTTCTTGCCTTCTTTATCCGTTCTATTTACTCTGCGTTGAAATGGATAATCAATCAAAGACTAAGTTGAGAATTGATTTACCCGTTCAAAAAACTTCTGTGCAAGTAGAAGTTTCTCCGATTCTTAGGTTGGTTAGAAATATTGGTGCTACCTAGCGTACAAACACAACAACAACATCACCTGGTGCTACCTAGCGTATTCAAGGGATTTATATTTTGATGTGTCTAGTGTGCTTGTCTAATTGTGGTTAACAAACACGAATACCATTGTTTTATAAAAGTGAAATGCAAGTATTCGTAACTCTTAAAATCTCAAAAACCCGTCTTGGTTAGTCACAAGCATCTGGTTATGTTACTTGAACTTCTGTAACAGCTATTCCCTTCTAACCTAAGTTGCTCGGACTCTCCAAATATGTTGCTGCACCCGTGTTAGATCCTGCAAAAATGCACCACTTCTGACACGCACGCAATGACATTTTTGAAGAGTCCGAGCAACATAGCTTCAAAAATGTTACGGTTGATTAAATTTATTGGTTTGACATCACAGGGGCAGCCAAATGCTTCTATGCACATCAAAGACCATATTCTTTTCACATCTCGTGACCGAATATTGATCTGTACATATTTTGAGATCATTTACGTTATTGTTATACTTTGTTAAATTTCTCTGGTCTTCATATTGCAGATATGTTAACGACGGAAGACCATTTTGGCAACATATAGTTAGTTCTTCGACTGGCTGTTCCGACTCTCAGTACTTTGAGGAGCTGTATAACTATTATACTACTGAAAAGGTTCTCTCACTTTGAATTACCATCTTTTTGACAGCAAATTGGTTTATTGTTCGAGTTGACAACAGAACATCTCCACTAATAAGAACTGCTCAATGATTTTACTTTCGTTTGTCATTGTTCAATAGGCTTGGCATCTTTGTGATCCAGATGCTGAGAAGGTATTCCAGGCCCTTAGAGCGGCAGGAGTGAAGTTGGCTGTAGTGTCGAATTTTGACACCCGATTGAGACCAGTTTTGCGGGCTCTGAACTGTGATCACTGGTTTGATGCCGTAGCAGTTTCAGCTGAGGTTATACGTTTGTCGTTTTTCCTTTTGCTTCCCTTTCATCCTTGCTGATCCAATAGCTGATATTCTTTTTTGTCTTTAAACAGGTAGAAGCAGAGAAGCCTAATCCAACAATATTCTTAAAAGCTTGTGAGTTACTAGGAGTAAATGCAGACGATGCTGTTCATGTAGGCGATGATCGTAGAAATGACATTTGGGGTGCTAGAGATGCAGGTTGTGATGCCTGGCTGTGGGGAAGCGACGTTACCTCCTTCAAAGAGGTATTTTTACTATAACTTGCTTTATTTGGTTAACTTACTGAACAAAACTTCTAAAACAAAGAATCTGCTTGCGTAAATTTGATTTAAATTTCCGGGACACACTTTTATGACGCGCAAGAAGTTCCCAATACCTTTCTACTTGCACTATTGTGATCTCTCTCCGGTTAGATTTGTAGTTGGCATGCCTCCTGATGTTTGTCACGTTTTCTACCTCATCTTGGTACAACCAAATGCATTGTTCGCGATTCACTAGAATGTTTTTCATTACTAGTTGCACTGACTTCTTAGCTTCGGCTGAAACTGTCGTGTGACCTGATGTTTGTCTCGTGCAGGTTGCTCAGAGAATAGGCGTTGAGGTCTGAAGGGGTAATATTCGTAGATGCTTTCGTTGTGTAAAAAGCCGCGTCTTGTGTAGAAATCTCCTCACAATCGTATGTATGTAAATATTCAGCTTTTGTAATCAGTATGAGAGATAACGCACAAAGGCCTTTGTTAGTTGCAGTGTGAATAAACAGGCTGTACAACTTTGGTTTCTCAATGCCATAATGTTTGTAGCCTCTTTTGTATGTTGGGAGTAAGCTGTTGTATGTCCAAACATTTACAAACTTAATACTATATAAAAAAAAGGACAGTTCGGTGCACTAAAGCTCCTGCTATGCGCAGGGTCCGGGAAAGGCCCCACCACAAGGGTGTATTGTACGCCATCTTACCTTGCATTTCTGCAAGAGGCTGTTTCCAAAGACTTTGGAATTATTTTTCAAAAGTAGTTTGCAAAATAAAAGAGAAAACAAAATTCATAAAAATTGCCAACTTTGCCCCTTTCTACTCATTTTCTTCCTCTTCATCAACATAGGCCTCTTCATGTTCTTTCTTCTTCATATGAAGAAAATCAATCAATCCTTTTAGTGCAATGTCAACTTCATCATCCTTCATCAGTTGCTCTGCTACCTCAGCCGGCGTCATGGCATTCGTTTCGATTAAACTCTCAATTTCTTCAAAATGTTGATGTTCTATAACCCCAAGGTAATTGGAAGCAAGAAGCCTAAAGCCAGAAGGTGTACAATATGACATGTGAATGTGCATGTCCATTCGTCCTGGTCGTAGCAATGCAGGGTCAAGCTTTTCTATGTGATTTGTGGTGAAAATTATGATTCTTTCGTCTCCACAACTCGACCATAATCCATCGATGAAGTTCAACAAACCGGACAATGTCACCTGTAACAATAAAAGAGAGAGAGACAACGAAAACATGTGGACGTTTATATTGTTGCATTTGTCTTGGAAGCGAAGAAAGTCTCACATTGGTAACAAAAGAAAAAAGTTCTAATGTTATTTCACGAGGCAATCTACGTTGATGTAACAACAGTGGAGGACTGCGACAATGGCAGATCGCTTGATAAGTCTGCATGTGAGTCTTGGTGATAGGTTGGCCCGTCATCTTAGTGACGAGTCATGTTGAACTAGGTTGGAGGGCCTTGTCAATCTTCCATGACGAACTATGTGATGAGTCCGAGGGAAATATTTATTGGTGCACTATAAAGCTCCCTCTATGCGTAGGGTCCAGGGAAGGGCCCCGACCAGAAGGATCTATTGTACGGCAGTCTTACCTTACATTACTGCAAGAGGGTTGGATCCATGACCCCCTGGTCACATGAAAACAACTTTACCAGTTACTCCAAGGCTCCCATTCAAGTCCTTTATTGGTGGTCGAGGAAAACAATGTGAACTTGATTCGAAGGAAATTGTATCATATCATGCTACGAGTATCCTTGGATATTATACTAAACTAGAAAACGTAAATAGAAGTGTGAAAATGATAACGCTGCTAACCTTGCTTCCTTCCTCATGAGATTCATTCGAAGGATCAGCTACTCGACTAGACAACTTCTCTTGCAAATCAATGGTGGCATCAATATCCTCGATCACCAGAATGGACCTATTGGCGGTTGCCACCAGCAACCGCCTTAGGTCTGTGTTCTTCTTCACCTCTGTCAACTCCAAATCATATACATCAAAGTTCAAGTAATTCGCCACTGCAGCAATCAAACTCAATTTCCCTGTCCCCGGAGGACCATACAACAAATACCCTCGTTTCCACGCTTTCCCAACTCTCCTATAATAATCTTTCCTCTGCACAAATCTGTCCAAATCCTTCGCGATCATATCTTTTTGCTCCGAGTCCATTGCTAATGTCTCAAATGTCGCGGGGTGATCAAGATTCACCGGTGTCCACACTGCACTAAGGTCATGCATATTCTCATAATCCATAGTGTGGATTTTGAGTGTCCTGGTTTCAAGTTTTAGCAACTTCGCCTCGTTGATAATGTAAGCCAAGTAACATTCAAGGACTAACTCCTTGTGTTTTCGATGAAATGTGAGCTCGTAGGATCTAACCTCGGATCTCAGAGTTGAGTTCATGTCACGCGGATTGTAGAAATACTCTCTTGATGTTCCAACTTGTTTGCATATCCAAATCCACTTGAATTTTTCACCCTTGTAAACATCAACTACTTCCTCATTTCGTTCCATGCTCGTGTTGAAACTCTTCTCCTTCTCAGGTTTGCTTACTTTGAAGCGACGCGTGTCGGGAGAGAGCTTCGAGCCTAGGTAAATCTGCGCAGACTCGTACACTTCATTGCTCACCATACCATCAAACTCATCGATCACCATGGTCATTTGATTCGAGAACTTGATAAGAACACTTCTAAGGCCTAAAAAGATATAATCTTGAACTTCTTGTGGGAGATTATGTGCCAACATGGCCATTGCAGCAGCTGAGCCAACTGCTGATATGACAGTTTTAGCAATTGATATATTTGATTCACCAGAAGAAGACATGATGATGTTTTGAGAATTTGTGATTATGGGGTTAGTTAGTAGGAAGTTGATCAAGATTATATACATAATTGGTTTGATTATAGAATCTTGAAATGCAGTTAGTTGAGGATTGAAACTATGCTTTTCCTTTGAGACAGGTAATTAAGAACATGCTAATTAATGAAATGTTGAAGGAAAGAAGATTGTAAAGCCACAAAAGGATTAGAAAACTATTAAAGTTGATTCTAATGGTGTTTTGTTTATTGTAAGTCCATGTTATTGGAGCTTCCATGTAACTTCTTAAGGTGGAAATGCTTTATAATAGTTAATATATGATACAATTATATCTGTCTTTATAATTAAATGTAGCATGAGATACGATTTCTTTTAACATCTAAAATTATCAAAAAGTATTGAGCACTCCCCATGTGGCGCGAGGCTAATAAGGGTGGGTCAAGCAGGACTGACAAACTTTTAGGCTGACAAGCTTCTAAAGATGAGGTGCACATAATACTTTAAGTGAATCTCACATCTGAATGAAAGAGGAAAGTGAACTAAGCATAGCTCAAATATTTACATGGTATGTGCGCTTTTGGGCTCAATGTGCGTTTGCCTGGATCCAAGACGGACAAATACGTGCCATGAACTTCGGTTATGACGCACTTTTGGGCTCATTGTGTGTTTGCCTGGATCCAAGACGGACAAATACGTGCCATGAACTTGGGTTATGACCCGCTTTGGGGCTCAATGTGCATTTGCCTGGACCCAAGACGGACAAATACGTGCCATGAACTTGGGTTATGACGTGCTTTTGGGCTCAATGTGTGTTTGCCTAGACCCAAGACGGACAATACGTACCATGAACTTGGGTTATGACATTACAAGTTAAGACTTTAAGACAGTAATACCCAGCAAAGAACTTGATATAATCATATATCTTCTCTTTTCTTCATGATTCATGTGTCCAACCTCATGGAAAAAACATTAAGACAACAAAAAATTAGTACAACATAGGTTGGCATATACTATGTAGGAGTAGAAGAAGAAAAAAAGGACAAAAAAAAATTGCATTAAAGAAAATTTCCTATTTCAACATCGACAAGTGAGGCTTGCTCAACTGGTCGAGCACCTGAACAAAAAAAAATATTGCTATATTCAAGATCCATATTCATAAAGGTATCTTTCCGCGATCGCAGCATGCGTAGCTGCACCAATAGGCAATACATCTTCATCAATCATGAAATGTGGTGAATGTCCAGTATGAATTGACCCTAATGTCTCATTCCTTATACCTATATAGAAAAATGCAGCAGGAATCACTTCAGAGTAGAATGAAAAATCTTCTGCTCCCATCATTGGCGGAACGACCTTAAAATTGGTCGTTCCGACTAAATCACGAGCCACCTTCTTTACGTGCTCGTACATTCTCTCATCGTTCACTGTCGGAGGGTAGATCGTGTCATTGTCTTCGAAAAAATCTACTGTTGCAGTGCATCTGTATACACTAGCTTGTTCTGTGAATACCTGTTGTTAAAAATAGTTTAAGTGTGGATTATTACAATGTACTCTTTTGCTTCCTTATTAATCCGTTTAAAAAAGAATGACATATTTTCTAGCCGCCACCGAAATCCGTGTATTTTCTCAAAAAAAGAAAAAAAATATTCTTTTTTGAAACTGATTAAAAAAGAAAGTTCGACAAACAAATTTAACTACAGGAGTACTTTGAAAGTTGAAACCTACACTAGTTGCAAAATTGAGGGAGTTGATTGCTTATATAATCAACTCAAGTTTAGGAAATTGTTCATTTTTTTAAATTTTTTAATAGAAAAGTCACTCAATTATTGACAACAATACAGTATAACCAGTCACTTTCTTTGTTTTATAACAGAAAAAGTGACTCAAATTATTACTATAGTGAAATAGAATGTTTGAAAATATTGGATTCCAATAATTGAGTGACTATTAAACTATTTTTCAATAGCTAAGTGACCATATACTAAAAGATTTTAGTATGCACGTTTTTCTTATATATGTTGTCTTTTTCTACTGTTTTGGATATGGGATATTTATTTTTTCCAATTAATTACAAAATTGGTGAAAGGACTTTCCTCCTTACATATATAAATATATATGGTGTAACATAGGGTTGTCGTGCAGTGGATAGGCTGATTCACCCTTAACCAGCGGTCGAGGGTTCGACCCTGAGTATGGAGAAAATTCTGTTGGGAGCGGTGCACCTTAATAGGTCCTGCAACGCGCAATTCGAATTAGTCGGGGCTCCAATGCGGGCACAGGACGGAAAACAAAAAAAAAAAAATATGGTTTAACATGCATATCTAGAAGTGATGATTTTCTCTTTGCTTATTTTAAAAGCTTTAAGCCTAATCAACTAGGGAAGGGGAGCCTTGAAATAACTGATAAAGTGCAGGGTAAGACTACGTCCAATACACCCTTGTGATAAAGCCCTTCTCCAAATCTTGCACATAGCGGGAACTTTAGTGCACGAACTATTTTTTTTTTTTTTAAAGCCTAATCACCAGGGGATCATACCATGTGATGTGTAATTCTTCAATCAAATCTTGGCATTTTCTTTTTGTGGACATTACCAACATTGGGTCCCTATGATATTTGGCCAAAATAGGGTTATCTTGCTAGATTTAGGATAAGTGCTGACTGGGTAGATATAAATGGTATCGTAGATAGCGAATTATAATTATCGAGATCAAATTTTTGATAACTGATTAATGAAGGGAATTGCTTATACTTTCTTTTGAATAGTTCTACATGTGTAAGGTGTTATTATAGTATAATCTAGTTGATTTTGAAAAGGCAAAGTTATATTATTATATGAGTATATGCAAGTTAAAGTCGAATAAACTATCATTACCTATTTATCATAATATAAATATCAAAATTGAACTTAAGAATACCGAATTAATTTATATGAGATTATATATATATTTTTTTTTTTTGCCTTTTCAAGACCATATATCTAACCATGCCCACTTTAAATATAAATAAGAAAAATAATTGTTGTTGAAGTAAAGTAACATAATGATATGATTTTCTTTAAATGTCAGTTAATATTAACTCCACGAGGATTCTATTACCTTCTGAACTAAATTTTAATATATTTTTATTAATCTTTTTAGCTTACGTGACATCTTTGACATGAATGTCATTTTATGTAATAAAGTGTCACATCAGCATAAAAGGGTGAAAAAAAATATGCTAAAATAATTGAGGTGAGGAGTAATAGGATCTCTGTGAAGTTAAAATATGTCATAGAGACTTTGACCATAATTCGAAAAAACTGAATGCTTATCTCATAATATAATAGTACTAATGTTTACTAACCTCTCTTATCCTTTTAAGAAGCTGATAAAAATTGGTTCTTGAGAAAGCCCTGAAAGTGCCACTGAGTGTAACTGTTTCTGGTATCACATCAAGACTATCTCCACCATTGAAAGATGTTACTGACACCACCTATAATTAAATTACAAAAAAAAGAACTCAAATTATCAATGTATTTTAATCTGTTATAAATAGTAACTTACTTTATAATTCAAGTCAGGTGTTATAATTGTCATGAACGATTATTTGTAGTTTTCTTTTAAGTGATGTAATAAGCGAAAATTATTTTTTTATGTGGTAAGTGAAAGAGGGCTACATTTGAAAGTAAAACTTGAGGAGATTACAAATTCAAATCCTGAAAATGACCTCACGTAGAAATACATTCTTCTGAGTTCCTCAAGTTAGAAAATTAATTGGAAACCTCACTTTTGAGGGAAAAAAAAAAAAGATGGAACTTTTTAGTATAAAGACAACAAATTAAATTTATAGATAAATGAAATCTTGATGTCATCCACGTTCTTCTGGAATGATTATGATTTTTTCACCTTTAATTAAAAATTTCAGAGTCATTGATAGAGACACATGCAAATACGGACTGATTAGAGCTCTAAGTTAGGCATACCGAACAGCAGATGAAGTGAAAATTCTAACTTTGTCATCGATAGAGACGTAATGCAAATACGAATTAATTAAAGTTCTAATATAGATATCGAACACCAAATAAAACTCGTTAATGAAAATTCTAACTCTGTCATCGATAGAAACACATGCAAATACGGATTGATTAGAGCTCTAAGATAGATACCGAACACCAAATGAAGTGAAAATTCTGACTCTATCACTCATAGAGACGCAACGTAAATTCGAATTAATTAAACCTCTAATATAGATATCGAACACCAGAGGAAAAACACCTCGAGGATAGCTAGTTGCAAATATAATACTTACCTGAGAGTCCAATGGATCAGATTCACGAGATACAATGCTTTGCAAGCTGATAACAGCAGCAGAAGCAGCTAGTAGAGTGTCAATTGAGTGGTGGGGACTGCTAGCTTGACCTGTTTTTCCATTAATGACAGCTCTAAAAAAACCACAGCCAGCAAGTAATGCACCTCTTGTTGAACCAATTACACCAGTTGGATGTTGATGTGATACATGTGCAGCAAATATTGCTTCCACATTTTCCAATGCTCCATCTTTTATCATACTTTTTGCTCCATTCCCTGCTTCTTCTGCTGGTTGAAATATTAGAATCACTGTCCCCTGGCCAAACCATTAACAACATGAGATATAGCAGTGCCGGAATCAGGGTTTTTACAAAAAGAATTTTCAAATATTGATAATATTAGATCGTAGCGGAATCAAAATTTTCATGATGATGATTCATAAACAAACCATTAACAACATGATACACAGGAGAGACAGAATCAAGATTTTCACGAAAAAAATTTGCAAATATTGATAATATTAAATAATGGCGGAGCCAAAATTTTCACAATGATTTGTAAACATTGACAATATTATGTAGTAACGGAATTAGGATTTTCATGAAGAGGAATTGTAAAACATTGACAATATTAGATAGTAGCAAAATCAGGATTTTCATGAAGAGGATTTGTAAAACATTGACAATATTAGATAGTAGCAGAATCAGGATTTTCATGAAGAGGATTTGTAAACATTGACAGTATTAGATAGCAGCGGAATCAGGATTTTCACGAAGAGGATTTGTAAACATTGACAATATTAGATAGCAGCGGAATCAGGATTTTCACGAAGAGGATTTGTAAACATTGATAATAGTAGATAGTAGCGAAATTAGGATTTTCACAAAGAAGATTTGTAAACATGGACAATATTAGATAGTTCACGGTGATGATTCATAAACATTGACAATATTGGATAGTGGCCGAATCAGGATTTTAACGAAAAAGATTCATAAGTATCAACAAACATTAGAAGATAGTGTTGAAATTAGAATTTTTACGTAGAAGATTCATAAACGTCCATAATATTAGATAGTGGTGGAATCATGATTTTCACGAAGAGGATCTGTAAACATAAAAAATATTAGATAATGTTGGAACCAGAATTTCACTAAGAGTATTCATGAATATCAACAACATTAGATTTGGTAGATCAAGAATTTTCACGAAAAAGATTCATAAATATCAACAATATTAGGCAGTGACAGAATCAAAATTTTCACGAAGGAAAATTAAACATATAAAAATGTACACACAGTAAAGCCAAAGGATCCCACATTAATATAATTAGGGAGTGGTCGAACCAGGAGTTTCGTAAAGGAGGAGTTAAACTATTAAGAAGTAAATATAAATAGAAGCCAAGGAATTTAACATCAACACGATTAGATAATGTTGGAATCAGGATTTTCACAGAGTATAATCAAAATGTAGTGATTGCCTTATTTTCACATAATCAATTCCACTAGTAAGATAATTTTAACTTTTTATTGTATAATCTTTTAAGTGATCTAATAATAATAGCGTAAAATTTACTACTGTCAATATCGTCTGTGCATAGAAGGTAAACATTAAATTATTTATCATGTGTGTCTAGTAACTTGCATAGAAACATGGCATAGACCAACAAGAGTTGTGACAGAGTAGTAAGTATTTATGATTTTAAATTTGAAATTTTGAGTATGATATCACCTCTGTTAAGAAGCGTTTTAGTCTCTAACATAAATTCAAATTTAATCTAGCTCTATACGAGAACAGGATGAAAAAAATACTGTAATACAAAACAAGTAAGACGAATGAAAATAATTAGATCATACAAGATTAATGAAAATTAACTTGATTAATGATGGATGTAAAAGCTTATACTATGAAAAAGAAAAGTTCAAGATTGTGACTAGTGAAATGATGGCTAATGTGGGCCTCGATAAATTCTATCCCACATTCTAAGCAACATTATTCTTATTTTGCTGTTTGGCTTAGTACCACATAGCACATGTTGTAATGGTCGGGAGTTTGATCTCCACCTTTGATAAATAGAGTAAACTTTGTGGTCAATTTTCTACTACTTAGTATACTGACAAAGGAACGGAGGATTAGTCTCACGGCTGCCGACTAGAGTTGGCATGGTGGTTCAATGTCATGTCCCTTAAGCAAGAGGTCGGGAGTTCGATTCCCGCCTCTGGCAAATACAGCAAACTATGCGGTCAATTTTCTACCGCTTAATGTGCTGACAGAGGAACGGAAGATTAGTCTCACGGCTGCTGACTGTGGGGATACCTTGGAAAACAAAAAAAAAAACACAACTTCAACAATATAGGGGTCGTTTGATTGGAAAATATTTATCCCGGAATAATTAATTTTGGGATCAGTTATTCCGAGATGATTTAGGATAACTTATCTCACCATGCATATTGAATAATTTATCCTATCATTATGATGTAAATGGTGGGATAAGTTATCCCAGTATTAACTTATACCTCCAATCAAATATGGGATAAAATAATCCTTTATTTTATTCTGAGACTACTTATTCTTTATACCTCACACCAGAGTTTCATGCATGATGAAAAAAAACCCGAAATTACTTATCCTTTATACCTCACACTAAACGTAAGAGCTTCTCGAGTAGAATTAGTAATGAATTCTCCAACAGTTACAAGATATTATAAACAAAGATTTTTACACTTGTTAATATCATGTAACTATTAAAGTATTTATCACTAATTTTACTCCAACCAACAGCTCATTAGAGCAATTGTCCAATATCATATAAAGAGATCGCTCGTCTCTTTTTCATCCAATGCGGGACTCTTCGACAAACAATTTAGTTCAAAATATATACACAAAATGTTTAATTATTTATCCAAATGAATGTTCACACAATAATTGGAATTTAGTCTGCTATAAATTCCACTAGTTATGATAGTTTAACTTTTTATTTATCTTTTAGTTGACCTAATAGCGTGCAAATCTATCTTGTTTAACTATTTACCATGTGCGCCCACTAGCTTGCATAGAAAAGTGTCACGGACCAACAAAGGTTACGATGAAATAGTAAGTTATCCATCATTCTTAATTAGAGATTTCAGATACAAGCATTGAGTATGAAGTCGTATTTTGTTAAAAAGTATTTTACTTCTAACGTGAGACTTTCAACGCAAATTCAAACTTAGTCTGGCTCAATACGAACATTGAATGAAAAAAAAAAAAAAAAAAAACACAAAACAAATAACAAAAATGAAAAAAGGATGTTCTTTAAAAGTCAATTGTCAATGATCAAAGAGATAGAAATGAAGAAAATGATGGTTAATTTTTGAAAGAAATTTTTCTCTAATATAAGATTAATGAAAAAAACCTCATTTTTGATGGATGCAAATACAACAATACTATATTTAATATAATTTTATAAGTAGAATTTTTAGAGGATAAGATATACACGAACCTTAAAAATTATTTTCAAAATACCCTAGACATGGTTGAAAATATAGCAAAAGAAAAAATTCAAGTTTGGTTAGAAAATTGAATTAGTTATCCCGGATAACAATTCCAAACCACACGACCCCTAAGTTTTATCCATCCAAATTTCTAAATAAAATTTAAAAAAAAATCCAAAAAATAAATAAATATAAAAAGGTGGTTTATCTTTCCATTTATTAACCCATTGGCCCCTTTCTTTTCTTTTTTTTAATTCCCACTCGCATTCACATTGAAGTTCCGACTAAATTGAATCACGCACTGCAGGGTCTATTCTAGGAGTGACTCGTCCAACAAGTTTTGTCCCTTTCAAAAATATATCACATTGGCCTTTTCTTGAAGGTTCATAAATGTTGAAAATGACTTAAAACAGAAATAATGCCTTGCATAGTTCCATGGTCCCAATTATACTCTCAATAAAGTTTGTTGGATGTCATCCTCATCCTTTTATAATTGTGAAAAAGGAAAAAAAAGTTGACAAATAATTAATTAAATTTAAAAACAAAGGCTAGGTATAATGCAAGTAGCTCTATTTTTATGTATTTGTTGTATTTAATTTTACAATTTGTCATTCAAATGGATTTATCGATCTTAAATTTTTGTCCTTCCAATAGCTGATCGAATTCTATAAAGAGGAACTTGTCAAATATTATAATGCAAAAATATAAATTTATATCTCAGAAAAAAAATATTTATTTTGAGAATCAAATTAAAAATTAAAGACGAACAGGGTTCTAGTAGAAATTATAGTACACAACCATAATTAATATGGGACCAATTCTTTATCATTCTCTATTTCTAATGAATATTTTTTAATTAATGCCATCATATATAGACATAATAATCATAGTATACTAAGTAAGATTCCTAAGACTAATTAAAGTACTCACTTTTTCATGCTTCTAAACAATATAATAGAATAAACAAATTAAAGGGTCTAGTATTTGCATAAAAAATACTCCCTCCTTTTTAAATAAGGATTTACTTTCTTTTTTAGTCCATTTAAAAAAGAATGACTTTTTTTCCTTTTTTGATAATACTTTAATTTCAACTTTTCACATGATATGTTTAGGACCACAAGATTAAATGACATTTTGGTACATTTGACACAACTTTAATTTAAGGCCACAAGATTCAAAAGTTTTTTTATTTCCTTAAATTTTGTGTCAAATTAAACTAGGTCATTTTTTTTAAAACGGAGGGAGTATAAGAGTTGAAGGGTTATGGATTTTTTATTTTTTGGAACCCCAGGAAAACCCGCAGCCACTACACCCTTCGAATGTGCGTATGTGCGTACTGGGTAAACCCCCCACTGTATAGTAGCCTGCAAACCACACAGGGGATGTAAACCACACTAGACAAGCCCTGTGCGACAGACTCATGGCTCAAAGACATTGAAGGGGGAATCGATCCCAGATAGCTGTGGTGGACTACCACCCTTCAAACCAGTGAGCCAATCCCGAAAAACGGCTATGGATTCTTTAATAATGTACAATGACAAATAAAAAGAAAATAAAAAACTATAGAAATGTATTGATAAGATATTTGTATGTCGATTATAATCGAATGATATGAGTCAAAAAAAATGTATAACGTTGGTGTCACATAATTTATCATGTGACTAAGAATATCAATGACAACCTCTCAATTGTCATTACATGGCCTCCATTTATAAATATTATTAAATTTTTATGAGACATGCGTCAAAATCAAATACCCTACCAAAATAAATGGAGAAAAAACAATTGGAAAGGAATTGAATCCGATTTAAATTATTTATTTTTTATTTAATTTTCTATCTTTATTAATTTCAAAAAATATTTGTTACCTCCCATCAGCTTCAAATTTCAATATACGAATGATAATTAAAATTTTCACAAAATATTGCAAAGTTTAAAAATACAAATACCATCCAAAATGCACTTGCAATAGAGAATCCAACACAATTACATAGGTAGGCTCAAAGTTCTAAAAGAAACATTAGAAAGTACTAGATACTCTAATTATATTTTTATATTAGTACCATATATTATAACTTAAATATTGTTTGTACAAAGTGCCCTCATCTATAAAGGTATCATATAATAATAATAATATAAACTAAACTAAATGTTAGTTCACTAGATTTACCAATTTGGCCAAAAAGTGTAGGTGCTATTCTCATTGTTGCAAATAAAATAGTCCAAAATACCCATGATGACCAATTCAAAGTATATAAAAAAAAAAAAAAAGAGGTTAGTGCCCCAATATTCTCCAAATTTTATGCCAAATATTATGGAATCCATCATATGGAGAACAAAAGAATATTTTATTTTTATTTTAAGGAGGCACAAGAATAACATTTTCTTTTTCTCTATCACTCACAAGAATATATATAACCTTGAATTGATACTTTGATAGTTTGATCTTTTTACTTTTTAGCCGAAGTTCTATCAAAGATGATTTTTCTATCTTACAAAGACAAGATCAGATCTTTGTATATTCTAACTTCTCCAAATCTAACAATAACTTCATATTTGGTGAAATTTCAGTGGGATCTGAGGAAAATGGTATGTACGCAATCTTATTCCTACTTTATAACAGTAAAAAAAAATTATTTTGATAGCCTCTTCAGACCCCACTCGTAAGATCCCTCCAAGGATGTAGTTGTTATTGATACTTAGTTTTTTTCAATAAAGTTTGGGGGAATATTATGTGACTATAAATGAAAATATTTTTCTTTATGTTATTTTTTTCAAAAAAACAACAACAAAAAATAAAGAAATGAACAAAATACTACACCCAATAAATGAAAAAAATTTATTCAAGAATATGACCATAAAAAATTTGAGCAACATATTTTGCAAAAATAGCCATTATTGCAAAACTAACCTTTAAATTCTTCTCACGAGCTTTTAAAATTCTAGCCGCACCAAGGAGCATAGCCACATGAGCATCATGGCCACAAGCATGCATTTTACCATCAATTTTGCTCTTATGTTCCCACTCAACAGCTTCCTATATATTATGGTACAAAAATCAATTAAAATCAATAATTTCAAAATTTTAGATAAAATGAAGTTTAAGAAAATAAAATAAAACAAGGGGTGGTCATGATTTAAAGAAAAAAACGTTTTCAATTTATTTGGATTAATATATTTTCACATGCTTAAAATTGAAGCTGACACTAATTAAGTTAAAGATACATATAGCTGGCATCAGATACGAGTGAGACACATGTGGTGAAAGTACATGAGAATGAAAAGAAATATATGATATTGTCGTTAAATACAACAAAACTTATAAGAAAGTATAAAAATAAGCAAAATCCTTGAAGGGGTGGTCATAATATAAAGAAAAAACATTTTCAATTTATTAGGACGAATATATTTTCACGTGTTTAAAATGAACTCCTACAATAAGTCAAAGATACGTATAGCTGGCGTCAGGTACAAGTGAGACACATGTGGTAGTGAAAGTACAAAAATACATATAGCTGACATCAAGTACAAGTGAGACACATGTGGTACTGAAAGTAGAAAAGAATGAACAAAAAGATATGGTACTATCGTTAAATATAACAAAGCTTATAAGAAACTAAAAATAAACAAAATCATTGAGGGGGTGGTCATAATTTAAGGAAAAAACATTTTCAATTTATCAGGACTCACGTGTTTAAAATAAAATCTGATATCAAGTCAAAAATACATATAGCAACCGTCAGATACAAGTAAGACACATGTGGTGAAAGTACATGAGAATGAACAAAAAGGCCTGATATTGTCATTAAATAAAACAAAGTTTATAAGATTTTTTTTTAGAATAAAGTAAAATCCTCAAGAGTTGGTCATAATTTAGAGATAAGAATAAACATTTTCAATTTATTAGGACGAATATATTTTCACTTATAATAGAAAAATAAACCAGACAATAAGTCAAACCAATATATAGCTAACGTCAGGTATAAATAAAACACGTCTAGTAACAGTACATAAGAATGAACAAAAAGATCTGATACTATCCTTAAATAAAATAAAGTTTATAAGAAAATAAAAGTAAATAAGATTCTTTAGGGATGGTCATAATTTAAAGTTAAGAATAAAACATTTTCAATTTATTAGGACGAATATATTTTCACGTGTTGAAAAATGAATCGGACAAATAAGTCAAACAGACATATAGCTGACGTCATATACAAGTGAGATACGTGTGAATAAATAGAAAAGATATAATATTGTTATTAAATATAATAAGCAAGACAAGTATTTTGGAAGTAGAAACTAATGTAGATATGAAGATAAAGTTTGACATTTTCCTCAAAATAGATATGCATGTGAAACTTTACCCCACATATAAAAATGAAAAAATAGAAAAATATTATAGTAGTAATAAATCCCAAGCTAATAGTTTCAACATTCAATGGTAAACATATTTTGAGTATTTATTTTTATACTATAGTATATATTAAGATTAATAAATAAATAAAAATGAGCCTCAACAGTAAGAAAATTTAACTACCACGAGATAAAGACTCGTTTGGATATGTTTCTTTTTTTTTTTTGAAAAAAAGAAATAGTGTTTGACTATCATTGGATTAATTTTTTAAACTAAGTTTTTAAGTATTTAAACAAATTTTTAGATGATTTTTTTTCACTTACAAAATTTCAATATTTTTCAAGTTAAATTCATATCTAAACATAACTTGATTTTCTACGGATTCTTTTTTTAAAAAAAAATATCACATTTTTTATGTTCAAACACCACTAAAAACAACGAGAACAAAAAAAAAAAAAACATGATTTTATTTGGACAACCTCCCAAAACAAACATAACTACGTGCATACTGTCCTTCTAGACCTTATGTATAAAATTATACTGAGCGTATTATCATTAAAAATGACAAACCTGAATTGGGAGGGCATCCATGTCAGCTCGGAGAGCGACAAATGGTGGTTGGCCGGAGCCGATGACAGCTCGGATTCCGGTGGTAGCCATCGGAAACTTATAAGAAATTTCTAACTTGTTCAATTCTTGACGAACAATTTTGCTAGTTTGATATTCTTGAAAAGCAAGTTCAGGATGTTCATGTATTTTTCTCCTAATTGATTTAATCCAATGAACATGTTCTTTTTTATGAGCAATTTTGAGAATTTCATTTGAACATTCTTGGCTCCATGTTGATGAACAATCTAATGATGATGAGGTAAAGAGGTTTATTTTTGATGTTCTTGATTGGTTTTGAAAGGGTATGTTTATAGGGTTTGGTAGTAAAGTTCTTGTGGATTTGAAGTATGTGATCAAATCACGTTGATCAGAAGAAGCAGCAGATGAAGAAGAAGAAGAAACAGTGCTTTTTACCACCGCTTTTAATGGAGTAGACACCATGCAAAAGAGGAGTATGATAAAAAGTAATGCTTTTTTAGAAGAAATTGGAAGGAAGTTCACTAGGATGTCCATTTTTTTTGGTTGTTGTTGTTGAAGGTAGAAGGTAGAGAGATGAAAGTTTGTGTTTTATGATACGAAAACAATGGAAAATAGTGGATAGATGAAGTAATAGAAGAGTGTGTGAGAGAGAGCATGAAGGTAGGGGCGGATTTAGTGTTTTGAGTATATCGGATTCATCTGAATTCGCTTTTTCTTGATGTAACATATAATAGGTCAGATTTATCGATGTGAACTTACTATTACAATAGATAAACTTTAAATCTGACTCAGTCATGAAAGATAATTTAGAAAGCGATGATCGTTCAAGTTTATATAAGGAGATAAATTATCATCTCATCTATCAATATAAGGCTCTATTAACACCCTCACGATTAGGTAAGATACACAAGAATTTTGCATGCTTCGATCTAACTCAATCCAAAAAATCAACATACAAGTTATGAATCGTCGAAACTCATACAAATAAATAATTATCGTTTCATCCATTACCGTGAAACTATTGATCGATTTCATATCGCATGATCAAACCGATCCTAAAATTTTGAATTTTGCTCATTAGGGGGGTGGGGTAGGGGGTAAAGCCCGTAAAGGGCAACAACCCCACAAGAAGAATAGTAACAACACGTGGTGATAATAGTAAAGGGCAAGATAAGGAAAGGGTATACTATAATAGTACAAACAATAAAGTAAAAGAGGAATTTATACTTCCTCCTCCGTTTAACTATACTTATTCAGTATATTAAATATAAATATTAAAATTACCTATCCAACTTAAAAAATTAATAAATAGTTTATTATTTATGTTCATCTTATCGTTGTTATCAAATGCTATTTTTTATTTATTATATTTTTTAAAATATTATATTTATTACATTCAGACAGAAGAAGAGCTTTGGAGTAATTGATAAAATTGTTGTCATGTGATCAGGAGGTCACGGATTCAAACTTTAGAAACAGCCTCTGGCAGAAATGTAAGGTAAGACTGCGTATAATACATCTTTATAGTGAGACTCGGTTCAAGCCTTGGAAACAGTCTCTAAAAGAAATGCAAGGTAAGAGTGTGTATAATATACCTTTATAGTAAAACCAGGTTCAGCCTTGGAAGCAGCCTCTGGTAGAAATGTAAGGTAAGACTGAGTATAATACACCTTTATAGTGAAATCAGGTTCAAGACTTGAAAGCAGCCTCTGGCAGAAATGTAAAGTAAGTGGAAACAGCTTCTGGCAGAAATGTAAGGTAAGACTGTGTATAATACATTTTTGTAGTGAAACCAGGTTCAGCCTTGGAAACAGCCTCTAACAGAAATGTAAGGCAAGATTACGTATAATACATCTTTATAGTGAAACTATTTCTCAGATACCGCTTATAGTGATAGTTTTAATGTATCGAATTACCTTTTTTTTTTTTTATAGATAGTTGGACGGAGTAGTGATTTGTGTCACGTGGTGAAATTCATTGCTTAAATTTGTGGGAACTTACGAAAAAGTCTAAGAACAGTTGAAAAATAAGACAGGAAGGTGGGTCCCACCATTTTTTGTCATTCTCAATTGAATTTTGCTGGTGGTGGTGAGAGGGAAGATAATAGGTATAGGGTATTAGGAAAGTGATGGATGGTGCAAATTAAAAGACATAAAATATTATACTATATAATATTTGATTTTGATTTTTCTTTGCCATAATAAGTATAATCACGTGGGTATAATATACCTACGGGAGAGGATGAATCATCGAAAATTGAATTATTGAGTCGAATCGAAAATTTTGATAGTTAGGTATTCGACAATCAGTACGATATTCAGGAGTAAATTTTAAGATTTTGGTAGTTGGTTTTGATATTCGATAGTCCGCTTTCATATACCACAAATATGATGTTGTAGCGCATATTTATCTTTCTACTTCTGTGAAGGGTCTCACGTCTGTTCGTTAAGGAACGAATATGATTGTGTTAGCTTCAATGTCATTTTTCTTACGGTATAAGTAAATTAATCCTAATTTTCATTTTCGTTATTGAACGTCAGATTTAATTATCTAGACATCAGATATGCAATCCTAAGCATGCGTGGATCTTTTAATATGATTTGAGCAATTTTCACCCGATTTTAAGGTTCAATTATATCCAAAGTTCATGGTAATTTGGTAATAGATACTGAAATTTGATGTTGTAGCACTTATTTCTCATTCTGCTTTTAATAACTATATTTATATAGCTTTTTCATTTATCTTTTATTTCTTGGAGAAAAGTCGCTTCCTCCTTGAAGGCTGAAGAAAGAGCCTATTCATGTGTAGTTAATTCTCGAACGAAGCAAAGAATAACGACGACTCTCTCTTTTCAGTAGCAGAGTAGGCGAAAAAGACCGATAACGTCCCTTGTTATACTTCCTGCTCTTTGTCCATTCGAAGAATAAGGTCTGAAAGGACAACTCTTAATAAGATTATATGCCCATCCCGAACCATTAAATATCTTTCGATTCTCTTAAGGCCACAAATAACGATAAGTCGGGCAAGAGCACTATCTAAGACCGGAACATATTGTAGTGGTAATAAACAAATTGACAATTTTCCCCATAATTATGTTTCAAATTTTTTTTTTTGTAAGAAAAGTACACTTCACTAGTTTTTTATCCTCGGAGAATAAGCGAGTTGATTTAGTATAAAATCTCCTACATAAAGAGTTTTGGATTTCAAATTTTTTGCATGCTTTCTCGATTATTGAATTCGTCACATGAAACTTATTTAATGGCTAGTACTACAGTTTACATCTCCGATGTGATTTGAATGATTTTTCATGTATCCTTCATTCATGTCACACATGAAATGTTTATAGAATTGTATAGGATCTCTATCATTTTGTCTCCATTTACCCTCTAGACAGAAGCAACCTAATTATAATTTTGTTTTCATGTTTCCTATGTATATTATTTCCATTAGTCTCCAAGTAAAATTGATTTGATATTTGATATCCAATTTCAATTATTAATTATCAAAATTAAACTTTGAAACTGATGAACTGAATACTGAATGTCCATCTTTATCCTTGCTTCACTTCAAAGGTGGGCAAAAGGGATATTGGAAATTTTAGCTTCATTGATCAAATTTTTGAAAGAAAAAAAAAATTATTTCTTAAAAAAGAAAAAAGAATTAATTTAGAGAATGAAGGTAATTAATTTCTGTACAAATATTTGAAATTCTCAAAACATACAAATACTTTTAAAAAGCATTTTTAACTTCACAAATAAGTTAGGGATAACGATATTTTTAGTCCTTTTATTATTACATTAATCTCACACACCTTTTCATGGACATTTATACATTTCCTAACCATCTTAATTTCGCTTCCTTCGTCTTCTCTATCAGTACTTTACTTTATTCCAAATATATTCGTTCCTAATCCTATGTCTCTCTTATAATATATCTAAACATCTGTCTCAACATTCTCATTTCCACTTCTTTCATTTCTTTTTGGACTGTGTGAGTTCTCGGTTGACCAACAGTTCACCCTCACTCACAGGAACGGACCTATGGCCAAACTTTTGATGCTCCAGCACCCATTAAATTCGACGCTTATTATGAATAGTTACGTAAAAAAATCTATAAAATCTGGTATAATATTTAGAAAAGCACTCAGTAAGTCAAGAATATAGTTGTGTGCTTCGATTTCCAAACGAAATCTTAAAGCTTTGGACGTTAATATTTATGTTTGAACATCTCATGCACCCACAATCCCTACATTCTGAATCCGTCACTGCACCTTCATATAATAAAACTGGTCTAAAAACCGCTTTATTAGACCTAATTATCTTTAAATCTTGATCTCATGCGTGTTCTTATCACACAAGACATCAAATGCAAGCTTTCATTTCATCCGCTCGTTCAGCACGATATATGTCAATATAAAAAAAAAAAAAAAAAAGATAAAGATAAAACTTTTTTTTTTTTTTTTTTGGGTAACAAAAGATAAAAGTTACACAAAAATGGGGAGGTATATCACAAAGGGACAATTGTTTAATTTTATATGGGACAAGAGGGAAAGATAGGACTTAACTATAATAATGATCTTATTGCAGCTAGTCTATCTATTTATAAATTTATATAGACTATTAGACTAGTCCTAGTATATTTAATTGAGTTCAAAGAATAAATTTATAAATTTGTCTTGATGAAGTTGACATTTTATTAATTAGCAGACAGTATACCACGTGTTGGAATTTTTTTTCTGCGGTGAAATAAATGATATTTATAGAGTAGGATGTGAGCAATTAATACATTTTATGGTTTTTTATTTTTTACAAAAAAATAAGAAGTATTTTTTCTTTTAATAATTAATAATTCTTATACGATGTGAATTTAGAATTTATATTAACGATCGATTCGTAATTTGCTCTTTACTATATATATTGATAAGTGTTTGCCAACTACTAATTAAAGGTGATAAAATTGAATGTCAAATATCGAATATGAAATTGAAAAAAATTCTCAACTTTACACAAGTTAAAAAAAAAAAAAATTGAATACCAAATATCGAATATGAAATTGAAAAAAATTCTCAACTTTACACAAGTTAAAAAAAATAAAAATTGAATACCAAATATCGAATATGAAATTGAAAAAAATTCTCAACTTCACACAAGTTAAAAAAAAAAAAAAAATTGAATACCAAATATCGAATATGAAATTGAAAAAAATTCTCAACTTCACACAAGTTAAAAAAAAAATTTGAAAATATATTTATTCGTAAAATTTGGTTAATTTTCGATGATTTAAATTTTTATATTTCAAGAATCGGCTTAGACTAATTTTTGGATAAAATTTCACTTCTACATACTCACGAAATTTCCAGACACAATTACATGTTTCAAATATTATTTTCAACACAACTTTACAACTATTTTTTTTTTCAAATTTCAATTAAATTTGTTACCATGCTAGCTTAATGCTAGTCAAAAACCTTCCAAATTGGACTTACACATTTATATTTTTGTAGACCAAGATCATCATACATTTAATTAAAAGTTAGAGGTGAATTTTCAAACTTGTCACTCAATTGGTACGGAATTATAGTGTTTTAATCTTTGAAAATTACAATCTAGATGCACTTACGAATTAGAAAATGACAAATTAAATTATACCAAATAAGATATATAAATAGTTATAATAGGTATGCTCTATAGTCTATACAATAGAGTATAAATTTAGTTTATATGGAAGTCTTGGTGGAGATAAATTTTGTTACCAAGCTTGAATTTATTTCATTTCAATTTTTTCACTTCAAAAATCACTCAACTTTCACATTTTTACTCAGAATGTCACTCAAACTATTTAATCATTTTTTAAAATAACATTTGCTTATGTGGAATTATTATTTAAATGCAAAATTCAGAAAAATAAAAAATTATCTCTTAATGACCCTTTTATCCTTATTTCCATAAATTAATTTTCCTTTCTCATTTTTCTTCTCCTTCTCATGTATTGTAATTGATTCAATATTAAATATGCCTAGTAAAATATTAAAAGATCAAGTTAAATTTAGCAATAATCGAAAGATAAAAAATCATCAAAATAAACTATATTAATACGATGAAATATAACTAAATGATACGTAATTTAACTCATTTATTACTAAAAGTCATGTGTACGCAGATATTACATGAATATACTGAATCCTTATAACGTAGTATATTACTTATAATATTGACAAAATGACCTTGTGGACCCCTGTACTATGTCGGTTTTGTAAGTTGGACACTTCTACTTACATATTTGTCATCTGGACCCCCGAACCCACTAAAAAATAATATTTCAAACCCTTTGATCATTGACCAGGCCTATGTGGCATTAAAAGGGCTGACTAGGATGAGGCGCGTGCTAAAGTGCGCGAGTGGGGGTCAATTTTGTATTAAAATAATTTACAAATTTTAAAAATAAGTCCCCCAACTATAAATATATTCTTAAAAATAAGAAATTTTAAAAAAAAAATTTAAAAAAGGCCCTCCCCAAACCCCTCCGCCATTTAGGACCTCCCATACCCCACCCTACTGTCGTCTACCAGTCCCCCACCCCCACCCCCACCGCCGTCCACCGGTCCTCCACCCCCACCCCACCGTTGCCCCCCCTCAACAATAGCCATGGCTACCAACATTTTAAATCTCTCAACAATAGCCATGGCCATCAACTTCCAAAATTTCAATCTTAAACCAAGAACAACCTTAAACAGTCATGGCCATCAACTTCCAAAATTCTAATCTTAAACAAAGAACAACCTTAAACAAAGTGTATAGAAAAATTAAAATTTTAATTTTTTTCACAATCTAACTTCAAAATTGTCAAAAACAAGATATGGGTATCAAAGAATAACCTTAAACAAAGTGTAGAAAAATATCAAAATTTCAATCTTTTCACAGCCCAACTTTGAGCACAAAGGGTAACAAGTAATGAAATTATATCTTGTTAATTTGCTTTCCAATCCAAGATGTTACCGTCTTAAATTTAAACAAAACTACGAGTAAACACTACTAAAGTTACATTACTTTTGCTATGTTTATGAGAACGGAGAAGCAGGAACATATTAAAAACAATACAAGCCAGCAAAGGTTTTTGAGCAATTTTTTCTTCACTTGTCATTACTGGGAAGATGATACAAAAATCGGGGATGCATTCCCAGCATATCAGTAGCCAAATTGGATATCGAACAACTGGTAGTTCCATTAATACTCTAAGATCGACACCTTTTTAGTAGAAGGAGATGTTGTACAAGAGCTTTCGTCGGTGTTGTTTCTCAAAATTATTGATGATATCATCAATTGTTTCCTCCCAATTTTCAGTCGCCTCAAACTGCAAGTGAGAACTTGTATTGTTTTTTAGAAACCAAGCAAAATTAATGGAGAAGAGAGGGTGGAGAGATGGAGAAAAGAGAAAAAGAAGAAGATCGGACTTTTGATACAAGTACGATCATGATTATGGACCAATACATAAAGACTCAAGCTCGGGTGACTACCCAACCAATAGAACAAGTTTTGAAGTGTAGAGAACAAGTCCCAACACTTCAAAGCCATCCAATATGCATACTCCAAGGCCTCCCTTTTGTCTTGACTCATTAAGGGCATTCTAGTCATTTTGTATTAAGTTGAAACCTAGGCTATAAATAGAACATGTTAGTTCATTTTGTCATAATTAAATGATATTTTGAGAGCTCTTTGAGAGTGTTCATACAAGTGTGTATATCACTTGTGACAAGTATGGAATCCCTTATGTTGGTTGTTTGTTTTGAAACGTTGGTTGCTTGGGGATTCTGTTCCCTTGAGGTCACCGTAAGAACTTGATGTTATTTGTATGAATTCTTGGGTCTTAGTGTTCAATATACACTTTGGTTCATAGTGTTTGTGCATTGTGTGTCAAGTTATCTATCATTCTATCTTATTATTGTTGTTGTGTTCATTCTCGGTTTTGGGTGTCCAAACTCGAGACCTTGTTGTGTTATTTTTTTTCTTGTCATTGTGTTGTAATCTTAGTTTGTAGCTCACTGATTATAGATGTTGAAAACCTTAGAATCTTGTTGTTATCGTGCTTGTATTGTTATTGTGTAGTGAATTCGAGACGGGTCACCAAAAGGGGTCCTCGGTTCTTCAAATCATGGACTATTTCGGTGTGTTTTAGTATCTTCCTTATCGATCTTGTATCATTTGGTATCAGAGCATGGCTTGATTTTGTTCCCACAAGATCAATCTTGGGCTATCTTGCTTGAAAATACAAAAAAAAAGAGTAGTGTTCTTGAGTTTGGATCTTGGCCGAAAGTTCGTTGTGTTCTTGTTGTGTTTGGCCGAGACTTGAACATTAGATCTAGGAGTCATTTTGTTTGTCTTGGTGTTTCAAGTGTTAGTTTTCTTCATCACTAACACTCTTGAGTCAAGATCTAAATTTGAGCTTGCATTTGTTGAAGTATTGTTGTTGAATTGGTTGTTGGGATTATTGTGTTCTTGGTGATTGTTGAAGTTGTTCTTAATGTTCTTCATCCCTTTCAAGACTCATTAAAATAAAGTGAATACTAGATCTACAAAGTTGAAGAGAAAAAGGTGAAAGCTTGTTAGTCTTGAAAGACTTTCCATCACCCATCAACTAGTCAATCACTTCCCAACAACTTTCCTTGATTTAAGGGGGATGGTACAAAAAAGTCAAGTCTTCCACTTTTGAATTTGACAATAGGATTTCAAGACTTATTTTCCTCCTAAATAAATTTCCACCAATTCCAAATCACAAATTGTTCAAGACTTCCAATTTTGGAAAATAAAATTTGTCAAGACCCCAACCAATACGTGGTTGCCATGTCATTTTTTACTGTCCACACGACAAATTTAGGCTCAATTTTTTTATTTCTTAGTTTCTAATCTTTGTTTCTTAGTTGCAATTTGTTGATTCTATTGCTAATTAACAAACTAGTAATTGTCTACTAGGTTGTAAATTAGTTTTTGGGTCCGTTTATTCGTTTCTACATTTCTTTGTTTGCTTTTATCTTTTGAAATTCGTTGTAGTTTCTTGGTTCAAGTCCGTACGTATTTTCTTTGAGTTGTTTCAAAAGAGAATCTATTCTGACCTCGATCCCCAATTGGTACCAAGTAACCTCCTTGGAGTATGAATGAGTTACCAACACTTGTGAGGCCAATTGAGAGGCATTTCAAAGTGTGAAAGCTTGAGAGCTTGTGAGGATGTTTTCTTTTCTAACATTAACTAGTTTGTTGTTTTTTGTGTTTTTGTTTTAGAATTTCTTTTGTTAGGAACTATGGCATTGGAAAAGTTGACCATGAACAATTTGATGGATTCCATAATAGGTATGAAACATGATCTTAGTAGCCGAATGGAGAGAATGAAAAAAATAATAGACCAAGTGAAAGGAAGAATGGAAGGGATTGAAAGCTCTCTTTGCAAGGAGTTGGATAACTTGATAGAGAATCCAAGCCTTCCTAATCAAGTTCTTGTGAGTGGACATGCTACACATGAGCTACAAGGTAATCAAACTAACTCTTGCACTCTAGTGAATGAGGCTAGTAGCCATCTAAGTGTGAATGGTAGTTTGTCTTTGGGTGAGCCGAATGTGCCTCCATTTGGTGATGATAATGTACAACTTGAGATGGTGGATACACTAGTTGATCCATCTAGTGTTGAGGTCATTGTGGCAAGTGATAGTACATTATTTTTGAAAGTCATGAAGACCAACTTGTGTGTGAAAATAGTGATGTTGAACATATTGGCCGATTGACTATGGATGACCCTCTATTTGTTTTTGTTGTATACCATGCTAGAATAGATGAGATATATGATTGTACTAGTGGTAGTATTGGGAAAAGAAAATGCATCCTAAAATCGTGTCCATTGACACTCCACCCATTTGATCCTGGTGATCATTTGAAATATGGTGATGAGGATGTCTTTTGGAATGACTTGAATGCGCATGGAATTTATGGTCTTTCTATCTCAGCTTTCAAGCCTATTTGTTGTTCCAAGAAGAGTGATACGAATCAAATGGCCACCTTAGCTTTCGATGACATCATTCAAAGTCAGTATGTGGGGCATCAAGCTTTGGTCGCATTGAGGACACGGGATCCTATATGTAGGGGCCAATTTGAGTACACCAAAGAGCAATCCCATGTGTGGAAGATTGCTTGAAGCATTAAAAATTGAGGACTCACAGTTTTAACCCTTCATAATGGGCATTTTGGTCACTTAGCCTTGTCCAAGTAACACTCCATGACCACCCTTTTTCATTAAGGGTATTATGGTCATTTTGTTGTGTAATAAGTTAGACTATAAATAGGTTCTATTAGTTCATTTGCTAGTTAGTTTTTGAATAATGAATATATGAAAGACTTCTTCTCTCTTTGAGAGTGTAACACCCTTAGTGTAGGGCTTGGATAAGCCATATTTAGTGTAGGGCTTGGAAAAGCCGATATTATATGTTGCTTAGAAACGGTGGTTGTGAGGTGAAGTTGATTCCCTTAGCGGTCACCGTAAGAAGATTAATGTTTGTACTTGTGGATTTTAAGGGTCTTTACGTTTAATACACATTTGGGTTCTTGTTCTTCGCAAGTCCTTATGTCATCTTGCCTATTATTTACTTTTCTTGCAATATTTGTGTTTGTTTCTTGTTCTTGTTCACGGTTTTGTGTGTTGTTGTCGAGAGTGAATTGCTATCTTGTTCTCGATTGTGTTTGTGTTGTTAGCTGTTTTTGTATTTCGTGATCCTTCCCTTATCATATGGTATCAGAGCAAGGATTGATTTCGTACCTACGAAATCAATCTTGGGCATGTTAACTCGAAAATCATAAAAAAGGTGTTAAAAAACCAAAAAATCCAAAAGAGAAACATTCTGTCCCATTTTTTTATGTCTAGGCCGATATTTTTATCTTAGATTTAGAAGATTTTTATGTGTTTTGGTTGTTTCTATTGTTAACCTCTTCTTCACAAACACTAAAAGAGTCAAGATCCGAATTTTGACCCATTTCTGAGTTGTCCTTGAACTTTCATGGTTGCTATTTTATGAGGATTGATGGCTTGAAAGTGTGTTGTTGATATTTGTTATTGAGGATGTGTTTGAAACATGTTGTTATTGTGGAGTTCAACGTGAGATAAAAGAAACAAAGATCATTCAATTTGGAGCTCATTTGGGTTGGTTTCCATTCTTGAATGTTCTTCTTCTTGTTGTTCTTCATGTATTGTTGAGAAAGAATATTCAAAAGGGAGTGGTTTGATCTAAAAGGGTGAATAAAGGAGTGTGATTTTGTGTTTGTCTTGAAAGACACAATCCCAAGACATCCAAAAAGGAAAGGGGACAAAAGGACTTTCAAAAGTCTTGTTTACCAAAAGGGAGTAAGAGCTTATTCTAAGACTAACAAAAGAGGAAAGAGCCAACAACCTTTCAAAAAGTGTCTTGCCAAAAGGGTGCAAGGAAGTCAAACCTTTTTGAAATTAAAAAAAAAAGGCTCCAAGTCTTGTTGTTTCCCTCCCAAAGCTGATTTTCACCATTCCATATTAAAATTTGACCAATCCAAATTGCAAACTGCCACATCACCAAATTGCCACATCATCAAAGTGCCACGTCATCACCCTCCTAAAACAACCTTAGACTCAAAATTTCAGATTTCTAAGTTTCTTTTCTTTGTTTTCTTAGTTTCATTTCTTGAGTCTAGTACTAATTAGCAACTAGTAATCACCTACTAGATTGTGAATTAGTTGTTTGAGTTCGCTTTTTTTTTGTGTTTTCGTTCTTTGTGTGATTTTCTTGTTTTGATTTGTTGAACTGTCATACCCCAAATCCCATTAAAGCGGACTGGCACCCGTAGCTGAGGAGGCCCGAGAGAACCCGTTCATAACCTATACTTTCACATTTACATTACTTATGAAAATTAGAAATTTGGGCAGCACTTCATTGTAAATAGAAGAAAACAGTACCTGCATTAGCCCAGCAGACACGCATAAATATATATATAAACAGTAATTGTCCGTCAGAGTCATCACGTCTATCAACCAAACACTCCTATGGCTGTACAATATGTCTACAAAAGCCTCTACATAGATACACAACTGAGTTAGGGTCGGGACAAACTCCCGCCCACAAAAGACTTTTATACAAATACCAAAAATACATATAGAAACGACTTGGGATGCCCCGAAACAACTGGAGCTCACCACTAACAACAGAATGTCCTGGCTCTTACTGCGGAGGTGTACGACCTGTAGTGCCTGTTCCTGCAGGCATGAATACGGGTCCCCCGTGAGGGATGTCAGTACGGAAATATGTACTGAGTATGTAAGGCAGTGAGTATCAAGATGAGATACAAAAGATCAACAGAACCCAGATACCAGTGAATAAACAGTATGAGTAGACCACACTTAAAAGAGCTGATGGGATACCTGCACATTGCTTTCATATCATTACTTCCCGTAATCCTTATCAATACATAACATATGTCATACAATGGCCAACTGATCAGTGGTACTAATACAATACATCAGGGACCACACTTGGAATAGCATATATACATAAACTTTATAATACAATGGCCAACTGATCAGTGGTACTAGTACAATACATCATATCATCAATTTAAAATACAGACATTTCATTTCTTAATTCAATTAATCTTTGAGATTGGTTACTTTGTGGTCACCCCTTATGGAACTTGAAACTATGATACCTCAATAGGAAAACATGTAAATAGGTAATCAATATCATGAAAATGAAGTAGAGAATCATGGATACCTCATTAAACCATTTCAGAGTCAACAATAGTATATGGACATTTTTTTGACTAGCCGGACATCTTAAAAGTGAAAACAAGTTCAATTGGTAGTGTCGAAGATCATATGATGTTATTATGTGTCATGTGTCGTAGGACAATGTTGGAAGCTTACTTGAGAGTGCCATGGGTCATTATTCATGCCAAAGATTAGATAGAGTATGTCTTACATACCTTGATATAACCACTTCAATACAAGTCCAACTTGACTTCCCGTACTCTTCGAACACTTATCTACAATAAGTCATTTGTGGCAACTAGTATTAGCACTCAAACCTTACCATTTAGGTATTAACTTCACCAAATAATGTCTAGGAAGTAATCCTTTAACTCATCAATAAGAGTGCTACATACATCCTCTTATACTCTTATTACATTCACATATCATGCATTTTCATGAAATATCCCTCAACATCACTCTTAGCCTTTATTTCCCTTCTTAATCACCATCCAATACCAACATGATCACTAGGCATACATAACCACTAATGTAATGATATATCACCACAATTCATCCTCCATAATCCAATACAACAACTTCCATATTTTACTACTAACAATTTATACAAAACAATTCATAACTATGTTTCTAGTTATCTTCCAACATCAAGACAATACCCATAATCCTTTATCAATACTTATTCATGGATAAGAATCAAGAATAAACAATATTCATACCTTAACAATGAACTCTTGTATTTAGAATCCTCCTTACATAACCATGGGGTGCTTCTCGAAGCTTTCGAGATGGTGAACACAACTACGGAACCAATTCGAATTTTCTACGGTTGAATCACAAAATATTTGAAGTTGAAATTAGGCTAGGGTTTCACCTTCTCTTAATAATTGGATGGTATATGATATATATGAGGCTAAGTGCAGGTTTTTAAGACTAATTTTCGTCCAAGAGGTAATAGAAAATGACCATTTTGCCCTAAAAATTTAAATAAATCCGAATCTGTCCCCAGTGGACAGTTTTGACAGGCTGAAGTAAATCGATCATAAATCTTTGATCCGGTATCGTATTCGGGTAAAACCAATTGCATTGGAAATATAATTCAAAGGGATTTCATTTTCATATAAAGTATACCACCCAGTTCTTCCTGTACAAGGAGTTATGGTCATTTAAAGTTGACCCAAAAATCTGTCCCACAATTCTGTTTTTTTTATAGGCTGTAGTAAAAAGGGTATAGCTCCTTACTCAGACATTGGATTTGGATGAAACCAATTTCATTGGAAAGAAGACTCTCGGAGATTTTCGTCGATATATAGAAGCTCACACAGTTCTTTTTGTACAAGGAGTTATGATCGTCTAAAGCTGATCCAAAAAAATAATTGCCTAGCTGCAGTAATTTTTCTGCAGATTTACTGTTCACAGGCTTTCCGGCCACCGTTTTAAAATTTCGAATGTGCTCGCTTATATGAAATACTCCTCTGTTTTGGGAAAACTTTATATCGTTGGAAAGCTTATTCCAATACCTACACATACAACTATTGACGGGATACTTCCGAACACCATAAACTTAATTTAACCCATAAGCAAGCCTTTAGGACTCCATATAATCGCGATAAGTGTACGAAAAAATTTATGGGGTGTTACGTGAACTTCTTTGTTTCAAGTTCGTAAGTAGAATTTTTTATTTTGTGTCTTGAGTTGATCAAACAAGAATCTATTTCGGCCGCTAAGTAGAATTGACATCTTATTGACTACTGGAGTATAAGCAACTTTCAATATTCGCCACTCCAATTGTGAGGATCACAAAAGTGAGTGTCTACGAGTGTTGGTGAGGAGCTTTTACTACTAATCTTGTTTGTTCATTTTGTAGGTTTGTTTCTTTATTTGTTTTAGGTACAATTGCAATGGAACCCAAGGCTTCCACCTCTCAAACCATGGACAACAATGTCACCAATGTCATTTTGGCCTACCTTGACACTATTTCTCGAGACATAGCTATGCTGAATGAAAGATTGGATCGTATGGTAGGTCCAAGGGAGTAAGTTAGCTGCCCGGACACACGTCAATATGAAGACTATGGCTTATGTGATCTAGAAGGTAAAATAGCTAAATCTTACACTTTTATGCGTGAAAATGAGAATTGTGTGGCTAGTAGCCCTTTGAGTGTTAGTAGTGGCTTACTTACTTATGAGTATAATGATTCTTTTCCTCTTTTTGACGATGTACATGTTGTGGGTGTGGATACACTAGTTGATCCTATTGATGACCAAATTGGCTCTTTTTGTAAGATCAATTTATGTCCACCTAGTATTGAACCCAACATGTTAAACGAGAGTACATCATCTTGTGTAAATGGTGTTGATCAACTTATTTGTGAAACTTGCCCACCACGTAAGATTATGTGTGTTGTAATTCATAGAACTCAAGTGAGTAAAGTATTTGAAAATATTGGTCAACAAACTAAGAGTGAACCCATGAGTTGTCCTTGTGATATGGATTCCATGGTTTGCGTAGCTCATAGGGATAATCTTGTACTTGAAACCTCTTTGAAACTTGATAATTTTCTTTTAGAGAATAAAGAACTTACTTGTTCTAAATATGCCAGTGAGATAGATCATGCTCTCTTTAGGTATAATGTCTTATTTGAAGATGATTTGAACACTCATAATGAACTTAGTGGTGAAAAATGATGATATAGCTTGTCTTGGAGGCTATAGCCTATATGTTAACCCACTATGGTGTGACAATATTCCTCCTAACGATGGAAATCTCTTTTTGAAAGATGAGAGTACTCTTAAGGGTAAGTAATGTGTAGTCCTTCTTGAAAACCCGAGGGCAAATGTATCATTGACTCCTTGGGGTAATGTTTCTAAATTTGCATCCTTGCTTGACACACTTGTGCTTACATTTCATAAATACCAACTTGAGATGCCAAGTTGCCCATTTTCTTGAAGGAAAGAATGTGTATATGCTTAAATGCTTTATCTTCACCCGTGTATACCTTTACACTTGGTTCTTTCCTATACTACCTCTTAGCCTATGATGACATCCATGCCAGTTGTGGATTTGTATTATGTAGAGGTAGGAAACTTGTTGGTTGGTCTACTTGTTCTAGTGACTATGCTATGTCTGTTTGGTAGGATTTAAGACCAATAGTGGCACCATGTTTGATGAGGTCACTTGAAGAGGTACTGAAACAATTATGCTTTGTGGTCCCTAAGTTACAGGTAGGCTTACCTTTGGGACTTCGGGATACCATTGAGTCCTTTTTAGTTTCTTTATCTCTTGATACTTTCATAACCATGCCTTTTGTGACATTTTTGCTAAGCTTTTCATGACTAACACAACGGATTCATGGTTATATTTCAAGTATGTTCCGCCTTGTCATGATGATATTTATTATTGTGCTAACTCTAACCCTCATGCCATGAGAAAGTTGTGCTTGTTTGTCCTTTCTCTTATTTTGCAAGGTCTGTATTTGAGGTCGAATCCTTTTCAAGAAGGGAAGGATGATACGAGTCTGATGATAGGCGGATTTACACGCCTATATCAATATATTTTGCCCATATTTTAGCCTAGTTTTGAGAACTAATTATCTATTTCATGCACTTTTAGTCCTTTTTCCTGTAAATGAGCTAACAAACATGATTAGAAAAGTTTCAGGTATAAATGATGCAAAATACAGCATTTTATGGCTCACTTGACACAAAAGAAAGCTCACAAACAAAGTAGAAAGGAGCTGGACGCCTAAAGGACCAAATCTGCTGCATGGAAAATCTGTCCCGGGCTAAAACAACAATTCTGAAGACTTTGGGGACTTACAGATACAAAGCTGGATTTTTACAAAGATACATTAACCTAGTACAATTAGGTTATGTATTTCACTATTCTATTTGGATTATGATATTGTAACCTTACCCTAGTACATTTGGGTCAAGGATTTCATTAGTATATTAGGATTTGGTTATTTATTTCATTAGCTTAGTAGGAGTAGGATAGGAGTATTATAAATACCCTATCATGTTAGAGATTTTTATGCATTCTTCACTTAATTCAACAATTAATTTTCTTCCATATCTCTCATTTTCCACTACAAACACTTCTAATCTACTCTTCTATTCTTAAATTCCACAACAAGAGAATCGTTACTTGCTAGGGAATCACCAAAACCACACGCCTATCACCTACTTCTCACGCCATCAACCATGCAAATCGTGATATCCTTCGCATTCATGGGTAACTAAACCTCTTAGTTGGGGTTATGGAAGCCGAATGAGTTACTACCTATAGCTGTGAGTTTGTAAGTTCAAGACAAGTATATTGCTTATATCATTATTCTCTTCATCTTAATCTACATTCTTTGCGGTTGCAAACGCAAGAATACGCCAGTCTAACATTTAACTTGTTCGCGAGAAAGGTTATTTGTCTGGAAAAGAGATAATGTCAAGGTAGTAGGACACCCTTTCCTATTAAAAAGCTAGTGCCGTAACTGGACTAACCTCTTGGAGAATTCGTACCGTTAGACACGCTTTAAGCTCGTGAGAGTTAAAGTGAAATAGTCCTTGTTTAGGTCGCGAGACGCTTGGATTTACCATCGACTACAATTCTCTATAAGCAATTGCATGTCAAGACTCTACACACTCATAGCCAATAGAGACGTATACCTCAGAAGGTGGACATAACCCCAACGCTTCAATTCTCATTGTTTCACAACCTACGAAATACTCTCTTTTTACTTTGCTATTTTCAGTTTTTACTTTATTGTTTTGGTTACACATTACAATCCCCCCTTTTTACGAGACTTGCACCAAAAGTCTAGCAATTTTTCTTACTTGTTGGCCAGGCTATTCCCTGTGGGATCGATACCCAACCCAGGTTGGGTTCTATATTTGCTATCGACCGCTTTACACTCCCACGAGAGCTGTAGATTGAGCGATATCAAAAATTGGCGCCGTTGCCGGGGAATACGAGTGTCAATCAAGTTCGTGATAATTACTAGACCCTTTGGTCAAAGATTCTCGTACTTTTACGTTTAGTTTTTGTTTTTGTTCATTGTAGGTTTTTCTTTTAGTGCATGCCCCATACTAGAAGTTCTGGTCAACCGTTATTACCAATCAATCCGGAACCACAACGAATTAGAAGAATGGAAGCACAAGCTGAAATCGACAGGATGGTTGCTCAACACGAGCAAGCAAGATTAGCTGCTCTTGCCGCTGCTCAAGTCCAACAACAAAACATTGATAATCCTGGGCGAGCAACAAATCCTGACGATGAAGATTTAGGTGATGACGAGTTACTAAACCCTTGGCGTGATGCTGAAATTATAACACCTGCCAACCGAAGAGGTCGACAAGCTCGATATAGGTATGATCGTCAACCGTTGCAACCAGTTTTCGACGATGATGATGATGATCTTGATGGTGCCGGAGCCACTGGAGCTATAATTCCACCACCATTAGCACCCGGAGCTAAATTCAACATCACTAGCACCATGATTCAGTTATTGCAACTCAAGGGGTTATTTGGTGGACTAGCAGGCGATGATCCGAATATGCATCTCATCAACTTTATTTCTACATGCAAGTCTTTTGACAATCTTGGTGTTGGTCAGAATGTTATTCGATTACGTCTATTTCCATTGTCTCTGTCTGGGGAGGCAACACTATGGTTGAATGGGCTGACTCCTGATTCAATTACAAATTGGAGGCAATTGAGAGACGCTTTCCTAGAAAGATTTTTTCCGCCATCCAAAAGGGCTCAATTGAGAGATGAAATCAGCAACTTTCGTCATCTTCCCTCTGAAGCTCTTCACGAAACATGGGAGAGGTTCAAAACAAAGCTAACGAGATGCCCAAACCATCACATGACTAATGTTCACCTCATGGAGATCTTGTATAGAGCCTTGAATTCAGTAACTAAACCAGTGGTGGACAACGCAGCTGGAGGTTCTTTTATGGACCTTACCTTTGGTCAAGCAAGCAATATGCTAGATCGCATGACAAAGCAAAGTAGAGCTTGGCATACCAGGGATTCTGAGGTAGCAAGCCCCACTTTATCTATTGGCATGTCTGTAGACCAAAGAAGAAGAGAAGAAGAACGTGAGCAAGACATGGCGCACATGAAAACACAATTGGATCTTCTGACAAAGCACTTATTATCAGGGAAGACCGAAAAAGTGAAAGCGGTAGCGCTAAAAGTAAGAGACGAATTTGATTCTGAAGAGGAGGCCAACTACTTGAACAATCAGGGGGGTTTCCGTGGGAATACCCAAGGAAACCAAGGTCGGAACTATTATGATAAATCTGGAATCAAAGACCAAGGTAGTTGGAAGAAAAATAATGAAAATAGTGGTTTGTACGTTCCCACCACAACTAATTCTATGGAAGACATGATGGCTAAGTTATTGAAAGGAGTGGAAGAAACGAGCGCGGGAGTTAAGGAGGTAATTGACGATTTGGCCTCCATGAAGCAATTAGTTGATTCTCATTCCACTTCTATCAAGCAAATAGAGCAGCAATTGAGCCAACTTTTAGCAGCATTAAATCAAAGAAAGGCTGGCACCTTACCGAGCGATACTTTGCAAAACCCAAGAAATGATGGGTCATGCATGGCCATCACTACCAGAAGTGGTAAGGTGCTGGAAACTTCAGCAAAAGACAAGCAAGTGGTTGACGTAGCAGCAGACATTGACGCCACACCTAGTGACGTTACAAGAGAAGAAGCCGCAACAACTACTTCAAATGTCAAGGATGTTTTACCTAGTGGCGTGCAGCCTGAAAAAAATAATAAACGGAAGCAAGATGAGAAGAAAGCCATGGAGAGAACACTTCCATACCCACCACCACCTTTTCCACAAAGATTGAAAAAGGTGGCCGATGACACTAAGTTCAGCAAATTCATGACTATGTTGAAGCAGCTGACCATTAATGTCCCATTGATAGAGGCACTTGAACAAATGCCTGGGTATGCGAAGTTTATGAAAGATCTTTTGACTAAGAAGAGGGCAGCAAGTTATGAGCTGAAAGATGATGTGCATCATTGTAGTGCAATTGCTACCCGATCGATAGTTCAGAAGAAGGCCGACCCCGGAGCTTTCACTATTCCTTGCACAGTCGGATCTTTGAACTTTGCCAAAGCATTGTGTGATTTAGGAGCCAGCATCAACTTGATGCCATTATCGTTCTATAAGAGGTTGGGGTTAGGAGATCCTACACCAACTAATATGAGGCTTGTTATGGCGGATAGGTCGGTAAAACGACCGGTTGGTATTCTATGCGATGTCTTGGTGAAGGTATCTTCATTCATATTTCCAGCAGACTTTGTCATCTTGGATTGTGAAGCAGATTCAGAGGTTCCCATAATCTTGGGACGCCCTTTCCTTGCTACGGGAAGTGTGCTCATAGATTTGAGAGCTAATGAACTCTCATTCCGAATCAATGACGAAGTGGTTCGTTTTGACGTTTGCAAATCAATGAAGCAACCCAAAGATCTGAGTGTATTTTCTGTGGCTGATGTTGTCGTTGATGACGAGGAAGAACGACTTGAAGAAGAACAAATTCTTGATGATCCCTTGGAGGTTTCGCTCATGAAAGGAGAGAATGAGGATGCTGAAATTTTTGAAGAAGATATTTGTGCTCTATCGGGATTCGGAACATATCGTTATCCTCCCAAAAAGCTGGATCTTGATCTCAAGAATCGACCCACACCACCAGCTAAGCCATCTATTGAAGAACCACCCACGTTAGAATTGAAGGAGCTGCCAAGCCATTTGAAGTACGCATTCTTAGGAAGCGGAAATACTCTTCCAGTCATAGTGGCAGCCGATTTGGGTGAGCAACAAGTTGCAGCTCTTATTGCAACTCTACGCAAGTATATTAGAGCCATTGGATGGACCATTGTGGATATTATTGGTATACCACCTGGGATTTGCACTCATAAAATTCAGCTTCAAGAAAAGTGCACACCCACCATTGAACATCAAAGACGTCTAAACCCACCAATGCAAGAAGTGGTGAAGAAGGAGATTATCAAATGGTTAGACGCAGAAGTTGTATACCCTATCTCTGATAGTACATGGGTGAGTCCTGTGCAATGCGTTCCCAAGAAAGGAGGTATGACGGTGGTCGCGAATGCAAAGAATGAGCTTATTCCACTCAGGCTTGTTACTGGATGGAGAGTATGCATGGACTACCGCAAGCTGAATTCTTGGACGCTCAAGGATCACTTCCCTATGCCATTTATGGACCAAATGCTAGATCGATTAGCGGGGAAAGGATGGTTTTGCTTTTTGGATGGTTATTCAGGTTATAATCAGATTTGTATTGCACCTGAAGACTAAGAGAAGACAACGTTTACATGCCCATATGGTACGTTTGCCTTCAAACGCATGCCATTCGGGTTGTGTAATGCACCAGCCACCTTTCAACGTTGTATGATGTCTATTTTCTCTGATATGGTAGAAGACACTTTGGAGGTATTTATGGACGACTTTTCAGTTGTTGGTGAGTCCTTTGAAGCATGTTTGGCGAACTTGAGCATGGCATTACAAAGATGTGTAGAGTTCAACCTTGTGCTGAATTGGGAGAAGTGCCACTTCATGGTAAAAGAAGGAATCGTTCTTGGGCACAAGATCTCCGAAAGAGGAATAGAGGTTGATCGCGCCAAAATAGAGGTAATTGAGAAGCTACCGCCTCCAATTTTGGTAAAGGGAGTTCGTAGTTTTCTTGGCCATGCCGGTTTCTATCGTAGATTCATCAAAGACTTCTCCAAAATTTCTAGTCCATTGTGCAAACTACTGGAGAAAGATGCAAAGTTTGACTTTAATGAAGATTGCTTAAAGGCATTCGAATGCCTCAAAGGAAAACTCATTGAAGCCCCTATCATGGTAGCACCAGATTGGACGCTTCCGTTTGAAGTCATGTGTGATGCTAGTGGTGTAGCTGTTGGTGCTGTTCTTGGACAGAGAAAGGAAAAATTGTTTCATCCTATCTATTATGCAAGTAAGGTCCTAAATGAAGCCCAAAGGAACTACACTGTTACTGAACAAGAGCTCTTAGCGGTTGTGTATGCGTTTGAGAAGTTTCGTGCCTATCTATTGGGTACTAAGGTGATCGTTCATACAGACCATGCAGCTCTTAGGTATCTAATGACGAAGAAGGATGCAAAACCAAGGCTGATTCGATGGGTATTGCTGCTGCAAGAGTTTGATTTCGAAGTCAAAGATAGAAGAGGTTGCGAGAACCAAGTGGCTGATCACCTATCCAGACTTGAGAATGAGTATGTGGCGCAACCAGAAAATCATATTGATGATGCATTCCCTGACGAGGAGATACTAGCGACAACAATGGAGGAATTACCATGGTATGCCGACTTTGCAAATTTCGTGGTGAGTAATGTGTTACCTTCCAATTTATCTTACCACCAAAGGAGGAAGTTTATGCATGACGTTCAGCACTACTATTGGGATGAGCCTTATTTGTTTCGAAGATGCGCGGATGGTATCATTCGACGATGTATATCCCATGAAGAAGTGCCTACTATATTGGAAGCATGCCACACTTCGCAAGTTGGAGGACATCATGCAGGGAATCGAACGGCAAGGAAAGTCTTGCAAAGTGGTTATTATTGGCCTACAATATTCAGAGATACACACGACTATGTGAGAAGGTGTGACCAATGCCAACGTCAAGGTGCTATTTCAAAACACCATGAAATGCCCATGTCCAAAATTCTGGAGATAGAACTCTTTGATGTGTGGGGTATTGATTTCATGGGACCATTCGTGAATTCGTTTGGAATGAAGTACATCTTGGTTGCTGTGGATTATGTGTCAAAATGGGTTGAAGCTGTAGCATTGGCCGACAACGAAGGAAAGCGTGTTGTAGCGTTTTTAAAGAAGAATATCTTCTCTCGCTTTGGAGTACCTCGTACTATCATAAGTGATGGAGGATCTCACTTTTGCAACAAGCTATTCAAATCTGTATTGGCCAAGTATAGAGTCAAGCAACACAAGGTAGCTACGCCTTATCATCCCCAAACCAGTGGACAAGTTGAGGTTTCCAACTGCGAGATCAAGCAAATCCTTGCCAAGACGGTTAATGCAAATAGGAAGGACTGGTCTCGAAAGCTAGATGATGCACTATGGGCGTATAGGACTGCATTTAAGACACCCATTGGCATGTCACCTTATCAGCTAGTTTATGGAAAGGCTTGTCATCTACCCATCGAGCTTGAATACAAGGCATTGTGGGCATTAAAGCACTTGAATCTGAATTGGGATGATGTGAAGAACCTGAGGTTGGAGCAGCTGAACGAACTAGATGAATTTCGTCTCCATGCATATGAAAGATCAGATTTATACAAGGAGCGGATGAAGAAGTATCATGATCAGCGGATTGTTCGACGAAACTTCCAAAAAGGTGACATGGTACTACTCTTTAACTCCAGACTCAAGCTCTTCCCAGGTAAGTTAAAATCAAAGTGGTCTGGTCCATTTAAAGTCATCCAAGTCTACTCGTCTGGAGTAGTCGAATTGGAAGACAATGATGGTGTTGTCTTCAAAGTGAATGGCCAACGTGTTAAGCCATATATCGGTCCTCTTGACTCGATGAATGACATGGCCATCACTTATCTCGACGAAGTCTAAGTACTCGAGATTACTACGTCGAGCCACGACAATAAATAAGGCGCTAGATGGGAGGCAACCCATCGTTTTATTGTTTTATTGTTTTGTCGTTTTATCGCTTTATCGTTTTGTCGTTTTAGTATTTTCTTTTTGATAAATGAAAATCCAAAAATAAGAGTCGTGCCACGACCAAAACTAAGGCGCTTGGTGGGAGGCAACCCATCGTACTAATCGTTTTCATTTTGTTTTGAGCTAACATAGGTGCAAGAAGTATGCGACAAGGAGATTGATCTCAATCGACGATTTGGACGCATTGTATGGTAAAATCGGTACAATGGCACCTAAAGCAAGGCAAGGCAAGGAGAAGGCTACCACGTCCCAAAAGAGCAAGAAGAGAAGTCGAAAAGACCAAGGAGAATCATCCTCAGCGCACCTACCACGCAGAATGTTCAGAATAAAATGGGTCTTTGAGGAAGAAGCCAAAGCATGGTACAGCAGCAACAAAGAAAGGAAATATGTGCATGTCGACTTGATCAACAAGGAGACCTTAGCAAAGAAAGAGCCGCGTATGTTGGCAAAAATAATGGCTTTGAAGCTGGATTTCATCTTCCGCGACATAGGAGAGTGTAATCTTGACTTAACAAGAGAGTTTTATGCCAACTGGTCGCCGAACACAACAGGCAACGAAGTCAAAATTCGGGGCCAAGTGTTACAGCTTACAGCGGATTGGATCAACTCTTTTCTTGGCTTACCTTCGGTCGACACTGCACCATTCAAAGAGCTGTACAGCAGGCCTCCTTACAGAGCAATAGGACACACGCTTTGTGGAAGCAGATCAATGGCAAGATGGGGCAGACATAAGGAAACAGGCCGTCACAACACCTTCCCCTATGCTCCACTAATTAGGGAAGCAAGAATCTGGATGCGCATTGTCAACTCATGCCTTATTCCTGGGACTCAATACACCAAGATATCGAGAGATAGAGTGTGTTTGGTCTATGCTTTGATGACGAATGTCCCTATCAACTTTGGGGCAATCATTCGATCTACCATGAGGAAGGCCAGACTCCACAAAAGGTCCCATTTCACATTTGGAAATTTGTTGACAGCAATCTTGCGAAAGGAAGATATCGAAGAGGAACCCGCTGACCACAAACTCCCACATAACCCAAAGAAGGTTGACCTCACCAAGGTCAAAGATGCTGAAACATCTCATGGAGTCAACCTTACTACTGCGGAGAGACATGCTCGTGATGAGAGTTTCTTCCATCATCTCTATGGCATGACACGATTTACTATGATGAGTGGTGGACGTATTCCAACTGCTGAAGAGCTCCAACAGCTGGACCACGACTACCCAATGAACATGCATGCCCGGGAGATATGTAGAGTGGGCGTATATTTTGAGGAACCTCTAGACGATGATGTGCCGACTGATGATGATAGACGTTTGCCTGATTCTGATGAGGAGGAGAACTCTGACGATGACTCTTATGATGATTCCGACGAAGGGGGTATGACCCCCGACATTGATGAAGGGTCCGACTAACCAGGTTCTTCGACTTTATTTTCCACTGAGGGCAGTGTCCCGTCTAAGTGTGGGGTGGCAGAATCGCATGCTATACTTCTTTGTTTGCACCTATGTTTGTATGTTTGTTTGTTCGACTTTGTTTTTTTCGTTCAACGTTTTTTAAAATTTTTTTAGGAGTCCAATTTTTTCTAGCTACACATGAAATTATTTTGATAGGCAGCATGAGATTAGAACAAGAGTATGTGCTACAATTGTGACTATTGAGACGTTTAGGCTCTAGTTGTGACTTATTATGTGATATTGTGTGATTCAATTCCTTCAATTGTTGGGTCGAGAGTCTATATTACTTCCAATCAAGTCGACCATGTGCCTTGTGTGTGTGAGATAATAGTATATTCTATGTTTGTGGCTAATGCTAAAACTTGCCTGGTATGTATGCAAAGCGAAAATAAGGAGTGTAAGTTTAGGATATGATTTAGGCATTTCTTTGGCAACCTATACATGTTTACCTTCAGTTTTACCTACCCATGGACATCATCCTAGTTAAACCCTTTTGAGCCTTTAGCCTATTTCTTTGACAACCTTGCATGTAAGCCTAATCCATTTTTTTCAAGACCGTAATTTGATCCAAATTCCTAAGTGCTTTAAATTAAAAAAGTCATGTGATAACATAAGAGGAAATTGGGTAAGTATGATGCTTTAAATTGTAATGGTGCTTGAATGTGTTATGAAAAAGAAAGTGCTATCATAAGAGGTATGTTGTGAAAAGAAAAAGGAAAGGAAAGCTGAAAAGTGAGTTGTTCTTAAAATTGAAAAACAAAAGAGGAGAACAAGGGTGGTAGAACAAAAGAAAGAAGAAAGGTTGAAAGAAAAAAGTGTCAATGATACAAAGTGATGTATTAAAACGCCTAGGAACCTAGTCACTATTCTTGGCCAAAATAGTCCTACCCGTCCCTTAGCCTACATTACAACCATCAAAAGACCTACTTGATCCTAATATTAACATTTCGACATTTAGTGGAGTACTACACTAAGGGCAAGCCTATGGTCATCAGTTGCTACATATGAATTCTTTGTGAGAGTGAGAGCAAGGATATTTTGATACCCATGTTTGAAAAATATGCTATACTTGTGAGTGATTATGGGTACTATATTGTGAGACACACATGGTTGATGAGTCTTGGATAGTTGTATATGCTTCTATGCACCTTAACGTTTGCATGCGAGTTGATCACCATCACGAGTCTATGCTTGAGGTTAAATTGTTTCTACTTATAATCAGAAAGCTACTCTTTGTTGATAATTGTTGTGCTTGTCTTGATAAATGTTTTGTGTTGTTGCTGTAAAACCTTAAGTCGATGCTTAGAAGGACATAATATGTTGTTCGAGGACGAACAAAGCTCTAAGTGTGGGGTGTTGATGATAGGCGGATTTACACGCCTATATCAATATATTTTGCCCATATTTTAGCCTAGTTTTGAGAACTAATTATCTATGTCATGCACTTTTAGTCCTTTTTCCTGTAAATGAGCTAACAAACATGATTAGGAAAGTTTCAGGTATAAATGATGCAAAATACAGCATTTTATGGCTCACTTGACACAAAAGAAAGCTCACAAACGAAGTAGAAAGGAGTTGGACGCCTAAAGGACCAAATCTGTTGCATGGAAAATCTGTCCCGGGCTAAAACAACAATTCTGAAGACTTTGGGGACTTACAGATACAAAGCTGGATTTTTACAAAGATACATTAACCTAGTACAATTAGGTTATGTATTTCACTATTCTATTTGGATTATGATATTGTAACCTTACCCTAGTACATTTGGGTCAAGGATTTCATTAGTATATTAGGATTTGGTTATTTATTTCATTAGCTTAGTAGGAGTAGGATAGGAGTATTATAAATACCCTATCATGTTAGAGATTTTTATGCATTCTTCACTTAATTCAACAATTAATTTTCTTCCATCTCTCTCATCTTCCACTACAAACACTTCTAATCTACTCTTCTATTCTTAAATTCCACAACAAGAGAATCGTTACTTGCTAGGGAATCACCAAAACCACACGCCTATCACCTACTTCTCACGCCATCAACCATGCAAATCGTGATATCCTTCGCATTCATGGGTAACTAAACCTCTTAGTTGGGGTTATGGAAGCCGAATGAGTTACTATCTATAGCTGTGAGTTTGTAAGTTCAAGACAAGTATATTCCTTATATCATTATTCTCTTCATCTTAATCTACATTCTTTGCGGTTGCAAACGCAAGAATACGCCAGTCTAACATTTAACTTGTTCGCGAGAAAGGTTATTTATCTGGAAAAGAGATAATGTCAAGGTAGTAGGACACCCTTTCCTATTAAAAATCTAGTGCCGTAACTGGACTAACCTCTTGAAGAATTCGTACCGTTAGACACGCTTTAAGCTCGTGAGAGTTAAAGTGAAATAGTCCTTGTTTAGGTCGCGAGACGCTTGGATTTACCATCGACTACAATTCTCTATAAGCAATTGCATGTCAAGACTCTACACACTCATAGCCAATAGAGACGTATACCTCAGAAGGTGGACATAACCCCAACGCTTCAATTCTCATTGTTTCACAACCTACGAAATACTCTCTTTTTACTTTGCTATTTTCAGCTTTTACTTTATTGTTTTGGTTACACATTACAATCCCCTCTTTTTACGAGACTTGCACCAAAAGTCTAGCAATTTTGCTTACTTGTTGGCCAGGCTATTCCCTGTGGGATCGATACCCAACCCAGGTTGGGTTCTATATTTGCTATCGACCGCTTTACACTCCCACGAGAGCTGTAGATTGAGCGTTATCAGAGTCAAATGGCCACCTTAGCTTTTGATGACATTATTCAAAGTCAGTATATGGGGCATCAAGCTTTGGTCGTATTGAGGACACGGGATCCTATATGTAAGGGCCAATTTGAGTACACCAAAGAGCAATCCCACGTGTGGGAGATTGCTTGAAGCATTAAAAATTGAGGACTCACAGTTTTAAGCCTTCATAATAGGCATTTTGGTCACTTAGCCTTGTCCAAGTAACACTCCATGACCACTCTTTTTCATTAAGGGTATTATGGTCATTTTGTTATGTAATAAGTCAGACTATAAATAGGTTCTATTAGTTCATTTGCTAGTTAGTTTTTGAATGATGAATATATGAAAGACTTCTTCTCTCTTTGAGAGTGTAACACCCTTAGTGTAGGGCTTGGATAAGCCATCTTTAGTGTAGGGCTTGGAAAAGCCGATATTATATGTTGCTTAGAAACGGTGGTTGTGAGGTGAAGTTGATTCCCTTAGCGGTCACCGTAAGAAGATTGATGTTTGTTCTTGTGGATTTTAAGGGTCTTTACGTTTAATACACATTTGGGTTCTTGTTCTTCGCAAGTCCTTATGTCATCTTGCCTATTATTTACTTTTCTTGCAATATTTGTGTTTGTTTCTTGTTCTTGTTCACGGTTTTGTGCGTTGTTGCGGAGAGTGAATTACTATCTTGTTCTTGGTTGTCTTTGTGTTGTTGGTTGTTTTTGTGTTTCATGATCTTTCCCTTATCAAAGATTCTATGTTTGCCACTTGATGTGCAACTCTAGTTCCTTGTTTCTTGTCACATTTATGTGGATAGACTAGTTGACTCTTTCTTGGAAGGGTATTTGGGTAAGAGGGATGTTTGGGTGTATGTAAAGTTTGAGACACCTTGGCAAGATGCTATGATTGATTACACTAATCCTAACCCTTATACCTTGAGGAACTTGTGTTTGTTTGTCCTTCCTATTATTTTGCAAGGTTCGGATTCGAGGTCAAATCCTTTTTTCAAGAAGGGGAGGATGATACAAGTACGATTATGATTGTGGACCAATACGTAAAGACTTGAGCTCGGGTGGCTGCCCAACCAATGGAACAATATTTGAAGTGTAGAGAACAAGTCCCAACACTCCAAAGCCATCCAATGTGCACACTTCAAGGCCTCCCTTTTGTCTTGACTCATTAAGGGCATTCTAATCATTTTGTATTAAGTTGAAACCTAGGTTATAAATAGAACATGTTAGGTCATTTTTTCATAACTTAGATGATATTTTAAGATCTCTTTGAGAGTGTTCATACAAGTGTGGATATCACTTGTGACAAGTGTGGAATCACTTGTGTTGGATGCTTATTTTGAAACGTTGGTTGTTTGGGGATTCCGTTCCCTTGAGGTCACCGTAAGAACTTGATGTTATTTGTATGAATTCTTGGGTCTTAGTGTTCAATATACACTTTGGTTCATAGTGCTTGTGCATTGTGTGTCAAGTTATCTATCATTCTATCTTATTATTGTTGTTGTGTTCATTCTCGGTTTTGGGTGTCCAAACTTGAGATCTTGTTGTGTCATTTTTGTTCTTGTTATTGTGTTGTAATCTTAGTTTGTGGCTCGCTGATTATAGGTGTTGAACACCTTAGAATCTTGTTGTTATCGTGCTTGTATTGTTATTGTGTAGTGAATCCGAGAGGGGTCACCAAAAAGGGTCCTCGGTTCTTCAAATCATGGACTGTTTTGGTGTGTGTTAGCATCTTCCTTGTCGATCTTGTATCACCTTTTTTCTTTTTTTAAATTTTAATTTAATTTTTTTATTTTATAATTTCTAAGTGGCATTTTAAAAATGATGCGAAATTTAATATAATATTTAAAATTACGTGGAAGATGACGTGGGGCGAGTGTGTTACACTCACCAAAAAAGTGTTTAAAATGTTGTTTTTTAGTGGGTTCAGAGGTCCAGATGACAAACATATAAATAGAAGTGTCCAACTTACAAAACCGACATAATATAGGGGTTCAGAAGGTCATTTTGCCTATAATATTTAGTTATGGATATAAAATTTCTAATTCATCATACATATACATATAGTACAGTGTTTTATCTTTCTGGGATAATCGAAGGATAAAAAATTAAGAAGTGTTTTCTCTAGAGAAGTATTTTCTTCAAAAAGGAAAGAATGACCGAAAGATAGCATATTGATATGGAAGATAGGTCCCAAGCACAAATAATGAGATAAAGCACTTTGATGATAATAACTTAAGAGAAGTGAGAATGTTTTTAGTGAGTACTATATGTATGGAAAAAAATATTATATTATATGTATAGGTATGGTGAATTAAGAATTTTATACCCATAATTAAATATTATAAGTAATATATTTACGTTGTAGGGATTCACTATGTGTATGTATGTAATAATTGGGTATACATGACTTTTAGTAATAAATGAGTTAAGTTAAGTATCATTTAGTTATATTTCATCGTATTAATATGATTTATATTAATAAATTTTTATTCTTCGATTATTGTTAGATTTAATTTGATCTTTTAATATTTTATTGGGCATATTTAATGTTGAGTCAATTATAATATGTGAGAAGAAGAAAAATGAGAAAGGAAAAATAATTTATGAGAATAGGGATAAAAGGATCATTAAGAGATAATTTTTTATTTTTTTAAAATTTTACATTTAAATAATAATTCCACATAAGCAAATATTATTTTAAAAATGATTAACTAGTTTGAGTGATTTTTTAAGTAGAAATGTAAAAGTTGAGTGACTTTTGAAGTAAAAATCAAAATTAAGTAACTTTCTGGGATAAAAATTCAAAATTGAGTGACCATCTCACCGAACTATAATATGATCTTTATTTTGTAAACGAAAAAAAATTAGATTATGCTTTATCTACCTTTTAAGTTAGGGCGTTCATTTAAGAAAAATAAATCAATTGATGTGAAAAGCTGACATCTTATTTTACTAGATCTAGTTTGATTATTAGTTTTCTTAAAAAAATAAAAAAACTGATAATACTTGATTTGATTTGATATTAATGAAGAAATAGAATCAAATCGACTCTCTGGCTGTCAACAATGTATTATGTAAAGTATCAGGAGAATTAATAAGGCTTTGCCTTTTTTAAAGTTAGAGATTAGACCATTCAAATTTTATTTGATGGTCGGAGACCAACTGTCAACTGAACATTCGTATAATCATTCAAATACTTTCCCGTTTCATTTTATCTGTCTCAAATTAGGATGATATATTTATTAAGAAAATAATGATTGATAATATAACTTTATCATTTTGTCCCTTTTAATTGTGTCTTTATTATTAGTTCCAATATTGATGGATGACCGATACCAAAGCACTATTTATATTTTTAATGGTATTCCTCTTTACAATATTTTTCAAGAATGTTAATAACAAGGAGTAATCAATTATACTAAGGGTATAATGGAAAAAAAATTATCTTATCTTGATAATTAAAATAAGACAAGTAAAATGAGACATCAAATTAAAAAATTTAAGACAGGTAAAATGGGACGAAGGGAGTAACATAATGCGAATAAAACTAATTATCAGGTCTTGGTCGGCGGTCCAAACCAACAATGCTTGATGGCCAGCATACTAAGTGGCCGTGGTCCATAGCCATTAATCATTTGTGATTTGTCACATTTCACATCAGGTTAACTGTTATGAACCAATATCCCATATTAGAAAAATAGATAAATATTAAGAAAATTATAAGTCAAATAGGTTCTCCCACCTATTAGATTAGTCTTTTAAGTTGGGCTCTCTCATTTGGTTTACAACATTGGTGCTCTCATTAAGAGTCCCACGCATTGGGCCATGACTCGAAGTGATGGCCTGGACACAAGAGGGTTGCCAGCCGTGACCAATGAGGATCGATCCACGCGTGGAGCCACGACTTGAAGTGGTGGTGGCTTGGACCCAAGAGGGGTGTCAGCCGTGACCAACGAGGTTGTTGGTTCTCAAGCGGAGACGATTGTTATGAACCAATTGTTCGAAAAAATAGAGAAATGCTAAGGAAATTATAAGTCAGATGAGTTCTCCCACCTATTAGACTAATCTTTTGAGTTGGACTCTCCCGTTTGATTTATAACATTAACTAATACATGTAAGCTACATTGTACAAAAAAGAAAGACGGAATTTGAGACGTGTTAAGCACACTCATGAATCACCTTTCACACTAAAAAAGAAGTGTCATATTCTTCGCTTTTGCTTTTAGGACGGATCCAAACTCCACTTTTACTTGTTCAGTAAAATTAAAACGATGTTTTTAACGCATTAAAATTTTTCTTTCGAGATAATATTTACTATTTCTATAATTCTATCCTCAACAAAGTTTCGTTTGATTTTCTATATATCCACCTTCTTTCATTAGTATAATATTTGTTCATCTTTAATTTCGAAATAAATTAACTTATTTGGTTAAGTACATAATTATAGTTTTGAATTTTATGATAAAAAACAAATACTCTATTATAATCTATGTTATACGTTGTACAAAATGAAAGCAACCCTTCTATAATAATGATTGTCTTATCAGTCAACAAATCTATAATTCCAAAAGGAAAATTATTAGATAAGATATATATATATATATATATATATATATATATATATATATATATATATATATATTTGGAATTAAACTTTGTGTATGACTGATGATATAAATCTTATTTCAAATTTAATTTTAAGATATTATCTTATCCCATCTCAAAAAAAAAAAAGACAGTCTGGTGCATTAAAGTTATCGCGTTCATCAACTCGAACCTTATTCTTCTGCCGTCGATGTTACAGATTAGCCTCACTCTTCAAGCCAGCAGCTTTGCTCAACATTTTATGTTGTTTTCAAGACTTGAATTCGTAGCCTCTTGATTACATGATAATAAACTTTACCGGTTACTCCAAGGATCCTCTTCATTATCCGATCTCATTCAATCTGAAATTATAATTTTATGACTATAATCGCGAAATAATTTGACCCCATAATATACTCAAACTTATCCTTATATATTTGTTTTATTACTCCACGTTTAGCATCTTTCACAATCAAGAGTTGTCAAGAGAATAGAACTTATCCTTTTATATAATTTTGTACAATTTAGAGGGGCCACTAAATTGACCACCACCAATATTTATTTACTCTAATTAATTTTGACAAATCACATCAAGAAATAATTAGTGCCTTTGAAAGACTTTTACTCATAATATTACACATGTGACATTGCTAAAAGTCAACATATTTTATTTCATGGAATGATGCAATAAATAATATGTATTAATTATCATCATTAGTGGTTAAACAAATTCTTGAAGTGATGCAAGTTGGATGGGTTTTATCAAAGTTTAAAAATTATTAGGGTTATTAATGATCATCATTAGTGGTTAAACAAATTCTTGAAGAGATGTAAGTTGGATGGGTTTTATCAAAATTAATTATTAGGGTTATTAATTATCATCATTAGTGGTTAAATAAAATTCTTGAAAAGATGTAAGTTGGATGGGTTTTATCAAAGCTTAAAATTACTAGAGATTAAGAATGTAATTATGTCCCTATATGAATTAAAAGTTGAGTGAGTTTTTGAGAAATATTTGTATCTCAATATTTGAATGTAGCGGGAGTTAATTATGTCTCGATAGGCCTAGAATTAAAAAATGTATCGAGAGCTAATTAAGTATCTTTACAAAGGAACAATGTATCTTCGTTGGATGTATTATGGATCTCAAAAGATCCAAAATCGAAAAAATGTATCGAGAGTTAATTATGTATCTTTTCAAAGGAAAAAATGTATCTTCGTTGAATGTATCAGGAGCTAATTATGTATCTCAACAAATTCAATATGGAAGTTTCAGTAACTATGCAATATATCAGAATTTTCTGTAACTAAACACCAAACTATCGAAGTTGATGTTATTTTTCCCTATTTCAAAGTATTCTTCTTTTAAAATATCGTTGGGCGAGTTGGACTACGTCTCACTATTATTCGTTTAGTTCTTTTTTATGCTAAAGCGTAAATAGCGTTTGGGTAGTTAATGATCCACCCATCTATTGACTCAATCCATTTCGACCGTCCAAATTCAGTTCAACTCGCTCTTTCAACATCGTGACCTCATGGTTTAGTTTGAAGCCCATAACATAAGTGTCACATGAACTATATATGTTGGTAAACCAAAATTTGTTCAATGGGCTTGATCTTATTAATTTAGCCGAAATTCTCAATATTGGGCCTACGTTTGCAACACAAGCCCATAAAAAAGATTCTTTTTTTGTTTACATCTAGTTGGGCCGTGGGCGGGTTGGACAACGTCTCATTGTTATTGCTTAGTTCTTTATGATAAAGCCTATATAACCTTTGGATCAGTAATGATCTGCTGACTCAATTCATTTTAACTGTTTAAATTCAATTCAACATCCCGGCCTCATGGTTTAGTTTGAAATAAGAAGGTAATATTCGAAGAACGAAATTCCTTCTTTCGTGTATAGGCTTTCAAATTGATTGGAAGCCCATACATACATGGCCCATGAACCATGTTGGTAACCCAAAATTTATTCAATGGGCTCAAATCTTATTAACCTGGCCCAAATTCTCAATAGTGGGCCTCAGTTTGCAACCAAAGCTTCCTTCATTCAGGCTCCAATTAATGGGCGAACGACATAAATTCCGACAATTTGGAGTTTAACTACAGAAAATCTCGATATTTTACATAATTACTTAAAATATTAATTTTGGATCTATTAAGATACATAATTAGCTTCCGATACAACCAATGAAGATACATTTTTTTCTTTGTAAAGATACATAATTAGTTTTCGATATATAATTTTTTCGATTTTGGATCTATCGAGATACATACTACATCAAACGAAAATATATTTTTTTCCTTGTAATGATACATAATTAGTTTCCGATACAGTTTTTTTTATTTTGGGTCTGTCGAGATACATATTAGCTCCCGATACATCCAACGAAGATATCTAATAGTTGAGATTTTTATAATTACTTTGTAAGGGTAAAGGTTTGTGTAAATATAATAAACTAAGATGTACGTTTATATTATTTTTGGATTATTGAACCATATGTAAAATGACCAAAATATAGTTAAATAGTATAGCGTGTTGATATCTTGTTAAGTAAAAATTAAGTAACACGAACTCTAAATTAAGTAAAAATACTTGTTAATTAATCATGATTAAGTAACATGAACTTTAAATTCAAACACATGTCATACATGTATTGACTTGATGTATATATCAGGTGCGTGTAAATTTTAACCATTTATAAGTGTGTACCAATGGATCTTTTATCTGCGATCACATCTTCGGTAAGTTGTAAGTGCTTTATTTCCTATTTAATAACCTCGTCTCAATACATCTTCAACCTATATCTCTGTTTCTCTTCAAACCCACCATAGCCAGCCTATCACGCCTCTTGTTGGGACATCTATGTATCTATTAGCATGCCCGAACAATCTCAATCTCGTCTCCAGCGTCTTGTCCATTACGGAGGCTAGCCTCATCTTATCCAGAATATTTTAATTCTTAATCCTATTTTTTCTCATGTGCTGACACATCAATCTGAACATCCTTATTTCCGCTATTTTAATCTTCTAGTCAAGCGAGTTCTTGACCGACCAACATCCTGCCATGTATACCATTACAGGCCTAACAACCACTTTATAAAGCTTACCTTGTATAATACATCCCTATCGTACAAGACGACAAATGTGAGCCTTTGTTTCTACGTAACATCATCGTCGATCTCCCCACTCCCTTAAAATTCTAGATATTACACTCAAAATAACTCATAAATTTGATTATTTAAAGAACATTGTCAATTATAATACAATTTTGCAAAAATAGCCCTTTTACCTTTGTGATACTTATTAGATTCCTCATCTTTAATTTCCTGGAATTTGGGAAGATTCTTTAATTTGCACCAAATGATTTTTGTTCATTAATATTTTTCTCTTTTTGTTTTTACTATAAATAAAAATGTAATGACAGTTGACTTAATGACTATCTCAACCTTATATTTTACAGAAAAAAGAAAGGAATATAACGTATACATATGTCACAATCACAAGTTATATAAAAATGTTTAGTCGATAACGACAGATTATTATTAATTCTAATTAAGTTAATCACTATAGTGTATCAATATTAGTTTTATTTTTGACGTGACAATTCCTATTAATTATATAAAAAAAAAGTAGGTATATTTTGAGAGTTGGTGGTTCTCATTTCTTAAGTATGTTACTTTCAGGTAACAAATGAGAATCTAAGTACCACTTAGTGTTCATATTTGACGTTTAATAAATAAAGTACTAAATTTAATCGAACCAAAATGATTGAGACATTTCGAAAAAGAGATTAATTCTAGTTGTACGCGAAAAAAATAAATTAATATACTATAAATTTTTTGATATAATTGATCGAATTTAACTATTGACCGTTTTTGAAAGCATCTTATTTTAGGACTTCACATCTACGTAGGAATAAAAAAATTAAAAAAGAAAGAAAAACAACATATAGCATAATATTTTAACATTAGAAAGGCAGAGGTGGCATATTTAATTAATTAAACGTGATTAAGTGTGACATAGCCACTAATTACTTGAGTTTAAATTTTATTTCTAGTTAAGGCTCGTGCATGACATGTGATTCCACACTTACAACCATATACATTCTTTTACTAAAATAAATATACATCAACTATGTATATTAAAATAATAAAGGAATTTCGCATTTTCGATCCCTTAAATATTGATAAATTCTAATTATGGTCCTTCTGTTTTCTGATTAAGCATATTTAACTTTTTGATATTTGATATGTGCACTTTTGATTTCTTTGAACGTAAATGACGGAGCTAGCGTATTAGTTATGGGTTCGGCGTATTCAATAATTTTTTATCTAAACCTTATGTTTGTAGTAAAAAACTAAAAATTCATCAAATATGTATAGATTATTAATTTAGAATCCAGTAACTCTAAAGAACAAGAATTTTGAATCCATAAGCTTTAAGAAAAAATAACATAACATATTTTAAATTATCATATTTACACAAATTCCTACCTTACAAAGTAATTATACAAAATTCAACTAATCATAATCTTCATTGGATGTTTCAGGAAACTAATTAAGTATCTCGATAGATTCAAAATCGAAAAAAATATATCGGGAGCTAAGTATGTATCTTTACAAAGAAAAAAATGTATCTTAGTTGGATGTATCGGGAGCTAATTATGTATCTCGACAGACCCAAATTCAAATTTTTCAATAATTATGCAAAATGTCAATTTTTTTTATAATTAAGCTCCAAACTGTTGGGATTTATATTGTTTACCCTAAACTTTAAATATTGATTCTGCATTTGTCGACTATGAATCTTCCAAGATTTGACGAATTATAAAGCACTAAAACATTTCATTATCGACGTGTTTATGTTTAATTTGTATTGTTACTCTATATTTGAGAGTGAAAAAGTTCTAGAAACAGTCTAAAGATCTTGCATAAAATGAGCCCAAAATGCTACTCGAGCCGATGGCCTATCAGAAACAACATCTCTACCTTCGTAAGGTAGAAGTACTGATGCATCACCTTCCGCAAACACCACTTGTAAAGATTATATTGAGTATAATATTGTTGTAAAAGGAGCAAAAATACATATTTTAGTTAACAAAAGGTTAAATACATCTAACTAAATAATACAAGAACCAAAGTTTGTAATTTATCAATAATTGAAGGACGAAATGTGCAATTATCCCGAATAATTAAATATTCCTAAATAATGAAATCCATTGGTATAAAGTACAAATTAGTAGTACTAACTACTAAGAAATAATTAAAGTACAAAAGCAAAGTCTTAAGAGTACTAATTAGCAAAAATGCTAACCATTTCTTCTCCAATGTTTTCAACTAATGATTTTAATTGGCTTTTGGATGATCCAATAAGCCAACAATTAAACATTAATCCCATAGAAACTTTTCATTCATCATCTTCATCATCACAAAAAAATCTTCACCATTGTGATTCGATTAAATTTGATCAGAATAATATCAACGGTAATGATCATAACCAACCTGATCAGGCGGTAAAGAAGCTTAATCATAATGCAAGTGAACGCGATCGTAGAAAGAAAATCAACGGCTTATATTTTTCTCTTCGTTCTTTACTTCCTGCTTCTGATCACACGGTAAGATTTTTTTCTCTTTACGTCCTTACTCTACTTAGATTTTATGGGATATTTGAAGAATCTCTGATCTCAAACAATTTGATAAGAGATATAATTATCATTTATCGAATCTAATCTATGAACAAGATTTATTTTGGGAAGTATGTACTTTACAAAAAAATACTTTTGACGAGTAACTGTTCATATTTGGCTAATCAATTTGAAAAATTACTTCAGTCAATATTGAAATAACAATTTGTGCTTGACTAAGAATATTTCTAGAATTACTCAATCGGAAAAACAGCTTTTTCCGCTTTGGAAAAATAAAATTTTTACTATTCAAAATCACTTATTTTTTTCCCTAAAAACTTTGATCAAACGCGTCAACTTTTTCGTAAAAAACAAAACAAAAACACTTTCAACTTGTCAGAAACTTGATCAAACAGACTATTAATTTTGTAGTTTAATTATTCTTTTGAGACTTCATTGTTCTTTATATTTTGCAGAAAAAGCTTAGTATTCCATCAACAATATCAAGAATTCTCAAGTACATACCAGAGTTACAAAGTGAAGTGGAAAGATTGATTCAAAAGAAAGAAGAATTTACATCAAGAACTATTTCCAATAGAGAAAAATCAGATGATTTTAACAAGCAAAAGAGAATAATAAGAGGTGGAATTGAGAAGTCTTCATTAGTAATTTCAGCAAGTGAAGTTGGTAATAAAGAAATAGTGATACAAATATCAACTTTGAAGAACAATAAAGGTTCAATTGGTGAGGCTATTTCAATATTAGAAGATGAAGGACTTGTTCTACTAAATGCAACTTCTTTTGAAACTTTTGAAGATAGGGTATTCTATACCTTGCATTTTCAGGTATTTATTAAATGTTTTTTTTTTTGTCTGTTGTTGCTGCATTTGTTTTGTATCTTCATGTTTTGCTGTCATACTTTTATTGCGATTCTGTTTAGAATTTTTTTTTATTCGAGTTAAGGGTTTATCGGAAATAACCTCTCTATCTTCACAAAGCTAGGGATAATCTCTACGCATACATTACCTTAGCTTCTCGACAGGGGCAGAGCCAGCCTTTAGGTAGCTGGATTATCTGAACCCCATTCGACGGAAAAATATATTATTTATACATGATTAAAATTATTTTTATGCATGTACAGTAGGTGTTGAACTCCCTGCGGCTAGGTATTCTTCAAATATAGAATCTCATAGCTGAAATTCTGATTCCGCCTCTGCTTCTTTGTGAAATTACACTACATATAGTTATTGTTGTATTAAATATTCTTTTGTCTTTTTTCCAATTATAATATTTGAAATTCACTTGATCACTACTTAATCAAGAAAAGAAAGTACATTTTATCATAAGGACCAAAACTAAAATAATACTAATAAGAATCAAAAGAGCAATTATTTCTTATGTTATTATTATTTCTTTTTATTAGACAAAATTTAAAGCATGATCATATACTATTTACCTAATTATTTTTTTTCTTTTTATTTTGGGTATTTGATCAACAGGTTGAAGGAACTATGGTGGTTGAGATTGACATGTTAAGAGACAAACTTTCATCTTATTTTGAGAAGGAAGACATTTTATAATTACTACAATGAATTTCTATTTAGGAAGATTTAATTTATATGTAAATGACATTATATTTTCAGGTTAATTTTTGCTTTTTGCTGTTTTTGAGTAGGACATGATCAGAAAAAAAAAATTATATATTGTAAATACCATTTAATTTTCCTTTCATTATGAATGTGCCTTCATCATTTTCAAGAGAGGCATTATCTTGTAATCATAGACATGTTTACTATAGTAATATTCTTTTGATTTTAAGTCATTTGCACTTCCATAAGTTTGGTATTTAGTAGATTTCTTTGAAATTTTTTTGATTGGGAATATACATCAAAACTCCCTCATAGTGAGTTGGTATGGCTGAATCCAGATTAGTCAGGCTAGCTTGATACCGAAACATGAAAACTTAATAAGAATTTATTAGCAAAATTGCCAAAATATCTTGTTTAGTAACGATTGAAGTGTGTCGATAATTTTGAAGTTTAATAAGTTGTTAGAGAGAGGACATAGTTCTTTTATTAATTCACGTATAAGTCAGATTGAGTTGAATCTAACTCAATCAAAAAATTTAGTTCATGAAGCGAGGTTTAACTAACATCGACACCTATCAAAGCACTTGTTAGCCTTTTTGAGACGAAACATAATTCTTTCAACCATGGAGAAGAATATTATTATTTCTCTATTGTATCACATTGAGTTTTGAAGGACCGGAGCAACGGTAAAATTATCTTTGTGTGATTAACAGAAATAAAACATTAGTCACAATTAAATTGAGAAAAGTAATTTTGTCAAAACTTAAAGACGAACTTATGACAATCAGTACTGTTTTTTGTGACAATTGAGTACAAAAGTTACAGAAATATACATGTCATTTTTTGTCTAGTAGATATGCATTGAGTTGAAAGGAAGCTTTCGAGAAATGGTAAAGTTGTCTCCGCATAGGACATAAGTTAAAGCCGTGAGAGCAACCACTAATACTTGTATTAGGGTAAGACTATCTGCATCAGTCATTACTAGTGGCGGAGCCACAATGAAAATTATACTATTTTTATATGGTTAAGAATATTTTTATGTATATATAATAGATGTTGAACCCCCTTTGACTAGTTTACATATTTATTTCTGAACTCCCTCAATGAAAATTCTGGCTCTGCCACTGATCATTACAACCCATGAAGTGTGGCCCTTTCTTGAACCTCATTAATGCAGAATATTTTATACACGAGCTTCACTTTTTAGATATGCATTAGTTATTATATGCCGCGAATTCAAATTGATCGAAGCCCCAATATATATATATATATATATATATATATATATATATATATATATACTAGGTTGACAACCCGTCTGTTTGGTGACGTCTCGTCATCCTAGTCGTCAACTCTAGCTGGATTTTGCCATTTAGTGGATAAGGCTGACGACTCGTCAACTTAACCGTCACCTTCTGACAGACAGACACTCCAAAGTAAAATGAACATGACTTTGAACCCACATATCGGATTAGGGTGAAATTGGACGCGTTGGAAAGAAGACTCAAAAATCTCTCATTTGATATATAGTAGGCCACCTAACTCGTTATATTCTAATAAGGGTGTCAAACGGGCCAGGCCGACCCGGCCTGGTTTGACCCGGCCCGATTAGCTAACCCGGCTCGGTAAGCCCTAGGGCTTTAGGGTTCCGGGTCCCGGGCCGATTTTTTTGTTAAAATGGGCTCGGTTAACCTGACCCGGACCAAGCCCGGTCTAGGCCCGCCGGTTAACCGGCCCGGAAAATTAAAAAAAAATTGGTTTTTGGGCCAAACTAGCCGTTGGCCCAACGGCTATATAGCCGTTTTTGGATCCAAACGGCTAGTTTGGGCCCATTTAATAAAAAAAAAAACTTTAAAAAATATTTTTTAATCCCCCCAAAAAAATCTATAAATACCCTACAACTTCAAATCATTTTTCACACAATTTTTCACTCTCTCAAATCTCAAATCTCAATTCTCAAATATTCAATATATTTAATTTCTTAAAGTGTTTACTTTAATTTTTTAATTTTTCGTTTACAAAGTACGAGCGAAAGTTTCTAAAGTCGCAATCTTCGGATACTTCCAAAATTTGGTATTGTTGTTCCATCTCTTACGTTTAATTTTTATTTATTGTACTAATTGTTTAATATTTAATTTTATTATATTTGTGTATTTTGAATATTTTTAGTTTAATTTAATTTATATTATGGATAAATTAAAAAACCTCGCTGCTAAAGGTGTTAAAATTTTTTGTCCCGGAAGCGGTAGTGGTAGTAAAAAGTGAATTACTAGCGGTAGAGGTAGTTCAAGTAATAGATATACCCGTGTGCCTTCGCCTCCGGTACCGCTTGGTACACCTTTTGATGAAGAAATAGGTGTAGGTGCTCACGATATGGATTATGTAGAAGCTCAGGAAAATTACGGTATAGAAGAAGAAAATGAAGTAGATGCAGTTAATTTAGACAAAGATGATGAAAATATTGCTGAAACACCCACAGTAGGAGATGCTAACGTTAGATCTGAATCAGTTAATCTCCCTTCCCGTCCTCCCAGTGCCCCAAAACCTCGTAAAAGAACTAGTATTGCATGAAAATTTTTTGAACGTATATCAGATATTGAGGTGCAGTGCAATATTTGTCAACAAATATATAAGCATAGAAGTGGAGGCAAGCAAGGGGGTACGGGTACGTTAATGAGACATATAGCTGAAGATCACAAAAGAGAGTTAAATATTGCAAAAGGTGGTGGGGATGTTGGTGGGTCAACGCAAACTAGAATGGACCCAACAACCGGTCAAGTAGCGAAAAAGTATAATAAATTGAGGGACAGGGAAGAAATAGCTAAAATGGTAGCTGTGGGTTGTTTGCCTTTTAGTTTTCCTTCTTCTGATGCTTTTATTCGTTATATACAAGCAATTTATAATCCTATGTTTAATGGTATTCCTAGAACTACTTGTCGGTCTGATATTTTTAGACTCCATTCACAATATTGTTTTTATTTATCAACATTGTTAAAAAATATTCAATGTAGATTGTCCCTAACTTCTGATCTTGGTCGTACTATAAATAAAAATGATTATTTAACCGTTACTTGTCATTGAATGGATAGTAATTTCGTGATGCAAAAACGTATTCTTACTTTTTTATATGATGAAGATCGTAAATATACTGGACAATTTATTCCTGATTCTATTGTTAAAATTGCCGGATATTATGGTATAGAAAATAAAATTTTATGTATTGCTTTTGATAATGCTTCTAACAACAAGACTACTATAACAAAAATAAAATCTACGCTATCTCCGCCCTTGCCTAAAATTTTTCATATTAAGTATATAATTTAATTATAAAAGATGGTCTTGACTTTTTTGAGCTTTATATTGAAAAAATTCGTCTTGCCGTTGGTTTTATTCAAGGAAATAATCGTAGATCGAGAATTAGAGAATTTAAAGTTAAATGTTAAGAAAATAGACTTACACCGATTTTGATGCCTGAGGAAATTGATAGTAGATGGAATTCTACGTATGAATTTTTAAAAATTTGTTATAAATATAGAATTACTATTACACTAACTTTTAATCAACATTGCGGTTCATTTGCTGATTCTGCTGATTGCATGCTACATAATTGTGATTGGGTTGTAATTAATGATCTTGTTAAGTTTTTAGAAAAAATTTATGTAGCTACGATTGAATTTTCCGGTACTTACTATCCTAGCGTTTGTAATATTTTGGCATATATAGCCGATATTTCTGGTTTGCTCCAACAATATAAAAATAAAGAAGGTTATAAAGAAGCTGTTGGCGCCATGTTTACGAAATTTAAAAAATATTTTTTCCCGATTCCCCCTATTTACTTGGTTGGTGCTATGCTAAATCCGTGCATGAAATATAATCATATGTGTCACTTTAGTACTCTTATTTATACTAACTTAGAAATAAATACTAACCATGATTCTGAACAAGTACAACCTGGTTTGTGGACGGCTACGGCTAATGCAAAGGATTATATAGAAAAATTATATAATTACTATGCTGATTTATTTGATTCAGCCGTACCTACAAATATCACTCCAACTGTCGCTCCTCATCCTCCCGAGGAGCCATCATCTTCTAAAAGGCCGGCACATAGTGGTTTTTCTGATTCGTTTTATGATTTAAATTGTTGGAACAGTGTTGATGAGAGAGCTTACACATCAACTTATCGGGAAGAATTGAAATATTATCTTCGGACGGCACCAGAGGATCGCAGACGACGGATCAACACGCTGGATTGGTGGAGGAATAATGAATCACAATATCCTGTTCTTTCAAGATTAGCTAGAGATATCTTGAATGTTCCAATGTCAACCGTTGCATCAGAGAGCGCCTTCAGTCAGGGACGACAGCAGCTTGGAGACAACCGACACTCATTGGGAAGCAACACAATGAATGTTCTAGTTTGCCTCAGAGATTGGATTAGAGCGGAAAGAAGAAACCAAGGAATGGAACCGGAGCCGAGCAACGAGCTGAAACTTGAAGAAATTATGACTTCACGGGAGAACTCAGCAGAATCAAGTCCAATGCATGGTTTTGCCCCCGTTGACTTCGACTATCCTATGCAAGTTCCCATTAATATTAACATGAATGAGTTGGAAAAAATGATGCATAATTTATAGATTTTTCATTCATGTAAATTATAAATTTTGGATCATTTTGCAATCAATAAAATTCCCCAAATTCATTCACTCCTTAATCGTCGTTTTTTTTTTTTTAACGATTTAAAATTTTAAATTGAATTTCTAATTTTCTACTTTAAATTAAAAACTTACTTCTAATATATTATTAATTTACTACCAAATATTATTAATTTATTATATTAAGTAGCATATGTTTTATATATTTGTGCATATATCTTCTATAGAAGTGTATATTTAACGTATACATGTGTATATATTTTATAAATTAGTATATAAGTATATCTATACATATTGTAATGTATATATAATGTAGTATATTTTATAAGTAGTAGTATATATACATTGAATGATGCGTATACACGTGTATATATCTTCTATAGAAGTATATATTTAATGTATACACGTGTATATGTTTTATAAATTAGTATATAACTATACAAATATATATTGTAATGTACATACATTATAGTATATTTCATTTAAAGTATTAGATATACATAGAATAAAGTGTATATATGTGAATGGATCTTCTATAGACGTGTATATTTAACGTATACATGTGTATATATTTTATAAATTAGTATATAACTATATAAATATATATTGTAATGTATATATATTGTAGTATATCTCATTTAAAGTATTTCATATACATAGAATAGAGTGTATATATGTGAATAGATCTTCTATATACGTGTATATTTAACATATACATTACTTTATGTTTTATAAATTAGTATATATATTGTAGTATATACTTTTTTTAAAGTAGTACATATATATTGAATGGTGCGTATATATGTGTACATATCTTCTATAGACATATATCTTTAAAGTATACAAGTGTATATGTTTTATAAATTAGTATGTAACTATATATATATACATATTGTTGTACATATATATATGTATATTGCAGTATATATTTTATTTAAAGTAATATATATATATTGAATGGTGCATATATATGTGTATATATCTTCTAAAGTAGTATATATTTAACGTATACATGTGTATATGTTTTATAAATTAGTGTATATATATATATTGTAGTGTATATATATATATTAGACTATTATAGCATATGTTTTATTTAAAGTAGTACGTATAGTCATATATAATTATATATTAAATGGTACGTATATATGTGTAATTGTTTATACTTTATATATATTTTTAAAAATATATATTGTATATTGGAGTGTATATAGTGTATATTGGATTATTTATTTATTTTTTAAACGGGTTTGACCGGTTTTTAACCGGGTTTGACCGGATTTTGGTGGGTTTGACCGGATTGGGTTAAGTGGGCCGATTTCGGGTGGGTTTTAATTTTTTTACTATATGGCTCGGGCCGGCCCGGCCCGCTTAATGCCAAACCTGGCCCGTAACTCGGGTAAATTGGGAGGGCCGATTCCGGGTTAGCCCCCGTTAGACACCCCTATATTCTAATAGTAATAGTCATTGAAATTTGACTCAAATTAAAACGTTCACTAAAACTTTATAAAACTTGTATCGTACTTAACATTTTTATAAGTTCTTTGCTTAAAAAAATGACTATTTTTTATCATTCAGATAAAACTTATGTGGTAGCGAATGAGTTGAGTCGAAAGGCGGTGAGTATGGAAAAAACTAACATTATTGCAAATGGGAGAACGTTCCTTTACAACATAATAAGTTGTAATCTATGACATATTTAATTAATTAAACGTGTAATTACGTGACATGGCCATTAATTTCTCGAGTTTATTACTTAAGGCTCGTGATACCACATGCATTACGCCTTACAAACATACACATTTTTGTAATTTAATAGTATAAACAAACATTATCCATGAAATTATACAACTGGATTAGTGGTGTGCGGGTAAGCTTGCGCGCACCTCGATTAATTCTATGGGATACTGCCACCTCTCACCAGTAACGCTGTACTAGAATAGAAGAAAAGTAATCACCTAGTGTTTTGGGTCTTCGCTAGAATTTGAACGTGAGACTTCATGGTTATTACTCACCTTATTGACCACCAAACGCAATTAAAAGAGTAAAGTATCTAGTAACCCTCCGAACTATGATCAAATTTGCTACGTTCCAACTTCATGGGAGTCCTATTACCCTTGAACTAATTTTAGTGTATTTTAGTCATCCGTTTTAGCTGACGTGATAGCTTTTGTCAACATTTTTAATTGACATGACACCTTTGATGTGGGCTCTGTTTTATGTAATAAAGGTGTCACAACAACATAAAAGGGTGATAAAATGCGCTAAAATTGAGTTCAGACTGTTCGGGGGTGATAAGACCCCCATGAAGTTGAAGTGTGTCGTAGCAACTTCAACCAGGGTTGGTGAATGCTTATCTCTAATTAAAATAACTAAACATTAATTTATTTCACTGTTATGATGATGTATGTACTGACTACTAATCAAATCAATTAGTATAGATTCTCATTATAAATGTCATGATGACAATATTGTCTTAAGCATAACTTAGTAGTAAATCAGAAAATTAAGGTCTTAATCAAAGTGTTAATTAGCAAAAATGTTAGCCATTTCTCCTTCTTCCCCTTTATTTTCTGTTAATAATAATTGTGAGTGGCTTTTGGAGGATCTTATAAGCTATGAATTAAACACTATTAATGGAGAAAATTCTAATTCAGATATTGCCATTAATTCATCATCTCAAAAAAGTCTTCAACATTGCGATTCGATTAAATTTGATCATCAGATAATTAACGGTGGTGATCATAATCAACCTGATCAGACGGTAAAGAAGCTTAATCATAATGCAAGTGAACGCGATCGTAGAAAGAAAATCAACGACTTATATTCTTCTCTCCGCTCTTTGCTTCCTGCTTCGGAACATACGGTATGATTTTATTTTATTTCTCAATTTTGTCGTATTTCACTATGTATATTGTTATTTCAACTTATTGTATTGTTTTTTGAATAAAACATCTAGTACCCTCCTAAATTATGATCAAATTTGCTGCGACGCACTTCAACTTCATAGGAGTCCAATTATTCCTGAACTCAATTGTAACATATTTTTATCACCCTTTTTAGCTGACGTGATACCTTTGACGTGGGCTCCATTTTTATGTAATAAAGGTACCACGTGAATGTAAAAAGGTGACAAAAATACGCTAAAATTGAGTCAGGATAATAGGACCTCCGTGAAGTTAGAAACTTTGGTCATAATTCGGGGGTACGGATACTTATCCCTTGTTTTTTTTTTTCCGTTAAAAAGGAGTATCTTTAGGTTGTTTTAGCCCTACAATATATTAAAACCTACCTAACCTTAAATTATTCTTTATGTTTTGCAGAAAAAGCTAAGTATTCCAGCAACAGTATCAAAAATTCTCAAGTACATACCAGAATTACAAAATGAAGTGGAAAGATTGATTCAAAAGAAAGAAGAATTTACATCAACAACTATATCCAATAGAGAAAAATCAGATGATTTTAACAAGCAAAAGAGAATAATAAGAGGTGGAATTGAGAATTCTTCATTAGTAATTTCAGCAAGTGAAGTTGGTAATAAAGAAATAGTGATGCAAATATCAACTTTGAAGAACAATAAAGGTTCAATTGGTGAGGCTATTTCAATATTAGAAGATGAAGGACTTGTTCTACTAAATGCAACTTCTTTTGAAACTTTTGAAGATAGGGTATTCCATACCTTGCATTTTCAGGTATTATTAAATATCGTTTTAATTTGTTTCTGTTGCTCGAATCCTCCAAAAATGTTGTGGGATGTGTGTCTTCTCATCCAAATGTTAGCGTGTGTCTTCTCATCCAAAAGTTAGCGCGATGATATTTTTGGAGGATTCGAGCAACTTGTTTGTTGATATGTTTTTCAAGTTGTGTTAATTTTTTTTCTTCTTATTGGTGTAACAGGCTGAAGGAACTATGGTAGTTGAAGTTGACATGTTGAGAGACAAGCTCTCTATCTTATTTTTATAATGAAGACAAGTTATTACAACAATGAATTCTAGCTTTGTTTATAATAGACTACCTATATAATTATTAAATACATCTGGGTTATTCTGTATACAATGGAGGTATCATTTGGACTAAAATGAGATCCAGCCAAATGAGTCGCAGTTCCTCTGCATGTAACGGGGGAACTAATGCACATCCACTTTGTGGGATGATACTTTTATTCTTTCATGACAGCATGAGGGACCAAAGTCTTCATCTACCCAATAAATCTAAATTTGGAGGACCCCATATGTGGACCTTACAAAAACAATAGGGGATGCTTTTTTAGTAAGTACGCCACTGTCGCTGTACGTTTTAATGCTAAGTACAATATGAAAAATAGGGGAAGTAAGCACTGGACTGGTACTCACTTTCCCAGCACTCTGAGGACTTTCGTCTTTGTAATAGCAATAGCAAACCTGAAAACTTGAGACTTAAGAGAATTAGGGAGGAATCATGAAGAAAATGATTTCACGATATATTTGATTCTTGAATTTGTAATAAGTTATCCCACATAGAAAATCAATTTAATTCTCTAAGAAAGTTAAAGGGACAAAACTATTTGTGGTTTAAAAGTAATTCATTATTCTTCGAAGGTGAAGATGCAAACCTGGAAGTCCACCTGATGTCTCTGCGCATACACGAGTGAGACATATGTGGTCTACCTGTAAATCGATTGTTTATGTCCAACAAAAGCAGTGACCAATTACTTTTGTACTTTGAAACTGAAATCGCGCATCTGAGACACACCTGAGATAATTTCTTATACTCCAAGCAGAAGCGTTGTAATCCCTACGTCATGAGCACTGCTTCGAGGAATAATAACTTACAAGTTGTTCTTGGAAACACAATTAGGTATATTTCCAACTCATCATGTCACTGTTAATACTATAACGTCCTCAATCTACTCTTCCCTAGAGAAAATGTAGTTGGGTAAATAGATATTACGATCACTCAAGAGTTACCTCTCCAGCATTAAATATGAATCTTTCTTTGTCAAAGCAAAGCAGAACTGACGGGGATGTCTCTTGTGTATCCATTGTTATGAACCAGCTTGTCGATACCTACACAAATGTCACTCAACTAGTTATTGGGCCAAGAAGAAGCAGCAACTGGAATGCCTTCACAAAGGTTGATTTGGGAGCCAGGACCACTTAACAACTAGCTAAAAGGACCGACGGATGAGACAGAACGGATTATGCTTATTGTGTATTGTGCCTTTACCCAACACTATGCTTCTCATCTCGAATTCTTCTATGGCGTCTCATCCCCTTTCCGTCTGACTCAAATATCGTTCTACCCTTTCAATCAATAGCGCTTTGCTATCGTTTATTAACACAATCAATTTGGCCTGTTGTTGAGTATTTGTAGTGTTAACTACATATGGCTTTTAAGTTTTGGGATGAGGACAAAAGTTCAAAACTAGTTTATAAGATTTTACTGGCTAGGGGGGGTTAACCAACACAGTTTATACAGCAACAAAAGTGAGATTAAGACCATGTCACACCGAGATTAATTTATTCATCTATAACCATTCTAATGATCATTTCTTCCTCTTTTACAATCATATTTCTATTCTCGATCATCCACACGAGTTATCTGTGACAACCCAACTTAGGATAAAGAGTCCCACATAGGAGGGATGCTGGGTATATAAGTAAACAAGCCTTACTCCCCTCCCTTGTGAGACGTTATGTGATGCCCCAATTTAGGATAAGGAGTCCCACATCTTGTAAAACACAAGAGGGATGCTGGGTATATCACTAGTGGGCGGGCTAAGGGGATCTCTCGGGCCTTTGTGGTTTGGGATGCCCATCGCGGCCAGAGCCCCGGCCCAGATCGTGACGCGTGCTTAATCCCAAAGGCGAGGCTCAAAATGTGTTGAGCGCTCTGTCTCACTTTATGTGCGCTTCACTGTCGTCATCAAGATTCTAAGACATACTTTTCCTTGTGAATGAGTCTCTTCTGAAATGGCGACACTAAACGATTGATATTTCAATTTCTTTCTTCACATATTCGTCATTAATACTTATAATTATTAGTCTTGGATTAAACATTGTATGTTTTATCCCATTGAGACTATTTCCATTGAAGCGCACGCTTTCATTTGCACTTTAAGCCCCAATAATCCTTAGAGCCTTTTTTATGCTTTTCGCTTTTGATAACATTGTGACATTGGTAAGCATCTATATCATACATAAGGAAAGGATTACTGCTCTTTCCAATCAAAGTGTTAGAAACACATTAGTCAATATTCTGCTATAAAGGTTTTACTATATATAATCAGCAAAGATAGAAAGTGAAAGATGAAAAAGGTTAAAACTTGTATTTCTGATATTTATGACTAAGAGTAAAGGTGAAAATAAATAAGTAGTTATGTATTGATTTTTTGAAATGACAAATACTCCCCTCTGTTTCATATTAATTGATCATTCTCCTTTTTACACGCATGTTAGGAAATCATAAATAAGAAACTAATTTTACTAATTCACCCCTTAAAAAGTTTTTTGGGAACTTTATAAACGAGTGAACACTTTCAAACAGAATAAATTGCAAGGGTAATAGGAAAAAGATTACTCCCCTTCGTTTCGTATTAGTTGACCTTCTTTCTAAAAATGTTTGTTTCAATTTAGTTGTCCAAGTTCTAAAATAAAAAATACTTTATATATATGTTTCCTATTTTACCCTTGATAGGAATGCTAAATTCATCCATAGTTTTCAAAATTATTGACCTCAATTCTCAATTCTCAAAATTAAATGATTATTACTAATTTCAATTATAAATAATCAATGTTCTAGACAAAATGCATGAAATAGAGTAATATGTATCAAATTTTAATGTTTAATTATTATGTTGATTATTAAACTTTAAAAGGCGTATAAGGATAAATATATAAAATGAATTTTTATTTATTGATTTCTTAATGGGCGGGTCAAGCCCATAAGAGCTAACTAATACAAAACTGAGGAAGTAATTAATATATTTTTAATTTAGTAAGGTGGACAATTATTATGCTACAACTAATTTTAGTAAAAATGATCAGGTAATATGGCACAAAAGACGAACTCTCTCTGTCTCATTTTATTCGTCTTAATTTGATATAGTCTATTAATTAAGAAAAATAATTAATAACATGACTACTTTTCTATAGTATTCCTATCAAATGATATTTTTATATTTTAATTTAGAGAAAAAAATAATTAACACTAAGGATAAAAAAAAAGAAATTAGAAAATTTAGGACTAGTAAAATAAGAGGGAGGAAGTATTATGAAATATCTACAGTTGAGCAACAGAAGTAGTAATATATAGTTGGGTGGAAATTCCTTTGCTATTTGGGTGGGAATCGTTTCCACCAAGGGAATTAACTGCGTAATTTCTATTTTACATGTCATTTTTACATATCAAGACATATTATAAACATTATCAGAAAAGACTCAAATATACCATCGAATTATCAGAAATATTTATGTCATCCGTTAAAAGTTTGACTCATTTATGCCATCGCCATTATAAAACAGGTTCATCCATGCCATTACTTGTTAACGATGATTTTTCAAAAACAGCTTTGCCATGTGTCGTCTTACTAGAGGTACGCATCATTAATTTAAATTATGAAAAAAAGACTCAAATATGACTTGGACAATCAAAAATGTCTCATTTATGACATAGGAGTATCAGAAATATGTCATTGGACTCTTTGTTAAATAGACTTATTAAGTCAATTTTTTAATTAAATGGACCATAAGTTTTTTATTTGGTGAGATGACCCATTTTTAAGAAAGATCTATTATCTGTCCGACGAATATATAGGCAAATTGATTATCAATCCGACAGATCTATTATCTGTCCGACAGATATATAAATAGATCGATTATCAATCCGACAGATCTATTATTTTTCTGACAAATGAGAAAATAAAAGTAGGTCATTTTGCTAATTGAAAACTTGAAGAGGGTTGGACATTTTGCTAATTAGAAACTTAAAGAGGCTTAATAGCCAAATTTTCTCATTGGATTATCAGAAATGACTGAAATAATCATGTTATTAATTATTTTTCTTAATAATGACGAGTAGGGGTGTTCATGGGTCGGTTATTGGTCAAAACCATAACAAAACCAACTTAGTCGGTTATTGGTCAAAACCATAATCAAACCAACTTAGTCGGTTTTTAAATTTCAAAATCCAAACCAAGCCAACACAAAAAAATAACCGTTGGTTTGGTTCTTGTTAGTTTAGTTCGGTTTGGTTCGGTTTTTTTAATTTTTTCAATTTTTAACTTTAACTAATGATAAAACTTGAAATTAAAAAAAAAAAAACAAATTTAATCAAACATAGTGTTGTGCCCTAATCTTGAAACTAAGATGTCAATTTAGTATTATACTTAGGCAAAGCCACGAACAACACCATATGAACGCTTCTACAAAAATTATTTAGAAACCACATATAAGAGAACGATTGTAACGCCCCGTAAAAGTCATGCATGTATTAGACTGTAATTTCTGAGCTTTAGACTTTAAGTTTTAAATTTTTTTCAAGTGTTGAAATGACTTAGACTCATTCTTAGCTGGCAACCTTCGGGATACAACTTCTCGACCTTCCCGACCTTCAATTTTAGATTTTCAAGTTGCGTTACGATCGGGAAATCTCATAGTACATCTCGGATAAGTTTTGGAATGTTTTCGGAGTGCATAAGGCTGCGTTTGGATTTCAAAACAGTAGCAAAACGCATAGCATATTGCCCAGTTTTTCAGCATTTCAGGGTCAACTTCAAATGATCATAACTCCCTGTATATAATGAACTGTGTGCGATATAATATATCAAACGAAAGATCTTTGAGTCCTCTTTCAAATGCAGTTGGTTTCATCCAATTTGAATATATGAGTAAAAAGTTATAATCGATTTACTCCAACCTATCAAATTGTCAACTGAGGGACAGATTTGACCTTAATTGTTCCTTAGGGGTATTTTGGTCATCCTCCACCCCTATATATACCACCAACACGGGATTCAATCCCTCAAATGCCATAATACACATGCTTTCCTCACAATTGCTCAAGAATTCTCCTTAGGGTTTCAAAATAAAAACCCAAATAGTTCAAGATTCGACCGTAAGTTTTCAAAGATAATTAAATATTCGGAATCACCAATCCGCAAGCTTCAAGAAACATCTATTATCCTTGGAGAACAAGGTACACGGGGTTTTCCCTAAAATCTCATGGCATAGAAATCATGTTTTAAGAATTGGGTTTTCGAATTCATGTACATACTCATGTTTTAGAAGCTTTAATGATACTGTTTTGGCCTTTTGGCTTTCCCCAAAAGTGATTGAAAATTATATGTATACGTATGTATGTGTTTGTCCTGAAATATGAATTTAGAGCATGATTTTCACGAAACCCCTCTCTTAATGTAAAGTTTTCCATGTTTCACGTAATATAAATTATTTTGGAATATGATTTTGAACACAAAAGAGAGGGTTGTGAATGTTGAATATGCATGTAATGAAAGAATGCATGGTTTTGCCAAAATGCACATGACCACCATATGTTTGATGAAAGTTTTGCATGGATTTGATTTGAGTTTCGGAACATGACATCTTTAATGTAAACTACATGCTTCGGTGGTCTGAAACGTTATTTCTATGAAAAATCGTGCTAAATGCACTATGGCTCAGAAATAGGACTTGCAAGTCTTGGTATGACGATACCAACTCAGACAAATGCCATAACAGATACAGACTAGTACAGAAATCAGATTTTTATCAGACTCAGACTAACAGATATTTCAGACTTTCATGATTTTAGACATTCAGAATGTTGCAGGTACAGAAAAGGTTAAAAATGGGCATACAGAGATGTTAGGTGGTCCCCCGAAGAGGGCTTGAGTTCAAGCGACTCATTGCCTAAAATCGTGGTTTGCCGACCCGGGTATATTATTATGCGCTGACTTAAGTGTCCTGTGGCGTATCAGACTCAGAGACTCCAACCCTTGCGGCACACTTGGGTTGGGGGCTTCCCCGCCGAGTCAATGGCGGATTCCATACAGCCTGTGGAATATTCAGACTTGTAGGGGAATACCACCTAACTCAGAAGTAAAACACAGATCATGATTTGAAATGAACAGACAGGTTGCATGTTTTCAGAAAGTGCCCATGTATTTTTCAGAAACAGTTTTATACATGATGTCTTGATGAAAAATTGCTTTCACTTTATATATATATATATATATGTATGTTCCATTATACTATTTTTGGAGTGCTTCGCGTGCCAGTACTTTTGTGCTGACCCCCCCCCCCCCCTCCTTTCAGGTTCTGAGACACAGTCTAGGGGTCCAGCTACTCAGTAGACATTCTCGGATTTGCAAACTTGATCTCACAGTGGTGAGCCTTCTATTATTTGGAAGGCCTAATTATGTCAGACATTATCTTATTTATTATATTTTTGGTTCACTGGGGGCCTTGTCCCAGTTTCTTTTCAGACAGATGTTTGTGTTCTTAGTAGAGATTTTCGCAGACTGATGTCAGATAGTATTATTCAGAAATATTGCAGGACTTGACCATGTTTTCATTTTGTTATGATTATGAATGTTGTGCATGATAACCAGATAGAGAATGGGTGTTCCGGGCCTTCATGGTTCGGGATGCTCGTCACGGCTAGGGCCTAGGCTCGGGTCGTGACAACGATATAATAAACCCCCAAAAGGTGAACACATAAATTTTTTCTTGCTCAATAGAAACCAAAAAGAAAGTTCAAAATTAGTGATTATCTATACTCTAATGAAACTCACCTGTAAAATCCCATAGACAATAAGATAATTTTCACAATTAGTAATATTTATTATTCAAAGTGCGAAAATCATTTAGAATCTCATAACATACTGTCAACTAGATGAAGACATATGACTAAAAGTATTACAATTAAATTTAAATTCATGATTAAACTTTCAAATATAACAAATATTTATTTTTTATTCATGAATAATAGATAAATAATATATAAAAAAAATTATCGGTTTGGTTTAATTATTTTGTTGGTTATTTTAGAGTAAAACCAAAACCAAACCACATAAGTATCGATTTTTAAAAAATCAAACCAAACCAAACTAAATGTGTTTTTTTTTAATCGATTTAATTTGGTTCACGGTTCGGTTTGGTTTTTAACCATACCGTGAACTAGGGGTGTACATAGGTCGGGTTGGTTCGATTTTTCATTAAAATATAGCCAAACCAATAATGTCGATTTTTCAAATCTATAAACCAAATCAAACCAATATACAATCGATTTTTTTATTTCGATTTTAGCCGGGTTTTTTCGATTTTCTCGGTTTTTCGGTTTTCTCGATTTTTTTTATAATTATAATGTGATTGAAGAAAAAACTTAAATATTTTTACTAAAAAGATAAATACAACGGACATTGAATAGTTTCAATTAAAATTATGTTGGCAAATTACTAAGACGTCTAAACTATTATCTCTCAAAATAATATTATGTGGATATCCAGTGGTTCAATTTCTAAGTCGCTAGTCACAGTAGCTTGTCTGAAAGTTCTCTTCACATAAAATATAAGCATACAAAAGAATGAAAAAATGGAGACAACTTATTAAAAATTTAACTCCATAAAGTAATTAACTATAACATAATTCCATAAAAAAAAAAAAGAGAAAAAAGAGAAACAAACCTAAATCACAACTTGTCGAACGAGGAGAATGAGAAAAGTAAGATGAGGAAATAATGAGAACTCTCTAAAACTTGGAAAGTAAAATATAAAGTGAAGTAATTGAAGAGTTTTAGATTTTTATAGTAATATTGAGTTTTGTATTAATTTGTTACTAATGGATAAATATAATAATTAAATGCTCGAGAATATATATCTATTTTTTAAATATAAAAAAGTAATAAAAGTAATTAGAAAGTAGATTATAAGTAATATTTTTTTACGGATAAAAAATTAAAATTATATATGTATTATGTCAGTTCGGTTTGAGTTCGATTTGATTTTATTTTTGCTAATACCAAACCAAACCAAACCAAACCAAACCAAGAGTGATTGTCTTTTTTAGCCAACACCAAACCATTCAAACCAAATCATAAATTGGTTTTTTTCCTCGATTTGATTTGATTCATCGGTTCGATTTGACTTAATAGTTCGGTTTATACACCCTACCGTAAACACCTGTAACGACAAATAAAAAAGCTGGGAGGCCCAATTCCAACTCTCCTTACCTTTCCGATCTTCATATTCCTTTTATTCCAGAAGTATTCTTGTGCACGTCTCCTGTTTTTCAATTCTTCTATATGTCTTTCCTTAACTGTCATGGCTGAAGCTTGAAGGAATTGGCTGCACCACTTCACCTCAATCTCCATTAGTTTTGTACAACCACCTAAATTACGATGGAGCTCCTTCAGTTTCTTACATCCAGTCGTTCAAGGCAGGGCAACGCGTTATCGAAGATGGACCACTGCTCAAGGGATAGTAGTGTATCTAGTTTCAGCAACTTAAGACTTTTACCTCCCAAGAACTACCATGAAACGCGTTGTTGTGCAATTTCAGGGCCTCAAGATTGACAAGTTGTCTACCGATAACTGATATGTGATCCCACGGCAGGCAGAAGTCTGAGAGGGTTAACCTTCTGAGGTTTGAAGGGAAATTGAACTCGCATGCTGCCTCTCGAAACCTGAGTAGCTTGAGAGAGACGAGTTGAGGTAAATCTTCTAAGTACTTCAACAGAGTCATCTTTTCAAGCCCAACTGGGAAATCATTGCCCACATTTACGCTCCCCAAATCCAAAACTCTAAGAAGTATGAAGTTGTGATACAGAGATGAGACATGAGGCCGGGGAAAATCAGATCTCCTGCCAGTTACCACCAGGCTGCGGACAAGTGGACCAGAAACTTCAAATGAAGTATTAGCCCACCAATTAGATGAAATGAGAAGCCGGCGATGATCACATGTTACTGTTGGGAAAAACGGGTAAATTTTCCCACTACAAAAGAACAACTGGCTTTGATACCAATTGTTGGGATTGTGTGTAACTTTAACCAAATTCCGCATTAGTATGATATTGTCCGTTTTTTATTTTTGAACACCTTTCAAAAGGCCTCATATGAATAGAGTTATGTGAGACTTTAAATAAAAGACATGCTTCCTCTATTTCTCCGGTGTAGGATTGCTTTGCTTCCCAACAATAATATCAGTTGTTGGAAATAAAATCCGCCACGATATTGCGGTAATAAAAAAATAATAAATATGACAACAATAATACGGTTAAACAACAAGAATAATGAGAGCGATAATGACACCAAGATTTTTTACGTGGAAACCCTTCTAAATACTGGAAAAAATCACGGATCAAGAGGAACAACTATAGTAAGGAATTTTAGACCGTAGTCACAGTACAAGACACAAAGTGACTATAAAACACTCAAAAGAAAAGACCCTTTTTTGACTCCCACCTTACAAAAACACCTAGTAAGGAATTTTATATCGTAGTCAAAGTGACTACCACACCTTACTAAAAATATTATTCACTCTATTTTTCCATCACAGATTATTTTTATCACAGTCTGTGAAACACCTCACCGCTCTTCATTTCTATTTCTCTCTGCTTGGTGTTCTGTGTTGGTACATTTAAGAAAGAAGCTGGGGGGCTCCTTTTTAAAGGAGAATTTGCCCCCCCCCCCCCCCCCCCCCCCCCCCAAATGATGTGTGCAATGACCTCACAAGAGCTGCCAAAATTGAAATCAAAGACCAACAACTTTTGAAAAATCTGCAATTTACAGCAGTCCTTTTTGAAGGACATTTCAAATGTTAAGAAGTAACATGGGATGGATCCCACAAATCTCCCCCTCCAGTCCCATGCATATGAAGGAGGTATCTTCGTCTTCTTAGAGAGAGCTCACGACGACAAGTTCTTTGCACAACTCGAACTTGTCTTTTTAGCACCACCTTTGTCAGCAATATAGAGTTCTTGCTCAAATCTATTGCACTTTGACTGTCACAATAGACAACATACTCCATTTGATCTAATCCAAGTTCTCGATGAAATCGCTTCAGCCATATTATTTCCTTGCCAGCTTCAGTAGCCACAATATACTCAGTTTCAGTTGTAGATAGTGCAACACACTTCTGCAACTTTGACTGCCATGATATAAGCTCCCCCTGAAAAATGTAAATAAAAATCCAATAGTAGATTTTCTGTTATCAAGTTTACCCGCTATATCAGCATCTGTATAACCCTTCAAGATTGGATCATATCCTGCAAAACAAAAAATAGTCACCTAAGGTTCCTCTTAGGTACCTCAATATCTATTTGACTGCTTCCCAATACTCCTTCCTGGATTTTCAGGAAACCTGTTGACAACACCAAATGCATGAACAATAATAGAGCATCATGCTTCCTCTCAAACCAAGACCATACCACGTGTGACTTCTTCTTCAGCGATAATCCATTTGATCTCGCTAACCATTTTGTACCACCACTACCAACCAGTGGGATACGCCGCTCGACTACCATTTGTCAAGAAGAATTTCGACACAAGGCATCATAGGTCACTTCACATGATCTGCCAAACAGATCTGCCAAACGTCTTGTACCGTCGATCTGCCAAACATCTTGTACCGCCGATCTGCCAAATAGATCTGCCAAATATCTTGTACCGTCGATCTGCCAAACAAATCTACTAAATATCTTGTACCGTCGATCTACCAAATATCTTGTACCGCCGATCTGCCAAACATATCTACCAAATATCTTGTACCACTGATCTGCCAAATATCTTGTACCATCGATCTGCCAAATATTCTTGTACCACCGATCTGCCAAACAGATCTGCCAAACACATTGTACCACCGTTGATATGCCAAACAGATCTGATAAACATATTGTACCACCTCCGATCTGCTAAACAGATCTGCCAAATATTCTTGTAGCACCGATCTGCTAAAGACATTGTACCACCATAGATCTGCCAAATAGATCCGACAAATATATTGTACCACCGCCGACCTGCCAAACAGATCTGCCAAACATATTGTACCACCATCGATCTGTCAAATAGATCAAACAAATATATTATACAACCGTCGATCTGCCAAACGGATCCGACAAATATATTGTACCACCGTTGATCTGCCAAACAGATCTGCCAAACATATTGTACTACCGTCGATCTGCCAAATAGATCCGATAAACATATTGTACCACTGATCTGCCAAACAGATCTGACAAATATTTTGAACCGCCGATCTGCCAAATAGATCTGCCAAACACCTTGTACCGCCACTGCCAAACAGCGGAACACGCTGCTTGACCATCACTTGTCAAGAAGACTTTTGACACAAGGCATCAACCGTAAATCTTCAACTACTAGGAGACTTCACATGATCTGCCAAATAGATCTGCCATACATCTTGTACCGCCACTGCCAAACAGTGGAATACGCCGCTTGACCAATAATTGTCAAGAAGAATTTTGACATAAGACATCAGCCGTAGATCTCCAACTTTTTGTCACGCCAGGAACTTCTCACAAACTACAGTCTGTAGACATGTAATTTTGTCCGTCCCAAAAGCCCAATTCATCCATTTTTACCTCGCGTTGTCACACACTCTCATCCACGTGATTATCCCTCCATAAAAATACAAAAAATAACAACCCTATCCTAACCAACTTTATACCTCATCCTAACAACCTACCCCACCCTATACCCCTACCCACATACCCACATGACCCCCCTCCTACTCACTTTTCTTGGGCACAAAGCAAAAAAATGAGGAGGCATATAATACAAATAATCAAAATAGAATGGGGGACCACGCTTAACAAAATATACACACTCCACTCACCATAAATACGGGGCACAACAACAAAATTGGGGGACCCACATCATCATCACATTCTCATAATACACTGAACATATACGCACAGTGATTGACACCATTAACACATAATTCTCCCATCATAGAAAAACACCAACTTCATCATCAAGACTCTATTTTTTTTTTTACACAGTAACACGTACACACACACACTCAAAAAAGACACACGCAACACTCACTATTTCACCTGATTGAATTGGTAAACACACAAAGAGATTGAGAGAGAGATTCAAGAGGAAGAGAAGATAAGACAGGAGAGATCAAGAGAGGTAAAAGAGTAGCGAACAGAGGTTGGATCGGAAACAGTGGGGAAAAATCCAGCCAGTTCATCGGAAATACCCTTTCACCGGCGAAACCCATCCCGGAGACCCCATTCCGTTGACTGCGGAGTCAGTCAGAGCTCTGTTGAGCTGTAAACGGCGACCCATCCACGATTCCCTCAAAATTTAGTTGCTGTTAGTTCCCAAAATCCGAGAGTTTGGGGTTTCATTTTAAGGTTCTCGTTTCGGTATTAAATTTGTCCTATTTGTATTTTTGACATCGAGTTGGAGTTATTCATGATCGAGTTTTGAATCGAGGATTTCAGACGCGGGATCTACTTTATTTAAGCGGAATAATATGTCAAAATTCGAAAGCTTCATCTAAGGTCTATTTCTCATCTCATTCCCAATTAATTTCAAGTTTTGGATGCTTTGTGTGATGACTTCATGTTACATGAAGTTTGTTTTTGTTGATTTTTTTATGCTTGAACCATGAATATTGATTGATGTTAGATTTGGATTTTTGAAGATTCGAATGGATATTGCGGATTAAGTTAATCTTGATTGAGGATAAAGTTGGTTTGTGGGGTTGATCAAGATAAAAAAATGAATTCGGTTTAATTTTTCATTGTTGATTGTTTAAATTAAAATTATCATCAATTTTGAGTAACCTCGATAGTAGCATGTGATAGGCCGTCAAACGGATAGGCAAGCGATAGGGGTAGGCAAATTTAGGGGGTTGTTGAAAAATGTTTGTTGAATGATTTTGTTTTATGAATTTAGATCAATTGTATTCATTTGATGGGGAATGCCTCGAGGTCATATTTGTATTTATTCACTGGAGAATGCCCTAATATATCATGTACTTAGAGGACGTCCGTGATGAAGGTCCAAAGCATCGGGTAAGGCATTGGATCAAAGTTTAGGATTAGTGTAGGTTAGCGTAGGTTTATTTTTCAGTACCTTGTTTTTTCATTTTGGGTTGTAATAATTAGACTGGACACTATATTTTGGATTTGTTTTATTTTGTGTGTTTGATTGATTGTTCTATGTGTTTTGTGTGGTTTATACATTTGTAATGTCAAATTAGCCGATACACTCCATCAAGCGACCATGGTCGAACCATGGGATCGAGGGGTGCCTAACACCTTTCCCTCGGTCAACAAAATTCATTAGCCAGAATCTCTATTTGTGGATCAATTTTTAGAGTCAAACGATTTTGAAAAAGAATTTCCAAAGGTGACTTGGCACACCCGATCCATGCCAAGTGGCGACTCTGAATTTAATTGTGAAATGAATCCTTTTTCAAAATAAATTTTCATCTTTTGTCACTTTAATAACAAAAACCGTTTTGAAACTTTAAAATCAAACCTTTTTGGGAGTTGAAAAAAGGGGTGTGACAGCTCTGGCGACTTTGCTGGGGAGCATTTCAGAATTCGAGCTTATTTTGGAGTTGTATCAGCTTAGTTTGGAACTATAGGTGTATAAACATTTTGTTCGTATTGTTTTATCATTGTGGAGTGTTTACATGCTCTTTGTTTACAATATTTGTCTTATGTGTTACCGCTTTTATATATGGAATCATGTGCATAACCCGAGTCATTCTTTCTGCAACAAGTCTATAGTGCACGCTGTGTACACGACCTCTAGTTGAGTCACCCTTATCTTAGGAGGGAGAGCCGTTGGCTGGTATGGAGTGGGTGGAAAGCTAAAGCAGCCACTATCGATCATACGGTCCCTCGAACAACCTTGTTAGTAAACCCCTACGTAGGTCAGCCTTTAGGTCATGCTTATCTACATCATATTGAGACCTAGCGGGACTTACTTGGTCCTTTGTAGGAAACTCACCTCTAAGGCATCACTACGTGCTAAATGTTGCATCTTTGAGGGTAAAAAGGTCATTTGACAGACTGATTTGGGTAAAAGCATGAGTTAGAAGCAGAATGTGTAGCCAAGAAATTGTGAAAAAAAGGAAGAAAAAAAAGAGTGAAAAAAAAGAGGTTTGGTAGTTTTTAGGGTTCTTTATGACTTTTGTTTTTCATAATTCAAAAAAAAATGTTTTTTTAACTTTTTACACTCATTTTCCCAAAAATAAAAAACGTTAAAAAGATTTTCCTTTTATTTCTTTAGTATGTATTCACAATTCGAAAACTCCAAAAAATATTCTTTCCTTTCAATAGGAGCTTTGTACATTTTTATATAAAGAAAATATCAAAAAGATTTTTTCTTTCATAGTTGTTGCTGTTAGTTTCTAATTAATAATGCAAAAAAGATTTTATTCGTCTGTCTTTAGTCGTGTCTCTCAAGTCAGGGTCTAGTTCGTTATTCAATCATTAGTTGTCCAATTTAGATGAACTACGCACCCCTGATTCTCTTCTCTCGGGAGTGAGATACATAGGCAACCTATTGTTGGTTCGGGGATCTTATTCAAAAATCCAAAAAGATTTTATTCACTCTTCATTTAGAGTAGGTGTTTCATACATGTCTTGAACAGAAAAATACAAAAAAATAAATAAATTCCTTAATAGTCGTAGGTTTTATTTTTGGTTGATCTTATTTTAGAAATTCAAAAATATTTTTCTTCACTCTTTATTTAGAGTAGGTGTCATATGCATCAATAAAAGAAAACTACAAAAAGATTTTCTTTAATAGGTTCGAGTTTTATTTTCACATGAAATTCAAAACTGAAAATCCAAAAAGATTTCTTTGGTAATCATAGAATTTCACTTTGTAGAGGGTGTTTAAACCTGAAAAATACAAAAAGATTTTCGTCAATTCTTTTGACAAATTGTTATTTTCTTTTCTTCTTAAAGTTTCAAGAAAAAGAAAAAGAAAAAGAGTTTAATTTGGCCATTTTGGCAAAACTTCATGAACTACGCACACCTGATTCTTCTCTCTCGGGGGTGAGATACGTAGGCGCCCTTCTTGGGTTCGGTGACCTTTTCAAAAAGAAAAAAAATCAAAAAAGATTTTGAGAAAGTTTTGAACTCTAACATATTTGTATTTTTTGTTGAGTCAGTTTAAGTTATGTAATCTTGTAACCTTGTTCGGTGCTTTACTTTGTATTTGTATTTGTATTTGTGTGGTATCTTGTGTCTTGAGCCGGGGGTCTATCGGAAACAACCTTTCTACTTCTTTAGAGGTAGAGGTATGGACTGCGTACATCTTACCCCCCCAGACCCCACCAGGTGGGAATACACTAGGTTTGTTGCTGTTGTTGTTATTGTTGAGTCAGTTTAAGGTGGTTGGTTTGTGGCATTTTGGCTGGTCTTCCACATCACACCAAATCTAAAGAAGGTTTAGCTGTGTTCAACAAGAATATAGAGAGTGGTCTCATGGATCAAACAAAGAGTCAGGAAAATGATAGTTTAAAGGAAGAAAATTTGAGACTAAGACAACAAATGATGGAAATGTATAAAGCTTGGGCCAGTGGGCTACCTCTACCCCCGTTCCCCACTTTTGACCATGCAAATACCTTGAGCCTTCCACCAAAATCACAAAGTCAGTTTCCTACTGTTGTTGATGCACCACAGCATGCCTCAGAATGCATTCCATGTCAAATGTACCTCTATACTTCCACCACTCTTTCTTTACCTCCTTAGTTTAAGTCTACCATATTCACAGCACCACATACCGTCTGTGCTTTTGTTGCTCAACCTTCTATTAAGGCTTCTACTTTGGCTATCAATCCAACAAGTGTGCTTCCCCAGTCCACTAGTGAATCCATATTCAATACTCTTGATGATCGTTGTTATACTCTTGAGCCTATAGTTAAGTTAAGTGGACCGCCAAAATTTCTTACTAAGAAGCCTAGCATGCTAGAAGAGCCAGAGAAACTGGTTGGGAAAGTTAAGAGTGTAGAAAATGCTATGAAAAGTTCCTTGGGACTTGTAGCCTATGAAGATGTTACATACAAAAATTGGGGCATGTTGTCAAGTGTTAACCTTCCTCCAAGCTTTGAGACATCAAAATTTGAGGATCTTGGTGGACAACATGATTCTGTGAAATATTTGGGACGATATTGCAATCAATCAAGGGAAACCAAAGGAAAAATCACCTATGGTCGTTCCAGGGCCAAAACAGAGTTTAAGAGGTCCAAATCACCATTACTGTCAGCCTCAATCCCGAGCTTACATATTAAATCCACTTACTCATCTGCAACAAGGTTCCTCTTTTCAAAATCCAAGGAGTTTCATTCCACTTCCTCAATGTCCTTTGAACACAATTGTGTACCCATCCGTATTTTTATCCACAATGGCATGCACCTGTCCCTCAACATCTTCCTTGATCACCACAAATTTACCAAGAAACCTCTAAATCCAAGTTTCATCATAGGACAGAGTTCGCAAGGAGGAGGAAGGAAAAGGATAATTTCACTCCTAATGGGGGATCCTATGATAGTTTGTCCCAGAGATTGAGACAGAAGGACATGATTAATCCTCTCCTTGGACACACTCCTAATTGGCGTTCAAGAAATTTTGATGCTAATGCACAATGTGCGTATAATTCTGATGCTCAGGGTTATAGTATTGAAGATTATTGAGATTTGAAAAGAGAAATTGAAAAGATGATTCAAGATAGATCAATTATGGTGCAGAATATTGACAGTGAGGAAAGCTCTAGTCATGCTGATATACAAACCAGTGGCTAAGATGTCAGGATGATCAATTGATAAGTCACCCCTCTCCCTACTAGAAAGAGGTCTGGTAGCTTGTTTTATTTTATTTTCTATCGTTCGAATTATTTCAAGGTTGTAGTTCGGGATCTATCTTGTTTTGTATTTTTGTCGTTTATGTTCAAATCCTTCTATCTTTTATTTCAACTAAATGAAGTGTTCCATTTTCCTTTGCATTTTAAATATGTGTTGTTTTTTTGTTTTCTTTACATAGTACATTTTATGTTGACTCTAGTGATATGACATGCTTGCGTAATTTTCAGCTAGGTCTTAAAATCCAATTTAATCATGAAACATTGAATCAGAGAGTTAAAGTTAGAAAAAGAGAGCATCTGAGAAAATAGATAGAGTGCTGGGACATTTGGTGACAAGTTGAAGCCTTCTTTTAAAATTAAGGTGATTATTTTAAGAATCACAAGAATAACTTGGTCATCAATTGAAAAGCATAGCTCAATTAGGTTAAACAGTGTCTGCGTGATCCCATCAAGAGGAACAGAAAGAAAATCAACTCCACGAAAGCATGATGAGTCATTCAATGTGATGGATGTACAAAAAAGTAGAGTTGTATTTTTGAAACGTATAGAAAAAGAGGTGACACACATGTTCGGGGCAAGTTAGTGTTGTAAAACATGTCATAAGTGATGTTGATTGTGCACTTTCACATTGCATGCTATGTACTAGTATTTTAAAGAATTGATATGACGAAGGCATTTTATTCGGCTATCCAAACATTATGTCATCCCGTGTTTACCCCATTTGAGCCTTAGTGTTATTTTCTTCCATACCCCTCTTTTGGAATCAAGATAAAGCCAACAAAACTCAAAAGAAAAGTATCGAGCAAGAGAAAAGAGTCAGAATGTTTCAAAAAAAAAGAAGAGAGAAAAAATTTGTCCATAAAAAAAGAAAAGAGAAGAATGTCAAGAAAAATAAAGTCAGAAAAAAGAGGGAAAGAGTCAATAAAAGAAACATAGGAGAAAAAGAAATTAGATTCAATCAAAATAAGCTTCCAGAACTATGCATGACCTGATTCTCTTCTCCTGGGGTGAGATACGTAGGCTGCCCTACTCTGGGCTCGGTCCAACCAAATGAACAATTTATCATTTTTCAGTCAAAAGAAACTGGGGCATGAGTTAATCCTCATTATTTGAGTCGATTCCAAAAGTTGTAAGTCCTACCCCACTTCAAGTGTCGTTTGGGCCCCATGCCATCTTTCTAGCCTTATCCAAAAGTCAAGTTACAACCAAAGAAAGACCTTCAGATCAATCTTTGATAATATTAAGGCTAAGCATGCAATGGATGTGATGACACATTTTGGGAACTACTTGTCTTCCTCAGTGGAATAAGGAGAGAAATAAAAATGAGATAGTTTTATCAGTGAAAACCTTCATGGGCACCGTAAGACAATGGTAAGTTGAGACAGATAAAAAGGAGAAAGTATTATTGGTGAAAACCCTCACGGGCACTGTAAGACGACTGTGGGTTGAAAGAAATAAAAATAAGAGAGTCTCAATGGTGGAAAACTCTCACAGGAACCATAAGGCGATGGTGAGCCACAAGAAAGAAAATAAGAGAGACTTGTTGATTAAAAACCTTCAAGGTATAGACGAATGAGGTATTAGACGTAATTGACCCAAGGAATTAACTCAGTTTCAGGGCCATTAACCCAAGAATAATTAGTAGAAAATTTGGATGGAAAGATCAGACAGCTTAATCCAAAATGCATGGGATAATCATTAGAGTTGACTATCATTTATAGATAAAATTTTCTTTTCTTTGATTCAAATGGGAACATTCATTGCCTTTTCTTCCCTCTCTTTATTTTTATTTTTTTGAGTTAGTTATCCAAATAAAAATCATTGTCATTTTTCTGTTGTCTTTGAGTCAAGTCCATGTCAAAACAAGTGAGAAAAGATTTCAAAATTGGCTACCAACTTTTTTAATTGCACAAAACAAGACAATAGCCAACACATAAAAGAGACATGATTGTGAGCCAAAAAAGGACATGTAGAAAGTTTTGTCAACAGACAAGTTTGGGAACTCATGAAAATACCAAGGTTCCAAGGGGTTTATTTGAGAAGCATGGCAAAGTAGAGACACCGTTTTTTCTTTAGAGTCGCTCTTAATAATCTGAATTTGGGTTAATGATGCAGAAAGTCAATGACATATGCTAATTGTTGGAAGCAAGGTTAATGGGACAAGTGCAAGAGCGATCGCCGCAAAAGATAAAGCCACAAACTAGCCACCATGTTTTAAACTCACAAGTTTTCTTTGATGAAACAGGAAACATATTACCTTCAAAGCAAGGACTTCAGAACATAAACATCAAGGGCTGCAATGCCTCACTTTTACAAATATAGGAAGCAATGTTGATGCATAGGTTTGATTATAAAATCATGGTAAAAATTCATCATCCTATATCCCTCGGAGACACATTTGTCTAGGGATTTCAGTTTTTATTTGCTAGGTGATACACTTCTTAAATTGAACCTTTACTCCTAGTAGACGTACATTCTAGTCGAGTCATTCCCCTTGACTTTTAGAAAATGTACCTTTTAGTCAAGTCATTTCACTTGATCCCTAGAAGACGTACTTTTTAGTCGAATAATTTCCCTTGACCCCTAGAAGACGTACCTTTTTAGTCAGTCATTCCCATTGATTCCTATAAGACGTACCTTTTAGTCAAGTCGTTCCATTGATTCCTATAAGACGTACCTTTTAGTCAAGTCATTCCCCTTTGATTCCTATAAGACGTACTTTTTAGTCGAGTCATTCCCCTTTGATTCTTATAAGACGTACCTTTTAGTAGAGTCATTACCCTTGATTCCTATAAGACGTACCTTTTAGTCGAGTCACTCCCTTTGATTCCTATAAGACATATATTTTAGTCGAGTCATCCCCTTTGATTCCTATAAGATGTACCTTTTAGTCGAGTCATCCCCTTTGATTCCTATAAGATGTACCTTTTAGTCGAGTCATACCCTTTGATTCATATAAGACGTAACTTTTAGTCGAGTCATCCCCTTTGATTCTTATAAGATGTAACTTTTAGTTGAGTCATCCCCTTTGATTCCTATAAGACGTACCTTGTAGTCGAGTCATCCCCTTTGATTCCTATAAGACGTACCTTTTAGTCGAGTCATCCCTTTTGATTCTTATAAGAATGTAACTTTTAGTCGAGTCATCCCCTTTGATTCTTATAAGACGTACCTTTTAGTTGAGTCATTCCCCTTGATTCCTATAAGACGTACCTTTTAGTCGAGTCAGTCCCTTTGATTCCTATAAGACATACCTTTTAGTTGAGACACTCCCTTTGATTCTTATAAGACATACCTTTTAGTCAAGTCACTCCCTTTGATTCCTATAAGACATACCTTTTAGTCGAGTCGTCTCCCTTTGATTCCTATAAGATGTACCTTTTAGTCGAGTCATTTCCCCTTATTCCTATAAGACGTACCTTTTAGTCGAGTCACTCCATTTGATTCCTATAAGACGTACCTTTTAGTCGAGTCATCTCCCTTTGATTCCTATAAGATGTACCTTTTAGTCGAGTCATTTCCCCTTATTACTATAAGACGTACCTTTTAGTCGAGTCACTCCATTTGATTCCTATAAGACGTACCTTTTAGTCGAGTCATCTCCCTTTGATTCCTATAAGATGTACCTTTTAGTCGAGTCATTCCCCTTGGTTCCTATAAGACGTACCTTTTAGTTGAGTCATTCTCTTTGATTCCTATAAGGCATATCTTTTAGTCGAGTCATTCCCTTTGATTCCTATAAGATGTACCTTTTAGTCGAGTCATTCCATTTGATTCCTATAATGATATGACTTTCACAAAAGTCCTTTGATGATTAATTAGGGTAAAATTTATTTCTTGTGTTTGGAACTTCACTTTCCTAGCATATGAAATCTCTTTATAATAATATTGGTCTGGGATAATTTTATTTTTAGTTTTGATGTGATTTCAGGAGTCCGCTTGAATAACAGGGCGAATAAAATGAAAGTCAAGAAACAAAGTAAGGAAATTGAAAGACAACATATGAAAATAGCAAGTCAGGAGACTGCCTGAAGAATAGGGTGATGAAATTGAAAGTCAGGAGCCCGCCTGGAGAACAGGGTGAGGAAATTGAAAGTCAAACAATAAGTTTAAAGGTTGAAAATCAAGCAACAAGGTGAAACAATTGAAATCCAAGCAACAAATTAAAAAATTACAAGTCAGGAGCCCGCCTGAAGAATAGGCTGATGAAACTCAAGTCAAGAGTTCAAAAATAGCTGCATAGATAGGACTTTTGTGATTTTATTTATCTTTTTAACTTGTAATTTTCATTTTGATGTAATGACAGAGCTGCGGACCAAAACCTCGATGGGACCTCACTCGACTCTCCTACTCGGTTGTTCTTCCTTCTTCCTTTTTGTTTCTTCCTTTGAATAATGGTCAGGTCAAAATCTTGTCTCGTTGTCTACTTCTTTGTATGAGAATACTTTGTGTTTACATGCAAAGAGGGGCATGATGTAGACACGTAATTTTGTCCCTCCCAAAAACCCAATTCATCCATTTTTACCTCGCATTGTCATACACTCTCACCCACGTGATTATCCCTCCATAAAAATACAAAAAATAACAACCCTATCCTAACCAACTTTACACCTCATCCTAACAACCTACCCCACCCTATACCCCTACCCACCTACCCACATGACCCCCCTACTTACCTTTCTTGGACACAAAGCAAAAAAGGTGAGGAGGCATATAATACTGTAATGCCCCAATTTTCTGAACCGAAATGCTACACGGTGCTCATGACCCCGAAGGACCACAAGCTAACTCATGACTGATATTTGTACCTGTAAACTATATAATATCTCATAAAATATGAAAAAACATGAACTGTAAGGCCATAAGATTCAATACTAATACATATCTAAAAAACATGGTATAATAATAGCAAAAAGAAACATAAATACTGAAGTCTGAACATCTAATCTGACATCTAGTCTGAAAGCCTCTAACTGAATCGAATAAGGAGTTGAAGGAACATGTCTCCAGCTAACTCCATGAACTGAAAAACTAATTTGTAATACTGTAATAAAGTAATAATAATATTATCCTCGAATGAAGAAGAGCACTGACTGCTGAAATCTGCAATTCTACTACTACTCTAAAACTCGTACCTCTGTACCTATGGCGTCAAATAAAACACCATAGCATGAGTGCGTCAGTATGACTGAATGTAATGAGTATACGAGTGAGGTAGGCTAAATGCAAAGAGTTTTATATGCATGAGCATTACTGACTGATATGAATGTGAGGATACATATATACATACGTAACTTCAACTAAACTCATGGTGATACTAACTACTAAGTCTGAATACTGAAAACATAAGTTTACTGATGCTGAGATACTGAATGACTGAGTTTACTGATATTGATATGTAATTCACTAATAAGTGAGAAACTGATATTGTATTACTGAATACTGGGAGACTGATACTATATTATTAATAAAGGAATGATTGTTTCTGATAGTTTTGATTATGAAGAACTAATTTAATTGACCGTATATAATAGTCCTGAAACTGAGCTCGTGATAACATGACTACTGAGTATGAATACTGATGACATATATTTACTGATAACATAGCATGAATGATAACTGAATTCTGATAACTGATATATCTGATAGCATGAGTTTTGATAACTGATAGCTTGAATGACTGTATCTGATAGTCCTAAATCTGCTGGAACTAGCTAAGTTCCATACTGTATCTGAGTTGACTGTATCTGACAGTCCTGATATCTTGAAGAACTATCTAAGTTCTTTTACTGAGACTGATACTGAAACTGTGGGAAATAGTTATCTAACCGACATACCCCAAATATGCTATAATAGCTAAGCTAGGGTCCAATCTCTGCCTGAATTGGAAGGGTGTCAATACCGCGCCACTGGTAAGGACAAACTGTGAGTGACCCTCATCTGCCAGGTACTCTAATGAGAATGGTGGGAACCCTCATATGATAGGTTAATCCACCTCATCTGCCCTCAACTGACAGGTATTGATGTCTCAACCTATGATAGCTACATAGTTCTGGAACATAAGGACTACTTCAAAGAATCACACCCTCTACTGGAAGGTGAGTTCCCATCCTTGGGTTCACTCGGTGTTGAATCCTACTTCCAACTGAAATGATTTCCTAGTTCATACTAGAATTAACTGAACTGTTACTGATTGTTCTGTTTAACTGAATTGAACATGGACTGAGTTTATTGAGTTCCGATGACTAGTGGAACACTACTGAATTCTGTTAACTGACTAAATGCTACTGAGTTTTGTTACCTGCCTGAGTTTACTGATGTCTAAATTGAAACTGAACTAAATTATACTAATACTGAGATTTATTGAATTCCATAGACTGATGGAATATTACTAAGATTATGTAGATTACTGAGTACTGAGTAAAACTGAACTGATACTGCCTTTACATAAGTTTTCATGAGTAATGATACTGACTGAAGTCTACTGAACATGGATTTACTGAGAGTATCATGAAAACATGACATGGCTCTAGGCACACAACTATATTTTTCGGGTACAAGTACCCCCAAGACTTGATAGAAGGAACACTTCTTGACATTCTTGAATACATGATCAATATCAACCATTCATAATAAAATAAGTTGGGGATTTCATGAAGTACATGGTTAACGTAATCTTGTTCATGGTAGGAATGTATATAATCAAGATCATAATTTCATACTTTAACATCATGACATTCCAACTACATATTCATTGTACAACAATAGCATGTAAGCCATTCAAGCATGAGGTCAATGGCATGAATTCACCTTTTAGGCCATATTAATCCATACTACATGTTTCTCTTAAACATTTAATCAAACACCTTTCATGCACAACTTAGGCATAGGTGAAATCATAAAATTTTCACAAAGTATAAATCACCAAATTTATGGACTTCAACTTATATTTCAACATAGTTTCATGATTTCACATAAAGATCCCAACTTGGGAATCATTCAACACCAACAACATGATTATCAATATCCAACTTGCAATTTCAAGAACTCAACATAAAGATCATATGAATAATATTACAAAATAAATTAGTTTTCATGATTCTTGAGATAACTCATGGAATTAAAAACTCAATTTAACATCATAAACATGAACATAATCATCCCACCACAAAATATTCATGATACAAAACATAAAACTTGATTCTTAAGCTCCATGGATGAAAGAAATCCATGGATGAACACTATGCATACCTTAATTCTTCATTTTACGAAGATCAATGGAGAGAATTTCTTGAAATTAAATTCCCAATTGTAAACCCTCTTCTTGTTCTTGATGAATTTTGAGAGAAATCAAGCATATGTTGCTAAATTATGCTGAATATCATATTTCTGTATATATATATAGAGGTGGTAAAGACTAAAATACCCCTGGATAAAGAGAGAAATACACAGCTGTCCTCTGTTGTTTTCAGGCTGATAGGCTGAAGTAAATTGATCATAACTATTTACTCCAATGTTAAAATTGGATGAAACTAATTGCATTGGAAAGAAGACTCAAATATATTTCTATTGATATATAGAAGATCTCACAATTCATTATATGCAGGAAGTTATGATAGTTTGAAGTTGACTGAAATTTTTGACCTGAAACGCACCCGGAATGCGGGAGCATTTCAAACCAGTGAGTTAGCCACTGAAATGCACCCGGAATGTGTACAATACGTACTAGGTACTTTCTCCATCGCAACGAAACTTGAAAATCTAAAAACGGATGTCGGGAAGGTCATCGAATAAATCTCCAAAGTTAGGAGGTCTAAAATGAGAGTAAGTGTTGAACTTGAACACTTAGAACTTTTTTTTTCTAAGTGTTAGAATCTCTCATGGAGCTTTACGAGCTGAATTTGACATGGAATTTTTACCGGGTCTTACAAATACAAATAATCAAAATAGAAGGGGGACCACGCTTAACAGAATATACACACTCCACTCACCATAAATACCGGGCACAACAATAAAATTGGGGGACCCACATCATCATCATATTCTCACAATACACTGACCATATACGCACAGTGATTGACACCATTAAAACACAATTCTCTTATCATAGACAAACACCAATTTCATCATCAAGACTCTATTTTCTTTTCCTTCTTTTTTTTACACAGTAACATGCGCACACACACACTTAGACACATGCGACACTCACTATTTCACCTGACTGAATTGGTAAACACACAGAGATATTGAGAGAGAGATTCAAGAGGGAGAGAAGATAAGACATGAGAGATCAAGAGAGGTAAAAGAGTAGCGAACAGAGGTTGGATCGGAAACAGTGGGGAAAAATCCAGCCAGTTCATCGAAAATACCCTTTCGCTGGCGAAACCCATCCCGGAGACCCCATTCCATTGACTGCCGAGTCAGTCAGAGCTCCATTGAGCTGTAAACAGTGACCCATCCACGATTCCCTCAGAATTCAATTGCTGTTAGTTCCAACAATCCGAGAGTTTGGGGTTTCATTTTAAGGTTCTCATTTCAGTATTAAATTTGTCCTTTTTGTATTTTTGACATCGAATTGGAGTTATTCGTCATTGAGTTTTGATTCAAAGATTTTAGACTTGGGCTCTACTTTATTTAAGCGGAATAATATGTCAATATTCGAAAGCTTCGTCCAAGGTCTATTTCTCATCTCATTCCCAATTAATTTCAAGTTTTGGATGCTTTGTGTGATGACTTCATGTTAAATGAAGTTCGTTTTTGTTGATTTTGTGATGCTTGAACCGTGAATATTGATTGATGTTAGATTTGGATTTTTGAAGATTCGAATGGATATTGCGGATTAAGTTAATCATTGATTGAGAATAAAGTTGGTTTGTGGGGTTGATCTAGATAAAAAAATAAATTCGATTTAATTTTTCATTGTTGATTGTTTAAATTGAAATAGTCATCGATTTCGAGTAACCTCGATGGTAGCATGTGATAGGCCGTCAAACGGATATGCAAGCGATAGGGGTTGGCAAATTTTGGGGGTTGTTGACAAATGTTTGTTGAATGGTTTTGTTTTATGAATTTAGATCAATTGTATTCATTTGCTGAGGAATGCCTCGAGGTCATATTTGTATTTATTCACCGGAGAATGCCCCAACGTATCATGTACTTGGAGGACATCCGTGATGAAGGTCCGAAGCATCGGGTAAGGCATTGGATCATAGCTTAGGATTAGTGTAGGTTAGCGTAGGTCTATTTTTCAGTACCTTTTTTATTTTTTTATTTCAGGTTAAAATAATTGGACTGGACGCTATATTTTGGATTTGTTTTATTTTGTGTGTTTGATTGATTGTTCTATGTGTTTTGTGTAGTTTATACATTTGTAATGTCAAATTAGCCGTACGCTCCATCAGGCGACCGTGGTCGAACCACGAGATCGAGGGGTGCCTAACACCTTCCCCTCGGTCAACAAAATTCCTTAGCCGATATCTCTATTCGTGGATCAGTTTGTTAGAGTTAAACGGTTTTGAAAAAGGATTTCAAAGGTGACTTGGCACACCCGATCCATGCCAAGTGGTGACTTTGAATTTAATTGTGAAATGAATCCTTTTTCGAAATAAATTTTCATCTTTTGTCACTTTAATAATAAAAACCCTTTTGAAAATTTAAAATCAAACCTTTTTGGGAGTTGAAAAAGGGGTGTGACACAGTCTACTACTCCGACACACCCAAACCTGGGCTCTGATACCACTTGTTTGGAAAAACGGGTGAATTTTCCAAAAGAACAACTGGCTTTGATACCAGTTTTTGGGACTGCGTTTAACTTCAACCAAACTCCGCATTAGTATGATATTGTCCGCTTTGGGCCAAGCCCTCATGGATTTATTTTTTAACACCTTTCAAGAGGCCTCATACGAATAGAGTTGTGTGAGACTTTAAATAAAAGACATGCTTCCTCTATTTCTCTGGTGTAGGATTGCTTTGCTTCCCAACAATAATATCAGTTGTTGGAAATAAAATCTGCTATGATATTGCGATAATAAAAAAGTAATAAATATGACAATAATAATACGGTTAAACAACAAGAATAATGAGAGCAATAATGACACCAAGATTTTCTACGTGGAAATCCTTCTAAATAAGGGAAAAAACCACAGATCAAAAGGAGCAACTATAGTAAGGAATTTTAGACCGTAGTCACAGTACAAGACACAAAGTGACTACAAAACACTCAAAAGAAAAAACCCTCTTTTGACTCCCACCTTACAAAAACACCTAGTAAGGAATTTTATGCCGTAGTCAAAGTGACTATCATATCTTACTAAAAATATTGTTCGCTCTATTTTTCCATCACAGATTATTTTTATCACAGTCTGTGAAACACCTCACCGCTCTCTATTTTTATTTCTCTCTGCTTGGTGTTCTGTGTTGGTACATTTAAGAAAGAAGCTAGGGGGCTCCTTTTTATAGAAGAATCCCCCCCCCAATTGATGTGTGCAATGACCTCATAAGAGCTGCTAAAATTGAAATCAAAGACCAACAACTTTTGAAAAATCGGCAATTTGCAGCAGTCCTTTTTGAAGGACATTTCAAATGTTAAGAAGTAACATGGGATGGACCCCACAAATATCCCCCTCCAGTACCATGCATCTGAAGGAGGTATCTTCGTCTTCTTAGAGAGAGTTCATGCCGACAAGTTCTTTGCACAACTCGAACTTGTATTTTTGGCACCACCTTTGTCAGCAACATAGAGTTCTTGCTCAAATCTATTGCACTTTGACTGTCACAATAGACAACATACTCCATTTGATCTAATCCAAGTTCTCGATGAAACGCTTGAGCCATATTATTTCCTTGCCAGCTTCAGTATCCTCAATGTACTCAGTTTCAGTTGTAGATAGTGCAACACACTTCTGCAACTTTGACTGCCATGATATAGCTCCCTCTAAAAAATATAAATAAAAATCCAATAGTAGATTTTCTGTTATCATGGTTACCCTCTATATCAGCATCTGTATAACCCTTCAATATTGGATCATATCCTGCAACACAAGAAACAGTCACCCAAGGTTCCTCCTAGGTACCTTAATATCCATTTGCCTGCTTCCCAATACTCCTTCCTGGATTTTCAGGAAACCTGCTAATAACACCAACTGTATGAACAATAATAGAGCACCATACTCCCCCTCAAACTAAGACCATACCATTTGTGACTTCTTCTTCAGTGATAATCCATTTGATCTCGCTAACCATCTTGTACTGCCACTACCAAACAGTGGGACACACCACTTGACCACCATTTGTCAAGAAGACTTTCGACACAAGGCATCATAGGTCACTTTACATGATCCGCCAAACAAATCTACCAAACGTCTTGTACCGTTGATCTGCCAAAAAGATCTGCCAAACATCTTGTACCGCCGATCTGCCAAACATCTTGAACGATAGGACATCTTTCAACCCGTCTTTGAGTTAAGGGACTTCTATGATCTCAATTCATGCTCAACTAGATTCACACAATGCATAATTGATTCCACACTAAATTTTCATAAGATTCATGAATTTTCAACCTCTATGTGAAGGAATAATGGTTTTGTAACGCCCTGTAAGATTCGTGCAATGCGTTGTCTCTTGATAGCATGTGTATGGAATAAGAAGCTTGAAAATATTCTAAGTGTTAAAAGACTTGGACTCATTTTTAGCTCCTAATTTTTGGGGATTTTATTTTCAATCTTCCCAACCTCTATTTTTTGATTTTCTTTTTGTGTTACGATGGGGCAAGGTTATAGTACATCTCAGGTGAGTTTCAAAATTTTTAGATGATCATAAGGGAAAGTTTGGGGTACCATTCCAGCGAGGTCCTACGATTTGTAGGTGACGCCTGGTGGATCGCCCCAAACCAAAAATTTTAGTTTTCTCTGAGATTTTAAGGGTATTTTGGTAATTATCCATTCCCCAATCATCTTAAACAAGGGATTTAATCCTAAATACTCCAAAATACACCCACATTCATCATATTACTTCAATAACTCTCTCAAGGGTTTCAAAATAAAAACCCAAGTAGTTTAAGATTCAATCATAGGTTTTCAAAATTGATCACATATTTTGAATCTTCAGGTCGTAAGCTTCAATAATCACCTATTGTTTTCGTAATTCGAGGTACGCGGGGTTTTCCTAAAATCTCATAGGCATATAATTCAAGTTTTAAGAATAGGGTTTTGAAATTTATGAATATAATCATATTTTAGAAGTTTTGACGGTATTGTTTTGGTCTTTAGACCTTTCCCCTAAATTGAATTGAAATTATGTATATATGTATGTATGTGTTCAAGAATGATTATTCAATTAAGAGCATGAATTATAATGAATCCCTCTCTTGTTATGAGTTTTTCCATCTTCGTAGGATATGAATTATTTTGAATGCGTTTTGAAAAGCATGATATGAAATACTTTGGCTTTTACGACATTTTGAATATGATTTTTGAATACGAAAGAGAGGGTTGTGAATGTTGAATATATATATAATGAAAGAGTTCATGGTTTTGCCAAAAGCGCATGACCACCATATGTTTGATAAAAGTTTTTGCGTGATTTTGACTTGAGTTTCGGGACATGAAATCCCTTATGCAAACTATATGTTTGGGTGGTCTGAAACTACATTTTTATGAAAGATCATGCTAAATGCATTATGGCTCAGAAATAGGACTTGCAAGTCTTGGTATGACTATACCAAACTCAGAAAATGCCATAACAGACATAGACTAATGCAAAAATCACACTTTATCAGATTTTCATGTTTTAGAACTATAGAATAATGCATCTCCAGAACAAGCTAAAATAGGGCATAAAGGAGCTTAGGTGGTTCCCCAAAGAAGGCATGAGTCCAGACAACTAATTGCCCAAAATCGTGATTTGTCAATCCGAGTATATTATTATACGTTGTCCTAGTGACTTGTGGCGTATCAGACTCAGACACTCGAACCCTTGTGGCACACTTGGTTTGGGGACTTCCCCACCGAGTCAATGGAAGATTTCATATAGCTCGTGGAATATCAGACTTGTAGGGGAGTGCCACCTAACTCAGAAGTAATACAAAGATTAGAACTGTTTTGACAAGAATGGCTTATGATTTTCAAATAATGCCCATGTGTTTTCAGAAACTATTTTATGCATGATGTTTGATGAAAAATTGCTCTCATATATATTGTATAAACATATATGTTCAAATACTCTATTTTGGAATGCTTCGCGTGCCAGTACTTTTATGATGACCCCCCCCCTCTTTCAAGATTCTGAGGCACATTCTAGGTGTCTAGATAAACAGTAGATATTTTGGATTGTAGACCAGATTTTGCAGTGGTGAGTCTTCTATGTTTCAGAAGGCCTGCTTATTTTAGATTATTATTGTTAGTTATGTTTTGGTCTACTGGGGGCCTTGTACCAGTTTTTAGACAATTTGTTTATTTCATAGTAGAGATTTCGCAGATGGAGTCAGACATTATTATTTAGATACATTTTTGGTTTTCAGTTTCAGTGTTATGATCATTTTCAGATTGACCATGTTTCCGTATGAGATTTCTATTTCTGCATTATCTTTTGTTTTATAAATGTTGTCAGATAAATAGGGTTTTCTGGGCCTTCATAGTTTGGGATGCTCTTCACGGCTAGGGCCTGGCTCGGGTTGTGACAAACTTGGTATCAAAGCATGGTTCATAGTTCCAAGGTATCTGCAAAATCGCATTGGGTAGAGTCTTATTTATGAGTGTGTAGCATGCCATACTTATAAGCAGGAGACTACTAGGTGTTTAGGAAATGTTTCCCTTCTTTGTGATTTATTTCGTGCTTCAGAGTTAAGTCTATTCCTAATCAGTGATCTTTTGTCTTACAGAAATAACAGTCATGCCTCCTCATTGCAATTCTAATCAGAGTGCTCAAAATAATAAAGTCTATCCCACTTATGGGATGAAGACACGTAGTAGATCTCCCACTCCAAACCCTGTCCCTAATCCGAGAGTCCCTCCAGTCCCAACCAGTCCATCTCGGGCTCCACGGACCAATGTGAACCGTCCCCCGACTTCATAGGGGAATATATCAAATGCAGAGTTTAGACAATCTATTCATATGCTAACACAGTTGGTGGCTTCACAAACTCAGCGTTCAGAAGATATTGGATCTGCATCTGTTACTTCTAAAGCTACACGGGTGGTCCAATTCATGAGAATAAACCAGCCCAAGTTTACTGGCACTAAAGTAGAAGAGAATCCACTGGAATTTGTGGACAAAATGGAAAAGATCTTCAAAGTGATGCATGTAGATGAAGTAGAGGGGGTATAATTGGTAGCGTACCAGCTGAAAGATGTAGCGAATACATGGTACAACTAGTGGGAAGATGCGAAGGGTGATAGTGCTGAGCCCTCAGTATAGAATGAGTTTGAGGATGCTTTCCTTGATCGGTTATTTTCTTTAGAGTTGCGAGAGGCAAAGGCTTAGAAGTTCATGAATCTGAAGCAGGGTAAGATGAGTGTTCAGGAGTATACTCTAAATTTTAATCAGTTGGCCTGTTATGCTCCTGAGATGACAAGTAGTATGAGGGCCCGAATGAGGAAGTTTGCTTCCAACCTTTTAGGTGATCTGGTGCTTGAGTGTTAAGGAGCTATACTGAACAAGGAGTTAGACTTTGCTAGGCTGACAGTTCATATGCAACAGGTAGAGGAGAAGAAAAAGAAGATTTTTGAAGCTAGGGAGAAAAAAAGATAGGCAAAAAGAGCCAGATCTGCCGACCAAGGTCACAGTCAGCCTCAAAGTGGTAAATGGGGAAATAAATGGCATAAGAAGAAGAATTAGGGTAATGCACAGTCTATTGCCAGTGCCCCAGCGCCTATACCACCAGTAGATAGACGATCTTAGAGTTTCCAAACTCATCATGGATCCAGAGCATCGGATACTCAGTCGCAGGGTAGTGTGGCTTAGCAGCATCGTACTTTTCCGTGGTGTGAGACTTATGGTAGGAATTATCCAGGGAAGTGCCAGTTAGGCACACTTATATGTTATTCATGTGGTCAGCCGGGTCACTTTCAGAGGGATTGTCTATATGCTAGGAAGAATATTGGTGGTGCAAAGTTTTAGGTAAATTCTTTGGCACCATCCCTGCCTCAAACGGATGCCATATTAGCTGCCGATAGTGGTCGCAATCGGTTATATGCTTTGACCAACTGCCAGGAGGCGAAAGCTTCCTAGATGTTGTCATCGACATGTTACGAATCTTTTCTCATGATGTTTATTTATTGCTTGACCCTGGGTCTACCCTATCCTATGTGACCACTTATGTGGCTGTTTGTTTCGGGTTTGAGCCCGACGTGATTTCTGAACCATTTTCTGTTTCTACCTCGGTGGGGGATTCTGTTGTTGCTAGAAGGGTGTTTAGGGGTTCTGTTGTGACTATTGGTAGCCGAGATATAGTGGTAGATCTTATAGAGCTAGATATGATTTCTTTTGATGCTATCTTAGGGATGAATTAGCTCCATTCGTGCTATGCCATCTTACATTATAGGACTCGAAGAGTCACTTTTTCTTTCCCGAATGAGCCAGTGATAAAATGGGAAGGACATTCTTTAGCACCTAGAGGGCACTTTATATCCTACCTCAGAGCCCGCAGACTCATTTCTAAGGGGTGTTGGTATCACCTTATCTGGGTTAAGGACTCTAATGCCAAGAGTCTTCCTCTTCAGCCTGTCCCTATAGTAAATAAATTTCCAAAAATCTTTACAGATGATCTCCCAGGAATACCACCTGATAGGGAGATAGATTTTGGTATTGATGTGTTGCCAGATACCAGTCCCATCTCTATGCTGCCATATAGAATGGCTCCTGCAGAATTAAAAAATTTGAAAGAATAGCTAGCAGACCTTCTAGATAAAGGTTTTATATGCCCAGTATGTCTCCTTGTAGTGCACGTATACTTTTTGTGCGAAAGAAAAATGGCTCCCTTCGTATGTGCATAGATTACCACCAGTCGAATAAGGTCACTATTAAAAACAAATATCCTCTTCCTAGGATTGATGATATTTTTGACCAGCTTCAGGGTGCTAAGTGTTTTTCGAAAATAGACCTCGTTCAGGCTATCATCAGTTGAAGGTCAGGGAGTCAGACATTCCTAAAACAACCTTCAGAACCTGATATGGTCACTATAAGTTCTTAGTCATGTCCTTCTGGTTAACTAACTCCCCTGCAACCTTTATGGATCTTATGAATAGGGTGTTCGGACAGTTTCTAGACTTGTTCATCATAGCGTTCATTAACGATATTCTGATCTATTCCAAACGTGAGGAGGACCATGCCAATCACCTCTAAATTATCCTTCATACCCTTACGGATCATCAGTTAAATGCTAAGTTCTCCAAATATGAATTATAGCTGAATGCCATTGCCTTCTTGGGGCATATTGTGTCTAGTAACGATATTAGAATGGATCCCTAAAAGGTTGAGGTAGTAAGAAAATAACCCAGACCAGCGACTCCAACCAACATTCGAAGCTTCTTGGGTCTGGCGGGTTATTACAGAAGGTTCATAAAGAGTTTTTTCTCCATAGCTGCTCCACTCACTAAATTAACTCAGAAAAAGGTGAAGTTTGTGTGGTCTGACTTGTGTGAAAATAGTTTTGAGAAGTTGAAATACAAGGTGACTGCTGCTCCCATTTTGACTCTTCCTGAGGGTGTAGATGGTTTTATGGTTTACTGTGATGCATCCCGTGTGGGACTTAGTTGTGTTCTTATGTAGTATGGTAAGGTGATAGCTTATGCATCTAGGCAGTTAAAGGTGCATGAGAGAAACTACCCCACTTATGACTTGGAGTTAGCAGCCGTGGTGTTTGCACTTAGAATCTGGAGGTATTATCTCTATGGGGTGCATATTGATATTTATACTGACCACAAAAGTTTGCAGTATGTTTTCTCGCAGAAAGAATTGAACCTCGGGCAGAGGCGTTGGATGGAGCTTTTGAAAGACTATGATATGAGCCTGCATTACCATCCAGGCAAGGCAAATATTGTAGCCAGCACTCTCAACCGGTTGTCTATAGGTAGTTTTTCTCATGTTGAAGAGGGGAAGAGAGATATGGTAAAGGATATTCATCGCCTTGCAAATATGGGAATGGGACTCTTAGATTCCGATGATGGAGGGGTGGTCGTTCATGAGATAGCTAAATCATCCCTTTGTGCCGAAGTTAAAGAAAAGCAGGTAGAAGATCTTATCTTGATGCAGATTAAAAGAGATGTGGGTCAACAGAAAGTAATGTTGTTTGAGATTGGTGGTGATGGTATTCTGAGATATCAGGGTAGATTGTGTGTGCCTGATGTTAATGGGTTGTGAGAAAGAATCCTTAGTGAGGCTCACACGTCGAGGTATGTTGTTCACCCAGGCTCTACAAAGATGTATCATAATTTGAAAACCATTTATTGGTGGAATAATATGAAGCGTGATGTGGCTAAATATGTTGTCAAGTATTTGAATTGTCAGCAAGTTAAGGTGGAACACATGAGGCCAGGTGGTACTTCTCAAGAGATAGCTTTGCCTTTATGGAAGTGGGAGATGATCAATATGGACTTCATTACAGGACTTCCGAAGTCCCGAAAGCAGTATGATTCTATATGGGTAATTGTAGATAGGCTTACTAAGTCAGTGCACTTTCTTCCTATCAGGACTAACTATTCGGGAGAGGATTATGCTAAGTTGTTCATCGCAGAAATAGTTTGTTTGCATGGGGCACCTGTGTCTATCATATCTGACCGAGGTATGCAGTTTTCTTCTCAGTTTTGGAAATCTTTTCAGAAAGGTTTAGGTACCCAAGTGAACCTTAGTACAGTATTCCACCCTCGGACTGATGGGCAAGCTGAGCACACCATTCATACCTCTAAGGACATGTTGAGGGCTTGTGTAATTGACTTTAAAAGGAGTTGGTAGATCACTTGCCATTGATAGAGTTTGCTTATAATAATAGCTTCCATTCCAGTATTAAGATGGCACCATTTGAGGCGCTGTATAGTAGGAGATGTAGGTCTCCGATAGGGTGGTATGAAGTTGGTGAAATGAAAATGTTTAGGACTGATTTTTCTCACTAGGAAATGGAAGATGTGAAGTTTATTAGAGAACGACTTAAAACAACTCAGAGTCGTCAGAAATCCTACGCCGATGTTAGGAGGAGAGAGTTAGAGTTTGAGGTTGGAGATTGAGTATTTCTTAAGTTTTCTCCCATGAAGGGAGTTATGCAATTCGGGAAGAAAGGTAAGATGAGTCCTCGTTATATAGAACCATACCAAATTGTGAGAAGAATAGGTGGAGTGACATATAAATTAGAGCTGCCTACAAGTTTGAATTCTGTCCATCCGGTATTTCATATATCCATACTGAAGAAATGCATTGGAGATCATTTGTTAGTAGTACCCGCTGAAGAAATCAAGGTGACAGACTCCTTGTCCTACGAAGAAGATCCGGTAGCGATTTCAGATCGCCAGGTTAGAGAGCTGAGAAGCAAAGAGATTGTATTGATTAAAGTGTTGTGGAGAAATCAGAAAGTCAAAGAAGCAACTGGGGAATCAAAAGATGATATGAGAAATAGATATCCAAATTTATTTGATCTGGTGAATGAAGTGATGGAAGGTACAATCCTTGTCCTTTCTTCTATGCCTTTGTTTGCTTGAAATCATTTTTTTTTTGCATCATCATTCAGGGACGAATGATCCCAAGGGGGGGGGGGGATAATGTAATGCCCCGTAAGATTCGTGTAATGCGTTGTCTCTTGATAGCATGTGCATGTAATAAGAAGCTTGAAAATATTCGAAGTGTTAAAAGACTTAGACTCATTTTTATCTTGTAATCTTTGGGGATTTTATTTTCAACCTTTCCGACCTCAGTTAATGGATTTTCTTATTGCGTTGCGATGGGGAAAGGTTATAGTACGTCTCGGGTGAGTTTTAAAATTTTTAGACGAGTATAAGGGAGAGTTTGGGGTACCATTCCAGTGAGGTCCCGCGATTTGCAGGCGTCGCCTGGCAGATCACCTAGCCTGGGAGGACCCCGCGATAGGGCAGGCGACGCCTGGCCTATAGCGGTGCTCTTGGGCAGGCGCCGCCTGGTGGATCGCCCCAGGCCAAAAATTTCAGTTTTCTCCGAGATTTTAAAGGTATTTTGGTAATTGTCCATTCCCCAATCAGCTTAAACACGGGATTTAATCCCAAATACTCCAAAATACACCCACATTCATCATATTACTTCAAGAACTCTCTCAAGGGTTTCAAAATAAAAACCCAAGTAGTTCAAGATTCAGCCGTAGGTTTTTGAAATTGATCGCATAGTTGGAATCCCCAGGTCGTAATCTTTAATAAGCACCTATTGTCTTCCTAATTCGAGGTACGCGGGGTTTCTTAAAATCTCATGGGCATAGAATTCATGTTTTAAGAATGGGGTTTTGAAATTTATGAATATAATTACGTTTTAGAAGTTTTGACGGTATTGTTTTGTCTTTAGACCTTTCCCCCAAATTGAATTGAAAATATGTATATATGTATGTATGTGTTCAAGAGTGATCATTCCATTGAGAGCATGAATTATAATGAATCCTTCTCTTGTTATGAGTTTTCCATCTTCGTATGATATGAATTGTTTTGAATGCGTTTTGAAAAGCATGATATGAAATACTTTGGCTTTTGCTACGTTTTGAATATGATTTTTGAATACGAAAGAGAGGGTTGTGAATGTTAAATATATATATATATATAATGAAAGAGTACATGGTTTTGCCAAAAGCACATGACCACTATATGTTTGATGAAAGTTTTTGCGTGATTTTGACTTGAGTTTCGGGACATGAAATCCCTTATGCAAACTACGTGTTTGGGTGGTCTGAAACTATATTTTTATGAAAGATCATGCTTAATGCATTATGACTCAGAAATAGGAGTTTCAAGTCTTGGTATGACTATACCAAACTCAAAAAATGCCATAACAGACACAGACTAATGCAGAAATCACACTTTATCAGATTTTCATGTTTTAGAACTATAGAATGATGCATGTCCAGAACAAGCTAAAATAGGGCATAAAGAGTGCTTAGGTGGTTCCCCGAAGAAGGCATGAGTCCAGAAAACTCATTGCCCAAAACCATGATTTGTCGATCCGAGTATATTATTATATGCTGGCCTAGTGCCTTGTGGTGTATCAGACACTCCAACCCTTGCGGCACACTTAGGTTGGGGGCTTCCCCGCCGAGTCAATGGCGGATTCCATATAGCCCGTGGAATATCAGACTTGCAGGGGAGTTCCACCTAACTCAGAAGTAATACAAAGACCAGAACTGTTTTGACAAGAATGACTTATGATTTTCGAATGATGCCCAAGTATTTTCAGAAACTATTTTATGCATGATGTTTGATCAAAATTGCTCTCATATATATTATATATACATATATGTTCAAACACTCTATTTTGGATTGCTTCGCGTGCCAGTACTTTTGTGCTGACCCCCTCCTTTCAGGTTCTGAGGCACAGTCTAGGGGTCCAGATAAATAGTAGATATTTCGGATCGCAGACCGGATTTTGTAGTGGTGAGCTTTCTATGTTTCAGAAGGCCTGGTTATTTCAGATTATTATTGTTAGTTATGTTTTGGTTTACTGGGGGCCTTGTCCCAGTTTTCAGACAGTTTGTTTAGTTCATAGTAGAGATTTCGCAGACTGAGTCAGACATTATTATTCATATACATTTTTGGTTTTCAGTTTCAGTATTATGATCATTTTCAAATTGACCATGTTTCCGTACGAGATTTCTATTTCTGCATTATCTTTTGTTTTGTGAATGTTGTGAATGATTACCAAATAGAGAGGGTGTTCCGGGCCTTCATGGTTCGAGATACTCGTCATGGTTAGGGCCTGGCTCGGGTTGTGACAGGTTTACGTTCTAGTCCGAAATGCGGGGTATTACAAAATGAGTCCATGACCCAACCCGGTTTTTAGTTCAACCCATTTTAATTTTTTATATGATTATCTTTTTATTCCAATATTTATGTCTTAAAAAACCAAAATATTGACTTGCCATTACATCATTTTCTCTCTATGAAAATGTCCTAAATCTTTTTTTTCATATCCAAGGCTCCCCTCAATATCATACAACTCCGGCAACTGGCGAATAGCACAACTGAAGTTGGCTATAGAACTGAGAAATGGCTAAATATAGGTGTGTTGACGACACCTTGAGGTGTTTTGAATGGCTGGAGAATTATAGAAAATTGGCTGATCCTGCCACAATCAATCTACTCAAAATGAACCTAAGATTTCTGAAGGTGTTTCTGATATCAGCAGAAAAGTTGCCAGCTGAAGATACTTCTCCGAAAGATCTTATCATTGATGTACAAGTTTGGGTCCAAAATGCTGGAAAGGCCATCCAATCACTTTGTGCCAATGCAGTAGAGGAAAGCAAGGTTACCGAGGAATGGCATCGAAAAATCGAGGATCTCACCTTGAAAATCAGCACATCTTACAGATCTGTTTTACAGTTGGATGCTAGAGTGAGCGCTAGCTGTTTGGTGGAACTAATCGACTCAGTGTTAAACAATCTGAATGATCTGCTACGCCCTGAGACCAAACAACCTATTGACTCTACCAAGGAACAAATGGAAGTTCTTGAAGTGAAGTTCCGGTTTCTACGGAATTTTGCTTGGTTTAGCTCACAAAGTTGCATCGAGCATCACAAGTTGGAAGATCTCTTGAGAATAATTGAAGTTGTGGCAACCACTGTGGCGTGTGTCTTGTTCCAGTGGTTATTCGAGGATATGGATAAAACAATGGAAACCAAGTTCTCTCAGGTCTTGGTGATGATTCAGCTCATTGAGCCAGAGTTGAGGTATGCATACTTCAGAAGCCTGAAGCTTTCGCTGCCATCGCGGCTGAAGGAAAACATTCCCATGGTAGTTGCTATTGGCTTTCTCTGCTGTTTCCACAACGATCTCAAGGAGCTCCTAAGTCCCAAAGCATATCTGATGGCTTCTGCAAGAGATCAAGTGTGCAACCTTTGCGAGGAGCTGAATTTTGTGATAGCATTTCTGAGTGATCCCAGAAAGATGGATGACAGCAAAAGCGCAGAGGATCTCTTGGCACATACCAAAGCTGTGGCCACAAAGACGGCGCGTGTCATCCACTTGCTTCTTGTAAGAAGCAAGAATGAAGACGATGCCAGTCAAGCCAGCCCTTCCGTATTCTTTGATCTCCTAAATGAGATCGATTTCATTAAAAAAGAGATGATTACAGATAAGTATCTTGATCTCTGGAAGTCAATAAGATCAAACTTGATTCCAAAGGTTAATTCATTGGGATTAATTGATTTTCTTTTAGGAATTATTAATGTGGTCCTTGATAACAAGAATGATTCAATTGCTTTCGTTGGTCATCAACTTGAAATAGTCAAGACTGAGCTAGTGTCCCTCAGATCTTTACTTCGCGTCAATGATCTTAAGATGGAGATAACTGATGTGGTGCACGAGGCAAAACATGCTCTCGGCTCTCTTATCATACGGGAAAGTCCTTGTTGGCATTGTATGTTACAGCTCTCAAATGTTATAATAAAAATTCAAGTTGTCAACAATAAAGTGGCTTCGCGCTTTGTTAGCGATCAGATTGTTGAGATTGGGGTGGGCACTGGTGCAAAGAATTCCGATTCTTCATCAGAAGTACATTTGCCTCCAGTGAAAAGTGAAATAGAAACAAAGGCTACAGAAGTCTGATGGCAATATCATCTTTTTCTCCTTTCATTCTTCAACAGAAGTACATGTTGCTTTCTTCTTGTCTAATAGTTATTTAATTTTCTGGTAGTTTAGTCAGATGTCTGTAATGCATCATCTACCAATATTCTAATAAAAGATCATTCTCGCATTCAGTGTTCGTAAAGTAAATCCTCACAACTATACAATTGCCAAAGGCTGTTAACGCGATTGGTCATGTTATCGAGAAAGTAACAGTATTGTACAAAGACCAAGTCTTTAGAAAGGCCAAGACTTTAAACAGCTCCCGGATGCCCGGTCTAGTCCCAGGGCATGCATGCCCAGACACTTTTCGGTCCTTGCGGAACATGGACAATCTATTCGGAGACCCAACTCTAATATCATGTTACAAAGGACTTTGGGCTTAACCCAACCCTAAGGTGTCGTTTGGTGCATGGATAAGGCGGGATATCCAAGGATTGAGTTTGAGATAAGATATATACAATTTTTGGTAGATAGTATAAATTTATCCCATCTCTCACGTGGGTTAAAAAAATAAAAAAACGTACCATCATATAGAAGTGTCTTTTGAAAACACATATGTTATGTCATCCTTCAGTTATCTTTAGGAAAATATTTTCAACCTAAGTTAGCTTTCTTGCTCCAATTAATACTGTGACATTATTATTGTTTACAAATGATATTCAATTTTCCTTTTCTTCTTTTTGTTTTTTCTTTTCTTTTTCTTTTTCTTTTGCTTTTGCTTTTCCTCTTTTTCTTTTTCTTTTCCCTTTTCTCTTTCTCTTTCTCTTTCTTCCTCTACCACCTCACAGTCCCAAACCAACCTCAAAATTGTTGGAGTCAGATCTCCACCTAGGTTTCTTCATATTTACATATTTCCTCGATTTTACACTCCATTATTTCAAAAATATCATGTTGAATTTGTACTGCTAATAAAAAATTATTCTCGCATCCACTGCTGTAAAGAAATATAATTACTCCATTTAACAACCCCGATGCTGGTCTAATCCAAAGGCATGCACGCCCTGACACCTTCTGGTCCTTGAAGAACACGGACGATCTATCTGGGCCCCCACATCAAAGACATACCATGTTTAAATGGATATTGGATCTAACTCGGCCCTAAAATGTCGTTTGATGCGCGGGATATTCCAAGATTTGTTGGATATTGCATCTGTTACTGCAACAGTATTCTAGAATAATTAGTTGTTTAGTTATAGGAGGAGTCCTTAGTTATTTAGTTATAGGAGGAGTAGTTACAGTAAACAAGTTTATTCACGTGTCTATATAAGATTTTATTTTCTATTGTTTGTTTTCCTCTTCCAAAAAACCTAACAGGATTAAGTTTGGATGAGATCTATACAACATTTAGGGGATAATATAAATTTATCCCATTGCACATTGGTTGGAGAATGAACTAGTGGTCTGCTTATATGGACTTGGACAATTCTCCCCGTAAATGCCAGCTTTTGGGTTGAGTTAGACAAAGTGTCTTTTGAAGAACACATAAGTTATGTCCCTAATGTTTTAACACCACTCTAACTGTTGAGGACTGGATTGAGTTTGGTATGACAAAAGTCATCTTTCAGGAAAATATTTTCAACCAGAAAGTTTCAATCAAAACACCCTTCAATTCTATGTTGCTCGGACTCTTCAAAAATATCAACGGGTGCATGTCGGATACTCCAAAAAGTAGTGTATTTTTGGAGAATCCGACATGGGTGCGGCATCAAAAGTGAAGAGTCCACGCAACTTAGCTTCAATTTGCTCCAATGATATTTAGAACTCAAAAAGTTCAATCAGACATCCTTCAATTAGCTACTATCTGGATGGTCGTTTCTAGTGACCGATATCGATCCAACACCAGCTTGATCCTCTATTTGCAATATACATATATGAATAAAAGTTAGTACTGTAATTCAAACCAACAGTAACGGGATGATTAATTATAATGGTAATACACTTCACGGAAGAAAAGACAAACACAAGAGCTAATGATGTAAATTAGCTCTTCAACATACAGACCTACTTCATTAAGGAACGCCAAGAGTTTTATTGCAATGCGATATAACTTCTGTGTTTTTCTTAGCCTTGTTTTCCAGGATGTCGCAAGCGCATTTACAGCAAATATGTAAATTACACGCTGTGCACAGAAGGGCGTTCTTCTTATCCAAATGGTCCTGACATACACCACATCGGGACATATATTCACCTTTTTCAACCAATTCTAGAGAGTGCTCAGCAATCTGAATGGTGCTACCAAACTTGATATTACGAGACAGACCATGTTGAGGGATGCAATGTGGATGAAAAGATTGATCACAATCCTTACAATGATATAGCCAATACTTGGGATGTGCATATGTTTCGCAGATCTCGCACAAGAATTCATCTGGATGGGCAGTAAAAGGGGGAAAAATGAGGGTAAGGTGGTGTTCATCCCATTGGGTGGTGATAGTATGCGGTGATAGAGCACAATCATTTCCTAGGTAGAAACGACAAGCTTCACAACCGTATGACGAACCAGAAAGGGTTTTAGCACAAGCGCTGCAATTTTCATCGGTAACTGAAATTCGAGAAAGGGGATGCCTGTGTGATTTATGTGCAATAGCTTTAGGCAATAAAGCACACTTCATATCGAGGCGGAAGTTACATTCTCTCTGTTTGCATTCAAACCACCAACCATTAGTGTCTAATTTGCAATGACTGCATTGCCGGAAGAAACAGCAATACTCCGGATGCCTTATGTAAAGTAGGTGTTCTGGGTGAAACGGGTGACTCAGCTCCAGATCACCCGGTAACTGAGAGCAAATTACATGCAGAAAGTAGCTGCACTGTCGACAACTATAATAACACGGGTCAACAATAGGCCTAATACAGCCATCACAAACTAATTTATCCTTGTTTGTGTTATTTGAGAGCACTAACGGATGCACCTTGTGTTGAAAATTGTCAATCTGCGACGGCCTGAGATTTTCAAGGATGCCATTTTGCTTAAGAAACCGTTCTACAAGTTGCACGGTTTCATTATCCTCCGGCAGCAGGGCCAAATTCAACTTGGGAAAGGCCTCGATGTTATCATCAGCAGCCCTGAAACCGTAAAAAAAAAGTACAGAAATCAGTGTAGCTCATTTACATTTTTGGTAGATAAAGAGACAGCAGAGTTACTCTTTCAAACGGCCAAGCAAAGGGTAGCGATATATGAATGAAGGGCAATAATTAATTAAGCTCCTTACGTTCTCCTTTTCCCGGCACACTTGACGTGTACAAAGAATCTGCAAGGTCCACACTGATAAACCCAATCATCAGGAAGGAGCTTTCCGCTGCACACATCACAGGTGAGAGTGAAATTTTCAAATTCTTGTGGAAGAGAAAACTCCAGGTAGAGTGGGTGGTCATGATCGCCGTGGTTGCACTTTGGGTCCAAATTGGCACAGCTGTGATGGATCCAGAATGAACATTCTGTACATAGATAAGAGGGCTCTCTATTGTCTTCCTTACCACAAGCATTGCAATGGAAAGTGGCGGGTGTTCGCTGGAGGATTAGGAAATGATAATGTTGTTTCAGTTTCCAATCTTCTTTTCCACGATGAGCACACGAAATATGTACCTGGAACCTACACGTCTCACAAGCATAAAAATTGTTTCCTTTGCAGCTCAGGAAGCAGATGTTGCACAGAGAGTTCTCATTCGGAGGCCGCTCCACGAGCTTCAGCTTGTGTATGTGATTTGGAAGTGTGAATTCTTGGGACAACTTGTCAATGTCCACCTTGCTCACCTTACCCCCTTGGCTCTCTTGTGCCATTGCTAAGTATTCCTTCTGATTTTCTTGGTTTCCACCTATGTCATATACTTGTTTTGGGACCCGGTTAATCCGGATTCATATTGGAAAGTCTAACGCCAATTCAAGGCTCAAATTTGAGACCTCTGATAAAAATTGCAAGACTTTTTCTTCGACAATTAGAAATTAACTATAATTTGCTTATTGGTAACATTTAATAGTTTTTTAAGTATTTTTTTTCCTAGTGTTTGAGTAAGATAAAAGAACTTTGATCACTTACTTTTAGCTCAAAAGAACAAAAATAAGGGACGTTTGTCCATGCAAATTGTGAGTATTTGAAAAAAAATAGTTTTTGTTTTCAAAGTGAAAAATGATATTTGAAAATTGGGGTTGTGTCTCGCCATGAGTATAAATTGAAGTTGTTTTTGATTTCTATGAGTAATTTGGAGTGAAAAAAATGTTTTTGGTATTTTCCCAATTTCGAAAATCAACTTGACTTTTATGATCAAGCATCTTCTCCGGAGTTTAACTCCGGAAAAAAAGAAAAAAAATATGGCCAAATACCCCCTTATCCAAAAGTGTTAAGTTAGAATTTCTTACTTATGACTTTTGACTTATAAGTCATCAGCAATAAGCCCATCCAAACAGGCTCTTAGAAAACTATCTTGTAATTCAACTCATTGCATTTGTAAATTCGTAAGACATTTCATTTTTGAAGAACAATGGAGTACTATTTAAAGGGCACACTATAGCAACTACATAGAGCAATATAGGCATAATACATAAATGTACTCTTTAATTTGGCTTCAGCTGTCAATTATGCCCTTCAACTTTGGGTACGTATAAGTAGAAAATGGCTTCACCGGCCTCTACTTGCTCCAAAAATGCCAAGTACATAGTTAAATGTTCTTTTTTAGACGGATCTTAGGGTTGATTAATTCAAGTTCATGCTATCAAGTTCTACTTTAAAAATAAAACACTTTCTACTAAAGACTATTCCATGTCTAATCGACCTCTGATTAAGGATTACTCCATTGTAACTTTTGGTAGTAGTTGGCAATGATGTATCTAACCAAACAAATTCTCTAGAGTTTTTTTTTTTTCTTTTTCTTTTTTTGCTTTATTTAAAGGGATCTATTAGTGGACAATTGTTGCTTTTAAATTTATTTCTTATTTAATTTTTCCAGAGTTTATTGTATCACTTAGTTAAATTTTCCTATTCCTCTATTTTTTTCATCTCTGGTAACACTTTCTACAAGAAGGCAAAAAGCAAAAATTAAGTAATAGGACAACCATGTATTAATTTCTGAATTTATATGAGATAAAGAGAAAGTGCATTAGACCAGTTCGTTCAGGAAGTCACTAGCGAAATCCTCAACTTCAAATACAATGCGAGCTGGATAACTCTTTTTAAGTTTGTTTACTAGCAGTTTGAATATTGATTGAGTAATATACGAAGTAAATAAAGCGAGATAATTAAAGATTATAGATTCGAGCGTTCGATTTAACATATTTGTGGACTTCTCTATGAAGTCAATCGTAGCTCCGAAGGTGTCCTTGAACCAATGCGCTAGATAAAAAATTAAAAGTAATTAAATTAAAGACAAGCTTGATGCTCAAGAAATAGTATATTGATGTTGTCTTGCTAGAATTCAGAATGTCCTTACAGCTGTTTGAAGTAAACTATTAGTAGGTTATAATGGTGAGACACTAGCCAATTAAAAGCACAATCGAGCCCTAAAGTACTAAAACCAATGGTGGAAGACTACGTAGTAATGTCGTTAGTGATGCCAGCTAATATTCCAGCAACGCTTAGATCTGTATGTGCTTGTCGGCGCGCCTTATCCCTCTGACACTTTGTCTCCCTTGTCTCTTTGTCCATGCATTGGTGTTTGAGCTATCCCTTGACCTTAATGTGCTTTCTCTTCCTTTATCAAGGATGCCTTCTCGAAGAACCAATTCTCCCAGATCTCTGTGTTCACTCGTTCGAATGTTACATCTGTTTATTTTATTTACCACATACACAAAAAAAATCATACATCAAATCAAACCGATTGATTGAAAAACTGACATTTGCTTTAAATTTCAAAAATCTATAATAGTTGATTTGATTTTGATTTGCTAAAAAAACAAAAACAAATCTATAAATTATTTATATAAATGTTAAAATTATTTAAATAAATGATATTAGTTTTTCATAAATAATATAAGTATTTTATACCTTTTAATCATTGATTGAATTTTAATGTACTTATTTCACATGCACTACAACACTTTTACAATTCATTTCTTAAAGTTTTTGCTCAAGCCCAATACTCTAAGTTTAATTATCTATATGTAGTCTGGTGTATTTTTTGTTTTTAGATTGTTTCTTTTTTTTTTTTTTTTTTTTGCTAAGACATGCATCCATTTTTAAAGAGTTGATCATTCTATTTAAATTGTACATTGTTTTTGTGTGATGTTAGACATGTGAACTAGAGTAACATCTAAATTTTGCAAATTAAAAATATTTAACCTTCGGAATAGTGCTAAAAAATAAGAATATTCACATATATTCATTTTGTGATAGTAGAGAAAATTTTATTAAATCCTAATTAATGTATTTGACATAGTTGTTTCATGTCTCTGTAATTTTTTAATTCTCCATTCATCATTAGCTAGTTATAAACAAAAAATCGGACCAAATAGAAAATAACCAAACCAATGATTTTTGCTTTATTTGGTTTAATTTTAAAAATTAAAAAATTGATTAAATTAGTTTGATTTTGATTTTAATCTAAAACCGATCCAAAGGAACCATGAACACCAATTTTTTAAGGAAAACTGTCAAAAATACATCTTCATTTATTAATTAGGTTTGTCTCCAGTTCTGTTATAGGATCAAATACATCCCTCATTATGAAACTTAACAAAAATACCTTTCCATCATGACAATTTAAAATTCACATGACCTAACATTTGTGTGATGTGGATTCCATGGGGCATACGACCTCGGTGTCAAATTTTTATTTGTTAGTATTCTTTTTTCCTTTTCTTCTTTTTCTTTTTCTTTTTCCTTTTCTTCTTTTTCTTTTCTCTTTCTCGGTCTCAAAATTATTGGTGTCATATCCCCCTCTTTCCCACACCAGCTAAGGTTCTTCATATCCACCTATATCCCCTACACATGCCAGTATTGATTATCCATGTGTTCTTGTTACATCCTTACATTCGTTTATTAATTAAGTTTGTGTTTATATCATAAGACTATTATACACCTCTCTCATTATGAAACTTAACAAAAACATTTATTTTTTAAACAATTTTCCACCATAACAAGTTAAAATCCACATGACTTGACATTTGATGAAGTAAATGCCATGTAATATACCATCTCAGTGTTAGATTTTTATTCTTTAATATTCATTTTTTCTTTTATTTTCTTTTCTTTTTCTTTTTCTTTTTCCTTTTCCTTTCTTGTTCTTTAATTTCTTCTTCTTTTTTCTTTTTTTTTTCTTTTTCTTTTCCCTTTTCTCTTTTTCTTTCTCACTCTACCTCCAAGGATGTTCAAGGTTTGTTTAAAAACTGACCCAAATTAAAAAAAATTGAATTAAGCTAATAAAACTGAATCTTATTTGGTTTGATTTTACATATTTGAAAATCAATAATATTTGACTTGTTTTGATTTTGTCAAAAGAAATCAAAGAAATAACCGAACCAAACTCAAAAATTATATATATATTTTTTATAATTATTTATACATCATAAATTGTTTATTAATAATAATTTTTAATATCTTATATATGTTTTCATCAAAATTTATTTATAACTTAAATATGTTGTATTAGATATACGTCATGTTAATGATTTATATGGTAATTTTAGAATTTTTTCGTTCTTTTGAATGAATTGTTGTCTTTTTTTTTTCTTTTGAATGAATCATTTTTTTTATTTCGTATTTGGTTAATAATCAAACAATTGAATCAAATCGAACCTAAATCGATAACAATCAAATCAATAAATATATATTATATTTGGTATGATTTGGTTTTAATAATTTAAAACTTAGTATATTGATTTGGTTTTGATTTTGACCAATAACCAGCCTAAACCAACCCGTGAATACCCCTCTCTACTACCCCACAATCTCAATCCCACCTCAAAATTGTTGATGTAAGATCTCCCCTTTTTCCACCGGCTAGGGTTTCTTTATATTCACATATGTCCTTTATTTCACACTTCATTATTGATTATCCTTGTGTTCTTGCAAAAATACCTCTTACTTTCGTTTATTAATTAAGTTTTTCACTGATTAGATAGGCTCAATACATTCAACTTAGTATGAAACTTAACAAAAATTACTGATTTATTAAACATTTTTTCACTATGACAATTTAAAATCCACATGACCTAACATTGAATGAGGCAGATGCCGCGTGGCATACCATCTCAGTGGTAGATTTTTATTCCTTAATATTCATTTTTTCCCTTTTCCTTTTTTCCTTTTCTTTTCCTTTTCTTCTATTTCTTTTTCTTTTTTCTTTTCCTTGTCACACCCTTTTTTACCAAAAAAAGATTTCGTTTTAAGTTTGAAAGGATTTTTATTATCAAAGTGACAAAAAATAAAAATTTATTTTGAAAAAGATTATTTATATTCAAAACTCAGAGTCGCCACTTGGCATAATCCGGTGTGCCGAGTCACCTTTGGAAAATCCTTTTCAAAATGATTTTGACTCTGTAAAACTGATCCACGAACAGAGATTCCGACTAAGGAATTCTGTTGACCGAGGGGAAGGTGTTAGGCACTCCTCGGTCCCGTGGTTCGACCACGGTCTCTTGGTGGAGAATATCGGCTAATTAGACACCACAAATGTATACACCACACAAAGCATATAAACAAACATCAAACAACAATCCAAAAACCAAAATAATAATGTCTAGTCCAATTATTACTACCCGAAATGAAAAAAATGTACTGAAAAATAAACCTACGCTAATCTACACTAATCCTAAACTACGATTCAATACCTAACCCGATGCTTTCGGCCTTCATCATGGACGTCCTCCGAATACATGATACGTCGGGGCATTCCCCGGCCAAATGAATACAATAGATCCCAATGTATAAATCGAAACCACTCCACAAATATTTCATCATTTCAACAATCACAGATCCTAAACTTTGCCTAACCAACCTAATTTTGCCTACCTAACTTGACCTATCATGGCACTATCACGATCGATGACGTCAATGAATCAAAACAACAATAAATCAAAATTAATCCTAATTCACTTTAGCAAATTTTCAATTTGCGCCCCAAATTTTTTAACACGATTAAACCAATTCAATATACAATCCACCGATCAAGTTTTCATATCCAAATCCAACATCAACCCACACATCACGAAGATTCAAACATGCCAAACACATAAATTATTCATAATTATGTTAAAAACAACAACAACAACAACAAACCCAGTGTATTCCCACATAGTGAGGTCTGGGGAGGGTAAGATGTACGCAGTCCATACCTCTACCTCTAAAGAGGTAGAAAGGCTGTTTCCGATAGATCCCAGGATCGAGAAGAGAGAAGATAGAATTGAACCTCAAATGTTGCTTTAGATTAAAGTTGCTCCTTCCGATTGGACCGCATCCATAATCTCAGATCGAACCTCACCAAACGAATAATTCCAACTTTGATATATCTCCTTTGTTCCATTTTTTGCCAATACCAAATCACAAACAGACCTCTAACTTAATTGTCGAAAACCCAAGGTGAACTCACTATTTTCTTGATATTTTTGGGATGATTTTGACCGATTTGGCGCATTCCAAGCAAAAAATCCATCGTCAGAACAGTAACAACAGTGGTGGCGGAGTAGTCGGGCACTGACATCATGATTTTAGGGTATTTAAAGCTGGTTTTGATTGGGTTTTAGGGAGGAATGGATAGACTCTACGATGAGGCACTATTCCGGTGACAAGCTCACCGGGAAAAGCTGTTTTTCCCCTACTCCATTCAGTGTTTACTATTCACGCCAGCCGACTACTATTCAGACCTCTTTTTTATTCTCTCTCTCCCGATTCTCTCTTTCTCCTATGATTCTCTCTACGTGTGTGTGTCTATATCTCTCTCTCACTGGTGTGTGTATTAGTATTGTTTCTGTGAGCTGGTGCGTGACTATGAAGATTGTCCATCTGAAAAAGATGACTTGTAAGGGTATTTCTAATGAAAGAAAATTTGTGCCCCCCCTGGGAAATATATTGTATGTTTTTGTTCCTCTCAAATCCAAAAGAGAGAAAAAATGGCCTCAACTTTATACAACTGTCCATTTTTCTTTTCCTTTGTGATCAAGAAATGTGAGGAGGGGGTCACATGGATGGGTTAGTGGGGTGGTGAGGTGTCAGCTTTTAATTGGGGAGTTTGTTAGAACAAATATAAAATTTGTTAAGGGTTGTTCTTTTTGTCATTTTGTGTAGGGAGAGTTACATGGGGTAAGGCGCATGGTAAGATAGGGATAAAAATGTGTAACTTGGGTCTTTGGGAGGGACAAAATTAGGTGTCTACATCATGCCCCCTTTAAATGTAAACATGAAGTATTTTCAGACAAAATAGTAGACAATGAGACAAAATTTTGACCCGACCATTATTCAAAGGAAGAAATAGAAGGAAGAAGGAAAACCGAGTTCTGACTTAGGACAACCTACCTACTCAAGTGATGGAGGAATCAAGTGACCAGTATTTTAAAAGATTTGAAAGAGAAGGACTATACCGAGTTGGAGAGTCGAGTGAGGTTTCATCGAGGTTCCGGTCTACAGCTCTGTCATTACATCAAAATGAAAATTATGAGTTAAAAACATAAATGAAATTACAGAAATTCTATCTATGCATCTTCTTTTGGACTCTGACTTGAGTTTCATCACCTTATTCTTCAGGCGGGCTCCTGATTTGCAATTTCTTCAACTTGTTGCTTGGCTTTCAATTGCTTTACCTTGTTGCTTGTCTTTTCAACTTTTTCACCTTATTCTTGATTTCCCATTTATCCGCCCTGTTATTCAGGTGGACTCCTAACTTACTATTTAATCACCCTATTCTTCAGGCGGGTTACTGACTTGCCACTTCATCACCCCTGTTCTTCAGGTAGGCTCCTTACTTTCTATCTCATCACCTTGTTCTTCAGGCGGGCTCCTGAAATCATATCAAAACTAAAAAAAAATTATCCCAAACAAAGATTATCATAAAGAGAAATTTCCTTTTCCATAAAAGTAAAGTTCCAAAAACAAGAATTAAATTTTGCCCCAGTTTATCATCAAAGGACTTTTGTGAAAGTCACATCATTATAGGAATCAAGGAGAATGACTCGACTATAAGGTACGTCTTATAGGAATCAAAGGAATTGGCTCGACTAAAAGGTACGTCTTATAGGAATCCAAGGGAATGACTCGACTAAAAGGTACACCTTATAAGAATCAAGGAAGATGACTCAACGAAAAGGTAAGTCTTCTAGGGGTTAAGGCCTCAAGGGGAATGAATCGACTAAAAGGTACGTCTTAGAGGAATCAAGGGAGATGACTCGACTACAAGGTACGTCTTATAAGAATCAAAGGCACTGACTCAACTAAAAGGTACGTCTTACAGAAATCAAGGGAATGACTTGACTAAAAGGTACGTTTTATAGGAATCAAAAGGGATAACTCGACTAAAAGGTACGTCTTATAGGAGTCAAAGGGGATGACTCAACTAAAAGGTACTTCTTATAGGAATCAAAGGGAATGACTCGACTAAAAGGTACGTCTTATAGGAATCAAAGGGAATGACTCGAATAAATGGTACGTCTTATAGGAATCAGGGAAATTGACTCAACTAAAAGGTACGTCTTCTAGGGGTCAAGAGGAATAGCTCGACTAAAAGGTACGTCTTATAGGAATCAAAGGAAATGACTTACTAAAAGGTACGTCTTCTAGCGGTCAAGAGGAATGAATCGACTAAAAGGTACGTCTTATAGGAATCGAAGGAACAACTCGACTAAAAGGTATGTCTTCTAGGGGTCAAGGGGAATGACTTGACCAAAGGGTATGTCTTCTAGGGGTCAAGCGGGAATGATTTGACTAAAAGGTATGTCTTATAGTAATCAAAGGAAATGACTCTACTAAATGGTACTTCTTTTAGGGGTCAAAGGGGATGACTCGACTAAAATGTGCATCTTATAGGAATCAAAGGGAATGAATCGACTAAAAGGTACGCCTTTTAGGAGTGGAGGATCAATTTAAGAAGTGTATCACCCAGCAAATGAAAACTAAAATCCCTGGATAAGAAAGTGTGTCTTCGAGGGATATAAGATGATGAATTTTACCATGATTTGATTACCAAACCTTTGCAGCAACATTGCTTCGTGCATATTTAAAAGTGAGGCATTTCAGGCCTAGATATTTATGCTCTGAAGTCCTTGCTTTGAAGGTAATATGTTTCCTATTTCATCCAAGAAAACTTGTGAGTTTAAAACACGGTGGTTGGTTTGTGGATTTAGCTTTCGCGACAATTGCTCTTGCCCTCATCACATTTAATCTTGCTTCCAACCATAAGAATTTATCATTGACTTGCTGTATCGTTGACCTAAACTCATATTATTAAGAGTGACTCTAAAACAAACACGGTATCTCTGCTTAGCCATGCTCATCATACAAACCTTTTAAACCTTGGTATTTTCATGAGTTCCCAAACTTGTCTGTTGACACAATTTTTGTATGCCTTATTTCGGCTCACAATCATGTCTTTTGCATGTGTTGGCCCTTTTATCTTGCTTTGTGCAATTGAAGAAGCTGATAGCCAGTTTTGAAATCTTTTCTCACTTGTTTTGACACGGACTTGGCTCAAAGACAAGTAAAGAAAAAAAAAGAATGATAATTTTTTTATTTGGATAACTGACTCAAGAAAGATAAAACAAAAATAAAGAAAATAAAGGAAAGACAATGAATATCCTCATTTGAAACAAAGAAACAATAAATTAATCTAAAAATGACAGTCAACTCTAATGATTATGCTGTGCATTTTGGATTAAGCAGTCTGATCTTTTAATCCAAACTTTCTACCAATTGTTGTTGAGTTAATGGCCCTGAAACTGAGTTACTTACTTGGACCCATTGAATTCGGAGACCTCATTGGGCTAGTGGCACCTTGAAGGGTTTTCTCCAACAAGCCTCTCTCATTTTTCTCTCAAATCACCATCATCTTATGGTTCCCGTGAGGGTTTTCACCAATAATACTCTCTTATTTTTATATGTCTCAACTTACCATCACCTTATGGTGCACGTGAGGGTTTTCACCAATAAAACTCTCTCATTTTTATTTCTCTCTTGATTTTTAATGCTGAGGAAGACGAGTAGTTCCTAAAATGTGTCATCACATCTATTGCATACTTAGCCTTAACATTCTCAAAGATTGATCTGAAGGACTTTCTTTGGTTCTAACTTGGCTTTTGGATAGGGTTGGAAAGAAAGGATGGCATGAGGCCCAAACAATACTAAAAGTGGGGTAGGACTTACAACATTTGGAATCGACTCAAACAATGAGGATTAACTCATGCCCCAGTTTTTGACTGGGCAATTCTAAATTATTTATTTGGTTGGACCGAGCCCTGAGTAGGGCAACCTACGTATCTCATCCTCGATAGAGGAGAATCAGGTCATGCGTATTTCTGGAAGCTTGTTCTTTCACTTGATTCTATTTTTTTTTATTTTGTCCACTCTTTTTCTCTTTGGGACTTTTCTGACTTTATTTTTTTTGACACTCATCTTTTCTTTCTTTTTCGACACATTTTTTGAATTTTGTTGACTCTATCTTGATTCCAAAAAAGGGGTATGAAAGAAAATAACACTAAGGCCCAAATGGGGTAAACAAAGGATGACACAATGTTTGGAAAGCAGAATGAAATGCCTTCGTCATATCAATTCTTGAAAATGCTAGTACATAGCATGCAATGCGAAAGTGCACGATCAAGATCACTTATGTAATGTTTTACAACACCAACTTGCCCCAAGCATGTGTGCCACTTATTTTTCTACACTTTCCCAGCATACAACTCCACTTTGTTGTACATTCCTCATGCTTTCGTGGAGCTAATTTTTCTATTCCCTTTGATGTAGGATAACACATCCACTATTTGACCTAATTAAGACATGTCTTTCAAATGCTGACCAAGTTATTCTCATGATTCTCAAAATAATTTCCTTAATTTTCAAAGAAGGCTTCAACTTGATCACCAAATGCCCCAGCACTCTATCTATTTTCTCATATGCTCTCTTTTCCTAACTTTAACTTCCTGATTCAATGCTTCATGATTAATCTGGAGTTTAAGATCAGACTGAAAATTCCGCAGGCATGTTATATCACTAGAATCAACATAAAAAGTACTGTATAAAGAAAACAAACAAACAACACATACTTGAAACAAAAGATAAAAAGGTTTGAACATAAATGACAAACGGACAAAACAAGATAGATTCCGAACTATAACCCTGAAATAACTCGAAAAATAGAAAAGAAAACAAAACAAACTACCAGACCTCTTCCTAGTAGGGAGAGGGGTGACTTCTCAATTGCTCAGCCTGACATATTAGCCGTTGGTTTGCATATCAGCATGACTAGATCTTCCACCACTGTCAGAAATATTTCCTTCAACAAATAAGTTCTGGATCCCTATGCTTAACTCATTGCCTCCCACATATTGTGCAGTACCGCGTGTTGGTGAAGAACCATGTGGGATGGTCGAAGGGCCAATGTTTTGCACCAAAATTAATTTATCTTGAATTATCTTTTCTATTTCTCTTTTTAAAGTACGACAATCTTCAGTAATATGACCCTGAACATCCGAATAATATGCACATCGTACATTAGGATCAAAATTTCTCGAATGTGGGTCAGGTGTATATCCAAGGAGAGGAGTAATCATGCGCCTCTATCTCAATCTCTGGAATAAACTAGCATAGGACTCCCCAATAGGAGTGAAATTATCCTTTTCCTTTCTCCTCTTTGCGAACTCTAGCCTCGGATGAAACTTGGATTTAGAGGTTCCTTGATAAATTCATGGGGGTCGAGGACGATGTTGAGGGACAGGTGCATGCCATTGTGGATAAGAAGACGAAAACTGACTTTGCAATTTTGGTGGAAGACTCAAGGTATTTGCAGGGTCAAAATTGGGGAACAGAGGTTTTGGTAGCCCACTGGCCCAAGATCGGTACATTTCGATCACTTGTTGTCTCAGTCTCAAATTCTCTTCCTTTAAACTCTCAATTTCTTGACTCTTTGTTTCATCCATGATGCCACTTTCTATATCCTTGTTGGACACAACTAGCCCCTCCTTGGATTTGGTATGATATGGAGAACCAACAAGGAAGCCACAAATCAACCACCTTAAACTAACTGAACAAGAGGCAACAAATATGTTAGAGTTCAACATTTTTCAAAACCTCTCTATTTTTTTTCTTGAAAAGATCACTGAACCCAAGAAGGGCGCCTACGATCTCACCCCCGAGAGAGGAGAATCAGGTATGCGTAGCTCGTGAAGTCATGCCAAGACGATCAATTAAAATCTTTGTTTTCTTTTTTGCTTTTTTTTTTAAACTTTAAGAAAAGAAAATAACAAATTGTCAAAAGAATTGACAAAAATCTTTTTTTGCATTTTTAGGCTTAACATTCCTATACAAAATGAAACCTATGATTACCAAAGAAAAATCTTTTGGGGTTTTCTATTTTGAATTTCATAGGAAAATGAAACTTGAAACTATTAAAGAAAAATCTTTTCGTAGTTTTCTTTTAGAGATGTATATGAAAAACCTACTCTAAGTGAAGAGTGAAGAAAATCTTTTTGAATTTTTCAGATTTCTGTACAAAATGAAATCTATGATTACTGAAAAAAATATTTTTGGATTTTTGATTTTGAATTTCATACGAAAATGAAACCTGAACCTATCAAAGGGAAATATTTTTTTGTTGTTTTCTTTTAATGATGTACATGAAACACCTACTCTAAATGAAGAGTGAAGAAAATATTTTTTTGAATTTTTGAAATAAGATCCCCGAACCCAAAATAGGTTACCTACGTATCTCACTCCCGAGAGAGCAGAATCAGGGGTGCGTAGTTCGTCCAGATTCTACAATTAACGATTTACTAACAGATTGACTCTAACTTAAGAGACACAACCAAAGACACACGAATAAAATATTTTTGGATTTTTAATTAGACACTTCAGCTAAACTGACACCAACAATTATGAAGGAAAATCCTTTTGACATTTTCACTATATGAAATGTACAAATCTTCCACCATTTTTCAATTTCTTTTATAAAAACTGCTAATTTTTTTTTTGAAAATTTCTAATTATGAATGCATGCTAAAGGAGACAAAGTGAGAAATCTTTTTGATGTTTTGATTTTTAAAAAAATGAGTGCGGAAAATAAAGAAATCTTTTTGAATTTTTGAATTGTGGAAAACAAAAGCCATAAAGAACACTAAAAGCTACGAAACTCTTTTTTTTTTCAAATGGTTTCTTGTCTATGCACTTTACCTCTAGCACATGTTTTCCCTCAAATCAGTCCGTTAAATGACCACGTTACCCTCAAAGATGCAACATTTAGCACGTAAGGATGCCTTAGAGGTGAGTCTCCTACACAAGACCAAGTGGGTCCCGCTAGGTCTCAATATGATGCAGATAAGCATGACCTAAAAGCTGACCTACACTTGGGTTCACTAACAAGGTTGTTCGGGGGAGTGTATGGTCGATAGTGGTTGCTTTAGCTTTCCACCTACTCCATACCAGACGATGGATCCCCCCCAAGATAAGGGTGACTCAACTAGAGGTCATGTACACAGCGTGTACTACAGACTTGTTGCAGAAAGAATGACTCGGGTTATGCACATGATGCCAGAGATAAAGCGGTAACACATAAGATAAAAACTATAAAGAAAGAGCACGTAGGCACTCAACAATGATAAACAAAAACACAAAACAATACAAACAAAATGACTATATACCTATAGTGCCAAATGAAGCCGATACAACTCCAAAATAAGCTCGAATTCTAAAAAAAAGTCTCCAGCGGAGTCGCCAGAGCTTTTACACCCTTTTTTTACCCCAAAAAGATTCGTTTTAAGTTTGAAAGGGTTTTTATTATCAAAGTGACAAAAAATAAAAATTTATTTCGAAAAAGATTATTTATATTCAAAACTCAGAGTCGCCACTTGGCATAATCCGGTGTGCCGAGTCACCTTTGGAAAATCTTTTCCAAAACGATTTTGACTCTGTAAAACTGATCCGCGAACAGAGATTTCGAATAAGGAATTCTGTTGACCAAGGGGAAGGTGTTAGGCACCCCTCGGTCCCGTGGTTCGACCACGGTCTCTTGGTGGAGAGTATCGACTAATTAGACACCACAAATATATAAACCACACAAAGCACATAAACAAACATCAAACAACAATCCAAAAACCAAAATAATAATGTCCAGTCCAATTATTACAACCCGAAATGAAAAAAAAAAAGGTACTGAAAAATAAACCTACGTTAACCTACACTAATCCTAAAATACGATCCAATGCCTTACCCGATGCGTCGGGCCTTCATCACAGACGTCCTCCGAATACATGATACGTCGGGGCATTCCCCGGTGAATCAATACAAATTCCTCGGGGCATTCTCCGGCCAAATGAATACAATAGATCCTAATGCATAAATCAAAACCACTCCACAAACATTTGATCATTTCAACAATCACAGATCCTAAACTTTGCCTACCCAGCTTACTTTTGCCTACCTAACTCAACCTATCATGGCACTATCACGATCGACGGCGTCAATGAATCAAAATAACAATAAATCAAAATTAATCCTAATTTACTTTAGCAAATTTTCAATTCGCGCCCCAACTTTTTTAGCACGATTAAACCAATTCAATATACAATCCACAGATCAAGTTTTCATATCCAAATCCAACATCAACCCACACATCACAAAGATTCAAACATGCCAAACACATAAATCATTCATAATTATGTTAAAAACTAAAAACAAAAATAGAGAAGATAGAATTGAACCTCAAATGTTTCTTTAGATTAAAGTTTCTCCTTTCGATTGGGCCGCGTCCATAATCTCAGATCGAGCCTCACCAAACGAACAACTCCAACTTTGATATATCCCCTTTGTTTCATATTTTGCCAATACCAAATCACAAACAGACCTCTAACTTAACTGTCAAAAACCCAAGGTGAACTCACTGTTTTTTCGATATTTTTGGGATGATTTTGATCGATTTGGCACATTCCAGGCAAAAAATCCATCGCCAGAACAGTAACAGCGGTGGCGGAGGAGTAGTCGGGCATTGGCGTCATCATTTTAGGGGGTTTGAAGCTGGTTTTTATTGAGTTTTAGGGAGGAGTGGACGGACTCTACGATGAGGCAATATTCTGGTGACAAGATCACCGGAAAAAATTGTTCTTCCCCCTACTCCGTTCAACATTTACTGTTCACACAGACCGACCACTGTTCAGACCCCTTTTTTATTCACTATCTCCCGATTCTCTCTTTCTCCTATGATTCTTTCTACGTGTGTGCGTCTATATCTCTCTCTCACTGGTGTGTGTATTAGTATTGTTTCTGTGAGCTGGTGCGTGAGTATGAAGATTGTCCATCTGAAGAAGATGACTTGTGAGGTATTTCAAATGGAAGAAAATTTGTGGCTCCCTGGGAAATATATTGTATGTTTTTGTTCCTCTCAAATCCAAAAGAGAGAAAAAATAACCTCAACTTTGTACAGTTGTCCATTTTTCTTTCCTTTGTGGTGAAGAAATGTGAGGAGGGGGGGTCACGTGGATGGGGTAGTGGGGTGGTGAGGTGTCCGCTTTTAATTGGAGAGGTTGTTAGAACAAAGATAAAAATTATTAAGGGTTGTTATTTTTGTCATTTTGTGTAAGGATAATTACATGGGGTAGGGCACGTGGTAAGACGGGGATAAAAATATGTAACTTGGGTCTTCAGGAGGGACAAAATTAGGTGTCTACATTCCTTTTCTTCTTTTTCTTTTTCTTTCCCCTTTTCCCTTTTTCTTTCTCACTCTACCCGACTACCACCACTCAATCTCAACGCCACCTCAAAATTATCGGTGTCAGATCTCTCTCTTTCCGACCAATTAGGGTTTCTTAATATCCACGTATGTCCTTGATTTCACACTCCCATTATTGATTATCTTTGTGTTCTTACAAAATACCCTTCATTTCTTTTATTAATTAAGTTTGTTTTTTGTTATATCACAGGGTCAAATACATCTCTCTCATTATAAAACTTAATTAAAATATTCCTTTTTCTAAATACTTTTTCATAATGTCAATTTCAAATTCACATAGCCTGACATTTAGGTGAGGTGTATGTCACGTGGCATACCATCTTAGTGCTAGATTTTTTATTTCTTATTGTTCTCTTTTTCTTTTCCCTTGAAGATAATGGAACTCCCCCCCCGCCCCCTCTCATTCCTCAATGTGGAGCTTTTGACATGAATCCGGTATAGTCAAGCTTCGATGCGGATATCAAAGACTGGATAAAACTAAAATATATCATCAAATAGTTTGTGTTCAATCCAGTGGTATGTGATCGCCTTTTCTTGGAAGTACTTTATCTCTAATATAAAACTTTTTGATGCAAATTCAAAATAATCCAACCCAATATGTGTACTGAATGTTGACAAGGTGAAAATAAAAAAAAAATAAAATTATCAAAGGCCTTTGGTTTGAAGTCTCAGGTACGAAGTCACATTTGTTAGAAAACACTTTATTTTTCAGTGTCAATGTGAGACTTCACGACACAAGGTCAAAATAATTAAACAATATGAGTATGAAATACCAAGTGATAAACGAAAAGAAGAAAAAAAAAAGTACTCGACTTGTTTCATGGATAGACTTGGAATGAGAAGATATATGATAAGATAAACATAATTTGAAATCCAACCAAAAAGGCTAGCCCAATAAAATTAGACTTTATTAATTAAAAATCAATTTACATTGGACTTAGTTAATTTAATCAAATTATATTGCAACAATATTTATTGGATTTGGACTAATACTCTTGAATTTAAGACAAAAACAAAATTTCTTATAGATTTAAAAATATTTTATCTAAATGCCTACAACATGTTAATCAGGGTTTAGACCACAATTATCAATACAGTTTGGAAATGCCTACAACATAGGCCGAGATTTAAAATGAGGAAAAGCCCAAGTAACTCAATGCTAACCGTTTTTAATGTCGTTATTTAACTAATATTTATTTTATTATTATTATTATTATTATTATTATTGTAAGTTTTTTTATTAAAAACAATCGATCATAATCAAATCGTTGATTTTTATTTTATTTAATTTAGTTCATTGTAAAATTTTGAAAATTGATTAAAATGATCTGATTTTAGTTTTGATCAAAATTCGATATGGTCAAATATCCTTCAGTTTTATTAATTAAGTTTATCTTTAGTTATATTATTTGGTCAAATACACCTCTCTCATAATGAAATTTAGCAAAAATACTTATTTTTAAATACTTTCTCAACACGATATTATAAAATCCACACAATATGATATTTGATTGAGGTGAATGTCACATGATTATCACTTTAATATCAGAGTTTTATTTCTTAATATTCTCTTTTTCTTTTTGTTTTTCTTCTTCTCTTTCCCTTTTTCTCCTTTTTCTTTTTCTTTTTCTCTTTCCTTTTCTCACTCTCCCACCCCACAATCCCAACCGTACCTCACCTCAAAATTATTAGTGTCAGATTTTCCTCTTCATCAACCGCTAAAGTTTCTTCATATTTGCATGTCCTCAATTTTACACTGAATTATTGATTATTTTTATATTCTTGTAAAAATGTTTCTCACTTTCATTTATTAATATAATATTGTCTCTAGCTATATTATATGGTAAAATACATCTCTCTCATTATGAAGCTTAACAGAATTATTTGTTTTAATACTTTTTTCACCATAACACTTTAAAATAACATACCCTAATATTTGAGTGAGATGTAGGTTGTATTTGTATTTCTTAATATTTCTTTTCTTCTTTTTCTTTTTCTTTTCCCTTTATTCCTTAGTGTTTTTATTATGGGGGTAAAATACACGTCTCTTTTCTAAAGCTTAACAAAATTATTCGTTTTAAGTATTTTTTCACCATGACAATTTAAAATAACATAACTTGATATTTGAGTGAGATGATCAGTGCTGAATTTTTATTCCTCAGTATTTCTTTATCTTTTTCTTTTTCCTTTTCTCTTTCTTTCTCTCTTCCTCACTTTACCACCCCACAACCTCGAACCCACCTCAAAATTCTTGGTGTCAGATCTCCCACTTCATCAACAGCTAGAGTTTCTTCGTATTCAAATGTCCTCGACTTCAAACTCTATTATTGATTATTTTTATGTTCTTGGAAAAGTACTCCCCACTTCCGTTTATTAATATAACATTGTCTCTAGCTATATTATAGGGTAAAACACGTCTATATCGTTATGAAGTTTAACAAAAATATTCGTTTTTAATATTCTTTTCACCACGATAATTTGTAATAACATACCCTGACATTTGAGCAAGATGTATGCTGGATTTTTATTTCTTAATATTTCTTTTCTTCTTTTTCTTTTTCTTTTCCCTTTTTTCCTTAGTATAGGGTAAAATATACCCCTCTCATTTTGAAGCGTAGTAAAAATATTTATTTTTAATATTTTTTCACCATGATAATTTAAAATAACATAATCTGACATTTAAATGAGATGAGTGTCAAATTTTTATTCTTTAGTATTCCTTTTTCTTTTTGCTTTTCTTCTTTTTCTTTTCCCTTTATTCCTTAGTATCCTATTATAGGGTAAAATACATGTCCCTCGTTACAAAGCTTAACAAAAATATTTATTTTTAATATTTTTTCAGCATGACAATTTAAAATAACATAATCTAACATTTGAGTGATATGAGTGTCGAATTTCTATTCTTTAATATTTTTTTTCTTTTTGCTTTTCTTCTTTTTCTTTTCCCTTTATTCCTTAATATTCCTATTATAGGGTAAAATACACATCTCTCATTATAAAGCTTAGTAAAAATATTTATTATTAATATTTTTTTCATCATGATAATTTAAAATAACATAATTTGACATTTGGGTGAGATGAGTGTCGAATTTCTATTCTTTAGTATTCCTTTTTCTTTTTGCTTTTCTTCTTTTTTTTTTTCTTTTCCCTTTATTCCTTAGGATTCCAATTATAGGGTAAAATACATGTTTCTCATTATAAAGCTTAATAAAAATATTTATTTTAAATATTTTTTCATCATGACAATTTAAAATAACATAATTTGACATTTGAGTGAAATGAGTGTCGAATCTCTATTCTTTAGTATTCCTTTTTCTTTTTTCTTTTCTTCCTTTTCTTTTCCCTTTATTCTTTAGTATTCCTATTATAGGGTAAAATACATGTCTCTCGTTATAAAGCTTAACAAAAATATTTATTTTTAATAGACTACCTATATAATTATTAAATACATCTGGGTTACTCTGTAATTAGTTATTCTTCAGTTCTCTATATATACAGCTGTAACCCCTTCAATATCAATAAGATCAATTATTATTAAATTATATCATGGTATCAGAGCTAGGGTTTATTCTTCCGCCCAAACCCTAATCTCTCCTCTTTTCCGACGTGTGTGCGCCGCCGCCACCGTCTACACCACGCCGCACGGCCTCCCTCCTCCGTCGTAGGTCGGCGCCATGGACAAGGTTGTTGATCCTCTGTCAAATTTACCGTCTGGAGTAAAATTATCTGACAACAACTACCCGGCCTGGGCACTTAACGTCCGCACCGCCCTCGCAGCCAACTTGCTGCTCGGATGGATTGACGGTGCGGAGAAGCCGCCGCCCGAGACAGCCGAGAAGGACGGCGTCATGCTCCCAAATCCCGACTACCTTCCGTGGATGATCGTAGACACTCAGATCCGAGCCTGCCTTCTCGCAGTTATTAGCCCCTCTGTGCACAAACACGCCCGGGGTTTTCTCACATCGGCTTCACTTTGGGATGCACTAGCCACAAGGTACAACTCTGTGTCCACGACTCATATTTTTCAGTTGCGTGACAGATTGCATACTCTTCGGAAGGGAACGAAGACGATGACTCAATACCTTGATGATGCGGCCTCTATTCTGTCTGACCTAGATGCTGTGAACGAGATTATTCCTGAACGAGATGTGGTGAATGCCGTGATACGTGGTCTTCCGGCTGGCTATTCCTCTCTCAAACAGCATATTCGCCTCTCACCTGTCGAAATCACTCTGAATCAACTGTCTGGATGACTTAATGCAGAATAATTGAATCTAGACATGGAACACAAATTACTGCTCGGAGAAGCCAGTTCCACCCCTGGCGTCACGGCTCTTTACTCGGCTGGCAGCGGGGGCTCGGCCAGGGGTCGTGGTGACGATCGCCGTAACCAAGGGCGAGGCAGCGGCGGCGGTAACCGTCGGAACGCCGGGCAGCAAGGCAGAGGCGGGCCTCCACCGAGGGACGGCTTCCAGTCAGGCCGCGGACAGGGACGAGGAAACCAGCGGGGACCCACACAAGATCTTCCGATGTGCCAAATTTGTGCTAAGCGGGGCCATTCTGCGGCTAATTGCTGGTATCGTTATGATGACTCGCAGAATGTAAATAGCCAGTCCGGAGGATCAAGGGCGATGCATGCGTCCACAAACGCTCAATCTGGCGATTGGTATCTAGACACAGGTGCTAACACCCATGTGACGTCGGATTATTCACAACTTCAAGCTCCTCATCCGTATCATGGCTCAGAAACTATTACAGTAGGCAATGGTCAATCCCTTCCCATCACAAACACCGGCTCTGGGTATGTCTATACCCCAAATGGTAAATTTCATCTCTCAACCCTTCACCACGTCCCTTCCCTCACATCCAATCTTTTATCTGTTTATCACTTTACTAAAGAAAATAACTGCACCCTCATTTTTAATGACACCAATTTCCAGATAGTGGACAATACCACGAACCGGTGCGGTACACGGGCCGCTGTGAGCATGGGCTATACACTCTTCCATCCAGGTCTCCGTCTGTTGTGAGTCAAGCCATTCTCTCGTCCACCTGGCATCGCCGGCTTGGGCACCCATCATCCGCCATCACCAAATCCATTTTATCTTCCTTAGGTTTTAATTTTTTAGAAAAATTACATTGCGAGTCCTGTTCAGTGTCTAAATCTTGTCGTTTACCTTTTTCACTGTCTGAACACAAGGCCACTGCGCCATTTCAATTAATTCATTCTGATGTTTGGGGTCCAACCTCAGTTCCTTCTGTTCAAGGTTTTCGTTATTATATCTGTTTTGTTGATGATTACAGTAAATTCACTTGGCTTTATCCTCTGAAATTTAAATCCGAAGCTTATACTATTTTTGTCAACTTTGACCGAATGGTTCAAAATCAATTTAATGCCAAAATCAAAATTTTTCGAAGTGACAATGGCAAAGAATTTGTCAACAATGCATTTGGTGTTTTTCTTCAAAATCTAGGGGCTCTTCATCACACTTCATGTCCATATACCCCTGAACAAAATGGCGTTGCTGAGCGCAAACACCGTCACCTAATAGAAACAGTTGTTGCGCTCCTCCATGATTCCACCTTACCTGTTTCCTTTTGGGTTGATGCCCTTGCTACTGCCAACTACCTCATAAATCGCATGCCCACTCACACTCTCTCCAACTCCACTCCATATGCCCGTCTCTACAATCATCCACCCGACTACATCCATCTTCGCCCGTTTGGGTGTCTAGTTTATCCCTGGTTGCGTCCACACACTCAACATAAACTTCAACCTCGGTCCACCCCTTGTGTCTTTCTAGGCTATCATCCCACTATCAAAGGTTACAGATGTTTCGATCCTGTATCTCAGAAAATATATGTTTCCCGTCATGTTCGTTTTGTGGAGGAACAATTTCCTTACACAAGTCTTTCCTCTACTCCATACTCCCCCAATCCACTTGGCATTGTGCCATTATTTCCGTCCTTTTCACCCGCTCATGCTCCCGCTCACTCGGCACCTAACCCAGTACTCCACTACACCACTACCCACTCGAACCAACCACCCACCCACCCGAACCCCCAAACCTCCCACCCGAACACCCAGCCGACTGCCACACAACCCACCACTTCCCTACATCATACTCCTAACACACATACAGCCACCCCATCCACCGCTGCACATCCCAGCTCCCACGGCAGCCCCACCCAACCCCTGTCCACACATCATACAACTCCACCACCCCTTCCTAATCACCCTCCACTCAACACTCACCCTATGACAACCCGAGCCAAGGCCGGTACCTTCAAACCCAAAGCCTACCACACTCAAATACCCTTTGATGCACATCCCATAACTGAGCCTACTACCTACAACCAAGCCTCCAAAAATAGTTTCTGGTGCCAAGCTATGGATGAAGAATTTCAGGCTCTGACTGAACAACGTACATGGGATTTGGTACCTCTGCCTAGTAACCGAAAGTCTATTGGGTGCAAATGGGTGTTTCGCATCAAACGAAATTCAGATGGATCTCTTTCTCGCTATAAAGCACATCTGGTTGCAAAAGGGTATCATTATGGTGTGGATTATAAGGAGACCTTCAGCCCTGTTGTTAAGCAACAGACTATTCGTCTGGTCTTGTCTCTTGCTCTTCACTATGATTGGCCGCTTCATCAGTTAGACGTCAGCAATGCCTTTCTTCATGGTCATCTTGAGGAAGAAATCTATATGGTTCAGCCACCGGGATATGTTAATCCCAACCGTCCTCACTATGTTTGCAAGCTTCGCAAATCACTGTATGGCCTGAAACAGGCCCCACGTGCCTGGTACACACGCCTCTCTACTTTTCTGCAGGGTCTTGGTTTTCGCACCTACCATCATGACAACAGCCTCTTCACCCTTCACTGTTCTCGAGGGACTGTCATCATTCTTATCTATATGGATGATATTGTTATTACAGGCAGCTCGTCATCACTCATCACTGAAATTACTGAGGCTATGCATCGTGACTTCAAACTTAAGGACCTCGGTCCTCTGGAGTTCTTTCTTGGCCTCGAACTCATCCGCAAATCGGGAACCATATTGATGCATCAGACAAAATATACCCTTGAACTTCTAAATCGAGCTGGAATGACAGACTGCAAACCCGCGGTCACTCCCATGGCAGTCCGCCAATCCCCAGGGCCGAATACTCCCTTTGCCGATCCTACACTATATCGGAGCCTCGTCGGTGGACTTTATTATCTTGCTGTTACTCGTCCGGACATCCAATATGCAGTCAATCGAGTCTCCCAATCAATGCATGCTCCCACAGAACAACACTTTCAGGCCTTGAAACGCATTCTGCGCTATCTTCAAAGTACTCTTCACTGTGGAATTTTATTTCAAAAGGGCTCGTTTGATATATCTATTTTTTCTGATTCGGATTGGGCTAACGACAAAGATGATCGGAAGTCCACTACTGGATATATTGTTATGATAGGACCGAATCTGATTTCCTGGTGCACCAAGAAGCAAACGCGAGTGTCCCGTTCCTCCACAGAAGCAGAATATCGTGCCATGGCTGCGGGTGTTGCTGAAGCCATGTGGTTACGATACCTTACGGATGCACTTGGCATTCCCCCGACGAAGCCACAGATTTATTGTGACAATCAGTCCACTATTTGTGTTACCAAAAATCCAGTCCTTCATGATCGTATGAAGCATGTTGGGTCCGACTGTCACTTTGTTCGCGATGAGGTACTTGCAGGAATGATGGCCACGCACTATGTCCCATCTACTGACCAGCTTGCTGATATTCTCACCAAGCCTCTTCCGTTACAGCCTTTTCAGTATCTCTGCTCCAAGCTGCCCCTCGTTACCGCTGATCAGCTTGCGGGGGGATAATAGACTACCTATATAATTATTAAATACATCTGGGTTACTCTGTAATTAGTTATTCTTCAGTTCTCTATATATACAGCTGTAACCCCTTCAATATCAATAAGATCAATTATTATTAAATTATATCAATTTTTAATATTTTTTCACCATGACAATTTAGAAAACATAATCTTACATTTGAGTGAGATAAGTGTCAAATTTGTATTCTTTAATATTGCTTTTTTTTTTTTCTTTTCTTCTTTTTCTTTTCCCTTTATTCCTTTATATTCCTATTATACGGTAAATACACATCTCTCATTATAAATCTTAACAAAAATATTTTTTTTTAATATTTTTTCACCATGGCAATTTAAAATAACATAACTTGACATTTGAGCAAGATGATAAGGTAAATACACCTCTGCTTAGTAAAAATATTTATTTTTAACATTTTTTCACCATGACAATTTATCCCTTAGTGTTCCTTTTTTCCTTTTCTTTTTTCTTTTCCTATCTTTTTTTCTTCCTTGTATCCTTTTCTCCTTCTCACTCTACCACCCCACAATCCCAACCCTACCTCAAAATTGTTGACGTCAGATCTCCCTCTTTTCTATCAGCTAGGGTGTCTTCATATCTATTTATGTTTTCAGTTACACATTCCATTATTTATTATCCTTGACTTCTTGGAATTTCATACTTCACCTTGACTTGCTTTATTAATGAAATTTTAAAAAATAAAAATATAGTGTCTGAAATTTGAACTTGAAACCTCAAGGCAAATTGTGAACTTTCTCTACACTTCAATAATACTTCTTTTTACTGAAGTCTATTTATAGTGTTTGTGCAATTCTTATAACCTTTGGCCTTTGTCCACGCATAATAATGCTTGCTTTTACATTCATTTATGAAAGAAATATGCTTCTATAATACGGTTTAATATGCGTGTCTTAGGATATTTTAATATTTTGTTTGAGAACTTTGGTTTGCTTATTTGATTAGATTGTATAAAAATTGAAGAAATATTGATAGTTTTCATAACTTGTGAGATTTTTATGTTTATGAAAACAACACATACCTTAAAGTTTTTAAAAAAAGCTTCTTACTTCAAATTAATCTAATTTTAAACAGTGATTCTCACATGTCTAGGTGGGCTCAAAGTTAAGAAAAAGACCACAAGCTACAAGAATTGCAAAAATATTACAAATAGACTTTAGTAAAAGGAAATATTATTAAAGTTTAGACAAAGACCAAAGGCTATAAGAATTGCAGAAACACTATACATGGACTTTGGTAAAAAGTGTTGGAAAAATTCTCTCTAGCTAATTGAGGCGTGCCCACGACACTGTCATTAAGAATATTTCACTCAATGCATGTGTATTCTCAGACTTCAACAAAGATTTTAGATTCGTAGAAAACCAAGCAAAAGAAAAATAGAAGAAGAGGAAGAGATATGGTCACTGTTTTCACAACCTCAAACTTGATTAGATGGGAAAATACTTATAAGTGAATTAAGTGATATGCCAATGTTCAAAAGCAAGGAATAAATACTAATCAAATCAATAAAGGCAATGAGTTATCACAAGAAATTAAAATAATGGCTAATAAATGAGAGGTGAGATAAAAGATTAGTATATTATAGATAAAAAGGAAGAAACAATATAATTAATATTATTGTTTTTAAGATATAACAATTACCGTACTTTTTATAACAAAAAGTAGCATTATTAGAAGTGTAGACAAAGATGAGGCTATAAGAATTGCAGAAACACTATGAATAGAGACTTTAACAACATCATTCCAGTATAGTCACACAAAAAGGGGTCAGAAGAGCAGTGGTGGAGCCACTACTTTTATTAAAGGGGTTTAAAATAGCCCCCAACTAGTCGAAAGGAGGTTCAACGTTTGCTATATATTCGAAAAAAAATTTAACCAATATGTATAAATAGTATAATTTTCCATCGAGGGAGTTCGAACCCCCTGACTCAAGCTAGCTTCGCCCCTGCTGAGGAGGATAAAGTGTCCGCCAATCTTACCTAATATAAATAGACTTTAGTGAAAGGAAGTATTGTTAAAGGCTTAAAGCTTAGACAAAGAAGAGAGGGGCTATAAAAATTGCAGAAACATTGTTAAAGTTTACACAAGGACCAGAGGCTATACAGAATTGCAAATGATCAAGAGCATAATACACGTAGTACGTCATATACAATGTATGTTTTTATTTGTTTAACTTTATACAAGTTTAAGTGTTTGATAAAAAAATTAAATCTAAAAAGGAAGTCCAAGACCTCAAAGAAATATTCCCTCCATTTCAATTTGTTTGCCTGATTTTGACTTGGCATGAAATTTCAGAAAGTAAAGACTTTTAAATCTTGTGATCCTAAACTAATGATATGTAAAATATATCAAAATGTTCTTTAATCTCATGGTCACAAACATGTCATGTGAAAAGTTAGAACAAAAGAATTGCTAAAACAAAATAAGTATATTTTGTGAAATGGACTAAAAAGAAAGTAAGACCAACAAATTGAAATGGGGAAAGTATTGCCGTCAGACCAAAAGATTTAAATAATTGCTGGAACAACTGTAAATTATTAATCCCCGTGCATGTCATATTTAGTTGCATGATTTGCAAGTGACTTTATTTTGAAGCAAATTTATACAAAGTGTATATTGTCATTTATAATTCAACGTGTATATTGTCATTTCTAATCTTTCGCGATGACTGTATGTTGGATTCTTCAGAAGTAATGCTTATTTTTTAAAGGATCCGACACTGGTGTAACATAAATTACAATAGTTGAGCCCTTTAAAAATCGATGAACTTAACAAAGCAAATTAGAGGTGGTGTTTACAGGAATGGCCGTAGGGTGTAAGTTGACACTGATGTAACAACGACAACTAAATAATTCAATCTAACAATATTATAGGGTAAAATATATCTCTCTCATTATGAAGCTTAACAGAAATATTCGTTTTAACATTTTTCCACCATAACATTTTAAAATAACATATCGTGACATTTGAGTGAGATGTATGCTGGATTTTTATTTCTTAATATTGCTTTTCTTCTTTTTCTTTTTCTTTTCCCTTTATTCTTTAGTGCTTTTATTATGGGGTAAAATAAACGTCTCTTATTCTAAAGCTTAACAAAAATATATGTTTTAAACATTAGTTCACCATGACAATTTAAAATAACATAACCTGATATTTGAGCAAGATGATCAGTGTTGGATTTTTATTCCTTAGTATTTCCTTATCTTTTTCTTTTTCCTTTTCTCTTTCTCTCTCTTCCTCACTCTACCACCCCACAACCCTTACCCCATCTCAAAATTATTGGTGTCAGATCTCCTATTTCATCAACGACTAGAGTTTCTTCATATTCAAATGTCCTCTATTTCAAACTCTATTATTGATTATTTTTATGTTCTTGTAAAAATATCCACTTCCGTTTATTAATATAACATTGTCTCTAGCTATATTATAGGGTAAAATACGCCTCTCTCATTATGAAGCTTAACAAAAATATTCGTTTTTAATATTCTTTTCACCACGATGATTTATAATAACATATCCTGACATTTGAGCGATATGTATGCTGGATTCTTATTTCTTAATATTTCTTTTCTTCTTTTTCTTTTTCTTTTCCCTTTATTCCTTAGTTAAGGGTAAAATAGACCCCTCTCATTTTGAAACTTAATAAAAATATTTATTTTTAATATTTTTTCACCATGACAATTTAAAATAGCATAATCTGAAATTTGAGTGAGATGAGTGTCGAATTTCTATTCTTTAGTATTCTTTTTTCTTTTTGCTTTTCTTCTTTTTCTTTTCCCTTTATTCCTTAGTATTCCTATTATAGGGTAAAATACATGTCCCTCGTTATAAAGCTTAACAAAAATATTTATTTTTAATATTTTTTCACCATGACAATTTAAAATACCATAATCTGATATTTGAGTGAGATGAGTGTCGAATTTCTATTCTTTAATATTCCTTTTTCTTTTTGCGTTTCTTCTTTTTCTTTTTCTTTTCCCTTTATTCCTTAATATTCCTATTATAGGTCAAAATACACATCTCTCATTATAAAGCTTAACAAAAATATTTATTATTAATATTTTTTCATCATGATAATTTAAAATAATATAATCTGACATTTGAGTGAGATGAGTGTCGAATTTCTATTCTTTAATATTCCTTTTTCTTTTTTCTTTTCTTCTTTTTCTTTTTGCTTTTCTTCTTTTTCTTTTTCTTTTCCCTTTATTCCTTAGTATTCCTATTATAGGGTAAAATACATGTCTCTCGTTATGAAGCTTAACAAAAATATTTATTTTTAATGTTTTTTCATCATGACAATTTAAGATAACATAATCTGACATTTGAGTAAGATGAGTGTCGAATTTCTATTCTTTAGTATTCCTTTTTCTTTTTGCTTTTCTTCTTTTTCTTTTTCCCTTTATTCCTTAGTATTCCTATTATAGGGTAAAATACATGTCTCTCGTTATAAAGCTTAACAAAAATATTTATTTTTAATATTTTTTCACTATGACAATTTAAAATAACATAATCTGACATTTGAGTGAGATGAGTGTCAAATTTCTATTCTTTAATATTGCTTTTCTTCTCTTTCTTTTCCCTTTATTCCTTAATATTCCTATTATAAGGTAAAATACACTCCTCTCATTATAAATCTTAACAAAAATATTTATTTTTAATATTTTTTCATCATGGCAATTTAAAATAACATAACTTGACATTTGAGCCGGATGATCAATTCCGAATTTTTATTCATCTTTCTTTCTCTCTCTCTCTCTTCCTCACTACTCTACCACCCCACATATAACCTTATCTCTAGCTATATTATAAGGTAAATACACCTTTGTCATTATGAAGCTTAATAAAAATATTTATTTTTAATATTTTTTCATCATGACAATTTATTCCTTAGTGTTCCTTTTTTCCTTTTCTTTTTTATTTTCCTATCTTTTTTTCTTTCTTGTTCCTTTTCTCCTTCTCACTCTACCACCCCACAATCCCAACCCTACCTCAAAATTGTTGATGTCAAATTTCCCTCTTTTCCACCAGCTAGGATGTCTTCATATCTACATATGTCTTCAGTTACACATTCCATTATTAATTATCCTTGACTTCGTGGAATTTCACACTTCACCTTGACTTACTTCAAATAGCAGCTTTATTAATGAAATTTTAAAAAATATCAATATAGTGTCCGAGATTTGAACTTGAAACCTCAAGTCAAATTGTGAACTTTCTCTACACTTCAATAATACTTCTTTTTACTGAAGTCTATTTATAGTGTTTCTACAATTCTTATAGCCTTTGGCCTTTGTCAATGCTTTAATAATGCTTCCTTTTACATTTATTTATAAAAGGAATATGGAGATCTGTAATTTATCAATGCGCCTCTTAGGATATTTCAAAATCTTGTTTGAGAACTTTGGTTTGCTGATTTGGTTAGATTGTATAAAAATTGAAGAAATTTTGATAGTTTTCATAACTTGTGAGATTTTCATGTTTATGAGGACAACACATACCTTAAAATTAGAAAAAAAGAAAAGAAAAGAAAAGCTTCTACTTCAAATCAATCTAATTTTAAACCGTGATTCTCACATGTTCAGGAGGGTCCAAACTCCAAAGTTTATAAAAGGACCACAAGCTACAAGAATTGCAAAAACACTATACATGAACTTTGGTAAAAAGTGTTGGAAAATATTGATAAATTCTCTCTAGCTAATTGAGGCGTGCCCACGACACTGTTAGGATATTTCACTCAATGTATGTGTATTCTCAGACTTCAACAAAGATTTTAGATTTGTAGAAAACCAAGCAAAAGAAAAAAAGGAGAAGAGGAAGAGAAATGCTCACTGTTTTCACAACCTCAAACTTGATTAGATGGGAAAATATTTATAAGTGAATTAAGTGATCTGCCAATGTTCAAAAGCAAGGAATTAATACTAATCAAATCCATAAAGGCAATGAGTTATCACAAGAAATTAAAATAATGGCTAATAAATGAGAGGTGAGATAAAAGATTAGTATATTATAGATAGAAAGGAATAAACAATATAATTAATATTATTGTTTTTAAGATATAACATTTACTGTACTTTTTATAACAAAAAGAAGCATTGTTAAAAGTGTAGACAAAGATACAGGCTATAAGAATTGCAGAAACACTATGAACAGAGACTTTAACAAAACGGGACCAGAGGAGCAGTGGTGGAGCTACTACTTTTATTAAAAGGGTTCAAAATATAAAGAAATGAAGATACGAATTAGTTGAAAGGAGGTTCGACGTTTACTATATATCCAAAAAAAATAAATTCAACCAATATGTATGAATAGTATAATTTTCCAACGAGGGGGTTCGAACCCCCTGACTCAAGTTAGCTTCGCTCCTGCTGAGAAGGATAGAGTGTCCGCAAATCTTACCTAATATAAATAGACTTTAGTAAAAGGAAGTATTATTAAAGCTTAGACAAAGAAAATATACCAAAATGCTCTTTAATCTCATGATCTCAAACATGTCACGTGGAAAGTTAGAACTAAAGAATTGCTAAAACAAAAGAAGCATATTTTTTGAAATGAACCAAAAAAAGTAAGACCAACAAATTGAAACGGAGAAAGTATCACCGTCAGACCAAAAGATTTAAATAATTGCTGGAACAAATGTAAATTATTAATCCCCATGTCATATTTAGTTGCATGATTTGCAAGTGACTTTATTTTTAAGCAAATTTATACAAAGTGTATATTGTAATTTCTAATTCTCTGTGTATATTGTCATTTTTAATCTTTCATGATGGTTGTATGTCGGATCCTTCACAAGTAATGCTTACTTTTTAGAGGATCCGACACTGGTGTAACATAAATTACAATAGTTGAGCCCTCGATGAAATTAACAAAGCGAATTAGAGGTGGTGTTTACAGGGATGGGTGTAGGGTGTAAGTTGACATTGATGTAACAACGACAACTAAATAACTCAATCTAACAAAGTCGCGATATGCAATGAGGATGAGAAGATTAATCACAGTACTCCTCTCAATGATAGACCTAATGCTTGGGATGTACATACTCTTCGCATTTCTCACACAAAAAATAAATTCAACCAATATGTATAAGTAGTATAATTTTCCACAGAGGGGGTTCGAATCCCCTGGCTCAAGCTAGCTTCGCCCCTGCTGAGAAGGATAGAGTGTCCGCAAATCTTACCTCTCATAAATAGACTCTAGTAGAAGGAAACATAATTACAGGGCCCTTTTTTTGAGAAGGGTGTTTGGTGGGAAAGATTTAAGGGTATTCACAAAAATAGAAAACAGATGAGGTCAATTCATTAGGAAACTTAAATAGGCATAATACATAAACATGCCCTTTAACTTGACCTCAACATTTATAAAATTGAATAAGTAGACACAAGCATCCGCACTGGCATTTACATGGCTATCTCGCACAAATTGCCACGTAAAATGCGTCAACTTGTTCAACTTTATACAAGTTTAAGTATTTACTTGTGCATGGCCATAGTTTGGAGGGCATAAATGCTAGTTCAAGCCAAGTTAATGGACACATTTATGTGTTACGCCTTTAAAGTACTACAGACATCTTAAATTTAAGACCACAAGATTCAGAATTCTCTCTTTATTTTCTTTAACTCTGTGCCTGTCAAACTCAGACACTTAAATTGCTGATGTATGACATTATATATAACAATGGAAAATGATACAATCTATGTACTATTATGACTACAACATAATCTCAAGTACTAAGTAATATCTAGTTGTAACTTTTTCTTCCATTGAAACTTTTCCAGCCAACTGCTTTGGAATGGCTGGCAAGACAGAAGAATATCTACTGAATAAACTTGATGGAGCACTCGAGCAAGCGCAGGAAAGTGAAGATTGTCTATCAAAGATCCTCTTTGATATCCTAACGCATTTTAAAAACGTAAATAGTTTGCTCCGAGAGGCTAAAAATGGTGATCATTCGGATGCTGGTGAATCGAGCCGTAGGGGAATGCTATACTGTCTCCTCAATGCTCTTGCCAAGTGGCAAATGTTATGTCACGACCCGAACTAGGGCCTGACCGTGACGGACATCCCGAACCATAAAGGCATGAAACGCCCTTTTCTATCTGGTAATCATGTACAACATTCATATAAGTAAAGAAGATGGGGAATCATAATCTGTTACGGAAACATGGTCAAAATCTGAATTCAACATAAGTATGGAAAACTGTAGATCAACTACATCCAAATAACATCTGACTCAGTCTGCGAAATCTCTACTACAAGGAAATCTGAGAACTATCTGAAACTGGGACAAGGACCCCAGTAGACCTAAAATGGAATTAAATAACATAATCTGAACAGACAGAACTTTCGGAAAAGAGAAGGCTCACCAATCGGACGCTGCAACTCTGTCTGATAAATGCTACTGCTTTTCTGGACCCCCTAGACTGAGCCTCAGAACCTGGATGGAGGAGGCGGGTCAATACAGATGTACTGGTACGCAGAAAAAATTAAAAATAATCATTTATAGTTAGCATATAGGAGAGCAGTTTAAAACAGTTCATAAACATGTCATATAGTAAGAAATCACATGGGCATTTTAAAAGACGCTGTGAACATCTGAAATTTGTGACACTCTTTGTATTACGTCTGCGCTAGGTGGTATACCCTACAACTCTATTATCCCACGGGCTATATGGGATCTTCCATTAACTCGGCAGCTAAGCCCCCAATCCAAGTTTGTAGCAAGGATCGGAGTGTTTGCTCTGTACGCCACATGGCACTAGGCCAGCGTAAAAATAATCCCTCATGGGGAAATAATGTACCCATATCGGAAAAACATGGTTTCTGGCTACGAGTTGTTTGAAATCAAGCCTTCTTCGGACAATCACCTAACTCTCTTTAAGCCCACTTTTAACTCTTTAAAACATGCAGGAAAACATAACCTGAAATCATACTCTGTTATGGCATTCATAAATATGGTATCGTCATACCATTGACTTGCAAGCCACATCTCTGAGCCATTATTAGCATATAAGATCTCTGTTGTCAAAACATATAATTTTGGACCACCATATTATTAAACAATAGTCAAGCAAAAATCATAATTCAAAACATATGCCAAAATATGCAAAGACCCTCTCTCTTTATCATTTTAACAACCATGTGGTGGTCATGTCAAATCCTCAAATCATATGCAATTCTTCCTCTTTAAACAAGAACATAATTATTTCAAGAAACTCCCTCTCATCATCATAAAAATCATGACAAATATTTTATTATTGAAAAGATAACTTTCAAAACATTTCATATGCATATTAAATACTTCACAACAAGTTCACAACTCTAAATCATCAAAGAGAGGGATTTCAATAATAATGCTCTCAGTCAAAACTTCAATATCATACATATACACATAGGTGTAAATCAATTTTGAGGGGATAAGGCCTAAAGGCCAAAACAACAATATCATTAAACATACAATAAGCATAATAAAATCATGAATTACAAAACCCCTTTAACAAATTCATGCTTGATGATCTTTAAATCAAACTAAGTATTTTCAACAAGCCCATGTAATTTTAGGATAAACCTCACGTACCTCTATTTAGGAATTCAAAGGGTGCTTCTTGATGCCCTCGACTTGGGGATTCCAAATCTTCAATTTGTTTTGAAAACCCATGGTTAAATCTTGAGTTATGCGAATTTTTATTTTGAAACCCTTATGCAAGTTCTTGGAGTAATTTGATGATAATGGATGTGTTTTGGTGTTATTGGGGATAAATCCCATGTTAGAGGTGATAGGGGTTGGGAAAAATACCCTTTTACACTTAATGAGACGTAACTTAAATGCTGAAAAATTCCCAGGCGTGCAACTGACCATGCATCGCATGCTGTTTCCCACCGCACTGGAGCATGCGACACATGCTATATCGCATGCTGCCACCATGCGTTGGACCATGCGACGCATGCATATCGCATGATGCCACTGGTTTGGACATCCAAACATGCCTTAATCGACGTCCAAAAATTCCAAAACTCACCCAATACGTACTACGACCTCGCCCCATCGCAATGCAACAAGAAAATCTAAAATTGGACGTCGGGAAGGTTGAAAATAAAATCCCCGAAGATCAAGAGCTAAAAATGAGACTAGGTCTCTTTGACACTTAGAAAATTCACAATCTTTCAAGTCTAAGAGTACCACTACTAAGAGCTAATATATGCACGACTTTTACGGGGCGTTACATATTACTGGAAAGGAAGCGCGTTTATTCCCCTGAGGGAATCCGATTCGCTTTTGCACTTAATAGCGAATTGAAAAAAATGGAAAGTAGACTTAAAAGGCGAAAAATCAACGATTGGTGGTGGTGGAAGTTCAGAGAGGGCAAGTGATGATGGACAAAGCAAATCTCATGACAGGTGGAGCGACCAGACAGTAGATCGAAGCAGAGTATTCGGTATTAATGAAAAGGAGAATTTCATGGAGAGATTCCTTATTCGGAGGGACAACGAAGTTAAGGGATTCAAGGCAATTGGTATTATTTATGGTGTGGCCGGAGTTGGAAAGACGACACTTTGCCAGTTGACTTTCAATAACGAGCAAGTAATGAACGACTTCTTTCCACGGATTTGGGTTTGTATGTCAAAATCCCCCGAGGATGTTGTTGACTACAGAGAAGAGGTTGTCCGGAGGATGCTCAAGTGTCTCGGACTCAGTGTTGAAGACGAAGAGATGGAGTTTACAAGCAAACATCGAGGTCTTCCAGGGTTACTTTTTGCTCTCCGAAAGTGCACTGAAAGGTAGAAGGTATTTGATTGTGCTCGATGACGCTTTCTATATCGATAATTTCTTCGATAACTTATGGTCGGAACCAAAATTGGAAGATAATTGTACTGAAAAACTCGTGCTTGGATTGCCAAAACAACAGGGTGGAGCTGCTATTGTAACGACTCGGTCAGAGGAATTGGCGAAGGAAATGGTTGGCGAGGAGAACGTACATCCCCTTCTGCCATTGCAAGATAAGAGTTGTCGTGAGATATTCGAAGATTCAGCTGGAGAAAAAATGAAGCAGTTGCTTAAAGATCAGACTGATCATGATCTAGAGGATACAATTATGAGCAAATTAGGTGGCCTCCCTTTGGCTGCCAAGATAATGGGGAATATCATGGAACAAGAACTTGACAAAATGCCTGCAAACACAACATCATTCGACTGAAAGCATGTCGTGAGTCTCGTGACATTGATTTTCTTAAAAACTGCGGCTCTGATCGCCAAACATAAACAAGAATTCGCAATTTTATTTTTGCAACTTTCACTGAGTCTGTGATTAATTATCTTTGTGTTGCACTGTTGTAACTTGTTATTCTACTTCCAGTTGTTTTCATTTGATAAACACATTGTTTCTGCTTAACTATTCTATTACAAATGTTATACTCCTTAGTTTCGTGATCTTTTTCACTGAGATCAGTAAAAATTAATCTTTTCGTTTCAACTTGTTTGTCTTATTTTCTTTTTGGCATAATACATAAATATGACCCTAAACTTGACATCAAATTATAACTTTGACCTTAAACTTTGAGAGTGCACAAATAGGACCTTTAACTATTCAAAATTGAACAAATATGACCTCCGATTTTGCAACCTCCATGCGTGAGTTTCACTTGCGCCTACATGGATATGTAATCCAATCATACGCTGTCACGTCATTAAAAGGGCTGACTGGAAGAACTTTTGATCTGGACTTAAAACGACGTTATTTTGCTTCTATAAGTTAAAACGACGTCATTTTGCTTATTATTATTATTATTACTAATATTTTAATAAAATTTTCATCTTAATAACGTTTTATTAATAACGTTTTAATAACGTTAATTTAAAATACTACTACTGCCCTTAATAACGTTTTCTTAATAACGTTAATTTAATATACTACTACTGCCCTTAACAATCTTTTATTAATAACGTTTTAATAACGTTAATTTAATAACTTTAATTTAATAACGTTTTATTAAAACTATAATTTTTTTTTATTATTATTAGTAGAGTTTCATCTTTGAGCTGAAAATAATGAAAAAATGATATTGAAAAGTCATTTAAATATATAAAAAGGAATTAGTAAGGGCATAATAGTCATTTTACCCTTTTTGTTACTGTTGGAACGCTCAAATTTTTAGTCCGACGAGCTCAGTTTTGCGTGTACAACACGCATTTTGCTACATAGGATCAGAGGTCATATTTGTGCAGTTTTGAATAGTTAAAAGTCATATTTGTGCACTATCAAAGTTTAAGGTCAAAGTTATAATTTGGTGTCAAGTTTAGCATTATATTTATATATTATGCCTTTTCTTTTTAGTCCAGTCTCAAAAAGAATGTCTCTTTCCTTTTTTTTTTTTATAACTCTTTAATTTCAACTTTCCACATAACATATTTAAGACCACAAGATTAAAAACATTTTGGTACACTCCACGTATCTTTAGTTTAAGGTCATAGATTCAAAGTCGTTTTACTTTCTTAAATCTTCGTAGCAAGTCAAAACCAGACTCATAAATTGAAACGAGAGGGAGTAGTAGACAATAAATAAAGTACAAAACTCAGGAGATATTTGTAGGATCATTTTCTTAACTAGCGTAAAGCTTCCAAGATGTCAAATCCATGTTCCCACATACTCTTTTATTACTGAGATGCATCTGTAGAGAGAGAGTCAAGAATATAACAGAAGATCTAACTTTTCAAAAGGCGTAATACATAAACACGTTCTCTAACTTGGCTATGCGCTTCAACTTTGGGTGTGCACGCGTAAACACTTAAACCTGTATAAAGTTGAATTAGTAGACACAAATTTCGGTCAGGTCACATGCATGAAAAAAAGCACGCTCCTACGTTGATATCGACCCAATCAGAGGCTGCCAACTAATTTACACATAGATTTGAGATTTTTTTTTTTTTTTAAAATTAAGATAAAAGTAAAGGGTAAGAATTGTGGAGCACAATGTCCCGATTGCTAGCATAATTCTCCGATTGTGGAGCACACATGTAATTTGAGCTTATCAGCTTTATACAAGTTTAGCTCTTGCACGCGTAAGTTGGGGGTGTATCTCACGTGAATCGCCATGTATGACATGTTGTCTATGCGTTAAACTTTATAAAGTTTAAATGTCAATTTGTGTACAACCAAAGTGAGAGGGCGTAGATACTAGCTGAAGGCAAGTTTTTTTTTTTTTTTTTTTTTTTTCTTTTCCCCCCACCAGGAGGATCAATAGTGTTTCCACACTTCCCCTCCAGCGTGACTCGAACCCTCAAACTGTTATTTCTCTGATTATGTATTATGTATATATATTGATGTGGATACGTTTTTAGAGCTTGGTAAATTTCTCTGATTGCTGCTACCTTATTCCCTAAAACTGTTCATTTCTCTCCTTCTTCTTCGTCGACAATGGCAACTGCAATTCCCCATGTTTCCTCTGATATAACCCACTCCACTGAAATACAACGCGATGAGGAAGAACAAGAAAATTCCGCATACCAACAGCCTAAGAACGAGCCCGTACATCTCCACCGAGCAAATTCCTTACCCCAAAAGCCTAAGAACGAGCCCGTACATCTCCACCGAGCAAATTCCGCACCCCCACAGCCTAAGAACGAGCCCGTCCCTCACATTGGAAACGAAGAAAACATAACTGACCATGAAGTGAAAGCAAAGAAGCTGTATAAATTGATGGACGATGATCTTCAATTCATCGAAGAGGCCTGCAAGAATCTCGAAAGCTACAAGGCTGAGGTCGAGAGACAACAGAAGCGTGCGAAGGACAGCCTTAAATCACAAGGCATTTCCAAGGTCGAGAAGGTTGTTATGAGGTTGAAAACGGAGATCCCCTCAAAGGTGAAAGTTAGGTACTCGGTGCCAGCTGATAGAGATGAAAAGAAGAAAGAGAATCTCCCCAACCACAAGAAGAACGAGCATCTAGCTGGAGTTCATTCTTTCTATAAGAAGGATCTGTTTAAGAACAATGCGATATTCAAAGAATTCCAGGAAACTTTCCATCTCCTCGATCTTCAAAACAAACAATGCCTGCTTTGTTTTGCTCTGTTCCCGCAGGATGCAACAATCAAGAAGCGGCTCCTGATGTACTGGTGGATCGGTGAGGGATTCATTCGATCTAATGAAAATGCGGAGTCTGATGCAGAGAGGGTCTTGAAGGAACTCATCTCGAAAAACATCATCCAGCCAGTTTACGACAAGTGTCCTTTTAAGAAAAAAGCTCATAGCTACAAGCTGCAACCTTTGGCTCATACTGCAGTAACCATGCTAGCTGAGGGGGAAAAGTTCATTGATTTCGATGAACAAGGAAACCCCGTGCGAGAGCATTCTAGTTCTCTAAGATCTTGTCTGGTTTCTCGGAAAGACAACAAGTTGGAGAATGAGGCGGAGTCGTCCCATGGTAAGAATTATAATTCCAATTCGCGAACAACCTCAACCTCGTCCTCAACATCAGGCAAGTCTAAACCCATGGCTCATGTGGTGTTCAATTTGAATGATGCCTTTCTACAGCTTAAGCGCGAATGGTTTACCGAGATGAAGCATGTGAACATTCTTTACTTGGGAAGATGGGAGAGCACAAGCGAGAAGCATATTGAGGTGGAGGAACCTAAAGATTTAGAAGGCCTGGCTAACTTAAAGTACGTAAAATTCCTGAGCTTGCAAGGAATTTCAGGGATAACAGGGATCCCCGAGTCGATTTCAAAGCTGTGGAACCTTAGTGTCCTGGATCTCAGAGCTTGCCACAGTCTTGAGGTGATCCCACAGGGCATTGGTTCACTTCATAATTTGACACACTTGGACTTATTGGAGTGTTACTTGCTCAGTGGCATGCCAAAAGGTCTCAGGGAACTAACAAATCTTGTGGTGCTCAAGGGATTTGAAGTTCAAGATTCAGCAGAAAAATCACACTCATGCACTCTGGAGGATTTGCTGGCCATGAAAAAGTTACGTAAATTAAGTATTCATACGGAAATTGAGGATTTTCCAAGATGTAGTGACTTGGACGTGCTGGCGAAATTCAAACAACTCCGAATCCTTACTATAGAATGGGGAGGAAATTTGTTTCGGGATCCAGACTCCAGTACTGTGTCCACCGTTCCAAAACCTGGCATGCGGGGAATCACAAGAACAATGACTCGTACTTTTACCCGGAGAAAGGTGGATGAGGATGTCTCACCGCCAAGTGGTATTCCGTTAAAATTGGAGAAGTTGGACCTTAAATGTTATCCTAGGCGAAGTGCTCCGACTTTGCTAAAACCTGAGAATTTGAAGGAGCTCAATAGACTGTACATCAGAGGAGGGGAACTTCGCGATTTGGGTCAATTCGAGTTTGAAAAGGTTCCAACACCTTGGAATAACGTGAAAACACTGTGTCTCAAGTACTTGACAGAAATGGAGATGGACTGGACGGAATTTCGAGAATTGTTCCCTGAGGTGAAATATCTGGAGAAAGTGAAATGTCCAAAGCTCACTATGTTCCCATGCAATGCCCATGGAGTTTGGAAGGACAAGAAGATTACATTTTAATGTTGTAATAACGCATGTCTATGTTGCTTGTGGTTATTTTACCATTTCATATTTATTTACTTTTTGAAATGAATAATGCATTCTTGTAATGGTTGAATTTGACAACAAAAGGAGAACTTTTCTTCTTCAATCCATTTTGATCTGTCAAAATTTAACTCAAACCGTCAGTTTGTTACCCTAGATGGAAAAATTTTGATTTGTTAGCTTCTGTATGACACCTGATTAGTTCGAGCCCAACATATACACTTGTCCAGAAAAGGATGAAATAGCAGATAGTAGAACCATAAAAGTTAGGATCATCTTTTGTTTATTCAGTATTTATATTAGGACCGACTAATTTTGATTCGCACCAAATAACGCCTACTAAAAAGAAAAGAATTTTTGCGTTTTGCCTTCTTTTAGAAAATGTATTATCAGATATAAAACAAGTAGAGGAATGGGCAAAATTAATAAATAACAATTAGTTGTCCATTAATAGATGCCTTTTAAATAAACCAAAAAAAAAAAAAACTCTATAGAATTTGTTTGGTTCCTATCAATTGAAGTCACTGGCTATTTCCTAGATTTAGATGTGATAATAGGGGAAAACATAAAAAGAAAAATTCTATAAGGGAAAAGGCTCAAATGCGCGATCGAACAATTAGAAATGACTCATATATGTCGTCCGTTAATAAATGTTTGACAAATTTATGCCATTGTTGTTACAAAAAGAGATGATCGACAAGAGTGTCTATTGAGTTTCTTATGGATGAGCTTGTTTTGTAATGACGATCTCATAGATGAGCCAATTTTTTAATGGATAACGTAAATGAGTCATTTCTAATATAGTTCAACGACATATTTGAGTCTTCATACATCCATTGCCAACTACCACATAAAAGTAATAATGTGTTCGTCCTTAATCAGAGGTTTCATTTTCGAGTCTGGAACATTTGACATGGAATCTACTTTAATAAAAAGTGTTTTATCTTCGTACCACAAACTTGAATTAATAGCATCTTTGGAGCAAGTAAAGGTGAAGCCATGCATTTTCTACCAAGCAACTTGTTATTCTGTTCTTAAACCACCCAAAGATCATTTGTAAAAAAAGTAAAGAAAGAGTGAATTATGGTCAATTGGAAGAAGATATGGGATGCATGGGACATTCGTGTTGTGATTCTGTCACGAACCGAGCCTAGGCCCTAGCCGTGACGAGCATCCCGAATCATGAAGGCCCGGAACACCCATTCTCTGTCTGGTTATCATGCAAAACATTCATAATCATAATAAAATGCGGAATTTAAACCGAGTACAGAAAACATGGTCAAGTTCTGCAACATTTCTGAATAATACTATCTGACATCCGTCTGCGAAATCTCTACTAAGAACATAAACATTTGTCTGAAAAGAAACTGGGACAAAGCCCCCAGTAGACCAAAAACATAATAAATAAGATAATGTCTGACATAATTAGGCCTTCTGAATAATAGAAGGCTCACCACTGTGAGATCAAGTCTGCAAACCCGAGAATGTCTACTGAGTAGCTGGACCCCTAGACTGTGCCTCAGAACCTGGAAAGAGGGGGGGTCAGCATAAAAGTACTGGCACGTGAAGCAATCAAACATACATACATATATGTATATATATATATATATATATATATATATATATATATATATATATATATATATTAAGTGAAAGCAATTTTTATCATCAAGACATCATGTATAAAACTGTTTCTGAAAAATACATGGGCACTTTCTGAAAACATGTAACCTGTCTGTTCCTTTCAAATCATGATCTGTGTTTTACTTCTGAGTTAGGTGGTATTCCCCTACAATTCTGAATATTCCACGGGCTGTATGGAATCCGCCATTGACTCGGCGGGGAAGCCCCCAACCCAAGTGTGCCGCAAGAGTTGGTGTTTCTGATTCTGATACGCCATAGGACATTTAAGTCAGCGCATAATAATATACCCGGGTCGGCAAACCACGGTTTTAGGCAACGAGTCGCTTGAACGCAAGCCCTCTTCGGGGAACCACCTAACATCTCTGTATGCCCATTTTTAACCTTTTCTGTACATGCAACATTCTAAATGTCTAAATCATGAAAGTCTGATAAAAATCTGATTTCTGAACTAGTCTATATCTGTTATGGCATTTGTCTGAGTTGGTATCGTCATACCAAGACTTGAAAGTCCTATTTCTGAGCCATAATGTATTAAGTAAGAGCTTTCATTCAAAACATAGTTTAGACCACCAAAACATGTAACTGATGTAAAGGATTTCATATTCCGAAATTTAAAGTTCGATTCATGCAGAAATTTCATCAAACACATAGTGGTCATGTGCATCTTGGCAAAACCATGCATTCTTGCATTACATGCATATTCAACATTCACAACCCTCTCTTTCGTGTTCAAGAATAGTATTCCAAACATAGCAAAAGTCAAAGCACTTCATATCATAATTTCTTTCTTCAAGATGTCTATCAAAACAATTTATATTACGTCAAACATGGAAAAATTTACGTTAAGAGAGGGATTTCATGAAAATCATGCTCTCAATTCATATATGTATAAAAACTGTCAAATTGCTTTGGAAATGGTCAAAAGACCAAAACAATGATGTTAAAACATCTTATACATAAATATACATATACATAATTTAAAACCTCATTCTAAAACATGTTTTTTCTATGCCCATGAGAATTTAGGAAAAACCCCGCGTACCTCTATTTAGGAAAATTAAGGGATGATCCTTGAAGCCTACAATGTGGGGATTCCAAATCTCTAATTATCTTCCAAAATCGACGGTTGAATCTTGAGTTATTTGGGATTTTTGTTTGAAACCCTAAGGGGTGTTCTTAAGAGAGAATTTGAGAAAAGGATTATATTTTGATGAATTGGGAGTTAAATCTGGTGTTATAGACGAAATTTGGGTGAGATAAAATGACTAAAATGCCCCTAAGAAAATAAAAAAAGTCAAAACTATCCCTCAGTTGACAAACTAACAGGCTGACGTAAAACGGGCATAACTCCTTACTCAGATATTGGATTTGGATGAAACTAGTTGCAGTGGAAAGAAAACTCAAAGAGATTTCATTTGATAGGTTGCAGCTCTCCCAGTTCATTATATTCAGAGAGTTATGATCGTTTGAAGTTGACCTAGGAAATCTAAAAACGGAGTGTTTTCGTCACCTGAAACCATAAGTATGCGCTGCCCTTTGGATCGCATAGACTAGGATAGGCGCCGCCATTTGCATCGCCTAAATTTACATAGGCTCCGCCCTATGCATCGCCTATATTTGCATAGGCGCCGCCCTATGCTCGCCTATATGTGCGTATGCGACACATTCAACTTCGAAAGGCCATAACTTCTTCACCGGGTGTCCGTTTTAGGCGAATTTGGTATCGTTGGAAAGCTTATTCAATTATCTACAATTTGGTATATAGTAGGCCACCATGTTCATCATACACAATGAGTTATGGTCAATAGAATTTGACACAAATTACAACGTCCACTAACACTTAAGTCTAAAACTCAGAAATTGCCGTCTAATACATGCATGACTTTTACGGGGCGTTACATTATCCCCCCTTGGTATCATTCTTCCTCGAATGATGGATAGGAACTTGTTGAAGCCTTAAAGGTATGGAATAACGCAGGCACGGCATGTCTTCTAATAAAGAATACACTGATCTGAAGCATGACCATATGGATGGAACTACTGATATTCTGAATTCTTATATCGGACATGCATATCTGATGCATGGAATACACGACTGGAGCTACTCATAAGCTGAGTTCTCATAATGCAAACCTAATGTATGGATTTGTTATTGAGTTGATCTCATGAACGCAGAACTGAATACACAGATAAGCTTAACTTTTTCTATTGAACATGCATTTCTAATGCAGGCATATCTGACTGAACTGACACAAGAACGTATGACTGAATACGCAATAACAATTGATGCGAAGCTTGTAATAAGAATCTATGCACGCAACCGAATGGGGTATCCCCCCCCTTGGGATCCTATATCCCTCTATGAGTGTTCAATTCACTAAGATACTCGGAAAACAGAGGCAATGCACACGGCACCTACGATTTGATTCATAACTGAACCTCTGGAAATTGAATCTAACCCATGACGCATGAACTGAGCTATACTTGCAATTACTAGTATACTCTATCTTGGAATAGTATCATGTCTGACATTTCGGGTAGCATGAATAAATGAAAAGACGAGAAAACAAGTCATGCAAATGTGACTGCTAAACTAACTTACTGGCTATACAGACTGAATTATGCTGGACCCTCATACTTAACTGGAGTATCTCTTCAACGCTCTCTCTAAAGGAGTTCTAGCCACAAATCTTGGGTATGGATTACGCAAGACATCCCACTGAGGAAATCACAACATTGACACTGCTCTGCATTCTGGAATATAGACATATAACTCCTAAATTAGGATAGAATTACCAGACCTTTGGCAATACAACTTCTTACTTTCAAGCTTAGTACACTTCTCAAATATCCCTTAACTATACTATTCCCTATAAATATCATATTCATTCAATTCAGCTTAAAATTCTCATATAAGCATTGACAAATTTTTCTACTAATGTCTAAAATAGCTTAATCCTTACACCGCGATCAAGCCTAACTCTAAGTCACAAAAATACAACATGCTACACTACGCTATTATTCTAAACCATATGACGCCACCTTCTATATCTCATTTAAAGATCACATCCTAAGCATAACATGTCTTACCACTTCATTGACTACTCTGAACTCTTAATATGAAGTCGCTAATGCATATTGCGACCTCCCACTATAATCCCAAAACATCATTCAAGCCTATTTTATAACCACATGTTTACTTCAAGGCAATCACTCATAAATACATACTTTCCATAGTTTCTAAACTATTGACAATATAACTCCCACGCGCTACCCTAAAACATACACACAAACTTTTCCACTAACCATCACATGTATCAAAGATTGGCCCCAAACTTACTCAACACTTAAGGTTGTATCTAAAACAAGCATACTATGCTTTTTTTTTTCAACAGGAAAACATTTACTCCTTACACCATCCTCACATAAGAAGGAGCCACTAAAAGGCTAAAACATAAGATTTTGAAACATAAAAGGGTATTATATGAAACTTAACACTTAACTGAGGCATGAGGAATAGCAAATCAACATTCGGGATTTATCAAAGCACTCTGAATTTAGAGTATTCATGGCTATAAGCTGAATCTCGCCAATCATTTGGCGTAAAACATGGTTTATGGAGACTGAGCATACTATAGGGCGCACACATATATTTCATGAGCTGTATGACCTCAATTTGGAGTTTTTAACATATGCAATGTAATTCCAACTACTGAATGAACTGGAACCCTTAATTTTAGAATTGGAAGAGTACATGATTTGCTATCACAAGCATGATCATGAACTAAGATTATCGAACTGACATGTAAGGCATGCGTATGTATTGGGATCACTGAAAAAAATACTGAGATAGGAATGGGTTGAGTCTCACTCTCACTTTCTGACGTTCTCTGTCGTCATGACCTCACTACTAGAATCTGAGAACCTGACTTTGTTATTCATTCTATCATCTCCCCCTTAGCTTCAAACCATCATCTTAAGTTGTGGGAGATACCGTATTAGACTTTAAACTTAACTGCACTCTGGGGTATGAAAAACGACAATACACATAATCAATATAAATTGACCCTAATGACTACATCTGGAAGTTGAAAAAACCACTACAAATACCGCCTTCTGAGACAAACTCTATCATTCTGTAACCCCAATAGTCATCATCTATTACTCGAACACTTACTAACTTCGAATCTTCATGAGCATCCCCAAAGTTGAAGCACACACCCTCTAGTGCCTCTACTCTTATTTCTATTAGCACAACTTTCAAGGCACTCGCCACACATCAACTCAACGGTACCACTAGTCACACACAACATGTAGTAGCATTAGAATAAATACCGCCGTTTTAAACCACCCTGGGCATACTTCTACATCATACATACACCGTCATACTTCATTATGAAATCAAATAAACTTAGGCACTCGGATAGACTGTTCAAGCCTATAGATCACTTCCCAATAACTAGTATCATTAGTCAAGAAACCTTCACTTTCACCTTCATGGCCATCAAGTGTTTCAAACTTAATGTCTAGTGCCAAACATGATTTACAACTCAACCTTACACAAAATTTTCACTTGGAAACTATGAATAAACATCACAAAACACTAGTGCAGTAGAACTTCATAACCACAATAATCGATTATGACCTAACGGTTTTCCTTATCATAATCCATTAGCATGTACTATTTAAGCACATCAAGCCTACTAATTTAATGCCACAAAACATGCATCGTCAAACTCGTGCCACTATTTACCGCCACACCATTTAAATTCAAGCCTATAGTTTAGTATCAATCATTTACCACCAATGAAGAATGAAACATAATATAAATATACTAATCCATCAAATTGGGATATTCTACAAAAATATCTCAAAAATCTACTACATACCTTCTCACAAGTAGCACTAGTTTACAACTACCAACGAAAAGAGGGTCAAGGGGGTTAAAGCCTCATAATAGACATGGTCAACCTTATCCTTATATTATAACCCCGTACAATCGTATCTACTTATACTTCTTTCTCACATCACAATTACTTACCCAATCGTACATTTACACTACCTTCAAAATCCACAACAACCATGAGTCTATACTTATAACCTACTGGCTAATCTGGCCATTTTCATACTTCAAGCAAGGACAATTCACCTCGCCTAATAACTCCTTCTCTGTCTTCTACTAATAAACTAACACACAAGGACGAATCACTTCATTACCAACTCTATCTTATGAAAAAGATTCAGCTATACGTATATTCAACCAACATAAGAACCATACGTCGAATGACAAATTGCTAGTGAATCGAAATAGGCCTCACCCGGCTTCACTAGACTTTGATTTTCTTTTGTAGTTTGAACAAGAAAATAAGAAGAATGACAAGGCAACTATGCTAGTGAATCGAAAGAGCCCCACACGGCTTCACTATACTTTTTAGTTTCACCAACACGATGATAAAATATTTTCAAGAGATAGAAACTTGTCACACAAAATTCCAAAATCTGAGAATACACATCTTACTTTGTATAGATTAAAAAAAATCTAAGTCAAATATTCCCCCATAGATTATCATACAATCCACACACGCTACTTGCTACCAATAGGTCATGACACCGACACTTTAACTTATACTACTATTTGGGTGGAAATACAATTCCAACATTCTACTACACATCATCCCCCCCCCCTTTAAGAAAGACATTTGTAACATAAATTTGATAGGGACTAAATGCAATTAATACCTGAAGCTGAAAAGAACGATTCCATCAAGATCAAGGTCTACATCGGAATTAATACACGTTGAAGCACTACCGGACTCTTCTCAAGTCCTTGCACAAATTTTAACACTTATATGGTTCAATCAGAAAGGACCATACCATTTAGATTCTAAACTTCTACACTTGAATCACCTCAACAATGAGACATATCTGAGGACATTAGAGTAAGGAATGAATTTGGGATGACTTTTTACTTTCATATGGGCGACATCATAGCACGAATTAGAGTATGAAAGAGGAACATTCTGACTCTATTGCACGAACTAGAACATAAAGAAAGAGAGACATTCCTAAACGCCTAGTAGCCTCTTGCTTATAAGTGTGGTGCGCTACACACCCATAAACAAGATTCTACCCGAAGCAATTTCGCAGACACCCTGGAACCATGAACTGTGCTCTGATACCAAGTTTGTCACGAGCATCCCAAACCATGAAGGCCCGGGACACCCATTCTCTGTCTAGTTATCATGCACAACATTCATAATCATAATAAAATGCGGAATTTAAACTGAGTACGGAAAACATGGTCAAGTTCTGCAACATTTCTGAATAATACTATCTGACATCCGTCTGCGAAATCTCTACTAAGAACATAAACATTTGTCTAAAAAGAAACTGGGACAAAGCCCCCAGTAGACCAAAAACATAATAAATAAGATAATGTCTGACATAATTAGGCCTTCTGAATAATAGAAGGCTCACCACTGTGAGATCAAGTCTGCAAACCCGAGAATGTCTACTGAGTAGCTGAACTCCTAGACTGTGCCTTAGAACTTGGAAGGAGAGGGGGTCAGCACAAAAGTACTGGCACGCGAAGCAATCCAAAAATAGTATAATGGAACATACATATATATATATATATATATTAAGTGAAAGCAATTTTTCTCATCAAGACATCATGTATAAAACTGTTTCTGAAAAATACATGGGCACTTTTTGAAAACATGTAACCTGTCTGTTCCTTTCAAATCATGATCTGTGTTTTACTTCTGAGTTAGGTGGTATTCCCCTACAATTCTGAATATTCCACGGGCTGTATGGAATCCGCCATTGACTCGGCGGGGAAGCCCCCAACCCAAGTGTGCCGCAAGAGTTGGTGTTTCTGATTCTGATACGCCACAGGACATTTAAGTCAGCGCATAACAATATACCCGGGTCGGCAAACCACGGTTTTAGGCAACGAGTCGCTTGAACGCAAGCCCTCTTCGGGGAACCACCTAACATCTCTGTATGCCCATTTTTAACCTTTTCTGTACATGCAACATTCTAAATGTCTAAATCATGAAAGTCTGATAAAAATCTGATTTCTGAACTAGTCTATATCTGTTATGGCATTTGTCTGAGTTGGTATCGTCATACCAAGACTTGAAAGTCCTATTTCTGAGCCATAATGTATTAAGTAAGAGCTTTCATTCAAAACATAGTTTAGACCACCAAAACATGTAACTGATGTAAAGGATTTCATATTCCGAAATTTAAAGTTCGATTCATGCAGAAATTTCATCAAACACATAGTGGTCATGTGCATCTTGGCAAAACCATGCATTCTTGCATTACATGCATATTCAACATTCACAACCCTCTCTTTCGTGTTCAAGAATAGTATTCCAAACATAGCAAAAGTCAAAGTACTTCATATCATAATTTCTTTCTTCAAGATGTCTATCAAAACAATTTATATTACGTCAAACATGGAAAAATTTACGTTAAGAGAGGGATTTCATGAAAATCATGCTCTCAATTCATATATGTATAAAAACTGTCAAATTGCTTTGGAAATGATCAAAAGACCAAAACAATGATGTTAAAACATCTTATACATAAATATACATATACATAATTTAAAACCTCATTCTAAAACATGATTTTTCTATGCCCATGAGAATTTAGGAAAAACCCCGCGTACCTCTATTTAGGAAAATTAAGGGATGATCCTTGAAGCCTACAATGTGGGGATTCCAAATCTCTAATTATCTTCCAAAATCGACGGTTGAATCTTGAGTTATTTGGGATTTTTGTTTGAAACCCTAAGGGGTGTTCTTAAGAGAGAATTTGAGAAAAGGATTATATTTTGATGAATTGGGAGTTAAATCTGGTGTTATAGACGAAATTTGGGTGAGGTGAAATGAGTAAAATGCCCCTAAGAAAACAAAAAAAGTCGAAACTATCCCTCCGTTGACAAACTGACAGGCTGAGGTAAAATGGGCATAACTCCTTACTCAGATGTTGGATTTAGATGAAACCAGTTGCATTGGAAAGAAAACTCAAAGATCTTTCATTTGATAGGTTGCAGCTCTCCCAGTTCATTATATTTAGAGAGTTCTAATCGTTTGAAGTTGACCTAGGAAATCTAAAAACGGAGTGTTTTCGTCACCTGAAACCATAAGTATGCGCTGCCCTTTGGATCGCATAGACTAGGATAGGCGCCGCCATTTGCATCGCCTAAATTTACATAGGCTCCGCCCTATGCATCGCCTATATTTGCATAGGCGCCGCCCTATGCTCGCCTATATGTGCGTATGCGACACATTCAACTTCGAAAGGCCATAACTTCTTCACCGGGTGTCCGTTTTAGGCGAATTTGGTATCGTTGGAAAGCTTATTCAATTATCTACAATTTGGTATATAGTAGGCCACCCAGTTCATCATATACAATGAGTTATGGTCAATAGAATTTGACACAAATTACAACGTCCACTAACACTTAAGTCTAAAACTCAGAAATTGCCGTCTAATACATGCATGACTTTTACGGGGTGTTACAGATTCTCTTCAGCCTTACTCTCCAAATAATCCCCATCTTTTTCGCTCCCCTCAGAAAGCGTGTTTCAACTTACTACCTAACACTGCCCCTCTAGAGCAGCTACTTGCTCGTAGAATGGGCCGCTAATTTTGCAGTCGGACACCTCTCCGACAGCAACAAAGGGAATGGCAATAAGTCTGCTGGCGAGAAGAAAGTTGAAGATGTTCTTGTATTTTGGGCAACTTTTCTGTTAGTACATCTGGGGGGCCAAAACTATGCAAAGCTGATGGATGAATGCTCTTCGAAGATAGCAGCCAACCTACCGACAAACATAGAGATGATCCACGAGTACCATGGCGATTTGGAGGCGGAAAAGTCCGTTAAAAGAAAAACGCTATCGGATGTTGAGATAGTGGAAGAAGCTCACTACTTCTTTGAGAAATTCAAAAGACTAATTGTTGATCTGATATTTGACTTCCGCCAACGGAATGAAAGCCGAAATTTCTACCTCAGCTTAGAAGCTATTGATGCTTTTCGAGTTATTGAGGTTGAACTCAATTTCATTTATGCTGTTCTTTTTACCAAAATGATTGTGGCGAACTCTTATTAGGGTTATGTATTTCGATTGATCTGTTTTCTTCTCGAAGTTGCTGCCGCAATCCTCTTCTACCGTTGGGATAAAAGGGGACTTACAAGGTGGGAGATCAGAGTCAGTTACATCCTTCTCCTTGGTGCTCTTATCTTGGATTTCAGTTCCTTTTTGATGCTCCTTTTCTCTGACTGGACGGCAGTTGCACTGAAGAAGGGGTATGTGTTACCACGTTTGCCTATGCCTTTTAGATGGTTGAGCCGTAGGTGGGCTGAATCCGTTTCACAAATTTAAAAAACAAGCACCCAAAACTTAAAATCTCACTTAATTACCTCGCTAACAACAAGCTTTTTACAACCTTGCAACACGTAGAACACTAACCAAATAACCATCAATAGCCTCAATCTATAGAAAAATATTAATTATCGATATCATTATGTTATTTGCAACCAAGTCTCAGTACTCCTAATTTTTAAGATTAGAATTAAATCTTAATATCTCGCACCTTAACACATAAATTAAAGATAAAAATTATCACTTTCCAACCTACCCTCTCAATTATAATCTTATATCAATTAATTACCTAACCACTTGATCTCGTTAGCCAATTGTATATAATACACTCTACTGTCCATCCAACACGCCACTAATACAGATAATGTGCATATTTGTAGTAAGTACTCTATCTTTCTTTCACGTGCAGGAAGTTAACATCTTCAAAATCAATTAAGATCCAAACACAATCACAAGTCCTAAAAGGAATATGTTTCCTTTTCTCTCTCCACTCATTGTTCAATCACTATATCATCATACTGTTTTCTTTTTCTCTTCAATCAGTACCTAATCAATGGTCCATTCAATTCCTTTAATATCATTAGAACCAATCTTCTCAAATACTAATTGTGCACAGTTTCCACGTTAAAGAATCACTAACAAGACTCAGACCTTATAAATATTTTTTCACACTTAATTTTGTCCCTTCCAAATTCAATTTTATTCATTATTAGTTCACCTAACCACAGACTCTCATCCATGTAATTATACCCCATAAAAATACAAAAAATAACAAATCTTATCTCAACCAACTCACTACCCCTACCCCTACCCCTACCCCCACCCCACCACCCCTACTGGTACCACGTCACCACCTCCTCACTTTTTTGGATTCCTTTTAACCAAATACACTAACAACAAAATGGAAACAGACGGCCCCACATCATCATCATAATCACATTCTCACATAGAAAAAACATACCAAAAAAAGAAAAAAAAGAAAGAGAGATCATCCATCATCTTCTCCACAATTCTCACTGACCTTCACTCACAAGACACACTCACAGATCATATTCACACAAAACTACACAGCACACAGACGCACAAGATACTGACCAAAAAAAAAAAAAAACAATATTCAAATTGACACACAATTCACAATTCTCCATATATATGGGATAGACACCATCATATATACGCAGACCCTCTCTCACCGGCCGAAAAAGACTCACACCCAGACACAATTTCCCTCACTCACCGACCCAGATACACTATACACACATGGGTTGAGAAAAAGAATAGAGGAGGTGGAGATCGAGATAGTCGAGAAAGGGATCCAAAAGGAGAGATTGAGCTGACTGGAGAGGGTAAGAGAGAGAGTAACAGAGAGAGAGAGGAGAAACGAAGAGTGAGAGATTGGGAGAGAGATGCGTCGAGAACAAACAAACAAAAAAAAGGAGAAAAACGGAGGGATTTGAGAGAAAACGGGTAGATTCGACCGTTTTCCGGTGAGTTATTTTGCCGGAATCGGAATCAGAATCGTAATACCCCAGGGAAACAGTTCTGACGTGGCAGAAGACGCGTTTTGTTTGCCGTCGAGGTTGGAATCGGGTTTTCGGGCGCGGTTCTATCTCCGCGATATTAAAATTGACACTTGAGGTCCAATTCTTTGACTCCCTCTTTTCGTTTTATTTCTATTTAGTGCATTGGTGTTATGATTGTGCGTTATTGATTATAATTGCTTGATGTTGTTGATGTTATGATCACGATGTTTGGTAATTCGACTTTGGTGGTTGGAGGAATGAATTTGATCATGCTTTAATGGTGATTATTCGAAAGAAAGTTGGGGTGGAATTGAAAATTGACGAAAAGGTTGGATTCGAATTAAGTTTGATTGATTGATTGTTGATATGAAACGTGATTGAATTATGATATGTTGAAATGGATAGTCAATATAGGTTCGATTAGGCAAAATTTAGAAATGATATTTTGGTTGAATGTTGGAATGTGCATGTGAATGTTTCTTTCTAGTTTATAGTATTTAATTCAAATGTATTTATTTAGTCGAGGAATGCCCTGAGACACATTGTATTTATTCATCGGGGAATGTTCTGACGTATTATGTTGGCGGAAGACGTTCGTGATGAAGGCCCGAGACACCGAGTAAAGCGCGGGAGTGTAGATAGGATTAGTGTAAGTTAGATAGGATTTATTTTTGCATTTTTTCTTTATTTTGGACTATATAATTAGACTGAACACTATACTTTGGATTTATTTTATTTCGTGTGTTTGGATGCTTGTTTATGTGTTTTTGTGTTCTTTATACATTTTTAATGTCAAAAATAGTCGATACACTCCATCAAGCGACCGTGGTCGAACCACGGGGTCGAGGGGTGCCTAACACCTTCCTCTCGGTCAACAGAATTTCTTAATCGGAACCTCTATTCGCGGAACAATTATAGAGTCAAAACCATTTTGAAAAGGATTTCCAAAGGTGGCTTGACACACCGGATTATGTCAAGTGGCGACTCTGAGTTTTAAATGTAAAAATAATCTTTTTCAGAACAAATCTCCAATTTTGTCACTTTGATAATAAAAACCCTTTTGAACTTAAAAATCTATTCTTTTTGGAATTATAAAAAGGGGTGTGACAAATATGATGGTTCATCGGTGCTGCTGGCTAATATTATTCTAAGTCGCTGGCTGGTTCCCTTCCAAGAGTAAAGAGATCAATTACCCTAATTATTTTCTTCTCTACTCCTCTAAAGTTGCTGCTGCTTCTGAAAATTGGAAAAAAAAAAAGTTTATCCTACCTTTTACTCCTTAATCAGAACGTGCGTTCACAAGAATAAAGGAGAGAGTTTTGTCTTTTTGTTTGATCACTTTAATTTTATTAATTAATACTAATAATATAGGATAAATTATTCATTAAAATTTTGGGTATTACAACATTGAATTACACATTTTACACCATACAACCTAATCCCTCCATTTAACATTTTTAATTGGGTGATTACATTTTTATATATTATTATCTTATTGTGATATAGCTAAGAATGTGATATAGTGGTCAATGATGCACGATTAAAAGAGAAATCGTGACTTATATTTTCTGTTGAGGGGCATAGCCATTAACCACCCACATAATCAACCTCAATATATATTTTTTTTCTTTTTACTAATCCGTGTGTTATTTTGATCAATTCTCGCCTATGATTATTAATATAAATTCTGAGCTTTTTTATTTGTTGTTAAAAATCCGCTAAACAACTTATAATTCAAATAACTAGAATCCTTTTTATAGTTACCATTTCAATCAGAGGCAGAGCCAGCCCTTTGATAGAGGGTTCATCCAAATTCCTTCAACGAAAAAATATATCATTTATACAAGATTAAAATTATTTTTATATATCTATAGTAGGTGTTGAACTCCTTTGACTAAGTTTTTACCAAATATTGAACCCCTTAGTTGAAATTCTTCCTCCAGACTTGAGTAAAATATACCTTGAATAATCAATTGCCGGACTCGAACCAGAACTCATAATAATCATAATAATCAATTGCCGGACTCGAACCGGAACTCATAGTAACCATAACCCACCGATAATATTAAAATCCATATCATAACAATATAAATGTCTAAATAATCATTCATTAATCTTAATTAAAAAAGGATAAATTCAAGGTTTTGCAATTAGCTTCACGTTCTAAAGTAATAGATGTTATATTATGCTAAAAGATAATTCTTCAATATTTATTAGAACGGGGCCCTAATCCGAATAAATAAGGCAGTTTATCTAAATCAAATAATATGCCTCTACAAGTATTTATAAAAAGCTAGCATAATAGTTCACAATTTCGGTATATAAGCTCAATCTAAAAGTAGGTAAACCTAGCCTACCTGGACGCCAAAGCTAGAATATCTGTCCGCGAAGCCTCCAAATAATACTAGTAGAACCCGAGCTTGAAATAATTGATTCGGATAATTAATCTTTAATTTGATGCTCAAATGATGCCAAATTATTTTAGCCTATAAATCGATACTACCAAATATATATATATATATATATATATATATATATATATATATATATATATATATATATATATATATATGCGTGGTATATGATTACATATAAGAATACTAGTACTAGATTTGCCTTTTTAGTTAAAAAAAAAAAAAGATTTTCTCTCTTTATGGAAAGACACTACCAAGTATGTATATATATAGATGTATAAGAAAAAAGATAGGACTTAATCAAGTGGCACACGTATGGCTGTCACCAAGTAATATGTTGCTATCCACATATCAATTTTCACGTGTGGTGGTAAAAAACCACAAGTGATAATTTTCTACGTTGCGTATATATATTCGGGTATTGCCTAAATTCGTGGTAAAGTAATTATAATATTTTGAATATACCATATTTAATAAAAAATTATTTTTAACAAAACCTATATTATATAATAATAATATTTTAATATTTTTATAATTACTATCTCTGTATAAAATATTAATAAATCATAAAATAAATCTATTATAAAATAATATAAATATATCATCACTTAAAGAATTTTATCAATATCGAAAATATTCTAGAAAGGTACTAATTTATATTTCTACCAAATATCAAATTAAATTAAATAATACATGATATATTTAAATAGTACTAAAATTATATGAAAATACAGAGAAATGACTGTAAGGGTTATTACAACATCCACTGCTAAAAGGACTTTCGTCCGCGAAAGTAAAAGATAAGGCCATACCTGAAGGCTCAAACCGGTAGGGATATTGGGCGCGCATATCACGCTCGATCTGCCAGGTAGCCTCCTCAACTGGACGGTGATGCCACTGAACCTTAACTACCGGAATATCCCTGGAGCGCAACCGCCTAACATCCCTCGCCAAAATAGACGTTGGCTCTTCTACAAATGTCAGTCCCTCCTCCAACTGAACCGAGTCCCACTGAAGTATGTGTGACTCATCTGGAATATAATGCTGCAACATAGATACATGAAACCCCGGGTGAATGGCTGAGAAGGCAGGTGGCAATGCCAACACATAAGCTACCTCCCCAACTCTCTGTAGGATCTCAAAAGGTTCAATATATCTAGGGCTAAGCTTGCCCCTCCTCTCGAACCTCATCACGCCCTTCATGGGCGATACTCGCAGGAAGACCCTATCACCAACTCTGAAACTCAATGGACGATGTCTGCGATCAGCATAACTCCTCTATCTGCGTTGAGCTGCTCGTAGCCTATCCTGAATCACTCGAACATGATCCAACTAATCACCAAGCAAATCTGTACCACGAGGTCTAGCCTCAGAAGTCTCAAACCAACCAACATGGGATCGACATATCCTACCATACAATGCCTCAAACGGGGCCATCTGAATACTCGAGTGAAAGCTGTTATTATAAGCAAACTCCGCCAAAGGTAGAAACTGGTCCCACTGACCCCCAAAATCCAACACACAAGCGCGGAGCATATCCTTTAGAACCTGGATAGTCCGCTCTGACTGCCCATCAGTCTGGGGATGAAAGGTTGTACTAAGGTCAACCTGGGTCCCCAACTCCTCCTGAAATGCCTTCCAAAAGCTAGAAGTGAACTGAGAGCCTCGATCGGAAATAATGGAAATAGGGACCCCATATAGGCGAACCACCTCCTGAATGTAAACACGAGCTAACCTCTCGGCACTGTAGGAAACTCGAATGGGGATAAAATGTGCAGACTTGGTCAATCGATCCACGATGAACCAAATACTATCGAAACCACGTGATGTACGAGTCAATCAACCTACGAAATCTATAGTAACTCGCTCCCATTTCCACTCGGGAATGGGTAGCTGCTGAAGCAATCCACCAGGTCTCTGATGCTCAGCCTTTACTTGCTGACAACAAAGACATCGAGCCACAAACCCTGCTATATCTCTTCGCATACCACTCCACCAATAATGTTGCCTCAAATCCCTATACATTTTAGTTGTCCTAGGGTGAATAGAGTACCTGGAGCTATGAGCCTCGCGAAGAATCAGCTGAACCAAATCTCCAACCTTTGGAACACAAATACAATCATCAAACCTCAAGACACTCTCAGAATCTAGGGTAGCCCACTGAGACTTACTCCTCAACACCTGCTCTCGAAGGCTGCGAAGCCTGTCATCCTCGAACTGACATCTATGAATCTGCTCCAACAAGGTGGATCTGGCATCAACACTAGCAATGATTCTCCGAGGGTCAGAAATACCTAAATGAACCATCATGTTAGATAAGGAATGAATGTCCAAAGCCAATGGCCGCTGAGAAGCTGAAATAAAAGCTAAGCTACCCATACTTACTGACTTCCGACTCAAGGCATCCGCTACCACATTCGCCTTGCCCAAATGGTAGAGAATAGAGATATCATAGTCTTTTAGCAACTCAATCCACCTGCGCTGCCTCAAATTAAGCTCCTTCTAGGTCATAATATACTGAAGACTGCGATGATCAGTAAATATCTCACAGCGGACCCCATACAAATAATGCCTCTAAATTCTAAGTACAAATACTACCACTGCCAAATCTAAGTCATGAGGGGGTAGTTGAGCTCATGCACCTTCAACTGCCTCGATGCATATGCAATAACACGGCCACGCTGCATCAAAACACACCCCAACCCAACACCAAATGCATCACAATAAATAGTAAAACCCTCGCCCTCAACAAGAAGAGTCAGAATAGGAGCTGAAGTAAGCAAATTCTTAAGCTTCATAAAGCTCACCTCGCAACTCGCAGACTACTGAAACAGAACCTCCTTCCTGGTCAATCTAGCCATAGGGGATGCAATAGAAAAATAAACCTCAATGAACAGCTTGTAGTAACCTACCAACCCAATAAAGCTACGAACCTCAGAAGGTGACGTAGGCCTAGCCCAACTACGAATAGCCTCAATCTTGGTTGGGTCTGCCATAATACCGTCCTTGGACACTATGTGCCCCAATAAAGCTACAGACCCAAGCCAAAACTCACATTTTGAGAACTTGGCAAAAAGCCTGTGGTCTCTCAAAGTGAGAAGCATAGTCCTCAAATGCTGCTCATGCTCCTCCTTACTCCTCGAATATACTAAAATGTCATCAATAAATACTATCACGAAGGAGTCCAAATATGGCCTAAACACGCAATTCATCAGATCTATAAAAGTTGTTGGAGCATTGGTCAACCCAAAAGACATCACCAGGAACTCATAATGACCATAACGAGTCCTGAAGGCTGTCTTAGGGATATCTGCAGCCCTAACTCTCAACTGATGGTAACCGGACCTCAAATCAATCTTAAAAAACATCGACGCACCCTGAAGTTGATCAAATAAATCATCGATATGAGGTAGAGGATACTTATTCTTCATAGTAGCCTTATTCAACTGCCTATAGTCGATACACATACGCAAGGAGCCATCTTTCTTCTTCACAAACAAAACTGGAGCACCCCAAGGAGATACACTCAGTCTGATAAATCCCTTACCCAGAAGATCCTGAAGTTGACTATTCAGCTCCTTCAACTCAGCAAGAGCCATACGATACAGAGCCATAGAAATAGGTCGGGTGCCAGGATTGAGATCAATAATAAACTCTACATCACACTCAGGAGGAAGGCCAGGTAGATCGATAGAAAATACATCAGAAAACTCTCGAACAACAGGGACGTAGTCAAGTGGGGAACTCTCAATACTAACATCCTGGATATATGTAAGAAACGACTCACAACCCCTCGATATCAGTCTCCCATCCCAAATGTATGAAATAATCCCCGTTGGTGTGCGGCTAATAGAACCCTGCCACACAACTGGGGGTATGCCAGGAAAAGCTAAGGTGATGGTCTTAGTAAAACAATCCAAGACCGCACGGTAAGAAGACAACCAATTCATGCCTAGAATCACGTTAAAATCTACCATATCTAGGACAATAAGGTCAATATGAGTATCAAACTCTCGAATAGTAACCAAACAAGATCTATATACCCAATCCACTACTAAAGAGCCACCTACTGGGGTAGCCACACGTAATGGCACAGATAAATACTCCTAACATAAACCCAGTCGCGATGCAAAATAAGTAGAAACATATGAAAAGGTGGAATTGGGATCAAACAAAGCAGAAGCTGGCTGATGGAACATGGAAATCGTACCTGTGATTACAGTATCCGAAGCCTCAGCCCCTGATCTACCTGGAACTGCATACAAATTACCCTGTCCACTACTAGACTGGGTACCTGCCCGACCGCCTACCCTACCTCCCTGCAGACCACCTCTAGAACCCTGGGAACCACCTCCATGACCCTATATACCACCCCTACCTAACGGCGACACTGATCTGATTGGCTGTACAGCCAGAACTGGAGGCTCAATCATCCTATGCCAAGGACACTCACGGGCGAAGTGACTAATAACTACGCAGTCAAAACATGCCCCGAGCACCCTGCTCTGGCTAGAAGGTCCAGCGAATCCAGAATGACCACCCCTATATGACGATCCTGACTGAACAACCCTCTGCGGCTGGCTGCTACTCTGACCATTGGAACTACAATAGACTGGCTGACCCCTGTCAGATATCTGAAGCGATGCCTGAACTGGACGATTAGGCTGACCCTGATACTGAGAAGGCTACTGATGAGGGTACCGATTGTGAAATCCTCGGCCTGAGGACTGTGAACCACTGTTACTACCCTGGTAACGTGGTTTCTTATTGCTGCCCCCTTGGGCCTCATGATCCATCTCCTCTATGGAATAAATATGCTTGACTATCTTCGAAAAAGACTTCCCTGAAGTCACCAAACTCTGTGTAGCTCTACGGAGTGACAATCTCAATCCCCTAACAAAGCATCGAATCCGCTTATACTCCGAATCCAGAATCATAGTAGCGTGTCTGGATAACTCATGGAATCTTGCCTCATACTCAGCCACCGTCATAGAGCCCTGTCTCAATGCGATAAACTCATCCTGAAGACGCTCACACATACTATGAGGCATATACTTCCCCAAGAAAGCCTCGAAGAACTGAGTCCAAGTCACTGGTGGAGATCCAGTTGGCCTGGAATAAAGATAACCTATCTACCACCTCCTCGCTGCCATGTCGAACTGATAAGAAACAAAGTCTACTCCTCGTTCCTCAACCAGCCCCAAATTTCACAACTGTTGCTCACAACTGGATAGGAACTCATAAGTATCCTCTCTCGTGGTTCCGGCAAACCTGGGTGGAGTCAATCTAAAAAATTGACCCAACATCTTCTGCTTCTCTATAGATATAAGTGGCTGGGCTACTACTGGTTGTGGGACTACTGGTGCTGGCGGAACCTCTACCCTAGGCGCCACTGCCACAGGCTGTTCCCCTAAATCTACACCACCCTATCCTGCTGGCTGAACTCCCACGACCGGTGGACCAAAAACTAACCCCAATAACTGAACTAATGTATCCCGAATAATCGTAGAAGATATAAAGTCGGGTGGATCCTGGGCTGCCCCCTGGCCCACCTACTAATGTGGTGGAATACCTGGAGCTATCTCAATCCTCGGAGCTATAGCAGGATCAGGTGCTGGATCCCTAACCTAATCTCGAATAGGGGTTGCTCCTCTACCCTGCCCCTGATATCTGGTCGACCTCGGTCCCAAGATAGAACTCTAGAAGCGGATCCATGGTCCTGACCCCCTGCTCTCGAACCTCGTGTCCTAGCCATCTGCGTAAAGAGTGAATCAATAAAAAGATTACAACTTAACCAGATTCAATGCACAAAATAGATCAAGAAAATGAGATTTTTTCCCATAAAAATGCTTTGTAGCCTCCCAAGGATAGGATACAGATGTCTCCGTACCGATTCGTGGGACTCTACTAAACATCGTCTCCAGGACTAACAATACCAGTGTGACCTAAGCTCTGATACCAACTTTTCATGACCCGATTTCTTAAATCGTGATGGCACCTACCTTATCCCATCAGTAGGCAAGCCAAATCATAGCCCGAAATGATAGGTAATGGGCTATTAAGCAAAGACAAAATAAAAGATCGCGTATGATAATAACAACAACCTCAATAATAGGTGAAAACTAAGAAGAAAGCATATGTATTATATCAAAATGAGAGGAGAAAAAAGGACCAGATATACAAATGAATCCCTCCCAAGACCTGATAAGGTCAGTACTAGAGCCACTACTAACAGGTACCCAGAGTACTAGACAAAAATCTAAAATGTACACAAGTAGTCTCGAGTGAAAAAGACTAACTAGAGTAGATAGAGGAGGATCAGCCTCGGACGATAGTAAGCTCACCCTATTCTAAACCAGCACTGAAAGGTAAGAACCACGTCAACGCCGATTGCTAGTACCTGGATCTGCATCAGGAAAAAGATGCAAAAGTAAAAACAACGGGTACTCAGTAGGCATCATCGACCGACTGAGCTTAATACAGAAAAGGTGTAACTACAATGCAAGGACGTAATCTGAGTTATTAGTAAATAGGGATGGAAAGGTAAACAACTGCCAAACTATGCAACGGCTGTAAAGAAATAAACTTGTGCAATACAGAAAAAAATAATGATGTATTAATAACAAATAAATCAAACATAACCTAACTGAGCCCCCATAAGCCTGCCAGGCACACTGAAGAAGATAATTAATCCAACCGTCCCCCCATAAGCCGGTGGGACACACAAGTGATGAAAGTAAACATAAATAATCAGATGCCGGACTCGAACCGAAACTCAGAGTAACCCCAACTATAATCAAATGTCAGACTCGAATCGGAGCTCATAGTATCATAATAATCAATTGCCGGACTCGAACCAGAACTCATAGTAATCATAATAATCAATTGCCGGACTCGAACCGGAACTCATAGTAACCATAACCCACCGATAATATTAAAATTCATATTATAACAATATAAATGTCTAAATAATCATTCATTTATCTTAATTAAAAAGGGATAAATTCAAGATTTTGCAATTAGCTTCACGTTCTAAAGTAATAGATGTTATATTATGCTAAAAGATAATTTTTCAATATTTACTAGAACGGGGCCCTAATCTGAATAAATAAGACAGTTTATATAAATCAAATAATATGCATCTACAAGTATTTTTTCAAAGCTAGCATAATAGTTCACAATTTCGGTATATAAGCTCAGTCTAAAACTAGGTAATCTAGCCTACCTGGACGTCAAAGCTAGAATATCTGTCCGTGAAGCCTCCAAATAATACTAGTTGAACCCAAGCTTGAAATAATTGATTCAGATAATTAATCTTTAATTTGATGCTTAAATGATGCCAAATTACTTTAGCCCATAAACCGATACTACCAAAATATATATATATATGTATATATATATATATATATGTATGTATATATATATATATATATATATATATATATGTATGCGCGGTATATGATTACATATAAGAATACTAGTACTAGATTTGGCTTTTTAGTTTAAAAAAAAAAAGATTTTCTCTCTTTATGGAAAGACACTACCAAGTATGTATATATATAGATGTATAAGAAAAAAGATAGGACTTAATCAAGTGGCACATGTATGGCTGTCACCAAGCAAAATGTTGCTATCCACATATCAATTTCCACGTGTGGTGGTCAAAAACCCCTAGTGATAATTTTTTACATTGCGTATATATATTCGGGTATTGCCTAAATTCGTAGTAAAGTAATTATAATATTTTGAATATACCATATTTAATAAAAAATTATTTCTAACAAAACCTATATTATATAATAATAATATTTTAATATTTTTAAATTTACTATCTACGCAAAAAATATTAATAAATCACAAAAGAAATCTATTATAAAATAATATAAATATATCATCACTTAAAGAATTTTATCAATATCGAAAATATTCTAGAAAGGTACTAATTTATATTTCTAACAAATGTCAAATTAAATTAAATAATCCATGATACATTTAAATAGTACTAAAATTATATGAAAATAAAGAGAAATGACCGTAAGGGTCATTACACAATTTCATAAAATTTTGTTTCTATTTTTACTACGTCTGTGATAGGACATCAAACATTCAATTACTACTTCTATCCTATAAACTATAAGAATCTTATATATATAACTCCATGTGCTGGAAAATACCTGCATCAGGTACAAAAAAAAAATATACAGAATCAAACTTTCAAAACCGAAATAAACACACTACTATTAAATCTACGAACTAGAGATAATTATTTGAACAATTTCATGTATTAATTAAAGATAAGATAAAGATCAGACGTTTATATGTGTAAGAAGTTTTCACGTATCATTCCAATTTTACTCTAAATTTAACTATATAAAATTATGAACGTTTAAACGCATGTGAAACTTGAGCAACTTCATGCATAATAGCGATGTTATATAATGAAAGTCGCTACAAGCTTCAGATTTTGAAAGTTGACAAATAGCTAACTTTCAAGAGCCACGAATATGAAATCTTTTGGAAAAGTTAAATTGCTAAATCAAAAATATAATTAAGAAATATTAAAATTACTATCTTATTTATTAAAATTTAAATCAAAAGATTTTGTTTTGTGAATTTCTTTTCATAATAATGAAAACAAAAATAAAAATAAATATAAATTTTTTGAAATCTTAAATTGTGACTCTATTTTATAATTTTTTAAATAAAATCTACTAAAAATAAAAAATAAAAACTACAATAAATATTTGACAAAAATTAATTTTTTTATGCTAAAAGTAAGTATAGTAAAAGTAAAAGTGAGGGGAGGGGAGGGGAGGGTAGGGGAGGGGAGGGTCAAAATTAGTTGTCCTGCTGTGAAGATTGTTTTTCCATAATTCTGCTGGCTGAATGTTGAAGGAATGGGTTGCACCACTTCACCTTGATCTCCTTTAGTTTTTTACATTTCTTCAGCTGAGCGGGGAGCTTCTTCAGTTTCTTACATTTCTGCAACTCCAGTCGCTCAAGCCTGGGAAACGGCTCTTTGTAGCCATAGATCGTAAACTTCCAGAACGGATCCAAAACGGACCATACCTCAAGGTCTAGTGTATCTAATTTCAACAAGTTAAGACGGGGAAAATCACCAACTTGTATCACCCAATGACTACCCTCACTGTTCTGCAATTTCAGGACCTCAAGATTGTGAAGGTGCCACCCAATAATTGATAGTTGATGCCATGGCAGGCGACACCCTGAGAGGGTCAACCTTCTGAGGCTTGAAGGGAATTTCAATTCCCACAAATTGAAATCTGGCCAGAGAGAGGGACCATCGCTAAATAGCTTGAGAGAGACAAGTTGAGGTAGAAGGTCCAGTCTGGGAAGCATTCTCTCTTGGAAAAGACAGATGCATTTCAGTTTCTCAAGACGTGGTAACCTTCTCAGTATCTCTTCTGAATCTTCCCCGTGTTCAAGAATTGGAGTCGACATTGTCCTCAAGTTGGACAGCAGCTTCCCTGAAATTTCTTGTTTATAGTCAGGGGCACCAAAAGAAGCACGGCCGTCTATACGCAAATGCCTCAAATTTCTCAGGTTCCAAATAGCATCAGGTAGTGCAACTTCTCCCCGTAATCCTATCGTAACAAAAGTTTCCAACCGCTGGAGGCTGCCAATGGAAGACGGGACTGAAGTCATTTCTCCCCGGACTTCTAAGTACTTCAACAGATTCATGTTTTCAAGCCCAACTGGAAAATCATTGCCCACATTTACGCTCCCTAAATCCAAAACTCTAAGATGTTTGAAGTTGTGATACAGAGATGAGACATGAGACCGGGGAAAATCAGATCTCCTGTCAGTTACCACCAGGCTGCGGACAAGTGGACCAGAAACTTCTAATGAAGTATTAGCCCACCAATTAGATGAAATGAGCAGCCGGCGATGATCACATGTTACGGAGACTGCGATATTGGAATCAGCACCGCGATGATCAAAACCATCCACAGTAGAGACTTCTCCGTAACCGTCCATCAGCCGATAAACATTTTCCTGTTTGGCTTTAGCTAAGCAAAATTCATGTATCAGGTCATGGACTCTACATGATTTCACCCGATCCTTTGAGCTCTTTTGCTCCGCCATAATAAGACCTCTTCCAATTAGGAGCATTAGGTAATCCTCTGCCACATCCTCTAAGCTCTTCCCTTCAGTTTGTTGTATTAATCCTTCTGCAATCCACAACCTGATCAACTTAGATGTCAGAATTTCATCATCCTGTGCGAATGCTCCGAAATAGAGGAAGCAATGCCTCAGACAATCTGGTAAACCCTGGTAACTCATTCCAATAATACTGGACAACTCTTGGTCTCTACCACCAATCTTGGTTTGTTCTAGCGATTCTTGTACTTCTGTCCAATGCTCAGCTGTTTTCTCTGCATTAGCAAGAATACCAGCAACCAGAATTATTGCAAACGGTAGGCCCTTAGTTTTCTTGGAAAGTTGCATCCCTAGTTCCTTCAGCTCTGGAGGACAAGATTCTTGTTGGAAAATCTTCTTCTCAAGTAATATCCAACTATCTTCTTCTCCAAGAGGTCGAAGATGATGTATATTATGTAGTTCAAAGCCAGCTGCAATATCTTGAGCCACATCATCTGATCGAGTTGTCAAGAGAATCCTACTTCCTGTGTTCTCATCCCTTGGTAAGGATGCACTCAAATATTATATGCTTCAGCATCCCACACATCGTCCATTACGATGAGGAATCCCTTTCCATGTAGACGCTCGTGCAGCATTTCTGACAAATCAGAAGATCTCCTTCCATCAACTGTGTCATTATGCCCAGTAATGGCACGTAAAATCTCAAGTAATAATTCCCGACTGTCATAAACCCGAGAAACAGTGACGAAAGCACAAATATCAAAGTGGTTGGAAACTCCAGGATCATTGTAGACCCTCTTAGCAAGAGTTGTCTTTCCAACTCCAGACATGCCAACAATTGCTATAACACTTAACGGACTAGATCTTCTTGTCAGTTGATCAATTAATCTGTCCCTTTCGTCCGTAAAGCCCACCAGTTCCTCCTGCTTAGCAACATTTATCATGCCTCTGGAGGGCATTGTCAAATTAACAACCTTGGGCTCAGTAACATAGCTCATCTTTTGATCAAACAACATGACCTCCCTTCTGATTCTCTTCATTTCTCCAACAGCATCAATAAGAGAAAGTGAATGGTTGAATACAGTGCCGTCTCTTAGCAACAACGACTCAATGACATATTCAGCTCTGTACGCAGCAGTCATTATTTGGGTTGCAAGATTCCTCAGTTTCTCATGCTCATGGAAATTCTCTCCACAATTTTTGAGAAGAGAACTTAGGTGTTCCAACTCGTCAGCAATTCCCAGTGCACGACGCTTCAGGCAATTGACTGGACCTGCCTGCTGGTCAAGTAGCTCTCTAAAATTTCTGATAAAACCCAGGTAATCTATCCTTATGATATTAACCTCAGGCAATGTCAGTGGGAGGGGAACTCCGATCTCCGACTTAAGGAGCTTGATCTTTTTGATTAGATCAACAAGTGTAGTTTCTCCTTCGACAAGCTTGTGCTCTTCCAACTCGTTGAAATCTGATATAATTTAATAATAATTGATCTTATTGATATTGAAGGGGTTACAGCTGTATATATAGAGAACTGAAGAATAACTAATTACAGAATAACCCAGATGTATTTAATAATTATATATGTAGTCTATTATCCCCCCGCAAGCTGATCAGCGGTAACGAGGGGCAGCTTGGAGCAGAGATACTGAAAAGGCTGTAACGGAAGAGGCTTGGTGAGAATATCAGCAAGCTGGTCAGTAGATGGGACATAGTGCGTGGCCATCGTTCCTGCAAGTACCTCATCGCGAACAAAGTGACAGTCGGACCCAACATGCTTCATACGATCATGAAGGACTGGATTTTTGGTAACACAAATAGTGGACTGATTGTCACAATAAATCTGTGGTTTCGTCGGGGGAATGCCAAGTGCATCTGTAAGGTATTGTAACCACATGGCTTCAGCAACACCCGCAGCCATGGCACGATATTCTGCTTCTGTGGAGGAAAGGGACACTCACGTTTGCTTCTTGGTGCACCAGGAAATCAGATTCGGTCCCATCATAACAATATATCCAGTAGTGGACTTCCGATCATCTTTGTCGTTAGCCCAATCCGAATCAGAAAAAACAGATATATCAAACGAGCTCTTTTGAAATAAAATTCCACATTGAAGAGTACCTTTAAGATAGCGCAGAATGCGTTTCAAGGCCTGAAAGTGTTGTTCTGTGGGAGCATGCATTGATTGGGAGTCTCGATTGACTGCATATTGGATGTCCGGACGAGTAACAGCAAGATAATGAAGTCCACCGACGAGGCTCCGATATAGTGTAGGATCGGCAAAGGGAGTATTCGGCCCTGGGGATTGGCGGACTGCCATGGGAGTGACCGCGGGTTTGCAGTCTGTCATTCCAGCTCGATTTAGAAGTTCAAGGGTATATTTTGTCTGATGCATCAATATGGTTCCCGATTTGCGGATGAGTTCGAGGCCAAGAAAATACTCCAGAGGACCGAGGTCCTTAAGTTTGAAGTCACGATGCATAGCCTCAGTAATTTCAGTGATGAGTGATGACGAGCTGCCTGTAATAACAATATCATCCACATAGATAAGAATGATGACTGTCCCTCGAGAACAGTGAAGGGTGAAGAGGCTGTTGTCATGATGGTAGGTGCGAAAACCAAGACCCTGCAGAAAAGTAGAGAGGCGTGTGTACCAGGCACGTGGGGCCTGTTTCAGGCCATACGGTGATTTGCGAAGCTTGCAAACATAGTGAGGACGGTTAGGATTAACATATCCCGGTGGCTGAACCATATAGATGTCTTCCTCAAGATGACCATGAAGAAAGGCATTGCTGACGTCTAACTGATGAAGCGGCCAATCATAGTGAAGAGCAAGAGACAAGACCAGACGAATAGTCTGTTGCTTAACAACATGGCTGAAGGTCTCCTTATAATCCACACCATACTCCTGATGATACCCTTTTGCAACCAGACGTGCTTTATAGCGAGAAAGAGATCCATCTGAATTTCGTTTGATGCGAAACACCCATTTGCACCCAATAGACTTTCGGTTACTAGGCAGAGGTACCAAATCTCATGTACGTTGTTCATTCAGAGCCTGAAATTCCTCATCCATAGCTTGGCACCAGAAACTATTTTTGGAGGCTTGGTTGTAGGTAGTAGGCTCAGTTATGGGATGTGCATCAAAGGGTATTTGAGTGTGGTAGACTTTGGGTTTGAAGGTACCGGCCTTGGCTCGGGTTGTCATAGGGTGAGTGTTGAGTGGAGGATGATTAGGAAGGGGTGGTGGAGTTGTATGATGTGTGGACGGGGGTTGGGTGGGGCTGCCGTGGGAGCTGGGATGTGCAGCGGTGGATGGGGTTTGGGGGTTCGGGTGGGTGGTTGGTTGGTTCGAGTGGGTAGTGGCGTAGTGGGGTACCGGGTTAGGTGTCGAGTGAGCCGGAGCATGAGCGGGTGAAAAGGACGGAAATAATGGCACAATGCCAAGTGGATTGGGGGAGTATGGAGTAGAGGAAAGACTTGTGTAAGGAAATTGTTCCTCCACAAAACGAACATGACGGGAAACATATATTTTCTGAGATACAGGATCGAAACATTTGTAACCTTTGATAGTGGGATGATAGCCTAGAAAGACACAAGGGGTGGACCGAGGTTGAAGTTTATGTTGAGTGTATGGACGCAACCAGGGATAAACCAGACACCCAAACGGGCGGAGATGGATGTAGTCGGGTGGATGATTGTAGAGACGGGCATATGGAGTGGAGTTGGAGAGAGTGTGAGTGGGCATGCGATTTATGAGGTAGTTGGCAGTAGCAAGGGCATCAATCCAAAAGGAAACAGGTAAGGTGGAATCATGGAGGAGCGCAACAACTGTTTCTATTAGGTGACGGTGTTTGCGCTCAGCAACGCCATTTTGTTCAGGGGTATATGGACATGAAGTGTGATGAAGAGCCCCTAGACTTTGAAGAAAAACACCAAATGCATTGTTGACAAATTCTTTGCCATTGTCACTTCAAAAAATTTTGATTTTGGCATTAAATTGATTTTGAACCATTCGGTCAAAGTTGACAAAAACAGTATAAGCTTCGGATTTAAATTTCAGAGGATAAAGCCAAGTGAATTTACTGTAATCATCAACAAAACAGATATAATAACGAAAACCTTGAACAGAAGGAACGGAGGTTGGACCCCAAACATCAGAATGAATTAATTGAAATGGCGCAGTGGCCTTGTGTTCAGACAGTGAAAAAGGTAAACGACAAGATTTAGACACTGAACAGGACTCGCAATGTAATTGCCCTGAAAAATTAAAACCTAAGGAAGATAAAATGGATTTGGTGATGGCGGATGATGGGTGCCCAAGCCGGCGATGCCAGGTGGACGAGAGAATGGCTTGACTCACAACAGACGGAGACCTGGATGGAAGAGTGTATAGCCCATGCTCACAGCGGCCCGTGTACCGCACCCGGTTCGTGGTATTGTCCACTATCTGGAAATTGGTGTCATTAAAAATGAGGGTGCAGTTATTTTCTTTAGTAAAGCGATAAACAGATAAAAGATTGGATGTGAGGGAAGGGACGTGGTGAAGGGTTGAGAGATGAAATTTACCATTTGGGGTATAGACATACCCAGAGCCGGTGTTTGTGATGGGAAGGGATTGACCATTGCCTACTGTAATAGTTTCTGAGCCATGATACGGATGAGGAGCTTGAAGTTGTGAATAATCCGACGTCACATGGGTGTTAGCACCTGTGTCTAGATACCACTCGCCAGATTGAGCGTTTGTGGACGCATGCATCGCCCTTGATCCGCCGGACTGGCGATTTACATTCTGCGAGTCATCATAACGATACCAGCAATTAGCCGTAGAATGGCCCCGTTTAGCACAAATTTGGCACGTCGGAAGATCTCGTGTGGGCCCCCGCTGGTTTCCTCGTCCCTGTCCGCGGCCTGACTGGAAGCCGTCCCTCGGTGGAGGCCCGCCTCTGCCTTGCTGCCCGGCGTTCCGACGGTCACCGCCGCCGCTGCCTCGCCCTTGGTTATGTCGATCGTCACCGCAACCCCTGGCCGAGCCCCCGCTGCCAGCCGAGTAAAGAGCCGTGACGCCAGGGGTGGAACTGGCTTCTCCGAGCAGTAATTTGTGTTCCATGTCTAGATTCAATTCTTCTGCATTAAGCCATCCAGACAGTTGATTCAGAGTGATTTCGACAGGTGAGAGGCGAATATGCTGTTTGAGAGAGGAATAGCCAGACGGAAGACCACGTATCACGGCATTCACCACGTCTCGTTCAGGAATAATCTCGTTCACAGCATCTAGGTCAGACAGAATAGAGGCCACATCATCAAGGTATTGAGTCATCGTCTTCGTTCCCTTCCGAAGAGTATGCAATCTGTCACGCAACTGAAAAATATGAGCCGTGGACACAGAGTTGTACCTTGTGGCTAGTGCGTCCCAAAGTGAAGCCGATGTGAGAAAACCCCGGGCGTGTTTGTGCACAGAGGGGCTAATAACGGCGAGAAGATAGGCTCGGATCTGAGTGTCTACGATCATCCACAGAAGGTAGTCGGGATTTGGGAGCATGACGCCGTCCTCCTCGGCTATCTCGGGCGGCGGCTTCTCCGCACCGTCAATCCATCCGAGCAGCAAGTTGGCTGCGAGGGCGGTGCGGACGTTAAGTGCCCAGGCCGGGTAGTTGTTGTCAGATAATTTTTCGGGGATGAGATTGTGGAGATTCCTGAGCAGTAATTTTACTCCAGACGGTAAATTTGACAGAGGATCAACAACCTTGTCCATGGCGCCGACCTACGGGTGTAGACGGTGGCGGCGGCGCACACACGTCGGAAAAGAGGAGAGATTAGGGTTTGGGCGGAAGAAGAAACCCTAGCTTTGATACCATGATATAATTTAATAATAATTGATCTTATTGATATTGAAGGGGTTACAGCTGTATATATAGAGAACTGAAGAATAACTAATTACAGAATAACCCAGATGTATTTAATAATTATATATGTAGTCTATTAAAATCAAAGAAGAAAAAGATGGTACATCCCACCTTAACAGACAGATCTTGAATATGGGTGCACTGACCTTTGAATGTCAAACGTTCTGTATAGTGCTTGAAGGGATGAGAATCAGAAGTGCTGCCCCAATCTCTTATCTTTCCCAAGAGAACTTGAATTGGGTCAGCTTTAGGATCATCCGACTCCGACTTGTCACTCTCAATGAATTGATTTGGCGGGTCCTTAGCAAAAGAACTGAGGAAGGTGAGTTCGTGGTGGAGGACTTCAAAGTTAACCTTCAACGAGTCCATCCAAATTTGCTGGTTGTCTTTTAAATCTACCAGGCAATCTTGGAGAGTGTCTATGAAGGATGCCAAGTCTGGATCTGAAATGTCAGTCTCTGTTGTTAATAGACTCAATGCTCCGAGGACTCCCATGTAAATCCTTCTGATGTCTGGAGTGCTGGGCTTAAATTTTCCGCGTCAGTTTCGTGAGCTTCTCCTTGATGGAAATTGTACTGTTTCCATCTTTTGGATCAAACACACACATGAAAGGAATACATGCTGCTTCGATAGCTATCCCTTCAGTATGATTGGTGAGATCTTTCAGCTTCTTCTGGTCGATGCAACGTGTAGCTACAAAGCTAAGAAGATTTCTCAAGAACCTTAGCTTCGTTACAAATGGTCTGAGTTCTGAAAAAGTGGAAGGGTCCCGATAGCGAAGCAGATCCTTCAGATTGTCAATCAGAGAGTTCATGAACTCCACCACCATCAATGCGTCCGGTACATGAGGAGAAGACTTTGCAACTTTGATGTAAGCCTTTTCAATCTCTGGCTTGAGAAGTTGCACGTGATGCAGTACTTCAGCAGACCGCTGATCCAATTCTTTGGCGCTGTCTTCAACGCTCTTCAGAAGAATGGGTTGGATGTGACTTACTGCATTTCGTGCCACAACTTCGATTTGCAATAAGAGAGCTTCCAAATTCCCATCCTCCCTACAGTGTTTTGCCGTCCACCAGAGAAAAGTTCTCAGGAAGCCCAGCTCCAGTTTAAGCATAGGGATCTGGGATTCTTTCGAGGAAGTCAGGCCCGGAGTGCTCAGCAGGCGGACCAGATGATTCAGGGAATAGTTAACACCAGTGTATGCCATTGTAGTGCGTTTGTCTAAGTCTCTTTCTCAACGTTTGATGTGTTGGAGATAAACCCCCACCACAGAAATAATATTCGCGGTAATAACAACGGAAAAATAACTCTCAGAATTACTAAACACTCAAGAAAAAAACAATCTTTTTTTTATTTTTTCTCTTTCACTTTTCGCAACTACTACTAAGTTGTTGTTTTTGTTGGTGTGTTGAATGAGGAGCTTAGGCCTCCTATTTATGGTAAAAGCTGCCAAACATTCAACCAATAGGTGTGGACAGCGGACCCCTTCATGATAGAGAAAAATAGGGATGTTAAAATGAGCCTAAATACAAGTTGGATATAAGATGAAATTAAAATTGTGGTTACAAATGGTAATAGTAGTATGCTCGTATTGCTTAGATTAAGCAGGTCATGTGACCCAACCCGATGCCCAAAGTAAATTTGGGCGGGTCAAATGAGTCATGACCCAACCCGGTTTTTAGTTCAACCCATTTTAATTTTTTATATAATTATCTTTTTATTCCAATATTGATGTCTAACAAAACCAAAATATTGACTTGCCATTACATCATTTTATGCCCCTCAATATCATACAACTCCGGCAACTGGCGAATAGCACAACTGAAGTTGGCTATAGAACTGAGAAATGGCTAAATATACGTGTGTTGACGACACCTTGAGGTGTTTTGAATGGCTGGAGAATTATAGATAATTGGCTGATCCTGCCACAATCAATCTACTCAAAATGAACCTAAGATTTCTGAAGGTGTTTCTGATATCAGCAGAAAAGTTGCCAGCTGAAGATACTTCTCCAAAAGATCTTATCATTGATGTACAAGTTTGGGTCCAAAATGCTGGAAAGGCCATCCAATCACTTTGTGCCAATGCAGTAGAGGAAAGCAGGGTTACCGAGGAATGGTCTTAAGACAGATATAACTGATGTGGTACACGAGGCAAAACACGCTATCGGCTCTCTTATCATTCGGGAAAGTCCTTGTTGACATTGTATGTTACAGCTCTCCAATGTTATAATAAAAATTCAGTCTGTCAACAATAAAGTGGCTTCTTGCTTTGTTAGCGATCAGATTGTTGTGATTAGGGTGGGCACTAGTGCACAGAATTCCGATTCGTCATCAGAAGTACATATGCCACCAGTGAAATGTGAAATAGAAACAAAGGCTACAGAAGTCTGATGGCAATATCATCTTTTTCTCCTTTCATTCTTCAACAGAAGTACATGTTGCTTTCTTCGTGTCTAATAGTTATTTAATTTTCTGGTAGTTTAGTCAGATGTCTGTAATGCATCATCTACCAATATTCTAGCTAGCTGTGAAAGTTTGAATCTGTACTGCTAATAAAAGATCATTCTCGCATCCAGTGATCGTAAAGTAAATCCTCACAACTATACAATTGCCAAAGGTTGTTAACGCGATTGGTCATATTAAAATATATTAGAGAAAGGCCAAGACTTTAAAGAAATAAAATATAATCACTCCATTAAACAACACCCGGATGCCCGGTCTAACCCCAGGGCATGCACGCCCGGACACTTTCCGGTCCTTGCAGAACATGGACAATCTATTCTGAGTCTCAACTCTAATATTATTTTAGAATAGACTTGGGCTTAACTCAACCCTAAGATATTGTTTGGTGCACGGGATAAGGCAAGATATACAAGGATTGAGTTTGAGACAAGATCTATACTGCTTTTGGTAGATAGTATAAATTTACCCCTCTCTCACGTGGGTTAAAAAAATAAAAAAACATACCATCGTATAGAAGTGTCTTTTGAAAACATATATGTTATGTCATCCTTCCGTTATCTTTAGGAAAATATTTTCAACCAGTAAGTTAGTTTTTTTCTTCTTTTTCTTTTTCTTATTATTGTTTACAAATGATATTCATTTTTATTCCTTAATATTCATTTTTCATTTTCTTATTTTTCTTTTGCTTTTGCTTTTCCTCTTCCTTTTTTTTTTCCCTTTTCTCTTTCTCTTTCCTCCTCTACCACCTCACAGTCCCAACCCAACCTCAAAATTATTGGCGTCAGATCTCCCTCTTCCTCACCACCTAGGGCTTCTTCAGATTTACATATTTCCTCGGTTTTACACTCTATTATTGCAAGAATATTATGTTGAATCTGTGCTGCTAATAAAAAATCATTCTCGCATCCAGGGCTGTAAAGAAATATAATTACTCCATTTAACAACCCCCAATGCCGGTCTAATCCAAAGGCATGCACGCCCTGACACCTTCTGGTCCTTGCAGAACATGGACGATATATCTGGGGCCCAAATCAAAGACATACCATGTTTAAATGGATATTAGGTCTAACTCAACCCTAAAGAGTCGTTTGATGCGCGGGATATCCCAGGATTTGTTGGATACTGCATATGTTACTGCAACCGTATTCTAGAATAATTAGTTGTTTAGTTATAGGAAGAGTCCTTAGTTATTTAGTTATAGGAGGAGGAGTCAACAACTTTATCAACGTGTCTATATAAAGACTCATAATTAATAAAATTTATATGAGAAAAGTTTTTTCAATACGATTTTATTTTCTATGGTTTGTTTTCCTCTTTCAAAAACCCTAACAGGATTAAATTTGAGATAAGATCTATACAACATTTGGTAGATAATATAAATCCATCCCATCTCTCAAGTGGGATAAATTGGAATCCCACATTGGTTGGGAAATCAACTAGTGATCTGCTTATATGGATTTGGACAGTTCTCCTACAAATGCTAGCTTTTTGGGTTGAGTTAGGCAAAACATACAGTAATATAGAAGTGTCTTTTGAAAAACATGTAAGTTATGTCCCTAATGTTTTAACACCACTATAACTGTTGAGGATTGGATTGACTTTGGTATGACAAAAGTCATCTTTCAGGAAAATATTTTCAATCAGCAAGTTTCAATCAAAACACCCTTCAATTTGCTCCAACTAATACACCCTTCTATTAGCTACTATCTGGATGGTTGTCTCTAGTGACCGATATCGATCCAACACCAGCTTGATGCTCTATTTGCAACGGGATGAATTATTATAATGGTAATACACTTCACGGAAGAAAAGACAAACACAAGAGCTAATGATGTAAATTAGCTCTTCAACATATAGACCTACTTCATTAAGGACCGCCAAGAGTTTTGGGCATTTATGTCAAAAAGACTCGTTATCCAAATTATTTTGTCAAATACCCACAAGTTTTAAATCCTTTGTCAAATACCCACTTAATTCCGTCTCACCACCAACTTTTTCAACTTAACAATTTCAGCCCCAATCTTTATAATAATTTACTTTAACCCAATACTTCCAACTTAATAAATTCACCCACAAGTTTCTAACAATACACTTCAACCCACTCCATCATCTACCACTATATATATAAAAATAATATCTAGGTTTCAAAAAATATTAAAAAAAATAATTTCAAAAGCTAAAGATAGAAAGTGGTTATTTTTCCCACCAAAAAACTCCGATTCCAGCCACTTTTCCGGCGTTATTTTTTGGCAATCAGCTGTAAATTAGTCCACAAACATCATAAGATTGTCCATTGCATCCATTGTTACCCCATTTGTTTCCTATCTTCTCAAACACACTTTCCACCATTGTTAAAAATCTTTAAATCACTCACATTACTCAAAACCACTTTAGAAAGTGCATTACAGCAGCCCAGGCGACTCTAAGTTCATTTCTTTATTCCATAAACCCAACAATCATTGATGACAAGCAATATTTGCAATTTTAAGTATTTGTACGAAAATCTGCACAGTCATCGACCCGTCCTCGCCAGTCATCGACCGTGCATACAACACGACATAGACCATAAGCATAATTTACTATCGACCGAAGCTTAATTCTAGGATGTCTATTGCAGAATTTGTTCTGGTTTCTGGTGATTTCATGGGAGAATGGGTGGAGACTTCGAAATGTTGGACATGGAGATCATTTACCAAGGTGACAATTCCCATTCCTGTTCACCGCAACAGTTCGTACGACGAATTTGTTGCAAGCATAATGCAGAGCGGGGATCTAGATTATGCGTCGAGTGAAGTGGTGATTAGTTATGTAATGCATTCGAGGAAAAAGTGAATCCTACGATCATAAATAGAAATATACGTGTGCTGACGTACATAATGGATGCTGATGCAGATGGCTTTAGGCCAATTTTGAGGATAAATGTGATTGAGAGGTCCTTTGAAGGACCGCTGAATTCATCAGCACCCCCACCAAGGCGCCCGGCAGTCGACGATGATTTCATCGACGACTATTTGAATGATTACGAGAACGATGTCGATGATAGAATTAATATGGAAGATTATTCTATGTATATGGAAAACTTTTCATCGGACTCACAAGATGATGAAGAAGACCGTGAAACAGAATCACAAATAGTACACTCCTTCACCGACGGAACCAATTTCTGTTGTGGTCGAACATTCGCCGATAAAAAAGAGCTGAACATGCAACTAGACGCAGCAGTGGCGAGGCAGTATTTTGATTATTATATGGAGAAGAGCTGCACAAAATTGATGAAGGCGCAATGCTTATCTCGTGGTTGTGGATGGCTTTTGCGGGCAAAAAAGTACGACACCTCAGACAGATTTTGCATATACAAGTATGTCGGGATGCACACGTAAGGCGTTGAAAATGCCACTCACAGGCAGAAAAAAGTCTCATTTGAATTGATTGCTTCAGTATGTGTAAATCATTTTCGGGATTGTAAGGGTCCAAGCATAAGAGAAATTCAAAGAATTGTATTTAAGGAGTTGTGTTGCAACGCAAGCTATTGGATGTGTTGGAAAGGAAGTATAATTGCGAAGAACATCATTCGCGGGACACCGGAGCACGGATATGCTTGCTTGATTGCTTTTTCCCATATGGTGGAGTTATTGAATCCCGAGTCTTCTTACTCTATCATGGTAAACCGGATGGATGGATAGTTCGTTTACTACTTCTTAGCATTCGGAGCTTGCATACGAGGATATGCCCACATGAGAAAGGTAATTGCCGTCGATGGCACATATTTGTATGGCAAGTACGGGGGTGTTCTACTGAGCGTCGTTGCACAGGACACTGAAAATCATATATTTTCGATTGCCTTTTGTGTCATCGATAAAGAGAACGATGCTTCTTGGACCTTCTTCTTCCAGAAGCTGAAGTCTATCATAGAAGATGAACCAGATCTATGCGTCATCTCCGACAGGCACATTAGCATCGCCAATTCCTTCTCCCATGTATACAGTCGTGCACATCACAGACTTTGCATGAGGAACCTCGCTGAAAATCTTTGCGTAAATCAACACTGCGGAGAACATCTTTGTCTATTATACACCACGGAAAAGGCTTATTCCTTTGATGAGTTTAGCGATAATTTTGTGGAATTAAAGATTAAATGCCCCGAGGCAGCTCATATCCTTGAAAATGTGCTTGGTTTTAAAAAATGGAGTAGAGCACACTTTTCGGATAATAGGTACGACGTGATGACCACAAACATTGACGAGTCGCTCAACTCGATTTTGATGGATGAACGGGAGTACCCCGTGTCGTACATATTCAATTCAATTGCTTAAAAAATTGGTGAAAAGTTTAGGGAGCGGCATTCATTTGTTGGTGGTAAAGAGAATATGTTTGTGCCTTATGCGGAAAGGATCCTAAGGGATAATAAGAGTGTGAGTGATTCCTTGTATGTGGGTAATACAAACAGGGTTCTCGATAAGTATATGGTGTTCGGTAATGGCGTTACAGCCAAGGTCAATCTCTTGGAGAGGAGTTGTTCTTGTCGAAAATTTAACTTGATAAAAATATCGTGCGAACATGTGATGGCAGCTTTGCAAGCAAAGTATGGCGATGAAGAAGATTATGGTAACTCCATCTATAACTACTCTTCGCCAATTTATAAAGATGAAAGTTACCTCCTCGCATACTCGGAAGAAATTAACATGGTCCCTCCGGAGGCTGAATGGACTGTGCCACAGGAATTGGTAGACATCAAAATTTCTCCACCCCCGTACGATCCCAAACTCGGAAGGAAGAAATCCAAATGCACTAAGAGCGTCGGTGATACATTCAAGTCCAAAAGGAGGAATAGGTGTTCAATATGCGAGAAATTCGGACACAAAAGAACCATGTGTATTTAACACCCCGTACTTAATTACGTGCATTAGCCATGGTTATATGTGTTGGAGTATATGTATTGATCATAAGTTAGGTATATATGAGTTTAAGTATGAGTATTAATTATTTTGAGATGGTTTCAAGTGTATAGTTTGATTATATATGTATGGGAATCGACTTTATTTATACTGGAATTTGCTCATCGAAGTTTCTATGTGAAGTTTATCGAGTTATCTTTCCAACGATATAAATATTTCTGAAAACAGCTGAGAATCGGATATAAGCGAGCATGTTCAAAACTTGAAAACAGTGGACGCAATGAACAGTAAATGTGCAGAAATTTTCTGCACACAAAAGTACTGCAGCCAAATACATTTTTGGATCGACTTTAAACGATCATAACTCCTTGTACAAAATGAAATGTCTGATCTTCTATATATAGATGAGAAGCCCCGAGAGTCTTATTTCTAATGCAATTGGTTTCATCCAAATACAACATCTGAGTAAGGAGTTATACTCGTTTTACTTCAGCCTCTCAAAACAGATTTTTAGGGTCAACTTCAAACGATCATAATTCCTTGTACAGGACGAACTGGGTGGCCTACTTTATATTAAATGAAATCCCTTTGAATTTTCTATCCAACTATACCAATTTCACCCAAATCCGATATCGAAGCAAAGAGTTATGGTCGATTTACTTTAGCCTATCAAAACAATCCACCATGGACAGATTCGGATTTACTTAAATTTTTAAGGGTAATATGGTCATTTTCCATCCCCTCATGGACGAAAATTGGTCATTATATACATATACTTAGCCTCATATCCATCATGTTATCATCCAAATTATTGAAGAATAAGAAACCCTAGTCTAAGTTCAACTCCAATTATCTTGTGATTCAACCGTAGAAAGTCCAAATTGTTTCCGTAGTTGTGTTCACTGTCTCGAGGGCTTCGAGAAGCACCCCTTATTTGTGCCAACAGGACTTTGAAATCAAAAGGGCCATTTTATGGTAAGGATGTAAATTATGTTTGTGTTATTTATATGGATATGTATATATATATATATATATATATATATATATATATATATATGCATATGAGCATAAGAAGTATGTTATTTGATTGTTGTTGAAAGATGATTGGGAAATGATGTTGGATTATGTTGAATTGTGAAGGGATTTGGTATGATGATGTGGTATTGATGATGTGATATTGAAATGATGATTATATATATACACACATAAACCTATTGTTCAAGTTGGTTTTTGGAATGTTTTGCAAATATTGGTTGTATGGAATTATGGAAGAGAATTATGGTGTTGGGTTGCTAATACTAGATGTCAAACATTTTATTGTAGATAAGTGATTTGTAAAGGCGGGAAGTTGTGTTGAATTGGTATCCGAATCTACAACGAGGTAGGTAAAGCATACTCTAACAATGTTCTTTGGCATGAAAACACCAATGTTCCATCAAGTAAGATTCCGAGGTTGTCCAAAAACATGTATTGTTCTACATTACCAACGAAGTTGTTTCCATTCTATAAAGTGTCAAAATATTTCATTGATATACCAAAAGGCTCCTATTTCATTGTTGTGATATTAATGATTCTGAAATACATTGTTGATGTACCAATGAGTCTTTATTACGTCGTTATTGTATAGAAGGTCTATTACTTGGTTCTTATTGATGTATCGTTGTTTCAAAGTATCAAAAATGTGGTGGCGACCGAAATAAAAATCTCAAAGATTAATTGAACTAAGTGATGGAAGTTCTCTCTTATCGGGTGGTATCCCAGGGGTATAAGCCTAGCATGGGCCGATCCCTATTTATGTGTTTATGGGTGGTATCCCAGGGGCATAAGCCTAGCATGGGTCGATTCCAGTTGATATGTACTGGAGGCAGCCTAATGGTCACAGTACAGTATAGTAATGATTACAAAGATGTTAAGAACGAAGGTAAAGTGATTGAATAAATTCAATGTACTGGTTGTCACAAGTTCTAGTAAGTGTGGTCCACTCCTATTACAATTATTCACTTGTTTTGGATTTCTATTGAGCTCCTATATCATATGTGATTATCTACAGCTTTACATACTCAGTACATATTTCGTACTGACGTCCCCCACGGGGACCTGCATTTCATGCTGCAGGCACAGGTACCTCAGCTCATTCACAACATAGATAGGAGCCAGGTCATAAAGCTATTGTTGGTGAGCTCCAGTTTGCTTCGTAGCTTTCTGAGTCGGTTCCTTATGTTTTGTTATTGTACAGGAGTCATGTGTAGGTGGGGGTTTGTCCCGACCCTAGTTATGTCATGTATATCCTAGAGGCTTTGTAGACATAAGGAAGGATAAAGTCATGGAAGTTTATATAGTGATGTTATATTTGTATATGTGGTGGCCCCGACGGCCAAGTATTATATATATATTTGTGCGTGTTGTGCTGATACAAGTAATTAGACCCTTCTATATGCAATGAAGTGTTGTCAAAATTTTGGTGACATGTAAGTGAAAGTACAGGTATTTGAACGGGTTCTCCCGGGCCTTCTCGGCTTCAGGTGTCAGTCCGTCCCGATGGGATTTTGGGGCGTGACAGTGTAGAATGGACATCAAATCATAAATAGGCTTTTTTCTAGCTTCAGTTGTAAAGCTACTGTTTTGGGGAATGAATGTGCATTTCTGTAGATTTTAACGTTTAGTTATTATCGACCTAAAGCTTTGTCTACGATAGACTATCAATAGTCTACGGTATATATAATATATGGTCTATAAAATATTATGTATTGATTATATTATTGCTGATCTAACACGTTATGTTGGTCATTTTCCCGGCTTATCTCTCCAATCGATGCAATGAATCATTATTTCCCTTATTTCCCATTCCCATTTATTAAAAAGTTGCACAAAACGTCTCTTCACGAGGAAAAACAGCTGGTATACACATACAAAACGTTTTCTCTTGTCAAACACGTCAACCTACCATTGGGTGTATATATGAACGGACGCAATCTACAGGTCTATAAGTACAGGCCCTCTTTCTATGCAACCCTTCAGTTTTCCCTAAACCGAAAATATCAGAAATTGTCTCTTCTTCTTCCTCTTCACCCAAATAAAAAAAATGTCTCCCAGAAGGATACCCCTACGCCCCATCAGACGTGTTCCTCCGAGGCACTACGACCTCCTCCTCCTAAGGAATGATTTGGACCGGCTTTTCTACGGGCTGGGTCAATACCGTATCTACCTGGAGCGGGAGCTCCGTCGAATTGCTCGTTTCTTGAGGGCAATTCTGGAAAGGCTTGGAATGAAAGGCCCTGACTACATCACCCCCCCCCCCCCCACACACACACACCATCCCCATAATTTAGTTTAAATAGTTTATTTTAGTATATGTTCTTAAGTTTTTTTTATTTGTTCATTGCTGAAGAAGCTTTCTTTGTAGGATCTTGTTAGAAGAAAGCTTCTTCCATTTTCCCCTTTTTGATGTAAATTTTATTATGTAATGCAATGAAAAATTTTAATACAACTATGTTTCAGTTTCTTTTAACATTATGTGTTTGCCATCTTTGTTCTAATCCCTTGTTTGAAAACTCGAATCAAATATGTTTGCCTTTTTTTGAAGTTGCAGTATTGTGGTTTGACTAATTTCCTGAAGAGTAAAATCTAATGTTTAGATTTTATACAAAGTACTTCGTCGACTGTGCATATTAGTCGATCGTATACTAAATGAATCGATGGATCATCGGGTAAATTAAATCAAATAATAACAGATTTTCAAAAAATAATTTAATTTTAAAAGATTTAAACAAATTATCACATGTTATGTGGATGGTGGAAGAAATAATTAAATTAAAAATAATTTAAATAGATAATCACACGTTTTGGGAATTATGAAAGACAATTATTAAATTAAAAAAAAATAATAGTAACATGTATTTTGGGCTGGTGGAAGAAAATAATTAAATATAATATGATTTAAATGGATAATCACATGTTTTGTGGCTGGTGGAAGAAAATAATTTAATTAAAAAGGATTTAAATAGATGATGTTGGACTAGTGGTGACACTTAATAGATCGTCGTATATCATAGATTATGTCCTCCATCGATCAGTCTGGTATATCGCAGACTTTCACGTTTATTATCGCGACGACTGATATCATGATTAGGCGTAGACCACGATGATCTATGTACAAGGTGATAGACCATCACTTGGATGTAGTTAAAAAATGATTAAATAAATTATAAATAAATGTGATGTGTATTTCTACACATGTTAAGGAGTGTAAACAAGTCACATAATCATATTAGAGTTTAGATAAATTAGGGAGGGTGAATTAAGAAGTGTGTGGATGGGTAGTGGTTGAATGCTCAATATTGTAAGAGTAATGTTTCTCAAAGCACAAGTATGTATTGAGGATGATAAATGTTTTACCACTATCAATTGGACACACTCTTTTGATTTAGGGGTGGTGATGAAAGAAATATGTAGAATGTGTAGGCATCAAATACAATACATATCATATATACACACGTATGCTTGGTTTAAACATCACTCTTACGATATTGAGCATTCAACCACTACCCATGCACACACTTCTTAATTAACCCTCCCTAATTTGTCTAAGCTCTAATATGATTATGTGACTTGTTTACACTCCTTCACATGTGTAGAAATCCACACCACATTTATTTATAATTTATTTAATCATTTTTTAACTACATCCAAGTGATGGTCTATCACCTTGTACATAGATCATCGTGGTCTACGCTTAATCATGATATCAGTCGATGCGATAATAAACGTGTAAGTCTACGATAGAGTCTACTGATCGATGGATGACATAGTTCATGATCTATGATGGTCTATTAAGTGTCATCACCAGTCCAAGATCATCTATTTAAATCATTTTTAATGTAATTGTTTTCTTCCACCGGCCCCAAAACATGTGATTATCCATTTAAATCATATTATATTTAATTATTTTCTTCCACCAGCCCCAAAACATGTTACTATTATCTATTTAATTTTTTAATTTAATTATTTATTTTTTAACTACCTCCACGTGATGGTCTATAGATGTGTACATAGATCATGGTAGTCTATGCATAATTAGGATATCAGTCGAAGCACTAATAAAGGTGTAAGTCTATGGTAAACTATACAAATCGATGGCTGACATAGGTCATGATCTATGACAGTCTATTTAGTGTCACCACCAGTCCAATAGAGAAAAATTACTTTTCCAACAGTAAAAAACGATTACTTTTGTAAGTCATCAGTGTGAACACTTTGTTTTTACTTCATAGATAAGGTGTACATCCCTCCTTATTTTATTTCATCAACTTTATTTTATTTTTAAAAATTCTACAATGTCGCAAGCATCTCAATCATACAATTCTAAAAATACTCTAATTTGTCATTGTGGGTAATTTGTCATTGTGGGAATGCGGTTGTCTTGAGGACGTCACGCACGGATTCAAATCCAAGTCACAAATTTTATAATTGTGCAATTACAAAGGTGAAGTGTGCGTATTTTTTTAAAAAAGTTAAGTTAATGATTATGTAATTATTTTTTTTCCTAGGATAATGGCACATGCCAGTTTTTCAAATGGCTTGATGAGCTATCACCTCCATACAGTCCATCAACGTTTATTTCGGGACTCGAGACATCAAATTTTCAAGGCTTGACAAAATTTAATCTACTACAAAGGCTCCAACAATGCAAAGAAAATAAAGATTTTCTCATGACTTTGTTCAAAGAAGACGAAGAACAGAGGGAACACTTTAAACTATTTCTACATGACACCCAAATAGAGAGGGATCAACTAAAACAAAAATTGATTTTGGCCAAAGAAAGAGAGAATGTCCTAAAAATGATGTTATGTGCTATAATGCTAGTATTCGTTCTTTGGATAAGTGTAACATGGATGTAGTGATATTGAATAAATAATAATAGTTCTACTTTTGTATAGTGTTAAATACTATTTTTGATAGAACCATAGTCGATTAAACAACACGTCAACTTAAATTCGACCAGCTGGGTAATGATAGACTATGCATACCGTATATGGAATATTAAGTATGCATTCTATGATATCAAGCATACAATATACCAACTATGACCACACCCTGCAAATTCAAATTACATGCCACAAATTAGTTTGATAGAAACAGATTCAGCTCAAAATCATAACAAGTTTCATAAAATAAAAGAATAATTGTTATATCCTACCACCAGATCCTTCAAACTTCATATTTGTGAAATAAAAAAAATTGTCATATCCTAACAACTCATCATTTAACAATAAATTAAACATCTTAGCATTTAAATGTCTCTTTCCCTAATTTCCTCATCAACACAAGTGTTACTGTTGATTTCATCAACAATGTCCATGACCACATCTGTTTGGACAGCTTCAACTTTTTTTTTCTCAATAATTGCAGCTGCTTCTTCATTTTTACCTTCTTCTCCTTCTTTTTCACCATGTGCATCAGCTGCTACTTCTTCAGTTTCCTTTTCTTCCACACCTTCTTTTCTTACTTCACCTGCAGCAGTTGTTTCTTCCTCAGCTTCAGTATTTGTTTCTTCCTCAGCTTCTTCTTTTCATTCACCTGTTGCTTCTTGCTCAACTTCTTCTTTGTCAGCTTCTTCTTCAACAGTTTTTCCTTTTTCTGCGCCTTTTTGTTCATCTGATGCCGCTTCTTCTTCTTCTGTTGTTGCTGCTGCTACTTTTCTACCTTCTTCTTAGCTTTTATCTTCTTCACCATCCTTATTTTCTTCTTCTTTTTCCTCTTCTGCCACAACATCGGTCAACTCATCCATTTTGCTCTTTTTTTCTCCCTTTTCATTCTTCTTCGATTCATGCACATGCACTATTTCATAATATTACAAAGTGTTACTGATATTTAAAGCTGAATATTCATTGACAACATCAATTAATGAATAAAGTTACCTCGCTCATGTTGTCGCTCATCATTTTTCTTTTTCTTCATTCTTTTCTCTTTGATATAGGCAGCAATATCCAACACCGCTTCCTCGAGCGCAACCACACGCTTATGAAGATCCTCGGGGGATGAGGTTCCCGCTGCATCTTTGGAGGTGCTTGGAGAATCATTATCACCAACGTGTATTCCAACGGGGTTACCACCCAATTCCCCATCATTATCACTGTCCTCATTTGAAGTGAGAACAGTCACCCTTTCTAACTCTTTCTTCAAGCCATCGAGGACGTTATTCTTCACCTCGTTCGTATATGGCTCAAACGTAATCATGCAATCCATCTTCATCTCATGAACAGTAGGGATGATGTACGGATGCACATTCTACCAAATATCAATTAACAATTACATAACATTCGATAAAACGGTACTATTATTGCATTATAGAAAATAAGTTCATACCTTGGTAACTTTTCCTTTATACTTGAATGGGTCGCCTTCGATTATCATGTCGTTTTTTGAAGTGTTCCATCTGAGGATGCGGGCGATGGGTATGGGCTCATCCATTGATTTTCCAGCAAATTCTCCAAGATGAGGAAAGGCCTCATAGATCTAAATTTGTAAGCAGTACAGCAGTGAAAAAATAACTATGAGTCTATGACATAGTATAAATAAAATGATAATCTACGATAAACTCACTAAAAGGTTTATGGTAGATACCATGAATGCCCAGGGAAATCCGAATAGAGCATAGGATGCCTTTTGCTTCTCATCAAATACTTCCTTCTGCTTCTTCAGGTCACTTTTGTTCTTCAGATAGTCCATGGTCAGTTGAAATGTCTCTTTCCCCATGGATACTTCTCGAAGAAACTCAAAGAGTCGACCATTTGAATCAATTTTGTGTCGACAACCTTCGTCGAATCTTTTGCAAGCAACATGGTGTGGAAGAACCACAGTAGACAACACTTGAACTTCTGGTCCTCGTTCTGCTTATTTCCTCTGATCAGGTGTAATAAGTTGGCCGTCTGATGTTTTTGTTTCTTGTCACCTTAAAACAAAAATTGTCCCCCTTTTCTAACACCTTCTTCATTTTTGATTCACTGTGTAACAGTCCCGACACCGGCGCATGCGAAATTGTCCGCTCTGGAGCCTCGGACCCTCACGGTTTTAAAACGCATCACATACATTGAAGGTATCCATGCACCTATAAGGCATACTTCGTTCCCCTTCACTACCGATGTGGGATTTGCCTAAGTGAATGCAGGTGTTACGTATCGCCGTCCCTACACTCACCCCCCATAGGGACTCAGCATCCTCGCTGAGGTTTGCCCCACCACTGGCACCGGCGCTGGCTCTGATACCATCTGTAACAGTCCCGACACCGGCGCATGCGAAATTGTCCGCTCTGGATCCTCGGCGCCTCACGGTTTTAAAACGCGTCACATACGTTGAAGGTATCTATGCACCTATAAGGAACACTTCGTTCCCCTTCACTACCAATGTGGGATTTGCCTAAGTGAATGCAGGCGTTACGTATTGCCGTCCCTACACTGTTGTTGGTGAGCTCCAGTTTGCTTCGGAGCTTTTCGAGTCAGTTTCTTATATTTTTTTATTGTACAGGAGTCATGTGTGGGCGGGGGTTCATCCCGACCCTAGTTATGTCATGTATATTCTAGAGGCTTTGTAGACATAAGGAAGGGTAAAGTCATGGGAGTTTATATAGTGATGTTATATTTGTATATGTGGTGGCCCCGACGGCCAAGTATTATATATATATATATATATATATATATATATATTTGTGCGTGTTGTGCTGATACAGGGAATTAGACCCTTCTATATGTAACGAAGTGCTGCCCAAATGTTTGGTGACATGTAAGTAAAAGTACAGGTATTTGAACGGGTTCTCCCGGTCCTTCTCGGCTTCGGGTGCTAGTCCGGACCGATGGGATTTTGGGGCGTGACAAAAGTGGTATCAGAGTGGTTCGTCCTAGTGAGTCTACAAAGCCGTGTCTACGTAGAGTCTTGTTTATCGGTGTGTTGTGCACCACACCTATAAACAGGAGGCTATGGACATTTAGGAATTGTTTCTTTTCTTCATGTCTTAGATCGTGCGATAGAGCTTATATTGTATATGAAGTCATAGTTGACCACTGAATCAGTTTGTTTCTCTTATTATAGTAATGATGTCGGTTACCAGAAGCAAGAATACCGGTAAGCAAGTAGATGTAGCTGCCGGAGAGGGGACTAGTAAGTCACCCACTATACCAGCTAATCAAAGTGAGGCTCCAGGCGAGCATGCATCAGAAACTTCCCCCAGTCCAGAATAAATAAGGGGGAGGAGAACTATATCACCAGAGCCACCTATTAATGTTGTTGATCAAGATCTTAGAAATGCATTTCAACTTTTGACTCGTATAGTTGCTGGGCAAATCCAAGGGCAAGCTATTCCTGTCGCGGGTTCTAGCGGTACTGAGAGGGCGGCTAGTCTTCGGACACAAGATTTTCTTAAGATGGATCCGCCTACTTTTACCGGATCCAATCTTAACGAAGATCCGCAGGACTTTATTGATCAAATCCAAAGGGCCCTAGAGGTGATGCATGTATCGAGCAGAGAGACAGTGGAGTTAGCCGCGTATAGATTCAAAGGCGAGGCTATATATTGGTATGAAGACTGGAAACGGTCAAGGGGCATTAATGCAGCCCCAGCTACTTGGAAGGAGTTCAAAGAGGCATTTATTGATCATTATCTTCCATATGAGACTCGTCAGGCCCGTGCGGATCAGTTCTTAAATCTTCGGCAGGGTAATACAAGTGTGAGGGAGTATAGTCTTCGATTTAATTCCTTGTCCAGATATGCTCCTAATGTTGTAGCTACTATGGATGACAGAGTTCATCGGTATGTGAATGGATTGGATCCGTATTTGGTTAGGGATTCTACTTTTACTGCACTGAATAAAGACATGGATATAGCTAGGATCCAAGCATTTGCACAGAAAATGGAAGATCAGAGGCAAAGAAAAAAAACACAGGAATTTGAAAGCGAATCTTCTAAGAGGTCCAGATCTACAGGGCAGTTTATGGCGCCACAGGGAGGTTTTAGACCTCAATTTTCTGCTAGACCACCTAGGCCATTATTTTTTTACTCTGCAGCTAGTGCTCCACCAATGCATTATGGGTTCAGAGGCAGTCAATTTGGGCAAAGAAGTGAGGGTCATAGTTCGCAATCTGTGGGTTATCATGGGCAAGGAAATATGAGCCAACCGAGACCTCCTCGAGAGCCATGCAATAAATGTGGAAGGCATCATATGGGCGTATGTTGAATGGGAACAAATGTTTGTTATTGGTGCGGTATGATGGGGCATATGATGAGAGAATGCCCACGAAGGGGCGTAGGTGGTGTAGCACGACCTTCGGGATCAGCTATTGCATCATCGTCACCGGTATCTTATTCTGGTAGAGGCGCACGACCCGTGGGTCACGCTAGAAATGAAACAAGAGTCGCCAGTTCCAGCGGGACTCAGAATCGCACTTATGCTTTAGCGGATCGACAAAATCTAGAGGCTTCCGTAGATGTGGTTACGGGGACATTGTCCATATTTTCATTTGATGTATATGCTCTAATTGATTCCGGTTCTACATTATCATATGTTACTCCTTTGGTTGCTGGAAAGTTCAAAAGAACCCCCGAATTGTTAGATAAGCCGTTGGAAGTGTCTACCCCGGTTGGGGAATCTATTATTGCTAGAAGAGTTTATAAAGATTGTGTAGTAAATGTGTGTGGTCGAGACACGATGGCCAACCTCGTGGAACTAGAAATGGTAAATTTTGATATTATAATGGGTATGGATTGGTTGGCGTCTTGTTATGCCAAAATTGACTGTTGTACAAAAAAGATGTATTTACATTTTCCTAATGAAGCAGTTATTGAATGGCAAGGTAAGATTGGCACACCAAGAGGTAGATTTATTTCTTATTTCAAAGCAAGAAAAATGATTTCCAAGGGATACCTATATCATTTAGTTAGAGTAAGGGATACAGAAGCGGAGCCACCAACTCTTCACGTTGTTCCGGTGGTAAATGAATTTCCTGATGTATTTCCTGAAGATCTTCCAGGTTTGCCTCCTGAACGAGAAGTAGAGTTTGGTATTGATGTAATACCAGGCACCCAACCAATCTCCATTCCTCCATATAGAATGGCCCAAGCAGAATTGCGAGAATTGAAAGAGCAATTGAAAGATTTGCTAGAGAAGGGATTCATAAGGCCTAGTATGTCCCCCTGGGGAGCACGAGTGTTATTTGTGCGCAAAAAGGATGACTCGCTGAGGATGTGTATTGATTATTGGCAATTGAATAAGGTGACTATTAAGAATAAATATCCTCTCCCAAGAATTGATGATTTATTTGATCAGTTACAGGGCGCCAAGTGCTTTTCTAAGATTGATTTGAGGTTAGGTTACCACCAAGTGAGGGTCAAAAAAAAAGATATACCCAAAACAGCTTTTCGAACAAGGTATGGTCATTATGAGTTTTTAGTTATGTCATTTGGGCTAACAAATGCACCTGCAGCTTTTATGGATTTGATGAATAGGGTGTTTAAGCCATTCCTGGATGTAATTGTGATAGTTTTTATAGATGATATTCTAGTTTATTCTAGATCAGAAGAGGACCATGCCAATCACTTACGACAGACATTGCAGACTCTTCGTGATTGTAAGCTTTATGCAAAGTTCTCTAAATGTGAGTTTTGGTTAAAGTCGGTGGCATTTTTGGTTCATATTGTATCTAGTGAAGGGATAAAGGTTGATGCTCAAAAGATAGAAGCTGTGAAGAACTAGCCAAGGCCCACAACGCCGACAGAGATTCATAGTTTTCTCGGGTTGGCCGGTTATTATAGGAGGTTTGTTAAAGACTTTTCTTCCATTTCAGCACCCTTAACCAAGCTAACGCATAAAGCATCCAAGTTCCAATGGAATGACGCGTGTGAGGAGAGTTTCCAAGAATTGAAGAATAAGTTGACTTTTACACCTGTGTTGGTACTTCCAGAAGGTACAAAAGGGTATACAGTGTATTGTGATGCTTCGATAATTGGTTTAGGATGTGTATTAATGCAGCATGGTAAGGTGATAGCATATGCCTCAAGGCAATTGAGGCCACATGAGAAAAATTACCCCACACACGATCTTGAGCTGGCAGCGGTTATCTTTGCTTTAAAAATATGGTGCCACTATTTATATGGGGTTCATGTTGATATATATACTGATCACAAGAGCTTACAATATATTTTCAGTCAGAAGGATCTAAATCTGAGGCAGCGAAGGTGGATGGAACTATTAAAAGATTATGATGTTGATATTTTGTATCATCCAGGGAAAATGAATATAGTAGCTGATGCGTTAAGTCGTAAGGCTATGATGACGCCTATAGAAAGGCAAGGGATGGTTAAAGATCTTCACCAGTTAGCTAGTTTGGGAGTTCTCCTTCTTGAAACTCCAGACAAAGAGCTTATCGTACATAATGCTGCGGAATCTTCATTAGTAGCTGAAGTGAAAGAGAAGCAATATGCAGATCCTATTTTATTACAGCTTAAGGAGAACGTTCAGAGTGGTGCAACCAAGGCATTTGAGCTTACGCGAGAAGGAGTGCTTCAGTGCCAAAACCGATTGTGTGTGCCGGATATAGACGGGCTAAGAAAGAAGATTATGACAGAGGCACATTTTTCAAGGTATTCCATTCATCCAGGATCAACCAAAATGTATCAAGATTTGAAAGATATGTATTGGTGGAATGACATGAAAAGGAACATCGCAGAATTTGTAACTGAATGTCAAAATTGCCAACGAGTTAAAGTGAAACATCAAAAGCCCAGAGGCTATATGCAATGCATAGATCTTCCAATTTGGAAGTGGGACATAATCAACATGGATTTTGTTACAGGTTTGCCTCGTACAACTCGAAAATTTAATTTTATATGGGTGGTTGTGGATAGGCTTACTAAATCCACACATTTCTTACCTGTTAAGACCACTTACACAGTTGAAGAATATTCGAAGCTGTATGTTAAGGAAATAGTCCAATTACATGGAGTGCCAACTTCTATTATATCGGATCGGGGAACTTAATTTACCGCAAACTTTTGGAAGTCTTTCCAACGGAGTTTGGGAACACAAGTGAATCTGAGTACAGCTTTTCACCCTCAGACGGATGGACAAGCAGAGCGCACCATTCAAACACTTGAAGATATGCTACGAGCATGTGTTATAGATTTTAAAGGCAGCTGGGATGATCATTTACCTCTTATTGAGTTTGCCTACAATAATAGCTATCATTCAAGTATCAAAATGGCACCATATGAAGCTTTATATGGGAGGAAGTGTAGATCACCAATAGGATGGTTCGAAGCGGGTGAAACTCTTATGTTCGGACCGAATCTTGTGTATCAAGCCATAGAAAAAGTCAAGGTGATTCAGCAACGGTTGAAAACAGCCCAAAGTCGACACAAGTCATATACAGATAGTAGAATAAGAGGGCTAGAGTTTTCGTTAGGCGATTGGGTATTTTTGAAGGTATCGCCAATGAAAGGGGTGATGAGATTTGGCAAGAAAGGAAAGTTGAGTCCACGATATATAGTCCCGTATAAGATTATTCGAAGATGTGGGCAAGTTGCTTATGAATTAGAGCTACCCTAGGAACTCTCATCAGTGCATTCAGTATTTCATGTATCGATGCTTCGAAAGTGCATCGGAGATCCGTCCCTTATTACTTCTACTGAAGATGTGCAAGTAACAGAAGATATTACCTATGAGGAGATGCCTATTGCTATATTAGATCATCAAGTTAAGAAGATGAGAAATAAAGAAGTAGCATCGGTGAAAGTACTTTGGAGAAATCAACAAAGGGAAGAGATTACATGAGAAGCGGAGGAAGCAATGAAATTGAAATACCCTTATTTGTTCAAAGATGAAAAAGAAGTGCAAGGAGTGGAACTTGGACACTAACAAGTAAGTTTTTACATATGCATAACATCTATATGATGACGTGAATATCAATTATGAATTCGAACTTGTTTCGGCTAAATAACTACATTCACAATCGAGGACGAATGTCCTTAAGGAGGGAAGGATGTAACACCCCGTACTTAATTACGTGAATTAGCCATTGTTATATGTGTTGGAGTATATGTATTGATCCTAAGTTAGGTATATATGAGTTTGAGTATGAGTACTGATTATTTTGAGATGGTTTCAAGTGTATAGTTTTATTATATGTGTATAGGAATCGACTTTATTTATACCGGAATTTGCCCGTCGATGGTTCCATATGAAGGTTATTGAATAAGCTTTCCAACGATATAAATATTTCCAAAAACGGATAAGTTTCGTATATAATCGAGCACGTTCGAAACTATAAAACGGTGGCCGGGATGTGAACAGTAAATTTGCAGGAAAATACTGAGGCCTGCCAGTTTTTGGGTCAACTTTGAACGATAATAACTCCCTCAATATAATGAACTGGGCGAGCTACCACCTATCAAAAGAAATATCTTTGAGTCTTCTTTCTAATAAAATTGGTTTCATCCAAATCCAACATCTGAGTAAGGAGTTATACTCGTTTTACTTCAGCCTCTCAAAACAGATTTTTGTGAACAGTAAATTTGCAGGAAAATACTGAGGCCTGCCAGTTTTTGGGTCAACTTTGAACGATCATAAATCCCTCAATATAATGAACTGAGAGAGATACCACCTATCTAAAGAAATATATTTGAGTCTACTTTCCAATGCAATTGGTTTCATCCAAATCCAACATCTGAGTAAGGAGTTATACTCGTTTTACTTCAGTCTCTCGAAACAGATTTTTAGGGTCAACTTCAAACGATCATAACTCCTTGTACAGGACGAACTGGGTGGCCTAATTTATATGAAATGAAATACTTTTGAATTATCTTTCCAATGATACCAATTTCACCCAAATCTGATATCGGAGCAAAGAGTTATGGTCTATCTACTTCAGCTTGTCAAAACAGTCCACGGGAGGACATATTTGACATTATTTAAATTTTAAAGGCACTTTGGTCATTTCCTATGATATTATGGATGGGAATATGTGTATATATACATGTATATGAGTTCAAAAACTCATATTCATCATCAATCATAGGAAAGAACAAACCCTATCCTAATTTCAACTCTAATTATCTTGTGATTCAACCGTGGAAAGTCCAAATTGATTCTGTAGTTGTGTTCATTGTCTCAAGGGCTTCGAGAAGCACCCCTTATTTGTGCCAATAGGACTTCAAAACCAAAAGGGACATTTTATGGTAAGGATGTAAATTATGTTGGTGTTATTTATATGGATATGTATATACATATATATATGCATGTGAGCATAAGAAGTATGTTATTTGATTGTTCTTGAAAGATGATTGGGAAATGATGTTGGATTATTCTTGTGCATGGTTGGATTATGTTGAATTGTGAAGGGATTTGGTATTGATGATGTGGTATTGAAATGATGATTATATATATATATATATATATATATATATATATATATATATATATATATACATATATACATACACATAAACCTATTGTTCAAGTTGGTTTTTGGAATGTTTTGCAAATATTGGTTGTATGGAATTATGGAAGAGAATTGTGGTGTTGGATTGCTAATACTAGATGCCAAACATTTCATTGTAGATAAGTGATTTGTAAAGGCGGGAAGTTGTGTTGAATTGGTATCCGAATCTACAACGAGGTATGTAAAGCATACTCTAACGATGTTCTTTGGCATGAAAACACCAATGTTCTATCAAGTAAGATTCCGAGGTTGTCCAAAAACATGTATTGTTCTACATTACCAACGAAGTTGTTTCCATCCTATAAAGTGTCAAAATGTTTCATTGATACACCAAAAGGCTCCTATTTCATTGTTGATGTACCAATGAGTCTTTATTACATCGTTATTGTATAGAAGGTCTATTACTTGATTCCTATTGATGTATCATTGTTCCAAAGGTACTATATTGTCATGAACACTAATGTAATAATCTCAAAAGCTTTTGAACTAAGTTATTGGAAGGACCTCTTATGTGTGTTACTTGATATACGTGTGGGTGGTATCCCAGGGGCATAAGCCTAGCATGGGTCGATCCCTATTTATGTGTTTATGGGTGGTATCCCAGGGGCATAAGCCTAGCATGGGTCAATTCCAGTTGATATGTACTGGAGGCAGCCTAATGGTCACAGTACGATGCAGTATTAATTATTGTTAGGTGGTTGGAGGTTCGGGGGGAGGAGGTAATGGCGAATGATAATTGTAAAGAATGAAATGAACGAATGTATACCGTTCCACAAATGTGTTTGTATTCAAGAACCCAATTCAGATTAATATTAATGTACATGATCCTAAAAGTGTTTATGAAGTGTGGTTCACTTCTATTATGATTTATTCACATGTGTATGATTTTCTTGATCCCTCATATCACATATGATTATTTACAGCTTTACATACTCAGTACATATTTCGTACTGACGTCCCTCACGGGGGACCTGCATTTCATGCTGTAGGCACAGGTACTTCAGCTCATTCACAGCATAGATAGGAGCCAGGTCATACAGCTGTTGTTGGTGAGCTCCAGTTTTCTTCGAAGCTTTCCGAGTCGGTTTCTTATATTTTGTTATTGTACAGGAGTCATGTGTGGGCGGGGGTTCGTCCCAACCCTAGTTATGTCATGTATATTCTAGAGGCTTTGTAGACATAAGGAAGGGTAAAGTCATGGGATTTTATATAGTGATGTTATATTTGTATATGTGGTGGCCCCGACGACCAATTATTATATATATATATATATATATATATATTTGTGCGTGTTGTGCTGATACAGGGAATTAGACCCTTCTATATGTAACGAAGTGCTGCCCAAATTTTTGGTGACAGGTAAGTGAAAGTACAGCTATTTGAACGGGTTCTCCCGGGCCTTCTCAACTTCAGGTGCCAGTCCAGCCCAATGGGATTTTGGGGCGTGACACACTGGGGTATGATGAGCAGTTCAGCCCCGTGATCAAACAAAACTCTTTCAATCCAAAACAGGCAGGCTTGTTGTTAACGCAGAACCACATCTCATGATGCATCTTATCGTTCTTAACGCGTCACAACAGCAAATAATGGACCAACTGCTCATTGAACTTGAGATGTTATGACAAGTTTCTCAGGTGTCGAAAATAGGACCGCTTGAATCTTTTCTTCAATTCTTGGTCGACAAGAATTTGCTTAAATTCTCAATAAGCAGCCATTCTTGATCTGACCGATATCTTTGCCGGGAAAGATCCGACCTCGTCAATTATCGTTCGAAGGTCATATCGCTCCACGAAAATGCACCTGGAAAGATATGGCACAGACAACGAATCATTATCCCCATCATCACTATTACTCCCACTTCCCTTGCACTCTTCACTGTCACCACTGACACTCCTCTTGGCAATATCTTCACTAGAATCAACGCAGTCGCTTATCTCTTTTAACTCCGAATCTGATTCGGACACCGACTCTTTATTTTTCTTTATTTTTGACACTTTTTCAACTACCGCAGCTCTTCTTTTTCTACTACTACCAGCGGTATCGTCTTTCTGTTTAAGAACCAATCCTCCCAGACCTCTGTGTTCACTCGTTCGAATATTAGATCTGTTTATCTTATTTACCACATACACAAAAAAATCATATATCAAATCAAATCGATTGATTAAAAAACTGACATCTGGTTTAAATTTCAAAAATCTATAATATTTGATTTGATTTTGATGTGCTAAAAAAAAAAATCTATAAATTATTTATATAAATGTTAAAATTATTTAAATAAATGATATTAGTTTTTCATAAATAATATAAGTATTTTATACATTTTAATCATTGATTGAATTTTAATGTACTTATTTCACATGCACTACAACACTTTTAGAATTCATTTTTTAAAGTTTTTTCTCAAGCCCAATACTCTAAGTTTAATTATCTATATGTAGTCTGGTGTATTTTTTGTTTTTAGATTGTTTCTTTCTTCTTTTTTTTTTGCTAAGACATGCATCCATTTTCAAAAATTGATCATTCTATTTAAATTGTACATTGTTTTTGTGTGATGTTAGACAAGTGAACTAGAGTAACATCTACTATTTTTCAAATTAAAAATATTTAACCTTTGGAATAGTGCTAAAAAATAAGAATATTCATATATATTCATTTTGTGGTAGTAGAGAAAATTTTATTAAATCCTAATTAATGTATTTGACATAGCTGTTTCATGTCTTTGTAATTTTTTAATTCTCCATTCATCATTAGCTAGTTATAAACAAAAAATCGAACCAAATAGAAAATAACCAAAACAATGATTTTTGCTTTATTTGGTTTGATTTTAAAAATTAAAAAATTGATTAAATTAGTTTGATTTTTATTTTAATCTTAAACCGATCCAAAGGAACCATGAACACCAATTTTTTAAGGAAAACTGTCAAAAATACATCTTCATTTATTAATTTGGTTTGTCTCCAGTTATGTTATAGGACCAAATACATCCCCTATTATGAAACTTAACAAAAATACCTTTCCATCATGACAATTTAAAATTCACATGACCTAACATTTGTGTGATGTGGATGTCACGCGGCATACGACCTCAGTGTCAAATTTTTATTTGTTTGTATTCTTTTTTCATTTTCTTCTTTTTCGTTTTCTTTTTCGTTTTCTTCTTTTTCTTTTCTCTTTCTCTGTCTCAAAATTATTTGTGTCATATCCCCCTCTTTCCCACACCAGCTAAGGTTCTTCATATCCACATATATCCCCTATTGCACATGTCAGTATTGATTATCCATGTGTTCTTGTTACATCCTTACATTCGCTTATTAATTAATTTTGTGTTTATATCATAAGACTATATACACCTCTCTCGTTATGAAACTTAACAAAAATATTTATTTTTTAAACAATTTTCCATCATAACAAGTTAAAATCCACATGACTTGACATTTGATGAAGTAAATGCCATGTAATATACCATCTCAGTATTAGATTTTTATTCTTTAATATTTATTTTTTCTTTTCTTTTCTTTTCTTTTCCCTTTTCCTTTTCTTTTTCCTTTCTTGTTCTTCAATTTCTTCTTCTTTTTTCTTTTTTTTCTTTTTCTTTTCCCTTTTCTCTTTTTCTTTCTCACTCTACATCTAAGGATGTTCAAGGTTTGTGTAAAAACTAACCCAAATTAAAAAAAAAAAAATAGAATTAAGCTAATAAAACTAAATCTTATTTGATTTGATTTTACATATTTGAAAATCAATAATATTTGACTTGTTTTGATTTTGTCAAAAGAAATCAAAGAAATAACCGAACCGAACTCAAAAATTATATATATATTTTTTATAATTATTTATATATCATAAATTGTTTATTAATAATAATTTTTAATATCTTATATATGTTTTCATCAAAATTTATTTAACTTAAATATGTTGTATTAGATATACGTCATGTTAATGATTTATATGGTAATCTTAGAATTTTTTCGTTCTTTTGAATGAATTGTTGTCTTTTTTTTTTCTTTTGAATGAATCATTTCTTTTATTTCGTATTTGGTTAATAATCAAACAATTGAATCAAAACGAACCTAAATCGATAACAATCAAATCAATAAATATATATTATATTTGGTATGATTTGGTTTTAATAATTTAAAACTTAGCATATTGATTTGGTTTTGATTTTGACCAATAATCAGCCTAAACCAACTCATGAATACCCCTCTCTACTACCCCCACAGTACCAACCCCACCTCAAAATTGTTGATGTAAGATCTCCCTTTTTTCCACCGGCTAGGGTTTCTTTATATTCACATATGTCCTTTATTTCACACTTCACTATTGATTATCCTTGTGTTCTTGCAAAAATACCTCTTACTTTCGTTTATTAATTAAGTTTGTCTCTAATTAGATAGGCTCAATACATTCAACTTAGTATGAAACTTTACAAAAATTACTGATTTATTAAACATTTTTTCACTATGACAATTTAAAATCCACATGACCTAACATTGAATGAGGCAGATGCCGCGTGGCATACCATCTCAGTGGCAGATTTTTATTCCTTAATATTCATTTTTCTTCTATTTCTTTTTTCCTTTCCTTTTCCTTTTCTTCTATTTCTTTTTTTTTTTCCTTTTCCTTTTCTTCTTTTTCTTTTTCTTTCCCCTTTTCCCTTTTTCTTTTTCACTCTACCCGACTACCATCACTCAATCTAAACGCCACTTCAAAATTATCGGTGTCAGATCTCTCTCTTTCCAACTAATTAGGGTTTATTAATATCCACGTATGTCCTAGATTTCACTCTCATTATTGATTATCTTTGTGTTCTTACAAAATACCCTTCATTTCTTGTATTAATTAAGTTTGTTTTTGTTATATCACAGGGTCAAATACATCTCTCTCATTATGAAACTTAATTAAAATATTCCTTTTCTAAATACTTTTTCATAATGACAATTTAAAATTCACATAGCCTGACATTTAGGTGAGGTGTATGTCACGTGGCATAATAATTGTTCTCTTTTTCCTTTTTTCCTTTTTCCTTTTCCTTTTTTCCTTTTTTTCTTTTTCTTTTTCTTTTCCCTTGTAGATAATGGAACTCCCCCCTCCCCCCTCATTCCTCAATGTGTATCTTTTGACGTGAATCCGGTATAGCTAAGCTTCCATACGGATATCAAAGACTGGATAAAACTAAAATGTATCATCAAATAGTTTGTGTTCAAGTCAGTGGTATGTGCTCGCCTTCGCTGGGAAGTACTTTATCTCTAATATAAAACTTTTTGATGCAAATTCAAAATAATCCAACCCAATATGTGTACTGAATGCCGACAAGGTGAAAATAAAATTTTAAAAAATTATCAAAGGTCTTTGGTTTGAAGCCTCAGGTACGAAGTCACATTTGTTAGAAAACGTTTTATTTTTCAGTGTCAATATGAGACTTCGCAACATAAGTTCAAAATAATTAAACAATATGAGTATGGAACACCAAGTGATAAATGAAAAGAAGAAGAAAAAAAAAAGTACTCGACTTGTTTTATAGATAGACTTGGAATGAGAAGATATACGATAAGATAAACATAATTTGAAGCCCAATCAAAAAGGCTAGCCCAGTAAAATTGGAATTTATTAAATAAAAATCCATTTACATTGCACTTAGTTAATTTAATCAAATTATATTTCAACAATATTTATTGGATTTGGACTAATACTCTTGACTTTAAGACAAAAACAAAATTTCTGATAGATTTAAAAATATTTTATCTAAGTGCCTACAATATGTTAATCAGGGTTTAGACCACAATTATCAATACAGTTTGGACTTGACCTTTACAATCAAATAAAATAATCATTGATTGAATTTTTAATATAGTTTTATTAATTGATAAAGGGAAGAAGTTCTTTATGAAATTGCTAAATGGGGCTCATTCTTGATAAGTCTATTGGGCTAAATGCTAAAAAGTTACATGGGCCGAGATTTAAAATGAGGAAAAGCCCAAGTAACTCAATGCTAACCGTTTTTAATGTCGTTATTTAACTAATATTTATTTTACTATTATTATTGTAAGTTTTTTAATTAAAAACAACCGACCATAGTCAAATCGTTGATTTTTATTTTATTTAATTTGGTCCATTGTAAAAAATTTAAAATTGATTAAAATAATTTGATTTTAGTTTTGATCAAAATTCGATATGGTCAAAATATCCTTCAGTTTCGTTTATTAATTAAGTTTATCTTTAGTTATATTATAGGGTCAAATACACCTCTCTCATATTGAAATTTAGCAACAATACTTATTTTTAAATACTTTCTCAACATGATATTATAAAATCCATACAATATGATATTTGATTAAGGTGAATGTCACATGATTATCACCTTAATGATAGATTTTTATTTCTTAATATTCTCTTTTCCTTTTTGTTTTTCTTCTTTCTCTTTCCCCTTTCTCTTCTTTTTCTTTTTCCTTTTCTTTTTCTCACTCTACCACCCCACAATCCCAACCGTACCCCACCTCAAAATTATTAGTGTCAGATTTTCCTCTTCAACAACGATAAAGTTTCTTCATATTTGCATGTCCATGATTTTACACTGCATTATTGATTATTTTTATATTCTTGTAAAAGTATTTCTCACTTTCATTTATTAATATCATATTGTCTCTAGCTATATTATATGGTAAAATACATCTCTCTCATTATGAAGCTTAACATAATTATTTGTTTTAATACTTTTTTCATCATAACACTTTAAAATAACATACCATAATATTTGAGTGAGATGTATGCTGGATTTCTATTTCTTAATATTTCTTTTCTTCTTTTTCTTTTTCTTTTTCCTTTATTTCTTAGTGTTTTTATTATGGGGCAAAATACACGTCTCTTTTCTAAAGCTTAACAAAAATATTTGTTTTGAGTATTTTTTCACCCTGACAATTTAAAATACAACAATCTACTATTTGAGTGAGATGATCAGTGCTGAATTTTTATTCCTCAGTATTTCTTTATCTTTTTCTTTTTCCTTTTCTCTTTCTTTCTCTCTTCCTCACTCTACCACCCCACAGCCCCGACCCCACCTCAAAATTATTGGTGTCAGATCTCCCACTTCATCTACAGCTAGAGTTTCTTCGTATTCAAATGTCCTCGACTTCAAACTCTATTATTAATTATTTTTATGTTCTTGGAAAAGTACTCCCCACTTCCGTTTATTAATATGACATTGTCTCTAGCAATATTATAGGGTAAAACACGCCTCTCTCATTGTGAAGCTTAACAAAAATATTCGTTTTTAATATTCTTTTCACCACGATAATTTGTAATAACATACCCTGACATTTGAGCAAGATGTATGCTGGATTTTTATTTCTTAATATTTCTTTTCTTCTTCTTCTTTTTCTTTTCCCTTTATTCCTTAGTATATGGTAAAATAGACCCCTCTCATTCTGAAGCTTAGTAAAAATATTTATTTTTAATATTTATTCACCATGATAATTTAAAATAACATAATCTGACATTTGAGTGAGATGAGTGTCAAATTTTTATTCTTTAGTATTCCTTTTTCTTTTTGCTTTTCTTCTTTTTCTTTTCCCTTTATTCCTTAGTATTCCTATTACAGGGTTAAATACATGTCCCTCATTACAAAGCTTAACAAAAATATTTATTTTTAATATTTTTTCAGCATGACAATTTAAAATAATATAATCTGACATTTGAATGAGATGAACGTCTTTCTATTCTTTAATATTCCTTTTTCTTTTTGCTTTTCTTCTTTTTCTTTTTCTTTTTCTTTTCCCTTTATTCCTTAATATTTCCTATTATAGGGTAAAATACACATCTCTCATTATAAAGATTAATAAAAATATTTATTATTAATATTTTTTTTTCATCATGATAATTTAAAATAACATAATCTGACATTTGAGTGAGATGAGTGTCGAATTTCTATTCTTTAGTAGTCCTTTTTCTTTTTACTTTTCTTCTTTTTCTTTTTCTTTTTCTTTTTCCTTTATTCCTTAGTATTCCTATTATAGGGTAAAATACATGTCTCTCGTTATAAAACTTAACAAAAATATTTTTTTTTAATATTTTTTCACCATGACAATTTAAAGTAACATAATCTGACATTTGAATGAAATGAGTGTCGAATCTCTACTCTTTAGTAGTCCATTTTTTTTTTGCCTTTCTTCTTTTTCTTTTCCCTTTATTCTTTAGTATTCCTATTATAGGGTAAAATACATATCTCTCGTTATAAAGCTTAACAAAAATATTTATTTTTAATATTTTTTCACCATGACAATTTAAAAAACATAATCTGACATTTGAGTGAGATGAGTGTCAAATTTCTATTCTTTAATATTGCTTTTTCTTTTTGCTTTTCTTCTTTTTCTTTTCCCTTTATTTCTTTATATTCCTATTATAGGGTAAAATACACATCTCTCATTATAAATCTTAATAAAAATATTTATTTTTAATATTTTTTCACCATGGCAATTTAAAATAACATAACTTGACATTTGAGCAAGATGATAAGGTAAATACACCTCTGCTTAGTAAAAATATTTATTTTTAACAGTTTTTCACCATGACAATTTATTCCTTAGTGTTCCTTTTTTCCTTTTCTTTTTTCTTTTCCTATCTCTTTTTCTTCGTTGTATCCTTTTCTCCTTCTCACTCTACCATCCCTCAATCCTAACCCTACCTCAAAATTGTTGATGTCATATCTCCCTCTTTTCCGTATTTACTATACTTGACTTCTTGGAATTTCATACTTCACCTTGACTTGCTTCAAATAGTAGCTTTATTAATGAAATTTTAAAAAATAAAAATATAGTGTCTGAAATTTAAACTTGAAACCTCAAGGCAAATTGTGAACTTTCTGTTCACTTCAATAATACTTCTTTTTACTAAAGTCTATTTATAGTGTTTCTACAATGGAGAAACATTGAAGGCATGAATCATTTCTTTCTATATTTTATCCATTTATTTGAAGAATAATTTGTTAAAATATATTTATTTCAAAACAGTATTTATAAGGCACTCCAATTTTATTTGCTATCTATTTATCATAGCTATATCTATAATATATTAAAAGTGTGAAAACCTTAGAAAAGTAAATCGAGATTTTTGTCCTTCATTAAAATGACCCGCAATAGATAAAACTATAATTTGCTATTTTCTTTGAATTATTATTTAATTTATTAAGCCAATATAATTTAATTTTCCTTCCATATTAATATAATAATATGTTTTTCATATATATTTGATTCCTTATAGAATTTGTGTCAAAATTTCTTTCCTTTTTAGTTTCCTACTACAGTTTGGATGGAAATTTAGATGTAAAAATTCAATTAGAGTCATGGCTTAAATTCAATTAGACTTTGTATCTCCCCGGTCTGATGCCAAAGTAGATACATGGTCGTGAATTCTTCACAGAACAATTAATTTATTCTACCCTGAAAATAATAATCCGTGGTTACATTAATTTTGTTATACACAAGCTTGAAAAGTTAACATATCTAAGGTAAGAACTAAAGAAGGTAATTAGCAGATATTAAAGATAGAAAGAGGCTGATCTTTCATGTGTCACATTCTAGAGAGGATAAACCATGATAGAAAGTTTGAAACATTAAATTATAGACTTTGATAATGTTATGGTAAATTTTCTCTCCTCGATTGTTAAATTATTTTATTTTGATGTATTTTATTTTTTGTTCTTGATGTATGTATTTAATTTAGACAATTTTTTACTTTCTTTGTTAAATTGTGTATTTCATATGTTCGTATTGATTAGTTTTGAAGATAGTCAGGTTGTTAATAGTATTAATCTGTGGAACAATAATATTTTTTGTTCAAATAGTTTATATATCAATTATGGTGAAAATTGTTAAAGTAAGTAAAGCTATAGTTTATTTTTTGTTATTGAATTTTTATTTCATTTTCCTTTCAATTTGAGCATTCAATTATTATGTTTTTTTATATATATTTTAATGTAATTCGGATATGTAATTGCGTTTATATTTAAGAAAATACATTATTTTCATCCTTAACTACAAGTGAAATTGTTGAAACATACCTCAACCTAAAAGACAACTTATTAACTACAAGTGAAATTATTTCATTTGTTCCCCCAAATGAAAGGCTGTGGTGTGCACGCGAATTATTACACAGATGGGCCCCACGTTTGACTAAGTTGACTCCTCACTTTCCGAAATTACTTTACCAATTATATACACTTTATCAAACCACTTTCCCAAATCAGTTTACCATTGAAAAGTTTCTTTCTTAACTTTTCACTTACCCAATACAAAAGATTTTACCAAAATCAGTATTAGTTTGGCAAAATCGTAGTCGATTCACAGTGTTCATTTGCACTCAAGTTGATCCTAAATCACATTTTTTCGTTTTCGAATCAAAGAGAGATTTGAAGAAGAATAAAGAGAAGGAGAAATAGCCGTTGATTTTGAGTAGAATCAAGCTACTTCCATGGAGGATGAAGAAGAATAGGGTTTAATTTTGGTAATGAAGGAGAAATAGCCGTTGATTTATTATTTAATTTCGTTGTAGACACATGTCACATTTTTATTGGTTAGGGAGACATAAAAATAAAATTCATGCGCCTTCCGTGTGTTGAATATACCACGTATGCATTTAAAGTTGTCAAAAATACTATCCCTTTTAAGTTGGCAGTGCATTTTCTCTTCATAGTTGTTGTAGTCACAGTGATAGACCCAATGCTTGGGGTGTACCTACTCTTCGCATATCTCAAACAAGAAATCATCTGGATTTTTAGGGAAAAGGGGATACATAAGGAGAAGTGAATGTTCATCCCGCCCATTTGTGGATGATTTTCGGGGGGGGGGGGGGGGAGGGGGGGGAATAGAGCACAGTCGATGCCTAGGTAGAAATGATAATCACTACAACCGTATGATGCAGAGTCGGAGAGAGATTCCCCACAAGCGTTACAATCAGAATCAGTTCTTATGTGCTTTATGAGCAATATTAGTCCTCTGATTGGACCAAAAAGAACTACTTGGGATGATTTATGTGAAGTTGGTGTTCTCCTGATCATATATCATGACTTGGGTGTTCCGATAACTTGAGACCACTGGGTAATTGGGAGCAAGTATCACGAAGAAAGTAGGTGCATTGTTGACAACTATAATAGTACTCATCACCAATAAGCTCAATACAATCATTGCAAACTAACTCATCCGAGTTTTCTTTCTTTTTTTTTTTTTGGACGAGAGATGTAATAAATGCTCACTGGCCATTTTGCTCAAGAAATCAGCTAGTGAGTTTCACAGCTGCATTAGCTACCCGCAGCTGGACCATGTTGAAGTTGGACTAAGGTTCGATGTTTTCTTCAGTTAGTCCTGAAAGACATACTGAAACTGTTTGGGGCAAACATCGCAGCAGAGTTTTATGATTCGACATTCTTCAGGAAGGAAAAACAGATAGAGGATGTGATCGTCCTGGACGGTTGCACGTGCTTTTTGCGCTTAAAACTTTACATTCATTGTGGAACCAGAATTTACAATCGTTTCACTGGCAAGAGCTATTCTTGATACCACAATATTGCAACTATGGTTTCTCTTAATCTCATAATTTAGGTCATGTTCTATACAGTTTACAGGTCCCTTTTTTTGTTCTTGGGCTTCGACATCTGGCGTAAAACAATAATTTGTGCACTTTACCATAACCTATTTGAGTCTCAGCCGTGGCATCTTTATACCACAAACAAGGCAAACTACTCGGTTTGGGGCGGACGTGCAAGAGGATGAAGATGCCCTATGCAAAAGTTTCAATGGAGGTTTTGAGAAGGGTGTGTGGTGGGAAAGATTTAAGGCTATTCGCAAAAACTAAAAAAAAATGAGGTCAATTCATTAGAAAACTTAAATAGGCATAATACATAAACATGCCCTTTAACTTGGTATCAACATGTATAAAGTTGAATAAGTAGACACAAACATCCTCACTGGTATCGACATGGCTATCTCACACAAATTACCACGTAGTTTAAGTACCTACTTGTGCACATGCCCATAGTTTGGAGGGCATTAATGCTAGTTCAAGCCAAGTTAATGGACACATTTCTGTATTACGCCCTTTAAGATATTACACACATTTTTAATTTAAGACCACAAGATTGAGAAATCTCTCTTTATTTTCTATAACTCTGTGCCAGTCAAACCCTGACACTTAAATCGCTGATGTGTGACATTATCTAACAACGGAAAACTACACAATCTAAGTACTAATATGACTACAAGATAATCTCAACTTCTAGGTAATATCTTGTTGTATTTTTTTCTTCCATTGGAACTTTTCCAGCCAAGTGCTTTGGAATGGATGACAAGACAGAAGAATATCTACTGAATAAACTTGATGGAGCGCTCGAGCAAGCGCAGGGAAGTGAAGATTGTCTATCAAAGATCCTCGTTGATATCCAAACGCATTTTAAAAACGTAAATAATTTGCTCCGAGAGGCTAAAAATGGTGATCATTCGGATGCTGGTGAATCGAGCCGTAGGGGAATCCTATACTATCTCCTCAATGCTCTTGCAAAGTGGCAAATGTTACTGGAAAGGAAGCGCGTTTATTCCCCTGAGGGAATCCGTTCGCTTTTGCACTTAATAGAGAATTGAAAAAAATGGAAAGTAGACTTAAAAGGCGAAAAATCAAGGATTGGTGGTGGTGGAAGTTCAGAGAGTACAAGTGATGATGGACAGAGCAAATCTCATGACAGGTGGAGCGACCGGACAGTAGGTATTAATGAAAAGGAGAATTTCATGGAGAGATTCCCCCGAGGATGTTGTTGACTACGACAGAGAAGAGGTAGTCCGGAGGATGCTCAAGTGTCTTGGTGTTGAAGACGAAGAGATGGACTTTACAGGCAAACATCGAGGTCTTCCAGGGTTCTTATAAGCTGCAGCTCTGATCGCCAAACATAAACAAGAATTCGCCATTTTATTTTTGCAACTTTCACTGAGTCTGTGATTAATTATCCTTGTGTTGCACTGTTGTAAGTGATTAATTATCCTTGTGTTGCACTGGTGTAACTTGTTATTCTACTTCCAGTTGTTTTCATTTGATAAACACATTGTTTCTGCTTAACTATTCTATTACAAATGTTATACTCCTTAGTTACGTGATCTTTTTCACTGAGATCAGTCAAAATTAATCTTTTCGTTTCAATTTGTTTGTCTTATTTTTTTTTTGGCATAATACAGGAATAAATATGACCCTAAATTTGACACCAAATTATAACTTTGACCTTAAACTTTGAGAGTGCACAAATAGGACCTTTAACTATTCAAAACTGAACAAATATGACCTCCGATTTTGCAACCTTCATGCGTGAGTTTCACTTGCACCTACATGGATATGTAATCCAATCATACGGTGTCACGTCATTAAAAGGGCTGACTGGAAGAACTTTTGATCTGGACTTAAAACGACGTCGTTTTGCTTCTATAAGTTAAAACGACGTCGTTTTGCTTCTATAAGTTAAAACGATGTCGTTTTGCTTCTATAAGTTAAAACAATGTCGTTTTGCTTATTATTATTATTATTACTAATATTTTAATAAAATTTTCATCTTAATAACGTTTTATTAATAACGTTAATTTAAAATACTACTACTGCCCTTAATAACGTTTTCTTAATAACGTTAATATAATAACGTTTTAATAACGTTAATTTAATAATATTTTAATAACGTTAATTTAATAACTTTAATTTAATAACGTTTTATTAAAACTATAATTTTTTTTTTATTATTAGTATAGTTTCATCTTTGAGCTGAAAATAATGAAAAAATGATAGTGAAAAGTCATTTAAATATATAAAAAGGAATTAGTAAGGGCATAATAGTCATTTTACCCTTTTTGTTACCGTTGGAACGCTCAAATTTTTAGTCCGACGCGCTTAGTTTTGTGTGTACAACACGCATTTTGCTACATAGTATCGGAGGTCATATTTGTGCAGTTTTGAATAGTTAAAGGTCATATTTGTGCACTATCAAAGTTATAATTTGGTGTCAAGTTTAGCATCATATTATGCCTTTTCTTTTTAGTCCAGTCTCAAAAAGAATGTCTCTTTCCTTTTTTATTTTTTGTAACTCTTTAATTTCAACTTTCCACATAACATATTTAAGATCACAAGATTAAAAATATTTTGGTACACTCCACGTATCTTTAGTTTAAGGTCATAGATTCAAAGTCGTTTTACTTTCTTAAAACTTCATAGCAAGTCAAAACCAGACTCATAAATTGAAACCAGAGGGAGCAGTAGACAATAAATAAAGTACAAAACTCAGGAGATATTTGTAGGATCATTTTCTTAACTAGCGTAAAGCTTCCAAGATGTCAAATCCAGGTTCCCACATACTCTTTTATTATTGAGATCCATATGTAGAGAGAGAGTCAAGAATATAACAAAAGATCTAACTTTTCAAAAGACGTAATACATAAACACGTTCTCTAACTTTGCTTCAACTGGCATTTATGCGCTTTAATTTTGGGTGTGCACGCATAAACACTTAAACCTGTATAAAGTTGAATTAGTAGACACAAATTTCGGTCAGGTCACATGCATGAAAAAAAGCACGCTCCTTCGTTGATATCGACCCAATCAGAGGCTGCCAACTAATTTACACGTAGATTTGAGATTTTTTTTTTTTTTTTTTTAAATTAAGATAAAAGTAAAGGGTAAGAATTGTGGAGCACAATGTCCCGATTGCTAGCATAATTCTCTGATTGTGGAGCACACATGTAATTTGAGCTTATCAGCTTTATACAAGTTTAGCTCTTGCACGCGTAATTTGGGGTGTATCTCACGTGAATTGCCATGTATGATATGTTGTCTATGGGTTAAACTTTATAAAGTTTAAATGTCAATTTGTGTACAACCAAAGTGAGAGGGCGTAGATACTAGCTGAAGGCAAGTTAAAGGCAAAGTTTATGTATTATGCTAAAACTTTTTGTAATATGTGAGGAACATTATTTCTCTGATTATGTATTATGTATATATGTTGATGTGGATACGTTTTTAGAGCTTGGTAAATTTCTCTGATTGCTGCTACCTTATTCCCTAAAACTGTTCATTTCTCTCCTTCTTCTTCGTCGACAATGGCAACTGCAATCCCCCATGTTTCCTCTGATATAACCCACTCCACTGAAATACAACGCGATGAGGAAGAACAAGAAAATTCCGCATACCGACAGCCTAAGAACGAGCCCGTACATCTCCACCGAGCAAATTCCTTACCCCAAAAGCCTAAGAACGAGCCCGTACATCTCCACCGAGCAAATTCCGCACCCCCACAGCCTAAGAACGAGCCCGTCCCTCACATTGGAAACGAAGAAAACATAACTGACCATGAAGTGAAAGCAAAGAAACTGTATAAATTGATGGACGATGATCTTCAATTCATCGAAGAGGCCTGTAAGAATCTCGAAAGCTACAAGGCTGAGGTCGAGAGACAACAGAAGCGTGCGAAGGACAGCCTTAAATCACAAGGCATTTCCAAGGTCGAGAAGGTTGTTATGAGGTTGAAAACGGAGATCCCCTCAAAGGTGAAAGTTAGGTACTCGGTGCCAGCTGATAGAGATGAAAAGAAGAAAGAGAATCTCCCCAACCACAAGAAGAACGAGCATCTAGCTGGAGTTCATTCTTTCTATAAGAAGGATCTGTTTAAGAACAATGCGATATTCAAAGAATTCCAGGAAACTTTCCATCTCCTCGATCTTCAAAACAAACAATGCCTGCTTTGTTTTGCTCTGTTCCCGCAGGATGCAACAATCAAGAAGCGGCTCCTGATGTACTGGTGGATCGGTGAGGGATTCATTCGATCTAATGAAAATGCGGAGTCTGATGCGGAGAAGGTCTTGAAGGAACTCATCTCGAAAAACATCATCCAGCCAGTTTACGACAAGTGTCCTTTTAAGAAAAAAGCTCATAGCTACAAGCTGCAACCTTTGGCTCATACTGCAGTAACCATGCTAGCTGAAGGGGAAAAGTTCATTGATTTCGATGAACAAGGAAACCCCGTGCGAGAGCATTCTAGTTCTCTAAGATCTTGTCTGGTTTCTCGGAAAGACAACAAGTTGGAGAATGAGGCGGAGTCGTCCCATGGTAAGAATTATAATTCCAATTCGCGAACAACCTCAACCTCGTCCTCAACATCAGGCAAGTCTAAACCCATGGCTCATGTGGTGTTCAATTTGAATGATGCCTTTCTACAGCTTAAGCGCGAATGGTTTACCGAGATGAAGCATGTGAACATTCTTTACTTGGGAAGATGGGAGAGCACAAGCGAGAAGCATATTGAGGTGGAGGAACCTACAGATTTAGAAGGCCTGGCTAACTTAAAGTACGTAAAATTCCTGAGCTTGCAAGGAATTTCAGGGATAACAGGGATCCCCGAGTCGATTTCAAAGCTGTGGAACCTTAGTGTCCTGGATCTCAGAGCTTGCCACAGTCTTGAGGTGATCCCACAGGGCATTGGTTCACTTCATAATTTGACACACTTGGACTTATTGGAGTGTTACTTGCTCAGTGGCATGCCAAAAGGTCTCAGGGAACTAACAAATCTTGTAGTGCTCAAGGGATTTGAAGTTCAAGATTCAGCAGAAAAATCACACTCATGCACTCTGGAGGATTTGCTGGCCATGAAAAAGTTACGTAAATTAAGTATTCATACGGAAATTGAGGATTTTCCAAGATATAGTGACTTGGACGTGCTGGCGAAATTCAAACAACTCCGCATCCTTACTATAGAATGGGGAGGAAATTTGTTTCGGAATCCAGACTCCGGTACTGTGTCCACCGTTCCAAAACCTGGCATGCGGGGAATCACAAGAACAATGACTCGTACTTTTACCCGGAGAAAGGTGGATGAGGATGTCTCACCGCCAAGTGGTATTCCGTTAAAATTGGAGAAGTTGGACCTTAAATGTTATCCTAGGTGAAGTTCTTCGACTTGGCTAAAACCTGAGAATTTGAAGGAGCTAAATAGACTGTACATCAGAGGAGGGGAACTTCGCGATTTGGGTCAATTCGAGTTTGAAAAGGTTCCAACACCTTGGAATAACGTGAAAACACTGCGTCTCAAGTACTTGACAGAAATGGAGATGGACTGGACGGAATTTCGAGAATTGTTCCCTGAGGTGAAATATCTGGAGAAAGTGAAATGTCCAAAGCTCACTATGTTCCCATGCAATGCCCATGGAGTTTGGAAGGACAAGAAGATTACATTTTAATGTTGTAATAACGCATGTCTATGTTGCTTGTGGTTATTTTACCATTTCATATATATTTACTTTTTGAAATGAATAATGCATTCTTGTAATGGTTGAATTTGACAACAAAAGGAGAACTTCCCTTCTTCAATCCATTTTGATCTGTCAAAATTTAACTCAAACCGTCAATTTGTTACCCTAGATGGAAAAATTTTGATTTGTTAGCTTCTACACCTGATTAGTTCGAGCCCAACATATACACTTGTCCAGAAAAGGATGAAATAGCAGACAGTAGAACCATAAAAGTTAGGATCATCTTTTGTTTATTCAGTATTTATATTAGGGCCGACTAATTTTGATTCGGACCAAATAACGCCTACTAAAAAGAAAAGAATATTTGCGTTTTGCCTTCTTTTAGAAAATGTATTATCAGATATAAAACAAGTAGAGGAATGGGCAAAATAAATAAATAACAATTAATTTTCCATTAATAGATGCCTTTTAAATAAACCAAAAAAAAAAAAAAACTCTATAGAATTTGTTTGGTTCCTATCAATTGAAGTCACTGGCTATTTCCTAGATTTAGATGTGATAATAGGGGAAAACATAAAAAGAAAAATTCTATAAGGGAAAAGGCTCAAATGCGCGATCGAACAATTAGAAATGACTCATATATGTCATCCGTTAATAAATGTTTGACAAGTTTATGCCATTGTTGTTACAAAAAGGGATGATCGATAAGAGGGTCTATTGAGTTTCTTCTGGATGAGCCTGTTTTGTAATGACGATCTCATAGATGAGCCAATTTTTTAATGGATAACATAAATGGGTCATTTCTAATATAGTTCGACGACATATTTGAGTCTTCATACATCCATTGCCAACTACCACATAAAAGTAATAATGTGTTCGTCCTTAATCAGAGGTTTCATTTTCGAGTCTGGGACATTTGACATGGAATCTACTTTAATAAAAAGTGTTTTATCTTCGTACCACAAACTTGAATTTATAGCATCTTTGGAGCAAGTAAAGGTGAAGCCATGCATTTTCTACCAAGCAACTTGTTATTCTGTTCTTAAACCACCCAAAGATCATTTGTAGAAAAAGTAAAGAGAGAGTGAATTGTGGTCAATTGGAAGAAGATATGGGATGCATGGGACATTCGTGTTGTGATTCTCTTCAGCCTTACTCTCCAAATAATCCTCATCTTTTTCGCGCCCCTCAGAAAGCGTGTTTCAACTTACTACCTAACACTGCCCCTCTGGTGCAGCTACTTGCTCGTAGAATGGGCCGCTAATTTTGCAGTCGGACACATCTCCGACAGCAACAAAGGGAATGGCAATAAGTCTGCTGGCGAGAACAAAGTTGAAGATGTTCTTGTATTTTGGGCAGCTTTTCTGTTAGTATATCTGGGGGGCCCAAACTATGCAAAGCTGATGGATGAATGCTCTTCGAAGATAGCAGCCAACCTACCGACAAACATAGAGATGATCCACGAGTACCATGGCGATTTGGAGGCGGAAAAGTCCGTTAAAAGAAAAAAGCTATCGGATGTTGAGATAGTGGAAGAAGCTCACTACTTCTTTGAGAAATTCAAAGGACTAATTGTTGATCTGATAGTTGTGGTTCTTATCGGAGTTGGAGCAAGCGTTAGTCAGAAGGTTATTTTCAAACTGTCTGGTTAGCGGAAAGAGCAAACTTTTGGACGAGACATGAATGGAACTTTTGTTGTTCAGACTGTATTGAATTCTTATATATAAAGGAGAAATATCAAAACTCATCTTAATGTATCCCGATATGAGGATTAGCGATTGGTTTTGGAAGGAAACAAAATCTTTTACAAGAAAAGATGTGCAAGAACACTAGAAAAGAAAGCCTATCTGAAGTTAACTAGAACAAACCAGCAAGTTCTAAATAATTTAGAGATCATAGTCAAAACACACTTGAAGTATCACTTTTTTGGAGTTCCATACCTGACTATCACCAACTATTCATCAAAACATACTCGAAACTTACTAGACCAAGTGCTTGAATACAATCGCCAAAAGGCGCTTGACAACTTAATTTGCCCATACCACATGGCAGCTGATTCATTAATTTCAAGGTATGCTTTGATAATTAGTTCGTGATAATTTAGGTAGGAAACTCGCAAAAAAGTGATACTTTCTCTTGATATCACTTCCAGCATCAACTTTCTCCACAGATCAGTATCACAGAATGTAACTTGGGCATCCTCTAATGAGCATCTTTCCTGGCAGTGCCCAGTCAGATGCAGCAACAATTTCCCTTAAGTTATCGCAGGAAGAGATTTGAAGGATCTCAAGTTTTTTTTGAATGAAAAGTAGAGAAATTAACACTTTCAAGCTTCGGGCAATCTCCAACAATCAAGGTCTGCAATGATTCCGCTATATATGCAATGCTCTCCAAATTTGGTAGTGCCCACAAACATAACCTGTGCAATTTTGGCAACGAAGGTTGCGGTTGCTCATCTTCAAACAAAGTCCTGAACTTGTCGTAGAATTTGATTTGAAGAATCTGTAGGTTGTCCAGGCAATAAGATGAAGAACAATTTGCGAGTTCCGGACAATGTTCCAGATACAAACATTTGAGAAATCTTAATCCATGGCCTTGCAGGTTGCCACTACATATGTTCTTCAAACAAACGGCATGAGAAACCCTCAAAATCTCCAACATATGCTCAACTCCAGTGGTAACCTCAACAATCTCCTTTGAATTCCCCTGATTATCGGCCACTTTCTCCCCACTAAGAATGCTCTCCATTGCACTGCATCCCTCTATCCAGCAGAATTTCATCTTTCTTGTGCTTTCGGCACCCAAACTAGATAAATTTTGGATGAATAGGTTATCAATCAAGAAAAGGAATTCAGCTTGAGCTGCTAAACCCTCACTGAAACCACGGATCTCCAGAGATCGCTGTAGCTTCCTGCACTGACACTCTCCCCCCTCCTCCTTACACTGACAAAGTTTTTTCGTTCGGAAGAATGTATCTCTATAAAACAGTTCGTTTTGATAGAAATACTTACCTCAAATATCATTCTCTTCCTCAATGGGATGAACTAGGAAATGGAAACTTTTGCCAATAGTTGGATTGTTCTTCAAGAGTTGAAGAACTTGAAAGCTATCCACAAATATGTCAGGCATATGACTGTTGGAAACTTCTTCGAGTGTCCAGCTGGAGATCCTCCAGGGACAATGAAGAAGCTCTTTGGGGTGGCATGTTCCATTTTCATCTTCATTTTCTCCATCTTTCATCTTTGGTATCTCAAGGCGATTCAAACAAGTCAACTTTGAGATACCATAAGGAAGTTTCTCAATTGACCCCTTCAAAACTTCAGATATCTCCAGATCCTTGAAATCTTTTACCCCTTCAAGACTTCAGATATCTCCAGATCCTTGAAATCTTTTATGTTTGAGCAATCTCTGAGGAGAAGGCTACGAAGATTGTGGAAATTCTCAAAGGATGGCAAGTCTACAATGGGAGATCCAGAAAGATCCAGAACTTGAAGTGTTGTGACTCCTTCAAGATTCGGAAGGTGCTGACAACCTCTAAGAGAAAGATGCTTAAGCTTTTTGAGGTTTGATAAGGATGGGAAATGTGTTACCATATTCTTCAAGAAATCCACATCAACTTCTCCTTGGCACTTGAGACCAGAAAGATTTAGCTCCTCTAGGTTTGTTAGGGAATCAAGTGATGGAAATATTTTCAGGTTAGTGCACTTCTGTAGAAAAGGATGACGGAGGTCATTTAAGTGTGACAAGGATGGCAGATAATGTTTGTCTCAGAGAGGTCCAGTTTTTGAAGGCAGTGCATGTTTTCAAACGAGTTATCCGCCAATTTAGTTAGAGCCTTACAACATGATAGATCAAGCACCAGCAAATTTTTAATGAGCTTAAGTCTCCCAATCTCACCAAGGAGCGGTAGCACGAAAAAAACAGCTCTCTAAGATTACTAAGATTGGAGATGGATGGCACACTAATGAGGTTTGTAGCTGAAAGGTCAAGAAATTGAAGGCGGTCGGGGTTTTTAAGGTGTGGAAAGTCTTTGAACTTGGAGCACCCCCTCAAAGAAAGACAACCTATGTTGCAGATATCTAAAGGAAGCTTCTCGATTTGAGTTTGTGAAACATTTGTTTCTTCGAGGGAACCAAGTTTTCCTAGGGATTGATCGTGAAATTCAACAAAATTTGTGGCACCTGATAGGTCAAGAATTCTCAGGCTGCTTACTGAACTAATCATGTGTAACCTACTTAGTGATTTACAATCACGTAACAAGAGATAAGTGAGCTTCCCCAAGCCATTGATCAAAGGAAACCATTTTATTTTGGTCTTTGAAAGATTGAGCATTTGAAGCTCCTTATTTATTGCAAAATTCTTGTCAAAGAACTTCCCTAGAGAGGTAGAACCAGAAAGATCGAGAACCTGAAGTTTTGTCATGCTTTTTATACTTCTTATTTCCTTTAGGCTGGAACAGTCTCTCAGAATGAGCCTAACTAGTTCAGTGAGTTGATAAAGGGATGAGGGCAGTGAAGCAACTTGAAGAGATGACAAATTGAGACTTCGAATCTGAGGCATATATTCAAAAAGATTGTCGGGGATTGTTAACGAAGGGCTAGGACCAGATATTTCAAGAACAGATAGTTTCTGGAATGAAGTTTTGTCAGAAACAGTTGATCTCAGATCCAAGAGATTCTCAATGCCCCCTAAAAAATTACAACCTCTAAGCACAAGAAGCCTAAGATTCTGCATGTCCAAGGATAATGGCTCGGGTTTGGACGTTGGGTTGAAGATAGCAAGCGCTTCTATTTCCCTCATGGATTGAAAGAGATCAAATGGGACTTCCAGATTGAGGAAGTTCCTATCAATCAACAATGTTGATGATTTTTTCCTTTTTTCAGCCTTACCAAGTGTTCTTACTACCCCATCTGCACGTGCGATTCGTCCAAGATCACCTTCAAAAACATTAGCCAGACCTAGACGGACTGTCTCCTCTATTCTACAACAACAACAAGAACTCAAATCTAACATTTTCACATTTTTCCTTACATATCCTGCCTGTTGATTTTCAATGAAGCCATGATGAGCAAGCGCCATAATAGCACGGTGTCCCTTCTCATAAGCATTCTCAAAACAATCAAAAGGACCGAGAAAGCCTTCCAGTATCCAGTAAGTGATCAACTCACGGTAATGTGCACTTCCACGTTTAAAAGGGAATTTATTTTCATAGCAACAGAAGTCCATTAAGATGTTTTCCAGCAGCAACTTAGATTGTAACCCTGTATCATTATGTCTAGAGTAAGTACTTCGTAATGAAAACATATCAGTTGATAGTCTAAATAGAAGAATGTTACTGTCACGATCCGAACCGGGGCCCTGACCGTGACGAGCATTCCAAACCATGAAGGCCCGAAACACCCCTATTTGTCTGATAATCATGCACATAACTCATATGATAAAAGAAATGCGGAAGATAAATAATATTACGGAAACATGGTCAAGAATCATATGAAATCAATAACGGGGAATAATGTCCCACAATCTCAACACAACATCTCTATAACGTCTGCGAAATCTCTACTGCATAACTGAAACAAATATCTATCTGAAAACTGGGACAAGGCCCCCAGTAGACCCAAAACTAATAAATGATAAGTGAAACTACCAGATATCAGGCCTTCCGAAATATAGAAGGCTCACCAAGTGACTCTGCAAATCTGTCTGAGGAATCTATTGATTTTCTGGACCCCTAGACTGTGCCTCCGAACCTGGGAGGGAAGGGGGTCAATACAAAAGTACTGGCACGCAGAGATATCAAAACAAAACATAATATTTTTACAAAATACAGTTGAGAGCCATTACAAAGCAATTTCATATCAAATCATTTGAAAACACATGGGCGTAATGTAATTGTTTTCAACAACAATGTAATGCAGCTGAGCTAGGTAGAATACCCTACATATCATATTTACACCAACAATCAAACCTCGGTTGCCGCCGAGATTAGAGTATAAGTGAGGGGAAGACACACAAGATCACACAGCAGGGTGTCTCGACCCAATGGTAGTGCACAAGATCACAAAGCAGCGCTCCTAACCATAGTCCCAACTTGGGAATGACATAAAGTCAAGTACGCAAGATCACAAAGCTGGGTACCAAATTCCAATGTCTGCAAACACGATTTCCAGCGATGAGCCCTTACACTCAAACGCCTTCTTCGGGCATCCACCCATCTCATGTAAAATCAATGCATTCAAATTTCATTTGATTCAATCACATATCATATTCTGTAGGGTATCATCATACCCGACTTGCAAGCCATTAATATCACATCATTCTTTCATGCAACCATTATATTCATCATATTTCAACATAACAACCCTCTCATTGCAAGTCAAAACCATGACCATTTTCAAAATATTTCATGTCATTCTTGTCAAGATAATTTCAAACATTTCACATCATATGAGAATTTAAAATGAGATCATATAAAGAGAGGAAGTTCATATAATTCATGCTCTCAAGTTAACATCTTTTCGGAATACATGCATATACATATATCATATATCAAACCACTTCGGGAATAGGCCTAAAGACCAAATCAATATCATAAAACGTTTAAAACGGGATTATACTCATAATTTCAAAACCCCCATTTTTAAAACATGAATTTTTAAGCCCATGATATTTTTGAGATAACCCCACGTACCTCTATATGCGAAGATGATAGGTGTTTCTTGAAGCCTGCGTTCTGGGGATTCTAAATATGCGATTAGTTTCAAAAACCCACGATTGAATCTTGAGTTGCTTGGTCTTTTATTTTGAAACCCTAAGGAGAGTTCTTGAGCAATTTTGATGAATGAAGGTGTATTTTGGGGTATTTGGGGACTGAATTTGGTGTTTATGGCTAAATAAGGGTGGGAAAAGGACCATTTTGCCCCAAAAACGGAGTGTTTAAGTCACTTGAGTAGTAATGTATGTGGCGCACACCTTATCGCATAATATAGGTTGTGCGGCGCACTCTTTATCGCACAAATTAGGTTGTGCGTCGCACACCTTATGGCATAAGTTAGGGTGTGCGTCGCACACCTTATGCTGCACGACACACTCCATTTTGCAAAGCCATAACTTCTTCCTCGGGTGTCAGATTTTTGCGAAATTGATACCGTTGGAAAGATAATTCGAAGGACATTCATTTGATATATAGTAGGTACTCTAATTCAATATATACAAAGAGTAATGACCAATTGAAGTTGACCCAAGTTTTAACGCTTACTAAAACTCAATCTATGAAAAAGCTTTCAACTCGTCCTTGAGTTAGGGGACCTCTATGATCTCAATTCATGCTCAAATAGGTTTCCATACTACATAATTTATTAACACACTAAACTTGCATTGGATTTATGACTTTTGGAACCTTTACGTGTAGGAAATGAGGATTTTCGTTCTCATCAGAAATGCGGGGTGTTACAGTTACATACCAGGAGTTCTATTGATCGTCTTTCCAATACGCTCACAACATGAAGAAAGTGACTCCTGGCCAGTGATTTGGTTCTTCTTATGCTCCACTTCAATAACTCGTCCCTTAGCAACTTGGTTTTCGACTTTGTCAAGTGCTGTGGTTACCAGAATTTCTGGTACAAGATTAGCCTTTAATTGTCTAATGCGACGAGATACCACGTTCATGCTCAGCTCATCCACTTTACCTGCGCTGTCTACAAATATCAAAAGAACCTTCTTGCTTTCGAGTATCTCCAATAACTTTTTCGTCCTAGTCTCTTTATCTTCCTTTGTGTTATTTTCAAGCCCCCATTCATCGGGAGGAGAAAAAGCAGACAACTTACAAGCTAGTCTTTCATCATCAATATATCTAACATCACCGTTTGGAAAGGATAGCTCCCACACTATTGTGAAATCAAAATATCCTTCTACAATAGCACAACCGCTTGACTTTGTTGCAATCCATGTTAAGCCCTCAATTTCGACGTCTTTCCAGTGAGAATGATCCTCCCATTACCTCCAGATTTTAACTCACCATACAACTCCTCCAATTTTGAGGCATTATCAGTACGGAAAGATGCTAGCGCCATGACTCTGCAGCAATAAACTTCTTGGTTTACAAAAATGAATAGTCACAGCCTGATAGCAAGTATGTGGTATTATTCAACACATACCCAGTATATTCCTACAAAGTGGGGTCTAGGATAGAGTGTACACAGTCCATACCATTACCTCAGATGAAGTAGAGAGGCTGCTTCCGATAGACCCCCTGCTCAGGATAGATAACAAATATAACAAAAAACATAAAGGCACACAACAAACAAGGGGTGACACACCACTAGATAATAAAGAAAACAAGACACCCGCAAAGTATTATTATAAGCTTGCTATACGAAATCAGAGACATCACCAAAAGGCTACAAGGCACTAAAGGCACCAATACAAACAGCACACCCCTTCCTACTTTTACGGTACTCCTACCTACGATCCCTCTACCCTAATCCGCGTCCTCCACACCTTCCTATCAAGGGTCATATCTTCCTTAAGCTGTAACTGCCCCATGTCCTGCCTAATCACCTCCCTTCAATATTTCTTCGGCCTACCTCTACCCCATCTAAAACTATCCGTAACCAGCCTCTCATACCTCCGAACTAGAGCATCCGCGTCGCTTCTCATCACATGCCCGAATTAACACAACCTCACTTCTCGCATCTTGTCCTCTACCGAAGCCACTCCCACCTTCTCCCGAATAATCTCATTTCTAACCTTATCTCTTCTGGTAACTGCATACTAATTTATGTGACTAGTATGCAGATCAAAACATTTGGAGTATCTTTAAGTGCCTCTTTTTGTAATTTTGTTTTGACCATATAAGAAAGATGGTGGCGTTGGAAGTGTGCGATAATGACTATCGATGGAGGTGGTTAGTGGTGGTGGCTGGCAATTGTTATGTGATAATAGGGTAATGGTAAATAGTAACACTCACATGAATCAACCTTAAGTGAACAACATCCTAATGCATTATTTTAAAGACTATTAGAGATCAGAATGGATTGAATAAGCTACATGACTGACTCAATCTCTAGTTGTTGAGTACCACAAGGAAGGTACTAGATCGACTTCTAGTTGTAGCGGATCTTACTTACATCAATTCTAGCGCTTTCTCTTGATTATATTTTTGAAAGATCTTTCCTAATTAATAATAAATGATGAAATGTTTCGCCGAAATATATTGTTTTTTCACGCAAAGATATGACACTTGGCTTCAACTCAACATAAAAAGCTAGCTGAGAAGATTTTCAAAGTCCATATAAAGTAAACCACCCGTCGTTGAGAATTTCTCAACCAATGTAGGACTCTAACACACGCTAACGCTTCAAAAATTAAACATCACATTGACATGAGATATATGAAAAATACATTACTAGCTAGATATAACAAATTAAAATACATATATAAACCAAATATAATACAAATTTTGATCAAATAAGAGAGAAGTAAGAGCTAACCTGAAATGCAGTAACAGCAAACAACTCAAGGTTTGATATATTTAAAGATTAAAAAAAAAGAAAACTCAAGGTTTGATATTGGTGAGTAGTGATTTAGCTACTAAAGTTATATACTAGTATCTCTTGAATGGTCTGCTCATTTTTCTATAAAGTAAACAATGTTATGTGAGAGAAACACAAATGGAAATTAAAAGCCAAAAAAACAAAAATGTAATGAGTGAGAAACACAAAATAGAAATTTCAAGCCAAAAATGTAATGAGTGAGAAACACACAATGACACGATAGAAATTAAAAGACAAAAATGTAATGAGTGAGAAACACACAATAGAAATTAAAAAGACACAAACTGTTCAGATAGTTGTGTCTGTTCAGATAAAACACACAATGTTTCGAATGAACAGACATGACTCTTCCAAAGGATACACCTTTTTGGATGAACCATTGCCACCTTTTGGAAGGGAAACTTTATCACTATATAAACCTGCATTTTTTTTCATAGGTTTGGTATGAAAAACGTTCTGAACATACAAACTCTTCTTGTCTTAAAAAACATTCCGTGTGAGGTACCGCTACAGTTGGTTTGTTTGGCCATTTTATCCTGGGAGGAAGATTCCACAACCTCGGGTACAGTGAGAGAAATTATTCCTTAAGGACACTCCGTGAAGTCGGGGGACTTGGCCTTCAAAATTTGTTTCATCTCATTTCTGAAAATTAACATACTTCTTGGATAGATTATTCATAATTTTGTGTTGAAGGTGTTAAAAAGCTTCATAAGTATCCTTGTCTTAGACTTGAACTTGTGTTGAAGTTATTATTGCTTATATATACAGATTCTTGTACCCGAAAACATTGAAAACAACAGTGAGAAACACAAAATGAAAATTAAAAGCAAAAAAAGAAAAATATGCCAACCAAATAAGCCCTTTAATGAATGTATTTTTTTCAATAAGGGTATATTTGTCATTTTTTCCATTGTTTTTTTTTTCGAGATTAGGGACTGGGGAAGCGAAAACGGGAGAAGGAATTAATAAGATGGAGAATCGAATCCTAACCAATAAGGTGAAAATTGTAGTCAGCTAATTGAGCTACTAAAATTCTTCAATTATCAAGACTTTGAAATTGTGTTTTAACTTTTCTTAAAATATGAGGGCATTTGCATTGTCACGTCCCAAAATAGTATTTAGGCATGACTAGCACCCGCTGTCACTATCCGTCGAGAGAACCACTCTTCCTTACACTTCACCAGTTAATAAGCACTATGATACAGTATGTGCAACTTCAACGCACCAATAAATAGCGAATAATAATTCAACAAAAAAAAATTCATAAGCAAACTTAAATTCAACAATCTTTTGAGAACCAATTCTTTAGCTCAAATCTCACACTAAGACCATGGAGCATCTAAAATAGAGTTACATGAGTTTAACTTTTGGGCATGCAAACCCAATGAAAAGAAATGTACTCTAAACAGCTAAAGTTGAAATGAAAACCTCCACGAACAATGTGAAGACTCGCCTTAGCAATAGAATCCTTACGAAGTAACCGTCACCCACTAGTTTCCCCTTGCGTGGTAGTACTTGCAGCCATGTAAGTAGGGGTGTCTAACGGGCCGGGCCGGTCCAACCCGGAACCGGCCCTCCCATTTTACCCGGGTTCCGGGCCGGTTTCGGGCAGGGTTTGGCGTTAACCGGGCCGGGCCGGGCCGGGCCGGGACAAATAGTAAAAAAATTAAAACCCACCCGAAACTGGCCCACTTAACCCAATCCGGTCAAACCCACCAAAACCCGGTCAAACCCGGTTAAAAACCGGTCAAACCCGTTTAAAAATTAAATAAAAAATCCAATATACACTATATACACTCCGATATACACTCCAATATACAACATATATTTTTTAAAAAATATATATAAAGTATAAACAATTACACATATATACGTACCATTCAATATATAATTATATATGACTATACGTACTACTTTAAATAAAACATATGCTATAATAGTATAATATATATATATACACTACAATATATATATACACTAATTTATAAAACATATACACATGTATACGTTAAATATATACTACTTTAGAAGATATATATACACATATATATGCACCATTCAATATATATGTATTACTTTAAATAAAATATATACTACAATACACATATATATACACAACAATATGTATATATATATAGTTACATACTAATTTATAAAACATATACACTTGTATACTTTAAAGATATACGTCTATAGAAGATATGTACACATATATACGCACCATTCAATATGTATGTACTACTTTTAAAAAAGTATATACTACAATATATATACTAATTTATAAAACATAAAGTAATGTATACATTAAATATACACGTCTATAGAAGATCTATTCACATATATACACTCTATTCTATGTATATGTAATACTTTAAATGAGATATACTACAATATATATACATTACAATATATATTTGTATAGTTATATACTAATTTATAAAATATATACACATGTATACGTTAAATATACACGTCTATAGAAGATCCATTCACATAAACACACTCTATTCTATGTATATGTAATACTTTAAATGAAATATACTATAATGTATATACATTACAATATATATTCATATAGTTATATACTAATTTATAAAACATATACACATGTATACATTAAATATACACTTCTATAGAAGATATATACACGTGTATACGCACCATTCAATGTATATATACTACTACTTATAAAATATACTACATTATATATACATTACAATATGTATAGATATACTTATATACTAATTTATAAAACATATACACATGTATACGTTAAATATACACTTCTATAGAAGATATATGCACAAATATACAAAACATATGCTACTTAATATAATAAATTAATAATATTTGGTAGTAAATTAATAATATATTAGAAGTAAGTTTTTAATTTAAAGTAGAAAACTAGAAATTGAATTTAAAATTTTAAATCGTTAAATAATAATAAAAAAAAAACAACGACTAAGGAGTGAATGAATTTGGGGAATTTTATTGATTGTAAAATGATCCAAAATTTATAATTTACATGAATGAAAAATCTATAAATTATGCATCATTTTTTCCAACTCATTCATGTTAATATTAATGGGAACTTGCATAGGATAGTCGAAGTCAACGGGGGCAAAACCATGCATTGGACTTGATTCTGCTGAGTTCTCCCGTGAAGTCATAATTTCTTCAAGTTTCAGCTCGTCGCTCGGCTCCGGTTCCATTCCTTGGTTTCTTCTTTCCGCTCTAATCCAATCTCTGAGGCAAAGTAAAACATTCATTGCGTTGCTTCCCAATGAGTGTCGGTTGTCTCCAAGCTGCTGTCGTCCCTGACTGAAGGCTCTCTCTGATGCAATGGTTGACATTGGAACATTCAAGATATCTCTAGCTAATCTTGAAAGTACAGGATATTGTGATTCATTATTCCTCCACCAATCCAGGGTGTTGATCCATTGTCTGCGATCCTCTGGTGCCGTCCGAAGATAATATTTCAGCTCTTCCCGATAAGTTGATGTGTAAGCTCTCTCATCAACACTGTTCCAACAATTTAAATGTTAAAACGAATCAGAAAAACCACTATGTGCTGGCCTTTTAGAAGATGATGGTTCCTCGCGAGGATGAGGAGCGACAGTTGGAGTGATATTTGTAGGTACGGCTGAATCAAATAAATCAGCATAGTGATTATATAATTTTTCTATATAATCCTTTGCATCAGCCGTAGCCGTCCACAAATCAGGCTGTACTTGTTCAGAATCATGGTTAGTATTTATTTCTAAGTTAGTATAAATAAGAGTACTAAAGTGACACATATGATTATATTTCATGCACGGATTTAGCATAGCACCAACCAAGTAAATAGGGGGAATCGAGAAAAAATATTTTTTAAATTTCATAAACATGGCGCCAACAGCTTCTTTATAACCTTCTTTATTTTTATATTGTTGGAGCAAACTAGAAATATCGGCTATATATGCCAAAATATTACAAACAGTAGGATAGTAAGCACCGAAAAATTCAATCGTAGCTACATAAAATTTTTCTAAAAACTTAACAAGATCATTAATTACAACCCAATCAGAATTATGTAGCATGCAATCAGCAGAACAACAAATGAACCACAATGTTGGTTAAAAGCTAGTGTAATAGGAATTCTATATTTATAACAAGTTTTTAAAAATTCATACGTAGAATTCCATCTAGTATCAACTTCCTCAGGCATCAAAATCGGTGTAAGTCCATTTTCTTGACATTTAACTTTAAATTCTTTAATTCTCGATCTACGATTATTTCCTTGAATAAAACCAACGGCAAGGCGAATTTTTTCAATATAAAGCTCAAAAAAGTCAAGACCATCTTTTACAATTAAATTATATATATGACATGCACACTTAATATGAAAAATTTCAGGCAAGGGCGGAGATAGCGTAGATTTTATTTTTGTTATAGCAGTCTTGTTGTTAGAAGCATTATCAAAAGCAATACATAAAATTTTATTTTCTATACCATAATATCCGGAAATTTTAACAATAGAATCAGCAATAAATTGTCCAGTATGTTTACGATCTTCATCATATAAAAAAGCAAGAATACGTTTTTGCATCACGAAATTACTATCCATCCAATGACAAGTAACGGTTAAACAATCATTTTTATTTACAACACGACCAAGATCAGAAGTTAGGGACAATCTACATTGAATATTTTTTAACAATGTTCATAAATAAAAACAATATTGTGAATAGAGTCTAAAAATATCAGACCGACAAGTAGTTCTAGGAATACCATTAAACATAGGATTATAAATTGCTTGTATATAACGAATAAAAATATCAGAAGAAGGAAAACTAAAAGGCAAACAACCCACAGCTATCATTTTAGCTATTTCTTCCCTGTCCCTCAATTTATTATACTTTTTCGCTACTTGATTGGTTGTTGAGTCCATTCTAGTTTGCGTTGACCCACCAACATCCCCACCATCTTTTGCAATATTTAACTCTCTTTTGTGATCTTCAGCTATATGTCTCATTAATGTACCCGTACCCCCTTGCTTACCTCCACTTCTATGCTTATATATTTGTTGACAAATATTGTACTGCACCTCAATATCTGATATACGTTCAAAAAATTGCCATGCAATACTAGTTCTTTTACGAGGTTTTGGGGCACTGGGAGGACGGGAAGGGAGATTAACTGATTCAGATCTAACGTTAGCATCTCCTACTGCGGGTGTTTCAACAATATTTTCATCATCTTCGTCTAAATTAACTGCATCTACTTCATTTTCTTCTTCCATACCGTAATTTTTCTGAGCTTCTACATAATCCATATCGTGAGCACCTACACCTATTTCTTCCTCAAAAGGTGTACCAAGCGGTACCGGAGGCGAAGGCACACGGGTATATCTATTACTTGAACTACCTCTACCGCTAGTAATTCGCTTTTTACTACCGCTACTGTTTCCGGGATAAAATTTTTTAACACCTTTAACAGCGAGGTTTTTTAATTTATCCATAATATAAATTAAATTAAACTAAAAATATTCAAAATACACAAATATAATAAAATTAACTATTAAACAATTAATACAATAAATAAAAATTAAACGTAAGAGATGGAACGACAATACCAAATTTTGGAAGTATCCGAAGATTACGACTTTAGAAACTTCCGCTCGTACTTTGTAAACGAAAAATTAAAAAATTAAAGTGAACACTTTAAGAAATTAAATATATTGAATATTTGAGAATTGAGAATTGAGATTTGAGAGAGTGAAAAATTGTGTGAAAAATGATTTGAAGTTGTAGGGTATTTATAGATTTTTTTTTTGAATTAAAAAATATTTTTTAAAGTTTTTTTTTTTTAAATGGGCCCAAACTAGCCCTTTGGACCCAAAAACGGCTATATAGCCGTTGGGCCAACGGCTAGTTTGGCCCAAAAACCAAAAATTTCTTTTTTTTTTCCCCCGGGTCGGGCCGGGCCGGGCCGGTTAACCGGCGGTCCTGGACCGGGCTTGGTTCGGGCCGAGTTAACCGGGCCCATTTTAACAAAAAACCGGCTCGGGACCCGGAACCCTAAAGCCCTAGGGCTTATCGGTCTGGGTCAAACCGGGCCGGGTTAACTAGTCGGGCCGGCCCGTTTGACACTCTTACTTGGAGTGAGCTATATATAAATATAACTCAGTAAGATATATCATCGACTCGCTACTTTAAGTATTCTTGAGACAAGTATTAGAAAATACAACAACACCAAGAAGATAAAGTATATGTGGCTGGCCTTGAAGACCGTCGATTTTGCCAAACACACGCTCGTCTCAACACATGGACTAGACATATAAAAATATATTTTAAAAACAAATTTGAAAAGCAAGCACCCAAAGCTTAAAGTCCCACTTAATTACCTCGCTAACAACAAGCTTTTTACAACCTTGTAACACGTAGAACACCAACCAAATAACCATCAATAGCCTCAATCTATAGAAAAATATTAATTATCGATATCATTATGTTATTTGCAACCAAGTCTTAATATTCCTAATTTTTAAGATTAGAGCTAAATCTTAATATCTTACACGTTAACGCATGAATTAATGACAAAAATTATCACTTTCCAACCTAACCTCTCAATTATAATCTTATATCAATTAATTACCTAACCACTTGATCTCGTTAGCCAATAGTATATAATACACTCTACTGTCCATCCAACACGCCACTAATACAGATAATGTGCATATTTGTAGTAAGTACTCTTTATCTTTCTTTCACGTGCATGAAGTTAACATGTTCAAAATCAATTAGTATCCAAACACAATCAGTATATCATCATACTGTTTTCTTTTTCTCTTCAATCAGTACCTAATCAATGGTCCATTCAATTCCTTTAATATCATTAGAACCAATCTTCTCAAATACTAATTGTGCACAGTTTCCACGTTAAAGAATCACTAACAAGACTCAGACCTTATAAATATTTTTTCACACTTAATTTTGTCACTTCCAAATTCAATTTTATTCATTATTAGCTCACCTAATCACAGACTCTCATCCATGTAATTATACCCCATAAAAATACAAAAAATAACAAATCTTATCTCAATCAACTCACTACCCCAACCCCTACCCCCACCCCACCACCCCTACTGGTACCACGTCACCACCTCCTCACTTTTTTGGATTCCTTTTAACCAAATACACTAACAACAAAATGGAAACAGACGGACCCACATCATCATCATAATCACATTCTCACATAGAAAAACCATACCGAAAAAAAAAAAAAAGAAAGAGAGATCATCCATCATCTTCTCCACAATTCTCACTGACCTTCACTCACAAGACACACTCACAGATCATATTCACACAAAACTACACAGCACACAGACGCACAAGATACTGACCAAAAAAAAAAAAAAAACAATATTCAAATTGACACACAATTCACAATTCTCCATATATATGGGATAGACACCATCATATATACGCAGACCCTCTCTCACCGGCCGAAAAAGACTCACACCCAGACACAATTTCCCTCACTCACCGATCCAGATACACTATACACACATGGGTTGAGAAAAAGAATAGAGGAGGTGGAGATCGAGATAGTCGAGAAAGGGATCCAAAAGGAGAGATTGAGCTGACTGGAGAGGGTAAGAGAGAGAGTAACAGAGAGAGAGAGGAGAAACGAAGAGCGAGAGATTGGGAGAGAGATGCGTCGAGAACAAACAAACAAAAAAAAAGGAGAAAAACGGAGGGATTTGAGAGAAAACGGGTAGATTCGACCGTTTTCCGGTGAGTTATTTTGCCGGAATCGGAATCAGAATCGTAATACCCCAGGGAAACAGTTCTGACGTGGCAGAAGACGCGTTTTGTTTGCCGTCGAGGTTGGAATCGGGTTTTCGGGCGCGGTTCTATCTCCGCGATATTAAAATTGACACTTGAGGTCCAATTCTTTGACTCCCTCTTTTCGTTTTATTTCTATTTAGTGCATTGGTGTTATGATTGTGCGTTATTGATTATAATTGCTTGATGTTGTTGATGTTATGATCAAGATGTTTGGTAATTCGACTTTGGTGGTTGGAGGAATGAATTTGATCATGCTTTAATGGTGATTATTCAAAAGAAAGTTGGGGTGGAATTGAAAATTGACGAAAAGGTTGGATTCGAATTAAGTTTGATTGATTGTTGATATGAAACGTGATTGAATTATGATATGCTGAAATGGATAGGCAATATAGGTTCGGTTAGACAAAATTTAGAAATGATATTTTGGTTGAATGTTGAATGTGCATGTAAATGTTTCTTTCTAGTTTATAGTATTTAATTCAAATGTATTCATTTAGTCGAAGAATGCCCCGAGACACATTGTATTTATTCACTGGGAAATAAAGGAGAGAGTTTTGTCTTTTTGTTTGATCACTTTAATTTTATTAATTAATACTAATAATATAGGATAAATTATTCATTAAAAACTTGGGTATTACAGCATTGAATTACACATTTTACACCATACAACCTAATCCGTTCATTTGACATTCTTAATTGGGTGATTAGATTTTTATATATTATTATCTTACTGCATCTAGCTAAGAATGTAATATAGTGATCAATGATGCACGAAGGTCTCATTTTTAAAAGTCAAGCAAAGATTTTATACGCCCTGCTAGCATAGACTGGTTTCATTCTCCCGCTCTAGCACAATCTTTTTTTCAATTTCTTCAAACCTTTCTGCAAAATGGCTCGTCCGCCTTTTGTATTTTCCCAAAATCTATACGGTAGGTTTATAGTTTATATTAATGAGTGAAAACGCAACAAGTCAACAAGTTTATAAAGAAAAGAACAACACTATGACAATATGACTCATCAAATGTTGTGACGAACACATTGATTCTCAGAAGGATTTCATAATGCGCTCAATCCTTCATGAATAACTCTTGCCATTGTTAAAGTTCAGGGCCTTGGACGCCCTTGAGGTGTATTGTATCAATTGTGGTCAACCTAGTATGTGACATAACCTTGCTATGATTCTAAAGTTTCCTTAATTAGCATCTTTGATTGATATGCTTAAAATTAAACTAGTTAAATTTCATTTTTTATACTCAAATTAATTGCACCAGAGACCAGCTATCCTCGCGAAGATAATAAGACTTCATTTAAAAAATAATCAAGTAATTCATTCATTTCCTACATGCTTACCTCTCCGATGACACCCCTATTTTTACCACCCAATCCCCGCTAAGAGTAGGTTTTAGAGAAAAAAGTATTTTTTAAATTAAAATGACGATTTGAAAAGAATTATTTATTTTATAGAGTCGTCACTTGAAATTGAATTTGAGACATCCTTCGAGTCCCGTCGTTCTAGCACGGTCGATTTAGTGACTTATGCTTGACTTAATAGTTACGTTGCTTTATTAACCTAAGGATTATGAGAGAAATCGTGACTTATATTTTCTGTTGAGGAGCATAACCATTAACCACACACATAATCAACCTCAATATATATTTTTTTCCTTTTTACTAATCCGTGTGTTATTTTGATCAATTCTCCCCTATGATTATTAATATAAATTCTGAGCTTTTTTATTTGTTGTTAAAAATCCTCTAAACAACTTATAATTCAAATAACTAGAATCCCATATAGTTACAATTTCAATCAGAGGCAGAGCTAGCCCTTTAATAGAGGGTTCATCCAAATTCCTTCGACGGAAAAATATATCATTTATACATGATTAAAATTATTTTTATATATCTATAGTAGGTGTTGAACTCCTTTGACTAAGTTTTTTTCCAAATATTGAACCCTTTAGTTGAAATTCTGCCTCAAGACTTGAGTAAAATATACCTTGAATAATCAATTGCCGGACTCGAACCAGAACTCATAGTAATCATAATAATCAATTGCCGAACTCGAACCGGAACTCATAGTAACCATAACCCACCGATAATATTAAAATCCATATCATAACAATATAAATGTCTAAATAATCATTCATTAATCTTAATTAAAAAAGGATAAATTCAAGGTTTTGCAATTAGCTTCACGTTCTAAAGTAATTGCTATATTATGCTAAAAGATAAGTTTTCAATATTTATTAGAACGGGGCCCTAATCCGAATAAATAAGACAATTTATCTAAATCAAATAATATGCATCTACAAGTATTTATTCAAAGCTAGCATAATAGTTCACAATTTCGGTATATAAGCTCAATCTAAAAGTAGGTAAACCTAGCCTACCTGGACGCCAAAGATAGAATATCTGTCCGCGAATCCTCCGAATAATACTAGTAGAACCCGAGCTTGAAATAATTGATTCGGATAATTAATCTTTAATTTGATGCTCAAATGATGCCAATTTATTTTAGCCCATAAACCGATACTACCAAATATATATATATATATATATATATATATATATATATATATATATATATATATATATATATATATATATATATATATATATGCGTGGTATATGATTACATATAAGAATACTAGTACTAGATTTGCCTTTTGAGTTAAAAAAAAAAAAGATTTTCTCTCTTTATGGAAAGACACTACCAAGTATGTGTATATATATAGATGTATAAGGAAAAAGATAGGACTTAATCAAGTGGCACACGTATGGCTGTCACCAAGTAAAATGTTGCTATCCACATATCAATTTCCACGTGTGGTGGTAAAAAACCACAAGTGATAATTTTCTACACTGCGTATATATATTCGGGTGTTGCCTAAATTCGTGGTAAAGTAATTATAATATTTTGAATATACTATATTTAATAAAAAATTATTTCTAACAAAACCTATATTATATAATAATAATATTTTAATATTTTTAAATTTACTATCTCTTTATAAAATATTAATAAATGACAAATAAAATCTATTATAAAATAATATAAATATATCATTACTTAAAGAATTTTTATCAATATCGAAAATATTCTAGAAAGGTACTAATTTATATTTCTACCAAATGTCAAATTAAATTAAATAATCCATGATACATTTAAATAGTACTAAAATTATATGAAAATACAGTGAAATGACCGTTAGGGTTATTACAACATCCACTACTAAAAGGACTTTCGTCCGCGAAAGTAAAAGATAAGGCCATACCTGAAGGCTCAAACAAGTAGGGATACTGGGTGCGCATATCACTATCGATCTGCCAGGTAGCCTCCTCAACTGGACGGTGACGCCACTGAACCTTAACTACCGGAATATCCCTGGAGTGCAACCGCCTAACATCTCTCGCCAAAATAGACGTTGGCTCTTCTACAAATGCCAGTCCCTCATCCAACTGAACCGAGTCCCACTGAAGTTCGTGTGACTCATCTAGAATATACTGCTGCAACATAGATACATGAAACACCGAGTGAATGGCTGAGAAGGCAGGTGGCAATGCCAATACATAAGCTACCTCCCCAACTCTATGTAGAATCTCAAAAGGTTCAATATATCTAGGGCTAAGCTTGCCCCTCCTCTCGAACCTCATCACGCCCTTCATGGGTGATACTCACAAGAAGACCCTATCACCAACTCTAAAACTCAATGGATGATGTCTGCAATCAGCATAACTCCTCTATCTGCGCTGAGCTGCTCGTAGCCTATCCTGAATCACTCGAACATGATCCAACGAATCACGAAGTAAATCTGTGCCATGAGGTCTAGCCTCAGAAGTCTCAAACCAACCAACATGAGATAGACATCTCCTACCATACAATGCCTCAAATAGGGCCATCTGAATACTCGAGTGAAAGCTGTTATTATAAGCAAACTCCGCCAAAGGTAGAAACTGGTCCCACTGACCCCCAAAATCCAACACACAAGCGCGGAGCATATCCTTTAGAACCTGGATAGTCCGCTCTGACTGCCCATCAATCTGGGGATGAAAGGTTGTACTAAGGTCAACCTGGGTCCCCAACTCCTCCTGAAATGCCCTCCAAAAGCTAGAAGTGAACTGAGAGCCTCGGTCGGAAATAATGGAAATAGGGACCCCATGTAGGTGAACCACCTCCTGAATGTAAACACGAGCTAACCTCTCGGCACTGTAGAAAACTCAAATGGGGATAAAATATGCAGACTTGGTCAATCGATCCACGATGAACCAAATGCTATCAAAACCACATGATGTACGAGGCAATCAACCTACGAAATCTATAGTAACTCACTCCCATTTCTACTCGGGAATGGGTAGCTGCTGAATCAATCCACCAGGTCTCTGATGCTCAGCCTATACTTCCTGACAACAAAGACATCGAGCCACAAACTCTGCTATATCTCTTCGCATACCACTCCACCAATAATACTGCCTCAAATTCCTATACATTTTAGCTATCCCAGGGTGAATGGAGTATCTGGAGCTATGAGCCTCACGAAGAATCAGCTGGACTAAATCTCTAACCTTTGAAACATAAATACAATCGTCAAACCTCAAGACACTATCAAAATCTAGGGTAGCCCACTGAGACTTACCCCTCAACACCTGCTCTCGAAGGCTGCAAAGTCTGTCATCCTCGAACTGACGTCTCCAAATCTGCTCCAACAAGGTGGATTTGGCATCAACACTAGAAATGATTCTCCGAGGGTCAGAAATATCTAAACGAACCATCATGTTAGCTAAGGACTGAATGTCCAAAGCCAATGGCCGCTGAGAAGCTGAAATGAAAGCTATGCTACCCATACTTACTGACTTCCGACTCAAGGCATCCGCTACCACATTCGCCTTGCCCAGATGGTAGAGAATAGAGATATGATAGTCTTTCAACAACTCAATCCATCTGCGCTGCCTCAAATTAAGCTCCTTCTGGGTCATAATATACTGAAGACTGCAGTGATCAGTAAATATCTCACAGCGAACCCCATACAAATAATGCCTCTAAATTCTAAGCGCAAATACTACCACTGCCAAATCTAAGTCATGAGTGGGGTAGTTGCGCTCATGCACCTTCAACTGCCTCGATGCATATGCAATAACACGGCCACGCTACATCAAAACACACCCCAACCCAACACCAGATGCATTGCAATAAACAGTAAAACCCTCGCCCTCAACAAGAAGAGTCAGAATAGGAGCTGAAGTAAGCAAATTCTTGAGCTTCATAAAGCTCACCTTACAACTCGCAGACCACTGAAACAGAACCTCTTTCCTAGTCAACCTAGCCATAGGGGCTGCAATAGAAGAAAAACCCTCAATGAACCGCTTGTAGTAACCTGCCAACCCAATAAAGCTGCAAACCTCAGAAGGTAACGTAGGCCTAGCCCAACTACGAATAGCCTCAATCTTGGCTAGGTCCGCCATAATACCGTTCTTGGACACTACGTGCCCCAATAAAGCTACAGACCCAAGCCAAAACTCACATTTTGAGAACTTGGCATAAAGCCTGTGGTCTCTCAAAGTGAGAAGCATAGTCCTCAAATGCTGCTCGTGCTCCTCCTTACTCCTCGAATATACTAAAATGTCATCAATAAATACTATCACGAAGGAGTCCAAATATGGCCTGAACACGCGATTCATCAGATCCATAAAAGTTGTTGGAGCATTGGTCAACCCAAAAAACATCACCAGGAACTCATAATGACCATAACGAGTCCTGAAGGCTGTCTTAGGGATATCCGCAACCCTAACTCTCAACTGATGGTAACCGAACCTCAAATCAATCTTAAAAAACATTAACGCACCCAGAAGTTGATCAAAAAAATCATCGATGGGAGGTAGAGGATACTTATTCTTCATAGTAGCCTTATTCAACTGCCTGTAGTTGATACACATATGCAAGGAGCCATCTTTCTTCTTCACAAACAAAACTGGAGCACCCCAAGGAGATACACTCGGTCTGATAAATTCCTTACACAGAAGATCGTGAAGTTGACTATTCATCTCCTTCAACTCAGCAGGAGCCATACGATACAGAGCTATAGAAATAGGTCAGGTTCCAGGATTGAGATCAATAATAAACTATACATCACGCTTAGGAGGAAGGCCAGGTAGGTCGGTCGAAAATACATCAGAAAACTCTCGAACAATAGGGACAGAGTCAAGTGGGGAACTCTCAATACTAACATCCTAGATATATGCAAGAAAAGACTCACAACCCCTCGATATCAGTCTCCCATCCCAAATATATGAAATAATCCCCGTTGGTGTGCGGCTAATAGAACCCTGCCACACAACTGGGGGCATGCTAGGAAAAGCTAAGGTAACGGTCTTAGTAAAATAATCCAAGACCGCACGGTAAGGAGACAACCAATTCATGCCTAGAATCACGTTAAAATCTACCATATCTAGGACAATAAGGTCAATATGAGTATCAAACTCTTGATAGTAACCAAACAAGATCTATATACCCAATCCACTACTAAAGAGTCACCTAATGGGGTAGCCACACGTAACGGCACAGATAAAGACTCCGAACATAAACCCAGTCGTGATGCAAAATAAGTAGAAACATATAAAAAAGTGGAACCGGGATCAAACAAAGCAGAAGCTGGCTGATGGAACGTGAAAATCGTACCTGTGATCACAGTATCCGAAGCCTCAGCCCCTGATCTACCTGGAACTGCATACAAATTACCCTGTCCACTACTAGACTGGGTACCTGCCCGACCGCCTACCCTACTTCCCTACATACCACCTCTAGAACCCTGGGAACCACCTCCATGACCCTATATACCACCCCTACCTAACGACGGCACTGATCTGATTGGCTGTACAGCCAAAACGGGAGGATCGATCATCCTATGCCGAGGACACTCATGGGCGAAGTGACCAATAACTCCGCAGTCATAACATGCCCCGGGCACCCTGCTCTGACTTGAAGGTCCAACGAATCTAGAATGACCACCCCTATATGACGATCCTGACTGAACAAACCTCTGCGGCTGGCTGCTACTTTGACCACTGGAACTACAATAGACTGGCTGACCCCTGTCAGATATCTGAAGCGATGCCTGAACTGGACGACTAGGCTGACCCTGATACTGAGAAGGCTGCTGATGAGGGTACCGACTGTGAAATCCTTGACCTGAGGACTATGAACCACTGTTACTACCCTGGTAGTGTGGTCTCTTATCGCTGCCTCCTTGGGCCTCATGATCCATCTCCTCTATGGAATAAATATGCTCGGCTATCTTCGAAAAAGACTTCCCTCAAGTCACCAAACTCTGTGTAGCTCTACGGAGTAACAATCTCAATCCCCTAACAAAGCATCGAATCCGATTATACTCCGAATCCAAAATCATAGTGACGTGTCTGGCTAACTCATGGAATCTTGCCTTATACTCAGCCACCGTCATAGAGCCCTATCTCAATGCGATAAACTCATCCTGAAGACGCTCATGCATACTATGAGGCATATACTTCCCCAAGAAAGCCTCGAAGAACTGAGTCCAAGTCAATGGTGGAGATCCAGTTGGCCTGGAATCAAGATAACCTGTCTACCACCTCCTCGCTGCCGTGTCAAACTGATAAGAAACAAAGTCTACTCCTCGTTCCTCAACCAGCCCCAAATTTCACAACTGTTGCTCATAACTGGATAGGAACTCATAAGCATCCTCTCCCGGGGTCCCGAAAAACCTGGGTGGAGTCAATCTAAAAAATCAACCCAACATTTTCTACTTCTCTGTAGACATAAGTGGCTGAGCTACTGCCGACTGTGGGACTATTGGTGCTGGCGGAACCTCTACCCTAGGCACCGCTGCCGCAGGCTGTTCCCCTAAATCTACACCACCCTATCCTGCTGGCTGAACTCCTACGATCGGTGGACCAACAACTAACCCCATTAACTGAACTAGTGTATCCCGAATAACCGAAAAAGATATAAAGCCGGGTGAAAACTGGGCTTCCCCCTGGCCCACCTGCTGATGTGGTGGAATACCTAGAGCTATTTCAATCCTCAAAGCTATAGCAGGATCAGGTGCTGGATTCCTGACCTGATCTCGAATAGGGGTTGTTGCTCTACTCTGCCCCTGATATCTGGGTTAACCTCGGCCCCAAGATAGAACTCTAGAAGCGGATCCGTGGTCCTAACCCCCTGCTCTCGAACCTCGTGTCCTAGCCATCTGCGTAAAGAGTGAATCAATAAAAAGATTACAACTTAACCAGATTCAATGCACAAAATAGATCAAGAAAATGAGATTTTTTCCCATAAATATGCTTTGTAGCCTCCCAAGGATAGGATACAGATGTCTCCGTACCGATTCGTGGGACTCTACTAAACATCGGCTCCAGGACAAACAATACCAGTGTGACCTAAGCTCTGATACCAACTTTTCATGACTCGATTTCTTAAATCGTGATGGCACCTACCTTATCCCATCAGTAGGCAAGCCAAACCATAGCCCGGAATGATAGGTAATGGGCTATTAAGCAAAGACAAAATAAAAGATCGCGTATGATAATAACAACAACCTCAATAATAGGTGAAAACTAAGAAGAAAACATATGTATTATATTAAAACGAGAGGAGAAAAAAGGACCAGCTATAAAAATGAATCCCTCCCAAGACCTGATAAGGTCAGTAATATAGCCACTACTAACAGGTACCCAGAGTACTAGACAAAAATCTAAAATGTAGATAAGTAGTCTCGAGTGAAAAAGACTAACTAGAGTAGATAGAGGAGGATCAACCTCGGACGACAGTAAGCTCACCCCACTCTAAACCAGCACTGAAAGGTAAGAACCACATCAACGTCGACTGCTAGTACCTGGATCTGCGTCAGGAAAAAGATGCAAAAGTGTTGTAAGAGTACCAAAAACAACGGGTACTCAGTAGGCATCATCGGTCGACTGAGCTTAATACAGAAAAGGTGTAACTACAATGCAAGGACGTAATCTAAGTTATTGGTAAATAGAGATGGAAAGGTAAACAACTGCCAAACTATGCAACGGCTGTAAACGAATAAACTTGTGCAATACAAAAAAAAATAATGATGTAGTAATAACAAATAAATTAAACATAACCTAACTGAGCCCCCATAAGCCCGCCAGACACACTGAAGAAGATAATTAATCCAACCGTACCCCCATAAGTCGGTGGGACACACAAGTGATGAAAGTAAACATAAATAATCAGATGCCAGACTCGAACCGATACTCAAAGTAACCCTAACTATAATCAAATGCCGGACTCGAATTGGAGCTCCTAGTATTAATATTCAATTGCCGGACTCGAACCAGGACTCATAGTAATCATAATAATCATTTGCCGGACTCGAACTGGAACTCATAGGAACCATAACCCACCGATAATATTAAAATTCATATCATAACAATATAAATGTCTAAATAATCATTCATTAATCTTAATTAAAAAGGGATAAATTCAAGATTTTGCAATTAGCTTCATGTTCTAAAGTAATAGATGCTATATTATGCTAAAAGATAATTTTTCAATATTTATTAGAACGGGGCACTAATCCGAATAAATAAGACAGTTTATATAAATCAAATAATATGCATCTACAAGTATTTATTCAAAGCTAGCATAATAGTTCACAATTTCGGTATATAAGCTCAATTTAAAACTAGGTAAATCTAGCCTACCTGGACGTTAAAGTTAGAATATCTGTCCGCGAAGCCTCCGAATAATACTAGTAGAACCCGAGCTTGAAATAATTGATTCGGATAATTAATCTTTAATTTGATGCTCAAATGATGCCAAATTATTTTAGCCCATAAACCGATACTACCGAATATATATATATATGTGTGTGTGTGTGTGTGGTATATGATTACATACAAGAATACTAGTACTAGATTTGCCTTTTTAGTTAAAAAAAAAAGATTTTCTCTCTTTATGGAAAGACACTACCAAGTATGTATATATATAGATGTATAAGAAAAAAGATAGGACTTAATCAAGTGGCACACGTATGGCTGTCAGCAAGTAAAATGTTGCTATCCACATATCAATTTCCACGTGTGGTGGTCAAAAACTACAAGTGATAATTTTCTACACTGCGTATATATATTCGGGTATTGCCTAAATTCATGGTAAAGTAATTATAATATTTTGAATATACCATATTTAATAAAAAATTATTTCTAACAAAACCTATATTATATAATAATAATATTTTAATATTTTTAAATTTACTATCTCCGTATAAAATATTAATAAATGACAAAAAAATTTATAATAAAATAATATAAATATATCATCACTTAAAGAATTTTATCAATATCGAAAATATTCTAGAAAGGTACTAATTTATATTTCTACCAAATGTCAAATTAAATTAAATAATCCACGATACATTTAAATAGTACTAAAATTATATGAAAATACAGAGAAATGACCGTAAGGGTTATTACAACATCCACTACTAAAAGGACTTTCGTCCGCGAAAGTAAAAGATAACGACATACCTGAAGGCTCAAACAGGTAGGGATACTGGGTGCGCATATCACGCTCGATCTGCCAGGTAGTCTCCTCAATTAGACAGTGATGCCACTGAACCTTAACTACCGGAATATCCCTGGAGCGCAACCGCCTAACATCCCTTGCCAAAATAGACGTTGGCTCTTTTACAAATGCCAGTCCCTCATCCAATTGAACCGAGTCCCACTGAAGTATGTGTGACTTATCTGGAATATACTGTTGCAACATAGATACATGAAACACCAGGTGAATGGCTGAGAAGGAAGGTGGAAATTCCAACACATAAGCTACCTCCCCAACTCTCTGTCGGATCTCAAAAGGTTCAATATATCTAGGGCTAAGCTTGCCCCTCCTCTCGAACCTCATCAAGCCCTTGATGGGCGATACTCGCAGGAAAACCTATCACCAACTCTGAAACTTAATGGATGATGTCTGCGATCAGCATGACTCCTCTATCTGTGCTGAGCTACTCATAGCTATCCTGAATCATTCGAACATGATCCAATGAATCACGAAGCAAATTTGTGCCACGAGGTTTAGGCTCAGAAGTCTCAAACCAACCAACAGAAGATTGACATCTCCTACCATACAATGCCTCAAACGGGGCCATCTGAATACTCGAGTGAAAGCTTTTATTATAAGGAAACTCTGCCAAAGGTAGAATTGGTCCCACTGAACCCCAAAATCCAACACACAAGCGCGGAGAATATCCTTTAAAACCTGGATATTCCGCTCTGACTGCCCATCAGTCTGTGGATGAAAGGCTGTACTAAGGTCAACCTGGGTCCCCAACTTCTCCTGAAATGCCCTCCAAAAGTTAGAAGTGAACTGAGAGCCTCGGTCAGAAATAATGGAAATAGGGACCCCATGTAGGTGAACCACCTCCTGAATGTAAACACGAGCTAACCTCTCGGCACTGTAGGAAACTCGAATGGGGATAAAACATACAAACTTGGTCAATCGATCCACTATGAACCAAATATTATCAAAACCACATGATGTACGAGGCAATCAACCTATGAAATCTATAGTAACTCACTCCCATTTCTACTCAGGAATGGGTAGCTGCTGAAGCAATCCACCAGGTCTCTGATGCTCAGCCTTTACTTGCTGACAACAAAGACATCGAGCCACAAACTTTGAGTTATCTCTTCGCATACAACTCCACTAATAATGCTGCCTCAAATCCCTATACATTTTAGCTGTCCTAGGGTGAATAAAGTATTTGGAGCTATGAGCCTCGCGAAGAACAGCTGGACCAAATCTCCAACCTTTGGAACACAAATACAATCGTCAAACCTCAAGACACTCTCAGAATCTAGGGTAGACCGCTGAGACTTACCCCTCAACACCTGCTCTCGAAGGCTGCGAAGCCTCTCATCCTCGAACTGACATCTCTGAGTCTGCTCCAACAAGGTGGATCTGGCCTCAACACTAGCAATGATTCTCCGAGGGTCAGAAATATCTAAACGAACTATCATGTTAGCTAAGGACTGAATGTCCAAAGCCAATGGCTGCTGAGAAGCTGAAATAAAAGCCAAGCTACCCATACTTACTGGCTTTCGACTCAAGGCATCCGCTACCACATTCGCCTTACCCAGATGGTAGAGAATAGAGATATTATAGTCTTTCAGCAACTTAATCTACCTGCACTGCCTCGAATTAAGCTCCTTCTGGGTCATAATATACTGAAGACTGCGGTGATCAGTATATATCCCACAACGGACCCCATACAAATAATGCCTCTAAATTCTAAGCGCAAATACTACCATTGCCAAATCTAAGTCATGAGTGGGGTAGTTGCGCTCATGCACCTTCAACTGCCTCGATGCATATGCAATAACACGGCCACGCTGTATCAAAACACACCCCAACCCAACACCAGATGCATTGCAATAAACAGTAAAACCCTCGCCCGAGTCAGAATAGGAGCTGAAGTAAGCAAATTCTTGAGCTTCATAAAGCTCACCTCACAAATCATAGACCACTAAAACAGAACCTCCTTCCTGGTCAATTTAGCCATAGGGGCTGCAATAGAAGAAAAACCCTCAATGAACCGCTTGTAGTAACTTGCCAACCCAATAAAGCTGCGAACCTCAGAAGGTGACGTAGGCCTAGCCCAACTACGAATAGCCTCAATCTTGGCTGGGTCCGCCATAATACCGTCCTTGGACACTAAGTGCCCCAATAAAGCTACAGACCCAATCCAAAACTCACATTTTGAGAACTTGGCATAAAGCCTGTGGTCTCTCAAAGTGAGAAGCATAGTCCTCAAATGCTGCTCGTGCTCCTCCTTACTCCTCGAATATACTAGAATGTCATCAATAAATACTATCATGAAGGAGTCCAAATATGGCCTGAAAGGCAATTCATCAGATCCATAAAAGTTGCTGGAGCATTGGTCAACCCAAAAGACATCACCAGGAACTCATAATGACCATAACGAGTCCTGAAGGCTATCTTAGGGATATCCGCAGCCCTAACTCTCAATTGATGGTAACCGGACCTCAATTCAATCTTAAAAAACATTGACGCACCCTGAAGTTGATCAAACAAATCATCGATGCTAGGTAGAGGATACTTATTCTTCATAGTAGCCTTATTCAACTGCCTGTAGTCAATACACAAACGCAAGGAGCCATCTTTCTTCTTCACAAATAAAATTGGAGCACCCCAAGGAGATACACTCGGTCTGATAAATCCCTTACCCAGAAGATTCTGAAGTTGACTATTCAGCTCCTTCAACTCAGCAGGAGCCATACGATACACAACCATAGAAATAGGTCGGGTGCCAGGATTGAGATCAATAATAAAATTTCCATCACGCTCAGGAGGAAGGCCAGGTAGGTCGGTCGAAAATACATCATAAAACTCTCGAACAACAGGGACAGAGTCAAGTGGGGAACTCTCAATACTAACATCCCGGATATATGCAAGGAAAGACTCACAACCCCTCGATATCAGTCTCCCAGCCCAAATGTATGAAATATTCCCCGTTGGTGCGTGGCTAATAGAACCCTGCCACACAACTGGGGGTATGCCAGGAAAAGCTAAGGTAACGGTCATAGTAAAATAATCCAAGACCGCACGGTAAGGAGAAAACCAATTCATGCCTAGAATCACGTTAAAATCTACCATATCTAGGACAATAAGGTCATTATGAGTATCAAACTTTTGAATAGTAACCAAACAAGATCTATATACCTGATCCACTACTAAAGAGTCACCCACTAGGGTAGCCACACGTAACAACACAGATAAAGACTTCGAACATAAACCCAGTCGCGATGTAAAATAAGTAGAAACATATGAAAAAGTGGAACCGGGATCAAACAAAGCAGAAGCTGGCTGATGGAATATGGAAATCGTACCTGTGATCACAATATCTGAAGCCTCAGCCCCTGATCTACCTGGAACTGCATACAAATTACCCTGTCCACTACTAGACTGGGTACCTGCCCGAGCGCCTACCCTACCTCCCTGCAGACCACCTCTAGAACCCTGGGAACCACCTCCATGACCCTGTATACCACCCCTACCTAACGACGGCACTAATCTGATTGGTTGTACAGCCAGAACTAAAGGCTCAATCATCACATGCCGAGGACACTTACAGGTAAAGTGACCAATAACTGCGCAGTCATAACATGCCCCGGGCACCCTGCTCTGACTAGAAGGTCCAGCGAATCCAAAATGACCACCCCTATATGACGATCCTGACTGAACAACCCTCTGCAGTTGGCTGCTACTCTGACCACTGGAACTATAATAGACTGGCTGACCCCTGTCAGATATCTGAAGCGATGCCTGAACTGGATGACTAGGCTGACCCTGATACTGAGAAGGATGCTGATGAGGGTACCGACTGTGAAATCTTTGGCCTGAGGACTGTGAACCATTGGAACTACCCTGGTAGCATGGTCTCTTATCGCTGCCCCCTTGGGCCTTATGATTCATCTCCTCTATGGAATAAATATGCTCGGCTATCTCTGAAAAAGACTTCCCTGAAGTCACCAAACTCTGTGTAGCTCCACGGAGTGACAATCTTAATTCCCTAAAAAAGCATCGAATCCGTTCATACTCTGAATCGAGAATCATAGTAGCGTGTCTGGCTAACTCATGGAATCTTGCCTCATACTCAGCACTGTCATAGAGCCCTATCTCAATGCGATAAACTCATCCCGAAGACACTGATGCATACTACAAGGCATATACTTCCCCAAGAAAGCCTTGAAGAACTGAGTCCAAGTCACTGGTGGAGATCCAGTTCGCCTGGAATCAAGATAACCTATCTACCACCTCCTCGCTGTCGTGTCGAACTGATAAGAAACAAAGTCTACTCCTCGTTCCTCAACCAGCCCCAAATTTCACAACCGTTGCTCGCAACTGGATAGAAACTCATAAGCATCCTCTCCTGGGGTCCCGACAAACCTGGGTGGAGTTAATCTAAAAAATTGACCCAACATCTTCTGGTCCTTTGTAGACATAAGTGGCTGGGCTACTGCCGGTTGTAGAACTACTGGTGCAGGAGGAACCTCTACCCTAGGCGCCGCTGCTGCAGGCTATGCCCCTAAATCTACACAACCCTATCCTGCTGGCTAAACTCCCATGACCGGTGGACCAACAACTAACCCCACTAACTGAAATATTGTATCACGAATAACCAAAGAAGATATAAAGCTGGGTGAAGCCTGGGCTACCCCCTAGCCCACCTGCTGATGTGGTGGAATACTTGGAGCTATCTCAATCCTCGGAGCTATAGCAGGATCAGGTGTTGGATCCCTGACTTGATCTCGAATAGGGGTTGCTGCTCTACCTTGCCCCTGATATCTTCGTCGACCTCGACCCCAAGATAGAACTCTAGAACTAGATCTGTGGTCCTGACCCCCTGCTCTCGAACCTCGAGTCCTAGCCATCTACATAAAGAGTGAATTAATAAAAAAATTACAACTTAACTAGACTCAACGCACAAAATAGATCAAGAAAATGAGATTTTTTTCCCTAAAAATACTCTGTAGCCTCCCAAGGATAGGATACAGACGTCTCCATACCGGTCCGTGGGACTCTACTAAACATCGGCTCCAGGACTAACAATACCAGTGTGACCTAAGCTCTGATACCAACTTGTCATGACCCGATTTCTCAAATCGTGATGGCACCTACCTTATTCCATCAGTAGGCAAGCCAAACCATAGCTCGGAATAATAGGTAATGGGCTACTAGGCAGAGACAAAATAAAAGATCGCGTATGATAATAACAACCTCAATAATAGGTGAAAACTAAGAAGAAAACATATGTATTAAATCAAAACGAGAGAAGAAAAAAGGACCAGCTATACAAATGAATCCCTCCCAAGATCTGATAAGGTCAGTACTAGAGTCACTACTAACAGGTACCCAGAGTACTAGACAAAAATCTAAAATGTACACAAGTAGTCTCGAGTGAAAAAGACTAACTAGAGTAGATAGAGGAGGATCAGCCTCGGATGACAGTAAGCTCACCCCGCTCTAAACTAGCACTGAAAGGTAAGAACCACGTCAACGCCGACTGCTAGTACCTGGATCTGCATCAGGAAAAAGATGCAAAAGTGTTGTATGAGTACCAAAAACAACGGGTACTCAGTAGGCATCATCAGCTGACGGAGCATAATACAGAAAAGGTGTAACTACAATGCAAGGACGTAATCTGAGTTATTAGTAAATAGGGATGGAAAGGTAAACAACTGCCAAACTATGCAACGGCTGTAAAGGAATAAACTTGTGCAATACAGAAAAAAATAATGACGTAGTAATAACAAATAAATCAAACATAACCTAACTGAGCCCTCATAAGCCCGCTAGGCACACTGAAGAAGATAATTAATCCAACCGTACCCCCATAAGCTGGTGGGACACACAAGTTGTCACGACCCGAGCCTAGGCCCTAGCTGTGACGAGCATCCCGAACCATGAAGGCCCGGAACACCCATTCTCTATCTGGTTATCATGCACAACATTCGTAATCATAATAAAATGCGGAATTGAAACTGAGCACGGAAAACATGGTCAAGTTCTGCAACATTTCTGAATAATACTATCTGACATCAGTCTGCGAAATTTCTACTAAGAACACAAACATCTGTCTGAAAAGAAACTGGGACAAGGCCCCCAGTAAACCAAAAACATAATAAATAAGATAATGTCTGACATAATTAGGCCTTCCAAATAATAGAAGGCTCACCACTGTGAGATCAAGTCTGCAATTCCGAGAATGTCTACTGGAAGGAGGGGGGTCAGCACAAAAGTACTGGCACGCGAAGCAATCCAAAAATAGTATAATGGAACATACATACATATATATATATATATATATATATATATATATATTAAGTGAAAGCAATTTTTCATCAAGACATCATGTATAAAACTGTTTCTGAAAAATACATGGGCACTTTCTGAAAACGTGTAACCTGTCTGTTCATTTCAAATCATGATCTGTGTTTAATTCTGAGTTAGGTGGTATTCCCCTACAAGTCTGATATTCCACGGGCTTTATGGAATCTGTCATTGACTCGGCGGGGAAGCCCCCAACCCAATTGTGCCGCAAGGGTTGGAGTGTCTGAGTCTGATATGCCATAGGACATTTAAGTTAGCGCATAATAGTATACCCGGGTCGGCAAACCATGGTTTTAGGCAATGAGTCGCTTGAACTCAAGCCCTCTTCGGGGAACCACCTAACATCTCTGTATGCCCATTTTTAACCTTTTCTGAACATGTATCATTCTAAAATTTCTAAATCATGAAAGTCTAATAAAAATCTGATCTCTGAACTAGTCTGTGTCTGTTATGGCATTTGTCTGAGTTGGTATCGTCATACCAAGACTTGCAAGTCCTATTTCTGAGCCATAATGCATTTAGCACGATCTTTCATAAAAATATAGTTTCAGACCACCCAAGCATGTAGTTTGCATTGAAGATTTCATGTTCTGAAACTCAAGTCAAATCCATGCAAAACTTTCATCAAACATATGGTGGTCATGTGCATTTTGGCAAAACCATGCATTCATTCATTACATGCATATTCAACATTCACAACCCTCTCTTTCGTGTTCAAAATCATATTCCAACATAGCAAAAGTCAAAGCATTTCATATCATGATTCTTTTTTTTCAAGATGTATTTCAAAACAATTTATATTACCTGAAACATGGAAAAATTTACATTAAGAGAGGGGTTTCATGAAAATCATGCTCTCAATTCATATTTCAGGACAAACACATATATACATATACATATAATTTTCAAATCACTTTGGGGGAAAGCCAAAAGGCCAAAACAATATCATTAAAGCTTCTAAAACATGAGTATGTACATGAATTCGAAAACCCGATTCTTAAAACATGATTTCTATGCCCATGAGATTTTAGAAAAACCCCGCGTACCTTAGTTGTGAAGAATTCACGAAGAAGTTTTGGAATGATCGGACCTTCAAGCTTATTTTCTCAAACCCTGGTTGCTTCTCCTCTTAAGTTCTTGAAGGATGAATTTTGGGATCTTATGGGAGGCTTCAATGTTGTTAATAGGCCCAAATCCGTTTAGGAGTGATTAAGGATGATTTTGGGCTTTGTAAGGGCTAAATTGCACTTAAAATAACTCAAAACGGAGTGTTTTCGTCACCTGAAACCATAAGTGTGCGCCGCACTTTGCATCGCATAGATTAAGATAGGCCCCGCATTGTGTATCGCATGGACTAAGGTAGGCGCCGCATTGTGTATCGCATGGACTAAGGTAGGCGCCGCATTATGTATCACGCATCTAGTCCAGTGGCTATGTGCGATTGGTTAGGCGACGCACTCTACTTTGCAAAGCCATAACTTCTTGCTCGGGTGTCGGATTTTAGCAAAATTGGTATCGTTGGAAAGTTAACTCGAAGACCTATCATTTAACACATAGTAGGTTCTCTAATTCGACATATACAGAGAGTTATGGTCGATGGAAGCTGACACAAATTACAACGTCCACAAAAACTTAAGTCTAAAGCTCAGAAATTACCGTCTAATACATGCATGACTTTTTACGGGGCGTTACACAAGTAATGAAAGTAAACATAAATAATCAGATGCCGGACTCGAACCGAAACTCAGAGTAACCCCAACTATAATCAAATGCCGGACTCGAATCTGAGCTCATAGTATCATAATAATCAATTGCCGGACTCGAACCAGAACTCATAGTAATCATAATAATCAATTGCCGGACTCAAACCGGAACTCAAAGTAACCATAACCCACCGATAATATTACAATCCATATCATAAAAATATAAATGTCTAAATAATCATTCATTAATCTTAATTAAAAAGGGATAAATTCAAGATTTTGCAATTAGCTTCACGTTCTAAAGTAATAGATGCTATATTATGCTAAAAGATAATTTTTCAATATTTACTAGAACGGGGCCCTAATCCGAATAAATAAGACAGTTTATATAAATCAAATAATATGCATCTACAAGTATTTATTCAAAGCTAGCATAATAGTTCACAATTTCGGTATATAAGCTCAATCTAAAACTAGGTAAACCTAGCCTACCTGGACGTCAAAGCTAGAATATTTGTCCGCGAAGCCTCCAAATAATACTAGTTGAACCCGATCTTGAAATAATTGATTCGGATAATTAATCTTTAATTTGATGCTCAAATGATGCCAAATTATTTTAGCCCATAAATCGATACTACCGAATATATATATATATATATATATATATATATATATATATACATATATATATATATACATATATATATATATGCGGTATATGATTACATATAAGAATACTAGTACTAGATTTACCTTTTTAGTTAAATCACAAAAAAAATCTATTATAAAATAATATAAATATATCATCATTTAAAAGAATTTTATCAATATCGAAAATATTCTAGAAAGGTACTAATTTATATTTCTACCAAATGTCAAATTAAATTAAATAATCCATGATACATTTAAATAGTACTAAAATTATATGAAAATACAGAGAAATCACCGTAAGGGTCATTACACAATTTCATAAAATTTTGTTTCTAGTTTTTACTACGTCTGTGATGGGACATCAAACGTGCAATTACTACTTCTATCCTACAAAATATAAGAATCTTATATATATATATATATATATAACTCCATGAGCTGGAAAATACCTGCATCAGGAACAAAAAAAAAAAATATACAGAATCAAACTTTCAAAACCGAAATAAACACAATACTATTAAATCTACGAACTAGAGATAATTATTTGAACAATTTCATGTATTAACTAAAGATAAGATAAAGATCAACTTTTATACGTGCAAGAAATTTTCACGTATCATTCCAATTTTACTTTAAATTTAACTATATGAAATTATGAACGTTTAAACACATGTGAAATTTGAGCAACTTCATGCATAATAGCGATGTTACATAATGAAAGTCGCTACAAGCTTCAGATTTTGAAAGTTGACAAATAGCTAACTTTGAAGAGCCACAAATATGAAATCTTTTGGAAAAGTTAAATTGGTAAATCAAAAATATAATTAAGAAATATTAAAATTACTATCTTAGTTATTAAAATTTAAATCAAAAGATTTTGTTTTGTGAATTTCTTTTCATAATAATGAAAACAAAAATAAATATAAAATTTTTTAAATCTTAAATTGTGACTCTATTTTATAATTTTTCAAATAAAATCTACTAAAAATGAAAAATAAAAACTACAATAAATATTTGACAAAAAATAATTTTTTTATGCTAAAAGTAAGTACAGTAAAAGTAAAAGTGAGGGGAGGGGAGGGGAGGGGAGGGGAGGGTCAAAATTTGGTGTCCTGTTGTGAAGATTGTTTTTCCATAATTCTGCTGGCTGAATGTTGAAGGAATGGGTTGCACCACTTCACCTTGATCTCCTTTAGTTTTTTACATTTCTTCAGCTGAGCGGGGGGCTCCTTCAGTTTCTTACATTTCTGCAACTCTAGTCGCTCAAGGCTGGGAAACGGCTCTCTGTAGGGAGAGATCCTAAACCGCTTGAACGGATACACAATGGACCATACCTCAAGGTCTAGTGTATCTAATTTCAACAAGTTAAGACGGGGAAAATCACCATCTTTTATCACCCAATCACTACCCTCAATCGCGTTGTTCTGCAATTTCAGGACCTCAAGATTGGGAAGTTGCCTCCCAATAATTGGTGTTTGATGCCATGGCAGGCGATACCCTGAGAGGGTCAACCTTCTGAGGCTTGAAGGGAATTTCAATCCCCGCCAATAGAAATCTGGAAAGAGAGCGAGACTATAGCTAAATAGCTTGAGAGAGACAAGTTGAGGTAGAAGGTTCAGTCTGGGAAGCCTTTTATCTTGGAAAAGACAGATGCATTTCAGTTTCTCAAGACGTGGTAACCTTCTCAGCATCTCTTCTGAATCTTCCCGGTATTTTAGAATTGGAGTCGACATTGTCCTCAAGTTGGACAGCAGCTTCCCTGAAATTTCTTGTTTATAGTCAGGGGCACCAAAAGAAGCACCGCCGTCTATACGCAAATGCCTCAAATTTCTCAGGTTCCAAATAGCATCAGGTAGTGCAACTTCTCCCCGTAATCCTATCGTAACAAAAGTTTCCAACCGCTGGAGGCTGCCAATGGAAGACGGGACTGAAGTCATTTCTCCCTTGACTTCTAAGTACTTCAACAGATTCATGTTTTCAAGCCCAACTGGAAAATCATTGCCCACATTTACGCTCCCTAAATCCAAAACTCTAAGAAGTTTGAAGTTGTGATACAGAGATGAGACATGAGACCGGGGAAAATCAGATCTCCTGCCAGTTACCACCAGGCTGCGGACAAGTGGACCAGAAACTTCTAATGAAGTATTAGCCCACCAATTAGATGAAATGAGCAGCCGGCGATGATCACATGTTACGGAGACTGGGATATTGGAATCAGCACCGCGATGATCAAAACCATCCACAGTAGAGACTTCTCCGTAACCGTCCATCAGCCGATAAACATTTTCCTGTTTGGCTTTAGCTAAGCAAAATTCACGTATCAGGTCATGGACTCTACATGATTTCACCCGATCCTTTGAGCTCTTTTGCTCCGCCATAATAAGACCTCTTCCAATTAGGAGCATTAGGTAATCCACTGCCACATCCTCTAAGCTCTTCCCTTCAGTTTGTTGTATTAATCCTTCTGCAATCCACAACCTGATCAACTTAGATGTCAGAATTTCATCATCCTGTGGGAATGCTCCGAAATAGAGGAAGCAATGCCTCAGACAATCTGGTAAACCCTGGTAACTCATTCCAATAATACTGGACAAATCTTGGTCGTTACCACCAATCTTGGTTTGGTCTAGCGATTCTTGTACTTCTGTCCAATGCTCAGCTGTTTTCTCTGCATTAGCAAGAATACCAGCAACCAGAATTATTGCAAACGGTAGCCCCTTAGTTTTCTTGGAAAGTTGCATCCCTAGTTCCTTCAGCTCTGGAGGACAAGATTCTTGTTGGAAAATCATCTTCTCAAGTAATATCCAACTCTCTGCTTCTTCAAGAGGTCGAAGATGATGTATATCATGTAGTTCAAAGCCGGCAGTAACATCCTCAGCCACATCATCTGACCGAGTTGTCAAGAGAATCCTACTTCCTGTGTTCTCATCCCTTGGTAAGGATGCACTCAAAACATTATATGCTTCAGCATCCCACACATCGTCCATTACGATGAGGAATCCCTTTCCATGTAGACGCTCGTGCAGCATTTCTGACAAATCAGAAGATCTCCTTCCATCAACTGTGTCATTATGCCCAGTAATGGCACGTAAAATCTCAAGTAATAATTCCCGACTGTCATAAACCCGAGAAACAGTGACGAAAGCACAAATATCAAAGTGGTTGGAAACTCCAGGATCATTGTAGACCCTCTTAGCAAGAGTTGTCTTTCCAACTCCAGACATGCCAACAATTGCTATAACACTTAACGGACTAGATCTTCTTGTCAGTTGATCAATTAATCTGTGCCTTTCGTCCATAAAGCCCACCAGTTCCTCCTGCTTAGCAACATTTATCATGCCTCTGGAGGGCATTGTCAAATTAACAACCTTGGGCTCAGTAACATAGCTCATCTTTTGATCAAATACCATGACCTCCCTTCCGATTCTCTTCATTTCTCCAACAGCATCAATAAGAGAAAGTGAATGGTTGAATACAGTGTCGTCTCTTAGCAACAACGACTCAATGACATATTCAGCTCTGTACGCAGCAGTCATTATTTGGGTTGCAAGATTCCTCAGTTTCTCATGCTCATGGAAATTCTCTCCACAATTTTTGAGAAGAGAACTTAGGTGTTCCAGCTCGTCAGCAATTCCCAGTGCACGACGCTTCAGGTAATTGACTGGACCTGCCTGCTGGTCAAGTAGCTCTCTAAAATTTCTGATAAAACCCAGGTAATCTATCCTTATGATATTAACCTCAGGCAATGTCAGTGGAATGGGAACTTTGATCTCCGACTTAAGGAGCTTGATCTTTTTGATTAGATCAACAAGTGTAGTTTCTGCTTCGACAAGCTTGTGCTCTTCCAACTCGTTGAAATCAAAGAAGAAGAAGATGGTACATCCCACCTTAACAGCCAGATCTTGAATATGGGTGAACTGACCTTTGAATGTCAAACGTTCTGTATAGTGCTTGAAGGGATGAGCATCAGAAGTGCTGCTCCAATCTCTTATCTTTCCCAAGAGAACTTGAATTGGGTCAGCTTTTGGATCATCCAACTCCGACTTGTCACTCTCAATGAATTGATTTGGCGGGTCCTTAGCAAAAGAACTGAGGAAGGTGAGTTCGTGGTGGAGGACTTCAAAGTTAACCTTCAATGAGTCCATCCAAATTTGCTGGTTGTCTTGTAAATCTACCAGACAATCTTGGAGAGTGTCTATGAAGGATGCCAAGTCTGGATCTGAAATGTCAGTCCCTGTTGTCAATACACTCACAGTCTCTGTTGTCAATAGACTCAATGCTCCGAGGACTCCCATGTAAATCCTTCTGATGTCTGGAGTGCTGGGCTTAATTTTCCGCGTCAGTTCCGTGAGCTTGTCCTTGATGGAAATTGTACTGTTTCCATCTTTTGGATCAAACGTACACATGAAAGGAATACATGCTGCTTCGATAGCTATCCCTTCAGTATGATTGGTGAGATCTTTTAGCTTCTTCTGGTCGATGCAACATGTAGCTACAAAGCTAAGAAGATTTCTCAAGAACCTTAGCTTAGTTACAAATGGTCTGAGTTCTGAAAAAGTGGAAGGGTCCCGATAGCGAAGAAGATCCTTCAGATTGTCAATCAGAGAGTTCATGAACTCCACCACCATCAATGCGTCCGGTGCATGAGTAGAAGACTTTGCAACTTTGATGTAAGCCTTTTCAATCTCTGGCTTGAGAAGTTGCACGTGATGCAGTACTTCAGCAGACCGCTGATCCAATACTTTGGCGCTGTCTTCAACGCTCTTCAGAAGAATGGGTTGGATGTGACTTACTGCATTTCGTGCCACAACTTCAATTTGCAGTAAGAGAGCTTCCAAATTCCCATTCTCCCTACAGTGTTTTGCCGTCCACCAGAGAAAAGTTCTCAGGAAGCCCAGCTCCAGTTTAAGCATAGGGATCTGGGATTCTTTTGAGGAAGTCAGGCCCGGAGTGCTCAGCAGGCGGACCAGATGATTCAGGGAATAGTTAACACCAGTGTATGCCATTGTAGTGCGTTTGCCTAAGTCTCTTTCTCAATGTTTGATGTGTTGGAGATAAACCCCCATCACAGAAATAGTATTCGCTGTAATAACAACGGAAAAATAACTCTCAGAATTACTATACACTCAAGAAAAAACAATCTTTTTTTTATTTTTCCACTTCACTATAATATCACTCACACTCTGTATTTTTCTATCTGTGAAACTCTCTCACTTTTCGCAACTACTAATAAGTTGTTGTTTTTGTTGGTGTGTTGAATGAAGATCTTAGGCCTCCTATTTATAGTAAAAGCTGCCAAACATTCAACCAATAGGTGTGGACGGTGGACCCCTTCATGATGGAGAAAAATAGAGCTGTTAAAATGAGCCTAAATACTGGTTGGATATAAGATGAAATTAAAATTGTGGTTACAAATGGTAATAGTAGTATGCTCGTATTGCTTAGATTAAGCAGGTCATGTGACCCAACCCGATGCCCAAAGTAAATTTGGGCGGGTCAAATGAGTCATGACCCAACCCGGTTTTTAGTTCAACCCATTTTAATTTTTTATATAATTATCTTTTTATTCCAATATTGATGTCTAACAAAACCAAAATATTGACTTGCCATTACATCATTTTATGCCCCTCAATATCATACAACTCCGGCAACTGGCGAATAGCACAACTGAAGTTGGCTATAGAACTGAGAAATGGCTAAATATACCTGTGTTGACGACACCTTGAGGTGTTTGGAATGGATGGAGAATTATAGAAAATTGGCTGATCCTGCCACAATCAATTTCCTCAAAATGAACCTAAGATTTCTGAAGGTATTTCTGATATCAGCAGAAAAGTTGCCAACTGAAGATACTTCTCCGAAAGATCTCATCAGTAATGTACAAGTTTGGGTCCAAAATGCTGGAAAGGCCATCCAATCACTTTGTGCCAATGCAGTAGAGGAAAGCAAGGTTACCGAGGTATGGCATGGAAAAATCAAGAATCTCACCTCGAAAATCAGCACATCTTACAGATCTGTTTTACAGTTGGATGCTAGAGTGAGCGCTAGCTGTTTGGTGGAACTGATCGACTCAGTGTTAAACAATCTGAATGATCTTCTAGGCCCCGAGACCAAACAACCTATTGACTCTACCAAGAAACAAATGGAAGTTCTTGAAGTGAAGTTGCGGTTTCTACAGAATTTTGCTTGGTTTAGCTCACAAAGTTGCATAGAGCATCACAAGTTGGAAGATCTCTTGAGAATAATTGAAGTTGTGGAAACCACTGTGGCATGTGTCTTGTTCCAGTGGTTATTCAAGGATATGGATACAATAATGGAAACCAAGTTCTCTCAGGTCCTGGTGACAATTCAGCTCATTGAGCCAGAGTTGAGGTACGCATACTTCAGAAGCCTGAAGCTTTCTCTGCCATCGCAGATGAAGGCAAATATTCCCATGGTAGTTGCTATTGGCTTTCTATGCTGTTTCCACAACGATCTCAAGGAGATCCTAAGTCCCAAAGCATATCTGATGGCTTCTGCAAGAGATCAAGTGTGCAACCTTTGCGAGGAGCTGAATTTTGTGATAGCATTTCTGAGGGATGTCCGAAAGATGGATGACAGCAAAAGCGCAAAGGATCTCTTGGCACATACCAAAGCTATGACAACAAAGACGGCGCATGTCATCCACTTGCTTCTTGTAAGAAGCAGGAATGAAGTCAAGTCAGCCCTTTCATATTCTTTGATCTTCTAAATGAGATCGATTTCATTAAAAAAGAGATGATTACAGATAAGTATCTTCATATCTGGAAGTCAATAAGATCAAACCTGATTCCAAAGGTTAATTCATTGGGATTAATTGATTTTCTTTTAGGAATTATTAATGTGGTCCTTGATAACAAGAATGATTCAATTGCTTTCGTTGGTCATCACTTGAAATAGTCAAGACTGAGCTAGTGTCCCTCAGATCTTTACTTCGCATCAATGATCTTAAGACAGAGATAACTGATGTGGTACACGAGGCAAAACATGCTATCGGCTCTCTAATCATACGGGAAAGTCCTTGTTGGCATTGTATGTTACGGCTCTCCAATGTTATAATAAAAACTCAGTCTGTCAACAATAAAGTTGCTTCACGCTTTGTTAGCGATCAGATTGTTGTGATTGGGGTGGGCACTAGTGCACAGAATTCTGATTCGTCATCAGAAGTACATATGCCACCAGTGAAATGTGAAATAGAAACAAAGGCTACAGAAGTCTGATGGCAATATCATCTTTTTATCCTTTCATTCTTTAACAGAAGTACATGTTGCTTTCTTCGTGTCTAATAGTTATTTAATTTTCTGGTAGTTTAGTCAGATGTCTGTAATGCATCATCTACCAATATTCTAGCTAGCTGTGAAAGTTTGAATCTGTACTGCTAATAAAAGATCATTCTCGCATCCAGTGATCGTAAAGTAAATCCTCACAACTATACAATTGCCAAAGGTTGTTAACGCGATTGATCATATTAAAATATATTAGAGAAAGGCCAAGACTTTAAAGAAATATAATCACTCCATTAAACAACTCCCGGATGCCCGGTCTAAACCCCAGGGTATGCACGCCCGGACACTTTCCGGTCCTTGCAGAACATGGACAATCTATTCGGAGTCCCAACTCTAATATCATTTTAGAATAGATTTGGGCTTAACTCAACCCTAAGGTATCGTTTGGTACATGGGATAAGGCAAGATATACAAGGATTGAGGTTGAGATAAGATCTATACTGCTTTTGGTAAATAGTATAAATTTATCCCATCTCTCACGTGGGTTAAAAAAATAAAAAAACATACCATCATATAGAAGTGTCTTTTGAAAACACATATGTTATGTCATCCTTCAGTAATCTTTAGGAAAATATTTTCAACCAGTAAGTTAGTTTTCTTGCTCCAATTAATACTGTGACATTATTATTGTTTTCAAATGATATTCATTATTATTCCTTAATATTTATTTTTCCTTTTCTTCTTTTTCTTTTTTCTTTTTCTTTTTCTTTTTCTTTTTCTTTTTCTTATTAATGTTTACAAATGATATTCATTTTTATTCCTTAATATTCATTTTTCCTTTTCTTCTTTTTCTTTTTCTTTTTCTTTATTCTTTTGCTTTTGCTTTTCCTCTTCCTTTTTTTTTTCCCTTTTCTCTTTCTCTTTCCTCCTCTACCACCTCACAGTTCCAACCCAACCTCAAAATTATTGGCGTTAGATCTCCCTCTTCCTCACCACCTAGGGCTTCTTCAGATTTACATATTTCCTCGATTTTACACTCTATTATTGCAAGATTATTATGTTGAATTTGTACTGTTAATAAAAAAATATTCTCGCATCCAGGGCTGTAAAGAAATATAATTACTCCATTTAACAACCCCCGATGCCGGTCTAATCCAAAGGCATGCACGCCCTGACACCTTCTGGTCCTTTCAGAACATAGATGATATATCTAGGGCCCCACATCAAAGACATACCATGTTTAAATGGATATTGGGTCTAACTCAACCCTAAAGTGTCGTTTGATGCGCGGGATATCCCAGGATTTGTTGGATACTGCATCTGTTACTGCAACAGTATTCTAGAATAATTAGTTGTTTAGTTATAGGAAGAGTCCTTAGTTATTTAGTTATAGGAGGAGGAGTCAACAACTTTAAGACTCATAATTAATAAAATTTATATGAACGATTTTATTTTCTATTATTTATTTTCCTCTTTCAAAAACCCTAACAAGATTAAATTTGAGATAAGATCTATACAACATTTGGTAGATAATATAAATTTATCCCATCTCTCAAGTGGGATAAATTGGAATCCCACATTGGTTGGAAAATCAACTAGTGGTCTGTTTATATGGACTTGGGCAGTTCTCCCGCAAATGCTAACTTTTTGGGTTGAGTTAAGCAAAACATACAGTAATATAGAAGTGTCTTTTGAAAAACATGTAAGTTATGTCCCTAATGTTTTAACACCACTATAACTGTTGAGGATTGGATTGACTTTGGTATGACAAAAGTCATCTTTCAGGAAAATATTTTCAACCATCAAGTTTCAATCAAAACACCCTTCAATTTGCTCCAACTAATACACCCTTCTATTAGCTACTATCTGGATGGTTGTTTCTAGTGACCGATATCGATCCAACACCAGCTTGATGCTCTATTTGCAACGGGATGAATTATTATAATGGTAATACACTTCACGGAAGAAAAGACAAACAACAAGAGCTAATGATGTAAATTAGCTCTTCAACATATAGACCTACTTCATTAAGGACCGCCAAGAGTTTTGGGCATTTATGTCAAAAAGACTCGTTATCCAAATTATTTTCTCAAATACCCACAAGTTTTAAATTCTTTGTCAAATACCCACTTAATTCCGCCTCACCACTAACTTTTTCAACTTAACAATTTCAGCCCAATCTTTATAATAATTCACTTTAACCCAATACTTCCAACTTAATAAATTCACCCACAAGTGTCTAACAATACACTTCAACCCACCCCATCATCGACCACTATATATATAAAAATAATATCTAGGTTTCAAAAAATATTAAAAAAAATAATTTCAAAAGCTAAAAATAGAAAGTGATTATTTTTCCCACCAAAAAACTCCGATTCCAGCCACTTTTCCGGAGTTATTTTTTGGCAATCAGCTGTAAATTAGTCCACAAACATCATAAGATTGTCCATTGCATCCATTGTTACCCCATTTGTTTCCTATCTTCTCAAACACACTTTCCACCATTGTTAAAAATCTTTAAATCACTCACATTACTCAAAACCACTTTAGAAAGTGCATTACAGCAGCCCAGGCGACTCCAAGTTCATTTCTTTATTCTATAAACCCAACAATCATTGATTACAAGCAATATTTGCAATTTTAAGTATTTGTACGAAAATCTGCACAGTCATCGATCCGTCCTCGCCAGTCATCGACCGTGCATACAACACGACATAGACCATAAGCATAATCTACTATCGACCGAAGCTTAATTCTAGGATGTCTATTGCAGAATTTGTTCTGGTTTCTGGTGATTTCATGGGAGAATGGGTGGAGACTTCGAAATGTTGGACATGGAGATCATTTACCAAGGTGACAATTCCCATTCCTGTTCACCGCAACAGTTCGTACGACGAATTTGTTGCAAGCATAATGCAGAGCGGGGATCTAGATTATGCGCCGAGTGAAGTGGTGATTAGTTATGTAATGCATTTGAGGAAAAAGTGAATCCTACGATCATAAATAGAAATATACGTGTGCTGACGTACATAATGGATGCTGATGCAGATGGCTTTAGGCCAATTTTGAGGATAAATGTGATTGAGAGGTCCTTTGAAGGACCGCTGAATTCATTAGCACCCCCACCACGGCGCCCGGCAGTCGACGATGATTTCATCGACGACCATTTGAATGATTACGAGAACGATGTCGATGATAGAATTAATATGGAAGATTATTCTATGTATATGGAAGACTTTTCATCGGACTCACAAGATGATGAAGAAGGCCGTGAAACAGAATCACAAATAGGACACTCCTTCACCGACGGAACCAATTTCTGTTGTGGTCGAACATTCGCCGATAAAAAAGAGCTGAAAATGCAACTAGACGCAGCAGTGGCGAGGCAGTATTTTGATTATTATATGGAGAGCTGCACAAAATTGATGAAGGCGCAATGCTTATCTCGTGGTTGTGGATGGCTTTTGCGGGCAAAAAAGTACGATACCTCAGACAGATTTTGCATATACAAGTATGTCGGGATGCACACGTAAGGCGTTGAAAATGCCACTCACAGGCAGAAAAAAGTCTCATTCGAATTGATTGCTTCAGTACGTGTAAATCATTTTCGGGATTGTAAAGGTCCAAGCATAAGAGAAATTCAAAGAATTGTATTTAAGGAGTTGTGTTGCAACGCAAGCTATTGGATGTGTTGGAAAGGAAGTGTAATTGCGAAGAACATCATTTGCGGGACAGCGGAGCACGGATATTCTTGCTTGCTTGCTTTTTCCCACATGGTGGAGTTATTGAATCCCGGGTCTTCTTACTCTATCATGGTAAACCGTATGGATGGATCATTCGTTTACTACTTCTTAGCATTCGGATCTTGCATACGAGGATATGCCCACATGAGAAAGGTAATTGCCGTCGATGGCACATATTTGTATGGCAAGTACGGGGGTGTTCTACTGAGCGCCGTTGCACAGGACATCGAAAATCATATATTTTCGATTGCCTTTTGTGTTATCGATAAAGAGAACGATGCTTCTTGGACCTTCTTCTTCCAGAAGCTAAAGTCTATCATAGAAGATGAACCAGATCTATGCGTCATCTCCGTCAGGCACATTAGCATCGCCAATGCCTTCTCCCATGTATACAGTCGTGCACATCACGGACTTTGCATGAGGAACCTCGCTGAAAATCTTTGCGTGAATCAACACTGTGGAGAACATCTTTGTCTATTATACACCACGGAAAAGGCTTATTCCTTTGATGAGTTTAGCGATAATTTTGTGGAATTAAATATTAAATGCCCCGAGGCAGATCATGTCCTTGAAAATGTGCTTAGTTTTAAAAAATGGAGTAGAGCACACTTTTCGGACAATAGGTACGACGTGATGACCACAAACATTGCCGAATCACTCAACTCAATTTTGATGGATGAACGGGAGTACCCCGTGTCGTACATATTCAATTCAATTACTTAAAAAATTGGTGAAAAGTTTAGGGAGCGGCATTCATTTGTCGGTGGTAAAGAGAATATATTTGTGCCTTATGCGGAAAGGATCCTAAGGGATAATAAGAGTGCGAGTGATTGCTTGTATGTGGGTAATCCAAACAGGGTTCTCGATGAGTATATGGTGTTCGGCAATGGCGTTACAGCTAAGGTCAATCTCTTGGACAGGAGTTGTTCTTATCGAAAATTTAACTTGGTAAAAATATCGTGCGAACATGTGATGGCAGCTTTGCAAGCAAAGTATGGAGATGAAGAAGATTATGGTAACTCCATCTATAACTACTCTTTGCCAATTTATAAAGATGAAAGTTACCTCCTCGCATACTCGGAAGAAATTAACATGGTCCCTCCGGAGGCTGAATGGACTGTGCCACAGGAATTGGTAGACATCAAAATTTTTCCACCCCTGTACGATCCCAAACTCGGAAGGAAGAAATCCAAACGCACTAAGGGCTTCGGTGAGACATTCAAGTCCAAAAGGAGGAATAGGTGTTCAATATGCGAGAAATTCGGACACAAAAGAACCACGTGTATGTAACACCCCGTACTTAATTACGTGCATTAGCCATGGTTATATGTGTTGGAGTATATGTATTGATCATAAGTTAGGTATATATGAGTTTAAGTATGAGTATTGATTATTTTGAGATGGTTTCAAGTGTATAGTTTGATTATATGTGTATGAGAATCGACTTTATTTATACTGGAATTTGCTCATCAAAGTTTCTATGTGAAGTTTATCGAGTTATCTTTCCAACGATATAAAGATTTTTGAAAATAGATGAGTATCGGATATAAGCAAGCATGTTTGAAACTTGAAAACGGTGGACGCAATGAACAGTAAATGTGCAGAAATTTTCTGCACACAAAAGTACTGCAACCAAACAGATTTTTGGATCAAATTTAAACGATCATAACTCCTTATACAAAATGAAATGTGTGAGCTGCTATATATAGATGAGAAGCCCCGAGAGTCTTATTTCTAATGCAATTGGTTTCATCCAAATACAACATCTGAGTAAGGAGTTATACTCGTTTTACTTCAGCCGCTCAAAATAGATTTTTAGGGTCAACTTCAAACGATCATAATTCCTTGTACAGTACGAACTGGGTGGCCAACTCTATATTAAATGAAATCCCTTTGAATTATCTATCCAACTATACCAATTTCACCCAAATCCGATATCGGAGCAAAAAGTTATGGTCAATTTACTTTAGCCTATCAAAACAGTCCACCATGGACAGATTCGGATTTACTTAAATTTTTAAGGGTAATATGGTCATTTTCCATCACCTCATGAACGAAAATTGGTCATTATATACATATACTTAGCCTCATATCCATCATGTTATCATCCAAATTATTGAAGAATAAGAAACCCTAGTCTAAGTTCAACTCCAATTATCTTGTGATTCAACCGTAGAAAGTACAAATTGATTCTGTAGTTGTGTTCACCGTCTCGAGGGCTTCGAGAAGCACCCATTATTTGTGCCAACAGGACTTCGAAATCAAAAGGGCCATTTTATGGTAAGGATGTAAATTATGTTTGTGTTATTTATATGGATATGTATATATATATATATATGCATATGAGCATAAGAAGTATGTTATTTGATTGTTGTTGAAAGATGATTGGGAAATGATGTTGGATTATGTTGAATTGTGAAGGGATTTGGTGTGATGATGTGGTATTGATGATGTGATATTGAAATGATGATTATATATATATACACATAAACCTATTGTTCAAGTTGGTTTTTGGAATGTTTTGCAAATATTGATTGTATGGAATTATGGAAGAGAATTGTGGTGTTGGGTTGCTAATACTAGATGTCAAACATTTCATTGTAGATAAGTGATTTGTAAAGGCGGGAAGTTGTGTTGAATTGGTATCCGAATCTACAACGAGGTAGGTAAAGCATACTCTAACAATGTTCTTTGGCATGAAAACACCAATGTTCCATCAAGTAAGATTCCGAGGTTGTCCAAAAACATGTATTGTTCTACATTACCAACGAAGTTGTTTCCATTCTATAAAGTGTCAAAATATTTCACTGATATACCAAAAGGCTCCTATTTCATTGTTGTGATATTGATGATTCTGAAATACATTGTTGATGTACCAATGAGTCTTTATTACGTCGTTATTGTATAGAAAGTCTATTACTTGGTTCTTATTGATGTATCGTTGTTTCAAAGTATCAAAAATGTGGTGGCGACCGAAATAACAATCTCAAAGATTAATTGAACTAAGTGATGGAAGTTCTCTCTTATCGGGTGGTATCCCAGGGGCATAAGCCTAGCATGGGCCGATCCCTATTTATGTGTTTATGGGTGGTATCCCAGGGGCATAAGCCTAGCATGGGTCGATTCCAGTTGATATGTACTGGAGGCAGCCTAATGGTCACAGTACAACACAGTAATGATTACAAAGATGTTAACAACGAAGGTGAAGTGATTGAATAAATTCAATGTACAGGTTGTCACAAGTTCTAGTAAGTGTGGTCCACTCCTATTACAATTTATTCACTTGTTTTGGATTTCTATTGAGCTCTTATATCATATGTGATTATCTACAGCTTTACATACTCAGTACATATTTCGTACTGACATCCCCCACGGGGACCTGCATTTCATGCTGCCACAGGTACCTCAGCTCATTCACAGCATAGATAGAAGCCAGGTCATAAAGCTATTGTTGGTGAGCTCCAATTTGCTTCGGAGCTTTCCGAGTCGGTTCCTTATGTTTTGTTATTGTACAGGAGTCATGTGTAGGCAGGGGTTTGTCCCGACCCTAGTTATGTCATGTATATCCTAGAGGCTTTGTATACATAAGGAAGGATAAAGTCATGGAAGTTTATATAGTGATGTTATATTTGTATATGTGGTGGCCCCGACGGCCAAGTATTATATATATATTTGTGCGTGTTGTGCTGATACAGGTAATTAGACCCTTCTATATGCAATGAAGTGTTGTCAAAATTTTTGGTGACATGTAAGTGAAAGTACAGGTATTTGAACGGGTTCTCCCGGGCCTTCTCGGCTTCAGGTGCCAGTCCGGCCCGATGGGATTTTGGGGCGTGACAGTGTAGAATGGACATCAAATCATAAATATGCTTTTTTCTAGCTTCAGTTGTAAAGCTACTGTTTTGGGGAATGAATGTGCATTTCTGTAGATTTTAACGTTTAGTTATTATCGACCTAAAGCTTTGTCTACGATAGACTATCTATAGTCTACGGTATATATAATATATGGTTTATAAAATATTATGTATTGATTATATTATTGCTGATCTAACACGTTATGTTGGACATTTTCCCGTCTTATCTCTCCAATCGATGCAATGAATCATTATTTCCCTTATTTCCCATTCCCATTTATTAAAAAGTTGCACAAAACGTCTCTTCACGAGGAAAAACAGCTGGTATACACATACAAAATGTTTTATCTTGTCAAACACGTCAACCTACCATTGGGTGTATATATGAACGGACGCAATCTACAGGTCTATAAGTACAGGCCCTCTTTCTATGCAACCTTTCAGTTTTCCCTAAACCGAAAATATCAGAAATTGTCTCTTCTTCTTCCTCTTCACCCAAATAAAAAAAATGTCTCCCAGAAGGATACCCCTACGCCCCATCAGACGTGTTCCTCCAAGGCACTACGACCTTCTCCTCCTAAGGAATGATTTGGACCGGCTTTTCTACGGGCTGGGTCAATACCGTATCTACCTGGAGCGGGAGCTCCGTCGAATTGCTCGTTTCTTGAGGGCAATTCTGGAATGAAAGGCCCTGATTACATCACCCCCCCCACACACACATACACACCATCCCCATAATTTAGTTTAAATAGTTTATTTTAGTATATGTTCTTAAGTTTTTTTTATTTGTTCATTGCTGAAGAAGCTTTCTTTGTAGGATCTTGTTAGAAGAAAGATTCTTCCATTTTCTCCTTTTTGATGTAAATTTTATTATGTAATGCAATGAAAAATTTTAATACAACTATGTTTCAGTTTCTTTTAACATTATGTGTTTGCCATCTTTGTTCTAATCCCTTGTTTGAAAACTCGAATCAAATATGTTTGCCTTTTTTTGAAGTTGCAGTATTGTGGTTTGACAAATTTCCTGAAGAGTAAAATCTAATGTTTAGATTTTATACAAAGTATTTCGTCGACTGTGCATATTAGTCGATCGTATACTACATGAATCGATGGATCATCGGGTAAATTAAATCAAATAATAACAGATTTTCAAAAAAATAATTTAATTTTAAAAGATTTAAACAGATTATCACATGTTATGTGGATGGTGGAAGAAATAATTAAATCAAAAATAATTTAAATAGATAATCACACATTTTGGGAATTATGAAAGACAATTATTAAATTAAAAAAAAATAAATAAATAATAGTAACATGTATTTTGGGCTGGTGGAAGAAAATAATTAAATATAATATGATTTAAATGGATAATCACATGTTTTGTGGCTGGTGGAAGAAAATAATTTAATTAAAAAGGATTTAAATAGATTATGTTGGACTAGTGGTGACACTTAATAGATCGTCGTATATCGTAGACTATGTCCTCCATCGATCAGTCTGGTAGATTGCAGACTTTCACGTTTATTATCGCATCGACTGATATCATGATTAGGCGTAGACCACGATGATCTATATACAAGGTGATAGACCATCACTTGGATGTAGTTAAAAAATGATTAAATAAATTATAAATAAATGTGATGTGTATTTCTACACATGTTAAGGAGTGTAAACAAGTCACATAATCATATTAGAGTTTAGACAAATTAGGGAGGGTGAATTAAGAAGTGTGTGAATGGGTTGTGGTTGAATGCTCAATATTGTAAGAGTAATGTTTCTCAAAGCACAAGTATGTATTGAGGATGATAAATGTTTTACCACTATCAATTGGACACACTCTTTTGATTTAGGGGTGGTGATGAAAGAAATATGTAGAATGTGTAGGCATCAAATACAATATATATCATATATACGCACGTATGCTTGGTTTAAACATTACTCTTACGATATTGAGCATTCAACCACTACCCATGCACACACTTCTTAATTAACCCTCCCTAATTTGTCTAAGCTCTAATATGATTATGTGACTTGTTTACACTCCTTCACATGTGTAGAAATCCACACCATATTTATTTATAATTTATTTAATCATTTTTTAACTACATCCAAGTGATGGTCTATCACCTTGTACATAGATCATCGTGGTCTACGCCTAATCATGATATCAGTCGATGCGATAATAAACGTGTAAGTCTACGATAGAGTCTACTGATCGATGGATGACATAGTTCATGATCTATGATGGTCTATTAAGTGTCATCACCAGTCCAAGATCATCTATTTAAATCATTTTTAACGTAATTGTTTTCTTCCACCGGCCCCAAAACATGTGATTATCCATTTAAATCATATTATATTTAATTATTTTCTTCCACCAGCCCCAAAACATGTTACTATTATCTATTTAATTTTTTAATTTAATTATTTATTTTTTAACTACCTCCACGTGATGGTCTATAGATGTGTACATAGATCATGGTAGTCTATGCATAATTAGGATATCAGTCGAAGCACTAATAAAGGTGTAAGTCTATGGTAAACTATACAAATCGATGGCTGACATAGGTCATGATCTACGACAGTCTATTTAGTGTCACCACCGGTTCAATAGAGAAAAATTACTTTTCCAACAGTAAAAAACGATTACTTTTGTAAGTCATCAGTGTGAACACTTTGTTTTTACTTCATATATAAGGTGTACATCCCTCCTTATTTTATTTCATCAACTTTATTTTATTTTTAAAAATTCTACAATGTCGCAATCATCTCAATCATCCAATTCTAAAAATACTCTAATTTGTCATTGTGGGTAATTTGTCATTGTGGGAATGCGGCTGTCTTGAGGACGTCACGCACGGATTCAAATCCAGGTCGCAAATTTTATAATTGTGCAATTACAAAGGTGAAGTGTGTGTATTTTTTTAAAAATGATTATGTAATTATTTTTTTTCCTAGGATAATGGCGCATGCCAGTTTTTCAAATGGTTTGATGAGCTATCACCTCCATACAATCCATCAACGTTTATTTCGGGACTCGAGACATCAAATTTTCAAGGCTTGACAAAATTTAATCTACTACAAAGGCGCCAACAATGCAAAGAAAATAAAGATTTTCTCATGACTTTGTTCAAAGAAGCTATCACCTTCTTTTCTTACTTCACCTGCAGCAGTTGTTTCTTCCTCAGCTTCAGTAGTTGTTTCTTCCTCAGCTTCTTCTTTTCATTCACCTGTTGCTTCTTGCTCAACTTCTTCTTTGTCATCTTTGTCAGCTTCTTCTTCAACGGTTTTTCCTTTTTCTGCGCCTCTTTGTTCATCTGATGCCGCTTCTTCTTCTTCTGTTGTTGCTGCTGCTACTTTTCTACCTTCTTCTTAGCTTTTATCTTCTTCACCATCCTTATTTTCTTCTTCTTTTTCCTCTTCTGCCACAACATCGGTCAACTCATCCATCTTGCTCTTTTTTTCTCCCTCTTCATTCTTCTTCGATTCATGCACATGCACTATTTCATAATATTACAAAGTGTTACTGATATTTAAAGCTGAATATTCATTAACAACATCAATTAATGAATGAAGTTACCTCGCTCATGTTGTCGCTCATCATTTTCCTTTTTCTTCATTCTTTTCTCTTTGATATAGGCAGCAATATCCAACACCGCTTCCTCGAGCTCAACCACACGCTTACGAAGATCCTCGGGGGATGAGGTTCCCGCTGCATCTTTGGAGGTGCTCGGAGAATCATTATCACCAAAGTGTACTCCAACGGGGTTACCACCCAAATCCCCATCATCATCACTGTCCTCATTTGAAGTGAGAACAGTCACCTTTTCTAACTCTTTCTTCAAGCCATCGAGGACATTATTCTTCACCTCGTCCGTATATGGCTAAAACATAATCATGTAATCCAACTTCGTCTCACGAACAGTAGGGATGATGTACGGATGCACATTCTACCAAATATCAATTAACAATTACATAACATTCGATAAAACGGTACTATTATTGCATTATAGAAAATAAGTTCATACCTTGGTAACTTTTCCTTTATACTTGAATGGGTCGCCTTCGATTATCATGTCGCTTTTTGAAGTGTGCCATCTAAGGATGCGGGCGATGGGTATGGACTCATCCATTGATTTTCTAGCAAATTCTCCAAGATGAGAAAAGGCCTCATAGATCTAAATTTGTAAGCAGTACAACAGTGAAAAATAACTATGAGTTTATGGCACAGTATAAATAAAATGATAATCTACGATAAACTCACTGTTGATCAAGATCTTAGAAATGCAGTGCAACTTTTGACTCGTATAGTTGCTGGGCAAGTCCAAGGGCAAGCTATTCCTGTCGCGGGTTCTAGCGGTACTGATAGGGCGGCTAGTCTTCGGACACAAGATTTTTTTAAGATGGATCCGCCTACTTTTACCAGATCCGATCTTAACGAAGATCCGCAGGACTTTATTGATCAAATCTAAAGGGCCCTAGAGGTGATGCATGTATCGGGCAGAGAGACAGTGGAGTTAGCCACGTATACATTCAAAGGCGAGGCTATATATTGGTATGAAGACTGGAAACGGTCAAGGGGCATTAATGCACCCCCAGCTACTTGGAAGGAGTTCAAAGAGGCATTTATTGATCATTATCTTCCATATGAGACTCGTCAGGCCCGTGCGGATCAGTTCTTAAATCTTCGCCAGGGTAATACAAGTGTGAGGGAGTATAGTCTTCGATTTAATTCCTTGTCCAGATATGCTCCTAATGTTATATCTACTATGGATGACAGAGTTCATCGGTATGTGAATGGATTGGATTCGTATTTGGTTAGGGATTGTACTATTGCTGCACTGAATAAAGACATGGATATAGCTAGGATCCAAGCATTTGCACAGAAAATGGAAGATCAGAGGCAAAGAAAAAGAACACAGGAATTTGAAAGCGGATCTTCTAAGAGGTCCAGATCTACAGAGCAGTTTATGGCGCCACAGGGAGGTTTTAGACCTCAATTTTCTGCTAGACCACCTAGGCCATTATTTTCTTACTCTGCAGCTAGTGCTCCACAACAGCATCAGGGGTTCAGAGGCAGTCAATTTGGGCAAAGAAGTGAGGGTCATAGTTCGCGATCTGTGGGTTATCATGGGCAAGGGAATATGAGCCAATCGAGACCTCCTCGAGATCCATGCAATAAATGTGGAAGGCATCATATGGGCGTATGTCAAATGGGAACAAATGTTTGTTATTGGTGCGGTATGACAGGGCATATGATGAGAGAATGCCCACGAAGGGGCGCAGGTGGTGTAGCACGACCTTCGGGATCAGCTATTGCATCATCATCACCAGTATCTTATTCTGGTAGAGACGCACGACCCGTGGGTCACGCTAGAAACAAAACAAGAGTCTCCAGTTCCAGCGGGACTCAGAATCGCACCTATGTTTAGCGGATCGACAGAATCTAGAGGCTTCCCCAGATGTGGTTACAGGTACGTTGTCCATATTTTCATTTGATGTATATGCTCTAATTGATCCCGGTTCTACATTATCATATGTTACTCCTTTGGTTGCTGGAAAGTTTAAAAGAACCCCCGAATTGTTAGATAAGCCGTTGGAAGTGTCTACCCCGGTTAGGGAATCTATTATTGCTAGAAGAGTTTATAAAGATTGTGTAGTAACTGTGTGTGGTCGAGACACGATGGCCAACCTCATGGAACTAGAAATAGTAGATTTTGATATTATAATGGGTATGGATTGGTTGGCGTCTTGTTATGCCAAAATTGACTGTTGTACAAAAAAGATGTATTTACATTTTCCTAATGAAGCAGTTATTGAATGGCAAGGTAAGATTGGCGCACCAAGAGATAGATTTATTTCTTATTTCAAAGCAAGAAAAATGATTTCCAAGGGATACCTATATCATTTAGTTAGAGTAAGGGATACAGAAGCGGAGCCACCAACTCTTCACGTTGTTCCGGTGGTAAATGAATTTCCTGATGTATTTCCTGAAGATCTTCCAGGTTTGCCTCCTGAACGAGAAGTAGAGTTTGGTATTGATGTAATACCAGGCACCCAACCAATCTCCATTCCTCCATATAGAATGGCCCCAGCAGAATTGCGAGAATTGAAAGATTTGCTAGAGAAGGGATTCATAAGGCCTAGTATGTCCCCCTGGGGAGCACCAGTGTTATTTGTGCGCAAAAAAGATGACTCGCTGAGGATGTGTATTGATTATTGGCAATTGAATAAGGTGACTATTAAGAATAAATATCCTCTCCCAAGAATTGATGATTTATTTGATCAGTTACAGGGTGCCAAGTGCTTTTCTAAGATTGATTTGAGGTCAGGTTACCACCAAGTGAGGGTCAAAGAAAAAGATATACCCAAAACAGCTTTCCGAACAAGGTATGGTCATTATGAGTTTCTAGTTATGTCATTTGGGCTAACAAATGCACCTGCAGCTTTTATGGATTTGATGAATAGGGTGTTTAAGCCATTCCTGGATGTAATTATGATAGTTTTTATAGATGATATTCTAGTTTATTCTAGATCAGAAGAGGACCATGCCAATCACTTACGACAGACATTGCAGACTCTTCGTGATTGTAAGCTTTATGCAAAGTTCTCTAAATGTAAGTTTTGGTTAAAGTCGGTGGCATTTTTGGGTCATATTGTATCTAGTGAAGGGATAAAGGTTGATGCTCAAAAGATAGAAGCTGTGAAGAACTGGCCAAGGCCCACAACGCCGATAGAGATTCATAGTTTTCTCGGGTTGGCCGGTTATTATAGGAGGTTTGTTAAAGACTTTTCTTCCATTTCAGCACCCTTAACCAAGCTAACGCATAAAGCATCCAAGTTCCAATGGAATGACGCGTGTGAGGAGAGTTTCCAAGAATTGAAGAATAAGTTGACTTCTACACCTGTGTTGGTACTTCCAGAAGGTACAAAAGGGTATACAGTGTATTGTGATGCTTCGAGAATTGGTTTAGGATATGTATTAATGCAGCATGGTAAGGTGATAGCATATGCCTCAAGGCAATTGAGGCCACATGAGAAAAATTACCCCACACACGATCTTGAGCTGGCAGCGGTTATCTTTGCTTTAAAAATATGGCGCCACTATTTATATGGGGTTCATGTTGATATATATACTGATCACAAGAGCTTACAATATATTTTCAGTCAGAAGGATCTAAATCTGAGGCAGCGAAGGTGGATGGAACTATTAAAAGATTATAATGTTGATATTTTGTATCATCTAGGGAAATCGAATATGGTAGCTGATGCGTTAAGTCGTAAGGCTATGATGACGCCTATAGAAAGGCAAGGGATGGTTAAAGATCTTCACCAGTTAGCTAGTTTGGGAGTTCGCCTTCTTGAAACTCTGGACAAAGAGCTTATCGTACATAATGCTGCGGAATCTTCATTAGTAGCTGAAGTGAAAGAGAAGTAATATGCAGATCCTATTTTATTACAGCTTAAGGAGAACGTTCAGAGTGGTGCAACCAAGGCATTTGAGCTTATGCGAGAAGGAGTACTTCAGTGACAAAACCGATTGTGTGTGCCGGATGTAGACGGGCTAAGAAAGAAGATTATGACAGAGGCACATTTTTCAAGGTATTCCATTCATCCAGGATCAACCAAAATCTATCAAGATTTGAAAGATATGTATTGGTAGAATGACATGAAAAGGAACATCGCAGAATTTGTAGTTGAATGTCCAAATTGCCAACGAGTTAAAGTGGAACATCAAAAGCCCGGAGGCTATATGCAATGCATAGATCTTCCAATTTGGAAGTGGGACATGATCAACATGGATTTTGTTATAGGTTTGCCTCGTACAGCTCGGAAATTTGATTCTATATGGGCGATTGTGGATAAGCTTACTAAATCCACACATTTCTTACCCGTTAAGACCACTTACACAGTTGAAGAATATTCAAAGCTGTATGTTAAAGAAATAGTCCGATTACATGGAGTGCCAACTTCTATTATATCAGATCGGGGAACTCAATTTACCGCAAACTTTTGAAAGTCTTTCAAATGGAGTTTGGGAACACAAGTGAATCTGAGTACAGCTTTTCACCCTCAGACGGATGGACAAGCAGAGCGCACCATTCAAACACTTGAAGATATACTACGAGCATGTGTTATAGATTTTAAAGGCAGCTGGGATGATCATTTACCTCTGATTGAGTTTGCCTACAATAATAGCTATCATTCAAGTATCAAAATGGCACCATATGAAGCTTTATATGGGAGGAAGTGTAGATCACCAATAGGATGGTTCGAAGCAGGTGAAACTCTTATGTTCGGACCGGATCTTGTGTATCAAGACATAGAAAAAGTCAAGGTGATTCAGCAACGGTTGAAAACAGCCCAAAGTCGACACAAGTCATATGCGGATAGTAGAAGAAGAGGGCTAGAGTTTTCGTTAGGCGATTGGGTATTTTTGAAGGTATCGCCAATGAAAGGGGTGATGAGATTTGGAAAGAAAGGAAAGTTGAGTCCACGATATATAGGCCCATATAAGATTATTCGAAGATGTGGGCAAGTTGGTTATGAATTAGAGCTACCCCAGGAACTTTCATCAGTGCATCCAGTATTTCATGTATCGATGGTTCGAAAGTGCATCGGAGATCCGTCCCTTATTACTTCTACTGAAGATGTGCAAGTAACAGAAGATCTTACCTATGAGGAGATGCCTATTGCTATATTAGATCGTCAAGTTAAGAAGATGAGAAATAAAGAAGTAGCATCGGTGAAAGTACTTTGGAGAAATCAACAAAGGGAAGAGATTACATGGGAAGCGGAGGAAGCAATGAAATTGAAATACCCTTATTTGTTCAAAGATGAAAAAGAAGTGCAAGGAGTGGAACTGGGACACTAACAAGTAAGTTTTTACATATGCATAACATCTATATGATGACGTGAATATCAATTATGAATTCAAACTTGTTTCGGCTAAATAACTACATTCACATTCGAGGACAAATGTCCTTAAGGGGGGAAGGATGTAACACCCCGTACTTAATTACGTGAATTAGCCATTGTTATATGAGTTGGAGTATATGTATTGATCCTAAGTTAGGTATATATGAGTTTGAGTATGAGTATTGATTATTTTGATATGGTTTCAAGTGTATAGTTTGATTATATGTGTATAGGAATCGACTTTATTTATACCGGAATTTGCCCGTCGATGGTTCCATACGAAGGTTATTGAATAATCTTTCCAAAGATATAAATATTTTCAAAAACGGATAAGTTTCGGATATAATCGAGCACGTTCGAAACTATAAAACGGTGGCCGGGATGTGAACAGTAAATTTGCAGGAAAATACTGAGGCCTGCCAGTTTTTGGGTAAACTTTGAACGATCATACCTCCCTCAATATAATGAACTGGGCGAGCTACCACCTATAAAAAGAAATATCTTTGAGTCTTCTTTCTAATGAAATTGGTTTCATCCAAATCCAACATCTGAGTAAGGAGTTATACTCGTTTTACTTCAGCCTCTCAAAACAGATTTTTGTGAACAGTAAATTTACAGGAAAATACTGAGGCCTGCCAGTTTTTGGGTCAACTTTGAACGATCATAACTCCCTTAATATAATTAACTGGGAGATATACCACCTATCAAAAGAAAGATCTTTGAGTCTAATTTCCAATTCAATTGGTTTCATCCAAATCCAACATCTGAGTAAGGAGTTATACTCGTTTTACTTCAGTCTCTCTAAACAGATTTTTAGGGTCAACTTCAAACGATCATAACTCCTTGTACAGGACGAACTGGGTAGCCTAATTTATATGAAATGAAATACCTTTGAATTATATTTCCAATGATACCAATTTCACCCAAATCCAATATCGTAGCAAAGACTTATGGTCTATCTAATTTAGCTTGTCAAAACAGTCCACTGGAGGACATATTTGACATTATTTAAATTTTAAAGGCACTTTGGTCATTTCCTATGATATTATGGACGGTAATACGTGTATATATACATGTATATGAGTTCAAAAACTCATATTCATCATCAATCAAAGGAAAGAACAAACCCTATCCTAATTTCAACTCTAATTATCTTGTGATTCAACCGTGGAAAGTCCAAATTGATTCCGTAGTTGTGTTCATCGTCTCAAGGGCTTCGAGAAGCATCCCTTATTTGTGCCAACAGGACTTCAAAACCAAAAGGGACATTTTATGGTCAGGATGTAAATTATGTTGGTGTTATTTATATGGATATGTATATACATATATATGCATGTGAGCATAAGAAGTATGTTATTTGATTGTTCTTGAAAGATGATTGGGAAATGATGTTGGATTATTCTTGTGCATGGTTGGATTATGTTGAATTGTGAAGGGATTTGGTATTGATGATGTGGTATTGAAATGATGATTATATATATATATATATATATATATATATATATACACATAAACCTATTGTTCAAGTTGGTTTCTGGAATGTTTTGCAAATATTAGTTGTATGGAATTATGGAAGAGAATTGTGGTGTTGGGTTGCTAATACTAGATGCCAAACATTTCATTGTAGATAAGTGATTTGTAAAGGCGGGAAGTTGTATTGAATTGGTATCCGAATCTACAACGAGGTATGTGAAGCATACTCTAACGATGTTCTTTGGCATGAAAACACCAATGTTCCATCAAGTAAGATTCCGAGGTTGTCCAAAAACATGTATTGTTCTACATTACCAAAGAAGTTGTTTCCATCCTATAAAGTGTCAAAATGTTTCATTGATATACCAAAAGGATCCTATTTATTGTTGATGTACCAATGAGTCTTTATTACATCGTTATTGTATAGAAGGTCTATTACTTGATTCCTATTGATGTATCATTGTTCCAAAGGTACTATATTGTCATGAACACTAATGTAATAATCTCAAAAGATTTTGAACTAAGTTATTGGAAGGACCTCTTATGTGTGTTACTTGATATACGTGTGGGTGGTATCCCAGGGGCATAAGCCTAGCATGGGTCGATCCCTATTTATGTGTTTATGGGTGGTATCCCAGGGGCATAAGCCTAGCATGAGTCGATCCCAGTTGATATGTACTGGAGGCAGCCTAATGGTCACAGTACGATGCAGTATTAATTATTGTTAGGTGGTTGGAGGTTTGGGAGGAGGAGGTAATGGCGAATGATAATTGTAAAGAATGAAATGAACGAATGTATACCGTTCCACAAATGTGTTTGTATTCAAGAACCCAATTCAGATTAATGATAATGTACATGATCCTAAAAGTGTTTATGAAGTGTGGTTCACTTCTATTATGATTTATTCACATGTGTATGATTTTCTTGATCCCCCATATCACATATGATTATTTACAGCTTTACATACTCAGTACATATTTCGTACTGACGTCCCTCACGGGGGACCTGCATTTCATGCTGTAGGCACAGGTACTTCAACTTATTCACAGCATAGATAGGAGCCAGGTCATACAGCTGTTGTTGGTGAGCTCCAGTTTGCTTCGAAGCTTTCCGAGTCGGTTTCTTATATTTTGTTATTGTACAGGAGTCATGTGTGGGCGGGGGTTCGTCCCGACCCTAGTTATGTCATGTATATTCTAGAGGCTTTGTAGACATAAGGAAGGGTAAAGTCATGGAAGTTTATATAGTGATGTTATATTTGTATATGTGGTGGCCCCGACGGCCAAGTATTATATATATATATATATATATATATATATATATATATATTTGTGCGTGTTGTTCTGATACAGGGAATTAGACCCTTCTATATGTAACGAAGTGCTGCCCAAATTTTTGGTGACATGTAAGTGAAAGTACAACTATTTGAACGGGTTCTCCCGGGCCTTCTCGGCTTCGGGTGCCAGTCCGGACCGATGGGATTTTGGGGCGTGACACACTGGGGTATGATGAGCAGTTCAGCCCCGTGATCAAACAAAACTCTTTCAATCCAAAATAGGCAGGCTTGTTGCTAACGCAGAAACACATCTCATGATACATCTTATCGTTCTTAACGCTTCACAACAGCAAATAATGGACCAACTGCCCATTGAACTTGAGATGTTATGACAAGTTTCTCAGGTGTCCAAAATAGGACCGCTTGAATCTTTTCTTCAATTCTTGGTCGACAAGAATTTGCTTAAATTCTCAATAAGCAGCCATTCTTGATCTGACCGATATCTTTGCCAGGAAAGATCCGACCTCGTCAATTATCGTTCGAAGGTCATACCGCTCCACGAAAATGCACCTTGAAAGATATGGCACAGACAACTAATCATTATCCCCATCATCGCTATTACTCCCACTTCCCTTGCACTCTTCACTGTCACCACTAACGCTCCTCTTGGCAATATCTTCACTAGAATCAACGTACTCGCTTATCTCTTTTAACTCCGAATCTGATTCGGACACCGACTCTTTATTTTTCTTTATTTTTGACACTTTTTCAACTGACGCAGCTCTTCTTTTTCTACTACTACCAGCGGTATCATCTTTCTGTTTAAGAACCAATCCTCCCAGACCTCTGTGTTCACTCGTTCGAATATTAGATCTGTTTATCTTATTTACCACATACACAAAAAAAATCATATATCAAATCAAATCGATTGATTAAAAAACTGACATCTGGTTTAAATTTCAAAAATCTATAATATTTGATTTGATTTTGATTTGCTCAAAAAAAAAACAAATCTATAAATTATTTATATAAATGTTAAAATTATTTAAATAAATGATATTAGTTTTTCATAAATAATATAAGTATTTTATACATTTTAATCATTGATTGAATTTTAATGTACTTATTTCACATGCACTACAACACTTTTAGAATTCATTTTTTAAAGTTTTTGCTCAAGCCCAATACTCTAAGTTTAATTATCTATATGTATTCTGGTGTATTTTTTGTTTTTAGATTGTTTCTTTCTTCTTTTTTTTTTGCTAAGACATGCATCCATTTTCAAAAATTGATCATTCTATTTAAATTGTACATTGTTTTTGTGTGATGTTAGACATGTGAAGTAGAGTAACATCTACTATTTTTCAAATTAAAAATATTTAACCTTCAGAATAGTGCTAAAAAATAAGAATATTCATATATATTCATTTTGTGGTAGTAGAGAAAATTTTATTAAATCCTAATTAATGTATTTGACATAGTTGTTTCATGTCTCTGTAATTTTTTAATTCTCCATTCATCATTAGCTAGTTATAAACAAAAAATCGAACCAAATAGAAAATAACCAAACCAATGATTTTTGCTTTATTTGGTTTGATTTTAAAAATTAAAAAATTGATTAAATTAGTTTGATTTTGATTTTAATCTAAAACCGATCCAAAGGAACCATGAACACCAATTTTTTAAGGAAAACTGTCAAAAATACATCTTCATTTATTAATTTGATTTGTCTCCAGTTATGTTATAGGAGCAAATACATCCCCTGTTATGAAACTTAACAAAAATACCTTTCCATCATGACAATTTAAAATTCACATGACCTAACATTTGTGTGATGTAGATGTCACGCGGCATACGACCTCAGTATCAAATTTTTATTTATTTGTATTCTTTTTTCATTTTCTTCTTTTTCGTTTTCTTTTTCGTTTTCTTCTTTTTCTTTTCTCTTTCTCTGTCTCAAAATTATTTGTGTCATATCCCCCTCTTTCCCACACCAGCTAAGGTTCTTCATATCCACATATATCCCCTATTGCACATGTCAGTATTGATTATCCATGTGTTCTTGTTACATCCTTACATTCGCTTATTAATTAAGTTTGTGTTTATATCATAAGACTATATACACCTCTCTCGTTATGAAACTTAACAAAAATATTTATTTTTTAAACAATTTTCCATCATAACAAGTTAAAATCCACATGACTTGACATTTGATGAAGTAAATGCCATGTAATATACCATCTCAGTATTAGATTTTTATTCTTTAATATTTATTTTTTCTTTTCTTTTCTTTTCTTTTCTTTTCCCTTTTCCTTTTCTTTTTCCTTTCTTGTTCTTCAATTTCTTCTTCTTTTTTCTTTTTTTTTTCTTTTTCTTTTCCCTTTTTTCTTTTTCTTTTCTCACTCTACCTCTAAGGATGTTCAAGGTTTGTGTAAAAACTAACCCAAATTAAAAAAAAAAAATTGAATTAAGCTAATAAAACTAAATCTTATTTGATTTGATTTTACATATTTGAAAATCAATAATATTTGACTTGTTTTGATTTTGTCAAAAGAAATCAGAGAAATAACCGAACCGAACTAAAAAATTATATATATATATATATATTTTATAATTATTTATATATCATAAATTGTTTATTAATAATAATTTTTAATATCTTATATATGTTTTCATCAAAATTTATTTATAACTTAAATATGTTGTATTAGATATACGTCATGTTAATGATTTATGTGGTAATCTTAGAATTTTTTCGTTCTTTTGAATGAATTGTTGTCTTTTTTTTTCTTTTGAATGAATCATTTCTTTTATTTCGTATTTGATTAATAATCAAACAATTGAATCAAAACGAACCTAAATCGATAACAATCAAATCAATAAATATATATTATATTTGGTATGATTTGGTTTTAATAATTTAAAACTTAGCATATTGATTTGGTTTTGATTTTGACCAATAATCAGCCTAAACCAACCCGTGAATACCCCTCTCTACTACCCCCACAGTCCCAACCCCACCTCAAAATTGTTGATGTAAGATCTCCCTTTTTCCCACCGGCTAGGGTTTCTTTATATTCACATATGTCCTTTATTTCACACTTCACTATTGATTATCCTTGTGTTCTTGCAAAAATACCTCTTACTTTCGTTTATTAATTAAGTTTGTCTCTAATTAGATAGGCTCATTACATTCAACTTAGTATGAAACTTTACAAAAATTACTGATTTATTAAACATTTTTTCACTATGACAATTTAAAATCCACATGACCTAACATTGAATGAGGCAGATGCCGCGTGGCATACCATCTCAGTGGCAGATTTTTATTCCTTAATATTCATTTTTCCTTTTTTCTTTTTTCCTTTCCTTTTCCTTTTCTTCTATTTCTTTTTCTTTTTCCTTTTCCTTTTCTTCTTTTTCTTTTTCTTTTCCCTTTTCCCTTTTTCTTTCTCACTCTACCCGACTACCATCACTCAATCTAAACGCCACTTCAAAATTATTAGTGTCAGATCTCTCTCTTTTCGACTAATTAGGGTTTATTAATATCCACGTATGTCCTAGATTTCACTCTTATTATTGATTATCTTTGTGTTCTTACAAAATACCCTTCATTTCTTGTATTAATTAAGTTTGTTTTTTGTTATATCACAGGGTCAAATACATCTCTCTCATTATGAAACTTAATTAAAATATTCCTTTTCTAAATACTTTTTCATAATGACAATTTAAAATTCACATAGCCTGACATTTAGGTGAGGTGTATGTCACGTGGCATAATAATTGTTCTCTTTTTCTTTTCTTCTTTTTCTTTTTCCTTTTCCTTTTTTCCTGTTTTTCTTTTTCTTTTTCTTTTCCCTTGTAGATAATGGAACTCCCCCCTCCCCCCTCATTCCTCAATGTGTAGCTTTTGACGTGAATCCGGTATAGTTAAGCTTCCATACGGATATCAAAGACTGAATAAAACTAAAATGTATCATCAAATAGTTTGTGTTCAAGTCAGTGGTATGTGCTCGCCTTCGCTGGGAAGTACTTTATCTCTAATATAAAACTTTTTGACGCAAATTTAAAATAATCCAACCCAATATGTGTACTGAATGCCGACAAGGTGAAAATAAAATTAAAAAAAAATATCAAAGGTCTTTGGTTTGAAGCCTCAGGTACGAAGTCACATTTGTTAGAAAACACTTTATTTTTCAGTGTCAATGTGAGACTTCACAACATAAGTTCAAAATAATTAAACAATATGAGTATGGAACACCAAGTGATAAATGAAAAGAAGAAGAAGAAAAAAAAGTACTCGACTTTTTTTATAGATAGACTTGAAATGAGAAGATATACGATAAGATAAACATAATTTGAAGCCCAATCAAAAAGGCTAGCCCAGTAAAATTAGACTTTATTAATTAAAAATCCATTTACATTGCACTTAGTTAATTTAATCAAATTATATTGCAACAATATTTATTGGATTTGTACTAATACTCTTGACTTTAAGACAAAAACAAAATTTCTGATAGATTTAAAAATATTTTATCTAAATGCCTACAATATGTTAATCAGGGTTTAGACCACAATTATCAATACAGTTTGGACTTGACCTTTACAATCAAATAAAATAATCATTGATTGAATTTTTAATATAGTTTTATTAATTGATAAAGGGAAGAAGTTCTTTATGAAATTGCTAAATGGGGCTCATTCTTGATAAGTCTATTGGGCTAAATGCTAAAAAGTTACATGGGCCGAGATTTAAAATGAGGAAAAGCCCAACTAACTCAATGCTAACCGTTTTTAATATCGTTATTTAACTAATATTTATTTTTTTATTATTATTGTAAGTTTTTTTATTAAAAACAACCGACCATAGTCAAATCGTTGATTTTTATTTTATTTAATTTGGTTCATTGTAAAAATTTTAAAATTGATTAAAATAATTTGATTTTAGTTTTGATCAAAATTCGATATGGTCAAAATATCCTTTAGTTTCGTTTATTAATTAAGTTTATCTTTAGTTATATTATAGGGTCAAATACACCTCTCTCATATTGAAATTTAACAACAATACTTATTTTTAAATACTTTCTCAACACGATATTATAAAATCCATACAATATGATATTTGAGTAAGGTGAATGTCACATGATTATCACCTTAATGATAGATTTTTATTTCTTAATATTCTCTTTTCCTTTTTGTTTTTCTTCTTCTCTTTCCCCTTTCTCTTCTTTTTCTTTTTCCTTTTCTTTTTCTCACTCTACCACCCCACAATCCCAATCGTACCCCACCTCAAAATTATTAGTGTCAGATTTTCCTCTTCAACAACGATAAAGTTTCTTCATATTTGCATGTCCTCGATTTTACACTGCATTATTGATTATTTTTATATTCTTGTAAAAATATTTCTCACTTTCATTTATTAATATCATATTGTCTCTAGCTATATTATATGGTAAAATACATCTCTCATTATGAAGCTTAACAGAATTATTTGTTTTAATACTTTTTTTCACCATAACACTTTAAAATAACATACCCTAATATTTGAGTGAGATGTATGCTGGATTTCTATTTCTTAATATTTCTTTTCTTCTTTTTCTTTTTCTTTTCCCTTTATTCCTTAGTGTTTTTATTATGGGGTAAAATACACGTCTCTTTTCTAAAGCTTAACAAAATTATTCGTTTTAAGTATTTTTTTCACCATGACAATTAAAATAACATAACCTGTTATTTGAGTGAGATGATCAGTACTGAATTTTTATTCCTCAGTATTTCTTTATCTTTTTCTTTTTCCTTTTCTCTTTCTTTCTCTCTTCCTCACTCTACCACCCCACAGCCCCGACCCCACCTCAAAATTATTAGTGTCAGATCTCCCACTTCATCTACAGCTAGAGTTTCTTCGTATTCAAATGTCCTCGATTTCAAACTCTATTATTAATTATTTTATGTTCTTGAAAAAGTACTTCCCACTTCCGTTTATTAATATGACATTGTCTCTAGCTATATTATAGGGTAAAACATGCCTCTCTCATTATGAAGCTTAACAAAAATATTCGTTTTTAATATTCTTTTCACCACGATAATTTGTAATAACATACCCTGACATTTGAGTAAGATGTATGCTGGATTTTTATTTCTTAATATTTCTTTTCTTCTTTTTCTTTTTCTTTTCCCTTTATTCCTTAGTATAGGGTAAAATAGACCCCTCTCATTCTGAAGCTTAGTAAAAATATTTATTTTTAATATTTTTTCACCATGATAATTTAAAATAACATAATCTGACATTTGAGTGAGATGAGTGTCAAATTTTTATTCTTTAGTATTCCTTTTTCTTTTTGCTTTTCTTCTTTTTCTTTTTCCTTTATTCCTTAGTATTTCTATTACAGGGTTAAATACATGTCCCTCGTTACAAAGCATAATAAAAATATTTATTTTTAATATTTTTTGAGCATGACAATTTAAAATAATATAATCTGACATTTGAAATTAATCTGTGGAACAATAATATTTTTTGTAAGTTCATATTGATTAGTTTTGAAGATAGTCAGGTTAATTTAATAACGTTTTATATTATTTTTGAATAAAATTTTCATCTTAATAACGTTTTATTAATAACGTTAATTGAAAATACTACTACTATCCTTAATAACATTAATTTAATAACGTTAATATAATAACGTTTTAATAACGTTAATTTAATATACTACTACTTCCCTTAACAACCTTTTATTAATAACGTTAACTTAATATTGTTTTAATAACGTTTTATTAAAATTATAATTTTTTTATTTATTATTAGTGTAGTTTCGTCTTTGAGCTGGAAATAATGAAAAAATAATAATAAAAAGTCATTTAAATATATAAAAAAGAATTAATAAGGGCATAATAGTCAATTTACCCTTTTTGTTACTGTTGGAACGCTCAATTTTAGCCTGACGCATTTAGTTTTGTGTGTACAACACGCGTTTTGCCTCATAGGATCAGAGGTCATATTTGTGCAGTTTTGAATAGTTAAAGGTCCTGATTGTGTACTATCAAAGTTTAAGGTCAAAGTTATAATTTGGTGTTAAGTTTAGGATCATATTTATCTATTATGCCTTTTCTTTTTAGTTCGTCTAAAAAAGAATGTCTCTTTCCTTTTTTTTTTTTAACTCTTTAATTTCAACTTTTCATGTAACATATTTAAGATCACAAAATTAAAAACATTTTGATACACTCCACGTACCTTTAGTTTAAGATCATTAGATTCAAAGTTATTTTACTTTCTTAAAATTTCTTAGCAACTCAAAACACAGACTCATAAATTGAAACGAGAGGGAGTAGTAGACAATAAATAAAGTACAAAACTCAGGAGATATTTGTAGGATCATTTTCTTAACTAGCATAAAGCTTGCAAGATGTCAAATCCATGTTCTCACATACTATTTTAATTATTGAGATGCATATGGAGAGAGAGTCAAGAATATAACAAGATATAATTTTAAAAAAGGCGTAATATATAAACATGTTCTCTAACTATCATCTATGCGCTTCAACTTTGAGTGCGCACAAGTACACACTTAAACTTGTATAAAGTTGAATTATTAGATACAAATTTCGGGCAGGTCGCATGCATGAATAAAGCACGCTCTTATGTTGATATCGAACCAATCAGAGGTTGCCTTACAGATTTTTTTTTTTTTAAAAAATTAAGATATAAGTAGAGGGTAATGCTTGGTGAACTCATTCCTATTGTAAAAAATCACTCGATTGAATTGTGGAGCACAATGTCCCTATTGCTAGCACAATTCTCCAATTGTGGAGCTAGTTTGAACTTATCAACTTTATACAAGTTTAGCTCTTACATGTGTCAGTTGGAGTGTATCTCACGTGAATTGCCACGTAGGACATGTTTTCTACGGGTTCAACTTTATAAAGTTTTAATGTCTATTAGTGTACACCCAAAGTGAGAGGGTGTAGATACTAGCTGAAGCCAAGTTAAAGGGCAAAGTTTATGTATTATGCTAAAACTTTTTGTAGTATGTGAGGAACAAGGCAACCCCGTGCGAGAGCAGTCTAGTTCTCTAAGATCTTGTCTGGTTCCTCGGAAAGACAACAAGTTGGAGAATGAAGCGGAGTCGTCCCATGGCGAGAATAATTCCAATTCGCGAACGACCTCATCCTTGAAATCAGGCAACTCTAAACCCATCATGGCTCATGTGGTGTTCAATTTGAATGATGGCTTTCTACAGCTTAAGCGCGAATGGTTTACCGACACGAAGCATGTGAACATTCTTTACTTGGGAAGATGGAGAGCACAAGCCAGAAGCATATTGAGGTGGAGGAATCTAAAGATTTAGAAGGCCTGGCTAACTTAAAGTACGTAAAATTCCTGAGCTTGCAAGGAATTTCAGGGATAACAGGGATTCCCAGTCGATTTCAAAGCTGTGGAACCTTAGTGTCCTAGATCTCAGAGCTTGCCACAGTCTTGAGGTGATCCCACAGGGCATTGGTTCACTTCATAATTTGACACACTTGGACTTATTGGAGTGTTACTTGCTCAGTGGCATGCCAAAAGGTCTCAGGGAACTAACAAATCTTGTGGTGCTCAAGGGATTTGAAGTTCAAGATTCAGCAGAAAAATCACACTCATGCACTCTGGAGGATTTGCTGGCCATGAAAAAGTTACGTAAATTAAGTATTCATACGGAAATCGAGGATTTTCCAAGATGCAGTGACTTGGACGTGCTGGCGAAATTCAAACAACTCCGCATCCTTACTATAGAATGGGGAGGAAATTTGTTTCGGAATCCAGACTCCGGTACTGTGTCCACCGTTCCAAAACCTGGCATGCGGGGAATCACAAGAACAATGACTCGTACTTTTACCCGGAGAAAGGTGGATGAGGATGTCTCGCCGCCAAGTGGTATTCCGTTAAAATTGGAGAAGTTGGACCTTAAATGTTATCCTAAGCGAAGTGCTTCGACTTGGCTAAAACCTGAGAATTTGAAGGAGCTCGATAGACTGTACATCAGAGGAGGGAAACTTCGCGATTTGGGTCAATTCGAGTTTGAAAAGGTTCCAACACCTTGGAATAACGTGAAAACACTGCGTCTCAAGTACTTGACAGAAATGGAGATGGACTGGACGGAATTTCGAGAATTGTTCCCTGAGGTGGAATATCTGGAGAACGTGAAATGTCCAAAGCTCACTATGTTCCCATGCAATGCCCATGGAGTTTGGAAGGACAAGAAGATTACATTTTAATGTTGTAATAACACTTGATTATTTCGAGCCCAACGCATACACTTGTCCAGAAAAGGATAAAATAGCAGACAATAGAACCATAAAAGTTAGTATCATCTTTTGTTTATTCAGTATTTATATTAGGGCCGACTAATTTTGATTCGCACCAGATAACGCCTACTAAAAAGAAAAGAATTTTTGCGTTTTGCCTTCTTTTAGAAAATGTATTATCAGATATAAAACAAGTAGAGGAATGGGAAAAATAAATAAATAAATAACAATTAATTGTCCATTAATAGATGCCCTTTAACGTAAACCAAAAAAAAAAAAAAAAAAAAAAACTCTATAGAATTTGTTTGGTTCCTCTCAATTGAAGTCACTGGCTATTTCCTAGATTTAGATGTGATAATAGGGGAAAACATAAAAAGAAAAAAAATAAGGGAAAAGGCTCAAATGCGCGATTGAACAATTAGAAATGGCTCATATATGTCATCTGTTAATAAATGTTTGACAAGTTTATGCCATTGTCGTTACAAAAAGGGATGATCGATGAGAGGGTCTATTGATATGACGATCTCATAGATGAGCCAATTTTTTAATAGATAACACAAATGAGTCATTTCTAATATAGTTCGACAACATATTTGAGTCTTTATACATCCATTGCCAACTACCACATAAAAGTAATAATGTGTTCATCCTTAATCAGAGGTCTCATTTTCGAGTCTGGGACATTTGACATGGAATCTCCTTTAATAAAAAGTGTTTTTATCTTCGTACCACAAACTTGAATTAATAGCATCTTTGGAGCAAGTAAAGGTGAAGCCATGCATTTTCTACCAAGCAACTTGTTATTCTGTTCTTAAACCACCCAAAGATCATTTGTAAAAAAGTAAAGAGAGTGAATTATGGTCAATTGGAAGAAGATATGGGATGCATGGGACATTCGTGTTGTGATTCTCTTCAGCCTTACTCTCCAAATAATCCTCATCTTTTTCGCGCCCTTCAGAAAGCGTGTTTCAACTTACTACCTGACACTGCCCCTCTGGTGCAGCTACTTGCTCGTAGAATGGGCCGCTAATTTTGCAGTCGGACACATCTCCGACAGCAACAAAGGGAATGGCAATAAGTCTGCTGGCGAGAACAAAGTTGAAGATGTTCTTGTATTTTGGGCAGCTTTTCTGTTAGTACATCTCGGGGGCCCTGACACGATTAGTGCCTTTGCCCTTGAGGATAATACGCTGTGGCACAGGCATTTCCTGGGTCTCATGACCCAGGGTGGAGCTGTGGCCTATGTTTTTTTCGCAACAGTTTCCAGAAACAAGCTGTGGATCCCAGCAGTGCTGATATATGTGTCCGGAGTGATCAAGTATGGTGAGCGTATTTGGGCTCTGTATCTTGCGAGTTTAGATCGAATTCGCGAGTCCATTATGAAATATCCTGATCCCGGCCCAAACTATGCAAAGCTGATGGATGAATACTCTTCGAAGATAGCAGCCAACCTACCGACAAACATAGAGATGATCCACGAGTACCATGGCGATTTGGAGGAAGAAAAGTCCGTTAAAAGAAAAACTCTATCTGATGTTGAGATAGTGGAAGAAGCTCACTACTTCTTTGAGAAATTCAAAGGACTAATTGTTGATCTGATATTTGACTTCCGCCAACGGAATGAAAGCCGAAATTTCTTCCTCAGCTTAGAAGCTATTGATGCTTTTCGAGTTATTGAGGTTGAACTCAATTTCATTTATGATGTTCTTTTTACCAAAATGATTGTGGCGAACTCTTATTGGGGTTACGTATTTCGATTGATCTGTTTTCTTCTCGAAGTTGCTGCCGCAATCCTCTTCTACCGTTGGGATAAAAGGGGACTTCCAAGGTGGGAGATCGGAGTCAGTTACATCCTTCTCCTTGGTGCTCTTATCTTGGATTTCAGTTCCTTTTTGATGCTCCTTTTCTCTGACTGGACGGCAGTTGTACTGAAGAAGAAGGGGTATGTGTTACCGCGTTTGCCTATGCCTTTTAGATGGTTGAGCCGTAGGTGGGCTGAATCCGTTTCACAATTCAACTTGATTAACTATTGTGTGAGTGGGCGCTCCAAGTTTATGGAATTCATATATCGATGGCTTGGTTTTATTGATGTGCTGAATAGGATCATGTACGTGAAATCCCAGAAATTCACTGCTGAATTGAGGGAATTCATCTATGAAGAAATAAAGAATAAATCTTCACTCGCAGAGGATTTAGATACAGCAAAGGAAATATGGTTAGCGAAAGGAGATTGGACTCTTCGTGCCAATAGCTCTAGTCATTTGCTGCCTTATATTACTGAGTCTAATTTCGATGAGATCCTTCTGGTATGGCACATTGCTACTGAACTCTGTTACAGTAATGACAGTATTGTTATAGATGGTGATAAAGCAAAGAGTTCCCCGGAAAAACCACCTGCCAATTACTGCGAGATGTCAAAGATTCTTTCAGATTACATGCTCTATCTCCTTGTGATGCAGCCTGCAATGATGTCGGCTGTGGCAGGAATCGGACAGATTAGGTACAGAGACACTTGTGCTGAAGCTGAAAAGTTCTTCCGCAGCAGAAACATAATCTCGAGTACTAATAAGGATCAAGGAGAGCAATGCTGCAATAATTTCTTTACTTGTAGCTGCCTAAAGGGAACAACAAATGAAGAGGATGGCCGAGTCCAAAACCGTAGAGAGAAGAAACATGAAAGAGCTTGTAAAGCGATCCTTGGAGTGAATGCGGCGGTCAAGCCAGTGCAAGTGAAGGGAGATAGAAGTAAATCGGCCTTGTTTGATGGATGTCGTCTGGCCAAAGAGCTGGACGAGCTGCTTGGTCATGGCATCGATAAATGGGAGCTAATAAGCAAAGTATGGGTTGAAATGCTGTCCCATGCTGCTATTAACTGCAAAGCCAATAACCATTGCAAACAGCTTAGCAAAGGAGGACAGCTTGTCACTCTTGTCTGGTTGTTGATGACTCATTTTGGTTTGGGGAACAATTTCCAAATTGGTGAAGGTCATGCTAGGGCAAAACTCATTGTGGGCAAGTAGCTTTTTTTCTTTTTCCACCCTATACTATTGTATTTCATTATGAGGATTTCAATTAAACATCATGTTGTTTATTATCACTTTGGTCTGGTTGTTGATGACTCATTTTGGTTTGGGCAACAATTTCCAAATTAGTGAAGGTCGTGCTAGGGCAAAACTGATTGTGGGCAAGTTGTTTTTTTTTTTTTCTTTTTTTCCACACTATATTATTGTATTTCATTATGAGGCTTTCAATTAAAGATCATGATGTTTATTGTGATACAGCAGATCCCAATGACTAACATATAGATCGTTCTTCACGATTTACATGTCTGTTTTGTTTTTTCAACCTACTATTACATGAACTCAGTCTTAAGTCCTTGAGATACTGGAATTGCAGAAATGTAAGAAACTCAGTCTTACACATTGATTTGTCGCCTACGAGGCTTTCTTTGCCTTTTCCTCCATTGCAACGCGGTGATTACACATGATAGATTAATAGGTTTATCACGATTTTGGAATAAGTTACAACTCTATTTGGTTAACTTATATTTAGAAATATCAGTGTAAATATTGACATATGGTAATAGTTTGATCTAGTCCTATTACGTGACAAAATTGGTCGATTTTCCCTTGTTTTAGTTGTGGTTCTTATCGGAGTTGGAGCAAGCGTTAGTCAGAATGTTATTTTCAAACTGTCTGGTTAGCGGAAAGAGCAAACTTTTGGACGAGACATGAATGGAACTTTTGTTGTTCAGACTGTATTGAATTCTTATATATAAAGGAGAAATATAGTGTTCAACATATTGGATCAAGGCAGAATGAAACAACATAGATAGTGAGGATTCACATAGCCGACTTCAACTTGCCTGGATTTGAGGCTTAGTTGTTATAATTGCAACAACCACTTCTGTCTAGATTATTATTCGACAGTCCATCTGCACACTCATTTGTACAATTCAAAATTCAACTGCAAGTCTATAGCAATGCATTACAAGAATACAGCTGCAGAAAGATATATCAAAACCCATCTTAATGTATCCCGATATGAGGATTAGTGATTGGTTTTGGAAGGAAACAAAATCTTTTACAAGAAAAGATGTGCAACAACACTAGAAAAGAAAGCCTAACTGAAGTTAACTAGAACAAACCAGCAAGTTCTAAATAATTTAGAGATCATAGTCAAAACACACTTGAAGTATCACTTTTTTGGAGTTCCATACCTGAAATATCACCAACTATTCATCAAAACACACCTCGAAACTTACTAGACCAAGTGCTTGAATACAATCGCCAAAAGGCGCTTGACAACTTAATTTGCCCATACCACATGGCAGCTGATTCATTAATTTCAAGGTATGCTTTGATAATTAGTTGGTGATAATTTAGGTAGGAAACTCGCAAAAATGTGATACTTTCCCTCGATATCTCTTCCAACATCAACTTTCTCCACAGATCAGTATCACAGAATGTAACTTGGGCATCCTCTAATGAGCATCTTTCCTGGCAGTGCCAAGTCAGATGCAGCAACAATTTCCCTTGAGTTATCGCAGGAAGAGATTTGAAGGATCTCAAGTTTTTTTGAATGAAAAGTAGAGAAATTAACACTTTCAAGCTTCGGGCAATCTCCAACAATCAAGGTCTGCAATGATTCCGCTATACATGCAATGCTCTCCAAATTTGGTAGTGCCCACAAACATAACCTGTGCAATTTTGGCAACGAAGGTTGCGGTTGCTCATCTTCAAACAAAGTCCTGAACTTGTCGCAGAATTTGATTTGAAGAATCTGTAGGTTGTCCAGGCAATAAGATGAAGAACAATTTGCGAGTTCCGGACAATGTTCCAGATACAAACATTTGAGAAATCTTAATCCATGGCCTTGCAGGTTGCCACTACATATGTTCTTCAAACAAATGGCATGAGAAACCTTCAAAATCTCCAACATATGCTCAACTCCAGTGGTAACCTCAACAATCTCCTTTGAATTCCCCTGATTATCGGCCACTTTCTCCCCACTAAGAATGCTCTCCATTGCACTGCATCCCTCTATCCAGCAGAATTTCATCTTTCTTGTGCTTTCGGCACCCAAACTAGATAAATTTTCGATGAATAGGTTATCAATCAAGAAAAGGAATTCAGCTTGAGCTGCTAAACCCTCAAGACCGCGGGGATAATCACTGAAACCACGGATCTCCAGAGATCACTGTAGCTTCCTGCACTGACACTCTCCCCCCTCCTCCTTACACTGACAAAGTTTTCTCGTTCAGAAGAATGTATCTCTATAAAACAGTTCGTTTTGGTAGAAATACTTACCTCAAATATCATTCTTTTCCTCAATGGGATGAACTAGGAAATGGAAACTTTTGCCAATAGTTGGATTGTTCTTCAAGAGTTGAAGAACTTGAAAGCTATCCACAAATATGTCAGGCATACGACTGCTGGAAACTTCTTCGAGTGGCCAGCTGGAGATCCTCCAGGGACAATGAAGAAGCTCTTTGGTGTGGCATGTTCCGTTTTCATCTTCATTTTCTCCATCTTTCATCTTTGGTAGCTCAAGGCGATTCAAACAAGTCAAATTTGAGATACCATAGGGATGTTTCTCAATTGACCCCTTCAAGACTTTAGATATCTCCAGATCCTTGAAATCTTTTATGTTTGAGCAATCTCTGAGGAGAAGGCTACGAAGATTGTGGAAATTCTCAAAGGATGGAAAGTCTACAATGGGAGATCCAGAAAGATCCAGAACTTCAAGCGTTGTGACTCCTTCAAGATTCGGAAGGTGCTGACAACCTCTAAGAGAAAGATGCTTAAGCTTTTCGAGGTTTGATAAGGATGGGAAATGTGTTACCATATTCTTCAAGAAATCCACATCAACTTCTCCTTGGCACTTGAGACCAGAAAGATTTAGCTCCTCTAGGTTTGTTAGGGAATCAAGTGATGGAAATATTTTCAGGTTAGTGCACTTCTGTAGAAAAAGATGACGGAGGTCAGTTAAGTGTGACAAGGATGGCAGAGACTCAATGTTTGTCTCAGAGAGGTCCAGTTTTTGAAGGCAGTGCATGTTTTCAAATGAGTTATCCGCCAATTTAGTTAGAGCCTTACAACCTGATAGATCAAGCACCAGAAATTTTTTAATGAGCTTAAGTCTCCCAATCTCACCAAGGAGCGGCAGCACGAAAGAAACAGCTCTCTAAGATTACTAAGATTGAGATGGATGGCACACTAATGAGGTTTGTGGCTGAAAGGTCAAGAAATTGAAGGCGATCGGGGTTTTTAAGGTGTGGAAAGTCTTTGAACTTGGAGCACCCCCTCAAAGAAAGACGACCTATGTTGCAGATATCTAAAGGAAGCTTCTCGATTTGAGTTTGTGAAACATTTGTTTCTTCGAGGGAACCAAGTTTTCCTAGGGATTGATCGTGAAATTCAACAAAATTTGTGGCACCTGATAGGTCAAGAATTCTCAGGCTGCTTACTGAACTAATCATGTGTAACCTACTTAGTGATTTACAATCACGTAACAAGAGATAAGTGAGCTTCCCCAAGCCATTGATCAAAGGAAACCATTTTTATTTTGGTCTTTGAAAGATTGAGCATTTGAAGCTCCTTATTTGTTGCAAAATTCTTGTCAAAGAACTTCCCTAGAGAGGTAGAACCAGAAAGATCGAGAACCTGAAGTTTTGTCATGCTTTTTATACTTCTAATTTCCTTTAGGCTAGAACAGTCTCTCAGAATGAGCCTAACTAGTTCAGTGAGTTGATAAAGGGATGAGGGCAGTGAAGCAACTTGAAGAGATGACAAATTGAGACTTCGAATCTGAGGCATATATTCAAAAAGATTGTCGGGGATTGTTAACGAAGGGCTAGGACCAGATATTTCAAGAACAGATAGTTTCTGGAATGAAGTTTTGTCAGAAACAGTTGATCTCAGATCCAAGAGATTCTCAATGCCCCCTAAAAAATTACAACCTCTAAGCACAAGAAGCCTAAGATTCTGCATGTCCAAGGATAATGGCTCGGGTTTGGACGTTGGGTTGAAGATAGCAAGCGCTTCTATTTCCCTCATGGATTGAAAGAGATCAAATGGGACTTCCAGATTGAGGAAGTTCCTATCAATCAACAATGTTGATGATTTTTTCCCTTTTTCAGCCTTACCAAGTGTTCTTACTACCCCATCTGTATGTGCGATTCGTCCAAAATCACCTTCAAAAACATTAGCCAGACCTAGACGGACTGTCTCCTCTATTCTACAACAACAACAAGAACTCAAATCTAACATTTTCACATATCCTGCCTGTTGATTTTCAATGAAGCCATGATGAGCAAGCGCCATAATAACACAGTGTCCCTTCTCATAAGCATTCTCAAAACAATCAAAAGGACCGAGAAAGCCTTCCAGTATCCAGTAAGTGATCAACTCACGGTAATGTGCACTTCCACGTTTAAAAGGGAATTTATTTTCATAGCAACAGAAGTCCATTAAGATGTTTTCCAGCAGCAACTTAGATTGTAACCCTGTATCATTATGTCTAGAGTAAGTACTTCGTAATGAAAACATATCAGTTGATAGTCTAAATAGAAGAATGTTACTGTCACGATCCGAACCGGGGCCCTGGCCGTGACGACCATTCCGAACCATGAAGGCCCGAAACACCCCTATTTGTTTGATAATCATACACATAACTCATATGATAAAAGAAATGCAGAAGATAAACAATATTACGGAAACATGGTCAAGAATCATATGAAATCAATAAAGGGGAATAATGTCCCACAATCTCAACACAACATCTCTATAACGTTTGCGAAATCTCTACTACATAACTGAAACAAATATCTATCTGAAAATTGGGACAAGGCCCCCAGTAGAACCAAAACTAATAAATGATAAGTGAAACTGTCAGATATCAGGCCTTCCGAAATATAGAAGGCTCACCAAGTGACTCTGCAAATCTGTCTGAGGAATCTATTGATTTTCTGGACCCCTAGACTGTGCCTCCGAACCTGGGAGGGAAGGGGGTCAATACAAAAGTACTGGTACGCAGAGATATCAAAACAAAACATAATATTTTTACAAAATATAGTTATAGCAATTTCATATCAAATCATTTGAAAACACCTGGGCGTAATGTAATCGTTTTCAACAACAATGTAATGCAGCTGAGCTAGGTAGAATACCCTACATATCACATTTACACCAACTGTCAAACCTCGGTTACCGCCGAGATTAGAATATAAGTGAGGGGAACACACAAGATCACACAGCAGGGTGTCTCGACCCAATGGTAGTGCACAAGATCACAAAGCAACGCTCCTAACCATAGTCCCAACTTGGGAATGACATAAAGTCAGGTACGCAAGATCACAAAGCAGGGTACCAAATTCCAATGTCTGCAAACACGGTTTCCAGCGATGAGTTCTTACACTCAAACGCCTTCTTCGGGCATCCACCTATCTCATGTAAAATCAATGCATTCAAATTTCATTTGATTCAATCACATATCATATTTTGTAGGGTATCGTCATACCTGACTTGCAAGCCATTAATATCACATCATTCTTTCATGCAACCATTATATTCATCATATTTCAACATAACAACCCTCTCATTGCAAGTTAAAACCATGACCATTTTCAAAATATTTCATGTCACTCTTGTCAAGATGATTTCAAACATTTCACATCATATGAGAATTTAAAACGAGATCATATAAAGAGAGGAATTTCATATAATTCATGCTCTCAAGTTAACATCTTTTCAGAATGCATGCATATACATATATCATATATCAAACCACTTCGGGAATAGGCCTAAAGACCAAATCAATATCATAAAATGTTTAAAATGGGATTATATTCATAATTTCAAAACCCCCATTTTAAAACATGAATTTTTAAGCCCATGAGATTTTTGAGATAACCCCACGTACCTCTATATGCGAAGATGATAGGTGTTTCTTGAAGCCTGCGTTCTGGGGATTCCAAATATGCGATTAGTTTCAAAAACCCACGGGTGAATCTTGAGTTGCTTGGTCTTTTATTTTGAAACCCTAAGGAGAGTTCTTGAGCAATTTTGATGAATGGAGGTGTATTTTGGGGTATTTGGGGACTGAATTTCGTGTTTATGGCTAAATAAGGGTGGGAAAAAGACCCTTTTGCCCAAAAAATGGAGTGTTTAAGTCATTTGAGTAGTAATGTATGCGGCGCACACCTTAAAGCATAATATAGGTTGTGCGGTGCACTCTTTATAGCACAAATTAGGTTGTGCGTCGCACGCCTTATGGCATAAGTTAGGGTGTGCGTCGCACACCTTATGCTGCACGACACACTCCACTTTGCAAAGCCATAACTTCTTCCTCGGGTGTCGGATTTTTGTGAAATTGGTACCGTTGGAAAGATAATTCGAAGGCCTTTCATTTGATATATACTAGGTAATCTAATTAAATACATACAAAGAGTAATGACCAATTGAAGTTGACCCAAGTTTTGACACTTACTAAAATTCAATCGATGGAAAAGCTTTCAACTGGTCCTTGAGTTAGGGGACCTCTATGATCTCAATTCATGCTCAAATAGATTTCCACACTACATAATTTATTAACACACTAAACTTGCATTGGATTTTTGGCTTTTGGAACCTTTACGTGAAGGAAATGACGATTTTCGTTCTCGTCCGAAATACGGGGTGTTACAGTTACATACCAGGAGTTCTATTGATCGTCTTTCCAATAAGCTCACAACATGAAGAAAGTGACTCCTGGCCAGTGATTTGGTTCTTCTTATGCTCCACTTCAATAACTCGTCCCTTAGCAACTTAGTTTTCGACTTTGTCAAGTGCTGTGGTTACCAGAATTTCTGGTACAAGATTAGCCTTTAATTCTCTAATGCGACGAGATACCACGTTCATGCTCAGCTCATCCACTTTACCTGCGCTGTCTACAAATATCAAAAGAACCTTCTTGGTTTCGAGTATCTCCAATAACTTTTTCGTCCTAGTCTCTTTATCCTCCTTTGTGTTATTTTGAAGCCCCCATTCATCGGGAGGAGAAAAAGCAGACAACTTACAAGCTAGTCTTTCATCATCAATATATCTAATATCACTGTTTGGAAAGGATATCTCCCACACTATTGTGAAATCAAAATATCCTTCTGCAATAGCACAGCCGCTTGACTTTGTTGCAATCCATGTTAAACCCTCAATTTCGACGTCTTTCTCAGTGAGAATGATCCTCCCATTACCTCCAGATTTTAACTCACCATACAACTCCTCCAATTTTGAGGCATTATCAGTACGGAAAGATGCTAGCGCCATGACTCTGCAGCAATAAACTTCTTGGTTTACAAAAATGAATAGTCACAACCTGATAGCAAGTATGTGGTATTATTCAACAACATACCCAGTATATTCCCACAAAGTGGGGTCTGGGGTAGAGTGTACGCAGTCCATACCACTACCTCAGATAAAGTAGAGAGGCTGCTTCCGATAGACCCCCGGCTCAGGACAGGTAACAAATATAACAAAAAACATAAAGGCACACAACAAACAAGGGGTGACACACCACTAGATAATAAAGAAAATAAGACACCCACAAAGTATTATTATAAGCTTGCTATACGAAATCAGAGACATCACCAAAAGGCTACAAGGCACTAAAGGCACCAATACAAACAGCACGCCCCTTCCTACTATTACGAACGTACTCCTACCTACTAGCCCTCTACCCTAATCCGCGTCCTCCACACCTTCCTATCAAGGTCATATCTTCCTTAAGCTGTAACTGCCCCATGTCCTGCCTAATCACCTCCCTTCAATATTTCTTCGGCCTACCTCTACCCCGTCTAAAACTATCCCTAACCAGCCTCTCACACCTCCGAACTAGAGCATCCGCGTCCCTTCTCATCACATGCCCGAATTAACACAACCTCACTTCTGACATCTTGTCCTCTACAGAAGTCACTCCCACCTTCTCCCGAATAATCTCATTTCTAACCTTATCTCTTCTGGTAACTGCATACTAATTTATGTGACTAGTATGTAGATCAAAACATTTGGAGTATCTTTAAGTGCCTCTTTTTGTAATTTTGTTTTGACCATATAAGAAAGATGGTTGTAACACCCCGTAAAAGTCATGCATGGATTAGTCTTTAATAGAGTGCTCTTAGACTTAAAAACTTGAAAATTTTTCTAAGTGTAACTTAGAATCATTTTAGCTGGCAACCTTCGGGATACAACTTCTCGACCTTCCCGACCTTCATTTTTTAGATTTTCAAGTTGCGTTACGATCGGGCAATCTCATAGTACATCTCGGATAAGTTTTGGAATTTTTCGGAATGCATAAGGCTGCGTTTGGATATCAAAACAGTAGCAAAACGCATAGCCTGTTGCCCAGTTTTTTTTCAGCATTTCAGGGTCAACTTCAAACGATCATAACTCCCTGCATATAATGAACTGTGTAATCTATAATATAGCAAACGAAAGATCTTTGCGTCCTCTTTCCAATGAAACTGGTTTCATCCAAATCCAACATCTGAGTAAGGAGATATACCCGTTTTACTTCAGCCTGTCAGTTTGTCAACTGAGGGATAGTTTTGACTTTTCTTGTTTTCTTAGGGGCATTTTAGTCATTTCACCTCACCCCTAATTCGTCTATAACATCTGATTCAGCTCCAAATTCAGCAAAATATACCCATTTTCTCTAATTTTCTCTCAAGAACACCCTTTAGGGTTTCAAACAAAATCTCAAATAACTCAAGATTCAACCATTGGTTTTGAAAGATAATTTCAGATCTGGAATCCTCTCGACGTAGGCTTTGATAAACACCCAAAATTCGTGGAGAACAAGGTACGCGGGGTTTTCCTAAATTCTCATGGGCATAGAAATCATGTTTTAAGAAAGGGGTTTTTGAATTCAAGTACATATTCATGTTTTAGAAGCTTTATATGATATTGTTTTAGCCTTTTGGCTTCCCCCAAAGTGACTTAAAAATTATATGTATATGTATATATGTGTTTTGCCTTGAAATATCATTTGAGAGCACAATTTACATGAAATTCCTCTCTTGATGTATTTTTCCCATGTTTCACATGATATAGATTGTTTTGAAACAAGTCTTGAAAAATCATGATATGAAATGCTTTGGCTTTGCTATGTTTCGAATACGATTTTGAACATGAAAGAGAGGGTTGTAAATGTTGAATATACATATAATGAAAGACTGCATAATTTTGCCAAAAGCACATGACCACCATATGTTTGATGAAAGTTTTTGCATGGTTTTGACTTGAGTTTCGGAACATGAACTCTTTTATGAAAATTACATGTTTGGGTGGTCTGAAACTACACTTTTATGAAAGATCATGCTTAATGCATTATGGCTCAGAAATAGAACCTGCAGGTCTTGGTATGACGATACCAACTCAGATTAACAGACTTTTCAGACTAGTTCAGAAATCAAAATTTTATCAAACTTTCATGATTTTAGACATTCAGAATGTTGCATATACAGAAAAGGTTAAAAATGGGCATACAGAGATGTTAGGTGGTTACCCGAAGAGGGCTTGAGTTCAGACAACTCTTTGCCTAAAACCGTGGTTTGCCGACCCGGGTATATTATTATACGCTGACTTAAATGTCCTGTGGCGTATCAGAATCAGAAACTCCAACTCTTGCGGCACACTTGGGTTGGGGGCTTCCCCGCCGAGTCAATGGCGGATTTCATACAGCCCGTGGAATTTTCAGAAATGTAGGGGATGCTACCTAACTCAGAAGTAAAACACAGATCATGATTTGAAATGAATAGACAGGTTGCATGTTTTCAGAAAGTGCCCATGTATTTTTTAGAAACAGTTTTATACAGGATGTCTTGATGAAAATTGCTTTCACTTATATATATGTATGTATGTTCCATTATACTATTTTTGGAGTGCTTCGCGTGCCAGTACTTTTGTGCTGACCCCCCCCCCTCCTTCCAGGTTTTGAAGCACAGTCTAGGGGTCCAGCTACCCAGTAGACATTCTTGGGCTTGCAGACTTGATCTCACAGTGGTGAGCCTTCTATTATCCGGAATGCCTAATTATGTCAGACATTATCTTATTTATTATGTTTTGGTCTACTGGGGGCCTTGTCCCAGTTTCTTTTCAGACAAATATTTATGTTCTTAGTAAAGATTTCGCAGACTGATGTCACATAGTATTATTCAGAAATATTGCAGAACTTGACCATGTTTTCCGTACTCAGTTTCAATTCCGCATTTTTATTATGATTATGAATGTTGTGCATGATAACCAGACAGAGAATGGGTGTTCCGGGCCTTCATGGTTCGGGATGCTCGTCACGGCTAGGGCCTAGGCTCGGGTCGTGACAAACTTGGTATCAGAGCACGGTTCATGGTCCCAGGGTGTCTGCGAAATCGCGTCGAGTAGAGTTCTGTGTATGGGTGTGTAGCGCGCCACACTTATAAGCAGAAGGCTACTAGGCGTTTAGGAATATCTCTCTTTCTTCATGTTCCAGTTCGTGCAATAGAGTCAGAATGTTCCTCTTTCATGCTCTTATTCGTGCTATGATGTCGCCCATATGAAAGTAAAAAGTCATTCAAAATTCTTTCCTTACTCTAATGTCCTCAGATATGTCTCATTATTGAGATGATGCAAGTGTAGAAGTTTAGAATCTAAATGGTATGGTCCTTTCTGATTGAACCATATAAGAGTTAAAATTTGTGCAAGGACTTGAGAAGAGTCCGTTAGTAATTCAATGTGTATTGATTCCGATGTAGACATTGATCTTGATGGAATCGTGCTTTTCAGCGTCAGGTATTAATTGCATTTAGTCCCTTTCAAATTTATGTTACAAATGTCTTGCTTAAGGAAGGATGATGTGTAGTAGAATATTGGAACTGTATTTCCACCCGAATAGTAGTATGCGTTAAAGTGTTGTTGTCATGACCTATTGGTAGTGAAATTTGACCAAGAAGTTGGTGATGAGAAGTCACAAAGTTAGAAGTCAGAGTGAGGGTGACTTTTGTGTAAATGAATGTTTTAATTGAATAACCGATGTTCGAGAATGATTTACCCCCCTTATGGTGATAGACTAATGTGGTAACTAGTAGCATGTGTGGATGGTATGGTAGTCTGTGGAGGAAGTGTTTGACTCCGATTTTATTTATACAGAGTAAGATGTGCATTCATAGTTCATTGGATATTGCGTATTAAATTTCTATCTCATGTAATCTTGTCATCAAGGTGTTGTTGAAAAAAAAAATAAGTCTAGTGAAGCCGTGTGGGGCTCTTTCGATTCACTAGCATAGTTGACTTGTCATTCATTTCATTTTCTTGTTCAAAATACAAAATCAAAGTCTAGTGAAGCCGTGTGAGGCCTATTTCGATTCACTAGCAACTTGTTGTCCAACTTCTTGTTCATGTGTTTTTTTTTTAATATATGTATAGCTGAATTTGTTTGCATGAGATTGAGTTGGTAAAGAGGTGATTCGTCCTTGTGTGTTGTTTAGTAGATGGTAGAGAAGGAGTTGTTAGTAAGGATGATTTGTAGGTTGCTTGAAGTGTGAAAATGGCTATATTAACCAGTAAGTTGTAAGTATAGACTCATGGTTGTTTATGGAATTTGAAGGTAGTTTAAATGTATGCTTGAGTAAGTAAGCGTGATGTGAGAGGCCGTATTAGTAGATAAGATTGTATGGGGTTATGGTATAAGATTAATGTCGATCATGTCTATTATGTGACTTTACCCCTTGACCTTCTTTTCCTTGGTAGTTATAAACTAGTACTACTAGTGAGAAGATATGTAGTAGATTTTTAAGGTATAGTAGAAATGTTATAAAGGTGCTTTGGTCGTGGATAGTATCTAGATAAAATCAAGTATTTGGGGTAGAATGTCCCAATTTGATGGACTAGTAAATTATGTTGTATTCTTCATGGGTGGTATTTACTGAATAAAACAAGTATGAGCTGATGCCTATGATGCCTTACAGCATGTATTTATAGTACCTAAAAGTCCCTAAGTCAACAAGGTACAAAAATGCAAGCTATACAATTATCAACTACAAGCTGAAAAATCTGAAAATCCTGCACATGCATGCTGAAATTTCTGCACATGCTTGCCAACCTTTGTGGACCTCCTATTTTGACCATCTAGAAGGTGCTGGAACGTTGGCAGCAATGCGGAGCATTTATCAAAGCCCCGCCAAGCTCGAAAATGAGCCCGAATAGTCCGAAACATGCCGAAAACGTGAGGAGTTTAATGGGTTGTGACGTTGAGCGTAACAATGTGGTTGTAAAAAAATAGTGACTTAAGATTAATGATGTATGTTTTGTAAGAATTATGTATAAGGTTGGGTTGTAAATCATGTTAAGCGCTAGACATTAAGTTTGAACAATTGATGTCCATGAAGGTGGATGTGATGATTTCTTGGTTAATGATACTAGTTTTATGGAAGTAATCTAATAGGCTTGAATGGTGTATGCAAGAGCCTAAGTTTATTTGATTCGTAGTGAAGTATGATGTTGCATATATAATGTAGAAGTATGCCCAAGGTGATCTGAGGTTGCGGTATTTTCTAAGTCTATTATACATTTTGTGTGACGAGTGGTACCGTTGATTTGCTAGGTGGGAAAAGACTAGTTAGACTGTATATGGTGTTCTAAATAGTCAAGTTAAGTTGTTTTGATTGATAGTGTTGAGCCTTTTTATATGATCTTGATTCTCATAGTAGAGAGATGTAAGTTTGGAGTCACGATATTGATAGACTATGTCGGAAGTAGTATGATTCCTTGAAGGCTTGGTGACATCCATGTTGAGTGCTAGATTCTAAGTTTGAGTTTTTGAAGGTTGAACTAATAGAAATAAGGGTCAAAGCACTAGAGGGTGTGCAGTCCGACTATGGGGATACTCATGAAGACCCGAAATTAGTAAGTGTACAAGTATTATATGATGACTGCTGGGTCAATAGAATGATAAAGTGTATATCAGAAGGTAGTATTAACAGTGGGTTTTCCACTTTCAGGTGTAGTCATTTGGGTTAAGTTCCATGATATGCGTGTATAGTAGTTTTTCAGACCCCAGAGTGCAGTGAGTTTACTTCAGTTTAAAGTCTAGTAAGGGATCTCCCAAACTTAATATGATGGATTGAAGCCAAGGGGGGAGATGATAGAGCGAATAACCAAGTTAGGCCTTCAGATTCTAGTCGTGATGTCATAATGATATAGAACATCAGAAGGGAAGGGTGAGACTCAACCCATTCCTTTCTCACTATTTTATTTTGTTATCCTAATACCTACTCATACCTCATGTTTCAGTTCCATGATCATAGATCATGTTCATGTATATGATTGAGAATCGCGTGCTCTTCCAGATTCCTAAATGAGGAACTTCAGTTCATTCAGCAGTTGGGATCACATTCCATATGTTATCAACCCTAAATTGAGGTCATGCAACTCATGATTCATGTATTCACGCTTTATAGTGTGCTCAGTTCCCATAATTCATGCTATACTCTTTATGATGGGCGAAATATAGTCCATAGCCATGTATGCCTCAATTCAGATTTTTTCTTTGATAAATCATTGCTATTGATTTGCTATTCCTCAGGCCTCAGTTAAGTGTCAAGTTTCATATAATATCCTTCCATGATTCAACATCTTATGTTCTAATCTTTAGCGACTCCTCTTTATGTGATGATAGTGGTGATGAGTAAATGTTTCTTGTTGATGGAAGATCAAAGTATTCGTGTTTTATATAAGTCCATAAGTGTGAAGTAAGGTTGGGGCCAAGTCTTTGATGTATGTGATGCTTAGATGAAAGGTGTGTGTATGTTCTTGGGGTAGCATGTGGGAGCTATATCGATAGATGGTTAGTAGAATATGTGAAGTGTATCTTTACGGGTGTTTTCCTTGAAGTCCATATGTGGTAATAAAGATAAGCTTGAATGACATGTTGGGATTTATGTGGAGGAACACAATATGCGCTAGTAAATCCATAGTAAAGAGTTCAGAGTTAGTCATTGAAGTGGTAAAGCAGTTTATGCTTAGGGTGTGATCTTTAAAAGGATATGGAAGATTGAATCATATTGTTTAGACTAGTATCATGGTATGACATGTTGTTTTTTTTGTGACTTGGAGTTAGGCTTGATCGCAGTGAAAGGATTTAAGCTACTATAGACATTGTAGAAAGAGCTATCAATGCCCATATGAGAATTATAAGTTGAATGGAATGAATATGGTATTAAAAGAAGTGTGCTAAGCTTGAAAAAAAAAAAACAAGAAGTTGCATTGTCCAAGATCTTTTGCCCCATAATGCCACTAGAATTTCTTTAGACAGAGTGTTGAAGAAATACTCCCGTTGAATATAAGTTTCCGGTGTATTTCAGTTTAGCAGTCAGGCAGACAAGTTACGGTGGTTTTCCACCTTTTCACCCAATCCTGCTGTCACGCCCCAAATCTCATTGGAGCGGACTGGCACCCGTAGCCGAGGAGGCCCGGGAGAACCCGTTCATAACCTATACTTTCACATTTACATTACTTATGAAAATTAGAAATTTGGGCAGTACTTCATTGTAAATAGAAGAAAACAGTACCTGTATCAGCCCAGCAGACACGCATAAATATATATATGAACAGTAATTGGCCGTCAGAGCCATCACGTCTATCAACCAAACACTCCTATGGATGTACAATATGTCTACAAAAGCCTCTACATAGATACACAACTGAGTTGGGGTCTGGACAAACTCCCGCCCACAAAAGACTTTTATGCAAATACCAAAAGTACATATAGAGACGACTTGGGATGCCCCGAAGCAACTGGAGCTCACCACTAACAACAGGATGTCTTGGCTCTTACTGCGGAGGTGTACGACCTGAAATACCTGTTCCTGCAGGCATGAATGCAGGTCCCCCGTGAGGAACGTCAGTACGGAAATATGTACTGGGTATGTAAGGCAGTGAGTATCAAGATGAGATACAAAAGATCAACAGAACCCAGATACCAGTGAATAAACAGTATGAGTAGACCACACTTAAAAGAACTGATGGGATACCTGCACATTACTTTCATATCATTACTTCCCGTAATCCTTATCAATACATAACATATGTCATACAATGGCCAACTGATCAATGGTACTAATACAATACATCAGGGACCACCCCTGGAATAGCATATATACATAATCTTTATAATACAATGGCCAACTGATCAGTGGTACTAATACAATACATCATATTATCAATTTAAAATACAGACATTCCATTTCTTAATTCAATTAATCTTTGAGATTGGTTACTTTGTGGTCACACTTTATGGTCCTTGAAACCATGATACCTCAATAGGAAAAATATGTAAATAGGTAATCAGTATCATGAAGATGAAGTAGAGAATCATGGATACCTCATTAAACCATTTCGGAGTCAACAATAGTATATGGACATTTTTTGACTAGCCGGACATCTTAAAAGTGAAAACAAGTTCAATTGGTAGTGTCGAAGATCATATGATGTTATTATGTGTCATGTGTCGTAGGAAAATGTTGGAAGCTTACTTGAGAGTGCCATGGGTCATTATTCATGCCAAAGATTAGATAGAATATGTCTTACATACCTTGATATAACCACTTCAATACAAGTGACTTCCCGTACTCATCGAACACTTATCTACAATAAGTCATTTATGGCAAACTAGTATTAGCAACCAAACCTTACCATTTAGGTATTAACTTCACCAAATAATGTCTAGGAAGTAATCCTTTAGCTCATCAATAAGAGTACTACATACATCCTCTTATACTCTTATTACATTCACATATCATGCATTTTCATGAAATATCTCTCAACATCACTCTTAGCCTTATTTCCGTTCTTAATCACCATCCAATACCAACATGATCACTAGGCATACAACCACTAATATAATGATATATCACCACAATTCATCCTCCATAATCCAATACAGCAACTTCTATAATTTACTACTAACAATTTATACACAGCAATTCATAACTATGTTTCTAGTTATCTTCCAACATCAAGACAATACTCATAATCCTTTATCAATACTTATTCATGGATAAGAATCAAGAATAAACAATATTCATACCTTAACAATGAACTCTTGTATTTAGGATCCTCCTTACATAACCATGGGGTGCTTCTTGAAGCTTCCGAGATGGTGAACACAACTACGGAACCAATTTGAATTTTCTATGGTTGAATCACAAAATATTTGAGGTTGAAATTGGATAGGGTTTTCACCTTTCCTAAAATTTGGATAAAATCTAATAAAATTGAGTCTAAGTGCAGGTTTTTAATACCAATTTTCGTCCAAATAGAAAATGACCATTGTACCCTAAAAATTGAAATAAATCCCGAATCTGTCCCCAGTGGACAGTTTTGACAGGCTGAAGTAAATCGAGTATAACTCCTTACTCTTTTGACAGGCTGAAGTAAATCGAGTATAACTCCTTACTCAGATGTTGGATTTGGATGAAACCAATTGCATTAGAAAGGAGACTCAAATATCTTTCTTTTGATATATGGTAGCCCTTCCAGTTCATTATATGGAGGAAGTTATTATCGTTCGAAGTTGACCCAAAAACTGGCAGGCCTCAGTATTTTCCTGCTAATTTATTGTTCACAAAAATCTGTTTTGAGAGGCTGAAGTAAAACGAGTATAACTCCTTACTCCGATGTTGGATTTGGATGAAACCAATTTCATCGGAAAGAATACTCTCGGAGATTTTCGTCTATATATAGCAGCTCACACAGTTCTTTTTGTACAAGGAGTTATGATCGTCTCAAGTTGGAGTGCCTAGCTGCAGAAATTTTCCTGCAGAATTACTGTTCACAGGCTTCCCGGCCACCGTTTTGAAATTTCGAATGTGCTCGCTTATATGAAATACTCCTCTGTTTTGGGCAAACTTTATATCGTTGGAAAGATTATTCCAATACCTACACATACAACTATTGACGGGATACTTCTGAATACCATAAACTTAATTTAACCCATACGCAAGTCTTTAGGACTCCATATAATAGCGATAAGTGTACGAAAAAATTTACGGGGTGTTACACCTGCTATCCGAAGTCTCATGCGTTTGACCATCCCAATATATTTCATTCCTAAGTTGCGAATTCAGTTCAGTCAAAGCATCATGTTTCAGATTCAGCTATTTAGTCGTGACTCAGTTCATAAATGTTCAGTGCATAATCTCAAATACTTCCAAGTATTTTAGCCCAGTTAGTACAATACCCTGGTACGATCTAAGTCTTGATGCCTCATGATTCGTAATTGCATAAGTTATCACTTCTCAATTCAATATGTATGATTGGATTATGAACACACTTCAAGGGAATCCTAAAATCTTAGCATGAATCAGCGTCTTGAAGCAAGTAAGGGCAAGTCAACTCAGAATTCAGTTTCGTGATAGAATTTTAAATGTTTCGGATCAGTTATATACTTTCTTAGAAGACACATCATGTCAGCGTCATTCTATACCTTTGAGCTTCAACATTTCCAACCCATCATTCGGGGACGAATGATCCCAAGGGGGAGATAATGTAACACCCCGTAAAAGTCATGCATGGATTAGTCTTTAATAGAGTGCTCTTAGACTTAAAAACTTGAAAATTTTTCTAAGTGTAACTTAGAATCATTTTAGCTGGCAACCTTCGGGATACAACTTCTCGACCTTCCCGACCTTCATTTTTAGATTTTCAAGTTGCGTTACGATCGGGCAATCTCATAGTAAATCTCGGATAAGTTTTGGAATTTTTCGGAATGCATAAGGCTGCGTTTGGATATCAAAACAGTAGCAAAACGCATAGCCTGTTGCCCAGTTTTTTTTCAGCATTTCAGGGTCAACGTCAAACGATCATAACTCCCTGCATATAATGAACTGTGTAAGCTATAATATATCAAACGAAAGATCTTTGCGTCCTCTTTCCAATGAAACTGGTTTCAGCCAAATCCAACATCTGAGTAAGGAGATATACCCGTTTTACTTCAGCCTGTCAGTTTGTCAACTGAGGGATAGTTTCGACTTTTCTTGTTTTCTTAGGGGCATTTTAGTCATTTCACCTCACCCCTAATTCGTCTATAACATCTGATTCAGCTCCAAATTCAGCAAAATATACCCATTTTCTCTAATTTTCTCTCAAGAACACCCTTTAGGGTTTCAAACAAAATCTCAAATAACTCAAGATTCAACCATTGGTTTTGGAAGATAATTTCAGATCTGGAATCCTCTCGACGTAGGCTTTGATAAACACCCAAAATTCGTGGAGAACAAGGTACGCAGGGTTTTCCTAAATTCTCATGGGCATAGAAATCATGTTTTAAGAAAGGGGTTTTTGAATTCAAGTACATATTCATGTTTTAGAAGCTTTATATGATATTGTTTTAGCCTTTTGGCTTCCCCCAAAGTGACTTAAAAATTATATGTATATGTATATATGTGTTTTGCCTTGAAATATCATTTGAGAGCACAATTTACATGAAATTCCTCTCTTGATGTATTTTTCCCATGTTTCACATGATATAGATTGTTTTGAAACAAGTCTTGAAAAATCATGATATGAAATGCTTTGGCTTTGCTATGTTTCGAATACGATTTTGAACATGAAAGAGAGGGTTGTAAATGTTGAATATACATATAATGAAAGACTGCATAATTTTGCCAAAAGCACATGACCACCATATGTTTGATGAAAGTTTTTGCATGGTTTTGACTTGAGTTTCGGAACATGAACTCTTTTATGCAAATTACATGTTTGGGTGGTCTGAAGCTACACTTTTATGAAAGATCATGCTTAATGCATTATGGCTCAGAAATAGAACCTGCAGGTCTTGGTATGACGATACCAACTCAGATTAACAGACTTTTCAGACTAGTTCAGAAATCAAAGTTTTATCAGACTTTCATGATTTTAGACATTCAGAATGTTGCATATACAGAAAAGGTTAAAAATGGGCATACAGAGATGTTAGGTGGTTACCCGAAGAGGGCTTGAGTTCAGACAACTCTTTGCCTAAAACCGTGGTTTGCCGACCCGGGTATATTATTATACGCTGACTTAAATGTCCTGTGGCGTATCAGAATCAGAAACTCCAACTCTTGCGGCACACTTGGGTTGGGGGCTTCCCCGCCGAGTCAATGGCGGATTTCATACAGCCCGTGGAATTTTCAGAAATGTAGGGGATACCACCTAACTCAGAAGTAAAACACAGATCATGATTTGAAATGAATAGACAGGTTGCATGTTTTCAGAAAGTGCCCATGTATTTTTTAGAAACAGTTTTATACAGGATGTCTTGATGAAAATTGCTTTCACTTATATATATGTATGTATGTTCCATTATACTATTTTTGGAGTGCTTCGCGTGCCAGTACTTTTGTGCTAACCCCCCCCCCCCTCCTTCCAGGTTTTGAAGCACAGTCTAGGGGTCCAGCTACCCAGTAGACATTCTTGGGCTTGCAGACTTGATCTCACAGTGGTGAGCCTTCTATTATCCGGAAGGCCTAATTATGTCAGACATTATCTTATTTATTATGTTTTGGTCTACTGGGGGCCTTGTCCCAGTTTCTTTTCAGACAAATGTTTATGTTCTTAGTAAAGATTTCGCAGACTGATGTCACATAGTATTATTCAGAAATATTGCAGAACTTGACCATGTTTTCCGTACTCAGTTTCAATTCCGCATTTTTATTATGATTATGAATGTTGTGCATGATAATCAGACAGAGAATGGGTGTTCCGGACCTTCATGGTTCGGGATGCTCGTCACGGCTAGGGCCTAGGCTCGGGTCGTGACAATGGTGGCGTTGGAAGTGTACGATAATGACTATCGATGGAGGTGGTTAGTGGTGCTGGCTGGCAATTGTTATGTGATAATAGGGTAATGGTAAATAGTAACACTCACATGAATCAATCTTAAGTGAACAACATCCTAATGCATTATTTTAAAGGCTATAAGAGATCAGAATGGATCGAATAAGCTACATGACTGACTCAATCTCTAGTTGTTGAGTACCACAAGGAAGGTACTAGATCGACTTCTAGTTGTAGCGGATCTTACTTACATCAATTCTAGCGCTTTCCCTTGATTATATTTTTGAAAGATCTTTCCTAATTAATAATAAATGATGAAATGTTTTGCCGAAATATATTGTTTTTTCACGCAAAGATATGACACTTGGCTTCAACTCAACATAAAAAGCTAGCTGAGAAGATTTTCAAAGTCCATATAAAGTAAACCGCCCGTCGTTGAGAATTTCTCAACCAATGTAGGACTCTAACACACGCTAACGCTTCAAAAATTGAACATCACATTGACATGAGATATATGAAAAATATATTACTAGCTAGATATAACAAATTAAAATACATATATAAACCAAATATAATACAAATTTGATCAAATAAGAGAGAAGTAAGAGCTAACCTGAAATGCAGTAACAGCAAACAACTCAAGAATTGATATATTTAAAGATTAAAAAAAAGAAATCTCAAGGTTTGATATTGGTGAGTAGTGATTTAGCTACTAAAGTTATATACTAGTATCTCTTGAATGGTCTGCTCATTTTTCTATAAAGTAAAAAATGTTATGTGAGAGAAACACAAAAATGGAAATTAAAAGCCAACAAAGCAAAAATGTGATGAGTGAGAAACACAAAATAGAAATTACAAGCCAAAAAAGTAATGAGTGAGAAACACACAATAGAAATTAAAAGCCAAAAATGTAACGAGTGAGAAACACACAATAGAAATTAAAAGCCAAAAGTAAAAAAATGTAATGAGAGAGAAACACAAAATGGAAATTAAAAAGACACAAACTGTTCAGATAGTTGTGTCTGTTCAGAAAAAAGACACAATGTTTCGAATCAACAGACATGACTCTTCCAAAGGATACACCTTTTTGGATGAACCATTGCCACCTTTTGAAAGGGGAACTTTATGACTATATAAACCTGCATTTTTTCCATAGGTTTGGTATGAAAAACGTTCTGAACATACAAACTCTTCTTGTCTTAAAAAACATTCCGTGTGAGGTATCTCTACAGTTGGTTTGTTTGGCCATTTTATCTTGGGAGAAAGATTTCACAACCTCGGGTACAGTGAGGAGAATTATTCCTTAAGGACACTCCGTGAAGTCGGGGGACTTGGCCTTCAAAATTTGTTTCATCTCATTTCTGAAAATTAACATACTTCTTGGATAAACTATTCGTAATTTTATGTTGAAGGTGTTAAAGAGCCTCATAAGTATTCTTGTCTTAGACTTGAACTTGTGTTGAAGTTATTGTTGTTTATATATACAGATTCTTGTACCCGAAAACATTGAAAACAACAGTGAGAAACACAAAATAAAAATTAAAAGCAAAAAAAGAAAAATATGCCAACCAAATAAGCCCTTTAAAGAATGTATTTTTTTCAATAAGGGTATATTTGTTATTTTTTCCATTGTTTTTTTTTTTTGAGAATTAGGGACTGGGGAAGCGAAAACGGGAGAAAGAATTAATAAGATGGAGAATCGAATCCTAATCAATATGGTGAAAATTGTAGTCAGCTAATTGAGCTATTAAAATTCTTCAATTATCAAGACGTTGAAATTGTGTTTTAACTTTTCTTAAAATATGAGGGCATTTGCATTGTCACGTCCCAAAATAGTATCTAGGCATGACTAGCACCCGCTGTCACTATCCATCGAGAGAACTTCTCTTCCTTACACTTCACCAGTTAATAAGCACTATGATACAGTATGTGCAACTCTAACGCACCAATAAATTGCGAATAATAATTCAACAAAAAAAAAATTCATAATCAAACTTAAATTCAACAATCGTTTGAGAACCAACTCTCTAGCTCAAATCTCATGCTAAGACCATGGAGTATCTAAAATAGAGTTACATGAGTTTAACTTTTGGGCATGCAAACCCAATGAAAAGAAATATACTCTAAACAGCTAAAGTTGAAATGAAAGCCTTCACGAACAATGTGAAGGCTCGCCTTAGCAATAGAATCTTTACAAAATAACCGTCACCCACTAGTTTACCCTTGCGCGGTAGTACTTGCAGCCATGTAAGTAAGGACTGAGCTATATATAAATATAACTCAGTAAGATATATCATCGGCTCACTACTTTGAGTATTTTTGGGACAAGTATTAAAAAATACAACAACACCAAGAAGATAAAGTATATGTGGCTGGCCTTGAAGACCGTCGATTTTGCCAAGCACACGCTCGTCTCAACACATAGACCGGACATATAAAAATATATTTTAAAAACAAATTTGAAAAGCAAGCACCCAAAACTTAAAATCCCATTTAATTACCTCGCTAACAACAAGCTTTTCACAACCTTGCAACATGTAGAACACCAACCAAATAATCATCAATAGCCTCAATCTATAGAAAAATACTAATTATCGATATCATTATGTTATTTGCAATCAAGTCTCAATACTCCTAATTTTTAAGATTAGAACTAAATCTTAATATCTCACACCTTAACGCAAAAAAATTATCACTTTCCAACCTAACCTCTCAATTATAATCTTATATCAATTAATTACCTAACCACTTGATCTCGTTAGACAATAGTATATAATACACTCTACTGTCCATCCAACACGCCACTAATACAGATAATGTGCATATTTGTAGTAAGTACTCTATCTTTCTTTCACGTGCAGGAAGTTAACATCTTCAAAATCAATTAAGATCCAAACACAATCACAAGTCCTAAAAGGAATATGTTTCCTTTTCTCTCTCCACTCATTGTTCTTCAATCACTATATCATCATACTGTTTTCTTTCTCTTCAATCAGTACCTAATCAATGGTCCATTCAATTCCTTTAATATCATTAGAACCAATCTTCTCAAATACTAATTGTGCACAGTTTCCACATTAAAGAATCACGAACAAGACTCAGACCTTATAAATATTGTAGATATCTAATTTTGTCCCTTCCAAATCCAATTTTATTCATTGTTAGCTCACCTAATCACACACTCTTATCCATATAATTATACCCCATAAAAATATAAAAAAATAACAAATCTTATCTCAACCAACTCACTATCCCTACCCCACCACCCCTACTGGTACCAGGTCACCACCTCCTCACGTTTTTGGATTCCTTTTAACCAAATACACTAACAACAAAATGGAAACAGACGGACCCACATCATCATCATAATCACATTCTCACATAGAAAAACCATACCAAAAAAAGAAAAAAAAGAAAGAGAGATCATCCATCATCTTCTCCACAATTCTCACTGACCTTCACTCACAAGACACACTCACAGATCATATTCACACAACACTACACAGCACACAGACGCACAAGATACTGACCAAAAAAAAAAAAACAATATTCAAATTGACACACAATTCACAATTCTCCATATACATGGGATAGACACCATCATATATACGCAGACCCTCTCTCACCGGCCGAAAAAGACTCACACCCAGACACAAGTTCCCTCACTCACCGACCCAGATACACTATACACACATGGGTTGAGAAAAAGAATAGAGGAGGTGGAGATCGAGATAGTCGAGAAAGGGATCCAAAGGGAGAGATTGAGCTGACTGGAGAGGATAAGAGAGAGAGTAACAGAGAGAGAGAGAGGAGAAACGAAGAGCGAGAGATTGGGAGAGAGACGCGTCGAGAACAAACAAACAAAAAAAAAGGAGAAAAACGCAGGGATTTGAGAGAAAACGGGTAGATTCGACCGTTTTCCGGTGAGTTATTTTGCCGGAATCGGAATCTTAATACCCCAGGGAAACAGTTCTGACGTGGCAGAAGACGACCACCATCTTGATTTCGCTGAGGTTCATACAGATTTTCAAATCTGTCCGGTTGAATTCTATATCGAGTTTGGCGTTTTGTTTGCCGTCGAGGTTGGAATCGGGTTTTCGGGCATAGTTCTATCTCCGTGGTATTAAAATTGACACTTGAGGTCCAATTCTTTGACTCCCTCTTTACGTTTTATTTCTATTTAGTGCATTGATGTTATGATTGTGCGCTATTGATTATAATTGCTTGATGTTGTTGATGTTATGATCATGATGTTTGATAATTCGACTTTGGTGGTTGGAGGAATGAATTTGATCATGCTTTAATGGTGATTATTCAAAAGAAAGTTGGGGGTGGAATTGAAAATTGACGAAAAGGTTGGATTTGAATTAAGTTTGATTGATTGATTGTTGATATGAAACGTGATTGAATTATGATATGCTGAAATGGATAGGCAATATAGGTTCGGTTAGGCAAAATTTAGAAATGATATTTTGGTTGAATGTTGGAATGTGCATGCGAATGTTTCTTTCTAGTTTATAGTATTTAATTCAAATGTATTCATTTAGTCGAGGAATGCCCCGAGACACATTGTATTTATTCACCGGGGAATGTCCCGGCGTATTATGTTGGCAGAAGACGTTCGTGATGAAGGTCCGAGACATCGGGTAAAGCGCGGGAGTGTAGATAGGATTAGTGTAAGTTAGATAGGATTTATTTTCGCATTTTTTCTTTATTTTGGACTGTATAATTAGACTGAACACTATACTTTGAATTTATTTTGTTTCGTGTGTTTGGATGCTTGTTTATGTGTTTTTGTGTTCTTTATACATTTTTAATGTCAAAAATAGTCGATACACTCCATCAAGCGACCGTGGTCGAACCACGGGGTCGAGGGGTGCCTAACACCTTCCTCTCGGTCAATAGAATTCCTTAGTCGGAACCTCTATTCGCGGATCAGTTATAGAGTCAAAACCGTTTTGAAAAGAATTTCCAAAGGTGACTTGACACACCGGATTATGTCAAGTGGCGACTCTGAGTTTTGAATGTAAAAATAATCTTTTTCAGAACAAATCTCCAATTTTGTCACTTTGATAATAAAAACCTTTTCGAACTTAAAAATCTATTCTTTTTGGAGTTAGAAAAAGGAGTGTGACAAATATGATGGTTCATCGGTGCTGCTGGCTAATATTATTCTAAGTCGCTGGCTCGTTCCCTTCCAAGAGTTGTTGCTGGCTAATATTCTTCTCTACTCCTCTAAAGTTGTTGCTGCTTCTGAAAATTGGAAAAAAAAAAAAGTTTATCCTACCTTTTACTCCTTAATCAGAACGTGCGTTCACAAGAATAAAGGAGAGAGTTTTGTCTTTTTGTTTGATCACTTTAATTTTATTAATTAATACTAATAATATAGGATAAATTATTCATTAAAAATTTGGGTATTACAGCATTGAATTACACATTTTACACCATACAACCTAATCCGTCCATATAACATTCTTAATTGGGTGATTACATTCTTATATATTATTATCTTATTGCAGCTAGCTAAGAATGTGATATAGTGGTCAATGATGCACGAAGGTCTCATTTTTAAAAGTCAAGCAAAGATTTTATACGCCCTGCTAGCATAGACTGGTTTCATTCTCCCGCTCTAGCACAATCCTTTTTTCAATTTCTTCAAACCTTTCTGCAAAATGGCTCGTCCGCCTTTTGTATTTTCCCAAAATCTATACGGTAGGTTTTTAGTTTATATTAATGAGTGAAAACCCAACAAGTCAACAAGTTTATAAAGAAATGAACAACACTATGACAATATGACTCATCAAATGTTGTGACGAACACATTGAAATTCTCAGAAGGATTTCATAATGCGCTCAATCCTTCTTCATGAATAACTCTTGCCATTGTTAAAGTTCAGGGCCTTGGACGCCCTTGAGGTGTATTGTATCAATTGTGGTCAACCTAGTATGTGACATAACCTTGCTATGATTCTAAAGTTTCCTTAATTAGCATCTTTGATTGATATGCTTAAAATTAAACTAGTTAAATTTCATTTTTTATACTCAAATTAATTGCACCAGAGACCAGCTATCCTCGTGAAGATAATAAGACTTCATTTAAAAAATAATCAAGTAATTCATTCATTTCTTACAAGCTTACCTCTCCGATGACACCCCTATTTTTACCACCCAATCCCCGCTAAGAGTAAGTTTTAGAGAAAAAAGTATTTTTTAAATTAAAATGACGATTTGAAAAGAATTATTTATTTTACAGAGTCGCCACTTGAAATTGAGTTTGAGACATCCCTCGAGCCCCGTGATTCTAGCACAGTCGATTTAATGACTTATGCTTCACTTAATAGTTATGTTGCTTTATTTACCCAAGGATTAAAAGAGAAATCGTGACTTATATTTTCTGTTGAGGGGCATAACCATTAACCACACACATAATCAACCTCAGTATATTTTTTTTTTCTTTTACTAATCCGTGTGTTATTTTGATCAATTTTCGCCTATGATTATTAATATAAATTCTGAGCTTTTTTATTTGTTGTTAAAAATCCGCTAAACAACTTATAATTCAAATAACTAGAATCCCATATAGTTACCATTTCAATTAGAGGCAGAGCCAGCCTTTTGATAGATGGTTCATCCAAATTCCTTCGACGAAAAAATATATTATTTATACATGATTATATTTTTATATATCTATAGTAGGTGTTGAACTCCTTTGACTAAGTTTTTTTCCAAATGTTGAACCCCTTAGTTGAAATTCTGCCTCCAGACTTGAGTAAAATATACCTTGAATAATCAATTGCCGGACTCAAACCAGAACTCATAGTAATCATAATAATCAATTGCCGGACTCGAACCGGAACTCATAGTAACCTTAACCCACCAATAATATTAAAATCCATATCATAACAATATAAATGTCTAAATAATCATTCATTAATCTTAATTAAAAAAGGATAAATTCAAGGTTTTGCAATTAGCTTCACGTTCTAAAGTAATAGATGCTATATTATGCTAAAATATAATTTTTCAATATTTATTAGAACGGAGCCCTAATCCGAATAAATAAGACAGTTTATCTAAATCAAATAATGTCACACCCCAAATCCCATTGGAGCGAACTGGCACCCGTAGCCGAGGACGCCCGGGAGAACCCGTTCATAACCTATACTTTCACATTTACATTACTTATGAAAATTAGAAATTTGGGCAGCACTTAATTGTAAATAGAAGAAAACAGTACCTGTATCAACCCAGCAGACACGCATAAATATATATATGAACAGTAATTGGCCGTCAGAGCCATCACGTCTATCAACCAAAGACTCCTATGGATGTACAATATGTCTACAAAAGCCTCTACATAGATACACAACTGAGTTGGGGTCGGGACGAACTCCCGCCCACAAAAGACTTTTATACAAATACCAAAGGTACATATAGAGATGACTTGGGATGCCCCGAAACAACTGGAGCTCACCACTAACAATAGAATGTCCTGACTCTTACTGCGGAGGTGTACGACCTGAAGTACCTGTTCCTGCAGGCATGAATGCAGGTCCCCCGTGAGGGACGTCAGTACGGAAATGTGTACTGAGTATGTAAGGCAGGGAGTATCAACATGAGATACAAAAGATCAACAGAACCCAGATACCAGTGAATAAACAGTATGAGTAGACCACACTTAAAAGAACTGATGGGATACCTGCACATTACTTTCATATCATTACTTCCCGTAATCCTTATCAATACATAACATATGTCATACAATGGCCAACTGATCAGTGGTACTAATACAATACATCAGGGACCACCCCTGGAATAGCATATATATACATAATCTTTATAATACAATGGCCAACTGATCAGTGGTACTAATACAATACATCAGGGACCACCCCTAGAATAGCATATATATACATAATCTTTATAATACAATGACCAACTGATCAGTGGTACTAATACAATACATCAGGGACCACCCCTGGAATAGCATATATATACATAATCTTTATAATACAATGGCCAACTGATCAGTGGTACTAATACAATACATCATATCATCAATTTAAAATATAGACATTCCATTTCTTAATTCAATTAATCTTTGAGATTGGTTACTTTGTGGCCACACTTTATGGAACTTGAAACCATGATACCTCAATAGGAAAAACATGTAAATAGGTAATCATTATCATGAAAATGAAGTAGAGAATCATGGATACCTCATTAAACCATTTCGGAGTCAACAATAGTATATGGATATTTTTTTGACTAGCCGGACATCTTAAAAGTGAAAACAAGTTCAATTGGTAGTGTCGAAGATCATATGATGTTATTATGTGTCATGTGTCGTAGGACAATGTTGGAAGCCTACTTGAGAGTGCCATGGGTCATTATTCATGCCAAAGAGTAGATAGAGTATGTCTTACATACCTTGATATAACCACTTCAATACAAGTGACTTCCCGCACTCTTCGAACACTTATCTACAATAAGTCATTTGTGGCAAACTAGTATTAGCAACCAAACCTTACCATTTAGGTATTAACTTCACCAATTAATGTCTAGGAAGTAATCCCTTAGCTCATCAATAAGAGTACTACATACATCCTCTTATACTCTTATTACATTCACATATCATGCATTTTCATGAAATATCCCTCAACATCACTCTTAGCCTTTATTTCCCTTCTTAATCACCATCCAATACCAACATGATCACTAGGCATACATAACCACTAATATAATGATATATCACCACAATTCATTCTTCATAATCCAATACAGCAACTTCCATAACTTACTACTAACAATTTATACACAACAATTCATAACTATGTTTCTAGTTATCTTCCAACATCAAGACAATATTCATAATTCTTTATCAATACTTATTCATGGATAAGAATCAAGAATAAACAATATTCATACCTTAACAATGGACTCTTGTATTTAGAATCCTCCTTACATAACCATGGGGTGCTTCTCGAAGCTTTCGAGATGGTGAACACAACTACGGAACCAATTTGAATTTTCTACGGTTGAATCTTGAGTTATTTGGGATTTTGTTTGAAACCCTAAAGGGTATTCTTGAGAGAAAATTAGAGAAAAGGGGTATATTTTGCTGAATTTGGAGCTGAATCAGATGTTATAGACGAATTAGGGGTGAGGTGAAATGACTAAAATGCCCCTAAGAAAACAAGAAAAGTCGAAACTATCCCTCAGTTGACAAACTGACAGGCTGAAGTAAAACGGATATAACTCCTTACTTAGATGTTGTATTTGGATGAAACTAGTTTCATTGGAAAGAAGACTCCAAGATCTTTCGTTTGATATATTATAGCTCACACAGTTCATTATATACAGGGAGTTATGATCGTTTGAAGTTGACCCTGAAATGCTGAAAAAAAAACTGGGTAACAGGCTTTGCGTTTTGCTACTGTTTTGAAATCCAAACGCAGCCTTATGCATTCCGAAAAATTCCAAAACTTATCCGAGATGTACTATGAGATTTCCCGATCATAACGCAACTTGAAAATCTAAAAAAGAAGGTCGGGAAGGTCGAGAAGTTGTATCCCGAAGGTTGCCAGCTAAAATGACTCGAAGTTACACTTAGAAAATTTTTTCATGTTTTTAAATCTAAGAGCACTCTATTAAAGGCTAATCCATGCACGACTTTTACGGGGTGTTACAAATAATATGCATCTACAAGTATTTATTCAAAGCTAGCATAATAGTTCACAATTTCGGTATATAAGCTCAATCTAAAAGTAGGTAAACCTAGCCTACCTGGACACCAAAGCTAGAATATCTGTCCGCAAAGCCTCCGAATAATACTAGTAGAACCCAAGCTTGAAATAATTGATTCGGATAATTAATCTTTAATTTGATGCTCAAATGATGCCAAATTATTTTAGCTCATAAACCGATACTACCAAACATATATATATATATATATATATATATATATATATATATATATATATATATATATATATATATATATATATATAAGGGTTATTACAACATCCACTACTAAAAGGACTTTCGTTCGTGAAAGTAAAAGATAAGGCCATACCTGAAGGCTCAAACAAGTAGGGATACTGGGAGCGCATATCACGCTCGATCTGCCAGGTAGCCTCCTCAACTGGACGGTGACGCCACTGAACCTTAACTACCGGAATATCCCTGGAGCGCAACCGCCTAACATCCCTCGCCAAAATAGATGTTGGCTCTTCTACAAATGCCAGTCCCTCATCCAACTGAACCAAGTCCCACTAAGTACGTGTTACTCATCTGGAATATACAACTGCAACACAAATACATGAAACACCGGGTGAATGGCTGAGAAGGCAGGTGGTAATGCCAACACATAAGCTACCTCCCCAACTCTCTGTAGGATCTCAAAAGGTTCAATATATCTAGGGATAAACTTGCCCGTCCTCTCGAACCTCATCACGCCCTTCATGGGCGATACTCGTAGGAAGACCCTATCACCAACTCTGAAACTCAATGGACGATGTCTGCGATCAGCATAACTCCTCTATCTGCGCTGAGCTGCTTGTAGCCTATCTTGAATCACTCGAACATGATCCAACGAATCACGAAGCAAATCTGTGCCACGAGGTCTAGCCTCAGAAGTCTCAAACCAACCAACATAAGATCGATATCTCCTACCATACAATGCCTCAAACGGGGCCATCTGAATACTCGAGTGAAAGCTGTTATTATAAGCAAACTCCACCATAGGTAGAAACTGGTCCCACTGACCCCCAAAATCCAACACACAAGCGCGGAGCATATCCTTTAGAACCTGGATAGTCCGCTCTGACTGCGCATCAGTCTGGGGATGAAAAGTTGTACTAAGGTCAACCTGGGTCCCCAACTCCTCCTGAAATGCCCTCCAAAAGCTAGAAGTGAACTGAGAGCCTCGGTCGGAAATAATGGAAATAGGGACCCCATGTAGGCGAACTACCTCCTGAATGTAAACACGAGCTAACTTCTCGGCACTGTAGGAAACTCGAATGGGGATAAAATATACAGACTTGGTCAATCGATCCATGATGAACCAAATGCTATCGAAACCACGCGATGTACGAGGCAATCAACCTACGAAATCTATAGTAACTCGCTCCCATTTCCACTCGGGAATGGGTAGCTGCTGAAGCAATCCACCAGGTCTCTGATGCTCAGCCTTTACTTGCTGACAACAAAGACATCGAGCCACAACCCTTGCTATATCTCTTCGCATACCACTCTACCAATAATGCTGCCTCAAATCCCTATACATTTTAGCTGTCCCAGGGTGAATAGAGTATCTGGAGCTATAAGCCTCGCGAAGAATCAGCTGGGCCAAATCTCCAACCTTTGGAACACAAATACAATCGTCAAACCTCAAGACACTTTCAAAATCTAGGGTAGCCCACTGAGACTTACTCCTCAACACCTGCTCTCGAAGGCTGCGAAGCCTGTCATCCTTGAACTGACGTCTCCGAATCTGCTCCAACAAAGTGGATCGGGCATCAACACTAGCAATGATTCTCCGAGGGTCAGAAATATCTAAATGAACCATCATTTTAGCTAAGGACTGAATGTCCAAAGCCAATGGCCACTGAGAAGCTAAAATGAAACCTAAGCTACCCATACTTACTGACTTCCGACTCAAGGCATCCGCTACCACATTCGCCTTGCCCAGATGGTAGAGAATAGAGATATCAAAGTCTTTCAGCAACTCAATCCACCTGTGCTGCCTCGAATTAAGCTCCTTCTGGGTCATAATATACTGAAGACTACGGTGATCTGTAAATATCTCACAGCGGACCCCATACAAATAATGCCTCTAAATTCTAAGCGCAAATACTACCACTGCCAAATCTAAGTAATGAGTGGGGTAGTTGCGCTCATGCACCTTCAACTGCCTCGATGCATATGCAATAACACGGTCACGCTGCATCAAAACACACCCCAACCCAACACCAGATGTATCGCAATAAACAGTAAAACCCTCGCCCTCAACAAGAAGAGTCAGAATAGGATTTGAAGTAAGCAAATTCTTGAGCTTCATAAAGCTCACCTCACAACTCGCAGACCACTGAAACAGAACCTCCTTCCTGGTCAATCTAGCCATAGGGGCTGCAATAGAAGAAAAACCCTTAATGTACCGCTTGTAGTAACCTGCCAACCTAATAAAGCTGCGAACCTCAGAAGGTGACATAGGCCTAGACCAACTACGAATAACGTCAATCTTGGCTGGGTCCGCCATAATACCATCCTTGGACACTACGTGCCCCAATAAAGCTACAGACCCAAGCCAAAACTCACATTTTGAGAACTTGGCATAAAGCCTGTGGTCTCTCAAAGTGAGAAGCATAGTCCTCAAATGCTGCTCGTGCTCCTCCTCACTCCTCGAATATACTAAAATGTCATCAATAAATACTATCACGAAGGAGTCCAAATATGGCCTGAGCACGCGATTCATCAGATCCGTAAAAGTTTCTAGAGCATTGGTCAACCCAAAAGACATCACTAGGAAATCATAATGACCATAACGAGTCCTGAAGGCTGACTTAGGGATATCCGCAGCCTTAACTCTCAACTGATGGTAACCAGACCTCAAATCAATCTTAAAAAACATCGACGCACCCTGAAGTTGATCAAACAAATCATCGATGTGAGGTAGAGGATACTTATTCTTCATAGTAGCCTTATTCAACTGCCTGTAGTCGATACACATACGCAAGGAGCCATCTTTCTTCTTCACAAACAAAACTGGAACACCCCAAGGAGATACACTCGGTCTGATAAATCCCTTACCCAGAAGATCCTGAAGTTGACTATTCAGCTCCTTCAACTCAGCAGGATCCATATGATACAGAGCCATAGAAATAGGTCGGGTGCCAGGATTGAGATCAATAATAAACTCTATATCACGCTTAGGAGGAAGGCCAGGTAGGTCGGTCGAAAATACATCAGAAAACTCTCTAACAACAGGGACAGAGTCAAGTGGGGAACTCTCAATACTAACATCCTGGATATATGCAAGAAAAGACTCACAACCCCTCGATATCAGTGTTCCATCCCAAATGTATGAAATAATCCCCATTGGTGTGCGGCTAATAGAACCCTGCCACACAACTGGGGGCATGCCAGGAAAAGCTAAGGTAACGGTCTTAGTAAAACAATCCAAGACCGAACGGTAAGGAGACAACCAATTCATGCCTAGAATCACGTTAAAATCTACCATATCTAGGACAATAAGGTCAATATGAGTATCAAACTCTCGAATAGTAACCAAACAAGATCTATATACCCAATCCACTACTAAAGAGTCACCTACTGGGGTAGCCACACGTAACGGCACAGATAAAGACTCCGAACATAAACCCAGTCGCGATGCAAAATAAGTAGAAACATATGAAAAGGTGGAACCGGGATCAAACAAAGCAGAAGCTGGCTGATGGAACATGGAAATCATACCTGTGATCGCAGTATCCGAAGCCTCAGCCCCTGATCTACCTGGAACTGCATACAAATTACCCTGTCCACTACTAGACTGGGTACCTGCCTGACTGCCTACCCTACCTCCCTGCAGACCACCTTTAGAACCCTGGGAACCACCTCCATGACCCTATATACCACCCCTACCTAACGACGGCGCTGATCTGATTGGCTGTACATCCAGAACTGGAGGCTCAATCATCCTATGTCGAGGACACTCACAGATGAAGTGACCATTAACTACGCAGTCAAAACATGCCCCGGGCACCCTGCTCTGACTAGAAGGTCCAGCGAATCCAGAATGACCACCCCTATATGACGATCCTGACTGAACAATCCTCTGCGTCTGGCTGCTACTCTGACCACTGGAACTACAATAGACTGGCTGACCCCTGTCAGATATCTGAAGCGATGCCTGAACTGGACGACTAGGCTGAACCTGATACTGAGAAGGCTACTGATGAGGGTACCGACTGTGAAATCCTCGGCCTAAGGACTGTGAACCACTGTTACTACCCTGGTAGCGTGGTTTCTTATCGCTGCCCCCTTGGGCCTTATGATCTATCTCCTCTATGGAATAAATATGCTCGGTTATCTTCGGAAAAGACTTCCCTGAAGTCACCAAACTCTGTGTAGCTCTACGGAGTGACAATCTCAATCCCCTAACAAAGTATCGAATCCGCTTATACTCCAAATCCAGAATTATAGTGGCGTGTCTGGATAACTCATGAAATCTTACCTCATACTCAGCCACCGTCATAGAGCCCTGTCTCAATGCGATAAACTCATCCCGAAGACGCTCACGCATACTATAAGGCATATACTTCCCCAAGAAAGCCTCGAAGAACTGAGTCGAAGTCACTGGTGGAGATCCAGTTGGCCTGGAATCAAGATAACCTATCTACCACCTCCTCGCTGCCGTGTCGAACTGATAAGAAACAAAGTCTACTCCTCGTTCCTCAACCAACCCTAAATTTCACAACCGTTGCTCACAACTGGATAGGAACTCATAAGTATCCTCTTCCGGGGTCCCGGCAAACCTGGGTGGAGTCAATCTAAAAAATCGACCCAACATCTTCTGCTTCTCTATAGACATAAGTGGCTGGGCTACTGCCGGTTGTGGAACTATTGGTGCTGGCGGAACCTCTACCCTAGGCACCGCTGCCGCAGGCTGTTCCCCTAAATCTATACCACCCTATCCTGTTGGCTGAACTCCAACGACCGGTGGACCAACAACTAACCCCAATAACTGAACTAATGTATCCCGAATAATCGAAGAAGATATAAAGCCGAGTGGAGCCTGGGCTGCCCCCTGGCCCACCTGCTGATGTGGTGGAATACCTGGAGCTATCTCAATCCTCGGAGCTATAGCAGGATCAGGTGCTGGATCCCTGACCTGATCTCGAATAGGGGTTGCTGCTCCACCCTGCCCCTGATATCTGGGTCGACCTCGGCCCCAAGATAGAACTCTAGAAGCGGATCCGTGGTCCTGACCCCCCTGCTCTCGAACCTCATGTCCTAGCCATCTGCATAAAGAGTGAACCAATAAAAAGATTACAACTTAACCAGACTCAACGCACAAAATAGATCAAGAAAATGAGATTTTTTCCCATAAAAATGCTCTGTAGCCTCCCAAGGATAGGATACAGACATCTCCGTACCGATCCGTGGGACTCTACTAAACATTGGCTCCAGGACTAACAATACCAGTGTGACCTAAGCTCTGATACCAACTTGTCATGACCCGATTTCTTAAATCGTGATGGCACCTACCTTATCCCATCAGTAGGCAAGCCAAACCATAGCCCGAAATGATAGGTAATGGGCTATTAGGCAGAGACAAAATAAAAGATCGCGTATGATAATAACAACAACCTCAATAATAGGTGAAAACTAAGAAGAAAGCATATGTATTATATCAAAACGAGAGGAGAAAAAAGGACCAGCTATACAAATGAATCCCTCCCAAGACCTGATAAGGTCAATACTAGAGCCACTACTAACAGGTACCCAGAGTACTAGACAAAAATCTAAAATGTACACAAGTAGTCTCGAGTGAAAAAAGACTAACTAGAGTAGATAGAGGAGGATCAGCCTCGGACGATAGTAAGCTCACCCCACTCTAAACCAGCACTGAAAGGTAAGAACCACGTCAACGCCGACTGCTAGTACCTGGATCTGCATCAGGAAAAAGATGCAAAAGTGTTGTATGAGTACCAAAAACAATGGGTACTCAGTAGGCATCATCGTCCGACTGAGCTTAATACAGAAAAGGTGTAACTACAATGCAAGGACGTAATCTGAGTTATTAGTAAATAGGGATGGAAAGGTAAAAAACTGCCAAACTATGCAACGGCTGTAAATTCATAAACTTGTGCAATACAGAAAAAAATAATGATGTAGTAATAATAAATAAATCAAACATAACCTAACTGAGCCCCCATAAGCCCGCCAGACACACTGAAGAAGATAATTAATCCAACCGTACCCCCATAAGCCGGTTGGACACACAAGTGATGAAAGTAAACATAAATAATGAGATGCCGGACTCGAACCGAAACTCAGAGTAACCCCAACTATAATCAAATGTCAGACTCGAATCGGAGCTCATAGTATCATAATAATCAATTGCCGGACTCGAACCAGAACTCATAGTAATCATAATAATTAATTGCTGGACTCGAACCGGAACTCCTAGTAACCATAACCCACCGATAATATTAAAATCCATATCATAACAATATAAATGTCTAAATAATCATTCATTAATCTTAATTAAAAAGGGATAAATTCAAGATTTTGCAATTAGCTTCACGTTCTAAAGTAATAGATGCTATATTATGCTAAAAGATAATTTTTCAATATTTTCTAGAACGGGGCCCTAATCCGAATAAATAAGACAGTTTATATAAATCAAATAATATGCATCTACAAGTATTTATTCAAAGCTAGCATAATAGTTCACAATTTCGGTATATAAGCTCAATCTAAAACTAGGTAAATCTAGCCTACCTGGACGTCAAAGCTAGAATATCTGTCCGCGAAGCCTCCGAATAATACTAGTTGAACCCAAGCTTGAAATAATTGATTCGGATAATTAATCTTTAATTTGATGCTCAAATGATGCCAAATTATTTTAGCCCATAAACCGATACTACCAAATATATATATATATATATATATATATATATATATATATATATATATATATATATATATATATATATATATATATATATATATATATATATATATATATATATATATATATATATATATATATATATATATATATATGCGGTATATGATTACATATAAGAATACTAATACTAGATTTGCCTTTTTAGTTAAAAAAAAAAAGATTTTCTCTCTTTATGGAAAGACACTACCAAGTATGTATATATATAGATGTATAAGAAAAAAAATAGGACTTAATCAAGTGGCACATGTATGGCTGTCACCAAGTAAAATGTTGCTATCCACATATCAATTTCCACGTGTGGTGGTCAAAAACCACTAGTGATAATTTTCTACACTGCGTATATATATTCGGGTATTGCCTAAATTTGTGGTAAAGTAATTATAATATTTTGAATATACCATATTTAATAAAAAATTATTTCTAACAAAACCTATATTATATAATAATAATATTTTAATATTTTTAAATTTACTATCTCCGCAAAAAATATTAATAAATCACAAAAAAAATCTATTATAAAATAATATAAATATATCATCACTTAAAGAATTTTATCAATATCGAAAATATTCTAGAAAGGTACTAATTTATATTTCTACCAAATTTAAAATTAAATTAAATAATCCATGATACATTTAAATAGTACTAAAATTATATGAAAATACAGAGAAATGACCGTAAGGGTCATTACACAATTTCATAAAATTTTGTTTCTATTTTTTACTACGTCTGTGATAGGACATCAAACATGCAATTACTACTTCTATCCTATAAAATATAAGAATCTTATATAAATAACTCCATGTGCTGGAAAATACCTGCATCAGGAACAAAAAAAAAAATATACAGAATCAAACTTTCAAAACCGAAATAAACACAATACTATTAAATCTACGAACTAGAGATAATTATTTGAACAATTTCATGTATTAATTAAAGATAAGATAAAGATCAGACGTTTATACGTGCAAGAAGTTTTCACGTATCATTCCAATTTTACTCTAAATTTAACTATATAAAATTATGAACATTTAAATACATGTGAAACTTGAGCAACTTCATGCATAATAGCGATGTTACATAATGAAAGTCGCTACAAGCTTCAGATTTTGAAAGTTGACAAATAGCTAACTTTCAAGAGCCACGAATATGAAATCTTTTGGAAAAGTTAAATTGGTAAATCAAAAATATAATTAAGAAATATTAAAATTACTATCTTATTTATTAAAATTTAAATCAAAAGATTTTGTTTTGTGAATTTCTTTTCATAATAATGAAAACAAAAATAAAAATAAATATAATTTTTTTTAAATCTTAAATTGTGACTCTATTTTATAATTTTTCAAATAAAATCTATTAAAAATGAAAAATAAAAACTACAATAAATATTTGACAAAAAATAATTTTTTTATGCTAGAAGTAAGTATAGGAAAAGTAAAAGTGAGGGGAGGGGAGGGTCAAAATTAGTTGTCCTGCTGTGAATATTGTTTTTCCATAATTCTGCTGGCTGAATGTTGAAGGAATGGGTTGCACCACTTCACCTTGATCTCCTTTAGTTTTGTTACATTCCTTCAGCTCAGCGGGGAGCTCCTTCAGTTTCTTACATTTCTGCAACTCCAGTCGCTCAAGGCTGGGAAACAGCCCTCTGGAGCCAAGGCCTAGTGACTCCACTAGCTTAACCATGGGCCGACTGTCAAACCTCCTGGACGTCCCCATAAAGGACCATACCTCAAGGTCTAGTGTGTCTAATTTCAACAAGTTAAGATAGGGAAAATCAATAACTTCTATCACCCAACTACTACCCTCAATTGCGTTGTTCTGCAATTTCAGGACCTCAAGATTGCGAAGTTGCCACCCAATAATTGATAGTTGATAAAATGGCAGGCGACACCCTGAGAGGGTCAACCTTCTGAGGCTTGAAGGGAATTTCAATTCCCACAAATTGAAATCTGGCCAGAGAGAGGGACCATCGCTAAATAGCTTGAGAGAGACAAGTTGAGGTAGAAGGTTCAGTCTGGGAAGCCTTTTATCTTGGAAAAGACAGATGCATTTCAGTTTCTCAAGACGTGGTAACCTTCTCAGCATCTCTTCTGAATCTTCCCGGTATTTTAGAATTGGAGTCGACATTGTCCTCAAGTTGGACAGCAGCTTCCCTGAAATTTCTTGTTTATAGTCAGGGGCACCAAAAGAAGCACGGCCGTCTATACGCAAATGCCTCAAATTTCTCAGGTTCCAAATAGCATCAGGTAGTGCAACTTCTCCCCGTAATCCTATTGTAACAAAAGTTTCCAATCTCTGGAGGCTGCCAATGGAAGACGGCACTGAAGTCACTTCTCCCCGAACTTCTAAGTACTTCAACAGAGTCATGTTTTCAAGCCCAACTGGAAAGTCATTCCCCACATTTACGCTCCCTAAATCCAAAACTCTGAGAAGTTAGAAGTTGTGATACAGAGATGAGACATGAGACCGGGGAAAATCAGATCTCCTGCCAGTTACCACCAGGCTGCGGACAAGTGGACCAGAAACTTCTAATGAAGTATTAGCCCACCAATTAGATGAAATGAGCAGCCGGCGATGATCACATGTTACGGAGACTGGGATATTGGAATCAGCACCGCGATGATCAAAACCATCCACAGTAGAGACTTCTCCGTAACCGTCCATCAGCCGATAAACATTTTCCTGTTTGGCTTTAGCTAAGCAAAATTCACGTATCAGGTCACGGACTCTACATGATTTCACCCGATCCTTTGAGCTCTTTTGCTCCGCCATAATAAGACCTCTTCCAATTAGGAGCATTAGGTAATCCACTGCCACATCCTCTAAGCTCTTCCCTTCAGTTTGTTGTATTAATCCTTCTGCAATCCACAACCTGATCAACTTGGATGTCAGAATTTCATCATCCTGTGGGAATGCTCCGAAATAGAGGAAGCAATGCCTCAGACAATCTGGTAAACTCTGGTAACTCATTCCAATAATACTGGACAAATCTAGGTCGTTACCACCAATCTTGGTTTGGTCTAGCGATTCTTGTACTTCTGTCCAATGCTCAGCTGTTTTCTCTGCATTAGCAAGAATACCAGCAACCAGAATTATTGCAAACGGTAGCCCCTTAGTTTTCTTGGAAAGTTGCATCCCTAGTTCCTTCAGCTCGGGAGGACAAGATTCTTGTTGGAAAATCTTCTTCTCAAGTAATATCCAACTATCTTCTTCTCCAAGAGGTCGAAGATGATGTATATTATGTAGTTGAAAGCCTGCTGCAGTATCCTGAGCCACATCATCTGATCGAGTTGTCAAGAGAATCCTACTTCCTGTGCTATCATCCTTTGGAAGGGATGCACTCAAAACATTCCATGCTTCAGCGTCCCACACATCATCCATTACGATGAGGAATCTCTTTCCATGTAGACGCTCGACCAGCATTTCCAGCAAATCAGAAAAGATCCTTCCATCTACTGTGTCATTATGCCCAGTGATATCACGTAAAATCTCAAGTAATAATTCTCGATTGTCATAGACCCGGGAAACAGTGAGGAAAGCACAAATATCAAAATGGTTGGAAACTCCAGGATCATTGTAGAACCTCTTAGCAAGAGTTGTCTTACCAACTCCAGGCATGCCAACAATTGCTATGACACTTAACTGACTAGATCCTCTTGTTAGTTGATCAATTAATCTGTGCCTTTCGTCCGTAAAGCCCACCAGTTCCTCCTGCTTAGCAACATTTATCATGTCTCTGGAGGGCATTGTCAAATTAACAACCTTGGGCTCAGTAACATAGCTCATCTTTTGGTTAAACACCATGACCTCCCTTCTGATTCTCTTCATTTCTCCAACAGCATCAATAAGAGAAAGTGAATGGTTGAATACAGTGCCGTCTCTTAGTAAATGCGTCTCAATGTCATATTCAGCTCTGTACGCAGCAGTCATTAGTTGGGTTGCAAGATTCCTCAGTTTCTCATGCTCATGGAAATTCTCTCCACAATTTTTGAGAAAAGAACTTAGGTATTCCAGCTCGTCAGCAATTCCCAGTGCACGACGCTTCAGGCAATTGACTGGACCTGCCTGCTGGTCAAGTAGCTCTCTAAAATTTCTTATAAAACCCAGGTAATCTATCCTTATGATATTAACCTCAGGCAATGTCAGTGGGATGGGAACTCCGATCTCCGACTTAAGGAGCTTGATCTTTTTGATTAGATCAACAAGTGTAGTTTCTGCTTCGACAAGCTTGTGCTCTTCCAACTCGTTGAAATCAAAGAAGAAAAAGATGGTACATCCCACCTTAACAGCCAGATCTTGAATATGGGTGAACTGACCTTTGAATGTCAAACTTTCTGTATAGTCCTTGAAGGGATGAGCATCAGAAGTGCTGCTCCAATCTCTTATCTTTCCCAAGAGAACTTGAATTGGGTCAGCTTTTGGATCATCCGACTCCGACTTGTCACTCTCAATGAATTGATTTGGCGGGTCCTTAGCAAAAGAACTGAGGAAGGTGAGTTCGTGGTGGAGGACTTCAAAGTTAACCTTCAATGAGTCCATCCAAATTTGCTGGTTGTCTTGTAAATCTACCAGACAATCTTGGAGAGTGTCTATGAAGGATGCCAAGTCTGGATCTGAAATGTCAGTCCCTGTTGTCAATACACTCACAGTCTCTGTTGTCAATAGACTCAATGCTCCGAGGACTCCCATGTAAATCCTTCTGATGTCTGGAGTGCTGGGCTTAATTTTCCGCGTCAGTTCCGTGAGCTTGTCCTTGATGGAAATTGTACTGTTTCCATCTTTTGGATCAAACGTACACATGAAAGGAATACATGCTGCTTCGATAGCTATCCCTTCAGTATGATTGGTGAGATCTTTTAGCTTCTTCTGGTCGATGCAACGTGTAGCTACAAAGCTAAGAAGATTTCTCAAGAACCTTAGCTTAGTTACAAATGGTCTGAGTTCTGAAAAAGTCGAAGGGTCCCGATAGCGAAGCAGATCCTTCAGATTGTCAATCAGAGAGTTCATGAACTCCACCACCATCAATGCGTCCGGTGCATGAGTAGAAGACTTTGCAACTTTGATGTAAGCCTTTTCAATCTCTGGCTTGAGAAGTTGCACGTGATGCAGTACTTCAGCAGACCGCTGATCCAGTTCTTTGGCGCTGTCTTCAACGCTCTTCAGAAGAATGGGTTGGATGTGACTTACTGCATTTCGTGCCACAACTTCGATTTGCAGTAAGAGAGGTTCCAAATTCCCATTCTCCCTACAGTGTTTTGCCGTACACCAGAGAAAAGTTATCAGGAAGCCCAGCTCCAGTTTAAGCATAGGGATCTGGGATTCTTTCGAGGAAGTCAGGCCCGGAGTGCTCAGCAGGCGGACCAGATGATTCAGGGAATAGTTAACACCAGTGTATGCCATTGTAGTGCGTTTACCTAAGTCTCCTTCTCAATGTTTGATGTGTTGGAGATAAACCCCCATCACAGAAATAGTATTCGCTGTAATAACAACGGAAAAATAACTCTCAGAATTACTACACACTCAAGAAAAAACAATCTTTTTTTTATTTTTCCACTTCACTATAATATCACTCACACTCTGTATTTTTCTATCTGTGAAACTCCCTCACTTTTCGCAACTACTAATAAGTTGTTGTTTTTTGTTGGTGTGTTGAATGAGGAGCTTAGGCCTCCTATTTATAGTAAAAGCTGCCAAATATTCAACCAATAGGTGTGGACGGTGGACCCCTTCATGATGGAGAAAAATAGAGCTGTTAAAATGAGCCTAAATACGGGTTGGATATAAGATAAAATTAAAATTGTGGTTACAAATGGTAATAGTAGTATGCTCGTATTGCTTAGATTAAGCAGGTCGTGTGACCCAACCCGATGTCCAAAGTAAATTTGGGCGGGTCAAATGAGTCATGACACAACCCGGTTTTTAATTCAACCCATTTTAATTTTTTATAGAATTATCTTTTTATTCCAATATTGATGTCTAACAAAACCAAAATATTGACTTGCCATTACATCATTTTATGCCCCTCAATATCATACAACTCCGGCAACTGGCGAATAGCACAACTGAAGTTGGCTATAGAACTGAGAAATGGCTAAATATACGTGTGTTGACGACACCTTGAGGTGTTTTGAATGGCTGGAGAATTATAGAAAATTGGCTGATCCTGCCACAATCAATTTCCTCAAAATGAACCTAAAATTTCTGAAGGTATTTCTGATATCCGCAGAAAAGTTGCCAACTGAAGATACTTCTCCGAAAGATCTCATCAGTAATGTACAAGTTTGGGTCCAAAATGCTGGAAAGGCCATCCAATCACTTTGTGCCAATGCAGTAGAGGAAAGCAAGGTTACCGAGGTATGGCATGGAAAAATCGAGAATCTCACCTCGAAAATCAGCACATCTTACAGATCTGTTTTACAGTTGGATGCTAGAGTGAGCGCTAGCTGTTTGGTGGAACTGATCGACTCAGTGTTAAACAATCTGAATGATCTGCTAGGCCCCAAGACCAAACAACCTATTGACTCTACCAAGAAACAAATGGAAGTTCTTGAAGTGAAGTTGAGGTTTCTACAGAATTTTGCTTGGTTTAGCTCACAAAGTTGCATCGAGCATCACAAGTTGGAAGATCTCTTGAGAATAATTGAAGTTGTGGCAACCACTGTGGCGTGTGTCTTGTTCCAGTGGTTATTCAAGGATATGGATACAATAATGGAAACCAAGTTCTCTCAGGTCCTGGTGACAATTCAGCTCATTGAGCCAGAGTTGAGGTACGCATACTTCAGAAGCCTGAAGCTTTCGCTGCCATCGCAGATGAAGGTAAATATTCCCATGGTAGTTGCTATTGGCTTTCTATGCTGTTTCCACAACGATCTCAAGGAGATCCTAAGTCCCAAAGCATATCTGATGGCTTCTGCAAGAGATCAAGTGTGCAACCTTTGCGAGGAGCTGAATTTTGTGATAGCATTTCTGAGGGATGTCCGAAAGATGGATGACAGCAAAAGCGCAAAGGATCTCTTGGCACATACCAAAGCTATGACAACAAAGACGGCGCATGTCATCCACTTGCTTCTTGTAAGAAGCAGGAATGAAGTCAAGTCAGCCCTTTCATATTCTTTGATCTTCTAAATAAGATTGATTTCATTAAAAAAGAGATGATTACAGATAAGTATCTTCATATCTGGAAGTCAATAAGATCAAACCTGATTCCAAAGGTTAATTCATTGGGATTAATTGATTTTCTTTTAGGAATTTTTAATGTGGTCTTTGATAACAAGAATGATTCAATTGCTTTTGTTGGTCATCAACTTGAAATAGTCAAGACTGAGCTAGTGTCCCTCAGATCTTTACTTCGTGTCAATGATCTTAAGACAGAGATAACTGATGTGGTACAGGAGGCAAAACATGCTATCGGCTCTCTTATCATACGAGAAAGTCCTTGTTGGCATTGTATGTTACAGCTCTCCAATGTTATAATAAAAATTCAGTCTGTCAACAATAAAGTGGCTTCTCGCTTTGTTAGCGATCAGATTCTTGAGATTGGGGTGGGCACTAGTGCACAGAATTCGGATTCTTCATCAGAAGTACATATGCCTCCAGTGAAAAGTGAAATAGAAACAAAGGCTACAGAAGTCTGATGGCAATATCATCTTTTTCTCCTTTCATTCTTCAACAGAAGTACATGTTGCTTTCTTCGTGTCTAATAGTTATTTAATTTTCTGGTAGTTTAGTCAGATGTCTGTAATGCATCATCTACCAATATTCTAGCTAGCTGTGAAAGTTTGAATCTGTACTGCTAATAAAAGATCATTCTCGCATCCAGTGATCGTAAAGTAAATCCTCACAACTATACAATTGCCAAAGGTTGTTAACGCGATTGGTCATATTAAAATATATTAGAGAAAGGCCAAGACTTTAAAGAAATATAAAAATATAATCACACCATTAAACAACTCCCGGATGCCTGGTCTAACCCCAGGACATGCACGCCCGGACACTTTCCGGTCCTTGCAGAACATGGACAATCTATTCGGAGTCCCAATTCTAATATTATTTTAGAATAGACTTGGGCTTAACTCAACCCTAAGATATCGTTTGGTGCACGGGATAAGGCAAGATATACAAGGATTGAGATTGAGATAAGATCTATACTGCTTTTGGTAGATAGTATAAATTTATCCCATCTCTCACGTGGGTTAAAAAAATAAAAAAACATACCATCATATAGAAGTGTCTTTTGAAAACACATATGTCATCCTTCAGTTATCTTTAGGAAAATATTTTCAACCAGTAAGTTAGTTTTTTTCTTCTTTTTCTTTTTCTTTTTCTTTTTCTTTTTCTTTTTCTTTTTATTGTTTACAAATGATATTCATTTTTGTTCCTTAATATTCATTTTTCCCTTTATTCTTTTTCTTTTGCTTTTGCTTTTCCTCTTCCTTTTTTTTTTTTTCCCTTTTCTCTTTCTCTTTCCTCCTCTACCAACTCATAGTCCCAACCCAACCTCAAAATTATTGGCGTCAGATCTCCCTCTTCCTCACCACCTAGGGCTTCTTCAGATTTACATATTTCCTCGATTTTACACTCTATTATTGCAAGAATATTATGTTGAATCTGTGCTGCTAATAAAAAATCATTCTCGTATCCAGGGCTGTAAAGAAATATAATTACTCCATTTAACAACCCCTGATGCCGGTCTAATCCAAAGGCATGCACGCCCTGACATCTTCTGGTCCTTGCAGAACATGGACGATATATCTCGGGCCCCACATCAAAGACATACCATGTTTAAATGAATATTGGATCTAACTCAACCCTAAAGTGTCGTTTGATGCGCGGGATATCCTAGGATTTGTTGGATACTGCATCTGTTACTGCAACAGTATTCTAGAATAATTAGTTGTTTAGTTATAGGAAGAGTCTTTAGTTATTTAGTTATAGGAGGAGGAGTCAACAATTTTATTAACGTGTCTATATAAAGACTCATAATTAATAAAATTTATATGAGAAAAGTTTTTTCAATACGATTTTATTTTCTATTGTTTGTTTTCCTCTTTCAAAAACCATAACAAGATTAAATTTGAGATAAGATCTATACAACATTTGTTAGATAATATAAATTTATCCCATCTCTCAAGTGGGATAAATTGAAATCCCACATTGGTTGGGAAATCAACTAGTGGTCTGTTTATATGGACTTGGGCAGTTCTCCTGCAAATGCTAGCTTTTTGGGTTGAGTTAGGCAAAACATACAGTAATATAGAAGTGTCTTTTGAAAAACGTGTAAGTTATGTCCCTATTGTTTTAACACCATTATAACTGTTGAGGATTGGATTGACTTTGGTATGACAAAAGTCATCTTTCAGGAAAATATTTTCAACCAGAAAGTTTCAATTAAAACACCCTTCAATTTGCTCCAACTAGTACACCCTTCTATTAGCTACTATCTGGATGGTTGTTTCTAGTGACCGATATCGATCCTACACCATCTTGATGCTCTATTTGCAACGGGATGAATTATTATAATGGTAATACACTTCACGGAGGAAAAGACAAACACAAGAGCTAATGATGTAAATTAGCTCTTCAACATATAGACCTACTTCATTAAGGACCGCCAAGAGTTTTGGGCATTTATGTCAAAAAGACTCTTTATCCAAATTATTTTGTCAAATACCCACAAGTTTTAAATCCTTTGTCAAATACCCACTTAATTCTGCCTCACCATCAACTTTTTTAACTTAACAATTTCAGCCCCAATCTTTATAATAATTCACTTTAACCCAATACTTCCAACTTAATAAATTCACCCACAAGTTTCTAATAATACACTTCAACCCATTCCATCATCTACCACTATATATATAAAAATAATATCTAGGTTTCAAAAAATATTAAAAAAAATAATTTCAAAAGCTAAAAATAGAAAGTGGTTATTTTTCCCACCAAAAAACTTCGATTTCAGCCACTTTTCCGGCGTTATTTTCCGGCGATCAGCTGTAAATTAGTCCACAAACATCATAAGCTTGTTCATTGCATCCATTGTTACCCCATTTGTTTCCTATCTTCTCAAACACACTTTCCACCATTATTAAAAAGCTTTAAATCACTCACATTACTCAAAACCATTTTAGAAAGTGCATTACAGCAGCCCAGGCGACTCCAAGTTCATTTCTTTATTCCATAAACCCAACAATCATTGATTACAAGCAATATTTGCAATTTCAAGTATTTGTACGAAAATCTGCACAGTCATCGACCCGTCTTCGCCAGTCATCGACCGTGCATACAATACGACATAGACCATAAGCATAATCTACTATCGACCAACGCTTAATTCTAGGATGTCTATTGCAGAATTCGTTTTGGTTTCTGGTGATTTCATGGGAGAATGGGTGGAGACTTCGAAATGTTGGACATGTAGATTATTTACCAAGGTGACAATTCCCATTCTTGTTCACCGCAACAGTTCGTACGACGAATTTGTTGCAAGCATAATGCAGAGCGGGGATCTAGATTGCTCGCCGAGTGAAGTGGTGATTAGTTATGTAATGCATTCAAGGGAAAAAGTGAATCCTACGATCATAAATAGCAATGTACGTGTGCTGACGTACATAATGGATGCTGATGCAGATGGCTTTAGGCCAATTTTGAGGATAAATGTGATTGAGAGGTCCTTGGACCTCTGAATTCATCAGCACCCCCACCACGACGCCTGACAGTCGACGATGATTTCATCGACGACAATTTGAATGATTACGAGAACGATGTCGATGATAGAATTAATATGGAAGATTATTCTATGTATATGGAAGACTTTTCATCGGACTCACAAGATGATGAAGAAGACCGTGAAACGGAATCACAAACAGGGGACTCCTTCACCGACATAACCAATTTCTGTTGCGGTCAAACATTCGCCGATAAAAAAGAGCTGAAAATGCAACTAGACGCAGCAGTGGCGAGGCAGTATTTTGATTATTATATGGAGAAGAGCTGCATGAAATTGATGAAGGCGCAATGCTTATCTCGTGGTTGTGGATGGCTTTTGCGGGAAAAAAGGTACGACACCTCGGACAGATTTTGCATATACAAGTATGTCGGGATGCACACGTAAGGCGTTGAAAATACCACTCACAGGCAGAAAAAAGTCTCATTCAAATTTATTGCTTCAGTATGCGTAAATCATTTTTTGGATGGTAAGGGTCTAAGCATAAGAGAAATTCAAAGAATTGTATTTAACGAGTTGTGTTGCAACGCAAGCTATTGGATGGGTTGGAAAGGAAGCGTAATTGTGAAGAACATCATTCGCGGGACACTGGAGCACGGATATGCTTGCTTAATGGATTTTTCCCATATGGTGGAGTTATTGAATCCCGGGTCTTCCTACTCTATCATGGTAAACCGGATGGATGGATCATTCGTTTACTACTTCTTAGCATTCGGAGCTTGCATACGAAGATATTCCCACATGAGAAAGGTAATTTTCGTCGATGGCACATATTTGTATGGCAAGTACGGGGGTGTTCTACTGAGCGTCGTTGCACAGGACACCGAGAATCATATATTTTCGATTGCCTTTTGTGTTATCGATAAAGAGAACGATTCTTCTTGGACCTTCTTCTTCCAGAAGCTGAAGTCTATCATAGAAGATGAACCAGATCTATGCGTTATCTCCGCTAGGCACATTAGCATCGCCAATGCCTTCTCCCATGTATACAGTCGTGCACATCACGGACTTTGCATGAGGCACCTTGCTGAAAATCTTTGCGTAAATCAACACTGGGGAGAACATCTTTGTCTATTATACACCGCGGAAAAGGCTTATTCCTTTGATGAGTTTAGCGATAATTTAGTGGAATTAAAGATTAAATGCCCCGAGGAAGCTTATGTCCTTGAAAATGTGCTTGGTTTTGAAAAATAGATTAGGGCACACTTTTCGGGCAATAGGTACGACGTGATGACCACAAACATTGCCGAATCGCTCAACTCGATTTTGATGGATGAACGGGAGTACCCTATGTCGTACATATTCAATTCAATTGCTAAAAAATTTGGTGAAAAGTTTAGGGAGCGGCATTCATTTATCGGTGGTAAAGAGAACATATTTGTGCCTTATGCGGAAAGGATCCTAAGGGATAATAAGAGTGCGAGCGATTCCTTGTATGTGGGTAATACAAACAGGGTTCTCGATGAGTATACGGTGTTCGGCAATGGCGTTACAGCCAAGGTCAATCTCTTGGAGAAGAGCTGTTCTTGTCGGAAATTTAACTTAGTGAAAATGCCATGCGAACACGCGATGGCATCTTTGCAAGCAAAGTACGGCGATGAAGAAGATTATGGTAACTCCATCTACAAATACTCTTCACCAATTTATAAAGATGAAAGTTACTTCCTCGCATACTTGGAAGAAATTAACATGGTCCCTCCGAAGGTTGAATGGGCTGTGCCACAGGAATTGGTAGACATCAAAATTTCTCCACCCCCATATGATCCCAAACTCGGAAGGAAGAAATCCAAATGCACTAAGGGCGTCGGTGAGACATTCAAGTCCAAAAGGAGTAATAGGTGTTCAATATGCAAGAAATCCAAACACAAAAGAACCACGTGTAGAATGGGCATCAAATCATAAATAGGCTTTTTTTTTAGCTTCAGTTGTAAAGCTATTGTTTTGGGGAATGAATGTGCATTTCTGTAGATTTTAACGTTTAGTTATTATCGACCTAAAGCTTTGTCTACGAGAGATTATCTATAGTCTACGGTATATATAATATATGGTTTATAAAATATTATGTATTGATTATATTATTGCTGATCTAACACGTTATGTTGGTCATTTTCCCGGCTTATCTCTCCAATCGATGCAATGAATCATTATTTTCCTTGTTTTCCATTCCCATTTATTAAAAATCTGCACAAAACGTCTCTTCATGAGGAAAAACAGCTGGTATATGCATACGAAACGTTTTCTCTTGTCAGACACGTCGACCTACCATTGGGTGGATATGTGAACGGACGCAAGCTACAGGTCTATAAGTACAGGCCCTCTTTCTATGCAATCATTCAGTTTTCCCTAAACCAAAAATATCAGAAATCGTCTCTTCTTCTTCCTCTTCACCCAAATAAAAAAATGCCTCCCAGAAGGATACCCCTGTGCCCCATCAGACGTGTTTCTCCGAGGCACTACGACCTCCTCCTCCTAAGGAATGATTTGGACCGGCTTTTATACGGGCTGGGTCAAGACCAAATCTACCTGGAGCGGGAGCTCCGTCGAATTGCTCGTTTCTTGAGGGCAATTCTGGAAAGGCTCAAAATGGGAGGCCCTGACTACATCACCCCCCCCCCCCCTCACACACACACCATCCCCATAATTTAGTTTAAATATTTTATTTTAGTATATGTTCTTAAGTTGTTTTTATTTGTTCATTGCTGAAGAAGCTTTCTTTGTAGGATCTTGTTTGAAGAAAGCTTCTTCCATTTTTCCCTTTTTGATGTAAATTTTATTATGTAATGCAATGAATAATTTTAATACAACTATGTTTCAGTTTCTTTTAACATTGTGTATTTGCCGTCTTTGTTCTAATACCTTGTTTGAAAACCGAATCAAATATGTTTGCCTTTTCAAGTTGCAGTAATGTGGCTTGACTAATTTCCTGAAGAGTAAAATCTAATGTTTAGATTTTATACAAAGTATTTCGTCGACTGTACATATTACTCGATCGTATACTACATGAATCGATGAATCATCGGATAAATTAAATCAAATAATAATAGATTTTCAAAAATAATTTAATTTTAAAAGATTTAAACAGATTATCACATGTTATGTGGATGGTGGAAGAAAATAATTAAATTAAAAATAATTTAAATAGATAATCACACATTTTGAGAATTATGAAAGACAATTATTAAATTAAAAAAAAATTAAATAAATAATAGTAACATGTATTTTGGGCCGGTGGAAGAAAATAATTAAATATAATATGATTTAAATGGATAATCACATATTTTGTGGATGGTGGAAGAAAATAATTTAATTAAAAAGGATTTAAATAGATGATGTTGGACTAGTGGTGACACTTAATAGACCGTCGTATATCATGCACTATGTCCTCCATCGATCGGTCTGGTATATCGTAGACTTTCACGTTTATTATCTCATCGACTGATATCATTATTATGCATAGACCATGGTGATCTATGTACACAGTTATAGACCATCACTTGGATGTAGTTAGAAAATGATTAAATAAATTATAAATAAATGTGATGTGGATTTCTACACATGTTAAGGAGTGTAAACAAGTCACATAATCATATTAGAGCTTAGACAAATTAGGGAGGGTGAATTAAGAAGTGTGTGGATGGGTAGTGGTTGAATGCTCAATATCATAAGCGTAATGTTTCTCAAAGTACAAGTATGTATTGAGGATGATAAATGTTTTACCACTATCAATTGCACACACTCTATTTATTTAGGGGTGGTGATGAAAGAAATATGTGGAATGTGTAAGCATCAAATACATTACATATCCTATATACATACATATGCTTTGTTTAAACATTACTTTTACCATATTGAGCATTCAACCACTAACCATCCACACACTTCTTAATTCACCCTCCCTAATTTGTCTAAGCTCTAATATGATTATGTGACTTGTTTACACTCCTTCACATGTGTAGAAATCCACACCACATTTATTTATAATTTATTTAATTATTTTTTAACTACATCCAAGTGATGGTCTATCATCTTGTACATAGATCATCGTGGTCTACGCCTAATCATGATATCAGTCGATGCGATAATAAACGTGTAAGTCTATGATAGAGTATACTGATCAATGGATGACATATTTCATGATCTGCGGCGGTCTATTAAGTGTCATCACCAGTCCAAGATCATCTATTTAAATCATTTTTAATGTAATTGTTTTCTTCCACCGGCCCCAAAACATGTGATTATCCATTTAAATCATACTATATTTAATTATTTTCCTCCACCAGCCCCAAAACATGTTACTATTATCTATTTAAGTTTTTTTTTTAATTTAATTATTTATTTTTTAACTACCTCCACGTGATGGTCTATAGATGTGTACATAGATCACGATAGTCTACGCATAATCAGGATATCAGTCGATGCACTAGTAAAGGTGTAAGTCTATGGTAAACTATACAAATCGATGACTGACATAGGTCATGATCTACGACAGTCTATTTAGTGTCACCACCAGTTCAAAAGAGAAAAATTACTTTTCCAACAGTAAAAAACGACTACTTTTGTAAGTCATCAGTGTAAACACTTTGTTTTTACTTCATATATAAGGTGTACATCCCTCCTATTTTATTTCATCAACTTTATTTTGTTTTTAAAAATTCTACAATGTCGCAAGCATCTCAATCATCCAATTCTAAAAATACTCTAATTTGTCATTGTGGGAATGTGGCTGTCTTGAGGACGTCACGCACAGATTCAAATCCAGGTCGCAAATTTTATAATTGTGCAATTGCAAAGGTGAGGTGTGCGTATTTTTTTTAAAAAGTTAAGTTAATGGTTATATAATTATTTTTTTCCTAGGATAATGGCGCATGCCAGTTTTTCAAATGGCTTGATGAGCTATCACCTTCATCCGGTCCATCAACGTTTATTACGGAACTCGAGACATCAAATTTTCAAGGCTTGGCAAAATTTAATCTACTACAAAGGCTCCAACAATGCGAAGAAAATAAAGATTTTCTCATGACTTTGTTCAAAGAAGCCGAAGAAAAGAGGGAACACTTTAAACTATTGCGACATGACACCCAAATAGAGAGGGATCAACTAAAACAAAAATTGATTTTGGCCGAAGAAAGAGAGAATGTCCTAAAAATGATGTTATGTGCTATAATGCTAGTATTCGTTCTTTGGATAAGTGTAACATGGATGTAGTTATATTGAATAAATAATAACAGTTCTACTTTTGTATAATGTTAAATACTATTTTTGAGATAACCATAGTCGATTAAACAACACGTCAACTTAAATTTGACCAGCAGGGTAATGGTAGACTATGCATACGGTAAATGGAATATTAAGTATTCATTCTATGATATCAAGCATACAATGTACCAAATATGACCACACCCTGCATATTCAAATTCCATGCCATAAATCAGTTTGATAGAAACAGATTCAGCTCAGAATCATAACAAGTTTCATAAAATAAAAGAATAATTGTCATATCCTACCACCAGATCCTTTAAACATCATATTTGTGAAATAAAAAAAATTGTCATATCCTAACAACTCATCATTTAACAATAAATTAAACATCTTAGCATTTAAATGTCTCTTTCCCGAAGTTCCTCATCAACACAAGTGTTACTGTTGATTTAATCAACAATGTCCATGACCACATCTGTTTGGACAGCTTCAACTTCTTTTTTCTCAATAATTGCAGTTGCTTCTTCATTTTCACCTTCTTCTCCTTCTTTTTCACCATGTGCATCAACTGCTGTTTCTTCAGTTTCCTTTTCTTCCATACCTTCTTTTCTTACTTCACCTGCAGAAGTTGTTTCTTCCTCAGCTTCAGCAGTTATTTCTTCCTCAGCTTCTTTTTTTTGTTCACCTGCTGCTTCTTGCTCAACTTCTTCTTTGTCATCTTTGTCAGCTTCTTCTTCAACAGTTTTTCCTTTTTCTGCACCTCCTTGTTCATCTGTTGCCGCTTCTTCTTCTTATGCTGCTACTTTTCTACCTTGTTCTTGGCTCTTATCTTCTTCACAATCCTTATTTTCTTCTTCTTTTTCCTCTTCTTCCACAACATCGTCCAACTCATCCATTTTGCTCTTTTTTTCTCCCTTTTCATTCTTCTCCAATTCATGCACATGCACTGTTTCATAATATTACAAAGTGTTACTGATATTTAAAGTTGAATATTCATTAACAACATCAATTAATGAATGAAGTTACCTCGCTCATGTTGTCGCTCATCATTTTCCTTTTTCTTCATTCTTTTCTCTTTGATGTAGGCAGCAATATCCAACACCGCTTCCTCGAGTGCAGCCACATGCTTATGAAGATCCTCGGGGGATGAGGTTCCCGCTGCATCTTTGGAGGTGCTCAGAGAATCATTATCACCAATGTGTACTCCAACGGGGTTACCACCCAAATCCCCATCATCATCACTATCCTCATTTGAAGTGAGGATAGTCACCCTTTCTAACTCTTTCTTCAAGCCATCGAGGACGTTATTCTTTACCTCATCTGTATATGGCTCAAATGTAATCATGTAATCCATCTTTGTCTCACGAACAGTAGGGATGATGTACGGATGTACGTTCTACCAAATATCAATTAACAATTACATAACATTTGATAAAACGGTACTATTATATCATTATAGAAAATAAGTTCATACCTCGGTAACTTTTCCTTTATATTTGAATGGGTCTCCTTCGATTATCTTGTCGCTTTTTGAAGTGTGCCATCTGAGGATACGGGGGATGGGTATGGGCTCATCCATTGATTTTCCAGTAAATTCTCCAAGATGAGGAAAGGCCTCATAGATCCAAATCTGTAAGCAGTACAACAGTGAAAAAAATAACTATGAGTCTATGACATAGTATAAATAAAATGATAATCTATGATAAACTCACTAAAGGTTTTATGGTAGATACCATGAATGCCCAGGGAAATCCAAATAGAGCATAGGATGTCTTTTGCTTCTCATCAAATACTTCCTTCTGCTTCTTCGGGTCACTTTTCTTCTTTAGATAGTCCATGGTCAGTTGAAATGTCTCTTTCACCATGGATACTTCTCGAAGAAACTCAAAGAGTCGACCATTCGAATGAGTTTTGTGTCGACAACCTTCGTCGAATCTTTCGCAAGTAACATGGTGTGGAAGAACCACAGTAGACAACACTTGAACTTCTGGTCCTCGTTCAGCTTATTCCCTCTGATCAGGTGTAATAAGCTGGCTGTCGTGATGTTTTTGTTTTGTGTCACCTTAAAACAAAAATTGTCCCCTTTTGCTAACACCTTCTTCATTTTTGATTCACTGGGGTATGATGAGAAGTTCAGCCCCGTGATCAAACAAAACTCTTTCAAGCCAAAACAGGCAGGCTTGTGGTTAACGCAGAACCATATCTCATGACGCATCTTATCGTTCTTAACGCGTCGTAACAACAAATAATGGACCAAATGCCCATTGAACTTGAGATGTTACGACAGGTTTCTCAGGTGTCCAAAATAGGACCACTTGAATCTTTTCTTCAATTCTTGGTCGACAAGAATTTGCTTAAATTCTCGATAAGCACCCATTCTTGATCTGACCGATATCTTTGTCGGGAAAGATCCGACCTCGTCAATTATCGTTCGAAGGTCATACCACTCCACGAAAATGCACCTTGAAAGATATGGCACGGATAATGAATCATTATCCTCATCATTACTATTACTCCCACTTCTCTCGCACTCTTCACTGTCACCACTGACACTCCGCTTGGCAACATCTTCACTAGAATCGACGTAGTCGCGTATCTCTTTTAACTCCGAATCTGATTTGGACACCGACTCTTTATTTTTCTTTCTTTTTGACACTTTTTCAACTACCGCGACTCTTCTTTTTCTACTACTACCAGTGGTATCGTCTTTCTGTTTAGGAATAACATTTTTTCTACCCATTTTCAACATAGTCTACACCTAAAGAACAAATCTCCTATTTTCAGTTCATAGACCACACGTCTGTCAATAGAAATAACTCAATGATGAAATGACCCCCCCCCCCCCCCCCCCCCCCCACTAAAAAAAAAATTAACAAACACCCCATCATTAAACAGTTCACTACACAAACATACAATAATTGAACCAAAATCGAACATGCAAAATATCAAAACACAACAATTGCTAAAAATCAAACTACTGCACCTAATCAAATTAATTAGCTATTAATATTTCAATTTTCACTATTTCAGCAATCATGTTGTAAAAGAATTTCATACATCTGGAAATTGAAATATATCTAGGGCATTCTCATTTCATAGACCACGGGTCTACGAATAGACCACAGGTCTACAGACAGAAACAACACATTGTTCAAATAAAAATGCCAAAATAACTCTTCAAACAATAATTATACCACCATTCAACACTTCGTTGCTAAAAACAAACACGATTAAATCAAAACACCAAATTCAAAAAAAAAAAATCCTACATCACTACCAATCGATTAGCAAAAAGAAAAACCATTTAAATGGATCTAGAAATGATCGAAACTCAATTTTAACTAACCTTGCGAAGCAACAACGCCCCCTTAGTAGCTGCAGATGAAGAACGTACGGAAATTGCATTTTTGGGAGAAGTTGTTTGAAAGCGGGAGTTGGGAATTAAAGAAGAGAGAGGGAGAGGGTTTTTTTTGGATATTGGAATAAGTGAAGGGGGTTAGGTGTATTATATTAAATTTGTAAAGTTATATAAATGATGAATTGGTACCTTGGGCCTCACTTTTTACACCTTAAACCTAAAAAATAAATTAAAAAGAAATTAAGTGGGTATTTGAAAAAATAGTTTTGCAAAAGTTTTATTCGCCAATTATTCCCAAGAGTTTTGTTGCAAGGAGATATAACTTCTGTGTTTTTCTTAGCCTTGTTTTCCAGGATGTTGCAAGCGCATTTATATCAACTATGTAAATTACACGCTGTGCACAAAAGGGCGTTCTTCTTGGCCAAATGGTCCTGACATACACCACACTGGGACTTATATTCACCTTTTTCAACCAATTCTAGAGAGTGCTACCAAACTTGATATTACGAGACGGACGATGTTGAGGGATGCAATGTGGATGAAAAGATTGATCACAATCCCTACAATGATATAGCCAATATGTCAAGACTCGAACTGGGGCCTGGCCATGACGAGCATTCCCGAACCGTGAAGGCCCAAGACGCCCTCTGTCTATCTGGTAATCATGCACAACATTCATATAATAAAAGATAATGCGGAAATAGAAATCTAATACAGAAACATGGTCAGTCTGAATGTGATCATAATACTGAAAAATTGAAATCCAAAATATATCTGGATGATTTCTGACTCAGTCAGAAATTTGGGCTAAATCTGGTGTTATAGATGAAATTTGGGCGAGGTGAAATGACTAAAATCCCCTAAGAAAACAAACAAAGTCGAAACTGTCCCTCAGTTGATAAACTAACAGGCTGAAGTAAAAAAGGTATAAATCCTTACTCAAATGTTGGATTTGGATGAAACTAGTTGCATTGGAAATAAAACTCAAAGATATTTCATTTGATAGGTATCAGCTCTCCCAATTCTTTATATTCAGAGAGTTATGATCGTTTGAAGTTGACCCTGAAATACTGAAAACTGGGCAACAAGCTATGCATTTTTCTACTATTTTGAAATCCAAATGCAGCCTTATGCATTCCGAAAAATTCCAAAACTTATCCTAGATGTACTATGAGCTTTTCCAATCATAACGCAACTTGAAAATCTAAAAATAGAGGTCGGAAAGGTTGAAAAGTTGTATCTCAAAGATTGCCAGCTAAAATGACTCTAAGTCCTCATTACACTTAGAAAAATTTTCAAGTTTTTAAGTCTAAGAGCACTCTATTAAAGGCTAATCCATGCATGACTTTTACGGGGTGTTACATTATCTCCCCCTTAGGATCATTCATCCCCAAATGATGGATTGGAAATGTTGAAGCTCAAAGGTATTGAATGACGCTGACATGATGTGTCTTCTAAGAAAGTATATAACTGATCTGAAACATTTAAACTTCTATCACAAAACTGAATTCTGAGTTGATTTTCCCTTACTTGCTTCAAGAAGCTGATTCATGCCAAGAGTTTAGGATTCCCTTAAAGTGTTCATGATCCAATCATACATATTGAATTGAGAAGTGATAACTTATGCAATTACGAATTATGAGGCATCAAGACTTAGATCGTACCAGGGTATTATACTAACTGGGCTAAAATACTTGGAAGTATTTGAGATTATGCACTAAACACTTATGAACTGAGTCACGACTAAATAGCTGAATTTGAAACATGATGCTTTGACTGAACTGAATTCGCAACTTAGGATGAAATATATTATCTCTTGGGATGGTCATACGCATGAGACTTCGGATAGCAGGATTGGGTGAAAATATGGAAAACCACCGTAACTTGTCTGCCTAACTGATAAACTGATATACACCAGAAACTTATATTCAATGGGAGTATCTCTTCAACACTCTGTCTAAAGAAATTCTAGTAGCATTATGAAGCGAAAGATCTTGGACAATGCAACTTCTTATTTTTCAAGCTTAGCACACTTCTTTAATACTCCCTTAACTATACTATTTTCCTTAAATACCATATTTATTCCATTCAACTTATAATTCTCATATGGGCATTGATAGCTCTTTGTACAATGTCTATAGTAGCTTTAATCCTTTCACTGCGATCAAGCCTAACTCCAAGTCACAAAAATAAAACATGTCATACCATGATACTAGTCTAAACAATATGATTCAATCTTCCATATATTTTTAAAGTTCACACCCTAAGCATATCATGCCTTCCCACATTAATGACTAACTCTGAACTCTTACTATAGATTCACTAGCGCATATTGCGTCCCTTCACTAAAATCCCAACATGTCATTCAAGCCTATCTTTATAACCTCATATGAACTTCAAGGAAAACACCCATGAAGACACACTTCATATATTCTCTAAACCACTATTAATATAACTCCCACGCGCTACCCCAAGAACATACACACATAAATTTCCACTAACCATCGTATATATCAAAAACTTGGCCCCAGATCTTACTTCACACTTATGGTCTTATCTAAAACAAGCATACTATAGAGCGTGAGTACATGAGTCATGAGCTGCACGACCTCAATTTGGAGTTCATAACTTATGGAATGGGATTCCGACTACTGAATGAACAAAAACTTCTCATTTTGGAACTTGAAGAGTACATGATTTTCTATCATAAGCATGGACATGAATTTTGATCATTGGACTGAAGCGTAAGGTATGAGTATATATTGGGATAACTAAAAAAAATACTGAGATAAGAATGGGTTGAGTCTCACCCTCACTTTCTAACGTTCTATATCATCATGACATCACGACTAGAATCTGAAAGGCTGACTTGGTTATTCGCTCTATCATCTCCCCCTTAGCTTCACGCCATCATATTAAGTTTGGGAGATCCCTTACTAGACTCTAAACTGAAGTACACTCACTGCACTCTGGGGTTTGGAAAACTGTTATACAGCATATCATGGCACTTAACCCGAATGACCACCTGAAAGTGGAAAACCCACTGTTAATACTACCTTCTGAGATACACTTTATCATTCTATAGACCCAGCAGTCATCATATAATACTTGCACACTTACTAACTTCGGGTCTTCATGAGTATCCCCATAGTCAGAGTGCACACCCTCTAGTACTTTAACCCTTATTTCTATTAGTTCAACCTTCAAAAACTCAAACTTAGAATATAGCACTCAACATGGATGTCACCAAGCCTTCAATGAATCATACTACTTCCGACATAGCCTATCAATATCGTGACTCCAAACTTATATCTCTCTACTATGAGAATCAAGATCATATAAAAAGGCTCAACACTATCAATCAAAACTCCTTAACTTGACTATTTAGAACACCATATACCATCTAACTAGTCTTTCTCCACCTAGCAAATCAACGGTACCACTCGTCACACAAAACGTGTAATAGTCTTAGAAAATACCGCAACCTCAGATCACCTTGGGCATACTTCTACATTATATATGCAACATCATACTTCACTACGAATCAAATAAAATTAGGCTCTTGCACACACCATTCAAGCCTATTAGATTACTTCCATAAAACTAGTATCATTAACCAAGAAATCATCACATCCACCTTCATGGACATCAATTGTTCAAACTTAATGTCTAGTGCTTAACATGATTTACAACCCAACCTTATACATAATTCTTACAAAACATACATCATTAATCTTAAGTCACTATTTTTTACAACCACATTGTGACGCTCAACGTCACAACCCATTAAACTCCTCACGTTTTGGGCATGTTTCGAACTATTCGGGCGCATTTTCGAGCTTGGCGGGGCTTCAATAAATGCCCTGCATTGCTGCCAACGTTCCAGCACCTTCTAGATGGTCAAAATAGTCTGGCAACACATTTATTAGACTTTAGGAAGTTCACACGGGCTGGTATGAAAGTGCAGATTTTCTAGCTTTAAAAGGTCCACAAAGGTTGGCATGCATGTGCAGAAATTTCAGCATGCATGTGCAGGATTTTCAGATTTTCAGCTTGTAGTTGATAATTGTATAGCTTGCATTGTTGTACCTTGTTAACTTAGGGACTTTTAGGTACTATAAATACATGGTGTAAGGCATCATACGCATCAGCTCATACTTGTTTTATTCAGTAAATACCACCCATGAAGAATACAACATAATTTACTAGTCCATCAAATTGGGACATTCTACCCCAAATACCTGATTTTATCTAGATACTATCCACGACCAAAGCAACTTTATGACATTACTAATATACCTCAAAAATCTACTAAATACCTTCTCACAAGTAGTACTAGTTTACAACTACCAAGGAAAAGAAGGTCAAGGGGTAAAGTCACATAATAGACATGATCGACATTAATCTTCTACTACAATCCCATACAATCTTATCTACTTATACGGCTTCTCACATCACACTTATTTACCCAAGCATACATTTAGACTACCTTCAAATTCCACAAACAACCATGAGTCTATATTTACAACTTACTGGCTAATATAGCCAATTTCACACTTTAAGCAACCGACAAATCACCCTAACTAACAACTCCGTCTCTATCTTCTACTAAACTAACACACAAGGACGAATCACCTCTTCACCAACTCAATCTCATGCAAAAAAATTCAGCTATACATATATTAAACCAACACAAGAACAACAAGTTGGACAACAAGAGCTAGTGAATCGAAATAGGCCTCACACGGCTTTACTAGACTTTGATTTTGTATTTTGAACAAGAAAATGAGATGAATGACAAGTCAACTATGCTAGTGAATCGAAAGAGCCCCACACGGCTACACTAGACTTTATTTTTTTTCAGCAACACCTTGATGACAAGATTACATGAGATAGAAATTTAATACACTATATCCAGTGAACTAAGAATACACATCTTACTCTGTATAAATAAAATCAGAGTCAAACACTTCCTCCACGGACTACCATACCATCCACACATGCTACTAGTTACCACATTAGTCTCTCACCATAAGGGGGTAAATCATTCTCGAACATCGGTTATTCAACTAAAATATTCATTTACACAAAAGTCATCCTCACTCTGGCTTCTAACTTTGTGACTTCACATCACCAACTTCTTGGTCTAATTTCACTACTAATAGGTCATGACAACAACACTTTAATGCATACTACTATTCGGGTGGAAATACAGTTCCAACATTCTACTACACATCATCCCCCTTAAGCAAGACATTTGTAACATAAATTTGAAGGGGACTAAATACAATTAATATCTCAAGCTGAAAAGCACGATTCCATCAGGATCAATGTTTACATCGGAATAAATACACATTGAAGCACTAACGGACTCTTCTCAAGTCCTTGCACAAATTTTAACTCTTATATGGTTCAATCAGAAAGGACATACCATTTAGATTCTAAACTTCTGCACTTGAATCACCTCAATAATGAGACATAACTGAGGACATTAGAGTAAGGAAAGAATTTGGGATGACTTTTTACTTTCGTATGGGCGACACCATAGCATAAATTAGAGTATGAAAGAGGAACATTCTGGCTCTATTGCATGAACTAGAACATGAAGAAAGAGAGACATTCCTAAACGCCTAGTAGCCTCCTGCTTATAAGTGTGGCGCACTACACACCCATAAACAAGACTCTACTCGATGCAATTTCGCAGACCCCCTGGGACCATGAACTATGCTTTGATACCAAGTTTTTCATGACTCGAACCGGGGCCCTGGCCATGATGAGCATTCCCAAACCGCGAAGGCCCGGGACGCCCTCTGTCTATCTGGTAATCATGCACAACATTCATATAATAAAAGATAATGCGGAAATAGAAATCTAATATGAAAACATGGTCAGTATAATACTGAAAAATTGAAATCCAAAATATATATGGAAAATAATAATGTTTGACTCAGTCTGTGAAATCTCTTCTATGAACTAAACAAAACTGTTTGAAAACTGGGACAAGGCCCCTAATAGACCAAAACATGACTAAATATAAATATCTGAAAGTAAACAGGCCTTCTGGAATATAGAAGGCTCACCCCAGCACAATCTGCTCTGGGATCTGAAATATCTACTGTTTATCTGGACTCCTAGATTGTGTCTCAAAACCTGGAAGAAGGGGGGTCAGCACAAATGTACTGGCACATGAAGCAATCCAAAATAAAGTATTTGAGCATATATATAATAGATGAGAGAAATTTTCATCAACACATCACGTATAAAATACCTTCTAAAAACACATGGGCATCATTCAAAAATCATAAGACATTCTTGTCAAAATAATTTCTGATCTTTGTATTACTTCTGAATTAGGTGGCACTCCCTTACAAGTCTGATATTCCACGGGCTATATAAAATCTGCCATTGACTCGACGAGGAAACCCCAACCCAAGTGCGCCGTAAGGGTTGGAGTGTTTGAGTCTGGTACGCCACACGGTACTTAAGCCAACGTATAATAATATACCCATATCGGCAAATCACAGTTTTGGACAATGAGTTGTCTGAACTCAGGCCTTCTTCGGGGACCACCTAATATCTCTTTATGCCTAATTTTTAACCTCTTCTGAACATGTATCATTCTGAAATTTCTTAATCATAAAAGTCTGATAAAATCTGATTTCTGAACTAGTCTGTGTCTGTTATGGCATTTGTCTAAGTTGGTATCGTCATACCAAGACTTGCAAGTCCTATTTCTGAGCCATAATGCATTAAGCATGGTCTTTCATATAAGTGTAGTTTTAGACCACCCAAACATATAATTTGCATAAAAGATTTCATGTTCCAAAACTTAAGTCAAAACCATGCAAAAAATTTCATCAAACATATGGTGGTCATGTGCTTTTGGCAAAATTATGCACTCTTTCATTATATGTATATTCAACATTTATAACCCTCTCTTTCATGTTCAAAATCGTATTCCAAACATAGCAAAGTCAAAGCATTTCATATCATGATTTTTCAAGACGTATCTCAAAACAATCTATATCATGTGAAACATGGGAAAATTACATCAGGAGAGGGATTTCATATAAATCGTGCTCTCAATTTATATTTCAAGGCAAAACACATATATACATACACATATAATTTTCAACTCACTTTGGGGGAAATGCAAAAGGCTAAAACAATATCATTTAAAGCTTCTAAAACATGAATATGTACATGAATTCAAAAATCCCTTTCTTAAAAGATGATTTCTATTCCCATGAGAATTTATGAAAATACCGTGTACCTCTATTTAAGAAATTGAGGGATGATCCTTGAAGCCTACGATGTGGGGATTCCAAATCTCTTCTTATCTTCCAAAACCCACGGTTGAATCTTGAGTTATTTGGGATTTTTTTTGAAACCCTAAGGAGTGTGCTTGAGAGAAAATTTGAGAAAAGAATTATATTTTGATGAATTGGGGGCTAAATCCGATGTTATTGATGAAATTTGGGTGAGGTGAAATGACTAAAATGCCCCTAAGAAAACAAACAAAGTCAAAAATGTCCCTCAGTTGACTAACTGACAGGCTGAAGTAAAATGGGTATAACTCCTTACTCAGATGTTGGATTTGGATGAAACTATTTGCATTGAAAAGAAAACTCAAAGATATTTCATTTTATATGTAGCATCTCTCCCATTTTATTATATTCATAGAGTTATGATTGTTTGAAGTTTACCCTGAAATGCTAAAAACTGGGCAACAGGCTATGCATTTTGCTACTGTTTTGGAATCCAAACGCAGCCTTATGCATTTCAAAAAATTCCAAAACTTATCTGAGATGTACTATGAGATTGTACGATCATAGATCAACTTAAAAATCTAAAAACGGAGGTCGAAAAGGTTGAAAAGTTGTATCTCAAAAATTGCCAGCTAAAATGACTCAAAGTTCTCATTACACTTAGAAAAATTTTCAAGTTTTTAAGTCTAAGAGCACTCTATTAAAGGATAATCCATGCATGAATTTTATGGGGTGTTACAAAATACTTGGGATATGCATATGTTTCGCAGATCTCACACAAGAATTCATTTGGATGGCCAGTAAAAAGGGGGGGAATGAGGGTAAGGGGGTGTTCATCCCATTGGACGGTGATAGTCAGCGGCGATAGAGCACAATCATTTCCTAGGTGATACAAGTCAAATGGCCACCTTAATTTTTAAAGACATGATTATAGGTCATCATTTAAAGGCTCAATACTTGGTCACCCCGAGGGCACAAGAATATGTAAGGAAGACCCGTTTTGAGCACAAGCAAGGCCGTGTATGGAAGATTGCTTGGAGCATGGAAGACTTGAGGACTCACGGTTTTGGAAAACACTTAATGGGTCATGATTTGGTCATCTTCATTAAGGGTATTTTTGTCACTTCATTGGGTCCAAATGCACTCCATGGCCACCCCACCCTTTAAGGGCATTGTTGTCATTTTGTCTTATCTTGTAATAGAATATAAATAGAATATTTTAGGTCTTTTTCTCATTAGTTGTTCATTGATGTAAGACTTGGAACATGAAACACCTTTAGTTGTAGGGCTTGGAATAGCCACCACACCGAAATGAGGGCAACAAGTGTGGATATCACTTGTGTTGCAATGTTGGCTTGAGACGTTAGTGTTTAGAGGAGGAAAAGTTCCTCTTGTGTCAACGTAAGAGTTAGGTTAACTGTTGTGTGTTGTGTTAAGGATCCAAGATTACCATATTCTAGGATTCTTAAGATTATACCAACCAAGGTCTAACTATCTATCCATTTTGTGTATGTTGTAATCGTTTGTTTGTGTTCTTGTATTTCAAATACGTGACTTGTTGTTCTTGCTCCATTGTTGTTGTTCTTAATCTTTTTGTTGTTAACATAGTTTGTTGTTAGTTGTTTTTAGGTGATAAACACATCTATACATTGTGTTTTTGTTGTTGTTTGTTGAATCCGAGTGTGGTCTTCAAAAGGGTCCTTGGATCTTTGATCTTGTGGACTGATTTTGAAGTGTGTTTCGTGTTGTCCTTGTAATTCTTGTATCACTAGGTAGAAACGACAAGCTTCACAACCGTATGACAAACCAGAGAGGGTTTTGCCACAAGCGCTGCAATTTTCATTGGAAACTGAAATTCGGGCAAGGGGGTGACTCTGTGATTTATGTGCAATAGCTTAAGGCAATAAAGCAGACTTCATATCGAGGCGGAAGTCATATTTTCTACGTTTGCATTCAAACCACCGACCATTAGTGTCTAATTTTCAATGACTGCATTACCGGAAGAAACAACAATACTCCGGATGCCTTATGTAAAGTGAATGTTCCGGGTGAAACGGGTGATACAGCACCAGATCACCTGGTAACTGAGAGTAAGTTACATGCAGAAAGTAGCTGCACTGTTGACAACTATAATAATACGGGTCAACAATAGGCCTAATACAGCCATCACAAACTAATTTATCCTTGTTTATGTTATTTGAGAGCACTAACGGATGCATCTTGTGTTTAAAATTGTCAATCTGCGACGGCTTGATATTTTCAAGGATGCCATTTTGATTAAGAAACCGTTCTAAAAGTTGCACGGTTTCATTAGCCTCCAGTAGCAGGGCCAGATTCAACTTGGGAAAGGCCTCAGATGTTATCATCAGCAACCCTGAAACAGTAAAAAGAGTACAGAAATCAGTGTAGCTCATTTAAATTTTTGGTAGATAAAGAAACAAAAGTGTTACTGTAATGACCCGTAATTCGAGGTAGAATGTAAATAGTCATTCCTACGATGTTCCAAAAGCAATAAATCCAATGTAAGTACAGCGTCATAATCGATTGTGTAGTGTGTGAACCTAGTTGAGTGTGAATTGAGATCATAGAGGTCCCTTAGCTCAAGGACTAGTTGAAAGTTTTCCTATCGTTCAAGTTTTCCTATCGTTCAAGTTTTAGTGAGTGTCAAAACTTGAGTCAACTTCAATCGACCATAACTATTTTTATACATCGAATTAGAAGTCCTACTATATATCAAATGAAAGTTCTTTGAGTCCTCTTTCCTACGACACTAATTTTGCCAAAATCCAATAACGGAGTAAAAAGTTATGGCCATTTTACAGTGGGCTATCCGGACTGCCAAAAGCGATGGGAAGGACCGACGGACCGTCGTAACTGAGGTAGTAAGCCTGTTTTCTGGCCAAAAAGTGACGGTATGAAGCGGCGGTCCATCCCAGGTGCGACGGTCCATCGCCCAAACTATCGCGGACCTCCGTTTAGCGATCTAAAGTCATTTTAAAAGGGTTTTTGGGTCTTTTTGCACCCTATTTAACCCCAAATTCCATCAATATATTCACCATAACTCATCATTCATCCACAACATCAAAAACTCCCTCTTCACTCTCAAAATAGGATCAAATTAAGGGTTTTCACAAGAACAAGGAATAAAAAATCAAGCCTTAAGTCCAAGATCTTCAAGAAACAAATCAAGATCTGGCTTTCATCTATCAATATTTAGGTTCCATCTTTCAGATCTTATAATTTAAGGTACGTGGGGTTTATCCTAAAAACTACATGATCTTGTAAACACTAGAACATGATTTACAGATTATCAAGCATGAATCTAGAAAGGGGTTTTTGAAACACATGATTTTATTATGCATTATGAATGTTTAATTGTATTGTTGATTTGGTCTTTAGCCCCTTTCTCCTTAAATTGATTTACATGTATATGTATATGTATGAAAATTTAGATTGAAGATTGTTTAAGAGAACAACTTATGAAACCCCTCTATTGTGATGATGACTTTAAGTTTATGAAATGCATGATTTATGGCTTGAAAATAGTTTACTCAAATACCATAGTATTTTGAGCATGATTTAGAGATTTATGAGAGGGAGTTTCTTGATGTAAATATATTTTGTTAAAAGAGAAAGATTTACATGAGATTAAGAACTTTGACATGGCCACATTGTATTATTGAAAGGTTGACAAAGAGAGTTGTATATATGTGATTACATGAGTTTTAAAGAAAGGATTCTTTGAAATGATTTATTGATATGGTGGTCCCGAATTTATGTTTTGAAAATAGAGATTGTAATATGCTAGAAATGGCTCAGAGATGTGACTTGCAAGTCAATAGTATGACGATACCATAAGTATGTATGCCATAATAGTGTATGTTTTCAGAGAACGCATGTTTTTGAAAGAGTTAAAAATGGGCTTAAAGAAGGTTAGGTGGTTACCCGAAGAAGGCTTGATTTCAAGTAAATCTTAGCCCAAAATCGTATTTGCCGATACGGGTAGATTTTTATTGTACACTGGCGACGGCCCAGTGGAATAGTAGAGACAGAGACTTCGACCCTTACGGCACACTCGGGTTGGGTGCTTGGCTGCCGAGTTAATGGCAGATTCCATATAGCCCGTGGAATTACAGAATTGTAGGGTATACTACCTAGCGCAGAAGTACAACAAAGAGTGTCATAGAGTTCAGATGATTTTGCAGTCTTACAAAAATTCCTATGTGGTTTCTTACCATATGACGTATTTATGAACTATTTTAAATTGCTCTCATATATGTTGAATATAAATTATTATTTTGGATTTGCTCTATGTGCCAGTACAATTGTATTGACCCCCCTACCTCCCAGGTTTTGAGGTGCAATCAAGGGGTCCGGCTAAGCAGTAAAGTGTTCAGAGAGAAGTGATCCGTACAGTGGTGAGCTTTCTTTGTTCCAGAAGGCCTATTTATTTCAGATTATGTTATCCCTTTTATTTTGGTCTACTGGGGGCATTGTCCCAGTTTTCAGATAGTTGTCACTTGATTATGTAGTAGAGATTTTGCAAACTGTTCCAGATGTTGTTTAGTTGATTTCGGATTTCATTCCTTATTGTTAAACTAAAGCCAGAGTTTGACCATGTTTCCGTATCAAGTTATATTTCTGCATCTTCTTTATTTATATGAATGTTGTACATGATTACCAGATAGAGTAGGACGTTTGGACCTTCATGGTTCGGGATGTCCGTCAGGGCCAGACCCTAATTCGGGTCGTGACACTCTTTCAAACGGCCAAGCAAAGCATAGCGATATATGAATGATTTTTACAATATGTTGTTATCTACTATGTATAATGGTGCAAGACTACATAATAATGTGTGACTTTTAAAGTTGTTATAAACCAGAGGCGACACTTTGGAAAGCAATATGTTTATTTACGTGAGGAACATGCTTTTTCTTCTTTCACTTTTTTTGGGGTACATTACATTAAGTTTGACTAATATATTACATAAAATTCTTGTAAGAAAAGCGCTTATCATTGATTTTTTTTAATATTTTTCTAAATTATCCTCTCTTTTTGAAGTTTCATGGAAAATTGCGAGATTCTCTATAATTCTTGCTCTAGAGGTAAGAATTAGCTCACAATAAACATATTTAAAGAAGATAGACTGACAGAGAATTCTTCATTGGTAAAATATATAAAAAGTGAAGTTGCAATTCTTTTAGTATATTAACAGACATTGACATAAAATACATGTAAATGCTAAAGTGAATTTAGTATAAACTTACCTCAACAATGATGTAAATTACGTTTTAAGGCAAAAGTCTGGAAGAATTTGAAGCAACATCCACTGAGAGACGCTCTATTTCTTATGGGGTAAATTCCCCAAACTTGGGTCTATGACAGGTAATTTTCAGAGAAAATCATTGAATTTTGCCAGCCTTTCTTATGGGGTAAATTCCCCAAACTTGGGTCTGGCAGGTTGTCACACCCATTTTTCGACTCCAAAAAAAAGATAGGTATTTTAAGTTCGAAAGAGTTTTATTATTAAGGTGACAAAAATGAAAAATTTCTTTCGAAAAAAAAAGGATTATTTACATTATTTTTTTTTCTTATTCAGAGTCGCCACTTGGCATAATCCGGTGTGCCAAGTCATCTTTGGAAAATCCTTTTCAAAATAGTTTGACTCTAAAAAACTGATCCGCGAATAGAGATTCCGGCTAAGGAATTCTGTTGACCGAGGGGAAGGTGTTAGGCACCTCTCGATCCCGTGGTTCGACCACGGTTGCTTGGTGGAGCGTATCGGCTAATTTAACATTACAAATGTACAAACCACATAAACACATAAAACAAGCAAGCAAACAAACAAACAAATCACACAAAATTCAAAACAAACCAAATTAGTGTTCAGTCCAAATTATACAATCCAAAATAAAAGAGGTGCTGAAATATAAAACCTATTCTATTCTAAACTAATCCTAAACTAAACTCCACATGACGTTTCGGACCTTGATCACAAGCCTACTTTGCGTACATGCTACTTAGGGCATTCCCCGGATAAATCAATACAAATCCTTCGGGGCATTCCCCGGCCAAATGAGTACAATTTAAAATTTTCGCGCAATAAAGTAGAAAGTACCATTCACGCACATATTCAAACACTCCAATAAATCATTATTCCTAAATTTGCCTACCCGGCCTACGTTTGCCTACATAGTTCAACGTATCACAATTCTATCATGTTCAGCATTATCAATACATCAAAATTAATCAATATTCATTTTTCTCCATTTTTAGTCCCCACCTTAATTCATTTTCAACCACGTGATTAACCCATTTCAATACACAATCCACCAATTGAGAATAACGAAAATTCACTAATCATGCTTAGCACATCACACACCCAAATGTCACCAACAGTTCACATCAACAAACAAACCATGGTATCAAATCACACGCAATCACAATCACATAAGAATTAAATAAAACAGAAGAAAGAATTGGACCTTAAATTTGAAGCTTTCAAATTCAATGTAATTTGAATAAAGAGAGTCCACACTCGGAAACCTCGAGCCGAACCTTAACACCAATAATCCAACTCGACAAATAATGACCCATTCACCATCACTTTTCACACTGTTACTGTTCACTGATTACTGTTCACCGATTACTGTTTACCGGTTACTGTTCACCGGCACGCCTTTTTTTGTTGTTGTTGTTATTGTTGTTGTTGTTGTTGTTGTTGTTGTTGTTGTTGTTGTTGTTGTTGTTGTTGTTGTTGTTCTTGTAAGGAAGATTATTTTGTGATTGTTGTTATAGCGGAGAAGATGATGATCAAAGAATGAGCCTCCCTTTTTCCCTCTTAGAATTTTTCTTTTATAATGGCAATGGATTTTTTATGATGTGGGAATTTTGGTGGGTCCTTCATATATTCTTTCTTTGTGGACAAGAAAAAGGAGGGGGGATCACATGGGTAGTTAGGATGGTGATGGTGATGTGTCATTTTTAATAGGGAGGGATTGTTAAAATAAGATAAAATTAGTTAGGAATTGTTATTTTTGTCTTTTTGTGAAGGGGTTATCACACGGGTGAGGACACACACTAAGACGTGTAAAATGGTAAGAATACTTTTGGGCCAGGACAAAATTATGTGTCTACATCATGCCCCTCTTTGCAGGTAAACACAAAGTGTTTTCATACAAAGAAGTTGACAACGAGATGGAATTTTGACCCGACCATTCTTTACAGGGAAGAAACAAAAGGAAGAAAGACGACCGAGTTGGAGAGTCGAGTGAGGTCCGGTCGAGACTCCGATCCACAACTCTGTCATTGCATCAAAAATGAAGATTACAAGTTAAAACGTAAATGAAATTACAAAAATCCTATCTATACAGCTTCTGTTGGACTCCTGACTTAAGTTTCATCACCCTATTCTTCAGGCGGGCTCCTGACTTGCAATTTCTTCAACTTGTTGCTTGGTTTCCCAATGCTTCATCTCATTGCTTAACTTTTAGTTTCTTCACCCTGTTCTTCAGGAGGGCTCCTAACTTGCTATTTTTCAATCCGTTGACTTTCATCTTTTCACCTTGATGCTTTGTTTTCAACTTCTTTAGCTTGTTGCTTGACTTTTTATTTATTTGCCCTATTCTTCAATCGGGCGCCTAAAATCACATAAAAACTAAAAGAAAATTATCCCAAATAAGAATTATTATAAAGAGAAATTTCATTTGCCAGAAAAGTAAAGTTCTAAAAAAAGAATTAAATTTTTGCCCCAGTTTATTATCAGAAGACTTATGGGAAAGTCACATCATACCTACTTGCATGTTGTAATGATGAATCAAGACTCTGACCAACAAATGCATCTCTTGAGAGTAAAATTAAATAATCAAGCCTAGGAAGTGCGTCTCCTAAGAATTAAAGTGAGGGATTCTAACTAGAAAGTGCGTCTTATAGAGATACAAGTTTTAGTTAAAAAGTGTATCACCTAACAAATGAAAACTAGAAAGAAAGTGCGTCTCCAAAGGATTAAGTGCAATAACTTGACTAGAAAGTGCATTTTCTAGAAATCAAGGGGACTGCTAGGAAGTGCATTACCTAAAAGCAAAGTTTGAATTACCCAATCAAAGAAATGTATCTCCTTACCAATGTTGCTTGAATTATCAAAATAAGTAAGTGCATCTCCTTACCAATGCCGCTTGAATTACCAAACCAAGGAAGTGCGTCTCCTTACCAATGCCGCTTGAATTACTCAAATAAGGAAGTGCGTCTCCTCACAAATGTTTCTTGAATTAACCAAACAAGGAAGTGCATCTCCTTACAAATATTGCTTGAATTTCCCAAGCAAGGAAGTGTGTTTCCAATGTTGCTTGAATTACCAAAACAAGAAAGTGTTTCTCCTTTGAAAGTACGTCTCCTTATGATAGCGCTTGAATTACCAAAATAAAGAAGTGTGTCTCCTTACAAATGTTGCTTGAATTGTCCCAACAAGGAAGTGTGTCCCCTTACAAATGTTGCTGGAATTACCCAAACAAGGAAGTGTGTCTCCTTACAAATGTTTCTAGAATTACCCAAACAAGGAAGTGTGTCTCCTTACAAATGTCAATCGAATTACCAAACAAGGAAGTGCGTCTCCTTACAAATGTTGCTTGAATTATCAAACAAGGAAGTGCATCTCCTTACAAATGTTGCTTGAATTTCCCACACAAGGAAGTGCGTCTCCTTACAAATATTGCTGGAATTACCCGACTAAGGAAGTGCGTCTCCTTACAAATGCCGATCGAATTACCAAACAAGGAACTATGTCTCCTTGGGAAGTGTATCTCCTTATGATAGCGCTTGAATTACCAAAATAAGGAAGTCTATCTCCTTACAAATGTTGCTTGAATTGTCCAAACAAGGAAGTGCGTCCCCTTACAAATGTTGTTGGAATTACCCAAACAAGGAAGTGCGTCTCTTTACAAATATTGCTAGAATTACCATAACAAGGAAGTGTGTCTCCTTACAAATGCCGCTTGAATTACCATAGGTTTGAATACCAAATATGTACAGTAACATTACCTCTTGCATTTGTAGAAGTGAGAATATTACGGCCCTTGATGTTTAGGCTTTAAAATCCTTGATTCGAAGGTAGCATGTGTTCCTATTTCATACAAATAAAACTTGCTAGTTTAAAAATATGGTGGTTGATTTGTGGCTTAGCTTTCACGACAATTGTTTTTCCCCCGTCATATTTAACCTTACTTCCAACCATTAACATAGTTCGTTGACTTGTTGCATCATTGACCCAAACTCAGATTATTAAGAGTGACTCTGAAACAAACACAGTATCTCTGCTTTGCCATGCTCCTTAAATAAACCCTTTGAACCTTGGTATTTTCATGAATTCCCAGACTTGTTTGTTGACAAAATTTGTATGCCTTAGTTCGGCTACCAATCATGTCTCTTTAATGTGCTAACTTTTGTCTTGCTTTGTGCAATTGGAGAAGATGGTAGCAGTTTTGAAATATTTCCTCACTTGTTTTGAAAAGAACTTGACTCAAAGACAAGAAAAAAAAATGACAGTGATTTTTATTTGGACAACTGACCCAAGAAAAATAAAAATTAAAATATAAAGAAGAAATAAAAGACAATGAATGTCCCCATTTGAAACAAAGAAATGAAAAATTTATCTAAAAATGACTGTCAACTCTAATGATTATGCCATGCATTTTGGATTAATCTGCCTGATCTTTCCATCCACATCTTCCACCAGTTGTTGTTGGGTTAATGGACTTGAAATTGAGTTGCTTCCTTGAGCCAATTACATTAGGAGACCTCATTCAGCTAGTGGAACGTTGATGGGTTTTTTCCAACAAACCTCTCTTATTTTTCTCTCAGCTCACCATCGTCTTATGGTGCCCGTAAGGATTTTCACCGAGAAGACTCTCATTTTTATTTCTCTTAACTTACCATCACCTTACGATGCTTATGAGGGTTTTCACCAATAAGAATCTCATTTTTATTTCTCTCTTGATTCCTTGTGTTGAGGAAGACAGGTAGTTCCCAAATACATCATCATATCCTTGCATGCTTTGCCTTAACATCCCTAAAGATTGATCTGAAGGTCTTTCTTTGGTTGTAACTTGGATTTTGGATAGGGTTAGAAAGAATGGATGACATGAGGCCCAAACGACACTTGAAGTGGGTTAGGACTTACAACTTTTGGAATCGACTCAAACAATGAGGATTAACTCATGGCCTATTTTATTTTGAATGGGTGATTTTAAATTATTTATTTGGTTGGACCGAGCCCTTAGTAGGGCAGCCTACGTATCTCACCCCTGAGAGAAGAGAATCAGGTCACGCGTAGTTCTGGCAGCTTGTTCTTTCACTTGATTCTAATTTTTTTTTCTTTTGTTGACTTTTTTCTCTTTGGGTTTTTCTGACTCTATTTGTCTTGACACTTTTTTCTTTTTGGACTTTTTTTTTCTTCTCTTTTTTTTTGAACTTTTTCTGAATCTATTGTTTTGCTTGACACTTTTCTTTTGAGCTTTGCTGACTATATTGATTCCAAAAGAGGGGTATGAAATAAAATAAGACTGAAGTTCAAATGGGGTAAACAAAGGATGGCACGATGTTTGGATAGCAGAATGAAATGCCTTCGTCATATCAATCCTTGAAAATGCAAGTACATATCATGAAATATGAAAGTGAGAGATGAAGATCATTTGCGACATCTTTTTAAGCAGATTGAGTCTGTGCGTCACTACTTCTACAAACTCCTCCTTTGTTGTACATTCCTCACATCGAATGACTCATGCTTTCGTGGAGCTGCTTATCTTATAGTTTCTCTTAATATAGGGATCACGCGTCCACTATTTGACCTAATGGGGACTTGCCTTTTGATTGATGATCAAGTTGTTGTTGTGATTCTCAAAATAATTGCCTTAAATTGTTACTAAATGTCTCAGCACTCTATCTATTTTCTCATATGCTCTCTTTTTCTAAATTTAACCCTCTGATTCAATGTACATGCTTAAACTGGATTTTAAGATCTGGCTGAAAATTTCACTAGCATGTCATATCATTAGAGTCAACACAAAATGTACTATGTAAAGAAAATAAACAAACAACACATATTTAAAATACAAAGGAAAATAAGACACTTCATTTAGTCGAAACAAAAGATAAAAGGGTTTGAACATAAACAGCAAAAGGACAAAACAAGATAGATCCCGAACTACAACCCTGAAAAAATTTGGAGAACAGAAAATAAAACAAAACAAGCTACCAAACCCCTTCCTAGTAAGGAGAGGGGTGACTTCTCAATTGCTCATCCTGACATCTTAGCCACTGGTTTCCATATTAGCATGACTAGAGCTTCTCTCACTATCAATGTTCTGTGCCATGTTTGATTTATCTTGACTCATCATTTCAATTTCTCTTTTTAAAGTACGACAGTCTTTAATACTATGGCCCTGAACATCGGAATGATATGTACATCGTATATTAGGATCAAAACTTCTTGAATGTGGGTCAGAAGTATACCCAAGGAGAGAAGTGATCATGCCCTGTTGTACCAATCTCTGGAATAAACTTGCATACGAATCTCCAATGTGTGTGAAGCTATCCCTCGACTTTTATCTCATTTCATTATTTGGCTTAAATTGAAAACCAGGCCTAGAAGGGCTTCAGTATGTATGTGGAGTTGGAGGATGAATCGAAAGAGTTGGCGCACGCCAGTGTGGGTAAGATGGAGGTTGAACATAAGGTTGATCATTATACACTTGATATGGAGGTGGGGGAATGAGATATAATGGATTTTGGTAAAGATTCTGTGGAGCTTGGGTATAAACTTGGGTTTGAGCTCGTGGGTAACGATGGTGTGGTCCTCTTGCCCATGCCTATTGTCTAACTGCAATGGTAGATGCATCTTCCTTATTCTTATTTCCTGCAACACTTCCCGAACCTTTTTGAATTGCTTGAGTAGTCTCTTTCAATGTTGCAAAACTCACAATGCGACCAGTCTTAATTCCATCCTCTATCATCTCCCCCATTTTGAGGAACTCAATAAATGGCTTGCCTAATATAGGCAACAAGTGTTGATAATATGTTTCATCCTGTGCTTGAATAAACGCCTCCACTATCTTACTTTCTTTCATTGGTGGTTTCACCCTAGCATCTTGTTCACGCTATCTAATCGCATACTCTCTGAAAGTTTTAATACTCTTTTTCTTTATATTAGTTAAGGATTTCTTGTCAGGAATCAACTCCATGTTGTATTGAAATTGTTGCACGAATTCATTAGCCAGGTCATCCCATCTATTCCACTTGTCGATGTCTTGGTCAACAAACCATTCTAAAGCTAGACCTGAAAGACTCTCACCAAAATATGCCATGAGTAATTCTTCCTTCCTTCCAGCGCCTCTTAGCTGGTTGCAATAGCGTCTCAAATGTGCCACAGGATTGCCATGTCCATCATACTTCTCAAACTTCAGCATTTTAAAACCAAGAGGAAGATATACACCTGGAAACATGCACAGATCTTTATATGAGACACTTTTGTACCCCCAAGTCCTTGAAAGTTTTTCATAGTCAGTTCCAAACTTCTTAATTTTCTAGCTATTTCCTCTTGTTCTTTTGTCATAACAGGATTCTCAGTGTTAGGAGGAAATTCAGGCAGTTGAGGGCAATCGAAAGGACCAGTCGACTTAAATGTGGGCTCGGGAGCGCAATGCTGATCACTAAAAATATTCAATACAGGGTCGCTTGTAGAGTGAGGAATCATAACCGTTGGATTGACAGTAAAAACAGGAGCTTTAGACGGGAGTAGGGCTGTAAAAGCATGAATAGTAGGCAGAGCCGAGCATGTGGTAATCTTGTATTGAGGAGTGAGGAAATGAATATTGGAAGTGTTTGGATACTGTTGCCCCGGAGTAGGTCCTGATGCATGTTGTGGCGTCTCGACCAAAAAAGGAAATTGTGCATGTGACACTGGAGGCAAATTAGAAAGATATTCCAGATTATCTGCGGGAAAGAGAGGAGGAGGCAACCCATTAGCCCAAGCTCTATGCATTTCTATCATTTGATGCCTCAATTTTCGAATCTCTTCATTAGCTCCTACATTCTCATTCCCTAAACTCCCTATCTGATTAGTGACAACAAACTCAATATCCTTGTTGTCCATAACTTTCTCTGTGACTTGGAGCAATATGGAGGACCATCCAAAATTCCACAAACCAACCACCTTAAACTAACTAGACAAGAGATAGCAAATGCGTTAGAGTTCAACGATTTTTCAAAACCTCTTCTTCTTTTTTTTTTCTTGAAAAAAATCACCGAACCCAAAAAGGGCTCCTACGTATCTCACTCCCGAAAGAGGAGATTCAGGTGTCGTAGTTTGTGAAGTCTTGCCAAAATGGACGATTAAACTCTTTTTCTTTCTATTTTATTTTTCTTGAAACTTTAAAAAGGAAAGAAAATAAAAATTTGTCAAAAGAAATGACGAAAATATTTTTGAATTCTTCGGCTTTAACATCCTTGTACAAAATAAAACCTATGATTACCAAAGAAAATCTTTTTGGGTTTTTGATTTTGAATTTCGTATGAAAACGAAACTTGAACCTATTAAAGGAAAAATCTTTTTTTTGTTGTTTTCTCTTAAAGACGTATATGAAACACCTAATCTAATAAAGAGTGAAGAAAATCTTTTTGAATTTTTGAAATAACATCCCCGAACCCACAATAGGTTGCCTACGTATCTCACTCCCGAGAGAGGAGAATCAGGGGTGCGTAGTTCGTCCAGATTGGACAATTAATGATTAAATAACATGCTAGACCCTGACTTAAGAGATACGACCAAAGACAGACGCTGAACCATGTTAATAAAATTTTTTGAGTTTTCATTTTGATACTTCATAGAAAAATGACATAAACAACTATGAAAGAAAAATCTTTTTGGTATTTTCGTTATACGAAATGTAAACAATTTCAAACATCTTTCTTTTTTTTTTGCATTTTTCTTTTATAAACACATCCTATGAATGAAAAATCTTTTTGAAGTTTTCGAATTGTGAATGCATGCTAAACGAGACAATGAAAAATCTTTTTGATGTTTTTTTGAGAAAATGAGTGCGAAAGGTAAAAATGTCCTTTTGAATTTTGGAATTGTGAAAAATAAAAGCCATAAAAAAATCTAAAAACTACGAAACTCTTTTTTTTTCTTATTTTTTTTATTATCCACACACTTTATTTCTAACACATGTTTTTCCCAAATCAGTCCATCAAATGACCGCGTTATCCTCAAAGATGCAACATTTAGCACGTAGCGATGCTTTAGAGGTGAGTCTCCTACAAAGGACCAAGTGGGCCCCGCTAGGTCTCAATATGATGCACATAAGCATGACCTAAAGGCTGACCTACATTGTGGTTCACTAACAAGGCTGTTCGGGGGAGCGTATGGTCGATAGTGGCTGCTTTGCTTTCCACCTAATCCATAACACCGACGGCTCCCCCCTAAAATAAGGGTGACTCAACTAGAGGTCGTGCACAACACGTGTACTACGAACTTGTTGCATAAAGAAGACCTGGGGTAGACACTTGATGCCAGATACAAAAGCGGTAACATATAGGATAAATACTGTACACAAAGAGCATGAAAATGCACAACAATGATAACAATAACACAAACAATAATTACAAACAATGTTTATACACCCATAATGCCAAACAAAGCCGATACGACTCCAAAAATAAGACAAAATTTTGAAAAGTTTCCTAGCAGAGTCGCCAGAGCTGTCACACCCCTTTTTCGACTTTAAAAAAAAGATATGTATTTTAAGTTCAAAAGGGTTTTATTATTAAGGTGACAAAAATGAAAAATTTCTTTAAAAAAAAAAGAATTATTTACATTATTATTTTTTTTCTTATTCAGAGTTGCCACTTGGCATAATCCGATGTACCAATTCACCTTTGTAAAATTCTTTTTGAAACGGTTTGACTCTAAAAAACTGATCCCCAAATAGAGATTCCGGCTAAGGAATTCTGTTGACCGAGGGGAAGGTGTTAGGCACCCTTCGATCCCGTGGTTCGACCACGGTCGCTTGGTGGAGCGTATCGGCTAATTTGACATTACAAATGTACAAACCACATAAACACACAAAACAAGCAAGCAAACAAATCATACAAAATTCAAAACAAACCAAAATAATGTTCAGTCCAAACTATACAATCCAAAATAAAAGAGGTGATGAAATATAAAACCTATTCTATTCTAAACTAATCCCAAACTAAAATCCACCTGACGTTTCGGGCCTTGATCACGAGCCTCCTTTGCGTACATGCTACTTTGGGCATTCCCCAGATAAATCAATACAAATCCTTCGGGGCATTCTCTGGCCAAATGAGTACAATTTAAACTTTTCATGTAATAAAGTAGAAAGTACCATTCACGCACATATTCAAACACTCCAACAAATAGTTATTCCTAAATTTGCGTACCCGACATACGTTTGCCTACCAAGTTCAACGTATCATAATTCTATCATGTTCAACATTATCAATACATCAAAATTAATCAATATTCATTTTCCTCCATTTTTAATCCCCACCTTAATTCATTTTCAATCACGTGATTAACCAATTTCAATACACAATCCACCAATTGATAATAATGAAAATTCACCAATCATGCTTAGCACATCACACACCCAAATGTCACCAACAGTTCACATCAACAAACAAACCACAGTATCGAATCACACGCAATCACAATCACATAAGAATTAAATAAAAGAGAAGAAAGAATTGGACCTTAAATTTGAAGCTTTCAAACTCAATGTTATTCGAATAAAGAGAGTCCGCACCCGAAACCTCGAGCCGAACCTTAACACCAACAATCCAAATCGACAAATAATGACCTGCTCATCGTCACTTTTCACGCCGTTACTGTTCACCGATTACTGTTCACCATCGCCCCTTTTTTTTGTTGTTGTTCTTATTCTTGTTCTTGTGACGAAGATTATTTTGTGATTGTTGTTATTGTGGAGAAGATAATGATCAAAGAATGAGCCTCTCCTTTTTCTCTCTTAGAATTTTTCTTTTGTAATGGGCATGGATTTGTTATGATGTGGGAATTTTGGTGGGTCCCCTATATATTCTGTCTTTGTGGACAAAAAAAAAGAGGGGGATGATGTATACACGTAATTTTGCCCTCTAAGAAGTCGATTTTATTCATTTTTCTACCTTAGCATATCATGTACCCTCCACGATGTCATTTTTTACCCACTCTTGTTTTATCCTACCGTGTACCCTCACCCATGTCATCATACCCCACAAAATACAAAAAAAATAATAAACAAATAATAAAATAACTAACTCTATCTTATCCTAACCACCTACACAATAAAAATATAACACCTCACCACTACCCCCTACCCCACGTTACCCCACCCCCCTCTCTTTTTCTTGTCCCAAAAGAAAGGCTTCAAAACATAATATATACACATACCCATACACAAAAAAAATATGGAAAAAATCCAAAAATCAGCACTCTCTCTCTCTTAAATCTCTCAATATAAAGCCTCTCTCTCTCATCTCCTTTCCACCGTCGCCTCGCCTCGCCAGAGTTAATCGCCGATGGGCAAGAACCATCAATAGTGCCGTTGTATCTTTTCTCTCCCCTTGACACCACCGTCAGCGAAACAATCACCGTAGTTCCCTCCGTTCACAACCAAACCCGTCAGATCCGACACCACCGTCGGCAAAACAGTCACCGCAGCTCCCTCCGTTTATCGACCCGACCCAAGCTCCTACAGCCGAGAACCTGATCAGCTCCGACCGCAGTGCGTCAGCCAGATCTGACCAGATCTCCGCTGCCAGATCTCCGCCACCGTCTCTGAACTACCGCCAGATCTGCCGCCGCCAGCAGTCGCGGCTCACCCGTCCGGCGAAACATCCATTGAACCGGTGCTTACATCAGACATCTTTCGCCGCCGTTCTTTCCATCACCGTGAGCTCACCGGAGCCCGATCTACTTGGTTTTGGTTTCTGTTGTCTTTGGTTGATTTTGGTTTCGTCTATTTCATGTTTCGACGTCGATAGTGGGTTTTGAGTTGCCTTTATCAAATCTCATTGTCGTTCTTGGTTGAGTTTTATATAGTAAAGTTTTTGGAGCTGTCTGATTATTTTTTTAATACTGAGTTTGGTTTGCTCATTGTGAGGTTCTCCGATCGAGTTTTGGTCTTCGGATTTCTTTATTATCGACAAAAGCAAGTGTCAGTGAGGTCCATTTCTTTAACCCTCTCTTTTATTTATCTTGGTATATTAAATTGGTTGTGATTATGTGTGTTGTGATTATGTTTCGTTGGACTTTGTTAATGTCGATTGTTATGATCATGATGTTTGGTGGGTCAATTTTTGGTGGTTTGAAGATTGAATTTGATCATGTTTTAATGGATTGATAAGGGGATTTAGGGAAGGAATGAAGAAATTGATAAAAGTTGAACGTAGATTGATGTTGGTTTGTTGTCTTTTGTTCCATTCGGTATAAGTGAATGTGATAGATTTAGGCCATAATGAAATGGATAGGCAATATAAATTTGGTTAGGCAAGAATTTAAGATTGATGTTTTGGTTGGATGTTGGAATGTGCGTATGAATGTTTCTTTCTAGTTATTGTATTTAATTCAGTTGTATAATTTGGCCGGGAAATGCCCCGAAGTATCTGTATATATTTATTCACCGGGGAATGCCCCGAGGTATCATGTACCCGGAGGACATTTCGTGGTGAAGGCCCGAGGCGTCGGGTAGAGCATTAGTTTAGGATTAGCGTAGGTTTATTTTCAGTCCCTTTCTATTTCGGGTTGTAATAATTGGACTGGACTTTACATTTTAGTTTGTTTCACTTTGTTTTGTTTGATTGTTTTGTGTGCTTTTTTATTCTGTGGTTTATACACTTTGTAGTGTCAAAAATAGTCAATACACTTTACCAAGCGACCGTGGTTGAACCACGGGATCGAGGGGTGCCTAACACCTTCCCCTCGGTCAACGGAATTCCTTAGCCGGAATCTCTGTTCGCAAACTGATTTAAGAGTCAAATGGTTTCGAAAAGGATTTTCCAAAGGTGACTTGGCACACCGGATTATGCCAAGTGGCGACTCTGAATACAAAAAAAGGCAAATAATCCTTTTCCGAAATAAATTTTCATTTCTTGTCACTTAAATAATAAAACCCTTTCGAACTTTAAAATATATTCATTTTTTGGAGTATGCATAAAAAAAGGGTGTGACAGCTCTGGCGACTCTGCTGGGAAACTTTTCAAAATTTTGTCTTATTTTTGGAGTCGTATCGGCTTTGTTTGGCATTATGGGTGTATAAACATTGTTTGTAATTATTGTTTGTGTTATTGTTATCACTGTTGTGCATTTTCATGCTCTTTGTGTACAGTATTTATCCTATATGTTACTGCTTTTGTATCTGGCATCATGTGTCTACCCCAGGTCTTCTTTATGCAACAAATTCGTAGTACATGTGTTGTACACGACCTCTAGTTGAGTCACCCTTTTTTTAGGGGGGGAGCCGTCGGTGTTATGGAGTAGGTGGAAAGCAAAGCAACCACTATCGACTATACGTTCCCCCGAACAGCCTTGTTAGTAAACCACAACGTAGGTCAGCCTTTAGGTCATGCTTATGTACATCATACGAAGACCTAGCGGGACCCACATGGCCCTTTGTAGGAGACTCCCCTTTAAATCATCCCTACGTGCTAATTGTTGCATTATTAAGGGTAGCGTGGTTATTTGACAGACTGATTTTTGAAAAAAAATTTAATTAAAAAAATTTAATTAAATTAATTTGTTAGGAATAAGGTGTGTAGGGAAAAACAAAAAATAAAATAAAAAAGTGAGTCGAAAAAAAAAAGAGAGGAATGTCGTAGTTTATTTTAGAATTCGTTATGGCTTTTGTTTTTCCCAATCCAAAAACTAAAAAAAAAGATTTTTTTTACGTTTTGTAGAGTGCCGTAAGTTCAAAATAAAAAAAAAGAGAAAAGTTTTGTTTGCCTTTTTCTACTTATTTGTCAAAAACAAAAATGTCAAAAAGATTTTTTCTGTATAATTGGTGGTGTCAGTCTTGGTTAAAACGTCTAGTTGAAAGAAAAAAGTTTTATTCGTTTGTTTTTGGTTGTGTCTCTTAAGTTAGGGTCGATTTGTTAGTTAATCGTTAATTGTTCAATCTGAATGAACTACGCATACTTGATCCCTTCCCTCGGGTTGGGATACGTAGGCAACCCTCGGTAGGTCCGGTAAATTTGTTGTGTCGACCTTAGTCTTAGTATTAGTTTAGGTCTCTCGTCCCGTAATCTAGAGTTGTTTGCAAAGGAGATTGATTTCGCTCAGTACTTCTGTTCGGAAAATTGGAGTCATGAATGGGTCCGTCCCATCGACATATGTTGGCGTAAAAAATCCCAAGGGTTGGGAATCTTCTGCTCCTGTCGAATTTTTGAGGTAACGTCTTGTGTGTTATTACAGGATAGATTTGTCCACCAAGTCTAGAGTCCTGATGGTTGTCAAGGTGCTCAAAAAGTTAATCTTACGGAAACTAATTAAAATATTAGGTGATTTTACGGAACTTCTGCATGTTACCCCTCGCCCAGATTTAATAGAGGCCTTGTTGACCTTTTGGGATCCGAGTAGTTTGGTGTTCAGGTTTGGGGAATGTGAAATAACTCCCACTTTGGCAGAAATATCCGGTTTGTTGCATTTGCCTGCGTGAGATTTTTGCAGTCCTGTGGTTTAAAAAGTAAGGGTATCCGTTTGGGTTGTTTAAGTGACTCGTGGGTTTCCCCAGATTTTTTGTTCAATAGATTCAGGCCCTCGGAAGGTTTTGATTGCTTTTGGGATGAATTTCATGTGACTAAGGAGAAATGGGAGAAAAAGCATCTTGAAATCTTCACCCTCGCTTTGCTAGGAACTTTAGTGTTTCCATTAGAAGAAAGACGTATTAATACCCGTTTGCAATCTGTGGTGATGGCCTTATTTCATAAGGATCAAAATGACAAGGGCATTAATCAAAAGGGCAGGTTCACTCTCATACCCATGATCTTAACAGAAATATATAGGGCTTTAACCGAAGTGAAAGGGGGAAGGAGATTTTTCGAGGGAAGTAACCTGATATAGCAGTTATGGATGATGGAGCACTTACATGCACCTTATTTAGTTAGACCAGACGTGTTAGATCGTTGTATTCCCAATAGAGAGAAAGCCATGGATTCCAGGTTGCGTTTGGACAAATTCTCGCTACCCGTGGGAGTCGAGGCTTGGATTGAATTTCTTGAATCAAGAACCGGGGATAACATTTTGTGGACTTATCTGTGGCTTCCACCAAAGGTAGTATTGTAGGGTTGTCAGGCACTGTTCCCTTTAGTTATGTTAGGGCTCAATTGCACTAGACCATACAATCCTTCTAGGGTAATGCGCCAGTTGGGTAGGATGCAGGACGTGCCACCAGAAGTGGATCTTCTGAAGGATGTTGATTACTTCAAGGACCAAGCCTTAGGTGAGAGCAGGTATGAGCAGTTTTGGAAGCATGCAACGAAGCTAGGTGTGGACACACTCAAAGAAGGTTTGGATAATCCGGGCCACACTCAAGGATATGAGGTCTGCCTTCAATCTGTCCCTTGGGGTATCAGTCAACCCTTACCAGCACAACTTAGAGGAAGAATGCAGAAAGAATGCATAGTAGACGGTCATCAGGATGAAAGTGTAGGGTCCAAAGTGGAAACACTGAGGGTTTAGCTAGCAGATTTGTTCAAGACAGTAGAAAGGTGTCACAATAATCTTTCCAAGTGCACTCCTCATGAAGCAGGACTACGGGCCCGAATCTTCTTACCCGGTATCAGGGTGTCTTTACAGGATATGCTACAAAGTTTAAACGGGAGAAAGAGAACTTCAGAGGCAGGTCTATATCGGCCAGGGTCACCACGCAGAGCACGAGTCTAAAAGAGAACTTCTTATCTTTATTTAGTTTGAGTCTTTTATGTGTCTATCCCTGTAGGGTGGTGTCGGTTTTAAGTCGAAATCAAGTTGTTTTTGGGTATTAGAGTCTTTACTAGTAATTTCACCTGTGTCGTCTTAGGGGTTTGTAATGTTGTTTCGTATTTGTTGTTTAGTTTTAAAGTGGTCCCAAACTTTTGTACGTTTTTGTTGTTTTCTTTCTTCAAAATGTTTTATTGTTACGTCTTTCCTTGTTTTTGGGTAGTGTTTATGCACATGCTGCCCGAACTACGCAAGATCTGATTCATGTACAACATGATACGTAGGCAACCTACTTTTGGGTTCGATCTAATCATTTTGTTTCGTTGTTTTTTATTTTTCCTTTTTTTAAAGAAAAACAAAAGCCATAAAGAATGATAGAATAAAGGTAGATAACGAGATAAAAAAAAAAGAGCAGAGATTGATACGAAAAAAAAAGAGAAAAGAGAGGGAAAGAAAAATAATAATAAGTATGGATAAAAAAATAGTGTAGAAAAAACTCAGGATGATGTTAAAATGACTTCGCTACCCTCAAAAGTTGGTAGAAATGAGCATGATTTTAGGGCAATTTTACCAGTGTGATTCCCATGCTTGTTGTGTGCCTAATTCTAACGGATGTCGTCTTTGATGAGCATGTTCTTTCAGATAACAGTGGTAGGTTTGTAGCACCCTGGCTAGTCACCCATACTTCACCAGGTCCAAAGCAAAGTTCGCCATGGCTAAGAAAGAGATGGAAAATTCACTCATTGACCCAGATCAGGTGCACAGGGAAGAAAGTGCTGAACACAATGATAAGGTAGTAAGGCTCAGGCAACAACTGATAGATTTGCACCGGACATGGGCCAGCGGAATGCCTCCTTCTCCGCTCCCTAAAGGTCTTAGAAATATCTCCAATTGCCCACCGCTCTCTCAGGCGCAATTCTCTTTTCCTACTGAGTCACTCGACCACGCTCCAGGATTAACTCCGCGACATTATTATGCTGGCAGTTCTAGTGTACCCTTGGCAGCTCCCCAATAAAGACCCGCTGCTCAGCCAGCGCCACCGATCACACCGGTATTCGTGGCTTTGCCACTACATGAACCTCCCATATATGCTGTGCGTCCCATAATGAGGCTTCCCCGGTCTTCCAGTGAGCCAGTAATGAAGGTTTCAGATGGTCAGTATTATGCCCCGGAGCCTACTTTGCAATTGAATGAACCGTATGGGTACACTCAGCCTCCTGCATTTCCATTTGATATGGAGAAACCTGTCGCAACTGAGGAACATGATATCATAGCCCAAAGACTGAAGAGTTTAGAACAGGCTATGAGAAATCTGCAAGGGACAGAGATTACAGGAGTGTTTCTTAAAAAGATCTGTGCATGTTCCCAGACATCAATCTTCCCCTCGATTTTAAAATGCCTAAGTTCAAAAAGTATGCAGGACATGGTGATCCCGTTGCACACTTGAGACAATATTGTAACCAGTTGAGGGCTGCAGGAGGAAAGGAATAATTGCTCATGGCCTTCTTTGGTGAGAGTCTTTCAGATATGACCTCAGAATGGTTTATCGATCGAGATATCGATAAATGGAACAGTTTGGATGATTTGGCTTCTGAATTTATTCAGTATTTTCAGTATAACATCGACCTGATTTCGGATGAAAGTCCTTGATCAACATGAAGAAAAAGAGCACTGAAGGTTTCAGGAATACGCAATAAGGTGGCGTGAACAGGCCGCTAGGGTAAAGTCTCCAATGAAAGAAAGTAAGTTGGTAGAAGTTTTCATTCAGGTGCAGGATGAGACCTATTTTCAGCATTTACTTCCGGCAATGGGAAAATCTTTTATGGAAGTCCTCAAAATGGGGGAGATGATAGAGGATGGAATTAATACCGGCCAAATAGTGAGTTTTGCCGCATTAAAAGCCACCACACAAGTGATTCAAGGTGGATCTAGCGCATTTGGAGGTAGAAAGAAGAAAGAGGATGTGGCGACTATCATAGCTGGAACCCATTCTTATCCCAAAAGACCCCCTCGCCCCTATCCCCAATCCCAAGCCCAAGTCTACACCCAAGCTCCATATATTCCTCCCCACAATTACTACCCTCCACAAAACCCTTTATATTCCATTCCACCACTACCGTAGCCAGTATATAGCGCGCAACCATATGCCTAAACCTCTTCTTACCTGCAGTGGCGCGCGCAAGCTCCACAAAATCGCCCATTCGCTCCACCAAATTACCAACACTCCTCCAGACCCAGTTTTCAGCCTAGGCCTGAGTATAAGAAGGAGAATGCGGTCAAAAACCAATTCACACCTCTTGGGGAGTCATATGCTAGCTTGTTTGATAGGTTGAGAAAGTTGAAGGTTTTGAGTCTAATTCAAGGAAGGCTTTCAAATCCACCACCGAGGAATCTTGATTATTCTTTAAGGTGTGCGTACTGTTCTGACATGCTAGGCCATGATATCGAGAAATACTGGCATTTAAAGAGAGCTTTCCAGGATTTAATTGACACAAATCAGATGCTAGTCCAGGCCCCGGAGGGTCCAAACATTAACCAGAATTCGCTGTCAACCCATGCTGAAGCCAATATATTAGAATTGATATATGAGGGAAAAGATTCTTCGAGGGGTTATAAGTCTATTGTCAAGATACAGACCATTGATGAGAAATCGATAAATGTAGCGGAGTCTTTGAAAGCAATGTCATTGACCCAGAAAGGAATGAGAGAAGATAAAGCCCAAGAAAGCATAAAGAATCCCCTGATCATAGTACAAGGTGCCATAAGATATGTTGATTTAAGTCAGGATAAACCTAAGTTGACAGTGGTGGGAGCTCTGAGTCAGCCCATCTTGACGGTGAAAAGAGCGCTGGCAGCGCCTATTGTCCTCAAACCGGTGACCCAACCTCTGATAGTTGATATGAAAAGAGTTCCCTGGAATTATGGGTAGACTATGATGACCTATCACGGGAAAGAAATGGTGGAAGATGTAGATGAGGTAAGGGGTTTGACTAGGTCAGGAAGATGCTTCATGCCTGAAAGCTTAAGAAATTCCAAGCCAACGGTGAGTGGACCATCGTCTATCAAAAAGCCTATCACTGAAGAGGAAGCCGAAGAATTTTTGAAAAAGATGAAGTTGCCAGAGTATTCCATATTAGACTAGTTGAAGAAAATCCCTGCTCAAATCTCCCTTTTATCTTTGTTGTTGCACTCCAAGGAGCATCGTGATATTTTATTGAAGGTATTGAATGAAGCATATGTTCCAAGGGAGATTACAATCAACCAACTTGAGAAAATGGTTGGAAAGATCTTTGAGGTCAATCGGATCATCTTTTATGATGATGAATTGCCTATTAAAGGTACAGGGCATAACCGGAGCCTTTACATTACAGTGAAGTCTGAAGATTTCTACTTCACTCATGTTATGATTGATGGAGGTTCAGGTGCAAACATCTGTCCTATTTCTACTTTGCAAAAGTTGAATATTGGTACTGACAGGATTAGGCCCAACAATGTATGTGTTAGGGATTTCGATGGTGCAAAATCAAATTCCATTGGCGAAATAGAACTAATGTTGACCGTAGGGCCTGTTGAGTTCGCCATAGAGTTTCAAGTATTGAATGTAGACTCCTCTTACAATCTGTCGTTGGAAAGGTCGTGGATCCACAAGGCCAAGGCGGTTGCATCTACATTGCACCAAATGAATAAGTTTGAGTATGACAGGCAAGAAGTAGTTATTCATGGTGAAGCAGATTTGTCAGCCTACGAAGATTCTCCCTTGTCTCTTATTGAAGAAAATAACGTAGAGGAGACATTCGTCTATCAAATTTTTGATACAGTGCTAGTGAGTCGTATCCCTGAATGGCAGGCTGTACTGGGACCGCAATTGTCTTTTGCTTCTATCATGATGGTGAGTGAACTTTGGAAGTACGGATTTGAGCAAGGAAAGGGTTTGGGAGTGTCTCTGCATGGTATAGTTTATCCCATATGTCCGAGTGAGAACGTGGACACATTTGATCTAGGATTTGAGCCTACGGCTGAAGATCTGAATAAAGCCAAGGGAAGGAAAAATGGTCACTCCCTCGCCCAATGCCGCTACTCAGTGAGTCATTTGTTAAGAGCGATGTCGTGAAGCATGTGGAATCTGAAGTTAAATTGGTTGATAACTTCCAGAACCTTTGTATTGAAGTTGATATGGTCGAAGCAGGAGAAGGTAGCAGTATGGCAAACATGCAATTCATAGGTCCATCTGTCTAGCTCAGTAGTTGGGAAGTCACTCCTCTCCCCGTCAGTAGGGAGTTTTGGTAGTTCATTTTGTTTTTCTTTCTATCTATCCGAATTATTTCAGGGTTGTAATTCGGATTTTAGTTTGTTTATGTTATATTGGTATCTATGTTCAAACCCTTCTATCTTTTATTTAATGAAATGCAATGTCCCTTTTGTTTCGTGTCTAATATATTTTGTTTTTCTTTCTTACACAGTTCTCTTTATGCTGATTCTAATCACATGACATGCATGCGGAATTTTTAGCCTGATCTTAAAATCCAAACTAATACAGATGTAATGGAGCAGGATGGGGAATATGATGAAAAAGAAGCACTAGAAGAAATAAGCAAAGAGTTGGAACAATTTGAAGACAAACCGAATCCTAATTTGAATGAGACTGAGCCAATAAATCTAGGGGATCAAGAAGATATAAGGGAAACTAAAATCAGTGTACATGTTTTGCCACAGCTAAAAGATGAAATGATTCAAGCATTAATGGATTATAAGGATGTTTTTGCATGGTTTTATGATGATATGCCTGGTTTAAGCACTGAATTAGTGGCTCACAAATTGCCAACTGATCCCGCGTTCCCTCCTGTCAAACAGAAGTTGAGGAATTTTAAAACAGATGTAAGTATTAAAATCTAAGAGGAAATCATGAAACAACTTGAAGCCAAAGTAATTCGAGTGGCTCGCTATCACATGTGGTTATCCAATGTTGTTCCCGTACCAAAGAAAGATGGCAAAATTTGAGTGTGTGTTGATTACCATGATTTGAACAAAGCTAGTTCGAAAGATGATTTTCCGCTGCCCAACATCCATATTTTGTTAGACAACTGTGCTAAACACGGGGTCGCCTCTTTTGTGGATTGCTATGCCGGATATCACCAAATCATTATAGATGATGACGACGCAGAGAAGATGTCTTTTATCACACCATGGGGAACTTATTGTTATCGAGTGATGCCGTTTGGTTTGAAGAATGCTGGAGCAACATACATGAGAGCCATGACCACTATGTTTCATGACATGATGCATAAGGAGATTGAGGTCTACGTGGATGATGTGATTATTAAGTCAAAAAGTCAGGCCGACCATGTAAAAAATTTGAGAAATTTCTTTGAAAGGCTTCGCAGGTATAATCTCAAACTTAACCCGGCAAATATGTATTTGGATTTCCTTCTGGAAAGCTGTTGGGGTTTGTAGTCGGCCGTCAGGGAATTGAATTGGATCCCTCAAAGATCAAAGCCATTCAGGATTTGCCTCCGCCCAAGAATAGAACAGAGGTGATGAGTTTGCTTGATAGACTGAACTACATTAGCAGGTTTATTGCTCAACTCATAACTACTTGTGAACCCATATTCAAGTAGTTGAAAAAGAGTGCTGCGGTAAAATGGACTGAAGAATGTCAGGAAGCATTTAATCGAATGAAAAGATATTCGTCGAATCCACCCGCGTTGGTACCCCCCAGAGCCTGGTAGGACTTTGATCTTATATTTATCAGTCATGGACAATTCTTTCGGCTGTGTCCTGGGTCAACATGATGTCACAGGCAAAAAGGAGCAGGCTATTTATTATCTTAGCAAGAAGTTCACCACTTACGAGGCCAGGTATACTCTTCTTGAAAGGACGTGTTGTGCCCTAACTTGGGTAGCACAGAATTTGAAGCATTATCTCTCATCCTGTACTACTTATCTCATCTCCCGCATGGATTCTTTGAAGTATATCTTTCAGAAGCCTATGACGACGGGTCGATTGGCAAATATTGCTTACCGAGTTCGACATTGTATATGTGACTCGGACCACCATGAAAGCCCAAGCCTTGGTAGATCATCTTGCTGAGAATCCCATCAATGAAGAGTACAAGCCATTAAAGACATATTTTCCTGACGAAGAAGTGTCGTGTGTCGATGAGGTCGTTATAGATGCTGATCCTGGTTGGAGGTTATTCTTCGATGAAGCTGTCAATATGAAAAGAGTTGGAATAGGTGCGGTTCTTATCTTTGAATCAGGACAACATTTCCCGGTAACAGCACAACTTCGATTCTACTGTACAAATAATATGGCAGAGTATGAAGCCTGCATTCTTGGTTTGAGGTTAGCTGTTGATATGGGAGTCCAGGAATTATTAGTGTTGGGAGTTTCGGATTTGCTTGTCCATCAAATTCAAGGCGATTGGGAGACACGAGATTTGAAGCTCATCCCGTATCGGCAATGCTTGTAGGAGCTATGTCAACGGTTTGTGTTAGTAAAATTTAGGCATACTCCAAGGATTCATAATGAAATTGCTGATGCTTTAGCCACTTTGTCTTCAATGCTCCAACATCCTGACAAAACCTACATCGATCCAGTGCATATACAGAGTCGTGATCAGCATGCTTACTGTAATGCGGTTGAAGAAGAGCTCGATGGATAACCTTGGTTCTTGGATATCAAGTGGTACATTCAGTTAGGAGAATACCTAGCATATGCCACCAACGATCAAAAGAGGACTATTATGAGTTTGGCTAGTGGATTTTTCTTAAGTGGGGGAATCTTATATAAGAGAACCCCAGATCCCGGGACTTTTAAGGTGTGTAGATGCAAAAGAAGCCTCGGCAATCATGGTGGAAATACACTCTGGAGTATGTAGGTCGCATATGAACGGTCATATCTTGTCAAAGAAGATTCTTCGAGCAGGTTATTACTGGCTTACTATAGAAAGGGATTCTATTCAATTTGTTCGGAAGTGTCATCAATGTCAGGTATACAGTGATCTGATCCATTCTCCTCCTGTTGATTTGCATGCAATGGCCGCTCCATGGCCATTCGTAGCTTGGGGAATGGATGTGATTGGACCGATTGAGCTAAAGGCATCAAATGGGCATAGATTCATTTTGGTAGCCATTGACTACTTCACAAAATGGGTAGAAGCAGTAACTTTCAAGTCAGTGACAAAGAAAGCTGTGGTAGATTTTGTCCATGCCAATATCATTTGTAGATTTGGAATTCCTAAGATGATCATTACAGACAATGCCGCCAATCTCAATAGTCATTTGATGCAAGAGGTATGTCAACAGTTTAAGATCGCGCATCAAAATTCTACTCCATATCGCCCAAAAGCCAATGGTGTTGTAGAAGTCGCAAATAAGAATATAAAGAAGATACTGCAAAAAATGGTACAAGGGTCTAGACAGTGGCATAAAAAGTTGCCATTTGCAATGCTGGGTTATCGCACCACTGTTCGTACTTCAACAGGGGCAACACCATATTTATTAGTGTATGGGACAGAAGCATTCATCCTTGCAGAAGTTGAAATTCCCTCTCTCCGAGTCATTGTAGAAGCAGAGATTGATGATGACGAATGGGTAAAAATCCGATTGGAACATTTGAGTTTGATTGAGGAAAAAAGGCTAACGTCTGTGTGTCATGGCCAGTTGTATCAGAGGAGGATGGCTCGAGCATATAACAAAAAGGTTCGTCCCAGGAATTTTGAAGTTGGTCAGTTAGTATTGAGACGTATCCTTCCTCACCAGGTTGAACCAAAAGGCAAGTTCTCCCCTAACTGGCAAGGTCCCTTTGTTGTGAAGTAAGTGTTGCCCAATGGAGCCTTATATTTGACAGATATTGAAGGTAAAATGGCAGAAATGGCTATCAATACTGATGCGGTCAAAAGATACTATGTATGATATTGGATCCTTTGTTGAGTTTATTGCATGTTTAGTACTTGAATTCTTGAAGATTGATATGATGAAGGCATTTTATTCTTCTATCCAAACATTATGTCATCCCTTGTTTACCCGTTTGAGCTTTGTTTTATTTTTCTTTCATATCCCTCTTTTGGAATCAAAATAGAGTCAAGGATAAATGTCGAAAAAAAAGAAGAAAAAAAAATCAAAATCAAATCAAAACAAAGAACAAGCTGATGGAACTACGTGCGACCTGATTCTACTCTCTCGGGAGTGAGATACGTAGGCTGCCCTATTTTGGGCTCGGTCCAACAAAATAAAGATTTAAGATTCACCCAGTCAAAAAAACTGGGCATGAGTTAATCTGTTGTTTGAGTCGATTCCAAAAGTTATAAGTCCCACCCCCACTTCAAGTATCGTTTGAGCCTCTTACCATCTTTTCTAACCTTAACCAAAAGCCAAGTTACAACCAAAGAAAGCCCTTCAGATCAATTTTGATAATGTTAAGGCTACTCATACAATCGATAAGATGATACATTGTGAAGTACCACTTGTCTCCCTCAGCATAAGAAATCAAGAAAGAAATACAAAAAAATGATAGAGTCTTATTGGTGAAAACCCGCATGAGCATCATAAGGCGATGATGAGTTGAGAGAAAATAAAAATAAGAGAGTCTTATTGGTGAAAACCCCCGTGGACATCATAAGGTGACGGTGAGTTGAGAGAAAATGAAAATGAGAGAGTCTTATTGGTGAAAACCTTTGCAGGCACCATGAGGCGATGGTGAGTGGAGAGAAATAAAAATGAGAGAGCCTTATTGGTGAAAACCCTCACGGGCACCGTAAGGCAATGGAGAGTTCAAGAGAAAAGTGAAAAGTGAAAAGAAAGAGATTTGTTAGTGAAAGTCTTTTAAGATGTCATCAATTGAATGTGATGTATGAGTCCAATGGATTTAAAGAAGCGGCTCAGCGGTAAAAGGCACGAACTCAACAACAAATGGGGAGTTTGGATAGGAAGATCAGGCAGCTCAATCCAAAATGCATGTCATACTCATTGGAGTTGGTTGTCATAGTTAGATAAGTTTTCTTTTTTGAATATGGGACATTGCCCTTTTCTTTCATTTACATATTCATGCTTTTTGTTTTTTTATGCCATTTATCAAAATAAACGTCACCATCATTTCTTTACATCTTTGAGTCAAGTCTGTGTCAAAACAAGCGAGAAAGAATTTCAAAATTCACTACCAGGCCTCCCAATTATATGAGGAAAAGCCAAGGAACAGAACAGAAAGAAATATGATCGTAATTCAACAAGCAAAGGAAGTCTATCAACCAACAGGCTATTGAATTCGGGGAAGCATTCAGATTTGGAAAAGTGCACCTCAGGGGATGGTAAAATAGAAACCCGTTGTTTGAGTCAGAGCTCATTTCCCTCAATATGGGTTCGGGTCAATGATGCAGCAAGACACGACAAGTGTTAGCAATTTGGGACAAAGATGAAAGGAATGAATGCTGGGGCAGATACCTGAGAAGCCAAGAGCTGCAAGCCACCACTAAGTTTTTAACTAACAAATTTTCTTTGTTGAAACAGGGGCAAAATCGCTTCACTTAATTTAGCTACCATTGGAAATGCACATCCATGAGATTTTACTTTTAGTTCAGGACTCTCCTGAAAAATAAGATTTTACTTTATGTTCAGGACCCTCCTGAAAAATGGGAATTTACTTTCAGTTCAGGACCCTCCTGAAAAATGGGATTTTACTTTATGTTCAGGACACTCCTGAAAAATGGGATTCTTACTTTCTGTTCAGGACCCTCCTGAAAAATGAGAATTTACTTTCAGTTCAGGACCCTCCTGAAAAATGAGAATTTACTTTCAGTTCAGGACCCTCCTGAAAAATGGGATTTTACTTTCTGTTCAGGACCCTCCTGAAAATTGGAATTTTAATTTCTGTTCAGTGATTTACTTTATGTTCAGGACCCTCCTGAAAAATGGGATTTTTACTTTCTACTTAGGACCCTCCTGAAAAATGGGATTTCACTTTCTGTTCAGGGCCCTCCTGAAAAATGGGATTTTACCTTATGTTCAGGGCCCTCCTGAAAAATGGGATTTTACTTTCTGCTCAGGACCCTCCTGAAAAATGGGATTTTACTTTCTTTTCAGTGATTTTACTTTATGCTCAGGACCCTCCTGAAAAATGGGATTTTACTTTATGTTCGGGACCCTCCTGAAAAATGGGATTTTACTTTCTGCTCAGGACCCTCCTGAAAAATGGGATTTTACTTTCTGTTCAGGACCCTCTTGAAAAATGAGATTTTACTTTATGTTCAGGACCCTCCTGAAAATGGGATTTTACTTTCTGTTCCGGACCCTCCTGGAAAAATGGGATTTTACTTTATGTTCAGGACCCTCCTGAAAAATGGGAATTTTGCTTTCTGCTTAGGACCCTCCTGAAAAATGGGATTTTACTTTCTGTTCAGGACCCTCCTGAAAAATGGGATTCTTACTTTCTGTTCAGGACCCTCCTGAAAAATGAGAATTTACTTTCAGTTCAGGACCCTCCTGAAAAATGAGAATTTACTTTCAGTTCAGGACCCTCCTGAAAAATGGGATTTTACTTTCTGTTCAGGACCCTCCTGAAAATTGGAATTTTAATTTCTGTTCAGTGATTTACTTTATGTTCAGGACCCTCCTAAAAAATGGGATTTTTACTTTCTACTTAGGACCCTCCTGAAAAAGGGGATTTCACTTTCTGTTCAGGGCCTTCCTGAAAAATGGGATTTTACCTTATGTTCAGGGCCCTCCTGAAAAATGGGATTTTACTTTCTTCTCAGGACCCTCCTGAAAAATGGGATTTTACTTTCTGTTCAGTGATTTTACTTTATTCTCAGGACCCTCCTGAAAAATGGGATTTTACTTTATGTTCGGGACCCTCCTGAAAAATGGGATTTTACTTTCTGCTCAGGACCCTCCTGAAAAATGGGATTTTACTTTCTGTTCAGGACCCTCTTGAAAAATGAGATTTTACTTTATGTTCAGGACCCTCCTGAAAATGGGATTTTACTTTCTGTTTCGGACCCTCCTGGAAAAATGGGATTTTACTTTATGTTCAGGACCCTCCTGAAAAATGGGAATTTTGCTTTCTGCTTAGGACCCTCCTGAAAAATGGGATTTTACTTTCTGTTCAGGACCCTCCTGAAAAATGGGACTTTACTTTCTGTTCAGGTCCCTCCTGGGAAATGGGACAATGCTTTCAAAAATGAAATACTACTTTAGTATAATTTTGTTTGAGATAATTTTTGTTCTAGTTTTAATTTTGAGTTTCAGGAGCCCGCCTGAAGAACGGGGTGATGAAATAGCAAGTCAGGAGACCGCCTGAAGAACAGGGTGATGAAATAGCAAGTCAGGAGCCCGCCTGAAGAACAGGGTGATGAAATGGCAAGTCAGGAGCCCGCTTGAAGAACAGGGTAATGAAATAGCAAATCAGGAGCCCGCCTGGAGAATAGAGTGAAGAAACGAAAAAGTCAAACAACAAAGCAAAGTAATTGAAAGCCAAGCAAGAAGGTGAAAGAAATTGCAAGTCAGGAGCCCGCCTGAAGAATAGGGTGATAAAAGTCGAGTCAAGAGCCAATAGAAGCTGTATAGATAGGATTTTTGTAATTTCATTTTTGTTTTAACTTGTTATTTTCATTTTGATGTAATGACAGAGCCGCAGACCGAAACCTCGATGGAACCTCACTCGTCTCTCCAACTCGGTATAGTCCACCGCCTTCCAAAAGTTGAGATACTTGTCACTCGATTCTCTCATAACTTGGTTGGGTAGGCTGTCTTAAGTCAAAATCCGATAGTCCTTCTTTCTTCTGTTTCTTCCTTGGAATAATGGTCGGGACAAAATTTTGTCTCATTGTCTACTTCTTTGTATGAAAACACTGCGTGTTTACATCCAAAGGGGGCATGATGTAGACACGTAATTTTGCCCCCTTAGAAGTCGATTTTATTTATTTTTCTACCTTAGCATATCATGTACCCTCCACGATGTCATTTTTTACCCACTCTTGTTTTATCCTACCGTGTACCCTCACCAATGTCATCATACCCCGCAAAATACAACAAAAAATAATAAACAAATAATAAAATAACTAATCCTATCTTATCCTAACCACCTACCCAATAAAAACATAACACCTCACCACTACCCCCTACCCCACGTTACCCCACCCCCTCTCTTTTTCTTGTCCCAAAAGAAAGGCTTCAAAACATAATATATACACATACACATACACAAAAAAAAGGAAAAAATCCAAAAATCAGCTCTCTCTCTCTCTCTCTCTTAAATCTCTCAATATCAAGCCTTTCTCTCCTCTCCTTTCCATCGCCGCCGCGCCTCGCCGGAGTTAATCGCCGGCGGGCGAGCACCATTAACAGCGCCGTCATTTCTTTTCTCTACCCTCGACACCACCATCAGCGAAACAATCACCGCAGTTCCCTCCGTTCGAGACCAAACCCGTCAGAACCGTCACCATCGTTGGCGAAACAGTCACCGCAGCTCCCTCCGTTCGCCGACCCGACCCAAGCTCCTACAGCTGAGAACCCGACCAGCTCTGGCCGCAGTGCGTCGGTCAGATCCGACCAGATCTCCACTGCCATATCTCCACCGCCGTCTCCGAACTACCGCCAGATTTGCCACCGCCAGCAGTCGCAGCTTACTCGTTCGGCGAAACAGCCGACGAACCGGTGCTGATATCGGACATCTGCCGCCGCCGTTCTTTCCATCACCGTGAGCTCACCGGAGCCCGATCTTCTTGGGTTTTGGTTTCTGTTGTCTTTGGTTGATTTTGGTTTCGTCTATTTCATGTTTCGACATCGATAGTGGGTTTCGAGTTGCCTTTATCGAATCTCGTCATCGTTCTTGGTTGGGTTTCGTATAGTAAAGTTTTTATTCATGGGTTTTGGAGCTGTTCGGTTATTATTTTAATACCGAGTTTGGTTTGCTCGTTGTGAGATTCTCCGGTCGAGTTATTTTGGTCTTCGGATTTCTTTATTATCGACAAAAGCAAGTGTCAGTGAGGTCCATTTCTTTAACCCGCTCTTTTATTTATCTTGGTATATTGAATTGGTTGTGATTATGTGTGTTGTGATTATTTTTTGTTGGACTTTGTTGATGTCGATTGTTATGATCATGATGTTTGGTGGGTCGATTTTTGGTGGTTTGAAGATTGAATTTGATCATGTTTTAATGGAATAATAAGGGGATTTAGGGAAGGAATGAAGAAATTGATAAAAGTTGAACGTAGATTGATGTTGGTTTGTTGTCTTTTGTTCCATTCGGTATAAGTGAATGTGATAGATTTAGGCCATAATGAAATGGATAGGCAATATAGGTTCGGGTAGGCAAGAATTTAAGATTGATGTTTTGGTTGGATGTTGGAATGTGCATATGAATGTTTCTTTCTAGTTATCGTATTTAATTCAATTGTATAATTTGGACGGGGAATGACCCAAAGTATCTGTATATATTTATTCACCGGGGAATGCCCCGAGGTATCATGTACCCGGAGGACATTCGTGGTGATGGCCCGAGGCATCGGGTAGAGCATTAGTTTAGGATTAGCATAGGTTTATTTTCAGTCTCATTTTATTTCGGCTTGTAATAATTGGACTGGACTTTACATTTCGGTTTGTTTCGTTTTGTTTTGTTTGATTGTTTTGCGTGCTTTTTTTTTCTGTGGTTTATACACTTCGAAGTGTCAAAAATAGTCGATACACTTTACCAAGTGACCGTGGTTGAACCACAGGATTGAGGGATGCCTAACACCTTCCCCTCGGTCAACAGAATTCCTTAGCCGGAATCTCTGTTCTCAAACCGGTTTAAGAGTCAAATGGTTTCGAAAAGGATTTTCCAAAGGTGACTTGGCACATCGGATTATGCCAAGTGGCGACTCTGAATAAAAAAAATGCAAATAATCCTTTTCCGAAATAAATTTTCATTTCTTGTCACTTAAATAATAAAATCCTTTCAAACTTTAAAATATATCCATTTTTTGGAGTACGCGTAAAAAAAAGGTGTGACAGATGACATGGTTAGTTAGGGTGGTGATGGTGATGTGTCATTTTTAATAGGGAGGGGTTGTTAGAATAAGATAAAATTAGTTAGGAATTGTTATTTTTGTCTTTTTGTGAAGGGGTTATCACACGGGTGATGGCACACACTAAGACGAGGGTAAAATGGTAAGAATGCTTTTGGGGAGGGACAAAATTATGTATCTACACAGTTAATTTCCAGAGAAAATCACTGAATTTTGTCAGCCTTAGTTGTGAAGGTTGTTTTTCCATAATTCTCGTGGTTGAATGTTGAAGGAATGGGTTGCACCATTTCACCTTGATCTCCTTTGGTTTTATACAATCCCCTAACTCAGCGGGGAGCTCCTTCAGTTTCTTACATTTCTGCAACTCCAGTCGCTCAAGGCTGGGAAACAGCCCTCTGGAGCCAAGGTCTAGTGACTCCATTTGCTTAACCATGGGCCGACTGATAAACTTCCTGAACGGCTCCATAAAGGACCATACCTCAAGGTCTAGTGTGTCTAATTTCAACAAGTTAAGACTGGGAAAATCACCTTCTTGCATCCTCCAATGACTACCCTCGAACGCGTTGTTTTGCAATTTCAGGACCTCAAGATTGGTAAGATGCCTCACAATAATTGATATTCGATCCCATGGCAGGCGACACCCTGAGAGGGTCAACCTTCTGAGGTTTGAAGGGAATTTCAATTCCCCCCAATAGAAATCTGGAGAGAGAGCGGGATCATGGCTAAATAGCTTGAGAGAGACAAGTTGAGGTGGAAGGGCCATTGTGGGAAGCATTCTCTCTTCGAAAAGACAGATGCATTTCAGCTTCTCAAGATGTGGTAACCTTCTCAGTATCTCTTCTGAATCTTCCCCGCAATTAAGAATTGGAGTCGACATTGTCCTCAAGTTGGACAGCAGCTTCCCTGAAATTTCCTGTTTATAGTCGGGGGCACCAAAAGAAGCACGGCCGTCTATATGCAAATGCCTCAAATTTGTCAAGTTCCAAATAGCATCAGGTAGTACAACTTCTCCCCGTAATCCTATTGTAGCAAAAGTTTCCAATCTCTGGAGGCTGCCAATGGAAGATGGGACTGAAGACATTTCACCGCGAACTTCTAAGTACTTCAACAGAGTCATCTTTTCAAGCGCAACTGGAAAGTCATTGCCCACATTTACGCTCCCTAAATCCAAAACTCTGAGAAGTTTGAAGTTGTGATACAGAGAGGAGAAATGAGACCGGGAAAATCAGATCTCCGGCCAGTTACCACCAGGCTGCTGACAAGTGGACCAGAAATATCTAATGAAATAGTAGCCCACCAATTAGATGAAACGAGCAGCTGACGATGATCACATGTTACAGCCAGTGGGATATTGGAATCAGCTCCTCGATGATCAAAACCATCCACAGTAGAGACTTCTCTGTAACTGTCCATCACCCGATAAACATTTTCTTGTTTGGCTTTAGCTAAGCAAAATTCATGTATCAGGTCATGGATTCTACATGATTTCAGCCGATCCATTGAGCTCTTTTGCTCCACCATAATAAGACCTCTTCCAATTAGGAGCATTAGGTAATCTACTGCCACATCCTCTAAGCTCTTCCCTTCAGTTTGTTGTATTAATCCTTCTGCAATCCACAACCTGATCAACTTAGATGTCAGAATTTCATCATCCTGTGGGAATGCTCCGAAATAGAGGAAGCAATGCCTCAGACAATCTGGTAAATCCTGGTAACTCATTCCAATAATGCTGGACAAATATTCATTGTTACCACCAAACTTGGTTTGTTCTAGCGATTCTAGCACTTCCGTCCAACGCTCAACTGTTTTCTCTGCATTAACAAGAATACCAGCAACCAGTATTATTGCAAATGGTAGTCCCATAGTTTTCTTGGAAATTTGCATCCCTAGTTCCTTCAGCTTTGGAGGACAAGATTCTTGTTGGAAAATCATCTTCTCAAGTAATATCCAACTCTCTGCTTCTTCAAGAGGTCGAAGATGGCGTATATCATGTAGTTCAAAGCTGGCAGTAATATCCTCAGCCACATCATCTGACCGAGTTGTCAAGAGAATCCTACTTCCTGTGTTCTCATCCCTTGGAAAGGATGCACTCAAAACATTATATGCTTCAGCATCCCACACATGTCCATTACGATGAGGAATCTCTTTCCATGTAGACGCTCGACCAGCATTTCCAGCAAATCAGAAAAGATCCTTCCATCTACTGTGTCATTATGCCCAGTGATATCACGTAAAATCTCAAGTAATAATTCTCGATTGTCATAGACCCGGGAAACAGTGAGGAAAGCACAAATATCAAAATGGTTGGAAACTCCAGGATCATTGTAGAACCTCTTAGCAAGAGTTGTCTTACCAACTCCAGGCATGCCAACAATTGCTATGACACTTAACTGACTAGATCCTCTTGTTAGTTGATCAATTAATCTGTGCCTTTCGTCCGTAAAGCCCACCAGTTCCTCCTGCTTAGCAACATTTATCATGTCTCTGGAGGGCATTGTCAAATTAACAACCTTGGGCTCAGTAACATAGCTCATCTTTTGGTTAAACACCATGACCTCCCTTCTGATTCTCTTCATTTCTCCAACAGCATCAATAAGAGAAAGTGAATGGTTGAATACAGTGCCGTCTCTTGGCAACAACGACTCAACGACATATTCAGCTCTGTACGCAGCAGTCATTATTTGGGTTGCAAGATTCCTCAGTTTCTCATGCTCATGGAAATTCTCTCCACAATTTTTGAGAAAAGAACTTAGGTATTCCAGCTCGTCAGCAATTCCCAGTGCACGACGCTTCAGGCAATTGACTGGACCTGCCTGCTGATCAAGTAGCTCTCTAAAATTTCTGATAAAACCCAGGTAATCTATCCTTATGATATTAACCTCAGGCAATGTCAGTGGGATGGGAACTCCGATCTCCGACATAAGGAGCTTGATCTTTTTGTTTAGATCTACAAGCGTAGTTTCTTCTTCGACAAGCTTGTGCTCTTCCAACTAGTTGAAATCAAAGAAGAAAAAGATGGCACATCCCACCTTAACAGCCAGATCCTGAATATGGGTGATCTGACCTTTGAATGTCAAATGTTCTGTATACTGCTTGAAGGGATGAGCATCAGAAGTGCTTCCCCAATCTCTTATCTTTTCCAAGAGAACTTGAATTGGGTCAGTTTTAGGATCATCCGACTCCGACTTGTCATTCTCAATGAATTGATTTGGTTGGCCCTAAGCAAAAGAACTGAGGAAGGAGAGTTCATGGTGGAGGATTTCAAAGTTAACCTTCGACCAATCCATCCAAGGTTGCTGGTTGTCTTGTAGATCTACCAGACAATCTTGGAGAGTTTCTTTGAAGGATGCGAAGTATGGATATGAAATGTCGGTCTCTGTTGATAATGGACTCAATGCTTCGTGGACTCCCTCGTAAATCCTTCTGATGTCCAGAACGATTGGCTTAATTTTCTGCATCAGTTCTGTGAGCTTGTCCTTGATGGAAATTGTACTGTTTCCATCTTTTGGATCAAACACCCACTTGAAAGGAATACGTGCTGCTGCTTCGATAGCTATCGTTTCAGTAAGGTTGGTGAGATCTTTCAGCTTCTTCTGGTAGGTGCAACGTGTAGCTACAACGCTAAGAAGATTTCTCAAGAACCTTAGCTTAGTTACAAGTGGTGTGAGTTCTGAAAAAGTGGAAGGTTCCCGATAGCGAAGCAGATCCTTCAGATTGTCAATCAGAGAGTTCATGAACTCCGCCACCATCAACGCGTCCGGTACATGAGGAGAAGACTTTGCAACTTTGATGTAAGCCTTTTCAATCTCCGGCTTGAGAAGTTGCATGTGATGCAGTACTTCAGGAGACCACTGATCCAATTCTTTGGCGATGTCTTCAACGCTCTTCAGAAGAATGGATTGGATGTGATTTACTGCATTTCGTGCCACAACTTCAATTTGCAGTAAGAGAGCTTCCAAATTCCTATTCTCCCTACAGCACTTTGCCGTCCAACAGAGAAAAGTTCTCAGGAAGCCCAGCTCCAGTTTAAGCATAGGGATCTGGGATTCTTTCGAGGAAGTCAGGCCCGGAGTGCTCAGCAGGCGGACCAGATGATTCAGGGAATAGTTAACACCAGTGTATGCCATTCTTTCTCAATGTTTGATGTGTTGGAGATAAACCCCACCACAGAAATAATATTCACGGTAATAACAACGGAAAAATAACTCTAAGAATTACTACACACTCGAAAAAAAAAAACAATCTTTTTTTGAGTTCTCCACCTTACTATAGTATCACTCACACTCTCTATTTTCTATATGTGAAACTCTCTCACTCTCCGCAACTACTGCTAAGTAGTTGTTTTTGTTGGTGTGTTGAATGAGTAGCTTAGCCCTCCTATTTATAGTAAAAGCTGCCAAACATTCAACCAATGGGTGTGGACGGCGGACCCCTTCATGATGGAGAAAAATAGGGCCGTTAAAATGAGCCTAAATACAGGTGACTCGTCACCTGCTCAAAATTTAACGGGTTGGATATAAGATGAAATTAAAATTGTGGTTACAAATAGTAATAGCAATATGCTCGTATTGCTTAGACTAAGCAGTTCATGTGACACAACCTGATGCCCAAAGTAAATATGGAAATGAGTCCATGACCCAACCTGGTTTTTAGTTCAACCCATTTTAATTTTTTATATGATTATATTTTTATTCCAATATGGATGTCTAACAAAACCAAAATATTGACTTGCCATTACATCATTTTATGCCCCTCAATATCATACAACTCCGGCAACTGGCGAATAGCACAACTGAAGTTGGCTATAGACTGAGAAATGGCTAAATATACGTGTGTTGACGACACAGTGAGGTGTTTTGAATGGCTGGAGAATTATAGAAAATTGGCTGATCCTGCCACAATCAATTTCCTCAAATTGAACCTAAGATTTCTGAAGGTGTTTCTGATATCAGCAGAAAAGTTGCCAACTGAAGATACTTCTCCGAAAGATCTCATCAGTAATGTACAAGTTTGAGTCCAAAATGCTGGAAAGGCCATCCAATCACTTTGTGCCAATGCAGTAGAGGAAAGCAAGGTTACCGAAGTATGGCATGGAAAAATCGAGAATCTCACCTCGAAAATCAGCACATCTTACAGATCTGTTTTACAGTTGGATGCTAGAGTGAGCGCTAGCTGTTTGGTGGAACTGATCGACTCAGTGTTAAACAATCTGAATGATCTGCTAGGCCCCGAGACCAAACAACCTATTGACTCTACCAAGAAACAAATGGAAGTTCTTGAAGTGAAGTTGCGGTTTCTACAGAATTTCGCTTGGTTTAGCTCACAAAGTTGCATCGAGCATCACAAGTTGGAAGATCTCTTGAGAATAATTGAAGTTGTGGCAACCACTGTGGCGTGTGTCTTGTTCCAGTGGTTATTCAAGGATATGGATACAATAATGGAAACCAAGTTCTCTCAGGTCTTGGTGACAATTCAGCTCATTGAGCCAGAGTTGAGGTATGCATACTTCAGAAGCCTGAAGCTTTCGCTGCCATCGAGGCAAATATTCCAATGGTAGTTGCTATTGGATTTCTATGCTGTTTTCACAACGATCTCAAGGAGATCCTAAGTCCCAAAGCATATCTGATGGCTTCTGCAAGAGATCAAGTGTGCAACCTTTGCGAGGAGCTGAATTTTATGATAGCATTTCTGAGGGATGTCCGAAAGATGGATGACAGCAAAAGCGCAAAGGATCTCTTGGCACATACCAAAGCTATGACAACAAAGACGGCGCATGTCATCCACTTGCTTCTTGTAAGAAGCAGGAATGAAGTCAAGTCAGCCCTTTCGTATTCTTTGATCTTCTAAATGAGATCGATTTCATTAAAAAAGAGATGATTACAGATAAGTATCTTGATCTCTGGAAGTCAATAAGATCAAACCTGATTCCAAAGGTTAATTCATTGGGATTAATTGATTTTCTTTTAGGAATTATTAATGTGGTCCTTGATAACAAGAATGATTCAATTGCTTTCGTTGGTCATCAACTTGAAATAGTCAAGACTGAGCTAGTGTCCCTCAGATCTTTACTTTGCGTCAATGATCTTAAGACAGAGATAACTGATGTGGTACAGGAGGCAAAACATGCTATCGGCTCTCTTATCATACGGGAAAGTCCTTGTTGGCATTATATGTTACAGCTCTCCAATGTTATAATAAAAATTCAGTCTGTCAACAATAAAGTGGCTTCACGCTTTGTTAGCAATCAGATTGTTGTGATTGGGATGGGCACTAGTGCACAGAATTCCGATTCGTCATCAGAAGTTCATATGCCACCAGTGAAATGTGAAATAGAAACAAAGGCTACAGAAGTCTGATGGCAATATCATCTTTTTCTCCTTTCATTCTTTAACAGAAGTACATGTTGCTTTCTTCGTGTCTAATTGTTATTTAATTTTCTGGTAGTTTAGTCAGATTGGACTGGTCTATTGGACTATAAGGTATTAGCTGTATTTAAGCATTAATTTATGAGGATTCTCTTGGTAGACATCACGGAGCTAGCTAGGAAACATCAATATTATTTGTCTCTATCATCTTAACCACTGAATCTCCTTTATGGATTAGTGAGATTTTTCTCCTACTTAATTACATCTCAAATCCTTGAAATGCTGATCATCCTGTCATGCCATCTCTCACGTGGGTTAAAAAAATAAAAAAACATACCATCATATAGAAGTGTCTTTTGAAAACACTTATGTCATCCTTCAGTTATCTTTAAAATATTTTCAACCAGTAAGTTAGTTTTCTTGCTCCAATTAATACTGTGACATTATTATTGTTTACAAATGATATTCATTTTTCCTTTTCTTCTTTTTGTTTTTTCTTTTCTTTTTCTTTTTCTTTTTCGTTTTCTTTTGCTTTTGCTTTTCCTCTTTTTTCTTTTTCTTTTCTCTTTCTCTTTCTCTTTCTTTCTCTACCACCTCAGAGTCCCAACCCACCCTCAAAATTGTTGGAGTCAGATCTCCACCTAGGGTTTCTTCATATTTACATATTTCCTCGATTTTACACCCCATTATTGCAAGAATATCATGTTGAATTTGTACTGCTAATAAAAAATCATTCTCGCATCCAAGGCTGTAAAGAAATATAATCACTCCATTTAACAACCCCGATGCCGGTCTAATCCAAAGGCATGAACGCCCTGACACCTTCTGGTCCTTGAAGAACATGGGCGATCTATCTGGCCCCCACATCAAAGACATACCATGTTTAAATGGATATTGGATCTAACTCAACCCTAAAGTGTCGTTTGATGCGCGGGATATTCCAGGATTTGTTGGATATTGCATCTGTTACTGCAACAATATTCTAGAATAATTAGTTGTTTAGTTATAGGAGAGTCCTTAGTTATTTAGTAATAGGAGGAGGAGTTACAGTAAACAACTTTATTCACGTGTCTATATAAAGACTCATAATTAATAAAATTTATATGAGAAAAGTTTTTTCAATAGGATTTTATTTTCTATTGTTTGTTTTCCTCTTCCAAAAAACCTAACAGGATTAAGTTTGGATAAGTTCTATACAACGTTTGGATAAGATCTATACAATGTGATAATATAAATTTATCCCATCGCACATTGATTGGAGAATGAACTAGTGGTCTGCTTATATGGACTTGGACAATTCTCTCCCCGTAAATGCCAGCTTTTGGGTTGGTAGACAAAACATACAGTAATATAGAAGTGTCTTTTGAAAAACACATAAGTTATGTCCCTAATGTTTTAACACCACTATAACTGTTGAGGATTGGATTGAGTTTGGTATGACAAAAGTCATCTTTCAGGAAAATATTTTCAACCAGGAAGTTTCAATCAAAACATCCTTCAATTCTATGTTGCTCGGACTCTTCAAAAATGTCAACGGGTGCATGTCGGATACTCCAAAAAGTAGTGTATTTTTGGAGAATCCGACATGGGTGCGGCATCAAAAGTGAAGAGTCCATGCAACTTAGCTTCAATTTGCTCCAATGATATTTAGAACTCAAAAAGTTCAATCAAACACCCTTCAATTAGCTACTATCTGGATGGTCGTTTCTAGTGACCGATATCGATCCAACACCAGCTTGATCCTCTATTTGCAATATACATATATGAATAAAAGTTAGTATTGTAATTCAAACCAGAAGTAACGGGATGATTAATTATAATGGTAATACACTTCACGGAAGAAAAGCTAAATACATGAGCTAATGATGTAAATTAGCTCTTCAACATATAGAACTACTTCATTAAGGATCGCCAAGAGTTTTATTGCAACGCGATATAACTTCTGTGTTTTTCTTAGCCTTGTTTTCCAGGATGTCGCAAGCGCATTTACAGCAAATATGTAAATTACACGCTGTGCACAGAAGGGCGTTCTTCTTATCCAAATGGTCCTGACATACACCACACCGGGACATATATTCACCTTTTTCAACCAATTCTAGAGAGTGCTCAGCAATCTGAATGGTGCTACCAAACTTGATATTACGAGACAGACCATGTTGAGGGATGCAATGTGGATGAAAAGATTGATCACAATCCTTACAATGATATAGCCAATACTTGGGATGTGCATATGTTTCGCAGATCTCGCACAAGAATTCATCTGGATGGTCAGTAAAAGGGGGGAAAATGAGGGTAAGGTGGTGTTCATCCCATTGGGCGGGGATAGTCCGTGGCGATAGAGCACAATCATTTCCTAGGTAGAAACGACAAGTTTCACAACCGTATGACGAACCAGAGAGGGTTTTAGCACAAGCGCTGCAATTTTCATCGGAAACTGAAATTCGAGAAAGGGGGTGCCTGTGTGATTTATGCGCAATAGCTTTAGGCAATAAAGCACACTTCATATCGAGGCAGAAGTCACATTCTCTCTGTTTGCATTCAAACCACCAACCATTAGTGTCTAATTTGCAATGACTACATTGCCGGAAGAAACAGCAATACTCCGGATGCCTTATGTAAAGTGGGTGTTCCGGGTGAAACGGGTGATTCAGCTCCAGATCACCCGGTAACTGAGAGCAAGTTACATGCAGAAAGTAGCTGCACTGTTGACAACTATAATAACACGGGTCAACAATAGGCCTAATACAGCCATCACAAACTAATTTATCCTTGTTTGTGTTATTTGAGAGCACTACTGGATGCGCCTTGTGTTGAAAATTGTCAATCTGCGACGGCCTGAGATTTTTAAGGATGCCATTTTGCTTAAGAAACCGTTCTACAAGTTTCACAGTTTCATTATCCTCCGGCAGCAGGGCCAAATTCAACTTGGGAAAGGCCTCGATGTTATCATCAGCAGCCCTGAAACCGTAAAAAAAAAGTACAGAAATCAGTGTAGCTCATTTACATTTTTGGTAGATAAAGAGACAGCAGAGTTACTCTTTCAAACGGCCAAGCAAAGGGTAGCGATATATGAATTAAGGGAAATAATTAATTAAGCTCCTTACGTTCTCCTTTTCCCGACACACTTGACGTGGATAAAGAATCTGCAAGGTCCACACTGATAAACCCAATCATCAGGAAGGAGCTTTTCTCTGCACACATCGCAGGTGAGAGTGAAATTTTCAAGTGGAAGAGAAAACTCCAGGTAGAGCGGGTGGTCATGATCGCCGTGGTTGAACTTTAGGTCCAAATTGGCACAGCTGTGATGGATCCATAATGGACATTCTGTACAAAGATAAGAGGGCTCTCTATTGTCTTCCTTACCACAAGCATTGCAATGGAAACTGGCGGGCGTTCGCTGGAGAATTAGGAAATGATCATGTTGTTTCAGTTTCCAATCTTCTTTTCCACGACGAGCACACGAAACATGTACCTGGAACCTACATGTCTCACAAGCATAAAAATTGTTTCCTTTGCAGCTCAGGAAGCAGATGTTGCACAGAGAGTTCTCATTCGGAGGCCGCTCCACGAGCTTCAGCTTGTGTATGTGATTTGGAAGTGTGAATTCTTGGGACAACTTGTCAATGTCCACCTTGCTCACCTTACCCCCTTGGCTCTCTTGTGCCATTGCTAAGTATTCCTTCTGATTTTCTTGGTTTCCACCTATGTCATATACTTGTTTTGGGACCCGGTTAATCCGGATTCATATTGGAAAGTCTAACGCCAATTCAAGGCTCAAATTTGAGACCTCTGATAAAAATTGCAAGACTTTTTCTTCGACAATTAGGAATTAACTATAATTTGCTTCTTGGTAACATTTAATAGCTTTTTAAGTATTTTTTTTCCTAGTGTTTGTGTAAGATAAAAGAACTTTGATCACTTACTTTTAGCTCAAAAGAACAAAAATAAGGGATGTTTGTCCATGCAAATTGTGAGTATTTGAAAAAAAATAGTTTTTGTTTTCAAAGTGAAAAATGATATTTGAAAATTGGAGCTGTGTCTCGCCATGAGTATAAATTGAAGTTGTTTTTGATTTCTATGAGGAATTTGGAGTGAAAAAAATGTTTTCGGTATTTTCCCAATTTCGAAAATCAACTTGACTTTTATGATCAAGCATCTTCTCCGGAGTTTAACTCCGGAAAAAAAGAAAAAAGATATGGCCAAATACCCCCTTATCCAAAAGTGTTAAGCTAGAATTTCTTACTTATGACTTTTGACTTATAAGTCATCAGCAATAAGCCCATCCAAACAGGCTCTTAGAAAACTATGTTGTAATTCAACTCATTGCATTTGTAAATTCGTAAGACATTTCATTTTTGAAGAACAATGGAGTACTATTTAAAGGGCACACTATAGCAACTACATAGAGCAATATAGGCATAATACATAAATGTACTCTTTAATTTAGCTTTAGCTGTCAATTATGCCCTCCAACTTTGGATACGTATAAGTAGAAAATGGCTTCACCGGCCTCTACTTGCTCCAAAAATGCCAAGTACATAGTTAAACGTGCTTTTTTTAGACGGATCTTAGGGTTGATTAATTCAAGTTCGTCCTATCAAGTTCTACTTTAAAGATAAAACACTTACTACTAAAGACTATTCCATGTCTAATTGACCTCTGATTAAGGATTACTCCATTGTAACTTTTGGTAGTAGTTGGCAATGATGTATATAACCAAACAAATTCTCTAGAGTTTGTTTTTTTTTTCTTTTTCTTTTTTTGCTTTATTTAAAGGGATCTATTAGTGGACAATTGTTTCTTTTAAATTTATTTCTTATTTAATTTTTCCAGAGTTTATTGTATCACTTTAGTTAAATTTTCCTATTCCTCTATTTTTTTCATCTCTGGTAACACTTTCTAAAAGAAGGCAAAAAGCAAAAATTAAGTAATAGGACAACCATTTATTAATTTCTGAATTTATATGAGATAAAGAGAAAGTGCATTAGACTAGATCGTTCAGGAAGTCACTAGCGAAATCCTCAACTTCATATACAATGCGAGCTGGATAATTCTTTTTAAGTTTGTTTACTAGCAGTCTGAATATTGATTGAGTAATATGCGAAGTAAATAAAACAAGATAATTAAAGATTATAGATTCGAGCGTTTGATTTAACATATTTGTGGACTTCTCTAAGAAGTCAATTGTAGCTCCGAAGGTGTCCTTGAACCAATACGCTAGATAAAAAATTAAAAGTAATTAAATTAAAGACAAGCTTGATGCTCAAGAAATAGTATATTGATGTGTCTTGCTAGAATTCAGAATGTCCTTACAGCTGTTTGAAGTAAACTATTAGTAGGTTATAATGGTGAGACACTAGCCAATTAAAAGCACAATCGAGCCCTAAAGTACTAAAACCAATGGTAGAAGACTACATAGTAATGTCGTTAGTGATGCCAGCTAATATTCCAGCAACGCTTAGATCTGTATGTGCTTGTCGACGCGCCTTATCCCTCTGACACTTTGTCTCCCTTGTCTCTTTGTCCATGCATTGGTGTTTGAGCTCTCCCTTGACCTTAATGTGCTTTCTCTTCCTTTATCAAGGATGCCTTCTCGAAGAACCAATCCTCTCAGACCTCTATGTTCACTCGTTCGAATGTTACATCTATTTATCTTATTTACCACATACACAAAAAAAAAACCATGTATCAAATCAAACCGATTGATTGAAAAACTGACATTTGCTTTAAATTTCAAAAATCTATAACAGTTGATTTCATTTTGATTTGCTAAAAAAAACAAAAAAAAATCTATAAATTATTTATATAAATGTTAAAATTATTTAAATAAATGATATTAGTTTTTCATAAATAATATAAGTATTTTATACCTTTTAATCATTGATTGAATTTTAATGTACTTATTTCACATGCACTACAACACTTTTACAATTCATTTCTTAAAGTTTTTGCTCAAGCCCAATACTCTAAGTTTAATTATCTATATGTAGTCTGGTGTATTTTTTGTTTTTAGATTGTTTCTTTTTTTTTTTTTTTTGCTAAGACATGCATCCATTTTTAAAGAGTTGATCATTCTATTTAAATTGTACATTGTTTTTGTGTGATGTTAGACATGTGAACTAGAGTAACATCTACTATTTTGCAAATTAAAAATATTTAACCTTCGGAATAGTGCTAAAAAATAAGAATATTCACATATATTCATTTTGTGATAGTAGAGAAAATTTTATTAAATCCTAATTAATGTATTTGACATAGTTGTTTCATATCTCTGTAATTTTTTAATTCTCCATTCATCATTAGCTAGTTATAAACAAAAAATCGGACCAAATAGAAAATAACCAAACCAATGATTTTTGCTTTATTTGGTTTGATTTTAAAGATTAAAAAATTAATTAAATTAGTTTGATTTTGATTTTAATCTAAAACCGATCCAAAGGAACCATGAACACCAATTTTTTTAAGGAAAACTGTCAAAAATACATCTTCATTTATTAATTAGGTTTGTCTCCAGTTATGTTATAGGATCAAATACATCCCTCATTATGAAACTTAACAAAAATACCTTTCCATCCTGACAATTTAAAATTCACATGACCTAACATTTGTGTGATGTGGATTCCACGCGGCATACGACCTCGGTGTCAAATTTTTATTTGTTAGTATTCTTTTTTCCTTTTCTTCTTTTTCTTTTTCTTTTTCCTTTTCTTCTTTTTCTTTTCTCTTTCTCGGTCTCAAAATTATTGGTGTCATATCCCCCTCTTTCCCACATGAGCTAAGGTTCTTCATATCCACCTACATCCCCTACACATGCCAGTATTGATTATCCATGTGTTCTTGTTACATCCTTACATTCGTTTATTAATTAAGTTTGTATTTATATCATAAGACTATTATACACCTCTCTCATTATGAAACTTAACAAAAACATTTATTTTTTAAACAATTTTCCACCATAACAAGTTAAATCCACATGACTTGACATTTGATGAAGTAAATGCCATGTAATATACCATCTCAGTGTTAGATTTTTATTCTTTAATATTCATTTTTTCTTTTATTTTCTTTTCTTTTTCTTTTTCCTTTTTTTTTTCCTTTTCCTTTCTTGTTCTTTAATTTCTTCTTCTTTTTTCTTTTTTTTTCTTTTTCTTTTCCCTTTTCTCTTTTTCTTTCTCACTCTACCTCTAAGGATGTTCAAGGTTTGTGTAAAAACTGACCCAAATTAAAAAAAAAAATGAATTAAGCTAATAAAACTGAATCTTATTTGGTTTGATTTTACATATTTGAAAATCAATAATATTTGACTTGTTTTGATTTTGTCAAAAGAAATCAAAGAGATAACCGAACCAAACTCAAAAATTATATATATATTTTTTATAATTATTTATACATCATAAATTGTTTATTAATAATAATTTTTAATATCTTATATATGTTTTCACAAAAATTTATTTATAACTTAAATATGTTGTATTAGATATACGTCATGTTAATGATTTATATGGTAATCTTAGAATTTTTTCGTTCTTTTGAATGAATTGTTGTCTTTTTTTTTTCTTTTGAATGAATCATTTCTTTTATTTCGTATTTGGTTAATAATCAAACCGAACCTAAATCGATAACAATCAAATCAATAAATATATATTATATTTGGTATGATTTGGTTTTAATAATTTAAAACTTATTATATTGATTTGGTTTTGATTTTGACCAATAATCAGCCTAAACCAACCCGTGAATACCCCTCTCTACTACCCCACAATCTCAATCCCACCTCAAAATTGTTGATGTAAGATCTCCCCTTTTCCCACCGGCTAGGGTTTCTTTATATTCACATATGTCCTTTATTTCACACTTCATTATTGATTATCCTTGTGTTCTTGCAAAAATACCTCTTACTTTCGTTTATTAATTAAGTTTTTCTCTAATTAGATAGGCTCAATACATTCAACTTAGTATGAAACTTAACAAAAATTACTGATTTATTAAACATTTTTTCACTATGATAATTTAAAATCCACATGACCTAACATTGAATGAGGCAGATGTCGCGTGGCATACCATCTCAGTGGTAGATTTTTATTCCTTAATATTCATTTTTCCTTTTTTCCTTTCCTTTTCCTTTTCTTCTATTTCTTTTTCTTTTTCCTTTTCCTTGTCACACCCTTTTTTACCAAAAAAAGATTTCGTTTTAAGTTTGAAAGGGTTTTTATTATCAAAGTGACAAAAAATAAAAAATTATTTTGAAAAAGATTATTTATATTCAAAACTCAGAGTCGCCACTTGGCATAATCCGGTGTGCCGAGTCACCTTTGGAAAATCCTTTTCAAAATGATTTTGACTCTGTAAAACTGATCCGTGAACAGAGATTCCGACTAAGGAATTCTGTTGACCGAGGGGAAGGTGTTAGGCACTCCTCGGTCCCGTGGTTCGACCACGGTCTCTTGGTGGAGAATATCGGCTAATTAGACACCACAAATGTATACACCACACAAAGCATATAAACAAACATCAAATAACAATCCAAAAACCAAAATAATAATGTCCAGTCCAATTATTACAACCCAAAATGAAAAAAAATGTACTGAAAAATAAACCTACGCTAATCTACACTAATCCTAAACTACGATTCAATACCTAACCTGATGCTTTGGGCCTTTATCGCGAACGTCCTCCAAATACATGATACGTCGGGGCATTCCCCGTCTAAATGAATACAATAGATCCCAATGCATAAATCGAAACCACTCCACAAATATTTCATCATTTCAACAATCACAGATCCTAAACTTTGCCTACCCAACCTACTTTTGCCTACCTAACTTGACCTATCATGGCACTATCACGATCGACAACGTCAATGAATCAAAACAACAATAAATCAAAATTAATCCTAATTCACTTTAGCAAATTTTCAATTTGTGCCCCAACTTTTTTAACACGATTAAACCAATTCAATTTACAATCCACCGATCAAGTTTTCATATCCAAATCCAACATCAACCCACACATCACGAAGATTCAAACATGCCAAACACACAAATCATTCATAATTATGTTAAAAACAACAACAACAACAATAACAACAACAAACCCAGTGTATTCCCACATAGTGAGGTCTGGGGAGGGTAAGATATACGCAGTCCATACCTCTACCTCTAAAGAGGTAGAAAGGTTGTTTCTGATAGATCCCGGGATCGAGAAGAGAGAATATAGAGAAGATAGAATTGAACCTCAAATGTTGCTTTAGATTAAAGTTGCTCCTTCCGATTGGACCGCATCCATAATCTCGGATCGAGACTCACCAAATGAATAACTCCAACTTTGATATATCTCCTTTGTTCCATTTTTTGCTAATACCAAATCACAAATAGACCTCTAACTTAATTGTAGAAAACCCAAGGTGAACTCACTATTTTCTCAATATTTTTGGGATGATTTTGACCGATTTGGCGCATTCCAAGCAAAAAATCCATCGTCAGAACAGTAACAACGGTGGTGGAGGAGTAGTCGGGCACTGGCATCATGATTTTAGGGTATTTGAAGCTGGGTTTGATTAGGTTTTAGGGAGTAATGGATAGACTCTACGATGAGGCACTATTCCGGTGACAAGCTCACCGGGAAAAACTGTTTTTCCCCTACTCCGTTCAGCGTTTACTGTTCACGCCAGCCGACCACTGTTCAGACCTTTTTTTTATTCTCTCTCTCCCGATTCTCTCTTTCTCCTATGATTCTCTCTGCGTGTGTGCGTCTATATCTCTCTCTCACTGGTGTGTGTATTAGTATTGTTTCTGTGAGCTAGTGCGTGACTATGAAGATTGTCCATCTGAAAAAGATGACTTGTAAGGCTATTTCTAATGGAAGGAAATTTGTGCCCCCCCCCCCCCCCCGGGAAATATATTGTATGTTTTTGTTCCTCTCAAATCCAAAAGAGAGAAAAAATGGCCTCAACTTTATACAACTGTCCATTTTTCTTTTCCTTTGTGGTCAAGAAATGTGAGGAGGGGGGGTCACGTGGATGGGGTAGTGGGGTGGTGAGGTGTCTGCTTTTAATTGGGGAGTTTGTTAGAACAAATATAAAATTTGTTAAGGGCTGTTCTTTTTGTCATTTTGTGTAGGGAGAATTACATGGGGTAGGGCGCCTGGTAAGATAGGGATAAAAATGTGTAACTTGAGTCTTCGGGAGGGACAAAATTAGGTGTCTACATCATGCCCCCTTTGAATGTAAACACGAAGTATATTCAGACAAAATAGTAGACAATGAGACAGAATTTTGACCCGACCATTATTCAAAGGAAGAAACAGAAGGAAGGACAACCGAGTCCTGACTTAGGACAACCTACCTACCCAAGTGATGGAGGAATCAAGTGACCAGTATTTTAAAAGATTTGAAAGAGAAGGACTATACCGAGTTGGAGAGTCGAGTGAGGTTCCAGTCAACAGCTCTGTCATTACATCAAAATGAAAATTATGAGTTAAAAACATAAATGAAATTACAGAAATCCTATCTATGCATCTTCTTTTGGACTCTTGACTTGAGTTTCATCACCTTATTCTTCAGGCGGGCTCCTGATTTGCAATTTCTTCAACTTGTTGCTTGGCTTTCAATTGCTTCACCTCGTTGATTGTCTTTTCAACTTTTTCACCTTATTCTTGATTTCCCATTTATCCGCCCTGTTCTTCAGGTGGGCTCCTGACTTACTATTTAATCACCCTATTCTTCAGGCGGGTTACTGACTTGCCACTTCATCACCCCTGTTCTTCAGGTGGGCTCCTGACTTTCTATCTCATCACCTTGTTCTTCAGGCGGGCTCCTGAAATCATATCAAAACTAAAAAAAATATTATCCCAAACAAAGATTATCATAAAGAGAAATTTTGTTTGCCATAAAAGTAAAGTTCCAAAAACAAGAATTAAATTTTGCCCCAGTTTATCATCAAAGGACTTTTGTGAAAGTCACATCATTATAGGAATCAAGGAGAATGACTCGACTATAAGGTACGTCTTATAGGAATTAAAGGAATTGGATCGACTAAAAGGTACGTCTTATAGGAATCCAAGGGAATGACTCGACTAAAAGGTACACCTTATAAGAATCAAGGGAGATGACTCAATGAAAAGGTACGTCTTCTAGAGGTTAAAGCCTCAAGGGGAATGACTCGACTAAAAGGTACGTCTTAGAGGAATCAATGGAGATGACTCGACTACAAGGTATGTCTTATAAGAATCAAAGGGACTGACTCAACTAAAAGGTACGTCTTATAGAAATCAAGGGAATGACTTGAATAAAAGGTATGTTTTATAGGAATCAAAGGGGATGACTCGACTAAAAGGTACGTCTTATAGGAGTCAAAGGGGATGACTCAACTAAAAGGTACATCTTATAGGAATCAAAGGGAATGACTCGACTAAAAGGTATGTCTTATAGGAATCAAAGGGAATGACTCGAATAAATGGTACGTCTTATAGGAATCAGGGAAATTGACTCAACTAAAAGGTACGTCTTTTAGGGGTCAAGAGGAATAGCTCGACTAAAAGCTACGTCTTATAGGAATCAAAGGAAATGACTTACTAAAAGGTACGTCTTCTAGGGGTCAAGAGGAATGACTCGACTAAAAGGTACGTCTTATAGGAATCGAAGGAATGACTCGACTAAAAGGTATGTCTTCTAGGGGTCAAGGGGAATGACTTGACCAAAAGGTACGTCTTCTAGGGGTCAAGCGGGAATGATTCGACTAAAAGGTATGTCTTATAGTAATCAAAGGAAATGACTCTACTAAATGGAACGTATTTTAGGGGTCAAAGGGGATGACTCGACTAAAAGGTGCATCTTATAGGAATCAAAGGGAATGACTCGACTAAAAGGTACGTCTTTTAGGAGTGAAGGATCAATTTAAGAAGTATATCACCCAGTAAATGAAAACTAAAATCCCTGGATAAGAAAGTGTGTCTTCGAGGGATATAAGACGATGAATTTTACCATGATTTGATCACCAAACCTTTGCAGCAACATTGCTTCGTGCATATTTAAAAGTGAGGCATTGCAGGCCTAGATATTTATGCTCTGAAGTCCTTGCTTTGAAGGTAATATGTTTCCTATTTCATCAAAGAAAACTTGTGAGTTTAAAACACGGTGGCTGGTTTGTGGCTTTAGCTTTCGCGACGATTGCTCTTGCCCTCATCACATTTAACCTTGCTTTCAACCATAAGAATTTATCATTGACTTGCTGCATCGTTGACCTAAACTCATATTATTAAGAGTGACTCTAAAACAAACACTGTATCTCTGCTTCGCCATGCTCTTCATACAAACCTTTTGAACCTTAGTATTTTCATGAGTTCCCAAACTTATCTGTTGACACAATTTTTGTATGCCTTATTTCGGCTCACAATTATGTCTTTTGCATGTGCTGGCCCTTTTATCTTGCTTTGTGCAATTTAAGAAGCTTATAGCCAGTTTTGAAATCTTTTCTCACTTGTTTTGACACGGACTTGGCTCAAAAACAAGAAAAGAAAAAAAAAGAATGATAATTTTTTTATTTGGATAACTGACTCAAGAAAGATAAAACAAAAATAAAGAAAATAAAGGAAAGACAATGAATATCCTCATTTGAAACAAAGAAACAATAAATTAATCTAAAAATGACAGTCAACTCTAATGATTATGCTGTGCATTTCGGATTAAGTAGCCTGATCTTTTAATCCAAACTTTCTACCAATTGTTGTTTAGTTAATGGCCCTGAAACTGAGTTTGGACCCATTGCATTCGGAGACCTCATTGGGCTAGTGGCACCTTGAAAGGTTTTCTCCAACAAGCCTCTCTCATTTTTCTCTCAAATCACCATCATCTTATGGTTCCCGTGAGGGTTTTCACCAATAATACTCTTTTATTTTTATATGTCTCAAGTTACCATCGCCTTATGGTGCACGTGAGGGTTTTCACCAATAAAACTCTCTCATTTTTATTTCTCTCTTGATTTTTAATGCTGAGGAAGACGAGTAGTTCCCAGAATGTGTCATCATATCCATTGCATACTTAGCCTAACATTCTCAAAGATTGATCTGAAAGTCTTTCTTTGGTTGTAACTTGGCTTTTGGATAGGATTGGAAAGAAAGGATGGCATGGGGCCCAAACAATACTAAAAGTGGGGTAGGACTTACAACATTTGGAATCGACTCAAACAATGAGGATTAACTCATGCCCCAGTTTTTGACTAGGCAATTCTAAATTATTTATTTGGTTGGACCGAGCCCTGAGTAGGGCAGCCTACGTATATCATCCTCGAGAGAGGAGAATCAGGTCATGCGTATTTCTGGAAGCTTGTTCTTTCACTTGATTCTATTTTTTTTTCTTTTGTCGACTCTTTTTCTTTTGGGGACTTTTCTGACTTTATTTTTCTTGACACTCATCTTTTGTTTATTTTTCGACACATTTTTTGAATTTTGTTGACTCTATCTTGATTCCAAAAGAGAGGTATGAAAGAAAATAATACTAAGGCCCAAATGGGGTAAACAAAGGATGACACAATATTTGGAAAGCAGAATGAAATGCCTTCGTCATATCAATTCTTGAAAATGCTAGTACATAGAATGCAATGCGAAAGTGCACGATCAAGATCACTTATGTAATGTTTTACAACACCAACTTGCCCCAAGCATGTGTGCCACTTATTTTTCTACACTTTCCATGCATACAACTCCACTTTGTTGTACATTCCTCATGCTTTCGTGGAGCTAATTTTTCTATTCCTTTTGATGTAGGATAACACATCCACTATTTGACCTAATTGAGACATGTCTTTCAAATGCTGACCAAGTTATTCTCATGATTCTCAAAATAATTTCCTTAATTTTCAAAGAAGGCTTCAACTTGATCACCAAATGCCCCAGCACTCTATCTATTTTCTCATATGCTCTCTTTTCCTAACTTTAACTCCTTGATTCAATGCTTCATGATTAATCTGGATTTTAAGATCAGACTGAAAATTTCGCAGGCATGTTATATCACTAGAATCAACATAAAAAGTACTGTATAAAGAAAACAAACAAACAACACATATTTGAAACAAAAGATAAAAAGGTTTGAACATAAATGACAAACGGACAAAACAAGATAGATCCCAAACTGTAACCCTGAAATAACTCGAAAAATAGAAAAGAAAATAAAACAAACTACCAGACCTCTTCCTAGTAGGGAGAGGGGTGACTTCTCAATTGGTCAGCCTGACATATTAGCCGCTGGTTTGCATATCAGCATGACTAGATCTTCCATTACTGTCAGAAATATTTCCTTCAACAAATAAGTTTTGGATCCCCATGCTTAACTCATTGCCTCCCACATATTGTGCAGTACCGCGTGTTGGTGAAGAACCATGTGGGATGGTCGAAGGGCTAATGTTTTGCACCAAAATTAATTTATCTTGAATTATCTTTTCTATTTCTCTTTTTTAAAGTACGACAATCTTCATTAATATGACCCTGAACATCCGAATAATATGCACATCGTACATTAGGATCAAAATTTCTCGAATGTGGGTCAGGTGTATATCCAAGGAGAGGAGTAATCATGCCCCTCTATCTCAATCTCTGGAATAAACTAGCATAGGACTCCCCAATAGGAGTGAAATTATCCTTTTCCTTTCTCCTCTTTGTGAACTCTAGCCTCGGATGAAACTTGGATTTAGAGGTTCCTTGATAAATTCGTGGGGGTCGAGGACGATGTTGAGGGACAGGTTCATGCCATTGTGGATAAGAAGATGAAAACTGACTTTGCAATTTTGGAGGAAGACTCAAGGTATTTGCAGGGTCAAAAGTGGGGAACAGAGGTGTTGGTAGCCCACCGTCCCAAGCTCGGTACATTTCCATCACTTGTTGTCTCAGTCTCAAATTCTCTTCCTTTAAACTCTCAATTTTCTAACTCTTTGTTTCATCCATGATGCCACTTTCTATATCCTTGTTGGACACAACTAGCCCCTCCTTGGATTTGGTATGATATGGAGAACCAACAAGGAAGCCACAAATCAACCACCTTAGACTAACTGAACAAGAGGCAACAAATATGTTAGAGTTCAACATTTTTCAAAACCTCTCTTTTTTTTTCTTGAAAAGATCACTGAACCCAAGAAGGCGCCTACGATCTCACCCCCGAGAGAGGAGAATCAGGTGTGCGTAGTTCGTGAAGTCATGCCAAGACGGTCAATTAAACTCTTTGTTTTCTTTTTTGCTTTTTTTTTAAAAAACTTTAAGAAGAAAAGAAAATAACAAATTGTCAAAAGAATTGACAAAAATCTTTTTTTGCATTTTTAGGCTTAACATTCCTATACAAAATGAAACCTATGATTACCAAAGAAAAATCTTTTGGGGTTTTCGATTTTGAATTTCATAGGAAAATGAAACCTGAAACTATTAAAGAAAAATCTTTTTGTAGTTTTCTTTTAGAGATGTATATGAAAAACCTACTCTAAGTGAAGATTGAAGAAAATCTTTTTGAATTTTTCAGATTTCTGTACAAAATGAAATCTATGATTACTGAAAAAAGTATTTTTGGATTTTTGATTTTGAATTTCATACGAAAATGAAACCTGAACCTATCAAAGGGAAATATTTTTTTGTTGTTTTCTTTTAATGATGTACATGAAACACCTACTCTAAATGAAAAGTGAAGAAAATATTTTTTTGAATTTTTCAAATAAGATCCCCGAACCCAAAATAGGTTACCTACGTATCTCACTCCCGAGAGAGTAGAATCAGGGGTGCGTAGTTCGTCCAGATTCTACAATTAACGATTTACTAACAGATTGACTCTAACTTAAGAGACACAACCAAAGACAAACGAATAAAATATTTTTGGGTTTTTAATTAGACACTTCAGCTAAACTGACACCAACAATTATGAAGGAAAATCCTTTTGACATTTTCACTATATGAAATGTACAAATCTTCCACCATTTTTCAATTTCTTTTATAAAAACTGCTAATTTGTTTTTTGAAAATTTCTAATTATGAATGCATGCTAAAGGAGACAAAGTGAGAAATCTTTTTGATGTTTTGGTTTTTAAAAAAATGACTGCAGAAAATAAAGAAATCTTTTTGAATTTTTGAATTGTGGAAAACAAAAGCCATAAAGAACACTAAAAGATACGAAACTCCTTTTTTTTCAAACGGTTTCTTGTCTACGTACTTTACATCTAGCACATGTTTTCCCTCAAATCAGTCCGGCAAATGACCACGTTACCCTTAAAGATGCAACATTTAGCACGTAAGGATGCCTTAGAGGTGAGTCTCCTACACAAGACGAAGTGGGTCCCGCTAGGTCTCAATATGATGCAGATAAGTATGACCTAAAAGCTGATCTACACTTGGGTTCACTAACAAGGTTGTTCGGGGGAGTGTATGGTCGATAGTGGTTTCTTTAGCTTTCCACCTACTCCATACTAGCCGATGGATCCCCCCCCAAGATAAGGGTTACTCAACTAGAGGTTGTGTACACAGCGTGTACTACAGACTTGTTGCAGAAAGAATGACTCGGGTTATGCACATGATGCCAGATATAAAGCGGCAACACATAAGATAAAAACTATAAAGAAAGAGCACGTAGGCACTCAACAATGATAAACAAAAACACAAAACAATACAAACAAAATACATATATACCTATAGTGCCAAACGAAGCCGATACAACTCCAAAATAAGCTCGAATTCTAAAAAAAAGTCCCCAACAGAGTCGCCAGAGCTTTCACACCCTTTTTTACCCCAAAAAGATTCGTTTTAAGTTTGGAAGCGTCTTTATTATCAAAGTGACAAAAAATAAAAACTTATTTCGAAAAGGATTATTTATATTTAAAACTCAGAGTCACCACTTGGCATAATCCGGTGTGCCAAGTCACCTTTGGAAAATCTTTTTCAAAACGATTTTGACTTTGTAAAACTGATCCGCGAACAGAGATTTCGAATAAGGAATTCTGTTGACCGAGGGAAAGGTGTTAGGCACCCCTCAGTCCCGTGGTTCGACCACGGTTTCTTGGTGGAGAGTATCGACTAATTAGACACCACAAATATATAAACCACACAAAGCACATAAACAAACATCAAACAACAATCCAAAAACCAAAATAATAATGTCCAGTCCAATTATTACAACCCGAAATGAAAAAAAAAAGGTACTGAAAAATAAACCTACGTTAACCTACACTAATCCTAAAATACGATCCAATGCCTTACCTGATGCGTCGGGCCTTCATCACAGACGTCCTCCGAATACATGATACGTCGGGGCGTCAATGAATCAAAATAACAATAAATCAAAATTAATCCTAATTTACTTTAGCAAATTTTCAATTCGTGCCCCAATTTTTTAGCACGATTAAACCAATTCAATATACAATCCACAGATCAAGTTTTCATATCCAAATACAACATCAACCCACACATCACAAAGATTCAAACATGCCAAACACATAAATCATTCATAATTATGTTAAAAACTAAAAAAAAATAGAGAAGATAGAATTGAACCTCAAATGTTTCTTTAGATTAAATTTTCTCCTTTCGATTGGGCCGTGTCCATAATCTCAGATCGAGCCTCACCAAACGAACAACTCCAACTTCGATATATCCCCTTTGTTTCATTTTTTGCCAATACCAAATCACAAACAGACCTCTAACTTAACTGTCAAAAACCCAAGGTGAACTATAACACCCCGTAATTAATTACGTGAATTACCATTGTTATATGTGTTGGAGTATATGTATTGATCCTAAGTTAGGTATATATGAGTTTGAGTTTGAGTATTGATTATTTTGAGATGGTTTCAAGTGTATAGTTCGATTATATGTGTATAGGAATTGACTTTATTTATACTGGAATTTGCCCGTCGATGGTTCCATACGAAGGTTATTGAATAAGCTTTCCAACGATATAAATATTTCCAAAAATGGATAAGTTTCGTATATAATCGAGCATGTTCGAAACTATAAAACGGTGGCCGGGATGTGAACAGTAAATGTGCAGGAAAATACTGAGGCCTGCCAGTTTTTGGGTAAACTTTGAACGATCATAACTCCCTCAATATAATGAAATGGGAGAGATACCACCTATCAAAAGCAATATCTTTGAGTCTTATTTCTAATGCAATTGGTTTCACCCAAATCCGATATCGGAGCAAAGAGTTATGGTCCATCTACTTCAGCTTGTCAAAACAGTCCATCGGAGGACATATTTGACATTATTTAAATTTTAAAGGCACTTTGGTCATTTCCTATGATATTATGGACGGGAATATGTGTATATATACATGTATATGAGTTCAAAAACTCATATTCATCATCAATCATAGGAAAGAACAAACCCTAGCCTAATTTCAACTCTAATTATCTTGTGATTCAACCGTGGAAAGTCCAAATTGATTCCGTAGTTGTGTTCACCGTCTTAAGGGCTTCGAGAAGCAGCCCTTATTTGTGCCAACAGGACTTCAAAACGAAAAGGGCCATTTTATGGTAAGGATGTAAATTATGTTGGTGTTATTTATATGGATATGTATATACATATATATGCATGTGAGCATAAGAAGTATGTTATTTGATTGTTCTTGAAAGATGATTGGGAAATGATGTTGGATTATTCTTGTGCATGGTTGGATTATGTTGAATTGTGAAGGGATTTGGTATTGATGATGTGGTTTTGAAATGATGATTATATATATATATATATATATATATTTATACACACACATAAACCTATTGTTCATGTTGGTTTTTCGAATGTTTTGCAAATATTGGTTGTATGGAATTATGGAAGAGAATTGTGGTGTTGGGTTGCTAATACTAGATGCCAAACATTTAATTGTAGATAAGTGATTTGTAAAGGCGGGAAGTTGTGTTGAATTGGTATCCGAATCTACAATGAGGTATGTAAAGCATACTCTAACGATGTTCTTTGGCATGAAAACACCAATGTTCCATCAAGTAAGATTTCGAGGTTGTCCAAAAACATGTATTGTTCTACATTACCAATGTGTCAAAATGTTTCATTGATATACCAAAAGGCTCCTATTTCATTTTTGTGATATTGATGATTCTGAAACACATTGTTGATGTACCAATGAGTCCTTATTACATCGTTATTGTATAGAAGGTCTATTACTTGATTCCTATTGATGTATGGTTGTTCCAAAGGTACTATATTGGCATGAACACTAATGTAATAATCTCAAAAGCTTTTGAACTAAGTTATTGGAAGGAACTGGACCTCTTATGTGTGTTACTTGATATACGTGTGGGTGGTATCCCAGGGGCATAAGCCTAGCATGGGTCGATCCCTATTTATGTGTTTATGGGTGGTATCCCAGGGGCATAAGCCTAGAATGGGTCGATCCCAGTTGATATGTACTGGAGGCAGCCTAATGGTCACAATACGATGCAGTATTAATTATTGTTAGGTGGTTGGAGGTTCAGGAGGAGGAGGTAATGGCGAATGATAATTTTAAAGAATGAAATGAATGAATGTATACCGTTCCACAAATGTGTTTGTATTCAAGAAGCCAATTCAGATTAATGATAATGTACATGATGCTAAAAGTGTTTATGAAGTGTGGTTCACTTCTAGTATGATTTATTCACATGTGTATGATTTTCTTGATCCCCTATATCACTAATGATTATTTACAGCTTTACATACTCAGTACATATTTCGTACTGACATCCCTCATGGGGGACCTGCATTTCATGCTGCAGGCACAGGTACTTCAGCTCATTCACAGCATAGATAGGAGCCAGGTCATAGAGCTGTTGTTGGTGAGCTCCAGTTTTCTTCGGAGCTTTCCGAGTCGGTTCCTTATATTTTGTTATTGTACAGGAGTCATGTGTGGGTGGGGGTTCGTCCCGACCCTAGTTATGTCATGTATATACTAGAGGCTTTGTAGACATAAGGAAGGGTAAATTCATGGAAGCTTATATAATCATGTTATATTTGTATATGTGGTGGCCCGACGGCCAAGTATTATATATATGCGTGTTGTGCTGATACAGGAAATTAGACCCTTCTATATGTAATGAAGTGCTGCCCAAATTTTTGGTGACATGTAAGCGAAAGTACAGGTATTTGAACGGGTTCTCCCGAGCCTTCTCGGCTACGAGTGTCAGTCCGGCCCGATGGGATTTTGGGGTGTGACAAAAGTGGTATCAGAGTGGTTCGTCCTAGTGAGTCTACAAAGCTGTGTCTACGTAGAGTCTTATTTATCGGTGTGTTGTGCACCACACCTATAAACAGGAGGCTATGGACATTTAGGAATTGTTTCTTTTCTTCATGTCTTAGATCGTGCGATAGAGCTTATATTGTATATGAAGTCATAGTTGACCACTGAATCAGTTTGTTTATCTTATTATAGTAATGATGCCGGTTACCAGAATCAAGAATACCGGTAAGCAAGTAGATGTGGCTGCCGAAGAGGGGACTAGTAAGTCACCCACTATACCAGCTAATCAAAGTGAGGCTCCAGCTGAGCATGCATCAGAAACTTCCCCCAGTCCAGAAGAAATAAGGGGGAGGAGAACTATATCCCCAGAGCCACCTATTAATGTTGTTGATCAAGATCTTAGAAATGCAGTACAACTTTTGACTCGTATAGTTGCTGGGCAAGTCCAAGGGCAAGCGATTCCTGCCGCGGGTTCTAGCGGTACTGATAGGGCGGCTAGTCTTCCGACGCAAGATTTTCTTAAGATGGATCCTTCTACTTTTATCGGATCCGATCTTAATGAAGATCCACAGGACTTTATTGATCAGATCCAAAGGGCCCTAGAGGTTATGCATGTATCGGGCAGAGAGTTAGTGGAGTTAGCCGCGTATAGATTCAAAGGTGAGGCTATATATTGGTATGAAGACTGGAAATGGTCGAGGGGCATTGATGCACCCCCAGCTACTTGGAAAGAGTTCAAAAAGTCATTTATTGATCATTATCTTCCATATGAGACTCGTCAGGCCCGTGCGGATCAGTTCTTAAATCTTCGGCAGGGTAATACAAGTGTGAGGGAGTATAGTCTTCGATTTAATTCCTTGTCCAGATATGTTCCTAATGTTATAGCTACTATGGATGACAGAGTTCATCGGTATATGAATGGATTGGATCCGTATTTGGTTAGGGATTGTACTATTGCTGCACTGAATAAAGACATGGATATAGCTAGGATCCAAGCATTTGCACAGAAAACGGAAGATCAGAGGCAAAGAAAAAGAACACAGCAATTTGAAAGCGGATCTTCTAAGAGGGCAGGGCAGTTTATGGCGCCACAGGGAGGTTTTAGACCTCAATTTTTTGCTAGACCACCTAGGCCATTATTTTCTTATTCTGCAGCTAGTGCTCCACCACAGCATCAGGGTTTCAGAGGTAGTCAATTTGGGCAAAGAAGTGAGGGTCATAGTTCGCGATCTGTGGGTTATCATGGGCAAGGGAATATGAGCCAATCGAGACCTCCTCGAGAGCCATGAAATAAATGTGGAAGGCATCATATGGGCGTATGTCGAATGGGAACAAATGTTTGTTATTGGTGCGGTATGACGGGGCATATGATGAGAGAATGCCCACGAAGGGGCGCAGGTGGCATACCACGACCTTTGGGATCAGCTGTTGCATCATCATCACCGGTATCTTATTCTGGTAGGGGCGCACGACCTGCGGGTCATGCTAGAAATGAAACAAGAGTCGCCAGTTCCAGCGGGACTCAGAATCGCACTTATGCTTTAGCGGATCGACAGAATCTAGAGGCTTCCCTAGATGTGGTTAGGGGTACGTTGTCCATATTTTCATTTGATGTATATGCTCTAATTGATCCCGGTTCTACATTATCATATGTTACTTCTTTGGTTGCTGGAAAATTCAAAAGGACCCCCAAATTGTTAGATAAACTGTTGGAAGCGTCTACCCCGGTTGGGGAATCTATTATTGCTAGAAGAGTTTATAAAGATTGTGTAGTAACTGTGTGTGGTCGAGACACGATGGCCAATCTCGTGGAACTAGAAATGGTAGATTTTGATGTTATAATGGGTATGGATTGGTTGGCGTCTTGTTATGCCAAAATTGACTGTTGTACGAAAAAGATGTATTTACATTTTCCTAATGAAGCAGTTATTGAATGGCAAGGTAAGATTGGCGCACCAAGAGGTAGTTTTATTTCTTATTTCAAAGCGAGAAAAATGATTTCCAAGGGTTACATATGTCATTTAGTTATAGTAAAGGATACGGAATCGGAATCACCAAATCTTCACACTGTACCAGTGGTAAATGACTTTCTTGATGTATTCCCTGAAGATCTTCCAGGTTTGCCTCCTGAACGAGAAGTAGAGTTTGGTATTGATGTAATACCAGGCACCCAACCAATCTCCATTCCTCCGTATAGAATGGCCCCAGCAGAATTACGAGAATTGAAAGATTTGCTAGAGAAGGGATTCATAAGGCCTAGTATGTCCCCCTGGGGAGCACCAGTGTTATTTGTGCGCAAAAAGGATGGCTCGCTGAGGATGTGTATTGATTATCGGCAATTGAATAAGGTGACTATTAAGAATAAATATCCTCTCCCAAGAATTGATGATTTATTTGATCAGTTATAGGGCGCCAAGTGCTTTTCTAAGATTGATTTGAGGTCAGGTTACCACCAAGTGAGGGTCAAAGAAGAAGATATACCCAAAACAGCTTTCCGAACAAGGTATTGTCATTATGAGTTTCTAGTTATGTCATTTGGGCTAACAAATGCACCTGCAGCTTTTATGGACTTGATGAATAGGGTGTTTAAGCCATTCCTGGATGTATTTGTGATAGTTTTTATAGATGATATTCTAGTTTATTCTAGATCAGAAGAGGATCATGACAATCACTTACGACAGGCATTGCAGACTCTTCCTGATTGTAAGCTTTATGCAAAGTTCTCTAAATGTGAGTTTTGGTTAAAGTCGGTGGCATTTTTGGGTCATATTGTATCTAGTGAAGGGATAAAGGTTGATGCTCAAAAGATAGAAGTTGTGAAGAACTGGCCAAGGCCCACAACGCCGATGGAGATTCATAGTTTTCTCGGGTTGGCCGGTTATTATAGGAGGTTTGCTAAAGACTTTTCTTCCATTTCAGCACCCTTAACCAAGCTAACCCATAAAGCATCCAAATTTCAATGGAATGATACGTGTGAGGAGAGTTTCCAAGAATTGACGAATAAGTTGACTTCTACACCTGTGTTGGTACTTTCAGAAGGTACAGAAGGGTATACAGTGTATTGTGATGCTTCTAGAATTGGTTTAGGATGTGTATTGATGCAGCATGGTAAGGTAATATCATATGCTTCTAGACAATTGTGGCCTACATAAGAAAAATTATCCTACACACTATCTTGAGCTGGCAGCGGTTATCTTTGCTTTAAAAATATGGCGCCACTATTTATATAGGGTTCATGTTGATATATATACTGATCACAAGAGCTTACAATATATTTTCAGTCAGAAGGATCTAAATCTGAGGCAGCGAAGGTAGATGGAACTATTAAAAGATTATGATGTTGATATTTTGTATCATCCAGGGAAAGCAAATATAGTAGCTGATGCGTTAAGTCGTAAGGCTATGATGACGCCTATAGAAAGGAAAGGGATGGTTAAAGAGCTTCACCAGTTTGCTAGTTTGGGAGTTTCCCTTCTTGAAACTCCGGACAAAGAGCTTATCGTACATAATGTTGCGGAATCTTCATTAATAGCTGAAGTGAAAGAGACGTAATATGCAGATCCTATTTTATTACAGCTTAAGGAGAACGTTCAGAGTGGTGCAACCAAGGCATTTGAGCTTATGCGACAAGGAGTACTTCAGTGCCAAAACTGATTGTGTGTGCCGGATATAGACGGGCTAAGAAAGAAGATTATGACAGAGGCACATTTTTCAAGGTATTCCATTCATCCAGGATCAACCAAAATGTATCAAGATTTGAAAGATATGTATTGGTGGAATGACATGAAAAGGAACATCGCAGAATTTGTAGCTGAATGTCCAAATTGCCAACGAGTTAAAGTGGAACATCAAAAGCCCGGAGGCTATATGCAATGCATAGATCTTCTAATTTGGAAGTGGGACATGATCAACATGGATTTTGTTACAGGTTTGCCTCGTACAGCTCGGAAATTTGATTCTATATGGGTGATTGTGGATAGGCTTACTAAATCTGCACATTTCTTACCCGTTAATACCACTTACACAGTTGAAGAATATTCGAAGCTGTATGTTAAATAAATAGTTCGATTACATGGAGTGCCAACTTTTATTATATCGGATTGGGGAACTCAATTTACCGCAAACTTTTGGAAGTCTTTCCAACGGAGTTTGGGAACACAAGTGAATCTGAGTACAGCTTTTCACCCTCAGACGGATGGACAAGCAGAGAGCACCATTCAAACACTTGAAGATATGCTACGAGCATGTGTTATAGATTTTAAAGGCAGCTGGGATGATCATTTACCTCTTATTGAGTTTGCCTACAATAATAGCTATCATTCAAGTACCAAAATGGCACCATATGAAGCTTTATATGGGAGGAAGTGTAGATCACCAATAGGATGGTTCGAAGCGGGTGAAACTCTTATGTTCGGACCGGATCTTATGTATCAAGCCATAGAAAAAGTCAAGGTGATTCAGCAATGGTTGAAAACAGCCCAAAGTCAACACAAGTCATATGCGGATAGTAGAAGAAGAGGGCTAGAGTTTTCGTTAGGCGATTGGGTATTTTTGAAGGTATCGCCAATGAAAGGGGTGATGAGATTTTGCAAGAAAGGAAAGATGAGTCCACGATATATAGGCCCGTATAAGATTATTCGAAGATGTGGGCAAGTTGCTTATGAATTAGAGCTACCCCAGGATCTCTCATCAGTGCATCCAGTCTTTCATGTATCGATACTTCGAAAGTGCATCGGAGATCCATCCCTTATTACTTCTACTGAAGATGTGCAAGTAATAGAAGATATTACCTATGAAGAGATGCCTATTGCTATATTAGATCATCAAGTTAAGAAGATGAGAAATAAAGAAGTAGCATCGGTGAAAGTACTTTGGAGAAATCAACAAAAGAAAGAGATTACATGGGAAACGGAGGAAGCAATGAAATTGAAATACCCTTATTTGTTCAAAGATGAAAAAGAAGTGCAAGGAGTTGAACTGGGACACTAACAAGTAAGTTTTTACATATGCATAACATCTATATGATGACGTGAATATCAATTATGAATTCGAACTTGTTTCGGCTAAATAACTACATTCACATTCGAGGACGAATGTCCTTAAGGGGGGAAAGATGTAACACCCCGTACTTAATTACGTGAATTAGCCATTGTTATATGTGTTGGAGTATATGTATTGATCCAAAGTTAGGTATATATGAGTTTGAGTATGAGTATTGATTATTTTGAGATGGTTTCAAGTGTATAGTTTGATTATATGTGTATAGGAATTGACTTTATTTATACCGGAATTTGCCCTTCGATGGTTCCATACGAAGGTTATTGAATAAGCTTTCAAATGATATAAATATTTCCAAAAATGGATAAGTTTCGGATATAATCGAGCATGTTCGAAACTATAAAACGGTGGCCGGGATGTGAACAGTAAATGTGCAGGAAAATACTGAGGCCTGCCAGTTTTTGGGTAAACTTTGAACGATCATAACTCCCTCAATATAATGAGATGGGAGAGATACCACCTATCAAAAGCAAGCTCTTTGAGTCTTCTTTCTAATTCAATTGTTTTCACCCAAATCCGATATCGGAGCAAAGAGTTATGGTCCATCTACTTCAGCTTGTCAAAACAGTCCACCGGAGGACATATTTGACATTATTTAAATTTTAAAGGCACTTTGGTCATTTCCTATGATATTATGGATGGGAATATGTGTATATATACATGTATATGAGTTCAAAAACTCATATTCATCATCAATCATAGGAAAGAACAAACCCTAGCCTAATTTCAACTCTAATTATCTTGTGATTCAACCGTGGAAAGTCCAAATTGATTCCGTAGTTGTGTTCATCGTCTCAAGGGCTTCGAGAAGCACCCCTTATTTGTGCCAACAGGACTTCAAAACCAAAAGGGCCATTTTATGGTAAGGATGTAAATTATGTTGGTGTTATTTATATGGATATGTATATACATATATATGCGTGTGAGCATAAGAAGTATGTTATTTGATTGTTCTTCAAAGATGATTGGAAAATGATGTTGGATTATTCTTGTGCATGGTTGGATTATGTTGAATTGTGAAGGGATTTGGTATTGATGATGTGGTATTGAAATGATGATTATATATATATATATATATATATATATATATATATATATATGTATATATATATATATATATACACACACATAAACCTATTGTTCAAGTTGGTTTTTGGAATGTTTTGCAAATATTGGTTGTATGGAATTATGGAAGAGAATTGTGGTGTTGGGTTGCTAATACTAGATGCCAAACATTTAATTGTAGATAAGTGATTTGTAAAGGCGGGAAGTTGTGTTGAATTGGTATCCAAATCTACAACGAGGTATGTAAAGCATACTCTAACGATGTTCTTTGGCATGAAAACACCAATGTTCCATCAAGTAAGATTTCGAGGTTGTCCAAAAACATGTATTGTTCTACATTACCAACGAAGTTGTTTCCATTCTATAAAGTGTCAAAATGTTTCATTGATATACCAAAAGGCTCCTATTTCATTGTTGTGATATTGATGATTGTAAAACACATTGTTGATGTACCAATGAGTCCTTCTGACATCGTTATTGTATAGAAGGTCTATTACTTGATTCCTATTGATGTATGGTTGTTCCAAAGGTACTATATTGGCATGAACACTAATGTAATAATCTCAAAAGCTTTTGAACTAAGTTATTGGAAGGACCTGGACCTCTTATGTGTGTTACTTGATATACGTGTGGGTGGTATCCCAGGGGCATAATCCTAGCATGGGTCGATCCCTATTTATGTGTTTATGGGTGGTATCCCAGGGGAATAAGCCTAGCATGGGTCGATCCCAGTTGATATGTACTGGAGGCAGCCTAATGGTCACAGTACGATGCAGTATTAATTATTGTTATGTGGTTAGAGGTTCAGGAGGAGGAGGTGATGACGAATGATAATTGTAACGAATGAAATGAACGAATGTATACCGTTCCACAAATGTGTTTGTATTCAAGAACCCAATTCAGATTAATGATAATGTACGTGATGCTAAAAGTGTTTATGAAGTGTGGTTCACTTCTAGTATGATTTATTCACATGTGTATGATTTTCTTGATCCCCCATATCACATATGATTATTTACAGCTTTACATACTCAGTACATATTTCGTACTGACGTCCCTCACGGGGGACCTGCATTTCATGCTGCAGGAACAGGTACTTCAGCTCATTCACAGCATAGATAGGAGCCAGGTCATACAGCTGTTGTTGGTGGGCTCCAATTTGCTTCGGAGCTTTCCGAGTCGGTTCCTTCTATTTTGTTATTGTATAGGAGTCATGTGTGGGTGGGGGTTCGTCCCGACCCTAGTTATGTCATGTATATCCTAGAGGCTTTGTAGACATAAGGAAGGGTAAATTCATGGAAGCTTATATAATCATGTTATATTTGTATATGTGGTGGCCCCGACGGCCAAGTATTATATATATATATATATATATATATATATATTTGTGTGTGTTGTGCTGATACAGGGAATAAGACATTTCTATATGTAACGAAGTGTTGCCTAAATTTTTGGTGACATGTAAGTGAAAGTACAGGTATTTGAACGGGTTCTCCCGGGCCTTCTTGGCTATGGGTGCCAGTCCGGCCCGATGGGATTTTGGGGCGTAACATGAACTCACTATTTTTTCGATATTTTTGGGATGATTTTGATCGATTTGGCACATTCCAAGCAAAAAATCCATCGCCAGAACAGTAACAGCGGTGGCGGCGGAGTAGTCGGGTACTGGCGTCATTATTTTAGGGGGTTTGAAGCTGGTTTTTATTGAGTTTTAGGGAGGAGTGGACGGACTCTACGATGAGGCAATATTCTGGTGACAAGCTCACCGGAAAAAATTGTTCTTCCCCCTACTCCATTCAACATTTACTGTTCACGCTGACCGACCACTGTTCAGACCCCTTTTTTATTCACTCTCTCCCGATTCTCTCTTTCTCCTATGATTCTTTCTGCATGTGTGCGTCTATATCTCTCTCTCACTGGTGTGTGTATTAGTATTGTTTCTGTGAGCTGGTGCGTGAGTATGAAGATTGTCCATCTGAAGAAGATGACTTGTGAGGGTATTTCAAATGGAAGAAAATTTGTGGGCCCCCTGGGAAATATATTGTATGTTTTTGTTCCTCTCAAATCCAAAAGAGAGAAAAAATAGCCTCAACTTTGTACAGTTGTCCGTTTTTCTTTCCTTTCTGGTCAAGAAATGTGAGGAGGGGGGGTCACGTGGATGGGGTAGTGGTGTGGTGAGGTGTCCTCTTTTAATTGGGGAGGTTGTTAGAACAAAGATAAAATTTGTTAAGGGTTGTTATTTTTGTCATTTTGTGTAGGGATAATTATATGGGGTAGGGCACGTGGTAAGACGGGGATAAAAATATGTAACTTGGGTCTTCGGGAGGGACAAAATTAGGTGTCTACATTCCTTTTCTTCTTTTTCTTTTTCTTTCCCCTTTTCCCTTTTTCTTTCTCACTCTACCCGACTACCACCACTCAATCTCAAGGCCACCTCAAAATTATCGGTGTCAGATCTCTCTCTTTCCGACCAATTAGGGTTTCTTAATATCCACGTATGTCCTTGATTTCACACTCCCATTATTGATTATCTTTGTGTTCTTACAAAATACCCTTCATTTCTTTTATTAATTAAGTTTGTTTTTTGTTATATCACAGGGTCAAATACATCTCTCTCATTATGAAACTTAATTAAAATATTCCTTTTTCTAAATACTTTTTCATAATGTCAATTTAAAATTCACATAGCCTGACATTTAGGTGAGGTGTATGTCACGTGGCATACCATCTTAGTGCTAGATTTTTTATTTCTTATTGTTCTCTTTTTGTTTTCCCTTGAATATAATGGAACTCCCCCCCCCCCCCCCCCCCCCTCCCTCTCATTCCTCAATGTGGAGCTTTTGACATGAATCCGGTATAGTTAAGCTTCGATGCGGATATCAAAGACTGGATAAAACTAAAATATATCATCAAATAGTTTGTGTTCAAGCCAGTGGTATGTGATCGCCTTTTCTTGGAAGTACTTTATCTCTAATATAAAACTTTTTGATGCAAATTAAAAATAATCCAACCCAATATGTGTACTGAATGCCGACAAGGTGAAAATAAAAAAATAAAAAATTATCAAAGGCCTTTGGTTTGAAGTCTCAGGTACAAAGTCACATTTGTTAGAAAACGCTTTATTTTTCAGTGTCAATGTGAGACTTCACGACACAAGTTCAAAATAATTAAACAATATGAGTATGAAACACCAAGTGAAAAACGAAAAGAAGACAAAAAAAAAGTACTCGACTTGTTTCATGGATAGACTTGGAATGAGAAGATATATGATAAGATAAACATAATTTGAAGTCCAACCAAAAAGGCTAGCCCAGTAAAATTAGACTTTATTAATTAAAAATCCATTTACATTGGACTTAGTTAATATAATCAAATTATATTGCAACAATATTTATTGGATTTGGACTAATACTCTTGAATTTAAGACAAAAACAAAATTTCATATAGATTTAAAAATATTTTATCTAAATGCCTACAACATGTTAATCAGGGTTTAGACCACAATTATCAATACAGTTTGGAAATGCCTACAACATGGACCGAGATTTAAAATGAGGAAAAGCTCAATGCTAACCATTTTTAATGTCTTTATTTAACTAATATTTATTTTATTATTATTATTATTATTATTGTAAGTTTTTTTATTAAAAACAATCGATCATAATCAAATCGTTGATTTTTATTTTATTTAATTTAGTTCATTGTAAAATTTTGAAAATTGATTAAAATGATCTGATTTTAGTTTTGATCAAAATTCGATATGGTCAAATATCCTTCAGTTTTATTAATTAAGTTTATCTTTAGTTATATTATTTGGTCAAATACACCTCTCTCATAATGAAATTTAGCAAAAATACTTACTTTTAAATACTTTCTCAACACGATATTATAAAATCCACACAATATGATATTTGATTGAGGTGAATGTCACATGATTATCACTTTAATGTCAGAGTTTTATTTCTTAATATTCTCTTTTTCTTTTTGTTTTTCTTCTTCTCTTTCCCTTTTTCTCCTTTTTCTTTTTTTTTTCTCTTTCCTTTTCTCACTCTACCACCCCACAATCCCAACCGTACCCCACCTCAAAATTATTAGTGTCAGATTTTTCTCTTCATCAACCGCTAAAGTTTCTTCATATTTGCATGTCCTCAATTTTACACTGAATTATTGATTATTTTTATATTCTTGTAAAAGTGTTTCTCACTTTCATTTATTAATATCATATTGTCTCTAGCTATATTATATGGTAAAATACATCTCTCTCATTATGAGGCTTAACAGAATTATTTGTTTTAATACTTTTTTCACCATAACACTTTAAAATAACATACCCTAATATTTGAGTGAGATGTAGGTTGCATTTGTATTTCTTAATATTTCTTTTCTTCTTTTTCTTTTTCTTTTCCCTTTATTCCTTAGTGTTTTTATTATGGGGGTAAAATACACATCTCTTTTCTAAAGCTTAACAAAATTATTCGTTTTAAGTATTTTTTCACCATGACAATTTAAAATAACATAACTTGATATTTGAGTGAGATGATCAGTGCTGGATTTTTATTCCTCAGTATTTCTTTATCTTTTTCTTTTTCCTTTTCTCTTTCTTTCTCTCTTCCTCACTCTACCACCCCACAGCCTCGAACCCACCTCAAAATTCTTGGTGTCAGATCTCCCACTTCATCAACAGCTAGAGTTTCTTCGTATTCAAATGTCCTCGACTTCAAACTCTATTATTGATTATTTTTATGTTCTTGGAAAAGTACTCCCCACTTCCGTTTATTAATATAACATTGTCTCTAGCTATATTATAGGGTAAAACACGCTTATATCGTTATGAAGTTTAACAAAAATATTCGTTTTTAATATTCTTTTCACCTCGATAATTTGTAATAACATACCCTGACATTTGAGCAAGATGTATGCTGGATTCTTATTTCTTAATATTTCTTTTCTTCTTTTTCTTTTTCTTTTCCCTTTTTTCCTTAGTATAGGGTAAAATATACCCCTCTCATTCTGAAGCGAAGTAAAAATATTTATTTTTAATATTTTTTCACCATGATAATTTAAAATAACATAATCTGACATTTAAGTGAGATGAGTGTCAAATTTTTATTCTTTAGTATTCCTTTTTCTTTTTTCTTTTTTTCTTTTTCTTTTCCCTTTATTCCTTAGTATCCTATTATAGGGTAAAATACATGTCCCTCGTTACAAAGCTTAACAAAAATATTTATTTTTAATATTTTTTCAGCATGACAATTTAAAATAACATAATCTAACATTTGAGTGAGATGAGTCTCGAATTTCTATTCTTTAATATTTTTTTTCTTTTTGTTTTTCTTCTTTTTCTTTTTTCTTTTTCTTTTCCCTTTATTCCTTAATATTCCTATTATAGGGTAAAATACACATCTCTCATTATAAAGCTTAGTAAAAATATTTATTATTAATATTTTTTTCATCCTGATAATTTAAAATAACATAATCTGACATTTGGGTGAGATGACTGTCGAATTTCTATTCTTTAGTATTCCTTTTTCTTTTTGCTTTTCTTCTTTTTCTTTTTCTTTTCCCTTTATTCCTTAGGATTCATATTATAGGGTAAAATACATGTCTCTCATTATAAAGCTTAATAAAAATATTTATTTTTAATATTTTTTCATCATGACAATTTAAAATAACATAATTTGACATTTGAGTGAAATGAGTGTCGAATCTCTATTCTTTAGTATTCCTTTTTCTTTTTTCTTTTCTTCCTTTTCTTTTCCCTTTATTCTGTAGTATTCCTATTATAGGGTAAAATACATGTCTCTCGTTATAAAGCTTAACAAAAATATTTTTTTTTAATATATTTTCACCATGACAATTTAGAAAACATAATCTTACATTTGAGTGAGATAAGTGTCAAATTTGTATTCTTTAATATTACTTTTTTTTTCTTTTCTTCTTTTTCTTTTCCCTTTATTCCTTTATATTCCTATTATACGGTAAATACACATCTCTCATTATAAATCTTAACAAAAATATTTTTTTTAAATATTTTTTCACCATGGCAATTTAAAATAACATGACATTTGAGCAAGATGATAAGGTAAATACACCTCTGCTTAGTAAAAATATTTATTTTTAACATTTTTTCACCATGACAATTTATTCCTTAGTGTTCCTTTTTTCCTTTTCTTTTTCTTTTCCTATCTTTTTTTCTTCCTTGTATCCTTTTCTCCTTCTCACTCTACCACCCCACAATCCCAACCCTACCTCAAAATTGTTGATGTCAGATCTCCCTCTTTTCTATCAGCTAGGGTGTCTTCATATCTATTTATGTTTTCAGTTACACATTCCATTATTTATTATCCTTGACTTCTTGGAATTTCATACTTCACCTTGACTTGCTTTATTAATGAAATTTTAAAAAATAAAAATATAGTGTCTGAAATTTGAACTTGAAACCTCAAGGCAAATTGTGAACTTTCTCCACACTTCAATAATACTTCTTTTTACTGAAGTCTGTTTATAGTGTTTGTGCAATTCTTATAACCTTTGGCCTTTATCCACGCATTAATAATGCTTGCTTTTACATTCATTTATGAAAGAAATATGGAGATCTGTAATTTATCAATGCGCCTCTTGGGATATTTCAAAATCTTGTTTGAGAACTTTGGTTTGCTGATTTGGTTAGATTGTATAAAAATTGAAGAAATTTTGATAGTTTTCATAACTTGTGAGATTTTCATGTTTATGAGAACAACACATACCTTAAAATTAGAAAAAAGAAAAGAAAAGAAAAGCTTCTACTTCAAATCAATCTAATTTTAAACCGTGATTCTCACATGTTCAGGAGGGTCCAACCTCCAAAGTTTATAAAAGGACCACAAGCTACAAGAATTGCAAAAACACTATACATGAACTTTGGTAAAAAGTGTTGGAAAATATTGATAAATTCTCTCTAGCTAATTGAGGAGTGCCCGCGACACTGTCAGGATATTTCACTCAATGTATGTGTATTCTCAGACTTCAACAAAGATTTTAGATTTGTAGAAAACCAAGCAAAAGAAAAAAAGGAGAAGAGGAAGAGATATGCTCACTGTTTTCACAACCTCAAACTTGATTAGATGGGAAAATATTTATAAGTGAATTAAGTGATCTGCCAATGTTCAAAAGCAAGGAATTAATACTAATCAAATCCATAAAGGCAATGAGTTATCACAAGAAATTAAAATTAATAGACTACATATATAATTATTAAATACATCTGGGTTATTCTGTAATTAGTTATTCTTCAGTTCTCTATATATACAGTTGTAACCCCTTCAATATCAATAAGATCAATTATTATTAAATTATATCATGGTATCAAAGCTAGGGTTTCTTCTTCCGCCCAAACCCTAATCTCTCCTCTTTTCCGACGTGTGTGCGCCGCCGCCACCGTCTACACCACGCCGCACGGCCTCCCTCCTCCGCCGTAGGTCGGCGCCATGGACAAGGTTGTTGATCCTCTGTCAAATTTACCGTCTGGAGTAAAATTATTGCTCAGGAATCTCCACAATCTCATCCCCGATAAATTATCTGACAATAACTACCCGGCCTGGGCACTTAACGTCCGCACCGCCCTCGCAGCCAACTTGCTGCTCGGCTGGATTGACGGTGCGGAGAAGCCGCCGCCCGAGACAGCCAAGGAGGACGGCGTCATGCTCCCAAATCCCGACTACCTTCTGTGGATGATCGTAGACACTCAGATCCGAGCCTGTCTTCTCGCCGTTATTAGCCCCTCTGTGCACAAACACGCCCGGGGTTTTCTCACATCGGCTTCACTTTGGGACGCACTAGCCACAAGGTACAACTCTGTGTCCACGGCTCATATTTTTCAGTTGCGTGACAGATTGCATACTCTTCGGAAGGGAACGAAGACGATAACTCAATACCTTGATGATGTGGCCTCTATTCTGTCTGACCTAGATGCTGTGAACGAGATTATTCCTGAACGAGACGTGGTGAATGCCGTGATACGTGGTCTTTCGTCTGGCTATTCCTCTCTCAAACAGCATATTCGCCTCTCACCTGTCGAAATCACTCTGAATCAACTGTCTGGATGGCTTAATGCAGAAGAATTGAATCTAGACATGGAACACAAATTACTGCTCGGAGAAGCCAGTTCCACCCCTGGCGTCACGGCTCTTTACTCGGCTGGCAGCGGGGGCTCGGCCAGGGGTCGCGGTGACTATCGCCGTAACCAAAGGTGAGGCAGCGGCGGCGGTGACCGTCGGAACGCCGGGCAGCAAGGCAGAGGCGGGCCTCCACCGAGGGACGGCTTCCAGTCAGGCCGCGGACAGGGACGAGGAAACCAGCGGGGGGCCACACGAGATCTTCCGACGTGCCAAATTTGTGCTAAACGGGGCCATTCTGCGGCTAATTGATGGTATCGTTATGATGACTCGCAGAATGTAAATCGCCAGTCCGGCGGATCAAGGGCGATTGGTATCTAGACACAGGTGCTAACACCCATGTGACGTCGGATTATTCACAACTTCAAGCTCCTCATCCGTATCATGGCTCAGAAACTATTACAGTAGGCAATGGTCAATCCCTTCCCATCACAAACACCGGCTCTGGGTATGTCTATACCCTAAGTGGTAAATTTCATCTCTCAACCCTTCACCACGTCCCTTCCCTCACATCCAATCTTTTATCTGTTTATCGCTTTACTAAAGAAAATAACTGCACCCTCATTTTTAATGACACCAATTTCCAGATAGTGGACAATACCACGAACCGGGTGCGGTACACGGGCCGCTGTGAGTATGGGCTATACACTCTTCCATCCAGGTCTCCGTCTGTTGTGAGTCAAGCCATTCTCTCGTCCACCTGGCATCGCCGGCTTGGGCACCCATCATCCGCCATCACCAAATCCATTTTATCTTCCTTAGGTTTTAATTTTTCAGAGAAATTACATTGCGAGTCCTGTTCAGTGTCTAAATCTTGTCGTTTACCTTTTTCACTGTCTGAACACAAGGCCACTGCGCCATTTCAATTAATTCATTCTGATGTTTGGGGTCCAACCTCAGTTCCTTCTGTTCAAGGTTTTCGTTATTATATCTGTTTTGTTGATGATTACAGTAAATTCACTTGGCTTTATCCTCTGAAATTTAAATCCGAAGCTTATACTATTTTTGTCAACTTTGACCGAATGGTTCAAAATCAATTTAATGCCAAAATCAAAATTTTTCGAAGTGACAATGGCAAAGAATTTGTCAACAATGCATTTGGTGTTTTTCTTCAAAGTCTAGGGGCTCTTCATCACACTTCATGTCCATATACCCCTGAACAAAATGGCGTTGCTGAGCGCAAACACCGTCACCTAATAGAAACAGTTGTTGCGCTCCTCCATGATTCCACCTTACCTGTTTCCTTTTGGGTTGATGCCCTTGCTACTGCCAACTACCTCATAAATCGCATGCCCACTCACACTCTCTCCAACTCCACTCCATATGCCCGTCTCTACAATCATCCACCCGACTACATCCATCTCCGCCCGTTTGGGTGTCTGGTTTATCCCTGGTTGCATCCACACACTCAACATAAACTTTAACCTCGGTCCACCCCTTGTGTCTTTCTAGGCTATCATCCCACTATCAAAGGTTACAAATGTTTTGATCCTGTATCTCAGAAAACATATGTTTCCCGTCATGTTCATTTTGTGGAGGAACAATTTCCTTACACAAGTCTTTCCTCTACTCCATACTCCCCCAATCCACTTGGCATTGTGCCATTATTTCCGTCCTTTTCACACGCTCATGCTCCGGCTCACTCGGCACCTAACCCGGTACCCCACTACACCACTACCCACCCGTACCAACCACCTAGCCACTCGAACCAACCACCCACACACCCGAACACCCAGTCGACTGCCACACAACCCACCACTTCCCTACATCATACTCCTAACACACATACAACCACCCCATCCACCACTGCACATCCCAGCTCCCACGGCAGCCCCACCCAACCCCCGTCCACACATCATACAACTCCACCACCCCTTCCTAATCACCCTCCACTCAACACTCACCCTATGACAACCCGAGCCAAGGCCGGTACCTTCAAACCCAAAGTCTACCACACTCAAATACCCTTTGATGCACATCCCATAACTGAGCCTACTACCTACAACCAAGCCTCCAAAAATAGTTTCTGGTGCCAAGCTATAGATGAGGAATTTCAGGCTCTAAATGAACAACGTACATGGGATTTGGTACCTCTGCCTAGTAACTGAATGTCTATTGGGTGCAAATGGGTGTTTCGCATCAAGCGAAATTTAGATGGATCTCTTTCTCGCTATAAAGCACGTCTGGTTGCAAAAGGGTATCATCAGGAGTATGGTGTGGATTATAAGGAGACCTTCAGCCCTGTTGTTAAGCAACAGACTATTCGTCTGGTCTTGTCTCTTGCTCTTCACTATGATTGGCCGCTTCATCAGTTAGACGTCAGCAATGCCTTTCTTCATGGTCATCTTGAGGAAGACATCTATATGGTTCAGCCACCGGGATATGTTAATCCCAACCGTCCTCACTATGTTTGCAAGCTTCGCAAATCACTGTATGGCCTGAAACAGGCCCCACGTGCCTGGTACACACGCCTCTCTACTTTTTTGCAGGGTCTTGGTTTTCGCACCTACCATCATGACAACAGCCTCTTCGCCCTTCACTGTTCTCGAGGGACAGTCATCATTCTTATCTATGTGGATGATATTGTTATTACAGGCAGCTCGTCATCACTCATCACTGAAATTACTGAAGCTATGCATCGTGACTTCAAACTTAAGGACCTCGGTCCTCTGGAGTTCTTTCTTGGCCTCAAACTCATCCGCAAATCGGGAACCATATTGGTGCATCAGACAAAATATACCCTTGAACTTCTAAATCGAGCTGGAATGACAGACTGCAAACCCGCGGTCACTCCCATGGCAGTCCGCCAATCCCCAGGGCCGAATACTCCCTTTGCCGATCCTACACTATATCGGAGCCTCGTCGGTGGACTTCATTATCTTGCTGTTACTCGTCCGGACATCCAATATGCAGTCAATCGAGTCTCCCAATCAATGCATGCTCCCACAGAACAACACTTTCAGGCCTTGAAACGCATTCTGCGCTATCTTAAAGGTACTCTTCAATGTGGAATTTTATTTCAAAAGGGCTCGTTTGATATATCTGTTTTTTCTGATTCGGATTGGGCTAACGACAAAGATGATCGGAAGTCCACTACTGGATATATTGTTATGATGGGACCGAATCTGATTTCCTGGTGCACCAAGAAGCAAACGCGAGTGTCCCGTTCCTCCACAGAAGCAGAATATCGTGCCATGGCTGCGGGTGTTGCTGAAGCCATGTGGTTACGATACCTTACAGATGCACTTGGCATTCCCCCGACGAAACCACAGATTTATTGTGACAATTAGTCCACTATTTGTGTTACCAAAAATCCAGTCCTTCATGATCGTATGAAGCATGTTGGGTCCGACTGTCACTTTGTTCGCGATGAGGTACTTGCAGGAACTATGGCCACGCACTATGTCCCATCTACTGACCAGCTTGCTGATATTCTCACCAAGCCTCTTCCGCTACAGCCTTTTCAGTATCTCTGCTCCAAGCTGCCCCTCGTTACCGCTGATCAGCTTGCGGGGGGATAATAGACTACATATATAATTATTAAATACATCTGGGTTATTCTGTAATTAGTTATTCTTCAGTTCTCTATATATACAGCTGTAACCCCTTCAATATCAATAAGATCAATTATTATTAAATTATATCAAAAATAATGGCTAATAAATGAGAGGTGAGAGAAAAGATTAGTATATTATAGATAGAAAGGAATAAACAATATAATTAATATTATTGTTTTTAAGATATAACAATTACTGTACATTTTATAACAAAAAGAAGCATTGTTAAAAGTGTAGACAAAGATACAGGCTATAAGAATTGCAGAAACACTATGAATTGAGACTTTAACAAAACGGGACCAGAGGAGCAGTGGTGGAGCTACTACTTTTATTAAAAGGGTTCAAAATATAAAGAAATGAACATACGAATTAGTTGAAAGGAGGTTCGACGTTTACTATATACCCAAAAAAAAATAAATTCAACCAATATGTATGAATAGTATAATTTTCCAACGAGGGGGTTCGAACCCCCTGACTCAAGTTAGCTTCACTCCTGCTGAGGAGGATAGAGTGTCCGCAAATCTTACCTAATATAAATAGACTTTAGTAAAAGGAAGTATTATTAAAGCTTAGACAAAGAAAATATACCAAAATGCTCTTTAATCTCATGATCTCAAACATGTCACGTGGAAAGTTAGAACTAAAGAATTGCTAAAACAAAAGAAGCATATTTTTTGAAATGAACAAAAAAAAGTAAGACCAACAAATTGAAACGGAGAAAGTATCACCGTCAGACCAAAAGATTTAAATAATTGCTGGAACAAATGTAAATTATTAATCCCCATGTCATATTTAGTTGCATGATTTGCAAGTGACTTTATTTTTAAGCAAATTTATACAAAGTGTATATTGTCATTTCTAATTCTCTGTGTATATTGTCATTTTTAATCTTTCACGATGGTTGTATGTCGGATCCTTCACAAGTAATGCTTACTTTTTAGAGGATCCGACACTGGTGTAACATAAATTACAATAGTTGAGCCCTCGATGAAATTAACAAAGCGAATTAGAGGTGGTGTTTACAGGGATGGATGTAGGGTGTAAGTTGACATTGATGTAACAACGACAACTAAATAACTCAATCTAACAAAGTCGCGATATGCAATGAGGATGAGAAGATTAATCACAATACTCCTATCAATGATAGACCTAATGCTTGGGGTGTACATACTCTTCGCATTTCTCACACAAAAAATAAATTCAACCAATATGTATAAGTAGTATAATTTTCCACATAGGGGGTTCGAATCCCCTGGCTCAAGCTAGCTTCGCCCCTGCTGAGAAGGATAGAGTGTCCGCAAATCTTACCTCTCATAAATAGACTCTAGTAGAAGGAAACATAATTACAGGGCCCTTTTTTTGAGAAGGGTGTTTGGTGGGAAAGATTTAAGGCTATTCACAAAAATAGAAAACAGATGAGGTCAATTCATTAGGAAACTTAAATAGGCATAATACATAAACATGCCCTTTAACTTGGCCTCAACATTTATAAAATTGAATAAGTAGACACAAGCATCCGTACTGGCATTTACATGGCTATCTCGCACAAATTACCACATAAAATGCGTCAACTTGTTCAACTTTATACAAGTTTAAGTATTTACTAGTGCATGGCCATAGTTTGGAGGGCATAAATGCTAGTTCAAGCCAATTTAATGGACACATTTATGTGTTACGCCTTTAAAGTACTACAGACATCTTAAATTTAAGACCACAAGATTCAAAATTCTCTCTTTATTTTCTTTAACTCTGTTCCTGTCAAACTCAGACACTTAAATTGCTGATGTATGACATTATATATAACAATGGAAAATGATACAATCTATGTACTATTATGACTACAACATAATCTCAAGTACTAAGTAATATCTAGTTGTAACTTTTTCTTCCATTGAAACTTTTCCAGCCAACTGCTTTGGAATGGCTGGCAAGACAGAAGAATATCTACTGAATAAACTTGATGGAGCACTCGATCAAGCACAGGAAAGTGAAGATTGTCTATCAAAGATCCTCTTTGATATCCAAACGCATTTTAAAAACGTAAATAGTTTGCTCCGAGAGGCTAAAAATGGTGATCATTCGGATGCTGGTGAATCGAGCCGTAGGGGAATTCTATACTGTCTCCTCAATGCTCTTGCCAAGTGGCAAATGTTATGTCACGACCCGAACTAGGGTCTGGCCGTGACGGACATCCCAAACCATAAAGGCACGAAACGCCCTCTTCTATCGGGTAATCATGTACAACATTCATATAAGTAAATAAGATGCGGAATCATAATCTGTTACGGAAACATGGTCAAAATCTGAATTCAACATAAGTATGGAAAACTGTAGATCAACTACATCCAAATAACATCTGACTCAGTCTGCGAAATCTCTACTACAAGGAAATCTGAGAACTATCTGAAACTGGGACAAGGCCCCCAGTAGACCTAAAATGGAATTAAATAACATAATCTAAAAAGACAGACCTTCCGGAATAGAGAAGGCTCACCAATCGGACGCTGCAACTCTGTCTGATAAATGCTACTGCTTTTCTGGACCCCTAGACTGAGCCTCAGAACCTGGAGGGAGGAGGGGGGTCAATACAGATGTACTGGTACGCAGAGAAAATTAAAAATAATCATTTATAGTCAGCATATAGGAGAGCAGTTTAAAACAGTTCATAAACATGTCATATAGTAAGAAATCACATGGGCATTTTAAAAGACGCTGTGAAAACATCTGAAATTTGTGACACTCTTTGTATTACGTCTGCGCTAGGTGGTATACCCTACAACTCTATTATCCCACGGGCTATATGGGATCTTCCATTAACTCGGCAGCTAAGCCCCCAATTCAAGTTTTCAACAAGGATCGGAGTGTCTTCTCTGTACGCCACAGGGCACTAGGCCAGCGTAAAAATAATCCCTCATGGGGAAATAATTTATCCATATCGGCAAAACACGGTTTCTGGCTACGAGTTGTTTGAAATCAAGCCTTCTTCGAACAATTACCTAACTCTCTTTAAGCCCACTTTTAACTCTTTAAAACATGCAGTCTCTGAAAACATAACCTGAAATCATACTCTGTTATGGCATTCATAAATATGGTATCGTCATACCATTGACTTGCAAGCCACATCTCTGAGCCATTATTAGCATATAAGATCTCTGTTGTCAAAACATATAATTTTGGACCACCATATTATTAAACAATAGTCAAGCAAAAATCATACTTCAAAACATATGCCAAAATATGCAAAGACCCTCTCTCTTTATCATTTTAACAACCATGTGGTGGTCATGTCAAATCCTCAAATCATATGCAATTCTTCCTCTTTAAACAAGAACATAATTATTTCAAGAAACTCCCTCTCATCATCATAAAAATTATGACAAATATTTTATTATTGAAAAGATCACTTTCAAAACATTTCATATGCATATTAAATACTTCACAACAAGTTCACAACTCTAAATCATCAAAGAGAGGGATTTCAATAATAATGCTCTCAGTCAAAACTTCAATATCATACATATACACATAGGTGTAAATCAATTTGAAGGGGATAAGGCCTAAAGGCCAAAACAACAATATCATTAAACATACAATAAGCATAATAAAATCATGAATTACAAAACCCCTTTAACAAATTCATGCTTGATGATCTTTAAATCAAACTAAGTATTTTCAACAAGCCCATATAATTTTAGGATAAACCTCACGTACCTCTATTTAGGAATTCAAAGGGTGCTTCTTGATGCCCTCGACTTGGGGATTCCAAATCTTCAATTTGTTTTGAAAACCCATGGTTAAATCTTGAGTTATGCGAATTTTTATTTTGAAACCCTTATGCAAGTTCTTGGAGTAATTTGATGATAATGGATGTGTTTTGGTGTTATTGGGGATAAATCCCGTGTTAGAGGAGATAAGGGGTTGGGAAAAATACCCTTTTACCCTTAATGAGACCTAACTTAAATGCTGAAAAATTCTCAGGCGTGCAACTAACCATGCATCGCATGTTGTTTCCCACCGCACTAGAGCATGCGACACATGCTATATCGCATGCTGCCACCATGCGTTGGACCATGCGACACATGCATATCGCATGATGCCACTGGTTTGGACATCCAAACATGCCTTAATCGACGTCCAAAAATTCCGAAACTCACCCAATACGTACTACGACCTCGCCACATCGCAACGCAACAAGAAAATCTAAAATTGGACATCGGGAAGGTTGAAAATAAAATCCCCGAAGATCAAGAGCTAAAAATGAGACTAAGTCTCTTTGACACTTAAAAAATTCACAATCTTTCAAGTCTAAGAGTACCACTACTAAGAGCTAATACATGCACGACTTTTACGGGGCGTTACATATTACTGGAAAGGAAGCGTGTTTATTCCCCTGAGGGAATCCGATTCGCTTTTGCACTTAATAGCGAATTGAAAAAAATGGAAAGTAGACTTAAAAGGCGAAAAATCAACGATTGGTGGTGGTGGATGTTCAGAGAGGGCAAGTGATGATGGACAAAGCAAATCTCATGACAGGTGGAGCGACCGGACAGTAGATCGAAGCAGAGTAGTCGGTCTTAATGAAAAGGAGAATTTCATGGAGAGATTCCTTATTCGGAGGGACAACGAAGTTAAGGGATTCAAGGCAATTGGTATTATTTATGGTGTGGCCCGAGTTGGAAAGACGACACTTTGCCAGTTGACTTTCAATAACGAGCAAGTAATGAACGACTTCTTTCCACGGATTTGGGTTTGTATGTCAAAATCCCCCGAGGATGTTGTTGACTACAGAGAAGAGGTTGTCCGGAGGATGCTCAAGTGTCTCGGACTCGGTGTTGAAGACGAAGAGATGGAGTTTACAAGCAAACATCGAGGTCTTCCAGGGTTACTTTTTGCTCTCCGAAAGTGCACTGAAAGGTAGAAGGTATTTGATTGTGCTTGATGACGCTTTTTATCGATAATTTCTTCGATAACTTATGGTCGGAACCAAAATTGGAAGATAATTGCCAAAAAATCGCGCTTGGATAATCTGATGAAAATGCGGAGTCTGATGCGGAGAAGGTCTTGAAGGAACTCATCTCGAAAAACATCATTCAGCCAGTTTACGACAAGTGTCCTTTTAAGAAAAAAGCTCATAGCTACAAGCTGCAACCTTTGGCTCATACTGCAGTAACCATGCTAGCTGAGGGGGAAAAGTTCATTGATTTTGATGAACAAGGCAACCCCGTGCGAGAGCATTCTAGTTCTCTAAGATCTTGTCTGGTTCCTCGGAAAGACAAGAAGTTGGAGAATGAGGCGGAGTCGTCCCATGGCAAGAATTATAATTCCAATTCGTGAACAACCTCAACCTCGTCCTCAAGATCAGGCAAGTCTAAACCCATGGCTCATGTGGTGGTCAATTTGAGTGATGCCTTTCTACAGCTTAAGCGCGAATGGTTTACCGAGATGAAGCATGTGAACATTCTTTACTTGGGAAGATGGGAGAGCACAAGCGAGAAGCATATTGAGGTGGTGGAACCTAAAGATTTAGAAGGCCTGGCTAACTTAAAGTATGTAAAATTCCTGAGCTTGCAAGGAATTTCAGGGATAACAGGGATCCCCGAGTCTATTTCAAAGCTGTGGAACCTTAGTGTCCTAGATCTCAGAGCTTGCCACAGTCTTGAGGTGATCCCACAGGGCATTGGTTCACTTCATAATTTGACACACTTGGACTTATTGGAGTGTTACTTGCTCAGTGGCATGCCAAAAGGTCTCAGGGAACTAACAAATCTTGTGGTGCTCAAGGGATTTGAAGTTTAAGATTCAGCAGAAAAATCACACTCACGCACTCTGGGGGATTTGCTGGCCATGAAAAAGTTACGTAAATTAAGTATTCATACGGAAATTGAGGATTTTCCAAGATGCAGTGACTTGGACGTGCTGGCGAAATTCAAACAACTCCGCATCCTTACTATAGAATGGGGAGGAAATTTGTTTCGGAATCCAGACAAAGGTACTGTGTCCACAAGAACGTACTTTTACCCGGAAAAAGGTGGATGAGGATGTCTCACCGCCAAGTGGTGTTCCGTTAAAATTGGAGAAGTTGGACCTTAAATGTTATCCTAGGCGAAGTGCTTTGACTTGGCTAAAACCTGGGAATTTGAAGGAGCTCAACTGACTGTACATCAGAGGAGGGGAACTTCGCGATTTGGGTCAATTCGAGTTTGAAAAGGTTCCAACACCTTGGAATAACGTGAAAACACTGTGTCTCAAGTACTTGACAGAAATGGAGATGGACTGGACGGAATTTCGAGAATTGTTCCCTGAGGTGGAATATCTGGAGAACGTGAAATGCCCAAAGCTCACTATGTTCCCATGCAATTCCCATGGAGTTAGGAAGGACAAGAAGATTACATTTTAATGTTGTAATAACGCATGTCTATGTTGCTTGTGGTTATTTTACCATTTCATATATATTTACTTTTTGAAATGAATAATGCATTCTTGTAATGGTTGAATTTGACAACAAAAGGAGAACTTTCCTTCTTCAATCCATTTTGATCTTTCAAAATTTAACTCAAACCGTCAGTTTGTTACCCTAGATGGAAAATTTTTGATTTGTTAGCTTCTGTATGACATAGTTCGAGCCCAACATATACACTTGTCCAGAAAAGGATGAAATAGGAGACAGTAGAATCATAAAAGTTAGGATCATCTTTTGTTTATTCAGTATTTATATTAGGGCCGACTAATATTGATTCGCACCAAATAACGCCTACTAAAAAGAAAAGAATTTTTGCGTTTTGCCTTCTTTTAGAAAATGAATTATCAGATATAAAACAAGTAGAGGAATGGGCAAAATAAATAAATAACAATTATTGTCCATTAATAGATGCCTTTTAAATAAACCCAAAAAAAAAAAAAAAAAAAAAAACTCAATAGAATTTGTTTGGTTCCTATCAATTGAAGTCACTGGCTATTTCCTAGATTTAGATGTGATAATAGGGGAAAACATAAAAAGAAAAATTCTATTAGGGAAAAGGCTCAAATGCGTGATTGAACAATTAGAAATGACTCATATATGTCATCCGTTAATAAATGTTTGACAAGTTTATGCCATTGTTGTTACAAAAAGGGATGATCGATAAGAGGGTCTATTGAGTTTCTTATGGATGAGCCTATTTTGTAATGACGGTCTCATAGATGAACCAATTTTTTAATGGATAACATCAATGATTCATTTCTAATATAGTTCGACGACATATTTGAGTCTTCATACATCCTGTAGACACGTAATTTTGTCCCCATCAAAATTTCAATTTTATTCATTTTTACCTTATCATATCATGTACCCTCACCCGTGTGATTACATCCCACAAAAATACAAAAAAAGTAACTCTCAACAAAATTCCTAACAAACTTTTATTCTTTTAACATCCTAACAACCCTCTCCAATAAGAAAATGACAAATCACCCTCTACATACCTACCATACCCACGTGGATCCCTCATTTTCTTGGGCAAAAAGAATAAAACATTGGAAAACTTCGAGGAAAGAAGGGAGAAAAAAGGGACCATTCTTCTATTTTTGGAAAAGAATATATACCCACATACACATAAAAACAAGGAGGATTTTTTTTTTTTGCATCATCAGTAACAAAAAAAAAAGGATCGGACCCTCTCCTTCTCTCTCTAGACTCTCACTCTCTCTCTCTCAACAGACCTCATCGGAGCTTCAACCACAACGACAACGGCGCCGACGCTGGCACCACCTTCTCTCTCTCCGTCCACGATCTCTCTCCCTTCTGTCTCTATCCTCTCCGGCCGTCGATGGATGGAGCACCACGACAGCCAACTCAGCAACCAACGCCATTACTATCTTCGCCGAAATTCCTCTCCCGTCGCCAATAAACCGACCACCGACCGGCTACCCATCGTCCTCAGCCAACAGTAGCGGGCCAGTGCCGCCACCGGCGAAACAGTATCATCGTAGACAGCTTCAGCTCCAGTCATCACCGGAGAACAGGCACCGCCGTCATTCTCTCCATCACCGGAGCTCGATCTGCGTTGGGTTTTGGTTTCCTATTGTTTGTTGGGGGTTTTGGTTTCGTATATTTCCTGGTTCGTCGTCGATATTGGATTTCGAGTTGTCGTTATCAAATTGCGTCGTCATTCTTATTTGGGTTTCGTATAACAAAGTTTGTCTCACTGGTTTTGAAGTTGTTCTATTAGTTTTTCCCTATACTGAGTTGGATTCATCGCGATCGAGGTTCTCCGGTCGAGTATTTTGGTCTTCAATTTTCTTTATTATCGTCAAGGATCAATTTCATCGAGGTCCATTTCTTTTAACCAAATCTTTAATTTATCTTGATTTTTTTTGTGATGTTGTGGGTGTGAATGATTTATTTGTTGTGTGTTTGGTTTGAATCTTTGTTGTTAGTGTTTGTTTAATGATTGTGACGTGGTGATATGTTTCGATATCATGTTGGAGAAATCGTGATTACCGTGGTTGATTTGATTGAGACTTATTTAATCATGTTGGTTGAAATAAATTCGGGGACGGAAATCAAAAATTGATAAAAGTGAATATTACGATATTTTTGATACGTTGTTGATATTGAATGTGATATGTCGTCGATGGGTAGGTAAACAGTAAGCGGGTAGGTAAGTTTAGAATTGGCATAGTGTTGGAATGTTGGGAATATTTGCAGAATATTTTGTTTGTCGTATTCGAAAAGTGTATTTATTTAACCGGGGAATGCCCCGAGGTAATTTGTATTTACTCATCAGGGAATGCCCTGAATAAAAAATGCAAATAATCGTTTTCCGAAACAAATTTTCATTTCTTGTCACTTAAATAATAAAGCCCTTTCGAACTTTAAAATATACATTTTTGGAGTACGTAAAAAAAAAAGGAGGTGTGACAGCTTCCGGCAACTCTGCTGGGGAGTCAATGACAAGTTTTCAGAATTCGAGCTATTTTTGGAGTCGTATCAGCTTTGTTTGGCATTACGAGTGTATAAGCTTGTTTGTGATTATTGTTGATGTTATTTTCACTTTTGTGTGTTTTCGTACTCTTTGTTTATAGTGTTTATCCGATGTGTTATCGCTTTATATCTGTCATCATAAGTCCACCCCTGGCCTTCTTTCTGCAACAAGTCTGTGGTACACGTGTTGTACACAACCTTTAGTTGGGTCACCCTTATTTTAGGGGGGAAGCCGTCGGTGTTATGGAGTAGGTGGAAAGCAAAGCAGCCACTATCGACCATACACTCCCCCGAACAGCCTTGTTAGTAAACCACAACATAGGTCAGCCTTTAGGTTATGCTTATGTGCATCATACGGAGATCTAGCGGGACCCACATGGTCCTTTGTAGGAGACTCACCTCTAAAGCATCCCTATGTGCTAACTGTTGCATTTTTAAGGATAGCGTGGTCATTTGACGGACTGATTTTTGAAAAAAAAAATTGTTAGGAGTAAGGTGCGTAGGCAAAAACGAAAAAGAAAAAAATAGAAAAAGTGAGTCAAAAAGAATGAAAAAAAGAGGAATTTCATAGTTTATTTTAGAATTCTTTATGGCTTTTGTTCTTCACAAACCAAAAACTCAAAAAGATTTTTTTACGTTTTGCATTTGTCTTCTCATAACACCGTAAAAGCAAAAAAAAAAGTTTTGTTTGCCTTTTCTACTTATTTGTCGAAAAAAAAAAATATACCAAAAAGATTTTTTTATTTTCTTCCTTCATAATTGGTGGTGACGTCTTAGCTGAAAATTCAAAAGTTTTTTTTGTTTGTTTTTGGTAGTGTCTCCTAAGTTAGGGTCAATTTATTAGTTAATCGTTAATTGTCCAATCTGGATGAACTACGCATACCTGATTCCCTTCCCTTGGGTTGGGATACGTAGGCAACCCTCGGTGGGTCCGGTAATTCTTTGTGTTGGTCTTTGTCTTCTTATTAGACTAGGTCTCTCATCCCGTAATCTAGAGTTGTTTGACAAGTAGACTGATTTCGCTCAGTACTTCTGTTTGGCAAATTGGAGTCATGAATGTGGTCTGTCCCATCAACATGTGTTGGCGTAAAAAATCCCAAGGGTTGGGAATCTTCTACTCCTGTCGAATTTTTGAGGTAACGTCTTGTGTGTTATTACAGGATGGATTTGTCCACCAAGTCTAGAGTTCTGATGGTTGTCAAGGTGCCCAAAAAGTTAATCAAATGGTGGGAAACGTTTAACTATGTTGATCAGCAGAAACTGGTTAAAATATTAGGTGATCTTACGGAACTTCTGCATGTTACCCCTCGGCCAGATTTAATAGAGGCTTTGTTGACCTTTTGGGATCCGAGTAGTTTGGTATTCAGGTTTGGGGAATGTGAAATGGCTCCTACTTTGGCAGAAATATTCGGTTTATTGCATTTGCCCTACATCGAGAAGGATATGATCCGAGCACGAAATCATACTGGCTGAGATTTTTGCAGTCTTGTGGTTTAAAAAGTAAGGGTATCCGTTTGGGTTGTTTAAGTGATTTGTGGGTTTCCTTAGACTTTTTGTTCGCTAGATTCGGTCCCTCGGAAGGTTTCGATTGTTTTTGGGACGAATTTCATGTGACTAAGGAGAAGTGGGAGAGAAAACGTCTTGAAGTCTTCACCCTTGCTTTGTTAGGTACTTTAGTGTTTCCACTAGAAGAAAGACGTATTAATACCCATTTGCAATCTGTGGTGATGGACTTATTTCATAAGGATCAAAACGACAAGGGCATTATCAAAAGGGCAGGTTCACTCTCATACCATGATCTTAACAGAAATATATAAGGCTTTAACCGAAGTGAAGGGGGGAAGGAGATTTTTGAAGGCAGTAACCGGATATTGCAATTATGGATGATGGACCATTTGCATGCACCTTTTTTAGTTAGACCAGACGTGTTAGATCATTGTATTCCCAATCGAGTGAAAGCCATGGACTCCAGGTTGCATTTGGATAAATTCTCGTTACCCGTGGGAGTCGAGGCTTGGATTGAATTTCTTGAATCAAGAATCGGGGATAACATTTTGTTGACTTATCTGTGGCTTCGACTGAAGATAATCTTGTTGGGTTGTCAGACGCAGTTCCCTTTAGTTATGTTAGGGCTCAATTGCACTAGACCATACAGTGCTTCTAGGGTAATGCGCTAATTGGGTAGGCTGCAGGATGTGGCACCAGCAGTGGATCTTCTGAAGGATGTTGAGTACTTCAAGGACCAAGCCTTAGGTGAGAGCAAGTACGAGCAGTTTTGGAAGCATGCGACAAAGCTAGGTGTGTTCACACTCAAAGAAAGTTTGGATAATTCGGGGTACACTCAGGGATATGGGGTCTGGCTTCAATCTATCCCTCGGGGTATCAGTCAACCTTTACCAACGCAGATTAGAGGGAGAATACAGGAAGAATGCATAGTAGACGACCATCAGGATGAAAGTATAGGGTTCAAAGTGGAAACACTGAGAGTTCAGTTAGCAGATTTGTTCAAGACGGTAGAAAGGTGTTAGAATAATCTTTCCAAGTGCACTCCTCATGAAGCAGGAATACGGGCCCGAAGCTTCTTCCCCGGTATCATGGTGTCTTTATGGGATATGCTACAAAGTTTGAATGGGAAAAAGAGAACTTCAGAGGCAGGTCCATATCAGCCAGGGTCATCACGCAGAGCACCAGTCTGAAAGACCATTTCCTGTCTTATTACAGTTTGAGTCTTTTATGTGTCTGTCATCATAGGGTGGTGTCTACTTTAAGTTGAAGTCAAGTTGTTTTGGTATTAGGGTCTTTATTAGTAATTTCACCATGTCATCTTAGGGGTCCAGAATGTCGTTTCATATTTTTTGGTTTAGTTTTAAAGTGGTCCCAAACTTTTGTACGTCTTTGTTGTTTTCTTTCTTCAAAATGTTATAATGTTACGTCTTTCCTTGTTTGTTTATTTTCGTTTTCGTAAAAAAAAAATGCTGCCCAAACTACGCAAGATCTGATTCATGTACAACATGATACGTAGGCAACCTACTTATGGGTTCGATCTAATCATTTTTGTTTTGTTGTTTTTCATTATTTTTCATCTTTTAAAGAAAAAACAAAAGCCATAAATAATGATAAAATAAAGGTAGATAACGAGAGAAAATAAAAGAACAGAGATGGATACGAAAAAATAATAGTAATAATAAGTGTAGAAAAAAATAATAGACAAAAATCAGGATGATGTTAAAATGACCTCGTTACCCTCAAAAGCTAGTAGAAATGAACATGAATTTAGGACAATTTTACCAATGTGATTCCCATGCTTATTGTGTGCCCTAATCCTAACGGATGTCTTCTTTGATGAGCATGTTCTTTCAGATAATAGTAGTAGGTTTGCACCACTCTGGCTAGTCACCCATACTTCACTAGATCCAAAGCAAAGCTCGTCATGGCTAGCAGGGAGATTGAAAATTCGCTCATTGACCTGGATCAGGATCACATGGAAGAGAGTTCTGAACAGAATGATGAGGTAGTAAGGATCAGGAAAAAATTGATGGATTTACACCGGGCATGGGCCAGCGGAATGCCTCCTCCTCCGCTCCCTGAAGGTCTTAGGAATATCTCTAACTACCCACACCTCTTTCAGGCATAATTCTCTGTTCCTACTGAGTCACCTGAGCACGCGCCAGGATTTACTCCGAGACATTCTTATCCTGGTAGTTCTGGTGTGCCCTTGGAAGCTCCCCAATCAATACCAACTGCTCAACCAGCGCCACCGATCACACCGGTATTCATGGATCCGCCACCATATGAAACTCCCATATATGCTGCGCGTCTGCAATGAGGCTTCCTAGGTCTGCCTGTGAGACAGTACTGAAGGTTTCAGATAGTCAGTATTATGCCCTTGAGCCTACTTTGCAAATGAATAAACCATATGGGTACACTCAGCCGCCTGCATTTTTATTTGATACGGAGAAACCTGTCGCAGCAGAGGAACAGGATATTATAGCCCCGAAATTGAAAAGTTTAGAACAAGCTATGAGGAATTTACAAGGAATCGGAGATTATAGGAGTGTTTCCTATAAAGATCTTTGCATGTTCCCAGACATCAACCTTCCCCCCGGTTTTAAGATGCCTAAGTTTGAGAAGTATGCAGGACATGGTGATCCCGTTGCACACTTGAGACGTTATTGCAACCAGTTGAGGGCTGCAGAAGGAAAGGAAAAACTGCTCATGGCCTTCTTTGGCGAGAGTCTGTCTGATCTGGCCTCAAAATGGTTTATAGATTGAGACATCGATAAATGGAACAGCTGGGAAGATTTGGCTTCTTAATTTATTTAATATTTTTAGTAAAACATTGACCTGATTCCGGATGAAAAATCCTTGGTCAACCTGAAGAAAAAGAGCACTGAAGGTTTTAGGGAATACACGATAAGGTGGCGTGAACAGGCCGCCAGGGTAAAGCCTCCAATGAAAGAAAGTAAGTTGGTAGAAGTTTTCATTCAGGAGCAGGATGAGACCTATTTTCAACATTTACTTCCGGTAATGGGAAAGTCTTTTATGGAAGTCCTCAAAATGGGGGAGATGATAGAGGACGGAATTAAGACCGGTCGAATAGTGAGTTTTACCGCTTTAAATGCCACCACACAAGCGATTCAAGGTGGATCTGGTGCATTTAGAGGTAAAAAGAAGAAAGAGGACATGGCGACTGTTGTCACTGTAACCCATTCCTATCCCAAAAGACCACCTCACCCTTATCCCCAATCCCAAGCCCAAGTCTACGCCCAAGCTTCATATATTCCTCCCTACCATTACTACCCTCCATAAAATCCTTTCTATTCCATTCCACCACCCCGGTACCCAGTATATAGTGTGCAGCCATATGCCTAAACTCCTTCTTACCTGCAATGGCGTGCGCAAGCTCCATAAAATTGCCCGTTTGCTCCACCAAATTACCAAAACCCCTCCAGACCCAGTTTTCAGCCTAGGCCTGAGTATAAGAAGGAAAAGGCAGTCAAACACCAATTCACACCTCTTGGGGGAGTCATATGCTAGCTTGTTTGATAGGTTGAGAAAGTTGAAGGTTTTAAGCCCAATTCAAGGAAGGCTTTCAATTCCACCGCCGAGGAATCTCGATTATTCTTTAAGGTGTGCGTACTATTCTGATATTCCAGGCCATGATATTGAGAAATTCTGGCATTTAAAGAGAGCTATCCAAGATTTAATTGACACAAATCAGATGCTGGTCCAGGCCTCGAAGGGTCCAAACATTAACCAGAATCTGCTGCCAACCCATGCTGAAGCCAATATATTAGAATTGATATATGAGGGGAAAGAGTCTTCGAGGGGTTATAAGCCTATTGTCAAGATACAAACCATCGAGGAGAAATCGGTAAATGTAGCGGAGTCTTTGAAAGTAATGTCATTGAGCCAGAAAGGAATGAGAGAAGATAAAGCCCAAGAAAGAACAAAGAAGCCCCTGATCATAGTACAAGGCGCCATAAGATATGTTGATTTAAGTCAGGATAAACCTAAGTTGACAGTGGTGGGAGCTCTGAGTCAGCCCATCTTGACGGTGAAAGGAGCGCTGGCAGCTCCTATTGTCCTCAAACCAGTGACCCAACCTCTGATAGTTGATACGAAAAGATTTTCCTGGAATTATGTGAAGACTGTGATGACCTATCACGGGAAAGAAGTGGTGGAAGATGTAGATGAGTTAAGGGGTTTGACTAGGTCAGGAAGATGCTTCGTTCCTGAAAGCTTAAGAAAGTCCCAGCCAACGGTGAGTGGACCGTCATCTATCAAAAAGCCTATCACCGAAGAAGAAGTCGAAGAATTTTTGAAAAAGATGAAATTGCCAGAGTATTCCATATTAGACCAGTTGAAGAAAACCCCTGCTTAAATTTCCCTTTTATCTTTGTTGTTGCACTCTAAGGAGCATCGTGATATTTTACTGAAGGTATTAAATGAAGCATATGTTCCAAGGGAGATTACAATCAACCATCTTGAGAAAATGGTTGGAAAAATCTTTGAGGTCAATCGGATCAGCTTTTCTGACGATGAATTGCCTGTTGAAGGTACAGGGCATAACCGGGGCCTTTACATTACAGTAAAGTGTAAAGATTTGTACGTCACTCATGTCATGATTGATGGAGGTTCAGGTGCAAATATTTTCCCTATTTCTACTTTGCAAAAGTTGAATATTGGTGTTGACAGGATCAGGCCCAACAACGTATGTGTTAGGGCTTTCGATGGTGCAAAATCAAATTCCATTGGCAAAATAGAACTAATGTTGACCATAGGTCCTGTTGAGTTCGCCATAGAGTTTCAAGTATTGAATGTAGAATCCTTTTATAATCTGTTGTTGGGAAGGCCGTGGATCCACAAGGCCAAGGCGGTTACATCTACACCGCACCAAATGATTAAGTTCGAGCATGACTAGCAAGAAGTAGTTATTCATGGTGAAGGAGATTTGTCAGCCCACGAAGATTCTCCCTAGTCTCTTATTGAAGCAAATAACGTAGAGGAGACATTAGTCTATCAAATTTTTGATACAGTGCCAGTGAATCGTATCCTTGAATGGCAGGCTATACCGGGACCGCAATTGTCTTCTGCTTCTATCATGATGGTGAGTGAACTTTGGAAATACGGATTTGAGCCAGGAAAGGGTTTGGAAGCATGTCTGCACGGTATAGTTCATCCCATATGTTTGGTCTAGGATTTGATCCTACAGCTGAAGGTCTGAAGAAAGCCAAGGGAAAGAAAGAGGAAATATGGTCACTCCCTCGCCCAATGCCACTACTCAGTGAATCATTTGTTAAGAGAGGTGTCATGAACCATGTGGAATTTGAGGTTGAATTGGTTGATGACTTCCAAAACCTTTGTATTGAAGTTGATATGGTTGAAGCAGGATAAGGTAAAAGTATGGCAGACGTACAATTCATAGGTCCAGCTATCCGGCTTAATAATTGGGAAGTCACTCCTCTCCCCGTCAGGAGGGAGTTTTGGTAGTTTTTTTTTCTTTCTATTTATCCGAATTATTTCAGGGTTGTAATTTGGATTTTAGTTTTGCTTATGTTATGTTGGTATCTATGTCACGACCCGAGCCTAGGCCCTAGCCATGACGAGCATCCCAAACCATGAAGGCCCAGAACACCCATTCTCTGTCTGGTTATCATGCACAACATTCATAATCATAATAAAATGCGGAATTGAAACTGAGTATGGAAAACATGGTCAAGATCTGCAACATTTCTGAATAATTCTATCTGGCATCAGTCTGCGAAATCTCTACTAAGAACATAAACATTTGTCTGAAAAGAAACTGGGACAAGGCCCCCAGTAGACCAAAACATAATAAATAAGATAATGTCTGACATAATTAGGCCTTCCGAATAATAGAAGGCTCACCACTGTGAGATCAAGTCTGCAAGCCCGAGAATGTCTACTGAGTAGCTGGACCCCTAGACTGTGCCTCAAAACCTAGAAGGAGGGGGGGTCAGCACAAAAGTACTGGCATGCGAAGCACTCCAAAAATAGTATAATGAAACATATATATGTATATATAAGTGAATGCAATATTTCATCAAGACATCATGTATAAAACTGTTTCTGAAAAATACATGGGCACTTTCTGAAAATATGCAACCTGTCTGTTCATTTCAAATCATGATCTGTGTTTTACTTCTGAGTTAGGTGGTGTTCCCCTACAAGTCTGAATATTCCACGGGCTGTATGAAATCCACCATTGACTCGGCGGGGAAGCCTCCAACCCGAGTGTGCCGCAAGGGTTAGAGTCTCTGAGTCTGATACGCCACAGGACATTTAAGTCAGTGCATAATAATATACCCGGGTCGGTAAACCACGGTTTTAGGCAAAGAGTTGTCTGAACTCAAGCCCTCTTCGGGGGACCACCTAACATCTCTGTATGCCCATTTTTAACCTTTTCTGTACATGCAACATTCTGAATGTCTAAAATCATGAAAGTCTGATAAAAATCTGATTTTTGAACTAGTCTAAAAAGTCTGTTAGTCTAAGTCTGATATGGCATTTATCTGAGTTGGTATCGTCATACCAAGACCTGCAGGTTCTATTTCTGAGCCATAATGCATTAAGCATGATCTTTCATAAAAGTGTAGTTTCAGACCACCCAAACATGTAATTTGCATAAAAGATTTCATGTTCCGAAACTCAAGTCAAAACCATGCAAAAACTATCATCAAACATATGGTGGTCAGGTGCTTTTGGCAAAATTATGTAGTCTTTCATTATATGTATATTCAACATTTACAACCCTCTCTTTCATGTTCAAAATCGTATTCGAAACATAGCAAAGTCAAAGCATTTCATATCATGATTTTTCAAGACTTATTTCAAAACAATCTATATCATGTGAAACATGGGAAAATTACATCAAGAGAGGAATTTCATGTAAATTGTGCCCTCAATTCATATTTCAAGGCAAAACACATATATACATATACATATAACTTTTAAGTCACTTCGGGGGAAAGCCAAAAGGCTAAAACAATATCATATAAAGCTTCTAAAACATGAATATGTACTTGAATTCAAAAACCCCTTTCTTAAAACATGATTTATATGCCCATGAGAATTTAGGCAAACCCCGCGTACCTTGTTCTCCACGAATTTTGGGTGTTTATCAAAGCCTACGTCGAGAGGATTCCAAATCTGAAATTATCTTCCAAAACCAACGGTTGAATCTTGAGTTATTTGGGATTTTTGTTTGAAACCCAAAGGGCTGTTCTTGAGAGAGAAATAGAGAAAAGGGTTATATTTTGCTGAATTGGGAGCTAAATCTGGTGTTATAGACGAAATTTGGGTGAGGTGAAATGACTAAAATGCCCCTAAGAAAACAAGAAAAGTCAAAACTATCCCTCAGTTGACAAACTGACAGGCTGAAGTAAAACGGATATAACTCCTTACTTAGATGTTGGATTTGGATGAAACTAGTTGCATTGGAAATAGGACTCAAAGATCTTTCGTTTGATAGGTTGCAGCTCTCCCAGTTCATTATATTCAGAGAGTTATGATCGTTTGAAGTTGACCTTGAAAATCTAAAAAAAACAGAGTGTTTTAGACACCTGAAACCATAAGTATGCGCCGCCCTTTGCATCACATAGACTAGGATAGGCGCCGCCCTTTGCATCGCCTAAATTTACATAGGCGACGCCCTATGCATCGCCTATATTTGCATAGGCGCCGCCCTATGCATCGCCTATATGTGCGTATGCGACACATTCAACTTTAAAAGGCCATAACTTCTTCACCGGGTGTCCGTTTTAGGCGAATTTGGTATCGCTGGAAAGCTTATTCAATTATATACAATTTGGTATATAGTAGGCCACCCAGTTCATCATATACAATGAGTTATGGTCAATAGAAATTGACACAAACTACAACACCCACTAAAACTTAATCGATCGAAATGGTTTTAACTCGTCCTTGAGTTGAAGGACTTCTATGGTCTAAATTCGTGCTCAAATGGATTCACCTACTACAACATTGATTAACATGCCAAATTGGCATAGGATTTATGGCTTCTGGATTATCAACGCATCAGAGTCATGGTCTATATTGTAGCCCGAAATGCGGGGTGTTACATTATCTCCCCCTTGGGATCATTCGTCCCCGAATGATGGATAGGAACTTGTTGAAGCCTTAAAGGTATGAAATAACGCAGGCACGACATGTCTTCTAATAAAGAATACACTGATCTGAAGCATGACCATATGGATGGAACTACTGATATTCTGAATTCTTATATCGGACATGCATATCTAATGCATGGAATACACGACTGGAGCTACTCATAAGCTGAGTTCTCATAATAAACATGCAAACCTAATGTATGGATTTGTTATTGAGTTGATCTCATAAACGCAGAACTGAATACACAGATAAGCTGAACTTTTTCTATTGAACATGCATTTCTAATGCAGGCATATCTACTGTATACACAATAACAATTGATGCGAAGCTTATAATAAGAATCTATGCATGCAACCGAATGGGGTATGTCCCCCTTGGGATCCTATATCCCTCTATGAGTGTTCAATTCACTAAGATACTCGGAAAATGGAGGAAATGCACACGGCACCTACGATTTGATTCATAACTGAACCTCTGGAATTTGAATCTATCCCATGACGCATGAACTGAGCTTTACTCACAATTACTAATATACTCTATCTTGGAATAGTATCATGTCTGAGATTTCGGGTAGCATGAATAAATGAAAAGATGAGAAAACAAGTCATGCGAATCTGACTGCTAAACTGACTTACTGGCTATACAGACTGAATTATGCTGGACCCTCATACTTAACTGGAGTATCTCTTCAACGCTCTCTCTAAAGAAGTTCTAGCCACAAATCTTGGGTATGGATTGCACAAGACATCCCACTGAGGAAATCACAACATTGACACTGCTCTGCAGTCTGGAATATAGACATATAACTCCTAAATTAGGATAGAATTACCAGACCTTTGGCAATACAACTTCTTACTTTTAAGCTTAGTACACTTCTCGAATATCCCTTAACTATACTATTCCCTATAAATATCATATTCATTCAATTCGGCTTAAAATTCTTATATGAGCGTTGACAAATTTTTTTGTACTAATGTCTAAAATAGCTTAATCCTTACACCGCGATCAAGCCTAACTCTAAGTCACAAAAATACAACATGCTACACCATGCTATTATTCTAAACCATATGATGCCACCTTCTATGCCTCTTTTAAAGATCACATTCTAAGCATAACATGCCTTACCACTTTAATGACTACTCTGAACTCTTAATATGAAGTCGCTAATGCATATTGCAACCTTCCACTACAATCCCAAAACGTCATTCAAGCCTAATTTAAAACCACATATGAACTTCAACCCAAACACCCATGAAGAAACACTTCACATATTCTCTAAACCACTATTAATATAACTCCCACGCGCTACCCCAAGAACATACACATACAACTTTCCACTAAAACTCACATATATCAAAGATTGGCCCCAAACTTACTCAACACTTAAGGTTGTATCTAAAACAAGCATACTATGTTTTTTTTATCAACAGGAAAACATTTACTCCTTACACCATCCTCACATAAGAAGGAGTCACAAAAGGCTAAAACATAAGATTTTGAAACATAAAAGGGTATTATATGAAACTTAACACTTAACTGAGGCATAAGGAATAGCAAAATCAGCATTCGGGATTTATCAAAGCACTCTGAATTTAGAGTATTCATGGCTATAAGCTGAATCTCGCCAATCATTTGGCGTAAAACATGGTTTATGGAGACGGAGCATACTATAGGGCGTAAACATATATTTCATGAGCTGTATGACCTCAATTTGGAGTTTGTAACATATGGAATGTAATTCCAACTACTGAATGAACTGGAACCCTTCATTTTAGAATTGGAAGAGTACATGATTCGCTATCACAAGCATGATCATGAACTACAATTATCGAACTAACATGTAAGGCATGCGTATGTATTGGGATCACTGAAGAAAAAAAATACTGAGATAGGAATGGATTGAGTCTCACTCTCACTTTCTGACGTTCTCTGTCGTCATGACATCACTACTAGAATCTGAGAACCTGACTTGGTTATTCATTCTATCATCTCCCCCTTAGCTTCAAACCATCATCTTAAGTTGTGGGAGATACCGTATTAGACTTTAAACTTAACTGCACTCTGGGGTATGAAAAACGACAATACACGTAATCAATATAAATTGACCCTAATGACTATATCTGGAAGTGGAAAAACCCACTACAAATACCGCCTTCTGAGACAAACTCTATCATTCTGTAACCCCAATAGTCATCATCTACTACTCGAACACTTACTAACTTCGACTCTTCATGAGCATCCCCAAAGTTGAAGCGTACACCCTCTAGTACCTCTACTCTTATTTCTATTTGCACAACTTTCAAGGACTCGAGCTTAGATTATAACACCTAACACGGGTATCACCAAGTCTTCAATGAGCCACTCTATTTCTATCATAGCTTACCAACATAGTAACTTCAAACTTATTTTCCTCTACCATGAGAATCAAGCTCATATCAAAAGGCTCAACGCTATCAATCAAAGGTCCTTACTTGGCTATTTAGAACACCATATACCATCTAACTAGTCTTTCTCCACTTAACAATTCAATGGTATCACTATCCATGCACAACAAGTAATAGCCTTAGAAAAAAAAATGCCGCAACCTCATGTCACCTTAGGCATACTTCTACATCATACATTCAATATCATACACCACTACGAATCAAATAAACTTACTCTATTGCATGCACCGTTTAAGTCTATTAGATCACTTCTATACAACTAGTATCATTAGTCAAGAAACCTTCACTTTCACCTTCATGGCCATCAATTGTTTCAAACTTAATGTCTAGTGCCAAACATGATTTACAACTCAACCTTACACAAAATTTTCACTTGGAAACTATGAATAAACATCACAAAACACTAGTGCAGTAGGACTTTATGACCACAATAATCGATCATGACCTAACGGTTTTCCTTATCATAACCCATTAGCACATACTATTTCAGCACATCAAGCCTACTAATTTAATCCCACAAAACATGCATCATCAAACTCGTGCCACTATTTACTACCACACCATTTAAATTCAAGCCTATAGTTTAGTATCAATCATTTACCACCAATGAAGAATGCCACATAACATAAATATACTAATCCATCAAATTGGGATATTCTACCCAAATATCTTAAAAATCTACTACATACCTTCTCACAAGTAGCACTAGTTTACAACTACCAATGAAAAAGAAGGTCAAGGGGTAAAGTCACATAATAGACATGATCGGCATTAATCTTATACTATAACCCCATACAATCTTATCTACTTATATGGCCTCTCACATCACGCTTACTTACTCAAGCATACATTTAGACTACCTTCAAATTCCACAAACAACCATGAGTCTATACTTACAACTTACTGGCTAATATAGCCATTTTCACACTTCAAGCAACCTATAAATCACTCTAACTAACAGCTCCTTCTCTACCATCTACTAAACAACACACAAGGACGAATCACCTCTTTACCAACTCAATCTCATGCAAACAAATTCAGCTATACATCTATTAAACCAACACAAGAAAAACAAGTTGGACAACAAGTTGCTAGTGAATCGAAATAGGCCTCACACGGCTTCACTAGACTTTGATTTTGTATTTTGAACAAGAAAATGAAATGAATGACAAGTTAACTATGCTAGTGAATCGAAAGATCCCCACACGGATTCACTAGACTTTATATTTTTTTTTTAAACAACACCTTGATGACAAGATTACATGAGATAGAAATTTAATACGCAATATCCAATGAACTATGAATACACATCTTACTCTGTATAAATAAAATCGGAGTCAAACACTTCCTCCACGGACTACCATACCATCCACACATGCTACTAGTTACCACATTAGTCTATCACCATAAGGGGGTAAATAATTCTCGAACATCGGTTATTCAACTAAAACATTCATTTACACAAAAGTCACCCTCACTCTGACTTCTAACTTTATGACTTCACATAACCAACTTCTTGGTCTAATTTCACTACCAATAGGTCATGACAACAACACTTTAACGCATTCTACTATTCGGGTGGAAATACAGTTCTAACATTCTACTACACATCATCCTCCCTTTCGCAAGACATTTGTAACATAAATTTGAAATGGACTAAATGTAATTAATACCTGAATCTGAAAAGCACGATTCCATCAAGATCAATGTCTACATCGGAATCAATACACATTGAAGCACTAACGGACTCTTCTCAAGTCCTTGCACAAATTTTAACTCTTATATGGTTCAATCAGAAAGGACCATACCATTTAGATTTTAAACTTGTACACTTGAATCACCTCAATAATGAGACATATCTGAGGATATTAGAGTAAGGAAAGAATGTGGGATGACTTTTTACTTTCGTATGGGTGACATCATAGCACGAATAAGAGTATGAAAGAGGAACATTCTGACTCTATTGTACGTACTAGAACATGTAGAAAGAGAGACATTCCTAAACGCCTAGTAGCCTCCTGCTTATAAGTATGGCGCGCTACACACCCATACACAAAACTCTACTCGACGCGATTTCGCAGACACCCTGGGACCATGAACCGTGCTCTGATACCAAGTTTTTCACGACCCGAGCCTAGGCCCTAGCCGTGACGAGCATCTCGAACCATGAAGGCCTGGAACACCCATTCTCTGTCTGGTTATCATGCACAACATTCATAATCATAATAAAATGCCGAATTGAAACTGAGTACGGAAAACATGGTCAAGATCTGCAACATTTTTGAACAATGCTATCTGACATCAGTCTGCGAAATCTCTACTAAGAACATAAACATTTGTCTGAAAAGAAATTGGGACAAGGCCCCCAGTAGACCAAAACATAATAAATAAGATAATGTCTGACATAATTAGGCCTTCCGAATAATAGAAGGCTCACCACTGTGAGATCAAGTCTGCAAGCCCGAGAATGTCTACTGAGTAGCTGGACCCCTAGACTGTGCCTCAAAACCTGGAAGGAGGGGGGGTCAGCACAAAAGTACTGGCACGCGAAGCACTCCAAAAATAGTATAATGAAACATACATATGTATATATAAGTGAATGCAATTTTTCATCAAGACATCATGTATAAAACTGTTTCTGAAAAATACATGGGCACTTTCTGAAAATATGCAACCTGTTTGTTCATTTCAAATCATGATCTGTGTTTTACTTCTAAGTTAGGTGGTGTTCCCCTATAAGTATGAATATTCCACGGGCTGTATGGAATCCACCATTGACTCGGCGGGGAAGCCTCCAACCCGAGTGTGCCGCAAGGGTTGGAGTTTCTGAGTCTGATACGCCACAGGACATTTAAGTCAGTGCATAATAATATACCCGGGCCGGTAAACCACGGTTTTAGGCAAAGAGTTGTCTGAACTCAAGCCCTCTTCGGGGGACCACCTAACATCTCTGTATGCCCATTTTTAACCTTTTCTGTACATGCAACATTCTGAATGTCTAAAATCATGAAAGTCTGATAAAAATCTGATTTTTGAACTAGTCTAAAAAGTCTGTTAGCCTAAGTCTGATATGGCATTTATCTGAGTTGGTATCGTCATACCAAGACCTGCAGGTTCTATTTCTGAGCCATAATGCATTAAGCATGATCTTTCATAAAAGTGTAGTTTCAGACCACCCAAACATGTAATTTGCATAAAAGATTTCATGTTCCGAAACTCAAGTCAAATCCATGCAAAAACTTTCATCAAACATATGGTGGTCATGTTCTTTTGGTAAAATTATGCAGTCTTTCATTATATGTATATTCAACATTTACAACCCTCTCTTTCGTGTTCAAAATCATATTCGAAACATAGCAAAGTCAAAGCATTTCATATCATGATTTTTCAAGACTTATTTCAAAACAATCTATATCATGTGAAACATGGGAAAATTACATCAAGAGAGGAATTTCATGTAAATTGTGCTCTCAATTCATATTTCAAGGCAAAACACATATATACATATACATATAATTTTTAAGTCACTTCGGGGGGAAGCCAAAAGGCTAAAACAATATCATATAAAGCTTCTAAAACATGAATATGTACTTGAATTCAAAAACTCTTTCTTAAAACATGATTTCTATGCCCATGAGAATTTAAGAAAACCCCGCGTACCTTGTTCTCCACGAATTTTGGGTGTTTATCAAAGCCTACGTCGAGAGGATTCCAAATCTGAAATTATCTTCCAAAACCAATGGTTGAATCTTGAGTTATTTGGGATTTTTGTTTGAAACCCTAAGGGGTGTTCTTGAGAGAGAAATAGAGAAAAGGGTTCTATTTTACTGAATTGGGAGCTAAATCTGGTGTTATAGACGAAATTTGGGTGAGGTGAAATGACTAAAATGCCCCTAAGAAAACAAGAAAAGTCGAAACTATCCCTCAGTTGATAAACTGACAGGCTGAAGTAAAACGGATATAACTCCTTACTCAGATGTTGGATTTGGATGAAACTAGTTGCATTGGAAATAGGACTCAAAGATCTTTCGTTTGATAGGTTGCAGCTCTCCCAGTTCATTATATTCAGAGAGTTATGATTGTTTGAAGTTGACCTTGAAAATCTAAAAAAAAATAGAGTGTTTTCGACACCTAAAACCATAAGTATGCGCCGCCATTTGCATCGCCTAAATTTACATAGGCGCCGCCCTATGCATCGCCTATATGTGCGTATGCGACACATTCAACTTTGAAAGGCCATAACTTCTTCACCGGGTGTCCGTTTTAGGCGAATTTGGTATCGTTGGAAATCATATTCAATTATCTACAATTTGGTATATAGTAGGCCACCCAGTTCATCATATACAATGAGTTATGGTCAATAGAATTTGACAGAAACTACAACGCCCACTAAAACTTAATCGATCGAAATGGTTTTAACTCGTCCTTGAGTTGAAGGACTTCTATGGTCTAAATTCGTGCTCAAATGGATTCACCTACTACAACATTGATTAACATGAAAAATTGGTATAGGATTTATGGCTTCTGGATTATCAACGCATCAGAGTCATGGTCTATATTGTAGCCCAAAATGCGGGGTGTTACAATCTATGTTTAAACCCTTCTATCTTTTATTTAATGAAATGCAATGTCCCTTTTGTTTCGTATCTAATATATTTCATTTTTCTTTCTTACACAGTTCTCTTTATGCTGATCTAATGACATGACATGCATGCGGAATTTTCAGCCTGATCTTAAAATTCAAACTAATCAAGATGTAATGAAGCAGGATGGGGAATATGATGAAGAAAAAGCACTAGAAGAAATAAGCAAAGAGTTGAAACAGTTTGAAGACAAACCGAATCCTAAATTGAATGAGACTGAGCCAATAAATCTAGGGGATCAAGAAGATGTTAGGGAAACTAAAATCAGTGCACATGCTTTTCCATGTCTAAAAGATGAAATGATTCAAGCATTAATGGATTATAAGGATGTTTTTGCATGGCCTTATGATGATATGTCTGGTTTAAGCACTGAATTAGTAGCTCACAAATTGCCAACTGATCCCGTGTTTCCTCCTATCAAACAGAAGTTGAGGAAGTTTAAAACGGATGTAAGTATTAAAATTAAAGAGGAAATCATGAAACAACTTGAAGCCAAAGTAATTCGAGTGGCTCGTTAGCCCATGTGGTTATCCAATGTTGTTCCCGTACGAAAGAAAGATGGCAAAATTCAAGTGTGTGTTGATTATCGTGATTTGAACAGAGCAAGTCCAAAAGATGATTTTCCACTGCCCAACATCCACATTTTGTTAGACAACTATGCTAAACACGAGGTTGCCTCTTTTGTGGATTGTTATGCCGGATATCACCAGATCATTATGGATGATGAATACACGAAGAAGACATCTTTTATCACACCATAGGGAACTTATTGTTATCGAGTGATGCCATTCGGTTTGGAGAATGCTGGAGCAACGTACATGAGATCCATAACCACTATGTTTCATGATATGATGCATAAGGAGATTGAGGTCTACATGGATGATGTGATTATTAAGTCAAAAAGTTAAGCCGACCATGTTAAAGATTTAAGAAAGTTCTTTGAAAAGCTTCGCAGATATAATGTCAAACTCAACCCGGCAAAATATGTATTTGGAGTTCCATCTGGAAAACTGTTGGAATTTGTAATCAGCCGTTGGGGAATTGAATTAGATCCCTTGAAAATTAAAGCCATGCAGGATTTTCCCCCGCCCAATAATAGAACAGAGGTGATGAGTTTGCTTGGTAGACTAAACTACATTAGTAGGTTTATTTCTCAACTCACAACCACTCGTGAGCCCATATTCAAGTTGCTGAAAAAGAGTGCTGCGGTAAAATGGACTGAAGAATGTCAGGAAGCGTTCGATCGAATCAAAAGATATTTGTCAAATCCGCCTGTGCTGGTACCCCCCCGGAGCTTGGTAGGCCTTTGATTTTATATTTCTCAGTCATGGACAATTCTTTCGATTGTGTCCTGGGTCAACATGATATCACAGGCAAAAAGGAGAAGGCTATTTATTATCTTAGAAAGAAGTTCACCACATACGAGGCCAGGTATACTCTTCTTGAAAGGACGTGTTGTGCCTTAACTTGGGTAGCACAATAGTTTAAGCATTATCTCTTATTGGCAAAGTGGAAAATATTGCTTACCGAGTTCGACATTGTATATGTGACTCGAACCGCCATGAAAACCCAAGCCTTGGCAAATCATCTTGTTGAGAATCCTATTGATGAAGAGTACGAGCCATTAAAGACATATTTTCCTGACGAAGAAGTATCGTGTGTTGATGAAGTCATTATAGATGTTGATCCAGGTTGGAGGTTATTTTTTGATGGAGTTGTCAATATGAAAGGAGTTGGAATAGGTGTGGTTCTTATCTCTGAATTGGGACAATATTTTCGGTGACAGCACAACTTCGATTCTACTGTACTAACAATATAGTAGAGTATGAAGCTTGCATTCTTGGTTGGAGGTTAGCTGTTGATATTGGAGTCCAAGAGTTATTGGTGTTGGGAGATTCGGATTTTCTCGTCCATCAAATTCAAGGCGATTGGGAGACGCGAGATTTGAAGCTCATCCGGTATCGACAATGCTTGCAAGAGCTATGTCAACGGTTTGTATTAGTAAAATTTAGGCATATTCCAAGGATTCGCAATGAAATTGCTGATACTTTAGCCACTCTGTCTTCAATGCTCCAACATCCTAATAAAGCCTACATCGATCCAGTGTATATGCAGAGTCATAATCAGTATACTTACTATAGTGCGGTTAAAGAAGAGCTCAACGAAGAACCCTAGTTCTTGGATATCAAGCGGTACATTCAGTCAGGAGAATACCTAGCATATGCCACCAATGATCAAAAGAGGACTATTAGGCGTTTGGCTGGTGGATTTTTCTTAAGTGGGGGAATCTTATATAAGAGAACCACAGATCTGGGACTTTTAAGGTGTGTAAATGCAAGAGAAGCCTCGACAATCATGGTTGAAATATACTCTGGAGTATGCGGATCACATATGAACGTTCATGTTTTGTCAAAGAAGATTCTTCGAGCAGGTTATTACTGGCTTACTATGGAAAGGTATTCTATTCAATTTGTTCGAAAGTGTCATCAATGTCAGGTACATGGTGATCTGATATGATCTCCTCCTGTTGAGTTGCATGCAATGGCCACTCCATGGCCGTTCGTGGCTTGGGGAATGGATGTGATAGGACCGATTGAGCCAAAGTCATCAAATGGGCATAGATTCATTTTGGTATCCATTGACTACTTCACAAAGTGGGTAGAGGCAGTAACTTTCAAGTCAGTGACAAAGAAGGCTGTGGTAGATTTTGTTCATGGCAATATCATTTGTAGATTTGGAATTCCTAAGATGATCATTACAGACAATGCTGCCAATCTCAATTGTCATTTGATGCAAGAAGTATGTCTACAGTTTAATATTACACATCAAAATTCTACTCCATATCTCCCAAAGGCCAATGGTGCTGTAGAATCCGCCAATAAGAATATAAAAAAGATACTGCGAAAGATGGTACAAGGATCTGGACAGTGGCATGAAAAGTTGTCGTTTGCATTGCTAGGTTATCGCACCACTGTTCGCACTTCAACAGAGGCAACTCCATATTTATTGGTGTATGGGACATAAGCGGTCATCCCTACAGAAGTGGAAATTCCCTCTCTTCGAGTCATTGTAGAAATCGAGATTGATGATGACGAATGGGTAAAAACCTGACTAGAATATTTGAGCTTGATTGAGGAAAAAAGGCAAACGTCTATGTGTCATAGCCAGTTGTATCAGAGGAGGATGGCTCGAGCGTATAACAAAAAGGTCCGTCCCAGGAATTTTGAAGTTGGTCAGTTGGTATTGAGACGTATCTTTCCTCACCAGGTTGAAGCAAAAGGCAAGTTATCCCCTAACTGGCAAGGTCCCTTCGTTATGAAGAAAGTGTTGCCCAATGGAGCCTTATATTTGATAGTTATTGAAGGCAAAATGGCAGAAATGGCTATCAATGCCGATGCGGTCAAAAGATACTATGTATGATATTTGATCCTTTGTTGATATTATTGCATGTTTAGTACTTGCATTCATAAAGATTCAGATGATGAAGGCATTTTATTCTTCTATCCAAACATTGGGTCATCCCTTGTTTACCCGTTTGATCTTTGTTTTATTTTTTTTTCATATCCCTCTTTTGGAATCAAAATAGAGTCAAAGATAAACGTCAAGAAAATAAGAATAAAAGAAAGAGTTCGAAAATTAAAAAAAATCAAAATCAAATCAAAACAAAGAACAAGCTGATGGAACTACGTGCGACCTGATTCTCCTCTCTCGGGAATGAGATATATAGGCTGCCCTATTTCGGGCTCGGTCCAACCAAATAAAGATCTAAGATTCACCCAGTCAACAAAACTAGGGCATGAGTTAATGTGTTATTTGAGTCGATTCCAAAAGTTGTAAGTCTCACCCCCACTTCAAGTATCATTTAAGCCCCTTACCATCTTTCCTAACCTTAACCAAAAGCCAAGTTACAACCAAAGAAAGTCCTTCAGATCAATTTTCAATAATGTTAAGGCTAATCATGCAATGGATATGATGATCCATTGTGAAGTACCACTTGTCTCCCTCAGCATAAGAAATCAGGAAAGAAATACAAAAATGAGAGAGTCTTATTGGTGAAAACCCCCGTGGGCATCATAAGGCGATGGTGAGTTGAGAGAAATGAAAATGAGAGAGTATTATTGGTGAAAACCTTTGCAGGCACCATAAGGCGATGGTGAGTGGAGAGAAATAAAAATGAGAGAGTCTTATTGGTGCAAACCCTCACGGGCACCGTAAGGCGATGGAGAGTTCAAGAGAAAAGTGAAAAGTGAGAAGAAAGAGATTTGTTGGCGAAAGTCTTTTAAGATGTCGTCGGTCGAATGTGATGTATGAGTCCAATGGATTTAAAGAAGTGGCTCAACAGCAAGAGGCATGTACTCAACAGCAAATGGGGAGTCTGGCTAGGAAAATCAGGCAGCTCATTCCAAAATGCATATCATGCTCATGGGAGTTGGTTGTCATATTCAGATAAGTTTTCTTTTTGAATATGGGACATTGCCCTTTTCTTTCATTTACATATTCATGCTTTTTGTCTTTTTATGTCATTTATCAAAAATAAAAGTCACCATTATTTTCTTTATATTTTAAGTCAAGTCTGTGTCAAAACAAGCGAGAAAAGATTTCAAAATTTACTACCAGTCTTTTCAATTATATGAGGAAAAGCCAAGGAACAGCACAAGAAAGAAATATGATCGTAATTCAACATGAAGAAAAGGAAGTCTATCAACCGACGGACTATCAGATCCGTAGAAGCATTCATATTTGAGAAACGGGTGCATCTCAGAGGCATGGTAAAATGGAAACCCATTGTTTGAGTCAGAATTCATTTCCCTCAATCTGGATCAGGGTCAATGATGCGGCAAGGCAGGACAAGTGTTAGCGATTTAGAACAAGGATGAAAGGAATGAGTGCTGGGCAGATACCTGAGAAGCCAAGATCTGCAAACCACCATTAAGTTTTTAACTAACAAATTTTCTTTGTTGAAATAGGGGAAAGTTCGCTTCACTTAATTCAGCTACCATTTTAAATGCACATCCGTGGATTTTACTTTCTGTTCAGGACCCTCCTGAAAAATGGGATTTTACTTTCTGCTCAGGACCCTCCTGAAAAATGGGATTTTACTTTCTGTTCAGGACCCTCCTGAAAAATGGGATTTTACTTTGTGTTCAGGGATTTTGCTTTATGTTCAGGACCCTCCTGAAAAATAGGATTTTACTTTATGTTCAAGACCCTCCTGAAAAATGAGATTTTACTTTCTGTTCAGGACCCTCATGAAAAATGGGATTTTACATTCTGTTCAGAGATTTTACTTTATGTTCAAAACCCTCTTGAAAAATGGGATTTTACTTTCTGTTCAAGGATTTTACTTTATGTTCAGGACCCTCCTGAAAATGGGATTTTACATTCTGTTTAGGACCCTCATGAAAAATGGGATTTTACTTTCTATTCAGGGATTTTACTTTATGTTCAAAACCCTCCTGAAAAATGGGATTTTACTTTCTGTTCAAGGATTTTACTTTATGTTCAGGACCCTCCTGGAAAATGGGATTTTACTTTATTTTCAGGACCCTTTTGAAAAATGGGATATTACTTTCTGTTCAGGACCCTCATGAAAAATGAGATTTTACTTTCTGTTCAGGGATTTTACTTTATGTCCAGGACCCTCCTGGAAAATGGAATTTTACTTTCTGTTCAGGACCCTCCTAAAAAATGGGATTTTACTTTATGTTCAGGACACTCCTGAAAAATGGGACTTTACTTTCTGTTCAGGACCCTCCTGAAAAATGGGACAACGCTTTCAAAAATGAAATACTACTTTATTATAATTTTGTTTGAGATAATTTTCGTTCTAGTTTTAATTTTGGGTTTCAGGAGCATGCCCGAAGAATAGGGTGATGAAATAGCAAGTCAGGAGCCCGCCCGAAGAACAGGGTGATGAAATAATAAGTCAGGATCCCGCCTGGAGAATAAGGTGAAAAAACAAAAAGTCAAGCAACAAGTTGAAATAAATTGCAAGTGATGAAAGTCGAGTCATGAACCAACAAAAGTTGTATAGATAGGATTTTTGTAATTTCATTTATATTTTAACTTGTAATTTTCATTTTGGATGTAATAACAGAGCCGCGGACCGGAACCTCGATGGAACCTCACTCGACTCTCCAACTCGGTATAGTCCACCTCTTTCCAGTCCTTTGAAATACTCGTGACTTGGTTCCCTCATAAATTGGGTAGGTAGGTTGTCCTAATTCAAGACCCGGTAGTCCTTCTTTCTTCTGTTTCTTACTTTGAATAATGGTCGGGACAAAATTCTGTCTCGTTGTCTACTTCTTTGTCTGAAAACACTGTGTGTTTACATTCAAAGGAAGCATGATGTAGGAATGTAATTTTGTCCCCCTCAAAAGTTTGATTTTATTCATTTTTACCTTATCATATCATGTACCCTCACCCGCGTGATTACATCCCACAAAAATACAAATAAAGTAACTCTCAACAAAATTCCTAATAAACTTTTATTCTTTTAACATCTTAACAACCCTCTCTAATAAGAAAATGACAAATCACCCTCTACCTACCTACCATATCCTCACCTCCACGTGGATCCCTCATTTTCTTGGGCAAAAAGAAATAAACATTGGGAAACTTCTAAGAAAGAAGGGAGAAAAAAGGGACTATTCTTCTATTTTTGGAAAAGAATATATACCCACATACACACAAAAACAAGGAGGATTTTTTTTTGGCATCATCAGTAACAAAAAAAAGGACCGAAACCTCTTCTTCTCTCTCTAGACTCTTACTCTCTCTCTCAACAGACCTAATCGGCGCTTTAGCCACAATGACAACGGCACCGGTGCCGGCGTCGCCTTCTCTCTCTTGGTCCATGATCTCTCTCCCTTCTGCCTCTATCCTCTCCGGCCGTCGATGGACGGAGCACCACGATAGCCAACTCAGCGACCAACGTCGTCACTGTCTTCACCGGACTTCCTCTCCCACCGCCGATAAAACGACCACCGACCGACGACCCATCGTTCTCAGCCAACAGTAGCAGGCCAGTGCTACCACCGGCGAAACAGTATCGTCGTAGACAGCTTTAGCTCCAGTCACCACCGGAGAACAGGCACCGACGCCGTTCTCTCCATCACTGGAGCTCACCGGAGCTTGATCTGCGTTGGGTTTTGGTTTTCTGTTGTTTGTTGGGGGTTTTGGTTTCGTCTGTTTCCTGGTTCATCGTCGATATTAGATTTAAAGTTGTCGTTATCAAATTGCGTCGTCGTTATTGTTTGGGTTTCGTATAACAAAGTTTGTCTCACTGGTTTTGAAGTTTTCCTATTAGTTTTTCCCTATGAGTTGGATTCATTGCGATCGAGGTTCTCCGGTCGAGTATTTTGGTCTTCGGATTTCTTTATTATCGTCAAGGATCAATTTCATCGAGGTCCATTTCTTTTAACCGAATCTTTAATTTATCTTGATTTTTTTTTTGTGATGTTGTGGATATGAATGATTTATTTGTTGTTTGTTTGGTTTGAATCTTCATTGTTAGTGTTTGTTTGATGATTGTGACGTGGTGATATGTTTCGATATCATGTTGGAGAAATCGCGATTACCGTGGTTGATTTGATTGAGACTTATTTAATTATGTTGGTTGAAATAAATTTGGGGACGGAAATCAAAAATTGATAAAAGTGAATATTGCGATATTTTTGATACGTTGTTGATATTGAATATGATATGTCATCGATGGGTAGGTAAATAGTAAGCGGGTAGGTAAGTTTAGAATTGGCGTAGTGTTGGAATGTTGGAAATATTTGTTGAATGTTTTGTTTGTCGTATTCGAAAAGTGTATTTATTTAACCGGGGAATGCCCCAAGGTAATTTGTATTTACTCATCGGGGAATACCCCGAAGAATTTTGTACGCAAAGGATGCTCGTGATCAAGGCCCGAGGCATCGGATAAAGCATAGTTTAGGACTAGTGTAGGTTATTTCAGTATTTTTATTTCGGGTTGTATAATTGGACTGGACTTTATAATTTGAATTATTTTGTTTTGTTTGCTTGAGTGATTATTTTTGGGTGCTTTGTGTAGTTTATGCATTGGTAACGTCAATTTTGCCGATACACTCTGCCAAGCGACCGTGGTTGAACCACGGGATCGAGGGGTGGCTAACACCTTCCCCTCGGTCAACAGAATTCCTTAGCCAGAATCTCTGTTCGCAAACCAGTTTAATAGTCAAATGGTTTTCGAAAAGGATTTTCCAAAGGTGACTTGGCACACCGGATTATGCCAAGTGGTGACTCTGAATAAAAAATGCAAATAATCCTTTTCCGAAACAAATTTTCATTTCTTGTCACTTAAATAATAAAGCCCTTTCGAACTTTAAAATATACATTTTTGGACTATGTAAAAATAAGGGGGGGGGGGGGGGGGGGGGGGGGTTGTGACACATCCATTGCCAACTACCACATAAAAGTAATAATGTGTTCGTCCTTAATCAGAGGTTTCATTTTCGAGTCTGGGACATTTGACATGGAATCTACTTTAATAAAAAGTGTTTTATCTTCGTACCACAAACTTGAATTAATAGCATCTTTGGAGCAAGTAAAGGTGAAGCCATGCATTTTCTACCAAGCAACTTGTTATTCTGTTCTTAAACCACCCAAAGATCATTTGTAAAAAAAGTAAAGAGAGAGTGAATTATGGTCAATTGGAAGAAGATATGGGATGCATGGGACATTCGTGTTGTGATTCTCTTCAGCCTTACTCTCCAAATAATCCCCATCTTTTTCGCTCCCCTCAGAAAGCGTGTTTCAACTTACTACCTGACACTGCTCCTCTGGTGCAGCTACTTGCTCGTAGAATGGGCCGCCAATTTTGCAGTCGGACACATCTCCGACAGCAACAAAGGGAATGGCAATAAGCCTGCTGGCGAGAACAAAGTTGAAGATGTTCTTGTATTTTGGGCAGCTTTTCTGTTAGTACATCTGGGGGGCCCAAACTATGCAAAGCTGATGGATGAATGCTCTTCGAAGATAGCAGCCAACCTACCGACAAACATAGAGATGATCCACGAGTACCATGGCGATTTGGATGCGGAAAAGTCCGTTAAAAGAAAAACGCTATCGGATGTTGAGATAGTGGAAGAAGCTCACTACATCTTTGAGAAATTCAAAGGACTAATTGTTGATCTGACATTTGACTTCCGCCAATGCAATGAAAGCCGAAATTTCTTCCTCAGCTTAGAAGCTATTGATGCTTTTCGAGTTATTGAGGTTGAACTCAATTTCATTTATGATGTTCTTTTTACCAAAATGATTGTGGCGAACTCTTATTGGGGTTATGTATTTCGATTGATCTGTTTTCTTCTTGTAGTTGCTGCCGCAATCCTCTTCTACCGTTGGGATAAAAGGGGACTTACAAGGTGGGAGATCGGAGTCAGTTACATCCTTCTCCTTGGTGCTCTTATCTTGGATTTCAGTTCCTTTTTGATGCTCCTTTTCTCTGACTGGACGGCAGTTGCACTGAAGAAGAAGGGGTATGTGTTACCGTGTTTGCCTATGCCTTTTAGATGGTTGAGCCGTAGGTGGGCTGAATCCGTTTCACAATTCAACTTGATTAACTATCGATGGCTTTGTTTTATTGATGTGCTGAATAGGATCGTGTACCTGAAATCCCAGAAATTCACTGCTGAATTGAGGGAATTCATCTATGAAGAAATAAAGAATAAATCTTCACTCGTGGAGGATTTAGATACAGCAAAGGAAATATGGTTAGCGAAAGGAGATTGGACTCTTCGCGCCAATAGCTCTAGTCATCTGCTGCCTTATATTACTAAGTCTAATTTCGACGAGATCCTTCTGGTATGGCACATTGCTACTGAACTCTGTTACAGTAATGACTGTATTGTTATAGATGGTGATAAAGCAAAGAGTTCCCCGGAAAAATCACCTGCCAATTACCGTGAGATATCAAAGATTTCAGATTACATGCTCTATCTCCTTGTGATGCAACCTGCAATGATGTCGGCTGTGGCAGGAATCGGACAGATTAGGTACAGAGACACTTGTGCTGAAGCTGAAAAGTTCTTCCGCAGCAGAAACATAATCTCAAGTACTAATAAGGATCAAGGAGAGCAATGCTGCAACAATTTCTTTACTTGTAGCTGCCTAAAGGGAACAACAAATGAAGAGGCTGGCCGAGTCCAAAACCGTAGAGAGAAGAAACATGAAAGAGCTTGTAAAGCGATCCTTGGAGTGAATGAGGCGGTCAAGCCAGTGCAAGTGAAGGGAGATAGAAGTAAATCGGCCTTGTTTGATGGACGTCGTCTAGCCAAAGAGCTGGACGAGCTGCTTGGTCATGGTATCGATAAATGGGAGCTAATAAGCAAAGTATGGGTTGAAATGCTGTCCCATGCTGCTATTAACTGCAAAGCCAATAACCGTTGCAAACAGCTTAGCAAAGGAGGACAGCTTGTCACTCTTGTCTGGTTGTTGATGACTCATTTTGGTTTGGGGAACAATTTCCAAATTGGTGAAGGTCATGCTAGGGCAAAATTCATTGTGGGCAAGTAGCTTTTTTTCTTTTTCCACCCTATATTATTGTATTTCATTATGAGGATTTCAATTAAACATCATGCTGTTTATTATCACTTTGGTCTGGTTGTTGATGACTCATTTTGGTTTGGGCAACAATTTCCAAATTAGTGAAGGTCGTGCTAGGGCAAAACTGATTGTGGGCAAGTTGTTTTTTTCACTTTTTGCCACACTATATTATTGTATTTCATTATGAGGATTTCAATTAAAGATCATGATGTTTATTGTGATACAGCAGATCCCAATGACTAAAATATAGATCGTTCTTCACGATTTACATGTCTGTTTTTTCAACCTATTCCTATTACATGAACTCAGTCTTAAGTCCTTGAGCTAAGAAACTCAGTCTTACACATTGATTTGTCGCCTACGAGGCTTTCTTTGCCTTTTCCTCCATTGCAACGCGGTGATTACACATGATAGATTAATAGGTTTATCACGTTTTTGGAATAAGTTACAACTCTATTTGGTTAACTTATATTTAGAAATATCAGTGTAAATATTGACAGATGGTAATAGTTTGATCTAGTCCTATTACGTGACAACATTGGTGGAAAGGTGTGTTGTTTCAGCAAATTACTGCAGACTGTTTCAGCAATAATAAATACTGCAGCCATGCATTTTTCAGAACAGACACACCTCTAAGTTGAACCGTTGCCACCTTTACAAAGAGGCATCTTATGGCTATATAAACCTGGTTTCATCCACAGGTTTTGTACAGAAATTTTCATATTACAAACTTCTTCTTCTTGTCTTAAAAATACTCTTAAGTGTGATCATTCTAACCGTGAGTGTGTTCGAAGAATCTGCCTATTTGAGGTACCGCTATAGTCAGATTGAAGGCCATTTTATCCTGGGAGGAAGAATCCACAACCTCGGGTACAGTGAGAGGAATTATTTCCTTAAGGAAAGTCTAATTCGGACGACTTGGCCTTAACAACTTTCTGTTTCATCTACTTTCTGAAAAAGAAAAAGAAAAAATACACCTCTTTGAAAGATCATTTTGATCTTGTGTTGAGGGTATTTGTTCAACTTCTTTGTGTTCTTGTTCTCAAGAGTTCAAGTTGTTAGTTGTTATTCTATTATACAGATTCTACGTACCCGTATTGTCGGAATTAACAATCTTAAGGAAATCATCTACAGAATCTGTATAACTTGTTTTTGGAGATTAAATCTTATGCTTTCTACTCCGTCTGAATTTAACTTGTGATTAGAAGACATAAAATCTTCATCAAAAGTTGAAGTTCACTCGATTGACGATTTGAAGTTATAAAAACTTCATCGTTAATTAGAAACAAGAAGGAAAAGTTGTAAAGTTATTTAACTTTATTAATAGTATTCTGAAAAATACTAATTTTTCTGTCTTGTGGTGACAGGAAAAATGACAACTGAAAGTCAATTGATGGATGCGACAACGTCTATGGGGGCAACTAATATTGCCACGTCAAGTCGCACAAATGCTCCGCCAACAATGGCCCCGGCGGAGAAGCCCGGAAAATTTTCTGGCATCGACTTCAAGCGGTGGCAACAAAAGATGTTCTTTTACCTCACCACGTTATGTCTACAACGGTTCACTAGCGAAGACGCTCCCGAGGTACCCGAGGGAACCTCGGACAAGGACCGCTTCGTTATTGTAGAAGCTTGGAAACATTCAGATTTCCTTTGCAGGAACTATATTCTGAGTGGTCTCCAAGATGACCTCTATAATGTCTATAGTGGAACCAAGACATCAAAAGAACTGTGGGAGGCCCTTGAACGGAAATATAAAACGAAAGATGCGGGAATTAAGAAATTCCTTGTTGCACGATTCCTGGACTTCAAAATGATTGATAGCAAATCTGTTGTCTCTCAAGTACAGGAGTTGCAAGTCATCATACATGATCTCCTAGCAGAAGGTATAATTTGGAAAAATACCTTAGTTGAACAAATTAAAAATGTTCATAATACTCACATAAACTGTTTTGTAGGTTTAATTGTGAATGATGCTTTCCAAGTAGCAGCAATAGTTGAGAAGCTACCACTTTTGTGGAAAGACTTCAAAAACTACTTAAAGCATAAGCGCTAGGAGATGACCGTTGAAGATCTTATTGTCCGACTTCGTATTGAAGAAGACAATAAAGCTACCGAAAGAAGGTCAAAGGGAAATTCTACAATGAGTGGAGCACATATTGTAGAAGATGGCCAACACAACTCGAAGAAAAGAAAGAATGTTGAACATGGAAGCAATCATCCCAAGAAAAAGTTTAAGGGAAAGTGCTTCAACTGTGGCAAAGTTGGCCACAAATCAACAGACTGTCGAGCCCCGAAAAAGGGGAAGAAAAAGGACCAAGCGAATCTGATTGAGTCCAACAAGGATTATGACGACCTGTGTGCTATGTTCACGGAATGCAACATGGTCGGCAATCCACGCGCTTGGTGGATGGATTCAGGGGCCACACGCCATGTCTACGCAAGCAAAGAGTTTTTCTCGACATATGCTCCGGCTCAAGCAGAAGAAACAATTTACATGGCCAACTCCGCGACTGCTAAGGTGGAGGGAATAGGAAAAGTTTGCCTAAAGATGACATCCGGAAAGGTTTTGACACTGAATAATGTGTTATATGTTCCGGAGTTACGTAGGAACTTAATTTCTGTTTCACTCCTAGATAAAAACGGTTTCAAATGTGTAACCGTTTCTGGAAAAATAGTAGTTAGCAAAGGAGAAATGTATGTAGGAAAAGGCTATCTCGAGGAAGGCCTTTATAAGATGAATGTAATGACTGTTGAAATGAATAAACATTCAAATTCTTCTTACTTGCTTGAGTCTTATAATTTATGGCATGAACGTTTAGGCCATGTTAATTACAAAATATTACGAAAAATGATTAACTTAGAAATTTTGCCAAATTTTGAGTGCAATAAATCTAAGTGTCAAACGTGTGTAGAATCAAAATATGCTAAGCATCCTTATAAGTCTGTTGAAAGGAATTCCAATCCCTTAGACTTAATACACACTGACATTTGTGATATGAAGTCAACACCATCACGTGGTGGAAAAAAGTATTTCATAACTTTTATTGACGATTGCACTAGATATTGTTATGTCTACTTGCTAAATTGTAAGGATGAAGCAATAGATGCGTTTAGGCAATATAAAACTGAAGTTGAAAATCAATTAGACAAAAGGATCAAAATGATAAGAAGTGACAGGGACGGAGAATATGAATATCCCTTTGCGCAAATATGTGTAGAGAATGGAATAATCCATCAAACTACGGCCCCGTATTCACCTCAATCTAATGGAATTGCGGAAAGGAAAAACCAAACTTTGAAGGAAATGATGAATGCCTTACTAATAAGTTCTGGTTTACCGCAAAACTTGTGGGGGGAGGCTATCCTTACGGCCAATCGTTTACTCAATAGAGTTCCCCATAGTAAGACACAATCAATTCCTTACGAAAAATGGAAAAGAAGGAAACCCAACTTGAAATATTTCAAAGTGTGGGGGTGTCTAGCGAAGGTTCAAGTTCCTATACCTAAAAGGGTTAAGATAGGACCTAAAACGGTGGACTGCGTGTTCATAGGATATGCTAAAAGCAGTAAAGCATGTCGATTTTTGGTTCATAAATCCGAACATTTGAATATAAATGAAAATACGGTAATTGAATCAGATAATGCTGAATTCTTTGAAAACATTTATCCGTATAAAAATAGACATGAACAGTCTAGTGGAGGATCTAAACGACCCCAAGATAAACCAAGTGAGAATGTACATAGTGAAGAAAATCCAAGACGTAGTACACGTCAAAGAACGTCAACTTCATTTGGATCGAATTTTGTATCATTTCTCTTAGAAAATGAGCCTCGAACGTTTAAAGAAGCGATGTCGTCAATAGTGAGATTGATTCAATCTTAAGTAACCATACGTGGGAATTGGTTGATCTTCCTCCAGGAAATAAACCTTTAGGCTCTAAATGGATCTTCAAAAGGAAAATGAAAACGGATGGTACTATTGTCAAATACAAGGCAAGACTTGTAGTAAAGGGCTTCAACCAAAAAGAAGGTCTTGATTACTTTGATACATACTCGACAGTGACAAGGATAACCTCAATTCGAATGTTAATTGCCTTGGCGGCAGTATATGATCCTCAAATCCATCAAATGGATGTGAAAACCGCATTCCTAAATGGAGAATTGGAGGAAGAAATCTACATGGAACAACCTGAGGGTTTTGTGGTTCCAGGAAAAGAAAATAAGGTGTGTAAACTTGTTAAGTCACTTTATGGACTAAAACAAGCACCTAAGCAATGGCATGCAAAGTTTGACCAAACCATGTTGGCAAACGAATTCAAGATAAATGAATGTGATAAATGTGTATATATTAAGGACACACCAAATCACCAAGTCATTGTATGTTTATATGTGGATGATATGTTGATCATCAGTAGAGACATTTGTGACATAAATGCAACCAAACGAATGCTCGAGAGCAAGTTTGATATGAAAGACCTCGGAGTTACAGATGTGATCTTAGGTATAAGAATCCATCGAACTCCACAAGGGTTAGCACTGTCACAGTCCCATTATATCGAAAAAGTACTTGACAAGTTCAAGTATATGGAATTCGATATTGCCAAGACTCCATTGGATGCGAACTTTGCACTTCGGAAAAATGAAGGTGAAAGTGATTCTCAATTGGAGTACGCAAGAGTGCTGGGATGTTTAATGTATATAATGAACTGTACACGACCAGACATAGAATGCACTATCAGTAAATTGAGTCGGTACACGATTAATCCCAACAAAACTCACTGGATGGCAATGAAAAGAGTTTTGGCTTATCTTAAATACACTCAAGACTATGCTTTGCATTATAATAAATATCCCGCAGTACTTGAAGGATATAGTGATGTAAATTGGATCACCGGATCGAACGAAGTAAAATCCACAAGTGGATATGTATTTACTATCGGTGGAGGAGCAGTTTCTTAGAAATCATCGAAACAGACTTGTATCGCTCGCTCTACAATGGAATCTGAATTTATCGCATTAGATAAAGCCGGTGAATAAGCAGAATGGCTCCAGAATTTCTTAGAAGATATTCCTTATTTATCGCATTAGATAAAGCCGGTGAAGAAGCAGAATGGCTCCGGAATTTCTTAGAAGATATTCCTTATTGGCCCAAGCCAGTGGCACCAGTATGTTTACACTGTGATAGCCAAGCGGCAATAGGTAGGGCAGGGAGCATGATGTACAACGGTAAGTCTCGTCATATACGTCGAAGAAATAATACCGTTAGAGAACTTCTCTCTAGTGGAATTATCACTATAGACTATGTAAAGTCAAAGGATAATGTGTCAGATCCACTTACAAAAGGCCTATCTAGAGAAGAAGTAGAAAGGACATCCAAGGGAATGGGTTTAAGGCCTAGGACAAGTCATCATGGCGGTAACTCTACCTAGCAGACTGGAGATCCCAAGAGCTAGGTTCTAGGAGATCAAACAAAGTTATGTCTGACAGGTTCAACATTGTCATTTACCCAACCCATTCTCATGATGTAGACAATGTATAGTAAACAAGAATAAAACTCAAGGTGAAAAGTCTTTTAATGATTATCTAAATTTGGCCAATTTGACCAAATAGTTCAATCTAAAGGATTGAAACGTTTAGAAATGACCTATGTGAGGGCGAAGTGGAAGCCGCTTCAAAGAGAATGTTAGTAAAGGCCTATTCTCTAAGCTCTCATGAAAATCGGGACGTGTTCATGGCTGAAAAGAACAAAACCGTAAGAACCATAAACGTTAAAAGGCTGGTTGTGTGACATGTGTTGTCTAGGTGTACATTAAAGCTCGACGGTTCAAAGATATCAAATCTACCGATTGACCGAGTGCATCCGATACATATTCACTACGGAAAGTTCAAAGGAAAACCCACTTATCCAGATGCAATCAGTCTTTGCTTGATGATCACATACTGTCCGTAAACGTTTTACGAAAAATAGCCATTCCCCATTCATGTGGGGGATTGTTGGGTTCATAGTGTGTTGAATGGAAAATAGAGAAATCAAGTGAAGGGAAGGAGACACCCAAATTGGAAAGTGTACTCTTTAAATTGGAAAGTTTACTCTTCTCCCACATTGGTGGAAGAAAAGAACTTTAAAGTGTTTATAAAGTGAAACACTTACTTCACATGGTAAGTGAGGCAAGGAAATAGAGATGCCTCGCGCCGTCGTCGTCATCGCTCGCTCGGCTCGGCTTCGGCTTCGGCTTCGGATTTGGATTTGGTCAAATGATCGATCGATGAGATCTTTCTTTTTGGACAAAGTTTATTTGACAAAAAGAAATCCAGACTGAAAATCAATCCGAAACAGTAATGCTCCATTAATTCATTATGCACGCAGTAACAGTGGCACTGCTAACTGAACTGTAGCAACAGGTGTTTCAGAACTGATGTGTTGGTTTGAAAGGTTGCACTGTTTAAACAGATTGTTGCTTCTGTTATAGAGGGGTGCACTATTTCAGATTGTTGCAACTCTTCAACGAAAATACACACTGTTTCGTGAAAAGGTGTGTTGTTTCAGCAAATTACTGCAGACTGTTTCAGCAATAATAAATACTGCAGCCATCCATTTTTCAGAACAGACACACCTCTAAGTTGAACCGTTGCCACCTTTACAAAGAGGCATCTTATGGCTATATAAACCTGGTTTCATCCACAGGTTTTGTACAGAAATTTTCATATTACAAACTTCTTCTTCCTGTCTTAAAAATACTCTTAAGTGTGATCATTCTAACCGTGAGTGTGTTCGAAGAATCTGCCTATTTGAGGTACCGCTATAGTCAGATTGAAGGCCATTTTATCCTGGGAGGAAGATTCCACAACCTCGGGTACAGTGAGAGGAATTATTTCCTTAAGGAAAGTCTAATTCGGACGACTTGGCCTTAACAACTTTCTGTTTCAGCTACTTTCTGAAAAAGAAAAAGAAAAAATACACCTCTTTGAAAGATCATTTTGATCTTGTGTTGAGGGTATTTGTTCAACTTCTTTGTGTTCTTGTTCTCAAGAGTTCAAGTTGTTAGTTGTTATTCTATTATACAGATTCTACGTACCCGTATTGTCGGGATTAACAGTTACAACTCTATTTGGTTAACTTATAGTTAGAAATATCAGTGTAAATATTGACAGATAGTAATAGTTTGATCTAGTCCTATTACGTGACAACATTGGTCGATTTCCCCTTGTTTTAGTTGTGGTTCTTATCGGAGTTGGAGCAAGCGTTAGTCAGAAGGTTATTTTCAAACTGTCTGGTTAGAGGAAAGAGCAAACTTTTGGACGAGACATGAATGGAACTTTTGTTGTTCAGACTGTATTGAATTCTTATATATAAAGGAGAAATATAGTGTTCAACATATTGGATCAAGGCAGAATGAAACAACATAGATAGTGAGGATTCACATAGCCGACTTCAACTTGCCTGTATTTGAGGCTTAGTTGTTATAATTGCAACAACCACTTCTGTCTAGATTATTATTCGACAGTCCATCAGCACACTAAAGGGACAACCTGGTTCATACCTACTCCGTAGGTGTCGGGGAGGGGGGGGGACCAAATGGCCTTACCTACGCGTCCTCACCCCAGCTATGCTGAAGGGACGTTTCGAACCCCCGACCTGGCACACCACGGTAAGCAAGCTTACCGCTGAGCCAAGGGCGGCCCTCTAAAATTCAAAATTCAACTGCAAGTCTATAGCAATGCATTATAAGAATACAGCTGCAGAAAGAAATATCAAAACTCATCTTAATGTATTCCGATATGAGGATTAGTGATTGGTTTTGGAAGGAAACAAAATCTTTTACAAGAAAAGATGTGCAAGAACACTAGAAAAGAAAGCCTAACTGAAGTTAACTAGAACAAACCAGCAAGTTCTAAATAATTTAGAGATCATAGTCAAAACACACTTGAAGCATCACTTTTTTGGAGTTCCATACCTGAACTATCACCAACTATTCATCAAAACATACCTCGAAACTTACTAGACCAAGTGCTTGAATACAATCGCCAAAAGGCGCTTGACAACTTAATTTGCCCATACCACATGGCAGCTGATTAATTAATTTCAAGGTATGATTTGATAATTAGTTGGTGATAATTTAGGTAGGAAACTCGCAAAAAAGTGATACTTTCTCTTGATATCTCTTCCAGCATCAACTTTCTCCACAGATCAGTATCACAGAATGTAACTTGGGCATCCTCTAATGAGCATCTTTCCTGGCAGTGCCAAGTCAGATGCAGCAACAATTTCCCTTAAGTTATCGCAGGAAGAGATTTGAAGGATCTCAAGTTTTTTTGAATGAAAAGTAGAGAAATTAACACTTTCAAGCTTCGGGCAATCTCCAACAATCAAGGTCTGCAATGATTCCGCTATATATGCAATGCTCTCCAAATTTGGTAGTGCCCACAAACATAACCTGTGCAATTTTGGCAACGAAGGTTGCGGTTGCTCATCTTCAAACAAAGTCCTGAACTTGTCGCAGAATTTGATTTGAAGAATCTGTAGGTTGTCCAGGCAATAAGATGAAGAACAATTTGTGAGTTACGGACAATGTTCCAGATACAAACATTTGAGTAATCTTAATCCATGGCCTTGCAGGTTGCCACTACATATGTTCTTCAAACAAACGGCATGAGAAACCCTCAAAATCTCCAACATATGCTCAACTCCAGTGGTAACCTCAACAATCTCCTTTGAATTCCCCTGATTATCGGCCACTTTCTCCCCACTAAGAATGCTCTCCATTGCACTGCATCCCTCTATCCAGCAGAATTTCATCTTTCTTGTGCTTTCGGCGCCCAAACTAGATAAATTTTCTATGAATAGGTTATCAATCAAGAAAAGGTATTCAGCTTGAGCTGCTAAATCCTGAAACCACGGATCTCCAGAGATCGCTGTAGCTTCCTGCACTGACACTCTTCCCCCTCCTCCTTACACTGACAAAGTTTTCTCGTTCGGAAGAATGTATCTCTATAAAACAGTTCGTTTTGTTAGAAATACTTACCTCAAATATCATTCTCTTCCTCAATGGGATGAACTAGGAAACGGAAACTTTTGCCAATAGTTGGATTGTTCTTCAAGAGTTGAAGAACTTGAAAGCTATCCACAAATATGTCAGGCATATGACTGCTGGAATCTTCTTCGAGTGGCCAGCTGGAGATCCTCCAGGTACAATGAAGAAGCTCTTTGGGGTGGCATGTTCCATTTTCATCTTCATTTTCTCCATCTTTCATCTTTGGTAGCTCAAGGCGATTCAAACAAGTCAACTTTGAGATACCATAGGAAATTTTCTCAATTGACCCCTTCAAGACTTCAGATATCTCCAGATCCTTGAAATCTTTTATGTTTGAGCAATCTCTGAGGAGAAGGCTACCAAGATTGTGGAAATTCTCAAAGGATGGCAAGTCTACAATGGGAGATCCAGAAAGATCCAGAACTTCAAGCGTTGTGACTCCTTCAAGATTCGGAAGGTGCTGACAACCTCTAAGAGAAAGATGCTTAAGCTTTTCGAGGTTTGATAAGGATGGGAAATGTGTTACCATATTCTTCAAGAAATCCACATCAACTTCTCCTTGGCACTTGAGACCAGAAAGATTTAGCTCCTCTAGGTTTGTTAGGGAATCAAGTGATGGAAATATTTTCAGGTTAGTGCACTTCTGTAGAAAAAGATGACGGAGGTCATTTAAGTGTGACAAGGATGGCAGATACTCAATGTGTGTCTCAGAGAGGTCCAGTTTTTGAAGGCAGTGCATGTTTTCAAACGAGTTATCCGCCAATTTAGTTAGAGCCTTACAACCTGATAGATCAAGCACCAGCAAATTTTTTAATGAGCTTAAGTCTCCCAATCTCACCAAGGAGCGGCAGCACGAAAGAAACAGCTCTCTAAGATTACTAAGATTGGAGATGGATGGCACACTAATGAGGTTTGTGGATGAAAGGTCAAGAAATTGAAGGCGATCGGGGTTTTTAAGGTGTGGAAAGTCTTTGAACTTGGAGCACCCCCTCAAAGAAAGATGACCTATGTTGCAGATATCTAAAGGAAACTTCTCGATTTGAGTTTGTGAAACATTTGTTTCTTCGAGGGAACCAAGTTTTCCTAGGGATTGATCGTGAAATTCAACAAAATTTGTGGCACCTGATAGGTCAAGAATTCTCAGGCTGCTTACTGAACTAATCATGTGTAACCTACTTAGTGATTTACAATCACGTAACAAGAGATAAGTGAGCTTCCCCAAGCCATTGATCAAAGGAAACCATTTTATTTTGGTCTTTGAAAGATTGAGCATTTGAAGCTCCTTATTTGTTGCAAAATTCTTGTCAAAGTACTTCCCTAGAGAGGTATTTGTCATGCTTTTTATACTTCTTATTTCCTTTAGGCTAGAACAGTCTCTCAGAATGAGCCTAACTAGTTCAGTGAGTTGATAAAGGGATGAGGGCAGTGAAGCAACTTGAAGAGATGACAAATTGAGACTTCGAATCTGAGGCATATATTCAAAAAGATTGTCGGGGATTGTTAACGAAGGGCTAGGACCAGATATTTCAAGAACAGATAGTTTCTGGAATGAAGTTTTGTCAGAAACAGTTGATCTCAGATCCAAGAGATTCTCAATGCCCCCTAAAAAATTACAACCTCTAAGCACAAGAAGCCTAAGATTCTGCATGTCCAAGGATAATGGCTCGGGTTTGGACGTTGGGTTGAAGATAGCAAGCGCTTCTATTTCCCTCATGGATTGAAAGAGATCAAATGGGACTTCCAGAATGAGGAAGTTCCTGTGATTCGTCCAAGATCACCTTCAAAAACATTAGCCAGACCTAGACGGACTGTCTCCTCTATTCTACAACAACAACAAGAAAAATCTAACATTTTCACATATCCTGCCTGTTGATTTTCAATGAAGCCATGATGAGCAAGCGCCATAATAACACGGTGTCCCTTCTCATAAGCATTCTCAAAACAATCAAAAGGACCGAGAAAGCCTTCCAGTATCCAGTAAGTGATCAACTCACGGTAATGTGCACTTCCTCGTTTAAAAGGGAATTTATTTTCATAGCAACAGAAGTCCATTAAGATGTTTTCCAGCAGCAACTTAGATTGTAACCCTGTATCATTATGTCTAGAGTAAGTACTTCGTAATGAAAACATATCAGTTGATAGTCTAAATAGAAGAATGTTACTGTCACGATCCGAACCGGGGCCCTGGCCATGACGAGCATTCCGAACCATGAAGGCCCGAAACACCCCTATTTGTCTGATAATCATGCACATAACTCATATGATAAAAGAAATGTGGAAGATAAACAATATTACGGAAACATGGTCAAGAATCATGTGAAATCAATAAAGGGGAATAATGTCCCACAATCTCAACACAACATCTCTATAACGTTTGCGAAATCTCTACTACATAACTGAAACAAATATCTATCTGAAAACTGGGACAAGGCCCCCAGTAGACCCAAAACTAATAAATGATAAGTGAAACTGTCAGATATCAGTCCTTCCGAAATATAGAAGGCTCACCAAGTGACTCTGCAAATCTGTCTGAGGAATCGATTGATTTTCTGGACCCCTAGACTGTGCCTCCGAACCTGGGAGGGAAGGGGGTCAATACAAAAGTACTGGTACGCAGAGATATCAAAACAAAACATAATATTTTTACAAAATATAGTTGAGAGCCATTATAAAGCAATTTCATATCAAATCATTTGAAAACACATGGGCGTAATGTAATCGTTTTCAACAACAATGTAATACAGTTGAGTTAGGTAGAATACCCTACATATCACATTTACACCAACTGTCAAACCTCGGTTACCGCCGAGATTAGAGTATAAGTGAGGGGAACACACAAGATCACACAGCAGGGTGTCTCGACCCAATGGTAGTGCACAAGATCACAAAGCAGCGCTCCTAACCATAGTCCCAACTTGGGAATGACATAAAGTCAGGTACGCAAGATCACAAAGCAGGGTACCAAATTCCAATGTCTGCAAACACGGTTTCCAGCGATGAGTTCTTACACTCAAACGCCTTCTTCGGGCATCCACCTATCTCATGTAAAATCAATGCATTCAAATTTCATTTGATTCAATCACATATCATATTCTGTAGGGTATCGTCATACCTGACTTGCAAGCCATTAATATCACATCATTCTTTCATGCAACCATTATATTCATCATATTTCAACATAACAACCCTCTCATTGCAAGTTAAAACCATGACCATTTTCAAAATATTTCATGCCACTCTTGTCAAGATGATTTCAAACATTTCACATCATATGAGAATTTAAAACGAGATCATATAAAGAGAGGAATTTCATATAATTCATGCTCTCAAGTTAACATCTTTTCGGAATGCATGCATATACATATATCATATATCAAACCACTTCGGGAATAGGCCTAAAGACCAAATCAATATCATAAAACATTTAAAACAGGATTATATTCATAATTTCAAAACCCCCATTTTAAAACATGAATTTTTAAGCCCATGAGATTTTTGAGATAACCCCACGTACCTCTATATGCGAAGATGATAGGTGTTTCTTGAAGCCTGCGTTCTGGGGATTCCAAATATGCGATTAGTTTCAAAAACCCACGGTTGAATCTTGAGTTGCTTGGTCTTTTATTTTGAAACTCTAAGAAGAGTTCTTGAGTAATTTTAATGAATGGAGGTGTATTTTGGGGTATTTGGGGACTGGATTTTGTGTTTATGGCTAAATAAGGGTGGGAGAAGGACCATTTTGCCCCAAAAACGGAGTGTTTAAGTCATTTGAGTAGTAATGTATGCGGCGCACACCTTAAAGCATAATATAGGTTGTGCAGCGCACTCTTTATCACACAAATTAGGTTGTGCGTCGCACACATTATGGCATAAGTTAGGGTGTGCGTCGCACACCTTATGCTGCACGACACACTCCACTTTGCAAAGCCGTAACTTCTTCCTCGGGTGTCGGATTTTTGTGAAATTGGTACCGTTGGAAAGATAATTCGAAGGACTTTCATTTGATATATAGTAGGTAATCTAATTCAATACATACAAAGAGTAATGACCAATTGAAGTTGACCCAAGTTTTGACGCTTACTAAAATTCAATCGATGGAAAAGCTTTCAACTCGTCCTTGAGTTAGGGGACCTCTATGATCTCAATTCATGCTCAAATAGGTTTCCACACTACATAATTTATTAACACACTAAACTTGCATTGGATTTATGGCTTTTGGAACCTTTACGTGAAGGAAATGACGATTTTCATTCTCGTCCGAAATGCGGGGTGTTACAGTTACATACCAGGAGTTCTATTGATCGTCTTTCCAATAAGCTCATAACATGAAGAAAGTGACTCCTGGCCAGTGATTTGGTTCTTCTTATGCTCCACTTCAATAACTCGTCCCTTAGCAACTTGGTTTTCGACTTTGTCAAGTGCTGTGGCTACCAGAATTTCTCATACAAGATTAGCCTTTAATTCTCTAATGCGACGAGATACCACGTTCATGCTCAGCTCATCCACTTTACCTGCGCTGTCTACAAATATCAAAAGAACCTTCTTGCTTTCGAGTATCTCCAATAACTTTTTTGTCCTAGTCTCTTTATCCTCCTTTGTGCTATTTTCAAGCCCCCATTCATCGGGAGGAGAAAAAGCAGACAACTTACAAGCTAGTCTTTCATCATCAATATATCTAATATCACTGTTTGGAAAGGATAGCTCCCACACTATTGTGAAATCAAAATATCCTTCTACAATAGCACAACCGCTTGACTTTGTGGAATCCATGTTAAGCCCTCAATTTTGATGTCTTTCCCAGTGAGAATGATCCTCCCATTACCTCCAGATTTTAACTCACCATACAACTCCTCCAATTTTGAGGCATTATCAGTACGGAAAGATGCTAGCGCCATGACTCTGCATCAATAAACTTCTTGGTTTACAAAAATGAATAGTCACAGCCTGATAGCAAGTATGTGGTATTATTCAACAACATACCCAGTATATTCCCACAAAGTGGGGTCTGGGATAGAGTGTACGTAGACCATACCACTACCTCAGATGAAGTAGAGAGGCTGCTTCCGATAGACCCCTGCTCAGGATAGATAACAAATATAACAAAAAACATAAAGGCACACAACAAACAAGGGGTGACACACCACTAGATAATAAAGAAAACAAGACACCCGCAAAGGATTATTATAAGCTTGCTATACGAAATCAGAGACATCACCAAAAGGCTACAAGGCACTAAAGGCACCAACACAAACAGCACACCCCTTCCTGCTATTACGGTACTCCTACCTACTAGCCCTCTACCCTAATCCGCGTCCTCCACACCTTCCTATCAAGGGTCATATCTTCCTTAAGATGTAACTGCCCCATGTCCTGCCTAATCACCTCCCTTCAATATTTCTTCGGCCTACCTCTACCCCGTCTAAAACTATCCCTAACCAGCCTCTCACACCTCCGAACTAGAGCATCCGCGTCCCTTCTCATCACATGCCCGAATTAACACAACCTCACTTCTCGCATCTTGTCCTCTACCGAAGCCACTCCCTCCTTCTCCCGAATAATCTCATTTCTAACCTTATCTCTTCTAGTAACTGCATACTAATTTATGTGACTAGTATGCAGATCAAAACATTTGGAGTATCTTTAAGTGCCTCTTTTTGTAATTTTGTTTTGACCATATAAGAAAGATGGTGGCGTTGGAAGTGTGCGATAATGACTATAGATGGAGGTGGTTAGTGGTGGTGGCTGGCAATTGTTATGTGATAATAGGGTAATGGTAAATAGTAACACTCACATGAATCAATCTTAAGTGAACAACATCCTAATGCATTATTTTAAAGACTATAAGAGATCAGAATGGATTGAATAAGCTACATGACTGACTCAATCTCTAGTTGTTGAGTACCACAAGGAAGGTACTAGATCGACTTCTAGTTGTAGCGGATCTTACTTACATCAATTCTAGCGCTTTCTCTTGATTATATTTTTGAAAGATCCTTCCTAATTAATAATAAATGATGAAATGTTTCGCCGAAATATATTGTTTTTTCACGCAAAGATATGACACTTGGCTTCAACTCAACATAAAAAGCTAGCTGAGAAGATTTTCAAAGTCTATATAAAGTAAACCACCCGTCGTTGAGAATTTCTCAACCAATGTAGGACACTAACACACGCTAACGCTTCAAAAATTGAACATCACATTGACATGAGATATATGAAAAATACATTACTAGCTAGATATAACAAATTAAAATACATATATAAACCAAATATAATACAAATTTGATCAAATAAGAGAGAAGTAAGAGCTTACCTGAAATGCAGTAACAGCAAACAACTCAAGGTTTAATATATTTAAAGATTAAAAAAAAGAAAACTCAAGGTTTGATATTGGTGAGTAGTGATTTAGCTACTAAAGTTATATACTAGTATCTCTTGAATGGTCTGCTCATTTTTCTATAAAGTAAACAATGTTATGTGAGAGAAACACAAATGGAAATTAAAAGCCAAAAAAGCAAAAATGTAATGAGTGAGAAACACAAAATAGAAATTTCAAGCCAAAAATGTAATGAGTGAGAAACACACAATAGAAATTAAAAGACAAAAATGAAATGAGTGAGAAACACACAATAGAAATTAAAAGCCAAAAGTAAAAAAATGTAATGAGAGAGAAACACAAAATGGAAATTAAAAAGACACAAACTGTTCAGATAGTTGTGTCTGTTCAGATAAAATACACAATGTTTCGAATGAACAGACATGACTCTTCCAAATGATACACCTTTTTGGATGAATCATTGCCACCATTTGGAAGGGGAACTTTATGACTATATAAACCTGTAACGCCCCGCATTTCAGGCTACAAAATAGACCATGACTCTGATGCGTTGATAGTCCAGAAGCCATAAATCCTATGCCAATTTGGCATGTTAATCAATGTTGTAGTATGTGAATTCATTTGAGCACGAATTTAGACCATAGAAGTCCTTCAACTCAAGGACGAGTTAAAACCATTTCGATCGATTAAGTTTTAGTGGACGTTGTAATTTGTGTCAAATTCTATTGACCATAACTCATTGTGTATGATGAACTGGGTGGCCTATTATATACCACATTGTAGATAATTGAATAAGCTTTCCAACGATACCAAATTCGCCTAAAACGGACACCTGGTGAAGAAGTTATGGCCTTTCAAAGTTGAATGTGTCGCCTATGCACATATAGGCGTTGCGTAGGGCGGCGCCTATGCAAACATATGCGATGCATAGGGCGGTGCCTATCTAAATTTAGGCAATGCAAAGGGCGGCGCATACTTATGGTTTCAGGTGACAAAAACACTCTGTTTTTTTTAGATTTTCAAGGTCAACTTCAAACGATCATAACTCTCTGAATATAATGAACTGGGAGAGCTGCAACCTATCAAATGAAAGAGCTTCGCGTTTTCTTTCCAATGCAACTGGTTTTATCCAAATCCAACATCTGAGTAAGGAGTTATATCCGTTTTACTTCAGCCTGTCAGTTTGTCAACTGAGAGATAGTTTCGACTTTTCTTGTTTTCTTAGGGGCATTTTTGTCATTTCACCTCACCCAAATTTCGTCTATAACACCAGATTTAGCTCCAAATTCAGCAAAATATAATCCTTTTCTCAAATTCTCTCTCAAGAACACCCTTTAGGGTTTCAAACAAAAATCCCAAATAACTCAAGATTCAACCGTTGGTTTTGGAAGATAATTTCAGATTTGGAACCCTCTCGACGTAGGCTTTGATAAACACCCAAAATTCGTGGAGAACAAGGTACGTGGGGTTTTTCCTAAATTCTCATGGGCATAGAAAAATCATGTTTTAGAATGGGGTTTTAAATTATGTATATATATATTTATGTATAAGATGTTTTAACATCATTGTTTTGGTCTTTTGACCATCTCCAAAGCGATTTGACAGTTTTTATACATATATGAATTGAGAGCATGATTTTCATGAAATTCCCTTCTTGATGTAATTTTCCCATGTTTCACATGATATAGATTGTTTTGAAATAAGTCTTGAAAAATCATGATATGAAATGCTTTGGCTTTGCTATGTTTCGAATACGATTTTGAACACGAAAGAGAGGGTTGTAAATGTTGAATATACATATAATGAAAGACTTGCATAATTTTGCCAAAAGCACATGACCACCATATGTTTGATGAAAGTTTTTGCATGGTTTTGACTTGAGTTTCGGAACATGAAATCTTTTACACAAATTACATGTTTGGGTGGTCTGAAACTACACTTTTATGAAAGATCATGCTTAATACATTATGGCTCAGAAATAGAACCTGCAGGTCTTGGTATGACGATACCAACTCAGACAAATGCCATAACAGACACGGACTAGTTCAGAAATTAGATTTTATCAGACTTTCATGATTTAGAAATTTCAGAATGATACATGTTCAGAAAAGGTTAAAAATGGGCATACAGAGAGGTTAGGTGGTTCCCCGAAGAGGGCTTGAGTTAGACAACTCTTTGCCTAAAACTGTGGTTTGCCGACCCGGGTATATTATTATGCGCTGACTTAAATGTCCTGTAGCGTATCAGACTCAGAGACTCCAACTCTTGCGGCACACTCGGGTTGGAGGCTTCCCCGCCGAATCAATGGCGGATTCCATACAGCCCATGGAATATTCAGACTTGTAGGGGAATACCACCTAACTCAGAAGTAAAACACAGATCATGATTTGAAATGAACAGACAGGTTGCATGTTTTCAGAAAGTGCCCATGTATTTTTTTCAGAAACAGTTTTATACAGGATGTTTTGATGAAAAATTGCTTTCACTTATATATATGTATGTATGTTCCATTATACTATTTTTGGATTGCTTCGCGTGCCAGTACTTTTGTGCTGACCCCCCCTCCTTCCAGGTTTTGAGGCACAGTCTAGGGGTCCAGCTACTCAATAGACATTCTCGGGCTTGCAAAGTTGATCTCACAGTGGTGAGCCTTCTATTATTCGGAAGGCCTAATTATGTCAGACATTATCTTATTTATTATGTTTTGGTCTACTGGGGGCTTTGTCCCAGTTTCTTTTCAGACAAATGTTTATGTTCTTAGTAGAGATTTCGCAGACTGATGTCAGATAGTATTATTCAGAAATGTTGCAGATCTTGACCATGTTTTCCGTACTCAGTTTCAATTCCGCATTTTATTATGATTATGAATGTTGTGCATGATAACCAGACGGAGAATGGGTGTTACGGGCCTTCATGGTTCGGGATGCTCGTCACGGCTAGGGCCTAGGCTCGGGTCGTGAAAAAACATGCATTTTTTTCATAGGTTTGGTATGAGAAACGTTCTGAACATACAAACTCTTCTTGTCTTAAAAGACATTCCGTGTGAGGTACCACTACAGTAGGTTTGTTTGGCCATTTTATCCTGGGAGGAAGATTCCACAACCTCGGGTACAGTGAGGGGAATTATTCCTTAAGGACATTCCGTGAAGTCGGGGGACTTGGCCTTCAAAATTTGTTTGATCTCATTTCTGAAAATTAGCATACTTCTTGGATAGATTATTCGTAATTTTGTGTTGAAGGTGTTAAAGAGCTTCATAAGTATCCTTGTCTTAGACTTGAACTTGTGTTGAAGTTATTATTGCTTATATATACAGATTCTTGTATCCGAAAACAGTGAAAACAACAGTGAGAAACACAAAATGAAAATTAAAAGCAAAAAAAGAAAAATATGCCAACCAAATAAGCCCTTTAAAGAATGTATTTTTTTCAATAAGGGTATATTGGTTATTTTTTCCATTGTTTTTTTTTTCGAGGATTAGGGATTGGGTAAGCGAAAACGGGAGAGGGAATTAATAAGATGGAGAATCGAATCCTAACCAATAAGGTGAAAATTGTAGTCAGCTAATTGAGCTACTAAAATTCTTCAATTATCAAGACGTTGAAATTGTGTTTTAACTTTTCTTAAAACATGAGGGCATTTGCATTGTCACGACCCAAAATAGTATCTAGGCATGACTAGCACCCGCTGTCACTATCCGTCGAGAGAACCACTCTTCCTTACACTTCACCAGTTAATAAGCACTATCATACAGTATGTGCAATTCCAACGCACCAATAAATAGCGAATAATAATTCAACAAAAAAAATTCATAATCGAACTTAAATTCAAAAATCGTTTGAGAACCAATTTTCTTGCCCAAATCTCACGCTAAGACCCTGGAGCATCTAAAATAAAGTTACATGTCACACCCCTTTTTGCACGCGTACTCCAAAAAACATGGAATATTTTTAAGTTTGAAAGGGTCTTATTATTTAAGTGACAAGAAAATTGAAAATTTGTTTCGAAAAAGGATTATTTGCATTTTTATTCAGAGTCGCCACTTGGCATAATCCGGTGTGCCAAGTCACCTTTGGAAAATCCTTTTCGAAATCATTTGACTCTTACACCGGTTTGCGAACAGAGATTCCGGCTAAGGAATTCTGTTGACCGAGGGGAAGGTGTTAGGCACCCCTCGATCCCGTGGTTCGACCACGGTCGCTTGGTGGAGCGTATCGACTATTTTGGCATTATGAAATGTATAAATCACACAAAAGAACACAAAATAACAAAATAAGACAGTCCAAAAACGTAAAAATCCAGTCCAATTATACAGTCCGAAAAATAGAAAAATACGAAAATATAAATCCTAGTCTAAAACTAAATCTAAGCTCCAATGCCCTACCCAACGCCGCGGGCCTTCATCACGATCATTTTTTGCCAACATGATACGTCGGGGCATTCCCCGGTAAATAAATACAAGTGATCTCGGGGCATTCCCCGGCTAAATAAATACATTTAAATTAGATACGACAACCTAGAAAGAAACATTCACATGCACATTCCAACATTCAACAAAACACTTATTCCTAAATTTTGCCTACCCGAACCTACGATTGCCTACTCGTTTAACTTACCATGATACTATCACGAAATTGATAATTACACGTGAAAGTAACAATAACGACGAATCAAAAACAACAACAAATCAAAATTAATCCTAATTCACTTTAACGATTTTTTATGTTATTTTATTTTATTTTTTTTAAACTCGCGTCCCGAATTTCATTTAAACTACATAATTAATGCATGCTTCGATTTTTTTAATCACATCCCAGAATCCGAAACCAACATCACACACAACACAAATAATGAGGATTCAAATCAAACACAAGACAAATAAATCATTCACACCCACAACATCAATAAGAAGTCAAAATAAATTAAAGATTTGGTTAGAAGAAATGGACCTCGATAAAATTGATCCTTGTCGATAATAAAGAAATTCGAAGACCAAAATACTCGACCGGAGAACCTCACCGCGAGCAAACCAAACTTGGTATTAGAATAATAAATCGGACAGCTCCAAAACGTAGAACGGGATCCGAGGAGTTCCGGTGACGGAAAAACGGGCGAAGATCTAGCGGTTGGACCGAGCCGGCGTCGGAGATCCGGCGGGTCTGGTCCGGTCAGCATCGACGAACGGAGTTTTTAGAGAGTGGAGAAGAGAGGATGGATTTTTGAGAGAGAGAGTCTTGAGAGATTTTTTTTTTTTGATTTTTCTTGTGATTGTTAGGTGAATTTCTTGGTGAAGAAGATGATGGAAGAAGAAAAAAAAAATTCCTCCTTTCCCCTATGCGTGTGCTCTCTGTATATACCAAAAAAAATCAAAACCAAAATGGTCCCCCCTCAATGATGTAGGTCAACAAGAATGATGACAATTGCTCATAATTTAAGGAGAAGATTATGGCTTTTGTGAGAAAAGATGAAATTTAAAATTTAAAGAGGATAGTGGGAATTGTCATTGCACCACTTGGTATAAATTTAAAATTCAAAAGGAATTGTCATTTTTTTTTGCAATTATTGTTGGAATCCAATGAGGTTGAGTTGTTTTGTCCTTCTGTGCGGAGGTTATTATATGGGGTAGTACACATGGTAAGACGAGGGTAAAAATAGATAACCTGGGTCTTTAAAAGGGACAAAATTACGTGTCTACATTACATGAGTTCAACTTTTGGGCATGCAAACCCAATGAAAAGAAATATACTCTAAACAGCTAAAGTTGAAATGAAAGCCTCCACGAACAATGTGAAGGCTCGCCTTAGCAATAGAATCCTTACGAAGTAACCGTCACCTACTAGTTTCCCCTTGCGCGGTAGTACTTGCAGCCATGTAAGTAAGGAGTGAGCTATATATAAATATAACTCAGTAAGATATATCATCGGCTCGCTACTTTAAGTATTCTTGGGACAAGTATTAGAAAATACAACAACACCAAGAAAATAAAGTATATGTGGCTGGCCTTGAAGACCGTCGATTTTGCCAAGCACACGCTCGTCTCAACACATGGACCGGACATATAAAAATATATTTTAAAAACAAATTTGAAAAACAAGCACCCAAAGCTTAAAGTCCCACTTAATTACCTTGCTAACAACAAGATTTTCACAACCTTGCAACACGTAGAACACCAACCAAATAACCATCAATAGCCTCAATCTATAGAAAAATATTAATTATCGATATCATTATGTTATTTGCAATCAAGTTTCAATATTCCTAATTTTTAAGATTAGAGCTAAATCTTAATATCTCACACCTTAACGCATGAATTAAAGAAAAAAATTATCACTTTCCAACCTAACCTCTCAATTATAATCTTATATCAATTAATTACCTAACCACTTGATCTCGTTAGCCAATAGTATATAATACACTCTACTGTCCATCCAACACGCCACTAATACAGATAATGTCCATATTTGTAGTAAGTACGCTTTATCTTTCTTTCACGTGCATGAAGTTAACATGTTCAAAATCAATTAGTATCCAAATTCCAAACACAATCACAAGTCCTAAAAGGAATATGTCTCTTTTTCTCTCTCCACTCATTGCTCAATCACTATATCATCATACTGTTTTCTTTTTCTCTTCAATCAGTACCTAATCAATGGTCCATTCAATTCCTTTAATATCATTTGAACCAATCTTCTCAAATACTAATTGTGCACAGTTTCCACATTAAAGAATCACGAACAAGACTCAGAACTTATAAATATTGTAGACACCTAATTCTGTCCCTCCCAAATTCAATTTTATTCATTGTTAGTGATATAATTTAATTATAATTGATCTTATTGATATTGAAGGGGTTACAGTTGTATATATAGAGAACTGAAGAATAACTAATTACAGAATAACCCAGATGTATTTAATAATTATATATGTAGTCTATTATCCCCCCGCAAGCTGATCAGCGGTAACGAGGGGCAGCTTGGAGCAGAGATACTGAAAAGGCTGTAACGGAAGAGGCTTGGTGAGAATATCAGCAAGCTGGTCAGTAGATGGGACATAGTGCATGGCCATCGTTCCTGCAAGTACCTCATCGCGAACAAAGTGACAGTCGGACCCAACATGCTTCATACGATCATGAAGGACTGGATTTTTGGTAACCCAAATAGTGGACTGATTGTCACAATAAATCTGTGGTTTCGTCGGGGGAATGCCAAGTGCATCTGTAAGGTATCGTAACCACATGGCTTCAGCAACACCCGCAGCCATGGCACGATATTCTGCTTCTGTGGAGGAACGGGACACTCGCGTTTGCTTCTTGGTGCACCAGGAAATCAGATTCGGTCCCATCATAACAATATATCTAGTAGTGGACTTCCGATCATCTTTGTCGTTAGCCCAATCCGAATCAGAAAAAACAGATATATCAAACGAGCCCTTTTGAAATAAAATTCCATATTGAAGAGTACCTTTAAGATAGCGCAGAATACGTTTCAAGGCCTGAAAGTGTTGTTCTGTGGGAGCATGCATTGATTGGGAGACTCAATTGACTGCATATTGGATGTCCGGACGAGTAACAGCAAGATAATGAAGTCCACCGACGAGGCTCCGATATAGTGTAGGATCGGCAAAGGGAGTATTCGGCCCTGGGGATTGGCAGACTGCCATGGGAGTGACCGCGGGTTTGCAGTCTGTCATTCCAGCTCGATTTAGAAGTTCAAGGGTATATTTTGTCTGATGCATCAATATGGTTCCCGATTTGCGAATGAGTTCGAGGCCAAGAAAGAACTCCAGAGGACCGAGGTCCTTAAGTTTGAAGTCACGATGCATAGCCTCAGTAATTTCAGTGATGAGTGATGACGAGCTGCCTGTAATAACAATATCATCCACATAGATAAGAATGATGATTGTCCCTCGAGAACAGTGAAGGGTGAAGAGGCTGTTGTCATGATGGTAGGTGCAAAAACCAAGACCCTGCAAAAAAGTAGAGAGGAGTGTGTACCAGGCACGTGGGGCCTGTTTCAGGCCATACAGTGATTTGTGAAGCTTGCAAACATAGTGAGGACGGTTGGGATTAACATATCCCGGTGGCTGAACCATATAGATGTCTTCCTCAAGATGACCATGAAGAAAGGCATTGCTGACGTCTAACTGATGAAGCGGCCAATCATAGTGAAGAGCAAGAGACAAGACCAGACGAATAGTCTGTTGCTTAACAACAGGGCTGAAGGTCTCCTTATAATCCACACCATACTCCTGATGATACCCTTTTGCAACCAGACGTGCTTTATAGCGAGAAAGAGATCCATCTGAATTTCGTTTGATGCGAAACACCCATTTGCACCCAATAGACTTTCGGTTACTAGGCAGAGGTACCGAATCCCATGTACGTTGTTCATTCAGAGCCTGAAATTCCTCATCCATAGCTTGGCACCAGAAACTATTTTTGGAGGCTTGGTTGTAGGTAGTAGGCTCAGTTATGGGATGTGCATCAAAGGGTATTTGAGTGTGGTAGACTTTGGGTTTGAAGGTACCGGCCTTGGCTCGGGTTGTCATAGGGTGAGTGTTGAGTGGAGGGTGATTAGGAAGGGGTGGAGGAGTTGTATGATGTGTGGACGGGGGTTGGGTGGGGCTGCCGTGGGAGCTGGGATGTGCAGCGGTGGATGGGGTGGCTGTATGTGTGTTAGGAGTATGATGTAGGGAAGTGATGGGTTGTGTGGCAGTCGGCTGGGTGTTCGGGTGGGAGGTTTGGGGGTTCGGGTGGGTGGGTGGTTGGTTCGAGTGGCTAGGTGGTTGGTACGGGTGGGTAGTGGTGTAGTGGGGTACCGGGTTAGGTGCCGAGTGAGCCGGAGCATGAGCGTGTGAGAAGGACGGAAATAATGGCACAATGCCAAGTGGATTGGGGGAGTATGGAGTAGAGGAAAGACTTGTGTAAGGAAATTGTTCCTCCACAAAACGAACATGACGAGAAACATATGTTTTCTGAGATACAGGATCGAAACATTTGTAACCTTTAATAGTGGGATGATAGCCTAGAAAGACACAAGGGGTGGACCGAGGTTGAAGTTTATGTTGAGTGTGTGGACGCAACCAGGGATAAACCAGACACCCAAACGGGCGGAGATGGATGTAGTCGGGTGGATGATTGTAGAGACGGGCATATGGAGTGGAGTTGGAGAGAGTGTGAGTAGGCATGCGATTGATGAGGTAGTTGGCAGTAGCAAGGGCATCAACCCAAAAGGAAATAGGTAAGGTGGAATCATGGAGGAGCGCAACAACCGTTTCTATTAGGTGACGGTGTTTGCGCTCAGCAACGCCATTTTGTTCAGGGGTATATGGACATGAAGTGTGATGAAGAGCCCCTAGACTTTGAAGAAAAACACCAAATGCATTGTTGACAAATTCTTTGCCATTGTCACTTCGAAAAATTTTGATTGTGGCATTAAATTGATTTTGAACCATTCGGTCAAAGTTGACAAAAACAGTATAAGCTTCGGATTTAAATTTCAGAGGATAAAGCCAAGTGAATTTACTGTAATCATCAACAAAACAGATATAATAACGAAAACCTTGAATAGAAGGAACTGAGGTTGGACCCCAAACATCAGAATGAATTAATTGAAATGGCGCAGTGGCCTTGTGTTCAGACAGTGAAAAAGGTAAACGACAAGATTTAGACACTGAACAGGACTCGCAATGTAATTTCTCTGAAAAATTAAAACCTAAGGAAGATAAAATGGATTTGGTGATGGCAGATGATGGGTGCCCAAGCCGGCGATGCTAGGTGGACGAGAGAATGGCTTGACTCACAACAGACGGAGACCTGGATGGAAGAGTGTATAGCCCATGCTCACAGCGGCCCGTGTACCGCACCCGGTTCGTGGTATTGTCCACTATCTGGAAATTGGTGTCATTAAAAATGAGGGTGCAGTTATTTTCTTTAGTAAAGCGATAAACAGATAAAAGATTGGATGTGAGGGAAGGGACGTGGTGAAGGGTTGAGAGATGAAATTTACCATTGGGGGTATAGACATACCCAGAGCCGGTGTTTGTGATGGGAAGGGATTGACCATTGCCTACTGTAATAGTTTCTGAGCCATGATACGGATGAGGATCTTGAAGTTGTGAATAATCCGACGTCACATGGGTGTTAGCACCTGTGTCTAGATACCAATCGCCAGATTGAGCGTTTGTGGACGCATGCATCGCCCTTGATCCGCCGGACTGGCGATTTACATTCTGCGAGTCATCATAACGATACCAGCAATTAGCCGCAGAATGGCCCCGTTTAGCACAAATTTGGCACGTCGGAAGATCTCGTGTGGGCCCCCGCTAGTTTCCTCGTCCCTGTCTGCGGCCTGACTGGAAGCCGTCCCTCGGTGGAGGCCCGCCTCTGCCTTGCTGCCCGGCGTTCCGACGGTCACCGCCGTCGCTGCCTCGCCCTTGGTTACGGCGATCGTCACCGCGACCCCTGGCCGAGCCCCCGCTGCCAGCCGAGTAAAGAGCCGTGACGCCAGGGGTGGAACTGGCTTCTCCGAGCAGTAATTTGTGTTCCATGTCTAGATTCAATTCTTCTGCATTAAGCCATCCAGACAGTTGATTCAGAGTGATTTCGACAGGTGAGAGGCGAATATGCTGTTTGAGAGAGGAATAGCCAGATGGAAGACCACGTAGCACGGCATTCACCACGTCTCGTTCAGGAATAACCTCGTTCACAGCATCTAGGTCAGACAGAATAGAGGCCACATCATCAAGGTATTGAGTCATCGTCTTCGTTCCCTTCCGAAGAGTATGCAATCTGTCACGCAACTGAAAAATATGAGTCGTGGACACAGAGTTGTACCTTGTGGCTAGTGCGTCCCAAAGTGAAGCCGATGTGAGAAAACCCCGGGCGTGTTTGTGCACAGAGGGGCTAATAACGGCGAGAAGACAGGCTCGGATCTGAGTGTCTACGATCATCCACGGAAGGTAGTCGGGATTTGGGAGCATGACGCCGTCCTCCTCGGCTGTCTCGGGCGGCGGCTTCTCCGCACCGTCAATCCATCCGAGCAGCAAGTTGGCTGCGAGGGCGGTGCGGATGTTAAGTGCCCAGGCCGGGTAGTTGTTGTCAGATAATTTTTCGGGAATGAGATTGTGGAGATTCCTGAGCAGTAATTTTACTCCAGACGGTAAATTTGACAGAGGATCAACAACCTTGTCCATGGCGCCGACCTACGGCGGAGGAGGGAGGCCGTGCGGCGTGGTGTAGACGGTGGCGGCGGCGCACACACGTCGGAAAAGAGGAGAGATTAGGGTTTGGGCGGAAGAAGAAACCCTAGCTTTGATACCATGATATAATTTAATAATAATTGATCTTATTGATATTGAAGGGGTTACAGCTGTATATATAGAGAACTGAAGAATAACTAATTACAGAATAACCCAGATGTATTTAATAATTATATATGTAGTCTATTAGTTAGCTCACCTAATCACACACCCTCATCCATATATATGGGATAGACACCATCATATATACGCAGACCCTCTCTCACCGGCCGAAAAAGACTCACACCCAGACACAATTTCCCTCACTCACCGACCCAGATACACTATACACACATGGGTTGAGAAAAAGAATAGAGGAGGTGGAGATCGAGATAGTCGAGAAAGGGATCCAAAAGGAGAGATTGAGCTGACTGGAGAGGGTAAGAGAGAGAGTAACAGAGAGAGAGAGGAGAAACGAAGAGCGAGAGATTGGGAGAGAGATGCGTCGAGAACAAACAAACAAAAAAAAGGAGAAAAACGGAGGGATTTGAGAGAAAACGGGTAGATTCGACCGTTTTCCGGTGAGTTATTTTCCCGGAATCGGAATCGTAATACCCCAGGGAAACAGTTCTGACGTGGCAGAAGACAACCACCATCTTGATTTCACTGAGGTTCATACAGATTTTCAAATCTGTCCGGTTGAATTCTATATCGAGTTTGGCGTTTTGTTTGCCGTCGAGGTTGGAATCAGGTTTTCGGGCGCGGTTCTATCTCCGCGATATTAAAATTGACACTTGAGGTCCAATTCTTTGACTCCCTCTTTTCGTTTTATTAAAATTTAGTGCATTGGTGTTATGATTGTGCGCTATTGATTATAATTGCTTCATCATGATGTTTGGTAATTCGACTTTGGTGGTTGGAGGAATGAATTTGATCATGCTTTAATGGTGATTATTCAAAAGAAAGTTGGGGGTGGAATTGAAAATTGACGAAAAGGTTGAATTCGAATTAAGTTTGATTGATTGTTGATATGAAACGTGATTGAATTATGATATGCTGAAATGGATAGGCAATATAGGTTCGGTTAGGCAAAATTTAGAAATGATATTTTGGCTGAATGTTGGAATGTGCATGTGAATGTTTCTTTCTAGTTTATATTATTTAATTCAAATGTATTTATTTAGTCGAGGAATGCCCTGAGACACATTATATTTATTCACCGGGGAATGTCCTGGCGTATTATGTTGGCGGAAGACATTCGTGATGAAGGCCCGAGACACCGGGTAAAGCGCGGGAGTGTAGATAGGATTAGTGTAAGTTAGATAGGATTTATTTTCGTATTTTTTCTTTATTTTGGACTGTATAATTAGACTGAACACTATACTTTGGATTTATTTTGTTTCGTGTGTTTGGATGCTTGTTTATGTGTTTTTGTGTGCTTTATACATTTTTAATGTCAAAAATAGTCGATACACTCCATCAAGTGACCGTGGTCGAACCACGGGGTCGAGGGGTGCCTAACACCTTCCTCTCAGTCAACAGAATTCCTTAGTCGGAACCTCTATTCGCGGATCAGTTATAGAGTCAAAACCGTTTTGAAAAGGATTTCCAAAGGTGACTTGACACACCGGATTATGTCAAGTGGCGACTCTGAGTTTTGAATGTAAAAATAATTTTTTTCAGATTAAATCTCCAATTTTGTCACTTTGATAATAAAAACCCTTTCGAACTTAAAAATCTATTCTTTTTGGAGTTAGAAAAAGGGGTGTGACAAATATGATGGTTCATCGGTGCTGCTCGCTAATATTATTCTAAGTCACTGGCTCGTTCCCTTCCAAGAGTAAAGAGATTAATTACCCTAACTATTTTCTTCTCTACTCCTCTCAAGTTGTTGCTGCTTCTGAAAATTGGAAAAAAAAAAGTTTATCCTACCTTTTACTCCTTAATCAGAATGTGCGTTCACAAGAATAAAGGAGAGAGTTTTGTCTTTTTGTTTGATCACTTTATTTTATTAATTAATACTAATAATATAGGATAAATTATTCATTAAAAATTTGGGTATTACAGCATTGAATTACACATTTTACACCATACAACCTAATCCGTCCATTTGACATTCTTAATTTGGTAATTACATTTTTATATATTATTATCTTATTGCAGCTAGCTAAGAATGTGATATAGTGATCAATGATGCACGAAGGTCTCATTTTTAAAAGTCAAGCAAAGATTTTATACGCCCTGCTAGCATAGACTGGTTTCATTCTCCCGCTCTAGCACAATCTTTTTTTCAATTTCTTTCAATTTCTTCAAACCTTTCTGCAAAATGGCTCGTCCGCCTTTTGTATTTTCCCAAAATCTATACGGTAGGTTTATAGTTTATATTAATGAGTGAAAACGCAACAAGTCAACAAGTTTATAAAGAAAAGAACAACACTATGACAATATGACTCATCAAATGTTGTGACGAACACATTGATTCTCAGAAGGATTTCATAATGCGCTCAATCCTTCATGAATAACTCTTGCCATTGTTAAAGTTCAGGGCCTTGGACGCCCTTGAGGTGTGTTGTATCAATTGTGGTCAACCTAGTATGTGACATAACCTTGCAATGATTCTAAAGTTTCCTTAATTAGCATCTTTGATTGATATGCTTAAAATTAAACTAGTTAAATTTCATTTTTTATGCTCAAATTAATTGCACCAGAGACCAGCTATCCTCGTGAAGATAATAAGACTTCATTTAAAAAATAATCAAGTAATTCATTCATTTCTTACATGCTTACCTCTCCGATGACACCCCTATTTTTACCACCCAATCCCCGCTAAGAGATGGTTTTAGAGAAAAAAGTATTTTTAAAATTAAAATGACGATTTGGAAAGAATTATTTATTTTACAGAGTCGCCATTTGAAATTGAGTTTGAGACATCCCTCAAGCCCCGTGATTCTAGCACGGTCGATTTAATGACTTATGCTTGACTTAATAGTTATGTTGCTTATTAACCACACACATAATCAACCTCCATATATATATTTTTTTCTTTTTACTAATCCGTGTGATCAATTCTCGCCTATGATTATTAATATAAATTCTGAGCTTTTTTATTTGTTGTTAAAAATCCGCTAAACAACTTATAATTCAAATAACTAGAATCCCATATAGCTAACATTTCAATCAGAGGCAGAGCCAGCCCTTTGATAGAGGGTTCATCCAAATTCCTTCGACGAAAAAATATATCATTTATACATGATTAAAATTATTTTTATATATCTATAGTAGGTGTTGAACTCCTTTGACTAAGTTTTTTTCCAAATATTGAACCCCTTAGTTGAAATTCTGCCTTCAGACTTGAGTAAAATATACCTTGAATAATCAATTGCCGGACTCGAACCAGAACTCATAGTAATCATAATAATAAATTGCCGGACTCGAACCGGAACTCATAGTAACCATAACTCACCGATAATATTAAAATCCATATCATAACAATACAAATGTCTAAATAATCATTCATTAATCTTAATTAAAAAGGGATAAATTCAAGGTTTTGCAATTAGCTTCACGTTCTAAAGTAATAGATGCTATATTATGCTAAAAGATAAGTTTTCAATATTTATTAGAACGGGGCCCTAATCCGAATAAATAAGACAGTTTATCTAAATCAAATAATATGCATCTACAAGTATTTATTCAAAGCTAGCATAATAGTTCACAATTTCGGTATATAAGCTCAATCTAAAAGTAGGTAAACCTAGCCTACCTGGACGCCAAAGATGGAATATCTGTCCGCGAATCCTCCGAATAATACTAGTAGAACCCGAGCTTGAAATAATTGATTCGGATAATTAATCTTTAATTTGATGCTCAAATGATGCCAATTTATTTTAGCCCATAAACCGATACTACCAAATATATATATATATATATGTGTGTGTGTGTGTGTGTGTGTGTGTGTGTGGTATATGATTACATATAAGAATACTAGTACTAGATTTGCCTTTTGAGTTTAAAAAAAAAAAAAAAGATTTTCTCTTTTTATGGAAAGACACTACCAAGTATGTATATATATAGAGATGTATAAGGAAAAAGATAGGACTTAATCAAGTGGCACACGTATGGCTGTCACCAAGTAAAATGTTGCTATCCACATATCAATTTCCACGTGTAGTGGTAAAAAACCACAAGTGATAATTTTCTACACTGCGTATATATATTCGGGTATTGCCTAAATTCGTGGTAAAGTAATTATAATATTTTGAATATACTATATTTAATAAAAAATTATTTCTAACAAAACCTATATTATATAATAATAATATTTTAATATTTTTAAATTTACTATCTCTTTATAAAATATTAATAAATGACAAATAAAATCTATTATAAAATAATATAAATATATCATTACTTAAAGAATTTTATCAATATCGAAAATATTCTAGAAAGGTACTAATTTATATTTCTACCAAATGTCAAATTAAATTAAATAATTCATGATACATTTAAATAGTACTAAAATTATATAAAAATACAGAGAAATGACCGTAAGGGTTATTACAACATCCACTACTAAAAGGACTTTCGTCCGCGAAAGTAAAAGATAAGGTCATACCTGAAGGCTCAAACAAGTAGGGATACTGGGTGCGCATATCACGATCGATCTGCCAGGTAGCCTCCTCAACTGGACGGTGATGCCACTGAACCTTAACTACCGGAATATCCCTGGAGTGCAACCGCCTAACATCTCTCACCAAAATAGACGTTGGCTCTTCTACAAATGTCAGTCCCTCATCCAACTGAACCGAGTCCCACTGAAGTACGTGTGACTCATCTAGAATATACTGCTGCAACATAGATACATGAAACACCGAGTGAATAGCAGAGAAGGCAGGTGGCAATGCCAATACATAAGCTACCTCCCCAACTCTATGTAGAATCTCAAAAGGTTCAATATATCTAGGGCTAAGCTTGCCCCTCCTCTCAAACCTCATCACGCCCTTCATGGGTGATACTCGCAGGAAGACCCTATCACCAACTCTAAAACTCAATGGACGATGTCTGCAATCAGCATAACTCCTCTATCTGCGCTGAGCTGCTCGTAGCCTATCCTGAATCACTCGAACATGATCCAACGAATCACGAAGTAAATCTGTGCCACGAGGTCTAGCCTCAGAAGTCTCAAACCAACCAACATGAGATCGACATCTCCTACCATACAATGCCTCAAACAGGGTCATTTGAATACTCGAGTGAAAGCTGTTATTATAAGCAAACTCCGCCAAAGGTAGAAACTGGTCCCACTGACCCCCAAAATCCAACACACAAGTGCGGAGCATATCCTTTAGAACCTGGATAGTCTGCTCTGACTGCCCATCAGTCTGGGGATGAAAGGTTGTACTAAGGTCAACCTGGGTCCCCAACTCCTCCTGAAATGCCCTCCAAAAGCTAGAAGTGAACTGAGAGCCTCGGTCAGAAATAATGGAAATAGGGACCCCATGTAGGCGAACCACCTCCTGAATGTAAACACGAGCTAACCTCTCGGCACTGTAGGAAACTCAAATGGGGATAAAATGTGCAGACTTGGTCAATCGATCCACGATGAACCAAATGCTATCAAAACCACATGATATACGAGGCAATCAACCTACGAAATCTATAGTAACTCACTCCCATTTCTACTCGGGAATGGGTAGCTGCTGAATCAATCCACCAGGTCTCTGATGCTCAGCCTATACTTGCTGACAACAAAGACATCGAGCCACAAACTCTGCTATATCTCTTCGCATACCACTCCACCAATAATGCTGCCTCAAATCCCTATACATTTTAGCTGTCCCAGGGTGAATAGAGTATCTGGAGCTATGAGCCTCACGAAGAATCAGCTAGACTAAATCTCCAACCTTTGAAACATAAATACAATCGTCAAACCTCAAGACACTCTCAGAATCTAGGGTAGCCCACTGAGACTTACCCCTCAACACCTGCTCTCGAAGGCTGCGAAGCCTGTTATCCTCGAACTGACGTCTCCGAATCTGCTCCAACAAGGTGGATTTGGCATCAACACTAGAAATGATTCTCTGAGGGTCAGAAATATCTAAACGAACCATCATGTTAGCTAAGGACTGAATGTCCAAAGCCAATGGCCGCTGAGAAGCTGAAATGAAAGCTATGCTACCCATACTTACTGACTTCCGACTCAAGGCATCCGCTACCACATTCGCCTTGCCCGGATGGTAGAGAATAGAGATATCATAGTCTTTCAGCAACTCAATCCACCTGCGCTGCCTCGAATTAAGCTCCTTCTGGGTCATAATATACTGAAGACTGTGGTGATCAGTAAATATCTCACAGCGGACCCCATACAAATAATGCCTCTAAATTCTAAGCGCAAATACTACCACTGCCAAATCTAAGTCATGAGTGGGGTAGTTGCGCTCATGCACCTTCAACTGCCTCGATGCATATGCAATAACACGGCCACGCTACATCAAAACACACCCCAACCCAACACCAGATGCATTGCAATAAATAGTAAAACCGTCGCCCTCAACAAGAAGAGTCAGAATAGGAGATGAAGTAAGCAAATTCTTGAGCTTCATAAAGCTCACCTCACAACTCGCAGACCACTGAAACAGAACCTCTTTCCTGGTCAATCTAGCCATAGGGGTTGCAATAGAAGAAAAATCCTCAATGAACCGCTTGTAGTAACCTGCCAACCCAATAAAGCTGCAAACCTCAGAAGGTAACGTAGGCCTAGCCCAACTACGAATAGCCTCAATCTTGGCTAGGTCCGCCATAATACCGTCCTTGGACACTACGTGCCCCAATAAAGCTACAGACCCTAGCCAAAACTCACATTTTGAGAACTTGGCATAAAGCCTGTGGTCTCTCAAAGTGAGAAGCATAGTCCTCAAATGCTGCTCGTGCTCCTCCTTACTCCTCGAATATACTAAAATGTTATCAATAAATACTATCACGAAGGAGTCCAAATATGGCCTGAACACGCGATTCATCAGATCCATAAAAGTTGTTGGAGCATTGGTCAACCCAAAAAACATTACCACGAACTCATAATGACCATAACGAGTCCTGAAGGCTGTCTTAGGGATATCCGCAACCCTAAATCTCAACTGATGGTAACCGGACCTCAAATCAATCTTAAAAAACATCAACGCACCCTGAAGTTGATCAAACAAATCATCGATGGGAGGTAGAGGATACTTATTCTTCATAGTAGCCTTATTCAACTGCCTGTAGTTGATACACATATGCAAGGAGCCATCTTTCTTCTTCACAAACAAAACTGGAGCACCCCAAGGAGATACACTCGGTCTGATAAATTCCTTACCCAGAAGATCGTGAAGTTGACTATTCAGCTCCTTCAACTCAGCAGGAGCCATACGATACAGAGCCATAGAAATAGGTTAGGTTACAGGATTGAGATCAATAATAAACTATACATCACGCTCAGGAGGAAGGCCATGTAGGTCGGTCAAAAATACATCAGAAAACTCTCGAACAATAGGGACAGAGTCAAGTGGGGAACTCTCAATACTAACATCCTGGATATATGCAAGAAAAGATTCACAACCCCTCGATATCAGTCTCCCATCCCAAATATATTAAATAATCCCCGTTGGTGTGCGGCTAATAGAACCCTGCCACACAACTGGGGGCATGCCAGGAAAAGCTAAGGTAACGGTCTTAGTAAAATAATCCAAGACCGCACGGTAAGGAGACAACCAATTCATGCCTAGAATCACGTTAAAATCTACCATATCTAGGAAAATAAGGTCAATATTAGTATCAAACTCTTGAATAGTAACCAAACAAGATCTATATACCCAATCCACTACTAAAGAGTCACCTAATGGGGTAGCCACACGTAACGGCACAGATAAAGACTCCGAACATAAACCTAGTCGTGATGCAAAATAAGTAGAAACATATAAAAATGTGGAACCGGGATCAAACAAAGCAAAAGTTGGCTGATGGAACATGAAAATCGTACCTGTTATCACAGTATCCGAAGCCTCAGCCCCTGATCTACCTGGAACTGCATACAAATTACCCTGTCCACTACTAGACTGGGTACCTGCCCGACCGCCTACCCTACTTCCCTATAGACCACCTCTAGAACCCAGGAAACCACCTCCATGACCCTATATACCACCCCTACCTAACGGCGACACTGATCTGATTGGCTGTACAGCCAAAACTGGAGGCTCAATCATCCTATGCCGAGGACACTCATGGGTGAAGTGACCAATAACTCTGCAGTCATAACATGCCCCGGGCACCCTGCTCTGACTAGAAGGTCCAGCAAATCTAGAATGACCACCCCTATATAACGATCCTGACTGAACAACCCTCTGCGGCTAGCTGCTACTTTGACCACTGGAACTACAATAGACTGGCTGACCCCTGTCAGATATCTGAAGCGATGCCTGAACTGGACGACTAGGCTGACCCTGATACTGAGAAGGATGCTGATGAGGGTACCGACTGTGAAATCCTTGACCTGAGGACTATGAACCACTGTTACTACCCTGGTAGTGTGGTCTCTTATCGCTGCCTCCTTGGGCCTCATGATCCATCTCCTCTATTGAATAAATATGCTCGGCTATCTTCGAAAAAGACTTCCCTGAAGTCACCAAACTCTGTGTAGCTCTACGGAGTGACAATCTCAATCCCCTAACAAAGCATCGAATCCGCTTATGCTCCGAATCCAAAATCATAGTGACGTGTCTGGCTAACTCATGGAATCTTGCCTCATACTCAGCCACCGTTATAGAGCCCTATCTCAGTGCGATAAACTCATCCTGAAGACGCTCACGCATACTATGAGGCATATACTTCCCCAAGAAAGCCTCGAAGAACTGAGTCCAAGTCAATGGTGGAGATCCGGTTGGCCTGGAATCAAGATAACCTGTCTACCACCTCCTCGCTACTATGTCAAACTGATAAGAAACAAAGTCTACTCCTCGTTCCTCAACCAGCCCCAAATTTCACAACCGTTGCTCATAACTGGATAGAAACTCATAAGCATCCTCTCCCGGGGTCCCGGAAAACCTGGGTGGAGTCAATCTAAAAAATCAACCAAACATCTTCTACTTCTCTGTAGACATAAGTGGTTGGGCTACTGCCGGCTGTGGGACTATTGGTGCTGGCGGAACCTCTACCCTAGGTGTCGCTGCCGCAGTCTGTTCCCCTAAATCTACACCACCCTATCCTGCTGGCTGAACTCCCACGATCGGTGGACCAACAACTAACCCCATTAACTGAACTAGTGTATCCCGAATAACAGAAGAAGATATAAAGCCGGGTGGAAACTGGGTTTCCCCCTGGCCCACCTGCTGATGTGGTGGAATACCTAGAGTTATCTCAATCCTCGGAGCTATAGCAGGATCAGGTGCTGGATCCCTGACCTGATCTCGAATAGGGGTTGCTGCTCTACCCTGCCCCTGATATCTGGGTTGACCTCGGCCCCAAGATAGAACTCTAGAAGCGGATCCGTGGTCCTAACCCCCTGCTCTCGAACCTCGTGTCCTAGCCATCTGCGTAAAGAGTGAACCAATGAAAAGATTACAACTTAACCAGACTCAACACACAAAATAGATCAAGAAAATGAGATTTTTTCCCTAAAAATGCTCTGTAGCCTCCCAAGGATAGGATACAGACGTCTCCGTACCGATTCGTGGGACTCTACTAAACATCGGCTCCAGGACTAACAATACCAGTGTGACCTAAGCTCTGATACCAACTTGTCATGACCCGATTTCTTAAATCGTGATGGCACCTACCTTATCCCATCAGTAGGCAAGCCAAACCATAGCCCAGAATGATAGGTAATGGGCTATTAGGCAAAGACAAAATAAAAGATCGCGTATGATAATAACAACAACCTCAATAATAGGTGAAAACTAAGAAGAAAACATATGTATTATATTAAAACGAGAGGAGAAAAAAGGACCAGCTATACAAATGAATCCCTCCCAAGACCTGATAAGGTCAGTACTATAGCCACTACTAACAGGTACCCAGAGTACTAGACAAAAATCTAAAATGTAGACAAGTAGTCTCGAGTGAAAAAGACTAACTAGAGTAGATAGAGGAGGATCAACCTCGGACGACAGTAAGCTCACCCCACTCTAAACCAGCACTGAAAGGTAAGAACCACGTCAACGTCGACTGCTAGTACCTGGATCTGCATCAGGAAAAAGATGCAAAAGTGTTGTATGAGTACCAAAAACTAAAACTATTTCGGTATATAAGCTCAATCTAAAACTAGGTAAATCTAGCCTACCTGGACGTTAAAGCTAGAATATCTGTCCGCGAAGCCTCCGAATAATACTAGTTGAACCCGAGCTTGAAATAATTGATTCGTATAATTAATCTTTAATTTGATGCTCAAATGATGCCAAAAAAAAAAAGATTTTCTCTCTTTATGGAAAGACACTACCAAGTATGTATATATATAGAGATGTATAAGGAAAAAGATAGGACTTAATCAAGTGGCACATGTATGGTTGTCACCAAGTAAAGTGTTGCTATCCACATATCAATTTCCACGTGTGGTGGTAAAAAACCACATGTGATAATTTTCTACACTGCATATATATATATATATATATATATATATATATATATATATATATATATATATATATATATATATATTCGGGTATTGCCTAAATTCGTGGTAAAGTAATTATAATATTTTGAATATACCATATTTAATAAAAAATTATTTCTAACAAAACCTATATTATATAATAATAATATTTTAATATTTTTAAATTTACTATCTCCGCAAAAAATATTAATAAATCACAAAAAAAATCTATTATAAAATAATATAAATATATCATCACTTACAGAATTTTATCAATATCAAAAATATTCTAGAAAGGTACTAATTTATATTTCTACCAAATGTCAAATTAAATTAAATAATCCATAATGTATTTAAATAGTACTAAAATTATATGAAAATACATAGAAATGACCGTAAGGGTCATTACACAATTTCATAAAATTTTGTTTCTATTTTTTACTACGTTTGTGATAGGACATCAAACATGCAATTACTACTTCTATCCTATAAAATATAAGAATCTTATATATATACCTCCATGTGCTGGAAAATACAGAATCAAACTTTCAAAACCGAAATAAACACAATACTATTAAATCTACGAACTAGAGATAATTATTTGAACAATTTCATGTATTAATTAAAGATAAGATAAAGATAAGACGTTTATACGTGCAAGAAGTTTTCACGTATCATTCCAATTTTACTCTAAATTTAACTATATAAAATTATGAACGTTTAAACACGTGTGAAACTTGAGCAACTTCATGCATAATAGCGATGTTACATAATGAAAGTCGCTACAAGCTTCAGATTTTGAAAGTTGACAAATAGCTAACTTTCAAGAGCCACGAATATGAAATCTTTTGGAAAAGTTAAATTGCTAAATATAAAATATACAACAACAACAACAACAAACCCAGTGTATTTCCACCTGGTGGGGTCTGGGGGGTAAGATGTACGCAGTCCATACCTCTACCTCTAAAGAGGTAGAAAGGCTGTTTCCGATAGACCCCCGGAGCTAAATCAAAAATATAATTAAGAAATATTAAAATTACTATCTTATTTATTAAAATTTAAATCAAAAGATTTTGTTTTGTGAATTTCTTTTCATAATAATGAAAACAAAAATAAAAATAAATATAAATTTTTTTAAATCTTAAATTGTGACTCTATTTTATAATTTTTCAAATAAAATCTACTAAAAATGAAAAATAAAAACTACAATAAATATTGACAAAAAATAATTTTTTTATGCTAAAAGTAAGTATAGTAAAAGTGTAACGCCCCGTAAAAGTCATGCATGTATTAGACTGTAATTTCTGAGCTTTAGACTTAAGTTTTAAAATTTTTCTAAGTGTTGAAATGACTTAGACTCATTCTTAACTGGCAACCTTCGGGATACAACTTCTCGACCTTCCCGACCTTCATTTTTAGATTTTCAAGTTGCGTTACGATCGGGCAATCTCATAATACATCTCGGATAAATTTTGGAATTTTTCGGAATGCATAAGGCTGTGTTTGGATTTCAAAACAATAGCAAAACGCATAGCCTATTGCCCAGTTTTTTCAGCATTTCAGGGTCAACTTCAAACGAACATAACTCCCTGTATATAATGAACTGTGTGAGCTATAATATATCAAACGAAAGATCTTTGAGTCCTCTTTCAAATTCAGTTGGTTTCATCCAATTTGAATATATGAGTAAACAGTTATAATCGATTTACTCCAGCCTATCAAATCGTCAACTGAGGGACAGATTGACCTTAATTGTTTCTTAGGGGTATTTTGGTCATCCTCCACCCCTATATATACCACCAACACGGGATTTAATCCCTCAAACACCATAATACACATGCTTTCCTCAAAATTACTCAAGAATTCTCCTTAGGGTTTCAAAATAAAAACTCAAATAGTTAAAGATTCGACCGTAAGTTTTCAAAGATAATTACATATTCGAAATCACCAATCCGCAAGCTTCAAGAAACATCTATTATCCTTGGAAATAGAGGTACGCGGGATTTTTCCTAAAATCTCAATGGGCATAGAAATCATGTTTTAATATCGGGTTTTCGAATTCATGTGCATACTCATGTTTTAGAAGCTTTAATGATATTGTTTTGACCTTTTGGCTTTCCCCCAAAGTGGTTTGAAAATTATATAAATATATATATATATATATATATATATATATATATATATGTATATATATATATATATATGTATATATATATATATATGTATATATGTGTTTGTCCTGAAATATATGAATTTAAAGCATGATTTTCATGGAACCCCTCTCTTAATGTAAATTTTTCCATGTTTCACGTAATATAAATTGTTTTGAAAGACATCTTGAAGAAAAGAAATTATGATATGAAGTGCTTTGACTTTTGCTATGTTTGGAATACGATTCTTGAACACGAAAGAGAGGGTTGTGAATGTTGAATATGCATGTAATGAAAGAATGCATGGTTTTGCCAAAATGCACATGACCACCATATGTTTGATGAAATTTCTGCATGAATTGAACTTTAAGTTCGGAATATGAAATCCTTTACATCAGTTGCATGTTTTGGGTGGTCTAAACTATGTTTTGAATGAAAGTTTTTGCTTAGTACTTTATGCCTCAGAAAAATCATGACTTGCAAGGTCTTGGTATGACGATACCAATTCAGACTAATGTCATATCAGACTCAGACTAACAGACATTTCAGACTTTCATGATTTAGAAATTTCAGAATGATGCATGTTCAGAAAAGGTTAAAAATGGGCATATAGAGATGTTAGGTGGTTCCCCGAAGAGGGATTGAGTTCAAGCGACTCATTGCCTAAAACCGTGGTTTGCGGACCCGGGTATATTACTATGCGCTGACTTAAATGTTCTGTGGCGTATCAGACTCAGAGACTCCAACCCTTGCGGCACACTTGGGTTGGGAGCTTCCCCGCCAAGTCAATGGCGGATTCCATACAGCCCGTGAAATATCAGACTTGTAGGGGAATACCACCTAACTCAGAAGTAAAACACAGATCATGATTTGAAATGAACAGACAGGTTGCATGTTTTCAAAAAAGTGCCCATGTACTTTCAGAAACAGTTTTATACATGATGTCTTGATGAAAAATTTGCTTTCACTTTATATATATATATATATATATATATATATATATATATATATATATATGTATGTTCCATTATACTATTTTTGGAGTGCTTCGCGTGCCAGTACTTTTGTGCTGACCCCCCCCCTCCTTCCAGGTTCTGAGGAACAGTTTAGGGGTCCAGCTACTCAGCAGACATTCTCGGATTTGCAGACTTGATCTCATAGTGGTGAGCCTTCTATTATTCGGAAGGCCTAATTATGTCAGACATTCTCTTATTTATTTTGTTTTTGGTTTATTGGGGGCCTTGTCCCAGTTTCTTTTCAGACAGATGTTTGAGTTCTTAGTAGAGATTTCGCAGACTGATGTCAGATAGTATTATTCAGAAATATTGCAGGACTTGACCATGTTTTCCGTACTCAGTTTAAATTCCTCATTTTATTATGATTATAAATGTTGTGCATGATAACCAGATAGAGAATGGGTGTTCCGGGCCTTCATGGTTCGGGATGCTCATCACGGCTAGGGCCTAGGCTCGGGTCGTGACAAAAAGTAAAAGTGAGGGGAGGGGAGGGTCAACATTAGGTGTCCTGCTGTGAAGATCGTTTTTCCATAATTCTGCTGGCTGAATGTTGAAGGAATGGGTTGCACCACTTCACCTTGATCTCCTTTAGCTTTTTACATTTCTTCAGCCCAGGGGGGAGCTCCTACAGTTTCTTACATTTCTGCAACTCCAGTCGCTCAAGGCTGGGAATCGACCCTCTGTAGTCATGGATACTGCTAAACTTCCTCGGATCCACAACGGACCATTCCTCAAGGTCTAGTGTATCTAATTTCAACAAGTTAAGACGGGGCAAATCATCAGTTTTCATCACCCAAACACTATGCTCGAACACGTTGTTCTGCAATTTCAGGACCTCAAGATTGCGAAGTTGCCACCCAATAATTGATGGCAGGCGATACCCTGAGAGGGTCAACCTTCTGAGGCTTAAAGGGAATTTCAATTCCCGCCAATAGAAATCTGGAAAGAGAGCGGGACTATAGCTAAATAGCTTGAGAGAGACAAGTTGAGGTAGAAGGTCCAGTCTGGGAAGCATTCTCTCTTGGAAAAGACAGATGCATTTCAGTTTCTCAAGACGTGGCAACCTTCTCAGTATCTCTTCTGAATCTTCCCCGTGTTTAAGAATTGGAGTCGACATTGTCCTCAAGTTGGGCAGCAGCTTCCCTGAAATTTCTTGTTTATAGTCAGGGGCACCAAAAGAAGCACGGCCGTCTATACGCAAATGCCTCATATTTCTCAGGTTCCAAATAGCATCAGGTAGTGCAACTTCTCCCCGTAATCCTATCGTAACAAAAGTTTCCAACCGCTGGAGGCTGCCAATGGAAGACGGCACTGAAGTCATTTCTCCCCGGACTTCTAAGTACTTCAACAGATTCATGTTTTCAAGCCCAACTGGAAAATCATTGCCCACATTTACGCTCCCTAAATCCAAAACTCTAAGAAGTTTGAAGTTGTGATGCAGAGATGAGACATGAGACCGGGAAAATCAGATCTCCTGCCAGTTACCACCAGGCTGCGGACAAGTGGACCAGAAACTTCTAATGAAGTATTAGCCCACCAATTAGATGAAATGAGCAGCTGGCGATGATCACATGTTACGGAGACTGGGATATTGGAATCAGCACCGCGATGATCAAAACCATCCACAGTAGAGACTTCTCCGTAACTGTCCGTCAGCCCATAAACATTTTCCTGTTTGGCTTTAGCTAAGCAAAATTCATGTATCAGGTCATGGACTCTACATGATTTCACCCGATCCTTTGAGCTCTTTTGCTCCGCCATAATAAGACCTCTTCCAATTAGGAGCATTAGGTAATCCATTGCCACATCCTTTAAGCTCTTCCCTTCAGTTTGTTGTATTATTCCTTCTGCAACCCACAGCCTGATCAACTTGGATTTCAGAATTTCATCATCCTGTGGTAATGCTCCGAAATAGAGGAAGCAATGCCTCAGACAATCTGGTAAATCCTGGTAACTCATTTCAATAATGATGGACAAATCTGGGTCGTTACCACCAATCTTGGTTTGGCCTAGCAATTCTTGTACTTCTGTCCAATGCTCAGCTGTTTTCTCTGCATTAGCAAGAACACCAGCAACCAGAATTATTGCAAACGGTAGCCCCTTAGTTTTCTTGGAAAGTTGCATCCCTAGTTCCTTCAGCTCTGGAGGACAAGATTCTTGTTGGAAAATCTTCTTCTCAAGTAATATCCAACTATCTTCTTCTCCAAGAGGTCGAAGATGATGTATATTATGTAGTTCAAAGCCAGCTGCAATATCCTGAGCCACATCATCTGATCGAGTTGTCAAGAGAATCCTACTTCCTGTGCTATCATCCTTTGGAAGGGATGCACTCAAAACATTCCATGCTTCAGCGTCCCACACATCATCCATTACGATGAGGAATCTCTTTCCATGTAGACGCTCGACCAGAATTTCCAGCAAATCAGAAAAGATCCTTCCATCAACTGTGTCATTATACCCAGAGATATCACGTAAAATCTCAAGTAATAATTCTCGACTGTCATAGACCCGAGAAACAGTGAGGAAAGCACAAATATCAAAATGGTTGGAAACTCCAGGATCGTTGTAGACCCTCTTAGCAAGAGTTGTCTTACCAACTCCAGGCATGCCAACAATTGCTATGACACTTAACTGACTAGATCCTCTTGTCAGTTGATCAATTAATCCGTGCCTTTCGTCCGTAAAGCCCACCAGTTCCTCCTGCTTAGCAACATTTATCATGTCTCTGGAGGGCATTGTCAAATTAACAACCTTGGGCTCAGTAACATAGCTCATCTTTTGGTCAAACACCATGACCTCCCTTCTGATTCTCTTCATTTCTCCAACAGCATCAATAAGAGAAAGTGAATGGTTGAATACAGTGCTGTCTCTTAGCAAATGCATCTCAATGTCATATTCAGCTCTGTATGCAGCAGTCATTAGTTGGGTTGCAGGATTCCTCAGTTTCTCATGCTCATGGAAATTCTCTCCACAATTTTCGAGAAAAGAACTTAGGTATTCCAGCTCGTCAGCAATTCCCAGTGCACGACGCTTCAGGCAATTGACTGGACCTGCCTGCTGGTCAAGTAGCTCTCTAAAATTTCTGATAAAACCCAGGTAATCTTTCCTTATGATATTAACCTCAGGCAATGTCAGTGGGATGGGAACTCCGATCTCCGACTTAAGGAGCTTGATCTTTTTGATTAGATCAACAAGTGTAGTTTCTGCTTCGACAAGCTTGTGCTCTTCCAACTCGTTGAAATCAAAGAAGAAAAAGATGGTACATCCCACCTTAACAGCCAGATCTTGAATATGGGTGAACTGATCTTTGAATGTCAAACGTTCTCTATAGTGCTTGAAGGGATGAGAATCAGAAGTGCTGTCCCAATCTCTTATCTTTCCCAAGAGAACTTGAATTGGGTCAGCTTTAGGATCATCCGACTCCGACTTGTCACTCTCGATGAATTGATTTGGCGGGTCCTTAGCAAAAGAACTGAGGAAGGTGAGTTCGTGGTGGAGGACTTCAAAGTTAACCTTCAACGAGTCCATCCAAATTTGCTGGTTGTCTTGTAAATCTACCAGGCAATCTTGGAGAGTGTCTATGAAGGATGCCAAGTCCGGATCTGAAATGTCAGTCTCTGTTGTTAATAGACTCAATGCTCCGAGGACTCCCATGTAAATCCTTCTGATGTCTGGAGTGCTGGGCTTAATTTTCTGCGTCAGTTCCGTGAGCTTGTCCTTGATGGAAATTGTACTGTTTCCATCTTTTGGATCAAACGCACACATGAAAGGAATACATGCTGCTTCGATAGCTATCCCTTCAGTATGATTGGTGAGATCTTTCAGCTTCTCCTGGTCGATGCAACGTGTAGCTACAAAGCTAAGGAGATTTCTCAAGAACCTTAGCTTAGTTACAAATGGTCTGAGTTCTGAAAAAGTGGAAGGGTCCCGATAGCGAAGCAGATCCTTCAGATTGTCAATCAGAGAGTTCATGAACTCCACCACCATCAATGCGTCCGGTACATGAGGAGAAGACTTTGCAACTTTGATGTAAGCCTTTTCAATCTCTGGCTTGAGAAGTTGCACGTGATGCAGTACTTCAGCAGACCGCTGATCCAATTCTTTGGCGCTGTCTTCAACGCTCTTCAGAAGAATGGGTTGGATGTGACTTACTGCATTTCGTGCCACAACTTCGATTTGCAGTAAGAGAGCTTCCAAATTCCTATTCTCCCTACAGTGTTTTGCCGTCCACCAGAGAAAAGTTCTCAGGAAGCCCAGCTCCAGTTTAAGCATAGGGATCTGGGATTCTTTCGAGGAAGTCAGGCCCGGAGTGCTCAGCAGGCGGACCAGATGATTCAGGGAATAGTTAACACCAGTGTATGCCATTGTAGTGCGTTTGCCTAAGTCTCTTTCTCAATGTTTGATGTGTTGGAGATAAACCCCCACCACAGAAATAGTATTCGCGGTAATAACAACGGAAAAATAACTCTCAGAATTACTACACACTCCAGAAAAAAACAATCATTTTTTTATTTTTCCACTTCACTATAATATAACTCAGTATTTTTCTATCTGTGAAACTCTCTCACTTTTCGCAACTACTACTAAGTTGTTGTTTTTGTTGGTGTGTTGAATGAGGAGCTTAGGCCTCCTATTTATAGTAAAAGCTGCCAAACATTCAACCAATAGGTGTGGACGGTGGACCCCTTCATGATGGAGAAAAATAGAGCTGTTAAAATGAGCCTAAATACGGGTTGGATATAAGATGAAATTAAAATTGTGGTTACAAATGGTAATAGTAGTATGCTCGTATTGCTTAGATTAAGCAGGTCATGTGACCCAACCTGATGCCCAAAGTAAATTTGGGCGGGTCAAATGAGTCATGACCCAACCCGGTTTTTAATTCAACCCATTTTAATTTTTTATATAATTATCTTTTTATTCCAATATTGATGTCTAACAAAACCAAAATATTGACTTGCCATTACATCATTTTATGCCCCTCAATATCATACAACTCCGGCAACTGGCGAATAGCACAACTGAAGTTGGCTATAGAACTGAGAAATGGCTAAATATACGTGTGTTGACGACACCTTGAGTGTTTTGAATGGCTGGAGAATTATAGAAAATTGGCTGATCCTGCCACAATCAATTTCCTCAAAATGAACCTAAGATTTCTGAAGGTGTTTCTGATATCAGCAGAAAAGTTGCCAACTGAAGATACTTCTCCGAAAGATCTCATCAGTAATGTACAAGTTTGGGTCCAAAATGCTGGAAAGGCCATCCAATCACTTTGTGCCAATGCAGTAGAGGAAAGCAAGGTTACCGAGGTATGGCATGGAAAAATCGAGAATCTCACCTCGAAAATCGGCACATCTTACAGATCTGCTTTACAGTTGGATGCTAGAGTGAGCGCTAGCTGTTTGGTGGAACTGATCGACTCAAAGTTAAACAATCTGAATGATCTGCTACGCCTTGAGACCAAACAACCTATTGACTCTACCAAGGAACAAATGGAAGTTCTTGAACTGAAGTTCCGGTTTCTACGGAATTTTGCTTGGTTTAGCTCACAAAGTTGCATCGAGCATCACAAGTTGGAAGATCTCTTGAGAATAATTGAAGCTGTGGCAACCACTGTGGTGTGTGTCTTGTTCCAGTGGTTATTCGAGGATATGGATAAAACAATGGAAACCAAGTTCTCTCAGGTCTTGGTAACGATTCAGCTCATTGAGCCAGAGTTGAGGTATGCATACTTCAGAAGCCTGAAGCTTCCGCTACCATCGCGGCTGAAGGAAAACATTCCCATGGTAGTTGCTATTGGCTTTCTCTGCTGTTTCCACAATGATCTCAAGGAGCTCCTAAGTCCCAAAGCATATCTGATGGCTTCTGCAAGAGATCAAGTGTGCAACCTTTGCGAGGAGCTGAATTTTGTGATAGCATTTCTGAGGGATCCCCGAAAGATGGATGACAGCAAAAGCGCAGAGGATCTCTTGGCACATACCAAAGCTGTGGCCACAAAGACGGCGCGTGTCATCCACTTGCTTCTTGTAAGAAGCAAGAATGAAGACGATGCCAGTCAAGCCAGCCCTTCCGTATTCTTTGATCTCCTAAATGAGATCGATTTCATTAAAAAAGAGATGATTACAGATAAGTATCTTGATATCTGGAAGTCAATAAGATCAAACCTGATTCCAAAGGTTAATTCATTGGGATTAATTGATTTTCTTTTAGGAATTATTAATGTGGTCCTTGATAACAAGAATGATTCAATTGCTTTCGTTGGTCATCAACTTGAAATAGTCAAGACTGAGCTAGTGTCCCTCAAATCTTTACTTCGCGTCAATGATCTTAAGATGGAGATAACTGATGTGGTACACGAGGCAAAACATGCTCTCGGCTCTCTTATCATACGGGAAAGTCCTTGTTGGCATTGTATGTTACAGCTCTCAAATGTTATAATAAAAATTCAGTCTGTCAACAATAAAGTGGCTTCTTGCTTTGTTAGCGATCAGATTGTTGTGATTGGGGTGGGCACTAGTGCACAGAATTCCGATTCGTCATCAGAAGTACATATGCCACCAGTGAAATGTGAAATAGAAACAAAGGCTACAGAAGTCTGATGGCAATATCATCTTTTTCTCCTTTCATTCTTCAACAGAAGTACATGTTGCTTTCTTCGTGTCTAATAGTTATTTAATTTTCTGGTAGTTTAGTCAGATGTCTGTAATGCATCATCTACCAATATTCTATCTAGCTGTGAAAGTTTGAATATGTACTGCTAATAAAAGATCATTCTCGCAACCAGTGATCGTAAAGTAAATTCTCACAACTATACAATTGCCAAAGGTTGTTAACGCGATTGATCATATTAAAATATATTAGTGAAAGGCCAAGACTTTAAAGAAATATAATCACTCCATTAAACAACTCCCGGATGCCCGGTCTAAACCCCAGGGCATGCACGCCCGGACACTTTCCGGTCCTTGCAGAACATGGACAATCTATTCGGAGTCCCAACTCTAATATCATTTTAGAATAGACTTAGACTTAACTCAACCCTAAGGTATCGTTTGGTGCACGGGATAAGGCAAGATATACAAGGATTGAAGTTGAGATAAGATCTATACTGCTTTTGGTAGATAGTATAAATTTATCCCATCTCTCACGTGGGTTAAAAAAATAAAAAAACATACCATCATATAGAAGTGTCTTTTGAAAACACATATGTTATGTCATCCTTCAGTTTTCTTTAGGAAAATATTTTCAAATGATATTCATTTTTATTCCTTAATATTCATTTTTCCTTTTCTTTTTCTTTTTCTTTTTCTTTTTCTTTTTCTTTTTCTTTTTCTTTTTCTTATTATTGTTTACAAATGATATTCATTTTTATTCCTTAATATTCATTTTTCCTTTTCTTCTTTTTCTTTTGCTTTTGCTTTTGCTTTTCCTCTTCCTTTTTTTCCCCTTTTCTCTTTCTCTTTCCTCCTCTACCACCTCACAATCCCAACCCAACCTCAAAATTATTGGCGTCAGATCTCCCTCTTCCTCACCACCTAGGGCTTCTTCAGATTTACATATTTCCTCGATTTTACACTCTATTATTGAAAGAATATTATGTTAAATCTGTACTGCTAATAAAAAATTATTCTCGCATCCAGGGCTGTAAAGAAATATAATTACTCCATTTAACAACCCCCGATGCTGGTCTAATCCAAAGGCATGCACGCCCTGACACCTTCTGGTCCTTGCAGAACATGGACGATATATCTGGGGCCCCACATCAAAGACATACCATGTTTAAATGGATATTGGGTCCAACTTAACCCTAAAGTGTCGTTTGATGCGCGGGATATCCCAGGATTTGTTGGATACTGCATCTGTTATTGCAACAGTATTCTAGAATAATTAGTTGTTTAGTTATAGGAAGAGTCCTTAGTTATTTAGTTATAGGAGGAGGAGTCAACAACTTTATTAACGTGTCTATATAAAGACTCATAATATAATAAAATTTATATGAGAAAAGTTTTTCCAATACGATTTTATTTTCTATTGTTTATTTTCCTCTTTCAAAAACCCTAACAGGATTAAATTTAAGATAAGATCTATACAACATTTGGTAGATAATATAAATTTATCCCATCTCTCAAGTGGGATAAATTGGAATCCCACATTGGTTGAGAAATCAACTAGTGGTCTGCTTATATGGACTTGGGCAGTTCTCCCGCAAATGCTAACTTTTTGGGTTGAGTTAAGCAAAACATACAGTAATATAGAAGTGTCTTTTGGAAAACATGTAAGTTATGTCCCTAATGTTTTGACACCACTATAACTGTTGAGGATTGGATTGACTTTGGTATGACAAAAGTCATCTTTCAGGAAAATATTTTCAACCATCAAGTTTCAATCAAAACACCCTTCAATTTGCTCCAACTAATACACCCTTCTATTAGCTACTATCTGGATGGTTGTTTCTAGTGACCGATATCGATCCAACACCAGCTTGATGCTCTATTTGCAACGGGATGAATTATTATAATGGTAATACACTTCACGGAAGAAAAGACAAACACAAGAGCTAATGATGTAAATTAGCTCTTCAACATATAGACCTACTTCATTAAGGACCGCCAAGAGTTTTGGGCCTTTATGTCAAAAGACTCTTTATTCAAACTATTTTATCAAATACCTACAAGTTTTAAATCTTTTGTCAAATATTCACTTAATTCTACCTCACCACCAACTTTTCCAACTTAACAATTCCAGCCCCAACCTTTATAATAATTCACTTTAACCGAATATTTCCAACTTAATAAATTCACCCACAAGTTTCTAATTATACACTTCAACCCACTCCATCATCCACCACTATATATATAAAAATAATATCTAGGTTTCCAAAAATATTAAAAAAAATAATTTCAAAAGCTAAAAATGGAAAGTGGTTATTTTCCCACCAAAAAGCTTCGATTCCGGGCACTTTTCCAGCGTTATTTTTCGACGATCAATTGTAAATTAGTCCACAAACATCATAAGCTTGTCCATTACATCCATTGTTACCCCATTTGTTTCCTATCTTCTCAAACACACTTTCCACCATTGTTAAAAAGCTTTAAATCACTCATATTACTCAAAACCACTTTAGAAAGTGCATTACAGCAGCCCAGGCGACTCTATGTTCATTTCTTTATTCCATAAACTCAACAATCATTGATTACAAGCAATATTTGCAATTTCAAGTATATGTACGGAAATCTGCACAATCATCGACCCATCCTCGCCAGTCATCGACCGTGCATACAACATGACATAGACCATAAGCATAATCTACCAGCGACCGAAGCTTAATTCTAGGATGTCTATTGCAGAATTTGTTCTGGTTTCTGGTGATTTCATGGGAGAATGGGTGTAGACTTCGAAATGTTGGAAATGGAGATCATTTACCAAGATGACAATTCCCATTTTTGTTCGCCGCAACAGTTCATACGGTGAATTTGTTGCAAGCGTAATGCAGAGCGGGGATCTAGATTGCCCACCGAGCGACGTGGTGATTAGTTATGTAATGCATTCGAGGGAAAAGGTGAATCCAGCGATCATAAATAGCAATGTACGTGTGCTGACGTACATAATGGATGCTGATGCAGATGGCTTTAGGCCAATTTTGAGGATAAATGTGATTGAGAGGTCCTTTGAAGGACCGCTGAATTCATCAGCACCCCCACAGCGGCGCCCGACAGTCGACGATGATTTGATCGACCACGATTTGAATGATTAAGAGGACGATGTTGATGATACAATTAATATGGAAGATTATTTTATACATATGGAAGACTTTTCATCAGACTCGCAAGATGATTAAGAAGACCGTGAAACAGAATCATAAGCAGGATACTCCTTCACCAACGAAATCAATTTCTGTTGTGGTCAAACATTCGCCGATAAAAAAAAGCTGAAAATGCAACTAGACGCAGCAGTGGCGAGGCAGTCTTTTGATTATTATATGGAGAAGAGCTGTACAAAATTGATGAAGGCGCAATGCTTATCTCGTGGTTGTGGCTTGCTGTTGCGGGCAAAAAAGTACGACACCTCAGACAGATTTCGCATATATAAGTATGTCGGGATGCACACGTGCGGCATTGAAAACGCCACCCAGAGGCACAAAAAAGTCTCATCCGAATTGATTGCTTCAGTATGCGTAAATCATTTTTGGGATGGTAAGGGCCCAAGCATAAGAGAAATTCAAAGAATTATATTTAAGGAGTTGCGTTGCAACGCAAACTATTGGATGTGTTGGAAAGTAAGTGTAATTGCGAAGATCATTCGCAGGACACCGGAGCACGGATATGCTTGCTTGCCGGCTTTTCTCCACATGGTGGAGTTATTGAATCCCGGGTCTTCTTACTCTATCATGGTAAACCAAACGGATGGATCGTTTGTTTACTACTTCTTAGCATTCGGAGCTTGCATACGAGGATATTTTCACAGAGAAAGGTAATTGTCGTCGATGGCACATATTTGTATGGCAAGTACGGGGGCGTTCTACTGAGCGCTGTTGCACAGGACACCGAAAATCATATATTTCCAATTGCCTTTTGTGTCATCGATAAAGAGAACGATGCTTCTTGGACCTTCTTCTTCCAGAAGCTGAAGTCTATCATAGAAGATGAACCAGATCTATGCGTTATCTCCGACAGGTATATTAGAATCCCCAATTCCTTCTCCCGTGTATACAGTCATGCACATCAAGGACTTTGCATGAGGCACCTCGCTGAAAATCTTTGCGTAAATCAACACTGCGGAGAACATCTTTGTCTATTCTACGCTGCAGAAAAGGCTTATTCCTTTGATGAGTTTAGCGATAATATTGTGGAATTGAAGATTAAATGCCCCAAGGCAGCTCATGTCCTTGAAAATATGCTTGGTTTTGAAAAATAAAGTAGAGCACACTTTTCGGGAAATAGGTACGATGTGATGACCACAAACATCGCCAAGTCGCTCAACTCGATTTTGATCGATGAACGGGAGTACCCCGTGTCGTACATATTCAATTCAATTGCTAAAAAAATTGGTGAAAAGTTTAGGGAGCGGCATTCATTTGTCGATGGTACAGAAAACATATTTGTGCCTACTGCAGAAAGGATCCTAAGGGATAATAAGAGTACGAGCGATTCCTTCTATGTGGGTAATCCAAACAGGGTTCTCGATGAGTATACGGTGTTCGGCAATGGCGTTACTGCCAAGGTCAATCTCTTGGAGAGAAGCTGTTCTTGTCAGAAATTTGACTTGGGGAAAATGTCGTGCGAACACATAATGGCAGCTTTGCAAGCAAAGCACGGCGATGACAGAGATTATGGTAACTCCATCTACGACTACTCTTCGCCAATTTATAAAGCTGAAAGTTACCTCCTCACATACTCGGAAGCAATTAACATAGTCCCTCCGAAGGCTGAATGGAATGTGCCACAAGAATTGGTAGACACCAAAATTTCTCCACCCCCATACGATCCCAAACTCGGAAGGAAAAGATTCAAATGCACTAAAGGTGTCGGTGAGACATTCAAGTCCAAAAGGAGGAATAGGTGTTCAATATACAAGAAATCCGGACACAAAAGAACCACGTGTAGAATGGGCATCAAATCATAAATAGGCTTTTTTTTTTAGCTTCAGTTGTAAAGCTACTGTTTTGGGGGATGAATGTGCATTTTTGTAGATTTTAACGTTCAGTTATTATCGACCTAAAGCTTTGTATACGATAGACTATCTATAGTCTACGGTATATTTAATATATGATCTATAAAATATTATGTATTGATTATATTATTGCTAATCTAACACGTTATGTTGGTCATTTTCCCGTCTTATCTCTCCAATCGATGCAATGAATCATTATTTCCCTTGTTTCCCATTCCCATTTATTAAAAAGCTACACAAAACGTCTCTTCACAAGGAAAAATAGTTGGTATATGCATACGAAATATTTTCTCTTGTCAGACACGTCAACCTACCATTGGGTGGATATATGAAAGGACGTAATCTACAGGTCTATAAGTACAGGCCTTCTTTCTATGCAACCCTTCAGTTTTTCCTAAATCGAAATATCAGAAATCGTCTCTTCTTCTTCTTCTTCACCCAAATCAAAAAAATGCTTCCCAGAAGGATACCCCTGCGCCGCATCAGACGTGTTCCTCTGAGGCACTACGACCTCCTCCTCCTAAGGAATGATTTAGACCATCTTTTCTATGGGTTGGGTCAAGACCGCATCTACCTGGAGCGGGAACTCCGTCAAATTGCTCGTTTCTTGAGGGCAATTCTGGAAAGGCTCGGAATGGAAGGCCCTGACTACATCACCCCCTATCATCCCCATAATTTAGTTTAAATGTTTTGTTTTAGTGTATGTTTTTAAGTTTTTTTATTTGTTCATTGCTGGAGAAACTTTCTTTGTAGGATCTTGTTAGAAGAAAGATTCTTCCATTTTTCCCTTTTTGATGTAAATTTTATTATGTAATGCAATGAACAATTTTAATACAACTATGTTTCAGTTTTTTTTTAACATTGTGTGTTTGTCATCTTTGTTCTGATGCCTTGTTTGAAAACTCGAATCAAATATGTTTGCCTTTACAAGTTGCAGTATTGTGGCTTGACTAATTTCCTGAAGAGTAAAATCTAATGTTTAGATTTTATACAAAGTATTTCGCCGACTGTACATATTAGTCGATCGTAGACTACATGAATCTTTTGATATTTGGGTAAATTAAATCAAATAATAACAGATTTTTAAAAAAGTAATTTAATTTTAAAAGATTTAAACAGATTATCACATGTTATGTGCTGGTGAAAGAAAATAATTAAATTAAAAATAATTTAAATAGATAATCACACGTTTTGAGAATTATGAAAGACAATTATTAAATTAAAAAAAATTAAATAAATAATAGTCACATGTATTTTGGGTTGGTGGAAGAAAATAATTAAATATAATATGATTTAAATGGATAATCACATGTTTTGTGGCTGGTGGAAGAAAATAATTTAATCAAAAGGGTTTAAATGGATGATGTTGGACTGGTGGTGACACTTAATAGACAGTCGTATATCATGCACTATTTCCTCCATCGATCAGTCTGGTATATCGTAGATTTTCACGTTTATTATTGCATCGACTGATATCATTATTATGCGTAGACCATGGTGATCTATGTACACAGTTATAGACCATCACTTGGATGTAGTTAAAAAATGATTAAATAAATTATAAATAAATGTGATGTGGATTTCTACACATGTTAAGGAGTGTAAACAAGTCACATAACCATATTAGAGCTTAGACAAATTAGGGAGGGTGAATTAAAAAGTGTGTGGATGGGTAGTGGTTGAATGCTCAATTTCGTAAGAGTAATGTTTCTCAAAGCACAAGTATGTATTGAGGATGATAAATGTTTTACCACTATCAATTGCACACACTCTTTCGATTTAGGGGTAGTGATGAAAGAAATTTGTGGAATGTGTAGGCATCAAATACAATACATATCCTCTATACATATGTATGCTTTGTTTAAACATTACTCTTACGATATTGAGCATTCAACCACTACTCATCCACACACTTCTTAATTCACCCTCCCTAATTTTTCTAAGCTCTAATATGATTATGTGACTTGTTTACACTCCTTCACATGTGTAAAAATCCACACCACATTTATTTATAATTTATTTAATCATTTTTTAACTACATCCAAGTGATGGTCTATCACCTTGTACATAGATCATCGTGGTCTACGTCTAATCATGATATCAGTCGATGCGATAATAAACGTGTAAGTCTACGATCGACTATACTGATCGATGGATGACATAGTTCATGATCTACGAAGTTCTATCAAGTGTCATCACCAGTCCAAGATCATCTATTTAAATCATTTTTAATGTAATTGTTTTCTTCCACCGGCCCCAAAACATGTGATTATCCATTTAAATCATATTATATTTAATTATTTTCTTCCTCCATCCCAAAAACATGTTACTATTATCTATTTATTTTTTTAATTTAATTATTTATTTTTTAACTACCTCCACGTGATGGTCTATAGATGTGTACATAGATCACGGTAGTCTACGCATAATCAGGATATCAGTCGATGCACTAACAAAGGTGTAAGTCTATGGTAAACCATACAAATCGATGGCTGACATAGGTCATGATCTACGACAGTCTATTTAGTGTCACCACCAATTCAAAAGAGAAAAATTACTTTTTCAATGGTAAAAAACGACTACTTTTGTAAGTCATCAGTGTGAACATTTTGTTTTTACTTCATATATAAGGTGTACATCCCTCCTTATTTTATTTCATCAACTTTATTTTATTTTTAAAAATTCTACAATGTAGCAAGCATCTCAATCATCCAATTCTAAAAATACTCTAATTTGTCATTGTGGAAATGCGGCTGTCTTGAGGACGTCACGCACAGATTCAAATCCAGGTCGCAAATTTTATAATTGTGCGATTGCAAAGGTGTGGTGTGCGTATTTTTCTTAAAAGTTAAGTTAATGGTTATGTAATTATTTTTTTTCCTAGGATAATGGTGCATGCTCATTTTCAAATGGCTTGATGAGCTATCACCTCCATCCAGTCCATCAACATTTATTTCGGGACTCGAGACATCAAATTTTCAAGGCTTGGCAAAATTTAATCTACTATAAAGGCTCAAATAAATATTTTCTCATGACTTTGTTCAAAGAAGCCGAAGAACAGAGGGATCACTTTAAACTATTGCTACATGACACCCAAATAGAGAGGGATCAACTAAAACAAAAATTGATTTTGCCCGAAGAAAGAGAGAATGTCCTAAAAATAATGTTATGTGCTATAATGCTAGTATTCGTTCTTTGAAAAAGTGTAACATGGATGTAGTGATATTGAATAAATAATAATAGTTCTACTTTTGTATAATATTAAATACTATTTTTGATAGAACCATAGTCGATTAAACAACACGTCAACTTAAATTCGAGCAGCAGGGTAATGGTAGACTATGCATACGGTATATGGAATATTAAGTATGCATTCTATGATATCAAGCATACAATGTACCAACTATGACCACACCCTGCATATTCAAATTGCATGCCACAAATCAGTTTGATAGAAACAGATTCAGCTCAAAATCATAACAAGTTTTATAAAATAAAAGAACAATTGTCATATCCTACCACCAGATCCTTCAAACTTCATATTTGTGAAATAGAAAAAAAATTGTCATATCCTAACAACTCATCATTTAACAATAAATTAAACATCTTAGCATTTAAATGTCTCTTTCCCTAATTTCCTCATCAACACAAGTGTTACTATTGATTTCATCAACAATGTCTATGACCACATCTGTTTGGACAGCTTCAACTTCTTTTTTCTCAATAATTGCAGCTGCTTCTTCATTTTCACCTTCTTCTCCTTCTTTTTCACCATGTGCATCAGCTGCTGCTTCTTCAGTTTCCTTTTCTTCCACACCTTCTTTTCTTACTTCACCTGCAGCAGCTGTTTCTTCCTCAGCTTCAGCAGTTGTTTCTTCCTCAGCTTCTTCTTTTCATTCACCTGCTGCTTCTTGCTCAACTTCTTCTTTGTCATCTTTGTCAGCTTCTTCTTCAACAGTTTTTCCTTTTTCTGTGCCTCCTTGTTCATCTGTTGCCGCTTCTTCTTCTTTTGTTGTTGCTGCTGCTACTTTTCTACCTTCTTCTTGGCTCTTATCTTCTTCACCATCCTTATTTTCTTCTTCTTTTTCCTCTTCTGCCATAACATCGGCCAACTCATCCATTTTGCTCTTTTTTTCTCCCTCTTCATTCTTCTCTGATTCATGCACATCCACTATTTCATAATATTACAAAGTGTTATTGATATTTAAATCTGAATATTCATTAACAACATCAATTAATGAATGAAGTTACCTCGCTCATGTTGTCGCTCATCATTTTTCTTTTTTTTCATTCTTTTCTTTTTGATATAGGCAGCAATATCCAACACCGCTTCCTCGAGCGCAACCACACGCTTATGAAGATCCCCGGGGGATGAAGTTCCCGCTGCATCTTTAGAGGTGCTCGGAGAATCATTATCACCAACGTATACTCCAACGGGGTTACCACCCAAATCCCCATCATCATCACTGTCCTTATTTGAAGTGAGGACAGTTACCCTTTCTAACTCTTTCTTCAAGCCATCGAGGACGTTATCCTTCACCTCATCCGTATATGGCTCAAACTTAATCATGTAATCCATCTTCGTCTCACGAATAGTAGGGATGATGTACGGATGCACGTTCTACGAGATATCAATTAACAATTACATAGCATTCAATAAAACGGTACTATTATTGAATTATAGAAAATAAGTTCATACCTCGGTAACTTTTCCTTTATACTTGAATGAGTCGCCTTCGATTATCTTGTCGCTTTTTAAAGTGTGCCATCTGAGGATGCGGGCGATGGGTATGAGCTCATCCATTGATTTTCCAGCAAATTCTCCAAGATGAGGCAAGGCCTCATAGATCCAAATTTGTAAGCAGTACAGCAGTATAAATAACTATGAGTCCATGACATAGTATAAATAAAATGATAATCTACGATAAACTCACTAAAGGGTGGTAGATACCATGAGTGCCCAGGAAAATCCGAATAGAGCATAGGATGCCTTTTGCTTCTCATCAAATACTTCCTTCTGCTTCTTTAGGTCACTTTTGTTCTTCAGATAGTCCATGGTCAGTTGAAATATCTCTTTCCCCATGGATACTTCTCGAAGAAACTCAAAGAGTCGACCATTCAAATCAGTTTTGTGTCGACAACCTTCATCGAATCTTTCACAAGCAACATGGTGTGGAAGAACCACAGTAGACAACACTTTAACTCCTGGTCCTCGTTCAACTTATTCCCTCTGATCAGGTGTAATAAGTTGGCCATCGTGATATTTTTGTTTTTTGTCACCTTAAAACAAAAATTGTCCCCCTTTGCTAACACCTTCTTCATTTTTGATTCACTAGGGGTATGATGAGCAGTTCAGCCCCGTGATCAAACAAAACTTTTTCAAGCCAAAACAGGCAGGCTTGTTGTTAACGTAGAACCACATCTCATGACGCATCTTATCGTTCTTAACGTATCGCAACAGCAAATAATGGACCAACTGCCCATTGAACTTGAGATGTTATGATAAGTTTCTCAGGTGTCCAAAATAGGACCGCTTGAATCTTTTCTTCAATTCTTGATCGACAAGAATTTTCTTAAATTCTCAATAAGCAGTCATTCTTGATCTGGCCGATATCTTTGCCGGAAAAAATCCGACCTCGTCAATTATCGTTCGAAGGTCATACCGCTCCACGAAAATGCACCTTGAAAGATATGGCACGGACAACGAATCATTATCCCCATCATCACTATTACTCCCACTTCCCTCGCACTCTTCACTGTCACCACTGACACTCCTCTTGGCAACATCTTCACTAGAATCGACGTAGCCGATTATCTCTTTTAACTCCGAATCTGATTCGGACACCGACTCTTTATTTTTCTTTCTTTTTGACACTTTTTCAACTGTCGTAGCTCTTCTTTTTCTACTACTACCAGCGGTATCGTCTTTCTGTTTAAGAACCAATCCTCCCAGACCTCTGTGTTCACTCGTTCGAATATTAGATCTGTTTATCTTATTTACCACATACACAAAAAAAATCATATATCAAATCAAACCGATTTATCAAAAAACTGAAATTTGGTTTAAATTTCAAAAATTTATAATATTTGATTTGATTTTGATTTGCTAAAAAAAAAATCTATAAATTATTTATATAAATGTTAAAATTATTTAAATAAATGATATTAGTTTTTCATAAATAATATAAGTATTTTATACCTTTTAATCATTGATTGAACTTTAATGTACTTATTTCACATGCACTACAACACTTTTAGAATTCATTTTTTAAAGTTTTTGCTCAAGCCCAATACTCTAAGTTTAATTATCTATATGTAGTCTGGTGTATTTTTTTGTTTTTAGATTGTTTCTTTCTTTTTTTTTTTTTTTGCTAAGACATGCATCCATTTTTAAAAAGTTGATCATTCTATTTAAATTGTACATTGTTTTTGTGTGATGTTAGACATGTGAACTAGAGTAACATCTACTATTTTGCAAATTAAAAATATTTAACCTTCGGAATAGTGCTAAAAAATAAGAATATTCACATATATTCATTTTGTGGTAGTAGAGAAAATTTTATTAAATCCAAATTAATGTATTTGACATAGTTGTTTCATGTCTCTGTAATTTTTTAATTCTCCATTCATCATTAGCTAGTTATAAACAAAAAATCGAACCAAATAGAAAATAACCAAACCAATGATTTTTGCTTTATTTGGTTTGATTTTAAAAATTAAAAAATTGATTAAATTAGTTTGATTTTGATTTTAATCTAAAAACGATCCAAAGGAACCATGAACACCAATTTTTTAAGGAAAACTGTCAAAAATACATCTTCATTTATTAATTTGGTTTGTCTCCAGTTATGTTATAGGACCAAATACATTCCTCATTATGAAACTTAACAAAAATACGTTTCCATCATGACAATTTAAAATTCACATGACCTAACATTTGTGTGATGTGGATGCCACGCGGCATACGACCTCAGTGTCAAATTTTTATTTGTTAGTATTCTTATTTCATTTTCTTCTTTTTCGTTTTCTTCTTTTTCTTTTCTCCTTCTCTGTCTCAAAATTGTTGGTGTCATATCATCCTCTTTCCCACACCAGCTAAGGTTCTTCATATCCACCTATATCCCCTATTGCACATGTCAGTATTGATTATCCATGTGTTCTTGTTACATGCTTACATTCGCTTATTAATTAAGTTTGTGTTTATATCATAAGACTATATACACCTCTCTCGTTATGAAACTTAACAAGAATATTTATTTTTTAAACAATTTTCCACCATAACAAGTTAAAATCCACATGACTTGACATTTGATGAAGTAAATGCCACGTAATATACCATCTCAGTATTAGATTTTTATTCTTTAATATTCATTTTTTCTTTTCTTTTCTTTTCTTTTCCCTTTCCCTTTTGTTTTTCCTTTCTTGTTCTTTAATTTCTTCTTCTTTTTTCTTTTTTTTCCTTTTCTTTTCCCTTTTCTCTTTTTCTTTTCCCTTTTCTCTTTTCTCTTTTTCTTTCTCACTCTACCTCTAAGGATGTTCAAGGTTTGTGTAAAAACTAACCCAAATTATAAAAAAAAAAAAAAAAAAACTGAATTAAGCTAATAAAACCAAATCTTATTTGGTTTGATTTTACATATTTGAAAATCAATAATATTTGACTTGTTTTGATTTTGTCAAAAGAAATCAAAGAAATAACCAAACCGAACTCAAAAATTATATATATATTTTTTATAATTATTTATATATCATAAATTGTTTATTAATAATAATTTTTAATATCTTATATATGTTTTCATCAAAATTTATTTATAACTTAAATATCTTGTATTAGATATACGTCATGGTAATGATTTATATGGTAATCTTAGAATTTATTCGTTCTTTTGAATGAATTGTTGTCTTTTTTTCTTTTGAATGAATCATTTCTCTTATTTCGTATTTGGTTAATAATCAAATAATTGAATCAAAATGAACCTAAATCGATAACAATCAAATCAATAAATATATATTATATTTGGTATGATTTGGTTTTAATAATTTAAAACTTAGTATATTGATTTGGTTTTGATTTTGACCAATAATCATCCTAAACCAACCCGTGAATATCCCTCTTGTCATACCTCAAATCCCATTGGAGCGGACTGGCACCCGTAGCCGAGGAGGCCTGGGAGAACCCGTTCATAACCTATACTTTCACATCTACATTACTTATGAAAATTAGAAATTTGGGCAGCACTTCGTTGTAAATAGAAGAAAACAGTACCTGTATCAGCCCAGCAGACACGCATAAATATATATATGAACAGTAATTGGCCGTCAGAGCCATCACGTCTATCAACCAAACACTCCTATGGTTGTACAATATGTCTACAAAAGCCTCTACATAGATACACAACTGAGTTGGGGTCGGGACAAACTCCCGCCCACAAAAGACTTTTATACAAATACCAAAGGTACATATAGAGACGACTTGGGATGCCCCGAAACAACTGGAGCTCACCACTAACAACAGAATGTCCTGGCTCTTACTGCGGAGGTGTACGACCTGAAGTACCTGTTCCTGCAGGCATGAATACAGGTCCCCCGTGAGGGACGTCAGTACGGAAATATGTACTGAGTATGTAAGGCAGGGAGTATCAAGATGAGATACAAAAGACCAACAGAACCCAGATACTAGTGAATAAACAGTATGAGTAGACCACACTTAAAAGAACTGATGGGATACCTGCACATTACTTTCATATCATTACTTCCCGTAATCCTTATCAATACATAACATATGTCATACAATGGCCAACTGATCAGTGGTACTAATACAATACATCAGGGATCACCCCTGGAATAGCATATATACATAATCTTTATAATACAATGGCCAACTGATCAGTGGTACTAATACATTACATCATATCATCAATTTAAAATACCGACATTCCATTTCTTAATTCAATTAATCTTTGAGATTGGTTACTTTGTGGTCACACTTTATGGAACTTGAAACCATGATACCTCAATAGGAAAAACATGTAAATAGGTAATCAATATCATGAAAATGAAGTAGAGAATCATGGATACCTCATTAAACCATTTCGGAGTCAACAATAGTATATGGACATTTTTTTTTGACTAGCCGGACATCTTAAAAGTGAAAACAAGTTCAATTGGTAGTGTCGAAGATCATATGATGTTATTATGTGTCATGTGTTGTAGGACAATGTTGGAAGCTTACTTGAGAGTGCCATGGGTCATTATTCATGCCAAAGATTAGATAGAGTATGTCTTACATACCTTGATATAACCACTTCAATACAAGTGACTTCCCGTACTCTTCGAACACTTATCTACAATAAGTCATTTGTGGCAAACTAGTATTAGCAACCAAACCTTACCATTTAGGTATTAACTTCACCAAATAATGTCTTGGAAGTAATCCTTTAGCTCATCAATAAGAGTACTACATACATCCTCTTATACTCTTATTACATTCACATATCATGCATTTTCATGAAATATCCCTCAACATCACTCTTAGCCTTTATTTCCCTTCTTAATCACCATCCAATACCAACATGATCACTAGGCATACATAACCACTAATATAATGATATATCACCACAATTCATCCTCCATAATCCAATACAGCAACTTCCATAATTTACTACTAACAATTTATACACAACAAGTCATAACTATGTTTCTAGTTATCTTCCAACATTAAGACAATACTCATAATCCTTTATAATTACTTATTCATGGATAAGAATCAAGAATAAACAATATTCATACCTTAACAATGAACTCTTGTATTTAGAATCCTCCTTACATAACCATGGGGTGCTTCTCGAAGCTTTCGAGATGGTGAACACAACTACGGAACCAATTTGAATTTTCTACGGTTGAATCACAAAATATTTGAGGTTGAAATTGGCTAGGGTTTCACCTCTCCTAATATTTGGATAACATCTGATACAAATGAGGCTAAGTGCAGGTTTTTAAGACCAATTTTCGTCCAAAGGTAATAGAAAATGACCATTACGCCCTAAAAATTGAAATAAATCCCGAATCTGTCCCCAGTGGACAGTTTTGACAGGCTGAAGTAAATCGATCATAACTCTTTGATCCGGTATCGGATTTGGGTGAAACCAATTTCATTGGAAAGATAATTCAAAGGGATTTCATTTTCATATAAAGTATACTACCCAGTTCTTCCTTTACAAGAAGTTATGGTCGTTTAAAGTTGACCCAAAAATCTGTCAGACAATTCTATTTTGTTTTTGATAGGCTGCAATAAAACTGGTATAGCTCCTTACTCAGATATTGGATTTGGATGAAACCAATTTCATCGGAAAGAAGACTCTCGGAGCTTTTTATCTATATATAGCAGCTCACACAGTTCTTTTTGTACAAGGAGTTATGATCGTCTAAAGTTGGATTGACTAGCTGCAGTAATTTTCCTGCAGAATTACTGTTCACAGGCTTCCCGGCCACCGTTTTGAAATTTCGAATGTGCTCGCTTATATGAAATACTCCTCTGTTTTGGGCAAACTTTATATCGTTGGAAAGCTTATTCCAATACCTACACATACAACTATTGACGGGATACTTCCGAACACCATAAACTTAATTTAACCCATACGCAAGTCTTTAGGATTCCATATAATCGCGATAAGTGTACGAAAAAATTTACGGGGTGTTACACCTCTCTACTACCCCACAGTCCCAACCCCACCTCAAAATTGTTGATGTAAGATCTCCCTTTTTTTCCACCGACTAGGGTTTCTTTATATTCACATATGTCCTTTATTTCACACTTCACTATTGATTATCCTTGTGTTCTTGCAAAAATACCTCTTACTTTCATTTATTAATTAAGTTTGTCTCTAATTATATAGGCTCAATACATTCAACTTAGTATGAAACTTTACAAAAATTACTGATTTATTAAACAATTTTTCACTATGACAATTTAAAATCCACATGACCTAACATTGAATGAGGTAGATACCGCGTGGCATACCATCTCAGTGGCAGATTTTTATTTCTTAATATTCATTTTTCCTTTTTACTTTTTTCCTTTCCTTTTCCTTTTCTTCTATTTCTTTTTCTTTTTCCTTTTCCTTTTCTTCTTTTTCTTTTTCTTTCCCCTTTTTCCTTTTTCTTTCTCACTCTACCCGACTACCACCACTCAATCTAAACGCCAGTGGTATGTGATCGCCTTTGCTGGGAAGTACTTTATCTCTAATATAAAACTTTTTGACGCAAATTCAAAATAATCCAACCCAATATGTGTACTGAATACCGACAAGGTGAAAATAAAAAAAATTAAATTATCAAAGGTCTTTGGTTTGAAGCCTCAGGTACGAAGTCACATTTGTTAGAAAATGCATTATTTTTGAGTGTCAATGTGAGACTTCACAACATAAGTTCAAAATAATTAAACAATATGAGTATGGAACACCAAGTGAAAAATGAAAAGAAAAAAAAAATAAAAGTACTCGACTTGTTTCATAGATAGACTTGGAATGAGAAGATATATGATAAGATAAACATAATTTGAAGTCCAACCAAAAAGGATAGCCCAGTAAAATTAGACTTTATTAATTAAAAATCCATTTACATTGGACTTAGTTAATTTAATCAAATTATATTGCAACAATATTTATTGGATTTGGACTAATACTCTTGACTTTAAGACAAAAACAAAATTTCTGATAGATTTAAAAATATTTTATCTAAATACCTACAATATGTTAATCAGGGTTTAGACTACAATTATCAATACAGTTTGGACTTGACCTTTACAATAAAATAAAATAATCATTGATTTAATTTTTAATATAGTTTTATTAATTGATAAAGGGAAGAAGTTCTTTATGAAATTGTTAAATGGGGCTCATTCTTGATAAATCTATTGGGCTAAATGCTAAAAAGATACATGGGCCGAGATTTAAAATGAGGAAAAGCCCAAGTAACTCAATGCTAACCGTTTTTAATGTCGTTATTTAACTAATATTTATTTTATTATTATTATTATTGTAAGTTTTTTTATTAAAAACAACCGACCATAATCAAATCGTTGATTTTTATTTTAATTAATTTGGTTCATTGTAAAATTGATTAAAATGATTTGATTTTAGTTTTGATCAAAATTCGATATGGGCAAAATATCCTTCAGTTTCGTTTATTAATTAAGTTTATCTTTAGTTATATTATAGGGTCAAATACACCTCTCTCATAATGAAATTTAACAATAATATTTATTTTTAAATACTTTCTCAACACGATATTTTAAAATCCACACAATATGATATTTGAGTGAGGTGAATGTCACATGATTATCACTTTAATGTCAGAGTTTTATTTCTTAATATTCTCTTTTCCTTTTTGTTTTTCTTCTTCCCTTTCCCCTTTCTCTTCTTTTTCTTTTTCTTTTTCTTTTTCTCACTCTACCACCCCACAATCCCAACCGTACTCCACCTCAAAATTATTAGTGTCAGATTTTCCTCTTCATCAACAATAAAATTTTTACATATTTGCATGTCCTCGATTTTACACTGCATTATTGATTACTTTATATTCTTGTAAAAATATTTTTCACTTTCATTTATTAATATCATATTATCTCTAGCTATATTATATGGTAAAATACATCTCTCTCATTATGAAGCTTAAAATAATTATTTGTTTTAATACTTTTTTTCACCATAACACTTTAAAATAACATACCCTAATATTTGAGTGAGATGTATGCTGAATTTTTATTTCTTAATATTTCTTTTCTTCTTTTTCTTTTTCTTTTTCTTTTTCTTTTCCCTTTATTCCTTAGTGTTTTTATTATGAGGTAAAATACACGTCTCTTTTCTAAAGCTTAACAAAAATATTCGTTTTAAGTATTTTTTCACCATGACAATTTAAAATACAATAACTTGCTATTTGAGTGAGATGATCAGTACTGAATTTTTATTCCTCAGTATTTCTTTATCTTTTTCTTTTTCCTTTTCTCTTTCTTTCTCTCTTCCTCACTCTACCACCCCACAGCCCCGACCCCACCTTAAAATTATTAGTGTCAGATCTCCCACTTCATCTACAGCTAGAGTTTCTTCGTATTCAAATGTCCTCGACTTGAAACTCTATTATTAATTATTTTTATGTTCTTGCAAAAGTACTCCCCACTTTCGTTTATTAATATGACATTGTCTCTAGCTATATTATAGGGTAAAACACGCCTCTCTCATTATGAAGCTTAACAAAAATATTCGTTTTTAATATTCTTTTCACCATGATAATTTATAATAACATACCCTTACATTTGAGCAAGATGTATGCTGAATTTTTATTTCTTAATATTTCTTTTCTTCTTTTTCTTTTTCTTTTCCCTTTATTCCTTAGTATAGGGTAAAATAGACCCCTCTCATTCTGAAGCTTAGTAAAAATATTTATTTTTAATATTTTTTCACCATGATAATTCAAAATAACATAATTTGACATTTGAGTGAGATGAGTGTCAAATTTTTATTCTTTAGTATTCCTTTTTCTTTTTGCTTTTTTTCTTTTTCTTTTCCCTTTATTCTTTAGTATTCCTATTATAGGGTTAAATACATGTCCCTCGTTACAAAGCTTAACAAAAATATTTATTTTTAATATTTTTTCAGCATGATAATTTAAAATAACATAATCTGACATTTGAATGAGATGAACGTCGAATTTCTATTCTTTAATATTCCTTTTTCTTTTTGCTTTTCTTCTTTTTCTTTTTCTTTTCCCTTTATTTCTTAATATTCCTATTATAGGGTAAAATACACATCGCTCATTATAAAGATTAATAAACATATTTATTATTAATATTTTTTTCATCATGATAATTTAAAATAATATAATCTGACATTTGAGTGAGATGAGTGTTGAATTTCTATTCTTTAGTATTCCTTTTTCTTTTTACTTTTCTTCTTTTTCTTTTTCTTTTTCCTTTATTCCTTAGTATTCCTATTATAGGGTAAAATACATGTCTCTCGTTATAAAGCTTAACAAAAATATTTACTTTAAATATTTTTTCACCATGACAATTTAAAATAACATAATCTGACATTTGAATGAAATGAGTGTCGAATCTCTACTCTTTAGTATTCCTTTTTTTTTTTTTTGCCTTTCTTCCTTTTCTTTTCCCTTTAGTATTCCTATTATAGGGAAAAATACATATCTCTCGTTATAAAGCTTAACAAAAATATTTATTTTTAATATTTTTTCACCATGACAATTTAAAAGGCATAATCTGACATTTGAGTGAGATGAGTGTCAAATTTCTATTCTTTAATATTGCTTTTTCTTTTTGCTTTTCTTCTTGGTTGATTATTCAGTATGAGACTTTTGGTTTTATTGTTTCATTATTGTGAGACTAATCTATGTTTTTGTCTCTGAATTCAATGAATTTTTTCAAAACTAAGTGTAGTTAATCCCCTTAGCTAGGTTTTGGGAACCCCGGTGGATTAACAATGTCTAGGAAGTGCCAAGTCATTCTAGATAAAGATTCTTTCATGTATTGTAATAATCTACACTTATTAATTTCATAGAGGTGGCCAACATTAAGAACCCACCTATATTCCGTACTTATTTCATCTAATAACTTGAGACTCAGAAGGTAATTGTTAATTCGGGATCCAGGGCAAGGGTTAGTATAGTGACACTCTAAGACTCACAAGGTGAAAAGAGAAATTTTCTTCCACAAGGCAGTTGGTGATACATAACATATCACATTCTGTATGTAAGGTATTTTTCTAATCAATATCATGAAAATGAAGTAGAGAATCATGGATACCTCATTAAACCATTTCGGAGTCAACAATAGTATATGGACATTTTTTTTTTGACTAGCCGGACATCTTAAAAGTGAAAACAAGTTCAATTGGTAGTGTCGAAGATCATATGATGTTATTATGTGTCATGTGTCGTAGGACAATGTTGGAAGCTTACTTGAGAGTGCCATGGGTCATTATTCATGCCAAAGATAAGATAGAGTATGTCTTACATACCTTGATATAACCACTTCAATACAAGTGACTTCCCGTACTCTTCGAACACTTATCTACAATAAGTCATTTGTGGCAAACTAGTATTAGCAACCAAACCTTACCATTTAGGTATTAACTTCACCAAATAATGTCTAGGAAGTAATCCTTTAGCTCATCAATAAGAGTACTACATACATCCTCTTATACTCTTATTGCATTCACATATCATGCATTTTCATGAAATATCCCTCAACATCACTCTTAGCCTTTATTTCCCTTCTTAATCACCATCCAATACCAACATGATCACTAGGCATACATAACCACTAATATAATGATATATCACCACAATTCATCCTCCATAATCCAATACAGCAACTTCCATAATTTACTACTAACAATTTATACACAACAAGTCATAACTATGTTTCTAGTTATCTTCCAACATTAAGACAATACTCATAATCCTTTATAAATACTTATTCATGGATAAGAATCAAGAATAAACAATATTCATACCTTAACAATGAACTCTTGTATTTAGAATCCTCCTTACATAACCATGGGGTGCTTCTCGAAGCTTTCGAGATGGTGAACACAACTACGGAACCAATTTGAATTTTCTATGGTTGAATCACAAAATATTTGAGGTTGAAATTGGCTAGGGTTTCACCTCTCCTAATATTTGGATAACATCTGATACAAATGAGGCTAAGTGCAGGTTTGTAAGACCAATTTTCGTCCAAGGGTAACAGAAAATGACCATTATGCCCTAAAAATTGAAATAAATCCCGAATCTGTCCCCAGTGGACAGTTTTGATAGGCTGAAGTAAATCGATCATAACTCTTTGCTCCGGTATCGGATTTGGGTAAAACCAATTGCATTGGAAAGATAATTCAAAGACATTTCATTTTCATATAAATTATACCACCCAGTTCTTCCTTTACAAGAAGTTATGGTCGTTTAAAGTTGACCCAAAAATCTGTCAGACAATTCTGTTTTGTTTTTGATAGGCTGCAGTAAAACTGGTATAGCTCCTTACTCAGACATTGGATTTGGATGAAACCAATTTCATCGGAAAGAATACTCTCGGAGCTTTTCGTCTATATATAGCAGCTCACACAGTTCTTTTTGTACAAGGATTTATGATCGTCTAAAGTTGGATTACCTAGCTGCAGTAATTTTCCTGCAGAATTACTGTTCACAGGCTTCCCGGCCACCTTTTTGAAATTTCAAATGTGCTCGCTTATATGAAATACTCCTCTGTTTTGGTCAAACTTTATATCGTTGAAAAGCTTATTCCAATACCTACACATACAACTATTGACGGGATACTTCCGAACACCATAAACTTAATTTAACCCATACGCAAGTCTTTAGGACTCCATATAATCGCGATAAGTGTACAAAAAAATTTACGGGGTGTTACATTATCCCCCCTTAAGAACATTCGTCCTCGAATGTTAGCATAGTTACTTAATTAAGACATGTCCAAGCTTACAATTAACATATTCATCATCATAACATCCTTGCTTAAAAATAAACACTTACTTGTTATTGTTCTTCTTCCGTCTCATGAACTTCCTCCTCATCGCTGAATAGGTAAGGGTACTTAATCTTCATCGCTTCCTCGGATTCCAATGTGATCTCCTCAACTTGTTGATTCCTCCAAAGTACTTTTACCGATGCTATCTCTTTATTCCTTATCTTTTTAATTTGGCGATCAAGAATAGCAATAGGCATTTCTTCAAAAGTGAGATCTTCTGTAATTTGTACATCTTCCGTAGTAGTGATGTGCGATGGATCTCCGATGTACTTGCGAAGCATCAAAACATGAAATACGAGATGAACTGCTGAGAGCTCTTGAGGTAGCTCTAACTCATAAGCAACTTGTCCAAATCTTTGAATGATCTTATACGGACCTATGTATCGTGGACTTAACTTTCCTTTCTTGCCAAACCTCATCACTCCTTTCATTGGTGATACTTTCAAGAATACCCAATCGTCGATAGAAAACTCAAGTCCTCTTCTTCTAACATCCGCATAAGATTTGTGTCGACTTTGAGCTGTTGCAAGCCGTTGTTGGATCACTTTAACCTTCTTCATTGCTTGATAAACAAGATCCGGTCCAAATAAGACCGCATCACCTGCTTCAAACCATCCTATTGGCGATCTACACTTTCTTCCATACAATGCTTCATATGGTGCCATTTTGATACTTGAATGATAGCTATTATTGTAGGCAAACTCGATAAGAGGTAGGTGATCATCCCAGTTGCCTTTGAAATCTAATACACATGCTCGTAGCATATCTTCAAGTGTCTGGATGGTACGTTCCGCTTGTCCGTCAGTTTGAGGATGGAAAGTCGTACTTAGATTTACTTGTGTCCCCAAACTCCTTTGAAAGGACTTCCAGAAATTCGCGGTAAATTGGGCTCCTCGATCGGATATAATGGAAATTGGAACTCTATGTAACCGAACGATCTCCTTAATATACAACTTCGCATACTCTTCCGCCGTATAAGTTGTCTTAACTGGTAAGAAGTGCGCAGATTTGGTAAGCCTATCAATGATCACCCATATGGAATCAAACTTCTGATATGTACGAGGCAAACCCGTGATGAAATCCATATTGATCTTGTCCCACTTCCAGACTGGAAGATCTATACATTGCATGTAACCACCGGGTTTCTGGTTTTCTACTTTGACTCTTTGACAATTCGGACATTCAGCTACAAATTCAGCAATATTCTTCTTCATGTCATTCCACCAATATATTGCTTTCAAATATTGATACATCTTAGTCGACCCTGGATGGATGGAATACCTTGAACAGTGTGCTTCAATCATAATTCTCTTTCTTAGCTCAACTACGTCAGGTACACATAAACGATTCTGACACTGAAGCACTCCTTCTCGCGTAAGCTCAAATGCCTTTGTCGTGCCACTCTGCACATCCTTCTTAAGCTGCAATAAAATTGGATCTGCATACTGCTTCTCTTTCACTTCAGCTATCAATGAAGATTCCGCTGCATTACGTACAATAACCTTTTCATCTGGAGTTTCGAGAAGTCGGACTCCCAAATTAGCTAGTTGGTGAAGATCCTTAATCATCCCCTGCTTTTCTATAGATGCCATTTTAGACTTACGACTCAGTGCATCCGCTACCACATTCGCTTTCCTCGGATGATACAAGATATCAACATCATAATCTTTCAACAATTCAAGCCATCTCTGCTGCCTCAAGTTTAGATCTTTCTGACTGAAGATATATTGAAGGCTCTTATGATCGGTATATATGTCAACATGAACCCCATTTAAGTAGTGGCGCCATATCTTCAAAGCAAATACAACTGCAGCTAGCTCAAGATCATGCGTGGGATAATTCCTCTCATGAGGTTGCAACTGTCTAGAGCCATAGGCTATTACTCTACCATGTTGCATTAGTACGCATCCTAAGCCAATTCTCGAAGCATCACAGTACACTGCATACCCTTTTCTGCCTTCAGGAAGTACCAATATCGGTGTAGAAGTCAACTTGCTCTTCAGATCCTGGAAACTCTTTTCACAGGCATCATTCCATTGAAACTTGGAGGCTTTATGCGTCAACTAAGTCAAGGGTGAAGAAATAGAAGAAAAACCTTCAACAAACCTTCTATAATAACCTGCCAACCCGAGGAAACTACGAATCTCCGTAGGCGTCGTGGTTCTTGGCCAATTCTTCACAGCCTCAATCTTCTGAGTGTCAACTTTTATGCCTTCAGTGGATACAATATGGCCCAAAAATGCCACTGACTTGAGCCAAAACTCACATTTAGAATACTTCGCATACAGCTTACGATCACGAAGAATCTGCAACGCCTGCCTTAAGTGATTAACATGGTCCTCTTCTGATCTAGAGTAGACCAGAATATCATCTATGAAAACTATCACGAACACATCTAGAAACGGCTTAAACAACCTATTCATCAGATCCATAAAAACTACGGGTGCATTTGTCAGCCCGAATGACATAACCAGGAATTCATAATGACCATACCGTGTTCGAAAAGCTGTCTTGGGTATATCTTTATCCTTGACTCTCACTTGATGATAGCCTGATCTCAAGTCAATCTTGGAAAAACACTGGGCACCCTGCAACTGGTCAAATAAATCATCAATTCGAGGAAGGGGGTATTTATTCTTGATAGTCACCTTATTCAATTGCCGATAGTCAATACACATCCTCAGCGAACCATCTTTCTTACGCACAAACAATACTGGTGCTCCCCAAGGGGACATACTAGGCCTGATGAATCCCTTCTCTAGCAAGTCTTTCAGTTGCTCTTTCAATTCTCGCAACTCTGGTGGTGCCATTCTATAAGGAGGAATTGAGATTGGTTGTGTGTCTGGCAACAAATCAATACCAAACTCCACTTCTCGTGCAGGAGGTAAACCTGGTAGTTCTTCAGGAAATACATCAGGAAATTCATTCACAACCGGAACGGTCTGAAAAGTTGGCGGCTCTGCCTCTGTATCCCTTACTCTAACCAGATGGTATATGTACCCTTTGGAAATCATTTTTCTTGCCTTAAAGTAAGAAATAAATCTACCTCTCGGCGCGCCAACATTACCCTTCCATTCAAGGACTGCCTCATTTGGGAAATGGAAATATACCTTCTTAGAACGGCAATCTACTGTAGCATAACAAGACGCTAACCAATCCATGCCCATAATAACATTAAAATCTACCATTTCTAACTCAACCAGATAGGCCATCGTATCACGACCACAAATATTCACAACACAATTTTGATAAACATTCCTAGCTTTAAGAGATTCCCCCACTGGCGTTGATACTTCAAATGGCTTGGCTAATAATTCGGGTGTTCTTCCGAACCTTCCCGCAACCAAAGGAGTAGCATACGATAATGTAGAACCAGGATCAATTAAGGCATACACATCAAATGCAAAGATGGACAACGTACCTGTAACCACGTCTGGAGAAGCCTCTAAATTCTGCCGATTTGCTAAGGCATACACACGGTTCTGAGCTCCGCTAGCACTAGCTTCCCCTCTATCACCTCTACCGTGACCCATAGGTTGTGCACCCCTACTCAACGGAGGCACCGAAGATGACGCAACAACTGATCCGGTAGGTCGTGTTATACCACCTGTGGTCCTGCGTGGGCAATCTCTAGCCATATGCCCCGGCTTACCGCACCAAAAGCAATTGTTCGTCCCAAGCCAACATTCGCCAAAGTGAAATTTTCTACATATGGGGCATGGGTGTCGTGGAGGTCTCAATTGACTCATACTCCCTTACCCTTGATACCCCACTGTTCGCGAACTCTGATTTTCACTGCTTTGCCCGAACTGATTACCTTTGAACCTTTGAAATTGCGGTGGTGCACTAATTGCAGGATAAGAAGATAACGGGCTAGGCAATCTATGAGAGAACGAAGGCCTAAAACCTCCCTGAGATGCCACAAACTGCCCTATAGCTCTGGGCCTTTTAGAATATCCTTTTTCTGATTCCTGGGTTCTTCTTCTTTGCCACTGATCTTCCATCTTCTGAGCGAAAGCTTGTATCCTCACTATATCCATGTCCTTGTTCAAAGCAGCAATGGTACAATCTCTAACCAAGTATGGTTCCAATCTATTCACATAGTGATGAACTCTGTCGTCCATAGTAGCTACCACATTAGAAGCATATCGATACAAGGAGTTAAATCGAAGACTATACTCCCTTACACTCATATTACCCTGACGAAGATTTAAGAATTGATCTGCACGGGCCTGACGAGTCTCAAATGGAAGATAATGATCAATAAATACATTTTTGAACTCTCCCCACGTAGTTGGAGGTGCATCAATACCCCTAGATCGTTTCCAATCCTCGTACCACAATATAGCCTCTCCTTTCAGTCTATATGCTGCTAGCTCAACCATCTCTTTACCGGATACATGCATAACATCTAGAGACCTTTGGGTTTGATCGACAAAGTCCTGCGGGTCTTCATTAATATCTGATCCGGTAAAAGTAGGAGGATCCAGTTTCAGAAAATCCTGTGTCCGAAGGCTAGCTGCTCTATCCGTACCACTAGAACCCGTGGTAGGAATAGTTTGCCCTTGAACTTGACCGGCAACTATACGCGTCAGAAGTTGTACTGCATCCCTCAAATCTCGATCAACAGCATTAATAGACGGCCCTTCCGGAGGAGAAGAAGCGCCTGATATATGCTCAGCTTGAGACTCACTTTGTTCAGCTTGTGTCGGTGGTGACTTACTAGTACCTTCTCCGGCCACTGCATCTACTCGCTTCCACTTATTATTTCTCCTTGTAACCGGCATCGTCACTATAATAAATAAAAAAAAACAATTGGATTAAGCGATTGATTATGACTTTATCTCTAATATGGGATCTATTGCACGATCTAAGAAATGGAGAGTGGAAACAATCCCTAAATGTCCAATAGCCTCCTGTTTATAGATGTGGTGCACAACACACCGATAAACGAGATTCTATGTAGACACGTCTTTGTAGACTCACTAGGACGAACTTCTCTGATACCACTTCTGTCATACCCCAAATCCCATTGGAGCGGACTGGCACCCGTAGCCGAAGAGGCCCGGGAGAACCCGTTCATAACCTATACTTTCACATCTACATTACTTATGAAAATTAGAAATTTGGGCAGCACTTCGTTGTAAATAGAAGAAAACAGTACCTGTATCAGCCCAGCAGACACGCATAAATATATATATGAACAGTAATTGGCCACACCAGCTATCAAAATTGTTGGTGTCATATCATCCTCTTTCCCACACCAGCTAAGGTTCTTCATATCCACCTATATCCCCTATTGCACATGTCAGTATTGATTATCCATGTGTTCTTGTTACATGCTTACATTCGCTTATTAATTAAGTTTGTGTTTATATCATAAGACTATATACACCTCTCTCGTTATGAAACTTAACAAGAATATTTATTTTTTAAACAATTTTCCACCATAACAAGTTAAAATCCACATGACTTGACATTTGATGAAGTAAATGCCACGTAATATACCATCTCAGTATTAGATTTTTATTCTTTAATATTCATTTTTTCTTTTCTTTTCTTTTCTTTTCCCTTTCCCTTTTGTTTTTCCTTTCTTGTTCTTTAATTTCTTCTTCTTTTTTCTTTTTTTTCCTTTTCTTTTCCCTTTTCTCTTTTTCTTTTCCCTTTTCTCTTTTCTCTTTTTATTTCTCACTCTACCTCTAAGGATGTTCAAGGTTTGTGTAAAAACTAACCCAAATTATAAAAAAAAAAAAAAAAAACTGAATTAAGCTAATAAAACCAAATCTTATTTGGTTTGATTTTACATATTTGAAAATCAATAATATTTGACTTGTTTTGATTTTGTCAAAAGAAATCAAAGAAATAACCAAACCGAACTCAAAAATTATATATATATTTTTTATAATTATTTATATATCATAAATTGTTTATTAATAATAATTTTTAATATCTTATATATGTTTTCATCAAAATTTATTTATAACTTAAATATCTTGTATTAGATATACGTCATGGTAATGATTTATATGGTAATCTTAGAATTTATTCGTTCTTTTGAATGAATTGTTGTCTTTTTTTCTTTTGAATGAATCATTTCTCTTATTTCGTATTTGGTTAATAATCAAACAATTGAATCAAAATGAACCTAAATCGATAACAATCAAATCAATAAATATATATTATATTTGGTATGATTTGGTTTTAATAATTTAAAACTTAGTATATTGATTTGGTTTTGATTTTGACCAATAATCATCCTAAACCAACCCGTGAATATCCCTCTTGTCATACCTCAAATCCCATTGGAGCGGACTGGCACCCGTAGCCGAGGAGGCCTGGGAGAACCCGTTCATAACCTATACTTTCACATCTACATTACTTATGAAAATTAGAAATTTGGGCAGCACTTCGTTGTAAATAGAAGAAAACAGTACCTGTATCAGCCCAGCAGACACGCATAAATATATATATGAACAGTAATTGGCCGTCAGAGCCATCACGTCTATCAACCAAACACTCCTATGGTTGTACAATATGTCTACAAAAGCCTCTACATAGATACACAACTGAGTTGGGGTCGGGACAAACTCCCGCCCACAAAAGACTTTTATACAAATACCAAAGGTACATATAGAGACGACTTGGGATGCCCCGAAACAACTGGAGCTCACCACTAACAACAGAATGTCCTGGCTCTTACTGCGGAGGTGTACGACCTGAAGTACCTGTTCCTGCAGGCATGAATACAGGTCCCCCGTGAGGGACGTCAGTACGGAAATATGTACTGAGTATGTAAGGCAGGGAGTATCAAGATGAGATACAAAAGACCAACAGAACCCAGATACTAGTGAATAAACAGTATGAGTAGACCACACTTAAAAGAACTGATGGGATACCTGCACATTACTTTCATATCATTACTTCCCGTAATCCTTATCAATACATAACATATGTCATACAATGGCCAACTGATCAGTGGTACTAATACAATACATCAGGGACCACCCCTGGAATAGCATATATACATAATCTTTATAATACAATGGCCAACTGATCAGTGGTACTAATACATTACATCATATCATCAATTTAAAATACCGACATTCCATTTCTTAATTCAATTAATCTTTGAGATTGGTTACTTTGTGGTCACACTTTATGGAACTTGAAACCATGATACCTCAATAGGAAAAACATGTAAATAGGTAATCAATATCATGAAAATGAAGTAGAGAATCATGGATACCTCATTAAACCATTTCGGAGTCAACAATAGTATATGGACATTTTTTTTTGACTAGCCGGACATCTTAAAAGTGAAAACAAGTTCAATTGGTAGTGTCGAAGATCATATGATGTTATTATGTGTCATGTGTTGTAGGACAATGTTGGAAGCTTACTTGAGAGTGCCATGGGTCATTATTCATGCCAAAGATTAGATAGAGTATGTCTTACATACCTTGATATAACCACTTCAATACAAGTGACTTCCCGTACTCTTCGAACACTTATCTACAATAAGTCATTTGTGGCAAACTAGTATTAGCAACCAAACCTTACCATTTAGGTATTAACTTCACCAAATAATGTCTTGGAAGTAATCCTTTAGCTCATCAATAAGAGTACTACATACATCCTCTTATACTCTTATTACATTCACATATCATGCATTTTCATGAAATATCCCTCAACATCACTCTTAGCCTTTATTTCCCTTCTTAATCACCATCCAATACCAACATGATCACTAGGCATACATAACCACTAATATAATGATATATCACCACAATTCATCCTCCATAATCCAATACAGCAACTTCCATAATTTACTACTAACAATTTATACACAACAAGTCATAACTATGTTTCTAGTTATCTTCCAACATTAAGACAATACTCATAATCCTTTATAAATACTTATTCATGGATAAGAATCAAGAATAAACAATATTCATACCTTAACAATGAACTCTTGTATTTAGAATCCTCCTTACATAACCATGGGGTGCTTCTCGAAGCTTTCGAGATGGTGAACACAACTACGGAACCAATTTGAATTTTCTACGGTTGAATCACAAAATATTTGAGGTTGAAATTGGCTAGGGTTTCACCTCTCCTAATATTTGGATAACATCTGATACAAATGAGGCTAAGTGCAGGTTTTTAAGACCAATTTTCGTCCAAAGGTAATAGAAAATGACCATTACGCCCTAAAAATTGAAATAAATCCCGAATCTGTCCCCAGTGGACAGTTTTGACAGGCTGAAGTAAATCGATCATAACTCTTTGCTCCGGTATCGGATTTGGGTGAAACCAATTTCATTGGAAATATAATTCAAAGGGATTTCATTTTCATATAAATTATACCACCCAGTTCTTCCTTTACAAGAAGTTATGGTCGTTTAAAGTTGACCCAAAAATCTGTCAGACAATTCTATTTTGTTTTTGATAGGCTGCAATAAAACTGGTATAGCTCCTTACTCAGATATTGGATTTGGATGAAACCAATTTCATCGGAAAGAAGACTCTCGGAGCTTTTTGTCTATATATAGCAGCTCACACAGTTCTTTTTGTACAAGGAGTTATGATCGTCTAAAGTTGGATTGACTAGCTGCAGTAATTTTCCTGCAGAATTACTGTTCACAGGCTTCCCGGCCACCGTTTTGAAATTTCGAATGTGCTCGCTTATATGAAATACTCCTCTGTTTTGGGCAAACTTTATATCGTTGGAAAGCTTATTCCAATACCTACACATACAACTATTGACGGGATACTTCCGAACACCATAAACTTAATTTAACCCATACGCAAGTCTTTAGGATTCCATATAATCGCGATAAGTGTACGAAAAAATTTACGGGGTGTTACACCTCTCTACTACCCCACAGTCCCAACCCCACCTCAAAATTGTTGATGTAAGATCTCCCTTTTTTTCCACCGACTAGGGTTTCTTTATATTCACATATGTCCTTTATTTCACACTTCACTATTGATTATCCTTGTGTTCTTGCAAAAATACCTCTTACTTTCATTTATTAATTAAGTTTGTCTCTAATTATATAGGCTCAATACATTCAACTTAGTATGAAACTTTACAAAAATTACTGATTTATTAAACAATTTTTCACTATGACAATTTAAAATCCACATGACCTAACATTGAATGAGGTAGATACCGCGTGGCATACCATCTCAGTGGCAGATTTTTATTTCTTAATATTCATTTTTCCTTTTTACTTTTTTCCTTTCCTTTTCCTTTTCTTCTATTTCTTTTTCTTTTTCCTTTTCCTTTTCTTCTTTTTCTTTTTCTTTCCCCTTTTTCCTTTTTCTTTCTCACTCTACCCGACTACCACCACTCAATCTAGAGTAAGTACTTCGTAATGAAAACATATCAGTTGATAGTCTAAATAGAAGAATGTTACTGTCACGATCCGAACCGGTGCCCTGACCGTGACGAGCATTCCAAACCATGAAGGCCCGAAACACCCCTATTTGTCTGATAATCATGCACATAACTCATATGATAAAAGAAATGCGGAAGATAAATAATATTACGGAAACATGGTCAAGAATCATATGAAATCAATAACGGGGAATAATGTCCCACAATCTCAACACAACATCTCTATAACGTCTGCGAAATCTCTACTACATAACTGAAACAAATATCTATATGAAAACTGGGACAAGGCCCCCAGTAGACCCAAAACTAATAAATGATAAGTGAAACTATCAGATATCAGGCCTTCCGAAATATAGAAGGCTCACCAAGTGACTCTGCAAATCTGTCTGAGGAATCTATTGATTTTCTGGACCCCTAGACTGTGCCTCCGAACCTGGGAGGGAAGGGGGTCAATACAAAAGTACTGGCACGCAGAGATATCAAAACAAAACATAATATTTTTACAAAATACAGTTGAGAGCCATTACAAAGCAATTTCATATCAAATCATTTGAAAACACATGGGCGTAATGTAATTGTTTTCAACAACAATGTAATGCAACTGAGCTAGGTAGAATACCCTACATATCATATTTACACCAACAGTCAAACCTCGGTTGCCGCCGAGATTAGAGTATAAGTGAGGGGAAGACACACAAGATCACACAGCAGGGTGTCTTGACCCAATGGTAGTGCACAAGATCACAAAGCAGCGCTCCTAACCATAGTCCCAACTTGGGAATGACATAAAGTCAAGTACGCAAGATCACAAAGCTGGGTACCAAATTCCAATGTCTGCAAACATGATTTCCAGCGATGAGCCCTTACACTCAAACGCCTTCTTCGGGCATCCACCCATCTCATGTAAAATCAATGCATTCAAATTTCATTTGATTCAATCACATATCATATTCTGTAGGGTATCGTCATACCCGACTTGCAAGCCATTAATATCACATCATTCTTTCATGCAACCATTATATTCATCATACTTCAATATAACAACCCTCTCATTGCAAATCAAAACCATGACCATTTTCAAAATATTTCATGTCATTCTTGTCAAGATGATTTCAAACATTTCACATCATATGAGAATTTAAAATGAGATCATATAAAGAGAGGAAGTTCATATAATTCATGCTCTCAAGTTAACATCTTTTCGGAATACATGCATATACATATATCATATATCAAACCACTTCGGGAATAGGCCTAAAGACCAAATCAATATCATAAAACGTTTAAAACGGGATTATACTCATAATTTCAAAACCCCCATTTTTAAAACATGAATTTTTAAGCCCATGATATTTTTGAGATAACCCCACGTACCTCTATATGCGAAGATGATAGGTGTTTCTTGAAGCCTGCGTTCTGGGGATTCTAAATATGCGATTAGTTTCAAAAACCCACGATTGAATCTTGAGTTGCTTGGTCTTTTATTTTGAAACCCTAAGGAGAGTTCTTGAGCAATTTTGATGAATGAAGGTGTATTTTGGGGTATTTGGGGACTGAATTTGGTGTTTATGGCTAAATAAGGGTGGGAAAAGGACCATTTTGCCCCAAAAACGGAGTGTTTAAGTCACTTGAGTAGTTATGTATGTGGCGCACACCTTATCGCATAATATAGGTTGTGCGGCACACTCTTTATCGGGTTGTGCGTCGCACACCTTATGGCATAAGTTAGGGTGTGCGTCGCACACCTTATGCTGTACGACACACTCCACTTTGCAAAGCCATAACTTCTTCCTTGGGTGTCAGATTTTTGCAAAATTGATACCGTTGGAAAGATAATTCGAAGGCCTTTCATTTGATATATAGTAGGTACTCTAATTCAATATATACAAAGAGTAATGACCAATTGAAGTTGATCCAAGTTTTAACGCTTACTAAAACTCAATATATGGAAAAGCTTTCAACTCGTCCTTGAGTTAGGGGACCTCTATGATCTCAATTCATGCTCAAATAGGTTTCCACACTACATAATTTATTAACACACTAAACTTGCATTGGATTTATGGCTTTTGGAACCTTTACGTGTAGGAAATGAGGATTTTCGTTCTCATCAGAAATGCGGGGTGTTACAGTTACATACCAGGAGTTCTATTGATCGTCTTTCCAATACGCTCACAACATGAAGAAAGTGACTCCTGGCCAGTGATTTGGTTCTTCTTATGCTCCACTTCAATAACTCGTCCCCTAGCAACTTGGTTTTCGACTTTGTCAAGTGCTGTGGTTACCAGAATTTCTGGTACAAGATTAGCCTTTAATTCTCTAATGCGACGAGATACCACGTTCATGCTCAGCTCATCCACTTTACCTGCGCTGTCTACAAATATCAAAAGAACCTTCTTGCTTTCGAGTATCTCCAATAACTTTTTCGTCCTAGTCTCTTTATCCTCCTTTGTGTTTTTTTCAAGCCCCCATTCATCGGGAGGAGAAAAAGCAGACAACTTACAAGCTAGTCTTTCATCATCAATATATCTAATATCACTGTTTGGAAAGGATAGCTCCCACACTATTGTGAAATCAAAATATCCTTCTACAATAGCACAACCGCTTGACTTTGTTGCAATCCATCTTAAGCCCTCAATTTCGACGTCTTTCCCAGTGAGAATGATCCTCCCATTACCTCCAGATTTTAACTCACCATACAGCTCCTCCAATTTTGAGGCATTATCAGTACGGAAAGATGCTAGCGTCATGACGCTGCAGCAATAAACTTCTTGGTTTACAAAAATGAATAGTCACAGCCTGATAGCAAGTATGTGGTATTATTCAACAACATACCCAGTATATTCCCACAAAGTGGGGTCTGGGGTAGAGTGTACGCAGTCCATACCACTACCTCAGATAAAGTAGAGAGGCTGCTTCCGATAGACCCCCGGTTCAGTACAGATAACAACTATAACAAAAAACATAAAGGCACACAACAAACAAGGGGTGACACACCACTAGATAATAAAGAAAACAAGACACCCACAAAGTATTATTATAAGCTTGCTATACGAAATCAGAGACATCACCAAAAGGCTACAAGGCACTAAAGGCACCAATACAAACAGCACACCCCTTCCTACTATTACGAACGTACTCCTACCTACTAGCCCTCTATCCTAATCCGCGTCCTCCACACCTTCCTATCAAAGGTCATATCTTCCTTAAGCTGTAACTGCCCCATGTCCTGCCTAATCACCTCCCTTCAATATTTCTTCAGCCTACCTCTACCCCGTCTAAAACTATCCCTAACCAGCCTCTCACACCTCCGAACTAGAGCATCCGCGTCCCTTCTCATCACATTCCCGAATTAACACAACCTCACTTCTGACATCTTGTCCTCTACAGAAGCCACTCTCACCTTCTCCCGAATAATCTCATTTCTAGCCTTATCTCTTCTGGTAACTGCATAATAATTTATGTGACTAGTATGCAGATCAAAACATTTGGAGTATCTTTAAGTGCCTCTTTTTGTAATTTTGTTTTGACCATATAAGAAAGATGGTGGCGTTGGAAGTGTGCGATAATGACTATCGATGGAGGTGGTTAGTGGTGGTGGCTGGCAATTGTTATGTGATAATAGGGTAATGGTAAATAGTAACACTCACATGAATCAACCTTAAGTGAACAACATCCTAATGCATTATTTTAAAGACTATTAGAGATCAGAATGGATTGAATAAGCTACATGACTGACTCAATCTCTAGTTGTTGAGTACCACAAGGAAGGTACTAGATCGACTTCTAGTTGTAGCGGATCTTACTTACATCAATTCTAGCGCTTTCTCTTGATTATATTTTTGAAAGATCTTTCCTAATTAATAATAAATGATGAAATGTTTCGCCGAAATATATTGTTTTTTCACGCAAAGATATGACACTTGGCTTCAACTCAACATAAAAAGCTAGCTGAGAAGATTTTCAAAGTCCATATAAAGTAAACCACCCGTCGTTGAGAATTTCTCAACCAATGTAGGACTCTAGCACACGCTAACGCTTCAAAAATTAAACATCACATTGACATGAGATATATGAAAAATACATTACTAGCTAGATATAACAAATTAAAATACATATATAAACCAAATATAATACAAATTTTGATCAAATAAGAGAGAAGTAAGAGCTAACCTGAAATGCAGTAACAGCAAACAACTCAAGGTTTGATATATTTAAAGATTAAAAAAAAGAAAACTCAAGGTTTGATATTGGTGAGTAGTGATTTAGCTACTAAAGTTATATACTAGTATCTCTTGAATGGTCTGCTCATTTTTCTATAAAGTAAACAATGTTATGTGAGAGAAACACAAATGGAAATTAAAAGCCAGAAAAACAAAAATGTAATGAGTGAGAAACACAAAATAGAAATTTCAAGCCAAAAATGTAATGAGTGAGAAACACACAATGACACGATAGAAATTAAAAGACAAAAATGTAATGAGTGAGAAACACACAATAGAAATTAAAAAGACACAAACTGTTCGGATAGTTGTGTCTATTCAGATAAAACACACAATGTTTCGAATGAACAGACTTGACTCTTCCAAAGGATACACCTTTTTGGATGAACCATTGCTACCTTTTGGAAGGGAAACTTTATCACTATATAAACCTGCATTTTTTTTCATAGGTTTGGTATGAAAAACGTTCTGAACATACAAACTCTTCTTGTCTTAAAAAACATTCCGTGTGAGGTACCGCTACAGTTGGTTTGTTTGGCCATTTTATCCTGGGAGGAAGATTCCACAACCTCGGATACAGTGAGGGAAATTATTCCTTAAGGACACTCCGTGAAGTCGGGGGACTTGGCCTTCAAAATTTGTTTCATCTCATTTCTGAAAATTAACATACTTCTTGGATAGATTATTCATAATTTTGTGTTGAAGGTGTTAAAAAGCTTCATAAGTATCCTTGTCTTAGACTTGAACTTGTGTTGAAGTTATTATTGCTTATATATACAGATTCTTGTACCCAAAAACATTGAAAACAACAGTGAGAAACACAAAATGAAAATTAAAAGCAAAAAAAGAAAAATATGCCAACCAAATAAGCCCTTTAATGAATGTATTTTTTTCAATAAGGGTATATTTGTTATTTTTTCCATTGTTTTTTTTTCGAGATTAGGGACTGGGGAAGCGAAAACGGGAGAAGGAATTAATAAGATGGAGAATCGAATCCTAACCAATAAGGTAAAAATTGTAGTCAGCTAATTGAGCTACTAAAATTCTTTAATTATCAAGACTTTGAAATTGTGTTTTAACTTTTCTTAAAATATGAGGGCATTTGCATTGTCACGTCCCAAAATAGTATCTAGGCATGACTAGCACCCGCTGTCACTATCCGTCGAGAGAACCACTCTTCCTTACACTTCACCAGTTAATAAGCACTATGATACAGTATGTGCAACTCCAACGCACCAATAAATAGCGAATAATAATTCAACAAAAAAAATTCATAAGCAAACTTAAATTCAACAATCTTTTGAGAACCAATTCTCGAGCTCAAATCTCACACTAAGACCATGGAGCATCTAAAATAGAGTTACATGAGTTCAACTTTTTGACATGCAAACCCAATGAAAAAAAATATACTCTAAACAGCTAAAGTTGAAATGAAAACCTCCACGAACAATGTGAAGACTCGCCTTAGCAATAGAATCCTTACGAAGTAACCGTCACCCACTAGTTTCCCCTTGCGCGGTAGTACTTGCAGCCATGTAAGTAGGGGTGTCTAACGGGCCGGGCCGGGCCAACCCGGAACCGGCCCTCCCATTTTACCCGGGTTCCGGGCCGGTTTCGGGCAGGGTTTGGCGTTAACCGGGCCGGGCCGGGACAAATAGTAAAAAAATTAAAACCCACCCAAAACCGGCCCACTTAACCCAATCCGGTCAAACCCACCAAAACCCGGTCAAACCCGTTTAAAAATTAAATAAAAAAATCCAATATACACTATATACACTCCGATATACACTCCAATATACAACATATATTTTTAAAAAAATATATAAAGTATAAACAATTACACATATATACGTACCATTCAATACATAATTATATATGACTATACGTACTACTTTAAATAAAACATATGCTATAATAGTATAATATATATATATATATATACACTACAATATATATATACACTAATTTATAAAACATATACACATGTATACGTTAAATATATACTACTTTAGAAGATATATATACACATATATATGCACCATTCAATATATATGTATTACTTTAAATAAAATATATACTACAATACACACATATATATACAACAATATGTATATATATATAGTTACATACTAATTTATAAAACATATACACTTGTATACTTTAAAGATATACGTCTATAGAAGATATGTACACATATATACGCACCATTCAATATGTATGTACTACTTTTGAAAAAGTATATACTACAATATATATACTAATTTATAAAACATAAAGTAATGTATACGTTAAATATACACGTCTATAGAAGATCTATTCACATATATACACTCTATTCTATGTATATGTAATACTTTAAATGAGATATACTACGATATATATACATTACAATATATATTTGTATAGTTATATACTAATTTATAAAATATATACACATGTATACGTTAAATATACACGTCTATAGAAGATCCATTCACATATATACACTCTATTCTATGTATATGTAATACTTTAAATGAAATATACTATAATGTATATACATTACAATATATATTTATATAGTTATATACTAATTTATAAAACATATACACATGTATACATTAAATATAAACTTCTATAGAAGATATATACACGTGTATACGCACCATTCAATGTATACATACTACTACTTATAAAATATACTACATTATATATACATTACAATATGCATAGATATACTTATATACTAATTTATAAAACATATACACATGTATACGTTAAATATACACTTCTATAGAAGATATATGCACAAATATACAAAACATATGCTACTTAATATAATAAATTAATAATATTTGGTAGTAAATTAATAATATATTAGAAGTAAGTTTTTAATTTAAAGTAGAAAACTAGAAATTGAATTTAAAATTTTAAATCGTTAAATAATAATAAAAAAAAAAACAACGACTAAGGAGTGAATGAATTTGGGGAATTTTATTGATAGCAAAATGATCCAAAATTTATAATTTACATGAATGAAAAATCTATAAATTATGCATCATTTTTTCCAACTCATTCATGTTAATATTAATTGAAATTTGCATAGGATAGTCGAAGTCAACGGGGGCAAACCCATGCATTGGACTTGATTCTGTTGAGTTCTCCCGTGAAGTCATTATTTCTTCAAGTTTGAGGTCGTCGCTTGGCTCTGGTTCCATTCCTTGGTTTCTTCTTTCTGCTCTAATCCAATCTCTAAGGCAAACTAAAACATTCATTGCGTTGCTTCCCAATGAGTGTCGGTTGTCTCCAAGCTGCTGTCGTCCCTGACTGAAGGCGCTCTCTGATGCAACGGTTGACATTGGAACATTCAAGATATCTCTGGCTAATCTTGAAAGTACAGGATATTGTGATTCATTATTCCTCCACCAATCCAGCGAGTTGATCCGTCGTCTGCGATCCTCTGGTGGCGTCCGCAGATAATATTTCAGCTCTTCCCGATAAGTTGATGTGTAAGCTCTCTCATCCACACTGTTCCAACAAGTTAAATCATAAAACGAATCAGGAAAACCACTATGTGCCGGCCTTTTAGAAGATGATGGCTCCTCGGGAGGATGAGGAGCGACAGTTGGACTGATATTTGTAGGTACGGCTGAATCAAATAAATCAGCATAGTGATTATATAATTTTTCTATATAATCTTTTGCATCAGCCGTAGCCGTCCACAAATCAGGCTGCTCTTGTTCAGACTCACGGTTAGTATTTATTTCTAAGTTAGCATAAATAAGAGTACTAAAGTGACACATATGATTAAATTTCATGCACGGATTTAACATAGCACCAACCAAGTAAATAGGGGGAATCGGGAAGAAATATTTTTTAAATTTCGTAAACATAGCGCCAACAGCTTCTTTATAACCTTCTTTATTTTTATATTGTTGGAGCAAACCAGAAATATCGGCTATATATGCCAAAATATTACAAACAGTAGGATAGTATGCACCGGAAAATTCAACCGTAGCTACATAAAATTTTTCTAAAAACTTAACAAGATCATTAATTACAACCCAATCAGAATTATGTAACATGCAATCAGCAGAATCAGCAAAAGAACCACAGTGTTGGTTAAAAGTTAGTGTAATAGGAATTCTATATTTATAACAAGTTTTTAAAAATTCATACGTAGAATTCCATCTAATATCAATTTCCTCAGGCATTAAAATCGGTGTAAGTCCATTTTCTTGACATTTAACTTTAAATTCTTTAATTCTCGCTCTACGATTATTTCCTTGAATGAAAACTACGGCAAGACGAATTTTTTCAATATAAACCTCAAAAAAGTCAAGACCATCTTTTACAATTAAATTATAGATATGACATGCACACTTAATATGAAAAATTTCAGGAAAGGGTGGAGATAACATAGATTTTATTTTTGTTATAGCATTCTTGTTGTTAGAAGCATTATCAAAAGCAATACATAAAATTTTATTTTCTATACCATAATATCCGGCAATTTTAATAATAGAATCATCAATAAATTGTCCAGTATGTTTGCGATCTTCATCATATAAAAAAGCAAGAATACGTTTTTGCATTATGAAATTACTATCCATCCAATGACAAGTAACGGTTAAATAATCATTTTTATTAACAGCACGACCAAGATCAGAAGTTAGGGACAATCTACATTGAATATTTTTTAAGAATGTTGATAAATAAAAACAATATTGTGAATGGAGTTTAAAAATATCAGACCGACAAGTAGTTCTAGGAATACCATTAAACATAGGATTATAAATTGCTTGTATATAACGGATAAAAGCATCAGAAGAAGGAAAAGTAAAAGGCAAACAACCCACAGCTACCATTTTAGCTATTTCTTCCCGGTCCCTCAATTTATTATACTTTTTCGCTACTTGACCGGTTGTTGGGTCCATTCTAGTTTGCGTTGACCCACCACCATCCCCACCACCTTTTGCAATATTTAACTCTCTTTTGTGATCTTCAGCTATATGTCTTATTAACGTACCCGTACCCCCTTGCTTACCGCCACTTCTATGCTTATATATTTGTTGACAAATATTGCACTGCACCTCAATATCTGATATATGTTCAAAAAATTGCCATGCAATCTAACGTTAGCATCTCCTACTGCGGGTGTTTCAACAATATTTTCATCATTTTCGTCTACATTAACTGCATCTACTTCATTTTCTTCTTCTATACCGTAATTTTCTTGAAATTCTACATAATCCATATCGTGAGCACCTACACCTATTTCTTCCTGAAAAGGTGTACCAAGCGGTACCGGAGGCGAAGTCACACGGGTATATCTATTACTTGAACTACCTCTACCGCTAATAATTCGCTTTTTACTACCACTACCGCTTCCGGGACAAAATTTTTTAACACCTTTAGCAGCGAGGTTTTTTAATTTATCCATAATATAAATTAAATTAAACTAAAAATATTCAAAATACACAAATATAATAAAATTAAATATTAAACAATTAATACAATAAATAAAAATTAAACGTAAGAGATGGAACGACAATACCAAATTTTGGAAGTATCCGAAGATTGCGATTTTAGAAACTTCCGCTCTTACTTTGTAAACGAAAAATTAAAAAATTAAAGTGAACACTTTAAGAAATTAAATATATTGAATATTTGAGAATTGAGAATTGAGATTTGAGAGAGAATGAGATTTGAGAGAGTGAAAAATTGTGTGAGAAATGATTTGAAGTTGTAGGGTATTTATAGATTTATTTTGAGGATTAAAAAATATTTTATATATATATATATATTTTTTTTTAATCAAATGGGCCCAAACTAGCCGTTTGGACCCAAAAACGGTAATATTACCGTTGGGCCAACGGCTAGTTTGGCCCAACAGATTAATTTTTTTTTTTTTTTAAATTTTTTTGGGTTACCGGGCCGGGCCGGGCCGGTTAACCGACGGGCCTGGACCGGGTTGGTCCGGGCCGGGTTAACCGGGTCCAATTTAAAAAAAAAACCAGACCGGGACCCGGTACCTTAAAGCCCTAGGGCTTTCCGGGCCGGGTCAAACCGGTCCGGTTTGGTGTTTTGGGCCGGGTCGGGCCGGGTCGGGCCGGGTCAACCCGACCCGTTTGACACCTTTATATCCACATATCAATTTCCACGTGTGGTGGTAAAAAACCACAAGTGATAATTTTCTACACTGCGTATATATATTCGGGTGTTGCCTAAATTCGTGGTAAAGTAATTATAATATTTTGAATATACTATATTTAATAAAAAATTATTTCTAACAAAACCTATATTATATAATAATAATATTTTAATATTTTTAAATTTACTATCTCTATAAAATATTAATAAATGACAAATAAAATCTATTATAAAATAATATAAATATATCATTACTTAAAGAATTTTATCAATATCGAAAATATTCTAGAAAGGTACTAATTTATATTTCTACCAAATGTCAAATTAAATTAAATAATCCATGATACATTTAAATAGTACTAAAATTATATGAAAATACAGAGAAATGACCGTAAGGGTTATTACAACATCCACTACTAAAAGGACTTTCGTCCGCGAAAGTAAAAGATAAGGCCATACCTGAAGGCTCAAACAAGTAGGGATACTGGGTGCGCATATCACCATCGATCTGCCAGGTAGCCTCCTCAACTGGACGGTGACGCCACTGAACCTTATCTACCGGAATATCCCTGGAGTGCAACCGCCTAACATCTCTCGCCAAAATAGACGTTGGCTCTTCTACAAATGCCAGTCCCTGATCCAACTAAACCAAGTCCCACTGAAGTACGTGTGACTCATCTAGAATATACTGCTGCAACATAGATACATGAAACACCGAGTGAATGGCTGAGAAGGCAGGTGGCAATGCCAATACATAAGCTACCTCCCCAACTCTATGTCGAATCTCAAAAGGTTCAATATATCTAGAGCTAAGCTTGCCCCTCCTCTCGAACCTCATCACGCCCTTCATGGGTGATACTCACAGAAAGACCCTATCACCAACTCTAAAACTCAATGGACGATGTCTGCAATCAGCATAACTCCTCTATCTACGCTGAGCTGCTCGTAGCCTCTCCTGAATCACTCGAACATAATCCAACGAATCACGAAGTAAATCTGTGCCACGAGGTCTAGCCTCAGAAGTCTCAAACCAACCAACATGAGATAGACATCTCCTACCATACAATGCCTCAAACAAGGCCATCTGAATACTCGAGTGAAAGCTGTTATTATAAGCAAACTCCGCCAAAGGTAGAAACTGGTCCCACTGACCCCCAAAATCCAACACACAAGCGCGGAGCATATCCTTTAGAACCTGGATAGTCCGCTCTGACTGCCCATCAGTCTGGGGATGAAAGGTTGTACTAAGGTCAACCTGGGTCCCCAACTTCTCCTGAAATGCCCTCCAAAAGCTAGAAGTGAACTGAGAGCCTCGGTCGGAAATAATGGAAATAGGGACCCCATGTAGGTGAACCACCTCCTGAATGTAAACACGAGCTAACCTCTTGGCACTGTAGAAAACTCAAATGGGGATAAAATATGCAGACTTGGTCAATCGATCCACGATGAACCAAATGCTATCAAAACCACACGATGTACGAGGCAATCAACCTACGAAATCTATAGTAACTCACTCCCATTTCTACTCGGGAATGGGTAGCTGCTGAATCAATCCACCAGGTCTCTGATGCTCAGCCTATACTTGCTGACAACAAAGACATCGAGCCACAAACTCTGCTATATCTCTTCGCATACCACTCTACCAATAATGCTGCCTCAAATCCCTATACATTTTAGCTATCCCAGGGTGAATAGAGTATCTGGAGCTATGAGCCTCACGAAGAATCAGCTGGACTAAATCTCCAACCTTTGAAACATAAATACAATCGTCAAACCTCAAGACACTCTCAGAATCTAGGGTATCCCACTGAGACTTACCCCTCAACACCTGCTCTCGAAGGCTGCGAAGTCTGTCATCCTCGAACTGACGTCTCCGAATCTGCTCCAACAAGGTGGATTTGGCATCAACACTAGAAATGATTCTTCGAGGGTCAGAAATATCTAAACGAACCATCATGTTAGCTAAGAACTGAATGTCCAAAGCCAATGGCCGCTGAGAAGCTGAAATGAAAGCTATGCTACCCATACTTACTGACTTCCGACTCAAGGCATCCGCTACCACATTCGCCTTGCACGGATGGTAGAGAATAGAGATATCATAGTCTTTCAGCAACTCAATCCACCTGCGCTGCCTCGAATTAAGCTCCTTCTGGGTTATAATATACTGAAGACTGCGGTGATCAGTAAATATCTCACAGCGAACCCCATACAAATAATGCCTCTAAATTCTAAGCGCAAATACTACCACTGCCAAATCTAAGTCATGAGTGGGGTAGTTGTGCTCATGCACCTTCAACTGCCTCGATGCATATGCAATAACACGGCCACGCTACATCAAAACACACCCCAACCCAACACCAGATGCATTGCAATAAACAGTAAAACCCTCGCCCTCAACAAGAAGAGTCAGAATAGGAGCTGAAGTAAGCAAATTCTTAAGCTTCATAAAGCTCACCTCACAACTCGCAGACCACTGAAACAGAACCTCTTTCCTGGTCAGCCTAGCCATAGGGGCTGATAGAAGAAAAACCCTCAATGAACCGCTTGTAGTAACCTGCCAACCCAATAAAGCTGCAAACCTCAGAAGGTAACATAGGCCTAGCCCAACTACGAATAGCCTCAATCTTGGCTAGGTCCGCCATAATACCGTTCTTGGACACTACGTGCCCCAATAAAGCTACAGACCCAAGCCAAAACTCTCATTTTGAGAACTTGGCATAAAGCCTGTGGTCTCTCAAAGTGAGAAGCATATTCCTCAAATGCTTCTCGTGCTCCTCCTTACTCCTCGATTATACTAAAATGTCATCAATAAATACTATCACGAAGGAGTCCAAATATGGCCTGAACACGCGATTCATCAGATCCATAAAAGTTGTTGGAGCATTGGTCAACCCAAAAAACATCACCAGGAACTCATAATGACCATAACGAGTCCTGAAGGCTGTCTTAGGGATATCCGCAACCCTAACTCTCAACTGATGGTAACCGGACCTCAAATCAATCTTAAAAAACATCAACGCACCCTGAAGTTGATCAAAAAAATCATCGATGGGAGGTAGAGGATACTTATTCTTCATAGTAGCCTTATTCAACTGCCTGTAGTTGATACACATATGCAAGAAGCCATCTTTCTTCTTCACAAACAAAACTGGAGCACCCCAAGGAGATACACTCGGTCTGATAAATTCCTTACACAGAAGATCGTGACGTTGACTATTCAGCTCCTTCAACTCAGCAGGAGCCATATGATACAGAGCCATAGAAATAGGTCAGGTTCCAGGATTGAGATCAATAATAAACTATACATCACGCTCAGGAGGAAGGCCAGGTAGGTCGGTCGAAAATACATCAGAAAACTCTCGAACAATAGGGACAGAGTCAAGTGGGGAACTCTCAATACTAACATCCTGGATATATGCAAGAAAAGACTCACAACCCCTCGATATCAGTCTCCCATCCCAAATATATGAAATAATCCCCGTTGGTGTGCGGCTAATAGAACCCTGCCACACAACTGGGGGCATGCCAGGAAAAGCTAAGGTAACGGTCTTAGTAAAATAATCCAAGACCGCACGGTAAGGAGACAACCAATTCATGCCTAGAATCACGTTAAAATCTACCATATCTAGGACAATAAGGTCAATATGAGTATCAAACTCTTGATAGTAACCAAACAAGATCTATATACCCAATCCACTACTAAAGAGTCACCTAATGGGGTAGCCACACGTAACGGCACAGATAAAGACTCCGAACATAAACCCAGTCGTGATGCAAAATAAGTAGAAACATATAAAAAGGTGGAACCGGGATCAAACAAAGCAGAAGCTGGCTGATGGAACGTGAAAATCGTACCTGTGATCACAGTATCCGAAGCCTCATCCCCTGATCTACCTGGAACTGCATACAAATTACCCTGTCCACTACTAGACTGGGTACCTGCCCGACCGCCTACCCTACTTCCCTACATACCACCTCTAGAACCCTGGGAACCACCTCCATGACCCTATATACCACCCCTACCTAACGGCGACATTGATCTGATTGGCTGTACAGCCAAAATTGAAGGCTCAATCATCCTATGCCGAGGACACTCATGGGCGAAGTGACCAATAACTCCGCAGTCATAACATGCCCCGGGCACCCTGCTCTGACTAGAAGGTCCAGCGAATCTAGAATGACCACCCCTATATGACGATCCTGACTGAACAACCCTCTGCGGCTGGCTCCTACTTTGACCACTGGAACTACAATAGACTGGCTGACCCCTGTCAGATATCTGAAGCGATACCTGAACTGGACGACTAGGCTGACCCTGATACTGAGAAGGCTGCTGATGAGGGTACTGACTGTGAAATCCTTGACCTGAGGACTATGAACCACTGTTACTACCCTGGTAGTGTGGTCTCTTATCCCTGCCTCCTTGGGCCTCATGATCCATCTCCTCTATGGAATAAATATGCTCGGCTATCTTCGAAAAAGACTTCCCTGAAGTCACCAAACTCTGTGTAGCTCTACGGAGTGACAATCTCAATCCCCTAACAAAGCATCGAATCCGCTTATACTCCGAATCCAAAATCATAGTGACGTGTCTGGCTAACTCATGGAATCTTGCCTTATACTCAGCCACCGTCATAGAGCCCTATCTCAATGCGATAAACTCATTCTGAAGACGCTCATGCATACTATGAGGCATATACTTCCCCAAGAAAGCCTCGAAGAACTGAGTCCAAGAACTGAGTCTCAAATCGTGATGGCACCTACCTTATCCCATCAGTAGGCAAGCCAAACCATAGCCCAAAATGATAGGTAATGGGCTATTAGGCAGAGACAAAATAAAAGATCGCGTATGATAATAACAACAACCTCAATAATAGGTGAAAACTAAGAAGAAAACATATGTATTACATTAAAACGAGAGGAGAAAAAAGGACCAGCTATACAAATGAATTCCTCCCAAGACCTGATAAGGTCAGTAATATAGCCACTACTAACAGGTACCCAGAGTACTAGACAAAAATCTAAAATGTAGACAAGTAGTCTCGAGTGAAAAAGACTAACTAGAGTAGATAGAGGAGGATCAACCTCGGACGACAGTAAGCTCACCCCACTCTAAACCAGCACTGAAAGGTAAGAACCACATCAACGTCGACTGCTAGTACCTGGATCTGCGTCAGGAAAAAGATGCAAAAGTGTTGTAAGAGTACCAAAAACAACGGGTACTCAGTAGGCATCATCGGCCGACTGAGATTAATACATAAAAGGTGTAACTACAATGCAAGGACATAATCTAAGTTATTAGTAAATAGGTATGGAAAGGTAAACAACTGCCAAACTATGCAACGACTGTAAAGGAATAAACTTGTGCAATACAAAAAAAATAATGATGTAGTAATAACAAATAAATCAAACATAACCTAACTGAGCCCCCATAAGCCCGCCAGACACACTGAAGAAGATAATTAATCCAACCGTACCCCCATAAGTCGGTGGGACACACAAGTGATGAAAGTAAACATAAATAATCAGATGCCAGACTCGAACCGAAACTCAAAGTAACCCTAACTATAATCAAATGCTGGACTCGAATTGGAGCTCCTAGTATTAATATTCAATTGCCGGACTTGAACCAGGACTCATAGTAATCATAATAATCATTTGCCGGACTCGAACTGGAACTCATAGGAACCATAACCCACCGATAATATTAAAATTCATATCATAACAATATAAATGTCTAAATAATCATTCATTAATCTTAATTAAAAAGGGATAAATTCAAGATTTTGCAATTAGCTTCATGTTCTAAAGTAATAGATGCTATATTATGCTAAAAGATAATTTTTCAATATTTATTAGAACGGGGCACTAATCCGAATAAATAAGACAGTTTATATAAATCAAATAATATGCATCTACAAGTATTTATTCAAAGCTAGCATAATAGTTCACAATTTCGGTATATAAGCTCAATCTAAAACTAGCTAAATCTAGCCTACCTGGACGTTAAAGTTAGAATATCTGTCCGCGAAGCCTCCGAATAATACTAGTTGAACCCGATCTTGAAATAATTGATTCGGATAATTAATCTTTAATTTGATGCTCAAATGATGCCAAATTATTTTAGCCCATAAACCGATACTACCGAATATATATATATATGTGTGTGTGTGTGTGTGGTATATGATTACATACAAGAATACTAGTACTAGATTTGCCCTTTTAGTTAAAAAAAAAAGATTTTCTCTCTTTATGGAAAGACACTACCAAGTATGTATATATATAGATGTATAAGAAAAAAGATAGGACTTAATCAAGTGGCACACGTATGGCTGTCACCAAGTAAAATGTTGCTATCCACATATCAATTTCCACGTGTGGTGGTCAAAAACTACAAGTGATAATTTTCTACACTGCGTATATATATTCGGGTATTGCCTAAATTCGTGGTAAAGTAATTATAATATTTTGAATATACCATATTTAATAAAAAATTATTTCTAACAAAACCTATATTATATAATAATAATATTTTAATATTTTTAAATTTACTATCTCCGTATAAAATATTAATAAATCACAAAAAAATTTATAATAAAATAATATAAATATATCATCACTTAAAGAATTTTATCAATATCGAAAATATTCTAGAAAGGTACTAATTTATATTTCTACCAAATGTCAAATTAAATTAAATAATCCACGATACATTTAAATAGTACTAAAATTATATGAAAATACAGAGAAATGACCGTAAGGGTTATTACAACATCCACTACTAAAAGGACTTTCGTCCGCGAAAGTAAAAGATAACGACATACCTGAAGGCTCAAACAGGTAGGGATACTGGGCGCGCATATCACGCTCGATCTGCCAGGTAGTCTCCTCAATTGGACAGTGATGCCACTGAACCTTAACTACCGGAATATCCCTGGAGCGCAACCGCCTAACATCCCTTGCCAAAATAGATGATGGCTCTTTTACAAATGCCAGTCCCTCATCCAACTGAACCGAGTCCCACTGAAGTATGTGTGACTCATCTGGAATATACTGCTGCAACATAGATACATGAAACACCAGGTGAATGGCTGAGAAGGCAGGTGGAAATTTGAACACATAAGCTACCTCCCCAACTCTCTGTAGGATCTCAAAAGGTTCAATATATCTAGGGCTAAGCTTGCCCCTCCTCTCGAACCTCATCAAGCCCTTCATGGGCGATACTCGCAGGAAAACCCTATCACCAACTCTGAAACTTAATGGATGATGTCTGCGATCAGCATGACTCCTCTATCTGCGCTGAGCTACTCATAGCCTATCCTGAATCATTCGAACATGATCCAATGAATCACGAAGCAAATCTGTGCCACGAGGTCTAGCCTCAGAAGTCTCAAACCAACCAACAGGAGATTGACATCTCCTACCATACAATGCCTCAAACGGGGCCATCTGAATACTCGAGTGAAAGCTGTTATTATAAGCAAACTCTGCCAAAGGTAGAACTGGTCCCACTGACCCCCAAAATCCAACACACAAGCGCGGAGAATATCCTTTAGAACCTGGATAGTCCGCTTTGACTGCCCATCAGTCTGGGGATGAAAGGTTGTACTAAGGTCAACCTGGGTCCCCAACTTCTCCTGAAATGCCCTCCAAAAGCTAGAAGTAAACTGAGAGACTCGGTCAGAAATAATGGAAATAGGGACCCCATGTAGGCGAACCACCTCCTGAATGTAAACACGAGCTAACCTCTCGACACTGTAGGAAACTCGAATGGGGATAAAACATACAAACTTGATCAATCGATCCACTATGAACCAAATGCTATCGAAACCACATGATGTACGAGGCAATCAACCTATGAAATCTATAGTAACTCACTCCCATTTCTACTCAGGAATGGGTAGCTGCTGAAGCAATCGACCAGGTCTCTGATGCTCAGCCTTTACTTGCTGACAACAAAGACATCGAGCCACAAACTTTGAGTTATATCTTCGCATACAACTCCACCAATAATGCTGCCTCAAATCCCTATACATTTTAGCTGTCCCAGGGTGAATAAAGTATTTGGAGCTATGAACCTCGCGAAGAACAGCTGGACCAAATCACCAACCTTTGGAACACAAATACAATCGTCAAACCTCAAGACACTCTCAGAATCTAGGGTAGACCGCTGAGACTTACCCCTCAACACCTGCTCTCGAAGGCTGCGAAGCCTTTCATCCTCGAACTGACATCTCTGAGTTTGCTCCAACAAGGTGGATCTGGCGTCAACACTAGCAATGATTCTCCGAGGGTCAGAAATATCTAAACGAACTATCATGTTAGCTAAGGACTGAATGTCCAAAGCCAATGGCTGCTGAGAAGCTGAAATAAAAGCCAAGCTACCCATACTTACTGGCTTCCGACTCAAGGCATCCGCTACCACATTCGCCTTACCTAGATGGTAGAGAATAGAGATATTATAGTCTTTCAGCAACTTAATCTACCTGCGCTGCCTCAAATTAAGCTCTTTCTGGGTCATAATATACTGAAGACTGCGGTGATCAGTAAATATCCCACAGCAGACCCCATACAACTAATGCTTCTAAATTCTAAGCGCAAATACTACCATTGCCAAATCTAATTCATGAGTGGGGTAGTTGCGCTCATGCACCTTCAACTGCCTCGATGCATATAAAATAACACGGCCACGCTGTATCAAAACACACCCCAACCCAACACCAGATGCATTACAATAAACAGTAAAACCCTCGCCCGAGTCAGAATAGGAGCTGAAGTAAGCAAATTCTTGAGCTTCATAAAGCTCACCTCACAAATCGTAGACCACTAAAACAGAACCTCCTTCCTGGTCAATTTAGCCATAGGGGCTGCAATAGAAGAAAAACCCTCAATGAACCGCTTGTAGTAACTTGCCAACCCAATAAAGCTGCGAACCTCAGAAGGTGACGTAGGCCTAGCCCAACTACGAATAGCCTCAATCTTGGCTGGGTCCGCCATAATACCGTCCTTGGACACTACGTGCCCCAATAAAGCTACAGACCCAATCCAAAACTCACATTTTGAGAACTTGGCATAAAGCCTGTGGTCTCTCAAAGTGAGAAGCATAGTCCTCAAATGCTGCTCGTGCTCCTCCTTACTCCTCGAATATACTAGAATGTCATCAATAAATACTATCATGAAGGAGTCCAAATATGGCCTGAAAGGCAATTCATCAGATCCATAAAAGTTGCTGGAGCATTGGTCAACCCAAAAGACATCACCAGGAACTCATAATGACCATAACGAGTCCAGAAGGCTATCTTAGGGATATCCGCAGCCCTAACTCTCAATTGATGGTAACCGGACCTCAAGTCAATCTTAAAAAACATTGACGCACCCTGAAGTTGATCAAACAAATCATCGATGCTAGGTAGAGGATACTTATTCTTCATAGTAGCCTTATTCAACTGCCTGTAGTCAATACACATACGCAAGGAGCAATCTTTCTTGTTCACAAATAAAATTGGAGCACCCCAAGGAGATACACTCGGTCTGATAAATTCCTTACACAGAAGATTCTGAAGTTGACTATTCAGCTCCTTCAACTCAGCAGGAGCCATACGATACACAACCATAGAAATAGGTCGGGTGCCAGGATTGAGATCAATAATAAACTTTCCATCACGCTCAGGAGGAAGGCCAGGTAGGTCGGTCGAAAATACATCATAAAACTCTCGAACAACAGGGACAGATTCAAGTGGGGAACTCTCAATACTAACATCCCGGATATATGCAAGAAAAGACTCACAACCCCTCGATATCAGTCTCCCAGCCCAAATGTATGAAATAATCCCCGTTGGTGCGTGGCTAATAGAACCCTGCCACACAACTGGGGGTATGCAAGGAAAAGCTAAGGTAACGGTCATAGTAAAATAATCCAAGACCGCACGGTAAGGAGAAAACTAATTCATGCCTAGAATCACGTTAAAATCTACCATATCTAGGACAATAAGGTCATTATGAGTATCAAACTTTTGAATAGTAACCAAACAAGATCTATATACCTGATCCACTACTAAAGAGTCACCCACTAGGGTAGCCACACGTAACAACACAGATAAAGACTCCGAACATAAACCCAGTCGCGATGTAAAATAAGTAGAAACATATGAAAAAGTGGAACCGGGATCAAACAAAGCAGAAGCTAGCTGATGGAGCATGGAAATCGTACCTGTGATCACAATATCTGAAGCCTCAGCCCCTGATCTACCTGGAACTGCATACAAATTACCCTGTCCACTACTAGACTGGGTACCTGCCCGACCGCCTACCCTACCTCCCTGCAGACCACCTCTAGAACCCTGGGAACCACCTCCATGACCCTGTATACCACCCCTACCTAACGACGGCACTAATCTGATTGGTTGTACAGCCAGAACTGAAGGCTCAATCATCACATGCCGAGGACACTTACGGGTAAAGTGACCAATAACTGTGCAGTCATAACATGCCCCGGGCACCCTGCTCTGACTAGAAGGTCCAGCGAATCCAAAATGACCACCCCTACATGACGATCCTGACTGAACAACCCTCTACAGCTGGCTGCTACTCTGACCACTGGAACTATAATAGACTGGCTGACCTCTGTCAGATATCTGAAGCGATGCCTGAACTGGATGACTAGGCTGACCCTGATACTGAGAAGGCTGCTGATGAGGGTACCGACTGTGAAATCTTTGGCCTGAGGACTGTGAACCATTGGAACTACCCTGGTAGCATGGTCTCTTATCGCTGCCCCCTTGGGCCTTTTGATTCATCTCCTCTATGGAATAAATATGCTCGGCTATCTCTGAAAAAGACTTCCCTGAAGTCACCAAACTCTGTGTAGCTCCACGGAGTGACAATCTTAATTCCCTAACAAAGCATCGAATCCGTTCATACTCTGAATCGAGAATCATAGTAGTGTGTCTGGCTAACACATGGAATCTTGCCTCATACTCAGCACTGTCATAGAGCCCTATCTCAATGCGATAAACTCATCCCGAAGACACTGACGCATACTACAAGGCATATACTTCCCCAAGAAAGCCTTGAAGAACTGAGTCCAAGTCACTGGTGGAGATCCAGTTCGCCTGGAATCAAGATAACCTATCTACCACCTCCTCGCTGTCGTGTTAAACTGATAAGAAAAAAAGTCTACTCCTCGTTCCTCAACCAGCCCCAAATTTCACAACCGTTGCTCGCAACTAGATAGAAACTCATAAGCATCCTCTCCCGGGGTCCCGAAAAACCTGGGTGGATTAATCTAAAAAATTGACCCAACATCTTCTGGTCCTTTGTAGACATAAGTGGCTGGGATACTGCCGGTTGTAGAACTACTGGTGCAGGAGGAACCTCTACCCTAGGCGCCGCTGCCGCAGGCTATGCCCCTAAATCTACACCACCCTATCCTGCTGGCTACACTCCCATGACCGGTGGACCAACAACTAACCCCACTAACTGAACTAATGTATCACGAATAACCAAAGAAGATATAAAGCTGGGTGGAGCCTGGGCTACCCCCTAGCCCACCTGCTGATGTGGTGGAATACTTGGAGCTATCTCAATCCTCAAAGCTATAGAAGGATCAGGTGCTGGATCCCTGACCTGATCTCGAATAGGGGTTGGGTCTCTACCTTTCCCCTGATATCTGGGTCGACCTCGACCCCAAGATAGAACTCTAGAACTAGATCTGTGGTCCTGACCCCCTGCTCTCGAACCTCGAGTCCTAGCCATCTACATAAAGAGTGAATTAATAAAAAGATTACAACTCAACCAGACTTAACGCACAAAATAGATCAAGAAAATGAGATTTTCTTCCCTAAAAATGCTCTGTAGCCTCCCAAGGATAGGATACAGACGTCTCCATACCGGTCTGTGGGACTCTACTAAACATCGGCTCCAGGACTAACAATACCAGTGTGACCTAAGCTCTGATACCAACTTGTCATGACCCGATTTCTCAAATCGTGATGGCACCTACCTTATTCCATCAGTAGGCAAGCCAAACCATAGCTCGGAATAATAGGTAATGGGCTACTAGGCAGAGACAAAATAAAAGATCGCGTATGATAATAACAACCTCAATAATAGGTGAAAACTAAGAAGAAAGCATATGTATTATATCAAAACGAGAGAAGAAAAAGGGACCAACTATACAAATGAATCCCTCCCAAGACCTGATAAGGTCAGTACTAGAGCCACTACTAACAGGTACCCAGAGTACTAGACAAAAATCTAAAATGTACACAAGTAGTCTCGAGTGAAAAAGACTAACTAGAGTAGATAGAGGAGGATCAGCCTCGGATGACAGTAAGCTCACCCCGCTCTAAACTAGCACTGAAAGGTAAGAACCACGTCAACACCGACTGCTAGTACCTGGATCTGCATCAGGAAAAAGATGCAAAAGTGTTGTATGAGTACCAAAAATAGCAGTTACTCAGTAGGCATCATCAACTGACGGAGCTTAATACAGAAAAGGTGTAACTACAATGCAAGGACGTAATCTGAGTTATTATTAAATAGGGATGGAAAGGTAAACAAACTGCCAAACTATGCAACAGCTGTAAAGGAATAAACTTGTGCAATACAGAAAAAAATAATGATGTAGTAATAACAAATAAATCAAACATAACCTAACTGAGCCCCCATAAGCCCGCTAGGTACACTGAAGAAGATAATTAATCCAACCGTACCCCCATAAGCTGGTGGGACACACAAGTTGTCACGACCCGAGCCTAGGCCCTAGCCGTGACGAGCATTCCGAACCATGGGCCCGGAACACCCATTCTCTATCGGTTATCATGCACAACATTCATAATCATAATAAAACGCGGAATTGAAACTGAGTACGGAAAACATGGTCAAGTTCTACAACATTTCTGAATAATACTATCTGACATCAGTCTGCGAAATTTCTACTAAGAACACAAACATCTGTCTGAAAAGAAACTGGGACAAGGCCCCCAGTAAACCAAAAATATAATAAATAAGATAATGTCTGACATAATTAGGCCTTCAGAATAATAGAAGGCTCACCACTGTGAGATCAAGTCTGCAAATCCGAGAATGTCTACTGAGTAGCTGGACCCCTAGACTGTGCCTCAGAACCTGGAAGGAGGGGGGTCAGTACAAAAGTACTGGCACGCGAAGCAATCCAAAAATAGTATAATGGAACATACATACATATATATATATATATATATATTAAGTGAAAGCAATTTTTCATCAAGACATCATGTATAAAACTGTTTCTGAAAAATACATGGGCACTTTCTGAAAATGTGTAACCTGTCTATTCATTTCAAATCATGATCTGTGTTTTACTTCTGAGTTAGGTGGTATTCCCCTACAAGTCTGATATTCCACGGGCTTTATGGAATCTGTCATTGACTCGGCAGGGAAGCCCCCAACCCAAGTGTGCCGCAAGGGTTGGAGTGTCTGAGTCTGATATGCCACAGGACATTTAAGTCAGCGCATAATAGTATACCCGGGTCGGCAAACCACGGTTTTAGGCAATGAGTCGCTTGAATTGAAGCCCTCTTCGGGGAACCACCTAACATCTTTGTATTCCTATTTTTAACCTTTTCTGAACATGTATCATTCTAAAATTTCTAAATCATGAAAGTCTAATAAAAATCTGATTTCTGAACTAGTCTGTGTCTGTTATGGCATTTGTCTGAGTTGGTATCGTCATACCAAGACTTGCAAGTCCTATTTCTGAGCCATAATGCATTTAGCACGATCTTTCATAAAAATATAGTTTCAGACCACCCAAGCATGTAGTTTGCATTGAAGATTTCATGTTCCGAAACTCAAGTCAAATCCATGCAAAACTTTCATCAAACATATGGTGGTCATGTGCATTTTGGCAAAACCATGCATTCATTCATTACATGCATATTCAACATTCACAACCCTCTCTTTCGTGTTCAAAATCATATTCCAACATAGCAAAAGTCAAAGCATTTCATATCATGATTCTTTTTTTTCAAGATGTATTTCAAAACAATTTATATATCGTAAAACATTGAAAAATTTACATTAAGAGAGGGGTTTCATGAAAATCATGCTCTCAATTCATATTTCAGGACAAACACATATATACATATACATATAATTTTCAAATCACTTTGGGGGAAAGCCAAAAGGCCAAAACAATATCATTAAAGCTTCTAAAACATGAGTATGTACATGAATTCGAAAACCCGATTCTTAAAACATGATTTCTATGCCCATGAGATTTTAGGAAAACCCCGCGTACCTTAGTTGTGAAGAATTCACGAAGAAGTTTTGGAATGATCGGACCTTCAAGCTTATTTTCTCAAACCCTAGTTGCTTCTCCTCTTAAGTTCTTGAAGGATGAATTTTGGGATCTTATGGGAGGCTTCAATGTTGTTAATAGGCCCAAATCCGTTTAGGAGTGATTAAGGATGATTTTGGGCTTTGTAAGGGCTAAATTGCACTTAAAATAACACAAAACGGAGTGTTTTCGTCACCTGAAACCATAAGTGTGCACCGCACTTTGCATCACATAAATTAAAATAGGCCCCGCATTGTGTATCACATGGACTAAGGTAGGCGCCGCATTGTGTATCGCATGGACTAAGGTAGGCGCCGCATTATGTATCGCGCATCCAGTTCAGTGGCTATGTGCGATTGGTTAGGCGACGCACTCTACTTTACAAAGCCATAACTTCTTGCTCGGGTGTCGGATTTTAGCAAAATTGGTATCGTTGGAAAGTTAACTCGAAGACCTATCATTTAACACATAGTAGGTTCTCTAATTCGATATATACAGAGAGTTATGGTCGATGGAAGATGACACAAATTATAACGTCCACAAAAACTTAAGTCTAAAGCTCAGAAATTACCGTCTAATACATGCATGACTTTTTACGGGGCGTTACATTATCTCCCCCTTGGGATCATTCGTCCCCGAATGATGACGCGGGAATAGTCACGTGCGATTTCAAGTAGATTCATACATAGAAGGAAACATAAAGCAAGAATTGTACCTTCCAATTCGTTATTTGCTGGTTCAAATAGGCTTGGGTATCTCACTTTCATGTCATGCTCCGACTCCCAAGTTGCTTCTTCAACTTTCTGATTTTGCCATAACACTTTAACTGAAACTATCTCTTTACCCCTTAATTTTCTCACTTCTTGATATAGGATTTCCACGGGCTCTTCCTCGTAAGACAAGGAATCGCCCACCTTGATCTCATCAATGGGCACCACCAAAGAGTGATCTCCGATGCACTTCTTCAACATGGATACGTGGAATACTGGATGAACAGAACCCAAACTTGCAGGCAATTCTAATTCATACGCAACTCTACCTATTCTTCTTCCAATCTGATACGGGACTATATAGCGAGGACTTAACTTACCCCTCTTCCCGAAATGCATAACTCCCTTCATGGGAGAAACTTTGAGGAAAACCCAATCTCCAATCTCAAACTCTAACTCTCTTCTTCTGACATTGGCATAGGATTTCCGACGACTCTGAGTTGTCTAAAGTCGTTACCTAATGAGTTTCACATCCTCCATTGCCTGATGAACAAGATCAAGGCCATACATCTGCATCTCACCTACTTCATACCAGCCTATTGGAGACCTACATCTCCTACGATACAATGCCTCAAAAGGTGCCATCTTAATACTAGAGTGGAAACTGTTGTCATAGGCAAACTCTATCAGTGGCAAGTGATCAACCCAACAACCTTTAAAGTCAATCACACAGGCCCTCAACATGTCCTCCAGGGTTTGGATGGTGCATTCAGCTTGCCCATCAGTCTGAGGGTGGAATGCTGTACTTAAGTTCACCTGGGTAACTAAACCTTTCTGAAACAATCTCCAAAACTGAGAAGAAAACTGTGTACCTCGGTCGGATATAATGGAGACAGGCACTCCATGCAAATGGACAATTTCTGCAATGAACAACTTACAATAATCTTCCCCCGAATAGTTAGTCCTGACAGGAAGAAAGTGAGCTGACTTGGTCAGCCTATCTACAATCACCTATATAGAGTCATACTGATTTCGGGACTTCGGAAGTCCTGTAATAAAGTACATATTGATCATTTCCCACTTCCACAAGGGCAACGCTATTTCTTGGGAAGTACCTCCTGGCCTCAAATGTTCTACCTTCACTTGTTGGCAATTCAAACACTTAGAAACAAAGTTAGCCACATCTCGCTTCATATTATTCCACCAAAACATAGATTTCAAATATGGTACATCGTAGTAGAACCAGGATGAACAACATACCTCGAGGTGTGAGCTTCATCAAGAATTCTTTCTCGAAGCCCGTCGACATTGGGAACACATAATCTACCCTGAAACCTCAGAATGCCATCACCACTAATTTCAAAAGACATCACCTTCTGTTGACCCATATCTTTCTTGATTTGCATCAAAATGGAATCTTCAACCTGCTTCTCCTTCATTTCAGCACAAAGGGATGACTTAGCTAACTCATGAACAATCACCCCTCCGTCTTCGGAATCTAACAGTCGCACTTCCAGATTCGCAAGGCGGTGAATATCCTTCACCATCTATTTCTTCTCTTCTTCTACATGAGAAAGGCTGCCCATAGACAACCTGCTGAGGGCATCGGCTACAACATTTGCCTTGCCTGGATGGTAATGCAGGCTCATATTATAGTCTTTCAGAAGTTCCAACCACCGCCTCTGCCTGAGATTCAATTCTTTCTGCGAGAAAACATACTGCAGACTCTTGTGATCAGTGAAGATATCAACATGAACACCGTACAAGTAGTGCCACCAAATCTTAAGGGCAAACACCACAGCCGCTAACTTCAAATCATGAGTAGGGTAGTTCCGCTCGTGCACCTTCAACTGCCTAGATACATAAGCTACCACCTTACCATGTTGCATCAAAACGCAGCCAAGTCCCACACGGGATGCATCAGAGTAAACCACAAAACCATCAACACCCTCGGGAAGAGTCAAAACAGGTGCAGTGGTCAGTCTGTCTTTCAACTTCTTGAAACTATTTTCACATAAATCAGACCACACAAACTTTACCTTTTTCTGAGTTAGTTTAGTGAGTGGGGCCGCTATGGATGAAAAACTCTCTACGAACCTTCTGTAATAACCTACCAAACCCAAGAAGCTCTGAATATCGGTTGGAGTCATGGGTCTGGGCCATTTTCTCACTGCCTCAACTTTCTGGGGGTCCACTCTAATCCCGTCACTGGACACAATATGCCCTAAGAAGGCAATAGCATCTAACTAGAACTCACACTTGGAAAATTTGGCATATAACCGATGATCCTTAAGGGTCTAAAGAATGATTCGGAGGTGATCGACATGATCCTCCTTACTTTTAGAATAAATTAGAATATCATCAATAAATACAATGACAAACGAGTCAAGAAACTGACGGAAAACTCTGTTCATAAGATCCATGAAGGCTGTAGGGGCATTAGTTAACCCGAAGGACATGACAAGAAACTCATAGTGACCATATCAGGTTCGGAAAGCTGTTTTGGGAATGTCTGACTCCCTAACTTTTAACTGATGATAGCCCGAAAGAAGGTCTATTTTTGAAAAACATCTAGCACCCTGAAGCTGGTAAAAAAGATCATCAATCCTAGGAAGAGGATATTTGTTTTTAATTGTGACCTTATTCAACTGACGGTAATCTATGCACATACGAAGGGAACCATCTTTCTTACGTACGAAAAGTACAGGTGCACCCCAAGGAGATACACTGGGGCATATAAATCCCTTATCTAGGAGGTCTGCTAGCTGCTCTTTCAACTCTTTTAGCTCAGCAGTAGCCATTCTATATGGCGGAATAGAAATGGGACGGGTATCTGGCAACACATCAATACCAAACTCTATCCCCCTATCAGGGGGTATCCCTGGGAGATCTTCGAGAAAGGCTTCTGGAAATTCATTCACCACAAGGACAGACTGAAGAGGAGGATTTTCAACTTTAGAGTCCTTGAATCGAATAAGGTGATACAAGCAACCCTTAGAAATAAGTTTTCGGGCTCTGAGATAAGATATAAAGTGCCCTTTGGGTGCTAAAGAATGTCCCTCCCATTCTATCATTGGTTCATTCGAGAAAGAAAAGGTAACTCTACGGGTCCTACAATCCAATATGGCATAGCATGAATGGAGCCAATCCATCCCTAAGATAGCATCAAATGCAACCATGTCCAACTCTATAAGGTCTGCCACCGTATCCCGACTACCAACACTCACCACACAACCCCTATATACCCTTCTAGCAACAACAGAATCCCCCACCGGGGTAGAAACAGAAAACGGTTCAGAAATCACACTGGGCTCAAACCCAAAACCAACAGCCACATAAGGGGTCACATAGGATAAGGTAGATCCGGGATCAAGTAACACACAGACATCACGGGAAAAGATTTGTAACGTACCGGTAACAACATCTGGGGAAGCTTCCGCCTCTTGGCGGTTGGTCAAGGCATATAACCGGTTGCGACTATTCCCGGTAGCTGATGTGGCGCCCTTCTGAGACAGGGGTGGCGCTTTGGAATTGCCCCGAAACTTCGCACCACCAGCACTTCTCCTAGCAGATGGACAGTCCCTCTGAAAGTGGCCTGACTGACCACATGAATAACATACAAGTGTTCCCAACTGACATTTACCCGGATGATTCCTACCACAATTTTCACATCGTGGGTAAGTGCGATGTTGCTGAGCCACACTACTCTGCGACTGAGTATCTGGTGCTCTAGATCCATGAGGAGTCCGAAAGCTCTGAGTCTATCTGTCTGCAGGGGGTCTGGGTGCTGGGGCGCTGGCTGCTGACTGTGTATTATTCCAAAACCTCGTCTTCTTCGACCACCTATTTCCCCAGTTACCACTCTGCGGCTTACTCTGGTGCTGGTCCGCAGATTTGACTCTCTTGGCCTGTCCGTCCTTCTCTCTAGATTCAGCGATCTTTCTTTTCTTCTCTTCCACCTGCTGCATGTGGACTGTCAGTCTAGCAAAGTCTAACTCCCTATTCAACATAGCCCCCTGGCACTCAAGTATTAGGTTATCAGCAAGGCCGGATGCAAATTTCCTCATCCGGGCTCTCATATTGCTAGTCAATTCTGGTGCATAGCGGGCTAGTTGATTAAACTTCAAAGTGTACTCCTGTACACTCATACTGCCCTGCTTCAGATTCATGAACTCTTCTGCTTTGGCCTACCTCAACTCCAGAGGAAAGAATCTGTCAAGGAAAGCTTCTACAAACTCACCCCAAACTGTTGGCTCAGCACTCTCACCTTTTGCATCTTCCCAGTCTGCATACCACTGATTTACAACATCCTTAAGCTGATAAGTTGCCAATTCCACTCCTTCAATCTTATCTACATGCATTACCTTAAAGATCTTCTCCATCTCATCCACGAACTTCTGTGGATCTTCTTCCACCTTTGTACCAGTGAACTTAGGTGGATTCATCTTTATGAAATGCCCGACTCTAGTAGCCTTAGACGTAACGGTTGCAGACCCAACATCTTCCGATCGTTGAGCCTGGTTAGCTACTAGCTGTGTCAGCATATGGATAGATTGTCTGAACTCTGCATTCGAGATATCTCTCTGAGCAGTTGGTGGACGGTTGACATTAGTCTGCGGAGCTCGAGGTGGAATGGTTGGGACTGGAGGGACTCCCGGAGTAGGGACAGGTTCTGGCGTGGAAGCTCTATTACGGGTCCGCATCCCATGGGTGGGACGGACCACATCTGCCTGAGCAATCTGATCGATGTTGTGACGGGGAGGCATAGTCGTGTTTCTGAAATACAAGGATGATTGATTAGGGGACAGTTTAGACTCTGAAGCACAAACTAAATCACAAAGGAGGGAAACATTCCTAAATGCCTAACAACCTCCTGTTTATAAGTGTGGCACGCTACAAACCCATAAACAAGACTCTACCCGACGCGATTTTGCAGACACCCTGGGACCATAAACCATGCTCTGATACCAAGTTTGAGCAAGTTTGTCACGGCCCGAGCCTAGGCCCTAGCTGTGACGAGCATCCCGAACCATGAAGGTCCGGAACACCCATTCTCTATCTGGTTATCATGCACAACATTCGTAATCATAATAAAATGCGGAATTGAAACTGAGTACGGAAAACATGGTCAAGTTCTGCAACATTTCTGAATAATACTATCTGACATCAGTCTGCGAAATTTCTACTAAGAACACAAACATCTGTCTGAAAAGAAACTGGGACAAGGCCCCCAGTAAACCAAAAACATAATAAATAAGATAATGTCTGACATAATTAGGCCTTCCAAATAATAGAAGGCTCACCACTGTGAGATCAAGTCTGCAAATCCGAGAATGTCTACTGAGTAGCTGGACCCCTATACTGTACCTCAGAACCTGGAAGGAGGGGGGTCAGCACAAAAGTACTGGCACGCGAAGCAATCCAAAAATAGTATAATGGAACATACATATATATATATATATATTAAGTGAAAGCAATTTTTCATCAAGACATCATGTATAAAACTGTTTCTGAAAAATACATGGGCACTTTCTGAAAACATGTAACCTGTCTGTTTATTTCAAATCATGATCTGTGTTTTACTTCTGAGTTAGGTGGTATTCCCCTACAAGTCTGATATTCCACGGGCTTTATGAAATCTGTCATTGACTCGGCGGGGAAGCCCCCAACCCAAATGTGCCACAAGGGTTGGAGTGTCTGAGTCTGATATGCCACAGGACATTTAAGTTAGCGCATAATAGTATACCCGGGTCGGCAAACCATGGTTTTAGGCAATGAGTCGCTTGAACTCAAGCCCTCTTCGGGGAACCACCTAACATCTCTGTATGCCCATTTTTAACCTTTTCTGAACATGTATCATTCTAAAATTTCTAAATCATGAAAGTCTAATAAATGTCTGATTTCTGAACTAGTCTGTGTCTGTTATGGCATTTGTCTGAGTTGGTATCGTCATACCAAGACTTGCAAGTCCTATTTCTGAGCCATAATGCATTTAGCACGATCTTTCATAAAAATATAGTTTCAGACCACCCAAGCATGTAGTTTGCATTGAAGATTTCATGTTCCGAAACTCAAGTCAAATCCATGCAAAACTTTCATCAAACATATGGTGGTCATATGCATTTTGGCAAAACCATGCATTCATTCATTACATGCATATTCAACATTCACAACCCTCTCTTTCGTGTTCAAAATCATATTCCAACATAGCAAAAGTCAAAGCATTTCATATCATGATTCTTTTTTTTCAAGATGTATTTCAAAACAATTTATATATCGTGAAACATGGAAAAATTTACATTAAGAGAGGGGTTTCATGAAAATCATGCTCTCAATTCATATTTCAGGACAAACACATATATACATATACATATAATTTTCAAATCACTTTGGGGGAAAGCCAAAAGGCCAAAACAATATCATTAAAGCTTCTAAAACATGAGTATGTACATGAATTCGAAAACCCGATTCTTAAAACATGATTTCTATGCCCATGAGATTTTAGGAAAACCCCGCGTACCTTAGTTGTGAAGAATTCATGAAGAAGTTTTGGAATGATCGGACCTTCAAGCTTATTTTCTCAAACCCTAGTTGCTTCTCCTCTTAAGTTCTTGAAGGATGAATTTTGGGATCTTATGGGAGGCTTCAATGTTGTTAATAGGCCCAAATCCGTTTAGGAGTGATTAAGGATGATTTTGGGCTTTGTAAGGGCTAAATTGCACTTAAAATAACTCAAAACGGAGTGTTTTCGTCACCTGAAACCATAAGTGTGCGCCACACTTTGCATCGCATAGATTAAGATAGGCCCCGCATTGTGTATCACATGGACTAAGGTAGGCGCCGCATTGTGTATCGCATGGACTAAGGTAGGCGCCGCATTATGTATCGCGCATCCAGTCCAGTGGCTATGTGCGATTGGTTAGGCGACGCACTCTACTTTGCAAAGCCATAACTTCTTGCTCGGGTGTCGGATTTTAGCAAAATTGGTATCGTTGGAAAGTTAACTCGAAGACCTATCATTTAACACATAGTAGGTTCTCTAATTCGATATATACAGAGAGTTATGGTCGATGGAAGATGACACAAATTATAACGTCCACAAAAACTTAAGTCTAAAGCTCAGAAATTACCGTCTAATACATGCATGACTTTTTACGGGGCGTTACATTATCTCCCCCTTGGGATCATTCGTCCCCGAATGATGACGCGGGAATAGTCACGTGCGATTTCAAGTAGATTCATACATAGAAGGAAACATAAAGCAAGAATTGTACCTTCCAATTCGTTATTTGCTGGTTCAAATAGGCTTGGGTATCTCACTTTCATGTCATGCTCCGACTCCCAAGTTGCTTCTTCAACTTTCTGATTTTGCCATAACACTTTAACTGAAACTATCTCTTTACCCCTTAATTTTCTCACTTCTTGATATAGGATTTCCACGGGCTCTTCCTCGTAAGACAAGGAATCGCCCACCTTGATCTCATCAATGGGCACCACCAAAGAGTGATCTCCGATGCACTTCTTCAACATGGATACGTGGAATACTGGATGAACAGAACCCAAACTTGCAGGCAATTCTAATTCATACGCAACTCTACCTATTCTTCTTCCAATCTGATACGGGACTATATAGCGAGGACTTAACTTACCCCTCTTCCCGAAATGCATAACTCCCTTCATGGGAGAAACTTTGAGGAAAACCCAATCTCCAATCTCAAACTCTAACTCTCTTCTTCTGACATTGGCATAGGATTTCCGACGACTCTGAGTTGTCTAAAGTCGTTACCTAATGAGTTTCACATCCTCCATTGCCTGATGAACAAGATCAAGGCCATACATCTGCATCTCACCTACTTCATACCAGCCTATTGGAGACCTACATCTCCTACGATACAATGCCTCAAAAGGTGCCATCTTAATACTAGAGTGGAAACTGTTGTCATAGGCAAACTCTATCAGTGGCAAGTGATCAACCCAACAACCTTTAAAGTCAATCACACAGGCCCTCAACATGTCCTCCAGGGTTTGGATGGTGCATTCAGCTTGCCCATCAGTCTGAGGGTGGAATGCTGTACTTAAGTTCACCTGGGTAACTAAACCTTTCTGAAACAATCTCCAAAACTGAGAAGAAAACTGTGTACCTCGGTCGGATATAATGGAGACAGGCACTCCATGCAAATGGACAATTTCTGCAATGAACAACTTACAATAATCTTCCCCCGAATAGTTAGTCCTGACAGGAAGAAAGTGAGCTGACTTGGTCAGCCTATCTACAATCACCTATATAGAGTCATACTGATTTCGGGACTTCGGAAGTCCTGTAATAAAGTACATATTGATCATTTCCCACTTCCACAAGGGCAACGCTATTTCTTGGGAAGTACCTCCTGGCCTCAAATGTTCTACCTTCACTTGTTGGCAATTCAAACACTTAGAAACAAAGTTAGCCACATCTCGCTTCATATTATTCCACCAAAACATAGATTTCAAATATGGTACATCGTAGTAGAACCAGGATGAACAACATACCTCGAGGTGTGAGCTTCATCAAGAATTCTTTCTCGAAGCCCGTCGACATTGGGAACACATAATCTACCCTGAAACCTCAGAATGCCATCACCACTAATTTCAAAAGACATCACCTTCTGTTGACCCATATCTTTCTTGATTTGCATCAAAATGGAATCTTCAACCTGCTTCTCCTTCATTTCAGCACAAAGGGATGACTTAGCTAACTCATGAACAATCACCCCTCCGTCTTCGGAATCTAACAGTCGCACTTCCAGATTCGCAAGGCGGTGAATATCCTTCACCATCTATTTCTTCTCTTCTTCTACATGAGAAAGGCTGCCCATAGACAACCTGCTGAGGGCATCGGCTACAACATTTGCCTTGCCTGGATGGTAATGCAGGCTCATATTATAGTCTTTCAGAAGTTCCAACCACCGCCTCTGCCTGAGATTCAATTCTTTCTGCGAGAAAACATACTGCAGACTCTTGTGATCAGTGAAGATATCAACATGAACACCGTACAAGTAGTGCCACCAAATCTTAAGGGCAAACACCACAGCCGCTAACTTCAAATCATGAGTAGGGTAGTTCCGCTCGTGCACCTTCAACTGCCTAGATACATAAGCTACCACCTTACCATGTTGCATCAAAACGCAGCCAAGTCCCACACGGGATGCATCAGAGTAAACCACAAAACCATCAACACCCTCGGGAAGAGTCAAAACAGGTGCAGTGGTCAGTCTGTCTTTCAACTTCTTGAAACTATTTTCACATAAATCAGACCACACAAACTTGACCTTTTTCTGAGTTAGTTTAGTGAGTGGGGCCGCTATGGATGAAAAACTCTCTACGAACCTTCTGTAATAACCTACCAAACCCAAGAAGCTCTGAATATCGGTTGGAGTCATGGGTCTGGGCCATTTTCTCACTGCCTCAACTTTCTGGGGGTCCACTCTAATCCCGTCACTGGACACAATATGCCCTAAGAAGGCAATAGCATCTAACTAGAACTCACACTTGGAAAATTTGGCATATAACCGATGATCCTTAAGGGTCTAAAGAATGATTCGGAGGTGATCGACATGATCCTCCTTACTTTTAGAATAAATTAGAATATCATCAATAAATACAATGACAAACGAGTCAAGAAACTGACGGAAAACTCTGTTCATAAGATCCATGAAGGCTGTAGGGGCATTAGTTAACCCGAAGGACATGACAAGAAACTCATAGTGACCATATCAGGTTCGGAAAGCTGTTTTGGGAATGTCTGACTCCCTAACTTTTAACTGATGATAGCCCGAAAGAAGGTCTATTTTTGAAAAACATCTAGCACCCTGAAGCTGGTAAAAAAGATCATCAATCCTAGGAAGAGGATATTTGTTTTTAATTGTGACCTTATTCAACTGACGGTAATCTATGCACATACGAAGGGAACCATCTTTCTTACGTACGAAAAGTACAGGTGCACCCCAAGGAGATACACTGGGGCATATAAATCCCTTATCTAGGAGGTCTGCTAGCTGCTCTTTCAACTCTTTTAGCTCAGCAGTAGCCATTCTATATGGCGGAATAGAAATGGGACGGGTATCTGGCAACACATCAATACCAAACTCTATCCCCCTATCAGGGGGTATCCCTGGGAGATCTTCGAGAAAGGCTTCTGGAAATTCATTCACCACAAGGACAGACTGAAGAGGAGGATTTTCAACTTTAGAGTCCTTGAATCGAATAAGGTGATACAAGCAACCCTTAGAAATAAGTTTTCGGGCTCTGAGATAAGATATAAAGTGCCCTTTGGGTGCTAAAGAATGTCCCTCCCATTCTATCATTGGTTCATTCGAGAAAGAAAAGGTAACTCTACGGGTCCTACAATCCAATATGGCATAGCATGAATGGAGCCAATCCATCCCTAAGATAGCATCAAATGCAACCATGTCCAACTCTATAAGGTCTGCCACCGTATCCCGACTACCAACACTCACCACACAACCCCTATATACCCTTCTAGCAACAACAGAATCCCCCACCGGGGTAGAAACAGAAAACGGTTCAGAAATCACACTGGGCTCAAACCCAAAACCAACAGCCACATAAGGGGTCACATAGGATAAGGTAGATCCGGGATCAAGTAACACACAGACATCACGGGAAAAGATTTGTAACGTACCGGTAACAACATCTGGGGAAGCTTCCGCCTCTTGGCGGTTGGTCAAGGCATATAACCGGTTGCGACTATTCCCGGTAGCTGATGTGGCGCCCTTCTGAGACAGGGGTGGCGCTTTGGAATTGCCCCGAAACTTCGCACCACCAGCACTTCTCCTAGCAGATGGACAGTCCCTCTGAAAGTGGCCTGACTGACCACATGAATAACATACAAGTGTTCCCAACTGACATTTACCCGGATGATTCCTACCACAATTTTCACATCGTGGGTAAGTGCGATGTTGCTGAGCCACACTACTCTGCGACTGAGTATCTGGTGCTCTAGATCCATGAGGAGTCCGAAAGCTCTGAGTCTATCTGTCTGCAGGGGGTCTGGGTGCTGGGGCGCTGGCTGCTGACTGTGTATTATTCCAAAACCTCGTCTTCTTCGACCACCTATTTCCCCAGTTACCACTCTGCGGCTTACTCTGGTGCTGGTCCGCAGATTTGACTCTCTTGGCCTGTCCGTCCTTCTCTCTAGATTCAGCGATCTTTCTTTTCTTCTCTTCCACCTGCTGCATGTGGACTGTCAGTCTAGCAAAGTCTAACTCCCTATTCAACATAGCCCCCTGGCACTCAAGTATTAGGTTATCAGCAAGGCCGGATGCAAATTTCCTCATCCGGGCTCTCATATTGCTAGTCAATTCTGGTGCATAGCGGGCTAGTTGATTAAACTTCAAAGTGTACTCCTGTACACTCATACTGCCCTGCTTCAGATTCATGAACTCTTCTGCTTTGGCCTACCTCAACTCCAGAGGAAAGAATCTGTCAAGGAAAGCTTCTACAAACTCACCCCAAACTGTTGGCTCAGCACTCTCACCTTTTGCATCTTCCCAGTCTGCATACCACTGATTTACAACATCCTTAAGCTGATAAGTTGCCAATTCCACTCCTTCAATCTTATCTACATGCATTACCTTAAAGATCTTCTCCATCTCATCCACGAACTTCTGTGGATCTTCTTCCACCTTTGTACCAGTGAACTTAGGTGGATTCATCTTTATGAAATGCCCGACTCTAGTAGCCTTAGACGTAACGGTTGCAGACCCAACATCTTCCGATCGTTGAGCCTGGTTAGCTACTAGCTGTGTCAGCATATGGATAGATTGTCTGAACTCTGCATTCGAGATATCTCTCTGAGCAGTTGGTGGACGGTTGACATTAGTCTGCGGAGCTCGAGGTGGAATGGTTGGGACTGGAGGGACTCCCGGAGTAGGGACAGGTTCTGGCGTGGAAGCTCTATTACGGGTCCGCATCCCATGGGTGGGACGGACCACATCTGCCTGAGCAATCTGATCGATGTTGTGACGGGGAGGCATAGTCGTGTTTCTGAAATACAAGGATGATTGATTAGGGGACAGTTTAGACTCTGAAGCACAAACTAAATCACAAAGGAGGGAAACATTCCTAAATGCCTAACAACCTCCTGTTTATAAGTGTGGCACGCTACAAACCCATAAACAAGACTCTACCCGACGCGATTTTGCAGACACCCTGGGACCATAAACCATGCTCTGATACCAAGTTTGAGCAAGTTTGTCACGGCCCGAGCCTAGGCCCTAGCTGTGACGAGCATCCCGAACCATGAAGGTCCGGAACACCCATTCTCTATCTGGTTATCATGCACAACATTCGTAATCATAATAAAATGCGGAATTGAAACTGAGTACGGAAAACATGGTCAAGTTCTGCAACATTTCTGAATAATACTATCTGACATCAGTCTGCGAAATTTCTACTAAGAACACAAACATCTGTCTGAAAAGAAACTGGGACAAGGCCCCCAGTAAACCAAAAACATAATAAATAAGATAATGTCTGACATAATTAGGCCTTCCAAATAATAGAAGGCTCACCACTGTGAGATCAAGTCTGCAAATCCGAGAATGTCTACTGAGTAGCTGGACCCCTATACTGTACCTCAGAACCTGGAAGGAGGGGGGTCAGCACAAAAGTACTGGCACGCGAAGCAATCCAAAAATAGTATAATGGAACATACATATATATATATATATATTAAGTGAAAGCAATTTTTCATCAAGACATCATGTATAAAACTGTTTCTGAAAAATACATGGGCACTTTCTGAAAACATGTAACCTGTCTGTTTATTTCAAATCATGATCTGTGTTTTACTTCTGAGTTAGGTGGTATTCCCCTACAAGTCTGATATTCCACGGGCTTTATGAAATCTGTCATTGACTCGGCGGGGAAGCCCCCAACCCAAATGTGCCACAAGGGTTGGAGTGTCTGAGTCTGATATGCCACAGGACATTTAAGTTAGCGCATAATAGTATACCCGGGTCGGCAAACCATGGTTTTAGGCAATGAGTCGCTTGAACTCAAGCCCTCTTCGGGGAACCACCTAACATCTCTGTATGCCCATTTTTAACCTTTTCTGAACATGTATCATTCTAAAATTTCTAAATCATGAAAGTCTAATAAATGTCTGATTTCTGAACTAGTCTGTGTCTGTTATGGCATTTGTCTGAGTTGGTATCGTCATACCAAGACTTGCAAGTCCTATTTCTGAGCCATAATGCATTTAGCACGATCTTTCATAAAAATATAGTTTCAGACCACCCAAGCATGTAGTTTGCATTGAAGATTTCATGTTCCGAAACTCAAGTCAAATCCATGCAAAACTTTCATCAAACATATGGTGGTCATGTGCATTTTGGCAAAACCATGCATTCATTCATTACATGCATATTCAACATTCACAACCCTCTCTTTCGTGTTCAAAATCATATTCCAACATAGCAAAAGTCAAAGCATTTCATATCATGATTCTTTTTTTTCAAGATGTATTTCAAAACAATTTATATATCGTGAAACATGGAAAAATTTACATTAAGAGAGGGGTTTCATGAAAATCATGCTCTCAATTCATATTTCAGGACAAACACATATATACATATACATATAATTTTCAAATCACTTTGGGGGAAAGCCAAAAGGCCAAAACAATATCATTAAAGCTTCTAAAACATGAGTATGTACATGAATTCGAAAACCCGATTCTTAAAACATGATTTCTATGCCCATGAGATTTTAGGAAAACCCCGCGTACCTTAGTTGTGAAGAATTCACGAAGAAGTTTTGGAATGATCGGACCTTCAAGCTTATTTTCTCAAACCCTAGTTGCTTCTCCTCTTAAGTTCTTGAAGGATGAATTTTGGGATCTTATGGGAGGCTTCAATGTTGTTAATAGGCCCAAATCCGTTTAGGAGTGATTAAGGATGATTTTGGGCTTTGTAAGGGCTAAATTGCACTTAAAATAACTCAAAACGGAGTGTTTTCGTCACCTGAAACCATAAGTGTGCACCGCACTTTGCATCACATAAATTAAAATAGGCCCCGCATTGTGTATCACATGGACTAAGGTAGGCGCCGCATTGTGTATCGCATGGACTAAGGTAGGCGCCGCATTATGTATCGCGCATCCAGTTCAGTGGCTATGTGCGATTGGTTAGGCGACGCACTCTACTTTGCAAAGCCATAACTTCTTGCTCGGGTGTCGGATTTTAGCAAAATTGGTATCGTTGGAAAGTTAACTCGAAGACCTATCATTTAACACATAGTAGGTTCTCTAATTCGATATATACAGAGAGTTATGGTCGATGGAAGATGACACAAATTATAACGTCCACAAAAACTTAAGTCTAAAGCTCAGAAATTACCGTCTAATACATGCATGACTTTTTACGGGGCGTTACATTATCTCCCCCTTGGGATCATTCGTCCCCGAATGATGACGCGGGAATAGTCACGTGCGATTTCAAGTAGATTCATACATAGAAGGAAACATAAAGCAAGAATTGTACCTTCCAATTCGTTATTTGCTGGTTCAAATAGGCTTGGGTATCTCACTTTCATGTCATGCTCCGACTCCCAAGTTGCTTCTTCAACTTTCTGATTTTGCCATAACACTTTAACTGAAACTATCTCTTTACCCCTTAATTTTCTCACTTCTTGATATAGGATTTCCACGGGCTCTTCCTCGTAAGACAAGGAATCGCCCACCTTGATCTCATCAATGGGCACCACCAAAGAGTGATCTCCGATGCACTTCTTCAACATGGATACGTGGAATACTGGATGAACAGAACCCAAACTTGCAGGCAATTCTAATTCATACGCAACTCTACCTATTCTTCTTCCAATCTGATACGGGACTATATAGCGAGGACTTAACTTACCCCTCTTCCCGAAATGCATAACTCCCTTCATGGGAGAAACTTTGAGGAAAACCCAATCTCCAATCTCAAACTCTAACTCTCTTCTTCTGACATTGGCATAGGATTTCCGACGACTCTGAGTTGTCTAAAGTCGTTACCTAATGAGTTTCACATCCTCCATTGCCTGATGAACAAGATCAAGGCCATACATCTGCATCTCACCTACTTCATACCAGCCTATTGGAGACCTACATCTCCTACGATACAATGCCTCAAAAGGTGCCATCTTAATACTAGAGTGGAAACTGTTGTCATAGGCAAACTCTATCAGTGGCAAGTGATCAACCCAACAACCTTTAAAGTCAATCACACAGGCCCTCAACATGTCCTCCAGGGTTTGGATGGTGCATTCAGCTTGCCCATCAGTCTGAGGGTGGAATGCTGTACTTAAGTTCACCTGGGTAACTAAACCTTTCTGAAACAATCTCCAAAACTGAGAAGAAAACTGTGTACCTCGGTCGGATATAATGGAGACAGGCACTCCATGCAAATGGACAATTTCTGCAATGAACAACTTACAATAATCTTCCCCCGAATAGTTAGTCCTGACAGGAAGAAAGTGAGCTGACTTGGTCAGCCTATCTACAATCACCTATATAGAGTCATACTGATTTCGGGACTTCGGAAGTCCTGTAATAAAGTACATATTGATCATTTCCCACTTCCACAAGGGCAACGCTATTTCTTGGGAAGTACCTCCTGGCCTCAAATGTTCTACCTTCACTTGTTGGCAATTCAAACACTTAGAAACAAAGTTAGCCACATCTCGCTTCATATTATTCCACCAAAACATAGATTTCAAATATGGTACATCGTAGTAGAACCAGGATGAACAACATACCTCGAGGTGTGAGCTTCATCAAGAATTCTTTCTCGAAGCCCGTCGACATTGGGAACACATAATCTACCCTGAAACCTCAGAATGCCATCACCACTAATTTCAAAAGACATCACCTTCTGTTGACCCATATCTTTCTTGATTTGCATCAAAATGGAATCTTCAACCTGCTTCTCCTTCATTTCAGCACAAAGGGATGACTTAGCTAACTCATGAACAATCACCCCTCCGTCTTCGGAATCTAACAGTCGCACTTCCAGATTCGCAAGGCGGTGAATATCCTTCACCATCTATTTCTTCTCTTCTTCTACATGAGAAAGGCTGCCCATAGACAACCTGCTGAGGGCATCGGCTACAACATTTGCCTTGCCTGGATGGTAATGCAGGCTCATATTATAGTCTTTCAGAAGTTCCAACCACCGCCTCTGCCTGAGATTCAATTCTTTCTGCGAGAAAACATACTGCAGACTCTTGTGATCAGTGAAGATATCAACATGAACACCGTACAAGTAGTGCCACCAAATCTTAAGGGCAAACACCACAGCCGCTAACTTCAAATCATGAGTAGGGTAGTTCCGCTCGTGCACCTTCAACTGCCTAGATACATAAGCTACCACCTTACCATGTTGCATCAAAACGCAGCCAAGTCCCACACGGGATGCATCAGAGTAAACCACAAAACCATCAACACCCTCGGGAAGAGTCAAAACAGGTGCAGTGGTCAGTCTGTCTTTCAACTTCTTGAAACTATTTTCACATAAATCAGACCACACAAACTTTACCTTTTTCTGAGTTAGTTTAGTGAGTGGGGCCGCTATGGATGAAAAACTCTCTACGAACCTTCTGTAATAACCTACCAAACCCAAGAAGCTCTGAATATCGGTTGGAGTCATGGGTCTGGGCCATTTTCTCACTGCCTCAACTTTCTGGGGGTCCACTCTAATCCCGTCACTGGACACAATATGCCCTAAGAAGGCAATAGCATCTAACTAGAACTCACACTTGGAAAATTTGGCATATAACCGATGATCCTTAAGGGTCTAAAGAATGATTCGGAGGTGATCGACATGATCCTCCTTACTTTTAGAATAAATTAGAATATCATCAATAAATACAATGACAAACGAGTCAAGAAACTGACGGAAAACTCTGTTCATAAGATCCATGAAGGCTGTAGGGGCATTAGTTAACCCGAAGGACATGACAAGAAACTCATAGTGACCATATCAGGTTCGGAAAGCTGTTTTGGGAATGTCTGACTCCCTAACTTTTAACTGATGATAGCCCGAAAGAAGGTCTATTTTTGAAAAACATCTAGCACCCTGAAGCTGGTAAAAAAGATCATCAATCCTAGGAAGAGGATATTTGTTTTTAATTGTGACCTTATTCAACTGACGGTAATCTATGCACATACGAAGGGAACCATCTTTCTTACGTACGAAAAGTACAGGTGCACCCCAAGGAGATACACTGGGGCATATAAATCCCTTATCTAGGAGGTCTGCTAGCTGCTCTTTCAACTCTTTTAGCTCAGCAGTAGCCATTCTATATGGCGGAATAGAAATGGGACGGGTATCTGGCAACACATCAATACCAAACTCTATCCCCCTATCAGGGGGTATCCCTGGGAGATCTTCGAGAAAGGCTTCTGGAAATTCATTCACCACAAGGACAGACTGAAGAGGAGGATTTTCAACTTTAGAGTCCTTGAATCGAATAAGGTGATACAAGCAACCCTTAGAAATAAGTTTTCGGGCTCTGAGATAAGATATAAAGTGCCCTTTGGGTGCTAAAGAATGTCCCTCCCATTCTATCATTGGTTCATTCGAGAAAGAAAAGGTAACTCTACGGGTCCTACAATCCAATATGGCATAGCATGAATGGAGCCAATCCATCCCTAAGATAGCATCAAATGCAACCATGTCCAACTCTATAAGGTCTGCCACCGTATCCCGACTACCAACACTCACCACACAACCCCTATATACCCTTCTAGCAACAACAGAATCCCCCACCGGGGTAGAAACAGAAAACGGTTCAGAAATCACACTGGGCTCAAACCCAAAACCAACAGCCACATAAGGGGTCACATAGGATAAGGTAGATCCGGGATCAAGTAACACACAGACATCACGGGAAAAGATTTGTAACGTACCGGTAACAACATCTGGGGAAGCTTCCGCCTCTTGGCGGTTGGTCAAGGCATATAACCGGTTGCGACTATTCCCGGTAGCTGATGTGGCGCCCTTCTGAGACAGGGGTGGCGCTTTGGAATTGCCCCGAAACTTCGCACCACCAGCACTTCTCCTAGCAGATGGACAGTCCCTCTGAAAGTGGCCTGACTGACCACATGAATAACATACAAGTGTTCCCAACTGACATTTACCCGGATGATTCCTACCACAATTTTCACATCGTGGGTAAGTGCGATGTTGCTGAGCCACACTACTCTGCGACTGAGTATCTGGTGCTCTAGATCCATGAGGAGTCCGAAAGCTCTGAGTCTATCTGTCTGCAGGGGGTCTGGGTGCTGGGGCGCTGGCTGCTGACTGTGTATTATTCCAAAACCTCGTCTTCTTCGACCACCTATTTCCCCAGTTACCACTCTGCGGCTTACTCTGGTGCTGGTCCGCAGATTTGACTCTCTTGGCCTGTCCGTCCTTCTCTCTAGATTCAGCGATCTTTCTTTTCTTCTCTTCCACCTGCTGCATGTGGACTGTCAGTCTAGCAAAGTCTAACTCCCTATTCAACATAGCCCCCTGGCACTCAAGTATTAGGTTATCAGCAAGGCCGGATGCAAATTTCCTCATCCGGGCTCTCATATTGCTAGTCAATTCTGGTGCATAGCGGGCTAGTTGATTAAACTTCAAAGTGTACTCCTGTACACTCATACTGCCCTGCTTCAGATTCATGAACTCTTCTGCTTTGGCCTACCTCAACTCCAGAGGAAAGAATCTGTCAAGGAAAGCTTCTACAAACTCACCCCAAACTGTTGGCTCAGCACTCTCACCTTTTGCATCTTCCCAGTCTGCATACCACTGATTTACAACATCCTTAAGCTGATAAGTTGCCAATTCCACTCCTTCAATCTTATCTACATGCATTACCTTAAAGATCTTCTCCATCTCATCCACGAACTTCTGTGGATCTTCTTCCACCTTTGTACCAGTGAACTTAGGTGGATTCATCTTTATGAAATGCCCGACTCTAGTAGCCTTAGACGTAACGGTTGCAGACCCAACATCTTCCGATCGTTGAGCCTGGTTAGCTACTAGCTGTGTCAGCATATGGATAGATTGTCTGAACTCTGCATTCGAGATATCTCTCTGAGCAGTTGGTGGACGGTTGACATTAGTCTGCGGAGCTCGAGGTGGAATGGTTGGGACTGGAGGGACTCCCGGAGTAGGGACAGGTTCTGGCGTGGAAGCTCTATTACGGGTCCGCATCCCATGGGTGGGACGGACCACATCTGCCTGAGCAATCTGATCGATGTTGTGACGGGGAGGCATAGTCGTGTTTCTGAAATACAAGGATGATTGATTAGGGGACAGTTTAGACTCTGAAGCACAAACTAAATCACAAAGGAGGGAAACATTCCTAAATGCCTAACAACCTCCTGTTTATAAGTGTGGCACGCTACAAACCCATAAACAAGACTCTACCCGACGCGATTTTGCAGACACCCTGGGACCATAAACCATGCTCTGATACCAAGTTTGAGCAAGTTTGTCACGGCCCGAGCCTAGGCCCTAGCTGTGACGAGCATCCCGAACCATGAAGGTCCGGAACACCCATTCTCTATCTGGTTATCATGCACAACATTCGTAATCATAATAAAATGCGGAATTGAAACTGAGTACGGAAAACATGGTCAAGTTCTGCAACATTTCTGAATAATACTATCTGACATCAGTCTGCGAAATTTCTACTAAGAACACAAACATCTGTCTGAAAAGAAACTGGGACAAGGCCCCCAGTAAACCAAAAACATAATAAATAAGATAATGTCTGACATAATTAGGCCTTCCAAATAATAGAAGGCTCACCACTGTGAGATCAAGTCTGCAAATCCGAGAATGTCTACTGAGTAGCTGGACCCCTATACTGTACCTCAGAACCTGGAAGGAGGGGGGTCAGCACAAAAGTACTGGCACGCGAAGCAATCCAAAAATAGTATAATGGAACATACATATATATATATATATATATTAAGTGAAAGCAATTTTTCATCAAGACATCATGTATAAAACTGTTTCTGAAAAATACATGGGCACTTTCTGAAAACATGTAACCTGTCTGTTTATTTCAAATCATGATCTGTGTTTTACTTCTGAGTTAGGTGGTATTCCCCTACAAGTCTGATATTCCACGGGCTTTATGAAATCTGTCATTGACTCGGCGGGGAAGCCCCCAACCCAAATGTGCCACAAGGGTTGGAGTGTCTGAGTCTGATATGCCACAGGACATTTAAGTTAGCGCATAATAGTATACCCGGGTCGGCAAACCATGGTTTTAGGCAATGAGTCGCTTGAACTCAAGCCCTCTTCGGGGAACCACCTAACATCTCTGTATGCCCATTTTTAACCTTTTCTGAACATGTATCATTCTAAAATTTCTAAATCATGAAAGTCTAATAAATGTCTGATTTCTGAACTAGTCTGTGTCTGTTATGGCATTTGTCTGAGTTGGTATCGTCATACCAAGACTTGCAAGTCCTATTTCTGAGCCATAATGCATTTAGCACGATCTTTCATAAAAATATAGTTTCAGACCACCCAAGCATGTAGTTTGCATTGAAGATTTCATGTTCCGAAACTCAAGTCAAATCCATGCAAAACTTTCATCAAACATATGGTGGTCATGTGCATTTTGGCAAAACCATGCATTCATTCATTACATGCATATTCAACATTCACAACCCTCTCTTTCGTGTTCAAAATCATATTCCAACATAGCAAAAGTCAAAGCATTTCATATCATGATTCTTTTTTTTCAAGATGTATTTCAAAACAATTTATATATCGTGAAACATGGAAAAATTTACATTAAGAGAGGGGTTTCATGAAAATCATGCTCTCAATTCATATTTCAGGACAAACACATATATACATATACATATAATTTTCAAATCACTTTGGGGGAAAGCCAAAAGGCCAAAACAATATCATTAAAGCTTCTAAAACATGAGTATGTACATGAATTCGAAAACCCGATTCTTAAAACATGATTTCTATGCCCATGAGATTTTAGGAAAACCCCGCGTACCTTAGTTGTGAAGAATTCATGAAGAAGTTTTGGAATGATCGGACCTTCAAGCTTATTTTCTCAAACCCTAGTTGCTTCTCCTCTTAAGTTCTTGAAGGATGAATTTTGGGATCTTATGGGAGGCTTCAATGTTGTTAATAGGCCCAAATCCGTTTAGGAGTGATTAAGGATGATTTTGGGCTTTGTAAGGGCTAAATTGCACTTAAAATAACTCAAAACGGAGTGTTTTCGTCACCTGAAACCATAAGTGTGCGCCACACTTTGCATCGCATAGATTAAGATAGGCCCCGCATTGTGTATCACATGGACTAAGGTAGGCGCCGCATTGTGTATCGCATGGACTAAGGTAGGCGCCGCATTATGTATCGCGCATCCAGTCCAGTGGCTATGTGCGATTGGTTAGGCGACGCACTCTACTTTGCAAAGCCATAACTTCTTGCTCGGGTGTCGGATTTTAGCAAAATTGGTATCGTTGGAAAGTTGACTCGAAGACCTATCATTTAACACATAGTAGGTTCTCTAATTCGACATATACAGAGAGTTATGGTCGATGGAAGATGACACAAATTACAACGTCCACAAAAACTTAAGTCTAAAGCTCAGAAATTACCGTCTAATACATGCATGACTTTTTACGGGGCGTTACACAAGTGATGAAAGTAAACATAAATAATCAGATGCCGGACTCGAACCAAAACTCAGAGTAACCCCAACTATTATCAAATGCCGGACTCGAATCTGAGCTCATAGTATCATAATAATCAATTGCCGGACTCGAACCAGAACTCATAATAATCATAATAATCAATTGCCGGACTCAAACCGGAACTCAAAGTAACCATAACCCACCGATAATATTAAAATTCATATCATAACAATATAAATGTCTAAATAATCATTCATTAATCTTAATTAAAAAGGGATAAATTCAAGATTTTGCAATTAGCTTCACGTTATAAAGTAATAGATGCTATATTATGCTAAAAGATAATTTTTCAATATTTACTAGAACGGGGCCCTAATCCGAATAAATAAGACAGTTTATATAAATCAAATAATATGTATCTACAAGTATTTATTCAAAGCTAGCATAATAGTTCACAATTTCGGTATATAAGCTCAATCTAAAACTAGGTAAACCTAGCCTACCTGGACGTCAAAGCTAGAATATCTGTCCGCGAAGCCTCCAAATAATACTAGTTGAACCCGATCTTGAAATAATTGATTCGGATAATTAATCTTTAATTTGATGCTCAAATGATGCCAAATTATTTTAGCCCATAAATCGATACTACCGAATATATATATATATATATATATATATATATGCGGTATATGATTACATATAAGAATACTAGTACTAGATTTACCTTTTTAGTTAAATCACAAAAAAAATCTATTATAAAATAATATAAATATATCATCATTTAAAAGAATTTTATCAATATCGAAAATATTCTAGAAAGGTACTAATTTATATTTCTACCAAATGTCAAATTAAATTAAATAATCCATGATACATTTAAATAGTACTAAAATTACATGAAAATAGAGAGAAATCACCCTAAGGGTCATTACACAATTTCATAAAATTTTGTTTCTATTTTTTACTACGTCTGTGATAGGACATCAAACATGCAATTACTACTTCTATCCTACAAAATATAAGAATCTTATATATATATATATATATATATATATATATATATATATATATATATATATATAACTCCATGAGCTGGAAAATACCTGCATAAGGAACAAAAAAAAAATATACAGAACCAAACTTTCAAAACCGAAATAAACACAATACTATTAAATCTACGAACTAGAGATAATTATTTGAACAATTTCATGTATTAACTAAAGATAAGATAAAGATCAACGTTTATACGTGCAAGAAATTTTCATGTATCATTCCAATTTTACTTTAAATTTAACTATATGAAATTATGAACGTTTAAACACATGTGAAATTTGAGCAACTTCATGCATAATAGCGATGTTACATAATGAAAGTCGCTACAAGCTTCAAATTTTGAAAGTTGACAAATAGCTAACTTTGAAGAGCCACAAATATGAAATCTTTTGGAAAAGTTAAATTGCTAAATCAAAAATATAATTAAGAAATATTAAAATTACTATCTTATTTATTAAAATTTAAATCAAAAGATTTTGTTTTGTGAATTTCAATGAAAACAAAAATAAATATAAATTTTTTTAATCTTAAATTGTGACTCTATTTTATAATTTTTCAAATAAAATCTACTAAAAATGAAAAATAAAAACTACAATAAATATTTGACAAAAAATATTTTTTTTATGCTAAAAGTAAGTACAGTAAAAGTAAAAGTGAGGGGAGGGGAGGGGAGGGGAGGGGAGGGTCAAAATTTGGTGTCCTGTTGTGAAGATTGTTTTTCCATAATTCTGCTGGCTGAATGTTGAAGGAATGGGTTGCACCACTTCACCTTGATCTCCTTTAGTTTTTTACATTTCTTCAGCTGAGCGGGGAGCTCCTTCAATTTCTTACATTTCTGCAACTTTAGTCGCTCAAGGCTGGGAAACGGCTCTCTGTAGGGAGAGATCCTAAACCACTTGAACGGATACACAATGGACCATACCTCAAGGTCTAGTGTATCTAATTTCAACAAGTTAAGACGGGGAAAATCACCATCTTTTATCACCCAATCACTACCCTCAATCGCGTTGTTCTGCAATTTCAGGACCTCAAGATTGGGAAGTTGCCTCCCAATAATTGGTGTTTGATGCCATGGCAGGCGATACCCTGAGAGAGTCAACCTTCTGAGGCTTGAAGGGAATTTCAATCCCCGCCAATAGAAATCTGGAAAGAGAGAGAGACTATAGCTAAATAGCTTGAGAGAGACAAGTTGAGGTAGAAGGTTCAGTCTGGGAAGCCTTTTATCTTGGAAAAGACAGATGCATTTCAGTTTCTCAAGACGTGGTAACCTTCTCAGCATCTCTTCTGAATCTTCCCGGTATTTTAGAATTGGAGTCGACATTGTCCTCAAGTTGGACAGCAGCTTCCCTGAAATTTCTTGTTTATAGTCAGGGGCACCAAAAGAAGCACCGCCGTCTATACACAAATGCCTCAAATTTCTCAGGTTCCAAATAGCATCAGGTAGTGCAACTTCTCCCCGTAATCCTATCGTAACAAAAGTTTCCAACCGCTGGAGGCTGCCAATGGAAGACGGGACTGAAGTCATTTCTCCCTTGACTTCTAAGTACTTCAGCAGATTCATGTTTTCAAGCCCAACTGGAAAATCATTGCCCACATTTACGCTCCCTAAATCCAAAACTCTAAGAAGTTTGAAGTTGTGATACAGAGATGAGACATGAGACCGGGAAAAATCAGATCTCCTGCCAGTTACCACCAGGCTGCGGACAAGTGGACCAGAAACTTCTAATGAAGTATTAGCCCACCAATTAGATAAAATGAGCAGCCGACGATGATCACATGTTACGGAGACTGGGATATTGGAATCAGCACCGCGATGATCAAAACCATCCACAGTAGAGACTTCTCCGTAACCGTCCATCAGCCGATAAACATTTTCCTGTTTGGCTTTAGCTAAGCAAAATTCACGTATCAGGTCATGGACTCTACATGATTTCACCCGATCCTTTGAGCTCTTTTGCTCCGCCATAATAAGACCTCTTCCAATTAGGAGCATTAGGTAATCCACTGCCACATCCTCTAAGCTCTTCCCTTCAGTTTGTTGTATTAATCCTTCTGCAATCCACAACCTGATCAACTTAGATGTCAGAATTTCATCATCCTGTGGGAATGCTCCGAAATAGAGGAAGCAATGCCTCAGACAATCTGGTCAACCCTGGTAACTCATTCCAATAATACTGGACAAATCTTGGTCGTTACTGATATAATTTAATAATAATTGATCTTATTGATATTGAAGGGGTTACAGCTGTATATATAGAGAACTGAAGAATAACTAATTACAGAATAACCCAGATGTATTTAATAATTATATATGTAGTCTATTATCCCCCCGCAAGATGATCAGCGGTAACGAGGGGCAGCTTGGAGCAGAGATACTGAAAAGGCTGTAACGGAAGAGGCTTGGTGAGAATATCAGCAAGCTGGTCAGTAGATGGGACATAGTGCGTGGTCATCGTTCCTGCAAGTACCTCATCGCGAACAAAGTGACAGTCGGACCCAACATGCTTCATACGATCATGAAGGACTGGATTTTTGGTAACACAAATAGTGGACTGATTGTCACAATAAATCTATGGTTTCGTCGGGGGAATGCCAAGTGCATCTGTAAGGTATCGTAACCACATGGCTTCAGCAACACCCGCAGCCATGGCACGATATTCTGCTTCTGTGGAGGAACGGGACACTCGCGTTTGCTTCTTGGTGCACCAGGAAATCAGATTCGGTCCCATCATAACAATATATCCAGTAGTGGACTTCCGATCATCTTTGTCGTTAGCCCAATCCGAATCAGAAAAAACAGATATATCAAACGAGCCCTTTTGAAATAAAATTCCACATTGAAGAGTACCTTTAAGATAGCGCAGAATGCGTTTCAAGGCCTGAAAGTGTTGTTCTGACTGCATATTAGATGTCCGGACGAGTAACAGCAAGATAATGAAGTCCACCGATGAGGCGCTGATATAGTGTAGGATCGGCAAAGGGAGTATTCAGCCCTGGGGATTGGCGGACTGCCATGGGAGTGACCGCGGGTTTGCAGTCTGTCATTCCAGCTCGATTTAGAAGTTCAAGGGTATATTTTGTCTGATGCATCAATATGGTTCCCGATTTGCGGATGAGTTCGAGGCCAAGAAAGAACTCCAGAGGACCGAGGTCCTTAAGTTTGAAGTCACGATGCATAGCCTCAGTAATTTTAGTGATGAGTGATGACGAGCTGCCTGTAATAACAATATCATCCACATAGATAAGAATAATGACTGTCCCTCGAGAACAGTGAAGGGTGAAGAGGCTGTTGTCATGATGGTAGGTGCGAAAACCAAGACCCTGCAGAAAAGTAGAGAGGCGTGTGTACTAGGCACGTGGGGCATGTTTCAGGCCATACAGTGATTTGCGAAGCTTGCAAACATAGTGAGGACAGTTGGGATTAACATATCCCGGTGGCTGAACCATATAGATGTCTTCCTCAAGATGACCATGAAGAAAGGCATTGCTGACGTCTAACTGATGAAGCGGCCAATCATAGTGAAGAGCAAGAGACAAGACCAGACGAATAGTCTGTTGCTTAACAACAGGGCTGAAGGTCTCCTTATAATCCACACCATACTCCTGATGATACCCTTTTGCAACCAGACGTGCTTTATAGCGAGAAAGAGATCCATCTGAATTTCGTTTGATGCAAAACACCCATTTGCACCCAATAGACTTTCGGTTACTAGGCAGAGGTACCAAATCCCATGTACGTTGTTCATTCAGAGCCTGAAATTCCTCATCCATAGCTTGGCACCAGAAACTATTTTTGGAGGCTTGGTTGTAGGTAGTAGGCTCAGTTATGGGATGTGCATCAAAGGGTATTTGAGTGTGGTAGACTTTGGGTTTGAAGGTACCGGCCTTGGCTCGGGTTGTCATAGGGTGAGTGTTGAGTGGAGGGTGATTAGGAAGGGGTGGTGGAGTGGTATGATGTGTGGACGGGGGTTGGGTGGGGCTGCCGTGGGAGCTGGGATGTGCAGCGGTGGATGGGGTGGCTGTATGTGTGTTAGGAGTATGATGTAGGGAAGTGGTGGGTTGTGTGGCAGTCGGCTGGGTGTTCGGGTGGGAGGTTTGGGGGTTCGGGTGGGTGGTGGTGTAGTGGGGTACCGGGTTAGGTGCCGAGTGAGCCGGAGCATGAGCGTGTGAAAAGGACGGAAATAATGGCACAATGCCAAGTGGATTGGGGGAGTATGGAGTAGAGGAAAGACTTGTGTAAGGAAATTGTTCCTCCACAAAACGAACATGACGGGAAACATATGTTTTCTGAGATACAGGATCAAAATATTTGTAACCTTTGATAGTGGGATGATAGCCTAGAAAGACACAAGGGGTGGACCGAGGTTGAAGTTTATGTTGAGTGTGTGGACGCAACCAGGGATAAACCAGACACCCAAACGGGCAGAGATGGATGTAGTCGGGTGGATGATTGTAGAGACGGGCATATGGAGTAGAGTTGGAGAGAGTGTGAGTGGGCATGCGATTTATGAGGTAGTTGGCAGTAGCAAGGGCATCAACCCAAAAGGAAACAGGTAAGGTGGAATCATGGAGGAGCGCAACAACTGTTTCTATTAGGTAACGGTGTTTGCGCTCAGCAACACCATTTTGTTCAGGGGTATATGGACATGAAGTGTGATGAAGAGCCCCTAGACTTTGAAGAAAACACCAAATGCATTGTTGACAAATTCTTTGCCATTGTCACTTCGAAAAATTTTGATTTTGGCATTAAATTGATTTTGAACCATTCGGTCAAAGTTGACAAAAATAGTATAAGCTTCGGATTTAAATTTCAGAGGATAAAGCCAAGTGAATTTACTGTAATCATCAACAAAACAGATATAATAACGAAAACCTTGAACAGAAGGAACTAAGGTTGGACCCCAAACATGAGAATGAATTAATTGAAATGGCGCAGTGGCCTTGTGTTCAGACAGTGAAAAAGGTAAACGACAAGATTTAGACACTGAACAGGACTCGCAATGTAATTTCTCTGAAAAATTAAAACCTAAGGAAGATAAAATGGATTTGGTGATGGCGGATGATGGGTGCCCAAGCCGGCGATGCCAAGTGGACGAGAGAATGGCTTGACTCACAACAGACGGAGACCTGGATGGAAGAGTGTATAGCCCATGCTCACAGCGGCCCGTGTACCGCACCCGGTTCGTGGTATTGTCCACTATCTGGAAATTGGTGTCATTAAAAATGAGGGTGCAGTTATTTTCTTTAGTAAAGCGATAAACAGATAAAAGATTGGATGTGAGAGAAGGGACGTGGTGAAGGGTTGAGAGATGAAATTTACCATTTGGGGTATAAACATACCCAGAGCCGGTGTTTGTGATGGGAAGGGATTGACCATTGCCTACTATAATAGTTTCTGAGCCATGATACGGATGAGGAGCTTGAAGTTGTGAATAATCCGACGTCACATGGGTGTTAGCACCTGTGTCTAGATACCAATCGCCAGATTGAGCGTTTGTGGACGCATGCATCGCCCTTGATCCGCCGGACTGGCGATTTACATTCTGCGAGTCATCATAATGATACCAGCAATTAGCCACAGAATGGCCCCGTTTAGCACAAATTTGGCACGTCGGATGATCTCGTGTGGGCCCCCGCTGGTTTCCTCGTCCCTGTCCGCGGCCTGACTGGAAGCCGTCCCTCGGTGGAGGCCCGCCTCTGCCTTGCTGCCCGGCGTTCCGACGATCACCGCCGCCGCTGCCTCGCCCTTGGTTACGGCGATCGTCACCGCGACCCCTGGCCAAGCCCCCGCTGCCAGCCGAGTAAAGAGCCGTGACGCCAGGGGTGGAACTGGCTTCTCCGAGCAGTAATTTGTGTTCCATGTCTAGATTCAATTCTTCTGCATTAAGCCATCCAGACAGTTGATTCAGAGTGATTTCGACAGGTGAGAGGCGAATATGCTGTTTGAGAGAGGAATAGCCAGACGGAAGACCACGTAGCACGGCATTCACCACGTCTCGTTCAGGAATAATCTCGTTCACAGCATCTAGGTCAGACAGAATAGAGGCCACATCATCAAGGTATTGAGTCATCGTCTTCGTTCCCTTTCGAAGAGTATGCAATCTGTCACGCAACTGAAAAATATGAGCCGTGGACACAGAGTTGTACCTTGTGGCTAGTGCATCCAAAAGTGAAGCTGATGTGAGAAAACCCCGGGCGTGTTTGTGCACAGAGGGGCTAATAACGGCGAGAAGACAGGCTCGGATCTGAGTGTCTACGATCATCCACGGAAGGTAGTCGGGATTTGGGAGCATGACGCCGTCCTCCTAGGCTGTCTCGGGCGGCGGCTTCTCCGCACCGTCAATCCATCCGAGCAGCAAGTTGGCTGCGAGGGCGGTGTGGACGTTAAGTGCCCAGACCGGGTAGTTGTTGTCAGATAATTTTTCGGGGATGAGATTGTGGAGATTCCTGAGCAGTAATTTTACTCCAGACGGTAAATTTGACAGAGGATCAACAACCTTGTCCATGGCGCCGACCTACGGCGGAGGAGGGAGGCCGTGCGGCGTGGTGTAGACGGTGGCGGCGGCGCACACACGTCGGAAAAGAGGAGAGATTAGGGTTTAGGCGGAAGAAGAAACCCTAGCTTTGATATCATGATATAATTTAATAATAATTGATCTTATTGATATTGAAGGGGTTACAGCTGTATATATAGAGAACTGAAGAATAACTAATTACAGAATAACCCAGATGTATTTAATAATTATATATGTAGTCTATTAGTTACCACCAATCTTGGTTTGGTCTAGCGATTCTTGTACTTCTGTCCAATGCTCAGCTGTTTTCTCTGTATTAGCAAGAATACCAGCAACCAGAATTATTGCAAACGGTAGCCCCTTAGTTTTCTTGGAAAGTTGCATCCCTAGTTCCTTCAGCTCTGGAGGACAAGATTCTTGTTGGAAAATCATCTTCTCAAGTAATATCCAACTCTCTGCTTCTTCAAGAGGTCGAAGATGATGTATATCATGTAGTTCAAAGCCGGCAGTAACATCCTCAGCCACATCATCTGACCGAGTTGTCAAGAGAATCCTACTTCCTGTGTTCTCATCCCTTGGTAAGGATGCACTCAAAACATTATATGCTTCAGCATCCCACACATCGTCCATTACGATGAGGAATCCCTTTCCATGTAGACGCTCGTGCAGCATTTCTGACAAATCAGAAGATCTCCTTCCATCAACTGTGTCATTATGCCCAGTAATGGCACGTAAAATCTCAAGTAATAATTCCCGACTGTCATAAACCCGAGAAACAGTGACGAAAGCACAAATATCAAAGTGGTTGGAAACTCCAGGATCATTGTAGACCCTCTTAGCAAGAGTTGTCTTTCCAACTCCAGACATGCCAACAATTGCTATAACACTTAACGGACTAGATCTTCTTGTCAGTTGATCAATTAATCTGTGCCTTTCGTCCGTAAAGCCCACCAGTTCCTCCTGCTTAGCAACATTTATCATGCCTCTGGAGGGCATTGTCAAATTAACAACCTTGGGCTCAGTAACATAGCTCATCTTTTGATCAAATACCATGACCTCCCTTCCGATTCTCTTCATTTCTCCAACAGCATCAATAAGAGAAAGTGAATGGTTGAATACAGTGCCGTCTCTTAGCAACAACGACTCAATGACATATTCAGCTCTGTACGCAGCAGTCATTATTTGGGTTGCAAGATTCCTCAGTTTCTCATGCTCATGGAAATTCTCTCCACAATTTTTGAGAAGAGAACTTAGGTGTTCCAGCTCGTCAGCAATTCCCAGTGCAGGACGCTTCAGGCAATTGACTGGACCTGCCTGCTGGTCAAGTAGCTCTCTAAAATTTCTGATAAAACCCAGGTAATCTATCCTTAAGATATTAACCTCAGGCAATGTCAGTGGAATGGGAACTTTGATCTCCGACTTAAGGAGCTTGATCTTTTTGATTAGATCAACAAGTGTAGTTTCTGCTTCGACAAGCTTGTGCTCTTACAACTCGTTGAAATCAAAGAAGAAGAAGATGGTACATCCCACCTTAACAGCCAGATCTTGAATATGGGTGAACTGACCTTTGAATGTCAAACGTTCTGTATAGTGCTTGAAGGGATGAGCATCAGAAGTGCTGCTCCAATCTCTTATCTTTCCCAAGAGAACTTGAATTGGGTCAGCTTTTGGATCATCCGACTCCGACTTGTCACTCTCAATGAATTGATTTGGCGGGTCCTTAGCAAAAGAACTGAGGAAGGTGAGTTCGTGGTGGAGGACTTCAAAGTTAACCTTCAATGAGTCCATCCAAATTTGCTGGTTGTCTTGTAAATCTACCAGACAATCTTGGAGAGTGTCTATGAAGGATGCCAAGTCTGGATCTGAAATGTCAGTCTCTGTTGTCAATCGACTCAATGCTCCGAGGACTCCCATGTAAATCCTTCTGATGTCTGGAGTGCTGGGCTTAATTTTCCGCATCAGTTCCGTGAGCTTGTCCTTGATGGAAATTGTACTGTTTCCATCTTTTGGATCAAACGCACACATGAAAGGAATACATGCTGCTTCGATAGCTATCCCTTCAGTATGATTGGTGAGATCTTTCAGCTTCTCCTGGTCGATGCAACGTGTAGCTACAAAGCTAAGAAGATTTCTCAAGAACCTTAGCTTAGTTACAAATGGTCTGAGTTCTGAAAAAGTGGAAGGGTCCCGATAGCGAAGCAGATCCTTCAGATTGTCAAACAGAGAGTTCATGAACTCCACCACCATCAATGCGTCCGGTGCATGAGTAGAAGACTTTGCAACTTTGATGTAAGCCTTTTCAATCTCTGGCTTGAAAAGTTGCACGTGATGCAGTACTTCAGCAGACCGCTGATCCAATACTTTGGCGCTGTCTTCAACGCTCTTCAGAAGAATGGGTTGGATGTGACTTACTGCATTTCGTGCCACAACTTCAATTTGCAGTAAGAGAGCTTCCAAATTCCCATTCTCCCTACAGTGTTTTGCCGTCCACCAGAGAAAAGTTCTCAGGAAGCCCAGCTCCAGTTTAAGCATAGGGATCTGGGATTCTTTCGAGGAAGTCAGGCCCGGAGTGCTCAGCAGGCGGACCAGATGATTCAGGGAATAGTTTAACACCAGTGTATGCCATTGTAGTGCGTTTGCCTAAGTCTCTTTCTCAATGTTTGATGTGTTGGAGATAAACCCCCATCACAGAAATAGTATTCGCTGTAATAACAACGGAAAAATAACTCTCAGAATTACTACACACTCAAGAAAAAACAATATTTTTTTTATTTTTTCACTTCACTATAATATCACTCACACTCTGTATTTTTCTATCTGTGAAACTCTCTCACTTTTCGCAACTACTAATAAGTTGTTGTTTTTGTTGGTGTGTTGAATGAGGAGCTTAGGCCTCCTATTTATAGTAAAAGCTGCCAAACATTCAACCAATAGGTGTGGACGGTGGACCCCTTCATGATGGAGAAAAATAGAGCTGTTAAAATGAGCCTAAATACTGGTTGGATATAAGATGAAATTAAAATTGTGGTTACAAATGGTAATAGTAGTATACTCGTATTGCTTAGATTAAGCAGGTCATGTGACCCAACCCGATGCCCAAAGTAAATTTGGGCGGGTCAAATGAGTCATGACCCAACCCGGTTTTTAATTCAACCCATTTTAATTTTTTATATAATTATCTTTTTATTCCAATATTGATGTCTAACAAAACCAAAATATTGACTTGCCATTACATCATTTTATGCCCCTCAATATCATACAACTCCGGCAACTGGCGAATAGCACAACTGAAGTTGGCTATAGAACTGAGAAATGGCTAAATATACCTGTGTTGACGACACCTTGAGGTGTTTTGAATGGATGGAGAATTATAGAAAATTGGCTGATCCTGCCACAATCAATTTTCTCAAAATGAACCTAAGATTTCTGAAGGTATTTCTGATATCAGCAGAAAAGTTGCCAACTGAAGATACTTCTCCGAAAGATCTCATCAGTAATGTACAAGTTTGGGTCCAAAATGCTGGAAAGGCCATACAATCACTTTGTGCCAATGCAGTAGAGGAAAGCAAGGTTACCGAGGTATGGCATGGAAAAATCAAGAATCTCACCTCGAAAATCAGAACATGTTACGGATCTCTTTTACAGTTGGATGCTAGAGTGAGCGCTAGCTGTTTGGTGGAACTGATCGACTCAGTGTTAAACAATCTGAATGATCTGCTAGGCCCCGAGACCAAACAACCTATTGACTCTACCAAGAAACAAATGGAAGTTCTTGAAGTGAAGTTGCGGTTTCTACAGAATTTTGCTTGGTTTAGCTCACAAAGTTGCATCGAGCATCACAAGTTGGAAGATCTCTTGAGAATAATTGAAGTTGTGGCAACCACTGTGGCGTGTGTCTTGTTCCAGTGGTTATTCAAGGATATGGATACAATAATGGAAACCAAGTTCTCTCAGGTCCTGGTGACAATTCAGCACATTGAGCCAGAGTTGAGGTACGCATACTTCAGAAGCCTGAAGCTTTCTCTGCCATCGCAGATGAAGGCAAATATTCCCATGGTAGTTGCTATTGGCTTTCTATGCTGTTTCCACAACGATCTCAAGGAGATCCTAAGTCCCAAAGCATATCTGATGGCTTCTGCAGGAGATCAAGTGTGCAACCTTTGCGAGGAGCTGAATTTTGTGATAGCATTTCTGAGGGATGTCCGAAAGATGGATGACAGCAAAAGCGCAAAGGATCTCTTGGCACATACCAAAGCTATGACAACAAAGACGGCGCATGTCATCCACTTGCTTCTTGTAAGAAGCAGGAATGAAGTCAAGTCAGCCCTTTCATATTCTTTGATCTTCTAAATGAGATTGATTTCATTAAAAAAGAGATGATTACAGATAAGTATCTTCATATCTGGAAGTCAATAAGATCAAACCTGATTCCAAAGGTTAATTCATTGGGATTAATTGATTTTCTTTTAGGAATTATTAATGTGGTCCTTGATAACAAGAATGATTCAATTGCTTTCGTTCGTCATCACTTGAAATAGTCAAGACTGAGCTAGTGTCCCTCAGATCTTTACTTCGCGTCAATGATCTTAAGACAGAGATAACTGATGTGGTACACGAGGCAAAACATGCTATCGGCTCTCTAATCATACGGGAAAGTCCTTGTTGGCATTGTATGTTACGGCTCTCCAATGTTATAATAAAAATTCAGTCTGTCAACAATAAAGTGGCTTCACGCTTTGTTAGCGATCAGATTGTTGTGATTGGGGTGGGCACTAGTGCACAGAATTCTGATTCGTCATCAGAAGTACATATGCCGTGAAATAGAAACAAAGGCTACAGAAGTCTGATGGCAATATCATCTTTTTATCCTTTCATTCTTTAACAGAAGTACATGTTGCTTTCTTCGTGTCTAATAGTTATTTAATTTTCTGGTAGTTTAGTCAGATGTCTGTAATGCATCATCTACCAATATTCTAGCTAGCTGTGAAAGTTTGAATCTATACTGTTAATAAAAGATCATTCTCGCATCCAGTGATCGTAAAGTAAATCCTCACAACTATACAATTGCCAAAGGTTGTTAACGCGATTGATCATATTAAAATATATTAGAGAAAGGCCAAGACTTTAAAGAAATATAATCACTCCATTAAACAACTCCCGGATGCCCGGTCTAAATCCCAGGGCATGCACGCCCGGACACTTTCCTGTCCTTGCAGAACATGGGCAATCTATTCGGAGTCCCAACTCTAATATCATTTTAGAATAGATTTGGGCTTAACTCAACCCTAAAGTATCGTTTGGTGTATGGGATAAGGCAAGATATACAAGGATTGAGGTTGAGATAAGATCTATACTGCTTTGGATAAATAGTATAAATTTATCCCACCTCTCACGTGGGTTAAAAAAATAAAAAAACATACCATCATATAGAAGTGTCTTTTGAAAACACATATGTTATGTCATCCTTCAGTTATCTTTAGGAAAATATTTTCAACCAGTAAGTTAGTTTTCTTGCTCCAATTAATACTGTGACATTATTATTGTTTTCAAATGATATTCATTTTTATTCCTTAATATTTATTTTTCCTTTTCTTCTTTTTCTTTTTCTTTTTGTTATTATTGTTTACAAATGATATTCATTTTTATTCCGTAATATTCATTTTTCCTTTTCTTCTTTTTCTTTTTCTTTTTCTTTTTCTTTTGCTTTTGCTTTTCCTCTTCCTTTTTTTTTTTTTTCCCTTTTCTCTTTCTCTTTCCTCCTATACCACCTCACAGTTCCAACCCAACCTCAAAATTATTGGCGTTAGATCTCCCTCTTCCTCACCACCTAGGGCTTCTTCAGATTTACATACTTCCTCGATTTTACACTCTATTATTGCAAGAATATTATGTTGAATTTGTACTGCTAATAAAAAATTATTCTCGCATCCAGGGCTGTAAAGAAATATAATTACTCCATTTAACAACCCCCGATGCCGGTCTAATCCAAAGGCATGCACGCCCTGACACCTTCTGGTCCTTTCAGAACATAGATGATATATCTGGGCCCCACATCAAAGACATACCATGTTTAAATGGATATTGAGTCTAACTCAACCCTAAAGTATCGTTTGATGCGCGGGATATCCTAGGATTTGTTGGATACTGCATCTGTTACTGCAACAGTATTCTAGAATAATTAGTTGTTTAGTTATAGGAAAGTCCTTAGTTATTAGTTATAGGAGGAGGAGTCAACAACTTTAAGACTCATAATTAATAAAATTTATATGAACGATTTTATTTTCTATTATTTATTTTCCTCTTTCAAAAACCCTAACAGGATTAAATTTGAAATAAGATCTATACAACATTTGGTAGATAATATAAATTTATCCCATCTCTCAAGTGGGATAAATTGGAATCCCACATTGGTTGGGAAATCAACTAGTGGTCTGCTTATATGGACTTGGACAGTTCTCCCGCAAATGCTAACTTTTTGGGTTGAATTAAGCAAAACATACAGTAATATAGAAGTGTCTTTTGAAAAACATGTAAGTTATGTCCCTAATGTTTTAACACCACTATAACTGTTGAATATTGGATTGACTTTGGTATGACAAAAGTCATCTTTCAGGAAAATATTTTCAACCATCAAGTTTCAATCAAAACACCCTTCAATTTGCTCCAACTAATACACCCTTCTATTAGCTACTATCTGGATGGTTGTTTCTAGTGACCGATATCGATCCAACACCAGCTTGATGCTCTATTTGCAACGGGATGAATTATTATAATGGTAATACACTTCACGGAAGAAAAGACAAACACAAGAGCTAATGATGTAAATTAGATCTTCAACATATAGACCTACTTCATTAAGGACCGCCAAGAGTTTTGGGCATTTATGCTAAAATGACTCTTTATCCAAATTATTTTGTCAAATATCCACAAGTTTTAAATCCTTTGTCAAATACCCACTTAATTCCACCTCACCACCAACTTTTCCAACTTAACAATTTCATCCCCAATCTTTATAATAATTCACTTTAACCCAATACTTTCCACCATTGTTAAAAAGCTTTAAATCACTCACATTACTCAAAACCACTTTAGAAAGTGCATTACAGCAGCCCAGGCGACTCCAAGTTCATTTCTTTATTCCATAAACCCAACAATCATTGATTACAAGCAATATTTGCAATTTTATGTATTTGTACGAAAATCTGCACAGTCATCGACCCGTCCTCGCCAGTCATCGACCGTGCATACAACACGACATAGACCATAAGCATAATCTACTATCGACCGAAGCTTAATTCTAGGATGTCTATTGCAGAATTTGTTCTGGTTTCTGGTGATTTCATGGGAGAATGGGTGGAGACTTCGAAATGTTGGACATGGAGATCATTTACCAAGGTGACAATTCCCATTCATGTTCGTCGCAACAGTTCGTACGACGAATTTGTTGCAAGCATAATGCATAGCGGGGATCTAGATTGCGCGCCGAGTGAAGTGGTGATTAGTTATGTAATGCATTCGAGGAAAAAGTGAATCCTACGATCATAAATAGAAATATACGTGTGCTGACGTACATAATGGATGCTGATGTAGATGGCTTTAGGCCAATTTTGAGGATAAATGTGATTGAGAGGTCCTTTGAAGGACCGCTGAATTCATCAGCACCCCCACCACGGCGCCCGGCAGTCGACGATGATTTCATCAACGACGATTTGAATGATTACAAGAACGATGTCGATGATAGAATTAATATGGAAGATTATTCTATGAATATGGAAGACTTTTTATCGGACTCACAAGATGATGAAGAAGACCGTGAAATGGAATCACAAATAGGACACTCCTTCACCGACGGAACCAATTTCTGTTGTGGTTGAACATTCGCCGATAAAAAAGAGCTGAAAATGCAACTAGACGCAGCAGTGGCGAGGCAGTATTTTGATTATTATATGGAGAAGAGCTGCACAAAATTGATGAAGGCGCAATGCTTATCTCGTGGTTGTGGATGGCTTTTGCGGGCAAAAAATTACGACACCTCAGACAGATTTTGCATATACAAGTATGTCGGGATGCACATGTAAGGCGTTGAAAATGCCACTCACAGGCAGAAAAAAGTCTCATTCGAATTGATTGCTTTAGTATGTGTAAATCATTTTCGGGATTGTAAGGGTCCAAGCATAAGAGAAATTCAAAGAATTGTATTTAAGGAGTTGTGTTGCAACGCAAGCTATTGGATGTGTTGGAAAGGAAGTATAATTGCGAAGAACATCATTCGCGGGACACCGGAGCACGGATATGCTTGCTTTCTTGCTTTTTCCCACATGGTAGAGTTATTGAATCCCAGGTCTTCTTACACTATCATGGTAAACCGGATGGATGGATCGTTCGTTTACTACTTCTTAGCATTTGGAGCTTGCATACGAGGATATGCCCACATGAGAAAGGTAATTGCCGTCGATGGCACATATTTGTATGGCAAGTACAGGGGTGTTATACTGAGTGTCGTTGCACAGGACACCGAAAATCATATATTTTTGATTACCTTCTGTGTCATCGATAAAGAGAACGATGCTTCTTGGACCTTCTTCTTCCAGAAGTTGAAGTCTATCATAGAAGATGAACCAGATCTATGCGTCATCTCCGACAGGAACATTAGCATCGCAAATGCCTTCTCCCATGTATACAGTCGTGCACATCACGGACTTTGTATGAGGAACCTAACTGAAAATCTTTGCGTAAATCAACACTGCAGAGAACATCTTTGTCTATTATACACCATGGAAAAGGCTTATTCCTTTGATGAGTTTAGCAATAATTTTGTGGAATTAAAGATTAAATGCCCCGAGGTAGTTCATGTCCTTGAAAATGTGCTTGGTTTTAAAAAATGGAGTAGAGCACACTTTTCGGACAATAGGTACGACGTGATGACCACAAACATTGCCGAGTCTCTCAACTCGATTTTGATGGATGAACGGGAGTACCCCGTGTCGTACATATTCAATTCAATTGCTTAAAAAATTGGTGAAAAGTTTAGGGAGCGACATTCATTTGTCGGTGGTAAAGAGAATATATTTGTGCCTTATGCGGAAAGGATCCTAAGGGATAATAAGAGTGCGAGTGATTCCTTGTATGTGGGTAATCCAAACAGGGTTCTCGATGAGGAGTTGTTCTTGTCGAAAATTTAACTTGGTAAAAATATCGTGTGAACATGTGATGGCAGCTTTGCAAGCAAAGTATGGCGATGAAGAAGATTATGGTAACTCCATCTATAACTACTCTTCGCCAATTTATAAAGATGAAAGTTACCTCCTCGCATACTCGGAAGAAATTAACATGGTCCCTCCGCAGGCTGAATAGACTGTGCCACAGGAATTGGTAGACATCAAAATTTCTCCACCCCCGTACGATCCCAAACTCGGAAGGAAGAAATCCAAACGCACTAAGGGCGTCGGTGAGACATTCAAATCCAAAAGGAGGAATAGGTGTTCAATATGCGAGAAATTCGGACACAAAAGAATCATGTGTATGTAACACCCCGTACTTAATTACGTGCATTAGCCATGGTTATATGTGATGAGTGTATGTATTGATCATAAGTTAGGTATATATGAGTTTAAGTATGAGTATTAATTATTTTGAGATGATTTCAAGTGTATAGTTTGATTATATGTGTATGGGAATCGACTTTATTTATACTGGAATTTGCTCGTCGTAGTTTCTATGTGAAGTTTATCGAGTTATCATTCCAACGATATAAAGATTTCTAAAAACAGATGAGTATCGGATATAAGCGATCATGTTCGAAACTTAAAAACGGTGGATGCAATGAACAGTAAATATGTAGAAATTTTCTGCACACAAAAGTACTGCAGCCAAATAGATTTTTGGATCGACTTTAAACGATCATAACTCCTTGTACAAAATAAAATATGTGAGGTGCTATATATATATATATATATATATATATGAGAAGCCCCGAGAGTCTTATTTCTAATGCAATTGGTTTCATCCAAATACAACATCTGAGTAAGGAGTTATACTCGTTTTACTTCAGCCTCTCAAAACAGATTTTTAGGGTCAACTTCAAACGATCATAATTCCTTATACAGGACGAACTGGGTGGCCTACTTTATATTAAATGAAATCCCTTTGAATTATCTATCCAACTATACCAATTTTACCCAAATCCGATATCGGAGCAAAGAGTTATGGTCGATTTACTTTAGCCTATCAAAACAGTCCACCATGGACAGATTCGGATTTATTTAAATTTTTAAGTGTAATATGGTCATTTTCCATCACCTCATGGACGAAAATTGGTCATTATATACATATACTTAGCCTCATATCCATCATGTTATCATCCAAATTATTGAAGAATAAGAAACCCTAGTCTAAGTTCAACTCCAATTATCTTGTGATTCAACCGTAGAAAGTCTAAATTAATTCCGTAGTTGTGTTCACCGTCTCGAGGGCTTCGAGAAGCACCCCTTATTTGTGCCAACAGGACTTCGAAATCAAAAGGACCATTTTATGGTAAGGATGTAAATTATGTTTGTGTTATTTATATGGATATGTATATATATATATATATATATATATATATATATATATATATATATATGCATATGAGCATAAGAAGTATGTTATTTGATTGTTGTTGAAAGATGATTGGGAAATGATGTTGGATTATGTTGAATTGTGAAGGGATTTGGTGTGATGATGTGGTATTGATGATGTGATATTGAAATGATGATTATATATATATACACATAAACCTATTGTTCAAGTTGGTTTTTGGAATGTTTTGCAAATATTGGTTGTATGTAATTATGGAAGAGAATTGTGGTGTTGGGTTGCTAATAGTACATGTCAAACATTTCATTGTAGATAAGTGATTTGTAAAGGCGGGAAGTTGTGTTGAATTGGTATCCGAATCTACAACGAGGTAGGTAAAGCATACTCTAACAATGTTCTTTGGCATGAAAACACCAATGTTCCATCAAGTAAGATTCCGAGGTTGTCCAAAAACATGTATTGTTCTACATTACCAACGAAGTTGTTTCCATTCTATAAAGTGTCAAAATATTTCATTGATATACCAAAAGGCTCCTATTTCATTGTTGTGACATTGATGATTCTGAAATACATTGTTGATGTACCAATGAGTCTTTATTACATCGTTATTGTATAGAAGGTCTATTACTTGGTTCTTATTGATGTATCGTTGTTTCAAAGTATCAAAAATGTGGTGGCGACCGAAATAACAATCTCAAAGATTAATTGAACTAAGTGATGGAAGTTCTCTCTTATCGGGTGGTATCCTAGGGGTATAAGCCTAGTATGGGCCGATCCCTATTTATGTGTTTATGGGTGGTATCCCAGGGGCATAAGCCTAGCATGGGTCGATTCCAGTTGATATGTACTGGAGGCAGCCTAATGATCACAGTACAGTACAGTAATGATTACAAAGATGTTAAGAACGAAGGTAAAGTGATTGAATAAATTCAATGTACAGGTTGTCACAAGTTCTAGTAAGTGTGGTCCACTCCTATTACAATTTATTCACTTGTTTTGGATTTCTATTGAGCTCCTATATCATATGTGATTATCTACAGCTTTACATACTCAGTACATATTTCGTACTGACGTCCCCCACGGGGACCTGCATTTCATGCTGCAGGCACAGGTACCTCAGCTCATTCACAGCATAGATAGGAGCCAGGTCATAAAGCTATTGTTGGTGAGCTCCAGTTTGCTTCGGAGCTTTCTGAGTCGGTTCCTTATGTTTTGTTATTGTACAGGAGTCATGTGTGGGCGGGGGTTTGTCCCGACCCTAGTTATGTCATGTATATCCTAGAGGCTTTGTAGACATAAGGAAGGATAAAGTCATGGAAGTTTATATAGTGATGTTATATTTGTATATGTGGTGGCCCCGACGGCCAAGTATTATATATATATTTGTGAGTGTTGTGCTGATACAGGTAATTAGACCTTTCTATATGCAATGAAGTGTTGTCAAAATTTTTAGTGACATGTAAGTGAAAGTACAGGTATTTGAACGGGTTCTCCCGGGCCTTCTCGGCTTCAGGTGCCAGTCCGGCCCGATGGGATTTTGGGGCGTGACAGTGTAGAATGGACATCAAATCATAAATAGGATTTTTTCTAGCTTCAGTTGTAAAGCTACTGTTTTGGGGAATGAATGTGCATTTCTGTAGATTTTAACGTTTAGTTATTATCGACCTAAAGCTTTGTCTACGATAGACTATCTATAGTCTACGGTATATATAATATATGGTCTATAAAATATTATGTATTGACTATATTATTGCTGATCTAACACGTTATGTTGGTCATTTTCCCGGCTTATCTCTCCAATCGATGCAGTGAATCATTATTTCCCTTATTTCCCATTCCCATTTATTAAAAAGTTGCACAAAACGTCTCTTCATGAGGAAAAACAGCTGGTATACGCATACAAAATGTTTTCTCTTGTCAAACACGTCAACCTACCATTGGGTGTATATATGAACGGACGCAATCTACAGGTCTATAAGTACAGGCCCTCTTTCTATGCAACCCTTCAGTTTTCCCTAAACCGAAAATATCAGAAATTGTCTCTTCTTCTTCCTCTTCACCCAAATAAAAAAAATGTCTCCCAGAAGGATACCCCTACGCCCCATCAGACGTGTTCCTCCGAGGCACTACGACCTTCTCCTCCTAAGGAATGATTTGGACCGGCTTTTCTACGGGATGGGTCAATACCGTATCTACCTGGAGCGGGAGCTCCGTCGAATTGCTTGTTTCTTGAGGGCAATTCTGGAAAGGCTTGGAATGAAAGGCCCTTACTACATCACCCCCCCCCCACACACACACACACACACACCCCCATCCCCATAATTTAGTTTAAATAGTTTATTTTAGTATATGTTCTTAAGTTTTTTTTTATTTGTTCATTGCTGAAGAAGCTTTCTTTGTAGGATCTTGTTAGAAGAAAGCTTCTTCCATTTTCCCCTTTTTGATGTAAATTTTATTATGTAATGCAATGAAAAATTTTAATACAACTATGTTTCAGTTTCTTTTAACATTATGTGTTTGCCATCTTTGTTCTAATCCCTTGTTTGAAAACTCGAATCAAATATGTTTGCCTTTTTTTGAAGTTGCAGTATTGTGGTTTGACTAATTTCCTGAAGAGTAAAATCTAATGTTTAGATTTTATACAAAGTATTTCATCGACTGTGCATATTAGTCTATCGTATACTACATGAATCGGTGGATCATCGGGTAAATTAAATCAAATAATAACAGATTTTCAAAAAATAATTTAATTTTAAAAGATTTAAACAGTTTATCACATGTTATGTGAATGGTGGAAGAAATAATTAAATTAAAAATAATTTAAATAGATAATCACACGTTTTGGGAATTATGAAAGACAATTATTAAATTAAAAATAAATAAATAAATAATAGTAACATGTATTTTGGGCTGGTGGAAGAAAATAATTAAATATAATATGATTTAAATGGATAATCACATGTTTTGTGGCTGGTGGAAGAAAATAATTTAATTAAAAAGGATTTAAATAGATGATGTTGGACTAGTGGTGACACTTAATAGATCGTCGTATATCATAGGCTATGTCCTCCATCGATCAGTCTGGTATATCGCAGACTTTCACGTTTATTATCGCATCGACTGATATCATGATTAGGCGTAGACCATGATGATCTATGTACAAGGTGATAGACCATCACTTGGATGTAGTTAAAAAATGATTAAATAAATTATAAATAAATGTGATGTGTATTTCTACACATGTTAAGGAGTGTAAACAAGTCACATAATCATATTAGAGTTTAGACAAATTAGGGAGGGTGAATTAAGAAGTGTGTGGATGGGTAGTGGTTGAATGCTCAATATTGTAAGAGTAATGTTTCTCAAAGCACAAGTATGTATTGAGGATGATAAATGTTTTATGGACACACTCTTTTGATTTAGGGGTGGTGATGAAAGAAATATGTAGAATGTGTAGGCATCAAATACAATACATATCATATATACACACGTATGCTTGGTTTAAACATTACTCTTACGATATTGAGCATTCAACCACTACTCATGCACAGACTTCTTAATTAACCCTCCATAATTTTTCTAAGCTCTAATATGATTATGTGACTTGTTTACACTCCTTCACATGTGTAGAAATCCACATCACATTTATTTATAATTTATTTAATCATTTTTTAACTACATCCAAGTGATGGTCTATCACCTTGTACATAGATCATCGTGGTCTACGCCTAATCATGATATCAGTCGATGCGATAATAAACGTGTAAGTCTACGATAGAGTCTACTGATCGATGGATGACATAGTTCATGATCTATGACGGTCTATTAAGTGTCATCACCAGTCCAAGATCATCTATTTAAATCATTTTTAATGTAATTGTTTTCTTCCACCGGCCCCAAAACATGTGATTATCCATTTAAATCATATTATATTTAATTATTTTCTTCCACCAGCCCCAAAACATGTTACTATTATCTATTTAATTTTTTTAATTTAATTATTTATTTTTTAACTACCTCCACGTGATGGTCTATAGATGTGTACATAGATCATATATACACACGTATGCTTGGTTTAAACATTACTCTTACGATATTGAGCATTCAACCACTACTCATGCACAGACTTCTTAATTAACCCTCCATAATTTTTCTAAGCTCTAATATGATTATGTGACTTGTTTACACTCCTTCACATGTGTAGAAATCCACATCACATTTATTTATAATTTATTTAATCATTTTTTAACTACATCCAAGTGATGGTCTATCACCTTGTACATAGATCATCGTGGTCTACGCCTAATCATGATATCAGTCGATGCGATAATAAACGTGTAAGTCTACGATAGAGTCTACTGATCGATGGATGGCATAGTTCATGATCTATGACGGTCTATTAAGTGTCATCACCAGTCCAAGATCATCTATTCAAATCATTTTTAATGTAATTGTTTTCTTCCACCGGCCCCAAAACATGTGATTATCCATTTAAATCATATTATATTTAATTATTTTCTTCCACCAGTCCCAAAACATGTTACTATTATCTATTTAATTTTTTTAATTTAATTATTTATTTTTTAACTACCTCCACGTGATGGTCTGTAGATGTGTACATAGATCATAGGTCTAATAAAGGTGCAAGTCTAGGGTAAACTATACAAATCGATGGTTGACATAGGTCATGATCTACGACAGTCTATTTAGTGTCACCACCAGTTCAATAGAGAAAAATTACTTTTCCAACAGTAAAAAAACGATTACTTTTGTAAGTCATCAGTGTGAACACTTTGTTTTTACTTCATATATAAGGTGTACATCCCTCCTTATTTTATTTCATCAACTTTATTTTATTTTTAAAAATTCTACAATGTCGCAAGCATCTCAATCATCCAATTCTAAAAATACTCTAATTTGTCATTGTGGGTAATTTGTCATTGTGGGAATGCGGCTGTCTTGAGGACGTCACGCACGAATTCAAATCCAGGTCGCAAATTTTATAATTGTGCAATTACAAAGGTGAAGTGTGCGTATTTTTTTAAAAAAAGTTAAGTTAATGATTATGTAACTATTTTTTTTCCTAGGATAATGGCGCATGCCAGTTTTTCAAATGGCTTGATGAGCTATCACCTCCATACAGTCCATCAACATTTATTCCGGGACTCGAGACATCAAATTTTCAAGGCTTGACAAAATTTAATCTACTAAAAAGGCTCCAACAATGCAAAGAAAATAAAGATTTTCTCATGACTTTGTTCAAAGAAGCCGAAGAACAAAGGGAACACTTTAAACTATAGCTACATGACACCCAAATAGAGAGGGATCAACTAAAACAAAAATTGATTTTGGCCGAAGAAAGAGAGAATGTCCTAAAAATGATGTTATGTGCTATAATGCTAGTATTCGTTCTTTGGATAAGTGTAACATGGATGTAGTGATATTGAATAAATAATAATAGTTCTACTTTTGTATAGTGTTAAATACTATTTTTGATAGAACCATAGTCGATTCAAAAACACGTCAACTTAAATTCGACCAGCTGGGTAATGGTAGACTATGCATACCGTTTATGGAATATTAAGTATGCATTCTATGATATCAAGCATACAATATATCAACTATGACCACACCCTGCATATTCAAATTACATGCCACAAATTAGTTTGATAGAAACAGATTCAGCTCTAAATCATAACAAGTTTCATAAAATAAAAGAATAATTGTCATATCCTACCACCAGATCCTTCAAACTTCATATTTGTGAAATAAAAAAAAATTGTCATATCCTAACAACTTATCATTTAACAATAAATTAAACATCTTAGCATTTAAATGTCTCTTTCCCTAATTTCCTCATCAACACAAGTGTTACTGTTGATTTCATCAACAATGTCTATGACCACATCTGTTTGGACAGCTTCAACTTTTTTTTCTCAATAATTGCAGTTGCTTCTTCATTTTCACCTTCTTCTCCTTCTTTTTCACTATGTGCATCAGCTGCTACTTCTTCAGTTTCCTTTTCTTCCATACCTTCTTTTCTTACTTCACCTGCAGCAATTGTTTCTTCCTCAGCTTCAGTAGTTGTTTCTTCCTCAGCTTCTTCTTTTCATTCACCTGCTGCTTCTTGGTCAACTTCTTCTTTGTCATCTTTGTCAGCTTCTTCTTCAACGGTTTTTCCTTTTTCTGCGCCTCTTTGTTCATCTGATGCCGCTTCTTCTTCTTCTGTTGTTGCTGCTGCTACTTTTCTACCTTCTTCTTTGCTTTTATCTTCTTCACCATCCTTATTTTCTTCTTCTTTTTCCTCTTCTACCACAACATCGGTCAACTCATCCATTTTGCTCTTTTTTTCTCCATTTTCATTCTTCTTCGATTCATGCACATGCACTATTTCATAATATTACAAAGTGTTACTGATATTTAAAGATGAATATTCATTAACAACATCAACTAATGAATGAAGTTACCTCGCTCATGTTGTCGCTCATCATTTTCCTTTTTCTTCATTCTTTTCTCTTTGATATAGGCAGCAATATCCAACACCGCTTCCTCGAGTGCAACCACACGCTTATGAAGATCCTCGGGGGATGAGGTTCCCGCTGCATCTTTGGAGGTGCTCGGAGAATCATTATCACCAACGTGTACTCCAACGGGGTTACCACCCAAATCCCCATCATCATCACTGTCCTCATTTGAAGTGAGAACAGTCACCCTTTCTAACTCTTTCTTCAAGCCATCGAGGACGTTATTCTTCACCTCATCCGTATATGGCTCAAACGTAATCATGTAATCCATCTTCATCTCACGAACAGTAGGGATGATGTATGGATGCACATTCTACCAAATATCAATTAATAATTATATAACATTCGATAAAACGGTACTATTATTGCATTATAGAAAATAAGTTCATACCTCGGTAACTTTTCCTTTATACTTGAATAGGTCGCCTTCGATTATCATGTCGCTTTTTGAAGTGTGCCATTTGAGGAATGGGCTCATCCATTGATTTTCCAGTAAATTCTCAGAGATGAGGAAAGGCCTCATAGATCTAAATTTGTAAGCAGTACAGTAGTGAAAACATAACTATGAGTCTATGACATAGTATAAATAAATGATAATCTACGATAAACTCACTAAAAGGTTTATGGTAGATACCATGAATGCCTAGGGAAATCCGAATAGAGCATAGGATGCCTTTTGCTTCTCATCAAATACTTCCTTCTGCTTCTTCAGGTCACTTTTCTTCTTCAGATAGTCCATGGTCAGTTGAAATGTCTCTTTCCCCATGGATACTTCTCGAAGAAACTCAAAGAGTCGACCATTTGAATCAATTTTGTGTCGACAACCTTCGTCGAATCTTTCGCAAGCAATATGGTGTGGAAGAACTACAGTATACAACACTTGAACTTCTGGTCCTCGTTCTGCTTATTTTCTCTGATCAGGTGTAATAAGTTGGCCGTCTGATGTTTATGTTTTTTGTCACCTTAAAACAAAAATTATCCCCCTTTTCTAACACCTTCTTCATTTTTGATTCACTGTGTAACAGTCCCGACACCGACGCATGCGAAATTGTCCGCTCTGGAGCCTCGGCCCCTCACGATTTTAAAACGCATCACATACGTTGAAGGTATCCATGCACCTATAAGGCACACTTCGTTCCCCTTCACTACCGATGTGGGATTTGCCTAAGTGAATGTAGGCGTTACGTATCGCCGTCCCTACACTCACCCCCCGTAGGGACTCAGCGTCCTTGCTGAGGTTTGCCCCACCACCGGCACCGGTGCTAGCTCTGATACCATCTGTAATAGTCCCGACACCGGCGCATGCGAAATTGTCCTCTATGGAGCCTCGGTGCCTCACGGTTTTAAAACGCGTCACATACGTTGAAGGTATCCATACACCTATAAGGCACACTTCGTTCCCCTTCACTACCGATGTGGGATTTGCCTAAGTGAATGCAGGCGTTACGTATCGCCATCCCTACACTTTTGTTGGTGAGCTCCAGTTTGCTTCGGAGCTTTCCGAGTCGGTTTCTTATGTTTTATTATTGTACAGGAGTCATGTGTGGGCGGGGGTTCATCCCGACCCTAGTTATGTCAAGTATATTCTAGAGGCTTTGTAGACATAAGGAAGGGTAAAGTCATGGGAGTTTATATAGTGATGTTATATTTGTATATGTGGTGGCCCCGACGGCCAAGTATTATATATATATATATATATTTGTGCGTGTTGTGCTGATACAGGGAATTAGACCCTTTTATATGTAACGAAGTGCTGCCCAAATTTTGGTGACATGTAAGTAAAAGTACAGGTATTTGAACAGGTTCTCCCGGGCCTTCTCAGCTTCGGGTGCCAGTCCGGCCCGATGGGATTTTGGGGCGTGACAAAAGTGGTATCAGAGGGGTTCGTCCTAGTGAGTCTACAAAGCCGTGTCTACGTAGAGTCTTGTTTATCGGTGTGTTGTGCACCACACCTATAAACAGGAGGCTATGGACATTTAGGAATTGTTTCTTTTCTTCATGTCTTAGATCGTGCGATAGAGCTTATATTGTATATGAAGTCATAGTTGACCACTGAATCAGTTTGTTTCTCTTATTATAATAATGATGTCGGTTACCAAAAGCAAGAATACCGGTAAGCAAGTAGATGTGGCTGCCGAAGAGGGGACTAGTAAGTCACTCACTATACCAGCTAATCAAAGTGAGGCTCCAGGTGAGCATGCATCAGAAACTTTTCCCAGTCCGGAAGAAATAAGGGAGAGGAGAACTATATCACCAGATCCACCTATTAATGCTGTTGATCAAGATCTTAGAAATGCAGTGCAACTTTTGACTCGTATAGTTGCTGGGCAAGTCCAAGGGCAAGTTATTCCTGCCTCGGGTTCTAGCGGTACTGATAGGGCGGCTAGTCTTCGGACGCAAGATTTTCTTAAGATGAATCCGCCTACTTTTACCGGATCCAATCTTAATGAAGATCCGCAGGACTTTATTGATCAAATCCAAAGGGCCCTAGAGGTGATGCATGTATCGGGCAAAGAGACAGTGGAGTTAGCCGCGTATAGATTCAAAGGCGAGGCTATATATTGGTATGAAGACTGGAAACGGTCAAGGGGCATTAATGCACCCCCAGCTACTTGAAAGAAGTTCAAAGAGGCATTTATTGATCATTATCTTCCATATGAGACTCGTCAGGCCCGTGCGGATCAGTTCTTAAATCTTCGGCAGGGTAATACAAGTGTGAGGGAGTATAGTCTTCGATTTAATTCCTTGTCCAGATATGCTCCTAATGTTATAGCTACTATGGATGACAGAGTTCATCGGTATGTGAATGGATTGGATCCGTATTTGGTTAGGGATTGTACTATTGCTGCACTGAATAAAGACATGGATATAGCTAGGATCCAAGCATTTGCACAGAAAATGGAAGATCAGAGGCAAAGAAAAAGAACACAGGAATTTGAAAGAGGATCTTCTAAGAGGTCCAGATCTACAGGGCAGTTTATGGCGCCACAGGGAGGTTTTAGACCTCAATTTTCTGCTAGACCACCTAGGCCATTATTTTCTTACTCTGCAGCTAGTGCTCCACCAGCAGCATCAGGGGTTCAGAGGCAGTCAATTTGGGCAAAGAAGTTAGGATCATAGTTCGCGATCTGTGGGTTATCATGGGCAAGGATATATGAGCCAACCGAGACCTCCTCGAGAGCCATGCAATAAATGTGGAAGGCATCATATGGGCATATGTCAAATGGGAACAAATGTTTGTTATTGGTGCGGTATGACGGGGCATATGATGAGAGAATGCCCACGAAGGGGTGCAGGTGGTGTAGCACGACCTTCGGGATCAGCTATTGCATCATCGGCACCGGTATCTTATTCTGGTAGAGGCGCACGACCCGTGGGTCACGCTAGAAATGAAACAAGAGTCGCCAGTTCCAGCGGGACTCAGAATTGCACTTATGCTTTAGTGGATCGACAGGATCTAGAGGCTTCCCCAGATGTGGTTACGGGTACGCTGTCCATATTTTCATTTGATGTATATGCTCTAATTGATCCCGGTTCTACATTATCATATGTTACTTCTTTGGTTGCTGGAAAGTTCAAAAGAACCCCCGAATTATTAGATAAGCCGTTGGAAGTGTCTACCCCGGTTGGGGAATCTATTATAACTAGAAGAGTTTATAAAGATTGTGTAGTAACTGTGTGTGGTCGAGACACGATGGCCAACCTCGTGGAACTAGAAATAGTAGATTTTGATGTTATAATGGGTATGGATTGGTTGGCGTCTTGTTATGCCAAAATTGACTGTTGTACAAAAAATATGTATTTACATTTTCCTAATGAAGCAGTTATTGAATGGCAAGGTAAGATTGGCGCACCAAGAGGTAGATTTATTTCTTATTTCAAAGCAAGAAAAATGATTTCCAAGGTATACCTATATCATTTAGTTAGAGTAAGGGATACAGAAGCGGAGCCACCAACTCTTCACGTTGTTCTGGTGGTAAATGAATTTCCTAATGTATTTCCTGAAGATCTTCCGGGTTTGCCTCCTGAACGAGAAGTAGAGTTTGGTATTGATGTAATACCAGGTACCCAACCAATCTCCATTCCTCCATATAGAATGGCCCCCGCAGAATTGCGAGAATTGAAAGAGCAATTGAAAGATTTGCTAGAGAAGGGATTCATAAGGCCTAGTATGTCCCCCTGGGGAGAACGAGTGTTATTTTTGTGCAAAAAAGATGACTCGCTGAGGATGTGTATTGATTATCGGCAATTGAATAAGGTGACTATTAAGAATAAATATCCTCTCCCAAGAATTGATGATTTATTTAATCAGTTACAGGGCGCCAATTGTTTTTCTACGATTGATTTGAGGTCAGGTTACCACCAAGTGAGGGTCAAAGAAAAAGATATACCCAAAACATCTTTCCGAATAAGGTATGGTTATTATGATTTTCTAGTTATGTCATTTGGGCTAACAAATGCACCTGCAGCTTTTATGGATTTGATAAATAGGGTGTTTAAGCCATTCCTGGATGTAATTGTGATAGTTTTTATAGATGATATTCTAGTTTATTCTAGATCAGAAGAGGACCATGACAATCACTTACGACAGACATTGCAGACTCTTCGTGATTGTAAGCTTTATGCAAAGTTCTCTAAATGTGAGTTTTCATTAAAGTCGGTGGCATTTTTGGGTCATATTGTATCTAGTGAAGGTATAAAGGTTGATGCTCAAAAGATAGAAGCTGTGAAGAACTGGCCAAGGCCCACAACGCCGACAGAGATTCATAGTTTTCTTGGGTTGGACGGTTATTATAGGAGGTTTGTTAAAGACTTTTCTTCCATTTCAGCACCCTTAACCAAGCTAACGCATAAAGCATCCAAGTTCCAATGGAATGACCCGTGTGAGGAGAGTTTCCAAGAATTGAAGAATAAGTTGACTTCTACACCTGTGTTGGTACTTCTAGAAGGTACAAAAGGGTATACAGTGTATTGTGATGCTTCGAGAATTGGTTTAGGATGTGTATTAATGCAGCATGGTAAGGTGATAGCATATGCCTCAAGGCAATTGAGGCCACATGAGAAAAATTACCCCACACACGATCTTGAGCTGGTAGCGATTATCTTTGCTTTAAAAATATGGCGCCACTATTTATATAGGGTTCATGTTGATATATATACTGATCACAAGAGCTTACAATATATTTTCAGTCAGAAGGATCTAAATCTGAGGCAGCGAAAGTGGATGGAACTATTAAAAGATTATGATGTTGATATTTTGTATCATCCAGGGAAAGCGAATATAGTAGCTGATGCGTTAAGTCGTAAGGCTATGATGATGCCTATAGAAAGGCAAGGGATGGTTAAAGATCTTTACCAGTTAGCTAGTTTGGGAGTTCTCTTTCTTGAAACTCTGGACAAAGAGTTTATCGTACATAATGCTGCGGAATCTTCATTAGTAGCTGAAGTGAAAGAGAAGCAATATGCAGATCCTATTTTATTACAGCTTAAGGAGAACGTTCAGAGTGGTGCAACCAAGGCATTTGATCTTACGCGGGAAGGAGTACTTCAGTGCCAAAACCGATTGTGTGTGCCGGATGTAGACGGGCTAAGAAAGAAGATTTTGACAGAGGCACATTTTTCAAGGTATTCCATTCATCCAGGATCAACCAAAATGTATCAAGATTTGAAATATATGTATTGGTGGAATGACATGAAAAGGAACATCGCAGAATTTGTAGCTGAATGTCCAAATTGCCAACGAGTTAAAGTGGAACATCAAAAGCCCGGAGGCTATATGCAATGCATAGATCTTCCAATTTGGAAGTGGGACATGATCAACATGGATTTTGTTACAGGTTTGCCTCGTACAGCTCGGAAATTTGATTCTATATGGGTGATTGTGGATAGGCTTACTAAATCTACACATTTCTTACCCGTTAAGACCACTTACACAATTGAGGAATATTCGAAGTTGTATGTTAAAGAAATAGTCCGATTACATGGAGTGTCAACTTCTATTATATCGGATCGAGGAACTCAATTTACCGCAAACTTTTGGAAGTCTTTCCAACGGAGTTTGGGAACATAAGTGAATCTGAGTACAACTTTTAACCCTCAGACGGATGGACAAGCAGAGCGCACCATTCAAACACTTGAAGATATGCTACAAGCATGTGTTATAGATTTTAAAGGCAGCTGGGATGATCATTTACCTCTTATTGAGTTTGCCTACAATAATAGCTATCATTCAAGTATCAAAATGACACCATATGAAGCTTTATATGGGAGGAAGTGTAGATCACCAATAGGATGATTCGAAGCGGGTGAAACTCTTATGTTTGGACCGGATCTTGTGTATCAAACCATAGAAAAAGTCAAGGTGATTCAGCAACGGTTGAAAACAGCCCAAAGTCGACACAAGTCATATGCGGATAGTAGAAGAAGAGGACTAGAGTTTTCGTTAGGCGATTGGGTATTTTTGAAGGTATCGTCAATGAAAGGGGTGATGAGATTTGGCAAGAAAGAAAAGTTGAGTCCACGATATATAGGCCCGTATAAGATTATTCGAAGATGTGGGCAAGTTGCTTATGAATTAGAGCTACCCCAGGAACTCTCATCAGTGCATCCAATATTTCATGTATCGATGCTTCGAAAGTGCATCGGAGATCCGTACCTTATTACTTCTACTGAAGATGTGCAAGTAACAGAAGATCTTACCTATGAGGAGATGCCTATTGCTATATTAGATCGTCAAGTTAAGAAGATGAGAAATAAAGAAGTAGCATCGGTGAAAGTACTTTGGAGAAATCAACAAAGGGAAGAGATTACATGGGAAGCGGAGCAAGCAATGAAATTGAAATACCCTTATTTGTTCAAAGATGAAAAAGAAGTGCAAGGAGTGGAACTTGGACACTAACAAGTAAGTTTTTACATATGCATAACATCTATATGATGACGTGAATATCAATTATGAATTCGAACTTGTTTCGGCTAAATAACTACATTCACATTCGAGGACGAATGTCCTTAAGGGGGGAAGGATGTAACACCCCGTACTTAATTACGTGAATTATCCATTGTTATATGTGTTGGAGTATATGTATTGATCCTAAGTTAGGTATATATGAGTTTGAGTATGAGTATTGATTATTTTGAGATGGTTTCAAGTGTATAGTTTGATTATATGTGTATAGGAATCGACTTTATTTATACCGGAATTTGCCCATCGATGGTTCCATACGAAGGTTATTGAATAATATTTCCAACGATATAAATATTTCCAAAAACGGATAAGTTTCGGATATAATCGAGCACGTTCGAAACTATAAAACAGTGGTCGGGATGTGAACAGTAAATTTGCAGGAAAATACTGAGGCCTGCTAGTTTTTGGGTCAACTTTGAACGATCATAGCTCCCTCAATATAATGAAATGGGCGCGCTACCACCTATCAAAAGAAATATCTTTGAGTCTTCTTTCTAATGAAATTGGTTTCATCCAAATCCAACATCTGAGTAAGGAGTTATACTCGTTTTACTTCAGCCTCTCAAAACAGATTTTTGTGAACAGTAAATTTGCAGGAAAATACTGAGGCCTGCCAATTTTTGGGTCAACTTTGAACGATCATAACTCCCTCAATATAATGAACTGGAAGAGATACCACCTATCTAAAGAAATATCTTTGAGTCTACTTTCCAATGCAATTGGTTTCATCCAAATCCAACATCTGAGTAAGGAGTTATACTCATTTTACTTCAGTCTCTCAAAACAGATTTTTAGGGTCAATTCATATTGGGTGGCCTAACTGGGTCAACTCCTTGTACAGGACGAACTGGGTGGCCTAATTCATATTAAATTAAAAATCGTTGAATTATCTTTCCAATGATACCAATTTCACCCAAATCTAATATCGGAGCAAAGAGTTATGGTCTATCTACTTCAGCTTGTCAAAACAGTCCACCGGAGGATATATTTGACATTATTTAAATTTTAAAGACACTTTGGTCATTTCCTATGATATTATGGACAGGAATATGTGTATATATACATGTATATGAGTTCAAAAACTCATATTAATCATCAATCATAGGAAAGAACAAACCCTATCCTAATTTCAACTCTAATTATCTTGTGATTCAACCGTGGAAAGTCCAAATTCATTCTGTAGTTGTGTTCATCGTCTCAAGGGCTTCGAGAAGCACCCCTTATTTGTGCCAACAGGGCTTCAAAACCAAAAGGGCCATTTTATGGTAAGGATGTAAATTATGTTGGTGTTATTTATATGTATATGTATATACATATATATGCATGTGAGCATAAGAAGTATGTTATTTGATTGTTCTTGAAAGATGATTGGGAAATGATGTTAGATTATTCTTGTGGATGGTTGGATTATGTTGAATTGTGAAGGGATTTGGTATTGATGATGTGGTATTGAAATGATTATATATATATATACACATAAACCTATTGTTCAAGTTGGTTTTTGGAATGTTTTGCAAATACTGGTTGTATGGAATTATGGAAGAGAATTGTGGTGTTGGGTTGCTAATACTAGATGCCAAACATTTCATTGTAGATAAGTGATTTGTAAAGGCGGGAATTTGTGTTGAATTGGTATCCGAATCTACAACGAGGTATGTAAAGCATACTCTAACGATGTTCTTTGGCATGAAAACACCAATGTTCCATCAAGTAAGATTCCGAGGTTGTCCAAAAACATGTATTGTTCTACATTACTAACGAAGTTTTTTCCATCCTATAAAGTGTCAAAATGTTTCATTGATATACCAAAAGGCTCCTATTTCATTGTTGATGTACCAATGAGTCTTTATTACATCGTTATTGTATAGAAGGTCTATTACTTGATTCCTATTGATGTATCATTGTTCCAAAGGTACTATATTGTCATGAACACTAATGTAATAATCTCAAAAGCTTTTGAACTAAGTTATTGGAAGGACTCTTATGTGTGTTACTTGATATACGTGTGGGTGGTATCCCAGGGGCATAAGCCTAGCATGGGTCTATCCCTATTTATGTGTTTATGGGTGGTATCCCAGGGGCATAAGCCTAGCATGGGTCGATCCCAGTTGATATGTACTGGAGGCAGCCTAATGGTCACAGTACGATGCAGTATTAATTATTGTTAGGTGGTTGGAGGTTCGGGAGGAGGAGGTAATGGCAAATGATAATTGTAAAGAATGAAATGAACGAATGTATACCGTTCCACAAATGTGTTTGTATTCAAGAACCCAATTCAGATTAATAATAATGTACATGATCCTAAAAGTGATCATGAAGTGTGGTTCACTTCTATTATGATTTATTCACATGTGTATGATTTTCTTGATCCCCCATATCACATATGATTATTTACAGCTTTACATACTCAGTACATATTTCGTACTGACGTCCCTCATCCCTCACGGGGGACCTGCATTTCATGCTGTAGGCACAGGTACTTCAGCTCATTCACAGCATAGAGAGGAGCCAGGTCATACAGTTGTTGTTTGTTATCGTACAGGAGTCATGTGTGGGCGGGGGTTCGTCCCGACCCTAGTTATGTCATGTATATTCTAGAGGCTTTGTAGACATAAGGAAGGGTAAAGTCATGGGAGTTTATATAGTGATGTTATATTTGTATATGTGGTGGCCCCGACGGCCAAGTATTATATATATATATATATATATATATTTGTGCGTGTTGTGTTGATACAGGGAATTAGACCCTTATATATGTAACGAAGTGCTGCCCAAATTTTTGGTGACATGTAAGTGAAAGTACAGGTATTTGAACAGGTTCTCCCAAGGGTATGATGAGCAGTTCAGCCCCGTGATCAAACGAAACTCTTTCAATCCAAAACAGGCAGGCTTGTTGTTAACGCAGAACCACATCTCATGATGCATCTTATCGTTCTTAACGCGTCACAACAGCAAATAATGGACCAACTGCCCATTGAACTTGAGATGTTATGACAAGTTTCTCAGGTGTCCAAAATAGGACCGCTTGAATCTTTTTTTCAATTCTTGGTCGACAAGAATTTGCTTAAACTCTCAATAAGCAGCCATTCTTGATCTGACCGATATCTTTGCCGGGAAAGATCCGACCTCGTCAATTATCGTTCGAAGGTCATACCGCTCCACGAAAATGCACCTTGAAAGATATGGCACAGACAACGAATCATTATCCCCATCATCACTATTACTCCCACTTCCCTTGCACTCTTCACTGTCACCACTGGCACTCCTCTTGGCAATATATTCACTAGAATCAACGCAGTCGCTTATCTCTTTTAACTCCGAATCTGATTCGGACACCGACTCTTTATTTTTCTTTATTTTTGATACTTTTTCAACTGCCGCAGCTCTTCTTTTTCTACTACTACCAGCGGTATCGTCTTTCTGTTTAAGAACCAATCCTCCCAGACCTCTGTGTTCACTCGTTCGAATATTAGATCTGTTTATCTTATTTACCACATACACAAAAAAAATCATATATCAAATCAAATCGATTGATTAAAAAACTGACATCTGGTTTAAATTTTAAAAATCTATAATATTTAATTTAATTTTGATTTGCTAAAAAAAAAAAAACAAATCTATAAATTATTTATATAAATATTAAAATTATTTAAATAAATGATATTAGTTTTTCATAAATAATATAAGTATTTTATACATTTTAATCATTGATTGAATTTTAATGTACTTATTTCACATGCACTACAACACTTTTAGAATTCATTTTTTAAAGTTTTTGCTCAAGCCCAATACTCTAAGTTTAATTATCTATATGTAGTCTGGTGTATTTTTTGTTTTTAGATTGTTTCTTTCTTCTTTTTTTTTTGCTAAGACATGCATCCATTTTCAAAAATTGATGATTCTATTTAAATTGTACATTGTTTTTGTGTGATGTTAGACATGTGAACTAGAGTAACATCTACTATTTTTCAAATTAAAAATATTTAACCTTTGGAATAGTGCTAAAAAATAAGAATATTCATATATATTCATTTTGTGGTAGTAGAGAAAATTTTATTAAATCCTAATTAATGTATTTGGCATAGTTGTTTCATGTCTCTGTAATTTTTTAATTCTCCATTCATCATTAGCTAGTTATAAACAAAAAATCGAACCAAATAGAAAATAACCAAACCAATGATTTTTGCTTTATTTGGTTTGATTTTAAAAATTAAAAAATTGATTAAATTAGTTTGATTTTGATTTTAATCTAAAACCGATCCAAAGGAACCATGAACACCAATTTTTTAAGGAAAACTGTCAAAATACATCTTCATTTATTAATTTGGTTTGTCTCCAATTATGTTATAGGACCAAATACATCCCCTATTATGAAACTTAACAAAAATACCTTTCCATCATGACAATTTAAAATTCACATGACCTAACATTTGTGTGATGTGGATGTCACGCGACATACGACCTCAGTGTCAAATTTTTATTTGTTTGTATTCTTTTTTCATTTTCTTCTTTTTCGTTTTCTTTTTCGTTTTCTTCTTTTTCTTTTCTCTTTCTCTGTCTCAAAATTATTTGTGTCATATCCCCCTTTTTTCCACACCAGCTAAGGTTCTTCATATCCACATATATCCCCTATTGCACATGTCAGTATTGATTATCCATGTGTTCTTGTTACATCCTTACATTCGCTTATTAATTAAGTTTGTGTTTATATCATAAGACTATATACACCTCTCTCGTTATGAAACTTAACAAAAATATTTATTTTTTAAACAATTTTCCATCATAACAAGTTAAAATCCACATGACTTGACATTTGATGAAGTAAATGCCATGTAATATACCATCTCAGTATTAGATTTTTATTCTTTAATATTTATTTTTTCTTTTCCTTTTTCCTTTTCTTTTTCCTTTCTTGTTCTTCAATTTCTTCTTCTTTTTTCTTTTTTTTCTTTTTCTTTTCCCTTTTCTCTTTTTCTTTCTCACTCTACCTCTAAGGATGTTCAAGGTTTGTGTAAAAACAAACCCAAATTAAAAAAAAAAAATTGAATTAAGCTAATAAAACTAAATCTTATTTGATTTGATTTTACATATTTGAAAATCAATAATATTTGACTTGTTTTAATTTTGTCAAAAGAAATCAAAGAAATAACCGAACCGAACTCAAAAATTATATATATTTTTTTTATAATTATTTATATATCATAAATTGTTTATTAATAATAATTTTTAATATCTTATATATGTTTTCATCAAAATTTATTTAACTTAAATATGTTGTATTAGATATACGTCATGTTAATGATTTATATGGTAATCTTAGAATTTTTTCGTTCTTTTGAATGAATTGTTGTCTTTTTTTTTTCTTTTGAATGAATCATTTCTTTTATTTCGTATTTGGTTAATAATCAAACAATTGAATCAAAACGAACCTAAATCGATAACAATCAAATCAATAAATATATATTATATTTGGTATGATTTGGTTTTAATAATTTAAAACTTAGCATATTTATTTGGTTTTGATTTTGACCAATAATCAGCCTAAACCAACCCGTGAATACCCCTCTCTACTACCCCCACAGTCCCAACCCCACCTCAAAATTGTTGATGTAAGATCTCCCTTTTTTCCACCGGCTAGGGTTTCTTTATATTCACATATGTCCTTTATTTCACACTTCACTATTGATTATCCTTGTGTTCTTGCAAAAATACCTCTTACTTTCGTTTATTAATTAAGTTTGTCTCTAATTAGATAGGCTCAATATATTCAACTTAGTATGAAACTTTACAAAAATTACTGATTTATTAAACATTTTTTCACTATGACAATTTAAAATCCACATGACCTAACATTGAATGAGGCAAATGTCGCGTGGCATACCATCTCAGTAGTAGATTTTTATTCCTTAATATTCATTTTTCCTTTTTTCTTTTTTCTTTTTTCCTTTCCTTTTCCTTTTCTTCTATTTCTTTTTCTTTTTCCTTTTCCTTTTCCTTTTCTTTTATTTCTTTTTCTTTTTCCTTTTCCTTTTCTTCTTTTTCTTTTTCATTCCCCTTTTCCCTTTTTCTTTCTCACTCTACCCGACTACCATCACTCAATCTAAACGCCACTTCAAAATTATCGGTGTCAGATCTCTCTCTTTCCGACTAATTAGGGTTTATTAATATCCACGTATGTCCTAGATTTCACTCTCATTATTGATTATCTTTGTGTTCATACAAAATACCCTTCATTTCTTGTATTAATTAAGTTTGTTTTTTGTTATATTACAGGGTCAAATACATCTCTCTCATTATGAAACTTAATTAAAATATTCCTTTTCTAAATACTTTTTCATAATGACAATTTAAAATTCACATAGCCTGACATTTAGGTGAGGTATATGTCACGTGACATAATAATTGTTCTCTTTTTCTTTTCTTCTTTTTCTTTTTCCTTTTCCTTTTCCTTTTTTCCTTTTTTTCTTTTTCTTTTTCTTTTCCCTTGTAGATAATGGAACTCCCCCCTCCCCCCTCATTCCTCAATGTGTAGCTTTTGACGTGAATCCGGTATAGTTAAGCTTCCATACGGATATCAAAGACTGGATAAAACTAAAATGTATCATCAAATAGTTTGTGTTCAAGTCAGTGGTATGTGCTCGCCTTCGCTGGGAAGTACTTTATCTCTAATATAAAACTTTTTGACGCAAATTCAAAATAATCCAACCCAATATATGTACTGAATGCCGACAAGGTGAAAATAAAATTAAAAAAAATTATCAAAGGTCTTTGGTTTGAAGCCTCAGGTACGAAGTCACATTTGTTAGAAAACGCTTTATTTTTCAGTGTCAATGTGAGACTTCACAACATAAGTTCAAAATAATTAAACAATATGAGTATGGAACACCAAGTGATAAATGAAAAGAAGAAGAAAAAAAAAAGTACTCGGCTTGTTTTATAGATAGACTGGAATGAGAAGATATACGATAAGATAAACATAATTTGAAGCCCAATCAAAAAGACTAGCCCAGTAAAATTAGACTTTATTAATTAAAAATCCATTTACATTGCACTTAGTTAATTTAATCAAATGATATTGCAACAATATTTATTGGATTTGGACTAATACTCTTGACTTTAAGACAAAAACAAAATTTCTGATAGATTTAAAAATATTTTATCTAAATGCCTACAATATGTTAATCAGGGTTTAGACCACAATTATCAATACAGTTTGGACTTGACCTTTACAATCAAATAAAATAATCATTGATTGAATTTTTAATATAGTTTTATTAATTGATAAAGGGAAGAAGTTCTTTATGAAATTGCTAAATGGGGCTCATTCTTGATAAGTCTATTGGGCTAAATGCTAAAAAGTTACATGGGCCGAGATTTAAAATGAGGAAAAGCCCAAGTAACTCAATGCTAACCGTTTTTAATGTCGTTATTTAACTAATATTTATTTTTTTATTATTATTGTAAGTTTTTTTATTAAAAACAACCGACCATAGTCAAATCGTTGATTTTTATTTAATTTAATTTGGTTCATTGTAAAAATTTTAAAATTGATTAAAATAATTTGATTTTAGTTTTGATCAAAATTCGATATGGTCAAAATATCCTTCAGTTTCATTTATTAATTAAGTTTATCTTTAGTTATATTATAGGGTCAAATACACCTCTCTCATATTGAAATTTAGCAACAATACTTATTTTTAAATACTTTTTCAACACGATATTATAAAATCCATACAATATGATATTTGAGTAAGGTGAATGTCACATAATTATCACGTTAATGATAGATTTTTATTTCTTAATATTCTCTTTTCCTTTTTGTTTTTCTTCTTCTCTTTCCCCTTTCTCTTCTTTTTCTTTTTCCTTTTCTTTTTCTCACTCTACCACCCCACAATCCCAACCGTACCCCACCTCAAAATTATTAGTGTCAGATTTTCCTCTTCAACAACGATAAAGTTTCTTCATATTTGCATGTCCTCTGCATTATTGATTATTTTTATATTCTTGTAAAAATATTTCTCACTTTCATTTATTAATATCATATTGTCTCTAGCTATATTATATGGTAAAATACATCTCTCATTATGAAGCTTAACAGAATTATTTGTTTTAATACTTTTTTTCATCATAACACTTTAAAATAACATACCCTAATATTTGAGTGAGATGTATGCTGGATTTCTATTTCTTAATATTTCTTTTCTTCTTTTTCTTTTTCTTTTCCCTTTATTCCTTAGTGTTTTTATTATGGGGTAAAATACACGTCTCTTTTCTAAAGCTTAACAAAATTATTCGTTTTAAGTATTTTTTTCACCATGACAATTAAAATAACATAACCTGTTATTTGAGTGAGATGATCAGTACTGAATTTTTATTCCTCAGTATTTCTTTATCTTTTTCTTTTTCCTTTTGTTTTTCTTTCTCTCTTCCTCACTCTACCACCCCACAGCCCCGACCCCACCTCAAAATTATTAGTGTCAGTTCTCCCACTTCATCTACAGCTAGAGTTTCTTCGTATTCAAATGTCCTCGATTTCAAACTCTATTATTAATTATTTTATGTTCTTAAAAAAGTACTTTCCACTTCCGTTTATTAATATGACATTGTCTCTAGCTATATTATAGGATAAAACACGCCTCTCTCATTATGAAGCTTAACAAAAATATTTGTTTTTAATATTCTTTTCACCACAATAATTTGTAATAACATACCCTGACATTTGAGTAAGATGTATGCTGGATTTTTATTTCTTAATATTTCTTTTCTTCTTTTTCTTTTCCTTTTCTCTTTATTCCTTAGTATAGGGTAAAATAGACCCCTCTCATTCTGAAGCTTAGTAAAAATATTTATTTTTAATATTTTTTCACCATGATAATTTAAAATAACATAATCTGACATTTGAGTGAGATGAGTGTCAAATTTTTATTCTTTAGTATTCCTTTTTCTTTTTTCTTTATTCCTTAGTATTCCTATTACAGGATTAAATACATGTCCCTCGTTACAAAGCATAATAAAAATATTTATTTTTAATATTTTTTCAGCATGACAATTTAAAATAATATAATCTGACATTTGAATAAGATGAACGAATTTCTATTCTTTAATATTGCTTTTTCTTTTTGCTTTTCTTCTTTTTCTTTTCCCTTTATTCCTTATTATTCCTATTATAGGGTAAATTACACATCTCTCATTATAAAGATTAATTAAAATATTTATTATTAATACTTTTTTCATCATGATAATTTAAAATAACATGATCTGACATTTGAGTGAGATGAGTGTCGAATTTCTATTCTTTAGTATTTCTTTTTCTTTTACTTTTCTTCTTTTTCTTTTTCTTTTTCCTTTATTCCTATGATAGGGTAAAATACATGTCTCTCGTTATAAAGCTTAACAAAAATATTTATTTTTAATATTTTTTTACCATAACAATTTAAAATAACACTTGATGGAGCGCTCGAGCAAGCGCAGGGAAGTGAAGATTGTCTATCAAAGATCCTCTTTGATATCCAAACGCATTTTAAAAACGTAAATAATTTGCTCCGAGAGGCTAAAAATGGTGATCATTCGGATGCTGGTGAATCGAGCCGTAGGGGAATCCTATACTATCTCCTCAATGCTCTTGCAAAGTGGCAAATGTTACTGGAAAGGAAGCGCGGAGGGAATCCGATTCGCTTTTGCACTTAATAGCGAATTGAAAAAACATAAATCATCCCAAGTACTTCTTTTTGGTCCAATCAGAGGACTAATATTACTCATAAAGCACATAAGAACTGATTCTGATTGTAACGCTTGTGGGGAATCTCTCTCATCCACAAATGGGCGGGATGAACATTCACTTCTCCTTATGTATCCCCTTTTCCCTAAAAATCCAGATGATTTCTTGTTTGAGATATGCGAAGAGTAGGTACACCCCAAGCATTGGGTCTATCACTGTGACTACAACAACTATGAAGAGAAAATGCACTACCAACTTAAAAAATTTGACTAATTAAAATCGTATTTTTGACAAATACCGCATATTCAACACACGGAAGGCGCATGAATTTTATTTTTGTCTCCTTAACCAATAAAAATGTGACATGTGTCTACAACGAAATTAAATAATAAATCAACGGCTATTTCTCCTTCATTACCAAAATTAAACCCTATTCCTCCATGGAAGTAGCTTGATTCTACTCAAAATCAACGGCTATTTCTCCTTCTCTTTATTCTTCTTCAAAATTTGATTCGAAAACGAAAAAATGTGATTTAGGATCAACTTGAGTGCAAACGAACACTGTGAATCGACTACGATTTTGCCAAACTAATACTGATTTTGGTAAAATCTTTTGTATTGGGTAAGTGAAAAGTTCAGAGAGAAACTTTTCAATGGTAAACTGATTTGGGAAAGTGGTTTGATAAAGTGTATATAATTGGTAAAGTAATTTCGGAAAGTGAAGAGTCAACTTAGTCAAACGTGGAGCCCATCTGTGTAATAATACGCGTGCACACCACAGCCTTTCATTTGGATGAACAAATGTGTCTCGTAGACATTTAAGATTGTCCAAAATATGATTTTAATTAGTTCATGTAATAGGTTGTGCTTTAGGTTGAGGTGTATTTCAACAATTTCACTTATAGTTCAGGATGAAATAATATATTTTCTCAAATATAAACGCAATCACATATCTGAATTACATTAAAATATATATAAAAAAACATAATAATTGAATGCTCAAATTGAAAGGAAAATGAAATAAAAATTCAATAACAAAAAATAAACTATAGCTTTACTTGCTTTAACAATTTTCACCATAAATGATATATAAACTATTTGAACAAAAAATATTATTGTTCCACAGATTAATACTATTAACAACCTGACTATCTTCAAAACTAATCAATATGAACATATGAAATACACAATTTAACAAAGAAAGTAAAAAATTGTCTAAATTAAATACATACATCAAGAACAAAAAATAAAATACATCAAAATAAAATAATTTAACAATCGAGGAGAGAAAATTTACCATAACATTATCAAAGTCTATAATTTAATGTTTCAAACTTTCTATTATGGTTTATCCTCTCTAGAAGTGTGACACATAAAAGATCAGCCTTTTTCTATCTTTAATATCTGCTAATTACCTTTTTTAGTTCTTACCTTAGATATGTTAACTTTCCAAGCTTGTGTGTAACAAAATTAATGTAACCACGGATTATTATTTTCAGGGTAGAATAAATTGTTTGTTCTGTGAAGAATTCACGACCATGTATCTACTTTGGCATCAGACCGGGGAGATACAAAGTCTAATTGAATTTTTACATCTAAATTTCCATCCAAAGTGTAGTAGGACACTAAAAAGGAAAGAAATTTTGACACAAATTCTATAAGGAATCAAATATATATGAAAAACATATTATTATATTAATATGGAAGGAAAATTAAATCATATTGGCTTAATAAATTAAATAATAATTCAAAGAAAATAGCAAATTATACTTTTATCTATTGCGGGTCATTTTAATAAAGGACAAAAATCTCGATTTACTTTTCTAAGGTCTTCACACTTTTAATATATTATAGATATAAATATGATAAATAGATAGAAAATAAAATTGGAGTGCCTTATAAATACTGTTTTGAAATAAATATGTTTTAACATATTATTCTTCAAATAAATGGATAAAATATAGAAAGAAATGATTCAAGCCTTCAATGTTTCTCCATTTCCATTGAGAAGTAATAGACATCCTTTCCCTATTTGCGGGGTAGTGGTTTGTTTGTTACTATTATTTGGAGTCAAATAAGTTGTTTCCTAGTGTTTAGGCTATAGGATTAGTGGAATTAGTTTATATCAGAATAATTAGGAGCAACAGACATGTTTTATTATTATATCTATTTAAGGACTCTTATAATTGAGAAATGAAGAGCAGTTCCACTTGATGTCCTTTTATTGTTGTTGACAATTTTTATCAATGTCACCACAGGGGAAATGAAATTCTATCTACATAGATATGTTAGTGAGATCAATCTTTTCATCCTCATTGTGTATCGCGACTCTATGAGAATCGCAATATCAAGTTTGGTGGCACCATTAAGATCGCGGAGCACTAAACTTAAACTCGTTGTCATGATCATTATCCAGTTTGTATGCTGTTTCGTCGTTGTTAGATTGAATTATTTAGTTGTCGTTGTTACACCAGTGTCAACTTACTTCCTACCTGTAAATGCCTTCTCTAATTCGCTTTGTTAAGTTCATCAATACCTTAAAGGGCTCAACTATTGTAATTTATGTTACTCAACTTTCTAAAATATATATGTTGTTACACCAGTATCGAATCATTTAAAACATAAGCATTACTTGTGAAGGATCCAACATACAGCCATCGTGAAAGATTAGAAATGACAATATACACAAAGAATTAGAAATGACAATATACACCTTGTATAAATTTGCTTAAAAATAAAGTCACTTGCAAATCATGCAACTAAATATGACATGGGGTTTAATAATTTACAGTTGTTCAACCAATTATTTAAATCTTTTCGTTTGACAGTGATATTTTTCTCTGTTTCAATTTGTTGGTCTTACTTTCTTTTTTGTCCATTTCACAAAATATGCTTATTTTGTTTTAGCAATTTTTTCATTCTAAATTTTCACGTGACATGTTTGTGACCATGAGATTAAAGAGCATTTTGATATATTTTACGTATGATTAGTTTAGAATCACAAGATTTAAAAGTTTTTACTTTCTGAAACTTCATGTCAAGTCAAAATCAGACAAATAAATTAAAATGAAGGGAATATTTCTTTTAAGGTCTTGGTATTCCGTTTTAGATTTATTTTTTCACCAAGCACTTAAGCTTGTATAAGTGTTTTGGCAATTCTCAGTCTTTGGTCTTTATCTAAACTTTAATTATATTTCCTTTTACTAAAGTCTGTTAAAAGTGTTTTGGTCTTTATCTAAACTTTAATTATATTTCCTTTTACTAAAGTCTGTTAAAGTGTTTCTGAAATTTTTATAGCCCCTCTTTGCTTTGTCTAAGCTTTAATAATACTTGCTTTTACTAAAGTCTATCTCTATTAGGTAAGATTTGTAGATATTCTATCCTCCTCAGCCAGGGCGAAGCTAGCTTGAGTCAGGGGGTTTGAACCTGCATAATATGTATAAATTATACTATTTATACATATTGATTGAATTTTTTTTTTTAATATATAATAGACGTCGAACCTCTTTTTGACTAGTTCATATGTTCATTTCTTTATCTTTTGAACCCTTTTAATAAAAATAGTGGCTCCACCATTGCTGGACTTTTAACTATTCGAAACTGAACAAATATAACCTCCGATTTTGCAATCACCATGCGTGAGTTTCACTTGCGCCTACGTGGATATGAAATCCAAACATATGGTGTCACGTTATTAAAAGGGTTGACTGTGAGGACTTTTGATCTGAAACTTAAAACGATGTTGTTTTGTTTCTATAAGTTAAAACGACGTCGTTTTGCTTATTATTGTTATTGCTATTATAACTATTGTTACTAGTATTTTAATAAAATTTTCATCTTAATAACGTTTTATTAATAACGTTAATTTAAAATACTACTACTACTACCCTTAATAACATTAATTTTATAACGTTAATATAATAACGTTTTAATAATGTTAATTTAATTTACTACTACTACTTCCCTTAATAACCTTTTATTAATAACGTTAACTTAATAATATTTTAATAATATTAATTTAATAATTTTAATTTAATAACATTTTATTAAAACTATAATTTTTTTATTTATTATTAGTGCAGTTTCATCTTTGAGCTAGAAATAATGAAGAAAAAATAATAAAAAGTCATTTAAATATATAAAAAAGAATTAATAAGGGCATAATAGTCATTTTACCCTTTTTGTTACCGTTGGAACGCTCAAATTTTTAGCCCGATGCATTCAATTTTGTGTGTACAATACGCGTTTTGCCACATAGGATCGGAGGACATATTTGTGCACTATCCAAGTTTAAGGTCAAAGTTATAATTTGGTGTCAAGTTTAGGATCATATTTATGTATTATGCCTTTTCTTTTTAGTTCGTCTAAAAAAGAATATCTCTTTTCCTTTTTTTTTTTTTGTAACTCTTTAATTTCAACTTTCTATGTAACATTTTTAAGGCCACAAAATTAAAAACATTTTAATACACTACACGTATCTTTAGTTTAAGATCATTAGATTCAAAGTTGTTTTACTTTCTTAAAATTTTGCAGCAACTCAAAAAAACGGACTCATAAATTGAAACGAGAAGGAGTAGTAGACAATAAAAAGTACAAAACTCTGGAGATATTTGTAGGATCATCTTCTTAACTAGCATAAAGCTTGCAAGATGTCAAATCCATGTTCCCACATTCTCTTTTAATTATCGAGATACATCTATAGAGAGAGAGTCAAGAATATAAAGGAAGATCTAACTTTTAAAAAGGACATAAACATATTTTTTAACTTTGCTTCAACAGTTATTTATGCGCTTTAACTTTAGGTGTGCACGAGTACACACTTAAATTTGTATAAAGTTAAATTATTAGATACAAATTTTGGGCAGGTCGCATGCATCAAATTAACGTTATTAAAATGTTAGTATTAAATTAACATTATCAAAACGTTATTAAATTAACGCAGGGCGGACCTATGTGATTGTCATGGGGTTCACCCGAACCCCCTCGGTAAAAAGATTACTTTGTATATATAAGGTAGAAAATCTATATTTATTTATGTATATTAATGTTGAACCACATGAAACAAGACACTTAGATAACCTAGCGATGTTATTTGCTTTTTTTGGACACTTCCGTCAGCCTACTGCGCAGGTTCGATCCTTGTTAATGGCATTTTTTAATAAAAAAAAGCTAGGTGCTGCTATAGAAATAAATAAATAAATAAATAAATAATAAAAATAATAATAATAATAATAATAATAATAATAAATACCAACCCTTTTGTAAGTTATTACACTCTCTTCCACCTATTTAATTACGTTACTCTCTCTCTCCCTATTAATAGACTAGGGGTGTCAAACGGCTGGCCCAGCTCGACTAGCTAAACCAACCCGGTTTGACCCGGCCCGGTAAGCCCTAGGGCTTTAGGGTTCCGGGTTTCGGGTCCCGGGCCGGTTTTTTTGTTAAAATGGGCCCGGTTAACCCGGCTCGAAAAAAAAAAAGAAATTTTTGGTTTTTGGGCCAAACTAGCCATTGGCCCAACGGCTATATAGCCGTTTTTGGGTCCAAACGGCTAGTTTGGGCCCATTTAATTAAAAAAAAAAAACTTTAAAAAATATTTTTTAATCCCCAAAATAAATCTATAAATACCCTACAACTTCAAATCATTTTTCACACAATTTTTCACTCTCTCATATCTCATTCTCTCTCAAATCTCAATTCTCAATTCTCAAATATTCAATAAATTTAATTTTTTAAAGTGTTTACTTTAATTTTTTAATTTTTCGTTTACAAAGTACGAGCGGAAGATTCTAAAGTTGCAATCTTCGGATACTTCCAAAATTTGGTATTGTCGTTCCATCTCTTACGTTTAATTTTTATTTATTGTATTGATTGTTTAATATTTAATTTTATTATATTTGTGTATTTTGAATATTTTTAGTTTAATTTAATTTATATTATGGATAAATTAAAAAACCTTGCTGCTAAAGGTGTTAAAATTTTTTGTCCCGGAAGCGGTAGTGGTAGTAAAAAGTGAATTACTAGCGGTAGAGGTAGTTCAAGTAATAGATATACCCGTGTGACTTCGCCTCCGGTACCGCTTGGTACACCTTTTGAGGAAGAAATAGGTGTAGGTGCTCACGATATGGATTATGTAGAAGCTTAGGAAAATTACGGTATAGAAGAAGAAAATGAAGTAGATGCAGTTAATTTAGACGAAGATGATGAAAATATTGCTGAAACAACCGCAGTAGGAGATGCTAACGTTAGATCTGAATCAGTTAATCTCCATTTCCGTCCTCCCAGTGCCCCAAAACCTCGTAAAAGAACTAGTATTGCATGGCAATTTTTTGAACGTATATCAGATATTGAGGTGCAGTGCAATATTTGTCAACAAATATATAAGCATAGAAGTGGAGGTAAGCAAGGGGGTACGGGTACGTTAATGAGACATATAGCTGAAGATCACAAAAGAGAGTTAAATATTGCAAAAGGTGGTGGGGATGTTGGTGGGTCAACGCAAACTAGAATGGACCCAACAACCGGTCAAGTAGCGAAAAAGTATAATAAATTGAGGTACAAGGAAGAAATAACTAAAATGGTAGCTGTGGGTTGTTTGCCTTTTAGTTTTCCTTCTTCTGATGCTTTTATTCGTTATATACAAGCAATTTATAATCCTATGTTTAATGGTATTCCTAGAACTACTTGTCGGTCTGATATTTTTAGACTCCATTCACAATATTGTTTTTATTTATCAACATTGTTAAAAAAATATTCAATGTAGATTGTCCCTAACTTCTGATCTTGGTCGTGCTGTAAATAAAAATGATTATTTAACTGTTACTTGTCATTGGATGGATAGTAATTTCGTGATGCAAAAACGTATTCTTGCTTTTTTATATGATGAAGATCGTAAACATACTGGACAATTTATTGTTGATTCTATTGTTAAAATTGCCAGATATTATGGTATAGAAAATAAAATTTTATGTATTGCTTTTGATAATGCTTCTAACAACAAGACTGATATAACAAAAATAAAATCTACGCTATCTACGTCTTTCCCTGAAATTTTTCATATTAAGTGTGCATGTCATATATATAATTTAATTGTAAAAGATGGTCTTGACTTTTTTGAGCTTTATATTGAAAAAATTTGTCTTGCCGTTGGTTTTATTCAAGGAAATAATCGTAGATCGAAAATTAAAGAATTTAATGTTAAATGTCAAGAAAATGGACTTACACCGATTTTGATGCCTGAGGAAGTTGATACTACATGGAATTCTACGTATGAATTTTTAAAAACTTGTTATAAATATAGAATTCCTATTACACTAGCTTTTAACCAACATTGCGGTTCACTTGCTGATTTTGCTGATTGCATGCTACATAATTCTGATTGGGTTGTAATTAATGATCTTGTTAAGTTTTTAGAAAGATTTTATGTAGCTACAATTGAATTTTTCGGTGCTTACTATCCTACTGTTTGTAATATTTTGGCATATATAGCCGATATTTCTGGTTTGCTCCAACAATATAAAAATAAAGAAGGTTATAAAGAAGCTGTTGGCGCTATGTTTACGAAATTTAAAAAAAAAATTTTTCCGATTCCCCCTATTTACTTGGTTGGTGCTATGCTAAATCCTTGCATGAAATATAATCATATGTGTCACTTTAGTACTCTTATTTATACTAACTTAGAAATAAATACTAACCCTGATTCTGAACAAGTACAGCCTGATTTGTGGACGGCTACGGCTGATGCAAAGGATTATATAGAAAAATTATATAATCACTATGCTGATTTATTTGATTCAGCCGTACCTACAAATATCACTCCAACTGTCGGTCCTCATCCTCCCGATGAGCCATCATCTTCTAAGGCCGACACATAGTGGTTTTCCTGATCTGTTTTATGATTTAAATTGTTGAAACAGTGTTGATGAGAGAGCTTACACATCAACTTATCGGGAAGAGCTGAAATATTATCTTCGGACGGCACCAGAGGATCGCAGACGACGGATCAACACGCTGGATTGGTGGAGGAATAATGAATCACAATATCCTGTACTTTCAAGATTAGGTAGAGATATCTTGAATGTTCCAATGTCAACCGTTGCATCAGAGAGCGCCTTCAGTCAGGGACGACAGCAGCTTGGAGACAACCGACACTCATTGGGAAGCAACGCAATGAATGTTTTAGTTTGCCTCAGAGATTGGATTAGAGCGGAAAGAAGAAACCAAGGAATGGAACCGGAGCCGAGAGACGAGCTGAAACTTGAAGAAATTATGACTTCACGGGAGAACTCAGCAGAATCAAGTCCAATGCATGGTTTTGCCCCCGTTGACTTCGACTATTCTATGCAAGTTCCCATTAATTTTAACATGAATGAGTTGAAAAAAATGATGCATAATTTATAGATTTTTCATTCATGTAAATTATAAATTTTGGATCATTTTGAAATCAATAAAATTCCCCAAATTCATTCACTCCTTAGTCGTTGTTTTTTATTTTTTTTATTTAACGATTTAAAATTTTAAATTGAATTTCTAGTTTTCTACTTTAAATTAAAAACTTACTTCTAATATATTATTAATTTACTACCAAATATTATTAATTTATTATATTAAGTAGCATATGTTTTTTTATATTTGTGCATATATCTTCTATAGAAGTGTATATTTAACGTATACATGTGTATATGTTTTATAAATTAGTATATAAGTATAACTATACATATTGTAATGTATATATAATGTTGTATATTTTATAAGTAGTAGTATATATACATTGAATGGTGCGTATACATGTGTATATATCTTCTATAGAAGTGTATATTTAATATATACATGTGTATATGTTTTATAAATTAGTATATAACTATACAAATATATATTGTAATGTATATACATTATAGTATATTTCATTTAAAGTATTACATATACATAGAATATAGTGTATATATGTGAATGGATCTTCTATAGACGTGTATGTTTAACGTATACATGTATATATATTTTATTTAAAGTAGTACATATATATTGAATGGTGCATATATATGTGTATATATCTTCTAAAGTAGTATATATTTAACGTATACATGTGCATATGTTTTATAAATTAGTGTATATATATATTGTAGTGTATATATATATATATATATATATATATATATATTATACTATTATAGCATATGTTTTATTTAAAGTAGTACGTATAGTCATATATAATTATATATTGAATGATACGTATATATGTGTAATTGTTTATATTTTATATATTTTTAAAAAAATATATATTGTATATTGGAGTGTATATAGTGTATATTGGATTATTTATTTATTTTTTAAACGGGTTTGATCTGTTTTTAACCGGTTTTGACCGGATTTTGGTGGGTTTGACCGGATTGGGTTAATTGGGCCGGTTTCAGGTGAGTTTTAATTTTTTTTACTGTTCGGCCCGGCCCGGTTAACGCCAAACCCGGCTCGTAACCGGCCCGGAACCCGGGTAAAATGGGAGGGCCGGTTCTGGGTTGGCCCGGCCCGGCCCGTTAGACACCTTTATAATAGACATAACATAGCCGACATATACATAGCATTTTGTGTATATGTTGGGATTTTTATAATATATTTAGGGAGTTGAAATTTTTTGTAATATTAGAAACATAAATTGTGCATTTGTGTAATTTTTAGTAATAATAATAGTAATAATAATAAAAATGACATGTTTTAACATAAAAAGCAAAACTTTGATAGTGCACAAATATAATCTTTAACTATTCAAAACTGTACAAATATGACCTTTAACTATTCAAAATTATACAAATATGACCTCCCACCAAATCAGCCCTTTTAATGACATGGCGTCGTGTGATTGGATGAGTTTTCTACATAGGCGCGAGTGAGACTCACGCATGGGGGTTGCAAAATTAGAGATCATATTTGTTTAGGTTTTGAATAGTTAAAGGTCCTATTTGTGCACTATCAAAATTTAAAATTAAAATTATAATTTGATATCAAGTTTAGGATCATTATATCTTTAACTTTCTTAAAATTTCGTTGCAAATAAAAAAAGAGACTCATAAATTGAAACGAGAGGGAGTAGTAGACAATAAATAAAGTACAAAACTCAGGAGATATTTGTAGGTTCATTTTCTTAACTAGCATAAAGCTTGCAAGATGTCAAATCCATGTTCCCACATCCTCTTTTAATTATTGAGATGTATATGGAGAGAGAGAGTAAGAATATAACAGAAGATCTAACTTTTAAAAAGGCCTAATACATAAACACGGTTTGACCGGATTTTTGGTGGGTTTGATCGGATTGGGTTAAGTGGGCCGGTTTCAGGTGAGTTTTAATTTTTTACTGTTTGGCTCAGCCCGACCCGGCTCGGTTAACGCCAAACCCGGCTCGTAACCGGCCCGGAACCCGGATAAAATGGGAGGGCCGGTTCTGGGTTGGCCCGGCTCGGCCCGTTAGACACCTTTATAATAGACATAACATAGCTGACATATACATAGCATTTTGTGTATATGTTGGATTTTTGTAATATGTTTAGGGAGTTGAAATTTTTTGTAATATTAGAAACATAAGTTGTGTATTTGTGTAATTTTTAGTAATAATAATAGTAATAATAATAAAAATGACATGTTTTAACATAAAAAGCAAAACTTTGATAGTGCACAAATATGATCTTTAACTATTCAAAACTGTACAAATATGACCTTTAACTATTTAAAATTATACAAATATGACCTCCCACCAAATCAGCCTTTTAATAACATGGCGTCGTGTGATTGGATGAGTTTTCTACATAGGCGCGAGTGAGAATGGGGAGGAAATTTGTTTCGGAATCCAGACAAAGGTAATGTGTCCACAAGAACAATGACTCGTACTTTTACCCGGAGAAAGGTGGATGAGGATGTCTCACCGCCAAGTGGTATTCCGTTAAAATTGGAGAAGTTGGACCTTAAATGTTATCCTAAGCGAAGTGCTTCGACTTGGCTAAAACCTGAGAATTTGAAGGAGCTCGATAGACTGTACATCAGACGAGGGGAACTTCGCGATTTGGGTCAATTCAGAGTTTGAAAAGGTTCCAACACCTTGGAATAACGTGAAAACACTGCGTCTGAAGTACTTGACAGAAATGGAGATGGACTGGACGGAATTTCGAGAATTGTTCCCTGAGGTAGAATATCTGGAGAACGTGAAATGCCCAAAGCTCACTATGTTCCCATGCAATGCCCATGGAGTTTGGAAGGACAAGAAGATTACATTTTAATGTTGTAATAACACCTGATTATTTCGAGCCCAACGTATACACTTGTCCAGAAAAGGATAAAATAACAGACAATAGAACCATAAAAGTTAGGATCATCTTTTGTTTATTCAGTATTTATATTAGGGCCGACTAATTTTGATTCGCACCAGATAACGCCTACTAAAAAGAAAAGAATTTTTGCGTTTTGCCTTCTTTTAGAAAATGTATTATCAGATATAAAACAAGTAGAGGAATGGGAAAAATAAATAAATAAATAAATAAATAACAATTAATTGTCCATTAATAGATGCCCTTTAAAGTAAACCAAAAAAAAAAAAAAAAAAAAAAAACTCTATAGAATTTGTTTGGTTCCTCTCAATTGAAGACTGAAGTCACTGGCTATTTCCTAGATTTAGATGTGATAACAGGGAAAACATAAAAAGAAAAATTATACAAGGCAAAAGGCTCAAATGCGCGATTGAACAATTAGAAATGGCTCATATATGTCATCTGTTAATAAATGTTTGACAAGTTTATGCCATTGTCGTTACAAAAAGGGATGATCGATGAGAGGGTCTATTGATTTTTGTAATGACGATCTCATAGATGAGCCAATTTTAGATAACATAAATGAGTCATTTCTAATATAGTTCGACAACATATTTGAGTCTTTATACATCCATTGCCAACTACCACATAAAGATAATAATGTGTTCGTCCTTAATCAGAGGTCTCATTTTCGAGTCTGACACATTTGACATGGAATCTCCTTTAATAAAAAGTGTTTTTATTTTCGTACCACAAACTTGAATTAATAGCATCTTTGGAGCAAGTAAAGGTGAAGCCGTGCATTTTCTACCAAGCAACTTGTTATTTTGTTCTTAAACCACTCAAAGATCATTTGTAAAAAAGTAAAGAGAGAGTGAATTATGGTCAATTGGAAGAAGATATGGGATGCATGGGACATTCGTGTTGTGATTCTCTTCAGCCTTACTCTCCAAATAATCCTCATCTTTTTCGCGCCCCTCAGAAAGCGTGTTTCAACTTACTACCTGACACTGCCCCTCTGGTGCAGCTACTTGCTCGTAGAATGGGCCGCTAATTTTGCAGTCGGACACATCTCCGATAGCAACAAAGGGAATGGCAATAAGTCTGCTGGCGAGAACAAAGTTGAAGATGTTCTTGTATTTTGGGCAGCTTTTCTGTTAGTACATCTCGGGGGCCCTGACACGATTAGTGCCTTTGCCCTTGAGGATAATGCGCTGTGGCACAGGCATTTCCTGGGTCTCATGACCCAGGGTGGAGTTGTGGCCTATGTTTTTTTCCCAACAGTTTCCAGAAACAAGCTGTGGATCCCAGCAGTGCTGATATATGTGTCCGGAGTGATCAAGTATGGTGAGCGTATTTGGGCTCTGTATCTTGCGAGTTTAGATCGGTTTCGCGAGTCCATTATGAAAGATCCTGATCCCGGCCCAAACTATGCAAAGCTGATGGATGAATACTCTTCGAAGATAGCAGCCAACCTACCGACAAACATAGAGATGATCCACGAGTACCATGGCGATTTGGAGGCGGAAAAGTCCGTTAAAAGTAAAACGCTATCTGATGTTGAGATAGTGGAAGAAGCTCACTACTTCTTTGAGAAATTCAAAGGACTAATTGTTGATCTGATATTTGACTTCCGCCAACGGAATGAAAGCCGAAATTTCTTCCTCAGCTTAGAAGCTATTGATGCTTTTCGAGTTATTGAGGTTGAACTCAATTTCATTTATGATGTTCTTTTTACCAAAATGATTGTGGCGAACTCTTATTGGGGTTATGTATTTCGATTGATCTGTTTTCTTCTCGAAGTTGCTGCCGCAATCCTCTTCTACCGTTGGGATAAAAGGGGACTTCCAAGGTGGGAGATCGGAGTCAGTTACATCCTTCTCCTTGGTGCTCTTATCTTGGATTTCAGTTCCTTTTTGATGCTCCTTTTCTCTGACTGGACGGCAGTTGTACTGAAGAAGAAGGGGTATGTGTTACCGCGTTTGCCTATGCCTTTTAGATGGTTGAGCCGTAGGTGGGCTGAATCCGTTTCACAATTCAACTTGATTAACTATTGTGTGCATGGGCGCTCCAAGTTTATGGAATTCATATATCGATGGCCTGGTTTTAGTGATGTGCTGAATAGGATCGTGTACGTGAAATCCCAGAAATTCACTGCTGAATTGAGGAAATTCATCTATGAAGAAATAAAGAATAAATCTTTACTCGCAGAGGATTTAGATACAGCAAAGGAAATATGGTTAGCGAAAGGAGATTGGACTCTTCGTGCCAATAGCTCTAGTCATCTGCTGTGTTATATTACTGAGTCTAATTTCGATGAGATCCTTCTGGTATGGCACATTGCTACTGAACTCTGTTACAGTAATGACAGTATTGTTATAGATGGTGATAAAGCAAAGAGTTCCCCGGAAAAACCACCTGCCAATTACCGTAAGATGTCAAAGATTCTTTCAGATTACATGCTCTATCTCCTTGTGATGCAGCCTGCAATGATGTCGGCTGTGGCAGGAATCGGACAGATTAGGTACAGAGACACTTGTGCTGAAGCTGAAAAGTTCTTCCGCAGCAGAAACATAATCTCGAGTACTAATAAGGATCAAGGAGAGCAATGCTGCAATAATTTCTTTACTTGTAGCTGCCTAAAGGGAACAACAAATGAAGAGGATGGCCGAGTCCAAAACCGTAGAGAGAAGAAACATGAAAGAGCTTGTAAAGCGATCCTTGGAGTGAATGCGGCGGTCAAGCCAGTGCAAGTGAAGGGAGATAGAAGTAAATCGGCCTTGTTTGATGGATGTCGTCTGGCCAAAGAGCTGGACGAGCTGCTTGGTCATGGCATTGATAAATGGGAGCTAATAAGCAAAGTATGGGTTGAAATGCTGTCCCATGCTGCTATTAACTGCAAAGCCAATAACCATTGCAAACAGCTTAGCAAAGGAGGACAGCTTGTCACTCTTGTCTGGTTGTTGATGACTCATTTTGGTTTGGGGAACAATTTCCAAATTGGTGAAGGTCATGCTAGGGCAAAACTCATTGTGGGCAAGTAGATTTTTTTCTTTTTCCACCCTATATTATTGTATTTCATTATGAGGATTTCAATTAAACATCATGATGTTTATTGTGATACATATAGATCGTTCTTCATGATTTACATGTCTTTGTTTTTTCAATGTACTCCTATTACATGAACTCATTCTTAAGTTCTTGAAATAACTAGATACACTGAACTACTATTTCTGATATAGCATTGTCAAAACTTGAGCTACTGGAATTGTAGAAACTAAAAGAGATCCCCCTTATTTTAATTGAAATTCAATCATTAAAGGTGATTGTGGTGAAGTATTGCAGTTGATCTGTTGAAGATTCAGCTCGGGAATTTGAGGAAGAAAAATAAGAGTGTGAACATAAAGAGTTGAAGATCATCATTACCCATAAGATAGAAGACGGCACTGCAAAATTAAGAGAAAAATTTTCCAAGTTGATTTGTCGCCTACCAGGCTTTCTTTGCCTTTACCTCCATTGCAACGCAGTGATTACAGATGATAGATTAATAGGTTTATCAAGTTTTAGGAATAAGTTACTACTCTATTTGGTTAACTTAGAAATATCAGTGTAAATATTGACAGATGGTAATAGTTTGATCTAGTCCTATTCGGTGACAACGTTGGTCGATTTTCCCTTGTTTTAGTTGTGGTTCTTATCGGAGTTGGAGCAAGCATTGGTAAGAAGATTATTTTCAAACTGTCTGGTTAACGGAGAGGGCAAACTTTTGGACGAGACATGAATGAAATTGTCCCATTCTGAATAGTTCAGGGACAAATTGCCTCCATTATAAAGGAAAAAAATGGTGTTCAACATATTGGATCAAGACAGAATGAAACAACATAGATAATGAGGATTCACATAGCCAACTTCAACTTGCCTGGATTTGAGGCTTAGTTGTTATAACTGCAACAACCACTTTTGTGTAGATTATTATTATTGTGTAATATCGGATTCGATGTCTATAGCAATGATGTACAAAAAGAAATGTCAAAACTCATCTTAAGTTATCACATTATGAGGATTAGTGACTGGTTTTGGAAGGAAACAAAATCTTTTACAAGAAAAGATGTGCAAGAACATTAGAAAAGAAAACCTAACTGAAGTTAACACACTTGAAGTATCACTTTGTTAGAGTTCCATACCTAACATGCTGATAACCACGCAGGTTTGGCACGGATACTTGCTTTAAGACGTGATTTGTTTAAAGGAGTAGCCCATGAACCCCTAGTGGTTATCGGGCCAGAGCAGATTGGAGAGTTTCACAAGGAATATATAAATGTAGAAGATCTAGACATGCTGTTCCTCGACTGTAAGAGCACGATGGGGTCTAAGTGGGATGACATGGAGGCCGAAGACAGTTTTCTGCCGCACTGTTCGAAAAGAATGAAGCTAAGCACTCCAGTTGACATAACATTGCTAAAGTGGTTAAAGAAAGTTCTCAGTGAGGCTGGGCTAGTGAGACTCATCAGCTTCCCCGTTGTACACTGTCCTGAGGTGTTCGTTGTCATCTTGGAATCAGCAGAAAGATTGAATCGCGGGAAAGTAGTACCGGGATGGAAGGTTGTGTATTCTGGTGACACGAGGCCATGCTCACAAGTCATAGAAGCATCTCTTGGTGAAACGATACTTATACACGAGGTCAGTGCAACTCAACTTCCCCTTGTGTCAAAATGTAGCTGGCTATTCTAGTATGAGCATTTTGGTGCAGTATCTATACCTGTAACGTGTTGAACAAGGAAGTTTATTACGATTAACATGCTAGTACATTATCTGCAGGCGACGTTTGAGGATGGCCTGGTGGAGGTGGCTATAGCAAGAAATCACAGCACAATAAAGGAAGCTATAGAAGTGGGAGATTCTGCTGGTGCATACCGCGTAATATTAACGCACTTCAGCCAACGATATCCAAAAGTACCTGCACTTGATGAAGTGAGTATGCAAACAACTTGTATTGCTTTTGATCTAATGAGCGTAAACCTGGCAGATTTGCCATTGCTCCCTATGTTTCTTCCCTACCTCAAATTGCTTTTCAGAAACAGTAGCTAATTTAAATTTAAAGTTACTTATTTATGACAGCTTTTGAGTTATGGACATTTTTATTTCAATACCTCTCCCGATGATTTCTCCCGTTTGACCACCCGAATGTCTCCACGGACCCCGCTGGTCCACCCAGGGTCGCTCCACAGCCCGCCTGGGGGGCGCCGGTCGATTTTCGGTCCAAAATGCGCTCGGATCCCGAGCCCACCTCGAGAACCATGGGCTAACACCTATCGATTTGGCCCAAAAATATTTCGCTCGCGTCGTTTCGCCCGTTTGTTTTCCCAAATGTCCCCACCGACCCCGCTGGACCACCCAGGGTCGCTCCACAACCCGCCTGGGGCCGCTGGTCGATTTTCGGCCCAAAATGCGCCCAGACCCCGAGCCCACCTCGAGAATCATGGGCTAACACCCATCGATTTGGCCTGAAAACATTCCGTTCGCATCGTTTCGCCGGTTTGACCACCCAAATGGCCCCGCCGACCCTACCGGACCACCCAGGGCCGCTCCACAGCCTGCCTGGGGGCCGCCGGTTGATTTTCGGCCCAAAATGTGTCCGAGCCCACCCTGAGAACCGTCCACCCACCGATTTGGCTCGAAAATGGATCGTTCGTGCCGTTTCGCCCGTTTGACCACCCAAATGGCCCCGCCGACCCTGTCGAACGTCTAATGTAGTAGTGTTACAATCTGCATAAACACTACCCTCAAAGTATTTACTTGCAAAACGCCCTGAAACCCATGTCTAGGGCTTAGTTATGTCAATATCTTATTATTATGTATCTACACAGACTCAAAATCGAAAAATGTACCGGAAGCTAATTATTATCTTTACAAAGGAGAAAATGTATCTTCGTTGGAAGTATCAGAAACTAATTATACATTTTCATAGACCCAAAATTGAAATTTTTAATAATTATACAAAATGTTTGAGATTTTATGTAATTAAGCTCCACGTTGATGGGATTATATTGTTTGCCAGAAAAATAAAAAAACTATAGTAGATATGGATTTTAGGGTGTATAATTTGTTGTTCTTATCGTTCTTAAACAAGCTTGTTATTGTAAACCAAATTCAAGTTTGTTAACTTAAAACAAGTAGCCCAAAAACTATCTGAGTTAACAAGGGAAAAAAACCATAAATCCCGATAGTTTGGAGCAAAATTACAGAAAATTCAGATATTTTGTATAAGTATTGAAAAATTCGATTTGGTTTGTCGAGATAGATTATTAGCTTCCGATACATTCAACAAAGAAACATTTTTTCCTTTGTAAAGATACATCATTAACTCCCGATATATTTTTTTTTATTTTAGGTCTATCGAGATACATAATACATCCAACAAAGATACATTTTTTTCCTTTGTAAAGATACATAACTAGCTTCCGATACATTTTCAATTTTGGGTCTGTAGAGATACCTAACTAACTAGCTCCCCGATACATCCAACGAAGATACATAATTAGTTGAGATTTTTATAATTTCTTCGTAAGGATGGAGATTTGTGTAAATATGGTAAGTTAAGGTGTATGTTTATGTTATTTACAATTAGGTCCTAAAACTAGTCCTCCCCGTGTTTCATTTTATTTGACTTATTTTGACTTGACACGTACAGACTTAAAAAAATAGATCAAACAAATAAAAACGAAAATTAACAAAAGTATAGTTCATTGAGAAATGTCTGAAATGCAAGCACATCTTAATTATCTCTTTAGTCGTTTGTCATTAATCATAGTTGGACCAACTTAACTAGAAAAAAAAAAAGAATTCTTTAATTTAAACTATAGGTTATAAGATCTAACAAAGAATAATTAAAAAATGGAAAAGATTCCTAGCTGATGGAATCAAATTAATTATATGCAAGTAATTAAATATTAATTGTAATTTACCTATAGAATTTTTAAAATGAAAAAAAACTTAAGTGGTACGCACACACTTTGGCTCGAGCTTGTAATATGAGAGCTTGCGTTATCCATGCATGCACACACACTTTTTTGTTGATCTCCACAAGGTATATTCCTTTAGTTTCAATTTACGTAACGTTATTTAACTGATAGATTCAGATATCAGATAGAAGAGTTGAGTTGAATTTCAACCGGTCAAAATGGTTGAACTAATAAATATATGATCAGATTGTTAATCCGTTCATAGGCTATTTGGATTGAAATGGATTGGATCGAATTAGAATGAGCTGAGTTAATAAATGAGTTTATCGCATTTACGTGCTCAAAGGTTACTTGGACCTAATATACAAGTTAAAATAAGCTAAATAACAGGTCCCAGTCGTTCAACTTTTACTAAATTTTAATTAATAAATTTTCTTATAATTTATTAAGTACCTGATAATTTATTAAAACTAATTGTACTAGATTCTATTCACATATTATTTCAATTCATTTAATTTTCTAAGAAGTTCGTTTCTTTTTCTTCTTATTATTATTGTCATATATCTGAAAATATGATTTTTTTTTTTTCTTGCTTTTAGGTATCCGAAAATTTGTAAGTTTCGAGGAATCAAAATTATTTGTTTAAAATTTTAGTTTTGAAAGCTAGGTATTTATTCCAATTCTTATTTACTCCATAGTTGTTGGATAAATTCTAAAACAAGATCCACGTCATAGAAAGAATTCCTTTGTTTTAGTATTTTATTCAATTTATTTATTATGATTTGTTATTACTATTATTCTTTTATCTATTTATTTTAAGATATAACTTCTTCATTATTATATTTTATTTCATGTCTGATTTTGTGTGTTTTACTTGAGTCAAGGTTGTCTATCGGAAACGGACTTTCTATCTTCAGAAAATACGAATAAGATTATATACACACTACCTTCCTCACTTATCGAGTTATATTGGATGTTGTATTATACTCGTTATTCTCCTTTAACCTTACTTGTGAGATTACGTTTGTTATGTTATTATATAAGTAAAAATAAATTATATATGTATGTACATTACCCAAGTCTGAGCAAGATTCCATTTTTATTTATGTGCATCCAATATCAAATGTAATTAAGTAATTAATCTACATCAAACGCACCGAATTGCATCAAGCATTGTGTTTAATTTAACTAAAAAAAAAAAAAATCAACCATGATTAACTAGATAAATTGGCTGTTTTAGTCCCTCAAATATTGATAAATTATAATGTCGGTCCTTGTTATATTGTGTAAAGCATATTTAACTTTCAATTGTCTCTCTACTTTTATAAGTAGGGGTAAGGTTTACGTATACATCACCTTTTAGATCGCATGTCGTATTTGTGAAATTATACTGTGTATGGTGTTGTATGTTTAACCTTTAATTAATTAGTACGCGACTATATATAATGTCTCTGACTATAAATTATCCGTGTTAACCACTCAACTAACAATGTGTTAAATCGAGTTGAAACTCCAAATTTCATTGTAATATAGTTCTAAAAACTAGTCTACGTATCAAACATTCACTTTATATCGGGACCAAAAATACACATGTTACTTATCTGACGGTTAGATATACTTAACCAGATATTACAAGGACTAACATTCAAATTTACTAATAATCGAGGGATCAAAAGTGCAATTATTTCCACATTAAACTAATATAAATTCGTTTTTCAATTTAATAAATGTCAAACAATTTGTATAAATACTCAAAGATAGCCATCAATCTCCCAATTTCAATACCTAGGAAATCTACTAAAATCATTTCTCCTTAATCAAACCTTATATTAAAAATGATATCCTTTTCCCCTTCTAATATTTTTCCAACTATGAATACTCAATGGTCCTTTGAAGAACCACTTTACTATGATGATCTTCATACAATAATAACTACGCCTCAGTCTCAAACTTTATGTATTGATAATATTGTTGATCATTATTTTCCTTCATCTCATGATCAACAACAATGTTTGAAAGAAAATGAATTTGATGAGGTTGGGGTAGAAAGGTCATTAATGGAGAAGAAACTAAATCATAATGCAAGTGAACGTAATAGAAGAAAGAAAATGAACTTTCTTTATTCTACTCTTCGTTCTTTGCTTCCTCCTATTGCTAAGCATCATCAAAAGGTACAACTCTATAAGAACTTATTGTCATAAAATACAGAGTTTAATTTGTTGTTTTCAAATAGATCGATTTCGTATTATTTTGTGGTAGTCTTGTGTTTCTGTTACTACCTGTTGTTTAATTTCGCATTATCGGTATTACGTGTTATCTAGACTGTTTTTGTTTTATGCCGGGGTTCTATTGAAAACAACCTCTATCTTCACGAGGTAGTAGTAAGGTCTGTGTATAGTTTACCTTCTCCAAACCTTCCTAATGAATCTCACTGAATATGTTGTTGTTGTTGTTTACAACTATCTAATATATATGCAAGAATTACTAGCTTGAGTAATTATGATTCGTGTTGTATAAGGTTCATTTAACGAAAAAAACTTATCATTTGGTTGGAAAACAAGTTATTCCGAGATTAGTTATCCCAGACCTTCAAGAAGGGATTTGAAAAACACTAAAATTCCGAAATATCTAATCTCGAGATGAGTTATCCCATGCATTTTGTCTCAATCAAACATGAGATAAGCTCCTCTTCTAAACTAATCTCGAGATTATATATCTTTATCCCTCCAACCAAACGACCCCTTGTCAATACATGTCTTAGTTGCAAGGTCAGGTAAGGCCTAGGTACACTCTATCCTCTTTAGCTTCAATTTGTGAAATTACACCAAATATGTTATTGTTCTTGTTATTGTACATACCTTAGTTGCAAGGTCAAATAAGGTCTGAGTACACTCTATATGAGTTATCCCATGCATGTTGTCTCAATCAAACATAAGATAAAGCTCTTCTTCTAAATTAATCTCGAGATTATATATCTTTATCCCTCCTACCAAACGACCCCTTGTCAATACATGTCTTAGTTGCGAGGTCAGGTAAGGCCTAGGTACACTCTATCCTCTTTAGCTTTGATTTGTGAAATTACACCGAATATGTTATTATTATTGTTATTGTACATATCTTAATTGCAAGGTCAGATAAGGTCTGAGTACAATCTATCTTCTTCAGCCTCAATTGTGAAATTACACTGTTATTGTTATTGTTGTGATACATGCCTTAGTTGCAAGTTTAGATAAGGCCTAGGTACACCCTATCCTCTTCAGCCTCGATTTATGAAATTACACTGAATATATTATTGTTATTGTACATATCTTAGTTGCAAGGTCAGATAAGGTCTGGGTACACTCTATCATCTTCCGCCTCAATTGTGAAATTACACTGAATATGTTATTGTTATTGTTCTGATACATGTCTTAGTTGCAAGGTTAGATAAGGTCGCCTCGGACTCGGTACACCTATCCTCTTTAGCCTCGATTGTAAAATTAAAAATCCTAGATCCGCCGCAGCTTATGCAAATCTTTCTTGTCCATATATAAGGTGTTTAACCTTTTTTTTTTTTTTTAATTACAGAAAAAGCTAAGCTTCCCAGCAACAGTATCATATGTTCAAGAATACATAGCAGAATTGAAGAAAGAAATCGAGAGGTTAAGCAAAACAAAGGATTTGCTTATATTAACCATATCAAAGAAATCAAATTCATTAGTCCAAATTAATCATAATTATGAGAAAAAATTAATTATGAATGGAAATTCAACTTCAACAACATCAATTTCAGCAAGTCTACTTTGTAATGGACAAATTTTGGTACAAATTTCAACAACTCAAGAAAATGATTTTCCAATTTCAAAAGTATTGGAAAGTTTAGAAGAAGATGGGCTAATTTTGCTAAATGCATCATCCTTTAAATCTTTTGGAGACAAGATTTTTCATACCTTGCATTTTCAGGTACTTATATATTACTATGTTGTATGGTTATAGCAATGTTGAATTATGTTTATTGTTCGGACTTATCAAAGATGCTGTCGGATTCTCAATAATTGTGCTAGTATTATTAGAGGATCTGATATGAGTATGATAATATTTTTAAAGATTTTGAGCAACTTAGGCTAAATTGACCATCTTTTTTTTTTTTTTAGTATTTTTAGTGAATAGCTTATAAACTTGGAAAATCGTAGTAGCTTAGTTTGTTGATTATCTAAACTTTCACCTTGTTTGTGGGGTTTCTACACCCCGTATTGTAACCCCTCCCTATTTCACCTTCCTCTACCCCTAATTTAAAAAAGAAAAAAAAAAATAAGCTTCATGCAAATTAAATATATTTTGAAATTTATAATAAGGTTGTGTTATTTCCACCAAATATTCGGGTATACAGAATCTATATAGCAGAACAACAACTTCAACTAGTTCAAGTTTATAAATAAGAACACAATGAAGTATATCAAATACCCTCAACACAAGATCAAAATGACCTTTCCAAGAGGTGTATTTTATTTTTCAGAAAAATACATGAAACAGAAATGAATAAGGCCAAATCGTCCGAATTCACGGAGTTTCCTTAAGGAAATAATTCCCCTCACTTTACCCGAGGTTGTGGAATTTTTCCTTCCAGGATAAAATGGCATTCAATTCGACAATAGTGGTACCTCAAATAGTCGGATTCTTTGAACGCACCCAACAGTTTGATTGATCACAAAGAGTATTTTGAAGACAAGAAGAGTTTTGTAATCTGAAAATTTCTATATCAAAACCTGTGGAAGAAATCAAGTTTATATAGGCACAAGATGCCTCTTCAGAAAGGTGGCATTGGTTCAATTTAAAGGTGTGTGACTTTTCTGAAAATGCATGTCTATTTACTTAAACCAGTGCATCAGTTTGCTGAAACAGTGCAACTGTTCACTGGAACGGTGCATCTGTTCACTGGAACAGTGCATCTATTCATCGAAACAGTGCATCTGTTTGCAGAAACAATGCATCAATTCAGTTTCAGCACTGCACTATTTCGAAAAACTGCATGTGTGTATAAATGGAGAATCAAAATACATTGTTGCGTTTTACTGTTTGGTAAATTCGGATCATCAAATAAAATTTATCCAAAAAGATAGATCTCATCGATCAATCATTTGCCAAATCCAAATCCGAAGCCGAGCCGAGCGAGCGACGACGACGACGGCGTGAGGCATCTCTATTTTCTTGCCTCACTTATCATGTGAAGTGTTCATTAATATAAACACTATAAAGTTTCCTTCTCCCACCAATGTGGGAGCATTTTGCTGAAACAGTACATACCAATTCGTGTGAAACATTGTATCATTTCATCGAAACATTGCATCAGTTTGCTGAAACAGTGCATCAATTCGCTGGAACGGTGCATCTATTTACTGTAACAGTGCATATGTTCACTGGAACAGTGCATCTGTTTATCGGAACAATGCATCTGTTTGCAGAAATAATGCATTAGTTCAGTTTCAGCACTGCACTGTTTGGAAAAACTGCATGCATGTATAAATGGAGAATCAAAACACATTGATGCGTTTTACTATTTGATAAATTCGGATCATCAAAATAAAAATCATTTGTCAAATCCGAAGTCAAGCGAGCAACGACGACGACGGCGCGGGGCATCTCTATTTTCTTGCCTCATTTATCATGTGGAGTAAGTGTTCATTAATATAAACACTACAAAGTTCCCTTCTCCGTGGGAGAATTAGTGGACTTTCCGATTTGGGAGTATACCTTCTAAATTGATATCTCCTTTCTTCCACCATTTTTCTCTCCATTTTTTTCATTCACACTTCATTCATATATTATGAACCCAACAGGTTGTGACTTTTTTCGTTTTTAAAAATAATAAAGTGATTTTAGTGCAATAAAATAAAAATTGACTGATTCCAATTTAGCTTCGAAGGTTAATTTAGTAAACTCTCCGAGGGGGAAAAGCCACACTTATTTTGATAAGGGGAAAGTATAATTTTGTTGTATTAGTAGCTAATGTAATTTAAACATAGACAATGTGATTTCATTAAAGCTCATTTATGTCATTAAAGAAACTGTAATCACTATTCTAATTAATTTTTTTTTTTTTTTAAATTTCCAGATGCAAGGGCCACAAGAAATGGACATTCAGATTCTGAAGACAAAGCTTTTAGTAATGTATGAAAAAAGAAAATCAAAATTATATAATTTGGCTTAAATTTTCAGTTACTACTAAATAATTGTCAACAACTCGTTGATGAAAAATAAAAGTTGTGCGTAGTTTACCAATATGTAAATAATTCAGGAGTTACGGATCTCTTATACTATCATCTATCAACAGAATAAAATGATCAAAAAAAAAAAAAAGTTAAAGTTAAAAAGTCGCATGCAGCCACTTCTTGCAATACTAGTTTAAATTTATTAAAATATAATTCAATCACATTATTATAAAAATTAAATTTAATCACAAGCCAAAAGCTAATTAGTAGTTACCATTATTTCTACACCACAAGATCAATATTTCAAGGAGGGCAAATCGAATCATTTTCCATATGCTACTAAATAAAATTACCCCCAAGATATAATTAATCTATTTTGATCAATACGTCTGATTCAACTCTTTTAAATTTGGGTGGAAATTGACTCATAAGAGAAATTTTATATAAAATATCTTTTAAGAAAAAATATTTCATTTAATGTATTATATATATAGTCATAATAAACAAACAATATACTAAATTTGATTATTAAATAAATTATAAGAAACCAAATAAAGAAAGAAAAAAAATCCTTATACATAAAATAATTAAGACCCATAATTATCATACATAGCGATAGCGTGTGTTTTTTAATTAGAAAAAAATCATTAAAAAACAAACTTTTGTAAAATTTTGAACGTTCAGACGATGGATCGCGCTTCGTCTATCTTGATCCAACCCATCTCTGTCCAAATAATTTTAAACAAAATAATAATTTACTTATTGATTAACTCAATTTATTAAGATTGTTAGATTTATGTTCAATGATTCGAATGTCTAACATAATTTTTTTCTCAACTTTATAATTTTCCAAAGACATAATCATTTTTGCTTTGTAGTACCCAATTTCATAGTCAAATTTTAACATCAGCCAAACTAATAAGATCAACAAAAATCCCAAAAAAATGTAAAAAAGTTGACCTAGCTAGCTATATATAGATGATGATCAAAATCTACTTTAAGACATATCAAACATATAAAATATTGGGTTCATCTGAATTTAGAACTTTTATCTTGAAATATAATTTTATATGTAGCAATCGATTAAAGTTGCATTCCCTTTTATTTCAATTTGTATGATGCATGCCATTCACATTTCAAAAGTCAATTTTTTTAATTTTGACTGTAAATTCTGATGTAAAATATTAAGATCTTTCTAAAGTAAAATTTAGTACCAATTTGAAAACTATAACGAAGTACTATGAGTACGAATTATGGAGCAAAAAGGTCACTACTCTCTCCGTTTTGTGTTACTTGACTTTTATACTAAAAATAAATATTTTAATTTACTTGTTCATTTACACAAATCAGGAGAGTTTTATTACTTCTTTCCGATTATATCATATATTAGTAATAGACAAATTCAGTATTCCAAAGCCTTATTAATAAATTTAGTTTAATAAAATACATCTTCAATTAATACTCCCAATGAAAAAAAATATTTTCTTAAGAAACGTGTTAAGTCAGCAAGGTCAGAGTAAAATGAAACGGTGGAAATAATGCTTACTCATTTCTAAGTCTAAATTATTGTCCTATATATTAACATACATACATGATTTTGGGTCATTGTAACAATTGATAGTATTAGGCAAGTTTGAAAATATGTCTCATTTCAATGAATCAAATGTCTGGTCTCAAATATTGTGAGGGGAAAAAAGTACATTCTCAATTGAGGATACCAAAGGTCCCCATTTTTGTCATGGAGTTTGACTATAGCTTGTAGGGCCGTGGCGGAGTAAAATTTTTAATAAGAACGTTCAAATATCAATAAGTAAACAGTTAAATTAGTCGAAAGAAGTTCAATGTCTATAATTATATTATACAAAAATAGTGTAATTTTTTGTCAAATAGGGTTTGAATGAATCTCCCAGCCCTAAGCTGATGGTTCCGTCCCTTGTAGGCCTAAGCCATCGGTTTAGTTACGAGTTCAACATATAATTCCGTAGCTTTGATTCAAATTTTTGTGTTTGTGTTAAAAGTTAAAACATTCATTGATATGTATAAATAATCTTTTCAGAATCAACAAGCAAAAAGAAAATTAAAGGACAGTCCGCTGCACTAAAGCTCCCGCTATATGCAGGGTTCAAAGAAGACTCCTCATAAGAGTGTATTATATATCGTCTTACATCGACTCGGCCCTACTAGCTTATGATGTGTTTTATACCAAATGTTTGTGATATTCTTTGTCATTTCTAGCTAGGCATTTCTCACATTAAGAACAAAATCATTATAGGCAAATTAAAGCTAGCTCGTAGGCCAAATCTTGAATATTATGTGTCATATTGGTGTGGGACTGTCTAAATTTATTTGTGCAATAATTTCAATTGCACGTGCAATAATGGCTAAATTTATGCATGATGACTTTCTTATATGATATTTCTCATTTTTTAAAGGTGTGTATTGTCGAGATCATATAAGGAGATCATTCATTTATTTATAACTGACGTATAACTGCAATCTAACACACTTACGACTAGGCATATATATATGGAGCATGAACAATATAACATGGAGTTCAATATCGGTAAATCAAAAAATAGATGAATCTGACTCTAATACCATAGTAATTAAAATACATCAAGATTTGACCTTTTGGTTACGGCATTGTCAAGCGCAGAAGCTCACGTACTACACGTGAAGTGTTTCCTCCCAAATCATTTTTCATCAAATCAGTTGATCGCTGAAAAAAATTATGGTAGAAAATATATTTTCACTGAAATACTGAGAAATTTTCTAATTTTTGTATAACTATATTTTCTTGTGTACTGATTCAATCAACATATCTGTAGGAATAATCACCGAATAATTTTCAATGGTAAATATTAATCCCTCTCAAACTCTTAGATTAGTTACTTGGAAAAGTAAGTTTTTTTTTTTTTTTTTCCTTTCAACATATTAATATTGTCAGTATTTTCATAATGCTTATTCATAACGTTATTCAGACAGAAATTGTCTAAATTCATATGTATTAATACAAAGAATCTGTCATCGTTTATAATGTTCTAATTATGTTTGTTCATTTAACTTTATTGCTTGTAATTTATAAAGTGTTCCATATAATTAGTCTTTCCAAAGAATAACGTAACAACTTTTTTTTTCTTTTTTGCTTTTCATCAATTTGTGTACGTAAATGCAACATAAAACATATTCAATTAATCTACTAATGCTAGATATTTCAAAATAGAAATTCAATAATGTAGAAACATTATCTTCAAAACAAGAACAATGAATGGTACAATTTTGTTAACGTAGCGAAAATCATTGAACTCACCACTCAATTTATCGTCTCTCTAGAAAACAGAGTTCTGGTCATAAACGAAATGCTTTTTCTCGGATGAGAAGTAGCGGTTTCACGGAAGAAATTAACTCTCCAATATTTTTCCTTTGATTTTTCTTTCGTCTTTTCATGGTATCAGAATTAAAAAAAAATCTTGAATTTTGAATTTTTCGCTAACATGAGTGGAAAAAGTGATACACAAGAAAAACATATTGTTTGTTGCAATTATAAACACATGTGGTAAGGCTTTAAATATTTTTACATTTGTTTCTAATATAGTATACATGAATAATCGAACACAGCGTTTGTTGCAACTACAAACACTCTTGGTAAGGCATTAAATATTTTTACGTTTGACTCTGATATAATATACATGAATAGTTAATTCTGAATTTCTGATGCTACAAACATAGCGTTTGTTGCAACTATAAACACTCTTGGTAAGGCTTTAACTATTTTCACATTTGTTTCTGATAATATACATGAATAATTGATTTTGATGTTACAAACATAATGTTTGTTGCAACTACAAACACTCTTGGTAAGGCTTTAAATATTTTCACGTTTGTGTTATTTCCACAATATATTCGGGTATGCAGAATTTGTATAGCAGAACAACAACTTCAACAAGTTCAAGTTTATAAACAAGAACACAATGAAGTATATCAAATACTCTCAACACAAGATCAAAATGACCTTTCCAAGAGGTGTATTTTATTTTTTAGACAAAATAGATGAAACAAAAATGAATAAGGCCAAGTCGTCCGAATTCACGGAGTTTTCTTAAGAAATAATTCCCTTCACTGTACCCGAGGTTGTGAAATTTTTCTCCCAGGATAAAATGACTTCAATTCGACTATAGCGGTACCTCAAATAGTATGATTCTTCGAACGCACTCAACAGTTTGATTGATCACAAAGAGTATTTTGAAGACAAGAAGAGTTTTGTAATCTGAAAATTTCTGTACTTTCTCTATCATAAACTTGTGGATGAAACCATGTTTAAATAGCCACAAGATGCCTCTTCAGAAAGGTGGCATAGGTTTAATTTAAAGGTGTGTGACTTTTCTGAAAATGCATGTCTGTTTACTAAAAATAGTGCATTATTTTGCTAAAACAGTACGTACCAGTTCGTGTGAAACATTGTGTCATTTCATCGAAATGTTGCATCAGTTTGCTAAAACAGTGCATCAGTTCACTGGAACGGTGCATCTGTTTACTGTAACAGTGCATCTGTTCACTGGACCAGTGCATCTGTTTACGGAAACAGTGCATCTATTCATCGAAACAATGCATCAGTTCAGTTTCAGCACTGAACTGTTTCAAAAAACTCCATACATGTATAAATGGAGAATCAAAACACATTGTTGTGTTTTACTGTTCGGTAGATTCGGATCATCAAATAAAATTTTGTCCAAAAAGATAGATCTCATCGATCGATCATTTGCCAAATCCAAATCCAAATCCAAATTCAAATCCGAAGTTGAAGCCAAAGCCGAGCGAGCGACGACGACGACGGCGCGAGGCATCTCTATTTTCTTGCCTCACTTATCATGCGGAGTAAGTGTTCATTAATATAAACACTACAAAGTTCCCTTCTCCCACCAATATAGAAGAATTAGTGGACTTTCTAATTTGGGAGTGTACCTTCTAAATTGGTATTTCCTTTCTTCCACCATTTTTCTCTCCATTTTTTCTATTCACACTTCATTCATATACTATGAACCCAACAATGCCCCACATGAATGGGGAATGACTATTTTTCGTAAAACTTTTACGGACAAGTATGTGATCATCAAGCAAAGACTGATTGCATCTGGATAAGTGGGTTTTCCTTTTAACCTTTCGTAGTGAACATGCATCGGATGCACTCGGTCAATCGGTAGATTTGATATCTTTAAACCGTCGAGCTTTAATGTACACCTAGACAACAAATGTTAGACAACCAGCCTTTTACCGTTTATGGTTCTTACGGTCTTGTTCTTTTCAGCCATGAACACGTCTCGATTTTCATGAGAGCTTAAAGAATAGGCCTTTACTAACATTCTCTTTTAAGCGGCTTCCACGTCGCCCTCGAATAGGTGATTTCTAAACGTTCAATCCTGTAGATTAAATTATTTGGTCAAATCTGTCAAATTTAGATAATCATTAAAAGACTTTTCACCTTAAGTCTTATCCTAGTTTACTATACATTGTCTACATCATGAGAATGGGTTGAGTAATTGACAATGTCGAACCTGTCAGACACAACTTTGTTTGATCTCCTTGAACCTAACTCTTGGGATCTCCAGTCTGTTAGGTAGAGTTACCGCCATGCTGACTTGTCCTAGGCCTTAAACTCATTCCCTTGAATGTCATTTCTACTCCTTCTCTAGATAGGCCTTTTGTAAGTTGATCCGACACATTATCCTTTGACTTTATATAGTCGACAGTGATAATTCCACTAGAGAGAAGTTCTCTAATGGTATTATGTCTTCGTCTTATATGACGAGATTTACCATTATACATCATGCTTCCTGCCCTACCTATTGCCACTTGGCTATCACAGTGTATACATACTGGTGCCACTGGCTTTGGCCAATACGAAATATCTTCCAAGAAATTTCGGAGTCATTCTGCTTCTTCACCGGCTTTATCTAATGCGATAAATTCAGATTCTATTGTAGAGCGAGCGATACAAGTCTGTTTGGATGATTTCCAAGAAACTGCTCCTCCACCGATAGTAAATACTTATCCACTTGTGGATTTTACTTCGCTCGATCCGGTGATTCAATTGCATCACTATATCCTTCAAGTATCGTATGATATTTATTATAATGCAAAGCATAGTTTTGAGTGTATTTAAGATACCTCAAAATTCTTTTCATTGCCATCCAATGAGTTTTGTTGGGATTACTCGTGTATCGACTCAATTTACTGATAGCACATGCTATATCTGGTCGTGTACAGTTCATTGCTACTATATAAATGGAGAGTCAAAACACATTGTTGCGTTTTACTGTTTGGTAAATTCGGATCATCAAATAAAATTTTGTCCAAAAAGATAGATCTCATTTGCCGAAGCCAAAGCCGAGCGAGCGACGATGACGGTACGAGGCATCTCTATTTTCTTGCCTCACTTATCATGTGGAGTTAGTGTTTATTAATATAAACGCTACAAAGTTCACTTCTCCCTCCAATGTGAGAGAATTAGTGAACTTTCTAATTTGGGAGTATACCTTCTAAATTGGTATCTCCTTTCTTCCACCATTTTTCTCTCCATTTTTTCCATTCACACTTCATTCATATACTATGAACCAACAGTTTGTTTCTAATATAGTATATATACATGAATAATCGATTCTGACACTACAAATCATATGCAATTCTAAACACAATACACCTCAATACACATTTATACTTCAATTTTTCTCTGATGTATTCAAACTAAACAAGTAGAGAAGTACTTAAATACAAGTATGATTATCATATCAACCTAAACGAGTGGAAATTATTATTTTGACATTAATTTTATTGGTTTATCATTGCACTATGTCCTTTACTAGTAAGAGGGTAATTATTTTTCAACAAAATAAATATAATTAATTAAAAGGCCGTAGTACGTACCACCAATAAAGGTCCAATAATGGTAAATTAATTAGCTTTTAATTTTGAGGGTACTAATAGGAATTAGATGACCAGATACAGAGATTCTAGGTTTTAGTCATCAATCATTATCAAGCTTAATTGTCTTTGTTTTGAAACTATCAATTGTTACCATCAACATTTTAAATTATATTTGTTCAATATAGTAAAAATAATTGTCTAATTTGAAAAATAAGAGATACTTTATCATTCTGTGTCTATTTTTTCTTATTATTAACTGTATAGTTATTGCCAAATGAATTTTCTAAAGTATTGAATTTATTATGTTCAGTTCAAAGGGTGCTATAGTAAAATTATTTTTTTATTCATAATTCTTTCTTAAGATATGTATCAAGTCAAACATGAATAAGTAAAGATGGACGGACGGATGGTGTATTAATTGTTGGCTAATTAATGGATTAAGGAAATGTGCCTACTTAAGTGAAGTGACGAGTTGATTTCTCGTATGGTCACTCAACTAATAATGAAAGGTAATTTTTTTTGAGATAATAAGTACTGTATTAGTTAAGTGATCATATGAAAAATCAACCCGATTTACGATAGAGGGCAAATATATGCCCCGGTTTCATAATGGAGCTAACTAGGGTAGACCTCTTTTGGGGTTAGCACACGACACTCTGTTTCACTCCTTTCATTTATACTTTATGCGTGATTGCTATAATATATACTTCCTTGACTATTTTAAGGCAGATTGATCTTAGGAAGTAGTAAGTTCGAAAAAATGACATATCGAGAAAGATGAATTATCATGTAGAACGATCATTAACACATGTCTGATAATCAAACATGTTGGCAAGGACTTTTGGAGTAAATTAGCATATCTGACGTATTTTTAATTTAAAATTATATAAAAAATCTTTTTTATTATTTAAACTCTGTATCAAATTAAAATAAATCAACTAATTTTTTAAAGTGGAGGTAATAATGTCCTTTTGTGCTCCAAACGGAACTGAATTTAAATGCATGAATGTATCACGTAATTAATTAGCAATGACTTTTTAACTACAATGTATTGTGAAACTTAAAATTTAAACATAATGAAAAAGATAAAATTGACTTTTTATTCATTGTTAAGTATCATTTTCAACCATTTTTCCATGCACTTAATTTCACACCATCAATATAGTAATAACGTCTCAAATAATTTTTTTTCTACTTATAGAAAAGATTATCTACCATTAATTCAAGAATACCTATGATACAAATAATCTTTCCATTTTATATCAATTCAAAAGATAATATCTTCTCTAGAAGTATCCAAACCACATTCTCGAAAGTTCTAATTACAATTTAGTAATATAATGTTTTGACTTTTGAAAGAAACTTTAATTAATTAAACTGTTTTTCTCATTTTTTGTTTGTTGAGTAAGAGAAAGATAATTACAATATTGAATAAAGTATTTTTTAAATAACTTTTAATTTTGTTCTTTTAAATCTTCTATCTAATGTCTGATATCCACATTAAATCCCGAATCAATTAGAATTCATATCAAAAAATCTTGTATTAAAGAGTAAAAAACTCCCTAACAAGCGTGACTCCCTACCCAAAGAGACTCGAATAACCTTATATTATGGTTTTGACACTGTTACACCCCTTTTTCGCTCGAGACTTCGAGTCAAATGATTTTTCCAATTAAAGTGACGGTTTTGAATAGGGATTAATTAAATTACAGAGTCACTACTTGAAATCGAGTTATGGTGTTCCAAATCACCTTTTTGAATCTCTAATCAAAAGGAAATGACTCTTTATTGGTCTGCAAAAATAGAAGATTGGGTAAGAAATTCTGTTGACCGAGAGGAAGGTGTGAGGCACCCCTCGAGTCCCGTAATTCTAACACGGTCGCTTTCATTGACTTATCTTGACTTGAACTATTTTGATAATTATGTTTGTAGGCCTAGATTCATTCATTTTTATTGTAGCAAAACTATCTATATATTTATATTAAATCGATGAAATTTAATTTAGAAAAATATTTGTCAAGGTGCATTATTGCATCCTTGAAATTTTAAATGTCTCGAAAAGATGCGTACGCCGCATTCTTAATTGAGACGAATATATTTAAACGTGCCTAAAACTTTCTTAGCGTTAAAAGGCATTCGTTCGTCTCTTATAAACTCAAGATAATTTTGTCTCACATCTTCTCTATTTTAGTTAATCACAAAATAATAGTATTTTTCATAACGAAATAAATAAATAAATAAATAAATAAATTTAAAAAAATGTTATTTTCATAACCCAAAATAAATTAACTTTGAAATTCCTATTATTTTAACTTAGAAGAATTCATGGCCAGCTAAATATTTCTTATTAATTAATTTTTTGTTTTTAACAAATTTAAAATTTCGATGATAAAATAAGTTGTTAAACACAAATCACTCCATCACAAGAACTTTAGCAAGATCTGCATCAATATGTTACTAACCCCAAAATAAAAAAAATATAAACCAAAAGAACAATAGAACTTTTAGAGCTTCAATAGAAAACAAGTTCAAAAGATTTTTTTTACATCTTTTCACACCTCATGCTAATGAAATTTTTTATTAAACACTCATATATTAAGAGCCTAGTAATTTTATGTGAAGAGGCTAGTGATTCCATATTAAAGAATATACTTAATTAGTATAAGTTATCACACGTAATATTATATTCATGCAAATGTAGAAACTCACAAAATATATATATTTTTTCGATCCGAATACTGATGCAATTCATCATGAATACCATATTTTCCTACATATCAAATTCACACTTCTAGAATAATAATACAATACAATACAATACACTAACAACTATTCGAACAAACTATCACAATAAAACACATACTTATAACACAACAATATAATACAATAAAAATCATCCAAACAACAGGGTAGTAACAACATACACAACACACTAAGTACTCGGACAACCTACAAGAGTAAAAAAAAGAAATAAAAAAAATTTGAAACTTAAATTCAAAATTGGAGAACAACTGTTACATTTTATCTTTTTATTATTATTATTATTATTATTATTATTATTATTATTGTTGTTGTTCTTCTTCTTCTTATTATTATTATTATTTCTCTAAAACTCTAAACATATACATTTACGAAGATATACTCAAAACAATATCACGATGAAGCAGTAGTATTCACTAATCCCACTTTCTTGGAAATAATTTGACAATTATATGCCAATCAAAGAAAAATATGAACACATCCATGATTCTAACTCCATACCTACGTGTAAATATAAATCATTCGGTAACTTAATCGTATAACATGTAACGATAAAAAATTTACATAATTAATTCATTACACATATTAAATAATTTAAGAAACTACTTAAACATTTCTATACATTTTTTCACAGTAAAATTTATAACGAAAATAGTACAAGATCAAAGAAGAATTTGTAAGGAATTAAATTGAATAATGCAGCAAGAAACCTTCACCGAAAATTTCAAACGGATTCACTTATACCATTTTCACTCTTTTGACTGATGATCTTTCTCTGACTGCTTTTTTTTCCTCAATTTTTTTTTTCTTATGCAGTATTGATGTTGTAGTGTCTGAAAAAATATGGAGGGATTTTTTTGGGGTGGGGTGGGGTGGGGTGGGGAATGGGGGGAGTAGTTATCTATTAGGATAGGATTTTTTGAATTTTGAAAAAATATTTTTTTCTTTTTATTTAATTGAATAAAATAAAATAATAATAAATAATAACCAATAAATAAATAAAAATAATAATAACAATAAATATAATAATTAATTAATTTTATATTAATCAAAACGCAATAATAATTTATAAATAGACAAAAATAAATATAAAAAAATAGTATTAAAACTTCTAATTTATTTATAAAAATTTAGAATAAATAATATGTATATATATATATATATATATATATATATATATATATATATATATATATATATATATATATATACATACTTTGAATTTTTGTATTATTTTAAAATTAGGATAAAAATAAAAAAAAAAATATCTCAAAATTAAATTTATTTAGTTATTTACTTTTTAACTAAAACTTTATTAAAATAAAAATAAGATTTTTAATAATATTATCCAAATATAAATATTTAATATCGAAAAATATATATATTAAACTTGGGGAGAGTCAAAATTACGTGTCTACAGACACATTATTTAGAAGTCGCTCTATATATTTTGGCACGTTCAATAGAAAAACCTCTACATCTCATCTCAACTTTTCCATCATATAAAATCATTAATCACTATTTTTTTTTAGTTTTTGTCATTGAGATAGAATGTATTATATATATCTCCACCAAGAAAAAACTTGGCATGAAATTTAAGAAACAAAATATTTTTAAAATTTATCTTTAGAGTCATTCGGTTAGAATTAAGTTATTTTGAAATTAGCTATCACGAAATTAGTTATGTCATCCTCAAAATGAAATAAAAACAACACTATAATTTCAAGAAATTTATTCTTAAAATTAGTTATTTCTTATCTCATCTCTTACTTCCTCTATTCATTTTTACTTTATCACTAATTTCTCATTTGATTTTTACTTTTACATGTTATTTTTGAAATATCAATAAAAATAATTTTTTTTTTCTATTTTGCCCTTGCCATTAAATGCATATTCTACAAGTTAATTTTAAAATACAATACAAATATTATTTAATAAAATTATTATAATAAATAGTCATCTTATTAATTTATTTTTTTTAATAAATATATCAAGTTAAAATATGATAAATAAAAACGAATGGTTACGAGTATATTAAACCAGCCCTTAAAAGTTCAAACTTTTGAATCCAACACAAACTTGTCTTGACTATTTTCGAAAAAAATTTCAAACAAACAGCAGTAACATTCATGAAGGTCTTGTGTGAATTTACTAATATACCCTTTATGTACGATGAATCCAACCCAAAACTTTTGACATTACGTTTTTGGTTGTTCAGGTGACGTGTCGGTTTGATGCTGACTCTTAAAGTTCCAACTTGTTTTTTCCGCATTAAATTCATCTGAATTCAATACTTTCCGTATATTAACTTTAAAATTATAATAAATAAAAAATAATTTAATGCATTAAAACTCAAGTTATGCACAAAGTCTCGAGAAGAACAAGACTCACAATTTTAATGATAGAAGAATTTAATCCTTACAAAAACTTAAAACACTTCCTTCGTCTATCAATTTATGTGGTACTTTTCAAACTTTATAATTTAAATCAATGTTTCTTTGATCATATATACACTTTTCATATATATCAAATATTTTGAATTGATAATTATTGTGATATATAATATTTTTCATAATTTTATTTAAAAAGATTTTAAAATATGATTGATTTTATATATTATCAAATAATACTTTGATTCTCGACATTTAAATTTTATCACATAAATTGAAATTGTGAAAAATATTTTAACAACAATAATAATGATATAATTTTAAAAAATAAAATTTGAAGAGAGTAAAGTATATGTGTAGTTCACACCATTACTTCATGTAGAGTAGAAAACCTGTTTCCAAAAATATTAAGTTTATAAAATTTAAATTTTGAATCGACTTTTCCTGACTCCGTCTCCCCCTACCAACTAGACCCCACACCCCCAAAAATCTTCCTCCATATTCTCTTCGCTTTTTCCCCTTTCCTCTTCCTCATTTATACCTCATTCATCCCCCTATTTCCCAAACACACACACACAATATATATATCCCTATCACACTTTCTCATATAAAAAGGAACATTTTGTTTTGTTAATTACATTACATTATTATATTATACTACTATCTCTCAAATGAATGAAGATGATGATGTGTAGAATTGATCCATTTGATGATAAATCAATTTCTACAAATTCAATGTTCAAGAATTTTAGCTCATCTAAGGTTATTTTGGTCATGGTGCTTTTTACAATTTCACTTTTGGTGTTGCCATTGATTCTGCCTCCATTGCCACCACCACCATTAATGCTGTTGTTTGTACCTGTTTTGCTTATGATTTTGCTTGTGTTCTTGGCTTTTACTCCTCAATTTCCAAACAATGTGACTGTTACTTCTTTGTAAAAGTTTATAATATGTACTGTGCATGCAACTAGAAATGTAATGTTGGTTTTTGATATTAGCTGTTGTATCTTGTATTTTCATTACCGTTTTCTAATAGATGATACCTGAATTAAGCCGAGGGTCTATCAGAAATAACCTCTCTATCTCACCTTTTCGTAGGGCTCTTTAATGTAGATGGTAGCTGATAAAGAACTCTTTGATCATAATTTTCTCATACTGAGTCGAACATGAAGCTTGTGATTTGGTATTAAAACATCGATTCGCTCGTTGAGACCTAATTCGATCTTCTTAGAGTTCTCGAGAAATAGTGTTAAGGTCAACATACATTTTTACTCTTTTCGGACCACATTATTACTTAGAATTAAACTAAGTATGTTGATGTTATTGATTGATATATAGCATTGTTGATGTTGTTAGAAATATGAGATTTTTGGAGGAATATTTTTTACAATTCATATAATTCAGAAAACATTAGTTTTATCGAAGACTTTTGTTCATGTTTTTCATCAAAGGTGCAATTCGATAATGCTTGTCTAGCAGAGAGAGTTCAAATTCTGAAAAAAAAGAAAGAAGAGATTTTCGATGAAAATGCCATTTTAAATCACCACTTTCTGATTAATGTTTGTTTTGATATGCATAATTTTTACCGAATACATTCTCACGGCTGAGGCGGAGTTAAAATTTCTGTTGAGGGATTCAAAATTTGAAGAAAAATTTATCGAAGGGGTTCAACATCTATAATCTATAATATATACATAAAAAATTATTTTAATTATATATTAATCATATAATTTTTCGTCGAAGGAGGTTTGGATGAATCCCTATTACTTGGCTGGTTCTGCCTCGGTTGTTAGGAAGTTTTAGTTAAATTCTTTTCCTTGTCCGAGTATATTTTTATGAAGTAGCAAATACTGTTATCGAATTTATCTGAATTCAATATTATTAACACGGGATATAAATTTATGTATAAAAATTAAATAAAAATTTGTAACAGTAGTAAGTATAAACTTTTAACTGTAGGTTGAATTAATAATTTTAAATTCTAGATATAACTTTGTGTATGTTTTTACTTTATATTAAAAAGTTTGAATTCTTGTTTCAATCGACGTGTGTACTATTTCTCTTTTGGGGAGCAAATTGATAACGGTGTGTAAGTTTTAAAAAGCAAAAAGAAATAGAGAATTTTAGTTAGTGTACATTAAAATTTTCATGGTGCATTGAATAGAGCTAATAAAGAAATTTGTTTGAATTAATTTTTATAATTATGGGTTACTAATTTTATCAGCAAAGGCAGTAAGTGAAAAGAATTTCTTTCATCGAAATTTAAATCCGAGAGTTGATGTTTTTTAATTCACTAAGAGTCAATAGAATTTTTAGTTTTTAAAGTTAATGTATACATATACTTATGGTTCGCACTCGAAATATTGAGTTTAGATGAAATTTGTTATTCAAATTTTTCATTCGCCCCTAAGTAAGAATCTGTTTGGCCATAGATTTCTCAGGTAGTTTTTGGAAAAAAAAGAAAATTGACTAATAGATTTCTCAAGTAATTTAAATTAAATTATTTAAACTTTTGCCGCCATTGGTATTGTCTTGATTGATGCATAAATATATTTGGAATCGGAGGGAAAATAGCTTGTAAATTATGCAGAAAATATAAATTATATTAGTTAAATTCAATGCGATTATTTCAACTGAAAAGATATTGACAAATCACAAGGAAACGATCTTTGACCTTTACTACACCAACTCAGCCAACCTTATCGGTAAATGTGGTCTATCTTATTTTATTCAATTCAATTAGCTAGGCTTTTCCATATGGTTTAGCAAAACCAGGGTTAATTAATTAATTAACTTCACTAATTCAAATTTTAACGTTAAGAAACTCCTTTTTTTTCTTCTTTTGGGCAGATCACGTACTAAATAGAAATGTTTAATTTAAGACGCAATATAATTGAAATTAAATACAATGACTTTTTAGTTTATTTCACTAAACCAATTAAATAATCCCAAATTGTGATACCACTTGAGGGATTTTTTCAAAAAAAAATCAAAAGAATGCTGCTCCTAATTACTCAGTTACTCACTAACAGGGTGCTATTTAAGTTTAATTATTAACTGATTATATTATTTTCTTTACTTACTTATGTGTTTGATAAACATCAAAAGTTATAAGTCAAAATCATTCATAAGTTGTATTCCTTAATTTAGATTTTCTAATCACCAAACATTGTATTCAATGTATTGAATTTTATACCTAAGAACTAAAATACTACCAAATACTCCCTCCGTCTCGAATTACATGTCCCAAATTTTCTAATTTGAGTTCTCATTTTACTTGTCTTTTTTCATTAATCAAGAAGAAACAATTTTTTTTCAATGTTTTACCTTTTGCATTTATTTGTTTTTCTTTAAATTAAAATGTAAACATCATTTATTAGGGGTGCTATGGTAAACTAACCATGTTATTAATTATTTTTTTTAATCAATGTGACATCTTAATTTGAGACGGAAAGAGTATAACACTATTGATGCTAATATTGTATATAAATAATTTACTACTTAATATTGTATATAAATAATTTACTACTTTTTTTTTTTTCTTTTTTTGCCTGTAACGATATGGTTGTGTAGTTGGGAGGTGGATCTCCTATGTGATCCATTCTTCATCTACCGCTTAGCCATGAATTTGTTGTATGGAATCTATCTAATGCAATTTACAACGACTCATGTGTGATTTGTGATATTGTGCGATGAGCAGATTACCACAAAATGGTCACTTGAAGATGAAAAACTGTAATAGAAAATGTGAATTTATCTGGAGGTTCCCAAAAAATTACTCACCCTTTAACTCATTTTTTTCATGTTTTGGAATACAATTAATCAACATATTAGCTAATCGATTATGATAAATTGAATAAGTTAAGCTACGTGTTTGTTTTTCAATATATTGAGTGGAGATATGAGTGAAGTTACCTAAATCAAAGGGTGATTAGGTGTACAATTTTCGATAAAAAATTATATTATATATATAGATTAAATGTTAAATATTATAAATATGTATTTAATTTTATAAAAAATTTATACACTTTTTATTAAATTTTTGACTCTGTCATTGAGCGGAGAGTGGGGGTCACAAAATTGTGCTAACAGGTGGCTATAACTACCTTTTTAAAATACATAAATTGCCAGCAAAGCCTTAACTAAATTATAAAAATGTGTGTTCCCAAGAAAGGAAAATAAGGGCTTATTGCATGCTGTGGGCTACTGATTTGGTTCATCTGTACTTAGACTAGTTTTGTTTTGGAAAAATTACAGAAAGAAACTAGCATACTAAGATTATAAGCAATACTTTTATAAAATTATGATTTATAATAAGAGTAACATTATTTTACTTATTAACTAGGTAAGTATATGTTTTACTCTCATTATTTTATATTTTTTTATTTTTACTCCACTATTTTACTTCTTCAAATATAGCCATATTTTTTACCTTTTTTTTTATCTTATTTTTTATCTTTTTTATTTATTTATTTAATTTTTATTTTTTTATTTTCACTTTATTTTCTTTTTTTTTTTTCCTTTTTCGTTTTTTTATTTTTTTATTTTTTGTTTTCTTTTCCCTCTCCTTTTTCATATTTGAAGATAATTATGTCAATGATCTTCAAGATTTTAAAATAAAACATCATTATTGTCTTTCACACTGTTATATCTCTATCTTTTTTTCTTGTTAGTTTTTTTTTCATCTTACTTTTTTATCATTTTATTTTTTTATTTTGATTTTTTTTTCTTTTTTCATTTTTTTCTTTCAACTTTATTTTCTCTCTTCTATTTCTCTTTTTTTCCCTTTTTTATTTTCTTTTTTTTTTCTTTCTCATATCTTTTTTTTCTTTTTCTATTTTCATTTTCTACTTTTTCTATTTTATTTTGTTTCTTTTTTTTCTTTTATTTTTACACTTCTATTTTTCTTTCTTTCTTTTTTTCTTTTTCACTTCTCTTTTTTCGTTTTTTTTTCTTTTTATTTTTTTTCATTTTTTTACTCTTCTATCTCTAACTTTTATTTTAAAAAGACAAATATGTATATTACATACACATATTAAAAAGACATACAAAATACATAGTCATACAGCTATGGATACATGTATTTACAGTACAAAACATACATATGTATTTACGAAATACATATCATATTCATATTAAACAGTAGTAAACATAACTATACTATATATCTTCATATTATTTGCGAAATACAAAGGTGGCTCATATAAAATAAGAATATACATATGGATCAGGTATGTATTCTGTAAATACATATGCAGAGCTATATATATTTTATACAGTGTTGGATTTGTCTTTGAACTATACATACTATGTCATTTTAGAGGGTAACATATGTATTTACTGTTTTAAGATATACATCATGTATATTTTTTACTGTAAATACATATGCAGATCTGTATGTCTATTTATTTTGTATATTTTTTTAATATGTATATATGATATAGATATTTGTCTTTTAAAAATAAAAGATAGATATAGTAGAGTATAAAAAAAATGAAAAATAAAAGTTCAAAAAAAAAAAGAAGTGAAAAAGAAAAAAAATTAAGAAAGAGAAATAGAAACTAGAAATTAAGTGTAAAAAACAGAAGAGATTTTTTTTTTTTAAAAAAAAGGAAGAAGAAAACAAAAACAAATATGAGAAAAGGAAAAAAATAAAATAAATAAATAAATAAACGAAAAAAGGAAAAAAAAGAAGAGAGGTAGAGGAGAGAAAATAAAGTGGAAAGAAAAAATGGAAAAAATAAATAAATAAAAAAAAGATAAAAAAATGAAAAAAGCTTACAAGAAAAAATAGTTAGAGATAAGAGAATGATATTTTGAAATTTTGAAGATCATGGAAATAATAATCTTCATATTTGAGTTTGATTTGAAAAATGAATCTACTAATTTAAATAAGAGTGATTTATGAAAATTTAATTAGATGGAATAATTATTCCTTATTTAACTCAATTAATTTGAGTAAAACAAGGGCAGTAAATCTTGTTGTATATGTATTTGTATAACAACAGTTTACTTAAATACAAAATACAATTTGTTATGTTTTGTAATTATAAAACTGTTGCTATATATATAAAAAAGAAGAGTTGTACTCTTAGTTAGGTTACTAATCCATATTCAATATCTATATTGAGTTTCAATTAATTCAAAATTACGTTGTGTAAGATCGATCCATTAAAAGGATCAACTATCTATCCGAATTTTTTCATACATCGCTCCCTTGAGAATAGAAGTTATTAGTCAAGTACTAACGTAGTAACGTTCATGACCCCCACATCACACCTCTAATTAAGAGTAGAGGAATCATGTATCAATAACACCATTACCATATAGTTAAAGGCAAAAAGAAACTTAAAATCTAATTAATAATAGTATTTACTTCATTTCATATTAGTTGGTTATCTTACAAAAAAATAATTATCCTGTGTTAGTTGGTCACCTAACTAAATCAAAAAATAATAATTAATTTTTTTCACATTACCCTTACAGTTAATACATTTTGAGAGTGTGTACGTTATTTGTAAAATTTCTAATTTTTTTTAATAGATAAATTAGTAAAATTATATTTTTGTTTATGATATTTTAATATACGTGTAAAAAGAAAAGTATGCTCCCAGTTGATTTAATTGTTTTGAGCTAGGCTAGATTCTATGGGTTACCTAAATGCATGCACTGATAAAGTTGGACTTGACTTTGTGTTAGACAGCTTATAGTAAAGGTTCTATGTGAATTTAAATAATTTTTATTCATTATAAAAATATTTAATTACAAATTGTATTAGTACTGAATTATATTAATTTGAAATTATTCTTAAAATTATAAGTAAAATTTAAATTTAAATTTTTTTTTAGAACATATGCATTATATCTATGTCTCTTATTGGACAAACACCATACTAAATTTCAAATTGTATTGTTGTATTTTATACAGACAAATAACTGAAAAAGACACACACCATATTTATAAAAGTAGATTTTAAATTAAATTTTTAAAATTAATATGTTCCTTTTATTTGGAAATATATAACCTATAGGACCTACATTCTTTATTTCTTTTTTACTGCGCAATTAATTTCCTTCTTTTAAATGCATTTATTTTTAATATTTGTAATATTGACAATTAGGTTATATGCAATAAAGTAAAGTGTCCCTATATATATTTTATTGGTTGTGTAATAAAGTAAAATTTGACCACGTGGTTGTAAGATATACGCATGTACATTTATATGAATTATTAAATTAATTACAAGTGGTTCCACACACGTAAGGGTACTTAGAACCACATTATTGGTTTGAATGTTGTACGAGGTGGAAATAAATTTACTTTTAAATAATATAGGCGTATAAAAATTTACTGTAATAGTTTAAGTGTGACATTAACTTTTCAAGACAAGTTTAGAGTAGATTTAATGACTTTTTCCTGGTATTTTATTGTACATTAGGTTCTACATATGTATGGTTATTTTAAATTCGAGTTTTGAGAATAAAAAAAACGTTTTGAGAGAGTGTTTTACGTCTATGAAGTTTGTTTATATAAGATGATAGTTAAATTTTGTAATTTTTGTTGTATATTATTATCAAATACATTGTTATGTAACATCGAAAAATATATTTTTATGTAACGTACAATTTGGTGCGATCACGTTATTATTTTATTCTTTTTCCATTTTAACCCTACTTATTATTAATATTCTTATATTGCCTTTTATTCTACATTTTATTAATTTACTACACTACACCGATCCTATATGCCCTACTTTTATCTGTGGTATTGTAAATTGTTGTTTAGATTTAGAGGCGAAATCAGAATTTTCATTATTATGATTCATAAGTGAACATACGAATTAATCGAAGGGGTTCAACATTTACTATATATACATAAAAATAATTTTAATCATGTATATACAACATAATTTTACATCGAAAGAATTTCGGATGAACCTCTAGCTCAAGAGTAACTTCACCCCCATTCAGACTGTCGATTCGACTGTAGACATCTAAAATTTGTGGGCAATCCAAATTCTGTTAGAGTTCTAGAAACCTACTTTACCCTAAATCTCGCCTATTAAATGGTAACATGTTCCATGAAACAACTGATGGGTATGCGTAAAAAGATCGGGATCTCCAATAGCCCACAAAATCAGAATATTCATAAAGAGATCATCCTATGTTCGAGAATAAGCCACTAACGGCCCGACCCTCGAATTCCGGAGAAAATCAAGAGAAAAGAATCAAGGGAGGAACAAATTTGTAACCACAATCGTTTATCAATAAAAAATTCTTGTTTCTTCATATTTTTATTTGTGATTAAAATTTATTTTTCATAAGTTTAAATTATGTTTCAAACATCGACGTTTTACAAAAACAACACAATTTATACCAATAATACTATTTATATCAAAAAGAAATATTGTTTCGTGAAACAATACATGAACCTTTAATTGATATTAATTTGAATTAGTAGAATCAATACACGTCATGACGAATTGTTTGAAATAGAAAAGAATGGTAATGTGAATCATGCATGAGGGGAATGACGGCGTGTTAGGTTCATTGTACTTAAAAGTTCAAATGTTGTGGTTTTTCTTATAACCAAAACAAAAAAATCTTTTACATGAATATTGTTCAAAAATCAACTCAAAATAGATAGTAGATTCATTGCACTAGAAACTTAAAATTATGATATACTAGCGTATATTAAGTGTGTGTATATATATATATATATACATATATATATATGTTTTCAATTTCTTGTTACATAATATTTTGTTTAGGAAACAACCCACAAGGAGAGTCTTCTTGTTAATAATACTATATAATATAATGTCTCTCTTTTTGTTACTTGATTGGACTTTCAATAGGTGAGTTATGCAAACATATAGTGAGTATTTGTTCATGAATCTTTGCTATATACATTGAAGTTATATTATTACTTTCTTCGTTTTGAGTTTCGACTTGACATAATATAGATGTGTCTTTTAACTTGACTTTAACTAGCATATGCGTTCTCTAACTTTGAGTGTGCATAAATAGACACTTATTCAACTTGTATAAAGTTGAACGAGTAGACACATACGTTTTATGGGACGTCCTATGTGTATTATGCCACACAGGATGCGTGTGTTTACGTGTTCAGTTTTATACAGATTTAAGCACCTCCTTGTATACATCTAAAGTTGGAACTTGGAAGGCATAGATATCAGTTGAGACCAAGTTAAAGGACACGCTTATGTATTATGCCTTTCGATTCGTATTGCATCGCTTGACTCGATATAAAAATTAATAAAGTGAGACCGGAGTGGATATGCTTGTAAATTCTTACGCGTTGCAAATATGACTTAAATGATGCTCTCAAAATTGAGTATTTATGCGCTTCGATTCCCCTTTTTAGATTTTGGACTAGATTATCAATGATCATATATTTGAGTCCATTGGACTTCCATCCAAATTAAGCACTCAAAAGTTCATTTGTCAAGGCCCAATTCTTCTTCCTTCAAAGCCCATTTTCAATTTTTTTTATGTTAAAAGCAAAGTTGACAATAGTTTTTAGTGAAAATATCTATTTTAGATAAAATGTATTTTTTTTTTTAACTCAATATATATTTTGTGCCCAATTTTTGAATTTTCATTTCACATTAAAGGATTCTAAGCATTTAAGTAGAGGATCCTATGCATTTACATCTAATTAATACATAGTAGCTAAAGAAAGAGTATCATGATAATTATGTGGCTTCTTAATTAAATAGTAACCAATTTAATATCTATCATGTTGACCAAGTTACTTTGATCATATCCTATAGAATTTCACCATTAAATCAATTCTTTATATACAATCAAAGAGAGTGTTTTTTTCTTCACAATTATACCACCCACACACAAAATGAAAATGGAAGACAAAGGAATGTTTTTTCTTCTTGTTCTTCTAATTTTATCTTTTGTGAAAAATACCAATGGGGATCAAATAGATGATATTTGCAAAAAAAATCTTGATCCAGATCTTTGTACAAATTCTCTTAGAAAAGATCCAAAAGGTGCTAGTGATGATTTTAAAGGCCTAGCTATTACCATTTTCAATTTATGTTTAAACAATGCCCAAGACAATTTAGGTCAAGTCCAAAAATTGGCCCCTAGTGAATGCCAACCAACTTGTGTTCAACAATATAATTTGGCTATTAATACTTATATTCCAAATGCAATTAAACAAGTTGGATCTGATCAATTAACACAAGCAAGTGTATCAATTTTGCAATCTGGTGATAGAGCTCTCACTTGTGAGGATTCATGTGGTAAATCTCAATTAAGTCAGACAAATAATGATTTTGTTCATTTTGTACAAGTGGCTGCTGATGTTTTGAAAACTAAAATGTAATGAATTTGTATCAAATATTGTCAGTGATATGAAGTGTTATGGATGAATTTATGTCAAATATTGCTAGTGATATGAAGTGTTACAGATTTAAGATTTAAATTTTATATGAATTTGTGTCAAATGTTGCTAGTGATATGAAGTGTTACGGATTTAAGATTTAAATTCTGTGTGAACTTGTGCCGAATGTTGCTAAGTGATACGAAGTGTTACGGATTCAAGATTTAAATTCTATATGAATTTGTGTCGAATGTTGCTAGTGATATGAATTGTTACGGATTCAAGATTTAAATTCTATAATGTTATGAAATATAAAGTAAAGAAGAAGAAGAAGAATGGAGAGAGAAGAGACAATGATTATTATTTTTCTTGATAGGTTGAATTACAATGAAGGAAATTCCTTTAGGTTTCTAACTTTTTCATAAATAGACATTCACTATATATGGTAAGTAGACATTCACTATATATGGTAATATATTTATAACACTCCCCCTTAAATGTCTAATTGATAGATAATGTGTGCCACGTTAAAAACTCACTAGAAAAAACCTTGTAGGGAAAAAAAATCTAAAGAAGGAAAAAGAGTACACGTCTCTAACAATACATATATAGGCCGCCTCATTAAAAACCTTACAAGGAAAACCTAGTGAGACAAAATCGCATAAGGGAAAAAGAGTACAACGCGTATTAACTCCCCCTAATACGTATATCCTTGAACCTTTGCATCCCGATCTTGTGCACCATCTTCTTGAAAGTTGCAGTTGGAGGAGACTTAGTGAATAAATCAGGCACATTGTCACTTGAACGGATATTTTGCACGTTAATATCACCATTCTTTTGGAGCTCATGTATATAGAAAAGCTTTGATAAAGTGTGATTCGTTCTATCTCCTTTTATGAATCCTCCCTTAAGTTGTGTTATACATGCTTCATTATCTCCATATAAAATTATGGATACATTGTCACATTTCAAACCACATTTTTGTCTAATGAGATGTATCATGGACCTCAACCATACACATTCTCGGCTTGCTTCATGAATAGCGATTATATCAGCATAGTTTGATGAAGTGGCTAGATAGTGCTTTATATATCTCCAAGATATGACAATATCTCCATATGTGAATTGTATGTTTGATATCGAGCTTTATGTGGGTCAGATAAGTACCTAACATCAGCATGACCAATAAGATTGAGACTGCAATCTTGCTAACAAATTAACTAAAAAGGTTATATCAGGCCTTGCAGTATTTGCAAGATACATGAGTACATCAATTGAACTAAGATATGATACTTCATAACCAATTCAATTCTTTATATTTCTCATGCCAACAAATCAATTGCTTTGAAAACTCTCCAAGAGTACCAATAATTTTCATATATGGACTATAAATAAGTTTTTCAGAAACTTTTATATGCTTCAAACATTTTGAATCCTTACAAATTTTCAAATAAATTATGTCAAGTGACAATAGTCAGTACTTCATGTGTGACATCTTCAAGTGTCTGGACTGCAAATGAAATAAGTTTTACGCTTGTCAAGATGCGTCCTTTCATGTCACTTGATAAATGTTTCTACGCCAGCATGCTTAAATAAATATAGAATTCAGATCCTCATAATCTTTTACAATATTAGGCCAATATTGTATCTAAGATATTAATGATATATCATTTGTATCGGTTCACAATGTGACATAACATTTTGAGATCTTATTACTTCATTATTTTCTGTTACCTGAACCACTCATAAGATTTCATGAAGCGTTATATCGTAGACTCTTGAAGAGCACATTGCCGTCTTATTATGACTATTTGCTCCCTTTTTACAGATTATTTCATTTGGAATCGATTGGTCTACCACACTTTACGTATGTGTATACTATGTCTTTTAGCGACACAAAATAGGAGTACTTGCAGCTTAAATATGGAGATGTTATGAGATGCTTTCGGCATTTGCCTTGAATTATCTTTTGAATGAGGATATGATGATAATTCCTAACATATTTCATAGCTGCTTATAATCTCCGCTTTATGTTAGAAAAACTAACATACATCCTCCATCTTCTTTGAGGATGTCAAAACTATTAGATGGATAACGCCTGGTTCCTGACTCAGACCCAATTTTGAAGGAGAATTAATCATAATTTATTGATTTGATGCATACAAGTACTTTTGTATATAATATTTCAAATCAACATATGAAGTTTTTGTTCTCATTAGCAATGGTTCAACTATTTATCAAAGGCATTCAACGCCAAATTGACATTATCAAGATGAATTGTCTTGGTTACACAATCTGAAAATTATATTCTTAACTCAATTTATTGAGCAACAACTTTAGAAATATCAAATAGGTTGACAATAAATGTGCATGTGATTGTCTTATTGACGCATTTTTTCAATGTATCACATGATAGGTAAACAAACTCTTTTTCACCTTTTATACTTTTCATATTTTAAGGAATCCAATCCAATAATTAGTTGGTCCAACCAACTTATCATTACATGAATAATTTTTGAAGAATCTTCTAATTATCCATTACATGTCCAATACTCAATAGGCACATCTTCGGGATGTCATAATCGTTCATGTCAACTTATGAACTTTTATTCTAGCAAACTCCAAGTTTACCATGACATGTACCTTTTACTTTAGTAAATTTCAGATTTACTATTACATGAATAAATTTCAGATTTATTACTTTAGAAGTAGATTTCAAAATAACTCTTCTCAATTATTCTGCCTCTTTCGGAGGTGAGTTGTGATACCACCACAAACAAATGCATGTTTGTATTGATAAACTTTTCTAGATATTATCACATTCGCCCATGAAATGGATCTATACTTATAACAATCAAAATTTTCATTCGTCAGGATTGAAATATAATTGTGCCTTAAGCCTATCAAATTTTGCTAGCTTATAATCTCTTTCATGATATTGCTACTTCAGAAGAAAATCGAGGCACACATATAATGTAGAGAAATTTTCCTCTAACATATCTTATAGTCATAATAAACGTGTGAAAATATTATCACTTTTGATAATTGTTGTCATATTATCCCTTCAAGTTTATATTCGTACATTCAATTACTTTTCTTCTTTCAGACATATTATCCACTGCTACCACATTCACTTAAGAGAATGGAGCATATTCAATGGAACATGTCTCATGACTTTTCATAAAAACACATTATTTTACCTTAGCCTTCATAATATCATCAATACGGTGTATTGAGATTCAAAATCAATATCTTATCCATATAAAAAGGCGTCTTAGGCTATAACTCGATGGAACATGAACCCAACATCTTATCATCATGGTTGATAAGTATAAATTATTCATATATTTTCATATGTAAATAAATAAAGATTTTAAATAAACCTATGAATAATATATATCTATTATCCCATATTTACTAACAATCTTGCAGGAAAGGAATATTGAAAGAATAAAAGAACAAAAAGAAAGACATATTGTGGAAACATGAAAATACGGAGAAATAAAGCCTCAAAAAAAATTGGTGTCACAACAATGAACAAATGAAAAAATAATCTTTAAAGTGGCAACATCATTTGATGTCTCCACAAAGTCATGAGACCTGCATTATATTTCCTATAAATAGGAATTCAACAAGGAAGGAAAGGGCATCGGAGAAAAGAAAGAGTTGAAGCAACTACTTAAAAATTCTCTTTAAAGTTTTCTTTTACTAGTTAGTTATTTAATGTTGAAAATTATTCTAGATCCCGCTTTTAACTAAATAGCGGAATTCTTCTTCTTGAATATTTCTTCTATTTTCTTATTTAGTGGAGAAGAATATTTTCATTAGTAGTACCTATTCTAGTATGAAGTAATTTTCTTTTGTGTTGGAAAAATGATGGATCTTAATATTTCTATATAACTATAAGTATTATTCCAAAATTTCACAAACTTGAGCTGAAGCTTTCTATTTAATTTTATCAACTTTACTGTTAGATGTTACTTTATTTATTAAATCTATCTATTTTGTACTTCAAAATAACATGTTATTAATTCTGTAATCGAGAGAGACGAAAGAAATAATACCGTTAATTGAAGTATTGATATATTGTTAATATTTATTTAGTGACATCTATCTAATTTATGTTATAATTAATTTCACTTATTTGTAATCGAAAGAGGCGAATAGTGTATTAATTAATTATAACAAGTAAGGTAACCGAAAGAAACTTACTACAAAAAGAGCATGCTTTAGTTCAAGTATATATTTCTGGGTCTTTAATATTACTATTTTGACGATTAAATTGTATAACCGAGAGGAGTGCATTTAATTGTTCAAGTTTAGTAATAAAACATAAATATAATCGTTAGAGGTATTTATACATTTTTGAGAAAAAGAAATTGAGGATTAAAGAGTTTACTTTATATAGAAATATTGAGTGAAGTCAAAATCCCAACACCTTTAAAATATTTGAATATATATATATATATATATATATATATATATATATATATATATATATATATATATATTTTCTACCATTTGTTTATGTACTAACAATTAGTTAATCCACTATTCAACTATTTCTGATTTTCTCAAATAGTAATTAAAACAAGAAACATCCGTAGAATAGATAAAACCAATCTCTGTGGGTTCAACATCTTTCTATCCTATTATTTGACAGAGTGCGAGTAAAAAAATATATATATGCCATTGACTCATCAATGGTGCATTGAAACTTTTAACCCAATGTCTTACCCTCTTAAAGAGATGAGATTTAAATTCATCATCACATCTTTTAACAACATTGTTCTTCATGAATAAATTTATAGCATAAGTAGTTCCAAACCAATTATTTTTTTCTCAAATTCAACAATAATTATATCATTAGTAGCAAAAGACAAATAACATTAGAAATTACTAACCTTGAAATTACCTTTAGATTTATAATCTTACCTTGTTTGACAGAGTTTGTGCTGATAACGTGTTATGAAATATAAAGCAAAGAAGAAGAAGAATAGAGAGAGAAGAGAGAGTGATTATTATTTTTCTTGAGAGTTTCTTGATGGTTGAATTACAATGAAGAAAACCACTTTAGGTTTCTAACTTTTCGATAAATAGACATTCACTATATATGGTAAAGTAGACATTCACTATATATGATAATATATTTATAACATATATGAATTTGTGTCAAATGTTGCTAGTGATATGAAGTGTTACGGATACAAGATTTAAATTTTATATGAATTTGTGTCGAATATTGCTAGTGATATGAAGTGTTATTGATTCAAGATTTGAATTCTATATGAATTTGTGTCTAGTGTTACTAGTGATATGAAGTGTTACGAATTCAAGATTTAAATTCTATTTGAATTTGTGTCAAATGTTGCTAGTGATCGATATGAAGTGTTACGGATTCAAGATTTAAATTCTATATGAATTTGTGTCAAATATTGCTAGTGATATGAAGTGTTACGAATTCAAGATTTAAATTCTATATGAATTTGTGTCAAATATTGCTAGTGATATGAAGTGTTACGAATTCAAGATTTAAATTCTATATGAATTTGTGTCAAATATTGCTAGTGATATGAAGTGTTACGAATTCAAGATTTAAATTCTATATGAATTTGTGTCAAATATTGCTAGTGATATGAAGTATTACGAATTGAAGATTTAAATTCTATGAGTCTCATTTTATGTTTAAAGTTTTGAGTTTAGATTTACGACACTTGTAATTTTTTATAATTTTTTTGACTGTCATCATATACATTTTGACCTTGTTTAAGAAAATTGCAAGAAACATTTTTTTAAAATCAAATTCCTGGTGATCACCATAACATGTTGCATAGATATCATTCATCAACACATGCACGTTATGGTGATCACATGGATTTAGCTAGAAATCCTTTCGAATCGTCTGAATATTTTCAGCATTTGTGGCAGAAATTTTAGTGCTTTATAAAAGATTTACGATCAAAATCATAATGATCATCATTATTTATTTCATAAATAATTTTAAGTTTTGATTTGTTATTATTTTAAATCAAATATAAATGGATCCAAATTTAATATTCAATCTTCTAATGTTCAATTGTTAGATTTTCAACACAAACCTTTAAAATGACACAATACATAAACATACTCTTTTAACTTCACTTCAGTTAATATCTGTCCTTCAATTTGAAGTGTGCTCAAGTATATATTTAAATTTATATAAAATTGAACAAGTAGACACATATATCTTATGTGGCGTCTTTATATGGCAATTCACGTAAGACACTATCTAGAATCCGTATTTCTATTTATTCAACTTTTTACAAATTTAAACTTGTTCTTATACACACCAAAAATTTAAATGTATAGATGTCAGCTAATTAGATCAAATTTAAAATACATATTTATATATCCATAAAAAATAATTTTAATCAAGTATATAGAGCATAATTTTTCGTCGAAGAGAGTTCGGATGAACCCCTAGCCCAAAGATAGCTCCGCCCTAGTTTAGATTGTTGATTCGTCATTATAAAACGATACAAAACAACACAATCTATACCAGCAATACTACTTATATCAAAAGAAAATACGTATCATAAAACAATGTGTGGACCTTTAGTTGATATAAATCTGAATTAATCAAATCAATACAGGTCATGATGAATTGTTTGAAATAGAAAAAAATGGTAATGTGAATCATGCATGAGGGGAATGAAAACATGGTAGATTCATTGTACTTAAAGTTCAAATGGTGTTGTTTCTTTTATAATATCAAAAACTAGTTTCAGAAGCATCTTCCATTTATCTCGACCTAGACTAATCTTTGTTCTCACGATGATAAACCATCATCAATTTGTATAGTATATATAACCCCGAGCCCTCTTTTTGTACCATTTTATTCTTTCTAAAAGTGGGTCTGGAACTGGACTCTCTTCACAGCCCCTAAAGGCATTAGGAAGAGATTTAATCAGCCAGCATATTAACTTCAATCGATAGAAAAATCTATCAAGACCAAAAACAAAGAATACCATCTCCCAGGGAGTCTTTTTATTTTGCATATCTTGACTTGAGAATTCTTCTCACGCTTTTCCATCAACAAAAAAAATCTTTTACATAAATATTGTTCAAAAGATCAAGTCAAAATTGATGGTAGATTCATTGTACAAGAAGCTTAAAGTATATGATATACTAGTGTATATTAAGTACATATATATGTTTTCAGTTTCTTGTTACATAACATGTTGTTTAGGAAACAACCTACAAGGATAGTTTATGGTGGTTAACAAAATTATGTAACGACATTTTCAAGACTGCAAAGATGTCTGAGGCGTGGACAGTGGTGGATCTAGCATATATTCAGGGGGTTCACTCGAACCCTCTCCGACGAAAAATTATACTATTTATACACGGTTAAAATTATTTGTTATGTATATAATGTATATTGTAGACACCTAATTTTGTCCCTCCCAAATCCAATTTTATTCATTTTTATCTCACATTAGCACACACCCTCATCCATGTGATTATACCCGTCAAAAATACAAAAATAACAATCCTTAACAAAATTCCTAACAAATTTTATCTTGTTTTAATTTATCCTAACAAACGTTATCCTAATCACCTAATCTCCCAACCACACCCTACCTACACTACCCCACTACCCTACCCCACATCACCTTTTATTTCATATTTTTTTCACCAATTCACAAAACAATAAAATTATAAAAGGGCCCACAGGAAATATTGAGGGAACAACAATATACACCTCACTCACCATTTCCATATATAGACGACACTACACTCCAAAGAAAGGGGATTCTTCATTCATCTTCTATTTTCCTACTCACAGAAATCCACTCACAAAACACTCATCATCTTCATTCTCTTTAACAATTAAACACATGCACCACAAATTCCATTAACAGAACACAAAAAATTTCCAAAATTCCATTTTTTCACATAATTATTCACAATGATTTCTAGTCATCCTCACACACCTCACCATTAGCAGACCACACATTACAATCTCTCACAGAATCCTCACAATACACACAACAAATTGGATAATCACATAGACACACATACATATGTAAGGAGCACATACACACGGAGAGAGAAGTAGAGAACAACAAAGAGAGAGAGATCAAATCGAAAAAAGAGGAAAATAGAGAGAAACAGAGAGATTGGGGACGAAACCAGTGAGATTGAGGAGAAAAACATATAGAAATCGAGGTGTTGAACAGAAACAGTGCAAATCCGGTTGATTTTGGGCTTTTCCGGTGATTTCTTGTCGGTAGAAGTTACTGTCGGCCGGAATCTGAGCGTCTTCTCCATTTTATGTTCCTTCTGAACTCACCGGAGCTTCGACGAGATGAAAACGATGTCGGCGAGATGAAAACGACGTCACCAGCTTAAAACCAACTCATAGACCGCATTTTTTTCGTATCTGTATTAGATTTGGGCGTCATTATTCGTTGGTTTGTCTGTCTTATTTTGGATTGCAATTTCTCAAATTGAGTTGACTGGTTGATCTTGAGGTTGGTCGAGGTTCGTTGGTTCGTAAGCTTTGATCCGTCGTTAATTGTTTGGAATAAAATTGAGGTCCATTTCTCATCTCCTTCTGGATTAATCTTAATCATTTGATACTTTATGTGTTGAATTCATGGTGTGTGGATTTTATTTTCGTTGATTTTGATTTGTTTGGATCTTCATATTGATTGTTTGAATTGAATGATTTAAAATCAATTAGAAATAAATGGGAAGGAAATTGAAAGTTGATAAAGTGAATATTGTTGTTTAGATTCATTGATGTCGTTGATTGATAGGTCGAGCGGGGTAGGCAACAGTAGGATCGGATAGGCAAATTTAGATCTGTGATTGTTAAATGATGAAATATTTGTAGAGTGGTTTTGATTTATCCATTGGGATCTATTGTATTCATTTGGCTGGGGAATGCCCCGAGGAATTTGTGTTGATTTATCCAGAAAATGTCCCGAAGTATCATGTACTTGAAGAAGGCGCACGATCAAGACCCAGAACGTCGGGTGGAGAAATAAATGGAGCGTAGTTAGGATTGTCCTAGAATAGAGTAGGTTTATATTTCCGTATGTTTTTTATTTTGGGGCTGTATAATTGGACAGAACACTAAATTTTGGATTATCTTATTTTTTTTTTGCTTGATTGATTGTTTTTCATGCTTTGTGTGGTTTATACATTCATAGTGTCAAATTAGCCGATATGCTCCACCAAGCGACCGTGGTCGAACCACGGAATCGAAGGGTGTCTAACACCTTTCCCTCGGTCAACAAAATTCCTTAGCCAGAATCTCTGTTCGCGAATCAGTTTTAGAGTCAAAACTATTTCAAAAAAGGATTTTCAAAGGTGGATTGACACACCCGATTTATGCCAAGTGGAGACTCTGAGTTTTGAATATAAAAGTCCTTTTCGAAACAAATTCTCATCTTTTGTTACTTTGATAATAAAAACCCTTTCAAACTTAAAATTCAATTCTTTTCATTGTAAAAGAGGTGTGACAGCTCTGGCGACTCTACTGGAGAAGCATATTTTAGAATTCGAGTTTATTTTAGAGTTGTATCGGCTTAGTTTGGCACTATAGGTTTATGGACATTTTGTTTGTGTAGTTTTGTGTTATTGTATTATCATGGTTGAGTGCCTACGTGCTCTTTGTTTATAGTTTTTATCTTATGTGTTACCTCTTTATATCTGACATCATGTGCATAACCCGAGTTATTCTTTTTGTAATAAATCTATAGTACACGTGTTGTACACGACCTCTAGTTGAGTCACCCTTATTTTAGGAGGGAGCCATCGGTATTATCGAGTAGGTGGAAAGTAAAGCAGCCACTATCGACCATATGCTCCCCCGAACAGCCTTGTTAGTGAACCCCAATGTAGGTCAGCCTTTAGGTCATGCTTATGTGCATCATATTGAATACCTAGCGGGGCTCACTTGGTCTTTTGTAGGAGACTCACCTTTAAAGCATCCCTACGTGCTAAATGTTGCATCTTTGAAGGTAACGTGGTCATTTGACGGACTGATTTGGGGAAAATATTTGTTAAAAGTAAAGTAAGTAGACAAGAAACCGTTTGCAAAAAAAAAGTTACGTGGCTTGTAGTGTTCTTTATGGCTTTTGTTTTTCACAATTTAAAAATTCAAAAAGATTTCTTTATTTTCTGCACTCATTTGTTGAAAAATAAAAACATCAAAAAGATTTCTCACTTTGTCTCCTTTAGCATGCATTCATAATTCAAAATTTTTCAAAAAAAAAATTTTTTTAGCAGTTTTTATAAAAGAAAATGAAAAATGGTAGAAGTTTTGTATATTTCATATAGCGAAAATGCCAAAAAGATTTTTTTTCTCTTTCATAGTTGTTGGTGTCAGTTTTGTGTGAAGTGTCTAATTGAAAACCCAAAAAGATTTTATTTCTCTTCGTTCGTCTGTAATCACGTCTCTCAAGTCAAGTCTTAGTTTGTTTTAATCCTTAATTGTCCAATCTGGATGAACTACACACCCCTGATTCTCCTCTCTCGGGACTGAGATACGTAGGTAGCCTATTGTGGGTTCGGGAATCTTGTTTCAAAAAAATCCCAAAAAGATTTTCTTCACTCTTTATTTAGAGTAAGTCTTTCATATGCATCTTTAAAAGAAAACTACAAAAAGATTTTTCTTTAATAGGTTCAAGTTTCATTTTCATATGAAATTCAAAATTGAAAATCCAAAAAGATTTTTCTTTGGTAATCATAGGTTTCATTTTGTATAGTAATTTTAAACGTGAAAAATGCAAAAAGTTTTTCGTCAATTCTTTTGACAATTTGTTATTTCCTTTTCTTTTTAAAGTTTCAAGAAAAAGAAAAAAAGAAAGGAAAAAGAGTTTGGTTGGCCATTTTGGCAAAACTTCATAAACTACGCACACCTGATTCTCTCCTTTCGGGGGTGAGATACGTAAGTGCCCTTCTTGGGTTCGGTGATCTTTTTTATAAAAAAGGGATTTTGAAGAAAAAATGTTGAACTCTAACATATTTGTTGCCTTTTGTTCAGTTTATTTAAGGTGGTTGGTTTGTGGCATTTTGGCTGGTCCTCCATATCGCACCAAATCTAAGAAAGGGTTAGTTGTGTCCTACAAGGATATAGAGAGTGACATCATGGATGAAACAAAAAGTCATGAAATTGAGAGTTTAAAGGAAGAGAATTTGAAACTAAGACAACAAATGATGGAAATGTATCGAGCTTGGACCAGTGGGCTGCCTCCCCCTTCGTTCCCCACTTTTGACCCTGCAAATACCTTGAGTCTTCCAACAAAATTGCAAAGTCAATTTTTTACTGTTGTTGATGCACCACAGCATGCCGCAGAATCCATTCCACGTCAAATGCACCTCAATACTTCCACCGCCCTTTCTTTAGCTCATCAGTATAAGTCTACCACATTTACAGCACCACATACCGTCTGTGCTTTTGTTGCTCAACCTTCTACTAAGGCTTCCACTTTGGCTATCAATCCAACAATTGTGCTTCCCCAGTCCACTAGTGAATCCACATTAAATACTCTTGATTTATATTGTTATAGTCTTGAGCCTACAGTTAAGTTAAGTAGACCGCCAAAATTTCTTACTAAGAAGGCTAGCATGCTAGAAGAGCCAGAGAAAATGGTTGGGAAAGTTAAGAGTGTAGAAAATGATATGAAAAGTTCCTTGGGACTTGTGGGCTATGAAGATGTTTCATATAAAAACTAGGGCATTTTTTCAAGTGTTAGCCTTCCTCCAAGCTTTGAGACATCAAAATTTGAGGAGCTTGTGGACAGAATGATTCTGTGAAATATTTGGGATGATATTGCAATCGATCAAGGGAAAATGAAGGAAAGAAGAAGGAAAACACACCTATTTTCGTGCCAGGGCCAAAACAGAGTTTAAGAGGTCCAACTCACCAATACTGTCAGCCTCAATCCCGAGCTTACATATCAAATCCACTTACTTATCTGCAACAAGGTTCCTCTTTTCAAAATCTAGGGAGTTTCATTCCACTTCATCAATGTCCTTTGAATAATGCACAATTGTTTACCCATCCGTCTTCTTATCCACAATGGCATGCACCTGTCCCTTAACATCATCCTCGACCCCCACAAATTTACCAAGGAACATCTAAATCCACGTTTCATCCGAGGACAGAGTTCGCAAAGATGAGAAAGGAAAATGATAATTTCACTCCTATTGGGAAATTTTATGCCTGTTTGTTCCAGAGATTAAGACAGAGGGGTATGATTACTCCTCTCCTTGGGCACACTCTTAATCGGCGTTTAAGAAATTTTGATCCTAATGCATGATGTGTGTATCATTATGATGCTCAGTGTTATAGTATTGAAGATTGTCGAGATTTGAAAAGAGAAATTAAAAAGATGATTCAAGATAGATCAATTATGATGCAGAACATTGACAGTGAGAGAAGATCTAGTCATATTGATAGGCAAATCAATGGCTAAGTTGTCAGGCTGAGCAATTGAGAAGTCACCCCTCTCCCTACTAGGAAGAGGTCTGGTAGTCTATTTTCTTTTCTTTTCTATTTTCTGAAGTATTTCAGGGTTGTAGTTCGGGATTTATCTTGTTTTGTTCCTTTGTCGTTTATGTTCGAACCCTCTATCTTTTATTTCAATTAAATAGAGTGTCCCCTTTTTCCTTTGTGTTCAAATATATGTTGTTTGTTTGTTTTCTTCACATAGTGCATTTTTTGTTGATTCTAGTGATATGACATGCTAGCGGAATTTTCCGTCAGATCTTAAAATTCAATTTAACCATGAAATATTGAATCAGAGGTTTAAGTTAGCAAAAGAGAACATCTGAGAAAATAGATAGAGTGCTGGGACATTTGGTGATCAAGTTGAAGCCTTCTTTAAAAATTAAGGCAATTATTTTGAGAATCGTGAGAATAACTTGGTCATCAATTGAAAGACATATCTCAATTAGGTCAAGTAGTGAATATGCGAACCTATGGCAAAAGGAACAGAAAGAAAATCAGCTCCACAAAATCATGAGTCATTCAATGTGAGTGGATATGTATGCTAGAAAAACGTAGAAGAAGTAGTGACGCACTGACTCAGTCCAAGTTAATGCTACAAAATATGTCACAAATGATCTTCATCTTTCACTTCCATATTGCATGATATGTACTTGCATTTTTAAGGATTGATATGACGAAGGCATTTCATTCTGCTATTCAAACATTATGTCATGCTTTGTTTACCCCATTTGAGCTTTAGTCTTTTTTTCTTTCATACCCCTCTTTTGAAATTAAGATACAGTCAGTAAAACTCAAAAGAAAAGTGTCGAGAAAAAAATGTGTCCAAAAGGAAAGAAAAGACAAGAGTGTCAAAAATAGGGTCAAAAAAAAATCCCAAAGAGAAAAGAGAAAAAAAAGAAGAAGAAACAAAAAACATAATCAATCAAAAGAACAAGGTGTCAGAACTACGCATGACCTGATTCTCCTCTCCCGAGGGTGAGATACGTAGGGTGCCTTACTCCGGGCTCGGTCCAACCAAATAAACAATTTAGTATTGCTCAGTCAAAAGAAACTAGGACATGAGTTGATCCTCATTGTTTGAGTCGATTCCAAAAGTTATAAGTTCTACCCCATTCAAGTGTCGTTTGGGCCTCATGTCAACATTTTCTTCTAACCTTATCCAAAAGCTAAGTTACAACCAAATAAAAACCTTCAGATCAATTTTTGAGAATGTTAAGACTAAGCATGCAATGGATATGATAATGTATTTTGGGAACTACTTGTCTTTCTCAGCATAAGGAATCAAGAGAGGAATAAAATGAGAGAGTCTTATTGGTGAAAATCCTTATGGGCACTGTAAGATGATGGTAAGTTAAAAGAGATAAAGATGAGAGATCCTTATTGGTAAAAACCCTTATGGGCACCGTAAGGCGATGGTGAGTCGAGAGAAACGAAGATAAGAGAGTCTCATTGGTGAAAAATCCTTACAGACACCATAAGGCAATGGTGAGCTGAGGAAAAGAAAATGAGAGAGACTTGTTGGCGAAAACCCTTCAAGGCGCCACTAGCCGAATGAGGTATAAGTGCAATTGACCTAAGAGAGCAACTCAATTTCAAAGACATTAACTCAATAACAATTGGCAGAAAGTTTGGATGAAAAAATCAAGCTGCTTAATCCAAACTGCATGGCATATTCATTAGAGTTGACTGTCATTTTTAGATGAATTTTTCATTTCTTTGTTTTAAAGGGGGGACATTCATTGTCTTTTCTTTCTTCTCTTTATTTTTATTTTATTTTCTTAGGTCAGTTGTCCAAATAAAAATCACTGTCATTTTTCTCTTGTCTTGGAGTCAAGTCCATGTCAAAACAAGTGAGTAAAGATCTCAAAACTGGTTACCTGCTTCTTTAATTGTACAAAGCAAGAAAAAAGGGCCAGCACATGAAAAAGACATGATTGTGAGCTGTAATAAGGCATGGAAAATTTTTTCAACAGACAAGTCTGGGAACTTATGGAAATACCAAGGATCAAAGGGTTTATTTGAGAAGCATGGCAAAGCAGAGATACTGTGTTTGTTTCAGAGTCACTCTTACTAATCTGATTTTGGATCAATGATGCAGCAAGTCAATGACATATGCTAATGGTTGGAAGCAAGGTTAAATGTGAACGGGGCACGCGAGATTTCCACGAAAGCCAAAGCCACAAATCAGCCACCATATTTTTAAACTAACAAGTTTTCTTTGTATGAAACAGGAACACATGTTACATTCAGATCAAGGATTTCGAAGCCTAAACATCAAAGACCATAATTTCTCACTTCTACAAATGCAAGAGGCAATGTTGTTGCACAAGTTTGGTAATCAAAACTATGGTAAAACTCATAATTCAAGATCTCTAGGAGACATACTTACTAGTCAAGGAGACGCATTTCCTTAGAAAATTCAAGTGACATTTTTAAGGAGACACACTTCCTTGTTTGGGTAATTTAAGCAGCATTTGTAGAGAGACGCACTTCCATATTTGGGTAATTCAAGTGGTATTTGTAAGGCAACGCACTTCCTTGTTAGGAAAATTCAAGCAACATTTGTAAGGAGACTCACTTCCTTGTTTGGGTAATTTAAGCGATATTTGTAAGGAGAAGCACTTCCTTGTTTGGTAATTCAAGTGGTATTTGTAAGGAGACGCACTTCCTTGTTTGGACAATTCAATGCACTTCCTTGTTTTGGTAATTCACGCAACATTTGTAAGAAAACACACTTCCTTTTTTGGTAATTCAAGCAACATTTGTAAGGAGATGCACTTCCTTGTTTGGGTAATTCAAACAACATTGGTAAGGAGATACACTTCCTTATTTTGGTAATTTAAGTGGCATTGGTAAGGAGATGCACTTCCTTGTTTTGGTAATTTAAGAGGCATTGGTAAGGAGACACACTTTCCTGTTTGGATATTTCTAGCAACATTTGTAAGGAGACACACTTCCTTGTTTGGGTAATTCAAGCAGCATTGGTAAGGAGACACACCTCCTTGTTTTGGTATTTTAAGCGACATTGGTAAGGAGACGCACTTCCTTATTTTGGTATGTTGACACCTAATTTTTGCCCTCTACGACTAAATTTAATCCTGAGTTTATTTGATTTTTAATAAAATTAAAATATTTATTTTATCCGAATAAAAATTTATTAAATATATTTGTACGTAATTTTGTCATTTTAAGTAGTGATTATAATTTATCGTATTCAATTATACGAGATTTTATAATTTTGTTACTTAAATATTTATTTTATAAAATATTAGATTTTAATCAAGGCTTAGAGATTCAAATGATTAAAGTTTTGATTTAAATATAATTTACTCTCAAAAAATAATTTATTCGGATAAATATGTGTTTGATTTTATAAAATCAAGAAGCCCGGGATTAAAGGAAGCATTAATTAGCATCAAATTTCAATTTAATTTAGTCAATCTATTAGATTTGGTCATAATTGAAATCAAATTGGCCATAATTGTAATGCAATCCGTCAATTGATTTCTAATTTGGTCAAAATTAAATAAATATAGCTAAATTTTAAATCCCAATTGGGGTTACATTTTAAATAACCCTAAAATTCTCAAAAATTCTCATAACTTCTACCTAATTCCACAAAAAAATAATTTCAAATTGTACTACATTGTACTATTTCGCCCCACTTTGTCTTTTCCCAATTTTGAAATTCAAAAGTTGTACTACATTGTATAATTTCCCCCCACATTATCTTCCACCTTACCTTATCTTCAATTTTAAAATTTCAAAAAACACCCTTAATTGCTTTTTCTCCCACATTAGTGGATGACAAAAAATAAATCTTCATCCTTTCCTATAAATACTTTTCTCCCACATTGGTGAAAGAGAGGAAAAAAAATCTCATTCTCTCCTATAAATACTACTACTACTTTGGTAAAAAGGGGAGAAAAAGGAAGGAGAAGAAAAAAATCTTTTTTGAGCAAAATAGTTATTTTTATTTAGTAAAAGTTTTTGTTTCATAGAGTTGGTCGGCAAATAAAAAATTTTAAGTTGCCGGCGACGTTTTTTTGGTGGTGGTTGATTCCGACGAAGCTCGTAGTCTCATTTTGCTGCCCCCCAAAAGGTAAACACATCTTTTTTTTTTTAGTTTTTATTATCGTTTTCTTCTTCATCTTTTTTCTTCTTCATAGTTCGTAGATATAATTTTGTTTGCTGGGATTGTATGTTGTAGATGGCCTTAAAGGCCCTAGGACGTTGTGGTATCGATATTCTAATTATTTTCATGTTCATGATATAAAAATGAGCTAACAATAGTTGTATGTATCTGTTTTTTTACTTTATTCTTTGATTATTTTGGATAAAGTTTCAATCTTTGCTTAAAATATGTATTTATGCTTTGTTTAAATTCATTGTTGGTGGATATATTTATTTTTAGCATGTAAAGTTATTTTCTTTATGTTGAAAAAAATAGTTAATGTTGAATGTTTCGCCTTTTCACCTTATCTTGATTATTTTGGATAAGTTTAGATCTTTGCTTGAAAAACATAATCATGTCTTGTTTAAACTCATTATTGTTGAATATGTTTATTTTTAGCATGTAAAGTTATTTTCTTTATGTTGAAAAGAATAGTTCATATTGATTGTTTTGCCTTTTGACCTTATTCTTTGATTATTTTGGATAAAATTTAGATCTTTACTTGAAAAGTCATACCCATGTCTTGTTTAAACTCATTGTTGGTAGATATGTTTGTTTTTAGCATGTAAAGTTATTTTCTTTTTGTTGAAAAGAATGGTTAATATTGATTGTTTTGCCTTTTGAATTTATTCTTTGATTGTTATGTATAAAGTTTTGATCTTTGCTCAAAAGACAAACTCATATCTTGTTTAAATTTATTGTTGGCGGATATGTTTGTTTTAGCTGTAAAGTTGTTTCTTTTATGTTGAAAAAATAGTTAATATTGTTTGTTTCGCCTTAATAAAAATAGTAATTGATTAAATCAAGAATTTTTTATTTACTTGTTAATTATTTTAAGGGATCTCCAAAATCTTCATATAAGAGATGAAGTGCTAGCTTTATTTTTCATCCACGATGTTTATTCCTCTTTTTCGCATGTTTTCAAATTTGTCAAAATGATGAGAAAGTTCGAATTTTTGTGGCTAAATAGAATTATTTAGATATTTTTGAGTCATTTATAGTATGATTGTGAAACAATATTTTACTTTTAGAAATGCTAAATTTTATTCTAATTTGGATTGTTATATGTGCTCTTTGTGAGTGTAAAGACTTGATTCGCGTCTCTCATTGATTCATAATATCAAAGGAGAATCAACGATGTCTTAGAAATATAAACCATAGGTCATTACACATTTTTTTTCATAAAATTTTGATTGTAATTTAGATGTATGAATTTTCGTTAATGTCGCCTTAATTGAAATTTAAAGATTCTCTTGCTTGAAAAGTTAACCTTTATTTTGTTTTGTTATATGGATTAGTATCTATGTTTGTTCAATTTTAGAAGTCATGAGTATTTTCCTTGTTGCCTCATCCCTTTACTTTCGCAAGCTTACGTTGTTTGTTTCTTGCATTAATTCATTGAATATGACCTTCTTCCTTTTAACTTTATTCATTCTTGTATGAACATAAATCATAAGGCATGTAAGTGGGTGTCTTTGTTTTGCATTTTATTTGTTGACTCTCATTCTTGTGCAAGTGTGCTTATCATTGTCATTCAAAATTGGTTCTTGATATTTTCTTTTGCTTTGAAATATGTCACTTTTATGCCTTGAACGTATATTAATTTCTTTATCTTTACTTTACATGCAAAAAAAATGTCTCAAGTCCAAATGGATTCTTCTCCTCTTGCATTTCGTAATGGTCCAATGAGGTCTACCCCTTGGAGTCAAGTTCAAAGTTTAAACCGGAGGTCCACTACATGGCGTGTGGGTGCTAGAAGATAGACGAAGAAGAAAAATGGGTCAAAACCCATTGATGAGGTCATTAAGAGACTTGAAAAGTCTCAATTTTTATTATTGTCTTCTTTTTATTTATTCATTTAGTTATTTATTTATTCATTCATTCATTTCGGCCTCGAAGTCAAAGTTGTATTTAATGTAGGTGGAGCAAGACTCGAGCCAAAGGCACGAAAAATAGTTTAGGACAGGTGAAATAGGTCGGAAGCCCAACTAGACTAGGACAGGTCTCGTTGATTTGGGCTCAATGGCCTAAATCCTTTACTTTCTCCTCCCTTCCCCTTTTATGTGTTTATTTGTTTACTAATTTTGTTTAGACTTAGTTAAAACCCCTACTAAGTCGCCTAAATCTATTTTACACAAGTCTTTTTAAAAAAAATAAAAAAAAATCAAATCACTATTTCAACAAATTAATCTTTTCAGAAGTTAATCAAAAGATGTTTTCAAACAATCTGGATAACCGCAAGTTAGCGGACGTTTTAGGTGTCTAACACCTTCCTAAAATGTTAATAGGAACCGCTTATCTAGAATCTCTAACTTAAAACGATTTTTCTGTTTTGAATCGTTTGAAGTAACTCTCTAAAGGTTTCTCAATTCCTTTCAAAATTAAGTGGCGACTCTCAAAAAGTCAAAATTTTCGCAAAACAAGGACGATATGATTTGATTCATTTATTATCTCAGTTAGATTTTAGTTTTACGGAGTTAGTTGGAGACATGTTCCTTCATCTCCTTATTCAGACAGTACTTAGAGGCTTTTAGATTTAGTCCAGGTTTGTATTCAGTTTTGATTTAGATTCAGCTGTTTTGGGTATTCGTTACCCCACATGGATGTTATGTTTTGATAGATACTTTATGCAGTTTAACCTTTATTGTTCATATTTTCCGCATTCTTTATGTATATTATGCAGTGTATAGGTACAGATATCAGTCATAGGTTAGCTTGTGGTCCTTCGGGGTCATAGGCACCGTGTAGCATTTCGGTTTATAAAATCAGGGTGTCACGCCTGTAGACACTTAATTTTGTCTCTCCCAAATCCAATTTTATTCATTTTTAGCTCACACTACCACACACCCTCATCCATGTGATTATACCCCACAAAAATACAAAAATAACAACCCTTAAAAAAATTCCTAACAAATTTTATCTCGTTTTAATTCATCCTAACAAACGTTATCCTAATCACCTAATCTCCCAACCACACCCTACCTACCCTACCCCATTGCTGTAGCCCACATTACCTTTTTTTTTTTTTTTTTAACCAATTCACAAAACAACAAAAATATAAAAGGGCCCACAGGAAATATTGAGGGAACAACAATATACACCTCACTCACCATTTCAATATATAGACGACACTACACTCCAAAGAAAGGGGATTCTTCATTCATCTTCTATTTTTATACTCACAGAAACCCACTCACAAAACACTCATCATCTTCATTCTCTTTAATAATTAAACACATGCACCACATATTCCATTAACAGAACACAATAAACCTCCAAAATTCCATTTTTTCACATAATTATTCACAATGCTTTCCACTCATCCTCATGCACCCCGCCATTAGTAGACCACACATCACAATCTCTTACAGAATCCTCACAATACACACACCAAATTGGGAAATCACATAGACACACATACTGTAATACCCCACATTTTGGACTAGAATGAAAATTCGTCATTCCTATGCATGGATGCTTCAAAAGCCTCAAATCCTATATAAATTTAGTGTGTTAATCAATTATGTAGTGTGAGAATCTATTTTAGCATGAATTTAGATCATAGATGTCCCCTAGCTCAAGTACAAGTTGAAAGCTTTCCTATCGTTCAAGTTTTAGTGAGCGTCAAAACTTAGGTCAACTTCAATCGACCATAACTCATTGTATATGACTAACTGGGTGGTTTACTATATATCAAATGAAATATCTTTGAATTAGCTTTACAACTATACCAATTTCACCTAAATCCGATTTTGGAGTAAAGAGTTATCCCCATTTTATTCCAGCATGTCAAGCTGGAAAATGGTGACGACGTTTCTGACGGGCTATCACATTTCTGATGACCTTTTTGACGATGTCGTCACATTCTGATGACATTTCTGACGACGTTGTCAGCCCTAGGCAAAAAATCAAAAATTTGGACCCCTTTTGTGATGACCATTCATGATGGCCTATCACGGACCTGTAGGCCTGTCACAGATGGCGTCAAGTATATTTTTCCAGCAATTCAAGGGTATTTTTGCAATGGTATTTTAGTCATTTCCTTCACCGTCCACGACTTATAACCCTAAAGAGGCGTAATTTTTCTCATTTTTCTTTAGTTAAGCATCTTAAAAACCTTATCTTACACTTTCAACCACAGGATTAGGGTTTTCATCAAACTCATCTCTCAAAAGCAAGATTCAAGCCTTTTTCTAAGATAATCAAGAATTAAGTTTTCCAATCCAAGAACTCTCTAGCAAATCATCAAGGTTTCCTTTCTAAGGTATGTGTGTGTTCATTCATGGACTCCTTTCGTCCATGAAGTTCAAGAACCCTTTCTTTTCTAAAACTATATATTATGGTTTTCATTCTATGAATGGATTGTTGATCATGTTTATGTATTGAATGATGCCAAGATAGAATCTTTACGTGTTATTATGAATCTATGACATCATATGAGTAAAAAACATGTAAGTTTGATTATTTATGATGAGTAATTGTATGATTTACACCTATGCCTAAGTTGTGCATGTAAGGTGTTTGATAAAATACCTACGAGACTAGAAATCATGCATTATAGCTAAATTGTGACTAAGTGAAGGATTCATGATAGACCTCTATGATTCAATGTCATCCATGTTAATAATGTGTCTTGTGAACATTGTTGGATTACTCATGAACTAGTCTTATGAAATTATGCTATGCTTACTTGCAAAACCCACTCACGTACAAGATGTAGAATACCCATGTACTTCATGAAATTCCCCAAGTTATGATATTATGGATTGTGGTTGTAATATGTAATGAGTATGATATTGAAATCTATGCAAGTATATACATGTTGTATGAAATTTCCTTCCATGAAATAGGTTGTTGAGAACCATGCTTAGTATGAAATTCCTTATTTATGATATTGTGGATTATGGACTCTACTCTTATGATCAAGTCAGTCATGTGTGTCAGTTTCCTTCCATCGAGTCCTGGGGGTACTTGTACCCGAAAAATATAGTTGTGTGCCTAGGACCATGTCATGTTTTCACGATACTCTCAGTAATCTCAGTAGTTCAGTATTCTCAGTAATTTCAGTGCTCAGTAACCTCAGTAATCACAGTATATCCTCGTAACTTCAGTACTCTTAATCAGTCCTCAGAACTCATTATATTCCATCCGTTATCAGAATCCAGTAAACTCAGTTTTAGCTCTTCTAAACAATACCACTAGTATCAGTTCAGTTAATCGGTGTCAGTTCAGTAAATCAGTTCAGTTAAGTTATTTAGTTCAGCACGGTTATTCAGTTCAGTGTCTTTCAGATAGGAGTAGGATTCAGCATCGAGCGAACCTAGGGATGGAGGCTCACCTGCTAGATTAGGACTGAGATCCTTAGAAGCAATCCCTAAGTTTTAGAACTACGTAGCCAGCGTAGGTATAAGATGTCACCCGTTAGATAGGACTGACATACTCAGGGGTCACCCGTTAGCACATTTATATGTATAGGACTGATCCCAGGAGTCACCCGCTGGATTAGGACTGACTCCACAGCAGATGTCTTTACTGGTGGCGCGGTACTGACACCCTTCCAATCAGGGCAGAGATTAGACCCCAGTCAACTTAACTTGGGGCATGTCGGTTAGATGAATACATCCTACAGTCTTAGTTACAGATTCAGGACTATCAGATACAGTCAACTCAGTTCAGTAGTACAGATTCAGTACTATTAGAGACAATCAATCTTTATCATTATAAATAGACTTCAAGATCACCCATTAGATAGGACCGATCTCAACTATAGTTAAATAGTATTAGAATCATCAAATTTAAAGATCACCCGCTAGATAGGACTGATCTCAAATTCAGTTACTCCATATAAAATAGAACTCAAATAGTTCCATCAGAACTTAGACTGTTAAATACAGTCGCTTAGTATCAGTTACATCGGTTAGGCCGATCATCACAGTTATATCAGTTATATCAATTTTCTAAACTTATGTATCAGTCATATCAGTTATCAAAATTCATGATATCAGTATTCAGCTTTAGGACTGTCAGACACAGTCAACCAGACCAGTTCTTCATAATTCAAACTGTCAAAAATAGTCGTTCATCTATTCAGTATCTCAGTATCAGTACACTCATGTTGTCAGTATTCAGAATCAGTAGTCAGTATCTCCATGAGTTCAGTTACAATTATATATGCATGTGTGTATTCTCACGTTCATATTAGTCAGCATTATTTATGCATATAACCCTTTGCATTTAGCCTACCTCACTCGTATACTCAGTACATTCAGATATACTGACGCATTTGTCTTATGGTACTTTCTCTTATATTACACTATAGGTTCAGAGGCATGAGATCCAGATCAGCAGTAGCATTCCAGTATTCAGAGTTTGCAGTGAGTCCTTCTCATTCGAGGACGGTATGATTATTGCTATATTTACTATTTAGTTGCTAGATGGAGTTAGTTGGAGACATGTTCCTTCGACTCCTTATTCAGTTCAGTTAGAGGCTTTCAGATTAGATGTCATATTAGATATTCAGATCTCATTATTTTCAGTATTTGTGACTTGTTTTGGTATTGTTATACCTTTTTCAGACATTTTGTTATCAGACGTTTATTCAGTTCAAACCTTATGCCCTTTCATGTTCATGTTTCCGTATTTTATAATATATTATACAGTATACAGGTACAGATATCAGTCATGGGTTAGCTTGTGGTCCTTCGGGGTCATGAGCACCGTGTAGCATTTCGGTTTAGAAAATTGGGGTGTTACAAACTTGGTATTAGAGCCTAAGGTTCAATAGAGTCCTAGGAAGTCTGAAAGCTGCATCTAGTAGAGTCTTGTACATGCTTGTGTTGTGCACCACACTTATGTGCAGGAGGCTATGAGATATTTTAGGAATAGTTTCCCTTCTTTCAATATTTATGTCGTGCTAGCAAGACAGTTTAGCAATCGAGCAGTCAAATTTGTATAGCTTGTTTTCTCATCTTTGCATCTATTCATGCTCTCCAAAACCTCAGAGAATGTAACAATTTCAAGGTAGAACCTCCTAGTAGTTTTAAGTTCAGTTCATCTCATGCATCATGCATTAGTTTCAGACTCCCAAAGTTTAATTGTAATCTAGTTTGTAGATGCCCTGTGCATCACCCAGTATCTCCATAAGGTAAGCGTTCTTAGAGGGACAGCGTCCCATGGGGGAGATACCCCACTTTCTCTTAAATCTCACATGCCTTAGATCCTTCAATTTCTCCTTGCATAACGAATTCAGTCTAAAATAGAGGGTACTCATAACTTGACCTTCAAGTTAGAACTCAGCTATAAGTCAAGTATTCAGAGGTTTAATTCAGTTCATGATGTTCAGTCCATATGTCACGTAGAAGAATCAGTCATGTTCTCATGTTTTAGTTCTATCTTAGTGCCTTTACCATTGCATGTTCAGTCGCATATTCGTGAGTCAGTTCAGTCATGTATTCACGCATCAGATATACGTGGTCAGCTTATCAGTACTTTCAGTCATGCATTCACGTATCATGTTAGTCATATAATCATGCATCAGATATGCATGGATTTAACTTATCAGTTAAGCATCAGATATGCATTCTCAGTTTGAGAAACTCGGTTTATTGGAACACTCAGTCCTACATTCATAAATCAGCTACCCATGCATCAGATATGCATGTACAGTATGATATGCTCAGTTTTCAGTCATGTCAGCCATGAAATCATGATCAGTCATTCATGATATATATTCGTGTAAGTTGTATTTTCTCTCATCTCAGCTAGTATCATTCGAGGATGAATGTTCCCAAGGAGGAGATACTGTAATACCCCACATTTTGGATTAGAATGAAAATCCGTCATTCCTATGCATGATGTTTCAAAAGCCTCAAAGCCTATATAAATTTTTAGTGTGTTAATCAATTATGTAGTGTGGGAATCTATTTTAGCATGAATTTAGATCATAGAGGCCCCCTAACTCAAGTACAAGTTGAAAGCTTTCCTATCGTTCAAGTTTTAGTAAGCGTAAAAACTTGGGTCAACTTCAATCGATCATAACTCATTGTATATGACAAACTGGGTGGTTTACTATATATCAAATGAAAGCTCTTTGAATTTTATTTCCAATGATATCAATTTTGCCTAAATCCGATATTGGAGGAAAGAGCTATCCCTATTTTAATCCAGCATGTCAAGCTGGAAAACGATGACGATGTTTCTGACAGGCTATCATGTTTCTGACGATCTTTTTGATGAAGTCGTCACATTCTGACAATATTTGTGATGACATCGTCATACCTAGGCAGAAAATAAAAAATTTGGACCCCTTTTGTGATGACCATTCGTGAAGGCCTATCCTGACCGCCTGTCATGGATGGCGTCAAGTATAATTTTCCAGCAATTGAAGGGCATTTTTGCAAGGGTATTTTGGTCATTTCCTTCACCTTCCACGACTTATAACCCTAAAGAGGCATAATTTTTCCCATTTTTCTTCAGTTAAGCATCTCAAAAACCCTCTCTTACACTTTCAACCACAAGATTAGGGTTACCATCAAACTCATCTCTCAAAAGCAAGATTCAAGCCATTTTCCAAGATAATCAAGAATTAAGTTTCCCAATCCAAGAACTCTCCAGCAAATCATCAAGGTTTTCTTTCTAAGGTATGCATGTGTTCATTCATGGACTCCTTTCGTCCATAAAGTTTAAGAATCCTTTTTTTTTTCTAAAACTATATATTATGATTTTCATGCTCTTAATGGATTGTTGATCATGTTTATGTGTTGAATGATGCCAGGATAGAATCTTTATATGTTATTATGAATCTATGACATCATATGAGTTGAAAACATGTAAGTTTGATTATTTATGATGAGTAATTGTATAATTTACACCTATGCCTAAGTTGTGCATGTAAGGTGTTTGATAAAATACCTACGAGACTAGAAATAAGTGAAGAATTCATGATAGACCTCTATGATTCAATGTCATCCATGTTAATAATGTGTCTTGTGAACATTGTTGGATTACTCATGAACTAGTCTTATGGAATTATGCTATGCTTACTTGCAAAACCCACCCACGTACAAGATGTAGAATACCCATGTACTTCATGAAATTCCCCAAGTTATGATATTATGGATTGTGGTTGTAATATGTAATGAGCATGATATTGAAATCTATGCAAGTATATACATGTTGTATGAAATTTCCTTCCATGAAATAGGTTGTTGAGAACCATGCTTAGTATGAAATTCCTTATTTATGATATTATGGATTATGTACTCTACTCTTATGATCAAGTCAGTCATGTGTGTCAGTTTCCTTCCATCGAGTCCTGGGGGTACTTGTACCCAAAAAATATAGTTGTGTGCCTAGGGCCATGTCATGTTTTCACGATACTCTCAGTCAATCCATGATCTATAGAAATCAGTCAGTCATGTAACTCAGGAAAACTCAGTAATCTCAGTAGTTCAGTATTCTTAGTAATTTCAGTGCTCAGTAACCTCAGTAATCACAGTAAATCTTCGTAACTTCAGTACTCTTAGTCAGTCCTCAGAACTCATTATATTCTATCCGTCATCAGAATCCAGTAAACTCAGTTTTAGCTCTTCTAAACAATACCACTAGTATCAGTTCAGTTAATCAGTATCAGTTCAGCAAATCAGTTCAGTTCAGTTATTTAGTTCAGCACGGTTATTCAGTTTAGTTTCTTTCAGATGGGAGTAAGATTCATCACTGAGTGAACCTAGGGATGGGGGCTCACCGGATAGATTAGGACTAAAATCCTTAGAAGCAATCCCTAAGTTTCAGAACTACGTAGACAAATTAGGTACAAGATGTCATCCATTAGATAGGACTGACATACTCAGGGATCACCCGTTAGCACATTTATATGTATAGGACTGATCCCAGGAGTCACCCACTAGATTAGGACTGACTCCACAACATATGTCTTTACTGGTGGCGCGGTACTGAAGTTCATTCATTGAAAAATAAGTATTGTGGAGGGATGAATAAGAGTTCCTCCATCTGTAATGGTCTCGAATTCGCGTTCTGGATATAAAGAATTATGTTAGGGAGTTATTTCCTTTAAATAGACCTTATATAACGTGAATCTGGCTAGTTGGAGTCTCAACGTGGATACCGGATTAAAAAAAGTTCATTCACCAGAATATTATAAGAATATGTACTAAATTGTGGTGATACGTCGTAAGTTTGTCATGTAAAGAGATTACATATTCCTTTACTAAATTCAATGTGAGATTCTTCAACACCATGGGAATTCCAAATACAATTTAGAATTTTATTTGAAAAAGTGAAAACAAGTAAACTTTTACTTCTCTCACAAAAATTTCAAAAACAACTCCAATTTGTATTCATGGTCAAACATACACAACTTCAACTTCAACTCTAGAAAATTATAATTTTCATGGCCAAATGAGGCCTAGAATTTATGGAATTTGGAGCATGAACAAAATAAACGTAACATAAAAAAATAACAATCAAGTGCCATAAAATTATGTTAAAAGAATAAACGTTGAACCTAACTGATAGCAGTGTGTGTCTTGTTTAATGTCTACATTAGTAGTTACATTATTGCTTATGTGGTTTTCGGTCCTTCAATTTCTGATATTATTTGTATCTTGTATTTCAACAATCATGTTATCTTATTAATGTTACTATATATTCTGTTACTATATGTATTTTTATCACTATCCATTATTTTTTTACCTATTAGTACCTCTTTTTTTTGAACCTTCGTATATCGAAATAATATTTCTACCTTTGAGATAGATATAAGATCTATTTACATCAAATTAAAATTTTAATTAAGTATTTCTAAATTTAGAAGGAGGTTTGTCTGTTTTGATTTTTGAAACACCTAAAAAAGGAAAGTAGTATCATTTTCATTTTCTTTCCTTTTGGAGCTCCTCCTCAATCATCTTAAAATTCTTGGACCCAAAAAATAAAATAAAATAAAAAATTAAAATTCACCTTTCAATTTCTCCAATTCTTCTATTAAGGTATGTTATTTGTACATTCATGACTAATAAATTCGTAAGGTCTTGTCTAATTTTCTTATTAATATTTTGTTTTGATAATTTTCTAATAAATTCAATTGTTTTGTTTTGTTTTCTTTTCTTTTCTTTTTTCATCGAAGTCTATAATTATGCATGTTTATTTGCATGTCAAAGTTCAAACATAGGTTCTTTTTTCTCTAATTGTTCAAATTTTTTGTAATTTATTTGATTTTGGACTAATAATATAGTCTTTGTGTATTTGCATGTTATGGTGTTTAATTATAAGGGTTGTGGTATTTTTTTTATTTATTTTTTGAATTGATGAAAGGAAGTTTAGTTTTTATACATTAAAGGTGAAAAAAATGCAGCTTAGTGGTTTTCTATTAATTATTTATATATATTAAACACGAATACAGAGTTTGAGCTGAAGCTATTGAGTTCTACTGAAACGTTAGGAAAAGCTATAACTCTAGTCTACCCCAATATAAAATGCCAAGAGCTCTTATGCTTTAATATTGTCGTTGTTGAATTCTGTACTTCTGTGCTATGCTGCTAGGACTCTTTAAAATGTTGTTGTACCTGTGTCAGATCATATGAATTAGTACTATTTTTGGAGGATCCGACATGAACCCTGGGGCATTTTTGAGGAGTCCAAGCAACAAGCTTTTGTGAGATTTAGTGGACTAATTTTGCTTGTGATGTGATCTAGTCACAAGAACATCCTTAAACTTTGTTGTGCAAATTTGGTTATACCTTTAATTTCTTTCTTATCTTCTGAATTATGGTTAGCTAAGTTTTAGGTTCTGCATAAGTACTAAGCTAGATCTTTGTTAGATGAATTGGTTTTTCGGGTTCTTTGAGTTTGCAAGAGGGAACTGTTGGCTATTGAAGATGCTAGAGTACTCCCCCGACATACCGGTCCGGACATGAGGGTGTATATGACATTCAATGGTCCCTTGTTGGTCCGAGGGACGGAGGAGGCTAGGTTAGCCAAAAGATGGTTATTGGTTATTTTTATCTTATGGATAACACCACTTACTAATTCAAGAAAATGAATAGTTCACCAGACTGAGTAGTAGTTGAGACATTTTTGTGTTCGTCGCTTACAGGGAAACGATTATTAGAATACATGCCAACCAGAGTAGATAACAACAGCTAGAAAGTGATCAGATAGCTGTGATCTATCTCAAGAGCTAATCCATTTCTTCGGTCTTTTACAATCTGCTTGGGTTTTGGCGACCGTGCATGATAGTTGAACTGGTTTCGTCATGCCTGTCTAGAATATGTGATCGTAACTGGTTATCAAGAGAACTCATCAAGCCAAAAAAACAATGTTACCGCTTGAATCTTGATAATCAGCAGTTGAGCCGAGAGGGTCACCTTCGCAAGTACTATGCTTTGGTCTCTTATAAAGGGGTAATGAGCTGAGGAAGCTAGAGTTGAGCCGAGAGGGTCTCATTTTAGCATGCCTCTAGTATAAATTGAGATAGGCAGTACCTTATTTGAACTTCGGTTGTTGAATCTCGCAGCTCACATGCAGGATGTACTCGAATATTGGTATATGCTGAAAAGTGATAACAGTGTTGAGTCCAAGTAACTGCAAATGTGTCTAGGTAACATGACCGGTTAAAGACTAATTGGAAGTTTCTCAGCTAACAGGCCTCCCATGTTTCAGTTATTTGATCAAGATTTCTGGTAAGTGGTGCAGTCTTATCTAGTTTAGCAACATCAGTTTTGGCTTTTAAGCTTGTTTTTCTAAAAATCTTCTTGTGAGGTGTAGGAAAGAGCTGCAGTGTTTTCTACTAGTAACCTCCATGTTGTATTTTAATTTGTCATTTTAGTGATCGAATTAAAGCTTCCTTAGCATGTTAACAGTGAAAGGCTTTCATTTTGGCAATTCTATACTAGTTGTGGCTAATTGTTTAAACTGTTAAGCATGTCAAATGGTTCCAGTAACAAAATCTAGCAAGTACGAGATATTGAATGTATGTATTATTCTGAATTGCTTTATATTTCATAATCGTGATGTTCCTTGGTTGAAGTTTTTGTTTGTCCCTTTGTTGTTTCGTGATGTACTTAATGAACTTGTGGTGTTGAACTTGACTTGTTAACTGCAGAAATGGAGTCATCTAAAGACACAGGTTGCCGAGCTCCAGAAGACCCCGTCCTCTGCATCAACGACTGTGGTTTTTTCGGTAGTGCAGCTACGATGAATATGTGTTCCACGTGTCAAAAGGACATGATACTACTGAAGCAGGAACATGCAAAGCTTGCAGCTGCATCCAGCCAAGACGTCGTACGCAGAAGCTCAAGTAGCGATGAATCAGAACTTGCTCTTGCAGGTGCCGCGGTTGCATCTGCAGATTTAGCCTCTCAGATTTCACAAGTGAAGTCAAAAGAGGGTCTGAAAAAGTGCACAGCTTGTCGTAAGCGTGTGGGCTTAACGGGGTTCAGTTGCAAATGTGGTGATCGTTTCTGCGCAGTTCATCGTTATTCAGACAAACACAACTGCCTGTTTGATTATAGGAATGTTGGTCAGAATGCAATAGCAAAAGCAAATCCTACCGTCGTAGCAGAAAAACTTAATAAGATCTAACAAGCACCTATCGAAAGGTTGTATGAACTGAAGCAATGTCCATCTTTGAATAAGTTGGCCTCGTCTTACAGGGTGACGATGAAAGTTTCGCGTGGGCGTGGGGGTGGGGGTGGGGGTGGGGGTACCCTAGAGCCTAGATAATCCTGGTGTGTAAGTTATTTATGATCTTGGTGCACGTTTTAATGGAATTTGTTCTTGTTTTGTCCCCATTTCTGGGCTCCTTGTCTAGTATAATATGCATAATGTAGGTCATCTTGATGAATTTCACATTCATACATCCGCGTTTTGAAATCCTGAATTTGCCTCCGTGCATTCTTCAAGATTCCAAAGTCTCCTTTGAATATCAATAATGTAGAGTTTTTTTTTTTGTAGAGATGTCAATACGGGTTGGCTCAGCCCACACGGGCTTTGAGTTTGACGGATCAGGTTGGGCTAGCCTATCAAAATGATGAGCCAAAAAATATCGAGTCCACACTATTACTCTGTGGGTTGTGGGACTCACGGGCCAGCCCCCTTTAAAAAAATAATATTTTATAATTTAATTTTAGAATGTTAATAGACATAAATACTACCAATCAATATTACATAGTATTAATACTTTTTAATTAAGTCTCCAACACCCCCAAAAATACTCATAATAACGAAATTAAATTACTTTTGACATGCGTTCTGCCCTTACATCGTAAAAGTAAGGGTTAAGCTATAGAACTAGATACGTAAGAGAAAGAGAGGAGAGCAGAACTTTACTTCTGTGCTGAGGCATATGATATCCTTCGAACCAAATAAAAATACTACTCCCTCCGTCCCAAATTATGTGTCGCCATTTCTTTTTTGATCCGTCCCAAAATAAATGTTGTCTTTCCTTATTTGGAAATTTTTTAAAGGCACAATTACCTTTTTACCCTTATTGGACCCACTTTATTTTAAATATATTAATACTTCTTTTTTAGTATTTATTTTTTTTAAGTAAAAGTCTTATCACTTCAATCAAAATTTAAACTTTCAGCCATTTATTTTTACAGTATCAAAATTATTTTTAAACCACAGAGAGCAATTTATTCTTTTTGGTTGGTTCTACATAATTAAACCAGTTTTCTTCGATAACTCATTGTTCATATTACTGTGATTTCTCAAGTAAAAATTGGATCTTTAAAGCTAAAGTTAAAGAAAACAAGAATTTAGAGGGACCCCATTTTCCACATATATCATCTTACAATTGGAAAAAATAACAAACACAACCACAAAGATCAAACTTCTTTTGTTTAGAACTGAAAATTGATTGAGACAGTGAGCTACCTAAGAGACAACATCCTTCTCCGCTATTTCCTCTAACATGTCATATGCCTCGTCAATACTTCACACTCACAGTACATTGATAGGAGTGCATTTTCGACATAGCACATGATATGATATCCTACATTAACAAGTCAGCCGTGCAATTTGCTTTCCAAATTCGAATGCAGCTACATCAAGTAAGAAAATACTGTATGTTTGAACAAGCAGTATAACAAGTATATTTTTTAAAAATTCTAAACATGAGTAGAAAATGTCCATTTCACTTTGTCTTGATGAATGTTTGATCCTTTTAGAAGCACCGTGATCTAAAGTTCAGTCCACAACAAACCGTTTTCTGTTAATCTTTCGAGTATTGAATATTGTCGGCCTCAGCTTCAACGTACTTCCACTTCACATGTATTACCACAAAAATGAAAATAAGTAGGAAGGATCTCTTTTCACTTGTACTATTCATGGAAATTTCTAGTGTTATAATAGGGTATTATTTATTTGTGGCAACTATAGCATGATTGGTCGAATGGATTGATTTACCCCATCCATTTAAGGGAACAATCCCCTTAATTGATTCATTATATGTTATTCTTCTTCCATTAAATATTATTCTTTCTTCATTATTTGGGATTGTGGACGGCCCTCCTCACTATATAAACTCACCATTCTCTTTCTCTAAGAGGATAAACTTCTCCTCCGCTATTACTCCCTCTATTTTCTCTTAAAAGTACTTTGAAGTTCTTTGGCACTTTGGATTTCGAAAAACATTCGGTCTTGTCCTTGCTGCAATTGCTTTGGGTTCTATTATTATTGTTTGGTGCCTAATCAGTTAGTCTCTATCGACGCATCGGTTAGTCTCTATCGACGCATTCTTTTCTTATTCTATAGCATTTGTGATAGCAAAGCATAGAAAGCATATCTATAGGAACTAATTTAAAATAATTACAATTTTTCTTTTTTCACTGTCATAAAGAAGATTAAAAAAAGAAAAGAATAGCTTACTAGAGTGTACTATAACCATTTCTAGTTGTTTTCTTGAACAGTAGAACATTTGTGCAAGTTGAAGACATTCTGGGTATTGTTGTTTGTATTTTCTTGTTCTGTGTTTGCTTTGTTTGACTGTGGTTTCTTGTGAAAGTTTTGTCATAATTGAACACAGCTCAGGGTTTTACTTTTCATAGCTATTTTCTACTTTCTTTCTGATATTCTGTTGGGTTTTTACTTTGTTTCTTGCATGAAAATGTAAGTTCTTTTTCCCCATTTTCTTTTTTTGGGCCAAGGAGGGTGAGTGATGTGGTGGGCAGAGGGGCTAGTGGGGGGTATTTTGTTTAATTCTTTCCAAATTAATGTGAAGATAATGTTTGATAGAATCTTATTGGGAAGACAAAGTGTGTGAATCACATTCAGCAGAGTGGGAGAAAAGGTGAAGAAATTTAAGAGAGGATTTTGAAGGATGAATGATAGCTCAGCTAGAGAAATGAATGATAGTTTAGCCGCTATTACTGAGAGACAACCTCAAAGGCCTTATGGTTGAGTGGGCATTTTCTTTCAGCTCTTTGATCGGAATCGTAGATTTGCCAAGAAGCTGTTTCCAAAGAAACTGCTTTCACCAGGTTAGCTAGTACTACATTCCACTCATTTTTAAAGCAGAATGGTTAATTTCTTGAAGGTGATTCTAGCTAGAGGGCTAAATTATTTCTTTTTTTGTGCTGCATTCTTATAGCTTGCTTGAAACAAGCTACAAAAAAGTTTGGAGGGGATGAGAAGCAACCAAAGCTTTGTTTGGTACTCATTTCTTGAACTATACTCCCACATTTAGCTTTCTTTTTCTTCTATTGTCTCAGAAAGTTTTTGTTTTTATTGTTTTTGGTTCTTGTATGAACAATGTAGATTGCTGATGAGAACAGTGGGGGTTTTCCAAATGCAAAGAATAATGAAATGACCGATACACGTTGTGAAAGCAAGAGCGAAATGAAAGCTCCAAGTTTGGTTGCTAGGCTCATGGGTTTGGAATCGATGCCAGCAGGATCAGGCAGTAAGCCCCAAAAGGCTTCAACTTCTGAAACTTGGAGCAATGTGGCAGACAAACTTGGTGCTCGACCTGGCGGATTTGATAAAGAAGATATGGATTTTGAGATGGCCGAAATAAAGAGTTTAGAGCCGGGTTTGCAAAGGTTTAGAGCTAAATATGCTCTCACTTATCCTACTAGATATTTTTATCCTTTGGAAGATGAAGCAGATTTAGTTGGGAATTCACCTGATCACCATTCAACTGACAGCTACCTCTCCAGCAGTCCCAATAGTAGCTCAAGTATGGTCCCTGATTCGACATTTTACTATTTGCATACTTCCTTTCTTTCCCTCAAATACATAAATTAAAAAATAAGAAAACTCTGTGAACTTGGATTCCATGCTTCTAATAAATATGATGCTTGTTTTCTTCCAGAGGACAAAGTGCTTGCTAAATCAGTGGACTGTATTGATGATGAACCACTCTTTCCATAACCTGATAGAGATCTTTCGGATGGTGAGACCTCATTATCCACTAGGAGGAGTTGCAGAGAACTGATTTATAACGTTTCTGGAGTGCTAAGCAAGATTGATCAGTTAAAAGAAAGCAAACTCAGCTACGCAAAACAGGTCATTTTGAATGTTGAACTCATATTTGGAACTACACCTCAACAGCAGGCTCTACCTGTAGAGGATGGGTTCTCTGTGAGCCATTTTCTCCTCAATGAACATGAAAGGTTTTCGAGTTTTCTGTGGATGGCTTTCGGTGAGTTGCTTGGCTGTAATGACCCAAAATAGATGAATCAGCTTAAAGGATTCGCCTTTGATTGTCTATTAGAGTACCTAGACTCAAAATTTTCTCCAATCTCTGATTCTGGTTTCAGAACCTATACCAAACTACCATCAAGTATGACCAAAGAGATTCTGATTGCTGATATTATTGATGAGGACGAAGAGTAGACACAATTTGTTGGTTTGATCCCAGACGAGCTAATAGAATAGGATATGAGCCATTCTTTGGGTAAATGTACGGACTTCGAGATTGAAAAATATGAATGTGGCACTGAAGTTGCTAGGCATATTCTCCAAGAATTAGTAGATGAAGTTGTTTTAGACCTCGACAGTTCTAGCTAAATTTGGATGGAACTGTTAGTAGCTCCTCTTTTTGAGACTTTGTTGCAAGCCTATCAGTGTTGTTCTCATGTGATAACTCTTGACTCAATAATATCAAGCAAAGTATTTTGTACAAATCATTGATTCTGCATCTGATTCGACTTATTGTACTTGCGCTTTTGCATTTATGAATATTAAGAACAATCCCTTCGTGAACATCTGTTTGAAGTAGAACATTACAAGCACAAAATGAAAAATGGTTGAAATGTAAGAACAATTTGAAAGGAAACCCAATAAGCCTAACTGGATGCATATGCAAAATTCTATTACTACCTTCTACCCAAATTATTTGTCGCCATTTTCTTTTTTGTCCATCCCAAAATAAATGTCGTCTTTCCTTATTTGGAAATTTTTTATCTTTATTGGACCCACTTGATTTTAAATATATTAATACTTCTTTTTTAGTATTTGTTTTTTTTAAGTAAAAGTTCTTATCACTTCAATCAAAATTTAAACTTTCAGCCTATTATTTTTACAGTATCAAAATTATTTTAAACCACAAGGAGCAATTTATTCTTTTTCGTTAGTTCTACATAAGTAAACCAGTTTTTTTCGATAACTCATTGTTCATATTACTGTGATTTCTCGAGTAAAAATTGGATCTTTAAAGCTAAAGTTAAAGAAAACAAGAATTTAGAGGGACCCCATTTTCCACATATATCATCTTACAATTGGAAAAAGTAACAAACACAACTACAAAGATCAAACTTCTTTTGTTTAGAACTGAAAATTGATTGAGACAGTGAGCTACCCAAGAGACAACATCCTTCTCCGTTATTTCCTCTAACGCGTCATATGCCTCGTCAATACTTCACACTCACAGTACATTGATAGGAGTGCATTTCCGACATAGCACATGATATGATATACTACATTAACAAGTCAGCCGTGTAATTTGCTTTCCAAATTCGAATGCAACAACATCAAGTAAGAAAATACTGTATGTCTGAACAAGCAGTATAACAAACATATTTTTTACAAACTCTAAACAAGAGTAGAAAATGTCTATTTCACTTTGTCTTGATAAATGTTTGATCCTTTTAGAAGCACCGTGATCTGAAGTTCACTCCACAACAAATTGTTTTTTGTTAATCTTTCGAGTATTGAATATTGTTGACCTCAACTTCAACGTACTTCCACTTCGCATTTATTACCACAAAAATGAAAATACACAATAAAACAATTTCCTACAATTTTGTTTTTAGTTTCTGCACTTATTTACTCCCGCACCGAATACTTAGTTTCCAGCAAATATCAAGGTGATGCAATGCACCTCCCGTAGAGCTCTTCAAGAAGCTAGTCTTCAACAACCACCACAAAACAGTAAAGTTAACAGCCCGACCTTTTCATTTTTTTAAGTAGGTCAACACAGATGACACACTCCTATTTGCTTTCCCATCATTCACAACCTTACGTTTCTCCGTTCTCAACTCTCTCTTCACCAGAAGTACATCTTTAATGGCTAGCCCATGTTCTGTGATATTTCAACATAAACACAGATCATCAGACTGTCAGCTTATGATTAAATATTCAGTCACTTGACAACAGTGAGATTTAGTCACAAAACACCAAATTTAACAAACATAACACGGAAGTTACCATTGTCTCAATGAATAACATCCTAAAGTGAGGATATCAATACCAAGAAAAATTCAGATGCAAACTTTCAAACACAGTGTACACCAGTCAATGACCATAAACAGTAAAGTATAAATAGAAAAAATAAATCAATGACATGAAAGAAAAATAAATGTCACAGATAAAGGACAATAAATTTTATCAAGAGTAAGGATCAAGGAAGACTAAAGTCTCATGAACGTGATAGTGGTAGGATATCTGACAGGGAAAGGGAGTGAGACGGCTTTGAACGGGACAAAGAAAAGTATAAGAAAAGTAACATCATACCAATAAATTATGACAATCAAGATAGAATTATTATAAATTGGCAAAATGTGCACGAGGGAAACTATAATAATAGTATAAAAAAAAACTTTTTAAAAAATATTAAATTCATTTCACACGAGGCTTGAGGTTGGAGGAATGGAATATTAAAAGGAACAGTTTGATTGTTGATACTTTTTTCTATAAGACAACTATAATATCGTGCTGACCTCTTAGATAGTCACTCAGCTAATAGTTATTATCTCAGAAAATCACTTTTCTTCTTGATTCTCAGAACGGGACTTTCTGAGATAATACTATTAGTTGAGTGACTATATTAGAAATCGAATCCGATAATAACACAATCATATCTAAGAAGCTGAAGAAATGTATAATCTTTGTCTGCAGGTAGTTTTGGAGAAAAAACTAACAGTAGAAAATGTGGTAAGTATCATCATAGAGTAGAAATCAACTTTAAAAGTACATTATATATAATCTTCACATCTCCATCAACTGTCCTACAACAATAGAATCAAAACTAAGGGATGCTCAACCACGTTAAGCCTCAAGGAATAGTTTAGTCCAACAATACTTGATGATTTACGTAAGATAGAGGCTCGTTCTATAGGTCAAAAGACAGGTTTTGTGCAACATCACGACCCCTTGGACAACTTTTGTGCAGTCATGAGACTTTTTATCAACCAGATTGTTGTTTCTCTAGATGACATTCCATCATCCTCGAATGGTTTCAGCACACCAGCAAGCTCATCGATTTTTTCCTGCTTAAGTAATCGCGCACAAACCTCCAAAAGAGACTCTAAAGCTTCAGCTCTTTGTTCAGTGGGATTACCCCAGTCGTCTTTGTCCTCCTTACTAGCTAATGCGGCTAGTGACTTGAGCTGTGAAACCTTATCATCCAGTGCTCGAAGAGCATCTTTCTTAGACTATTTGGTGTCATAAACCGCAGTTGCTTTCTTTTCTAGATCGTCTTTGTGTAGAAGTGAACCATCACTTTCAGTTGACAAGCAGTCAATAGAAACTTCTCTACACTTGCTACCATTTTCAGTTTCAGCAACACAGCATCTTGGTGTTGTGTCTGGATCTGGTTTTGCCGACTGTGAATTAGATGAAGTACTTTCTTCATTGAAGGATCGTTTTTTATCATTGAATCTTCCATCAGACAATGTCATTCTGCTAGATTTTGCGGAGATACATTCCACTATATCTGCTTCCTCATGGTACAGTGGACTGCTCAACACCTCAAGCTCTTTTGTCTTATTATTCTTTGTATCACCCTCGTCAAATCGACTAACATGCTCCGTAGAAACATGCTCTTGTTCCTCGGACCATGTTTTTGCCCTTGAACTTGACGAGCTTAGAGTGATCGTAGTTTCTGTTTGTGAGATAGTCTCCTGTTGATCATATCCATTGCAAACAGCTGCCTCACTCATCTCCCCACTTTTAGAATCCTCACTATCTTGAGAGATCCTAACGGAGTAGCTTGTTGGATCGACTCTCTTAGTGTCAAGTTTGACTCGGAACGTGTTATAATTGTCAGATAAGTTTCTTGGCTGAATGTTATCACTTTCGTCAAAGTAAAGGACAATTCTCTTCTCTTTTAGCTTCAACTGTCTGTCTCTGCTACCTCTCGGACTGATAGATTTTCCAGGTGATGGTCGTGTTTTCTCTTTCGTTCTGCTCGGGGACTTTGCAGGAAGAAACACAGATGAAGGGTTGTGACACAAGAGGAGGTATGGTTGCAAATATTGATGTCTCAACAGCTCGGCAGCCTATAAGTAGAGGTAAAAAAATATATCAAGATGAATCTTAATTTAATACTCCCTCCATTTCATTTTGTTTTTCTGGTTTTGATTTGGCACGAAGTTTAAGAAAGAAAAGAAGACTTTTGAATCTTGTGGTCTTAAAATAAAGGTATGCAGAATGTATCAAAATGTAATTTAAGTTTGTGATCTTTAAACATGCCACGTAGAAAGTTAGAATTAAGGAGTTGTTGTAAAAGGAAAGAAACATTCGCTTTTAAATGGACTAAAAAGGAAAATAAGACTTAACAAATTGAAACGGAAAGAATAACATTTGAATATATGTAGCTCGCACTCACTGTAGGTCGGTGTTCTGGAGTTTTCCTTAGCATGCTTTTTATTATCTGTTTCCTGCAAGAATTAAATCTGCTTTGTCAACTGACTGATTTGTTATACTTGTGGCGTGCTGAGAAGGAAGATACTTACAAGGTGGAGGAGTATATAATCGAAAGTGGTGAGAACAAACCCCGGTTTATTTTGTTGATAAGTCCAATTTTGTCCTGTTGGATTTACATTGTCAGTATATCATATAGAAGATATCAGGATAAAGAACTTCTCTTTTTTGTTTGCGTAACATGTATAACTTTTTGACGTATTGTTTACGAAGTTCAGATAGCTGAAAAATCAACTTACAGAAGCTTTAAACGGGGGTTGATGTGTAGCAATGTCAAACATACAGTATACTAAAATCACATTAAAGTATTAGTATTAGGGACATGATGTAAAGAGCTGAAATACATTGCTTCATCAACATTCTTATTTCCTACCAAGCGACCATATATCAGATTTATAGCCATAGGGTATGCCGGCAAGGAGCTCAGGGCACATGTCGTTTAGTGTGCCAGATACCTATTACATGAAATTTGTTCCAAAATTAAGGATTAGTTGTACAACTCGACGTCTTTTTCTCAAATGCATTAAGCTAGGTGCTATGGCGATAGGAGATTTGTAATATGATGAATACCACAATATTTTTTTTTGATAAAAAGGAAGATGACCACCACAACATTTTGGTACCTATGACCGAAAATAAAAGCTACTTTTAGGTTTTCTCGGTCTTGGAGGGAGAAGGGATTTCTCTCTTGCTAAATAGATATGCTGAATCGATTGTTAGGTGACAATAGATGGTCGAAACTTGCATGTAAGTAAGAGGTTCATTTTGCCGCAATAGAAATTCATACGAGGAAGCAAGGCCTTCTGCATGTAGCGATTTTCCTAATCCAAAATCACCTGTGACAATCAAGTGAATTTGAAGGATAGTAAAGAAGCAAAGATGACCCAATCAAGAAATTATTCGGGCATTCTTACCTAACCTGATGTCGTTGTCCTTTGTGATGAATATGTTACATAACTGAATTCAAAATAGTTCACGTTAAAAACGTTTCATGCTAAGAAGGATTTTCTATTTCGCCGATTACAACAATTTTTTACCTTGAGGTCTCTATGATGAACGTGGTTGAAATGCAGATACTCCAAAGCTAACAATAGATGAGTCAGCCATTTGCAGAGTTTCTATAATAGCAGGAAAAAAACAACATAAAAACACGCAATTTTTTAAGCTACCGGGAAGGCACAGAGAAGCTTCATAAGTATTGAAATTGCATTTAACCACCTCTTCCGGGAAAAGTGCTCCTCTAGACTTCCTCATGATCTCCGCCCTGAACACGGGGAATAAAAATTATCACCGTCCTCAGATTACACCACAAAAGATGTTCTATAATCATCCTATTCATTTCTTTATTTTAAACCTTATTACCCCTTCTATCGTTCTTGGTACGAGGGAGTATTTATGAAATCTGAGGTCTTTCATTCTCCAGATACCTGGACGTGCTTACAACACAGGCTGAAAGCAGCCATGATCTTGGCAAAAGGTTGTGCTCTACAAACACAGGTTAGCCATATTTTACGATAAAATATAGCCGGTGATAATGATGAAGAATTTTACTTAACTATTGTTTTCCCTTCCCTCGTTTAGGGGCTCCTTTTGTTCTTTATTCTTATCTTTCCTTATAGGTACACATATAAAATGTTAGCAAAATCAGGGATAATCACTCACATATTTTCATCTTCGCAAGTATCTTTGTACTCCAAAAGATATGGATGGCTTAGTTTAGCTATCAAATTCACCAGCAACGGAAAAATAGTCATCTATCATCAGATTAGAAGAATATTCCCCAAGCATATCCTACCATCAAGTAGAACTTTTCATATAATAAATTATAAGATGAGTCGAAGATTTTGTATCTAAATGTGCTTGGTTCGAAAGGAAAGATTGGAGCAACTATTTGATGACATAACTTCTTTCACTCGACATTTAAGCATGTCCATATTCCATACTGCCTATTCATCAAAATGAATATTTGGTAGAGAGATGTATACCTCTTCGCGTCCAGATTATCCACTTCGAGAAAGTAGAGTTATTGATACAGGGAAAATCATAGGTGCGAAGTACTTACTAGTTCTTCTTTTCTATTGTTAAGAGGAAAGAAAACTACTTCACCTGTGACTCCAACGAGAAAGTTCTAAATTTCTACTTTAGTTCAATCCTACTTGTCAGCTCATGTCATTTTTTTTTTTGGAAGCTCGTCTTGCGGATGCTTGGTCCTTCGAACTCAACCTTGAGTTAAGACACTTGGGGCATATATATTATTCTGTTGAAACAATCTTCTCCAAAACCTAAGCTCATCAGATGCAAACCAGCATTCATGCAGATAAGAATGAAGATGTCTAAAGGTTTCCATTGATAGAATTCATAGGATGCTCAATGCATTGGTCAGGACGATCAGTCCTTACATAGTCCAGCATGCTAAACACTCTTAGAAGAAAAAAGATTTGCATGGCAACACACGCTTCAAGTCGTATGATAAAATAGTCAAAATGGTAACAACAAAGGAAGAATGATGTGGTATGAGAGTGATAATCCAAGATGTTTAGAAGCAGACCAATTGAAATAGAAGAACATCAATAAAAATCAGTTTATCAAATACTTTATGATGGAACACCTCATACAATGTAGCTCACTACCAAAACTATGAGGAGAACTATTCAATTAGACAAGACTAGAGTGCTAATTTTAACCACCGTATTATATCATAGATATGAGACTCCCCCTGCATTTCATCGGTGGCTAAAGTTTGTGACAATCAACTTCAGATTCAGCAACTTATAAGAATATGACCTAAATATTATTGGTCTTCAATTAATCATAGAACTACTTTTTCAGGGAACAAATCAAGAGAAGCACTTGAAATGACCTCCTGATGTGCCGTGCGATTGGACTTTTCTGTCTGTTTTGCTAATGGTATCTTCTTCAGAACATACCTACAAGGAAAAGAAAAAGAAGTCCATAAAATTGGATTTCATGAAATTATGATGAGTCAAAATAATCTTTCTTTAATAATTACAGAAGTCAACAACTTGGATATAGAATATACAACAGATTCAGTGCAACTTCACTTCCGTAAGAAATAGGATCATTAACGGTTTATTCTCAAGTACACTGCATTTGGAGTTCCTTAGTTTCTGTTCTTCGGTGAACATTTCCCATGGGAATTTCCAATAATGCAAATTTAGCAGGACATTAGTCACATGCAAAGAATGTATCAGTATATCATGCCAGATTCAACATTTTTTTTGCAAAAGTGCTTACGAGAAATCTTGCATATACAGTAAAATGTCATTCAATTCCTACATGGAGCAAAGATATCTGAAAAACTGTTCTAGAAATTATCAAATCCAAACCGACACAAATTGCCGAAGTAGGAAAAAATAACTGGAAAAAAAATATAGTATAAGTACTACTAGCTTACTTCTTCTCAGTTCGATGGAGAACAAGAAATGTAGTTCCGACAGTTCTTCTTCCCAACTGTTCTATCACTTCATAATCATCTAACTTGTTATGCGTATCACTCTTCTGAGTCTCCATTCTGCCACTTAACAACGAAAATTCAACTTTATAATAAAATTACAGCTACAGATTCAATCTTTCTATCAATTGAACAAGTTCTTGAACTCTTCCAACTCAAATTTTAGGCACACATTACACTTTACAATAAACTTACAGCTATAGATTCAATCTTTCTATCAATTGAACAAGTTCTTGAACTCACCCAACTCGAAACTTACAGCCAAAGATTCAATAGAACAAGTTCTTAAACTCACCCAACTCAAAACTTGGGCACACATTAAACAACAACAAAGTATATTCCCAAAAAAGTGGGATTTGGGGAAAAGGTAAAGTGTACACAGTCCATACCTCCACCTTATAGGTGAGGTAGAGAGGTTGTTTCCGAAAGGCACCCGCAGATCAAATTAGGCACACATTACACTTTACAGTAAAATTACAGCTAAAGATTCGATCTTTCTATAAATTGAACAAACAAGCTCTTGAACTCACCCAACTCAAAACTTCGGCAAACATTACAATTTTACAGTAAAGTAACAGTCAAAGATTCAACAGAACAAGTTCTAAGACTCACCAACTCAAAACATAGACAAACATTACACTACAATAAAACTTAAGTTAAAGATTTTATCATTTTGTTAATCAAACTGCTTCTTGAACTCACCCAACTCAAAACTTAGGCACATATTACACTTTTACAATAACGTTACAGCTAAAGCTTCCATCTTTCTATCAATTGAACAAGTTCTTGAACTCAGTCAACTCAAAATTTAGGAACACATTACACTTTATAGTAAAATTACAGTCAAAAAGATTCAACAAAACAAGTTCTTGAACTCACCCAACTCAAAACTTAGGCACACATTACAACTTTGCAGTAAAATTACAGTTAAAGATACAACAGAACAAATTCTTGAACTTGCCCAACTCAAAACATATGCAAACATTACACTCTACAATAAAACTAAAAGATTCAAACTGTTTGTTAATTTAACAAGTTTCTGAACTCAACCAACTCAAAAATAACTTTACAGTTAAAGATTCTATCTCTCTGCTACTTGAACTGATTCTTGAACTCGCCCAACTCAAAACTTAGTCACACATTACACTTCACAGAAAAATTACAGCTAAAGATTCAGTCTTTCTACTACTTGAACTGATTCTTGAACTCACCCAACTCAAAACTTAGGCACATATTACACTTCACAGCAAAATTACATTTAAAGATTTAGTTTTTTCTGTTAATTGAACTGGTTCTTGAACTCACCCAACTCAAAACTTATACTGAAAAATTTTAGTCTTTCTGTTAATTGAACTGATTCTTGAACTCATCCAACTTAAAACTTAGGCAAACACTGCACTTAGCAATAAAATCAAAGCTAAAGATTCAATCATTTTGTTAATTGAACTGGTTCTTGAAATCACCCAACTTAAAAACTTGAGGAAATCTTTACAGGGTAAACAGTGAAATCCCTGCAACAACTACAAGAACAAGCCTTTACTTCATTCCGGCAAGAAAAAAAAAGATTTTGAGAGTTAGGATCTTGAAATGATTTGGGACAAAGCAAAGCTAAGTTGCAACTACTTATTGATTGTCCATTCTACCTCTAAAACTACAAACATTATTCTTTAAAGTTAAAGATTCAATATTTCTGTTAATTAAACTGATTCTTGAACTCTTCCAACTCAAATTTTAGGCACACATTACACTTTACAATAAAATTACAGCTAAAGATTCAATCTTTCTATCAATTGAACAAACAAGTTCTTGAACCCACCCAACTCAAAATTTGGACAACCTTACACAACAACTACAACAGTAACATACCCAATGAATCCCACAAGCGAAGTCTGGGGAGGGTAAAGTATACCTCAGACGTTACCACTACTTTGGGGATTACACAACATTACACATCACAGTAAAATTACAGTTAAAAACTAAGTTGCTCGGACTCTCCAAATATGTTGCTGCACCCGTGTCCGATCCTCCGAAAATGCACTACTTTTGATGGATCCAACACTCACCCCATGACATTTTTGAAGATTCCGAGAAACTTAGGTTAAAAATTCAGTTTTTTTCTATTAATTGAACTGATTCTTGAACTCACCCAACTCAAAACTTAGGTAAACAATACACTTTCTACCGTAAAACTACAGTTAAATATTCAATCTTTCAGTAAGACAAACATTCTTCACCAGTAGAATTATAGTCAAGGATTCAACAGAACAAGTTCTTGAACTCACCCAACTCAAAACTTAGACACACATTACACTATACAGAAAAATTACAGTCAAAAAGATTCAACATAACAAGTTCTTGAACTCACCCAACTCAAAACTTAAGACAGACATTCTTCACCAGTAGACATACAGTCAAGGATTCAACAGAACAAGTTCTTGAACTCACACAACTCAAAACTTAGGCACACATTACACTATACAGAAAAATTACAGTAAAAAAGATTCAACATAACAAGTTCTTGAACTCACCCAACTCAAAACTTAAGACAAACATTGTTCACCAGTAGTCATACAGTCAAGGATTCAACAGAACAAGTTCTTGAACTCACACAACTCAATAAATAGAAAAAACAAATCAATGACATAAAAGAAAAGTAAATGTCACAGATAAAGGACAATAAATTTTATCAAGAGTAAGGATCAAGGAAAACTAAAGTCTCATGAACGTGATAGTGGTATGATATCTGACAGGGAAAGGGAGCGAGACGACTTTGAACGGGACAAGGAAAAGTATAAGAAAAGTAACATCATACCAATAAATTATGACAATCAAGATACAATTATTATAAATTGGCAAAATGTGCATGAGGGAAACTATAATAATGGTATAAGAAGAAAAACTTTTTTAAAAATATTAAATTCGTTTCACAAGAGGCTTGAGGTTGGAGGAATGGAATATTTTGTTAGATCATTTTCATGATGTCACCTATCACCATCCTCAATTAATTTGGATTTAATTATTAAAGTGCTAAAATTGGTATTATATAAGTAATATTTAATTGTGTCTTTATTATTTTTCTTTATTTAGGCTATTTGATGACTCTATTGGCATCTAATTGACAATAATTCTCATTGAACCTGTAATATTTTTGGTATGCCTAAATTGCCATTTTAAGAAGAAAAAAAAAGGGATAAATAAAGTCAAATTCCAACTACCAAAATGCTACTAGTCAAATATTTAATCCCTATAATAAAAAACTAAAATTAAAAAATAATAACAGAATTAATTACTTAAACAAGAATATTAATTGTACACTACAATTAAGTGATAAATTGACATGAGATTATATGTTGGCTAATCTTAATTACTTGCAAAAGTAATCTAATTATAATGTTTTCTCTCCCTCGTTATTACAATAACATACGTAATATAAATTTACTAGTAGGATCTAGGGAGGACGATGTATACGGCTATACGCAGGGACAAAACTAGCTAATAGTGAGGGGGGGTCATCCGAACCTTCTTCGACGAAAAATTATACAATATATACAAATTTAAAATTATTTTTTTATGTATATATAGCAGACGTTAAACCCCATTCGATTAGTTCTTTTGTTCACATTTTTTGATTTTGAACCCCCTTAATTAAGAAGCTGGCTCCGCCACTAACTATACGCATCCGTGCAGAACTACAATCTAATTACAGGCGTAAAGTGAGAAATGACGTTTTAGGTTGAGCTTCGATTCAAGTAAAACATATTCAGAATTAAGTACGTAAATAAAGAAATGGAGAATTAACATAATAGCAACAACAAAATAATTAACCTCATTATTATCCACATTAATTTTGGATTAGTTTTCTAAGGTAAAAGAATATGTAATTAAATTTTTTCGGTGGAATAGATAAAAGGACAATTTCTAAAAAAGGTGATACTGAAATATGAAAATCAGTAGTTGGATTTTGTGACCCACCACTTGATAATGCTAGAACAGAATAAATATTTTTAATAAATCAAATGTTGAACAATTTTTATAAAAAAAAAAAATAGAAAAGGGCCTAAAATATTCTTCCTGTTTACCTATTAGTCAATTTTGTCCTTTCATTTAACAACAACCTTTTGGTTCCACTTTATTTATCACATGACACATTTCTATTGGACAATTCATATTAAATTAAATTAATTAATTTTATCTCAAAACCCAACCCACCCAGACAAATAACACGGATCCAACTAAAGTTGATCCGCTGCGTATTCATCAATATCTGCTCATCTCCTCTCTTTGAATTATTGGAAAGAATAATATTATGATGAAAGTGAGAAGAACTCTATTTTTTTCCTACTGGAAGACAAGGCTTGTCACGATATATTATGAAAGCACAATGATGAATACAAAAAATAGTTGAAGGGTATTTTAGGTCCAATAGGTAGATGAAGGACATTTTTACACTATTTTAGATAGTTGGAGGGCATTTTAGGCCCTTTTTCGAAAATAAATAAATAAATAAATAACTCACTTTTTTTTTTCCTTTTTTCAATTAGTTTTACTGATTGACTCATTTGAATTCGCGATTACGCATTACGGACTGTTTATATATCGAAAGAGAAGCGCTCCATGTTGAAGCTTTCCTTACTACGAGGACTTGAATTTAGATTCACGCTATATAGAACTTCTTTAAGAGAAAGCGCTATCTATAAATTTATAAACTCACATAAAATATAATTGGATTTTCCATCACTTGCTGGATCCTTTTTATTTTATTCTCTCTCATTCAGGCAACAACTCACTTTAATTTGATTTTACGAAATATGATTCTAAAAAAAAAAATCATGAAAAGAATCACGTAAATAACATAACTTTTATGCTATATCAAATCAACTAAAATAGAATTATTAATAGAGAGCTTCACATAATTAAGTGAAACTAGTTATTTTAAAATTAAGGTATACGATTCTGTGATAATAATTATGTTAAATTACATAAACAATACAACAATAATATATCCAGTGTATTCTCGCAAGATGTGGTAAATTACACAAACAATGTTTAAAAAAAGCTATGTCAGATATCCCATATATATACATTGTTTCGTTATATGATGGTGTAGGACAATTCGTATCTCGCTATTAGTTTTTAAGTTTAATTAGATTCAAGGTTCATTTTTTTTTTTGTCGTGATACTAGAGCTAGACTTCTCTCAATTCTTATTTCTCATATGTTAAACATTATATTATACTATCCATGCTTCAATTATCAGGTAGAGGCGGAGCCAAACTAGTAATAGGATATATTATTAATATATGATTAAATTAATTTTTATGTATATATTATAGATGTTAAACCTCCTTCGATGAGTTTTTTTTTCAGATTTTAAACTCCTTCAGCAGAAATTCTGACTTCGCCTGTATTATCAGGTGTTTGATTTCTGCATTAATTATGTACTATAAAATACTAGTTGGTCTCCTGCTCAGATTAAAGTTTTGAATAATTTTCACCTCACTTATTAATTTTTGAATTTAAGTTTATACCAATTTTGTGTAATTGGTTAAGCATCTTGAATAGGGAGCCATATAATACAATATACTCCCTCCGTTCTAAATTTTCTAATTTGATTTTCCATTTTATTTATCTTTTTTCATTAATCAAGAAGAGAATTTTTTTTTTCAGGTTTTACCCTTTGTATTAATTACTTTTTTTTCAAATTAAAATGTAAACATCATTTAATAGGAGTATTATGATAAACTATCCATATTATTAATTATTTTTTTTAATCAATGTGTCATCTCAGTTTGAAACGGAGGAAGTATGATAATGGATTGTCCCTACTTATTACCAACTTGTTTTTGTTTTTTCATTCAAATCCAAAGCATGATCTTGCAATTTTCAAATTCTCGTTTGAGTATCAATAATATAATGTCCTCCCTCCATTTCTAAATAATTGATTGTTTAGTTCTTTTATTATATACTTAAATAAATAATATTTTAGATAATTAAGAAATCATTGATGATGTTTTTTCAATTTACCTTTCCTATAATTTTTTTTTTCAAAACTCCAAAACTAGTAAAAAGTTATATTCTTTTCAATATATTTATTAAAGACAAATTAGTAAAATAATTTTTACTTTCTAGAAGTGATTAGTTTCTTAACGAAGGCTTAAAATAAAAATCACTTATTTAAAAACGAAGGAAGTTGAGTTCTTTTTGGCATCTCAACAATTAGTAGTCATTTGGCTATAAAAATTATTTATATATTTTCGAAAAATTATTTCACTTTAGTGAAAAAAGTGAAAACAAGATATGTTTGGCCATGAAAATTATAAATACAATTCTGAAATATTGTATTTGTAACTTTTACTTCTCTCACAATATTTCAAAAGCAACTTTAAGTTATGAGAAAATACATAAAGTACCCCCTGATCTTGTCTGACTTTTTAAAAAAGACACCTAAATTTTACTTTCAACCTATTACCCCACGATTCTTACTTAATCCGTTGTAAATACATCATTTTGACTTAAATTTTGCCTATGCTTGTAGACACGCACACCAGGCGCGTGAATGTTTAAAATTTGACTTAAATTTCCAATAAAAAGTTGCCACGTATAAATTATTTATCCAAAAATTTAAAAATACCTTTTTCTCCATTGATGTCTTCCTTATCTTTCCAAAACTCCATTCACACACTCTCACAACTTCACACAATACTCCATTCACACACACACAACAACTCAGTGAAAAACACACACTCACACGCCGACACTACACACACAGAATTCGGAAGGAGAGCACAATTGTGCTTGGGATCGTGTTGTCTATCCCTATTGTGAGGTTTATTCTTTTCCTGAGAGCTTTCCACAATTTGAGATCCACCAACCGTCTGCAACATTATTCTTATGTTCATCTTGAATTGAAGAATGATAAAGAGTTTAAAAAAAAGTAAAAAAAAATATGATATGGTAGCCACCATTTTTTCCGTCAAGAAGGTATTTTTCGATGATAAACCCAATATGAAAAATTAATTTTTTGTTGGAAAATATGCTAATGTAGGCAAAAGGATCAGTAAAATTGTTTTCAATTCTACTATTGAAATAGTAATCAATATACCAATTTGTTATCGGTGGAATCACATCCTTTCCATCTCCAAAAACTTGTTCTCTACATTCCTCAATTGAATGAAATCTTTCTTTTTTGGAATTCAATTTAATAGGGAGAACAATTGAGGCTTACTTTAGCAAATAATTCAATTTAAGACAACAACAATAGAAGAAGTAATGAAAGAGAAGAAGGAAAGACCAGTGAACTGGAAGAAAAAGGAGAAAGTGCCAAACGCGCGCTTTTGAAAAAAAGAGGAATGCTGAAATTTTCGTCAAAATGGTGTATTTACAACGATTTTAGTAAGATTCCGTGGGGTAATAGGTCAAACGTATAGTTTAGGTGTCTTTTTTGAAAAAGTCGGACAAGATCAGGGGGTACTTTATGTATTTTCTCTTAATTTATATCCATGGTCAAGTACAACCCCTACTTCAACTTCAACTCCAACTCCAATTTTGAAAAATTATAATTTTCATGACCAAACGGGCCTTAATATGGGTCCAAATTTTCCATAAATAGAGATGGAATCTTGTGCTAACTAAATAAGAGGTCCAAAAACTTATGCTAATAATATGCCATTTTTATTGATGAAGAGTGAAAAAGCAAAAAAATATGTAACCTATGAACTTATGGGTTGGATTGCTTAGAATAGAAACAAATTAAATCAAATGCATCCTACATAGTCCATCTGAACTTATGTTTGCCCATGTTGCTTCAAACTTGTTGTCTTGTTATCAATACAAGGTAAAGTACTAGTATGGTGTAACATGGGTTTGAGATGTTACACAAGGATATTTATAATATTAGAGATTTATACACCCTTTCAGTCAGGGCAGATATTAGACCCCAGTCAGCTTAGCTAGGGGCATGTCGGTTAGATGAATACATCCCACAGTTTCAGTTACAGATTTAGGACTGTCAAGTACAGTCAACTCAGTTCAGTAGTACAGATTCAGCACTGTTAGAGACAATCAATTCTTATCATTATAAATAGACTTCAAGATCACCCATTAGAGAGGACTGATCTCAACTATAGTTAAACAGTATCAAAATCATCAGATTTAAAGATCACCCGCTAGATAGGACTAATCTCAAATTCAGTTACTCCATATTAAATAGAACTCAGATAGTTCTATCAGAACTTAGACTGTCAGATACAGTCACTCAATATTAGTTACATCGGTTAGGCCGATTATCACAGTTATATCAGTTATATCAATTTTCTGAACTCATGTATCAGTCATATCAGTTATCAGAATTCATGATATCAGTATTCAGCTTCAGGACTGTCCACAATCAACCAGACCAGTTTTTCATAATTTGAACTATCATAAATAGTCGTTTATCTATTTAGTATCTCAGTATCAATACACTCATGTTGTCAGTATTCAGACTCAGTAGTCAGTATCTCCAAGAGTTTAGTTACAATTATGTATGCATGTATATATTCTCATGTTCATATTAGTCAGCATTGTTCATGCATATAACCCTTTGCATTTAGCCTACCTCACTCGTATACTCAGTACATTCAGACGTGCTGACACATTTGCGCTATGGTGCTTTCTCTTATGTTACACCATAGGTTAAGAGGAACGAGCTCCAGATCAGCAGTCGCATTCCAGTGTTTAGAGTTTGCAGTGAGTCCTTCTCATTCAAGGATGATATGATTATTGCTATATTTACTATTCAATTGCTAGATGGAGTTAGTTGGAGACATGTTCCTTCAACTCCTTATTCAGTTCAGTTAGAGGCTTTCAGGCTAGATGTCAGATTAGATATTCAGATCTCATTATTTTCAGTATTTATGACTTATTTTGGCATTGTTCTACCTTTTTCAGACATTTTGTTATCAGACGTTTATTCAGTTCAAACCTTATTCCCTTTCATGTTCATGTTTCTACATTTTATGATATATTATGCAGTATACAGGTACAAATATTAGTCATGGGTTAGTTTGTGGTCCTTCGGGGTCATGACCACTGTGTAGCATTTCGGTTCAGAAAATCGGGGTGTTACACATACAGACGTAAGGAGCACGTACACACGGAGAAAGAGGTAGAGAACAATGAAGAGGGAGAGATCAAAATTAAAAAAAAAAAAGGAAAATAGAGAGAAACAGAGAGATTGGGGATGAAGTGAATATTGTTGTTTTGATTCATTGATGTCGTTGGTTGATAAGTCGAGTGGGGTAGGCAACAGTAGGCTAGGGTAGGCAAATTTAGATATGTGATTGTTGAATGATGAAATATTTGTGGAGTGATTTTGATTTATGCATTGGGATCTATTGTATTCATTTGGCCGGAGAATGCCCCAAGAAATTTATATTGATTTATCTGGGGAATGCCCCGAAGTATCATATACTTGAAGACGGGGAACGATCAAGGCCCGAAACGTCGGATGGAGAAAGCAATGGAGCGTAGTTAGGATTAGCCTAGCATAGAGTAGGTTTATATTTTTGTATTTTTTTTATTTCGGGACTGTATAATTGGACTGAACACTAAATTTTGGATTGTTTTATTTTATTTTGCTTGCTTGATTGTTTTGCATGCTTCGTGTGGTTTATACATTCGTAGTGTCAAATTAGCCGATATGCTCCACCAAGCGAACGTGGTCGAACCACGGGATCGAAGGGTGCCTAACACCTTCCCCTCGATCAACAAAATTCCTTAGCCAGAATCTCTATTCGCGGATCAGTTTTAGAGTCAAAACTATTTTGAAAAAAGACTTTCAAAGGCGGCTTGGTACACCCAATTTATGCCAAGTGGCGACTCTGAGTTTTGAATATAAAAGTCCTTCTTCGATACAAATTCTCATCTTTTGTCACTTTGATAATAAAAACCCTTTCAAACTTAAAATTTAATTCTTTTCGTAGTAAAAAGGGTGTGACATATATGTTGAACCCCCTTCGCTAGTTCGTGCATGCACTTTTGAACCCCCTTAAATGAACTTTTTGGCTCCGCCACTGGGCATAGAGATGGATTACGATGATTCATTTATATAAGAATGAGGGTGAAATTCAGAGCTGCAACAACTACTGGGTATTGAGTTTTTAAATCACACGATGAAGATTTCGGAGAGGGTGGTTGAGCGTAGGTTGAGGAGGATCGTATCTATTTCAAAGAATCAATTTGGTTTTATGCCTAGTCATTCGACGACAGAGGCAATTCACCTGGTGCGAACACTAGTGGAGCAGTATAGGGAGAGGAAGAAAAACTTGCACATGGTGTTCACCGACCTGAAAAAGGCATACGACAAAGTCCTTAGGGAGGTTCTTTAGAAATGCTTGGAGGTGAGAGGGGTCCTAGTAGCGTACATCAGATTGATTAAGGACATGCATGATGGAGCAAAGACTCGGGTGAAGACTGTGGGAGGGGATTCAGGGCATTTTTCTGTCTTGACAGGGTTGCACCAGGGATCAACTCTCAGTTCATTTTTATTCACCTTAGTGATGGATGTGTTGATGCGACATATACAAGGATAGGTTCCTTGGTGTAAGCTATTTATAGACGATGTAGTTTTGATTGATGAGACGCGGGGAGGTGTTAATGATAAATTAGAGGTTTGGAGACAAACCTTGAAGTCTAAAGGGTTCAGGCTGAGTAGGACCAAGACGGAGTACTTGGAGTGCAAATTTGATGACTTAAGGCGGGAGGACGAGGTGGTAGTGAAGCTGATTTCCCAGGAGGTTTGTAAGTGGGATAGTATTAAGTATCTTGGTTCTATGATTCAAAGGAATGAAGAGATTGATGAGGATATCTCTCAGCGTATTGTGGTAGGATGGATGAAGCGGAGGCTTGCCTCGTGAGTTTTGTTCAATAAGAAGGTGTCACCCAAGCTTAATTCTATAGAGTTACAGTCTGTTTGGCTATGTTGTATGAAGAGGAGTGTTGATCAATCAATAACTCTTACATCCAAAAGTTGAAGGTGGCAGAAATGAGGATGTTGCGGTGGATGTGCGGACTTACTAAGAGTGACAGGGTTAGTAATGAGACTATTCGGGAGAAGGTGGGAGTGGCGTCAGTGGTTGGCCCCTAGTAAATGCCAACCAACTTGTGTTCAACAATATAATTTGACTATCAATACTTATATTCCAAATTCAATTAAACAAGTGGGATCTGATCAATTTACACAAGCAATTGTCTCAATTTTGCAATCTGGTGATAGAGCTCTCACTTGTGAAGATTCATGTGGTAAATAAAGAAATCATGATTTTGCTCATCTTGTACAAGTGGCTGGTGATGTTTTGAAAACTAAAATGTCATGAATTTGTGTCAAATGTTCTAGTTATATGAAGTGTTAATGTTATGAATTCAAGATTTAAATTCTATGTGTCATGTTTTATTTTTAAAGTCTTGAGTTCATATTACGATTTATTGCAAATTTTAAATTTTTCGACAGCCATCATTTAAATTTTAACCTTATTTAAGAAAATTGCAAGAAACACCTTTTATCAAATTCTTGGTGATCACCATAACATGTTGTGGAGAGATCATTCATCAACGCATGTATGTTATGGTGATCACCTGGATTTAGCTATAAATCCTTGTGAATCGTCTGAATTTTTCAGCATTTGTGGCAGAAATTCTAGTGATTTATAAAACGATACGAAGCAACACAATCTATACCAATAATACTATTTACATCAAAAGAAATTATGTATCATGAAATAATATGTGGACCTTTAGCTGACATAGATCTAAATTAGTCGAATCAATACATATCATGAGGAGAATGACGGCGTAGTAGATTCATTGTACTTAATGTTCAAATGGTGTTGTTTCTTTTATAACCAAAACCAAAATATCTTTTACATGAATATTGTTCAAAAAAATCTACTCAAAATTAAGAGTAGATTCATTGTACTAGAAGCTTAAAAGTTTATGGTATACTAGTGTATATTAAGTGAATAAGGTTTGTTTACATGAATGTACAACATATATATATGTTTTCAATTTCTTGTTACATAATATTTTGTTTAGGAAACAACCCACAAGGAGAGTCTTCTTGTTAATAATACTATATAGTATAATGTCTGTCTTTTTGGTCACTTGATTGGACTTTCAATAGGTGAGTTATGCAAACATATAGTGAGTATTTGTTCATGAATCTTTGCTGTATACATTGAAGCTATGTTATTGTTCTTTTTGTTTCGATTCGACATAATACAGATGTGACCTTTAACTTGACTCCAATTGGCAGATGTCAATATGCATCTTCTAACTTAAAGTTGAACAAGTAGATACATGCGTTCTATGTGCCTATGTGGCAATTTGTGTACTATATGTATTATGCCGTATAGGACGTGTGTATTTGCTTGTTCAATTTTATACAAACTTAAGCGTTTACTTATGTACATTCAAAGTTGAAAAGCATAGACGATAGTTGTGGCCGAGTGAAAAGGCACGCTTATGTATTATGCCTTTCAATTTGTATTGCATAACTTGGGACCAGTGGATATGCTTGTAATTTCTTACGCGTTGCAAATTTGACTTAAATGATGGTCTCAAATCGAGTATCTACGCGCTTCGATTCTCCTTTTCAGATTTTGGACTGGATTATCAAGATCACATTTATGGGTCCATTGGACTTTTATCCAAATTAAGCACTCAAAGCCCATAATTAGTAGAGGCCCAATTCTTCTTCCTTCTGAGCCCATTTTCTAATTTTTGATGTTAAAAGCAAAATTGACAATAGTTTTTAGTGAAAATGTCTATTTTGATTATTTAAAATTTTAACTTTGAGTATCTTTAATCTTGTAAGTGTTGCTAAGTGAAGTTTAGTGCCACTAACAGAATGAATTTAAAAACTAAAAGTAACTATCAAGAAACACTACAAAAATTTACTTAAAAAAAAATAACTCGACTTTTAAATCTGAACAAGTTTCTGTATGGATTGATTTTATCTCAAGCTTCTATTCGTACTTTATTTTTAGATAAAATATATTTTGTTCCCAATTTTCTGAATTCCATTTCACATTAAAGGATTCTAAGCATTTAAGTAGTGGATCCTATGCATTTACATATAATTAATACATAGTAGGAAAAGAAAGAGTATCATGATAATTATGCGACTTCTTAATTTAATAGTAATCAATCTAATATCAATCATGTTGACCAATCCCTTTGACCATATCCTATAAAATTGTTTAACCATTAAATATAAATAAACTTAAATTAATTCTTTGTTTCTTTATATACAATCAAAGAAAGTTCTTTTTCTTCACAATTATACCTCCCCACCACCATACACACACAAAATGAAAATGGAAAACAAAGGGATATGTTTTCTTCTTATTCTTCTAATTTTTTCTTTTGTGAAAAATACCAATGGGGATCAAATAGATGATATTTGCAAAAAAAATCTTGATCCAAATCTTTGTGCAAATTCTCTTAAAAAAGATCCAAAAGGTGCTAGTGATGATTTTAAAGGCCTAGCAAATACAATTCTTAATTTATGTTTAAACAGTGCCAAAGACAATTTAGGTCAAGTCCAAAAATTGGCCCCTAGTAAATGCCAATCAACTTGTGTTCAACAATATAATTTGGCCATTAATACTTATATTTCAAATTCAATCAAACAAGTGGGATCTGACCAATTTACACAAGCAACTGTATCAATTTTGCAATCTGGTGACAGAGCTCTCACTTGTGAAGATTCATGTGGTAAATCTCAATTGAGTCAAAGAAATAATGACTTTGCTCATCTTGTACAAGTGGCTGGTGATGTTTTGAAAACAAAATCTTAATGAATTTGTAGCAAATATTGCTAGTGATATGAAGTATTACGGATTTAAGATTTAAATTCTATATGAATTTGTGTCAAATGTTGCTAGTGATATGAAGTTACGGATTTAAGATTTAAATTCTATATGCATTTGTGTCGAATGTTGCTAGTGATATGAAGATTTAAATTCTATATGAATTTGTGTCGAATTTTGCTAGTGATATGAAGTGTTACGGATTCAAGATTTAAATTCTATATGAATTTGTGTCGAATGTTGCTAGTGATATGAAGTGTTACGAATTTACGATTTAAATTCTATATGAATTTTTGTCAAATGTTGCTAGTGATATGAAGAGTTACAGATTCAAGTCTTGAATTCTACACAAATTTATGTCGAACGTTGCTAGTGATATGAAGAGTTACGGATTCAAGATTTAAATTATATATGAATTTGTGTCCAATGTTGCTAGTGATATGAAGTGTTACGAATTCAAGATTTAAAATTTATATGAATTTGTGTTAATGTTGCTAGTGATATGAAGTGTTACGGGTTCAAGATTTAAATTCTATATGAATTTGTGTCGAGTGTTGCTAGTGATATGAAGTGTTACGGAAACCTAAATGTTATATGAATTTGTGTCAAATATTTCTAGTAATGTGAAGTGTTACGGATCTAAGATTTAAATTCTATATGAATTAGTGCCAGATGTTGCTAAGTGATATGAAGTGTGACGCATTCAAGATTTAAATTCTATATGAATTTGTGTTAAATGTTGCTAGTGATGTGGAGTGTTACGGATTCAAGAAGGTGTCGTTTGATACCTCAAGATAAAATATCTCAAAATAAATTTGAAATTGAATTTATACTATATTTGATTGACCATATAAATTTATTCTAATCCATCTCCCAATAAATAACAAATTCAAGAATTATAATCTCAAAATTATAATATACGTGATTTAGTATACTCGTTTGGTGTACCAGATGAAATACGTATGAATATTTCATAGGATTATTTTATTTTATCCCCTATATGGATAATAATTTCATCATTTTAACATAAATTCTGAGATAAATTTTTCATAAACTTTTATTATAATTGAGAGTTAGCTCACTTGTTGAGTTTCCTATCGTCACAGTTAAGTTGGAGGATTCTAAGTCAATTCGTACATAAGAAAAACTTAGATGCTATTTGAATCGAGGGTCTTACATAACCTCTCTATCTTCACGAAATAGTTATAAGATTTGCACATATTCTCTCATTTTTATAACCGCTTATGGTGTCATAGAACTTAAGCGCTACTTGAACCAGGGTCTTAAATAACCTCTCTATCTCCACGAGATTAGCATAAGATCTGCACATATTTTATTCTTTTTATGCTCTACATATGGTATGCTGGAATTTAGGCGCTGCTTGAACCGAGGATCTTAAATAACCTTTTTATCTTCACGAGATTATTATAAAATCTGCACATATTCTATGCTTTTTATACTCCACATATGATATGCTGGAACTAAGGTTTTAAATAACCTCTTAATTTTCACGAGGTTGTTGTAAGATTTGCACACATTCTGTTTTTTCTACACCCCACTTTATGTTATTACATATAATATATTATTATTGTTATCCCCACGTGTTGTTGACTTGTTGTAATCTCTTACAGCCCTAATATGTCCCCTACCACTCTCACTCTCTCACTTTGCTAAATTCCATCCTTTTTTTTTTCTACATTTGATCCATTTATCTCAAAAAAATATAAAAATATTTTTCTTTTCATTCTCTAAACTTTGCTTTTATAGAGCTTCAAAAAATGGAGATATTTTTTCTACAATTTTCTAGTGGATATCATCGGAATTCTGATCTTCGTTACTCTAAATTCAGGTCCTTTTATTTTCTCATGATGTATTTTAGTTCTCTTGTTAAAAAGATTTGTTCATAGAAATTTGTTCTATAAAATAATTATACTTGTTAGTGTTTAATTATTAGTATTTCTTTTGTTAGTTACATATTAGGTATAATATTGACCAATGCTGTGATACTTCTCAATATATTCTGTTGTGATAAAAGTACCTTCAACTTTACATTTTGAGTATTTATCTTTGACAATATCAAAATTTATCTTAAATTTAAGATTCAATAGGTACTTTCACAACACGTGTCTCACTTATATCTGACGTCAGCTATAGAAGATTCTGAACAACTTATTTTCTCTTGTTAGAAACTTTTTGTATGAGGTTTGTGTTCAATAATTACATGAAAACTATATATGATATTATCTTCAACTTAATAAGGAAACTATAAAAGATTAGTATGTCTTTGTTGTTGTCTCAAGTAATTATGTTAATTTTGGGCATATGTTTTAGACATTTTTCTCATTTATTAACATGTTTGCTTCACAATTTTTTTCACTTTTCTTTTGGGAAGCGTAACACGGTTACAGAGAACATATAATATAAACATAATATGAAAAAAAATGACTCAAACAAAACCTAAATTTTAGTTACAGAGGATGATTGCTATAGAGATGTCTGATCGTACATGAACGATATGCATTTACCAGTATAGATATTGAACTATGCATATACGTATACGGAACAACATTTGTATTACTTGGAAACTTTCCTTCATATAAGTTATTATGCAGGCGGAGCATAACTTCGCTATGAATTGATGAGCAAAACTCGCCTCGCCTTGTTCACAAGTTATAACAGACGCGCATATTTTTTTTGCAATTGAACTTATCTAACACAAGCCCATTCATCCAAGGCCCAAGTATACAAACTTCTATCCAAGCCCATATAATGAAGTTTCTAAGGCCCAATAGATTGCAAAAGCTCATTATATGTTTGACTCCAATCATAAACGAAGGTCAATTTTATGTCCATTTTACAATGTTGAAAGGCAAATTTGAATATTTAATTTTCCCTTTTATATATATTTCAATAGTTTGTATAGCTCACTTTTGCTAACTACTTAATTAGCTCACACTATTTGTCCAATATGTAAAGGAATCCATTAATCTATGCCCTAACAACTTTATTTAGTTGGTTAACACTTCAAGAAAATTAATTAATGTGACATTTTGCTTGATTTAGATTTGGATTATCTCAAAAGAGATCCCTTAATTAAGCAAGTTGTACTAATTTATTATCACTTGTGCTTTGTGCAATGTACCTTAACAAATACATACTTTATTAATTTTTTATAACAACTATATTATATGTTAAAATTACTGGTTGCTACTTCCCATCAACAAATAAATTAAATATTCATCCAAAAGTATTAATTATAATTCATCTATTATTTCGATTTGATTTTGCTCCTAATATATCAAGTCTTTATCACTATAAAAAAAGATATATGATTTAATGACGGATAAATTTGTCGATTCTATTTTAAGTGATAAATCGAGGTAATAATATATATTGCTTGATCATATGCAATCAATTCCATAAATTTAACCTTATATGATGAACATATACATATCATGCACTTATTGGTTATTGTTTGGATACGCATTATCTCATTAGAATTGCCCGTGATCATAATATTTCATCGTGACGTATCTTTAGCTATACACATAATTTCTTTAAGACTGTGCTTGATAGATTGTATAAATTTATTCACGGGATGAATTTATACCGTCTACTAGGGGCGGAGCCACCATTCGAACCCATTTCGACAAAAAATAGACTATTTTTACATGGTTAACTTTTTTTTTATGTATATATAATAGATGTTGAACCCTTTCGACTAGTTCGTATGTTTACTTCTGAACCCATCAATGAAATTACCCCCTTCGGCCAGTTCGTGTGTTTACTTCTGAACCTTCTTAATGAAAATTCAAACTTCACCGCTGCCGTCTACCAAACACGGTATTATCCCGCATAGAACGACTCCTAAGTATTTTAATGGTGCATGATCATCAACAAATAAGATCTCAAAGTACAAGCCAATCACTTTAAAAATCAAAAGTAATATTTATGGTGGAGGGTTCAATGTACCAAATTAGTTTAATCATATAGCAATTAATTCCACCAGCTCATTACTACTATTTAATTCTAGTTTTTTTTTTTTTTAATTTAATAAAATATGGCGAAAATTTTTATTTAATTGTTCCAAGCATGGCTTCTTGTCGACAAGTTTAATTAATTTTTTATGTATTTGTATTTTTTTCCTCAACAGAAAATTGCATAGTTGGATTGTCTACTCGTGAACTAATTAATTTATGAGAAATTAAGGACGTGGATTATAAATAATTGTTTAGTTAAACTAGCACTTTTTATATCACTATATAAGGAGTGTTAGTTACTCGGCGGCATGGTCAAGTTGGTTGAGCAAGTGACGATCTTCTAAATGAGGGACCTCGGGTTCACAATCCACCGCCAGGGGCGGGCCTAAGGAAAATTTTGGGGTGCTCCGACACCTGTTAATTAATGCCGACGTACATTAGGTGTAGTTATATAAAAATGTATAAAAATTGATATAAGACTTAGAAAAACACCCAGTAAACCAAGAGGATAGATGGGTGCTCAAGTTTTTAAGCGGAACTTTAAATCTTTAAGCGTCAATATGTGTGTTAGAACCTCCAGAGCACCCCATAACCCCTAAATTCCAAGTCCGCCACTGCCCACTACATGCTTTCTCGGCAGGGGTGGATTATGACCTTTTTTTTGGTGCTCCGACACCCATTAAATTCGAGGCAAATTAGGTATAATTAAATAAAAAATTATATAAAAATTGATATAAGACGTGAAAAGCAACTACTAAACCAAGAAGATAGTTGGCCTGGGTGATTTAATTTCCAAGCAGAACCTTAAAATTTCGAACATGAATATATGTGTTCGAACCTCTTGAGCAGCCACAACCCCTAAATCCTGGGTCCATCAAACTCGTAGCACGGAGCTTGTATAATGTGAATTACATCTCTTATATAATTTGCAAGTTATTATACTGAAACGAAGTTTACCTCGTGTAATTATGCACACTCGAAAGACAGCGACTGAGAATTTTCTTATTAAAAAAGAGTGAGTGTATCACATCCTTCTATATTGACCAACCATTAAGAAAAATAAAAGGGATTAGGCATATCAATAATGTCAACTAATTGACATTATTGAGCTCCATGTAATCAATAGATCATACGTAAGTCAAATATTATAATATTATTATTTAACTAGTTAGGCGAATAAAATCTAATTTGCTTAAGTCTTTCGATTAATATTCTAAATAAAAATGCTTAATGGATTGGCACTGTGGAGATTTTCAGATTAAATTATGAGCTGACTTTATTCGAAGAGAACTTATAATTGACTTTGATTTTTCTTTTTTTAAATTTAAATATTTTCAATAAAAAGCCCAACTTGATGACTAATTGTTAAAGGAAAAGAAATAGCAACAAATAACGTACTCTAGATTATCTTTTATTGCAAAATAATTACATGACGTAAAAAAACATCTAACGTAATTAATTACATGACATTAGCTAAAATTTGAAATAATTACAATTTTTAGTTGAGGTCTGAATTATAGCAAATGTATATGTATTTTATGTCTTATATATTTTTATATGTATTTGACATCATGGAGGCAGTAACAACTTACGACATGACCATTGATAGGAAGGTGTGGATGATGCGGATTAGGGTAGAGGGGAAGTAGGTAGGAGTACATTCGTAATAGTAGGAAATTAAGAGTGCTCTGTTTGTATCTGTGTCTGTAGGGTCTTGTAGCCTCTTGTTCACGGTGTTTTGGTGATATCTATAATTTCGTATAGTAAATTTATATTATTACTTTGTAGGTGTCTTGTTTTATTTAGCGCCTAGCGGTGTGCCACCACCACTTGTTATTGTTTGCTTTTATGTTTTTTGTTTGTTATATTGTTATTTGTCCTGAGTCGGGGGTCTATCGAAAACAACCTCTCTACTTCATATGAGGTATTGATATGAACTGTGTACACGTTACCTTCTCCAGACTCCACTTTGTAAAAGTACATTAAATATATTATCGTTGTATTTAACGTCATGTGTGTTTGTACATGTATTTACAAGATACGTTTATATTTGTATCGGTTGTATTTATATTTTTATTTGTAAGCGAATTTCTAGAGCCAAATACATTTGCTGCTATGGCGGCTGATTTTTTACCTAAATGTTAGCTATTTTCAAATTTATCTTTATTGACATTCTATTTATGTTTAAATCAAATTAATAAATTCGTTCAATAAGCGGATATAATGATAATTAGCTAGTTTGTGAGGTAATGATCAGTAACTGGTTCGAGAGACACAACCCCGAACTTCTACGAAAAGTGGCAATGAGACATTTATCGCGATAAATAAAAACCTGATAAAGTAATATCGTGTATAAAAAACGGATCGTTCCAATAAAAGTGAAAGAAGGTCCACACATTTGACTTTAGGGACCCAATATTTTGGGATTCCAAAAATGGGACCAATTATTAGAAAAAAAAAAAACTGAAAATTGAAGGAACATATTCTGTATCAATCCAGTGTTGGGGACCAAATTAAAAAGAAGCCAATAATTAAAATTCAGAAGTGATAATAATTTATGTGATAATTATATATACATCACTTAAACTTATATATTTCCAAGACATATAATTATTTTAAAAATAATGAGTAAAAAGATACAAAATAATCGCATATATGATGTGATATTATCGTTTTGTTAAAGATCGATTATCAAATTCATTGAATGGAAAGTTTGTTTTAAAATCGTACGTTATAATTAAAATGATATAAATTAGTTTAAAATGTCGATCGACTTAAAAGTTACTAAGATTGATCATGCAAATGTGATTAGTTCTTTTCATATTAATTGGTTTAATAAATTTTCATTTTTCTAACTATAGTTTATCATTTTAGCCTTAACTGCAGAGGCGGAATAAAAATTTAAATTTTGAATTTAAAATTCTAAGGTAACGACGTTAGGTGTTAAAGTTAGGTTCTAAATTTAATATTTGCACATATTTAGTCAAATTTGTAGGTCGACTTCTAGCTCCGCCCATGTTTATAGCTTGTATGTATGGTTGTCACCTCTTGTGTTGTATTTTTATTTTAAATATAACGTTTGTTTTGATTGTTACTTATATTTTATATTTATTGTATCATATTGTTAAATTTATGATTATGTAATGATCAATTTGTATGGCCACATCATTATCTATTCAACTATTATATTCATTAAAACAATACAATACAATGCACTATATTACAATAACAGCAACATATCTAATGAAATATCACAAGTGGGATCTGAAAAAAGTAAAGTATATGCGGACCATATTATCTTGTTGAATTAGAGAATCTATTTCCAAAAATCCTCGACACAGGATTACAATACAGTATATTACAAACCAATATGTAACTATCTTCCAAAACAAATGCCCTATTTTCTAAATATATTGTCGTATTTGTGTTGAGTCTTTCAATTACACTATTTTCAAGAATTCAACACACACCTATCAATATTTTTTTAAAGAGTCCGAGGAACATATAAGTCATGAATAGTACATGAAAGGACAAAAAGACAGTAAATGGGATATTGTGGATCCATAAAAGATGGGGAATATCCTTAAAAACATATATAGGTAGGGTCAAAGTGATGATGAAAAATAGGATTACAAAACATGCATGGTTCCTCAATAGGTAGACACAAATCTGCCCAAATCAAACTGTTGCAAATACAGATAATACTCTTCCTTGTCCAGTAAAAAAATAAATGGAGGATTAAATAATTGACTTTAGATAGGTCCACCCCTATTCTATTTTTCTTTAATCATATATTTAATATCCTAAATAATTAGGTATCGACAGGGGCAGATTTAGAATTTATGGATGGTGGATGTTCGAAAGGTTTGAACATATATATTAACGTTCAAAGCTTTAAAGTTCCGTTTGCAAACTAAATCACCCAACTAGTTCACTGGCAGGGGCGGAGTTACATACAAGGTAGGGGTTTGTTCGAACTTCCTTCGATGAAAAATCATACTATATGTACGTGGTTAAAATTATTGTTTATGTATATATAATAGATGTCGAACCCTCTTCGGTTAGTTTGTATACTCACTTGTGAACCTCTTTGGTATCAATCCTAGCTAAGACTGTTCACTGGGTGCTTTTCAAAACCTTATACAATAGTTTATGTACCTTTTTTATATAATTATACTTAATCTGCATCGAATTTAACAAATGTCGAAGCACCAAATATTTTGCTATAGGTTAGCCCCTGGTTATTGGTCCGATCGATCGCGCATTGAGTAGATAAGGTAAAACACTCACTAATACTAAATTGTTATTCCATTTCCATAATTCAAATTCGAAATCATCTTTTAGTTTATAATGGAGGATTCCTAATTAAAATCGCACCACATTACTCGTTAGTGATGATGGATAGGGGTCGATTTGCAATGTATGTAATATATATATATATATATGATTCACGTAAATTCAGTAACCTTTATGCAAATCTTACATTTGTAACTCAATTGTTATTAATGTACGTCAAAAAATTTGACGTTCCTGTAAGAATCTGTAAATTTCAAATTCTGAATTTGCCTTTGATAACACGTCCATCTCTTATCCGCTCTCCCTCCTACCAAACTCCTTGGTCATGACAGACATGACGGAGGTAGAGACAGTGACGGAGCCAGAATTTTCATTGAGGGGGTTTAGAAGTAAATATACGAACTAGTCGAAGGGGGTTCAACATCTACTATATATGCATAAAAATTATTTTTAACTATGTAAAAATAGTACTATATAATTTTCCGTCGAAGGGGGTTCGAATGAACCCCTGGAGCAAAGGTGGCTCCATCATTGGGTAGAGACACCATTTCTAAAACACCCTCAGCTCAAGTAAGACCTATATTATTATATCAAACTAAATTTACTATAAAAATTTATAAACTTCAAATTCTAAACTCCATTTTGATCACATATCCATCCATCTAGCTTTACTGCATGCATGTTTCATCTTTAAGTTTTTGGAAAATGACTTGTTATTCTCAATGTACCCTAGTTGTTATTTTGCTTGTCTAAATATAGTCTTCTTTTCTTTTCTTTTTCCCCCCTTTGGCTTTGCGAAAGAGAGAATATTTCTTTTTATCATAATGCAAAGTAGTTGTATTTGTCTGTGGGTGGTCCAAAATTTGATCACAATCTTCTTGAAACTTAATTTTCCTTCTTGTCTTCAATTTTTGATATTATTGTCACATGCATATATATATATATATACCTTTGCAAGGCAGATAAAGTGAGAGCTAGCTTGTAATTGGTCAATTACATGAGTTATAGTTATTGTATTTGAATTTGTGTGACGTAATTTGATTCAATATAGAATTTAAAAAAAAAAATTTGTTAAAATTTATGATCTTATATTTATTATAACGTTTGCATGATTTTAAAATTTCTTGAAACTCGTGCATTAACGGTGACATAACATTGGTGGCTAGCTACAAAAGCTTCTTCTTCAGTCTTGGAGTAACTGATAAAATTGTTGATATACATGTGACTAGGAAGTCACGGGTTCAAACCTTAGAAACAGCCACTGACAGAAATGCAAGATAAGGCTACGTACAATACACTCCTGTGGTGGAGTCCTTCCCTAGATCCTGCGCCTAGCGGAAGCTTTAGTGCATCGTACCGGGCTGTTGCCACAGATGGAGCCACTTTATGGTTAGGGGGTTCACTCGAACCTCCTTAGATGAAAAATTATACTATTTATACATGATTAAAAATATTTTCTTATACATATAATTGATTTGAACCCCTTCGATTAATTCGTGTGTCTATTTCTTTCGATTTTGAACCCCTTTGTGAAAATTCTGACACCACCCCACTAACTGTTGCCCCCTTTTTTTTCCTAGAAGCTCCCATCTTTCCTCTTCCTTGGTAACTCGAACTCAAAAAACTCAATATCGAAAGTGAAGGATGCTTAACATCCGAGCAACCCTCTGAAATTCGAACAAATATTACTAAATTATATCAAACTCATGACATATATTGTGTAAGTGTTACCCCTTCCCTTCGAACTAATTAATATATAATAGTGAAAATAAAATAGGATCAATATTTCTATTTCTTTGTTGGTTGATATGTATATTCATGCATCAACGATATATTTCTAAGATATACTTTCTCCATCTCAATTTCTGTGGTACTTCTCAATTTTCGAATGCCAGTTGACTAATTTTTAAAATTAAATTAGATTAGACCAACTTAATATTTTAAAATTAAAAATTAAATATTAAATATTAAAAACTATATTAAAAATACTGTAATTTGCAGTTTTCCCCTTGTCATATGATGAAAAATATTTTCTTTTCTCTGTGAAGTTCAACAAAAATATTGTCCCATCTTATCTTGTCTATACAATTATTACTACTAGTTGAAAAAACCAAGGTGAAATTATGGAGCCATATATTCACATACATCCACGTAACCTAGTGAGGTTTTACGCATCAATCTCAAGTAGAAAATATTTGAGATTTTACGACTTATTGAGACGAATGTATATAATTAAAAAAAATACATTATATATATTTAACATAACTATCAAATAAATGAATGAGAATACACACACAAAAAATATTTCCAGAATTTGAACAAAAAATATTTAATTGAAACACTTTTATTAGGATTTGTGATGTTCATTGAAACATGAAAAAGTGGCGGAATCAGAATTTTCACAAAGGGATTCACAATTGATAGATCGAAGTAAGCACACGAACTGGCTGAAAGGAATTCAACATTAACTATATATACATAGATTTTTTTTTTAACCATTTATAAATAGACAATAGTATAACTTCTCCCTGAAGAGAATTCGGATGAACCGCCTAGCCATAAGGTGGCTCCGCCCCTAACATAAAATAGTTCGAGTGTCTAAATGAAATATGCTGCCAAACTTTAGACTCGTTTTTAGTTAGTCAAAAGATAATATCTTTTGGAGAAAAGAAAAGATTGTGTTGAAATTTATATATATATATGCACATATAACTGCGTCTCAATTTTGAACAAATTGAGATCGATCATATTAATTTTCATTGTTCATGTCGCTCAAACTAAGTTCGTCTCAATTCAATAACTTAAAAATTCATTTCTCTAACACTTGAAATTTTCTATCAATGTATACTATTAAAAGCTCTCAATCAAACGATAAAAAATTAGAACTAATTAAACCAAAAATACAAATATAATTAAGCTCTATTTATTTTATTAATATATATTACATATCCAAAATATAATCAAACGTAAACATAAAGAAGTAAATAATATTGTTTAGATTTTAATATGTATGGGGAGAAACTTCCTAACGAATTCAAATATGAAGATAGACCATATGATATAACGTGAGGAATAATAATAATAAAAAAAAAGTGTAGTAATTTTATTTTTGTTAGGTCAAATTATTTGAAGATTCCATATGATCTGCCAGTCATGTGCCTCCAGTCATTCCATCTTGTAACCAATATTGAATTCATTATACTATTAAAAAAAATATGAATTTATATATTATTCTGTAATAATATAAATTTAAAAGGTATTAGATTCAGATGAATTCGTATATCTGCTCACGGTCAAATATACTTAGGCCTTAATAATATAAGATTGGTCTAAATATATCTTTATTAACTAACGATAAGCTTTCTTACCGTTATTATTTACAAGGAAAGAGTCAAATAATTTATGTCCCTTTCAAATTTGGTGCGAAGAATAGATTCTTTTTGAGTAGAGGATTTATCGAAAATTAAATAATCCTTCTGTTCATAACGATGAGATGAAATCTGCCTAAATTCATTCTCTTCATGTCCTATTTATGAAAATGTATTGAATTAGTTGTTGTTATTGATTTTAAGAGTAATCCAAATTTGAAATTTATTTCAGATTTTGATCGTGCCAATAACAATGACAGCAGGGGCGAAGCCACCTTTTAGTCAGGGTTCATCCAAAATCCCTTCGACAAAAAATTATGCTACTGATTTATACTATTTTTACAAGGTTAAAAATATTTTATATGTATATATAGTAGATGTTGAACCCCCTTCAATTAGTTCACATTTTATTTCTGAACCTTCTCAATGGAAATTCTACCGCCATCACTGAATAACAGCCAAATTTAATCCCATAAACGAGGAATATAGTGTATACAACTACACATACCTTACATTTACCTTGTAGAAGTAAAGAGATAATGTTCGATAAATCTTCACATATTTCTATCGTGTAAGTCTCAAAATTCATGTTAAAATTAACTAAATAAATTTTTTTAATTAGAATTAAAATTTTAAATTCGCTTCTCCCTTAAAAAACAAAAAAAAAAAAAGGTAAGATGCATGAAAAAGAATGGGACATGTAGAAATGGAGGAGCACACATGGGGAAACAAATCTCGAAAAGAAATTGGCATGTCTCAAACTCAAAGATATGGTAAGCACACATAATTAAATTTCACACCATGAAAAAGGCCACCACTGCTTACCTCACCTCTATCTCTTGGTGGATTTTTGTGGGTCCCATCTACCCCACCCCCACAAAAAACACCCAACTCCCACTTGCATTTTCCTTGGCAAATTCATAAAAGTATTTTGATTTACTTTTAATATATATGGTTTATTTTGTCTCGAGTCGGGGTGCTATCGATTATTTTGTCTTGAGTTGGGGGTCTATTGAAAAACAATCTCTCTACTTTTTCAGAGATAGTGGTATGATTGCATGTAGTGATGGAGCCTGAATTTTCACTGAGAGAGTTTAGAAGTAAACATATGAACTAGCTGAAGTTGGTTCAACATTTATTATATATACATAAAAAATACTTTTAACCATGTAAAAATAGTGTAATTTTTCATCAAATTAAAGAAGGTTCGATCCCCTGGATGAAAGATGCCTCCACCCCAAGTGCTTATATTTTATCCTCCCTGAATCTCATTATATGAAAATACACTGAGGATGAGTAGGTTGTTGGTTCATTTTATAGGGATGTATTTTATTTATCATGTAGTTTAAGATGCTAGTTTGACTTAAGCAAGAGGGAAGACAAATTTGAAATTTATGATTATAAATTTTAATAATTTTTTAAAATTGAATTTATAACTCGTCTTAGTTATTATGTTCGAAATTTGTATGTACATGTATCATAACGAATTTTTTTATATAAATTTGGGGTATAGGCAAAGATGGACGAAGGAAGTAAAATATAATAAGGATAAAATAATGAAAACTTCTTCAAATTACTCAAACGGTCCAGTGTACTGGGTCATTATACTAAAAATAAATGTATAATAATATTATTTAGTTTAAAAATCAATAGATAATTTATTATTTTGTGTCCATTCATAGTTGTTATTAAATACTACTATCCAATATAATGCATTCAAGGAATTAAACTTTTCATAGTCAAATGGTGATATAATAAAATTATCTCTATTTTTTTTATTGTTTATTAATGTATGCGCCAAGTCAATAATAAACAAATAAAAATAGATATAAGAAGCAATATTTTTTAAGAATTATGTAAAAAAAAGAATCGCGATAAATAATTTAAGATGCCACGAATAACATGCAAAATGAAAGAAGGGCAAATAGTGAAAAGTTTAATATATGAATTCTTGAAATATGCTAGTGTGATATAACTAAAAATGGTCACACGGGGCTCGACTCCCCTCAATGTCTTCTGAGTCGAGCTCGTAGTACAGGATTTGTCTAGTACGGTTTACATTCTCTGAGTGATTTGCGGTTTACATTCTATGGGTGGTTTGCAGGCTATTACACAGGTTTACCCAATAAGCACAAAGTGCTCATCCGAAGGACAGAGACTGTAACAGAGATCGTAATGGCTGCGGGTTATCCGGGGTTCCAAAAAACATAATATAAATAAAGAGTATATACATAGTATATCTCAATAATTTTTCTTTATTTTGGTGTTATATACATGCAAAAACCCCACCCAACCTCTAAGAATCATCATCATTATCAAACAATATAATAAAAGCAACCCAACCCCATGTTCTAGATTTGTAATCTTTTTGGCAATCCAAATCTTTTTTTTTAAATATATTCCACTTTCTATATTTTCATTGGCCTTTCCTATTACATTTGGTCAGATCTTGCTTTATTGGTTGTTCATTTTGTTGAGTTTTATTACTATTTCTTCCAAAAACTCAACAAGAACAAACACACACAAAAAAAACACTTAAACATTTTGTTGAAGTTTTGAGAATATGGGAATGGCAGCTGCTGATTTACAGTTTCATGTTTTAGCTGTTGATGATAGTTTAATAGATAGAAAGCTTATTGAAAGGCTTTTTAGAATTTCTTCATGTCAAGGTAAGTTATTGTTTTGTATTTTTATCGTCGAGAATTGTGGTAAGATGGATAAGATACTATATATTTAGTTAGAGGTTTTGAGTTTGAGCTTTGCGTATAAAAAAGAATCTTGATATGTATGGCATATCTTAGACGGGAAATCTTAGTAGCTCAGTTGATAAGTATCTTGATAGGGCACCCTTTTGATGTGTCTTAGGTGGGAAATCTTAGTAGCTCAGTTGGTAAGAACCTTGATATGGGCACCCTTTCGATGTGTCTTAGACGGGAAATCTTAGTGGTTCAGTTGATAAAGAATCTTGATATGGGCACCCTTTCAATTGTGTCTTGGACGGAAAATCTTAATAGCTCAGTTGATAAGTACCTTGATATGGGCACCCTTTCAATTGTGTCTTGGACGGAAAATCTTAATAGCTCGGTTGATAAGAACCTTGATATGGGCACCCTTTCGATGTGTCTTAGACGGAAAATCTTAGTAGTTCATTTGATAAAGAATCTTGATAGGGCGCCCTTTCGATGTGTCTTAGACAAGAAATCTTAGTAGCTCGGTTGATAAAGAATCTTGATATGGGCACCCTTTCGGTGTGTCTTAGGCGGGAAATTTTAGTAGCTCAGTTGATACAGAATCTTGATAGGAACACCCTTTCAATGCGTCTAAGATAGGGGAATCTTAGTAGCTCGGTTGATTGGCTATACTTTCGCCTTGTTGGTGAGCGATCGATTCACTCACCTTTGTAATCCCGCCCCTCTTCTCCTACCCTCAATGGAAAAAAAGTGTCATAGACCGCTTAAATCTGAATTAGTCGGGATCCAATATAGGTATTGGATAACAAAGTGTTGGAACAAGAAAAAGATTTTTCTTTTAATGGGTAATAGTTTACTAATACTATTATTTCATATTGGTATTGATTGTTTTTTTTTTTTTTTTTGTGGGCATTTTGTATTTTGTTAATTACAGTTACTACTGTGGATTCTGGAAGTAAAGCTTTGGAATTTCTTGGTTTACAAGAAGAACATGATGACCAAAATCACCCAAATCAGCCTTGTGTTTCTCCTAGCAATCAACAGGTAAATCTGTTTGTTTCGTTTTGAGTTAACACAAAAATTAAGAAAGTATAAAATACTTTTGAATCTCGTCATATTAAACTAAAAATATGTTGTATGTAGCAGAATGTTTTTTAATATGGCTATGTTAAATATATTATATGGAACGTTAGAATTAAATAATTGTCAAAAAGGAAAAGATATACTATATTTTTGTTAAATGGACTGAAAAATAAAGTAAGGCGAGTGCTAATTTAATTATTTTTCCCTTTTTCTATATTGTTCTGACTTTCTAACTGATTTTCCTAGAAAATTTTAACAGAAAAAAGTTAATTCTTGTTTACTGTGTAATTGCAGGAAGTGGAAGTTAATTTAATCATCACAGATTATTGTATGCCAGGGATGACAGGCTATGATTTGCTAAAGAAAATTAAGGTAGGTATTTCTTTTTTAAGTTGCTCGGACTCTTTAAAAATATTGCTATACTCGTATTAGGTTTTTAAAAATACATTCAAAAATATTGTTACACTTGTATTAGATTTTTAAAAAATACATTATTTTTAGAGGATCCGAACATATTTTCCAAATTCCCTGTCATTTTCCATTCTTGGAAAATACTTTGATAACAAAATTTTGCCTGTCAAGTTGCTTGTGTCATATTAAAGATTTAATTTTTTTTCTTTTTTTCTTAAAGGGGTTTTCCCACTTGGACTTGGGGTCCTTTTCTTACCTATCAATTTTTGAGATCATTTTGAGAATCTAATTAGAAAATATTGCATACCTGTATGATATTGAAAGGGGGCATGTGCCTTGTCATTTTCACCTATATATTGTTCTGACTCTTCAAAAATATTACTGTATCGCATTCGTGTCTGATTCAAAAATGCACTACATATACCAAATCGACTTTTTCTGAAGAGTCTGAACAACATAAGTCATAAGTTTTTCGATCATTTAGTTCTTCCATCTTGCATTCTATTTACTTAAATTTTTTCTTTCTTTTGAAACAGGAATCTTCATCTCTGAGAAATATACCTGTAGTCATAATGTCATCAGAAAATGTTCCTTCAAGAATCACTAGGTAAGAACAGTCTATCGTAAATCGTAATGCAAGCATTAGTGACTGCTTTTACGGCTTGAACCCTCAACCTATAAGTCACACCAAGACAACTTTACAGTTGTCGTGGCCTATAGGCTGCACTCAAGGGGTGTGATGTAGACAACCTACAGTAACGTAAGCATTAATAGCTGTTTCCACGGCTATAATGCATGGCTTATAGCTCACTCGAAGACAACTTTACCGTTGCTCCGAGGTGAACTAATTCAATTGTACATTGATTTTTACAGATGTTTAGAAGAAGGAGCAGAAGAATTTTTCTTGAAGCCAGTGAGATTATCAGATGTTAACAAACTCAAACCCCATATGATGAAAACCAAATGTAAAAACAACAAACAACAACAACAACCTGAGATAATTGTCACACAAGAAAAACAAGAATCAATAGACATTGCACATGTTGTTCTACCAGAAGGGTCAGAATCAGACAACACATTACAACAACAACAAGAACAACAATCACAAACCAATAGTAACAACAACAACAACAAGAGAAAGTCCATAGAAGAAAATCTATCACCAGATAGAACAAGACCAAGATTCAGTAGCCTCACAGCAGTCTAAAATCTGTTGCAAATGTGTAAACTTTTTGGAAATTACTTCAGATGAATCCTAATGTAGAATATGTAGAAGAGGGGTGTGTGTGTGTGGGGGGGGGGATAGAAAATCATCCATCTTTATAAGATGATGTGACCTTCATGACGGAGAGCGGTCAAAGAGAAGGACCGACAAAGTTCTAGGTTGACAAGCTTCCGAAGAAGAAGGGATGTATATGACACCTTTACATGGTGTGCGCGTTCTTAGGCAAGATGATATATTGGACCAAAGCAGATAATACGTGCCATAAGCTTGGACTGTAACATTCAGTTTTGTTTTGCTAATGTAAGAGGGGAACAATATTGTCAATGTAGATAGAAATGTGATGAAATTTACTTCTTATAAATAGACAAGCATTTAACATAGAAGTGATCTTTTTATGCTTTCTCATACATCAGGCGTTGTACTCTTATCAGCCACTATGGTCCGTTCCTTTACTATTCTCCACTTAAATCGGCCACTATGGTCCCCGTTCCTTTACTATTCTCCACTTAGATTTTAGGTTTTTATCTACGGCAAGGTCTTAATGACGTGCATTTAACTCACACATTAGGCGTCGTGGCCACTAGATCAAACAACTAGGTAAAGACAAAAATGAAGCTATAGAGTTCCTTAGTTTTCAAGAATTCATTATAATTTTGATGAAAGCTAAGTTTGACTTTTAATTTGGATGCCTTTTTTATTCTGAATCTTCTTTTGAATGAAAGATTTTGAGTAAATTTTTCAACAGCCAATTGGTGAGTTGAATGTCTTTGCTTTAGGATAGTGTATGTTCTGTTAACTTTTTGACTTTACTGTCCAATTCAACCTTACAAAAGAAAGGTTCAATCTGTTTTCTTTAGATATTAAATTAGAAATTTGTTATCAAATTATAATCTTTAATGAGTATTACTGTATACTCAAACCCCACATTAATATGATGTGATATAGTCCGTTTTTTAAGCTAAACAGATATAATTATTTTTCAAAAGACGTTATACTATTAAGAGTATCATTATATTGTATATGTAAGTTCTTTTTTATTTCAGCTATTAATGTGAGACTTTGTTTGATCACCAAACAAACTTCCTCGAACTAAGTAAAAGTAATAAAGTCGGTCGGTAGACGGGCAAATGGATTCAATCGGGCCCCACACCAATACTCATCTCGCCGAATCATTAACTCTTAACATAAGTGTAATATTGTCTACTTCAACCCAAGTCTATAATGTCTGACTTTTATATTAACTTTTTTTTCCTTTCAACTATTAAAGTAAATAATGTGTTCACACTCTCCTATTTTTCTTTTATCATTTTGACAAAATAAAAGAACTTTATAGCAATATCATGATCAATAAAAGTCATTAGTAAATGCTTGGTGATGTTATATGACTTTAAAGTTGAAAAAAAAAGAAGCAAGATATTAATCCATTTTACAGTAGTGATACCTCAAACGATCGGATTCTCTTTGAACTCACTCGACGGTGAATGATCACACGGAGTATTTTAGAAGACAAGAAGTATTTTTCAAATGCAGAAAAATTCAATATAAACCTGTGAAAAAAATGCAGGTTTATATAGCCATTAAGTGCCTCTTCCGAAAGGAGGCAATGATTAATTCGAAAAGGTGTATTCTTTGAAAACGTCATGTCTGTCCATTCGAAACATTGAATTTATTTATGAACAGTTACAACCATCCGAACAGACATTCCTTTTCCCGAAACAGTATGCCTTTTTACCTGAAGAGTTGTGTCTCTTCGAAGCAACATTCAGCGTTTCTGCATGCAGAAGCATGCACACGTTAATGGAGAAGCAAAACTATTGGATTTTCGGACTATGTAAATAAATTTTGTCTAAAAGGTTAATCTCATTGATCGAAGCCAAACAAGTGAGCAACGATGACGCACGACTCTCATTTACTGTATGGAGTAAGTGTTTCTTAATATAAACACTTGTAAGTTTCATTCTCCCACCAATGTGGGAGATTTACTAGACTTTCCCATTTTTTAATACACTTTCCATTTTGAGTGTTATCTCAATTTTTTCCTCCATTTTCCATTCACATTTTTAATCTCGAACCCAACATCGCATAAAGCTAGATCATTTTTTTTTGTTGAATTCACCCTTCTTTTTAGCACCATTAATTGAGTCGGTCTATATAACTTTGATTCATTTAAAATGATTGCGTAAAACTTTAAAAAGACACTTAAATGGATCGAGCGGAGGGAGTATACGGTTACAACAACAATAAACCCAGTATATTCCCACATAGTGAGATCTAGGGAAGGTAAAGTGTACGCAATCCCTACCACTACCTCCGAAGAAGTAGAGAGGCTGTTTCCGAGGAAGTATAAGGTTAGTTTGAACAAAATACTACATACTAAAACTCGTTATAATTTGTGATATTTATTATATAAAATTATATTATTACAAATAAAATGCGTTAAATATTTTGAATCGTCTCAAAATTGAAAGAACCATCATTATCATAAATTCAAATGAAAAGAGTAATAATTTGACAAAAGATTAAGCTTTTATCTAAATTATTATAAGGCTTTGATTCAAATAAGGTGGGTAGAATCTTAACAATTGAAAATTACTATTTGAAAAAGGGGAGGGAACTGCTTATATTATGGGTCGAATTATTAAACAAAAAACATAACAAGTTGGTACCAAATATGAAAAATATAAAACGGTTCTAATAATATTAATTGCAATATTCAACAACAACAACAACAAACACAGTATATTCCCATATAGTGGGGTCTGAGAAGGGTAGAGTGTACGCAGTCCATACCACTACCTCTAAAGAAGTAGAGGTAGTGGCTGTTTTCGATAGACATTAATTGCACTATTCACATGTCTAGAAATCAATATCGATAACCTTCAAAACCTAACATGTGTATATTTTGAAATATCGAGGTCAATTGAGTAATTAAAAAAACTTAACAAGCTATCGATTAATAATGTGATGAGGGACGTTCTTCTTTTTTCCTGAATACTAGCCTAGTATCGGGGCTAGTCCATGTCCAATCCCGATGGGCCTTCGATTTGACCCTACTCTACCTCTATAATCCACTCGTCTTCCCTGGTACCAAAAAGTCCTCTGTAGTGGAGCACCTAATATGACTTCTATTTTTCTCAATATTAGCCCAGTCGAGGCTCGTCCATGCCTAATTATTCCTATAGGCCTTCGATTTGACCCTACTCTACCTCTATAATTCATCCCTAATTCCCAGTCCCCAAAAGCCCTTCGAAGTCCTGGGCACTTAATATGACTTCTTTTTTCCTCAATACTAGCCCAGTATCGAGGCTCGTCCATGCACAATCCTGATGGGCATCAATTTGACTCTACTTTAGCTCTATAATCCACCCGTCTTCCCTAGTCTCCAAAAGCCCTTCAGAGTTCGGGGCACCTAATATGACTTCTTTTTTTCCCTAATACTAGCCTAGTCGAGGCTTGTCTATGCCTAATCCCAATGGGCTTTCGATTTGGTCCTACTCTAGCTCCATAATCTACCTGTCTTTTCAATCCCTAAAAGCCCTCCGAAGCCTGGAGCACCTAATATGACTTTCTTTTTCCTCGGTACTAGCCCAGTACCGAGGCTCATCCATGCCCAATCCCGATAGACCTTCGATTTTCCCCTACTTTACTTCTATAATTCACCTGTCTTTCCCAGTCTCTAAAAGCCCGGGCACCCAATATGGCTTCTTTTTACTCAATACTAACCCAATATCGAGGCTCATCCATGCCCAATCCTGATGGGCTTTTGATTTGGCCCTACTCTACCTCTATGATCCACCTGTTCCCTAGTCTCTAAAAGCCCTCCGGAGTCCGGGACACCTAATATTTCTTTTTTCCTCAATACTATCCTAGTCGAGACTCGTCCATGTCCAATTCTGATAGACCTTCAATATGACCCTACTTTACCTCTATAATCCACCCGTCTTCCCAGTCTCTAAAAGCTCTCGGGAGTCCGGGACACCTAACATGACTTCATTTTTTTCTCAATACTAGTCCAATATTGAGGCTCGTCCATCCCAATCCCGATGAACCTTTGATTTGACCCTACTTTACCTCTATAATCCACTCGTCTTCCCCAGTCCCTAAAAGCCTTCTGGAGTTTGAGGCACCTAATATGACTTTTGTTTTCTCAACACTAGCCCAGTATCGAGGCTCGTTCATGCCCAATCCCAATGAACCTTCGATTTGACCCTACTCTATCACTATAATGCACTCGTCTTCTCTAGTCCCTAAAAGCCCCCACCTCTGGAGTCCGGGCCACCTAATATGACTTTTTTTTCGGCTCATCCATGTCCAATCCTAATGAACCTTCGATTTGACCCTACTCTACCTCTATAATCTACCCGTCTTCCCCAGTCCTAGAAGCCCTCCGGAGTCCGAGACACCTAATATGAAAAGTATAAAACAAGTGGGTATATAAAAGAGCATCTTTAACAATAATAGGGGTTAAAATACAACAATAATAGAAGATTCTGGTCTTTCCATGATCTCTTCAAAACCCAACTTTTAGAAAAAGCGGGAGGGAGAAGACAACTACGAACAACTAAATCGGAGCTCCGGCGCCGGCGACTTTCCCAATTTCTCTCCGCCGCAGACCACCGTACGCGGTTGTTTCCGGCAAACTGATCATATTGCAGGTAAAATTACCTCTTTTTTTAAGGTAAAAATAGGTTTCTATAGTTTTTTTTTCTGCGTAATTAGCGAAATTTTTTCATTTAGTTTGATTAAGGTGAAATTTTTTTATTCTAGTTAAATTTTTTGACTATAGCTAAATTTTTAAGGTGAAGTTTTTTTATTTTAGCTAAATTTTTAAGGTAAAGTATTTTGATTTTAGTTAATTGAAAGATTATGATTGTTCGTAGAGCTGTTTTCTTAATATTATATTGAAATTAATGTTATTTACAAGTAGTTTTTCTACTTAGAATTTTAGCTGTTTGAAATTGTTTGTCTATTGTGAATATGGCAATTATATTGCAATTAATGTTACTAGAATCGTTTTTGTTCAAATTTAGTGAGATTATTTTTGAATTATTATTCAAAAAATTGTAAAATAATTGATTTTTGTTAGTTTCTGGACGTCTTAATGTAGCTGATAAAAATTATTTTTCTAAGGGATTTTTGGCGATTTAGGTATTTAATACTGAATTTACTTTAATTATCAGGTGATATTGGGTTTTTTGTATATTTGTTGACAAGAGGTGGATTGCATTCCTTTGTCAAGTCTTGTTAACGCGAATTGTATTTGGATTTTTGCTGAGTTTATATCAGTATTGGAAGATTGAAAATGTCTGAGGGGGAGGTTAAAAAGATCTCACGTCAAGATATACAACTGGTAAGCATTGAGTTTGAATTCGTAGTTTTATGCATGGCTTTTATGAATCATTTAAATGGAGAAACATAGTTAGTAAGGATTTTATAGACGCCCACAACTTGTTGTTTGGTTGTCGATAAGCAATGTAGTTATTTTCTTATTTGATAACCGTGCTGTCCGGGCCAGCTTGCGCGCACCTCGACTAATTTCATAGGATACCTACTACCTCCCACCAGCAACAGGTACCTGATAACTTTGTCCACCAAAGCTAGAACAGATAGAAAAAAATCACTTATTGTTTGTCTCTGATGGGAATTGAACCTGAGACCTCATGGTGCTCATCCTAACTTCATTGAACCACTAGGTCACACCCTTGGGTGCATAAGCAATGTAGTTAATGATGTAAGCAACACCAAGGATTTCATTTTGTAAAGCCTTGTTAACGTTTTCCCAATTTCCAATCTATTATAGAGAACAGTATTGCAATGTCTTGATGGACCTAGCCAATTGTTCATAACTTTTTGTCTAGTTCTTATTGGAAATGTGATTCTGAGGTCTAGCTTTAAAGTTCTCTGTTTTAGGTGTTGATGCAGTTCATACTTGCAAATCTGTTATAGTTTTCTAATTCTATGCTTGCAGGTTCACTGATAATGACTTGCAAATATGGTTGCTTTTTATCTGTTCTTCTGCGATAGGGTTTGTCTTGTTATAGTTAGAAATTTAGGACGCCTTTAACTATTTGGTTCAACAAAAAGTTTACATCTTTAAGTTAGTTCTTACATGTAAAGAGTGGTCTTACACAATTATCAAATTCTTCTTTGCTGTATAATTGCTCACATTCTGCATGCAATTCTCTCTTCCGATATGAGCTTCTTTGATGTCAGGTACAAAATCTGATAGAAAGATGTCTACAACTTTACATGAACCAAGGAGAAGTTGTCAGAACTCTCTTACATCAAGCAAAAATTGAACCTGGTTTCACCGAGCTTGGTTAGTCCTTTAACTTCACATTTTAATCCTATTTTTTGTTGATGGGAAGCTAGCAGACCACCATATCATCTTAGGTATAAAATCTTGGTACTCAATGACTTGGAAGGAAGGAAAAACGTACATTCTGTGTGACCAGGGAAAAAAAAAACTACAAAAGTCGTCCTGTTATCAGAATTGATCTAATGAAGAGGGCAGAATTGTTAATAAGATCATTTATTCCCTTTCAATGACGAACACTCTGTTCAGCTAGTTCTATTTCACTGGGTTATCAAAAAAAAAAAAAGGCTAGTTCTTTTTCATTGCAGAATTAGCAACTAATGGAACTAACTTCTAGGCTGAATTTTAATAAAAATGAGATATCTGTAACTTCATTTTTCTTGATTCATTTGGGTCAATCTCCCATTCTCATGATCTGTAAGCAACATGTGTTATCTATATGGTCCACGTGTATCTGGCAGAAGAAATGAGTCTGACACCAGATATGTTTCCAGTGTGGCAGAAGCTTGAAGAAGAAAACCCGGAATTTTTCAGGGCATATCATTTAAGGTTGATGGTGAAGAATCAGATAGAGAGATTCAATGATTTGCTTGAGAGACAGATTGAGACAATGCAGCTGTTTCCAACTGAATCAATCCCCTTGTCTAATAGATCGCAGATTCGGGAAAGTAAGCATAATATCTTAGATTGCGATGTCGATCTTCCTGGAGATAATTAATCTGCTTTTTTTTTCCTTTTCAACTGCATGGTGAAATTCATGATGGATTTCCACCAAGACCAACAAATTTCTTTTAAACTTTTTATTTGCTTTCTGTCAGCTTTCCGTCTTTGAACTGAATTGTTAAAAAACTAGCCAGCTTATTAGCTGTACAATGAATAACTATGAGAAAGGTTTAAGCCATGAAACTGGCTGAGCAAAATGTGAATTTTGTGAATGGTTGTGGAGGGAACATATTAAAGATGAAAAAGGAAAAAAGAAAAACACAAAAGGATCTGTCTTCTGGTTCTAAGACTGCTGATAAAACAAGACTCTGAATGCTTGTTGAATTTGGAAATATGATGGAATTGATTGCTGGAGTTTGATTCGTAAAATGGCCTAGAATCTGATAGAAGTAGTGGAAGCAAGAGTAAAAATTAGCCTTCTCCTTACCATAGCATAGGATTAGGCTCTTTAATTCATGTTTGCCTTGATCAGGGTTAGTTTTATGTATTTATGTTAAATATAATTTTGCTAAATTGTGAACTTTATTTCGGAGAAGCGTGTGTTTTTTTGCTTGAAGTCCAGGAGCAGTGTTGCTTTTTTATCTTCAATTTGAAAAATAATGCTTCTTTGTGTGGCTTTAATCCCTCAACCTCCAGAGTATGAAATATGTGTAATGGATAAGTTTCTGAAGTTCTATCGAGTATGGACAAGCATAGTACTAACCTGGAGGAGAGATCAAAATTTTGATGAGTGTTTTAAAACTGGATGTGATCCTGGTAATTAATGTAATCTTTAATTATCATGAAAACACGTTTTGACAATCAAGTGAAGTATATGGTCAAGTGCAAAGGTTTGGAGAAGTTTGTCATCAAGTTTCAAACTTTAAGTTATGGATTACAAAGAAATCTAACAGATTCCGAAGCGTATAGAGGGAAACACTGGTTCATCTTCTTCTTCTCAAAAAATGGTCAGTAGCTGCGTTATTGATCTCCTCTGAGGTTTAAAGGAGTGATTGATGTTTACTATCATGTTGACAGGACCAATTCCATTCTGATATTAACTGAACTCAGTGTAAGTGTTTCTATGTCTCGTCTTGCTTTTTTCCATAGGCTGAAGAGGTAGATCCTAATATGCATACATCATTCTAGCTTACTAATTTTCAGATTCTCGATTAGTTGAACTATCATTCCCTATACTCTGTTCATCTGTTGATTGTTTCTTACTTACGCCTCCTGCTTTCCCTGTGGTTCATAGATTGTACTGCATTAGATTTCTGTATTTGTGTTGTTTTGATTCAGCAAGAACAAAGAGATGTAAAAAAAATTGCATATTTTACTAATATGTTATACTCTGGACTGCTGGTGTACCACTGGAATTAAAGTCTTGATTATGCAATCGTTTCATTAGTGACATGTTGAATAAGGATGAAGGTTATCTGATTACTGCTGCACTTATACAGTCCCACCGAACTCGACATGTCAAGCAAGAGATCATCATGCTGGACCTACTGTGAAGCCTGAGAATGTGCACCAGACTGTTGATGCCAATTTATCTCACGTATACACTAATGGAGCGTCCTCGCTCCAACCATGCATGCAAACTCCTGTTGATGCATCTGCTCATGCAAGAAGAATTGATCCATCCTCAAACATGCTATTGGCTCAGAGCTCGAATTTGGGAATGGTGCAAGGTGCGAGAGGGGGAGTGGTCAAGTCAGAAGCTGATTATTCAGGCAATTTACCCTTCATGTATGGTACTGAGACAAATATCCTCGAAGCTCATCCTGGAATTACGGATCCATCTGTTTCATCTTTCAGCAGTGTAGAATCAGATTCACAACCAGTAAATGAGACTGTATTGGATGCTGATACATCTTCCTTTGGTTTCTTGGGACAGATTCCTCGAAACTTTAGTTTGTCGGACTTAACAGCTGACTTTTCTAATAGTTCTGGTTTGTGCCTGCCCTCACTTATTGATTAGTATTTCTCTCGAGTTCATATTCTTATCTTTGCATTTCCGTCATTTGTAGATATTTTAGAGAGCTATTCTGGACCTGCCTTCCTGTCAACTGGTGTTAACAGTTTCTTAGATCCACAAGATAGGAGAGATCATCAAGGTTAGTCGTGTGGCATGTTAATCATATTAATCAATGTCCTTAACCTGGTAAGCAAGTAGTTATATCGATGCCTCACATTTTAGCAGACATTAAAATTTTGGATGCTATGTCTGAAGGCTCGAGGTTCGAAGATTTTGCCAGTGATTGAGTGGACAATCAGATGGTACCATCTTTGTCTTGCTTTCAAAATTATCTGGCTACGGAGTATAACTCAGTAGTACTCCAGCCTAATGTCTATAGCCGAGAAACTTGTAATTTGTTATTAACACTCTTTGTTATATTGGTGCAACACATTTAACATTATCTTCTTTTTGTACGATCGCAATTGTTGCAGGTCCAATGGCTCATGGACTCGGAAGGTTCTGTAAATAGGATTGCAAAAGGAAGTGGTTTGACATGCCTGTGATTCTGGGATAAACATGAAATAACACAAGCAAAAAAGCTCTTGTTCGCCGCTGTTCGTTGCTGTGCTTACACTTTGGAAATTGGTTTTCCTATTTTATCCTAGAAATAAAGTGTTATTTTATTGTGAGTTTTGTTAATAGGGTCGTGATGAATAAGATTTGATGTATGGTATTTATTGTTTTTCTCAAAAGGTCTGATGTAAATTTTTTTTTCATAAATTGACCTGAAGTGGTGTTTCTCTTTCCCTCATGTTTCATGACTAGCATTAATTTTTAAACATGTACATGCAATTTTGTCAGTCAGGTGTTACTTTTTACATTTTCCCAAGCGTCGATGGACAAAATTAGTTGGTATTTGTAAAGTCAGTCGAGGTGCATACAATTTGGCTCAAATACCATGAAGAGCCAATCGATCTAGTTCAATTGCCAACAAAATGCATAGATCACCTTATCAAATCTTTTTCTTTCCCAAAAATAAAAACTGTTAACTCAGAAAAATGAAATTGATTACATTTTGCACTAAGCTGCAAATATGAAATAAACATTTGGGGTGAAATTATGCATCAAACACTAGAATAGAAAGTGCATTTAAGCTTGGTATCAGTTTTCACAAACTTTGCTTAATCTTCTAGGCATGGCCAGTCTTGAGTGCATAGTCTAAATCGTCTATCAAGTCATTGACATCTTCAATCCCAACTGAAATTCGGACCAGGTCCTCCGTAAGACCTCTAGCCTCTCGTACTTCAGCCGGAATGCTTGCATGTGACATGAAGCAAGGCAAGCTTATGAGTGACTTGACGCTTCCTGCAAAATTTCAGGACCATGTAACACGTTTGAATAGCGACAAAGGAAAATGTAAATGGAAGAACAGGTACATAATGAATGGCATCAATATAAGATCTTGTATAGCATGTTCAAGAGAGGTCATTTGAAGAATCATTCGCGTCACTCAGTACCATGCCATTGTCCGGTGGACAAGTTCATGAGGTCAAATGGTTCCTGTGCCGAATGCACAAAAGCAATTTTTGTTTTCCGTGCAGATGTTTACAAGCAAGAGTTATCGCGATTTTTTTCTCTTTTCGACATCCCCATTTGTTCTCTCCCCTAGTATAAAACAAAACCTACAATTATAACATGGATTGAAGATGAAATTCTGATCTCCAGCTAGTTTTCCCTAAAAACAACCGAAAGGCCTGCATAGTTGTCTACGTCTATCTCTCTGGCCACTCTGGAAATGTTCTATGGATAGCAAATGAAATAGAGTTGAGTTGGGTACGAAGCAGTTCAACACACTATCTCAGGGAGAGTGCATCTGAGGTGTTGGGTGTTTCTAGGGGCCGAGCCGGGCACCATCGGGGGGATTGGTGGTGGAATGAAGAGGTGGAGAAGAAAGTGGGGACCAAGAAAGGGGCATATGCTAAGTTAGTTGCGAGTAAGGACGAAGAAGAGAAGCGGGTAAATAGGAAGGAGTACAAGCTAGCTAGGAAGGAGGCTAAGTCAGCTGTCACGACAGCTAAGACGGTCGCTTTTGAGAGCTTGTATGCAGGGCTACAGGAGAAAGGAGGGGAGAAAAAGTTGTTTCGACTCGCCAAGGCTAGGGAGAGGAAGGGGCGTGACCTCGATCAGGTGAGGTGCATTAAGGGGGAGGATGGTAGAGTGTTGGTGGAAGACGGCCAGATTAAGGATAGATGACAGTCGTACTTTCATAGGCTCTTGAATGTCGAAGGGGACAGAGCTATTGAGTTAGGGGAACTGGAGCACTCAGAGGAGTGTCGGGATTTTAGCTATTGTAGACGTGTTAGGGTAGAAGAGGTTAGAGAGGTCGTTCGCAGGATGCGGAGGGGTAGGGCGACGGGGCCGGATGAGATTCCGGTGGAGTTTTGGAAGTTTGTTGGAGAGTCTGGTGTAAGGTGGTTGACTGGATTGTTCAATGAAATCTTCAAGACGGCAAAGATGCCCGAGGCTTGGAGGTGGAGTACCATGATACCTCTCTACAAGAATAAGGGGGACATCCAGAGTTGCAATAACTATAGGGGGATTAAGTTATTGAGTCACTCTATGAAGATTTGGGAGAGAGTGGTCGAGGCGAGGCTGAGACGGATATTGTCTATTTCGGAAAACCAGTTTGGGTTTATGCCTGGCCGCTCGACGACGGAGGCAATTCACCTGGTACGGAGGCTGGTGGAGCAGTATAGGGAAAGGAAGAAGGACCTGCACATGGTGTTTATCGACCTGGAGAAGGCATACGATAAAGTCCCCAGGGAGGTGCTTTGGAGGTGTTTGGAGGTAAGTGGAGTCCCGCAGGCATATATCAGAGCAATTAAGGACATGTATGAGGGAGCAAAAACTCAGGTGAGGACGGCGGGAGGAGACTCAGAGCATTTCACCGTCTTGACAGGATTGCATCAGGGATCTACTCTTAGTCCCTTTTTGTTTGCTTTGGTGATGGACGTGTTGACGCGGCGTATTCAAGGGGAGGTGCCGTGATGTATGCTTTTTGCGGACGATATAGTCCTGATTGATGAGACTTGACGGGGTGTGAATGATAAGTTAGAGGTGTGGAGACAAACCCTTGAGTCTAAAGGGTTCAGGTTGAGCAGAAGCAAGACTGAGTATTTGGAATGCAAGTTTAATGATGTAAGACTGGAGGATGAGATGACAGTGAAGCTGGATTCGCAGGTGGTTTGTAAGAGGGATAGTTTCAAGTATCTCGGGTCCGTGATCCAGGGTAACGGTGAGATTGACGAGGATGTCTCGCACCGCATTGGGGCGGGATGGATGAAGTGGAAGCTCGCGTCGGGGGTGTTATGTGATAAGAAGGTGCCGCCCAAGCTTAAAGGCAAATTCTACAGGGTGGTAGTACGTCCGGCCATGTTGTATGGAGCGGAATGTTGGCCAGTTAAGAATTCCCACATCCAAAAAATGAAGGTGGCAGAGATGCGGATGTTGCGCTGGATGTGTGGGCTGACTAGAGGGGATAGAGTTCGGAATGAGACTATCAGGGAGAAGGTTGGTGTGACTCCAGTGGAGTGCAAGTTGCGGGAAGTCCGTTTGCGCTGGTTCGGATACGTGAAGAGGAGGGACGTAGATGCCCCGGTTCGTAGGTGTGAGAGGCTAGCGCTGGATGGTTTTAGGCGGGGTAGGGGTAGGCCGAAGAAGTACTGGGCTGAAGTGATTAGGCGGGACATGGAACTGTTACAGCTCACCGAGGACATGACCCTAGATAGGAAGGTCTGGAGGACGCGGATTAGGGCTGAGGACTAGAGCCAGTTTGGGTCGCTAGTGTAGGGAATTAGGTTATGATTCCGTGTTCCTTGTTTTAGTATGAATCTGGGTGCTTCCTCTGTTTCCTGTTTTCTTTTCTGTTTTCTGCTTTCTTTTCTTTCTTCTCTTTTACTTATGGCTACCATATTTATGTCGTATTTATGCTATGTATGCTATGTGCTGTAATCTTGTGACCTTGTTCGGTGCTTTACTTTGTATCTATGTGGGATCTTGTGTCTTGAGCCGGGGGTCTACCGGAAACAGCCTTTCTACTTCGTTAGAGGTAGAGGTATGGACTGCGTACATCTTACCCCCCCAGACCCCACCAGGTGGGAATACACTGGGTTTGTTGTTGTTGTTGTTGCTTCTTATTGGTAGTTCGGTCTTTCCCCTATACTTGATTGCAGTAATGTCGAAGCATATTGCCCAGGTTTCCATCTCTTTCTGCATTGCTCATTCTTACGGTTTGTTGTTAGACGGTGTTTTCAAAAAGCAACATTGTTTTGATAGTTCTTATTAATCTGTCTATTCCACACAAAGAAGCAGACACATTTGAGAATAAACACTGCTCTTGTATGAGATTTTCTACCCCTATAGAATGTGGTTTCAGCCTTCCCAAGGCAAACAATATTGCACGTTTACAATCATCAACAGGGAAAAGAGAGGCAAAAATCATGTATTGCAGACTTTGATAGGAAAAAGTGATCTTAGCTACCGGAGAAACTAATTGAGCATGAGATGAAACTAACCAAAACTGACAGTAATGCTGAAGTATTTGGTAGTCTCAGCAACATGCTTCGAGAGTGCCAAAGAACCTGTCAGAAAACTCAGGACCGATCCTGCACCTTTAGCCTGCAAATTGATCGACAATCAGACACGTATCTTTCAAGGGAAACCTTTTTGGCGAGAGGAAACATGACAACCACGCCTTAGTTCAAACTCCCAAAACATTCACATGTTTGAATACCTGAGAGAAGTGCAAAGACCTCCCGGGATGGTCAGGAAGACCTGCATAGTTGACCTTCTTCACTCGTGGATGGGACGATAAAAATTCAGCAATTTTTTGTGCATTTTCCTGCAAGATATTGAAATTACTTAATTACAACACGGTGATGAGACGGAACTTTACGAAACAGCATAACTTCTCTGCACCATATAAAGATGAAGATGCAGTAGTATGCATGCCATAATCATGAAAATCTATAGGGTAAAGAATTATAGGTTACCAAAGGCGCAGGAAGACATATAAGTTTCTAGAAGAAGTGGTGGGACAACTAATTTCACCAGAAAAAATAATTAAACCTGTTGTTTTTCAACACGAAGAGCCATCGTTTTAATTCCTCTTAAACAAAGCCAACAATCGAATGGCGCTAACCCTGCACCTTCAGCATTTTGTAGGAAGTACACCTGTTTCGCCAAGCTGTTAATAGGAAAAATTATAAGCAAATTATCGAAAGGACACTTGAGATGTTCAAAGAGAAACAAGGCATCAGACATCATTTACGTTCAATATATTATACATAACTAACTAAAGATTTTTAGATATAGACGTCAATGAACTGATTTCTTCAACTTAACTTTATCAGCAAAAAAACTACTCGTAAGGGCAGCCAGTGCACTCAGGAAAAGTATTTCAGTGTCAAGAAGTATTGCACAAATCTGTTGCATTGCAGGGTGCTGCATAAAGAGGAGTTCTTGTATAAGGCTTAAGCCACATGGAAGGGGTCCATTTTAGACTTACAACCCCGAGTAAACATACTAAAGTTGCATGAAGGCTCACCCTCAGGACCCCGTGTAGGCCTAATGTGCAGGGACTCTGATGTCGTACCCATGTCAGATTCTCCAAAAATAAACTACTTTTGGAGAATCTGACACGCACCAGTTGACATTTTTGAAGAATACGAGCGACATAGGTGTAGGCTCTTATTCTAAGATTATGGGAGTTGCAAGACGATTGTCCTTTACATCCTTTAAATTCAGTCCAAGAAAATAGAAATCTTATTTATTTATATAAAAAGTGGAGTGGAAAAGGAAGTGTGATCTTGTCAGCGTTTGCTACCTATTGATGAACAGTTATAGAGTTTCACTACGGGTAAGTGACTCATTGCAAGAGAAACCAATAATGGGGATATATACTTACTCAGGTTCACTACAGTCAAGCTTCTAATGTGATCATTGGTTTTGGCCAACAAAAAAGGCTCAAGAAAATGAAGGATAAACAACCATTAGATAACAATAAATCAGAATATGAAACATATGCGAAATAGAGGAAAAACCTTTCTCCTCTGACAGCAAGTACACCAGCCATGAGATCACTATGACCAGATATGAACTTAGTAGCTGAATGCATCACAATATCTGAAAAACCATGGACAAGTAATCAAACATTCCATGCAGGTGATTCGATAGTGTTACCGTTAGCGGAACAAAAAGTATTTGCACAATACCTGCTCCGAGATCCAAAGGATGGGACATTACTGGGGACATAATGCTGTTATCTACCAGCACAAGAGCTCCATGTGCATGAGCCATCTTGGCAATTTTCTGGAATAAATCAGAAGAGAAAACAGTATGAGACAAACAAATTCATTATCTTTCGAAGATCAATTATATTACTCCCTCCGTTTCAAACAGAATGACCTACTTTGACTTGGCACAAAGTTTAAGAAAATAGAGAAGACTTTTGAATCTTATGGCCTTAAATTAAAGTTGTGTCAAATGTACCAAAATGCCCTTTAATCTTGTGGTCCTAAACATGTCATGTGGAAAGTTGAAATTAAAGTATTGCCAAAAAAGGAACGGGTCATTCTTTTTGAAACGGACTAAAAAGGAAAGTAGGTCATTCTTTTTGAAACGGAGGGAGTACTATCTATCAGCTACAGTGAAGCTGAAAACTATACGTGCATAATCTACATATGCCACTGTCAATTACCCACACGAATATCACAAATTTGTTGGCGGGGGTTGGTTGGACTCTCTAGCCAAACAAGCTTTGTCCATGGTTTAATCACAGAAGCAACCTCATCTAAGTTAGTGGTATCCACTCGCCTGTATAAATAAGGTGACAATCAAAATTCTGACCACCTAATTGAAAGTAGAGTTACATCGATAAAAGAGATACCAACTTGACCACAATCCCGGATTTTGGAACAACTTGTGACAGTAGCCGGTCAGAACCGCCATATATGTCATCCCCGGCAACAATCTCCTCACCTATAAAATCAACAAATTGAAGCTTTTCTTTTGCTAACTAACATTTGCTTGCCAAGATGTCAAGAAAGAAAATGCTAGCACGACACAAACGAAGATTCAATGTCTCATCCAGCAAGAAAGCATAACCATCTTAAATGAGCAGAACAAACTTAAAAGAGGGTGTTAATCAAGTTTGCTGCATAATTTATCTGGTGTGCGCATATTCAGTTTTTTTCTATGCAAATGCATTGCGTGTACGATTTTTAGAATTACCAGCTTTAACGAGACGAGTTACAGCTGCCAAGGCGGCCATTCCACTAGTAAAGCAAAATGCTCGATCTGCTTTCTCAAGCTCTGCAAGAAGCCTGAAAATTTTCAAAATGTGGTAATGCTATTGATAACAACAATGTTAACAGATGAACTTTCAACTATTAGCAGTCTGCACACAGTTTAACGTACTTTTCCAATACATCTCTTGTTGGATTTCCACTCCGTGTGTAATCATATTGCCCATTTTCAGTCGCCGAAGGCTGCAGAAGGATGTGGAAACAATTAGGTTTAAGATGGTACAATAGTCCTCCTAAAGAAAATCCTCGAGGACAAGAATTGTTTTAAGATGACTGCAGTCAATCATGTGCCAAAATTACCATTGCAGACAGAAAAACTCCGTCAAAGGATTATTGGATGATAGTATGGTCATTTACTAGAGTAGTTGAACCATTCCAATGTCTGTTGGAGGTCCCGGAATTAGTTAAGCACACACAATTGCATTGAATTCATTTGGTTAGCTTTAAAGGCATGGCCATAACAAGTGACCTCCTGGGTAATCCAAATGCAAATCCCCTCTTCAATTTTTCTATTTTGCAGCAACTAATATAGGAATATTTTCTTCCTCGAGTTAGTTGGAGTTGGGTAATACGCTCACTCAGTTTGATTGAGTTCCCATTCCCTAGTTTTAAGAACTTCTCCTACCTTATAAAGGTTAACCACTTAGCTTCATAGAGGGTGCCTCCTTCTATCTTCTTCATGAAAGATGAAGACCGTAACTCTTCTTCTTCTTAAATAATGGGCACTCTCTCCTTGATTTTTTCATCTTTTCCTACAAATCCCTACTATTTATGACGGGTCTCTACGTATACATTTTCTTTAAAACAAAATAGAGTTGCACACCACTTCCAATCTCTTTTACATTATTGTGAATGGTTCAGAAAAGGTGGGTCAATGATAGTTGCAATGGGGATGTGATGCGGAGAGAAGTAAAAGGCATGCTCAAGACACAATCCCATGCTAAAAGAAGAGAGAAATACGATGAAAAAGAAAAGGAGAGAAGGGAGGTCAAAACTTGTGTCCTAGTTACTTTTTTTGGTCTTTACTCTTTTGCATGTAATATTAACTTTCTGTTCTTATCCTTCAAAAAAGGGCAGCCCGGTGCACTAAAGCTGTGTCTGGGGAAGGGCCCCACCACAAGGGTGGATTGTAAACAGCCTTATCTTGCATTTCTACCAGAGGCTGTTTCCGTTCTTATCCTTGTTTCACATGATAATATTTGCAAACTGCTTCATGCCTCCAATATATTGCACGAAACCTCCAAATATTTTGACGGCTAACATCTCAGATAAAGATGGTAGAAACAAATAACTAAGGAACATTGATGGCAAAAAAATGCACCATTAAATTCTTCTGAAAAAAAAATTGCCAGATAAGAAATGCAGCTTTGCCATGTAGTATGAAATTGCATTCCACTGCGAAAGTATCTTCAAAACTTACTTGCTTAAAAGTAGATGTTTGATACAACGGGGTACTTAAGGCATCATAAGGATCAAATGCGTTGCTGAAGTTCATCAATATTGTTGAAACACTTGGTTCTTTTGCTTCCCTAGCCTCAACTCGAGGAGGTAGCTCCAAAGTTCCCATCCCTGCCATCAATCAGTATGTACAATCAGTTCAAAACTCACTTATCCTCATCTAAAAGTGGATTCGGTACATACCATCTATGCATTCGGCAGCAGCACTATCAATCGAAGCTGATGCAGTGAAATCCATCTCTTTGTCTCTCGAGCAATATAGTTGGAATTTCTTTTCAATAAGAGTTCCCTTCCCATTCATGCACCCAAATGTCACTTGAAAGTTTACAGGTAATTTACCCTACACATTAGCACAACCTTCCATCAAATGCAACACTTTTGCCACTTATTTGGCTTCTCAACAAGTACAAGTAAAAACAATCAATCATATGTTGCCTTAGCTTAAACAAGAGCATTATTTTGTGTGAAATACAAAATCAAAATTGCTTTACGTTACACATTCTTTATGTTTCCAAGAGCGAAAAAAAATTAGGAATGCCTCAAGCCTATAGAAGCACAAAGATGGTAACTTTTCATTGTTTAAAGCTTCAATTACTCAACTTTGAACATTCTTAACTTCCACACAAAAAAAATTAGAGAGCCCCAATAAGCAAAACAACGGTGTGAAGCTCACGGAGCATAAGAGCAATCTAAAAATCGTAAATTTTTTCAATTTCTCGGGCCTAGATTGAATAAAGATTACAACCAAGTTCAAGATTTCTCTAATTTACTGTACACATTAGCACAACATTCCATCAGAAGTAACATTTTTTCCACTTATTTGGCTGCTCAACAAGTACAAGTAAAGCAATCTACATATTTTTTTCATCGAAGGTTAGACCGAAAGCCAAAAACATCAAGATGATGAAGCCTTGGCTTAAACAAGAACTTCAGTTTGTCTGAAATACCAATCAAAATTGCTTTACATTACACATTCTTTATGTTTCTCACATAAAAAGAAAAATTAGAAAGGCCCCAAAAAGCTAAACAACTATGTGAAGCTCATAGAAGCACAACGATGATAACTTTTTCAGTCTTTCAAGCATAAATTGTTTAACTATTTTTTTAAATAACTGTAGTGTCCAGGTCCAGTTTTGCACACCTCGACTAATTCCACAAAATACATGTCACTTCCCTCCAACAACAGGTACTAGATAACACCGTCCACCAAAGCAAGGACACATGGAAATAAATCACCTGGCATTTTGAGTTCTCGACCCACGTCATCGACGACTACGCCACACGTTGAGTTCAAAGCTTTCAACAACAACAACAACAACATACCCAGTATATTCCCACCAAGTGGGATATGGGAAGGGTAAGTGTACGCAGTCCATAGTACCATTGCCTCAATTGTGAGACAGAGAGGGTGTTTCCGATAGACCCTCGGCTTAAAATATAGCAATCTAAGATAAGATAAGATAAGGAATAGCAATAGAACAAGATACAATTGAAATTAACATATACAATAATACCAAAAGCAAGATACTCCAAGTATACACCAAAACATACAACATCCTAACACAGACTAACCTTCTACCCTAATTCGCCTCCTCCACAACTTCCTATCCAGGGTCATGTCCTCGGTAAGCTGAAGTTGTTCCATGTCATGTCTAATCACCTCCCTCCAATATTTCTTCGGTCTACCTCTACCTCGCTTAAAACCATCTCTAGCCAACCTCTCGCACCTCCGCACTGGGGCATCCGTGCTCCTCCGCATCACATGACCGAACCATCTCAACCTCGCTTCCCTCATCTTGGCTTCCACCGAAGCCACTCCCACATTATCTCGAATAACCTCATTTCTAATCCTATCTTTTCTAGTACACCCACTAATCCACCGCAACATTCTCATCTCTGTCACCTTCATCTTCTAGATGTGGGTCTTCTTAACAGGCCAACACTCCATCCCATACAACAAAGTCGGTCTAACCACCACTCTATAGAACTTTTCTTTAAGTTTGGGAGGTACCTTTTTGGCACACAAGATAACGGAAGCGATCCTCCATTTCATCCACCCTACCCCGATCCGATGAGTGACATCCTCGTCAATCTCTCCATTCTCCTGAATCATCGACCCCAGATATTTGAAACTCTCTCTCTCACTGATAGAATGAGTGTCAAGCTTAACAACCACATCGGACACATGAGACATCTCGCTGAACTTACACTCCAAATATTCCGTCTTGGACCTACTCAACCTAAACCCTCTAGACTCAAGAGTTTGCCTCCAAACCTCCAACTTAGCATTAACTCCACTACGAGTCTCCAAGACTACATCATCCGACAAAAAGTAAACAAAAATACAGACACCTCGAAAACAAAAAAACTGTATGAACCTCTAGAACCATAAAAATCATTAAAAATCCTAACTTTTTTCAATTTCTCTGGCCTAAAATGAATAAAGATTACAACCCAAAAATGCAAAACAACTGTGTGAAGCTCATAGAAGAATAAAGAAGATAACTTTTCAATTTTTCAAGCTTAAAATTGCTCACATTCTTTTTTTTTATAACTGTGGTGTTCTAACCAGCTTTCACGCACCTCAACTAATTCCACTAATACCTGCCACTTCCCACCAACAACAGGAGGTCCCACGTTACTCTATCCACCAAGGCTACAACACGTGGAAAAACATCCTTAAATTTCTCAAACTTTAAACATCCTTAACTTCCACCAAAAACAAAAAAAATATAGAGACATCCAAAAAGCAAAACAACTGTATGAACCCCTTGAACCATAAAAACCATTAAAAATCCTAACTTTTTCAATTTCTTGAGCCTAAATTGAATAAAGATTACAACCCAATTCAAGATTTCTCTAATTTTTTTTTTCTATCAACTAACTTTACACAAAAATAAAATAAAATGGAAGGGTTACCTTGGTGTTTGGGTAGGTAGGAAGAGAACTGGAAGGCTGCTTTAGAGACATAGAAGCCATTATTCAAATATTGTCCTCTTCTTCACTAATGGCTGAAGGAAAGGTAATTTGCTATATACATATATACTCTTGATGTAATGTTTTAACTTTTAAGCAAAAATGAAAAAATATATATGAAATTTATGATCTAAAATAATTCTTGAATATAGTTTGATTATAAATTGATTCATTAATTTTAAAGAGAAATTTTAAAGTTAAATTATTTGGATAATAAGGTGATATTATTTTCAGAATGCACTAGAAAGTAATCCATTTAATTCAATATTTAGTCTATATTGAATTTTTATTTTATATCTTTTATTTTTCTTTAGATGTCTAATTTTGAGTATGCGGGGAATAATGAGCCCCATATAGAATGAAATGAGGTTAATTGATTTTGAAATTGAGAAATCATAAAGGATTTATGAGTTAGTTTTTGAGGTTAGTTATGTTTAAAATTCTTTTCTTTGTTATTGATACTAATTACCATACAAAATTTAAGACTTTAAAAGTTTACTTTCTTACGTGATTATAAAAAAATTTATACTTAGCTTCATTAAACATGACAAATTTAAATTATTTTTTCAATATAAAATTATGTTTTTTTTTTTTTTTAAATTTTGGAACCAAACAAATAATGAAAAAGTGTTCACAGCAACTTTTGTATTTAAAAAGTTGTACTAGTAATTTTATTTTGGTCGACTCCTTAAATAAGAGTAATAATAGGTTTTATTTTGTTTTTAAATATTGAAAATTTTCAATTTACCAGTTTAAGTACTCATCTTATTACGTTGTTAAATAATTTATTGCAGTTTAGGCAATTTATAATTTCTGAATGATCCTAATATAAATCTTAACTTATTTCCTTTTCCACCAAACTTAAATCATGTTGTAATAGGTAATTGTCCTGATTTTGAACAAATTATATTTTCCCACAATTTTTCCATTTTTTATTATTAATGATGAATGAAGAATACATAGTTTTTTTTATCATAGTCGAGAATAAAATGCAAGATTATTTTAAGTCGCGTTTGGTTGAAGGTATTAGTTAGTCTCGAGACTAATTATAACCACCATTTATATCACAGTGATGAGATAAATTATCTTATATACATGATGGGATAACTAATCTCGAGATCAATTATCCCATTTACGTTTTTGTTGAGTGGGCATTAACCCTTTTTATGGTCTACTAGGGATCTTGAAAAAAGTCCATGATTCAAAAACAACAAGTGGCTACTTCATCGGACATAGAAGTGATGTGTGAAGACATTTGAAAGTTTGCAAACATGTTGGATCATGTTGATTTTATCAATATTCCTAGATGTTTGAACAAAATAGCTCGATTTCAACGGAGATCTCTAGGTAGAAGTTTCCCTAAGTTGGATCGTCGATGATGCTAAAAGTACATTTGAACTATGTAGTTCGTTGATGCAATAATACCAAGTGTTAAGCTTCGTAGAAAAAAAAATAATTCTATACGTTGAGCTCAATCTCATGTCTTTGTGGGGTTTCGAGGTCAAGTTCGTAAACACACCCCAATCTTCCTTCGCCAATGATGGTGTCCGAACTATCTTGCACATGCTCAAACTGAATACCTGCTACCTCCTCCCACCTAAGTTGCTCAGACTCATCAAAAATGTTGCCGCACCATATCGGATCCTTCAAAAATACACTATTTTTAGAGGATCAGACACGCACCCGTAGACATTTTTGAAGAGTTCGAGCAACTTAGCCTCCCACCACATATGCACTAACTTTGCTCAAAGCTTAAGCATAGAACAAAGGCATTGTAGCAACTGTTAAACCTTGTAATCAGCTTGAGCACATAAACATTCATCTTAACATGAGTTTTGAGTAGCACCTAGTCTTGGCAATGGAGCACACACAACACTTGAGCACAAATCCAGCTCACCTCAACTGAAAATAAATTCAACAATACGTACGCCTCGACACCAAGCACGTTGGGTTCGGCCTTAATGAGAAGAAGCAGAACAACCAAGCCGCAAACTGAATATTGCATTTTTATCGAGAAAAATGATCCACGACATGCTTAACTCAGAGAAAAGGGCAAAGAGAAACATTGACCATCGACAAAGTTAGCACACAGAGCAGTTGTAAGGAAGGTAAACTGCCGCGACTAAACTGGAAATGCAAGGAAACGTTTAATTCTAAGAGGGTAGTTTAGGACCTTCGGCTGGACCTGGTTATTCTTCTAGTGGAATTAGAAGCATCGAGATTTTGATCACTTTTGCCGCTGTTCGTAGCTCTGGATCGAGTGGAATTGGAAGTGCCAAGGTTTTGATCACTCTTGCTGCTGTTCGTAGCTCTGGATCGAGTGGAATTGGAAGTGCCAAGATTTTGATCACTTTTACTGTTCTTAGCTCTGGATCTAGTGGCACCTGCAAATGTAAAAGTGTTAGTGCCTGTTCACCTCGTTAGAGAAACAAGTTGCTAAGGACATAGGCGATGTAAGGAACCTCTGGTGCGACTTGTAGGGGATTGAACTTCACTTTCATCAATTGCTGAATCAGTCACCTCACTGGAAGCATGAGAATTTGATTCCGACTCAGAACATGCTGGTTCTGAAGGGGAACATTCTGTTTGTGCTTCCGTTGATGGATCGGTGACTTCAGAATCTGTTACATGATCAAGAAAATGAAGTTACAGAACATTCAAGAGAACCATTGTTGCCCGCCCCTTCCCATCATAGATCATCAAAAATGCAGCAGATACAACAATCTGCACCATATTTGCACATTCACTTTGTAAGTTTTCTCAATCCATTTTGCCTCTAGCCTCTATATATTTCCAGCTCTCTCGTCAAATGACTTGGGAGCCTTTTTATCAGTATCTACATCTTAAGTGTACCAAATTCTGAAAACCCCCATCGTATGGATTTTTTAGAAAAATAGTAGTGAAGGATCGACTATCGATATAAGGTACTATGACATGGTCTTGTAACAGCTACTACCTCCTCTACACTCTTTTTAAATTCTTTCGCGGGATTAAAACATAAAAGAACCATGTAATTTATAGAGACAAGAATGAAGCTCTGGAGCCATCGGTCATAAAAGTTTCAAAATGAGAACCTTGTAAATAAAACATGAAATAGTAATAGCTGAATGAACAGGCAATTGAGTTGGAGAAAATTACCTTCTGTAATTTCAGATTCATCAATCTCCTCTTCTTCTTTTTGAGCCACCGTGATGCTCTCCATGCTGTCCACTTTCTGTTGATGGCTTTGAGCATTTTTGGCAGTAAGTTCTTGTTCCTTCCTCTCGATGTGGAACTTATTCAACTTCTCCTCAAACTCCTCAATGCATGATTTGAGTTCAGGTTTAGCAAATTTCTTCCCCTAATTGAAGAAATTCAACGAGGCAGATAAGCTTCCAACACTGTGAAATGAATTCCCAATAACTGCCAAAAACTAGCCCAAGCCTTATGATGCCACAATAAATCTTACCTTGTTGATAATAGTTCGAAAATTGTCCATCACAGAGTCTTCAGATAAGGCATGCTCATACGTTTTAAACAACTCTATCAGCTTTCTCATGCTTTTATCAGTGTATGATAGCTGAGAAAGGCAATAGGATATGTACTCGTATAACCTAATATCTGCATAAAAGAGGATGTTAACATGCAGAAGTTTCTCAGGTGATAATTCAAATAGCAAATCAGAAGCTAATCTACTCACTAAAATCTATTCATTCAAAGGTCTCCTAATTATAATTTTCTTTTAAATTTTTGCAAAGGTACTCCTAGAAATACGGTAAACACGCCTTCCATAACAGCATAGAAAGCTGAATATGAAAGCAAATATCAGATGAAGCATCCACAAAGCCGTCGTACCAAATACTGAAAGACCGGCAACTCCTCAAACAATCTCAAATAAGTATATCAGCCCCTTTGAAGCTCGCAGAATCACAACTCAAAGTTGACAACCACCATATCTTTGAAATGTAGATCAGGCAGGATTAACTATAGAAAGAACTGTAAAATCTGACGGTAAACTGCACGACTTGCCTAGCAATAGCAAGTGGAGCAAGCTGGTAGCATGATTTATCCACAAAACTGTGAAACCTCACAGGAAGTTATGGTAAACCTCAATGCCAAGTTTAGGAGCAAAAATAAAGAGACATACATATTTTCACATATAGTTGCAAGAAAGTATGTGCAAACAGACCAAACCCAGGGGCAGAATAACTTTGTAAGTTTAGCATAGTGTAAACTTAGGGAACAGATATCCTTGCAAACTAAAAGTACCCAATATATTTTCTCTCTTCTTCTAAATAGTTGATCATAGTACACAAATTCTTCACGGAAATAAATCAAAACAATTTTCAAATTCCATACCAGTAACTCCACAAAATCTATTGCAAAGCTTCTCGACAAGAGCTTCCATTTGCTTGTCCTAAAGATACAAAAAAACATTCCAATCAATTTCTCTATAGAAGAGCCCAAAGACGCAAGTCAAATTCATGATACCTTCTTAATTGAAGCAATTAAAAATTGCATGATGCTGCAGAAAGATTCTTCCTTCAAGTTCTGGCTAGATAACTTGCCAAGAATATCTGGAAGTAGGTTATAAATTGGATTGCTCCCTGTAAACATTAAGTTTAAAGAGAAAAAACAGTATTATTTGATGTGTGTACTGTCAAAAACACGCAACAGCAGACGAAAGAAGCTCAACAGTAGAAAGACTAGAAAGAGATAAGATAGATTGACTTCTTTATTACCAACTGATGAAAGAAAAGTTTGGTAGATATACTACCTTTCTTTGACAACTCATGAAAGAAAAGTTTGGCAAGATTTGAAATTCTTTCATCTTCATCTTCCAGGCAGATGGCCATTTCATTTATATAACCTTTCACCTAGAAATGATACACACAAATCAAGATGGTAAAAATCTACCACAAGAAAGCTACATATGAGTGTATGATAGTCCAGCCAAACCTTCATCATGTCATTCAGTATCAGATGAGAAAGAACCAATACAGCATTCTTCCGCACAGAAACTGATGGATCTCTTAATCGTGCATACATGTGCTCTGTCCATGGCTCTAGCAGATTAGGAAAACGAACTGCCAGATCTCCAAGAGCAACTGTGCAATTTGATCGAACAGTTTCAGACGGTGCATTCTCCACAACAGTGAAAAGAAGCTGGAGATTTGCATCACTAGGAAGTTACATAGACACATGTTTAGAACCTTTGACGAAAAAGTGTAAATAATAAAACAAGAATAGAGGAATTGAGAAATAGGCAAACCAGAAGTCAGCATCAATTATCATAAATCGGCATAATGCAAGCATTCCAGATGCTTGCAGTTCAGGGTACTGAAAGAGATACAGAAGATATGTCAGTATCCATTAAATTAAATGATGTTGGATTGAGACTACTGATTGAAGAATGAAGTAAACTGTCCTTGGGTATACTAATAAAGTTTAGAGGCTCTATTTTCTTCTAATAATAAAAGTCTAGAGCCACAGCATCCAAGTAACATATGAATAGAAGCGAAACAAACATTTCACATTTGAACTCTGATGTGACTTTAAATTATTAAATTAATCTGAACAAAAAATATTTCATTCACAGTCGGTCAACTACCTTAAGCAATCATATTGGTCCATCTGATTATGGAGATTCATGTGAGTTAAACAAGGAGAAAAATCCAAAAGGGGTAGGTATAGTTCTGGTGTTTGAAAGCTCAAAGTTATAGACAGTGTAGGCGTAACAATCACCTTCTGCATCAAATTGTAATTCCTGCAGAGCTTAGAAAGAAAAGGCATGCAATGGCCAATCAAGTTTTTTTCACGGGAACTGCCAGATACAATTTCTTTCTCTGCTCTTTCAGATAGTGTATCAAGCAATGCATCTTCAGAAGCTGCTAGGCCTAGCTCTGCATTGATACCATTATCCTGCAAAAGAGAAGAACAGATGTTATAAAGTATTTAAAGTTTAAAATGGCTGCAGACTTCATCAAAAAGATCAATGTGCCTTGAGATCATTCTCACCTTCTGTGGACCAGTCTTCTCCGTGCAATCACTCTTATCCTCGATAACCATTTTCTCTCTCTTTGCTTTATCTTTCTGAATTTTGCGAACCCAAGACTCAATGTAAACCAATTGATTCAAAGCTACATGACTTACAACAAAAAGAAGCCTACTGAGTTTTGTCACTTGAACTGTGGTTAGCACGTTGGAGCTACCATTTTGTAGCTCATCCCCTCCGCTGCAATTAAATACAGAACTAAGAGATTTCTTCACCAGATCAGCAGCCATTTTGTCAGGATATGGATAGATAGTATATATAGTAGCTATTGCTCTATCTGCAGCAGCATACCAAACATGTTCCGGAAGCCAAAATCCAGTAACTAAGCTTTCTAAGATACCAAATACCCGACTTCCGTTAGTGGATAACAATTTTTTCTTGTCCTCTTCAGACAACCTTTGAAGAGCAACACATGCTGTCCTAGCAAGTAAAGGTTCTACTTTTGCCCAACGCCCAAAGCCTATGTCAATGATGTCTTGTAAGTGAGAGCTGAGAACAGAATTTGATGTTTTTGCTGCCATGCATAAAATAGATAAAGCACCACGACTTTGCTCTGCAGTTGTTCCCGCGATATTGAAACAGAATAAATCCCACAATGCTGACAACTGCAATATTAAATGAATCACTATCAAAGTTTTCCCTTAAGCTTTAGGAAAAAAAATATAGATGAGTCAGGCATCAGATAAGTAAAGCTTGTCCACTTGTTATGACACTGATTTAATTCACATTAAGTCAAAGTGAGTTGAGCAAAGGCAATGTAGCTTATTGAAGTCAACAGAGTAGTCACTTTGTTGGTTTTTGGCTTTGAAATTAGAGAAATAACAGAGAAAGAGTTGGAGAGAAACAAATACTGCAATTGTATTGTCAAAGGAAATTATTTTATTAATAACTCAAAACATATATTTATAGCTAAATTTCTAACTACACTCCAATTTAAATTGTGATAACTAATTCCTATTCAAACAACAAAGGGACAACTAATTCCTAAACTATTAAAAAGGGCAGCCTGGTGCATTAAAGCTACCGCTATACTAATTCCTAAACTACTAAATATCTATTCCTACTTTATTTCTGAAATATATTTTCAACACTCCTCCTTGGATGAGAAATTGTTTCGGCTTCGGTTGAATTTGACCTCTTAAATAAATCTACTAATTCATTTTTGTTCTTGCAAGGCTTGTGTGCATCTTCTAAAATTATTTTGATTGCAACATTCCCTTTTCCTTCTGCAAGAATATAGTCATCATTCCTAATTTGGACTTTCTTATTTTCCAAAGGCAGAAACTCTTTAAAAAGAGTTTTGTTATATGTCATGTGGTTTCTACAATCATTGTCAATCATCCAAAAAACAGTTTTCTTGATGGAAGAATATGTTGCCACAAATAAGTGATGTTCTTCTTCTTTGGTGATTTGGGCATCTGCTTCATACTTTTGAGATTTGTTTTCGCAAATCACAGCTTCATGGTCAAGTTGATTGCAGATTTTGCATTGTGCATCTAGTCTCTTCCAAAATTTAAATGGAGGATGACCTATTTTGTCACAATACTGGCAAGGTGGGTAGTTTTTCGTCGAATTATTACCCTTGCTTTGAGTCTTGTGTTGGCTACCAAAGCTTCTTCAACCATACCATCATGCCTCATAAGCCTCCTTTGCTCTTGCGTCTGCAATGTGTATTTAACAATTTTGCCAACGTAATCTTGGACAAGTCTTTTGTGTTTTCCAAGGTAATTATTGATACTTCGTATCTTTCAGGCACAGTAACAAGAATTTTTTTCAACAATTCTTGAATCTTTAAATTTGTCTCAAGCAATCTTACCTTGTTAACAATGCCAAGAAGACGTCTGAGTACTCTTTGACGGTCTCAAATTCCTTCATCTTTTGCAATTCGAATTCCCTTATTAGATTCAATACTTTCATGCCTCATATTCTTTCATCTCCGGTATATTCTTCCTTCAGATAATCCCAAATTTCTTTTGCTGATTTAAAGGCCATAATTCTCATGAAAATTGTTAGAGAAACACTAGCAAACGAAGTTGTTTTTGCCTTTGATTTTCCTTTCCTTATGACTTTTGATCTGGGCTACCGTGGGATTATGACTTTTGATTTGGGCTACCGTAGGATTATCGGGCAGCGGAAGAATCTCATAATCCTCCTCCATGGTCTCCCAAAGATCTAAAGCCTCAAGATAAGTCTCCATTCCCAAAGATGGAAATTCTCACCATCAAAGACAGGAGGAACTATTTGGGAAAAATTATTTTCAGAATTCATCTCACTCATAGATCCCTCAAGAAATTGACGCTCTGATACCAATTATTGGTTTTTGGCTTTGAAATTAGAGAAATAACAGAGAAAGAGTTCAAGAGAAACAAATACTGCAATTGTATTGTCAAAGGAAATTATTTTAGTAATAACTCAACCTATATTTATAGCTAAATTTGTAACTACTAAATTGGGATAATTAATTTCTATTCAAATAATAAAGGGACAACTAATTCCTAAGTCATATAGGATTCTAATAATTAAAAACTACTAAAAATATCTATTCCTACTCCTTAATAGATAAATTCTTGAAAGGATGAAATGTTGGTCAACAAAACTGCTATCTTATGCAGGCAGGCTTCAACTGATTAAATCTGTTATTTTTGGCATTCAGACTTATTGGGCTCAGATCTTTATTCTCCCAAAAAGGATTATGAAGCTCATAAATTCCCATTGTAGAATCTTCTTATGGACAGGTAAAACAGGCCCTTCAAAGAGAGCACTAGTCTCCTGGGAGAAACTTTATATGCCAAAGGCAACAGGAGGGCTAAATATCCTGCATATCTGCAACTGGAATAAAGCAGCTGTTGCAAAACAACTATGGGCCCTAGCTACAAAAGCTGACAGTATGTGGATAAGGTGGGTACATGCCTACTATATCAAAGACGCTACAGTGGAGGATTGTTACATCCCAAGGAATGCTACTTGGGTTGTGAGAAAAGTGATCGAATCAAGGAAGGCTATCATGCTAGCACCTGGATTGCAAGGTAATCTTCAAGTAAAACTAAGTTAATTGATTGTGAAAGTTGTACCTAGCCATGCTACCTGATATACCAAAAGTTTCCTGAAAGAGTATAGTACTTCACTCAAGCATCCACCCGAGGCACAACTTCATCCTATGGCTTGCATTGTTGAAAAGATTAGCTACAGTTGATCGACTAACAAAGTTTGGGATTAATGTTGATATGACTTGTGCATTCTGTCATAATACTATAGAAACACATGAACACTTGTATTTTAACTGTCCAATTACATGGGGTTTGTGGTGCAGATTACTTACATGGATGGGAATTCATAGAGCCATAGGGACTTGGCAGCAAAAAGTAGACTGGATTATTAGATGGTCAAAGGAAAGATCAGGGAAAGGTGCTATCCTTTTCTGTATGTTTGCTATGATCATCACTATAGTATGGAGAGAAAGAAACCAAGTTAGATTCCAGCAAGGAAGCTTCGTGCCTGATAGAGTATGCAAGGAAATAGCTATGCACATACATATCCGTGGAAGCCAGTACAAGAAATGAACTACACACTTGACACAACTAAATTCTATGCCTTGATTAGTTGTTGTTTTGATATTATTAGGTACTTAGAATAGCTATTCTGATGTTAGAAAGCATACAGTAGCGACTCCATAGAGATGTTAGCGTGAGTCCTGCTGAGCTTTCTGTTAGTTTTTACGTTTCTTTGAGAGGCAATTGGTCAACTTTGCCTAGTTATGTAACTATTACTTGGTGAAATAAAATTCTTTATTTACCAAAAAGAAGATAGAGAGTAAGAGAGAGAAGAAATTGATTCCCTAACTCATGCTGAGCAAAACAATAATTGTCTCTGTATTAAGCTATCTAGAATGAATACATTCTTCTCCCTTATATACATGCCACATTCTCACACTATTGACAGTTGTACATCACTAACTAATCAACTAGATTACTAACTAATCACCAATTAGTCAAATCTATATTAACTAACTCTTGTGCCAGCTGTACAATACAATCAAGTTACAGCTCCTGTTCCATTACAGATTTTCAACACACTTTCAATTCATGCCAGAGATATGAACCTTTTAGCACCATGTTGATAAATGAAGGAGCTTCTACGACATTAACTACTCTTATGAATGGAGAAGGATGACTCACTTGCCATTTTTATCAGTTTGCAAATTTTTTCTGACACAATAAATTATAAAGCTTTAATCCTCATCAAATCTTTGACAAACTGTTAGGAAACCTGAGCTTTTATTAATATCAAACTCCAAATTATATGAACGATGATTCCTTCTCAAATCTTGAAATTGTTAGATAGTCAGATGATCCCACGTTACTACAAAAGACATAAATATTCCAGAAAATTAGCAATGATGTTGGTTTAAATGTCAGAAATAACGACTTATAAGTCCAAATGGCAGAGTATTGTTTAGGTGATTAAATCTGGATTGAATGATAAATTACAATCGTTATCTAATACAATGATTATCTTCAGCCTTACAACAGCATTTCAAATAATATGCACATAGTAACACTTAACCCATGCCTCTCTAGCTCATGCTTAACAACAATCTCTAAGGACAATAAATCAGTACACATCACCCAATACCAAAATAAACACCAGATATTCGGAAAACTAATTAAGTGAATTAAATTATGGCATGTTCTCTACACATGAGCTCCTCAAAGAAATAAATGCCACCATTCTACCATGCTTCAAAAACAAAATGTGTAACTTCTGCAGTCACGCCTCACTAGATTTCTTATTTAGCAATTCAGAAGAAAAAAATGTTGGAATGGTTTTATAGATTACATACTGTGCTACTCGTTAAGTCGCCCTTGGACATTAAGGCTCCAATTAGGAACTCCAACGAAGCAAGATCTCCAATATTTGAATCTATAGCAAGATTCGAGAGATTCTTAGCAGTTTCCTCTGGGTTCTTCCTTACATATATTGTAATGAAAGCATTCTCAACAGCTTCATAAATAGATTTGTCTTGTGAAAATACCTGCAGATGAGCTTTATTAGGACAAAATGTTTGATAAAGCATATTGAAATTGCCTGATGCTCTGGCTATACAATGTTAACATTACCAGTGGCAACATTTTCCGGAGGCAGGCTTCTGACCCATCTATTTGGAACTGTCGGCATCTCATCAGTAGAAGAATTGTGTTCTCCACATCTGTGGCAGAAGATGAGGCCATTAATTGGACAAGGATTGGCATTGTGGCAGACACACAATTGGAAAATCTCAAGCCTGCTTCCAGTGATGCAACCAAGGTCCTTGTTTGCTCCAAATTCCCAAAATCTGGCACAGAATCATCCGTCTGGATTGTCATATCTTCCTCATGAGGCAAGCAGCTGTCTGTCAGACTGTCATCGTGTTCCTTGTTCATCCCTTCACCCACATTGAGGACCTCACCATCGTCATTACTAGCTTCATCACAGGAAGACAATCCATCCAAAACACTTGTTGGCTGAGCCTTTGGTTTTAGGTCATCTAACTTTTTCTTGTATTGTTCTAAGGTTGCTTCAAAAGATGCTGCTCGAAGCTGGGGTCCAAAGGGGTTGTGCTGCAACATCATAATAAGTAAATTGAGTGCAGATTTTCTGACAATTGCACTCTTATCCTCTAGCCTTCCAGCCGCTACCTCTGCAACCTCATTCCACATGCCAATTGAAACTGAATGCTCTTCACATAATTCAGCCCACACCTGAAGCACTCGACTCCTTGTATAGGCTGACACATCCCTACAGCGTTCCAACAAGATCTCCAACATGGCTTGCTTTGTTCGGAGACGAATGGATTTAGAACTCACTTCAACTTCAGCATCATCGAAAGCCTTCATGACCAACTTACCCAGCACCCCAACAAGAGCATTTCTCATCTTATAAGATTCACCTCCAAAATGTGGGATTAATAAGCCAACATTAGTTGAGACCAACTTAGGCATTCTATCAGCAAGCTCTACAAGAAAGCGCCCAACATTTTCAGCCCCTACTGTATCCTTCACATAATCTTTCGGGGCTGTCCTTCCTATCTCTCTGATAAGAGAAGAAGCCATGCTACCATCAGTATATTTCTTCTCAGCCCAAGCAACTGCATCAGCCAAATGGGAAACTGCAAAATCATATTTGTGAACCAGATGCAAAATTGAAGCACATGATTGTGCAGCATAGTGGTATTTGGTAGAACATGTCCCAATTATGCGAGTCAAAGCATCTTTTGTCTCTGAATCTTTTAAGACTGCCGCATTCTCAAACATCAAAAAAGCATTTCTACAGTAATCGACATCATCAAATTGGGTTAGAATCTGATCCACTAAAATTAAAAGATAATCAGCTAAAAAAAAAAAAAACTTACCTCACAATGAAGGACAAGTAATTTTCATCAGGGTCTGATGATCCAAAGAGCAACGATAGGTTGATCTCTAACGAATTTGCAACTGAAATCAATATCCTTGCCCTCTGTGGCTCCCAATTCCATGAACTAACAAGTTGCTTCTTTCGACTACTAGCAACCACCTAAAGCCAAACAACCACTCTCAATTGCCTCCAAATTTCAGTATGATACAACAAGGAGCATATACTTTCGAAGAAGAGCTATAAAGGAAATAAATACACACAGGATATCACAAAATCAACTAAACTCAAATTCTCTGGAATCCCCTGAAATCCCCCTAAGATCATCTTTTGTACTCCCATTGTTTCAATTTTGTTTTGTCTTACCTTCCTTTCTAGGCTGTTTCGAAAAGAATGTCTCTTTCTTGATTTGGAAACTCTTTAATTTCAACATAGCACGTGACACATTTTAGTACAATATATATCTTTAGCTTAAGAATACAAAATTAGTTCTTTAATTTCTTAAACTCTGTATCAAGTCAAACTAAGACAAACCAGTTGAAACGGAGGAGGTAACAACCTTTGATCATTTAAAGTGTTAACTATATATGCAGGATTACGATATTCCATTACCAGCAGGAAGACACATTCATACATGCAGTTGCATTGACTAAAAACAGTAAATTCACCACAATAAATTAATAAAACTGCACACATAGGGAATATACTACAAGCATCACATATAAACACAAACATACTATATAGCAGATAAAGGAGTTTACTTTTGTATTGTTGTTAGAACTAGAATTAGACTCCTCAATGAGCACAATATGTATGAGGAAGAAAGTGTAAATCTTGAAAGCATTTCGATATGATGCCACTCGATCAGCAAGCAAACACTCATCCTCTTCGCTGTCATTCTTCTCGTCATCGGCATTTCCATCCTTATTCTGAGACACCCTCAAGAGGGAATCCACAGTGGGTAGCAGAACACTTAGATTGGACCTAAGAGACTCCACCAAATTAAGCTTACAGCCAGGAGTAAGGCAAGCAAACTCCTTCACTAGCGAATACACACGATCAAACAAATCCTGCTCCTCCACACAGAATAGCTCTTTGTCCGATAAGTCGAAGGAGACACCTGTTTGAATTGAAATTTTTTTTTGAAAATTTAGAATACCAAGTAGGAAAAAAATCAAAGAAGATTGAGAAACCAATTGGGAATGTTAAGACAAAAGAAGAAGACAAATGACAACCCAGTTAGATAAATCAAAAAACCGCCACCACCACCAACAACAACATATAAGTGCAGTCACAGGTCTTGCGGTAGAGTGTACGTAGACCTTACCTCTACCTCAGAGTAAAGTAGAGAGGCCGTTTCGTCTTTTCCAAAAGACCCTCAGCTCAAGACAAAAGAAGTCTAGAAAATGATGAAACCGAAGTATAAGAGACAATAAATAGTAACAAAAACACCAAACAAGAAACAACAGACAGTCCAAAACAGTTCTAAGGAGCAACGGAAGTACAAGAAACAACAGCTAGTAACAGAAGAGCAAAATATGAACCAATTGTGAAAAAATGGAAGAGCAAATGAGAATCCCAGTTTAAAAAATCGAAAAAGAATGAAAACCCAGTTAGGGAAATCGAAAAACAAAGAGAACCCAGTTGGAAAAATCAAAAAAGAATGAAAACCCAGTTAGAGAAATCGAAAAACAAAGAGGACCCATTTGTAAAAAACGAAAAATAATGAAAACCCAGTTAGAGAAATCGAAAAACAAAGAGAACCCAGTTGTAAAAATTGAAAACTAATGAAATCCCAGTTAGGGAAATCGAAAAACAAAGAGAACCCAGTTGGAAAAATCGAAAAAGAATGAAAACCCAGTTAGAGAAATCGAAAAACAAAGAGGACCCATTTGTAAAAAACGAAAAATAATGAAAACCCAGTTAGAGAAATCGAAAAAACAAAGAGGAAGAAGAACACAATAGTGAAAAATTGAAGAAACAAAACTAAAAATTAATGAAAAATTGGACTTAAGTCAGAAAATAACAAACCTTTAACGAATTCTTCCAATTCAGATGGACGAAAATTATTGAGTGAAGTAGGATTTTGAACTGAAAGACGATTGTTATCGGACTCATCATCCTCCAAACAGTATAAATTTTGGGGGAATACAAAAGCCGGACGAGCCATTTCAGACAAAAGCTTCAACAATTTGTACAGCAGAAATAATGGCGTAGATCGGAATTGAAGAAAATGAGAAAATTTGAATTTGAAAAAAAATGGAGCGTGCGAGAGCGGGAAAATGAAACCACCGTGGAAAATTCCTCATTTATCTATCAGCCTGATTTTAAAACCCGACCCGACCCAAGACGCAAAATAAAAGGTTTACCCTCTTTTTTCAGAAAAAATTTGGCTATTAATTCTAGTTTTCAATTAGCAAAATGATTTACTTAAAAAATTTAGCTATTAAAAGCTAGCAAAATAACTTACTTCTATTTTCTCATTTGTCGGATTGATAATCGATCTGTCCATATATACATCGGATCGATAATTAATTTATCGAATCAATAATCGATCTGCCTATATATCGATCGAATATATAATAGATCTGTCTAAAAAAAGAGTCATTTTCCTAAAAAAAAAAGAAAAAAGATATGTAATGTATTTAATTAAAAAGAAAGACTTGAAAAGACCATTTAACAAAGAATCCCTCATTTTCACTTAAAATTCTTCAAAAAAAACCAATACAGATCACTTGTCATTCTCATCTTTCTTCCCTGTCTAAGAATTAAGGGGTCGTTTGGTGGAGAACAAGTTATCTCAAAATGACTAATCTCATAAGTAGTTATATCGAAATTAGTTATTTCTCCATATATATATGAGAAAACTCATCCCATAGCTAGGACATAAATGGTGAAATAAATAAATAATCCCTTGACTAATTAACTGATACTTCAACTAAATATGAAATAAAATAATCTTATATTTTATTTCGAGATTATTATAACTTATACCTCACAGGAAACGACCCGTATGTGTAATTCACTGCTAACATTAGCTAATCATTCCTTATCAAAAAGCTACTGTCACCTTACCTTTGATGTATATCAAAACGTCACATTCTTGATGTCATTCTGTTAGAGAAAAAAATATTTTTGAGTCAAAAATTTAATGGAAAAATATTTTTGAGTTAAGAAATTAATGAATAATATTTTTACTCCATTTCAAATAGTTCGAGAGTACTTTTAACTCTTTTCGATATAACAATAATATAAATATAATCACTCAATTAAGAGTGTCAAATGGATGGTAAAATGTGTAATTCAATGCTATTTTTTTTTGAAAAAGTTAAACACAAATTCAAAATCTTGATAATTGCGGAATTTTAGTAGCTTAGTTAGCTAACTATCATTTTTATATTATCCGCGAGGATTTGATTACTTATCTTGTTAATGCCTTCTCCCATTTTCGCTCCCTCGGTACCCAATTCCCCTTCCCCCCCCGCCCCCCCAAAAAAAAAAAAAATCAAAAGACAAATATACACTCACTGAAAAAGTACATTCTTTGAAGGTCCCCTTATTTAGTTGGCATATTTTTCTTTAAGGCTTTTAATTTCCATTTTGTGTTTCTTACTCATTACATTTTACACCTTTTTAGCTTTTAATTTCCATTTTTTGTTTCTCTCTCCTTATATTTTTTTTTCTTTTACTTTCTTGGCTTTTAATAATTTTCATTTTGTGTTTCTCTCAGGTGAACATTTTCTTTTTACTTTATTAAAAAAAGAATCGACCATTCAAGTGATATTGGTATATAACTTTAGTAGCTAAAACCAGTACTGCTCACCATTCATATCAAACTTTGAGTTGTTTGCTGCTACTGCATTTCAGGTTAGCTCTTTCTTTCTTATTTGATCCAATTTGTATTATATTTGGTTTATGTATTTTGTTATGTCTAGCTAGTATATTTTTCATGTATCTCATGACAATGTGATGTTTAATTTTTGGAACGTTAGCGTGTGTTAAGAGCCCTACATTGGTTGAGAAATGACGAGTGGTTTACCTTATAATATGGACTTGGGCAATTCGCTTGGCTAGCTTTTTAAGTTGAGTTGAACCCAAGTGTCATATTTTTTGCATGAAAAAACAATATAATTCGGCAAAGCAATTCATATTTTATTATTCATTAGGAAAGATCTTTCAAAAATATAATCAAGAGAAAGAGCTAGAACTGATGTAAGGAAGATCCGCCAGTGACAGAGCCAGGATTTTCATTGAGGGGTTCAGAAATAAATATATAGACTAGTCGAAGGGGGTTTAACATCTACTATATATACATAAAAATATTTTTGACCATGTAAAATAATATAATTTTACCGTCGAAGGGGGTTCGGATAAACCTCTGATTACAAGGTGGATCCGCCACTGAGATCCGCGACAACTAGAAGTCGATGTGGTACCTTCCTTGTGGTAGTCAAGTAGCTTATTCGAACGTTGTATGATCCACTCTGATCTCTTATAGTATTTGAAATAATGCATTAGGATATATGTTGTTCACTTAAGATTGATCATGTGTGTAATGTGTTACTATTTACCATTACTCTATTATCACATAACAATTGACAACCACCACCACTAACCACCTCCATCGATAGTCATTATCGCACACTTCCAGTGCCACCATCTTTCGTATATGGTGAAAATTACAAAAGGAGGAACTTAGAAAGATACTCCAAATGTTTTGATCTGCATACTAATCGCATAAATTAACATGTAGTTACCAGGTGAGATAAGGTTAGAATGAGTATATTCGGGAGAAGGTGGGAGTGACTTCGGTAGAGGACAAGATGTGAGAAGTGAGGTTGCGTTGGTTCGGGCATGTGATGAGAAGGAACACGGATGCTCCAGTTAGGAGATGTGAGAGGCTGGTTAGGGATAGTTTTAGACGGGGTAGAGGTAGGCCGAAGAAATATTGAAGGGAGGTGATTAGGCACGACATGGGGCAGTTACAGCTTAAGGAAGACATGATCCTTGATAGGAAGGTGTGGAGGACGCAGATTAGGGTAGAAAGCTAGTGGGTAGGAGTACGTTCGTAATAGTAGGAAAGGGTGCGCTGTTTGTATTGGTGCCTTTATTGCCTTGTAGCCTCTTCGTGATGTCTCTGATTTCGTATAGCAAGCTTATAATACTCCTTTGTGGGTGTCTTGTTTTCTTTATATATTATCTAGTGGTGTGTCACCCCTTGTTTGTTGTGTGCCTTTTATGTTTTTTGTTATATTTGTTATCTGTCCTGACCCGGGGGTCTGTCGGAAATAGCCTCTCTACTTCATCTGAGGTAGTGGTATGGACTGCATACACTCTACCCCCAGACCCCACTTTGTGGGAATATACTGGGTATGTTGTTGTTGAGTAATACCACATACTTACTATCAGGCTGTGACTATTCATTTTTGTAAACCAAGAAGTTTATTGCTGCAGAGTCATGGCGCTAGCATCTTTTCGTACTGATAATGCCTCAAAATTGGAGGAGTTGTATGGTGAGTTAAAATCCGGAGGTAATGGGAGGATCATTCTCACTGGGAAAGACGTCGAAATTGAGGGCTTAACATGGATTGCAAAAAAGTCAAGCGGTCGTGCTATTGTAGAAGGATATTTTGATTTCACAATATTGTGGGAGCTATCCTTTCCAAACAGTGATATTAGAGATATTGATGATGAAAGACTAGCTTGTAAGTTGTCTGCTTTTTCTCCTCCCGATGAGTGGGAGCTTGAAAATAACACAAAGGAGGATAAAGAGATTAGGACGAAAAAGTTATTGGAGATACTCGAAAGCAAGAAGGTTCTTTTGATATTTGTAGACAGCGCAGGTAAAGTGGATGAGCTGAGCATGAACGTGGTATCTCATCGCATTAGAGAATTAAAGGCTAATCTTGTACGAGAAATATTAGTAACCACAGCACTTGACAAAGTCGACAACCAAGTTATTGCTAAGGGACAAGTTATTGCAGTGAAACATAAGAAGAACCAAATCAATGTCCAGGAGTCACTTTCTTCATGTTGTGAACTTATTGGAAAGACGATCAATAGAACCCCGGGTATGTAACATTCTTCTATTTAGACTATCAACTGATATATTTTCATCACGAAATACTTACTCTAGACATAATGATACAGGGTTACAGTCTAAGTTGCTGCTGGAAAACATCTTAATGGACTTCTGTTGCTATGAAAATAAATTCCCTTTTAAACGTGGAAGTGCACATTACCGTGAGTTGATCACTTACTGGATACTGGAAGGCTTTCTCGGTCCTTTTGATTGTTTTGAGAATGCTTATGAGAAGGGACACCGTGTTATTATGGCGCTTGCTCATCATGGCTTCATTGAAAATCAACAGGCAGGATATGTAAGGAAAAATGTGAAAATGTTAGATTTGAGTTCTTGTTGTTGTTGTAGAATAGAGGAGACAGTCCGTCTAGGTCTGGCTAATGTTTTTGAAGGTGATCTTGGACGAATCGCACATGCAGATGGGGTAGTAAGAACACTTGGTAAGGCTGAAAAAGGGAAAAAATCATCAACATTGTTGATTGATAGGAACTTCCTCAATCGGGAAGTCCCATTTGATCTCTTTCAATCCATGAGGGAAATAGAAGCGCTTGCTATCTTCAACCCAACGTCCAAACCCGAGCCATTATCCTTGGACATGCAGAATCTTAGGCTTCTTGTGCTTAGAGGTTGTAATTTTTTAGGGGGCATTGAGAATCTCTTGGATCTGAGATCAACTGTTTCTGACAAAACTTCATTCCAGAAACTATCTGTTCTTGAAATATCTGGTCCTATCCCTTCGTTAACAATCCCCGACAATATTTTTGAATATATGCCTCAGATTCGAAGTCTCAATTTGTCATCTCTTCAAGTTGCTTCACTGCCCTCATCCCTTTATCAACTCACTGAACTAGTTAGACTCATTCTGAGAGACTGCTCCAGCCTAAAGGAAATAGGAAGTATAAAAAGCATGACAAAACTTCAGGTTCTCGATCTTTCTGGTTCTACATCTCTAGGAAAGTTCTTTGACAAGAGTTTTGCAATAAATAAGGAGCTTCAAATGCTCAATCTTTCAAAGACCAAAATAAAATGGTTTCCTTTGATCAATGGCTTGGAGAAGCTCACTTATCTCTTGTTACGTGATTGTAAATCACTAAGTAGGTTACGCATGATTAGTTCACTAAGCAGCCTGAGAATTCTTGACCTGTCAGGTGCCACAAAGTTTGTTGAATTTCACGATCAATCCCTAGGAAAACTTGGTTACCTCGAAGAAATAAATGTTTCACAAACTCAAATCGAGAAGCTTCCTTTAGATATCTGCAACGTAGGTCGTCTTTCTTTGAGGGGGTGCTCCAAGTTCAAAGACTTTCCACACCTTAAAAACCCTGATCGCCTTCAATTTCTTGACCTTTCAGCCACAAACCTCATTAGTGTGCCATCCATCTCCAATCTTAGTTATCTTAGAGAGCTGTTTCTTTCGTGCTGCTGCTCCTTGGTGAAATTGGGAGACTTAAGCTCATTAAAAAATTTGCTGGTGCTTGATCTATCAGGTTGTAAGGCTCTAACTAAATTGGCGGATAACTCGTTTGAAAACATGCACTGCCTTCAAAAACTGGACCTCTCTGAGACAAACATTGAGTATCTGCCATCCTTGTCACACTTAACTGACCTCCGTCGTCTTTTTTTACAGAAGTGCACTAACCTGAAAAGATTTCCATCACTTGATTCCCTAACAAAACTAGAGGAGCTAAATCTTTTTGGTCTCAAGTGCCAAGGAGAAGTTGATGTGGATTTCTTGAAGAATATGGTGAATCTTCACCTTCTTGATATTTCTGAAACTGAGGTAACACATTTTCCATCCTTATCAAACCTCAAAAAGCTTAAGCATCTTTCTCTTAGAGGCTGTCAGCACCTTCCGAATCTTGAAGGAGTGGCAACTCTTGAATTTCTGGATCTTTCTGGATCTCGCATTGTAGACTTGCCATCCTTTGAGAATTTTCACAATCTTCATAGCCTTCTCCTCAGAAATTGCTCAAACGTTAAAGAGTTCAAGGATGTGGAGATATCTGAAGTCTTGAAGGGGTTGATTGAGAAACTCCCCTATAGTATCTCAAAGTTGACTTGTTTGAATCACCTTGATCTACCAAAGATGAAAGATGGAGAAAAGGAAGATGAAAACGGAACATGCCACCCGGAAGAGCTTCTTCACTGTCCCTGGAGGATCTCCAGCTGGCCACTTGAAGAAGTTTCCAGCAGTCGTATGCCTGACATATTTGTGGATAGCTTTCAAGTTCTTCAACTCTTGAAGAACAATCCAACTATTGGCAAAAGTTTCCATTTCCTAGTTCATCCCGTTGAGGAAGAGACTGATATTGGAGGTAAGTATTTCTACCAAAATGAACTCTATTATAGAGATACCTTTTTCCGAACTGGAAAACTTTGTCAGTGTAAGGAGGAGGGGGTAGATTGTCAGTGCAGGAAGCTACAGCAATCTCTGGAGATCCGTGGTTTCAGCGATTATCCCCATGGTCTTGAGCATTTAGCAGCTCAAGCTGAATTCCTTTTCTTGATTGATAACCAATTCATCAAAAGTTTATCTAGTTTGGGTGCCGAAAGCACAAGAAAGATGAAATTCTGCTGGATAGAGGGATGCAGTGAAATGGAGAGCATTCTTAGTGGGGAGAAAGTTGCCGATAATCAGGGGAATTCAAAGGAGATTGTTGAGGTTACCACTGGAGTTGAGCATATGTTGGAGATTTTGAGGGTCTCTCATGCTGTTTGTTTGAAGAGCATATGTAGTGGCAACCTGCAAGGCCAGGGATTAAGATTTATCAAATGTTTGTATCTGGAACATTGTCCGGAACTCGCAAATTGTTCTTCATCTTATTGCCTGTACAACCTACAAATTCTACAAATCAAATTCTGCGACAAGTTCAGGACTTTGTTTGAAGATGAGCAACCGCAACCTTCGTTGCCAAAATTGCACAGGTTATGTTTGTGGGCACTACCAAATTTGGAGAGCATTGCATGTATAGCGGAATCATTGCAGACCCTTATTGTTGGAGAATGCCCAAAGCTTGAAAGTGTTAATTTGTCTACTTTACATTCAAAAAAACTTGAGATCCTTCAAATCTCTTCCTGCGATAACTTAAGGGAAATTGTTGCTGCATCTGACTTGGCACTGCCAGGAAAGATGCTCATTAGAGGATGCCCAAGTTACATTCTGCGATACTGATCTGTGGAGAAAGTTGATGCTGGAAGAGATATCGAGAAAAAGTATCACTTTTTTACGAGTTTCCTACCTGAATTATCACCAACTAATTATCAAAGCATACCTTGAAATTAATGAATCAGCTGCCATGTGGTATGGGCAAATTAAGTTGTCACGCGCCTTTTGGCGATTGTATTCAAGCACTTGGTCTAGTAAGTTTCGAGGTGTGTTTTGATGAATAGTTGGTGATAGTTCAGGTATGGAACTCCAAAAAAGTGATACTTCAAGTGTGTTTTGACTATGATCTCTAAATTATTTAGAACTTGCTAGTTTGTTCTAGTTAACTTCAGTTAGGCTTTCTTTTCTAGTGTTGTTGCACATCTTTTCTTGTAAAAGATTTTGTTTCCTTCCAAAACCAATCACTAATCCTCATATCGGGATACATTAAGATGAGTTTTGATATTTCTTTCTGCAGCTGTATTCTTGTAATGCATTGCTATAGACTTGCAGTTGAATTTTGAATTGTCCAAATGAGTGTGCAGATGGACTGTCGAATAATAATCTAGACAGAAGTGGTTGTTGCAATTATAACAACTAAGCCTCAAATCCAGGCAAGTTGAAGTTGGCTATGTGAATCCTCACTATCTATGTTGTTTCATTCTGCCTTAATCCAATATGTTGAACACTATATTTCTCCTTTATATATAAGAATTCAACACAGTCTGAACAACAAAAGTTCCATTCATGTCTCGTCCAAAAGTTTGCTCTTTCCGCTAACCAGACAGTTTGAAAATAACCTTCTGACTAACGCTTGCTCAAACTCCGATAAGAACCACAACTAAAACAAGGGAAAATCGACCAATGTTGTCATGTAATAGGACTAGATCAAACTATTACCATCTGTCAATATTTACACTGATATTTCTAAATATAAGTTAACCAAATAGAGTTGTAACTTATTCCAAAAACGTGATAAACCTATTAATCTATCACTAGTATATGTGCCCGCGCTATGCGTGGACAATATTAAAAAATTATAATCTCCTTTATTTTTTCATATTGAATTCCTATTATTATTAGTTCGGAGCTCACAACTTAGCTGTAGTATAACAATATAACCTTTGCACTCGAATTCAACACAACTTGTTGGCTTCACTTTTAAGATTATCTATTTAGTTTACTATATGTAGTTACTTTCACTGAGAAATTTCAAATGTTTTGTGCTTTAATTATATAAAAAAATACATAGTCAGTATTCTGAAAACAACATAAAACTGTGGATAGTAGATAAGTTTTCAAATTTACACACACAATGGCACTAAAAAGTTAAATTTCATGCTGTAAGATTAAGGCTTTTAAAAAAGATATAATCTCTAGTTTATACATGTTTGACGAAGTATTCCATTATACGAAGTTTGACTGGTTTATTTTTAAACATCCCCTCATGAAAAGTTTTTTCTTACTTATCCTATGTTCAACTATATTAGATCTTTTCATTATCAAAATTCATCTACCAGAAATATATGATGATCATGTATGTATGAAGGAAACAAAGGAGGTCAATAAACAAACACATAAACTGTCTCTTTCGGATGAACATATTCATTCTCCTAATCATATAAGAACACTTTGACTTCCCTTGAAAATTTAATGAGATTACAATAAAAAATAACTTCAACACTTTTGTCTTTGCTCGCCGAAAACTTATGCATGATTTCCACCCTCTGTATTCATATATCGAAATACAATTATATTTATAGCAGTATTTTAGTTAACAAACAATTCATTTCTATTCTTATACACTACCAAAAGACCCCTTATATCTTTGGGTCATCAAGCTGAAGAAACACTTGAGGGTCTTTGGAACCTTTACTTTGCAGAGAGCTGAATGGAGTGATGGTGTCTAATATTTGTCTTCCCCACCCATGATTGGCATCTTCACCCCTCTTGACTGGACTAACATAGCCCAACTGGTAAGTCTTGCCAAGAATTCATTGGACATCTTTAGATAAATTGAGAAACTTAAGTTGTGTCTCTGGATGAGCAAAAGAAACAGCTTCTAGTGGTAACTGATAGTTGTAAAACTTTGTTTTCTCTAACCAATGAGGACTAACTTTACATTCAATTGCAATAGAGTGGAAACTATGACCTTCATGCTATTAAGATCATCTGTCCTCTTGACCACCACTAATCTCTCAGTAGTGTTGAACACTCTATTCTTGATACAAGTATGATTATGAAGCTCAACGTGCCACGTGCAGCAAAGGATCGTGCAAGGAATGCCAATGTTGAAACGTGAGATGGACCAAAGACACACCCAAAGCCCCCATTTTCTTATTTGCTACACTAGAGGGGTGACCTTTGAAGGCTTTTCATTAAAGGGGCGCTTTTGTCATTTTAAGTCTAAATTGTTATGTAATATAAATAGAACAAGATAGGTCTTTTGAGGCTTAGTTGATTATTGTTGTATGTTCTTGAAACACCAAAGTCCTCTCTCTACTTGAGGCAAACCGAAACTAGCACAAGAAACTAGTGTGGATTCACTAGTTATTATATTTGCTTGGAAACATTGGTGCTTGAGTGGTGGACTCCTCTCTTGTGTTATTGTAAGAACTTGGTGTTAGTTTACATGTTTGTAGGGGTTTTAGAGTTTAATATACTCTCTAGTACTTATCTTACATGTTCTCTCTATGTCAAGTTATTTATCCCTTTGTATCTTAAGTTAGTCTTTGTTGTTGTTGCCATTTGATGTCTTGTTCGTGTGGGCTGTTTTGTGAGATTGTGGACTATTTTACATTTCTTAGATACCGTTTGGTATCATTTGGTATCAAAGCTGAGCTTGATTTCGTTCCTACAAAGTCAATCTTGGGTTTATTATCTTGAAAATCACAAAAAAAAAGTGTCAAAATTGAAAATTTTCAAAAAAAGTACTATTCCCGTTTTTGACTCTAGGTCAAAATTTGAGTCTTTGATTTTGTTGTTTTCTTGTGTTTTTAGTGTTAGATTCTTGTTCTCTAACACTATAGGAGTCAAGGGTTCGAATTTGAGCTAAATCGGAGTTGATTTGAGTGTTCTATCATTGTTGTAGGCTTAAACTTGAAGAGAGAGAGGTGGGTTCGAGATCTGAAATTTTGGTTGAGAAATTGAACAAATTGATGTCTGGAATATGTTTAGAAGGTTGAAAATAGACTTGGGTTCAAAATTTCATCGCATTCCAATCATCGGTTCAAAAGTTAGAAAGATTGATGTTCTTTGTGTTCTTGGTGTGTTCTTGAGGATATTTTTATATTCATCTTAAAAGTTCATCCAAAAGAAGGTGTGTTGTTGGTGTTGTGTTGTGGATTTTAAGCTTGAAAAAGTGTTGTTGTTTTTTGGGAGGTCCAACTTGAACCTTAGAACTTGAAGACTCAAAGTTTGTGTTATTGGTGTTATCTTGTGTTGTGTGAAGAAGTTGTTGTTTGATCTTGAAGAGAGAGAAGAAGTATAAGACTTTGTGTTTGTCTTGAAAACATTTCCAAGACAACACTAAAGCAGTAAAAGAAAAGAGGTGTTCAAAAGTATAGATACCGAAAGGGTGCAAAACACTTTTCAAGGATAGACAAAAGAGGAAACAGACAAGGCTATCTCAAAAAATTGTCTTGCCAAAAAAGTGCAAGTTGGTGAAAAGTTGGTAGAAGACTTTTGACTCTTGAAAAGAGAGTCTAATGTCTTGTCCCCCTACACAATAGCCAAATTTCCTTCATCAAAGGAGTGTAGTATTGAACACTAAAATCTTGGAACAAATTTTCTTCAACAACGTGTGTTTTTGTCTTGTAGGTGGTTACGGTGTTGTTGCTTGTGGTTCAAGGACTTGTGGACTGTTTTGTTGTGTGAGACATCGTTGGTGTTGTTGTGTGAGGCATTGTGTACTGTTTTGGTTACAATGCATAACAATTCAATTAGTGCTATCTTGGCCGGGATTAAAAATCTTTCCCGTGAAGTGGCTAGGATGAATGCGGGTCTTGATAGATTAGATTCAAATATATCAACTATGAGTGAGAGTTTGGATCGTATGGAGAGTCGAAGGAACTCTCGTGCTTCTACTTCCAAAACTTTACATTCAACGATCAATCCCCCAAGGCCACCACAAAATGCCATAAGCCAAGTTTCCAATTACCCTCAAAACCGAGACCTAAGTAAGCCACCTCCCCCGCAAATTGATCAATTCCAACAAGAAGAACTTGGAAGCCAAATGCTTCCACTAAAATCGAATTCTCCCATCCAAGCTCCACAACCGAAGCTCCACTTCACCAAATCAATCCTCTCAACCGTAGCTCCACTTTCCCAAAGCCAACACATCCATGTAGAGGAATATGGTAGTGAGGGACGTGAAGGATAAATTGGACATCTTTAGATAAATTGAGAAAATTAAGTTGTGTCTCTAGATGAGCAAAAGAAACATCTTCTGGTGGTAACTGATAGTTGTAAAACTTTGTTTCTCTAACCAATGGGGACTAACTTTTACATTCAATTGCAATAGAGTGGAAACTGTGACCTTCATGCTATTAAGATCATCTGTCCTCTTGACCACCACTAATCTCTCAGCAGTGTTGAACACTCTATTCTGCATCTCCATCCGTCGTGACATCAACTGTCTCACCGTTCCACTGTACACTAACAGCATCAACATTTTCATCACAGTTTGACATTTTCTTTGCTCCTAGAAGTAATGTATGTAATTCTTGAAGATCAGGGGACTCAACGCACCGACTGGTACCTGGAAAATGGACTAAAAAAACTCAAACAGAATCTTAACTCTTCAACCAAAACAAATTGCAACATTTAATAATTTATTCAATATCAAATGAGTGTTTATCGATTTGATTTGGCGAAGTTCGAGATGCTTATGGATGGAGATCTGGTGGTTCGCAATGGTTGCTACTGAACTCTATTGAAATTGAAAAAAAAATTAAAAAATCGGGTCATCATCTAAACGGAAAAACAATGAACTGATAAATAAAGAAAAAATTAATGGGAATGTATGAAGAAACCTTTGATTGTGATTGAGGATGGGTTATATTAAAAAGGCAATTCCTTTTCTACTTGAGAGAAAATTACTATGCAGTTATCTATATAAAACATGAACGAAGGGAATCTGTAAGAAGTTGGGACAGTTTTATAATTATTAAAATTTGAAATTTGAATTTTTATTACAAAATTATTTATATTTTTTTATTGAATTAACTTCTCTTCATTTGTTTTAGTTGAACTGAAATTGAATTTACAGTTTTTTGTGGGTAGTTTATAGAAGTTAAAATTTCACATATTTTTCATTATTTAGTTATTCTTTCAAAATTAACTATTTAAAAATAATAAAAAATTAAAGAAACTGCAATGGATGTTTTAATGGGAAAAAACTCAAATATGCCACTGAACTATCAGAAATGACTCATTTATGCCATCCGTTAAAAGTTAGGTTCATTTATGCGATCACCGTTACAAAACTGGCTCATCCATGCCATTACTTTTTAACACACCCGATTTTTAAAAACAGTCTTGCCACGTGACAACTTATTAAAGGGCCACGCCATTTTTTATTTTATTTTTTTATTTTTTAAAAAAATTATTTTTTTTTAATTTTTTTTGATCCATTAAAAAGAATCCACCCAATTTTTTGATCCATTAAAAATTAATTTGATCTATGCTTTTAAAATTTGATTAATTTTTCATGATCAAACAAATATTTAAAGATTTTTTTTTTAAATCTACTACTAAAATTTATAACCAAACGCTATTCTAATTAAGCATATAGTATGTTTTAACATACATGAAATATTTTGTCAGCCGAATGTAAGTAACTTTTTATTTTTTGATTTTTCATTAAACATAGAATGACATTATCAGCTTCAGGGACGGTTCAAGTAAATTTATGGCCTAAGACAAAAATAAAAAAGAGGCCTTGCATTTTATTTTTTTATATAAAATTTTTCTTTTTTCTATAAATAGTATTTAATATATTTCTTAAAATTTGTAATTTATTCTAAACAAAAATAGGCCCCTCAAATTTTGGGGGTCTTGGTTGAGCCGCTCCTGATCAACATTCAACATTTATACCTAACACTGTATGCATCATCATTTATCATTGCAAAAACAGAAAGCCTGCATTATATACTGACATTTGGGTGAATGAGAGGGCTACATCCTTTGTTATTAATAAGATATAGAAGATGTGTAATCACGGCGTTGCAGTGGAGGTAAAGGCAAAGAAGGCCTGGTAGGCGACAAATCAACTTGGCATTTTCTCTTAATTTACAGTGCCGTCTTTTGTCTTATGGGTAAATGATGATCTTCAACTCTTATTCAACTCTCATTTTCCCGAGCTGAATCTTCAACAGATCGGCTGCAATAATTCACCCAAATCAACTTTAATGATGGAATAAGACTGAGTTTCTTACATTTCTGCAATTTCAGTAGCTCAAGGACTTAAGACTGAGTTCATGTAATAGTAGGTTGAAAAAACAAAACAGACATGTAAATCGTGAAGACCGATCTATATGTTAGTCATTGGGATCTATATGTATCACAATAAACATCATGATCTTTAATTGAAATCCTCATAATGAAATACAATAATATAGTGTGGAAAAAAGAAAAAAAAAAACAACTTGCCCACAATCAGTTTTGCCCTAGCACGACCTTCACTAATTTGGAAATTGTTGCCCAAACCAAAATGAGTCATCAACAACCAGACCAAAGTGATAATAAACAGCATGATGTTTAATTGAAATCCTCATAATGAAATACAATAATATAGGGTGGAAAAAGAAAAAAAGCTACTTGCCCACAATGAGTTTTGCCCTAGCATGACCTTCACCAATCTGGAAATTGTTCCCCAAACCAAAATGAGTCATCAACAACCAGACAAGAGTGACAAGCTGTCCTCCTTTGCTAAGCTATTTGCAATGTGTAATTATACAAGATAGCAGTAAGCTTCTTGTTTATTCAACAATGGAGGAAGTATAGAGTTTGATAGTGTTTGTAGAAGAAAGGAAGGAAGAGAACTGAGAGAGGAAGAAGATGAGAGAGAAGAGTAACTGTCTGTATTCGTTATACTTCAATGTGTATAGTCATATACATTTATAGGCTAGAGATTAGGCTAACTAACTAACTAGTCGTTAGCGCTGGTGTAACTAACTGAAAACAGTTATAACAGAAAAACAACTAGTCTATTATTGCTTCTTCTAGAATCTTCCACACTTAAGACCTCTTTATTTTGTATTCAACACTCCCCCTCAAGCTAGGAAGGTGAAAAAATGTCACACATTCCTAGCTTGTGATTTAGATGCACTTGTTGAGCCTTGATGAGGCCTTTGGTCAGCATATCTACAGGTTGATCTTGTGTAGCAATATAGTTTGTAGTGATCATCCCTTGGCTTATCTTTTCTCTTATGAAGAATCAATCAATGTCAATGTGTTTAGTTCTCTCATGGTAAACTAGATTGGCAACTATTTGAATAGCTGATTTGCTATCACTAAACACCTTGACTGACAGCTTTACTTCCATTCCAATTTCTTTTAGCAAGCCTAGTGTCCAAACCAGCTCAGCTGTTACAGCTACTAAGCTTCTGAATTCAGCCTCAGCTGAACTTCTGGAAACAGTAGCTTGTTTCTTTGACTTCCAGCATATAACTGACTTCCCAATTTTCACAAACTAACCAGTCACAGATTTTCTGGTTTGAGGACATGATGCCCAATCTGCATTACAGTAGGCACTCACCTGATCACTTGGTTCACTAGATAGTTACACACCCTGACCAGATTAATTTTTAACATGTCTCATAACTCTGATTGCAGCATCCATGTGAGACTTCTTTGGTTCTTGTTGAAACTGACTTAGTGTTTGTACACTAAATGCAATATCAGGTCTAGTCATGGTTAAGTATAGTAACTTGCCAATCAGTCTTTGATATACACCTTGATCTGCAGGAGGATCATCAGTAGGTTTTAGCTATTTGACATGATCATCAAATTATTTTGAGGTCATTTTGGCATTGTAGTCCATAGGAGTAACCACTGGTTTAGCTGCTATCAATCCCAACTCTGATAGTAAATCTAGAGTGTACTTCCTCTGGTGCATTAGTATCCCTTTGCTTGACCTTGCAAATTCTATACCAAGGAAGAACCTTAACTCACCTAGATCCTTCATTTTAAAGCTTTGTTGTAGCATAACTTTTGCATCTTCTATCAGTTTCAAGCTATCACTAGTGATTAGCATATTATCAACATACACAATTCCTTCCTGTGACCTTCTTATATAGATAGATGGATCATATTGACTTTGAACAAACTGAGACCTTAGTAAGACTTCTGATAGCTTCGTGTTCCATTGTCTAGGTGCTTGCTTTAAGCCATATAGGGATTTGGTCAGTTGAATTCTTTCCTAAGGCAACTCCATGTATACTTCATCAGTGAGGTCACCATTTAGAAATACATTGTAGACATCCATCTGATGAACAAACCAATTCTTCTTTGCAGCAGTAGCAAGAATAGTTCTTATAGTTTTCATCTTCACAACTGGTGAGAAGGTTTCTTTGTAGTCAATCCTTTCTCTTTGTCCATAACCCTTTGCTACAAGTCTGGCTTTAAATCTCTCCACTTCACCTGAAGCCTTACACCTTATATATCCACCTGCAACCAATGATTTTTTTACCTTTAGGCAAGGTAACAACCTCCCAAGTGTGGTTGGAATTTAAGGTCTCTATTTCAGTCTTCATTACATCTATCCATCTAGGATCTTTGAAGGACTCAGAGTAGCTTGTAGGCTCAGTAACAGATGAGGTTTTCACCACAAAACTCTTATAGGACTGAGATAATTTATCATATGATACATGATTAGCAAGAGCATGGGGTACCTTCTTTGTATTCTTAGAGATAAAATCATTTATCCATGCTGGTGACTTCCTTTCTCTAGTTGATTTCCTTTGATCTTGAGCTGCAGATGGTTGAGTTGCAGGCTGTGTAGTATTAGGAACCCTTTGTAGTTGATGTTCTTACTAAGTAACCTTTTGATGTTTGCTTGATCTTCTTTGATATACCTTGGTGATGGTCTGTCTAGTAGTAGGTACATGAGGTTGTAGGTGTTCTTGCTGGTTCATAATGTTCGAAACCTCTTGAGATGAGACATTTATAGGAGCCTGCAAGGGTGCCATAACATCACTTGCTGTTGAATATTGATCTTCTAATGGAAACACATGATAGAGTCTGATCATCAGCTGCTTCAAGCTTGAAAGGAAACACATCTTCCCTGAAAGACGCATCCCTGCTAACAAAGAAAACATTAGTAGATATGTTATATAATACATATCCCTTCTTAGTACTAGAATATCCCATCAACACAACTGCTCTTGATCTTGGCATGAGCTTGTCAGACTCATTTAGCACCTTAGCATAACAGAGACAACCTATTACTCTTAGGTGCTCACAAGATGGTTTAGTACCATATAATTTCTCATATGGAGTATAATAATCAATACTTGAACTAGGTAACCTATTTATGAGATACACAACAACTAAAACACAATATCCCCAAAACTTAACAGGTATTGTTGCTTGAAACCTCAATGCTCTTGTGACTTTTAGGATTGTCTGTGCTTTCTTTCAGCCACACCATTCTGTTGAGGTGAATAAGAACATTAAGGTGTGATGTAAAATACCCTTGGTTGCAAATAAACTACTGCATAATGAGTTCACAAACTCAGTTCCATTGTCAGTTCTAATTACTTTCACAGTTTTGTCAAACTGTGTCTTAACATACTTAAGAAATTGTTGTATCTGCACATACACATCTGACTTGAGTTTCAATAAGAACAACCAAGTAAACCTTGAACAATCATCAACCATTGTTAAGAAGAATTTATTACCATTCATAGTAGGAATTCTATAAGGTCCCCATAGATCCATATGTATTAGATCAAAACAACATGCAGACTGAGTATTACTTGTAGGAAAAGAAAATCTGGTTTGCTTGGCACAAGGACAGATAGTACATTTCTTTACTCTATCTTCTACTACATGAAATTTAGTAGGTAGCAACTTTAGAAGTATATTAGAGGAGGCATGTCCTAATCTTCTATGCCACAGATTAACCTCAGCTTGGGCTTTTTTTTCATCAGCTTTAGTAGAGACTTTTGTTGCTGCTGTAACCTTCCTTTCTTGAGTATTCACTAAGAGATATAGACCTTCATCAAGCTTACCAATCCCCCTCACCTTTCCAGTACAAAGATCCTGGAAAATACAAAAATTAGGAAAGAAGTTCACTGAACATTTCCATTTCTTGGTCAGTTGTGATACTGAAACCAAGCTGCATGTAAACTGAGGAATATGATACACATTTGTTATACTATTTTCAATAGACACATAACTAAATCCCACATGTGTAACTTCAGTCAGATCACCATTAGGTAAATCCACCCTTCTTGGCTTATCTAGTTTTGTTATGGACTTATTCACTAGTAGGTCCAACTTTCCAACCATGTGATTTGTGGCACCAGTGTCAATTATCCAATTTATTGACTCATATGAAGATAGCAATACACTAATACCTGCATTTTCAGCCTTTGTTATCTCAGTAGAAGTGCTAGCACCACTATTTTTGTTGATCATCTTCAGGATTTGATCATATTGTTCCTTAGTAAAGGCTGTTGTTCCCATCTGACCTAGTAGATCCAACTGCATTTCAGACTCTTCTTGATGGCATCCATCATTGAACCAGTTACTTTGGCAGACCTTGTATGTGAACCTTGCCTTGTAGTCATTTCTGTAGTATCTTGAGAATCACTAGTCACCTTGTATACTGCATTAGCTCCTTCGGACCTGAACCTCTTTTTGAACTTGTAATCTTGAGGATATCCAACTAACTTCCAACAATTTTCCTTAGTATGACCTTTTAGATTACAGAAGTCATATTGCAAATTGTAGTTCTTCTTGAATTTCTGTGTCCCATTTCTTGTAAACATGGCTAAGTCAAGACTTCTACCAATGCCTGCAGGACCAGATCCTAGCACACCTGCATTAGTAGCTATAGATTTTTGGCTTTCATCACTCATTATCATGGCATATGCCTGATTTACAGTAGGCAAAAGAGCCATAAGTAGTATCTGACTTCTAGCCTGTGTATATGTTTCATTTTGTCTTGTGAGGAACTGAAACAACTTTAGTTTTTGTAGATGTAGAACAAACTCCTTGGACTTTTCACAATCACAACCAAGAGCAGGCACAAGTTCCTCAAATTCTTCCTATAGATCCTTCAGTTTTGAGAAATAGCATGACACAAAAGCTGTTCCTTGAGATAGTGTTGTAATTTCCTTGTGCAGATTGAAAGTTCTAGCATCATCTACTTTGTTGAATCTTTCAAGCAACTCATTCCACACAACACTTGCAACTGATGCATACATGATTCCACCTAATAACTCTTTAGACACAGAGTTCATAATCCATGATAATACAATAACATTTACTCTTTCCCAGTGGTTTCCCAGATCAGAAGAAAACTTTTATTTAGTGCAAGAACCATCAACAAGTCCTAATTTATTCCTTCCTAACAGAGCTACACGCATAGACCTAAACCAGATAGAGAAATTTTCCACACCTGTCAATTGGAAGGAGATGATCTGCGTTCCACTAACATCTGAGGGACTGAGAAAAAGAGGATGATTGTAATCCATTGCAGTAACAGCTCTTGCACTGCTGGTTGATCCACCACCTATTTCGACACCATTTTTCATTACTTGAACCTTCAAATCTTGACTCAAGAAATCCTTCAAGAACTTGAAAAAATCTGAATCTGTGATTGAGCACTTTCTTCAATCTTCAGAATCGACTAAGGTAACTAGTTTTGATCTAGCCAACCTGGCTCTGATACTATGTAATTATACAAGATAGCAGTAAGCTTCTTGTTTATTCAACAATGGAGGAAGTACAGAGTTTGATAGTGTTTGTAGAAGAAAGGAAGGAAGAGAACTGAGAGAGGAAGAAGATGAGAGAGAAGAGTAACTGCCTGTATTCATTATACTTCAATGTGTATAGTCAAATACATTTATAGGCTAGAGATAGCCGTTAGCGCTAGTGTAACTAACTGAAAACAATTATAATAGAAAAACAACTAGTCTATTATTGCTTCTTCTAGAATCTTCCACACTTGAGACCTCTTTCTGTTGTATTCAACACAATGGTTGTTGGCTTTGCAGTTAATAGCAGCATGGGACAGCATTTCAACCCATACTTTGCTTATTAGCTCCCAGTTATCGATGCCATGACCAAGCTCGTCCAGCTCTGTGGCTAGACGACGTCCATCAAACAAGGCAGATTTACTTCTATCTCCCCTCACTTGCACTGGCTTGACAGCCGCATTCACTCCAAGGATCGCTTTACAAGCTCTTTCATGTTTCTTCTCTCTACGGTTTTGGACTTGGCCATCCTCTTCATTTGTTGTTCCCTTTAGGCAGCTACAAGTAAAGAAATTATTGCACCATTGCTCTCCTTGATCCTTATTAGTACTCGAGATTATGTGTCTGCTTAGGAAGAACTTTTCAGCTTCAGCACAAGTGTCTCTGTACCTAATCTGTCCGATTCCTGCCACAGCCGACATCATTGCAGACTGCATCACAAGGAGATAGAGCATGTAATCTGAAAGAATCTTTGATATCTCGCGGTAATTGGCAGGTGGTTTTTCTGGGGAACTCTTTGCTTTATCACCATCAATAACAATACTGTCCTTACTGTAACAGAGTTCAGTAGCAATGTGCCGCACCAGAAGGATCTCATCGAAATTAGACTCAGTAATATAAGACAGCAGATGACTAGAGCTATTGGCATGAAGAGTCCAATCTCCTTTCGCTAACCATATTTCCTTTGCTGTATCTAAATCCTCCGCGAGTGAAGATTTATTCTTTATTTCTTCATAGATGAATTCCCTCAATTCAGCAGTGAATTTCTGGGATTTCACATACACGATCCTATTCAGCACATCAATAAAACCAAGCCATCGATATATGAATTCCATAAACTTGGAGCACCCACGCACACAAGTTAATCAAGTTGAATTGTGAAACGGATTCAGCCCACCTATGGCTCAACCATCTAAAAGGCATAGGGAAACGCGGTAACACATACCCCTTCTTCTTCAGTGCAACTGCCGTCCAGTCAGAGAAAAGGAGCATCAAAAAGGAACTGAAATGCAAGATAAGAGCACCAAGGAGAAGGTTGTAACTGACTCCGATCTCCCACCTTGGAAGTCCCCTATTATCCCAATCGTAGAAGAGGATTGCGGCAGCAACTTCGAGAAGAAAACAGATCAATCGAAATACATAACCCCAATAAAAGTTCGCCACAATCATTTTGGTAAAAAGAACATCATAAATGAAATTGAGTTCAACCTCAATAACTCGAAAAGCATCAATAGCTTCTAAGCTGAGGAAGAAATTTCGGATTTCATTCCGTTGGCAGAAGTCAAATATCAGATCAACAATTAGTCCTTTGAATTTCTCAAAGAAGTAGTGAGCTTCTTCCACTATCTCAACATCAGATAGCGTTTTTCTTTTAACGGATTTTTCCGCCTCCAAATCGCCATGGTACTCGTGGATCATCTCTGATAAAGGATGCTATTTCCAGTGATGCTAACTGCTGCTGGTGTCTGTTTTTTTTTTTTGTCAAGATATTTTGCTGTCTCTGTAGACCTTTTTTTGTTGCTGAAGTTACTAGATTTTTAGCTGCTTTGTAGTGTGTGGTTGTGCTTTAGTTCAGCACAAATTAAGGGGACATGTTCCCAGGTTTTAAGGGATATTTTCAGACCACTTGTAATATATATTTTGCTGTATGCTGTATGAATGAATGCACTGTAACTTTTCAGTTTTTTCTCTGTTTTTCATGTCTGTTTTCTCTTCCTTTCCTTCAATCTCTATGTTTGTCGGTAGGTTGGCTGCTATCTTCGAAGAGTATTCATCCATCAGCTTTGCATAGTTTGGGCCGGGATCAGGATCTTTCATAATGGACTCGCGAAACCGATCTAAACTTGCAAGATACAGGCCCAAATACGCTCACCATACTTGATCACTCCAGACACATATATCAGCACTGCTGGGATCCACAGCTTGTTTCTGGAAACTGTTGGGAAAAAAACATAGGCCACAGCTCCACCGAAATGCCTGTGCCACAGCGTATTATTCTCGAGGGCAAAAGCACTAATCGTGTCAGGGCCCCTGAGATGTACTAACAGAAAAGCTGCCCAAAATACAAGAACATCTTCAACTTTGTTCTCGCCAGCAGAATTATTGCCATTCCCTTTGTTGCTGTCGGAGATGTGTCCGACTGCAAAATTAGCAGCCCATTCTACGAGCAAGTAGCTGCGTGCACCAGAGGGGCAGTGTCAGGTAGTAAGTTGAAACACGCTTTCTGAGGGGCGCGAAAAAGATGAGAATTATTTGGAGAGTAAGGCTAAAGAGAATCACAACACGAATGTCCCATGCATCCCATATCTTCTTCCAATTGACCATAATTCACTCTCTCTTTACTTTTTTACAAATGATCTTTGAGTGGTTTAAGAACAAAATAACAAGTTGCTTGGTAGAAAATGCATGGCTTCACCTTTACTTGCTCCAAAGATGCTATTAATTCAAGTTTGTGGTACGAAGATAAAAACACTTTTTATTAAAGGAGATTCCATGTCAAATGTCCCAGACTCGAAAATGAGACCTCTGATTAAAGACGATCATATTGTTACTTTTATGTGGTAGTTGGCAATGGATGTATAAAGAGCGAACTATATTAGAAATGACTCATCTATGTTATCCATTAAAAAATTGGCTCATCTATGAGATCGCCGTTACAAAACAGGCTCATCCATAAGAAACTCAATAGACCCTCTTATCGATCATCCCTTTTTGTAACGACAATGGCATGAACTTGTCAAACATTTATTAACTGATGACATATATGAGTCATTCTAATTGTTCGATCGCGCATTTGAGCCTTTTCCCTTATATAATTTTTCTTTTTATGTTTTCCCCTATTATCACATCTAAATCTAGGAAATAGCCAGTGACTTCAATTGAGAGGAACCAAACAAATTCTATAGAGTTTCTTTTTTTTTTTTTGGTTTATTTTAAAGGGCATCTATTAATGGACAATTAATTGTTATTTATTTATTTTTCCCATTCCTCTACTTGTTTTATATCTGATAATACATTTTCTAAAAGAAGGCAAAACGCAAAAATTCTTTTCTTTTTAGTAGGCGTTATTTGGTGCGAATCAAAATTAGTCGGCCCTAATAATATAACTACTGAATAAACAAAAGATGATCCTAACTTTTATGGTTCTACTGTTGGCTATTTTATCCTTTTCTGGACAAGTGTATATGTTGGGCTCGAACTAATCAGGTGTCATACAGAAGCTAACAAATCAAAATTTTTCCATCTAGGGTAACAAACTGACGGTTTGAGTTAAATTTTGACCAATCAAAACGGATTGAAGAAGGAAAGTTCTTTTTTTGTCAAATTCAACCATTGCAAGAATGCATTATTCATTTCAAAAAGTAAATACGAAATGGTAAAATAACCACAAGCAACATAGACATGTTATTACAACATTAAAATGTAATCTCCATGGGTATTGCATGGGAACATAGTGAGCTTTGGGCATTTCACTTTCTCCAGATATTCCACCTCAGGGAACAATTCTCGAAATTCCGTCCAGTCCATCTCCATTTCTGTCAAGTACTTGAGACGCAGTGTTTTCACGTTATTCCAAGGTGTTGGAACCTTTTCAAACTCGAATTGACCCAAATCGCGAAGTTCCCCTCCTCTGATGTACAGTCTATTGAGCTCCTTCAAATTCTCAGGTTTTAGCCAAGTCGAAGCACTTCGCCTAGGATAACATTTAAGGTCCAACTTCTCCAATTTTAACGGAACACCACTTGGGGGTGAGACATCCTCATCCAGCTTTCTCCGGGTAAAAGTACGAGTCATTGTTCTTGTGATTCCCAGCATACCAGGTTTTGTACGAGTCTGGATTACTCCGAAACAAATTTCCTCCCCATTCTATAGTAAGGATGCGGAGTTGTTTGAATTTCGCCAGCACGTCCAAGTCACTGCATCTTGGAAAATCCTCGATTTCCGTATGAATACTTAATTTACGAAACTTTTTCATGGCCAGCAAATCCTCCAGAGTGCATGAGTGTGATTTTTCTGCTGAATCTTGAACTTCAAATCCCTTGAGCACCACAAGATTTGTTAGTTCCCTGAGACCTTTTGGCATGCCACTGAGCAAGTAACACTCCAGTAAGTCCAAGTGTGTCAAATTATGAAGTGAACCAATGCCCTGTGGGATCACCTCAAGACTGTGGCAAGCTCTGAGATCTAGGACACTAAGGTTCCACAGCTTTGAAATCGACTCGGGGATCCCTGTTATCCCTGAAATTCCTTGCAAGCTCAGGAATTTTACGTACTTTAAGTTAGCCAGGCCTTCTAAATCTTTAGGTTCCTCCAACTCAATATGCTTCTCGCTTGTGCTCTCCCATCTTCCCAAGTAAAGAATGTTCACATGCTTCATCTCGGTAAACCATTTGAGCTTAAGCTGTAGAAAGACATCATTCAAATTGTACACCACATGAGCCGGGTTTAGAGTTGCCTGATTTAGAGGATGAGGTTGTTCGCGAATTGGAATTATAATTCCTGCCATGGGACGACTCCGCCTCATTCTCCAACTTGTTGTCTTTCTGAGGAACCAGACAAGATCTTAGAGAACGAGAATGCTCTCTCATGGGGTTGCCTTGTTCATCGAAATCAATGAATTTTTCCCTCTCAGCTAGCATGGTTACTGCAGTATAAGCCAAAGGTTGCAACTTGTAGCTATGAGCTTTTTTCTTAAAAGGATACTTGTCGTAAACTGGCTGGATGATGTTTTTCGAGATGAGTTCTGTAACACCCCGCATTTCGGGCTAGAACGTAAACCGTTATTCTTTCACATAGAGGTTGCAAAATTCATGAATCCTATGCAAATTTAGTGTGTAATCAATTATGTAGAGTGTGAATCTAGTTGAGCATGAATTGAGATCATAGAAGTCCCTTAACTCAAAGACGGGTTGAAAATTTTCCTATCGTTCAAGTTTTAGTGAACGTTGAAATTTGGGTCAAGTTCAATCGATCATAACTCATTATATATGACGAACTGGGTGGCCTACTATATACCAAATGAAAGATCATTGAATTAGCTTTCCATCGATACCAAATTCGCCTAAAACGGACACTCGGTGAAGAAGTTAGATCATTTTTAGTGTCAGCGTTCCCGTTTGACTGGCCACCGCGTCGCGATGAGCCTTAAATTGACAATTGTCAATTCCAGTAGCTCATCGTGATTTTTCGCATGTCGCGGTGAAGCCTTATATGGCGTTCCAGTCCCGATTTTCAAATTTAAAGGTCAAACTAGACATTTTCCACAGCCCCAAACCCATCCAAACACGGGATTTAATCCCAAATACACCTAAATACATACACTTTCACCAAAATTCATCAAGAACGCTCTCTAGGGTTTCAAACAAGAATCCCAAATAATTTAAGATTCAACCATGAGTTTTTGAAGATAATTAGAGATTTGAAATCCCCAATCCGTAAGCTTCAAGAATCATTCATTATTCTCCAAAATAGAGGTACGTGGGGTTGTCCTAAATTTCATGGGCATGTTTCCAGAAAGGAATTTACTCAAGACTTTAAATTTATACAAGTATATATATGTTTTTACAAATGGGGGTTTTCAATTGATACAAATAACATGTTTTGATATATGATTTTGAAAGAATTATTGAGATATCACGGGGTTGTTTGTTTGAATGTATTTAAATGGTTGAATTGTGAACATGTGACCTGAAATTTCAAAAGGGTGCGATGTACATGAGTTGTGAATTTTCTAAATTCCCCATGATAATGTTTATACCCCATATTATACTAGTGTTAAACCATTGAGAGCATGAGTTTTGCAATTGATATGACATTACTCATAAATGATTAAACTTCTTGAATAATTGCATGTTGAGAATCATGGTGTATGTGTTTTAATGGTGTGAAAGTCATACATATGTGCATGTGGTAAATGGTATGAGAAGTTGGAAAGTTGATGCGATAGTGATGACTTGCAAGTCGGGTATGACGATTTCCTACAGAGTATGACATGTGATTGATTAAAATGAGTTTCATGCATTGATTTTGTGAGATAGGTGGTTACCCGAAGAAAGCACGAGTCAAATGACTCTACGCTAGAAATCGTGTGTAAAAAAGATTTGGTGATTGGGTGTTTCTCAAGGTTTCTCCTATGAAAGGAGTTATGTGGTTCAAAAAAAGGGGTAAATTGAGCCCTCTCTATATAGGGCAAAATCAGATTTTGAGAAAGATTGGTGCAGTTGCTTACGAGCTTGAATTGCCTGCAAGTTTGGGTTCCGTTCATTCGGTATTCCATGTATCCATGTTAAAAAAATGCATTGGAGATTATTCTTTGGTATTGCCAGTAAAGGGTGTCAAAGTGACAGATTCCTTGTCTTACGAAGAAGAGCCCGTTGAAATTTTAGATCGCCAAGTTTGAAAGTTAAGGAGCAAAGAGATAGCCTCAGTAAAGGTACTGTGGAGGAATCAGAAAGTAGAAGGAGCAACTTGGGAGTCACAAGATGACATAAGAATTAGATATCCCAATTTGTTTGCTTTGATGGAGGATGAGACAGAAGGTACTATTCCTATCTTATCTTTCATAGTCTTTTATTATGCTTGAAATAGTGTCTGTCTGTGTCTCGCATCATCATTCGGGGACGAATGATCCTAAGGGGGGGATAATATAACACCCCGCATTTTGGGCTACAATATAGACCATGATTCCGATGTGTTGATAAATCCCGAAGCCATAAAATCCTATGACAATACGGTATGTTAATTATTTGTGTAGCATGTGAATCCATTCAAGCTTGAATTTAGACCATAGAGGTCCTTCAACTCAAGGACGAGTTGAAACTATTTCGATCAACTAAGTTTTAGTGGACGTTGTAAATTGTGTCAGCTTCCATCAACCATAACTCTCTGTATATATCGAATTAGGGAGCCTACTATGTGTCAAATGATAGGTCTTCGAGTTAGCTTTCCAACGATACCAATTTCGCTAAAATACGACACCCGAACAAGAAGTTATGGCCTTTCAAAGTGATATGCGTCACCTAACCAATCGCCTATGGACACTAGAAAGCATAGACGATAGCCTAGGCGGCGCCTATGTAAACACAGGTGATAGCCTAGGCAACGCCTATGTAAAGAATTCAAGTGATTTAAACACTCCATTTTTGGGGCAAAATGATCCTTTTCCACCCTTACTTAGCCCTAAAACACGAAATTCAGCTCCAAGGACCCCAAAATACACCTTCATTCATCAAAAGTACTCAAGGATTCTCCTTAGGGTTTCAAAATAAAAACTCAAGCAACTCAAGATTCAAACGGGGGTTTTAGGAACTAATTGCATATTCGGAATCCTCTCAATATAGGCTTCGAGAAGCATCTAATATTCATAGTAATCGAAGTACGTGGGGTTATCTCAAAAATCTCATGGGCTTTAAAAATTCATGTTTTCAAAATGGGGGTTTTGAAATTACGAAATATGATTATGTTTTAAACGTTTTATGACATTGATTTGGTCTTTAGGCCTAATTCCAATATGATTTGATATATTATATATGGATATGCATGTGTTTCATAATGATGATAAATTGAGAGCATGATTTACACGGAACCCCTATCTTGATATGATATTGTTTTAAGTTTTCACATGATATGAATCGTTTGAATCATCCTAAAATGCATGTCATGAAGTGTCTTTAAAATGTCATGATTTGGATATGGTTTTTGACTTTCAAAGAGAGGGTTGTTTTGTTCATGTTGAAATATGTTGGATATGATGATTGAATGAAGAGAATGATATGATACTGATGACTTGCAAGTCGGGTATGAAGATACCCTACAAAGTATGACATGTGATTGATTTGAACAAAGTTTGAATGCATTGATTTTTATGAGAAAGGTGGATGCCCGAAGAAGGCGTTTGAGTGAAAGGGCTCATCGCTGGAAACCGTAGTTACTGATGCGGGTCATATGATATTGTATCCTACATGGGAGGATAATAAAATAATTGGGACATCTCACATGGGGGATTCCCTGCGGTGTACTCACATGGGGGTATACTGGCTCCAACTCCTGGTAGCTACTTGGATTGGAGGCTTGGCCGCCGAGCACCAGAGGTGGATTCCACATAACTGTGGAATTACAATTGTAGGGTATTTCACCTAGCTCAATAGCATTACATTGGTATTGAAAACTATTACATTATACCCATGTGTTTTCAAATAATTTGATATGAAACTGCTTTATAATGGCTCTCACCTATATTGTGTAAAAATATTATATATTTCTGTTTTGATTTCTCTGCATACCAGTACTTTTGTATTGACCTCCTCTCCTCCCAGGTTCAGAGGCACAATTTAGGGGTCTAGACAACGATTAGATTCCTTCCGACAGATCGCAAAATCAAGTGGTGAGCCTTTTATATTTCAGAAGGCCTGATGTCTGTAGTTTAATTTATCATTTATTAGTTTTGGGTCTATTGGGGCCTTGTCCCAGTTTTCAGATAGATATTTATTTCTGTCATGTAGTAGAGATTTCGCAGACGTTATAGAGATGTTGTGTTGACATTGTGGGACATTATTACCCATTATTACTTTCGCATAATTCTTGACCATGTTTTCGTTATATTGTGTATCTTCCATATTTCTTTTATCATATGAATTATGTGCGTGATTACCAGAAAGATAGGGGTGTTTTGGGCCTCATGGTTCAGAATACTCGTCACGGCCAGGGCCTGGTTCGGGTCGTGGCACCGTGTTTGCCAACTCGAAAACTTGGTAACCTGCTGTGTGATCTTGTGTACCTGACATTATGTCTTCCCAAATTGGGACTAAGGTTAGGAGCCCTACTTTGTGATCTTGTGTACTACCATACTTGATTGGATCAAGACACCCTGCTGTGTGATCTTGTGTGTCTTTCCCTCACTTATACTCTAATCTCGACGGCAACCGAGATTTTACAGTTGATGAAAATGTGAAATTGTAGGGTGTACCACCTAGCTCAGATGTGTTGCATTGTTGTTGAAAAATCAGTATACTATGCCCATGTATTTTCAAAATCACTTTGCAATAATGTATTTTATAACAGCTCTTATTTAGTTTATATAAAAATCTCTACTTTGTTTTGGATTACTCTATGTACTAGTACTTTGTATTGACCCCCTTCCCTCCCAGGTTCGGAGGCACAGTCTAGGGGTCCAGATAATCAGTAGATTCTTCAGACAGATTTGCAGAGTCAAGTGGTGAGCCTTCTATATCTCGGAAGGCCTGATGTCTGGCAGTTTATTTTTCATCTAATAGTTTTGGGTCTACTGGGGGCCTTGTGTCAGTTTTCAAACAGTTGTTCATTTTAGTCATGTAGTAGAGATTTTGTAGACGGTTTTCAAATATCGATAGATATTGTGGGACATTATTTCCCATTATTGATTTCATTAGACTAGTGACTATGTTTTCGTAATATTATGTATCTTCCACATTTCTTTTTATCATATGAATTATGTGCATGATTACCAGATAGATAGGGGTGTTTCGGCCCTTCATGGTTTAGAATGCTCATTACGGCTAGGGCCCCAGTTTGGGTCGTGAAAAACTTGGTATCAAAGCACGGTTCATGGTTCTAGGGTATCTGTGAAATCGCGTTGGGTAGATTCTTATTTATGGGTGTATAGTGCGCCACACTTATAAGAAGGAGGCTACAAGACGTTTAGGAATGTCTCTCTTCTTCATGTTCTAGTTCGTGCTATGGAGTCAGAATGTTCCTCTTCCATACTCTAATTCATGCTACGGTGTTGTCCATACGAAAGTAAAGTCATCCCAATTATTTTCTTTGATGTGCTCAGATGTGTCTCATTGTTGGGGTGAATCAAGTGCAGAAGTTTAGAATCTAAATGATATGGTCCTTTCTAATTGAGCCATAAAGATTATAAAAAAAAAATTGTTGTACAAGGACTTGAGAAAAGTCTGTTAGTGTTTCAGAGTATATTGATTCTGGTGTAAGCTTTGATATTGATGAAATCTTGCTTTCCAGCCTGCAGTATTAAGTGTATTCAGTCCCTTTCGGAATTTATGTTGCAGATGTCACGCTTAAGGGGAATGGTGTGTAACAGAATGTTGGAACTGTATTTCCACCCGAGTAGTAGTAGTATAAGTTAAGTGTCGGTGTTATGACCTATTGGTAGTGATGTTGGACCAAGAAGGTGGTGATGTGAAGTCACAAATTTTGAAGTTAGAGTGAGGATGACTTTTGTGTAAATAAATATTTTAGTTGAATAACCGATGTTTGAGGATGATTTACCCCTTTATGGTGATAGACTAATGTGGTAGCTAGTAGCATGTGTGGATTGTATGGTAGTCCGTGGAGGAAGTGTTATAAAGAGTAAGATGTGTATTCTTGGGCGCCATTGAATATTGTGTGTCAAGTTTTTATCTCTTGTAATCTTGATATCATTGTGTTGTTGAAAACAAAGTCTCGTAAAGCCGTTTGGGGCTCTTTCGATTCACTAGCATAGTTGCTTTGTTATTCATTTCATTTCCTTATTCAAAACACAAAAAAAAAATCAAAGACTAGTGAAGCTATGTGAGGCCTATTTTACCCCCTTGATCTTATTTTCCTTAGTAGATGTAAACTAGTACTTCATGTAAGAAGGTATGAAGTGGATTTTGAGCTATAATAGTGATGTCGTGGAGGGGATTGTGACTGTTGGTAGTATTTGAATGAAATGAGTAGTTGGAGTTGATTTCCCAATTTGATGAACTAGTATATTATTTTGCATGCTTTGCGTTATTAGTGGTAGACAATGGATACTAGACTATAGGCTTGAATTATGGATTGTAGAATATGGTGGCGAGAATAGTATTTTATGATTAATGATGTATGATTTATGAGAATGAATTAGTAGGCTTGATATGATTTATGAAAGAGCCCAGGTTGAAGACTTATGAAAAGTTTAAGAGGTTATCGCGAGGGATATGTGTACATGAGGACTAATGTTAAAATAATGAATTATGATTGAATCATTAAGTGGTTAAGAACATGGGTATATTGGAATAAGTTGAACCCCAGGTAGCAGGTTGTTAATAAGGTTTTATACATATAAGTGTATGCTATACCTAGTCTGTTTTTCTGAAATTTGTAGTATGGGGAGGGGGCGTCTGAGGAAGACTCAGGGGTTGTTGTTGTTGTATGGTGTTCGTTATAGTTGAATTCAGGAAATATAGGTAAGAAATATGTGTCTTCGGTATAGTTTTACAGATTTTGTTAAGTTGTTGATTATGTGATTTGAGGTGTAATGATAGTATCCTACGGAAATTGAAGATGGAGTGTTAAGTGTTTAGAAGTGTGGGTGTCTATGCATATGGAAATATTAGTTGTAAGTAGATGACTCTGAAAGTTAGAAGAAAATGTCCTAGAAAATAATATAGTGCCTTTGTATTAGGGATTAATGAGAGAAGTTTGAGTTCATGTATATACTGATACCCCTTTTGTGATAAGGAGTGTGGCTGCGTGCACTCACGAGAGTGAGAGTTGTAGAGTGATGGCTATTGACACTAGCGAATGTTAAGAGTAGCATTTTTTTTTTTGGAAAGCAAGGACTTCCGAGTATAGTTCATCAGGGAGAGTTTAGAGTTGAATTTTATGGTGATGTCTCATTTGCGTGGAGGTTGTGGCTACAGATTTTGATGTGAGGTTATGTCTGCAAGTCTAGAGGTGTGACTTTGATCTAAGGGGGATATGGGAAATTAAGTTAGTTCCCAATTATTTTTCAATTCGACAAGTTGCGAAATCATGATAAGTTTATTCTTACTCAAGCATACTCCTCTTACTTCTATTTTAGAGATTATTCCGCTAATGTCTTACGTCATTTGTTCAAGTTATGTATGTGCTTATGAATTGAGTTTTCCTGGGACTTATGTCTATGATATGACCTCCAAACTAGAAGCAATTATGTGTCTCAGTAATCCAGTCTTTCATGTATTCAGGCCATATGTTATGTTGTTCATGATCCATGAAAATCTATGTCTCTCAGCATGCTTGGTCTTAAGGAAATATGATTCTATATGTCACTGATTCATCCTATGTTGGGTTTAGCCAAAGTGATAAGGTTTATGCAAACTTATGGCAAAAATCTCAGTTCCTTAAATGAGGAGCAATCGCTTCAAGCGGAAATCCTTGTCTTAGTTAAGATGTAATAGTCCGTAGCATTCTCGACTCAATACCACTTAGTGGCACGTATGGAGAGCTTGTAACTTGAAAAATTTTCTAATGGTTAAAAGATTAAGTCATATTTATGAGCTCTTAACTTTCATGATTTTAAATTGATCTTCTTGACCCCAAGGCGTAAGTTTTTGAGTTGATTCATGTTCAGAAGTGTAAAGGGGTGGTTTGGGTAAAGTTTTAGATTTTTCAGACCACGTTTGAGATGCGTTTAATTAAGCAAACCAGTGGATCAATGCGATATCGGTGCGTCGCGTCAGTAATCGCGTTGGCCAAACCAGTGTCTCGACACAATCTTGATGTGTCGCGTCTCCTATCGCGTCGGGTGCCTAGTTTATCTTACCGATTTTTCCAAATCCAGGAGGGAATCCCGTCTCTTTGCCCTATTTTGTCTTGATATATGCACCAATGTTTCTCTCTGTTCTCTGTCCTGAGAATTCATGTTGTATTGTGTTTTCCGAATGACTCTTTACTTATAATCCAGAGACTTGTTATATGGACCACCTTATGGTTATTCTATCATATCTTCATTTCATGTCCTTTCTTGAGCAGTGCAATTGAGTAGAAGTTATGGTTTAATGGTGTTATTTCCATTCTTGACAATTATGCTTGAGTATTTTAATGACCCTCTGTATGATAGTATAATGATGGCTGTAGAAAAGTGGTGATGTGTTAGGTGTAGGAGTAGATGTGCTTGAAGGTTAAAAATTTGATGTGATTCTTGAGCTGAGGTTATAGGTGAAAAGGAAAAAGAATGAGGTGAACTTTTGTTGTGTGAATTAGCTAAGAAGGAGGAATGTGGTGAAAAATATTTCAAGAGTGATTGAAATTATTGGTCTTGTTGTGCAGATCCATGAAGTTGGTGTAGTTGATTAGGCTTGAACATTGTGACTATTGAAAATACAAATCTGTGTGCTATGTGGTTAGTACCCTCTTAATTAAAAACCCAAGAGTGTTTGATGATATTGATGAGGTGAAGAATTTCTTAAAGGGATGTATAGTACAGGGTCCTGTAGCTTAAGTTACCACCTTGTTACTCCGAGTTAGGCTTCAACATAAAAAACGCTTTGCACTGAGGCTCAAACTCTTGTGGTTAGATGTGTGATGGAAGAATTGTAAGTTGGAAGTGATAAAGTGTGTTGTTTGTTGTTTAGACATGGATGAGTAGTGTTTCAAAGTACAATATCTATTTCATTGTATCATGAGAGATGGAGAATGATTCTATCCCTACCTTCCGCGAAAAATCTTCTTTCATTATTACTACCAATATAAATTCGGCCTATGATCACCAAATAAATCCCAGCCTTATGTTTGGAAGATTATTATGCATAGAGCTCATGTGCAAGATCATCCCTACGTAAAGTCTCATTATATCATGTTTCGTGCTTACAAGTTTCGCTAGGGGTTATCATGAAGCTTGTTTGCTAGCATTCCATATTTTATCTAGGACAAATGTTTAATGTGAGACTGCGCTCTTTATTCTACACTTTTAGTACTTCAACAAGTCCCTACCCATCATTCGGGGACGAACGATCCCAAGGAGGAGATAATGTAACACCCCGTATTTTGGGCTAGAACGTAAACCGTTATTATTTCACATAGAGGTTGCAAAATTCATGAATCCTATGCAAATTTAGTGTGTAATGAATTATGTAGAGTGTGAATCTAGTTGAGCATGAATTGAGATCATAGAAGTCCCTTAACTCAAAGACGGGTTGAAAACTTTCCTATCGTTCAAGTTTTAGTGAACGTTCAAACTTGGGCCAACTTCAATCAATCATAACTCATTATATATGAAGAACTGGGTGGCCTACTATATATCAAATGAAAGATCTTTGAATTAGCTTTCCATCGATACCAAATTCACCTAAACGGACACTCGGTGAAGAAGTTAGAGCATTTTTAGTGTCAGCGTTCCCGTTTGACTGGCCACCGCGTCACGATGAGACTTAAATTGACAATTGTCAATTCCAGTAGCTCATCGCGATTTTCCGCATGTCGCGGTGAAGCCTTATATGGCATTCCAGTTCCGAATTTCAAATTTAAAGGTCAAACTAGACATTTTCCATGGCCCCAAACCCATCCAAACACGGGATTTAATCCCAAATACACCTAAATACATACACTTTCACCAAAATTCATCAAGAACGTTCTCTAGGGTTTCAAACAAGAATCCCAAATAATTCAAGATTCAACCGTGAGTTTTTAAAGATAATTAGAGATTTGAAATCCCCAATCTGTAAGCTTCAAGAATCATTCATTATTCTCCAAAATAGAGGTATGTGGGGTTGTCCTAAATTTCATGGGCATGTTTTCAGAAAGGAATTTATGCAAGACTTTAAATTTATACAAGTATATATATGTTTTTACAAATGGAGGTTTTCAATTGATACAAATAACATGTTTTGATATATGATTTTGAAAGAATTATTGAGATATCACGGGGTTGTTTATTTGAATGTATTTAAATGGTTGAATTGTGAACATGTGACCTGAAATTTCAAAAGGGTGCGATATACATGAGTTGTGAATTTTTTAAATTCCCCATGATAATGTTTATACCCCATATTATACTAGTGCTAAACCATTGAGAGCATGAGTTTTGGAATTGATATGACATTACTCATAAATTATTAAATTTTTTGAATAATTGCATGTTGAGAACCATGGTGTATGTGTTTTAATTGAATGAAAGTCATACATATGTGCATGTGGTAAATGGTATGAGAAGTTGGAAAGTTGATGTGATATTGATGACTTGCAAGTCGGGTATGACGATTTCCTACAGAGTATGACATGTGATTGATTAAAATGAGTTTCATGCATTGATTTTGTGAGATAGGTGGTTACCCGAAGAAAGCACAAGTCAAATGACTCTACACTGGAAACCGTGTTTGCCGACTCGTGAACTTGGTACCCTGCTGTGTGATCTTGTGCACCTGAAATTCTGTCATCCTAAATTGAGACTATGGCTAGGAGCACTGCGTTCTGATCTTGTGCACTACCATACTTGATTGGGTCAAGACACCCTGTTGTGTGATCTTGTGTGTCTTTTCCTCACTTATACTCTAATCTCGGCGGCAGCTGAGATTTGACAGTTGGTGAAAATGTGAAATTGTAGGGTGTACCACCAGCTCAGATATGTTGCATTATTGTTGCCCATGTATTTTCGAAATCATTTTGAAATAATGTGTTTCATAAAAGCTCTCATTTAGTTTATATAAAAATCTCTACTTTGTTTTGGATTATTCTGCATACTAGTACTTTGTATTGACCCCCTTCCCTCCCAGGTTCAAAGGCATAGTCTAGGGGTCCAGATAATCAGTAGATTCTTCAGACAGATTTGCAGAGTGAAGTGGTTAGCCTTCTATATTCCAGAAGGCTTGATGTCTGGCAGTTTATTTATCATTTAATAGTTTTGGGTCTACTGGGGGCCTTGTCTCAGTTTTCAGACGGTTGTTTTTTTTAGTCATGTAGTAGAGATTTCACAGACTATTTTTAGATGTCGATAGATGTTGTGAGACATTATTTCCCATTATTGATTTCATTAGACTCGTGACCATGTTTCCGTAATATTGTGTATCTTCCGCATTTTTTTTATCATATGAATTATGTGCATGATTACCAAATAGATAGGGGTATTTCGGGCCTTCATGGTTCAGAATGCTCGTCACGGCCAGGGCCTCGGTTCGAGTGATTACAAGTTCCTTCAAGATCTTCTGTGCATCATACTCTGTATTTTCATCAGATCGAATGAATCCCTCACCGATCCACCAGTACATCAGGAATCGCTTCTTGATTGTTGCATCCTGCGGCAAGAGAGCAAAACAAAGCAGGCATTATTTATGTTGAAGATTGAGGAGATGAAAACAAGGTGTGTAAACTTATCAAGTCACTATATGGACTAAAGCAAGCACCAAAACAATGGCATTCGAAGTTTGACCAAACCATGTTGGCAAACGGATTCAAAATAAATGAATGTGATAAATGTGTTTATATTAAAGACACTCCAAATCACGAAGTCATTGTATGTTTATATATGGATGATATGTTGATCATCAGTAGAGACATTTCTGACATAAATGCAACAAAACAAATGCTCGAGAGCTAGTTTGATATGAAGGACCTTGGACTTGCAGATGTGATCTTAGGTATAAGAATCCATCGAACTCCACAAGAGTTGGCATTGTCACAATCTTATTATACCAAAAAGGTACTTGACAAGTTCAAGTATATAGAATTCGGTATTGCCAAGACTCCATTGGATGTGATCTTTGCACTTCGAAAGAATGAATGTGAAAGTGACTCACAGTTGGAGTACGCAAGAGTATTGGGATGTTTAATGTATAAAATAAACTGTACACAACCAGAAATAGCATGTGCTATCAGTAAATTAAGTCGGTACATGAGTAATCCCAACAAAACTCACTGGATGACGATAAACAGAGTTTTGAGGTATCTTAAATACACTCAAAAGTATGCTCTGCATTATAATAAATATCCTGCGTTATTTGAAAGATATAGTGATGCAAATTGGATTACTGAATTGAATGAAGTAAAATCCACAAGTGGATATGTATTTATTATCAGTGAAGGAGCAGTTTCTTGGAAATCATCCAAACAGACCTGTATCGCTCGCTCTATAATGAAATCTAAATTTATCACTTTAGATAAAGCCGGTGAAGAAGCAGAATGGCTCCGAAATTTCTTGGAAGATATTCCATATTGGCCCAAGCCAGTGGCACTAGTATGTATACACTGTGATAGCCAAGCTGCAATATGTAGGGAAGGGTGCATGATGTATAACAATAAATCTCGTTATATAAGATGAAGACATAATACCATTAGAGAACTTCTCTCTACTGGAATTATCATTGTAGACTATGTAAAGTCAAAGGATAATATGTTGGATCCACTTACAAAAGATCTATCTAGAGAAGGAGTAGAAAGGGCATCCAAGGGAATGGGTTTAAGGCCTATGACAAGTCAGTATGATGGTAACTCTACCTAGCAGACTGGAGATCCCAAGAGCTAGGTTCAAAGAGATCAAACAAAGTTGTGTCTGACAAGTTCAACATTGTCAATTACCAAACCCATTCTCATGATGTAGACAATGTATAGTAAACAAGGATAAGACTTAAAGTGAAAAGTCTTTTAATGATTATCTAAATTTGGCAGATTTGACCAAATATTTTAATCTATAGGATTAAAAGTTTAGAAATCACCTATGTGTGGGCGAAGTGGAATCCGCTTCAAAGAGAATGTTAGTAAAGGCCTATTCTCTACACTCTCATGAAAACTGGGATGTGTTCATGGATGAAAAGAACAAAATCGTAAGAACCATAAATGGTAAAAGGATGATTGTGTGACATGTGTTGTCTAGGTGTACATTACAGCTTGACGGTTCAAAGATATCAAATCTACTGATTGACCGAGTGTATCCGATGCATGTTCACTACGAAAAGTTCAAAGGGAAACTCACTTATTCAGATGCAATCAGTCTTTGCTTGATGATCACATACTTTTCTGTAAAAGTTTTATGAAAAATAGCCATTCCCCATTCATGTGAGGGATTGTTAGGTTCATAGTAATTAAAGTGTGTTGAATGAAAAATGGAGAAATCAAGTGAAAGAGAAAAAATTGTGTTAACACCAAAAATAGAAAGTGTACTCAATTTTGGCAAGTTTACTCTTTCTCCCACATTGGTGGAAGAAGAGAACTTTTTGGTGTTTATATTGTGAAACACTTACTCCACATGGTATGTGAGGCAAGGAAATAAATGATGCCTCGCGCCATAGTCGTCGTCGCTCGCTCGGCTTCAGATTTGGATTTGGATTTGGTTAAATGATTGATCGATGAGATCTATCTTTTTGGACAAATTTTATTTGACAAAAATCTTAGTTGAATGTGTAAAATGCAGTAAATATTTTCTGTGATTTGGACTCCATTCATATGTATATGCAGTGAATTGTTGCAAAACATTTAGTAGATGCAATGTTTCAGAACCGCACGTGAACAGTAGCATTGTTTTATGTGAACATTAGCACTGTTTACGTGAACAGTTGCACTGCTTCACGAACTGCTGCAACATTTCATTGAAATGACCTACTTATTTACGAAATGACATGCCTGTTCAAGAACAGTCACACTGTTTGGCCGAATGGACATGATTTTTCAAAAAAGGTAGTACCTTTTAGATGAACCTTTGTCTCTTTTTAAAAGAGGCTATAAAAACCTGCTTTCATTCACAGGTTTAGTGACAGAAATTTTCAGATTAAAAAACATTCTTCTTGTCTTAAAAATACTCTAAGTATGATCATTCAAATCGTGAGTGTGTTCGAAGAATCCGCCTATTTGAGGTACCGCTATAGTCGGATTGAAGGCCATTTTATCCTGGGAGAAAGATTCCATAACCTCGGGTACAGTGAGGGAAATTATTTCTTAAGGAAAGTCCGTGAATTCAGACGACTTGGCCTTAGCTATTTTTATTTCATCTTTATTTTCTGAAAAATAAATACACCTCTTGGAAAGGTCATTTTGATCTTGTGTTGAGGGTAATTGATACTTCATTGTGTTCATACTTGAACTAGAGTTGAAGTTGTTGTTGCAATATACAGATTCTGCATACCCAAATATATTGTGGAAATAACAATCTTAAGGAATAACCTTACAGAATCTGTATTGCTTATTTTTGTAGATTAAAGCTTAGGGTTTCTACTCCGCTTGAATTTAACTAGTGATTAGAAGACATAAAATCTTCATCACAAGTTAAGGTTCACTCGGTTGACGATTCAAAGTAATAAAAACTTCATCGTTAACTAGAAACAAGAAGAGTTTAAAGTTATTTAACTTTATTAATAGTATTCTGAAAAATACTAATTTTCTGTCTTGTGGTGACAAGAAAAATGACAACTGAAAGTCAAATGATGGATGCGACAACGTCTATGGGGGCAAATAATATTGTCATATCAAGTCGCACAAATGCTTCGCCAACAATGGCACCGACGGAGAAGCCCGGGAAATTTCTGGCATCGTCTTCAAGCAGTGGCAACAAAAGATGTTCTTTTACCTCACCACTTTATGTATACAATGGTTTACTAGTGAAGAGCTCCCGAGGTGCCTGAGGGAACCTCGGACAAGGACCGCTTCGTTATTGTAGGAGCTTGGAAACATTCAAATTTCCTTTGTAGGAACTTTATTCTGAGTGGTTTCCAAGACGACCTCTATAATTTCTATAGTGAAACCAAGACATCAAAAGAACTGTGGGGGGTACTTGAACGAAAATATAAAATGGAAGATGCGGAAATTAAGAAATTCCTTGTTGCACGGTTCCTGGATTTCAAAATGATTGATAGGAAATCTGTTGTCTCTCAAGTACAGGAGTTGCAAGTCATCATACATATCTCCTAGTAGAAGGTTTAATTGTGAATGATGCTTTCCAAGTAGCAGCAATAGTTGAGAAGCTACCACCTTTGTGGAAAGACTTCAAAAACTAGTTAAAGCATAAGCGCAAGGAGATGACCATTGAAGATCTTATCGTCCGTCTTCGTATTGAAGAGGATAATAAATCTGCCGAAAGAAGGTCAAATGGAAATTCTACAATGAGTGGAGCACATATTGTAGAAGATGGCCAAAACAACTTGAAGAAAAGAAAGAAAGTTGAACATGGAGGCAATCAACCCAAGAAAAATTTCAAGGGAAAATGCTTCAATTGTGGCAAAATTGGACACAAGTCCACAAATGTCGAGCCCCGAAGAAAGGCAAGAAAAAGGACCAAGCGAATATGATTGAGTCCAACCAAGAATATGATGATTTTTGTGCTATGTTCACGGAATGTATCTTGGTGGTGAATCCACGCGAATGGTGGATGGATTCAGGTGCCACATGCTATATTTGCGCAAACAAAGAGTTGTTCTCGTCATTTGCTCTGGCTCAAGCAGAAGAAATGCTTTACATGGCCAACTCCACTACTGCTAAGGTGGAGGGAACATGAAAAATTTGCCTAAAGATAACTTCCGGCAAGGTCTTGACACTGAACAATGTGTTATATGTTCCGGAGTTATGTAGGAATTTAATTTCTGCTTCACTCCTAGATAAGAACGGATTCAAATGTGTAACCGTTTTTGGAAAAATTTTAGTGAGCAAAGAAGAATGTATGTAGGAAAAGGCTATCTTATAGAGGGTCTTTATAAGATGAATGTAATGACTGTTGAAATGAATAAAAGTTTGAATTCGTCTTATTTGCTTGAGTCTTATGATTTATGACATGAACGTTTAGGCCATGTTAATTACAAAACGTTACAAAAACTGATTAACTTAGAAGTTTTGCCAAACTTTGAGTGCAATAAATCAAAATGTCAAACGTGTGTGGAATCGAAGTATGCAAAGCATCCTTATAAGTCTGTTGAAAGGAATTCGAATCCCTTAGACTTAATACACACTGAAATTTGTGATATGAAGTCAACACCATCTCATGGTGGGAAAAAGTATTTCATAACTTTTATTGACGATGCACTAGATATTGTTATGTCTACTTGCTAAATAGTAAGGATGAAGCAATAGATGCGTTTAAGCAATATAAAACTAAAGTTGAAAATCAGTTAGACAAAAAGATCAAAATGATAAGAACTGATAGGGGCGGAGAATATAAATCTCCCTTTGCGCAAATATGCGTAGAGAATGGAATAATCCATCAAACTACGGCCCCGTATTCACCTCAATCTAATGGAATTGTGGAAAGAAAAAATTGAACTTTGAAGGAAATGATGAATGCCTTACTTATAAGTTCTGGTTGACCATAAAACTTATTGGAGGAGGTCATCCTTACGGCCAATCGTATACTCAATAGAGTTTCCCATAGTAAGACATAATTAATTCCTTACAAAAAATGGAAAGGAAGGAAACCTAACTTGAAATATTTCAAAGTGTGGAGGTGTCTAGCGAAGGTTCAAGTTCCTATACCTAAAAGGGCTAAGATAGGACCTAAAACGGTGGATTGCATGTTCATAGGATATGTTAAAAGTATTAAAGCATGTCAATTTTTGGTTCATAAATTTGAACATCCGGATATTAATGAAAATACGGTCATTGAATCAGACAATGCTTAATTTTTTGAAAACATTTACCCATATAAAATTAGACACGAACAGTCTAGCGGAGGATCTAAATGACCTCGAGATGAACCAAGTGATAATGTACATAATGAAGAAAATCCAAGACATAGTACACGTCAAAGAACGTCAACTTCATTTGGATCGGATTTTGTAACATTTCTCTTAGAAAATGAGCCTCAAACATTTAAAGAAGTGATGTCATTGTCAGACTCATCCTTTTGGAAAGAGGCAGTCAATAGTGAGATAGATTCAATCTTAAGCAACCATACGTGGGAATTGGTTGACCTTCCTCCCAGAAATGAACCTTTAGGTTCTAAATGGATCTTCAAAAGGAAAATGAAGGCGGATGGTACTATTGACAAATACAAGGCAAGACTTGTAGTAAAAGGCTTCAAAAAGAAGGAAGGCCTTGATTTCTTTGATACATACTCGCCAGTAACAAGGATAACCTCGATTCGAATGATAATTGCCTTGGTGGCAGTATATGATCTTCAAATCCATCAAATGGATGTGAAAATTGCATTCCTAAATAGAGATTTGGAGGAAGAAATTTACATGGAATAACCTGAGGGTTTTGTGGTTCTAGGAAAGGAAAACAAGGTGTGTAAACTTATCAAGTCACTATATGGACTAAAGCAAGCACCAAAATAATGGCATGCGAAGTTTGACCAAACCATGTTGGCAAATGGATTCAAAATAAATGAATGTGATAAATGTGTTTATATTAAAGACGCTCCAAATCACCAAGTCATTGTATATTTATATGTGGACGATATGTTGATCATCAGTAGAGACATTTCTGACATAAATGCAACAAAATAAATGCTCAAGAGCAAGTTTGATATGAAGGACCTTGGACTTGCAGATGTGATCTTAGGTATAAGAATCCATCGAACTCCACAAGGGTTGGCATTGTCACAGTCTCATTATATTGAAAAGGTACTTGACAAGTTCAAGTATATAGAATTCGGTATTGCCAAGACTCCATTGGATGCGAGCTTTGCACTTCAAAAGAATAAAGCTGAAAGTGACTCACAATTAGAGTAAGCAAGAGTATTGGGATGTTTAATGTATATAATAACTGTACACGACCAAACATAGCATGTGCTATCAGTAAATTAAGTCGGTACACAAGTAATCCCAACAAAACTCACTGAATGGCAATAAAAAGAGTTTTGGAGTATCTTAAATACACTCAAAAGTATGCTCTGCATTATAATAAATATCCTGCGGTACTTGAAGGATATAGTGATGTAAATTGGATCACCGAATCGAATAAATTAAAATCCACAAGTGGATATGTATTTACTATTGGTGGAGGAGCAATTTCTTAGAAATCATCCAAATAGACCTGTATCGCTCGCTCTACAATGGAATCTGAATTTATCACTTTAGATAAAGCCGGTGAAGAAGCAGAATGGCTCCGAAATTTCTTGGAAGATATTTCGTATTGGCCTAAGCTAGTGGCACCAATATGTATACACTGTGATAGCCAAACGACAATATGTAGGGCAGGGAGCATGATGTATAATGATAAATCTCGTCATATAAGACGAAGACATAATATCGTTAGAGAACTTCTCTCTAGTGGAAATATCACTGTAGACTATGTAAAATCAAAGGATAATATGTCGGATCCACTTACAAAAGGTCTATCTAGAGAAGGAGTAGAAAGGACATCCAAGGGAATGGGTTTAATGCCTATGACAAGTCAGCATGACGGTAACTCTACCTAGCAGACTGGAGATCCCAAGAGCTAGGTTCAAGGAGATCAAACAAAGTTGTGTCTGACAGGTTCAACATTGTTAATTACTCAACCCATTCTCATGATGTAGACAATGTATAGTAAACAAGGATAAGACTTAAGGTGAAAAGTCTTTTAATGATTATCAAAATTTGGCAGATTTGACCAAATAGTTTAATCTATAGGATTGAACGTTTAGAAATCACCTATGTGTGGGCGAAGTGGAAGCCGCTTCAAAGAGAATATTAGTAAAGGCCTATTCTCTAAGCTCTCATGAAAACCGAGACGTGTTCATGGCTGAAAAGAACAAAACCGTAAGAACCATAAACAGTAAAAGGCTGGGGTTGTGACATGTGTTGTCTAGGTGTACATTAAAGCTCAACGGTTCAAAGATATCAAATCTACTGATTGACCGAGTGTATCCGCTGCATGTTCACTACGGAAAGTTCAAAGGGAAACCCACTTATCCAGATGCAATCAGTCTTTGCTTGATGATCACATACTTGTCCGTAAAAGTTTTACAAAAAATAGTCATTCCCCATTCATGTGGGGGATTGTTGGGTTCATAGTAATTAAAGTGTGTTGAATGAAAAATAGAGAAATCAAGTGGAAGAGAAAAAATTGAATTAACACCAAAAATGGAAAGTGTACTCAATTTTAGTAAGTTTACTCTTTCTCCCACATTGGTGGAAGAAGAGAACTTTTTGGTGTTTATATTGTGAAACACTTACTCCACATGGTATGTGAGGCAAGGAAATAAATGATGCCTCGCGCCATCGTCGTCGTCGCTCGCTCGGCTTCAGATTTGGATTTGGATTTGGTTAAATGATCGATCGATGAGATCTATCTTTTTGGACAAATTTTATTTGACGAAAATCTAATCTAAATGTGTAAAATGCAGAAAATATTTTCTGTGATTTGGACTCCATTTATATGCATATGTAGTGAACTGTTGCAAAACGTTTAGTAGATGCAATGTTTCAGAATCGCATGTGAACAGTAGCATTGTTTTATGTGAACAGTAGCATTGTGTACGTGAACAGTTGCACTGCTTCACGAACTACTGCAACACTTTATTGAACTGACACTTATTCACAAAATGACAAGCCTGTTCAAGAACAATCACACTATTTGGCCGAATGGACATGAATTTTCAGAAAAGGTAGTACCTTTTAAATGAACCTTTGTCTCTTTTTAGATATGGCTGTCAAGTGGGCCGGGTCGGGCCAACTCAGAACCGACCCGTGTTATTTAACCGGGTTGAGGGCCGGGCTGGGGTCTAAGTTGGCCGGGCCGGGCCCAACAGTAAAAAAATCAAAAACCACCCTAACCCGACCCACTTAACCAAACCCGGTCCAACCCACCTAAACCCGGTCAAACCCGTTTAAAAAACCGGTCAAACCCGGTCAAAAATATAAAAAAAAAAACTTTTTTTCAATATACATTATATATACCCACCTATATACATTATAAATACGTTAAACAATATATATACACTATATATATAGTATATACTACATCAGGATTTAAAAAATATATACACATATACACAATTACACATATATACGCACCATCCAAATATATATGTACTACTTTAAACTTTAAAGTTTAAATAAAATATACTACAATATATATATATATATATATATACACATGTATACGTTAAATATACAAGTCGATAGAAGATCTGTTCACATATATACACTCTAATCTATGTATATGTAATACTTTAAATGAAATATACTATAATATATAAACATTACAATATATATTTGTATAATTATATACTAATTTACAAAACATATACACATGTATACGTTAAATATACACGTCTAAAGAAGATCTATTCACATATATACACTCTATTCTATGTATATGTAATACTTTAAATGAAATATACTATAATATATATACATTACAATATATATTTGTATAGTTATATACTAATTTATGAAACATATACACATGTATACGTTAAATATACACGTCTATAGAAGATCTATTCACATATATACACTCTATTCTATGTATATGTATTAATTTAAATGAGATATACTACAATATATATACATTACAATATACATTTGTATAGTTATATACTAATTTATAAAATATATACACATGTATACGTTAAATATACACGTCTATAGAAGATCCATTCACATATATACACTCTATTCTATGTATATGTAATACTTTAAATGAAATATACTATAATATATATACATTACAATATATATTTGTATAGTTATATACTAATTTATGAAACATATACACGTGTATACGTTAAATATACACGTCTATAGAAGATATATTCACATATATACACTCTATTCTATGTATATGTAATACTTTAAATGAGATATACTACAATATATATACATTGCAATATATATTTGTATAGTTATATACTAATTTATAAAATATATACACATGTATACATTAAACATACACGTCTATAGACGATCTATTCACATATATACACTCTATTCTATGTATATGTAATACTTTAAATGAAATATACTATAATATATATACATTACAATATATATTTGTATAGTTATATACTAATTTATAAAACATATACACATGTATACGTTAAATATACACGTCTATAGAATATCTATTCACATATATACACTCTATTCTATGTATACGCACCATTCAATGTATATATACTACTACTTATAAAATATACTACATTATATATACATTACAATATATATAGATATACTTATATACTAATTTATAAAAAATATACACATGTATACATTAAATATACACTTCTGTAGAAGATATATACACGTGTATACACACCATTCAATGTATATATACTACTACTTATAAAATATACTACATTATATATAAATATACTTATATACTAATTTATAAAACATATACACATGTATACATTAAATATACACTTCTATAGAAGATATATCCACAAATATACAAAACATATGTTACTTAATATAATAAATTAATAATATTTGGTAGTAAATTAATAATATATTAGACGTAAGTTTTTAATTTAAAGTAGAAAACTAGAAATTCAATTTAAAATTTTAAATCGTTAAATGAAAAAAAATAAAAAGCAAGGACTAAGGAGTGAATGAATTTGGGGAATTTTATTGATTGCAAAATGATCCAAAATTTATAATTTATAATTTACATGAATGAAAAATCTATAAATTATGCATCATTTTTTCCAACTCATTCATGTTAATATTAATGGGAACTTGCATAGGATAGTCGAAGTCAACGGGGGCAAAACCATGCATTGGACTTGATTCTGCTGAGTTCTCCCGTGAAGTCATAATTTCTTCAAGTTTCAGCTCGTCGCTCGGCTCCGGTTCCATTCCTTGATTTCTTCTTTCCGCTCTAATCCAATCTCTGAGGCAAACTAGAACATTCATTGCATTGCTTCCCAATGAGTGTCGGTTGTCTCCAAGCTGCTGTCGTCCCTGACTAAAGGCGCTCTCTGATGCAACGGTTGACATTGGAACATTCAAGATGTCTCTAGCTAATCTTGAAAGCACAGGATATTGTGTTTCATTACTCCTCCACCAATCCAACGTGTTGATCCATCGTCTGCGATCCTCTGGTGCCGTCCGAAGATAATATTTCATCTCTTCTCGATAAGTTGATGTGTAAGTTCTCTTATCAACACTGTTCAAACAATTTAAATCATAAAACGAATCTGAAAAACCACTATGTGCCGGCCTTTTAGAAGATGATGGCTCCTCGGGAGGATGAGGAGCGACAGTTGGAGTGATATTTGCAGGTACGGCTAAATCAAATAAATCAGCATAGTGATTATATAATTTTTCTATGTAATCCTTTGCATTAGTCGTAGCCGTCCACAAATCAGGTTGTACTTGTTCAGAATCATGGTTAGTATTTATTTCTAAGTTAGTATAAATAAGAGTACTAAAGTAACACATATTATTATATTTCATGCACGGATATAGCATAGCACCAACCAAGTAAATAGAGGAAATCGGGAAAAAATATTTTTTAAATTTCGTAAACATGGCGCCAACAGCTTCTTTATAACCTTCTTTATTTTTATATTCTTTGAGCAAACCAGAAATATCGGCTATATATGCCAAAATATTACAAACAGTAGGATAATAAGCACCGGAAAATTCAACCGTAGCTACATAAATTTTTCTAAAAACTTAACAAGATCATTAATTATAACCCAATCAGAATTATGTAGCATGCAATCAACAGAATCAGCAAATGAACCACAATGTTGGTTAAAAGCTAGTGTAATAGGAATTCTATATTTATAACAAGTTTTTAAAAATTCATACGTAGAATTCCATCTAGTATCAACTTCCTCAGGCATCAAAACGGTGTAAGTCCATTTTCTTGACATTTAACTTTAAATTTTTTAATTCTTGATCTACGATTATTTCCTTGAATAAAACCAACGGCAAGACGAATTTTTTCAATATAAAGTTCAAAAAAGTCAAGACCATCTTTTACAATTAAATTATATATATGACATGCACACTTAATATAAAAAATTTCAGGGAAGGGCGGAGATAGCGTAGATTTTATTTTTGTTATAGCAGTCTTGTTGTTAGAAGCATTATCAAAAGCAATACATAAAATTTTATTTTCTATACCATAATATCCGGCAATTTTAACAATAGAATCAGCAATAAATTGTCCAGTATGTTTACGATCTTCATCATATAAAAAAGCAAGAATACGTTTTTGCATCACGAAATTACTATCCATCCAATGACAAGTAACGGTTAAATAATCATTTTTATTTACAGCACGACCAAGATCAGAAGTTAGGGACAATCTACATTGAATATTTTTTAACAATGTTGATAAATAAAAATAATATTGTGAATGGAGTCTAAAAATATCAGACCGACAAGTAGTTCTAGGAATACCGTTAAACATAGGATTATAAATTGCTTGTATATAACGAATAAAGACATCAGAAGAAGAAAAACTAAAAGGCAAACAACCCACAACTACCATTTTAGCTATTTCTTCCCTGTCCCTCAATTTATTATACTTGTTCTCTACGTGACCGGTTGTTGGGTCCATTCTAGTTTGCGTTGACCCACCAACATCCCCACCACCTTTTGTAATATTTAACTCTCTTTTGTAATCTTCAACTACATGTCTCATTAACGTACCCATACCCCCTTGCTTGCCTCCACTTCTATGGTTATATATTTGTTGACAAATATTGCATTGCACCTCAATATCTTATATACATTAAAAAAATTGTCATGCAATACTAGTTCTTTTATGAGGTTTTGGGGCACTGGGAGGACGGGAAGGGAGATTAACTGATTCAGATCTAACGTTAGCATCTCTTACTGCGGGTGTCTCAGCAATATTTTCATTATTTTCGTCTAAATTAACCGTATCTACTTCATTTTCTTCTTCTATACCGTAATTTTCCTGAGCTTCTACATAATCCATATCGTGAGCACCTATACCTATTTCTTCCTCAAAAGGTGTATCAAGCGGTACCGGAGGCGAAAGCACACCGGTATATCTACTACTTGAACTAACTCTACCGCTAGTAATTCGCTTTTTACTACCACTACCGCTTCCGGGACAAAAAATTTTAATACCTTTAGTAGCGAGGTTTCTTAATTTATCCATAATATAAATTAAATTAAACTAAAAATATTCAAAATACACAAATATAATAAAATTAAATATTAAACAATTAATACAATAAATAAAAATTAAACGTAAGAGATGGAACGACAATACCAAATTTTGAAAGTATCCGAAGATTGGGACTTTAGAAACTTCCGCTCGTACTTTGTAAACGATAAATTAAAAAATTAAAGTGACCACTTTAAGAAACTAAATATATTGAATATTTGAGAATTGAGAATTGAGATTTGAGAGAGAATGAGATTTGAGAGAGTGAAGAATTGTGTGAAAAATGATTTGAAGTTGTAGGGTATTTATAAATTTTTTTTGGATTAAAAAATATTTTTAAAGTTTTTATTTTTTTAATAAATGGGCCCAAACTAGCTGTTTGGACCCAAAAACGGCTATATAGCCGTTGGGCCAACGGTTAGTTTGGCCCAAAAGCCAAAATATCTTTTTTTTTTAAATTTATCCGGGTCGGTTAACCGGCGGGCCTGGACCGGGCTTGGTCCGAGCCGGGTTAGCCGGGTTCATTTTAAAAAATAACCGGCTCGAGACCCAGAACCCTAAAGCCCTAGGGCTTACTGGGCCAGGTTAAACCGGGTCGGGTCGGGCCGGCCCACTTGACACCCATATTTTTAGAAGAGGCATCATTTGGCTATAAAAACCTGCTTTCATTCACAGATTTAGTGACAGAAATTTTTGGATAAAAAACATTCTTCTTGTCTTAAAAATACTCTAAGTGTGATCATTCAAACCGTGAGTGTGTTTGAAGAATCCGCTATTTGAGGTACCGCTATAGTCGGATTGCAGGTCATTTTATCCTGGGAGGAAGATTCCATAACCTCGGGTACAGTGAGGGGAATTATTCGTTAAGGAAAGTCCGTGAATTCGGACGACTTGGCCTTAGCTATTTTTGTTTCATCTTTATTTTCTGAAAAATAAATACACCTCTTAGAAAGGTCATTTTGATCTTGTGTTGAGGGTATTTGATACTTCATTGTGTTCATACTTGAACTCGAGTTGAAGTTGTTGTGGCAATATACAGATTCTGCATATCCGAATATATTGTGGAAATAACATTACTTTTATCTTATTATTTTTTTTTTTAAAATCTCAAATCTACTTGTAAATTAGTTGGCAGCCTATGATAATTGGGTCGAAATCAACGTAGGATCGTTCTTCATTCATGCATGTAACCTGACAGAAATTTGTGTCTACTAATTTAACTTTATACAAGTTTAAATATGTACTTGTGCACACCCAAAGTTATAGCGCATAGATGTAGCTAAAGCCAAGTTACGCCTTTTTAAAGGTTAGATCTTCTATTATATTATTGACCCTTTCTCTACATATGCATCTCAATAATTAAAAGAGTATGTGGGAACATGGATTTGACATCTCGCAAGCTTTACGCTAGTGAAGAACTTGTGGTGATTTGACATCCTACAAATATCTCCTAAGTTTTGTACTTTATTTATTCTCTACTACTCCCCCTCGTTTTAGTTTATGAGTCTGATTTTGATTTGATATGAAATTTTAAGAAAGTAAAGCAACTTTTGAATCTGATGACCTTAAACTAAAGATACGTGGGTTGTACAAAAATGTTTTTAATATTGTGGAAAGGTGATATTAAAGAGTGGATAAATAAAGGAAAGAGATGTTTTTTTTTTTAGACGGATTAAAAAGAAAAAATAAGACAAGCAAATTGAAGCAGAAGAGTAATTTTTACCTGATCTCAGTGAAAAAGATCACGTAACTAAGGAGTATAACATTTGTAAGAGAATAGTTAAGCAGAAACGGTGTGTTTATCAAATGAAAACAACTGGAAGTAGAATAACAAGTTACAACAGTGCAACACAAAGATAATTAATCACAGACTCAGTGAAAGTTGCAAAAAATAAAATCACGAATTCTTGTTTAAGTTTGGCGATCAGAGCTGCAGCTTTTAAGCTTTCAGTTGAACTGCTTGTCAAGTTCTTGTTCCATGATATTCCCCATTATCTTTGCAGCCAAAGGGAGGCCACCTAATTTGCTCATAATTGTATCCTCTAGATCATGATCAGTCTGATCTTTAAGCAACTGCTTCACTTTTTCTCCAGCTGAATCTTCGAATATCTCACGACAACTCTTATCTTGCAATGGCAGAAGGGGATGTACGTTCTCCTCGCCAACCATTTCCTTCGCCAATTCCTCTGACCGAGTCGTTACAATAACAGCTCCACCTTGTTGTTTTGGCAGTCCAAGCGCGAGTTTTTCTGTACAATTATCTTCCAATTTTGGTTCCGACCATAAGTTATCGAAGAAATTATCAATATAGAAAGCGTCATCGAGCACAATCAAATACCTTCTACCTTTCAGTACTCTCCGGAGAGCAAAAAGTAACCCTGGAAGACCTCGATGTTTGCCTGTGAAGTCCATCTCTTCGTCTTCAACACCAAGACACTTGAGCATCCTCCGGACAACCTCTTCGCTGTAGTCAACAACATCCTCGGGGGATTTTGACATACAAACCCAAATCCGAGGAAAGAAGTCGTTCGTTACTTGCTCGTTATTGAAAGTCAATTGGCAAAGTGTAGTCTTTCCAACTCCGGCTACACCATAAATGCCAATTGCCTTGAATCCCTTAACTTCGTTGTCCCTCCGAATAAGAAATCTCTCCATGAAATTCTCCTTTTCATTAAAACCGAATACTCTGCTTCGATCCACTGTCCGGTTGCTCCACCTGTCATGAGATTTGCTCTGTCCATCATCACTTTCCCTCTCTGAACTTCCACCACCACAAATCGTTGATTTTTCGCCTTTAAGGCTACTTTCCATTGTTTTCAATTCTCTATTAAGTGCAACAGCGAATCGGATTCCCTCAGGGGAATAAACGCGCTTCCTTTCCAGTAACATTTGCCACTTTGCAAGAGCATTGAGGAGATAGTATAGCATTCCCCTACGGCTCGATTCACCAGCATCCGAATGATCACCATTTTTAGCCACTCGGAGCAAACTATTTACGTTTTTAAAATGCGTTTGGATATCAAAGAGGATCTTTGATAGACAATCTTCGCTCTCCTGCGCTTGCTTGAGTGCTCCATCAAGTTTATTCAGTAGATATTCTTCAGTTTTGCCAGCCATTCCAAAGCACTTGGCAGGAAAAGTTTCAATGGAAGAAAAAGATACAACTAGATATTACCTAGTAGTTGAGATTATTTTGTAGTCATATTTCCGTTGTTATATAATGTCACACATCAGTAATTTAAGTGTAGGGGCACAGTTACAGAAAATAAAGAGAGATTTCACAATCTTGTGGTCTTAAATTAAAGATGTGTGTAATACCTTATAAGGCTAATACATAAAATGTGTCCATTAACTTGGCCTGAACTAGCATTAATGCCATCCAAACTTTGGGCATGCACAAGTAGGTACTTAAACTACGTCGTAATTTGTGTGAGATAGCCATGTAGATGCCAGTGAGGATGCCTCTGTCTACTTATTTAACTTTATACATGCATGTGTCCATGTTTTATGTCCAAACACCCTTCTCAAAACTTCCATTGAAACTTTTTCATAGGGCATCTTCATCCTCTTCCACGTCCACCTCAAACAGACTAGTTTGCATTGTTTGTGGCATCAAGATGCCGTGGCTGAGACTCAAACAGGTTACGCTAAAGTGCACAAATTATTGTTTTACGCCAGATGTCGAAGCCCAAGAACAAAAAAAAGGGGCCTGTAAACTGTATAGAACATGACCTAAATTATGAATATAAAGTTGTTACATCTGTTTTTCCTTCCTGAAGAATATCGAATCATAAAACTCTGCTGCGATGTTTGCCCCAAACAGTTTCAGTATGTCTTTCAGGACTAACTGACGAAAACATTGAACCTTACTCCAACTTCAACATGGTCCAGCTGCCGTTAGCTAATGCAGCTGTGAAACTCACTAGCCGATTTCTCAAGCTAAACGGCTTCCTAACTATTCCAAGGCCAGAGAAGATCTCGGATTTTCAAACCAGTGAGCATTATTACTTCTCTCATCCAAAAAAAAAAAAAACGTGGATGAGTTAGTTTCCAATGATTGTATTGGGCCTATTGGTGATGAGTACTATTATAGTTGTCAATAATGCACCTACTTTCTTCATGATACTTGCTCCCAATTACCCGGTGGTCGCGATGTGCGAAGAGTATGTACATCCCAAGCATCGGGTCTATCATTGAGAGGAGTGTGATTAATCTTCTCATCCTCATTGCATGTCGCGACTCTGTTAGATTGAATTATTTAGTTGTCATTGTTACATCAAGGGTCAACTTACACCCTACATCCATCCCTGCAAACACCTTCTCTAATTCGCTTTGCTAAGTTCATCAATACCTTAAAGGGCTCAACTATAGTAATTTATATTACTCTTATCTTTCTAAAATATAAATATTGTTACACCAGTGTCGGATCCTCTAAAAATAAACGTTACTTTCTGAAACTTCATGCCAAGGATCACGAGATTTAAAAGTTTTTACTTTCTGAAACTTCATGCCAAGTCAAAATCTGGAGGGAATATCTCTTTAAGGTCTAGGTCTTTCTTTTTAGATTTATTTTATTATCAAACAGTTAAACTTGTATAAAGTTGAACAAATAAAACATACGTTCTATGTGACATCCTATATGACGTACTAGGTGTATTATAGTGTTTCTGCAATTTTTATAGCCCCTCAAATAGCTAGAGAGAATTTCCAACACTTTTTACCGAAGTGCATGTATAGTATTTCTGCAATTCTTATAGCCTTTGGTCTTTGTCTAAACTTTAATAATATTTCCTTTTGCTAAAGACTATTTGTAGTGTTTTTGCAATTCTTGTAGCTTGTGGTCTTTTTCTGAACTTTGGGCCCACCTGGACATGTGAGAATCACTGTTTAAAATTAGATTGATTTGAAGTAGAAGTTCTCTTTGAACATTCAGTTTGAACTTTAGGGTATGTTTTGTTCTGATAAACATTCAAATCTCACAAGTTATGAAAACTATTAAAACAAAATTCAATTTTTATACAATCTAACCAAAGTTTACAAACAAGATATTAAAATATTCTAAGACGCCGCATTGATAAATTGCTTATGTTCATATTTCCTTTATAAATAACTATAAATGGAAGCATTATTAAAGCGTAGACATCGACCAAAGGCTATAAGAATTGCAGAAACACTATAAATAGACTTCAGTAAAAAGAAGCATTATTGAAGTGTAGAGAAAGTTCACAATTTGCCTTGAGGTTTCAAGTTCAAATCTCAGACACTATATTTTTATTTTTTAAAGTTTCATTAATAAAAATCGTGAATATGCTACTATTTGAAGCAAGTCAAGGTGAAGTGTGAAATTACAAAAACTCAAGGATAATTAATAATGAAATGTGTAACTGAAGACAGATATAGATATGAAGACACCCTAGCTGGTGGAAAAGAGGGAGATCTGACACCAACAATTTTGAGATAGGGTTGAGATTGTGGCGTGGTAGAGTGAGAAAGAGAAAAGGAACAAGGTAGAAAAAAAGATAGGAAAAGAAAGAAGAAAACGAAAAAGAAAAGGAAAAAAAGAATACTAAGGAATAAATTGTCATGGTGAAAAAAGGTTAAAAATAAATATTTTTATTAAACTTCATCATGAGAGAAATAGGTTATATGTGGGGTGGTAGAGTGAGAAGAGAGAGAGAAAAAGATAAGGGAATACTAAGGAATAAAAATTAAAAAAATATTAAAAATAAATATTTTTGTTAAGCTTTATAACGAAAGATGTGTATTTTACCCTATAATAGGAATATTAAGGAATAAAGGGAAAAGAAAAAAAAAAGAAAAAAGAAAAAGGAATATTAAAGAATAGAAAGAAAAAGAAAAACAAGAAAAACAAAAAGACAAAGAATATTAAAGAATAGAAAGAAAAAAAAAGAAGAAAAGCAAAAAGATAAAGGAATATTAAAGAACAGAAACTTGACACTCATCTCACTTAAATATCATATTATGTTATTTTAAATTATCATGGTGAAAAAATATTAAAAATAAATATTTTTGTTAAGCTTTATAACGAGAGACAATTATTTTACCCTATAATAGAAATACTAGGGAATAAAGGAAAAAAGAAAAAGAAGAAAATGAAAAGCAAAAAGAAAAAGAGATACTAAAGAATAGAAATTCGACACTCATCTCATTCAAATGTCAGATTATATTATTTTAAATTGTTATGGTGAAAAAATATTAAAAATAAATATTTTTATTAAGCTTCAGAATGAGAGAGAGGTCTATTTTACCCTATACTAAGGAATAAAGGGAAAAGAAAAAGAAAAAAAAAGAAAAGAAATAATAAGAAATAAAAATCCAGCATACATCTCGCTCAAATGTCAGGGTATGTTATTATAAATTGTCGTGGTGAAAAGAATATTAAAAACAAATATTTTTGTTAAGCTTCATAATGAGAGAGGCGTGTTTTACCCTATAATATAGCTAAAGACAATGTTATATTAATAAACGGAAGCGGGGAGTACTTTTCCAAGAACATAAAAATAATCAATAATAGAGTTTGAAGTCGAGGACATTTAAATATGAAGAAACCCTAGCTGTTGATGAAGTGGGAGGTCTGACACCAATAATTTTGAGATGGGGTAGGGGTTGTAGGGTGATAGAGTGAGGAAGAGAGAGAGAAAGAGAAAAAGGAAAAAGAAAAAGATACGGAAATACTAAGGAATAAAAGTTCAGCACTGATCATCTCACTCAAATATCAGGTTATGTTATTTTAAATTGTCATGGTGAAAAAATATTTAAAATGAATATTTTTGTTAAGCTTTAGAATAAGAGACGTGTATTTTACCTCATAATAAAAACACTAAGGAACAAAGGGAAAAGAAAAAGAAAAAGAAGAAAAGAAATATTAAGAAATACAAATTCAGTATACATCTCACTCAAATGTCAGGTATGTTATTTTAAAATGTTATGGTGAAAAAAATATTAAAATGAATATTTTGTTAAGCTGCATAATGAGAGAGATGTATTTTACCCTATAATATAGCTAGAGACAATATGATATTAATAAACGAAAATGAATATTCTTACAAGAACATAAAATTAATTAATAATGCAGTGTAAAATCAAGGACAGACAAATATAAAGAAACTTTAGTTGTTGATGAAGAGAAAAATCTGACACTAATAATTTTGAGGTGGGGTTGGGACTATGGGGTAGTAGAGTGAGGAAGGGAAAGAGAGAGAGAAAAGAGAAAAAGAAAAAGAAAGAAAGAAGAAGAAAAACAAATTGAAAAAGAAAAAAGGAAAAGAGAATATTAAGAAATAAAACTCTTGGCATTAAACTAATAAGCAGTTTGACATTCACCTCACTCAAATATCATATTATGTGGATTTTATATTATCATGCTGAGAAAGTATTTAAAAACGAGTACTTTTGTTAAATTTCATAATGAGAGATGTGCATCGGATCCTATAATATAACTATAGATAAAACTTAATTAATAAACGAATAGGAGTGTTCATGGTTTGTTTACATCGAATTTTGATCAAAAACTAAAATCAAATCATTTTAATCAATTTTAAAATGAACCAAATTAAATTAAATAAAAATCAACGATTTGATTATGATCGATTGTTTTTAATCAAGAAAATTACAATAATAATAATAATAATAATGATAATAATAATAATAATAATAATAATAATAATAATAATAATAATAATAATAATAATAATAAAACAGATATTAGTTAAATAACGACATTAAAAACGGTTAGCATTGAGTTGCTTGGGCTTTTCCTCGTTTTAAATCTCAGCCCATGTAACTTTTTAGCATTTAGCCCAATAGATTTATCGAGAATGAGCCCCATTTAACAATTTCATAAAGAACTTCTTCCCTTTATCAATTAATAAAACTATATTAAAAATTCAATCCATGATTACTTTATTTGATTTTAAAGGTCAATTAGTCCAAATTGTTGATAATTGTGGCCTAAACCCTGATTAACATGTTGTAGGCATTTATATAGGATATTTTAAAATTCAAGAGTATTAGTCCAAATCCAATAAATATTGTTGCAATATAATTTGCTTAAATTAATCGGGTTACACGCTATTATCGCCGAAAATTTAATTTTGAGTGTCACATGCCAACGCATACAAAGTTTACTTGGATAGGCAAAACTTTCATTGTTCATAAGTTATGGTAGGTCTGGATCTGAATTTGCTGTAATAGTTGTTTATGTTGATGACGTGAATATCATTGACACTGAGCTTTCAAAAGTTGTTGAGTGTTTGAAGAAAGAATTTGAAATGAAAGATTTGGGAAAGATAAAATTTTGTCTGGGCCTATAGATTGAGCATTTGACAAATGAAATTTTTGTCCATCAATCAACATACACTGAAATTTTTTTTAAGCAATTTTACATGGATAAATCACATCCATTAAGTACCCCAATGGTTGTGAGATCGCTTGATATAAACAAAGATCCATTTCGACCTCAAGAAAATGCTGAAAAACTTCTTGGTGATGAAACTCCATATCTTAGTGCAATCGGGATACTTAATGTATCTTGCCAATAATACTCGACCAGATATTTGTTTTGTTGTAAGTTTATTGATAAGATTCAGCTCTTCCGTAACTAAAAGACATTGGAATGGTGTCAAACATATACTCAGATATCTTTGGAGTATCATTAACTTGGGATTATTTTATTCAAATGAATCCAAGTCAGAAATGATTGGTTATGCAGATGTAGGATACTTGTCTGCTCCACATAAGGCTCGGTCTCAGATGGGTTATTTATTTGCATATGGTGGCACAACTATACCATAGCGTTCAATGAAGCAAACATCAGCTGCAACTTCTTCAAATCATGCAGAAATCTTTGTCATTCATGAAGCGAGCCGGGAGTGTGTTTGGTTGAGATCAATGACTCAACATATTCAAAAAATGTGTGAATTTCCTTTGAATAAGAATATTTCAACTACATTGTATGAAGATAATGTTGCATGTATAGCTCAGTTGAAGGGAGGTTACATTAAAAGAGAAAGAACAAAACACATTTCACCAAAATTCTTTTTTACTCATGATCTTGAGAAGAAAGGTGAATTAGATGTTCAACAAATTCGTTCAAGCGATAATCTAACAGATATGTTCACTAAAGTATTGCCAACACCAACCTTTGAGAAGTTGAGATACAAGATTGGGATACGTCGTCTCCTAGATATTAAGTAATGTCTTTATCAGGGGAGTACATACGCGCTGCACTCTTTTTTTCTTAACCAAGGTTTTATTCCACTGGATTTTACTGGTAAGATTTTTAATAAGGCAACAAACAATACGTATTACAAACCGCTATGTATATTTTATTTCTTTCATAATTTCTCCAATACATGAACATCCAAGGGGTATTGTAAAATTATTTCTTTGGTGGATGTTCACATACAATACATACTATTGTAGCTACACATACTACACATATAATTGTAGTATGTACAGTTTGTGAATGTATTTTCACATAGTACACATATTACAATAGTATTGTCTATAAAAGGTATTGTACTACATTGTAGAAACACACCAACTTCTCTTCTTATATCTATAGGTCTCTCTCGCCTCCTTTTTTGTTTTAGTTTATTTCAGAATATTTATTTACAATAATTAGCAAGAAAAGAATTATGCGTCACCTTTGTGAGGTTGTGTTTCTCTAGCTGATAATTCAGCTCCGGTAACGTAACCAAGGACTGGAATGTCATTTCCGTCGATTTTGAAAGATACTCAAAGACTCCTTGGAATTGGGCTGCGCTGTTTTTAGGTTGAAATATATTGATGTCTATGCTTATGGTACCACATTATCACTGCAATTTACTTACTAATTGTTTTGGTCTATATTGATTTATGTTGCAGTTTTTGCTTTGCTGTAGCTGAGGTTTTTGATTTTTGTGATCGTTGTGTGGAGCGCAAATGTTTAATTGTATAAAATGAATTCCGATTCAATGGTGCAACCTTAAATAGGAAGTTAAGTTATGGACATGACATGTATTAGGGTAGAAGTACTTTCTATTACTATCTGTTATTTCGTATACTTTTATTATATTATTGTTTTGTTGTAGATATTGTTCTCTCTTTTTTTTTGTTGTTGAATGCTTTGTTAGCTGCCACACTATCTTTAGTATTTTCTAGTTTGTCTTGACGTCTTCACTTCTGATATTTCTTTTTATAGACTGCTGCTTTGTTATTTTTTTGTTGAGTTGAGGGTCTATCGGAAATAGCCTCTCTGCTTCCCAAGGTAGGGGTAAGGTCTGCTTACACACTACCATCCCCAGACACCACTTGTGATATTACACCGTGTATTTAAATTTCGTTTCTTACGCTTTATAATTCATAAAATGTTTATTTTTGCTGGTAATTCACTGAAATTTCCAATCAGAACTCAATAGCTCTATTAGCTACTTCAGAACCCTGTGGGTAGAAATTTAGTTATACTAACAGTGTAAATAACTTTGCCATTTAAAGTAGCTCGAGTGCGCTTATTAGTTCATGCTTACTATAGATAGTTAGTTACCTGGAATAATTTTTCGAAGTAACCTGATACAGTTTCTTGCAAGCGGTGGAGCCAGGAAGTTATATAAGGGATTCAAAAAATAATAGGAATGCTGATTTGAAAAAGAAGTGTCTGCTTGAGAAGCATGCAGGGCACTCTGTTTCTGAACTGCATCAAAAGGAAGAGTTGAGAAATCATCTCATGGAAAACAATATACGCTTGACTATTAGGCTTCAGATAGTCTATGGCAGACTAAGTATTAGTTCTATCCGCAGTGCTTTAGAAGAATCTGTTGGCAGCAGATTACGTAAGATTGGAGGAGGATATGATATCAAAGAATTACTCCAAAGGTAATTTCAAAAAGATCTTTTAAATCCAATATGTTGCAATACCACACAGCCTTGAGCAGTTTGACTGGACTCTTCGTTATCAGTTATTTTTCAGCTTTACATACATCAATCACATCTTTTCCTGAATAGGGTTATTGAGCTGCTAACAAGTTAACCCACAATATATTATTCGGAAAATGAAGCTTATGTTTCTCATCCTTAAGTTGTTATTGCCTCTTTCCAATTCTTTTATAGCCTAAGATGCCGTTTGGAACTGTAGGTTCACTTCCCAGATTAAAGATGATATTAAATTACTTCGGGGATCTATCATACAACTCTCCAGAGACCATGACTACATACTTCACACAACAAGTAAGATGACTTCTGTTTTCGTATTTTGGAAAACAGCTCAAAAGTTCTACTCTTTTCCCACTTTTTCTATAATGTTCATATTTTGATCTGATAATTATCTCTGGAAATGAAGACTCCCAATCTCTCAGTATGTGTGCCCACACGACGTGCACGTGTGTCTGCGTGTTTTAAGAAAACAAATGTTATAGCTATCACTTGGCCCAGATTATTGAAGTGCTATTGAACGGATACATAAGACGTCATTTTATTTTAGCCATTTCCCTTTTAAGATTGGCTTTCAAAGAAGTATGTTAGAGGCTACAATGAATGGGGAATTACTTCGGCAAGTGAGCACTATATAAGAGCAAGATCATTATCTAAATTGTATTAACCAACGATCTATACAGATATATATATTTTCTGGCCTTCACCAGCTTCACCATATATAAAACCAAAAGACGACTGTTGTATGTTAGCTGTTGAAAATATTCTTAACCAAGATATATCTAGTGTTGTTTTCTCATTTCTCTCTGCAAGAAAGTGAAATTGTTGGCTTGGTGATGATTTATATTACCCAATGGCTGATACATCTCTGCCACAGTGACTAACAAGTTAGAGGCATTCCATAGTTAAAAATAAATTTTTAACCGACATCGAAATAGTGGTAGGGAATTTGTTCAAATGCATTTGATGTAGGAAAGTGATGAGCCAATTAATTAATTGTCTGTCAGTTCTATAGAAGAATAACTAAAACATTTCGTTAGTTTTTCTTTTATTTCTCAATATATCATCTCTGACTTTTTTTCTTTCTAGTTGTTTGTTTAATAAATGTTTATTCTTGCATCAATAATTGAAATGAAGCTTAGGTTCTGTTTATTCTTCTTTTTTGTAGTTGATGGAAAGAAAGTGGGAAGCAGCATACAAAACAAACTCTTATGCAGATCAATGCTAGACCTATATATTGGTGACGAGTCATTTGACCACAAACCCAATGAAGATGTCGAGTCGAACTTGGCTTCTCTACTTCACAAGTAGCTACTTCTTTGGCATAAAGAGAATATATCAACACGAGGAATCGAGTTGTAGTGATATTGATTAGTTACAACTGTTTCCCCCCTCAGAAATTATACCTAACTCATGTTAGGTGCTATTTGTTGGTTGATCTTTAAATAGTTGAACTAAAGATTTCGTCTCTTGCAAGCAGAACTTGGATCTATATTTTACATGCCGATGAATTGTTCTCTACTCCTGTAATTTCCTGCTTTGGAATATTTATAGCATAATTGAAATAAGTATCTTGGCTCGGTTACCAAATTTATTTTCTGTACCAAATTGAAATGCATCTTGGAGTGACGGGAAGAACACTACCAAGGTTATCTTTTGCCTGGAGTTAGCATGATGATGCAGGTGTTTTTTTGCACTAAGAACTTCTTTGGGGAGCCAGATAATTTTTCTTCTAAATCTAAGTTATGCCCATGGACACTGTAAAGAATATTGTGCTCGTCCATAGGTTCCTTGCATCATGTGGTACTCATACAATTTGCTTAAGTCACACGCAGCTTGTGAGTCTTACTGGACTTCTGGACCAAGAATTGGCTCTTTATTCACTCAAACAACATGGCACATTCAGCAGCAGAAGTCTGCTGAGCAGTTATATACTGATAGGTCATTCAACAATGCTGCCACAACTTCCTTAGAGATCTAAGTTACTCTTTTTTGAATTAGTAGAACACCTTTTTGTTTTATTGTTTTGGGGGTCAAGTCATGGTCGTCGCAAAGGAATTCACGTTTCTCTTCTCGATGCTGGTTGTTTTTGGTTTCTTCAGCACAACCATGAATGGTGGTACTGTGTACTATGTCGGTGATTCCGCTGGTTGGAATGGAGGCAATGTTGATTACCGTATGTGGGCTTCTGCTAAAACTTTCCATGTTGGTGACACTATAGGTAAAGTCCAACTACTCACGTGCTTCTCAATTGTTTAGAAGTACATATTTAAATTTGCATTCATATTGTAAATTAGTTAGGTTAGTGTTGGTTAATAACACTATGTGATGTTGTGGGCAATCCCTACCTCGTGAGCTAGTTTAGATTGAGTTAGTCCAAGGTTCACTTTCTTTTTTTGGTATCAAAGCTAGACCTATTCTTGTTATTGTTGTCTCTAATGTTGTTTATTGTGTGTGGAGGGAGACATTTTAGATTATCCGCATTTGTTGAGTGAATTGTTCTCTTATATGATTTTGGGTAAGCCGTACCTCCTGAATTAGATTTAGACTATTACGCTAGTCTCAACTTCTATTTTCTTATAGTTGGTTATACTTATTACAATGATTTTACAGTGTGTTTATGTTTATCTTTACTTCAATTGATGTTGTAGTTTTCCAGTACAATCAACAACTCCACAATGTGGTGCGAGTGAACCTCTCAGTTTCCCATTCGTGCAATGCTTTTAATCCGATTGATAGTTACTCCGCCGGCAGAAGGTCGATATTAGGGTCGATATTACTGTATTGAAGACTCATTGTAACACGTTTCTATAAAAAGAACCAAATCTTCAAAAGGAGCTGTTAAGAATATCTCACAGCATAAGCTATTTTAATCTGTTGGTATATTAAACTATTCTCTTCTTTCTTTCTTTTTTTTTTTTTTTTTTTTCATGATTAACTTCACTTACGGAATATATGATTCGTTATATGTAGTTTTATTTTTATAATTTTGCGATACCATAAAATAATACTAGTAAAGAAATAGGCCTGTCCTCTTGTAGCTCTCACATCTGAAGCAGGATACACACTTTTTATTCCTTGTATTTTTTTCTGCACCAATTTTGTTGATTTTATTTGTTTTATTCCATCAAAGTTGTATCTTTGATTGTTAATTTTTTTTCTGCGAATTTCAAGCTAAAAAAACCATGAAGGTTCATCCAGTACCGATGACCTTGGGTTTATCTCCGTCAAACGCCTCCGTTTGCTGGAGAAAGAAGCTCAGGCAGCTACCCCGTATCTTCGCGAAGGTTCTAGAACTTCCATTCCATTCTGATTCTGATGTTTCAATTCTGGAAACTCCTGATTCACTGCGATTCTGTTATGAGCACAAATGCTAATGTGGAGGACAACTTGGCAGCCATGGTCAACCTAGAAGGAGCAAGCGAATGACCATTCCCTCTAAAAGATTTACTGATTTCATTGTGGGGTCAAGTAACAAAAAGTGAAGAGCAAGTTGGTGCAAGACAGTGAGTATTGCGTTTAATTTTGTATTAAGTAGCAGGGAGTAGGCAAAGGAAAGTCAGGCTATTTTTTTGTGGAGTCTTCTATCTTCTCATCCCCTATCTTCCTCGGTATCTCATCCCCATTTCTTCTCTGTTGTCAATATCAGTTCAGTGACCAATTCCTTGTAATTCCAATAAGTGAGTTCAATATTACAACAGCTTCCTTGGTTATTTTTGAGTTGTGTTACATTGGTGCTTTCATCCAGAGGTTTCTCATGGAGGACCAAAGACTCAAGGCTCTCGTCGACGAATCGATTACGGAGGTGAAAGAATCATTTTCCAAGGATATTGCAGACATTCGCTATTTGGTACAGGAGGTTGTCCAGAAGTTCATTCCGGCAGGACCTCAAACTCGAGATCCAGCAATGGAGGTCGGTCGTCTTCATCACGGGAAAGACATTCCTGAAGAACCCACGCTCCGTCATAGACCTGCTCCGGTTGAATTGGGACGATTCCGTGGAGAAAATTTGGAGGCATGGATTTTCCAAGCTGAAGGTTATTTTGATTTCTATGGAATCGCAGAAACACACAAGCTGACCTTGGCGTCCTTTTATCTTAATGGTGAAGCTTTGGAGTGGTACCGGTGGTTATTCAGGAACAAGCAATTGGTAGGATGGGATCATTTTGCTGAGAAGGCACGACTCCATTTTAAGAAAAAGGGGCTTGAATCAGCAGAGGGACATTTGGCGAAGCTCCAACAGGTGACTACTGTATCTGAATGTCAGGCTAGATTTGAGGCAATTGCAAACGAAACCACCGACATCTCTGATGAGCTAATGGTAAGACTTTTTATTTCTGGGCTAAGGGAAGATATAAAAAATTCCATTATTGCTCATGAGCCCAAAAGTTATGATGAGGCGGTTAACCAGGCCCATATCCACGAGCAATGTATCCAGGCTGAGAAAGGGTCGCTCCGACCCGCTCTCGCTAATAGAGGACCCCCCCTCTTACCCAGCCCCAACTCAGCACCACAACAAAATTTTACAACTACATCTCATATTCCCTCTACTTCCACACAATTGCAAAATCGTCAACCCCTTAAACGCTTATCCCATGCCGAGGTACAAATTCGTCGTGAACGTGGTCTATGCTACTACTGTGAAGAAAAGTACACGGCTGGGCACAAGTGTATAGTACCCCACAACTACTTTTACTTACGAATGGTTCAGATATTGAGCCGACGTTGCCAGATCAAGTTGCCTCCGACGATCTCTTGGCTGAAGAATTGCAGTAATTAGAGATCCAAGAGCACTCTGCCCTTTCGTATAATGCATTAGCCGGAGGAAACTCGGCTTTAACTCTTTGATTTGTTGGTCATATTAATGGGCATCGGGTCCAGGTCTTGTTGGATGGGGGCAGCACTGATAATTTTATTCAGACTTGGGTGGCTAAATTTTTGCAACTTCCCATTAATACCACTTCTAGATTTCCAGTGGTGGTGGGCAGTGGACAACGACTATGGTGTGATGGAGTGGCAACCTCAACTTCTCTTGTGGTACAGGGTTGTTGTCTTACTCTGGATTTATATACGTTGCCGATGCATGGTGCAGATGTGGTGCTTGGTGTATCGTGGTTGTCTACGCTGGGTCGGGTGATTAAGGATTATGAAGCGCATTTGTTTGAGTTTCAATTTCAAGAGAAAACATACTGGTGGAAGGGAGATGCACCAGCTGCGGCCCAACCAGTTCAATTGCATAGCCTTCGCAGATATGTCGCCACTGACGGAATATCTTCCTATTTTCGTCTACAATTGGTCCAATCTGATGCAACTCCTATTAATCCCATTAATCCGGACTAGATGGTTATTCTATAAACCTATGAGGACGTCTTTCAGAAACCACAAGGATTGCCTCCATCTCGACCACAAGATCATGCAATCCACTTGAATTCCGGGGCTGAACCAGTCAATTTTAAGCCTTATCACTATCCCTACTTTCAAAAGCAGATTATGGAGCAGATGGTGGGTGATATGCTTAAATAAGGAGTTATTCAGGCTAGTACGAGTCCATTTTCTTCACCAGTGTTGTTGGTGAGAAAGAAGGACAGAACTTGGCGGTTCTGTGTGGACTATAGAGCCCTCAATGTAATCACTGTGAGAGATAGATTTCCAATCCCAACTATTGATGAGTTGTTTGATCAGTTACATGGTGTTGTTTATTTCTCTAAGCTTGACTTACTGTCAGGCTATTATCAGATTTGGGTAAGGCCCGAGGATATGGATAAAACTACTTTTCGTACGCATGATGGGCATTATGAATTTTTAGTGATGCCATTTGGTCTGTCCAATGCTCCTTCTACATTTTAGGCTACTATGAATGAGGTTTTTAGGCCTTAACTTCGCCACTTTGTCTTGGTTTTCTTCGACGATATTTTGGTGTATAGTGTAAACTGGATGGACCATATTAACCATCTGCAATTAGTGCTACAACTTTTGCGCCAACATCAAATGGTAGCCAAGAAAGCCAAATGTCTGTATGTTATTAATAGAATAACTACTGTTTTCAGTATCTGTACAAGACTATATATAAGACCTATATCAACAAGGATAGACTTAAAGTTACAACAACTAGAAAAACTCTACAACAATTAGGTGTCTAGTAATTATCCGTTAGTACGCCCCCGGAAGTTGGTGGTGTCAACTACACCCAACTTGGAAAAATGCTTGACAAAAGAGACTCTTGGAAGTGGTTTGGTTAGTATATCTGCCACTTGATCAGTCGAGTGAAGGTGTTGAACTACGATATCCTTGTTTTGAACTTGTTCACGAACAAAATGAAAATCAATAGCAATATACTTCATCCGACTATGGAACACCGGGTTGGCACAAATGTAGGTGGTGCTAACATTGTCACAAAATATCCGAGGAATGTCTGAGAGACGAAACCAATGCTCATGGAGTAACCTTGTTAGCCAATTGGTCTCAGAAACACAGTAGCAGCGACAGCCTGATATTCTACTTTTATGGAGGAACGGGAGACAAATCTTTGATTTTTAGAAGACCATGATATCGGAGATCTGCCAAGGTAAACAACATAACCTTTGGTGGAGGTTCGATCAAGCGGATCTCCAGTCCAGTTAGAATCTGAGTAAGCTAGAAGACGGTGATCATGTTCTTTGGCAATTCGGAGGCCAAATGAGGATGTTTGGTGTAGATACCGAAGGAGATGTTTCATGGCTGTCCAATGAGATATAACGGGTTGGTGCATAGACAGTGAGAGTTTACTGATAGCAAATGCTATGTCCGGACGTGTAAAAGAAAGGTAACGAAGTTTACCGATGATTCGCCTATAAAGAGAGACATCAACTAGAGAATCTTCCATGGACTCTAAGAAAGTTACAGTTGAAGCCATTGGTGTTGGTACACCTTCGAAATTTTGCATATTAACTTCTTGCAAGATATCTGTAATGTACTTCTGTTGAGACAACAAAAGACCACCAGGATAAGACAACACTTCAACACCAAGGATATAATGAAGTGGACCAAGATCCTTCAATGAGAATCGGGTTGCAAGATTATTAATAATACTTTGAATACCACAAATCTAATTACCAGTAATAATTATGTCATCAACATATACTAGGACATAAACAATAAACTCAAAATTCTGCAGGATGAACAATGAAGAATAAGATTGGGACTTAATAAACCCCAAAGTTACCAAATAATTTTTTAGTTCAGTGTACCAGGCCCTAGGGGCTTGTTTGAGTCCATAAATAGCTTTTTGTAGCTTGCAAACATACGTCGGATGTGCAGAAGATTTGAAACCAGGTGGTTGGCGCGTATAGACTTCCTTATCAAGACGACCTTGCAGGAAGGCATTATTGATATCAAGTTGAAGAATGGGCCAGCTTTGTTGTGTTGCAATCGCAAAAACTATTTGAACAGTTGCTGGCTTTACCACAGGACTGAAAGTGCGTTGGAAGTCAAGGCCAGGTCGTTGTGTGAATCCTTTGGCAACCAAGCGAGCTTTGAACCTGTCAACAGAACTATCAGGATGATATTTAACCCGAAAAGGCCACCTATAATCCACCACATTTTTTGAAGGATCACATGGTACCAACTCCATGTACGATTCTGAACTAAGGCATCAAATTCATTTTTCATAGCATCACAACAATGTGGGACTTGTTGAGCTTGCTTAAAGGCTCTAGGTAGGGAGGAAGTGGTTTGAACAACAGTGTGGAATTGCTTAGGCTTAAGGCTATTAGTCTTAGATCGAGTAATCATGTTATGAATGGGCGTTGATGTAGAGCTAGGGGTAACAAGAGAAGGTTGTGGGGCCACAGGAGATGAGACAGGTGATGAAAAAGAGGGTTGTACCATAGGGTTCTGGGTCAAAGGACCAGTAGACTTATTTCGACGTTGGTAAGTGATTATTGTGGATTGCGGCTGCTTATTTAAATGGGGAGAAGAATGAACTGGTGAGGTCAAAACATTTGGTTTAGGTGCATTTCGGCTTGAAACTAAATTTTGTATGGTGAGGGAAGGGGGAGTGGAGATGCTGGAGAAGAAGTAGCAGATAAGGGAGAAATTGAATTACCTGAGATGACGGTTCCTATTGAGGTAGAGGAGATAGGTGAGTGCGTGTCCACAGGCTGCTGCACAATGTGAGTGGGAAGCTCATAAGAATCATGTGAATATTGAGTATTATTCTGTGGCTGCTGTTCAGTTGAACAAATCTCCCAAGAAATATTTTTATTTTGTGTGTTTGTCAAATGAGAAAAAATATTTTCGAATGGAAACTGGTTTTCTAAAAATAAAACGTCACGATATAAATATATTTTGAAAGTTAAAGGATCAAAACATTGGTGGCAGTAATGTTTATTCGTAAATCCTAAATAAACACAAGGTGTCGAACGGCGCTCGAGTTTGTTTTTGGCATATGCTTTGAGCCATGGATAACACAAGCAACCAAATACTTTAACGGATTCATACTTGGGCATAGTTTGAAATAAAATTTCAAAGGGGCTCTTATGCTGAAGATTCGGTGTAGTTAGCCTATTTATAAGATAAACAACTTGTTGACAGTCAAAACTCCAAAAGTGTGAGGGTAAAGACGCTTGGTGCAACAAGGTTCTAGCAGTTTCAATAACATGTCGGTGTCGTCTTTGAGATACGACTGTAGAATCTGAAATTTGCCACCACCATCAGTGTAAAAAGATTGAATTTTGGTGTTGAATTTGCGTTCAAGCAATGGATGCAGATTTTGGAAAATTTCCAAAGGTTCATTTTTTGATTTTAAAGTGAACAACCACATTTATTTTGAAAATTGATCAACAAATAACACATAATATTTTTTCTTATCAATTGACAACACTGGAGATGGACCCCATAAATCGCTATAAAGGATTTGCAAGGGCTTATTGCTTCGCAATGAATTTTCTGAAAAAGTCAACCTGTGCATTTTATTTGAATAACAAAATTTACAAATGGAGCTAGTTTTAGGATATGAAATAATAAGGGAAAACTTATATAACATAGTATCCAAAATGCGACGATTAGGATGGCCTAAACGTCGATGCCACAGGTGAATTGGAACAACCACATTGCATTTAGGAGAACGATGTGTACAACCCAGTGGCCACTCATACAACCCATCTTTATTCTTCCCCCCGAACAAGAGACACCCCCGTACTCAAATCCTTCACAAGATAATGGAAAGGAAAAAATTCAATAGAGGAATGATTATCACGACAAAACTTAGAAACAGAAATAATATTATTTTTAACGACAGGGGAGCATAAGGTATTGAGAAGTTTGAAATGATGATTTGATGCACTTATGTTAGCGTTACCGGTATGGGATATTGGAATGGTGTTACCATTTTCCATAGTTGTAACGACCCATAAAATTCATGCAATGAGTTGTCTCTTATTAGCATGTGCATGGAATAAGAAACTTGAAAATATTTTACGTGTCAAAGGGACTTAGTCTCATTTTTAGTTGTTAATCTTCGGAAATTTTATTTTTAACCCTCCCGACCTCTATTTTTAGATTTTCTTGTTGCGTTCCGATGGGTCAAGGTCATAGGACGTCCCGAGTGAGTTTCGGGATTTTTAGATGAGCTTAAGGGCAAGTTTGGGGTTCCATTCCAGTGAGCCCCCGCGATAGGCCCGCGACGCCCGCTTATTGCCCGACCTGGGAAGGACCCCTGCGATAGGCTAGGCGAGTCCTGGCTTACAGCGGTGCTCCAACCTGGGTGGTTCCTGCCTAATCGCGCTACGCCAAATTTCAGCATTTCCATCCGTTTCATTAATGACATTTAGGTAATTTTTGCTACCCTTCCTTTCTCTAACACGGTATTTGATATGGGAATTCCTAGCTCGAGACCTTTCACACGAAGCCAAGCACGTGAGTTGCAACGACTCAAAGCCTTGTTCACATTCTTGGCCATGTGTGAGGCCCTTGTGAGCCCATCTAAGGGCCTATATTTAATACAATGTAAAGAGGCCCACCAAGATACCCCAAACCCACCCACTTAAATGCCAAGGGTAATTTGATCTTTGTCCCTCCTTTCTAAGTGACTATATAAGCCATGTAATAGGGCTAGTCTTGCTTTAGTTGATTCCTATTATTCAAGAAACAAAGACTTGTAAATTTTTGACTTCTCTTTCTTATCATTTGGAGAGGCCAAAACCAAGTTCTCACTAGTAGAGTGATACTAGTGTTGTATCTTGGCTAGAAACTAGGTTCTTGAGGTTCTTTGAGTTCCTCTTGGTCTAAGTATGAACTTGGTATTGATATTTATTAGTCTTAGGGTCCTTTCTCTTGTTAGGGTTCTTAGATTAATGAATATTGTGTGTCAAGTTTCTATCTCTTTCTTTGTAAATCTTGTTAACATTGTGTTGTTGAATATAAAAGTCTAGTGAAGCCGTGTGGGGCTCTTTCGATTCACTAGCAATATTGTCTTTGTTGTTCTTGTTGTTAAACTCACTTTTCTAGTTCAAACAAGTGTTGCAAGCCTAGTGAAGCCGTGTGTGGCCATTTTCGATTCACTAGCACTTTGTTGTTCTTGTATTGGTTGGAATCTCTTGATACACACTTAACATTGTATCATTTGGTATCAAAGCTCAAGGCTAGGTTTTATTCTTACAAAAATAATCTTGGAAAGCTCTTACCAAAAAGTGTGTTCTTGAACATTTTGGTAAAAAAAATTGGTTGTAGATCTACAAAAGTTTTACTTGTTTAGGAATTTCTTGTGTTGGTTTCTTTCTCATCAACACAAAGGGTGTCTAAATCTAGAGTTGAGCTTAATGAAAAAGAGAATTGTGTTGTGAAAAAAAAAATCTTGGAAGTGACCATTGTGGTGTATTATTGTTGTGTTCTTGAAGGTGTTGATGTTGTGTTCATCCTAAACTTCTCCTCATCTTATGTCTTAACTTCTATAAAGATAAATAGATCCAAAAAGGTTGTAAGACAAAATTGAAAATTGTTTGTGAGAAGACTTGCCAACATCACGTTTTCAAGACTTGACAACCAGTTTTTCTTAAAACAAGGAACCTTGTCTTGTGGGCCTAGTAAGGTCAAACATCACCTTTTGAGTTTGAAAAAAAAAGGGGGGGGGGTTTGAAAAATGTTACAACACTTTATGTTTTCCATCCCAATAACAAGTCATCCATTACAAAAGATCTAAGGGGACTAAGACTTCAAGTTGATGAACTATTTATGTGGACCCGCGGCCATTGACATGCTGCCACGTAACCTTAGTTACTGTTCACATGATAATTAATCTCAAATTTGGATGTTCTAGTTTTTAATTATTGATTCCTAGTTTCCTCTAATTGACTTGAGAACTAAGTAACAAACTAGTACATTCCTACTAGCTTGTCAATTAGTCACTTGACGCCTTGTGTTCGTGTCAACGTTTGTTTGTGTGCTTTTGTCATTTGAATACGTTGTAACTCTTAGCTCTAGTCCGACGAGAATTCTTTGAGTTTCAAACAAAAATCCATTCCGGGAAAGATCATACTCATACCTTACTGATTCACGGATTCCTAGCCAATCTACAACTCTTGTGGAACTTGAGTGTGAGTGAACCAAGAGAGTGTGAGTGAGGAGGGGGATTTTAAACTAACTTATTTGTTTCTTGTGTAGGTGATATCTTGATAATGGAGGGAACCACGTCTCAAACCGTGGATTCTAATGAAATAGAGAATATGAGGGTCACTCTTGAGGCTATGACCCGAGCTCTTGAAAGGTTGAGTACAAAAGTGGGAGCCATAAGGGGAGAAGTGGCAACTATTAGTGAGAGGTTAGAACAAGTGGAAAGTCAAAGGAACTCTCTTTCTTCTACTCCTCGACATATTTTGTCAAGTGGACATGATAGAAATTCCTCTACCACCATTATTCCCGAAACATGGCCACAATTACCAAATCCTTCACTAGCTCCACTAAATGCCGCAAGCCAAACCACTTATAACCCTCTAAACTGAGACTCCAATAGACCAACCAATTCCCAAATGTATCAAGTTCCGCCAGAGGTACTCGGACGTCAAATGCCTTCACAAAATCCGAACCCCCCTTCCAAGCTCTACTAAACCAAAGACCGCCACCTCCACAAAATCCAATTCCTCCGAATCAAGTTCCAAATATCCAAAATTGTCCCGTCCACCTTGAGGAATATGGTAGAGAGGATTATGAATGGTATGGAGCTTTTGACGATGCCTACATGAGGGAGAAAGAGATGAAAGGAGGTTGTGTGGATCCAAGAAGATACCGAGGATATCGATAAAGGGTAAAACGACACCTAGAGAGAGACGTAGGCATCAATACCATCAAATTGAGCCTACCTATCTTTAAGGGTGAAAGTGACCTCGAGGTGTATCTTGCTTGGGAGTTGGCGTGTGATAAAGTTTTTCAAGTGAATGATACCTCGGAGAAGAAGAAGAGTTGTTATGCCATAGCTCATTTTGAAGGCTATGCTAACACTTGGTGGGTATACGTCAAGCGGTTCGGCAACGAGTTGGTAGAGGGACAACCACCACCATGGTTTCGGTTGAGGTACCTAATGAGGCAACGGTATCTTCCCGAAAGTTATCGTCATGAGTTGCTTGCTAGGTTATACAATTTGCGACAAGGGAATCGAAGTGTTATGGCATACTATGATGAGTTTCAACAACTTATGTCGAAGCTTGATTATCGGGGAGAACAAATTGGCCATGACATCATTCGGTTCAAGTGTGGGTTGAACAAAGAGATCTCCACTCATTTGACGCTTCACAAGTTTGATACCGTTGAAGGGATTTTCCAAGTGACTCTTGAGATTGAAAGGGAGCTTAAAGAGAGGTCGTCATTCTAGGCAAAGGGACCATCAACCTCGGGTTGGCCTAGGAGCAAAGATATGGTTCAACCATCTTCGAGTTGGCACAAAAACAAGGACCAACCCACCACTACAAGGCTGTCCGAGCCTAAAACAGTCCATAAATTTCCTCCCCGGTAAGAAGCTCACAAGTATCCTAATCCTAAAGGGTTCCAATGTTTCAAGTGCCAAGGTTGGGGATATAAAGCCAATGAATGTCCAAACTGGCACAATGTGATCCTAAAGGAAAGGAGATTGTATTACCTTAGTGAGAAAGTGGGTCTTGAAAAAGAAGAGAATGAGGTCGAGCCTCAAGATGGAGAGAAACTCGAAATGAGCCACATGATGATGATGATTGTAAGGATGTTTATCCGCAAGAAGGGTAGTGCGTGGTTCCAAACTTTGTAGTGAGGCGTTCCATGATTAGTAAGGCGATAGATGACCCTAGCCAACGGGAGAATTTATTCCATACTAAATGTCTTTTAAAGGGAAGTGTGTGTACTATGGTGATAGATAGTGGAAGTTGTGCGAATGTGGTTAGTGTTGTAATGGTGAACTTCTTGAAATTGCTGACTACACCTCACACTAGTCCTTACAAGTTACAATGGTTGAATGAATGGGGCGAGTTAAAGGTCACAAGGCAATGTGTGATACGTTTTAAGGTAGCCAACTACCATGACGAGGTGCTTTGTGATGTGATACTAATGGAAGCTTGTCACTTGTTGTTAGGAAGGCCTTGTCAATACAATAGGTCGACCAAACATGATGAAAGGTCCAATCGGTATACACTTGAGAAGGATGACCGAAAGGTCGCTCTTCATCCATTATTGCCTTCTCAAGTGAATGAATTATACCAAAAGATGCAGGAATTGAGGGAAAAGGGAAAGATGGCCGAGAGTGAGGGAAGAAGGGGGGAACCCGAGAGTGAGGGAGTAAGGGAAACCGAGGGGATCCTAATTTCTAAAGGGAAAAAAAGTGTGGTGATGATGTCTAGGAGGAAAGAATTATTTGTGGATCATGACGAGGACACTCTGATGCTCCTCTTGGCTTATTGTTTTAACACTAGCACCACTAACATTTCCATTTCTCCTCCTATTTCTTATGTTTTGCAGGATTACGAGGATGTCTTCCCAAAGGAATTACCGCAAGGATTTCCCCTACTTCAGGGAATTGAGCACCAAATAGATTTTGTGTCGGGTTCACAATTTCCCAACAAATCAGCTTATAGGAGCAACCCGATAGATACCAAGGAATTGCAACGCCAAGTTGAGGAACTCCTCAACAAAGGATATATCAAGGAGAGTATGAGCCCTTGTGCGATTTCAGTGCTACTAGTTCCCAAGAAAGATGGGACTTGGTGTATGTGCGTTGATTGCCGAGCCATCAACAAGATAATGGTAAAATATCATCACCCTATTCCTAGGTTAGATGATATGGTTGATGAATTGAGTTGTTCGTGTTTGTTTTATAAAATTAATTTGAGGAGTGGCTATCACCAAATTCGTATGCAACCGGGTGATGAATGGAAAACCGCCTTCAAGACCAAATTTGGTCTCTACAAATGGATGGTTATGCCATTCGGCCTAACAAACACTCCAAGTACTTTCATGAGGCTAATGAATCAGGTGATGAAGCCATTTATCGGAAAGTTTGTTGTTGTTTATTTTGATGATGTATTGGTGTATAGTAAGTCCTTAGATGAGCATGTAAAGCATTTACAATGTGTGCTTGATGTTCTCCGAAAGGAGAAGTTATATGCTAATCTAGAAAAGTGTTCTTTTGGTGTCCATGAGGTTGTATTTCTTGGGTTTGTGGTGAGCTCAAGAGGGTTTGAAGTGGATGAATCTAAGATTGACGCCATTAAAAATTGGCTAACTCCCAAAATTGTAGGTAAAGTGAGAAGCTTCCATGGGTTGGCTAGTTTTTATAGACGTTTTGTCAAAGTATTTAGAACCATTGCCACCCCCTTGACCGAAGTGATTAAAAAGGATCGGCCTTTCAAGTGGGGAGATGAACAAGCTAAGGCCTTCAAGGACTTGAAAGCTATGCTCATCTCGGCCCCTTTGCTACAATTGCCAAATTTTGACAAGACATTTGAGATCGAATGTGATGCAAGCAAAGCCAGCATAGGCGCGGTTTTAATGCAAGAATTAAAGCCTATTGCCTACTTTAGCGAAAAGCTCAAAAGAGAAACTCTAAACTACTCTACGTACGATTTAGAGTTGTATGCCTTGATTAGATCCTTGGCCACTTGGCAACATTATTTGTGGCCTAAATAATTCGTGATCCGAACGGATCATGAATCCTTGAAGCATCTACGGGCACAAGACAAGCTTAACCGGCGGCATGCCAAATGGATTAAATTTCTTGAAACTTTCCCTTATGTTATTTAATACAAGAAGGGTAAAGACAATGTGGTTGCCGATGCTTTATCCCGAAAATATGTGCTTATGTCTACTTTGTCGTCTAAGTTGATGGGGTTTGAAAGCCTCAAGTCTTTATATTCTGAGGACCCTCACTTTGCTCCTATCTATAGGGAAAGTGAAGAGTTGGAAAGGGATAGGTGGGTTACGGATAGGGGTTCCCATCCCTATACCAAATTTGATGGATACTTGTTTAAAGGTAGATGATTGTGTGTTCCCTCAAGTTCGTGGAGAGAATTATTTATGAGGGAAGCACACAATGGTGGTCTAATGGGCCATTTTGGGGTCAAGAAGACCCTCAAAATTTTGGAAGAACAATTTTATTGGCCTAGAATGCACAAGGATATGGCCTCAATTTGCGGCCAATGTGTTGAGTGCAAAGGAGCCAAGTCATGGCTCCAACCCCACGGGTTGTACACCCCATTGTCCACCCCTTTGCATCCTTGGCTTGACATATCAATGGACTTCGTGTTGGGATTGCCGAGGACTAGGAAAGGGCGGGATAGTATTTTGTCATAGTGGATCAGTTTTCCAAGAAGGCTCACTTTATTCCTTGTTCTAAATGTGATGATGCGCCTAGCGTAGCCTCTTTATTTGTTGATAATGTTGTAAAACTTCATGGTGTTCCGAGGACCATAGTGAGTGATAGGGATTCTAAATTCCTAACCCACTTTTGAAAGTCCATGTGGGGTAGACTCGGTACTAAGTTGTTGTTTTCGACTTCATGCCACCCACAAACCGATGGCTAAACGGAAGTAGTAAATAGGACCTTAGGGTCTATGCTAAGGTTAGTGGTTAAAGGAAAAATTACTTCTTGGGAGGAGCACTTACCATTGATTGAGTTTGCTTATAATCATGTTATACACTCGAGCACGGGGATGACACCCCTTGAGTGTGTATACGGCATCAACCCCCTCACCCCTTTGGATTTAACCCCATTTCCAAGTGATCTTGTGATAAGCTTAGATGGAAGCAAATGGGCCGAGGCCATGAAAAATATACATGAGAAGGTGAGGTTGTGATTGGAGAAGAAAAACCAAGAAGTTGCGAGGAAAGCCAACAAAGGAAGAAGAAAGCTCATTCTTGAATCAGGAGATTGGGTGTGGGTGCACCTAAGAAAGGATAGGTTCCCATCTCAAAGGAATGCTAAGTTGATACCATGGGGTGATGTTCCGTTCTAAGTATTAGAAAGGATCAATGACAATGCCTACAAGATTGATCTACCCCGGAATATCAAGACACAACACTTTCAACGTTTGTGATCTCTCTCGGGTGGAAACGGTGGAGGATAGAAATGATCCAAATTTGAGGATAAATTTCCTTCAAGATAGATAGGATGATACGGGAATTCCTAGCTCGAGACCTTTCACACGAAACCAAGCACGTGAGTTGCAATGACTCAAAGCCTTGTTCACATTCTTGGCCATGTGTGAGGCCCTTGTGAGCCCATCTAAGGGCCTATATTTAATAAAATGTAAAGAGGTCCACCAAGACACCCCAAACCCACCCACTTAAATGCCAAGGGTAATTTGGTCTTTGTCTCTCCTTTCTAAGTGACTATATAAGCCATGTAATAGGGCTAGTCTTGCTTTAGTTGATTCTTATTATTCAAGAAACAAAGACTTGTAAATTTTTTACTTCTCTTTCTCATTATTTGGAGAGGCCAAAACCAAATTCTCACTAGTAGAGTGGTACTAGTGTTGTATCTTGGCTAGAAACTAGGTTCTTGAGGTTCTTTGAGTTCCTCTTGGTCCAATTAAGAACTTGGTATTGATATTTATTAGTCTTAGGGTCCTTTCTCTTGTTAGGGTTCTTAGATTAATGAATATTGTGTGTTAAGTTTCTATCTCTTTCTTTGTAAATCTTGTTAACATTGTGTTGTTGAATATAAAAGTCTAGTGAAGCCGTGTGGGGCTCTTTCGATTCACTAGCAATATTGTCTTTGTTGTCCTTGTTATTAAACTCACTTTTCTAGTTCAAACAAGTGTTGCAAGCCTAGTGAAGCCGTGTGTGGCCATTTTCAATTCACTAGCACTTTGTTGTTCATCTTGTTGTTCTTGTGTTGGTTGGAATCTCTTGATACACACTTAGCATTGTATCAGGATTTAATCCCTTAAACACCACAATACACATACTTCCCCAAAATTATTCAAAAACTCTCTCAAGGGTTTCAAAATAAAAACCCAAGCAACTCAAGATTCAACCATGGGTTTTCAAATTGATTAGAGATTCGGAATCCCCAACCCGCAAGCTTCAAGAATCACCCATTGATTTACTAATTCGAGGTACGCGGAGTTTTTCTAAAATCTCATGGGCATAGAAATCATATTTTAAGAGTGGGGTTTTGAAGTTTATGAATATAATCATGTTTTAAAAGTTTTAACGGTATTGTTTTGGTCTTTAGACCTTTCCCCCAAATTGATTTGAAATTATGTATATATGTACGTATGCGTTCAAGAATGTTTATTCAATTGAGAGCATGAATTATAATGAATCCCTCTCTTGTTATGAGTTTTTCCATCTTCGTATGAGATGAATTGTTTTGAATGCATTTTGAAAAACATGATATGGAATACTTTGACTTTTGCTATATTTTGGAATATGATTTTTGAAAAAGAAAGAGAGGGTTGTGAATGTTGAATATACATATAATGAAAGAGTGCATGGTTTTGCCAATAGCACATGACCACCATATGTTAGATGAAAGTTTTTGCATGGTTTTGACTTGAGTTTCAGAATATGAAATCTCTTATGCAAATTATATGTTTGGGTGGTCTGAAACTATATTTTTATGGAAGATCATGCTTATGACATTATGGCTCAGAAATAGGACTTGCAAGTCTTGGTGTGACGACACTAATTCAGATTATGCCATTAGAATTCAGACCAAAGTAAAATGCATGTTTGAAATCAGATTTTAAGACTTTTGAAACTAGAATGATGCATGATTTAGAACAGGATAAAATTGGGCATAAAGAGAGCTTAGGTGGTTCCCCTAAGAAGGCACGAGTTCAGATAACTCATTTCCCAAAACCGTGATTTACTGATCCGAGTTATTATGTCCCCTAGAGGGATTTTACGCTGGCCTAGTGTCGTATGGCGTATCAGAATCAAACACGCCAACCCTTGCGGCACACTTGGGTTGGGGGCTTCCCCACCGAGTCAATGACGGATTTCATAAAGCCCGTGGAATATCAAACTTGTAGGGGAATGCCACCTAACTCAAAAGTAATACAAAGATCAGAAATTGTTTTGACAAGAATGTCTTATGATTTTCAAATGATGCCCATGTATTTTCAGAAACTATTTATGCATGATGTGTTGATGAAAATTTCTCTCATCTATTATATATATGTTCAAATACTTTATTTTGGATTGCTTCGCGTGCCAGTACATTTGTGCTGACCCCCTCCTTCCAGGTTCTGAGGCTCAGTCTATGGGTCTAGGTAAATAGTAGATATTTTAGATCGTAGATCAGATTGTGCAGTGGTGAGCCTTCTATGATCCAGAAGGCCTGTTTATTTTCAGATATTTATTTTAGTCATGTTTTGGTCTACTGGGGCCTTGTCCTAGTTTTTAGACAGTTTTGTTTAGTTCATAGTAGAGATTTCGCAAACTAAGTCAGACACTATTATTCAGATATATTTTTGGATTTCAACTTTCAGTATTATGATTAAATTCATATTGGCCATGTTTCCATATTATAATTTCATTTTCCCATTATATTTTATTATATTAATGTTGTGCAAGATTATCAGATAGGGATAGGTGTTTCGGGCCTTCATGGTTTGGAATACTCGTCACGACCAGGGTCCCGGTTTGGGTCATGATAAACTTGGTATCAAAGCACGGTTCATGGTCCCAGGGTATCTGTGAAATCATGTCGGGTAGAGTCTTGTTTATGGGTGTGTAGTGCTCCACACTTATAAGTAAGAGGCTACTAGGCATTTAGGAATGTATCTCTTTCTTCATGTTGTAGTTCGTGCAATAGAGTCAGAATGTTCCTCTTTCATACTCTAATTCGTGCTATGGTGTTGCCCATACGAAAGTAAAAGTCATCCAAAATTCTTTCCTTAGTTTGATGTTCTCAGACATGTCCCATTATTGGGGTGATTCAAGTGCAAAAAGTTTAGAATCTACATGATATAGTCCTTTCCGATTGAGTCATATAAGATTCAAAAAAAATGTGCAAGGACTTGAGAAGAGTCTGTTTGCTTCAAAGTGTATTGATATGAGTGTGAACCTTGATATTGATGAAATCGTGATTTTCAGCCTGTGGTATTGAGTGTATTCAGTCCCTGTTCAAAAAAAATTGCGTTGCGGATGTCGTGCTTCAGGGGGAATGCTGTGCAATAGAATGTTGGAACTGTATTTTCACCCGAATAGTAGTATGAGTTAAAGTGTTGTTGTCATGACTTATTGGTAATGAAATTAGACCAAGAAGTTGGTGATGTGAAGTCACAAAGTTAGAAGTCAGAGTGTTGTGTAAGGATTGTAAGGTCATCCCGAGTGAGAATCTTTCTACCCAGCATAGGCTCTTGGTTATGGATTTGGGTATAAAAAAGAATAGAAAGAGGAGGGGTGAGGAGTGTAGACCTAGAATTAAGTGGGGCGGCCAGTGAATGCGTGGGAGATAGGGAAGAAGTTGGCGGGAATGGGGGTGTGGGAGTGTAGGGGGACGTGAATAGTATGTGGGATAGGGTGGCTAGGTGCATTAGGGAGAATGCAAGAGAGGTGTTGGGTGTTTCTAGGGGACGGGTCGGGCATCATCGGGGGAATTGGTGGTGGAATGAAGAGGTTAAGAAGAAAGTGGGGACCAAGAAAGGGGCGTATGCTAAGTTGGTTGAGAGTAAGGACGAAGAAGAGAAATGGGTAAATACGAAAGAGTACAAGTTAGCTAGGAAGGAGGCTAAGTTAGCAGTTACAGTGGCTAAGACGGCCGCTTTTGAGAGCTTGTATGCAGGGTTACAGGGAAAAGGAGGGGAAAAAAGTTGTTTAGACTCGCTAAGGCTAGGGAGAGGAAGGGTCGTGACCTCGACCAGGTGAAGTGCATTAAGGAGGAGGACGGTACAGTGTTGGTAGAGGACGGCCACATTAAGAATAGATGGCAGTCGTATTTTAATAGGCTCTTGAATGACGAAGGGGATAGAGCTATTGTGTTAGGGGAGCTGGAGCACTGAGTGTCGGGATTTTAGTTATTGTAGACGTTTTAAGGTAGAAAAGGTTAGAGAGGCTGTTCGCAGGATGCGAAGGGGTAGGACGACGGGGCCGGATGAGATATCAGTGGATTTTTGAAAGTTCGCTGGAGAGGCTGGTGTAAGGTGGTTGACTGGATTGTTTAACGAAATCTTCAAGATGGCAAAAATGCCCGAGGCTTGGAGGTGGAGTACCATGATCCCTCTCTATAAGAATAAGAGGGACATTCAGAGTTGCAATAACTATAGGATGATTAAGTTATTGAGTCACTCTATGAAGATTTGGGAGAGAGTGGTCGAGGTGAGGCTGAGACGGATAGTGTCTATTTTGGAAAACCAGTTTAGATTTATGCCTGGTCGCTCGACGACGGAGGCAATTCACCTGGTACGGAGGCTGGTGGAATAGTATAGGGAAAGGAAGAAGGACCTGCACATGGTGTTTATCGACCTGGAGAAGACATACAACAAAGTCCCCAGGGAGGTGCTTTGGAGATGCTTGGAGGTGAGTAGAGTCCCGCTGGCATATATCAGAGCAATTAAGGACATGTATGATGGAGCGAAAACTCAGGTGAGGACGGCGGGAGGAGACTCAGAGCATTTTACTGTCTTGACAGGATTGCATCAGGGATCTACTCTTAGTCCCTTTTTGTTTGCTTTGGTGATGGATGTGTTGAAACGACGTATTCAAGGGGAGGTGCCTTGGTGTATGCTTTTTGCAGATGATGTAGTTTTGATTGATGAGACGCGAGGGGGTGTGAATGACAAATTAGAGGTGTGGAGACAAACTCTTGAGTCTAAAGGGTTCAGGTTGAGCAGAAGTAAGACAGAGTACTTGGAATGCAAGTTTAATGACGTGAGGCTGGAGAATGAAGTGGTAGTGAAGTTTGAATCACAGGAGGTATGTAAGAGGGATAGTTTCAAGTATCTCGGGTCCGTGATTCCGGGTAACGGTGAGATTGACGAGGATGTCTCGCACCGTATTGGGGCGGGATGGATGAAGTGGAAGCTCGCGTTGGGGGTGTTGTGTGATAAGAAGGTGCCGCCCAAACTTAAAGGCAAATACTACAGAGTGGTAGTCCGTCCGTCCATGTTGTATGGAGCGGAGTGTTGGCCAGTTAAGAACTCCCACATTCAAAAAATGAAATGGCAGAAATGCGGATGTTGCGTTGGATGTGTGGGTTGACTAGAGGGGATAGAGTTCGGAATGAGACTATCAGGGAGAAGGTTGGTGTGACTCCAGTGGAATATAAGATGCGGAAAGCCCGATTAAGATGGTTCGGACACGTGATGAGAAGGGGCATTGATGGCCCAGTTCGTAGGTGTGAGAGGCTAGCTTTGGATGATTTTAGGCAGGGTAGGGGTAGGCCGAAGAAGTACTGGGGTGAGGTGATTAGGCGGGACATGGAGCAGTTACAGCTCACCGAGGACATGACCCTAGATAGGAAGATCTGGAGGACGCAAATTAGGGCAGAAGGCTAGGGCCAGTTTGGGTCGCTAGTGTAGGGAATTACTTGGTGGGGGTATTATTCTTGTTATGATACCTTGTTCCATGTTTTATTACGAATCTGTGTGCTTTTCTCTGTTTTTTATTACTTATGGGTGTCGTATTTATGTTATGACATCTTGTTCTATGCTTTACTATGTATTTGTGTGGTATCTCGTGTCTCGAGCCGGGGGTCTATCGGAAACAAACTTTCTACTTCTTTAGAGGTAGAGGTATGGACTGCGTACATCTTACCCCCCCAGACCCCATTATATGGGAATACACTGAGTTTGTTGTTGTTGTTGTTGTTTTATAAGAAATTATTTAAAATCTTCTATCTCAACTATACTTTTAAATAAATTATTTTAATTATTATTTTTTATGACCGCGCGAAGCGCGGCTAAATTCACCAAAGGAGATATGTTGAAAACAAATCAAGAAGGAAACAATTGCAAGACCAAGTCATCAACTAATACAATACTAAATACTACAGAGATACATTGGAATCATCTTAATCTCATCTTCTTCATATCATCCACTACAAATGTCACATCCACTTTGTCCCCGATATTTCATTTCCCATCTTAGTTCTAAGTGTAAAGCTGCATTTTGAAAAACTCCAGAAAAGAATTTTGACAAACTTATAAGAGATTCGAAAATACAAAGTAAAAATCGACCAGTTAATCAAAATTGTTATTCTATAATCAAAATATATTCCATATTTTCTGCACTAATAGTAATATATAACGTTTCGAAAAAAACAAGAGCTATAGTATTAGTACGTATTGCTGGAATAATATGTATAGCATCATGCTATACATATTAGTGTATATTTGTATATAGCTTTTCCATTTATTTGAGATACATAATATATACTAGTGTACGTATAATGTGTATCATTATGTATATAATATATTTTCTCTGTATTTCCAGAAAATGAATATATATATATATATATATATATATATATATATATATATATATATATATATATATATATATATATATATATTGGTGTTGTGTCATTGTGAATTGTTATTTGTGTTTGTGTGAACTTCCCGGTCTTAAAATATCTCATTAACCATAATATATTCTTAACCGAAAAACAGTACACTTCAAAGTAAGTACATAGATAAATCTAACGTTAATATATGTTTTCCCCCAAATAAAAAAAAATAATGATCCACGAATATTTCTCAAATGCATATGGAGAAAATAACCAATTAAAGGAACATGGAAAATTTTGAAAGTCAGTAAGCACAATCAAGTTACATGGTTAAACATGTAAAATACCACACCACCAAGAACAAAAAGGTTCTTTTAAACTATTTTTAAATGCTATTTAAAATTTATTCGACCGACTAATCCAAAATGATGTTGGATAGGATATTTTCAAATATCATACCGAAGAGCTCCAATTAAAATTACAAAACTCCAATCATTAAACCACTAATTAATTATGTCATATTGGAGCCAGGTAGAATAGAAAGTCAAAAGGCATGCTAGTACTAAGTGTTCATCTATTGATTATCTATATGTATCCAATGAATAATTTGTATAGTAAAAAAAATTTGAAGATTATATATGTTTGTTATGTTATGAACTCATGATCCTTGTGCCGCTTCTCTTGTTTTTGACCTTCCACTAACTTATTTGGACCCTGGCCACTGTAAATATCTATGACAATGGATAACTGTTAAGCAGACTTTTTAAAATATATAAAAATAAAATAAATAACATTTACTTATTAACAGTCACACACACTCACCAGGATGACCAAATTAACTGAGCAAGTGATCTTTCAAATGAACAATCTTCGATTTAAAATTTTCTACTTGCTTTTGATTAAAAGTTTGTTGCAAGGGGCTAGTCATAAGTGTGATTTAGCTCAATTACCATATTAGAAAAGGTCTATCTATGCGCATTCAAAGAATAACGGTTATATATTAGTATAATTCTTTTTTTTAAAAAAAAAAAAAGTCGTTTACCCTATATGTCATCATGTATGTTAAGGCCTCATTTGGTCATGAAAATAATAATTCTTTGGAGTTGGAGTTGAAGTTAGAGTAGGTGTTGTGTTTTAATGAATATAAATTGGAGTTGGTTTTTTAAATTTTGTGAGAGAAATAGGAGTGAAAAAAGTGAAAATAAGTAAATCAAAAATAATTTTCATTAAAGTGAAATAATTTTTATGGACAAACACCAATATTTTTACTTTTTCCAATAAAGTAAAATAATTTTTTGAAAAAGAAAATTCATGACCAAACGCCTACTAAATAAATACTAACAATATATCACGAGTTAAAGTAGACCATGATAACAGTCTGCTAATTTTTTCGAAACTAGGTTAGTGTACGTACTTTGCACGTGTGTCTTGCATCAAACAATAAAATTATATATTAAAAGTATCAACTGATGTTGAAACAAACATATGCCTATTTAAATATATGGACAAAATATTTTATTTCAGATTGTATGACATGTTGTATTATTTTTCTTAACATCTTCATATTGATGGATAAAATATGGTAATCAACAAAGAGAAAAATTATCTTTTATGGAGCAATCAATTTTAAGTTTTACCAAAATTAGCGTAAAATTTTTAATCTAAAAAGTGTGTTAGAAGAGGAACATAATAACCCACCATCATATTAATAATTAAGGAGCAAAATTAAATGTAGTGAAAAAGATTTTTCATTATTATCAAAAGTTAAAATTATGTTTGTATTGATACACTTAGGCTGAGTTTGGCCATGAGAAAGCATTTTTTTTTGAATTTTTTTTCACTTTATTCAAAAAATGATGTTTCGCCGTACAAACTCCAAATACAACTTTGAAAAAGTAAAATAAATCTCAACCTATTTTTCTTTTTTTACTCTTATTTCTCTCAAAAAAAAAATATATATATTCATAGTCAAACGCAACTAAAACTATAATTCTAGTTCCAACTCCAACTTCAACTTCAACTTAACTTTTTTTTTTTTTTTTTTTTTTGACTTTTATGGACAAACGCCTATCAAAACACATTCTAAACTATAATAAAGTAAAGAAAAATTCAACTATTAAAAAGTAGTTATCACACCCTATCATTTAAACCACTTCTACTATGAGATTCATGCAGGGGATATTGAATTGGATTTGACACATATACGATGTTGAGTTTGCAAGTTCTCATGACATACTTATGTGAATAAATAGGTTTATGAATATAATTCTCTAACAGATACATTATTTAAATCATATTTTGTAATTAAAGTATGAACTTGATCATTTGGAGATATATCAATAGCTATTATATTAATAAATTATTATAAATAAAAATCATAAAAAACTTCTCAATTAACGATAACTTATCAACAATACATGAAAATTTATTATTTTAAACTTCAAAAACATACTTAAATCATAAAAGAAAACTTTTTAAGTAACAATCGTCCATCTATCAAAGTATATGACAATTTATTTTTATAATTATAAAAAACATACCAAAATTTTAGAAAACTTTCCTCAAATCACAAGTACATTTGCGATTAAACCTAAACCAAAACCTAAACTCAATAAATAATCCATTTGTCAAAGAAAACTCTAAAGGTATAATGAATCCGAAAAAAATCAAAGTATTCTAACTCAAACATACGACAATCAACGAAATTTTATAAGTAAAAGGTACGCTAAGAAACTTCTAAATATTAGGTAAATAATTAAATATTTGTTGGTGACTATAATTTATTTAAAGGTGAAAAGAAGATTTTGTCTATAATATAATATTTTAATGAAAGACAAAAAGTTTGAATCATTTTTTTTTAAAAAATTATTTAAAGAGAGAGAGAATATAAACCTTTGAATTTTTCGACTCCCATGCTTCTTTGATTTTTTCGACTACTTTATTATTCCACTGCAGCATGCTTGTTTGTTCAATTTTTCGATTAAAAAATTTTCAACTAAAAAACAACAAACATATACATAAAAATGTTAGATCTTTAAGTACACCCAAAAAAAATATATACATAGAAAGTTTTTTTTTTAAAAAAAAAACAAATTTTTATTCGGCCGAGTGGCCATTTTATTTAATCATCCAAAATACATACAGATCCAGCACTAAGGCCCAAAGGATAAATAAATTACAATTGTTTTGGGTTCAACCCAAAATAAAATCCTAGTATATAACTTGACTTTACTTTCCTTTTTGTGGTCAATTTTCATCGCAGCTCCCGCTCCATGTTACCTTAAAATTCTAGCTGCTTAGAATCTGCACTATCTGTGCTTTGTCTCTGTTGCCAAAATTATGTATCTGTGCCTTTTCTGTGTTAATGATTCTTTTTCCTTTGCTTGGTATTTGCTGTATTGAATTGAAACTCACTTTGCCAGTAGTGTCAATAGCTAAGTTAGCTATGTAATCAACTAAGGCATTCCCTTCCCTGTAACTATTCTTGACTTATATCTCCATCTGTTCCTCAGTTCTCCGTATATCCTCTAGTTGCTCAATCACTTTCTATGGTACTTTCTATACATTATTGATTATCTTGACCATCAGTAAAGAATCTGATTCCACTTCCAATTTTCTGATATTATGATCCCAGTAGTACCTGATTGCTTCTTGTATGGCCCTCATTTCTGCAATGACATTTGTGGTGTGTCCAATATTTTCTCCTTGTGCATACATTAGATCACCTTCTGCATTCTTCAGGCAAAAACCATAAGCTCCAATGCCAGGATTGCCTTTACATGCACCATCTGTGTTACACTTAACACAACCATTTTCTGGTAATTCCCATTTCACTATTCGATAATGAATTCTTGGCCTGTAGGTATTGACATGTTGAATCATGTCCTCCCATTTCATAGCATTAACTCCAGTCCATTTATATCTCCTTCTCAGAATGTGGTGCATTATTTGTTCAACGTGATTAACCATCCCAAATAATGATATGTTGTCTCCATGTTTAATGAAGTTTCTTCTCTTCCATAAGATTAAGATCCAAATCAACACAGCTGGTATGACTCTACAATTTTGTTGTAACCTGCTTGATCCTTGTCTATTCCACCATATTTTCACTTGATGTGCAAGCTGTCTTCCTTCATCATGAATACCTGTAAAATTAGCAAAAAACCTCCACAGCCTTAAAGCTATTAAGGATGTTAGAAAAAGATGTTTCATTGTCTCTTGATGACTTTGCACACAACATCAGCATCTTGACACCACATTTAATTTCATCTTCTTCAAGTTGTTATCTGTAGGAACTCTGGCCTTCCAAACTCTCCATAGGAAAAAATTAATCTTGAAAGGCAGTTCCTTGTTCCAGATATATTTATACATCTCTTTTTTTTCTGCTTTTGATCTTAACAAATTCTATGCTGTTTTAACACTAAAGCTTCCATTTGTACTACCCATCCACCATGCTCTATCCCTTACATCATCTTGTAAAGTAGGATTGATATTGTCCATTATGTACTCCACCATTTCTTCAGTCAAGTATAAACTGAGCATTAACTTATTCCACCTCCCATTCCTTATGAATTACTTAACCTCTACTTCTATTGCCTCTTGATCGTGACCTTCAACATAGAATAGTGCCCCTTGTTTGGTCCAATTATCAAACCAAAAACTTGCCTCCCCTGACTTAATTTGCCACCAAATATTGTGCTCCACTTTCTCTCTAACTTGAATTATCTTTTTCCAGTTTGGTAAAGCACCTTGACCTTGAGCTACTAGTGGATTTTTCTTTTTCTAATACTTGTTCCACATGTAATTACTCCACAGAGAACTGCTTCTGTTCGGAAGTTCCACCATAATTTAGCAAATAAAGCATCTGTAACAGTGTGTAGTGATCTCAATCCAACTCCCCCTTCATCCTTGGGCCTGCATAACTCCTCCCAAGCTATCTAGTGTTTTCCTTTTAACCCCCCCCCCCCCCGCCCCGGTTTTACTCCAAAAGAACTTTGCCATTAACTTATGTATTTGATCAATGACACCCTTAGGAGGGTTCATTACCGACATCAAATATACTGGGACTGATTGCAACACACTCTTGATTAGAGTGTATCTTCCCCCATAAGTTAATAACCTGCTATGCCATGCTAAAATTCTTCTCCTTACCTTTTGAACCAATTCTTCAAAGTGACTTTTCTACTTCCTTCCATAGACTATTGGACAACCCAAAAAAGTAAAAAGGGAAAACACCAGTAGCAATACCTGTAAGCCTTCTGATTTTGTTCTTTATTGCTATTGGTACTTTCTCATGAACATAAAGGAAGCTTTTATTTAGATTAATAAGCTGACCTGACACCTTCTCATAATCAACCAAAACCTTCATCATCTTTTTTATCGACCCTTTATGCCCTGAACAAAATAATATTGTGTCATCTGCATATGAAAGATGATTGATCTTCTCACTCCAGTTTGGTATGCCATACCCAATAAAAGTGAACTCTTTATGCAGCTTGTTGAGATTCCTTGTTAAAACCTCAGCAGCTATAATGAAAAGTGTGGGAGAAAGAGAATCTGCTTGTTTTAGGCCTTTAGTTGACCGAAAAAAGTCATATGATTTACCATTAACCAATATAGAATACCAGTTATTGAACAGTAATCTCCAAATCATATTTATGATTCTTTCAGAAAAGCTAAACTTTCTCAGTACCTTATTCATATAAACCCATGTAACTCTATTGTAGGCCTTTGCCATATCTAACTTCACCACAATATTAAGATGTTTATCCCTTCTTTTGATGTCTCTGATTATTTCTTGAGCCAGCACTACATTCTCAGCAACACTTCTGCCCTTCATAAAACCAGATTGGTTTTGAGAAATTATTAAAGGCAATATGTCCATCAATCTACCATGCATCACCTTAGATATAACCTTGCTAATATAAGTACTTAGGGTTATTGGCCTCAAGTTAGTAAATTTCTTGGCTAACTCTTTTTAGGAAGAAGCACTAAATTAGCATGAGTTACATACCTGGGTAGTTCATATCCGCAGAAAAAAGCAATAACCAAATTTACCACATCTTTACTAATGACCTCCCAGCAACTTTGAAAAAACTTCCCCTAGAAACCATCTGGGCCAGTAACACTTTCAATGTTTATGAGAACACTGCTTGCTTGACTTCCTACTCCGAAGGTGTTCTATCCATTTCCTCTTTCTGCCTATCTTATGATGGTTGGAATATTGTCCAACATATCATACACCGTATTTGTATTATCCTCCATAAATTGCTTTTTAAAATAAATCACAGCTTTCTCCCCAATGTTTTCTTGTTCCTTCAAAATTACTCTTTGATCATTCTCAATTTCCTGGACATAAAGTCTCTTCCTTCTCCCTTTTACATAGTTATGAAAAAACTTGGTATTTCTATCTCCATCATCGAACCATGTCATACCTAATTTTTGCTTTCAAAATTCCTCCTCAAGACGGTAATATTTCACTAACTCTTCTTCAGCTTCTCTCAACTCCTTCTTGTTTTCATCTGAAATGTTTATTTCTACCTGCACTTCTTTCACCCTGACTACGTCTTCTAAATTTGCTACTCTATGAAAAATATTTTCATAAGTGTCTCTACTCCATTTAGCAAGCACCTTTCTTAAATTCTTCAACCGTTCATTAAAAATATGAAAGGGACTTCCCTCCACTGAAATATTCTAGTTAGCTTTAATCAAGTCTTTAACGCTGCTATGTTGGACCCAAAAATTTAAAAACCTGAAAGGCTTTGAATATCTTCCCTGATTCCTATGATACTTCACCAACAGAGGACTATGATTCGACCCCTTTCTTATTAGATGCTCCACCTCAGAGTTAGGAACTTGCTGCATAAATTGTGTGTTTTTTAGAATTCTGTCAAGTCTCTTAAAATATAAGCTTCTTTTATCCTTTCATTCCACCAGGTATATGTACTACCTGTGAAAGTTAATTCTGACAGTGCACGATTACTCAAACATTGTGCAAAATCAATTGTTTCATCAGAAGTGACTTCAAGTCCCCCCAACTTCTCAGAATCATTAATGATGACATTAAAATCTCCTCCAACTAACTAGGGTTTATGAATCACCTTGTTAAGCTCTTCCAACTCTTCCCACAATTCAAGCCTTTCTAGTGCATTACATCTGGCACAAACTGAGGTTATCCAGAGCTCTTTTTTATTAATTGAGTGAATAAACTGAATAGTGATTTATTGTTGTTTATTCTCAACTACAGTTCCTTTCCATTTCTCATTCCAAAAAATCCAAATTTTTAAAGAACAGTTCACAACAACATTCTGCATGCCTAACTTTCTCCTGAAGCTTTATATTTCTTTGGGCCCCTGGAAAGGCTCAAAAAGGGCAATAAAAGAAATATTGTACCTTCTTTTAAGATCAATCACTCTATCAAATGAATTTTGAGTGTTGACTGATCTTATATTCCAAAACAATAGATGCTCTATCATTATTTAGAGGTATTAGATTTAGTTGAGATACTCCTTGTACTTCTAGCCTTTGACACTTTGTTTTGATTCCTTTCTGCTCTCAGATCTCTGGCATGTCTTAGTGATGGATCTCCTTTAGTACTTACATCTGAAATATTTTCCTGAATGTCCTCTTCTTCTTGCTCCTCATTCTTTCTTCTTCTTTGTCAACTTGCATTTACTCTTTTGTTGGCTCTTGTTGTGTTTCTTTATTTATAGTATGTTGACCTTTAGTTGATGATTCTTCATATTTCAGGTCACCCATGTGTTTGTCCACATTATCTGGTGGCTCTTTCTCCTTCTCATTTTTCTCTTCATGTTCTTGCAATGTCTTCTCTGCTGTCCTCTATTTGTACTATCTCCACCTCTCTCCCATCTTTGTTTTCCATTGATATTGCTGCTTGTTTATCTTATTCATTTATGTTACTCTTACTACTATATGCTTTTTCTTTTGGTATTTTCCTGTCTGACTGATTGTGTATCTTTGATGGGCTGAACTTTCTCTTTTGCTACCTCAAATGTTTCTTCCACCCATTTCTTTGTGGATCTACTGTCATGATCCTTTGCTGCTCCTTTAGTTGTAGATTGTGTGCTGCTGTCTTTTTGTAGTGTATTCGTGCCTTGACTTATAGCTTCCTTTCCTTGTTTATCATTTTTCTCCTTTGTTAAAATGTCAAACTTATTGCCTGTGATCAATGCCTCTTCCCGTGTTAATTTCTCTCGTTGATTCCACCTCTGCACCATGCCACCTCTATGTTGAAATCCTCCTCTTCTACCTCCTCCATTTCTTCTTTTTTGTTCTTGAAAGTTGGTACCTTTATGCTTATCTTTATCTCTAACCTCCTCTTCCAGGCCTTTCTGGTCTTTTGTTTTCTTTTCCTTGTCAATGTTGTTTCCTCCTTCCTTTATAATGTCATGTTCTTCTTCATTTGGATAAAGTTCTGGATGGAGGATGAAGCACTTCTTTTCATTATGCCCTTGTCACTTACAATTTTTACAATACTTTGGGAGATAATCATACTTTATCATTATCCATTTTGCCAAAATATCACCTGACTTCTTTTTTATGCCCACATTTACTCTCTTCGGAAGATCTGTTAGTAAATCCATCTCCATTTTTACCCTTGCGCAATTGGGCCTTGTTTTATTGCTCGTAGCCATATCAACTTGTAGTGGTTTACCTACCACTGCCGCTAATGAAAAAATTGTTTCTTTTCCAAAGAAGTTGGGTGGTAGAGCTGGTAACGATATCCATGCAATGGCAATAGACGTCTCTTCTTGTGGATCAAACATCGGATCCCACTTTAATATTCGCATTGGATAATTCCAATTCTTGTGTGCAATGTAAAAAATAGGTTTCGATAAGAGATTGACATAGTCTTCCATTCTGAATGCTCTTATTAAAACTTATCTATTACATAACAATCCAATATTTACGTCTCCTTTAAGTTCACATTGTTTGGGTGTAAGTTTTCTCAGATCCTGAATATCAAGCCAGCCATACCAAAATTTTCCTACAACTGCATATTCAAGTTCTTCATTAACAATCATCTGAGAAATTTCTTCCTCATCCCATACCACTCTTTGTTCCCCATGCAAATACGTCAAAGGTTTTACTGGAATGGTTACTCTTTTTGCCACTTTTGGTTGTAGTGTAGATGCGTAAGTCCTTTCTGTTAAAGGACATGCAATAGAAGCAACGTTAACTTGTTGGCCAATCTCCGGTGGAGAGTGGCCGAGGGCCATTAAGGCCATTCGGTGGAAGTATCAAAACACGGGTTTATTGTGCGGTTCACTTGATAATGCATAAATTGTGTTCCGTGAATACTCAGAAAGCAAGTGATTGTTCACAGAAACTCTTTGTGGAATTTCATCAAATAGTTGGTGTGCGTTTCGAAAATCTCCCATCTTCAAAAATTAGAAAAAGTAAATACACACTACAAAAGAAAATAATCGATATAAATGAACAATAAAACCAAAAAAATGATAAGAAGAACAATACATAAGCTACACCAATTGCATGTTATTAACCTAATTGCACGTTGTTAACCCCATATATAGCAAAAAGAGTGGTGTGAAGTGTTGTCCTAATTTAAATAAAATTTCTATAATTTTTTCATATACAAACTAATTCCTAGTTGATTAATAATAGAATTCCTTTGATTATTTCATATCGAACTAAAAGAGAAATTCCATATAATCTTTCCATATCTCAACTAAAAATCCTATTTATTTTTGCATATATTTATTAACAATAGAATTTCATAATTTTTTCATATACAAACTAATTCCTAGTTGATTAATAATAGAATTCCTATAATGTTTTCATATACGAACTAAAAGATGAATTCCATGTAATCTTTTCATATATCAACCAAAAACTCTATTTATTTTTTACATATATTTATTATACTCAATATTTGATATTATTAATATAATAATTATTATAAAAAATAAGTGAAAAAGATTATTTTATCTAAAGTAAAATATTTGAATGAAGGACAAAATTTTTGAATCACTTCTCTAATGGTCTTCATATTTTTAATATACACGTGTGTACCTCATTTTAATAAGTTCAAACGTTAAAATAAATATTTTATTTGTTTAAATGATAAATATGAATACAAAAATTAAATTCGACATCTTTTGAACATGTAAGATGGAGAGCTTATTTAATTAGTTATATACTATTTGAAGATAACTACTCCCTCTGTTTCGTTTTAGTTGGCCATCTTTCTAAAAATTGTTGTTTCAATTTAGTTGTCCCTTTGATGAAATCAAGAGGATTTTATTATATTTTTTCAATATTATCCTTAACATTAAAGGACTAAACAAAGTATATTTACTCAAATTTATATTTTCAAAGAATAATTAATAAGACTAATTTGGCATAATAAATCCTAATTAATATTTTCTTAAAGGATGTTCCACATCAATAGAGACCAACTATGAAACCAAGGGAGTAAGATAAAAGAAAAAAGTAGGTGGAATAAATTTACAACCCTTTAAATTACGATTGGTGTGCTCAGTAAACTACAATTAGTGCTTGCTAATCCATGAAGTTGCGTAATTTAACTTGGTTTCATCATTCCTGCAAACTTCTGACTACTTAATTTCTCTTTTTGATTAAATAGTCGGAATATCTTTTCTACCGCTTCAAATATAGCCATATATTTTTTTTTATATAGACTATGAATTAGACTTTCAAATAACTTTGAATTGAAATTGTAGAAATAGAAGATTATAATAGTGAATTACTTCCCCAATACATGACTTCTATGTTGCACCAAGCAAATGTCATATCCTTAGAAGGTGTCTCTCAAGACATCTTATTGTTCGAGTTTTTGTGATTATCTCTACATGCATCTTCCTCTTTAGATGGCCAATTAACCGACTATAGCGATGTAATCAAAATATAAGTTAGTCCACTCCAATATGAATTTAAAAGCTTCCAATTTGAATCCTAGGCCAACAATTGAAAAAAAAAAAAAAAACTAAATAAAGAAACCCAAACAACCTAAACAAAATTACAAATCCTAAACAAAGAATCCTAAAATATGGAAGAAAAATTAACAAGTCCAGCAACAAAAGAGAGGCCAACGTTATATAACATCGACGTGGTATAGGAATACAAGTGAGAAAAATGAGTTAATAGACCCTCAAGTTTCCAATTAAAAAAAGGGGATAAGTGGGTTCCGCAAATTTATTAAAAGAAAAATTAAGTTCTTTGAACAACTGAGATAGTTGTTCGACAACTAAGTTAGCTGTCTGAACAACTTCGCGTAGTTATTGAACAATTTTTCTCAGTTGTCGAACAACTACGCCTAGTTGTTCAACAACTACGTGCAGTTGTCGAACAACTTGTGCAGTTGTTGAACAACTGGGACAAGTTGTTTAAACGGAAAAACTTAAAAAAAAAACTAAAAAAAAAAATTGTCCCTCCCACCTAATTTTTAAAACTTGGAGGACTCCCACTTAATTGGACAACTTGTTTGTCCTTTTTAATCCAAAGTGTCAGTACAAGTCTACCACTTTAACGTTGGACTCTCTTTTGTTGTTGTTAACTAGGATTGACACAAATGAACTACATATAATTTTATGATTTTTATAGTTTGTTAATGTCTAAAATATTTTCAATTTTATGTATATGTCATTTCATCAAATTTTTTCAACGGGATTTAGCTTTCTGTTAAATTATCCAATAATTAGAGCATCAAATATTGGAATAGTAGTTAATTGCTCTCGAATACATTTGCAGGCATTGATTAGACTAGGGACCAAAAATATGAGGTATCCAGTAAAGGGAAAACAGCACTTATCATAAAAAAGGGTGACATTACCTTAAACTTAAAAGGATGTGGGTAAACACACGACAATTGGTATATTTCTATTTATTCAATTGTTGATTTCAATACTTGCAGAGGTATATAACAAGAAAAGGGATAAGATCTTATGCCATACAAAACGTAAGTGAATTCTGTCTTGGGCTCTTACCAAACTTTGGCTCCAAGAAAAAAGAAAATTGCCCTATTTTTCCTAATTTATTAGGTACTTGAAATATTAAATCTTAAAAGAATTTAAAAAAATCACTCCAACACTAATTAACAAAGCCCCACCCCCTCAAATGACCATGATGAGGAGACTGCTCGCCAAACCTTCCTGTATTTGATCATGCAAAATGCGTTTTGCCATATAGATGCGTGGGCAAGAATTGGAACACATCTCTTATTACGAGCGAGCACTTAATAAGAATTTGGAATGATTGACAACCCAACATCAATAATATTCACATGTTTCCCCAGCCCGGTGTAATTCCTGAAAAGCCTAGTTACAGATTCCTGCAAATATAGATGAGATTATTGGTCCTGTTGATGCCATATTTTTCTTGCTTAAAGATTTTGACCGTATGGCTCTATGGAACCCGGCTACGAGGGAGTTTAGACCTCTTCCATTCGATCCCCCCACCAAATCCTTCTACTTGTGGTTGTTATAATCATAAATTGGGCTTTGGCTTTGATCCATTAAGCCCCGATTACAAGGTGGTGTGTGTTTCGTTTCTTCATGATTCGGCTGTGAAAGATCGCGTGCCTGATCGTTTCTGGTTTCTGGTTTCTGGATTGCAACTTCAACGCTGATCCATATATGTATAATCCACGGTGCTCAACCTATGTGAACGGATTTTATTATTGGCTTGCGGAAAGTAAAATTGGCGGCCCCTATAAAAGAGGCGTTACAATACGTTATTTTGACATGCACAACCAAGTGTTTGGTGAGATTCCAGGGCCTGTAGACTATACTATCTATAAGGAGTCATTTTGCCTACTAGTGCGTCATTGCGGTATCCATATGAATCCTCCAATTGATGTATGGTTGTTGAACGAAGATAGATCGTGGACTAAAGTTGTCAATGTGATGCCTACCAATATTGATCTTCTCAACGTGGTGCCTACAATCTCTCAGTCGTCATGTGATCAACCTATAATAGCTGAGTGTGAGCCTTTGTGATTTTGGGATGGTGATAAACTTATTTTTGCATATGATAAAAAAAAGTAATACTCTTTGACCCTAAATAAAACCCGTGAATTTACACATCTATTGGATAATAATGGTTTTGGTATAGGAGTACCAGGGGATTGAGAGGTGTCGGCTTTCAATTATAAGGAGAGTCAAGTTTCAATCAAAGGAAATATCTTGGATCCTCTGCAAGAATATTTTCAAGAATATTCTCATTCAGAAGATGAAGAATAACTAGCTATGAATTGAGGTAATTTCCTTAAGTTCATCTATGATTTGATTCTCAGATAATATTGTATACTATGTTTTATATTTTGCGTTGAAGAGAAGATCGTGAATATTTTGTTATTCAAAATATATTTGAATATGTAGAATGTACTAAAATAATATACTTAAATCTTGTGCTCACAAATAGGTTTATGTCTATTGAAAAGTTAAAATTAAGGAGTTGAAAAAAAAAAAAGACTTTTTAAATGGACTAGAAAGAAGAATAAGACAAATTGAAACATTAAAGCACGAAACTTTCTTCGCCTTTTATACCCTTTTAATTAAGAATAAATTTCACATTTAACAAAATTGAAATTTAACTTATCCTTTCTTGTTTAACAAAGGGATAAAAATTTGGCATCTAGCTGACTAGAGTCCAGGTCTACTAATTTATTATTGGCTGTAGGAACGAAACATAAAATTTCATTATTTACATTCACGAATCAATAATAAATAGTCCTATTGAACTAAAATAATTGCTATACCTCTCATAATTTCTTTTTTCAATTGTTTGTGCATGAGGGGAAGGGATTAGATCACTCAAGTACTATTTTAGAGTGTTTGATATGTGTCATGAGGGGAAAAAAAAATGTTATAATGATCTAAAAATGTTTTAATTATCCAGCATAAAATTTTTTCGGCGAAAATATTTCTTTGAATTTCTGACTATTGCTTACAAATTGATCTAGCGCCTAGTTTTTGCTCCTCACCACTGTATAATGTGAGAATATATTTTTTATTTCGACAGAAACTTGTATCGCACAACACGAAGTTCAAGAACAAGTTGAAAAAGAGGATGTTACTGCTACAAATCTGAGGAAGTTTTTATTGCATGTTTTCTTTAAACTTCTTATTTATTATCCTGTTTCAGAGTTTAGTTTTGCAAGAGAATTCATTATGTTGACAAGACATTCTCATTACATAATATAGGCTGGCTATTGTTTAAGTGTTTTTTTTTTTTTCATTTATAAGAAGTGTCTATTTTAAAAATTAGAATATGTTATTTCTCGTTATTTCTTTTACAATTGTTTTGTTCATGAGGTGAAGGGAGTAGATCTACAGAAAAAAAAGATAATCAATGGTTTGGAATTGTTTTATTATTCAACATAGGTTTTTTCAGAAAAAATGTTTATCTGATTTTCATACTATATATTGAAATTCAGGTTTCTGATTTCTTTTAAAAAGCTTGAGTCAGGGTAGTTGAATTTGGAAGTTGTTTCGAATTGTAGTAAGGTACAACTTTCTTACTGACTCATCCGATTTGCGTTTAAAAGTTTTTTAAAAAAACTGTTTTTTGCATGTCCCAAATAAAAAGTGAAACTTTGGCTCCAAGAAACTTATTTTACTATCCCTTATTTTACTATCCCTGATCCTTAAATGATGTCTGTGTTTATTCATTTTTTGAGTATATAGATGAGAATATATATTAATTTATAATTATTAAATGTTAAAATTTGTCATTTTGGTGATAGTTGAATTGATTGAGAAGAAAATTATCTTTATGTGTCTGTTGATTGAGCTAGTAATGTGAGACTTGTTATCTAAAATATACGTAAATATTATAGTTGCGATGAGTTTCCTTGTATAAAAGAAGAATTAATATAATTTTGGTGAAATTTTTTTTTATTCTGTTTAATTTAGGCTTAGTACATAATTTATCCTCCAAACTTAATTTTTATTACATGTTCCTTCATATTAGGAAATTGTCTTCTTGCACGTCATGGGAAAAAATGGTCTACACATTAAATGTTTCTCCAAGTACGTCCAATATTCATTACTTTTATTTGACCAAGTATTTTTCTAAAATAAATGAGTGTCCCTCACCAATAAATCTATTCAAAATAAAATTCTGAAAATTGAAATTAAAAAGATATTTTGATATCCAAGAAATTTATTTAATTATTTCAGATATCCACTTTCAAAATTTTCAAATTTTTTGTTAGAGTTGCCTCACATTTTTGTGTCTCTTTGCTGATGCTGTTTCATGTTTCAGCTTGGTTATTGGCAGTTGCTCAGGTGTATGAAAGTTGAGCAGACAAGCACCTATTGTGCAACTACTGGTCATCAATTTTTTTTAGGAAGTACAACCTATTTCTCAGGGGCATTTTTTGTATTTTTTGTGATATATGGATTTCTCTGTTACTGCTTGAGGTAGTGTCTTTCTTGTACTGAAGATTAAAAATCTTCTTTATCCTCATTACTGCATATTTTTTAATTCCTGAGGATTTGATTGTACTCTACCTTTCATATAGTGAATAGCTCGTCGTTGCCCGTGGTTTTTTCCCGACTTGGGTTTCCACATTAAATTTATGTGTCATCTATTTTATTTCCATATTTCTTTTTTGATTTTATATGTGTCTTGTTCCTTGATGTAAGTGATTTTCTAACAAGTGGTATCAGAGCCAGATTCAAGGATGCCTACTGTAACCAAGTTTGATATCGAGAAATTTGATGGAAAAATTAGCTTTAGTATCTGGAAGATCCAGATGAAGGCTGTTCTCACACACAACGGTTTGAGGAAGGCTTTAGATGACAAGTCTAAGAAGCCTGATTCTATGAATGACGAACAATGGGAGGAGTTGGATGAAAAGACACTTTCTGCAATTCAACTTTGCCTTTCCAAAGAGGTTCTGCGGGAGGTTATTCGTGAGACTACTACTACAAGTCTCTGGTTGAAACTTGAGTCTCTTTATATGACCAAAAACCTTGCCAATAAGCTCTATCTCAAAAAGCGTTTATACACGCTTCGTATGTCTGAAGGTTCTTCCATTCAATCTCATCTTGATGCATACAATTCAATTATAATAGATCTGAAAAATTTAGCAGTTAAAATTGAGGATGAAGACAAGATTGTCTTGTTAATTAATTGTCTCTCTACCATCTACCTATAAACACTTCAAGGAGATTATGTTATATGGAAATAATGAAACTTTATCTTATCAAGATGTTAAATCAAATTTGTTGTCCAAAGAAAAATTTGATCTTGAAGTTCATTTAGAAGCTAAAACAGAGGGCTTGTTTGTTAGAGGTAGATCACAGGACAAAGGGAGTACAACTAAAAAGAAGTTCAGATCTAAATCTAAAGGGCGTTATTCCAGCAAGACATGTCATTATTGCAAGAAACCTGGGCATGTTATTTCTGAATGCGAAAAGCTGAAGAATAAAAAAAAAAAGAGAAGACAAATACCACCATTTCCCCTTAGTTCACAACCACCACCACCACTATCAATCGACACAATCATAACAGTCACTACAATACTAACCATCACAACTATCAGTGGCGGAGCCACCTTGTATTAAGGGGGTTCATCCAACCCCCTTCCACGAAAAATTGTATTATTTTTACACGATCAAAAAATATTTTTATGTATATATAGTAGATGTTGAACCCCCTTCGACTTGTCCGTACGTTTAATTCTGAACTCCCTCAATGAAAATTCCGGCTCCACCACTGACAACTATCACCACCAACATTATTAATCACTAACTTTGATCATTGTAACCACAACCAGCATTATAAACCACCTTCACTATCACTAACAAATATAAATATTTTTCTCAATCAAATAATAATTTTGTTGTATTAAATTACATAATTTTCTAATATATAATTAATTTTTTATTTAAATTGTATTTTTTATATTATTATATATACAAATAAAAAAATTTGAATATTCAGATGTTGAAAAACAAACAGTCTTAATCATTCAGTTTTTAGATCTAGAGACAAGATCTTAATCATTCAGATGTGCATTCAAATTCAAACGTCTGAATCTTTTAAAAAAAAAATGCAACCTTAGATTTATACATTCATTTTGAAGCTCAAACGTCTGAATCTTTAAAAAATAAATGCAACCTTAGATTTATACATTCATTTTGAAGCTCGATCATTTGAATTTATGATGAAAGTTTTTATTTTAAGAAAAATCACCTCTTATTGAAACAAAGATGCTCCTAAAGTAGTAGAGTAAATAAATAAATATTTATTACTCTATCACAATACAAAAAAAAATAAAAAAAATTTAAACTTCATATATCTATTTCGGGATAGTCTTTGTTACCAAATTTTTAATCTTTGTTACCCAAAGAAAAAGGGATTTGGGGATTTTGAAAACTAGGATCTGATTTGGTAACAAAGATTAAAACTTTTTAATCTTTGTTACCCAGCGAGAAAGTGATTTGGGGATTTTGAAAATTTGGATATCAAATATAAAAAAATTGGGAATTTTGATAGTAGATATCTTAAATAATTAAATAAACTTTTTCGAACATCAAAATAGCTTTTTAATTTAGACTTTTATAATTTTACTTTGAAAATTGGTGAGTGACACCCATTTATTTTAAAAAATATTTAGTCATATAAAATTAACAAAAGATTATATTTATACACAAAGTAAAATTATATAATTACATTAAATCTCAAATGTTCAAAATATTTACAAAAATATCAAAATAATTACATTAATCCCCTTAATTGGGATTTTCTCCTTCCTTTAGATTATACATGTCAAACTCTTGTTTTATCCCCAAAAAAGTTAAACAAAGTTAAACAACTTTTACCGGGAAAGCCTAAAGCATCTAATTATTACCTACACATGTGAAACACTGTTTTTCTCTTCCATCTTTCTCATCAACCTAGTGGTTATCTGTAAGTTATCATGATTTTATTGTTTTTAAGAAATTATTTCATGAATTTTTTGGAATTTTTTCTATGTAGTTCAACTTTACCAACCCAATGCTTTACCGTTTTATCTTCATTTGCATGTTCAATTTTTCATATTCTTCAATCTAATTTAAGTTCATTAATTGGTTGTTTTAGTTTTTTTTTTTTTTTTTTTGTCATATAGTACAGTTTATTTCTTTTATTTTTCTGGTTTTTTTTTGTTCGATTTAACAATACTTAAAAGTTAAAATAGTGTTAATTGATAAAATGTTTTATCCTCCAAGGTGTAGTTTAGGATTTACTAAGTTAGATGAAAATGAAAAAGATGTTCCACTTGGATTTCTTCCTGGTTCATTTGATGAATAGAATCCCAAATTCGCAGAGAATCGATCAAAGCACATAAAGGACCCCGTCACAATGAACAATTTGAGGGAAAAAGCCGTGGATAAATTGAAGAAGTGTAGTTGAAAAGCAAGTAAAAAGAAGTGATTCAGACCGACCACATCTTCCGAAGATATTTGTTCTTTGTTTTGCTATAATTTGATAAATGTACAAGAAGACATGATAATGACCTTTTTCGCCACAATACTTTATAATGTAGGTATTCTGATATATAGTTATATAGTTTATACATTTCCCTTATAAAGACGATGCTAAAGTTGACATGTATAAATTACCCTTATACATCCGTAATTGTTTATTTTCTGATATGATACAAATGCTTAGATGTTTAAATAACCATCATACGTTTGTATGTGTTGGTTAATTATGGTTATGAATGAAATTTTTAGGTGTATCAGCTAACCTCATACATGTTTATATGTTCCCTTAGTAGAGTCTATTATCACTACTAAAAAAATAGCGTTTAGCAGGAGATTGATAATGTTGCTAATCAACATAAATCCATCGCTAAAGCCATTTAGAGACGGATCAGCGACGGAATACTAGTCGTTGCTATATTGCGCGTTGCTAACCATTTAGCATTGGAAAAAATAAATTTCATTGCTAGATTTGCAACGAAATAGAGACGCCTTATATCCGTTGCTATTTTTTAGTAACGAATATATTCGTTGATATATTTATAAATGTCGTTACTAATTTTATGTTGTTTTTCATCGTTTTGATTATTTCGTGACCAAATTTCATTGCCAGTCTGTCGCTAAAAAATTTTAATTTTGTGACAAAAAAATATTTTCCTCAATAGGTTGCAAATATTTTTCTTTGGCAATGATTAAATTTGTTGCTAAATCTATCGTCATTACTTTTCTTCCAATACCTTTTTTATTTGTATTTTATATACACCGTGTTGAATCATATTAAAAGTATATTATAAAATTCTTAAAATATTCAACATTCATACAAAAGAACCTATGTATATAGATAGCAAAGTCTTCTTAAAATATCCAACATTCATATAAAATAACCCACATATATAGATAGCAAAATCTAAACATCCACAATTCCAAATATAGCAATATCTAAACACATAATTATGTCCATCTTCAGCTAGACCAGATACAACAGTTGAGAGTGGTTGTGGTTTCCATTAGGGGTATTCGTGCCAGTTAACTAAATTGCTCACCCCAGGCCAGAGTTGTTCATTAGGAGTATCTAGCAACCTGCACGACAATTTTGTTAAGGTTAGAATGCAGAAACCAAGTTGGATAATAGCAATCTTGCTATTGCACAACAACTCACTGCAACAAAGAACATGACAAAATTAGAAATTAGCAGAAACACTTTCCTTTTAGTTCAAATTAGAAATATTTTGGACTATCAATTATTGTGACATTATTTTTTATGGACGGACTTTCTATAGAACCCATTTTATTAACATGATTTATCACTACTTTAGCAACTTTGGCGACTTGGCCTATGAATCAACTAAGATGATCAAGAAATCTTAAACTGCAAATATTTAGTAGCTTGCTATTCAAATATGTTTTAGCTAGTTTACCACATCTTTTGACCATAAATCATTTTCTGGATTCAACATATTGCCAAGCATAAAAGACTTACTATTTCAACTTTGCGAGAAACTCCTCAGGCAATTGTTGAAAAACAGAGGTGTCTACTTGACTAAGAGAAGAGGGCATTAGACTGATGCTTCCTGAGACCGGAGCATTAATAACCACGTCCATATTTGGTACACTAGCATCAGACAGTGGCTGACTTTTTATATCAGCAAAAAGCTTATTAGGATAAGAGATAATTTGGATTTCCTCTTCATTAAACTGTTGCTCCTATTATAGCCATCAGAAATCAACATCATGAACAAGATAATTATCACCACCAATATTAAACCAGACCAATCCATTGACCACTAGGCCACATCCTTGGCTACGGACTTAGAACCCTTTAAAAAGGTGTAACAAGAAATTACCCACGTGTGAAGTAGTAAAGAGTTGTGAAACGATTCTCTCAAGCACATCAACGCTGTCTGTAGCCATCGGCACCTACAAGTGGAACAATGCAATTAAAACCATGAAGGAAAATAGAAATTTCTTCAGTTAAAAAACATAGACCACAAGGTTATCACCGAAAATACTATACCAAAAATACTATACCCTCCATGCCCATACGTCACTCCGATTGTTAACCGCTAGGACATGCACCAGCTTGGGAGAAACTCTGCTCACAAACTCTTACATATATAACAACCACACCCCTTAATACAATTTGCAGTAACTTCCTGGCAGTAACAAACATAAAATGAAAAAGAAGATCTCTGTAGCAAGAGATTCAATGATTCATGACGTCCCCTTGAAGAAAAAAATGCAAAATAATGCTTGTTGTATACAAACTATAAATAAATAGAAAATCAAAACCGTGAGGGCAATCACAAACATATTACAAAAATAAATAAATAATAAACAATGAAAACCTTAGAGATCATACGCAGCTGCCCACAAGTTGTTATTTGTCTCCTGTTCAACTTTTCTTTCAAGACGTGACCGATTCCGGAAGTGCTTTTACTTGAAGTTCTTGTATTTCAAAGATACTAAGAAGGCAAAAAATTACAACAAAAGGCAGGGGTTGAAAATTGTACAGGCTCGCTATTGGTAATAGAACAGTATTCATTGTTGTTACTCCTATAACCTCAAGATCACCAACAAATAACATATATATTCAGCTTCTAATAGACAATTAGCCTAGTACATTAATGCAGAAGGCACATATGGGGAATTCTAAAAGAAACACTTCTTTTGTTGTTGAAGAGAGAAAACATTTACTTTCGTAGTTACCATATCATAAAAAATAATTGAGTTGATATCAAGTTAAAGCGTAAATCAAAATTGTCCCTAACAGAGAATTGTATTTCAAATAACTTAATATAACTATATATGTTCAGAAAAAATATACTAAATGCATTTTTGGCTAGAACCTGGTATTAGAATTTGACGGGGTGAGCTTAAAGCTTAAGGAGGTGCTCTCCCACTCCCAATTACCTTACCTTCAATAGTGGACGATATAACTTACAAGAGTTAATGGATGAATAAAGAGTGGGAAGTTATATGAATTTCAAAGAAAAGATGACCAAATTCAGCAATAAAAAAATCATGAGACAAACGCACCTAATGCCAAACACCTACTGCAATATTATGTCCAACTATTATTACATTCTACCCATCAAAGCCTAAGGGAGTAGTATGAGAATCTGAAGTGCATGGAAAACCAAATGAAATTCAAGTAATGAAGAAATAACTGAAAACAACAACATTAAAAAATAGCGAGTTGAGGACGAGAGCTAAGAAGGCGATAAAAAAAACTGAGGCAGCTGAAAAGAGTAAAGTTGCACTTCAGAATCAGATAAAGAGGTGGAAGGAACATAAAGAGAGAGAAGGTTGCATTGGCTGCACTTAGAGAAGAATCCATTTTCAGAGAAATTACTGAATACAAGCCAGATAATTCTCCCAAAATAAAACAACCTCTTGGTAAGATTCTTAGGATTGGAACAACCGTTACCACTTTTCTACCAAAGGAACACAATAGATGCCAATGAAAATATAAATTTGGAAAATTAAACTAGTGTACAATTTGAAATATGATTGGCTATATTTGATAAATAGCTATTTCTATTAATACCTAGAAAGCACTTGTTAGAATATTTAATAGGTTGATAAGATGAACCAACAAAGCAACTTATTGATGACAAACAAATCAGTAAAAGACAAGCAATATAAACACAAGAGGAGATCACAGTGATTTTTGAATTGAGTGCATAGTGTCAGACAAGCTTATGATCAAGATCAATGAAGTCATTTAACTTGATCATACAAGGTGGTAAAAAGTGTTTGAACTAGTAGTTGCCTAAATAAAATCTGGTGAAGTTCGGATCGGGAACATAATCTAGTGCAACTACATAGTGTCTATTTGGCTATTCTGTTTTTTTTTTTAAATTTAAAAAGGTAGAATTGTTTTATCTAGAAGAATAAAAATGCAAAACCTTTTTCAAATAATTTTCATTAGAAAATCATGACTTAGATAAAAATATAAAATGGTTCATTGCCTAACTTTTTAGCAATTCTGACACGGGTAAATTTAGTCAATGCTCGTTCTATCTCTTCACTAACAACTCTCCAAAGAATCGATTCTAAGCATGTATAGAGAGGAAATCTTAGTGGGCATCTAAATACAACAAAAACAACAAACCCAATATATTCCCACATAGTGGGGTTTGGGGAAGGTAAAATGTACTCAGTCCATCCCACTACCTCCGAAAAGGTAGAGAGGCCATTTCTGATAGACCCCCGGCTAAAGACTAAAATCATATTTAAATACACACACACACCTTATATAATAACTTACATTGCTGGTGCACAAAAGTTCTCATAAAACTTAGTTTTTAGGAAATTATCAAATAGAATGGACAAAGTTCCAGGTAGACTCCACAACATGACGAAGATATTAGATAAAGACATATACAACCAGAATTTACAAGATGAAAATCGCCTCAAATCTAAAGCTAAGAGTATTTATTAAATCATCTAAAATCAAGTGATTTCAAACCTGAAACAGATAAACTTGTTGATCAGTTGGCATCATACCTTTGAGGATTTTCTCCATGTTTCTGCTACTGCTTATCTATCTTTAAGATTCACTCTGAGCATAGGACAAGGCATCCCTTATAATTGCTACTTCACTAACTCATGTATTAGTTTAGTGAATTTATCCAGCCCAGCCCCAGAACTCTGTAGGAATCAAGACAACCGCTACCAACAGTACTCCATCTTCAAAAGTGCACCGATATTTCTACTTAGGTTTCATGTGACAGCTTACTTCCAGACAACCACATCAATAATCACAGCCAAGCAGATCAACTTGAATGAGCATCTAAATGAAAAAAAAACAGGTTTTGTTTTCTGGTCTATTAATCTTGATTTACGCAACACATAATCTACAAGTGGGAAATGGGGAGGGTAGGACCTAGAAGGCTGACTAAATACTGATGGCGAAACTTTGAAAGCAAATTCATTTGAAGTTTGAAGTTCCAGCTAGTGCATCGTCTATAAACAACCAATTCCCTTACAACAACATAGGTTTCATTCTCTAATTCTCCCTTGTAAATCTGATATGGAAAGATATGTCATACAAGTTGTTAGCTAAACCAAATAGTCTAACTTTGAGCCAAAAAAAGAATAAAGCCTAGGACAGAAGGCTTGAAAAGATGTCAACTCACTGCATATGCACTTTAAGTAAACGACTTAAGTGCCTCGCTTTAGTGATATTAATTGTCAAATTTCAATAGATAACAAATCAAAATATGCATTACTCCTAATTTTAATCAGCATTATATGGTATCAAAATGCAAAGTCGAGATGCATATAGCTCTTATGCACATAGACAATACATAATAAAGGCAAAAAAAATTATTTAATCAACTGTTTATCTTGGCGAGTTGTGCATCTATTTAATTGTCTGATTTTAGTTATTCAATGAAAACTACCTGAAAAACTAATTTAGTTATGTCAATTACTCACGGAGATCAAGACCTCTGGGAATACTATGGCATCACATGGATGATAACAAAATTAGCAATAAAAAGTTTATCCTCCGACAAAATATAACATGAATTTTGAATAGATATATGCAAGAAAACAATATACTGAGCCCTTTTCCTAAATTAATTTGGGAGTTCAAACAGTTTCAGAGCAGTACTTTTTCAATGGAGCCTTCGCCGAGCAATGTTGATTTATCAAATTTTTCTGTCGCTTCTTCCAACTCTTCCATGGAGAACACCCGATATGATGGAGCACTTTGTGATCCAAGTGCTGATTCTTGAGAAATGATTTCTGAGATAAAATAAGTTAAAGAAACTCTAATCAAATCCGCTGAAAACTTAAGTAATTGGCTTAGAAACTTTTCTGCAGCAAATCTGCCTATTTAGAGTTGACATTGAAAATGAAGTCAAACTACAACTTACTAGCATTTTCTAGGAGCTCATCAAAAATATTGGGTTGTGCATTATCTTGCACAACTTTGGAAAACATGTACCGATCCACATCGTGACGTGTATGTATGCTGTGATCTTCTACAAAAGAAGAGAAGGAAAACTGCCAAAACACCATAAGTAGTACAGCTCCCCCAACAACACCTACCATTTCAAGTTTAAAAAAACCACAAACAGAAATTCTGAGAAAAAATCCGATTCCCATTTCAAGTAAATAACAATTTATCAAACTTTTTAACACAATAATCGAACAACCCCAAGTGAAAGAGCTCAAACAACCCTAAACCTATCATTTACAAGTGAAATCTAACATAGAAATTAAGAAATTGAAAGAGGAAAAAACAACTCACATTACGATATTTAGAATCGTACCTCTAACTTAGATTCGATATTGAGTGATTAATTTCCTTTTTGATTGATATTGAGCGATTTCCTTTTCACAATTGAGAGACAATGGAGAGAAAAGGGAAAGGAGAGACAGTTTTGGAGAGAGGCGGAGGATACAATGTGTTGGGAACAAAGTGAAATAAAAGACTTTGCCTTAATATTTATTTGGTAGGGTGATGGATTCAGCAACGGGTGCAAAATCCGTTGCAAATTATTTTAAAAAAATAATATATTTTTTAAAAATGGTAAAATAATTTTAGTGACAAAAATTTCATTGCTATTTCCGTCTCCACCATGTCAAAAAAAATTTCCCCCTTTTTATGTTGCTAATTTTGTCACCAAAATAAAGGCACCAATATTTATCGCCAAAATATAGCAACGGATTATACTTTTTGTCGCCAATCTATCGCTAATTAGGCTACTAATTTTATTTTCAATTATTTAGCTACAAAAAACCTATTTTGTTGCAATTCCATCGTTAATTAGCGACGAAAAAGTGCTTGTTGCTACAAATCCGTTGCTAAACTTGGTTTTTTTTGTAGTGTATGAATTGGTAGATGTATAAGTTACCCCATACAAGTGCAATTCAAGAGTGGTTAGTGTTGATTTTATTATAGATTAATGCAATTTATTCGTAAATGAATTAGTTACCCTCATACATGTCTAACATGTTAGGTATTATATATTAATGCTTCGGGATTAGGTTAACTCGATAGTGGTTGTCCGATGCTTTCCTGAAAAATCATCATTGCTTAGACATCACAGATATTTATGTTGGCATGGTATTGTTAGGAAAAAAGGAATACAAAATTTCTTACTTGGCATAATGAGATTTCAGTAATCCTGTGGCGATCCACTGGGAGTAATAAAAAATCAATTCATTTGGCAATTCTTGGTTAATGGTGTAGCCCTCGAAAGCATACTTCAGTTCTCCTCTTTTTTCAGAATCAGCCGCATCGTTACAGGTAGAAACTTCATTTGTAATGTATGGAGACCTTAAAGTCCGAGACTTCTTTCTTTCCCTTTTTGCAGGTGCTTTCGCTTTTGTGGCTTCAAGCTCCCGAACTTGAGCATCAGGGAAATCAGGTGGAATCTGACTGTCTGGAAGGTCCCATTTGCTTTCATTCATTTTTTTTGATGGTCCAACACCCAATGACTTTGTAGACGAAGACGTTGAGAAGCCAAATAAAATTGAATCTACAGCTTCCTGAATTGAGTCAGTTATTGTCCCACCATCTTCATCCTATATGAAACCGTAAAGATGTGAAAGGTATAAATATAACATATGAATGTATAAATATAATAATAGTTACGACATGTATGTGTAAGGTGGACGCTACTTGTTATTACATATTACATAAACGTAATTCAAATAGGTTAATGGTATTACCGGCATCTCCTGCTCTTCAATACTCTAGTTGTTATTAATTTCTTCATCACGAGATGCTTTTATATCGTTGACACTTCCCTTATAATAACCTTCCCGTCGTATATCAAAAAGAAACAAAATCTGATATTCATATAGAATTTATGTAGACTTATAGTAACACTACAACATAATTGACCAAAAAATACCTTCATATCCTCCTTAGATGGACTCGGATGTTTGTCGGATCCGTTTTGTTGACTTTGTTGTTGAGCAGTAATTTTAACCTCCTAAGTAAGATGAATAAGCTTATTGTATGAACATTTCATCAATTTTAGACAATATACATTGAAATTTAATTGTTATACCTATGCTTTGACGACCTCGGTCGGTATTCTTGTTATTAGAGTAACCAACTCAGCCATCTTTTCAGTAACCTTGTAGAGTAAAAAATAAGTTGTTGGTCGAGACACATCATGCATTTAAAAATAATGTGTTATAAAATTAACTTGCACATTGATTGATGTAATTCTTTATTTCATCACCTTCTAAACTTGATTTTGAAGTCCCCTCAGGTTGTGTGGAATAAGAAGGAACAGATTTGTGTTGGTAACGCTCAGGAGACACACCAATTTCTCCTTGTTGATGATGTTCATATACAGACTTACCAATTTTTCCTTTGTGTACTGCATCCTTTTGCGTTTCACTATGCAAACCAGACACATTATGTACCGGACTATCAAGTGTACATGTATCATCATCCACAATCGCTGGACTATCTTGCTGAAACATCACCGCCTTTCTTCTCTTCAAAGGTAGCTCAGGTGATTCAGGCGAAGCTAAACCAGCCTTTATGAGAATTTCACGCGATGGTATAGTGCTAAAATCACCAAATTCTTCAGTAATGGTACCAACATGCTGTTGAAATTTATCTGCTGTCCTTTTCAACATTCCAGCAATGGATGTTGAAGTAGAAGCTGCTGGATAAACTGTCTGAAAACAAATCCAACCTACTAACTTCTTCGGTTGTAGGCTGTATATTTTTGTACGAATGTTGTAAAGAATAATTTTAAAATTAAATATTTGCAAATAATTAAAACAACTTGAACAAACCAAAAAAGTATAATGTTAAACAATAACCTTACTGAACATGCCCAACATAAAAGCTTCGTACTGACGCCTTATGCACTCCACAGACCAGTTTAAAATTCTTGGGATTGCATTTCTCTGATGGACAACAGTTTTTTATTCTACCTCGGAGCAGCACTCATAGATCCAAACATTTAGAGCATGCGGCATTCCACCCAATGAATATAACTTCTTCTCGATATTGAAATCCTGCTACCAGGAACTCATTAAATTTTCAAAAGTAACCTTACCCCATGGAAAGTGAATGTACCTGCTGTCCTCGACCATCTGAAAGTGAGCTACACCGATTGGTGCTTTCTTATGCTGAGAAAACATGAATGTATGAACAAAAAACAATATTGCCAGGTTTAGAGCATCTTCAGAGTTATCAAAGTTTTCCATCTCCAAACGTGTTATCAGTTTAGATCTAGTTATTGCTCCTTTATTGTCGAAAAAATACTTCAACAACAACGCTGATTTTGATGATAAAGTATACATATAATACTCAATATTACTGGTACATTTAAGACCGATAATAATGGAAAAATCAAGCATTGTAAATTTGAGGATTTCCTCTTGCACCCAAACATGAAGCTCATCCTTCTTATCCTGCTGGATTTCAAGCATTAGGAGACATTTTAAAATCTGACCTATCCAATTGCACCGTGACAAATCCAGAAATACCCAAAAATTATATTTCAAAATGCTCCTAAAATATCCTCACCAAAATACTGTTCACACGTAATTTTATCCCTCCGAAAGATTAATTTTCCTATTTTTACCTTATCCTACCGTGCACCACCAATCGTGTAATTATTCCTCATAAAAGAACAAAAAATAACAACCCCTAACTAATTTTCTTATCCTAACAAGATACCCCCCACCACTACACCCACATCACCACCCCCTCACGTTCCTTTTCATTTCTTTTAACCAAAACACATACAATTTTCCATTTAGTGGGACCACCAAAAAGATTCCCTTTCTTTTATATTTTCCCAATTTTATAAAGATATATATCCACATATATATATATAGAAAAGAAAAAAAACAATCAGAAGGGGGGGACCATTTTTTTTTATATACGAACCAATATTGAGGGGGGGTTTTATCATCATCTTCATCTCATACACACGCACCATCATATCTCTGACCCACCTTGGACCTCCCATCGACATATCAGTACACGCACAGATCTGAGAAAGATTGAAGAATTGGAGGGGAAGAGAGAGTGAAATCGAGTGAGAGATAGAGGAGAGAATCGAAAGAGAAAATGAAATTTGGTTTCAGGTTCCTGTGTCACCGAAATCTGACCTTTTCCATCATTTTTTTACCCTCACAGCTCGCTGGAGCTAAGGTTTGGACTGGTTTTCAGCTATTTCTTGAATTTTGGAGACTTTGGTTCTCGTTTGTTCGCAATTTATCTTCTGATATCGTGCTTTGGGGTTTTTGATACCGGGATAGGTTCGTCTATTTTGAGATTTTCCATTTGTTCTTAATTTGTTTGGGTTGGATATCTATACTGATTTTGGTTTGTTCATCGTTGGGGTTCTTGTTTGAGAATTTTGGTCTCATATTTCTTTATTATCAAGGGAAACAAGTTCTATCGAGGTTCATCTCTTTAACTCGTTCTTTTTTATATTGATTGGTTGAATTGGTTGTGATTATGTATGGTGTGGTCATAATTGTTGGGTTTTGTTGATATTATGATGTTATGGTTATGTTTTTGATGATGTGATTTCGGCGATATGTGAAACAAATTGGAGTAATTTTGGTGTAATTGATAAAAATGAAGCTAGCGGGGGATGAAATTGAGAAATTGATAGAAGTTGAAAGTAGGTTAATTTTTGTTTGTTGTCTTTTTGTTTAATTTGGAATAATCATGAATGGGATAGATTTATGATATGTGAAAATGGATAGTCAATATAGGTTTGGGTAGAAAAAAATTCAGGAGTGCTGTGTTGATTGAATGCTTTGAATGTTTAAATGTGTGTTTTGAACCTTTTTTTTAGTTAGCTTATTTAATTCAGATGTATTAATTCAGCCAGGGAATGCCCCGAGGTATTTATGTTTATTTTCCGGGGAATGCCCCGAAGTATTTTGTACCCGGAGGACGTTCGTGACGAAGGCCTGAGGCGGCGGATGGAGCTTAGTCTAGGGGTAGTATAGAATAGGATTTATATTTTTTGCAATTTTTCTATTTGAGACAGTATAACTCGGACTGGACATTATTTTGGTTATTAACTTTGTTTGTTTCTTGTTTTTATGTGTTTTATGTAGTTTATACATTCATAGTACCAAATTCGCCGATATGCTCCACCAAGCAACCATGGTCGAACTATGGGATCGAGGGGGTGCCTAACACCTTCCCTTTGGTCAACAGAATTCATTAACCTAAATCTCTGTTCGCGGATCATTTTAAAAGAGTCGAAATCATTTTTGAAAAAGGATTTCCAATGGTGACTTGGCACACCAGATTATTCCAAGTGGCGACTCTGAGTTTAAATGTAAATAATCCTTTTCGAAATAAAATCTTCATTTTTGTCACTTTAATAATAAAAACCCTTTCAAAACTTAAAATCACAATCTTTTTGGAGTTAAAAAAGGGCGTGACAGCTCTGGTGACTCCGTTGGGGATTTTTCAGAATTCAAGCCTATTTTGGAGTTGTATCAGCTTAGTTTGGCACTATAGGTGTATAGACATTTTATTTTTTTTGTTTGTTTTATGTAATTGTTTATCATTGTTGAGTATCTACGTGCTCTTTGTTTACAGTTTTTAGTTTATGTGTTACCGTTTTATATCTGGCATTATGTGCATAACCCGAGTCTTTCTTTCTGCAACAAGTTTGTATTACACGTGTGTACACGACCTATAGTTGAGTCACCCTTATTTTAGGAGAGGGAGCCGTTGGGTTGTATGGAGTAGGTGGACAGCTAAAGCAATCCACTATCGACCATACGCTCCCTCGAACAGCCTTGTTAGTGGACCCCAACATAGGTCAGCCTTTTGGTCATGCTTATCTGCATCATATTGAGACCTAGCAGGACTCACATGGCCCATTGTAGGAGACTCACCTCTAAAGCATCCCTACGTGCTAAATGTTGCATCTTTGAGGGTAACGTGATCATTTTACGGACTAAGCTGGGGAAAACATGTGTTAGAAGTAAAGTTCGTAGACAAGAAATGTTGAAAAAAATTAGAAAAAAAAAGTAAGTCGAAATGAAAAAAAAGTGTTTCGTAAGTTTTTAGAGTTCTTTATGACTTTTGATTTTTTTTTTTACAATCTAAAAATTCAAAAAGATTTTTTACCTTTTGCACTCATTTCCTCAAAAATATCAAAATGATTTTCTTTAATCCTTTACTATGCAGTCATAATTCAAAAATTAAAAAAAAAAAAAAAAACTTCGTTGTTGGTGTCATTTTTGTATGAAGTGTCAAATTAAAAATACAAAAAGATTTTATTTTCATCGTATAGCCGTGTCTCTCAAGTCAAGGTTTTGTTTGTTCTATAATCCTTAATTGTCCAATTTGGAAGAACTACGCACCCCTGATTCTCCTCTCCCGAGAGTGAGATATGTAGGCAGCCTATTGTTGGTTCGGGGATCTTATTTCAAAAATCCAAAAAGATTTTCTTCACTCTTTATCTAGAGAAGGTGTCATATACTTCTTTAATAGAAAACTGCAAAAAGATCTTTCTTTAATAGTTTCAATTTTTATTTTCATAGGAAATTCAAAATTGAAAACCCAAAAAGATTTCCTTTGGTAATCATAGGTTTTCTTTCGTATAGGAATCTGAAAAATCCATAAAGATTTTCTTCACTTTTCATTTAGAATAGGTGTTTCATATACATCTTTAAGAGAAAACTACAAAAAAGATTTTTCTTTAATAGGTTCAAGTTTCATTTTCATACGAAATGCAAAATTGAAAATCCAAAATGATTTTTCTTTGGTAATCATAGATTTAATTTTATATAGGGGTATTAAAGCTGAAAAAATTCAAAAAAAAAATTGTCATTTGTTATTTTCTTAAAGTTCCAAGCAAGAAAAAAAGAGTTTGATTAGCAATTTTGGCAAAACTTCACGAACTACGCACACCTGATTCTCCTTTCTCGGAGAGTGAGATATGTAGACGCCCTTTTAGGGTCCGGTGATCTTTTCACTATAAAAAAAGGTTTTGAAAAATTGTTGAACACTAACGCATTTGCTATCTCTTGTCCAATTAGTTTAAGGTGGTTGGTTTGTGGCATTTTGGCTGGTCCTCCATATTTCTCCATGTCACAGAGAAAGTTATGACCAATAAGCATACCGAGTTAGTTATCACTAATCAGATAGGGTGTTTGGGGGATGATAATGTAGGAGCTAATGAAGTGATTCGGAAATTAAGACAGCAAATGATAGAAATGCATCGAGCTTGGGCTAATGGGTTGCTGCCTCCTCTATTTCCCGCTGATAATCTGGAATATCTTTCTAGTTTGCCTCCAGTGTCATGGCACAATTCCCTATGTTGGCCGACATGCCACAACATGCATCAGGATCTACTCCGGGGCAACAGTATCCAAATACTTTCAATATTTATTTCCTCACTCCTCAATACAAAATTACCACATGCTCGGCTCCACCTGCGATTTATGCTTTTGCAGCCTCACTCTAGTCTGAAGCTGCTGTTTTTAATGTCAATCCAATGGTTGTGAATTCTCACTCTACAAGCGACCCTGTATTGAATATTTTTAGTGATCAGCATTATGCTCTCGAGCCTATATTTAAGTCGACTGGTCCTTACGACAGTACTCAACTGCCTAAATTTCCTCCTTACACTAAGAAGCCTGTTATGACAGAAGAACAGGAGAAAATGGCCAGAAAATTGAGAAGTTTGGAACTGACTGTGAAAAAATTGCAAGGACTTGGGGGGTACAAAAGTGTCTCATATAAAGATCTGTGTATGTTTCCAGGTGTACATCTTCCTCTTGGTTTTAAAATGCCAAAGTTTGAGAAGTATGATGTACATAGCGATCCTGTAGCACATTTGAGATGCTATTGCAACCAGCTAAGGGGCGCTGGAGGGAAGGAAGAATTACTCATGGCATATTTCGGTGAGAGTCTTTCAGGTCTAGCTTCAGAATGGTTTGTTGACCAAGACATCGACAAGTGGAACAATTGGAATGACCTGGATAATCAATTCGTGCAAAAATTTCAATACAATATGGAGTTGATTCCTGATGAGAAATCCCTGACTAATATGAAGAAAAAGAATACTGAAACTTTCAGAGAGTATACGATTAGATGGCGTGAATAAGCTGCTAGGGTGAAACCACCAATGAAAGAAAGTAAGATAGTGGAGGCATTTATTCAAACGCAGGATGAAACATATTATCAACACTTGTTACCTGCATTAGGCAACCCATTTATTGAGGTCCTCAAAATGGGGGAGATGATAAAGGATGGAATTAAGACCGGTCGCATTATGAATTTTGCAACATTGAAAGCGACGACTCAACCAATTCAAAAAGGTTTGAGAAGTGTTGGAGGGAAGAAGTATGAGGAAGATGCATCTTCCATTATAGTTAGACAACAGGCATGGGAAAGATAACCACACCATCGTTACCCACAGGCTCAAACCCAAGTTTATGCCCAAGCTCCACAGAATCTTTTCCAAAATACATTATACTCCATTCCCCCACCTCCATATCTAGTATATAACGCACAACCACATGTCCAACCCTCATCTTACCCACAATGGCACAAGCCAAGTTCTCAGAGTCATCCTCTAACTCGACAAACATACCAAAGCCCTTCTAGGCCAGATTTTTGGTCCAAGCCAAATAATGAAATGAGGCAGAAGTCGAGGGATAACTTCATCAATTGGAGAGTCGTATGTGAGTTTATCCCAGAGATTGGTGCATTGAGGCATGATCAGTCCTCTTCTTTGGTGCACTTCTGATCCACATGCAAGAATCTTTGATCCTAATGTACGATACGCCTATCATTCGAATGTTCAGGGTCACGCATTAAAGATTGTCATTCTTTAAAAAGATAAATTGAAAATATGATTCAAGATAAATCAATTATGGTGCAAAACATTGACAGTGAGGAAAGCTCTAGTCATGCTGATATGCAAACCAGTGGCGAAGATGTCAGGCTGAGCAATTAAGAAGTCACCCCTCTCCCTACTAGGAAGAGGTCTAGTAGCTTGTTTTGTTTTATTTTCTGTTGTCTGAATTATTTTAGGGTTGTAGTTCGGGATCTATCTTGTTTTGTCCCTTTGTTGTTTATGTTCAAACCCTTCTATCTTTTATTTTAATTAAATGGAGTGCCTTATTTTCTGTTGTGTTTTAAATTTGTGTTGTTTATTTGTTTTCTTTACATAGTACATTTTATGTTGATTCTAGTGATATGACATGCTAGCGGAATTTTCAGCCAGATCTTGAAATCTAGTTTAAGCATAAACATTGAATCAGAGGGTTAAAGATAGAAAAAACATCTGAGAAATATGTAGTGTGCTGAGACATTTGGTGACAAGTTGAAGCCTTCTTAGAAAATTAAGGCAGTTATTTGAGAATCACAAGAATAATTGGGTCATCAATTGAAAGACATATCTCAATTAGGCCAAACAGTGGATGCGTGATCCTATATCAAGAGGGATAGAAAGAAAATTAGCTCCACGAAATTATGAGTCATTTGATGTGATAAATTTACAACAAAGATGAAGTTTCTAGAAGAAGTAGTGACGTACAGACTCAATCAAAGTTAATGCTTAAAAAGTGTCACAAATGATCTTCATCTCTCACTTCCATATTGCATGTTATGTACTCGCATTTTTCAAGGATTGATATGATGAAGTCATTTCATTATGCTATCCAAATATTGTGTCATCCTTTGTACCCCATTTAAGCCTTAGTTTTATTTTCTTTCATACCCCTCTTTTGGAATCAAGATAGAATTAGCAAAGATTAAAAGAGTGTGTCGAGAAAAACAATAGAATCGAAAAAAAAAGAAAATATATGATAAAAAGAAAAAGAGAAGAGAGTGTCAAGAAAAATAAAGTCAGAAAAGTCCCAAAGAGAAAAAGGTCAATAAAAGAGAAAAGGAAAAGAAATCAGAATCAAGCAAAGGAACAAGCTTCCAGAACTACATGTTACCTAATTCTCCTCTCTTGGGGGTGAGATATATAGGCTGTCCTACTCTGGGCTCGATCTAACCAAATGAACAGTTTTAGAATTGACCAGTCAAAAGAAACTGGGGCATGAGTTAATCCTCATTGTTTAAGTTGATTCCAAAAGTTGTAAGTCCTATCTCACTTTAAGTGTCGTTTGGGCCTCATGCTATCCATTCTTTCTAATCCTATCCAAAAGCCAAGTTACAACTAAAGAAAGACCTTCAGATCAATCTTTGAGAATGTTAAGGCTAAGCATACAATGGATATGTTAATGAATTTTCGAGAACTACTTATCTTCCTCAGCATAAAGAATTAGGAGAGAAATAAAAATAAGAGAGTCTTATTGATGAAAACCCTTTCGGGCACCATAAGATGCTGGTAAGTTGAGAAAGATAAAAATGAGAGAGCCTTATTGGTGAAAACCCTCATGGGCACCATCAGGTGATATTGAGTTGAGAGAAAGAGAATGAAAGGCTTATTGGCGAAAACCCTTCAAGGCTCCACTAGACGAATGAGGTCTTAAATGTAATTGACCTAAGGAAGAACCTCAGTTTCAAGGCCATTAACTCAACAACAATTAGTAGAAAGTTTGGATGGAAAGATCAAGCTGCTTAATCCAAAATGCATGACATATTCATTAGAGTTGACTGTCATTTTTAGATGAATTTTTTGTTTCTTTATTTTAAATGGGGACATTCATTGTCTTTTCTTTCTTCTCTTTATTTTTATTTTACCTTTCTTAAGTCAGTTATCCAAATATAAACAAAAAATTATCATTCTTTTTTCCTTTTCTTGTCTTTGAGTCAAAACCCTGTCAGAACAAGTGAGAAAAGATTGTAAAACTAGCTACCAGCTTCTTTAATTGCACAAAGCAAGACAAAAGCCACCACATGAAAGAGACATGATTGTGAGCTGAAAAAAGGGCATGCAGAAAGTTTTGTCAACAGTCAAGTCTAGGAACTCATGGAAATACCAAGGTTCAAAAGATTTATCTAATGAGCATGGCAAAATAGAGATACTGTGTTTGTCTCTGAGTCACTCTTAATAATCTGAGCCTGGGTCAATGATGCAGCAAGTTAATGACATATGCTAATAGTTGGAAGCAAGGTTAAATGTGATCGGGGCAAGAGCGATTGACTCGAAATCCACAGCCACAAACCAGCCACCATATTTTTAAATTCACAAGTTCTCTTTGTATTAAATAGGAACACATGTTGCATTCAGATTAAGGATTTTAGAGCCTAGAATCAAAGACCGTAATTTCTCACTTCTAAAAATGCAAGAGGCAATGTTGCTACACAGGTTTGGTAATCAAAACCATGGTAAAACTCATAATTCAAGACCTCTAGGAGGCATACTTCCTTTTCAAGGAGATGCATTTCCTTGAAAAATTCAAGTAGCATTTGTAAGGAGATGCATTTCCTTGAAAAATTCAAGTGCATTTGTAAGGAGATGTATTTCCTTGCCTAAATAATTTAATTGATGTTTGTCAGGAGATGTATTTTCTTGGAAAATTTATGAAACATTTGTAAGGAGACGCACTTCCTTGTTTGGGTAATTCAAGCAACACTTGTAAGGAGACGCACTTACTTGTTTGGTAATTCAAGTGGAATTTGTAAGGAGATTCACTTCCTTGTTTGGGCAATTCAAGCAACACTTGTAAGGAGACACACTTTCTTATTTGGTAATTCAAGTGGCATTTGTAAGGAGATGTACTTCCTCATTTTGGTAATTCAAGCAACATTTGTAAGGAGATACACTTCCTTGTTTGGTAATTCAGGCAACATTTGTAAGGATAAGCACTTTCTTATTTGGGTAATTCAAGCAACATTTGTAAGGAGATGCACTTCCTGGTTTGGGTAATTTAACCAGTATTTGTAAGGATATACACTTCCTAGCGGCATTTGTAAGGAGACACACTTCCTTGTTTGATAATTCAAGTGGCATTTGTAAGGAGATAACTTCCTTATTTGGGTAATTCAAGCAACATTTGTAAGGAGATGCACTTTCTTGTTTGGTAATTCAAGCGGTATTTGTAAGGAGACGCATTTCCTTGTTTGGGTAATTCAAGCAACATTTGTAAGGCGACACACTTCCTTATTAGGTAATTCAAGCGGTATTTGTAAGGAGACACACTTTCTTATTTGGGTAATTCAAGCAACATTTTTAAGGAGATGCACTTCTTTGTTTGGGCAATTCAAGCAACATTGGTAAGGAGACGCACTTCCTTGATTGGGTAATTCAAATTTTGCTTTTTGGGTGATGCACTTCCTAACTGAAGTCTTGATTCCTAGTAGATGTACTTCCTAGTTGAGTCAGTCCGCTTGATTCCTAGTAGATGTACTTCCTAGGTGAGTCAGTCCCCTTAATTTCTAGAAAATGCACTTTCTAGTCGAGTCATTGAACTTAACCCTTAGGAAACGTACTTCCTTGTTAGTTTTCAATTGTCAAGTGACACACTTTTTAACTTAAACTTGTATCTCTAGAAGACGCACTTTCTAATAAGAATTCCTCACTTTAATTCTTAGGAGACGCACTTCCTAGTCTTGGTCATTCAATTTTACTCTCAAGAGATGCATTTCTTGGTCAGAGTCTTGATTCATCATTGTAACATGCAAGTAAGTATGATGTGACTTTCCCCAAAAGTTTTCTGATGGTAAACTGGGGCAAAATTTTATTCTTGTGTTTGGACTTCACCTTTCGGGCAAATGAAATCTCTTTATAATAATCTTTGTTTGGGATAATTTTCTTTTTAGTTTTGATGTGATTTCAGGAGCCCGCCTGAAGAACATGGCGAATAAATGAAAGTCAAGCAACATGGTGAAAATTAAAAGTCAAGCAACAAGGTGAAGAAGTTGAAAGCCAAGCAACAAGGTGAAGAAAGTAAAAGTTAACAAATTGAAAAATAGCAAGTCAGGAGCCCACCTGGTGAATAGAGTGAAGAAATTTAAAGCCATGCAACAAGTTGAAGAAATTGCAAGTCAGGAGCCCCCCTGAAGAATAGGGCAATGAAGTAGCAAGTCAAGAGTCAAGGAAAGTTGAATAGATAGGATTTTGTAATTTCATTTATGTTTTAACTTGTAATTTTTATTTTGATGTAATGACAGAGCCGCGGACCGGAACCTTGATGGAACCTCACTCGACTCTCCAACTCAGTATAGTCCATTTCCTTCTAATCTTTTGAGATACCTGTCAATTGATTCTCCCATAACTTGGGTATGTAGGTTGTCTTAAGTCAAGATTTGGTTGTCCTTCTTCCTTCTATTTCTTCCTTTGAATAATGATCGGGACAAAATTCTATCTCATTGTCTACTTCTTTGTATGAAAACACTCTCTGTTTACATTCAAAGGGGGAATGATGTAGACACGTAATTTTGTCCCTCCGAAAGATTAATTTTCCTATTTTTATATTATCTTACCATGCACCACCAATCGTGTAATTATTCCTCATAAAAGAACAAAAAATAACAACCCCTAACTAAGTTTATCTTATCCTAACAAGATACCCCCTTACCCCTACACCCCACGTCACCACCCCCTCATGTTCCTTTTCATTTCTTTTAACCAAATCACAAACAATTTTCCATTTAGTGGGACCACCGAAAAGATTCCCTTTCTTTTATCTTTTCCTAGTTTCATAAAGATATATATATATACAGAAAAGAAAAAAACATTCAGGAGGGGGGACCATTTTCTTTCGCACACACACTACATACACATCTCACAAATCATGGGGCCCTACGGGGGAAATAAAAAATTCCCTCAGCAATATACATGTTCCAGGAAATTTCTATAGGGGGACCTCACAGATGAACCCCACTTTTCCCTTTGGTTTTATTCTTGATTGAGTACATATACAGATATACGAACCAATATTGAAGGGGGGTTTTATCATCATCTTCATCTCATACACATGCACCATCATATCTCTGACCCACCTTGGACCTCCCATCGACATATCAGTACACACATAGATCTGAGTAAGATTGGAGAATTGGAGAGGAAGAGAGTGAAATGGAGTGAGATTAGAGGGGAGAATCGAAAGGGGAAATGAAATTTGGTTTCAGGTTACTGTGTCGCCAGAATCTGACCTTTTCCATCAACTTTTTCCCTTCACAGCTCGCCGGAGCTAAGGTTTGGACTAGTTTTTAGCTATTTCTCGGATTTTGGAGACTTTGGTTCTCATTTGTTCGCAATTTATCTTCTGATATCATGCTTTGGGGTTTTTGATACCGAGTTGAGTTCGTCTATTTTGAGATTTTCCATTGGTTCTTAATCTGTTTGGGTTGGATCTCTATACTGATTTTAGTTTGTTCGTCGTTGGGGTTCTTTTTCAAGAATTTCGGTCTCGAATTTCTTTATTATTAAGGAAAATAAATTCTATTGAGGTCCATCTATTTAACTCGTTCTCTTTTATCTTGATTGGTTGTGATTATGTGTGGTGTGGTCATAATTGTTGGGTTTTGTTGATATTATGATGTTATGGTTATGTGTTTAACAACGTGATTTTGGCAATATGTGAAAACAATTGGAGCAATTTTGGTGTAATTGATAAAAACGAAGCTAGCGGGGGGTGGAATTGAGAAATTGATAGAAGTTGAATGTAGGTTAATTTTCGTTTGTTGTCTTTTTGTTTAATTTGGAATAAGCATGAATGGGATAGATTTATGATATGTTGAAATGGATAGGCAATATAGGTTCGGGTAGGCAAAAATTCAGGAGTGATATGTTGATTGAATGCTTTGAATGTTTAAATGTGTGTTTTGAACCTTTTTTAGTTAGCTTATTTAATTCAGATGTATTAATTCAGCCGGGGAATGCCCGAGGTATTTGTGTTTATTTTCCAGAGAATGCCCCAAAGTATTTTTTACCCGGAGGACGTTTGTGACGAAGGCCCGAGGCAGCGGATGAAGCTTAGTCTAGGGGTATTATAGAATATGATTTATATTTTTTGCAATTTTTCTAGTTGAGACTGTATAACTCGGACTGGACATTATTTTGGTTTTGAACTTTGTTTGATTTATTTGTTGCTAGTTTATCATTCATAGTGCCAAATTAGCCGATATGCTCCACCAAGCGACTGTGGTCGAACCATGGTGTAAGAACCCATAAAAATCGCATGTCAAATTCAGCTCGTAAAGCTCCATGAGAGATTCCAACACTTAGAAAATTTTCTTGCTAAGTGTTCAAGTTCAACACTTACTCTCATTTTGTACCTCCAAACATTGGGGATTTATTTGGCAACCTTCCCGACGTCTATTTTTCAATTTTAAAGTTGAGTTACGATCGTGAAAGCTCGTAGTATATCCCGGGTGAGTTTTGGAATTTTTGGAATAGCGTAAAGGCATGTTTGGGTGCCCAAAAGAGAAGCCCCAGGCGATTATCCCGCGCAGCCTGCTAACTCCAGTGCTTGCCCAGTTTTTTAAGCATTTCAGGGTCAAATTCAAACGATATTAATTCCCAATATATAATGAACTGTGAGATCTTCTATATATCAATGGAAATATCTTTGAGTCTTCTTTCCAATAAAATTAGTTTCATCCCATTTGTACATCTAAATAAAAAGTTATGATCAATTTACTTCAGCCTATCAGACAATCAATTAGGGACATATTTGACCTTAATTGTTCCTTAGGGATATTTTGGTCATCTTCCACCCCTATATATATCCCAAACACGGGATTAAGGCTTATTTGCAGTAAAATATACTCCTCTTCTCAAAATCCTCTCAAGAACTCAAGCTAGGGTTTCAATTTGAAGACCCAAATCCCATCAATTGAAGAACATAACTACTCATTTATCTTCAACATCAAAAGAAGGGTTTCTCTCAAGATCATAACCTATAACAAGAATCAAATCCTTCTTCAAGAATATATGATATTCAAGTTTTTCAAACTCAAGAGCCAATTTATTTTCTCTCAAAGGAACAAGAACCCTAGTCAAGGAATCAAGAACATGTCTAAGAAGTTCTTCAAAAATCTTCCACCTAAGGTATGCGTAGTATTCATCCATGGATTCTTTAGTCAGTTAACAGAATTCAGTAGTGTTCCGCTAGTCATCGAAACTCAGTCCATGTTTAGTTCAGTTAAACAAAACAATCAGTAATAGTTCGGTTAATTCTAGTATGAACTAGTAAATCAATTCAGTATAATCAGTTCAGTGTCATTCAGTTGGGAGTAGGATTCAGCACCGAGCAAACCCTAGGATGGGAACTCACCTACCAGTAGAGGGTGTGATTCTCAGAAGCAGTCCTTGCATTCCAAAACTATGTAGCCAGTATAGGTTGAGATATCAATACCTAGCAGTTGAGGGTAGATGAAGTGGGTTAACCTGTCGGATGAGGGTTCCCACCATTCTCATTAGAGTACCTGCCAGATGAGGGTCACTCACAGCTTGTCCTTACCAATGGTGCGGTATTGACACCCTTCCAATCAGGGCAGAGATTGGACCCCAGCTTAGCTATTATAGCGTATTTGGGGCATGTCAGTTAGATAACTACTTCCCACAGTTTCAGTATTAGTATCAGTAAAAGAACTCAGATAGTTCTTCAGGATATCAGGACTGTAAGATACAGTCAACTCAGATACAGTACGAAACTCAGCTAGTTCCATCAGATTTAGGACTGTCAGATACAGTCATTCACGAGCTCAGTTTCAAGACTTTTATATACGGTCAATCAAATTAGTTCTTCATAATTAGAACTATCAAAAACAATTATTCCTTTATCAGTAATATAGTATAAGTATCCCAATATTCAGTAATACAGTATCAGTTCCTCACTTATTAGTGAATTACATGTCAATATCAGTAAACTCAATCATTCAGCATCTCAATATCAGTAAACTCAGTCATTCAGTATCTCAATATTAGTAAACTTAGTCATTCAGTATCTCAGCATCAGTAAACTCATATTGTCAGTATTCAGACTCAGTATTCAGTATCATCACAAGTTTAGTTGCAATTACGTATGTATGTATTCTCTCGTTCATATCAGTCAGCATTGTTCATGCATATAAAACCCTTTGCATTTAGCCTACCTCACTCGTATACTCAGTATAGTCAGTCATACTTATGCATTCGCACTATGGTATTTTATTTGACACCATAGGTACTAAGGCACGAGTTTCAGAGCAGCAGTAGCATTGCAGATTTCAGCAGTCAGTGCTCCTCTTTATTTGAGGAAAATATTATTATTACCTTATTACAGTATTTCAAATTAGTTTTTCAGTTCATGGAGTTAGTTGGAGACATGTTCCTTCAACTCCTTATTCAGTTCAGTTAAAGGCTTTCGGACTAGATGTCAAATTAGATGTTCAAACTTCAGTATTTATGTTTCTTTTTGGTATTGTTATACCATGTTTTTCAGATATGTATCAATATTGAACCTTATGGACTTACAGTTTATGTTTTCACATATTTTATGAGATATTATGCAGTTTACAGGTACAGATATCAGTCATGGGTTAGCTTGTGGTCCTTCGAGATCATAAGCACCGTGTAGCATTTTGGTTTAAAAAATTGGGGCGTTACAAACTTGGTATCAGAGCCTAAGGCTCAACAGTGTCCTAGGAAATCTGAAAGCTGCATCAAGTAGAGTCTTATACATGGGCGTGTTGTGCACCACACTTATGTGTAGGAGGCTATGAGATATTTTAGGAACATTTTCCCTTCTTTCATGTCTCAAGATCGTGCTATAGCAAGTTTCTCTAAGAAACCCATGTAGATTCACATCAGGCTCTCCTCATGTCAACCTTACCTTACTTTTAAGGTAACAGAAATAGTGAAGCTCAAGTCCTAAAGATAGGGCTTTCTCATGCAGTCCCTGGAGACAGTTATGGGATTTGCCACATGCTCAGACAATATCCCCTCAGTTCAGTCATGTTCCAAAGTTGTACAGAATTTATTTATGATCATGAGAACTCCTTTGTAAACTTAAATCCAATTTTTGATATGCCGTTAGATCCCTTCTCAAAATCCTATGACAGTATAAACCTAGAATTTTAAGCATAGACCCAAGAGTTTAGCTGTAGATGAGTTGGGATAGTATTATCTAGACTGATTAGATTATATATTCATTGGGATAGTTGTACCAAGGTAAATTAGGAGGTTTGAACAGTGTAAGTTAGAATTTAAGTTTATTTACTTAAAAAATTAAGCATGAAGTTGTGGATGTGATATTAGTAGTATATGAGGAAATAGAAGAAGCTGATGTGTTTAGTAGGATGGGCAGGTGTCGAACAGAGTATAAGTATGTGATGATTGATCAAGTGACCAAGTAAGACTCTCAGATTTCAATAGTAGTGCCAGTATGTATAGAAAATCAATAAGGGAAGACGATTCCCAACCCATCCTCTTCTCAGTACAAAGATTTGTGCTTCAACTATCATGAGATCCACTTAGGTCTTACAGATCAACTCTAAGGTCACGAACCATGATCATGCACTTTTCCGTAGAATCGTGTGTGCTTTCAGTTCCCAGCATAGGGAGTCAGATCTAAATCACTCAGTGTAACGAATCATGTCTCAAGAATACAAAAAACTCAAAACTTAGGTCATACAACTCATAACTCATGTACATGTATCATGCTTTACAGTATACTCAGCTTTCATGACTCATACTATGCCCCTACAGATCAGATAAATTCATACCACGTCATGTATATCCTCAGTTCAAACCTTTTTGGTAAATCTATGTTCAGTTACGTCATGTTACTCATTCAGTCCCTTCTAATATGCATAATACTCTATAGCCTCAACCCAGCTACTCAGACTAAGTATAGTTTAGTTTTATAGATCCAGTATTCAACTACCAGTTATTCAGTTAATCAGATAAGTTAGTATATTTATGCACTCATAATCAGCTAAGTTCATGCATCATGTCTCAGTTTCAGATCCTAGCTATTAAGTCATAATTCTGTTCATAAGTGCCTTGTACACCGCCTTAGTTTTCCTTAGTATCTCAGCTAAGTCAGTATTCTTCAAGGGACCTAGAGTCCCAAGGGGGAGATACCCTATATCACCCAACCTTATGTGATTTAATCATGCCACTTTCTTTTCTCTAGATGAATCTAGCTGGAGGAAGGGTTACTTATAAGCTGACCCTGTAACTCTAAGTTTCAGTCATAATCTATGTTCTTAATGGCTCAGTTTAGCCCACGATACTCTATCTATGTCACGCATTACAGACTCAATTCAACTCATGTATCATGTTCCAGACTCAGTTATGTTCTCATGTTTTCGCTCATGCATATTGAGTGATAAATCTCAGACTCATCGGTATTTTTAGTTCAACGTAATAGTCTTCCTTGAGTTTACTATTCTCATGTTCAGATTTTAGTACCAAACTTGGTACAATTACCATTGCATGTTCAGTCGTACGTTCATGAGTCAGTTCAAGCATGTATCCATACATCAGATACGTGTGGTCAGCTTATAAATACTTTCAGTCATGCATTCATGTATCACGTCAATCATATAATCATGCATCAGATATGCATGGACTCAGCTTATCAGTTATGCATCAGATATGCATTCTCATTTTGAGAAAACTTAGTTCATCAGAACACTCAGTCCTTCATTCATAAATCAGTTACACATGTATCAGATATGCATGTTCAGTATGATATATTCAGCTTGTCAGTCATGTCAGCCATGAAATCATATTCAGTCGTTCATGTTCAGTACTTACGTCAGTTGTCTTTTCTCTCCTCTCAGTCAGTCTCATTCGAGGATGAATGTTTCCAAGGGGGAGATATTGTAAGATCCTGTAAAAATCGCATGTCAAATTCAGCTCGTAAAGCTCCATGAGAGATTCCAACACATAGAAAAAAATTTTGCTAAGTGTTCAAGTTCAACACTTACTCTCATTTTAGACCTCCAAACTTTGGGGATTTATTTGGCGACCTTCCCGACGTCCGTTTTTCAATTTTCAAGTTGATTTATGATCGTAAAAGATCATAGTATATCCTGAGTGGGTTTTGTAATTTTGGGAGTAGCGTAAAGTCATGTTTGGGTGCCCCAAATAGAAGCCCCAGGCGATTAGCCCGTGCATCCTGCTAACTCTAGTGTTTGCCCATTTTTTTAAGCATTTCAGGGTCAAATTCAAACAATCATAACTCCCAATATATGATGAACTATGAGATATTCTATATATCAATGGAAAGATCTTTGAGTATTCTTTCCAATGAAATTAGTTTCATTCCATTTGGACATCCAAATAAAAAGTTATGATCAATTTACTTCAGCCTATCAGACAGTCAATTAGGGACAGATTTGACCTTATTGTTCCTTAGGGCTATTTTGGTCATCTTCCACCCCTATATATGCCCCAAACACGGGATTAAGGCTTATTTACAGAAAAATATACTCATATTCTCAAAATCTTCTCAGCACTCAAGCTAGGGTTTCAATTTGAAGACCCAAATCCCATCAATTAAAGAACATAACTCCCCATTTATCTTCAACATCAAAAGAAGGATTTCTCTCAAGATCATAACCTATAACAAGAATCAAATCCTTCTTCAAGAATATATGATATTCAAGTTTTTCAAACTCAAGAGCCAATTTATTTTCTCTCAAAGGAACAAGAACCCTAGTCAAGGAATCAAGAACATGTCTAAGAATTTTTTCAAGAATCTTCCACCTAAGGTATGCGTAGCATTTATCTACGGATTCCTTTCATCCGTAGGAGTCCAAGAACTATGCTTTAACACTATATTGTGATTGTCTTGTTGAGATATGATCATGTACATGTTGATGGTTGTTGTTTATGCTTCAAGATGTTAATTTAGGGTGATTCTCATGAAGTATGTGTGCTTGTAGTTAAAACCCATGAAATTGGATGGTTTAAGATAACTAAATTATTAAGAACACCTATGCCATAAAGTGTGCATGCAAGGTGTTCGAAGAAATGCCTAGAATAGGCATAATCATGTTTTCATGATTTAAGAGTGCTCAATTAACAAGTCCTTACTCCATGTTTTATGATTTCACGTGAATTCCATATTGTGTGAATAAAGTTCGAATCTTTACATGTTGTTCATGATACCATGATATTTTGTGGATTCAATTGGTAGAATTGAGTTGAATTATGGTGTTATGGTGTATAAAATTGATCATTAGGCCTATGCCCTAAATAGTGCATGCAAGGTGTGTCACGACCCGAGCCTAGGCCCTAGCCATGACGAGCATCCCGAACCATGAAGGCCCGGAACACCCATTCTCTATCTGGTTATCATGCAAAACATTCATAATCATAATAAAATGCGGAATTGAAACTGAGTACGGAAAACATGGTCAAGTCCTGCAATATTTCTGAATAATATTATCTGACATCAGTCTGCGAAATCTCTACTAAGAACATAAACATCTGTCTGAAAAGAAACTGGGACAAGGCCCCCAGTAAACCAAAAGCATAATAAATAAGATAATGTCTGACATAATTAGGCCTTCTGAATAATAGAAGGCTCACCACTATGAGATCAAGTCTGCAAATCCGAGAATGTCTACTGAGTAGCTGGACCACTAGACTGTGTCTTAGAACCTGGAAGGAGGGGGGGTCAGCACAAAAGTACTGGCACGCGAAGCAATCCAAAATATAGTATAATGGAAAATACATACATATATATAAGTGAAAGCAATTTTTCATCAAGACATCCTGTATAAAACTGTTTCTGAAAAATACATGGGCACTTTCTGAAAACATGCAACCTGTCTGTTCATTTTAAATCATGATCTGTGTTTTACTTCTGAGTTAGGTGGTATTCCCCTACAATTCTGATATTCCACGGGCTGTATGGAATCCGCCATTGACTCGGCGGGGAAGCCCCCAACCCAAGTGTGCCGCAAGGGTTGGAGTCTCTGAGTCTGATACGCCACAGGACATTTAAGTCAGTGCATAATAATATACCCGGGTCGGCAAACCACGGTTTTAGGCAAAGAGTTGTCTAAACTCACACCTTCTTCAGGGAACCACCTAAGCTCTCTTTATGCCCTATTTTAGCCTTTTCTGAACATGCATAATTTTGAAGTTCTAAAATGCAAATCTGATAAAGTCTGATTTGTCTGTTAGTCTGAGTCTGATATGGCATTTGTCTGAGTTGGTATCGTCATACCAAGAACTTGCAAGTCATGATTTTTCTGAGCCATAAGGTACTAAGCAAAATCTTTCATTCAAAACATAGTTTAGACCACCCAAAACATGCAACTGATGTAAAGGATTTCATATTCCGAACTTAAAGTTCAATTCATGCAGAAATTTCATCAAACATATGGTGGTCATGTGCATTTTGGCAAAACCATGCATTCTTTCATTACATGCATATTCAACATTCACAACCCTCTCTTTCGAGTTCAAGAATCGTATTCCAAACATAGCAAAAGTCAAAGCACTTCATATCATAATTTCTTTTCTTCAAGATGTCTTTCAAAATAATTTATATTACGTGAAACATGGAAAAATTTACATTAAAAGAGGGGTTCCATGAAAATCATGCTTTAAATTCATATTTCAGGACAAACACATATATACATATACATATAATTTTCAAACCACTTTGGGGGAAAGCCAAAAGGCCAAAACAATATCATTAAAGCTTCTAAAACATGAGTATGCACATGAATTCGAAAACCCGATACTTAAAACATGATTTCTATGCCCATGAGATTTTAGGGAAAACCCCGCGTACCTCTATTTCCAAGGATAATAGATGTTTCTTGAAGCTTGCGGATTGGTTATTCCGAATATGTAATTATCTTTGAAAACTTACGGTCGAATCTTGGACTATTTGGGTTTTTATTTTGAAACCTTAAGGAGAATTCTTGAGCAATCTTGAGGAAAGCATGTGTATTATGGTGTTTGAGGGATTAAATCCCGTGTTGGTGGTTTATATAGGGGTGGAGGATGACCAAAATACCCCTAAGGAACAATTAAGGTCAAATCTGTCCCTCAGTTGACAGTTTGATAGGCTGGAGTAAATCGATTATAACTTTTTACTTATATATTCAAATTGGATGAAACCAACTGAATTTTAAAGAGGACTCAAAGATATTTCGTTTTCTATATTATAGCTCACATAGTTCATTATATACAGGGAGTTATGATCGTTTGAAGTTGACCCTGAAATGCTGAAAAAAACTGGGCAATAGGCTATGCGTTTTGCTACTGTATTGAAATCCAAACGCAGCCTTATGCATTCCGAAAAATTCCAAAACTTATCCGAGATGTACTGTGAGATTTCCCGATCATAACTCAACTTGAAAATCTAAAAATGAAGGTCGGGAAGGTCGAGAAGTTGTATCCCGAAGGTTGCCAGCTAAGAATGAGTCTAAATCATTTCAACACTTAGAAAAATTTTAAAACTTAAGTCTAAAGCTCAGAAATTACAGTCTAATACATGCATGACTTTTACGGGGCGTTACATTATCTCCCCCTTGGGATCATTCGTCCCCGAATGATGGATTGGAAATGTTGAAGCTCAAAGGTATAGAATGACGCTGACATGATGTGTCTTCTAAGAAAGTATATAACTAAGTATATAACTGATCTGAAACATTTAACTTCTATCACGAAACAGAATTTTGAGTTGGCTTGCCCTTACTTGCTTCAAGACGCTGATTCATGCTAAGAGTTTAGGATTCCCTTGAAGTGGTCATGATCCAATCATACATATTGAATTGAGAAGTGATAACTTATGCAATTACGAATCATGAGGCATCAAGACTTAGATCGTACCAGGGTATTATACTATCTGGGCTAAAATACTTGGAAGTATTTGAGATTATGCACTGAACACTCATGAACTGAGTCACGACTAAATAGCTGAATCTAAAACATGATGCTTTGACTGAACTGAATTCACAACTTAGGGTGAAATATATTGGGATGGTCATACGCATGAGACTTCGGATAGCAGGATTGGGTGAAAAGGTGGAAACCACCGTAACTTGTCTGCCTGACTGCTAAACTGAAATACACCGGAAACTTATATTCAACTGGAGTATCTCTTCAACACTCTGTCTAAAGAAATTCTAGTGGCATTATGGAGCAAATGATCTTGGACAATGCAACTTCTTGTCAAGCTTTGCACACTTCTTTAATACTCCCTTAACTATACTATTTCCCTTAAATACCATATTCATTCCATTCAACTTGTAACTCTCATATGGGCATTGATAGCTCTTTCTACAATGTCTATAGTAGCTTAAATCCTTTCATTGCGATCAAGCCTAACTCCAAGTTACAAAAATACATGTCATACCATGATACTAGTCTAAACAATATGATTCAATCTTCCACATCCTTTTAAAGTTCACACCCTAAGCATATCATGCCTTCCCACATTAATGACTAACTCTGAACTCTTACTATAGATTCACTAGTGCATATCGCGTCCCTTCACTAAAATCCCAACATGTCATTCAAGCCTATCTTTATAACCTCATATGAACTTCAAGGCAAACACCCATGAAGAAACACTTCACATATTCTCTAAACCACTATTAATATAACTCCCACGCGCTACCCCAAGAACATACCCATACAAATTTCCACTAAAACTCACATATATCAAAAACTTGGTCCCAGATCTTACTTCACACTTATGGTCTTATCTAAAACAAGCATACTATAAAGCGGGAGTACATGAGTCATGAGCTACATGACCTCAATTTGGAGTTCATAACTTATGGAATGGGATTCCGACTACTGAATGAACTGAAACTTCTCATTTTGGAACTTGAAGAGTACATGATTCTCTGTCATAAGCATGAACATGAATTTTGATCATTGGACTGAAACATAAGGCATGAGTAGATATTGGGATAACTGAAAAAAATACTGTGATAAGAATGGGTTGAGTCACACCCTCACTTTCTAACGTTCTAAATCATACTGCATCACTACTAGAATCTGAGAGCCTTACTTGGTCATTCGTTCTGTCATCTCCCCCTTAGCTTCAAGTCATCATCTAGAGTTTGGGAGATCCTTTACCATATTCTAACTGAACTACACTTACTACACTCTAGGGTCTGAAAAAAATATAACAATGCATGCATATGAAAGAACTTAGCCCGAATGACTACCTTCCGGGGTATCACCAAGCTTTTGATGAACCATATCTCTTTCGATAGAGCATACCACTATTGCGACTCCAAGTTTATATCTCTCTACTATGAGAATCAAGATCACCGCAAAAGGCCCAACACTATCAATCAAAACACCTTAACATGGCTATTTAGATCACCATGTACCATCTAACTAGTCTTTCCCCACTTAACAATTCAATGGTACTACTAGCCGCGCACAACAAGTATTAGCCTTAGAAAAAATGCCGCAACCTCATGTCACCTTAGGCATACTTCTACATCATACATGCAATATCATACACCACTATAAATCAAATAAACTTACTCTATTGTATGCACCGTTTAAGTCTATTAGATCACTTCTATACAACTAGTATTCATTAACCAAGAAATCTTCACATCCACCTTCATGGACATCAACTGTTCAAACTCAATATCTAGTGCTATGCATGATTTACAACCCAACCTCACACGAAATTTTCACTTGGAAACTATGAAATAAACATCACGAAATACTAGTGCACTAGAACTTCATAACCACAATAATCGATCATGACCTAACGGTTTTCCTTATCATAATCCATTAGCATGTACTATTTCAGCACATCAAGCCTACTAATTTAATCCCACAAAACATGCATCATCAAACTCGTGCCACTATTTACCACCACACCATTTAAATTCAAGCATATAGTTTAGTATCAACATTTACCACCAATGAAGAATGCAACATAATATAAATATACTAATCCATCAAATTGGGATATTCTACCCAAATATATCAAAAATCTACTACATACCTTCTCACAAGTAGCACTAGTTTACAACTACCAACGAAAAGAGGGTCAAGGGGGTTAAAGCCTCATAATAGACATGGTCAACCTTATCCTTATATTATAACCCCGTACAATCGTATCTACTTATACTTCTTTCTCATATCACAATTACTTACCCAAGCATACATTTACACTACCTTCAAAATCCACAACAACCATGAGTCTATACTTATAACCTACTGGCTAATCTGGCCATTTTCATACTTCAAGCAAGGACAATTCACCTCGCCTAACAACTCCTTCTCTGTCTTCTACTAATAACTAATACACGAGGACGAATTGCTTCTTTACCAACTCTATCTCATGCAAAAAGATTCAGCTATACATATATTCAAACAACACAAGAACCACACGTTGAATGATAAATTGCTAGTGAATCAAAATAGGCCTCACACGGCTTCACTAGACTTTAATTTTTTTTTTTGTTAGAACCAGAAAATAAGAAGAATGACAAGGCAACTATGCTAGTGAATCGAAAGAGCCCCACACGGCTTCACTAGACTTTTTTTAGTTTCACCAACACGATGATAAAATATTTTCAAGAGATAGAAACTTGTCACACAACATTCCATAATCTAAGAATACACATCTTACTTCGTAAGAATAAAAGTCTGAGTTAAACACTTCCCTCACAGACTACCATACCATCCACACGTGCTACTAGCTACCACATTAGTTTATCACTATAAAGGGGTAAATCACCCTCACTCTCACTTCTAACTTTGTGACTTCACATCCCCAACTTCTTGGTCCAATATCACTACCAATAGGTCATGACAACAACCCTTTAACTTATACTACTATTTGGGTGGAAATACAATTCCAACACTTCTACTACACATCTTTTCCCTTAAGCATGACATCTACAACATAAATTTCTGAAAAGGGTCGAATATACTCAATACAGAAGGCTGAAAAATATGATTTCGTCAAGATCAAGGTTCACACTAGAACCCATACACTCTGAAGCAATAACAGACTCTTCTCAAGTCCTTGCACAATTTTAAGATCTTATATGACGCGATCTGAAGGGACAATACCATTTAGACTCTAAACTTCTGCACTTTATTCACCCCAGAAATGTGATGGGTTTGAGAACATCAGAGTAAGGAAAGAATTTGGGATGATTTTACTTTCGTATGGACGTCACCATAGCACGAATTAGAGTATGAAGGAGGAACATTCTGACTCTGAAGCACGAACTAAATCACAAAGAAGGGAAACATTCCTAAACGCCTAGTAGCCTCCTGTTTATAAGTGTGGCGCGCTACACACCCATAAACAGAACTCTACTCGACGCGATTTCGCAGACACCCTGGAACCATGAACCGTGCTCTGATACCAAGTTTGTCACGACCCGAGCCTAGGCCCTAGCCGTGACGAGCATCCCGAACCATGAAGGCCCGGAACACCCATTCTCTATCTGGTTATCATGCACAACATTCATAATCATAATAAAATGCAGAATTGAAACTGAGTACGGAAAACATGGTCAAGTCCTGCAATATTTCTGAATAATACTATCTGACATCAGTCTGCGAAATCTCTACTAAGAACATAAACATCTGTCTGAAAAGAAACTGGGACAAGGCCCCCAGTAAACCAAAAACATAATAAATAAGATAATGTCTGACATAATTAGGCCTTCCGAATAATAGAAGGCTCACCACTGTGAGATCAAGTCTGCAAATCCGAGAATGTCTACTGAGTAGCTAGACCCCTAGACTGTGTCTCAGAACCTGGAAGGAGGGGGGTCAGCATAAAAGTACTGGCACGCGAAGCAATCCAAAATATAGTATAATGGAACATACATACATATATATAAGTGAAAGCAATTTTTCATCAAGACATCCTGTATAAAACTGTTTCTGAAAAATACATGGGCACTTTCTGAAAACATGCAACCTGTCTGTTCATTTCAAATCATGATCTGTGTTTTACTTCTGAGTTAGGTGGTATTCCCCTACAAGTCTGATATTCCACGGGCTGTATGGAATCCGCCATTGACTCGGCAGGGAAGCCCCCAACCCAAGTGTGCCGCAAGGGTTGGAGTCTCTGAGTCTGATACGCCACAGGACATTTAAGTCAGCGCATAATAATATACCCGGGTCGGCAAACCACGGTTTTAGGCAAAGAGTTGTCTGAACTCACGCCTTCTTCAGGGAACCACCTAAGCTCTCTTTATGCCCTATTTTAGTCTTTTCTGAACATGTATAATTCTAAAGTTCTAAAATGCAAATCTGATAAAGTCTGATTTGTCTGTTAGTCTGAGTCTGATATGGCATTTGTCTGAGTTGGTATCGTCATACCAAGAACTTGCAAGTCATGATTTTTCTGAGCCATAAGGTACTAAGCAAAATCTTTCATTCAAAACATAGTTTAGACCACCCAAAACATGCAACTGATGTAAAGGATTTCATATTCCGAACTTAAAGTTCAATTCATGCAGAAATTTCATCAAACATATGGTGGTCATGTGCATTTTGGTAAAACCATGCATTCTTTCATTACATGCATATTCAACATTCACAACCCTCTCTTTCGAGTTCAAGAATCGTATTCCAAACATAACAAAAGTCAAAGCACTTCATATCATAATTTCTTTTCTTCAAGATGTCTTTCAAAACAATTTATATTACGTGAAACATGGAAAAATTTACATTAAAAGAGGGGTTCCATGAAAATCATGCTTTAAATTCATATTTCAGGACAAACACATATATACATATACATATAATTTTCAAACCACTTTGGGGGAAAGCCAAAAGGCCAAAACAATATCATTAAAGCTTCTAAAACATGAGTATGCACATGAATTCGAAAACTCGATACTTAAAACATGATTTCTATGCCCATGAGATTTTAGGGAAAACCCCGCGTACCTCTATTTCCAAGGATAATAGATGTTTCTTGAATCTTGCGGATTGGTGATTCCGAATATGTAATTATCTTTGAAAACTTACGGTCGAATCTTGAACTATTTGGGTTTTTATTTTGAAACCTTAAGGAGAATTCTTGAGCAATCTTGAGGAAAGCATGTGTATTATGGTGTTTGAGGGATTAAATCCCGTGTTGGTGGTATATATAGGGGTGGAGGATAACCAAAATACCCCTAAGGAACAATTAAGGTCAAATCTGTCCCTCAGTTGACAGTTTGATAGGCTGGAGTAAATCGATTATAACTTTTTACTTATATATTCAAATTGGATGAAACCAACTGAATTTTAAAGAGGACTCAAAGATATTTCGTTTTCTATATTATAGCTCACACAGTTCATTATATACAGGGAGTTATGATCGTTTGAAGTTGACCTTGAAATGCTGAAAAAAACTGGGCAATAGGCTATGTGTTTTGCTACTGTTTTGAAATCCAAACGCAGCCTTATGCATTCCGAAAAATTCCAAAACTTATTCGAGATGTACTATGAGATTGCCCGATCGTAACTCAACTTTAAAATCTAAAAATGAAGGTCGGGAAGGTTGAGAAGTTGTATCCCGAAGGTTGCCAGCTAAGAATGAGTCTAAGTCATTTCAACACTTAGAAAAATTTTCAAACTTAAGTCTAAAGCTTAGAAATTACAGTCTAATACATGCATGACTTTTACGGGGCGTTACAAGGTGTTTGTTAAAATGCCTAAGTGAAGAAGAATTGAGAACTTTGACCTATTTGTGATCTAAATAACGATTCCATGCCATATCCATGTGCTTAAGTTGAATCCCATGCTAAAGTTATGCCTATCATGTGTTTGATAATGTGTCTGAACAAATGATGATCAAGTACCTTGTCTTCATGCTACAAGATTTTGCCATATCTCTTAAGTTATGCCATGTCTACTTGATCAAGATGATTTCTATGCTATTAACGTGTTATGAATAAGTTGTTGGCTTGTCATGATATTAGAATTGACCATGATGTTAGATATATGAAAAGGTTATGAAAACCACATGATTTATGAATTCCCCGTAGATGCTATATTATGGATTGTTAATGTTGGTCAAATACTTTTGTATGTCAAGTCATGTCAGTTTCCTTCTATCGAGTCCTGGGGGCATTCGTACCCGAAAAATATAGTTGTGTGCCTAGAGCCATGTCATGTTTTCACGATCCTCTCGGTCAAGCCATGTTCAGTAGACTTCAGTCAGCTAACAGAACTCAGTAGCATTTAGTCAGTTAACAGAATTCAGTAGTGTTCTGCTAGTCATCGGAACTCAATAAACTCAGTCCATGTTCAGTTCAGTTAAACAGAACAAGTTCAGTTAATTCTAGTATAAACTAGGAAATCAGTTCAGTGTCATTCAATTGGGAGTAAGATTCAGCACCGAGCGAACCCAAAGATGGGAACTCACCTACCAGTAGAGGGTATGATTCCTAGAAGCAGTCCTTGCGTTACAGAACTATGTAGCCAGCATAGGTTGAGACATCAATACCTATCAGTTAAGGGTAGATGAGATGTCTTAACCTGCCAGATAAGAGTTCTCACCATTCTCATTAGAGCACCTACCAGATGAGGGTCACTCACAGCTTGTCCTTACCAGTGGTGCGGTATTGACACCCTTCCAATCAGGGCAGAGATTGGACCCCAGCTTAGCTATTATAGCGTATTTGGGGCATGTCAGTTAGATAACTACTTCCCACAGTTTCAGTATCAGTCTCAGTAAAAGAATTCAAATAGTTCTTCAGGATATCAGGACTGTCAGATACAGTCAACTCAGATACAATACAAAACTCAGCTAGTTCCACCAGATTTAGGACTGTCAGATACAGTCATTCATGCTATCAGCTATCAAAACTCATGTTATAAGATATATCAGTTATTAGAATTCAGCTATCATTCATAATATGTTATCAGTAAATACATGTCATCAGTATTCATACTCAGTAGTTATGTTATCATGAGCTCAGTTTCACGACTATTATATACGGTTAATCAAATCAGTTCTTCATAATCAGAACTATCAGAAACAATCATTCCTTTATCAGTAATATAGTATCAGTCTCCCAGTATTTATTAATACAATATAAGTTCCTCACTTATTAGTGAATTACATATCAATATCAGTAAACTCAGTCATTTAATATCTCAATATCAGTAAACTCAGTCATTCAGTATCTCAATATTAGTAAACTTAGTCATTCAGTATCTCAGCATCAGTAAACTCATATTGTCAGTATTCAGACTCAGTAGTCAGTATCACCACGAGTTTAGTTGCAGTTACGTATGTATGTATGTATTCTCATGTTCATATAAGTCAGCATTGTTCATGCATATAAAACCCTTTGCATTTAGCCAACCTCACTCGTATACTCTGTATATTCAATCGTACTGATACATTCGCGCTATGGTGTTTTATTTGACGCCATAGGTACAGAGGCACGAGTTTCAAAGCAGCAGTAGCATTATAGATTTCAGCAGTCAGTGCTCCTCTTTATTCGAGGACAATATTATTATTACTTTATTACAGTATTTTAGATTAGTTTTTCAGTTCATGGAGTTAGTTGGAGACATGATCCTTCAACTCCTTATTCAGTTTAGTTAGAGGCTTTCGGACTAGATGTTCAGACTTTAGTATTTATGTTTCTTTTTGGTATTGTTATACTATGTTTTTTTAGATATGTATCAATATTGAATCTTATGGCCTTACAGTTTATGTTTCCGCATATTTTATAAGATATTATGCAGTTTACAGGTACAGATATCAGTCATGGGTTAGCTTGTGGTCCTTCGGGGTCATGAGCACCGTGTAGCATTTCGGTTCAAAAAATCGGGGCGTTACACATGGGATCGAGGGTTCCCTAACACCTTCCCTTCGGTAAACAAAATTCCGTAACTGAAATCTCTGTTCACGGATTAGTTTAGAAGAGTCGAAATCATTTTTGAAACAGAATCTCTAATGGTGGCTTGGCACACCGGATTATGCCAAGTGACGACTCTGAGTTTAAATGTAAATAATCCTTTTCGAAAAAAAATCTTCATTTTTATCACTTTAATAATAAAAACTCTTTCAAAACTTAAAATCACGATCTTTTTAGAGTTACAAAAGGGTGTGACAAATACTCCTTTATCTCTTCAGCGAAAGCACAGTTACACAAACTCTCAAAATGCAATGGGTGTGGTGGGACTTTATCGATACTGTATTTCATGCCCTGTGAAAAAAATATATCATAATCAGTCAACATTTACATATTGTATGAGATTCATTTATACATTCAAAAACAAAATCATTCAAACATCAAACAACTGCTAATCCTGTATGATGGTAAGTTATACATGTACAGTTAAACTGCATTAATGTATAATAAAATCAAACCAACAAATAAACTAGAGTAACATATGTATAAGGGTCGCTTATCCAATTCAAAATGGATATAATCTGTGATACATGTATGTGGGTACATTATACATTTCAAAAGCATATATAAGCTGTTACACATGTATAAGGAAAGCTCATACATCTCAAAGTCAATAAAAGTTGCTAACATTTACACAATGCATGAGGTTCATTTATACATTAAAGAACAAAATCATGCAAACATTAAACATCTTTTATTCAAGTATGAGGGTATGTTATACATGCATAAGTAAACTGCAATAATGTATAATCATTTCATCCCAATATATAGATAAGATTAACATATGTATGAGGGTAACTTATACATCTGAAATTTAATATACGATGTTAGACATGTATAATGAATTTTTTAGGTGTATCAGCTAACCTCATACATGTTTATATGTTCCCTTAGTAGAGTCTATTATGAATTGGTAGATGTATAAGTTTCCCCATACAAGTGCAATTCAAGAGTGGTTAGTGTTGATTTTATTATATATTAATGCAATTTATTCATAAATGAATTAGTTATCCTCATTTGTTTTTTTAACAGATTCAAACGTCTGAATTTGAATGCACATTTGAATGATTAAGATGTTGTCTGTAGATCTGAAAATTGAATGATTAAGACTGTTTGTTTTTCAACATCTGAATGTTCAAATTTTTTTATTTGTATATATAATAATATAAAAAATATAATTCAAATAAAAAATTAATTATATATTAGAAAATTATGTAATTTAATACAACAAAATTATTATTTGATTGAGAAAAACATTTATATTTGTTAGTGATAGTGAAGATGTTTTATAATGGTGGTTGCGCTTACAATGATTAATGTTAGTGATTAATAATATTGGTGGTGATAGTTATCAGCGACAGAGTCGGAATTTTCATTGAGGGGGTTCAGAATTAAACGTACGGACTAGTCGAAGGGAGTTCAACATCTACTATATATACATAAAAATATTTTTTGACCATGTAGAAATAATACAATTTTTCATGGAAGGGGGTTCGGATGAACCCCCTGAATACAAGGTGGCTCCGCCACTGATACTTGTGATGGTTAGTATTGTAGTGACTGTTATGATTGTGGCGATTGATAGTGGTGGTGATGATTGTGAACTAAGGGGAAATGGTAGTATTTTTCTTCTCTCTCCTTTTTATTCTTCAGCTTTTCGCATTCAGAAATAACATGCCCAGGTTTCTTGCAGTAATGACATATCTTGCTGGAATAACGCCCTTTGGATTTAGATCTGAACTTCTTTTTAGTTGTACTCCCTTTGTCCTGTGATCTACCTCTAACAAACAAGCCCTCTGTTTTAGCTTCTGAATGAACTTCAAGACCAAATTTTTCTTTGGACAATAAATTTGATTTAACATCTTCATAAGATAAAGTTTCATTATTTCCATATAACATAATCTCCTTGAAGTGTTTATAGGTAGATGGCAGAGAGACAATTAACAAGACAGCCTTGTCTTCATCCTCAATTTTAACTTCTAAATTTTTCAAATCTATTATAATTGAATTGTATGAATCAAGATGAGATTGAATGGAAGAACCTTTAGACATACAAAGCGTGTATAAACTCTCTTTGAGACGGAGCTTATTCAAGGTTTTTGGTCATATAAAGAGACTCAAGTTTCAACCAGAGACTTGCAGCAGTAGTCTCACGAATAACCTCCCGCAGAACCTCTTTGGAAAGGCTAAGTTGAATTGTAGAAAGTGTCTTTTCATCCAACTCCTCCCATTGTTCGTCATTCATAGAATCAGGCTTCTTAGACTTGCCATCTAAAGCCTTCTTCAAACCGTTGTGTGTGAGAACAGCCTTCATCTGGATCTTCCAGATACTAAAGCTAATTTTTTCGTCAAATTTCTCGATATCAAACTTGGTTACAATAGACATCCTTGAATCTGGCTCTGATACCACTTGTTAGAAAATCACTTACATCAAGGAACAAGGCACATATAAAATCAAGAAAGAAATATGAAAATAAAATAGATGATACACAAATTTAACGTGAAAACCCAAGCCGGGGAAAAACCAGGTGCTACGACGAGCTATTCCCTATATGAAAGGTAGAGTACAATCAAATCCTCAGGAATTCAAAAATATGTTGTAATGAGGATAAAGAAGATTTTTAATCTTCAGTACGAGAAAGACACTGCCTCAAGCAGAGAAATCCATATATCACCAAAAAATACAGAAAATACCCCTGAGAAATAGGTTGTACTTCCTAAAAAAAAATTGGTGACCAGTAATTACACAATAGGTGCTTGTCTGCTCAACTTTCATACAACTGAGCAACTGCCAATAACCAAGCTGGAACATGAAACAGCATAATCAGCAAAGAGACAGAAAAATGTGAGGCAACTCTAACAAAAAATTTAAAAATTTTGAAAGTGGATATCTGACTTGATATATATAGTCTACAGGCCCTGGAATCTCACCAAACACTTGGTTGTGCATGTCAAAATAACGTATTGTAACGCCTCTTTTATAGGGGCCGCCAATTTTACTTTTCGCGAGCCAATAATAAAATCGTTGAGCACCGTGGATTATACATATATGGATCAGCGTTGAAGTTGCAATCCAGAAACCAGAAACGATCAGGCTCACGATCTTTCACAGCCGAATCATGAAGAAACGAAACACACACCACCTTGTAATCGTGGCTTAATGGATCAAAGCCAAAGCCCAATTTATGATTATAACAACCACAAGTAGAAGGATTTGGTGGGGGGATCGAATGGAAGAGGTCTAAACTCCCTCGTAGCCGGGTTCCATAGAGCCATACGGTCAAAATCTTTAAGCAAGAAAAATATGGCGTCAACAGGACCAATAATCTCATCTATATTTGCAGGAATCTGTAAATAACTAGGCTTTTCAGGAATTACACCGAGCTGGGGAAACATGTGAATATTATTGATGTTGGGTTGTCAATCATTCCAAATTCTTATTAAGTGCTCGCTTGTAATAAGAGATGTGTTCCAATTCTTGCCCACGCATCTATATGGCAAAACGCATTTTGCATGATCAAATACAGGAAGGTTTGGCGAGCAGTCTCCTCATCATGGTCATTTGAGGGGGTGGGGCTTTGTTAATTAGTGTTGGAGTGATTTTTTTAAATTCTTTTAAGATTTAATATTTCAAGTACGTAATAAATTAGGAAAAATAGGGCAATTTTCTTTTTTCTTGGAGCCAAAGTTTGGTAAGAGCCCAAGACAGAATTCACTTACGTTTTGTATGGCATAAGATCTTATCCCTTTTCTTGTTATATACCTCTGCAAGTATTGAAATCAACAGTTGAATAAATAGAAATATACCGATTGTCGTGTGTTTACCCAAATCCTTTTAAGTTTAAGGTAATGTCACACTTTTTTATGATAAGTACTGTTTTCCCTTTACTGGATACCTCATATTTTTGGTCCTTAGTCTAATCAATGCCTGCAAATGTATTCAAGAGCAATTAACTACTATTCCAATATTTGATGCTCTAATTATTGGATAATTTAACAGAAAGCTAAATCCCGTTGAAAAAATTTGATGAAATGACATATACGTAAAATTGAAAATATTTTAGACATTAACAAACTATAAAAAATCATAAAATTATATATAGTTCATTTATGTCGATCCTAGTTAACAGCAACAAAAGAGAGTCCAACGTTAAAGTGGTAGACTTGTATTGACACTTTAGATTAAAAAGGACAAACAAGTTGTCCAATTAAATGGGAGTCCTCCAAGTTTTAAAAATTAGGTGGGAGGGACAAATTTTCTTTGAGTTTTTTTTTTTTAAGTTTTTCCGTTTGAACAACTTGTTCCAGTTGTTCAACAACTGCGCAAGTTGTTCGACAACTAGGCACAGTTGTTCGACAACTGCGCGTAGTTGTTGAACAACTAGGCGTAGTTGTTCGACAACTGAGAGAAGTTGTTCAAAATCTACGCGAAGTTGTTCAGACAACTAACGTAGTTGTCAAACAACTATCTCAGTTGTTCAAAGGACTTAATTTTTCTTTTAATAAGTTTGCGGAACCCACTTATCCCCTTTTCTTAATTGGAAACTTGAGAGGGTCTATTAACTCATTTTTCTCACTTGTATTCCTATACCACGTTGATGTTATATAACGTTGGACTCTCTTTTGTTGCTGGACTTATTAATTTTTCTTCCATATTTTAGGATTCTTTGTTTAGGATTTGTAATTTTGTTTAGGTTGTTTGGGTTTCTTTATTTATTTATTTTTTTATTCAATTGTTGACCTAGGATTCAAATTGGAATCTTTTAAATTCATATTGGAGTGGACTAACTTATATTTTGATTACATCTATAGTCGGTTAATTGGCTATCTAAAGAGGAAGATGCATATAGAGAAAATCACAAAAACTCAGAACAATAAGATGACTTGAGAGAGACCTTCTAAGGATATGACTTATGACATTTGCTTGGTGCAACATAGAAGTCATGTATTGGGGAAGTAATTCACTATTATAATCTTCTATTTCTACAATTTCAATGCAAAGTTATTTGAAAGTCTAATTCATAGTCTCTATTAAAAAAAATATGGCTATATTTGAAGCGGTAGAAAAGATATACCGGTTATTTAATCAAAAAAAGAAATTAAGTAGTCAGAAGTTTGCAGGAATGATGAAATCAAGTCAAATTACGCAACTTCATGGATTAGCAAGCACTAATTGTTAGCTTACTGAGAAAATATTAATTAGGGTTTATTATACCAAATTAGTCTTATTAATTATTCTTTGAAAATATAAATTTGAGTAAATACACTTTGTTTAGTCCTTTAATGTTAAGGATAATATTGAAAAAATATAATAAAATCCTCTTGATTTCATCAAAGGGACAACTAAATTGAAACAACAATTTTTAGAAAGATGGCCAACTAAAATGAAACAGAGAGAGTAGTTATCTACAAATAGTATATAACTAATTAAATAAGCTCTCCATCTTACATGTTCAAAAGATGTCGAATTTAATTTTTGTATTCATATTTATCATTTAAACAAATAAAATATTTATTTTAATGTTTGAACTTATTAAAATGAGGTACACGCGTGTATATTAAAAGTATGAAGACCCTTAGAGAAGTGATTCAAAATTTTTGTCCTTCATTCAAATATTTTACTTTAGACAAAATAATCTTTTGCACTTATTTTTTATAATAATTATTATATTAGTAATATCAAATATTGAGTATAATAAATATATGTAAAAAATAAATAGAGTTTTTGGTTGATGTATGAAAAGATTACATGGAATTCATCTTTTAGTTCGTATATGAAAACATTATAGGAATTCTATTATTAATCAACTAGGAATTAGTTTGTATATGAACAAATTATGAAATTCTATTGTTAATAAATATATGCAGAAATAAATAGGAGTTTTAGTTGATATATGGAAAGATTATATGAAATTTCTCTTTTAGTTCGATATGAAATAATCAAAGGAATTCTATTATTAATCAACTAGGAATTAGTTTGTATATGAAAAAATTATAGAAATTTTATTTATTAATAAATTAGGACAACACTTCACACCACTCTTTTTGCTATATATGGGGTTAACAACGTGCAATTAGGTTAATAACATGCAATTGGTGTAGCTTATGCATTGTTCTTCTTATAATTGTTTTTGTTTTATTGTTCATTTATATCGATTATTTTCTTTTGTAGTGTGTATTTATTTTTTCTAATTTTTGAAGATCTAACTTTCTCTATATAATCATTTGAGAGAGCAAAGAACAGGGAGATTTTCGAAATGCACACCAACTGTTCGATGAAATGCCACAAAGAGTTTCTGTGAACAATCACTTGCTTGAGTATTCACGGAACACAATTTATGCATTATCAAGTGAACCGCACAATAAACCCGTGTTTTGATACTTCCACCGAATGGCCTTAATGGCCCTTGGCCACTCTCCACCGGAGACTGACCAACAAGTTAACGTTGCTTCTATTGCATGTCCTTTAACAGAAAGGACTTACGCATCTACACTACAACCAAAAGTGGCAAAAAGAGTAACCATTCCAGTAAAACCTTTGACGTATTTGCATGGGGAACCAAGAGTGGTATGGGACGAGGAAGAAATTTCTCAGATGATTGTTAATGAAGAACTTGAATATGCAGTTGTAGGAAAATTTTGGTATAGCTGGCCAGATATTCAGGATCTTAGAAAACCTACACCCAAACAATGTGAACTTAAAGGAGACGTAAATATTGGATTGTTATGTAATAGATAAGTTTTAATAAGAGCATTCAGAATGGAAGAATATGTCAATCTCTTATCGAAACCTATTTTTTACATTGCACACAAGAATTGGAATTATCCAGTGCAAATATTAAAGTGGGATCCGATGTTTGATCCACAAGAAGAGATGTCTATTGTCATTGTATGGATATCGTTACCAGCTCTACCACCCAACGTCTTTGAAAAAGAAACAATTTTTTCATTAGCGGCAGCGGTAGGAAAACCACTACAAGTTGATATGGCTACGAGCAATAAAACAAGGCCCAGTTGTGCAAGGATAAAATTGGAGGTGGATTTACTAACAGATCTTCCGAAGAGAGTAAATGTTGGCATAAAAAAGAAGTCAGGTGATATTGTGGCAAAATGGATAATGATAAAGTATGATTATCTGCCAAAGTATTGTAAAAATTGTAAGTGACAAGGGTATAATGAAAAGGAGTGCTTCATCCTGCATCCAGAACTTTATCCAAATAAAGAAGAACATGACATTATAAAGGAAGGAGGAAACAACATTGACAAGGAAAAGAAAACAAAAGAAAAGAAAGGCCTGGAAGAGGAGGTTAGAGATAAAGATAAGCATAAAGGTACCAACTTTCAAGAACAAAAAAGAAGAAATGAAGGAGGTAGAAGAGGAGGATTTCAACATAGAGGTTGCATGGTGCAGAGGTGGAATCAACGAGAGAAATTAACACAGGAAGAGGCACTAATCACAGGCAATAAGTTTGACATTTTAACAAAGGAGAAAAATGATAAACAAGGAAAGGAAGCTATAAGTCAAGGCACGAATACACTACAAAAAGACAGCAGCACATAATCTACAACAAAAGGAGCAGCAAAGGATCATGACAGTAGGTCCACAAAGAAATGGGTGGAAGAAATATTTGAGGTAGCAAAGGAGAAAGAGTTCAGCCCATCAAAGATACACAATCAGTCAGACAGGAAAAAACCAGAAGGAAAAGCATATAGTAGTAAGAGTAACATAAATGAATAAGATAAACAAGCAGCAATATCAATGGAAAACATAGATGGGAGAGAGGTGGAGATAGTACAAATAGAGGATGCTTAGCAGAGAAGCCATTGCAAGAACATGAAGAGAAAAATGAGAAGGAGAAAGAGACACCAGATAATGTGGACAAACACATGGGTGAGAAGAATCATCAACTAAAGGTCAACATACTACAAATAAAGAAACACAACAAGATCCAACAAAAGAGTAAATGCAAGTTGACAAAGAGGAAGAAAAGAATGAGGAGGAAGAAGAAGAGGACATTCAGGAAAATATCTCAGATATAAGTACTAAAGGAGATCTATCACTAAAACATGTCAGAGATCTGAGAGCAGAAAGGAAGCAAAACAAAGTGTCAAAGGCTAGAAGTACAAGGAGTAGCTCAACTAAATCTAATACCTCTAAATAATGACAGAGCATCTATTATTTTGGAATATAAGATTAATCAACACTCAAAATTCATTTGATAGAGTGATTAATCTTAAAAGAAGGCACAAGATTTCTTTTATTGCCCTTTTTGAGCCTTTCCAGGGACCCAAAGAAATATAAAGCTTCAGGAGAAAGTTAGGCATGCAGAATGTTGTTGTGAACTGTTCTTTAAAAATTTAGATTTTTTGGAATGAGGAATGGAAAGAAACTGTAGTTAAGAATAAACAATAATAAATCACTATTCAGTTTATTTACTCAATCAATAAAAAAGAGCTCTGGATAACCTCAGTTTATGCCAGATGTAATGCACTAGAAAGACTTGAATTGTCGGAAGAGTTGGAAGATCTTAACAAGGTGATTCATAAACCCTGGTTAGTTAAAGGATATTTTAATGTCATCATTAATGATTCTGAGAAGTTGGGGGGACTTGAAGTCACTTCTGATGAAACAATTGATTTTGCACAATGTTTGAGTAATCGTGCACTGTCAGAATTAACTTTCACAGGTAGTACATATACCTGGTGGAATTAAAGGATAAAAGAAGCTTATATTTTTAAGAGACTTGACAGAATTCTAGAAAACACACAATTTATGCAGCAAGTTCCTAACTCTGAGGTGGAGCATCTAATAAGAAAGGGGTCGGATCACAGTCCTCTATTGGTGAAGTATCATAGGAATCAGGGTAGATATGCAAAGCCTTTCAGGTTTTTAACTTTTTGGGTCCAACATAGCAGCGTTAAAGACTTTATTAAAGCTAACTAGAATATTTCAGTGGAGGGAAGTCCCTTTCATATTTTTAATGAACGGTTGAAGAATTTAAGAAAGGTGCTTGCTAAATGGAGTAGAGACACTTATGAAAATATTTTCCATAGATTAGCAACTTTAGAAGACGTAGTCAGGGTGAAAGAAGTGCAGGTAGAAATAAACATTTCAGATGACAACAAGAAGGAGTTGAGAGAAGCTGAAGAAGAGTTAGTGAAATATTACCATCTTGAGGAGGAATTTTGAAAGTAGAAATCAGGTATGACATGGTTCGATGATGGAGATAGAAATACCAAGTTTTTTCATAACTATGTAAAGGGGAGAAGCAAGAGACTTTATGTCCAGGAAATTGAGAATGATCAAAGAGTAATTTTGAAGGAACAAGAAAACATTGGGGAGGAAGCTGTGATTTATTTTAAAAAGCAATTTATAGAGGATAATACAAATACGGTGCATGATATGTTGGACAGTAGTCCAACCATCATAACAGATAGGCAGAAAGAGAAAATGGATAGAACACCTTTGGAGGAGGAAGTCAAGCAAGCAGTGTTCTCATAAACAGTGAAAGTGTTACTGGCCCAGATGGTTTCTAGGGAAAGTTTTTTCCAAGTTGCTGGGAGGTCATTAGTAAAGATGTAGTAAATTTGGTTATTGCTTTTTTCTGCGGATATGAACTACCCAGGTATGTAACTCATGCTAATTTAGTGCTTCTTACTAAAAAGAGTTAGCCAAGAAATTTACTAACTTGAGGCCAATAACCCTAAGTACTTCTATTAGCAAGGTTATATATAAGGTGATACATGTTAGATTGATGGACATATTGCCTTTAATAATTTCTCAAAACCAATCTAGTTTTATGAAAGGCAGAAGTGTTGCTGAGAATGTAGCGCTGACTCAAGAAATAATCAGAGACATCAAAAGAAGGGATAAACATCTTAATATTGTGGTGAAGTTAGATATGGCAAAGGCCTACAATAGAGTTACATGGGTTTATATGAATAAGGTGCTGAGAAAGTTTAGCTTTTCTGAAAGAATCATAAATATGATTTGGAGATTACTGTCCAATAACTGGTATTCTATATTGGTTAATGGTAAATCATATGGCTTTTTCCAGTCAACTAGAGGCCTAAAACAAGCAGATTCTCTTTCTCCTACACTTTTCATTATAGCTGCTGAGGTTTTAACAAGGAATCTCAACAAGCATAAAGAGTTCACTTTCATTGGGTATGGCATACCAAAATGGAGTGAGAAGATCAATCATATTTCTTATCAGGCCAGCTTATTAATCTAAATAAAAGCTTTCTTTATGTTCATGAGAAAGTACCAATAGCAATAAAGAACAAAATCAGAAGGCTTATAGATATTGCTACTGGTGTTTTCCCTTTTACTTTTTTGGGTTGTCCAATAGTCTATGGAAGGAAGTAGAAAAGTCACTTTGAATAATTGGTTCAAAAGGTAAGGAGAAGAATTTTGGAATGGCATAGCAGGTTATTAACTTATGGGGGAAGATACAATCTAATCAAGAGTGTGTTGCAATTAGTCCCAATATATTTGATGTCAGCAATGAACCCTCCTAAGGGTGTCATTGATCAAATACATAAGTTAATGGCAAAGTTCTTTTGGAGTAAAACCGCGGAGGGGGGGGGGGGGGGGGGGTTAAAAGGAAAACACTAGATAGCTTGGGAGGAGTTATGCAGGCCCAAGGATGAAGGAGGAGTTGGATTGAGATCACTATACACTGTTACAGATGCTTTATTTGCTAAATTATGGTGGAACTTTCGAACAACAGCAGGTTCTCTGTGGAGTAATTACATGTGGAACAAGTATTAGAAAAAGAAACATCCACTAGTAGCTCAAGGTCAAGGTGCTTTACCCAACTGTAAAAAGATAATTCAAGTTAGAGAGAAAGTGGAGCACAATATTTGGTGGCAAATTAAGTCAGGGGAGGCAAGTTTTTGGTTTGATAATTGGACCAAACAAGGGGCACTATTCTATGTTGAAGGTCACGATCAAGAGACAATAGAAGTAGAGGTTAAGTAATTCATAAGGAATGGGAGGTGGAATAAGTTAATGCTCAGTTTATACTTGACTGAAGAAATGGTGGAGTACATAGTGGACAATATCAATCCTACTTTACAAGATGATGTAAGGGATAGAGCATGGTGGATGGGTAGTACAAATGGAAGCTTTAGTGTTAAAACAGCATGGAATTTGTTAAGATCAAAAGCAGGAAAAAAAAGAGGTGTATAAATATATCTGGAACAAGGAGCTGCCTTTCAAGATTAATTTTTTCCTATGGAGTGTTTGGAAGGCCAGAGTTCCTACAGATGACAACTTGAAGAAGACGAAATTAAATGTGGTGTCAAGATGCTGATGTTGTGTGCAAAGTCATCAAGAGAAAATGGAACATCTTTTTCTAACATCCTTAATAGCTTTACGGCTGTGGAGGTTTTTTGCTAATTTTACAGGTATTCATGATGAAGGAAGACAGCTTGCACATCAGGTGAAAATATGGTGGAATAGACAAGGATCAAGCAGGTTACAACAAAATTGTAGAGTCATACCAGTTGTGTTGATTTGGATCTTATGGAAGAGAAGAAACTTCATTAAACATGGAGACAACATATCATTATTTGGGATGGTTAATCACGTTGAACAAATAATGCACCACATTCTGAGAAGGAGATATAAATGGACTGGAGTTAATGCTATGAAATGGGAGGACATGATTCAACATGTCAATACCTATAGGCCAAGAATTCATTATCGAATAGTGAAATGGGAATTACCAGCAGATGGTGCATATAAAGGCAATCCTAGCATTGGAGCTTATGGTTTTTGCCTGAAGAATGCAGAAGGTGATCTCTTGTATGCACAAGGAGAAAATATTGGACACACCACAAATGTCATTGTAGAAATGAGGGCCATACAAGAAGCAATCAGGTACTACTGGGATCATAATATCAGAAAATTGGAAGTGGAATCAGATTCTTTACCGATGGTCAAGATAATCGATAATGTATGGAAAGTACCATAGAAGGTGATTGAGCAACTAGAGGATATACGGAGAGCTGAGGAACAGATGGAGATACAAGTCAAGAATAGTTACAGGGAAGGGAATGCCTTAGTTGATTACATAGCTAACTTAGCTATTGACACAACTGGCAAAGTGAGTTTCATTTCAATACAGCAAATACCAAGCAAAGGAAAAAGAATCATTAACACAGAAAAGGCACAGATACAAGCCCTAAGAATAAGATCTAGATACATAAAGCCACATACATAATTTTGGCAACAGAGACAAAGAACAGATAGTGCAGATTCTAAGCAGCTTAGAATTTTAAGATAACATGGAGCGGGAGCTGCGATGGAAATTGACCACAAAAAGGAAAGTAAAGTCAAGTTATATACTAGGATTTTATTTTGGGTTGAACCCAAAACAATTGTAATTTATTTCTCCTTTGGGCCTTAGTGCTGGATATGTATGTATTTTGGATTGATTAAATAAAATGGCCACTCGGCCGAATAAAAATTTGTTTAAAAAAAAAATAATTTCTATGTATATATTTTTTTGGGTGTATTTAAAGATCTAACATTTTTATGTATATGTTTGTTGTTTTTTAGTTGAAAATTTTTTAATCGAAAAATTGAACAAACAAGCATGTTGCAGTGGAATAATAAAGTAGTCGAAAAAATCAAAGAAGCGTGGGAGTCGAAAAATTCAAAGGCTTATATTCTCTCTCTCTCTCTTTAAATAATTTTTTTAAAAAAATAATTCAAACTTCTTGTCTTTCATTAAAATATTATATTATAGACAAAATCTTCTTTTCACCTTTAAATAAATTATAGTCACCAACAAATATTTAATTATTTAGCTAATATTTAGAAGTTTCTTAGTGTACCTTTTACGTATAAAATTTCTTTGATTGTCGTATGTTTGAGTTAGAATACTTTGATTTTTTTGGATTCATTATACCTTTAGAGTTTTCTTTGACAAATGGATTATTTATTAAGTTTAGGTTTTGGTTTAGGTTTAATCGCAAATGTACTTGTGATTTGAGGAAAGTTTTCTCAAATTTTGGTATGATTTTTATAATTATAAAAATAAATTGTCATATACTTTGATAGATGGACGATTGCTTGGAGCCCAAGACAGAATTCACTTACGTTTTGTATGGCATAAGATCTTATCCCTTTTCTTGTTATATACCTCTGCAAGTATTGAAATCAACAGTTGAATAAATAGAAATATGCAACAGCTAAGGAAACTCCTAACTAAAGTTTAATAAGGGATCCTAACTAATTAAATAATAAATCTCAAAAATAAATATAAAGTACACATCTAAGAGTTTTAAGCAAATTGTAATAGTCCAACCCCCCCCCCCCCTCGAGTTAGGTGATTGATAAGTCGTCAATTTGACACTTGCTAGCACCTTTTAAGCCTAAACTATTATGTTTTTCCATTTATTTGATGGTGCTCTTGTACTTAATGCTCATTTATGTAGGTAAAATTAAAGAGAGAAGATTGGAAAAGTCATGCAAGTTATTTAAGTCATCAAGAGGTCAAATGTAAAGAAAAAGAATCATCCGCTTCACATCCGCTTTGCATCTGCTTTGGATCCGCTCAAGCAGATCAAGAACAAGGTGGCAGTTTTGTAATTTCCATCAAATGGAGAGGGGTAACCTAGTTCGGTCACTCATGTTATCAGTTTTCAGATTCAGTAATCATGTTATCATGTTCTCAGTTTAAGTTATGTATTCATGCATGTATTCTCACGTTCATGTTAGTCAGTCAGTTAGTATTGTTCATTCATATGAACCCCATGCATTTCAGCTTACCTCACTAGCATACCAGCACATTCAGTCGTACTGACACATGATTTTCTCTTGCGTTATGGTGTTTAATTACCATAGGTTCAGAAGCACGAGACCCAGAGCATCATTAGCATTCCAGACTTCAGCAGCCAGAGTTAGCAGTGAGTCCTCATCCTTCGAGGACGATTATGTTATTATTTATTTCAGTATTTTAGTTCACTTTTCACTAGACGGAGTTAGTTGGGAACATGTCCTCAACTCCTTATTCAGACAGTTTAGAGGCTTTCAGACTAGCATGTTCAGACTTCAGTTTATTTCAGTTTGTTTTGGTATTGTGATACCGCACTCTAGATGTTATGTTTTATCATATATGAACCTTATGGCCTTACAACTTTTATGTATTCCGCATTTGTATGATATATTATGCAGTGTTCAGGTACAGATATCAGTCATGGGTTAGCTAGTGGTCCTTCGGGATTGTTAGCATCGTGTAGCGTTTCGGGTATCAGATTCGGGGCATTACAAAATCCCATGTTATTCTTGAAAGAGGGGACATGGGTGATGAATAAATGCAACCAATAACTTGATTCATTTCATTTAATGATATCTCTTAGACATAAGGATGTCAATTGAGGCAATAGATATGGAAAATTGTCACACTTGTGAGGTGTTCGAAAGAACTCATTTGTGAAATTTGGTGTTGTAATTGAAAGATTGACACCAATACATTGACATCTAATCTACCCATGACTATTACCTAAAAGTTGGATAAATGGTCAAATACCCATGCATGATCCCACACCTATAATTGCATAACCCCAAGGCTTATTCTCCATTGAACGCACTCGCAGTATTTTTCAATATCAAGATAGTACTCTAGAATTGTAGTAATCATCACTATAAACACATTCAAACTAAATCTCCCATTTTATATTTATGCTTGTTTTATTCACACTACGGTTCATCTTTTAGTAACTATTGATACTCTTGATTTTTGAATTCCATACTTTCACTCCTTGTGGATTCGACCCCAACCTAAGTTGGGTTACTGTATTGACAACGATCGCTTACACCCATTCAAGAGTATAATTTGAGCGTTATAAAAAATGGAGTCGTTGCCGGAGAGTGAAACATAGTTTTCACTCTTGCAGTGTATTTAGTTACTTTGGGTTAGCTGTAGTGTTTTATTTTACATTGTTTGGTGTTTTTGTTCTTTTCCAAGGGTGCATAATAGTAGACACGATACTATGAGTCAACACAACAGCCATACCGGGTCGATTGATGGGCATAATGAGGATGAGGATCACCTCAGTGATGCGGGCCAAGCTAGTGTCATTCGTATTCCACCGACAGAAGGAAATAGAGCATTTCACGTTACTAGCGTGATGATTCACTTGCTTCAAAAGAAAGAGTTATTTGGAGGTAAAGCATATGAGGATGCTAATCTGCACTTAACGAATTTTATTGAGGTGTGTTCTCCATTTGACATGCCCCACATATCTCAAGAGTCAATCCAGTTGCGTATTTTCCCATTCTCTTTAACGGGAGAAACGGTCTTATGGTTGTGGTCTTTATATATATATATGATCTAAGCGTTGCTGGAATATTAGTTGGCATCACTAACAACATCATTACATGGTCCTCTACCGTTGGTTTTAGTACTTTAGGGCTCGATTGGGCTTTTTACTGGCTAGTGTCTCACCATTATAGCCTACTAATAATTACTTCAAATTAAACATCTGTAAGGACATTTTGAATTCAACCAAGACAACATCAATATGCTATTTTCTTGAGCATCAAGCTTGTCTTTAATTTAATTACGTTTAATTTTTTATCTAGTGTATTGGTTCAAGGACACCTTCGGAGCTACATTGATTTCTCAGAGACGTCCGCAAATATCTCAGATCGAACGCTCGAATCTATACTCTTTAATTATCTCGCTTTATTTACTTCGTATATTACTGAATCAATATTCAAACTGTTAGTAAACAAACATAAAAAGAGTTATCCAGCTCGCACTGTATTTGAAGTTGAGGATTTCGCTTCTGATGTAGTCAATGAGAACCTAAGTTTCACTTTTAGCTTTCGCAAGCCGGCGACTGCCTGAACAAACTAGTCCAATGCACTTGCTCTTTATCTCAAATAAATTCAGAAATTAATACATGGTTGTCCTCTTACTTAATTTTTGCATTTTCCCTTCTTTTAGAAAGTGTTACAAGAGATGAAAAAAATAGAGGAATAGGAAAATTTAACTAAAGTGATACAATAAACTCTGGAAAAATTAAATAAGAAATAAGTTTAGAAGCAACAATTGTCCACTAAAAAATCCCTTTAAATAAAGCAAAAGAGAAAAAAAAAACTCTAGAGAATTTTTTTGGTTAGATACATCATTGCCAATTACTACCAAAAATTACAATGAAGTAATCCTTAATCAGAGGTTGATTAGATATGGAATCGTCTTTAACAGAAAGTGTTTTATCTTTAAAGTAGAACAATTGATAGCACGAACTCGAATTAATCAGACCCTAAGATTCATCTAAAAAAGCACGTTTAACTATGTACTTGGCATTTTTGGAGCAAGTAGAGGCCGGTGAAGTCCTTTTCTTCCAAGCAACTTGTTATTCCTTGTTAACAAAATGATTGTGGCAAACTTTTACTTTAGTTCGTATGTGTCTACTTGTATGCAACCAAAGTTGGAGGGCATAAATGACAACTGAAGCCAAATTAAAGAGTACATTTATGTATTATGCCTATATTGCTTTAGGTAGTTGCTATAGTGTGCCCTTTAAATAGTACTCCATTGTTCTTCAAAAAATGAAAGAGATAAGCATCCAATACCCCCGAATTATGACCAAAGTTGCTACGACACACTCTAACTTCACAGGGATCATATTATCTCCTGAACTCAATTTTAGCCTATTTTTGTCTTTCTTTTGTGCTGACGTTATACCTTTATTAATAAAAATAATGCTCACGTCAAAGGTGCTATCTCAGCTAAAAAAATGTCATGCCAACTAAAAAGGTTGACAAAAATACGCTAAACTTAAGTTCAAGGGGTAATAAGACCCCAGTAAATTTGGAGTATGTCATAGCCAATTTGGTCATAGTTCGGGAGATACTAGAGGCTTTACTCAAAACGAAATGTCTTATGAGTTTACAAATGCAACGAGTTGAATTATAAGATAGTTTTCTATGAGTTTATTGCTTATGACTTATAAATCAAGAGTCATAAGTAAATAATTCTAACTTAAGATTTTCGGTTAAGGGGGTATTTGGCCATAAATTATTTTTTTTCCAGAGTTAAACTCCGAAAAAGATGTTTGATCATAAAAGTCAAGTTGATTTCCAAAATTTTCCGAAATTGGGAAAACACCAAAAGCATTTTTTCTCTCCAAATTACTCACAAAAATTCAAAAACAACTCCAATTTTCAAATACCATTTTTCACTTTGAAAACAAAAACTACTTTTTTCAAATACTCACAATTTTCATGGCCAAAAGCCCCTTATTTTTGTTCTATTGACCTAAAGGTAAGTGATCAAAAGTTCTTTTATCTTACTCAAACACTAGGAAAAAAAATACCTAAAAAGCTATTAAATGTTACCAAGAAGCAAATTATAGTTAATTCCTAATTGTCGTAGAAAAAGTCTTGCAATTTTATCAGAAGTCTCAAATTTGAGCCTTGGGTTGGTGTCAGACTTTCCAACATGAATCCAAATTAGTCAGGACCCAAAACAAGTATATGATATAGGTGGAAACCAAAAATATTGTTGAGATTAGGCTTAACAGATGATGGTTAGTTATTTAGTCTACTCTTATTTTTATTCCTATTCCTATTCTTCTTCTTGTTACGATTTCGGTGTTCCATGTTTTATTATGTATCTGAGTGCTTCCCGATGTTTCCTACTACCATGCGTTACTTTATATTTATATTTATATTTATATTTATATTTATATTTATATTTGTGTGGCGACTGTCTTGAGCCGGGGGTCTATCGGAAACAGCCTTTCTACTTCTTCAGAGGTAGAGGTATGGACTGCGTACATCTTACCCCCCAGACCCCACTAGGTGGGAATACACTGGGTTTGTTTTTGTTGTTGTTGTTGTTGATCAATTACACGTAGAATGCACAGCTGGCAAGGAATGTACAACTGTCAAGGTAGTTAGTTATAGTCTATAGTTGGAAAGCAGTTAGTGGAGTTAACATTTAGTGCGTGTGTATATAATGTTGTGTACAGAAAAAGAGAATTCATTCTTCCTTTCATCTAATAACAAAATATCTTCTCCAACATCTCTCTCTAGATTGATCTCCATTGATGAACTTATGAAAACATTCTTGAAGCTCTTAGTCTAGATTTCTACAAATATCAGAAGGAATACTTAGCAATGGCACAAGAGAACATTGACAAGTTGACCCAAGAATTCACACTTCCAAAGCACGTACACAAGCTGAAGCTCGTGGAGAGGCCTCCGAATGAGAACTCTCCGTGCAACAACTGCTTCCTGAGCTGCAAAGAAACTAATTTTTATGCTAGTGAGATGTGTAGGTTCCAGGTACATGTTTCGTGTGCTCGTCGTGGAAAAGAAGATTGGAAACTGAAACAACATGATCATTTCCTAATCCTCCAGCGAACGCCTACCACTTTCCATTGCAATGCTTGTGGTAAGGAAGACAATAGAGAGGCCTCTTATCTATGTACAGAATGTTCATTCTGGATCCATCACAGCTGTGCCAATTTGAACCCAGAGCTCAACCACGGCGATCATGACCACCTGCTCTCTCTGGAGTTTTCTCTTCCACAAGAATTTGAAAATTTCAATCTCACCTGCGATGTGTGCAGCGAAAAGCTCCTTCCTGATTATTGGGTTTATCAGTGTGGGCTTTGCAGATTCCTTGTACACGTCAAGTGTGACGGAAAAGGAGAACGTAAGGAGCTTAATTAATTATTGCCCTATATTCATATATCGCTATGCTTTGCTTGGCCATCTGAAAGAGTAACGCTGTTGTTTCTTTATCTACCAAAAATGTAAATGAGCTACACTGATTTCTGTACTCTTTTTACGGTTTCAGGGTTGCTGACGATGACATCGAGGCCTTTCCCAAGTTGAATCTGGCCCTGCTGCCGGAGGCTAATGAAACCGTGCAACTTGCTGAACGGTTTCTTAAGCAAAATGGCATCCTTGAAAATCTCAAGCCGTCGCAGATTGACAATTTTCAACACAAGGCGCATCCGTTAGTGCTCTCAAATAACACAAACAAGGATAAATTAGTTTGTAACGGCTGTATTAGGCCTATTGTTGACCCGTGTTATTATAGTTGTCAACAGTGCAGCTACTTTCTGCATGTAACTTGCTCTCAGTTACCGGGTGATCTGGAGCTGTATCTCCCGGAACATCCACTTTACATAAGGCATTCGGAGTATTGCTGTTTCTTCCGGCAATGCAGTCATTGCAAATTAGACACTAATGGTTGGTGGTTTGAATGCAAACAGAGAAAATGTGACTTCCGCCTAGATATGAAGTGTGCTTTATTGCCTAAAGCTATTGCACATAAATCACACAGGCACCTCCTTTCTCGAATTTCAGTTTCCGATGAAAATTGCAGCGCTTGTGCCAAAACCCTCTCTGGTTCGTCATACGGTTGTGAAGCTTGCCGTTTCTACCTAGGAAATGATTGTGCTCTATCGCCGCTGACTATCACCGACCAATGGGATGAACACCCCCTTACCCTCATTTTTCCCGCTTTTACTGACCATCCAGATGAATTCTTGTGCGAGATCTGCGAAACATATGCACATCCCAAGTATTGGCTATATCATTGTAGGGATTGTGATCAATCTTTTCATCCACATTGCATCCCTCAACATGGTCTGTCTCGTAATATCAAGTTTGGTAGCACCATTCAGATTGCTGAGCACTCTTTTGAAAAAGGTGAATATATGTCCCGGTGTGGTGTATGTCAGGACCATTTGGATAAGAAGAACGCCCTTCTGTGCACAGCGTGTAATTTACATATTTGCTGTAAATGCGCTTGCGACATCCTGGAAAACAAGGCTAAGAAAAACACAGAAGTTATATCGCGTTGCAACAAAGCAAATTTACATCATTAGCTCTTGTGTTTTTCTTTTCTTCCGTGAAGTGTATTACCATTATAATTAATCATCCCGTTACTGTTGGTTTGAATTACAGTACTAACTTTTATTCATATATGTATATTGCAAATAGAGGATCAAGCTGGTGTTGGATCGATGTCGGTCACTAGAAACGACCATCCAGATAGTAGCTAATTGAAGGATGTCTGATTGAACTTTTTGAGTTCTAAATTTCATTGGAGCAAATTGAAGCTAAGTTGCGCGGACTCTTCACTTTTGATGCCGCACCCATGTCGGATTCTCCAAAAATACACTATTTTTTGGAGTATCCGACATGCACCCGTTGACATTTTTGAAGAGTCCGAGCAACATAGAATTGAAGGGTGTTTTGATTGAAACTTGGTGGTTGAAAATATTTTCCTGAAAGATGACTTTTGTCATACCAAACTCAATCCAATCCTCAACAGTTATAGTGGTGTTAAAACATTAGGGACATAACTTATGTTTTTTTCAAAAGACACTTCTGTATGACTTTGTCTTTTGTCTAACTCAACCCAAAAAATTGGCATTTGTGGAGAGAATTGTCCAAGGCCATATAAGTAGACCACTAGTTCATTCCCCAACCAATGTGGGATTCCAACTTTTAAGAGTCGTTTGGTACGTACTAAATTATCCTTAGGATTATAATTGCTAGACTAATTTATCCCACCGGAGAGATGGTATAAATTTATATTATCTATAAAACGTTGTATACATCTTATCTCAAACTTAATCCTGGGATATCTTGCGTACCAAATGACCCCTTAGGGTTGAGTTAGGCCTAGGTCCATTTTAACATAGTATCAGAGTCGGGTCTTCGATGTGGGGCTCCAGATAGATCGTCCATGTTCTGCAAGGACCAGAATGTGTAAAGGCGTGCATGCCTTTGGATTAGACCGGCATCGGTGGTTGTTAAATGGAGTAACTATATTTCTTCGAAGCCCTGGATGCGAGAATGATTTTTTATTAGTAATATAGATTCAACATGGTATTCTTGCAATAATGAAGTGTAAAATTGAGTAAATATGTAAATATGAAGAAACCCTAGCTGGTGAGGAAGAGGGAGACCTGACGCCAACAATTTTGAGGTTGGGTTGGGACTGTGAGGTGGTAGAGGAGGAAATTGGAAAGAGAAAAGGAAAAAGAAAAAGAGGAAAAGCAAAAGCAAAAGAAAAGAAAAAGAAAAAAGAAAAAGAAGAAAAGAAAAAATGAATATTAAGAAATAAAAATCTGACATTGAGGTGAGGAAAAGAAAAAGAAAAAGAAAAAGAAAAAGAAATAAAAAAGAAAAAGAAGAAAAGGAAAATGAATATTAAGGAATAAAAATCTGACATTGAGGTGGTATGCCACGTGACATTTACCTCATTCAAATGTCACGTCAGTAAATTTTAAATTGTCATGGTGGAAAAATGTTGTTCATTCTTAACCAAGATGCCTCGTCAGTAAATAATCCACTCTAAGATCATTTGTAAACAATAAGAATGCACAGTATTATGATGACAGTATTTGTAAACAATAAGATCATTCTGGTTGAAAATATTTTCCTGAAGATGACTGAAAGATGACAGATGTGTTTTCAAAAGACACTTCTATATGATGGTATGTTTTTTTATTTTTTTAACCCACGTTAGAGATGGAATAAATTTATATTATCTACCAAAAGCAGTATAGATCTTATCTCAAAATCAATCCTTGTATATCCCGCCTTATCCTGTGCACCAAACGACACCTTAGGGTTGGGTTAAGCCCAAGGTCCATTCTAACATGATATTAGAGTTGAGTCTCCGAATAGATTGTCCATGTTCTGCAAGGACCGGAAAGTGTCCGGGCGTGCATGCCCTGGGATTAGACCGGGCATCCGGGAGTTGTTTAATGGAGTGATTATATTTCTTTAAAGTCTTGGCCTTTCTCTAATGTATTTTCCTTCCGCGAAGCCTGCCTATAGAAAGACTTGGTCTTTATACAATATTGTTACTTTCTCGATAACATGACCAATCGCGTTAACCACCTTTGGCAATTGTATAGTTGTGAGGATTTACTTTACGATCACTGGATGCGAGAATGATCTTTTATTAGCAGTATAGATTCAAACTTTCACAGCTAGCTAGAATATTGGTAGATGATGCATTACAGACATCTGACTAAACTACCAGAAAGTTAAATAACTATTAGACACGAAGAAAGCAACATGTACTTCTGTTGAAGAATGAAAGGAGAAAAAGATGATATTTCCATCAGACTTCTGTAGCCTTTGTTTCTATTTCACTTTTCACTGGTGGCATATGTACTTCTGATGACGAATCGGAATTCTGTGCACTAGTGCCCATCCCAATCACAACAATCTGATTGCTAACAAAGCGTGAAGCCACTTTATTGTTGACAGACTGAATTTTTATTATAACATTGGAGAGCTGTAACATACAATGCCAACAAGGACTTTCCCGTATGATAAGAGAGCCGATAGCATGTTTTGCCTCGTGTACCACATCAGTTATCTCTGTCTTAAGATCATTGACGCAAAGTAAAGATCTGAGGGACAGTAGCTCAGTCTTGACTATTTCAAGTTGATGACTGACGAAAGCAATTGAATCATTCTTGTTATCAAGGACCACATTAATAATTCCTAAAAGAAAATCAATTAATCCCAATGAATTAACCTTTGGAATCAGGTTTGATCTTATTGACTTCCAGAGATCAAGATACTTATCTGTAATCATCTCTTTTTTAATGAAATCGATCTCATTTAGAAGATCAAAGAATACGGAAGAGCTGGCTTGACTGGCATCGTCTTCATTCTTGCTTCTTACAAGAAGCAAGACCATGACATGCACCGTCTTTGTGGCCACAGTTTTGGTATGTGCCAAGAGATCCTCTGACCTTTTCCCATCATCCATCTTTCGGGGATCCCTCAGAAATGCTATCACAAAATTCAGCTCTCACAAAGGTTGCACACGTGATCTCTTGCAGAAGCCATCAGATATGCTTTGGGACTTAGGAACTCCTTGAGATCATTGTGGAAACAGCATAGAAAGCCAATAGCAACTACCATGGGAATATTTGCCTTCAGCTGCGATGGCAGCGAAAGCTTCAGGCTTCTGAAGTATGCATACCTCAACTCTGGCTCAATGAGATGAATCGTCAGCAAAACTTGAGAGAACTTGGTTTCCATTATTGTATCCATATCCTTGAATAACCACTGGAACAAGACACGCCACAGTGGTTGCCACAACTTCAATTATTCTCAAGAGATCTTCCAACTTGTGATGCTCGATGCTACTTTGCGAGCTAAACCAAGCAAAATTCCGTCGAAACCGGAACTTCACTTCAAGAACTTCCATTTGTTTCTTGGTAGAGTCAATAGGTTGTTTGGTCTCGGGGCGTAGAGCAGATCATTCAGATTGTTTAACACTGAGTCGATCAGTTCCACCAAACAACCAGCGCTCACTCTAGCATCCAACTGTAAAACAGATCTGTAAGATGTGCTGATTTTCGAGGTGAGATTCTCGATTTTTCCATGCCACACCTCGGCTTGCTTTCCTCTACTCATTGGCACAAAGTGATTGGATGGCCTTTCCAGCATTTTGGACCCAAACTTGTAACCTCAATTTTAATTTCATCTTATATCCAACCCGTTAAATTGTGGAAGAATCAGCCAATTTTCTACAATCCTCCAGCCATTCAAAACACCTCAAGGTGTCATTAACACACGTATATTTAGCCATTTCTCAGTTCTATAGCCAACTTCAGTTGTGCTATTCGCCAGTTGCCGGAGTTGTATGATATTGAGGGGAGCCTAGGATATGGAAAAAAAAGATTTTTGGTTTTGTTAGACATCAATATTGGAATAAGAAGATAATCATATGAAAAATTAAAATGGGTTGAACTAAAAACCAGGTTGGGTCATGACTCATTTGACCCGCCCAAATTTACTTTGGGGATCGGGCTGGGTCACATGACCTACTTAATCTGCAATACGAGCATACTGCTATTATCATTTGTCACCACAATTTTAATTTCATCTTATATCCAACCTGTATTTAGACTCATTTTAACAGCCCTATTTTTCTCCATCATGAAGGGCTCCACCGTCCACACCTATTGGTTGAATGTTTGGCAGCTTTTACTATAAATAGAGGGCTAAGCTCCTCATTCAACACACCAACAAAAACAACTTAGTAGTAGTTGTTATTTTTCACATATAGAAAATAGAGAGTGTGAGTGATACTATATAGTAAGGTGGAAAAATCAAAAAAAGGTTTTTTTTTTTTAGGTGTGTTGTAATTCTTAGTTATTTTTCCGTGGTTATTACCACAAATATTATTTCTGTGGTGGGGGTTTATCTCCAACACATCAAACATTGAGAAAGAATGGCATACACTGGTGTTAACTATTCCCTGAATCATCTGGTCCGCCTGCTGAGCACTCCGGGCCTGACTTCCTCGAAAGAATCCCAGATCCCTATGCTTAAACTGGAGCTGGGCTTCCTGAGAACTTTTCTCTGGTGGACGGCAAAACACTGTAGGGAGAATGGGAATTTGGAAGCTCTCTTACTGCAAATTGAAGTTGTGGCACGAAATGCAGTAAGTCACATCCAACCCATTCTTCTGAAGAGCGTTGAAGACAGCGCCAAAGAATTGGATCAGCGGTCTGCTGAAGTACTGCATCACGTGCAACTTCTCAAGCCAGAGATTGAAAAGGCTTACATCAAAGTTGCAAAGTCTTCTCCTCATGTACCGGACGCATTGATGGTGGTGGAGTTCATGAACTCTCTGATTGACAATCTGAAGGATCTGCTTCGCTATCGGGACCCTTCCACTTTTTCAGAACTCAGACCATTTGTAACTAAGCTAAGGTTCTTGAGAAATCTTCTTAGCTTTGTAGCTACACGTTGCATCGACCAGGAGAAGCTGAAAGATCTCACCAATCATACTGAAGGGATAGCTATCGAAGCAGCATGTATTCCTTTCATGTGTGCGTTTGATCCAAAAGATGGAAACAGTACAATTTCCATCAAGGACAAGCTCACGGAACTGACGCGGAAAATTAAGCCCAGCACTCCAGACATCAGAAGGATTTACATGGGAGTCCTCGGAGCATTGAGTCTATTAACAACAGAGACTGACATTTCAGATCCGGACTTGGCATCCTTCATAGACACTCTCCAAGATTGCCTGGTAGATTTACAAGACAACCAGCAAATTTGGATGGACTCGTTGAAGGTTAACTTTGAAGTCCTCCACCACGAAATCACCTTCCTCAGTTCTTTTGCTAAGGACCCGCCAAATCAATTCATTGAGAGTGACAAGTCGGAGTCGGATGATCCTAAAGCTGACCCAATTCAAGTTCTCTTGGGAAATATAAGAGATTGGAGCAGCACTTCTGATGCTGATCCCTTCAAGGACTATACAGAAAGTTTGACATTCAAAGGTCAGTTCACCCATATTCAAGATCTGGCTGTTAAGGTGGGATGTACCATCTTTTTCTTCTTTGATTTCAACGAGTTGGAAGAGCACAAGCTTGTCGAAGCAGAAACTACACTTGTTGATCTAATCAAAAAGATCAAGCTCCTTAAGTCGGAGATCGGAGTTCCCATCCCACTGACATTGCCTGAGGTTAATATCATAAGGATAGATTACCTGGGTTTTATAAGAAATTTTAGAGAGCTAATTGACCAGCAGGCAGGTCCAGTCAATTGCCTGAAGCGTCGTGCACTGGGAATTGCTGACGAGCTGGAATACCTAAGTTCTTTTCTCAAAAATTGTGGAGAGAATTTCCATGAGCATGAGAAACTGAGGAATCTTGCAACCCAACTAATGACTGCTGCGTACAGAGCTGAATATGACATTGAGACGCATTTACTAAGAGACGGCACTGTATTCAACCATTCACTTTCTCTTATTGATGCTGTTGGAGAAATGAAGAGAATCAAAAGGGAGGTCATGGTGTTTAACCAAAAGATGAGCTATGTTACTGAGCCCAAGATTGTTAATTTGACAATGCCCTCCAGAGACATGATAAATGTTGCTAAGCAGGAGGAACTGGTGGGCTTTACGGACGAAAGGCACAGATTAATTGATCAACTGACAAGAGGATCTAGTCAGTTAAGTGTCATAGCAATTGTTGGCATACCTGGAGTTGGTAAGACAACTCTTGCTAATAGGTTCTACAATGATCCTGGAGTTTCCAACCATTTTGATATTTGTGCTTTCCTCACTGTTTCTCGGGTCTATGACAGTCGAGAATTATTACTTGATATTTTACGTGATATCACTGGGCATGATGACACAGTTGATGGAAGGATCTTTTCTGATTTGCCGGAAATGCTGGTCAAGCGCCTACATGGAAAGAGATTCCTCATCGTAATGGATGATGTGTGGGACGCTGAAGCATGGAATGTTTTGAGTGCATCCCTTCCAAAGGATGATAGCACAGGAAGTAGGATTCTCTTGACAACTCGATCAGATGATGTGGCTCAGGATATTGCAGCTGTCTTTGAACTACATAATATACATCATCTTCGACCTCTTGGAGAAGAAGATAGTTGGATATTACTTGAGAAGAAGATTTTCCAACAAGAATCTTGTCCTCCAGAGCTGAAGGAACTAGGGATGCAACTTTCCAAGAAAACTAAGGGGCTACCGTTTGCAATAATTCTGGTTGCTGGTATTCTTGCTAATGCAGAGAAAACAGCTGAGCATTGGACAGAAGTACAAGAATCGATAGACCAAACCAAGATTGGTGGTAACGACCAAGATTTGTCCAGTATTATTGGAATGAGTTACCAGGGTTTACCAGATTGTCTGAGGCATTGCTTCCTCTATTTCGGAGCATTCCCACAGGATGATGAAATTCTGACATCTAAGTTGATCAGGTTGTGGATTGCAGAAGGATTAATACAACAAACTGAAGGGAAGAGCTTAGAGGATGTGGCAGTGGATTACCTAATGCTCCTAATTGGAAGAGGTCTTATTATGGCGGAGCAAAAGAGCTCACTGGATCGGGTGAAATCATGTAGAGTCCATGACCTGATACATGAATTTTGCTTAGCTAAAGCCAAACAGGAAAATGTTTATCGGGTGATGGACGGTTACGGAGAAGTCTCTACTGTGGATGGTTTTGATCATCGCGGTGCTGATTCCAATATCCCAGTCTCCGTAACATGTGATCATCGCCGGCTGCTCATTTCATCTAATTGGTGGGCTAATACTTCATTAGAAGTTTCTGGTCCACTTGTCCGCAGCCTGGTGGTAACTGGCAGGAGATCTGATTTTCCCCGGTCTCATGTCTCATCTCTGTATCACAACTTCAAACTTCTTAGAGTTTTGGGTTTAGGGAGCGTAAATGTGGGCAATGATTTTCCAGTTGGGCTTGAAAACATGAGTCTGTTGAAGTACTTAGAAGTCCGGGGAGAAATGACTTCAGTCCCGTCTTCCATTGGCAGCCTCCAGCGGTTGGAAACTTTTGTTACGATAGGATTACGGGGAGAAGTTGCACTACCTGATGCTATTTGGAACCTGAGAAATTTGAGGCATTTGCATATAGATGGCCGTGCTTCTTTTGGTGCCCCTGACTATAAACAAGAAATTTCAGGGAAGCTGCTGTCCAACTTGAGGACAATGTCGACTCCAATTCTAAAACACCGGAAAGATTCAGAAGAGATGCTGAGAAGGTTACCACGTCTTGAGAAACTGAAATGCATCTGTCTTTTCCAAGAGAGAATGCTTCCCAGACTGGACCTTCTACCTCAACTTGTCTCTCTCAAGCTGTTTAGCTATAGTCCCGCTCCCTCTCCAGATTTCTATGGGTGGGAATTGAAATTCCCTTCAAGCCTCAGAAGGTTGACCCTCTCACGGTGTCGCCTGCCATATGATCAAATATCAATTATTGGGAGCCGCCTTCGCAATCTTGAGGTCCTGAAATTGCAGAACAACACGATTGAGGGTCGTCATTTGGTGATACAAGGTGGTGATTTTCCCCGTCTTAACTTGTTGAAATTAGATACACTAGACCTTGAGCTATGGTCCGTTTTGGATCCGTTCTGGAAGTTTACGATCTATGGCTACAAAGAGCCGTTTCCCAGGCTTGAGCGACTGGAGTTGCAGAAATGTAAGAAACTGAAGGAGCTCCCCGCTCAGCTGAAGAAATGTAAAAAACTAAAGGAGATCAAGGTGAAGTGGTGCAACCCATTCCTTCAACATTCAGCCAGCAGAATTATGGAAAAACAATATTCAGCCAACAATTATTCTCCTCATCTCCCTTCACCCTCTCAGGGTATCGCCTGCCATGGCATCAAATACCAATTATTGGGAGGCAACTTCGCAATCTTGAGGTCCTGAAATTGCAGAACAACGCGATTGAGGGTAGTCATTGGGTGATAAAAGCTGGTGATTTTCCCCGTCTTAACTTATTGAAATTAGATACACTAGACCTTGAGGTATGGTCCATTATGCCCTCTTTCTTTTTTCCCTTCAGAAGGCTGTTTCCCAGCCTTGAGCGACTGGAGTTGCAGAAATGTAAGAAACTGAAGGAGCTCCCCGCTGAGTTGAAGAAATGTAAAAAACTAAAGGAGATCAAGGTGAAGTGGTGCAACCCATTCCTTCAACATTCAGCCAGCAGAATTATGGAAAAACAATATTCAGCCATCGATTCTTCTCCTCATCCCCCTTCATCTAGTTCCGACTATGAATCCTCCCCTTCATTTAGCTCAGAATATGAATCATCCCCTTAATTCTCTTTGAAATGGTTTTAAAAGATTTCATACTTTCAAGTTATTATTCAACCAGCAATTTCTTCTCCTTCGTCAGAAATTATCCTTCTTCTAATTTTTCTTTTCTTAGAGAAAAAACTATTCATTATTTGTGTTGGTAACAACATATATATGGATTTGAATGTAAATCGAAATCTTTCATAAGAATAATATAGTAAAAATTATCTTGTATATACTTATTAGATTGTTCCGTGTATGAATTCTGTATTAAATCTGCATGAAATATCAATATTTCGTTCAAAGTTTATAAAATAGTTTCTTACATGTTATATTTATATGGAATGTGTATAATGTGATCGTGATATTCAATTAACAAGATATACTTAACATTATAAATTGTTGGAATCAGTTTGTAAAGTGATTTTTTAGATGTCATATTTGTATGAAATAGATATATAAACTGATATTTATGAATTGTGATATTCAATTTGGGAGATACCAATTGAAATATCCATTTCATACACTATATGCTTATCTCTTTGAATTAACATTCTATCTCATCTACTTTTGTATTAAATTAAGATTTAATGACTATTGTCAGCTTTCATACTGAGAAAAAAAATCGAGATTTGTAAAAAAAAACTGTAGTGCATCTGGTTCTTCAATAATGGGAAAAAAAAATAATGTGATAAAAAGATAAAATTTGTGATTACCTATGAACGATTCTAATTGATTTTGAAGAAATATAGTATGTGAAAAGAGTAGAGTAAAATGGAGTGAAAAGAGGCGTCAATTTTTGATAACGCTCAATCTATAGCTCTCGTGGGAGTGTAAAGCGGTCGTTAGTCAAATATAGAACCCAACTGGGTTGGGTATCGATCCCTTAGGGAATAGCTTGGTCAACAAGTAAGCAACGATTTCTAGACTTTTAGTGCAAGTCTCGTAAAAGGGGATTGTAATGTGTAACTAAATTATCAAAGTAAAAACTAAAAATAGCAAAGTAAAAAGAAAGAATGTTTAGTAGGTTGTGAAACAATGAGAATTGAGGAGTTGGGGTTATGTCCACCTTCTGAGTTATAATTTATGAGAGTGAATAATAAATGTGAAGTTTTTTGAAAAGGTTAGAAGGATAATAAATAAAGATATAATATTCCTTCTATAATTATCCATACAGTACTAAACCCAATAAAAAAAAAAGGAGTTATTTTTGTTTACACAAATTTTAACCGTTTTTTTTTTTTTTTTGAAAAAATAAATTAGTTTCTTAAAAAGTTGCTACAAGTTTCAATTAAAATAGCTAATAAAGCAATTATCTAAAAATGTCTCTATAACTTGTAATTTATAATCTAATAAATGTATAAGGAATAATTTTCACTTTTACTAATGGGCTAATTTGGCTAAGCCAAGTTAACCCATTACAAAATACCAACCCAAATAGACAATCAAGATGGGTAGTAACAATCACCAACCCATTACAAATCACTAATTTTTAATCTAATAAGTGCTAGAATCACTAGAATAAAGTAAGATCGGTAGTAACAATCACCAACCCATTACAAATCACTAATTTTTAATCTGATAAGTGCTAGAATCACTAGAATAAAGCAAGATGAGTAGTAACGATCAAGATTTGTCCAACATTATTTGAATGACTTACCAGGATTTACCAGATTGTCTGAGGCATTGCTTCCTTTATATTTCGGAGCATTGCCACAGGATGATGGAATTCTGACATCTAAGTTGATCAGGTTGTGGATTGCAGAAGTATTAATACAACAAATTGAAGGGAAGATCTTAGAGAATGTGGCAATGGATTATTACCTAATGCTCCTAATTGGAAGAGGTCTTATTATGGTGGCTCAAAAGAGCTCAGCAGATCACGTGAAATCATGTAGAGTCTGTTGGAGTCCCACATTGGTGGTTGAAGGTTGATCTCCTTATATGGTCTTGGGCAATCCTCCTCTCATGAGCTAGTTTTTGAGGTTGTGTTAGGTCCAAGGTTCGTTTCTTTATTATGGTATCAGAGTTAGGCTCACCCAGTTCATTGTTTCCGATGTTGGGCCCCCGTCTTATTATATTTGTTAAGGCATGTGGAGTTTTGATGATAGACATGTGAATGAAACATTTTGTGAAAGCTGGTCCATTCAAGTGTACAAAGAAAAGCTACAGGCAAGGCTGTTGATAAGATGATATTGCAAGAGCAAGAAAAGCTGCAGGCAAGGCTGTTGATAAGATGATACTGCGCATAGATAGGAGTGGATAAGCAAGAATATTCAGGAACCTTCTCAAACACTTATCACTTCAAAGTGGAAGAAAAATGCAAATATTCAGAAGTTGAGTTGATCTAGAAGTCCAACAGTGAGAAGAGTTTTGCAAGGATAAAGGATAAAGCAAAAGAGTCCTATTCAACCAGGGGAGAAAAAGAAGAAAGAAGCATAAATCAACTAGGAATCTATCACAAGAGTATTATCAGGGTGCATATATACAACAAAGCACGATCAAGTAACTTACTCAATGCACTGAAAAGAAAATCAACAATCAGCATAACAATTCACATACTTAAAGAAGAACCTGATCCCTTACTTAGCAAGTCGTAGACTGTGTAGTAGGTAGGTTCTTTGAGTTGTAATGAGTCATTGTTCTAGTCTCAGTGATCTATAAACTGAGTTAGGAATTGTGTCTTCAAGTTGGGAACTTGAAGACTTTGGAACACTTATCTTGGGAAGATTTGTGTTTTTGTAGAGATAGGAGTTAAAAGTTTTAATTCCTAATTAACAAGAAGTCTTTTATTTCTTTTGATTGTTGAGGTTCAAATATTATAGTGAAGTTAGGGTTAAATCCTGTAGAGGTACAGGTCGTGGTTTTTTATACCTTTCTTGAGTCGGGTGTTTTCCACGTAAAAATATTGTGTTCAATATTTACTTATGTGAACCACGTTTACTTACTTGTTCCACAGATAGGCAATTAGTAGGGTTCATACTCTAATAAGTGGTATCAGAGAAAGGTTTTCTTAAATAAGGCTAATACCTAAGAAAAGATCAATATGATGAATTCCGCACCTCCTACTGGTCACAGTGAAGGTCAGTCAACCACTAGACCTCCACTTTTTGATGGTGTAACGCCCCGTAAAAAGTCATGCATGTATTAGACTATAATTTCTGAACTTTAGACTTAAGTTTTAGTGGACGTTGCAAATTGTGTCAGATCCCATTGACCATAACTCATTGTATATGATGAACTGGGTGGCCTACTATATACCAAATTGTAGATAATTGAATAAGCTTTCCAACGATACCAAATTCGCCTAAAACGGACACTCGGTGAAGAAGTTATGGCCTTTCAAAGTTGAATGTGTCGCCTATAGGCGATGCATAGGGCGGCGCCTATACAAATATAGGCGATGCATAGGGCGGCGCCTATGCAAATATAATATATGCATAGGGCGGCGCCTATGTAAATACAGGAGATGCAAAGTGCGGCGCATACTTATGGTTTCAGGTGACGAAAACACTCCGTTTTGAGTTACTTTAAGTGCATGTTAGTCCTTACAAAACCCAAAATCATCCTTACCCACTCCTAAACGGATTTGGACCTATTAACAACATTGAAGCCTCCTATAAAATCCCAAAATCTAATCCTTCAAGAACTTAAGAGGAAAAAGCAACTAGGGTTTGAGAAAATAAGCTTGAAGGTCCGATTGTTTCGAAACTTCTTCGTGAAACAAATTATAGATTCGGAATCCTCTCGACGTAGGCTTCGATAAACACCCAAAATTCGTGGAGAAAAAGGTACGCGGGGTTTTTCCTAAATTCTCATGGTCATAGAAAAATCATGTTTTAGAATGGGGTTTTAAATTATGTATATATATTTATGTATAAGATGTTTTAACATCATTGTTTTGGTCTTTTGACCATCTCCAAAGCGATCGGACAGTTTATATACATATATGAATGAATGTGTTTCAATTTTGAATACATGAACTTGCTAAAGACATTTGACCACCAGGTGTTTGATGAAATTTCTGCATGAATTGAACTTTAAGTTTCGTAATATGAAATCATTTACATCAGTTACATGTTTTGGTGGTCTAAACTATGTTTTGAATGAAAGCTCTTGCTTAATACATTATGGCTCAGAAAAATCATGACTTGCAATGTCTTGGTATGACGATACCAATTCAGACTAATGCCATATCAGACTCAAACTAACAGATATTTTAGACTTTCATGATTTTAGACATTCAGAATGTTGCATGTACAGAAAAGGTTAAAATGGGGCATACAGAGATGTTAGGTGGTCCCCCAAAGAGGGCTTGAGTTCAAGCGACTCATTGCCTAAAACCATGGTTTGCCGACCCAGGTATACTATTATGCGCTGACTTAAATGTCCTGTGGCATATCAGACTCAGAGACTCCAACCCTTGCGGCACACTTGGGTTGGGGGCTTCCCCGCTGAGTCAATGGCGGATTCCATACAGCCCGTGGAATATCAGACTTGTAGGGCAATACCACCTAACTCAGAAGTAAACACAGATCATGATTTGAAATGAACAGACAGGTTGCATGTTTTCAAAAAAAAAAGTGCCCATGTACTTTCAGAAACAGTTTTATACATGATGTCTTGATGAAAAATTGTTTTTACTTAATATATATATATATATATATATATATATATATGTTCCATTATACTATTTTTGGAGTGCTTCGCGTGCCAGTACTTTTGTGCAGACTCCCCCTCCTTCCAGGTTCTGAGGCACAGTCTAGGGGTCCAGCTACTCAGTAGACATTTTCGGATTTGCAGACTTGATTTACAGTGGTGAGCCTTCTATCATTCGGAAGGCCTAATTATGTCAAGACATTCTCTTATTTATTTTGTTTTTGGTTTACTGGGGGCCTTGTCCCAGTTTCTTGTCAGACAAATGTTAGAGTTCTTAGTAGAGATTTCGCAGACTGATGTCAGTTAGTATTATTCAGAAATGTTGCAGAACTTAACCATGTTTTCCATACTCAGTTTCAATTCTGCATTCCATTATGATTACGAATGTTGTGCATGATAACTAGATAGAGAATGGGTGTTCCGGGCCTTCATGGTTCGGGATGCTCGTGACAGATGGCTCTTATTTTATCTGGTGGAAATAAAGAATAGAGATGTTCATTCAAGGTGAAGATTATGAATTATGGGACAGGATTGCTGATGGTCCCACTATTCAAATGAATATAGTTGATGGTGAACAAGTTAAGAAAGTAAGGAGTGGATTTACTCCGGATGACTTGTTGGCTTTGAAGAAAAATGCAAAGGCCAATAATATCTTGGTCTGTGGACTAGGACCTGCTGAATACAATAGGGTATCCACTTGCACTACTGCTAAGCAAATTTGGGATGCACTGGTAAATGCACATAAAGGCACTTCTCAAGTAAGAAAGTTTAGGATCTCTCTCCTTTTCATTGAATATGAGGCATTCAAAATGAAGGATAATGAAAACTTGCACGAAATGATGACTAGGATTACCACCTTAACAAATGAGCTGACTTTCTTAGGAAAAGTCATCTCAGAGGAAGAACAAGTTGAGAAGGCACTGAGGGTATTACCAAAATCAAAATGGAATGTCAAGGTGACTGCAATTAGAAAGACGAATAAGGATCTTGAAGGTATGACTCTGGATGAACTAGTAGGGAACTTAAGGACTTATGAAATGGAAGTTGATGGAGTCAAATAAAGAGCATCTCCTAAGAAAATCTTAGCATTGAAGGCTTCTGAGAGTGATGATGAATTTTAACTTGATAAGGAGCAAGTTGCCTTCATAACTAAGAACTTTAGCAAATTCTTTAAGAAGAAGAAGGGAACAGGTACTAAGAAATATTCCAATGACAATCCAAATGGGTGCTACAAATGTGGCAAAACTGATCATCAGATTAGAGACTGTCCAGTCTGGGAAATTGAATGAAAAAAAGAAAAGGCTAAAAAGGAACTGAAGGCAAAAAGGAAAGAGTAGCATGCAATGATAACAGCCTGGGGATCTGATTCAGATGAAGATGAAGTTGATAAAACTGCATTCATGGCTCTTAGGGATTCAGATTTAGATGAAGAAGATGAGGACTCTGAAGTAAGTATTTTCGAACTTAAAGAAAAACTGAAATTGTTCTCTAAGTCAAAACTTATTTCTTTGATGAATGCATTGATTGATGATTTCCAAGAGTTAACCTCTAATAGGGATGAATTGTTCAATTGTCTGGCAAGTCTTAATTTTGATCTCATTGATTTAAGGGCTTTCTCAGATACAGTTGACAAGGAAAGTTGCATACTCAAGAAACAGATTGCAGAACTTGAGATTTCAAACAATAATCTCAGGTCTAAAGTTCTCAAATTAACTCTCACTAAAAATGGAAAGAAGACCATGAGTAAAGAATAAGAAACTGCTGAACTTGAGCTTGTTAAATACAAATAAGAATGTCATGATTTAACTGAAAAATGAACAAGTTGAATTAGGAAATATCTAAGCTCAAATTGGATCTTGAAAGGCTAACAGGTGGACAAACTCCTCGAGAATTGTTCACAAATTAAGTGAGAAAATTTTTAATGAAAAAGCAGGTTTGGGATTCCACAAAAGTTTTGATGATCCAAAAGATTTATGTTTCATCTGTGGAAATCTTGGACATCCCACCACTGAATGTCCAGTAGCTGCAAAAAGCAGATTAGCCAGTCAAAACCTGGCTAACAGATCTTTTCAGACCAAAAGGAACAAAACCAGTTCTGGTATGAGAAACAGGTTGCACTACATGTTGCCAGCATGGTCTAAGAGAAATTTAATTTATCCTTCACTCATAAATCAGGACCCAAGCTCGTCTGGGTTTCTAAGTCTAACCCTTGAATTCTTTTGCAAGAGAAGGTGAGAGGAAACAAAAGGCATTGGTATTTAGACAATGCTTGCTCAAAACACATGACTGGTGATAAGAAAAAATTCCTGTCACTATCCAAAATAAATGAAGAAGGAGTCTCTTTTGGTGATGGAAAAAAAGGAATCATAACTGGAATTGGAAAGATTGGCTCATCTAAGTCAAAAGCATTGGAGGATGTCTATCTTGTAGAAGGATTAAAACATAATCTGCTGAGCATCTCTCAGCTGTGTGATAAAGGTAATAAAGTTACTTTTACTACTGCAAGAGTCAAGGTCAAAAAAATGGTTACTAAAGAGGTTGTGCTCATTGCAAGGAGATACAAAAATATTTACAAAGCTGACATCATGGCATTACCAGGACCAGAGCTAACTTGTCTAAGTGCTATAGAAAATGATCCCCTCCTTTGGCACGGAAGACTTGGTCATGCAAGCCTGAAACAACTCAATATACTTTCATCCAAAGACATGGTATCGGGATTACCCAAGACCAAGTTCAAGGAAGAAAAGCTATGTAGTGCATGTGTAAGGGGGAAGCAGGTAAGATCCTCTTTTAAGTCAAGGAACCATGTTAGTACTTCCAAGTGCCTTGATCTGGTTCATATAGACTTATGTGGACCCATGAGACTTCAAAGCAGAGGTGGAAAAAGGTATGCGTTTGTAATTGTTGATGACTATTCTAGGTTTACTTGGACTTTGTTTCTAGACTCTAAAGAAGATGCCTTTGAAATCTTCATTAAGAAAATTGAAAATAAACTGGGTACTTCTTTAGTCTCCATAAGATCTGACCATGGTTCAGAATTTAAAAACGTAAAATTCTTGAAATACTATTCTGCAAATGGTATAGATCACAACTTCTCAGCTCCTATAACACCACAACAAAATAGAGTTGTGAAAAAAAAATAGAACCTTGAAAGATATGGCTACAACAATGATGCTTGCAGTAAATATTGCTAAAAACCTTTGGGCTAAGGCAATAAGTACTGCAGCATATATCATAAATAGATGCATGATCAGGACTTTGTTAGAAAAGACTCCCTATGAATTACTAAAAGGAAGAAAGCCTAACATCTCTTACCTTAGAATCTTTGGATGTAAATGTTTCATACATAATAATGGAAAGGATAATTTGGGAAAATTTGATGCTAAAAGTGATGAGAGAATCTTCTTAGGATATTTGCTTCGTAGTAAGGCTTATAGGGTTTTAAATAACAAAACTAACTATGTTGAAGAAAGTATGCATGTAATCTTTGATGAATCCTGTGTTAAGACTAACCTAAATAGGTTATACAACCCAGTGCATCAAATGAAGCTACCAAACATGGAGATATTTTGATAGGTGGAACTAAAGCTGAGGGCACAGTGATCGGGGGAACTGATCATACCCCACCTCAGAACATCAATAATGATCCTGGTAGCTCACTAAGCTTGATTCCAAAAGGATATAAGTATCAAGGATCACATACCATTGAGAATGTTCTTACTAATCTCACATTTAGGATCATCACAAGGTCTGGATTGAGAAGTATGTATGCCTTCAAGGCATTCCTGTTAGAGATTGAGCCAAAGAAGATAACTGAAGCATTGCTTGATGCTGATTGGACCATAGCTATGCAGGAAGAGTTGAATCAATTTGAGAAAAGCAAAGTATGACACTTAGTTCCTCTCCCTAAAGACAGATCAGTAATTAGGACTAAATGGGTGTATAGAAATAAAGTTGATGAGCATGGAATAGTTACAAGAAACAAGGCATGATTAGTGGTCCAAGGATACAATCAAGAAGAAGGAATTGACTTTAATGAGACTTTTTCTCCTTTAGCAAGACTTGAAGCTATAAGATTTATTGTTTTTGTTGCATACATTGAGTTTATCCTTTATCGGATGGATGTGAAGAGTGTCTTCCTAAATGGCATTCTCAAGAAGGAGGTGTATGTTAAACAACCTCTAGGATTTGAAAGCAAGGAGTTTCCAGATCATGTGTACAAATTGGACAAAGCCTTGTATGGATTGAAACAATCTCCAAGAGCTTGGTATGAGAGATTGCCAAAGTTTCTATTGGAACATGGACATACCAGAGGTAAAATTGATAATACCCAATTTTTGAAAACTAATGGGAAAGATTTGTTAGTTGTGCAGGTGTATGTGGATGATATTATTTTTAGCTTAACAAATATGAGTATGACTCATGAGTTTGCCAAACTCATGAGTTGTAAATTTGAAATGAGCATGATGGAAGAGCTGAATTACTTCTTGGGTTTGCAAATAAAGCAGTCAGCTTCAGGGACAATGATTCACCAGCAGAAGTATGTCAAAGAGCTTCTCAAGAGATTCTCCATGGAAGAGGCTAAAGAGATAAGTACTCCTATTGCAACTGCCACAAAGTTGGAGTTGGATGAAACAAATTCAGATGTAGAGAAAAAGATGTATAGAGGTATGATTGGGTTATTATTGTACCTCACAGCAAGCAGGCCTAATATTGTGTTCAGTGTAGGTCTATGTGTCAGGTTTTAATCAAAACCCAAGAATCACATCTAAAATTTGTGAAGAGAATCTTCAGATACTTGAAGGGAACCAGTTATCTTGGCTTATGGTACCCCAAAGGTAGTAAATTTAATCTAATAGGTTACTCAGATATTGATTATGCAGGATATCTGGTGGATAGGAAAAGCACTATAGGAATGGCACACTTTCTTGGATCATGTTTGATTACCTGGTCCACTAAGAAGCAAAATTCAATTACTTTGTCTACAACTGCAGCTGAATATGTTACTACAGGATCCTGTTGTGCTCAATTGCTATGGATTAAGCAACAACTCATGGACTTTGGTATAGATGTTGGTTGTGTTCCTATTTTTTTTGATAATACAAGTGCTATTAACACAGTTAAAAATCCTGTTCAACATAAGAGAACCAAACATATTGATATTAGGCATCACTTTCTTAGAGATAATGTTGAAAAAGGTTATATATCCATTATGTTTTGTTCTACTAAGGAACAGATTGTTGATATTTTCACTAAGGCCTTAAGTAGAGAACACTTTGAAAAAAATAGGTTAGCCTTGGGGATGATTAAAATTTCATAAGTCTCCCTCAATGCTTGACTAGATTAAGTTGATTTTACAAGTGATTGTTGATTAATTCAGTTTCACACATTAAGTTGTGTATCCTAAGTCCAGAATTTTAGAGAATGTTGACTCATGTGTGTGTTGATTTTGCAGAAAGCCTTGATTACAGAAGCAATTTTGTTTATTTTGTCATTCAGGTATGATTATTATTACTTCAAAGTAGCTTAAAGAGAAACAAGTTGTTTTCTTGGTTCTTTATTGGTCCATTTAAACTGCCAAAATACAAAGAGTCTCTTCCCTGTAAAAAAGCTGCCACTTCCTTTCCCATTAGGACTGAGACACTCTTCATAACTCCTTTGCTAAATACAGTCCCTCACCCATTCAACTTCCTCATCCTTTTCTCTTAAATACGCTTTCATTTTTCTTGTTTCTACACTAAAAATTCTCTCCACCCTCCTCATACTCAAGAATACTTTTTTTATTTAAAAATAGCATCATTCTCTTTATTTTCCTCCTTTTTTTCTTTCCCCTCCACTGACTCTATTCCAAATCCCTTCACCGCACTCATCCTTCGTCCAAACATCACCTTACCTCTCTTAATTCCTCCTTCACTCACCCAAAAATTCACCGATTTTACTGCTTTCAGAAATTTTCCAAACCCTTTTGCCCAAATTTCTTCACCTTCTCCATTCTCTTCGAAACCCTTCCTTCCTCCTCCTATCCCACTCCAAATTGTTGAAGATGATTATAATCTTAGTGGCAGAGATGAACTTCCTATTGTAGAGTTAATCCCAAGAAGGTCCAGGTCCAAGATCTCAAGAAAACCCTCTTCTATTTTTGTCACTATTCACAACACTACCCCTCCAGAACCTTCTCCAAATATCGCTATCCCTCGTACTCCTCAAACTCGAGGAATAAAATAACGAGAAGATGCATTCTTGGCTGAGGCTCTTCAAGCCAGCAAAAATAAACGTGTGGCTACATCTGATCCCACCCCTCCTAGTGCATCTTCTCCTGATCTTCTACTTCAATCTGTTAGAAAGACAAAAACCATCATGGCCAAAGTTCCAAAACCCTCATTGCTCACGAAATACTTTTTTAAACCTACTGAAAAGGCCTCTTCCTCTTCAAAATTTCCTTCTACTGTCAAAGGATCCTTCTCCTCAAAAGTTTCCCCTTCCAAGCCTTCTACTCATCTCAAGAAATAGGTCACCCCACCTATTCCTTCTAACTCATCTGACTCTGACTTTACCCCAGATGCTACTGATGATTTGGAACCTGAGTTTGAATTTCCCCACTCATCTTCTCATCAGTATATTCCTGAGGCTCATCATCTTCAATTTCAAAAGCAGAAATTATCTAGAGGTAGGGTTGTTAGTGGTTTTGAAGGGCCTGATATGCAAGTGTTACTGGAAAAATTAGAGTTTCAAGGTTGGTCACATTTATTTCTTCAAGTTGATCTTTAGCGTAAATTTGCTAAACCTAAAGTGTATGAGTTTTATACGAATGGGGTGGGAATTGGTGAGATGTTCTCCATCACTGACAGAAAGGTTACCATGAACCTTTATGACATTTCTAGGATTTTACATATTCTCTCTAGGGGATGGGGTCACTATGTCAAGGGTGTCTGGCCTCCTCTGGATAATCTTGCCTCTACCCTTGACATATGTAGAAAGTTTTCTGGAAATCCTAACTTGCTCCACCATAGAAGAGTCCTTAAGAGGGAGATGTCCCCACTACATCAGCTCTATTTTGATTTGGTCCATAAAATGATTATCCCTAGGAAGGTGATACGGTGTGTGGCTAGTTTTCTTGATCTTACACTCATGGAACTGTTGGATACTAAAGTAAGAATTAATCTGCCTCAACTTATACTAAAGTATATGCAAAGGTTTCTTCTTAAGGAAGTGAATAGACATGTTCTACCTTATCAATTCTGGCTTACCCCCATATTTGAGGACTTTGGTATTCCTATTCAAGTGTGGTCTTCACAGACTACCAAAGATATCATAAGGCATGTGAACTATATGATGCTACCTGTTTCCATGAAGAGTGTTGATAATTCGATGCAAAGATTGAGAAATTCACTGACTGAAAAACAAGCTGAGGTGAAAATTGCTCAGGCAGCTTTGCTCATGAAGAAGAAAAGGGGATCCTCCATGCTCAAATTGTTTCCCTTAATTCCTTATTGGAAAAAGAGAGAGCTGAAAATGCAGATGTTATTAGGAAACTCATCTCTCTTATTCCCTCCCCTTCTTCTACTTAGTCTCTTCACTGCTATCTTAAGCCTATCTTATTTTATTCCTTTTCCTGACAGCTTGTTCTCTCTTAGTTTACTTTTTGGTATATGTAGTCATCTCTGCAAATGAATGAAATGGGCTTAGTTGTCTTACTTTTTTTTGCTCCTATTTTATCATATTGCATTCATGTTCTCTTATTCTGAATTTTGATTGTCTTAGTGATAGCCTCAATGGCCATAAATTATTAGATGTTTTTCACTTGTTGATCCAGCTTTTCGATGATGTCAAAAGGGGGAAGAGTAGGTTATGCAATGCTTATAACTCAAATGACTAACCTGTTTCATTCTGTGCTAGTCTTTTATTCAAATGCCTTATTGAGTATATCAGGGTTCTGTGATGTTATGCTGCTATGTTTGTCATCATCAAAAAGGGGAAATTTATTAAGACATGTCGAGTTTTGATGATAGACATGTAAATGAAATATGTTGTGAAAGTTGGTCCATTCAAGTGTACAAAGAAAAGCTGCAGGCAAGGCTATTGATAAGATGATATTGTGCATAAACAGGAGTGGATAAGCAAGAATATTCAGGAACCTTCTCAAATACTTATCACTTCAGTAAAGTGGAAGAAAAATGCAAATATTCAGAAGTTGAGTTGATCTAGAAGTCCAACAGTGAGAAGAGCTTTGCGAGGATAAAGGATGAAGCGAAAGAGTCCTATTCAACCAGGGATGGAGAAACAGCTACAATAAGGAGTGAAGTTACTTGATAGAATAAAAGAAGAAAGAAGCATAAATCAACTAGGACTCTATCATAGGAGTATTATCAGGGTGCATATATATAACAAAGAATGATTAAGTAACTTACTCAATGCACTGAAAAGAAAATCAACAATCAGCATAACAATTCACATACTTGAAGAAGAACTTGGTCCCTTACTTAGCAAGTCGTAGACTGTGTGGTAGGTAGGTTCTTTGAGTTGTAATGAGTCATTGTTCTAGTCTCAGTGATCTATAAACTGAGTTAGGAATTGTGTCTTCAAGTTGGGAACTAGAAGACTTGGGAACACTTATCTTGGGAAGATTTGTGTTTTTGTAGAGATAGGAGTTGGAAGTTTTAATTCCTAGTTAACAAGAAGTTTTGTATTTTTGTTGACTGTTGAGGCTCAAGTATTATAGTGAAGTTAGGGTTAAATCCTGTAGAGGTACAGGTCGTGGTTTTTTTACACCTTTCTTGAGCCGGGTGTTTTCCACGTAAAAATACTGTGTTCAGTATTTACTTCTATGAACCACGTTTACTTACTTATTCCACAGATAGGCAATTAGTAGGGCTCATACTCTAACAATATTGTCCAGTCCTGAGCATGTCTTATATTATCCACGCTCCAGATGTCCAGTCCTGGGTGTGCGGAGGGTATTGGAGTCCCATATCGGTTGGTTAAAGGGTCTTTGATCTATTTATATGGTCTTGGGCAATCCTCCCCTCATTAGCTAGCTTTTGAGGTTGATTTAGGTTTGATCTCCTTATATGATCTTGGGAAATCCTCCCCTAGCTTTTGAGGTTGAGTTAGACCCAAGGTCCATTTCTTTATCAGAGTCCATGAACTAATTGGCTGATTCTTTTGTTATTCTACTGATTTCGGGATATATCATTCTTTATGAATGAATGCCAACTGAAACCAACCCCTAGCTTTTGAGGTTGAGTTAGACCCAAGGTCCATTTCTTTATCAAAGTCCATGAACTAATTGGCTGATTCTTTTGTTATTCTACTGATTTCGGGATAAATCATTCTTTGTGAATGGATGCCAACTAAAAGAGTCTTCGTAAACACGTCCGTAGGATCGTTTTGGTGTTGATTTTCTGAACAAAGATTTTTTCATTAGCAATGATTTTTTGAATAAAATGATACCTGATATCAATATGTTGTTTAGTCAAGTGAATGGAACTTTGACTATCACAGAAAATGGTAATACCACCTTGGTGTAAACGGAGTTCAAAAAATAGACCCTTCAATCATAAAGTTTCTTTGATCGCCTCAACCACTGCCAAATATTCTGCTTTAGTAATAGCTAAAGCTATAATATGATGTAATGCAGCTCTCCAGCTAATAGCATATCCACCAATGCAATATTACGTAACTTGTCAGTGATCTTCTTTTGTCAAGATAACATGTATAATCAGATTCTACAAAACCAACCAAAGTGTTGAAGTATCTCCCGAGAATTCATTTCACAGCTTGCTAATGAATTTTACCAGGATAAGTCATATAACAACTTACAACACTAACTTTTTGTGAAATGTCAGAACGCGTATACATCATTGCATACATAATAGTGCCAACTGTACTAGAATATGGTACATGTGTCATATAGCTCTCTTCTTCTTCTAACTGCGGTGATGATTGAGAAACTAATTACTTAAAATGAACAGCAAGAGAAGTATTCGGTGCTTTATCATCTTTCATGCCAAATCTCTCCAAGTACTTTTTCTGAGTCAGGAATAGCTTATTGGCACCTCGATCTCTTTTGATCTCCATACCAAGGATTTTCTTAGTTGTTCTTAAATCTTTGTTTCAAATTTCCTTTTCAGTTGATTTTTCAAATTGTGAATTTCTGTCACATCCTTAGCAACAATGATCATGTCGTCAACATATAACAATAAGTAAACAAATAATCCATCATTTAACTTTCGAAAGTAAACACAACGATCATACATGATCCTCAAATAACCATGACCCAACATAAGGAAATCAAACCTTTTGTACTATTGTCTTGGAGACTGTTTTAATCCATACAAGGATTTCTTCAATAAGTAAACATGATCTTCTTCTCCTTTCATTTCAAATCCTTCAGATTGATGCATGTAAATTTTTTACGCAAGTTCTCCATGTAAGAAAGTTGTCTTAACATAAGGCTGTTGTAATTCCAAATCATGCATGACAACTAAGGCAAGCAAGATACAAATAGAGCTATGTTTAACAACAGGTGAGAAAATATCATTAAAATCAAGTTTGGCCAAACAGGCTATCAATGTCTGAATAAGCTATATTAACTTTCTTGTGGGATCCCCATATTTCATATAAAAGCTTAAACTATTAGAGCTCGTTTGGTACGAGGGATAAGAGATAACTAATCCCAGGATTAATTTTAGGATGTGTTTATCACATTTTTGGTTGGGATAAAATTAACTTATCTAAGGATTGTAGTATTATTTTTATCCCACGTTGAGGATGGGATAACAATCTCGAGATAACAAATCCTGAAATAATTAATCTCAGGAAAACTTGTTCCACAACGAAACAAGCCCTTAGAGAGATCACAGTTTGATTTATCTTAAACATGCTCCTCAAGTTGGCATGATAATATGTCAATACATATATCATCTCACCTAAAGCTTAAGTCATTAGAGAAACTACACTTTTATTTACTTGATTATGTCCTCAACACACCTCGTCATATTGGCCTGATATCATATTGAAATGACTATCTCATTTAAAAGTTTAAGTTATTCTAGGAAACACAATTATAATCAAGTAATTTTGTCTTCAACAAATGTGATAAAAGTATGTATGTGTTTAGGTGGTAGAATTAAATAAATAATCTTCTTTATTATATTGTCAAAGTTCGGAAGGAAAATTCGAACTTAAATTGACATCTTATGGATATAAAATTAAAGTCCTGGAATTAAAGTTTCTGCCAATATTTTCATGTCGTTGATATCGAGGTATAGTCAGGTCATGTGGATTTTAAATTGCCATGGTGGAAAAATGTTTTGAAAAATGAGTATTTTTGTTAAGTTTCATAACGAGAGGTGTTTTTTACCTTATAATATAATTAGAGACAATTAATTAATAAATGAAGGTGAGAGATATTTTTACAAGAACACAGGAATAATCAGTAATGGAATGTGAAAATCGAGGATAAATGAAGATATGAAGAAACTCTAGCTAGTGAGGAAGAGGGAAATCTAACGCCAACAATTTTGAGGTGTGGTTGGAACTGTGGCGTGGTATAGTGAGAAAGAGAAAGAGAAAGAAAAAGAAGAAAAGCAAAAAGAAAAGGAAAAAGAAAAAGAAAAAAAAATGGCAGTCCTTCGATATTCCGTCATATCTCACGCACCAAACGATCATTTAGTATTGAGTTAAGCTTAAGATCCATTTAACATGGTATTAGAGTTGGATCTCCGATGTGGGGCCCCGAATAAATTGTCCATGTTCTGCAAGGACCAAAAAGTGTCTGGGCGTGCATGCCCTGGGACTAGACCGGGCATCCTAGGATTGTTTAATGGAGTCTTGGTCTTTCTCTAATATATTTTTCTTCGGCAAAGCCTGCCTATAAAAATACTTGGTATTTGTACAATATTGTTACTTTCTCGATAAAATATCTAATTTTATACTACTAATGTAAGAACATGACCAATCGTGTTAACAACCTTCGACAATCGTATAGTTGTGAGGATTTACTTTAAAAATACTGGACATGAGAATGATCTTTTATTAGCAATACAGATTCAAATTTTCACAGCTAGCTAGAGTATTGGTAGATGATACATTACAAACATCTAACTAAATTACCAGAAAATTAAATAACTATTGACACGAAGAAAGCAATAATCTCTTCAGTAGATAACTGCTCCCATTTAACGTGTTTGTTTAACCCAAATTCCAAAAGAATCCACTCTTTTGTTGGATGAGTTTAAGTTCTGCGCATCGTCAGTACACAAAATATTATACAGTATCAGTTTACTTGAACTATTATTACAAGTTACCCAATTATTTATATAAAAATTTTAGAAAAAAAAATTAGGTAACTTGCAATAGCAAGTCAAGTTTACCTGATAATGTAGAATAATATTTTTTACACCGATGATGCACAAAACTTAAATTCTTGTTTTGGATTGTAATTTCACCTCATTGCCAATGGAAATTTTCTTTTTACTTTTTAATTTCCTTTTATTAGCTTCTAACTAACCACCTTAATTAGGAAAAAAAAATAATGTTATCAATTTTGTAATTTGAAGCTAGTGGGACACGTCAAGCCACATGTCAAGTTAAGAACTGTCTCACATAAAAAATGTTTGTTACGTGACTTACAAAATAAAATTTCTCATCGCATCCTATTCTATTTTTGGCACCACTTGAAGGTAATTATTTATTCAAAATTCGTCACTTCAAATTGAATTTCGATGTTCTAAGTCATTTTATTGAATCCTAATCAAAAGGAAATCGATCTTTTCTTTTTGTCATTAGAAATTTGCGTAATGAAATCTCAAAATCACCTTTTGAGTCTCTTAAAAATGAGTTTTCAGGCTTTAAAAATTGAGTTATGGCGTAATGTTCGAGAGACGAGATGATGATTAAAATTTATCCAAGAATTCTTTTTCTATGCGATCGTGGTGGGCCTGTCCTGAACACGATCAACACTGTCCACTACTAATTTCCGAACTCAATGGCATCGTTAGATTTTTGAACAAAAGTTGTTATCGTCAAATGTTGACGGAAGTCAACCATACGCCTTAAACTTCTAACTTTTCAATCAATTGCTCAAAATCCATCTGAACTCCTCGTGGCCCGAATCAAAGGTTGTACTTGCCCAAAAATAACATTTCAGAGCAAATGAAATTGACGAAATTCTCATACGACCTCAAAATCTTCAAGTATTAACCAAAATTAACTATACTAACTTCAAAACCTTCCAAAATGAAAAACTCACAAAAAATCACAACAGACACCTCGAGAATCGAGTCACCCACACACGCAGACCACAAATATTAAAATGCAACTGCCGAGAGAGACAATACAATAAAAAATCACTAAAAGTCGAATATACCCAATGTAGAATTTATTTTAAACTTATTTAAACTATAAATTTCAAGATTATTTCTTTCTTTTTGAAAATCAAAAACAACTGTAGAGAGAAACAATACAATAAAAAATCACCAAAAATCGAATATACCAATGTAGAATTTATTTTAACCTATAAATTTCAAAATTATTTCTTTCTTTTTGAAAAACTTCATGTTGAAGGCTTTAGCATAAACTCTTGAGTTCTCGTAGATCTTTTCGAACTAGAAGCTTTAATTTGTAAAGTTTTAGCCTCACCATTTCGACACAGGCAAGTAAAGTTCCGACCCGACCCGACCCGCGTTAGGTTTTGTATCTTCTTCATCCCTCTTCGTTTGGTTTGATTTGATTTTATTGTTAATTATTTGCTGATGCGTTGATTGAATTTGTTGGTATTTTAATTTTAAAAAGTATAATTGCATTAGAAGAAAATGGGGTTTATTGATTTCGAGGTTTAACCATTTCAGGGTATCTTAGTAGCTCAGTTTGTTGGCTAGCCTGAATTGTTACTTTGTTGGGGTCTTGGGGAGGATTTGATTTTTCACTTTTGTAATTTGCTTCCCTTAACCCTAATTTAGTGGAGTACTACTACTCGTTTGTCTCATTGACATATCAAAGATATTCATCTGCTGTCTATATTTCAATTTGTTTGTCTGGTTTCGACTTGGAAAGGAATTTAAGAACGTAAATAAGTCTTTTGAATCTTGTGATCTTAAATTAAAGATATGTAGAATGTACCAAAATGTTCGTTAATATTGTGGTCTTAAACATTTCATGTGGAAAGTTGAAATTAAAGAGTTGTCCGGAAAAAGTAAAGTGACATTCTTTTTGAAACGAACTAAAAGGGAAAGTGGGACAAACAAATTGAAATGGAGGGAGTAGTAAATATATATGTGTCGAATTGAATAAGCTAGGTCCGCCCGCACCTGCTTTCACTACATAGCATTTGCCACCGGTTAGCGGAGGCAGAGATTGAGTAGAAGGTATGGGTTTGTCATAACCTATTAGCTTTTGTCCGAATTCTGTGTTTGCTTAAAAATTCGTTGTATATATCTCAATTGTTAATTTATAATGCTTTAACTCGATAGAATTCAGAACTGATAAACTTCAAATCATGGATATGACCCTGCTGGTTAGATATCTTAGTTAAGGTTACAAAATGAAGGAAATATCTCTTTACTGGGAGAAGTGGTGATCTCGTCTTGCTTGCTTGGAGAGTTGAAGCTTCCGGGCCATCTTATCCGGTCAGATAGCTAGCGATTACTCAGCATCGAACACTAACTGATAGTGGTCTGGAATTTGTACCTATAGCTGAACTATTCGCTAGAAATAGTATCTCTCTCTCGCTTTTTTTTTTTTCGTTGGATAAAGTAGTTAATTACTCTTATAACTGGTTATGTGTTCCACTTTGTTTTTCTTTTCTGTGACCTTGCATCTTTCATCATTTAACTTGTTTGTCTACTGATTTTGACTGAAGGGTCTGAAAATTCGTAAGGGTGTACAGGAAGAGGGAAAGAAAGAGATGAGTGATATAGTGGGGGGAGCTGATCTGTCAGGTTCTGTTTCGGTAACAGCAGAATCATCAAAAGCCACTGGATTCGATGCAAATCGAATTGCTGAAGTGAAAGCTTGGCTTACATCCCAGTTTGACTCTGCGGGTAAAGATGTCCCTGATTTTGAGTACACTCCTCGAAGCATCAATGAATTACACAAAATTGCCACTCTATCGCAAGCCAAAACTCAAGCTGCTGTTATTGTTGCCAATGATCACCGTCAAAAAGCAGCTGAGTACAGGTCCCAAGGTCATACTTTTTCTTTTTAAATTACTCGAGCCGGCATTTGTTCCGAAATTGAGGTTATCGTCCCAGTGAGCTGATTGTGTGATTTTGATTGCAGCTGCTAGGATAAGAGAGATACTGGAGAGTGTAGGATTGGCGCAAGAAAGTTTACCATCTAATGTGGTTTCATCAGCACATGTTCTTGCAAAGGTTGCAAATTTGTTGGATGTTAGAGATACTGAATTAAGTAGGTAGGTCACCTTTTTTCACTGATTAATTTTTTGTTAGTTCTCGCCCTTCTAGTTCTGTTGTTCTTACTAGGAAAAACATTGTAGTTTACTTGTTGCAGTGGCAGATCTTTCTCTACGGAAAACAGCAGTAGAAGAGAAGAGAGCTAAAGTGCAGCAGGAATCAAAAGTTCTTCTTGAGTACACTCGAAAGGCTATAGCAAGATTGACTTATTTGAAAAGGTAAATCTTTTGGTACATCTTATCTCACTCACTCTTGAAATAACTTTGTGGAATATGGTAGCAGATAACACAACTTGGAGTCCATGTTCTTTTATCGTTGAGGTTGACTTCCTGGCACTATCTGCTAATATGTTGTTTCTGTATATGAATACTTTTCTTACCAAAAAAAAAGTTCTGAGTCTTTCAGTCAAACTATGCCATCTTTCTTCTCTTAACTATTTTCTGTGTTTTACCAGAACCCTTTCACAGCTTGAAGATGATATTGCTCCATGTGAAGCACAAATGGAGAACTGGAAAACAAACTTGGCAATTATGGAGTCAAAAGAGCGGCAGTACTTGCAAGAGTATGGTTATTATAAGGTAAAGTTTATTTTTCTCTTGAATAATTTGCTTTGACTTTATAGATTCCCTTTTCTTGTCCTAGTTACTAGACAGTATGCTGTTATAACATCTTGGTATCGTATGAGCGGCTATGAAGACATCACTTTATGTAGCATACCTTGCAATTTTGTGGTTTTAATGCTTCAAGTTCATCAGTTTTCACGGCGCATCCTTTTAAACATTCTGCTAGTTTTCATGGAATATGTACGTGTGCATATGTATAGGAGTGTATATGTGCATGAATTTTACATTTCTAAGTAGAGCATATACTTTGTTTGTCAAGAAGAAAGCATGATGCAAAAGTCTTTCCAGTGTAGACAAGATTCAATACCTTCAAGAATCAAGATGATAGTCTGCAGCTTTATGAGCAAGTCTCTTTTAGTTTATTTCTCTTGCTCTGTGCCAATAGAGATGGGAGATTTGTTGGTACCATTTTGAAGAAGTCGCCCTGCAGTCTCTCACTTCATCTTTAATGCTAAATATAATTTTTATATTTGAGTGTAGCACTTCCGAATTTTCATACCGTACTGTCTAAACCTGGGTAGATAGTTACTTGGTACGTTTACTGGTTTGACACAACGGGTAACCAATGGATTAGTCGAGGTCCGAGTAAGTTGGCCTGGATACCACAGATATAAAAAAGAAAAACTGAATAGTCTGCTATCAAACTCTGTCATACTAATTTCTTACCTCCATCCACATGCTCAGAGGCGGAGCTAGGATTTTCACCAAGGGAGTTCACAAGTGATCATACGAACTAACCGACGGGGGTTCGACATCTACTATATATATACGTAAAAAATAATTTTAACCACGTATATATAGTATAATTTTCCGTCGAAGGGGGTTCGGACGAACCCCCTATTCCAAGTGTAGCTCCGCCATTGCACACGCTTCCACGCTCCCCACAGGTAGTAGACCCAAAGCACTGCTTTTGGTGTGTGCAGGTGTGAATTTTAGTGGTTGTCTATGGTGGACTATGTAATGTCTGGAATGAAATTGCTTCTTTTGGGGGGCTTTGAAACTTGTGCCCATCATTTAATTGTGTAGAGGGGTATTAAAGGAAGTGAAGACAGAACTACAGCAAGATGGTGAGAACAAGGCAAGTTAGATCAAGAGTTCTCTGTGGTCTGCAGTCTAATTACAGATTACAAATGGTTCTAGCTGTTGTAAAAAACACTTTCAAATAGAAAGAATTACAAAATGCATCTGCAACTCATAAAGAGAGTCCCTGCATAGGGGTTGTGGCTGTTTAAGCATATGCATAATTACAAGTAACAGCAAATATCATGCATCTACCTTTCTAGCAAGGGCTTATATCATAAGGTCATCATTGGAGAACGGATTAAAGCATGCACACGTGTGATGACTGGATGAGTCAGAAGGAAGCACTGCTAGGACCAGATAAATTGCTTAGTGGCCCCAAATTATGATTCTATGAAGCAGCAGTGCTCATCTTTCATCTTCTGTCAAGTTACTTCTTCTGTGAAACACAGTTATTGATGATCTGCCCATCAACTAGCAATTTCTTCTGTTAAAAAACCTATTTAATCCCAAATTTTCTGGTCCTTTTTCGATCAACAAGCTAGAAAATTTGTGTTCTAAATGTATACCTGGCACACCTGGTCATAATTTTGTATTTGTTTATACCTGAAATTGTGAAGTGGATGATTACAGCTCTTCGAATGCAGGCCGTACTGAATCGCGTTGGTTACACCCCAGAGATTAGTCACGGGGTATTGGTTGAGATGGCAGAGCATAAGAAGGATTTGGGGAAGAAAACAAAACCAATTCTTGATACTCTGAGAAGCTACCAAGACTTGCCTCCTGTAAGTATTATTTATAAACACGACATGATTTCCATTATTCTTGTCTCGTAAATTTTGCCGATGACTTTGAGAGACTTCCATCTGCAGGATAAAGCTTTGGCTGCATTGGCCATCGAGGACAAGAAAAGGCAGTATGCTGCTGCTGAGAAGTATCTTGAAGATGTGCTGCAGTCTGCTCTTGCCTCCTCAGAGTGACGTAGAATGCTATTCTTCGAACATTTCATTTTGCCTTCACTTCAGCTCATAGTGCCTCGTCCATCAAAACCTTGGAAAATCAATCAAGATTGGGATTGATTTTCTTCCAGACACTTGTTTCATTTTTGTTTGTGCCATGGGGTTGTGCTTTCAACATTGTAAAAACTCTTAAAATTGGCTCATAATGATTTGTGTAATTTGAACAGTAAAAAGTTGCTGGTAAAACTTATTTCCTTTGTAGAGTTCTGCTTTCCCTTTCATTTTCAGTTCTGTTGTTATCACAGTATGTCCCATATCCAGTGATGAAATAGTAAAGACCAAACCCGGGGTCCCTGGAGGGTGTGTGTGTGTGTTAAACTTCATGATATCGAGGGAGAGGTTGACCAAGCTACTCAGAAATAAGTCAACCCGTATCTTGCTCTTTCTGAAAACATATGTTCCTATATCCATCCAAGCAACAAGCTAAAATGTCAACTTTTCAGATTTTTGCTCCTGAGTTTTTTCAGTTTTTAATAAACCAAAATAATTATCTAAGTTTCTTCAGTTTTTAATAAATCAAAATAATTATTTCATCCAAATTAAAAAAAAAAACTTAAAATATTTTTCGTACGTGATTTTGTCATTTTAAGTAGCAATTATATACTATCGTGTTCAATTATACGAGATTATATAATTTGTTACTTAAATATTTATTTTATAAAATATCAGATTTAATTAAGGCTTATCTTGAAAATAAATTCAAATGATTAAAATCTTAATTTAAAGATAATTTATTCTCAAAAATAATTTATTTGAATAAATATGCATTCATTTTATTAAATCAAGAAGCTCAGGATAAAAAAAAAAGGTATTAATTCGTATCGAATTTTAATTTAATTTAGTCAATCTATTAGATTTGACTATAATTGAAAATTGGTCATAATTGCAATGCAATTCGTCAATTAATTTTTAATTTATATTTTAGTTTTTATTGTTGTTTTTCTCTTCATCTTTTTTATTCTTCGTAGTTCATAGATATAATCTTATTTGTTGGGATTGTATGTTATAGATGACCTTGAAGGTCCTAGGACGTTGTGGTATCGATATTCTAATTATTTTTATGTTCATGATATAAAAATGAGCTACGAATAATTGTATGTGCCTTTTTTGACTTTATTCTTTGATTATTTTGGGTAAAGTTTCAATCTTTGCTTAAAAGATGTATTTATGCCTTTTTTAAACTCATTGTTGTTGGATACATTTGTTTTTAGTATGTAAAGTTATTTTCTTTATGTTTAGAAGAATAGTTAATGTTGAATGTTTTGTCTTTTCACCTTATTCTTTGATTATTTGAATAAAGTTTAGATCTTTACTTGAAAACGATACCATGTCTTGTTTAAACTTATTGTTGGTAGATATATTTATTTTTAACATGTAAAGTTATTTGCTTTATGTTGAAAAGAATAGATAATATTGATTGTTTATTTTTTTTTTAATTTATTCTTTGATTATTTTGGATAAAGTTTAAAACTTTACTTGAAAAAACAATACCCATGTCTTGTTTAAATTTATTGTTGGCCGATATATTTATTTTAGCATGTAAAGTTATTTTTTTTTATGTTGAAAAAATAGTTACTATTGTTTGTTTCGCCTTAATAAAAAGAGCAATTGATTAAATCAAGAATTTGTCATTTGCTTATTACTTATTTTAAGGGATCTCCAAAATCTTCGTATAAGAGATGAAGTGATAGCTTTATTTTTCATCCACGATGTTTATTTTTTTCTTTTTTTTCTCATGTTTTTAAATTTGTCAAAATGATGAGAAAGTTCGAATTTTTGTGGCTAAATAGAATTATTTAGATATTTCTGAGTCATGCACAGTATGATTGTTAAACGATATTTCACTTTTAGAAATGCTAAACTTTTATTCTTATTTTCTTACTCCGTATTGTTATATGTGATCTTTATGTGTGTAAAGACTTGATTCATATCTCTCTTTTATTCATAATGTCAAAAGAGAATTAACAATGTCTTAGAAATATAAACCATAGGTCGTTATGCGTTTTTCCATAAAATGTTGATTGTGATTTAGATGTATGAATTTTCGTTAATGTCGCCTTAATTGAGATTTAGAATTCTCTTGCTTGAAAAGTTAAGCTTTATTTTCTTTTGTTATATGGATTAGTATCTATGTTTGTTCAATTTTAGAAGTCATGAGTATTTTCTTTGTTGCCTCATTCCTTTACTTTCGCGAGCTTACGTTGTTTATTTCTTGTATTAATTCATTGAATATGACTTTTTTCCTTTTACCTTTAATTATTCTTGTATGAGCATAAATCATGAGGCATGTTAGTGGATGTCTTTGCTTTGCATTTTATTTGTTGACTCTCATTCTTGTGCAAGTGTGCTTATTATTGTCATTCAAAAATTGGTTCTTGATATTTTCTTTTGCTTTGAAATATGTCACTTTTATGCCTTGGACGTATATTAATTTCTTTATTTTTTCTTTGCATGCAAAAAATGTTTCGAGTCCAAATGGACTCCTATCCTCTTGCATTTCATAATGGGTAAATGAGGCTCACCTCTTCGAGTCAAGTTCGAAGTTTAAACCCAAGGTCCACTACATGACGTGCGGGTGCTAGAAGATAGACGAAGAAGGAAAATGAGTCAAAACCCATTGATGAGGTCACTAAGAGACTTGAAAAGTCTCAATTTTTATTATTATCTTCTTTTTATTTATTCATTTAGTCATTTATTTATTCATTCATTTCGGTCTCGAAGTCAAAGTTGTATTTAATACAGGTGGAGCAAGACTCAAGCCAAAGGCTCGAAAAATAGTTTAGGACAGGTGAAATGGGTTGGAATCTCAACTAGACTAGGACAGGTCTCGTTGATTTGGGCCTAATGGCCTAAATCCTTTACTTTCTCCTCCCTTCCCCTTTTATGTGTTTATTTGTTTATTAATTTTGTTTAGACTTAGTTAAAATCCTACTAAGTCGCCTAAATCTAGTTTACACAAGTCTTTTTTTTTTTTTTTGAAAAAATCAAATCACTACTTCAACAAATGAATCTCTTCGAAGTTAATCAAAAGACGATTTTCAAACAGTCCGGATAACCGCAAGTTAGCGGACGTTTTAGGTGCCTAACACCTTCCTAAAACGTTAATAAAAATCGCTTATTTAAAATCTCTAACTTAAAACGATTTTCCTGTCTTAAATCGTTTAAAATGTTTTATAAAAGTTTTTTAATTCCTTTTTAAAATTAAGTGGCGACTCTCTTCAAAAAGTCAAAATTTCTCCGGAAAACCATAGGTGATCGAGAAATGGGAGGACTACATTCAAGTTGCAGGAGCCAAGATGCCAACCAATACGAAGATGATGCACAATCAGAAGGCAAATGCAAAAAGTTCCATTACTATTAAGAATAGAGGAAGCACAACGAGGATGACTACGATCCAAGGTGGTTCGCTAGGCCCTTACCATCTTCGCAAACCTGAGCTCAAGTTGGCAGAGGAGTTCAAGACTACGGCTCCGGATATGTTTGGTTACTTAAAATTTCAAAATTATCAAAATTTAGATTTTTAGTCAAACAAGCTAAAGGAGTCATTCCACCAACTTTTCACTGTTTGAATTTGCTCCAAAAGCCAACTATAAGGCCAAAGGTTCAGCCAGAATAAAATACTCAATTATCTAAAGGTTCAGTTTATGGATTTTTTATTACTCCAATGCTGAGATTAAAGTTCATCCTATCACTATAAAGCTGAAGTTTTTCAAAGAACATTTTAACCATTTCTATAATATCTTTGTTAAAAATGGCAGTAGATCAAGCAACAGAACAACTACAAATTCAAGAATTTGAAGAAAGTCAATATCCAGCAACTATGGAATCTCCAATAAATCTTTATAATCTTGACTGCTATTTCAACCTCCCTCCTAGCCCTCCTTTCTCTGACCTTTTGTTATCCCCTTTGTGGAATTCTTCTGATTGCAATGATACTGGAAATTCTGTTGGAAGTGCTATTAGGAGGATCACCGATGATCTACACTTTTCCAGTAAGTTTTTCCTAAGATTCAAAAGGTTGATCTTCATTTACTTTACTGTATTATGAGATTCGTAGTCTTCAATGTGCCCATCATGTTAGACTTATATCATGTTGACGTGTGTGACCATCTCATTTAAAAGTTTAAGCTATTAGATAGAATACACTTCTATTTACGTAATTCCATCTTCAACAGATGTGATAAAAGGAGGAATATTTCTCTTATGTGTCTAGGTGGTAGACTTAAACATTGAATTATGAGTTGCTATACATGAATAGATGGAAGTTAAATTTAAAGAAAAAAAGGTGTAATGAAAATTTTATGAAGGGATTACAGCAGTAAAATAAACTTCTTTATTCTCAAAGTTTGGAAGACAAATTCCAGAAGACATCTTATCAGTATTGTCAAAGCGCGCTTAAGCCTTTAAGCGAAGCTCAAAATGTGTTGAGCACTTCACCTCGGTTAATGTGCGCTTCCAAAAAGCATATTTTCCCTTGCCGATGAGCCTTTTGACACTAAAAAACTGATATTTCACTTTATCGTTAATTTTTTTTCGATTTCTTTGTTCATATATTTGTATGAGATTGATGCATTGACAGGAGATTCTGAATCATATCCTGACGGTTCACCTGGAGATTTTGGTAAAAGCCTCAAAATGAGCCCTCGAAGTATATATGTTTGTAGTATTAAAGAAAGGATCTGTGAGGCACTTAGATACATTGATTCAATGGGAGAGGACATTTTAATTCAATTTTGGGCACCTGTAAAGGTAAATAGTCGGTTTGTACTTGCAACTAGTGAGCAACCATTTGTTGGTGGTGATTCCACAAGTTCGATTCTTCAGTATAGATTGATTTCTCTCATGTATGCTTTCTCTGTTGATGGTACGGACGATGGATGTATTGGGCTTCCTGGACGTGTCTTTATGACGAAATTCCCAGAGTGGACTCCGAATGTCCAATATTACTCGAGCAAAGAATTTCCACAGTTAGATCATGCTTTAAACTACAATATCCGCGGAGCCCTGGCTCTTCCGGTGTTTGAAGGAGAGATCTGTGTTGGTGTTCTTGAGCTCGTAATGACATCACAGAAGATCAATTATGCACCAGAGTTTGACAAAGTCTGCAAAGCATTAGAGGTCACTGCTCATATCAGTGTTTCGGAAATCACGGAATTAATGTTTCTGCCAATATTTTCATGTCGTTGATGTCCATATATAGTCACTAAGAAATGATCTTTTGCAGGCAACCAATCTGAAAAGCACAGGAACATTTGATCAGCAAGCTACATGGGTAAGTTGTTAGAATCACTGAGATGCCAAATTTATTTTCCGCATATCTAACTTGCTTGAACTAATGGTTTCTTGGTAATATTTCTAAACCAGATTTACAATGAAGACTTCAAAATTGCCCAATCGGAAATCCTCGAACTGTTTCTTGCAGTGTGTGAAACTCATAAGTTACCTTTGGCTCAGACCTGGCTTCCTCAAAGGCATCAAAATGCTATGATTTGCGGCAAGAGATTCAGTGGACTAACCTGTGTTCCTAGTTTTGCATTTTATGTAACAGATGCTCATATGTGGGGGTTCCGAGAGGCTTGCTTGGAACATCACTTACAGGATGAACAAGGGCTTCCCGGTAGAGCATTTTCCTCTCTTAATGCATGTTTCTGTGCAGATATAAGCCTATTCTGCAAAAGTGAGTATCCCTTGGTACACTATGCGCGCATGTTTGGGTTGCAGAGCAGTCTTACTATTCCTGTATGTAATAATCACTCTGAAAAGGACACCTACGTCCTAGAATTCTTCCTGCCTCACAGCAGTACAGACCACAAAATCCAATTGCAAATCGCGGCTTCTATATTGGCAACGACAAAGGAAAGCTTGCAGAATTCTAAGGTTATTCAATGGATAGAACCCAAAGTAGAAGGAAATTTTGAAATTATTGATTTGTCTGTTGGCAAGAAGCTTCGTTTATCACCAGTGTCAGAACTGAACTCCCAAACAATAGACACTAGACATGGACCGGAAACCTCACAAAGTGGACATGTTTCAAAAGAACAAGATTTTTCCATGCAGCAAAGTTCAGAATGTGATGTTGCATTACTTAAAGCAAGGAGTGATGCTAATGCAGAAAACATTACATTCTCAATTTTTGAAAAAGATGGAAAGGTGACGTTACAGTTTCTTAAGCAATTTTTTGGAAGAAATCTCAATGATGCCGCCAATTGCCTTGGAGGTAAGATTTAAGCCCTTTAGGATATCCTCTTTTTTGGTTTTCGCTCTTTCATATCGTATTTTAGACTGGATTTTCCCTCCCTTCCTTGTCAGAAGAAGCAACAATGAAAATGAAACTTGTACTTCTTTGTACCCTTTGAATGTAGTTAGTCGATCCACATTCAAGCGAATTTGTAGGCAGCAGGGGATATTCAGGTGGCCTCGGATGAAGAAAACAAGTACTGCAAATTGTTTTCACCGAATCACAGAGCATGTAAATGAAGCAGCTCAAATGGTTGAAGGAGCATCTACTCGCACTTCGTTGGCACAAGATCCTATGCCTGGTTTTGGTTCAACCTCTTCAACGAACATGAAGAATCCAGTCCATCATGGTTTGCTATTTAAGCAGGTACAAGCAACCACATTCGCACCTGGAACGAGAGAAATGCAAACTGATAAATCAAATACTTCAGTAACACTCAGCAGTTTTGGTATATCAATCGGAGCAGATAAACAAGTTCCTGAATCCAGAATTCCGTCTGATGCTGCTTTGCAAAATGGAGAAACTGCAACTATAAAGGCAAGATACGGGGAATACTTCATCAAATTTAAACTTCCGTTCTCATCGCAGTTGGCAGAACTGGAAAACAAGGTATCTGATAGGCTAAAGTTGAAGATTGGAACTTTTCGTATTCAGTATCAGGACGCGGATGATGACTGGATAATCATAGCTTGTAACGATGATTTGGAAAGTTGTCTAAGCGAACGTAGATCACTGGGTGATAAAGCAATCAAAATGCTGGTAGAAAGCATAGATATGTAAAGTTTAACTGAAGTTCTGAATGTGATTTTGTGTTAAAACATGTGCTTTGGGTAATTCAATAATCATTTAAAGCAGTATTTTCATATTAACTTTGTTTGGTTTTGACTTCCACGAGTTCTCTTCCATATTGCACCTAATTCGTCATGAAATGATTGTTCATGAATCCGATAATGATGTCAATGGTGCAGCTGTTTAAGTAGAATTATTAACGGCGAGTATTCTTTTTGTGAACTAAAACTCCAGTTTGTGAATCTGTTCCACCTGCTGGTGCTGTCAAATTGGTTTCTCTTCCATTATCAAAACTCTATGGTAGTAGTGACGGACGAAAGAGGAAGAGCATTCACCTCTTCTTTAGATTGGGGTTGCTTATTGCATTTGGTTTGTTGAAATGATAGAGGATGATCTTGTCGTTGATGATATAGAATTTGATGTTCTAGAAATGGTTGATGAGACCTACATTGGTCGTACTACTTTTCCTAGGGCAAGTTTCTTCTCAAAATTGAGCATGAGATTCATGTATTGGATTGGAATGGCCGCCTCTTGTTTGCTCAGTTACTTAGCCTGGTGGTCTTGCGTTTGACTCTAGAAAATTGTTCTTTTACCTCAAGTACAAGGGTTCAACCCTAGAGGGGGACGCATTAAGACTTTTTCTTGACTAACTTTTTTACCTGATTTCGATACTTTCTTTTGTAGAAAAATTACGAATAAAAGGAAAAACAGGCAAAACGGTGCGAACGGACCATTTTTAGGCCAAATCGATGTGCTATAGCCCACGGTTCCGGGGTGGGCCCGAGGCCCGAGTGAGTTTGGGGTCGAAAATTGATCAGAGGCCCCCTGGCTGGCTGAGGAGTGAGTGTGGGCCGGTTGGATTGGCGGGGCCATTTGGGTGATCAAGCGGGCGAAGCGATGCTAACGAGCCATTTTTGGGCTAAATCGGTGCTGTAGCCAACAGCTCTAGTGGTGGGCTCGGGGTTGGGATGAGTTTTGGGCCAAAAATTGATCGGAGGCCCCCCGGCTGTCTAAGGAGTGGGTGAGTGTGGGCAGGTTGGGTCGGCGGGGCCATTTGGGTTGTCAAAAAGGCAAAACGGCGCAAACGGGCCATTTTCAAGCCAAATCAGTGTGCTATAGTCCACGGTTCCAAAGGTGGACCCGAGACTCGAGTGATTTTTGGGGCAAAAATAGATTGGAGCCCCTCGACTGGTTGAGGAGCGGGTGAGTGTGGGCCAGTTGGATTGACAGGGCCATTTTGGTGGTCAAACAGGCGAAACAGCACAAACGGGCCATTTTCGAGCCAAAGTAGTGTGCTATAATCCACGATTCCGAGGATGTGCCCAGGGCTTGGGTGAGTTTTGGGCAAAAAATTGTCCGAAGGCTCACCGACTTGCTGAGGCGCGGGTGAGCAGCGCGAACGGGCCATTTTTTAGCCAAATTGTTGTGCTATAGCCCACGATTTCGGGGATGGGCCAAGTGCCGGGGTGAGTTTTGGGTTGAAAATCGATCGAAGTCCCCCAGGCTAGCTGATGAGCGAGTGAGTGTGGGTCGATTGGGTTGGCGGGGCCATTTGTGTGGTCAAACAGGAAAAAAAGCGCGAACAAGTTATCTTCGGGAAAAATTTGTGTGCAATAGCCCATAGTTCCGGGGTGGGCCAGGGCCCCCAATGAGTTTTTAGCCAAAAATTGACAAGAGGCCCCTGACTGGCTGAGGAGGGGGTGAGTGTGGTTCGATTGGATCGGGGAGGCCATTTGGGTGGTCAAATGGACAAAACGGCGTGAACGATCCATTTTTGGGCTAAATTGGTGTGCTATAGCCCACGGTTTTGGGGGTGAGCCTGGGACCCGAGTTGAGTTTTTGGGCCAAAAATCGATTGGAGACCCCCGACTGGCTGAGAAGCGGGTGAGTGTGGGTCAGTTGGTTCGATGGGGCCATTTGGGTGGTCAAACGGGCCATTTTTGGACCAAATCAGTATGATAGCCCACGATTTCGTGAGTGGGCCCGTGGATCGAGGCCCAAGTGAGTTTTGGGCCAAACAATAATCGGAGTCCCACGGCTGGCTAAAGAGCGGATTAGTGTGGGACAGTTTGGTCGGTGGGGCTATTTGGGTGGTCGAACGGGCCATTTTCGAACCAAATAGATGTGTAATGCCCACGGTTCCGGGGGTGAGCCTAGAACCCGAGTGAGTTTTGGGTCAAAAATCGACCAGAGCCCTCCATATGGCTGAAAAGGGGTTGGGTGTGGACCGGTTGCATCAACGGGGCCATTTGGGTGGTCAAATGGGTGAAGTGGCGCTAACGGGCCATTTTCGGGTCAAATCAGTATATTATAGGCCATGGTTCCAAGGTGGGCTCGGGGTCTGGGTGAGTTTTGTGTTAAAAATAGACAGAAGGGCCCCCGGCTGGCGGAAGAGCGAGTGAGTGTGGGTCGGTTGGGTTGGCTGGGCCATTTGGGTGGTCAAATGGGCAAAGCGGTGAGAACAGGCCATTTTCGAGAAAAATTGATATGCTATAGCCCACAGTTATGGGGGTGGGCCCAGGGCCTGGGTGAGTTTTGGGTTAAAAATCAACCAGAGGCCCGTCGGCTGGCTGAGGAGCGGGTGAGTGTGGGCCGGTTGGGTCGACGGGGCTATTTGGGCGGTTAAACAGGCGAACGGCGTGTACGGGCCATTTTCAAGCCAAATTGGTTGTTATAGCCCACAATTCAGGGGGTAGAACCGGGTGAGTTTTGGCTAAAATTCGACTAGAGGCCCCCCGATTGGGTGAGGAGTGGGTGAGTGTGGGTCGGTTGGGTCGACAGGGCCATTTGAATGGCCAGACAGTTGAAACAATGCGAACGGGCAATTTTCAGGCCAAATAGGTGATCTATAGCTCACAATTCTAGGGGTGGGCTGAGGGCCCGGGTGTGTTTTGGGCCAAAAATTAGTAGGAGGCCTCCTTGTTGGCTGATAACAGGAGAGTATGGGTCGGTTAGATCGACGGGGCCATTTGGGTGGTCAAACGGGCGACACAACATGAACGGGCCATTTACAGGCAAAATTCATATGCTAGACTACGGGTTTCGGAGTGGGCCCGGGGCTAGGGTGAGTTTTGCGCTAAAAATTGATCAAAGGTCCCCTGACTGGCTGAGAAGCCAATGAGTGTGGGTTGGTTGGTTTGGCAGGGCGATTAGAGTGGTCCAACAGGCGAAACGGCATGAACGGGCCATTTTTTAGCCAAATTGGTGTGTTATAGCCCACTGTTTTGGACTAAGCATGAAATAGGCCAAAAATCGATTGAGGCATACCAGGAAGGCCGATGAGCAACCTAGTGTGGTCTGTTTGGGTAGGCGGAGCCATTTGGGTGGTCAAACGGGTGAAACAGTACAAACGGGGCAATTTTGGACAAAATCAGTGTGCTATAGCCCACAGTTCCGAGGTGTGCCCAGAGTTCAACATGAAATAGGTTAAATCCGACTGAGGCGTGTCAGAGAGGCTAGAGAGCCCCCTAGTATGGTCCGTTTGGGTAGGAGGGGCTATTTGGGTAGTCAAACGAGGTATTTTTAGGCCAAATCGATGAGCTATAGCCTACGGTTTTGGGGTCTGCCCGAGGTTCGAGTGTAAAATGGGTCAAAAATTGACCGAGGCATACCAGGGAGGCTGAAGAGTGAACTAGTTCTATCTGTTTGGGTGGGCGGGGCCATTTGGGTGGTGAAATGATGCAAACGGGGCAATTTTGGGGTAAATCGGTGTGCTATAGCCCATGGTTTCGGGGGTGTACCTGGGTCTGGGCATGAGATGGGCCAAAAATTGATCGAGGCGTGCCAGGGAGACTGAGGAGCAGCCTAGTGTGGTCTGTTTGGGTGGGCGAGGCCATTTAAATTTTTAAACGGGCAAAACGATGCAAATGAAGCATTTTAAAGCTAAATCGGTATGCTATAGCCCATGGTTCATGGGGTGTGCTCGGGGTTCGAGCATGAAATGGGCCAAAAATCGGCCGAGGCATGCCAGGGAGGCTAGCGAGCGGCCTAGTATGGTCCGATTAGTGGGTGGGGTCATTTGGGTGGTCAAATGAGTGAAACAGTGCAAAAGAGGTGTTTACAGGCAAAATTAGTGTGCTAGGGCCTATAGTTCTGGGTGTGTGCTCCGGGTCCACGCGTGAAATGGGCCAAAAATCGATCGAGACATGTTAGGGAGGCTGGGAAGTGGCATAGTATCGTCTTTTTGGGTGGGTGAAGCCATTTAGATGGTCAAACGGGTGAAACGATGCAATTGAGGAATTTTTAGGCCAAATCATTGTGTTTTATCCCACGATTTTGGGAGTGTTCTCGGGGTTCAAGCAAGAAATGGGCTAAAAACTAACAGAGACATTCCATAAATGCTTGGGAGCGGCCTATGTGATCCGTTGCGGGGCCCTTTGGGTGGCCAAACGGTTCAAATGGGGCATTTTTGGGTCAAATCGGTGTGTTATAGCTCACAGTTCTGGGGTGTGCCCGATGTCCGGGCATGTAATGAGTCACAAATCAACCGAGGCATGCCAGGAAGGCTGGGAGCAGCCTAGTGTGGTGTGTTTGGGTGGGCAAGGCTATTTGGGTGGTCGACGGGCGAAACAATGTAAACGAGGCGATTTCGAGCCGAATCGATGTGTTATATAACCTATGGTTTTGGGGGTGTGCCTGGGGTCCGAGAGTAAAATAAGCCAAAAAATCGACCAAGGCATGTCTAAGACGCTGGGAAGTAGCCTAGTGTGGTTCGTTTAGGTAGGTGGGGCTTTTTGGGTGCTCAAACGAGTGAAATAGTACCAATGGGGCATTATTTAGCCAAATCGGTGTGCGATAACCCACGGTTCCGAGGGTGTCTCGGAGGTTCGGGTGTGGAATGGTCCAAAAATCATCTGTGGCGTGCGTAGATGGCTGGGGAGCAGCCTAGTGCTATCCGTTTGGTTGGGCGGGGCCATTTGGGTGGTCAAATAGGCGAAACAGTACAAATGGGGCATTTTAGGGCCAAATTGGTCTAGCCCATAGTTTGGGGTGTGTGCTCTGGGTCCGAGCGTAAAATAGGTCAAAAATCGATCGAAGCAGGTCAGGGAGACTGGGAAGCAACCTAGTATGGTCCGTTTGGGTATTTAGGGCAATTTAAGTTGTCAAGCGGGCAAAACGGTGTAAACGGGATATTTTTGGGGTAATCGGTATGCTATAGTCCACGGTTCTAAGGGTGTTCCCAGGATCCAGGCGTGAAATCAGCCAAAAATCTATCGAGGCGTGCTAGGGAAGCTGGGGAGTGGCCTAGTGTGGTCTGTTTGGTTGCGCGGGACCATTTCGGTGGTCAAACGGGCAAAATGGTGCAAACGAGGCATTTTCGGGCCAAAGTAGTGTGTTATAGCCTACGATTTCGAGGGAAGCCCAGGTTCTGGGTGTTGTAGACACGTAATTTTGTCCTGTCAAATATAATTCTTACTCCGTTATCACGCACTTTAACCTTGTCTTATAATTTTCTTCAAGAAAAACAAATAAAATAACCACTTCATTTTATTTATTTATTTATTTATCTTTGTCTTTATCCAAATAACAAATCTCAACCAATTTTGTCTTCTTTTTAAAACCTCTCAACAACCCCTCCAATTAAAAAACAACACCTCTCCTCTCACCTAACCACCCCATACCCCTACCGATACACCTACCCACGTGACCCCCCTTATATTTCTTGTCCACAAAGAAAAAAAAAGAACTTTCTAAGAAAGACACCGAGGACCCAATACATTTTTTTTATCTTTTGAAAACATGGGATTCTTTTTTGCCCATTGGTGGGGATTGACATTTTAAAAAAAGATATAGAATTTTCATTTCTTAGAGGATAGGGCCAGCAATACGGAGGGAGAGAAAGGAGTCCATCATCATCATTCTTTAAACCCAAAAGAGCCCTTTTTCGACGAAAAAAAAGTCATTTTTGAAAAGATTTGGTTCATCTTTTTCTTCTTTATCATACACACACATATCTCTCACCGTTCTTCACTGGACACACAAGGAGATTGATAGAAAAACGAGGTGAATGGTAAGTTGCAGAGGTCGCCGGAGCTTCGACGAAGCAAAAACACTAGTTTCAATCTCCGCAATCATCAAATCCTTCAGAAACATCACCAACGTCAGTCAATGACCAGCTCAAGTGAGACAAAATTGTAACCCATCTCCGATTCTGGTAAAAATCCATGGAAAATTATCGAAAATAAACCGGCGTCATGGAGCTTTAGGTTCACTGTCGAGTCCGAATTTAAACTAAATTTTTGATTGCGGCTTTCGATATTGAGTTTGTCGAGTTAGTGTTTTGGTTCTTCTCGTTGTTCGAGGTTTCAAGTTGCAAATTCAGAATACAAATTTCTTCTGTTCATTCAAATTATATTTGAATTCGAAAGCGTCATTTGAGGTCCGATTCTCTCCCTTCCCCCTTTATTTTAATTTCAATGTGATTGTGGATGTGATTCGATGTCTTTGTGCTATTTGTTGGTTGATTTGTGTGATGTTTGATGTTGTTTTCTTTTGAGTAATTGATATCAGTGGTATAAAAGTGATGATAATATGAATTTGGGTTTGTATCGAAAGGAATTTGGGGGGTGAGAATCGTAATCGAAAAGAGTAAATATATAATATTTTAATTCATTGTTGATCTTGAATATTGATAATATCATGACAGGTTGAATTGGATAGGTAAAAGATGTTTAGGTTTTGGTAGACAAATTTAGGAATGATGTTTAATTGAAGGCGTGGAATGTTGGATGTGTTGGTTTATGTTTTCAGATTGAAATGTATTGATTTGGCCGGGGAATACCCTGAGGATCGATGTACTTATTCACCGGGGAATGCCCCGACATATCGTGTTGGCGAAGGTGGATCGTGATCATGGCCCGATGCATCGGGTAAAATCTAAGAGCATTGTTAGGATTAGTATAGGCTAGAATAGGTTTATATTTTCGCATTTTTCATTTTTTGGGGCTGTATAATTGGACTGGACACTAAATTTTGGATTGTTTCATCTTGTTTGTTTGATTGGTTGTTTTGCTTGTTTTGTGTGGTTTATACATCCGTAGTGCCAAAATAGTCGATTCACTCTACCAAACGACCGTGGTTAAACTACGGGATCGATGGGTGTCTAACACCTTTCCCTCGGTCAATAGAATTCCTTAATTGGAATCTCTTTTCGCAAATCAGTTTAAAGAGTCAAATCGTTTTGAAAAGGATTTTCCTAAGGTGACTTGGCATACCCGATTATGCCAAGCGGTGACTCAAAATTTTGAATATAAAAAGGCCTTTTTCAAAATAAATTTTCATCTTTTGTCACTTTAATAATAAAACACTTTCGACCCTTAAAATCAATCTAGTCTTTTTGAGTTTTTAAAAAAATTAGGTGTGACAGCTCTGGCGACTCCGCTGGGGATTAGGAAGGATTCGAGCATTTTTTTTGGATCTGTATCGGCTTGGTTTGACATTATGGGTGTATAGACGTTGTTTGTGTTGTTTTGCGTTATTGTTTTTTTTCATTGTTGAGTTCCTGCGTGCTCTTTGTTTACAGTTTTTATCTTATGTGTTACCGCTTTATATTTGGCAACATGTGCATAACCCGAGTAATTTTTTCTGCAACAAGTCCGTAGTGCACGCTCTGTACACGACCTCTAGTTGAGTCACCCTTATCTTAGGAGTGGGAGCCGTTCGCTGGTATGGAGTGGGTGGAAGGCTAAAGCAGCCACTATCGACCATACGCTCCCCTGAACAGCCTGGTTAGTGAACCCCAGTGTAGGTCTGCCTTTAGGTCATGCTTATCTGCATCATATTGAGACCTAGCAGGACCCACTTGATCCTTTGTAGGAAAATCATTTCTGAGGCATCCCTACGTGCTAAATGTTGCATCTTTGAGGGTAACGAGGTCATTTGACGGACTAATTTGGGGAAAAACATGTGTTAGAAATAAAGTGTGTAAGCAATGAAAAAAAAAGTGATTCAAAAAGAAAAAAAAGGGAGTTTCGTAGTTTTTAGAGTTCTTTATGGCTTTTGTTTTCCACAATCCAAAAATTCAAAAAAAAAATCGTTTACCTTTCGCACTCATTTTCTTAAAAATATCAAAAAGATTTTTTTTTTTAGTTATTGATGTCACTGTTATGTGAAGTGTCTAATTAACCCCCCCCCCCCAAAAAAAACAAATTATTTCTCATCGTTCGTCTGTAATTGCGTCTCTCGAGTTAAGTCGTAGTTCATTTTAATCCTTAATTGTCCAAGATGGATGAACTACACATATCTGATTCTCGTCCCTCGAGATGGGATACGTAGGCAAACCTCGGTGGGTCCGGTAATCTTTATTTTAGCCTTTGTCTGAGCCTTAGCCTAGGTCTTTCTCCTCTTAATTTAGTGTTGTTAGTAGGTTTTAGCCAAGTAAGCTGATTTTATTCAGTGATACTGTTTGGTGAATTGGAGTCATAAAGCGGTTTGTCCCTTCGGCATATATTCGCGTCAAAGTCCCAAGGGTTGGGAATCTTTCGTCCTGTCGAATTTTGAGATAATGTCTTATGTGTTATTACAGGATGGATCTGGCCACAAAGTCTAGAGTTCGGATGGTTGGCAAGGTGCCCAAAAAGTTAATCAAATGGTGGGGCATGTTTAACTATGTCGAACAACGGGAATTAGAGAAGAAGCTCGACACTCTCATTTCTCTTTTGTCTATCACACCCCGCCCAAACCTAATCGAGGTTGCATTGACTTTTTAGGGTCCTACTTGTCTGGTTTTTAGGTTTGGAAGTTGTGAAATGACGCCTATCTTGGCAGAAATATCCGGTTTATTTGGATTGCCCTATAATAAGAAAACGATGATTCGGGCGCGATGTCATTCTCCCAATAGGTTTCTCCACTATTATGGATTGAAATTTAATAACCAACTAGGGTTCCTTAACCAATCTTCGATCTCTTTCGATTACTTGTATGCTCGGTTTGGCCTTCCAGACGATTTCGATTGTTTTTGGGATGATTTTTATACAACTAAGAAAAATTGGGAGAAACGTCACCTTAAGTTCTTCACTTTTGTTTTGTTAGGAACTTTGGTATTCCCTTTGGAATATTGGCGTCTTAATACTCATTTGTAAACTATAGCGATGGCCTTATTTAACAAAGATAAGAGAGACGAGGTCACTATCATACCCATGATCTTAGTGGAGATATACAAAACTTTGACCAAGGTAAAAAGGGGTATGCAATTTTTTGAGGGGATAAACCTAGTACTACAACTATTGATGAAGGAGTATTTGCACGACCCTTCTTTGCTTAAGTCAGACATAATCGACCGTTGTCTGCCCAGTCGAGTGGAAACCATAGAAGACAGAATGCGCTTTGCTAAATTTTTATTACCCGTAGGAGTCAATGCTTGGATTGAGTTTCTTGAATTAAGAATAGATGACAATATCCTATGGACCTATCTATGGCTCCGGTCGAAAGTAATCTTGGTTGGATCTAGCATACACCCCGTTCTAGTTTTGTTGGGGCTTAATTGTACCCGACCATATACTCCTCTTAGGGTAATGCGTCAATTGGGTAGAGTGCAAGATGTTCCGTTAATAGTGGACTTTCAACAGGATGTGGAGTACTTTAGGGACCAAGCCAGGGGTGAGATCAATTATGAGCAATTCTGGAGTAATGCAACATGGAAGGGCATGGATACTCTCAGGACAAGTTTAGATAATCCCGGATATATTTAAGGATATGGAATCTGGTTACAATCTATTCCTCGGGGTGTTAGCATACCATTACCAGTACAGCTTAGAGGGAGGATACAAGTTGAATACATAGTTGGTGAATGTTAGGATGGAGGGGCGGGGGCCAAAGTAGAGACACTGAGAGTTCTGTTATAGGTTTGCTCAAAACTATGGAGGGGTGTCAGAACATTCTTTTCAAGTGTACTCCTCATGATGCAGGAATACGTGCTAGAGGCATCTTCCCAAATATTGAAGGGTCCTTACAAGATATGCTACATAGTTTGAATGGGAGAAAGAGAACTTCACAGGCAGGTCCATCTCAGCCAGGGTCATCACGCAGGGCACCAGTTTGAAGGAGCATTTCCTATCTTTTGTTTAGTTTGAGTCCTTTACTTTTCTGCCATTTGTAGTATTGTGTCTTTGTTAAGTCGGTGTCAAGTTTGCTTTATGTTTCGAGTCTTTCTTAGGAGCATTATGTGTGTTGTCATGCTATGTCTAGAATGTCATCCAGTCTTTGTTGATTAGTATCGAGGTTGTCTTAATTTCGTTGTATGTTTTTGTTGTTTCTTTCATCAAAATGTTATGATGTTACGTCTTTCTTTTATTTGTTTGTTTTTGTTTTACATGAAAAAAATAAAAAAATAACCTTTAATTATGTGATTTTATGCATATGCATCCCGAACTATGCAAGATCTGATTCATGTACAACATGATACGTAGGCAACCTACTTTTGGGTTTGATCTAATCATTTTGTTTTGTTGTTTTTCATCAGTTTTTCCTCTTTTAAAGAAAAGCAAAAGCCATAAAAATGATAAAACGAAGGTAGATAGTGAGAGAAGAAAAGAAAGAAAGGATGATGAGAAAGTAAAGGAAGGGAAGTGAGGGCGAAGGAAAAGAGGTGTGTTTGAAAAAAAGATGCAAAAGAGTGTAGATGAAAATCAAGATGGTGCTAAAATGACCTTGCTACCTCAAAGGCTGGTAGAAATGAACATGAATCTAGGAAAATTTTACCAATGTGATTCACATGCTTGTTGTATGGCCTAATCCTAACGAATGTTGTCTTTGATGAGCATGTTTTTTCAGATAACAGTGGTTGGTTTAAAGCACTCTGGCTAGTCACCCGTACTTTACTAGATCAAAATCAAAGCTCACTATGGCTAGCAGGGAGATTGAAAATTCACTTATTGACCAGGATCAGGATCCTAGGGAAGATAGTTCAGATCGCAATGATGAGGTAGTATGGCTCAGGCAACAATTGATAGATTTGCACTGAGCATGGGCTAGTGGCATGCCTCTTCTTCTGCTCCCTGAAGTTCTTGGGAATATCTCTAATTGCCCACCGCTTTCTCAGGCGCAATTCTCTTCTCCTACTGAATCACCTGAGCACGCACCAGGATTCACTCCGCGACATTATTATCCTGGCACTTCTAGTGTGCCCTTAGTAGCTCCCCAACCCAGACTCGCTACTCAACCGGTGCCACCGATCATAGCGGTGTTCGTGGCTCCGCCACCACCTGAAGCTCCCACATATGTTGTGCGTCCGACAATAGGGCTTCTTCGGTCTACCAGTGAGCTGGTATTGAAGGTTCTAGATAGTCAGTATTATGCCCCGGAGCGTACTTTGAGAATGAATGAACTGTATGGGTACACTCAGACACCTGTATTTCCATTTGATACGGAGAAACTCGTCGCAACAGAGGAACAAGAAGTCATAGTGTGGAAATTGAAAACTTTGGAACAGGCCATGAGGAATTTGCAGGGAATCGGAGGTTATATGAGTGTTTCCTATAAAGATCTTTGCATATTCCCAGATGTCAACCTTCCCCTCGGTTTTAAAATGCCTAAGTTCAAGAAGTATGCTGGGCACGGTGATCCCGTGGCACACTTGAGATGTTATTGCAACCAATTGAGGGCTGCAGAGGGAAGGGAAGAGTTGCTCATAGCTTTCTTTGGCCAGAGTCTTTCTGATCTGGCTTCAGAATAGTTTGTCGATCAAGATATCAATAAGTAAAACCGTTGGGATGACTTAGCTTCTGAGTTTGTGCAACATTTTTAGTATAACATCAACCTGATTCCAGATAAAAAATTCTTGATCAACATAAAGAATAAAAGCACTGAAGGCTTTAGGGAATATGCGATAAGATGGCGTGATCAGGCCGCCAGGTTAAAGCCTCCAATGAAGGAGAGTAAGTTTGCAGAGGTCTTCATTCAGGCACAGGATGAGACCAATTTTCAATATTTACTTTCGGCAATAGGAAAGTCTTTTATTGAAGTCCTCAAAATAGGGGAGATGATAGAGGATGGAATCAAAACCGGATGAATAGTGAGTTTTGCCGCATTGAAAGCCACCACACAAGCTATTTAAGGTGGATCTGGCGCGTTCGAAGGTAAAAAGAAGAAAAAGGACATGGAGACCATTATTGCTGGACCCCATTCCTATCCTAAAAGACCGCCTCACACCTATCCCCAATCCCAATCCTAAGACTATTTCCAAGCTCAATATATTCCTCCCCACCATTACTACCCTCCGCAAAACCCACCATATGCCATTCCAACCCTTCCTTACCAGTATATAGCGCACAGTCATATGCCCAAACCCCTTCTTACCCGCAATAGCATGCGAAAGCTCCATAAAATCGTCCATTAGCTCTACCAAATTACCAAAACCCCTCCAGATCGGGTTTTCAACGCAGGCTCGAGTACAATAAAGAGAAGGCGGTCAAAAATCAGTTCACACCTCTTGGGGAGTTATATGCTAACTTGTTTGATAGGTTGAGAAAGATGAAGGTCTTAGGCCCAATTCAAGGAAGGCTTACAAATCTACCTCCGAGGAATCTGGATTATTCTTTAAGGTGTGCGTACTATTTTGACATGCCAGGCCATGATATCGAGAAATATATTGGCATTTATGTCACGCTCCAAAATCCCATCGGGCCGGACTGGCACCCGAAGCCGAGAATGCCCGGGAGAACCTGTTCAAATACCTTTGCTTTCACTTACATGTCACAAAAAATTTGGACAGCACTTCGTTGCATATAGAAGGGTCTAATTACCTGTATCAATACAACACGCACAAATATATATATAATACTTGGCCGTCGGGGCCACCACATATACAAATATAACATCACTATATAAACTCCCATGACTTTACCCTTCCTTGTGTCTACAAAGCCTCTAGGATATACATGACATAACTAAGGTTGGGACAAACTCCCGCCCATACACGACTCCTGTACAATGACAAAACATAAGGAACCGACTCGAAAAGCTCCGAAGCAAACTGGAGCTCACCAACAATAGCTATATGACCTGGCTCCTATCTATGCTGTGAGTGAGCTGAAGCACCTGTGCCTGCAGCATGAAATGCAGGTCCCCCGTGAGGGACGTCAGTACTAAATATGTACTGAGTATGTAAAGCTGTAAATAATCATATGTGATATGGGGGATCAAGAAAATCAGACGCAAGTGAATAAATCATAATAGAAGTGAACCACACTTCATAAACACTTTTAGGATCATGCACATTATCATTAATCTGAATTGGGTTCTTGAATTCAAACACATTTGTGGAACGGTATACATTCGTTCATTTCATTCTTTACAATTATCATCCGCCATTACCTCTTCCTCCCGAACCTCCAACCACCTAACAATAATCAGTACTGTATCGTACTGTGACCATTAGGCTGCCCCCAGTACATATCAACTGGGATCGACCCATGCTAGGCTTATGCCCCTGGGATACCGCCCATAAACACATAAATAGGGATCGACCTATGCTAGGCTTATGCCCCTGGGATACCAGCCACACGTATATCAAGTAACACACATAAGAGATCTTTCCAATAACTTAGTTCAAAATCTTTTGAGATTATTACATTAGTGTTCATGCCAATATAGTACCTTTGGAACAACCATACATCAATAGGAATCAAGTAATAGACCTTCTATACAATAACGATGTAATAAGGACTCATTGGTACATCAACAATGTGTTTCAGAATCATCAATATCACAACAATGAAATAGGAGCCTTTTGGTATATCAATGAAACATTTTGACACTTTATAGAATGGAAACAACTTCGTTGGTAATGTAGAACAATACATGTTTTTGGACAACCTCGGAATCTTACTTGATGGAACATTGGTGTTTTCATGCCAAAGAATATCGTTAGAGTATGCTTTACATACCTCGTTGTAGATTCGGATACCAATTCAACACAACTTCTTGCCTTTACAAATCACTTATCTACAATGAAATGTTTGGCATCTAGGATTAGCAACCCAACACCACAATTCTCTTCCATAATTCCATACAACCAATATTTGCAAAACATTCCAAAAACCAACTTGAACAATAGGTTTATGTGTATATATATATATATATATAATCATCAATTCAATACCACATCATCACACCAAATCCCTTCACAATTCAACATAATCCAACCATGCACAAGAATAATCCAACATCATTTCCAATCATCTTTCAACAACAATCAAATAACATACTTCTTATGCTCACATGCATATATATACATATCCATATAAATAACACCAACATAATTTACATCCTTACAATAAAATGGCCCTTTTGATTTCGAAGTCCTGTTGGCACAAATAAGAGGTGCTTCTCGAAGCCCTTGAGACGGTGAACACAACTACAGAATCAATTTGGATTTTCTACGGTTAAATCACAAGATAATTGGTGTTGAAATTTGGCTAGGGTTTCTTATTTTCAATAATTGGATGATGAATGATGGATATGAGGCTAATTTTATGTATATAATGACCAATTTTCGTCCATGAGGTGATGGAAAATGACCATATCGCCCTTAAAAATTTAAGTAAATCCGAATCTGTCCATGGTGGACTGTTTTGATAGGCTAAAGTAAATCGGCTATAAATCTTTGCTCCGATATCAGATTTGGGTGAAACTAGTATTGTTGGATAGATAATTCAAAGGACTTTCATTTCATATAAAGTACGCCACCCAGTTCGTCCTGTACAAGGAGTTATGATCGTTTGAATTTGACCCTAAAAAACTATTTTAAGAGGCTGAAGTAAAACGAGTATAACTCCTTAATCAAATGTTGGATTTGGATGAAACCAATTGCATTGGAAAGAGGACTCAAATAGCTTTCTTTTTATAGGTCGCAGCTCTCCCAGTTCATTATATTGAGGGATTTATGATCGTTCAAGTCCACCATTAACATTCAGATCATCACATAAATACTATGCATATATAAACAAAAACTTACTTGTTAATGTTCTAACTCCGTTTCTTGAACTTCCTCTTCATCTTTGAACAAATGAGGGTACTTAGATTTCATTGCTTCCTCAGCTTCCCATGTAATCTCTTCCCTTTGTTGATTTCTCCAAAGTACTTTCACCGATGCTACTTCTTTATTTCTCATCTTCTTAGCTTGACGATCTAATATAGCAATATGCATGTCCTCATAGGTAAGATCTTCTGTTACTTGCACAACTTCAGTAGAAGTAATAAAGGACGGATCTCCGATGCACTTTTGAAGCATCGATACATGAAATACTGGATGCACTGATGAGAGTTCCTGGGGTAGCTCTAATTCATAATCAACTTGCCCACATCTTCGAATAATCTTATACGGGCCTATATATCGTGGACTCAACTTTCCTTTCTTGCCAAATCTCATCACCCCTTTCATTGGCGATACCTTCAAAAATACCCAATCGCCTAACGAAAACTCTAGCCCTCTTCTTATACTATCCGCATATGACTTGTGTCGACTTTGGGCTGTCTTCAACCGTTTCTGAATCACCTTGACTTTTTCTATGGCTTGATACACAAGATCCGGTCCGAACATTAGAGTTTCACCCGCTTCGAACCATCCTATTGGTGATCTACACTTCCTCTCATATAAAGCTTCATATGGTGCTATTTTGATACTTGAATGATAGCTATTATTGTAGGAAAACTCAATAAGAGGTAAATGATCATCCCAGCTGCCTTTAAAATCTATAACACATGCTCATAGCATATCTTCAAGTGTTTGAATGGTGCGCTCTGCTTGTCCATCCGTCTGAGGGTGAAAAGTTGTACTCAGATTTACTTGTGTTCCCAAACTCCGTTGGAAAGACTTCCAAAAGTTTGCAGTAAATTGAGTTCCCCGATCTGATATAATAGAAGTTGGCACTCCATGTAATCGGACTATTTCTTTAACATACAGCTTCGAATATTCTTCAACTGTGTAAGTGGTCTTAATGGGTAAGAAATGTGCGGATTTAGTAAGGCTATCCACAATCACCCATATAGAATCAAATTTTCGAGCTGTACGAGGCAAACCTGTACCAAAATCCATGTTGATCATGTCCCACTTCCAAATTGGAAGATCTATGCATTGCATATAGCCTCCAGGCTTTTGATGTTCCACTTTAACTCGTTGGCAATTTGGACATTCAGCTACAAATTCTGCGATGTTCCTTTTCATGTCATTCCACCAATATACATCCTTCAAATCTTGATACATTTTCGTTGATCCTGGATGAATGGAATACCTTGAAAAATGTGCCTCTGTCATAATCTTCTTTCTTAGCGCGTCTACATCCGGCACACTGATGATAGGTGAATTTACATGCCTATAGTGCTATATTTTACCCATATTTTAGCTAAGTTTTGAGGACAAAATATATAATTCATGCACTTTTAGTCCGCAATAAGAGAAACGTTACTTAGCAAAGAAGTCACGCCTAACGCCTACCACCCTATACCTAACGAGATCTTTATTGTGGTATAATAACAATGTCGATTGTGATTTCCTTCGCACTCATGGGTAACTAAACTTCTCTGTTGGGGTTGTGGAAGCCTTATGAGATACTATCTATTGCTATGAGTTTGTGAATTCGTGAGACGTATGCTGCTTATATCATTATTCTCTTCATCTTAATGCAAATTCTTGTGGCTGCAGACGCATAGAATAACGCCAGTACAGCATTAACTTGTTCGAAAGAAAAGTTATATGTCTGGAAAAGAGATAATGTCAAGGTAATAGGGTCCCATCCCCTATTAAAAAGTTAGTGCCGTAACTGGATTAACCTCTTGGAGAATTTGTACCATTAGATACGCTTAAAGCTCGAAAGAGTTAAAGTGAAATAGTCCTTGTTTAGGTCGAAAGACGCTTGGATTTACCATCGAATACAATTCTCTATAAGCACATGCATGTCTGAATTCCGCATAACTCATAGCCAATAGAGACGTACAACTCATAAGGTGGACATAACCCCAACTTCTCAATTCTCATTGTTTTACATCGTACTAAACATTCTTTCTTTTTAATTTGCTATTTTCTGTTTTTACTTTACTATTTTGATTACATTATTTGCACATTAAAATCCCCCCTTTCACGAGACTTGCACCAAAAGTCTAATAATCTTTGCTTACTTATTGACCGGCTATTCCCTGTGGGATCGATACCCAACCCAGTTGGGTTATATATTTGACAACGACCGTTTTACACTCTTACAAGAGCTGTAGATTGAGCGTTATAAAAAATTGGCGCCGTTGCCGGGGAATACGAGTGTCAACTAAGTTTGTGATAGTTACTGGACCCTTTGGTCAAAGATTCTCGTACTTTTACTTTTAGTTGTTGTTTTTGTTTTATTCAGGTTTGTTCAGTGCATCAATGGATGCACAACGTGAAATTGAAAGGATGGCTGCTCAAGTGCATCAACAGAATATTGATAATCCAGGTCGGGCAACAAATCCTGATAATGAGGACCTGGGCAATGAGGAGCTACTAAACCCACGGCATACTGATGATGATGATGATCTTGATGGAGCTGGTGCCACAGGATCCATTATTCTTCCGCCATTAGCGCCTGGAGCCAAGTTCAACATCACAAGCACCATGATTCAGTTATTGCAACTCAAGGAATTATTTGGTGGACTAGCAGGCGATGATCCAAATATGCATCTCATCAACTTTATTTCTACATGTAAGTCGTTTGACAATCCTGGTGTTGGTCAGAATGCAATTCGATTACGTCTATTTCCATTGTCCTTATCTGGAGAGGCAACTCTATGGTTGAATGGGCTGACTCCTGATTCTATTACAAATTGGAGGCAATTGAGAGACGCTTTCCTAGAAAGATTTTCTTCGCCATCCAAAAGAGCACAATTGAGAGATGAAATCAGCAACTTTCGGCAGCTTCCAACTGAAGCTCTTCATGAAACATGGGAGAGGTTCAAGACGAAGCTTATGAGGTGCCCAAACCATCACATGACCAATGTCCACCTAATGGAGATACTATACAGAGCCTTGAATTTAATAACTAAACCAGTGGTGGATAATGCGGCTGGTGAATCATTTATGGACCTCACCTTTGGGCAGGCAAGCAATATGCTAGATCGGATGACGATGCAAAGTAGAGCTTGGCATACCAGGGATTCTGAGGTAGCAAGCCCTACTATATCTATTGGCATGACTGCAGAACAAAGGAGAAGAGAAGAAGAAGGTGATCAAGATATGACGCACATGAAAACACAAGTGGATCTTCTTACAAAGCATCTATTATCAGGGAAGACCAAAAAAGTTAAAGCGGTTGCGTCAAAAGGAAGAGACGAATCTGATTCGGAAGAAGAAGCCAACTACTTAAACAATCAGGGGGGTTTCTGAGGCAATGCCCAAGGAAACCAAGGTCGGAACTACTATGACAAATCTGGAAACAAGGACCAAGGTAGTTGGAAGAACAAGAATGACAAAAGTGGTTTGTACGTTCCCCTAGGAAAACGTGACACCACTACATCCGATTCTGGAAATATGGAAGAGATGATGACTAAACTATTGAAAGAAGTGGAAGCAACCAGCGCTGGAGTAACGGAGGTAATAAATGACTTATCCTCAATGAAACAATTGGTTGACTCACACTCCACTTCAATAAAGCAAATAGAGCAGCAATTGAGCTAACTTTCAGCAGCATTGAATCAAAGAAAGGAGGGCATTTTACCTAGCGACACTGTGCAAAACCCAAGGAATAATGGTTCATGAATGACCATCACTACCCGAAGTGGTAAGGTGCTGGAAACTTCATCAAAAGGCAAGCAAGTGGTTGATGAAGTAGCGGACGTTGATGACAAGGCAAAAGGAGAAGATTCTGCAGAAGCTCCCCTCGACGTCCATGACGTCACACCAAGTATGTTGTAGCCTGAAAAGGCTGAAAAACAGAAGCAAGAGGAGAAGAAAGCCGTGGAGAAAACAATTACTTATCCACCACCACCATTTCCTCAAAGATTGAAGAAGATTGCGGATAAAACAAAGTTCAGCAAATTCATGAATATGTTAAAGCAGCTGACCATTTGTTCCGTTGGTAGAGGCACTAGAACAAATGCCTGGGTATGCGAAATTTATGAAGGATCTTTTGACAAAGAAGCGAGCAGCAAGCTATGAGTTGAAGGATACTGTTCATCACTACAGCGCAATCTCTACCCAATCACTAGTTCAGAAGAAGGCTGACCCCGGTGCTTTCACTATTCCTTGCACGGTTGGATCTATAAATTTTGCTAAGGCATTGTGCGATCTGGTTGCTAGCATCAATTTGATGCCACTATCCATCTATAAGAAATTGGGGTTAGGCGATCCGACACCAACCAATATGAGGCTCGTGATGGCTGATAGGTCGGTAAAACGACCTGTGGGTGTCTTGAATGATGTGTTGGTGAAGTTTTCTTCATTCATCTTTCCTGCAGACTTCGTTATTCTGGATTGTGAGGTGGATTCTGAAGTTTCCATAATCTTGGGACGTCCTTTCCTCGCAACTGGAAGTGTGCTTACTGACATGAGAGCTAATGAGCTTTTATTTCGGTTGACTGACGAAGTGGTCCGCTTTGATATATGCAAAGCAATGAAGCAGCCCAGCAATATGAATGTGTTCTCTGTAGCTGATGTTCATTATGAGGATAAGAAAGCATTATCTGTAGCAAAACAGCTTACTGTAGAGCCATTGTCTGCTGCGCTACTGAATGTTGAGCATAAGGATGATGAAGATTATGAAGAAACTACATGTGCTCTAACAGAAATAGGGTCCTATTCTCATACTCCTAAACATCTGGACCTTGATCTTAAGAATCAACCGTCACCAACAGCGAAGACTTCCATTAAAGAGCCACCAATGCTAGAATCGAAAAAGCTCCTCGATTATCTAAGGTATGTGTTCTTGGAAAGTGGAAATATACTTCCGGTAATTATGGAGGATGATTTAAGTAAACAGCACGAGAGGCTCTCATCTCTGCTCTGAAGAGATACAAAAGAGCCATGGGTTGGACTATTGATGATATAATTGGTATCCCTCCCGGGATAGGCATGCACAAGGGTCATCTCGAAGAAGATTGCATGCCTACAAGTAAGCCTCATTGTCGTCTGAATCCATTAAGAAAACGATCCACCATCTATCTCGATGAAGTCTAAGTAATCGAGATAGCTATGTCGTGTTGCGACAATAAATCAAGCGCTTGGTGGGAGGCAACCCATCGTTTTTCATTTTTTTTTCTTTCGTTCTACTAACTGTTTGCTTTTGATAAAATAAAAATCCAAAAAGAAGAGTCATGCCACGACCAAAACTAAGGCGCTTGATGGGAGGCAACCCATCGTTCTAATCGTCTTTGTTGTTTTTGAGTAAATGTAGGTGCAAAGAGGTATAAAACGAGGAGGTCGGTTTCAAATTTTGATTTGGACGTATTGCATGTTAAAGGTGGTAAGTTAGGAATGAAGAAGCAAAAGGCTATGGATTGAGCATTGCTCATGAAAATATAGGCATCGAACAAGGCTAGGCCTAGGTAAAACTAGGCCACGAACAAGGCAAGGCCTATACTATGGCCTAAGGTCTCGGAATCTAGTGTGCCATAGCATAGGCGCCGCCCATGCCCAAGTATGCCATAGCATAGGCGCCGCCTATGCTAATGCCTTTTGTCTCTGAATCTCATATGCAAAGTGAAAGGCGCCGCCTATGCCTAGGAATGCCATGGCATAGGCGCCGCCTATGCTAGACAATGCTTTGCAAAAGGCGCCGTCTATGCCAAGCATAGGCAAAGTAAAAGGCGCCGCTTATGGTCACTTCTAGTCTCCAAATCCGATTTTAAATTGGCCAAAACCCGACCCAACCTTTTCCTATAAATATGAGACTTAGTCTTGAACCAAAAACACATTGGAAACCTAGCTTATGCGCCGCCTATAGCCTCCAAATCCTCTCAAAAATTTTCCTTTTACTCTTTTTCTTCACAAGAACATCATCCAAAGGCATCAATCAAGTAAGTACTACTTTGTTCTTCATTTATATTCCGTAACTACTACGTTACTATGTCTATTATGAATTGTTGAATCTTGAAAGAAGTAGTGGTGATGTGAATGTGTTTGAATTATTGTGATACAACTAAGTGAGTGAATGAATACGTAAGGATGATCTTAACTTATTCCCAACTTGAATTTGATTTTGATGCATTGTCATACTTTTGCGGAATTGATATGGTCACTAAAATTGCATAATCTTGTCACTTGCATACTTACATGTTGGAATGACTTGTTCATCGGAATAAGACTTATGGTTGACTACCAACATAGGAGATTGTGATTATTTCTAGATGCTATACCTTGATTCAATCCCTATGTAGTAGTCTTGATATATCAAACATGAAAGTATTGCTAAGAATACAAGAAGTATGACTGAACTGATTTTATTGTTGGAATATAGCACCTAAAACGTATGCCGATGAAGTCTGAGTAATCGACCACTTTCACTTCACTAGTCTGTACCAACAAACTAAGTGTGGAGTGGTGCCCCAATTGCTTGTTTATAGATTGTATCCATCGAGATGATGCTAACATGAACATTGTTTTAGTCTCAGGTACAATGGCACCCAAAGCAAGACAAGACAAAGATAAGGACGAAATGAGCAAATTGAATCCTCCTCGCTACAAATACCTCAAACGCACTTTTGGATCAAGTGGGGTACAATTTGAGGAAACTCTAAGGACGACGACTCTGATGATAATTCCAATGCAGGGGGTATGACCCCAGACATAGAGGAGGAGTCCGACTAATCCAGGTTCTTCTTGTTTATTTTCCACTGAGGACAGTGTGTCCCGTCTAAGTTTGGGGTGCTGGTATTTGTATGCTATACTTCTCTATCTGCATTTGCATTTATGTTTGTTTTATTTTTCTTTTTAGTAGTTAATTTTTTTTTAAGTTACTTAACTTCGCATGAAATTATTCTAATAGGCAGCATGAGATTATGACAAGAGTTTGTGCTAAAATCATGACTATTGAGACGTTTAGGCTCTAATTGTGACTCGTTATGTGATATTGTGTGGTTCAATTCCTTCATCTGTTGGGACAAGAGTCTATGCTACCCCCAATAAAGTCGACCATGTGCCTTGTGTGTGTGAGGATATAGTATATTCTGTGTTTGTGGCTGATGCTAGAACTTGCCTGGTATGTATGTAAAACAAAAATAAGAAGTGCAAGTCTAGGAGATGATTTAGGCATTTCTTTGGCAACCTATACTTGTTTACCTTCATTTTATCTCCCCATGGACATCATCCTAGACAACCCCCTTTGAGCCTTTAGCCTATTTTCTTTGACAGTCTCATATGTAAGCCTAATCCATTTTTTTTTCAAGACCATAATTTGATCCAAATTCCTAAGTGCTTTAAAGTGTAAAGTCATGTGACAAAATAAGAGGAAATTGGGTAAGTACGATGCTTTAGAATATATTGTTGCTTGAAGTCGTTATGAAAAAAGAATTGCTATCATAAGAGGTATGTTATGAAAAGAAAAAGGAAAAGAAAACTAAAAAGTTAGTTATGTTCAAAAATTGAAAAAACAAAAGAGGTGACAAAGGGAGGTAGATTAAAAGAAAGCAAAAAGGTTGTTTGAAAGAAAGCATAAATGGCATAATGTGATTTATTAAAGCGCTTAGGAACATAGTTACTATTTCTGGCCAAAATAGTCCTACCCGTCCCTTAGCCTACATTACAACCTGTAGAAGACCTATTTGATCCTAAGCTTAGCATTCTGATATTTAGTGGAGCAATACACTAAGGGCAAGCCTATGGTCATCAGTTGCAACATATGAATTCTTTGTGAGAGTGAGAGCAAGGATAATCCTATACCCATGTTTGAAATATATACAATACTTGTGAGTGATTATGGGTAATATATGGTGAGACACACATGGTTGATGAGTTTTGGATAGTTGTGTATGATTCTTTGTGCCTTGACTTTTGAATATGAGTTGACCACCATCACGAGTCTATTCTAGAGGTTGAATTGTTTCTACTAATGCTCAGAAAACTACTCTTTGTTAATGATTGACGTGCTTGTTTTGATGAATATTTTGTGTTGTTACTGTGAAATTCCAAGTAGATGTTTAGATGGGCATGATAGTTTGTTCGAGGACGAACAAAGCCTTAAGTGTGGGGTCTTGATGATAGGCGAATTTACATGCCTATAGTGCTATATTTTACCCATATTTTAGCTAAGTTTTGAGGACAAAATATATAATTCATGCATTTTTAGTCCTTTTTTCTGTAAGTGAGCTAACAAACGTGATTAGCAAGTTTTCAAGTATAAATGATGCAGAATTCAGCATTTTATGGATAACTTGATGCCAAAGAAAGCTTCACGAAAGGAGGAAAACAAAGCTTGGACGCCAAGGACCTAAAGTAACGCATGGAAAACCTGTTCCGGGCAAAAACAGCAATTCTGAAGTCTTTGGAGACTAGCAGTAACTTAGTAGGATTAGGATAATGATACATTAACCAAGTAGGATTGGGTTAAGTAATTCATTAGCTTAGTAGGAATAGGATATGGGTATTATAAATACCCTATTTTGCTAGAGATTTTTACTCACTACTACTTTTTATTCTTCCATTAATTCTACTTTTTATTCTTCTTCTATTCATCAATTCAATTCTTTATTTCCGCAACAAGAGAAACGTTACTTAGCAAAGAAGTCACGCCTAACGCCTACCACCCTATACCTAACGAGATCTTTATTGTGGTATAATAACAATGTCGATTGTGATTTCCTTCGCACTCATGGGTAACTAAACTTCTCTGTTGGGGTTATGGAAGCCTTATGAGATACTATCTATTGCTATGAGTTTGTGAATTCGTGAGACATATGCTGCTTATATCATTATTCTCTTCATCTTAATGCAAATTCTTGTGGCTGCAGACGCATAGAATAACGCCAGTACAGCATTAACTTGTTCGAAAGAAAAGTTATATGTCTGGAAAAGAGATAATGTCAAGGTAATAGGGTCCCATCCCCTATTAAAAAGTTAGTGCCGTAACTGGATTAACCTCTTGGAGAATTTGTACCATTAGATACGCTTAAAGCTCGAAAGAGTTAAAGTGAAATAGTCCTTGTTTAGGTCGAAAGACGCTTGGATTTACCATCGAATACAATTCTCTATAAGCACATGCATGTCTGAATTCCGCATAACTCATAGCCAATAGAGACGTACAACTCATAAGGTGGACATAACCCCAACTTCTCAATTCTCATTGTTTTACATCGTACTAAACATTCTTTCTTTTTAATTTGCTATTTTCTGTTTTTACTTTACTATTTTGATTACATTATTTGCACATTAAAATCCCCCCTTTCACGAGACTTGCACCAAAAGTCTAATAATCTTTGCTTACTTATTGACCGGCTATTCCCTGTGGGATCGATACCCAACCCAGTTGGGTTATATATTTGACAACGACCACTTTACACTCTTACAAGAGCTGTAGATTGAGCGTTATCACACACACAATCAGTTTTGGCACTGAAGTACTCCTTCTCGCGTAAGCTCAAATGCCTTGGTCACATCACTTTGAACGTTCTCCTTAAGCTATAATAAAATAGGATCTGCATCTTTCTTCTCTTTCACCTCAGCTACTAATGAGGATTTCACGGCATTATGCACAATAAGCTCCTCGTTTGGAGTTTCGAGAAGATGAACTCCTAGACTAGCTAATTGATGAAGATCTTTAATCATCCCTTGCCTATCTAAAGGTGCCATCATAGACTTACGAATCAACGCATCAGCTACTATATTCGCTTTCCTTGGATAATACAAATATCAACATCATAATCTTTTAATAGTTCCATCCACCTTCGCTGCCTCAGATTTAGATCCTTCTGACTGAAAATATATTGTAAGCTCTTGTGATCAGTATATATATCAACATGAACCCCATATAAATAGTGGCGCCATATTTTTAAAGCAAAGATAACCGCTGCCAGCTCAAGATCATGTGTGGGGTAATTTTTCTCATGTGGCCTCAATTGCCTTGAGGCATATGCTATCACCTTACCATGCTGCATTAATACACATCCTAAACCAATTCTCGAAGCATCACAATACACTGTATACCCTTCTGTACCTTCTGGAAGTACCAACATAGGTGTAGAAGTCAACTTATTCTTCAATTCTTGGAAACTCTCCTCACACGCATCATTCCATTGGAACTTGGATGCTTTATGCGTTAGCTTGGTTAAGGGTGCTAAAATGGAAGAAAAGTCTTTAACAAACCTTCTATAATAACCGGCCAACCCGAGAAAACTACGAATCTCCGTAGGCGTTGTGGGCCTTGGCCAGCTCTTCACAGCTTCTATCTTTTGAGCATCAACCTTTATCCTTTCACTAGATACAATATGACCCAAAAATGCCACCGACTTTAACCAAAACTCACATTTAGAGAACTTTGCATAAAGCTTACAATCACGAAGAGTCTGCAATGCCTATCATAAGTGATTGTCATAGTCCTCTTCTGATCTAGAATAAACTAGAATATCATCTATAAGAACTATCACAAATACATCCAGGAATGGCTTAAACACCCTATTCATCAAATCCATAAAAGTTGCAGGTGCATTTGTTAGCCCAAATGACATAACTAGAAACTCATAATGACCATACCGTGTTCGGAAAGCTGTCTTGGGTATATCCTTCTCTTTGACCCTCACTTGGTGGTAACCTGACCTCAAATCAATCTTAGAAAAGCACTTGGCGCCCTGTAACTGTTCAAATAAATCATCAATTCTTGGGAGAGGATATTTATTCTTAATAGTCACCTTATTTAATTGCCGATAATCAATACACATCCTCAGCGAGCCATCCTTTTTGCGCACAAATAACACTGGTGCTCCCTAGGGGGACATACTAGGCCTTATGAATCCCTTCTCTAGCAAATCTTTCAATTCTCGTAATTCTGCTGGGGCCATTCTATACGGAGGAATGGAGATTGGTTGGGTGCCTGGTATTACATCAATACCAAACTCTACTTCTCGTTCAGGAGGCAAACCTGGAAGATCTTCAGGGAATACATCAGGAAATTCATTTACCACTGGTACCGTGTGAAGATCTGGTGATTCCGATTCCGTATCCTTTACTCTAACTAAATGACATATGTAGCCCTTGGAAATCATTTTTCTCGCTTTGAAATAAGAAATAAATCTACCGCTTGGTGCGCCAATCTTACCTTGCCATTCAATAACTGCTTCATTAGGAAAATGTAAATACATCTTTTTCGTACAACAGTCAATTTTGGCATAACAAGACGCCAACCAATCCATACCCATTATAACATCAAAATCTACCATTTCTAGTTTCACGAGATTGGCCATCGTGTCTCTGAATCGGGGCAACATTTCATGGTAACAGCGCAACTTTGATTTTATTGTAGTAATAACATGGCAAAATATGAAGAGTGCATTCTTGGTTTAAGGCTAGCTGCCGATATAGGAGTCTAGGAATTATTAGTTTTAGGGGACTCGGATTTGCTCGTCCATCAAATTCAAGGCGATTGGGAGGCAAGATTTGAAGCTGATCCCATATCGACAATGCTTACAGGAGCTATGTCAACGGTTTGTTTCAGTAAAATTTAGGCATATTCCAAGGATTCATAATGAGGTTGTTGATTCTTTAGCCACTCTGTCTTCAATGCTCCAACATCCTGATAAAACCTACATCAATCCAGTGCATATACAGAGTCGTGATCAGCATGCTTACTGTAATGTGGTTGAAGAAGAACTCGATGGAGAACCTTGGTTCTTTGATATCAAGTGATACATTCAGTCAGGAGAATACCCCACACACACCACATGTGATCAGAAAAGGACTATTAGGCATTTGGCTAGTGGATTTTTCTTAAGTGGGGGAATCTTATATAAGAGAGCCCCGGATATGGGACTTTTGAGGTGTGTAGATACAAGAGAAGCGTCAGCGATTATAGTTGACATACACTCTGGAGTATGCGGGCCACATATGAACGGTTATGTCTTGTCAAAGAAGATACTTTGAGCAGGTTATTATTGGCTTACTATAGAGCGAGATTCTATTCGGTTTGTTCGAAAATGTTATTAATGTCAAGTACACGGTGATCTGATACATTCCCCTTCTGCTGAGTTACACGCGATGTCTGCTCCATGGCCTTTTGTAGCTTGGGGGATGGACGTGATTGGGCCAATTGAGCTGAAAGCATTAAATGGTCATAGATTCATTTTGGTGGCCATTGATTACTTTACAAAGTGGGTAGAAGTAGTAAATTTCAAGTCAGTAACAAAGAAAGTGGTGGTAGATTTTGTTCATCCCAACATTATTTGTAGGTTTGGAATTCCAAAGATGATCATTACAGTTAATGCTGCCAATCTTAATCGTCATTTGATGAAAGAAGTGTGCCAACAGTTTAAGATTGCACATCGAAATTCCACTCTATATCATCCGAAGGCTAATGGCGCTTTGGAAGCCGTCAATAAGAATATCAAGAAGATACTGTGAAAAATGGTACAAGGGTCTAAACAGTGACATGAAAAGTTATTGTTTGCATTGCTAGGTTATCGTACTACTGTTCGCACTTCAATAGGGGCAACTCTATATTTATTGGTGTATGGGACAGAAGCAATCATCCCTACAGAAGTTAAAATTCCCTCTCTTCGAGTCATTATGGAAGCAGAGATTGATGATGACGAGTGGGTCAAAACCCTACTGGAACAATTGAGTTTGATTAAGGATAAAAGGCTAACATCAGTATGTCATGGCCAATTGTATCCGAAGAGAATGGCTAGAGCATATAACAAAAAGGTATGACCCAGGCATTTTAAAGTTGTTTAGTTGTTATTGAAGCGTATCCTTCCTCACCAGGTTAAAGCGAAAGGCAAGTTCTCCCCAAATTGGCAAGGTCCCTTCATTGTGAAGAAAGTGTTTCCCAATAGAGCCTTATATTTGATGGATATTGAAGCAAAATGGCAGAAATGGTTATCAATGTTGATGCGGTCAAAAGATATTATGTATGATATTTTATCCTTTGGTGATTTTATTACATGTTTAGTACTCCCATTTTTTAAGATTGATATGATGAAGGCATTTTATTCTTTTATCCAAATATTGTGTCATCCTTTGTTTACCCGTTTGAGATTAGTTTCATTTTTATTTCATATCCCTCTTTTAGAATCAAAATAGAGTCAAAAATAAAAGTGTCGAGCAAAACAATAGAGTCAGAAAAAGTTCAAAAAACAGAGAAGGAAAAGAAAATATGTCCAAAAAGAAAAAAAGTGTCAAGAAAAATTGAGTCAGAAAAATCCAAAGAGAAAAAGAGTCAACAAAATAAAAATTAGAATCAAGTAAAAGAACAAGCTGATAGAACTACGTACGACCTGATTCTCCTCTCTCGAGGGTGAGATACGTAGGCTACCCTTTTTCGGGCTCGGCCCAAACAAATAAAATTTTTAGAGTCACCCAGTCAATGAAAACTTGGGGCATGAGTTAATGAGTTGTTTAAGTCAATTCCAAAAGTTGTAAGTCTCACCCCCACTTCAAGTGTTGTTTGAGCCTCTTGTCATCCTTTTCTAACCTTATCCAAAAGCCAAGTTACGACCAAAGAAAGTCCTTCAGATCAATTTTTGATAATGTTAAGGCTAAACAAGCAATGAATATGGTAATACATTGTGGGGTACTACTTGTTTTCCTCAGTATAAGAAATCAAGAAGGAAATAGAAATGAGAGAGTCTTTTGGTGAAAACCCTTGCGGGCACCATAAGGCGATGATGAGTTGAGAGAAATAAAAAATGAGAGAGTCTTACTGTGAAAACCCTTAAGGGCACCATAAGACGATGGAGAGTTGAGAGAAATAAGAATGAGAGAGTCTTATTGGTGAAAATCCTCATGGTCACCGTAAGGCGATGACGAGTTTGAAATAAAGGTGAAAAGAAAAGAGGTTTGTTGGAGAAAATCTTTCAATATGTTGTCAATTGAATAAGATATATGAGTCCAATAGGTTGGAAGAAGCAGCAGCGGAAAAGGTACGAACTCAACAACAAATGGGAAGTTTGGATAGGAAGATCAGGCAGCTTAATCCAAAATGCATGTCATAGTAATTGGAGTTGGTTTCCATCTTTAGATAAGCTTTCTTCTAGGTTAAAAAGAGGGACATTGGCCTTTTCTTTCATTTACATATTCATGCTTTTTGTCTTTTTATGTCATTTATCAAAATAAAAGTCACCATTATTTCTTTACATTTTAAGCCAAGTCTGTTTCAAAACAAGCGCGACAGAATTCTAAAACTTGCTACTAGTCTTTCCAACTGTATGAGGAAAATCCAAGGACCAGCACATGAAAGAAATATGATCGTAATTCAACACGAAGCAAAGGAAGTCTATCAACCGACAGGCTGTTGGATTCATGGGAGCATTCAGATTTGGAAAAAGGTGCACCTCAGAGGCATGGTAAAATGAAAACCCATTGTTCGAGTCAGAACTCATTTCCCTCAATCTGGATCTGGGTCAATGATGCTGCAATACAGGGCAAGTGTCAGCGATTTGGAACAAAGATGATAGGAATGAGTGCTGGGGCAGATGTCTGAGAAGCCAAGTGCTGGAAGCCACCACTAAGTTTTTAATTGACAAATTTTCTTTGTTGGAAAAGTGGCAAATTCACTTCACTTAACTCAGCTACCATTGGAAAAAACACATCCATGGGGACTTACTTTTTGTTCAGGACCCTCCTGAAAAAATGAGATTTTGCTTTCTGTTCAGGACCCTCCTAAAAAATAGGATTTTACCATATGTTCAGGACCCTTCTGAAAAATAAGACTTTACTTTCTGTTCAGAACCCTCCTGAAAAATGGGACTTTACTTTCTGTTCAGGACCCTCCTGAAAAATGAGATTTTACTTTATGTTCAGAACCCTCCTGAAAAATAGATTTTTCCTTTATGTCTAGGAACCTCCTGAAAAATGAGAATTTACTTTCTGTTCAGGACCCTCCTGAAAAATGGGATTTTACTTTCTGTTCAAGACCCTCCTGAAAAAATAGAATTTTACTTTCTGTTCAGGACCCTCCTGAAAAATGGGATTTTACTTTATGTTCAGGAACCTCCTGAAAAATGGGAATCTACTTTACTTTCTGTTCAGGACCCTTCTGAAAAATGAGACTTTACTTTATGATCAGGAACCTCCTGACAAATAGGATTTTACTTTCTGTTCAGGCCCCTCATGGAAAATTGGACTTTACTTGTCGTTCAGGACCCTCCTGAAAAATAGGATTTTACTTTCTGTTCAGGACCCTCCAGAAAAATAAAAATTTACTTTATGTTCAGGACCCTCCTGAAAAATGGGAATTGACCTTATGTTCAGGACCCTCCTGAAATATGAGATTTTCTTTATGCTCAGGACCCTCCTGAAAAATGGGACTTTATTTTCTGTTCAGGATCCTCCTGAAAAATGGGACTTTACTTTCTGTTCAGGCCCCTTCTGAAAAATGAGACTTTACTTTCTGTTCATCCTAAAAAATAGGACTTTACTTTCTGTTTAGGCCCCTCCTGGAAAATGAGACTTTACTTTCTATTCAGGATCCTCCTAAAAAATGGAACTTTACTTTCTGTTCAGGACCCTCCTGAAAAATGGGATTTTACTTTTTGTTCAGGCCCCTTCTTGAAAATAGGACTTTACTTGTTGTTCAGGACCCTCCTAAAAAATGGAATTTTACTTTCTATTTCGGCCCCTCCTGGAAAATGGGACTTTACTTTCTGTTCAGGAACCCTCCTGAAGAACAGGGTGATGAATTTGTAAGTAAGGAGCCCACCTGAAGAACAGGGTGATGAAACAGGAAATTGAAGAAACTGCAAGTCAGGAACCCGCCTAAAGTACAGGGTGATGCAATGGGAAAAAAAATATGGCAACTTAAAAGCTCGCCTAAAGAGCAAGGCGAATAAATGAAAGTCGAGCAACGAAGTAAAGCAATGGAAAACCAAGCAACAAGTTGAAAGAAATGACAAGTTAGGAGCACGCCTGAAGAATAGAGTGTTAAAACTCAGGTAAAGAGTCAAGGAAAGCTGCATAGATAGGATTCTGTAATTTCATTTATGTTTTAACTTGTAATTTTCATTTTTGATGTAATGACAGAGCCACAGACCAGAACCTCGATGGAACCTCACTCGACTCTCCAACTCAATATAGTCCACCTCTTTCCAATCTTGTAAGATACCGATCACTTGATTTCCTCATAAATCGGGTAGTAGGATGTTCGTCAAGACTCGGTTGCCCTTCTTCTTTCTGTTTCTTTCCTTGAATAATGATTGGATTAAAATTCTGTCTCGTTGTCTACTTCTTTGTATGAAAACACTCGATGTTTACATTCAAAGGGGGCATGATGTAGACACGTAATTTTGTCCCGTCAAAAATAATTCTTACTTCGTTATCACGCACTTTAACCTCGTCTTATAATTCTCTTCAAGAAAGACAAATAAAATAGCCACTTCATTTTATTTATTTATTTATTTATTTATCTTTGTCTTTATCCAAATAACAAATCTCAACCAATTTGGTCTTCTTTTTAAAAACTCCTAACAACCCTTCCAATTAAAAAACAACACCTCACCTCTCACCTAACTACCCCATACCCCTACCCATACACCTACCCACGTGACCCCCCCCCCCCCCTTATATTTCTTGTCCACAAAGAAAAAAAAAGAACTTTCTAGAAAAGACACCAAGGATCTACTCCATTTTCTTTTATCTTTTGAAAACATAGGATTCTTTTTTGCCCATTGGTGGGGATTGGCATTTTAAAAAAAGATATAGAATTTCCATTTCTTGGGGGATAGGGACAGCAATTTGGAGGGAGATAAAGAAGTCCATCATCATCATTCTTCAACACCCAAAAGAGCCCTTTTTTGACGAAAAAAAATGTCATTTTTGAAGGGAGATTCGGCTCTCATTTTTCTTCTCCATCATACATGCACATATCTCTCATCGTCCTTTACGGGACACACACATATGCACACTAGAAATCTGTGAGAGAGAGAGAGAGATTGAGAGTGAAAAGCAAAGGAGATTGATAGAAAAACGAGGTGAATGGTAAGTTGCGGAGGTCGCCGAAGCTTCGACGACGCAAAAACACTGGTTTCAAGCTCCGCAATCATCAAATCCTTCAGAAACGTCACCAACGTCAGTCAGTGACCAGCTCAAGTGAGACAAAAAATGGTAACCCATCTTTGATTCTGGTCAAAATCCACAGAAAATTATCGAAAATAGACCGGCGTCATGGAGCTTTAGGTTCACTGTCGAGTCCAGGTTCAAACTAAATTTTTTATTGCGGCTTTTGATATTGAGTTGGTCGAGTTGGTATTGGGGTTCTGCTCATTGTTCGAGGTTTCAAGTCGCAGATTTGGAATACAAATTTCTTCTGTTCATTCAAATTATATTTGAATTCGAAAGTGTCATTTGAGGTCCAATTCTCTCCTCTCCCCTTTTATTTTAATTTCAATGTAATTGTGGATGTGATTCGATGTCTTTGTGCTATTTATTGGTTGATTTGTGTGATGATTGATGTTTTTTGCTTTTGAGTAATTGATATCAGTGGTATAAAAGTGATGATAATATGAATTTGGGTTTGTATCGAAAGGAATTTGGGGGGTGAGAATCGTAAATCGAAAAGAGTAAATATTATAATATTTTGATTCATTGTTGATGTTGAATGTTGATAGTATCATGACAAGTTGAATTGGATAGGCAAAAGATGTTTAGGTTCGGGTAGGCAAATTTAGGAATGATTTTTAATTGAAGGCGTGGAATGTTGGATGTGTTGGTTTATATTTTCAGATTGAAGTGTATTCATTTGGCCGGGGAATGCCCCGAAGATTGATGTATTTATTCACTGGGGAATGCCCCGACGTATCATGTTGGCAAAGGCAGATCGTGATCAAGGCCCGAGGCATTGGGTAAAATCTAAGAGCATAGTTAGGATTAGTATAGGCTAGAATAGGTTTATATTTTTGCATTTTTCATTTTTTGGGACTGTATAATTGGACTGGACACTAAATTTTGGATTATTTCGTCTTGTTTATTTGATTGGTTGTTTTGCTTGTTTTGTGTGGTGTATACATTCGTAGTGCCAAAATAGTCTATACACTCTACCAAACGACCATGGTTAAACCACGGGATCGAGGGGTGCCTAACACCTTCCCCTCGGTCAACAGAATTTCTTAACCAGAATCTCTGTTCGCAAACCAGTTTAAAGAGTCAAATTGTTTTGGAAAGGATTTTCCTAAGGTGACTTGGCACACCTGATTATGCCAAGTGGCGACTCTAAATTTTGAATGTAAAAAGGCCCTTTTAGAAATAAATTTTCATCTTTTGTCACTTTAATAATAAAACCCTTTCGACCCTTAAAATCAATATAATCTTTTGGAGTTAAAAAAAAATAGGGGTGTCACAGGTGTGAAATGGTCCAAAAATTGATCAAGTCGTGCTTAGAAGGTTGGGGAGCAGCCTACTAAGGTCATTTTGGGTAAGCGGGGCCATTTGGGTGGTCAAACGGACTAAACAATGCAACAGGGCATTTTAGGGCTAAATCAATGTGTTATAGTGTCACGCCCCAAAATCCCATCGGGCCGGACTGGCACCCGAAGCCGAGAAGGCCCGGGAGAACCCGTTCAAATACCTATACTTTCACATACATGTCACCAAAAATTTGGGCAGCACTTCGTTACATATAGAAGGGTCTAATTCCCTGTATCAACACAACACGCACAAATATATATATATATAATACTTGGCCGTCGGGGCCACCACATATACAAATATAACATCACTATATAAACTCCCATGACTTTACCCTTCCTTATGTCTACAAAGCCTCTAGGATATATACATGACATAACTAGGGTCGGGACAAACCCCCGCCCACACATGACTACTGTACAATAACAAATCATAAGGAACCGACTCGGAAAGCTCTGAAACAAACTGGAGCTCACCAACAATAGTTGTACGACCTGGCTTCTATCTATGCTGTGAGTGAGCTGAAGCACCTGTGCCTGCAGCATGAAATGCAGGTCCCTCGTGAGGGACGTCAGTACGAAATATGTACTGAGTATGTAAAGCTGTAAATAATCATATGTGATATGGGGGATCAAGAAAATCAGACGCAAGTGAATAAATCATAATAGAAGTGAACCACACTTCATAAACACTTTTAGGATCATGCACATTATCATTAATCTGAATTGGGTTCTTGAATTCAAACACATTTGTGGAACGGTATACATTCGTTCATTTCATTCTTTACAATTATCAATCGCCATTACCTCCTCCTCCCGAACCTCCAACCACCTAACAATAATCAATACTGTATCGTACTGTGACCATTAGGCTGCCCCAGTACATATCAACTGGGATCGACCCATGCTAGGCTTATGCCCCTGGGATACCGCCCATAAACACATAAATAGGGATCGACCTATGCTAGGCTTATGCCCCTGGGATACCAGCCACACGTATATCAAGTAACACACATAAGAGATCTTTCCAATAACTTAGTTCAAAAGTTTTTGAGATTATTACATTAGTGTTCATGCCAATATAGTACCTTTGGAACAACCATACATCAAAAGGAATCAAGTAATAGACCTTCTATACAATAACGATGTAATAAGGACTCATTGGTACATCAACAATGTGTTTCAGAATCATCAATATCACAACAATGAAATAGAAGCCTTTTGGTATATCAATGAAACATTTTGACACTTTATAGAATGGAAACAACTTCATTGGTAATGTAGAACAATACATGTTTTTGAACAACCTCGGAATCTTACTTGACGGAACATTGGTGTTTTCATGCCAAAGAACATCGTTAGAGTATGCTTTACCTACCTCGTTGTAGATTCGGATACCAATTCAACACAACTTCTTGCCTTTACAAATCACTTATCTACAATGAAATATTTGGCATCTAGGATTAGCAACCCAACACCACAATTCTCTTCCATAATTCCATACAACCAATATTTGCAAAACATTCCAAAAACCAACTTGAACAATAGGCTTACGTGTATATATATATAATCATCATTTCAATACCACATCATCACACCAAATCCTTTCACAATTCAACATAATCCAACATCATTTCCCAATCATCTTTCAACAACAATCAAATAACATACTTCTTATGCTCACATGCATATATATATATATACATATCCATATAAATAACACCAACATAATTTACATCCTTACCATAAAATGGCCCTTTTGATTTCGAAGTCCTATTGGCCCAAATAAGGGGTGCTTCTCGGAGCACTCAAGACGGTGAACACAACTACGGAATCAATTTGGATTTTCTACGGTTGAATCACAAGATAATTGGTGTTGAAATTAGGCTAGGGTTTCTTATTTTCAATAATTGGATGATGAACGATGGATATGAGGCTAAGTTTATGTATATAATGACCAATTTTTGTCCATGAGGTGATGGAAAATGACCATATTGCCCTTAAAAATTTAAGTAAATCCGAATCTGTCCATGGTGGACTGTTTTGACAGGCTAAAGTAAATCGGCCATAACTCTTTGCTCCGATATCGTATTTGGGTGAACTTGGTATTGTTGGAAAGATAATTCAAAGGGCTTTCATTTAATATAAAGTAGGATACCCAGTTCGTCCTGTACAAGGAGTTATGATCGTTTGAAGTTGACCCTAAAAAACTATGTTGAGAGGCTGAAGTAAAACGAGTATAGCTCCTTACTCAGATGTTGGATTTGGATGAAACCAATTGCATTGGAAAGAAGACTCAAAGATCTTTCTTTTGATAGGTCGCAGCTCTCCAAGTTCATTATATTGAGGGAGTTATGATCGTTCAAAGTCGACCCAAAAAACTGGCAAGCCTCAATAGTTTGTGTGCAGGAAATTTTCCTGCACATTTACTGTTCACATATCCCGGCCACCGTTTTATAATTTCGAACATGCTCGATTATATCCGAAACTTATCCGTTTTTGGAAATCTTTATATCGTTGAAAAGCTTATTCAATAACCTTCGTATGGAACCATCGACGGGCAAATTCCGGTATAAATAAAGTCGATTTCTATACACATATAATCCAACTATACACTTGAAACCATCTCAAAATAATCAATACTCATACTTAAACTCATATATACCTAACTTATGATCAATACATATACTCCAACATATATAACAATGGCAAATGCACGTAATTAAGTACGGGGTGTTACATATAGCCCACGGTTCTAGGGTGTACCTAGGGTTTGAGCATGAAATTAGCCAGAAATCGATCGAGGCATACCCGGGAGGCAGGGGAGAGGAGCCATTTAGGTAGTCAAACAAGGCATTTTTAGGCCAAATCGGTGTGTTATAACCCACGGTTCCGGGGGCGTGCCCGAGGTCCAGGTGTTAAATGGGTCAAAAATCGACTGAGGCGTGCCAATCAGGATGGGAAGCGTCCTAGTATGGTCCGTTTGGGTGGGCGGGGACATTTGAGCGGTCAAACGGGCAAAATGGTGCATATGAGATATTTTTGGGCTAAACAGGTGTGCGATAGCCTACGGTTCCGGGGGTGTGCCCACGATCAGGGCGTAAAATGGGCCAAAAATTGGTGAGGCATGCCAGGGAGTCTAGGGAGCAGCCTAGCATGGCCCGTTTGGTTGGGCGAGGCTATTTGGATGGCCAAACGGGTGAAACGGTGCAAATAAGGCATTTTTAATTAAGTCGGTGTGCTATAGCCCACGATTTCAGGGAGTGCCCGAGGTTCGGGCGTGAAATGGGCTAAAAATCGATCGAGGTATTTCAGGGAGGCTGGGGAGCGGCCTACTATGGTCTGTTTGGCGGGCAGAGATATTTAGGTGGTCAAACTGGCAAAACGATGCAAATGGTTCATTTTTTAGCTAAATTGGTTGTTATAGCCCTCGGTTCCGGGGGTATGCCCGGGATTCGGGCGAGAAATGGGCCAAAATACGACCGAGGCGTGCCAAGGAGGCTGGGGATTGACCTAGTGTGCTCTGTTTGAGTGGGCAGGGCTTTTGGGGTGGTCAAATGGGCAAAACGATGCAAACGAGGTATTTTCGAGCATAATCGGTGAGCTATAGCTCACGGTTCTGGGGGCCTGCCAGGGGTCCGGACGTGAAATAGGCCAAAATTTGATCGAGGCATATCGGGGAGGCTGGGGAGCGGCCTAGTGTTGTCCGTTTATGTGGGTGAGGCCATTTGGGTGGTCAAACGGGCAAAACGATACTAACGGGGCATTTTCAAGCCAAATCGACGTGCTACAGTTCACGATTCTGGGGGTGTGCCCTGGGTCCGGGTATGAAATGGGCCAAAAATCAACCAAGGCATGTAAGGAGGCTGGGGAGCCGCCTAGTGTGGTCTATTTGGGTGGGATGGTCTATTTGGGTGGGATGGTCCATTTGGGTGGTCAAACGGATAAAACGGTGCAAACGGGGCATTTTTTAGCAAATCAATATGTTATATAGCCCACGGTTCCGAGGGTGTGCCTGAGGCTCGGGCGTGAAATAGGCCAAAAATCTATCAAGGCATGCCATGGAGGTTGGGGAGTGGCCTAGTGTGGTCCGTTTGGGTGGGCGCGACCATTTGGGTGGTCAAATGGGTGAAACGGTGCAAAGGGACATTTTCGAGCCAAAATGGTGTGCTATAGCCCACGGTTACGGGGGTATGCCCAGGGCCCGAGTGTGAAATGGGTCAAAATCGATCGAGGCATGTCAGGGAGGCTGGGGAGCGGCCTAGTGTGGTTCGCTTGGGAGGGCGGGGCCATTTGGGTGGTTGAACGATAGAAACGATACAAATGGGGCTTTTTCGTACCAAATCGGTGTGCTATAGCGCACGATTTCGGGGGTGTGCCCGGCGTCCTGGCGTGAAATGGGCCAAAAATATTTTGAGAGGTAATTAGTTAACTTTACAAAGGAAAAAATATATCTTTGTTGGATGTATCGGGAGCTAATTATGTATCTTGACAGATTCAAAATTGGAATTTGCAGTAATTATGCAAAATATTGGATTTTCTGTAATTAAACTTCAAATTATCAAAATTTATGTTATTTCGCTTAAAATATAATTATTTTATTTTTCGACTATCAATGTAGAACTTCGTTCTTAAACCATACAATAACTCTTTACTAGTTAGATATATGATGGGGGGGGGGGGGGGGGGGGGGGGAATCGTATCTTAGTGAACAAAATCTCAATTTGCAGAGTCCATTTTGATTTATTTATTGAGATTTTAATTAATTAGAGTTTATGTTATTAGCATTAATTAAGAATCCATGAAAATTACATGCAAAATAATTTACCAATGCTTCCTTTACACGTTTCTTTTTTTCTTTTTGTCGGTTAAGAGTATTTAATTTTTTAAAAAGGGGAATTTAACAAGAGACCAAAAAGATGATACATTGGCAAAGATGAATCCAGAATCAATTAAGTTATCAATAAGTCATTATTTGTGTAGTCACACTCAATGTTGCATTCATGCAAGACAGGCCAATCAATTTTTTCATAGCCAAATTATGTTGTGATTAGAAAATTCTTCTTTGGGGTGGGGGTGGGGTGGTGGAGGGGGAGGCAGCCAGGTCACCCCTTTCATTAGGTAGAATAAAAAATGACTAAATTATAAACCCCCACCCCACCCCCACTCTTCACAAGAAACCAAAAAAGATCATATTCTTTGAAAATGTTTGTGTATATTATATACATATCACATATATGTGTGTACATCATATACATATCACATATATATAAACCAAAAAAATCATATTCTTTGAAAATGTTTGTGTACATTACATACATAGCACATATATTTGTGTATATTATATACATATCACATATATTTGTGTACATCATATACATATCACATATATATAAACCAAAAAACATCATATTCTTTGAAAATGTTTGTGTACATTATATACATAGAACATATATTTGTGTATATTACATACATATCACATATATATGTCTTGATTGCACTCAAGTTATGTGGTTTTATTCACGAGCCTAGGATCTCCTTCTCGTTGAGCAGTTTGTCTTTTGAAACTTCTCTCTAGTAAAATCTTTGTAATTAATTGACTAGTAAAAGAATTATTGAACTCGTTGAAAGTTTGTATCGAGATGATAAGAATTCATCACTAAAAGAAGAAAAAAATCGAAAAAAAAAATCTCAATAAAAAGAGACCTAATTTACCCTTTACTATAATAGTGTTGCATAAAACATAGTAGCTCATTACCTTTAAGACCAAAACAAATTAAAAGGGACAAGGAAGTCATTATTATATATAAACAAAGGGATCTTTCTTAAATTAATGAATTGTTGTAATTCGATTTTTTAATGGACTTGTTAATTTCTCAGCTCGATCATGATTCGAGTGCTTATACTTCTTCTAAAAAAAAAATATCTCAATAGTTTTTTCTTGAAAATAAAGTTTCATAATTCAAGCATCAGCATGTTACGAAATTTCAATCTTCAATGGCTCTAAAAAGCTTTAAAAATTTTATTGTTTAATAAGTTATTTCCTATTTTTAAAAAAATAAATTAATTTTAAAAGGTATAAATACACTCACAACACAAATCAGAATTTGTGTCCATATATTAAATGCTAGAATTTAATTGTTAATATTTTATTTGAGACAAAAACTGTAAGATGGAAATCAGGCGGTGGGAAGAGACAAGAAAATTATTGGTAGCAGAAAATAGTCTAGGACATAAATATTTAAAATAATTGATTTGATATAAATATTTAAAAAGATTAATTTAATAAAAATAAAATTAATAAAAAAAATTGACAGGCCATTGCTGAAAAATTTGGCATGTGTCCCTTCATCATATCATCAAACGCAAAATAAAAAAACACTTAGATTCTCTTTTGTTTCTTAAATTTCAGTCTGTTATAATATTAATAATGAAATGTGTGATTATTTTATTTAAAAATTTAAACTGTTTATGAACTTTTTGGTTCAAGGAATAAGGTGAGTTATCTCAATTTAAATTTTGAGATTAAATTTATTTTATGCTTGATCAGAAGTACGTATAATCTAAAAGGTATATTATTTTAATACCAATAACTTGATATAACTTAATTCCATATAAAAGGTAGGGTAAGTTATCTAGGTTATAGTCTTGATTTAATCTTAGGATTATAATCTAGGAATAAACCAATTATAAGCCAAATTATCGTTAGAGAGAACACAATTTTATATACTCATTTTATGTAGTCTGGTTGAAATTTCAAGATTTAAAATTTTAATCTTTGACATAAAAGCTTTAAGTTTTTAAAAAATAAAGTTTATATATTTAAAAATCACATAAGATGAACTATAAATCACAATAATTAATAACTTAAAATATTGTAAGAACATAAAATGAAATTCGATAAATTATTCTTGATGCAACTCTCAAAAGCTCTAACTATGACACATAAATTAATACTAGGAGTATCTAATTATGATCTTTCAACACAGAGTATATGATAAAACAAGAGCACGAAAGATTGAGAAGAAACATAGTACTACTAATGCAATTTTAAGTAAATAATAATATATTCCCATGAGATTTTTGCTTTAATTACTTTTGTCTATCTAATACAAAAAGAGAAATAAGATAGAGAATAAAATTAGAGAAATTAAAATACTCATCATGAATATGGAGGATACATGGAGGATGGGTCAAATCCACTATGCCTATTTTGTTTATTATTATTATCATGATTGCCTTCGCACCCTATTTGTTGTTGAGAACTGGAAGAAGATGTAGCACCAAGATTTAAATATACCATCCTGGAGTCTAAGTTAAGGTTACTTGCCACGTTGGTGTTGGTAGTGGTGGAGGTATGATCTTCATTTGTGTGTTGGAATATCGGGGTGGATGATGATGGAATGTTGCTTGGGTTTTGTTCTTCGCGAGAAATTACCATCGCGGCTGATTGAACTAACTCGAGGCAAAGACGTAACTTGTTAGGTTCAATGTGATTGAGTCCAGGGACAGCACCTTTGAATAAGAAATCTGAAGTTAGGGTTCTGAGAATATCGAGTGGAGTGATCCCATCCATCGTTCTGACATTTGGATCGGCATGGTGGTCTAATAGGACCGCGACCATGTCAGGTGAGACCATCTCGGCTGCAATGTGGAGTGGGGTTTTCCCTGCTGGACCCGCGGGGTGGTTCACATTGGCTGCTCCAAGCTCGAGTAACGCTTTCACCACTTCCCTGCTGCAGTTCTCTACCGCGTAATGTAAGGCAATTGAGTCGTCGAGGTTTAGACCTTCTCCCATTACCATAAGTTTGACAAGTTCAACATCAGATGAGTCGAGCGCTCGTCTCATTCGCCTTATTTTTTGGTCCTCGAGCTCTGAGGCTGCGTTCAGGTCGTGCTGGTGATGGTGATGGACTAAAGATCTTCGCGCTAGCGATGATTTCAGACGGATTTCCTCGATTTTCGCGACAACATCAATAGGGAGATGTTTGGCTAGGATTTCAGGAGGGAGGCCTGATTTTGCAACCAAATGAGAACAAGTAGTCCAAAGTTGTGGCATGTCTTGTTTTCTTGAAGCTATTAAAACTTTCATCACATCCTCAATTGAAGCTTTTTCTACCATGCTTGTCAATTGCTTCTGTATAAACAAATATGTGAACAAAGTCAAATACAATAGTCATTAATGTAACTCAAAGAAGTAAACACACGAAAGAGCCAAAAGGGGTTCAACGTCTGCTATATTATACATAAAAAATAAATTTAACCATGTATAAACAATGTAATTCTTCGTTGAGGGGGGATTCGAATAGAGACCCTATCTGGCTCCGCGCATGACAATAACTACATTTCAGTTCCAAACAAGTACAACACAATCACAAACAATGAAGGAACAAAACAAGAGACACAAATGTCAATAATGTGATTTATCATACATTGACATATTTAGAAAGTATCTTTCTTATACAAAAAACTCACCAAACAATTGATATGTTTTGTACAAAATCTTGATTATATGTAGGGTAGAGTAAATAATTCTATCTTTTTTATGTTGGTTCTTGAAACCAAATTAGGAAAGTAGATTTGATTGGGGGTATATATGATCACTGTTGAAAGACATGACTACTGCAGAAATCAAGAAACCAAAATTGGAAAAGAACATATAGACAACAAGAACATTTCAAGAAACCCAAAATATTTTACATAACATCAACAATATTCCTCTTCATTCAAACAAAAAAATAACAAAAATCAATAAAAGGGTGCATTTAGTACTATATATTTAATTATCCATACCAAATTTAACCTATATATGTTACTGGAACACTTCAAAATATTGTAGTACTCGTGTCAAATCCTCTACAAATATCATCAAACATTTGGAAGATCCCACACGGAATCAACAATATTTATGAAGAGTCAGAACAACGCAGAATTCACCTACCTATACTATAAAAGTTATATATCTAAAAATCTTCTACTCAAGAAGCAAGACCAAAAACTAATACCCAAACTGTAAAATAAAACCTCATTTCACATGACCAAATTTTTTTAAAAAATAAGAAAAATTCTGATCAAAGCTTATTAAAGACCAAAAAAATAAAAAATTACCTGAGTGAGCAAAGCAAGTTGTTCAACACCAAAAGATCTAGCGGCTGAGAGTGTATCAAGAGCAAGATCAACGGCTGAGGTACAATGTGTATGCCAACAATTTCTTTCACCACAATTAGGCCTAGGTTCATGTTTTTGTGGCACAATTGAAACTTGTCCACTATACAAAAATTGCAACATCAATAAAAACACTTCATACCCTACGGAGTTCACAGGTATCACCTGTGAACCTCCAGTACCCCGTGGGCTACCAAAGCCCGGGGTGTGAAAAGGGTCTGAGTTGCCTCCAGGCGACTCAGGCCCACAAAAGAATTTACGAAACACAAGACTCCTAGCTGCTAATATGCATCTATGAGCATGTACTAAACGACCTTCAACACTAAAAGTAACATCACTAAAAGCTTGACCATTGATAAGTAGATTTAGATAATCTAAAGAAAGTGATTTTAATGAATCTTCAAGAGTCATAGTATTGAAATTTGTAGATGGAGAAAAAAAAAAGTTAGAGAGGAAAATTTTTGGTGGATTATTAATCACATAGTGGAGGATGATTTCTTTTTTTTTTTTTTGGCTCTCTCTTTGTTGTTTGTTGTTTGTTGTGTTTTCTTCTACTATTAGATGATGAAAGAAGTAGACTATTATAGTATTATTACTTCTTGTGAGATTCTGTTTTGCTATGTAGATAGATTTTTTATGTTGGGGGAAGGGGGGGTGTTGGGGGTGGGGATGGAGTGGGAATATGAGGTGGGTGGCTATTATGGACAGAAGTTTAATGTGAAATAAGGAGTAATAAATTAATCTTCATTATGGTGGTCTAATATATTAACATAAATATATACGCTGCGTCAAATTTGATTTCTTATTTTACTTATCATTTTTCATTAATCAAGATAAGACAATTTTTTTTCCTTTTTAACGCTTAGTATTAGTTGTTTTTTCTCCAAATTAAAATATAAACATCATTTAATAGGGTATTATAGTAAAGTAGTCATGTTATTAATTATTTTTTTAATCAATGTACAATATCAAATTGAGACGAGTAAAATGAAATGGAGGAAATACTTGGGTGATTGATTGTTTGGTAGTTGGTACGAGGAATAAGTGAAATATTTTATGATTAAGTTTATGTAATATTTGATTGATGGTATAAAGTTATTACGAAATTAATTTATACACTCAATCAAACATGATAGTACAAATCTAATTCAACCTTTGTTTTGAGAGTTGAGATATCCCACCTCGTCGCATTCAACATACAATAATTTAATACCACCTTCCAAATAATTTCTTTATTTCTATACAACCTAGATATATCATTTATAAGAAAGAATTCTTTGTATAACTAACCCTAGCTGCTATTTGTTTCCCAAAAGGAAATTAAACATTTAACTAATGGCTAATTAGTATTATCTATGGGTAGATCTACCCCCAATATATTTTTCATGGTGAGATGAATGAATTTCCTTCTTTCTTAATTAAAAATATTGGAATTGAGTCATGAAAAAAAAAATCTAGTAGAAAACGTCTATTTATTAATGAATTATGTGGAATGCAAAATTGAATTAGACAAATTAGTCAATTTATGAATATACCATATGATTATAAAAAATAATAATCTTGTTTTTAAATTTTATTTTTTTAATTTTTTTTAGTTTTATAGGAGTAACTGGTAAAGTTGTTGTCAAGTGATTAAAATGTCACGTATTTAAGTTGTTATAGATATATATGGTAACGATGTGTACAATAGATTCTCATGGTTTGATCCTTCTCAAAGTCTCATACATAGTCTGAACTAAAGCCCCTCAAATTTTTCTCTAAAATTCACTTAGGTCCCTAAACTAATGCATATATCTATTAAACCCCTAAAACCTTCCAATTTGATTCTAATTGGGAATTTTTTCCCCTATCAGCAAAAAGGTCAAAGTATGTGTTGCACACACACGATTCGTGACAAAACGAGCTAATTGAACGCAGACACGTGGTATTGTGGGTCCAATAATTATTTAAAATTAATTATAATTCTTTTAAAAAAATATATTCAAATGGCATTGAGGAAATTATTAAAAAATAATTCTAAAATTATTTAAAAAATAAAAATAAAAACTGATTATTTTTAAAAAATTATAAAAAAAAAAATAAAATGAAATAAATTATTAAAAAAATTACTTTAAAAAAAATTAATTATTAAAAAAAACTATAATTTTTTTTTTAAAACTGAAAATAAAAAATGGCATTGAGCAGATAAATTATGAAAAAAAAAATTAAAAATCATTTGAAAAATAAAAATAAAATACAAATGATTTTAAAAAAATTATAACATTTTAAAAAAATGAAATAAATAAATAAAAAATTATTTAAAAAATTAATTATTAAAAAAATATTACAAAATTTAAAATGAAAATAAAAAATGGCAATGAGGATCCAAATTATTAAAAAATAATTATAAAATTATTTAAAAAATAAAAATAAAAAATCTAATAATTTAAAAAAATTATAATTTTTTAAAAAAATGAAATAAATTATTAAAAATTATTTAAAAATAAAAAATTAATTATTAAAAAAAATTTAAAAGTTTTTAAAGTGATAATAAAAAATGGAATTGAGGATCCAAATTATGAAAAAATAATTATATAATTATTTGAAAAATAAAAAAATGATTATTTAATAAAAATTATAAAATTCTTTAAAAAATGAAATAAATTATTAAAAAATTATTTTTAAAAAAAATAATTATTAAAAAATTTATGAAAAAATTTTAAAATGAAAATAAAAAATGTCATTGAGGATATAAAATAGGAAAATATAATTATAAAATTATTTTAAAAATAAAAATAAAAAATTAATTATTTAAAAAAAATTATAATTTATTTTATAAATGAAATAAATTATTAAAAAACTATTTAAAAAATTAATTATTAAAAAAAATTATAAAACTTTTTAAAATGAAAATAAAAAATGGCATTGAGGATCCAAATTATGAAAAAATAATTATAAAATTATTTTTTTAAAAAAATAATTATTAAAAAGAAATTATAAATTTTTTTAAAAGATGAAAAATAAAAAACAGATTTTTTTAAAATTCAGTTTTATTAAAAATAAAATAAAATTGGGGCCCTCTAATGCTTTTTGGGGCCTTTAGTGTTTAAAAAAAATTGTTATTAAAAAAATTTTGAGTCCCTCAATGCCACTTGACAACTTTTTATTCGTAAATTAGTAAAAAAAAATGCTCCTCACGCGCCTTCCACGATGGCACTGCACGCGCAGTGCCACATAGGCAAAAAATGTCCAACTGGAACAAAATTCGGGGGTTTAAGGGTCTGATAGGAACAGGTCTTAGTTTAGGGGTCTAAGTGAATTTTCGCAACAAGTTTGAGTGCCTATCGATGGGTTTGGCCAACTACCTTTAATTTTAGGGCAAATAACATAAATCTCAATAGTTTCCTACCTAATTACACTCTCTCCAAACTTTTTTCATAATTACACCAAATCTCATCCAGATACATAAGTTCAGATACATACTAGCAAATTAATTGCCTATGAAAAAGGAAAGTAATGGGAAGAGATTAAATGACAGAGAAATTAATGGGATTTTGATTGGAATATGTTTCTTGAATTCCTGAAAAATTAACAACAAATTCATAATTCAAATTTGAATCACCATTATCAACATCCTTCAATCACAATTCTCTTATATACTAATCAAATTCAAATTTGAATCACCATCATCAACATCCTCCAATCACAATTCTTTCAAATCCTCTAAATCAAATTGTTGCACAAAATACAAAACTAAATCCGCAAAAAATGTTAGAAAAACTTATACATGCCTAACCCAAAACATATTATTGATAATGCTACATAAGATACTAAGTGTTTTTTCAGATAAACTATAAATACAATACATGTGTATCAGTTGTACTCAATATTTTGAATATAAAAGTTGCAAGACAATCCAAAATAATTTCAAAATTTAGTATGTATTAGATATAATTATATAAGAACATAAATCGCATGTAAATTTATGTATGTATCAGAAAATATGCAACGTCTCAGTGCATTATACTTATGTATCAGATTCACCATTTATGTATGTATTAGAAAATATGCAACGTCTCAGTGCATTATACTTATATATCAGATTCACCATTTATATATAGAAAATATGCAACCTCTTAGTGCATTATACTTATGTATCGGATTCACCGTTTATGTATGTATCAGAAAATATGCAACGTCTTAGTGCATTATACTTATGTATAATATGCAACGTCTCAGTACATTATACTTATGTATCAAATTCAGTACTGTTTACATTACCATTAGTTAAATTTTCTATATACTATGATACATAATTATAATGTATATGAGAAAAATTAATCTATCAAATACACAAAAATCATACATTTGATAATGAGCAACATCCTTTTTTCTTCTCTTGTAAAGAACAATAACGGTCTTTTTTGTTTTACTACTAGCAGCATCCCGTAATTTCTTCATCGTTGTAGGCTTGTTCCGATACTTAAATCTATTTTCACGAAAATTACTATCTTCATAATCAAGATTACTAAAATATGGCTCATCCAAAAAATGAACGAGACAATTAGCAAAATCTTCATCTTTTTTTATCCTTGTCTTCTGGGAATAAATTGTGTATGCAGTGATCTAGAAGGAATTGTGTAGCTATATTTTTGTGATGTGAAATATATAAAGGGGTGTCTTTGAGTTAGACTAGAATTTGTCACTGAGTATAGTTGTTGTTTTTTTCTAGCGGCCAATAGCCATACCACGCATACTACAATTTTTTTTTTCATTTTGATTATTTTTGGAATTTTGTCACTTAGAGTTAATTGCAGATGAATTTATTGCTAACTTTTATTACTTAGATAATGATTAATGATTTAATAGCCATGTTTTCTAAGGAAAATAGAATTTTCCTTATTCTGAGATAATGTCATCGTGATTTAGGGAGAAAAATTAGGAGTTGTATATTATGTATTAGATAAATAACTTGTTTAGAAATTTAGAAGGAATTTTTATAATTAATTTAGTGGGATGGGATTTTAAGTAATATAGAAAACTTAAGGTGTTGTTTTATGTAGGCAGATGGTCATGTATGGTTGCGTAATTAAATATTAGTCGTTTGGTTGGAAAAGAGTTATTTCAAAATTTGTTAGCTCACCATATATATAAGATAACTTATTCCATCACTATGATATAAATGATAAAATAAATAATCTCTATAATAGCTAATACCTCAAATCAAATATAGAATAAAATAATTCTTTATTTATTTCAAAGATTATTTATTCCTTATATCCAACCCTGAACGAACCCAGATAACTTTCCTTTGGGGATGGAGTTTAAGAAAAGATTATACAACAGTAAATATGTATGGTTAGGTATAGAGATGCTTTAGTGATTTTGTAAGTTAATGGTCCTAGGAAAATGTTTTCTAATTTAATTATATTTAGTCACTGTTAGCTAGCTACTACGTTGTTCATGCATTAATAATTATAGTTGCTATAATCCTATAATTTGTTCTTTCACCCTGTTACACCTTTCCTTCTGTCTACTTATATGTAGACTACTAGTATAAATATATAAGTTTGTGTACAAAAGTTTGTTAAAATTATACTCCAATAAATAGGGCGTATGAAAATCCTAATTTTTAGAATGTATATAATGAGTAAAATATCAAAATATATCATTCAATGTTGATTAACATATTTTAAATCATGAATCTACCTCGGAGTGATTCATATCCACTAATAAATCGTTTGGTCGGAGAGATAAGAAATACTTGATCTCGAAATTAACTTTGAGATAAACTTATCCCATGTTTGATTGGGTTAAATTTATGAAATAACTCATTGTGGGATTAGTCATTCTGAAATTGTAATTCCGAAATAACTTATTTCTTCCCGGAATAACATATTTCACAACCAAACGACCCCTCAGGGTTCGTTTAGGAGGGTATATAAGAACAGTAGTAAATAACTAGAATGTATTAGTAACGTTTTGAAATTAATAACGTTGAGATTATTTTTAGTTCTCTATTTGGTATGATATATTCAAGCAGAGGCGGATCTAGGATTCGAAAGCTCCGGGTGCCACCTTATTTTGAACAATAACGTATATTCCGTATGATATTTTTAGGATAGTGGAGTCAAGGAATAAATTATATATATCAACAAATATTGGTATTACATTGAAGCTTGTCTAGTTGGTATTGTCAAGTGTTTTGAAAGAAGAGGTCAAGGGTTCCATTCTTCATAGCCACAATATGTTTTTTTTTAATAGAAAACAGACATATAGTGCTAAATATCATTCTAAAAAATTAAAAATACAATGTTAAGCAGGGATCGAACCTGCGTTGCTAGAGTAAAACTCAACCATTCTAACCACCTGCACCACCAATTCCTTTGATATTGTGGGTGCCAAGAGTAATATTCATACATTAACTGATATATATACACATAAATATGCAGAGTTTCAATCGAGAAGTGCGGGTGCCGTGGCACCCCAAACCTTGTGAATAGATCCGCCCCTGTATTCAAGGATAGTTTTTTATTCAATCATGTATTAATAACTCGGGTGTTACTACCCTATATATAATATTACAAGATGTATAACTAATACATATATTAGTTACACGTACATTAAAAAAAAACAAAAAAAATAAGGTACTAAATAATATCAAGGCTAATACATGTGATGCTGAATCCAAGATTTTAATTAAGAGAACTCGAAAACAATAATATAGCGTTTGAAATTTGAACTTTTAACCTCTAAGTGACTTTCGAATCCTTAAATCAATGAGCAAGCCTCAACTCTCATGCTCAAGGGATTCTCTATTTATATATATTCATAAAAAATGATAATTTTTTGCCGAAAGAATTTGGATGAACATCCTCAGACCCTCTAGATTCACGTTCACCCATAAATACATGCATTATTTTTTCTAATAAATATTACCAAATAATTCATAAGTGATGTAATTAACATATTTAATTTTTAAAAGAATAATATTGAGAAAAATTTAATGTGAAGGAGTAGTTGATGACTTTTATGTCAAACCCTATTTTAATTTGTCAAATTATTAATCTATAGTGTCAAGCCAAGTCAAAAAATGGCCGACCTTTCTAATTGCAAATGCAATGTGTCTCCTCCAAATTCTAAAGGTTGAAAAAGAAAGAAAGATTAATTTATTATATACTTAATTATTCTCATTTTATATATGATCTTTTTTCTTTTTAGTAGTATATATCTTTTTTTAAAAAAAAAATAATACAGCAACGAACAATTAAGAATGTGATTTAGTGGTTAAGGAAGTGCATTGAGATTTTTAGTAGAGAGACAAAAAAAAAACTATGTGATTCTTTTCATCTATTTTGGTTTTAGAGTGTATCTAGTATCTGACTATCTGTTGGGAGGTGGCGGATATTCTGTAAATTTAATCAAACTATGCAAAAACTAACTTAATAATCACGATTATCAAAAAAAAAAAAATATAGCAACAAAGACATTATGAGGCGATGTCACCAAGAACATTCATATTCCATGTAATCTCACAAAATAGGATCTGAGAAGAATAGAGTATTTGTTATATATAAATAATTTGAAATACAAATAATATGAAAAGCAATATACTGGTTAAATAAAAATTATACATTTACATTTTTCTTTCCAAAAATTATTTAAATTAGTATTCAAATATTATCTTTACACGATATACCTCGTACGAACTGATTATATATGTTTTGTTAAATAGTTAGTGATAATTCTAATAGATAAATAACACGCTCAATATTTTATAGATGTATGAAACTCAAAATTTCGATGCATTTTTCGTCATTCACTTTTTATTTAATTGTTAATAGTTAAGTTTATTATTATTGTTATTCTTTGAACTATTGCTTTTTAGTTTACTCATTTGACGGTTGACCTCTTACTTTTTTTTTGAAAAAAAAAAGGTTAAATAAAGAAAAAAGAAAGCCTAGATCGGGGGAAAAGAATGCTACAGATATAATAGAAATGATAAAGAGACTTATGTGTCGATACATTCTTTTTTTTTTTTTCTAAAAATATATTGCCTAAACGTTCTATATTTTTGGAGTTCGATTAAATTAGATTTATTTAAACGAAATATCACTCTAGTGCAGAGAAATTGAAATCTTTAATTTTTTATAACACAGTCAAATTGATATTACAATTATAATTAGATTTTCAATCAAATATCAATATCAATATAAAGATATGTATAATTTAAATAAAAAATATAGAATACAAGTTTACGTGAATCCCAATTAATCAATTTTTTCATTACTTTTGAAACTTGAAGGTGATATCTATATAAGATTATAAGTATATATAATTTGAACAAAAATTATAGAATTCGAGTTCACCTAAATCTTTAATCAACCTTTTGAATCCACCATTACGATTTTTTTTGGTTTCCAATCCAATGTTCGATGCTTGCATTGAAGCCCCGACTAATTTGAATCGCGTGTTCCAGGGCCCATTAAGGTGGCAGCGCTCCCAACAGATTTTCTCCATACCCAGAGTCAAACCCTCGATCTCTGATTAACGGTGGAGAAGCTCCATCTACTGCATACCACAACCCATGTTGGTCCACCATTACCATTACGTTTAAAGGTAAATCACTTCCTATCTAAAAAATAATTTTTTTCTGAAATTCGAACTCGAAACATTATATTAAGATCGGATGAATTCACTACACTAGAAATGATTTTTAGCAATAATTAATTAACGAAAGAATCTTAATTGTTGCTAGATATAATTTTTAGAGTCATTTACTAGTGACAATTATATTTTAACTCTCTCTGTAAATACTCCTAAAGTTTATAATGATATTAAATTTCATGATAATTAACTAATGCTAGGAAAGATACGCATGGGGTGTGGGGGTGGGGGTGAAATGACAATTCAAACGTCAAATCGGAGGTTGTCAAATCATTAGACAGTGTGTGATATATGTTGTCAATCACTGCCCATTTCTTCCCTGTTGTTTTTATTATTCTCCTCTTTTTAATTTGATTCGTCTATTTTGATTTCGAACTCGTTTGGATACGCTAAAAAAAAACGTCTCAAAAAAAGTTTTTTAAAAATACTTTTAAAACTATTGAATTTATTTTTAAAATAAAATGTTAAGTGTTTAGATAAAAGTGTTGAAACTAAAAAAAAATTATTGATGTGTTTGATAAATAATACTTTTAAGCACTTTTTTTGGTTAAAATGATTGAGATACCCTTATAGCTGTTAATAATATATAGAGTTGATTATTATTAATTTTTATTGTTAAAATATTCAAATTAAAATTAATATATATTTTAATATATATATATATATATATATATATATATATTAAAAAAATATTTTCATAGATGTCTATTAATTTGTGCGCAATTTTTTTTTTTTTAAGAGTTTAAGGGGTCGTTTGGTAAAATGTATAAAAATAATACAAAATATGATGTATTAGTAATGCTTGTTTTAGTTATACTTGCATTAGTTATGCTTGTATTTTTTTTCTTATGTAGTGTTTGGTTTAATGAATTAAAAAAATCATGAATTACATAATTACTAAAAAAAAAATTTTTTTTTTATATAATACCCTCAATATATATGTTGGAAAGGATGCGGATTTTTTTTTTAGGGATAATAAGGTCTTTAAGTATGTTAATACATTCATTAGATTCATTGTATTACTAATGTCATGGATTTTGAGGTATTAGTAATACACACATCAATACACAATAGAGTGTATAACTAATGCAAGCATTAGTTATACATAGGGTAAAAAGGTATACCAAATAAGACACTACTAATACACATTAAACCAATGCATGCATTAACATTTCAATACACTCTACCAAACGACCCCTAAGTGTTGAATGTTTGTGTTTGAAAAAGATAATTATATATTAAAAGACTATTTATTTCTTCATGATTACGTTAAGATTTCGTATCATTAAGTTACTTGTTTTTTAATCAAAGCGGGGCTAATCAGTTTAAATATACAGTTTAAAAGTTGATATTACAAAATCTAACACTAGTTTCAAATTTACAAAACATGACAGTAAAGATTTAACAAAATCCAAAGAAAAAGATTAAAAAAAGAAAAGAATTAAAAGACACGATAATTTTTCACCCTTCCTCTTTCATTGCTTATCCCTCTATCTATTAAGATGCCATTAATATTTGAAGGAAATTTCAGATTTTTTTGTAGCAGTACTTTTGATTGAATTTTTTACAAAAAAAAAAAAAAAAAAAAAAGAATCATTGGTAGTTTTTGTAAATAAAAACTACATTTTGTAAATAAAAAATAATAGTGGTAGATTTTGTAATATAAGGTATAATTGCTAGGGACAGAAAGATAATTGCGAAAGGGTGAAATTAAAATAAGGTATAATTGCTAGAGACAGAAAGGTAATTTAATTGGTCAACTAAAATAAATTATAAGTAGCTAAAAAAAAAAAGCTCTGCTACTTCTTGATTTTGACTTAAAAAAAGTCAAAATCAACTCTTTTTTTAAGCTATTAAAATTTTTGCCAAACACCATTTTAAGCAAAAAAAAATTTTTATAAGTTATTTTGACCAACTTATAAGCACATTCAAACACCCACTTCATACAGAACGTAAGAAAAATTTTTTTATAATTTTAAATTAAAAATATATTAAATATAATAAAATATTTGTTAAACTTGTGATTTTAAACACATTCTATACAATTAAAGTAAGAAATAAAAAATAGCTAAAAAAAATCGTTCTTGCTTAAACGATTAAAAAATAGATCAAACAATTTTTTTAAAAAAATATTTTCTTTGAGATAAACCCTCTATTCACTCCTCAAAACAAATCAATTTATATGTCTTAAAAAGAATATATTAAATATAATAAAATAATTTTATTTTTTTTGTATAGCCTATTTTAAAAAAGAATGGCTCTCTTTATATTTAGTAAGGTTTTCCGTTTCAATATTTGATGTTAAAAGTTTAAAACCATGAAGATATTAAAAATTACATGCATATTTAATTTAAATTTACAATTTTAAAAGCCTCATTTTATTTCTCAATGCTCAATCAAACTTAGACATGAAGGAATACACAACAACAGGGTTGCCGGTCTTTTATGCAGACGCGAAACAATGATGATCAATTTGATCGAACTCAGTAATTTTGCTAATCAAATCATATAATTGTATTTTAAAAAAGAATGGCTCTCTTTATATTTAGTAAGGTTTTCCGTTTCAATATTTGATGTTAAAAGTTTAAAACCATAAAGATATTAAAAATTGCATGCATATTTAATTTAAATTTACAGTTTCAAAAGTCTCATTTTATTTCTCAATGCTCAATCAAACTTAGACACGAAGGAATACACAACAACAGGGTTGCCGATTTTTTATGCAGATGCGGAACAATGATGATGAATTTGATCGAACTCAGTAATTTTGCTAATCAAATCACATAATTGTATTTTAAAAAATTATTAAATTCATACAACTGATCAACACGTCCCCTCCCCCCCCACCTGTTAGAACTGAATATCTAAAGCGTGAGCGATATAACGTGGGAGGAAATCATCTAAAATAATAAATTAGATGGATACGATTCTGATATTAGAAAAAAAAATATATCTTAAATCTAACTCAATTCCAAAAATCAATTTACATGTGAAGAATTATCCAAAACTAGATAAGGAACTCAACATATACTTACATTAAATTCAAATATACTCTTTCCAAAAAGAGTTTTTACATTGTTTTTTTTTTTTATGTGTCACAAATTCTACCTAAAATCAAGTAAGAAATAAAAGATTGCAACAAGTTGCAAACCAAGTGGGGACAGGAATTAATTACTTCCTAAGTTAGTATTATTTTCAACTATACATAAAGATTTTATATCTTTTTGGATTCATCATTGACTCTACCAGAATTTCTTAATAGGGAAAAAAATAGTAAAAAAATTACTGTTATTTTCATGATATTTTACCACGTGACATGAGAAGAATAAAATGATTAAGACTTCAAAATAATGATTTCCAAAGCTTCCTAAAATTGATTTTTAAGTATAAAGTCTTAAATTTCCAAATAGGGAAAGGAAGGAGTTAACTAGCAAGTGAGTAATTTTTTACAATTTATTTTGGCTTTATGAAAAATTATTATATGATTAAAACATACTTTAGATTTTATAATTAGAAATAAGTCTTGAAAAGAGGGGACAAACTGAAAATTTTGTAAAGTGCAGTGCCACAAAATGTAATGAATAAGGGAGACATGACATTTAAAGTGATGAATAGATACATTTGATAATTTTTCTTGAAATAAATTTGGAATATTTAGTGCAAATAATACTTTTTACACTACTAAAGTTTAACTTGTTATAATAGATTTTTTTTTTTTTGGGGGGGCGGGGGGGGGGGGGGGGGGGGTTAAAAGGCATTGCATTCAAAATAAAGTTAATCCAACATCAATCCGGATTTAGTACAAAAGAGGTTTGCAATTCCTCATGGGAATGCATCAAGTTAGTCTTAAGCAATCTAATAAAATGAGTTCCTCCAATGTCTGCCCACACAATGTTCTGAGCACACATGGGTGGAACTTTAAAAAGCCTGCTCCCATGTTGGATATCTGAATTTGCTCCCAGCTTTGCCAAAGCATCCGCCACCCTGTTTTGTTCTCTATAGCAATGTACCACCCGCGGATTGCCTAGCTTTCTTATCCTTGACCTGCAATCATCAACAATATCATTATACACTGAGTTTCCTTTTGTCGGCATGAGAATTACTTCTAAGAAATTGACATTTATTTCAATAGGGGTGAAGTTAGACTCTTCTGCAAGCTGTAGGCCTTCCCTAAGGGCTAGAAGTTTCATGTGATTATTGGTGGTCAGATGGAATCTATTGGAAAAGCCCATGATCCATCCCCCAACACTGTTCTAGATTACCCCCTCCGCATGCCACCTTTGTCGGAATTACCTAGGCAGGCACCATCTGTGTTGAGTTTGTAATTGTTCCCCAAGGGAGGGTGTCATTTGATATTAATAAGTTGATAAGAGTTCCCATGTTTCACCTTGGTAGCAAGGTGCATGTATTCTACAGCTTCGCCATTATAAGCTTAAAGGAAAGCTTCTCCTTTTTCTTATAAAAAATATTCCTAGTCTTATTCTTCCATATACCCTAGAGGTTGAAGATTAGGATAGTGTGTCAATTAAGGATGTGGTCATACCTCTTATTTTTCAGGTTAGACCAAGTTTTATGCCAGTTGTTGGGCATCAGGATATCAATGGTGACTCTGTGGGGTCTATTACCTTTAAGAAGAAGATTTGTCCGGAAGTCTTTTGACATGGGACAATTGAAGAGGATATGAGGAATATCCTCAGTATGATGGTTGCAGAGAGTGCAACTTGGAGATATAGAAAGACCTCTCTTGGAGAGGAGAAGAGAGGTAGGTAGTCTATTGTGTTGGGTAAGCCACAAGAAGGTTTTGGTCTTTGGGGGGCAATGGGGGGCAACAGGATTTCCAAATCCCTTGAAAAAACTTCTGAGGAAGGTTCAGATTGGAGAGGTTCCTCTTGTCCGGGAGATGGTACATGCTCTGGCATGTGAACTAGCCATTGCCACTGAGGCCCCAAATGGGATGGTCCTTGTTATTTCTGGGGTTGTGGGTAGAGAAGTTCTTGATTTTATTGATGATGTCTTGAGGGAGTTGGATGGATAGATCTTGGAAAAGCCAGTTTCCATTGTTCCAAATTTTGGCTAGTGAGATAACTTCTTATTGAGGGTGGAGAGGCCACTGGATTATAGTTCTAAGGGGTTTGCAGTGGGGAATCCATCTATCAGTCCAGAATTTGATATTAGTCCCCGAGTGAACCACTCAGTGAGTCCCCAGGTTGCACTTTTTTTCCCAAGTTGAATGAACCTCCAAATTCTAAAAGATCCAGTAGCATTGGGTTTGGGCCTATGTTGGTATTTGTGATTGAGAACACTGGCCCATAAGCTAGAGTGATTTTGGAAAAACCTCCAGGCTAAGCTGGCACTCATGGTTTCATTCCTAAAACTAGAGATCTGCATGCCTAAGCCACCCTCATTTTTTGGGAGAAAGAGAGTGTCTCAGTTCACCAAGTGTATTTTCTTCTTTTCCACTATAGTGCCCCAGATAAAGTTTCTTTGAATTCAATCAATCATAGAGAGAATTTTATAGGGGAGGTAGATGTATTGCATGACATGAGTAGGAATACTGTTCAGGGAAGATTTAGCAAGAGTGATCCTCCCAGTCATATTGTCCAACCAGCTAGTTTAGCATACATGGTATAAATGATGAATTGATAGTCACTGTGACATAGGCTTTTATGAAGAATGGGGAAGCCCAAGTATCTGCCAAAGGAGCTAGCATCTCGGATAGAAAATATTTGAGAGAGATGATCCTTATTTTTTTTACAGTTTTTAGAGAAGATAATTTTGGATTTGGAGTAATTCACTCTTTGACCTGAATGAAAGGCAAAACTTTGGAGGACATTCCCGATTGTGACATAGTTGCTAATAGTAACTATGGTAAAAAGGGTAAGGTCATCAACAAAGAAAATGTGAGAGAGAAAGGGGCCTCTCCTACAGATGGAAATGGGTTTCTAGAACAGGATGTCAACCTCATGATTGATTCTTCTGGATAGGAGTTCCATGCACATAATGAATAAATGGGGAGAGATGAGGGTGCCTCTAGTGGGTTTGAAGAAATCAATTTTTCCCTATTCACCAGGATAGAAATAGAAGGAGAAGAGATGTAAGACATGATGATAAAGGTAAGTCTGGGGGGACCTTGAAGAAGTGCAAGGTTTGTCTAATGAAGGACCATTCCAGTCTATCAAAGGCCTTTTCAAGGTCAATTTTTAGAATCATGTTGCCTCATTTGCCTTTCATCTTTTGGAAGTGGGAGATGACCTCTTGGATGATAATGGCATTATCAGAGGTCCTTCTCTTAGGAGGAAAGTAGGCTTGGTTAGGGCTGATGAGGTTTGAGAGGAAAGGCCTTAGTCTTCTAGTAATGATCTTTGTAACAAGCTTATATTGAGTGTTACATAGACCAATAGGCCTGAAATTCTTGAGGTTGGAAACATTATTGCATTTGGGAATTAAGAGGTAAAATTGGCACTAGGGTCCATGGAGGTATTCTGAAAAGTGTCTGTAACGAACTTGTAGACAGCCTGCCCCATGATATCCCAGTATCTTTGATACATAAATAGGCGGATCCCATCAGGGCTAGGGGCTTTATTGAGGTTAAAAGAGAAGAGAGTGGATTTTATCTCCCTTTGGGTAAAAATACTGTGTAGGTGGTCATAGTCTTTCTCTCTCAAAGATCCCCTAGAAGAAGGGTTTTATTGATGTTTTTTAGGGGAGGAAAAATAGTCAGTGGTGAAGAGGTTCTTTTAGAAGGAGATAACATATTCCTTGATGTCATGTGGGGAGTTGATCCACTCCTCATTATCCATCTTCAGAGATTAATTTTATTCCTTCTTCTTCTTCTATTGAGATTAGTAATGTGAATTTAGTATTAGCATCACCGTCAGCTAGCAGTTGACCCTGGATTTGAGTCTCCAAAGGTCTTGTCCATGTCTGATAATGTTATTAAAGTCTTTAGTGAGATTCTCCTTAAGATTTTGGAGGTAGGAGCTGGTGGGATAACAAGGGGATTTCTGAATCCCAGCTATTATGGCTAGGATCCTAGCCTTTTGGTGGAAGATGTTACCAAAAGTGGACCTATTCTAGTGTTTAGCCTGGAGTTCAAAGTCCCTAGTAACTTCAGTGATGGGTTTGTTGTTAGGGAAAGAGTTTCTGACAATATTGATAAAATCAGAGTGGGAGCATCATATTGATTCCACCTTGAAAGGTTTATCAATGGAAAGGGGGTCTTGAGGATGTTGACTAGAAGGGGGAAACGGACAGAATGGGTTCTGGCCATATGGGAGACAGAGGTCTCAAGAAATAGATGGAGTCAGGTCTCATTTTCTAGGCATCTATCTAACCTTTTAAGAATGAGATGTCTTCTATGTCTGTACCTTTTATATGTTCAGGTATATTTGCTACCTTTAAAACCAAGGTCCAAAAGATTACATTTGTTGATGCAATCCCAAAACGAACCAGTTCTGTATAAAATGATATTGTTCCCCCCAAACTTCTAGAGGCAGTAAGTATCTCATTGAAGTCTCCCCAACGAGACAAGGGGATACAGAGGAGGCCCTGATAGAGTCATCAAAGTCTATCAGATTCTTTCATAGAGTTTGTCTAGAAACAAAGCTATTACTAGCATAAATGGCACTGAATGACCAATAGGAAGGGGGAGAATTTACCTTGTCAGATACATAGATAACTTGAGGAGAGACAAAGATATCTTGGATACCAATGGAGGAAGAGTACCACATTATTACGATTCCCCCAGAGTTCCCAGTGGCAGGGAATTGGATTTGACTGTTGAAACCTAGCATACCAGCCAAAGCTTTGTGACCTCCCATTCTGGTTTCAAGCAAGGCCAAAAGTGAAGGCTTATGAATATTGATCATAGCCTGACAATGTCTCATGAATTTAACATAATTTCCCCCTAACATTCCATATAATTGTGTTCATTTGAGAGAGGTTGGGGTTGGAAGGGGTTTCCATAATCCCCTTGCTCTTGTCTAATAGATTCAAGGGGGCATTTATTGGTTTCTTACTCTTTTTTTAGAGAGGATTCATTGGGAATGAGTAGAAGATTCCTGGTCTTGGCAGTTTGATTTCTAAGTCAAACTTGTTGAGGTCCTGAGGAATGAGAACTATAAGGAGTTCGTTTATGAGTTCCTCGAAGAGATGTTTGAGAGGCTTTCTTAAGTTGACAACCTCTATCTGAGGGACTTTTAAAGTGGCTAGGATCTTCTCCATTTTCCTATTTCTCTCTTTGAATTTCCATGGATTTAGACCTTACCCTCATTTCTAGTGAGAGTAGAAGTAGAGGAAGGCATTGGAAGGGAGTTGTCACAACTGGATGGGCCCCCCCCAAGCTTTTCACAAAAATTAAGCCTTCCATGAGAAGAGATGGGATAGCTGGTGGGAAGAAGGGAAGACTCCGACACATCTTGTTTAGCTCTGAGGAGATTATTTTCGAAGTGATGTTGTTCATGAGGTTCTGGTTGAAGATGGTCATCATGGTGATCATCCAGATATTTTGACCATAGTTTGCTAGACCCTGGTTGATGCCCTCCCTCACCATCTGAGCGAGATAATGAGAGTCCTGAATGCGAATGATGAAGGTTCTCCCCTCGAGCTGTAGCGTTAAAGGTATTACAAGTTATGAGAGGCATAGCTCCAGCCACGACTTGGGAACATGGTCCCTTTCTAGGGGTTTTGAGATGAATATCTCTGGTTGAGCTAAACTGGATCATGGGTGAGCCATTAGTAGAGAGCTGAGGAAGAGAGTCAGAGGTTGAGGAGTAGAAAGTAGGAATATTATTTTAGGGGAAAGGGGAACTAGCCTTTCTCGTCTTTCATCATTACTGGCACATGCGTCAGTAAATGAAGTGACCTTGGAGAAGGCACAATCAAGCTCATGATTGATGTGCGCCGGCAGAGAGTTATTGGAAGGTCTTATCGTTTGGATACCCAAGGAAGAGAGAGAAGGGTGGATATTCAGACCAGCTTCCAGCTCAGCCTTAGAGAGAGAGAGAGACAATTGGGCCAAAGAAATATTAGGCTTGGTTGGGCTGATCCAGGGTGACAACCAAGGCCTTACCTAATAGGGCCTGTTGGAGAGATTTAGGCCCGTTAACAGCATCTTCCAATGGGGGAGTTGGGTTATGGGAATTGGGCCTTTTTCCTATTGGTAATAGGAAGTCTCCCATCAGGAAGGTGTTTCTCTGCAATTGGCCCATAAATTTAACCTGGCCCATTAGGGTAACAGGCCGTCGTCCTCACACCCTTCACTTTAGCACCGCTTGTAGATGCGTTGTCGCAGGGGGTAGGGTTGATTTTCGAGAAAGGGAGATCGAGAAACTTACCTGACCCGGCATCGAAGAATTTAACCTTTATGTTCTGAGCCGGGATTCACGATGCATTCTGTTATTTTCTTGAGTTGTTTCTTCTTCTATTGAATTTGACCGTTTGCCAGGAGAATTCATTGCCAATTGCGTTCGTCGGAGTATCCAGGTTGTTTAAATCAGTTGGAGCTAGTCCTTGGGGGCATGAGTTGGTAACATGACTTAATTTTCCGCAGGTGGTGCAAAGGAAACCCTCTTCTTCGTAGATGATTGACTGTTTGTGTCGTCCAATGGTGATTTTTGATTTAAGAGGCACATCCAAAGAAACTTGAATGCAGAGTCTCACATATCGTCCTCTGAGTGTAGCTGAAGTGCAGGCATCGACCTTAATGAGTTTCTCCACTTTACTTCCCACTCTCTCTAAGATAAATCCATCATAATACTTAGTTGGTAATTGGGGAAATTGAATCCAAATAGTTGTGAATTCGATTGTTGATTCCTTTGGAATGAAATTTGGTTCCCAAAGCCTAGCCGACATGTACGCCCCTGCCACAAACCAGGGCCCATCTTGAAGAATTTGTTGTTGAGATTCTTTCCCGGTTAATTTAATCGTAAAGTAATACAGACCTAGATCAATCAAGGGGAATGCTTCCTTTAGTTTCCACAGTTCTATGAGTTTTCTTTTGAGGTAGGAGTGATTCACTTTGTTCCCCCACCAATTTGATGATGACAGAGAATTCCCAAGGCTTGTACAGTCGCGCTTGCTCCTCCGGTGACAAGGAAATGTTATCTCCTTCGAGTAATTGAGAAGGAATAGTTTCATTTTCTTGAGGAATGTGATCCGGAGGAATGCTCTGACCTTTAGTTATTTTGCAATAGGATAGCTTTACTAGCGTCTCTGTGGCCATGACCATGGCCATGGGGGTATCTGGGGAATCTGGAGGCTCCGGAGGGATCGACGGGGAATCATGAGTGGTGGTCATACTCTTAGATCGAATGGGGAGAAATAGAAGGGAGAAGTAGATGAATTGTAGAGAGAGGCTGGTCTCCCTCTCTTACTTCTTCTTTTCCTATAATAGGTTAATTATTGTTGAATGTGTGAACAAAGATTGTTAGTAACGAAAAAATTGTAAATATTATTGTATCATATCGATTTACTGCCTTTACCAAGCCAAAAATGGCCTTGGCTCAGCGGTAAGCTTGCTTACCGTGGTGTGCCAGGGTCGGGGGTTCAAAACGCCGCTCCAGCAAAGCTGGGATGAGGGCGCGTAGGTCAGGCCCGGAGTGGTTCCCCCCTCCCGACACCTATGGAGTAGGTATGAACCGGGTCGTCCCTTTTTTACCATCCCAAAAATAGTTGGTAAATGCTCGTGTATAATAAGAAGTTAACTACGAGCTTTAGTGACCATAAATGCTCGGTTACGTGGATTTGGCACATAGGGATCTTAGAAATTAACACATGAATCGTGGTAACATGCCATTTGTAAGTTAGTTCAAGTTCAAGAAGAAGATCCGTAAATCATGATTGTTGGCTGCTCTCCTTTTGTCAACAACTGCTGCTCATATTTCAACAATTGTGGATGATGAAGACATTTGTGACTTTGTGTTTTCAACATCAGTGGTTGCATTCATATATGAAGGCAAGACTTTTGAGGTCCAGATTTGGCTATAAAAGCCAATGCTACTTCATTTGCAAAGACACCTCCACAACATTTCAATAGCCAATCTCTCTTTTATATTTTCTTCTTTCTCTACTTCTTGGTTGAGTATTTCTATACTCGTAGAGAATTTGTAAGGGGCTATTTTGTCTTGTTAGTCCCGAGAAAATATTTTGTATTCTCGTCAATATTAGTGAAATTTTTGGCTCTCTCGCCGGTGGTTTTTTACCTCTATTTAAAGAGGGTTTTTCCACCTAAAACCTTGGTGTCAATTTTACTGTTTTTATTAATTTCTCAGAATCTTTGGTTGAATTTATCACGCTTCCACACTTTGTAACCCTACAAATTGGTATCAGAGCCACGATAATTCAACCGGGATTTTTTTTTAAAAATGTCGACGAAGTTCGATATTGAGAAATTTGATGGTAAAATTAGTTTTGCTATCTGGCGAGTCCAGATGCTGGCTGTTCTTACCCAGAATAGCCTAAAGAAGGTTCTGTCCGGCAAATCGGCGAAGCCAGCCACTACAACGGAGGAGCAGTGGGAAGAGACGGATGAAAAGACGTTATCCACAATCCAATTATGCTTGTCCCGTGAGGTGCTACGCGAAGTCATCAATGAGAAAACTGCAGCCGGCATATGGAGTAAATTGGAGTCTCTGTACATGACCAAAAGTCTTGCAAATAAACTCCGGTTAAAGGAGCTACTTTTCACACTCCGTATGTCTGAAGGTACTCCTATCCAATCTCATCTTGGTGAATTTAATTCCATCATAATTGATTTGGAAAATATGGATGTCGAAATTGATGATGAGGATAAAGCCGTACTACTTATTGTTTCTTTGCCACCCTCATATAGACATTTCAAAGAAATTATGCTATATGGTAATAATGTTACCTTGAGCTTTGATGATGTCAAGTCTAACCTACTGTCCAAAGAAAAATTTGATACCCAAATTCATTCTGAAAGTTCGGGTGAGGGACTAGTAGTTAGAGGGAGAAACCACGAAGTAGGTGCTAGCGGTAAAAACCAATCCAAATCCAAAGGTAAAAACTCTAAGTATTGCCGTTATTGCAAGAAAAGAAATCATGAAATCTCTGAGTGCTACAAATTGAAAAATAAGCAAAACAGAGAAGATAAGGGTAAGCAACCCGAAAAATCTGCCGAAGCTAGTTTTGTAGAAACCGAATCTGATGGAGAGTGTTTTATTGCTTCTGGTACTGAACAAAGGTCAAAAATGAGTGGGTTCTTGATTCTGGTTGTACATTTCATATGTCTCCTAATAGAGACTGGTTTACCACCTATGAATCTTTTAATGGTGTTCTTGTCTTAATGGGCAACGATGCTCAATGCAAAGTTGTCGGCAAAGGCACAATCAAAATCAAGACACATGATGGAGTCGTTAAAACTTTGACCAGTATCAGACATGTCCCTGATTTGAAATGGAATCTCATTTCCCTAGGCACTCTTGAATTTCAAGGGTGTAGATACTCAGCTGAAGGTGGAGTTTTAAAAGTGTCCAAAGGAGCTCTTGTGTTACTAAAGGCAATTCGATCTGGTAATTTGTATTTGCTTCAGGGTTCAACTGTTATAGGTTCTGCAGCCGTCGCCTCATCCAACAAAGACAACACGAAGTTGTGGCATTTGAGGTTGGGCCACATGAGTGAGAAGGGAATCCAAATTCTCAAAAAGAAAGGCTATCTTGGCAACCATTGTACCGGTAAGGTCGATTTCTGCGAGCATTGCTTTTTTGATAAGCAGAGAAAGGTTAGCTTTTCAAAAGCCATTCACAGGACCAAAGGTACTTTGGACTACATCCATTCAGATCTTTGGGGTCCATCGAGAGTTCCTTCCAGAGGTAAATGTCATTATATGCTGACATTTATTGATGATTTTTCACGTAAACTCTGGGTATATTTTCTCAAGCAAAAGAATGAAGCTTTTTCCACCTTTAAAGAGTGGAAATTATTAATTGAGAACCAGACTGGCAAGAAGATCAAGAGGCTAAGGACAGACAATGGCCTCGAATTTTGTTCTAATGAGTTTAATGATTTCTGCAAGAACGAAGGTATTGCCAGACATTTCACCGTTCCAAGAACTCCACAACAAAACGGAGTTGCTGAAAGGATGAACAGAACTATCTTGGAGAAAGTTCGTTGTATGCTCTCCCATTCTACTCTGGGGAAAGAATTTTGGGCAGAAGCAGCTTCAACATCATGCTACTTGATAAACCGCTCACCAAATCGATCACTCGACTGCAAAATTCCAGAAGAAGTTTGGTCAGGTAACCCTGTTGATTATTCTAATTTTAGAATATTTGGTTGCTCTGCTTATTCTCATGTGAACGAGGAAAAATTGGAACCTCGTGCTAAGAAATGCATTTTCTTAGGTTATGGCCTAGGGGTTAAAGGCTATCGTTTGTATGACCCTGAATCTCGCAAAATATTTCATAGTCGGAATGTAACCTTTAATGAAAATGGTGTGCTATCTTCTGGAAAAGATACTGTTGTTCCCTCCACTGATACAGGTGATCAGGAGGATGTTCGAGAGAAGGTGGAGTTTGAGACTGAAGCTCCCATTTTGGAAACAAATATCCCTAATTCTTCCACCACTCAAGAAGATGAAGTCACTGCTGAACAAATGAGTCCACGACAACATCCACCTCAACGTCGAGGTTTACCACAACAATGGTCTATGGCTCTAGAACTTCCACAACAAAGGCCAAGAAAACCGACTCAAAGACTGATCACAGAATTTGCCAACATTGCTTATGCATTGACTATTGCACAAGAGATGGGTGAAGATGGTGAACCCAAGAATTATTCTGAAGCTATCTCTGGTGATGACTCAGCAAAGTGGACTGCTGCTATGCAAGAAGAAGTCGAGAGTCTTCTAAAAAATGAAACATGGGATTTGGTGATGTTACCGGAAGGCAAGCGAGTCATTAGTTGCAAATGGATTTTTATGAGAAAAGAAGGCATCCCTGGTGTTGAAAATGCAAGGTACAAAGAAAGATTCGTAGTAAGAGGTTTTGATCAACAGGAAGGTATTGACTTTAACGAAGTATTTTCTCCCGTTGTTCGTCATTCTTCAATTCGTGTATTACTTGCTCTAGTTGCCTTGTATGATTTGGAGCTGGAACAGTTAGATGTGAAAACTGCTTTTCTTCATGGTAACCTTGAGGAAGAAATTTATATCCAGCAGCCAGAGGGGTTCGTTGTTCCTGGAAAGGAGAACCATGTATGTCGTCTGAAGAAATCTCTTTATAGTTTGAAGCAATCACCAAGACAATGGTATAAAAGGTTTGATTCCTTCATGACTGGACATGGCTATTCTAGAAGTAGTTATGATAACTGCGTCTATTTTCAAAAAATATCTGATGGATCACTAGTATACTTGCTGTTATATGTTGATGATATGTTAATTGCTGCAAGAGATAGAACTCTTGTTGACAAGTTAAAGGTGCAGCTCAACAGTGAATTTGATATGAAAGATCTAGGTCCTGCCAAGAAGATTCTTGGAATGGAGATTAACAGAGATCGTCAAGCTGGAAAACTTTTTTTATCACAGAAAAGGTATGTAATGAAGATGCTTGATAGATTTGGAATGCGAGATTGCAAAGCTGTTAATACTCCACTTGCTGTCCACTTCAAGTTGTCATCAGATCAGTGTCCACAATCAGAAGAGGAACAAAGGCGCATGTCACATGTCCCGTATTCTAATGCAGTCGGAAGCCTTATGTACGCTATGGTATGTACTAGGCCTGATTTGGCTTATGCGGTTAGTGTTGTTAGCAGATTCATGCATAACCCAGGAAAACAGCATTGGGAATCTGTCAAATGGATCCTTCGTTACTTGAAGGGTTCTCCTGATATTGGTTTGGTATTTGATAGACAAAAGTCTGATCCAGGAGGCGTAGTTGGTTATGTTGACGCCGACTACGGTGGTGATTTAGATCGGAGAAGATCACTTTCAGCCTATATCTTTACACTCTGCGGCTCTGCTATCAGTTGGTATTCATCACTTCAAGCCATTGCGGCTTTGTCCACCACTGAAGCAGAATATATTGCTGCTACTGAAGGAGTGAAAGAGGCTATCTGGCTCCGAGGCTTGGTTGCTGAACTTGGTTTACAACAACACATTCTTGTTATGTTCTGCAACAGTCAGAGTGCTGTCCACTTGGCCAGGAATAGCAAGCATCACTCAAAGACCAAGCATATTGATATTAAACGCCACTTTATCCGAGATATTGTTGATGCAGGAGAAATTACTGTGGAAAAAATCCATACAACTGAAAATCCAGCAGATATGTTAACCAAACCACTTCCAGTCGCTAAGTTCGATCATTGCTTGGACTTAGCTGGTATTATTCATTGTTAACAGGATTCCATTGCGAGAGAGTATTTCCGGTCAAAAGGAGATCAAGGTGGAGATTTGTTGGCTGCTCTCCTTTTGTCAACAACTGCTGCTCATATTTCAACAATTGTGGATGATGAAGACATTTGTGACTTTGTGTTTTCAACATCAGTGGCTGCATTCATATATGAAGGCAAGACTTTTGAGGTCCAGATTTGGCTATAAAAGCCAATGCTACTTCATTTGCAAAGACACCTCCACAACATTTCAATAGCCAATCTCTCCTTTATATTTTCTTCTTTCTCTACTTCTTGGTTGAGTATTTCTATACTCGTAGAGAATTTGTAAGGGGCTATTTTGTCTTGTTAGTCCCGAGAAAATATTTTGTACTCTCGTCAATATTAGTGAAATTTTTGGCTCTCTCGCCGGTGGTTTTTTACCTCTATTTAAAGAGGGTTTTTCCACCTAAAACCTTGGTGTCAATTTTACTGTTTTTATTAATTTCTCAGAATCTTTGATTGAATTTATCACGCTTCCACACTCTGTAGCCGTACAATGATGATGTTTTACGTAAAACTTAATTTGAGGGTAACTGTTGGATGTCCAAACAAAGTCTTACATTAATAGTTGAATAGACCGAAAATTATATATAAAGTATAAAAATACTATTTAATGATGTGAACCTTTTTTTAAAAAAATATTTGAAATTGACCCATGACAAATAATATCACTAATCATACTTATTTTGGGGGTGGACATAATCAATAGAAAATCCACTTTCTTAATCCCTTTGAATTATTCCATTTTTAGACAACCTTTTAATCATAACCAAGTCCACAATACTTCAATTTCTTTGGGTAGATTTAAGATGATGGCACCCAAATTCCCTTTTTCTTTTGGGTGGAATTAATAAGATGATAGTCCAAATTCAAAAATAATAAAAAGATAACTAGACAAATATGAAAATGATAAATAGTTTTAAAATAACAATTAAGTCATTGATTTTTTTTCTTTTAAAATACATGCAACTGGTGGTTCACGTGAATCGAGTATCTTTTGCTCAAATATACTTGTATATTATATACATGCATTAATATTAAAAATACTTATGAATATTTGATTGTAACATATATTAAGCGAAATAGTTATGTGATTTATAAACTTCGTTAGAGATATGTATAAATACTTAATTATGACTCCAATAACTAAAATGAGCGAAAAATTTGATGGAAAGTTTAAATTCATCAACTTCAAGTTCCGAATCCGCGGATCTCCCACAGAAGGATGGTAGCAAGGGCGGAGCTACCTTTAGGTCACGGGTACATCTAAATCCCCTTCTGCGGAAAATTATACTATTTATATATGGTTTAAAATTGTTTTTTATTTATATATAGTAGATGTTAAATCTCTTCGATTAATTTATATTTTTACTTTTAACTCCTTAATGAAAATCATAACTCCGCCACTTACGTCATAAATGATGTGGTTTGTGACAAACATCACATGAAACCAAATGATGAAACGTATCATAGTATATACATTTTTATGTAGACAAAATATTTTGGACTTTCAAAAATGAAGAATATAGTCTAGTGATAAATAGTAAAAGTCTCCTACTACTTTTATGAGTAGTCTGTTTTGTCTTTCCTCAACCTCACTTGAAGTATCAACAAAAATTGCACTAAGATGTATGTGGACCAATTTTTATTTTTATTTTCAAAAAAAATCTCCAAATTTAGTGTAAACTATTAATTGATCATTACTTATTACCCAATAATATAAAGCATTTGTTTTGTTGGAGACATAATTAAGGACATCCATACATGAAAGAGAAGAAAATTAAGTGGAGTTCACAGTGAAAACCCATAAATATATAGACAAAGTGATTAATTAAACTTAGATTAATCATCTGATAAACGCATTCGTATATTCTCGTTCATCTACGAATTTTTTCCTAACCAAAACCTAAATATTTGAATAATAAAATTAGATAACGAGCAGTGGTGGATTCAGGATTTAAGGGTCGTGGGTGCTCGTGAGGTTCGAACACATATTCCACTCCCAAAGTTTTAAGATTCGACCTGAAAATCAAAGCACCCAACTATCCTCTTAGTTCCCTGGATACTTTTTGGAAGTTTAAACCTAATTTTTATACTTTTTTTTATAGTTATACCTAGTCTGTGCCGGATTTAACGGGTGTCGGAGCACCAAAAATGCATATAGGCCCACCCCTGATAACGAGTGTCTGATTAGATCGATCAAGTAGTGGTAACGTATAGCCTAGCTAGCTCTCTTTTGTAAGAAAATTAAATTAGCTTGTCATCAAGACCACAACTTTTACACAAAAAATGTAGCATATGATGAATAACCATTCAACAAGTTTTTGTGCTTATTATCTAATTATAATTAGAGACTAATTAATATGGAGTAATATAAATTTTCCCTGTGGTTAAATGTGTGGTTCTATCATGTCCCCTTGTTAGCAATTAGGCTAATTTCGAGCCAAAATTGTAATGGAGTTCATAGTTAAATCATTTTGCATAGAGTTCATGGGATAAAAATTAATCCTTTAGCTTATATTAAGTTAAGGTTTGATCATAGATTTTGAATGAAAAACTGTCTCCTAAGATTTATTTGACCATAAAATTTAATCAATTTTTAAAAATTTATCTTATTAAAGGTAAAGATGGGGTTTGCGTATATCATGTCCTGTCATATTCTACTTATGTGATTATATATGTTATTGTTGTTTAATATATCTTCAAAATATTTTTTCAACTTCCCAAAAGCTGGCCGGTCTTGTGAGGAAGTTTTTGGGAGACATTTGATCACTTTCAATTTTTTCAAGTAAATACATGTCCAAACATCAAATTCAATTTTTTTTTATTTCAACTTCAAAATCCATCACCAAACTGAGAGTTAAATCTTAAACATCCTTAACGAAATCTTGACTTCCTACACCTATAACACTCTAGATTAGGACACATGAGAGATACTGGATATATAAATAAGCAAATCTTAGGGCCCGTTTGGCCATGAATTTTTTTTTCTTTTTTCCGAAAATTTTTTCTGGAGTTGAAAACTGTGGTGTTTGGTCATGAAAATTCAGAAAATAATTTCGAAAAAAATTTTCTGAAAAGGGAAAACAGGTTTTTGTTGTTTTCACAATTTTCTAACTCCAATTCCAACTTTTATTATTATTACATATAAACTCAATCTTTTAAATTTTTACATAAAACTCTCCTTATAACATTACCTTTTCAATATTACTTATGTAGCAGTTTTAAAGAATAAGATAATTATAATTTCAAACTTAATGTTATTCTAATTAATATATATCTCTTTTTCTCTCTCATCATTATTTTTATCCCTTATTTAAAACATTATTTTACTGCTAATTTATATTTATACCCATAAATATATAAAGTATTATATTTATACCCATAACTATATAAAGTATTAGATTTATAATAGAAATATACAAAATATGTTATATATAAAGTTTATACCATGTATATTGATATAATTTAATAATAATTGATCTTATTGATATTGAAGGGGTTACAGCTGTATATATAGAGAGCTGAAGAATAACTAATTACAGAATAACCCAGATGTATTTAATAATTATATATGTAGTCTATTATCCCCCCGCAAGCTGATCAGCGGTAACGAGGGGCAGCTTAGAGCAGAGATACTGAAAAGGCTGTAACGGAAGAGGCTTGGTGAGAATATCAGCAAGCTGGTCAGTAGATGGGACATAGTGCGTGGCCATCGTTCCTGCAAGTACCTCATCGCGAACAAAGTGACAGTCGGACCCAACATGCTTCATACGATCATGAAGGACTGGATTTTTGGTAACACAAATAGTGGACTGATTGTCACAATAAATCTGTGGTTTCGTCGGGGGAATGCCAAGTGCATCTGTAAGGTATCGTAACCACATGGCTTCAGCAACACCCGCAGCCATGGCACGATATTCTGCTTCTGTGGAGAAACGGGACACTCGCGTTTGCTTCTTGGTGCACCAGGAAATCAGATTCGGTCCCATCATAACAATATATCCAGTAGTGGACTTCCGATCATCTTTGTCGTTAGCCCAATCCGAATCAGAAAAAACAGATATATCAAACGAGCCCTTTTGAAATAAAATTCCACATTGAAGAGTACCTTTAAGATAGCGCAGAATGCGTTTCAAGGCCTGAAAGTGTTGTTCTGTGGGAGCATGCATTGATTGGGAGACTCGATTGACTGCATATTGGATGTCCGGACGAGTAACAGCAAGATAATGAAGTCCACCGACGAGGCTCCGAAATAGTGTAGGATCGGCAAAGGGAGTATTCGGCCCTGGGGATTGGCGGACTGCCATGGGAGTGACCGCGGGTTTGCAGTCTGTCATTCCAGCTCGATTTAGAAGTTCAAGGGTATATTTTGTCTGATGCATCAATATGGTTCCCGATTTGCGGATGAGTTTGAGGCCAAGAAAGAACTCCAGAGGACCGAGGTCCTTAAGTTTGAAGTCACGATGCATAGCCTCAGTAATTTCAGTGATGAGTGATGACGAGCTGCCTGTAATAACAATATCATCCACATAGATAAGAATGATGACTGTCCCTCGAGAACAGTGAAGGGTGAAGAGGCTGTTGTCATGATGGTAGGTGCGAAAACCAAGACCCTGTAGAAAAGTAGAGAGGCGTGTGTACCAGGCACGTGGGGCCTGTTTCAGGCCATACAGTGATTTGCGAAGCTTGCAAACATAGTGAGGACGGTTGGGATTAACATATCCCGGTGGCTGAACCATATAGATGTCTTCCTCAAGATGACCATGAAGAAAGGCATTGCTGACGTCTAACTGATGAAGCGGCCAATCATAGTGAAGAGCAAGAGACAAGACCAGACGAATAGTCTGTTGCTTAACAACAGGGCTGAAGGTCTCCTTATAATCCACACCATACTCCTGATGATACCCTTTTGCAACCAGACGTGCTTTATAGCGAGAAAGAGATCCATCTGAATTTCGTTTGATGCGAAACACCCATTTGCACCCAATAGACTTTCGGTTACTAGGCAGAGGTACCAAATCCCATGTACGTTGTTCATTCAGAGCCTGAAATTCCTCATCCATAGCTTGGCACCAGAAACTATTTTTGGAGGCTTGGTTGTAGGTAGTAGGCTCAGTTATGGGATGTGCATCAAAGGGTATTTGAGTGTGGTAGACTTTGGGTTTGAAGGTACCGGCCTTGGCTCGGGTTGTCATAGGGTGAGTGTTGAGTGGAGGGTGATTAGGAAGGGGTGGTGGAGTTGTATGATGTGTGGACGGGGGTTGGGTGGGGCTGCCGTGGGAGCTGGGATGTGCAGCGGTGGATGGGGTGGCTGTATGTGTGTTAGGAGTATGATGTAGGGAAGTGGTGGGTTGTGTGGCAGTCGACTGGGTGTTCGGGTGGGGGGTTTGGGGGTTCGGGTGGGTGGGTGGTTGGGTCGAGTGGGTAGTGGCGTAGTGGGGTACCGGGTTAGGTGCCGAGTGAGCCGGAGCATGAGCGTGTGAAAAGGACGGAAATAATGGCACAATGCCAAGTGGATTGGGGGAGTATGGAGTAGAGGAAAGACTTGTGTAAGGAAATTGTTCCTCCACAAACGAACATGACGGGAAACATATGTTTTCTGAGATACAGGATCGAAACATTTGTAACCTTTGATAGTGGGATGATAGCTCAGAAAGACACAAGGGGTGGACCGAGGTTGAAGTTTATGTTGAGTGTGTGGACGCAACCAGGGATAAACCAGACATCCAAACGGGCGGAGATGGATGTAGTCGGGTGGATGATTGTAGAGACGGGCATATGGAGTGGAGTTGGAGAGAGTGTGAGTGGGCATGCGATTTATGAGGTAGTTGGCAGTAGCAAGGGCATCAACCCAAAAGGAAACAGGTAAGGTGGAATCATGGAGGAGCGCAACAACTGTTTCTATTAGGTGACGGTGTTTGCGCTCAGCAACGCCATTTTGTTCAGGGGTATATGGACATGAAGTGTGATGAAGAGCCCCTAGACTTTGAAGAAAAACACCAAATGCATTGTTGACAAATTCTTTGCCATTGTCACTTCGAAAAATTTTGATTTTGGCATTAAATTGATTTTGAACCATTCGGTCAAAGTTGACAAAAACAGTATAAGCTTCGGATTTAAATTTCAGAGGATAAAGCCAAGTGAATTTACTGTAATCATCAACAAAACAGATATAATAACGAAAACCTTGAACAGAAGGAACTGAGGTTGGACCCCAAACATCAGAATGAATTAATTGAAATGGCGCAGTAGCCTTGTGTTCAGACAGTGAAAAAGGTAAACGACAAGATTTAGACACTGAACAGGACTCGCAATGTAATTTCCCTGAAGAATTAAAACCTAAGGAAGATAAAATGGATTTGGTGATGGTGGATGATGGGTGCCCAAGCCGGCGATGCCAGGTGGACGAGAGAATGGCTTGACTCACAACAGACGGAGACCTGGATGGAAGAGTGTATAGCCCATGCTCACAGCGGCCCGTGTACCGCACCCGGTTCGTGGTATTGTCCACTATCTGGAAATTGGTGTCATTAAAAATGAGGGTGCAGTTATTTTCTTTAGTAAAGCGATAAACAGATAAAAGATTGGATGTGAGGGAAGGGACGTGGTGAAGGGTTGAGAGATGAAAGTTACCATTTGGGGTATAGACATACCCAGAGCCGGTGTTTGTGATGGGAAGGGATTGACCATTGCCTACTGTAATAGTTTCTGAGCCATGATACGGATGAGGAGCTCGAAGTTGTGAATAATCCGACGTCACATGGGTGTTAGCACCTGTGTCTAGATACCAATCGCCAGATTGAGCGTTTGTGGACGCATGCATCGCCCTTGATCCACCGGACTGGCAATTTACATTCTGCGAGTCATCATAACGATACCAGCAATTAGCCGCAGAATGGCCCCGTTTAGCACAAATTTGGCACGTCGGAAGATCTCGTGTGGGCCCCCGCTGGTTTCCTCGTCCTTGTCCGCGGCCTGACTGGAAGCCGTCCCTCGGTGGAGGCCCGCCTCTGCCTTGCTGCCCGGCGTTCCGACGGTCACCGACGCCGCTGCCTCGCCCTTGGTTACGGCGATCGTCACCGCGACCCCTGGCCGAGCCCCCGCTGCCAGCCGAGTAAAGAGCCGTGACGCCAGGGACGGAACTGGCTTCTCCGAGCAGTAATTTGTGTTCCATGTCTAGATTCAATTCTTCTGCATTAAGCCATCCAGACAGTTGATTCAGAGTGATTTCGACAGGTGAGAGGCGAATATGTTGTTTGAGAGAGGAATAGCCAGACGGAAGACCACGTATCACGGCATTCACCACGTCTCGTTCAGGAATAATCTCGTTCACAGCATCTAGGTCAGACAGAATAGAGGCCACATCATCAAGGTATTGAGTCATCGTCTTCGTTCCCTTCCGAAGAGTATGCAATCTGTCACGCAACTGAAAAATATGAGTCGTGGACACAGAGTTGTACCTTGTGGCTAGTGCGTCCCAAAGTGAAGCCGATGTGAGAAAACCCCGGGCGTGTTTGTGCACAGAGGGGCTAATAACGGCGAGAAGACAGGCTCGGATCTGAGTGTCTACGATCATCCACGGAAGGTAGTCGGGATTTGGGAGCATGACGCCGTCCTCCTCGGCTGTCTCGGGCGGCGGCTTCTCCGCACCGTCAATCCATCCGAGCAGCAAGTTGGCTGCGAGGGCGGTGCGGACGTTAAGTGCCCAGGCCGGGTAGTTGTTGTCAGATAATTTTTCGGGGATGAGATTGTGGAGATTCCTGAGCAGTAATTTTACTCCAGACGGTAAATTTGACAGAGGATCAACAACCTTGTCCATGGCGCCGACCTACGGCGGAGGAGGGAGGCCGTGCGGCGTGGTGTAGACGGTGGCGGCGGCGCACACACGTCGGAAAAGAGGAGAGATTAGGATTTGGGCGGAAGAAGAAACCCTAGCTTTGATACCATGATATAATTTAATAATAATTGATCTTATTGATATTGAAGGGGTTACAGCTGTATATATAGAGAGCTGAAGAATAACTAATTACAGAATAACCCAGATGTATTTAATAATTATATATGTAGTCTATTATATATATCATATACACACATATATAAATATACAAAGTATTAAGAAACATACTAAGCATATTTATAATATAAATATACAAAGTATGTTATATATGAAGTTTATACAATGTATATACCATATACACATATATAAAAATACAAAGTATAAAGAAACATACTAAGCATATTTATATATTTATGATATATGATATAATATACCATAAATATGCAAAGCATGTTTTACATAGAAATAATTTATTCACACAGAGTAAAATCTTTCATGTATAAGAAAATTAAAGAAATAAATTAGCGGCACCCTAAGATTTAATAACAACTCATCATTTCTTATCTTTTAGGAACGAAAAATGAAGGAAATAAATTAAATAAATTCCTAAAAAAATAAATTTGTTTGAAAGATAATATCTGTTACCTAAAAAACAGGAAGCAGTGATCTGTTAATATAACATCCATATTTAAAATTTTTAAATATGAGAAAACGGCTGTTAATGTAAATATTATATATGCCATAATTGAAATTCATTAAATATGGACATGTGTATGTAATTATTTTTATAATAGTGGTTAATTGTGCTCTTTTTTCATTAGTAGGTAAATTTTAGTTGGGTGATTTTGATAATTTGTAAAAGTTAGGGCATAAAATCATATTTAAAAAAGTTTTTAATAAGTAAAAAAAAAATTCAAAAAAGACATGGTTAAATATAACTCCAACTCCAACTTCAACTTCAACTTCCACTCCGAAAATTTTTAGTGTTCATGGTCAAACGGCTACTTACTCTCTAGTGATGCAGTTTAAAATTGTGCGGGTCTAGACCCAGAGAAGAAAATATCACTAGTGGACTGGACCGATGCATATGATATTAGAGCCACTCCTATGTCAGTCGATCTTGTCGGTGTGGATCTGAGTTCAAACAGAGTTTAGGCAAATCTCGATAAGGCGGGTAAACCTCAATCCTAAATCTAGGTAAATCTCATGCAGAGGAAAAAACTCAGCAAAGACATCATTGAATCCATAAGAGGAGGTGCATGTAACACCTCGGATTAGAATTAAAAGTCTCGTATTAGCAAAACAGATCTTACACTCTAATGATGCATTTTAAAATCATACGAATGTAGACCCAAGCGAATAATATCACTAACAGACTGAGCCCTTACAACACCAAAGTCACAAAGTCCAAATTATGGGTCAGCCAAAACAATGAAATGGTCACTTCATTATGATATCAAAATTGATGTGACAAGACAATGCTAATGTGACAATTGCTAATGACATAATTTTGAGTGACCTCTCTCTCTTCTCTTCTTTCTTTTGACATACAATGAACACTTCATCTTTCCATCAGTCTCTTATATACTATTTGTACTGAGTTTTCAGATCACTACAGTGCCTCTTTATTTTAACTTAGATAGAAACACTAATTTGTTTGGAAGTTTTATAACTGCAGTTATCACTTAGGTAAATTAAAGGAGACACTAACTTCAATGTTCCAATTGAGTAGCTTTGTTTTCTTTTTCTTTAACAATATAAATGCATGGATTTGATTAAAACAACTTCAACCGTTCAATGCAATGAAACTAAAACTAGGGTTAATTTTTAGACTTTAGTAGTGCTTCCTCATTCGATTCTACTCGTCACAAACTAAGATGACACACAAAAAAACAACTAATAACATGGTTATTTTATCATAGCATTTCTATTAAATAAATATTTAATTACATTGTGCCTTAAATTAATTTGACGAAATAAATAATTAATGTTGAGGATAAAATAGAAAAAAAATAAGTTATCTTTTCTTGATATGTCAAAAATAACAAGTAAAAGTAGAAATTGAATTAAAAAATTAATGACAGGTAAAAATTAACAGAAGGAGTAGTTTTAGAGTGTATTAAAATATTAATGCATGCATTAGTTTAATGTATATTAGTAGTACCTTATTTGATATACTTTTTTACCGTATGTATAACTAATGTAAGCATTAGTTATACACTCTATTGTGTATTGAAGTGTGTATTACTAATATCTCAAAATTCATGACATTAACATGCTTAAAGACCCTATTACCCCTCAAAAAATTTTCCGCATCCTTTCCAACATATATATTGAGGATACTATGTAAAAAGTAATTTTTTTAAAATAAATATGTAATTCATGTTTTTTTTTAATACATCAAACCAAACACTATATAAAAAAATATAAGCACAACTAATACAAGTATTACTAATACATCATAATTTGCATTATTTTATTCACTCTACCAAATCACTACTGAAAATCAGTGCATTAAATTAGCTAGTGCTGATATGATTGAATTCAGACTTACTTTCCTATTCTTTAATTTATTTTATGCATTACCTTTCTTATATTTTATTTTATTTATGGAATTATGGATAAAATGAAGGTTGATTTCTCATCTGATCATTCAATTAAAACTGTAATTATTATTTCAACTTTTTTTTTGTTAAAGAAAATTTTAATTACAAAGAAAGGTAATCTTCTGAAATAATATACCGACTATTAATTGAGTGATCATATTAGAAATCTAACTCTAAGAAAGGATGCAATTTTGACATTTGGTTTGAAAGAATTGAAAGAAAAGAAGTGAAATGTTATGATTTCAAATTTAGTGTCTCTTTCAATCTGTCTTCAGATCTCTTTTTCTCATTCTTTTTGCCTCTTCTCCTCTCTTTAAAAGCAACTTTAGCTAACTGAACTTGCAGAAGTTTCAGTACTCTATTTAGTCTACTTTCTATTTAAAAGAAAAAAAAATTAGTAATATTTGAAAAGAAAATTAGGGTTTGAAAAAAAATTGAAAAAGGATATTTGAAAGTTAAAGCTGCATGCTTCTCGATATGTATTTTACTTAAAAAAAAATACTAAAGTTGTTTGAGTAGAAAGAAATTCTCTTGAAAAAATTGGTTAAAATAATTTGATATAAATATTGAGCGTTGAAAAAAGTACTTAGAAAAGAGGGGGAATTGTGTTTGTATCATGGTCTAAGTCATCTTATTAGGCCAAGGGTAGTTTCGTACACATCCTTCGTTGAAAAATTATATGATATACATAAGTTAAATCATAGCTATTATGAACACTTTTAACACAATTGAAAAGAATATTTGTTCACCCTTCACTAAGTTTTTGACTCTGGCACCTATGTGTATACGACAATCGATTTGTATATACATATCACATAAATATAATATAAAAAGGTTCAAGAATTTTCATTAATATTCTTCGTCAAGTTTCTGACTCTGAAACCGATGTGTATACTACAAATGTTTATGATGGTCGAGAAGAATAATAATGAAAACTTTCGAATTTTATTATATTATGTAGTATTTATGAGATATATACACACGTCAATTGTCGTATATACATAAGGAAATCCAAGTTACGTATACGTGTTGTTATGAATCGGACAGAATAAAGCAAATTACAAGTAAAAGAAAAATAAAAACAACACAACAGATTTTCGTGGAAAGCCTTGCGGGAAAAACCATGAGCAGAGGAAGAGGAATTTTACTATGAAAGGAGAGGAGTACATATAATGTGAAGAATGTGTGTATTTTCTGAATACTCAAAACAACCCACTAAATGCACTTATATAATACGTGCATACAAATAAGTCATGAGCACAAAAACATAAAGGTCCATATCGCGGGGGCATCGGGCCTATTGATCCGATCCCTTCGCTACCACCACAGATCCCATTGAAACATCACAAACATGGATCGCACCGTAAAACTTTTTTGGATCGGATCAATAAAATTTGGGTCACAATTCTAACATGTGTCGTAATAAACAATTGCTAATCAGAAGAGTCAAAAAGGTTGCAAGATTTGTGGGAAGACATAATGGCAGCAGGTAGGAAGAGAACTTATGGGAGCAATAAATGTACAAGCGTGGTGTTGAATGGTCATGTCAAAATATTAAACTTCATTTATTATTCTCTTTAATTAATTTTGTTGAATAGTTGTGTCGAGGATTTATCAGGATTTTCATCTTATAAAGGTAAAGATAAATATGCATAAATATTTATCCTTTTTAAATTTCATTTATCGAAGTATATTAGGTACGTTGTTATTGTTGTAGATGTAGCATTGGTGGAGTTATGAGAACTTTTGTTTTATAAATGTAAAGATAAGATATGCATATATATTTATCCTTTTTAAATTTTATTTATGGGAGTGTACTAGGTACGTTGTTATTATTGTTGTTGTAGACGTAGCAGTGGTATACCCAAGATTTTAGTTAAGAAGGTTTAAAAGTGTAACACGTAAACTAGTCGAAGGGGATATAACATCTACTATAGATATATAAAAAATATAATCAAACATAAATAGTGTAGTTTTTCGTCGAAGGGGTTCAGATGAACCCTCTAAGTATATATGCTAGCTCCGCCCCTGAGATGTAGCAGTTGAATTATTGCTCAGATTAGTTTGAGCGTCTCTTGATTGATTTTGTAACGTCTATCCACCAAGCTTAGAAAGAAACACCTTCAAAAAAACGAATTTGAGAATTCTTAATTCAACCTATTCATTCTATAAAGGTAAAGATAAGATATGTGTATATATCTAATTCTTCGCAAATTTCATATATGGAAGTATAATAGGAACTAGCTAGGTACGTGCTCTATTAATGTTTGGATTAATCTGCATGTCTCTTGACTAATTTTGTAATAAGATTAACGTCTGTCCACCAAACTCAGAAAGAAATATGAGAATTCATAATTCTTAACCTATTTTATAATTGACTACTTGATTATATCCTTGGATGCTTCGAGAACTTATCTTGTTGATACCTTTTGGTCTTCCACAATTTTAATTCGTGTCACATAATTTAATCGGTTGCAAAAAAAAATTGAAAATAAATAAAATTAAATTTTATGCTTTTAATTAATAAATGTTACAGGATTTTTCTGATTGTGAAAATATTTTATTAAAGGTAAAATGCAAATTTAAAATCATTTTTTTTCAAATGCATTACGTGTCATTCTTTTTTGATTGAACTTATATGGAAATAGAAATACATAATTGGAATGAAAAAAAAATACTTCATCTGTTTCAATATATGTGATGTTACTTGTTTAATAAGTAACAATTTAGAAATTTGTAATTTAAAAAGTAAATTCTTAATATTTGTTTCCCTTTAATCATATCATTAAGAAGTTACTTGTAAATGATTTTTCAGAAAAATAATATTTCAAAAGCTGAAATGCACACAAGCCTGATGAAGAAAAAGCCCAATAGTTATGTACTTATGTGTTTTAATTGGGCCTTTAAATAACTGGACTTTATCTATAACATAATTTAAGGCCTTTCACTGATGGGCTTTTATTTTTTGCTTTTACTGTGGTTCTGAAATCTGAATTAGAGAGAAACAAGTGTTTGAAGTTTAATTATAAAAAATCTCACCATTTTGCAAAATTATTGAAAATTTTAATTTTAGATTTATCGAGGTATATAATTAACTCCTGATGCATTCAACACATTTATTTCTTGTAAGATACATAATTATCTCCCGACACATTTTTTTCGATTTTGGATCCGTCGAGATGCATAATACATCCAACTAAGATACATTTTTTTCTTTGTAAAGATACATAATAACTCCTGATATATTTTTTCTGATTTTGGATTTTTCGAGATACATAATTAGCTCCTGATACATCCAACGAAGATGCATAATTAGTTGAAGTTTTTGTAATTACTTTGTAAGGGTGAAAATTTTAGTAAGTATGATAAATTAAGATGTATATTTTTGTTATTTTTTTCAAAGAAATATTTTATGTTTCCATCGTTTCGTAGGCGGAGCTAGAGGGATGAAAGGGGCTTTATTCGTAGTTCTTTGATTAGAAAATTATATTATATATATAATGTTTAAATAATTTTTGTTATTCTTAAAAATCACCGGCTCTTTAAATTTGTCAATAAATTCGTTTAGACAGGCAACGTATGGCCTGTTACAATTTTTTTATTTGTTTATTTAAATTGTTTATTAAGATGCCTGTAAAATCCAAAATAAACAAGTAAAAATAGACAGAGGGATATTAAACTTCAAGGATTAATGATCTACACAAGTTTTAGTCAATCTTGAATTTTGTTTAATCTACATCATTAATTATGCAACTTACTAAAAGCACATTTGATAGTTACATAAAATCATACCTTAAAACCACTTACACATACTAATATTAATTAATTTATTTAACATTATTAGTATTATGATTTGATTTTATCTCCCCTACCACATTGACCCCTCCCCCAACCAGACCACCATCCCACTCCCTTAATTAATTAATTTTATTGAAATCATGTGTAGGTGTGTTCGTGATAATATTTTCTATTTACTTATCAAATATAGAAAAATATAAAACAAAACACTTATTTCCCAAGAATTTATCAAATATAGAAAAATATGAAACAAAACACTTATTTTCCAAGAATATATTTTCCGTAGAAAATACCAAATACACACTTAAAGAAACTTTGATGCTTTGGAGTTTGCTAAGCGGTTCCCTCGAGAAGCCACTCGCGGCACACTTAAGAGAAATCAGCTGCGAGAAGCTCTTCTGGCATAAGCATATTATTAATCGATACTTTGGTGTCGTAAGACATAGTAGTAATAGTCCGGCCCTTAAAGAAATGTAAGATTACTAGTCTGTGTATAATAGATTTTTATTGTTCAACTGTTTCTCTTATTCTATGCATAGCAAAAGTTTTAGTACCCGAATGTTTTTATATATATTTTTTTAAGACATAGTAGTAGTCTTTGAGGTGCTTTAGAATTGTGTCTCATCATGTTAACCTAGTTGTCAAGTTGAAGCAACATAGCTAGGCCACACAAAGTGGTAGGTGGGTAGGCAACTTAATTAGTTGGATTTTAGTTCACACATGTTTTGCAATTTGTCTTGTCATCTGGTCATCATGTTGTCCAAATATACTTTTGTTTACTTCAATTTTGGTCCCATTTTGCTTGCCATACATATTTTCTAGCGCTTGCATGAACAAAGCACCAAATAAGTTTGTATGTATTGTTTGACCAAACAAATATACTTTCTTTATAGATACAAAAGTAATTGTACTTTAAGGTACTATTATTTATCAAGAAAAAATGTGGTGCAGTGAATGAAGCTGGTCCTTAACTTCTTTAATCAGAAGTTTTAAATTCGAGTCCTAGATATGAAAAAATTCTTGTTAGGGAGCGGTTTCCGCAAATGAATCCTACCCAATGCGAATTCAAAATAATTGGGCTCTATGCGGGTATGGAACATCGGATGAAACATAAAAAAAAATGTATAATTATATACATGATACATCAACAATCAAGAGTTGGTTTTTAGTTGAGAATAATTAGAACCCCGCATGGGGCTGCTCCTCCCTTAATCAAAGGTCTTAGATTCGAGTCCTGAGTGAAATTTTTTTTGGTAGGGAGCGTTTCTCCAAATGGGCCATACGCGGCACAAATCCGAATTAGATGAACGTCAATGCGGATATCAAACAAGGGATGAAAAACCAAAAGAAAAATAGAAGAGAGAGAACAATTAGAACCCTAAAGTGACCACCTTGAAGTACAATTTTTCATCGAGCGGTCAATATAATCCTTTGCAGATGATTTAAACATGCAATGAGATTGTAACGGAAAGAGTGACCTTAGCTTGTTGTCGATTCAACTCTTTGTTGCTCTGATTCGTCGTATAAAAGAAATCTACCTCTAAATACCCTAAGAATGTTTTCAATCCAAGAAAATTTAACATTAATCACTTCTTTGATATTTTTAATTAATTACAACTCATATAGTTTATAAAATTTTATAATGTGGATAAACCTACGCTAAAGAACAAAGTATAAAGGTGCACTTTTGTTTTCATATCAGAAACATCGACTTATACATATATACGTACAATATTGAATTCGATTTTCTAGAATCCTTACTTCTGACTTGTACTCATATAAACAATTCATGAAAGTAAGACGCTGAATTTTCTAAAACACGTGTAATTGAGATAGTCATCCTATTAATGCTTTATGAAAATGCCTATACCTTTTGGAAAGGATTATATATATCGAATTAATTTCAAACCTATCCTTTTCGCTTTGACTTTTCAAATTTGTTATTATTAATTTTGTAATAAAATGAGACAAAGAAAGCAATTTCTGAGAATTTTCTTCTTCTTATTATTATTATACTTTATTTAGTCCATCAAGTTGTGGAATAATCATGCAGAACAAGAGAAATTATTTTTCATTTTCTAATTACAAATTATTTTTCAAGATATTTATTCAATTCTAAGTTCAAGATAAACATAACAAGTTGTTTATTGGAGTAATTATTTTAAAATTTTAAATGCTTAATTATATTACTCATAATATTTAACAATTTAATAATGATGAACTTCCCTCTAATTATAAACATCAAGTTGTGGAATAATCATGCAGAACAAGATTAATTTTTCATTTTTTAATTACAAATTATTTTCAAGATATTTATTCAATCCTAAGTTCAAGATAAGCATAACAAGTTGTTTATTGTAGTAATTATTTTAAAAATTCTAATGCTTCATTATATTACTCATATTATTTAACAATTTAATGCTGGACTTTCCTCTAATTCATGATTAAAGTCCAGAAAACACATTATAATCTGGTCCACCAACCCAAAATTCCACAAGCAATAAGCTACAGTTTATTACGCACAATACATATCGTATTCAGAATTTTAAGTTTATTATTTTGAATCTTAAGATAGGACAATATGTTAGGTTGCGGATAGATAATTTAACATACTAATTAAGTAAATTTTAACATAATTACAAAATTTAAGCCAAGGTTAATTACTTAATTCTGTCTAACCTTTAACTTGTATTATAACGATTAAATTTTCTTATCAGAGGCAGAGCAAAGTTTTGAAATTTATTTATTCAAAATTTTAATTCTTTAAAATTACTGAAGTTTTTATATAATATAATCCGAAATAAAATTATTGTGTTCAATCGAACCTGTTTTAAGATATAGTTTTAATTTGTGTAAACTGATGTTATGATTCAAGGAAATTTCTTGGAAGGTGAAATGTGGTTACTTTATCCCTAATTTAAAACAAGTGAAATCATAAAATTAAATAAATCAAACAGGAAAGTGACAAAACCCCACCTAGAAATAAACACATTCCTTTTTACTCTAAACATCAATTAATAAACATGTGTCATGTCTAAATATGATAAGTAATCGCGATAGTATATCTGAAGTTTTATGGCAATATTTTACTACCATGTCAGGCTAATTTATACATGTACTAATCTCGAAATTAATTTGAGGATGAACTTATTCCATATTTGATTAGGATAAAATACTTGACATAACTTACAATCTCAAAATAATTATAGTATTTTTTTAATTTTATTTGAGGATGAAATAACCAATCTCGAGATAGCTAATAACAGAATAATTAATATTGTGATCACTAAATTTAAAAAATAAATAAATTAAAAAATAATATTATTTTGTAAATTTAATTTATAGAATTTGAAATTTAACAATAATTATTTATCAAAATACAACTGAAAATAGCCCGTAAAGATCATTTCTATCCTCGTATTAAACAATCACTCAGTTTTTTTTTAATATATAGTATTTTCATAATGGTACACATGTCATTCTGTAATTATAAATTAATATAATCCAAGATTATAACAGAAAAAAGCTATGTTTACTATCACTTCCCTCCAAACCGCCCATGTCTGATGACATTTTTTATCATGGAATTTTGATTGAATTGAATTAAAAGAAAAACGAATATTCATTTATCAGCTAAATAAAATATATAACTATTAAAAATTATGTATGTATGGTCATCCAATTGACCGTCAAAATCTTTTTATAATTACAATGTTTACAAAAATAACATATTTAAAGAAATTCCATAGGTGGAAATTGGAAACGATAAATTGTATGGACCTTATCATTTTCTCGTGGACGAAGAGAAATTGTTTTTGTTTATAATATCATTGTTTGTCTAATTATTCTTGTGTGCTACAGAAAAATATTATTATTTAGAATATATAATAATATATAACATGTACATTTGATTCTATAGAAAACGCAACTATTAATATGAAGAACGACTGCTATAAAAAGATTTAACTATATTTTATATTTTAAAATTGAGACTAATTAAGTAAGTGCTATATACCTAAATTCATTTTAATTTGATGAATGTCAAGAATTCAACAATTTGATTATGACTTTACTGATCATAAACTATCATAATAATTACTCAAATAAAATTTCTTTAGACAGTATGGAATGCTAATCGCATCGAGAAAATAATTATGAGCGAATAATAAAAACAAGTTACATCGATGTTTTAAAATTTATTGCCTAGGGTTATAGAATCTAATTTACCTTTTATGACCTAAGTTTTGATACTTATATCAATTATTGAACTTCACTTTAATTTGATGCATTAGTTTTTTCCTCATATCTTAGTTAATCATTGAGCAAGTAGTATAATTATTATCATCCTAATAATATAAAGAAGTCAATTCTATCAAAGTCTTTCTTTGGATTCTTTTATCACTAACACAAAAGTGATTGCAAGAAGATATTTTATGAGTTATGTGTAGATAAAGAGAGATGGGGCCCAACCCAAAAAAAAGAAGAAAATTTTATTTTAATAAATTCCTATCAAATAATTATTTTATTTATCATGAAGATAATTGAGTTATTAAAGTGTGGATGATATAAGGATAATGTATGATGTCTATTTCAAATCTCACTATAGAGTAAAATATTTATGGAGCATCAAACAAGAGTTGAAATTAGCAAAATAATTGAATATAATAAAGATTTTGAATTAGCAGCAGGTTATCTATTTGTTGTCCAACTTATTAAAGAGGGGATATATCGTCTCATCCTCTTAATGCTATTATTGAAGGTCACAAGTATTTGTTGAAAAATAATATCACTACGTATTATTACACATTATTTGGAGGGATATGAACAAGTAACAAGCAAGAAAAAGATATCATAACATGAAATTAATTAATTCTTTTCCTTATTGATTTAAGTTATGTTGCTTTTGATATACATATACATATGAACAATCTCAATTAATTATAACTCAAGCGTCGATGGCGTATGGCGATCGGGCCAAGCCGAGTCTGCAGAAAGATTTTGATAACTCAAGGTTCAATGAGGAACGGAGAGTGAGGGGAAGAGGAGGCAACCTTCGGCCCTATCATCCTATTCTCTTCAATAGACAGGCATAATTCTTTAAAGCAACTTCATCGATCACTTTCTGGTACTGATCGAACGAAATCCTCATAGAGATTCCTTAAGGACTGAGTCGCTCGGCATAGATTGTATCACTGATCTCGACTCAAAAGGAGATGAAAAAAAAGCAATAATAACAAGCAATAACAAAACAAATATCGACGACACATACGAACCTAAATAACATATATATGTTTGATATAACATAAAGTATATAAATAAGCCCATTCCATTTCGGTTCATGGGTAAAATAGGGAGGAATTTAATTAGTACAACCTCCAAAATGGATCAATCCTAGCCGTTCGATCAATCCCGATTAATCCCCACCCTTAAATAAACACACCTTTTTCCTCTGAATTCGAAGAAAAATCAACTATCACCAACTACTTATCAACGTCTCTATTGTTCCATCATAACACACAAGTTCTCAAAACATACAAATTCATCACCATTTTTATCGACACCTTTTATCATACGCTTAAGTAACAATAATAGTTCCTCTTTACTAAGCGGGTAGGATCCAACTCGGGTAAATATTGCCTTGAGTTTCTCCTTCTCTATTTTATGATGGAAAATAGATTGTTTTTGATAAACTCATTAACAAAACGAACATGATCACCAAAATAAAATTAATTAAAAAAATGACAAAAATATAACATTAACCTAAATAACATATTATATTAGAAAAATCAACTATCACCAACTACTCATCAACGTGTTTATTGTTCCATCATAACACAAAAGTCCTCAAAACATATAATTATCCATCTCCATTTTTATCAACACACTTAAGTAACAATACTAGTTCCTGTTTACTAAGCGGGTTGGATCCAACTCGGGTTAATATCACCTCGTGTTTCTCCTCCTCTATTTTATGATGGAAAATAGGTGGTTTTCGATAAACATAATAACAGAACAAACATGATCAACAAAAAAAAAATGACAGAAATATAATATTAACCTAAATAACATATTATATTAGAAAAATCAACTAGTCATCAACTTGTGTGTCTGTTGTTCCATCATAAGACAAAAGTCCTCAAAACATACGAACCCATCGCCATTTTTATCAACGCCTCTTATCATACGGTTACAATCCTCTAACGTACACCTTCCATCTCCAATCATACTAAACACGTTAAACAGCTCCTCCGCCGTTATCTTTCCGTCATGATCGACGTCGAAAAAATCAAACGTATCGCGCATCTCCTCATCACATGCCGGAACTCCAAAAGCGGAGACGACAACACTGAATTCATCTAAGCTAATACATCCATCTCCATCAACATCAACGCCGTCGAGCAACAGCGTCAGTTCCTCTTTACTAATCATTTTTGATCCAACTTGAGTACTGAATATCTCTTCGAGCTCTTCTCTACTTATTCTACCATCCTCGTCTTTGTCCATCACGTGAAATGCATTGGTGAGTTCCAGGTATATGTCAGAAAAGCCATTATTAGGTAAAACGCTTGTTGGCGTGGATGCACCTGTGTGTTTTTCGAACTCTGAGGATGATGATCCAAAAGATGTGTTTGCAGATCGAGAGATTTTGGATTGACGAGTACTTTTGGAGTAATTGAAGAGTTTTTTAGGGAAGTTTTTGATGAGCTGCTTCATTATTAGTAGTACAAAGTAGAAATAGAAAAAATATGAATAATGAAAGAGAAGAGGATAGTGGAAGGAGGGAGGAAGGAGAGGGAGATTAAATGGGTGGACGAAGAGGAAGACATGGTGAATTTCCAGGAAGTTTCCTAGTGAGAGGAAAACAGAAAAAGAGTATATTTATATACGCATTAATTCCTTTTCTAACTTTGCAACCGAGTTTAAAAAAATAATTTTTTTTATAAACTTTGTGATTTTAAATTAATATTATGTTAAATTTATTTAAATATTTTTTAATTTTATAATTTTAAATATATCACGTAAAAAATTAAAATTAAAAAATTATTATTTTTTAAAACAAACTAAAAAAAATGAAAGTAATATTTTTGAAATAGAGGGAGTATGTGGTATTTGTTTGGTTTAGTTTGGTGGTATGGGACCGTACCATGTGCTCATAGGATTGCAAATATATTCAAATGTAGAATTATTTTATCTTCTATAAAAGAAATTATTCGTTTTGAAATTATTTATTTTACTATTTATACTATTGAAGTGATTTTCTTTATTTTTTTTATTTCAGTTATTTCGGCTATATGTATATTGTGTTGGACTATTTATTTTTTAAGTTGAGTATCTATTAAATTTTTTTTTTTACTAAAACAACTCTTCTGCTTTTAAGATAGTGGTATAGACTGCTACGTACATTTTATCCTCTTCAGATCTTACTTTATAGGACTACACTCGATATATATTATTATTATAAAGAAACAAATTTATCAAACTCAATGATGACATAATTCAAAAATAAATCATGAGATCTGTTACAAAATAGGAACTCATAGGAACTCACTTTCATTACTTTAAATTTGTAGGACTTACAATTTCTAAATACTAGAAATAAATATTCTGCATTATAAATCAAAATTTATCTCTTTCAGGAGTTCTTTGGGAGAAAATGAATGGTCGAGGGGATGTTACGTGTTTCTAATAGATTTTTTTTTCCTCAATCAAAGTGATTTTTGTTAAAATTAATTTAAAAGAGTAACAATATAAAATAAAAAAAAAATAGATATAAGAAGACAAGATAAAAGATTAGAGTTTTTCATTCTTCCAAGTATCAAGTGTACAAGTCTTTTAAATATCTACAATATGAAACCTTATGCATCTATTTATAATGTCATACAAAGCAATAACGGAGCCAGAAATTTCACTAAGAGGGTTGAGAATCGAAAAATGTAGGCATACGAACTAGCCGAAGGGGGTTCGAAATCAATTATATATACATAAAAAAATAATTTTAACCATATATAAATAGTAAAATTTTTCGTTGAAGGGAGTTCAGATGAATCCCTTATGATAAAGTGGCTCCGTCATTGATACAGAGGCATGCAAAAGGTTGTCATAAACATGATATTTAACTGTTAACATAATGGAGGAGGTTAGGGATGTGTAAGGTCACAAGAATAATAGTCATGAATGACGGAAGTTATCTTCATAATGAAATAAGTAGTGAAAGTAATTTCTAGATTAGTGAAAATCCACACTTATTAGTTTTTCAATGGTTCTCATTTTTGAAGTTTTAATTTTTATACAATATTTAGAAAGAACATAAAATCTTTTAGTGGAAAACGAATTTAATTAAGATCAGTAACCAATAGGAAGGGTGATCAAGAGGTCATGAGTTCAATTTGCAGATTCTGTATATAGTGAAAAATTTAGTGCACCAGAATATTCTCTTAAACAATAGGAAGGGTATTGTTCGAAATGAGATTTTTCGATATAAATTTAAATTAATCGGGCACTAATATGGTCCAGAATTGTCTCCGGAAATGAAGGGAAAGGATGATGATGCAGCTAGCTGGATGACAATCACGACCACTGCATACTCTGAAATATAATGACCAGCCAAATATCAACTTATAAATCTATATTTTGATATAAACATCGAGTGCGAGTAAAAATTCGAGTTGTGAAGGCTTGACAATCAACCATTTGACACGTGCATCAATATATACTTTCTATATATTAGTACCCCTTGAGGGCGTTGTTCTTCTTGGAAAACCCTATGTATTCACGGAATGCTTCGTAAATCAGACTTAGAAAAGGAGCCTAGTTAAAACAATAATAACGTTGGATTTTCATATATGGACTATAAATCACGGATTTGAGTCGCGGGTCATTGACGCTTGCATCAATATATAAGCTAGAACAACGATAAAGTTGGATTTCCAAATATGATAAATTAATCATGGATTTAAGTCGTGGGTCATTGACGTTTGCATCAAGATATATATAGATAAGCTACTTACATAACACCCTTAGGATATATGCAACGATGCTTCCCCAAACTTAGATGATTACAAAATGCTTCGTACATCAAACTGTTATTCTATTTATTTGAGTAATTGAGTAAATTATATTCCCTTAGCAACATGTGATTGGTTAACAAAGATCAACCATAACATGGCAAATGTACATAACAAGATTTAATTAATTTGGTAGGTCTTTATGATTGATAAATCATTTAGTAATGATTGGACAAAAGCTAGTTTTATCATTAGGTACATAAATTATATAATTAAAAGAATAATCCTCTATTCTAAGTTCTAACTATGATTTCCTCTTAATTCATTGCACCAAAACTTGGTGTTGGATTCACAATCACATTAGGTGTAATGAAATTGATATATTGCAATATTGCATAGATCTCAACCACCAAAATTATATTGCTCATAAGAATTGATATTGCTGGCATATCGAGTCTTATACTAATTATAGAGCTAATAACTATATTGGATATAATTAGGGGTGTATATATATGGTTTGCGTACGCTCTATTCAATTCTCAGATTCCATTTGATGCGATTACATTGAATAAATTATTATTATTATTGTAGTAGTAGTCGTATCCACTTTAGTATTTCCACTTAATTTCTTATTGGAGTATGTAGTCCAGCCTTATGCCCTTTCAATTCCATGTGAATCTGTTTAATTGAGTATGTAGTTCAAAAAAAAAGTGAAGACTTAGAAAATTTATGATTTAAAACATGTTATATCATTTGTATGATTATAAGAGTTAAAATATATAATCTTAAATATGTCATAGTAACATTTATCTGATTGTAAACATTTCTCATTAAATTGCTTTCAAATTTCGAAAGAAATCTTTCTTCTTTTTTCTTTTCCAAAAGGAAACTAAAAAGAAAAATACAATTACGTAAATTGGGCTGAAGGGAGTAAAAATAAAGTCTTCATTTTAAATTTGTTTGTCTTACCTTCTATTTTAATTCGTTTAAATAAAGAATGCTCCTGATCTTTTTGCGATAACTCTTTATTCAACTTTTTCACGTGATATATTTACAAATTAAGATCAAAAGATAAAAAAAATATTTTAATACCTTCATTATATCTTTTATTTAAGATCGCAATATTTAAAAAAATATTATTTTATTACATTCTTATCCAAGTTAAGATCAGATAAATAAATTAGTTTGGAGTTAAAAATTTGTCATGGATCTACATATAATAGTTTTTTTTTTTTTCTGATTTTTTATTCGGTGTCCGATGCCCGCATTAGAGCCCTGACTAATTCGGATCACGCGTTGCAAGGCCCATTAAGGTGACAGCGCTCCCAAAAGAGTTTTCTCCATATCCAGGATCAAACCCTCGATCTTTAATTAAGGATGAAACAGTCTCATCCACTGCACTACAACCCATGTTGATATATAATAGTTGATTGACCCCTAGAATAAAGTGTTGTGTTGAAAAAGATTAGTCATGGGTAGGGTCGGGCAATGAAAAGGAGCTTTTAAGGGGGCGCATGCTTAAAGCTAAAAAATTGTGAAACTTTTGGCTTTTCTTCTAACGGATAAATTGGGTTAGCACATTGTATTAAACCTGTCTAACGGGCCGGGCCGGGTCAACCCGGAACCGGCCCCCTCTCTCTAACCGGGTTACGGGCCAGTTTCGGGTGGGTTTTGGCCTTAACCGGTCCGGGCCGGGCCGGGCCGCACAGTAAAAAAAATAAAACCCACCCGGAACCGGCCCACTTAACCCAATCGGGTCAAACCCGCTAAAACCCGGTCAAACCTGGTCAAACCCGGATAAAAACCGGTCAAATATACACTACATATACGCTATATACACAATCTATACATTAAATATACACTTCTATAGAAGATATATACACGTGTATACATTAAATATACACTTCTATAAAAGATATATACACATGTATACATTAAATATACACTTCTATAGAAGATATATACACGTGTATACATTAAATATACACTTCTATAAAAGATATATACGCATGTATACATTAAATATACACTTCTATAGAAGATATATATAATGTATACATTAAATATACACTTCTATAGAAGATATATACACATGTATACATTAAATATACACTTCTAATCTTCTATAGAAGATATATACACGTGTATACATTAAATATACACTTCTATATAAGATATTAAAACTTTAAATTGATAAATAAAAAAAAATAAAAAACAACGACTAAGGAGTGAATGAATTTGTGGAATTTTATTGATTGCAAAATGATCCAAAATTTATAATTTACATGAATGAAAAATCTATAAATTATGCATCATTTTTTCCAACTCATTCATGTTAATATTAATTGGAATTTGCATAGGATAGTCGAAGTCAACGGGGGCAAACCCATGCATTGGACTTGATTCTGTTGAGTTCTCCCGTGAAGTCATTATTTCTTCAAGTTTGAGGTCGTCGCTTGGCTCTGGTTCCATTCCTTGGTTTCTTCTTTCTGCTCTAATCCAATCTCTAAGGCAAACTAAAACATTCATTGCGTTGCTTCCCAATGAGTGTCGGTTGTCTCCAAGCTGCTGTCGTCCCTGACTGAAGGCGCTCTCTGATGCAACGGTTGACATTGGAACATTCAAGATATCTCTGGCTAATCTTGAAAGTACAGGATATTGTGATTCATTATTTCTCCACCAATCCAGCGAGTTGATCCGTCGTCTGCGATCCTCTGGTGGCGTCCGCAGATAATATTTCAGCTCTTCCCGATAAGTTGATGTGTAAGCTCTCTCATCCACACTGTTCCAACAAGTTAAATCATAAAACGAATCAGGAAAACCACTATGTGCCGACCTTTTAGAAGATGATGGCTCCTCGGGAGGATGAGGAGCGACAGTTGGACTGATATTTGTAGGTACGGCTGAATCAAATAAATCAGCATAGTGATTATATAATTTTTCTATATAATCTTTTGCATCAGCCGTAGCCGTCCACAAATCAGGCTGCTCTTGTTCAGACTCACGGTTAGTATTTATTTTTAAGTTAGCATAAATAAGAGTACTAAAGTGACACATATGATTAAATTTCATGCAAGGATTTAAAATAGCACCAACCAAGTAAATAGGGGGAATCGGGAAGAAATATTTTTTAAATTTCGTAAACATAGCGCCAACAGCTTCTTTATAACCTTCTTTATTTTTATATTGTTGGAGCAAACCAGAAATATCGGCTATATATGCCAAAATATTACAAACAGTAGGATAGTATGCACCGGAAAATTCAACCGTAGCTACATAAAATTTTTCTAAAAACTTAACAAGATCATTAATTATAACCCAATCAGAATTATGTAACATGCAATCAGCAGAATCAGCAAAAGAACCACAGTGTTGGTTAAAAGTTAGTGTAATAGGAATTCTATATTTATAACAAGTTTTTAAAAATTCATACGTAGAATTCCATCTAATATCAATTTCCTCAGGCATTAAAATCGGTGTAAGTCCATTTTCTTGACATTTAACTTTAAATTCTTTAATTCTCGCTCTACGATTATTTCCTTGAATGAAACCTACGGCAAGACGAATTTTTTCAATATAAACCTCAAAAAAGTCAAGACCATCTTTTACAATTAAATTATAGATATAACATGCACACTTAATATGGAAAATTTCAGGAAAGGGTGGAGATAACGTAGATTTTATTTTTGTTATAGCATTCTTGTTGTTAGAAGCATTATCAAAAGCAATACATAAAATTTTATTTTCTATACCATAATATCCGGCAATTTTAATAATAGAATCAGAAATAAATTGTCCAGTATGTTTGCGATCTTCATCATATAAAAAAGCAAGAATACGTTTTTGCATTATGAAATTACTATCCATCCAATGACAAGTAACAGTTAAATAATCATTTTTATTAACAGCACGACCAAGATCAGAAGTTAGGGACAATCTACATTGAATATTTTTTAAGAATGTTGATAAATAAAAACAATATTGTGAATGGAGTTTAAAAATATCAGACCGACAAGTAGTTCTAGGAATACCATTAAATATAGGATTATAAATTGCTTGTATATAACGGATAAAAGCATCAGAAGAAGGAAAAGTAAAAGGCAAACAACCCACAGCTACCATTTTAGCTATTTCTTCCCGGTCCCTCAATTTATTATACTTTTTCGCTACTTGACCGGTTGTTGGGTCCATTCTAGTTTGCGTTGACCCACCAACATCCCCACCACCTTTTGCAATATTTAACTCTCTTTTGTGATCTTCAGCTATATGTCTCATTAACGTACCCGTACCCCCTTGCTTACCGCCACTTCTATGCTTATATATTTGTTGACAAATATTGCACTGCACCTCAATATCTGATATACGTTCAAAAAATTGCCATGCAATACTAGTTCTTTTACGGGGTTTTGGGGCACTGGGAGGACGGGAAGGGAGATTAACTGATTCAGATCTAACGTTAGCATCTCCTACTGCGGGTGTTTCAGCAATATTTTCATCATCTTCGTCTACATTAACTGCATCTACTTCATTTTCTTCTTCTATACCGTAATTTTCTTGAAATTCTACATAATTCATATCGTGAGCACCTACACCTATTTCTTCCTCAAAAGGTGTACCAAGCGGTACCGGAGGCGAAGGCACACGGGTATATCTATTACTTGAACTACCTCTACCGCTAATAATTCGCTTTTTACTACCACTACCGCTTTCGGGACAAAAAATTTTAACACCTTTAGCAGCGAGGTTTTTTAATTTATCCATAATATAAATTAAATTAAACTAAAAATATTCAAAATACACAAATATAACAAAATTAAATATTAAACAATTAATACAATAAATAAAAATTAAACGTAAGAGATGGAACGACAATACCAAATTTTGGAAGTATCCGAAGATTGCGACTTTAGAAACTTCCGCTCTTACTTTGTAAACGAAAAAATAAAAAATTAAAGTGAACACTTTAAGAAATTAAATATATTGAATATTTGAGAATTGAGAATTGAGATTTGAAAGAGAATGAGATTTGAGAGATTGAAAAATTGTGTGAGAAATGATTTGAAGTTGTAGGGTATTTATAGATTTATTTTGAGGATTAAAAAATATTTTATATATTTTTATTTTTTTTTAATGAAATGGGCCCAAACTAGCCGTTTGGACCCAAAAACGGTAATATTACCGTTGGGCCAACGGCTAGTTTGGCCCAACAGAATTTTTTTTTTATTATTTTTTTTTATTTTTTTGGGTTACCGGGCCGGGCCGGGCCGGTTAACCGGCGGGCCTGGACCGGGTTAACCGGGCCCAATTTTTTTAAAAAACCGGACCGGGACCCGGTACCCTAAAGCCCTAGGGCTTTCCGGGCCGGGTCAAACCGGTCCGGTTTGATGTTACAGGCCGGGTCGGGTCGGGCCGGGCCGGGTCAGCCCGGCCCGTTTGACACCTTTACATTGTATTCACGATAAAAATTTATACGCGTTCGGTGTATATATCTAATTAATGTTATTTATTATAGTTAAATAATTAAATTAAGTAAAATATATATTAATTAATTATGGTTAAATAACATGAGCTGTAAAGCATTGAGGCCAAGAGTATATGTGATGTTCATGATAGAGAGCGAATCGATAAAGATGGGAAAGAAGAAAGATACATGATAGAATTAAGTTCACATCACTATGGATCCGACGTATGGGTGTCAAGTGGGTCGGCCCGACCCGACCCGATCTAGCCCTCGTAACTAACCCGGTCCGGTTTGACCCGGCCCGATAAGCCCTAGGGCTTTAGGGTTTCGGGTCCCAGGCCGGTTATTTTTTAAAATGGGCCCGGCTAACCCGGCCCGAATCAAGCCCAGTCCAAGTCCGCCGATTAACCGGCCCGACCCGGATAAATTTTTTTAAAAAGAAAAGATTTTGGCTTTTGGGCTAAACTAGCCGTTGGCCCAACGGCTAGTTTGGACCCATTTATTATAAAAAAATAAAAAAAAAACTTTAAAAAATATTTTTTAATCCAAAAAAAAAGCTATAAATACCCTACAACTTCAAATCATTTTTCACACAATTTTTCACTCTCTCAAATCTCAATTCTCAATTCTCAAATATTCAATATATTTAATTTCTTAAAGTGTTCACTTTAATTTTTTAATTTTTTGTTTACAAAGTACGAACGAAAGTTTCTAAAGTCGCAATCTTCGGATACTTCCAAAATTTGGTATTGTCGTTCCATCTCTTACGTTTAATTTTTATTTATTGTATTAATTGTTTAATATTTAATTTTATTATATTTGTGTATTTTGAATATTTTTAGTTTAATTTAATTTATATTATGGATAAATTAAGAAACCTCACCACTAAAGGTGTTAAAAATTTTTGTTCCGGAAGCGGTAGTGGTAGTAAAAAGTGAGTTACTAGCGGTAGAGGTAGTTCAAGTAGTAGATATACCCGTGTGTCTTCGCATCCGGTACCGCTTGATACACCTTTTGAGGAAGAAATAGGTGTAGGTGCTCACGATATGGATTATGTAGAAGCTCAGAAAAATTACGGTATAGAAGAAGAAAATGAAGTAGATGCGGTTAATTTAGACGAAGATAATGAAAATATTGCTGAGACACCCGCAGTAAGAGATGCCAACGTTAGATCTGAATCAGTTAATCTCCCTTTCCGTCCTCCCAGTGCCCCAAAATCTCGTAAAAGAACTAGTATTGCATGGCAATTTTTTGAACGTATATCAGATATTGAGGTGCAATGCAATATTTGTCAACAAATATATAAGCATAGAAGTGGAGGCAAGCAAGGGGGTACGAGTACGTTAATGAGACATGTAGCTGAAGATCACAAAAGAGAGTTAAATATTGCAAAAGGTGGTGGGGATGTTGGTGGGTCAACGCAAACTAGAATGGACCCAACAACTGGTCACGTAGCGAAGAAGTATAATAAATTGAGGGACCGGGAAGAAATAGCTAAAATGGTAGTTGTGGGTTGTTTGCCTTTTAATTTTCCTTCTTCTGATGCCTTTATTCGTTATATACAAACAATTTATAATCCTATGTTTAACGGTATTCCTAGAACTACTTGTCGGTCTGATATTTTTAGACTTCATTCACAGTATTGTTTTTATTTATCAACATTGTTAAAAAAATATTCAATGTAGATTGTCCCTAACTTCTGATCTTGGTCGTACTGTAAATAAAAATGATTATTTAACCGTTACTTGTCATTGGATGGATAGTAATTTCGTGATGCAAAAACGTATTCTTGCTTTTTTATATGATGAAGATCGTAAACTTACTGAACAATTTATTGCTGATTTTATTGTTAAAATTGTCGGATATTATGGTATCGAAAATAAAATTTTATGTATTGTTTTTGATAATGCTTCTAACAACAACACTGCTATAAAAAAATTAAAATCTACGCTATCTTCGCCCTTGCCTGAAATTTTTCATATTAAGTGTGCATGTCATATATATAATTTAATTGTAAAAGATGGTCTTGAGTTTTTTGAGTTTTATATTGAAAAAATTCGCCTTGCTGTTGGTTTTATTCAAGGAAATAATCGTAGATCGAGAATTAAAGAATTTAAAGTTAAATGTCAAGAAAATGGACTTACACCGATTTTGATGCCTGAGGAAATTGATACTAGATGGAATTCTACGTATGAATTTTTAAAAACTTGTTATAAATATAGAATTTCTATTACACTAGCTTTTAACCAACATTGCGGTTCATTAAAGTTAAATGTCAAGAAAATGGACTTACACCGATTTTGAAGCCTAAGGAAATTGATACTGGATGGAATTTCTACGTATAAATTTTTAAAAACTTGTTATAAATATAGAATTCCTATTACACTAGCTTTTAACCAACATTGCGGTTCATTTGCTGATTCTACTGATTGTATGCTACATAATTCTGATTGGGTTGTAATTAATGATCTTATTAAGTTTTTAGAAAAATTTTATGTAGCTACGGTTGAATTTTTCGGTGCTTATTATCCTACTGTTTGTAATATTTTGGCATATATAGCCGATATTTCTGATTTGCTCAAAGAATATAAAAATAAAGAAGGTTATAAAGAAGCTGTTGGCGCCATGTTTACGAAATTTAAAAAATATTTTTTCCCGATTCCCCCTATTTACTTGGTTGGTGCTATGCTAAATCCGTGCATGAAATATAATAATATGTGTCACTTTAGTACTCTTATTTATACTAACTTAGAAATAAATACTAACCATGATTCTGAACAAGTACAACCTGATTTGTGGAAGGCTACGGCTGATGCAAAGAATTATATAGAAAAATTATATAATCACTATGCTGATTTATTTGATTTAGCCGTACCTACAAATATCACTCCAACTGTCGCTCCTCATCCTCCCGAGGAGCCATCATCTTCTAAAAGGCCGGCACATAGTTTTTTTCTGATCCGTTTTATGATTTAAATTGTTGGAACAGTGTTGATGAGAGAACTTACACATCAACTTATCGGAAAGAGCTGAAATATTATCTTCGGACGACACCAGAGGATCGCAGACGACGGATCAATACGTTGGATTGGTGGAGGAGTAATGAAACACAATATCTTGTGCTTTCAAGATTAGCTAGAGATATCTTGAATGTTCCAATGTCAACTGTTGCATCAGAGAGCGCCTTTAGTCAGGGACGACAGCAGCTTGGAGACAACCGACACTCATTGGGAAGCAATGCAATGAATGTTCTAGTTTGCCTCAGAGATTGGATTAGAGCGGAAAGAAGAAACCAAGGAATGGAACCGGAGCCTAGCGACGAGCTAAAACTTGAAGAAATTATGACTTCACGGGAGAACTCAGCAGAATCAAGTCCAATGCATGGTTTTGCCCCCATTGACTTTGACTATCCTATGCAAGTTCCCATTAATATTAACATGAATGAGTTGGAAAAAATGATGCATAATTTATAGATTTTTCATTCATGTAAATTATAATTTTGGATCATGTTGCAATCAATAAAATTTCCCATATTCATTCACTCCTTAGTCTTTGCTTTTTATATTTTTTTATTTAACGATTTAAAATTTTAAATTGAATTTCTAGTTTTCTAATTTAAATTAAAAACTTACTTCTAATATATTATTAATTTACTACCAAATATTATTAATTTATTATATTAAGTAGCATATGTTTTGTATATTTGTGCATATATCTTCTATAGAAGTGTATATTTAACGTATACATGTGCATATATTTTATAAATTAGTAAATAAGTATATCTATATATATTGTAATGTATATATAATGTAGTATATTTTATAAGTCGTAGTATATATACATTGAATGGTGCGTATATACGTGTATATATCTTCTATGAAAGTGTATATTTAACGTATACATGTGTATATGTTTTATAAATTAGTATATAAGTATATCTATATATATTGTAATGTATATATAATGTAGTATATTTTATAGGTAGTAGTATATATACATTGAATGGTGCGTATACACGTGTATATATCTTATATAGATGTATATATTTAACGTATACAAGTGTATATGTTTAATAAATTAGTATAATATTACTATCTATGTATTGTAATCCATGTATATTGTAGTATATATTTTATTTTAAGTAGTACATATACATTGATTGGTGCGTATATATGTGTATATATCTTATATAGATGTATATATTATATGTATACAAGTGTATATGTTTTATAAATTAGTATAATATAACCATCTATACATTGTAATACATATATATGTATATTGTAGTATATATTTTATTTAAAGTAATATATACATATTGAATGGTGCGTATATATGTGTATATATCTTCTATAGACGTATATATTTAACGTATATAAGTGTATATGTTTTATAAATTAGTATACAACTATATATATATATATATATATATATATATATATACACACATACATAGTATATACATATATATCGTAGTATATATTTTATTTAAAGTAGTACCTATATATTGATTTAAAATGAATTTCTAGTTTAAATTAAAAACTTACTTTTAATATATTATTAATTAACTATCACACACACACACATATATATAGTTGTATATACTTTATTTAAAGTAGTACATATATATTGAATGGTGCGTATACATGTGTTTATATCTTCTATAGACTTATATCTTTAACGTCTACAAGTGTATATGTTTTATAAATTAGTATATAAGTGTATATATATATATATATATATATATATATATATATATATATATATATATATATATATATATTGTAGTATATACTTTATTTAAAGTAGTACATATTATTGAAAGGTGCGTATATATGTGTATATATCTTCTATAGACGTATATCTTCAACGTATACATGTGTATATGTTCTATAAATTAGTATGTAACTATATATATATATATATATATATATATATATATATATATTGTTGTATATGTATATATGTATATTGTAGTATATATTTTATTTAAAGCAGTATATATATATTGAATGGTGCGTATATATGTGTATATATCTTCTATAGACGTATATATTTAACGTATATAAGTGTATATGTTTTATAAATTAGTATATAACTATATATATATATATATATATATTGTTGTATATGTATATATGTATATTGTAGTATATATTTTATTTAAAGCAGTATATATATATTGAATGGTGCGTATATATGTGTATATATCTTCTAAAGTAGTATACATTTAACGTATACAAGTGTATATGTTTTATAAATTAGTATGTAAGTGTGTATATATATATATATATTGTAGTATATACTTTTTTTAAAGTAGTACATATATATTGAATGGTGCGTATATATGTGTATATATCTTCTATAGACGTATATCTTTAAAGTATACAAGTGTATATGTTTTATAAATTACTATGTAACTATATATATATACATATTGTTGTATATATATATATGTATATTGTAGTATATATTTTATTTAAAGTAGTACATATATATTGATGGTGCATATATATGTGTATATATCTTCTAAAGTAGTATATATTTAACGTATACATGTGTATATGTTTTATAAATTAGTATATATATATATATATTGTAGTGTATATATATATTATACTATTATAGCATATGTTTTATTTAAAGTAGTACGTATAGTCATATATAATTATATATTGAATGGTACGTATATATGTGTAATTGTTTATATATTTTTAAAAAAATATACATTGTATATTGGAGTGTATATAGTGTATATTGGAGTGTATATATATATATAGTTACATGCTAATTTATAGAACATATACACATGTATACGTTAAGGATATACGTCTATAGAAGATATATACACATATATACGCACCATTCAATAATATGTACTACTTTAAATAAAGTATATACTACTATATATATATATATATATATATATATATATATATATATATATACACTTATATACTAATTTATAAAACATATACACTTGTATACGTTAAAACATATATAAAACATATATATATTGGAGTGTATATATATATATATAGTTACATACTAATTTATAGAACATATATATATTGGAGTGTATATATATATAGTTACATACTAATTTATAGAACATATACACATGTATACGTTAAAGATATACGTCTATAGAAGATATATACACATATATACGCACCATTCAATAATATGTACTACTTTAAATGTTTTATATATTGGAGTGTATATAGAGTATATTGAATTTTTTTTTTTTTTAAACGGGTTTGACCGGTTTTTAACCGGGTTTGATCGGGTTTTGGTGGGTTTGACCGGGTTGGGTTAAGTGGGCCGGGTTAGGGTGAGTTTTAATTTTTTACTGTTTGGCACGGCCCGACTAACGTTAAAACCAGCCCTTAACCGGCCCTCAATCCGGTTAAAATGGAAGGGCCGGTTCTGGGTTGGCCCGGCCCGGTACGGCCCGTTTGATACCTATAATCCGATGTCTTCTATCTCCACAAACTTTATATCGAAGTGAGAAAGGAAAGGAAAAAAAAATTTATAAAGCATAATATAAATTCACATGATACACGAAATTTTTGCATTCAATAATGTCGTAGCCTGAGAAACAAGATCTGTAATATTTGTTAGACTAAAATGTACGATATGTATATGTATTATGATTAAGTAATAAAGTGAAAGTAACATAAGAATTAACTAACCTTGGTTGAGTGACATAAAGTTATGCAACCAATAAAACAAACTTGCTAATATTATGGAATATGTAGTAGGTCCAACAAATATTTATAGTTGATACTTTGTACCATCTACCTATACTTTTTTATAATTCTGTTGAGCTACCTTTAATGTGAAATTCAAGGCCAATATTAAAAAGAGATTCAACTAGTTACATCTTTTATAAGTGCTAGTCTGATCATTCTATAAGCTAAAGGTGTCAAGTGGGGCAGATCTGGCCAAATCGGAATCGACCCATTTAGTTTAACCGGGTTGTGGGCCGGTTTCGGTCCGGATTGGGTTAGGTGGGCCAGGCCGGTTCCGGGTTCAACAGTAAAAATATTGAAAACAACCCTGAACCAGCCCACTTAACCCAACCCGGTTAAACCCACCCAAACCCGGTTAAAAACCGGTCAAACCCATTTAAAAAAAATGAAAAATCCAATATACACTACATACACTACAATTATATACACTATATACACTACAATTATTCAATATATATTTTTAAAAATATATATAAACAATTACACATATATACGCATCATTCAATATATAATTATATATGGCTATACGTACTACTTTAAATAAAACATATACTACAAATCTACAATAGTACAATATATATATATATATATATATATATATATATATATATATATATATATATATATATATATATATATATATATATATATATACACTACAATATATATATATATATAGTTATAGTTATATACTAATTTATAAAACATATACACATTTATACGTTAAATATATACGCTTATAGAAGATATATACACATATATACACATCATTCAATATATATGTACTGCTTTAAATAAAATATATACTACAATATACATATATATATATACAACAATATGTATATATATATAATTACATACTAATTTATAGAACATATACACTTGTATACGTTAAAGATATACGTCTATAGAAGGTATATACACATATATACGCACCATTCAATAGATATGTACTACTTTAAATAAAGTATATACTACAATATATATATATATATATATACTTATATACTAATTTATAGAATATATACACTTGTATACGTTAAAGATATAAGTCTATAGAAGATATAATATATACACATATATTCGCACCATTCAATATATATGTACTACTTTAAAATTAAATAAACTATATACCACAATATATATGTATTACAATATATAGATAGTTATATTATACTAATTTATAAAACATATACACATGTATACGTTAAATATATACGTCTATAGAAGATATATACACACCATTCAATATATATGTACTACTTTAAATAAAATATATACTATTCTACAATATACATTCATATATACTACAATATGTATATATATATAGTTATATACTAATTTGTAAAACATATACACTTGGATACATTAAATATATACGTTAAATATACATGTGTATAGAAGATATATACAATAATATACAAAACATATACTACTTAATATAATAAATTAATAATACTTGATAGTTAATTAATGAATGTTGAATTTTATTGATTGCAAAATGATCCAAAATTTATAATTTACATGAATAAAAAATCTACAAACTATGCATCATTTTTTCCAACTCATCCATGTTAATATTAACGGGAACTTGCATAGGATAGTCAAAGTCAATGGGTGCAAACCCATGCATTGGACTTGATTCTGCTGAGTTCTCCCGCGAAGTCATAATTTCTTCAAGTTTCTGCTCGTCATTCGGCTCCGGTTCCATTCATTGATTTCTTCTTTCTGCTCTAATCCAATCTCTGAGGCAAACAAGAACATTCATTGCATTGCTTCCCAATGAGTATCGGTTGTCTCCAAGTTGCTGTCGTCCCTGACTAAAGGCGCTCTCTGATGCAACGGTTGACATTGGAACGTTCAAGATATCTCTAGCTAATCTTGAAAGCACAGGATATTGTGATTCATTATTCCTCCACCAATCCAACGTGTTGATCCGTCGTCTGTGATCCTCTGGCTGCGATCGAAGATAATACTTAAGCTCTTCCCGATAAGTTGATGTGTAAGCTCCCTCGTCAACACTGTTCCAATAGGGTAAATCATAAAAGGAATCAGGAAAACCACAATGTGCCGGCCTTTTAGAAAATGATGGCACCTCAGGAAGATGGAGAGCGACAGTTGGAATGATATGTGTCGGTACAACTAAATCAACTAAATCAGCATAGTGGTAATATAATTTATCTATGTAAGCATTCGCATCAGACGTAGCCGTCCACAAATTAGGTTGTACTTGTTCAGAATCATTGTTAGTATTTATTTCTAAGTTACAATAAATAAGAGTACTAAAGTGGCACATAGTATGGTATTTAATGCACGGATTTAGCATAGCACCAACCAAGAAAATAGGGGAATCGGAAAAAAATATTTTTTAAATTTAGTAAACATGGCATCAACAACATTTTCATAACCTTCTTTATTTTTATATTCTTTGAGCAAACAAAAAATATTGGTTATATATCCCAAAATATTACAAACAGTAGAATAATAAGCACCGAAAAATTCAACCGTAGCTACATAAATTTTTTTCAAAAACTTAACAAGATCATTAATTACAATCCAATCAGAATCAAGTAGCATGCAATCGGCAAAATCAGCAGATGAACCACAATGTTAGTTAAAAGCTAATGTAATAGGAACTCTATATTTATAATAAGTTTTTAAAAAATCATACGTAGAATTCCATCTAATATCAATTTCTTCAGGCATCAATATCGGTGCAAGTCCATTTTCTTGACATTTAACTTTAAATTCTTTAATTTTTTATCTACGATTATTTTCTTATATAAAACCAACAGCAAGACGGATTTTTTCAATATAAATCTCAAAAAACTCAAGACCATCTTTTACAATTAAATTATATATATGACATGCACACTTAATATGAAAAATTTTAGGTAACGCGGTGATAGCTTAGATTTCAACTTTGTTATAGCAGTCTTGTTGTTAGAAGCGTTATCAAAAGCGATACATAAGATTTTATTTTTGATACCATAAAATGCTGCAACTTTATGTATCAAGTCAGCAATAAATTGTCCAGTATGTTTACAATCTTCATCATATAAAAAAGCAAGAATACGTTTTTCCATCACAAAATTACTATCCATCCAGTGACAAGTAACGGTTAAATAATCATTTTTATTTACAGCACGACCAAGATCAGAAGTTAGGGATATTCTACATTGAATATTTTTTAACAATGTAGATAAATAAAAAACAATATTGTGAATGAAGTCTAAAAATATCAGACCGACAAGTACTTCTAGGAATACTATTAAACATAGGATTATAAATTGCTTGAATATAATGAATAAAAACATCAGAAGAAGGAAAACTAAAAGGCAAACAACCTACAGCTATCATTTTTGCTATTTCTTTCCGGTCCCTCAATTTATTATACTTCTTCGTTACGTGACCGGTTGTTAGGTCCATTTTAGTTTGTGTGGGCCCACCAACAGCCTCACCACCTTGTGTAATTTTTAACTCTCTTTCGTGGTCTTCAGCTAAATGTCTCATTAACGTACCCGTACCCCTTTGCTTGCCTCCTCTTTTATGCTTATATATTTTTTGACAAATATTGCATTGCACCTCAGTATCTGATATACGTTCAAAAAATTTTCATGCAACACTAGTTTGTTTACGAGCTCTTGGGGCACGGGGAGGACAGGGAGGGAGATTAACCAATTCGGATCTAACGTTAGCATTTCCTACTTCGGGTGTCTCACCAATATTTTCATCATCTTCATCTAAATCAACCGCATCTACTTCATTTTCTTCTTCTATACCATGATTTTTCTGAACTTCTAAATAATCCATATCGTGAGCATCTACACCTATTTCTTCCTTAAAAGGTTGACTAAGTGGTACCGGAGGCGAAGACACACGGGTATATCTAGTACTTGAAGTATCTCTACCGCTAGTAATTCACTTTTTTCTACCACTACCACTTCCGAGACAAAATTTTTTGACACTTTTACCGAGGTTTCTTAATCTATCCATAGTATAAATCAAACTAAAAAATATTCAACAATTAATACACTAATTATAAATTAAAAGTAAGAGATAGAACGACAATACCAAATTTTGAAAGTATCCGAAGGTTGCGACTTTAGAAATGTCACGCCCCAAAATCCCATCGGGCCGGACTGGCACCCGAAGCCGAGAAGGCCCGGGAGAACCCGTTCAAATTCCTGTACTTTCACTTACATGTCACCAAAAATTTGGACAGCACTTTGTTGCATATAGAAGAATCTAATTATCTGTATCAGCACAACACGCACAAATATATATATAATACTTGGCCGTCGGGGCCACCACATATACAAATATAACATCACTATATAAACTTCCATGACTTTACCCTTCCTTATGTCTACAAAACCTCTAGGATATACATGACATAACTAGGGTCGGGACAAACCCCCGCCCACACATGACTCCTGTACAATGACAAAACATAAGAAACCGAATCGGAAAGCTCCGAAGCAAACTGGAGCTCACCAACAATAGCTGTATGACCTGGCTCCTATCTATGCTGTGAGTGAGCTGAAGCACCTGTGCCTGCAGCATGAAATGCAGGTCCCCCGTGAGGGACGTCAGTACGAAAAATGTACTGAGTATGTAAAGCTGTAAATAATCATATGTGATATGGGGGATCAAGAAAATCAGACACAAGTGAATAAATCATAATAGAAGTGAACCACACTTCATAAACACTTTTAGGATCATGCACATTATCATTAATCTGAATTGAGTTCTTGAATTCAAACACATTTGTGGAACGGTATACATTCGTTCATTTCATTCTTTACAATTATCAATCGCCATTACCTCCTCCTCCCGAACCTCCAACCACCTAACAATAACCAATACCGTATCGTACTGTGACCATTAGGCTGCCCCAGTACATATCAACTGGGATCGACCCATGCTAGGCTTATGCCCCTAGGATACCACCCATAAACACATAAATAGGGATCGACCCATGCTAGGCTTATGCCCCTGGGATACCACCCATAAACACATAAATAGGGATCGACCCATGCTAGGCTTATGCCCCTGGGATACCACCCATACGTATATCAAGTAACACACATAAGAGATCTTTCCAATAACTTAGTTCAAAAGCTTTTGAGATTATTACATTAGTGTTCATGCCAATATAGTACCTTTGGAACAACCATACATCAATAGGAATCAAGTAATAGACCTTCTATACAATAACGATGTAATAAGGACTCATTGGTACATCAACAATGTGTTTCAGAATCATCAATATCACAACAATGAAATAGGAGCCTTTTGGTATATCAATGAAACATTTGACACTTTATAGAATGGAAACAACTTCGTTGGTAATGTAGAACAATACATGTTTTTGGACAACCTCGGAATCTTACTTGATGAAACATTGGTGTTTTCATGCCAAAGAACATTGTTAGAGTATGCTTTACATACCTCGTTGTAGATTCAGATATCAATTCAACACAACTTCTTGCCTTTACAAATCACTTATCTACAATGAAATGTTTGGCATATAGGATTAGCAACCCAACACCACAATTCTCTTCCATAATTCCATACAACCAATATTTGCAAAACATTCCAAAAACCAACTTGAACAATAGGTTTATGTGTATATACATATATATAATCATCATTTCAATACCACATTATCAATACCAAATCCCTTCACAATTCAAAATAATCCAACCATGCACAGGAATAATCCAACATCATTTCCCAATCATCTTTCAACAACAATCAAATAACATACTTCTTATGCTCACATGCATATATATATACATATCCATATAAATAACACCAACATAATTTACATCCTTACCATAAAATGACCCTTTTGGTTTTGAAGTCTTGTTGGCACAAATAAGGGGTGCTTCTTGAAGTCCTCGAGACGGTGAACACAACTACGAAATCAATTTGGATTTTCTACGGTTGAATCACAAGATAATTGGAGTTGAAATTAGGCTAGGGTTTCTTATTTTCAATAATTTGATGATAATTGATGGATATGAGACTAATATGTATATAATGACCAATTTTCGTCCATGAGGTGATGGAAAATGACCATATTGCCCTTAAAAATTTAAGTAAATCCGAATTTGTCCATGGTGGACTGTTTTGACAGGCTAAAGTAAATCGGCCATAACTCTTTGCTCCGATATCGGATTTGGGTGAAATTGGTATTGTTGGAAAGATAATTCAAAGGGCTTTCATTTCATATAAAGTAGGCCACCCAGTTCGTCCTGTACAAGGAGTTATGATCGTTTGAAGTTGACCCTAAAAATCTATTTTGAGAGGCTGAAGTAAAACGAGTATAACTCCTTACTCAGATGTTGGATTTGGATGAAACCAATTGCATTGGAAAGAAGACTCAAATATATTTCTTTTGATATGTCGCAACTCTCCCAGTTCATTATATTAAGGGAGTTATGATCGTTCAAAGTTGACCCAAAAAACTGGCAGGCCTCAGTAGTTTGTGTGCAGGAAATTTTCCTGCACATTTACTGTTCACATATCCCGGCCACCGTTTTATAGTTTCGAACGTGCTCGATTATATCCAAAACTTATCCATTTTTGGAAATCTTTATATCGTTGGAAAGCTTATTCAATAACCTTCGTATGGAACCATCGTCGGGCAAATTTTGGTATAAATAAAGTCGATTCCTATACACATATAATCCAACTATACACTTGAAACCATCTCAAAATAATCAATACTCATACTTAAACTCATATATACCTAACTTATGATCAATACATATACTCCAACACATATAACCATGGCTAATGCACGTAATTAAGTACGGGGTGTTACAAGAAACTTCCACTAGTACTTAGTAATCGCTAACTTAAAAAAATTAAAGTGAGCACTTTAGAAATTAAATTTATAGAATATTTGAGAATTGAGAAATGAGATTTGAGACTTGAGAGGATGAAAATTTGTGTGGAAAATGATTTGAAAGTGTAGGGTATTTATAGAATTTTTTTTGGGATTAAAAAATGATTTTAAATAAAAATAAACTTTTTTTTTTATATTTGGGCCCAAACTAGCCGTTATAGCCGTTGGGCCAACGGCTAGTTTGGCCCAATTTTCCAAAATCTTAAAAAAAAAAATTAAAAAAAATTAAATGGGCTTATCCGGGCTTATCTGGGCCGGGCCGAGCCGATTAATCGGCGAGCTCTAACCGGATTGAGTCCGGTCCGGGTTAACCGGGCCCAAATTCAAAACCCAAACGGACCGGAACCCGGGCCCTTAAAGCCCTTGGGCTTACCGGGCCAGGTCAAACCGGTCCGGTTTCCTTTAGTAGGTCGGTTCGGACCAGTTAAAACCGGCCCGTTTGACACCCTTACTGTAAGCATATATATTTTTGTTGTAATGTGTAAATATTTGACCAACTTTGCATATATTATTGATATATAAAAGTAATAAAATATCAAGTTTTGTATGGAGAAAGAGGAGCTGACAATTTATAAAGTTGACATCATCAATCTGAGCTGGAGTCTATCGAAAACAATGTAACCTCTCTACCTTACCTCTGTGATAGTCGTACGAACTACATACACTTATCCTCCCAAACTCCACTTTGTGGGAATATACTATGTAATGTATGTTGTTGTTGAGATCATTAGTCTTTGTTTAGTCATTAGTGTTTACAAAAAATAGTTTTGTATTTAGTCATTAGTCTTTGTTTCTTTTAGTCTTCACTTGTTTAAGTACACTGATAATAGTCCTAGCAGCTTCACTAAGACAGCCAATTTGGACCCTCAAATATCAAAATTACAATAATGTTAACAACATTATCTTCATTTATCACAAATTACTTATTTGTATTGTTGAACATATGGATTCTCTTCGTTTTAATTTGTTTGTTTGATTTTGGCTTGCCATGCGAAATTTAAAAGGGTAAAAAAGACTCAGACATCTTGTTGTGTACTTCCCTCTTGGGTTTTTTATTTTTTTTCTTCTCTTGGACCAATTTTAGGCGAGGAGGGATTCAAACCACGATTATCGTGTTCATATCATGTGCTCTAATCCTCTGAGCTACAAGCCTCATCCCGTCTATAATTAATCGGTTTCTTAAAGTACCTTCAAGAAAAAAAGAACGTACTTTCCTCTCCCTAGTTATTTCGAGTTAAGAAGATGTGATAATACGTTTATCTCTATAAAAAACGAATGCTTGACGTAAGGATTCTCTTAAAATAAAATTAAAAAAACACTTGCATTACAACAACAACAACAACAACAACATAGCTAGTGTAATCTCACAAGTGGATCGGGGGACGTGTACGCAGATCATCTTCCCTACTTCGTAGAGATAGAAAGGATGTTTCCGATGGAATCCGGCCACTTGTATTATTGACCGTAAAATTAAACTTACATTACTTTGTGTTAAGTATGCTATCAATGGGCTATACTATATTATGATAAGCAAAGTGGAGCCTTCCCTACTCTACTTGTTTTTTTGCACATTTTTCTTATACAAAATTTGCAACCTGAATTAAATAAGTTCGTTCAATTGCAGACCAAAAATAGGCAACATAACAAATACATTAATTTCAACTTTTCTGGTTCTATTTTTCTACATACATCAAAATTTAATTACTGGATATAAGCAACAATAGCAGTATATAATATCACCAACATGGATTGTGGTGCAGTGGATGAGGCTGCTCCACCCTTAACCAGAGGTTGAGGGTTCGACCCTGGGCATGGAGAAAACTCCGCTTCCCCCCGAATGGAGCCCTACGCGGCGCGAATCCGGATCAGTCGGACTCCAATGTAGGTACCGGACACCGCCGGATGGGAAACCAAAAATAAAAACAGTATATAATATCATCAACTGTTCCTCCTCTACGTCTCGATGCTCTTGCATATGGTGTATCTGCAAATCTATCAAATGAGTTATACAACGCAACGTTTCCAATATTTTTAGCCAACTCATCTGCCTTCAACTTGTCATCATGCAATCCCTCTTCGAACAATTTCCTCAATCTCACTTTGATTCATATTATCAAGCATCCCGTCTGTTCCAACAATCAAAATATCATCTTTTTCGATGTTTAATTCCATCTTCTTAGCAACACTTGGATTATCCCTACACTTCCCCAATTGATACGGACACCCGAATAATCCCCGTTGTTGTATCGATGACTTGTATACACTATCACCAACGTTAGCAGCACATATAGTATTTTTCTCTGAGTTTAACGTTATAATACAAGCTGTAGATGAACCTTCATAATTTGTGTTATTATAAGCTTCTTGAAGAACCTTTTTAGGTTTTACATGACCTTTTGGTTCATTATTCGTAGCGATAAGTGAATTTCTCATAAGCTCTCTTGCATATATTCCAGCGTCAATTCCTTTTTTCGGTGCTCAACCACCAACACCATCAGCAACACCAATAGTTTGATATGGTTCCTGGATGAAGTGTGCATCTTCACCTAATGGCTTCTTTGGGTTGTCTTTAGGCAAGTATAGAGATCCATCCACCATTTTTAGGCATGGTAATTTGTTGCTACTAAAATCATCGTAACTAAATTTGATTCTCTTGTTGTCACTATGAATATTATTTGCCAATGAATCATTATCGAAATACCTCTTATACCGCCGCAACTTCAAAAGTTCATCGAACTTGTTGGAAGAAATATTATCGATCATCGTGACCTAACGATAAAGATATGCATGCAGCCATATTTGTAATTATGTTAATTATACTGCAAATTAAACTTTGGGAAGTACGAAATTTGAGGAGGTGATGAAAGTAGTGCTGGTAGGGTTACTAATATATATTTGAGTTGTAATCCAAGTAAAATTGGTTTTGGAAAGACGATTTTAGGCGTATTAACGGTTAAATCCTTTGTTAAAATTGGAACCAAAACTTTTTTTGGCCGGGCTAAGAATTGCTGATCTTGTTTGGACTTCTGTGGCTCAGCCAAGACATAGAATGATCACATGGCTAGCAGTGCATGGTAGATTACTAACGAAGGCAAGATTGATGCATCTGCATATACATGTGGACCATACTGAGTGTTGTTTATGTGGTAGTCATAGAATTGAAACATCTCTGCACTTATTTGCACAATGTGATTGTGAGTGGATAGACAGATTGAGGACTGATCCTGCAGTCATGGGCAGGCATCCAATTCCACAAAGGAGAGGTGAGACGTACAGGTACTGGAAGCAAGCAAAAGGAAGCACTGGGAACAATTTTATAAAGAAGTGGTTGCAGCTTTATGGAGTGATGCTATCATCTATCATACATGGAGGGCAAGAAATTGGAAACTCCATAGAGGCGTTACTATTGGATGTGATACTGCTCTAGTACAGCTAGATTAAATCAGAATTTATAGAGAGATTAAGGTTGTTTAGGAATGCCAAAAAGGCTCATAGTTGTTATAATTTGATACAACATTTTTTCTTATAACTAGTCTGATTCAGTTAGAGGCCTAAAGAATTAGCAGCCTTCCTAGAAAGGGCTATGGATTTTAGGTTCTCTGTAGGTGTATTGACTTGCTTGTTAATGGTATTTACATTTTACCCCAAAAAAAAAAAAACTTAATTTGATTGCAATTTTTGGAAACTAATTGGTTTGTCAGGCAAGTTACTTAGCTTGATCCATCTTCGGCTTCGATTCATTACGCATAAATACCATCATTGGTGGCAATTATTCTCGTGCTAATATGATGAAAAAATACATTTTAAAATATTGATCAAATTTCATACAATTAATTTAATTTTCGAGAAGCAAAATGTGACAAATCAAATTATTTAACTTTAGTAACTAAAGTAAGGGAAATAATAATATATATTACTTCAACATAATTTACTAATAAAAATAAAGAAATAACTATATTATAATTTCTTACAAATTTCTCCGTAATTTTCTTTCTACTGAACAAACTCAGCGTTTTCATGAAGTTCAAATGCAATATAACTACAAATTATTTTTATATTATGCTCATAATTATGCTCCTCCTATATATACCAATCATATCGGTTTATTTATAAATCTATAAATCAAATTAAACTTATATAAAATCAATTTTTTCGATCTTGATTTTAGTAGGTTCTTTCGATTTTTTTTTATTTCCTCGATTTGTTTTAATAATTACATAGTAAATAAAAGTTAATCGGATTAAACAGCTTCAAAAAAAAAAGAAAAAACATTTGAAAAATGAACGAACTACACAAAAATCCAATACATACAAAAAAATTCAATTGCAGATAGACCAAAAATAGGCAACGTAACAAATACATTAATTTCAACTTTTCTGGTTCTATTTTTCTACATTTATACATCAAAATTTAATCACTGGAAATAAGCAACAATAACAGTAATATCATCAACTTTTCCTCCTTTACGTCTTGATGCTCTTGCAAATGGTGTATCTGCAAATCTATCTAATGAGTTATACAATGCAAGTTTTCCATTTTTTCTAGCCAACTCTTCTGCCTTCAACTTGTCATCGATGGCCCTTCTAACAATCTTCTCAATCTCACTTTGATTCATATTATCAAGCATCCCATCTGTTCCAACGATCAAAATATCATCTTTTTTAACGATTAATTCCATCTCCTTAGCAACACTAGGATTATCATTACACTTTCCCAATTGATACGGACACCCAAATCCCCTTTGTTGTATCGATGACTTGGATATAATTTTCCCTTTTCTAAGTAGGAAAAATCCACTATCGCCAACGTTAGCAGCACGTATAGTATTTTTCTCGGAGTTTAACGTTATAATACAAGCTGTGGACGATCCTTCATAATTTGTATTTTTGTAAGCTTCTTCAAGAACCCTTTTAGGGTTTACATGACCCTTTGGTTCATTATTCGTAGCGATAAGTGAATTTCTCATAAGCTGTCTTGCATATATTCCAGCGTCGATTCCCTTTTTCGCCCAACCACCAACACCATCAGCAACACCAATAGTTTGGTAATATTCATAGATGAAGTGTGCATCATCACCTAGTGGCTTCTTTGGATTGTCTTTGGCCAAGTATAAAGATCCAACCACCATTTTTAGGCATGGCAATTTGATGCTATGAACATTATTTACCAATGGATCATTATTTTCGTATGAAGAAAAATCGAAATACCTCTTGCAGCGCGATTCATCGAACTTGTTGGAAGAATATTGATCATCGTGACCTATTGATGAAGATATGCATGCAGCCATATTTGTGTTATATATGTTGATTATACTGCAAAATAATCCTTGGAAAGTGAGAAACATGAGGTGATGAAAGTAGTAGTTGAAGGGTTTACTTATATACATAAATATAGGAAATTTGTAGACCTAAAAAAATTGGTTTGGTAAAAACAATTTTAGGAAGGAAATAAGATGGAGTAATGTACACGCAAATTAATTAGTCCAAGTTAGAGTTCATAGGTTTGGGAAACAAAATACTTACAAAATGAAATCTGGACCCTTATACTATGTCGGTTTTGTACGTTGAACACTTCTACTTACATGTTTATCATCTGGACCCTTAAACCCACAAAAAAACTATATTTTAAACCCTTTGACCGTTGACTTTGCCTATATGCCATTAAAATGCTGACTAGGACGAGGAGAGTGATTACAATCGCCTGGGGTGCGAGTGGGGGTTACTTTTTTGCCAATTTTATATTAAAATAATTTAAAAAATAAAAAAAAAAAGATTTTTTTTTTTCAATTTTTAAATTTAAAAATATTTTTAAAAAATAATAAATTTTAAAATAAAAAATAACCCCCACCCCCTTCCCAGTCCAGCCACTCCCCCACATCACCCAGCCCGGTCCTAGCCCCTCCACCCACCCAGTTTTTTTCAGCTTTTTAAATTTAAAATTATTTTTAAAAATTTTAAAAATAATATTTTTTAAAAATTCAATATTTTTCCAGCTTTTTAAATTTAAAAATATTTTTAAAAACTAAAAAATATATTTAAAAAAAAATAAAAAAAGACCCTCCCCCACCCCTAATCCCGTCCCCCACCCCATCCACCAGTCACCACCATCCCGCACCCCATCCACTAGTCACCACCATCCCCCACCCCATCCACCAGTCACCACCGTCCCTCACCCCATCTACTAGTCCACCACTTTTCCCGTCCCCCATCCAGCACCCTCCCCGTGCCCCACCCTCTTCTCGTCTTCCACCCTCTTCTCATTCCCCCACCTTGTCTTTCACCCTCCCCCAAGTAACACAACCACCACCACACCAACATTTCGTCACTCTCCCACCCTACCCCATCCCACAGCATTACAAAATTCCATCAAGAACCCCAGCATTACAAAATCCCATTATAAAATTTCTTTACAAAAAATTTTCTCCTCTAAGTTTATTAGCAGCTTTGGTCAATTTTTATGTTAAATTTAAGTTTTTTGGTAAGATTTGGTCAAAACATCATGAAATTAATTCAAATCAAATACGATGAAATTAGATCAAAAAAAAAATCAAATTTCAATTGCATTTCAATTTTATCATGGAATCATCTGCTAACAAAAAATTTTAAAATTTCACACCAAATAACTAAACACAATCAATGGATCTTGAATTCATATGATTTTTTTTTTTTTATGAAATCTAATAATTTTAACTATTTTTTTTTTTTATTTAAAGTAGAATATATTAATTGGGGTTTATAAAAAAAAGAAGATGGAGAAAAGAGAGAGAGTAGAAGAAGTAGATGGAGAAGAGAGAGAGTAGAAGAAGAAGCAGAAGAAAGAGAGAGAGAGGGAGAATAAGAATCGGGGAAACAGAAAGAAAAGGGGGAAGAGAGAGGGAAAAGAGGAAAAGGGACCGGCGGGGGGCGGGGGGAAGGGGGAGGGATTGTTTTTTTTTTATATAAAATTATTTATTTATTTTAATATTTTTTATATTTAAAAATGATGTGGAAGCTGACGTGGCGAGAGTGTGTTACACTTACTGAAAAAATGTTTAAAATATTGATTTTTAGTGGATTTAGGGTCCAAATGACAAACATGAAAGTAGAAATGTCCAACTTACAAAACCGACATAGTACAGAGGTCCAGAAGGTTATTTTGTTTATTTTTCTAACTATTTTACCACCCCTTAACTTATTAAATAAATCTAAGCAGCGAAAAAGAAAAAGTATTCTCTCATTGTAACTTATGTTGTAATTAATCTCTTATTGATATAGAATTTTCATTATTTCCAGACACCAGTATGAGTTTGTGCATAATAACAAAGATATATGATTAATTATGATTAGTGGCATAGCTAAGTAATTGAATTCCCTCGTCAAAAAAATTATATTCCGGCTTATATGTTTCAGTTACTTGATAATTTCTAAAATCAAGGTAGAATTAATTATTTTTTCTTATTTTGCCCGTGAAATTAATTCTTTTTTAAAGCACTATAAATATTAAATATTGTGAAGTTCCAGAAAAATTTATTGTTAGTCTTGATATTGAATTATTGATGGATACGACACGTGCATACAGTGTATTAAAAAGATCTGAAGTGTAAATTAGTAAAATTACTCTTCCTATATACTACTCCGTATGTCTCATTTTACTCGTCCCAAATTGAGATGACACAGCTATTAAGAAAAATAATAAATAACATGATTAGTTTGTTATAATACCCCTATTAAATGATGTTTATATTTTAATTTTTTTTAAAAAGTAATTAATGCAAAGGGTAAAATATGAAAAAAAATAAAATTATCTTGTCTTGATAAGTAAAAAATGACAAGTAAAATGGGACACCAGATTAGGAAATTTAGGACCGGTAAAATGGGACGGAGGGAGTATGTTTTATTATGTGTACCATGCATAGCAAATTGGAACTTGAATATTTTCTCCAAGACATAGCCATGAAATCAAGCTCCAATATCTTCAAAATACAGGTCAAAATTATTTTCTATACGTATATAAATATAGTAGGTGTTGACATTTCTTTAATCCCTTTTATGTTTATTTCTTTTTAGTAAAAATTCTTATTCCGTCGCTGCCTTTGGTTACACATAGAACTCCAATAACAGTATGCTCTCAACTGCAACTGCTCGTCAAATATCGCTCGAGTAGACAATGAGGATTGCTCGAGTGGTTGGACACCTCCATCATCAATTGGTAAATCGAGAATTCGAGTCGGATAAGTGGAAACACTGTTGATCCTCTTTGAGAAATAAAACAAATCGCCCGAGTAGCTCGAAAATGTAGGAAAGAGAGGAGAAAAAACCATGAATTATCAAAGTACTGAATTTTCATTGAACTAAACTACTATGAACTAGTACAAGAGTGATGAGTTACACTAAAAACAATTATTACAGAATTAGTACCCTCATCTATTTACAATACCAATTCTGAATGTGTTAGCTCTGACTATCTTTCAAGAATCCATTTTGAAAGAAGCTCCATCAAGTAGAAAAGAATTTGTGCAGAATAACCAAAGCTAAACGTAACTTCGCTTTCTCAAGAATCGATAACTTCCTTGTCTATAACTTGTTTATCGTCATGGTCACCATCATCCGCGTCAACTTCATTTGTCTTACTACTTCCTTTCTCAACATCGTTCTCACCATCCTCGGATACTGAGCTAATATCCATCTCCTTTTCTGGACTTTCCATTTGCACGCACTCAGCAGTTGCGTCCTGCACAGAGCTATTGTTTTCTGAATCGAGGCTTCTGTTCGATGGGGTCAAGTCTCCTTTTCTTACCACGTTGAAGACAATACCGTTGTTCGTCCTTTCAGGCTGCAGGAGGTCGCCTTCGCTTACCATAATGCTTGCACTGCCCGCGGGGACCCTAATACTGAAATCTCTTTGATCAAATTCGGTGTCTGAAGTTCTATCTGGTGTTGTTACCCTTGGGCTCGGGGAGAACGGGTCCCTACCAGGTGGTGTGGCTACCCTTGGGCTTGGGGAGAACGGGTCCCTACCAGGCATCTGAGGAACAATATTGTTGAGGTCAATACTCAATCCTTTGTTCAATCGTGAACCGATTTCCAAGTTTTGGACAAAGTCGATAAACTTATCAGCAGATGTTGTCCTCATCAAAGGACCACCGGATCTTGTCCAAGAGTTGAGATCCATATTTTCGGACTCACTGTCACTGCCATCGTGTGCGGTCCGATGCGTTCGCCAATTTCTAGTGCCGTGTGTCCCGGAACCACTGCCTCCTTGATGATGTGAAGCAGCTACGTCCGCAAGAAAGTCTTCAAGGGAGCCTGTTGAATTCTCTCGTGCAATGCAGTTCCAAGAAGGAATTCTTCTGGAAGCATTAAATCTGACTGTGCTAGACATGCCGTGGGAAGCAGCAGCCGCTCTCTCGGCACTCCTTTTCAGTCTACGCATGTGATTCAGAATCGCAACACATTCATCAAGCGCAAGCTCAATTCCACAGTTTGCTTTAATTGCCGAGAGCTTTTCCCAAGTGCACCTTCTTCCTTGATTTGCTGCCTTTTGCAACTCCAGAGTAGAAGGGTTCTGTATGATTTTCGAGTACTGCATCATAAATAAAAATCGGAGAAAAGGTCAGTTGTCAAGCCAACCTGACTTCTTTATAGTAGAACTTATTTTGAAAAAGAAGACAAAAGTTTCGTATAAACTTGACATGGTATGACAATTTCATCAAGACCTCACAAATTAAGGGGTGGAAAGCAACTTTTAGACATCGAAACAGCACTTGTTTCTTATTTGCAAAAAAAGAAAATGCTCGTAGAGGACATACCTGAGCTAGAGTAGCAGGCATTACAACAGTTACATCGCCCTCCCAATCTTGAGCAAAAAGCTTTGCTATTCCTCCCAAAGGAAAACCGAGTTCTAACACCTGATGGCATCTGTGCTTCACCTCCAGTTCAGCAAGCTGCGCAAGCTGCATGGACAGATACTCGATGTCACAATGTTTCTGCTTATATATTTGTCTCAACAAAGACATAACAACGATGCTACGAGCATGCAAGGATAATCTATGAACTAGCTATTCTTGGTTACAAGTTTACAACACCAACGAGGTCGATAGAGCCTAAGCAATTGGATGTCTAAACCATAGAACAGAAACTGATTATACCTTGTGAAGATGAGATCAGTTGGCCCAGTGGAACAAAGGCAATTTGGTGGGCAGATTTATATTATATTCAAGATTTTTATATAGGTTTGACAGACTCATTCCGTTACTCTAGCGCCTAAATATAGTAGAAGAGTATCAACATGTGAATCTTGCTTGATTATATTTTCAAAACCACTTTGAGTTGCGAACTGATTACCGATGACTTACAAGAACCCTATCTCTACAAACAATGAAAATCCTACAGAGATGTCCATATTGTTCCTATGGACAACTACAAAATTGTTCAGCCTATGATTCCTTCAAGTTAGTCCTTTCAACGATTTTGGTTGAACTAAAGCACTTAATTTGAACATTCAACCAAGTGAAGATCAAGAGATTATTGAATAATTTTAACGAGGAGATCAAACTAGCTCCGTATCAGCACATGCTTGAAGTCTAACTCATTATAGAAAATGACAGAATAAAGGCTTAGAAAAATTAGGCCTGAGCTATACAAATGTCAAGTTACGGAGTAGTTACTTGAAAACCAACTAAAGATACAACAAAGACCAAAAGCATTTTAAAGTGCTCACAACTTTTGTTGCAATGACACAAATACATGTAGAAGAGTTAGATGAAACCTCCACAGTGAGCATTGACATCAACTGAAAACCAAAGAGACCAATACCATCCAAATTAAAGAAATCAAAGTCCATATGAACATACCTTGGCAGCAAAGTTGCCTCCATAAGCTCTTACAAACTCCTTGATCCTCAGTAGTGGAGCAATATGCGGATTTGCCTGGCTCACAATAAAGTGATTGACATTGAAGAGCTCCTTTAACTGCATCATTGGCAAATCAACCTCCAAGCTACCGTCCCTCCACCGACGAGAAGATGAACTAGAAGTGTCATCGGGTCCCAAGTGAAATGGTGGGTGATATGGAACAAGATCTCCACTTCTGTCCTTTGCCATTAGTTCTTGAGCTTCGAAGAGACCAGGAAAAGCACAAGAAGCAGTCACAGCACTCCATATAACAACATGAGGTGAAGTCAAGTAATTCAAGCATCTAGGAGGTTCATGTTTCCTAGGGGAGCAAACGGTAATCCCCAGAACTCTACCAGTCATGTCGTAGGCCTCTTGGAAAGTAAGATTGCTCGTGAGATTACGTAACATCACCTGCAGCTGCCTGATATCATGTACAGCACCCTGAGTCGTGACCCTCTTGAAAATAGTAAAAATTCCACCCAACTGATCGAAAAATTGTAAGGAGTGCCAGGAGTCTTCGAAAAAACTCTGGAGCTCAGGCCAAGATCGAGTCGCTACTATGGAGCATATAATCGATCCGACACTTGAACCAGCAATTATCCGTGGCAGCAGCTTGTGTTCTACAAGTGTTTTCACCACCCCCACATGGAAAGCTCCGAGAGAGGCACCTCCACTTAAAAGCAAAGCCGTCCTACCAAAGGCATGCCTTGTTTCATGCATGAAAGCAAGCTTTTCTTCCAACAGAAGCTCCTCTGAATCAGAGTCGCATACCATTCTCAACTGAGTTGAAACCTCATCGATATATTCCTTAATAAGTTTAGGCACATGAAGCCTTCCCTTGTGAAGTTCTGAATTGCACATATTACCAAGATTCCTTACAAGGTCAGCTCTCATACAGAATATGATATCTCTAAGAGAACCCTCTTGCCTACGGTGTCGAAGCTCTTGGAGTTTATTTCGAACTAATTCTACGTCATAAAGATCTGCCTCATTCATTTTAGGGGTTTCTTTATCCAGCATCTTGGCAGCATGAGCCCACTCTTCATAAGTCAAGGCAGATCTCATCATGTTCCTCCAAAACTTCCTCCTATAAGCCATCTCAGCTTTGACTTTCACATTGGTATATCGCCTCAACAAGAAGGCGAGAAGCGTTACTAATGCCAATATCCCTTGTGGATTCCGAGGGTGCAACCACGAAATCAAAGGTGTTACATAGTATGAAAATCCATTCTTAAACTTGTACAAGTAATATACCAAGAAATGAAACAAGCGATGCCTCAACTGCGAAACTGATTTGCAGAACAAGACTCTAAAGGCGATTGTTCGACCCAATATCGTAGAAGGTCCAATTGCAAACAAGTCAATAGTAGCCTCATTACTTATATCCATCTCAGTGGAGAAAAGGGAACTGATTCCTAAAGGTTTCTCTAGCAAAATGCTAAGACAACCAAGTATACAGATTCCTAAATAGTCTAAGGCTCTAACCTATACCAATTGAAACAGGATTAGCACAACAAAGGCTGTACTAGCACATAGTACACCAATTGAACAAGATTAGCAGAACAAAGATTGTACTAGCACAGAGTATCAAGGACAAATTAATGATACTTTGACAATAGGGGGAAAACAAGTGTTATTCACAAGATTCAAGGAATCAGATTGAACCAGAAACTAACAAGCTAAGTATGTGGCTATGCGCAAGCAATAGAGCTTACTAGATCAAAGGAAATATCTCTATATAGGGAAGTCAAAGGAAAAAAATCCAACCTTTCCTTTTTCAGCCTTTTTCCTTTGTGCAAAATCTTTACAATTTACCTCAAACACCAACAAGAACTGCCAAAACACAAAACTCAACACACCGCACAAATCAAGATTGAATTTTTAAGCAGCCCCACAAATCAAGATTCAATTTTTGACATCGAGATTCAATTTTTATAAAACCCCACAAATCAAGATTCAATTTTTAAGCAACCCCACAAAACCAATGTCAAAAGGGCTTCAAAAAATCACCCCCCCAAAAAAAAAAACACTAAAATTTCTCAAAAAAAAAGGCCAAACCAAACCTCAGAAAAAGGAAAGAACTCAAGAACAGGATAATGTTTACTTCTTTCTCTATATGGATAAGAACACCAGAAAGAGGGACCAATCAATCAAGAAGTTATGAAAACAATAAATTTAATAGCACTGCAATTGGCATAAATAAATAAATTTTATATATAATAAAATCATCGGGATTCGAAAAATGGAAAAAAAATCAAACAAAAAAGTCAGAAATTTGGATTAGATAAACGATATGGGTAGTACGGTTGACGTATGATATGTATCAGCTAAGAAAGTATGGATAGACTCAATTGAATATTACTCTATTATAGTATTACATTATACTATAAAATTCAATTCAATTTTGATTTTGCAGCAACAAGTAAATCGTTTCAAGTGTTTATTAAATTAATTAAAGTTTTTTGTTGTCCTTTTCTCCTTTCTTAATGTGAAAATCGTTTTTTGATTTTGATGGAGAAAGGAGAAAGGGACACAAAAGTGTAAAAAAGAAAAAAGAATTTGTTGGTTGTTATTTCAAAGTAATTTATATGAGAAAAATTTGTAAGATTCGTGAAGTTGTTTTTTTAGATTGATGGTGATTAATGAGTAGAGATGTATTTATGATTTGGTTGTTGCTTGTGCCTAATTTATATGAGAAAAAATTGTAAGGTTGGTGAAGTTATTTTTTTAGATTGGTGGTGATTATTGATTAGGGGTATGTTTATGGTTCGATTTGATTCGATTTCGCCATAGATAATCGCGTCAAGATATGTTGTCTATTTAATACATATCACTTGGTACTATCTTTGAATGGTTGTTAGTACGATTTCATAGGTGTATTGTGTAACATTATCTTGGTGTTGTTGTATTGTTGTATTTAAGAATAAGAGGTTGTTGTTTGTTGATTGAAAGTAATCTATTTATATGAGAAAAAATTGAAAGATTCGTGAAGTTATTTTTAGGAATGTATTACGGTTTGATTTGATTTGGTTTAGTATGACTCGGATATGAATACTCGCGCCAAGATATGTTGCTTATATAATAGACGTATCATCTTATACTTTATTTGGATGGTTATTACATATTATTTCGTAATGTATTATGTTGTATTGGTGTTGTATTGTATTGTTGTGTTCAAGAATAAAAAGTTGTTGTTTGTTACTCGTAAGTAATTAATGTGAGAAAAATTTGGAAGACTGGTGAAGTTAATTTTTCCTTTTTTTTTTAGGTTAGTGGTGATCTAGGGATGTATTTATGGTTCGATTTTATTTGATGTTATTTGACTTGGATATGGATACTTTCGTAAAGATATGTTGCCTCCAGAATATACGTATCACCTTGCACTTTATGTGATGTATTGTGTGATATAGTGTTGGTGTTTAATTGTATTGTTCTGTATTCTTGGGCTCAAGTAATTTATATGAGAAAAATTTGAAAGGTTGATGAAGTTATTTTTTTAATGTCATGATTTGGAGATATATTTATAGTTCGATTTGATTTGGCCATGAATGTTGTGCAAAATATGTTATTGGTATACATATCGTTTTGCATTCTATTTGGATGATTGTTACACGTTGTTTTATATGTATCGTACTCATTGTATCATATTGTAACATTTGATGAGTTTAATATTTGAATGTATTGTACTGTTTTATATCGTTGCATAATGTCATATATTAATAATTTTAAAAAACATACAAGAAAAAGTATGGTATAATTAGGCAGGGCTACTATTAAAAGTTAGGATAAAAGATAAAATAATATTACAATAAAGACAAATAATTAAGAAATTAAAAAGGTACAATGCGACCAACATCAAATCAATCGTAATCTTTTTGAGAAAAGAAAAGTCAAAATTAAAAATGAGAAAAATAACTGGCTTGATAAAAATAGGAAAACACGCTTCACAAGTGAAATTCTATATTGATCGTGTCTTCTCCACCATCCAACGTATCTTATCTTCACCCACACACTCCTACACCCACCTTCTATAATATTTATCTAGATTATAAATAAATTATTTACCTAATTTTCTCAAAAACATTTTCAAATAGAATAATAGCATGTCTAAAAAATATCTAAAAATTTGAACAAATATAATAGTTTAATAAATTTTGACTTGTGAAAACGAAAGAACAAAACTATGAGAAAGAGACACCTAAGATTAAGTCTAATATTGTGTTAACATTTCTTTACTATTTTAAGCACTTTGTAAAATACAAGTAATGAGTTGATATACTCAAAAGTATATTGTGAAAAGGATATTGGAATACCTTTTAAGTATCAAATTAGAATTAGTATTACCAACTTTAATATTAATTTAGTTTAAACGCACGTGTTTCGCATATATAATATTTGATTATTTAAAATTAAATAATTGTGTCTATTACAGAGATTTTTTATGAAGTGTAAAAAGTTCAAAACACTTTTCATAGATCGTTTACACTTTAATATAATAATGTAATCATAAATATATATTTTAGTGTAAACACATATGTACGTTACCACTAAAAGTACCAAGTGATTTATGGATCATCACTTTTGCATTTGTCATGCAGTACATTTTTTCCATACTGTCAAAGGTTAGGAAAGACGCATCAATTTGAATCATATTTGTGGTACAATTTTTTTTAATATGTAAGATTTTTCCTTATTTTTAAAGTCAGCTATTTACAAAATTATTGATTACATTCTTATTACGTATTTAAATTTTTTAAAAATTTGATACTTCTTAATTTTTTCTTATTCTAACGCTTTTATATTTATTTTTAGATTTTTCAAACCTTCTTAAAAACAAATTTAGTTGATTTAGAATTCTTAAACAAATGAAAAAGTATTAATAGTTGTTGAGAAAAATGATGACTTCTAACAAGAAAAGATTTTATCATAAATATATTTAATTAATTTTCAATGCTTAAATTTTAGAAAAAAAATAGTGAAAAGATGATTTTGTCTACAACAGAGACTTTTAATAAACGACAAAAAATTAGAAACAATATTTCTAATTCTAAATTCCTTCATACTTTTACATATTTTTTATGAAGGGTAATTTTCATAAATAACACTATTAATGATCCTAATAAACATGTCATAGCAAGATTGTTTATTAGTAATTTTTTCTTTTTAAATATATTATACACACTTATTCAATTGTCAACATATATATATATATATATATATATATATATAATTGTCATTTAATGTATATGCACTTTAACCGTTATATATATTTGAAATACACCTTACATATATGCTAGCGCATAGCATTATGTAGCCGATGCGCTAGCGCAATTTGATAAACACCTAATTCTTCTAGACTATGCATTTAATGTTTTAAATAAGGACCGTTTTTAAAATGAACATAACTAAAAGAAGTTTCTATTTATATTAATTCATTACTTTTTTGGTTTTCGTAAATAGCACTATTAATGTTCCTAATAAATATATTATAGCAAGATTGTTTATTAGTAATATCACACTTATCCAATTGTCAATATAATATATATACATATCTAATTGTCATTTAATGTATACACTTTAACCGTCATATATATTTGAAATACACCTTACATATATGCTAGCGCATAGCATTATGTAGCCGATGCGCTAGCGCAATTTGATAAACACCTAATTCTTCTAGACTATGCATTTAATGTTTTAAATAAGGACCGTTTTTAAAATGAACATAACTAAAAGAAGTTTCTATTTATATTAATTCATTACTTTTTTGGTTTTCGTAAATAGCACTATTAATGTTCCTAATAAATATATTATAGCAAGATTGTTTATTAGTAATATCACACTTATCCAATTGTCAATATAATATATATACATATCTAATTGTCATTTAATGTATACACTTTAACCGTCATATATATTTGAAATACACCTTACATATATGCTAGCGCATAGCATTATGTAGCCGATGCGCTAGCGCAATTTGATAAACACCTAATTCTTCTAGACTATGCATTTAATGTTTTAAATAAGGACCGTTTTTAAAATGAACATAACTAAAAGAAGTTTCTATTTATATTAATTCATTACTTTTTTGGTTTTCGTAAATAGCACTATTAATGTTCCTAATAAATATATTATAGCAAGATTGTTTATTAGTAATATCACACTTATCCAATTGTCAATATAATATATATACATATCTAATTGTCATTTAATGTATACACTTTAACCGTCATATATATTTGAAATACACCTTACATATATGCTAGCGCATAGCATTATGTAGCCGATGCGCTAGCGCAATTTGATAAACACCTAATTCTTCTAGACTATGCATTTAATGTTTTAAATAAGGACCGTTTTTAAAATGAACATAACTAAAAGAAGTTTCTATTTATATTAATTCATTACTTTTTTGGTTTTCGTAAATAGCACTATTAATGTTCCTAATAAATATATTATAGCAAGATTGTTTATTAGTAATATCACACTTATCCAATTGTCAATATAATATATATACATATCTAATTGTCATTTAATGTATACACTTTAACCGTCATATATATTTGAAATACACCTTACATATATTCTAGCGCGTAGCATTATGTAGCCGATGCGCTAGCTCAATTTGATAAACACCTAACTCTTCTAGATTATGCATTAAAAACTCGTTTGGTAGGCCGTATTAAATAAAATACTCCATGAATTAAAAGTTAGTTCAGCTATGTACAATGTTCGATTGCCCAATTTAAATTTAATCCCACCTGATACATAGACAACTAATACACCATAGAGTGTATTCTCTTATCCCTAAGAAATCATGGGACTACTTATCCATGGCTTAATAATACATGGATAATAGAATTAAATGACTCAACTACCCCTCAATGTTGGTTGATAGTTTCGAATGTGAACTACATTTATGCTATTTTGTAATTGTTCAATTTACAGACGGATTAATTTAAATAGAAAAAATTATTGTCAAATAAATATATAATTTGAAAATCTAAAATTATATTATCAACAGTCTGTGATGTTCTTACATAGTGTACTTTACATTTTTTAAAAATTATTTCTCTATAATATGACAATTATTTATTTGTTTTAATTTTTTCTTGATTAAATAGACACAATTTTTTTTAAAGAAATAAATGATCAACTAAGCGGAGTGAGAATAATTATTCATATTTTAGCTTTTTTAAGATCGCGCAAAAGGTGAGCAACTTGACTAGTTAAATGAAGTAGAAAATCTCATAAAAATTTAAAGGTATAATTGTAAAAAAGATTTTGTTGAGTTTTAAAATACATGATATATCTAGTTTTTAATATAATGAACCAAATACTTGATAAAAAATAACCTTTGTATTACTAATCCCTGCATTACTAATCCCTATATTGCTAATCCCTATATTGCTAATCCCTATATTGTTAATTTATGGATAACTTCTCTTTGCACCAAACGACCCCTTAATGTTTTAAATAAGGACCGTTTCAAAATCAATACGTATAACTAAAGGAAGTTTCCATTTATACTAGTTCATTACTTTTATTTATTTTTTAAATAAATTAAAGTCACCTTTCTTAGAAAAAAAAAAACTCTATTGCATCTGCGCTTAATTTAATATAGTCATGTTTAATCTTCGATCAGTTGACACCCCTTTGTCGAAAATTATATTATATAAATAGGTAAAAAAAGATTATGTATCACTAAAAAAATTAAGTTACGCGGATCATCAGTATCAGTGTAAGTCATATTTATCTGTTATAGCAAATAATCTAAATCTGTATTAATTTTTAAGTTCATAAATTCCACATTATACCTACAGATATATTTTGAGTGACTTGATAACCTTTTAGTGCAAATCCTAATTTTATCACTAACAAAAATTAACAAATTAATATAATAAAATCTAGGGGATAAAGTGAACACTTTGTTAAGAAACGAAGCTTCGTGTGTTAGATATTGATGGCAGGTCAACAACACATAATTTCTACATAAGTCGTAATCTCAACTATATTCATCAAAAATAAAAAATATCATTCCAACACTCAGCAATGTATATTTCTATTATATACAAGTAAAGGTTTTATTATTATTATTATTATTATTATTATTATTATTATTATTATTATTATTATTATTATAATAATAATAATAATAATAATAATAATAATAATAATAATATGTTGCCGATATAATACATATCACTTGGTACTTTGTTTGAATGGTTGTTAAGTATTATTTCGTAAGTGTGATGTGTGAGATTATCTTGATGTTATATTGTATCGCTGTGTTCAAGATAAGAGGTTACGTTGTTGATTGTTGATTGTGAGTAATTTATTTATATGAGATTAAATTGAAAGGTTGGTGAAGTTATTTTTTTTATTAGTGGCGATTTAGGATTGTATTTGTGGTTTGATTTGATTAGGTTTAGTTTGATTTGGCCATGGATACTCGCGTCAAAATATGTTTCTTATATAATAGATGTATCACCTTGTACTTTGTTTGAATGGTTGTTATGTATTGTTTCGTAACGTATTAGAGTATGTGATATTATGTTGACGTATTGTATTGCTGTGTTCAAGAATAAGAGGTTAGTTTTAGTTGCTTGTAAGTAATTTATATGTGAATAATTTGAAAGGTTGGTGAAGTTAATTTTTTTTTTAGGTTAGTGGTGATTTAGGAATGTATTTATGGTTCGATTTGATTTGATTTTATTTGACTTGGATATGGATACTTTCGTAAAGATATGTTGCTTCCAGAATATACGTATCACTGCACTTTATGTGATGTATTTTGTGATATTGTATTGGTATTGTATTGTGTTGACCTGTATTATTGTGTTCAAGATAAGAGGTTGTCGCTTATTGCTTGCAAGTAATTTATATGAGAAAAATTTATAAGGTTGGTGAAGTTTTTTTTTTATGTCGTGATTTAGAGATATAATTATGGTTCGATTTAATTTGGCCACAAATATTGTGTCAAAATATGTATTAGTATACATATCATTTTGCACTCTATTTGGATGAGTGTTACATGTCTTATATGTGTATTGTATTGTAATATTTGATGAATATAATATTTGGATGTATTATACTATTTTACATCTACATAATGGCATAAATCATCAGTTTGAAAAAACATACAAGAAAAGTAAGGAATAGGGCAGAGCTACAATAAAAAGATATGATAAAAGATTAAATACTATTATAATAAAGATAAATTAAGAAATTAAAAAGGCCACAACGCAATCAATATCGAATCAATCGTTATATTTTTGTGGAAAAAAAAGTCATTTATAAACGTAGGGAAAACAATTGATCGTGCCTTCTCCACCATCCAACACATATTATCTTAACCGTTACACTCCTACACCCACCTTCTACGATATTTGTTTAGATTATAAATAAATTCTTTACCCAATTTTCTCAAAAGTATTTTCAAATAGAATAATAGCATATCTAAAGAATATCTAAAAATTTGAAAAAATATACTACCTTAATAAATCTTGACTTGTGAAAATGAAAGAGCAAAATTAAAACTAATCTTGTGTTAACTTTCCTTTACTATTTTAAGCACTTTCTAAAATACAAGTAATGAGTTGATATACTCAAAAGTATATTGTGAAAAAGAAATTGGAATGTCTTTTAAGTATCAAATTAGAATTAGTATTACCAACTTTAATACTACTAACAATCTTGTTTATGGCGTGTAATAATATTCTATACTGTCAGTTAACTTGACCTGCTATTGCAGGTTACCCAAGAAAAAATTAGGTAATCTGCAATAGCAAGTCAAGTTTACCTGATAAAAAAGAGCAGTCCGGTGCACTAAAGCTACCGCTATGCGCGGTGTCCGGGGAAGGGCCCCACCGCAAGGGTGTATCGTATGCAGTCTTACCATGCATTTCTGCCAGAGGCTGTTTTCAAGGCTTGAACCCGTGACCTTTTGGTCACATGACAACAACTTTACTAGTTACTCCAAGTTTACCTGTTAGTGTAAAATATTTTGTACACTGACGATACACAAAACTTAAATTCTTATAATTACTCTCATCTCTACTTAAAATATTTAGTTTTTATGAATGGGAATTTTCATAAATAACACTAATAATGTTCCTAATAAACATATTATAGCAAGATTGTTTACTAGTAATGGCATTTTTTTCGAAATATATTACACACACTTATCAAATTGTCAGTATATATATATATATATATATATATATATATATATATATATATATATATATATATATATATATATATATATATATATATATACTTTAATCGTCATACATATTTGAAATACACCTTACGTATATGCTAGCGCATAGCATTATGTTGTCAATGCACTAGTACAATTTTGTAAAAACCTATCTCTTCTAGATTATGCATTTAATGTTTTAAATAAGGACCGTTTCAAAATTAATACGCATAACTAAAAGAAGTTTCTATTTATACTAGTTCATTACTTTTTAAATTTTTGTAAATAAATTAAAGTCACCTTTCTTAGAAAATGAACTCTATTGCATCTGAGCTTAATTTAATATAGTCATGTTTAATCTCTGATCAGTTGACACCCCTTCATCGGAAATTATATTATATATCGGTGTAAATCATCTTTATTTGTTATAGTAAATAATCGGAATTTGTATTAATTTTTTAAGTTCTTAAATTCCACATTATATCTATAGATATATCTTTTGAGTGACTTGATAATCTTTTAGTGAAAATCCTAATTTTGTCAAACAATAACAACATATCCGGCTTTGTTGGTCGAACTTTTAAAAAATATTGATAGGTGTGCACAGGATTCTCCCATAACAACAATAACATACCTGGTGTATTCCTACAAAGTAGGGTTTGGGGAGGGTAAAATATACGCAGTCCATACTACTACCTCAGATGAAGCAGAAAGGATATTTCCGCTAACCCCCCGGCTCAGGACAGATAATAGTATAATCAAACAAACAAACGAAAAATATAAAAACACACAACAAAAATGAAAGACACGCTGCTAGATAATAAAGAAATAAGATGCACGCATGATAATACTAAACCATTTATTCGAAATTAAAGACATCACTGAACACCACGAACAAACAACTATAGACATAGATTAAGACAAAAAGAACTCGTACCTACTATTACGGATGAATTTCTACCCACTAACCCCCTATTCTAGCCCGCGTCCTACACACCTTCCTATCAAAAGACATGTCCTCCATGAGCTGTAACTACTCCATATCATGCTTAATCACCTCCTTCCAATATTTCTTCAGCCTACCTCAATCTCTAATATTCTTGGATTCTCCAAAAATATACTATTTTTGGAGAATCCAGCTACTATTTTTGGAAAATCCAACACGTAGATACGTAATTTCGTCCCTTCACAAATTTTATCGTTTACCCCGTTTTACTACGTACCCTATCCACGTAGTAATTTTCCCCAGAAAATAAATAACCCCCTCATCATTTTACTTATCTATTTATTTATTTTGTCATTATCCAAATAACAAATCATAATAATTTTTGTCTTATTTTCAACACCCTAACAACCCCTTCAATAAAATTAGGACATCACACCCGTGTGACCCCCCTCCCACTCCCCTTTTCTTGTCCACAAAGAAAGAATATACATACACACCAAGATAACAACTTGGAGGGACCCACAAAGATATACTTCCAATTTAAAATTCTTCATTTTGCTGACCATTTTCCATTTGTTTCATTTGTAAATATAATATACACAACATCACATATATCAGGGGGTCCCACGAGGAACCTTCCAGGAAATTTCAAGATATCCTACCCCTACCCCCTCACCCCACTCGCGTGCCCCATACCCCACTCATAGAAATATATATACACGCACATAGAGATTAGGAGGGGGGAGGGGGTATTTGTTGGATTGTTCCTTTTTGCTTCTTCATCCTCCTCCTCATAGAGAAAACAGAGAAGACCAATACCACGGTTTTTTTCCTTTCTTTTCATTTCTTTTATGAAGACACACTCACGATATATACCCAGCTAGAAAGAAAAATCAAAGAGGAAGAGAGGTTGAAACAGGGAGATCGAGGAAGAGGACGAGAACAAGAATTCACTGAGTTGCTTATTTTTTCGGTGAACTTCTTTGCCGGAGGTCCGTCCAGTGTGTCGACTTATCTGAGCCATCTCGAAATCAGAGAAATCTCATCGTTTTCTTACAGGCTCCGAAGTGAATCTGGCCTAGAAATATCAGAACGCGTCGGCGTCATCTTGACCCGCTGTTTCAGCCATCATCAGAGCTCATCGGAGCTCGGTCTACATCAGGTTTCAATTTTCTATTGGGTCGTTGGGATTTTGGGTTCATCTTTTATTTTGTTCATCGTCGATATCAGATTTTGATTGGTTTCATGGTCAATCGGGTCCTCATTTGTGATTTAAATCCTGCGTTAGGAGTTCATACTCGCTGGTCTCGAAGCTACTTGGCTATTATTCTAATATCGAGTTCGGATCTTATTCGTCGTTGAGGTGCTATCGAGGATTCCAAACTCGAATTTTCTTAACTCATATTATCAACGAAATTCGATATCGGAAGGTCCATTTCTTAGCCCGCTCTTTTTTTTATTTATCTTGGTGCGTCGAATTGGTTGTGATTATGTGTGATGTTATTATGTTTGTTGGCTTTATTGTTGATGTTTATCATGATGTTTGTTGATTCGGCTATGGTGGTTTGAGAAAAGAATTTGATCATGTGTTGATTGTTGATTGATAAAAATGAAGCTAGCGGGGGGTGGAATTGAGAACTTGATAAAAGGGGTTGAATTAGATTAACGTGGGTTTATTATTATTTTTGTTAATCCGGAATAGGCATAAACATTGTGTGAACGTGAAAGAGTTATGACATGTGGAAACAAATAGGCAATGTAAGTTCGGGTAGGCAAAATTTAGGATTTAGTTTTTAGTTGAATGTTTGAATATGGAATGTTTATTGAATATTTTCTAAGTTTGTCGTACTTGATTCGATTGTATCATTTGGCCGGGGAATGCCCCGAAGTACTTGTATTATTTTCTTCGGGGAATGTCCCAAAGTATTTTGTACTCGGAGGACATCCGTGATGAAGGCCCAAGGCATCGGGTAGCATGGGAGTGTAATTAGGATTAGGGTAGGTTAGAATAGGATTTATATTTTCGTATTTCTTTTTACTTTGGTCTGTATAATTGGACTAAACATTATTTTGGGGATTTGTTTGGGTGTGTTTGTTTGATTGATTTCCGTATGTGTTTCATATGGTTTATACACTCGTTGATGTCAAGTTAACTGATACTCCCTACCAAGAGACCGTAGTCAAACCACGGGATTGAGGGGTGCCTAACACCTTCCCCTCGATCAACAGAATTCCTTAGTCGGAATCTCTGTTCGCAAACCAGTTTCAAGAGTCAAAATGTTTTGAAAAGGATTTTCCAAAGGTGACTTGGTATACTGAATTATGTCAAGTGGCGACTCTAAATAAAAAATGTCAATAGTCCTTTTTAAAAGCAGATTTTCATCCTTTTGTCACTTTAATAATAAATACCCTTTTGAACCATAAAATCTAATCTTTTTCGTGTTGAAAAAGGGGTGTGATAGCTCTGGCGACTCTGCTGGGGACTTTTCAGAATTTGAGCTTATTTTTTTGGAGTTATATCGGCTTAGTTTGACATTATGGGTGTATAAACGTGTTTGCTTGATTGTTTGTATTGTTTTATCATTATGGCATGCTTACGTGCTCTTTGTTTATAGTTTTCTTATGTGTTACTGCTTTATATCTGGCATCATGCGCATAACCCGAGTCAATTCTTTCTGCAACAAGTTCTGTAGTACACGCTGTGTACATGACCTATATTTGAGTCACCCTTATCTTAGGAGGGGAGCCGTCGGCTGGTATGGAGTAGGTGGACAGCCAAAACAGCCACTATCGACCATATGCTCCCCCGAACGGCCTTGTTAGTAAACTCCAGCGTAGGTCAGCCTTTAGGTCATATTTATGTGCATCATGTTGAGACCTAGTAGGCCCCATTTGGTCCTTTGTAGGAGACTCACCTCTGACGCATTCTTACGTGCTAAATGTTGCATCTTTGAGGGTAATGGGGTCATTTGATGGACAAATTTAGAGAAAACATGTGTTAGAAATAAAATGTGTAGGCAATGAAAAAAGTGAGTTGAAAAAAAAAAGGAGTTTAAAAAAAGAGTTTCGTAGTTTTTAGAGTTCTTTATGGCTTTTTCTTTTTACAATCCAAAAATTCAAAAATATTTTTTACCTTTCATACTCATTTTCTTAAAAATACCAAAAAGATTTTTCTGTCATAGTTGTTGATGTCAATGTTATGTGAAGTGTCTAATTAAAAAACCCAAAAAGATTTTATTTCTCATCGTTCGTCTGTAATCGCGTCTTTCCAGTCAAGTCTTAGTTCGTTTTAATCCTTAATTGTCCAATCTGGACGAACTATGCATACCTGATTCTCGTCCCTAGGGGGGCGGGATACGTTGGCAACCCTCGGTAGGTCCGGTAATCTTTATCTTTTTGCCTTTGTCTTATCCTTAGCCTAGGTCTTTTTCCTTATAATTTGGTGGTGTTGGCAAGTCTTAGACAAGTAGGTTGATTTATTCAGTGATATTGTTCGGCAAATTGGAGTCATAAGGTGGTCTGTCCCTTCGACATATGTCCGTGTCAAGATCCCAAGGGTTGGGAATGTTTTGCACTTATCAAATTCTTTGAGATAATGTCTCATGTGTCATTACAGGATGGATCTGTCCATAAAGTCCAGAGTCTGAATGGTTGGCAAAGTGCCCAAAAAGTTAATCAAATGGTGGGGCACATTTAACTACGTCTAGCAACAGGGGTTGGCAAAGAAGTTAGGAACTCTTACTTCCCTCCTAGATCTCATGCCCCGCCTAGACCTGATCGAGGCTATATCGACTTTTTGGGATCCAAGTTGTTTGGTGTTTAGGTTTGAAAATTTTGAAATGACGCCTACTCTGGCAGATATATCTGGTTTCTTTAAGTTGCCTTACATTAAGAAAATAATGATTTGGGCACGGACTCATTCTCCCACACGGTTTCTTCATGGTTATGGTTTAAAGTCCAATAACCACTTGACGTGCCTTAACCAATCTTGGGTCTCCTTTGATTATTTGTATTCTCAATTTGAGCCTTCAGACGGTTTTGATTGCTTTTGGGATGAGTTCTATACAACCAAGGAGAATTGGGAGAAACGTCATCTAGAAGTCTTTGCTCTCGCCTTGTTGGCCATTTTGGTCTTCCCATTAGAACAAAGACGGGTTAATACTCACTTGCAGACTGTAGTGATGGCTTTATTTCATAAAAATCTAGGTGAAACATTCACACTCGTACCTATGATCTTGGCAGAAATATATAAAGCTTTAACCGAGGTTAAGGGCGGGATGAGATTCTTAGAGGGAAGCAACCTGATAATGCAATTGTGGATGATGGAGAACTTGCATGAGCCTTCTTTGATTAGGTTGGATGTGATTGATCGTTGTATGCCTGAGCAAGTGAACGCCATGAATCAGAGAATGCGTTTTGATAAGTTCTCGCTGCCGATAGGGATTGATGCTTGGACTGAATTTCTTGAGTCAAGAACTGAAGACAACATTCTGTGGACCTATCTCTGGTTTTGTCCAAAAATAATCTTGTGTGGTTGTCGGAAGCAACCTCTTTTAGTCTTGTTAGGAATCAATTGCACCAGACCGTACTCTTCTTTTAGGGTAATGTGCCAGTTGGGTAGACTGCAGGACGTTCCACCGGTAATGGACCTTCTGAAGGATGTAGAGCATTTTAAGGATCAAGCCTTAGGAGAAAGTAAATACGAAGAATTCTGGAATCACGCAATAAAGCTAGGTGTGGATACTCTCAAAGTAGGTCTGGATAATCCAGGGTACACTCAAAGATATGAGATCTGGCTGCAAACCATACCTCGGGGTATTAGTAGGCCATTGCCCTTACAACTTAGAGGAAGAATACATGAAAAATGCATTGTCGATTACAGTCAGGATGAAAGTGCGGGGCCTAAAGTGGAGACACTGAGAGTTCAGTTATCAGATTTGCTCAAGACTGTAGAAAGGTGTCAGAACAATCTCTCCAGGTGCACTTTCCATGAGGCGGGGATATGTGCCAGAAATTTCTTCCCAAATATCAGGGTGTCTTTGCAGGATATGCTACAGAGTTTGAATAGGAGAAAGAGAACTTCACAGACAGGTCCATCTCAGCCCAGGTTATCCTACAGCGCACCAATGTGAAGGAGCAACTCTTATCTTTTATTTAGTTTGAGTTCTTTATTTTTCTGTCCTTGTATTATTGTGTCTCTGTTCAGTCTGGGTCAAGTTTGTTTTAAACGTTAAGAATCTTTACTAGGAGTATTACACATGTTATCTTATGGGTCTAGAATGTTGTTTAGTCTTTGTTGATCAGTTTTTAAGCTTTCTTAAACTCGAAGTTTGTTTTAATTCTCTCTTTTATGAAATGTAGTGAAGTTGCAGAATTGTTTCCTTTTGTGTGTTCTTTCTCAAAAAAAAAATCTTCAACTTTGTGGTGTTTATGCAAGCATTGCCCGAACTACGCAAGATCTGATTCATGTACAATATGATACGTAGGTAACCTACTTTTGGGTTCGATCTAATCATTTTGTTTCTTCGATTTTTCCCAATTTTCCTCTTTTAAAGAAAAACAAAAGCCATAAAGAATGATAAAAGGAAATGAGATCGCGAGAGTAGGAAAGAAAGAAAGAGCAATAAGAGAAGAAAAGAGAAAGAGAAGAGACTGATGCAAAAGAACAGAGAAGTGAAGGTGAAAAACAGAAAGCACTAGGTTTAATAATGTAATGGGGAAATCGGGATGATGTTAAAATGGCCTCATTACCCTCAAAGGCCGATAGAAATGTGCATAAACCTAGGATTTATACAATGTGATTTCTATGCTTGTTGCCTGACTTAATCCAAACGGGTTTTGTCTTTGATAAGCATGTTCTTTCAGATAAGTGGTTGGTTTGTAGCACTCTGGCTATTCATCCGTACTTCACTAGATCAAAAGCGAAGCTTACCATGGCTAGTAGGGAGATTGAAAATTCACTCATTGACCTTGATCAGGATCCTAGGGAAGAAAGTTCAGAACGCAATGATGAGGTATTGAGACTTAGATAACAATTGCTAGATATATACCGAGCATGGGCTAGTGGCATGCCTCCTCCTCCACTCCCTAAAGATCTTGGGAATATCCCCTATTGCCCACCGCTCTCTCAGGCATAATTCTCTGTTCCTATTGATTCACCGGAGCATGCACCAGGATTCACTCCGCGACAATATTACCCTGGCACTTCTAGTGTGCCCCTGGCAGTTCCTCAACCAAGGGCCGTGATTCAGCTAGCGCCACCGGCAGCGCCTATGTTCGTGGCTCCGCCACTACCTGAAGCTCCCACATATGTTGTGCGTCCTACAATGGTGCTTCCTTGGTCTTCCAGTGATCCAGTATTGAAGGTTTCAGATAGTCAGTATTATGCCCCAGAGCCTACTTTGAGAATGAATAAACCGTATGGGTACGCTCATCCACCTAATTTCCATTTCATACGGAGAAACCTATCACAACAGAGGAACAAGAGGTCATAGTGCGGAAATTGAAAAGTTTGGAACAAGCTATGAGGAATCTGTAGGGAACCAGAGGTTACAAGAGTGTTTCCTATAAAGATCTTTGCATATTCCCAGACGTCAACCTTCCCCTCGGTTTTAAAATGCCTAAGTTCGAGAAGTATGCTGGGCACGATGATCTCGTAGCACACTTGAGACGTTATTGCAACCAGTTGAAGACTGCAGAGGGAATGGAGGAGTTGCTTATGGCTTTCTTTGGCAAAAGTCTTTCCGATCTTGGTTCAGAATAGTTTGTCGATCAAGATATCGACAAGTGGAACAACTGGAATGACTTAGCTTCTTAGTTTGTGCAACATTTTAAGTATAACATCGACCTGATTCCTGACAAAAAATCCTTGGTCAACATGAAGAAGAAAAGCACTGAAGGCTTTGGGGAATACGCGATAAGGTGGCGTGAACAGGCCGCCAAGATAAAGCCTCCAATGAAGGAGAGTAAGCTGGTAGAGGTCTTCATTCAGGCACAGGATGAGACCTATTTTCAACATTTACTTTCAGTAGTAGGAAAGTCTTTTATTGAAGTCCTCAAAATGGGAGAGATGATAGAAGACAGAATAAAGACCGACCGAATAGTGCGTTTTGTCGCGTTAGAAGCCACCACACAAGCGATTCAAGGTAGATCTAGCGCGTTCGGAGGTAAAAATAAGAAAAAGGATATGGCAACTATTGTAGCTAAACCCATTCCTATCCCAAAAGACCGCCTCGCCCCTATCCCCAATCCCAAGCCCAAGTCTATGCCCAAGCTCCATATATTTCTCCCCACCCTTACTACCCTTCACAAACCCCATTATATTCCATTCCACTACCCCCGTACCCAATATATAGCGCGTAGCCATATGCCCAAACCCCTTCTTACCTGCAATGGCGCGTGTAAGCTCCACATAATTGTCACGCCCCAAAATCCCATCGGGCCGGACTGGCACCCGAAGCCGAGAAGGCCCGGGAGAACCCGTTCAAATACCGTACTTTCACTTACATGTCACCAAAAATTTGGACAGCACTTCGTTGCATATATAAGGGTCTAATTACCTGTATCAGCACAACACGCACAAATATATATATATATATATAATACTTGGCCGTCGGGGCAACCACATATACAAATATAACATCACTATATAAACTTCCATGACTTTACCCTTCCTTATGTCTACAAAGCCTCTAGGATATATACATGACATAACTAGGGTCGGGATAAACCCCCGCCCACACATGACTCCTGTACAATAACAAAACATAAGGAACCGACTCGGAAAGCTCCGAAGCAAACTGGAGTTCACCAACAATTGCTGTACGACCTGGCTCCTATCTATGCTGTGAATGAGCTGAAGCACCTGTGCCTGCAGCATGAAATGCAGGTCCCCCGTGAGGGACGTCAGTATGAAATATGTACTGAGTATGTAAAGCTGTAAATAATCATATGTGATATAGGGGATCAAGAAAATCAAACACAAGTTAATAAATCATAATAGAAGTGAACCACACTTCATAAACACTTTTAGGATCATGTACATTATCATTAATCTGAATTTGTGGAACGGTATATATTCGTTCATTTCATTCTTTACAATTATCATTCGCCATTACCTCCTCCTCCCGAACCTCCAACCACCTAACAATAATCAATACTGTATCGTACTGTGACCATTAGGCTGCCCCCAGTACATATCAACTGGGATCGACCCATGCTAGGCTTATGCCCCTGGGATACCACCCATAAACACATAAATAGGGATCGACCCATGCTAGGCTTATGCCCCTGGATACCACCCACAAATATATCAAGTAACACACATAAGAGAGCTTTCCAATAACTTAGTTCAAAAGCTTTTGAGATTATTACATTAGTGTTCATGCAAATATAGTACCTTTGGAACAATGATACATCAATAGGAATCAAGTAATAGACCTTCTATACAATAACGATGTAATAAAGACTCATTGGTACATCAACAATGTGTTTCAGAATCATCAATATCACAACAATGAAATAGGATCCTTTTGGTATATCAATGAAACATTTGACACTTTATAGAATGGAAACAACTTCATTGGTAATGTAGAACAATACATGTTTTTGGACAACCTCGGAACCTTACTTGATGGATCATTGGTGTTTTCATGACAAAGAACATCGTTAGAGTATGCTTTACATACCTCGTTGTAGATTCGGATACCAATTCAACACAACTTTCCGCCTTTACAAATCACTTATCTACAATGAAATGTTTGGCATCTAGTATTAGCAACCCAACACCACAATTCTTTTCCATAATTCCATACAACCAATATTTGCAAAACATTCCAAAAACCAACTTGAATAATAGGTTTATGTGTGTATATATATATATATATATATAATCATCATTTCAATACCACATCATCAATACCACATCATCACACCAAATCCTTTCACAATTCAACATAATCCAACATTATTTCCCAATCATCTTTCAACAACAATCAAATAACATACTTCTTATGCTCACATGCATATATATATATATATATATATATACATATCCATATAAATAACATTAACATAATTTACATCCTTACCATAAAATGTCCCTTTTGATTTTGAAGTCCTGTTGGCTCAAATAAGGGGTGCTTCTCGAAGCCCTCGAGACGGTGAACACAACTACAAAATCAATTTGGATTTTCTACAGTTGAATCACAAGATAATTGGAGTTGAAATTAGGCTAGGGTTTCTTATTTGCAATAATTTGATGATAATTGATGGATATGAGACCAATTATATGTATATAATGACCAATTTTCGTCCATGAGGTGATGGAAAATGACCATATTGCCCTTAAAAATTTAAGTAAATCCGAATCTGTCCATGGTGGACTGTTTTGACAGGTTAAAGTAAATCGGCCATAACTCTTTGCTCCGATATCGGATTTGGGTGAAATTGGTATCGTTGAAAAGATAATTCAAAGTTATTTCATTTCATATAAAGTAGGCCACCCAGTTCGTCCTGTAAAAGGAGTTATGAGCATTTGAAGTTGACCCTAAATATCTGTTTTGAGAGGCTGAAGTAAAACTAGTATAACTCCTTACTCAGATGTTGGATTTGGATGAAACCAATTGCATTAAAAATAAGACTCAAATATCTTTCTTTTGATAGGTGGTAGCTCTCCCAGTTCATTATATTAGGGAGTTTTGATCGTTCAAAGTCGACCCAAAAAACTGGCAGGCCTCAGTAGTTTGTGTGCAGGAAATTTTCCTGCACATTTACTCTTCACAACATCCCGGCCACGGTTTTATAGTTTCGAACGTGCTCGATTATATCCGAAACTTATCCATTTTTGGAAATCTTTATATCGTTGTAAAGCTTATTCAATAATGTTCGTATGGAACCATCGACGGGCGAATTTCGGTATAAATAAAATAAAAAATTAATTCCATATAAATAAGACCAATACACGTACTTGAATACGCCAATACATGTACTTGAATACGGGGTGTTATAAAAATCGTCCATCAGCTCCACTAAATTACCAAAGCCCCTCCAGACCCAATTTCCAACCCAGTCCCGAGTACAAGAAAGATAAGGCGGTCAAAAATCAGTTCACATATCTTGGAGGGTCATATGCTAGCTTGTTTGATAGATTGAGAAAGATGAAGGTATTAAGCCCAATTCAAGGACGGTTTTCGAATCTACCTTTGAGAAATCTTGATTATTCATTAAGATATGCGTATTGTTCTGACATACCGGGGCATGATATCGAGAAATACTAGCATTTGAAGAGAGTTGTCCAAGATTTAATTAATGTAAATCAAATTCTGGTCTAGGCCCCGAAAGTTTCAAACATTAACCAAAATTCGTTGCCAACCCATGCTGAAACCAATATGTTAGAACTGATATATAATGGGAAAGAGTCGTCAAAGTGTTATAAGCCTATTGTCAGAATACAAACTAATGAGGATAAATCAGTGAATGTGGCAGATTTAATAAAAGCAATGTTATTAAGCCAGGAAGGAATGAGAGAAGATAAAGCCCAAGAAAGCACAAAGACACCTGTGATCACAGTGCAACGTGCTAGAAGATATGTTGATTTAAGTCAGGGAAAACCTAAGTTAACGGTGGTAGGAGCTCCGAGTAAGCCTATCTTGACGATGAAAGGAGCACTGACAGCGCCTATTGTTCTCAAACCGATGACCCAACCTTTGATAGTTGATATAAAAAAGGTTCCCTGGAACTATAAGCAAACTGTGATGACCTATCAGACGAAGGAAGTAGTGGAAGATGTAGATGAGGTAGGGGGTTTAACTCGGTCAGGAAGATGCTTCGTGCTTGAAATTTTAAGGAAGTCTAAGCCAATTGTGAATGGACCTTCATCTATCAAAAAGCCTGTCACCGAAGAAGAAGCTGAGGAACTTTTGAAAAATATGAAGTTGCTAGAGTATTCAATAATAGATCAGTTGAAGAAAACCCCTACTCAAATTTACCTCTTATCTTTGTTGTTGCATTTCAAGAAACATCATGATATTATATTGAAGGTATTAAATGAAGCATATGTTCCTAGGGAGAACAGTAAATCATCTTAAGAAAATGGTTGGAAAAATCTTTGAGGTCGATGAATTTCCTGTTGAAGGTACGAGGCATAACCGGGGTCTTTACATTACGGTGAAGTGTGAATATTTCTACGTCACTCATGTCATGATTGACGGAGGTTCAGGTGCGAATATCTGCCCTCTTTCTACTTTGCAAAAGTTGAATATTGGTGTTGAGAGGATCAGGTCCAACAATGTATATGTCAGGGCTTTCGATGGTGCAAAATCAAACTCTATTGGCAAAATAGAAGTAATGTTGATTATAGGGCCTGTTGAGTTTGCCATAGAGTTTCAAGTATTGAATATAGACTCCTCTTACAATCTGTTATTGGAAAGACCATGGATCTACAAGGCCAAGGTGGTTGCATCTATATTGCACCAAATGATCAAGTTTGAGCATGATGGGCAAGAAGTGGTTATTCATGGTGAAGGGAATTTGTCCGCCTATGAAGATTCTCCCTTGTCCCTTATTGAAGCAAATAATGTAGAGGAGACATTTTTCTATCAAAATTTTGATACAGTGTTGGTGAATTATATCATTGCAGGGTAGGTTATTCCGGGACTACAATGGTCGTCCGTTTCTATCATGCTGGCGAGTGAGCTATTGAAATATGGATTTGTACCAGGGAAGGGTTTGGGAGTGTCTCTGCACTGTATCGTTTGTCCCATATGACCGAGAGAGAACACGGGCACTTTTGGTCTGGGATTTGAACCTACGGCTAAAGATTTAAAGAAGGCAAAGGTAAGGAAAAAGGAAAGATGGTCACTCCCTCACCCAATGCCGCTACTCAGTGAATCATTTATCAAGAGCGATGCCACGAAGCCTGTAGAATTTGAAGCTGAATTGGTTGATGACTTCCATAACCTGCTGATGGATATTGACATGGTTGAAGCAGGAGAGGGTACCAGTAAGACAAGCATGCATTCATAGGTCCTGAGGTCCAGCTCAATAATTGGGAAGTCACTCCTCTCCCCGTCAGGAGGGAGTTTTGGTAGTTCATTTTGTTTTTCTTTCTATTTATCCGAGTTATTCCAGAGTTGTAATTCAGAATTTAGCTTGTTTACATTCTATTGTCATTTGTATTTAAACCCTCCTATCTTTCCCTTTTAATGAAATGCAATGTTCCCTTATTTTGTGTCTAATATATTTTGATTTTGTCTTTTTCTTTATACAGTTCTCTTTATGCTGATTCTAATGACATGACATGCATGCAAAATTTTTAGCCTGATCTTTAAATCCAAACTAATGAAGATATAATGAAGCATAGAGGGAATATGGTGAAGAAGAGGCACTAGAGGAAATAAGCAAAGAGTTGGAATAGTTTGAAGACAAGCCGAATCCTAATTTGAATGAAACTGAGCCAATCAATCTAGGGAATCAAAAAGATGTTAGGAAAACTAAAATCAGTGTACATGCTATTCCGCAGCTAAAAGATGGAATGATTCAAGCATTAATTGATTATAAAGATGTTTTTTGCATGACCTTATGATGATATGCCTGGTTTAAACACTGAATTGGTGGCTCATAAATTGCCAACTGATCCCACATTCCCTCTTCACAGAAGTTGAGGAGGTTTAAAACTGATGTAAGCATTAAAATCAAAGAGGAAATCATGAAACAACTTGAAGCCAAAGTCATTCGAGTGGCTCGTTATCCTACGTGGTTATCCAATGTTGTTCCTGTCCCAAAGAAAAATGGCAAAATTCGAGTATGTGTTGATTACCGTAATTTTAATAGAGAAAGTCCAAAAGATGATTTTCCACTGCTCAACATCCATATTTTGCTGGACAACTACGCTAAACATGAGGTTGCCTCTTTTATGGATTGCTATGCCGGATACCACCAGATCACGATGGATGATGAAGACGCGGAGAAGACGTCTTTTATCACACCATGGGGGACATATAGTTATCGAGTGGTGCCGTTCAGTTTGAAGAATGCTGGAGCAACATACATGAGAGCCATGACCACTATGTTTCATGATATGATGCATAAGGAGATTGAGGTCTATGTAGATGATGTAATTATTAAGTCAGAAAGTTAGGCTGACCATGTTAAAGATTTAAGAAAGTTCTTTGAAAGGCTTTGCGGGTATAATCTCAAGCTCAACCCGACAAAATGTGTGTTTGGAGTTCCGTCTGGAAAGCTGTTGGGGTTTGTAGTCAACCATCGGGGAATTGAATTGGATCCCTCGAAAATCAAAGCCATTCAGGATTTGCCCCCACCCAAAAATAAGACGGAGGTGATGAGTTTACTTGGTGGACTGAGCTACATCAGCAGGTTTATTACTTAACTCACAACCACTTGTGAGCCCATATTTAAGTTGCTGAAAAAGAGTGTTGTGGTAGAATGGACTGAAGAATGTCAGGAAACATTCGATAGAATCAAAAGATACTTATCAAATTCGCCCGTGCTTGTTGACACCTAATTTTTGCCCTCCGCAATCCAAATTAATTTCAAGTTTCTTCAATTTTAAAATAAAATCACAACAATTATTTTGTTCAAATAAATGCTAGTTTAAATTACTTATTCAATTCAATTTTATCATTTAATTAACGATTATACATTTTTCGCATACGAGGGTGTATAAATTTTGTTATTTAAGTGATCTTTTTCATTAAAATTAGATTTGTATTGATTAAACTTGAAAATTAATTCAAATGGATAAAACTTGGTTTTAAATATGATTTGCTCTCAAAATATTTTTATTTTCGAGAAATATTTGTTGGATTTTTATCAAATTAAGAAACTCGAGGTTAATTTGTTACTTGATTCGTGCCAGATTGCGATTCAATTTAGCGAACGAATTAAATATGACCTCAATTGAAATAAAATTGGTCCCAATCGTAATGCAATTGATCAACAGATATTCAATTTGGTTATAATTTAAATAAGTCGTTTGAATTGTAATCCAATCTTAATCTCCAAAAATTACTATTTCCTAATTAGGATCATTTTGATCCAATCAAATTTAATTAGGTTATTAAATAACCCCAACCTTGAGCCAATTAATTTAAACTCAATTTTAGCCTTTTCTCCATTTTAGTTGGGCCGTTATCCCAGAACTTCAGACAACCCAACAATTTTCCAATTAAATCCAAGACCAACTTCACTTCCCTGCTCCCTTTTTACCCGCCCCCAACAGCCCAATAGACCATACCCCCCAACATTGACCCAACTCACTTAATAACATCAGCCCAAAACTAATCCAATATTAGCCCCACCAAAACCCCTGACCCGGCCCACATCAATAATTCCCTTTTATCCCTTCTTCTTCACCAAAACACTTGATGTTCAACATTAACAATAGCAGCTAATCAATCCAGAATCTGAACCCTTCTCGACCAGACCCGAATCGACCCACAACTAGCTCGTCTTAATCCTCTCCACGCGTCCTACACGATGTTGTACCCTGGGAGATCTGAGAATCTGCTAGAAAGAGCGTGAGTTGGCTCGTATAACGGCTATATTCCACGATTTTAGGATTTTGGTACAGATTAGGTACGTACTTGGGTGTCTTTCATTGGTTTGAAATGGGGTTTCAGTATCCCACATTTTATTGGTCCACCAGTTACCATTTTGGAGAAAAATCCAAAGAATTTGGTACAAAGGGGGTACGGACTGCTGGAGGTTAGAGGGATCCGGCTGGAAATTTGGAGTTTCTCCCTCCTTTTGAAATCCCAGGGAAACCCTAATCCGACTCCTATAAAAGGGTTCTTGGGGTCACTGTTGAGGGTTTTTTTTTTTCTCTTCTTGGAAGGGTCCAAAATTTTGGTAGAGGAAATTCTAGGGTCTTCTTTCAGGAGGGATAACTTGGGTTAGAGACAAAGTTTTTGAAAGAAATCAAGAAAGAAATTTTAGGCTAGTTAGAAAAGTTGTTTTTAAAAATTTGGGTTGGGCACTCTGAAATTAAGGAGTTTATTGTCGCGAAGAATTTCTCATCCACTATGTCTGGGAAAGCTAGTCGATCAATGGGAAGTTTCTTGAGGCAACAACATTATCTCCCAGTGGGAATAATTTTGCTGATAGCTTGAGTCCCGTTTGCTGCTCCTTGAAAGGTAACCTCCTATCTCTTTGAGTTCTCGAGTGCTCTGTCTTCATCTTGACCTTCTATAGCTTCGAGTAAATTTTCAGTAACGTTGTACGCTATATTTGTTTGTTGATAGATGGCTTTGGTAGCCGTAGGTTTTGTTCATGATAGACATCGCTATGGTGATATTTGAGTAAATATAATTCATGCTACTGCTTGGTACTTTTAAAGGCATGCTTCTTCGTCAAAAGTGTCCTAAAATCCACTAACTTTATCTATGAATGGTTCTTTCTTGCCTGTTTTGTGGCTGAAATAATGTTGTGAATTAAGTTCTGATCTAATATTCTCACTCTATATGCTGGTTAAGACTCGAGATGAATCTGTTAAATGGTTTCAGGCTAATGACGCATCACCATAGCTATCCCTATAGTAAAGTTGCTTGTCTCGATCTTGTTTTAGACTATTAGTATCATGCTAAGGCCGGTTTAAATTTTTAAAGTTTCATACTTTGATTTTTGATTAGTAGTTTCGGGCTACTTGTATCTTGTTACACCGGATTTCATAATTAAATTTTCGTGATTTGATTTTCTTCAATAGTTTTTGGGTTTATGGTGTCTTGTCTATGTTCAGTTACTTGATGTAGTTTTGCTCGCTGCCATTAGTTTGATGTGGTTGAGATGGTAGGGTCATTAGTAGGACTGCCTCTTGAATTCTTCGACGTCTCAAATGACAAAAGAATAACGATGTTACGATTAATAAAAATTAGCAAATCCTATGATTCCTCAATGATCATCTGTACCCGGTATAATATAAGAGAGGAGAGGTAGAACGAATTTGTTTTGGCTCCTCTGTAGTGTAAATTTGTTTATGCCTTTCTTTAGTAATTATCTTAAGGCGAGGGGTGATTGCTCGCACAGTGAAGTTGTTTGGAAAGTGCTTTGTTCTTCTTGAGTGCTTCGATGGCCCGTAAATAAAACTTTCTTTCTTAGTTTTTGTATACCCTTTTTCATTTCTGGGTACTTAAGGCTACTTGTTTGAACCGTTCGCGATTTACTATTAATGCAAGATTCTCCAACATGTTGCATCATCTCCATACTGTAGTGAATAAAAGCCATGTACTCTCTTTGAACTTTACATAAGATTAAGAAGTGACTCTTTTTACTAGTGCCCTTCCATGCATATGTTTACTTCCGTGCCAAAGTCTAGCATAACATGATGTGCTCTTTTCGATCTCTATGTTAAAAATTAAAAACCAATTAGACATAGTTGCATGTCGTAGGTATCACCAATTTAGTGGCTAAGTTTTTTTTTTATGTTTATTGAAGTAGTGATTTTTCTTGAAAACCTAGAACTTCCTGAATTTTCTTTATTATAAAAATAATTCACATTTTTATGAATATGTCTTAATTCATATACCTTTTCTTTGCATGAACCCACCTTTGAGTCCAAACGAACTTTTTCCCGTAATTGCATTATCGATGTGAGCCATTAAGGCTCTTTCCTTCTGAGTCGATCTCGAAGATGATCTCGTAACACAAATGGAAGGACTCGACAGAAGAAAGTATGGGCTAAACCCCATTGTTTGAAGCTGCAAAGGAGGACTTGAAAGCTATCATTTTTATTTATTTACATTGTCGCCTTTAGTTATTTATTGATTTGTTTGTTTATTTCTTTATTTCATTCATTTGGGGCCTCGAAGTCAAAGTTGTATTTAATACAGGTGAAGCGAGATTCAAGCCAAACACTCGAAAACTAGGTTAGGATAGGTGAAAATGGGTCGAAAGCCCTATTAGACTAGGACAGGTCTCATTCATTTGGGCCCAATGGCCTAAATCACTACTTCTCCACTTTCCCTTTTTCCTTTTGCTTACTTGTTTTACGTATTTTCTTGCGAAGCTAGTTAAATCCCTAACTATGTCACTAAAACACTGATTTTGCAAAAACTCTTTCCTTAATCAACTATTTTTCCAACAAATTGATTTTCCAAAGTTAATCAAAAGAATGTTTTCAAACAGATCGGATAACCGCAAGTTAGCAGACGTTTTAGGTGCCTAACACTTTTCTAAAACGTTAATAGGAACCACTTACTCAGAATCTCTTAACTTAAATGATTTTCCTATTTTGAATCACTTGAAGTGACTCTCTAAAGGTTTCTTAATTCCTTTTCAAATTAAGTGACAACTCTCAAAAGTCAAAATTTCTGCAAAACAAAAATGGTGACTCTGCTGGAGATCTCTAACTAGGTTCTAACCAAATGTTTGATTTCATCTTTTGATTAACTGTTTATGTGTTTATGTTTTTCGATTATGTAGAGTTTAATTATCGCATCTCATGGCATATTCCTATATTATTTAAACTGTTTTGGGGTTTCGTAGGTATCCTGGCCCCTATTGATCAATTCCAAAAATGTGTTGGAAATACAAACAGTTTATTAGCACGTGAGTCGTCTGATGGTTGTTTGTATTTTCAAACTCAAGTTGTCTTCTTGAAAACCAGTGTTCAAACCCATTCTAGATAACTAGGATAGAGCGAAACCAAAACCCTATTTCAGGCATGATCCTAGCATGACCCAATACCCGAGCAGGGTATTGGGCCCATTAGAAAATCTGCCCTGCGTCTATTGACCCCGAGTCAATTACAAACGAATTATATTTATGTGCTGAAGAAATATATGCTTGTCTTATTCAATCCATTACCCTTTGGGGGACGGGGGAAGGCTTATCTTTGCTTGCTTTCATGTAGGTATGGCTCAATTGCATTCCCACGAGAATTTCAAGATGGTTATGAAACCTGATGATTACCTGAAACTATGGTGGGACTATATGAGTGCAGAAGAGAGAAAAATTATTAGAACACACATCGGATACCTGCCTTTATTGATCGAAATGGATGCTTAGCCCAAAATGATCCACGTGCTTACCACTTTTTGGGATGATCAGAATATGGTGTTTCGCTTCGGGGATGTGGAATTGACTCCTACCATCAAAGAAGTGTTAATTTTCTATGAGAGTATTGAAATGTGTTTCAAGAGAAAGGAAAAACCTGATAAGAACATTTTAGTTCCTGCCGTATGGGACCGTCAAACAATCAAAGAGGCATTTTTAACCGATGACGACACCTGGATAGGGGAACGTGATGGAGAAAATATCACTTTTCAGAAGTTGTATCATCGGTTTGGAAGATTTAATGCCTTCCACAAATTTGGACGTAAATTTGAGTCCGAGGCAAAATGGAAGGAAATGAGAGCCTTTGAGTTTGCGGTAGGTCTACTCAGAACCATGGTGTTCCCACAGGGGGAAAATGACACAATTCATCCAAGGGTTGTTACGGTGGCTCATGCACTTTTCTTCGGAGTGGATTACGATTCTAACAAGGTATTCCACAATTTATTTCCCATGATTGTCGCTGACATATATCGAGCCTTGGGAAGGTGTCAAGTCGAAAATCATTTCTTTCAAGGTTGCAACCTCATATTACAATGGTGGATGATGAAGCATTTGGTAAAGAATTCAAGAACGGTACAACCAAATCATAAAACAAGGGTGGATATGATGGCTTCGCACGATATGTGATTGCTTCTACACAAGTTCAAAAAGGGAAGCATCTCATGAATTTTGGTTTAAGACTTTTGGCGAATTAAGAGATGACGATGCGCAATGGTCCATTAACTCTCTTCGTTCAAGGAAATACACCATTCGAGGGGGGAAGTGGCCTTTCCTAGTTCTTCTCGTTCTCAGAGGTACCCGTCCCTACAATCCTGGCAGAGTTCTTAGGCAATTCGAGATCAAGCAGGAGGTACTACAAATAGATTCCATGCTTAGGTTTTTCACCAAATACGATGAAAGTGAGTCTCCGCTCAAAGACGGCATGGTAAATGGATAGAGAAGAAGAAGGTGGACGGAAGTGACCTTTCGTATAAAGCATGACCCTGAAGTTATCGATACTTACAAGGAGTGGTTGGAAAAGAGTCTCGCTGGAGCATTGATTCCGGGACCAAATGTGCCCACTCGGGTTGTGGATGTAGAATCCAAGCATCAAATTTGGCTCCACAGACAACAAGATGAGTTCTAGAAAAGTGAAATCGCGCACCGGCAGGTACACATGGAGAACGCTTTAACAATACGTATATTGAGGGAAGAGTTGAAAAGAGCTAGGCAAGAAGCTTATGATGCCATGCAATGTCTAATCGATTTGGATGATAGCATGGCCTCCCAACTCGATAGTATAGGGAAAATGACTTACGACTGCAAGGCACAATTATGTGGGAGTTATCTTATCATCAATAGGTATCAAATAGCAAAGGAGGTAAACAAGGCAAAGAAGACAAAGGTAGACGAAGAAGCCTCCAGTAGCTAGCTTTTCTATTTCCCCTGTGCAGGAACTTATCTTCTTTCATGTTATTTTCCTAAAGATTGTATCACTTTTTCTTTATCTTTTGTAGGCATTTATGCCCTTTTTCGTGTCTATATAAGTTGGGGGTTAATGGATTGACTTCGAGGAAGCATATATTTTCTTCAAAAATTGTTAGGCCTAAACCCTTGGCTCAAAAAGGGTCACCCTAGATAGGATACGCGTTATTATAATGATTTTGTGTGATATAACGGTTTTATGTGCTTATGTGTGTTTGTTTGGATCAAAGGCAAGTTTATCCACTATGTCCTATGGATGAATTTGGCTATGACTCAAGAAACTCTATGTGGTTATTTTCTGTCAAATATTTTGCATTACTTATCATATACGAAAACTAACACATCTGTCTTTGAGTTATTTTACTTTATAGATAATAGAAATTACTCCATGTTGATATAAGCTGGTAGAACATCCTTACTTTACCCGATCGAAAGCGTACAAAATCCCATCCTCTGACCATCATTCAAAAATGACAGGAAATGACGAAGAAAGCGCACTGACTAACCGGACAATATGATAGCGGAACAGAATGAAATAATTGCAGAACATGCAAGAAAGTTAGAAATGCTTTAGGAGGAAATAAATCGCACTCGTGATTTGGCTAACTTAGCCATCACCGTCAATGCCCCCGCTCTAGGAGGACACAGTACTCCACTCCAAATCTCTCCCCTCAGCACACCTACTCTCGGGGATCAGCCAAATAATGTATCATCCGTCTCTGCTCCTCCATTTGTCCAAAATACTAATCATGAAAATAAATCAGACACCTACCATCCACAAATTGTAACCCCACAGAACCCGTCTCTGAATCCATTCCCAAATTCTCAAAACACATTTTCAATTCAACAAAATACATTCCCAAATCTGCAAGATTCACTCTCAAACCTACAAAATACGTCAAACCTACATTCGAATCCACCAAATTCATTTCCAAATCGCCAAAATCCTTCTCATATTCCGACAAACTACTCACAAAGTCCACAGAACCTTTCCAAATTCCAAAATATCCTCCCCACTTACCAACCAAGTTCCTTTCTTCTGCAAAATCAAGTCTCCCTTCAAAATCCCCCTCAAGCCATCATATCCCCTGATATTTATGAACCCCTTCCTAACCCCGAGATGGACCGTTACGAGGAGAAGGAGAAAGAGTGGAGGACCCAGTATGAAAGGAATTTACTAGCTATGAAGGAGGAGATCATAAGGATCAACGAGTCTCATGGAGCCAGGGACCACAATGGTTTGGGGTATGACGATTTATGTGTTCACCCAGGAGTAGACCTACCAGATGGGTACAAAGTCCCTAAGTTTGAGATATTTGACGGTACCGAAAATCCAATGGCCCATCTGAGAAGGTACTATGAGAAACTGGTAGGGATAGGAAAAAACAAGGCATTGTTGATGCGCCTATTCAGTCGAAGTTTAAGCGGTGAAGCCTTAGAATGGTTCATGTCTCAGGAGCCGAAAAGATGGACTGGTTGGAAAGCATTGGCCAAGGGTTTCCTTGACCGGTTTGTATTCAACATTGAAGTAGTCCCTGACCGATATTCACTAGATCGGATCAAACAGAGGAATGTTGAGAGTTTTCGAGACTATGTTTTTTGTTGGAGGAAAGAAGTCGCCAAAGTGCAACCCCTCATGTTCGACGAGGAAATGGTATTCGTGTTCTCTTACGCTCAAGAAGGAGAATATTATACCAGGATGGTGTCCGTTGTCAGGGCAACTTTTGCGGATTTGGTAAAAATAAGAGAATTATTGGAAGAAGGTATTCAGATAAGGAAAATTGTCAAAACCCCGACGTCGTCTGGGACTGTCATGTTCTCGAAGAAATAAAAGGAAGATGAAGGTGTGATTTCTGCTAATCCTGTTGCGAAAACGAAAAAGAGGTTTAACTCTAGAAATGTTTTATCTTCTCCACCGTCACCCAACCTTCAGCACGTGTTCTACGCCCACCCCCAATACCTAGCTCCACTCTCAAATGCCCAACCTCAGTACCAAAATCCACTCCCAAACCTCCAATCCTCATACCAAGCTCCACAGCCAAATATCTTTCCCCAATACCCAGTTCCACATCCAAATTATCAGTCTCATTTCCATTCCACTCCTCCAAATAATCAAACAAATTTCTAGGAACCTCCAAATCATCACCAAGTACCTCCTCCTACAAATCAAAGCCAGTACAACCCCCAACGTCCAAACCACGAAAAGAAACCTCCTCAAAACTTCACCCCACTAGCTAAAAGTCGCACCCAATTGTTTGAAAGATTGAAAAATACTGGTCATTTGCAACCAATACAGCCAAGGCATGTCAATCCCAACTCTCAATTTTTTAATGCAAGTCAACATTATGCCTATCATTCAGGAGCAGCGGAGCACAGTACAGAGGATTGTGGCTACCTGAAATATAGGATCTAGGATTTAATCAATCAAAAGGTCATCACACTCCAGGCACCTACACCAAATATTAACATTAATCCATTGCCCAACCATGGGAGATCTACAGTTAACATGATTGAAATAGAGAGTGAATGAGCATCTGGCAAGACCATTACCTAGGTGAACTACGAAAAGCACAAAAGAGCAGAAGAGGTAGGAAAGATAGAGAAGGTTGTGGATGCGTTGAGTATCAATGAGAAAGCCCCATTTATAGTGATGACTGCACCGACTCAAGTGTACGCTCCCCCACCAAGGAAAGAATTTATTGTGTAGACCGTTGCTGCCCAAGGGATGACACGATCGGGACGATGCTACATCCCTAAGGAATTGACCAACAAAAGGGATTCACAGAAAAGGCCAATCATTGAAGGAGAGGCTGAAGAATTTTGGAGGCATATGCAACCCAAAGATTATTCAATTGTCTAACATTTATAGAATACACCAGCTCAAATCTCTATCTTGGCACTATTAATGAGTTCGTAATACCACCGACAAGCTTTATCGAAGGTCTTGGATGAATCATATGTTCCTGCAAGGATGAGTGTTGAGAACCTGGCTGCAATGATAGGAAACATTATGGGGAATCATCGCATATCATTCAGTGATGAAGAGTTGCCGTTTGAAGGAGCGATGCACAACAAATCCCTACAGTCACTGTCATTTTTTGAGATTATGCGATTAATCAGGTATTAATAGACGACATATCTGGTGTGAATATTTTCCCCCCTCTACGTTGGTTCAAATGGGCTATGATCTGGGAAAAATTCATGAAAGCCACATAAATATGAGAGCATTCGATGGAGGGCAAAGAGATACCATAGGAGAAATTGATTTGTACATCCAAATGGGACCTGCTGAGTTCAAAACTAAGTTTCATGTTATGTATATCCATCCTAACTACAACTTTCTCTTGGTAAGACCATGGATACATGGTGCAAAGGCAATTTCGTCACCCCTTCATAAATTATTGAAGTTCATTTGGGAGGATTATGAAGTAGTCATCCAAGGAGAGGAAAGCCTATTGTGTGGCTGAAATAATGTTGTGAATTAAGTTTCGATCTAATATTCTCACTCTATATGCTGGTTAAGACTCGAGTGATGAGTCTGTTAAATGGTTTCAGGCTAATGACGCATCACCATAGCTATCCCTATAGTAAAGTTGCTTGTCTCGATCTTGTTTCAGACTATTAGTATCATGATAAGGCCGGTTTAAATTTTTAAAGTTTCATACTTTGATTTTTGATTAGTAGTTTTGGGCTACTTGTATCTTGTTACACCGGATTTCATAATTAAATTTTCGTGCTTTGATTTCCTTCAATAGTTTTCAAGTTTATGGTGTCTTGTCTATGTTCAGTTACTTGACGTAGTTTTGCTCGCTGCCATTAGTTTGATGTGGTTGAGCTGGTAGGGTCATTAGTAGGACTGCCTCTTGAATTCTTCGGCTTCTCAAATGACAAAAGAATAACGATGTTACGATTAATAAAAATTATCAAATCCTATGATTCCTCGATGATCATCTGTACTCGGTATAATATAAGAGAGGAGAGGTAGAACAAATCCATTTTGGCTCCTCTGTAGCGTAAATTTGTTTATGCCTTTCTTTAGTAATTATCTTAAGGTGAGGGGTGATTACTCGCACAGTGAAGTTATTTGGAAAGTGCTTTGTTCTGGTTGAGTGCTTCGATGGCCCATAAATAAAACTTTCTTTCTTAGTTTTTGTATACTCTTTTTCATTGGTGGGAACTTAAGGTTACTTGTTTGAACAGTTCGCGATTTACTATTAACGCAAGATTCTCCAACATGTTGCAGCATCTCCATACTGTAGTGAATAAAAGCCATGTACTCTCTTTGAACTTTACATAAGATTAAGAAGTGACTCTTTTTACTAGTGCCCTTCCATGCATATGTTTACTTCCGTGCCAAAGTCTAGCATAACATGATGTGCTCTTTTCGATCTCTATGTTAAAAATTAAAAACCAACTAGACACAGTTGCATGTTGTAGGTATCACCAATTTAGTGGCTAAGTTTTTTTTTATGTTTATTGAAGTAGTGATTTTTATTGAAAACCTAGAACTTCCTGAATTTTCTTTATTATAAAAATAATTCACATTTTTATGAATACGTATTAATTCATATATCTTTTCTTTGCATGAACCAACCTTTGAGTCCAAACGGACTCTTTCCCATAATTGCATTATCGATGTGAGCCATTGAGGCTCCTTCCTTCTGAGTCGATCTCGAAGATGATCTCGTAACACAAATACAAGGACTCGACAGAAGAAAGTATGGGCTAAACCCCATTGTTTGAAGCTTCAAAGGAGGACTTGAAAGCTATTATTTTTATTTATTTACATCGTCACCTTTAGTTATTTATTGATTTGTTTGTTTATTTCTTTATTTCATTCATTTAGGGCCTCGAAGTCAAAGTTGTATTTAATACAGGTGAAGCGATATTCAAGCCAAATGCTCGAAAACTAGATTAGGACAGGTGAAAATGGGTCGAAAGCCCAATTAGACTAGGACATGTCTCATTGATTTGGGCCCAATGGCCTAAATCACTACTTCTCCACTTTCCCTTTTTCCTTTTGCTTACTTGTTTTACGTGTTGTCTTGAAAAGCTAGTTAAATCCCTAACTAAGTACCTAAAAGACTGATTTTGCAAAAACTTTTTCCTTAATTAACTATTTTTCCAACAAATTGATTTTCCAAAGTTAATCAAAAGAATGTTTTCAAACGGATCGGATAACCGCAAGTTAGCGAACGTTTTAGGTGCCTAACACCTTCCTAAAACATTAATAGGAACCACTTACTCAGAATCTCTTAACTTAAATGATTTTCCTATTTTGATCATTTAAAGTGACTCTCTAAAGGTTTCTTAATTCCTTTTCAAAATTAAATGACGACTCTCAGAAGTCAAAATTTCCACAAAACAGTGTTGGTACCATTGGATCCTGGTAGGCCTTTGATCTTATATTTATTGGTCATGGATAATTCTTTCGGTTGAGTCCTAGGTCAACATGATGTCACGGGCAAAAAGGAGCAGGCTATTTATTATCTTAGCATAAAGTTCACTTCATATGAGGCCAGGTACACTCTTCTTGAAAGGACGTGTTGCGCCCTAATTTGGGTAGCACAGACGTTGAAGCATTATTTTTCATCCTACACTACTTATCTTATCTCCCGTATGGATCCTTTGAAATATATCTTTCAGAAGCCTATGCCGACTGGTCATTTGGCAAAGTGGAAAATATTTCTTACCGAGTTCGACATTGTATATGTGACTCGAACCGCCATGAAAGCCCAAGCCTTAGGAGATCATCTTGCTGAGAATCTCATTGATGAAGAGTACGAGCCATTAAAGACATATTTTCCGGATGAAGAAGTGTTGTGTGTCGATGAAGTCGTTATAAATGCAGATCCAGGTTGGAAGTTGTTTTTCGATGGAGCGATCAATATGAGAGGAGTCAGAATAGGTGCAGTTCTTATCTCTGAGGCGAGACAATATTTTCTGGTAACAGCGCAACTTCAATTTTATTGTACAAATAATATGGCAAAATATGAAGTTTGCATTCTGGGTTTGAGGCTAGTTGTTGATATGGGAGTCCAGGAACTATTAGTGTCGGGGGATTCATATTTGCTCGTCCATCAAATTCAAGGTGATTGGGAGACGTGAGATTTGAAGCTCATACCGTATCGACAATGCTTGCAGGAGCTATGTCAACGATTTGTGTCAGTAAAATTTAGGCATATTCCAAGGATTCATAATGAGATTGCTGATGCTTTAGCCACTCTGTCTGCAATGCTCCAACATCCGGATAAAGCCTACATCGATCTAGTCCATATACAGAGTCGTGATCAACATACTTACTGTAATATGGTTGAAGAAGAGCTTGATGGAGAACCTTGGTTCTTTGATATCAAGCGATACATTCAGTCATGAGAATACCCAACACATGCCACCAATGATCAAAAGAGGACTATTAGTCATGTAGCTAGTGGATTTTTCTTAAGTAAGGGAATCTTATACAAGAGAACCCCGAATCTGGGACTTTTGAGGTGTTTTGATGCAAAAGAAGCTTCGGCAATCATGGTTGAAGTTCATTCTAGAGTATGCGGGCCTCATATGAACGATTATGTCTTGTCTAAGAAGATTCTCAGAGCAGGTTATTATTGGCTTATATGGAAAGGGATTCTATTTGATTTGTTCAAAAATGTCATCAATGTCAAGTACATGGTGATCTGATACATTCTCCTCCTATTGAGTTGCATATAATGTCTGCTCTATGGTCTTTCGTAGCTTGGGGAATGGACATGATTGGACCGATTAAGCCGAAAGCGTCAAATGGGCATAGATTTATTTTGGTGGCCATTGATTACTTCACCAAGTGGGTAGAAGCAGTAACTTTCAAGTCAGTGACAAAGAAGGTGGTGGTAGATTTCATTCATGCCAACATCATTTGTAGGTTTGAAATTCCAAAGATGATCGTTACAGACAATGTTGCCAATCTCAACAGTCATTTGATGCAAGAAGTGTGCCAACAATTTAAGATCGTACATCGAAAATCCACTACATATCGTCCAAAAGCAAATGGTGTTGTGGAAGCCGCCAATAAGAATATCAAGAAGATACTGCAGAAAATGGTGCAAGGGTCTAGACTATGGAATGAGAAGTTGTCGTTTGCTTTGCTAGGTTATCGCACTACTTTTCGCACTTCAATAGAGGCAACTCCATATTTATTTGTGTACGAAACAGAAGCAGTCATTCCCGTAGAAGCTAAAATTCCCTCTCTTCTAGTCATTGTTGAAGCAGAGATTGATGATGATGAATAGGTGAAAAATCGACTGGAACAGTTGAGTTTGATTGATAAAAAAAGACTGACATCGGTATGTCATGACCAATTGTATCAGAAGAGAATGGCTCGAGCGTAAAATAAAAAGGTACGACCCAGGAATTTTGAAGTTGGTCAGTTGGTACTAAAGTGTATCCTTCCTCATCAGGTTGAAGTGAAAGGCAAGTTCTCCCCAAATTGGCAAGGTCCCTTTATTGTAAAGAAAGTGTTGCCCAATGGAGCCTTATATTTGACAGATATTAAAGGCAAAATGGCAGAAATGGCTATCAATGCAGATACAATCAAAAGATACTATGTATGATATTTTTAATCCTTGTTGGTTCTATGGCATGATTAGTACTTGCATTTTTGAAGATTGATATGATGAAGGCATTTCATTCTGCTATCCAAACATTGTATCATCCTTTGTTTACCCCGTTTGAGCTTAATTTTATTTTTCTTTCATATCCCTCTTTTTGAAACAAAATAGAGTCAAAGATAAATGTCAGGAAAATAAGAATAAAGAAAGAGTTTGAAAATAGAAAAAAAAAAGAAAAAAAGTCAAATCAAAATAAAGAACAAGCTGTTAAAACTACGTGCGACCTGATTCTCCTCTCTCAGGGGTGTGATACGTAGGCTGCCCTATTCAGGGCTCGGTCCAACCAAATAAATATTTTTAGAATCACCCAGTCAACAAAACTGAGGCATGAGTTAATGTGTTGTTTGAGTCGATTCTAAAAGTTATAAGTCCCACCCCCACTTCAAGTGTCGTTTGAGCCTCTTGCCATCCTTTTCTAACCTTATCCAAAATTCAAGTTACAACCAAAGAAGTCCTTCAGATCAATCTTTGATAATGTTAAGGCTAAGAATGCAATGGATGTGATGATACATTGTGGGGTACTACTTGTCTTCCTCAGCATAAGAAATCAGGAAAAAAAATAAAAATGAGAGTCTTATTGGTGAAAACCCTCGTGGGCACCATAAGGCGATGGTGAATCGATAGAAATAAAAATGAGAGAGTCTTACTGGTGAAAACCCTCACGGGCACCATAAGATGATGGGGAGTTGAGAGAAATAAAAAGGAGAGAGTTTTATTGGTGAAAACCCTTATAGGCATCGTAAGGCGATGGCGAGTTCGAGAGAAAAGTGAAAAGAAAAGAGATTTGTTAGCGAAAGTTTTTTAAGATGTCGTCAATTGAATGAGATATATGAGACCAATGGATTTTAAGAAGTGGCTCAGCCGCAAAGGCATGAACTCAACAACAAATGAAAAGTTTGGATAGGAAGATCAGACAGCTTAATCCAAAATGCATGTCGTGCTCATTGGAGTTGGTTGCCGTATTCAGATATGTTTTCATTTTGAATAAGGGACATTGCCCTTTTCTTTCATTTACGTATTCATACTTTGTATTTTTATGTCATTTATCAAAATAAAAGTCACCATCATTTTTTTACATTTTAAGTCAAGTCTGTGTCAAAACAAACGAGAAAGGATTTCAAAACTTGCTACCAGTCTTTCCAATTGTATGAGGAAAAGCCAAGGACCAGCACATGAGAGAAACGTGATCATAATTCAAAACAAGGCAAAGTTAGTCTATCAACTGATAGGTTGCTGGATTCATGGGAGTATCAGATGTCAAAAGGTGCATCTCAGAGGCATGGTAAAATAGAAGCTTGGTATTTGAGTCAAAGGCATTTCCCCGATCTGGTCTGGGTCAATGATGCGACAAGACAGGGGCAAGTGTCAGTAATTTGAAACAAAGATAAAAGGAACAACTACTGAAGCAGATGCCTGGAAAGCCAAGTGCTGCAAGCCACCACTAAGTTAACTGAATAATTTTTCTTTCTTTGATGAAACAAGGGTGAAGTTTCTGTTCAGTAAATTCAGTTATCATTCGGAAAGAATATATTGATATTTTACTTTTGTTCAGGACCCTCCTGAAAAATGGAACTTTACTTTATGTTCAGGACCCTCCTGAAAAATGGGACTTTACTTTCTGTTCAGGACCCTCCTGAAAAATGGGACTTTGCTTTCTGTTCAGGACCCTCCTGAAAATGGGATTTTACTTTTTGTTCAGGACCCTCCTAAAAAATGGAATTTTACTTTTTGTTCAGGATCCTCCTGAAAAATGGGATGTTACTTTCTGTTCAGGACCCTCCTGAAAAATGGGATTTTACTTTCTGTTCAGGACCCTCCTAAAAAAATGGGATTTTACTCTATGTTCAGGACCCTCCTGAAAAATGAGATTTTACTTTCTGTTCAAGACCCTTCTGAAAAATGGGATTTTACTCTCTGTTCAGGACCCTCCTGAAAAATGGGATTTTACTCTCTATTCAGGACCCTCCTGAAAAATGAGATTTTACTCTCTGTTCCGGACCTTCCTACAAAATGGGATTTTACTCTCTGTTCAGGACTCTCCTGAAAAATGAGATTTTACCCTCTGTTCAGGACCCTCCTGAAAAATGAGTTTTTACTCTCTATTCAGGACCCTCCTAAAAAATGAGATTTTACTCTCTGTTCAGGACCCTCCTGAAAAATGGGATTTTAGTCTCTGTTCAGGACCCTCCTGACCAATGGGACTTTACTTTTCGTTTAGGACCCTTCTGAAGAATGGAATTTTACTTTCCGTTCAAGACCCTCCTGAAGAATGGGATTTTACTTTCCGTTCAGGACCCTCCTGGAAAATGGAATGTTACTTTATGTTCAAGACCCTCCTGGAAAATAAGATTTTACTTTATGTTCAGGACTCTCCTAGAAAATGGAACATTACTTTCAGAAAAATGAAGTCTCTCTTAATCTTAATCTTTGTTGGGGATAATTTTTTTTCTAGTTTTTAGTTTGATTTCAGAAGCCCGCCTGAAGAACAGGGTGATGAATCTGTAAGTCAAGAACCCACCTGAAGAACAGGGTAATGAAACGGGAAATTGAAGAAACTGCAAGTCAGGAACCCGCCTAAAGAACAGGGTGATGAAATTGAAGGACAAAAATGGCAATTCAGAAGCCCGCTTGAAGAGCAGGGCGAATAAATAAAAGTCGAGCAACGAAGTTGAAAGAAATTGCAAGTTAGGAGCTCGCTGAAGAATAGGGTGATAAAACTCAAGTCAAGAGTCAAGGAAAGTTGCATAGATAGGATTTTGTAATTCCATTTATGTTTTAGCTTGTAATTTTCATTTTTTTTATGTAATGACAGAGTCGCGGATCGAAACCTCGATGGAACCTCACTCGACTCTCCAACTCGGTATAATCCGTCTTTTTCTAATCCTTTGAGATACCTGTCACTTGATTCCCTCAAAACTTGGGTAGGTAGGATGTCCGCCAAGACTCGGTTGTCTTTCTTCCTTTTGTTTCTTACTTCGAATAATGATTGGGACAAAATTCTGTCTCGTTGTCTACTTCTTTGTATGGAAACACTGAGTGTTTACATTCAAATGGGGCATGATGTAGACACATAATTTCGTCCTTTCACAAATTTTATTGTTTACCCCGTTTTACTACGTACCCTATCCGCGTAGTAATTTTTCCTGAAGAAAATAAATAACCCCCTCGTCGTTTTACTTATCTATTTATTTATTTTGTCATTATACAAATAACAAATCATAACAATTTTTGTCTTATTTTCAACACCCTAACAACCCCTCCAATAAAATTAGGACACCACACCCACGTGACCCCCCCCCTCATTTTCTTGTCCACAAAGAAAGAATATACATATACACCAAGTTATCAACCTGGAGGGACCCACAAGGATATACTTTCAATTTAGAATTTTTCATTTTGCTGACCATTTTTCATTTGTTTCATTTGTAAATATAATATACACAACATCACATATACCAAGGGGTCCCACGAGGAACCTCCTAGGAAATTTCAAGATATCCTACCCCTACCCCCTCACCCCACTCGCGTGCCCCATACCCTACTCACAAAAATATATATACACGCACATAAAGATTAGGAAGGGAAGAATATTTGTTGGATTGTTCCCTTTTGCTTCTTCATCATCATCCTCATAGAGAAAACCAATACCACAATTTTTTTTCTTTTCATTCTTTCTTTTCATTTCTTTTATGAAGGCACACTCACGATATATACCCAGATAGAAAGAAAATTGAAGAGGAAGAGAGGTTGAAACAGGGAGATCGGGGAAAGGGACGAGAACGAGAATCCACTGAGTTGCTTATTTTTCTGGAACTTCTTTGCCAGGGTCCGTCCAGTGTCGACTTATCTGACCTGTCTCAAAATAAGAGAAATCTCATCGTTTTCTTACAGGCTCCGAAGTGCATCTGGCCTAGAAACATCAGAACGTGTCAGCATCATCTTGACCCGCTGTTTCGGCCACCATCGGAGTTCATCAAAGCTCACCAGAGCTCGGTCTACATCAGGTTTCAGTTTTTTATTAGGTCGTTGGGATTTTGGGTTCGTCTTTTATTTTATTCGTCATCGATATCAGATTTCGATTGGTTTCGCGGTCAATCGGGTCCTCGTTCGTGATTTAAATCCTGCGTTAGGAGTTCTTACTCGCTGGCCTCGAAGCTGCTTGGCTATTATTCTAATACGAGTTCGGAGCTTATTCATCGTTGAGGTGCTATCAAGGATTCCATACTCGGGTTTTCTTAACTCATATTATCAACGAAATTCGATATCGAAAGGTCCATTTCTTAGCCCGCTCTCTTTTTTATTTATCTTGGTGTGTTGAATTGGTTGTGATTATGTGTGATGTTATTATGTTTGTTGTCTTTATTGTTGATGTTGATCATGACGTTTTTTGATTCAGCTATGGTGGTTTGAGGAAAGAATTTGATCATGTGTTGATTGTTGATTGATAAAAACGAAGCTAGCCGGGGGTGAAATTGAGAACTTGATAAAAGGGGTTGAATTAGATTAACGTGGGTTTATTATTATTTTTGTTAATCCGGAATAAGCATAAACATTGTGTGAACGTGAAAGAGTTATGACATGTGGAAATGGATAGACAATGTAAGTTCGGGTCGGCAAAATTTAGGATTTAGTTTTTCGTTGAATGTTTGAATATGAAATGTTTATTGAATATTTTCTAAGTTTGTTGTACTTGATTCGATTGTATCATTTAGCCGGGGAATGCCCCGAAGTACTTGTATTATTTTCTCCTGGGAATGCCTCGAAGTATTTTGTACTCGGAGGACATCCGTGATGAAGGCCCGAAGCATCGGGTAAATGGGAGCGTAGTTAGGATTAGGGTAGGTTAGAATAGGATTTATATTTTCGTATTTCTTTTTACTTTGGTCTGTATAATTGGACTAAACATTATTTTGGGGATTTGTTTGGGTGTGTTTGTTTGATTGATTGCCTTATGTGTTTCGTGTGGTTTATACACTCGTTGATGTAAAGTTAGCCAATACTCCCTACCAAGAGACCGTGGTCAAACCACGGGATTGAGGGATGCCTAATACCTTCCTTTCGGTCAACAGAATTGCTTAGCCGGAATCTCTGTTCGCAAACCAGTTTCAAGAGTCAAAATGCTTTGAAAAGGATTTTCCAAAGGTGACTTGGCACACCGGATTATGTCAAGTGGCGACTCTGAATAAAAAATGTCAATAGTCTTTTTTAAAAACAGATTTTCATCATTTTGTCACTTTAATAATAAAAACCCTTTCGAACCATAAAATACAATCTTTTTCGTGTTGAAAAAGGGGGTGTGACACAACATAAATACGATATTAAAAATAAAAAATTCGCATAATTTACCTAATATAATTTCACAAATAGAGTCGGGAAAAGTTCCTGTATAAGCAAATTTTATCCTTACCTTAAATGTCGGTTACTGCTAGATTTTTTTATGTGAATAAAGAAAGGACCAATCACTTTGATCCAACATCAAGATTTGGAATCTATTGTCTTTTATTATGTCAAACATAAAGTTAAATATAATCTTAATTAGATAGCCTAACTTTCTTGACAACTACCACAACAATACAAATGAAGGGTATCACTGTCATTCATGTATTAAAAAAATTCTCACCTCCAACACAACAGAAAAAACATTTCAACAACAAGAATTAATTAGTTAAAGATTCTTTAAAAAATAAAATAAAAAAATATTTTTCAATAAAAAAAAAGTCTAAGTCTTGGAGGGGCTTATGGCATTGAAAGAAACCATCTTAACCACCAAGGGATGTATACCACAGTCTCGAGTTTGAATCGCAAGAAATTGAGGATCAGTGAATCCACTTAATGTGAATTTAAATTTGTTAGGTTAGTAAATTTCGCGTATCGAATAAAGCTAGACATGTAGGGAGAGATATGGGACAAACACTATAAACAAACCAAACAAGCTATGGATCTTTCCTTGCCTTTTCCTTTATCCATCAGACAAAAATTAAAAACCAATAGTAACCCAAGTTTAGTTTCACCAAATTTCTCATCAAAGCAGAGGCGGAGCTAGTCTCCTTTAGGGTTCCGCCGAACCCTTTCGACAGAAAAATATATTATTTATACATAATTAAAATTATTTTTTATGTGGTTATAGTAGGTATTGAACCCCCTTCAATTAAATTTTCTTTGAATATTGAACCCCTCAGTTGAAATCCTGGCTCCGCCTCTGCATCAAAGATAACTACTTACTCTGTTCATCTTTACTTGTATGTCCATGTTAACAAAAACAGATGTCTGACAATACTTGTCCAATTTGAAAAATGATTAACATCTTGTACCCCTAAATTATGACCAAAATTTTTATGACACACTCCAACTTCACAGAGTTTCTATTACCCCTGAACTAAATTTTAACGAAGTTTTGTCCTTTTTTTATGGTGACGTGATATCTTTTGTCAATCTTTTTAGCTGACTTTGGCCTAAATAGGACTCTATGAAGTTGGAATGTGTCGTAACAACTTTGGTCATAATTTGAGGGTACTGAATGCTTATCTCTTGAAAAATTAATGAATAATTTATCATTTATGTCTACTTTATCTTAGTTTTATTAACTATAATCATTATCCAATATATTTTTTAAAGTATTAAATTTATTAGTAGTAAAGTCAAATTAATAGCAGAAAAGTAAAGATGGAAGGGGGAATAATCAAATAGACTAATAAAGACAGAATTTTGCACCTCTCTTTCTTGTCAAAGTTATACAAGTTTCTTCCTCAAAAGTTAGATCATTTTTTTCCATTTTTGCTAAATTCTCATTCAGATGAACTACCCCTTATATGCTATTGAAAATTCATCAACCTCAAGATCATTGGTTTAACAGAATCAACAACACAACTAACCTGAAAAAAAAAATGATGACAAATTTTGGCAACACAAGGTCATCTAGGAGAAGATCAAAATCAAGAATCAATCCTGAATCTCCCTCTGATTATGCAGCAACTCCTCAGCATCCATCATCCAATTCGTCGCCTCATTATATGAAGGCAACAAGCTGTTCTGAAGGGAAAAGAAGTCATTTCCAGTCAAGTACTCATAGTTCTGAATCTAGTTTTGATAGTAGTGATCAAAGTTGGAGTACTTTATCTAGGACCTCTAGTTTTAAAAGTGTGAAGGTTAACTCAAATTGCCAACAAGTAATAGTTAAGCCAACTTGTTGTTCCACTTTGAAAGACTCAAAGTTCCCTCAACATGTGGAACTTCATCCTGGAAAAAGTGAATCAGACAGGATTTCGAAAGTGAGAGTTTGTTCATACCATCATTGTTCACTCAATAGACGTGACAATATTAATCCATCGCGTCAAGTAATAAGGAGAAGACCGGTAAAATCAGCGAAGAACATTAGACTAGAAAGTGAGTCGAGCAACCTTGACTATGAGGGTATTGAGTATGCTGATATCGTTGAGATTGTGTTTGGTGAAACTTCATTTCCGGAGAGAAGTTACTGCGAGACAATGGACTTAATGAGGAAATATTCGACACAAGATCAGGACGCGCTGGTTACTATGGAAAGAGAATGGGACGAATCCGCTTCTGTTAGTGATGATGTAGAATCAAATGCTCAGAGTGTAACAACATCAGCATTTTACGAAGAAGAGGATAGAGATGCTGCGCTTCTGATAAAGCCGGTAGACACTGACACCACAGTCGAGGAGGATGACAATATCTGTGAAGAAGAAGAACCGTCTAAGAATGAACCATTTGCCATAAAGAAAAGTTCAGAATCAGAAGATCTTGTCGAACCATTTGCTAGAATGGAACTCGAAGAGAGTTTGCAAGAGAAGGATGGCAAAGCTAATCCAATCGAAGATGTTGATAACAATGCCTCGTCCAAGGAGTTGCACGTAGCTCAGTTGCCGAAAGAGAATCATAGGAGCATGTGGAGCCTGATTCATAGACACATGATTCCGGATGAATCTACAGAATTGGATAGCGAAGTTAGCCGTGGAGCTGATGAAGAAAATGACAAGGATGAGGGCAACAAAACTTGTCCAGCAGAAAGTTCTGATTCATTTTCTAGTTTTTCCGAAAGTGACTTGATGACTACAAATCAAGACGCAGATAACCAAGAGACTGAAGCGCGTAAACTTCTAGCCATTAAGCTAGTACGAGAAGCAATCGAGAGAATTCTTCTTCAAGAAGTTCAAGATCAGTCATCAGATAATCAATCATCAGTAACAAGTGAAGGTAAGACATGAATTTTTTCCTATCCTCTCCTTTTATAAGTTCTACAGATAAAATTTTCCGCGAGTTATTGATATGAGTTTTCACTATACAACAGTTTGTACCGATGAAGACTTCAAGGAGTCGGACACCAAGAATGAGGAACACGATAAGGAATCCGAGTCAGATGAGAGAAATATTACCGGAGAAAACACTGGCAGCCCTGAGAAACAGAAAAAGGGACATGTAACCAGCGAAGCTGAGAAGAAAGCGCCAAAGAACTGGAGCAATCTTAAAAGATGGATTCTTCTCCAACGATTCATCAAGGAATTAGAGAAGTTGAGAAAATTCAACCCAAGGAAGCCACGGTTTCTGCAGCTAGAGCCTGATCCTGAAGCAGAAAAGGTTAATCTGAAACATCAGATAGAGGATGAAAGGAAAAGTGCAGAAGAATGGATGCTTGATTTTGCACTACAGAAGGCGATAAGTAAGCTTGCTCCGACTCAGAAAAAAAAAGTGGGACTGCTTGTATCAGCTTTTGAATCGGTAGTTCCTCCCCGCGGCAGCAATATCCAAGTTACTTCTCCTAAACTGAAAACTAGAAATGAAGACAAGTTGCAGATGGCATATAGTGTTCGTTCAAAGTATTCCATGCACTTAGACAAAAGGAACAGTGTACTTTACCAGAAGTTGGATGAAGTAACAAGCACTTCGAGTGATAAGGCATCGGTTGAAGGAAAAGCTAAGCAAGAACTTAAGGAAAATGGACATACAAAGTTAGAACCCGAAGCTCAGATTGATGAAAAAGAGGCCTGTGGTGATTCAAATGATTCTCAAAAAGGAACATCTTTTGCTACCTCAAACGCAGGCAATGACAGTGACGAAACACAAGAAAATGACATGATTGTACATTCAGAAGACAACGATGGAACATACAGAAAACAAGCGAACAAACAGAAGCACGTCAGCATGTGGCAGATGATATCACAGCACATACTTTCAGATGTTGTATCAAAAGTAGGGAACGAACTACTTGACGGAACAGATGATGAGGTAAACGACATCAAAACACCAGCTGAGGCGTATACGGACAACTTACTTCAGGATTTCTCGGAAGAAAAAGATAATTTAAGCCACTATGGGAGAAGTTTCAGCAGAAATGATGCTGTCAATCTCATAAGAGAAGCAGTTAACCAGATCCTAACAACACCAATTCAAGATGATTCATCCGATACACTGCGTGTCACTAGTGAACTAAGTTGATGCTGTGCAGCACATGATCACTAAGCTAACTCCTGCTAAGAGAACAAGAGTGGCAATGCTCGTGGCAGCTTTTGAAGCAGTTGTTCCACTCCCAGAAGTATGAACTCAATTGGAGTTGGAGTAAACTTAGTCAAGCAAATCCTTTGAGATCCTTTTTATGCGAATTATGAAGGTAGCAAATTAACTACTTCCTAGGCTATCGAATTAACTGATCATGAGATTTTGATCATGATGTATGATCCAAAATCTACTACCAAGTGAATTATATATATATATATCTCCCTTAACTAATGAAGATGTATATACTACTAAGTGAATTATATACTTACAAAAATAATAAAGATTGCCAGTCTTCACTGATATCCATATTGTTCTTTCTGCCAGAGAGAGTATTATGTGTCATTGCAACAACTTATTCTATGTTTAAACAAATGCACTTCTCCTACATCATTTTTGAACAATGACTTATTCATTTTTATTATTTTGATGAGATGGACCTGACATTGCCGAGCCTTGTAGCGTGGGCTTCTGACCTAAGTAGGGGCATCAAAGTGGGGAATGTAGGGTTGTTCTTGATGGCTGGACTCGGTGAGCTAATCTCCGGCCTGCCCTTATCCATGCATAGAGTTGGGTCACGTGGTCCAAACGAAAGTATGGGCTGCTTGGCTCTTAGAGTGGGGTGGACTGCGTGAGGCTGTTTTCACAAAGCAACGAATAGCTCCCGCTGCCTAATTAAACCACCATTTTTTTCGAGCCACCTTTGGAATTAGACGATCTTTCTGCTTGGATAGGTACCTTTTGAGGGATCGAAATGACCTTGTGCATTTATTTGACTCTATTACTCCACAAGGAGGACGCAGACAAGACTTACACCTATTATTAGAGGTGAATTGAGGACGATAAGAGATATTTTGATCATGACGTGTGATCCAAAAATCTACTTATTTCAGAAGCTTGATCGTGCTTGACATTTGCCTCAGCGCGTAAATTAATAAACATAACCAGTATAGAAGCTTGACTGTTGCCATTAGCCAAGAAACTATTGACTCATGAGTATTTGATCAATGAAAGATGTTGCTAATCACTTATCTGACACACATCACCTACTTGTTTATAATCAGCTTATTCATCATCAAGTAGAATAAGCAAAATGCAGAATAATCATACTAACAAACTTTTTGGATTGTTACAAGAAAGTTCAATGTTCAATGACATATGACAGTCAATTCTAAGTCAGTTCAAACTATGTGCCAAATGAGCTATGCTGGATTATTCAGGATAAAATCGATGGTTACATTCAGAGACAGATTCAAGATTTAAATTTAATGAGTTCGACCTTTAAGATTTGTAGTGCTGAACTCATTACATTGTAAATACCATTTAAGAACAATAATGAATCCAATTACACCTTAACCCCAAATTAGTCGGAGTCAGCTATATATGAATTTTCACGAACAACAAACATCATATCTGAAAACAAAAAAGCCAGAAATTTCTTTGTGCCTCATAAATTATTAGGTAGGAGCAGATTGTTAGAAGATGACACTCCTTATGGATCATCAAATAAGCAGTCAGGTGTACTAAGCATCTCGCGTTCACTCAAGGTCCGAAAAAGAGCCGCACCCTGAGAACATAACAGTAAAACATACACTACATAAACAATTCCAACATTAGGAATGTTCCTCCAGAAATGATATCATGGATTGACTTGATTTTATTATTTTATCCACTGGATAGAAAATTGTTTGTATCTGTGCCTGTAGTTTCTTGTTTTTAGTATTTGATGATATTTGTGATCTCTAATAAATAGTTTACAGTATTATTCTGTTGGTGTCTTGTTTATTTATTATCTAGCGGTGTTATCCCGTTTTGTTGTTTATTTTATGTTTTTTGTTTGTTATATTGTTATCCGGGGCCTATCGGAAACAACTTATCTACTTCATCTTCATCTGTGGTAGTGGTATTGACTGTGTAACCTTACTTTGTGGGAATACACTGAGAATGTTGTTGTTGTTGTAGTAGAAAACTGTTTGAAATCCTAACTAAAATCTAAGTTGCACGGACTCTTCACTTTTGTTGTCTCACCACCGTAGGATACTCCAAAAGCACAGTACTTTTGGAGAATCTAACACGCATCCATTGACATTTTTGAAGAGTCTGAGCTATATACGAATTTTGACAACAACATTGAGTGAAAAATACATCATCATATCTGAAAATAAAAAAGACAGAAATTCTCACTGCCTCATAAATTATTAGGCAGGAGCAGATTGTTAGAAGATGACACTCCTAATGGATCATCAAATAAGTAGTCAAGTGTATTAAGCATCTCGCGATCATTCAAGGTCCGGAAAAGAGCCGCAGCCTGAGAACATAACAGTAACATACACTACAGAAACAATTCCAACATTAGAAATGTTCCTCCAGAAATGATATCATGGATATCCACCGGTAGAAAACTGTTTGAAATGCTAACTAAAATCTAAGTTGCGCGGGTCTCTTCAGTTTTGTTGCCGCACCCCTGTCGGATACTCCAAAAACACACTATTTTTGGAGAATCTGACACGCATCCGTTGACATTTTCAAAGAATCTGAATAACATAGACTGCAATAAAGTTATATTCTTCCCACATCATTTATGAATAGAGAATTTTGGGACTTTATAATTGAGAAACAAGACAGCTACAATCGCTGAGCCTTGTAACGTGGGCTTGTGACTCAAGTGGGGGCAACAATGTGGTGGAATGTTGGGTAGTTCTTGATGGCTGGGCTTTGATGGGCTAATCTCTGGCCTGCCCTATCCAAGCACGGAGTTGAGCCATGTGGTCTATACGAAGGCATAGGCTGCCTGGCTCTTAGAGTGGGACGGACTGCGTGAGGCTGGTTTCACAGAGCAACGAATAGTCCCCGGTCTGTGCAGTGGAAGGATAACAGGTTGGTGCTCTTTAAGTCCAATAAAAACCGGATGGGCTGCCTAATTAAACCACCACTTTTTTAATTCATATTTGCACCATGGTCATTTAGGGAGAAAATGTTCTCTTAACATAAATTTCACATTTCCAACAACACCAATTCAAGATGATTCATCCGATACACAAAGTGTTACTAGTGAACTAAGTTAATGCTGTGCAGCACATGATCACTAAGTTAACTCCCAGAAGTATGAACTCAGTTGGAGATGGAGTACACTTAGTCAAGCAAATCCATTGAGAACCTTTTTACGCGAATTATGAAGGTAGCAAATTAACTACTTACACTTCCTAGGCTATCGAATTAACATATCATGAGATTTTTTATCATGATGTATGATTCAAAATCTACTACTAAGTGAATTATATATACTTCTCCCTGTAACTAATGAAGATAAATACAAAAGTAATTTTGGAAGCTTGATCGTGTTTCACTTTGCCACAATAATAAAGATCGACAGTTTTCACTGATATCCATATTATGCTTTCTGCTACAAGTGTTATATGTCATTGCAACAACTTATTCAATGTTTAAATAAAGGCATTTCTCCCACATTGTTTTTGAACAGTGACTTATTCGTGTTTATTAGTTTGATGAGATGGACCTGACATTGCCGAGCCTTGTAACGTGGGCTTGTGACTCAAGTGGGGGCAACAGTGTGGTGGAATGTTCGGTGGTTCTTGATGGCTGGGCCTTGATGGGCTAATCTCCGGCCTGCCCTATCCAAGCACAGAGTTGGGTCATGTTGTCCAAACGAAAGTATGGGCTGCTTGGCTCTTAGAGCGGGGTGGACTGCGTGAGGCTGGTTTCACAGAGCAAGTTTCACAGAGCAGCTAATCTCCGGCCTGCCCTATCCAAGCACAGAGTTGGGTCATGTTGTCCAAACGAAAGTATGGGCTGCTTGGCTCTTAGAGCGGGGTGGACTGCGTGAGGCTGGTTTCACAGAGCAAGTTTCACAGAGCAACGAATAGCTCCCGCTCTGTGCAGTGGAAGAATAACGGGCTGGGGCTCTCCAAGTCCAACTAAAACCTGATGGGCTGCCTAATTAAACCACCACTTTTGGAATTAGACAATCTTTCTGCTTGGAGAGGTAACTTTTGAGGGATCGAAACAAGCTTATGCATTTATTTGACACTAGTACACCATAGGGAGGACGCGGACAAGACTTTACACCTATCATTAGAGGTTAAGTAAAGATGATAAGATTCGTAGTACTGAACTCATTATATTGTATAAATACCATTTAAGAATGATAATGAGTCCAATTACACCTTAAACCCAAATTAGTCGGAGTCAGCTATATACAAATTTTCGCAAATAACATTGATAAAAAATAAAACATCATATCTGAAAACAAGAAAGTCAGAGATTTCTTAGTGCCTCATAAATTATTAGGCAGGAGCAGATTGTTAGAAGATGACACTCCGTATGGATCACCAAAATACAGGCAGTCTCGTGTACTAAGCATCCCGCGTTCACTCAAGGTCCGGAAAAGAGCCGCACCCTGAGAACATAACAGTAAAACATACACTACATAAACAATTCCAAAATTAGAAATGTTCCTCCAGAAATGATATCATTGATTGACTTGATTTTATTATTTTATCCACTGGATAGAAAATTGTTTGTATCTGTGTCTGTAGTTTCTTGTTCTTAGTATTCTGAAGATATTTGTGATCTCGAATAAATAGTTTACAGTATTATTCTATTGGTGTCTTGTTTCTTTATTATCTAGCGATGTTATCCCATGTTTATTTTATGTTTTTTGTTTGTTATATTGTTATTCGTCATGAGTCGGGGGCCTACCGAAAACTTATCTACTTCATCTAAGGTAGTGGTATGGACAGTGTAAACTTTACCCTCCCCAGACTCCACTTTGTGGGGATACATTAGGTGTGTTATTGTTGTTGTTGTTGTAGAAAACTGTTTGAAATGCTAACTAAAATCTAAGTTGCACGGCTATTCACTTTTGTTGCCGCACCCCTGTCGGATACTCCGAAAACACACTACTTTTGGAGAATCTAACACGCATCCATTGACATTTTTAAAGAGTCCGAGCAACATAGTCTGCAATAACGTTATATTCTTCCCACATCATTTATGAAAAGAGAATTTTGGGACTTTATAAGTGAGAAACAAGAAAGCTACAATCACCGAGCCTTGTAACGTGGGCTTGTGACTCAAGTGGGGGCAACAATGTGGTGGAATGTTGGGTGGTTCTTGATGGCTGGGCTTTGATGGGCTAATCTCTGGCCTGACCTATCCAAGCACGGAGTTGAGCCGTGTGGTCTACACGAAGGCATAGAACCGCCTGGCTCTTAGAGTGGGACAGACTGCGTGAGGCTGGTTTCACAGAGCAACCAACAGTCCCCGGTCTGTGCAGTGGAAGGATAACAGGTTTGGTGCTCTTCAAGTCCAATAAAAAACCGGATGGGCTGCCTAATTAAACCACCACATTTTTAATCCATATTTGCACCATGGTCATTTAAGGAGAAAATGCTCTCTAACATAAATTTCACATTTCTAAACTTGAATTTGAGACATCTATAGTTAAGATATTATTAACCATTAATGGATGGGGTTGCTCCTCATTTAACTTTTGGGATCGAGCTCTGGGTAAGAAAAAATTCTTATTAGGAAGTGCTACTCCCGAATGGGTCCTACCCGGCACAAATTCAGATTAGTTGGGCTTCAATGTGCGGTGTAATAGATGGGGTTGCTCCTCCCTTAAACAAAGGTCTTGTTCGAACTCTGGATGTAGAAAAATCCTAGTTAGGGAGCGCTATTCTCGAATGGGTCCTATCCGGCGTGAATCCGGATTAGTTAGACTCCAATGCGGTTACCGAGCACCAGATGGAAAATAAAAAAAAAATATTAAACTTTTAAAGAATACAATTGAAGTTGAATCATTGAGAGTTGACATTAGTTTTGGCCTATGTGTATGTGTTTCATGGACTATTTTTCCATTTGATAAGTGGTTGAAGTAGTATGCATATCATGACCACTTTCTGATTGTTAGAATTTTTGCCCTGATTTTCTTACCAAATTTTAAATTTTACTTTTTCTTGTAAGAAAATAAAAGTAACTGTAGACACATAATTTTGTCCCCCTCAAAAGTTCGATTTTATTCATTTTTACCTTATCATATCATGTACCCTCACCCACGTGATTACATCCCACAAAAATACAAAAAAAGTAATTCTCAACAAAATCCCTAACAAACTTTTATTCTTTTAACATCCTAACAACCCTCTCCAATAAGAAAATGACAAATCACCCTCTACCTACCTACCATACCCTTACCTCCATGTGGATCCCTCATTTTCTTTGGCAAAAAAAAATAAACATTGGGAAACTTCCAGGAAAAAAGGAAGAAAGAGGACCATTCTTCTATTTTCGGAAAAGGAGATATAGAACACATACACACACACAAAAAAAAAACTCAGCATATACAAAAAAAGAAAATCAGCCTCACTCTCTCTCATCTCTCTTTCTCTCTCTCTAAAAATATCAGCCACCGCCACCGCTCCGGATGAGTGTTGTCGTCAGCGGGATGCTCTCCCCCTTCCGGTATCACACTTGTCGTCATCTTCTTCTCCTCACAACCACCAAACCACGCTAACCCAGCCTCCTCTTTCCTCTCCGCAGTCACGCCGCCGCCGCCGCCGCCGCCGCCATCAATAGCGGCGAACCAACCCAAGCTAACCCGTGGCCTCTTACCGGAGAGGCCACCATCTCCGAAGCCACCCCTCCTTCGTTATCCATCTCTCATCGGCAAGGCTATCGCCGATAAAAACGGCCACCAGCCGTCAACAATAGCCGCCACCTTCACTCTCTCTCTCTCTCAATAAAATAGTAAAGCCCATCGCCGTTTGAACCGCCGTCATCTCCCAGACGTTCTCCCACTGTTCACCATCGACTGGTTAGCCGGAACTGTTCGTTTTATTCGATTTCAGCTTCCGTCTTGAATCACTATTTTGGCCATCACCGGAGCTCGATCTGCGTTAGGTTTTGGGTTCCTGGTTGTTTGTTGGGGTCTTGGGTTAGTCTGTTTCCTATTTTTCCCTATACCGAGTTGGATTCATCGCAATCGAGGTTCTCCGGTCGAGTATTTTGGTCTTCAAATTTCTTTATTATCGACAAGGATCAATTTCATCGAGGTCCATTTCTTCTACCGAATCTTTATTTTATTTTGACCCTTTTTTGTGATGTTGTGGGTGTGGATGATTTATTTGTTGTGTGTTTGGTTTGAATCTTCGTTGTTAGTGTTTGTTTGATGATTGTGACGTGGTGATATGTTTCAATATTATGTTGGAGAAATCGCGATTACCGTGGTTGATTTGATTGAGACTTGTTTAATCATGTTGGTTGAAATAAATTTGGGGACGGGAATCGAAAATTGATAAAAGTAAATATTATGATATTTTTGATACATTGTTGATATTTTTGTAATGTGGGAATGATTGGAATATTTGTTGAATGTTTTGTTTATCGTAAGCCTACATTCTTGGTTTGAGGTTAGCTGTTGATATGGGAGTCCAAGAATTATTGGTGTTGGGAGATTCAGATTTGCTCGTCCATCAAATTCAAGGCAATTGGGAGACGCGAGATTTGAAGCTCATCCTGTATCGACAATGCTTGCAGGATCTATGTCAACAGTTTGTGTTAGTAAAATTTAGGCATATTCTAAGGATTCATAATGAAATTGTTGATGCTTTAGCCACTCTGTCTTCGATGCTTCAACATCCTAACAAAGCCTACATCGATCCAGTGCATATACAGAGTCGTGATCAGCATGCTTACTGTAATGCGGTTGAAGAAGAGCTCGATGGAGAGCCCTGGTTCTTGGATATCAAGCGGTACATTCAGTCAGGAGAATACCCAGCATATGCCACCAACGATCAAAAGAGAACTATTAGGCATTTGGCTAGTGGGTTTTTCTTAAGTGGGAGAATCTTGTATAAGAGAACCCCATATCTCGGACTTTTGAGGTGTGTAGAAGCAAGAGAAGTCTCGGCAATCATGGTTGAAATACACTCTGGAGTATGCTGGTCACACATGAAAGGCCATGTCTTGTCAAAGAAAATTCTTCGAGCAGGTTATTACTGTCTTACTATGGAAAGAGATTCTATTCAATTTGTTCAGAAGTGTCATCAATATCAGGTGCACGGTGATCTGATACGTTCTCCTCCTGTTGAGTTGCATGCAATGACCGCTCCATGGTCGTTCGTTGCTTGGGGACTGGATGTGATTAGACCGATCGAGCTGAAGGCATCAAATGGGCATAGATTCATTTTGGTAGCCATTGACTACTTCACAAAGTGGGTAGAAGCAGTAACTTTCAAGTCAGTGACAAAGAAGGCTATGGTAGATTTTGTTTATGCCAATATCATTTGTAGATTTGGAATTCCTAAGATGATCATTACAGATTATGCTGCCAATCTCAATAGTCAGTTGATGCAAGAAGTATGTCAACAGTTTAAGATCGCACATCGAAATTCTACTCCATATCGCCCAAAGGCCAATGGTGTTGTAGAAGCCGTCAATAAGAATATAAAAAAGATACTGTGAAAAATGGTACAAGGGTCTAGGCAGTGGCATGAAAAGTTGCCATTTGCATTGCTAGGTTATCACACCACTGTTCGCACTTCAACAGGGGCAACTCCATATTTATTAGTGTATGGGACAGAAGCAGTCATCCCTGCAGAAGTTGAAATTCCCTCTCTTTGAGTCATTGTAGAAGCAGAGATTGATGATGACGAATGGGTAAAAAACCGACTGGAATATTTGAGTTTGATTGAGGAAAAAAGGCTAACGTCTGTGTGTCATGGCCAGTTATATCAGAGAAGGATGGCTCGAGCGTATAACAAAAAGGTCCATCCCAGGAATTTTGAAGTTGGTCAGTTGGTATTGAGATGCATCCTTCCTCACCAGGTTGAAGCAAAAAGCAAGTTCTCCCCTAACTGGCAAGGTCCTTTCGTTGTGAAGAAAGTGTTGCCCAATGGAGCCTTATATTTGACAGATATTGAAGGCAAAATGGCAGAAATGGCTATCAATGCTGATGCGGTCAAAAGATATTATGTATGATATTTGATCCTTTGTTGATTTTTTGCATGTTTAGTACTTGTATTTTTGAAGATTGACATGATGAAGGCATTTTATTCTTCTATCCAAACATGGTGTCATCCTTTGTTTACCCATTTGAGCTTCGTTTTATTTTTCTTTCATATCCCTCTTTTGGAATCAAAATAGAGTCAAAGATAAATGTCAAGAAAATAAGAATAAAAGAAAGAGTTTGAAAATTAAAAAATAAAAAAGAAAAAAAATCAAAATAAAATCAAAATGAAGAACAAGTTGATGGAATTACGTACGACCTGATTCTCCTCTCTCGGGAGTGAGATACGTAGGCTGCCCTATTTCGGACTCGGTCCAACCAAATAAAGATTTAAGATTCACCCAGGCAACAAAACTGGGGCATGAGTTAATGTGTTGTTGAGTCTATTCATAAAGTTGTAAGTCCCACCCCCACTTCAAGTATCGTTTGAGCCCCTTACCATCTTTTCTAACCTTAACCAAAAGCCAAGTTACAACCAAAGAAAGTCCTTCAGATTAATTTTTGATAATGTTAAGGCTAAGCATGCAATGGATATGATGATACATTATGAAGTACCACTTGTCTCCCTCAGCATAAGAAATCAGGAAAGAAATATAAAAATGAGAGAGTCTTATTGGTGAAAACCCCTGTGGGCATCATAAGGCGACGGTGAGTTGAGAGAAAATGAAAATGAGAGAGTCTTATTGGTGAAAACCTTTGCAGGCACCATAAGGCGATGGTGAGTGGAGAGAAATAAAAATGAGAGAGTCTTATTGGTGAAAACCCTCACGGACACCGTAAGGCGATGGAGAGTTCAAGAGAAAAGTGAAAAGTGAGAAGAAAGAGATTTATTGGCGAAAGTCTTTTAAGATGTCGTCAATCGAAGGTGATGTATGAGTCCAATGGATTTGAAGAAGCGGCTCAGCAACAAAGACACGAACTCAACAACAAATGGGGAGTTTGGATAGGGAGATCAGGCAGCTCAATCAAAAATGCATGTCAAGCTCATTGGAGTTGGTTGTCGTATTCAGATAAGTTTTCTTTTTGAATATGGGACATTGCCCTTTTCTTTTATTTACATATTCATGCTTTTTGTCTTTTTATGTCATTTATCAAAATAAAAAGTCACCATTATTTCCTTACATTTTAAGTCAAGTCTGTGTCAAAACAAGCGAGAAAGGATGTCAAAATTTACTACCAGTCTTTCCAATTATATGAGGAAAAGCCAAGGAACAGCACAGGAAGAAATATGATCGTAATTCAACACGAAGCAAAGGAAGTCTATCAACCGATAGGCTATTGGATTCGTAGAAACATTCAGATTTGGGAAAAGAGTGCACCTCAGGGGCATGGTAAAATGGAAACTTGTTGTTTGAGTCAGAACTCATTTCCCTCAATATGGGTCCGGGGCAATGATGCGGTAAGATAGGGCAGGTGTCAGCAATTTGGAAGAAAGATGAAATGAACGAATGCTGGGGCAGATGCCTGAGAAGCCAAGAGTTGTAAGCCACCACTAAGTTTTAACTGACAAATTTTCTTTGTTGAAATAGGGGGCAAATTCGCTGCACATAATTCAGCTACCATTGGAAATGCACATCTGTGGGATTTTACTTTCTGTTCAGGACCCTCCTGAAAAATGGGATTTTATTTTATGTTCAGGACCCTCCTGAAAAATGAGATTTTACTTTATGTTCAGGACCCTCCTGAAAAATGAAATTTTATTTTATGTCCAGGACCCTCCTGAAAAATGGGATTTTACTTTCTGTTCAGGACCCTCCTGAAAAATAGGATTTTATTTTATGTTCAGGACCCTCCTGAAAAATGGGATTTTATTTTATGTTCAGGACCCTCCTGAAAAATGGGATTTTATTTTATGCTCAGGACCCTCCTGAAAAATGGGATTTTATTTTCTGTTCAGGACCCTCCTGGAAAATGGGATTTTACTTTCTGCTCAGGACCCTCCTGAAAAATGGAATTTTACTTTATGTTCAGGACCCTCCTGGAAAATGGGATTTTACTTTCTGCTCAGGACCCTCCTGAAAAATGGAATTTTACTTTATGCTCAGGACCTCCTGAAAAATGGGATTTTACTTTATGCTCAGGACCCCCCTGAAAAATGGGATTTTACTTTATGTTCAGGACCCTCCTGAAAAATGGGATTTTACTTTCTGCTCAGGACCCTCTTGAAAAATAGGATTTTACTTTATGTTCAGGACCCTCCTGAAAAATGGGATTTTACTTTCTATTCAGGACCCTCCTGAAATATGGGATTTTCACTTTCTGTTCAGGACCCTCCTGAAAAATGGGAATTTACTTTATGTTCAAGACCCTCTTGAAAAACGGGATTTTACTTTTTGTTCAGGACCCTCCTGAAAAATGAGACTTTACTTTCTGTTCAGGACCATCCTAGAAAATGGGACAACGCTTTCAAAAATGAAATACTACTTTACTATAACCTTTGTTTGGGATAATTTTCGTTCTAGTTTAAATTTTGGGTTTTAGGAGCCCGCCTGAAGAACAGGGTGATGAAATAGCAAGTCAGGAGCCCGCCCGAAGAACAGGGTGATGAAATAACAAGTCAGGAGCCCACCTGGAGAATAGGGTGAAGAAACAAAAAGTCAAGCAACAAAGTGAAGCAATTGAAAGCCAAGCAACAAGTTGAAAGAAATTGCAAATCAGGAGCCCGCCTGAAGAATAGGGTGATGAAATTCGAGTCAAGAACCAACAGAAGTTGTATAGATAGGATTTTTGTAATTTCATATATGTCTTAACTTGTAATTTTCATTTTTGATAAAATAACAGAGCTGCGGACCGGAACCTCGATGGAATCTCACTCGACTCTCCAACTCGGTATAGTCCTTCTCTTTCCAGTCCTTTGAAATACTCGTGACTTGGTTCCCTCATAACTTGGGTAGGTAGGTTGTCCTAATTCAAGACCCGGTAGTCCTAATTCAAGACCCGGTAGTCCTTCTTTCTTCTGTTTCTTCCTTTGAATAATGGTCGGGACAAAATTCTGTCTCGTTGTCTACTTCTTTGTCTGAAAACACTGGGTGTTTACATTCAAAGGGGGGCATGATGTAGAAACGTAATTTTGTCCCCCTCAAAAGTTCGATTTTATTCATTTTTACCTTATCATATCATGTACCCTCACCCACGTGATTACATCCCACAAAAATACAAAAAAAGTAATTCTCAACAAAATTCCTAACAAACTTTTATTCTTTTAATATCCTAACAACCCTCTCTAAGAAGAAAATGACAAATCACCCTCTACCTACCTACCATACCCTTACCTCCACATGAATCCCTCATTTTCTTTGGCAAAAAGAAATAAACATTGGGAAACTTCCAGGAGAAAAGGAAGAAAGAGGACCATTCTTCTATTTTTGGAAAAGGATATATAGAACACATACACACACACAAAAAAAAACTCAGCATATACAAAAAAAAAAAATCAGCCTCACTCTCTCTCATCTCTCTTTCTCTCTCTCTAAAAAGATCAGCCACCGCCGCCGCTCCGAATGAGTGCTACCGTCGGCGGGATGCTCTTCCCCTTCCGGTATCACACTCGCCGTCATCTTCTTCTCCTCACAACCACCAAACCACGCTAAACCAGCCTCCTCTTTCCTCTTCGCAGTCGCGCCGTCGCCGCCGCCGCCATCAATAGTGGCGAACCAACCCAGGCTAACCCGTGGCCTCTCCGTCCGAAGCCACCCCTCCTTCGTTATCCATCTCTCATCGTGGGATAAAGCTGTCATCAGTAAGGCTATCGCCGACAAAAGCGACCACCAGCCGTCAACAACAGCCGCCACCTTCACTCTCTCTCTCTCTCAATGAAACAGTAAAGCCCGTCGCCGTTTGAACAGCCGCCATCTCCCAGCCGTTCTCCCACTGTTCGCCGTCGACTAGTTAGCCAGAACTGTTTGTTTTATTTGGTTACGGCTTCCATCTTGAATCACTATTTTAGCCGTCACCGGAGCTCACCGGAGCTCGATCTGCGTTAGGTTTTGGGTTCCTGATTGTTTGTTGGGGTCTTGGGTTCGTCTGTTTCCTATTTTTCCCTATACCGAGTTGGATTCATCGTAATCGAGGTTCTCCGGTCGAGTATTTTGGTCTTCAAATTTCTTTATTATCGACAAGGATCAATTTCATCGAGGTCCATTTCTTCTACCGAATCTTTATTTTATTTTGACTCTTTTTTGTGATGTTGTGGGTGTGGATGATTTATTTGTTGTGTGTTTGGTTTGAATCTTCGTTGTTAGTGTTTGTTTGATGATTGTGACGTGGTGATATGTTTCAATATTATGTTGGAGAAATCACGATTACCGTGGTTGATTTGATTGAGACTTGTTTAATCATGTTGGTTGAAATAAATTTGGGGACGGGAATCGAAAATTGATAAAAGTAAATATTATGATATTTTTGATACATTGTTGATGTTGAATGCAGTATGTTGTCGAGCGGGTAGGCAAACAGTAAGCTCGGGTAGGCAAGTTTAGGATTGGTGTAATGTGGGAATGATTGGAATATTTGTTGAATGTTTTGTTTATCGTATTTGGAAAGTGTATTTATTTAACCGGGGAATGCCCCGAGGTAATTTGTATTTAATCACCGGGGAATGCCCCAAAGAATTTTGTACGCTAAGGATGCTCGTGATCAAGGCCCGAGGCATCGGGTAAAGCACGGTTTAGGACTATTGTAGGTTATTTCAATATTTTTATTTTGGGTTGTAATAATTGGACTGGACTTTATATTTTTGTTTTGTTTTGTTATTGTTTGATTATTTTGCGTGCTTTTGTGTGGTTTATGCATTTGTAACGTCAATTTAGCCGATACGCTCTGACAAGCGACCGTGGTTGAACCACGGGATCAAGGGGTGCCTAACACCTTCCCCTTGGTCAACAGAATTTCTTAGCCGGAATCTCTGTTCGCAAACCAGTTTAAGAGTCAAATGGTTTCGAAAAGGATTTTTCAAAGGTGACTTGGCACACCGGATTATGCCAAGTGGCGACTCTGAATAAAAAATGCAAATAATCCTTTTCCGAAATAAATTTTCATTTCTTGTCACTTAAATAATAAAGCCCTTTCGAACTTTAAAATCTCTTTTTTTTGGAGTCCGTAAAAAAGGGGTGTGACAGTAACCATAAATACTTTTACTTTTCCTGAAAGTAAAATATAAAACTTAAAGGTCTTGGGCATCTATCTCATACCATAACACAATAGCATCCACAATGTAGTCTTTATAGAGTCTTTGTTTAGGAGGAGATTTTCTCTCTCATTGATTTTTATATTTTTTATATTAGGTTTTATATGTAGGTCAATTGGTCAAATAATATAATAATATTAAGCCTTTTAGTATTGTTTTATGTGTCTTCTGAATTGTCACCATAATGGCTTGCAACTAACAGTCTTCACATGACGTCCTCTCGATTTCGAACCCAACAAGTGGTATCAGAGCTTACGGTTCAATGGTCCAATGATGTGGTGAGACGAGATTAAACAGGTTCAAAGCGGTTTCAAAATCAAGGTGCAACAATTTGGATGATAATAAAGATATATTCCTACAAAAGTTATATGTGGAGAAAAATTTCAAACAAATGTTCAACAATCCTGCTACTAATCTATCTTTACAATCAAAATCATTGACCACATACATTGAATTGTAGTCTCCTATAGTATTTGGTTCATTGGTTGAACCCAAAGCAGAGTTAGTTGAACTCAATAACTTTGATCAAAATTCTCCGCCATAAGAAATTCGATCCATTTAATATGTATGAATTATTAGTTTAGAACCCAGTAACATTAAAAGGTTAGAATCTTGAAATTTTAAGATTCAAATCTTGAACATGCCTCTATTAGTATTTATACTAAACCATCATTTTTTTGTTTGTCTTGCCCCTTCTATCCAATTGTAATTTTTATAATCTTGATTTTTTGACACCTCTTAATTATTTTGATATTTTAAGATTACGAATCTATACAATTGATCAGAAATTCTGACATAGGCAAATATTAGAACTTAGCAGGACAAAAAATCAAGAGTCAAAACCGAATATTCAGGAGATAAAAATTCAAGATCGGTCATTTTGAGGAACAGTAGACCTAATTTTCTGATCAAATAGTTATAATTTTTTTATTTTATTTTTTTAGAAAAAAGTATCATGTGAATGTATGGAGCAACAACTTCCACAAGGATTATTGGATAAAATGGTATAAGTTGAATGGCTGATACTGATTTAGGACTGTTTATGTGTGTTTTGAGTTTACTATTTTGTGGTGATAAGTTGTTGGAACTTTCATATTGTGACCAACTTTTCACGTTAGTACTAGTACATTTTCATATTTTATACTAGTCATAATAAAAGCATGCAATAATGCAAATTTAATAATGGAGTTAGCTATAGTTACTTGACCACCTACATTGAATTCTTCCTGCTATGTTCCTTCTTAGCAATTTCTCTTTCAGTTCGTAAATTTCTTATAATTACCACTCTCTTCGTTCCATTTTAGTTAGCTTTCTTACTAGAAATAAATGTTTCATATTAGATAATTAATTATTAAATTATGATAAATTTGATTAATTTTTGCTCATTTTACTCTACAATTAATAGTATATATTAAATATGAATAATTACAATTACAATTTACATTTCTATGCCCATGAATATCATCAATATGCATAAACAGTAAAATAGTAAAATTTATTATTTAATTATAATTTTTTAATCACTATATAAAATGAAATTTGTCCAACTAAAATGGGAAGGAAGCAATACAAGGATAATGCTGAATAGGGTGTATTAGTAATGCTGCTAGTAGTTATGTTGACATTATTTCCTATATATAGTTTGGTTTGATGTATTAGAAATAACATCTTAGAACATAATTTTTATATAATAATGTTTGCTTACAAAAATACCCTCTTTAGCTTTGTACACCTTTTTTTCAACAATGTTTTTTTACCTTTAAAACTTCACTGTATATTTAAAAACAAAAATTCATCCATTAACAGATGTTTTCAAATTAAATTATAATTGCTACAACTGTGATGGTAAACATCGTTGATCATAAACAATTATTCTTCTTTTTCTGATCGTGTAATCTGATTCATATAAGACTTACTTCAATAATAAACAAAGTCAAGCTGCCAAACTAAGAAGACGTCAAAATTTTAGAACGACTAAAGATTGAATCAATATGCTGAAAAATTTGCTAAATGTTGATTTCTTTATCAAATGTCATATGTTGCATTGAAGCTAATGCATATATTAAAATCCTTTCTATTAGCAATATATTGAAAATGAGTGATATTAGCAATACACACCTCAATACATAATAGAGTGCATAGGTTAAAAAACGTATCAAACAAGATACTAACAATACATATTATTAATTAATGTATACATTAATTTTTTAAATACATTGTACCCAACGACCCCTTAATTTAGTTTGACTTGGAGGTTAAAGTTGTTGAAAAGGTTCATATTATTTAACAAATAGAAACATATCATCTGAAAAGTAAAATCAAAAAGTTATTGAAAAAGAAAAAGAAAAGTCACTCCTTTTTAAAAATATTAAAAAAATAAATCAAAACGAATTAAAATAAAAAAATATTTATTATTTAATAAATAATACAAAATCAAATCCAACTCATAAAATATCATGGTTGCTAGAACATGTGATTTTTCTTCTTTTTCTAAGCCGCTCAAACTTTGTATCAAGTGAGAGTAGGTCCGTGTTTAAACGGAGGGAGGGAGTATATAACTATATCATTGTATGTTCTTCTAAGTGTGTCAAACGGGCCGGGCTGACCCGGCCCGGCCCGGCCCGACCCGGCCCGTGACGTCAAACCGGACCGGTTTGACCCGGCCCGGAAAGCCCTAGGGCTTTAGGGTACCGGGTCCCGGTCCGGTTTTTTAAAAAAAATTGGCCCGGTTAACCCGGCCCGGACCAACCCGGTCCAGGCCCGCCGGTTAACCGGCCCGGGCCCGGCCCGGTAACCGAAAAAAATAAAAAATAAAAAAAAAAAAAAATTCTGTTGGGCCAAACTAGCCGTTGGCCCAACGGTAATATTACCGTTTTTGGGTCCAAACGGCTAGTTTGGGCCCATTTCATTAAAAAAAAAAAAAAAAAAAAATATAAAATATTTTTTAATCCTCAAAATAAATCTATAAATACCCTACAACTTCAAATCATTTCTCACACAATTTTCCAATCTCTCAAATCTCATTCTCTCTCAAATCTCAATTCTCAATTCTCAAATATTCAATATATTTAATTTCTTAAAGTGTTCACTTTAATTTTTTATTTTTTCGTTTACAAAGTAAGAGCGGAAGTTTCTAAAGTCGCAATCTTCGGATACTTCCCAAATTTGGTATTGTCGTTCCATCTCTTACGTTTAATTTTTATTTATTGTATTAATTGTTTAATATTTAATTTTGTTATATTTGTGTATTTTGAATATTTTTAGTTTAATTTAATTTATATTATGGATAAATTAAAAAACCTCGCTGCTAAAGGTGTTAAAAATTTTTGTCCCGGAAGCGGTAGTGGTAGTAAAAAGCGAATTATTAGCGGTAGAGGTAGTTCAAGTAATAGATATACCCGTGTGCCTTCGCCTCCGGTACCGCTTGGTACACCTTTTGAGGAAGAAATAGGTGTAGGTGCTCACGATATGGATTATGTAGAATTTCAAGAAAATTACGGTATAGAAGAAGAAAATGAAGTAGATGCAGTTAATGTAGACGAAGATGATGAAAATATTGCTGAAACACCCGCAGTAGGACATGCTAACGTTAGATCTGAATCAGTTAATCTCCCTTCCCGTCCTCCCAGTGCCCCAAAACCCCGTAAAAGAACTAGTATTGCATGGCAATTTTTTGAACGTATATCAGATAGTGAGGTGCAGTGCAATATTTGTCAACAAATATATAAGCATAGAAGTGGCGGTAAGCAAGGGGGTACGGGTACATTAATGAGACATATAGCTGAAGATCACAAAAGAGAGTTAAATATTGCAAAAGGTGGTGGGGATGTTGGTGGGTCAACGCAAACTAGAATGGACCCAACAACCGGTCAAGTAGCGAAAAAGTATAATAAATTGAGGGACCGGGAAGAAATAGCTAAAATGGTAGCTGTGGGTTGTTTGCCTTTTACTTTTCCTTCTTCTGATGCTTTTATCCGTTATATACAAGCAATTTATAATCCTATGTTTAATGGTATTCCTAGAACTACTTGTCGGTCTGATATTTTTAAACTCCATTCACAATATTGTTTTTATTTATCAACATTCTTAAAAAATATTCAATGTAGATTGGCCCTAACTTCTGATCTTGGTCGTGCTGTTAATAAAAATGATTATTTAACTGTTACTTGTCATTGGATGGATAGTAATTTCATAATGCAAAAACGTATTCTTGCTTTTTTATATGATGAAGATCGCAAGCATACTGGACAATTTATTTTTGATTCTATTATTAAAATTGCCGGATATTATGGTATAGAAAATAAAATTTTATGTATTGCTTTTGATAATGCTTCTAACAACAAGAATGCTATAACAAAAATAAAATCTACGTTATCTCCACCCTTTCCTGAAATTTTCCATATTAAGTGTGCATGTCATATCTATAATTTAATTGTAAAAGATGGTCTTGACTTTTTTGAGGTTTATATTGAAAAAATTCGTCTTGCCGTAGGTTTCATTCAAGGAAATAATCGTAGAGCGAGAATTAAAGAATTTAAAGTTAAATGTCAAGAAAATGGACTTACACCGATTTTAATGCCTGAGGAAATTGATATTAGATGGAATTCTACGTATGAATTTTTAAAAACTTGTTATAAATATAGAATTCCTATTACACTCACTTTTAACCAACACTGTGGTTCTTTTGCTGATTCTGCTGATTGCATGTTACATAATTCTGATTGGGTTATAATTAATGATCTTATTAAATTTTTAGAAAAATTTTATGTAGCTACGGTTGAATTTTCCGGTGCATACTATCCTACTGTTTGTAATATTTTGGCATATATAGCCGATATTTCTGGTTTGCTCCAACAATATAAAAATAAAGAAGGTTATAAAGAAGCTGTTGGCGCTATGTTTACGAAATTTAAAAAATATTTCTTCCCGATTCCCCCTATTTACATGATTGGTGCTATTTTAAATCCTTGCATGAAATTTAATCATATGTGTCACTTTAGTACGCTTATTTATACTAACTTAGAAATAAATATTAACCGTGAGTCTGAACAAGAGCAGCCTGATTTGTGGACGGCTACGGCTGATGCAAAAGATTATATAGACAAATTATATAATCACTATGCTGATTTATTTGATTCAGCCGTACCTACAAATATCAGTCCAACTGTCGCTCCTCATCCTCCCGAGGAGCCATCATCTTCTAAAAGGTCGGCACATAGTGGTTTTCCTGATTCGTTTTATGATTTATCTTGTTGGAACAGTGTGGATGACAGAGCTTACACATCAACTTATCGGGAGGAGCTGAAATATTATCTGCGGACGGCACCAGAGGATCGCAGACGACGGATCAACTCGCTGGATTGGTGGAGAAATAATGAATCACAATATCCTGTACTTTCAAGATTAGCCAGAGATATCTTGAATGTACCAATGTCAACCGTTGCATCAGAGAGCGCCTTCAGTCAGGGACGACAGCAGCTTGGAGACAACCGACACTCATTGGGAAGCAACGCAATGAATGTTTTAGTTTGCCTTAGAGACTGGATTAGAGCAGAAAGAAGAAACCAAGGAATGGAACCAGAGCCAAGCGACGACCTCAAACTTGAAGAAATAATGACTTCACGGGAGAACTCAACAGAATCAAGTCCAATGCATGGGTTTGCCCCCGTTGACTTCGACTATCCTATGCAAATTCCAATTAATATTAACATGCATGAGTTGGAAAAAATGATGCATAATTTATAGATTTTTCATTCATGTAAATTATAAATTTTGGATCATTTTGCAATCAATAAAATTCCACAAATTCATTCACTCCTTAGTTGTTGTTTTTTATTTTTTTTTATTTATCAATTTAAAGTTTTAATATCTTCTATAGAAGTGTATATTTAATGTATACATTATATATATCTTCTATAGAAGTGTATATTTAATGTATACATGTGTATATATCTTTTATAGAAGTGTATATTTAATGTATACACGTGTATATATCTTCTATAGAAGTGTATATTTAATGTATACATTATATATATCTTCTATAGAAGTGTATACTTAATGTATACATTTGTATATATCTTCTACAGAAGTGTATATTTAATGTATACACGTGTATATATCTTCTACAGAAGTGTATATTTAATGTATACATGTGTATATGTTTTATAAATTAGTATATAAGTATATCTATAAATATTGTAATGTATATAAAATGTAGTATATTTTATAAGTAGTAGTATATATACATTGAATAGTGTGTATACACGTGTATATATCTTCTATAGAAGTATATATTTAACGTATACATGTGTATATGTTTTATAAATTAGTATATAAGTAGATCTATACATATTGTAATGTATATATAATGTAGTATATTTTATAAGTAGTAGTATATATACATTGAATGGTGCGTATACATGTGTATATATCTTCTATAGAAGTGTATATTTAACCTATACATGTGTATATGTTTTATAAATTAGTATATAAGTAGATCTATACATATTGTAATGTATATATAATGTAGTATATTTTACAAGTAGTAGTATATATACATTGAATAGTGTGTATACACGTGTATATATCTTCTATAGAAGTATATATTTAACGTATACATGTGTATATGTTTTATAAATTAGTATATAAGTAGATCTATACATATTGTAATGTATATATAATGTAGTATATTTTATAAGTAGTAGTATATATACATTGAATAGTGTGTATACACGTGTATATATCTTCTATAGAAGTATATATTTAACGTATACATGTGTATATGTTTTATAAATTAGTATATAAGTATATCTATACATATTGTAATGTATATATAATGTAGTATATTTTATAAGTAGTAGTATATATACATTGAATGATGCGTATACATGTGTATATATCTTCTATAGAAGTGTATATTTAACCTATACATGTGTATATGTTTTATAAATTAGTATATAAGTAGATCTATACATATTGTAATGTATATATAATGTAGTATATTTTATAAGTAGTAGTATATATACATTGAATAGTGTGTATACACGTGTATATATCTTCTATAGAAGTATATATTTAACGTATACATGTGTATATGTTTTATAAATTAGTATATAAGTAGATCTATACATAAATTAATGTATATATAATGTAGTATATTTTATAGGTAGTAGTATATATACATTGAATGGTGCGTATACACGTGTATATATCTTCTATAGAAGTGTATATTTAATGTATACATTGTATATATCTTCTATAGAAGTGTATATTTAATGTATAGATTGTGTATATAGCGTATATATAGTGTATATTTGACCGGTTTTTATCCGGTTTTGACCGGTTTTGACCGGGTTTGACCGGATTTTAGCGGGTTTGCCCGGATTGGGTTAAGTGGGCCGGTTCCGGGTGGGTTTTATTTTTTTTACTGTGCGGCCCGGCCCGGCCCGGTTAAGGCCAAAACCGGCCCGGAACCGGCCCGGAACCCGGTAAGAGAGAGGGGGCCGGTTCCGGGTTGACCCGGCCCGGCCCGTTAGACAGCCCTATCAGTTCTTCTTATCCTCTTCCGTTTACTAATAAGCCTATTTTCCACAGTAATAATGTCTTGTGCCATTGTTGAAAAAACACTTTATCTAATTCAATCAAATTACCCAATTATGAAAATGCAAGGTGCTAAGGATATTCGCTGGCTGACAAAGAGTTGTCAGCTGTAAAACCGCTTGTTGATATGCTAAGTAATTCGGAGTCGTTTGAATCTGCTTTCCTTGCTTAGCTCAATCTCTCTGTTAAAGATGAAGGGTACTTCTAACATATAATTCCTGAAGGTGCTGCTAATATTTTTTTCTTGGGTCAGTTGGGTGCTATTGTTACCTTGTGTTAAAGTTGTTTCCCATAATTTGGATCCACTAAGTTGTACACGCCCAGGATCTTTGTCAACCAACTCATTGTAGCAAGAAAAGTATTATAGATGCTGGTGCCTTGGAACCCATCATTGGCTTTCTTCAATCAGAGAATCAGAGAATGCCTTGGAACCTATGAGGAGTGTAGGCAAGCGTTGACATCTGAAGAAGGGGGGATACTTGCAATAGTGGAAGTCGGAGAACATGCAGTAGGAGCTTTATTGAAAATGTGTCAAAGTGATCCATGTAAATACCGGTTACTAATTCTCAGAGAAGGCGTAATTCCTGGACTTCTTGAGCTGACGGTTAAAGGCCAAAGAAAAATCACAAACACTTTTAAGATTGCTGAGAGGTCTCAACTTCAACCCGACACATTGGAGAACGAATATTGTTTCCAATCTTATATCTCAGATAGATGGCAAGGAGCAAACTGGAAAAGCGCGTGGTTTGCTTGCTGAAGTGATACAAGTTAGTATGGATCGAAGATTGATGTAGAAATCTAGGCTAAGAGCTTCATGAATGTTTCCATAAGGTCATCAGTGGAGATCAATCTAGAGACAGAAATATTGGAGAAGATATTTTTGTTATTAGATGAAAAGAAGAATGAGTTCTCTGGTTGGTACTGTTACACAGCATTATATATGCACACTAAACAATAACTCCACTAACTGCTTCCAACTGTAGACTATAACTAACTACCTTACTAGTTGTACATTCCTTGTCAGCTATACATTCACATAGACTAACTATCTAAACATCATCTGTTAAGCCTAATCTCAACACTCCCCCTCAAGCTTGCTATGAGTGTTGTGCTTTACTTAACCCTTTGATTAATAGATCTGTCTGTTATTCTAGAGTCTTTACAAACACTGCTTCAATGAGTCTATCCATGATTTTGTCTCTAATGAAATGACAATCAATTTCAATGTGTTTAGTCCTTTCATGAAAGATTGGATTAGATGCATCAAAGTGGGGGAATGTTGGGTTGTTCTTGATGGCTGAGCTTGGTGAGCTAATCTCCAGCCTGCCCTATCCAAGTACAGAGTTGGGTCGCGTGGGCTGCCTAATTAAACCTTCCATATTTGCATCATGGTCATTTAAGGAGATTGAGACATCTATAGTTAAGATGTTATGAACCACCAATGGATGGGGTTGCTCCTCCCTTAACTTTTGAAATTGAGAAAAAGTTCTTATTAGGGAGTACTACCCCCAAATGGAAGTGCGGTGCAACTCGGTTCGAGCTCTGAATATGAAAAAATCCTTGTTAGGAAGCGCTATCCTCGAATGAGTCCTATCCGGCGTGAATTCGAATTAGTTGAACTCCAATGCGGTACCGAGCATCAGATGGAAAATAAAAAAAAATTATTTAACTTTTAAAGAATACAATTGAAGTTGAATCAGTTAGAGTTGACATTAGTTTTGGCGTATGTGTATGTGTTTCATGGACTATTTTTCCATGTGATAAGTGGTTGAAGTAGTATGCATATCATGACCAACTTCTCATTTCACAAACATACTCTTTATTAGTCATGCAATCAAGCTAATTGAATAATGGAAGCATGTTAACAACTATAGTTAATTGACCACATACATTGAATTGTAGTCTCCTAGAGTATTTGGTTCATTGGTTGAACCCGGAAGCAGAGTTAGTTGAACTCAATAACTTTGATCAAAATTCTTTGTCATAAGAAATTCGATCCATTTAATATGTACGAATTATTAGTTTAGAACCCAGTAACATAAAAAGGTTAGAATCTTGAAATTGTAAAATTCAAATCTTGAACATGCCTCTATTAGTATTTATACTAAACCATCATTTTTTGTCTGTCTTGCCCCTTCTATCCAATTGTAATTTTTATAGTCTTGATTTTTTGACACCTCTTAATAATTTTGACATTTTAAGATAACGAATTTATACATTTGATCAGAAATTCTGACATAGGCAAATGTTAGAACTTAGCTGGACAAAAAATCAAGAGTCAAGACCAAATACTCGAGGGATAAAAATTCAAGATCGATCATTTTGAGGAACACTACACGTAATTTTCTGATCAAATAGTTATAATTTTTTATTTTATTTTTTTAGAAAAAAGTATCATGTGAATGTATGGAGCAACAACTTCCACAAGGATTATTAGATAAAATAGTATAAGTTGAATGGTTGATAATGATTTAGGACTGTTTATGTGTGTTTGAGTTTACTATTTTGTGGTGATAAGTTGTTGGAACTTTCATATTGTGACCAACTTTTCACGTTAGTACTAGTACATTTTCATATTTTATATTAGTCATAATAAAAGCATGCAATAATGCAAATTAAATAATGGAGTTGGCTATAGTTAATTGACCACACATACATTGAATTGTAGAGTCCCTACCGTTTCGAAATTGTTGGTCTGTTTTCAATCATTTAGATGTAATTATTTAACGAGCCATTAGAATAAGAATTAAATATTTCACTTATATAATTAATCTTATTTAGAGAAAATTCAAATATTCGAAGAGGACATGCATAAATGTTTCAGCGAGAAATATGAGAGGTCGGCTATAATTTAGTCTTAGAAAAGGTAGAGGTAGTGGCAGAGTCAGAACTTTTTCTAAGAGGATTCAAAATCGAAAGAAGTAGGTATACAACGAGACGAAGGGGTTCAACATCAATAATAATAATAATAATAATAATAATAATTATTATTATTATTATTATTATTATTATTATTATTTTAACCATATATAAATATCATAATTTTCCACTGAATTAAGAAGGTTCGGATGAACCCCCTAATCATAAGGTGGTTTCGGCCCTGGGTAGATCGGTAGGCCAGAAAATATTTGAAGAGATGCATGATTAAACAGGATATGACAAATTCTTTTTATTTATCGAGGACATAACTTTAAATAGAAGGTTATAGAAATTGAGGATTAGGATAGGTGATTTGTCGTAGTTAGTATTACTACCTTCTTTTGTATATCAGTATTATTATTACCATTCTTTTATTATCTTATTTTCATTATACTTCTTATTTATTTTTCTCCAATTATCGTATTACTTTATTGTTGTTATTGGTCTTTCTACATTTTCTTCAATATTACTTCTTCACTACTGATTTTTTTTTTCAAACTTGCTTTAATACACGTTGTTATTATAATATTATAAATCGATTAAACAAACATAATTGGTGAACATAATAGGATAATTTTAGCAAAACAAAAAAACATTTACTTGTTTTTTAATTAGAATCTATCATTTTCCATGGACATAAATGTCAAGATTTGTTTGGTTAGTAAAAGAACAATTTTAAGTGGAAAGAGAATCTTTATTTTGGTCCAAATACGAATCTACAAAATTAAGCCCTTGTAATAAACCAAAGGTCGTTAAAAGTATTTCTCAAAGAATAAAAAAATAGAATATGATTTAATAAGTTTAATTTAATTTAATAATCCCACTAAGCACATGCCTCTAACTGCCTAATGAAATTGACTTCATTTTCTATTTTCTCTCAATTTCAGTTATACAATCAAACTTATTATTATAAAAAAATTCTGATTATGTCACTCTTATTGAATTGTTGAAATATTTTAACTTGAGCATATTTTATTATGAGGGAGTATTGTGTATTAAAACTTTCACTATATATGTGATCTAAAAAAAACTCGAATTATAAAAATCTATTGTTCGCAGTCCGTGTTACCAACCCAAGGCTCCTCTTCAACATGTGTATAATTTATCATTTTATTTATTTATTTATTTATTTATTATTATTATTATTATTATTATTATTGTTATTGTTGTTGTTGTTGTTTATTCAGATGTGACAAAATATAAACGTGGAAGGTTATTGGTCAGGTGATATGTTGTTAAGTGGTCGGCAAATAGATACTTCTAGTACAATTAAATTTAAAATAAATACAAATTAATGAATAATTAGGTAAAAGAATCTTATTATTATTTGTGTGAAAGAAAAAAAAACGTTTTCTTCTTGTTAAAGGCTCTAATGGAATTGCAAGTCACTATCATTTTATGCCTGCCTTTTCGCCAACCCTCAAAAGACAATATTTTATATTTATTGTTTTGAATTTAATATTCGATATTTATATTAGAGTATTTTAATTAAATTGAAAGTTGAGTTGAAAAATAATTTTTTGAAATGTTAAATGCTTATAATAAGAGTACTTACCAAGATTCAGAGTTAAATAGGATCGAGGGGTTCATTCGAATTCTCTCCGACAAAGCATTATACTATTTATATGGAACTAAAATTGCTTTTTACGTATATATAGTAGATGTTAGAATCATTTTAGACTTCTTCGTATATTTACTTTTTCATAATTTAAGACTGATGTATCCTTACCACTCCACCCACATTAGTATCATTTGTATATTAAAAACTTTTACACAATAAATAAAGATTTAATAAGCTTAGTTATAAGAGTGTCCGTTAAATAATTCTTTATTTCCTTAAATATATTACTTAATTCTTAAAATGGTTAGAATTTTTTAGAGAACATTAAATGTTTTAAATAAATTCAATTTTGTTAAGAGAATTATTGGTAATATTTAAAGGGGAGTAATTAGTAGTTGCTTACTTTGACATGTTTACACATGGTGTCACAAATTGAGTCAATTAGACTTATTATGAATTATTGGACTATTAGAGTATTCATTCCAACAAAAGCAAATTTGAATTTCCCCCTTTCTTAAAAGTAGTTGTATCAAATTATCAATAGCACCAACTACTAAGGTGTATTGAGACTGATCAACGTGCTCTATTCTTAATCAGATATTTTATATTTGAGTCAAGAGTGATTAAATATTTTATATTCGAGTCATGAGAATGAAGAAATTTATAGTAAGGAGCGCCTTCTCCCGTAGATGGCTCTTGCATGGGGTGAACCTAAACTCTTCGATTGATTTATTCAAATGTCCTTCATTCAATGTATCGAGAGATAATTATGTATCTCGACAGATTCAAAATCGAAAAAATATATCGAAAGTTAATTATCTATCTTTACAAAGAAAGTATCTTCTTTGGATGTATTATGTATCTCAACAAATCCATAATCAAAAAAAATGTATCAAGAGCTTATTATATATCTAGACAGACCCAAAATCGAGATTTTTAATATTTATACAAAATATAGAGAATTTTTGTAATTAAACTCTAAACTGCCAGAATTTATGTTATTTGTTCTATTTTTTTCATTTGATTTTTAATTTAGTCAAAGATCTTTAAATTGTGATTTAAAAAAATTCATAATTTATTTATAAAATAAAAGTTGAGGGACAATTATACGTAAATTTTACGAGTTAGTCAGACCAGTTGTTATAGAACGGACATGAATAAGCAATACCACAAACAAAAGAAAACAAGAACACACCGATTTTACGTGAAAATCTTTGACGGAAAAATCACGGGCAGAGGAGGAAGAAATTCGCTATAAATAATGGAGAGGAGTACTAAGAGGAGACGAAAGTCTCAAAGACATATATAAAAAATAAAAAACAACCTACTAGATCACACTTATATAATATATGCGTACAAATAAATCTCAAACCCAAAAACATACAGATCTACGCTACCACCACAGACTCCCAAAAAATCTCAAACATGGGTCGCACCAAAAAATTTCAAGACCGAATCAATAAAATTGGGATCACAAATTCTAACATAGTAAAATCTCAATATCAAATAATTATACCAAAAAAAAAGGTTAGATCCTTTATCATAGAATATTCTAGGCATAAAAAGCATATAACAAAAAAAAAAAAAATCCAACTCAAACTCAATGACTTTTCAAATCCCTTCAAGGGTGGCTAAACTTTTTCTATAAATAAGTAAATCTCATTCCAATTTGTCACAACCAAAAAAAAAAAAAAAAAAAAAAAAAACTCAACAAAAACAACAATATTTTTTATTATCACTTTGAATGGCTGGTTTACAATACAAATTTTTCCCAACAGATTTCTTCTTCCCAATTCAAAAAACAGTTAATGGTGACAATTTATCAAAGCAAAATTTATTAATCAAGACAAGAAATAGTGATGAATCATTAATTATTGATGAATCACAGGGCAAAATTGTCATTAACAACAACAACAACAAGAGTCTTAAAGCTATTTCTTCTTCTTCTTCATTTGCTTTGGTTAAACAGAAGAAAGATCAAGATTAAGTGATCTTATTATTTTTAATTATACAGTAATTAATTGTATATTGTATGATTAAGAATAATCTTCTTGTCTTTGCTCTCTCTTCTTCTATTTCTTTTTTTTTTTTTTGAGTATTATATAGTATATTAATATTTAGGAGGCTTTTTGGAAAAGTTGTTAGATTTTGTTTGATGTATTATACAAGTTTGCAATCGAATAATTAAAGGAATAATTATCGTTTCTCTAGACTCTAATCATATTTATTTCATATTCATCTATCAGAAATATTTTTTTACTCAGCGAAAATTGGATAAGATATGCGGATTTCTTATTTTTCTCAGATTCTACTTATAAAATTACGCAGAATATGTTGTTAGTTGTTATTGCTTGCATTGATAGAATTATTGAATTTTCACTCATAGAAGAACTAACAGTGCATGAATGATGAAGAAAAATTGAGTAAGTACTATTTATCATTTATAATCTATTTTATTTTATTTTATTTTTCGTTTTCCTCGTTTTGCTTTTTTTTTTCCCCCTTTAATATTGTAGTCTGTTCTTTCATCAAAGCCACCGTAATTGACCAAATGAATGTAAAATTAGAAAGAAAAAAAAAGTCAAATTTGACTCTATACGATCGAAAATTGGGCAATTTTGTTAGCTTTTAGTCTAATATTACGCCATATTGCAAAATATGTTTGTTTTCTTTACAATTTTCTTTTTATAAAGGTAGTAGTCTCGAACCTTAGCTAATATATATCACCTTCCATCAATAACAAGTACTTGTAACTTTATCTATCAAGATTAGAATGAATAGAACGAAATCATCCGTACCTTGGAATCAAGAATAGAATGAAATCACACGTACCATGGCTAATTCCAACAAACAATAGTTGTCTCCTCCGATTAATAACAAGTACCTGTAATGCTATCTATAAAATTAGAGCGATATCACCTAGTGTTTTGTCTCAGTGGATTTGAACCAGTGGCGGAGCTAGCCCTTTGATAGGGGTCATCCGAATTTCTTTTGACGGGAAAATATACTATTTAATCTATACATGATTTAAATTATTTTTATGTATTTATAATAGATGTTAAACTCCTCTCACTAGATTTTCTTCAAATATTGAACCTGTTTAATTGAAATACTGGCTCATTAATTTAACCTATAATTGAAATACTGGCTCAAGGTAAGTGAACCTTGACACATACATGGTAAGCAGGTCTGCTTTTAGCATGTTGATTGACTTTCAAGCCTTGCAACTTAAGTAGGACTTGCAAGTAGTTGCTTCGAAAGGGCAAAAAAAAAGTAGTGGCTTTAAATTGATTTCCACATGTTCTTTGTTGTCCTTGAAAGACTTCAACAACCAATACTGTACACTAGAAAGACACTTCCCTTTTCTCTACTATGCACCTTTTGGTGTTGTGTACTTTAATATTTTTGGGCATTATCTAGATTTTTGGGAATGATTTCGTACTATAATTTGATGTGAAGGAACTTTGGGACTCTTGAAGAGTAATGTTTCATCCATAAGATTGAGCAATATATGAGCAAAAGAGCGGAGCTAGAAGTCGATTCATGGATTTAGCTGAACTCAACACCATACTTTAATTTAAATTCAGTATTTGTTTTAAGAACTTCAATAAATATGTACAAGAATTAAATTTACTAACCCATGATGTTGTTGTACGAGAATTTTAAACACATAAAGTTCAAATTCTAACTCTACTTCCATGTGTACAAAAATTAGACTCGAGCCTATAATATTGTCTTGAAAAACTATGTTTGTACAACTTTTAAAAATAGAGACAGCCCAAATTAAAATTTGATCTTATGGGAGCAATTAATTATCTCAACAAAACGAAATGAGTAAACTTAATCATGTTGGACCAAACACAATTCTTAATCACTAATCAAGGAATGCACACATGTTTAGGAACTTAGGGCAGGGATTCATCTGAACCCTTTTCAGCACGAAAAATTATAATATATAGAGAGAATAGATATCGAATTCCTTCGACTGGTTCATGCGTTTATTTTTTTTATATTTTAATTTTTTTTTATGAAAATTCTGATTCCGATACTATTATTGGTCTTCCAATTATTGTAGCAAGGACAAAATATTATTTGTTCCCATTGGTCCCTGGAGGAACATAAAGGCAATTTGCACAGCATTTTTTAACCAAAAAGGAAAAAAAAAATGCATGGCTTCAAGATGTAACGTAATAACACATGCAGTATGGGCTAAGAAATGCAATTACTACTCCCTCTATTCCATATTAGTTGGCCTTATTTTTACACGTATATTAATTAAGAAATACTAAATAAGAAGATAATTTTACTAATTCACCTCTTAAAAATTTTTTTGGGTACTTTACAAATAAGTGTGAATACTTTAAAAATGAATTAGTTGCAAGGGTTAATATATCAGAGAAATTTAATTAATTCTTTCTTGATTTAGTAAGGTAGACAACTAATATAAGAAAAGGTAGTTCCGGTGCATTAAAACTTCCGCTATGCACAGGGGTTCGAGGAAGGGCTCCACCACAAGGGTGTATTGTATGCAGCCTTACCTTGCATTTCTGCCTCTGACCTCCTGATCACATGTCAATTACTTTATCAGTTATTCCGTTCAGACAACAACTAATATAGGACAACTGTATTTAGTACGATGAGTGATGACCAACTAATATGCAACAAAAAGATACCTTTTAGTTCTCTAGGATTTGATTGGTTGTTGAGCTAAGCCTGGGACTGGTCCAACTGATGCATTGGACTTAGTTTTAGCCCAATTTCTAACTTGCTGATTGGTCCTGGGCCTCAATACTGAATGTCCATCCAAATGTTTCATTCTTTAACAACATCTTTTCATCACTTTCTGTGTAAGGGTATATGAAAACAAGTTTTCCGTGCTTACGAGATAGAGATAAGATATGCATATGCGTTATCTTTTTCAAATTCCATCTGTAAAATTGTTGTTATTTTGGAGATTTTCGCCACCGTGAATGATGAATTCTTTAGTCTGGTATTTTTGATGGTTGATGAATTTCTTTAAGCTTCATTCCTCGAATAAAAAATAGACGAATGTATAATATGCTCGAATTTATGAAGTATTTAGCGATTATGATATTTAAAGAAAGAAATTCAAATAATCTATTTCCATAATTTTACAATACGATGACATCATAACAACAGTATTTTACTTCTCAATAATAATATGTACAGTCTCATGCTGTTTTTTACGAATTATATAGTCAAATTTCTCAATAACAACTAGTATCATTTATAATGATATTTTTAATATAACAATTAAATATGAAAACATCTAGGTAGAGATTAGGGGTGTCAAACGGGTTGACCCGACCCAACCCGATTATCTAACCCGGATCGGTTTGACCCGGGTTGGTTATTCTATTAAAATGAGCCCGGTTAACCCGGCCCAAAAAATTTTAAAAAAATTGAATTTTGGGCCAAACTAGCCGTTGGCCCAACGGCTATATAGCCGTTTTTGGGTCCAAACGGCTAGTTTGGGCCCATTTAGTTAAAAAAAAAACTTTAAAAAATATTTTTTAATCCCCCAAAAAAATCTATAAATACCCTACAACTTCAAATCATTTTTCACACAATTTTTCACTCTCTCAAATCTCATTCTCTCTCAAATCTCAATTCTCAATTCTTAACTATTCAATATATTTAATTTCTTAAAGTGTTCACTTTAATTTTTTAATTTTTCGTTTACAAAGTGCGAGCGGAAGTTTCTAAAGTCGCAATCTTCGGATACTTCCAAAATTTGGTATTGTCGTTCCATCTCTTACGTTTAATTTTTATTTATTGTATTAATTATTTAATATTTAATTTTATTATATTTGTGTATTTTGAATATTTTTAGTTTAATTTAATTTATATTATGGATAAATTAAAAAACCTCGCTACTAAAGGTGTTAAAAACTTTTGTCCCAGAAGCGGTAGTGGTAGTAAAAAGCGAATTACTAGCGGTAGAGGTAGTTCAAGTAGTAGATATACCCGTGTGCATTCGCCTCCGGTACCGCTTGGTACACCTTTTGAGGAAGAAATAGGTGTAGGTGCTCACGATATGGATTATGTAGAAGCTCAGGAAAATTACGGTATAGAAGAAGAAAATGAAGTAGATGCGGTTAATTTAGACGAAGATAATGAAAATATTGCTGAAACACTCACGGTAGGATATGCTAACGTTAGATCTGAATCAGTTAATCTCCCTTCCCGTCCTCCCAGTGCCCCAAAACCTCGTAAAAGAATTAGTATTGCATGGCAATTTTTTGAACGTATATCAGATATTGAGGTGCAGTGCAATATTTGTCAACAAATATATAAGCATAGAAGTGGAGGTAAGCAAGGGGTACGGGTACGTTAATGAGACATATAGCTGAAGATCACAAAAGTGAGTTAAATATTGCAAAAGGTGGTGGGGATGTTGGTGGGTCAACGCAAACTAGAATGGACCCAGCAACCGGTCAAGTAGCGAAAAAGTATAATAAATTGAGGGACATGGAAGAAATAACTAAAATGGTAGCTGTGGGTTGTTTGGCTTTTAGTTTTCCTTCTTCTGATGCCTTTATTCGTTATATACAAGCAATTTATAATACTATGTTTAATGGTATTCCTAGAACTACTTGTCGGTCTGATATTTTTAGACTTCATTCACAATATTATTTTTATTTATCAACATTGTTAAAAAATATTCAATGTAGATTGTCCCTAACTTCTGATCTTGGTCGTGCTGTAAATAAAAATGATTATTTAACCGTTACTTATCATTGCATGGATAGTAATTTTGTGATGCAAAAACGTATTCTTGCTTTTTTATATGATGAAGATCGTAAACATACTGGACAATTTATTGCTGATTCTATTGTTAAAATTGCCGGATATTATGGTATAGAAAATAAAATTTTATGTATTGCTTTTGATAATGCTTCTAACAACAAGACTGCTATAACAAAAATAAAATCTACGCTATCTCCGCCCTTGCCTGAAATTTTTCATATTAAGTGTGCATGTCATATATATAATTTAATTGTAAAAGATGATCTTGAATTTTTTGAGCTTTATATTGAAAAAATTCGTCTTGTCGTTAGTTTTATTCAAGGAAATAATCGTAGATCCAGAATTACAGAATTTAAAGTTAAATGTCAAGAAAATGGATTTACACCGATTTTGATGCCTGAGGAAATTGATACTAGATGGAATTCTACGTATGAATTTTTAAAAACTTGTTATAAATATAGAATTCCTATTACACTAGCTTTTAACCAACATTGTGGTTCATTTGCTGATTCTGTTGATTGCATGCTACATAATTCTGATTGGGTTGTAATTAATGATCTTGTTAAGTTTTTAGAAAAAATTTATGTAGCTACGGTTGAATTTTTCGGTGCTTACTATCCTACTGTTTGTAATATTTTGGCATACATAGCCGATATTTCTGGTTTGCTCCAACAATATAAAAATAAAGAAGGTTATAAAGAAGCTGTTGGCGCCATGTTTACGAAATTTAAAAAATATTTTTTCCGATTCCCCCTATTTACTTGGTTGGTGCTATGCTAAATTCGTGCATGAAATATAATCATATGTGTCACTTTAGTACTCTAATTTATATTAACTTAGAAATAAATACTAACCATGATTCTGAACAAGTACAACCTGATTTGTGGACGACTACGGCTGATGCAAAGAATTACATAGAAAAATTATATAATCACTATGCTAATTTATTTGATTCAGCCGTACCTACAAATATCACTCTAACTATCGCTCCTCATCCTCCCGATGAGTCATCATCTTCTAAAAGGCCGGCACATAGTATTTTTTCTGATTCGTTTTATGATTTAAATTGTTGGAACAGTGTTGATCAGAGAACTTACACATCAACTTATCGGGAAGAGCTGAAATATTATCTTCGAACGGCACCAGAGGATCACAGACGACGGATCAACACGTTGGATTGGTGGAGGAATAATGAATCACAATATCCTGTGCTTTCAAGATTAGCTAGAGATATCTTGAATGTTCCAATGTCAACCGTTGCATCAGAGAGCGCCTTCAGTCAGGGACGACAGCAGCTTAGAGACAACCGACACTCATTGGGAAGCAATGCAATGAATGTTCTAGTTTGCCTCAGAGATTGGATTAGAGTGGAAAGAAGAAACCAATGAATGAAACCGGAGCCGAGCGACGAGCTGAAACTTGAAGAAATTATGACTTCACGGGAGAACTTAGCAGAATCAAGTCCAATGCAAGGTTTTGCCCCCGTTGACTTCGACTATCCTATGCAAGTTATCATTAATATTAACATGAATGAGTTGGAAAAAAATGATGCATAATTTATAAATTTTTCATTCATGTAAATTATAAATTTTGGATCATTTTGCAATCAATAAAATTCCCCAAATTCATTCACTCCTTAGTCGTTGTTTTTTTATTTTTTTTTTATTTAACGATTTAAAATTTTAAATTGAATTTTTAGTTTTCTACTTTAAATTAAAAACTTACTTCTAATATATTATTAATTTACTACCAAATATTATTAATTTATTATATTAAGTAGCATATGTTTTGTATATTTGTGCATATATCTTTTGTAGAAGTGTATATTTAATGTATACATGTGTATATGTTTTATAAATTAGTATATAAGTGTATCTATACATATTGTAATGTATATATAATGTAGTATATTTTATAAGTAGTAGTATATATACATCGAATGGTGCGTATACACGTGTATATATCTTCTATAGAAGTGTATATTTAATGTATACATGTGTATATGTTTTATAAATTAGTATATAACTATACAAATATATATTGTAATGTTCATACATTATAGTATATTTCATTTAAAGTATTACATATACATAGAATAGAGTGAGTGGATCTTCTATAGACGTGTATATTTAACGTATACATGTGTATATATTTTATAAATTAGTATATAACTATACAAATATATATTGTAATGTATATATATTGCATATATCTCATTTAAAGTATTACATATACATAGAATAGAGTGTATATATGTGAATAGATCTTCTATAGACGTGTATGTTTAACGTATACATTACTTTATGTTTTATAAATTAGTATATATATTGTAGTATATACTTTTTTTAAAGTAGTACATATATATTGAATGGTGCATATATATGTGTATATATCTTCTATAGACGTATATCTTTAAAGTATACAAGTGTATATGTTTTATAAATTAGTATGTAACTATATATATATACATATTGTTGTATATATATATATATATATATATATATATATATGTATATCACTATACTGTAGTGTATATTTTATTTAAAGTAGTACATATATATTGAATGATGCATATATATGTGTATATATCTTCTAAAGTAGTATATATTTAACGTATACATGTGTATATGTTTTATAAATTAGTATATATATATATATATATATATTATACTATTATAACATATGTTTTATTTAAAGTAGTGCGTATAGTCATATATAATTATATATTGAATGCTACGTATATATGTGTAATTGTTTATACTTTATATATTTTTTTAAAAATATATATTATATATTGGAGTGTATATAGTGTATATTGGATTATTTATTTATTTTTTAAATGGATTTGACCAGTTTTTAATCAGGTTTGACCGGATTTTGGTGGGTTTGATCGGATTGGGTTAAGTGGGCCGGGTTCGGGTGGATTTTAATTTTTTTACTGTTTGACCCGGCCTGACCTGGTTAATGCCAAACCCGGTCCGAAACCAACTCGGAACCCGGGTAAAATGGGAGGGCCAGTTCCGGGTTGGCCCGACCCGGTCCGTTTGACACTCTTTGTAGAGATAAAATAAAAAATTCATATTATGTTATATTAAAAAATATTCAGACAAATAACTTCCTTATAAAAAGGTTAGGTTAAATGTCATCAACCTAAATTATACTCCATTCAATCAGTTATGCAAACCAAAAAATTACTAGTCATTCACTTGGAATATTTAGTCTATCTCCAAATAACAATATTTCACTATAACAGTTCACTATTGTTCAAAATTGATATTTATAATATGTTATATTAAAAAAAAATATTCATATAAACGATGTTGTTATAAAAATAATTAAATATAATCAACCTAAATTATACTTTTTCTTTTACTACTACTCACCCCCACGAACTCTCACTCCTTTTGCTTCCTAAGTGACTTTAACTCATAATCTTCGTATTAAAAGTGATCGATATTTACCACCTTTATTATACTCAACGGCAGAGCCAGTCCTTTTAATAGAGAATTTATTCGAACCCCTATCGACCAAAAAATATATCATTTATATATAATTAATTTTTTTTTTATAATTTTATAATAGATATTGAATGTTCTTCATCGAAATTCTGACTGCACCTGATTATACTCCATTAAATCAATAAAGGAAACCAATAATTTATTTTTTTTTGGTGAAACCAACCAATAAATTATTAGTCATTCATTTGAAATTTTTATGAATGTATTTTTGTGGGTGGGTGGGTAATTGGGTATACCAACCTCTACAAAGCCATGTGCTCTACGCGTATTATGGGGGATTTTGAGTTAAAAATTAGGTCCCACAAAAACCATTTAATTTGAATACATCATCATAACTACTACAATCATTCTCCACCGTTGGATCAAAACAATCTCATCAATCAACCGTTGATCATAAAACAATTGGGTCCACCATAATTATGAAAAAGAATCAGTCCACCGAAAATGGTCCCTACTAGGGTTCCCTATCAAGTCAATCAAAAAACAATATATGAAAATTGAGAGTTGAGTTATTAAGAAAGTAAAATGGATGAAAATTTCTATGAATGGCTAAAAAAGAACGCCTATTTACATACTTTTTTCATCACCTTATCGACTACGTCATTTGTCTTCTTGTTCGCAATCGATGGGAGGCGTAAATCAATGTACAATTTTGTGCTGCTTCGATATATGCTATAATCGAGACTACGTATTCTCTTCATTCAAATTTACTAATCATTATTTTTTATTTTTTGATAAATTAAGAAAAAATCTTAATATTTAATACTTATTTTTTAAATAAATTATTATATATATTATTATTTTCTTAATATGTATAGAGTCAACAAGTAATAAGTAAGTTAGAACGGAGAAAGTATAAATAAAGTATAATTATAGGAGAAAAGCATAAAAGTTAGTATAGGGGGGACTTTAGCTACTCACAAAGTCATTAGTTTGAACAATCATTATAATAATAAGTGTTAAATTAAAATGTGATAAAGACATTATTTATATATACATTAAATTAAAATATGATAAGTAAATTTAAACGGAGAAAATATAGTTATGCATAAAAATCAGTGTAGGGTATTTGAGCTAAACATTGGGCCTCACAAAACCATTAATTTGAACACATCATCATAACTACTCCGATCATTTTTCCAACGTTGGATCAAAACAATCTCATCAATCAACCGTTGATCATAAAACAAGATTGGGTCCCACCACAATTATGAAAATAAATCAATTCACCGTTAAATGGTCCCTACAAAGGGGTTCTTAATCAAGTCAATTTTTAACACCTGTATACACGCTTTTATATCACTTTACCGGCTGCTTTTTTTGTCTTCTTGTCTGTAGCCGGTGGTAGGAGCGGATCTATGTATAATTTTAAACTCGATATAATTATATTATCTAAAATAAATTATTATATAGTTTGAAAAAGTATTTTTGAAATGAGAAAATAGTTGAACGTTTTAATTTTTTAGACGAAATCTTAGAACCTTGACTATCAATATATGTCTTTGAACTTTTCAAATATCCATCTTAAATTCTGAGTTCGTCATGGAGGTCCAATGAATTAACACCGAGCATATGAAGGTATTATTCTTAGGATTAAAATCAAACCGTTGAAATTAAGGACAACATTATTATAAAATACGATAATATTTACTAAAATGAAAGGTTGTTGCAAAGAGTAAATGTTGGGCAGCTTCCGAGATTAGATAAGATTAAAAATTACTATATTCACTAAAAGGGGTGAGTAACACACATTAAGAATAAAATTAGACGAGATTAGATAAGATTAAAAATTACTATATTCACTAAAAGGGGTGAGTAACACACATTAAGAATAAAATTAGAGAAATAACTTTTAGATGATTTGATCATACCTGACATAAATATGCATAAGGGATCGTTTGATTGAAAAAGAGTTATTTCGAGATAATTAATCTTCTAATTAGTTATTTTAAGATTAGTTATCCCATCATATACATGAGATAACTTATTTTATTGTTGTGATTCAAATAATGAAATAAATAATTTCGATACTAACTAATATTTCACACACCAGATATGAAATAAAATAATCCTTCACTTTATTCGGAGACCATTTATCCCTTATTACGAATTTGTTTACCAGTTTTTGTCTTGAATTGGGGTCTATAAAAAACAATCTTTCTACTTCTTCGGAGTTAGTGGTATAAACTGTGTACATTTTACTCTCCCCAAACTCCACCATGTAGGAATACAATGAGCTTGTTGTTGTTGTTGTACTATTTATCCTTTATACTACACGCCAAATGACCCTATAAAATTATCTATAGTGAATCCAACAGTGCGACCTATCCGGTATAAGCTCAATGATAAGATTTAGAAAGAATAGAATGTACGTAAACCTTATTTATAGTGAATTTACTAACTACCCAATATAAACTCAATGATGAAATTTAGGAAGAATAAAATATACGTAAACCTTACCTTTATCTCATAAAAGTTAAGAGAGTATTTTCAAAAAAAGTTCCACTTAAATAAAGCATAATAAAAATCAGTAAAAAAATTAAATAAATTATTCACAGGAGGTTCCCGGTTGGCTACTAACAGTCTGTTTGGATGAGCTTATTGTTTTTGGCTTATAAATCAAAAGTCAAAAGTTAAAAATTCTAGCTTTTAGCTTTTGACTTATTTGTGCCTTTTTAGCTTAAAATAAAGTGAATTTTACCGAAACACTATCAAAAGACTTAAAAGCTATTTTTGACTTTAAAGCACTTATTTCTTCGTTCCATTTTATCCGTTTCATATTAGCTAAGTTGATGTTCTATTTTACTTATCAAAATAAAATAAATTTTTCTTTTCATATTTTATCCTTTAAATTAATTACCTTTTCTTTAAATTAAAATATAAATATCATTTAATAAAAATACTTTAATAATTAATCATGTTATTTATTATTTTTCTTAATTACTGTGCCATCCTAATTTAGGATAAGTAAAATGGGAGATCCAAAAGGTCACTAAAAAATATCTATTTGTGTATAAAGAATATCTGCAATATTTTAATTAGTATATTTTAAGTCTTCTCGAAGGTCAATCAGTGGGATGCCTCGTTCTTATCCAACCTCAGGTTCGGTTCCAAACCTATCAGGCTCGGTATTCCTGCCTATAAATGCAACACCTCGAAGATAAGAATTCATACGTGTACGAGTTCATTTCTTCAGCTCAATAAAAATCCGTTAAAGGTAATTCTCTATTTTTTTTATTCTGTTTATTATATACTATGTTTTTCGCGTTTCGAGATTTAAATAAGTTTATTTTTAAATGTAATTTTTTGATCCATTTTTATTTTTGTCGAAGAAAAAGATTTTATGATAAAAAAAATTGAAGATTTCATGCTCAAATTAAGAGTCGATAAGCGAAAAGTGTCACATAATTATGAAAAATTGTGATATGTGTTGTTTTAGATGGATCACTGTAGTCAATTTAAGTCAAACAGCGTGTTGTTATTGATGATGAATTGGTGAAGATTGTGGTGTTCTAGATGTTTTTTGAATTATATATGCTGATTGATTGATGGAATATATCTGAAAATTGTGAATGATTTGCGATATATGATGTTTGTTTTAGATTGGTTTCTGTAGTCAATTTGAGTCAATAACGTGTACTTTTTTAGGATTGAATAGCTAAAGCTATGGTTTGAGTAGATCTGTTAAGGATCGTAGAGTTTTTTTTTTCGAGAAAATGAGGTTATTATTACAGTATTACTCCATCTGTTTCAATTTTTTTGTTTGATTTTGAATTTTGACTTCAAAAAGAGAGTAAAAATTAAATAAAAGATAGATAGACTGAGCCAAAATATCCTTTAATCGTGTGGTTTTAAGTATTGTCGAGTGATTAAGTTGGAATTAAAGAGTTGTTAAAGAAGGAAAGAGATTTTTTTTTTTTTTTTTTGTTTAAACGGGCTAGAAAGGAAGTATATTAGCTAGATTTATGATTTGTATGAATTAGGGTTGGAGTAGAGAGCCGAAATTGAAGCAGAAGAAGGCAGTAGTTTGGTATGAGGTACTTAGTAAGGGTGACATGTACTGTTTCATAGAGCTGCTATTTACTAATTTTATATAGTTTAGTCCGATTGTGTAAACAATTTTGTGAATTTTGGTGTATTAGATAATTCAGGTTTACGAAATCCTACGTTCATCAAGAATGTCAATTTTCCGTCTGTCTTGTTAAGTTTGCTTCTTTTGATAAGTTCTGCTCATGAACTTGGTTAAATTAGGTCAGGGAGAAACTTTAATTTAAACTATGTGGATGGCTTTAATATTCGTGTTCAAACTTGATGTACTATTATATATATATATCATAATGTGTTTTTTATTTCGTCAGACAACTTAAGGTAGCAATTTGAAGAAAAGCGTTATGGCGTTAGTTTCTGGAGGTAGATCAACATTGAATCCAAATGCGCCCCTCTTTGTTCCTTCATTCGTGCGCGAGGTAGAGGATTTTTCACCAGAATGGTGGAATTTGGTGACAACTTCAACATGGTTCCATGACTATTGGATGAGCCAGAATCAGGGAGAGGAATATGGTGCTTATAATGATGTTGCTGATTTGCTTCCTGAAAATATTGATCTCAATGTCGATGAGGATATCTTGAACATGGAAGCTCAGTTTGAGGAATTCCTCCAATCATCCGAAAATGAGCAACATGGAATTAAGTCATCTCTTTATGGTGTCAATGTGATGCCACAATATGGTATGCGCAATCTGTCCATTTTTCGTAAACACCTTCAGTTAACACGCCGATAGCTACCTACAGTTAGCATAAAGATAACTTGACCTACAGATTACATTTAGCATGACGATAGTTATCTACAGTTAGCATAAAGATAATTTGAGGACCCTTTATTAGTCAATTAGATGTTTACACTAAAAACTCTACAAGGCCAAGGATCCATGCAGGTTTTGGGGTTTCTATGAGCATGCTGTAACCCCGAGGAGGGTAGAGTGTACGCAGACCCTATCCTTATCTCGTAGAGATAGATAGACTGTTTCCCGTAGATCCTCAGCTTAGCCAGATGAAACATGATGGGGAAATTCCTACATGCCTGATCTTAGTTGTGATCTAGGTTGCTTGGACTCTTCAAAACTGTCAACGAGTGCTTGCAGGATTCGCCAAAGCTATTGTATTTTTGGAGAATCCGACACGGGTGTGGCATCGAAAGTGAAAGTCCGCAACTTAGGTTGTGATGACTTTTGGTGTTTAAATGTTTATTACTGTTATTGTTAAATGAATGAATTCCCTTTTAAACTTTACTCCCCTTGATAACAGGTTTACCGTCTGATGCGTTGATAAGAACATTGAGTTCACCACGATCACCCATTGGGCCACCCAAGTACTTTGAGAAGCCAGCCAAGATTGTGAGCCCGAGGAACAGCTTCCGCAGCATCCAGCAGCCCCGCTGAATTGCTAGCCCTTTGTTTGCAGCTACTCTAGACAAGCAGCACTTTAGAAAGTCTCTTTTTAAGTTTTTAGTTTCATGTAACTTTCTGTATAGAGCAAGGTAGGTGGCACTCTTGTATCTAGCCTTGTTCATAGTCTAATGTCCTTTCTTTAACTTAACTACTTGTAAACAACAAAAGTGTTAAGAGGGAAAAAAAAAATGTAAAAACTAGCTTGAACAAAAATGAAAAAAATGAGCACCTTTCTAAGTTTCATTTCTCCGCTGCTGTTTTTGTTTGGTGCGTGAGATGAAGTGAGATATTTCGGCATTACGCTTGGAAAAAATATTACACTTGATGGTATAAATTTATTCTATAATCTCAAGACCATATTCCCGGGATGAGTTAGTCTGCGAATCAAATGATCTCTTAGCCTTTAGGGGCTCTGTGTAGCATAGTTGTAGCATTGACAAGGATATTTCTGGCATATCGTTCGAATATAGAGGCAAATTTTTTCAAAATAATACTATGACCTTTGTTAAATGTGACATGAACGGCCAAAAATGGTGGAATTTGATGCCCTTATATATTCTTCAAAAAGATGCATTACTTGAGTGGTAAAGTTATCAACACCGTAAAAGTAGAAAAAGATAGCACTCTTGAAAAAGTGTGTTTTCATGCAATGATCAATTCCATTCCTTATCATAATGAATATACTCACGTAGGGAAGCTTTGGAGCAACTATAAAAGTTGTTTATGTGTAATCTATAGGTCATCGGTTCGGTCACGAAAGTAGCCATTAATATAGGCTATCTACATCACATCCTTAGGTATGTTCTTCAAAACCTACAAAGACAGAATGCTTTGTGGACCGACTATCCCCTTTATCATAATGAACTACTCCCATTCAGTTGAAGTGCTGTTATAGGGTGATCATAATAGTCCACTTGTTTGCTGGACCTATAGCTAGTGGACAATTTGCATTTTGGTATGAATTCAGTGTACTAACAGCAGGACATGAAAGTGATCCCATCGTACATTTTAGGATTTGATTTGTCCAATTTGTATGTGTTGGTGGTTACAAAGCAATTTTAAATGATTTACACCTTAATAATTTGGTGCCATATAAGGCTATGGTAATTAAAACATGATAAAAGTAGAAAACAACAATATCAACGATAATATATTCAGTGAAATTTCATACATGGGGTTTGGAAGAATGGAGTGTGTGCAAATCTTACCACTAACTTGTAGAGATATAGAGGTTGTTTCTGAAAGATTCTTGATTTGAGTGCAGTAAATTCATCCACCAGAAAGGAATAATAACGACAGTAAAATAATGTGATAAACAAGACACAACAGACAACCTACGATCATAAATATCAAAAGCAAAAACTACAAGAATTCGAGTAGTACTACATAGACATCAACAAAGGTTAAACCTTCGAGAAGACAGACAAAGACAAAAACAAACCAAATTTGCTAACAAATTACTACTAGTCTAAGTTGCGGCGAAATTAAAATTTTCACGTGTATCATTCGTTTGAAGAAGTAAAAACATGAAAAAAGTCAAAGAATTTCAACATGAACTATATATGCATAAATAATATTTTTAAAGATATTAAGTATTTCCTTCATTTCATAATAAGTAAATTGTTGGAGTAATTTTAGTGTTTTAAAATAACTGAATGGTTCACAATTCAAGATTAATGTTAAATTTTTTTTCTAAATTTACCCTCCATTAAATGTGAATTGAAAGTGATGTATCATGTGTCTTTACTTTTTAAAGAGGGTAAAAATGAAAAAACATGATAAATTTATATTTTTTTTTTAACATGTGTGTCAAAATTCAATAATTAATGTATTGTGGAACGGAGTAAGTATTATTCAGTGTAACTTCAAAATATAATTAAAAGTAAATGAACAAATTTAGTTTTTTTTCCCTTCTATATATTTTATATTTTACACAGTAATTTGACAGTATGTTACAATTATGCTATTATAATAAAAGATAACACTACAAAATGTGCTAATAAAACACATAAAATATATTTTACCCAAAATTTCCATTAAAATTATTCAGATTCCGGCGGCTTTTCCGATCATAAATCACTAGTAGTATAACTCAGCTCCGGTAAGTGTGAAGGATTTTTCCCTTTGTTCCTTTTGTTACCCTGTTCGTTTCAATTTACGTGGCATCTTTCGAATTTCGAGATTAAAATAAATTTGTATTTTTTACCTTAATTTTTTCATGTCTTTTAAATATTTTAAATGAAGAGTGACCCATAAATTGGAACAGAGGGGTATGGTTTATTATTACTTGTTCTTTCTTGAGCAAATTTGTTTTTATTTTTAAGTAATTTGGATATCTGAAATCTTCATGAAAAAATTGGGGTTGAAGTGGGTCTCAATTGATTTTGATTGATAAGCATGTAAATGTAGGGTCTTTATGACTGAAAAACACTAGGTGATTTCATTTTCATCCATTCGATAGAGTTGCCTCGTATCAGTTATTATTTGTTGCTGGTGGGAGGTTGCTTGTGGGAGGTAACATGTATTAAGTGGAAATTATTGGAAGTGCATGAAAACGACTCAAATATTACAGTTATCAAAGAAATACAAAAAAGGTAAGTGTATTTATTCTTAAAGGTAGTCTTTATGACTTAAAAACACTAGACGATTTCATTCTCATTTGTTGTAGCTTTGGTGGGCAGAGTTACTTTGTATCTTATGCTGGTGGGAGGTGACAGATATACCTGTATTAGTTGAGGTGTAAGAAAGTTGACTCGAACCAAGGTTTTCAAAAAAACACAAAACAGTGGAGTCCTTATTCTTAAATAATTTGGGTCTATGAAACCTTGTAATTTCAAGAGAAATTTGGGTTTGAAGTGGGTTTCAATTGATTTTGATTTATAAGCATGTAAAGGTAGAGTCTTTATGACTATAAAAACATTAGGTGATTTGTTTCTGTTTGTCCTAGCCTTGTTGTTGGTGGACAGAGTTATTGGTATTTGTTGTTGGTGGGAGGTGACAGGTTTCCGTGAAATTAGCTGAGATGCACAAAAGTTGGTCCAAACACTGTGGTCATAAAAAAAGGTAGTCTTTATGACCCAAGAATACTAGGTGATTTCTTTAATCTTGTGGTCTAACACATGACATGTGGAAAGTTGAAATTATTCTTTAATCGACATGCGTGAAAGTTGGCCTATATCTAACTTGTAGAACTTATCAATATTAATCAACACAATCAATTTTGGGACAATTTTCTGGGTATTATATCAACTGAATTGAATTGTTGTTACAACTTCTACCGAAACGAAACTAATATGAAGCTAACTGTCCGCCATTGATGAACTAATAGCCTGGATGAAGCAGAAGAGAAATAGATTAGGAAGGAGTAGAAGATGAGAGTAAGACGAGGAGAGAATCAAAAGAGAAGAGGAGAGAGAAAGGAGGTGAGAAAAATAAGAATTTGATCGATGCCTTTTCTCTCTTTGGTCAGGTGGCTTATACTGTGCTAACCGCCTGATGACGTGGCTGCATACCATCTCGGCGTTGATTTATTATATGAACCTGAAAGAAACTCCTACACTATACTCAACTTCGAACCCCACTAACTACATGATTATTGAAAATACCATCAACTTAAGATCATGACAATATCCATCCCACATGAAAAAATCCTTGACCTCAAGGATTTGAATCGAACCCTGGAAACTTAGCCTTGAGAAACTGATAATCCCCCCATGTGGCATCTTTTGCATTAGCCACATACTGCATTGCATCATACATACTGCAGGGCATTTCTTATTTATACTTATGTTGCGTGTAATATTATTATTATTTTCACTTTATCCATGTTATGTTTGATTTCTAGGTTAGCTTTCAGTGTGTGGTTCTCTTTTCATGTCATTTATATTGTATATTGCCTTCTGAGCTCCGTCGGCTTATGATGCCTACTGAGTACCTCATGTTTTGATACTGATGTTACATTTTTGCATCTTTTTTTGATGCAGATCCTAGCTCGAGTCATCCTCATTGATCCTATTCGTTCGGAGGCTCCTTTTGATCGGATCTGCGGTGAGCTCTTGGCTTCCAGAGACTTACCCACTTCCTTCTTGTATTTTATGGTCTATATGTTGTACATTTTTTTTTTGTTTTTGACTTGCACCGGGTGTTCGAGGCTCTTCGAGCCCCGACTAATCCCGAGGGTGCACAGGCCCTCGGCAAGGAGTTTCCCGCAAGTGCACCACGGGTAATTCAGGGTTTCACCCAGTCCGATGGCCCTCAGAAATTGTTTGCACCTAGTGGGTATCGAACTTGAGACCTTGAAAGGGAGCACCCCAAAGCTCAAGCCAATTACCACCAGGCCAACCTCTGAGGGTTCTATATGTTGTACATTTTGGACAAATTAGTATCTATTCTTATACTTAGTAGCTCTTGTACCGGTGACACCTGGTCCGGGGTTGGGCATCCTATATATTTTGTCTTCCTTCCCTTTTTTGTAGGGCCTCTATCTTCATATTTTGTACCTGTTATGTATGTATCTATACATGTCGAACCATTTGTCTCCTTTTAGCTTCCTTATTACTTATGTTATTTGTTAATTTCTGTATATTACTTGGGTTTTGGCTTTCCTATGGGAGGGTTATAGTATGTGCCATCATAACTCGATATCGGGTCATGGTAGCATAGTATCAAAGCCTTAGGTTCACCAGTCTTACTGATACAAGAACCAGTGCCTAGTAGAGTCCAGCGAATTGGTACGATTCGTATCCTATCTTCGGGAGGCCATAAGGAATTCTTAGGAAAATTCTACCTGTTTAATTCTTTTTCGTGTGTTCTTACTCCTATTGGCTTCTAAATATCATTTGTTTCACTCTTTCTCAGATGGTTAGGACGAGATCTTCAGCAGGTGAGAGCGAGGCTCTTGCGCCTGCAGCTAGGGCCCCAACTAGGGGTCGGGGAAGAGGTCAACCCAAAGGTCGAGGTCGGGCACTAGCTACTGCACCGGCCAGGGGCCAGACTAGAGAGCCGTCACTTGATCCAGAGATAGAGGTAGAGGATTTACCGCCTCAGACAGAGGGTTTGGGACCAGCTCAGGCTCCAGCTGGATTTGTGGACCCACGATTGCTTCGAGACACTAAGGTTATGATTATGAACCTTCTAAAGGGTATGTCACAAGGCTGAGCGTTGCCCGGTACTTTGAGTGGGTCTCAGGTCAGAGATGAGGCTCAGACCTCAGCTCCGACAGCAGCACAAGGTGTTCAGGGTTTAGGAGCGCAGCCTGCTGCTGCGGCTCCCCATTTAGAGGCGTTGCCAGTGCCGGTTATTGCTCAGCCTATTGCATCCAAACCAGCGATGACTATTGAGGAGCAGAAGTCGCTGTGTCGGTTTATAAGATGGGGCCCTCCGAGTTTTTCTGGTGCTCTGTGAGAGGATGCATATGAGTTCTTAATGAGATGTCAGGAAACGTTGCATATCCTCGGTTTATTGGAGTCGCACGGGGTGGATTGCACTATATTGCAGATGGAAGGGCCAGCTAAACATTGGTGGAGGGCATATCTCGTGTGTAGGCCTGTCGGGTCACCTCCAATGTCTTGGGAACAGTTCTCTGAGGCTTTCTTGGAGAAGTATTTGCCCCGCAGTATGAGAGAAAAGTTGTTGGATGAGTTCATAGATCTTCAGCAGGGCTCCATGTCTGTTTCAGAGTATGAGACGAGATTTTATGAGTTGGCTAGGCATGCTGCTAAGATTATACCTACAGAGCACGAATGGGTTCGGAGATTTGTTAGGGGGTTGACTTTACCACTTCGTTTGGCAACAGAGCACTTAGTGGCATTGGGATCTACTTTCCTTCAGGTTGTTGATCACGCGCGTACTATTGAGGGGATACTCCGCGAGACCTATGGAGGCAATGACAAGAGGCCTCGCCGTCAGGGCACTTTCAGTGGTTCTCAGTCCAAAGGTAGGGGTTTCTCTGGTAGCGATTATCATCAACATTTACAGCCTAGTAGACCTGTTCAGGAAGCGCTACAGCCGATGACCAGCAAAGGGTGCTTTGAGTGTGGTGAGTTGGGGCATTTTGCTAGAGAGTGTCCCAGATTCAAACAGGGCAGGCAGCAGGTTCAAGCTCCCCGGGCTCCATTGCCGTCGGCCAGAGGTGGTGCACAGGGTACTAGGGGTGATCCCCAGGGTAGAGATGAGTCTCAGCTAGGTCGTACCGGTGGTCGTGTGGGTACTCAGTCCGGGGGCAAACGTGGCCGTTTTTATGCTTTTTCGGGTAGGTCGAAGGCTGAGGCTTTAAATGCCATTATCATAGATACAATTTCATTTGTCATCAACAAGTTTATGTGTTATTTGATTTGGGGTCTGCATATTCTTATGGGTCTACCTACTTTGCTACTCATTTGGATTTATCATGTGAGTCTTTGCCTGTGCCTATGCGTGTAGCTACTCTCGTAGCTGATTTAGCAGTAGTGGATCGAGTGTATTGGTCTTGTGCGGTGACACCAGGTCCAGGGTTGGGCATCCTGATTATTTTGTCTTCCTTTCTTTTCTGTAGGGCCTATATTTGTTGTACCTGTTATGTATGTATCTGTACATGTTGTCTCTTTGTCTCGTTTTAGCTTCCTTATTACTTATGTTAGCTGTTACTTTCCATATATAGCTTTGGTTTTGACTTACCTACTGGAGGGTTACAGTAAGTGTCATCATGGCTCGATTTTGGGTCGTTACAGGTTTAGACTGTGCTAACTGCCTGATGATGTGGCTGATAAGACCGCTGCTTTAACATATGAAGATAATGTAAGTTAGTTCCCTAGTTCTAGATAGGATAGAAGCAGTTGTCTATTAGTAGTTGTTAGTAGTTCTCTATTAGTAGTTGTCAGTAATTATCTATTAGTAGTTGTCAGTAATTATCTGTAGTAGTTATCTACAACAGTAACTGCTTATGTCTGAGTTTAAATAGGAGATTAGAATCTGGTAGAGAAAAAGACAGAAAAATATTGTTGTTGTATTTGTATTTGGAGATTTGTCCACTCCATACGGACTTGGTTATTGGTTAATATAGTGTTTAAGATCCTTGTACTTTCTTTAACCAGTAAAATTTCATTATCTCTCTCTTTTGCACCCTAGTTTCTATCATTGGTATCAAAGCCAGGTTGATCTGTCATGGTTAACACACGGGCTAACGCTTCCCATAGCGAACCTATCATGTCGACTACTGATCAGATCAGCCAACAACTGACTACTATAGCAGCAAAATTGGAAGCCATGGATGCTTTGGCTGCTGATGTGGCTGCATTAAAAACACAAAACAGTCAGAATCAACGACGAAAATCTAAAGTTTCACCGGAAGAAGGTGAGGTTGATATCACTTGGAAACATCAAGAAACTCATCGGCGTCCTCACACAAAGATGGAATTTCCAAAGTATGAGGGGGAAATCCTAGAGGTTGGATTCTGAAAGCGGAGAAATATTTTCAAAATTATCAAACACCTGATGATTGTAAGGTTGATGTGGCTTCAATGTCTTTGGAAGGAGATGCACTAGATCTTTTTGCTTGGATCAACAGTGAGAGAACGATCTATTACTGGGATGAGTTGGTTCAAGTTATGCAAGAAAATTACGGACCAAAATCCAGATGAACACCTATGTGGAATCCAACAGACTGGATCAGTGTTTGAGTATAGGCAAGAATCTGCAAAACGGGCAGCCCGTGTGCAAAACTGGCCAGAGCACTGTCTGCTTGGAGTTTTTCTTAGTGGGCTCAAAGAAGACCTTCGCGTGGACGTTAGGATTCACAAGCCTCGATCTGTGTATAAGGCAATGAGTCTGGCTTTAGAATATGAAGGAAAACACGGAACAAATCAGTCCAGTAAGGTAACGGATTGGCCTTCTATATCACGGCCTTCATCAATTGGAACTTCCTCTCCAATGGTTCAAGAATCCTTTAATTTTCAGTCATCCCGTCAACCAGTACGCTCTTTTCAACAATCATCGCTTCCAAACATTTGTCCTCTAAATTCTGAACAACAAATTCGCCGAGAAAAAGGCCTATGTTATCGTTGTGGAGACAAGTTTGCCCCAGGTCATTGTTGCAAACCTAGAACGTTTGCATCTTTGGAATTAATGCAAGAGGAGAACACACAATCTTCTTTTCGCCTTGAAGACAAGGTGATTTTTCAGGGGGAATGCATTGATAAGAGTACTGCTTTAACATATGAAGATAATGTAACTTAGTTCCTTAGTTTCAGATAGGATAGAAGCAGTTGTCTATTAGTAGTTGTTAGTAGTTATCTATTAGTAGTTGTCAGTAATTATCTATTACTAGTTGTCAGTAATTATCTATAGTAGTTATCTACAGCCATAGAAGGGGAGCCTTGGAGTAACTGGTAAAGTTGCTGCCATGTGACCACGAGGTCACGGGTTCAAGCCTTGGAAACAGCCTCTGGCAGAAATGCAAGGTAAGACTGCGTACGATACACCCTTGTGGTGGGGCCCTTCCCCGGATACCGCACATGGTGGTAGCTTTAGTGCACCGGGCTGCCCTTTTTAGTTATCTATAGCCGTAACTGCTTATGTCTTAGTTTAAATAGGTGATTAGAATCTGGTAGAGAAAAAGATAGAAAGAAAAATATTGTTGTTGTATTTGTATTTGGAGATTTGTCCACTCCATACGGACTTGGTTATTGATTAATATAATGTTTAAGATCCTTACACTTTCTTTAACCAGTAAAATTTCATTATCTCTCTCTTCTGCACCCTAGTTTCTATCAGTGGCTGCATCCTGACCTTTGGCGTTCATTAACTAATCTACCATCTCAACCATTGGTTTATTAAATGAACCGAAAGAAAGCTCCTACACTCTACTCGACTTCGAACCCCGCTAACTATATGATATATTGAAAAACCATCAACTTAAGATCATGATAGTTTATGACTAAAAAATATTAGGTGATTTCTTCCCATCTGTTCTAAATATGGTGGATAGAGTTACCTTAAACCGTTTGCTGGTGAGAGGTGACAACTATTCGTGGAATTGGGAGGTGCATGAAAGTTGGCCCGAATACCACGATCATTAAGAAAATTAAATAAACAGGTAGTCTTATGGCTGTATAAGAATTTAATGTAGAGCAGCAAAAGGAATTTTCTGTCGGATGTACTGATTAAGGTTTAAGGACCAAGCAAACGTTATGATTTTTCCAAGAATGTACTATTGCTAGAGATTCCTTGAGCCAAGGGTCTATCGGAAACAACCTCTCTACCTCTCAAGATAGAGGTAAGGTCTGCACACACTCTACCCTCTCCATACTCCACCCATGAGATTACACTGGGTACGTTGTTGTTGGTGTTGTACTATTTACAGTGAGCCGAGGGTCTATCAGAAATAACTTCTCTACCTAGGTAAAGTTTGCGTACACTTTACCTTGCCTAGACTCCGCACGTCGGATTACATTTAGTATGTTGTTATACTATTGGTAGAAATAACTAGTTGTATCTCAGGAGGGCCCTAATTATTGCAAGACTTCATGTATTTCAACTTCACTGCATACTATTCTTCGATTTGATAGGAAGTGAAATAAAATTTCAATGCTTTCACAAGTTGCGTTACTTCAAAAGGAAATATCACTAAACTGAGATGTTATTGAGTTATCACATTGGTAGGGATGTGGATTACTTGCCTCTTTATATGGTCTTGGGTAATACGTATCTCATGAGCTACCTTTAAGGTTTGAGTTAGAACCCATGCCCGTTCTAGTATCATGGTATCTGAGTCATGTTAGGCTCCTATCTTATATTGTCCATGCTCTTGATATTCAGTCCTGGGCGTGTGAGGGGCTGCTGATTTCCCGCATTTGTTGGGATGTAAATCATTTGTCTCCATATATAGATTAAGTAATTCACACCTCATGAGCCAACTTTTGAAGTTGGGTGAAACCCAAGGTTCATTCTCTCATTAGATGTTAAGCCAAAATTGTTGGAAGTTGCTGGACCTGCGTCATTTTGCAATATTTGAGAGGATTCAGTAACAGGTCACATGGACATACCAAAAGGAGACAAGCTTGTGTTGAGGGGTTTAAAGTTTCATGGATACCATGGGGTGAAACAAGAAGAAAAGAAGCTTGGTCAGAAGCTCCTGGTAGATGTTGATGCTTGGATGGATCTTCGAGCTGCTGGTGAATCTGACTGCTTGTCAGATACTCTAAGTTATACTGATATATACCGGTGAGTGATGCTTTCGAGTTTGTTTATTTTGCATTTTTGGGGGTTGAGATGAACGAACATAAAGATCTTTGATTTCATAGGTTAGTAAATGGAATATCTTGAACATTTAAGTAACAAGGTTCTATTGCTAAGAGTCGGAGAGGTCTGTTTAAATACCTTTTCACCAGATAGAAAATATATGAGGATTGAGCAGTTTCACCAAAGCTAAACTGAAAGCGATGAACAAAACAAAACAGCACGGATAAGACCTCAAAATTTTGGGATATATACAGCTGTAAAAGGACTAACGATTTTATAAGTTCTCGTAGTAAGAACTTGACTTATTTGAAACATCTTCGAGAGCACACTGAAGCAGATTCTTGATGCTATGAAGCTTCTTGGATATTCTTTCTTACAAGGGAATTTTGAAGCTACTGCAAGAAGCTCTCATAATCCTCTACTTCTTGAGGAAAAATTGGACTATTGCCTTATTATTATTTATCTAAAGGGAGTTCACTTTGCACCCAAGGGCGTGCCCTAACTGTGCTGGTGAGAGGTAGCAGGTACCACGTGGAATTAGTTGAGGTTAGTGCAAGCTGGTCCGGACACTATGGTTTTCAACTAATGAAGATAGGTAATGAAAGTGTAATGTGGAATTCTGTGGGGTGATTATATTTGCTTTTGCATCATGTTTATCCGCTAATGGAAAGAGAACATAATTAACAGAGTGCAGTATTTGTTAAGACGTAGTATTGTCTCTTTGTGACAGCCTACTGCAGGTCTCTTCGAGCCAATACAATCTCTTACTTTGTCAAATGTAAATGATGTAAGTAGAAAGTGCCGTTAATTTCTATGTTGAGAACTAGGAACAAGATTGGAATCTTATCCTGCTAATAACATAAAGAAATTTCGTGATTTACTTGGGTACAATTCATAAAACTGTTTTTCAACTAGGCCTTGTGATTGTGAAGGGTCACGTTGAGTAGACGCTAATACGGCTATATGAAGCGCCTTGCAGATGCTACAACTGGTTTGAGTTTTTACATGTTTCGTTTTACATCCCTCTTTGGTTTCTATTGGAGCGGCCACACATGGACAATTAGTTCTTCTCTTAGGGAGGAAAAAGATGAAAACAAAACTTTCGTGTTTTTACTATACCCCACCTTTTGAAGCGTTACTTCCTTCCTTTTAAGGAATTTTGTGAAGTTGTCAGTTATAGTTACATATCATAATGGAGTGTTTTCGTTAGTTTACTATGGTTGATCTTGATGACAAGGCACCAAGCGAAGTTAGGTGATGCTATAGTTTCCATTCTTGACTACCTTCGACCTTTTGGAGCTTCTGCAAGTTATTTTGAATATGGATGGCAATGATGCTATTGAGTATCACCCACAAAAGATCCATTTGAAAATGAAACTTTTTGTATTGCTTGCTGGATCCTGAATTCCTGATTACTCAACCGAAATCTCTTAACAGCGCGTGGTAATGAGAAACACCCGAACGCTGAAAATTCAATAGTTTAATCACTGCTATAAGGTATTTTGCCTATTGACGCTAACTGAAATCGCCTGGACAGTGTTTGCTTTTCTCGTCTTAGCAGTCTTTTAAGAGTAAACATTTCGCGAATCAATTATCTAGCTAGGTTGGTATGCTTATTTTCGCTTGACATTTATTAATGCTATCTTTCTATCTGTGGATTGGCAGAATAGTGAAAGAGGTTATGGAGGGGCCACCTAAAGACCTGCTAGAATCTGTGGCTCAACTCATTGCATCGACAACCCTCACCAAGTATCCCCAGGTATCTGCTGTTTGCGTTCAAGTTGGAAAGCCTCATGTGGCCGTCGAAGGCCTGTTGACTACTTGGGCGTCAGATTGTTATATACAGAAATCTTGATGTTCAAAACTAGGGCATAATGCTTGTACTATTCTCAACTTCAAAATTTCTGCTGTTTGACAATCATTTTCAAGCTAGTACAATTTGACCAAGTTTCTTGATGCTTAATTGAATACACTTCCTGATGCACATTTCTCAAGTGACACAAGGCCAAAAAAAAAAGGCAGCCCGGCACATGAGGTATCCCATGTTCATGAAGTTTATGCAGGCAATCTACACTTAGCAAGCATCATGGTTGATTTCACAGCTTGAACTTATGACCTATAACAGCCTGTTTGGATTGTGGTTTGCCATGGTTTCATAATATATGGTATGGTGTAATATGGTATGGTATAGTATGGTATGGTACAGTACCATGTTTGGATGGACTGTATCGTTCACTGCGGTTTAATAATAGATTTTTTGTTTGGTTTGATGGTATGGTACGGTATGGTAACAGGTAAATTTACTAAAATGTCCCTAATTGTAATACATTTGAGATATAAACTCTTTTATCCATATCAGTGCTAACGTAACCAGTTGTCCTTTCTTTCTTGATGCTTCCCATAGCTACCCGATAATCCTTTTAAGACGCCAAATTCACAAGGGTATTTGCTAAACAAAGATTTGACGAACGCAAATTGATGCAATCGGGAAGAACTTCCCAATCAATAAAACAATTGGTATACATGTATGTATCTTAGAGTTTAAAAATCACTTTCCATGTATATGCTTTTTGTGCATTCACTCTGTTTTCCTCCATTTCAATTTTCATTTTTTTTTTTATCGAATTGAGTTTTTATTGGCATTAAAAACTACTACTACTAAATAACTGCGATCATTTTTTTTCACTCTTTGAATTTTTATATTGCTAACAGGAAGTCTTGCAATCGTCGATCTTGTTAACAAATGCGTAGTCTTAGTATGTATTTTGTTGATAAGGATAAAATAGGATTAAAGAAAATTATATAAGGATATAGTTGGAAAAGAAAAATGAAAACCATGACACACCACCAATTTGGTGGTTCAATAAATTGCTTCATTCCATGGTTATCAAATCATGGAATAGTAATATACCATTCCATCATTTTTAGAAAATCATGGAAACAAATATGATTTCCATGGTAACCATATCATATCATACCATGGGAAACCACCATCCAAACAGGCTGTAAATAATCTTGGGATCTCTAAGTCAAGAATGTGTCATACCTCCACCAATAGTATTTACTGAAAATAATGATAGCTCTTCATGTTGCTGCCATGTGATCAAGAGATCATGGGTTCAAGTCTTGAAAATAGCTTCTGGCAGAAATGTAAGATAAGACTGCGTACGATATACCCTTGTGGTGAGGCCCTTCCTCGGACACAGCGCATAGCGGTAGCTTTAGTGCACCGAGCTGCTCTTTTAATGATAGCTCTTCACGGCAAGAAAAATGAATTCCCTAGTGGTAATACACAACACCCCGAGAACAAATAGTTGGTCTTTCTGGAAATGTTAAACAAAAGTTTTCCCCTCACATCTTGGTCACTTTTACTTTTTCGTTATTTTGTAATCCCTAGGTTATAACACCTTATAGTTTTACAGTTACAAGTCATTTTCTCATTACTTTGAGTCTCTCATTTTCGATTTTTATTGGCATTACTATAGTGGGATTTCAAAAAAAAAAAAATGGGCTTCATTTTTTAAACTTTTTATTATCTGCAGGAATCCCACTGCTATTAAGCACCTTTTTTAGTACTCCTTGAGCTAATCCCTTATTGTTTTAGAGCATCAAGCTCAGGAACTTCTCCATGACACTCTTGTGATATTAGTTTGCTGTGAGTTGTATAATACTCCAAAGGTATTTGAATTAGCTTTTTCTAATTGACTCATAAGTTAAAAGTGAAAAGTAGATAATAATTGCTTTAGTATTTTTTTGTTTTGTAGATATTTTTAGGCCTACAGTAAAGTGCTTAAAGGTCAAAACCATTTAAAAATATAAGTCAATCCAAACAAGCCTAAAGTAATGTGTTTAAAAACACTTTGTATCTTTATCGAACGTTTTTAAAAATTGAAAAACGTTTAAAAGCCAAAAAAAAAAAATCTAAAATAAGTTGATCCAAATAAACTCTCCATCTATCTTATTTTATGCCTCTTTCTTTTTAAATTTATTTTAAAAAGTACGTCATCTTCCTATAATTGAAAACATTGGTGTGTTTGGTATGACGGAAAATGTTTTCTTATTTTTTTTTGTTTGATTGTAGTTAAATGTTGGGAAAATGTTTTCCATAACAACTTATTTTTCTTCATTTGAGGGAAAATGACTTTCCTCATGAACGAAGTTATTTTTCGGAAAATGACAAATGTGACTTATGCCCCATCCCCACCCCTTTTCCCCACCCCATCAACACTAATATTCATATTTCTAAAAAAATTCACATTACTCGAAAATATTTTTTACTGTGCTTTGTTTCAATTTTTCACTGCTTGAAATAAAAAATAGTGAAGTTCGAATTTTTTTCTTTTTCAATGCTCGTTGAATGTATTGTTATTTCCATATGTACAGAGGAAGACTTACCTATGTTACTTTTACTAATTGAATATTTCATTTTGTCATCAATGTAGCTTGTTTTACAAGGTTGAATAAGTTTGTCGTTCCATTGTATTTCTATTGATTGTAGTATCTTGAGGTTGTCCTAACAAAATGTTGAAAAATGTCTTCTATATTTGCTAATTAATAGTTGATTAAATTTAGTGATTGTAATATTTTAATATTCGATATTGATATTATTTGCTATACTTAAATTAGTTCTTACAAATTGTTGAGTTGTTAGGGCTCTAATATAAAATATTCACAGTTAGTAATGTTTTTTAAAAAATATTTTTTCACTCACCAATCAAACACTAGAAAATATTTTTCTAAAAAATATTTTTCTACCCACTAACCAAACATCATAAAATATTTTTTTGAAAATATTTTTCATACACCAAGCAAACATGAGAAAATAAATAAAAAATCAACTTATTTTTCGAAAAAACATTTTTCTATCAAAAATATTTTCCATCATACCAAACATACCCATGACTTTGAAATTCCTTTTACATTAATGACAAGAGATTTATAATCATACAAAGGAGGGAGTAATAATTTTGGGATATTTTTATTTTCATGAATAAATTTAGACAACAAGTAAGGCACTAATTAGACCATAGAAAAACATAAAAACAGGAAAGTTGCACGTGCACATCCCCAACACCACTCCCCTCCTCCCCACTCGCTGTTCTCCGGCGGCGGCTGCCGGAAAATCAAGAAATCTTACACACATTTTATCCAGTACCATAATGGCTAAAATGGGTGCTGACCCTTTTTCTGTATGGACTGAAACTAGTTGTTCCTCTTCTCCTTTGACCCTTAGAAGCTCAAAGAAGACAGCAGCTTTCAGAATTCGAGCTCATAGTCAGCACATTGATGACAAGAAAAACAGGTTCTACAAAGAGCTTGGTCTGTTTCTCTTCTCATCTTCTTGTTTTATACTATAGTATAATATTTGAAGGAATATTATACTATATAGTTAAAATTAATTTTTATGTATATATAATATATGTTGAACCCCTCTATGAAAATCCTGGCTTCGCGGGGGCTCCATTTCAGTTTGATTGTTTGTTTTTGACTTCACACTAGGTTTAAAAAATCAAAGAACACTTTTGAATCTCATGGTATTATACTATAGATAAGTAAATGTTACCATTACTTAAACATGTCATGTATAAATTTGAAATAAAAGAGTTTAAAAAAGAAAAGAAAAGAGTAGTTCTTTTTTAAATAGACTAAGAAGGAAAGTAATACAAATAAATTGAAACCGAGGGAGTAGTTTAAGTTAAGCTGAAATTATATCTTCTTTATCAGTCATTCATGATTCTTTTAAGTAGGTATGTCAGTGAGGTGATTGCAAACTTAAAATAAAGGCATCATACATCGACAGCCACTCAAACTTGCCATCAGATTTCATTTAGGAACTCGAATGGCTTGTTCCAATTGAGTACCTGAACACATAATATATGTGTTCGTATTAGATACGTTCTGTCTAAGTGAAATTTGCTTGCAGGTTTGAGGGGCTGTGGATGTAATAACCCTATATAGATAAGTTAACTTGTCCTTGATTCAATAACTTTTAGATGAATTTAGCTACTTTGGGTTGTGGTTTAACTTGTGCAATGTGTTGAGGTATAAATTGGAAGTATTACCAATGGTATGCAAAGATTAGTGGTTGAGACTCCAAGGATGGAGATAGAGAATGCTAGGTGAGATAGCTAGAGACAAGTTAGCAAGCTAACCTAAAGAAAGGTAGAACCTTTCGAAGTGCTTAGTGAACCGTAAATAAGAATGAGTTGGGAAAGAAATGTGAAGGTGTGACTAGGGTATTGGCTTCACTACCAATCGCTGGAGAATTATGCATAGGAAAAAATATTTCTTCCTACATATATAAAGAGAAGATTTGGATCCCCTTTTGGCACAAGGAGAATTTGAATTGCAGAGGCAAAGGCGGTTCAAAAGGTGTTTTAGATCAGAGGTTCGAAAATTTTGAATTCCCTTGTGAAAATTCCTGGCTACGCCACTGGGTGTGCAAATGCCCTTATCTAAAAGGGGAAGCGGACAATTTAAAGGGAAGAAGCACAGAAAAGTCGAGAAGAATCTTTTTCAAGAGGCATATGAATGCAACACAATCGAGTTAGAATCCTCAACATATTCATGTTCCTAGACTGAGTCACCGTTAGATAAATTATACACAACATCTAGTTACTTCTATAAAATCTCTGCATTCTAATGTGTGTATAGTAAGTAATAGTCTGTTAAACTGTTGGTGGTTTTGATGGTTTCATGATGTAGGCACATTTGCTTTGAAAAAAAAGATTGAAGATTTGGTACTGCGTGCTGAAATGTTGGCACCGACAGCTCTAGAATTCGAAGAAGCAAGACGCCTTAAGCAGGAAGAAATTATTCGTGAATATGATTTGTGGGATGACGTAGCCAAGTCAAATGAAGATCTTGTGCAATTGGCTGAAAGTGCCAAAGCCATTGATGCCCTCAAAGACCTTAGATACAAGGTGTCATGCAAGATAACTCAAAGCTAATTCTCACTTGTCAGCATATGTTTATTGCCTAGTTCTTTAAGACTTTAAAAAGAAAAAAATCATCAAACTCAATCCTGTCAGTTGATTCTGTTTCATTGTTTGTGATTCTTCAGGCCGAAGAAGCTAAGCTGATCACTGAGCTGGCAGGAATGGATTCTATCAATTATGACTTCTTAAAGCAGGCTTATACGGCTTGTGTCAATATGAATAAGACATTAGATAAGTATGCAATGTCCAAGCTTCTTAGGGAGCCATATGATATGGAGGGAGCATGTGTCACCATTGAATCCGGAAGCGAGGGCATTTACTCAAAGGTATCATGTCACGACCCAAAATCCCATCGGGCTGGACTGGCACCCGAAGCCGAGAAGGCCCGGGAGAACCTGTTCAAATACCTGTACTTTCACTTACATGTCACCAAAAATTTGGGCAGCACTTCGTTACATATATAAGGGTCTAATTCCCTGTATCAGCACAACTCGCACAAATATATATATATAATACTTGGCCGTCGGGGCCACCACATATACAAATATAACATCACTATATAAACTCCCATGACTTTACCCTTCCTTATGTCTACAAAGCCTCTAGGATATATACATGACATAACTAGGGTCGGGACAAACCCCCGCCCACACATGACTCCTGTACAATAACAAAACATAAGGAACCGACTCGGAAAGCTCCGAAGCAAACTGGAGCTCACCAACAATAGCTGTACAACCTGGCTCCTATCTATGCTGTGAGTGAGCTGAAACACCTGTGCCTGCAGCATGAAATGCAGGTCCCTCGTGAGGGACGTCAGTACGAAATATGTACTGAGTATGTAAAGCTGTAAATAATCGTATGTGATATGGGGGATCAAGAAAATCAGACGCAAGTGAATAAATCATAATAGAAGTGAACACACTTCATAAACACTTTTAGGATCATGCACATTATCATTAATCTGAATTGGGTTCTTGAATTCAAACACATTTGTGGAACGGTATACATTCGTTCATTTCATTCTTTACAATTATCAATTAGTTCGAACGTGCTCGATTATATCCGAAACTTATCCGTTTTTGGAAATCTTTATATCGTTGGAAAACTTATTCAATAAACTTCGTATGGAACCATCGACGGGCAAATTTCGGTATAAATAAAGTCGATTCCCATACACATATAATCAAACTATACACTTGAAACCACCTAAAAATAATCAATACTCATACTTAAACTCATATATACCTAACTTAGGATCAATACATATACTCCAACACATATAACCATGGCTAATGCACGTAATTAAGTATGGGGTGTGACATCACCTGTGATCTCTTATTATTTTGCCACACGTACTTGCAGAGTCAATAGCAAAGACCCATATGCCTATCAGATGAAAAAAGTAAGTCGAGTGTTCCGGTATCTAAGAATGCTATTAGGTAAGGTAGAAGAAGTGCAACTTTAGAGTATTGTAAGTGCAGAATTGCTTCTTATTACGGCTCACTGATATACTCATCTCGACCTTAAAGTTAATAGTCAATCTGCACCATAGATTCTTTTCCCCAAAAGATCTAAATTTCAACTGTGTGAAACTTATTTTACATGGAAACGATTCTGAACTTCCAAGCATCTTTGTTCTTTTATGGAAAGCGAAGTTGCTCGGACTCTCCAAAAATGTTGCCGCACCCGTATCGGATCCTTCAAAAATACACTATTTTTGGAGGATCCGACATGCATCCGTTGACATTTTTGAAGAGACTGGACATTTTTGAAGAGACCGAGCAACATAGATGGAAAGCGTTGGAATTGGTAGGGAAATGGTTCGGAATTTCAGAGAGGAGTCAGTAGTTTGTAGACCTGATGCCGGATAAGGTAACTAGTTATAGTTGGGATTAGGAAGTAGGTATACTAGCCTTCTACTCTTATGTCTCTGGAACACTTTTACTATCATAAGCAATTCGTCTCCAATCAACTCATAAGCATCTATTTGTTCTGCTTATTCAAAGTTGAATAGACGGTTTTTCTTCAATCTTATGTAGCTATATTTTCTTAGGAATTTCATTCTAGGCAAGACTTTTACGGTAGCTGCCTAGCTGGAGTTGTAAAGTAAAAGGTATCTAGTTCTGTATGGTTCCTATGTACATTTGGTGGTACTGCTTCTCACTGTTATACTTTCATCCAGATTTGGGCAGAACAACTCACAAGAATGTATATCAAATGGACCGAGAAACAAGGTCATAAGGCGAGGATAGTTGAGAAACAAGATTCAGACAGTGGTGGTATCAGATATGCGATGATAGAGTTAGAATTCAAGTCAGCATACGGCTATCTTTCAGGGGAAAGAGGAATCCATTGCATGAGCGGAAGTTCTGCAAATAAATTAGATCTTTCAAAGGTATCCGAGGACTCTTAGCTCAAATTTAGTCTGTTGCTATCAGTACATTATATGAAATATAAAATTCCAATAGTTTCCTATTTACTCCTCAACGCTTTATGTGTTATATGAGAATCATTAGGCATATTCTTCTAGGCCTTTTAAGAGGAGAACATTTTTCTTGTGTCGTCTTAAATCTCAGTGTTCTGATGCATTCTGCTCGGAGCTTAGTTGATCTGACATGAATAAATCACAATCACTGATAGTTAGTTTAAAAATTATATGTAAGCTAATTCAGACCATCAAGCGTGACTACTATATGATGGTGAGTATTATGGCATAGAAAAAAATAATGTACAAGTTTTGAATGGAATTAGTACAAAACTTGATGATTTGTGAAACAAGCTTAAATTCATCATGAACTTAAAACATGATTACTTCTACTTCCCCCTTCCAATTTGCCTAGAGGGTGGAATATAAACCCCTCGGCTATTGATTTTCATGATGAGGTATTGCTTTCGCGCAGAAAAAGCTCCTTACGTCATGATGTCACAGAGACTTTTGTCCGGGAAGAGGGAATTTAAAATGAATACTGAAATTCCTTTTAACTACTGGGAAGACTGGAACTTTAAACTTTTTGAAGTGTTAAATGACTAATAAATGATGATGATTCGGCGCATGTTTGGTTGACCAATCATTAAGTACCTTACATTTAACACGATGATATCTCTGGCTACTTGTATCCTCTTAGATGTTCATTAGAATTATAAATTTACAGGTCAATCTTAATGGATTGTGCAGGACGGAACTGCTGCAATCGATGTTATTCCTCTTTTTCTTGAATCATCCCCTGACCTCCAAATTGATGAAAAAGATCTAGAAATCACAACACCCCTGGAGGAACAGGGCAGGACTTTGCCTTCGCTCATCATTCAGCACATTCCAACAGGATTGCAAGTCCGTTCAACAGGTAAGAATTTGAGTTGACTATCATTATCTCTGTAGGTGATTCATATTACCTTCATGTTTTTGCTCTATGATCTATTTAAGATTTCTACATACACACATGCACACATAATCTTCCCTATATAGGTATGTGTGTAAAGGAGATTCTATTTGAGGCGCCTATGCATCTGAATATTAGCGAAGAAAAAGAAAAGCTTTTGCGGTTTGTCCTCCTTATCGTAGAAAAGTTAAGCAATCATACAAACTGATAAAGAAAATTGTTGTAGGAAAATACTGCGCAACTCTCTTGGTTTTCCTTTTCCCGAGGTTAGACCAATATGAGAACTGTCGAAGAATTATATATCAAGAAGCACTTATCATAGTGTATGAGATATGACATAGGGAAACTTCTTCTATGGGTCGTCTCCAGTTATAGTATTGGATACATTTTCTACAAACCAAACGAGTTAAATGTCTATGGGGCTCCCGATAGAACATAATAGGTTAAAATAATACATATAAGTTGTTACATATCATCTTAATCATGTAGACACCATATTTAAGTGTGTCACTACTGATACTACTGTTGAGCGAACTCAAAGAATTGCGTGATTGAATGTTTGTAGCATTCCCGAAAATTTTCTTGTCCTCTGGTTATTTAAAAGTCATACTATACATAAGAGTGATACATTACGTTTCGTGTGGAGAGAAAAAGGTTTGTGTTTCAAGATTCTGCAGTAGATCGTATACTACTATGTGGTAGACTGATCTGATATAGGTGCTGGAGGGAAAAAGGTTTGTGTTTCAAGATTCTGCAGTAGATCGTATACTACACATAAAAGTGATGCATTGCGTTTTGTGTGGAGAGAAAAAGGTTTGCGTTTCAAGATTCTGCAGCAGATCGTATATTACTATGTGGTAGGCCGATTCATGATATAGGTGCTGGAGATACTGTCTTGTATTCCAATATTCCATTGATTTGCTGATTGCTGTGAGATACAGTCTACGATATCTGTGTCCGACACAAATGTGTTCCCTTAGGAGAATATATGCTCTTAATTTGTGGTTCTGACTAGTACATTTTGCCTGTGAACGATAAACATTTATTTTCCACACATTCAACATCTCTTTTGCTTCTTTGTCGAGCCATTCTCTACCATGAGAGTTTCTATTTACAGGTGAAAGAAGCCATTTTGCAAATAAGCTGAAGGCCCTGAATCGCTTAAAGGCAAAGCTTCTCATCGTTATGAGGGAGCAAGGAGTCTCAAACTTGGCTAGTATCAGAAGTAGTGATATCTCTAGTAGTTGGAACCAAGTGACAAGAAGGTATGTGTTTCACCCAAACAAACTGGTAGAAGATATGAAGACGGGCGTCAAATTGGCTGACCTTACTGCTGTGTTGAATGGAAAGATTGAACCATTTATCGGTGCTCATATCAACAGTAGACGACATGAAATTCCATGATACAAGCAGTCACACAACTGCTCCATTTCGGAAAGCAAGATGATGCCACTTTGTATGACATGTTCTTGTTAGAATCAGCTCTTCTTGTTTCCAAATTTTGTATTTCCAAGTTGGTTGTACCTTTTCAAGTAGTCGTGCTCTACAAATCTGTAAAATTTTGCTCATCGGAAACAGTCTCTCTACTATCTCAAGGTATGAGTAAGGCTGCTTAAACACCACCCTCCCCAGATTTCACCGGTGGGGTTATACCAAGCATGTTGTTGTAAGAGTGATTTATTTCTGTTTCAAAAGGTTGCATCATTCCAGCTCTCATCAAAAACAGTATACAAAGTGTTTACAATCTTTGCAGTCTTGAAAAGAAAAGCAAATTTACAACATACCTATTATTGAATAATATCACAAGCTCACTAAGTGAACTATGGGAAAAAAGAATGACTCTCAATTAAATAAGGAGAGTAAAAAGCTACATGAGAACAAAAACAATTCTCTTTAGCAAAACAAAGCTTCCAAATAGTCATCAACATAAGCAAGGCATGGCCAGTGATCTGTTCGAATTCGGACGAGCGTCGAAGTATCGGAAACTTCCATCTGAAAAAGGAGATGAAATCTTGGTGGAAGGAATATCAAAATCTGAATGGTGCCCAAGTTTTTCTTACTAATTTGTACATAATTCCCTCCTCCCTCATCTTCATCATCGTTGTACTTGAGGTAAAGGGGCCCCCCAACTATAATTCCTTCATCATCAGTGGAGGAGGAACTCGAGTTCATTTCATCCAAGGCAATGTCCCTTATAACTCCTCCCTCCTTAACGAGTTTGGTTAGAGGATAACCGGTTACACATACAACAAAAGGAGCCAAGGATCGCTCTACGGCTTGGATCAAAGATGCCACAGGAACCTCCAGTAACTTCACGGAGCGAGTACCACTGATTGCTGTAACCCCTTTGCCTCCTTTGAGTACAAATGTTTCCCGCCCTGTGCTGGTTGAAGCACCACATGCTTCCCACAAAGCATTGAACAGATCAACATAGTAACCACGTACTGTGTCTACAGGGATGTCTTCTGGAACAATAGCTTTGAGAAACATATCTTCAATTCCTACAGTAATGTTATGCAGCTGTCCTCTAATGAGCTGACCATTGTCCGCATTTGTTTCAATGGAAACATCAACAAAACCAGGTATTGGATCCCGTGGTTCCAATTCAATCACCACAGGAGCTTTGAAGCGTTTGTCATCTCCAGGAGTTTCAGAAACATCCTCCACAGGGATAATATCAAGGGAATTCATCTGGCTAAAAGAGTAGAAACCTTTGGGGGGTTGACCTAGAAGAAAAGGAATGTGGCATGATGGAATGGAGCCATATGGCGCAGAAGAAGATAACTTGAGAACAGTTGCATATAAGGCAGGAAGAGTATCGACTCCATTCGCTGGCATATTTATTCCCCAAATGCGACTAAAGGGCTCTGACTCAAACCTTAAAGCACAGGGTATTTTGATCTTAAGACCCGGCATGTGTCTAAAGTCAGGAATTAATGAAAAATGCTTCCGCAAGATCTCAACAATCTGCGAAATCTTTGAATCCATCACACGTAATGGCTCTGGAGGCTGATTGTGCCTATTGACTTCAGAGATCACTGTATCATCAGTAATTTTGTCAAACTCACTTTGCTCACTTGGGGACATATTGTCCTTGATGGGTTCTATATAACTAGGTTTCTTGGCATCAAGTCCCAAAGCTGGCAGGGACAAAGACCAAGATTGTTTAACCAACAATGGTACCATGCGCTCAAGATGCATGCAGGATGATATACTCTTGGATTTCTTAGGATCGTGAGAAATTCGTGGAGACTGAATACTGAAGAAAGAGCTGGAATGGGTAGATGGAGAAATTCCAGGAAGCTGGTCTCCACTATTTAGAATGTCTCTTAGCTTTTTTCCAGGAACACAAATCAGCATCCGCAGATAAATTCTGCAAAATACCACCAAATGTGAGAAAACAACAGTATACTGCAAAGTACAAATCTAATGGTAAATAAGCTTCTTAATTTTATTGACATCTGTCATTTGTGGTGAACAGGTGATGAATATAAATAATGTGTACATCCCAACAGAATGAGATAAGAAATGGAATGGATATTTTCTCATAGAATTACCTGGCATTATCCCGGATCTCCAGATCTGGGAAATAAAGACAAGTGAATGATAAAAGACGAGACAACCCAACAAATAATTTGGAACTATACTGATGCATGATCATAGTTCGACAAATTCCAAGAACTTTACTGCCGTGACTCCAAGACCTTAATCCTGTATCTGGACCATGTTTTTCAACAAGAACTACCATGAACCTGGCAAGGAGCTCAATTAACCCACTAGGTGAAACTTTATCACTCTCAGCAATCCTTTCCAATATAGAGAAGTAAGATACCAATTTGTAGTCTATCTTGAGTTTTGGAAGCAAGTTATCATCAAATGTCTTAAGTAGGCGTTCCCCCAAAAATCGATGTTTGGAACATGTCAACAAGCGGTCTGTGAAGCCAACAATGACAGGGACCAATCCTCGATGTTCAGACAAAGAATCTATTAGTGTTCGCTGCAAAACCAAAGTCAAGCTTCAGAAACATTTAGGCAAAAAATACATGAAACATCATTCGCAAAACGAGAGTAGAGTATCAGTACTACTGCTAAGTCAGGAGGAGATGCATAGACTGCCATTCATTTCTAAAACTCCTATAAGACAAACTCCAATAACACCTCCAAGTCTAAGATATAGCTCCCAAGATAAACAAATCAACATCTAGATTTTGACAAGGAGATGGAAGATATAAAAGTTACACACGTGGCAAAGCACCTATCGATGATCTCAAGGAAGAAAAAGTTTCATTTGAGAATCCAACCCAGTTTTATGCAACAAAAGAGACTCAAAAGAGTAATATATATTGTTAGAGTTACGATGTACGCAGATTCCTTTCACCAAAGTTCTTGTCTTTTGTTGGAGCACTTCTTCTCTACCTCTCTAGTATCCTACAACCTTCTAACCTTCTTTCATCAATAATATGTTTTCCTCTATACTTTCAAATTCAAATAGATTAAGCAAAAAGGGAAAGAAGGAAAAAAAAAATCTAACAAAACAGTTCACGCCTAGAGACACAGTGAAAAGAATGTATAAACTCTTTCCTTTTATGAAGCACCAATTGCGTCAAAGCAATGCCACAAACCCAAAGTAAAAATAGAACAAGAAGTTTGAAGTATTTGTACCTGCACAGTGGGGTAGATTGCTGGCTCCAAATGGATTTTATTGGAGATAGAATCATTTTCTTTGTGAGATGTCTGACCAATCAAAAACTTATGGATTGCACGGAATGCCACAGAAGTTTCCATACTCCAAGAAGGCAACCATTTAAAAGCTGATACACAAACAAGACCGTCTTCAAATAACTTTTCCCTAGTTATTTGCGGACTGCCTTTTGAACACATTCCTACTCCATTGACATCATCAATCAAAACTGAACAATAGGAAAGCAAGTCAAGCTTCAGCGATTTTAAAGCAAGGGGATCAAACACCGATGGATAAAAACTCAAGCTCATATCAACGACATTCTTCCTTTTCTCAAAATCCCTCTTCAATACTAACCCAATAAACCCAACTAACCAATGCAACACCAACAACCGAAAAAACAAATGATGCTGAGACTCTTTCGATAACAACAACAACCTACTCGCAATTTCCATCTCTTGCCCTTCAAAAGAATCCACATAACTCAAATACATTACTAAATAAGCATGCCATAACAAAGGATCATACGTATAAAGCAACCCCGAAAACTGAACTTTCAACAAAGACGGCTGCAAATCCAAAACTCCAGCAACCGGCAACACTTTATCCATAAACTCCAACAACCCCCACGGAGTCAAATTCTGCGTACATTCAAGCAAAAACGCAACCACTCTCCTCAACTCCCGATTACTCAAATCCGACAACTCCCCTCCTAAAAAAAACCCATCTTTCACACTCTCATCAACCAAAAACCTCGGCACACTAAACGGAACCAACATTGCTGAACTACTAAACGAAACATTACATTTCAATGTCGCAACATTTTTCACAACAGTAGCTAATAATAGTGCATAACTTTGACAAGCATGAGTACGTTCATTTTGACATAAACTCCATAAATGTACTCCAATCTCCGATAACAAACACGGACACGCAATTTCCAATTCACGTAAACATTCACATCCTATTACCCTAACCTGCCTATCAACACTATGATTCGGGCGATTAACAACACTCAACAAAAGCTCTATCAACATTTCAAGCGGACTAACAAAGTCCGCAGATACAACAACATTGGAATCGCAAAATACAGAATTAACAAAAATCGAAGTCGCAGTTATCATAACCTGCTCCTTCAACGCGAACGACGATGAAACGCCGTCGTTCGGCGATTGAATTATCGAGCGGAGTACCTCGATCAGACGGATGATGACGGAAGACTGCGTAACGACGCCGTTTAAGTGCTCTTCGATGAAGATTAAGAGGTGGATTTTGAGGTTGTGAGGGAGATCTTTGCGGAGGAGAGAGGAGAGAGAAAGTTCGAGGAGCGGTACGGCGGCGTAATTGGTGGTTGTCCACCGGAGCCACCGTGAACCGCCGTGGTTGTAATCGTCGATTAGGTTTTCCCATTCTTGTGCCGATAAGGGTTTGAGTTCCGGTGACATTTGTTGTTCAGAAGTCTTGGAAACTCGGTTGATTAGTGGGCCTCAAGTACTCATTTTTGGTGAGCTAGGAGACAAGGTGGTTTCGATTGAACATTTGAATACATGATAATTTGTTTCTATTTTTGGTTTCGTACTTTGGAAAGTTTTGAGTATATTCAAAAGCTTCTGTTTTGATTTAGTGTCTGAACATATGATAACTTGTTTTTATTTTTAATTTCATATTTTTGAAAAGTTTCATGTGACAGGATGTGTTTTGATTGAGCACTTGAATATATATAATAATTTGTTTTTATTTTCAATTTCGTATTTTGGAAAGTTTTGTGTGACAAGACGTGTTTTGATTGAGCACTTGAATGTATGATAACTTATTTCTGTTATCACATTTTGGAAAGTTTTGAGTGTGTTTAAAAGTTTCTATTTTGATTGAGTACCTGAACATATGATAATGTGTTTCTATTTTTAATTTCATATTTTGAAAAGTTATGTGTGATAAGACGTGTTTGGATTGAGCACTTGAATATATGATAATTTGTTTCAATTCTCGATTTCATATTTTGGAAAGTTATGTGTGACAAGACTGTTTTGATTGAGTATATGATAACTTATTTCAATTTTCAAATTCATATTTTGGAAAATTTTGAGTATATTCAAAAGCTCCTGTTTTAATTGAGCACTTGAACATGTGATAACTTGTTTTTATTTTTAATTTTATATTTTGGAAAGTTTTGTGTGACAAAATGTGTTTCGATTGAGCACCTGAATATATGATAATTTGTTTCTATTTTCAATTTCAAGTTTTGTGTGACAAGACGTGTTTCGATCGAGCACCTGAATATATGATAACTTATTTCTATTTTTGGTTTCATATTTTTGAAAGTGTTATGTGACAAGCTAGACGTGATTCGATTGAGTAATTGAATATATGATAATTTGTTTTTATTTTGGTTTCATATTTTGAAAAGTTTTTTGCGCGTTCAAAAGTTTGTATTAGATAAATGAACTAATTATGAGGTTTTGGCGTTTGCGAGTTATTGAGGTTGATTCAAGGCTGTGATGGATTTAACTAATTAGTACGTTGATGCATGTGGGATACAAATGACAAGCCTAAGATGTTACTATCTTATTCGAGAGGCGCTGGTATAACCTTTCATTTAGACACCTCAGCTATGCATTATTCATTCAGCTACAAGTTGAACCGAGGCCTACAATATGTTTTAAGTCCTTCTCTGTGTTGCTTCCTTTTGCTGAAGTTCATTTCTCTGATTCGTTAAAATTTCATCGAATATTCGTCTTATAATCCAAGATGGATAAAGTTACTAATCTTTAGTATTGAAAACCAATTTGGATATTTCTGTTGTATTTTGGTTATTCAATTACATCTCGAGAAATAGTTTCAGATCGGAGTAAATAGACAACTCTTCGTACTATTTTAGAGGATAAGTCTTCAAGACGTCTAAGTTTATGGAAGATAAACTACCAGTAGAGGAAAAAAAAAAGGTTCAAACTAGTAGCTTTTTAGCAATTCTATAAGCATGTAGAGCGAGTACATCGCGTAAAGGGGTAGCTTTTGATTCAAGTTGGCAACCATTATTCGACAACATAAGTATTATAAAGGTAGAAGATTAGTCGCCAGCTAGTTGAAACTGACCGGGTATTTTGGCTGCCTGTTTGGTGTAAATAGTCCGAAATGTTTTTCAAATTCAGGGGTCTTTTGATCTTCGTCAAACAAAGCGAAAATGTAAGTCTGTATTGGTCTGGAGGGCTTTTTAGGACTCCCTCCTTTCACATGTCGTATCAAGTTGTTGTTGTAAGTTCTGGCGTTGTTAATGGAGGTCAATTGCCCTGCTCCAGCTGAAGGCCAACCGCTCTCTGATACAACGATTTCCAAAGATGAACCACCGGCCTTTTCAAGGGCCGAGTATGTGGCATCCAAGAGGGCATCAAAGAGGTTTCGATATTCTCTTCCATTATCATTGACAACCACTGTAGGGGATGTAAACAACGCGTAGTCAAGCTTAATGTCTTGGTTGTTTGCTATTGCAAAATAAGGATAAATGTTGACAAGCAAAGGCGAGCGGTTGGCTACTAGGAAGCTGATAATGGGATCAATAAATCGCCGAACATCATCTCTAAATTTGCCCCTTGATGGAGGGAAAGTGTCTGTGGTAAGTCCGGTTTCAACAGCAGTGGAAACCTTAATCTGGTTTCCGAGACCAGCACCAGAAATTGCATTTTGAATGTTTCTCATGGCGTTGAGCACAAAAGGTACATACTGGGAGTTACCGTTTACTGGACTGATTTCATTTCCAACTGCTATATACCGGAACTTGACATTACCATAGTTCCTGACATTGTTTTGGACCCAGGTATTTGCATTGGCTTGACTAGAAGCGATATTCTGAAGGTCGGGGTTTGGAACACCTAACATAAGTTCAATATTGGATCCTCTGAGAGCTTGGAGAGTGGGTTGATGGGGATCGTAGATTCTCATTCTTCGTATATTATTCTGGTTGTATAAAGCCACAACTTCTGCCGGAGATGGTAATCCATTTCCATTTCTTCCATAACAAACTCCTGTTTGTGCATCTGCATAACATTTCTGTTATTATCTCATGAATCTATACATCTACTGCTAGATCGACACATGTGCATATAACTGAAGAGTTAAAACAAGGGCGGCTCAGTAGAATACGTGGTCTAAAGCCAAAGTTTAGAAAAGAGGCCTTAGGTTTAGTTAATAATGTGTTAAATATTTTATTCTCATATAACTTCTTAAAATACATGGTAGTTAATTATAGTTTGATAATTTTTTTTTTTTTTTTTTGCAATTGATAGTATAACATTTCTTGTACGGTTTCGTAAGACATGAATAGACATATATAAATTATATGTTACATAACACTCTAGATCTTAGGTAAGCTCTTATTAATTATAGTTTTGATAACTTTTTCAATTGAGTCAATTAATACATGAACTATCAATATTTTTTTAGAAGTATTTAAACATGTATATAGATCCGTAAGACACGAATAGGCATATATAATTGGCATTTAAAAATATAATTAAAATTTAAGATGATTGAGTATGCCAATTAGATTGCCATCTTTTACTTGTATGACATTTTGTATTACTTTTAGTTACAAAATAGTTCTAAATCATTAATATTGTAGTGAGTTTTACACTTTAGAAGAAATTCAAAGTCAATACAATTACACTTAAATTTGATTATTTGATAATATAATTAGTTTGACCTTGAAATGTCTAAGAAGATACTCAAAGAATTGAAGACAATCTTACAAAGCTAATATTAAAACATGATTGATTCAAACCGAAGTAAATTAGACAAATTAAGAAGTAGAATGAAACTGCAAATTTAATTGCCTACAACTTCAAATCATAATTAGATCAATTATATTTCACAAAATAATAAAAATTTGAAAATATGTGCATAATTATTGGTAAATAATTAACAACAAAGTATTAAGAAGATTTCAATTAATACTAAATACAAAAATATTTATACTTTATATAACATTTAATAATTTGAGGCTTTATTTTTTTGGAGATCTAAAGTCATTGCCTTAGTGGCTTTAGAATTTAGTCTCCTTTGAGTTAAAAATTCCACACCATCAATATAACAATTGTTTTAGAATTTAGTCTCCTTTGAGTTAAAAGTTCTACACACCATCAATATAACAATTTTTTTAACACTATCAGGTCATCTAATAAGATATCTACCTTAGTGTTTGCTATTTATGTTATAAGAGAGACCGACAAACCTGTGAAATCTGAGATAGACAACATAAGAATCACCAGCAGAGTCGTCATAGTAACTAAATGTGTTTTTGTACAAGCCATGGCAAAGAAAAGACTAATTGAGCTATGACTAAAAATAGCAGGAATACTTACCTATTTATAGTGGAAAATTAGAAAGAGGAAGGACTATGTTGCTCAAATTTCCACAGCTAAGTCAAGTCTATCCATGCTAAAAATGTTAGACCTTATTTATTACAATTTATAAGCTTCAAAAATTATAATAATGAGAGAAATTCGTGGGCTAAGAACCACGAGGTCTCAGGTTCAATGGAGACAAAAAAATGTAAACTCGGTGATTCTTTTCATCTGTTCTAGCCTAGATGGATACATGTTGCTGGTGGAAGGTGACAGGTATCCCGTGAAATTAATCGAGATGCGCGAAAGCTGGCCCGAACACCACGGTCGAGAAATTTGTAGTATTTCCATAGGTTTGAAAAGTCTGCAGTCCCTAAATTTCCATGGTGAGAATGAGGTTATGTGTATGACCAGTGGAAATATGGAATTTGTTAGGCAGCCTTACAATTAATTGCTGCATTAATCGTTTGGAAAAATTGATTGACATTTCTCTTAGGATTAGGTCTATCGAAAACAGTTTCTCTATCTTCTCGATCAAGGTAGGTGTAAGGCTACGTAACACACCACATGACTTCACTTATGGGATTATACTGAATACATTGTTGTTTTTGCTCTTTGAAAGGGAGCAGTGGAGTAACTGATAAAGTTGCTGCCATGTGACCAAGTGGTCACGGGTTCAAACCTTGGAAACAACCTCCGACAAAAATGCAAGGTAAGGCTGCGTACAATATACCCTTGTGGTGGGGCCCTTTCCCAGACCTTGCGCATAGCGAGAGCTTTAGTGCACCGGGCTGCCTTTTATATCCATTACTTGGTTGCAGGGTAATTGAAGTCTTGCTCAAGAGGCACTATACTAACTTGCTTTAGGCCTTTAGCCTGACTGTAATATTTTGACAATTCAAAGTTTCATGACAATGGAGTCAATAGACTACTATGTGACTTTCTCGACGCAGCGTGCGTACTAAGTATTTTACACTAGCCTTGTCGATCTGTTTCTGTTATCACAATTCAATATGTACACGGACTTTAGTCTGGAGTTTTCGAATGCTTTATGTACCATTATTTTCAAACGATACTAGTCTATTCTATATATGTGCATTTACTGCATATTTAGAGTATATATACGTGTGCGCGTGTGTGTATACGCGTGCATGTATGTGTATGCATATTCCCTATTTATCGATGTTTGATAACGTTACGTTGGTTGAAGACGACTCCATCTAGGTCCAGATGACATCAGTTGGGGATTCTTGAATCGTTATGAGCCCTCAAGCAGAGGTAAAGTATTTAGTTGTAGCATGATATCATTGACCAACTATAATAACCAAGAATAGATACATTGCATGAATGCTACAATTTTCCACCTAGAATAAGGATTTTAATAGAAATTCTACATGTGTGACTTGTGAGGTTGAATAAAATAAAATGAGGATCATCACCTGTAAGGGCATGGTTGAGTGGTAGGGAGGTGGCCGGGTTTCCCATGTGGGAGACCTGAGATCGAATCCAGCCTTCGTCTTCTGCTCAACAATGAGCTAGTCGTACCGGACTAACCTAGCGTGGTTTATATCTCCTGTGTAGTTTGTGAGAAGGTTAATTACCACAAAGTGCTCCCATCACAAAGACAAAGGTTGTGGGTTTCTCTAGAGGATAATCTACATATATGCTTACCAATTTTGAGTAGTCATATACTTTTGTCCATACTCAAAATTATACAACATCATTAACTTCTTGGAAATAGTTAACTAAGAAACAGGAGCTTGATTGGGCTGGCCCAACCCGTAATTTAATAAGATTGAGCTAAGATTTTTGAAGTACATTTTAAAACGAGACATTTATGCTCGGCCTGAGATAATCCGCTGACCCGTTAGCCTTGAATGTGGCTAGGCTGAGGCAGTCAGTGGACCAAATAAAATTTAATTAGAAAATATAAAAATAAGGGAAAAATATATAATAACATACCTAACTATTAAATTATAAAAAATAGCAACACTTTCTCCTAATTACATTATATGGCATGTGTAGCATTATTTTAAGTGGTCCCTACTTTTTTGCCGCCTAAGTAATTATACTATGCTAAAATCCCCCTTTTCACTCCTTCTTTCTCTTTCCTTAATTTCAAATTTTTATTCTTTTTTTTTCGCCATTAATCTTTACTCCCACGTCAATTTTATTGCCTTTTGCACGATCTGTGATAAGGATTTGCTTCCCTTATTTCAGGTAACTATTAATCGCATATTGCATGTTAGCGTTTTATTTTTTTTTTCCCTTTTTTTCTACTTTAATTCATCTGAAATTTAAATTTTAAGGGTTTTGTGTTTTAATGGATGAATACACAACAAAAACACCTACAAACAGTGGTATAAGGAATATAAATTTAGTGTCTGATGCACCATCTTTTAATCTTGAGTTAACTCAAGAAGATTTAGTTAATAAAGTTATGTCAAATCCTTTACAGTTGAACAAATCTGAAAAATCGAAGGAGATTAGATCGAAGTTTCGCAACGACGAAGTAAAGATGGCTGAAATTATAAAAAAAAAGGGTTGAAGAAAACCGCTTCTCCAAAGGAGCAAAAAACTAAAAAACGGTACGAGAAGAAAAGAAAATCTAAAGAAATTGAAGATGATGTTGACAAATCTTATTCTGATGAATCTGAAGAAGAAAGTAAGGAAGAGGTATTTTTTGGTTTGTAAATGTATTTTTTTGACTGTTAAGTATTGTGTTCAAGTAGTTAATATGTATTTTATGTTATGATGATATTTAGGGATTATATAAGGCTGATTTGTGAAGATGATAGTATAACTGTGAAAATATATTGTTGAATTAACTACTCATGAATAGTATTTGGCTATATGTATTTTTAATATAGTTGATATGTATTTTTTCACTATTTATTGCAGTTTTTATATGATTAAAATACATATTCATGTTATATGTATTTATTTACTGATTTAATAATTTTTACAGTTTAACTACTCATGAACAGTATATTGGCTATATGTATTTTTAGCATAATTGATTTGTATTTTTTAGTGTTGGTTGTAGTTTTGATATGGTCAAAATACATATGCATGTTACTTTTAGTTTAGCTACCATAACAGTCTATTCAATATATGTATTTTTATTATATTTGATATTATCAAAATATATATTCGTGAACAATATATTGGCTATATGTATTTTTTGCTTACTTGATATGTATTTTTCAGTGTTGGTTGTATTTTTAGCATACTTGATTTGTATTTTTTTTTGTGTTGGTTGTAGTTTTGATATGGTCAAAATATATATGCATGTTCATTTTAGTTTAACTATCATAATTGGCTATTAGGTATATGTATTTTGATTATATTTGATATGTTTTTTCAGTGTTGGTTGCATGTTATATTTTTTTTGGTCTGCTTGAATTTTGTTTACAGATTAAGAAGTGGTAATTTTACTTTATATTGGTGATGCGGAACGAAATATTCATAGTCAGAAAACTTTTAAGATTTGCACCACACATGTGCTCGTACAGTGACAATGATATTTATGGAAGCATACGCACAATTTTAAACAAGGAACGGTTTAAAAACTTTTGCGACAATAACATTTTTGATTATTTTATGAAGAAGCAGTGTGTAGTGCAAGCACAGTTGTGCAGATGCGTTATGTCGCTTGAGGTGAAGGGTAGTTCTTCTTCTGGGATTCTGATTCGTGCTAATGACACCTTTCTTAGTTTTACTCCCAGAAAATTTACCATCATAACTGTATTGAATTGTGTGTCTAATAGGTATGACTTTATTTTTGATGAGGGTGTACTAGATAGGATGATTGAAAAATATTTCAGTGGGACATAAATTATACAGAAAAAAATAATTATTTCTAGCATCACGGAGAAAGTATGAAGGAATAACAATGATGAGGATGCTGAGAAATTTGTAATTCTGTATTTCCTACATTCATTTATTTTATCTAACGTTGAAACTGTGGTTATACCCCGCCTTCATTTTGATTTGGTAGATAGTGGAAGATATAAGGATTTTTCATGGGGTTCTTTATCTTTAGAAGATCTGGCGAGAAGTTTGAACAACCGGTTGAAAGCTGGTGATAAATTTTATCTGATTCAGGGAATGCCACTATCTATTCAAATGTGGCTTTATGAGTGTTGTTCAAATGTCCCATCAAATATTGCAACGAAGGTTGATAATCGAATTTCCCAATTATTAAATTGAAAGACCATTGCACCTCGTTCACGTTTTGAGTTTTTGATGAATGCTATGTTCAAGGACAATGGCAAGGTTTGTTGTGAATAAATATATATGTATTGATACGTATTCTATAGTCTACATATATTCTTTTTCATTTACAATTGTTTAACATATATACTTTAACATATTGTTTAACATATTCATAGATTGTATTTAACAACATAGAGCCAACTAAATTAGAATCTTGAAATACCATAGAAGGATGTACCTGAAGATGAACGTTCAGTTGATTCTGATGATGACTTCCAGGATCCACCACCAAAAAAGATCAACGAACATTCTAAGAAGAAACAAAAGGTTGGTTCATCAACCCCAGTAGTGAAGAAACCTTCAAGGAAAAAGCAACTCAATATTGTTGACGAGCATACCCAAACGAGGACACCAGCTTCTCGTGCTGCAAAGGCTGCTGGAATGAAGATACCAATTTTCAAGCCAATTTCAACACGACGGGCAGCTTCTTCAAAAATAAAGAAAGGAAAGAAAACTGATAGGATTTTTCCTCAGGCATAGTCAAAGGCAGATAGTCATGTAGAGGAAGTAGCCGTGTCAAAGACTGAGAGACATGTTGAGAAAGAAGTCTTTATTTCTAAGAATTTATTTGATAAATTCCGCGATGAGGTCATTTTTTTTGTCAAATATTTGTTATACATTAAAAAATCTGTGTTTATTGATTTTGTATGAATACAGGTTCGTGAAGAGTTTAAAGAAATTCGTCAATTAGTGAAGAAAAAAGTTCAAAAAAATGCTTAAAGCAATTGAAAAAAGTAAGGTAAAAGTTTTATTATTATATATTCAGAGTATTAAAAAATACATATGCAGTTTATTGCTAAAAATACATATGCAGAGCATTTCAAAAATACATATGCAGTGCATGCAAAAATACATATACAGTGTATTCAGAAATGTATTTTTAGCATTATGTATTTTTAGTGGGCTGGTATATACATATTCAATGTAATCAATTATTAATAGTTTATTCAACTTATACTTGTAGCAACAACATGAAGATACAGATCTTGAAGCCCAACAGATGGATTATGCTGGTGTTGAAACATCACACAACAATTCAGTCCTACTGTTTATAAGAATTTGGGTGAAAACCAAGATGGTACAAAGGTAAATAATAACTAACATATGATTATTCATTTGAATGCACATATATAATTGAGTTTTTTTAAACAGTTATATGTTATATTATATATAGATTTGTATAAACATATACAACTAAATTTTTGTTTGATGTTATTTTCATGTTTTTTTACTTGTTTGCAAGGGGTGCACTGATTTGCATCCAGATAAAACAAACGTTGAAATTGAATCTCAAAATTTAATCCATGATGAGATTCTCCAAAGTATAAATTTGGATTATAATCTTTCTGATAAGATTGTTCATCATGATGTTCTAGTATGTATAGTGAATTGAACTTTACTTTATGTGATGTAATTCTAACAATCCATAGGATAATTATATATTTTATTTCATTTCTATTGCAGATCATTGATGAGAAAACGGATGGAATAAAATTATCTGATTCGCAGTTTACAATCCCAGATGAGTTGTTACCAAGTCTTAATGCATATCGGAGAGAAAACAACATGACACAACAATCGACAACCCGTGAAGAAGAGCCAAGTGATGAACATTTCAATGATAAGAAGTCCAAGTTTGTTGTTCAACATTATTGTCCGGTATGTATTATGAACATATGTATGTGGGTTATTTTGGACATAACAGAATAATTTTTTATTTCATTTTTAAAGAAAAAAATAAAAATGTTGGATCGAGCTCTAAACCAGACATGCACGGAGAGGTTGATCTTGATACGGAGGAATAAATTATGACACCTCCTAAAATACAAAAATTAAGCAATGATGAACAAAGGAATGAACCAGTTTGTCCTGATTCACAAAGCACAATCCCTGATGAGTTGCTTCCTAGTCTGAATGCAGACAGTAGTAAGAGCATCGTTGTTCATTCCTCTCGTCAACTTCAAACCCCGTTCAAAAAATATGAATTAGGCGACCATCCAAATTCAAGAAGTCACCTTACACGATGAAATTTGGTTCAGCTACCGGTAAGTACACTTAGTTATATATTTAGTTTTCAATGAAATATGTTATGCAAATACTTTTTACTAATTAAATTTTTGTATTATGTAACTATATAGAGAGATCGGCAGGGCACATACGTATATTCCCCTAGAAACATTCATTTGTTTATCACCTGATTGATGGGATAGTGGATACGAAGATTGTCAACAAGTTCATGGATTGAATTTCTGAAGACATTCTAAAAGTTCATGCTAAAAGGTATTTCTATTGAACTGTTTTATTTTTTTTTTAAATTTCATTATGTTCTTATGATTTAACATATACTGATTACTAAAAAAAACAGGAAGACAAATGTGGATCATTACAAAAGGGGGAAATCATCCATTCCAATGATGCATTTTGGAGTTGAGACTGTTGAAGATAAAAACTGGTTCTACACAATGGGGTTCCCTGATCAGTCATGGACAAACTTGGTTAGTATATTATTTTGACAATGTTTTCTTACAGTTGTAGCACTACTTAAAATGCATATTATGTTACTTGTAAATACATATGCAGGTGCTCATATGTATTTTTACTATTTTTTCCTATTATTTAACAAAGGATGTGTTAAACTTTAAATTGCATATGTATTTTGTATTACATACACATGCTAAATTTAGTATACAAATAGTTTAAATGATCTAAAATTTGTGGTGTTAATTACTGCAGCAAATTGATGTTTGCTTCTACTACTTGAGGAAGAAGTCGAAGTATGACCCCAACAGGTTTTACAAATTCAGCACAGTAGATTGCAACTTTATGAACATAATTAGGTCTGTTTATGATGCTTATTCTGTGGATGATGCAAGTATTACTCCGGGAGGACAGACGACCCATCTTAATGAATACATAAATGGGTTCCGTATGCATGTTGTGCCATGACATACGGTGAAAGATATTTATATTTCAGTCAATATAAAAGAAAAACATCATTGGGTGCTAGTAGTTTTATCCTTCTCAGAGAGGTGCATATTCTTATATGATTCATATGAATCATCTGGTCATTATCCGGTTGTTCTTGCTAAGATCAAGAAATTAGCTACGATCATCCCATTGTGTTTCCAACAGTGTGATTTCTACATTAAGAAAGGAATTCAGGTTGAAAACCATCTAAGATACAAAAACAAAGACTTGTCAGATATGTTTGATGTGTTATTTCAAGAGAATTTGCCTCAACAATCGAGTGAAAGCTTGTAAGTTATTTAATTTACGTATAACAAAATTGTATGTTTGTTAAAAATATATTTTAGTTATTAATATGTTTTTTCCTTATTTTTGTAGGGATTGTGGTGTCTATATGGTTACATATGCAGAGTGCCTTTCTTATGGTCACAAAGTTCTTGCGAATGAGTTCGACCCCAATGCACTTGAAATTAATTCAGTTTTGAAATTCAGAAATGAGTATTTTATGCAGTTCTACCCTTTTATGTGTGATTTAGTGAAAAAATACATATGTAGTGTTCATTATATGCTTAAAATACATATGCAGTATTAATCAGGTGTTTTTAGCTAAAAAAAAAATACATATGCAGTGTTAATATTAAGCATTCCAAAAATACATCTGAACAATAACTAATATGTATTTTAGTATGTTGTTATTTATATTCAATATAAAGGCGACTTTTGAATTTAATATAAACTGTTTTTTTTAAACAGTTCTAAATTTTATTGTGAGATTTTACTTACAAAATACATATGCAGTGTTGACATTTTGCCAAAAAATACATATGAATTATAAATCAAATATATTAAGCCTAAATATTCATATGCATTGTTAAGATTAAGGATTTCAAAAATACACATTGATCAAAAGTAATATGTATTTTCATATGTGTTCATTCAATATCATTATAAATGAGAATTCGAATTAAAGTTTAATTTGATCTTATTATGTAGTTCTACATTTAATTGTTAGGTATTAGTTACAACATACATATGTTTTGTTGATATTTTCCTTCAAAATACATATGGATTATACATCAAATGTATTTTTAGCATATAAATACATATGCAGTGCAAAGACTTTGTAATTCAAACATATATTTGCAGAATATGTCATATATATTTAAATCTTTGAACAATTAGGAACCAAATACAAACTTGATTAATCAAAGTTTTCAACTTTAACCTAAAACATATATACACAATGTTAAAAAATACATAGAAACTGTAGATTGAAAATACATATGCAATGTTCAGATTTTGAAACATATACATATGCAGTATTCAGATGTTAGTGTGTTCAATTGTCAAATGATGCATAAATGTATTAACTAAAATAAAATCGTTCATGATTATAAAAAATGAAAATAAAGTTTTAAGAAATAATACAGAAGAAGAAATGTATCATTTGCGATATTTCCTACAAGAACGCCTATTGTGACCCTTAGCCCCACAAGCACCGCATGAGTTGATGTTCTTCTATTCAAACATATCCCGGCCTGATTTTTCATGATCCTTCTTTGCAGGTCTGCCTAGAGGTCTTTTGAATTTTGGAGGCAGCACTATTTCACCAACTATGCTCTCTCAAATTATCCAGTCATCTATGTGTAGCAACAGGTAGATGGGAACATCATATGTCTTCAAAACAGTTTTTGGTTTAAACAAATCACTATAGTATGGGCCCTTCTCAAAATTCCTTTTCTCTAACACCGCACAAGTATGTGCACATGGTATCTCATCTAGTTGAAATGCATTACATGAGAATTTTTTTTCCTTGAGGCAAAAAGTACTTTTATTTGTCATGTACCGTATACACATATTCTGTGGCTGGAACAACCTGATTAAAAAAAAGTTAAATGCAATGCTAAAAAAACATGAATTTCATATTCTATGATATGTTGTAAGCACACTAGTATTTTGAAGAAACAATACATATGCCAAAAAAAATACATATGTAGAGTACATCATTTTTTACCGAGCATCCAAATACATATACAGTGTTAATAATATTAATACAAAAAATACATATGCAGAATACATATTATGTTTTTAGTTGTTCATATTGTTTATGGTGTATATCTTTTCATTAAATTTCAAATGAATGGAAGGTATTTTCATACTTATGTTTTCATAATTATAAAATCCACAAAACTAAAAGGTCATACCGTCATACGAGTACACAAAGCCTCATTCTCTTTGATTATGTCATTAAACTTTTCAATGAATGTTGTGAAGGTATATGAAGCTTCTTGCCTATTTTTGCAATTCCATTTTGCAAACAGTAAACGAACTTCCTCAAGAAAGTCATAAATTGACAGTTCTCTAGCTGATACAAGTACGCCATTTATTGACTCTGCAATGTTTGAAGTCAATGTCCATCCACGGTGAACTTTTACATAGGACCTAACCCACTTTTCGTAACTAGCTAATTTCAAATATTTATTCACCCTAATATCAACTACCTCAACTTTTTCCATTAACAAGTGGAATTCTAACTTTGAATATGATTTGGCCATTGTATAAAAGATCTCCGACAACGCATCCTATGACTTTCTGTAAAGTTTTTTTTCACATTTCTCCATAGATGCCACATACATGCATAATGTGGAACATCTTGGTACACATCATCAACAACCTTTATGATGCTTGGATTCTGATCAGACACAACACACATATTTTGTCTTTCCCCGTACGCTTTCTTTAGATTCTGAAAGAATCACGTCCAGGAAGCATCATTTTCAGAATCTATCACACCATATGCCAATGAAATATATGACCTGTACATATAAAAAATTTTGCAAAATCAAATATCAATACATATAGGAACTGCATATGTATTTATTAAAAAAACAGTTAAATAAAATTGTATATTTAATCAAATAAATGGTATCAATTGTCACACCCCTTTTTTACTACCAAAAGATATCGATTTAGGTTTCGAAAGGATTTTCATTATTAAGTGACAAAATGAAGATTTGTTTCGAAAAAGGACTATTTACATTTTTTATTCAGAGTCGCCACTTGGCATAATTCGGTGTGCCAAGTCACCTTCGAAAAATTCTTTTCAAAACGATTTGACTCTAAATCTGATCCGCGAATAGAGATTCTGGATAAAGAATTCTGTTGATCGGGGGAAGGTGTTAGGCACCCCTCGATCTCGTGGTTTGACCACGGTCGCTTGGTAGAGCGTATCGGCTAATTTGACATTACGGATGTATAAACAACACAGACATGCAGAACAATCAACAAACAAATCAAACAAAACTCAAAATTAAAATAATGTCCAGTCCAAATTATATAGTCTAGGAATAAATAATGTGGAAATATAAATCTATTCTACCCTAGACTAATCCTATACTACGCTCCACTGCTTCAACCGATGCCTCGGGCCTTCATCGCGAACGTCCTCCGAGTACAAATACCTCGGGGCATTCCCTGGATAAAAATAATACAAGTACTTCGGGGCATTCCCTGGCCAAATGATACATTCGATCCCAAAAAGCAATAAAATCAAACCTTTCAACACACCTATCAAGCATTCAATAATTCAATGAGCAAACACTTACTCCTAAATCTTTGCCTACCCGAACCTACTTTTGCTTATTCATTCGATGGCCTAATCATGATACTATCCAATTCAACAATATTCAAGCTTTATTCCAAATTAAACAAAATCCACAACAAACCAACGTTAATCTAATTTATTTTTTTTCTTTTATCAATTTCTCAATTCCGCCCCAAATTCCTCAACCAATGGTTAACAAATTTTCGATTATCAAATCACTTTTCAGAATCCGAAACCAACATCAAATGCATACGCCCAACTAAAATTCAAACATTCAAGCACACAGAGTTATTTATATCCACAACGACAATTACATTTACTCAAAATATTTAAAAAAACACTATAAAATCACGACATTAACTAACTTTGAGATATTAAAAGAGTAGAGTTAAGAGATGGACCTTTGAAAAGCCAAGTTCGTTGGTAACAATGTTTAAGAAAGCTCGGACTTTAGAATTCTGAATAGAACCTCAGCAGTGAGGAACTCCAACTCTGATATCTAGGAATTTGAAACCCAAAACTGATTGAAACGAACGAAAAACCAGATCTCTACCCAAAACCCGATGAACCCGAAGCTCGATTTTGGTAATGAGACGTGAAAACTGATTAACCCAAAATAGATTTCGGCGGATATCAGTAGTTTTTGGGCCAGATTCGCTTGAAAATCAAAAGAAACAAGGAGATTTAGGGATTTCGATACTGGGTCAGATCCGTTTAACGTACCGGAGCTAATTCTGACAAACAATTTCGCTGGGAATTTGAAACCCCATCGAAAAAAAACTTGAAGCTCGAACGGGATCCAATGGTCGTCTCACCAGATCCTTCTCCCCATCCCGATGGGGTGTGTGTGTGTGTGTGTGTTAATCTGTGTATGTGTGTGAGAGTATATTCATTGAATTGAGAGAGAAGCCTGCCTAAAATAAAAAAAATGGGAGCTGCTCTTCTCCGTTTGTGTATGGTCAGTGGTGTATATATTTCCAAAAAGAGAAAAGGAAAATCTTAAGGGGCCTTGTAGGGTAGAGGTGAAGGGGGTATGGGTATCTATTTTTAGGAAACTTCCTGGAAGTTATTTTTTAGTGTATTTTCTTTTTGGACAAGAAAAAGTAGAGGGGGGAGGGGTGATGTGGGGTAGGGGTATGGTGTGGTGAGGGTGGTTAGATGTGTTCTTCTAATTGGAGGGGTTGTTGGGAGGTTTTAAAAGAAGACAAAATTTGTTAAAAATTGTTATTTGAGATAAAGATAAGAATAAATAAATAAATAAATAAACAAACAAATAAATAAATAAAGAAAATGATGAGGTGATTATTTATTGTCATTTTGTGGGAAAATTATAGAGTAGGGTTAAAGTGTGTGATAACGAAGTAAGAGTGATTTTTGACGGGATAAAATTATGTGTTTACATCATGCCCCCTTTGAATGTAAACACCAAGTGTTTTCATACAAAGAAGTAGACAACGAGACCAAATTTTGTCCCGATCATTATTCGAGGAAAGAAATAGAAAGAAAAAGGGCAACCGAATCTTGACGGACATCCTACCTACCCAAGTTTTGAGGGAATCAAGTGACAAGTATTTCAAAGGATTTGAAAGAGAAGGACAATACCGAGTTGGAGTGTTGAGCGAGGTTCCATCGAGATTCCAATCCGCGGCTCTGTCATTACATCAAAAATGAAAATTAACAGTTAAAAACATAAATGAAATTACAGAAACTCTATCTACGTAGCTTTCCTTGACTCTTGACTCGCTACTTCATTACCCTATTCTTCAGGCGGGCTCCTGACTTGTAATTTCTTCAACTTGTTGCCTGGCTTTTAATTTCTTCACCTTGTTGCTTGACTTTCACCTTCTTAAGATTGTTGCTTGACTTTTCATTTGTTCGTCCTGTGCTTCGGACGGGCACCTGACTTGCTATTTTTCATCATCCTTGTTCTTTAGGCGGGGCTCCTGACTTTTAATTTCGTCACCCTGTTCTTCAGGCGGGCTCCTGACTTGCCATTTCTTCAATTTCCCATTTCACCACCCTATTCTTCAGGTGGGCTCCTGACTTACAGATTCATCACCCTGTTCTTCAGGCGGGTTCCTGAAATCAAAATAAAAAGTAGAAACAAAATTATCCCCAACAAAGATTAAGATAAAGAGAGATTTTATTTTTTCAGAAAGTAATGTCCCATTTTCCAGGAGGGTCCTGAACATAAAGTAAAGTCCCACTTTTCAGGAGGGTCCTTAACTGAAAGTAAAATCCCATTTTTTAGGAGAGTTCTGAACAGAAAGTGAAATCCCATTTTTCAGGAGGGTCCAAAACTGAAAGTAAAATCCTATTTTTCATAAGGGTCCTGAACAGAAAGTAAAGTCCGATTTTTCAGGAGGGTCCTGAATAGAAAGTAAAATCTTATTTTCCAGGAGGGTCCTGAACAGAAAGAAAAATATCATTTTTCAGGGGGGGTCCTGAACATAAATTAAAATCCCATTTTCCAGGAGGGTCCTGAACAGAAAGTAAAATGTCATTTTTCAGGAGGGGTCCTGAACAGAAAGAAAAATACCATTTTTCAAGAGGGTCCTAAAAGAAAGTAAAGTCCCATTTTTTAGGAGGGTCCTGAATAGAAAGTAAAGTCCCATTTTTCAGGAGGGTCCTGAACAGAAAGTAAAGTCTTATTTTTCAGGAGGGTCCTGAACAAAAGGTAAAGTCCCATTTTTCAGGAGGGTCCTGAACAGAAAGTAAAGTCCCATTTTTCAGGAGGGTCCTGAACAGAAAGTAAAGTCCCATTTTTCAGGAGGGTCCTGAACAGAAAGTAAAGTCCCATTTTCCAGGAGAGTCCAGAACATTTTAGGAGGGTCCTGAACATAAAGTAAAATTCTATTTTTCAGGAGGGTCCTGAATAGAAAGTAAATTTCCATTTTTCAGAAGGGTCCTGAACAGAAAGTAAATTCCCATTTTTCAGGAGGGTCCTGAACAGAAAGTAAAATCTTCATTTTTCAGGAGGGTCCTGAACAGAAAGTAAAGTCCCATTTTTCAGGAGGGTCCTGAATAGGAAGTAAAATCTCATTTTTCAAGAGGGTCCTGAACAGAAAGTAAAGTCCCATTTTTTAGGAGGGTCCTGAACAAAAAGTAAATTCTCATTTTTCAGGAGGGTCTTGAACAGAAAGTAAAGTCTCATTTTTCAGGAGGGTCCTGAACAGAAAGTAAATTTCCATTTTTTAGGAGGGTCCTGAACAGTATGTAAACTTCCCATTTTTCAGGAGGTTCCTAAACAGAAAGTAAAGTCCCATTTTTCAGGAGGGTCCTGAACAGAAAGTAAGGTCCCATTTTTTCGGAGGGTCCCGAACAGAAAGTAAAACTCCATTTTTCAAGAGGGTCCTGAACAGAATGTAAAGTCCCATTTTTCAGGAATGTCCTGAAAAGAAAGTAAATTCTTATTTTTCTGGAGGGTCCTGAACAGAAAGTAAAGTCCCATTTTTCAGGAGGGTCCTGAACAGAAAGTAAACTTTCCATTTTTCATGAGGGTCCTCAACAGAAAGTAAAGTCTCATTTTTCAGTAGGGTCCTGAACAGAAAGTAAATTTTCATTTTTCAGGAGGGTCCTGAACAGAAAGTAAATTTTCATTTTTCAGGAAGGTCCTAAACAGAAAGTTAAGTCCCATTTTTCATGAGGGTCCTGAACAGAAAGTAAAGTCTAATTTTTCAAGAGGGTCTTGAACAGAAAGTAAATTTCTATTTTTCAGGAAGGTCCTGAACAGAATGTAAATTCTCATTTTTCTCATTTTTTAGGAGGATCCTGTACAGAAAGAAAAATTTTATTTTTCAGGAGGGTCCTGAACAAAAAGTAAATTTCCTTTTTTTATGAGGGTCCTGACGAGAAAGTAAAATTCCCATTTTTCAGGAGCGTCTTGAACAGAAAGTAAAGTCCCATTTTTCAGGAGGGTCCTGAACAGAAAGTAAAGTCCCATTTTTTAGGAGGGTCCTGAACTGAAAGTAAATTTCCATTTTTCTGGAGGGTCTTGAATAAAAAGTAAAGTCTCATTTTTAGGAGGGTCCTAAATAGAAAGTAAAATCCCATTTTTTAGGATGGTTTTGAACAGAAAGTAAAGTCCCATTTTTCAGGAGGGTCCTGAATAGAAAGTAAACTTCCCATTTTTCAGGAGGGTCCTGAACAGAAAGTAAAATCCCATTTTCCGGAGGCTCCTAAACAGAAAGTAAAATCTCATTTTTCTGAAGGGTCCTAAACAGAAAGTAACATCCCATTTTTCTGGAGTGTCGAGCGAGGTTCCATCGAGATTCCAATCTGCGGCTCTGTCATTACATCAAAAATGAAAGTTACAAGTTAAAAACATAAATAAAATTACAGAGACTCTATCTACGCAGCTTTCCTTGACTCCTGACTCGCTACTTCATTACCCTATTCTTCAGGCGGGCTCCTGACTTGTAATTTCTTCAACTTGTTGCCTGGTTTTTAATTTCTTCACCTTGTTGCTTGACTTTCACCTTCTTAAGATTGTTGCTTGACTTTTTATTTGTTCGCCCTGTGCATCGGACGGGCACCTGACTTGCTATTTTTCATCATCCTTGTTCTTTAGGCGGGGCTCCTGACTTTTGATTTCGTCACCCTGTTCTTCAGGCGGGCTCCTGACTTGCCATTTCTTCAATTTCCCATTTCACCACCCGATTCTTCAGGTGGGATCCTGACTTACAGATTCATCACCCTGTTCTTCAGGCGGGTTCCTGAAATCAAAATAAAAAGTAGAAACAAAATTATCCCCAACAAAGATTAAGATAAAGAGAGATTTTATTTTTTCAAAAAGTAATGTCCCATTTTCCAGGAGGGTCCTGAACATAAAGTAAAGTCCCACTTTTCAGGAGGGTCCTTAACTGAAAGTAAAATCCCATTTTTTAGGAGAGTTCTGAACAGAAAGTGAAATCCCATTTTTCAGGAGGGTCCAAAACTGAAAGTAAAATCCTATTTTTCATAAGGGTCCTGAACAGAAAGTAAAGTCCGATTTTTCAGGAGGGTCCTGAACAGAAAGTAAAGTCCTATTTTTCTGGAGGGTCCTGAACAGAAAGTAAAATTCTATTTTTTATGAGGGTGATGAACAGAAAATAAAATCCCATTTTTCAGGAGGGTGCTGAAAATAAATAAAATCCCATTTTTCAGGAGGGTCATGAACGGAAAGTAAAATTCTCATTTTTCAGGAGGGTCCTGAACAGAAAGTAAAGTCTCATTTTTCAGGAGGGTCCTGAACAAAAAGTAAAGTCCCATTTTTCAGAAGGGTCCTGAACAGGAAGTAAAGCCCCATTTTTCAGGAGGGTCCTGAACAGAAAGTAAACTCCCATTTAACAGGAGGGTCCTGAACAGAAAGTAAAATTCTCATTTATCAGGAGGGTCCTGAACAGAAAGTAAAATCCCATTTAACAGGAGGGTCCTGAACATAAAGTAAAATTCTATTTTTCAGGAGGGTCCTGAACAGAAAGTAAATTTCCATTTTTCAGGAGGGTCCTGAACAGAAAGTAAATTGCCAATTTTCAGGAGGGTCCTGAATAGAAAGTAAGATACTCATTTTTCAAGAGGGTCCTGAACAGAAAATAAAGTCCCATTTTTCAGGAGGGTCGTGAACAGAAAATAAAATCTTATTTTTCAAGAGGTTCCTGAACAGAAAGTAAAGTCCCATTTTTCAGGAAGGTCCTGAACAAAAAGTAAACTCTCATTTTTTAGGAGGGTTTTGAACAGAAAGTAAAGTCCTATTTTTCAGGAGGGTCCTGAACAGAAAGTAAATTTCCATTTTTTAGGAGGGTCCTGAACAGAAAGTAAACATCCCATTTTTCAGGAGGGTCCTAAACAAAAAGTAAAGTCCCATTTTTCAGGAGGGTCCTGAATAGAAAGTAAAGTCCCATTTTTCTGGAGGGTCCTGAACAGAAAGTAAAATTCCATTTTTTAGGAGGGTCTTGAACAGAAAGTAAAATCCCATTTTTTCAGGAGGGTGCTGAAAAAAAAGTAAAGTCCCATTTTTCAGGGGGTCCTGAACGGAAAGTAAAATTCCCATATTTTAGGAGTTTTAATGAACAAAAAGTAAAATCCCATTTTTCAGAAGGGTCCTGAACGGAAACTAAAATTCCATTTTTCAGGAGGGTCCTGAACAGATAGTAAATTCCTATTTTTGAGGAGAGTCCTGAAGAGAAAGTAAAATCTCCATTTTCAGGAAGGTCCTGAACAGAAAGTAAAGTACCATTTTTCAGGAGGGTCCTGAACAGAAAGTAAAATTCCATTTTTCAAGAGCGTCTTGAACAGAAAGTAAAGTTCCATTTTTCAGGAAGGTCCTGAAAAGAAAGTAAATTCTCATTTTTCAGGAGGGTCCTCAACAAAAAGTAAAGTCCAGTTTTTCAGGAGGGTTCTAAACAGAAAGTAAAGTCCCATTTTTCAGGAGGGTCCTCAACAGAAAGTAAAGTCTCATTTTTCAGGAGGTTCTAGAACAGAACTAAATTTTCATTTTTCAGGAGGGTCCTGAACAGAAAGTAAAGTCCCATTTTTCAGGAGGGTTCTGAACAGAGAGTAAATTTCCATTTTTCAGGAGGGTCCAGAACAGAATATAAATTCTTATTTTTCTCATATTTTAGGAGGATCCTAAATAGAAAGTAAAATCTCATTTTTCAGGAGGGTCCTGAACAAAAAGTAAATTCTCATTTTTAGGAGGGTCCTCAACAGAAAGTAAAATTCCCATTTTACAGGAGCGTCCTGAACAGAAAGTAAAGTCCCATTTTCAGGAGCGTCTTGAACAAAAAGTAAATTTCCATTTTTAGGAGGGTCCTGAACAGAAAGTAAAATTCCCATTTTTCAGGAGCGTCCTGAAAAGAAAGTAAGGTCCCATTTTCCAGGAGGGTCCTGAACAGAAAGTAAAGGCCCAATTTTTAGGAGGGTCCTGAACTGAAAGTAAATTCTCATTTTTCAGGAGAGTCCTAAATAGAAAGTAAAGTCTCATTTTTTAAGAAAGTCCTAAATAGAAAGTAAAATCCCATTTTTTAGGATGGTCTTGAACTGAAAGAAAAGTCCTATTTTTTAGGAGGGTCCTGAACAGAAAGTATACTTCTCATTTTTCAGGAGGGTCCTGAACAGAAAGTAAAATCCCATTTTTCTGGAGGGTTCTGAACAGAGATTAAAATCCAATTTTTTTGGAGGGTCCTGAACAGAAAGTAAATTCTCATTTTTTTGGAGGGTCCTGAACAGAAAGTAAATTTCCATTTTTTAGGAGGGTCCTGAACAGAAAGTAAACTTCCCATTTTTCAGGAGGGTCCTAAACAAAAAGTAAAGTCCCCTTTTTCAGGAGGGTCCTGAACAGAAAGTAAAGTCCCATTTTTCCGGAGGGTCCTGAACAGAAAGTAAAATTCCATTTTTAGGAGGGTCTTGAACAGAAAGTAAAATCCCATTTTTTCAGGAGGGTCCTGAACAGAAAGTCAAATTCCCATTTTTCAGGAGGGTCATGGACTGAAAGTAAAATCTCATTTTTCAGGAGGGTCCTGAACAGAAAGTAAAGTCCCATTTTTCAGGAGGGTCCTGAATAGAAAGTAAAGTCCCATTTTTTAGGAGGGTCCTGAACAGAAATTTAAATCCCACGAATGTGCTTTTCCAATGGTAGCTGATTTAAGTGATGCTAATTTGCCCCTGTTTCAACAAAGAAAATTTGTTAGTTAAAAACTTAGTGGTGGCTTGTAGCACATGGCTTCCCAGGCATCTGCTCCAACTATTGTTCTTTTCACCTTTGTTTCAGATCACTGAAACTTTCCCTTGTCTTGTCGCATCATTGACCCAGATCTAGATTGGGGAAAATGAGCTCTGACTCGAACAATCAGCTTCTATTATACCATGCCTCTTAGATGCACCTTTTTCCAAATTTGAATACTCCCACGAATCCAACAGCCTGTCGGTTGATAGACTTCCTTTGCTTCGTGTTGACTTATGATCATATTTATTTCATATGTTGGTCCTTGGATTTTCCTCATACAATTGGAAAGACTGGTGCAAGTTTTGAAATCCTTTCTCGCTTGTTTTGATATAGACTTGACTTAAAATGTAAAGAAATAATGGTGACTTTTATTTTGATAAATGACAAAAAAAGACAAAATATGAATATGTAAATGAAAGAAAAGGGCAATGTCCCTTATTCAAAAAGAAAACTTATCTGAATACGACAACCAACTCCAATGAGTATGACATGCATTTTGGATTAAGTTGCCTGATCTTCCTATCCAAACTTCCCATTTGTTGTTGAGTTCGTTCCTTTGCCGCTGGGCCGCTTCTTCAAATCCATTAGATCCATATATCTCATTCAATCGACGATATCTTAAAATACTTTCATCAACAGATCTCTTTCTTTTTACTTTTCACTTTTCTCTTAAATTCGCCATCGCCTTATGGTGCCCCTGAGGGTTTTCACCAGTAAGACTCTCTCATTTTTATTTCTCTCCACTCACCATCGCCTTATGGTGCCTGTGAGGGTTTTCACCAATAAGACTCTCTTATTTTTATTTCTCTCAACTCACCATCGCCTTATGGTGCCCGGGAGGGTTTTCACCAATAAGACTCTCTCATTTTATATTTCTTTCCTGATTTCTTATGTTGAAGAAGACAAGTAGTACCCAACAATGTATCATCATATCCATTGCATTCTTAGCCTTAACATTATCAAAATTGATCTGAAGGACTTTCTTTGGTTTTAACTTGGCTTTTGGATAAGGTTAGAAAAGGATGGCAAGAGGCTCAAACGACACTTGAAGTTGGGGTGGGACTTACAACTTTGGAATCGACTCAAACCACACATTAACTCATGTCCCAGTTTTTATTGACTGGGTGACTCTAAAATCTTTATTTGGTTGGACCGAGTTCTGAATAGGGCAGCCTACGTATCTCACTCCTGAGGGAGGAGAATCAGGTCGCACGTTGTTCCATCAGCTTGTTCTTTGTTTTGGTTTGATTGATTTTTCTCTCTTTTTTTTTTCTTTTTTTTTCAAACTCTTTCTTTTATTCTTTTTTTCCTGACATTTATCTTTGACTCTATTTTGATTTCAAAAGAGGGATATGAAAGAAAAATAAAACTAAGCTCAAACGGGTAAACAAAGGATGACACAGTGTTTGGATAAAAGAATAAAATGCCTTCATCATATCAATCTTCAAAAATGCAAGTACTAAACATGCAATAACATCAACAAAGGATAAAATATCATACATAATATCTTTTGACCGCATCAGCATTGATAGCCATTTCTGCCATTTTGCCTTCAATATCTGTCAAATATAAGGCTCCATGGGCAGTACTTTCTTCACAATGAAGGGACCTTGCCAGTTTGGGGAGAACTTGCCTTTCGCTTTAACCTGGTGAGGAAGGATACGCTTCAATACCAACTGACCAACTTTAAAATGCCTGGCTTGTACCTTTTTGTTATATGCTCGAGCCATTCTCTTCTGATACAATTGGCCATGACATATCGACATTAGCTTTTTTTCCTCAATCAAACTCAATTGTTCCAGTCGGGTTTTGACCCACTCGTCATCATCAATCTCTACTTCCATAATGATTTGAAGAGAGGGAATTTCAACTTCTGCAGGGATGACTGCTTCTGTCCCATACACCAATAAATGTAGAGTTTCCCCCTGTTGAAGTGAGAACAGTAGTGCGATAACCTAGCAATGCAAACGGTAACTTTTCATGCCACTGTCTAGACCCTTGTACCATTTTTTGCAGTATCTTCTTGATATTCTTATTGGTGGCTTCCACAACGCCATTAGCCTTCGGACGATATGGAATGAAATTTTGATGTGCGATCTTAAACTGTTGACATACTTTTTGCATCAAATGACTATTGAGATTGGGAGTATTGTCTGCAATGATCATCTTAGGAATTCCAAACCTACAAATGATGTTGGCATGAACAAAATCTACCACTGTTTCCTTTGTCACTGACTTGAAAGTTGCTGCTTCTACCCATTTTGTGAAATAATCAATGGCCACCAAAATGAATCTATATCCATTTGACACTTTTGGCTCAATCGGCCCAATCACGTCCATCCCCCAAGCTACAAAAGGCCATGGAGCAGACATTACGTGCAATTCAACGAGAGAAGAATGTATCAGATCACCGTGTACCTGACATTGATGATATTTTTGCACAAAACGAATAGAATCCCGATCCATAGTAAGCCAATAATAACCTGCTCGAAGTATCTTCTTTGACAAGACATAATCGTTCATATACGGCCCGCATAATTGCCGAGGCTTCTCTTGCATCTACACACCTCAAAAGTCCCAGATCTGGAGTTCTCTTATATAAGATTCCCCCACTTAAGAAAAATCCACTAGCCAAAAGACTAATAGTCCTCTTTTGATCACAGGTGATGTGTGTTGGGTATTCTCCTGACTGAATGTATTGCTTGATATCAAAGAACCAAGGTTCTCCATCGAGCTCTTCTTTAACTGCGTTACAGTAAGCATGCTGATCACGACCCTGTATATGCACTGGATCGATGTAGGTTTTATCAGGATGTTGGAGCATTGAATACAGAGTGGCTAAAGCATCAGCAATCTCATTATGAATCCTTGGAATATGCCAAAAATTTACTGACACAAATCGTTGACATAGCTCCTGCAAGCATTGTCGGTACGACATGAGCTTCAAATCTCGCATCTCCCAATCGCCTTGAATTTGATGGACAAGCAAATCTGAATCCCCCAACACTAATAGTTCCTGGACTCTCATATCAACAGCTAACCTCAAACCAAGAATGCACACTTCGTATTCCGCCATGTTATTGGTACAATAAAATCAAAGTTGCGTTGTTACCAGGAAATATTGCCCCGCCTCAGAGATAAGAACTGCACCTATTCCGACTCCTTTCGTGTTGACAGCTCTATCGAAGAATAACTTCCAACCTGGATCAGCACCTATAACGACTTCATCGACATACAACACTTTTTTATCAGAAAAATATGTCTTTAATGACTCATACTCTTCATCGATGGGATTCTTAGCAAGATGATCTGCCAAGGCTTGGACTTTCATGGCGGTTCGAGTCACATATACAATGTCAAATACGGTAAGCAATATTTTCCACTTTGCCAATCGACCTTTCGGCATAAGCTTCTAAAAGATATACTTCAAAAGATCCATGCGAGAGATGAGATAAGTAGTGTAGGACGAGAGATAATACTTCAACTTCTGCGCTACCTAAGTTAGGGCACAACATGTCCTTTCAATAAGAGTATACCTAGCCTCATATGCGGTGAACTTCTTGCTAAGATAATAAATAGCCCGCTCTTTAGGATTCGGCTTGTCTTCAAACTGTTCCAACTCTTTGCTTATTTCTTTTAATGCCTCTTCTTCATCATATTCCTCCCTTGCTTTATTATATCTTGATTAGTTTAGATTTTAAGATCAGGCTGAAAATTTTGCATGCATGTCATGTCATTAGAATCAGCATAAAGAGAACTGTATATAGAAAAAGATAAAAACAAAATGTATTAGACACAAAATAAGAGGGACATTGCATTTCATTTAAAAGGGAAAGATAGGAGGGTTTAAACACAAACAACAGAATATAAACAAGCTAAATTCTGAAGTACAACCCTGGAATAACTCAGATAAACAGAAAGAAAAATAAAACCCAATTGTTGAGACGGACAGTTGGGCCTATGAACTGTACACCTGCCTTATTGGTACCTTCTCCTGCTTCAACCATATCAACTTCAATAAAAAGGTTCTGGAAGTCATCAACCAATTCAGCTTTAAATTCTACATGGTTCATGATACCGCTCTTAACAAATGATTCACTGAGTAGTGGCATTGGGCGAGGGAGTGACCATGTTTCCTTTTTCCTTCCCTTGACTTTCTTCAGATCTTCAGTCGTAGGCTCAAATCCCAGATCGAAAGTGCCCATGTTCTCATTCGGACATATGGGGCAAACTATACCGTGTAGAGATGCTCCCAAACCCCTTTCTGGCTTGAATCCGTATTTTAAAAGTTCACTCACCATCATGATAGAAGCGGAAGACAGTTGTGGTCCCGGTATAACTTGCCCTTCAAGGATATGATCCACTGGCACTGTATCAAAAATTTGATATACAAATTTCTCCTCTACATTGTTAGCTTCAATAAGAGACAAGGGAGAATCTTCGTAGGTGGATAAATCTCCTTCACCGTGAATAACCACTACTTGCCTGTCATGCTCAAACTTAATCATCTGGTGCAGTGTAGATGCAACTGCCTTAGCCTTGTAGATTCACGGTCTTCCCAACAATAGATTGTAAGAGGATTCGATATTTAATACTTGAAAATCTATAGCGAATTCGACAGGCATTATAATTAGCATTAGTTCTATTTCGCCAATGGAATTTGATTTTGCACCATCAAAAGCCCTAACCATACATTGTTGGGCCTGATCCTCTCAACACCAATATTCAACTTTTGCAAAGTAGAAATAGGGCAGATATTTGAACCTGAACCTCCGTAATTATGACATGAGTGACGTAAAAATCTTCGCACTTTATTGTGATGTAAAGACCCTGGTTGTGCCCCATACCTTCAACAGGCAATTCATCATCAGAAAAGCTGATCTGATTGACCTTAAAAGATTTTCCAACCATTTTCTCAAGCTGATTAACTATAATCTCCCTAGGAACATATGCTTAATTTAATACCTTCAGTATAATATCACGATGTTCCTTGGAATACAACAACAAAGATAAGAGGGAAATTTGATTAGGGGTTTTCTTTAACTGATCTATTATTGAGTACTTTGGAAACTTCATCTTTTTAAAAAATTCTTCGGCTTTTTCTTCAGTGATAGACTTTTTGATAGATGAAGGTCCACTCACAATGGTCTTGGACTTCCTTAAACTTTCAGGCACGAAGCATCTTCCTGAGCGAGTTAAACCCCCTACCTCATCTACATCTTCCACTACTTCCTTCCCCTGATAGGTCATCAGAGTCCGCCCATAGTTCCAGGGAACCCTTTACGTATCAACTATCGGAGGTTGGGTCATCGGTTTGAGGACAATAGGTGCTGCCAGTGCTCCTTTCACCGTCAAGATGGGCTTACTCGGAGCTCCTACCACCGTCAACTTAGGTTTATCTTGACTTACATCAACATACCTTCTAACACCTTGCACTGTGATAAGGGGTTTCTTTGTATTTTCTTGGGCTTTATCTTCTCTCATTCCTTTCTGGCTCAATGATAGTGCTTTCAAAGACTCTGCTACGTTCACCGATTTATCCTTATTGGTCTGTATCTTGACAATAGGCTTATAACACCTTGATGACTCTTTCCCATCATATATCAATTTTAACATATTGGTTTCAGCATGGATTGGTAGCAGATTCTGGTTAATGTTTGGAACCTCTGGTACCTGGACTAGCATTTGATTTATGTCAATTAAATCTTGGATAGCTCTCTTTAAATGCCAACATTTCTTGATATCATGGCCTAACATGTCAGAACAGTAACACACCTTAAAGAATAATCGAGATTCCTCGGAGGTGGATTTGTAAGCCTTTCTAGAATTGGGCTTAAGACCTTCATCTTTCTCAACCTATCAAACAAGCTAGCATATGACTCCCCAAGAGGTGTGAATTGATTTTTGACCACCTTCTCTTTCTTGTACTCGGTCCTGGGTTGGAAATCGGTCTTGAGGGGCTTTAGTAATTTGGTGGAGCTGATGGGCGATTTTGTGGAGCTTGCGTGTGCCATTGCGGGTACGAAGGGGTTTGGGCATATGGATACGCACTATATATTGGGTATGAGGGTAGAGGAATGGAATATAAAGGGTTTTGTGGAGGGTAGTAATGGTGGAGAGGAATATATGGAGCTTGGGCATAGACTTGGGCTTGGGATTGAGGATAGGTCCGAGGCAATCTTTTGGAATAGGAATGGGTTCCAGCTATGATGGTTGCCACATCCTCTTTCTTCTTTTTTTCTCCGAACGTGCCAGATCAACCTTGAATCGCTTGTGTGGTAGCTTACAACGCAGAAAAACTCACTATTCGGCCGGTCTTGATTCCGTCCTCTATCATCTCTCCCATTTTGAGGTCTTCAATAAAAGACTTTCCCATTGCCGAAAGTAAATTTTGAAAATAGGTCTCATCCTGTGCCTGAATGAAGACCTCTACCAGCTTACATTCCTTCATTGGAGGCTTTACCCTGGCGGCCTGTTCATGCCACCTTATCAGGTATTACCTAAAGCCTTCAATGCTTTCCTTCTTCATGTTGACCAAGGATTTTTTGTTCGAAATTAAGTCAATGTTATATTGAAAATGTTGCACAAACTCAGAAGCTAAGTCATCCCAGTTGTTTCACTTGTCGATATCTTGATCGACAAACCATTTTGAAGCCAGATCAGAAAGAATCTCGCCAAAGAAAGCCATAAGCAACTCTTTCTTTCCCCCTGTAGCCCTCAATTGGTTGCAATAACGTCTCAAGTGTACCATGGGATCACTGTGCCCAGTATACTTCTCGAACTTGGGTATTTTAAAACCGAGGGGAAGGTTGACGTCTGGGAACATGCAAAGATCTTTATAGGAAACACTCTTATAACCTCCGATGCCTGCAAATTCCTCATGGATTGTTCCAAACTTTTCAATTTCCGCGCTATGACCTCCTATTCCTCTGTTGGGATAGGTTTATCCGTATCAAATGGAAATGCAGGTGGCTGAGTGTACCCATACGGTTCATTTATTCTCAAAGTAGTCTCCGGGGCATAATACTGATTATTTGAAACCTTCAGTACTGGCTCGCTAGCAGACCGAGGAAGCACCATTGTCGGATGCATAACATATGTGGGAGATTCGAGTGGTGGTGGAGCCACGAACACTGGTGTGATCAGTGGCACCAGCTGAGCAGCAGGTCTTTGTTGGGGAGCTGCCAAGGGCACACTAGAAGTGCCAGGATAATAAAGTCACGGAGTGAATCCTGGCGCGTGCTCAGGTGACTCAGTGGGAGCAGAGAATTGTGCCTGAGATAGCGGTGGGCAATTAGAGATATTCCTAAGATTTTTAGGGAGTGGAGGAGGAGGCATTCCGCTAGCCCACGCCCGGTGCAAATCTATCAATTGTTGTCTGAGCCTTACTACCTCATCATTACATTCTGAACTTTCTTTCCTGGGATCCTGATCCGGGTCAATGAGCAAATTTTCAATCTCCCTGCTAGCATAGTGAGCTTTACTTTTGATATAGTAAAGTACGGGTGACTAGCCAGAGTGCTACAAACCTACCACTGTTATCTGAAAGAACATGCTCATCAAAGACAACATCCGTTAGGATTAGGGCACACAACAAGCATGAGAATCACATTGGTAAAATTGTCCTAGATTCATGTTCATTTCTACCAGCCTTTGAGGGTAGCGAGGTCATTTTAACATCATCCCGATTTTCATCTACACTCATTTTCTTCTTTCCTCCAAACACACCTCTTTTCTTTCGCCCTCATTTCCCTTCTTTTTGTATCAGTCCTTGTTCTTTCCCTTTCTCATCTCATCATCCTTCTTTTTTAATCTTTTTTTTTTGCTATCTACCTTCGTTTTATCATTCTTTATGGCTTTTGCTTTTCTGTAAAGGAGGAAAAATAATGAAAAACAAATGAAACAAAATGATTAGGTCGAACCCAAAAGTAGGTTGCCTACGTATCATGTTGTACATGAATCAGATCTTGCGTAGTTCGGGCAGCGCATGCATAAATATCACAAAGTTGGAGATTTTTTTTTCTTGAAAAATAAACAAAAGAAATAACAACGCAACGTCACAACATTTCATAAAAGAGACACCTAAAACAAACTTCAAATTTAAGACAACTTCAAAACTAAACAACGAAAGCTAAACAACACTCTAAACCCACAGGACAACATACGTATTGCTCCTAATAAAGACTCTAAAGTTAAATCAAACTTGACCCCGACTTAACAAAGACACAATACTACAAATGGGAAATAAAGTAAAGGACTCAAACTAAACAAAAGATAGGAAATGCTCCTTCAGAATGGCGCTCTGCGTGATGACCCTGGCTGAGATAGACCTGTCTGTGAAGTTCTCTTTCTCCTATTCAAACTATGTAGCATATCTTTTAAGAACCTTTCGATATTTGGGAAGATGCCTCTAGCACATATTCCTGCCTCATGAGGAGTACACTTGAAAAGATTGTTCTGACACCCCTCCACAGTTTTGAGCAAACTTAATAACTGAACTCTTAGTGTCTCCACTTTTGCCCCCGCACCTTCATCCTGATGGTCATCAACTATGCATTCTTCCTGTGTTCTCCCTCTAAGCTGCGCTGGTAATGGTTGGCTGATACCCCGAGGGATAGATTGAAGCCAAACCCCATATCCCTGAGTGTACCCCGAATTATCCAAACTTTCTTTGAGAGTGTCCACACCTAGCTTTGTTGCATGCTTCCAGAACTGCTCATATTCGCTCTCACCTAAGTCTTGGTCCTTGAAGTACTCAACATCCTTTAGAAGATCCACTACTGGTGGAACATCCTGCGGCCTACCCAACTGGCGCATTACCCTAGAAAGACTGTATGGCCTAGTGCAATTGAGCCCTAACATAACTAGAAGGAGCTGCATCTGACAACCAAACAAGATTATCTTTGGTCGAAGCCACAGATAAGTCCACAAAATATTATCCCCGGTTCTTGACTCAAGAAATTCAATACAAGCATTGACTCCCACGGGTAGCGAGAATTTATCCAAATGCAACCTGAGGTCTATGGCTTTCACTCGATTGGGAATACAACGATCAACCACGTCTGGTCTAACTAAAGAAGGCGCATGCAAATGCTCCATCATCCATAACTTGAATATCAGGTTACTGCCCTAAAAAAATCTCATCCCCCCCTTCACTTTAGTTAAAGCCTTATATATTTCTGTTAAGATCATGGGTATGAGAGTGAACATACCCTTATGATTAACGACCTTGCCCTTTTGATTAGTGCCCTTGTCATTTTGATCCTTATGAAATAGAGCCATCACCACAGATTGCAAACGTGTATTAATACGTCTTTCTTCTAGCGGAAACACTAAAGTACCTAACAAAGCGAGGGTGACGACTTCAAGATGCTTTCTCTCCCACTTCTCCTTAGTCATATGAAATTCATCCTAAAAGCAATCAAAACCTTTTGAGGGCCCGAATCTAGCGAACAAAAAATCTAAGGAAACCCACGAATCACTTAAATAACCCAAATGCATACCCTTACTTTTTAGACCACAAGACTGCAAAAACCTCGTGCCAGTATGATTTCGAGCTCGAATCATATCTTTCTTGATATAGGGCAAATACAACAGACCAGATATTTCTGCCAAAGTAGGAGTCATTTCACATTCTCCAAACCTGACACCAAACTACTTGGATCCCAAAAGGTCAACACAGCCTCTATTAAATCTGGACGAGGGGTAACATGAAGAAGTTCCATAAGATCACCTAATATTTTAATCAGTTTCTGTTGATCAACATAGTTAAACATGCCCCACCACTTGATTAACTTTTTGGGCACCTTGACAACCATCAGGACTCGAGACTTGGTGGACAAATCCATCTTGTAATAACACATAAGACGTTATCTCAAAAATTCAATAGGAGCAGAAGATTCCCAACCTTTGGGATTTTGACGCAGACATACGTCGATGGGACAGACCACTTCATGACTCCAATTTTCTGAACAGTAGTACTAAACAAAATCAGTCTACTTGGCTAACAACTCTAGATTACGGGGCGAAAGCCCTAGGCTAAGAATAAGACAAAGGCAAAAAATGAAGTCGTCCAGATTGGACAATTAACGATTAATTAATAGATTAACCCTAACTCAAGAGACACAACCAAAGACAAACGAATAAAATCTTTTTTTTTGTTTTTAATTAGACACTTCAACTAAGACTGACACCAACAACTATGAAGAAAAATCTTTTTGGTATGTACAAATTTCTACCAACCCTTTTTTGAATATTCTTTTATAAAATCTACTACTATATAAATTTTTATTTTTATTTTGAAATTTTTGAATTATGAATGCTTATAAAAAAAAGAAAAATCTTTTTGTACTTTTTTTTTGACAAATAAGTAGAACAGGTAAACAAAATCCTCTTTTTTTGTTGAATTTATGGTACTTTGTGAAAATAAATGTAAAAGGTAAAAAAATCTTTTTGAGTTTTTGGATTGTAAAGAACAAAAGCCATAAAGAACTCGAAAATAAACTATGACACTTTTTTTTTCTTTCTTTTCGACTCACTTTTTTCTATTTTTTTCAACATTTCTTGCCTACACACCTCACTTCTAACACATGTTTTCCCCAAATCAGTTCATCAAATGACCACGTTACCCTCAAAGATGCAACATTTATCACGTAGGGATGCTTTAGAGGTGAGTCTCCTACAAAGGGCCATGTGGGTCCCGCTAGGTCTCAATATGATGCACATAAGCATGACCTAAAGGCTGACCTACGTTGGGGTTCACTAACAAAGCTATTCGGGGGAGTGTATGGTCGATAGTGGCTGATTTGTTTTCCACCTACTCCATAACACTGACGGCTCCCCCCCAAAAAATAAGGGTAACTCAACTAGAGGTCGTGTACAACACGTGTACTGCGGAATTGTTGCAGAAAGAAGGCCTGGGGGTAGACACATGATGCCAGATATAAAAGCGGTAACACATAGGATAAATACTGTACACAAAGAGCACAAAAATATTCCACAATGATGAAACAATAACATAAAACAACACAAACAAAATGTTTATACACCTATAGTGTCAAACAAAGCCGATACGACTCCAAAATAAGTTCGAATTCTGAACAAGGTCCCCAGCAGAGTCGCCAGAGCTGTCACACCCCTTTTTTACCACCAAATGGTATCGATTTAGGTTTCGAAAGGGTTTTCATTATTAAGTGACAAAATGAAGATTTGTTTCGAAAAAGGACTATATACAATTTTTATTCAAAGTCGCCACTTGGCATAATCCGGTGTGCCAAGTCACCTTTGAAAAATTCTTTTCAAAACTATTTGACTCTAAAGCTGATCCGCGAACAGAGATTTCGGCTAAGGAATTCTGTTGACTGAGGGGAAGGTGTTAGGCACCCCTCGATCTCGTGGTTTGACCACGGTCGCTTGGTAGAGCGTATCGACTAATTTGACATTACGGATATATAAACCACACAGACATGCAGAACAATCAACAAACAAATCAAACAAAACTCAAAACCAAAATAATTTCCAGTCCAAATTATACAGTCCAATAATAAATAATGCAGAAATATAAATCTATTCTACCCTAGACTAATCCTATACTACGCTCCACTGCTTCAACCGATGCCTCGAACCTTCATCGCGAACGTCCTCTGAGTACAAATACCTCGGGGAATTCCCTGGATAAAAATAATACAAGTACTTTGGGGCATTTCCTGGCCAAATGATACATTCGATCCCAAAAAGCAATAAAATCAAACCTTTCAACACGCCTATCAAGCATTCAATAATTCAACGAGAAAACACTTACTCCTAAATCTTTACCTACCCGAACCTACTTTTTCTTATTCATTCGATGGCCTAATCATGATACTATCCAATTCAACAATATTCAAGCTTTATTCCAAATTAAACAAAATCCACAATAAACCAACGTTAATTTAATTCATTCTTTTTCTTTTATCAATTTCTCAATTCCGCCCCAAATTCCTCAACTAATGGTTAACAAATTTTCGATTATCAAATCACTTTTCAGAATCCGAAACCAATATCAAATACATACCAACATCAAATACATACACCCAACAAAAATTCAAACATTCAAGCACACAGAGTCATTTATATCCACAACGACAATTACATTTACTCAAAATATTCAAAAAAACTACACTATAAAATCATGACATGAACCAACTCCAAGATATTAAAAGAGTAGAGTTAAGAGATGGACCTTTGAAAAGCCAATTTCGTTGGTAACAATGTTAAAGAAAGCCCGTACTTTAGAATTTCGAATAGAACCTCAACAGTGAGGAACTCTAACTCCGATATCTAGGAATTTGAAACCCAAAACTGATCGAGACGAACAAAAAACCAGATCTCTACCCAAAACCCGAAGCTCGATTTTGGTAATGAGATGCGAAAACTGACTAACCCAAAATAGATTCCGGCGAATTTCAGTAGTTTTCGGGCTAGATTCGCTTGAAAATCAAAAGAAACAAGGAGATTTCAGGGATTTCGATACTGGGTCGGATCCATTCAACGTACCGGAGCTAATTTCGGCAAACAATTTCACTGGGAATTTGAAACCCCATCGAAAAAAAACTTGAAGATCGAACGGGATCCAATGGTCGTCTTACCAGATCCTTCTCCCCATCCCGATAGGGTGTGTGTGTGTGTGTTAATCTGTGTATGTGTGTGAGAGTATATTCAGTGAATTGAGAGTGAAGCCTGCCTAAAATGAAAAAAAATGGAAGCTGCTCTTCTCTGTTTGTGTATGGTCAGTGGTGTATATATTTCCAAAAAGAGAAAAGAAAAATCTTAAGAGGCCTTGTGGGGTAGAGGTGAAGGGGATATGGGTATCTATTTCTAGGAAACTTCCTGAAAGTTATTTTTTTAGTGTATTTTTTTGGATAAGGAAAAAGAGAGGGGGGAGGGGGGACGTGGGGTAGGGGTATGGTGTGGTGAGGGTGGTTAGGTGTTCTCTTCTAATTGGAGGGGTTGTTGAGAGGTTTTAAAAGAAGACAAAATTTGTTAAAAATTATTATTTGAGATAAAGATAAGAATAAATAAATAAATAAATAAATAAATAAAATGATGAGGTGGTTATTTATTGACATTTTGTGGGAAAATTATAGAGTAGGGTTAAAGTGTGTGACAACGGAGTAAGATTTATTTTTGACGGGATAAAATTATGTGTCTACATAAATTACATATACTAAAATATAGACTCACATTACTATCAAACATAAACAATTTTGCATGTTTCATTCATGAAAATTTGAAAATATATGTAATATTGTACAGGTATGTATATATATAGTGGAGATATGTATTTTCAGGTGATACTCATAAATACAAAAAAAAAAAATACAGCCAGTTATACAATGTATTTATTATAAATGATACTAACCTGCTCCATCCATTGTACATGCTATTACAAATACCCCAGTATACATTCCTCTCAGATGACTAGCATCAACAACTATCACTAGTCTACAATGATTGAATCCTTTAATGAATGCATGTAGAGCAATAAATACATACAAGAACTCATTATCATCTGTCTTCTTCATTCTTGTATGTGACTCTGGATAGATAGTATTCAGTACATATAAGTATGATGCCAGTTTCCCATAAGATGCTGATGGCGTACCCCTCAACTCTTCTAACGCTCTTTCCTTAGCCCTCCAACATAAAGTGTATGTCAAATTCATACCATAATCTTTCTTCATGTCATTTTTTATTTCCGTCGCACTGTATTTTCGGTTATGATTTTGAATTTATGTTTACCCATACCACCTACCAACATACTAGTAGCATGCACCTTTGGATAGATCTTGTCCTTCATCGGGCATGTATGTTGAGGTCTGAATTCTCTTATTCTAAACATTTTAGCTTCTCCCATTCCTGATGCACGCATTAAAAACTTGCAATTTCTTGATTTGCAAAACAATGTATACCTACATTAAACATCATTTAATACATTCAAAATACATATAAAACTAATATTAAACAAGATCAGAGTGATATAGAATATATGTACGTTTTCTTACTTGACCTTTTACTTCACTTTTCAAACTTCTCCCTAATTGAATAGTCCTTCATGACTGACTTTAAATTTTTTTCTCAAGTAAACCTGGTCTTCCTCAACATGCTTGTGATGTGGGTCTAAGATAATCACCTCATCAGTATCCATCTCAAATACATTTAATGCTTGTGTATCTTTAAAAACCACCAATGCTCCTTTATTTGTTGTATTTATCACTGTTTGCAAGTTGTTACAGTTGGTTCTTTTTTCAGCAACACATATAGATGAACTTGCCAAGTTGCTTCCTACAACTTTCTCCAAAATACTTACATATAAAGGAAGACAATTCATGTCTTGTGTCTGTTTTTTCTTCAAAATAAATACTTTTAAACCCATATCATTACGTATTTCTATCTGTCCTGCATTAGCAGTGATTTGATATTCCACTAGAATACGTTTGCTGGTCAAATCTACGCTTAAGTGAGATGCCAAATCATCGTGCATCTCTAAGAATGTTGCTGATGTGCTCAAAAGTATAGCATCAGTGACATATTTTTCGTAGTTTTTTTTCATGCATCCATCGACCAGAGTGCTTCACAAGGACTGGTATGCTTCCTATTTCTACTTGATTTTACCAAAAAATAAACAAATATACATATGTGTCAAATGTCACTTGTTATAACACATAGTTCCAGCTTTAAACAAATTTTGTTTAAAACCAAAAATATAAGCACAACAAAAGTTTTCAACCAAATACAGAAACTTCTGAATCCAACGGAAGTAAAATAGATATACAAATACATTTTCACATATACAGTTAACATTAAGCATCTGGAGGAAAATACATGTGCAGATACAGTTATACAAATAGAAATGCATTTTCACATATATAGTTAACATTAAACAAAAATACATATGCAGTGTCAACATTAAGCATATCAAAAATACATATGCAATGTTAACATTAAACATAAAAAAATTACATCTCGAGCATACCTAATTTGTATTTTGATATGTGTCAATAGAATTTCATCATATTCAACAGTTGAATTCAATCATTCATTGATCTAGGATTTCAGAAAATAATTGAATAAAGTTCAAATTGAAATTTGTTTAAAATATGTTCATAATTAGTTATACAATAAAGTGAAAATATTCTACAAAGCTTCACAATTTGTTCAATTGTTCAAAGAATCAAAATAACGACAAACTTTCCTCAAATAAATAGTCTAATACTGAAATTTTAATATATGAAACAACTCCTAAACTGAAATTTTGCAACAAATAGTTGAATTCCAAAGGTTTTTGTTATATATATTGAATTTACTCATGCATTGCTTCTACCTCGAAATTCGGTTATAAATTTTTCATAAAAACTAGATAAGAGCTCCAGTAATGGTTGAAACAAAAAATTGAACTGGAAAATATTAATTATGTACCTTAAACAACAGTGATGGTTAAATTTGCAACTGATAGTTGAATTCGAACAAATTGAACTGAAGAATGTACAATTGAATTTAATTCAGAAAAATTAAAGCTTCGTCTTAATAATGCTGTTGATTTTGAAGAAGATTCCGTCGAATTTGATTCAACAAAAACAATGGTTCGATTTCAAAAACATAGCTTTGCTTGCTCAGAAATTGATCAGAAAAAATGAACAATAAATTTTTATTTTGCTTGACAATTTTCCGGATGAACTCGTTAATGGGGAAAACGAAAATTTAAATTCCTTTTAGTGTTGTTAACCTGTAACGAAATTCTTTAGCTTTAATGGGGAAAACACGTGAATGAAGTTGTTTTAATGAAAAAGGATTCTTCAAATTTAATTAATTGGTAATTATACCATATTTATCTCAACCAAATTAAGTTATTTAAGAGAAGTAAAATTAGTTATATATGTCTTTTAAAAGGAACAGTTTTTAAAAATACAAATAAAAAGTTGCAACAAAAAGTAATTATGAAACTGTTGTTATAAAATCAACAATTAGGGCCTTAAGTATGCTATTTATGAACATTGCCCTAAAAATAAAGAGAAGTCGGTTTTTTTTTGCGACTTTCCATGGGTGTTAGCCCATGGTTCGGGGGATGGGGTTGAGCTCGGGATCCAAAAAAATTTAGGGCAAAGCTTCTCAAGCAGTCCCCAGACGACCTATTAAATGGATCGGGTTAATTTGGTGGGGCCGGGGGAGCTATTTTCCAAGTCAAATGGGTGAAACGACAAAAATTGCGAGTTTTTTGCGACTTTCGGTGGGTATTATCCCACTGTTCGGGGAGTGGGCTCGGGTTCCAAAAAAAATTTTGGGGTGAAACTTCTCGGACAATCCCCTAATGACTTATTAAATGGATGGGTTGCTTTGGCAGGGCCAGCTAAGCTATTTTTCAAGTCAAATGGGTAAACAACAAGAATTATAGAGTTTTTGCAATTTTCGGCGGGTGTTAACCCACGATTTGATGGGTGTTAGCCCACGGTTTGGGGGGGGGGGGGAGAGGTCTTGGGCTTCGAAATAAATTTGGGGAAAAGATACTTGAGTGGTCCCCTAACGTCCTATTAAATGGTTTGGATTGCTTTGTCGGGGTTAGGGAAGCCATTTTCAAAGTCAAATGGGCAAAATGGCAGGAATTGTGAGTTTTTTACGACTTTCGATGAGTGAGCCCATGATTCCAGGGTGGACTCAGGCATCAAAAAAAGTTTGGGGCGAAACTTCTCGAGCGGTCACTTGACGGCTTATTAAAATATACTTTCAGTGACAATATAGTCGCCACAAAATGTTGTCCTTAAAACTATATATTTTGATTTTTTTCTTATAAGTTTTAGTGATAATGTAGTCGCCACAAAATGTTGTCAATAAGAGGTTCAAATAGTAAGAACATCGTCGCCACAAAAAAATGTCACTAAAAGTATATTTTTTTCTAATCTTTTATAAGTTTTAGTGACAATAATGTCACCAATCGGGAATCTTAGTAGCTTAGTTGGTTAGTTACCTGAACTCTCAGCTTGTTGGTGAGGGTTCGATTCCCCACGTTGTAATCCCATTCCCCTACCCTCAATTTTTTTTTTTAAAAGTCGCCATAGAATGTTGTCACTAAAAGTATATTGTTTAGATTATTTATAAGCTTTAGTGACAATAGCGTCGCCACAAAAAGTACTTTTTTCGAATTTTTTTATTAGTGTAGTGACAACAAAGTCGCCACAAAATGTTTTCACAAAAGTATATTTTTCAGTTATATGTTTTAGCGACAATAAAGTCGCTACAAAATGTTGTCAGTAAAAGCATATTTTCCAAATTTTTGTAAGTTGTAGTGACAACATTTTGTTGTCACTAAAAGTATATTTTCCGAATTTTTGTAAGTTGTAGTGACAACAAAGTCGCCACAAAATGTTGTCGCTAAAATGAATCTTTTATGAGTTTTAGTGACAGCAAAGTTGCCACAAAAAGCTGTCACTAAGCACCCGTTTGGATAGCTGAAAAAAATGGCTTTTAAAAAGTTTTTAAAAAGTGCTTTTGAAAGTGTTGAACTTATTTTAAAAATAAGCAATTATGTGTTTGGGTAAAAGTCCTGAAACTGAAAAAAGTTATTGATGTGTTTGGTAAATAAATGCTTTTAAGCACTTTTTTTGTCAAAATGTCTGAAATACCCTTATAGCTGTTAATAATATATTAGAGTTGATTATTATTATTTTTATTGCTAAAATGATTCAAATTAAAATTAATATATATATATATATAATATATTCATAAATGACTATTAATTTGTGCGCTAAAAAATCATTTTTTTAAGAGTTTAAGTATTGAGTGTTTTAATGTGTTTGAAAAAGATAGTTATATATTAAAAGATTATTTGTTTTTCATGGTTACGTTAAGATTTCGTATCATTAAGGTGTAATTTGTTACGGCACTTCATTTTCTTATTAATATATATGCCGAGCTTATCAAATGAATCCATGTACTGAGTGATATTTAGTTAATGAATGTTGAGTTAAGCAAAATATTCATTTGAACATCTAAATTACCAGAAGTAGCACAACTAATTTCACATGCGGCGAGGTGTATTTTTGTCTAGAGAGTAAACGAAAATTAGGGCTACAAAATGATATATTTGGAATAAGGGACAATTACAAGGGATATATATGTCATTTACATGGTCAACTTAAATTGGCTTTTTTTAAGCAATTTTGGAAATTACCAAACACTTTCAAAAGCAAAAAATGGTCAACCAAAAATTAAGCTTATCCAAACACCCTCTAAATATATTTTTCCGAATTTGTTGTATGTTTTAGTGACAACAAAGTCGCCCAAAAATGTTGTCACTAAAAGTATATTTTCAGATTATTTTTAAGTTTTAGTGACAATATAGTCGCCAAAAAATGGTGTCACTAAATCTATATTATTCCAAATTTTTTACAAGTTTTAAGACAACAAAGTCGCCACAAAATGTTGTCACTAAAACTCTATTTTTTCTGAATTTTGTATTGATTTTAGTGATAGCAAAGTAGCCACAAAAATTGTCACTAAAAATATATTTTTTCTATTTTTTTGTAAGTTTGGAGTGACAATGTAGTCGCCACAAAATGTTGTCAATAAAACTGTATTTTTTAAATTTTGTTTAATAAGTTTTAGTGACAATATAGTCGCCACAAAAAGTTGTCACTAAATGTTTAGCAAGTAGCAGCACTATATAACATTATTTTGTAAATATTTAATGTTAAAACTTTTATATTAGACTTCAAATTTAAATTTATAAAAATATATTATTTTTTAAAAAAAGGATGGCCCGGCCTGACCTGTAATTTGCATAGTGTTGGGTTGGACTAGCAATTTTAAGGCTCATTAAAATGATGAGCTCACTTCACCTAATTTGTTGGATTTCAAATTTCAAAAGTCTACATGGACTAGCTCGTCTTGACAACTCTATGCATAGCTAGTGCAATTTATTTTTTGTATAGTTAGCTATTCACTTCAATTATTTTTGGTCGAGCGACCAAATGTGTAACTTTCCCTTTAGAAAAATTATAAGACCCAATCCTTATAGGATTATAGTTTTTGGTGTTCTCTACAAATCCAGTTGGTACCAAAGTCTAGCAAACAATATGCTTGCTGCTGGAACATTAACATAAAAACCAAATAACTGGTACCAAAGTCTAGCACATTTCAACAACGTTAACATACGCAGTGAAATTCCACAAGTGGGATCTGGGGAGCGGGACAAACACGCTTAATAGGGCGAATTTGTGTATGTTTGATATCAACTAATCCTAAGATAATACTGTTGGTTCTCCAATGAAAACTGAAATTATACTTAATTGCTTAATAGGGTGCATATTAACTAAGTAGACAAAGTTTTCAATGTGTAATATTCAAATTTGTAACATCATTTTCAAGAAATAAATCATGCATGAAGTAAGCAAAACCCTTTGATGTAACTTTCAATCTTTCACTTCATGACTACCATGGAGCAAACAATAGGGATGCAAACGGGGCAGAGCCCTGCTTGTCTGTGCCCTGCCCCGTTTAGCATCTTTTCAAAATTTGCCCCAACTTTCCCCGCCCTATTGAAAAGATCGTAGTCTAAGAATGAAACTTTACTCCTTTTTGAAAAACCACTCACTTTGTCTCGTCTATGGTTTGCCCTAGCCTATTGAGGTTAGAGACAAATTCAGAAACTGAAATTTATGAATTTCTACAATAATTTTAAATTACTTTATAATATTAGTTGGAATCACGATCAAATATTTAAAAATACTTAGTGATTTTTTAATACATATAAGCTACAAGCAAAAGCTACTCTATTAGGCTTAGCTATCATAATCGAACCTCTAGATCCGCCCCTGATTAAGATTTGTCCTGTCATGTCATGTCGATCCTGCTCCGCTCCGCCCTATTGTTATCCCTTAGCAAACAATGTCTAGGCTAGCTCTAGCCATCAAACTACTAGAAATGCTAGCACATGCATGCAAAGAACTGCAATATACAGAATGGAAAACTACTTATCAATGACTAAAGTCTTTATAATTAGTCATTCTATTGGTCTTCTCCTCCTATATTTTTCACGTGCATATATATATATATATATATATATATATATATATATATATATATATATATATATATATATCATTTTTTAATATTTTTTGTCTTGTATACAATAATAATGCAACATATTCTATCTATACAGTGTCATGATCAGAAAGTAAAATATAGATAGATGGTTAATGGTACTTGATTTCCTTATAAAAGAGCCAAAATTTCATTTAAGTGTACTCAAAGTCAATTTTATTTGAAGGATCTTGTTGGAACAAAAATTAAGCATAAGGGTGTTTTTGGTATGAAGAAAAATATTTTCTTAAAAAATAATGATTTTTTATAATTTTTAAAATATTATGTCAAGAACATTAATAATTTGTCTTCGCAAACACTACGGGAGGGGGTAGGAGTAGGAGGTAGGGGAGGGAAATGCGGGAGGAGACAATCAGTGTGCAATGTCACTTGTTGAATTGTTTTTTTACTTTCACTAGAGAACTCATTTTTTTTATTTCTAAACTTAATTTTATATAAGTAAAATATCTTTCAAAATATTTTAATCAATCAAATATAAAAATTAAAACATATTTTTCTCTGTACTAAACACTCCCCAAATATGTTCTATACTTCTTTTTCACTAGAAGGTTTTTTTTTTATTGTTCTTTTTTTGTTTGTACACAACTATGCTCATGTGAGCTGAGAATAATTGTTATAGATTGACAATCAATGTAAAATCTATCAATTCACTATAAATTTTCATAATGAGATTCATACAATCGATCTCAACTCGTTCATACAGTCAATCTCAACTCATTCGGAACTCAAATATATATAGTTATTGTTATTCTTTGTTTGTGGACATATATGGATGTATTAATCCCACAATATGTTGTTATAAGCACCATATTGTTAAACGACTATGACCTCCAAAATTAGTTTAAGTTCAATAAGCATTATAAAATCAGACACAAATTTGTGGCTTAATTATTCGTCCAAATATATGTGATTGACACTTAATTAAGTTAGGTTGCAATGAATTCTTCTATTTGCTGTCATTATCTAACAACAAACATACACACATAATTCCACAAAAAAAAAAAAAAAAAAATTACATGAAAGTTCAGTTCATACATCTATATACATATATGCTAGTTATCATGCAAGAAGAACATTTATATATGCATGTTCTAAATTCTTTCCTATTATAATTAGTAATGATGGGAGTTTATGAAACATTAGGTCAAGAGTATCTCTTTCATAAAATATGCCTATAAGGCGAATCTAAAATTTTAACTTTATGAAATAGATTTCAAAATTCTATCCCAAACCAATTGATTTATTAGATTCCAAGTCAAAATATATGGTGTCACATATGTCACATAGAAGATAAGAATGATTAATATTTGGCTGCACCTTGTTAAGATGGGCACTATTCATGCATGTTCTTGGCCATAGGTTAGTACCATGTGTGTGCCACCAGTTAAAATGGATTCAGAATTTGAAATTTTGTGAATTTAAGTTCGAGAACTTATAATAATTCATCTGATTTACCTCCCTAAATTTTGAGTTTTCTGTATTATTTATATCCTTTAATCAGATTAATAGATATAAAAATCAATGTAAGAGTGAACTTAAATAGTTAAATGTGCAATAACATCATCTTAATTGACACAACAGATATTAAACAAACAAAAATATTAAGTTCAAGAGAATAATATGATCCTCACATAGTTTACATGTCTAACTTACAATTTTTATCATAGTTCAAAAAATTATTATGTCGTATCCCTTTTAAATAGCTATTACATACATTTGTGAAAAATATCAAATACTTTATGAAGTCAATCAAGATGCACATATTCTGATCCGATCACTACGATTATAAAGAAACACAAATGCGATATACTCCCTTCATTTTTAATTAAGTGCATGTTTAAGCCTTCAAGAATATTTTGATCCTAATAATCCTCCTAATATGTTCATGTATTGCATTAATGTCTAATTAACGCTTCGTTTTAAATGTAATAAATGCCAATTTAAAAAGATGTATAAATTTTGGGTAAGCTGGTAAAATTACATTTTGTTTTTTAAGAGTTAGTGGTTTATTAAGGGTGTGTGTCAAACTCAAAACATGCATCTGAGTCAGAGAGAATTTAAGTTTTGTACACTGTCAGTGTACAAAATATTCTACACAAATTATCTAATTTTTTTCTTTTTCAATTCATATATAAAAAATTGAATTATCTACAATAGCAGATCAAATTTAACTGATAGTCCCACAAAACTTAAAACTCTTATAATTTTTTTGCCACAAACCCCTCTAGATGTGGTATGCAATTGGTCCACTTGTCAAAGACACAAGCATTGGTTTGAAGTCCCATAAGGGCCAAGACTCCAAGCAACTTGGTATTGCCATTTGACACACAATATATATATGCCTATTGAGTTACTAGTCATTAACTAACTCAATTACATGTCCCACCAAACTCAAAAAACTTTTACAATGTCCCATTGTTCCTTCCTCTTCTCTACATGTCAATTTTGCTAAAAGTAGTCACTTGTACCTTTGATATTTTATGTCCCAAATTGGATAACATCCACTTTTAAGAGGTCTTTTCACAGCATGTGAAATGTTAGGGCAGCTTTATACTCCCACCGTCTCATATTAATTATTATATTTTATTTTTTGAGAGTCAAGATGACTAAATTTTAAAGTTAAATTGAATTGGAGTCGTTGAATATTCTAAAATTATAAGTTAAATATATGAAGTGTTTATATATTGCAATTATTCTCATATTAATATAGTGAAAGATATATATTTTAAAATTTTAATCAAAATTTATGTATGACTCTCTAAAAGTAAAACATGATAAATATTTTTGGACGAAGGATGTAAGATATAAATAGAAGGTAAAAGGGCGAAAATAAAAACTTTAGCTCTGAGAATAAAATAAATTCTCTTTATTTAAATTTGGTGTCGAATATATTCTTATGGTTAGTGGACAAACTTAAATTTGGCTTTCAAATTTTCATCGATGGTTCGTGGAATTCCAACATTTTATTTTTACTCATTTAAAACGTATTCTGTGATAATATAGCTATAGCTGCTTGTAATATTATCAAAGTTAAAATGCGCACAAATGGGTAAATTATCCAATGGGTTTTCAAACTGAATAAGTAATATTAGATATTTATTTTTATTAATATGGACAAGTAAAAATAAACGGAGAGATCGGACTACTTAAGATTGAAATACTACAAGGAGTACTAAAGCATGAAGTGAGTAACATATAGTAGATGTTACTTTCAATCTTTCATAAGAAAGTGAAACCAATTAAGCAGTAATTGGAGGAAAATAATTAGGTTAGGCTAGACACCAAACTAGAACTAGTAATTAACACACTTTGATTAATTTTCAAATATGTTGCTAGAACCTAATTAAATTGACCTAGCATGAACAAGATTTCTCTGAGTGATCACAATCTTGCAAAGAAAAAAGATGTTTCCTTTTATTATCTTCACGTGAAATCCTATCCTGTCTGATACACAATAATACATATATTTCTATTTATAGATAAGGAAAGGTGGGACGGACAGTCTTGACGTAGCTGATAAAGTTTTTGTCTCATGAATCAGAGGTGACAGGTTCAAACCGTGAAAACTACCTCGTACAGAAATTAAGGTTAAGGTATTTAAAATAAACCCATGTGGTTCGACTCTTTCTGGAAACCGTACGTAAGAAAATTTTAGTGCATCGAACTGTTTTTTTTTTTGTTTTGTTTTTACCCTTAGGTAAAGAAAGCTGACATAATAAAGGAGAGATGACAATGGTATCAAAAGTCTTCAAAATATCACCCAAAATTCTAGCAGTCTACCATGAGAGGCTTTGGATTCAATCTCATAGGTCTTGTGGGGAAACATTGAGTTATAATCAATCAATATGTATCCCTACTTTTGGGGTATAATAACTACTTGATACTGGTCGATATTCACTGAATCGACTAATTTATATTCACGCTGCATAAAATTCATTAAAAAGGAAACACTTCCTATCAAAATAACCAATTTCCAAGATTTGAAATTGAAACCTCTAATAAGAATAGAGGTAGAAATCCTACTTGTCTACCACATTCTATGGTGGTAATTAATATCCCTAGTTGCCAACTTCTTGAGTTGCTTTCAATCTAAAGGGTTTCTTGATATTCTATTTAGGTGGGGTACATAAATCAATGAATTAATTGGTGATGATAGAATAAGTAGTAGTCACTCCATTCACTTTTACTCGTCACTATTTCGAAAATAAATTTTTACTTTTATTTATCAGTACTTTTAACATATTAGGAAAAGACAATCGTTTGTCTATTCATGTTTTTCTCTTAGTATTAGTTATTTATTCTCCAAATCATTTTTCAAAACATAATACAGAGCAGTGTATCGTAAAATAGGCATAACAATTATTGTTTTCTTAATTTATGAATCGTGGGCATGATAAGTAAAAATAAATGGAGGAAGTAAAACCATGGCAACAAACTTTTAATAAATTCACTATATAGCACCAATTTACATAGATCAAAGTGCCAACTAATTTCAAAACACTAAGAGATCAATGGAAGGCAGATATAAACCCTAGAAAACACTTTCAATCTCAACCATCAGCATATGTTTTCAGAATTTTTTCTATAAACAATATTCTGAATCTTTTGTAGTATTGGATCAATTCTGAAGTCCTGGTGCACAACCTAATTTCATTCACTGTTAATATTGCCTACCAAGGGGAAAAAAAAGCAGCAGCAAATGTACATTGACAAGAAAACAAGGTAAAAATAACATAAAAGAATGTGGCGTAGTGGATGAGATTGTTCCTTCTTTAATCACATGTTTCGAGTTCGAGCCTTGAGCATGAAAAAATTCTTTATAGGGAGCGCTTCCCCCAAATGGACCCTATGTGGCACGAATATAGATTAGTCGGACTCTTCCAATACTCGTACCGGACATCTAATGGGAAACATATATAAGAATTAAGCACATGATGTTGACAACATCAACAAGTGATGGGAACCAACTAGTGAAAAGACAAACATACAAACTAGAATAACATAATGTAAATAGTGTTGGGAGTCTGAATAATGTCTTGGATGTTGGTTGCTTAAAAAAATGAACTTAAATATAGTCAAGGTGAAGTGATACTCTTAATGGAAAAGGGTCAAAAATATTCTTGAACTCTTTAAAATGGATCAGAAATACCTTTCATTTATTTTTTGGCTCAAAAATACTCTTCTATTTGTTTTTTTTGGCTCAAAAATACCCCTCCATTAATTTTTTGGCTCAAAAATACCCTTCTCTCTAACGGAATGCCACCAAACACGCCACCTGAATAAAAAAAGTCACTTGACCAGTCCACGTCAACATACACAAATGAAAATCACTCCATTTAATCCATATAACCATCAAATCATTTTTTTTTTAATTTAAAAGACCCAATTCCACCCATGTTAAAAAAAAATCCGACCCAAGAGGAAAAAAATTGAAGAATTTGATTGCTTATTTTTCATGTGATGGGTTTAGATATTTCGAATTGATCAAGGCGAAAGATGAGGAAATAATTAAGTCCTTAAATTGTTGATCCAAAAGAATCAAATTTTAATTGGGTTGACCCTAAACAATTAGATCCTCAAATAGTTGAACCAATTTCCCAGAGCTCGGATTGCTACTGGATGTCCTATCTGCATTTGTCTAATGAGGAACCTGATTGTAGTAAGAGGAATGGTAATTCAGAGATGAAATTGAAATTTGGAGAGTGAAAATTTAGTGCAATGTAGGACAACCACAAGTTGATGAGATCAAGAATTGCTTGAGTGAGTCTTGTAACTTTGAAAATGTAAAATAATGAAATAAGGCGGTGAAAGGGATGATATCAAGAAAAAAATTGAAGATTTGAATTTTGCCTCTTGGTTCGGGTTTTTTGAATATGGATCGGATTGAATTTTTAAATAGAATAAAATGGGTTGATTGTTAGGTGGATTAAATCAAGTGATTTTCCACGTGTATGCTGATGTGGACTGATTAAGTGATTTTTTTTATCTACATGGTGTGCTTGGTGGCATTTTGATAGAGAGAAGGGTATTCTTGAGCCAAAAGATTAACAGAGGGGTATTTTTGAGTCCAAAAAACAAATAGAGAAATATTTTTTAGCCAAAAAATAAATGAAGAGTATTTTTAATTCATTTTGAATAGTTCACGGGTATTTTTGACCATTTTTCATACTCTTAATGATATGAGATTCTTTGGAGAAAATCATGCAAACTTAATCCAAAATGGATGATACTATATCATGTTGATTAAAAGTACCTTTTGACTAATTTCCTTCAAAAATCCGTATCAAAGCTAATAATTTGACGAGATGAGTATGGAAATAGAGGAGATGATGTGGATGACATACAGTGAATCTCCAAATTTTATTTTGGAAAATACTGATCGAAAGTAGGTAATATATATCATATCATGTCAATAGTATATCCAACAATTGATATCACAACTAATAATGGTTCGACGAGATAAGTATGAAGAATTGAAGAGATGATGTGAATGACACACAGTGAATCTCTAGATTGTAAGCCCAAGAATGGCAATGGTGGGCTATGTGGAACTCAATTCTAATGGACTTAATTGGAAGAAACGATTATTGGGTGAGCAAATAAAATCACATATTTATCTTTTTTAAGTTATTGTCTCCTTTTTATCAGCATATATACCTCCATTATTTTATTTTTAAAATAATATTTTATGTTTTTGCTCCTTCCATTGGTTCTTTAAAAATTATAGTATTCAAAATAAATACTTCAATCATTAAGAGATCCATCTAAGAGGGAATGTCTCTCAAGAGACTCTCTGCATGCAGTGGGGTTCAAATTAATGACTTGGGATATACTCTATCTTTTTTTAATTAATAATCTTCGTGTTTGAATTAATTTGTCTGCACTTTATTTAATTGGATTGGATATTCGTTACTTTCCTCCGGCACAAATATCGAGTATTTTATATCGAATATTTCTATCTATCAAAACTTGATCAGATAATGAAAAGATCACTGAATATTTTTTTTCTTATCTTTGATGAAATTTAAACTTGAGACTATTATTGGTCAAATACAGGGGCGGACCTACGTTCTCTTTTTGGGGTGCTCCGACACCCACTAAATTAGATGCAAAATAAGTATAATTACATAAAAAATATATAAAAATAAGTATAAAACATATGCTTAAATCCTGATTCTGTCAGCCACTGGTCAAATAGAATATCATGGACACAATGATGTTGTCTATGAGAAAAAAATATAAACCAGTCTTTATATATTATGCTGATGCAATTGGCCTGGGGAAACTAGTGGATACAAGCAAATTTTTCTAAAAGTATCCTCTACTTAGAAATAAATTTCAACCAAATAAAGAAACCAATTATTTGTATTCATTATTCATAAATGGGCATGATTTCTTGAAAGAAATTTTTTCTAGATGCATATATGATAAATCAATTCATTAAGAATAACATAATTGCGATGTAGTCATGATTCAATAGGTCAAGTCCACTTACGATAGTCTCGAATATCGATCAACTGATATGTCAGGATCCAATTATTAGTCATGAATATCGTAATATATTGTTTTTCGTAAATCTTAGCATATTCCAGAACCTCTGAACATTATATTATCGAATCTCCAATTCTTTAAATCAATTCCGAACCTAAAGCTAGCTAGCTCATTCTCATCCTTCTCCTTTAAGATAGGATCCTCCTTAGGTCTTTTTAACACAATATTCTCGGTTGACTCTTATCTGGTCAGTGAGTCGATAGTGTCCCTCTAGAATGAGATAAATTCAAGATTTGAAACTTTATAAGTTATTCGTGACATCAAACGCTCTTAATTAACTTGGTTCAAAATCTAATATTTGGACATATCTACCAAATGTCTTAATATTTATATATGATCTAGGCCAAAGCTATTGATTTCAGTTGAACCAATATGGAAATATGTTAAATTAAGGTGATGAAATATGAAAGGTAGGGTCTATTATTTTTTCTTTGAGAGTATGATGGAAATGTCAAAATTCAAATTGAGAATATATTGGGATCCACACTTTCCATTAGTAGACTAGAATGAAGATAAGAATAGCAAAACCCAACCAAATCAAGAGACATATAATTTATACCCATGTATTCCAATTTATTTATCTTAGTTTAGCTCGGGATAAGAAGACTTTTAAATTTTATGATCATAAATTAAATTAGAGATGCTTATAATAAATGTGTGATGTAAGAAGTTAGACCAAAAAAGTTATTAAGTATAAAAAGTGCCCTGCTTTTTTAGGCCAGCTAAAAAGTAGGGCAAACAGATTACTAAACAACATAAATATCCATTATTCAAGAAATTGATGGAGATGATTTCAGACACTTGCATATATCAATTGTTTAAATATCAGAATATATATATATATACTAGTTTAGGTGTATGTGTCTTGCGCGTGTACCTCACTTTAATAAGTTCAAACATTATACTAAATAGGATATTTGTTTAGATAATAAAGATGAATATAATAATTAAATTTAATATCTTTTGAGTATATAAAGATGCAGAATTTATTTATTAAACCTAACTTTTACCAAAAATATTCTTAAAAGTCGATCGACATTCATCTACCATCTAAAAATTGTAACAAAACAATACAATGATAGAGACATCAAAATAACACAATTAAATCTAATCTTTACACACAAAAAATTTCTCAAAGTCGTCCGATACTCATCCACCACCTGTAAACAATAACAAAATAATACGATAATAGAGATATCAAAATAATACAACTAAACCTAATCTTTACATAAAAAAAATTCAAAGCTTACCAACATTTATCTATCACCTGTAAACTGCAACAAAGTAATACGATAAAAGTGATATCAAAACAATACAATTAAACTTAAATTTTACACACAAAAATTTCTCAAAGCCGATCGAGATTCATCTACGAACTGTAAACTACCACAAAATAACAAACTAATAGAGATATTACGATAATACAATTAAACCTAACCTTTACCTAAAAAAAAATTCAAAACCGAGCCACATTCATCTAGTATCTGTAAATTAAAATAAAATAATAAGATAATAAAGATATCAAAATAATACAATTAAATCTAACCTTTACACAAGAAATTCTTCAAAACCAACCATCATTCATCTACGACCTATAAAATATAAAAAAATAATATAATAGTGATCACAAAGCTTCGATTTTGATCTAAATAATTATTGTCTGGGTGAAAATTTTAACCCTAAAGAATGATTTTGAATAAAAATAAAAAAGATATATATATATATATATATATATATATATATATATATATATACATGTTGAATTCTATTATGCTGACAAAAACAGTGAAGAAGTTGAGGGTTAGAAAAATCAAGCATCCATCAATCTAGACAAGCAATCGAATCAAGTTAGATGAGCATCAATCATATTCTATCAATAGGCAAACCGGTTTGTTCTCTAATTTAACGTACATCTCAATATTTATAGAAGTGTTTCCTTAATAGAGTCCTATTTTAGAAGTATTTTTCTAATTGAACAATAGAAAAGAAAATCGTATTAATCAATTTTCCTACCATATATTTTAGGAGTTTCATATATTTTAGGAAGTCTAGTAGAAAGAAAATATTGATTAATTCTCCTACCATATATTTTAGTAGTCTCATATATTTTAGGAAGTCTAGGTAATATAATTAAAAAAAAAAAAAAATTAAAAAATAGTGAAAAGACAGTTTTGTCTAGAGAAGAGTTTTTTAATGAAGAGCAAAAAGTTCAAATCACTTTTCTAAGTATCTTCACACTTTTAATAGATTATAGATATAGATATATACTAGTTTAATCGTACATGTCTTGCACGTGTTACATTTGATTATTTAAAATTAAATAATTTTGTCCATTATAATTTTTTTTAATAAAGTGTAAAAGTTCAAATCACTCTTCAAAAATCTTTCACACTTATAATAATGTAAATACAAACATACATGTATATTTTACTATCAGAAGTTTCAAGTGGTTGATGGATCATCACTTTTGCGTTTGTCATATACTACCTCTTTCCCTTGTTGCCACACGCTAAGAAAGATGCATAAATTTGAACTATATTTGTGTTACGATTATTTATTTATATATATATTTAAAAAAAATTCTTATTTTTAAAGTTAAATCTTTATAAAATCATTGATTACACTCTTATTACGTACTTAAAACTTTTTAAAATCTGGTACTTCTTAATTTTTTCTTATTCGAACGAATTTATATTTATTTCTAAATTTTTTAAATCTTCTTAAAATCAAATTTAGTTGATTTAGTATTTTTAAACTGAAAAGGTATTAATTGTCATTAATTTTTTCAATAAGGAAGAGTTTTATTATAAATATATTTAACTAATTTTCAACTCTTAGATATTAAGAAAAAACAGTGAAAAATAATTAGTTTAAAGTAAAGACTTTTAACGAAGGACAAAAATTTCAAATAAAATTTCTAATCTCGTTCAACTTTAATTGGTGTGTCAGTGATGCGTCTTGATCACCTTGAGTATATACTGATGTGTCAGAATCTAATTGGTCATGATTATTGCTTTTCGCAAATTCAAGTGTTAACCTCCTTGCATTAATTGCACTATTGAATTTCTAATCCATTAAATATGTACTTTGATAAATATGTTAAGATATATAATTTAATAGTGTAAATTTAAAATTTAAATGGTCTAAAACTATTCGAAAAGTGATGTAAGTTGCAATCTTCACATATTAATATGATAAAAAAAAATACTTTATAAAATATCGAGCAAAATTCATGCAGTTTGATGTTGACCTCTAGAAGCGAAATAGTAACAAATAAAAATAAAGAAGGGAGTATATAACATTCTCGACGGTCTCCAATTCGTCCATGCATCATATTGCCCTCTAGCCCACACATTCAAGTGGTAAGTAATATTAACCTTTCTTTGATGACCAATATGTTAAATAATAAAGGTATTGAAATATTAAAGTTTGAGTTCACTATTCTTCCTTTTCGAGTATGATGAAATTATATGATTTATATTGAATGAGCAGATTGACTAAATTTTGGCGGGTCAAATGGAGTTGATAAGTGAATCAATTACTCGCCAAAACAATACTTGGGCTGAAATACGCTAAGAAGGGGGTCATAACTCAAGTCGTCCAATTTTTATTTTTATTTTGTTAGTTTTCCCCCCTATATAAGTACCTAATATATAAAAAGAATTATTTTTTATTATAGTTACATATAACATATAAAATTAATATATATATATATATATATATTAACAACATTTGTCATGCATTAATTTTGACTACATATCAATCTAATTTTTAAATAGGTTGAGCCAAATATACCTAGGGCAAGTTGCTTAAGGTGTCCCTCTTAGGCTAAGCTTATCCCTACAATTCTAATATAGATAGCCTATTTAATTTGCTAAGCTTAGCCTATTGATCACACACATCCCATTATAATTAGTAGAATAGATATAGGAAGAAGAGTAAAGCCCTAGCTAGGCTAGTCTAGTCACATATGTAATTATCTTGTCTCGAGAAAGATATAAAACTCAGAATTTTAGGTGTTTATCTTATAATCAAGGGTGGAGCTAGCATGTCGATTATGAGTTTGGCAGAATAATAGTTTTGACGCAAATCTTGTATTTATGTTATAAGCAATTCACTTAATATGTGTAAATGATGGTAAAAACTTCAACAACTCGAAATTTGAGCTCTGCCTCTGCGAGTTTGGCAAAGCAGTTTTGACGTAGATCTTGTATTTATGTTAACAGAAATTCACTTAGTATGTGTAAATGATGATAAAAACTTCGACAACTCAAAATCCTAGCTCTGCCTCTCCAAGTATAGCGATTACATCATTGAGATAGGCCATTTGCCTTCATACAAATTGAGGCTATCTTTTTTTTTTTTTTTTTTTTTTTGTGTGTGTGTGTGGTGGTGGTGTTGTCACATGGAGGAGCACTAAAACCTAACCTCTTGAGTTTTAGGACAATGGGGAACCTAGTTCATCTCATACAATTTGATCTATTTTTATACAAAAGATGAATCCTCCTATACAAGTTGAGCTTCCAATATAGAGTATAGACTAGTAAGTGTCAGAAATGCTTTAGTGAAAATTATAGTAGTAAGTCGTTGCCCTTTTATCTCTAAAATGATGTAATGTGTTGCTTTTCTAGTTTGTAGCTAGGTTCCCTATATAGTTCTTCAATTTTTTTCTTTTTGTGGTGTCCAACTTATGGCAGACTGTCAAAAGCACATAGATTGCACCAAAAAATATATTTAATGACAATAATTTAATTGTTGCTAAATTAAGTTTTAGAGGCAATATCGTTGGTGGCAATCATATTTTAGCACTCTTTATAAATGTCCCTAAAGGTTATAGCGGCATTAGATTCAATGACAATTAAGTAATGCTGATAATAACTTTAGTGTTCTTTAATAAGATGCATATTTAATTTATTATCGCTAAAAATCTTTATTGTTGTAGTGATACATAAAGATCAAAGAATATCTCATTATTAATTTGCTGCACAACTCAAGTCGAAATAAGATGTCATTGACGGTTCAACAGGTAGTCTCATGTACCATACGAAATCACTTAGATGTGCATTTAAATTAAAGTCATGTCAATTAAAAACATTTGAAGAAATGAGTGAACATAACCATTTAGAGTATAATTTAAATAAATGAACGAACATAATACATATATGTGTTCTTTAATTTGGTCTCAGTGACATTATATCTTTCAATTTTAAGTGTGTATAAATAGACATTTAAATTTGTATAAAGTTGAACAATAGACACATACGTCCTACATGACAATTTGCGTGAAATTATCGTGTAGATGCTACGTAGGACGTGTGTATCAACTTTAAATAAATTTAAATGTATACTTATGCACACCGTCCACCTAAAGATGAAGGACATATATGTATCAACTGAGGCCACATCAAAGAACATGTTTATGTTTTATGCCTAAATGAAAGTCACGAGATTTAAAGATTCCTTCGTGACTTTTTCAAGTCTCGTTATATATAAAAATAAAGATCTCTTATTAAAAGACGTAAAAAAAAAATTATAAAGAGGTGAGGGTAAAAATATTGTTGGCCTCAAAGTCATGAATTGGTGCAGACAATCATGTACAAATGCTGGGATCCAAGATTAAAAAACTATTGCCAGTCTCTATTTTGCCAGACTAACTTTTTAGCTTTGGATCCTTTTTGGTGGTCACAATAAAATGTACCTCAAATAACACACACACACACTAATATATTAATAAATGTTGAGTATTTTCTTCAGATAGAAACATGAAAATCATACAAAGAAAATAGCTAGGGTAATAATTTCCAGAAAGAACCTGACTAGTCAATCCACCTACATGTTTTGTTTTTACTGTTGCATTAAGTTACTCAAGTCTCGATGTATTGCTTGACATAAAATAAATAATTTTCAGTATAGTAGAATATTTGGCAAAATATTTTAAGAGTACATATTAAAGATTGTCTTATTGCTCGACTTATATTTTTGTGTTCGGCACGTAAGTAAAAATGTAATCCTAAAAATATTTGCATATAATTTAGATAAATATTATGGGAGATGGAGGTAGGGAAGTAAGGGCGTGTGGGTGTTGGGGGTGAAGATGAGGTGTGTTGAAGAGTAGAGAGGATCCAATCAATATAAAAGGACGTGTATTCGAGGAAAGGGCAGCTCGGTGCACTAAAGCTACCGCTATGCGCGGTGTCTGGAGAAGGGCCCCACCACAAGGGTGTATTGTACGCAGTCTTACCTTGCATTTCTGCCTGAGGCTGTTTTTAAGGCTTGAACCCGCGACCTCCTGGTCACATGACAGCAACTTTACCAGTTACTCCAAAGCTCCCCTTCAAACTTCCATAAAGGAGTGTTTTCCTAATTTTTAAGAAACTTATTTTCCTAGTAAAAATATTTTTCAAAATATTTTATTGATCAACCAAACATAAAAGAAAAAAAATTAAAATATTTTCCTCCGTACCAAACACACCCTAAGTGTTTTTTCCAGTCAAAAATACCATGTATATATTGCAATGCTTTCTAAGCACTTTGTAAATTGCAATGCTTCCTTATAGAGCCAAAGATCCAGGCCCCTACACATCCAAACAGTATCAACACAGTTTACTCAACCTTATATATACACAGAGGTGACAAAATTAGTCCATGATGAAAATATGATCCGTTCAATTCGTTCAGGCTTGGGCGGGTTAATGACCCTTCCCAAATACGAAACACAACAACATACTCAGTGTATTTTCACAAAGTGAGATATGAAGAGGGTAAAGTGTTCGCAGTCCATACCACTACCATAGTACCACCTTAGATGAGGAAGAGAGACCGTTTCTGATAGACCTTCGGCTCATGACAGATAATTGTATAACAAGTAGAAAACATAAAAAACAAATAATAAAATGGGATAGCACAAAATTGACTCATACGAAATCTTATCAATTTTTTTAAATATAAATCTTTTTTTTTTTTTTTTGATATTTTACATGTAAATATTTTAGGGAAGAAATTTCTTTTTTACTAGCTTTGTTTGATAATTGAATAAATTATATATAAAAAAAAAAAAAATTAAAACTTGGTTAAAAGTATTGGGAGGTTGGGCTATGACTCACTATTTAGCTCATCTCAACTCAATTTAGTTTATTTTAACCCGTCTAAATTCAAATCGAACCACTCATTTGCCATCCATTATTGTTCTCCATTAACTAAAGACCAACAAAAATGGCAATTTAAATCTAGGGTATATACCAAGAATATAACAAAATGCATGCACCACCAATGGGTGAGGATTATTTGGGGTGGAATGATAAACTCACGTTGATCCTCTTTTAACCAGAGATCTCATCAAATTCGAGCCTATTAGTTAAATTTTTTTTTTTTTTTTAAAGATTATGTGAATTCCAATTAGTCAGATCAATAGATTCAGATAATGATTGCTTGAAGGACTTAAAAACTAAAACAACATGCATGTTCAAAGAAAAAAAAATCATGACATCCTAAGAGATAATGTATGGTTTAGTTACCAATCATCTATTGGATGTCTCAATATATATACTGATGTCAAATCCATTTTCATTTTTATCCTAACAATCATAATTCTACCTATGTTTAAATCCACTATACCTAAAAAAACATACATAAATTGTTTATGCTTCAACAAGGTAAAAATAATTTACCAGTTCAGGACCACCACTATACACACAACTCTAAAATCAAATTGCAAGTAGGGGCCTCCCAATTTAGGCTCTCAAATAAGCACTAAAATCCATCAAACATCTATATATATATCTGACATATTACTAGTGGATGAATGATCTATCAACAAAAAAGTCATCTTGAAGATGACCCAAGATATCAAAACAGTAGTACACATCCATGTGACTCTGGAAGTCACGAGTTCAAGCGGTGGAAACAACCTATTGCATTAATGCAAGGTAACGTTGCATACAACAAACTCTTGTGGTACGGTCTTTCCTCGAACCCTGCACATAGCTGGAGCTTTAGTGCACCGGACTGGCTTTTTAGTAGTACACATCCATGTGACCCTGGAGGTCACGGGTTCAAGCCGTGGAAACAACCTCTTGCATTAATGCAAGGTAACGTTGCAGACAATAAACCCTTGTGATTCGGCCTTTCCCCAGACCCTGCACATAGCTGGAGCTTTAGTGCACTGAACTGTCTTTTTAGTAGTACACATCCATGTAAAGAGAAATTTCAAAAGTTTGGTTTAGTAAGTTGAAAAGGGGTGAATACAACAGGGAAGAAAGAGCAAATAATTGTGGCCATTATGAGTCTATGATAATGATACATTGAACTGAATGTAAAAATGTAGCACTTATCAATTTCATATAGAAGTGACTTTCTATAAATATAATGGTGTACATGACTGCACCTAACTTTGGAAAGATCTTTAGTTGGTCCAAAACCACCAGTTCTGCAGATAAAATTTTGCTCAAAATAGCAATAAGACAGTAAACTGTTAGATGGTTAGTTGATACAATGGGAAGTACTAATAATAGGTGTTAACTTTGACCCCAAAAACTTGGTATCAAGGGTAAGTATTGTTCAAGACCATATAAGGAGACGACAGATCAATACATGAACCAATGTAACACTCTCGGCCCCACTCAGCCAGCGCTTGATATAGTGGGAAGTACTAAAAGTATAGATGTTAAATCGACCCCCAAAGACTTAGATAGCTCATGAGGCGAGTATTGTGCAAGGTCATATAAGGAGACGACAGTTCAATACATGAACCAATGTTATGTAGGACAATGTAACACTCTCGGCCCCGCACACCCAGTGCTTGATATAACGGGAAGTACAAATAGTCGGTGTTAACTCGACCCCAAACACTAGATAGCTCATGAGGCGAGCATTGAGCAAAGCCATATAAGGAGAGAACAACTTACTACCTCAACCAATATAGGACAATCGAACACCTTTACCCCCCACCCCCCCAAGCCCCGTGCTTGATATAGTTGGAAGTACTAATATATAATAGGTGTTAAATCAACCGCAAAGACTAGATAGCTCATGAGGCGAGTATTGTACAAGGTCGTATAAGGAGACAACAACTTAATACATCAACCAATATAGGACAATCGAACACTCTCGCCCCCGCACACCCCATGCTTGATATAGTGGGAAGTACTAATATATAATAGGTGTTAAATCGACCTCAAAGACAAGATAGCTCATGAGGCGAGTATTGTACAAGGTCGTATAAGGAGACAACAACTTAATACCTCAACCAATATAGGACAATCGAACACTCTGGGCCCGCACACCCCGTGCTTGATATAGTGGGAAGTACTAATATCTAATAGGTGTTAAATCGACCGCAAATACTAGACAACTCATGAGGCGAGTATTGCACAAGGTCGTATAAGGAGACAACAACTTAATACCTCAACCAATATAGGACAGTCGAACATTCTCGCCCCCACCCCCCACCCCAACGCCCCATGCTTGATATAGTGGGAAGTACTAATATATAATAGGTGTTAAATCAACCGCAAAAACAAGATAGCTCATGAGGTGAGTATTGTACAAGGTCTAATAAGGAGACAACAACTTAATACCTCAACCAATATAGGACAATCGAACACTCTCGCCCCCGCACACCCCGTGCTTGATATGGTGGGAAGTACTAATATCTAATAGGTGTTAAATCAACTGCAAAGACTAGATAGCTCATGAGACGAGTATTGTACAAGGTCATATAAGGACACAACAACCTAAGAAAAATGGACGCTGAGTGTAATTCAATTTCAAAATCTAGCTCGTGAGGTGAAGATTGTATGCCAATGACAATGTAACAATATGTGAAACTTTCCTCTTCAATCTAAAAAAAAAGTTGAGCCAAAATCTGAACATAGATATCCCAAAGCATTCATTTGCAAAATAACCACAACATGATAGTCCTTGGAAAACAAGTGCCCAACATTGACAATGACATCTTAGACATATCACTATATATTCTCTTCACCACCTTTCCAATTTTTGATACCACTCAAACAACCTTCCCTTTGTTCCCTCAACAACCTTTTTTACTCAATACATATATTGGAAAAATGAAGTCACCAACCCAATTTTTATTTCAACAAAAGCATATACTCCTAAAATTGCTTATATTCATATTCTGCATTTGTTCAATCAATAGAAATAACATCTGTTGCAATCAACATTTTGCCACCCCTTCAAGTTTCTCACCATCATTGAAGCAGTTAAAACTTGAAGGGTACCTTAGTTTTGAAGAACTAAATTATGCAGCCAAAGACTTTGGCAATAGATGCCACTTCTTTCCATTAGCAATTTTGTATCCAAAATCAGTTCTTGATATCTCTTCCACCATAAAACATGTCTTCAAAATCGGTGCTATAACAGACTTAACTGTTGCTGCTAGAGGCCATGGCCATTCTTTAGAAGGCCAAGCTCAAGCTTATCAAGGACTAGTAATTAATATGGAATCACTTCAAGAACCAGCAATGAAGTTCAACGTTGAGGAATTGTCTTATGTTGATGTTTCTGCTGGAGAGCTTTGGATAAATATCTTGCATGAAAGTCTTAAACTTGGGCTTGCTCCTAAATCTTGGACTGATTATCTTCACCTCACAGTTGGTGGTACTTTGTCTAATGCTGGAATCAGTGGACAAGCTTTCAAGCACGGACCGCAGATCAATAACGTCTACCAACTCGAGGTTGTCACTGGTACGTTAGTGCACAACCGTCTTAGAGGGTATCTGGATAAGCTTATAAGTTGGTCAAACTAGCTTATAAGCACTTTTTGCCCTATCTACGCATCCGGTGTGATTATAATCCAAATGCTTATATTGGTCTGAACATATTATTTGTCCAATGGTAGTAACTAACATTTCTACATGTAGGTAAAGGAGAGGTGATTACTTGTTCAGAGGAGCAAAATGCAGACATGTTCCATGGTGTTTTAGGAGGACTAGGGCAGTTTGGTATTATTACCAGAGCAAGAATTGCTCTTGAAACAGCACCAAAGCAGGTATCCTTGAACTCTCAAACGGCCGTGGCGGAGCTGAATGTTCACTGGGGGGGGGGGGGGGGGGGGGGGGGATATAAAGAAATCCACGAAGCAGTGAAGGGATGTCAATATGTAATACTACATAAAACAAATAATATAGTGTAATTTTCCAACGAAGGAGTGTCAGTTGACACCCTTTAAGTACATGTGGCTCCACCACTACGACAGGCCTGTCAAAGTTGGTGCCAGATCTCATTTCGACATATCAACTAATGTCAGTACCTATTGAGCACTACAACCTCATCCCTCGTGTGACTTATCTGAGATTGGAGCGTTCAACAGGTACTAGCCTTAATTGAGGTGTCAAATGAAACCTGGAGCCACCTTTGAGGCGCCGTAAATGTAGTTGGCCATTACTTTAGGATCAAAAAGAAAGAAAAAGTAAGCTCATTCAACATTGCTAAAATTATTTTCTTGTCAGGTCAAGTGGATCAGAGTGTTGTATTCAGATTTTGCTACATTTTCAAATGATCAAGAGGACTTGATATCATCTCAAGATACATTTGATTATATTGAAGGATTTGTCATTATTAATAACCCTGGATTATTGAATAACTGGAGGTCTACTTTCCATCCTAAAGATCCACTTCTAGCTAGCAATTTCAGTTCAGCAGGTAGAGTTTTATTCTGCCTAGAAGTTGCCAAATACTTCAATCCAGAAGACACCGATAGTACTGATAAGGTAAAAATGTTAGAAGTACCAGATTTTTGAGTTTCATAGCTGAACTAGGTGTGAGGGTTTCCTACCTGAACTATCGTCAATTAGTTATCAGCACACATCTCAACTATCAGGTGTGTGAGTTTCCTACCTGAAACATCACTATCGTTCAGGTAGGAAAAGTGAAACACTTGTCGTCGAGGTGTGTTTTGATAAATAGTCGTTGATAGTTCAGGTAGGGAACTTCCACACCTAATAGTTCAGTATGAAACTCGGATACTTTTAGGCATGTTTTTGACTCTTCATTCGAAGTGAAATACTTCAGTCAGTAAACTTCTCCGGATTTGATAACAGCAAACATTGACATTGTTTTCTATACTGCAGAACATTGATATCCTCTTATCAAAGTTGAATTATATCCAATCCACGGTGTTCCTATCAGAAGTTTCTTACGTTGAATTCCTCGATAGAGTGCATGTCTCCGAGATGAAACTACAAGAAAAAGGATTGTGGGATGTTCCTCATCCATGGCTAAATCTTCTAATACCAAAAAGCAGGATTCTTGAATTTGCACAAGAAGTTTTTGGGAAGATTCTTACTGATACAAGCAATGGTCCTATACTCATCTACCCTGTCAACAAATCAAAGTACTAAATTCTTCACAACTAACAAATCTCCTAACAATATGCAAGATCGTTACAATAATCTCGATATCTATATTTCAGGTGGAGGAAAGGAACATCGATGGTTACACCTGATGAAGACGTTTTTTACCTCATCGCATTCCTATCTTCTGCCACACCATCATCAACAGGAAAAGATGGACTAGAACATATTGTAGATCAGAACAAGAGGATACTAAGTTTTTGTGAAAAAACGCGAAATGGAATGAAACAGTATTTACCAAATCACAAGACTCAAGAAGAGTGGAAACAACATTTTGGTCCTCAATGGGAACTTTTTGCCAGGAGGAAATCCATGTATGATCCTTTGGCTATACTTGCTCCAGGCCAGAGGATTTTCAGAAGGGCAGCAGCCTGTGAACAACAATAACATCCTGCTCCAAAGTATAAGGGCTGCATACAATAGATTCTTGTGATCCGACCTTTCCTAGACCCCATGCATAGCCGAAACTTTAGTGTCAATGGACAAATGTACATTCTTAAGTGGGCGGGTTAATTTTGAGGTTTAAGTCCCGCCCCACCCCACTATCATCCCTATATGTTATGAAAATCTGGGTATTAGGTGACATTTTATGGTGATGAACAAGTGTACATTCTTAAGAGTTTTGTCATTATTCTGTTCTATCAGGTTGTAGATTGCTATAACAAAATGGGATGCAGTTTGTTTTAGATATTTCATTAATTTCATGCAACCTAAGGTAGAATACGAAACTCTTAAGATACATCAAGTGTTAGTAGTTGGATTCTGAATTTAAATTTTGTACACATTTATTAGTGATTACTGAATAAAATTTGAACTAAAGCTAATGAGTTCGAGCAAATCCATGCTTAATTTTTTTCTTTCTTCCCTTCTGCATAGAATATACAAAAAGCGGCGCAACAGAGGCATAAATAGCTCAGCTAGTTTGCCTGCACCGCCTTCTCAAGCGCATGTATTGAACTGAGCCATTGAAAGGCAACTGCAAACAACAGAAACAGGGATCAAGTGGTCACAACTCACAGGTAAAGACATGTTTAATCGAGTGAGCGAACGGTGTCTAACAAGGCCAAAAACATCTTTCTCCCAGGCAAAACAAGTATACAAATACAGAGGTGGTTCATTTCCAATGGAGATATAGCAAGGTAAAGAAGAATGGTGAGACGAAAAGACATTTAATTCATCATGAATCTCGAAATGTTCCTCCAAGGGTAATTCAGGCATTATAAAAATAGAAAACATTCTTGAATAGAAAGGTTAATCAGACACGGTAGCAATGCAAAACTGAGACTATCTTTAACTTCCTCGACAAAACTATCGAGCAGCTTGTGTTTGTGCGTGTTCAAGAAGCTGGCTGACTAATTTGTAAGTGCGTCCAGAAAGGGCCTTGGTGTGATCGATGAGCTGCTCATACCTGAACAAGAGAATGCTCGTGACATCAGATGTATTCTAAAATGGGTCAAACCAAATTTGCATTGAAAACTTTTCGACAAGGTGCATTCAACTTACACATTCGGCTGATTTGGTTCCATTATAACTGTCCCGGTCTCGGTGTCGATCTTAGCATCAAGCTTTGAGGTCCTAATAAGATTCACCATCCATCGCTCTGCATCCTCATAGTTCAAGTTTAGTTTCTCAGCCAGAACCCTGCCATATATGAAATGAAACAAAAATGGTGATTAAATGGGCACAACTTGCCATTCCTAAGCAACTACCCAACATCCCTTCAATGGGTAACAAAAGGGGTATAGATAATATCAAAAAAAACTAGGGGCAAAGGGGGGTGGGCAAGGAATTCCAGATAGATCTAGAAAGTGACTTTGAAGCATAGCTACATACCCCATGTCAATGCGTTGGTGAATGCGGCAGTAGGTCTCGGAAATAAAAAGGCGAGCATTTTCAAGGAATTCATCCCTCAATGGCACAGAGAAACTGCCCTCTTCGGCTCTTTTTCCAAGGAACGGGTCATTCAATATAACCTGCATGTAGTGTCTGTGTTAAAAGGGGGGAAAACAGCTGCATTTAACAGGACAAGCACAGTGGCTATACTAAACATACATGGCTACGAGTATCAGAAACTAGTATGTCCAAGTTATACAAAACTTAGAACTATTTGCAAAGAAGAGTCCTTCCCCTTTCATTTCAAAACACATTCCTCACTTCATATATCATCATAAAGCCAATTAGAGCAAAGTTTAGTTCCTACTTCTGATATTCAAGGAAACGAAATCATAAAAATATGATTTAAACGTTCATCAGAGCAGATAAAGAAAGCTTACCTCTTCACATTGCTTCATCTTTTGCTGTGCTCCATCAAAATCATAGTTGACATAAATGCATGCCAAAAACTCTGTGATGGGATCATTGCAAGAGTATTGCTCCTGCTGAATAACCTTTATAAATTCCTTAAACTGAGGTCTTCTCCGCTTGTTGACAATAAATGCAGTTGCCAAGTATCGCAGCAAGTGGGGAGCACTTGTTTGAATGGCATTCAAGTACCTGCAGGACTCCATGATTTAGAAAGCTCAAAGGTACAAAAGAAAAAATAACAGCTACTTCAATCAAGAAGAATCAAGAAGAAATGTCGTCTCTTAATGTATGCTTCCCTGCCATAATAGAAAAGCAGTATATATTTCAAACGTTTTGTAAAAGAAAAAAAAGAAAAAAAGATAATAACATAATTCTGCGGTATGCAACACAAAATACTACTATTTGTTTCTGACTCTCCAAGATTATGTTTTCCTTCTTTTTCATTTAGGTTTAAGGGCTCCCGTTTCTTCTCACCAAGGGAAAGAACTAGGTAATCCGAACTTCCGTAAAATACTTCCTCAACATCATCACCTTAAATGATAGTATATATCTAGCCGAAACAAAATGGGGAAAGCCAACATGAAGCAGCAAACAAAACTAATCATCTACAAGCAATAGCACCTAAAGTACAGCTGGCATACTTGTCCTGATTAAAAAGGTCAATGATCTGTGTTCTGCCATTGTCATGGTTGAAGAAGATGAATAGACTCCAATGCATTAGCCATATTCGATTCTGAACTTGATTCAATGGAGTTGCGAAACTCTGCAAGACAGGGGGCACTCTTAGTACACTTAGTAACAAAACCAGAGCATCATTCAATTTTTCCTACTAGATACTCAAGTTGTAAGACCAACTCAAACAAACAGACAACATAAGCATATACCTTTGAGTCAATAATTTCCTTCAAGCGGTTGAGTTCCTCAAGTGCAATATCCCAATTCTGCATTAGTATCTCTGCAGCAAGCTTTCCCCACAATGCACTGACGCTCCTGTCACTATTTGTACACAAGGCTCGATACTGGTAAAGATAATCAGCAGCACCAGAGTAGTTTCCACATTCAAACTGAAATTTGGCATATTGATACAATGCCTCTATCTGGTCTGGACCAATCTACACAGGTTCATACAAGGTAATTATTTAGCAGAACAAACAGGGAGCTTCTTCTTAGATCAAAATACATTGAACATTACATCGCTAAGTAAATAGAAAAACACATTCACAAAATTTGCTAGAGAACACAACTTCGGCAAGTATCTTACATAACAAAAGTACCAAAACGAACTAACTTTATGTTATGTAAACCAGACTAGACCCACGCACCTGGTAGCGCTCCTGGAGCAACTGAAGATTGTGCTGTTTGTCAGCTCTCAACTCCTGGACAGCACTGGCATTCTGCAAAAAAGTAATCAATGGTGCTGCAGCTTCCTCAAGTGCTTTCAACCTTGCCACAACCTCAGCTCTCCTCTCCATCATTTCTGAATAATCAAACATCTATCATTGAGACACGGTGCAGAATCAAAAATGTAAGGGAACTCCCAAAATAACTTTTGCTCAAATTAATGTTTTTAATAACCGATGAATCCCCAAAGACAAGTGGGAAATGGTGAGACTGGGTACCAATACGTGTACAAAAATCTTGTCTAATCTAAGTGCACCAAGAAAACTAGGTTTTAATCTCCATAGATTGCATATATAAACTGTATAGCTCAAATAGATAACCCAGACGACAACATCAAAATTAACTCCCCTAGCAAATCACAAACAAAAAACAAATAGCAAGAAACGAGAAGACTTTAGCAAAAATGACTAAACAACTCAAAAGAACAACAAACCAAAGATACTCTACCAGCAAAAACACCTAATAGCTGCAGAAAAAGGGTCAAACAAGACCTAGCAGAAAATCAGAAATTACTATTTTTATGAGAATCGTGTCAGAGGTAGCTTGATCCCAACTTACTAATCTAACAAACAGCCTATCAATGTTGCTCATACTCTCTAAAGCTGATAATGCACCCCTCGAAACTCTAAAAATGCACTACTTCTGAATGATATGACACACAACCGTGGTCATTTTTAAAGAGTCTGAACAACATAGCAGCCTACTACAGTCCACAATCACATCTACTCCATGCAAATTGCCACCAATGCTGGGATTTAAAACCTGGGTTCTACAGATTGTTACCTCTTATACCTTAACTAACAGATATCCCCTCGGGACAGCTCCTAAACATCTTCTAAAGACCATATCCATCAAAATCTATAATCCCCCCTCCCCCCCCCCCCCCCCCCCCCCCCGCCACAAACGGAGAAAAAAAAAAAAAAAAAAAAAAGGAACCCCATTGGTTAAAAAGGGGCAAGTATCAAGAAAAGAAACAAATCACCAATACGCGAACCCATACTCTAGAGAGACCACGCTGATCAAAATTACAACACCTCTGCCCACCCGACACCAAAAAAAAAAAAAAAAAAAAACTTTATGCTAAAAAAGGGCCCTGCTAATTCTCCATATTGTCCCCTCGGAAAAAGCTCTAGAGACAACACCGATCAAAATTACACCCCCAACCTACCTTTTGTTTTAAAAAGGGCACTTATAAGTCTCCAGATTGTTATTCTTACACCTCAACTATATACAGATGTCACATCGGGACAACTTCCAGAGACCATATCCATCAAAATTAACCCCACCCCACCCCAACACACACAACCACCACAAAAAAGGTACCCTTTTGCTAATAAACATAAAGATTAGTAAGGAAACAAATCAATTCGCAATCACCAATACAGCAACCCATTTAAACACACATCAATACGAAGCAACACTGGGACTAAATTCTAAAGACCACATCCATCAAAATTACAAACCCCCCACACCCAACAAACACACACACAAAAAAAAAGAACTACATTTGCTAAAATAGCACAAGTACACCCCTACCCCCAACACACATCAAAAAAGAACCCCTTCTGCTAAAAGAGCACAAATATCAAGATTAGCAAAAAAACATATCAATTGCCATTCACAAATACATCAACCCATATAAACATAAGACCATATCCATCAAAATTAACCCACCCACCCCAAAAAAAAATCCTTTTTGCTAAAATAGCACAAGTACACCCCTACCCCCAACACACAACAAAAAAGAACCCCTTTTGCTAAAAAAGCACAAATATTAAGATTAGCAAAAGAAACAAATCAATTGCCATTCACAAATATACCAACCCATATAAACATACCATATCCATCAAAATTAACCCACCCACCCAAAAAAGAAACAATCCTTTTTACTAAAAGAGCACAAATATTAAGCTTAACAAACAAACAAACAAATCAATTCCCATTCACAAATTTGAATCACGCGAAATTAATCAAAATAAAAAAGAACAAACCAGCATAAAGCTATTGAGCTATTTTTAGTCTACCAGAAAGAGTACGATAATCAAAACACAATAAACACACATCGACACGAAAGCAAAAAAAAAAAAAAATACCTTGAGGAACATCATCAGTATGATAAAGAGATTTATGAATATCCATAGCATAATCAACCATATTAGTATGATTAAGCAGCTCTATCTTCGCCTTCAATATATCTTCATCTGGATACAATGTCCTCTCTTGTAAAAACTCTAACAACGGGAATACCAAATGCCTGTCCAATTGCGGCGCTACACGTGGCGTCAAATCGTACTTCGCCGCCATTCTTTTTGCTTTGAGCTTTCGCCGCTGAACAGAGAAAGAGGGGAAGTTAAATCTTGTAGAAGAAAGCTAGGGTTTTGTTTTTTCGTTTGGGGAAAATAGATATTGTTGAAAGACACCCTTGAAGTTTTATAATTGTTAGATTTACCCAATCTAAATAGGATAGGAATAGGAATCTTACCTTTAGGGGTCGTTTGGTTGGAAAGAGTTATCCCGGGATATTCAATCTAGAGATTAGTTATTCTCAGATAATTCGGGATTAGTTATCTCACCATATGAATGGGATAACTTATTCCATCACTATTCACTATGGTGTAAATGGTAGAATAAGTAATCTTGGTACTAACTATTACTCCAAATCAAACCTAGGATAAAATAATCCTTCATTTTATTTCGAGACTATTTATCTCTTATACCTCATACCAAATGATTCCTATTATAAAAATAATTACATATACATGGTCATATTTAATGAATTTTAATTATAACATATATAATATTTACATTAATAGCCGTTTTCTCATATTTGAAAATTTTAAATATGAATATTATATTAATAAATTACTGCTTCCTGTTTTTTAGATAACAAATATTATCTTTCAAATAAATTATTTTTTTAGGAATTTATTTAATTTATTTCTTTCATTTTTCGTTTCTAAAAAATAAGAAATGATGAGTTGTTATTAATTTTAGGGTTCCGCTAATTTATTTCTTTAATTTTCTTATACATGAAAGATTTTATTATGTGTGAATAAATTTTTTCTATGTAAAACATGCTTTGAATATTTATGGTATATTATATCATATACCATAAATATATAAATATGCTTAGTATGTTTCTTTATAATTCGTATTTTTATATATGTGTGTATATGATATATACATGGTATAAACTCCATATATAACATACTTTGTATATTTATATTATAAATATGCTTACTATATTTCTTAATACTTTGTATATTTATATATGTGTGTATATGGTATATACATGGTATAAATTTTATATATAACATACTTTGTATATTTTTATTATAAATATAATACTTTATATATTTATGGGTATAAATATAAATTAACAGTAAAATAATGTGTTAAATAAGAGAGAAAATTAAATAAAGGATAAAAATAATGATGAGAGAGAAAAAGAGATATATATTAATTAGGATAACATTTGAAAGTATAATTATCTTATTCTTTAAAATTGCCAGATACGTAATATTAAAAAAGTAATGTTATAAGGAGAGTTTTATGTAAAAATTTAAAAGATTGGGGTTATATGTAATAATAATAAAAGTTGGAATTGAAGTTGGAAAATTGTGAAAACAACAAAAACCTGTTTTCCCTTTTTAGAAAAAATTTTCGAAATTATTTTTCAAATTTTCATGGTCAAACACCATAATTTTTAACTCCGAAAAAAATTTCCGGAAAAAAGGAAAAAATTTCTATGGCCAAATGGCTAAGTCTCTAGTAATTTTAGCTATCACCAACGTGTAGATAAGTAAAAGAAATTCACTTTTTGAACCCCAAAGAGATCTGCAGCTTATGCCACAGCTTTCGCTCTTCCGGGTGAAGTATGCTATGGTAACCTACTCGTTGTGTAATAGCTCGCAAATTATACGATAAATGTAAACAGTGGCGGAGCTACACTTAATTTATTTGACGGAAAATTATACTATATAAACATGGTTAAAATTATTTTTTATGTATATATGGTAGATGTCGAATCCCCTTCGGTTAGTTCGTATGTTCACTTGTGACCCCCCTCGTTGAAAATTCCAGTTCCACCACTGGATGTAAAGCGTACTAAAAAAACCTCATGCGACGAGCTCATGGCTAAGCGGAAGACATAAACTGGCTTTAATCCCAAGTCTACCAATGGGAGAATCACCTCCCAACCACTTATGCTCTTACGGCGAGAGAAATTCACTTTGATATTGCTTATTTTCACTTTTAGGTTAAAGTTTCGTATTTTATGTGATTAGTAACAATATATCTTAGACTTTTTAAAATATGTCTTAATTATTATTTTTTCTACAAAATCTTAAAATTTATTATGAATGTAAATTTTTATCATTACACTATTTATTATAATCGCCAATTAACTATAACTTGATAGACAACTTTTATCACACAACCAGCATCATCGATCATTTCAGTAAAGCTTGATAGGATTGTTCAGGATTTTAATTATACAAACAAATACCGAAATCACAATCATTAGCCTCTGGGATTATTGAACGTAAATCAGTACACGAGCCTATGCAAACAGGTTTAAAAGCTGTAGATAGCCTGTTCCTTTAAGTCCTGGTCAACGAGAACTTATAATCAAAGACCGACAAATTGAAAAAACGACTATTGCTATTGATACCATATTAAACCAAAAGCAACTAAACTCAAGGGTCACCTCTGAGAGTGAGACATTGTGTTGTGTCTGTAGCGATTGTACAGAAACGCTCAACTATGGCACAATTAGTTCAAATTCTTTTAGAAGCGAATGCTTACCCACCGTTTGTCAATCTTCTAAAATTAATTTATTTTAAAAGTGCTTTTTAAAAAAATACTTCTGTTAAGAAACGATTTGTGTTTGACCAATAAATCTCAAAACTTTTGAAAAGACTACCATCGTAATTTTTGGTAGTGAATATAAGGAACTAACCTTGTCATACAACAGAAAATACACATCTCAACCCAACAATTTAAACAAAAGCAAATGGTTACACAACTTGGAGATATCGAGATCAACCGATTGTAAAGTTTCTGGTGAATGTTCACCAAGTAGTGTCTGTTTAGCCAACAATAATATGACACTAGAAAAGGAAATGACCCTTACAAAAAACTTTTTTCAGTAAACCTCATTTTAATTTTTGAAGAGCAGTCTAAGTTGTCAACAGTATGTTTGAACAAACGAACACATCAAAAGAAACACAAAACACATGATTAAGTTTGATATATCCCAGTAACTGCTGTTAAACACACTGGTTTCTACACGAAAGTGATTAAACTTCACCCTAAGGATTGTCTTACAAAACCAACAAAAGCAAACATATATCCCCTGAAAACAAATGGAATCGAAGCTGGAAAGTCATAGCAAGACCACCCCTAATAGTAGAATTTACATGTCTTTATGCTATCAGGAAAGGCAAAACGGTCAGCATGAAGGACTCGTAGCTGAATGTAGCCGAGCCTGAATATGAAGTATCCTTCTCCTTGAATTTCTCAGTTAGCCCCTGCAGAAGAAATGCCGGTGTATGTTAGAACAAACGCCTAAATGAATATATATAATGGTTGGATACAGCTAGAACAGATGAAGATACTGTAGAACTTACTTTAACAGTGAGACAGCACCTGAATCAAGCAAAGAAAACAAAAGCACAAAACGTAAAAAAATTAGCAAAGCATAGAACGAAAGAGGAGATATAGAGATATTACTAGAACAATAAGAAGAAAGATTTGCATCACGCAGAAACATACTCGATGAAGTTATCATATTCAATGGCCTTATTCTTTCCACCGGTTTTGTCAAACTTAGAAACCAGCAAGTCCAGGATAGAATGTGATACAGCATATCCCAGGCTATGTAAGGCGTCCCTCAATTCAGATGAATCAATTTTTCCACTCCTATCCCTGTCAAACCTCTCGAAAATTCCCTGCATACAGAGGAAGTTCCAATCAACTTGCATAGAAAGGGAGAACTTTTTTTTCTGAGCCAAAATGGGAAACACAATGAAGGGCAAAGGCGAAGTGAATTCTTTAACTTACCCTCCATTCTTGAAGACTGTAAAAGACAGATGTGAACTCTTTGGGACCTGTTTCCAAGGACAGAAATAGATCACCAGGTAGAAGATAAAAAATGAAAGTATCTATTATCAACAAAGAAATTCTTCAAAAATTCGATTAACATCATTAAATGATAACTTTTCATTCACTAGGAAGAGCAATAACATTTGGAAGAGCAAATAGAAGAAAGGAATAGGAAGATAAAATTGACATTAGTCTGCTTTCGTCTTTCCCCTTGAAAAAACATAGAGGGAAAAAGAAAGTCAGGAGCACATATTAGCACACAATCATTTACTACCAGATGCTGAAACTAAAATTTCCAAGTAGAAAAAGCAATTTACAAAGTTGCATGTTTTGTAGGCAGCTATGTTTTGCCACCCTGATGGCTCAACTGAGATTCTTACTTCAGAAACGAAGGGAGAAAGGAAGAGAGGGGAAAATCGAGAAGTACAAATGGAAGCTCGGTCGCTATCTCCATACTGTCATGGACTTGCTTTAGCTCCTTCTGAAGAGAACTGATAGACAGTGTTATATTAAGCAAGATAATCCTCAATTGCCAACTTGAGAACACACTTCTATAAGCCTTAGAAACTTCTAATCTGCTTTGCACAAGATCTCCTTGCTGAAAAATAATGCTTTTTCTTTTTATATGAATACCTCACCTTGCATCCCACCAATAATGGACCAACAGGGATTTTCACACTTTTCCCTGCAGAAGATGACTCAAAACACCAAATCTCATGGTGTCCCTTCCCCTATACCAACCTTCTGAAGAAAAAAAACAAGTCAACAAGATGACAAGAAGCGTTGGTTCATTCCATCTTCAATTCAGAAGAAGTAAATGGCCAGGCAGTCATCAACTCCAAGGAACAACAGACTCGATCCATTCCACATAATCCTGGAAAAGGATATAAAAAGCAACTCATCCAAGAATTTCTGCTGCACGGGTTGTGAAACGTCCATACCAAGTCCAAGTCCTATTGGTTCTAGGTCATATCTTTCTTCACAATATACACTTTAGGATGGCCCCACCAATCCACCAGCTTAAATTTATGAAAACTACGAAGTATTAATAAAAATTACTACTTTTTTATCACAAGTGGTTATTCCTAATGACCTTTTTCAACCACTCCATTCACATATTAATCAAAATTACCTATTTATCACAAATGGCTACTCCAAATGACCTTCTTCAACTACTCCATTCACAAATCAATCAAAAGAAGATTCTAACAATATGATAGGTACCTTTTTAAATTGTATACCACATATAATTATTAGTTGTACACAATCCAACATTTTCAGCATGGAATTTATCATCAATTCCTTCATTTTCTATGGTTGATAGCAAAAGTAGAAACATTACGGGCCGTTTGGTAGTTGGTTTGGAGGCTAGTTATGTAGGTATAGATCATTTATAAGTAATACCACATTTGCTAGCTAGTTAGGAGATAAGTTATGCACGTATAAGATTAATACAGTATTTGATTTGCATCTAACTCCACGCACGCAAAATAGAATTGATCAAATTCTATCAAGTCCGACTCATAGTAATCATTTATCAAAACTATTTCGTACATTACTAATACCTGTATAACTCTAACCAACTACCAAACGACACCTAATTCCACCTTAACAAACACAAAATAGGATTGATCAAATTCTATTGAGTCCAGCTCATAGTAATCATTTATCAAAGATTAACTCTAGTAATCAAATGATAGCAATTTACTCTACTTACAATTACTTAGCTGACATTCACAAAAAGCATCCATAGAATAAGCTACAATTACGAGGATTAAATGCGAAATGAGTGAAATTACCAATTTTTCTAGTGTTGGTATTGGTGAAGAGATACATAAGGAGATGGACAGTCCTCAAGCTAAAGCTCTGATTATACGAAGAAAGCGCCTTCTGCAGCTCCTTATCATCAATTAACCCACTCCCATCCTGATCCGCTAGCTGAAAGCACGCTATTACATTGGGATCCGTGCCCGGTGGAAAAGCCGAAGGCACTAGCGACGCAAACGGACTACTACTCGCACCATAAGGAGGTGACGGCGCGTACGGTGCTGAAGGCGGCGGGGCAGCGTAACCAGCACCGCCGCCACCGTAAGACTGCGGTTTGTTTTCCTTTGGAGGTTTATGTGGATCGCCGTAAGGAGACGGAACGGCGCCGTATGGTGAGTAAGTTTGCGGCGGTGGAACACCGTATGGTGATGATGAAGAAGGCGGTGGAGGACCGCCGTATGGAGCGGAGTGCGGTTGAGATGACGGCGGCGGAGCGCCGTAGGGAGCGGAGGAGTGCGGTTGAGATGACGGCGGTGGAGCACCGTAGGGAGCGGAGGAGTGCGGCTGAGATGACGGTGGAGGTGCTCCGTAAGGGGCGGAGGAGTACGGCTGAGAAGACGGCGGCGGCGGCTGGCCGTAACCGTAACCGGGAACGTTGTTGTGCGGGTAACCGGACATTGTAAAGGTAGAGAGAGAAAAATGGAAAAGATAGTTTGTATAAGGTGACGGTTTATATATAGTAAATAGTATTAATAAAAAGTCCTGGAATTTGGTGTTATTTACGCGGTTGCCACTCATGTACTTCGACCGCGGATTTTGCAAATCCAAATATCGCTCTACCGAATCGAACCGGTAATCCGAATAAAAAAAAAATATTAATTTAATAGTTTTGATTTTATTTTTTATTGAGTTATTCGTAACAATAATTGATGATAAATCTCATAGATTTATTATGCAAATAATATAAAATTAATTAGTTTCTTTTATATCACATGTTATGCTTGCTATTTTATATTTGCAATTAATCTTCCTAATATTGTGTGTGTCACATCTTTAATACTAATTCTAAATTGGTAGATAATATTCAATTTAATGAAACTAAAAAAAAAAATTCATCTCCAATCTTTATGGTTAACCCGATAATCGAATCGATCAAAAACATTTTAATAGATAACGATTTGGCAAGTCTTCAAACTAATAGCTGATATGTCAAACCAATAACCTCCAAAACCAAACAAACTGATAGGCAAGTGATTTTACTTGAGCATCCTGAAAATTGTATTACAAAACCAACAAAAGCAAACATATCTCTACTGAAATAAATGGAATCAAAGCTGGAAAATCATAACACCACCACTTGCAATTGTAAAATTCACATGCCTCTACGCGATTCCATGGAATTACTCCGGGTATGTTGCTGTTTTACAGGCGTTTAAGCGATGAGGAAAGGCAAAACGGTCAGCAAGAAGGACTCATAAGTGAACATAACCGAGCCTGAACGTGAAGTATCCGCCTGCTTAAATTTCTCAGTTAGCCCCTGCGAAAAAGCACAAGCCTATGTAAGAACAAACACCATAATGTATGTATAAACACGAAACACCATAATTGACGAATTTTGCAGCTTACCTTAACAGTGAGGCAGCACCTGAATCAAGCAAAGGAGAGAGAGCACAAATGTCAAAGCGCGATAAAAACAGATAGATATACTAAGAAAGATTTGCATAAATGTAGGAACATACTCGATGAAGTTATCGTATTCAATGGCCTTATTCATTCCACCAGATTTGTCATACTTGGAGACGAGCAAATCCAGGATCAAAGGTGATACAGAATATCCCATGCTAAGTAACGCGTCCCTCAATTCACATGAATCGATTCTTCCACTCCTATCCCTGTCAAATCTTTCAAAGATACCCTGCATAAAGTTCGATCAAGTTGTGTTAGGTACACCTTTTCCTGAGCCAACGTAACGAATTAGTGCAAAGATGAAAGATGATCATTATACTTACCCTCCAATCTTGAAGACAGTAGAAGACTGAAGTGAATTCTTTGGGACCTGTTTCCAGGGAAGAAAATAATAGATCAAACCGTTAGAAAAGGTAAGGGGAAAAGATCTTTATACAAACAAAAAAACCTGTATAATCCCACGAAGTGAGGTGTGGAAAGGATATAGTATATGCAGACATTACCTCTACTTGAGATAGAGAGGTTGTTTTTGCTAGACCCTCAGCTAAAAGATCTATATATTCAACAAGAATTTTGAAGTTGAGTATTTCTGGCTTATATTCACGTACAAGCATCGTTGAATGATACTCTTGATTCACTTTAAAGCCAATAACACTTGCAAATTGGAAATATAGAAGACAAGGGAAAACCGAAAGGCAAACTAAACATTTTATGGTTTCGTCTTTCCTTTGGATAAATCAGTTTTCGTTCCTTTTGCAGAGAACTGAAGGTGATTGATAAAAAAAGAAAGGGACATTCTTTTCGAAACAGATTAAAAGAGAAATATCATAAATAGATTGTAGTTATTCGGCGTAAAAAATTGAAGCTCCCGTGGGGTCCTAATAAAGTGACGGAACACAATGATGACCTATTGTGCGCAGTTGGATCATGACTTGAACCAGCGACCACCTGGTCGCGTGACAACAACTTTATCAGAGAAAACATACAAATTAAATACGATAATAGCGAGTGAAATTACCGATTTTTCTGGTGTTGGTATTGGTGAAGAGATACATAAGGAGATGAACAGTCCTCAAGCTAAAGCTCTGATTATAAGAAGAAAGCACCTTCTGCAGCTCCTTATCATCAATCAACCCACTCCCATCCTGATCCGCTAGCTGAAAACACGCTATGACATTGGGATCCGTGCCCGGTGGAAATGCAGATGGCACGAGCGACGCGAAAGGACTACTACTAGCCGGTGTAGGGTAACCATATGGAGATGCTCCAGCACCATATGGAGACGGAACAGGAGCGTGTGGGACACCGTAGGGTGAAGCTGAAGGTGGTTGTGGTACACCGTAGGGTGATGATGAATGGGGTGGTGGAATGCCGTATGGTGAAGCTGAAGACGGTGCTCCTGGGGCACCGTATGGGGCAGAGGGATACGGCTGAGCTGATGGTGGTTGGCCGTAACCGAAGCCAGGAACATTTGGTGGGTAACCGGACATTTTCCGTAAATTGTAGTGGGAAAAAAATGCAATATGCACTAAAACTTTGAAACTTAAAGCTGAGAGAGTGAAATGGGAATTATATCTTTGTATAGTTTGGAAACAAAGGAATAAAATGTGGGAATTTATAAGGGGAGAGTTGACAGTAATACTAGTAGAAAGGTCCTGGAGTTGGGTATTATTTACAAGGTTGCCACTACTCTACTTCGGTTAAGTTACCGCGGACTTTGAAAATTCAAAGATTCCACAATTAGAAGGGCAAGATAGTCCTATTCTTGGCTTTAAATGCAAAGTCTCTTTCTAAGTGTTAATGTAAAGCAAGACAACATACGATTATCCTTTTGATTCGATTTTTCTTTAATTTTGCAATAACGAAAACTTTAATATATCGAGTTATTCAAAAATGGTCCTTTTCTTTGGCTTTAGATTCAAAGCCATTTTTTTCTTTTATAAGGTATGTTAAATAACCTTCTAAGTTTTGAGTATTAATGTAAGGTAAGATAACGTATGTCTGGTTCTTATGGTTCGATTCTTCTTTGAATCTTGTGATAACGAAAATTTTTAGTACATCAGACTGTTTTTTTTTTTTTTTCAAGTAATGCAGTTTTAGTCTCCTCACAATGTTTGTTTACTGTTTTAACTTTCAAATTTATCCTTATGAAATTTTCAATTATAGTTTAAGAGTTAGAGAAATTATAGAACCAAAATAGAGATTAACATGTTTAAGTATTGCGTTCTACTAACAAAGACACATCAGTTTGGCTCTTTGATTTACAAATTTTTTGATAAGTTAACGATAAATATGGACAAATAAAAATAAAAAAATTAAAAAAAATATATAAAGAAACATTCTTTTTGATTATTAAATGAAAAATCAAATCGTTAAAGGAGGACTCACAGCCAGTTACTCAAAATGGATATCTTATTATCTGGTTATTAATTTTATGTATTTAAATCAAAAATAGATAAATCAAATAAAATAATATAAAACATAAGATCAAACCGACCAATAACACCCCTGCGCAGAAGACATTTGTCGGGGGAACCAGCAACGCGTTACAGAAAGTATTAACGTAATTATATGCATATAGAGGGGTAAAGATGTAACTTCAACCCTTAGAATAATTAAAAGAAGTTGACGTTTGCACTTGATATAAAAAAAATTAGCTAATAACTCTTCTACAGCTAACGCGCATCCAAGTGGACACGTGGAAAAGAACAAGTCAACTCGAAATTTATACTACTACTTTTTTTTTTTTTTTTTTGTCGCTAAGAGCAGTGAGGATCGTAGGAGTGTGGGTGATTACTATAAGAAAAAAATAAAAAATTATCTCATCGAGCACATCTATCAATGGAGAGTTTTAAAGATCAACCTAAATGTCAATGCACCTAACCAACTTCTTATTTAGTGTGTGCTTTTATATAATTTATTCCTATTTTCGTATATTTTTAATGTAATTATACCTATTTCGCATTAAGTTTAGTGGGTACCGAGCACCCAAAAATTATGCATAGGTCTGCCCCTGACTAAGAGCTATTATAGTTGAATTTAAGTTTTATATATAGTCAGCTGTCAGCGATAAAAAATGTAAACTTGATCTATTATTACAGATTATATAAAAAAAATTGAATAATTAATAATAACAGATCAAGTTTATCTTGTATACCGACAGTACATAAAACTTAAAATCTTATAGTTTTGATAGTTGCAAGAATTTGTCTCATGATTGGATCAAAATTGTGCTGATATTAAAAAGATCTCTTTATTTTTAATAAGATATTTGAATTAAATGTTGAGTTTAATCAAAGTTGCGTTTTGAAATTGTTTTATGATTATCTCGTATTGATTAATCAAAAATTCTGAAATATAATTTTACTCTCAAAAAATAAAAAGAACGATTTCTTAAAAAATAAATTTTGCAAATAACATCTCATATTATATTTGTGTAATCATAACTTCTATTCTCCCCACCCTTCACATTCACCTTTCATAAGGTTTGTCTATCTTATAAAGCAAATTATAAAATAATATTTTTGCTTGTACATCAAACACAAAAAATAAATAAATAACTTACTGATATTCTCATAAAATAACTTTTTATGAAGAAACATTTTTTATCATATCGAAAACACCTAAAATATTGTTAGGAAGCACTCTCATAATTAAATAAAACCTATACAATATAAATTTAAATTAATAGAGACACGACTAACCTAGGCTCAACTAGTGGGGAAAAAAATAAACAGTTTGATATTAGTACTTTGACTTTTCAAGTTAGACCAAAACTTAATTGGGTGAGAGAGAAAAGGAGCAATAATAATAATAATCAAATAAAAAGGGAATTCCATGTAGATGTAAGCCTGTAATTCAATAATTAGTCAAGTTGGAGTTGGTAAGAATTGATCAAGTCCAATTTGTTTGATCTTTATTCAATTTTTTCTAATTTGAAACTAAATAATTACAATATTTGCAAAAAATAATGCAATTTGTATGGTCTTATTATCGAGTAGAAAAAAAATGGGCATTTTTATGAAAATATTTAATCAATTTAAACCTTTTATAGTAGTGAGTCTGAGATAATTTGGCGCAATAACTTTTAAAATATTTCAATTATTTATGATCTAAATTCAAGAAAATTTTTTGATGGAAATAATGGTGATTATGAATTTTTTAACTGTGTTACGAGCATTAAAATTTGATTATCATAAATTTTAGAATATTATTATTATTATTTTTAAAATGCAACGGAGTATTATTTTTCTTTAAAAATTTATACAATAATATATTTAATTTAATTTCACAAATGAGATTTGGAAAGTAGTGCGTATTCAGAGTTGAAGACCTCAACTTTATCTTGGAGGTAGATAGATTGTATTTGATACACCCTCGACTCAAATAAGGAGGAGCGATGTATTATTAAAAAGGTATGCATGCAGGAATTGGCTTGATATAAATTTAAATGGAGTGACATGGACGTAGAGGATTCATATATGTTTGGATCGACACGATTTTGATAACGATAAATACCTAAAAAAAGCATACAAGAGTTTACATGATATAAATTTAAATGGAGAAACACGATCGACAAGAATTCACATATATAGACGACTCAAACCTGTTTGAGTTGACAATATTAATCGAAACAAATTACCAGAATCGACCTATCTTTTTAGTGTTGGAAGGGAATAGACGTTTATCTAAAGCTTCCGCTATGTGCGGGGTCGGAGAAGGCCGGACTATAGAAATCTATTGATGTACGCAACCTTACTTGCATTTCTGCTAGATGCTGTTTTCACAGTTTGAATTCACGATCTCGTGATTACATGACAACAACTTGATCAGTTACTCTAAGTCTCCCTTATTTATTTTTTCTTGTACGAGGAAACCTTCTAACTTATTATACTTTTTTTTTAATCTCTTTTGTTAGTGCACACAATGGAAGAATTTAAACTTTCTAGAAATCATTTGAAGGGTTCAACTCCTATTTTGACTTATTACACTTTGATAAATACCCTCATTGAAAGCTTTTGAAAGAAATGGTCATACAGGTTAATGGACTCTTTAACTGAGTCACTCTACTTTTTTGCACTAATCCACATTAAGACTTATCTAAGATAAGAGAGTTGATTGTTTCTTACAAAATTTTTATTTTGTGCTATAATCACACCAGTTACCTCTTCAAGTTTAAGCAATTTATCTCAGGAAAAGGATTAGCCTTGATGTAACTGATAAAGTTGTTTTCATGTGTGATCGGGAGATCATCATAGGTTCGAATCATGGAAACGCCTCTTGCAGAAATATAGGATAAGCGAACCTTGTGGTCCAACCCTTCTCCGAATCTCGCGCGTAACGGAAGCTTTAGTGTTTAGTGCACCGAGTTGCTTTTTTACCTTATAGCAATTTACCTGAGACTAAGTAGAAAGAAAAGTCTAGTTAGCTGCTTGATCAATAAGTTGCTTGACCTATTATGCCACAACCTCCGTGGCCAATTCATGTCCTACATAGCATCTTATATGTATTATGCCACATAAGACGACGCATGTGTTTACTTATTCAAATTTATACAAGTTTAATGCATATTTGCGGACATCCAAAGTTGGAGGTCATAGAAGTGAAGTAATTAAGGCCAAGTAAAATGACATGCTTATATATTATGCCTTTTATTTTGTGCTGATAATCACACCATTTACTTTTTCAAGTTTAAGCAATTTAACTACGGAAGGGTAGCCTTGATGTAACTGATAAAATTGTTGTCATGTGATCAGGAGGTCACGGGTTCAAGCTGTGGAAACAATCTCTTGTATAAATGCAGGGTAAGACTGCATACTACAGTCGACCTTCCTGGTCCGACCCTTCCTCGAACCCTACGCACAACGGGAGCTTTAATACACCGGACTGCCTTTTATTTAAGCAATTTACCTCAAACATAGAGTAGAGTGAAAAGTCTACTTAGCTTCTTGATCAATACCTTGCTTGACCTATTGAAGGTGCTAATGTGGTTGGAGCCTTGCATATCTTAGTGTTGTTCTACTCACTCCGTTTAAAAAAGAATGACCTACTTTCCTTTTTAGTTCGTTTAAAACAGAATAATCCCTTTCCTGTTTTGACAATACTTTAATTTCAATTTTCCACATGACATATTTAGGACCACAAGATTAAAGGACATTTTGGTACATTTGACACAACTTTAATTTAAGGTCACATGATTCAAAAGTTTTTATTTTCTTAAACTTATGTGTCAAGTCAAAGTAGGTAATTCTTTTTTAAACGAAGGGAGTATCTCATCATATTTCTGGAACCTAATCTAAACCTTTCTATGATCATGTGTTTGTGTGAGCCCGAAACCTAAATGCAACAACAACAACATACTCAGTAGTCAATATGTAGTCCCACAAAGGGGGTTTAGGGAGGGTACGTAGAGTGTACAGAGACCTTATTATTTCATAAACTGTCATTAACACACTAAATATGTACGATATAGTTGACTTGGTTAACAACCCTACTAGAAGAGTTGGCTTGGCTCAGCGGTAAGCTTGCTTGCCGTGGCGTGTCAGGTCGCGGGTTCAAATCAGCCTTCCTGCAAAGCAGGGGTAAGACTGCCTAGAGTATTCCCTTTCCCAGACACCCACGAAGTGGGTATTGAACTGGGTCGGTCCTTTTTTGTTAACGACCCTACTAAAATCCATTAAAAAATTCTTATTAGTTCAAATCATGAACCCGTAAACTATACTCTAGCTCCACCTCGACTTTGTCGCTTGGGGTTTGGCATACGTATTATTTAATTTAAGTTATCAAAAACCAATTCAAATTTGAACGGATTGGATCGATCATATTTTCATGAGCTAATTTTGTCACCTCGACCTGTAGGACCATGGTCTCAATGGTCACACATTCAAGAAAGTTATACCTGTGATCACTTACCAAGATATTCAGCCTTATATTGACCGTATTATTAATGGTGATAAATCTCCAATCCCATGCTCCCAACCCATCTCTGAATTATTGTCAAGGTTCGTTTCTTGTTTTCTGTTTTTTGATAATCAAGCCATTCGAGCCTGTTTGCTTATACCTCGATCGATGCATAGGCATTGTGCGGGTAACTCTGTCCATCGAGTCTGACTTATTAATCAAATGTGTATATTAAAACTAGCAGCAATAGAGGATGTAGCTTATCGTTGCTTCGGCTATTATATCTTTGTTGTTGCTTATGTTCTTTTCTACATTATTGTTAGTGAGACTTCTTTATTACTATATTTGTTTAACATACTTGATTTTTAATGTGTTACTTGAGTTGAGGGTCTATCGGAAACAACCTCTCTAACTAGAAAAGGTAGGGGTAAGGTTGTGACACACTACCCTCCCCAACCCTCGTGGGATTACACCGCATAATGTTGTTATTGTTATTGTTGTAATAGATGCAAGGACAAGAGCTGAAGTGTCGACTTTATATCCTGAATTTACCTCTTCGTAATAGTGCACTCATCTTCTTGAAAACCTCGACGGGCTCATGTTATTTGCCCTATATGAAAGTTGACCCTGAGACCTCATGGTTCACAACTCAGTTCATTGATCACTAGGGTATGTGCAACAAAATTCACCCTCTGCTGCTCTGTCCTAATTCCTAAATTAACTTTTGGCTAAAGAACAAATTTCTTTTTAAAAAGCCTATTGCAAAACCCTTGTGGTCCGGCCCTTCCCGGACCAGTGCATAGCACAAGCTTAAAACACCGAGCCCTAAATGGCAAATTTTGATGTTCATGCAGTTCTGGAACATCTGGAGCAGCTAGAAAGTGATCAGATAGCTGTGATCTACCTCAAGAGCTAATCCATTTCTTCGGTCTTTTACAATCTGCTTGGGTTTTGGTGACCGTGCATGATGTTGAACTGGTTTCGTCATGCCTGTCTAGCATATGTGATCGTAACTGGTTATCAAGAGAACTCATCAAGCCCAAAAAACAATGTTACCGCTTGAATCTTGATAATCAGCAGTTGAGTCTATTAGAGTAAATACTATGCTTTGGTCTCTTATGGGTCTCATTTTAGCATGCCTCTAGTATAAACTGAGATAGGCAGTACCTTATTTGAACTTCGGTTGTTTACTCGAATATTGGTATATGCTGAAAAGGAGTAACTGCAAATGTGTCTAGGTAACATGACCGGTTAAAGACTAATTGGAAGTTTCTCAGCTAACAGGCCTCCCATGTTTCAGTTATGTGATCAAGATTTCTGGTAAGTGGTGCAATCTTATCTAGTTTAGCAACATTTTAAGCTTGTTTTTCTAAAAATCTTCTTGTCAGGTGTAGGAAAGAGCTGCAGTTTTTTCTACTAGTAGCCTCCATGTTGCATCTGCAGATTTAGCCTCTCAGATTTCACAAGTGAAGTCAAAAGAGGGTCTGAAAAAGTGCACAGCTTGTCGTAAGCGTGTGGGCTTAACGGGGTTCAGTTGCAAATGTAGTATTTGTTTTTTTAAAGTAAAAGTCTTATCACTTCAATCAAAATTTAAACTTTTAGCCTTTTATTTTTACAGTATCAAAATTATTTTAAACCACAGAGAGCAATTTATTCTTTTTGGTTGGTTCTACATAAGTAAACCAGTTTTCTTCGACAACTCATTGTTCATATTACTGTGATTTCTCGAGTCAAAATTGGATCTTTAAAGCTAAAGTTAAAGAAAACAAGAATTTAGAGGGACCCCATTTTCCACATATATCATCTTACAATTGGAAAAAGTAACAAACACAACTACAAAGATCAAACTTCTTTTGTTTAGAACTGAAAATTGATTGAGATAGTGAGCTACCCAAGAGACAACATCCTTCTCCGCTATTTCCTCTAACGCGTCATATGCCTCGTCAATACTTCACACTCACAGTACATTGATAGGAGTGCATTTCCGACATAGCACATGATATGATATCCTACATTAACAAGTCAGCCGTGTAATTTGCTTTCCAAATTCGAATGCAACAACATCAAGTAAGAAAATACTGTATGTCTGAATAAGCAGTATAACAAGCATATTTTTTACAAACTCTAAACATGAGTAGAAAATGTCCATTTCACTTTGTCTTGATGAATGTTTGATCCTTTTAGAAGCACCGTGATCTGAAGTTCACTCCACAGCAAACTGTTTTCTGTTAATCTTTCGAGTATTGAATATTGTCGACCTCAGCTTCAACGTACTTCCACTTCACATTTATTACCACAAAAATGAAAATGCACAACAAAATAATTTCCTACAATTTTGTTTTTAGTTTCTGCACTTATTTACTCCCGCACCGAATACTTAGTTTTCAACAAATATCAAGCTGATGCAATGCACCTCTCGTAGAGCTCTTCTAGAAGCTAGTCTTCAACAACCACCACAAAACATAAAGTTAACAACCCGACCTTTTCATTTTTCTAAGTAGGTCAACACAGATGACACACTCCTATGTGCTTTCCCACTATTCACAGCCTTACGTTTCTCCTTTCTCAACTCTCTCTTCACCAGAAGTACATCTTTAATGGCTAGCCCATGTTCTGTGATATTTCAACATAAACACGGATCATCAAACTGTCAGCTTATGATTAAATGTTCAGTCACTCGACAACAGTGAGAGTGAGTCACAGAACACCAAATTTAACAAACATAACACGGAAGTTACCATTGTCTCAATGAATAACATCCTAAAGTGAGGATATCAATACCAAGAAAACTTCAGATGCAAACTTTCAAATACAGTGTACACCAGCCAACGACCATAAACAGTAAAGTATAAATAGAAAAAACAAATCAATGACATGAAAGAAAAATAAATGTCACAGATAAAGGACAATAAATTTTATCAAGAGTAAGGATCAAGGAAGACTAAAGTCTCATGAACGTGATAGTGGTAGGATATCTTACAGGAAAAGAAAGCGAGACGACTTTGAATGGGACAAGGAAAAGTATAAGGAAAGGAGTCATCGTTCAATAGACAAAGGTCACTCGGAGAAACCAAAACATGACTATTCTCGGGATCGTGATTACCAATCTTATTCATCACGAGAGAAGAATTCTAATAGACACCATTAGCTTAGAGCAGCCTGACAAAATGTTACTGTGCCTAATATGTTGTCTTTATGGAGCATAGCAGCTGAGGGTGCCACCTTTATTAGTGAAACTGTACCACACCCTTTTGCATAAATCAAGGTCTCTCGTAATCGCGACATTGATTTCAACTATTTTCATTTAGTTCCCCTGAACAATTGACATCCCCATGCTGTCCAAATATATTTGGTCTGCACAAACTCTTTAACATTCAATTAATTGTTCTCAAAATAGACTTCCTCGTTTAAAAATAAAAATTCATACAAATGTGACGGTATGACTCCCATTTCCCTTTTCTCCTTCCTTCCATTTACGCAGCCCTCTATTATGTGATAAGAAAGTATTATTTATCTTTTATTATTATTTTTTATTTATTATTTAATGTTGTCATTTATTATTTAATTACTATTATCATATATTATTATTATTCCTACTTTAATTTAAATAACAGCCTAATCAAAATTACCTTGCATGATTTTGTTTACCTTTTAATCCAAATACAATTTAGAATTTTATTTGAAAAAGTGAAAACAAGTAAACTTTTACTTCTCTCACAAAAATATCAAAAACAACTCCAATTTGTATTCATGGTCAAACATACACAACTTTCACTTCAACTCCAGAAAATTATAATTTTCATGGCCAAACGAGGCCTAGAATTTATAGAATTTGGAGCATGAACAAAATAAACGTAACATAAAAAAATAAAAATCAAGTGCCATAAAATTATGTTAAAAGAATAAATGTTGAACCTAACTGATAGCAATGTGTGTACTGATAGCAGTGTGTGTCTTGTTTAATGTCTACATTAGTAGTTACATTATTGCTTATGTAGTTTTCGGTCCTTCAATTTCTGATATTATTTGTATCTTGTATTTCAACAATCATGTTATCTTATTAATGTTACTATATATTCTATTACTATATGTATTTTTTATCACTATCCATTATTTTTTTACCTATTAGTACCTCTTTTTCTTGAACCTTTGTATATGAAAATAATATTTCTACCTTTGAGATAGATATAAATTTAGAAGGAGGTTTGTCTGTTTTGATTTTTGAAACACCTAAAAAACTTGCTCGAAAACTTGCTCCACCATCAAAGATGCACTTACCAAAAATAAATCATGATGGACTAATGAAAATTGAGATTAAGAACATGAATTTTGCTTGAAGCTTGTGTTTTGGTGTCAAGGTGCGTAGGGAATACAGTGGAGAAAAGGAAAAACAGAGAAAATGAAGATGAAAGAAGATTTTAGGAAAGTAAAACAGTAGAGGCAAAAGACACGGTAAAGTGTCATTGATTGGAGGTTTTAGTTACCAAAATACCCTTACTGTTGGTGTTGTTAACGAAAATATCCTCAAATAAGACAAAATAGTAGTAACCAAAGTCTTCATTTATATAAAAGATTAAAATATAATTATTATTTTTAAAAAATGTATAAATTTTAGTAACTAAAAATGTATTAGTGAAATTACTTTTAACCTTGCAAGAGTAAAGAATTTATTAAGGAGTGTGTCCAATTCAAATGGGGTAAATAGAAAAGATTGAAAGGTTTATTCAACTATTTTACATTGAATGCACTTAATTCATTGATATTTTAGGCAATACTTTCTCAATATTCGTAATAAATGAATTGTTTAGATATTGTTGATATTTAAGGTAATTTAATTGTTTCAATAATAAAGTTGAAATTTTTATTTATTCTTATACTTCATTTTTGTATTTCTTATATCATGAATTTAAGAAATTTAATTGTTCCTATTTATTTATTGTTTTGAATTAGTTTTTTAAAAGTCAGTATTGGAAGCCAATTTTGACACTGTGATGTTGACACCCAATTTTGACCTCTCGACACTACATTTAGTCTGTTATTTTAACAAAATCGTTAATTTTTAAATATTAGTATTTTTGCATATTTTCTTGCATCAAACAGATTTCCGACATATCGCATTCATAATTTAGAAAATGCATAAATCATCCATTATCTTTTAGAATCATATTTTTATAATATTCTAAAATTAAAAATGACATTTTTATAATTTTATTAATTAAATTATTTTCACGTAATTATGCACACTCACAATTTTGCAAAATACATTGTCTAGTTTTGCTTTATTATACTATTTATTGATATTATTATTTATTGACATTGTTATTATATATATTACTATTATTTATTATTTATCATTTATTATTATAATTTATTATTTAATTATAATTTTTTTCATTATTATTATTTATCTTTTATGATCTTTTTTATTATTTATTATTTAATGTTGTTATTTATTATTTAATTACTATTATCATATATTATTATTATTCCTACTTTAATTTAAATAACAGCCTAATCAAAATTACCTTGCATGATTTTATTTACCTTTTAATCCAATTTTATTTAATTTCTTACAATTATAGCCTATTTTTACCCAATCCATTACAATCTTAACCCAATTTCTTACAATTTTAGCCATTATTTTTCATCCTAGCCATATTTTAATTCCCCCATGATATTAAATCTCAGTTGTCGATCAAAAACCAATCCAACGGTTGAGATCAAAAGATCTCTCTTTCCCTATTTCAAACCTACAAACCCTAACTCTAATTTTTTTCCCCAACTTCCGCCTCTATCTCTCCACATCTCTCTTCTCCCTCTCTCTACAAACACCTTCAAATCTCGATCTCTCCCCCTCTCCTCCGATCTCTCCGTCGCCAATCGACCACCAAAACCATCCCCTCCGCTCTGAGTCCTCGTCACCATGCCTCCATCTCCGGCGAACAACCTTCGCCGTCGCCTCTTCCTTCTCCTCCATACGCGCCGCCAGATCCTACCCCAGGCGAGTCCAACCGCTGCTCCGATGTCCAGCCCCCTCCCTTCTCGTCCTCCACCGACGAACAGTGCCGCCATCGATGGAGACGGCCAGTGAAGCCTCCACGCTTTCGCTCCATCCTCCGTCCTCCAGTCGCCTTCTTTCTCCCCTCCAGCGAACGTACAACAGCCACGACATAGCCTCGACTCCTCTCCCACAGCGATACCTCCGTCAAACCCCTTCAGCTTTCCAACCATGCAACCCTTCCTCATCGAAAATAAAGAATCCGTCTTCAGGTTTGATCCCGTGTTTGAAATATGTGTGTGAACTTTAGTACTAGTTCTTCATTTGTGTCTCTCATAAGTGTGACCATGTTTGATTTTTGCTGAATAAATGTGTTGATTTTAAGTCTGTGATTTTTATTCGACCCTATTTGCATGTCCTGCTTGATTGAAATTTCGTGACGCTTAACTTAAATGGTGAGTCAATTTGTTCGTCTCTCTCTGGTATGTGCAAATATGCCTAACTTCTTGCAACTTCACATTTTTTATGCCTCTTAGTCAATATGGGTAATTTTGTATGGGAAAAACATGTATGTGACGATTCGAGGGCTAATATGTGCACGTTTTGACTGTTTGGGTATGATCCTGTACCAATTTGATTTGAGAAAAGCATCTCAGTAATTGATTTTTTATTTTTTGGATTTTTTCGTAAATCGTTAATAAGGCTAATATGTGCACGTTTTGACTGTTTGGGTATGATCCTGTACCAATTTGATTTGAGAAAAGAATCTCACTAATTGATTTTTTATTTTTCTTGCCTTACTTGGTTGACAGACATCCCCTCACACGTTAATTATAGTAAATTTAGATACTTCTTCTTGATTTCATTTAATAAGTAGGAAGGATCTCTTTTTACTTGTTCTATTCATGGAAATTTCAAATGTTATAATAGGGTATTATTATTTATGGCAACTATAGCATGATTGGTAGAACGGATTGATTTACTCCATCCATTTAAGGGAACGATCCCCTTAATTGATTCATTATATGTTATTCTTCTTCCAGTAAATATTATTCTTCCTTCATTATTTGGGATTGTGGACGACCCTCCTCACTATATAAACTCACCATTCTCTTTCTCTAAGAGGACAAACTTCTCCTCCGCTATTAGTCCCTCTATATTCTCTTAAAAGTACTTTGAAGTTCTTTGGCACTTTGGATTTTGTAAAACATTCAGTCTTGTCCTTGTTGCAATTGCTTTGGGTTCTATTATTATTGTTTGGTGCCCAATCGGTTAGTCTCTATCGACGCATTCTTTTCTTATTCTGTAGCATTAGTGATAGCAAAGCATATAAAGCATGTCTATAGGAACTAATTTAAAATAATTATGATTTTGCTTTTTTCACTGTCATAAAGAAGATTAAAAAAAGAAAAGAATAGCTTATTAGAGTGTACTATAACCAGTTCTAGCTGTTTTCTTGAGCAGTAGCACATTTGGTGCAAGTTGAAGACATTCTGGGTATTGCTGTTTGTATTTTCTTGTTCTGTGTTTGCTTTGTTTGACTGTGGTTTTTTGTGAAAATTTTGTCATAATTGAACACATCTCAGGGTTTTTACTTTTCATAACTATTTTCTACTTTCTTTCTGAAATTTTGTTAGGTTTTTGCTTTGTTTCTTGCGTGAAAATGTAAGTTCTTTTTCCCCATTTTCTTTTTTTGGGCCAAGGAGGGTGAGTGATGTGGTGGGCAGAGGGGCCGGGGGGGGGGGGGGGGGAGTGTTTTGTTTAATTCTTTCCAAATTAATGTGAAGATAATGTTTGATAGAATCTTATTGGGAAGACAAAGTGTGTGAACCACATTTAGCAGAGTGGGAGAAAAGGTGAAGAAATTTAAGAGAGGATTTTGAAGGATGAATGATAGCTCAGCTAGAGAAATAAATGATGGTTTAGCCGCTATTACTGAGACACAACCTCAAAGGCCTTGTGGTTGTGTGGGCATTTTCTTTCAGCTCTTTGATCGGAACCGTAGATTTGCCAAGAAGCTGTTTCCAAAGAAACTGCTTTCACTAGGTTAGCTACTACTACATTCCACTCATTTTTAAAAGCAGAATGGTTAATTTCTTGAAGGTGATTCTAGCTAGAGGGCGAAATTATTTCTTTTTTGTGCTGCATTCTTATAGCTTGCTTGAAACAAGCTTCAAAAAAGTTTGGAGGGGATGAGAAGTAGCTAAAGCTTTGTTTGGTACTCATTTCTTGAACTATGCTCCCACATTTAGCTTTCTTTTTCTTCCATTGTCTCAGATTTTAGCCTGACAGGAAAGTTTTTTGTTTTTATTGTTTTTGGTTCTTGTATGAACAATGTAGATTGCTGATGAGAACAGTGGGGGTTTTCCAAATGCAAAGAATAGTGGAATGATCGATACACGTTGTGAAAGCAAACGCGAAATGAAAGGTCCAAGTTTGGTTGCTAGGCTCATTGGTTTGGAATCGATGCCAGCAGGATCAGGCAGTAAGCGCCAAAAGGCTTCAGCTTCTGAAACTTGGAGCAATGTGGCAGACAAACTTGGTGCTCGAACTGACGGATTTGATAAAGAAGATATGGATTTTGAGATGGCCGAAATAAAGAGTTTAGAACCAGGTTTGCAAAGGTTTAGAGCTAAATGTGCTCTCACTTATCCTACTAGATATTTTTCTTCTTTGGAAGATGAAGCAGATTTAGTTGGGAATTCACTTGATCACCATTCAACTGACAGCTACCTCTCCAGCAGTCCCAATAGTAGCTCAAGTATGGTCCCCGATTTGACATTTTACTATTTGCATACTTTCTTTCTTTCCCTCAAATACATAAATTAAAAAAATAAGACAACTCTGAACTTGGATTTCATGCATCCATGCTTCTAATAAATATGATGCTTGTTTTTTTCTAGAGGACAAAGTACTTGCTAAATCAGTGGACTCTGTTGATGATGAACCACTCTTTCCAGAGCCTGATAGAGATCTTTCGGATTGTGAGACCTCATTATCCACCAAGAGGAGTTGCAAAGAACTGATTCATAACGTTTCTGGAGTGCTAAGCAAGATTGATCAGTTAAAAGGAAGCAAACTCAGCTACGCAAAACAGGTCATTTTGAATGCTGAACTCATATTTGGAACTACACCTCAACAACAGGCTCTACCTATAGAGTATGGGTTCTCTGTGAACCATTTTCTCCTCAATGAACATGAAATGTTTTTGAGTTTTTTGTGGATGGCTTTCGGTGAGTTGCTTGGCTGTAATGACCCAAAACAGATGAATCAGCTTAAAGGATTCGCCTTTGATTGTCTATTAGAGTACCTAGACTCAAAATTTTCTCCAATCTCTGATTCTGGTTTTAGAACCTGTACCAAACTACCATCAAGTATGACCAAAGAGATTCTAATTGCTGATATTATTGATGAGGTCGAAGAGTGGACAAAATTTGTTGGTTTGATCCCAGACGAGCTAATAGAATGGGATATGAGCCATTTTTTGGGTAAATGTATGGACTTCGAGATTGAAGAATATGAATGTGGCACTGAAGATGCTAGGCATATTCTCCAAGAATTAGTAGATGAAGTTGTTTTAGACCTCTACAATTCTAGCTAAATTTGGATGGAGCTGTTAGTAGCTCCTCTTTTTGAGACTTTGTTGCAAGCCTATCAGTGCTGTTCTCATGTGATAACTCTTGAATCAATAATGTCAAGCAAAGTATTTTGTACAAATCATTGATTATGCATCTGATTCGACTTATTGTACTTGTGCTTTTGCATTTATGAATATTAAGAACAATCTCTTCATGAACATCTGTTTGAAGTAGAACATTACAAGCCCAAAATAAAAAATGGTTGAAATGTAAGAACACTTTGAAAGGAAACCCAATAAGCCCAAATGGATGCATATGCAAAAATCTGTTACTACCTCCAACCCAATTATGTGTCGCCCGTCCCAAAATAAATGTCGTCTTTCCTTATTTGGAAATTTTTCAAAGGCACAATTACCTTTTTACCTTTATTGGACCCACTTGATTTTAAATATATTAATACTTCTTTTTTAGTAATAATCGCAACTATTAAAGGCTACGTTTTGCACTTTCTGATCCAAGCAACCACAAAATTGGATGATAGGATACCTTGTCCACCCAAACATCTTTGTACTCTAGAAGATATGGATGGCTTAGTTTAGCTATCAAATTCACCTGCAACGAAAAAATAACCGTCTATCATCAGATTAGAAGAATATTCTCCAAGCATATCTTACCATCAAGTAAAACTTTTCATATAATAAATTATAAGATGAATCGAAGATTTTGTATCTAAATGTTCTTGGTTCGAAAGGAAAGATTGGAGCAACTATTTGATGACGTAACTTCTTTCACTCGACATTTAAGCGTGTCCATATTCCATACTGCCTATTCATCAAAATGAATATTTGGTAGAGAGATGTATACCTCTTCGCGTCCAGATTATCCACTTCAATAAAGTAGTGTTATTGATACAGGGAAAATCATAGGTGCGAAGTACTTACTGGTTCTTCTTTTCTATTGCTAAGAGGAAAGAAAACTACTTCACGTGTGACTCCAACGAGAAAGTTCTAAATTTCTACTTCAGTTCAATCCTACTTGTCAGCTCATGTCATTTTTTTTTGGAAGCTCGTCTTGCGGATGCTTGGTCCTTCGAACTCAAAACTTGAGTTAAGACATTGGGGCATATATATTATTCTGTTGAAACAATCTTCTCCAAAACCTAAGCTCATCAGATGCAAACCAACATTCATACAGATAAGAATGAAGATGTCTAAAGGTTTCCATTGATAGAATTCATAGGATGCTCAATGCATTGGTCAGGAAAATCACTCCTTACATAGTCCAGCATGCTAAACACTCTTAGAAGAAAAAAGGTTTGCATGGCAACAGACGCTTCAAGTCGTACGATAAGATAGTTAAAATGGTAACAGTAAAGAAAGAATGTTGTGGTATGAGAGTGATAATCCAAGATGTTTAGAAGCAGACCAATGGAAATAGAACAACAACAACAAGAAGCCCAGTGTATCTGGGGAGGGTAAAATATACGCAGTCCATACCACTACCCTGAAGAAGTAGAGAGGTTGTTTCCGATAGACCCCCGACAATTGAAATAGAAGAACATCAATAAAAATCAGTTTATCAAATACTTTATGATGGAACACCTCATACAATGTAGCTCACTACCGAAACTATGAGGAGAACTATTCAATTAGACAAGACTAGATTGCTGATTTTAACCACCGGATTATATCATAGACATGAGACCCCCCCATGCATTTCATCGGTGGCTAAAGTTTGCGAGAATCAACTTCAGATTCAGCAACTTATAAGAATATGACCTAAATATTATTAGTCTTCAATTAATCATAGTACTACTTTTTCAAAGAACATACTAAGAGAAGCACTTGAAATGACCTCCTGATATGCCGTGCGCTTGGACTTTTCTGTCTGTTTTGCTAATGGTATCTTCTTCAGAACATACCTACAAGAAAAAGAAAAAGAAGTCCATAAAATTGGATTTCATGAAATTACGATGAGTCAAAATGATCTTTCTTTAATAATTACAGAAGTCAACAACTTGGATATAGTATATACAACAGATTCAGTGCAACTTCACTTCCGTAAGAAATAGGATCATTAATGGTTTATTCTCAAGTACATTGCATTTGGAGTTCCTTAGTTTCTGTTCTTCGGTGAACATTTCCCATGGGAATTTCTAATAATGCAAATTTACCAGGACATTAGACACATCCAAGGAATGTATCAGTATATCAGTATATCATACCGCTACCCCCGAAGAAGTAGAGAGGTTGTTTCCGATAGACCCCCGGCAATTGAAATAGAAGAACATCAATAAAAATCAGTTTATCAAATACTTTATGATGGAACACCTCATACAATGTAGCTCACTACCGAAACTATGAGGAGACCTATTCAATTAGACAAAAATCTAGCAAGTACGAGATATTGAATGTATGTATTATTCTGAATTGCTTTATATTTCATAAACGCGATGTTCCTTGGTTGAAGTTTTTGTTTGTCCCTTTGTTGTTTCGTGATGTACTTAACAAACTTGTTGTAACACCCCGTATTCAAGTACGTGTATTGGTCTTATTTATATGGAATTAATTTTAATTTTATTTTATTTATACCGAAATTTGTCCGTCGATGGTTCCATACGAAGGTTATTGAATGGATGTTCGAAACTATAAAACAGTGGTCGGGATATTTGGGAATAGTAAATGTGCAGGAAAATTTCCTGCACACAAACTACTGAAGCCAGCCGAATTTTTGGGTCAACTTCGAACGATCATAACTACCTTAATATAATGAACTGGGAGAGCTGCGACCTATGAAAAGAAATATTTTTGAGTCTTCTTTCCAATTCAATTGGTTTCATCCAAATCCAACGTCTGAGTAAGGAGTTATACTCGTTTTAATTCAGCCTATCAAAATAGATTTTTAGGGTCAACTTCAAACGACCATAACTCCTTGTACAGGACAAACTGGGTGGCCTACTTTTTATGAAATGAAATCCCTTTCAATTATCCTTCCAACGATACCAATTTCACCCAAATCCGATAGCGAAGCAAAGAGTTATGGTCGATCTACTTTAGCTTATCAAAATAGTCCACCAAAGGACAGATTTGACATTATTTAAATTTTAAAGGCATTTTGGTCATTTCCTATTATATTATAGACGGTAATATGTGTATATATACATGTATATGAGTTCAAAAACTCATTTTCATCGTCAATCATTGAGAAAGAACAAACCCTAGCCAAATTTGACCTTTAAATTACTTTTGATTCAATCGTAGAAATTCCAAAGTAATCCAGTAACTGCGTTTGTCATCTCGAGAGCTTTGAACGACTCCTATTATTTGTGCAAATAGGATTGCATAATCAAGAGGTGAATTCTAAGGTATGAATATTGTTTGCCTTTATTCTTTTCCATATGTATATGTGTGATAGAGGATTATATGTATTGGTTGTTATTGAAAGGTGATGAAAATAGGGTTATGGACTATTTTGCATGGTTTGGTTGTATTGAATTGTGGAAGGTGGATATGGTAATTGAGTTATGGAAGGTGGATATGGTGATATACTATTGAATTAATGATTATTTACGTCTATGGCTCAATTTGGTTTAATGGATTGGTTGGAAGGATAAATGAATCCAAACTTGATATTGGAGGATGTTGTATGAATATGCATGGCATGTGAATGTAATTGGAGTATAAGAGGGTTAAAGTGACACCCTTTATGGTGTAATTAAGGCTTAATACTTAACCACTAGTTTGGTGAATTCGAATAATTGAATTGTGACGTTTGGTTGCAAATACTAGATTGCTATATATGTTCATTGTAGATTTATTCACTTGTTTCTAATTTTTATTAAGCTCCTATATCATATGTGATTATCTACAGCTTTACATACTCAGTACATATTTTGTACTGACGTCCCCCATGGGGGACCTACATTTTATGCTGTAGGCACAGGTACCTCAGCTCATACGCCGCACAAGTAGAAGCCAGGATATCCAATTGCTTTTGGTGAGCTCCAGTTTGCTTCGGGCTTTTCGTGTCATATCCAGTCACTTTTGGTATTGTATAGAAGTTAGTTATGTGGCGGGGTGTGTCCCGACCTTAGTTAAACTCTGTGTTGTAGACACCTAATTCGTCCCTCCCCGATGTCGTTTTACCCATTTTTACCTTATCCTACCGTGTACCCTCACCCGTGTGATAATACCTCCACAAAATGACAAAAAATAACAATCCCCTAAATAATTTTGTCTTACTAGCAACCTACCCAAACAAAAATAGACACCTAACCCTTATCCCTCCAATTAAAAAACAACACCTACCTACCCTATCCTAACAACCCATCCAATAAAGCACATCACCCTACCCCTACCCCACGTGACCCCACCCTCACCTCACAATATATATACCAACACACACATCACCAATAGGGGGTCTTCTTCCATTTTTGGACATTCAAGAACATCATACACAGCTCCCATGGAACACATAACGCACACACTCACCTCGCCATATTCCTGACAGATTCCACACAACACGGACCTCTCGCGATACTCTATTTTTCTTTCTTCTCTTCTCTTCTAGACAGAAAATACACCAGTACACGTACAACTCATAATAGAGATCGAGAGAGTAAGAGATTTTAAGAGAGAGATAGAGAAGTGAATCGCAGAGAATGGAATTGGGGAAAAGGGGGAAATCCACCAGAGATTGATTGGAAATCCACTTTCACCGTGAATCCAGTTTGAATTTTCTGAGATTTGGGACTGCCAAGCTCGCCGAAGCTCTGGCGAAACCAAAAACGTGATTCCAGTTCAAGACCCGACCCTCGTTCTGTTTCTTCGGCAAGTACCTCCAAAAAATAACACGAAAAATAGGTAAGGGCTTTCCCCGTTCGTGATTCTGGTACTGGTTTAGCAAAAAACAGTAAAATACCAAGGCTGCATTGATTTGGATTGAGGTTGGTTGAGGCTTGTTGGTTCCTTGTTCGAGGATCTCGGTCTCGAATTTTTTTTATTATCAACGATAACGAGTTCTGTTAAGGTCCATCTCTTTAACTCTACTCTTTCATTTTTTTCGGATTTTGGTTAATGCTGTGATTTTGTGGTTGGTTGAAATTTTTAGTAAAATATTGATCATTGTTGTGGATACGTAGGAGTGGTGTGCTTAAATGCTTGAATCTTCGGTGGATGTATATGTTTGATGTTGATTTTAGATTTTAAAAAGTGGTTTGATAATCGGAGAATTTGTTAACCATGGCTTGAGGATTAAACTTGTTGATTTGGGGGTTGGGATCGAAAATTGATAATCGAATAAGTTGAAGGTTATTTATTTTGATTCATTACTGAATATTGTCGAATTGGATAGTATCATGATAGATCGAGTGGGTAGGCAATCGTAGGTTTGGGTAGGCGAAATTTAGGAATAAGTGTTTCATTGGATGTTGGAATGTGCATGTGAATGTTTCTTTCTAGTTTATCGTATTTAATTCAAATGTATTCATTTGGCCGGGGAATGCCCCAAAGTATCTATATATATTTATTCACCGGGGAATGCCCCGAGGTATCATGTACCCAAAGGACGTTCGTGGTGAAGGCTCGAGGCGTCGGGTAAAGCATTAGTTTAGGATTAGCGTAGGTTTATTTTCAGTCCCTTTTATTTTGGGTTGTAATAATTGGACTGGACTTTACATTTTGGATTGTTTTTTTTTGTTTTGTTTGATTATTTTGCATGCTTTTGTGTGGTTCATACATTTCTTAGTGCCAACAAAATAGTCGATACACTCTACCAAGCGACCGTGGCTGAACCACGGGATCGAGAGGTGCCTAACACCTTCCCCTCGGTCAATAGAATTCCTTAGCTGAAATCTCTGTTCACAAACCAGTTCAAAGAGTCAAATGGTTTTGAAAAGGATTTTCTAATCGTGACTTGGCACACCAGATTATGCCAAGTGGCGACTCTGAGTAAAAAATATAAATAATCCTTTTCCAAAATAAAATTTTCATTTCTTGTCACTTAAATAATAAAATCCTTTTCGAACATTAAATTATAACCATATCTTTTTGGAGTACGTAAAATGGGGTGTGACAGCATCTGGCAACTCTGCTGGGGAGAGTATGAGAATTCGAACTATTTTTGGAGTCGTATTGGCTTTGTTTGGCATTACGAGTGTATAAGCATTGTTTGTGGTTATTGTTTGTGTTATTTTCACTTTTGTGCGTTTTCGTGCTCTTTGTTTATAGTATTTATCCTATGTGTTACCACTTTATATCTGTCATCATGAGTCCACCCCCCAGCCTTCTTTCTGCAACAAGTCCGTAGTACACGTGTTGTACACAACCTCTAGTTGAGTCACCCTTATTTTGGGGGGGAGACGTCGGTGTTATGGAGTAGGTGGAAAGCAAAACATCCACTATCGACCATAGGCTCCCCCGAATAGCCTTGTTAGTAAACCACAACGTAGGTCAACCTTTAGGTCATGCTTATGTGCATCATACGGAGACCTAGTAGGACCTATATGGCCCCTTTGTAGGAGACTCCCCTCTAAAGCATCCCTACGTGCTAACTGTTGCATTTTTAAGGGTAACGTGGTCATTTGACGAACTGATTTTTTAAAAAGAAACAAATAAAAAAAATAAAAAAAATTGTTAGGAGTAAGGTGCGTAGGCAAAAATGAAAAAGAAAAAAATGTCGAAAAGAATGAAAGAAAAAGAAAAAAGAGAATGTCGTAGTTTATTTTAGAATTCTTTATGGCTTTTGTTCTTCACGATTCAAAAACTCAAAAAAAAAATTTACGTTTTACATTTGTCTTCTCAAAGTACCGTAAATTCAAAAACAAAAAAATGAGTTTTGTTTACCTTTTCTACTTATTTGCAAAAACAAAAATACCAAAAAGATTTTTCTTCATAATTGGTGGTGTCAGTGTTTAGCTGAAAATCCAAAAAAAAATTTCGTTTGTTTCTGGTAGTGTCTCTTAAGTTAGGGTCAATTTATTAGTTAATTGTTAATTGTCCATTCTGGATGAACTACGCATACCTGATTCCTTTCCCTTGGGTTGGGTTACGTAGGCAACCCTCGGTGGGTTTGGTATTCTTTGTGTTGACCTTTGTCTTAGTATTAGCCTAGGTCTCTCACCCCGTAATCTAGATTTGTTTGCCAAGTAGACTGATTTCTCTCAATGCTTCTGTTCGGCAAATTGGAGTCATGAATGTGGTCTGTCCCATCGACATGTGCTTGTGTCAAAAATCCCAAGGGTTGGGAATCTTCTACTCTTGTCGAATTTTTAAGATAACGTCTTATGTGTTATTACAGGATGGATTTGTCCACCAAGTTTAGAGTTCTGATGGTTGTCAAGGTGCCCAAAAAGTTAATCAAATGGTGGGAGATGTTTAACTATGTTGATCAGCAGAAACTGATTAAAATATTAGGTGATCTTATGAAGCTTCTGTATATTACCCCTCGTCTAGATTTAATAGAGGCTTTGTTGACCTTTTGGGATCCAAGTAGTTTGGTGTTCATATTTGGGGAATCTGAAATGACTCCTACTTTGGCAGAAATATCCGGTTTGTTGCATTTGCCCTATCTCGAGAAGGATATGATCCGAACACGAAATCATACTGGCGTGAGATTTTTGTAGTCTTGTAGTTTAAAAAGTAAGGGTATCCGTTTAGGTTGTTTAAGTGATTCGTGGGTTTCCTTAGATTTTTTGTTCCCTAGATTCGGACCCTCGAAAGGTTTTGATTGCTTTTGGGGATGAATTTCATGTGACTAAGGAGAAGTGGGAGAGAAAGCGTCTTGAAGTCTTCACCCTCGCTTTGTTAGGTACTTTAGTTTTTCCACTAGAAGAAAGACGTATTAATACCCGTTTGCAATCTGTGGTGATGACCCTATTTTATAAGGATCAAAATGACAAGGGCATTAATCAAAAGGGCAGGTTCACTCTCATACCCATGATCTTAACAGAAATATATAAGGCTTTAACCGAAGTAAAGGGGGGAAGGAGATTTTTTTAGGGTAGTAACCTGATATTGCAGTTATGGTTGATGGAGCATTTGCATGCGCCTTCTTTAGTTAGACCAGAGTTAGATGGTTGTATTCTAATCGAGTGAAATCCATGGACTCCAGGTTGCGTTTGGATAAATTCTCGTTACCCGTGGGAGTCGACGCTTGGATTGAATTTCTTGAGTCGAGAACCAGGGATAACATTTTGTGGACTTATTTGTGGCTTCGACCAAAGATATTACTGTTGGGTTGTCAGACACAGCTCCCTTTAGTTATGTTAGGGCTCAATTGCACTAGACCATACAATCCTTCTAGGGTAATGCGCCAGTTGGGTAGGCTGCAAGACGTGCCACTAACAATGGATATTTTGAAGGATGTGGAGTAGTTCAAGCACTAAGCCTTAGATGAGAGCAAGTACGAGTAGTTTTGGAAGCATACAACAAAGCTAGGTGTGGACACACTCAAAGAAAGTTTGAATAATCAGGGGTACACTCAGGGATATGGGGTCTGGCTTTAATCTATCCCTCGGGGTATCAGTCAACCCTTGCCAGCGTAGCTTAGAGGGAGAATACAGGAAGAATGCATAGTAGACGACCATCAAGATGAAAGTGTAGGGTCCAAAGTGGAAACACTGAGAGTTCAGTTAGAAGATTTGTTCAAGACGGTAGAAAGGTGTCAGAATAATCTTTCCAAGTGCACTCCTCATGAGGCAGGAATACAGGCCCGAAGCTTCTTCCTCAGTATCAGGTTGTCTTTACAGGATATGCTACAAAGTTTAAATAGGAGAAAGAGAACTTCACAGGCAGGTCCATCTCAGCGAGGGTCATCACGCAGAGCACCAGTCTGAAAGACCATTTCTTATCTTATTTCAGTTTGAGTCTTTTATGTGTCTGTCATTGTAGGGTGGTTTCTACTTTAAATCGATGTCAAGTTGTTTTGGTATTAGGGTATTTGTTAGTAATTTCACCTATATCGTCTTAGGGGTCTAGAATGTCGTTTCGTATTTGTTGTTTTGTTTTAAAGTGGTCCCAAACTTTTGTACGTTTTTGTTGTTTTCTTTCTTCAAAATGTTATAATGTTACGTCTTTCCTTGTTTGTTTATTTTCGTTTTCATAAGAAAAATAAAAAAAATTATTGGCCCGAACTATGCAAGATCTGATTCATGTACAACAGGATACGTAGGCAACCTGCTTTTGGGTTCGATCTAATCATTTTGTTTCGTTGTTTTTCATTATTTTTCCTCTTTTAAAGAAAAACAAAAGTCATAAAGAATGATAAAATAAAGGTAGATAACAAGAGAAAAGAAAAGAACAGAGATGGATACGAATAATAATAATACTAATAAGTGTAGAAAATAAAAGAAAGTGTAGACAAAAATCAGAATGATGTTAAAATGACCTTGCTACCCTCAAAAGTTGGTAGAAATGAACCTGAATTTAGGATAATTTTAACAATGTGATTTCCATGCTTGTTGTGTGCCCTAATCCTAACAGATGTCGTCTTTGATGAGCATGTTCTTTCAGATAATAGTGGTAGGTTTGCAGCACTCTGGCTAGTCACCCATACTTCACTAGATCCAAAGCAAAACTCACCATGGCTACCAGGGAGATTGAAAATTCGCTCATTGAACCGGATCAGGATCACAGGGAAGAAAGTTCTGAACACAATGATGAGGTAGTAAGGCTCAGGCAACAATTGATAGATTTACACCGGACATGGGCCAGCGGAATGCCTCCTCCTTCGCTCCCTAAAGGTCTTGGGAATATCTCTAATTGCCCACCGTTCTCTCAGGCGCAATTCTCTGCTCCTATTGAATCACCTGAGCACGCACCAGGATTCACTCTGCGAGATTATTATCCTGACAGATTTGGTGTGCCCTTGGCAGCTCCCCAATCAAGACCAGCTGCTCAGCTAGCGCCATCGATTACACCGGTATTCGTGGCTCCGCCACCACATGAAACTCCCATATATGCTGTGCATCCCACAATGAGGCTTCCTAGGTTCACCAGTGAGCCAGTACTGAAGGTTTCAAATAGTCAGTATTATGCCCCGGAGCCTACTTTGCAAATGAATGAACCGTATGGGTACACTCAGCCGCCTGCATTTCCATTTGATACGGAGAAACCTGTCGTAACAGAGGAACAGGATATTATAGCCTGGAAATTGAAAAGTTTAGAATGAGGAATTTGCAAGGAATCGGAGATTATAGGAGTGTTTCCTATAAATATCTTTGCATGTTCCCAGACATCAACCTTCCCCCGGTTTTAAGATGCCTAAGTTTGAGAAGTATATAGGACACGGTGATCCCATTGAACACTTGAGACGTTATTGCAACCAGTTGAGGGCTGCAGGAGGAAAGGAAGAACTGCTCATGGCCTTCTTTGGCGAGAATCTTTCTGATCTGGCCTCAGAATGGTTTATCGATTGAGATATCGATAAATGGAATAGCTGGGATGATTTGGCTTCTGAATTTGTTCAACATTTTTAGTATAACAGCGACCTGATTCCGAATGAAAAATCTTTGGTCAACATGAAGAAAAAAAGCACTGAAGGTTTTAGGGAATACGCGATAAGGTGGCGTGAACAGGCCGCCAGGTTAAATCCTCTAGTGAAAGAAAGTAAGTTGGTAGAAGTTTTCATTCAGGCGCAGGATAAGACCTATTTTCAACATACTTCCGGCAATGAGAAAGTCTTTTATGAAAGTCCTCAAAATGGGGGAGATGATAGAGGACGAAATTAAGACCGGCCGAATAGTGAGTTTTGCCACATTAAAAGACACCACACAAGCAATTTAAGGTGGATATAGTGTATTTGGAGGTAAAAAGAAGAAAGAGGATGTGGCGACTGTCGTAGCTGGAACCCATTCCTATCCCAAAAGACCACTTCGCCCCTATCCCTAATCCCAAGCCCAAGTCTACGCCCAAGCTCCATATATTCCTCCCCACCATTACTACCCTTCATAAAACCCTTTATATTCCATTCCACCACCCCCGTACCCAGTATATAGCGCGCAACCATATGCCCAAACCCCTTCTTACCCACAGTGGTACGCGCAAGCTCCACAAAATCGCCCATTCACTCCAATAAATTACCAAAACCCCTCCAGACCCACTGTTTAGCCTAGGCCCGAGTATAAAAAAGAGAAGGCGGTCAAGAATCAATTCACACCTCTTAGGGAGTCATATGCTAGCTTGTTTGATAAGTTGAGAAAGTTGAAAGTTTTGAGCCCAATTCAAGGAAGGCTTTGAAATCCACCGCTGAAGAATCTTGATTATTCTTTAAGGTGTGCGTACTATTCTGATATGCCAGGCCATGACATCGAGAAATATTGGCATTTAAAGAGAGCTATCCAAGATTTAATTGACACAAATCAAATGCTGGTCCAGGCCCCGGATGGTCCAAACATTAACCAGAATCTGCTGCCAACCCATGCTGAAGCCAATATGTTAGAATTGATATATGATAGGAAAGAGTCTTCGAGGGTTTATCAGCCTATTGTCAAGATACAGGCCATTGAGGAAAAATCGGTGAATGTAGCAGAGTCTTTGAAAGCATTGTCATTGAATCGGGAAGAATGAGAGAATATAAATCTCGAGAAAGTACAAAGAAACCCCTGATCACAGTACTAGGCGCCAAAAGGTATGTTGATTTAAGTCAGGATAAATCTAAGTTAACGGTGGTGGGAGCTCTAAGTCAGCCCATCTTGATAGTGAAAGGAGCACTAGCAGCGCCTATTGTCCTCAAACCGGTGACCCAACCTCCGATAGTTAATATGAAAAGGGTTCCCTGGAATTATGGGTGGACTGTGATGACCTATCATGGGAAAAAAGTAGTAGAAGATGTAGATGAGGTAGGGGGTTTGACTAGGTCAGAAAGATGCTTCGTGCCTGAAAGCTTAAGAAAGTCCATGCCAACGGTGAGTGGACCGTCATCTATCAAAAATCCTATCACCAAGGAAGAAGCTGAAGAATTTTTGAAAAAGATGAAATTTCCAAAGTATTCAATATTAGACTAGTTGAAGAAAACCCTTGCTTAAATTTCCCTTTTATCTTTGCTGCTGCACTCCAAGGAGCATCGTGATGTTTTACAGAAGGTATTAAATGAAACATATGTTCCAAGGGAGATTACAATCAACCAACTTGAGAAAATGGTTGGAAAAATCTTTGAGATTAATCGGATCAGCTTTTTTGATGATGAATTGCCTGTTGAAGGTACAAGGTATAAACGGGGCCTTTACATTACAGTGAAGTGTGAAGATTTCTACGTCACTCATGTTATGATTGAAGGAGGTTCAGGTGCAAATATTTGCCCTATTTTTACTTTGCAAAAGTTGAATATTGGTGCTGACAGGATCAGGCCTAACAATGTATGTGTTAGGGCTTTCGATGGTGCAAAATCAAATTCCATTGGCGAAATAGAACTAATGTTGACCATAGGGCCTATTGAGTTCGCCATAGAGTTTCAAGTTTTGAATATAGACTCCTCTTAAAATCTGTTGTTGGGAAGGCCGTGGATCCACAAGGCCAAGGTGGTTGCATCTATACTGCATCAAATGATTAAGTTTGAGCATGACAGGCAAGAAGTAGTTATTCATGGTGAAGGAGATTTGTCAGCCTATGAAGATTCTCCCTTGTCTTTTATTGAAGCAAATAATGTAGAGGAGATATTCGTCTATCAAATTTTTGATGTAGTTCCAGTGAATCGTATCTTTGAATGACAGGCTATACCGGGACCGCAATTGTCTTCTGCTTCTATCATGATGGTGAGTGAACTTTGCAAATATGGATTTGAGCTAGGAAAGGGTTTGGGAGCGTCTCTGCACGGTATAGTTCATCCCATATGTCTGAGTGAGAATGTGGGCATGTTTGGTCTGGGATTTGTGCCTACGGCTGAAGATCTAAAGAAAGCCAAGGGAAGGAAAAAGGAAACATGGTCACTCCCTTGCCCAATGCCACTACTCAGTGAATTATTTATTAAAAGCGGTGTCACGAAGCGTGTAGAATTTGAAATTGAATTGGTTGATGAATTCTAGAACCTTTTTATTGAAGTTGATATGGACGAAGCATACCAGTATGGCAGACGTGCAATTCATAGGTCCAGCTATCCGACTCAATAATTGGGAAGTCACTCCTCTCCCCGTTTGGAGGGAGTTTTGGTAGTTTATTTTGTTTTTCTTTTTGTTTATCCGAGTGATTTTAGGGTTGTAAGTCGGATTTTAGTTTGTTTGTGTTATGTTGGCATATATGTTTAAACCCTTCTATCTTTTTATTTAATGAAATGCAATGTCCCTTTTGTTTCGTGTCTAATATATTTTGTTTTTCTTTTTTACACAGTTCTCTTTATGCTGATTCTAATGACATGACATGCATGCGGAATTTTTAGCCTGATCTTAAAATCTAAACTAATCATGATCTAATGAAGCAGGATGGGGAATATGATGAAGAAGAAACACTAGAGGAAATAAGCAAGGAGTGGGAATAGTTTGAAGACAAATCGAATCCTAATTTGAATGAGACTGAGCCAATAAATCTGGGGGATTAAGAAGATATTAGGAAAACTAAAATCAGTGTACATGCTTTGCCATAGCTAAAAGATGAAATGATTCAAGCATTAATTTATTAGAAGGATGTTTTTGCATGGTCTTACGATGATATGCCTGGTTTAAGCATTGAATTAATGGCTCAAAAATTGCCAACTGATCCCGCGTTCCCTCCTGTCAAACAGAAGTTATGGAAGTTTAAAACTGATGTAAGTGTTAAAATCAAAGAGGAAATCATGAAACAACTTCAAGCCAAAGTAATTCGAGTGTCTTGTTATCCCATGTGGTTAGCCAATGTTGTTCCCGTACCAAAGAAAGATGACAAAATTCGAGGATGTGTTGATTACCGTGATTTGAATAGAGCAAGTCCTAAAGATGATTTTCCACTACCCAAGATCCACATTTTGTTAGACAACTGTGCTAAACACGCGGTTACCTCTTTTGTGGATTGCTATGCCGGATATCACCAGATCATTATGGATGATGAAGACGCGGAGAAGACATCTTTTATCACACCATGGGGAACCTATTGTTATCGAGTGATGCCGTTCGGTTTGAAGAATGCCGAAGCAACATACATGAGAGCCATGACCACTATGTTTCATGATATGATGCATAAAGAGATTGAGGTCTACGTGGATGACATGATTATTAGGTCAAAAAGTCAGGCCGACCATGTTAAAGATTTAAGAAAGTTTTTTGAAAGGCTTCACAGGTATAATCTCAAACTCAACCCAGCAAAATATGTATCTGGAGTTTCATCTGGAAAGCTGTTGGGGTTTGTAGTCAGCCGTCGAGGAATTGAATTGGATCCCTCAAAAATCAAAGCCATTCAGGATTTGCCCCCGCCCAAGAACAGAACGGAGGTGATGAGTTTGCTTGGTAGACTGAACTACATTAGCAGGTTTATTGCTCAACTCACAACCACTTATGAGCCCATATTTAAGTTGTTGAAAAAGAGTGCTGCAGTAAAATAGACTGAAGAATATCAGGAAGCGTTCGATCGAATCAAAAGATATTTGTCAAATACGCCCGTGCTGGTACCCCTGGATACTGGTAGGCCTTTGATCTTATATTTATCAGTCATGGACAATTCTTTTAGTTGTGTCCTGGGTCAACATGATGTCACGGGCAAAAAGGAGCAGGCTATTTATTATCTTAGCAAGAAGTTCACCACTTATGAGGCCAGGTATACTTTTCTTGAAACGACGTGTTGTGCCCTAACTTGGGTAGCACAGAAGTTAAAGCATTATATCTCATCCTATACTACTTATCTCATCTCCCGCATGGATCCTTTGAAGCATATCTTTCAAAAGCCTATGCCAACGGGTCGATTGGCAAAGTGGCCAATATTGCTTACCGAGTTCGACATTGTATATGTGACTCGAACTGCCATGAAAGCCCAAGCCTTGGTAGATTATCTTGCTGAGAATCCCATCGATGAAGAGTACGAGCCATTAAAGACATATTTTCCTGACGAAGAAGTGTCCTGTGTCGATGAAGTCGTTACAGATGCTGATCCAGGTTAGAGGTTTTTTTTTGATGAAGCTGTCAATATGAAAGGAGTCGGAATAGGTGCGGTTCTTATCTTTGAATCGGGACAATATTTCCCGGTAACAGCACAACTTCGATTCTACTATACTAATAATATGGCAGAGTTCGAAGCTTGCATTCTTGGTTTGAGGTTAGCTGTTGATATGGGAGTCCAAGAATTATTGGTGTTGGGAGATTCGGATTTGATCGTCCATCAAATTCAAGGCGATTGGGAGACACGAGATTTGAAGATCATCCCATATCGACAATGCTTGTAGGAGCTATGTCAATGGTTTGTGTTAGTAAAATTTAGGCATATTCCAAGGATTCATAATGAAATTGCTGATGCTTTAGCCACTCTGTCTTTAATGGTCCAACATCCTTACAAAGCCTACATCTATCCAGTGCATATACAGAGTCGTGATCAGCATGCTTACTATAATGTGAAGAAGAGCTGGATGGAGAACCTTGGTTCTTGGATATCAAGCGATACATTCAGTCAGGAGAATACCCATAATATGCCACCAACAATCAAAAGGGGACTATTAGGCGTTTGGCTAGTGGATTTTTCTTAAGTGGGGGAATCTTGTATAAGAGGACCCCAGATCTGGGACTTTTAAGGTGTGTAGATGCAAGAGAAGCCTCGGCAATCATGGTTGAAATACATTCTGGAGTATGCGGGTCGCATATGAACGATCATGTCTTGTTAAAGAAGATTCTTCGAGCAGGTTATTACTAGCTTACTATAGAAAGGATTCTATTCAATTTGTTCGAAAGTGTCATCAATGTCAGGTACACGGTGATCTGATACGTTCTCCTCCTGTTGAGTTGCATGCAATGGCCGCTCCATGGACGTTCGTGGCTTGGGGAATGGATGTGATTGGACCAATTGAGCCGAAGGCATCAAATGGGCATAGATTCATTTTGGTATCCATTGACTACTTCACAAAGTGGGTAGATGCAGTAACTTTCAAGTCAGTGACAAAGAAGGCTGTGGTAGATTTTGTTCATGCCAATATCATTTGTAGATTTGGAATTCCTAAGACGATCATTACAGACAATGTTGCCATTCTCAATAGTCATTTGATGCAAGAAGTATGTCAACAGTTTAAGATCGCACATCGAAATTTTACTCCATATCGCCCAAAGGACAATGGTGTTGTAGAAGCCGCCATTAAGAATTTTAAAAAAATACTGCAAAAAATGGTACAAGGGTGTAGACAGTGGCATGAAAAGTTGCCATTTGCATTGCTAGGTTATCGTACCACAGTTCGCACTTCAACATGGGCAACTCCATATTTATTGGTGTATGGGACAGAAGCAGTTATCCCTGTAGAAGTTGAAATTCCCACTTTTTGAGTCATTGTAGAAGCAGAGATTGGTGATGACGAATGGGTAAAAACCCGACTGGAACATTTGAGTTTAATTAAGGAAAAAAGGCTAACGTCAGTGTGTTATGGCCAGTTGTATCAGAAGAGGATGGCTCGAGCGTATAACAAAAAGGTCCATCCCAGGAATTTTGAAGTTGGTCAGTTGGTATTGAGACGTATCCTTCCTCACCAGGTTGAAGCGAAAGGCAATTTCTCCCTTAACTGGCAAGGTCCCTTTGTTGTGAAAAAAGTGTTGCCCAATGGAGCCTTATATTTGACAGATATTGAAGGCAAAATGGCAGAAATGGCTATCAATGCTGATGCGGTCAAAAGATACTATGTATGATATTTGATCCTTTGTTGACTTTATTGCATGTTTAGTACTTGCATTTTTGAAGATTGATATGATGAAGGCATTTTATTCTTCTATTCAAACATTGTGTCATCCCTTGTTTACCCGTTTGAGCTTCATTTTATTTTTTCTTTCATATACCTCTTTTGGAATCAAAATAGAGTCAAGGATAAATGTCGAGGAAATGAAAATAAAAAAAAATCAAAATCAAATTAGAACAAAGAACAAGCTGATGGAACTACGTCCGACCTGATTCTTCTCTCTCGGAAGTGAGATACATAGGTTGCCCTATTTCGGGCTCGGTCCAACCAAATAAAGATTTACACCCAGTCAACAAAACTGTGGCATGAGTTAATGTGTTGATTGAGTCGATTCCAAAAGTTGTAAGTCCCACCCCCACTTTAAGTATCGTTTGAGCCCCTTACCATCTTTTCTAACCTTAACCAAAAGCCAAGTTACAACCAAAGAAAGTCCTTCAGATCAATTTTTGATAATGTTAAGGCTAAGCATGCAATGGATGTGATGATACATTGTGAGGTACCACTTGTCTCCCTCAGCATAAGAAATCAGGAAAGAAATACAAAAATGATAAATTCTTATTGGTGAAAACCTCCGTGGGCATCATAAGGCGATGGTGAGTTGAGAGAAATGAAAATGAGAGAGTCTTATTGGTGAAAACCCTTGCAGGCACCATAAGGTGATGGTGAGTGGAGAGAAATAAAAATGAGAGAGTTTTATTGGTGAAAACCCTCACGGGCACCGTAAGGCGATAGAGAGTTCAAGAGAAAAGCAAAAAGTAAAAAGAAAGAGATTTGTTCACGAAAGTATTTTATGATGTCGTCAATCGAATGTGATGTATGAGTCCAATGGATTTGAAGAAGCGGATCAGCGGCAAATGCACGAACTTAACAACAAATGGGGAGTTTGGATAGGAAGATCAGGCAGCTCAATTCAAAATGCATGTCATACTCATTGGAGTTAGTTGTCATATTCAGATAAATTTTATTTTGAATATGGGACATTGCTCTTTTCTTTCATTTACATATTCATGCTTTTTGTCTTTTTATGTCATTTATCAAAATAAAGTCACAATCATTTCTTTACATTTTAAGTCAAGTCTGTTTCAAAACAAGCGAGAAAGGATTTCAAAATTTACTACTAGTCTTTCCAATTATACGAGGAAAAGCCAAGGAACAACACAATAAAGAAATATGATCATAATTCAACACGAAACAAAAGAAGTCTATCAACCGACAGGCTGTTGGATTCATGGAAACATTCAGATTTGGAAAAAGGGTGCACCTCAGAGGCATGGTAAAATAGAAGCCCATTATTCGAGTCGGAACTCACTTCCCTCAATATGGATCTGGGTCAATGATGCGGGAAGACAGGGCAAGTGTTAGCGATTTGGAACAAAGATGAAAGGAATGAGTGCTGGGCAGATACCTGAGAAGCCAAGATCTGCAAGCCACCACTAAGTTTTTAACTGACAAATTTTCTTTGTTGATATAGGGGCAACTTTGCTTCACTTAATTCAGCTACCATTGGACCCTCCTGAAAATGAGATTTTACTTTATGTTCAGGACCCTCCTGAAAAATGGGATTTTACTTTTATTCAGGACCCTCCTGAAAAATGGAATTTTACTTTATGTTCAGGTCCCTCCTGAAAAATGGGATTTTACTTTTCTTCAGGACCCTCCTGAAAAATGGAATTTCACTTGCTGTTCAGGACCCCCATGAAAAATGGAATTTTACTTTTGTTCAGGACCCTCCTAAAAAATGGGACCATACTTTCTGTTCAGGACCCTCCTGGAAAATGGGACAACGCTTTCAAAAATGAAATACTACTTTATTATAATTCTTGTTTGGGATTATTTTTGTTCTAGTTTTAATTTTGAGTTTCAGGAGCCCGCCTGAAGAACAGGGTGATGAAATAGCAAGTCAGAGGCCCACCTGGAGAACAGAGTGAAGAAATGAAAGTCAAGCAACAAAGTGATGAAATAGCAAGTCAGGAGCCCGTCTGGAGAATAGGGTGAAGAAATGAAAAGTCAAGCAACAAAGCAAAGCAATTGAAATCCAAGCAACAAGTTGAAAGAAATTGCAAGTCAGGAGCCCGCCTAAATAATAGGGTGATAAAAGTCGAGTCAAGAACCAATAGAAGCTGTATAGATAGGATTTTTTTGTAATTTCATTTATGTTTTAACTTGTAATTTTCATTTTTGATGTAATGACAGGGCCGCGGACCGGAACCTCGATGGAACCTCACTCGACTCTCCAAATCGGTATAGTCCATCTCCTTCCAAAAGTTGAGACACTTGTCATTCGATTCTCTCATAAAGTGAGTAGGTGGAATGTCTTAAGTCAAAACCCATTTTTCCTTCTTCCTTCTGTTTCTTTCTTTGGATAATGGTCAAGTCAAAATTTGGTCTCGCTGTCTACTTCTTTGTCTGAAAACACTTCATGTTTACATTCAAAGGGGGCATGATGTAGACACCTAATTTCGTCCCTCCCCGATGTCGTTTTACCCATTTTTACCTTATCCTACCATGTACCCTCACTCGTGTGATAATCCCTCCATAAAATGACAAAAAATAACAATCCCCTAACTAATTTTGTCTTACTAGCAACCTACCCAAACAAAAATAGACACCTAACCCTTATCCTTCCAATTAAAAAACAACACCTACCTACCCTATCCTAACAACCCATCCAATAAAATACCTCATTCCTTAACCCCTACCCCACGTGACCCCACCTACCCTACCCCACTACCCCACCCTCACCTCACAATATATATACCAGCACACACATCACTAATAGAGGGTCTTCTTCCATTTTTGGACCTTCAAGAACATCATACACAACTCCCATGGAACACATAACGTACACACTTACCTCGGCATAGTCCTGATAGATTCCACACAACACGGACCTCTCGCGATACTCCATTTTTCTTTCTTCTCTTCTCTTCTAGACAGAAAATGCACCAGTACACATACAGCTCACGATAGAGATAGAGAGAGTGAGATCTCTCTCTCTCGAGAGTGAGATCTCTCTCTCTCGAGAGAGAGAAGTGAATCGCAGAGAAAGGAATTGGGCAAAAGGGGGAAATCCATCGGAAATTGATCGGAAATCCACTTTCACCATGAATCCGGTTTGAATTCTCTGAGATTTAGGACTGGCAAGCTCGCCGGAGCTCCGGCGAAACCAAAAACGTGATTCCAGTTCAAGACCCGACCCTCGTTTTGTTTCTTCGGTAAGTCCCGCCGGAAAATGACGCGAAAAATAGGTAAGGGCTTTCCCCGTTCGTGATTCTGGTACTGGTTTAGCAAAAAACAGTGAAATACCGAGGTTGCATTGATTTGGATTAAGGTTGGTCGAGGCTTGTTGGTTCCTTGTTCGAGGATCTCGGTCTCGGAATTTTATTATTATCAACGATAACGAGTTCTGTTAAGGTCCATCTCTTTAACTCTACTCTTTCATTTTTTTTTCCGGATTTTGGTTAATGCCGTGATTTTGTGGTTGGTTGAATTTTTTAGTAAAATATTGATCGTTGTTGTGGATACGTAGGAGTGGTGTGCTTAAATGCTTGAATCTTCTGGATGTATATGTTTGATGTTGATTTTAGATTTTAAAAAGTGGTTTGATAATCGGAGAATTTGTTAACCATGGCTTGAGGATTAAACTTGTTGATTTGGGGGTTGGGATCGAAAATTGATAATCGAATAAGTTGAAGGTTATTTGTTTTGATTCATTACTGAATATTGTCGAATTGGATAGTATCATGATAGATCGAGTGGGTAGGCAATCGTAGGTTCGGGTAGGCGAAATTTAAGAATAAGTGTTTCATTGGATGTTGGAATGTGTGTGTGAATGTTTCTTTCTAGTTTATCATATTTAATTCAAATGTATTCATTTGGCCAGGGAATGCCCCAAAGTATCTGTATATATTTATTCACCGGGGAATGCCTCGAGGTATCATGTACCCGAAGGACGTTCGTGGTGAAGTCCCGAGGCGTCGGGTAGAGCATTAGTTTAGAATTAGCGTAGGTTTTTTTTCAGTCCCTTTTATTTCGGGTTGTAATAATTGGACTGGACTTTACATTTCAGATTGTTTTTTTTTGTTTTGTTTGATTATTTTGCGTGCTTTTGTGCGGTTGATACATTTCTTAGTGCCAACAAAATAGTCGATACACCCTACCAAGCGACCGTGGCTGAACCACGGGATCGAGAGGTGCCTAACACCTTCCCCTCGGTCAACAGAATTCCTTAGCCGGAATCTCTGTTCGCAAACCAGTTCAAAGAGTCAAATGGTTTTGAAAAGGATTTTCTAATGGTGGCTTGGCACACCAAATTATGCCAAGTGGCGACTCTGAGTAAAAAATGTAAATAATCCTTTTCCAAAACAAAATTTTCATTTCTTGTCACTTAAATAAGAAAACTCTTTTCGAACATTAAATTATAACCATATCTTTTTGGAGTACGTAAAAAGAGGTGTGACATGTGTATTATCTAGAGGCTTTGTAGACCTAATGTACAGTCAAGGTGGTATTTTGTTAATAGACGTGACGGCTTCAATGGCCAAGTATTGTATATACATATATATATATGTGTGCTCGAGCTTATACAGGTGATTATTTTCTTTTATATGCAATATGATGCTGTCCGAATTTCAGGTTGTCATAGAGGTATGCATGGGAAGTATAAGGTGATGAGCTGGTTCTCCCGGGCCTCCTCAAATTCTATTGGAGCGCATTTTAGGCCCTTTTTCGAAATAAATAAATAAATAACTCACTTTTTTTTTCCTTTTTCAATTAGTTTTACTGATCGACTCATTTGAATTCACGATTACGCATTACGGACTGTTTGTATATCGAAACAGAAGCGCTCCATGTTGAAGCTTTCCTTACTATGAGGACTTGAATTTAGATTCACGCTATATAGAACTTCTGTAAGAGAAAGCGCTATCTATAAATTTATAAACTCACATAAAATATAATTGAATTTTCCATAACTTGCTGGATCCTTTTTATTTTATTCTCTCTCATTCAGGCAACAACTCACTTTAATTTGATTTTACGAAATATGATTCTAAAAAAAAATCATGAAAAGAATCACGTAAATAGCATAACTTTTATGCTAGATCAAATCAACTAAAAGAGAATTATTAATAGAGAGCTTCACATAATTAAGTGAAACTAGTTATTTTAAAATTAAGGTATACAATTCTGTGATAATAATTATGTTAAATTACATAAAAAATACAACAATAATATATCCAGTGTATTCTCGTAAGATGGGGTAAATTACACAAACAATGTTTAAAAAAGCTATGTCAGATATCCCATATATATACATTGTTTCGTTATATGATGGTGTAGGACAATTCTTATCTCGCTATTAGTTTTTAAGTTTAATTAGATTCAAGGATCATTTTTTTTTTGTCGTGATACTAGAGCTAGACTTCTCTCAATTCTTATTTCTCATATGTTAAACATTATATTATACTATCCATGCTTCAATTATCAGGTAGAGGCGGAGCCAAACTAGTAATAGGATATATTATTAATATATGATTAAACTAATTTTTATGTATATATTATAGATGTTAAACCTTCTTTGGTGAGTTTTTTTTTCAGATTTTGAACTCCTTCATCAGAAATCCTGACTTCGCCTGTATTATCAGGTGTCTGATTTCTGCATTAATTATGTACTATAAAATACTAGTTGGTCTCCTGCTCATATTAAAGTTTTGAACAATTTTCACCTCACTTATTAATTTTTGAATTTAAGTTTATACCAATTTTGTGTAATTGGTTAAGCATCTTGAATAGGGAACCATATAATACAATCGAAAAGACATACTCCCTTCGTTCTAAATTTTCTAATTTGATTTTTCATTTTTTTTTTATGTTTTTTCATTAATCAAGAAGAGACAATTTTTTTTTCATGTTTTACCTTTTGCATTAATTACTTTTTTTTCAAATTAAAATGTAAACATCATTTAATAGGAGTATTATGATAAACTATCCATTTTATTAATTATTTTTTTTAATCAATGTGTCATCTCAATTTGAAACGGAGGGAGTATGATAATGGATTGTCCCTACTTATTACCAATTTTTTTTTTTTTTTCATTCAAATCCAAAGCATATTCTTGCAATTTTCAAAGTCTCCTTTGAGTATCAATAATATAATGTACTCCCTCCATTTCTAAATAATTGATTGTTTAGTTCTTTTATTATATACTTAAATAAATAATATTTTAGATAATCAAGAAATCATTGATGATTTTTTTTCAATTTACCTTTCCTATAATTTTTTTTATTTCTTTTGCAAAATTCCAAAACTCTTAACAATTTATATTCTTTTCAATATATTTATTAAAAACAAATTAGTAAAATAATTTTTACTTTCTAGAAGTGAGTAGTTTCTTAACGAAGGCCTCAAATAAAAATCACTTATTTAAAAATGAAGGAAGTTGAGTTCTTTTTGGCATCTCAACAATTAGTAGTCGTTTGGCTATGAAAATTATTTATATTTTTTCGAAAAATTATTTCACTTTAGTGAAAAAAGTGAAAATAAGATGCGTTTGACCATGAAAATTCTAAATACAATTCTGAAATATTGTATTTGTAACTTTTACTTCTCTCACAATATTTCAAAAGCAACTTTAATTTATGAGAAAATACATAAAGTACCCCCTGATCTTGTCTGACTTTTTAAAAAAGACACCTAAATTTTACTTTCATCCTATTACCCCACGATTCTTACTTAATTCGTTGTAAATACACCATTTTGACTTAAATTTTGCCTATGCATGTAGACACGCACACCAGGTGCGTGAATGGTTAAAATTTGACTTAATTGCCAATAAAAAGTTGCCACGTATAAATTATTTATCCAAAAATTTAAAAATACCTTCTTCTCCATTGATGTCTTCCTCATCTTTCCAATACTCCATTCACACACTCTCACAGCTTCACACAATATTCCATTCACGTACACACAACAACTCAGTGAAAAACACACACTCACACGCTGACACTACACACACAAAAATCGGAAGGAGAGCACAATTGTGCTTGAGATCGTGTTGTCTATCCCTATTGTGAAGTTTATGCTTTTCCTGAGAGCTTTCCACAATTTGAGATCCACCAACGGTCTGCAACATTATTCTTATGTTCATCTTGAATTGAAGAATGGTAAAGAGTTTAAAAAAGGGTAAAAAAGACATGATATGGTAGCCACCATTTTTTCCGTCGAGAAGGTATTTTTCGATGATAAACCCAACATGAAAAATTAAATTTTTGTTGGAAAATATGCTAATGTAGGCAAAAGGATCAGTAAAATTGTTTTCAATTCCACTATTGAAATAGTAATCAACATACCAATTTGTTATCGGTGGAATCACATCCTTTTCATCTCCAAAAACTTGTTCTCCGCATTCCTTAATTGAATAAAATCTTTCTTTTTTGAAATTCAATTTAATAGGGAGAACAATTGAGGCGTACTTTAGCAAATAATTCAATTTAAGATCAACAACAATGGAAGAAGTAATGAAAGAGAAGAAGGAAGAACCAGTGAACTGGAAGAAGAAGGAGAAAGTGACAAACGTGCGCTTTTTAAAAAAAGAGGAATGCTGAAATTTTCGTCAAAATGGTGTATTTACAATGATTTTAGTAAGATTCCGTGGGGTAATAGGTCGAAAGTATAGTTTAGGTGTCTTTTTTGAAAAAGTCAGACAAGATCAGGGGGTACTTTATGTATTTTCTCTTAATTTATATCCATGGTCAAATACAACCCCTACTTCAACTTCAACTCCAACTCTAATTTCAAAAAATTATAATTTTCATGATCAAACGGGCGTTAATGTGGATCCAAATTTTCCATAAATAGAGATGGAATCTTATGCCAACTAAATAAGAGGTCCAAAAACTTATGCTAATAATATGCCATTTTTATTGATGAAGAGTGAAAAAGCAAAAAAATATGTAACCTATGAACTTATGGGTTGGATTGCTTAGAATAGACACAAATTAAATCAATCAATGCATCCTACATAGCCCATCTGAACTTATGTTTGTCCATGCTGCTTCAAACTTGTTGTCTTGTTATCAATACAAGGTAAAGTACTAGTATGGTGAAACATGGCTTTGAGATGTTACACAAGGATATTTATAATATTAGAGATATATGGCAAGTTCATTCATTGAATAACAAGTATTGTGGAGGGATGAATAAGAGTTCCTCCATCTGTAATGGTCTCGAATTCGCGTTCTGAATATAAAGAATTATGTTAGGGAGTTATTTCCTTTAAATAGACCTTATATAACGCGAATCTGGCTAGTTGAAATCTCAACGTGGATACCGGATTAAAAAAAGTTCATTCTCCAGAATATTATAAGAATATGGTGATACGTCATAAGTTTGTCATGTAAAGAGATTACATATTCCTTTACTAAATTCAATGTGAGATTCTTCAACACCATGGGAATTCCAAATACAATTTAGAATTTTATTTGAAAAAGTGAAAACAAGTAAACTTTTACTTCTCTCACAAAAATTTCAAAAACAACTCCAATTTGTATTCATGGTCCAACATACACAACTTCAACTTCAACTCCATAAAATTATAATTTTCATGGCCAAATGAGGCCTAGAATTTATAGAATTTGGAGCATGAACAAAATAAACATAACATAAAAAATAACAATCAAGTGCCATAAAATTATGTTAAAAGAATAAATGTTGAACCTAACTGATAGCAGTGTGTGTACTGATAGCAGTGTGTGTCTTGTTTAATGTCTACATTAATAGTTACATTATTGCTTATGTAGTTTTCGGTCCTTCAATTTCTGATATTATTTGTATCTTGTATTTCAACAATCATGTTATCTTATTAATGTTACTATATATTCTATTACTATATGTATTTTTATCACTATCCATTATTTTATTACCGATTAGTACCTCTTTTTTTGAACCTTCGTATATCGAAATAATATTTCTACCTTTGAGATAGATATAAGATCTATGTACATCAAATTAAAATTTTAATTAAGTATTTCTAAATTTAGATGGAGGTTTATCTGTTTTGATGTTTGAAACACCTAAAAAAGGAAAGTAGTATCATTTTCATTTTCTTTCCTTTTGGAGCTCCTCCTTAATCATCTTAAAATTCTTGGACCAAAAAAATAAAAAAAATAAATTAAAATTCACCTTTCAATTTCTCCAATTCTTCTATTAAGGTATGTTATTTGTACATTCATGACTAATAAATTTCTAAGGTCTTGTCTAATTTTCTTATTAATATTTTGTTTTGATAATTTTCTAATAAATTCAATTGTTTTTTTTTGTTTTCTTTTCTTTTTTCATCGAGGTCTATAATTATGCATGTTTATTTGCATGTCAAAGTTCAAACATAGGTTCTTTTTTCTCTAATTTTTCAATTTTTTTGTAATTTATTTGATTTTGGACTAATAATATAGTGTTTGTGTATTTGCATGTTATTGTGTTTAATTATAAGGGTTGTGGTATTTTTTTATTTATTTTTTGAATTGATGAAAGGAAGTTTAGTTTTTATACATTAAAGGTGAAAAAAATGCAGCTTAGAGGGTTTTCTATTAATTATTTATATGTATTAAACACGAATACAGAGTTTGAGCTGAAGCTATTGAGTTCTGCTGAAACGTTAGGAAAAGCTATAGCTCTAGTCTACCCCAATATAAAATGCCAAGAGCTCTTATGCTTTAATATTGTCGTTGTTGAATTCGTACTTCTGTGCTATGCTGCTAGGACTCTTTAAAAAGTTGTTGTACCTGTGTCAGATCATATGAATTTGCACTATTTCTGGAGGATCCGACATGCACCCTGGGGCATTTTTGAGGAGTCCGAGCAACAAGCTTTTGTGAGATTTAGTGGACTGATTTTGCTTGTGATGTGATCTAGTCACAAGAACATCCTTAAACTTTGTTGTGCAAATTTGGTTATACCTTTAATTTCTTTCTTATCTGCTGAATTATGGTTAGCTAAGTTTTAGGTTCTGCATAAGTACTAAGCTAGTTCTTTGTTAGATGAATTGGTTTTTCGGGTTCTTTGAGTTTGCAAGAGGGAACTGTTGGCTATTGAAGATGCTAGAGTACTCCCCCCACATACCAGTCCGGACATGAGGGTGTATATGACACTCAATGGCCCCTTGTTGGTCTGAGGGGCGGAGGAGGCTAGGTTAGCCAAAAGATGGTTATTGGTTATTTTTATCTTATGGATAACACCACTTACTAATTCAAGAAAATGAATAGTTCACCAGACTGAGTAGTAGTAAGCAATAGTTGAGACATGTTTGTGTTCATCGCTTACAGGGAAACGATTATTAGAATACATGCCAACCAGAGTAGATAACAAGTTCCGGATTATGGAAATGGCAAAGCAATGTATTTCATGCTCTTAAGTTCTGAAGAAAAGACCCCCGGAGGATTAACAGCTTGCGCTCTTTCAACGAGTATTTACAGGAGTCCTTATTTCGACTTTAGCCGTCCTCAAAATAACTACACTAGTCCACCTGCAACCTTTCTTTGTCCAGACTTACCAAAGCATGTATTCACAAATGCTCTGTGGTCTCTGCCAGAACAGGCAAGTCCTCCGCGTTGGCTCCTTTTTCGCGACCAGCTTCATCCGTGCCATACGGTGCCTGGATAAATACTGGTCTCTGCTTTGTAAAGATATTCGGTCAGGAACTGCTGATGCTCGTGTAACTGATCCGTCAGTGAGAGAGGCAGTGATGAAAATCCTTAAACCTGATCCAAATTAAGCTGATTTTATTGAGGCTGAATGCACCAAAGATTCATGGAAAGGGATCATTACTAGAGTATGGCCCAATGCCAAGTATGTGACTACTACTTTGACTGGAACCATGTCACAATATATACCTACTCTTGATTATTACAGCAGTAGCCTCCCTCTCATTAGTACCATCTATACTGCCTCGGAAGGCTCCTTTGGAATCAACTTGAACCCTTTTTGTAAGCCTAGTGAAGTCTCTTACACACTTATTCCCACTATGGACTATTTTGAGTTTTTACCAACTCGGGGAAACAACGGAGTGATCAATTCTATCTCTATGCCCAAAACACTTAGCAAGGAAGAGCAACAACAATTGGTTGATTTGGCTGATGTCAAGATTGGCCAGGAGTACTAGCTCTATATATTCTGGTCTATTCAAATGCCGAACTAATACTAGCTCTACTCTTAGTCCCTTTTTGTTTGCCATGGTGATGGATGTGTTGACGCGGCGTATTCAAGGGGAGGTGCCGTGGTGTATGCTTTTTGCAGAAGATATAGTTCTGATTGATGAGACTCGAGGGGGTGTGAAGGACAAATTAGAGGTGTGGAGACAAACTCTTGAGTCTAAAGGGTTTAGGTTGAGCAGAAGCAAGACAGAGTATTTGGAATGCAAGTTTAATGACGTGAGGCTGGAGGATGAGGAGGTAGTGACGCTGGAATCACAGGTGGTATGTAAAAGGGATAGTTTCAAGTATCTCAGGTCCGTGATCCAGGGTAACGGTGACATTGACGAGGATGTCTCGCACCGTATTGGGGTGGGATGGATGAAGTGGAAGCTTGCGTCGGGGGTGTTGTGTGATAAGAAGGTGCCGCCCAAGCTTAAAGGCAAATTTTACAGGGTGGTAGTCCGTCCGGCCATGTTGTATGGAGCGGAGTGTTAAGAATTCCCACATCCAAAAAATGAAGGTGGCAGAGATGCGGATGTTGCGCTCGATGTGTGGGCTGACTAGAGGGGATAGAGTTCGGAATGAGACTATCAGGGAGAAGGTTGGTGTGACGCCAGTGGAGTGCAAGATGCAGGAAGTCCGATTGAGTTGGTTCGGACACGTGAAGAGGAGGGGCATGGATGCCCCGGTTCGTAGGTGTGAGAGGCTAGTGTTGGATGGTTTTAGAAGGGGTAGGGGTAGGCCGAAGAAGTACTGGAGTGAGGTGATTAGGCAGGACATGGAGCAGTTACAGCTCACCGAGGACATGACCCTAGATAGGAAGGTCTGGAGGACGCGAATTAGGGCAGAGGACTAGGGCCAGTTGGGTCGCTAGTGTAGGGAATTATTTGCTATGGGTAGTATCCTTGTTATGATTCCGTGTTCCTTGTTTTAGTATGAATCTGGGTGCTTTACTCTGTTTTCTTTTACTTATGACTGCCGTATTTATGTTATGTAATCTTGTAACCTTGTTCAGTGCTTTACTATGTATTTGCGTGGTATCTTGTGTCTTGAGCCGGGGGTCTATCGGAAACAGCCTTTCTACTTCTTTAGAGGTAGAGGTATGGACTGCGTACATCTTACCCCCCAGACCCCACCAGGTGGGAATACACTGGGTTTGTTGTTGTTGTTGTTGTTGTTGTTGTTTTCATTTACCTGTCAATCAATGATTGGCTGCCATTTCTTGAACTTGTGCCATTTCAGGACTCTATAGATACAGAGTCGGTGATGTGCTTCGGGTTGCTGGATACAAGAACAACGCGCCTCAATTCAACTTCCTATGCCGGGAAAATGTAGTCTTGAGCATTGATGCTGACCACACTAATGAAGTTGAGCTACAAAATGCAGTGGGCAATCTGTTTCCATTTGATGCACGTGTAACTGAGTACACCAGCTATGTCGATCATGCTACCATTCCAAGCCACTATGTCCGGTTGTGGGAGCTGAGTGTGCCTCCTTCGGTCTTTGAAGATTGTTGCCTCACAATTGAAGAATCTCTAAACTTCTTCTACCGCGAGGGCCGTGCATCTGTGAAATCCATCGGGCCTCTGGAAATCAGGGTGGTGGAAATCGGAACTTTTGACAAGCTCATGGACTACTGTATCAGCTTAGGTGCTTCCATGAGCCAATACAAGACACCCCTTTGTGTGAAGTTTGAACCCCTTATTGCCCTGTTGAATTCTAGGGTGGTGTCCAGCTACTTCAGTCCTATGTGTCCAAAATGGGTTCCTGGCTACAGGAAATGGAACAACACGAATTGACTGTCAAGCTTTCTGACGACCACTTCCACCTCTACGCTCTTCCTCCTCCTCATCCTTCATGCGTCATGGTTAATTTAAATTGCTAAACTGAATTGTTGTATTAGCTGTTGATTATTCTTTAACGTACAGAGCTCTATTTATTCCTTGTTCTCCCTTTACACAAGAATTTGAAAACCATCCTATATTATATTTCATACAAGACTGAAGATAAAAAGAAACCAGAGATTCCCTTCCTGACCAATATTCAGGTGGCAGCTTAGAGCGAAGCAGTTGTTGCAGCTCCGCGTTCCGAGTTCCGGACAACCCATAAATATTGTGTTGATTTGCCAAGGCCACGAGTTGAAACATTGAAATATTATCGATTCATACTTTACGAGGTGCTGGGGTAATAAATGACATGGGAGAAACAACTTCAACATTATGAACACTGGAAATGATCTGAGTCTCTTGACTTGAAGCAAAACAAATGATAGCATTTTCTTTTGACTTGAAGAACTTGACATGTTGAAAGCATTGCATGCATTTTGTTGTTTTGAGCATAAGCTTCATATGTAACATATATGTAGTATTACCTTCTATTGCTCGGATTGTTCGAAAATGTTGCTGAATGTTGCTCGGACTCTTCAAAAATGTCAATGGGTGCGTGTCGGATCCTTCAAATATAGTGTAACTTTGAGGGATCCGACACGGGTGCAGCAACATTTTTGGAAAGTCCAAGCAACTTAGGCTGCACCTTTGTCAAATCCTTCAACAAATGCACTACTTTTGGAGAGTCTGACACGCACCCTGCAACATTTTTGAAGCATCCGAGCAGCATAAGTGTTATCTAAAGAGCTTGTACTGACAAAAGTCAACAAACGAATATGTGAATGTTGCCACACTCATGTTGGATCCTCCAACAATGCACAACTTTGGAGGATCCATCACAGACTCGGATATATTTTGAAGAGTCCGAGCAACATAGGTATTACCTATAGAACATGTACTGACTAAAGTCAACAAAAAAATAACATAGTGACGGTTTCAAAAAGCAAACCTGCTGATTCTCATTCTTTAAATCCCTTAGCATACCATCCAGGTTAACAATCTTTTCATTCAATGCAGCAAAACACGTTTGATCTTCACTGGCAAGTTGTCTCTGGAGCTTCAGTATATCATCTTCAAGTTCTACAATTTCTGAATCAGCTTTGTTTATCAGTATCTTTAACACTCACGACATGATTTTTCTTTAAAGCATCTTCCTCAATATATCATCGTCAAGTTCTACAATTTCTGAATCAGCTTTGTTTATCAGTATCTTTAACACTCACGACATGATTTCTCTTTAAAGCATCTTCCTCAATATATCATCGTCAAGTTCTACAATTTCTGAATCAGCTTTGTTTATCAGTATCTTTAACACTCGACAACATGATTTCTCTTTTAAACCTTTCTATAATCATGTTTTTGTGAGCCCGAAATCTAGATGCAATAGCAACAATAACATACTCAGTACAGAGAGAAACGTATAGTCCCACAAAGGGAGTCTGGGGAGGGTACATAGAGTGTACAGACACCTTATCATCCCTACCTCAAAGATAGAGAAGTTGCCGATAGACCCTCGACTCAAGGAAAAACAGTCCCCCGATTAAGTCCCTAGTTTTTGATGATTAACAAATTCATAATTTGAAACTTGTTCCCTGCAGTTTTTTGTGATGACAAAGCTACTACGCATTAGGGAACAGGTTGGGCTCACCTGTCGTAGTCACAGTCAAATTGCCACGGCTGACACATAGTACAAAAGTTGGTGAAAAGCTACTGCCACCTTTTTTGCCGCAACCAATGGGATCTCTCCTAGGTTTTCTTGTGTCATGATATATATATTGCTCATCTTCCTCAGCAAGAAAACCAACACTTCCATATACTTGCAACTAAATAACTTTTCAAAACGGTGAATCAAAGACTGCAGTTGCAACAGGGAACTGATTGCTCATCGAGTTGTATTTTTATTTTCTTGTTGTAGTTGAGTCTTTGTAAATTGTTCTTAAACGCTTGCCTACATTTGCTTATGATTGTAGTAGGTGTTGAGGTGCAAACCTTCCTCTTGTAATCATCTAGAGTTAGGTGATTGTTTCAAGCTAGAGTTAGTTGGAGATTGAAGCAGTAGAGTTGCTGCTTGTGTTTTCCTTGAAATAGAGTTATTGCTAAGAAACAAAGAATTAGGAGGTTAATCCGTATTCAAGAGGTTGTTTGGATATAGTGGAGCTTAGAAATCATGGAGGCAGGTCGTGGTTTTTCCTAGAAGTTTCTACGGAAGAACCTTGTGTCTTCTATTTACCTTATTCATGCACTTCTTGTTTTATATATCTCCTAGTTCTTGGTGTGAGTGTATCTGGAACAGTTCCCTTCACCCCCAAAAGAAGAAAAAGTTGAAGTGAAACCAAAACAAAGCAAAATACTACAATAATCGAAGTACAATAATAAGAGAAATCTAAGGACTAAAAACTACAGAAACAATACTACGAATACTATACGGACCAAATCTGAGAAAAAAACAAAAAAACAAGCATGATGGCTGATAACAAAAATTTCATAAATTGTATTGACACACTAAATATGTACTATATAGTTGACTTGGTTAACGACCCTACTAAAATATATTAATCCATTTAGTTGTAATTAAAAAACCATACACGTTATATCATGTTCTATCAGTAGTAATAAAGAAACATACACGTTTTATTATTTTATCAATTTAGTAGTAAAAAAACCCATACACTTCCTCTATATAAAGCTCCACTAATTGCTACAATGTCAACAACCCCAAACTCAAATAGTATTCATTTTCTTCACCTTAATTATTCACAAGTTTTTATTATGGAAAGAAACATAAATGATTACAAAGAAGGCTTGGAGTTTGTTGAAGAGGTGACTAGCAACGTTGATGAAGTTCAAAAGAAAGTTCTTGCTGAGATCCTATCACAAAATGCTCATGTTGAGTACTTGCAGGTAGGTTGAGTACTTGAATTTGAGCGGGTTATAATGAATTGAGTTAATAAATAGGCAGGTCAATAATTCATCTAGCTTTTTTCATATTAGTAGTCGTAGTATTACCTTGATTGATTGATTGTTGCTGTTGTTGTTCCGATTATATGATTATCATATTATTTTGTTGTAATTACTGGGCTTTTTGGGTATGTTTTGTCACTTTTTCTTTATGTCACGATCCGAACCAGGGCCTGGCCGTGACGAGCTTTTCGAACCATAGGGGCCCGAAACACCTCTATGTAATCATGCACCTAATTCATATGATCAAAGAAATGCGGAAAAACACAATAATTCAAAAACATGGTCATAAATATGAAAATAGATAATAACGGGGAGATAATATTCCCTCAACATCAATTATCCTCTGAACAACTGTCTGCGAAAATCTCTAACAAATGACTGAAACAATGTCTATCTAAAAACTGGGACAAGGCCCCCAGTAGACCCAAAAACTGAATATAAGATAAAAGGACTGCAGGACATAAGACCTTCCGAAACATAGAAGGCTCACCACTTGTCTCTACAGCTCTGTCTGAAAGTTCTACTGAGTCTCTTGACCCCTAGACTGGGCCTCTGAACCTAAGATGTTGGAGAGGGGAGGAGGGTTAGCACAAAAGTACTGGCACGTAAAGATATCAAAGCAAAACATAATATTTTTACAAAATATAGTTGAGAGCCATTATAAAGCAATTTCGTATCAAATCATTTGAAAGCACATGGGTGTAATGCAATAGTTTTTCTCAACAATAATGAAATGCAACTGAGCTAGGTGGAATACCCTACATAATTTACACCAACTGTCAAACCTCGGTTGCCGCCGAGATTAGAGTATAAGTGAGGGAGAGACACACAATACCACGACGCGTGGTGTCTCGACTCAAATCAAATATGGTAGTATCCAATTTGGGATAATATAATATCAGGTACGCAAGACCACAAAGCATGGTACCAAGTTCCCGAGTCGGCAAACACGGTTTCCAGCGTAGAATCATTTGGATCATGCTTTCTTAGGGCAACCACCTATCTCATTTAAAATCAATGCATTTAAACTCACTTCATAATCCTTCACATATCATACTTTATAGGTATCGTCATACCCGACTTGCAAGTCATCAATATCATATCAATCTCTTCATTCAATCATCATATGCAATATTCTTCAATATGAACAAAACAACCCTCTCTTTGAAAGTCGAGAATCATATCATTTCATAGCACTTTTCGAAACATTTCATGACATGCTTTTAAAGATGATTTCAAAATCATTCATATCATATGAGAATTTAAAACATCATATCAAGAGAGGGATTCCAAATAATTCATGCTCTCAATTTAACATCACCTCAAATCATATGCAATTACATATACAATATATCAAATCATTTCGAGGAAAGGCCTAAAAGACCAAAACAACATCATTAAAGCATTTGAAACATAACTATATTCATAATTTCAAAAACCCCATTAAAAAACATGATTTAAATTGCCCATGAGATTTTTTTTTTGGATAACCCCACGTACCTCTATTTCCAAGGATAATAGATGTTTCTTGAAGCTTGCGGATTGGTGATTCCAAATATGTAATTATCTTTGAAACCCTACGGTCAAATCTTGAACTAGTTGGATTTTTATTTTGAAACCCTAAGGAGAATCTTGAGCACTTTTGATGAAAGAATATGTATTTTGGGGTCCTTGGAACTAAATCTCGTGTTTTAGGGCTAAGTAAGGATGGAAAAGGACCACTTTATCCTCAACACGGAGTGTTTAAATCACCAAAATTCCTTACATAGGCACCGCCCATCCCTTTGCCTATGTTCAGATAGGCGCCGCCTAGGCTATCGCCTATGTTTGCATAGGCGCCGCCTAGGTTATCGCCTATGTTTACATAGGCGCCGCCTAGGCTATTGCCTATGCTTTCCAGTGGCCATGAGCGATTGGTTATTCGACGCTTATCACCTTGAAGGGCCATAACTTGTTGCTCGGGTGTCGGATTTTAGCCAAATTAGTATCGTTGGAAAGCTAACTCGAATACCTATCATTTGACACATAGTAGGATTCCTAATTCGACATATACAGAGAGTTATGGTCGATGGAAGCTGACACACTTTACAACGTCTACTAAAACTTAGTCGATCGAAATAGTTCCAACTCATCCTTGAGTTGAAGGACCCCTATGGTATAAATTCAACCTTGAACGGATTCACATGCTACACAATAATTAACATGCCATATTGGCATAGGATTTTATGGCTTCGGAATTAGCAACGCATTGAAATCATGGTCTATATTGTAGCCCGAATTGCGGGGCGTTACAATTTAGTACTTTGTCTCAACATCTTCACTCCTTTTGTTTTCTTTTTTCAAACTACTTTGTAATATTTACTTGAGCCAAAGTCTATTGAAAACAATTTCTCTGTTTACACATTACACGGGCTATGTTGTTGTTATTGTCAATAATCCGTCTAAAAGTTATTTGATCTAATTAAAGTAGATCAAGTTCAAATGATCTAAAGCGAGTTATAATCCAATTTGCTCAATTTCTTATTAAATTTTAATTTGTTTGTTCGTTCTTTGATAACTTTTTAGAACCTAATAAAACTATTTTTTCTTTCAAACAAAATAATATATTGAAATGATATTTAATGAGTCAGTTTGAACTTCGTATCATCTCAATCTTTTTTATAAACGAAATGAACAGACTTAATAAATGAATGTATCAAAATCCAATTCAATTTGAACGGATTGGATCAATCATATTTTCATGAGCTAATTTTGCCATCTCGACTTGCAGGACCATGGTCTCAATGGTCACACTGATAGAGACACATTCAAGAAAGTGATACCTGTGATCACTTACCAAGATATTCAGCCCCATATCAACCGTATTATCAATGGTGATAAATCTCCAATCCTATGTTCCCAACCCATCACTGAATTGTTGACAAGGTTCATTTCTTGTTTTCTGTTTTTGATAATCATGATGTTCGAGCCAGTTTGCATATACCTCGATCGATGCATAGACATTGTACGGATAACTCTGTCCATCAAGTCTGACTTATTAATCAAGTGTGTGTTATTTTCCTTCTACGGGTACACAGAATCTGTATAGTAGAAACAACAACTTCAACTAAAGTTCAAGTATATAAACAAGAACACAATAAAGTATATCAAATACCCTCAACACAAGATCAAAATGACCTTTTCAAGAGGTGTAATTTATTTTTTAGAAAATAGATGAAACAAAAATGAATAAGACCAAGTCGTTAGAAAATAGATGAAACAAAAATGAATAAGACCAAGTCGTCTGAATTCACTGACTTTTCTTAAGGAATAATTCCTCTCACTGTACCCGAAGTTATGGAATCTTCCTCCCAGGATAAAATGGCCTTCAATCCGACTATAGCGGTACCTCAAATAGGCAGATTCATTCTTCAAATGCACGGAACATTTTGATTGATGGAGTTACTATTACTGTATGCATATAAATGGAGTATTGATCAGATTTCGTCAAATAAAGTTTCCGAAATCGAAGCCGAGCGACAACGACGACGACGGCTCGAGGCATCTCTTATTTCTTGCCTCACTTATCATGTGGAGTAAGTATTCATCATTATAAACACTCTAAAGTTCCCTTCTCCCTCCAATGTGGGAGAATTAGTGAACTTTTCAATTTTGGGAGTACACTTTCTAAATTGGTGTCTCCTCTTCTCCACCATTTTCCCTCCATTTTTCATTCACACTTCTATGAACCCAACAATCCCCCACATGAATGGGGAATGACTATTTTTCGTAAAAATTTTACGAACAAGTATGTGATCATCAAGTAAAGAATGATTGCATCTAGATAAGTGGGTTTTCCTTTGAACTTTCCGTAGTGAACATGCATCGGATGCACTCGGTCAATTGGTAGATTTGATATCTTTGAACCGTCAAGATTTAATGTACACCTAGACAACACATGTCACACAACCAGCCTTTTAATGTTTATGGTTCTTATGGTTTTGTTCTTTTCAGCCATGAACACGTCCCAGTTTTCATGAGAGCTTAGAGAATAGGCCTTTACTAACATTCTCCTTAAAGCGGCTTCCACTTCGTCCTCACATAGGTGATTTCTAAACATTCAATCCTATAGATTAAACTATTTGGTCAAATCTGCCAAATTTAGATAATCATTAAAAGACTTTTCACCTAAAGTCTTATCATTGTTTACTAAACATTGTCTACATCATGAGAATGGGTTAGGTATTTGACAATGTTGAACCTATCAGACACAAATTTATTTGATCTCCTTGAACTTAGCTCTTGGGATCTCTAGTCTGCTAGGTAGAGTTACTGTCATGGTGACTTGTCCTAGGCCTTAAACCCATTCCCTTGGATGTCCTTTCTGCTCCTTCTCTAGATAGACCTTTTGTAAGTGGATCCGACACATTATCATTTGACTTTCCATAGTCTACAGTGATAATTCCACTAGAGAGAAGTTTTCTAACGGTATTGTGTCTTCGTCGTATGTGACGAGATTTATCATTGTACATCATGCTCCCTGCCTTATCTATTATCGCGTGCCTATCACAGTGTATACATACTGGTGCCACTGGATTGGGCCAATAAGGAATATTTTCTAAGAAATTTTGGAGTTCTTCTTCTTCACCGACTTCATCCTATGCGATAAATTCAGATTCCATCGTAGAGCGAGCAATACAAGTCTGTTTGGATGATTTCCAACAGACTGCTCTTCCACCGATAGTAAATACATATCCACTTGTGCATTTTACTTCATTTGATCCGGTGATCCAATTTGCATCACTATATCCTTCAAGTACCGCAAGATATTTATTATAATGCAAGGCATAATTTTGAGTGTACTTAAGATACCCCAAAACTCTTTTCATTGCTATCCAGTGAGTTTTGTTGGGATTACTCGTGTACCGACTCAATTTACTAATAGTGCATGCTATGTCTGGTCGTGTACAATTCATTATATACATTAAACATCTCAATACTTTTGCATACTCCAATTGCGAGTCACTTTCACCTTCATTCTTTCGAAGTGCAAAGCTCGCATCCAATGGAGTCTTGGCAATACCGAATTCCATATACTTGAACTTGTCAAGTACCTTTTCGATATAATGAGACTGTGACAATGCCAACCCTTGTGGAGTTCGATGAATTCTTATACCTAAGATTACATCTGCAACTCCAAGGTTTTTCTTATCAAACTTGCTCTTGAGCATTCATTTGGTTGCATTTATGTCAAAAATATCTCTGCTGATTATCAACATATCATCCACATATACACAAATAATGACTTGGTGATTTGAAGTGTCTTTAATATATACACATTTATCACATTCATTTATCTTGAACCGGTTTGCCAACATGGTTTGGTCAAACTTTGCATGTCATTGTTTAGGTGCTTGCTTTAGTCCATACAACGACTTAATAAGTCTACACACGTTATTTTCCTTTTCTGGAACCACAAAACCCTCAGGTTGTTCCAAGTATATTTCTTCCTCCAATTCTCCATTTAGGAAAGTGGTTTTCACATCCATTTGATGGATTTGAAGATCATATATACTTCCGATAAGGTAATTAACACTCGAATCGATGTTATCCTTGTTACTGGCAAGTATGTATCAAAGTAATCAAGGCTTTCTTTTTGTTTAAAATCTTTTACTACAATTCCCATGTATGGTCTCTTAAGATTGAATCAATCTCACTATTGACTGCCTCTTTCCAAAAGGATGAATCCGAAGATGTAATCGCTTTCTTAAATGTTTGAGGCTCATTTTCTATGAGAAATATTACAAAATCCGATCCAAATGATGTAGACATTCTTTGACATGTACTACATCTTGGATTTTCTTCATTATGTTCATTCTTAATTGGTTTATCACAAGGTCGTTTAGACTCCCCACTAGACTGTTCATGTCTAATTTTATACGGATAAATGTTTTCAAAGAATTCAGCATTGTCTGATTCAATTACCATATTTTCATTAATATCCGGATGTTTGGATTTATGAACCAAAAATCGACATGCCTTACTGCTTTTAGCATATCCTATGAACACACACTCCACCATCTTAGGTCCTATCTTAACACTTTTAGGCATAGGAACTTGGACCTTTGTTAGACACCCCCACACTTTGAAATATTTCAAGTTGGGTTTTCTTCCTTTCCACTTTTCATAAGGAATTGATTGTGTCTTACTATGGGGAACTCTATTGAGTATACGATTGGCCGTAAGGATAGCCTCCCCCCACAAGTTTTGTGATAAACCAGAACTTATAAGGAAGGCATTCATCATTTTCTTCAAAGTTTGTTTTTTCCTTTCTGAAATTTCATTAGATTGAGGTGAATATGGGGTCGTAGTTTGATGGATTATTCCACTCTCTACACATATTTGCGCAAAGGGAGATTCATATTCTCCGCCCCTATCACTTCTTATCATTTTGATCTTTTTGTCTAACTAATTTTCAACTTCAGTTTTATATTGCCTAAACGCATCTATTGCTTCATCCTTACTATTTAGCAAGTAGACATAACAGTATCTAGTGCAATCGTCAATAAAAGTTATGAAATACTTTTTCTCACAACGTGATGGTGTTGATTTCATATCACAAATGTCAATATGTATTAAGTCTAAGGGATTGGAATTCCTTTTAACGAACTTACAAGGATGTTTTGCATACTTCAATTCCACACACGTTTGACACTTTGATTTATTGCACTCAAAGTTTGGCAAAACTTCTAAGTTAATCAGTTTACGTAACGTTTTGTAATTAACATGACCTAAACATTCATGACATAAATCATAAGACTCAAGAAAATAAGAAGAATTCAAACTTTTATTTATTTCAACAGTCATTACATTCATCTTAAAAGACCTTCGGTCAGATAGTCTTTTCCTACATACATTTCTCCTTTGCTAATTACAATTTTTCTAGAAATGATTACACATTTGAATAAGTTCTTGTCTAGAAGTGAAATAAAAATTAAATTCCTACGTAACTCCGGAATATACAAGACATTGTTAAGTGTCAAGACCTTTTCGGAAGTCATCTTTAAGCAAATTTTTCCTGTTATTTCTACCTTAGCCATAGCGGAGTTAGCCATGTAGATCATTTCTTCTACTTGAGCCAGAGCAAATGACGAAAATAACTCCTTGTTGGCACATACATGGCGGGTGGCACCAGAATCCATCCACCATTCACGAGGATTCCCCGTCAAGTTGCATTCTGAGAACATAGCACACAGATCATCACATTCTTTGTTGGATTCAATCATATTTGCTTGATCCTTCTTCTTGCCTATCTTTAGGGAACAAAAATCTGTGGACTTGTGGCCAATCTTGCCACAATTGAAGCATTTTTCCTTGAACTTTTTCTTGGGTTGATTGCTTCCTTGTTCAACTTTCTTTCTTTTCTTGAAATTGTTTTGGTCATCTTCTAGAATATGTGCTTCATTAATTGTAGAATTCCCCTTTGACCTTCTTTCAGCAACTTTATTATCCTCTTCAATACGAAGTTAGACAATAAGGTCTTTAACAGTCATCTCCTTGCGTTTATACTTTAAGTAGTTTTTGAAGTCTTTCCACAAAGATGGTAGCTTCTCAACTATCGCTGCTACTTGGAAAGTATCATTCACAATTAAACCTACAAAACAGTTTATGTGAGTATTAAGAACATTTTTAATTTGTTCAACTAAGGTATTTTTCAAAGATATACCTTCTGCTAGGAGATCATGATGACTTGCAACTCCGTACTTGAGAGACAACAAATTTGCTATCTATAAATTTTGAAGTCCAGGAACCGTGCAACAAAGAATTTCTTAATTCCCGCATCCTCCGTCTTATATTTTAGTTCAAGTGTCCCCCACAGTTCCTTTGATGTCTTGGTTCCACTATAAACATTGTAGAGGTCATCTTGGAGACCACTTAGAATATAACTCTTGCAAAGGAAGTTCGAATGTTTCCAAGCTTCTACAATAACGAAGCGGTCTTTGTCCAAGGTTCCTTCGGGTACCTTAGGAGCGTCTTCGCTAGTGAACCGTTGCAAATATAAAGTGGTGAGGTAAAAGAACATATTTTGTTGCCACCGCTTGAAGTCAATGCCCGAAAATTTTTTGGGCTTCTCCGCCGGTGCCATTGTTGGCGGAGCATTTGTGCGACTTGATGTGGCAATATTAGTTGTCCCCACAGACGTTGTCGCATCCATCATTTGACTTTCAGTTGCCATTTTTTCTATCACCACAAGACAAAAAATACTTAGTATTTTCAGAATACTACTTATAAAAATTAAGCAACTTTAATTTTTTTTTCCTTGTTTCTAGTTAAGAATGAAGTTTTTATCACTTTCAATTGTCAACCGAATGATATTTAACTTGTGACGAAGTTTTTATAACTTCAAATCACTAGTTAAGTTCAGGCGGAGTAGAAAGTTAAAACTTTAATCTCCAAAAACAAGCACTACAGATTCTGTAATAGTAATTATTCCTTAAGATTGTTATTTTCCTTCTACGGGTACGCAGAATCTGTATAGTAGAAACAACTTCAACTAAACTTCAAGTATATAAATAAGAACACAATGAAGTATATCAAATACCCTCAACACAAGATCAAAATGACCTTTCCAAGAGGTGTATTTTATTTTTCAGAAAATAGATGAAACAAAAATGAATAAGACCAAGTCGTCCGAATTCACGGACTTTTCTTAAGGAATAATTCCCTTCACTGTACCTGAGATTATGGAATCTTCCTCCCAGGATAAAATGACCTTCAATTCGACTATAGCGGTACCTCAAATAGGCGGATTCTTCAAACGCACAGAACGTTTTGATTGATCACACAAAATATTTGTAAAGAAAAGGAAGAGAGTTTTTATTCTGAAAGTTTCATATCAAAACCTGTGAAGGAAAGCAGGTTTATATAGACCGGCAGATGCCTCTTCGAAAAGGTGGCATTGGTTCACTTAAATGGTGTGATGTTTCTGAAAATGCATGTCTCCAGCATTTTTACTGAAGTAGTATACCATTTCACCAACAATGCACCTGTTGGAAATAGTACATCACTTCATTGAAGAATTGCATCTGTTCATTCGAAATAGGAACAGTATATCCATTCAGTGCATGCATCAGTTCAGTCGGAAAGAAACAGTACATCAGTTCAGAAACGGCGCATCAGTTCAGTCGAAATAGTGCATCAGTTCTGTCGAAATATTGCATCTGTTACTGTTACTGCATGCATATAAATGGAGTATTGATCATATTTCGTCAAATAAAGTTTGTCCAAAAAGGTAGATCTCATCGATCGTTTGACAAAAACAAATTTGAAGCTGAGCGACGACAGCGCGAGGCATCTCTTATTTCTTGCCTCACTTATCATGTGTAGTAAGTATTCATCATTATAAACACTACAAAGTTTCCTTCTCCCACCAATGTGGGAGAATTAGCGAACTTTCCAATTTTGGGAGTACACTTTCCAAATTGGTGTCTCCTCTTCTCCACCATTTTTTCTCCATTTTCCATTCACACTTCTATGTACTCAACAATGTGTATATTAAAACTAGCGGCAGTAGAGGATATAGCTTATAGTTAACACGTTTGACTTATCCAATAGTTTAAACCTATATTATCAAAAATTAATATAGCGAATTCTTCTATTTTAGTACTACTTATTGTTTCCTTTGCTTCGATATTTTTGTTGTTTCTTATATTCTTTTCTACATTGTGGTTAGTATGACTTCTTTATTACTATATTTGTTTTACATACATGATTTTCAATACGTTAAAACAACCTCTCTACCTACAAAAGATAGGGGTAAGGCTGTATGACTTCTTCATTACTATATTTGTTATTGTTATTGTTGTAATGGATGCAAGGACAAGAACCTAAGGGCTTAAGTGTCGACTTTATATTCTGAATTCACCTCTCCGTAATAGTGAACTCATCTTCTTCAAAATCTCGATTGGCTCATGTTATTTGCCCTCTGTGAAAGTTGACCCTGAGACCTCATGGTTCACAACTTAGTTCATTAATCACTACGGTGTGTGCAACAAAATTCACCCTTTGCTTCACTGTCCTAATTACTAAATTAACTTTTGGCTAAAGAACAAATTTCTTTGAAAAAAGCCTATTGCAAAACCGTTGTGGTACGGCCTTTCCCGGACCAGTGCATAGGACTAGCTTAGAACACCGAGCCCTAAATGGCAAATTTTGATGATCATGCAGTTCTGGAACATTTGGAGGGGAGAGCAAGTTGATACCAACAACAGATGAAGTGCTTAGGAGGAGATCACAGTTTGACAAGCTTCAAAAATGTGTGATGAGCCAAGCAGTTCCGGATTATGGAAATGGCAAAGCAATGTATTTCATGTTCTTAAGGTCTGAAGAAAAGACCCCCGGAGGATTAACAGCTCGCGCTCTTTCAACGAGTATTTACAGGAGTCCTTATTTCGACTTTAGCCGTCCTCAAAATAACTACACTAGTCCACCTGCAACCTTTCTTTGTCCAGACTCTTACCAAAGCATGTATTCACAAATGCTCTGTGGTCTCTGCCAGAACAGGCAAGTCCTCCGCGTTGGCTCCTTTTTCGCGACCAGCTTCATCCGTGCCATACGGTTCCTGGAGAAATACTGGTCTCTGCTTTGTAAAGATATTCGGAGAGGAACTGTTGATGCTCGTGTAACTGATCGGTCAGTGAGAGAGGCAGTGATGAAAATCCTTAAACCTGATCCAACTTTAGCTGATTTTATTGAGGCTGAATGCATCAAAGATTCATGGAAAGGGATCATTACTAGAGTATGGCCCAATGCCAAGTATGTGGCTACTACTGTGACTGGAACCATGTCACAATATGTACCTACTCTTGATTATTACAGCAGTAGCCTCCCACTCGTTAGTACCATGTACACTGCCTCGGAATGCCCCTTCGGAATCAATTTGAACCCTTTTTGTAAGCCTAGTGAAGTGTCCTACACACTTATTCCCACTATGGGCTATTTTGAGTTTTTACCAAATCGGGGAAACAACGGAGTGATCAATTCTATCTCCATGCCCAAGACACTTAGTAAGGAAGAGCAACAACAATTGGTTGATTTGGCTGATGTCAAGATTGGCCAGGAGTACGAGCTTATCATTACCACATATTCTGGTATATATATAGACACATATTCTTTTTCTTTTTTTGATTCTACCAATGCTTAGCTTTGCTTGAGCTTGTGACATTTCAGGACTCTATAGATACAGAGTCAGTGATGTGCTTCGGGTTGCTGGATACAAGAACAACGCACCTCAATTCAACTTCCTATGCCGGGAAAATGTAGTCTTAAGCATTGACGCTGACCACACTAATGAAGTTGAGCTACAAAATGCAGTGCGAAATGCAGTGGGCAATCTGTTTCCATTTGATGCACTTGTAACCGAGTACACCAGCTATGTCGATAATGCCACCATTCCAAGCCACTATGTCCTGTTCTGGGAGCTCAGTGTAAATGGCTCTACACCAATTCCTCCTTCAGTCTTTGAAGATTGTTGCCTCACAATTGAAGAATCTCTAAACTTCTTCTACCGCCAGGGCCGTGCGCATGAGAAAACCATCGGGCCTCTGGAAATCAGGGTGGTGGAGATCGGAACTTTTGACCAGCTCATGGACTACTGTGTCAGCTTAGGTGCTTCCATGAGCCAATACAAGACACCCCTCTGTGTGAAGTTTGAACCCCATATTGACCTGTTGAATTCTAGGGTGGTGTCCAGCTACTTCAGTCCTATGTGTCCAAAATGGGTTCCTGGCTACAAGAAATGGACACGAATTGACTGTCAAGCTTTCTGACGAATTGTGGTATTAGCTGTTGTAATCTAGCTTTCACGAGCTCTAACTTTTTCTGTCTTCCTGTACTAAAATCTTGTGCTTGTTTCATATAATACTATGAAATAAAAAGAATATACAAATTGTTGTCATGACCTATCTTTAGCCTGCAGCTATACGTTGCAGTTCTTGCATCACATTTGATTATGCTTTAACGTACAGAACTCTATTTATTCCTTGTTCTCCTTTACAAAAGAATTTGGAAACCATCCTATGTTATATTTCATACAAGACTGAAAATTAAAAGAATGCAGAGATTCGTTTCCTGACTAATATATTCAGGTGGCAGCTTAGAGCGAAGCAGTTGTTGCAGCTCCGCCTTCGGAGTTATGGACACCCCATAAATACTGTGTTGATTTGCCAAGTCCACGAGTTGAACCAGTGCTATTATCGATTCATACTTTACGAGGTGCTGGGGTAATAGATGACATGGGAGAAACAACTTCAATGTTATGAACGCTGGAAATGATCTGAGGCTCTTGACTTGTTCTGCCATGTGATTTTACCAACATATTTTGAACATTAGTCTGATCATTATTCTCTTGGATGACTGGTTCACAGAAACTTGTTTCGCTGCTCCTCTTCCTCAAGTGGGACGTCTGAGAAGTCGCACCAATTTCTGCAAAATTGCCAGCTCTTTTGGCTCCAGCCAGCAGTTGTTGAGTTTTCTTGATGGTTTTGTCCCCATAGTCATCACCTCCCCTCTTTAACTTTCTCCGTGGCTTGATTCTTTCATTCCTTTAACAATCAGCTTCAGTATGCACCACTTCTTTTCCCTTCATTCCAGATGGATCATTAATATGTACAGCCTTTCTGTGTTGATTTGCTTCTATATTCTTTGGTTTCTGTCATCCTGAGTTGTTCCTGCAGGCTGTCAAAGAACATTTTCGCCTTCTTTATTCAACGGTCTCAAAAATAAGCAATTAAGAACATCATCTTAAAGTAGTTTGTGTCTGTACTTTAACTGAGAACTGCATTATCCAGAATATTTAGGAGACTAATTGATCATATGAAAATTCAACCTTTCGAGACCAAGATGAGAAGGATGATAAGCGATAACTGAACCGGGAGGTCTAAAATCCACAGATTTGAATAGGCGAGAGGATTCATTTTGTTTTTGATCCTCTAGGAAGCTGAACTCTACAGTTTTATTGCTACGAACTTCGTGAGAATGCAAGTATTTTTGTTTTCCTCAAAAATCCACTTACTGTTTCTTGATGATTTCTCATTTGTAACAGAGATACCAAGACTGTACCTTTGAATGTTACAGTTTTGATATCCTTTGTATTGTGATCGTCTATTTCTTCCATTTTCTTAAGACCTTCAGACAGAGTTGAACTTCCAACACCAGGTGCAGCTAGTGGCGTAGCCAGAATTTTTACCAAGGAAATTTGAATTATAAACAAGTAACCAGAAGAAGAAGGTAAGGGGATTCAACATCGGTGTCATAACAAATAATTTTGGACCTTGTATAAACAATGTAATTTTTCGGCCAAGGGGGTTCGAATGAACCTCCTTGCACCGCACTCAGCTACCTGAGCCACTGAAAGAAGAACACATTAACAAAGTCTCTACTTTACACTGTTTTGGAGGATCCATCTCACGCCCGGCTCTATTTTTGAAAAGTCCGAGCAACATAGGTATTACCTACACAACATGTACTGACTAAAGTCAACAAAAAAGAACATAGTCGTCAAGCTCTACAATTTCTGAATCAGCTTTGTTTATCAATATCTTTCAACACTTGCAATAAGTATATATAAAAAGATTGAATAACAAAGCACAGCCCCGATGCACTAAAGGTTCCGCTATGCGTGGGGGTTTATTATACATAGCCTTACCCTTATATTTCTACGGCTTGGACACGTGACTTCCAAGTCACATGACAACAACTTTACTAGTTACTCTCAAGGTATATCTTATGCTTTAATTTTTCAACTCTTGCACTACAGAATCATCAAATGAAAATTGGAAATTCCATCCATACTTTTTTTCTTGTTCTACTTTTGTAGAAGCTAAAAAGGGTTGCAAAAAAGTTTTATGACTGTATGGCACAGTAAGTCAAATGTAAGATAACAAAATGAACAGATAAAAAAATGAATCTTGATACTTAAGCTTAATTTTAAGAAGAGATATGCATCCAGTGTCCCCGAACTATGGCCAAAGTTGTTACGACACACTCCAACTTCACAAGGGTCCTATTACCCCGAACTCAATTTTAGTATATTTTTGTCACTCTTTTGTGCTGATGTGATGACACCTTTATGCCATAAAATGAGGTCCACTTTAAAGTTGTCACGTCAGCTAAAAAGGTTGACAAAAAGGTGCTACGTCAGCTAAAAGGCTCACAAAAATATGCTAAAATTTAGTTCATGGGTTATAGGGTCCCTATGAAGTTGGAGGGTATCGTAGCGAATTTGATCATACATGCTTTACTCTTTTAAGAAAGCTTGTCTACAATATCGATATTGTCTTACAAATCATATGTGACATGACTCGATATACACATGCCTAGAGACTAGTTAAATTAAATGTACTAAAGAACTCTTGAAGTTCCTCCGTTTTATTTAAGAAAATAATGAAATCAATTATTTGAAAACTCTATGAGAAAAATGGCAATAGGAGTAGTAATTCTTATAACAAAAAAATGGTGATTTTTACAGTTGCAGAGAGACGAGTGTGACAAGGCAAAGGCGAAATAATTCGAATTCCAATAGTCGATTAATGTAGGAAAAAAGAATATACTCGTGCCCTCCAACTTAGGGCATGCACACACATAAACTTGTATAAAGTTAAACAATAGACACATATGTCCAATGTGGCATAATACACGTTGGTTGCAGATTGGCATGCATGATATTGTTGTATTTCAACGTTTTCGGGTACAAGAATCTGTAATTTGATACAATAACTTCAACACTAGTTCAAATTTAAAACAAGAATGCGATGAAGTACAACAACACCCTCAACACAAGATCAAAGTGATCTTTCTAAGAAGTGTGTTTTATTTTTCCAGAAATTACGATAAAAGAGAAATGTAAAGTCAAGTCCCCCGACTTCACGGAGTGTCCTTAAGGAATAATTTTCATCACTATACTCGAGGTTTTGGAATCTTACTCCCAGAATAAAATGACTTTCAATCCAACTATAGTGGTACCTCAAATAATTGGATTCGCCGAACCCACTCAATGATTTGATTGATCACAAGGAATGTTTTGAAGACAAGAAGAGTTTGTATTTCAGAAAATTTTTCATACCAAAACCTGTGGATAAATGCAGGTTTATATAGCCATCAAGTGCCCCTTCCGAAAGGTGGCAATAGTTCATCCGAAAAAGTGTATCATTTGGAAGAGTCATGTCTGTTCATTCGAGACATTCTGTCTTTTTCTGAACAAACACAACTATCTGAATAGTCACTCATTTTCCAAAACAATATGTCTTTTCATAAAAGGTTGTGTCCCTCCATTTTCCATTCACACCAATTGAACCCAACAATCCCCCTCATGGATGGGGAATGACTATTCTTTGTAAAACTTTACCGACAAATATGTGATCATCAAGAAAAGACTGATTGCATCAGGATTAGTGGGTTTCCCTTTGAACTTTCCGTAGTGAACATGCATCAGATGTACTCGGTAAATTGGTAGATTTGATATTTTTGAACCGTTGAGCTTTAATGTACACCTAGACAACAAATGTCACACTACCAGCCTTTTACCGTTTAAGGTTCTCACGTTTTATTCTTTTCAGCCATGAACATGTCCCGATTTCATGAGAGCTTAGAGAATAGGACTTTACTAACATTCTCCTTGAAGCGGCTTCCGCTTTGCTCACAAATATGTGATTTCTAAACATTCAATACTATAAATTAAACTATTTGGTCAAATCTGCCAAATTTAGATAATCATTAAAAGACTTTTCACCTTTAGTCTTATCCTTGTTTACTAAACATTGTCTACATCATGAGAATGGGTTAGTATTTTGACAATGTTGAACCTGTCAGACACAACTTTGTTTGATCTCCTTGAACCTAGCTTTTGGGATCTCCAGTCTGCTAGGTAAAGTTACCGCCATGCTGACTTGTCCTAGGCCTTAAACCCATTCCGTTGGATGTTCTCTCAACTCCTTTTCTAGATAGGCATTTTGTAAGTAGATCGGACACATTATCCTTTCACTTCACATAGTCAACAGTGATAATTCCACTAGAGAGAAGTTCTCTAACGGTATTATATCTCCGTCTTATGTGATGAGATTTACCATTGTACATCATGCTCCCTACCCTACCTATCACCGCTTAGCTATCACAGTGTATATATACTGGTGCCACTGGTTTGGGCCAATAAGGAATATCTTCCAAGAAATTCCGGAGCCATTCTGCTTCTTCACAGGATTTATCTAATACGATAAATTCAGATTCTATTGTAGAGCGAGCAATACAAGTCTATTTGGATGATTTCCAAGAGACCGCTCCTCCACCGACAGTAAATACATATCCACTCGTGGATTTTACTTCGTTCGATCTGGTGATCCAATTTGCATCACTATATCCTTCAAGTACCGCAGGATATTTATTATAATGCAAAGTGTAGTCTTGAGTGTATTTAAGATACCCCCAAACTCTTTTCATTGTTATCCAATGAGTTTTATTAGGATTACTCGTGTACCGACTCAACTTACTAATAACACATGCTATGTCTGGTCGTGTACAGTTCATTATATATATTAAACATCTCAATACTCTTGCGTACTCCAATTGTGAGTCACTTTCACCTTCATTATTTCGAAGTGCAAAGCTCGCATCTAATGGAGTCTTGGCAATACCAAATTCCATATACTTGAATTTGTCAAGTACCTCTTCGATGTAATGGACTGTGACAATGCTCATCCTTGTGGAGTTCTATGGATTATTATCCCTAAGATCACATCCGCAACTCCAAGGTCTTTCATATCGAACTTGCTCTAGAGCATTCATTTCGTTGCATTTATGTCTGAAATATCTCTATTGATGATCAACATATCATCCACATATAAAAACAAAATGACTTGGTGATTTGGAGTGTCTGTAATTTAAACACATTTATCACATTCATTAATTTTGAATCCGTTTACCAACATAGTTTGGTCAAACTTTGCATGTCATTGCTTAGGTGCTTGTTTTAGTCCATAAAGTGACTTAACAAGTTTACACACCTTATTTTCTTTTTATGGAACCACAAAACCCTCAGGTTGTTCCATGTAAATTTCTTCCTCCAATTCTCCATTTAGGAATGCGGTTTTCACATCTATTTGATGGATTTCAAGACCATATACCGCCTCTAAGGCAATTAATAATCGAATCAACGTTATCCTTGTTATCGGCAAGTATTGATACCGGAATTATCAAGAAAACAAGAAAACACACTCAAACAGTTCACAAATCCAAAGATTCAAGGACCGTTTAGAGACCACACTCGGATTCAACAATAACAACAACAATGACGAGATAAAGGGTGTGTTTTAACACCAAAACAGCCAACCCAAAGTAAGATTAACAACAACAATATGAAGACCAGATGAACAACAACAAGGGTATAAAAATGACAACAAGTCACAGGTTATAATACTAGAACAAGAACACCAATGATTAGAACAAAGTAAAGATAGAAAGATAGACAAATGGAGATGTAACATTTGAATCGATGTTATCCTTGTTACTGGCAAGTATGTATCAAAGTAATCAAGGCCTTCTTTTTGTTTAAAACCTTTTACTACAATTACCATGTATGGTTACTTAAGATTGAATCAATCTCACTATCGACTATCTCTTTCTAAAAGGATGAGTTCAAAGACGTCATCGCTTCCTTAAATGTTTGAGGCTCATTTTCTAAGAGAAATATTACAAAATCCGATCCAAATGAAGTTGATGTTCTTTAACGTGTACTACATCTTGGATTCTCATCATTATGTACATTCTCACTTGGTTCATCTTGAGGTCATTTAGACCCTCCAATAGATTGTTCATGTCTAGTTTTATACGGATAAATATTTTCAAAGAATTCAACGTTATCTGATTCAATTACCATATTTTCATTAATATCCAGATGTTCAAATTTATGAACTAAAAACCGACATGCTTTACTACTTTTAGCATATCCTATGAACACGTAGTCTACCATCTTAGGTCCTATCTTAACCCTTTTAGGCATAGGAACTTGGACCTTTCCTAGACACCCCCACACTTTGAAATATTTCAAGTTGGGTTTCCTTTCTTTCTATTTTTTATAAGGAATTGATTGTGTCTTACTATGGGGAACTCTATTGAGTATTCGGTTGGCTATAAGGATAGCCTCCCCCCACAAGCTTTGTGGTAAACCTAAACTTATAAGTAATACATTCATCATTTCCTTCAAAGTTTGGTTTTTTCTTTTCGCAATTCCATTAGATTGAGGTAAATACGTGGCCGTAGTTTGATGGACAATTCCATTCTCTACACATATTTCCGCGAAGGAGATTCATATTCTCCGCCCCTATCACTTCTTATAGTTTTGATCTTTTTCTCTAACTGATTTTCAACTTCAGTTTTGTATTTCCTAAACGTATCTATTGCTTCATCCTTACTATTTAGCAAGTATACATAACAATATCTAGTGCAATCATCAATGAAAGTTATGAAATACTTTTTCCCATCACGTGATGGTGTTGACTTCATATCACAAATGTCAGTGTGGATTAAGTCTAAGGGATTGGAATTTCTTTCAACGGAATTATATGGATGCTTAGCATACTTTGATTCCACACAAGTTTGACACTTTGATTTATTGCACTCAAAGTTTGGCAAAACTTCTAAGTTAATCAGTTTTCGTAATGTTTTATAATTAACATGGCCTAGTCGTTCATGACACAAATTGGGAGACTCAAGCAAGTAAGAAGAATTTTAACTTTTATTGATTTCAGCATTCATTTTGAATAGACCCTCATTGAGGTAGCCTTTTCCTGCATACACTTCTCCTTTACTAAGTACAATTTTCCAGAAATAAATACACATTTGAATGAAACAGAAATCAAGTTCTTTCGTAATTCAGGAACATACAAGACATTGTTAAGTGTCAACACTTTGGTGGAAGTCATCTTCAAGCACACTTTTCCTGTTCCTTTCACTTTTGCAGTAGCAGAGTTTGCTATGTAGATTTTTTCTTCTACTTGATTCAAAGCAAACATCGAAAACAACTCCTTGTTAGTATAAACATGGTGGGTGGCACCAGAATCCATTCACAATTCGCGAGGATTTCCCACCAAGTTACATTCAGAAAGCATAGCACACAGATCATCCATTTCTTTTTTAGACTCAGTCAGATTTACTTGGTCCTTCTTCTTTCCTTTCTTTGGGGCACGACAATTCGTAGACTTGTGGCCAATCTTTCCACAGTTGAAGCACTTTTCCTTGAATTTCTTCTTGGGTTGATTGCTTTTATTTCCAGCTTTCTTTCGCTTTTTAGAGTTGTGTTGGTCATCTTCTATAATGTTTGCTCCACTCATTGCAAAGTTGCCTCTTGACCTTCTTTCCACAGCCTTGTTATCTTTTTTAATACGCGGTCGTATAATCAGATCTTCGACTGACATCTCCTTACATTTGTGTTTCAAATAGTTTTTGAAATCTTTCCACATAGGTGGTAGATTCTTTATTATTGCCGCTACTTGAAATGCTTCATTCACAATCAAACCTATAATAAAGTTTACGTGAATACTAAGAACATTTTTAAATTGTTCAACAACGGTATTTGTCAAAAATCAAACCTTTTGCTAGGAGATCATGGATGATCACTTGCAGTTCCTGCACTTGAGAAACAACAGACTTGTTGTCTATCATCTTGTACTCCAGGAATCTTGCAACAAAGAACTTTTTAGTTTCGGCATCCTCCATTTTGTACTTTCGTTCTAGCGCTCCCCATAACTCTTTTGCAGTCTTGGTTCAGCTATACACATTGTAAAGGTCATCTTGGAGACCACTCAAGATATAATTCCTGCAAAGGAAATCTGAGTGTTTCCAAGCCTCCACAATCACGAAGCGTTCTTTTTAGAGGTTCCCTTGGGCACTTCCAAAGCTTCCTCAACCGTGAACCTTTAAAGACACAGAGTTGTAAGGTAGAAGAACATTTTCTTCTTCCATCTCTTGAAGTCAATACTCGTGAACTTCCCGAATTTCTCCGCCGGTGCCATAGCTTGTGGAGCATTAGTACGACTCGTCGTGGCAATACCAGTTGCCGCCATAGTCGGTTCAGCATCATGCATTTGACTATCAGTCGTCATTTTCCTATCACCACAAGACAGTACCTTAAGTATATTGAAATACTTATTAAAAATTTACAGTAACTTTAAACACTTCTTGTTTCTAGTTTAACGATGAAGTTTTAATGACTTTCAATCGTCAACCGAGTAATTATTAACTTGTGATGAAGATTTTATTTCTTCAAATCATTAGTTAAGTTCAAACGGAGTAGAAAGATAAAAGCTTTAATCTCTAGAAACCAAGCTATACAGATTCGAAAAAAAAAATCTTTTTCTAAAGATTATTCCTTAAGATTGTTGTATTTCAACGTTTTCGGGTACAAGAATCTGCAATTTGACACAATAACTTCAACACTAGTTCAATTTTAAAACAAGAACACTATGAAGTACAACAACACCCTCAACACAAGATCAAAGTGATCTTTCTAAGAAGTGTGTTTTATTTTTCCAGAAACTAAGATTAAACAGAAATGTAAAGCCAAGTCCCCCGACTTCACGGAGTGCCCTTAAGGAATAATTTCCCTTACTGTACCCGAGGTTTTGGAATCTTCCTCCCAGGATAAAATGACTTTCAATCCAACTATAGTGGTACCTCAAATAATTGGATTCGTTGAACTCACTCAATGATTTGATTGATCGCAAGGAATGTTTTGAAGACAAGAAGAGTTTGTATTTCAGAAAATTTTTCATACCAAAACCTGTGAATAAATGCAAGTTTATATAGCCATCAAGTGCCCCTTTAGCAAGGTGGCAATGGTTCATCTGAAAAGGTGTATCCTTTGGAAGAGTCATGTATGTTCATTCGAAACATTGTGTCTTTCTGAACAGTCACTCCTTTTCCAAAATAATGTCTTTTCATAAAGGATTGTGTCCCTCCATTTTCCATTCACACCAATTGAACCCATCAGATATCACATATGTCCACTTTATACAAGTTTAAGTGAAACTTGTGCACCCCAAAGCTGGAAGGCATAAATGAAAGCTTAAGGCCATGTTAAATAGCACATTTATGTATTATACTCTTATCTTTGATGACCTTTATTTACATTTTGTCCTCTGTTCAAAAAATTGTGTAAAACTTACTTTGACACTACATGCATGTTTTTATCAATCCAACAAGACTTGTGATCAATTCAATAAAATAAGAAATAGAGATTGCACTAAAACTGAGACATGGCTGTTTAACTTATGTGATAATAAGATTACTTTACAAATAACATTGAATTTGACATTTCATAACCACATTGAAATTGATTATTATTCATTAATGCAAGAGGTCCAACTAAAGCCAACTATGCTAGTACGTAGCAAAGAGGATGTTGCAAATATTCTAAGTTAGAACTTAGAAAACAACTATATGTGGAGCTAATGTCCAAGTTGGAGATGGTTACATTAAATATTTTCCATCAACCAACTTGAGGGGTGTGTAATCGTCAAAGGTTGTGGTATATTGGTAAGTACTCTTCCATTCTCAACCACAGGTCTCGAGTTCAAGTTCTGGATATGAAGTCATCATTAGTAGAGAGCGTTTTACCCTCTATAGTGGGATTCTCAGTTCAAATACAGATTAATCGGGCTCCAATGTGGGTACCAGACACTGAGTGAAAAAAAATTAAAAAATTGAGGGGGGTGTAGACTATACTATACATAGTGATAACTACGATAGGAGTTGGCACTTTGATTTTATGCATTGAGGAATTGTACTTTTTTAAATAGGGGAGGTTAGATTGTAAGTAGGGGTAGTTAAAATTAGTTATCATGGTACTTGGCAATATATATATATATATATATATATATATATATATATATATATATATATGTAAATCAACACAATCTTTACACGTGGAAATTAGTGAAGCTATATGCAAGTTTTTTTTTTTTCTTTTTCACTCGATATCTAATACAAGCGTTACATCTATATGGTAAGCCCACAACGCCTTCGTCTTCCGTTGTAGTCGCCTTCTTTACATGACAAGCACTACTCGTCGCTTGCACTACAATATTGTCTGACTATAACCTTGTCTGATTGCACTTAGTTTAAAGTTTGACTAATTCAAATTTGTATTAGAAAGTTCCATTTTGGAGGTAAAACTCTTCGTTCAACAAAGACGACTATATTTCAGGAACTCAAATCTGAACCTCTAATTACTGATGAAAAGATACTTATCAACCCACCATAATCAAATGGTAAGATATTTTTTACTCTTCTCACACAAATTTTACTTTCTTGGCTCAAGGACCTACCTAGATTCATCACTTAAAAATTTCGGACTTTGTGAACTTCTAATAGCACAAAAGTTTGAAATGTATTCTATTATTTTGAGATATGTTGGAGCGTGGACGAGACTGTCAATATGAAATGTAACATGTGAAACTTTTAGGAAAGCCATTTTCCACAAAAATATATTTCCTAAAATTTTAGTCAAATAGTGAAAGAAATCTAAAATAAAGGGAAAGAAACGAATAATATTAAACTCTAGGAAAATAGGAATAACTACTAACTAACTGTTGGAGTCCCACATCGGTGAGTTAAAGGGTCCTTGGTCTCCTTATATGGTCTTGGGCAATCCTCCCCTCATGAGCTAGCTTTTGAGGCTGAGTTAGGCCCAAAGTCCATTTCTTTATCACCCAGTTTTATATTGTCCACGCTCCAGATATCCTCTTCTCATAAACGTCAAAATAAAAATAAAGAGTAAAGCATCTAGTACCCTAAACTATGACCATATTTGCATAAAAATAAAGAGTAAAGCATCTAGTACCCTAAACTATGACCATATTTGCTACGACACACTCCAATCGTCTTTTTGTCATCCTTTTTAGTTGACGTGACACCCATTTTATGTAATAAAGGTGTCACATCAACACAAAAGGGAGACAAAAATACGCTAAAATTGAGTTAGGGGTAATAGACCCTGTGAAGTTGAAGTGTGTCGTAGCAACTTTGGTCATAGTTCGGGGAGTTACTGGATGCTTTACTCTAAAAATAAAACATAAAAGACTTGTTTTGTTAGTGGTATTCCAAAAATCGCTCATTGATTTTGCGCATGGATATTATAAGGGAGGCTAGGGATCGATTTTCTCTATCAAATGTCTTGTCAATCGAGCTCGTCGCATCGAGCTTATCTAATGCAGTCTAAATATATCTTGTGTGATTTGTCCAGCTTTCCATGGGGTTAAAAAAGACAGAAACACTTCCTCTATATAAAGTCCCATTTGCTTCATGTCAACTACACCATTCTCATATATAGTATTCATTTTCTTCACCTTATTCATAAGTCTTTATATTATGGAAAGAAGCAAAAGTGACTGCAAAAATGGCCTTGAGTTCATTGAAGAGGTGACTAGAAATGTTGATGAGGTCCAAAAAAAAGTTCTTGCTGAAATCCTCTTCCAAAATGCTCATGTTGAGAACTTGCAGGTAGGTATTAGGGTGTCAAATGGACGAGTTAATAACCAACTCAGACTTAAACGGATTGGACGAGTCACATTTTCATGAACTAATTTTATTACATCCATTTGCAGGGCCATGGTCTCAATGGTAGCACTGATAGAGACACATTCAAGAAAATGATACCTGTGATCACTTACCAAGATATTCAGCCTCATATCAACCGTATTATTAATGGTGATAAATCTCCAATCCTATGCTCCCAACCCATCACTGAATTATTGACAAGGTTCGTTTCTTGTTTTCTGTTATGTTTTCAAGCCAGTTTGCGTAAACCTCGATCGATGCATAGACACTATACGGGTAACTCTGTCCATCAAATCTCACATATTGAATGTTGAAACCGTCAAATTTATATCCTGAATCCACGTCATCTACATAATAGTGCACTCATCTTCTTGAAATCCTGAATCTGCCCCCGACTTTTGTCTCACGTAGTGGTGTTTTGCCAATGGAAATTGAATGTGACACCTTATGATTCAGAACTCAGTCTCATTGATCACTAGGCCACACCTTTGAGTGCGACATAATTCGTACTAAACTAATTTTTGGCTGAAGGGAATTTTTTTGAATGTGCATGCAGTTCTGGAACATCTGGAGGGGAGAGCAAATTGATACCAACAACAGAAGGAGAGTTTGGGAGGAGATTTCAGCTCACCAAGCTTCAGATGTCTGTGATAAGCCAAACAGTTCCAGATTATGGAAATGGCAAAGCAATGTTTTTCATGTTCATAAGGTCTGAAGAGAAGACCCCAGGAGGATTAACAGCTCGTTCTCTTTAAACGAGTATTTTTATGAGTCCTTATTTCGACAACATCCGTATTCAAAATGACTACACTAGTCCAAGTGCAACCTTTCGTTGCCCAGACACTTACCAAAGCATGTATTCGCAAATGCTCTGTGGCCTCTCCCAAAACCAGCAAGTCATCAGTGTTGGCTCCTTTTTCCCGACCAGCTTCATCCGTGCCATCAGGTTCTTGGAGAAGCACTGGTCTCTTCTTTGTAAGGATGTCCGGACAGGAACTGTTGACGCCAGTATAACTGATCCATCGGTGAGAGAAGCAGTGATGGAAATCCTAAAACCTGATCCAAAGTTAGCTGATTTTATTGAGGCTGAATGCACCAAAGATTCTTGGAAAGGGATCATTACCAGACTATGGCCCAATGCCAAGTATGTCAATGTTACTATAACCGGAACCATGTCGCAATATATACCCACCCTTGATTATTACAGCAATAGCCTACCTCTTGTCAGTACCCTGTATGCTGCCTCGGAGTGCTCCTTTGGAATCAACTTGAACCTTTTTTGTAAGCCTAGTGAAGTGGCTTACACGCTCATTCCCACAATGGGCTACTTTGAGTTCTTACCAAATCAGGGAATCGATGGAGTCGTCAATTCTATCTCCATGCCTAAGACACTTAACAAGGAAGAGCAACAACAACTGGTTGATTTGGCTGATGTCAAGATTGGCCAGGACTATGAGCTTGTCGTTACCACATATTCTGGTATAGACACATATTCTTTTTCTTTTGTCAATTCTAACAATGCTTAGCTTTGCTTGAACTTGTGCCATTTCAGGACTCTATAGATACAGAGTCGGTGATGTGCTTCGGGTTGCTGGATACAAGAACAACGCGCCTCAATTCAACTTTCTATGCCGGGAAAATGTAGTCTTGAGCATTGATGCTGACCACACTAATGAAGTTGAGCTACAAAATGCAATGAGAAATGCATCGGCCAATCTGTTTCCATTTGATGCACGTGTAACCGAGTACACCAGCTATGTCAATAATGCCACCGTTCCAAGCCACTATGTCCTGTTCTGGGAGCTGAGTGTGAATGGCTCTACACCAATTCCTCCTTCAGTCTTTGAAGATTGTTGCCTCACAATTGAAGAATCTCTTAACTTCTTCTACCGCCAGGGCCGTGCGTATGAGAAATCCATCGGGCCTCTGGAAATCAGGGTGGTGGAAATCGGAACTTTTGACAAGCTAATGGACTACTGTGTCAGCTTAGGTGCTTCCATGAGCCAATACAAGACACCCCTTTGTGTGAAGTTTGAACCCCTGATTGACCTGTTGAATTCTAGGGTGGTGTCCAGCTACTTCAGTCCTATGTGCCCAAAATGGGTTCCTGGCTACAGGAAATGGAACAACACGAATTGAATGTCAACCTTGTGCATGTTTCATATAACTAGTCTATGGGAACGTGTGTTGCACATTTATCCCAAATTATTTAATACAAAGCTTGAATTCTCGACAGATATTTGCTTGATTATGAAACCTGTAGTTATATATAATCTTTTAAACTACTATCTAATTGAAATAAAAAACGACAAAAACAACATGATGATAATGAATGCAAGAATAGATTTGTACCAAAAATTAAGAAAACGACGTAAAAGGATGTTCCAAATTGCCTCCGGACCTTTGAATCGGATACACATGATTCGAGGTGCTTGACAACTCCTTAATGCTGTTAAAAGATACCACATGGATGAAGATTACCATTAAGGAGGGTCAAAGGACTTTGACGAGGTCGAACTGAAAGCCCCAAGCACTTTGGATCAATCTTTGATCCGCTCTAGCATTTCAAGAGCGGGTAAACAGCTCCTAATGGCCCTTTTATTGTCATTGGGTCACTTTTTGATACAAGTCAAATGGCTGAAGACATGATTGGAGGTCATCATTTAAAGGGTCAAGACTTGGTCACCCCGAGGGCACAAGAATATGCAAGGATGACCCGTTTTGAGCACAAGCAAGGCCGTGTGTGGAAGATTGCTTGGAGCATCGAAGACTTGAGGACTCACGGTTTTGGACAACACTTAATGGGTCATGATTTGGTCATCTTCATTAAGGGTATTTTGGTCACTTCATTGGGTCCAAATGCACTCCATGGCCACCCCACCCTTTAAGGGCATTGTTGTCATTTTGCCTTGTCTTGTAATAGAATATAAATAGAACATTTTAGGTCTTTTTCTCATTAGTTGTTTATTGATGGAAGACAAACTTTCTCTCTAGTGTGAGGAGTGTAACACCCCTTAGTTGTAGGACTTGAAAAAGCCACCAATCTGTAACTAGGGCTGCCCAAGTGTGGATATCACTTGTGTTGCATCATTGGCTTGATACGCTGGTGATTAGGGAGGTAAAGTCCCTCTTTTGTCAACATAAGAGTTTGGTGTTAACATTCATTAATCTTAGGGTCCTTGTCAAACTATCTTTCCATCTCTTTTGTTAACATTGTATTGTTGTTGGTCTTTGAAGTCTAGTGAAGCCATGTAGTGCTCTTTCGATTCACTAGCATTGTTGTTCTTGTGTTCATCTCTTTTCTTGTTCAAAACTAAATCTAAAGTCTAGTGAAGCCGTGAGTGGCTTATTTCGATTCACTAGCACCTTGTTTGTGTTGGCTTGAATCTCTTGATACACACTTAGTCTTGTATCACTTTTGGCCCCTAAATGCCTAATAATTAGGCTAAACTATTAATATTTGGGAGCTAGCATATTTACTTGACTAGTTTTGTTATTGATGAATTATGAATGATTGCATGTCTTTTAATCCAAAATATTACGCAAATATAAATTGTTAGATTCTTTTTTATATAAAGTAAAATTCTAATTAATAATTGAATTTCTAAAAACCTACCAAACCAATATTGATTCTCTAATAAAGTAAAATCTTAATTTGGTATACTGTTTTAATCTTAAGTATAGTTTATTCAAATAAGGAAAGACTTTAATAAAGTTCAAAAATTTATTCAAATAAGGAAAGATTTTAATAAAGTTCAAAAATTTATTCAAATAAGGAAAGACTTTAATTAAGTTAAAAATTTTAGGACGTTCTACCGAGTAGTATATTCATACAAAGAAAGATTTTATCAATAAAATTTTAATTATTTTGAAATTTTAAATATTAGAAAAACGATAAAAAGACGATTTTGTCTAAATCTAGTCTTTCAATAAAGGATAAAAGATTCAAACAAGACGCTTCACACTTTTAATATAGTGTAGAACAGATATAGATACAAATAGATATAGATATAGATACAAATTCAGTGCGATAATAAGAATATATATACAATTGCTGCTGTCATGACCTATCTTAGCCTGCCGCTATACATTGAAGCTCTTGCATCTCATTTGGTTATGCTTTAACATACAGAGCTCTATTTATTCCTATTCTCCTTTACACAAGAATTCTGAAAGCATCCTATATATATATATGTCATACAAGACTGAAAATTAAAAGAATACAGATATTCCTTTTCAGGACCAATATACAGGTGGCAGCTTAGAGCGAAGCAGCTGTTGCAGCTCCGCCTTGCGAGTTACAGACACCCCATATATTTTGTGTTGATTTGCAAAGGCCCTGAGTTGAAGCACTGTCATGCTTTCGAGACATACTTTGCGAGGTGGTGGGAGAGTAGATGGCATGGGAGAAACTGCTGCAACATTAGGAACGCCGGAAATGTTCCGAGGCTCTTGACTTGTTCCGCCATGTGATCTTACCAACACATTTTGAACGCCCCTCTGATTGTTATTCCCTTGGATAACCGGTCCACGGAAACTTGTTTCGCTCCTCTTTCTGAAGTGGTAAGTGCGAGAAGTCGCACTAATTCCTGCAAAATCGCCAGCTCTTTTGGCTCCGGCCAGTTGTTGAGTTCCCTCGATGGTTTTGTACACATAGTCGTCGCCTCCCCTCTTTGTTTTCTGCGGCTTGATTTTTTCTTTCCCTTTAAAACTTAATAGACGTGGCCATGCCTCCTCTACAGTACGATCAGTTCCAGTACGTGCCACTTCTTGTCCCTTCATTCCACCAGATGGATCATTATTCTGAACAGCCTTTAGTCCTTTGGTTTCTTGTTCTAAAACATGTTTGTCCTTCAGAGTTGTTCCTGCAGGCTGTCAAAAGTACATTTTCGTCGTTTTTAATTCAAAGGTCTCAAAAAAAATAAGCAACTAAAAACATCATCTTAGAGCACTTTGTGCTTAATTGATCATATGAAAATTTAACTTTTCAAAAACCAAGATGAGAAGGATGACAAGCAACAACTGAACCGGGAGGTTTAAAATCCACGGATTTGAATAGTGGAGAGGATTCATATTGTTTTTGATCCCCCAGAAATCTGAACCTACAGTGTTATTTTCCGCAAAAATCAACTTACTGTTTGTTGCTGATATCTAACTTGAGGCAGAGATGCCAAGATTGTATTACTGAGCCTGGCACTGCAACGGCAACCACCCTGAAATTTTACAGTTTCGATATCCTTTGAGTTGTGATCGCCTATTGCCTCCTTTTTGCTAAGATCTTCAGGCGGATTTGAACTTCCAACATGATCGCCTATTGCTTCCATTTTGTTAAGATCTTTGGGCAGATTTGAACTTCCAACACCAGGTTCTGCAGGCTGTTTCTTAAAAATAAAAGTTGTCAAAATAGTATGTCTATATGTTCAGGCAGCGGCAAAACCAGAATTTTCATTAAGGGATTTAAATTATAAAACAGCAAACACACGAAAAAGCAGTGTTCAGGGAAGCGTGATGCGGAAAAAAGCAACAAGGCTCCGCATCACGCAATACGCAAAGAGTGAAGCGATGCGAGCACATCATTGAAGTGAAGCAGTGAAGAAGTCGTCGTAGTAATGGTAGTCACACAGTGAAGTAGAAGAAGTCGCAGCAGTGGACTTCAAAGTCAACCTTAGAAAATTGCAGCAGTGGTAGTCACTGCAGTAGACTCTTTTTTTAATTTAAAATTGACCCTAAAAGTAAAATCAACATGATGCGCTCGCATCAGCCACAAGCAGCAAGAGGGGCTCGCATAATGCGATGATGCAAGCGCATTCCTGAACACTGCCAAGAAGGTAACAAGATTCAACATCTGCTGTATACTATAACCAATATTTTTGACCTATAGACAATGTAATTTTTCGACGAAGGGGGTTCAAATGAACCTCTTGCCAGCACACTTGGCTACCTGAATCAAGCCACTGAAAGAAGAAGACATTAACAAAGTTTCTACTTCACTGTCCAGCCTATAAAGGACATAATGGAATTCCATTTGTTCAAGGCCAAACAATTATGTTGCGCACTCTTCAAAAATGTCGACGGCTGCGTGTCAAATCCTCCAAAAGTAGTATATTTTGGAGGATCGGACATGGGTGCGGCAGTACTTTTGGACAGTCCGAGCAACATAGCTGAAAACAGTCTATATACAGCCAACTTCATCTTTCAATAATTGCAAAATAAATGATAATATTTACTTTTGACTTGAAGAATTTGACGTGCCAAAAACATTGCATGCATTTGTAGTTTGAGCATAAGTTCTATATATAACACGTCACACACAGCGTATGCCAAAAGCATTATGGAGATTGTTGTTCGTACTTTCCAAGAAAACCATTGGTGTGTTGGATGCTCCAAAAGCTACGTATTTTCGGAGGATCTGACCCTGGTGCGGCTATATTTTTGGAGGGTCCAAGCAATATGGATTGGGTCAGGACTCCCACTTTGGGGCGATATGGATAAAAGAACTTCCTATGTTATATTATTCAATTCTAGACGATGATTGAGTATAGATATTGTTATTGATGATATTGATCCGATTCAAAATCATCAAGAGCCGAGAGGTAATATTCATTCATTGAATTCACAGGCCAAAAGATCTATCATCTCTATGGGATTAAATCCCGAGTTATTGAAAAGTAAAAAAAAAAAAAAAACAGTGAGATTATGGAAGTAAATATTCCTGCCTATTGTACTATATATTCTAGTTCCTCCGCTTTCTACTTATCTTTTACGTAAAAAACAGTCTGTCAAACTATTTATTCTAGTTCCTATATATAACACATCACATAGTGTTGCCTATGCCAGAAGCGAAGTATTTTCGCAGTATCTGACCCTGGTGCGGCAATATTTTTGGAGGGTCCAAGCAAGATACCTAGGGATATAACTTATAAGCAAGCACCAAATATGTAGTATTACTATTACCTAAAGTCAACCAATAAGAACATGTGAACGATTTCTAACCACAAACCTGCTGATTGTCATTCTTTGAAGCCTCTAGCTTACCATCCAGGTTAGCAATCTTTGCATTCAATTCAGCAAAACTTATATGATCTTCACAGTCATCTTCGAGTTCTACATTTTCCTCTTTGTTCTGTATCTTTAGCACTTGCCGACATGATTTCTCGTTTAAAGCTTCTTGCTCGATCACATCTACGACATAGAAACAATTCAAATAGATGACGTATGTCAAACAAAGTGACAAAAGAAGATTTATACATGTGAATATTATGAACTTACCAAGCCTCGGGTCGAAATAGAAGTTATATTGCCAGTAAGTTGGATAACTGCTTTCATCTGTGATGACCAAATAAGTTATCTATGTCAGTACTTTCATTACCAAAGATCTTTGAAATCTAATTAAGGCAACAGAATATCAAACCTTGATCTTCAGGCTGATCCCAAACAGGAAAATCCATCTCCTATAGACTAAAAAAATGATTAGTTCACCGGCTTAAGAGAGTAAAAGAATAACAGTATGCATTTCAATATATTTTGTACGTCATAGGTCGATGACTGCAACATTACCACAAGCTTCAAAAGTTAACTGGTTGGAATGGAGGAAATATTTACCATATTTGGTTCGGTCAAGACATTAACATTTTTTTCAAGGAAGACAAATTCGTTAAAGGTCAAGAAAATGGCTTCCCTGTAGGGAATGGCGAAAACAAGTTCCATAAGTGACATGCTAAACTCATCGTCTCCTCCCACCCCTACCACCCTTAAGCACGCCACCGTCATTTTCCCAATAGTATTTTACTAGACTACATATAAATACTCTTGGAACAATATTGTTTTGCTTAATTATCAAACGCCACAAAACAAATTTAAAAGATCAGATATTTTTCAATAGAATATTTTATTTCATACCAAACACATTCACAATGCCCAACATTTATGTTATAGACAATGCCGTCCTATTTAACAGTAAAACTAGATAAGGTCCCCTCTAGGTGTTCTTTTTTGTTTGTAAAGAGAACTAAAACATCGAGTAACTAGTCCGCAACTAAGTGAAGGGATGAGACCCCGACAAACTCTCCTGTAGCATGTGACGAAATGCAGCCTGAAGGCACCTGTCAATGCCATATAAAGAGAGCCTCTCGACTAAAAGCTAAATCGGCTAAATCATTAGCTACCGCATTAGCCTCGCTATAAATATGGGCAATAGAGGTGACGAATGCGGTTGAAAACATCACCATTCAGCTGAAGCACATTTTTTGCAGTTCGCAACACGTGAACTACACTAGCATTATCAATTTGCAAGTTAACGTCGCGCCATCCCCTATCCCAAGCTTCCTTAAGGCCAATAAGAACTCGCCATAACTCTGCTCTAAAGGATGTACAAACTCCAATCTTGACCGAAAAATCTCCTAGCGACCTACTATCAGAATCGTGAAATTAAAGCCACCCACCCAACACTAGAAGGTGATCAACCGAACGAAACTACATGCTTGTTGTTAGACACTTCCCTACCTATAAGTTCTTTGATGCTTGAAAGATTGTTTTTTGAAAATTCCCACATGATCAAATCATCAAGAATCAACCATATAATGCACATGATTAAGTACTAATAACCTATAACAGACGCGTGTCATATTCTCCAAAAATAGCATACTTTCAACTTAGCTAATAGCTATAGCTAGTACAAAATATGTATTAATGCAAAGACTGCATAAATATATACATACAGATACACACAAGTAACAAAAAAAAATCTTGATCAAGAAAACTAAACAACAATTATACTTTAATTTTCAAGAACTCGATCACTACAACAACATTAAAACCAAAAAATTGTAAATGCAAGCAACCCCATCTATTTCTTTTCTTATTCAACTGAATTACAAGTTTAAACAGTTGAAACAAATTTACAACTTTATGCAAAATAACTTGAGATAAAAATGAACAGAAAAAAAATAATAAGGATGTTAAAATTTAAGCTCAATTTCAAGAAAACTAAATTAAATCAAATGTACCAAAAGAAATTCAAGCAAGCTTATCTAATTATTTTTTTCTTTCTCAATTTTATTAGAAGTTGAAAGGGTATCCAAAAGTTTAAAACTTAATACAGAACAATGTAAGAAAAAAAAATGAGCAGTTTAAAAAAAAAAATCTTGAAAATTAAGCTTAATTTCAAGAAAGCCAAAATTAAATTAAATGTACCTAAAAAAAACTCCTGAAATTCCACAAAATAATGAAAATAATAAAGGGTTTTGGGAACCCTAGAAGAAAAATGGGAATTGAAGTGTTGGAATTGTGATTACTATAGCAAAAAATGATGAAGTATACAATTGCAGAAAGAGACGAGAGTGATAATGGTAAAGGTGTAATAAAATGGAAGTTGAAGGGTCAATTAACAAATGTAAGAAAGAAGAATATACACTTAGCTTACGTGGAAGAAAAAGATTCTGGGCCCACTTAAGTTAACTTTAACGGAAAACATAAAGATAAACATACACCTTCACTTAATATATTTATATAAATCGCCATTCATAAAAATCCCAACTAATTATGTATCTTCTGCATACTTCGAAAGAACTAATTATGTGTCTTCTGCGTACTTCGAAAGAGAATTGGGTTAAAATTTTTGAATCGAGACATGGCGATCGACGACAACGTTAGGAAGTCCGGAAATGCCGGCGAGAGCCTCGGGAAGAGTTATCTTCTCTGTTAACCGTCTGCCCACCTTGGAATCGGCTCAGCCGGAGGTAATGAACATATCGGGAGCTAATTATGTATCTCAACAAACTCAAAATTAAAAAAAAATATATCGAGAGTTACTTATATATCTTCACAATGGAAAAAATATATCTTCATTGAATGTATTATGTATCTCGAGATACCAAAAAAAAAAAAAAAAATTATCGGGAGCTAATTATGTACATTTTCAAGAAAAAAAATGTATCTTCGTTGAATGGATTGGAAGCTAGACAGGTTCAAAATTGAAATTTTCAGTAATTATTATGCAAAATGTTAAAATTTTCTATCAAATTCTTGAAATTTATGTTGTTTGTTGTTTTTAAAGGCAAAACTTCATATATAGATAAATAAATATGGGATGCAACTTTTGCGCGAATATGACACTTCGTGATGACCTTTGTTTAAGCTTTGTCCTCTTTTAAAGTCAAGTGACATGTCAAAAAGACATATAAACTATTTTGATTTTTTGTGCTAAATTCATAAAGAAAGAGAAGTTGAGTAAACTCAACTTATTACGAATACTTGAATAGGTCTTTTTAATGATAAATAAATATGGATTCATTCAACTATAAAAAATGAGATCAATTCCGCCATTGCATATTGATTATAAAAATCTCAATTAATTATGTATCTTCGATGAACGTATTGGGAGCTAATTATGTATCTCAATAAACTCAAAGTCGAAAAAAATATATCGAGAGCTAATTATGTATCTTCACAACGAAAAAATAAATTTTCATTGAATGTGTTATGTATCTTGATAGATCATAAATCGAAAAAAAATATATCAGGAGTTAATTATGTATATTTATAAAGAAAAAAATGTATCTTCGTTGGATGTATTGGAAGCTAATATGTATCTCGACTGACTCAAAATCGATATTTTCAGTAATTATACAAAATATCGGAGTTTTCTGTAATTAAGCTTTAAACTTTCGAAATTTATGTTGTTTGTTATTTTTAAAGGCAAAACTTCATAGATAAATAAATATGGGGTGCAACTTTTGCGCGAATATGACACTTCGTGGCGACCTTTGTTTAAGCTTTGTCCTCTTTTAAAGTCGAGTGATGTGTCAGAAAGACATATAAATTATGTGGATTTTTTGTGCTAAATTCGTAAAGAAAGAGAGGTTGAGTAAACTCAAGTAATTACGAATACTCGAATAGGTTTTTTTAATGATAAATAAATATTCGAGTATTCGTAATAACTTGAGTTTACTCAACCTCTCTTTCTTTATGAATTTAGCACAAAAAATCAAAATAGTTTATATATGTTTCTGACACGTCACTCGACTTTAAAAGAGGACAAAACTTAAACAAAGGTCGTCACGAAGTGTCATATTCACGCAAAAGTTGCATCCCGTATTTCTTTATCTATATGTTAAGTTTTTTTAATGATAAATAAATATGGACTCATTCGATTATAAAAAATGATAACAACTCCCCTAGTGCATATTGATTCCTCGACCATGTTTGGGCAGAATAGCAGAGCAAGTATCAATAACGAAACAAAAAAATCGTCCCCATCATTAATATATTTGCTCGCGGCAATTATGATCACCTCTCGAGAGAATTGAGACTACATCAAAGATGCAGTGCTAGTACATCCGAGACTTCTTAATTGACTAGTTGGGGATAACTTCTTTGTTAGCTATCAGGTCAGCTAAAGGTGAGTTTTCTACTTGAAATATCACCAATGATCAGGTAGGAAAAAAGTGAGCAACTGATTAGTGATGCGTGTTTTGATAAATAATTGATGATAATTCATGTAGAAAATTGACACATCAAATAGTTTAGGTATAAAAATTGAAATACTTTATGTATGTTTTTAATCATTAAATCATTAAAGAATGTGTACAAAAATAACCTCCACATTACGGCAATGCTTATGAACAATTTATTTAGTAAAATAAAAGATTTATATCTATATCTATATCTATAATCTATAATATATTAAAAGTGTAAAGACCCTTAGAAAAATAATTTGAACTTTTTGCCCTTCATTAAAAGTCTTCACAATAAATAAAATGATCATTTTAATATTTTCGTAGAACTATTATTTAATTATATTTATAATATTCTAACCAAGGAGTCTTAAAACATATGGCAAGTTTTAAAAAATAACAAATATACTAAAATATGGTATAGTAAAATATATGGTAAGAGTTATTAGAAAAATTAATAATTATTAAGCCCTAAAATATATAGTAAATGAGGAGGAAAAGTTTGAAAAAGAAGTGCACGTTTTAGGCAAAAAAGTACACGTTCAAAAAGGAAAAAAGGAATAATAAAATAAGTACATAACTTATTATTATTATTCTAATATTGTTGCTGTAATTTTTTAATTTAATTTCTTGTTATTATTTGATAATATATTTTTCATAAATTATGCATTAAATATTTTATAAGATTTAAAATTAAAGAGTTCTACAATGTGGTATGAGATATTAAGAGAATTCGTAACTAAAAGAATTATTAATAAAGTAATTTAAACTTTTTGTCCTTCATTATAAGACTCTTCTTTCGACAAAACTATCTTTTTACTATTTTTTTTAATTTATTATTTAATTATTTTTATTATATTAACTAAACTCCTAAAATATATGGAAAGAGCATCAATTAATGTTTTTTTGTACTATCAATTAGAAAAATACTCCTAAAATAGGATACAAAAAATATTTCTAAAATAGGACTCTATTAAGGAAATATTTTTATAAATATTGAGATGCACGTTAAACTAGAGAAGAAATTGATTTACTTATTGAAAAAATATCATTGATGCTAATCTAACTTGATTCGGTTGCATGTCTAGATTTGTGGATGCTTAATTTTCTAACCCTCAACTCCTTAACTGTTTTTGTCAACATAATATAATTCAACATGTGTGTATATATATTTATCTTATTAGTCTCATGGCTGCTGGCTGTGGGGATACCTTGGGAAACAAAAAAAATCAATTTTTAGGGTTAAAATTTTTGCTCAGAAAAAGAATTATTTTTATCAAAATTGAAGCTTTGTGATCACTATTGTTTTATTTGTTGTAGTTTATAGGTGGTAGATGAAAATCGGTCAGCTTTGAGGAATTTTTTAGATAAAGGTTAAATTTAATTGTATTGTATTTATATCATTGTTTTGAGAAATTTTTTTATGTAAAGGTTAAGTTTAGTTGTATTATTTTGATATCTTTATTTTATATTATTTTGTTATAGAGTAGAGGTGGTAGATGAGTGTCAGACGACTTTGAGAAAATTTTTGTGTAAAGATTAGATTTAATTATATTATTTTGATATCTCATCGTATTATTTTGTTGTAGTTTACAGGTGATAGATGATCGACTTCGATATTTTATTTTTTATAAAGGTTAGGTTTAATTAAATAAATTCTCCAAAAGATTTGAATTTGATTATTTTATTCATCTTTATTATTTAAACAAATATCATATTTAGTGTAATGTTTGAACTCAATAAAGTGAGGTACACGCGTGAGGCGCGTACACCTAAACTAGTTATACTAAAATTGTGATGTGTCCGTTATAAGATACCTTGTGACAGTAAGCTTGCTTTACGAATAAAACCAAATTTGACGTTTCATGAGCGTTTAAAGCATATTGAAATAAATTGTCTTATAACAAAAACTATTGCTAAGTTTGGTTAAAGCCAATATACAAGTTGCAAATATTCTTAACTAAAGGATTAGGGGAAAAAAAAAGTTTTGTTCATAAAGCATCTAGCATTGACAGAATTCGAGGAAAGGTTCTATCCTAAGAGGTGTAATGTAGACAGTTTATCATAATGCAGGTATTAGTGACTGCTTCCATATGTTATTTCTATTCCTACTTATATTCTAACACTTTCCCTCAAGCTAATGCATATAAGAAATATGTACTAAGCTGGACTGGTGAAGATATCTGCAAAAAACCTGGCAAGCGTTGTTCCGGATGTCTGAGAGACCTCAATTGAAAAGGAACAAAGTGAAAAAGTGATTCGAAAGTACTGAACATTGATGGAGAGTCGATCTGTTGCTGAAAAATTAACGAAAGCTGGTACAAATATATGAATCATCTAGAAATCAAGAGATAAGTAGATCTTGAACAAGAAAGTCATCGAAGAACTGGTTGGAACATGCTCATGCGCTGGATTATTAGATTTGATGGCCGAAAAGTGATCACAATCAGAGAAAAAATTATATGGGTATGGTCGGAATAACGGCACGACCCTATGGAAAAAGAAAAATTATATAGGTAGGATCGGAATAACGACACGACTCTATTGAAAAATAGAAATTATATGGGTAGGATCAGAATGACGGCACAACCCTATTGAAAAAGAGAAACTATATGGGTAGGGTTGGAATGACGGCAAGATCCTGCTGAAAAAGAGAAATTATATGGGTAGGGTCAGAATGACGGCACGACCCTGGGTCAGAATGACGGCACAACCCTATTGAAAAAGAAAAACTATATAGGTAGGATCGGAATGACGACACGACTCTATTGGAAAATAGAAATTATATGGGTAGGATCAGAATGACGGCACAACCTTATTGAGAAAGAAAAACTATATGGGTAGGGTTGGAATGACGGCACGATCCTATTGAAAAAGAGAAATTATATGGGTACGGTCGGAATGACGGCACGACTCTATTGAAAAAGAAAAATTATATAGGTAGGATCGGAATGATGGCACGATTCTACTAGAAAATAGAAATTATATGGGTAGGATCAGAATGACGGCACAACCCTATTGAAAAAGAAAAACTATATGGGTAGGGTTGGAATGACAGCACGACCCTATTGAAAAAGAAAAATAATATGGGTAGGGTCGGAATAACGGCACGACCATATTGAAAAAGAAAAATTATATAGGTAGGATCGGAATAACGACACGACTCTACTGAAAAATAAAAATTATATGGGTAGGATCAGAATGACGGCACAACCCTATTGAAAAAGAAAAACTATATGGGTAGGGTTGGAATGACGGCACAATCCTATTGAAAAGGAGAAATTATATGGGTAGGGTCGGAATGATGGCACGACCCTATTAAAAAAGAAAAATTATATGGGTAGAATCGGAATAATGACATGAACCTACACAAGTCAGTTATGAGGAGTCACCGTAAATACGGATGAAACTATGCAAATCGAATTTGAGGAGTCGCCGAAACGACGCACGATGTTGTGCAACACAGATATGGGAAAGTAGTCCGAAAAGATATACGGTATTACGCAAATTTGAGAAGTAATCCAGATAGATGCACGGTGCTACGCATTATTATGAGAGAGTAGTAACCAGATAGATGCACGATGCTACGATATGAAAAATAGTTACTAGAAAAATTCATGACGACCCAACTTTTACTAACATAATCATTGGTCAGACGGATGACATATATGGATTATAGTTGCCTGCCGGCAGCGAAAACTCTTAAATTTTTTAACAAGATCGTGGAAGAGCTCTGATACCTGTGAGAAATATAATAATAAGAATATTATTGAATTGTTGTATCTGAATTATTACATTGAACCCTGTTTATAGATACTACATTCGAATCATTATCCAAATAGGTCACTCTATTAGAATCCTTTTCCAAATAGTCACTATATTACAATCCTTTTCAAAGTAGGATTCTATATGATATTCTTATTCCTACTCATATTCTAACATGTTCAAAAATAATCTCAACGTTACATACACGTTTTATCAATCTGACAATACTTTTGAATAATTTAATAAAATAAGAGAATAAAGATTATACTAAAATTATGATGTGTCCGTTGGACCTTGCACTAAGTTTGCTTAACCAATAAAACCAAATTTTACGTTTCATGAGCGTTTAAAGCATATTGAAATCAATTATATTTTTACAGAAGAAAACTATTGCAAGGTTTGGTTAAAGTCAATTATATATAGGTTGCAAATATTCTTACTAAAGAATTAGGGGAAAAAAAGATAGTTCGGTGCATAAAACATCTCGTATTGGCAGAATTCAAGGAACGATCGCACCCCAATAGGCGCAATATAGACAACCTATCGTAATGCAAGCATTAATGACTGCATCCACGGCTCAAATTCATATTCTATAAGTCACACGAAAATAACTTTTCCGATACTTCAAGACTTCACTTCCTAGCTAGGAGCTAATTTCCAAGTTGAATTAGGAAACAACAATATTTGCAGCTAATGTCCAGTCCGGAGCAGAAATAAAAGTAATTTGCTAAAATGAGGTTCGCCCATTTATGGGCACACCCCATTAATATTTATTTATAACTTGTAGCAAATATTTGACGACGGAGTTAACGGGCTATATCGAAAGTCAATTATGTATCTTTACAAAGGAAAAAATGTATATTTGTGGGATGTATTATGTATCTCGACAGATCAAAAATCGAAAAAAAATTATCGGGGGCTAATTATGTATATTTACAATGAAAAAAATGTATCTTTGTTGGATGTATTGAAAGCTAATTATGTATCTCAACAGACTCAAAAATTTAAATTTTCAGAAATTATGCAAAATATCAAGATTTTCTGTAATTAAGCTCTAAATTGTCGGAATTTATGTTATTTGTTGTTTTTTAAAAAAAAGCGAAACTTCACATATAGATAAATAGATACGGGGTGCAACTTTTGCGCGAATGTGACACTTCGACCGTTGTTTAAGTTTTGTCCTCTTTTAAAATTGAGCGACGTGTCAGAAACACATCTAAATTATTTTATTTTTTATGCTAAATTCATAAAGAAAGAAAGGTTAAGTAAACTCAAGATATTACGAATAGGTTTTTTTAATGATAATAAGTATGGACTCATTCGACTATAGAAAATGAGATCGATCAACTCCCCCATTGCATATTGATTCCTTAGTCGTGGTTGAGTCGAATAGTAGAGCAAGTATTGATAGTGAAACAAGAAAGTCGTCCCCATCATTAATATATTTGCTCACGGCAATTTTATCACCTCTCGAGAGAATCGAGGTTGCATCAAAGATGCAGTGCTAGTACATCCGAGACTTCTTAATTGACTAGTTGGGGATAACTTCTTTGCTAGCTATCAGGTAACGATGAGTTTTCTACTTGAAATAGCACCAATGACCAGGTAGGAAAAAAGTGAGCAATTGATTGTTGATGGGTGTTTTGATAAATAATTGATGATAGTTCATATAAAATTGAAACATCGAATAGTTTAAGTATAAAAATTGAAATACTTTATGTATGTTTTTAATCATTGGAGAATATGTATAAAAATAACCTCCACATTACGACAATGCTTATGAACAATTTATTTAATAAAATAAAAGATTATCCCAAAATTGTGATGTGTCCGTTATACGATACCTTGTGACAGTAAGCTTGCTTTAAAAATAAAATCAGATTTGACGTTTCAAGAGCGTTTCAAGCATATTGAAATTAAATAAATTGTCTTTTTACAAAAGAAAAACTATTGCAAAGTTTGGTTAAAGTCAATTATATACAGGTTGCAAATATTCTTAACTAAAGGCTTAGGAGGTGTAATGTACACAGTTTATCATAATGCAAGCATTAGTCACTTCTTCTATGTACTATTTCTATTCCTACTCATATTCTAACAATTTCCCTCAGTGCATATAAGAGACATGTACTAAGCGGGACTGGTGAAGATTTCTGCAAAAAAACTGATAAGCAATGCTTCGGACGTCTGGGAGACCTCATTTGAAAAGGAACAAATTGAAAAAGTGATTTGAAAGTAGACATTGATGGAGAGTCGATCTGTCGCTGAAAAATTATCGAAAGTTGGTATAAAATATATGGATCATCTAGAAATCAAGAGATAAGTAGATCTTGAACAAGAAAGTCATCGAAGAACTGGTTGGAACATGCTCAGGCGTCGGATTATTAGATTTGATGACTGAAAAGTGATCACAATTAGAGAAAAAATTATATGGGCAGGGTCGGAATGATGACACGATCGTACTGAGAAATAGAATTATATGGGTAAGGTCGAAATGATGGCACGATCCTACTGAGAAATAGAAATTATATAGGTAGGATCGGAACGACGACATAATTCTACTAGAAAATAGAAATTATATGGATACGATCAGTATGACGGTACAACCCTATTGAAAAAGAAAAACTATATGGGTAGGGTTGGAATGACGACACGATCCTACTGAAAAAGAAAAATTATATAGGTAGGGTCAGAATGACGGTACAACCTTATTGAAAAGGAGAAATTATATGGGCAGAGTCGGAATGATGGCATGACCCTACACAAGTCAGATCTGAGGAGTCACTGTAAAGACGGATAAAACTATGCAAATCGAATTTGAGGAGTCACCGAAAAGACACACGATGCTATGCAAATAAGATATGAGAAAGTAATTCGAAAAGATACACGGTACTACGCAAATTTGAGAAGTAATCCAGAGAGATGCACAGTGCTACGGACTAATATGAGAAAATAGTCACCAGATAAATGCATGATGCTATGCAAATCAGATATGAAAAATAGTCACCAGAAAAATACACGATGACCCAACTTTTACTAACATAATCATTGGTCAGACGGATGACATATATGGATTATAGTCGCCCGCCAGTAATGAAAACTCTTTAATTTTTTAACAAGATCGTGGAAGAGCTCTGATACCATAGAAATATAATAAGAAGAATATTATTGACTATTACATTGAACCCTATTTATAGACACTAGACTCCAATCATCATCCACATAGGTCACTATAATACAACCTTTTCCAAATAATCACTATATACAATCCTTTTCAAAGTAGAATTCTATATGATATTCTTATTTCTACTTATATTTTAACATGTTCAAAAATAGTCTCAACGTTACATACACGTTTTATCAATCTGACAATACTTTTGAACAATTTAATAAAATAAGAGAATAAAGATTATACTAAAATTATGATGTGTCCGCTAGACCTTGCCTAAGTTTGCTTAACCAATAAAACCAAATTTGACGTTTCATGAGCATTTAAAGCATATTAAAATAAATTATATTTTTACAAAAGAAAACTATTGCAAGGTTTGGTTAAAGTCAATTATATACAGGTTACAAATATTCTAACTAAAGAATTAGGGTGAAAAAAAATAGTTCGGTGCATAAAGCATCTGATACGAGACAAACTATGGAAGGCTCAAAAAATACTCAAAACAATCCACAAATCAACTAGAACCCGAGGACCCCTTTGAGAGCAACTTTCGGCCAACAATAACAACTCAAGGATTACAAGATAAAAGGTGTATTTTAACAGCAAAACAACAACAACAACAAGAAGATGATAAACAAGAAGTCACAAGATTCAGATTTAACAATAACAACAAGAACACAAGATTACAACACAAACAATAAATAAGATTACAAGAAGGTAAAAGCATAGATAGATAAGCCACATGAAGGTATAATCTTAAGAACCCAAGAATGGACAATCTTGGACCCTTAACACTACATCCAACAATAAACCTATCTCTTACAAAGATGCAAGTTCGGATTCCACCTCCCAAGCATCAATGTTTCCAAGCAATTTACAATCACTGACGATTCCACACTAGATCTTGTCCTAGTTTCAGTTTGGAGCCTCAACGGAGAGAGGACTTGTGTTCTCTTGTCTTACAAGACTTACAACATCATCAATCAACTAATTAGAGAAGCCTTAACATGTTCCTTATATAGCTATTACAAAATGGAAAACTAAAATGTTCATAATACCCCTCAAGGGTGTGGCTCCTATCAAGTGTAATAAGTGGACTGATTTTGGTGTGTTTTGTCCATCTTTTATGCTTCAATTGCACACACCAAATTGCGGGTCCAACACGCACTCTCATAGGTCCATATCCGTGATTATTCTTGTATCAACATCTCATATTGGTAGAATTTGAGGAACGGCCGCACCCCAATGGGTGTAATATAAAAAGCATATCGTAATGCAAGCATTAGTGACTGCATCCACGGCTCAAATTCATATTCTATAAGTCACACGAAAAACAACTTTACCGATACTTCAACTAATTTCCAAGTTGAATTAGGAAAACAACTATATTTGCAGCTAATGTCTAGTCCGGAGCAGAAATAAAAGTAGTTTGCTAAAATGTGGTTGGCCCATTTTTGGGCAAATCCCATTAATATGTATTTATAACTTGTTACAAATATTTGACGACGGAGTTAACGGGTCCTATCAAAAGCCAATTATTTATCATACAAAGGAAAAAATGTATCTTCATCGGATGTATTATGTATCTCGACAGACCAAACAAAAAAAATTATCGAGGGATAATTATGTATATTTACAAAGAAAAAAATGTATCTTCGTTGGATGTATTGGAAGCTAATTATGTATCTCAACAGACCTAAAATTTAAATTTTCAGAAATTATGCAAATATCAAGATTTTTTGTAATTAAGCTCCAAATTGTCAAGATTTATGTTATTTGTTATTTTTAAAGGCAAAACTTCACATATAGCTAAATAGATACGGGGTGCAACTTTTGCGCGAATGTGACACTTCGTGACCATTGTTTAAGTTTTGTCCTCTTTTAAAGTCGAGTGACGTGTCAGAAACACATCTAAATTATTTTGATTTTTATGCTAAATTCATGAAGAAGGAAAGGATTAATAAACTCAAATTATTACGAATAGATCTTTTATTGATAAATAAGTATGAACTGATTTGGCTATAGTAAATGAGATCAACTCTCCTAATGCATATTGGTTCCTCGACCATGTTTGGGCAGAATAGCAGAGCAAGTATTAGAAGCGAAACTGAAAAGTCGTCCTCATTATTAATATATTTGCTTGCGGAAATTGTGATCACCTCTCGAGAGAATCGAGACTGCATCAAAGATGCAGTGTTAGTACATAGTTTTCTACTTGAAATATCATCAATGACCAGGTAGAAAAAAGTGAGCAACTCATTATTGATCTGTGTTTTAATAAATAATTGGTGATAGTTCACGTAGAAAATTGACGTATTGAATAGGTCAAATATAAAAATTGAGATGCTTTATGTATGTTTTTGGCCATTGCATCATTAGAGAATATGTACAAAAGTAACCTCCACATTACGACAATACTTATGAACAATTTATTTAATAAAATAAAAGATTATACTAAAATTGTGATGTGTCCGTTATACTGTACCTTGTGACAGTAAGCTTGCTTTACGAATAAAACCAAATTTGACGTTTCATGAGAAAACATATTGAAATAAATTATCTTTTAACATAAGAAAAACTATTGTAAGGTTTGGTTAAAGTCAATTATATACCGGTTGGAAATATTCTAACTAAAGGATTAGGGGGAAAAAAAAGGATAGTTCGGTACATAAAGCATCTGACATTGGTAGGATTCGAGGAAGGACCGCATCTTAAGGAGTGTGATGTAGATAGTCTATCGTAATGCAAACATTAGTGACTGCTTCCATGAATTAAACATATTCTGTAAGCGATATGATCGGACAGAATAAACAAACCACAAACAAAAGAAAACAACAAGAACACACGTAGATTTTACGTAGAAACCCTTGCAGGAGAAATCACGGGCAGAGGAATTTCACTATAATGGATGGAGAATACAATGAGGAGAATGACGCATTTTCTGAACATCTAAAAACGACTCACTAATTGCACTTATATAATAGGGCAAAATTCAGAAATAGCATACTTATCCCCTTAATTATGAGTTTCATAGCAACAGTTTCATAATTACATAATATAACAAGTTGTATTCTGTATTTTTGCAAACTGTTGCTATAAAATACAAATACATATGATTTTTACTACTCTTATGATCGATATGTATTTTCTATTTTTGTAAACTAATGCTACAAAAATACAAATACATATGCTACAAAATGTAATTGATAAAAGTATTGCTATTTTTTTTAATTTAATACTTAAGCATGCTACTTTATGTATTTTTTCCTATATATAATACGTGTGTGCAAATAAATCATAGGCCTAAAAATATACAGGTCCTATCAGCCCGATCCCTACGCTACCACCACAAACCCCATGAAAAATCGCAAACATGAATCGCACCACGAACTTTTCAGGACGGATCAACAGAATTTGGATCACAAACTCTAACAGTAAGTCATACGAAAATAATTTTACCCTATACTTTTAAGACTTATCTTCCTAGCTTGGAGCTAATGTCCAAGTTGAATTAGCAAAACAACTATATTTGCAACTAATGTCCAATTTGATGATGGTTAATACTTCCAATTTCGATTACCTAAGGGGAGTGTAGCAGATATATAGTGATAGCTGTGATAGGAGTTGGCACTTTGATTTTATGCATAGAGGAATTGTACTTTTTTATATAGGAGGTTAAAGTGTGAGTAGGAGTAATTAATATTTCTTGGATTTCTTATTAATTGACCGCTATGAACTTGGCAGATTCATTAAAAAATCAATAAATAGAGATGTATTTTACATATTTACCCTTGCATGTTTTTTAAAGTGAAATAATCAATGTAACGATTAAACATTGAAATTTGGTAAACATTACTTCGTCCCATGCATTACGTCTAGAACACTGAGTATTTATGATTGAAATTAGTAATAATCAATTAATTTTGGTTTAGAGAATTGAGATTATTAATGCACCATTCAATAATTTTGAAAACTGTAGATGTATTTAGTATTCTTCCTACTAAAGCTAAAATAGGAGACATATATATAAAATACTCTTGATTTTAGAATGTGAATAATTAAATATTCTTAAAAAAAGGACCAACTAATACGAAATGACGGAAGTATTAATCATCATGCTACTTGACAATGTATACAAAGCAACACCATCTGTACATGTGAGAATTACAGCTTGCTTGGATGGTTGTTACCCTTTGGACTAATATGGTACTGTACTGTGTTGTTAGTTAAGTTATAATGTTTGTTTTAATTGTTATTTAAATTTCAACATATCATATTGTTTAATCTATCGTTAGGTAATAATGAAAAATCTCTTTTTAGTTTTTTGTAAAGACTTATTTGATGTGATCATGTTATTATCTTATTTTTTTGTCTTCATTTTGCCTTTACTTATTATTTAATAATCTTATAACCTATTTCATCTTTATCCTGTCTTTTTATAGTAGTTTTACCTCGTAATATTTTTTTTTTTTAGGTTTATTGTCTAACAATAACATGACTTCGCTTTGAGCCAGACTAATCTGAATAATTCGTACTAGAAAGTTTTATTCTGAGGATAAAACGCTCTCAATAAAGGCTAGTTAAATTCAAAAACTTAAACTCAAAATCTCTTATTAACGATAAAATAATCCTAGATATTTTGTTTTCTCCTCATGCAGACTTTAGTTTTTTTTTTCACAAGCCTCTTTCATAGCTCAAGGACCTAGCTATATTTATCACTTAAAAAACTTGACTTGTAAGCTTCGTAAAATAAATATAGTTCTACCAACATGGTTATGGTGCAGCGGATGAGCTGCTCCATCCTTAACCAGAGGTCGAAGGTTCGACCCTGGGCATGGAGAAAACTCTTTTGGGAGCGCTTCCCCCTGAATGGGGTCCTACGTGGCGCGAATCCGAATTAGTCGAACTCCAATGTGGATACTGGACACCGAATGAGAAATCAAAAAAAATATATATATATAGTTCTTGCATTTTTATTACACTAATTAAGAGATTTTTTTTTCTGAATTTCATTTCAGCATAATTTAGTACCTAAACTTAAATGTCTCATCGAGAAACTTACCAAACTAACTCATGCTAAATCAGATTCACTACATTTGTTAAGAAGTCAAAAATAGTAAGTAACAAAAAACTTTCATAACATTAATTGTTTTCCTTAATACTATAACACATGTAGTAATCATCTTGGTAATTAACTTTTTTCAATCTAAAATGTTAGGTCTCTATCTTCTACTTCTAGTGAGTTAGGCCACTTATTTATTGCTTTCACTAATTACAAAATATAAATATCACAAGCTCAAACATATTCAATTAGATATGACCAAATTTTAACAAATGAAAATCTAATATGACAAAATTCGAAAATAATTAACAAATCATAACGTTTGAAAACCTTTTATTGATAAATTTATCTCTTATTTTTTCCTCAATAACGCGATGTATGAGTTAGACGTTATCAAAAATGAATTAAGTTTGACATTTCGATAAAGAAATATATAGGATGAGTCCAATAGTAAATTTTATTCATAACCTCATAAATCTTTGAATAGTTTCTATATTTTTCATAATTTTCTATTTATGAAAATAGCTACGTAACCTACTTTAACTCAAACAAAAAAACTACTCCTAAACGAATTTAACTATAAATCCTAACTAGACATGAATCAAAATATCAAATCGTGATCAATTTTCATTTTCTATTCCAACTTTAAATTATTTTTTATAATTTCTCCTTTAAAAAACTATAACACCAATTTTATTATTGCATGATCCAACAAACATTCAGTTCCATAACATGCAAGTTTAATTTACCACACAAAATATGTGAATTCCCTTCTTTGATTCAAAAACCTATTTCACTATTTACTAATACTGTACTATTTATTAAAATTTTAAAAATAAAACTATTTTTTTCTCTTAAAAAATAATAAAGAAAATTATTCAGATAAAAAAGGGTCGAAAAAATTGGATCACCTTGTATTATCCTACTTCTCAGTGTCCAAATAGGAAAAAGTTTTTTTACTTTTATTAGAACTCTTTTTCAACTAATATCCAATTACTTAAATAGCTTTTGCTCTATATATATTGAATTTCATAAATATAATCACCAAAATTTGGGACTTGTGGGGAAGAAAAGGAAGAAGAGACACAAAAACACCAACACTTTTTTTGCTTCTCTTTCTTCCACATTCATACATCCCCCACAAAAGTTCCCAAAACACACACAATCAGAGTGAAAATCTTTTTTTTTTTTTCAAGAAATAAATTTTGAAAAAATTGCTTTAAAAAGGGTTGATTAATTAATTGATCTTTGAGGTTTTTTTTTCTCTAGTTTGGGCAAAAGGGTACCTTAAAAATTAAAATTTTTTTCAATTCTTGAAAAAAAACAAGAACCAAAAATGTTGTCAGGACAAATAGGGAAGAAAGGTTTTTTCATTGCAACACTTATAACATTTTGGTATTCCTCAAACATTGGAGTACTTTTATTAAACAAATTATTGCTATCAAATTATGGATTTAAATTCCCAATTTTCTTAACAATGTGTCATATGACAGCTTGTGCTGTACTTAGTTATGTGTCCATTGTTTTCTTGAAAATTGCACCTTTTCAAAGGATTAAATCAAGGTCTCAATTCTTGAGAATTACTACACTTAGTATTGTCTTTTGTGGTTCTGTTGTTGGTGGCAATATTTCTTTAAGGTATTTGCCTGTGTCATTTAATCAAGCTGTGGGTGCAACAACACCATTTTTTACTGCATTGTTTGCTTATTTGATGACAAGAAAACAAGAAGCTTGGGTTACTTATGGCTGCCTTGTTCCTGTTGTTACTGGAGTTATTATTGCAAGTGGGGTATGTTTGCAACTTTATAACTCATTGTTTTTCTTGAATGAATAGTTTATTGCTTGTTATCTTTGCGTCCCTACCAAAGGTGACTCCATAACGGGGCCTGTTTTGGGGTCTGACTAATTAGGATTAGGGCGGGGTGTCCCACTTTAAAGTGTTCCTATCAAAGGTGACTCCATAATCGGACTCAAACTCGAGCGCTCTGGTTAAGGAAGGATGGTAGGCGACTCCATAACCGGACCTGTTTTGGGGTCTGACAAATTAGGATTGGGGCGAGGAGTCCCACTTTAAAGTGTTCCTGCCTAATGTGACTCCGTACCCGTGCTCAAACTCGAGCCCTCTGGTTAAAGACAGATGGTAGGCGACTCCATAACCGGACCCGTTTTGGGTCTGACTAATTAAGATTGGGGTGGGGAGTCCCACTTTAAAGTGTTCCCACCAAAGGTGACTCCGTACCCGGGGCCAAACCGGGCCCATTTTGATGTCTGACTAATTAAGATTGGGGCGGGAAGTCCCACTTTAAAGTGTTCCTACCAAAGGTGACTCCGTACCCGGGTTCAAACTCGAGCCCCTGGTTAAGGATGGATGGTAGGCGACTCCATAACCGGGCCCATTTTGATGTCTGACTAATTAAGATTGGGGCGGGAAGTCCCACTTTAAAGTGTTCCTACCAAAGGTGACTCCGTACCCGGGTTCAAACTCGAGCCCCTGGTTAAGGATGGATGGTAGGCGACTCCATAACCGGGCCCATTTTGGGGTCTGACTAATTAGGATTGGGGTGGGGAGTCCCACTTTAAAGTGTTCCTACCAAAGGTGACTCTATACTCGGGCTCAAACTCGAGCCGTCTAGTTAAGGACGGAGGAGCCAATGTAACTTTTGGTGGTGAATAGTTAATTGTTTGTTACTTTGTATTATATCTAACTGATCTTGTTGTAGTATGTTTTGTGTATAAAAGTTGAATTTTTTTTTTATTTTTTTTGACCTTTTTGGGTTATTTAATTTCTTTCCTATTTAAAGTTGATCCACAATTTTTTAACAATGGTAGAAATAGTCTAGATTAACTACTTGAGATTATATATGAGAATTTATGGATGCTCATATTTGATATACATTATAACGCTTCGATATCAAATGCAGATTTAGAATTTAAATTTAATGGATTCTAACATTTTTAAGTTTTTACCAAGCCCATTATCCATTCCATTTCGAATTTTTTAAGTAACCTTCCACCTATACCGGAAGAAGTTGACTTTATGCGTCGTTTCGACTAGTTTGTGCACACCTTGATTGATTCCACGAGGCACCGTGCTATCTCCATCAACATAGATATTGGCCAACTCTGTCTACCAAAACTTAGACAAATAAGAAAAAATCACCTTTCTTTCAGTGTGTTTTGATGACATATACTCTGAGCAATTCAGAGATTGTTAATGTCACATGGTATTAGTTAAACAGGTTTACTTACATGGTCTTTTTTTTGTGTTATGTTTGAAGTTTATTAAGCTAAGACAAGTCTCCATCTATTGGTTGTAAAAATAGGCTGTGTTTTCTTTTTGAAAAATTGTACTATCAACCTCCAAAAATGTTGCCGCACTAGTGTCGGATCCGACATGCACCCGTAGACATTTTTGAAGAGTCCGAGCAACTTAAAATTCAACTATAATTGACTAGTAAGTTATTTGATTGATGATAGGGTGAACCAAGCTTCCACCTTTATGGATTTATCATGTGTATTGGTGCAACTGCTGCTAGAGCCTTCAAGTCTGTTCTTCAAGGAGTTCTGCTTTCTTCTGAAGGGTAACTACTTTGCTTCTTCTAGCCATCTGCGCAAAAACGCGAAATACTTTTACTGTCACGTCATCTAAAAGATAACTACATGTAACGAATTTCTAGTTTCTAGTTTTCTCACTTTTTCGCCTTTTTGAGTTTCCTCATTTGTTATTCAATTGTGAACTTGATGTTATTTTTCAGGGAAAAACTGAACTCCATGAATCTCCTGCTCTACATGTCACCTATTGCTGTTGTAGTATTATTGCCTGCTGCACTTGTTATGGAGCCCAATGTGATAGATATCACTACGACACTTGCGGTGGAACATAGATACCTTGGACTGCTTATTTTGGTTAATTCTGCAATGGCATATGGTGCCAACTTGTTGAACTTTTTGGTGACTAAGCATACCAGTGCATTGACACTCCAGGTTTGCACTATACCTCTCTCTCCTTTCGTTCCACTTTGTGTGTAGACTGTAGTGTTACATGGCACAAGAAAGATGCACGATGATAACCGAGGGGTGTGGTGGAATGGTTAGAATCTTCTCACCCTTAATCAGTAGTCTGGGGTTCAAACTGGAATCGATAGAGAACCTTATCGTAGGTAGCACTGGCCACAATAGACCACGTCCGCATTAGCATATGCTTTTGTTCTAACTTGCCATAGGTCACAGGTTCAAGCCTTGGAAACAGCCTCTGGCAGAAATGCAAGGTAAGACTGCGTACAATACACCCTTGTGGTGGCCCTTCCCTGGACCTTGCGCATAGCGGGAGCTTTAGTGCACCGAGCTGCCGTTTTAACACTAGAATTTTACTGTCATTTTTTACAGTAGCTGCAATATACATTGCTTTCACCTGTTTGAAACAACTTTAACTCTCTGTGAACTGTTGCAGGTCCTAGGCAATGCAAAAGGAGCAGTGGCTGTTGTTATCTCCATACTTATTTTCCAAAATCCTGTAACTTTCATCGGCATCGCGGGCTACACGATGACTGTGATGGGAGTTGTTGCTTATGGAGAATCAAAAAGAAGGCACAAATGAGCTTAACATCAAGGCCTTCTTTTTTGTTTTCTCCTTTCATAAAGTACCATACTTCTGTTTCTTCAAGAGGTTGGATGTGTGGTAAAGTTAGGAAGAAATACATTCCATTGCAATTTTGTAGCCCATAGACAGATGAAATGGTAAAAGGGAACAAGAGTTGTTGATTTTTTATTATTCTTACCATTTATCTGTTGTATTCTTTCTATTAAGAGGGATCTTTACATTTGGAACTTATTCTTGTGTTGTTAAAATAAAGTCAAATAATGTCTTCTTCCTTCTCTATCTGTCTGTTTGTTGTCTACAAATCTTTATGTTGGTGAGATTGTTAGACCTCGATTCTTTGAAACACATGTCGAACTTATCATATTTGAATCCCGGCCTATTATATCTATACATTTAAACTATTTTTTATTTTTATTTTATTTTTTTCGTTATCCAAGGGGAGGTGCCTTGGTGTATGCTTTTTGCAGATGATGTAGTTTTGATTGATGAAACGCGAGGGGGTGTGAATGACAAATTAGAGGTGTGGAGACGAACGCTTGAGTCTAAAGGGTTCAGGTTGAGCAGAAGCAAGACAGAGTATTTGGAATGCAAGTTTAATGACGTGAGGCTGGAGAATAGGGTGGTAGTGAAGTTGGAATCACAGGAGGTATGTAAGAGGGATAGTTTCAAGTATCTCGGGTCCGTGATCCAGGGTAACGGCGAGATTGACGAGGATATCTCGCACCGTATTGGGGCGGGATGGATGAAGTGGAAGCTCGCGTCGGGGGTGTTGTGTGATAAGAAGGTGCCGCCCAAGCTTAAAGGCAAATTCTACAGGGCGGTAGTCCGTCCGGCTATGTTGTATGGAGCGGAGTGTTGGCCAGTTAAGAACTCCCACATCCAAAAAATGAAGGTGGCGGAAATGCGGATGTTGCGTTGGATGTGTGGGCTGACTAGAGGGGATAGAGTTCGGAATGAGATTATCAGGGAGAAGGTTGGTGTGACCCCAGTGGAGTATAAGATGCGAGAGGTCCGATTGACATAGTTCGGACACGTGATGAGGAGGGGCAGGGATGCCCCGGTTCGTAGGTGTGAGAGGCTAGCGTTGGATGATTTTAGGCGGGGTACGGGTAGGCCGAAGAAGTACTGGGGTGAGGTGATTAGGCGGGACATGGAGCAGTTACAGCTCACCGAGGACATGACTCTAGATAGGAAGATCTGGAGGACGCGAATTAGGGCAGAAGGCTAGGGTCAGTTTGGGTCGCTAAGGTAGGGAATTACTTGGTGGGGGTATTATTCTTGTTATGGTACCTTGTTCCATGTTTTATTACGAATCTGTGTGCTTTTCCCTGTTTTTATTACTTATGGGTGCCGTATTTATGTTATGAAATCTTATTCTGTGCTTTACTATGTATTTGTGCGGTATCTCGTGTCTTGAGCCGGGGGTCTATCGGAAACAGCCTTTCTACCTCTTTAAAGGTAGAGGTATGGACTGCGTACATCTTACCCCCCAGACCCCACTAGGTGGGAATACACTGGGTTTGTTGTTGTTGTATGTACACATAGTTCGAGCTAAAAGCAATGAGTTCAGTTGAAGCAAGCAGGCCCTGCATGTGATATGATCTGCATAACTCCTATTTAGGAAAAGATAAAGCAATCTTTTATGAGTTAATCATATTCCTTTAGTCCAATGGCAGAGCCAGGATTTTCATTAAGGGGTTCAGAAGTAAATATACGAACTAGTCAAAGGGGGTTCAACATCTATTATATATGCATAACAAATATTTTTAACCATGTAAAAAATTGTATAAAAACAATATAATTTTCCATCGAAGGGGGTTCGGATGAGCCCCTTAGAGCAAAGGTGGCTCCGCCACTGCTCTAGTCTCTACTTCAGAAAAAAGGGAACCAAATATGTCTGTTTCATAAAAGGGCAGCCCGGTGCACTAAAGCTACCGCTATGCGAGGTGTCCGGGGAAGGGCCACCACAAGGGTGTATCATACGCAGTCTGTTTCATAAGTACTATAAATATAAATAGCATGCTTATTAGAAACTCTTAGGTACACTTTTGATGCACCAAATCCCTCGCAATGTGCACGATCTGCTTTTGCACAAGTTCAAATTATCTAGCATTTTTGCAAGAGACAATTTTTCATGGATTGAACTCACGGCCTCCTACACATTGTGATGACCCCTACCAACTACGCCGATGACAGAATATTAATTTATCTAAGATAAAGGGAACATACTTTAAACTTTTACATCGTTCAGAAACAACTGTTTTTGATACAGTTATAGCTGGTCACAACCGTTTTAAATTTAAAAATTATTAAGTGAGATTCGAGTTTACAGCTAAATCATTGATCTGAGAGTGAATTCAAAGAAACTTCATCAAGATTGAAATGTGAATTTATAGAGATTTTAAGCTTTGCTTTACCACTTCAGTGAAATTTTGTCTTCTATTTTAGTGGTCCGGGGAGTGTAGTATGTACGCAGACCTTACCTCTACCTCCGCGGGGTAGAGAGACTTTGTGTTGCTCGGACTCTTCAGAAATGTCAGCGGGTGCGTGTCGGATTCTCCAAAAGTAGTGTATATTTGGAGAATCCGACACGGGTGCGGCATTGAAAGTGAATAGTCTGCGCAACTTAGGAGAGACTGTTTCCAATAAGACCCTCGGCTCAAAAGGAAAGTAAGAAAAGAGACAACAAAATAACACCGCCATGGATTGAAACGCGTCAATTATACGTATTTATACCAATTACAAACTACCAAACAATTGAATTAAGAAAAACAACTTTGTCAAGTTCAACAGCCATCAGTGGTGAAGGTATCTTCATGTGTCATTACAGATATTGAGCAATTGCCAACAAGAAATAACTCTTATACTTCAATATGAGAACTTATCGTTCTACTCATGTCAAATGTTTCAAGTAAAAAACTCGGACCGAAATAGAAACCTAACCATATCATAAAAATCTTCAGGAGATGACGCAAAAGCTCCATACCTCATCGGAGTTATGCATGCTTGAAGATCTTCATACTGAGCCAGTGGAAATATATTGCAACAACGAGGATGGGAAGCGTTAATGGAACCAGAAAGCAATAGTATCTGTAACAGAAACGAAAAGTCTCAACACAAAGGCGCAAACCAGTACTTATGACGATACAAAACATGATCGTTTAGGAAAAGGGGAAGAATTATATTTTGTGAACTACCGATACATGAGATATTCCAGCAACAAAGCCTTATCAAATTAGTAAGATTTTGATCATAGCACGATGATTCTATTAGGTTAACATCCATCTCAAGTTCAGAATCACATCTTTTCCGAATTATAGATCAAGCCATTCACCTACAATCACACTTCTGATTTTTGTTACTGACGTCTTTTGTATAACTTAAGTATAAAGAAAGATAACTCACATCAACTATTACCAAATGATTGTGCCAGTACATGATATTATGCTGCAAGCTAGCTAATGCCGTAACAACAAATGTAAGCATCAACAATTGAGAATTACCGGACTGATACTACTAAACCATCGCTTTCAATTGGCTCAATGTGATGTAGTAATTAGTAAGAATATTGAAGTGTTACTATTTCAAATTGATTTTTCCGTATGCAGAGCAATATATAACTAACTACAAAATAGCTGGTCAGGAAGAGAACTGTGTAGTTTCAGACCTCTTATATATAATAAATTTCTATTGAAACCAGAAGCAGTTTAATCTGCAACTTCTTAAAGCGAGCTTGAGAACAAAGTGGTAAGTTTCTGATATATCTACCAATCGTAATGAAAGCATCATTTCGACCAGGGGCATCATTTGTTCAGTAATCTTCTTTTGAAGTCTATGAAGAAACTAAATGCAGATTTCCAAAGATACTTTTCTGATGACACGAGTTAAAGCATCTCTTCATTTTTCAAAAGACGGGGAGACAAGAAAATCGGTAAACAGCGTGAGCTTATTATCCCACAAGTTCCAAACCATGTACCATACCACTTGCTTTTCGGGATTACTCAGTTATAAGAAAAATGATTTTTCGTTTTTTTTTTTTTTTTTTTTTTGAGATTTGCTAAGGATTAGTCTTAACATCTCCGGAGTTCCATTTGTTAGATTCAATTGCCAAATCATATACGCTACAGAATTAAACTAGGCTTTTTAGCTACCTGGTGGATTTTTGTTTTGTGAGTGCCAGTGTGTGTTTCGAAATGGAGCGGATTAAGGCCTTCACATACTTCAGTTCTACGGTATTCCACGCCCTATCACCCTTCTTTAGGTCAGAAATAATCATCTAAGGGATCAACATCACGGCACTTACGACATAAATATTCCAAGACCAGAAAATTTGTGATTTATTAATACCAATCAGCAATTGGAACTCACAAAAAATCTGAGGAAAATGAAGAAGATAGTGAACTATTACCAACAGGTCAGCCATACATTTTGTCAAGAATAACAAATCCATAATGTAGTGACCAGCAAAAGAACGTTCATATTAGAGTAAGCTAACAATGTCATTTATTGTCCTAAAACAGTCTATAATCTCAATCCCTCAATTCAGTTTACCATCTACACGTAAGTTCCTAAAGTAAAGGTCGATCTGACAACAACAACAAACCCAGTGTAATCCCAAAAATGGGGTCTGGGGAGGGCAGAGTGTACACAAACCCTACCGCTACCTTAAGAAGGTAGAGAGGTTGTTTCTGATAGATCCTAGCTCAAAGAAATATGTAAAAGGAAAAAAAAAAGATTGTACAAAAATTGAAGCAAAAGAAACAACTAGTAGTAATAAAAATCTAAGAATATGAAAAGAATAAAATTGTGGGTAGGAGTTCAGCCGTTATAGTAGGGAAGAATGTTCTGTTTGTATTTGTGACTAGAGTTTTTTGTTCGTGGTATTTCGGTGTGTATGATTTTAGATAGATAGTCTATAGTAATACCTTGTGGGTGTCTTATTTCCTTTATTATCTAGCAGTGTGTTATCTCATCTTCTTGTGTGCTTCGATGTTATTTGTTTGGTATACTGTTATATGTCTTGAGCCGGGGGTAAGCCTCTCTACTTCATCCGAGGTAGTGGTATGGACTGCGTATACTCTACCCTCCCCAGACCCCACTTTGTGGGAATACACTGGTTATGTTGTTGTTGTTGTTGTTGTAATATAGAAAAAAAGGCCAGCCTGGTGCACTAAAGCTACCGCTATGTGCGGTGTTCGAGGAGGGCCCCACCACAAGGGTGTATCGTACGCAGTCTTTCCTTGCATTTCTGCCAGAGGCTGTTTCCAAGGCTTGAACCCATGACCTCCAGGTCACATGGCAGCAACTTTACCAGTTACTCCAAGGCTCCCCTTCGTTGTTGTAATATGAAAAGAATAAACTAATACTCCAGGAATGGGAAAGCACTACGTCTGACTACTAACTAATCTTCTACCCTAATTCTCGACCTCCACACCCTCCAACCCAGTGGCGGAGGCAGCATCGTAATTGAGGGAGTTCAAAATCGAAAAATGTGAACGAAATAACTTGTCGAGGGGGTTCAGCGTTAACTATATATACATGAAAAATAATTTTAAGCTTGTATACATAGTATAATTTTCCGTCGAAGGGGGTTCGGATGAACCCCTCACTGTGAGCTGGATCCGCCACTGCTCCAACCTTAAGATAGTCGATCTGAACCGTAAATTTAAATGTAACTTTATCTAACCAATATGTATATAAGGTAAAACAGCTAAAGATAATCCGGATAACGGCTGAATAACAATTTGCATTTCACCGAGTATATTATTACCCAAAGCTAATCAAGAGAACTATAGGCATAAGCAAAATTTGTCTAAATACCAGAAACTGAATAACGGGAAAGTCACCTGTCATTCTGAATGGCTGCAAGGATCGGATTATCAAATGGCGGAAGCAACTTGGAGACAATAGCAACATAAACAAATACCAAAAAAGAAATGGACCCAAATGCAAGAAACGCCACCCCTTGAGCTTTTGATCCATACTTGTAAATAGAACACACCGCCATTCTGATACTATGATTTATCTTGTCAATACTTGCAAATTGTCAGACTGAAAAATAACACAGTAATGCATCAGAAAAAGCAGCAAAAAGAGATTGCTGATTTTGGTAATTTCATAATACGGCAATATACTCAATATAGTCCCACAAAGCGAGGTCTCGGGAAGGTAGAGTGCACATAGACCGTACCTCTACCTCAGAGGTAGAGAGGTTGTTTCCAATAGATCCTAAAGACAACAACAATCTAGAAAAAGAAATGATGGAAGTACAAGAAACAACAAACAGTAACAAAAACCAATAGTAGCATAACAACACTACAACAAGATAATACTATAATCGAGCTACACGGAACAACAAATAGTAACAGAAATCAATGAACAAGAAACTACAAGAGTAATATTACGACTACTAGTATGGACAGCAAGACAATACAGTCCTACCTACTTGTATGGATGCTCTCCTTCCTACTACTTGTCTACCCTACTCAACAAAGCAAAAATAAAAAAAGATTTCATCTTTCATGGGATTTTCACTGATAAAAGCAAAATGAGAATAAAAATCAAAAAGGGATCTGTTGGAGTCCCACATCGGTGGGTTAAAGGGTCCTTGGTCTCCTTATATGGTCTTGGGCAATCCTTCTGTAGATGTGAAGTGTTACTTGAGTTCCAACCACCAACCACTAACATAAGATCCAGCTTTTCGTCCACCAGCTTATACATTGCATCTTGACGCTCTTGAGTTGCATCGCATATAGTGTTGAAACTTACGAAGTGGTTGTTAATATTTTCCACCCCAAATCTTTGCATCATGGTCTTCTCGACTAACTTCCCAATATCTTCTGTTTCTCCCTTCAACATCGTAGTTTGATTTGCAATACCAACTTTTATAAGATCAACATCCGGATCAAACCCTTCGGAAACTGCATATTTAAATTTCTGCATAAAGTCCTCTTTGGTTGAGCTAGAACCATCAAGTTTACCTCCAAGAATATAATCACAGACATAAGTTGCCTCTGCCATGTTCTTCACAATGATGTATTTCCCAGCAAAGGATGCAGTTGCAACAGTCTCCTCATGAGAATATTTACCATGGATAATGGAGGTATATGCTCCCTTCTTGTGCTTTTCAACGGTATTCCAAACCTTCGTCACCCACGGGCAGGTTGTATCAACAATTTGTATTTTTTTATCACTCAAAACCAACATTTCATCAACAACGGCCCCAAAAGCAGGCAAAACCACAACATCACCCTTGTCAACAACATCAAAGTTTTTCTTCCTTTCCTCAAGAGGAATGTTCTTAACTTCCATATCCTCTAGTCTCTTATTCACAATGGGGTTGTGAATAATTTCATTGGTTATCCAAATCCTCTCCGTTGGAAACTGTTTCCTCGCTTCATAAGCAATCTGAACTGCACGCTCTACTCCCCAACAGAAACCATAGGACTGCAAGTTTTACGGTAACATTTCCTCACGTATACTCATATCCATTCTCCTTCAATTTCTTTATGATATCACTAGTATACTCGCGATTCATGAGTTCAAGAGTAGCTTCTTTGTGACCAAAACCTTTACGATTGTAATTAGCACTTCTCGTCAAGTTCTTCTGGAAAACCTTAGCATCGAACTTCGACTCAGCAGTAGCCGATGAAGAAGGAGCAGCTTCGCCGGCGCATCGGACGACGGCGGAGAAAGGTTTGGGAAACCAGAAAGTTCTAGTTTCCGGCAAGGAGAGGTCGGAGCGAGTGGAGATAGTAGAGAATTGGAGAGGAATAGCCATGGGAGAAACAAGAGAGAAGGAGAGTGCGCACGTTAGCGAAATGCGTTTGGTGGAGCTAAAGGGTCCTTGGTCTCCTTATATGGTCTTGGGCAATCCTCCCCTCATGAGCTAGCTTTTGAGGTTGAGTTAGGCCCAAAATCCATTTCTTTATCATGGCATCAGAGACAGGTCCACCCAGTTCATTGTTTCCGATGTTGGACCCCCCGTCTTATATTGTCCACGCTCTAGATGTCCAGCCCTCGGCGAGCGGGGGGTGTTGGAGTCCCACATCGGTGGGTTAAAGGGTCCTTGGTCTCCTTATATGGTCTTGGGCAATCCTCCCCTCATGAGTTAGCTTTTGAGGTTGAGTTAGGCCCAAAATCCATTTCTTTATCAAGATCAATACAAACAATGAAAAATGAAAATTTGGTCACCAAATTGCTATCTCAGCAGTAACAAAAACCGATAGTAGCATAACAATACTACAACAAGATAATACTATAATCGAGCTAAATGAAACAGCAAATAGTAACAGAAATCGAAAAACAAGAAACTACAAGAATAATACTACGACTACTAGTATGGACATCAAGACAATACACTCCTACCTACTTGTACAGGCGCTCTCCTACCTACTACTTTTCTACCCTATTCAACACCAACAACATACCCAGTGTACTCCTACCAAGTGGGGTCTAGGGAGGGTAAAGTATACGCAGTCCATACCACTACTTCAGATCAAGTAGAGAGGTTGTTTCCGATAGACCCCCGGCTCAGGACAGATAACAATATAACAAACAAAACACATAAACGCAAACAACATACTTTTCTACCCTACTCGGCAAAGCAAAAATAAGTTTCATCTTTCATGGGATTTTCACTGATAAAAGCAAAATGAGAAAGAAAATAAAAAAGGGTTCAATACAAACCATGAAAATTTGGTCACCAAATTGCTATTTTTCCTCCATATCAGAAAAAGCAGCAAAAAGAGATTGCTGATATTGGTAATTTCATAGTCAACAAAGCTAAAAGATGCAATCTTTCATGGGATTTTCATTAATACAATCAAAATGGGGAAGAAAATCAAAAAGGGGTTCAACACAAACTGTGAAAATATAGCCACCAAATTGCTATCTCAGCAGTTAAGAAAAAGCAGTTCAATGCACTAAGCTCCCACATACTGTGGGGTTAGGAAAAGGGTTGAATCACAACGGTCTTTTATATACTGTCTTACCCTGCATTTCTGCAAGAGACTATTTCCACGACGAGAAACTATTGTGGCTGCTGAGATTGTTGATATTGGTAATTTCATAATTAACAAAGCTAAGAGATGCAATCTTTCATGGGATTTTCACTAATACAATCAAAATGGTGAAGAAAATCAAAAAGGGGTTCATCACAAACTGTGAAAATTTGGCCAAAAGACAGTTCAATGCACTAAGCTTCCGTTACCCTACATTTCTGCAAGAGACTGTTTTCACGACAAGAAATTATTGTGCCTGCTAAGATTGCTAATTTTGGTAATTCCACAATAGACAAAGCAAAAAGATGTAATCTTTCATGGGATTTTCACTGATAAAAGACAAAATAACAAAGAAAATCAAAAAGGGTTTAATACAAACCGTGAAAACTTGGTCACCAAACTGATATCGGAGCAACACCCATTATCTATTTCTTTCAAAAAGCTTCGCTTTTTAAACAGTGGGAAGAAAAATTGTGGAAATCCCAAACTGTAAATTGTTTAGAGAGCAGTGTGAATATGTTTTAATTTGTTTGTCTTTTTCTTTTATTTTTAGTCTGTTCATAAAAAAAAATAAAAATTATTTAAGATCTTGAATTGACGCATAGGGACGGACTCGTGTCCTAGGTCTTTGGTCAAGGTTGGATCTCGAGTCCCTGGTTAGATCTTGAGGCATAGGTTAGCCGATCGAGGTTTATGTCATCAGTCTTTGGTCAAAGTTGGATCTCGAGTCCCTGGTTGAGGCATAGGGTCGGCCGATCAAGGTTTATGTCCTCTGTCTTTGGTCAAGGTCGGGTCTTTGGTATCAAATCTTAATTGGATCTCGATTGAGTTTCGTGTTCTAGGCCTCGAGTTGATATTGAGAGTTGGGCGTCGAACCTTAAGCCTCGATAGGGATAGTCAAGCATCATTCAAAAGATATTGGTTCAAGTTCTGTGACTCAATTCAATTTTTAGTCTATTTCAGTTCAATAAACTTTTGAGTTAATTTTAACTTATCTAATTTTATTCCAATCTGTTCATTTGACACTCCTGATAACATATATTCTTACCAAATAATCATGACGGTACGTGATATTATGTTGCAAGCCTAATAACAACAAAAGCAAGCACCTGAGTTGAGAGAAAATGAACAATTGATAGTTATAAAAGGTGTGTTTTCAATAAATAATTGATGTTATAGTTCATATAGAAACTTTCATACTTAATAATACATGTACGAAACTTAAAAAATCGAAATCCTTTTAAACGTATCTTTTGCCCCCCACTTTTATTATCTTGTGATATGGGCAATGAATGATTCCATCTCTTTAGAACTACCACCACCATCCACCACACTTTTTCTCAACTCCATAACCCTTTGTCTCACCTCATTTCCCTCATCAGAATCCATCAATCTCTTAACACATTCCGCTACCGCAACTGAACACACCAACTCGTCTCTCTTTTCCCAATCCTTCAACACTAGTCCGATTTTCAACACCTCGGTTATCAAAAAAGCGTTTCTCGGCTGATCAGAATGCATTGGCCAAGCAGCTATTGGCACGCCCATCGAAATACTCTCCATGCACGAATTCCACCCGCAGTGACTCATGAATCCACCCGTCGACACGTGTCCCAGTATCTCCAACTGTGGGGCCCAATCCCTCACTATCAACCCCCTCTCCCCCACTCTTTCTTCGTACCCATCTGGTAACTCAACTTTCCTGCTTTCCCCCGTGAAAATATCACCTTTATCTGCTTCCCTCAACACCCATATGAACTTCTGCTCACTCCTCTCCAATCCTATTGCCAGTTCTTGAATTTCTTCATCTGAAAGTGAAGTCGTCGTTCCAAAGGACACGAATATTACAGAATTTGGTTCTTGATCATCCAGCCACTCTATACATTCATGCGGTTTTATCTGATCTCTTCTATCGAACCGTTTCATCGGATTTAATGGACCAATAGCCCATTGTTTAACACCTGCATTCTTCTCTTTTGCTAAGGAATCGAGATATAATCCTTCGACTTCATAGCAAGAATTGAATAAATCGCCATGATTGATCTTTTCGCGAAACTCCTTCTGGATTTTTACATATTCTGCAAACTCTGGAGTTATTGAATCGTCGCGCCAGAGGCGAATGGAAACAGTTGAAATGCAACGCAAGCTGTAGCATTCGACATTTTGTATAGAAGGAGTATCTTCAAGAACCCAAGCAATTAAAGAATCGTAAATAACGATAACCCTTTTGTAGTTTCTTGATAGTTCACGTAAAAGGGAAGTTACCGGGTGACGTAGATGACACGTCGCATGGAAAGAAGGCATTAGTTGGGAGGGGAATTTGGTGTTGGAATTTGGATTTGGTGGTGGGGTTTGGTAGTCTGGGATTGTTAGTTCATGGAAATTAAGGTTGGAGATGGAAAGTGGGTCCCACCCATGCACACGTGTCTTCGCTTGACGGAGGTGTGCGGTGGTGCTGGCGAAGTGGATCGGGTGGTTAAAGGCGGCGATAAGGCGGGAGAGGTGGAGGAGTTGGTTTAAATGGCCTTGTGCTGGTAGAGGAACCATTACTATGGCAACCTCCATATTGTTAAGTTTGGCCATAGAAGAGATTATTTTTTTGTTGGTGAAAATAAAATTGTTGGTTACAATTGGGGTGTATTTATTGGTGTGGAGTAGTACGTTACAATTTGACCAAAAAAAAAAAAAAATTCACGCGTTCAGTACTCGTAAAATCAAGTTTAAAGTATATTCTAATATTAGATAATTTCATATTTAGGAATCAAAAAATTTCTAACTAAAAATGAGATAGTAATTATCATTTCACCAAAATATTATAAAAATAAGAAGCACGTGTTATCACCTACCGTCTTTTCCTCTACTGTTGGAAATATTCCTTCCATAGATGGGGAACTCAAGCTCTAGATTTAGAAAGATCATTGATAAAGAACGTTACCATCAAATAAGTCTTAAATCTAAATTAATTAAATTTTTACATCAATATCGAATATTAAAGAAGGAAAATAATACATAAAGTAATATTTAATAAATTTCTACATCAATATCGAACCTTAAAGAAGGAAAATAATACATACAGTGATATGGTAGATCTAGAATAATCTTTTAAAAGTTTTTTCAATCTGTCAAGATGAAATAATAATGTCACTTTTTTAATTTAGGTATAACAGCTATATATAGCATAATACAATTGGAAAATTGATGTTGATGGGAAGAGAAAAAAGGAATTATATCGTTTTGCAAAGTCAAGTCAATATTGTGTAACTAATGTGATTCCTACAACTCTTTTTTTTGACTTTTTAATTAGTTTCATATATTTAGACTGAAATTTAATTAAATTTACATATTACAGGATCTATTTATAAAGCGATGACATTTTTAAATAATTTATTTTTAATTAAAAAAATTCAAACCTGAGAGATCTTTTAAGAAATTTCAATTATTCTATCACACTTCATATGTTGGTCATTACTAAATTCCACCATGACCGTATCTTTTATCGGTTATTCTTCTTTTCTCCAACAATTTTCTCTTAGTGAAATTAATAATCCTTCTATGAACTTCACTTAAATTTAAAAAATACTTCATATATTGAATTGAAGCATCCTTTTTTTTATTTCTCTTATTCTAGACTAGATGTGGAAAAGTAACATATATAATTAAAAGACTTAGTCAATTGGAATAGTATTTTTAAAGTGACAAACATTGAAACTTCCAATAAAGTTAGAAGGTTCAATGACTTATGCAACTTGCAAGAGTGTCAATTGTATCTTTCCTAGGTTGTAAACTTATGTCATTACTTACGTCTGTCCCAATCATAATTCATATGCATAGAAAAAACAATTTCATGTATTTATTACTCCCACCGTCTCAAATTACTCGTTCTTAATTTTTTATTTTACTTATTTTTTTTCAATAATCAAGATAATTTTTTTTTTTTTATGTTTTACCCTTTACATTAATTACTTTTTATTCAAATTAAATTGTAAATATCATTTAATAGGGATACTATGATAAATTAATCATGTTATTAATTATTATTTTTAATCAATGTGCGATCTCAATTTGAGACGGGTAATTTAAGACGGATGTAGTAAGTTTGAACATGCCATTTTGACTCAAATGGGAAAAGAAAAGAGAAAAAGGCAATCAATTAAAGAATATTTTAAAATTTTTGCTAGGAAAATTCAAGATATAAAAAATGAACACACAAAAAAGTTATGAAAATCTTATATTTATTTACTATTTAAGTATAAAGTGGAAAATTGGAAAATCTCCTCACAATCAATTAAAGGAAAGTTACATAGAGATATTTATTTAAATTCAATTTGTAAAAGTTGTGTGAATTCAACGAACCTAAGATTGCAAGTTTTATGACTTGCTATCTTGTCAAGAAAGCAAGGAGACAATTTGATTGAGTGTAGGAATCTCTCTAAAACAACCTCTATTATTATCATTGCCATCAGATTAAGAAATAAGAAATCTATCAAACTGAATTTGAAATAAGTTATTATCATATTAAATAATTTAATATAAATTTAATTCGTAAAAACGAATCTTTTATTTTCTTGAAAAGAACCCCTTACATTCCTAGCTTGGCTTAGGACAAATAAGTTGTATCAAGTTATGTTCCTAGGAAAATTCTCATAACATCTATACAACTTGTCAATAGCATCCAAACATCTAACACCAATAAATTCACAATATTTTACATAACAATTTACCAACAAAATTGCACCCCACCCCTTTGTGTTCTATTGATCAGAAGTATCCAGTAGCATCACGCCGGCCGCTAGAAAAAGTGTTGTTATTAAGCTAAGCTACTATTGGAAAACTCGATATAAGCGATTTTCTACTTCCGAAAAAAAATATTTCTTCTATGGCCAAACTTAACAATAGTGAGGTTGCCATAGTAATGGTTCCACTACCAGCACAAGGCCATTTAAACCAACTCCTCCACCTCGCCCGCCTTATCTCCGCCTATCACCTCCCTATCCACTTCGCCGGAACCACCATCCACCTCCGCCAGGCGAAGACACGTGTTCATGGGTGGGACCCACTTTCCATTTCCAACATTAAATTCCATGAATACCAAATACCGAACTACCAAACTCCACCACCTAATCCAAATTCCATCACAAAATTCCCTTCCCATTTGATGCCTTCTTTTTGTGCCACGTGTCATCTACGTCACCCGATTACTTCCCTTTTACGTGAACTATCAAGAAATTACAAAAAAGTTATTGTTATTTATGATTCTTTTATTGCATGGGTTCTTCAAGATGCCCCTTCTATACCAAATGTTGAGTGTTACAGTTTTCGTAGCATTTCAGGTCAGCATGTCTCATGTAAATTAGTGATTTAAAGTCAAAAATAATATATATATATATATATATATATATATATATATATATATATATATATATATATATATATATATATATATATATATATTTAAATAAAGGTATTCATTTGACTTTTTGATATCCTAATATACAATCGATCTTTTTGATCTGGCTATTCTCTCGATTCCATACAGCGAGAATTTTGCATGGGGCTGCTGTTTTATACATCCTTCTAGCTTTTTGAGATGCAAAGTTACTAACAACATACTTGTAATGGATTTTTTCTAATAATTCTTATTCAGTTGATAATATAACTAATTTGTTAGATGTTACGTGACACATAATACTTAAGATATGTCAAATATTTTCTAATAATTATTTCCTTTGATATAAAAAATTCAGGCTTTACTATTTACTCATTCATATGTGATGCTGCTGGAAGATTACCTGCTGATGCTGAAGATGAATTTCTTGAAAAAATTTCATCAATGGAAAGCTGCTTTACACAAGAATTCTTAGAATTTAACATAGTACAGACAAAGTATAGGGAAATGATTAATTCTGGTGATTTATACAATTCTTGCTATGAAATTGAAGGATTATATCTTGATTTGTTAGCAAAAGAGAAAAGTGCTGGTAATAAACAATGGGCTATTGGTCCATTAAATCCAGTGAAATTGTTCGATAGAAGAGATCAGATAAAACCGCATGAATGTATCGAATGGCTGGATGATCAAGAACCAAATTCTGTAATATTCGTGTCATTTGGAACGACGACTTCACTTTCAGATGAAGAAATTCAAGAACTGGCAATGGGGTTGGAGAGAAGTGAGCAGAAGTTCATATGGGTGTTGAGGGAAGCAGATAAAGGTGATATTTTCACGGGGGAAAGCAGGAAAGTTGAGTTACCAGATGGGTACGAAGAAAGAGTGGGGGAGAGGGGGTTGATAGTGAGGGATTGGGCCCCACAGTTGGAGATATTGGGACACGTGTCGACTGGTGGATTCATGAGTCACTGCGGGTGGAATTCGTGTATGGAGAGTATTTCGATGGGAGTGCCAATAGTTGCTTGGCCAATGCATTCTGATCAGCCGAGAAACGCTTTTTTGATAACCGAGGTGTTGAAAATCGGACTAGTGTTGAAGGATTGGGAAAAGAGAGACGAGTTGGTGAGTTCAGTTGCGGTAGCGGAATGTGTTAAGAGATTGATGGATTCCGATGAGGTGAGACAAAGGGCTATGGAGTTGAGCAAAGCTATTGTGGATGGTGGTGGCAATGGCAAAGAAATGGACTCTTTCTTGGCCCACATCACTAGATAAAATGTTTCAGTTTTCTTACTAGTCGAACCCGTTTCACGGAAAATCTTAGTAGCTATACTTTTATTTATTGGTGAGAGTTCGATTCTCCCAACTTGTAATCTCTTCTCGTTTTCTACTTCCTCCACTCTTTAAGCGAAAAAGATTGTTTCGTGTTTTGTCGCATAGAATGAATCTCTATTGTTGTGAGTACTTTTTCATTCTTAATTAAATATGGTTCGATTTTTGAATATTGAATCAACTATAGTAAGAAACATTTCGTCTCAAATAGAGATAAGCATCCAATAACCCCCCAAACTATGGCTAAAGTTGCCACGACACACTCTAACTTCACAGGGTTCTATCACCCCCGAACTCAATTTTAGCATATTTTTGTCACCCTTTTGTATTGATGTGACACCTTTATTACATAAAATGAGGTTCACATCAAAAGTGTCACGTCAGCTAAAAAGGCCGACAAAAGGTGCCACATCAGCTAAACAGAATGACAAAAATACGCTAAAATTTAGTTCTGTGGAGGTAATAAGACCCGTTAAAGCGTGTCAAAGCAAATTTAGTCATAATTCAGGAGGGTACTAGATACTTTACTCTCTCAAATATAATGTTTCACCATAAATCTGATTTTGTCAAACCCAAAGTGAATATTCAACAATAACAAATACTTGAAAGGTAATATTACGCCTACTTTATTTTATTTGAACATGTAGGCATATGATCAACTTACAACTTTAGTGCTCTAAACTTACAAATACACACTTCAAAACTCAGTTAAGACCAAGAAGACTCAGCCATATATAAAAGACAAAAAAGAACTTGAAATATGTCTAGCCTGCAGGAAGATTTAAAACTTGTCGTCTACTTTCAGAAAGTACAAATATATTGAGCTGAATCTGATATGAAAGCATATGCGTTTTTCGCCGGCAGACAAACACACTAATCAACAGCATAAGGAGACAAACAATTGAAGCCAATTTAGCTTCCCTATGATTTATAGCATGGTTGAAAGCTATCCATAAGATTCCGTAACAAGTAGATACATCTCAGATAAGATCATGATGAATCATATAAAATAGCTCACGTAATTCAGACAAGATCGCGATAAATCATAATTAAACCTTCGACTAGCAATTTATTGCGATTCAACAGTAACAACATGCTAGCTCGTAGCATAGGAATATCCTCATAGGAGGAAGGGTACGCGCTACAAATAATTTTCCGAGTCCAACACATCACTTACCTTTCCCTTTCTTCATATCATGGATTCATAACCATCTTATTACCTATTTATGTTTTGGATCTTCTTCCATAAGTCAGTACAATTAATCGATTATAGCAAACCATTACTCAATTTTTACGATAACAGTACCTAGTTTAATACGAAAAATTATCTACTATAGATCAACTTAACCTGATAATACTAATATCCATGATATTTTCCAAGATCAATGCAAATCTACCTAGTGATATGAGCAACAAAGGAATCCATTTCCTTGTGACTGGATCCATTCATCACTGACTTCTTCACGGCGCCACTCAACTCCGCTGCTCTTTGCCGCAGCTCATCTCCTTCTGCAGAATGCATCAAACTTCTTACCGCATTTTCAATTCTCACAGCACTCACCAATTCACCACGATTTTCCCAAGCTCTTACAACGATGCCAATCTTCAGTACTTTTGTTATGAGCACTGTGTTCCTTGGCTGATCCGAATGCATTGGCCAAGCTGCTATTGGCACTCCCATTGAAATGCTCTCGTTACAAGAATTCCATCCACAATGACTCATGAATCCTCCTATTGACGCGTGTCCCAAGATTTCCAATTGAGGTGCCCAATTTTTCACTATAAAACCAACTCCCTTTTCTTTGATTCTCGCCTCGTATCCTTCTGGTAAATCTAAATCACTTCCTCTTTCAACGATGTTATCCCCACCTTTCTTGTCAGCTTCTCGAATAATCCATATGAACTTTTGCGCACTTTGTTCTAAACCCAATGCCAGCTCGTAAATTTGTTCTTTGGACAGCGTTGTTGTTGATCCAAACGAAACATAAATCACTGAATTCTGGTCTTGTTTATCAAGCCATGAAAAACATTCATGTTTAGACCTTGTTTTCTCGGAAATTTCCACTGGATTTAACGGACCAATAGCCCATTGCTTGTTCTTGCGTTGTTCTTCAAGCAAATCAATGAAAATGCCTTCGATTTCCTTGCAAGAATTGTGGAGACCAACGGAGTAAAAATCTCTCGACTCCCGCTGCATCTTTATGTATTCTACAGTTTCTGAATCAAATGTGTTTTCCCTTGGAGGAAGCTCTGCAATTATCTCAGCTACCGGAGATGGAAGTGGTTTTTTCGTACTTTCACTGGCGAAGGACAGAGCAGTAAACACTGAAGTAGTGTGGAAACAGTAGCATTCTGTATTCGGCATTGACACTGCATCTTGAACTACCCATGACGTGCCTGCAAAAGTTTTGGTTTTTTAACTCATAATTTCAAAAGTACAATTATAACTGATACTAAACAGCTTAATTCCAACCACTCCCTCATAACCTACTGGTCGAGAAGAAGGGGAAACCTCAAAATAAGAAAGATTTTTACCCGAAATAACAGTTGATTTCTCAGAAGGTCACTCAACTAACAATTATTATCTCAGAAAATCTGACTTTCGTTATAGAATAAAATTGGAATCAAGAAGAAATGTGACTTTTCGATAATAATAACGCTTAGTCAAGACCATCTGAGATATCAACCCAAGAAATCAAAATGTTTGTACCCAAACTCACTCTGTTACCTCCTAAAGCGAAATAGTCACTTGCAAAGGTAAAATAACTGTCATTCATGAGATTCTAATCATCTCTCTCCCAATGTTGTTTCCACGATGCATATAGAAAGCCTATCTAGTTCTAATAGTTATTTTACTAGATTTTTTCTTGTTGAGTCAATTCTTAATTGTTCATAGCCAACTATAACTCCTGCAACAGTATAACATTCTTGATCGTTCCTTTTACTAATCTTTTCGGTATCTCGTGTCTTGAGCCGGGGGTCTATCGGAAACAGCCTTTCTAAAGAGGTAGAGGTATGGACTGCGTACATCTTACCCCAGACCCCACTAGGTGGGAATACACTGGGTTTGTTGTTGTTGTTGTTGTTTCGGTATCTTTTCCAAAATAAGTAATGAATGGGAAGCTCGAGATCAAGATTAAATCCATCAAATTTAAATTCTGAATCCGACTTTACATACCTGAGTCATTAATAACCACAATCCTTCTATATCTATTCGATATTTCTTGCAAAAAATCGCGAATTGGCTCACGAAGAAGCAAAACGGACGTGAAAAATGACCCTATTTTCTCCCTTACTGATTTAGTAACAAAGGAAGATGAACCAGGAGGAAGAGGTACGAGGTCATGAAATTGAATAGTCGGAAAATCAAGAATGTCCCAACTAGATAATCGAAATTTAGCTTGTCGATTACTAGTAGTAGTGCCTAGGAAAAATACAGGAAGTTTGTGAGATGAGAGGAGACGAGATAGATTGAGAAGTGGATTTAGATGGCCTTGTTCTAAATATGGAACAATTACTATTGCTATTTGGTCATGTTTTTGAAGATCAAAGGAGTTAGCCATTGAAGAAGGTTGAGGTTTTGGTATTTTGTGTAACGACAAATGATTAGTAGTTGACAAAAGTTGTTATATAGGATGAACAGAAGAATTCACATGATGTTGGAAGTATGTGTGAGTTTAATTGACTGAAGTACCCCTAATAATGAAGTTTATATTCCCTAGATTTCAATTCGTTTGTGTTACTTTTGTTTTAAGTCAGATTCAGAAATAACGTCCCTTTATTTTTCACGTTACATGTTTAAAATCGAAAGATTAAAGAATATTTTGGTATTTGATATATTTCAATTTCTACGTATCTTTAGTTTAAGACCGCAAGATTCAAGTCTTCTTTACTTTCTTAAATTTTATGTCAAATCAAAACCGGACAAACAAATTAAAACAAAGGAAGCAATTGATTTTTTGACTTCCCAATTATTGGTAATTTTGAATTTAATTCTTATAATATCTGAATAATCACATTAACAACAACAATATAATATTCAGCATATTCTCACAAAGTAAAATCTGAGAAGGATAAATGTATGCATTACATACTAAGGGTAGCTCAGCAATTTTTATTCATTTATCAATGAATACTCACTAATTTAACATACTTTCACAACATTCAAAATTCAAATTCAGTTAAACAATTGTTATATCACATGTGGTTGCATTATACAAATCTCCAATAAAATTGGCTAATCTTGGATTGCACGCCAAAAAGAAAGGCACTTTATTTAAGCAACTTTTTAATTTTACTTTTCACATCACATGTTTAGAACCATACGAATAAAGGTATTTTGATATATTTCATATATCTTTAAGTTAAAATCACAAGATTAAAATCTTTACTTTCTCAAACCCCGTGACAAGTCAAAACCAAACAAATAAATTAAAACAGACGAAGTGTTCAAGATAAGCAGCTTCGTAGAGGAAAAAGATTAAAATACTAACAAGAATTGCAGTGGTGAAGTATAAATACTACTTTATTCTTACTCAAAGATTTCGGGTTCAACCCCTGGCTACGAAGTTGATGTGGAACTTTTCAATGCAAATTCAAATTTAATCAAGACCTCAATACAAATATCAAACACTGAATGAAAGAAAAAAAACTAAAACAAGTAAAGATAAAGGGTATTACTTACCAATTATCATTAAATCAGCATGCTGTTGTTTTAACTTCACATGTAGATTTAGGGCAAACAGATGGTCACATCAATTGTAATTATTAGTAATAGTGTTCCTTAAGTACGTCTCAAATATATGTCAGACATCCCCTAACTTTGCTTTAAGCTTTTAGTAAAGTTAAGTAAAATACGTCTCAAATATGTCACATATCCACTAACTTTGCTTTAGTAGAACTTTTAGTAAAACATTATACATATTAATAACTTATGGCTTGAAGAAAATTCCATTAACTACAATTATATTCCACAATTTCTAAAAATTAGCAAAACTACCCAACTTGACAAATATACCTTTAACAAACAACTATTCATAAATGTCTCAGCAGGTTAGCATTCTGGTTGAATTTTCCAACTTATAAGAAGAGGATAATCTTCGTTGATAACTATACATCTGTTGTTTCCAGCTTCGAATTTCGGTAGATATGGACCCGCCCTCTACCCGTCTCCACTTAAATACGAGACTTAATGCACCATCGAGGATTCAAACTTGTATGTCTGCCTACCACACATTGCTCATTGAACTACTACCGAGCTACCTATTCAAAGATGAACTAATTTCCCTTGTTAAGGGAAGATTAAACATCAGGTTGAACCAAAGCCCCAATGAACAGATCTGTAGTTGGAATATTTTTCCAATAGTAAGTAGTACTCGTTGTTTAAGAAAGTAAAGAAGACTTTTGAATCTTGTGGTCTTAAACTAAAGACATGTAGAATGCACCAAAATGTCTTTAATCTTGTGGTCTTAAACAAGTCATGTGAAAAGTTAAAATTAAGAAGTTACCAAAAAAGGGAAGAGACACAAAAAATCACTAATCAACAAAAAATCATTTATCTGTGGTCAACACTCATCAACTACAAAAAATCAAATAAGAGATTGAATTTTCTCATCCTGATTGGTATTTATACAATACCAGAAAGTGCAGCATATTCACAAGCAGATAACATCAACAACAATTCCACACTTCAAAAAGCCCGCAGTACTAATAGCACTCATCGTATGTAAGGTAAATAAAGAATTCTTTGAAATAACCAAACTGAAACTTTTAAAGCACCATGTTACCACCAACAACCTAATGGCTGTGTAATCTTAAACAAGGGGCATCTTGTTTGTCCGACTATTCTGATACCAACAAAGCGGTTACTTATCAAGGAACAAAGATAATATGAGTCCGATCTTCTTTATCTAATTGACAACCTGCCAAACATATAAATTTACTTCTAAAGCAAACAATATGATGTCATCCATGGAAAAAGAGACTGACCATCAGCAGGCTTTTCCGCAAAAAGTTTCCAAAAGCGATTGCCAATTTGCCATGAACTTCAACAAAGATTACTAAACACTCCCGTAAACTTGGCGTGTTTTCTTCAATCCGCCTAAACTATCAGCAGTCTTAATATCCTGCTGAACTTGATTATTTGGTAGCCTTTACACCCCTAGACTACTGTTAGTTTAGGGGATCGGACGAAAACATGTCAAGTTTAGGGTGGTTTTTAGGCATTCTGTCTTCGAAACAATTCCTTCACTGTCTGGCCGCCAGCTGAACTACGATAGTAAATCATTTTTCTGTGGTCCTCAGATACATAAAAGCAAATAAGAGATTGATCTTTCTCATCCCGAGTGGTACTTTTAGAGTATCAGAAGTGCAGCATATTCGCAAGCAGACAACATCAACAACAATTCCGCACTTCAAAAAGCCTGCAGTACAAATAACACTCCTCATATGTAAGGTAAATAAAATATTCTTCGAAATAACGAAATGCAACTTTTAAAGCACCATGTTACCAAAAAAAAACTAACTATGAAATGTTAACCTAGAGGCATCTTGTAAGTTGTATATTATGATACCACCAAAGTGGTTACTTATCAAGGAACTAACTAGAGAATATGAGTCCTATCTTCTCATCTAATTGGCAGCCTGCCAATCACATACATTTACTCCTAGAGTAAACAATATGAAACATTGATCATCCGTGGTAGAGAAACTGACCAACAGGCTTTTCCACACAAGGTTTCCAAAAGCGAATCCCATGAACTCAACAAAGTCATCTTCTTCAACAAAATAATCCAAATGCTGGTAAGGTACTTTTCTGTGAACCGACGATATCTTGCAAAGGGATTCCAAACATCACAAGACGCTTGTATACTTTTCTCCGATCATGAAAAAGGTATTGTGGTTCCAATTCATTCAAAAGTAAAGGACTAAGACAGAAGAGATAATATAGCCCCGTAAGTTGCCCACTGTGATGGCAAGGTTTACATAATTGTTAGGTATTTCTTTCTGACATTTACAGGGGAAAAACAAAACAACTTTGTTCAAAAAGAAGATTCTGTTACGATGCCAAACTTTTTATCCTTGGAGCTGCACCACTCTACAGTATCAGATCTTCTTGACCTTGGGACCTTGTCTAGAGTAATATCACCAAGATAGTCGTGATTATTATGATACCAAAACTCATCTGAGGGAGAATGATTAACAAACAGAAGAACAATAATTTCCGGAAAACCCAAGAAAGACTGGCACATCATCATCTGGAAAGGAGAAAGAGATAATGAGGAATTAAAAAAACACAGATAAAAGCAAAAGGCTCGCGACTTTTACTTTCACTTTTATAAATTTCGATAAAGTCTATCCTGCATTAATTACTATATTTGAACTCCTAATGAATGCTTCAGATCTTCCAGCCAATCATTTATAGCTTGCCAAAAGAATTAATCACAAACAACAGGTTTTACACTGAAGTGTAGAATATGTTGCAATCAAATTTGAGGAGCCCAAAGATTAAAAAGAGAAGGAGATTGACAATCAATGACATCAAAAGCATTAAGCTTGTTTTTTTTATACATGTTCAGACAGACTAGTCTTGTGATTTTGTATGGCTATAGACATCAGCTGGACTATAGCACCGATGTAGCAAGCACACTAAAGAAAATCTTCAAATTTACCAAAATTTTGCAAAAGCAAATAAAATTTCGAGGACTCGCACAATCTCTAGTGCTAGCAATTACCTTGGCGATGTCAGTCAACAGATCATTAATGCTTATCAAAGTAGATATTCAGAAGACACAGAATGCGATGAAAGAAAAAGGGAATGAGTGACATTGAAACTACGTAGCACAACGGATGGATGGAACTTACTTTCTTAATGAAGCATATGTTTCTGCCTCCTTCAAAGGATACCCACTGGAATAGAAGGCAATCAAGCAGTCACATAATGGCCAGCTTTCATAAATTACAAGTGTGAGACACTGAAATACAGTGACATACAGGTGTATGTAGTATGTACGTGACATGTACGTTGCATGCATATAAGTCGTATGTGTGGCATTGATGGGGTGATGACTGTAAAGTGTACGTAAGCTGATCTTGTATCCACGCGACTTTCAGTTAGGCGGAGAAATTGCATGCACGCTGATACAGTGTATTTCACTTGAGCACAGATGTAGTATATCCGCTACATTTTGAAACAAACTGTTGCCACTTCTTCTAAATACACAAACCATCACTATGTTTCCTAATAGGGGTGAAACTATCGCTATTTATGAAATTTTCTCAACTTATAACCAAGGGCTAACCTCAAAGCCTCATTCGTACAACACGAACATCTTGGTATAAGAGAACATGACAGCAAAAAGGATAATAGAACACATAACCCAACTGAAAAAAGGCAGAAAATCATGAAAAAGCAGCAACAGCGGCAAGAACACTCAAACTGAAAGAGTCAACTGCCAAGAAAACATAGAATTAGAAAAGCGCAAAGATGACAAAGTGTGGTGGAACTTCATACGCACACTAATAATGAAATATAAGGCAATGAAGCGCCAGGCTTTACAATATCTTTTACTCGTGTGCCCTATCAAGATGTGTATTCTTATTAATCTCCGTCAGAGACTACATCTTTTGAAGGACAAGCAAGACAATGCAATATTAAAGCATTGTTAAAAGACAAAATTTAACTAAGTCATTGGTCTTTGGCACCAAAGTAAGTTGAGAAGGTTGGGATGCAACTACGTGAAAAGTCTAGTGTGTGTGTGTGTTTGTGTCACATAGTTATGCAAGACAGGTTCATGGTAGCACTTCAATGTATAAACTTTCAAACGTTTAGTTTTAAAAAACACTGTAGTTCTTCTGTGCAGTCCTATCCATTGTGAACTCCTATGTTGCTAGGACTCTCCAAACAATCATTTAGAGGATCCGACACACAGTCAAAATTCTTGAAGAGTCCGAGCAACATCGATGAACTCCATGGAAAATGATTGTTTTCCCTGCCTCTAATGCACGTAGCCATTGCTTCCAACGGATAGCTCCACATACCTTTGTCATGCCACTAACCAGAAGGAGGAAATGGTGAAAACAATAGCAAAACGAGAAAGAAACAACTGATTATTTTGAGATCAAAATCACAGCATTAAAAAAAAAAATCATTCTCATTTAATCTCGATAGGGATTCTGAAATTAAGCAGCATTTATTGCATGATCAGAATCCTCATTATTACTGGAAGATGATACAAAATTCTACAGCATTTAAATTGATCTGGGTGGATACAATCAGAAAATGTATAAGAATGCAATTGAGGTTATAGCGGTTGTCAGCAATATTGATACGAGGTTCACTGCATTATTATCAAGGACAGCAAGACCAGATATTCTCTTCACCGTTGGTCCTGGCTTCCCAACCACCTGCAAGGTAAGATATCACAAAGTATGAAGCATCAATAACCTACAGAGAAGAGGAATATCAAGTGTCCAAACTCTAAATGGTTGTTTCTTTTTGTTATTCATTTGCTCGTTCACATAATGAACTAAGTATCAACGGTTCGAACCCGATTGGGCCCTAACATTTGAAAACAAAAAAAAAAAGGTATCATCTTTGCTTTAAATATGACATACCATGTAAAATCAACAGAAACTGTTTCAATAATTCTCCTTGACAAAAGAGAACAGCTGTGTGCACAAAATTTTAGTAAAATGATGAGTTCCTGAACATACAGTAAACTGGCTTTATCTCTTCTTTTTGTTGATTATAAAGACCTTTAGTTTAGGTTGAAAAAAAGGCTGCTTGTATTTTTATGAAATTCCTTTCAATTGCTAAAAGAATAGTTTGATTGGACATCAGAGCACACAGAATATTTATCATAACTCAAAGATGTTCTCAAGTACTGATAAAATTATAGCCCTGGAAACTTAGATCTGGACGAAAACCATCTTACATAAACATGATATGGTTTCTTTTATTGTTTAAGGAAACATATTGACAGTCGTCTTCTAACTTTTTCGGTTTTCTTTCCAGAGAAGAGGGAGTGGGGTGATTGGCTACTTTGCACTATATCTTGCATAAACAAATTAACTTAGTTCTTAGAGATAAATTATGGCTGACCTTCTTCCGAACAGTGCAAAATCCACTGAACTGTAGCGTTGCTCCCAATAAAGAATCAATAACACTTCCACATACTCCAGCCAATGCAGAAAGTGGTATAACAAAAAGCTGCTTTACAGTCACATCAGATGTGCACTTAGTAGTGAAAAATCCCATGACTACAAATGTCAATCCAATGACACTGCCTGCTGCTGCTGCAGCCAAGAGTCCTGCTTTTGTCACTCCACCATTTGTACCCCTTCGAACTGGCTGATTTTAAATAAAAGGAGAAATGAGAAACGTAATGTCTTAATCTTGCACCTTCTGATAGTAGTTCAAATATGATCGAGATAAAGCATAATAATGATTATGATGAAAATTTTAGGGTAGTTATCATGTTTCCAGGCTCAAGTACATAGGAACTCAGCATATTATGAGATTAGCTCATAGTTGACTCTCAATAAACTAATCAAATTTGCAAGGATGAAAAAAATAAAAAGGAAAGCCTTATTAGCTTATTTGATTCCTAACGAACACTAATGATAAGACATTCTGCAGTTTTTCTCCTATGTATGATGACTAAAGGAAAAACTTAGGACTAATAGCAGAAGATGCCAAAGCTTTGAATTCATACCTTGAAGGTTGTAATTAGTCGAGGCTCCTCATTACTAAGTATCCCAAGCTCCGAAGACCATGTATCCCCATTGCAGCAGCAATACTGACCAATGATACCACCAATTAAAGCAGTTATTATGCGTGATTCTTTTGAATCCAGACACCTGTCCTCTGACCCAATCAGCTTCCATGAAGTCAGAACCAAAAGGGTAGCGATGCCACCGTTGAAGAGGACTTGAATCCTGAAAACATAAAATTAAAATGCTAAATGATGTGTTAAAGAAAGAGAAAAAGTCTCACATTGATGGTTAATGAGATGGGATGGTCTCTTTATAAGGCTTGGGCAATCCTCTTCCCTCTGAGCTAGCTTTTGGGGTGTGAGTTATGCCTAAGACCTAATTTTACATGGTATCAGAGCAGAACCCATCTCATCCAATGTTGGGTTCCCAAATTAAAATTTATCCACACATCGGATGTCCAATCTTGGGCGTGAGGTGGGGTGCTAAAGAAAAAGAAAATGTCTCATATTGGTGGTTAATGAGATGGGTGGTCTCTTAAGAAGGATTGGGCAATCCTCCTCCCTTTGAGCTAGCTTTTGGGACGTGAGTTAGGTCCAAGACCTAATTTTACATGAGGAAAGCTAAGAACTCTCACATTACCTGTAGCCTTCCTACAAGGTTACTTGATATCCAATTACAAAATACACTCTGCTGAAATTACAACCGTCTTGAATAAAGAGACGGAACGGTAAATCAAATACATCTGGACACAAGTTCTGCCTCGAGAAAATTTCTCTTCCTCGTTCTACATATCCATAATGACTAGATGAAGTTGTAAAGTTAAGATATCAGGATATCATTTCTTTTTGGCAAATATAAGGGCTACAAAGAGCTAGTCTGGCAAGTTTGCAACAACTGATGAGATTGGTAGAAAATATTGGTTTTAATCACAAAGAAAACAACCTGCTAATGTAAAAGAACTTTTAAAAATGACTTAATATTCACATTCAAATAACTTTCCTCATCAGCAATCCAAAAAGCTAATTGAGAGAACTTCTACAAAAGACTGAATTTTCAAAAGACCCTCGGTAGAATTTTCTACTCTAGGGAGGGTAGAGTAACCTTACCACTACCTTTGAGAAGGTAGACAAGATATTACTGAACGATCCTCGACTGAGCAAACAAAGAAAAAGAAGCAATAGCAACAAATAGAAGCAACATCAAACAACAGGTAGTGATAGAAATCTAAAAATAAGGAAAAGAAACAAACAATAGCCTAAAAGTAACAGTAACTACAACAAAATAATACAACAATTGAAGTACAAGAAACACACGCAATGGAACCATAGACAGTCAAGTAAAATTCAATCCACAAAATAATTTGATCTATGGACAGCATCATTGGGGTAAAGATTGTAATGCCAGAGGAATCATTACCGCAAGGCATAAAGGGAGATGTCAATAGTGTCTATACCGTAAAATCAATTTTCAATGAAATAATAAAGACATATATGGTAGAATTGTAACCATAGCATATGATCCTAATCGAAATGCATACACACCATATAGTCACATCGAGAGTGAGGATTGAATTTCAATTTTCATAATAAACGTATATATTCGGAGAGTCAAAATTAGAGTAGTACCAATCACGTTGACCGCCCTCTTTGAAATCAGCATCAAGTTTCCTCTTTCGATCTTCTCCAAATTTGGTAAACTTTGATGAAGTAAAAAAGAACACCAACAACATAGCACCAAACCTAAATGATTTCAATCAAATGAATCAGAATTCATTCCCAAAAAAAAAAAAGGAAGGGGGTGGGGGATCAACAACTGAAAAAAGGCAGCTTGGTGCATTAAAATTTGCGCTATGCACTAGGTGCAAGGAAGGTCCGGATCACAAAGGATCTATTGTAAGCAGCCATGCATTTCTGCAAGAGGCTGTTTCCACAACTTGAACTGATCACTTAACATTAAATTTACCTAATGACTTGGTTATCAAAAAAAATGTACCTAATGGCTTCTATCACATGAAGCAAAATTCATAAAAAAGGAAACCAACAACTAAAAAAAGGTAGCCCAATGAACTATAAGCATGAGGGTATGAGGAAGGTCCAAATCACAAAGGATCTATTTGATGCAGCCTTAACTTGCATTTCTGCAAGATACTATTTCCACGACTTTAACCTCTAGATCACATAATATCAAATTTACCAAATGACTTCAACACATGAATCCCGTAGTGTTGGGTCTGGAGTTTCTGGTTCGTAGTGTTAGGGCTGTAGTTTTTGGGGTTAGTGGTGTTGGCTTTTTTGCATCCCGTACTAGTTTATTATGCACTTATCTTTTGTGTTTGTCATACTGTTAGTTTATTTTGTGTACCATACTAATTTGTATCTGCTTACTTTTTGTATTTGTTACACTGTTATTGGTCCGCTGGGGGTCTATTGAAAACAGCCTCTGTACTTCTCTTGAGGTAGTGGTATGGTTTGCGTACACTCTACCTTCCCCAGACCCCACTAGGTGGGAATACACTGGGTATGTTGTTGTTGACTTCAACACATGAATCATAATCCATCAAAAAAGGAAATCAACAACTAAAAAAAGAAATCCAGTCCAATGCACTAAAGTTCCCTCTATGCACGGGTCCGAGGAAAGGCCAGATCAAAAGAATCTATTACACGCAGCATTAATTTGCATTTCTGCAAAAGACTGTTTCCACAGCTTGAACGCGTGACCTCCTGATCAAATAACATCAAATTTACCTAACAATTTCAATCGAATGAATTATCCGTTATCTTGTGGCTATAGTATTATCTTATGGCTAGCGAGTTAGTTTATTTTGCATATTGTACTAGTTTAAATGCATTTATGCTTTGTGATTGTTATACTGTTATCGATCCTAAGTCGGGGGTCTATCGGAAACAACCTCTCTACTTCACCTAAGGTAGTGGTATGTCCTGCATACACTCTACCCTTTCCAGACCCCACTATGTGAGAATACACTGGGTATGTTATTGTTGTTATAATTTCAATCGAATGAATCAAAATCCATAAAAAAGGAAATCAACAACTAAACAAAGGCAGCAAGATGCACTAAAGTTCACATTATGCAGAGAGTCCAAGGAAGCTCCAGATCACCAGGATCAATTACATGCAGCCTTAGCTTGCATTTCTGCAAAAGCCTGTTTCCATGCCTTGAACTTGTGACCTCTTGATCACATAGCAACAACTTTACCTAATAATTCCAATCACATGAATCAAAATCCATTACAAAAAAATAACAACTAAAAAAGGTCAGCCCAGTGTCCTAAAGTTCCCACTATGCACGAAGTCCAAGGAAGGTCCAAAGCATAAAGATCTATTATACACAGCCTTAAATTGCACTTTTACAAGAGACAATTCCCACGGCTTGAACCTATGACATCCTGATCATATAATATCAAATTTACCTAATGATTTCAATCACATTAATCAAAATCTATTTAAAAAAAAAGGACAACCCGGTGCACTAAAGTTTCCACCATGCATAGAGTCCAGAGAAGGCCAGATCACAAGGATCTATTGTACGCAGCCTTAACTTGCATTTCTACAAGAGACTGTTTCCACGGCTTAAGCTCGTGACCTCCTGATCACCTAAAATCATATTTACCTAATGATTTCAATCACATGAATCAAAATCCATAGAAAGGAAATCAACAACTAAAAAAGGACAGCCAATGCACTAAAGTTTCCTCTATGCATAGAATTCGGAGAAACGCTGGATCATAAAGGATCTATTGTACCCAACCTTAACTTGCACTCTACAAGAGACTACTTCCACGGCTTAAACCTCTTGATCACATAACATCACGAGTCAAAATCCATTAAATAGGAAATCAAAAACTAAACAATGGCAGTCTGGTAAACTAAAGTTCCCGCTATACACAAGGTCCAAGAAAAGGCCGGATCAGAAAGATCTATTGCACGCAGTCTTAACTTGCATTTCTGCAAGAGACTAATTCTACAGCTTAAACCCTGTAGACACGTGATTTCTTCCTCTTAAAGTTCAATTTTATTCACTTTTACCCATTTTTATTTTATCCTACCGTGTACCCTCATCCATGTTATTATACCCTCACAAAATACAAAAAATAACAAACTCCCTAACAAATTCTATCCTATCCTAACCCCTACATCTTATCCTAACAACCCATCCAATCAAAATAAACCACATCACACCATACCCTACCCCCACCAAAAACTCATTCTCCATACACGATATATAGATAATACACACAATTCTCACTGGAAAAAAAACACGGCATACACACGCACAATTAGAATACCTCACTCACATAATACACTCAATTCCAATCATCCTCACGATGGGTTGAATTCTCATACGCACAAAGGGACTCCATTTTTTTTTCTTTTCATGTCTTCTCCACAAGCCCACATCTTCTTCTCCATTAACATACAGTGAAAGAGAATACACTAAGACTCCATCTTCTTCACTAATCCTAATAGCAACACGAGGGAACGACGATCTTCGTCTTCTTTTCTTTTTAGGGAAGGGTTCCGAACAAAAGAGAAAACAACACACGCACTAGAGAGAAATGGAGAGATGGTGAGGAAACGGTGAAAATTCAAGAGAGAGAGGTCGGGTTGAGTTTTCAGGTGGGAAAGTCCGCGCTGGAATTGGTCTTTCAGTTCATTAGCTGATCGAAACTCCACCGGAAAGATTAAGATTGCCGGAGCCTGATTCGTTTCGTCGCTTCTTACCCGACTAAGCTCATCAGAGTCCCCTTTACCCGGTCTTCTTTAGTCTTTGTTTCATATTATTGGTTTGTTTTGGTCGAAGTCAGTTCAGTCTGCGGGATCTCAAAGCTGATTTGGCCTTTTACGGTTTCATCGTTGAGGTTTGAGTTGGGGTTCCTTGTTTGAGGATTTCGACCTCAGATCTCTTTATTATCAACAAAAGTCGATTATTGGAAGAGAAAAATAGGAGCGGGTCGGATAGATTAGTCGAGCTGCGGGACCGAATTGGTGAAAAATAGAGCACAAAGGATAGATCAAGATTGGTATTGTTCGTTTGTTGAGGTTCGAATCAAAGGTTTCGGATGCGGAGAACCCGAATTTAATTGGAATAATACGTTGATTTCGAAAGCTTCTTCTAAGGTCCAATTTTTCAACTCCTGTTCATTTTACTCAATTTGATATATTGATGTTGTGATTTGCGTGTTTCGTGATGATTGATAATATATTTTGATCGCATGTTTGAACATCTATGATTGTCGTGCTTTGATTGGATGTTTCTATATTGAAGTTGATTGTTTGATCGAAAAAATGAGATTTGAGGGGGTCGGGATTGAAAATTGATAATCAAATAAGTTGAAGGTTGTTTGTTTTGATTCATTACTGAATATTGTCGAATTGGATAGTATCATGATAGGTCAAGTGGGTAGGCAATCGTAGGTTCGGGTAGGCAAAATTTAGAAATAAGTGTTTTGTTGGATGTTTGAATGTGGAGTATGTGTTGAATGTTTTCTACTTTATCGCATTTGATTCAAATGTATTCATTTAGCCGGGGAATGCCCCGAGGTCTTCTGTACTTACTCACCGGGGAATGCCCCGACGTATCGTGATGAAGGCCCAGGACATCGAGTAAAGCATTGGAGCTTAGCTTAGGATTAACATAGGTTTACTTTCAGTACCTTTTTATTTCGGGTTGTAATAATTAGACTGGACATTATATTTTGGATTATTTTATTTTTGTTTGCTTGAGTGATCATTTTTGCGTGCTTTGTGTGGTTTATGCACTTGTAACGTCAATTTAGCCGATACGCTCTGCCAAGCGACCGTGGTCAAACCACGGGATCGAGGGGTGCCTAACACCTTCCCCTCGGTCAACAGAATTCCTTAGCCGGAATCTCTGTTCGCAAACCAGTATTAAAGAGTCAAAACCATTTTGAAAAAGGATATCCATGGGTGACTCGGCACACCCGATTTATGCCGAATGGCGACTCTGAATTGTGATTGTTAAAAATAATCCTTTTTCGAAACAAATTTTCATCTTTTGTCACTTTAATAATTAAAACCCTTTAGACCCTTAAAACATAATCTTTGGAGTCGAAAAAGGGGTGTGACAGCTCTGGCGACTCTGCTGGGGAGACCAGTATGAGAATTCGAGCTTATTTTTGAGTCGTATCGGCTTTGTTTGGCATTACGAGTGTATAAGCATTGTTTGTGATTATTGTTGGTGTTATTTTCACTTTTGTGCGTTTTCGTGCTCTTTGTTTATAGTATTTATCCTATGTGTTACCGCTTTATATCTGTCATCATGAGTCCACCCCCGGCCTTCTTTCTGCAACAAGTCTGTAGTACACGTGTTGTACACAACCTCTAGTTGAGTCACCTTTATTTTAGGGGGATGGCCGTCGGTGTTATGGAGTAGGTGGAAAGCAAAGCAGCCACTATCGACCATACGCTCCCCCGAACAGCCTTGTTAATGAACCACAATGTAGGTCAGCCTTTAGGTCATGCTTATGTGCATCATACGGAGACCTAGCGAGACCCACGTGGCCCTTTGTAGGAGACTCATTTCTAAAGCATCCCTACGTGCTAACTGTTGCATTTTTAAGGGTAATGTGGTCATTTGACGGACTGATTTAAAAAAAACAAAGAGAGAAAAAATATAGAAAAAAGGTGAGTCGAAAAGGATGAATCAAAAGGAATGTCATAGTTTATTTTAGAATTCTTTGTGGCTTTTGTTCTTCACGATCCAAAACTCAAAAAGATTTTTTTTACGTTTTACATTTGTCTTCTCAAAGTACCGTAAATTAAAAAAAAAAAAAAAGAGTTTTGTTTGCCTTTTCTACTTATTTGTCAAAAACAAAATACCAAAAAGATTTTTTTCTTCATAATTGGTGGTGTCAGTCTTAGTTAAAGTGTCTAGCCGAAAATCCAAAAGTTTTTTTTAGTTTGTTTTTGGTAGTGTCTCTTAAGTTAGGGTCAATTTATTAGTTAATCGTTTATTATCCAATCTGGATGAACTACGCATACCTGATTCCCTTCCCTCGGGTTGGGATACGTAGGCAACCTTCGGGGGGGTCCGGTATTCTTTGTGTTGGCCTTTGTCTTAGTATTAGCCTAGGTCTCTCGCCCCGTAATCTAGAGTTGTTTGCCAAGTAGACTGATTTCGCTCAGAACTTCTGTTCGGCAAATTGGAGTCATGAATGTGGTCTATCCCATCGACATATGTTTGCGTCAAAAATCCCAAGGGTTGGGAATCTTCTACTCCTGTCGAATTTTTGAGATAACATCTTGTGTGTTATTACAGGATGGATTTGTCCACCAAGTCTAGAGTTCTGATGGTTGTCAAGGTGCCCAAAAAGTTAATCAAATGGTGGGAAATGTTTAACTATGTTGATCAGCAAAAACAGATTAAAATATTAGGTGATCTTACGGAACTTCTGCATGTTACCCCTCGTCCAGATTTAATAGAGGCTTTGTTGACCTTTTGGGATCCAAATAGTTTGGTGTTCAGGTTTAGGGAATGTGAAATGACTCCTACTTTGGCAGAAATATCCGGTTTGTTGCATTTGCCCTATATCGAAAAGGATATGATCCGAGCACGAAATTATACTGGCGTGAGATTTTTGCAGTCTTGTGGTTTAAAAAGTAAGGGTATCCGTTTGGGTTGTTTAAGTGATTCGTGGGTTTCCTTAGATTTTTTGTTCGCTAGATTCGGGCCTTCGGAAGGTTTTGATTGCTTTTGGGATGAATTTCATGTGACTAAGGAGAAGTGGGAGAGAAAGCGTCTTGAAGTCTTCACCCTCGCTTTGTTAGGTACTTTAGTGTTTCCACTAGAAGAAAGACGTATTAATACCCGTTTGCAATCTGTGGTGATGGCCCTATTTCATAAGGATCAAAATGACAAGGGCATTAATCAAAAGGGCAGGTTCACTCTCATACCCATGATCTTAACAGAAATATATAAGGCTTTAACCAAAGTGAAGGGGGAAGGAGATTTTTTTAGGGCAGTAACCTAATATTGCAGTTATGGATGATGGAGCATTTGCATGCGCCTTCTTTAGTTAGACCAGACGTGTTAGATCGTTGTATTCCCAATCGAGTGAAAGCCATGGACTCCAGATTGCGTTTGGATAAATTCTCGTTACCCGTGGGAGTCGACGCTTGGATTGAATTTCTTGAGTCGAGAACCAGGGATAACATTTTGTGGACTTATCTGTGGCTTCGACCAAAGATAGTATTGTTGGGTTGTCAGACGCAGCTCCCTTTAGTTATGTTAGGGTTCAATTGCACTAGACCATACAGTCCTTCTATGGTAATGCGCCAGTTGGGTAGGCTGCAGGACGTGCCACCAGCAGTGGATCTTCTGAAGGATGTTGAGTACTTCAAGGACCAAGCCTTAGGTGAGAGTAAGTACGAGCAGTTTTGGAAGCATGCAACAAAGCTAGGTGTGGACACACTCGAAAGTTTGGATAATCCGGGCCACACTCAGGGATATGAGGTCTGGCTTCAATCTATCCCTCGGGGTATCAGTCAACCCTTACCAGTGCAGCTTAGAGGGAGAATACAAGAAGAATGCATAGTAGACGACCATCGGGATGAAAGTGCGGGGTCCAAAGCGGAAACACTGAGAGTTCAGTTAGCAGATTTGTTCAAGACGATAGAAAGGTGTCAGAATAATCTTTCCAAGTGCACTCCTCATGAGGCAGGAATACGGCCCGAAGCTTCTTCCCTAATGTCAGGGTGTCTTTACAGGATATGCTACAAAGTTTAAATGGGAGAAAGAGAACTTCAGAGGCAGGTCCATCTCAGCCAGGGTCATCACGTAGAGCACTAGTCTGAAAGAGCATTTCTTATCTTTATTCAGTTTGAGTCTTTTATGTGTCTGTCATTGTAGGGTGGTGTCTGCTTTAAGTCTAACTCAAGTTATTTTTGGTATTAGGGTCTTTATTAGTAATTTCACCTATGTCGTCTTAGGGGGTCTAGAATGTTGTTTCGTATTTGTTGTTTAGTTTTAAAGTAGTCCCAAACTTTTTGTACGTTTTGTTGTTCTCTTTTTTCAAAATTTTATGATGTTACGTCTTTCCTTTGTTTGTTTATTTTCATTTTTGCGAAAAAAAAAAAAAAGTGGGTGATGTTTATGCACATGCTGCCCGAACTACGCAAGATCTGATTCATGTACAACATGATATGTAGGCAACCTACTTTTGGGTTCGATCCAATCATTTTGTTTCATTGTTTTTCATTATTTTTTCCCTTTTAAAGAAAAACAAAAGTCATAAAAAATGATAAAATAAAGGTAGATAACGAGAGAAAAGAAAAGAACAGAGATGGATACGAAAAAATATAATAATAATAATATAATAATAATAATAATAAGTGAAGATAAAAAAAAAAGCAAAAAAAAAGTGTAAACAAAAATTAGGATGATGTTAAAATGACCTCGCTACCCTCAAAAGCAGCTGGTAGAAATGAACATGAATTTAGGACAATTTTACCAATGTGATTCTCATGCTTGTTGTGTGCCTTAATCCTAACGGATGTCGTCTTTGATGAGCATGTTCTTTCAGATAACAGTGGTAGGTTTGCAGCACTCTGGCTAGTCACCCATACTTCACTAGATCCAAAGCAAAGATCGCCATGGCTAGCAGAGAGATTGAAAATTCGCTCATTCACCCGGATCAGGATCACAGGGAAGAAAGTTCTGAACACAATGATGAGGTAGTAAGGCTCAGGCAACAATTGATAGATTTACACCGGGCATGGGCCAGCGGAATGCTTCCTCCTCCGCTCCCTGAAGGTCTTGGGAATATCTCTAATCGCCCACCGCTCTCTCAGGCGCAATTCTCTGCTCCTACTGAGTCACCTGAGCACGCGCCAGGATTCAATCCGCGACATTATTATCCTGGCAGTTCTGGTGTACCCTTGGCAGCTCCCCAATCAAGACCAGCTGCTCAGCCAGCGCCACCGATCACACCGGTATTCATGGCTCCGCCACCACATGAAACTCCCATATATACTGTGCGTCCCACAATGAGGCTTCCTAGGTCTGCCAGTGAGCCAGTACTGAAGGTTTCAGATAGTCAGTATTATGCCCCGGAGCCTACTTTGCAAATGAATGAACCGTATGGGTACACTCAGCCGCCTGCATTTCCATTTGATACGGAGAAACCTGTCGCAGCAGAGGAACAAGATATCATAGCCCGGAAATTGAAAAGTTTAAAACAGGCTATGAGGAATTTGCAAGGAATCGGAGATTATAGGAGTGTTTCCTATAAAGATCTTTGCATGTTCCCAGACATCAACCTTCCCCTCGGTTTTAAGATTCCTAAGTTCGAGAAGTATGCAGGACACGGCGATCCCGTGGCACACTTGAGACATTATTGCAACCAGTTGAGGGCTGCAGGAGGAAGGGAAGAGCTGCTCATGGCCTTCTTTGGCGAGTGTCTTTCTGATCTGGCCTCAGAATGGTTTATCGATCGAGATATCGATAAATGGAACAGCTGGGATGACTTAGCTTCTGAATTTGTTCAACATTTTCAGTATAACATCGACCTGATTCCGGACGAAAGATCCTTGGTCAACATGAAGAAAAAAAACACTGAAGGTTTTAGGGAAAACGCGATAAGGTGGAGTGAACAGGCCGTCAGGGTAAAGCCTCCAATGAAAGAAAGTAAGTTGGTAGAAGTTTTCATTCAGGCACAGGATGAGACCTATTTTCAACATTTACTTCCAGCAATGGGAAGATCTTTTATGGAAGTCCTCAAAATGGGGGAGATGATAGAGGACGGAATTAAGACTGGCCGAATAGTGAGTTTTGCCGCATTAAAAGCCACCACACAAGCGATTCAAGGTGGATCTGGCACATTTGGAGGTAAAAAAAAAGAAATAGGATGTGGCGACTGTCGTAGCTGGAACCCATTCCTATCCCAAAAGACCACCTCGCCCCTATTCCCAAGCCCAAGCCCAAGTCTACGCCCAAGCTCCATATATTCCTACCCACCATTACTACCCTCCACAAAACCCTTTATATTCCATTCCACCACCCCCGTACCTAGTATATAGCGCGCAACCATATGCCCAAACCCTTTCTTACCCGCAGTGGCGCGCGCAAGCTCCACAAAAGCGCCCATTCGCTCCACCAAATTACCAAAACCCCTCCAGACCCAGTTTTCAGCCTAGGCCCGAGTATAAGAAAGAGAAGGCGGTCAAAAATCAATTCACACCTCTTGGGGAGTCATATGCTAGCTTGTTTGATAGGTTGAGAAAGTTGAAGGTTTTAAGCCCAATTCAAGAAAGGCTTTCAAATCCACCGCCGAGGAATCTCGATTATTCTTTAAGGTGTGCGTACTGTTCTGACATGCCAGGCCATGATATTGAGAAATGCTGGCATTTAAAGAGAGTTGTCTAAGATTTAATTGACACAAATCAGATGTTGGTCCAGGCCCCAGAGGGTCCAAACATTAACCAGAATCCGCTGCCAACCTATGCTGAAGCCAATATGTTAGAATTGATATATGATGGGAAAGAGTCTTCGAGGGGTTATAAGCCTATTGTCAAGATACAGACCATTGAGGAGAAATCGATGAATGTAGCGGAGTCTTTGAAAGCAATGTCATTGAACCGGGAAGGAATAAGAAAAGATAAAGCCCAAGAAAGCACAAAGAAACCCCTGGTCACAGTACAAGGCGCCAAAAGGTATGTTGATTTAAGTCAGGATAAACCTAAGTTGACAGTGGTGGGAGCTTTGAGTCAGCCCATCTTGACGGTGAAAGAAGCACTGGCAGAGCCTATTGTCCTCAAACCGGTGACCTAACCTCCGATAGTTGATATGAAAAGGGTTACTTGGAATTATGGGCGGACTATGATGACCTATCACGGGAAAGAAGTAGTGGAAGATGTAGATGAGGTAGGGGGTTTGACTAGGTCAGGAAGATGCTTCGTGCCTGAAAGCTTAAGAAAGTCCAAGCCAACGGTGAGTGGACCGTCATCTATCAAAAAGCCTATCACCGAAGAAGAAGCCGAAGAATTTTTTAAAAAGATAAAATTGCCAGAGTATTCAATATTAGACCAGTTGAAGAAAACCCCTGCTCAAATTTCCCTTTTATCTTTGTTGTTGCACTCCAAGGAGCATCGTGATGTTTTACTGAAGGTGTTAAATGAAGCATATGTTCCTAGGGAGATTACAATCAACCAACTTGAGTAAATGGTTGGAAAAATCTTTGAGGTCAATCGGATCAGCTTTTCTGACGATGAATTGCCTGTTGAAGGTACAGGACATAACCGGGGCCTTTACATTACAGTGAAGTATGAAGATTTCTACGTCACTCATGTTATGATTGATGGAGGTTCAGGTGCAAATATTTGCCCTATTTCTACTTTGCAAAAATTGAATATTAGTGCTGACAGGATCAGGCCCAACAATGTATGTGTTACGGCTTTCGATGGTGCAAAATCAAATTCCATTGGCGAAATAGAACTAATGTTGACCATAGGGCCTGTTGAGTTCGCCATAGAGTTTCAAGTATTGAATGTAGACTCCTCTTACAATCTGTTGTTCGGAAGGTCGTGGATCCACAAGGCCAAGGCGGTTGCATCTACACTGCATCAAATGATTAAGTTTGAGCATGACAGGCAAGAAGTGGTTATTCACGGTGAAGGAGATTTGCCCGCTTGCGAAGATTCTCCCTTGTCTCTTATTGAAGCAAATAACATAGAAGAGACATTCGTCTATCAAATTTTTGATACAGTGCCAGTGAATCGTATCCTTGAATGGCAGGTTATACCGGGACCGCAATTGTCTTCTGCTTCTATCATGATGGTGAGTGAACTTTGGAAATACAGATTTGAGCCAGGAAAGGGTTTGGGAGCGTCTCTGCACGGTATACTTGGTCCCATATGTCCGAGTGAGAACGTGGGCACGTTTGGTCTGGGATTTGAGCCTACGGCTGAAGATCTGAAGAAAGCCAAGGGAAGGAAAAAGGAAACATGGTCACTCCCTCGCCCAATGCCACTACTCAGTGAATCATTTGTTAAGAGCGGTGTCACAAAGCATGTGGAATTTGAAGTTGAATTGGTTGATGACTGCTAGAACCTTTTCATTGATGTTGATATGGTCGAAGTAGGGGAAGGTACCAGTATAGCAGACGTGCAATTCATAGGTCCAGCTATCCGGCTCAATAATTGGGAAGTCACTCCTCTTCCCGTCAGGAGGGAGTTTTGGTAGTTTATTTTGTTTTTCTTTCTATTTATCCGAGTTATTTCAGGGTTGTAATTCGGATTTTAGTTTGTTTATGTTATGATGGCATCTACGTTTAAACTCTTCTATCTTTTTATTTAATGAAATGTAATGTCCCTTTTGATTCATGTCTAATATATTTTTTTTTCTTTTTGTTATATATACAGTTCTTTTTATGCTGATTCTAATGACATGACATGCATACGAAATTTTCAGCCTGACCTTAAAATCCAAACTAATCAAGATGTAATGAAGCAGGATGGGGAATATGATGAAGAAAAAGCACTAGAAAAAATAAGCAAAGAGTTGGAACAGTTTGAAGACAAATCGAATCCAAATTTGAATGAGACTGAGTCAATAAATCTAGGGGATCAAGAAGATGTTGGGGAAACTAAAATCAGTATACATGCTTTGCCACAGCTAAAAGATGGAATGATTCAAGCATTAACTGATTATAAGGATGTTTTTGCATGGTCTTATGATGATATGCCTGGTTTAAGCACTGAATTAGTGGCTCACAAATTGCCAACTGATCCCGCGTTCCCTCCTGTCAAACAAAAGTTGAGGAAGTTTAAAACTGATGTAAGTGTTAAAATCAAAGAGGAAATCATGAAACAACTTGAAGCCAAAGTAATTCGAGTTGCTCGTTATCCCATGTGGTTAACCAATGGTGTTCCCGTACCAAAGAAAGATGGCAAAATTCGAGTGTGTGTTGATTACCGTGATTTGAACAGAGCAAGTCCGAAAGATGATTTTCCACTGCCCAACATCCATATTTTGCTAGACAACTGCGCTAAACACGAGGTTGTCTCTTTTGTGGATTGTTATGCCGGATATCACCAGATCATTATGGATGACGACGACGCAGAGAAGACGTCTTTTATCACACCATGGGGGACTTATTGTTATCGAGTGATGTCGTTCGGTTTGAAGAATGCTGGAGCAACATACATAAGAGCCATGACCACTATGTTTCATGATATGATGCATAAGGAGATTGAGGTCTACGTGGATGATGTGATTATTAAGTCAAAAAGTCAGGTCGACCATGTTAAAGATTTAAGAAAGTTCTTTGAAAGGCTTCGCAGGTATAATCTCAAACTCAACCCGGCAAAATGTGTATTTAGAGTTCCATCTGGAAAGCTGTTGGGGTTTGTAGTCAGCCGTCGGGGAATTGAATTGGATCCCTCGAAAATCAAAGCCATTCAGGATTTGCCCCCGCCCAAGAATATTACGGAGGTGATGAGTTTGCTCGGTAGACTGAACTACATTAGCAGGTTTATTGCTCAACTCACAACCACTTGTGAGCCCATATTCAAGTTGCTGAAAAAGAGTGTTACGGTAAAATGGACTGAAAATGTCAGGAAGCGTTCGATCGAATCAAAAGATATTTGTCAAATCCGCCCGTGCTAGTACCCCCGGAGCCTGGTAGGCCTTTAATCTTATATTTATCAGTCATGGACAATTCTTTCGGTTGTGTCCTAGGTCAACATGATGTCACAGGCAAAAAGAAGCAGGCTATTTATTATCTTAGCAAGAAGTTCACCACATATGAGGCCAGGTATACTCTTCTTGAAAGGACGTGTTGTGCCCTAACTTGGGAAGCACAGAAGTTGAAGCATTATCTCTCATCTTATACTACTTATCTCATCTCCCACATGGATCCTTTGAATTATATCTTTTAGAAGCCTATGCCAATGGGTCGATTGGCAAAGTGGCAAATATTGCTTACCGAGTTCGACATTGTATATGTGACTCGAACCGCCATGAAAGCCCAAGCCTTGGCAGATCATCTTGCTGAGAATCCCATCGATGAAGAGTACGAGCCATTAAAGACATATTTTCCTGACGAAGAAGTGTCGTGTGTCGATGAAGTCGTTATAGATGCTGATCCAGGTTGGAGGTTATTCTTCGATAGAGCTGTCAATATGAAAGGAGTCGGAATAGGTGTGGTTCTTATCTCTGAATCGGGACAACATTTCCCGGTAACAGCACAACTTCGATTCTACTGTACTAATAATATGGCAGAGTATGAAGCCTGCATTCTTGGTTTGAGGTGAGTTGTTGACATGGGAGTCCAAGAACTATTGGTGTTGGGAGATTCGAATTTGCTCGTCCATCAAATTCAAGGCAATTGGGAGACGCGAGATTTGAGACTCATCCCGTATCGACAATGCTTGCAGAAGCTATGTCAACGGTTTGTGTTAGTAAAATTTAGGCATATTCCAAGGATTCGTAATGAAATTGCTGATGCTTTAGCCACTCTGTCTTCAATGCTCCAACACCCTGACAAAGCCTACATCGATCCAGTGCATATACAGAGTCGTGATAAGCATGCTTACTGTAATGCGGTTGAAGAAGAGCTCGATGGAGAACCTTGGTTCTTGGATATCAAGCGGTAGATTCAGTCAGGAGAATAACCAGCATATGCCACCAACGATCAAAAGAGGACTATTAGGCGTTTGGCTAGTGGATTTTTCTTAAGTGGGGGAATCTTGTATAAGAGAACCCCAGATCTCGGACTTTTGAGGTGTGTAGATGCAGAGAAGCCTCGGCAATCATGGTCGAAATTCACTCTGGAATATGCGGGTCGCATATGAATGGGCATGTCTTGTCAAAGAAGATTCTTCGAGCAGGTTATTACTGGCTTACTATGGAAAGGGATTCTATTCAATTTGTTCGAAAGTGTCATCAACGTCAGGTACACGGTGATCTTATACGTTTTTCTGTTGAGTTGCATGCAATGACCGCTCCATGGCCGTTCGTGGCTTGGGGAATGGATGTGATTGGACCGATTGAGCCAAAGGCATCAAATGGACATAGATTCATTTTAGTAGCCATTGACTACTTCACAAAGTGAGTAGATGCAGTAACTTTCAAGTCAGTGACAAAGAAGGCTATGGTGGACTTTGTTCATGCCAATATCATTTGTAGATTTGGAATTCCTAAGATGATCATTACAGACAATGCTGCCAATCTCAATAGTCATTTAATGCAAGAAGTATGTCAACAGTTTAAGATCGCACATCGAAATCCTACTCCATATCGCCCAAAGGCCAATGGTGTTGTAGAAGCCGCCAATAAGAATATAAAAAAGATACTGCGAAAAATGGTACAAGGGTCTAGACAGTGGCATGAAAAGTTGCCGTTTGCATTGCTAGGTTATCGCACCACTGTTCGCACTTCAACAGGGGCAACTCCATATTTATTAGTGTATGGGACAGAAGCAGTCATCCCTGCAGAAGTTGAAATTCCCTCTCTTCGAGTCATTGTAGAAGCAGAGATTGATGATGACGAATGGGTAAAAACCCGACTGGAACATTTGAGCTTGATTGAGGAAAAAGGCTAACGTCTGTGTGTCATGGCCAGTTGTATCAGAGGAGGATGGCTCGAGCGTATAATAAAAAGGTCCGTCCCGGGAATTTTGAAGTTGGTCAGTTGGTATTGAGACGTATCCTTCCTCATCAGGTTGAAGCGAAAGGCAAGTTCGCCCCTAACTGGCAAGGTCCCTTCGTTGTGAAGAAAGTGTTGCCCAATGGAGCCTTATATTTGACAGATATTGAAGGCAAAATGACAGAAATGGCTATCAATGTTGATGCGGTCAAAAGATACTATGTATGATATTTGATACTTTGTTGAGTTTATTGCATGTTTAGTACTTGCATTTTTGAAGATTGATATGATGAAGGCATTTTATTCTTCTATCCAAACATTGTGTCATCCTTTATTTACCCGTTTGAGCTTCGTTTTATTTTTCTTTCATATCCCACTTTTGGAATCAAAATAGAGTCAAAGATAAATGTCAAGAAAATAAGAATAAAAGAAAGAGTTCGAAAATAAAAGAAAAAGCAAATCAAAACAAAGAACAAGTTGATGGAACTACGTGCGACCTGATTCTCCTCTCTCGGGAGTGAGATACGTAGGCTGCCCTATTTCGGGCTCGGTCCAACCAAATAAGGATCTAAGATTCACCCAGTCAACAAAGCGGGGGCATGAGTTAATGTGTTGTTTGAGTCGATTCCAAAAGTTATAAGTCCCACCCCCACTTCAAGTATCGTTTGAGCCCCTTATCATCTTTTCTAACCTTAATCAAAAGCCAAATTACAACCAAAGAAAGTCCTTCAGATCAATTTTTGATAATGTTAAGGCTAAGCATGCAATGGATATGATGATACATTGCGAGGTACCACTTGTCTCCCTCAGCATAAGAAATCAGGAAAGAAATACAAAAATAAGTCTTATTGGTGAAAACCCCCGTGGGCATCATAAGGCGATGGCAAGTTGAGAGAAATGAAAATGAGAGAGTCTTAGTGGTGAAAACCTTTGCAGGCACCATAAGGCGATGGTGAGTGGAGAGAAATAAAAATGAGAGAGTCTTATTGGTGAAAACCCTCACGGGCACCATAAGGCGGTGGAGAGTTCAAGAGAAAAGTGAAAAGTGAAAAGAAAGAGATTTGTTGGCGAAAGTCTTTTAAGATGACGTCAATCGAATGTGATGTATGAGTCCAATGGATTTGAAGAAGCGGCTCAGTGGCAAAGGCACGAACTCAACAACAAATGGGGAGTTTGGATAGGAAGATCAGGCAGCTCAATCCAAAATGCATGTCATACTCATTGGAGTTGGCTGTCGTATTCAGATAAGTTTTCTTTTTGAATATGGGACATTGCCCTCTTCTTTCATTTACATATTCATGCTTTTTGTCTTTTTATGTCATTTATCAAAATAGAAGTCACCATCATTTTTTTACACTTTTAAGTCAAGTCTGTGTCAAAACAAGCGAGAAAGGATTTCAAAATTTACTACCAGTCTTTCCAATTATACGAGGAAAAGCCAAGGAACAGCACAGGAAAGAAATATGATCGTAATTCAACACGAAACAAAAGAAGTCTATCAACCGACAGGCTGTTGGATTCGTGGAAGCATTCAGATTTGGGAAAAGAGTGCACCTCAGGGGCATGGTAAAATGAAAACCCATTGTTTGAGTCAGAACTCATTTCCCTCAATCTGGATCCGGGGCAATGATGCGGCAAGATAGGGCAGGTGTAGGGCAGGTGTCAGCGATTTGGAAGAAAGATGAAAGGAACGAGTGCTGGGGCAGATACCTGAGAAGCCAAGAGCTGCAAACCACCATTAAGTTTTTAACTGACAAATTTTCTTTGTTGAAATAGGGACAAATTCGCTTCACTTAATTCAGTTACCATTGGAAATGCACATCCCTGAAGTTTTACTTTCTGTTCAGGACCCTCCTGAAAAATGGGATTTTACTTTATGTTCAGGACACTCCTAAAAAATGGGATTTTACTTTCTGTTCAGGACCCTCCTGAAAAATGGGATTTTACTTTCTGTTCAGGACCCTCCTGAAAAATGGGATTTTGCTTTCTGTTCAGGACCCTCCTGAAAAATGAGATTTTACTTTCTGTTCAGGACCCTCCTGAAAAATGAGATTTTACTTTCTGTTCAGGATCCTCCTGAAAAATGGGATTTTACTTTATGTTCAGGACCCTCCTGAAAAATGGAATTTTACTTTACTTGTTGTTCAGGACCCTCCTGAAAAATGGGACAACGCTTTCAAAAATGAAATACTACTTTATTATAATTCTTGTTTGGGATAATTTTCGTTCTAGTTTTAATTTTGGGTTTCAGGAGCCCGCCTGAAGAACAGGGTGATGAAATAGCAAGTCAGAGGCTCGCCTGGAGAATAGAGTGAAGAAATGAAAAGTAAGCAACAAAGTGATGAACTAGCAAGTCAGGAGCCCACCTGGAGAATAGGGTGAAGAAATGAAAAGTCATGCAACAAAGCGAAGTAATTGAAAGCCAAGCAACAAGCTGAAAAGAAATTGCAAGTCAGGAGTCCGCCTGAAGAATAGGGTGATAAAAGTCGAGTCAAGAGCCAACAGAAGTTGTATAAATAGGATTTTGTAATTTCATTTATGTTTTAACTTGTAATTTTCATTTTTTGATGTAATGACAGAGCCGCGAACCGGAACCTCAATGGAACCTCACTCGACTCTCCAACTCGGTATAGTCCATCTCCTTCCAATAAAGGTCAGGACAAAATTCCGCCTCGTTGTCTACTGCTTTGTATGAAAACACCATGTGTTTACATCCAAAGGGGGCATGATGTAGACACGTGATTTCGTCCTTTTAAAGTTCAATTTTATTCACTTTTACCCATTTTTATTTTATCCTACCGTGTACCCTCATCCATGTTATTATACCCTCACAAAATACAAAAAATAACAAACTCCCTAACAAATTTTATCCTATCCTAACCCCTACATCTTATCCTAACAACCCATCCAATCAAAATAAACCACATCACACCATACCCCACCCCCACCAAAAACTCATTCTCCATACATATAGATAATACACACAATTCTCACTGGAAAAAAACACGGCATACACACGCACAATTAGAATACCTTACTCACATAATACACTCTCAATTCCAATCATCCTCACGATGGGTTGAATTCTCATACGCACAAAGGGACTCCATTTTTTTTTCTTTTTATTTCTTCTTTTCATGTCTTCTCCACAAGCCCACATTTTCTTCTCCATTAACATACAGTGAAAGAGAATACACTAAGACTCCATCTTCTTCACTAATCCTAATAGCAACACGAGGGAACTACGATCTTCGTCTTCTTTTCTTTTTAGGGAAGGGTTCCGAACAAAAGAGAAAACAACACACGCACAAGAGAGAAATGGAGAGATGGTGAGGAAACGGTGAAAATTCAAGAGAGAGAGATCGGGTTGAGTTTTCAGGTGGGAAAGTCCGCGCTGGAATTGGTCTTTCAATTCATTAGCTGATCAAAACTCCATCGGAAAGATTAAGATTGTCGGAGCCTGATTTGTTTCTTCGCTTCTTACCCCACTAAGCTCATCAGAGTCCCCTTTACCCGGTCTTCTTTAGTCTTTGTTTCATATTATTGGTTTGTTTTGGTCGAAGTTAGTTCAGTTTGCGGGATCTCAAAGCTGATTTGGCCTTTTACGGTTTCATCGTTGAGGTTTGAGTTGGGGTTCCTTGTTTGAGGATTTCGACCTCGAATCTCTTTATTATCAACCAAAGTCGATTATCGGAAGAGAAAAATGGGAGCGGGTCGGATAGATTAGTCGAGCTGCGGGACCGAATTGGTGAAAAATAGAGCACAAAGGATAGATCAAGATTGGTATTGTTCGTTTGTTGAGGTTCGAATCAAAGATTTCGGATGCGGAGAACCCGAATTTAATTGGAATAATACGTTGATTTCGAAAGCTTCTTCTAAGGTCTAATTTTTCAACTCCTCATTTTCATTTTACTCAATTTGATATATTGATGTTGTGATTTACGTGTTTCGTGATGATTGATAATATATTTTGATCGCATGTTTGAACATCTATGATTGTCGTGGCTTTGATTGGATGTTTCTATATTGAAGTTGATTGTTTGATCGAAAAAATGAGATTTGAGGGGGTCGGGATTGAAAATTGATAATCAAATAAGTTGAAGGTTGTTTGTTTTGATTCATTACTGAATATTGTCGAATTGGATAGTATCATGATAGGTCAAGTGGGTAGGCAATCGTAGGTTCGGGTAGGCAAAATTTAGAAATAAGTGTTTCGTTGGATGTTTGAATGTGGAGTATGTGTTGAATGTTTTCTACTTTATCGCATTTGATTCAAATGTATTCATTTAGCCGGGGAATGCCTCGAGGTCTTCCGTACTTATTTACCGGAGAATGCCCCGACGTATCATGTTGGCGGAAAATGATCGTGATAAAGGCCCAGGGCATCGGGTAAAGCATTGGAGCTTAGCTTAGGATTAGCGTAGGTTTACTTTCAGTACCTTTTTATTTCGGGTTGTAATAATTGGACTAGACATTATATTTTGGATTATTTTGTTTTTGTTTGCTTGAGTGATCATTTTTGCGTGCTTTGTGTGGTTTATGCACTTGTAACGTCAATTTAGCCGATACGCTCTGCCAAGCGACCGTGGTCAAACCACGGGATCGAGGGGTGCCTAACACCTTCCCCTCGGTCAACAGAATTCCTTAGCCGGAATCTCTGTTCGCAAACCAGTATTAAAGAGTCAAAACCATTTTGAAAAAGGATATCCATGGGTGACTCGGCACACCCGATTTATGCCGAGTGGCGACTCTGAATTGTGATTATTAAAAATAATCCTTTTTCGAAACAAATTTTCATCTTTTGTCACTTTAATAATTAAAACCCTTTAGACCCTTAAAACATAATCTTTGGAGTCGAAAAAGGGGTGTGACAAACCCGTGATCAACTTTACCTTATGATTTCAATCACATGAATCAAAATCCATAAAAAAGCAAATCAACAACTAAAAGGACAACCCAGTGAAATGTAGCATGAGGTACGAGGAAGGTGTGGATCATAATGGATCTATTGTATACAATCTTAACTTACATTTTTGCAAAAAGACTATTTCCACAGCTTAAACCCGTGAAATCATGATCACATCACATCAAATTTACCAAACGATTTCAGTCACATAAATCAAAATTCATTTTTTAAAAAAGGGACAGTCCGGTGTACTAAAGTTCCCACTATCCGGATCACAAGGATCTATTATACACAGGCGTAACTTAAATTTCTTCAAGAGACCGTTTCCATGACTTAAACCTATGACCTCCTGATCATTTAAAAATAACTTTACCTAATGATTTCAATCAAATGAATCAAAATCCGTAAGGAAATCAACAACTAAAAAAGGCCAGCTCAGTCAACTAAAGCTCCTGGTATGCTCAAGGTCCTAGAAAGGCCTGTATCACAAGGATCTATTATACACAGCCTTAACTTGCATTTCTGAAACGGGTTGTTTTCACGACTTGAATCTATGACCTCTTAATCACATAACATCAAATTTATTGAATCAAAATCCATAAAGAAGGAAACCAACAATTAAAAAAGGAATTCCAGTGGACTAAAACTCCCGCTATATGTGGAGACCAAGGAAAGGCCGAATCATAAGCATCTATCGTACGCAACCTTAATTTGCATTTCTATAAGAGGTTTCCACAGCTTAAACGTGTGACCTCCGGATCACATAACATCAAATCTATCTAACAATGTCACATGAATCAAAATCCATTTTTTTGAAAAAAAAAAAAAAAGACAACCCAATGAAATAAAGTTCCCATTATGCACGAGGTTAAAGGGAAAGGCCGGATCACAAAAATCTATTATACGCAGCCTTAACTTGCATTTCTGCAAAGAGACTGTTTCCACAACTTAGACCTGTGACCTCCTGATCACATAACATAAAATTTACCTAATCCTTTCAATCACATAAATGAAAATCAACAACTAAAAAAGGACATATAACTCCACTAAAGTTCCCGCTATGCACAAGGTCCGGGGAAAAGCCAAATAACAATGATCTATTGTATTACTTCCATAACTTAAACTCATGACCTCCTGATAACAAAACATCAAATTTACCTAATCATTTCAATCACATAAATCAAATCAACAACTAAAGAAGGACATTCCACTCCACTAAAGTTCCCGCTATGCACGAGGTCCGGGGAAAAGCCAATAACAAGGATCTATTGTACTATTTCCACAACTTAAACGTGTGACCTCCTGATCACATAACATCAAATTTACCTAATCATTTCAATCATATAAATCAAAATCAACAACTAAAAAAGGACATTCCACTCCACTAAAGTTTCCGCCATGCACGAGGTCCGAGGAAAAGCCGAATAACAAGGATCTATTGTACTATTTTCATACTTAGATTCGTAACCTCCTTATCACATAACATCAAATTCACCAAACAATTTCAATCACACAAATCAAAAATCCATAAAAATAAATTATTTTCATACCGATAATTAACCGCTAGGTGAATGAACATAATGATGAATCCGGAAACAACTCCAGATAGATTGAGAGACTTCCGTTTGTAAGCTCGAACAGCGATGACAAACGAAAGAGTAGCAGCAATTGCTGGTTGAATTAAATGTTTTTCCATTTTTTTCACCGGAAGTTTCGCCGGCGGGAGGTGACTGATACTTTTTTCGGTGAATGAGCTGAGTGTTTTTGTTTAGAGTAGTTGAAAAAAGTGAGTAGAGAAGAGAATTTATGTTTTGTTCAAGTGTTGTATTAGTTTGACTGATTTATTTTATTATTATTTGTAATTATTATTGTTTTGAATTAATAAATAGGGGTTGGAGAAGGGGAAAATCGGACGGGGATTACGAGGTGCGAAATTGAATTCATACTTAGCTAGTGAGATTTTTTTAGTTTGACTGGATTATGAAGATAAGAAGGTGGAGAATCGAATACATTCCTGAGTTATTGAGATTTTTTTATTTTGACTCGATTATTAACTCTTTTGCACATGTAATTAATTCTTCTATTACTGGTGATGGATCACAAGAATCTATTATACACAACCTTAACTTGCATTTCTGCAAGAGATTGTTTCCACGACTTGAATCTGTGACCTCCTAATCACATAGCATCAAATTTATTGAATCAAAATCCATAAGGAAAGAAATTAACAACTAAAAAGGAATTCTAGTGCACTAAAGCTCCAGCTACGTGCGAGGATCGAGGAAAGACCGAATCACAAAGATCAATCGTATGCAACCTTAATTTGCATTTCTACAAGAGGTTGTTTTCACAACTTAAACGTGTGACCTCCAGATCACATAAACATCAAATCTAAATCTAAATCCATTTTTAAAAAAAAAAAAAGCCAATCCAAATTCCCGCTATGCACAAAGTCTAAGGAAAAGGTCGAATCACAAAGATCTACCATTCGTAGATTTAACTTGCATTTCTGCAAGCAGTTGTTCCCACAGCTTAAATCCATGACTTTCAATCACATAGCATCAATCCATAACGGAAACCAATAACTAAAAAAGGGCAACCCCGTGGACTATAGCATGGGATACGAGGAAGGTACGGATAATAAAGGATCTATTATGCGCAGCCTTAACTTGCATTTCTACAAAGCGACTATTTCCGCGACTTAAACCTATGCCCTCCTGATCACCTAACATCAAATTTACCTAATCATTTCAATCACATAATTCAAAATCAACAACTAAAAAAAGGGCAGCCCAGTGGATTATAGCACGGGGAACGAAGAAGGTCCGAATCACAAAGTATCTATTATACACACCCTTAACTTGCACTTCTGCAATGAGACTATTTTCACAACTTAAACCTGTGACCTCCTGATCATCTAACATCAAATTTACCTAATCATTTCAATCACATAAATCAAAATCAACAACTAAAATAGGACATTCACTCCACTAAAGTTCCCGCTATGCACAAGGTCCGAGGAAATGCCTAATAAATAACAAGGATCTATTGTACTATTTCCACAGCTTACACTCCTGACGTCCTGATCAGCTCACGTAAAATTTACCTAATCATTTCAATCACATAAATCAAAATCAAAAACTAAAAAAGGACATTCCACTCCACTAAAGTTCTCGCTATGCACAAGGTCCGAGAAAAAGCCAATAACAAGGATCTATTGTACTATTTCCACAACTTAAACTCCTGACCTCCTGATCACATAACATCAAATTCACCTAATCATTTCAATCACATAAATCAAAATCAACAACTAAAAAAGGACATTCCACTCCACTAAAGTTCCCACTATGCACAAGGTCCGAGAAAAGGCCGAATAAATAACAAGGATCTATTGTACTATTTCTGCAGCTTAAACCCGTGAACTCCTTATCACCTAACATCAAATTCACCTAATCACATCAATCAAAATCAACAACTAAAAAATGACAATCCACTCCACTAAAGTTCCCGCTATGCACAACGTTCGAGGAAAGTCCTAATAAATAACAATTATGTATTTTACTATTTCCCCAGCTTAAACTCGTAAACTCCTTAATCATGTGACATCAAATTCATCAAACAATTTCAATCACACAAATCAAAATCCATAAAAATAAATAATTTTCATACCGATAATTAACCGCTAGGTGAATGAACATAACGATGAATCCGGAAACAGCTCCGGATAAATTGAGAGACTTCCGTTTGTAAGCTCGAACAGCGATTACAAATGAAAGAAAAGCAGCGATTGCTGGTTGAATTAAATGCTTCTCCATTTTTGCGCCGGAGTTTTTCGCCGGCGGCCGGTGACTACGTTTTACTGAGCTGAGTGTTTTTGTTTAGAGTGGTTGAGGAAAGTGGAGTGAACAGAGAATTTATGTTTTGTTTTAGTGTTGTATTATTTTGACTGTCATTATTTTATTATTATTATTATTTGTAATTATTATTGCTTTGAATACATAAAGGAGGTTGGAGAAAGGGAAAATCGGACAGGGATTACGAGGTGGGAATTGAATTTATACTTAGCTGAAAATTTTATAATGGTTGGGACATAACCAATAATAGTTGTGGGAGGGTACCACATATTTGCGACAAGTGTCTCTGTGGGGTCCTTTTGTCAGCACTCTCTTTTACTTTATTTTCCTGTTTGTTTGTTTTTTTCCGTGTCTCCAAACTCTTCTTCCTCTTCTTTATTTTATTTCTTTTTTTTTTTTTGTATTACTACTTTTCACAAATATTAAATAGGTAAATGGATGGCTAATTTAAATTTTGTCGAAATGAATTAACATTAATTTGAATTACACCTATTTTTTTTAAGGATATATTACATAATTAACTAATATTTCTTACTTTTTAAAAATTTACATAAAATCTCAATTTTCAACTTTACTTTTGATACATTTCAACAAAACCCCATATTCTATTTTTATTTTATCATTAACTCATTCAAGCTATTTGTTTTTTCAAATATTTCTTTCCCTAAAATATCTCTCTTATTATCAACAATTAAACCATCATCCTTCCTGATTTTTTCTCCTCCATTAATGCATGGATTTTTTTCTTCTGTTGATATATATATAAATTTACTAGTTATAAATTTATTAGTTATTCATACATGTTTATTTCTTTTAATGGTGATTCATATGAATGATAAATATGATATCATTATATGGGTATTATGAAGATTCATGCGATAGATACATTTTGTATGATATTAATGAGTATGGTAGATACAATTATTTATTTTAATTATTGGGTGATTCATATGACATTAATGAGTGGTATATATGGTATTATGGTGATTCATATGGTAGATATAATTATTTATTTCAATTATTAGGTGATTCATAATGAAAAATAATAATGTAGTCAGTGTAGAAACAAAAGTAATAATATTTTTTTAAAAAAAGACTAAAAGCAGAATTGAATTAGAATTGCTATCTGTGTGAAACACAAAATCCTTAACTACATAAAACTAAAGATGGAAAAAGAGAAACATAATTAAAATACATAAATTAAATTTTTAAAAAAAAGAGAAAAATTAGATATCTTTCCTTAAATAAGAAAATATAATGAATAAAAGAGAATCTATTATTTCCTTAAATAAATATCTTTGTCAGTTTCAAATGTATTATTTTTTTTATATGTATCACCATTTCAAAACCATTTCAAAAACCGGGATAAAATGTAATTAACAAAATAATCGAGATTTTATGTAATATCACTTAAAGATTCAGAGATTTATGTAAGTTACCCTTTTTTTAAAGTATTTTCTATTATATTTAAAAGATGTGACTTTTTTCTTAATTTTTTTGAATTAATCTTTATACTTTATAACTTAAGATTTCATTCATTGAGTTAATTCTATAAATGACCATTCAACTTAGCAAAATTACCTAATCATTTTTGAATTTTTGCACCTTAAAATCTTTTTTAAGTCCTTACAAAAACATAATCAATCTCATTTTTTATTATTACAAGGACAAAATATTAAAATAGACTTAATAAAAAATAATTAAATAACTTTTAATATTTTTATTCTATGAAGTCACTCTTTATTTTATAAGTGTAAACACCATAAATCCCCTAGATAATGAAAATAATTACACAAAATTCCTTGTTGTTTTCTCTTTCCCTTTTTTTGTAAACATACTCATACATTCGGTCACATATTATACATTAGTCAAATGTATGATGTAACAACTAATCCTATATTTAAGGTAAGAGAATCTTTAATTATTTTATAGTTCCTTAATTAAAGGCAGTAATTAGCCAACATTAAATCATTTATTGATAGAACATGTAACTAATATTTGAATTTTAAAAATTTCGTTATACATAAATTGTTTTCCTGTGATTCACGATCTGAAAAGCCAAAAAATAACCACTTTCTTCTACACCCGTTCTTCAAAACTACTAAAATCTTCTTCTACATACGTTCTTCAATACTAGTAAAATCAATATGAATATCACCGTATTGTTGCGACATTCTGGAATTTGGGAATGATATGTCATACAAAAGTGACACAATAGTAATTTCGGTAAATGCGGACGAGTCGGTCACAACCGCAGGACTTGTGGTTTCTTTCCAAAAGAATCATGAAGAGTATAATATGGTTTTCTATGTGCGGATGCTTTGAATGGTTTTGATTGTATAAACATTTTTTATTAGTCTTTTTTTTGAATGCTAGAGCAAGTAATATATATTTTTTTAATTGATTATAGATGTTAATTTCTTTAATCAATGATTATACTAGTATAAAATTTTTATGATTTTTCCCTATATCATAGTTTGTAACCATATAGCTTGAAGTTATATCATGATTATAAATGAAGATTAATTATGTAACTTACCCTCTATAGGAGTAAGTAATTGTTGAAATGCACGGTGTATTAAAATATTGTACATTAATAGTTAATGTATAATATATGTATGATATAGCATTATTCGTTTTTAACATGTATGAGGTTAGAAATACAATAACGAAATTTAACTAAATTCAATTTAAAAAAAAAATTATATGCAGTATCATTCCAGTAAATTTACGAATGTATAATATGTTTTTATACAGTCAAATTAATGTATAATAAATGTGTGTCTTTTCAATAAACGTTTGAATGTATAATAAGTTGTTATACATTCAAAGCAATGTATAGTGAAACTGTGTCATTCCAGTAGACTTACGAATGTATAATATTTGATTATACATTTGCATCAATGTATGATATAGCATCATACATTATAAATGTGCATGATTAACCATTTCTGTAAATTTTTTACAAGTAATAAATGTTTTACAACATGTATGTTGTTATGTAATACATACGTTTGAAACGTATTAGTCTTTAGTTCATTGTAAGATTCACTTATAAGCAAAGGTACATAATAGGAAACATATTATGTGTTCAAACTATAATGTCAGATTAATTAGTAATATGTTGTTTTAATCATTAACAAATAAGTGAAAGGGAAATTCAATAAGTGAAAGGAAAAACTCCAGTAAATATTTTCTTTGTCTTTGGCCTTTAGTTTCATCCCCCATAGTTGGTAAAAAAGACAACGTAATAAGCACCCACAACTCCTAACACCAACAAGTTCATAATTGACCCAGTCCTTTAAGGGTCGTACGAAATCTAAATACATTCCAAGCCATCACTGTTCAAGATCTATACATAATAAATTCCTTCAACAAAAAATTCAAATTAAAAAAAAGAATTACGCAAAATAATAATCAAAGGATTTTTTCAACTTGATTTTGTTTTGTTATTAAGAGTGTTTATTTGATTAATTCGGGTTTAATTTTTTTTAAAAAAAAAAAGAAAAAAAATAATTTTGGGTTTATGGATTTCGAGTAGAGAAAGTGGAATCCGTGGTTAAGGAAAAGTGAAATGGTAAGGAAGAAGGGAAGGTAAAATTGGAATTACAGCTGCTACTCATAATAATATATGACATACTAAATAAATGGAGAGAAAATGTAGCAAAATTTTAGGAGAAAAATATGGAGCATAATTTGGAGCAAAATATGGTTATTTGGAATGTATAAGAAGGAAGAGAGAAAAAATAAGAAAGGTAGGGATTTAAGTAATTAATTTGGAATTTTTGTAATTTCTTTTTCAACATGGATGTAATGTAACAAGGCAAAATTGGCATGTGTATATATGTAATTCTTCCATTTCATAATCCCTATCTTGTTTAAGAAATACAATTTGACTTTTTTACCCTTAACAATATATTCATTTGTATAGTATATTATATAAATACCCTTTAAAATTTTACAAAAATAATTTTTATGTGTTAATTTAAAATTGGATGGCTTTTTATATGATAAATAAATAAAAGAGTGATTTATGTGTGATAAATTTAAAAGTTAAATAGATTTTATATATATAAAAGACTTTTGTATGATAAACTCAAAGTTGAATAACCACATGTAAAATTATTTAAAAAATCTTCAAATTAAACATCTAGTAGTTCAATCGTTCAAATCTTAATATTCACCTACAACTGTCGAAAAATTCAACCACCCAATGAATGATAATTTTTTACTCTATATTTTTATTTCTTTTTTATTTTTCATCTAGTTACTACAAATAATTAAAAAAAGATCAAGGTTGACATTACTATTTTTTTTACCCTGATTTATCTGTTTTATTTGATTTTGTGAAATTAAATATTATTTATAAACAAATTTAAAAATAAAAAGTATGACATGCTCATTGAAAAAGAGGTAAAGTGAAGAATAATAATATGTAAGGACCCACAATGTTCACTTGTCAATTAATGAGAACCTCAAGCAAATATGACATGGCGCACCTCACCCACCATAAAATTTTCCCATACTTAGCTAGCGATATTTTCTTAGTTTGACTGGATTATGAAGGTTAGAAGGCGGAAAATTCAATTCATTCCTGAGTTATTAAGATTTATTTTATTTTGACTCGATTATTAACTCTATTGCACATGTAATCAATTTTTTGTTACTGTTGGCCGGCTTATTTGAGAGCGATAACGATATGTATGATGAAGCTAAAATGCGGTTAGAATGTAGGAGGGGACTTTGAGTACTTTCGTGCAGGGGGCTACATCAAGGCTTAGCTCTTAGCCGATTCCTTTTTGTTATGGTGATTGATGAATTGACGTGGTGCATTCAACATGAAGTGCCTTGGTGTATGTGATTCGCGAATGACGTAGTACTGATTGATGAAACGCGAAGCAGAGTTAATGTTAGGTCGAAAGTGTGAAGACAAACACTAAAAGTTAAAAGATTTAGGTTGATCAGGACCAAGACAGAGTATTTGGAGTGTGGAGAGGTTGCATGAGGCACAAGTGGAAGTGCGGTTAGACACAGGTAGGGGTATACAGACCAAACTGTCGAGTCAAACTGAATCGACGAACCAAACCAAATCGAGAAAAAAAACGACTTATGGTTTGGTTTGATTGGTTTGGCGTTAGAAAAAAAAACCGATCATTCTTGGTTTGGTTTGGTGTTAACAAAAAAAAAGTCAAATCAAACCGACTTAATATATATATATATATATATATATATATATATATATATATATATATAATATTTGAACTTTTTTATAGACAAAATATTAATTATAATCTACTTTTTAAAAACTTTTTCAACTAGTTTTAGTAATTTTCAATAATTTGAAAGTAGATGTAGATATTTATTGGAAAAAATACATAAAGTAGCATACTTCAGTATTAAATTGCAAAAAATAGCAACACTTTTATCAAATTACATTTTGTAGCATATGTATATGTATGTATTTGTATTTTTGTAGCAACAATTTGAAAAAATACAAAATACATATCATCATAAGGGCAATAAAAATCATATATATTTGTATTTTTGTAGCAACAGTTTGCAAAAATACAAAATACAGTTTGCTATATTATGTAATTATGAAACTGTTGCTATGAAACTCATAATTAATGGGATAAGTATGCTATTTCTGAATTTTGCCCTTTATATATTTCGATTTGCCTTTAAGTTGTAATATTTGTCCATTAATTGCTAATTAAATAATTGAAAACATAATATAAACTTAAAACCTAAACTTTTCACTCTTCATCTCACTTTTTAGTTTCGAGAGAGTTTTCTGCTCCTCATTTTTTTCATAATTATGATTTTTTATTAGCACATGAGTGAAAATATATTTGATTTAGTCTCCGATCACAATATAATTGTAAAAACTAAAGATTATAAAAAAAATCCAAAAAAAATTGAAAAAAATAAAAAATCTGAAAAAAATGACTAAAACCTAAACCGAAAAAACCAATTTTATGTTGGTTTGATTTGGTTTATAGTTTTAATAAACCGACAAGATTGGTTTGTTATTTTTTTTTAATAAAAATCGAACCAACCTGACCTATGTACTCCCCTGGACACATGCTATCACCAAGAGCGATAACTTCAAGTATCTTGGCTTTCAACCAAGAGCGATAACTGGGATTAATTTAAATAACTTCAAGAGCGATAACTGGGATTAATTTAAATAACCCAAATCATCTTTATCTAGTCAATACTCAAAGAAATCCACTTAAATGTTATGCTTTCTTCCCCAAACCCATTTATTTATAAGTCAAACAACGAATTATTAGTAAAAATAAAATAAAATTGCACAGTCGATCAACTTCACACAATACATGAAAATTTATTTTTATAATTATCGTTTTCCTTTTTTTGCCAATCAAATGGTTCAACCAATACATTGAAAAAAGTTACAACAACAACAACAAATCCAGTGTATTCCCACCTAGTGGGGTCTGGGGGGGGGGGGGGTAAGATGTACGCAGTCCATACTTCTACCTATAAAGAGGTAGAAAGGCTATTTCTGATAAACCCCCGGCTCAAGACACGAGATACCGCACAAATACATAGTAAAGCACAGAATAAGATTTCATAACATAAATACGGCACCCATAAGTAATAAAAACAGAGAAAAGCACACAGATTCGTAATAAAACATGGAACAAGGTATCATAACAAGAATAATACCCCTACCAAGTAATTCCCTACACTAGCGACCCAAACTAACCCTAGCCTTCTGCCCTAATTCGTGTCCTCCAGATCTTCCTATCTAGGGTCATGTCCTCGGTGAGCTGTAACTGCTCCATGTCCCGCCTAATCACCTCACCTCAGTACTTCTTCGGCCTACCCCTACCCCGCCTAAAACCATCCAACGCTAGCCTCTCACATCTACGAACCGGGGCATCCATGCCCCTCCTCATCAAGTGTCCGAACCATCTCAATCGGACTTCCCGCATCTTATACTCCACTGGAGTCACACCAACCTTCTCCCTGATAATCTTATTCCGAACTCTATCCCCTCTAGACAGCCCACACATCCAACGCAACATCCGCATTTCTGCCACCTTCATTTTTTGGATGTGGGAGTTCTTAACTGGCCAACACTCCGCTCCATACAACATGGCCGGACGGACTACCGCCCTGTAGAATTTGCCTTTAAGCTTGGGCGGTACCTTCTTATCACACAACACCCCCGACGCGAGCTTCCACTTCATCCATCCCGCCCCAATACGGTGCGAGACATCCTCGTCAATCTCGCCGTTACCCTGGATCACGGACCCGAGATACTTGAAACTATCCCTCTTACATACCTCCTGTGATTCCAACTTCACTGCCACCTCATTCTCCAGCCTTACGTCATTAAGCTTGCATTCCAAATACTCTGTCTTGCTTCTGCTCAACCTGAACCCTTTAGACTCAAGCGTTTGTCTCCACACCTCTAGTTTGTCATTCACACCCCCTCGCGTCTCATCAATCAAAACTACATCATCTGAAAAAAGCATACACCAAGGCACCTCCCCTTGAATATGCTGCGTCAACACATTCATCACCAAAGCAAACAAAAAGGGACTAAGAGTAGATCCCTGATGCAATCCTGTCAAGACAGTAAAATGCTCTGAGTCTCCTCCCGTCGTCCTCACCTGAGTTTTCGTTCCATCATACATGTCCTTAATTGCTCTGATATATGCCAGCGGGACTCCACTCACCTCCAAGCATCTCCAAAGCACCTCCATGGGGACTTTGTCGTATGCCTTCTCCAGGTCGATAAACACCATGTGTAGGTCCTTCTTCCTTTCCCTATACTGTTCCACCAGCCTCCGTACCAGGTGAATTGCCTCCGTCGTCGAGCGGCCAGGCATAAATCCAAACTGGTTTTCTGAAATAGACACTATCCGTCTTATCCTCACCTCGACCACTCTCTCCCAAATCTTCATAGAGTGACTCAATAACTTAATCCCCCTATAGTTATTGCAACTCTGGATGTCACCCTTATTCTTATAGAGAGGGATCATGGTACTCCACCTCCAAGCCTCGGGCATTCTTGCCGTCTTGAAGATTTCGTTAAACAATCCAGTCAACCACCTTACACCAGCCTCTCCAGCGAACTTCCAAAACTCCACCGGTATCTCATCCGGCCTCGTCGCCCTACCCCTTCGCATCCTGCGAACAACCTCTCTAACCTCTTCTACCTTAAAACATCTACAATAACTAAAATCCCGACACTCCTCTGAGTGCTCCAGCTCCCCTAACACAATAGCTCTATCCCCTTTGTCATTCAAGAGCCTATGAAAGTACGACTGCCATCTATTCTTAATGTGGCCATCCTCCACCAACACTGTACCGTCCTCCCCCTTAATGCACCTCACCTGGTCGAGGTCACGACTCTTCCTCTCCCTAGGCTTAGCGAGTCTAAACAAGCTTCTCCCCTCCTTTCCCCTGTAACCCTGCATACAAGCTCTCAAAAGTGGCTGTCTTAGCCACCGTGACTGCTAACTTGGCCTCCTTCTTAGCTAGCTTGTAATCTTTCCTGTTCACCCGCTTCTTTTCTTCGTCCTTACTCTCAACCAACTTAGCATACGCCCCTTTCTTGGTCCCCACTTTCTTCTTAACCTCTTCATTCCAACACCAATCCCCCCGATGATGCCCGGCCCGGCCCCTAGAAACACCAAACACCTCACTTGCATTCTCCCTGATGCACCTAGCCACCCTATCCCACATACTATCCACGTCCCCCCTACACTCCCACACCCCCATTCCTGCCAACTTCTCCCCTATCTCCCACGCATTCACTAGCGTCAAGCCGCCCCACTTAATTCTAGGTCGACACTACTCACCCCTCCTCTTTCTAATCTTCTTTATACCCAAATCCATAACCAAGAGCCTATGCTGGGTCGAAAGGCTCTCACTCGGAATGACCTTACAGTCCTTACACAACACCCTATCCCCTTTCCTAAGCAATAAAAAGTCAATCTGGGTCTTGGCCATCGCGCTTCGAAAGGTGATCAGGTGGTCGTCCTTCTTCGGGAAGCCCGAGTTCACCACCACCAGCCCAAAGGACCTCGCGAAATCCAATAGAGTAGACCCCTCTTCATTTTTTTCCCCAAAACCAAAACCACCATGCACATCACCAAAGCCTCCCGGTAACGCCCCGATGTGCTCGTTGAAATCTCCTACTACAACAATCTTCTCCGAGCTAGGCACGCCTCTCACCACCTCATCCAAAGCCTCCCAAAACTGCCTCTTCTCCTCCTCCTCCGAGCCCACTTGCGGCGCATAAGCACTACACACGTTCAGGGTAAACCCCCGAATGGCCAACTTAATAGTCATCAACCTGTCGTTGATCCTCTTCACCTCTACTACCTGATCTTTAAACTCTTCATCTACTAAGATGCCAACTCCATTCCTATGCCTCTCGCTCCCAGAGTACCACAGCTTGTAACCATCCACATCCCTAGCCTTAGACCTTACCCACTTGGTCTCTTGAACTCACACAATATTAATCTTCCTCTTTCTAAGAATCTTCACAAGCTCTATGGACTTACCCTGAAGGGTCCCTATATTCCAAGACCCAACCCTCACTATCCCCACGTCTTCCTCTACCACCCCTGAGGCCAAACCTTGGCCTCCCTTCCACTCCCGCCCTTTCCTCATCCCCCGCCCCCACAACAGCCCCACGCCCCAACCCCCTCGGACATGACCCTATCCAACCATCACCGCCCACAACCACTACTACAAGAAAATATAAGAGAATATAAACAATGGTAGTAGCTAAGCAGCAGCAAGAAATACAAGGCTCACACAAATTCGAAGAAATAATGAAGAAACAAAACTAAAGTCAAATAGAGAGCAAACACCACTGGACTCACCACCCAAAGCCCCAACCAGAGCCCCGAGCCGATAACCCAATAAAAAGCAGTGCAAGAAACGACAACAGATAATATCAACAAATCAAACGCCAGTCAAGATACATGAGATAGTACTAGCATAATACAAAGAATGAAATATTGAAATAACAAAGGTTAGAAGTCACCGGGCTACGCTTGTAGACCAAGTCGGAAACCAAAATCCAACGTAGATCGGGCTTCGGGGAGTTCCGGTTACGGAGAGACGGCGCTACTGGAGACAGAAATTAGAAGGAGCGGTGGCTGCTGGTGCTGAGACGGAGAGGGTCGCCGGTGCCGGAGCCGGAACCGGAGTTGGGGTTTACGGTGAAGGTGGCCGGCTGTTTCTGTGGCGGAGGTAGCGGCGCTGTTTCACCGATGGCGGAGCCGGGCGGGTGCCGTTGAGGTATGAACAGAGGGGGGAAGCGGGTCGGAGCCGGAGGTCGGCGAAGGGGGCGAAGGGGAGCGGCGACGGGAGTCGACGCCGAGGGCCGGAGGTCGGACCGGCGTCGGAGGTCGGTGACGGGGGCCGTGGACCGGGGATGGCTTTGGTTTAGAGAGATGGTAGAGAGAGGGAGAGAGAGCCGTTAGAGAGAGGGAGAGAGAGTCGTTCCGACCTAACAGAAGGCATTCCCTAATAAAACAAATTGCTATGGTTCACAGCATCAAAAATAAAAATTGAAATATGCAATCTACATTGAAAAAAGTTAATTTTAAAAATTGTTTGTTGTGTGTATTCTACTATTCTTGTTGAGTTTATTATCCATGTTCAGTTATGAAACTTTTAAAAGTTAAATTGACCTATTGATTTGGATTGATGCGGTAAAATTGGAATGCACATTGGGTAGAGAAGTTGAAAACGAAGTTATTGGATTCAATGCACATTCAAATTTGTGGTCGATAAACTTTTAAAATTTGTGATTGAAAATTGCTGCAAAAAAATTGAGTATTGTTTTGATTGAATACGATTGCTATTGAAGTGGTCGAATGTGATTTGAAGAAAACTAAACTATGATGCCATTCCATTGTTCATATTTGAAGCTTTATTTGAGTCGGATGATGGGTTATTTTGGGTGTTGGTTGGGTAAAAATGATCTACATCCTTCATAGTAATTCCAGTCATCCATGCGTATTTTTTAAAGTTGGGATGCAAATATTTAACGAACAAGGGGTATATTTGGCCCAAAGTATAATAAGAGGGGTATATTTACCGAAAGTATACCGGTAGGGGTGTATTTGCACCCAAAATACAATGAAGGGCATATCTAAATCATTTCGAATAATTCTGGGGTAAATACGACCCTTTTCCCTTGTTTATTTCTATAGACTTGGCACTGTTCTCATGTTAATTGTTTTATGTTCTTCATTGTATCTCTATGCTTTATATCTGGATTTGCTATACTTAATTCAAGGATCTTTCAGAAACAGTCTCTCTACCTCTTCAGGATAGAGATAAAATCTGCATACATTTTACCCTCCCAACCTCACTCGTGAGATTTTACTGATTATACTTTTACTGTTATTGTAATTGTGATGTTCGAATAAATTTGCGCCTACCTTGATTAATTACATGAATATCTACTCCACCATCAATTCTTCCATTATTCCCTTCATTTTAAATTACTTAGCACATGTTTCTGACATGTTTCTTAAAACAAGAAAAAACTATTTGGACTTTGGAGTGATATTTCGCCTAAACTAATTGTATTCGTGATACTTTAAAATTCTGAATTTAACTACATATACTTTAGGTAGCTATTTAATATATATAAAAAAAAAATTAGAAAACTCTCTTAATTTTTTAAATTAGACGTCTAAATTAGATACTTATTCTTCTTCCTGTTTGGGTCAAAATTTCCTATATTCTCTTGTGGTGTTCCAATTATTGTACGTCCAGTGTCTGGTCCTAATTTGTATGCCACTAATATTTATGTTATAATACTTTAATAAGTTGATTACATTTTTAAAATACTGTTATTTGACATTAGCTTAAAAATATAAATTCATCACATGATCTATTTTAAAACTTCTTATTTTAAATATTTTCAAAATTCAAGGTTAGGATTCATCCAGACTCATTTCAAGACAAAGAAGGCTCTAAATAAGTTGTGACAATTATAACTACTTATTTAGTAGGATGTATATAAATAGTATTGAATAAAGTCTATTAGCTAGTAGTAATGTTAATATTATATTTATTTATTTTATTAAATGAATATGATGTGTTGGAACAAAATGAAATTGAATATAGTGTATTAGAATAGGAATAGTATTGATATTATTAATGGCGTAGTTTTCTATGTATAAAAATAGTATATTTAGGCTTCGTTTGGTCATGAAAAATAATTTTTAAAATTGTTTTTAAAATTTTATAAGAGAAGTATAAGTGAAAACAAGTTTTACTTGTTTTCACTTTTCCAAATAATTTTTCAGAATTGGAGTTGGAAAATTCATGGTCAAACGCGGTGTGTTTTCACTTTTTTTTCTAAAGTGAAATAATTTTTCGAAAAAAAAAAATTCTATGGCCAAACGACTACCAAATATAGTTACTAGTTGTACATAGGTTGAGAAACACTATCACACGAGATTAAACAGTATCAAAACTAATACACATATTAATTATTTCCTCTAATATGCCCTACCAAACGATCCCAAAAAATTTAAAGAGTCATTTGTTATGAGGTTTAAGGTATAATAGTTGCGGGAAAAAATGTTGAATTATCTTATTTTGTGTTTGGTTGGAGACATTAGTTATTTCCAGAACTATTTATTCACCATTTATATCATAGTAATGAAATAAATTATCTCATACACATTATAGAATAACTAATTTCGAAATAACTAATTACAAAATTAATAATTTAAAAATACCTTTTTTCCAACCAAACGATCCATAACATACTTTCAATGTTTTAATTAGTATTAAGCACTAAATGAAGGTAGGCTATGCTATGCGCAGACCTAATATGATAAGACTTATCTATAAATTTGAAATAGATCAACCATAAACACAAAGTTGTTCCATACATTACTATTATTTTTATTATATTAATAATAAGCGGCTAGAAGCAGCAGATAGTTATTCATCGACATGCCTACTTCTACCAAGGATGACTCAATCATATTTGTGGCCTAAGGTGAAAATCAAACAAAAACCTTAAATTTTTAAGAAAAAATAACTCTTTTTTAATGAACTATATTTTCAAAATTATATAAGCAGTTTTTTTCTAATTAAACTTTTTAAGTAATAATATAATTAATGCATTTAATCTTTCTTGAGACATATTACTCTACATATAAGATATATGAACTTCTAATAATTTTTTCCTTTTATATGAATTTTTTTTTTTTTGATAAATAATATTTATTTTTTTCAAAAAAAAAAATCTATAAAATATTATCAGTAAAAGATGAGGTCCCTCAAATTTGGGGGCCTAAGGAGGCCACCTATTTTTTTTATAAGGCTGAGCCGCCCGCCCCTGACTTCTAGTCGAGGGCAATTTTTAGAAATTTCTTTCTTTTAATTTATTTATCTTATTTTATTTTTTAATATGATATATATTTAAAAATTATGTAAAACATGATAGTATAAATTACAATAACTAACAACTTAAAGTATCGCAAAACAAATAAATCACAATTTGGAATCACATTTCCTACATTTTGGGAATTCGAAACTTGAATCATGATGAAGTTAAAATTAAATTTTTATGCATATTTCATAAGTAACGTTGAATTAAAATCAAAACATTAAAATTAGACTCTAAATCATAATAAGGTCAAACACCTACTTAATGAGACAACGTACATTTTTTTAAAAAAAAAAAACTCCATCTCATTTTGTTCACTCTTTCTTTTTGGTTTGGATTTCTCTCTTGATTCACCATCTTTTGAGGTTTATTTTCCAGACATTTTAAAGGCTTATATATATTGTAGATGTAACAAAGGGGAATTGTATTGATACGGAGAATCATAATCACATACATTCCAATAGGAATTCATCGTAGAAAATTAAAAGAAACATAGAAAAGGGAGGTTCCAGAATGCTAAAAACTTCAGCTATCTACGATTGTTTCTTTCTTGTAGCTTAAGTCATGTATAGCCAACCAGGCTCCCACACATCATAATATATTAAGAAAAAATTACAGAAACTAGCATCCTTAAGACTATAATTAAAATAAATAGCAACATTTTTTCAAAATTACAACTTATAGCAAAAGTAGCAATATTTTACTCACTTCATAGTAATAGAAGAATATATATTTTTCAGTTGTGCATATGTATTTATGAGTAATACATATATATTTGTATATGTATTTATATAGCAATATTTTACTTAAATACAAATACAATTTGCTATTTTTCGTAATTATGAAACTGTTGTTATAAAAGTTATAATTAATGCTACAAAGTTCCTATTTCTGAAATTTTTTCCGTAATGGAAAAATTACAGAAAATGGCATACTTAAGACTATAATTACAGTAAATAGCAATATTTTGATAAAATTACAGTTTATAGCAAGAGCAAAATTATTTTACTCATTAACTAGGCAAGTGTATGATTTACTCTCACTACTTTACATTTTCCTCTTTTCACTCCACTGTTTCACCTTCCCCAAATATAGTCATATCTTTTACCCTTTTTTTTCATCTTATTTTTTTTTTATCATTTTATTTTTTTATTTTATTTCATTTTTATTTTTTATTTTCACTTCATTTTCTCTCTTCTATTTCTCTTTGTTTTTCTTTTTCGTTTTTTCTTCTTTTTTGTTTCTTTTTCATTATCTTCAAGATTTCAAAATAAAACATCATTATTGTATTTCGCTCTCTTATATCTCTACCTTTTTTTTCTTGTTAGTTTTTTTTTTTTGGTATAATACTCACAAAAATACCTGAACTTTGACCGAATTTTTAGTTTAGCATATTGAACTTTATGGGGGTCCTATTACCCTCCTAAACTTTTTAAAGTGGATTTAATTCCCCCTGAAACTCTATACCCAGTTTCGCCGGCTGGTGATGTAACACACCCGCCAATCTCATTTTTACATGTGTATTGGCGCGTGTATAGTTACATGTGTCCAAGTAGGAAGATATATGCCATTAAAATACGAAAAAAAAAATCTATGGGGGTAATAGGACCCCCGCAAAGTTCAGTATGCTCAACTGAAAATCCGATCAAAGTTGAGGTATTTTTGTGGATATTATCCCTTTTTTTTCATCTTATTTTTTATCATTTTACTTTTTTATTTTGATTTCTTTTTCTTTTTCATTTTTTCCTTTCCACTTTATTTTCTCTCTTCTATTTTTTTTTCATTTTTTTCCTTTCTCATATCTTTTTTTCTTTTTCTATTTTCGTTTTCTTCTTCTTTTTTCTATTTTATTTTGTTTTTTCTTATTTTATTTTTACACTTCTATTTCTCTTTCTTCCTTTTTTTTCCATTTTACTGCTCTTTTTTTAGTTTTTTCTTTTTATATATTTTTGTTTTACTCTTCTATCTCTAACTTTTATTTTGAAAAGACAAATATGTATATCACATACACATATTTAAAAAAATATACAAAATACATTGACTTACAGATCTGGATATGTATTTACAGTACAAAACATACATATGTATTTACGAAATACATATCATATTCATATTAAACAGTAACAAACGTAGCTATACTATATATCTTCATATGTATTTGCGAAATACAAAGATGACTCATATAAAATAAGAATATACATATAGATCAGGTATGTATTCTGTAAATACATATGCAGAGCTATATGTATTTTATACGGTGTTGGATTTGTCTTTGAACTGTACATACTATGTCATTTTAGAGGGTAACATACGTACTTATTTATTTTCTTTTACTGTTTAAGATATGTATAATGTATTTTTTTATTACCTATATGCATATGTATAAATTGTCATTTTTGTTATAGAGATATTGTGTCTTATATGCTTATATATACATGTGAGTCAGATATGTATTTCTGTAAATACATATGAAGATATATATGTATGTTTTTTATCGTAAATACATATGCAGATCTGTATATCTATTTATTTTGTATATTTTTTGAATATGTGTCACACTCTTTTTTTCCAAATCATTATGGTTTTACACCCCCCCCCCCTTTTTTTTAACTAAAAAGATTCGTTTTAAGGGTTGAAATGGTTGTTATTATTAAAGTGACAAAATGAAGATAATTGTTTCGAAAAAGGATATTTTTTACATTCAAAACTTAGAGTCGCCACTTGGCATAATCCGGTGTGCCAAGTCACTTTTGAAAAATCCTTTTCTAAACAATTTGACTCTTTAAGACTGGTTTGCAAAAAGAGATTCCGGCTAAGGAATTTTGTTGACCGAGGGGAAGGTGTTAGGCACCCCTCGATCTCGTGGTTCGATCACGGTCGCTTGGTGGAGCATATTGGCTAATTTGGCACCAACAAGTGTATAAACCACACAAAACACATAAAACAATCAATCAAGCATGCGAAACAAAACAAATCCAAAATATAGTGTTCAGTCCAATTATACAGTCCAAAATAAAAATGCGAAAAATAAATCCTATTCTAACCTACACTAATCCTAACTACGCTCCCGCGCTGTACCCGATGCCTCTGGCCTTCATCACGAACGTCTTCCGCCAACATAATACGTCGGGGCATTCCCCGGTGAATAAATACAATGTGTCTCGGGGCATTCCCCGGCTAAATGAATACATTTGAATTAAATACGATAAACTAGAAAGAAATATCCACACGCACATTCCAAAATTCAACCAAAAAAACAAGTTCTAAAATCTACCTACCCGAACCTATATTGCCTATCCATTTCGACACATCATAAATCTATCACGATTCATATCAACAATAAATCAAAATTAAACCGAATCTATCCTTTTTGTCAATTTTCAATTCTCACCCCCAAATCCCTTTTATCAATCACCATTTCAACAATCTATGCTCATTTTTAGTAACGAATTTAAACAACAAAACAATATCAACGAAATCAAACCATCATAATCAACCAATACGTCATGTAACCAATCAAAATGAAGAAAAGAGAATGGGTTGAAGAAATGGACCTTAATAGATCTTTCTTTCGTTGATAATAAAGAAAACCCGGACTTGGAACTTCGAATAGAACCCAACTTCAAACTCAGTATCGAGAATTGAAATTCGAAACTAGACTCGACGAACTGATTAAGATGAATAGAAACCCGAATCCCAAAATTAGTAATGAATATCGATGAACCCGAGACGGAATCACTACAGCACAAAAATCAGACCCGTACACAAGAACTATCGGGTGACCAACACATAATATGATCAGTTTCAGTGAAGAATCCCTACTATTTCAACGTTTTCTAGCAAAAATTAATGTCGCCAGCCGGATCTAACTCATAAATCAAGAGCAGAATGAAGAAATTTTGACATTTCTATAAATGGTTCGAACGGGCGACGAACTAAAGATTGATTTCTTGGCAAGTTTCACCAGAAAAACTCGGAGAAAGACCGAACCTCTCATTTTTTCAGTCCATTCTCGACCTCCCTGTTTCTCAATTCTCCCTTTTCTCTTTCAATTTTCTTTGTGTGTAACAGTGTGTGTACTAGATGTGTAAATCGGTGAGAGAGAGGTGTGTGTATCGTCTATGGAAGAAGATGGTGTGTGTCGTGTGCTCTCAATGGTAATCATTGGTGAGTGTGGAGAATTTTTTTTTGGTGAACTGTGTGTGTATATATGCCTTTTCTGGATCCTTCCTCAAGATGGTCCCCTTTTACTTGTTAATGAATTGGCCAAAAAAAATATTCAAAGTGGGGCCCTTCTCTTTTTGTTGTGTATCTCATTTTTGTTACGGACAAAGACGAAAAAACGTGAAGGGGAAATGGGATGGGGTGACGTGGGTAGGAGGTTAGGTAGGGGTAGGGAGGTATGTGGGTAGGGTGAGGTGTAAAGTTGGTTAGGATAAGGTTGTTATTTTTTTTTTGTCATTTTTTGAAGGGATAATTAAATGGGGTAGGGGATATGGTAAGACGGGAATAAATAAAAAAAAGATAAAATTGATCTTCGGGAAGGACAAAATTACGTGTTACATCATGCCCCCTTTGAATGTAAACACGAAGTGTTTTCAGGCAAAGAAGTAGACAACGAGACAAAATTTTGTGCCGACCATTATTCAAAAGGAATGAAACAGAAGGAAGGAGGGCAACCGACTCTTGATTTAGGACATCCTACCTACCCAAGTTACGGGGGAATTGAGTCACAGGTTTCTCAAAGGGTTGGAAGGAGATGGACTATACCGAGTTGGAGAGTCGAGTGAGGTCCTATCGAGGTTTCGGTCCGCGGCTCTGTCATTACATCAAAATGAAAATTACAAGTTAACACATAAATGGAATTACAAAAATCCTATCTATGCAGCTTCTTTTGGACTTTAGTTTCATCACCCTATTCTTCAGGCAAGCTCCTGACTTGCAATTTCTTCAACTTTTGGTTGGTTTTCAATTTCATCACTCTGTTCTTCAGGTGGGCTCCTGACTTGCAATTTTCAATCATCTTCCAATTTCATCACCCTGTTCTTCAGGCGGGTTCCGAAAACTAGAATCAAAACTAGAACGATAATTATCCCAAACAAGGATCAAGATAAAGAAATATTTCATTTTTTGAAAGTAAAGGGTCATTCTTCAGGAGGGTCCTGGACAGAAAGTAAAATCTCATTTTTCAGGAGGGTCCTGAACAGAAAGTAAAGTTCCATTTTTCAAGAGGGTCCTAAACATAAAGTAAAATCCCATTTTTCAGGAGGGTCCTGAACAGAAAGTAAAGTCCCATTTTCCAGGAGGGCCCTGAACAGAAAGAAAAATCCCATTTTCCAGGAGGGTCCTGAACAGAAAGTAAAATCTCATTTTGCAGGAGGGTCCTGAATAAAAAGTAAAATCCCAGATATGCCTTCCCAATGGTAGCTGAACTTGCTGAAAAAAAATTTGCCTCTGTTTCATCAAAGATAACTTTGTCAGTTAAAAACTTAGTGGTGGTTTGCAGCACTTGGCTTCTCAGGCATCTGCTCCAGCACTTGTTCCTTTCATCTTTGTTTCAAATCACTGATACTTGCCCCTGTCTTATTGCATTATTGACCCAGACCAGATCGGGGGAAATGATTTTAACTCAAACACTGAGTTTCTATTTTACCATGCCTCTGAGACACATCTTTTGACATCTGATACTCCCATGAATCCAGCGACCTGTCGGTTGATAGACTACCTTTGACTTGCTTTGATTTATGCTCATTTTTCTCTTATGTGCTGGTCTTGGTTTTTCCTCATACAATTGGGAAAACTGGTAGCAAGTTTTGAAATCCTTTCTCACTTATTTTGACTCAGACTTGACTAAAAAATGTAAAGAAATTGTGGTAATTTTTATTTCGACAAATGACAGAGAAAGACAAAAATATGCAAACGAAAGAAAAAGGTAATGTCCCTTATTAAAGAAAAAAAAAAGAAAACTTATCTGAATGCGGCAACCATCTCCAATGAGTATGACATGCATTTTGGATTAAGTTGTTTGATATTTCTACCCACACTTCAACCTTTTGTTGTAAGTTCATGACCTTTCCACTGAGTTGCTTCTTCAAACCCATTGGACTCATACATCTCATTCAATTGACGATATCTTGAAATATTTTCGCCAATAACCTCTTTCCTTTTCACTTTTCTCTCGAACTCGCCATCGCGTCACGGTGTCTGTGGGGGTTTTCACCAATAAGACTCTCTCATTTCTATTTCTCTCAAATCACTATCGCCTTACGGTACCTGTGAAGGTTTTCATTAATAAGACTGTCTCATTTTTTATTTTCTCTCAACTGACCATCACCTTATGGTGCCCGCGAGGATTTTCACCAACAAGACTCTCTCATTTTTATTTCTCTCCTAATTTTTTACGCTGAGGAAGATAAGTAGTACCCAAAATGCATCATCATATCCATTGTATGTTTAGCCTTAACATTCTCAAAGATTGATCTGAAGGTCTTTCTTTGGTTGTAACTTGGCTTTTGGATAAGTTTAGAAAGAAAAGGAAGGCATGAGGCTCAAACGACACTTGAAGTAGGGGTGGGAATTACAACTTTTGGAATCAACTTAAACAACACATTAACTCATACCCCAGTTTTTGTTGACTGGGTGACTCTAAGATCTTTATTTGGTTGGATCGAGCCCTGAATAGGGCAGCCTACATATGTCACTCCCAAGAGAGGAGAATCAGGTATCACATAGTTCCATCAACTTGTTCTTTGTTTTGGTCTAATTCTCTCTTCTCTTTATTTTCTTTTGTTATTATTTTTTCATGTTTTTTCTTTTATTCTTCTTTTCTCGACATTTTATTTTGTATTCTGTTTTGATTCTAAAAGAGGGATATGAAAGAAAATAGAACTAAGCTCAAACAAGGTAAACAAAGGATGACACAATATTTGGATAGCAGAATGAAATGCCTTCATCATATCAATATTCACAAATGTCAATACTAAACATGCAACAGAACCAACAAAGAATAAAATATCATACATAATATCTTTTAACCGCATCAGCATTGATAGCCATTTCTGCAATTTTTCCTTCCATAACTGTCAAATATAAAGCTCCGTTGGGCAACACTTTCTTCACAATAAAGGGACCTTGCTAATTTAAGGAGAACTTGCCTTTCGCTTCAACCTGATGAGGAAGTATACGCCTCAATACCAACTGACCAACTTCAAAACGCCTGGGTCATACCTTTTTGTTGTACGCTCGAGCCATTCTCTTCTGATATAATTGGCCATGACATACCGACGTCACTCCCACTCATCATCATCAATCTCTGCTTCCACAATGACTCGAAGAGAGGGAATTTTAACTTCTGCAGGGATGACCGCTTCTGTCCCGTACACCAATAAATATGGAATTGCCCCTGTTGAAGTGCGAAAAGTAGTGCGATAACCTAGCACTGCAAACGACAACTTCTCATGCCATTGTCTAGACCCTTGTACCATTTTTCTCAGTATCTTCTTGATATTTTTGTTGGCGGCTTCCACAGCGCCATTAGCCTTTGGACGATATAAAGTGGAATTTCGATGTGTGATCTTAAACTGTTGACACACTTCTTGCATTAAATGACTATTGAGATTGGCAACATTGTCTGTAATAATCATCTTTGGAATTCCAAACCAACAAATGATGTTGGCATGAACAAAATCTACCACCCCTTTCTTTGTTACTGATTTGAAAGTTACTGCTTCTACCCACTTTGTAAAGTAATCAATGGCCACCAAAATGAATCTATGCCCATTTGACGCTTTTGGCTCAATAGGTCCAATTACGTCCATTCCTCAGGCTACGAAAGGCCATGGAGCAGACATTGCATGCAGCTCAACAGGAGGAGAATATATCAGATCACCGTGTACCTGACATTGATGACACTTTCAAACAAAATGAATAGAATCCCTCTCCATAGTAAGCTAGTAATAACCTGCTCGAAAAATCTTCTTAGACAAGACATAACCGTTTATATGCGGCCCGCATACTCCAGAGTGTATTTGTCATGCCCTAAAATCCCATCGGGCCGGACTGACACCCGAAGCCGAGAAGGCCCGGGAGAACCCGTTCAAATACCTGTACTTTCACTTACATGTCACCAAAAATTTGGACAGCACTTCGTTGCATATAGAAGGGTCTAATTACCTGTATCAGCACAACACACACAAATATATATATATAATACTTGGCCGTCGGGGCCACCACATATACAAATATAACATCACTATATAAACTTCCGTGACTTTACCCTTCCTTATGTCTACAAAGCCTATAGGATATACATGACATAACTAGGGTCGGGACAAACCCCCGCCCACATATGACTCCTGTACAATAACAAAACATAAGGAACCGACTCGGAAAGCTCCGAAGCAAACTGGAGCTCACCAACAATAGCTGTATGACCTGGATCCTACTTGTGCGGTGTATGAGCTGAGGTACTTGTGCCTGCAATATGAAATGCAGGTCCCCGTGGGGGACGTCAGTACGAAATATGTACTGAGTATGTAAAGCTGTAGATAATCATATATGATATAGGAGCTCAATAGAAATCAGAAACAAGTGAATAAATCGTAATAGGAGTGGACCACACTTACTAGAACTTGTGACAACCTGTACATTGTATTTATTCAATCACTTTACTTTCGTTCTTATCGTCTTTGTAATCATTACTGTATTGTACTGTGACCATTAGGCTGCCACCAGTACATATCAACTGGGATCGACCCATGCTAGGCTTATGCCCCTGGGATACCACCCATAAACACATAAATAGGGATCGATCCATGCTAGGCTTATGCCCCTGGGATACCACCCGATAAGAGAGAACTTCCATCACTTAGTTCAATTAATCTTTGAGATTGGTATTTCGGTCGCCACCACATTTTTGATACTTTGAAATATTGATACATCAATAGGAACCAAGTAATAGACCTTCTATACAATAACGATGTAATAAAGACTCATTGGTACATCAACAACGTGTTTCAGAATCATCAATATCACAACAATGAAATAGGAGCCTTTTGGTATATCAATGAAACATTTTGACACTTTATAGAATGGAAACAACTTCGTTGGTAATGTAGAACAATACATGTTTTTGGACAACCTCGAAATCTTACTTGATGGAACATTGGTGTTTTCATGCCAAAGAACATCGTTAGAGTATGCTTTACATACCTCGTTGTAGATTCGGATACCAATTCAACACAACTTCCCACCTTTACAAATCACTTATCTACAATGAAATGTTTGGCATCTAGTATTAGCAACCCAACACCACAATTCTCTTCCATAATTCCATACAACCAATATTTGCAAAGCATTCCAAAAACCAACTTGAACAATAGGTTTATGTGTATATATATATATATATATATAATCATTTCAATACCATATCATCACACCAAATCCCTTCACAATTCAACATAATCCAACCATGCACAAGAATAATCCAACATCATTTCCCAATCATCTTTCAACAATAATCAAATAACATACTTCTTATGCTCACATGCATATATATATATATATATATACATATCCATATAAATAACACCAACATAATTTACATCCTTACCATAAAATGGCCCTTTTGATTTCGAAGTCCTGTTGGCACAAATAAGGGGTGCTTCTCGAAGCCCTCGAGACGGTGAACACAACTACGGAATCAATTTGGATTTTCTACGGTTGAATCACAAGATAATTGGAGTTGAACTTAGGCTAGGGTTTCTTATTCTTCAATAATTGGATGATAAATGATGGATATGAGGCTAAGTATATGTATATAATGACCAATTTTCATCCATGAGGTGACGGAAAATGACCATATTGCCCTTAAAATTTTAAGTAAATCCGAATCTGTCCATGGTGGACTATTTTGACAAGCTAAAGTAGATCAACCATAAATCTTAGCTACGATATCGGATTTGGGTGAAATTGGTATTGTTGGAAAGATAATTCAAAGGTCTTTCATTTCATATTAAGTAGGCCACCCAGTTCGTCCTGTACAAGGAGTTATGATCGTTTGAAGTTGACCATAAAAATCTGTTTTGAGAGGCTAAAGTAAAACGAGTATAACTCCTTACTCAGATGTTGGATTTGGATGAAACCAATTTCATTGGAAAGAAGACTCAAAGATCTTTTTTTGATAGGTCGCAGCTCTCCCAGTTCATTATATTGAGTGAGTTATAATCGTTCAAAATTGACCCAAAAAACTGGCAGGCCTCAGTAGTTTGTGTGCAGGAAATTTTCCTGCACATTTACTATTCACAATATTCCGGCCACCGTTTTATAGTTTCGAACGTGCTCGATTATATCCGAAACTTACCCATTTTTTGAAATCTTTATATCATTGGAAAGCTTATTCAATAACCTTCGTATGGAACCATCGATGGGTAAATTCCGGTATAAATAAAATAAAAAAATTAATTCCATATAAATAAGACCAATACACGTACTTGAATACGCCAATATATGTACTTGAATACGGGGTGTTACAGTATTTCAACCATGATTGTCAAAGCTTCTTTTGCATCTACACACCTCAAAAGTCCCAGATCCGGGGTTCTCTTATATAAGATTCCCCCACTTAAGAAAAATCCACTAGCCAAATGCCTAATAGTCCTCTTCTGCTCGGTGGTGGCAGGTGTTAGGTATTCTCCTGACTGGATGTATCATTTGATATCAAAGAACCAAGGTTCGCCATCGAGCTCTTCTTCGACTGCATTACAATAAGCATGTTGATCACGACTCTGTATATGCAGTGGATCGATGTAGGCTTTATCAGGATGCTGGAGCATTGAAGACAGAGTGGCTAAAGCATCAGCAATCTCATTGTAGATTCTCAGAATATGCCTAAACTTTACTAACACAAATCGTTGGCATAACTCTTGCAAGCATTGTCAATATGGTATGAACTTTAAATCTCGTGTCTCCCAATCACCTTAAATTTGATGGACTAGCAAATCTGAATCCCCTAACACTAATAGTTCCTGGACTCCCATATCAATATCTAACCTCAAACCAAGATTCATGCTTCATATTCCTCCATGTTATTGGTACAATAAAATCGAAGTTGCGTTGTTATCGGGAAATATTGCCCCAATTCAGAGATAAGAACTGCACCTATTCCGACTCATTTCATGTTGACAGCTCCATCAAAGAACAACTTTCATCCTGGATCAACATCTATAATGACTTCATCGACACACAATACTTCTTCATCAGGAAAATATGTCTTTAATGGCTCGTACTCTTCATCGATGAGATTCTAAGCAAGATGATCTGTCAAGGCTTGGGCTTTCATGGCGGTTTAAGTCACATATACAATGTCGAACTCGATAAGCAATAGTTTTCACTTTGCCAAACGACCGATCGACATAGGCTTCTAAAAGATATACTTCAAATGATTCATACGGGAGATGAGATAAGTAGTGTAGGATGAAAAATAATGCTTCAACTTTTATGCTACCTAAGTTAGGGCACAACACATCTTTTCAAGAAGAGTGTACCTGGCCTTATATGTTGTGAACTTCTTGCTAAGATAATAAATAGACTACTCTTTTTTGCCTGTGACATCATGTTGACCCAGGACAACCGAAAGAATTATCCATGACCGATAAATATAAGATCAAAGGCCTACCAGGCTCCGGTGGTACCAATACGGGCGGATTTGATAGATATCTTTTGATTTTATCAAACGTTTCCTGGCATCCTTCAGTCCACTCTACCGCAACACTCTTTTTCAGCAACTTAAAAATGGGCTCACATGTGGTTGTGAGTTGAGCAATAAACCTGCTGATGTAGTTCAATCTACCCAGCAAACTCCTTACCTCCATCCTATTCTTGGGCGGAGGCAGATTCTGGATGGTTTTGATTTTTGAGGGATCCAATTCAATTCCCCGACGGCTGGCTACAAACCCTAACAGCTTTCCAGATGAAACTCCAAATACATATTTTGCTGGGTTGTGTTTAAGATTATACCTGTGAAGCCTATCGAAGAACTTTCTTAGATCTTTAACATGGTCAGCCTGATTCTTCGATTTAATAATAACATCATCTAAATAGACCTCAATCTCCTTATGCATCATGTCATGAAACGTAGTGGTTATGGCTCTCATGTATGTTGCTCCAGCATTCTTCAAACCGAACGACATTACTCAACAATAATAAGTTCCCCATTGTGTGATAAAAGACGTCTTCTCTACGTCTTCATCATCCATAATGATCTGGTGGTATCAGGCATAGCAATCCACAAAAGAAGCAACCTCATATTTAGCGCAGTTTTCTAGCAAAATATGGATATTGGGCAACGGAAAATCATTCTTCGGACTTTCTCTGTTCAAATCAGGGTAATCAACACATACTTAAATTTTGCCCTCTTTCTTTGGGACAGGAACAACATTGGAGAACCATGTAGGATAATGGGCCACTCGAATGACTTTGGCTTCAAGTTGTTTCATGATTTCCCCTTTGATTTTGATACTTACATCAGTCTTAAACTTCCTCAAATTTTGTTTGACAGAGGGAATGTGGGATCAGTTGGCAATTTATGGGCCACTAATTCAATGCTTAAACCAGGCATATCATCATAAGACCATGCAAAAACTTCTTTATAATTGATTAATGCTTGAATCATTCCATCTTTTAAGAGTGGCGAAGCATGTACACTTATTTTAGTTTCCTTAACATCTTCTTGATTCCCCAGATTAATTGGCTCAGTTTCATTCAGATTAAGATTCGGCTTGTCTTTAAACTGTTCCAACTCTTTGCTTATTTCTTCTAATGTCTCTTCTTCATCATATTCCCCCTCTTGTTTCATTATATCTTGACTAGTTTGGATTTTAAGATCAGGCTGAAAATTCCACATGCATGTCATATCATTAGAATCAGCATAAAGAGAACTGTATAAAGAAAAGACAAAAACAAAATATATTAGACACAAAACAAAAGGAACATTGCATTTCATTAAAAGAAAAAGATAGGAGGGTTTAAACATAACCGACAACAAAATATAAACAAGCTAAATTTTAAGTTACAACCCTGAAATAACTTGAAAAACTGAAGAAAAACAAAAAGAACTACCAAAACTCCCTCCTGACGTGGAGATGAGTGACTTTCTAATTGTTGAGATGGACAACTCGGCCTATGAACTGCACATCTACCTTACTGGTACCTTCTCCTGCTTCAACCATGTCAACTTCAATCAACAAGTTCTGAAAGTCATCAACCAATTCAACTTCAAATTCTACAAGCTTCGTGACGCTGCTCTTGATAAATGACTCACTGAGCAGTGGCGTTGGGCGGGAGAGTGACCATGTTTCCTTTTTCCTTTCCTTGGCCTTCCTCAGATCTTCAGTCGTAGGTTTAAAATCCAGACCAAAAGTGTCCATGTTCTCCCTTGGACATATGGGACGAACTATACCGTGCAGAGACACTCCCAAACCCCTTTCTAGCTCGAATCCATATTTTAACATTTCATTTATTATCATGACAGAAGTGGGAGACAATTGTGGCCCTGGAATAACCAGTCCTTCAAAGATACGATACACCGGTACTGTATCAAAAGTTTGATAGATAAATGTCTCCATCTACGTTGTTCGCTTCAATAAGAGACAAGGGAGAATATTCGTAGGCTGACAAATCCCCTTCACCATGAATAACCACTTCTTTCCTGTCATGCTCAAACTTGATCATCTGGTGCAATGTAGATGCAACCGCCTTGGCCCTGTGGATCCATGGTCTTCCCAACAATAGATTATAAGAGGAGTTGATATTCAATACTTGAAACTCTATGGAAAATTCAACAGGCCCTATAATCAGCATTAGTTCTATTTCTCCAATGGAGTTTGATTTTGCTCCATCGAAAGCCCTGACACATATATTGTTGGGCTTGATCCTCTCAACACCAATGTTCAACTTTTGCAAGGTGGAAATAGGGAAAATATTTGCGCCAGAACCTCCATCAATCATGACATATGTGCCGTAGAAATATTCACACTTCAAGGTAATGTAAAGACCCCGATTATGCCCCGTACCTTCAACAGGCAATTCATCATCAGAAAAGCTGATCCGATTGACCTCAAAGATTTTTCCAACCATTTTCTCAAGATGATTTACCATAATCTCCCTAGGAACATATGCCTCATTCAATACCTTTAACATAACATCACGATGCTCCTTAGAATATAGCAACAAAGATAAGAGGGAAATTTGAGCAGGAATCTTCTTCAGCTGGTCTATGATTAAATACCCCGGAAACTTTATCTTCTTCAAAAATTCTTCGGCTTCTTATTCGATTATAGGTTTTTTGAGAGACGAAGGCCCACTTACCACTGGCTTGGGCTTCCTCAAACCTTCAGGCACAAAGCATCTTTCTGACCGAGTCAGACCCCCTACCTCATTTACTTTTTCTACAACCTTCTTTCCTTGATAAGTCATCACAGTCCGCTTATAGTTCCAGGGGATGTTTTTTGTGTTGACTATCGAAAGTTGGGTCACCGGTTTGATGATAATAGGTGTTGTAAGTGCTCCTTTTACCGTCAAAATAGGCGTACTTGGAGCTCCTACCACTGTTAACTTGGATTTGTCCTGAGTTGAATCAACAGTCTTTCAAACTCCTTTCATCGTGATCATAGGTTTCACCATGTTTTCTTGGGTCTTATCTTCTCCCATTCCTTTCTGGCTTAGTGACATTGCTTTCAATGAATCTTCCATATTCACCGATTTGTCCTCATTGGTATGTATTCTGATAATAAGCTTATAATACATCGACGATTCTTTGCTATCATATATTAACTCCAATATATTGGTTTCATCATGGGTTGGCAATGGATTCTGGTTAATGTTTAGAACTTCTGGGTCCTGGACCAAAATTTGATTTGTGTCGATTAAATCTTGGACAGCTCTCTTTAAACACCAGCATTTCTCGATATCGTGGCCTGGCATGTTAGAACAATACACATACCTTAAGGAATAATCAAGATTCCTCGGAGGTATATTTGAGAACCTTCCTTGGATTGGGCTCAAGACCTTCATCTTTTTCAACCTATCAAACAAGCTAGCATATGACTCCCCAAGAGGTGTGAACTAATTTTTGGTCGCCTTCTCTTTCTTATAATCGGGCCTAGGTCAGAAATCAGGTCTGGAGGGATTTTGGTAATTTGGTGGGGCTGATGGACGATTTTGTGGAGCTTGCGCGCGCCATTACGGGTAAGAAGAGGTTTGGGCATATGGTTGTGCGCTACATACTAGGCACATGGGTGGTGGAATGGAATATAATGGGTTTTGCACTGGGCAGTAATGATGAGGAGGAATATATGGAGCTTGGCCGTAGGCTTGGGCTTGGGATTGGTGATAGGGGCGAGCCAGTCTTTTGGGATAGGAATGAGATCCGGCTACAATGGTCGCCACGTCCTCTTTCTTCTTTTTCAAAAGTTCCAGAGCCACCTTAAATTGCTTGGGTGGTGCCCTTTAATGCGGCAAAACTAACGATCTGCCTAGTTTTGATACCCTCTTCTATCATCTCACCCATTTTGAGGACTTCTATGAATGGCTTACCCATCGCAGAAAGCAAATATTTAAAATAAGTCTCATCTTGTGCCTGAACGAAGACCTCCACTAATTTACTTTCTTTCAGTGGAGGTTTTACCCCAGCGGCCTGTTCATGCCACCTTATCGCGTATTCCCTACAACTTTCGGTGCTTTTCTTCTTCATGTTAACCAGGGATTTATCATCAGAAACCAGATCGACGTTATATTGAAAATGTTGCACAAACTCATTAGCTAGGTCATCCCAACTATTCCATTTATTAATATCCTGATCGACAAACCATTCTGAAGCTAGATCGGCAAGACTCTCGCCAAAGAAAGCCATGAGCAACTCTTCCCTTCCTACTGCAGCCCTCAATTGGTTGCAATAACATCTCAAGTGCGCCACGGTATCACTGTGCCCAACATACTTCTCAAATTTGGGCATTTTAAAACCAAGGAGAAGGTTAACGTCTGAGAACATACAAAGATCTTTATAGGAAACACTCTTATAACCTCCTATTCCCTGCAAATTTCTCATGGCCCATTCCAAACTTTTCAATTTCCATGCCATGACTTCCTGTTCCTCTGTTGCAACAGGTTTCTCTGTATCAAATGGAAATGCAGGTGGCTGAGTGTACCCATATGGTTCATTCATCCTCAAAGTAGGTTCCGGGGCAAATACTGATCATCCGAAACCTTCAATACTGGCTTACTAGTAGACCGAGAGAGTACCATTGTCGAACGCACAACATAGGTGGGGGCTTCAGGTGGGGGCGAAGCCACGAACACAGGTGCTACAGGTGGCACCGGCAGAGCAGCGGGCCTTAGTTGGGGAACTGCCAAGGGCACACTAGGGGTTTCAGGATAATATTGACTCGGAGTGAATCATGGCGCGTGCACAGGTAACTCAGTGGGAGCAGAGAATTGCGCCTGAGAGAGCAGTGGGAAATTAGAGATATTCCTAAGATCTTTGGAGAGTGGAGGAGGAGGCATTCTGCTGGCCCATCCCCGGTGCAAATCTATCAATTGTTGCTTGGGCCTTACTACCTCATTATTGCGTTCTGAACTTTCTTCCCTGGGATCCTGATCCGAGTCAATGAGCGAATTTTCAATCTCCCTGCCAGCCATGCCAAGCTTTCTTTTTGATCTAGTGAAGTATGGGTGACTAGCCAGAGTGCTACAATACCAACCACTTTTATCTGAAAGAAAATGCTCATCAAATAGAACACCCGTTAGGATTAGGTCACACAACAAGCATGGGAATAACATTTTCAAAGATTGTATTAGATTCATGCGTATTTCTACCAGCATTTGAGGGTGGAAAGGTCATTTTAACATCATCCCAATCTTTTTTCTATTCCCAATTGCTTCTTTCCTCTAACCATACCTCTTTTTGTCTTTTCGCCCTCACTTTTCTCTTCTTTTCATCAGTCTTTTTTCTTTCACCTTATTGTCTCGTCACTCTTTTTTTTTCTTCTCTCGCTATCTACCTTCCTTTATCATTCTTTATGGCTTTTGGTTTTCTTTAAAAGAGGAAAAATAATGAAGAACGAAGAATCAAAATGATTAGATCAAACCCACAAGTAGGTTGCCTACATATCATGTTGTACATGAATCAAATCTTACGTAGTTCGGGAGGCAAATGCACAAAGTTGAAGATTTTATTTTTTATTTTATTTTTGCAAAAAACAAACAAAAGAAAGAACAATGGAACATCACTACATTTCATAAAAGAGACGACTCAAACATATTTCAAATTTAAGACAACCTTAAAACTAATCAACGAGAACTAAACAACACTCCAGGCCCACAGGACAACATGTGTAACATTTCTTATAAAAACCCTAACATTAAAATAAACTTAACACCGACTTAACGAAGACACAACACTGCAATGGCAGAAAAGTAAAGGACTCAAACTAACCAAAAGATAGGAAATTCTCTTTCAAACTGGTGCTCTGTGTGATGACCCTGGATGAGATGGACCTGTCTGTGAAGTTCTCGCTTTTTCACTCAGACTTTGCAACATATCCTGCAATGACACTTTGATACTCGGGAATAAGCTTCTCGCATGTATCCCCGCCTCTTGGAGACTACACCCAAAAAGGTTTTTCTAACACCCTCCACAGTTGTGGTCAAACCTGACAGCTGAACTCTCAAAAGCTCCACTTTGGCACTAGAATCTTCCTGCTCATCGTCCTCAACCATAATTGCTTCCCGTATTTGCCCTCTAAGTTGAGCTGTTAATGGTCTACTAATGCCGCGGGGTATAGATTGTAGCCAGATTTCATAGTTTTGAGTGCACCCCGAATTATCCAAACCTTCTACGAGGGTATCGACATCTAGCCTCATTGAGTTATTCCAGAATTGATCATATTTGCTTTCCCCCAAGGCTTGGTCTTTAAAATACTCTACATCTTTTAGAAGGTCCATTATCGATGGGACGTCTTGCACCCTACCCAACTGACGCATCACCCTTCCTGGACAGTAACGTCTAGTGCAGTTAAGTCCTATGAAAACTAGAAGGAGTTGCATTTGAGATCCAATCAAGATTCTCTTAGGACGAAACCACATATAGGTCCAAAAAATATTGTTCGGAGTTCCTGATTCGAGAAATTCAATCCAGGCATTGACTCCCACAGGGAAAGAAAATTTATCAAAACACATTCTCTCTTGCATGGCTTGCACTCGATCATCTAGACAACGGCTGATCACATCTGCTTTAATCAAAGAAGGCGTATACAAATGCTCCATCATCCACAACTGCAATATCAGATTACTCCTCTAAAAAAATTGTACCCCTCTTTTTACTCGGTTAAAGCCATATATATTTTTGTTAAGATCATTGGTACAATGGTAACCTTATTTATTTATTTTTTAATAAAGCTATCACCACTGATTGTAGACTAGTATTGATACACCTCTCATCTAACGGGAACACTAAGATGCCCAACAAAGCTAGACAGAAAACCTCAAGACGACGATGTTCCCAGATTTTTTTGGTAGTACAGAATTCATCCCAAAAGCAGTCGGAACCTTCTAAGGACCCCAAATCTAGCAAACAAATAGTCAAAGGAAATCCAAGATTGTTTGAGACATCCCAGCTGCTTGTTATCTTTCAATCCACAGAGTCGAAGAAATCTCTTGAGAGTATGATTGCTGGCTAAAATCATCTGTTGATCCATATAAGACAATTGAAACAAACGAGATATTTCTTCCAAGGTGAGAGTCAACTCATAACTTCCGAACCTAAACACCAAATTGTTTGGATCCCAAAAAGTCAACACAACTTCTATTAGATCCGGACGGAGCGTGAGATCCAGGAGTGCTGCAAGATTGCCTAACGCTTTCCTCACTTCATGCTTTTTAGAGTAGTTGAACGTGCCACACCACTTGATCAAATTTTTGGGTACCTTGACAACCATAAGGACCCTAGACTTTATGGACAGATCCATCCTGTAATAACAGATAAGACACTATCTCAAAAATTCTAGAAGAGCAAAAAAAATTTCCAACCCTTGGGACTTTTGACATGGACATATGTCGAGGGGACAGACCACTTCATGACACCAATTCGCCGAACGGTATCACTGAATAAGATCAGCCTACTTGGATAGGATCCACTAATAACACTAAATTACGAGGAGAAAGACCTAAGCTGAGACTAAGACAAAGGCCGAAAATAAAGATTACCGGACCCATCGAGGGTTGCCTACGTATCCCGCCCCGAGGGATGGAAATCAGGTATGCGTAGTTCATCCAGATTGGACAATTAGGGATTAAAGAACCAAACTAAGACTTGACCTGAGAGACGCGATTACAGACAGACGATGAAAGAAGTCAATAAATTTTTTTTGAGTTTTTCAATTTGACACTTCACATAAAACTGATACTAACGATTATGAAAGAAAAAATCTTTTTAGGTATTTCAGTTATATGAAATGTACAAAACTTCTACCATTTTTTTTGCATTTTTCTTTTATAAAAAGCTCCTATTAAAATAAATCTTTTTGAAATTTTCAAATTATGGACACTTACTAAAGAAACAAAGAAAAATCTTTTTGATGTTTTTGTTTTTGACAAAATGAGTGCAAAAGGTAGAAAATCTTTTTGAATTGTGAAAAATAAAAGCCATAAAAAACACTAAAAGATACGAAACCCTTTTTGACTCACTTTTTTTCTTTTTTCAAACACAACTTACTTCTGACACATGCTTTCCCCGAATCAGTCCGTCAAATGACCACATTACCCTTAAAGGTGCAACATTTAGCACGTAGGGATGCTTTAAAGGTGAGTCTCCTAGAAAGGATCGTGTGTGCCCCGCTAGGTCTCAATATGATGCACATAAGAATGACCTAAAGGTTGACCTATATTGTGGTTTACTAACAAGTCCGTTCGGGGAGGCATATAATCGATAGTGGCTGCTTTACTTTCCACCTACTCCATACATCCAACGGCTCCCCCTCCTAACATAAGGGTGACTCAACTAGAGTTCGTGCGCACGACGTGCACTCCAAAACTTATTGCAGAAAGAATTGACTTGGGTTATACACATGATGCCTATAAAGCAGTAACACACAAGAGAAAAACTGTAAACACGTAGCACTCAACAATGATAAAATAAACAACAAACGATAATACAAACGATGTTTATACACCCATATTGTCAAACTAAACTGATACAACTCCAGAAATAAGCTCGAATTCTGAAAAATCCCTAGCAGAGTCTCCAGAGCTGTCATACCCCTTTTTTCCAAATCATTATGGTTTTTCACCCCTTTTTTTTTACCAAAAAGATTCGTTGTAAGGGTCGAAAGGGTTGTTATTATTAAAGTGACAAAAAGATGATAATTTTTTCAAAAAATGATATTTTTTACATTCAAAACTCAGAGTCGCCACTTGGCATAATACGGTGTGCCAAGTCACCTTTGAAAAATCCTTTTCTAAATAATTTGACTCTTTAAGACTGGTTTACGAAAAGAGATTCCGGCTAAAGAATTCTGTTGACCGAGGGGAAGGTGTTAGGCACCCCTCGATCCCGTGGTTCGACCACGGTCGCTTGGTGGAGCATATCAGCTAATTTGACACCAACGAATGCATAACCCACACAAAACACATAAAATAATCAATCAAATATGCGAAACAAAATAAATCCAAAATATAGTGTTCAATTCAATTATACAGTCCAAAATAAAAATGCGAAAAATAAATCCTATTCTAACCTACACTAATCTTAACTACGCTCCCGCGCTTTATCCGATGCCTCTGGCCTTCATCACGAACGTCTTCCTCCAACATAATATGTCGGGGCATTCCCCGGTGAATAAATACAATGTGTCTCGGGGCATTCCCTGGCTAAATGAATACATTTGAATTAAATACGATAAACTAGAAAGAAACATCCACACGCATATTCCAACATTCAACCAAAAAAAACAAGTTCTAAAATTTGCCTACTCGAACCTATATTGCCTATCCGTTTCAATACATCATAAATCTATCACGATTTATATCAACAATAGATCAAAATTAAATCGAATCTATCTTTTTTGTCAATTTTCAATTCTCACCCCAAATCCCTTTTATCAATCACCACAATTAGCAATCACCATTTCAACAATCTCTGCTCATTTTTAGTAACGAATTTAAACAACAAAACAATATAAACGAAATCAAGCCATCATAATCAACCAACACGTAATGCAACCAATCAAAATGAAGAAAAGAGAATGGATTGAAGAAATGGACCTCAATAGATCTTGCTTTCATCGATAATAATGAAAACCCGGACTTGGAACTTCGAATAGAACCCAACTTCAAACTCGGTATCGAGAATTGAAATCCGAAACTGGACTCGACAAATGGGTTAAGACGAATAGAAACCCAAATCCCAAAATCAGCAATGAATATTGATGAACCTGAGACGGAATCACTACAACACAAAAATCAGACCCATACATAAGAACTATCGTGTGACCAACACATAATATGATCAGTTTCAGCGAAGAATCCCTGCTGTTTCAATGTTTTCTAGCGAAAATTAACGTCGCCAACCAGATCTAACTCAAAAATCAAGAGCAGAATGAAGAAATTTTGATATTTCTATAAATGGTTTGAACGGGCGACGAACTAAAGATCGATTTCTTGGGAAGTTTCACCATAAAAACTTGGAGAAAGATCGAACCTCTCCCTTTTTCAGTCTATTCTCGACCTCCATTTTTCTCAATTCTCCCTTTTCTCTTTCGATTTTCTTTGTGTGTAACAGTGTATATAATAGATGTGTAAATCGGTGAGAGAGAGATGTGTGTATCTTCTATGGAAGAAGATGATGTATGTCGTGTGCTCTCAATGGAAATCGTTGGTGAGTGTGGAGAATTTTTTTTTTTTTGGTGAACTGTGTGTGTATATATGCCTTTTCTGGATCCTTCCTCAAGATGGTCCCCTTTTATTTGTTAACGATTTGGCCAAAAAAAATATTCAAAGTGGGGCCCTTCTCTTTTTGTTGTGTATCTCATTTTTGTTATGGACAAAGAAGAAAAAACGTGAGGGGGAAGTGTGGTGGGGTGACATGGGTAGGAGGTTAGGTAGGGGTAGGGAGGTATATGGGTAGGGTGAGGTGTAAAGTTGGTTAGGATAAGGTTGTTATTTTTTTTTTGTCATTTTTTGAAGGGATAATTAAGTGGGGTAGGGTACGTGGTAAGAGAATAAATAAAAAATAGATAAAATTGATCTTCGGGAGGGACAAAATTATGTGTTTACAATATGTATAAATGATATAGATATTTGTCTTTTTAAAAAAAAAAGATAGAGATAGAAAAGTAAAAAAAAAATAGAAAAAAAAAACAAAAACGAAAAATAAAAATTCGAAAAAAAAGAAGTGAAAAGGAAAAAAAAAAGAAGAAAGAGAAATAGAAAGAGAAATAGAAACTAGAAATAGAAGTGTAAAAACAAAAACGATTTTTTTTTTAAAAAAAAAGAAACGAAAAAATATGAGAAAGGGAAAAAAAAACAAAAAAAGGAAAAAGGAAAAAAAAATAGAAGTAGAAGAGAGAAAATAAAGTGGAAAGAAAAAAATGAAAAAGAAAAAGAAATTAAAATAAAAAAGATAAAAAAAAAAACTAACAAAAAAAATAGTTAGAGATATAAGAGAATAATATTTTGAAATTTTGAAGATCATGAAAATAATAATCTTCATATTTGAGTTTGATTTGGAAAAGAATCTACTAATTTAAATAAGAGTAATTATGAGAATTTAATTAGATGGGATAATTATTTCTTATTTAACTCAACTAATTTGAGTAAAACAAGGGAAGTAAATCTTGTTGTATATGTATTTATATAGCAACAGTTTACTTAAATACAAAATACAATTTACTATTTTTCGTAATTATGAAACTATTGTTATAAAAGTTACAATTAAGGCTCTATAGTTGCTATTTCTGAAATTTTCCCTTACGTAATTTATACGCAGGCCCAAGTTGGTCTTCGTGCTCCTCCAAGCCCAACTCTTGAGTAAATGGTTCATAGAAATATAAACAAATCGTTGCTGGTGGGATCGTGGGAGGTGACAGCTATCCATAAATTTAATTGAGATGTATGAAAGTTGACTCAAACACTATAGTTATACAAAAAAAAAAAAAGATGAATTCCACGTACATGAAAGTTAGAGCCGTCAATATGGGTCAAGCTCGACCCGGCCTGTAATTTGATGGAGTTAGGCTTTAGTTTTTGCAGCCCATTTAAGAACAGAGTTTTTTAGCTCGGCTCGAATAAGCTCGTTGCCTGTGGGGCTTGAGCAATGTGGGTTGGGCTAGCCCATGGACCGGCCCGTAAGTCAAATACATGCAACTATTTAGATTGCCTATTAGTATTTTTATTTGGTTCGAAGGATATCATATCAAAAGTTATTTAATTTCGCTATTAGGAGTATTTTTTGGAGTGTTGGAGACTTGATTAACAAGTATTAACACTATGTAATATTGTCTAGTAATACTTATGTTTATTAACATTCTAAAATTAAATTATAAAATATTATTTTTTTAAAATTGGGTTGGTCCGTGAGGCCCGCAGCCCACAGAGTAATGGTGTGGGCTTGATGTTTTTTGACCCATCATTCTGATAGGTCAGCCCGGCCTGATCCGTCAAACTCAAAGCCTGTATGGACTAGCCCGAATGGGCTGGACCGCCCCGTATTTACAGCTCTAATGAAAGTTATTAGGAGGCATCATCACCTAATTAAATGCTCATTAATGTTAGGTAAGAAATTGTGTAACTAGCTACTACTACAAAAAAGGATCTACATATGAACTTTTCATTTGAATCATTTTGAGGTAATACTTGAAAAAATATGTGAAGAAATTTAACAATAAAAGATAATAACTTCATGGAGAAAAGATTAAAACATCAATCAGAATTGTGACAGAGCGGTAAGTGTTTGTGTCAGGCTAAAAAGAAAGTAAGAGTTCGGAGCCAAAGTATGCCCTACAATTAAAAAAAGTATCATTTTATGTCATATAAAAAAAAAATCAAAATAGGCTTTGTTCACTTATTAAGTGCATAATGTCTTTCTATTTTAACGGCAAATTCATTCACGGCGCCAGAGAAGGTCACACTTAGATTGTGCACTTAAAAAGTGCACAATCCATTTTTTATGGATTGTGCACTTATTAAGTGCACAATTCATTTTTTTATGGATTGTGCACTAAATAAGTGCACAATTCTTTTTAAAATAGATTGTGCACTTATTAAACGCACAACGTTTTTTAAATAGATTATACACTTATGAAGTGCACAATTTCTATTCACTTTTTACAGCTAGCATTTAAAATGTTTATTATTATATATATGTATTTGTATATAAAAAAAATTATAGTATGAATACAATAATTTGTTATAAGCATATATGATTTTTATTTTATTTTATGTTTTTAAAGGATAATCTATTTAAAATACAACAACAATAATGAGAATAATAAAATAAATTATATAATAAATAACATAAATATCAATCTTTTAAAAGTAATTACATTCTCTCTGACTTTTTTAATTACTTTACTTTCTCTCCCTATTAATATACATAACATAGCCGACATATATATAACATTCTGTGTATATGTAGAATTTTTGTAATATGTTTAGGGAATTGGGATTTTCTGTAATATTGAAAACCTAAGTTGTGTATTTGTGTAATTGTTAGTTAATTTAAAGCGATATCAAACTTGTAGTAACCACATTAGAAAGATGTTACTTACAAAATAAAACTAATTTAGTACTTGCAATGTTTAGAAGAGACTAATCTAGTAGAGAAATAAGGCCCATGCGAAAAAAAAAAAAAAAGTTTAAAATTGCAAAAATTTTGCCACTAAAAACTCATAGAATTAATTTCTTAAACAAAAATACAACATGAGAATATCAATTAAAGATGGGTAACATCCTTTTGAAATTCATGTATAATATGAACATAGACTAGTGTTAAATGAAAATCATAATTCCATTAGATACTTACTTCAATGGATTGATTAATTCTAGTAAATCCAATTTTGAGAGTAAAAATGTAAAATACAAAAGCAAAGGTTACATGCAATTAGGTGTAATGTTAACGTATCAAATGTCATCGAGTCGTCGTAATGGAAATAATAAGTTGTTTTATATTCATTCTTAGTCAGAGATTTTGGATTCGAACGCTGGATATATAGTCATTTTTGTTACATTAGGAAATACTTTTCTACTTCGACTTTAAATTAATTAGGCCTCAACACCAGGGGCAGATCTAAGGTCAATTTCGGGGTGCTTTAGCATCCTTTAAATCCAAAGCAGATTAGGTATAATTATATAGAAATGTATTAAAATGAATATAAGACATAGAAAGGCACCCAGTAAACCAAAAAGATGGATGAGTGTTTTAGCTTCCAAGCAAAAATTTAAAGTTTTGAGCGTCAATATATGTGTTCAGGCCTTTCAAACACCCATAATTCCTTAAATTCTAAATCTATCATCACTGCTCCATACGATATGAATATCGAACACCATAAAAAAAAGTTGAAACAAGTTCTAAAATAAATTTATCAATGAGGGCAAACAGATGGTCACATCACCATACTTGATAATTGACAAATTTCATTTAATTTCACATGTGGATGTAGGGATTAAAGATTTGGTCACATGTATAATATATATATATGTTATTAATAGTGGTAGTGTTCCTTACGTCTCAAAGATGTATCACACATCCACTAACTTTGCTTTTAAACTTTAATTAATTAAAATATTAATTTGTAATTGGCTCATATAGATTTGGTATAAAGAAAGACTTGTCGTGTGACCGCCTCATCTAAAAGTTTAAGTTATTAGAGAAAATATATTTTAATTATTTAATTATGTTCTCAACACACTTCCATACGTGCGGGTTTGATTCTTTTTCATGAGTCAAACACGTGAAATTTTTTTTTTATAATGGGTGGCGGTGAGATTCGATCGTCTAAGATTTGTGTCGGCTGCTCTGATACCATGTTGAAGTGTGTGAGCATCTCATCTAAAAACTTTTGTCGGCTGCTCTGATACCATGTTGAAGCGTGCGATCATCTCATCTAAAAGGTTAAGCTTTTAAGTATATTTTAATTATTTAATTATATTTTCAACACGCTCACTCACGTGTGGGCCTGATTCCTTTTCATGGGCCAAACACGTGGAAATTCTTTTTTCTTTTAATAATGTTTGAGGATGAGATTCTATCCAGGATCTCCGTCAGCTGCTCTGATACCATATTGAAGTATGTGACCATCTCGTCTAAAAGCTTAAGCTGTTAGAGAGAGCACACTTTAATTATTTAATTATATTTTCAACAAGATTCAATTATTTAATATATAGCCCTAACGTTATATTTTTTCTTTTTTTGATGAAATTTTTAAAGTCAATCCAAGGTAACAGTTATGAAGCTTCATAGGATCTTTCTGTCTATTTTCACAGCTTGACATGTCTATTTCAACGAGCCTCTTTTTGATACAGTGATTATATCGTTATGCCTTTTGTGTAGGTCGAAACTAGTACAACAAAAAATTGCGATATCTTGGGACCATTACAGTTATGATCACCATTCACATGAACTTTGATCGGTGACTCGTCACCAACTTCATTGACCTTTCGGCACCAGACCGACGTCAACCTCCATTTACATATTTTTACGACTTTATGAAAAATTGTATTTTTGATAAACAATCGCTAGGTGACATGACAAGTCATTTTTCTCACACAGACATAAAAATTAACTAATCTTATGTTGCATTAATCTATGGTGACACCAGAACAGTGACAGAATATTAGCAGATGCATGGAATTGATTTATTATTAATTTAATAATTATAGAAGGAAAAGTCTGGTCCCTAAAAGCTAAAAGTAAGGTATATGTCACTCTAAAAAAGGAAATAAATTAAACAAAGTAAGGGTGAATATCATAATGTTATTTGAGTTATTCTAAACTTTTAGTATTTCTTCGATGAATAAAAATTTATTATTTTTGTTAAAAAAATATTAGGATCAACAGTAAATTTGGAAATTTAAGTGTGATTTGCGTAAGAATTATTGGGCGAGGCCCGAGAGAATTAAGAGTTTGTTTAGTTGGGGAATAAGTTATTTCAGATGATTTAGTGTGGGATTAGTTACTTTGGAATTGTTATCCACTCTTAATGTGGGATAAAATTAAGTATAAATAACACTATAATACTGAATAAATTATTTCACGATTTTATCCAATTCAAACATGAAATAAATTTATACTAAAATTAGTCTAAAATTAATTATCCATTATCGCTCGTGCGAAACGAATCCTAAATACTTGGTGGTGGCTTGCTAGGAATTCTTCTTTTATGAGTCATCAAATAAAGTTTGCTGACAGACAATATTATTTAATATGATGCATGTACAATTGGATTTGAATTGATTGATTACACATTTTACCAGCAGATATAATTTCACACACATTATGCTGTACAATTTTTATCTAGCTTGGTGTGGGATCAATGCTACAAGCTTCCAGTTAAAAAATTATATTCAGACTATAGTATCATGAGTTTAATTAAAAAAATATCGCGACAAGCTGACTATTACAATTATAGGGGAGAAGCAAAGCTTCGTAGAGAGCTTCGCTTCCTCCTTTCAATAGTTTGGTTTATGCGTCTTAATTGTGGTCATTTATCGACCGGTCACACTGGTTAATGGCAATGCCGTCCAAAGTTGCATACCACTGCTATGGTGTCAATATTTCTTCTGACCCTTATTTGAAAGCTTCGTAGACAGCTTCGCTTCCTCCGTTCAATAGTTTGGTTTATGCGTCTTAATCGTGGTCACTTATCGACCGGTCACACTGGTTAATGACAATGCCATTAGGTTCAAAGTTGCATACCACTGCTATGGTGTCGATATTGCTTCTGCCCCTTATTTGAAACTCAAGGAAAGCCTTGATCAATATGAGAAATACGCACTCAAGCGCCAAACCTAGAGCTAGGGTAAGGGAAAATCAAAGACCCATCTAAATTGAGAATGTACGAGCCTCGACTGGGCCAGTATTGGTTTATCGTATCATTACTTGCTATGTTGTCCTTGTTGTTATTCTCGGGTTTAGTAAAATCTGCATTATTTTCAACAATAACTTCAAACACATGTTCAAATTAACATATGAACAATCAAATGAAGTTTAAGCTCTGTATTTATAACTTTGAACTTTTAACAATAAGTTCAACCCAACTTATGAACAACCAAAATTGAAGTTCAAACTATTTTCTTGAAAATAGAAAAATCAAATGTTAAGAACTTCAACACAAGTTCAATCAATTTTTGAACTATCAAAATCAAGTTTCAAGAATTCCAAACACAAGTTCAAACAATTGAAGAACTATCAATATTAAGTTCAAACTATTTTCTGGAAAAATAGTAAAATTATTTTTAAGAAAAAGAGAGGAAACAGAAAGATTCAAGTTCACCGAATTCACAGTGTGTCCTTAAGGAATTTATTTCCCTCAAGTACCCGAGGTTATGAAATCTTTCATCCCATGATAAAATGAATCACTTCGACAGAATAGCGGTACCTCAAATTCTGTCGAACGACAAATGCACTCAACGGTAGCAAATCACACAAGAGTTGTTTTCAAGAAAGAGGAGTACTTATTTTGTCTTCAAAATTTCATGTGTACACCTGAGGAAAAATTCAAGTATGTATAGTCATCAAGGTGTTGCTTCATTAGGAGAAACAATGATTCGGAAAGGTGCAACTCTTCAGAAAAGTCACAACTGTTTAGAAAAGGTGCAACTCTTCATAATCATCCAATCCGAAAAGGTGTCTATTCAAATTGCATCTTTTTTCTTGGTGTCTATTTAGAAAAACATCTGTTCACTTTCCATTCACACTTCTTAAAAATCCAACAATCCTATAGTTCGATTGATAAAATAAGTGATTGGTTCGAACCCTAAGTATGAAGTCGTCTTTGACAGGGAACATTTCTCTAGTAGTGGGACTTTCAAGCATGAATTCAAATTAGTTGAACTGAATCACAGACATGATGACACAAATAGGAATATTAGGCAAGAGATTCTACCTATTTAGTGTGTTTTTCACTTTAATTATATGTATATACTTTGATAGTGACGAGCTAGCTTTATACTATTATTCATTGTCCACATTCAATGTATTATAAATTCGAGCTTAATCAAGGGTTTATCACCCTAATCACCTTAATGTTACACTTTAATAACTATCAACTAGCTATATTTACCATTCGCATATACTATATTTTTTTTAATTTTTTTTTGATAGCCGTGGTGTCCGGGTCATCAGCTTGCGCGCACCTCGACTAAATCCACGGGATACCTGCCACCTCCCACCAGCAACAGGTACCAGGTAACTCTGTCCACCAAGGCTAGAACAGATGAGAAAAAAACACCCAGTGTTTGTCTCTATACAAGGTTTTACTACTCGAATCACCTTAATATCGTACTTTGATAGGTATAAGTTAAGTGCCTCGCTCCAATACTATATACTTCAATCTGAACAATCTTAATGCCATACTTCGACAGCTACAAATTAGTTACATTCACTTTATTAACTCGAGTTTTTACGCTATATGAATCTTTATCTTAATAAAAAAATCAAAAAAATAAATTAAAAATCAATTTTCGTGACTTTTGTCCCCCAAAATGGGTATATTTGGATCATTTGTGTAACGGTAGACATATATATGAGTTATTTTTTCAAGGAAAAATAATAAGTACATTGTTTATAATTTCAATTTGCAAACAAATACAATAATTTGAAGTTCCCGTAGTAACTAGATATGAAAATATATCCTCATGTGCCCCCTTTACATCTATCAATTTCATTGTTAAATTTGTTGCATTAGCAACCCAGGTTGTGGTGTAGTGGATGGGGCTGCTCCACCCTTAACCAGAGGTCGAGGGTTCGATCCTGGGTATGGAGAAAACTCTATTGGGAGAGCTGTCACCTTAATGGGGCCTGCAACGCACGATCCGAATAAGCCGGGGTTTCAATACGGACACCAAACACCGGATGGAAAACCAAATAAAATTGTTGCATTACTGTCACCAGTCATATATTCTTTAAGCAAGTACATTAATAATAACTATTATACTAATTAATAACTAACCAACCCAGTCCTACATAGAGATCAACTTTTAGCCTACTTAATATTAGTGACATGTGACTCATCTTATATTTTTTTGTTTACCGGTAAATATTCGATATTCATATTGAAGTCTGATTAATTCAAATTCACTCTGAAATTTTTTAAATTAAAACTCTCTCTACGAAAGACGACTTGATATCAAGACTCAAAACTAAAATTATTGATTAAGACTGAAAGAGTACTTGATTATTAATCCGCCACCATCTTTGGTGGTGACTCATCCTATTGCAATATAAGCAAATTGTATGTCTCTGTCACATCAAAATTCAAATATTCACATGCTCTAACTTGTTGCTTCCATAAATAAAAATAAAAACAAAATCCAATTCGCCCTTAGCCACAAATGTAATTGTCACCCTCCCTACATAATAGGGGAAAAAATAGGAAAAAGCTGGTACCAAAAAACTTTCTCATAGTTAATGTATATATTACTAAAAGATAATTATAATTATAAATATATAGAAGAATTACTTTATTTATAATATCAATGAATTCAGACTAAAATAATATTTTCTTAATATGTTAAAAATAAATGTCCAATAATATTTATCCAGTTTGAAAAACTAATGAATAATTTACCCATTTATACCATTATACCCTTAATATTAAATACCATTCACTATCCATTACATTTTCTAAAGCATTAAATTTATCATATTCAAAAGGTGATATGATAAAATTACCTATATTATTTATTAAGGTGCGTGTCAAGTCAATAATAAACAATTATTATTGCACAGAGGAAGTAATATATTATTTAAATTAAAGGTAAAACACCTACAAGTTAGCAATATTTATTACCTATATTAATTGTAGTAATTTGAGTTTATCCAAGGTTTTATCTCTTGAACCATATCTTAATATGACATTTAACAGCTATAAGCTAGTTACATACACTACCTTTTTACCCTATAATCCGGAGCTTATATGAGGCTTTACCAACCGGATCACCTTAATGCTACACTTCGACAACGACAAGCTGGATACATTCACTACCTACTTTGATCACCGTATAATTCAAAGTTTATATGAGGCTTTACCAACCGGATCACCTTAATGCTACACTTCGACATCGATTAGCTGGTTATATCCACTACCTACTTTCACCCAGTAATTCGAAGCTTATATGAGGCTTTACCAATCGGAGCACCCTAATGCTACACTTCGACAGGTACAAGCTAGTTACATCCATTACCTACTTTCACCCAGCAATCCGAAGCTTATATGAGGCTTTACCAATCACAGCACCTTAATGCTACACTTCGACAGGTACAAGCTAGTTACATCCACTACCTACTTTCACCCTATAATCTGAAGCTTATATGAGGCTTTACCAACCAGATCACCTTAATGCTACACTTCAACAGGTACAAGCTAGTTACATTCACTACCTACTTTCACCCTGTAATCCGAAGCTTATATGAGGCTTTACCAACCAGATCACCTTAATGCTACACTTCGACAGCTACAACCTAGTTATATATATATATATATATATATACACACACACCTAGCAACATTATCTCTATTAGACGGAGCTTACACAAAGTTTTACCATCCGAACCACCTTAATGCTACACTTTGATAGATACAAGCTAGTTACATCCGCCACCTACTTTCACCCAATAATTCGAAGCTTATATGAGGCTTTATACCAACCAAATCACCTTAATGCTACACTTCGTTAGCTACAAGCTAGTTATATCCATTATATACCTATCAACATTAACTCTATTAGCCGGAGCTTATACAAAGTTTTATCAACTGAACCACCTTCATGCTACACTTCGATAGGTACAAGCTAGCTACATCGATCAACTACCTACATTTAATTTCATGCACCAACCCTAACCAACAAGATTTAGGAAAAGGGGACTATTTGTTTCCCCCATCCACAACTTTATTAAAGTTAAACCAATTTTTAATTTATTAACTCCATGTAAATAATCTATTTTCTCTTTGTCCTTATTACTATTATTTACCAACATGAATCACTTAAAAAAAAAAATAGCTCGGTGCACTAAAGCTATCGCTATGCGCGGTGTTCGGAGAAGGGCCCCACTACAAGTGTATATCGTACGCAGTCTTACCTTGCATTTCTGCCAGAGGCTATTTCCAAAATTTAAACCCATGACCTCCTGGTCATATGGTAGCAACTTTATCTAGTTAATAATTTAACTAGATATGAAAATGTAATTGCAATTTGCAAGCCACTAGTTATTTGTAATTATTATTTGCAATTTGCAAGCCACTAGTTAATAATTTAACTAGATATGAAAATGTATCCTTTATGTCCTTTATAGGATCTGTCAGTTTCATTTATTATATTCCCTCTGTCTCAAATTACTTGGTATGTTTGTTTTGAATGTATATTGACTAATATGATCCTATTAAACTCACATTAAATATTGCAATTATCTCTTAAAACTAATTACTCTTTTATTAATTACTCAGGGTAAAGTTGAAAAAGAATATTAAATTTTCTCTTGATTTTTTAAACATGAAAACTAGTTTGTGATAAAAAATTTTAACAAACATATCAAATAATATGAAACAAGAAGTATTTTCCTTGAAGTTTGTAACACTGCCCAAGTCGTATAGTATATTACAGCAGCACTTTTCTTCAAGCAAGTACATTTATAACTAACCAACAATGTCCTACATTGAGAACTTTATGCCTGCTGTCATATGGCTCATTTTTATTATTATATGTTGTTTTTTTAACCTCAACTAGTATATTATTTTGTTGTAACTTTCTATATGTTATCTTCATTTCTTTATTGTACTTTTGTTACTTCTTTTTTATGAAATTGTAGTGGATCATTTTTTCTTGAGCCGATAATTTATGGGAATCAACCTCATTACCTCTCCGAAATAGGAATAAAATCAGTGTACAATTTATCGTATCGAATTCAAACTTTTGAGTTTTATGTTTTCTGAATTTTAGGAAAAATTAATAGTTTGTTTAATTTTGAATAAATTGTCCATCTCTAACTCTACTCTTGCCTACTACAGTACTACTATTGCCATGTGACTCAATATATATGCAACTTATATCTCTATGTCACATCAGTTAAATTATTCACATGCAATAACTTGATACTCTCAATAAATAAAAAATAAAAATAAAAACAAATTTAAGTCACCATTATCCACAAATGTAGTAACCCTACCTCTCCAAATAAATAGAGGGAAGATTTATGAGAAATCATGCACCAAAAAACTTTCTTATCTTCTCATATCATACAAATACAAACCATAGTCTAAAATTAAAATAATTCAATAGAGAATTTAGTTCTTCAATGGCTTGCAATCTCCATTTTTGCAAAAATAACCAAAAGAGTTCAAAAGTCGTTGTAGTAATAGTCCCATTTCTAGCACAAGGCCATCTTAATCAACTTCTTCAACTTTCTTGCCTTATAGCATCTTACAAAAACATAAAAGTCCATTATGTTAGTACAAAAACACATAATCTTCAAGCAAAAATCAGAGTTATTAATGAATTTGACTCTATTTCCAAGATTCATTTCCATGAATTTTCCACTCCTAGTTTCATGTCTCCAAATCCAAATCCAAATTCGCGAATTAAATTCCCATCACATCTTCAGCCATCATTTGAAGTATCGTCTTATCTAAGAAACCCTGTAAAAAGGCTAATCCAAACTCTTTCATTCAAGTATCAGAGAGTCGTTATCATAAACGACTCTCTGATGGGATCAGTTGTTCAGGATTATGTGTCAGTACCTAATGCAGAAGCCTACACTTTCCACAGTGTGTCAGCTTTTACACTATTCTTGTTTATATGTGAGAGAAAACAGAATCTGTTTCCAATAGATCCTGAAATGCTGAAGGACCTTCCATCCCTCGAAGGTTGTTTTAGTCCTGAATTCGAGAGATTTATGAAAAGAGAATACGAATGCATGAAATTTTACTCGGGTAAAATTTACAACACGTGTAGAGTCATAGAAAGTCCTTTTCTTGATATGTTGTCGAAAGAACTGACCAATAACAACAACAACAACAACAAACAATGGGCTCTAGGTCCGTTTAACCCGGTCACATTTCCCAAGAAAGGGACCGCTACCCGAGGCCCTAGCCACAAATGTTTTTCATGGCTCGATAAACAAGAACCAAACTCGGTCATATACGTGTCATTTGGCACCACAACTTCATTTTCCGACGAACAAATCATGGCAATGGCAATTGGGCTAGAGCAGAGCCAGCAAAAGTTCGTATGGGTTCTGAGGGGTGCCGATAAAGGGAATGTTTTCGTGAAAGATACATCAAGAAAGATTGAACTACCAAAAGGGTTCGAGGAGAGAGTTAAGGAAAGGGGGATTTTGGTAAGAGACTGGGCACCCCAGTTGGAGATATTGTCACATTGTTCGACCGGTGGATTCTTGAGTCACTGTGGATGGAACTCGTGCATGGAAAGTATCTCGATGGGCGTGCCAATAGCTGCATGGCCAATGCATTCTGATCAACCAAGAAACACAGTACTAATTACCAAGATTCTTAAAATTGGACTTGTTGTCAGAGATTGGGCTCATAGAGATGAATTAGTAACATCAAGTATGGTGCAAAAATGTGTGGAAAAATTGATGGCATCAAAAGAGGGAAATGAAATGAGAAACAAAGCAAAAAAATTGAGTGCAGAAATTAGAAAAGAAATAGCAGAAGATGGAATTAAACGTATAGAATTGGATTCATTCATATCTCATATAACAAGATATTAGGTTCGACTATGTTGTTCGGTCTCTCGAAAAATGTTTCCGAAGAATCCGAGCAACGTAGGGTTCTCATCAAAATCAAGAACATTCATGCATGAAGCATTTGCAGTCAGTGTATCAAAATACTAGTTGGATTTAATTACTTGTATATGTTGTGAAAAACAAAAACTTTACGCTATCAGTATAATTTACAATGTGTTTAATTGTAACTGTGGCTTGATGTATTTTTCAAATAACTAGTTTCATTTATTATAAACTGTTGGTGTAATATACCACAATTACAATAAATTATTACAGTTGAAATAAAGTGAACAAAAAATGAAGAAAATAGGATCATCTTCTTCTTGACTGAGGCACGGATATCTCGTTCTCTTTAAGGAGATTCAAGCCCAGTGCGGCATAATCTACACCGATCCAACAGTATATATCTTGACTCGTCCCCTCCAGGATACAATAACCCATCAACGATGTACAACTCAAGCAACTCCGAATTAGTTGAAGAGTCCAAACTCCACCATAAGAACACCTTCTTTAACGTATAATTACTCTCTTTATATAGTGAATATAGTTAAAGACTTAAAATATTTTTTTTGTCTCAACTCTCTCTTGCACTACTACACACTATAATATTTTTCACACTTATCATGTTTTCTTGTACATACAATAACATGCAAGATTACCTCTATTTATAGGTCAGATATTCATTCTTTTATTGAATAGAAAAAATAAAGAGGAGTGATAAAGTGGTACGTGAATGATTTATAGGTTACAAATATTATACAAAGAGTTACATGTAACTAATGGTCATATAAGTTACAAAAACTATAAGCCATGAGAGTTACAAGAACTAACGATCGTCTTTACCATAAAATATATACCCACTAACTCAAAAAGATCAAAATATGATGAATTACAAGAATAATAACATCATTTTCTTCACTTTATATTTACTAATGTCATGCATTTTAATTTATTTTAATAATAAAATGCAAAAACATAAACGGTTACATAAATATAGTCCTTTTATGTACAGTTTTGTTATACTCCCTCGGTTTCAAAAAGAATGACCTACTTTCTTTTTTAATCTGTTTTAAAAGAATGATTCCTTTTCTTTTTTGGCAATAATTTAATTACGACTTTCCACATGGCATATTTAGGATCATAAAATTAAAGGACGTTTTGGTACATTTAACACAACTTTAGTTGAAGATCACATAATTAAAAAATCTTCTTTATTTTTATAAATTTTATGCCAAGTCAAAGTAAATCATTTTTTTTAAACCGTGCGTATATCCAATATGTGAAGAAGTTAGATTCAATCACATATTAACACAGAAGTAAAAGACAGGTCCCACTGGCAAAGATCCAAAGGTGATGGAAGCAAAGACAGTTCCACCACTTGGAAGTGTTGACAAATAAGCTGGAAATTAACTGTTGAAAAGCCTAAGTTATATCTTTGTTGAAATCTGATTAATTCATAAATTAAGTGGGACGTATTTTGAGATGATGCTTTATATCAAAGATTATTTTTAGTCAGAGCTCAAAATCAAGATATTTGAGAGATTATTTCGCCATTGCATCACATTATTTAATGATAACTGTCAAAAAGATGAAAAAAAAATTAATAATTTAAGATGAGAGAAGTGAGGTTATATTGATTCGGGCACTTGATAAGAAAGAGCTTGAATGCTTCAATATGGAAGTGTGAAGTACTAATTATGGATGGTTTCAGGTGGGGTAGAGGTGGGTTGAAGAAATATTAGAGGGAGGTGATTAGCATGATATGGAATAATTACAGCTTATGAAGGACATGATCCTTGATAAAAAGGTGTGAAGGACACGGATTAGGATAGAGGGTTAGCGGGTGGGAGTGAGCCGGTAACAGTAGGGGAGAGTATTTTGTTTGGGTCTGGAGTTTCTTGTTCGTGGTGTTTGAGTGATGTCTATGATTTCGAATAGATAGTTTATAGTATTATCTTATGGTTGTATTGTCTCCTGTATCAACTAGTAGTGTTAGTTTATTTTGCATACTGTATTAGTTTATATATATTTATGTTTTGTGTTTGTTATACTGTTATCGGTCCTGAATCGAGGGTCTAGCTATTGGATGTTAAATCAACAGAAAAACATACCACATGTTCACATAATCCAAGAACACCTATAAAGTAGTGGATATGCAAGAGGAAACGTGCGTACCTTTGTCCGCCATTGTATCATGTAATCGAAGACGAATAAGACTGAGTCTTCCTCTCCTTTTTTTACGATGGCTGACAGCTTATGGGAATACGTCTTATGTTAAAATTAGGAGAGGGGACCTAACCTTATATTTATAGGCTTAAAAGCTTTAACCTAGTGCACACCATTATGAGCTCACAGGCCTACACTATTGTCAGCCCAAACCAATAACTTGAAATGAATACAGGTCATATGGAATCCGCATGAATACACGACATGTGTTTTGTCCACTAATTAATAATATCAGTCAATTTTACTTTAACATAATAAAAAATTAATATTAAGTGTACATAAAATAAATAATTCTAACATCGGAAATAACCTCTCTGCTTCACCTGAAGGTAGTGGTATGGTTTACGCACACTCTACGCTCTCAACACTTTATTATGTGGAAATACACCGAGTATATTCTTGTTGTATTAGGCAGTAGAAAAAATCAATATATTTAATTTGTGTCTGGATAATGGTGTACAGTAGAGTAAAAAGTAAGTGTCTGGGAAGTGATTTTGTTCCTATCTTCAACTGATCCCATTGACCATTACTGATACCAGTTTTTTTGTTTGTGTTAGAAAAATCCAGGCCTTATCAGTACAGACATTAATATGGTGGACGTGGCAGTTATATTATGATCATAAATCTCATATAATGGATCTTTTCTAATATATATAAATATATTAATTGAAAAGGATAACGATCAGGTTTTTTTTATTATTATTATTTCAGCTGATTGTCTTCTTGTCCGTATTAATAGTCGCAGTGGTATGATTGTATTTTCTTATTCTTGAGATCTTGGAGATGTTGTTTCGGGTAAATCAGTCATAATAGTATTTTGTGGCAATATTGTTTTCGATATAATCTGTTGTTTTGTTACTATCTATTGTTACTTATTCTTTTATTACGTTCTTTTTCAAACTGTTTCGTTTGAGTTGGAGTTTTTCGGAAACAGCTTCTCTACCTCACCTTTGAGGTAGAGCCATAAAGGTGCAGAATGCGTACACTTTGCCATTTCCAAACCCCAGTTTATGAAGTATCTTATTGTTGTTGTTTGTATTGGTGCTTAAATGACAACTCACACCTAATACAGCAAGTTCTACTATAGGGCCCAAATTAATATCAATCTCTCATTGATCAAGTCGTTGAGAAATAATTCCTTAATCAAAAGGTAGAAGCATGTAATGGAAAATGATAAATTAGACTTGCTTTTGGATAGAATTATGGTCGTTTAATACATCGGATCGGATAATTATGGATATTTCATGAATTAAGTTATCTTATACGAAGGCTAGTGCATGTGAATGAGTCGTAACCGATAGTTAGGAGAGCTTTGGGATAGCTGGACTGGTAGTCTTAGAGCTGTGTCCATAGGTTGGAGCTGCAAGTAGGAAGATATGGAGGTGGGTGCCTTTGGTTCGTTAGTGTAGGGTATTACCTTGTGGGTGTCTTTTTTCTGTTATTCCATCTTGTTTCATGCTTTATTATGAATTTGTTTACTATTCTTTTTCTTGAGCTAGGGGATCTACCGAAAATGGTCTCTCTACTTTCTTTGAAAGTAGTGGTATGGACTGCGTACATTCTCCCCTCTCCAGACCCCACTATGTGAAAAATACACTGGATTTGTTGTTGTAAGTTATCTTATACGATTATTTTTTCCCCTTCTTATGGAATAGTAATCATATCATTTTAGTATAAATAGTGGAATAAAATAATCTCGAAATTAGTTAATACCTCATACCGAATATGAAATAAAGATACCCCTAAACTTACCTCCGAATTATTTTCCTTTATCTGGTGTACCAAACGAGAATGTAAACTTTCGTTCATTCTTCTTGATATATTTTAACATTTTATTGTATTATTTTGGTTATAGGCCCCAAGCACTTCTTTGAAGCCTTTTGTGTTGCAGTGGCAAGACACTCATAGGTCCCATTTGCAACAGATTTGAAAATAGAAAGTGTGGAGAAACTACAATAACAAAGCAGCTTCACTTCAATTTCATTAATTTGTTAATTAGTCAAACTAGTACTAATGAAACAACTGTTGCAGTTAATACTGTTCAAAATTCACGTGATGTCTGAATTAGACACACATATTCGGATCACATATTTGGATCCAAAGAACATAGACTCGGACACATATTCGGATCCAAAGAACGTAGAAAGCGAAGCCATTAACAATCGAATTTTAAATTATAGCCAGTAACCTCTAGATTTCTCAATTATCAGACAAACGGAGAAGAGGATGTTGCCAATGACAAGTACAACATACCCAATGTATTCTCACAAAGTGAGACCTGAGTGGGATAGAGTGTACGCAGTCGATACCTCTACCTCAGATGTGAGGTAGAGACATCGTTTCCTATGGAACCCCAGCTCAAGAAGTCAATGACAATTGATAACCAAAGAGAGAGAGAGAGAGAAACACCTCCTCATCCATCAAACAAATTATAGGAGGGGAGAGAAGTGGAAATGAAAAAAAAAAAAAAACTGATAACTCAGGTATCAATATATTACACAACAGTACAGTGCCCTTGTAACTTCAATATCTATCTGATTGTTTCTCTATTCTGGGCACTTTCTTGAAGATTTAGGCCCTTACAGCAGCAGATTAGTTGTCCTGCATAAACTAAACTAAGAACTTCTACATCTTGGCACTGCATTTGCGACCATACATAACATAGAAATCACACTTGGAAAGGGTGGACGATTAGCAAACGCAGCGGGTGCTGTAGCGCAACCAAATCGAACTTCTAAGCCTTGGGACTGCAGAGGCTCTTAAGGTCCTTGTCCTTGAGATACCACTCAGGTATTATTTTAGAAGCATGTGGATAGAGATCCTTGTATGCGTTCTTGATAGTCCCTTCTGCAACTGTTGTTGCAAGTGAGATATCTGCATGTTCATCCATCAGTCAAACTAGATATAAACAGCTAGAATAAACACCCAACATTTTATATCTAGAACTATTTTCATGGTTTCTTGTTATTCGATTTCGGTCACTACTACTTGTTGTGCTTTGGTTATCGCATTATTGAGTTGTCATTACTGCTCTTTCTTCTGTATGTTGCGTACTGCTCTCTATTTCACTTTATTGTTGTTACTGCCTTCATTTCTGTAATCTCTTTTTCAAACAACTTTGAAATGCTTTATTTAAGCCTAGGATCTATCAGAAACAGCCTCTCTCTATCTCTACGAGGTAGGGGTAAGGTCACGTACAGGCTACCCTCCCTAGACCCCACTTGTGGAATTACACTGGGTATGATGCTGCTGTTGTTATTATTTATACATCTTGAAAGCATTTTCATCATATCCGGATCAGCATTATTTCTTATGCAACCAAATAGTAGACTCAGAAACGATAAAAATATAGCATTGGAAGCCTTAAAAGTATAGTGTGGTTTTCCCATATATGCACCATACAGATTAAAAGGATATTGCTCAGACTCAGAAAAGGAACGCAAATTCCCAAACCTCGGAGGGGTTTCTTTGAATCCGTAAGCTGTGTTAGCATGTATATAATAGCTGCAGCAATTGATATAGGACTCCTCCTGCAAAATTAGGAATAAAACATTTATGTTATTTGACTAACGAGATAGCCACATAGAAGACTGTGGCTAGTGATCCAAGTGATGACAACCCATTTTCCCTCATGTTCCTTTTTTTTGGCAATCAGCTGCTTAGAGCTCCACTATTCTCACTAAAATGCCTCAAGGAGCCTTGCATTTCTTTTCCCAATAAAGATACAGAGTTGAGCGTTGTTTTAGAGGTATTGAAAAGAAGGGAAGAAGTTCAACCCTGAGTCTAGAACTCATCTGACTAAATCTTCTATCAACTATGCAAGACCCAATAGCAGTTTTCATTTATCTCAAAAACTTATGATCCTAGTTCCAGAAGAGGAAGCAATTTTCAAAACTAAAAGCAGCTGCACTGAATGTGAAATGGAAACATTCTCATCCCGCTGCAGAAAATAATGGCTTTCACTTAGAAAAAACTAAATATTCATATCCACAATCAACTTAATCACTAGACTAAGATCACTTGTGATTACGGCACGTGATAACTTTGATTAAACAATAAACTCCACCCAAAAATACTCCAGTACCTTATATCAAACTCTTCTGACTTCTTGACAGTTTCCTGGACAGCCTTAATCTCTTCATGGTTCATTCCAATGTTAGAACAGAAACGTCTCTGAAATTCATGCATGGTCCGTGTCAGATAATACACACACATTCATATTGTATTCAATGCACTCGCAAAGAGGAGCAGAACACAACATTTACTCTCACTCACCAGATAGTCTCCAGCATGTATAGTCCCCATCTCCATTGATTCTCCCATTTCAACCTTCAATTGTTTCACAATGAACTCTTTTGCTCGGCCAATTTCTTTCTTTGTAGCTCCATTGGCGATTGAGCATATTTCTAGTTAACACCCAAAGGTTCAGAGAAATTCATACAGAGGACTAAACCATTAATCTAAATAATCAGATATCACGATAGTACCTTTTACAGTGCGTGCTTTGCCTTCTTGTCGACACGCAATGTAAATACAAGCAGCCACCAAGGCATCCAGATTCCTTCCTCTCGTACACTTCTGGTCTTCGAGCCTTTTGTATATCTCACTTGCTCGGTCCTGCAGGAGATTAAGGGAAAGATGAATGTTAAAACGACACGGGTAAGACTTGTTTTTACCTGATGAAGGAGCAAATCTGTCTTATTTATTGTCTAATAACTTTTAAGGGGTAAGGCCAAGAGAAAGAAATAAGGGTCACTGAATCTTTCGAGCTCCATGGATAATACAACAGCATGACGCTAAGCATCATGGATGCCGATGGTTGTTGTCAACTAAGAAAAATGGCAGTGGAGGCTCCATAGGCTGTGTAGCCTTTACGTTATGATTTCAAAATATCACTGAAAGATCATAGCACGCTGGGCAGAGATCATCACAATGTGTGTGAGAGACATCTTCTTCAAACAAGCAGATAACAGTAGACTAGAGAGGGGAATGTAGCAGTATGGCACCCGGAATTTCAGTGAAAGGTTTTGAAAGACTTGGATACCAGAATAAGAATAACTGACGACTTAGAAATTGTTGTGTTGGAGGTGAAGCTCATCTAGTAAATTGAAGATATGTTCTCAGCGAACTTGTAAAAGCCAGAGATTTTATTAGAGGAAGGGTAACAAAAACAAAAACCAGAGATTTGAAACAAGCAAGCAACAGCAATTCAAGAATTCGCTCCATTTTGTATGCCCCAGACAAAAAGAGAGAAACAAGAAAAATCTAACAAAACAGGACACACCTTTATGGTAGAAACAAGGCTCAGCCTGCAAAGAACGAAAAAGATGATTAGTTCAATTAATGCATACAACAATGTGGACACACGAGACTAATCCAACAAAAATATCAACTGCTTTCTTAATGTTAAACTTCTCGACATGTAATTCATGCAAAATAGGAAAAACTCAACTGTCTAAGATCATTAGTCATGCTCTCACAAAAATCACAACAATATGCATATGAAACCAATATAATAACTTAGTTAGCCATAAAACAAGCACCACACAAAGTAGCATGTTTTGTCTGGTTACTAGCGAAGGAAGCAGTCCTCACTCAAGACAATTTGATGAAAGGGGGATATACAATTGTGCCCCAGATGTTTCTTCTGTGGGGAAAATGCAGAGACAGTCAGCCATCTTTTTCTACATTGCAGTCACTGGACAACTCTGGAGGATGTTCTTAAATCTAAAGCGCATTTCCTCGACAATGCCTGGGAAGATTACAGAAACAACACAGAGTTGGGAGGAAGCAAGTGTACTGGCAAAGAACAGAGACAGATGGAGGATTGTCCCAACATGTACCTCTGGTGGGCAATATGGAAATAGAGGAATGCTAGGTGTTTTGAGAACTTAGAGTAATTTGCAAAAGATTAAGCTTAATTGTCTTTTGTTACTATGTTTTTGGTGTAATCAAGTTTATTCAAATGATACTATCTCTGTAATAGATGTCCTAGATTCTATTATTTAGATGGATGAATAGAGTTGTATATGATGTAATATTGTTTTGGTACAGCCTATGTACTGCTTTTGGAGAAATATACAAAGTTGCCGGTTTCCAAAAAAGAAAAAAAATGCACATAATTAGCCAAAATGCAGTACAAACATAAGGCATACATAATCATTATCTCAAATTATTGTAAGCCAAGGATATATGAACGTAACTGTTGTGATAACAGCAAATTAATCAAATTGTTTTGGTACAGCCTATGTACTGCTTTTGGAGAAATATACAAAGTTACCGGTTTCCAGGAAAAAAAAATGCACTTAATTAGCCGAAATGAAGTAAAACCATAAGGCATACATAATCATTATCTCAAATCATCGTAAGCCAAGGATAAATGAACGTAACTGTTGTGATAACAGCGAATTAATCAAATTATAATATCACCATCTCATAAAGGACTTCCCTCCAAAACTTAAAAAGGCGAAAAAAAAAGAGGTTAGCTGTTCCTCTGTTAAGTCTTGTAATAGTGTTCTGGTTAGAACTGAAAGAAAAAATCAGTGGCCTTGGAGAATTTTTTTTTTTTTTTAAAAAAAAAAAAAGGCACTACGAAGGTGGTCAATTTAACTTGGATTGATATGCAAAGAGCATGTCTTCCTCATTGCAGAAAATGCACGTTTATGAAAAGCATTGCTTTGTATCCTGGCAGATTCGATGTTCGTTTTACAAATCATTTTGGAGTAGATGGTGGTAAATGTAAATCATTTTGATACCTTATAAGACTTCATTATTTGATACCTTATTGGACTTTATTCACTCCTAGCAATATAGCAGGTTTCAATCACATAAAACTATTTTTGGTAATAAAAATAAAAAAGGGCAGCCCGGTACTTAAGCTCCCCTTAGGCGCAGGGTCCAGGGAAGTCCCCACACCACAAGGGTGTATCGTATGCAGCCCTACAAAAAAAGATAACTACGAGAACAGAAAAAGCAGCTCGGTGCACTAAGCTCCCACTATGTATGGGTCCGAGGAAAGGTTGAACCGCAAGGATCAATTATACCTTTTTTGATACTTGTGGTGTTCGGGCCAGCTTGCGCGCACCTCGATTAATTCCACGGGATATCTGCCACTTCCCCAACAACAAGTACAACGTAACTTTGTCCACTAAGGCTAGGACATATCGGAAGAAATTACCTATTGTTTTTGTGTTTTTTTGTATCCGCTGGGATTTGGACCTGAGACCTCCTGGTTCTCAACTACTTCATCGACCACTAGGCCACACCCTTGTGTCCGGGGAAAGGATGAACCACAAGGATCTATTATATGCAGTCTTACCCTGCATTCTGCAAGAGACTTGTTTCCACAGCTCAACCCGCGTGACCTTCTGGCCACATAACAACCTTAAGGCTCCCCTTCACAAGAACAAAAAACTTGTTTCATACTTCAAACCACCCCGCTAAGTAACATTCAAATTCTATCAGATTCTCTTGGATTAATCCATCATTGGTCCTAATAGTCAATATCACACAGCACCAAAGTTTAATCAACCATCATATTAATACTTTCCAAGCTATATTTATTTTCCCTTTCCCGGACCCTGCACACAGCAAGAGCTTTTAGTGCTTCTAGCTGCCCTTTTACATTAACTGGGCTCCAATTAAACCCCACCAAGGTTTTACCACTTAAAAACTCAAGAAACCAAAAACCAAATGAACTATTCCCTCACTCCCAATTTTTCAGGACTCAAATGAACTAAGCTCAAATCATTTATTTTCAGCTAAAAATTCAAATATTCCAAACTAAATATTAAAAAATGAAACATTTTTAAATATCAATTGGAGTTCAATTAAGTTTATCTATCAAACTTAAAACTGCAATTCAAACTAATACTACTAACAACAACATACCCAATAAAATTCACAAGTGAGGTCTGAGGAGGGTAAAGTGTACACAGGCCTTACCAATACCTCGGGGAGATAGAGAGGCTGTCTCCGAAAGACCCTCGGCTCAAATATAGCAAATATAAGTAGCAAACTATTACTATTATAAGTTGCAATTCTTCTCGTACCAAATATTAGAAAAGGAAACATTTTTAAATATGGATTAAAGTTCAATTTTATTAGTTTACCTATCAGCCATATTGGCAATGGAGTTAAACGCCATAAATAGCGCACGTTCAGGATCACCACCACGATTCTGCAACCTAGCTAAAGAGGAATCCCCATTACTCTCATTCGGCCCTTTAGAAATTACAGTAGATAAACCCACATCACCAAGTAATGGGTAAACGGGTCCACTAACACGGTACGGGTCATGATCACCAGATTCATCAGCAAAAGCACGCCACTTAGATTTCTCATCAATTGACCTCGATTCTAATACAAGTCCACACTCCGAACAAATTGTATCCCCCGCCGCGTAGTCCGAAACCACCTCTGTGTTCCTTTTACAGTCTGAACAGTATGTATCGCCCATTTTTCCAACCCGACCCGAGGAAATTTGGGGGAATTGAGATAGACAGAGAGAAGGATTACGGGGTGTTGTTTATGAAGTTGTTTGTTTCTCTTTTTCTCTGTCTTGATATCTATGGAGAAAATTGGCCAAACACGTCGACGGACCCTAAACTTGGTACCATCTTTCACTTTGGCACCTCAAGTGGATGTTGTTCACATTTGGCACCTCAAGTAGCCATAAAGTGTGTCATTTTGGCACCTTTCGACATCAGCACTAGTGCGTGTGTATCACTCACTGCCAACATGGATAAAACGGCCAATTGATTTGTGTCAACTCATTTAAATTGCCACATCACTATATGCACCTACAATTATTTATTTTTTTGAAAAAGGGATAAAACACATGACAATTATGCCCAATGAATTAATGACACATGTTTTTTTGACCAAACAATTTAAAAAAATCCCCCAACAATGTCTTCCCCACCCAACATTTTTAACCTCCATTAATGGGGGTTAAATTTTCTAAGGATGATAAACATACCTCCCCATTCTAAGGTTGACAGATGTGCATTAAAAGCTTCACAAATTTCAGACACAAGCTATAAAATGTGTCATTTTCAACACAAGCTTCACGAAAACATACCTCCCCATTCAGAATTGCTTCACGAATTTAAGAAACAAGAATGGTTAAAATCAATAGAAGAAAAAATCAACCATTCTTGTTTCTTAAAAGCAATCATTTTTATTTCTTTATTTCTTATTTCTTAAAGAAGGGAATTCTTGATTTAACCATTCTTGTTTCTTAAAAGCAACCATTTTTATTTCTTGTTTCTTAAAAAAGGGAAATTCTTGATTTAACCATTCTTGTTTTTTGATTTCTTTTTTCTTGAAGAAAGAAGATTCTTGATTTAACCATTCTTTTTTTTCCCTGTTAATTCAATCAATCAAGGGAAAATTAGCATAGACATGTGTTAAGAAAAGGAAAAAAATTGGTGGAAAATTAATGGGTTGAAAGAGTGAAGAAGAAAGATAAGAAAGATAAAAAATTACAAAAATACAAAAGAGAGTGTAGTGTGATACACTCTCTTTGCTAAATCAGCAAAAGGTGCCAAAATGACACACTTTATGGCTACTTGAGGTGTCAAAAGTGAACAACGTTCACTTGAGGTGCCAAAGTGAAAGATGGTGCCAAGTCTAGGGGGCCGTCGATGTGTTTGGCCGAGAAAATTTGACCGACCCAACGAAATTGGGGAAATTGAGATAGTATCTCAAATCATCGTAAGCCAAGGATAAATGAAAGTAACTGCTGTGATAACAGCAAACTAAACAAATTATAATATCACCATCTGATAAAGGACTTCCCTCCAAGACTTGAAAGGCAGAAAAAAAAGGCTACCTGCTCCTCTGTTAAGTCTTGTAAAAGTGTTCTGGTTAGAACTGGAAGAAAAAATAAGCGGCCTTGGAGAATTCTTTTTTTCTCCAAAAAAAAAAAAAATGAGGTGCTACGAAGGTGGTCAATTTAATTTGGATTGATATGCATAGAGCATGTCTTACTCATTGCAGAAAATGCGCATTTATGAAAAACATTGCTCTGTATCCTCGCAGATTCGATGGATGATGTACAAATCTTTTAGAAGAAAATGGTTGTAATCGTAAATCATTTTGATACCTTATACGACTTTATTATTTGATACCTTATTGAACTTTACTAACTCCTTGCAATATAGCAGGCTTCAATCACATACAACTATTTTTGATAATAAAAAAAAAAGGCAGCCTGGTGTACTAAAGCTCCCCTAGGCACAGGATCCGGGGAAGGTCCCACCATAAGGGTGTATTGTACGCAGCCTTACAAAAAAAATAACTATGAGAACAGAAAAAGCAGTTTGGTACACCAAGCTCCCACTATGTATGGGTTCTTAGGAAAGGTTGAACCACACGGATCTATTATTTTTTCTTTTTTTGATAATTGTGGTGTTCGGGCAAGCTTGCGCGCACCTTGATTAATATATTTGCCACTTCCCCAGCAGCAAGCAAAATGTAACTTTGTCCACCAAAGCTAGGACATATTAGACGAAATCACCTATTGTTTTTTTGTATCCGTTGGCACTTGAGCCTGCGACCTCTTGGTTTTCAACCACTTCATTGACCACTAGGCCACACCCTTGTATCCGGGAAAAGGCTTAACCACAAGGATCTATTATATGCAATCTTACCTGCATTTCTACAAGAGACTTGTTTCCACAGCTCAACCCGCGTGACCTTCTGGTCACATAACAACAACATTACCAGTTACACCAAGGCTCCCCTTCACAAGAAAAAAAACTGATATTTTTGTTTCATACTTCAAACCACCACCACCACCACCACCCCCTTAAGTATGATTCAAATTCTATCAGATTCTCCTGTATTAATCCATTTTTGGTCCTAATAATCAATATCATTCAGCACCAAAGTTTAATCAACCATCATATTAATACTTTCGAACATTTACTCAGCTATATTTATTTTCCTTCCCGGGTACTCCCTCATACCCAATTTTTCAGGACTCAAATGAGCCAAGCTCACTTCATTTATATTCAGTTAAAAATTCAAATATTCTAAACTACGGCTCCATTTTTATTTTTTTTTAAGATTTAGACGTCTGAATCTAAATGCACATCTGAATGATTAAGATGTTGTCTCTAGATCTGAAAACTGAATGATTAAGACTGTTTGTTTTTTAACATCTGAATATGTAAAAAAAAATTATTTGTATACATAATAAAATAAAAAAATACAATTCAAATAAAAAATTAATTATATATTAAAAAAGTATGTAATTTAATACCACAAAATTATTAGTATTTGATTGAGAAAAACCATTTATGTTTGTTAGTGATAGTGGAGATGGTTTATAATGGCGGTTGTGGTGACAATGATTGATGTTAGTGATTAATAATAGTGGTGGTGATAATTGTGATGGTTGGTATTGTAGTGACTGTTATGATGGTGGCGATTGATTGTGGTGGTGGTGGTTGTGATGCGACGTTGCTTGATGTTAGTAATTTAAGGTGTTGATTGTGTTGGTTGAAACATGAATGCATGATGATTGACGATGTGTTGGTGCTAGTTGGAGATGTTATTTGTTGTGATGGTGGAGATGGTTGTTAGCAGAGATAAATTGTAGCGATGGTACTGGTTGAAGTGGTGGTAGAGGTGGCGTTACTAGTGACAATGGTGGTGGCGGACAAAGAATGTGTAGAGGTTAGCGATGTATTAGTGGTAGTTAGTAGTGGTGCTAGTTGATATAAAAGAGTTGGTTGGTAGTAGGGATTGGCCGGTAGTGGTTGTTGATTGGGGTGCTATTGACGGCAGTGGTGGCGGTGAATATAATTAGAATAAAAGAGGTAGTAGGTGTGGTAGCGATTGACAATTATGGTTGGTAGCGGTATTTGTTGTCGATTGTGGTTGTGATGGTGGAGGTGGGTGGTGGTTGACAATGGTGACAGTGGCAGAGGTGGTTAGTGGTGGTGACTGCTGATTATGTGTAGAGTGGTGATTATTATCCAACACCAGAATATCCTACAGACCTATTAAAACTTGGTTCTAGATCTGAATTATTAAGAGTTAAAACCTTAATAAAAAAACAAATGAACTTAATGGTCTAAAGTCTGAATCATTTAGATTCAAACCTCCATTAAGTGCAAACAAATGAGGCCTACAACAACAACATACCCAGTGTATTCCCACATAGTGGGGTATGGGGGTCAAATATCCTAAACTAACTATTAAAAAAAAGTTAACATTTTTAAATATCAATTAAAGTTCAATTAAGTTTATATATCAAACTTAAAGTTGCAATTCAAACTAATACTACTAACAACAATATACCCAATAAAAACCACAGTGAGGTCTGGGGAGGGTAAAGTGTACGCATACCTTAACCCTACCTCGGGGAGGTAGAGAGGTTGTTTCTGGGAGATGCTCGACTCAAATGAAGCAAATATAAGTAGCAAACTAATACTACTATAAGTCGCAATTCTTCTCGTACCAAATATTAAAAAAGGAAACATTTTTAAATATGGATTAAAGTTAAATTTTATTAGTTTACCTATCAGCCATGTTGGCAATGGCTTTAAACGCCATAACTAGGGCACGTTCAGGATCACCACCACGATTCTGCAACCTAGCTAAAGAGGAATCCCCATTACTCCCATTCGGCCCTTTGGAAATTACAGTAGATAAACCCACATCACCAAGTAACGGGTTAACGGGTCCACCAACACGATTCGGGTCATGATCACCAGATTCATCAGCAAAAACACGCCACTCAGATTTCTCATCAATTGACCTCGATTCCAGTACGAGTCCACACTCCGAACAAACTGTATCTCCCGCTGCGTGGTCGGAGACTACCTCTGTGTTCCTTTTGCAGTCTGAACAGTATGTATCGCCCATTTTTCCGACCCGGCCCGATAAATTTGGGGGAATTTTTGAGTTAGAGAGAGTGTAGAAAATCTGTGTTGATATCTATGGAGAAAATTTGACCCGAACCGACGAAATTGGGGAAATTGAGCTAGAGAGTGAAGGATTATCTGATGTTTATAGGGAGTTTTGGAGAAAATCTCTGTTAAATTGCTAATATCTATGAACAAAATTGGACCCGACCCGGTAAAATCGGGGAAATTGAGTTAGAGTTTTTGTTGAACAAGCTAAAGAGAGAAGGATTATGAGATATTTTAATGGAGTTTTGGCTCTCTCCCTGGTGTTGGAGGGGAAGTAAAGTGAAGTGGAGAAGTGAAATTTGGTCAATTGGGGTATTTATAAACCGAAAAGGTGAATCGGGTCGGGTCGAAATGGTCGGGAGTAGGGACCACTTATTGCTCATGCATAAAAAACGTGGAAAAATTAAACCAGGTGAGAGAGGGGAAATGGTAAAAAAAAATGAAAATGATTTTCTTTCTAATTTCACTAAGGGGGTCAGTTGTGGTTAGTGGCGGAGCCAGAATTTTAACGAAGGATGTTCAAACTTTTGAGGGGGTAAATACGAAATTTAAAAAAAAAAAAAAAGAAAGATTAATGTGTGAAATTCTTTTTAATTCAAACTTATATTTAGCTAGCTAAGTTGTCGAAACAGTTGTATAATAGTACTAACAATTATATAAATTAAAACTAACACATAAAATAGAAAAAAATCTTTCTAATGAAAATATAATTTATATGCATTAGTCAATCCTAGTCGAGGAGATATTATATTTATTTATTTTTATATTTAGCACTAAGATATCGCCTAAAATCATCATTGATGTTGTTACGCATTTTAATTGTAAGACTAAATTTTTGTGATATTTAAGAAAAATATTTCTCTATTGAAATTTTAAATTGTATTATAATTAGGTATTCCAATTTTAAAAATAATTACAAGACATAATATAATAACTCAAACAAAACAAATGCAAAACATGCTATAATTCTCACCAAAATATTTACAAATAATAAAAAGAATTTCGTGTTTTGCACTTAGTTTTATGATATCAATAAATTAATATTCCTCCATCTAAGATTATATGACATTCTTCTCTTTTTGAGAATCAAGTTAATTAATCTTTGAACCTAAAATGGATTAGATCAACTCAATATTTTAAAACTAAATTTAGATATATAAAAACTATACAAAAAAGTAGTATAAGTTGCAATTCTTCTCATGTTAATACAATAAAAATAATATATTTTAAAATAGTAGTGAAAATTTACAAAGTTGAAATTTTGAATCACAAAAATATCACATAAGCAATTAATTTCTCATAAATATTAAATGATTATAGAAGTAATAGCAAGAAAATAGCAAGATATGCGCTAAGGAGGATTGGCTTTTGAAGAAGTGTAAAAAACATTAGCATGCAAAGGAATCGAACACGCGATCTTCCAGTTGTATGAACAACCTTTGGCCTCTACGCTACCCACCCAGTTGTACAAAGGTTGTTCAAATAGTAAATAAGTATCTTCAAAGCCAATATTTAATTTTTGTATACGATGTAATTTTTCGACGAAGGGTGTTTAGCTGACCACCCTTCCAAGGCTGTAGCTCCGCCCATGGCTGTGGGGATGTAGTGCTATTGGTTAGTAAAAAATGTTCACATTTAAATTGGAAGATAAAGATAGCGTAAATGAGGATGAACAGTTGGATTTGTGGCAATACTTGAAGAGATATACGATTAGGAGTTAAATTAATTATAGGAGTGAGCTATCCTTATGCTCTAAAATCTAGAATATTTAATATAATATGAATCTTTGATAATTTCAACTCCAGTAGTTTAGACAATTACTATGCATATAAAGTTTTGTGGTGTTGGCCTTCTTGGCTCAGAGGCAACATGAGAGACTCAGAGGTGGAGCCAGAATTTCAACTCAGAGGGTTCAATATTTGAATAAAACCTAGTCAAAGGGGGTTTCACACCTATTATAGAGACATTAAAATAATTTTAATCATGTATAAATAATATATTTATCCGTCGAAGGATCCGAACCCCCTGTCAAACGGCTGGCTCTGCCCCTGATGGGAGTGGCATCAGTGGCGGATAAGATGAGGAAATCAAACTGAGATGGTTCAGGTAAGTGAGAAGGCAAAATAACCTTTTGGACCCCTATACTATTTCGGTTTTGTAAGTTGGACACTTCTACTTACATATTTGTCATCTGGACCCCTGAACCCACTAAAAAGCAACATTTTAAACACTTTTTTGGTGAGTGTAACACATTCTCTCCCACGTCTGCTGTCATGTCAGCCGCCGCGTCTGCCACGTCATTTTTTAAAAAAAATATTACATTAAATTCCAAGTCATTTTTAAAATGCTACATAACAAATTAAATATTAAAAATAATTTAATTAAATAAGAAAAAATTATAAATTGTAGAAAAAATTGAATAATCATGTTTTTATTTTTGCTCACAAGACACAAATTAAACATCAAATCCATTCCAAATAATTAAAATTCCTTTCCAACTAATTTAAATTCTTAACTATAAATTCATATATACAAACATAATAACTTTTTGATTTTTAAATTTGAATATTTTTAACAAATTCACAAAAAGTTTAATTTTTTTCAAGCGAAATTCACTATTTTTTTTCAATATTCACTATCACTCACTTTCAATTTAAATTTAAATTTAAATTTTAATCCCCTAAAAAATAAAAAGATTTCAAATTTAAATTTTAATTAAAAAATGAAAAGAATTGAATTGAGAGAAAAAATTAAAATAAAAAATAAAAAGTGAATGTGTGGGGAGGCTGGAAAAGTGTTGGGGTGGGGTGGGGGGCTGGAAGGGGGTGGGGATGGGGATGGGGTGGGGAAGGGCTAGACGGGTGTTGAGGTGGGGTAGGGGGTGTGGTGTGGGGGTGGTGACTGGTTGGGGTGGGGAGGGAAAAAAATATTTTTATTTTTTTAAAATTTTTAAAAATATTTTTTAATTATTTTTAAATTTTAAAAAATATTTTTAAATTAAAAAAGATGGAGGGGAAAAAAGGACCCTTTTTTTAATTTTATTTTTAAATTTAATTATTTTAAAAAAATTTAAAATAAATTTTTTAAAAATATTTTTAAATTTAAAAAGATTGAGGGAAAAAAAGGACCTTTTTTTATTTGTTTAAAAAATTTTAATATTTTTTTTTAATTATTTTAATGTAAAATTGGCCAAAAATTGACCCCACTCGCACCCCAGGCGAGTGGCTACACTCTCTTTGTCATAGTCACCATGACCTTGCCACATAGGTAAGGTCAACAGTCAAAGGGTGCAAAATGTTTCTTTTTGATAGGTTCAAGGGTTCAGATGACAATCATGTAAGTAGAAATATCCAACTTACAAAACCGATATAGTACAGGGGTCTAGAAGGTCATTTTGCCAAGTGAAAAAGAGGTGCAAGGAGGCGCCAATAAGGTTGTGTGAGAGTTTGGTAGTAGCAGGAGTTATGAGAGACAGAAATAAGTTGAATAACTTAGAGGTGATAGAAATTGGTTGAAGAATAAATTGTAGGTGATTAGACAAGACTCGCCATAACTTCAACTAGACATGACCTTAGATATACAATAATACAAGTATATATATATGGAGATTGAGGATTATGATAAAAGGTTAGTAAATAGTGGAGGATGGAGTAGTCACTTATTCCTCAACGTGTATTACTATATGTTGTTGCGTTTATTTTATATTTTACAATTTTAATGTCTTTCCTTTACAATCGTGCGATGGATAGAATTCTTTAACATGAAGATCTAACGGAATAAGATTTGCATACATTATATCATAATTTCCAAACCTCAGTTGTGAAAGAGTATCCTTAATGATATTTTATTTGATAACCACATAGATCTTACCACATGTTTAAGATTACAATTCGGTAATCATTCTTTTCTTTTCAAATATGTCCAAGTTAAATTACGCCACGGAAATTAAAACGGAAAGAGTAACTCATTTGTATTTTGTCTCTTAATATACCTTCCAATTATAATACTAATTTACATGAATAATCTTTTCTAAAGTGTTAAATTCAACAGTTGCAAGTTCAAAGCTACTTCAACTTGTTATTACTTCTTTGCATATAAACAGGGGCAAAATTCAGAAATAACAGAAATAACATACTTCTCCTCTTAATTATGAATTTTATAGCAACAGTTTCATAATTACATAATATACCAAGTTGTATTTTGTATTTTTACAAACTATTGCTACAAAAATACAAATACATATGCTACTAAATGTAATTTGATAAAAGTTTTATTATTTTTTGTAATTTAATACTTAAATATGTTACTTTATGTATTTTTCCTAAAAAGAAATTGGAGTTCAAAGAGATTGGGCCTGTTAAGCCCCTAGCCATATAAAAGTTGGGTATAGACAAGAGCTTACATTAGTTGGGCTGTATTGGCCCAAACCCAAGATATATGGGAAAAGGACATGGGGTGGCCATTTTTTAAAAAAAAATTGACACAATTTGAAAGGTGGATAAATGTAACCTGTCGGCTAAATTTAATTCCTTTTTTTGGCCATTTGATCCAATTGGGCGCATGTAGTCTCTATACTCAATTGATACACTTTTATATTATATTGTTAGTCTTTTTAAAAAAGAGAAAGGAAATTTTATGCAAGCACATGCAGTCCCTATACCTAATTGGTACTTTTTTATACCACATTAATACATTTTATACTACATTGATATACTTTTATATTAGATTGATACACTTTTATATCACGTTGATACAATATATATACCATATAAATACACCTTTTACAGAGAAAATTTGTGCAAGCACATATAGTAATTCGTTATTCGTGAATTTGTTAACTTCACCTAATTTTTTGTGAAAATTTGTGCAAGCATATACAAAATTTATTAAACCTTGTACCTTTACTGTCCAAACATTCCTTAAATTTTTTTATTAAAAAGCGAGAGATAGCAGAAAAAAGAAGAAGTCAAAGTGTCACTATAGTGTTAACTCATATGAAAAGAGAGAGAATAATTATGGGTGGACTTGTATTTCATGTTTTTATTTTCGTGATTGCATCTGAAAAAATAAATGGGTGGACAGAGTGGACTTTTTTCAAAAAAAAAAATTAACAACATTAAAAGAAAAAAAATAGTGAAAATCGAATAAAAAAATAGGAAGAAAGAGAACGTAACATGTAAAATAATTGACATTAAAAGCTAAACAATAAATAAAGAAAAGATTAAAAAAAAAAAAAGGGGTAGTAGCATCAGAAAAGTCTAAATGGCTATCTATTGAAATTGCCAAATTAATGGCTATATTAGTGAAAATATTTGGGCGAGCTCACATTTGTGTCCTTTCCCCAAGATAAATCTCCTATCCAATTAGTCCCAAAAAAGCCCGCCCTCCGTCCCAAATTACCCGTCCTAAATTGAAGTGACACATTGATTAAGAAAAATAATAAATAACATGGCTAGTTTACCATAGTACCTCTATTAAATGATGCTTACATTTTAATTTAAATAAAAAGTAATTAATGCAAAAGGTAAACATAGAAAAAAAATTGTCTCCTCTTGATTAATGAAAAAAGATAAGTAAAATGACACATTAAATTAGGAAATTTGGGACGAATAATTTGGAACGGAGGGAGTAATATGTATCTAATTTTGGTAAACATAAGAAAAATATGTGATATTTGTGCACTTGCCTCTACCAAACCTTGAGGGTTATAGTTCAACCGTATCAAGTAAATTTTCTCACATAATGATATCGGGAAAAAGATTAGTGGTGAGGGTTGAGCACAAAGGTCCTAGCTCCGAACTCATCGACTATTGATGGACTCTACGAATTTCATGTTCTGAAAATAATTCTTTTGAAACTCTTTCCTAAACGTCGAATAACCAATTCAGAACAAGCACGAACGTCGAAAATTCAATTGTTTATCAAAATAAATAATTATAGGATTCAACTTCTTATATCCCTCGCAAGATCTTTCAGTGTAATAAAGAACATTTAAAACGTCAAACTTTAATCCAATAGGATTAAATTTCTTCAAAGTTAAGAAACAAAAATTTGATCCAATTGTCAAACTTTGGATTGCGCCAAACTTTACTCTTGATTGCGACTTGAGCCAAATTTTAATCTTGATTGCGACTTGTGCCAAACTTTAGTCTTGATTGCGACTTGCGCGAACTTTGTTCTTAATACAGCTAAACTTAACTTATAATTTTTGATTTATCATTCGATATTCAGTATTTGTATTAGATTTTGATTAAATTCAAATTTATATCAATAAATTTTATGTTGAGCGTAAAATATTCTTTAAGTAAGACACTTTCATAACCAATAAAGCTCGAATCTAAAAGTAATAGTTTTTTTAAAAAATACTTATTACTTTATTACAAATCTATCCAACACAAAAACTTTTCTGAGTCATCATTCATCGTAGTATCTTGATTAAGTGTGTCTTAAAGTGAAATTACACAACTAATTGAACAAGAAAAGTAGATTTAATTATGCAATACATACCCCTCTCCCTCTCCTCTCTATTTCTTTTCCTTTTCTCTATGGTCTTTTATGACTCCAATTGTTTCTTTTTTTAAAATGGAAAGACTCTCCGTCTCAATTTATGTGTCGTCATTTTATTTTTGGTCCGTCTTAAAAAGAATGTCAACTTTTTTATTTGGTAAGTATTTAATGGTATCATTCTCATTTTATCCTTAGTGGGTCCCACTTATTTTAAAAACAATTAAAAAGTAAACATTTAGAGAGACAATTTTATAAACTTCACAAAGTTATCACTTATTTCTTAAACTCCGTGTCCGGCGACATATATAAAATGAGAACGAGGTAGTAACTTTTGAACAAAAAAAAAAAAAACAGAAAAAGAGTTAACCCAAAGTGACAAACCGTGACCTCCCCAAGAAATTTGTCGTTGAAAATTTAGGACAAAAGGTCATTAATAATCTTTAGGGCCAGACCTACGGTCATCGACGCAAATTAAGTAAAATTATATAAGAAATATATAAAATTTAATACAGTATGCCAAGAAGATAGATGAATGTATAGAGTTTTAAACTTTTGGGAATCAAATATATGTGTTCGAACCTTCTAATCATATGCAATCTACGAATTCTGAATCCGCTTTTGATAATCTCAATCCATGAGTCTAAGCTTAGAATTTTAATATACTTAATTGAAGCCGTAATGTAAGGGTAAATGCTTTCAAAATTATCTTTTTCCAGCGTCATTTCAGCTTTGTCTTTTTTTTCCTCAAAATTCTACAAACTATAAAGTATAAAGCTAATCCCTTTGCTTTCCTATTTCTACAAAGCCTTTGGAAAATCTTTTTCAAAAATTGCATTTAACTTTTTTATGTTTGATTAGTTAATTTTTTATAAACATATTTTTCCTACGAAAATAAATTTCTTAAATATGAGAAAAGAATATCTTTAAAATGAGAGTAAGAAAAATTAGTTTCACAAGTGCAACTACATTGATTCCATTGGTACCCTTTCCACCTAAGTCGTTTGGACTTTTCAAAAATATTATTGCATTCGTGTTGGATCATTTAAAAGTATATTATTTTCAGAGGACCTGACATGCATTCGAAGATATTTTTGAAGAGTCCGAGCAGCTTAGCTTTCCACCCTCCAACATATCTTATTTTCAACCTGTCCTTGTAGTCTCCATCTCCACCACCCCACACCCTAAACCCCATACTCATGACCCCTCACGGTATCTGTCTAGACTATATATAAATATTTTTAGAATACTATTTCGTATGTCAATAATCACGAAAAAAAATTAACAGATCCACTTATTTTCAAGCAAAATCTTAAATCTTCAGACATCAATATACGTTTTCGAACCTTTCGAATATCCACGACTTCTAAATCCTGAATCCGTCACTGATTAAGGTTGTCAATTCCCTACTTAACTCTGAGACTTTACCCAATCATTTCACCATAATCCATGTCGATACTTCAACGTAGAGTATTATTTTTATATTGCCCAACAAAATATAATTACTTTTGAATAAAATAATGGTAGAATATCTTAGTTAAAACACAAAATTGTAGCCTCCAAGTCACCCATCACAACACACCTTCCTTCCAAGTTCCAAGTTGTAACATGTTAATAACCAGTCTAAGCCAGCCAAACAAGCTAAAATCCCTTTACCATTTGTACACGCCTTTGACCAAAAATAATAATTATTCAAAATATAACACCATCCCCTTATTACTATTTTCTTACTTCCCTATAATTAAACACACCCCTCCAATTCAACATTACTATTTCCAATTAATAATACGTCACCTTCTCTTTCAACCTTCAAGAATCCCATAAAAAAAAATCTTTCCTCAGGCAAAAGAAAGAATACATCAAAAAAATATAGTATATTCTTTGACCTCCGATGTTTGATATCTATATTGAAATCTGATTATTTTGAATTAGCGCAAAAAACTTTTAGTATAAAAATAAAACGCTTGAATTAGCACGAAAAACTTTTAGTATAAAAGTAAAACCTTTTCACTTCACAACAAAAAAAAAATCAAAATATAGCAATACCCTTATTTTTCTTTCTTCTTCTTACCAAAAAAAGAAAAAATCAACACTCCTCCCTCCCATTCAAGATTCCAATTTCCAATTAGTACAACACCTTTTCTTTGAACCTTCAAGAACCCCATAAAAAACCTTTCCTCAAGCTAAAAAAACAAATATATATATATATATTGTACTAGTATTCTTTATTTTTTAACAATCGATATATACGTCAAAATTTGATTAATTAATTTAAATTCACATTAAAAAATTCCACTACAATTTAAATCCACATTAAAAAGTTCCACTACAAACACAAATCGCCCCCTATTAAACCAAAAAAAAAAAAAAAAAAACTCCTATAACAACACACTTTTGATATTTATTCTCCCTCCTATTCAAGATTCCATTTTCCAATTTGTACAACACCTTCTCTTTCAACCTTGAACCTCAGAAAAACCTTCCCCTAAGCAAACTCAAACTCCAAAAAGAAAATTCAAACACCCTTTTGATATTTATTCTCATTTGTCTCATATTACATACAAAAAAAAAAAAATACTATAACTTTGGTTGCTCCTTTACTCTGTAACACTCAAAAAAGTTGATATATTTCTTCTTGTTTAAGCTATTTATGTTCAAGAAAATGGTGCAGTACCATAGATACCATCAATGGAAAAAAGGGGATGTTTGTTTAGATGTTTGTGAAAACAACAAAAGAATAGCAAGACCAAAACTTTTGTTTCTTATTCTTTTGTCTTTTATATCTTTTAGCTTTATTGTAGCTCCTCTTTTCTTCACATCTGCTCCCCCTACTCTTTCTGTTTTATGTAAGTTTCCTTTCTTTTCATCTCTTTATATATACTGTTTTTTGTTTAATATTTTTTTTCTGATTTTTTTTTTATTCTGGCAGATTCATTTGGTTTTGAAGATGAAGGGGTTGTTTCTACATCATCAGATGTATTTGCTTCTGTTTGTTCCTCTGTATCTAATGGTTAGCACTTTGTTGCTTCCTCTTTTTTGTTTTAATAACTATGGTGTCTCCGCCAACTTTTGCGCACTGGGGCAGAGAGTTAGTGAACAGGAGTTCGTCCGTAATAATAGATAAAAGTGCTTTTGTTTGTATCTATATTTCTGTGGTTGCTTGTTCGTGGTGCTTCCGTGATGTCTTTGGTTTACAATACATAGTTTATAGTATTATCTTGTGGATGTCTTATTTTCTTTAGTGGACAGGCGTTCGTCAAGAGTGTTTTTGTTTGTATCTATGTCTGTAGTTGCTTTTTCGTGATGCTTCCGTGATGTCTGTATTACCTTGTGGGTGTCTTGTTTTCTTTATTATCCAGCTATGTGTATTCCATTTTTGTTGTGTGCTTTTATGTTTTTTGTTTGTTTGATTATATTTTTATTTGTCCTGAGCCGTGGGTCTATCGAAGACAACCTCTCTACTTTATCCGAGGTAGTGATATGGACTGCATACACTTGTTGTTGTTGTTGCTGGAATCTTGGACTTTCAACCCAATCCATTGACTGCTACGCCACACCCTTGGGTGCATGGTTGTTGTTGTATATTTTTTTTTTTTTGGTTTTACATCCGGTGTTCGGTGTCCGCATTGGAGCCCCGACTAATCCGAATCGCGCGTTGCAGGGCCCATTAAGGTGTCAACGCTCCCAACAGAGTTTTCTCCATACCCAGAGTCGAACCCTCAGCACCATCCCTTTGTTATAGAAGATTTGTTATAGAAGAAAGGGTGTTTTATCTCAAGATTCCATATTTCTCTTTATTTATTTATTTATTTATTTATTTCTTGAGTATATTGAAATACTAGGGATTTTGTTTTTTTTTGTTTTTGATAAACTAGTTTTTGGATTTTATCATATTAGCACTATTGGTGGTTATAGCCTATAGCCCTTTGATTGCTTCTCAAGTGGAGAGCAAGTTCCTTTCAATTTGAAGATCTGATTTTGACTTATATTGAGTCTTAGAAAGTAAAGATACGTTTGAATCTTGTGGTCTTAAATTAAACATATGTTAAGAATGTTAATCTTGTGGTCGTAAACATGTCATGTGCTAAGTTGAAATTAAACAGTTACAGAAAAGGAAAGGGTCGTTCTTGTTTTGAAATGGACCAATAAGGAAAGTATACAAACAAATTGAAACGGAGGGAGTATTGTTTAGTATGATGATGATAGAAAATGAGCTTAAATGAAGAACTGAGGATTACGACTGATTCCAACTTTTTTCGGATTGAGGCGTAGTAATCGATGTTTTTGTTGTTGTGGCTTGTGTGTGTCTGTTGTAATCTGATCTTGTTTTGAAATGCAACAGGATCAATATGCTGTGATAGAAGTAGCATTCGTTCGGATATCTGTGTAATGAAAGGCGATGTAAGAACAAATTCGGCTTCCTCCACAATCACCCTCTACAGAAGCAATGGTTACGGCAGCCAAGTTTTCGGGTCCTCTGGAGAAAATGATGAGACATTCCAACACGAAAAGATTAAGCCGTATACACGGAAATGGGAAAAAAGTGTAATGGACACCATCGATGAATTAGACCTTGTTTCAAAGGGAGAGAATTCTGCTACTCGTCATAACTGTGATGTCCAACATGATGTACCGGCTGTGTTCTTCTCTACTGGAGGTTACACGGGTAATCTTTACCACGAATTCAACGATGGGATTATGCCTCTTTACATTACTTCTCAGCATTTGAACAAGAAAGTTGTGTTTGTGATCCTTGAGTATCACGATTGGTGGATTTCAAAGTACGAGAACATACTTACTCACCTCACTGAATATCCTATTATCGACTTTAGAGGTGATAACAGGACTCATTGCTTCCCTGAAGCCGTAGTTGGTTTAAAGATCCACGATGAGCTAACTATCGATGCTTCATTGATGGGAAGAAACAAGACCGTTAGGGATTTTCGAGACATGTTAGACCGAGCTTATTTGCCTCGAATTAGAGGGTTGATCCAAGAAGAGGAACACGAGTCACAGTTGCGTACGAACATATCTGCTGTGTCGCCATCAGCTAAGATGAAAATTGCGACAACTGAAGAAAAGCGGGAATTCAAGAAACCTAAAGTGGTCATCATAGCAAGAAATGATTCAAGAGCTATACTCAACGAAGATTCACTAGTTAAAATGGCACGAGATATCGGCTTCCAAGTGGAATTTTTGAGGCCTCAGCGAACGACTGAGCTTGCAAAGATCTATCGAGCTCTCAATTCCAGCGATGTTATGATTGGAGTTCACGGTGCTGCTATGACTCATTTCCTCTTCATGCGGCCTGATTCCGCTTTCATTCAAATCGTTCCACTAGGAACAGATTGGGCAGCAGACACTTACTACGGACAACCAGCAAGGAAGTTAGGTCTTAGGTACATTGGCTACAAAATCCTTCCACAAGAGAGCTCTTTGTACAACGAGTACGAGAAAAGTGATCCTGTTCTTACAGACCCCGACAGTGTTAACAACAGAGGATGGGAGTTCACGAAAAAGATCTACCTTGATCGTCAAAATGTGAGGTTGAACCTTCGGAGATTCCACAAAAGATTGCTACGTGCCTACTATTATTCGATTGCAAAGAAGAATGGTCATGTTCATCACCAAATTCAGTAATTCCGCGCAATCTTTTTGGTTACTGGACGCGTGAAATCTTTTTAGTTATAGCTCTTAGAGTTGTACATTAATACTCTCAACAAAAAAAGTATTTTCTTTTTTGTAAAGATCAGCTGTGTTTGTAAATCAAGTAGGCAAAAGATACTTTCTTTTTGGTATATACTACATTCACTACAAAGGGAAAAAAAAAAAACACTCTTGCTTCTGATGTCTTTAGTTTTGATTCTTTTGCAATTTATACGTCAAAAACTTATGATGAGCTGTATACCTTGCTGAACTGAATTGCGCAAGGTAATCTTGATTAGCATGGTGATATCTCTAGGAGTGCGGTGAAAAAGCCTGCGGGTATGATTGAGGTTGATAGTGTCACAGCTTTGGTCGCCCAAGCGTCAGCACTTCGAAATCAGATGATGACACAGTTCAGCAAGTCTCGTTTTGGTGTGAAATTTATGGGATCAGTGGTCGCTCTGCAGGCTTGTGTGGAGCAAATCCGAAGTTTGTAAATTTTGTGGGCAGATTATGTGTCCGGTGTCCGGTGCCCGCATTGGAGTCTCGATTAATCCGAATCGCGCGTTGCAGGGCCCACTAAGGTGGCTGCGCTCCCAACAGAGTTTTCTCCATACCCAGGATCGAACCCTCGACCTCTGGTTAAGGGTGGAGCAGCCCCATCCGCTGACCACAACCCATGTTGGTTGAAATATAGGCGTACTTGGTAAAGTTGCTGTGATACTACCGTATTATATTTTGCAGATTTTTCTTAAAGCTAACTTTTACAATATAAACTCTTGCATTAGTCTGTTTTGTGCAAGCAAAATATTGATCATAAAAGAAGATAATTTCATTGCGTTTTAAAACTTTTCTATTCTTTGATTCTTTCCACTTTCCATAGTTACCATTTACCATGTTAACAACCTAAAATAATAGGCTTTCTGATAAAAAAAAGAAAGAAGTACTCAACGACTTAAATTAAAATACCTGCAAATGTATACCATATATATAATTGGGAAATTATATCTAAACTTACACGCTCAGTGTGCATGTATTCACGCAATGATCCAACTGGGCAAATATATGTCACAGAAATACGGTAATAAATAGTCGAGGGAGGTTATAGGATCCCCGCAAAGTTGAAGCGTGTTATAGCAAATTTCGCCAAAATTTAGATATGTTTTGAACCTTTTTTCCTATATAATTCATGTATAATATATGTAAAATCGATGTAGACATTTTATACTCCTAAAAATGAAAAGCTGGCAATAATGACTGATACCAAATCTACATGATATACTATAATCTAAACATTCTTTTTATAGAAAAAAGAAAGAATCCATAAATGGAAAAACCAAAAGTGCAAGATGGCAAAGCCATATTAAGTAACTTTTGCCATATTTAGAAAATCCAATATTATCTTTCCAAATAAGGTTGTATTAATTATTTAACCATATATACTACATAAGATATGAATCAATTCACATTGGCAATTATAAATTCATTGGATTTGTACAAAAAAAATTAATCTCACAAAACTTTATATTCCTTTTCTTTCTCCTTTATATAATTTTTTTTCTTAGGGTTTTTTGAGTTTGTAAGGAAAAATGGGAAGAGGGAAAATAGAGATGAAAAAAATTGAAAATATTAGTTGTAGACGAGTAACATTTTCAAAAAGAAGATCAGGACTTTTCAAGAAAGCAGAAGAATTATCAATTTTATGTGATGCTGAAATTGGTGTTATTGTTTTCTCCAATACTGATAAGCTTTATAAATTTGCTAGCTCCAACTCCAGGTAAGTTTTTTCGGGTTTGAATTCTGAGTATGAAAAATAATTTTGGTAGGCTTTGATCGTTTAATCGACTTTATGTTGTATGGATTAAGATTAGTCGAATTCCAGAGTTGATATATGATACCTGGTGAAAAGTCAAAAATAAAAAAAAAAAAAAAAAAAACATGTGTGCTGGATTTTTTTTATTTAGATAAGGAGTCGCTTGGTAGAACGTAATAGAGAAGAAATAATATATGTATTAGCTTTGATGTTAATTGGAGTCGATCTTTACACAAATAGCCGTTCAGATTGGATTTATTGCTTATTTTTTAGGCTGATATATATTGATTATATACCCGGCTATTTTTAGTTTAATTAGTGGTTGGATGGCTATATTTAGGTTTTTTGGGGTTTGAATTCTGAGTATCAAAAAATTTTCGGTAGGCTTTGATCGTTTAATGGACCTTATGTTGTATGAATTTAGATTAGTCGAGCTCCAAAGTTGATATATGACACCCGGTGAGAAGTTAGAAATAAAAAGGAAAAAACATGTGTGCTCGACTTTTTTTTTATTTAGATAAGGAGTCGCTTGCTAGAACGCATTAGAGAAAAATAATGCATGTATTAGCCTTGATATTAATTGGGATCGATCTTTATACAAATAGCCGTTCAGATTGAATTTACTACTTATTTTTTTTAGGCCGGTATACATAGATTATATACTCGGCTATTTTTAGTTTAGTTAGGGGTTGGATGGTTATTTAGGTATTTTTGAGATTGAATTCTGAGTATCAAAAAGAATTTCGGTAGTCTTTGATCGTTTAATGGACTTTGTGTTGTATGGATTTAGATTAGTCGAACTCCAGAGTTGATATATGATACCTGGTGAGAAGTCAGAAATAAGAAAAGAAAAAACATTTGTGCTGGATTTTTTTTTATTTAGATAAGGAGTAGCTTGGTAGAACGTATTAGAGAAAAATAATATATGTATTAGTCCTGATGTTAATTAGGATCGATCTTTATACAAATAGCCGCTCGGATTGGATTTACTGCTTATTTTTTTAGGCCGGTATACACAGATTATATATCCGGCTATTTTTAGTTTAATTAGTGGTTGGATGGCTATTAGGTTTTCTCGGGTTTGAATTCTGAGTATAAAAAACAAATTCAGTAGGCTTTGATCGTTTAATGGACTTTATGTTGCATGGATTAAGATTAGTCGAACTCCAAAGTTGATATATGATATTTGGTGAGATGTCAGAAATAAAAAAGAACAAAACATTTGTGCTAGACGTTTTTAGTTTAGATAAGGAGTTGCTTGCTAAAACGTATCAGAGAAAAATAATATAGTCTGTATTAGTCTTGATATTAATTGGGGTCGATCTTTGTACAAATAGCCATTCAAATTAGATTTAATGCTTATTTTTTTAAGGTTGATATACATAGATTATATATTCGATTATTTTTATTTTAATCAGTGGTTGGATGGCTATTTAGGTTTAGTTTTTTTTTTTTTTTATGTACCTTGTTTGGTAGTGTTATATATCTTATTTAGTATTATACAAATGAATACATTAGAAATACATATATATTATTAATACATGGATAAGCGTTGTTAAAGACAGATCAACTCTTGAATACACCAAACCGAATAATGAAAAAAAATAATTTCAACATTACTAATACATCGTATTCAGTATACACTCTACTAAACGACCCCAAAATGTCCAAAATGTATAATGTGTTAAATATACACTATTTATTCAGAGAGTATACATTTATTATACATTAATTATATACTACATACTGATTATATAATTTGTAAAAATAATAAATACTGGGATTATTGTGGATAAATAGACCAGTTATCCAGATTATAACTACCAAAGTAATTTTTTCTATGATTTTAGTTAATGTAAATTATAATTCCTTTTATGTTATAAATATGTTTGTGCAGCATGGAAAAAATTATGGATAGATATACAGGTTGTCCAGCTTCTTCTGATCATACATCAGTCCAAAATGTAGCACAGGTATTTTAATTAAGTTAATTAATCAAACATTTAAGTAATTAGATAAGTTCATTAATCAAATGTTTAAGTAATTAGAGTCATTTGTTAGCTTAATTAATTTTCCATTTCATTATTTACAGTCTCTTGAAGTGAATGCTTTGAAAGATGAAGTTGCAAGGTTAAGACAAGTTACTGGGTAAGCTCTTTGGTGTTCGATACTGGTATTGGATTCAGAATAATTTAAAGATGCGCTACATAAGTCACGTTTAACGAGGAAGTATTCCCTAGCTATTTTGTCTTTCATATTCAGGACTCAAACCCGAAACCTTTGATTAAAGTAGTTTCATAAAAGAGTTTTAAAATTTACACAAGCATATCATAAGGTGATTACAAGTAAAATTTTATGCTAATTAATATTACTAATTGATTATTTGACATAATTGACCACTCACATGCTATCACATACTCTCTTAGTTCTCTTTTACTTGTCGATCACTTTTAATATATCAAAAGATTTTTTTTTTTTTTATATTTTATCCTTAACGGTAATTACTTATTCTTCAAATTAATTATTTATCAAGACCTAAGACTAAACATCAATTAATACTGATATTGCGATAAAATTCTCATGTCACTTATTATTTCTTTGGGGATGTTAACAAGGTCCAAACTGACCAAATAAAAGCGAACAAAGATAGTACAGGGTCGGACCTATGATCATTTTTTAATGCTTCAGCACTCATTAAATTCGAGCCGGACTAAATATAATTATATAAAAATATATAAAAATTGGTATAAGACTCAGAGAAGCACCTAGTAAACCAAGAAAACACTTGGGTGGTTTAATTTCCAAACAGAACCTTAAAGTTTTGTGACATCAATATACGTGTTCGAACTTCCCGAGCACCCACGACCCCTAAATCTTAAATCCTGAGTCCGCCACTGAGAAAGTATTAACCTATCCTAAAAGTATTACTATGTTTTTTCATGCTGAAGGAGGATGATGGGAAAGGAACTAGATGGCTTGGGCTTCAAAGAGTTGCAGCAGTTAGAGCATCAACTAACTGAAGGCATTTTATCTATTAAGAATAAGAAGGTAATTTTATTCGCTTTGTATCTTGATATTTTATTGTCATATATATATTTTTTGGGGGGTACTTTTTACTTCGAATGTCTTTCTTTTCTGAGCTGTGAGTCTACCATAATATAAAATAAGTAAACCTGGAAGCTTCGAAACGGACTTTAAAGAAATGTCATATAGGGAAAGTCCAGTTTCAACTTTTAAATCAGACTTCTATCGCTCTCATCTTAAAGTTCTCGTTAGAGCAGAAGTAAGTCTAGCTTTGAGACATTTACTGCAACCGAAACCTTCGTGCCTTGTTGTTGCAATTCCATGCTAGCAAGTTAGTTTCATGTCGACTTGCGGAACAATCACATCAATATACACGAAAATCAAAATTGGAAATGGAACTTAATAACGAATCTGGACTAACCCAGATAAAGTCGTGGACAACATGAATTCGTGACATACCGAGGTTGATTCATTTCATCGATGGAAATGAGTCAAGTTACCTCACGTGACACACTATATACATCTATTTGAAGCAGTCGCCCTACATAGTGTCAAAGGCAAAATATTTATTCAGGAGTACTGTCAAGATATGAAAAAGTAAAATCACGTAAAAATTAAGGAGAGTCAACATATAACATCTATACACGAAACTAAAATTTAACCTAGATAAGTAATGTAGTTTTACGGCGAACGTCCCTTAGCATAATGTGGCTTTGCCACTGTCTCTACCCCACAAAGATAGACATAACATTTGCATACATCTTATGCTTTCTATACTCCACTTGTGAAACTTCATTCGATATATATTATTGTTGTAGTAACAAGAAGGTGATTAATTCAGCTGCATCATTATTAGTCAATATTAATTAGTATGTTTAATTATTGTTACATATATTATCTTTCGAAATTAAAGTAGATGGAAGAATATTTAATCTTTCCAATATGTTTTACTACTATTTTTCAGGAACAAGTACTATTGGAGCTACTTCAAAAATCAAATATGCAGGTATATATTCTTTCATTTAAATGATTTCAATTTACAATTTTTTGTATATATCCAAGACAAAATATTTAAAGACAAATATTAGGTTAAATTATGTTGGTCTTATGGAGACAAATATACGAGGTAATTTTTTTTTCTATATGTCTGAGTCTTGGCAGATAGAGTTGCTCCGATATTTGTATTAGTATTAGGTGAAATTCGTGCAAGCTGACTTTGAGATCATGATTAAATTAAATTGATAACGCGAATATTATTCATAGTAGTATAAATTTTTAGATAATTGAAAAGTTAAATAACTTAAACATACACATTTTTTTGTTTTAATTTTTTAAATTTTTAGATAATTGATCATGGCTTGATATTTTTTTCATTTTATATTTATTTTAGATTGAGGAACTTGGAAAGAAAAGTTCTGGTGGAAGTTCAACAGTGATTTGTGATTACAAATCAGTCAGAGAAGAAATTTCAGATACTTCTTTGAGCTTAGGGTAATGTAAATTTTAACTTTTTTTTAGTTTGTTTCTGCTAAAAAAAATTCAAATATATATAACATCATATATAATTTTCACCTTATAAATATATTTTAATCTGTTAAACTCGCAGAACAATTACTTATTATTATATTTTAGATGACCGATTATTTTTTATGTTATTATTTTGACGATTACTTTTGTGAACGATTGCTTATTGTTATCTTTTAGGTGACGGATTATTTTTCAGATTATTAATATTTTTTTTCTTTTATGCAGACTATCAGTTGCTACAAGTCAGCAGAAAAAAATACCAAAGATTGAATGCACTTCTAATGATTCTGGGAAATTAATGATTTTAGATTAATATTTTCTTGATCACAAACTTAGACATTTTTCATAATATAATTGTTGTGTTTAAGTATTTAGGCATATTCAGTATTATTAGAAAGTTGTAAGACCGTGACATTAGTGATGTATGTATTTTTATGGGGTTTTAATTTAGAAGTTTGTTATTAGCTTTGAGGTTCTAACTAATTAAAATTTGTGTTATATAATGTTTTTTTATTACAATTAGCATTTTTCATAATGTTAATTGTTTTGTTTAAGTTTATAGACAATTTGTCCACCCTATAGTTTTATGTTATTATGCAAATTTAAAGGAAAAACGAACATAAAAAATACCCTCCGTCCCCTAATTTATGTGCACTTTTCGAATATCGAAAGTCAAATAATTTTTGTATTTGTCATTAACTTTTCCATATGTTCTATAAATATTTTAGATAGTATCAACTATTGTGATTTACAATATTTTATAATATAATTTTTAAATATGTGAATTTCTTTTCAAAATAAAATAAATATTCAACAATCCACATGGTTAGAATTGAGAATTTTGATTCTCAAAAATCTCAACTGTACCACGTAAATTGAAATATAGAAATGCAAATGTGTCAAACTTAAAGAAATTGATAGAAGTTTCAAAACTTACCAAAGTGTACGCAGTTTATATTACTACCTCAAATAAAAGATAGATTTTGTTTCCGATCGACACCCGATTCAACACAAATGACAGTATAACAACAAAAAACATAAAAATAAACAACAAATGGACTAACACATCACAAAATAATAAAAGACACAAGACACCGATAGAGTAATACTATAAACTATCTATTGAGATTACAAACATCATCAGAACATTACAAACCAAAAACTACAGACACAAATACAAAAACAACACTCTGCCCTACTATTACAGACGCACTCCTACCCGCTAACAATGATACATCAAATGTCGTCCCACAAAATAGCGTACGGAGAAGATATAGTTTGCGCACATCTTACTCCTACTCTAATTTATGTTGTTTGCCCTAACAAGAAAAAATAACATAAATACACACCTTAACTTACCATATTTACACAAATTTTCACCCTTATAAAGTAATTACAAAAATCTCAACTAGTCATTTATTTTTGTTGGATGTATCGGGAAGCTAATTATGTATCTTGACAAAATTAAAATAAAAAAAACATATCTGAAACTAAAAAAATATATCTCCATTAAATATATTTAAAACTAATTATGTATCTTGACAGATCCAAAATTGAGATTTTCAATAATTATATAAAATATCAAAATTTTCTATAATTAATCTCCAAACTGTGGGGACTTCAGAATTTTTGTAGTATGTATGCAATTGTGAAAGGTGTCAAAAATATCTTTGACCAGAAACCCGACCCATGACCCAAGCCGACCCGAGCCGAATTTCCCAAAAATAAAGCCTAATCGTCTGTATACCTTATCCCCTCTCAGTTTTCTACCAAAAACCCTTCAAAAATCTTGAATTTTTACACATAAACATGGAATTATGTTCAACTTTCAAACCCAACTCATTAGATTTCTCATTTTCATCATCATTTTCACAACTTTCTCTAAAACCCCGTATAAGAAAATCCAATTTTGGTCCAAGATTTCATGTTTTAGCAGTTGCATTAGACCCAAAAGAGCTCCCACAAAACAGTCCACAAAGACTCCTTAAAGAATTAGCAGAAAGGAAAAAAATTGTATCACCAAAAAGAAAAATACCCCCAAAAAGATTTATACTAAAACCCCCTTTAGATGATGTTAAATTAGCTGAAAGATTTCTTAATAGTCCACAATTAAGTTTAAAGGCATTTCCATTATTGAGTTCTTGTTTACCATGTTCAAGATTGAATAATGCTGATAAAACTTGGATTGATGAGTATTTAGTTGAAGTTAAACAATGTTTAGGATACCCTTTAGAGAGTTCTGAAAGTTATGGTGACGATAATCCTGCGAAACAGTTTGATGTTTTGTTGTATTTAGCATTTCAACATCCTAAATGTGAGAGGAGTAATGCTAGACATGTTAGGAATGGACATTCAAGATTGGGTTTTTTAGGGGAGTATGTTCTTGAATTAGCTATGTGTGAGTTTTTCTTGCAAAGGTATCCGAGGGAGAGTCCGGGACCGATGAGGGAAAGGGTGTATGCATTGATTGGGAAAAGGTATATGCCTAAGTGGATAAAGAATGCTAGTTTGCAGAATTTGATTTTTCCATATGATGATATGGATAAGTTGAAGAGATTGGATAGGGAACCGCCGGTGAAGTAAGTTGATTTATCTTGGTTTCGTTGATTGGCATTTGATAATTGCTGTATTGATTTTAGTTGGATACGTTGCACAAAAAAGCTTTGAAGTTGATTTATCTTGGTTCCTTGATTGGTATTTGATAGTTGTTGTTTTAGTTTTAGTTGGATACGTAGCGCAGAAAAGCTTTGAACTTTATTATTTTTAATTCATTGTTTCATGTTGCTCCTCTAGTTTCTTGAACTTCGACTTTTATATTATTTTTTTGTAGTTACTATGTAATTACTATGTGCTGTTTTTGTTACTATATGTTATTTCTTGTTCTTAGATTACTTCTTTTTCTGGAGTGTTTTGGACTATTTTTCCCTTGAGCGGAAGGTCTGTTAGGAACAGCCTCTCTACTTCTGAGGTAGGGGTAAGGTCTGCGTATGCTCTACCCTCACCAGCACTCTGGGATTATACTGTGTATGTTGATGTCATTGTCATCGTTTCATGCACTTGCATATTTTCTTAGGTGGAACTGTATAATTGTATTTGTTTACTTTTATTTCGTCATGTCATGCTCTTGAACTATTTATCAATAGTCCTTGTGTGCATGCTCTACACTTTAGTAATGCTAAATTCCCCCCACCCTCAGTCTCCTCCATCTCTGAGCAGTCAACAGGAGATACTATTCTTACTTCTTAGCTTGCTGCTCTTGCTAATATAACGTTCCTTAGTTGAGGAAAGAAATAACGATCAACCTCTAAACATCATGGTCTATGAGTTTTTCTTCCTGAAGCATGAGGTTTATTACATGATCCAACTAGGCCAAGTTGCAGAATATAGCAATGGCTAAACTCCGTATTAGTATAATAGTACGTAGAGTGGAAGTTTCAGAATAATTTTTCAGAACACAAAAGAATGTGGTGGTGTTAGGAAAGGAAGAAGTTTGAGCGAGATTGCGTACTTAATGGGTCAACAAAAGATAAGTACAACAACAACATCATACCGGTGTAATCCCACAAGTGAGGTTCAGAGATGGTATAGTGTATGCAGACCTTACCCTTACCTCGTAGAGATAGAGAAGCTGCTTCGAATAGACCCTCAGCTCAAAGAAGCCTGTTTGGTCATTCGTAGTTGAGCCTCTGAGATTTCACTGTTTTCCCTCTTTTTACTGATTGAAAAAGTTTTAGACTTCATTTTGTCTTGATCTGGTGTGGTGATCAACGTAGAAGTTTCAACCTTTGAATCGATGTCCCTATAAGAGGTTAGGATTTATGAAGTTAATTATCTATTAAGAGGTCATTCGGGTTCACGAATTTCAGCAGCTGCCTTCCCATTTTTGAAGACATCGAAATGAACAAACAAGAATTCTCTGAAGAATATTTCTTTGGCATTTCCAAGTTTTCTATACTTTGAAATTGAACTATAATATAACTAGTATGTGCACTGCACGAAGAATTTTGAACTACACATTCTAAATTTTTTGGTTTGAACTATAAATCCTTGCAACACAATATGTTTAGATGTGATTTATATAGCCTGTTCTAGTGAATAAACTGTAGTAGTTGTAGAATGTATATTGTGGGGCTGGATTAGGAGTCTACTTTATATTATTAATCGTATGGATTAGAAGTTTAGATTAGTTTATGTTTCATTTTTTAATATCGCACTATTATCAAATAGTACTAATATTTTTTCTCTAACTTGCGAGATTTGAGTCAGTAACTATTGTAAAGTATTTATACTTTCTTTGTATATTAATGTCAAAGAATGCATTTTAAGGCAGCAAGGCCCATCAACCTTGTGTGGTCATTTTTGTGTATCTATAATTTATAATAATAAATATATTGAATCTGTTTTACTATGCTTTTCAGTGTCGTGATCGTCCGCATTGTTTTTGTTTTCTTGTGATATTATTTAGCTACCTAGCTACTAGCACTTTCTCACACTGGCTTGAATTCCATGATTACTTGGCAGATCTGTGTTCTGGGCTTTGTTTGGAGCAATATACTTGTGTTTTGGAATGCCAGAAGTTTATCGCGTCCTATTTGAAGTGTTTGGAATGGATCCTGAGGCTGAAGATTGCCAGCCTAAATTGAGGAGACAGTTGGAAGACGTAGACTATGTCTCAGTAGAATTTGAAGGTACAAAGCTAAGCTGGCAAGAGGTTGCTACTTATAAGGCAAGATCTGAACTTCTTTTCTTATATAAACGTCTAATTTACGCACTCAATCTTCCAGTGTCACATTGTCATCATTTCTGCAGTTCCTATTTTCCGTATTTCTGTTTTATTTTGTTCTACCTGTACTCTTGAGAGCACTTTTGCTGCTGTTTAAAAAGTGGAACCTTGAAATCCAAGAAAAGTCCTAGCATTTCCTATGAGTTAACTAAGCATAGTGAGTAGAGAAAATTAAGTGTGGGGTGACAAATAAGTTTTAAAATTAAAATTGGTGACAACTTTGATCAACTCAAGCCAAATTCATTTTAATTAGTGATTAAAGTAAATTGGGGTGTAAAATGTAATTTTTTAAACTCTTTTAAACTTTTCAAAAGTCGTACAACTCCAAATTTCAAATTTTAGAATTTTTCCCCTTTTCTTATCTTTCAATCTTTTTTTTTTTTTCCTTTCTCTCTCAAAATTTCTTTCTCCCCATCTTCTTCATCTTATTTTTTTTCTCCCTCTCTAGATTTTCCTCTTCTTCCATCTTCTCTTCTTCTTTTTCTTTCTCTTTTCATTTCGTTCTTCCTCCTTTTTTAATCTTCATGGATTATTTTTTAAAAAATATATTGAGAAGTTTGAAAAGAAAAATTTTGATTTCATTTAAAAATGAATGAAGAAATAATTCAGCAAATTCAGCAACTACGAGAGTTGCTTCAGCAACTACCATAGTTGCTACAACAGTTACGGTAATTGCTGCAACAACTACTATTAGTTGTTGTGTTACAACAATTATCGAAGTTGCTGCAGCAACTTCGATAGTTGCTACAACAACTTTGACTGTTGCTGCAGCAACTTCGATACTTACTTAATTTCTGAAAATAGATGTGGTTGGAGGAGGAGTCCACGAAAAAGTGATATTTATGGTAAAAAGAGAGGTGATGGTGCTGGTGGTGACGCCGAATGAGAAGATGACATTTGTTGCGGTGTTGATAGCGATGATGGTGGAGGAGAAAGGAGAAATATATGCGACAGTTATGTAGAGGGAGGAAATAATGGTGAATCTGGAAGAGGTGACAATGGTAGTGATAGTGATAGTGGAGGAAAAGGAGGTGGTGGCGGTGTGTGGAGGAAGAGTGGTGGTGATGGTGTAGAGATCTTTGTGTAAATAATAAAACTTGAGGGTTTTAAAATTAGTGTCATTAATACTAATTTTAAAATTGTCACCTCTACTCAATATTTAAGACTTGTGCCACTCTTTTTTAGTTTTGAAATTTTTTTGTCACCCTTAATTAATTTGCCCAGTAGTGCAGCACCTAAGGGTGTGGCCTAGTGGTTAAAGAAGCAGGTTGAGTATTTTGAGGTCTCAGGTTCAAATCCAACAAAGACAAAATACTAAGTGATTTTTTCCATCTGTCCTAACCTAACCTTGGTGGATAGAGTTACCTAGAGTTACCTGGTACCTGTTGATGGTGGAACGTGGCTGGTATTCGTGGAATTAGTCGAGGTGCGTGCAACCTCGTCTGGATTCTATTGTTATTTAAAAAAACTCAGCGTAGTGAGTAACTGCTGAAATGCTTCTTGTCCACTATGTTGACTATTGTTATAGCAAACTTTGTAGGGAAAAAGAATAAGGATAAAGTGTCCCTTCATTGGTATCAGTCACATTGTAAAAGTTGAGAATCACATGCCAGTAACTACTAGCTAGTGTACCTAGTACATATGGTGCATAACGTGATACGTATCTCATTATACAAATGCAGCTATAATACCCTTTGAGTTCCTGGATGAGAATTAGTTTAAAGCTACTAGATAGATTTTTTTTTTTTCCTTTGTACTACTATTCTTTTACCATTTGGTTCAAGGAACTAAACTGGATGGATATCATCTCCACCTTATAGATCGTTAAGTTTAATGGGAAGTGAGAAATATGAGAGCTTTTGATGGGATAGAGAATAATTTTGTACACGAGGAATTACCTCTTTTTCTCTTTTTCTTTTTGAATAATGTAAAGTGATATATTTGTGAGAGTACAAAGAAGGTTCTACAGAAGTGCAGGAAGAGGGGATCAAGTTGACATCAGCAGTTACAAGTTACAACATCAAAGACTCCAAAAGAACAGTAGGATTTTCCGGCATATTACTCCTACACCACAATAAGTGTTTGCAAATTCCTATAATATGAGATCTGAAGAAGCAATGATGGAAGAAATAGATAATTTGAGTAAAAAAGGTTGAAGAAAATAGGGAGAGAATCGAAAACCAAAATCACTGGCGGAAGTAATCGGAAGACTAACAAGAGCGAGGCACTTTTTCCCAAGATAGATAAAACATTGTCATCCTACAATCCTCAACGGTTTAAAACTAGCACTTGTGAAATAGCCTCTTGTCTCTCATTTCCTTTTGGTGCACCCACGTTCCTATTTTTATAGAAGGTAGGGTGTTGTTCATAGATAGGGTGAACATCTTTTTTTGTTTAACGTTTTCCACTTTTTTGGTAATGCTTGTATACAGATGCTTGTTTGTCCTTCATTAATGAAGTTTTATTACTTTATAAAAAACAGATCTACAACCAAGGCGTGGCCTATGTTAATGTAATAGGTTGAGAACCATGAGGTCTCAGGTTCAAATCCTGATAGAGACAAAAAACACTAGATGATTTTTTTTCATCTGTCTTAGCCTTGGTGGCTAGAGCTATCCGATACCTGTTGCTCGTGGGAGGTGACATATATCCCCGTGGAATTAGTCGGAGGTGCATGCAAGCTGGCTTGGACACCACGGTTATATATATAAAGAAAAGAACAGATCATTCGTAGTTTAAATAGTCTCCATCTCTGGCTCATTAACGATTTCAAACCATATTAATGCATTTTTTTTCACCTTATTATAAATTGCTTCCTCAAAGATATTAGTGCAGGCCATTTCAATTTGAAGAAAGGAAATTACCATCTGAATTCAAATCGCTTATTCATTTCTATATTTATGATTGACAGCCTCCGGAGGATGCTCTTTTTGCACACCCAAGGGTTTTCAGGGCGTGTGTTCCACCGGGCATGCATAGGTTTCGTGGTAATGTATGGGATTATACCAGCAGACCTCAAGTTATGCAGACACTGGGATACCCATTGGTAATTAATGATAGGATTCCTGAGATTACTGAAGCCAGAAACGTTGAACTTGGACTTGGTTTACAGGTATTACTCTTCATGCTATAGTTTAAATGTTACACAACAATCTCCGGGGAACATATAAATATCACTAGTTTTTGTGGGTTCGAGTCACCAACGGACAAAATTCCATATCAAAAATAAATTGCTTGTATGTTTTTGAAATCCTAAATACGTTTTAACAAATAAGGAGTTATAGTAGACACAAACTGTATATGCCTTCACGGTTTCAGTTACGCTTTTCTTTAGACTGTTCTTCTTGAGCCTAGGTCTGTCGGAAACAAACTCTCTACCTATGAGGTAGGGGTAAGATCTGCGTCACTCCACCCTCCCTAGACCCCAAATTTCGTGGGACTACACTGCGTATTTCGCTGTTGCTGTTGTTGGTGTCAGTTCCGCTTTAGCCTTTTGTAATTATTATGGCCATTCAACATTAAGTCATTAACAATCTTCTCGGAATTGAATCATCAAATCCAATTTTAACGTTAAGTCTATGATGCTTGTTTATATATCAGTATCGTGTCTCTTTCCATAAATCTAGCATGTATACTGCAAAGCTAACCTATTCTGTTAATTTTTCTGCTATATAAACCGCAGCTTGCTTTCTTGCACCCATCAAAATACAAATTTGAGCATCCGAGGTTTTGCTTTGAGCGGCTAGAGTATCTGGGCCAAAAAATCCAGGTACGCGTAATGTTTCAGTCCGAGTTCTTTGGTTGCATTGCTTTCTTTTGTTCCATTTTCTATTTTGTGTTTAGGACAGAGTCGTAATACAGAAAAAAGAAGCCACGTTTCTGTTTCTCGTTTGGCACAAGTACTCCCTCCATTTCAATTTGTTTTTCTTTCTTTTTTAGTCCGTTTAAAAAAGAACGCCCCTTCCCTTTTCTTGGCAACTCCTTAGTTTCAACTTTTCACATGGCATGTTTAAGACCACAAGATCAAAAGACGTTTTGGTACATTTTACATATCTTTTCTCAGTTTAAGATCACAAGATTCAAGTCGTCTTAACTTTCTCAAATTTATGCCAAGTTAACACCTCACAAACTAATTGAAACCGAGGGAGTACTACTTTTCGATATCTGTGGTAGAAAAAGTTGATAGTTCCCTTTCTCGTGATAATACAGGATTTGGTAATGGCGGAAAGGTTACTTATGAAGCATCTTGATGCTCCCGGGAGATGGTTGCAGGAGAGACACCGGCGTCTAGTGATGAACAAATTCTGTGGGAGATATTTGCGAGAAAAGAATCTCCATCGCTATATCATATACAGTGAGGAGGTTCAGGATGCATTCGAGCACAATCGTAGGCTCAGGAATCCAGCTACAACTTCTGTTCAACAAGCTATTCATGGACTCTCTTACGCTATATATGGTAAGCCAGATGTAAGGCGACTCATGTTTGAGGTTTTCGACTTTGAGCAGATCCAACCTAAGCCGGTTTGAGTACTAACGGAGAGAAATGTTGTCTTTTCTGTCTAATCGATGTGTTATCGACCTAAACCTGTGCCTGTCTGGTCATGATCGTTTAGCCCCTCTTTCTACGAGCGCGAATGTAAATAGGAAACATCTACTGGGAAACCTCACGACCTGGGTCGTTGGTGTCACGGGAATGACATAGATACCAGATTATGAATTCTCATGTCGCACGAAGGGTAAGGTTTGCGTACACCTTACCTTTCGATACTTCACTTGTGGTACTACACTATGTCGTTGAATGCACGCTCTATTGCAAGGTTTGCATTGTATTAGAAAATTGTGCCATTGCGTTCATCTTACCTTTCGATACTTCACTTGTGGCACATCACTAAGTATGTCGTTGAATGCACGCTCTATTGCAAGGTTTGCATTGTATTAGAAAATTGTGCCATTAGCGTGGCATAATGTGTACTACACTCACATTTGAGAGAGTGAGAAACCATAATTAATTAAAAAAATTAAACATAAAAAATTCCAATCAATAAAAATAACATAAAAAGAATTTTTAAAAATAAATAAAATTAATTAAAAAAAAGCTATCATCTTCTATCTTCTACACACACACATTCCTCACCATTGAAACACACGTAACACGCACAGATTTTCTCTTCTACACAGCACACGCACAGAATTGATATCTACATACACATCACAAAATACATAGTCCATATACGCACACAGCTCACAGAACCCGCACCACTCACAACACACGCAACTATACATATACGATACACACAGAAGAGTCGGGGAGGATGAAGGGAAAAAAACAGTAGCAAAGGAGTAGAAAAACAAGAATTCGGGGAAAACAGTGGAGAAACTGAGAGAATAGAAAGAAAGAAGGTGCGGGGAAGAGACAATCGATGGAGAAACAGTGAACGGAGGAGAAAGATGCGAGAGAGATAGAAGAAAATAAAAGGAGAGAGGGAGAGAAAAGGATCGATGAGGTCAAAAATTTGACCTATTTTTCTTCAATTTCCATTGTCGCCGAGCTCGCCAGAGCTCCGGCGAAGTGAAAATAGCGACCCAGCCCCATTCACGATCGAACCCTCATTGGAGATTATGAATGGGTTCTGTTGCTCATCGTGATTTTGTTATAAGACAATTCAAGAAATTTAAGGTAACTCAATTTGCAAAGGGAGGACGGTAGAGGTTCACTGGGTGAGTTTGTTTGAAGATCAACAAATACTAGTGCTTGCCATGGTAGATGGTCCATATCCAACGGAATTTAGCTTTTCCAAATACCCCAAAACACTTATTCATTTGAAATTGTTGTTGGGTATTATTTTAGTGGAGAAATAAAGGAGTGAAGTGAAGATAAGAAAGATGAATATTGTTGGGTATCGACGGAATTGAAGTGCTTCAATGGTAGAGAAAGGGGTATCGACGGAATCGAAGTGCTTCAATGGTGGGGAAAGGGGTATCGGAAGAAGAAGAATATATATATATATATATATTTACGTTTCTGTTGTGCAAAAATGGGGAAAGGGGTGTTTGGAAGAGAACGGGGAGGGGGTTAGGATTGCGTAGGGCTGTAGTGGGGGGTATTAATGTTTTTTTTTAATTTAAATTTAATTATATTAAAAAATTATTTTTATAATTATTTAAATTAAAATTTCACATGTCGTTATTTAATTTGCCACATCATTGGCGTGTGTATTACACACAGTTTAAATTTTTTACCACGTCAGCAAATTGGGCTCAATTGAAACTATTTGTGAAGGAGTAAAGGGTTCAATAGGTACATGACCTAATTAAGGTGCTTATACGGAAAAAGTCGAATAGTTGAGGGGCCTGTATATGTATTCCGTCTATAAAAAATAATGCATTTAGTCGTCACTTTTCTAATTATTGATCACTAATTTGGAGGACTTCCTCTGTTCGATAACAAGTGAATTGTCGAGGTATTGTATATCTATTATAAAAAGAAAATTAAGATATAAATTAGATATTATTTCTTATTTTTGTCATTTTTAGTTATTAGCAAACAACACTTAAAACCTCAAAACAATTATCATGATAATTGCTTCCAATACTGACTTTTAAAAAACTAATTCAAAACAATAAATAAATAGGAACAATTAAATTTCTTAAATTCATGATATAAAAAATACAAAAATGAAGTATAAGAATAAATGAAAATTTCAACATTATTATTAAAACAATTAAATTACCTTAAATATCAACAATATCTAAACAATTCATTTATTATGAATATTGAGGAAGTATTATCTAAAATATCAATGAATCAAGTGGATTCAATGTAAAATAGTTGAATAAACCTTTCAATCTTTTCTATTTACCCCATTTGAATTAGACACACTCCTTAATAAATTCTTTACTCTTACAAGGTTAAAAGTAATTTCACTAATATATTTTTAGTTACTGAAATTTATACATTTTTAAAAAATAATAATGATTATATTTTAATTTTTTATATAAATGAAGACTTTGGTTACTACTATTTTGTCTTATTTGAGGATATTTTTGTTAACAACACCAACAGTAAGGGTATTTTGATAACTAAAACCTCCAATCAATGGCACTTTACCGTGTCTTTTGCCTCTACTATTTTTCTTTCCTAAAATCTTCTTTCATCTTCATTTTCTCTGTTTTCCCTTTTCTCCACTGTATTCCCTACGCACCTTGACACCAAAACACAAGCTTCAAGCAAAATTCATGTTCTTAATCTCAATTTTCATTAGTCCATCATGATTTATTTTTGGTAAGTGCATCTTTGACGGTGGAGCAAGTTTTCGAGCAAATTTTCATTTGATGTTTGTTATATATATGATACATGATGCTAACTATTTCAAGCCTTAATCCTTTTATTTCAAATCTATTATTATTATTGATCTATTATACAAATTAATTAATTCAAGTTTTAATCTATTTTCTCTAGATCTGTAGTTAATATTGTTATGGTACTAACTAATTCAATTATCCTTTGGATATCTTCTTGTTCTGCGATACTAATTAATTAAAGTTTTGATCTTTTTATATTAGGATCTGTAATTAACTTTGTTTTTTATAACTTAAATTAAAGTTAAACCTCTGTAATTGTTGTTGTTTTACTTTTCCTAAAGGTAACAATAGTTTTTAGAGCTAATTTTTGGTTTAATAACTTTATTTTTATTGATGAATTGCCAGGCAGGAAGTGGAGAAGAGTTAAAGAAGTTGAAGCTCTATTCGTATTGGAGGAGTTCATGTGCATTTCGTGTCTGAAAACCACTCAATTTGAAAGGTTTTTTATTTTTTTAAATTTTTACGATTGCTTTCTTGTTCAGAGAAAAAAAAGAATTAACCCTTTTTCCTGTTTGTCGTCGTTAGACAGTGTAGTTATAGAAAAGTTGAGTTTAGATTATGTAGAGAGTTTGTTTAGTAGAGTTCCACCAGTTCACTGATGATAACTTGTAGACGTGTAAATGTAGTAAGTAGTGTTTTTGCATCAGTAATCTGGAAATTCGAATAGTTGGAGATGAAAAATAATTGTCTTGGTGTTAATGGTTCTTTTTCACTATACTAAAAAATGATGATTTCCAAATTGTTTTGTTCCTTTTTACTAAGTGAATATCTCAAAGTTTATTTTGAAAGTTAGATGTCCAACAGTATCTGCTTCGGATTGATGCAATAAACTGATATTCAGACCATTCTTACAATGCATTTCTTTTCAAGTAGTAAAAATGTGTGACTAAGTTGCTATCGCATTTCGACTGCAGATATACGGATATAGGATGTCACTTTGGGTAGAGCACACGACAACTATATAGCAATTTTTGTAGCGTCCAGAGAGTCTTGAATGCGTGAGACGGATGAGAGTATTTGGTGAACACAACTGGCTACAGTACACGGCTGATGAAGTCACTGAAATGAGAGGCCACCTTCTTAAATATCCTATTTAAATTGATCAAACGGGGAAAGTTAAGTTGCTTCATGGTAAGTTTTTTCCCCTCATTCTAAGCTTGTGTGGGGATATTGTTCTATCCTTCCCCTTTTAATAGATATAGACTAGGAAACAGTAACTTGTTTGGATAATGCATTACAACTGAGTTTCTGGAGCTCACTAATAACATAGTTCTTAAGTCTTAACTATGTAAATATCACTGTCATGTGTTTAGAATGTTCGTCTTCCGTTATAATTCATAACAAACTCTGAATAGCATATAGAGACTTAACTGAATGAAACTACATAATAGAGATATAAGAGAGTGAAAGACAGTAATGATATTTTATTTTGAAATCTTGAAGATCATGTAGATAATTATCTTCAAAAATGAAAAAGGAAAAAAAAGAAAAAAGAAATAGAAAGAGAAAATAAAGTGGAAATAAAAAAATGAAAAGAAAATAAAATAAAAAATAAAATGATAAAAAAAATAATGGTTAAAGATATGATTATATTTGGAGGAGGTGAAATAGTGGAGTGAAAATAGGAAAATGTAAAGTAGTGAGAGTAAAACATGCACTCCCCAGTTAATGAGTAAAATAATATTACTCTTGCAATAAACTGTAATTTTACAAAAGTGTTGTCATTTATTGTAATTATAGTCTTAAATATGCTACTTTCTGTAATTTTTTCATTTCAAGATGCAGAACTGAGGCGACCAGGATCAAAAGGACATTGCAAACATTGTTCTCCAAAATAAGCACACCTAAGTTGATTATCTCTGAATATATCTTGTAGCAAGGAGGATCGACTATATGTGTCCCCGATAAAAACTTTTCCCCATTCTGTAATGGCTATATCAGCAGGAAAGTACGTCTTTTGTTGACACGAATGTACCCCTCTGTTCAACTCTATAATCACTTGGTATAGAAACTTTAAAGTCTTTCTAGAATCATGCAAGGGACAAATTGTTTTCATTAATTCTCTCCCCTTTTTCAGGCCAATCAATACACCACCCGGATCAAAAGTGAGTGGCGAATCAATTGCCACTTTGCTGACCCTTGTAGCTCCACCCCTTAGACTAGCAGAACTTGTGATGTTCGACAGAAAAATATGTAGTCCAACTGCAACCCGGTTGCTATAACTAAGATCCTTACAAATTCTACTGAACCAAATGTTTCTAGACCGAAAATTCCTATTTTGACTCGACTTTTGGTTGACCAGTTCACTGCCAACTCTGATAGAGTACCTTGGAACCATATAACTTGGCCATTTGCAAGTCTACCATAGAAGTTAAGACAACTAGAACACATTATCTTGTAGATGTTGCAGTCCAACAGACACCTCACTTTTCATAGCTTACAGACAAGGTGATAAACAACCTTTTCCACAATGGTATGATACTTTAGAATGGTACTACCCGGATCAAATAGTAATGGTAAGAAATTGTGCATCATAAGAACTCTCTCTGTCTTTGGAACACTCAACTTCATATCGAACCAGGTAGTATAACCTCTATTTTTATACACACTACGACTTTTATTTAATGCCATAAAATAGAAGTTTTCCTCCTCATTGAAAAATATGACAAATAACTCTTTAGATAAAATCATCACATCATGCATCATTTTGTTGCTCAAGCAATATACCCGAATTAGTACTCGCAGAGCAACAACAATAGGCAGAGGCTCCATGTATTGTCCAAAGGGTATTAACATGTTATTTGTATTCCTTTCGAGTATTTCCTGAAACAAGACACATATAACACAATCATTATAATAAAGGAAAACAGTACCCACATCTTCATATTCTACCCACTTCTATACCAGATCTGATTGTGTACCGGTGTCTTTGAGGCCAATATTAACAAGAAGGTACAGTAGCTTTGAAGTCCAATTAACCTCAACACTAGAAATTTGTCCATGAACGTTTGACAAAGTATTCACTGTTTTGACTCTAAAGAAATATCCTTGAGCACTACCTACTTTAATTTCTTTCATTTTCTTTTTCAGTAATGCCTCTGCCATTTTGCGAAATTGTTAAGGTGTCAGAATCCTTGACGATGCTTCCACATCTACATTTTGCTCATGTTTTTGATTTTCCGACTGCTCTAGTGTGGCTTCAATACAAACAATTTTGGTGGTTTTCACCCATGCCTCAACTATGATACTATCAGTCCACTCATTGCACCTTTCAGTGAGACATACACACTCGCTAGATTTATCTGCTAGTTTAGAAATCTCAGCACCTGCAATTTTAATTAGTGCTGATGCACACTCGTCCCAATTCTCTGATTTCACAACAACTGGTGTTGGTAGCTTTGCTTCAGTATTTACAACATTCAGAAATAGAAATCCATCGACAAAACTGAAAAGTAGAACTCGACTAAATGAATACACACCCAATTTTCCCCTATCATATAAAGCCCAAAAAACCTATGCAGTATCAACCCAATTATAAATGAATAAAATCAAAACATGTGGGAGTAAACCAATAGTTGCATGAGGCACCCAAAATGTGACCAAAATATCCCCCTCCACCTTTATATCGAATAGCATAGAACCAATCTCTATGTCCAGAAGTACCTTAATTGAAACTGATGAAGGTGCAGACTAAAGGTGTTTCATGACATTATAATAACCGGACAGATCATTGAGACCCGTCAATTTCAGTATGGTAACCTCAATAGCAAGAACATAAAGTCCTGAATCTAGATGTGGGTTCAGGATCTCGGTTTTCGTGGTGTTTTCATTTTGGATGGAGTGAAATTCAACTAGAACTTCAGATTCGACCCATTGAGGACATTCGTTGAACGCCTGGTCCTCATTGTATTCTGAATCAATCTTACTGCTATTTTCAATCTTCAGCAGTTCAGCAATAGCATAGTCATCTGAAACCACCTTAGCATGTATTTCCTCTACATTCATTTCCCTCGAACATACATAAAGACAAAAGCAACATTGGCAGTCAAGGCTGTGCACACACCCATAGATGCAAGAGTTGCATTGGCAATATTATATGTGCAATCCTTACACCACCTCTGAAATTATTTTAAATCCACAACTATTCCTGAAACTTCACCCATAGGTGCCCTTCAATTGGAATTGTTTCATTCAACCAATTTAACCAAAGTTGATGATTCCATAAACATCTTCTTCAAATTACTACCCATAGTCGAGGCAGATTCATTTCTCTGATACCAATTGTTATGATCCCAAATCAAATCATAACAAAATTGCAGTAACCAAACAACCAACACAGTATTTTTTGAAAAATTTTCTGATTATATCGAAAAATAGGGAAATGAAACTTAAAATAACAAGAAAATCCTTTCTATGAAGAGAAAATGAATTTATAGAGAACTTCATAAATGAGTCGATCTGCAGGGGAAGAAGATGAGAAGACAAAGTTAGATTTACATGGGGATAGAAAGGAATTGGGAGGGAAAATAAGAACAATTGATTTACCAGATTTTAGTTATGCCTTTCTTTCTCCTATGAAGTGTGTATATAACCACCTTGCCACGTGGCATCATCACGAACCTTGCGATTCTTTTAAACTTGAGTAATCTCGACTCTTTATTCTCAATCTCGCTCATTTCTATTTGCTTTCTATTCCCAACTTCGAATCCAAACAACTAACATTTGATCGACTATTATTGAGATCATAACAATCAGTTCCTGATTTTTCATCAACATTGAGGAAGGAGAATCGAAAGCCGCTGCCTACTATGCTACCGACTTTGAAGGAGAAGTCAGCTACTCCGCCTCCGTCTGGTGCAAAAAATAGCAAGTTTTATGGGGTTGTTGGGAGTATTGGAGGTAGAAAATCGGTGAATTCAGCGGAGAAGAGGATTGGGGGTTTGATGACTAGGAAGAGTTATGCTAATGTGGAGGAACTGAAGGGATTGGATTCTGTTGCAAGGACTGCCATTAATGGTGAAAACAGAGTAGGAAGAACTAACAGAGCTGCTGGCAGGACTCTTCTTGGTTACAGACAATTATGATTCTCACCTCTGAAGAATGAAGGAGAATCATTCTTTATGTGGTTTTGATTTTTCGATCTTTTTTACATTTTATTTGTCTAAAAGGGAGTCTTGGTGTAACCAATAAACTTGGCGTAACCGATAAAGTTGCTACCATATGACGAGGATGTTTCAGGTTCAAGCTATGGAAACATAATCTGCTTACAATAGACCCTTGTGGCCCAAACCCCGCACATAGCGGGAGTTTAGTGCACCAGGTGGTCCTTTTTACTTGCTTGAAAGATTGATTTTTGATTTACATTTTCTATTTACAGAAGATTGATTTTATAAATTTATCTTAAGAGTTGTATAGAGCAATAGGTTTGAATCGGACCGACTCATTGTAACCTACTGGGAACTATAGAAAGTAAATTGCTTATGGATTGATGAACATTGAATATCATAATACTCCCTCCGTCCCAAATTATGTGTCGCCATTTGACCAGACACGATATTTAAGAAATAGGCATTGACCTTGCTAAAGTTACTAAATTGCCCCTCTTAAAAAAGTATTGGACCACTGGGTACTTTTATTAAATTTCACAGTAATTAAAAAAATGCAACAGAGAGTACAGTATTAAAAAAAATCTACTAAAAAAATACACCACCTACATAGTTGTCTCTCTCTTTTGCAAAGAGTTAAGTAGTCCAAATCAGTGTATCGCTTTAATTTGAAATTTTACTCTCATTTTCTCTATCAACAATTAAGAAAAATTTGTTATTGCAAAATTCAATTTTCTAGAAAATAGGACCAATTTGCCGTCATGTAAGGATTTTTCACAAAAAATTTACGTTTCTGATTTGATTTTGGTTTCAATTTTTGGGCGCTAAACCTACTCTTCATTTGAATTTTTAGCAAATGGTTATTTTGTGGTGCCAAATCTTCTTTTCATTTGAGAGATGTTCTGTTGTATCTTCTGGTTACTGTATCCTTTCTTTTGTTTTGGATAATTTCCAAATTCTTCCTTTTATCTCCTCTCTTATTTTTGCCATTACTCTAAAGATGAGGTTCGTCGTACCTATAGACTCAACCTCCAGAAATAAATGATTGAAATTAGAAGAACGTCAAGCAGTTGCAAAGTTTCTTTTGAAAGAAAGTAAGGAAGGAAGTCTTAAATACGGATCTATAACAAAAGCTGCGATGTTGTTCAAGAAATCAATAAGAACTATTCAGCGCATTTGGAAACAATGTCAATCATCAGTTGATAATGGTATGTCATCGTTAGATGTGTCTTTAATACTTACAGGTAAAATTGGAAGAAAACGGATTGATGTCGACGTTAATCAAGTCAAAGAAATTCCACTTTATCGTCGAACAAATATTCGATCTCTGGTTTTTGCGATGAACATAGCAAAATCAACCGTCTTTCGGCGTGTGAAAGATGGAACTATTCGGTCACATTCTAATTCCATCAAGCCTCAGTTAACCGAAGGAAACAAAAAGGTACGACTTCAATACTGCCTCTCAATGATTGATCAGAATACAATTCACATATATCCCATGTTTATGAATATGTTTAATTATGTTCATATCGACAAAAAGTGGTTTTTTTTGTCCAAAAAAGTTGAAAGGTACTACCTGCTTCCTGGAGAGCATGAGCCAGATCTGTATCGTTCTTGCAAAAGTAAAAATTTTATTCCAAAGGTTATGGTTATGGTTGCTGTAGCACGTCCTCGATTTGATGAAAATGGAATTGAGTTGTTTTCTGGAAAAATAGGTATTTTTCCGTTTGTAGTTAAGGAACCAGCTAAGCGGAATAGCAAAAATCGAACAGCAGGAACTATGGAAACAAAGCCCATTCAGTCAGTAACTAAAGATATCACTAGAGCTTGCTTGATAGAGAAAGTTCTTCTTGCTATTAGAGCAAAATGGCCAGCTTCCGATTCAAATAATCCTATCTTTTTACAACAAGATAATGCAAGGCCACATATTGGTAACAATGATTTGGAATTTATTGAAGCTGCCCAACAAGATGGATTTGACATTAGATTGTGTTTTCAACCATCGAACAGTCCAGATTTAAATATTTTAGATCTTGGTTTTTTTAAAGCAATCCAAAGTCTTCAATATCAAAAGTCCCCTTAAAATGTTGACGAATTAGTGGAAGAAGTGGAAAGATCTTTTGATGAAATGAAAGCGGAACAACTCAATCATGTATTTCTTACTTTACAATCTTGTATGATTGAGGTGATGAAAGATAGTGGCGGCAATAATTACAAAGTGCCTTATTTGAACAAAAATGGACTAGAAAGAGAAGAAAACCTTCATCTCCAACTTCATTGTGATATTGATATCGTCAATAAAGATTTGGCTTTACTTCAACAATGATATGGGTTATTATTATGGTAAAGCTCTTTATTTTGAAGTTGGAACTGTGTTTTTTCAAGTAGTATGTAGAAGTACTGTACTACTTTTGTGTATAGCCGTAGTGATCATCCTGTAACTTTTACAATGATGTTTTGTCAAATATGTTAGGAGTACTATTTTTGTGTACAGACATGGTGATCATAATGTAATTTTTGTACTCATGAATAACTCTACTTACAATGATATAAGTCCCACAAACTTATATATACTTACACGTCTTTTTCTAGCTTTATTGTTGTTTTATGCTTCTATTTGTTTCTTACTTTCTTATCACATAATAGAGGGTCGCGTAAATGGAAGGAAGGAGAAAAGGAAAGTGGGAGTCATACCGTCACATTTGTATGAATTTTTATTTTTAAACGAGAAAGTCTATTTCGAGAACAATTAATTGAATGTTAAAGAGTTTGTGCAGACCGAATATATTTGGACAGCATGGGGATGTCAATGGTTCAAGGGAACTAAATGAAAATAGTTGAAATCAATGTCGTGATTATGAGAGACCTTGGTTTATACAAAAGGGTGTGGTACAGTTTCACTAATAAAGGCGGCACCCTCAGCTACTATGCAAAGAGCAGTAGCTACGCTCCATAAAGACAACATATTGGGCATGGTAACATTTTGTCAGGCTGCTCTAAGCTAATGGTGTCTATTACAATTCTTCTCTCGTGATGAATAAGATCGGTAATCACGATCCCGAGAAGAGTCATGTTTTGGTTTCTCCGAGTAACCTTTGTCTATTGAACGACGACTCCTTTCCTTATACTTTTCCTTATCCCGTTCAAAGTCGTCTCGCTCCCTTTCCCTGTCAGATATCCTACCACTATCACATTCATAAGACTTTCGTCTTCCTTGATCCTTACTCTTGATAAAATTTATTGTCCTTTATCTATGACATTTATTTTTCTTTCATGTCATTGATTTGTTTTTTCTATTTATACTTTACTGTTTATGGTCGTTGGCTGGTGTACACTGTATTTGAAAGTTTGCATCTGAAGTTTTCTTGGTATTGATATCCTCACTTTAGGATGTTATTCATTGAGACAATGGTAACTTCCGTGTTATGTTTGTTAAATTTGGTGTTCTGTGACTCACTCTCACTGTTGTCGAGTGATTGAACATTTAATCATAAGCTGACAGTTTGATGATCCGTGTTTATGTTGAAATATCACAGAACATGGGCTAGCCATTAAAGATGTACTTCTGGTGAAGAGAGAGTTGAGAAAGGAGAAACGTAAGGTTGTGAATAGTGGGAAAGCACATAGGAGTGTGTCATCTGTGTTGACCTACTTAGAAAAATGAAAAGGTCGGGCTGTTAACTTTATGTTTTGTGGTGGTTGTTGAATACTAGCTTCTTGAAGAGCTCTACGAGAGGTGCATTGCATCAGCTTGATATTTGTTGAAAACTAAGTATTCGGTGCGGGAGTAAATAAGTGCAGAAACTAAAAACAAAATTGTAGGAAATTGTTTTGTTGTGTATTTTCATTTTTGTGGTAATACATTTGAAGTGGAAGTACATTGAAGCTGAGGTCGACAATATTCAATACTCGAAAGATTAACAGAAAACAGTTTGCTGTGGAATGAACTTCAGATCACGGTGCTTCTAAAAGGATCAAACATTCATCAAGACAAAGTGAAATGGACATTTTCTACTCATGTTTAGAGTTTGTAAAAAATATGCTTGTTATACTGCTTATTCAGACATACAGTATTTTCTTACTTGATGTTGTTGCATTCGAATTTGGAAAGCAAATTACACGGCTGACTTGTTAATGTAGGATATCATATCATGTGCTATGTCGGAAATGCACTCCTATCAATGTACTGTGAGTGTGAAGTATTGACGAGGCATATGACGCGTTAGAGGAAATAGCGGAGAAGGATGTTGTCTCTTGGGTAGCTCACTATCTCAATCAATTTTCAGTTCTAAACAAAAGAAGTTTGATCTTTGTAGTTGTGTTTGTTACTTTTTCCAATTGTAAGATGATATATGTGGAAAATGGGGTCCCTCTAAATTCTTGTTTTCTTTAACTTTAGCTTTAAAGATCCAATTTTGACTCGAGAAATCACAGTAATATGAACAATGAGTTGTCGAAGAAAACTGGTTTACTTATGTAGAACCAACCAAAAAGAATAAATTGCTCTCTGTGGTTTAAAATAATTTTGATACTGTAAAAATAAAAGGCTGAAAGTTTAAATTTTGATTGAAGTGATAAGACTTTTACTTTAAAAAAACAAATACTACATTTGCAACTGAACCCCGTTAAGCCCACACGCTTACGACAAGCTGTGCACTTTTTCAGACCCTCTTTTGACTTCACTTGTGAAATCTGAGAGGCTAAATCTGCAGATGCAACATGGAGGCTACTAGTAGAAAAAACTGCAGCTCTTTCCTACACCTGACAAGAAGATTTTTAGAAAAACAAGCTTAAAATGTTGCTAAACTAGATAAGATTGCACCACTTACCAGAAATCTTGATCACATAACTGAAACATGGGAGGCCTGTTAGCTGAGAAACTTCCAATTAGTCTTTAACCGGTCATGTTACCTAGACACATTTGCAGTTACTCCTTTTCAGCATATACCAATATTCGAGTAAACAACCGAAGTTCAAATAAGGTACTGCCTATCTCAGTTTATACTAGAGGCATGCTAAAATGAGACCCATAAGAGACCAAAGCATAGTATTTACTCTAATAGACTCAACTGCTGATTATCAAGATTCAAGCGGTAACATTGTTTTTTGGGCTTGATGAGTTCTCTTGATAACCAGTTACGATCACATATTCTAGACAGGCATGACGAAACCAGTTCAACTATCATGCACGGTCACCAAAACCCAAGCAGATTGTAAAAGACCGAAGAAATGGATTAGCTCTTGAGATAGATCACAGCTATCTGATCACTTTCTAGCTGTTGTTATCTACTCTGGTTGGCATGTATTCTAATAATCGTTTCCCTGTAAGCGACGAACACAAAAATGTCTCAACTACTACTCAGTCTGGTGAACTATTCATTTTCTTGAATTAGTAAGTGGTGTTATCCATAAGATAAAAATAACCAATAACCATCTTTTTGGCTAACCTAGCCTCCTCCGTCCCTCGGACCAACAAGGGGCCATTGAGTGTCATATACACCCTCATGTCCGGACCGGTATGTGGGGGTAGTACTCTAGCATCTTCAATAGCCTTCCCTTTTGCAAACTCAAAGAACCCGAAAAACCAATTCATCTAACAAAGATCTAGCTTAGTACTTATGCAAAACCTAAAACTTAGCTAACCATAATTCAGCAGATAAGAAAGAAATTAAAGGTATAACCAAATTTGCACAACAAAGTTTAAGGATGTTCTTGTGACTTGATCACATCACAAGCAAAATCAGTCCACTAAATCTCACAAAAGCTTGTTGCTCAGACTCCTCAAAAATGCCCCAGGTTTCATGTCGGATCCTTCAAAAATAGTGCAAATTCATATGATCTGACACAGGTAAAACAACATTTTAAAGAGTCCTAGCAGCATAGCACAGAAGTACAGGATTCAACAACGACAATATTAAAGCATAAGAGCTCTTGGCATTTTATATTGGGGTTGACTAGAGCTATAACTTTTCCTAACGTTTCAGTAGAACTCAATAGCTTCAGCTCAAACTCTGTATTCGTGTTTAATATATATAAATAATTAATAGAAAACCCACTAAGCTGCATTTTTTTCACCTTTAATGCATAAAAACTAAACTTCCTTTCATCAATTCAAAAAATAAATAAATAAATAAATACCACAACCCTTATAATTAAACACCATAACATGCAAATACACAAAGACTATATTATTAGTCCAAAATCAAATAAATTACAAAAAATTTGAACAATTAGAGAAAAAAAAAACTATGTTTGAACTTTGACATGCAAATAAACATGCATAATTATAGACCTCGATGAAAAAAGAAAACAAAACAAAACAATTGAATTTATTAGAAAATTATCAAAACAAAATATTAATAAGAAAATTAGACAAGACCTTAGGAATTTATTAGTCATGAATGTACAAATAACATACCTTAATAGAAGAATTGGAGAAATTGAAAGGCGAATTTTATTTTTATTTTTATTTTTATTTTTTTGGTCCAAGAATTTTAAGATGATTAAGGAGGAGCTCCAAAAGGAAAGAAAATGAAAATGATACTACTTTCCTTTTTTAGGTGTTTCAAAAATCAAAACAGACAAACCTCCTTCTAAATTTAGAAATATTTAATTAAAATTTTAATTTGATATACATAGATCTTATATCTATCTCAAAGGTAGAAATATTATTTCGATATACGAAGGTTCAAGAAAAAGAGGTACTAATAGGTAAAATAATAATGGATAGTGATAAAAATACATATAGTAATAGAATATATAGTAACATTAATAAGATAACATGATTGTTGAAATACAAGATACAAATAATATCAGAAATTGAAGGACCGAAAACTACATAAGCAATAATGTAACTACTAATGTAGACATTAAACAAGCCACACAGTGCTATCAGTACACACACTGCTATCAGTTAGGTTCAACATTTATTCTTTTAACATAATTTTATGGCACTTGATTTTTATTTTTTTATGTTACGTTTATTTTGTTCATGCTCCAAATTCTATAAATTCTAGGCCTCGTTTGGCCATGAAAATTATAATTTTCTGGAGTTGAAGTTGAAGTTGTGTATGTTTGACCATGAATACAAATTGGAGTTGTTTTTGAAATTTTTGTGAGAGAAGTAAAAGTTTACTTGTTTTCACTTTTTCAAATAAAATTCTAAATTGTATTTGGAATTCCCATGGTGTTGAAGAATCTCACATTGAATTTAGTAAAGGAATATGTAATCTCTTTACACGACAAACTTACGACGTATCACCACAATTTAGTACATGTTCTTATAATATTCTGGTGAATGAACTTTTTTTAATTCGGTATTCACGTTGAGACTCCAACTAGCCAGATTCATATTATATAAGGTCTATTTAAAGAAAATAACTCCCTAACATAATTCTTTATATCCAGAACGCGAATTCGAGACCATTAGAGATGGAGGAACTCTTATTCATCCCTCCACAATACTTGTTATTCAATGAATGAACTTGCCATAAATCTCTAATATTATAAATATCCTTGTGTAACATCTCAAACCCATGTTACACCATACTAGTACTTTACCTTGTATTGATAACAAGACAACAAGTTTGAAGCAACATGGGCAAACATAAGTTCAGGTGGGCTATGTAGGATGCATTGATTGATTTAATTTGTGTCTATTCTAAGCAATCCAATCCATAAGTTCATAGGTTACATATTTTTTTGCTTTTTCACTCTTCATCAATAAAAATGGCATATTATTAGCATAAGTTCTTGGACCTCTTATTTAGTTGGCACAAGATTCCATCTCTATTTATGAAAAATTTGGACCCACATTAAGGCCTGTTTGGTCATGAAAATTATAATTTTTCGAAATTGGAGTTGGAGTTGAAGTAGGGGTTGTATTTGACCATGGATATAAATTAAGAAAAAATACATAAAGTACCCCCTGACCTTGTCCGACTTTTTCAAAAAAGACACCTAAACTATACTTTTGACCTATTACCCCACGGAATCTTACTAAAATCATTGTAAATACCCCATTTTGACGAAAATTTCAGCATTCCTCTTTTTTTAAAAAACGTGTGTTTGGCACTTTCTCCTTCTTCCTCCAGTTCACTTGTCACGCCCCAAAATTCAATCGGGCCGGACTGGCACCCGAAGCCGAGAAGGCCCGGGAGAACCCGTTCAAATACCTGTACTTTCACTTACATGTCACCAAAAATTTGGGCAGCACTTCGTTGCATATAGGGTCTAATTACCTGTATCAGCACAACACGCACAAATATATATATATATATAATACTTGGCCGTCGGGGCCACCACATATACAAATATAACATCACTATATAAACTTCCATGACTTTACCCCTCCTTATGTCTACAAAGCCTCTAGGATATACATGACATAACTAGGGTCGCGCCCACACATGACTCCTGTACAATAACAAAACATAAGGAACAGACTCGGAAAGCTCCGAAGCAAACTAGAGCTCACCAACAATAGCTGTATGACCTAGCTCCTATCTTTGCTGTGAATGAGCTGAAGCACCTGTGCCTGCAGTATGAAATGCAGGTCCCCCCCCCCCCCCCGTGAGGGACATCAGTACGAAATATGTACTGAGTATGTAAAGTTGTAAATAATCATATGTGATATGGGGGATCAAGAAAATCAGACACAAGTGAATAAATCATAATAGAAGTGAACCACACTTCATAAACACTTTTAGGATCATGTACATTATCATTAATCTAAATTGGGTTCTTGAATTCAAACACATTTGTGGTACGGTATACATTCATTCATTTCATTCTTTACAATTATCATTCGCCATTACCTCCTCCTCCCGAACGTCCAACCACCTAACAATAATCAATATTGTACCGTACTGTGACCATTAGGCTGCCCCCAGTACATGTCAACTGTAATCATATCAAGTATCGGGATCGGCCCATGCTAGGCTTAAGCCCCTGAGCTACCACCCACACGTATATCAAGTAACACACATAAGTGATCTTTCCAATAACTTAGTTCAAAAGCTTTTGAGATTATTACATTAGTATTCATGCCAATATAGTACCTTTGGAACAATGATACATCAATAGGAACCAAGTAATAGACCGTCTATACAATAACGATGTAATAAAGACTCATTGGTACATCAACAATGTGTTTCAGAATCATCAATATCACAACAATGAAATAGGAGCCTTTTGGTATATCAATGAAACATTTTGACACTTTATAGAATGGAAACAACTTCGTTGGTAACGTAGAACAATACATGTTTTTGGACAAGCTCGGAATCTTACTTGATGGAACATTGGTGTTTTCATGCCAAAGAACATTGTTAGAGTATGCTTTACATACCTCGTTGTAGATTCGGATACCAATTCAACACAACTTCCCGTCTTTACCAATCACTTATCTACAATGAAATGTTTGGCATCTAGTATTAGCAACCCAACACCACAATTCTCTTCCATAATTCCATACAACCAATATTTGCAAAGCATTCCAAAAACCAACTTGAACAATAGGTTTATGTGTATATATATATATATAATCATCATTTCAATACCACATCATCACACCAAATCCCTTCACAATTCAACATAATCCAACCATGCACAAGAATAATCCAACATCACTTCCAATCATCTTTCAACAACAATCAAACAACATACTTCTTATGCTCACATGCATATATATACATATCCATATAAATAACACCAACATAATTTACATCCTTACCATAAAATGACCCTTTTGATTTCGAAGTCTTGTTGGCACAAATAAGGGGTGCTTCTCGAAGACCTCGAGACGGTGAACACAACTACGGAATCAATTTGAATTTTCTACGGTTGAATCACAAGATAATTGGAGTTGAAATTAGGCTAGGGTTTCTTATTCTTCAATAACTTGGATGATAAATGATGGATATGAGGCTAAGTATATGTATATAATGACCAATTTTCGTCCATGAGGTGATGAAAAATGATCATATTGCCCTTAAAATTTAAGTAAATCCGAATCTGTCCATGGTGGACTGTTTTGATAGGCTAAAGTAAATCGACCCTAATTCTTTGCTCCGTTAATGGATTTGGGTGAAACCAATTGCATTAGAAAGAAAACTCTCGGGGCTTCTCATCGATATATATCAGCTCACACAGTTCATTTTGTACAAGGAGTTATGATCATTTAAAGTCGACCCAAAAATCTGTTTGGCTGCAGTACTTTTGTGTGCAGAAAATTTCTGCACATTTACTGTTCATTGCGTCCACCGTTTTCAAGTTTCGAACATGCTCGCTTATATCCGATACTCATCTGTTTTTAGAAATCTTTATATCGTTGGAAAGCTAACTCGATAAACTTCGCATAGAAACTTCGACGAGCAAATTCCGGTATAAATAAAGTCGATTCCTATACACATATAATCAAACTATACACTTGAAACCATCTCAAAATAATCAATACTCATACTTAAACTCATATATACCTAACTTATGATCAATACATATGCTCCAAGACATATAACCATGGCTAATGCACGTAATTAAGTATGGGGTGTTACATCACTGGTCTTTCCTTCTTCTCTTTCATTACTTCTTCCATTATTGTTGATCTTAAATTGAATTATTTGCTAAAGTACGCCTCAATTGTTCTCCCTATTAGATTGAATTCCAAAAAAGAAAGATTTCATTCAATTGAGGAATGCGGAGAACAAGTTTTTGGAGATGGAAAGGATGTGATTCCACCGATAACAAATTGGTATATTGATTACTATTTCAATAGTGGAATTGAAAACAATTTTACTGAACCTTTTGCCTACATTAGCATATTTTCCAACAAAAATTTAATTTTTCATAATGGGTTTATCATCGAAAAATACCTTCTCGATGGAAAAAATGGTGGCTACCATATCATATCTTTTTTACCCTTTTTTAAACTCTTTATCATTTTTCAATTCAAGATGAACATAAGAATAATGTTGCAGACCGTTGGTGGATCTCAAATTGTGGAAAGCTCTCAGGAAAAGCATACACCTCACAATAGGGATAGACAACACGACCCCAAGCACAATTGTGCTCTCTTTCCGATTTCTGTGTGTGTAGTGTCGGCATGTGAGTGTATGTTTTTCACTGAGTTGTTGTGTGTGCGTGACTGGAGTATTGTGTGAAGTTGTGAGAGTGTGTGAATGGAGTATTGGAAAGATGAGGAAGACATCAATGGAGAAGAAGGTATTTTTAAATTTTTGGATAAATAATTTATACGTGGCAACTTTTTATTGGCAATTTAAGTCAAATTTTAACCATTCACGCGCTTGGTGTGCGTGTCTACACGCATAGGCAAAATTTAAGTCAAAATGGTGTATTTACAACGGATTAAGTAAGAATCGTGGGGTAATAGAATGAAAGTAAAAATTTAGGTGTCTTTTTTAAAAAGTCAGACAAGATCAGGGGGTACTTTATGTATTTTCTCATAAATTAAAGTTGCTTTTGAAATATTGTGAGAGAAGTAAAAGTTACAAATACAATATTTCAAAATTGTATTTAGAATTTTCATGGCCAAACGCATCTTGTTTTCACTTTTTTCCTAAAGTGAAATAATTTTTTGAAAAAATATAAATAATTTTCATAGCCAAACGACTACTAATTGTTGAGATGCCAAAAAGAACTCAACTTCCTTCGTTTTTAAATAAGTGGTTTTTATTTTAGGCCTTCGTTAAGAAACTACTCACTTCTAAAAAGTAAAAATTATTTTACTAATTTGTCTTTAATAAATATATTGAAAAGAATATAACTTTTTAGTAGTTTTGGAGTTTTGCAAAAAAAAAACAAATTATTTATAGGAAAGGTAAATTGAAAAAACATCATCAATGATTTCTTGATTATCTAAAATATTATTTATTTAAGTATATAATAAAAGAACTAAACAATCAATTATTTAGAAATGGAGGGAGGACATTATATTATTGATACTCACAGGAGACTTTGAAAATTGCAAGAATATGCTTTGGATTTGAATGAAAAAACAAAAACAAGTTGGTAATAAGTAGGTACAATCCATTATCATACTCCCTCCGTTTCAAATTGAGATCATATATTAATTAAAAATAATAATTAATAATATGGATAGTTTACCATAATACTCCTATTAAATGATGTTTACATTTTAATTTGAAAAAAGTAATTAATGCAAAGGGTAAAACATGAAAAAAAAAATTATTTCTTATTGATTAATGAAAAAAAAATGGAAAATCAAATTAAAAAATGTGGAACGGAGGAAGTATATCTTTTCGATTGTATTATATGGCTCCCTATTCAAGATGCTTAACCAATTACACAAAATTGGTATAAACTTAAATTCAAAAATTAATTAGTGAGGTGAAAATTGTTCAAAACTTTAATATGAGTAGGAGACCAACTAGTATTTTATAGTACATAATTAATGCAGAAATCAGACACCTGATAATACAGGCGAAGTCAGGATTTCTGCTGAAGGAGTTCAAAATTTGAAAAAAAAATTCACCAAAGGAGGTTTAACATCTATAATATATACATAAAAATTATTTTAATCATATATTAATAATATATCCTATTACTAGTTTGGCTCCGTCTCTGCCTGATAATTGAAGCATGGATAGTATAATATAATGTTTAACATATGAGAAATAAGAATTGAGAGAAATCTAGCTCTAGTATCACGACAAAAAAAAAAAAATGAACCTTGAATTTAATTAAACTTCAAAACTAATAGCGAGATAAGAATTGTCCTACACCATCATATAACGAAACAATGTATATATATGAGATATTTGACATAGCTTTTTTTAAACAATGTTTGTGTAATTTACCCCATCTTACGAGAATACACTGGCTATATTATTGTTGTACTGTTTATGTAATTTAACATAATTATTATCACAGAATTGTATACCTTAATTTTAAAATAACTAGTTTCACTTAATTATGTGAAGCTCTCTATTAATAATTCTCTTTTAGTTGATTTGATATAGCATAAAAGTTATGTTATTTACGTGATTCTTTTCATGATTTTTTTTTTTTTTAGAATCATATTTCGTAAAATCAAATTAAAGTGAGTTGTTGCCTGAATGAGAGAGAATAAAATAAAAAGGATTCAGCAAGTTATGGAAAATCCAATTATATTTTATGTGAGTTTATAAATTTATAGATAGCGCTTTCTCTTAAAAAAGTTCTATACAGCGTGAATCTAAATTCAAGTCCTCGTAGTAAGGAAAGCTTCAACATGGAGCGCTTCTCTTTCGATATACAAATAGTCCGTAATGCGTAATCGCGAATTCAAATGAGTCGATCAGTAAAGGAAAAAAAAAAGTGAGTTATTTCTTTTTTTTTTTTTTGAAAAAGGACCTAAAATGCCCTCAAACTATCTAAAATAGTGCAACAATGCCCTTCATCTACTTATTGGGCCTAAAATGCCCTTCAACTATTTTTTGTACTCATCATTGTGCATTCATAATATATCGTGACAAGGCTTGTCTTCTAATAGGAAAAAAATAGAGTTCTTCTCACTTTCATCATAATATTATTCTTTCCAATAATTCAAAGAGAGGAGATGAGCAGATATCGATGAATACGGAGCGGGTCAACTTTAGTTGGATCCGTGTTATTTGCCTGGACGGGTTGGGTTTTGAGATAAAATTAATTAATTTAATTTAATATGAATTGTCCAATAGAAATGTGTCATGTGATAAATAAAGTGGAACCAAAAGATTGTTGTTAAATAAAAGGACAAAATTGATTAATAGGTAAATGGGAAAAACATTTTAGGCCCTTTTTCGTTTTTTTTTTTTATAAAAATTGTTCAACATTTGATTTATTAAAAATATTTATTCTGTTCTAGCATTATCAAGTGGTGGGTCACAAAATCCAACTACTGATTTTCATATTTCAGTCTCACCTTTTTTAGAAATTGCCCTTTTATCATCGAAGGAGGTTCGGATGACCCCCTCACTATTAGCTAGTTTTGTCCCTGCGTATAGCCGTATACATCGTCCTCCCTAGATCCTACGAGTAAAATTATATTACTTATGTTATTGTAATAACGAGGGAGAGAAAACATTATAATTAGATTACTTTTGCAAGTAATTAAGATTAGCCAACATATAATCTCATGTCAATTTATCACTTAATTGTAGTGTACAATTAAGATTCTTGTTTAAGTAATTAATTCTGTTATTATTTTTTAATTTTATTTTTTTAATAATAGGGATTAAATATTTGACTAGTAGCATTTTGGTAGTTGGAATTTGACTTTATTTATCCTTTTTTTTTTTCTACTTAAAATGGAAATTTAGGCATACAAAAAATATTACATGTTCAATGAGAATTATTGTCAATTAGATGCCAATAGAGTCATCAAATAGCCTAACTAAAGAAAAATAATAAAGAAACAATTAAATATTACTTATATAATACCAATTTTAGCACTTTAATAATTAAATCCAAATTAGTTGAGGATGGTGATAGGTGACATCATGAAAATGACCTAACAAAATATTTCATTCCTCCAACCTCAAGCCTCTTGTGAAATGAATTTAATATTTTTAAAAAAGTTTTTTTTTATACTATTACTATAGTTTCCCTCATGCACATTTTGCCAATTTATAATAATTTTATCTTGATTGTCATAATTTATTGGTATGATGTTACTTTTCTTCATTATGTTGCTTCACCTTTCTTTTGTTTTTTAATTTGCAATAATTCTATCTTGATTATCATATTAATTTATTGGTATGATGTTACTTTTTTTAATTATGTTGCTTCACCTTTTTTTATGAGATTCTTTTATTTTCTTTTGATAATTTGCAAAAGAAATTGCAATGCCGCAAGTTTTTTTAACTGTAGTTTTACGGTAGGAAGTGTATTGTTTGCCTAAGTTTTGAGTTGGGTGAGTTCAAGAATCAGTTCAATTAACAGAAAAAACTGAATTTTTAACTGTAATTTTACTGTGATGTGTAATGTTGAATCTTTTTTACTGTAATTTTTCTGTATAGTGTAATGCGTGTCTAAGTTTTGAGTTGGGTGAGTTCAAGAACTTGTTATGGTGAATCCTTTTGACTGTAGATTTGCTGTATTGTGTAATGTGTGCCTAAGTTTTGAATTGGGTGAGTTCAAGAACTTGTTTTGTTGAATCCTTGACTGTAATTCTACTGGTGAAGAATGTCTGTCTTAAGTTTTGAGTTGGGTGAGTTCAAAAACTTGTTTTGTTGAATCCTTGACTGTAATTCTACGGGTGACGAATATTTGCCTTAAGTTTTGAGTTGTGTGAGTTCAAGAACATGTTATGTTGAATCTTTTTGGCTGTAATTTCGATGTATAGTGTAATGTGTGTCTAAGTTTTTAAGTTGGGTGAGTTCAAGAACTTGTTCTGTTAAATCCTTGACTGTAATTCTACTGGTGAAGAATGTTTGTCTTACTGAAAGATTGAATATTTAACTATAGTTTTACGGTAGGAAGTGTATTGTTTGCCTAAGTTTTGAGTTGGGTGAGTTCAAGAATCAATTCAATTAACAGAAAAAAACTGAATTTTTAACTGTAATTTTACCGTGATGTGTAATGTTGTCTAATCCCCGAAGTAGTGGTAAGGTCTGCGGTACACTTTACCCTCCCCAGACTTCGCTTGTGGGATTCATTGGGTATGTTACGGTTGTAGTTGTTGTGTAAGGTTGTCCAAATTTTGAGTTGGGTGAGTTCAAGAACTTGTTTGTTCAATTGATAGAAAGATTGAATCTTTAGCTGTAATTTTATTGTAAAGTGTAATGTGTGCCTAAAATTTGAGTTGGAAGAGTTCATGAATCAGTTCAAGTAACAGAAATATTGAATCTTTAACTTTAAAGAGTAATGTTTGTGGTTTTAGAGGTAGAATGGACACTCAATAAGTAGTTGCAACTTAGCTTTGCTTTGTCCCAAATCATTTCAAGATCCCAACTCTCAAAATCTTTTTATTTTTTGCTGGAATGAAGTAAAGGCTTGTTTTTGTAGTTGTTGCAGGGATTTCACTGTTGACCCTGTAAAGCAGCTGGATATCCTGGCTCCTACTTGTGCGGTGTATGGGCTGAGGTGCCTGTGCCTGCAACATGAAATGCATGTCCCCCGTAGGGGACGTCAGTACAAAATATGTACTGAGTATGTAAAGCTGTAGATAATCACATATGATATAGGAGCTCAATAAAAATTAGAAACAAGTGAATAAATCATAATAGGAGTGGACCACACTTACTAGAACTTGTGACAACCTGTACATTGTATTTATTCAATCACTTTACCTTCGTTCTTATCATCTTTGCAATTATTACTGTACTGTACTGTGACCATTAGGCTGTCTCCAGTACATATCAACTAGGATCGACCCATGATAGGCTTATGCCCCTGGGATACCACCCATAAACACATAAATAGGGATCAAACCATGATAGGTTTTTGTCCCTGGGATACCACCCGATAAGAGAGAACTTCCATCACTTAGTTCAATTAATCTTTGAGATTGTTATTTCGGTTGCCATTGCATTTTTGATACTTTGAAACAATGATACATCAATAAGAGACATATAAATAGACCATCAATGCAATAACGATGAAGTAAGAACTCATTGGCACATCAATGAAGTGTTTTGGAGTCATCAATGCCATAACAATGAAGTAGGAACTTATTAGTATATCAATGAAACGTTTTGGAGTCATTAATAGCACATGGATCTTGTTTGAGTAACCGGATACCTTCTAACATTCATTAGTGCAATAAACATGTAAGATTTGGAAAACAAGTAAGTATTGGAATGTCTTGACATCTTGTAGGGTGGAAACAAGTTCATTGGTAACGTAGGACATCATACAAAACCATTATGGATCACATGTTATTGAATAACTTTGGAAACTTTCTTAATAGAACAATTGTTCACTTTCATGCCAAAGATATGGTATAGAGTATGCTTTACATACCTGACTGTCAACCTTCAATACTAGTCCCAAATTAACTTTCCGTCTTTTCGGATTACTTATCTACAATGAACATATATAGCAATCAAGTATTAGCAACCAAACGTCACAGTTCAATTATTTGAATTCACCAAACTAGTGGTTAAGTAGTAAGCCTTAATTACACCATAAAGGATGTCACTTTAACCCTCTTATACTCCAATTACATTCACATGCCATGCATATTCATACAACATCCTTCGATATCAAGTTTGGATTCATTTATCCTTCCAATCAATCCATTAAACCAAATTGAGTCATAGACATAAATAATCATCAATTCAATAGTATATCACCATATCCACCTTCCATAAATCAATTACCATATCCACCTTCCACAATTCAATACAACCAAACCATGCAAAATAGTCCATAACCCTATTTCCATCACCTTTCAATAACAACCAATACATATAATCTTCTATCACACATATACATATGGAAAAGAATAAAGGCAAACAATATTCATACCTTAGAATTCACCTCTTGATTATGCAATCCTATTTGCACAAATAATAGGAGTCGTTCGAAGCTCTCGAGATGACAAACGCAGTTATCGGATTACTTTGGAATTTCTACGGTTGAATCAAAAGTAATTTAAAGGTCAAATTTGGCTAGGGTTTGTTCTTTCTCAATGATTGATGATGAAAATGAGTTTTTGAACTCATATACATGTATACATACACATATTCCCGTCCATAATATAATAGAAAATGACCAAAATGCCTTTAAAATTTAAATAATGTCAAATCTGTCCTTTGGTGGACTGTTTTGATAAGCTAAAGTAGATCGACCATAACTCTTTGCTACAATATTGGATTTGGGTGAAATTGGTATAGTTGGAAGGATAATTCAAAGGGATTTCATTTCATATAAAGTAGGTCACCCAGTTCGTCCTGTACAAGGAGTTATGGTCGTTTGAAGTTGACCCTAAAAATCTGTTTTGATAGGCTGAAGTAAAACGAATATAACTCCTTACTCAGACGTTAGATTTGGATGAAACCAATTGCATTGGAAAGAAGACTCAAAGATATTTCTTTTCATAGGTCGCAGATATCCCAGTTCATTATATTAAGGTAGTTATGATCGTTCGAAGTTGACCCAAAAATTTGACTGGCCTCAGTAGTTTGTGTGCAGGAAATTTTCCTGCACATTTACTATTCCCAAATATCCCGGCCACCGTTTTATAGTTTTGAACGTGCTCGATTATATCCGAAACCTATCTGTTTTTGGAAATCTTTATATCTTTGGAAATCTTATTCAATAACCTTCGCATGGAACATTCGACGGGCAAATTCCGGTATAAATAAAATAAAAAAAAATTAATTCCATATAAATAAGACCAATACACGTACTTGAATATGCCAATACACGTACTTGAATACGGGGTGTTACAACAAGTTCGTCAAGTACATCACGAAACAACAAAGGGACAAACAAAAACTTCAACCAAGGAACATCGCGTTTATGAAATATAAAGCAATTCAGAATAATACATACATTCATTATCTCGTACTTGCTAGATTTTTGTCTAATTGAATAGTTCTCCTCATAGTTTCGGTAGTGAGCTACATTGTATGAGGTGTTCCATCATAAAGTATTTGATAAACTGATTTTTATTGATGTTCTTCTATTCAATTGTCGGGGGGTCTATCGAAAACAACCTCTCTACTTCTTCAGGGGTAGCGGTATGGACTGCGTACATTTTACCCTCCCCAGATACACTGGGCTTGTTGTTGTTGTTGTTCTATTTCAATTGGTCTGCTTCTAAACATCTTGGATTATCACTCTCATACCACAACATTCTTCCTTTGCTGTTACCATTTTAACTATCTTATCATACAACTTGAAGTGTGTGTTGCCATGCAAACCTTTTTTCTTCTAAGAGTGTTTAGCATGCTGGACTATGTAAGGAGTGATCGTCCTGACCAATACATTAAGCATCCTATGAATTCTATCGATGGAAACCTTAGGCATCTTCATTCTTATCTGCATGAATGCTGGTTTGCATCTGATGAGCTTAGGTTTTGGAGAAGATTGTTTCAACAGCATAATATATATGCCCCAAGTGTCTTAACTCAAGGTTTGAGTTCGAAGGACCAAACATCCGCAAGACGAGCTTCCAAAAAACAAAAATGACATGAGTTGACAAGTAGGATTGAACTGAATGAGAAATTTAGAACTTTCTCGTTGGAGTCACACGTGAAGTAGTTTTCTTTCCTCTTAGCAATAGAAAAGAAGAACCAGTAAGTACTTCGCACCTATGATTTTTCCTGTATCAATAACTCTACTTTCTTGAAGTGGATAATCTGGACGCGAAGAGGTATACATCTCTCTACCAAATATTCATTTTGATGAATAGGCAGTATGGAATATAGACATGCTTAAATGTCGAGTGAAAGAAGTTATGTCATCAAATAGTTGCCCCAATCTTTCCTTTCGAACCAAGCACATTTAGATACAAAATCTTCGACTCATCTTATAATTTATTATATGAAAAGTTTTACTTGATGGTAAGATATGCTTGGAGAATATTCTTCTAATCTGATGATAGACGGTTATTTTTTCGTTGCAGGTGAATTTGATAGCTAAACTAAGCCATCCATATCTTTTAGAGTACAAAGATGCTTGGGTGGACAAGGTATCCTATCATCCAGTTTTGTGGTTGCTTGGATCAGAAAGTGCAAAACGTAGCCTTTAATAGTTGCGATTATGGCTGCATAAGCTGCACTAGAGAAAAAGCTCGACTTTCTTTTTCTTTCAGGGGAGCTGTATATGCATCGTTGCCGATTATTGCGAAGATGAAAATATGTGAGTGATTATCCCTGATTTTGCTAACATTTTAAATGTGTACCTGCAAGGAAAGATAAGAATAAAGAACAAAAGGAGCCACTAAACGAGGGAAGGGAAAACAATTGTTAAGTAAAATTCTTCTTCATTGTCACCGGCTATATTTTATCGTAAAATATGGCTAACCTGTGTTTGTAGAGCGCAACCTTTTGCCAAGATCGTGGCTGTTTTCAGCCTCTGTGGTAAGCACATCCAGGTATCTGGAGAATGAAAGACCTCAAATTTCATAAATACTCCCTCGTACCAAGAACGATAGAAGGGGTAATGAGTTTGAAAATAAAGAAATAAATAGGATGATCATAGAACTTCTTTTGTGGTGTAATCTGAGGACGGTGACGATTTTTTTTCCCCGTGTTCAGGGCGGATATCATGAGGAAGTCTAGAGGAGCACTTTTCCCGGAAGAGGTAGTTAAATGCGATTTCAATACTTATGAAGCTTCTCTGTGCCTTCCCGGTAGCTTAAAAAATTGCGTGTTTTTATGTTGTTTTTTTCCTGCTATTATAGAAATTCTGCAAATGGGTGACTCATCTATTGTTAGCTTGGGAGCATCTGCATTCCAACCACGTTCATCATAGAGACCTCAAGGTAAAAACTTGTTGTAATCAGCGAAATAGAAAAGCCTTCTTAGCATGAAACGTTTTTAACGTGAACTATTTTGAATTCAGTTATGTAACATATTCATCACAAAGGACAATGACATCAGGTTAGGTAAGAATGCCCGAACAATTGCTTGATTGGGTCATCTTTGCTTCTTTACTATCCTTCAAATTCACTTGATTGTCACAGGTGATTTTGGATTAGGAAAATTGCTAGATGCAGACGGCCTTGCTTCCTCGGTATGAATTTCTATTGCGGCAAAATGAACCTCTTACTTACATGCAAGTTTCGACCATCTATTGTCACCTAACAATCGATTCAGCATATCTATTTATCAAGAGAGAAATCCCTTCTCCCTCCAAGACCAAGAAAACCTAAAAGTTGCTTTTATTTTCGGTCAAAGGTACCAAAATGTTGTGGTGGTCATCTTCCTTTTTATCAAAAAAAAATATTGTGGTATTCATCATATTACAAAGCTCCTGTCGCCATAGCACCTAGCTTAATGCATTTGAGAAAAAAGACGTCGAGTTGTACAGCTAATCCTTAATTTTGGAACAAATTTCATGTAATAGGTATCTGGCACACCAAACGACATGTGCCCTGAGCTCCTTGCCGGCATACCCTATGGCTATAAATCTGATATATGGTCGCTTGGTAAGAAATAAGAATGTTGATGAAGCAATGTATTTCAGCTCTTTACATCATGTCCCTAATACTAACACTTTAATGTGATTTTAGGATACTGTATGTTTGACATTGTTGCACATCAACCCCTGTTTAAAGCTTCTGTAAGTTGATTTTTCAGCTATCTGAACTTCGTAAACAATACCTCGAAAAGTTATACTTGTTACAAAAAAAAAAAAGTTCTTTATCCTGATATCTTCTATATGATATACTGACAATGTAAATCCAACAGGACAAAACTGGACTTATCAACAAAATAAATCGGGGTTTGTTCTCACCACTTTCGATTATATACTCTTCCACCTTGTAAGTATCTTCCTTCTCAGCACGCCACAAGTATAACAAATCAGTCAGTTGACAAAGCAAATTTAGTTCTTGCAGGAAACAGATAATAAAAAGCATGCTAAGAAAAACTCCAGAACACCGACCTACAGTGAGTGCGAGCTACATATGTTCAAATGTTATTCTTTCCATTCCAATCTGTTAAGTCTTATTTTCCTTTTTAGTCCGTTTAAAAGCGAATGTTTCTTTCCTTTTACAACAACTCCTTAATGCTAACTTTCTACGTGGCATGTTTAAAGATCACAAACTTAAATTGCATTTTGATACATTCTTCATACCTTTATTTTAAGACCACAAGATTCAAAAGTCTTCTTTTCTTTCTTAAACTTCGTGCCAAATCAAAATCAGAAAAACAAAATGAAATGGGGGGAGTATTAAATTGAGATTCATCTTGATATATTTTTTTACCTCTACTTATAAGCTGCCAAGCTGTTGAGACATCAACATTTGCAACCATACCTCCTCTTGTGTCACAACCCTTCATCTGCGTTTATTCCTGTGAAGTCCCCGAGCAGAACGAAAGAGAAAACACGACCATCACCTGGAAAATCTATCAGTTCGAGAGGTAGCAGAGACAGACAGTTGAAGCTAAAAGAGAAGAGAACTGTCCTTTACTTTGATAAAAGTGATAACATTCAGCCAAAAAACTTATCTGACAATTATGACACATTTTGAGCCAAACTTAACACTAAGAGAGTCGATCCACCAAGCTACTCGGTTAGGATCTCTCAAGATAGTGAGGATTCTAAAAGTGGGGAGATAAGTGAGGCAGCTATTTGAAATGTATATGATCAACAGGAGACTATCTCACAAACAGAAACAACGATCACTCTAAGCTCGTCAAGTTCAAGGGCAAAAATATGGTCCGAGGAACAAGAGCATGTTTCTCCGGAGCATGTTAGTCGATTTGACGAGGGTGATACGAAGAATAACAAGACAAAAGAGCTTGAGGTGTTGAGCAGTTAACTGGACCATGAGGAAGCAGATATAGTGGAATGTATCTCCGCAAAATCTAGCAGAATGACATTGTCTGATGGAAGATTCAACGATAAAACACGATCCTTCGATGAATAAAGCACTTCATCTAATTCACGGTCGGCAAAACCAGATCCAGAGGCAGCACCAATATGTTGTGTTGCTGAAACTGAAAATGGTAGCGAGTGTAGAGAAGTTGCTATTGACTGCTTGTCAACTGAAAGAGATAGTTCACTTCTACACAAAGACGACCTAGAAAAGAAAGCAACCGCGGTTTATGACACCAAACAGGCTAAGAAAGACGCTCTTCGAGCACTGGATGATTAGGTTTCACGGCTCAAGTCACTAGCCGCATTAGCTAGTAAGGAGGACAAAGACGACTGGGGTAATCCCACTGATCAAAGAGCTGAAGCTTTAGAGTCTCTTTTGGAGGTTTGTGCGTGACTACTTAAGCAGGAAAAAATCGATGAGCTTGCTAGTGTGCTGAAACCATTCGGGGATGATGGAATGTCGTCTAGAGAAACAGTAATCTGGTTGACAAAAAGTCTCATGACTGCACAAAAGTTGTCCAAGGGGTCGTGATATTGCATAAAACCTGTCTTTTGACCTATAGAACGAGCCTCTATCTTACGTAAATCATCAAGTATTGTTGGACTAAACTATTCCTCGAGGCTTAACGTGGTTGAGCATCCCTTAGTTTTGATTCTATTGTTGTACGACAGTTGATGGAGCTGTGAAGATTATATATAATGTACTTTTAAATTTGATTTCTACTCTATGATGATACTTACCACATTTTCTACTGTTAGTTTTTTCTCCAAAACTACCTGCAGACAAAGATTATACATTTCTTCAGCTTCTTAGATATGATTGTGTTATTATCGGAGCCGATTTCTAATATAGTCACTCAACTAAAAGTATTATCTCAGAAAGTCACGTTCTGAGAATCAAGAAGAAAAGTGATTTTCTGAGATAATAACTATTAGCTGAGTGACTATCTAAGAGATCAGCGCGATAATATAGTTGTCTTATAGATAAAAGTATCAACAATCAAACTGTTTCTTTTAATATTCCATTCCTCCAACCTCAAGCCTCTTGTGAAATGAATTTAATATTTTTAAAAAAGTTTTTTTTATGCTATTATTATAGTTTCCCTCATGCACATTTTGCCAATTTATAATAATTCTATCTTGATTGTCATAATTTATTGGTATGATGTTACTTTTCTTATACTTTTCCTTGTCCCGTTCAAAGTCGTCTCGCTCCCTTTCCCTGTCAGATATCCTACCACTATCATGTTCATGAGACTTTAGCCTTCCTTAATCCTTACTCTTGATAAAATTTATTGTCCTTTATCTGTGACATTTATTTTCTTTCATGTCATTGATTTGTTTTTTCTATTTATACTTTACTGTTTATGGATGTTGATTGGTGTACACTGTATTTGAAAGTTTGCATCTGAAGTTTTCTTGGTATTGATATCCTCACTTTAGGATGTTATTCATTGAGACAATGGTAACTTCCGTGTTATGTTTGTTAAATTTGGTGTTCTGTGACTCACTCTCACTGTTGTCGAGTGACTGAACATTTAATCATAAGCTGACAGTCTGATGATCTGTGTTTATGTTGAAATATCACAGAATATGGGCTAGCCATTAAAGATGTACTTCCGGTGAAGAGAGAGTTGAGAAAGGAGAAACGTAAGGTTGTGAATGGTGGGAAAGCAAATAGGAGTGTGTCATTTGTGTTGACCTACTTAAAAAAATGAAAAGGTCGGGTTGTTAACTTTACTATTTTGTGGTGGTTGTTGAAGACTAGCTTCTTGAAGAGCTCTACGAGAGGTGCATTGCATCAGCTTGATATTTGTTGGAAACTAAGTATTCGGTGCGGGAGTAAATAAGTGCAGAAACTAAAAACAAAATTGTAGGAAATTGTTTTGTTGTGTATTTTCATTTTTGTGGTAATACATGTGAAGTGGAAGTACGTTGAAGCTGAGGTCGACAGCATTCAATACTCGAAAGATTAACAGAAAACAGTTTGTTGTGGAGTGAACTTCAGATCACGGTGCTTCTAAAAGGATCAAACATTCATCAAGACAAAGTGAAATGGACATTTTCTACTCATGTTTAGAGTTTGTAAAAAACATGCTTGTTATACTGCTTGTTCAGACATACAGTATTTTCTTACTTGATGTTGCTGCATTCGAATTTGGAAAGCAAATTACACGGCTGACTTGTTGATGTAGGATATCATATCATGTGCCATGTCGGAAATGCACTCCTATCAATGTAATGTGAGTGTGAAGTATTGACGAGGCATATGACGCGTTAGAGGAAATAGCGGAGAAGGATGTTGTCTCTTGGATAGCTCACTGTCTCAATCAATTTTCAGTTCTAAACAAAAGAAGTTTGATCTTTGTAGTTGTGTTTGTTACTTTTTCCAATTGTAAGATGATATATGTGGAAAATGGGGTCCCTCTAAATTCTTGTTTTCTTTAACTTTAGCTTTAAAGATCCAATTTTTACTCGAGAAATCACAGTAATATGAACAATGAGTTGTCGAAGAAAACTGCATTACTTATGTAGAACCAACCAAAAAGAATAAATTGCTCTCTGTGGTTTAAAATAATTTTGATACTGTAAAAATAAAAGGCTGAAAGTTTAAATTTTGATTGAAGTGTTTTACTTCAAAAATACAAATACTAAAAAAGAAGTATTAATATATTTAAAATCAAGTGGGTCCAATAAGGGTAAAAATGTAATTGTGCCTTTAAAAAAATTTCAAATAAGGAAAGACGGCATTTATTTTGGGACGAGCGACACATAATTTGGGTCGGAGGTAGTAACAGATTTTTGCATATGCATCCATTTAGGCTTATTGGGTTTCCTTTCAAATTGTTCTTACATTTCAACCATTTTTCATTTTGTGCTTGTAATGTTCTACTTCAAACAGATGTTCACGAAGGGATTGTTCTTAATATTCTTAAATGCAAAAGCACAAGTACAATAAGTTGAATCAGATGCAGAATCAATGATTTGTACAAAATACTTTGCTTGGCATTATTGAGTCAAGAGTTATCACATGAGAACAGCACTGATAGGCTTGCAACAAAGTCTCAAAAAGAGGAGCTACTAACAGTTCCACCAAATTTAGCTAGAACTGTAGAGGTCTAAAACAACTTCATCTACTAATTCTTGGAGAATATGCCTAGCAACTTCAGTGCCACATTCATATTCTTCAATCTAGAAGTCCGTACATTTACCCAAAGAATGGCTCATATCCCATTCTATTAGCTCGCCTGGGATCAAACCAACAAATTGTGTGCACTCTTCGACCTCATCAATAATATCAGCAATCAGAATCTCTTTGGTCATACTTGATGGTAGTTTGGTACAGGTTCTGAAACCAGAATCAGAGATTGGAGAAAATTTTGAGTCTAGGTACTCTAAGAGACAATCAAAGGCGAATCCTTTAAGTTGATTCATCTGTTTTGGGTCATTACAGCCAAGCAACTCACCGAAAGCCATCCACGAAAAACTCAAAAACCTTTCATGTTCATTGAGGAGAAAATGACTCACAAAGAACCCATCCTCTACAGGTAGAGCCTGCTGTTGAGGTGTAGTTCCAAATATGAGTTCAACATTCAAAATGACCTGTTTTGCATAGCTGAGTTTGCTTTCTTTTAACTGATCAATCTTGCTTAGCACTCCAGAAATGTTATAAATCAGTTGTCTGCAACTCCTTCTCCTCCTGGTGGATAATGAGGTCTCACAATCCGAAAGATCTCTATCAGGTTCCAAAAAGAGTGGTTCATCATCAATAGAGTCCACTGATTCAGCAAGCACTTTGTCCTCTGGAAGAAAACAAGCATCATATTTATTAGAAGCATGGATGCATGAAATCCAAGTTCAGAGTATTTTTTAATTTATGTATTTGAGGGAAAGAAAGGAAGTATGAAAATAGTAAAATGTCGAATCGGGGACCATACTTGAGCTACTATTGGGACTGCTGGAGAGGTAGCTGTCAGTTGAAAAGGCAGCTTCAAGAACACATCCTGAACTATGGTGATCAAGTGAATTCCCAACTAAATCTGCTTCATCTTCCAAAGAAGAAAAATATCTAGTAGGATAAGTGAGAGCACATTCATCTCTAAACCTTCACAAACCCGATTCTAAACTCTTTATTTTGGCCATCTCAAAATCCATATCTTCTCCATCAGATTCGCCGGGTCGAGCACCAAGTTTGTCTGCCACATTGCTCCAAGTTTCAGAAGTTGAAACCTTTTGGGTCTTACTGACTGATCTTGCTAGCATCGATTCCAAACCCATGAGCCTAGCAACCAAACTTAGAGCTTTCACTTTGCGCTTGCTTTCACAACGTGTATCGGTCATTCCATTATTCTTTGCATTTGGAAAACCCCCACTGTTCTCATAAGCAATCTACATTGTTCATACAAGAACCAAAAACAATAAAAACAAAAACTTTCCTGTCAGGCTAACATCTGAAACAATAGAAGAAAAAGAAAGCTAAATGTGGGAGTATAGTTCAAGAAATGAGTACCAAACGAAGCTTTGGCTGCTTCTCATCCCCTCCAAACTTTTTTGAAGCTTGTTTCAAGCAAGCTATAAGAATGCAGCACAAAAAAAGAAATAATTTAGCCCTCTAGCTATAATCACCTTCAAGAAATTAACCATTCTGCTTTAAAAATGAGTGGAATGTAGTAGTAGCTAACCTGATGAAAGCAGTTTCTTTGGAAACAGCTTCTTGGCAAATCTACGGTTCCGATCAAAGAGCTGAAAGAAAATGCCCACACAACCATAAGGCCTTTGAGGTTGTCTCTCAGTAATAGCGGCTAAACTATCATTCATTTCTCTAGCTGAGCTATCATTCATCCTTCAAAATCCTCTCTTAAATTTCTTCACCTTTTCTCCCACTCTGCTGAATGTGATTCACACACTTTGTCTTCCCAATAAGATTCTATCAAAAATTATCTTCACATTAATTTGGAAAGAATTAAACAAAAGACCCCCCCACTGGCCCCTCTGCCCACCACATCACTCACCCTCGTTGGCCCAAAAAAGAAAATGGGAAAAAAAAACTTACATTTTCATGCAAGAAACAAAGCAAAAACCCAACAGAATATCAGAAAGAAAGTAGAAAATAGCCATGAAAAGTAAAACCCTGAGTTGTGTTCAATTATGACAAAACTTTCACAAGAAACCACAGTCAAACAAAGTAAACACAGAACAAGAAAATACAAACAGCAATACCCAGAATGTCTTCAACTTGCACCAAATGTGCTACTGTTCAAGAAAACAGCTAGAACTAGTTATAGTACACTCTAGTAAGCTATTCTTTTCTTTTTTTAATCTTCTTTATGACAGTGAAAAAAGCAAAATCATAATTATTTTAAATTAGTTCCTATAGACATGTTTTCTATGCTTTGCTATCACAAATGCTACAGAATAAGAAAAGAATGCGTCGATAGAGACTAACCGATTAGGCACCAAACAATAATAATAGAACCCAAAGCAATTGCAGCAAGGACCAGACCGAATGTTTTTCGAAATCCAAAGTGCCAAAGAACTTCAAAGTACTTTTAAGAGAAAATAAATGGAGTAATAGCGGAGGAGAAGTTTGTCCTCTTAGAGAAAGAGAATGGTGAGTTTATATAGTGAGGAGGGCCGTCCACAATCCCAAATAATGAAGGAAGAATAATATTTAATGGAAGAAGAATAACATATAATGAATCAATTAAGGGGTTGTTCCCTTAAATGGATGGGGTAAATCAATCCGTTCCACCAATCATGCTATAGTTGCCATAAATAAATAACACCTTATTATAACATTTGAAATTTCCATGAATAGAACAAGTAAAAAGAGATCCTTCCTACTTATTAAATGAAATCAACAAGAAGTATCTAAATTTACCATAATTAACGTGTGAGGGATGTCTGTCAACCAAGTAAGGATAGAAAAATAAAAAATCAATTACTGAGATGCTTTTCTCAAATCAAATTGGTACAGGATCATACCCAAACAGTCAAAACGTGCACATATTAGCCTTATTAAAGATTTACGAAAAAATCCAAAAAATAAAAAATCAATTACTGAGATGCTTTTCTCCAATCAAATTGGTACAGGATCATACCCAAACAGTCAAAACGTGCACATATTAGCCTTATTAAAGATTTACGAAAAAATCCTCGAATCGTCACATACATGTTTTTCCCATACAAAATTACCCATATTGACTAAGAGGCATAAAAAATGTGAAGTTGCAAGAAGTTAGGCGTGTTTGCACATACCAGAGAGAGACGAAAAAATTGACTCACCATTCAAGTTAAGCGTCACGAAATTTCAATCAAGCAGGACATGCAAATAGGGTCGAATAAAAATCACAGACTTAAAATCAACACATTTATTCAGCAAAAATCAAACGTGGCCACACTTATGAGAGACACAGATGAAGAAATAGTACTAAAGTTCACACACATATTTTGAACACGGGATCAAACCTGAAGACGGATTCTTCATTTTCGATGAGGAAGGGTTGCATGGTTGGAACGCCGAAGGGGTTTGCCGGAGGTATCGCTGTGGGAGAGGAGTCGAGGCTGTGTTGCGGCTGTTAGATGTTCGTCGGAGGGGAGAAAGAAGGCGACTGGAGGACGTTGGATAGAGCGGCGGCGTGGAGGCTTGGTTGGCCGTCTCCGTCGATGGCGGCGCTGTTCGCCGATGGAGGACGAGAAGGGAAGGGGTTGGCCATCGGAGCAGCGGCTGGACTCGCCTGGGGTAGGAGGTGGCGGCGCGTATAGAGAAGAAGGAAGAGGCGACAGCGAAGGCTGTTCGCCGGAGATGGCGGCATGGCGACGAGGACTCGGAGCGGAGGGGGTCATTTTGGTGGTCGATTGGCGACGGAGAGATCGGAGGAGAGGGGGGGAGATCGAGATTTGGAGGTGTTTGTAGAGAGAGAGAAGAGAAAGGTGGAGAGATAGAGGCGGAAGTTGGGGAAAAAATAGTGTTAGGGTTTGTAGGTTTGAAATAGGGAAAGAGAGATCTTTTGATCTCAACCGTTGGATTGGTTTTTGATCGGTGACTGAGATTTAATGTCATGGGGGAATTAAAATGTGGCTAGGATGAAAAATAATGGCTTAAATTGTAAGAAATTGGGTTAAGATTGTAATGGATTGGATAAAAATAGGCTATAATTGTAAGAAATTAAATAAAATTGGATTAAAAGGTAAATAAAATCATGCAAGGTAATTTTGATTAGGTTGTTATTTAAATTAAAGTAGGAATAATAATAATATATGATAATAGTAATTAAATAATAAATAATAAAAAAGATAATAAAAGATAAATAATAATAATTAAACAATAAATTATAATAATAAATGATAAATAATAAATAAGAGTAATATATATAATAACAATGTCAATAAATAATAATATCAATAAATAGTACTAAATAAAGCAAAACTAGACAATGTATTTTGCAAAATTGTGAGTGTGCATAATTACGTGAAAATAATTTAGTTCATAAAATTATAAAAATGTCATTTTTAATTTTAGAATATTATAAAAATATGATTTTAAAAGATAATTGATGATTTATGCATTTTCTAAATTATGAATGCGATATGTCGGAAATCTGTTTGATGTAAGAAAATATGCAAAAATACTAATGTTTAAAAATTAACGATTTTGTCAAAATAACAGACTAAATGTAGTGTCGGGAGGTCAAAATTGGGTGTCAACATCACAGTGTCAAAATTGGCTTCCAATTCTGACTTTTAAAAAACTAATTCAAAATAATAAATAAATAGAAACAATTAAATTTCTTAAATTCATGATATAAGAAATACAAAAATGAAGTATAAGAATAAATGAAAATTTCAACATTATTATTGAAACAATTAAATTACCTTAAATATCAACAATATCTAAACAATTCATTTATTATGAATATTGAGGAAGTATTGTCTAAAATATCAATGAATTAAGTAGACTCAATGTAAAATAGTTGAATAAACCTTTCAATCTTTTCTATTTACCCCATTTGAATTGGACACACTCCTTAATAAATTCTTTACTCTTGCAAGGTTAAAAGTAATTTCACTAGTATATTTTTAGTTACTAAAATTTATCCATTTTTTTAAAATAATAATGATTATATTTTAATCTTTTATATAAATGAAGACTTTGGTTACTACTATTTTGTCTTATTTGAGGATATTTTCGTTAACAACACCAACAGTAAGGGTATTTTGGTAACTAAAACCTCCAATCAATGACACTTTACCATGTCTTTTGCCTCTACTGTTTTACTTTCCTAAAATCTTCTTTCATCTTCATTTTATCTGTTTTTCCTTTTCTCCACTGTATTCCCTACGCACCTTGACACCAAAACACAAGCTTCAAGCAAAAATCATGTTCTTAATTTCAATTTTCATTAGTCCATCATGATTTATTTTTGGTAAGTGCATCTTTGATGGTGGAGCAAGTTTTTTAGGTGTTTCAAAAATCAAAACAGACAAACCTCCTTCTAAATTTAGAAATACTTAATTAAAATTTTAATTTGATGTACATAGATCTTATATCTATCTCAAAGGTAGAAATATTATTAAAATTTTAGGCCTTTTTAGGTACATGACTAATAGGTAAACGGAAAGAACATTTTAGGTCCTTTTCCAATTTTTTTTTAATATAAAAATTGTTCAACATTTGATTTACTAAAAATATTTATTCTGTTCTAGCATTATTAAGTGGTGGGTCACAAAATCCAACTACTGATTTTCATATTTCAGTATCACCTTTTTTAGAAATTGCCCTTTTATCTATTCCACCGACAAAATTTAGTTACATATTCTTTTACCTTAAAAAACTCATCCAAAATTAATGTGGATAATAATGAGGTTAATTATTTTGTTGTTGCTATTATGTTAATTCTCCATTTCTTTATTTACGTACTTAATTCTGAATATGTTTACTTGAATCGAAGCTCAACCTAAAACGTTATTTCTCACTTTACACTTGTAATTAGATTGTAGTTCTGCACGGATGCGTATAGTTAGTGGCGGAGCCAACATCTTAATTAAGGGGTTCAAAATCAAAAAATGTGAATAAAAGAACTAATCGAATGGGGTTCAACGTCTGCTATATATACATAAAAAAATAATTTTAAGTTTGTATATATAGTATAATTTTTCGTCCAAGGAGATTCGGATGACCCCCTCACTATTAGCTAGTTTTGTCCCTGCGTATAGCCGTATACATCATCCTCCCTACATCCTACTAGTAAAATTATATTACGTATGTTATTGTAATAACGAAGAAGAGAAAACATTATAATTAGATTACTTTTGCAAGTAATTAAGATTAGCCAACATATAATCTCATGTCAATTTATCACTTAATTGTAATGTACAATTAATATTCTTGTTTAAGTAATTAATTCTGTTATTATTTTTTAATTTTATTTTTTTATAATAGGGATTAACTATTTGACTAGTAGCATTTTGGTAGTTGTAATTTGACTTTATTTATCCCTTTTTTTTTCTTCTTAAAATGGCAATTTAGGCATACCAAAAATATTACATGTTCAATGAGAATTATTGTCAATTAGATGCCAATAGAGTCATCAAATAGTCTAACTAAAGAAAACTAATAAAGACACAATTAAATATTACTTATATAATACCAATTTTAGCACTTTAATAATTAAATCCAAATTAGTTGAGGATGGTGATAGGTGACATCATGAAAATGACCTAACAAAATATTTCATTCCTCCAACCTCAAGCCTCTTGCGAAATGAATTTAATATTTTTAAAAAAGTTTTTTTTTTATATACTATTACTATAGTTTCCCTCATGCATATTTTGCCAATTTATAATAATTCTATCTTGATTGTCATAATTTATTGGTATGATTTTACTTTTCTTATACTTTTCCTTGTCCCGTTTAAAGTTGTCTCGCTCCCTTTCCCTATCAGATATCCTACCACTATCACGTTCATGAGACTTTAGTCTTTCTTGATCCTTACTCTTGATAAAATTTATTGTCCTTTATCTGTGACATTTATTTTTCTTTCATGTCATTGATTTGTTTTTTCTATTTATTGAGTTGTGTGAGTTCAAGAACTTGTTCTGTTGAATCCTTGACTGTAATTTTTTTGTGTAGTGTAATGTGTGCCTAAGTTTTGAGTTGTGTGAGTTCAAGAACTTGTTCTGTTGAATCCTTGACTGTATGTCTACTGGTGAAGAATGTCTGTCTTAAGTCTTGAGTTGGGTGAGTTCAAGAACTTGTTATGTTGAATCTTTTTTATTGTAATTTTTCTGTATAGTGTAATGTGTGTCTAAGTTTTGAGTTGGGTGAGTTCAAGAACTTGTTCTGTTGAATCCTTGATTGTAATTCTACTGGTGAAGAATGTTTGTCTTACTGAAAGATCGAATATTTAACTGTAGTTTTACGGTAGGAAGTGTATTGTTTGCCTAAGTTTTGAGTAGGGTGAGTTCAAGAATCAGTTCAATTAACATAAAAAAACTAAATTTTTAACCTAAGTTGCTTGGACTCTTCAAAAATGTCATGGGGTGAGTGTTGGATCCTTCAAAAGTAGTGCATTTTCGGAGGATCGGACACGGGTGCGGCAACATATTTGGAGAGTCCGAGCAACTTAGTTTTTTAAACTGTAATTTTACTGTGATGTGTAATGTTGTCTAATCCCCGAAGTAGTGGTAAGGTCTGCGGTACACTTTACCCTCCCCAGACTTCGCTTGTGGGATTCATTGGTTATGTTACTGTTGTAGTTGTTGTGTAAGGTTGTCCAAATTTTGAGTTGGGTGGGTTCAAGAACTTGTTTGTTCAATTGATAGAAAGATTGAATCTTTAGCTGTAATTTTATTGTAAAGTGTAATGTGTGCCTAAAATTTGAGTTGGAAGAGTTCAAGAATCAGTTCAATTAACAGAAATATTGAATCTTTAACTTTAAAGAATAATGTTTGTAGTTTTAGAGGTAGAATGGACACTCAATAAGTAGTTGCAACTTAGCTTTGCTTTGTCCCAAATTATTTCAAGATCCCAACTCTCAAAATCTTTTTTTTTTTCTTGCTGGAATGAAGTAAAGGCTTGTTTTTGTAGTTGCTGCAGGGATTTCACTGTTGACCCTGTAAAGATGTCCTCAAGTTTTTAAGTTGGGTGATTTCAAGAACCAGTTCAATTAACAGAATGATTGAATCTTTAGCTTTGATTTTATTGCAAAGTGCAGTGTTTGCCTAAGTTTTAAGTTGGATGAGTTCAAGAATCAGTTCAATTAACAGAAAGACTGAAATTTTTCAGTGTAAGTGTTAAGTTGGGTGAGTTCAAGAACCAGTTCAATTAACAGAAAAAACTGAATCTTTAAATGTAATTTTGCTGTGAAGTGTAATATGTGCCTAAGTTTTGAGTTGGGTGAGTTCAAGAATCAGTTCAAGTAGCAGAAAGACTGAATCTTTAGCTGTAATTTTGCTGTGAAGTGTAATGTGTGACTAAGTTTTGAGTTGGGTGAGTTCAAGAATCAATTCAAGTAACAGAAAGATTGAATCTTTAACTGTAAAGTTATTTTTGAGTTGGTTGAGTTCAGGAACTTGTTAAATTAACAGACAGTTTGAATCTTTTAGTTTTATTGTAGAGTGTAATGTTTGCATATGTTTTGAGTTGGGCGAGTTCAAGAATTTGTTTTGTTGAATCTTTAACTGTAATTTTACTGCAAAGTTGTAATGTGTGCCTAAGTTTTGAGTTGGGTGAGTTCAAGAACTTGTTCTGTTGAATCTTTTTGACTGTAATTTTAGTGTAAAGTGTAATGTATTCCTAAATTTTGAGTTGGCTGAGTTCAAGAACTTGTTCAATTGATAGAAAGATGGAATCTTTAGCTGTAACGTTATTGTAAAAGCGTAATATGTGCCTAAGTTTTGAGTTAGGTGAGTTCAAGAAACGGTTTGATTAACAGAATGACCTTTCGATACTTCACTTGTGGGACTACACTAAGTATGTCGTTGAATGCACGCTCGCTTACTAAGGTAGAACTCGATTAGAAGGGCGAATTCAGGATCTAGAGTTAAAAGAGGTTCAAAAATAGTATGATTTTTTTCGTTTCCATTATGTGTACAATTTATTTTTGGATTTAGTGCAAGATGACATGCACATGTAACTTATTGTTGACCTCGATAAACTCTAATTTTGATTCTTGTAATATATGAATTTAGTGTATTTAATCTTTAATTAATTGAAATGTGTACCTTTGATTTGCTCTTGTTATGTACAGGGAAATTGTTATTTTGGGACTGTCTTGGAAGCATATTACCCTCAATTATGGAGTAATAATACAAATTTAATATAATACATGAGTAACTAAATAATTCTAGAAATATGTGAATATTCTTGAGTAAATATACTTAGTCAAATATCACAAGAATTAAAAAGGTTATATCGATAATTGAGGTACTAAAAATGCTATTAACCCCATTTCTTCTTATCAAATGATTTTCTAAATTACTAATTAGTATCATGTAGTCTAATCCTAATTTAATTAGTCAATCAAATGACGACAAGTTCATACTATTGTGGATTAAATTCAATCACACAATGTTTGCATTACGTTTGCATGTCTAGTTTATTTTATTAAACCCCTTTGTTTATAAATATTTGTTACGTTAGACCATTCAAATATATACACTTTGTTTATTTATTGGCTAAGATTCACAGACAATAAATCATACTTTTTTTTTAATATAAAACACGTCGAGAAGACAAATTTTATTTTAACTTCGTGGGAAATAATTCCTTCGTTCCTTACACTGAATGTTTAAAAAAAATGGTACATGGAAAATACTAAAAAGTAATAGTAAAATCTTTCATAAGCTATACTTATTGTTAAAAAATGTTTGTCAGAACAATTATGTATAGGTATTGAATACCTAGCCATAGCCTAACTCAATTATTGGTCAAACAATTTCTATTAATTTACGATTGGTCAAAATAAATTTGTCTATTTACTTTATTCTGTAATTCATTTTGGTTAAATAGATTGAAAACTTCTTGTTTTTTAATCACCACTCTAAAACCTGAGTGGTCAAGTGGGATTAAAATTCATTGTATTAGCTACAATATCACTCACTCAGCCAGTCAATCTTTGGAAAGGTAGTTTTATTTCCCCATTTGAGATGCTAAACAACAAGCTCTTTTGTAACACCCCAACTTAGGATATGGAGTCCCACATCAATAAAATACAAGAGGAATGTTGGATATATAATTAAGAAAGCCTAATGACGCATTTTAAAGTCGTGCGGGTCTGGGCCTAGAGCGGACAATATCATTAGTTGGTTGGGGAGTTACGGGTCTCTCGCATCTTCGTGGTTCGCGATGCCCGTCGCGGCTCGGGTCGTGACATCTTCCTTATCCAAAAAAAAAAAGGGAAGAAACAATTTAGCAGCTGCACATATCTGAAAAATCGAAAGCTTTTGAAACTTAAAACCAATATAGTTTGAATATATTGTGTTTCTGTATGCTTACGACTTTAGTCCATCAGAGTCTTTTCCTGTAATAGAAAAATTCCGAAACCGCCCGCCTTAAGCATGGACGATTATTACTCAAGGTAGTCCTTGTTCTATAAAATGGAGCACACTACTATTCCATCAACTGTTTAAAACTTGGGCATGTTTATGTTAAAATCAATGAGACTATCGCAATGCCAAGCAAGTTCACGGAACTTTTCGTTTTTAACAGGCTTTGATTTGAAGCAGTAGAATTGGTGAAGTGCAAAAGGGAAGGCCAAATATGATAATGCCGTTGAACACAACTGCCGCTATATCTGGAAGCAGACTCCTGTTGAAACAGGTAAAATTTCGCGGTTGAAATGTAGAATGTAGAGTAATCTTGTGTTTTTTTCAGAATGGAGAATATTTTCTTTGCACATGAAGATGTAGCAAAAGCTTCTTGAGTCCTGCTTAGACACATGAAGATGAATACGAAGGAAAGGGAGAAATGGATAAAGATGAATGCTAAGCAAGACTCAAGAAGCTTTTGCATCGAAAGGTCTCAAATTGTGACTCACAATAAGCAGGATTCTAAAGAAACAGCCTTTAAAGAAACAATTAAGATGGATCAGAGGAAAATGCCTCCTAAGGTGATGATGCCTCCAAGAGAGTTAGTTACCTCCTGAGATAAGGTGACCCTTGCAGTAACAGATCAGTTAGTTTTAACTGGTAATGTTGGACAAGGATCAAAAAAGAAGTAATTTTTAACATTCGAGGGACTACTTATGATCCATGTTAAGTATAGGGACAACTTGTAAAGTAGCCTCTATAAATAGAGGCCTTCTTTCTCAATTGTAATACACATCAAATTACAAGAGTTGTATTTATTCTTCCTTCCTATTAGAGTATTAAGTTAAGAGAGTTGGTGTTGGGAAATACTTTGTGTGAGCCCTTTCTTTTGGAGTGATCTTGTGAGGTTTTCTCTTGGGATATTTGGGTTAATTAGAGTGATTACTCTAATTTTTGTAATCTCTCTATTGTACTCTTGTTGATATAGTGAAGTTGTTCCTCTCCGCTCATGGACGTAGGTCACACTGACCGAACCACATTAAATTTGTGCCTCCTTTATTTTTTCTTTTAAGTACCGTTACTATCAACTTGCTATTGTCTTTGTTATTGTCATTATAACATTATTTGGCTAAATTCCGCAATAACCGGGTTCTCGATCCTAACACAACTTCAAGTACTGATCCAAACTTATGGATCTTTTGAACTCTTTCTACTCACACATTTCCAGAGCTATTATTACTCTTATTCGACTCAATAATAGCTTCTTGAAAACTTTAATGGCTTAATCTTTGCCAGTCAAGCTGGGCCATCCAACGTGTGAGGGGAATAGGTTTTAAATACTACTACTTTTTGCATCAAAAGCTTGTTGAATAACAAGGATACTAAGAGTACAAGAAGCATATATAGTGTTACATGATAGTAGGTTCAACATGATCAAAAATAATTTTAGTAACAAACAATGAAGACAAGCAGTCCATAACTAATCAATTATTTTAGATGAGTACGTACAATACAAGGGAGCTTGACAATTAAACATGTGAAACAGAAGTAGAGTTAAATGGTAAAAAGAAAGGTTGTTCGAATAAACAAACCTCATTACAAAAGTTTCTGTGTTAGCCTGATCATGAACAAATTGACAGCAACTGCATCCAAAACTATCCATGATGATTCAAATAGTTCATGAAAGAACTCTGCTCCTGTCTCTTCAGCCGAACTTCTGAACGCAACCCCAAATGCATTTCCTTGGACAGCACCAAGCCGTGGCTTCCCACATATTGCTACAATCAACACTTTGCTTCGTTCCTGGGTGTAGCAAACACAGATCAATGGTTTCATCCTTGCACCTTTCTCGCGTAAAGCATCCATCAGAAAGTAACCAAATTTAGTTAAAGCCTGAGGATGACACAGCAGCTTTGTATCTGCCGAGTCTTCAAGTTTCACCCACCTAAATTTACTTCCACTTCTTATAGATCCTTTCTTGGTTATTGCTGCACTCCCTTGTCTGAGAATGGACCTTTGGATCTTGATCGCTTGTCGCATTCCGGTTTCCAACTTGTCAAGCTTAGTCAAGGATAGCGCGTCGTAAGCCTCCCCAAATTGACTGGAAGCACATGAGCCATCTGACTCTTCGAATGACTCCAGAAGTGCAGTAACCCCATACACAACATCTGCTGCTGAAACTCTTGAACTATACCCATGAAGAAGCAAAAAACCTCTATAATAGAAATCAGTGAGGCCAAATTCCGGCAAAAATCGTTCAAACTTGTCCTTCATTTGCCTCTTGATCTCAATGCTCATGTACTGAAACTTTTGTTTGCATTCCTCGCGTGCGAAACCCATTCGACCTAAAAGAAACTGCATCTTCATAATCCCATTGTCACTCCATGTCTTCATTTTAGTTGCAATGTAGGATGAACACAGCATTGAATCGAACAAGTTCCACTCTTGTAACAACATCAGCCTTGGTTCATACTCATATGCAATCCTTGAAGAATTTGGTGCTGTGACCTTCGTTCCATCCTTGAGAGTAACTGAGGTAGTAGAGTCTAAATTGCCTGAGCTATTGATATGTTGTTCTAGCTCCATTACCCCAGCTTGATACCGCTCATCAGTTAATCTCTCGTGAACAAACTGATCAGTTAAAGCTACACAGGCCAACCAAAGCAATGCATTAGTATTCTTTCTCAAAAAATGAGACAGTTCATACATCAAGCAACCAGATGGCTTCCCATGGAAGGTACCCATATAATAGTACTCCCTCTTCAATTTCCCAAAAAGCTTAACAGGGTCACTCGAAGCCCTCCTCCTCTTCTTCCTCATTCCATCTCTATCTTCCTCCTCCTCCCTCTCAATGTCGTCATTTTCACTTTCACTATCAGACTCCTCGTCTTCAAAATCATCGCCGTCGATGTTCAAATCACTAGCATTTGCCAAAGCAGAAACATCAAAATCATACGCTAAATCAGCCTGCTGCTCATCGTCCCTAGTGTACAGCACGATGACCCGATCGTTCTGGTCACTTAAATTATGCAAGTGTACAGGTCTATGACTATCCACTACAAAAACGCGTGCTAAGGGACCAATTTCTAGAACCTTCTTAAGATCCCTTTGGCATCCCCAATTAATAAGCAAAATCGTAATTGGCTCATCTGCAGCTGGCCCTAGATTATCCCCAGTGTACTTATAAATCTCTTTAAAACTTGAAACGGGGTAACAGGCATATCTAACAGAATCAGATTCAAGTACATGTCCCATTATCTTGAGGGCACAGAGTGAATCAACGTCAGAAGTTGACGGGAAAACTAGCAGCGGTGAAGTTGAAGCTGAAGCTAGAGCTGAATCCCGCAACCGGGTGTAAAATGATTCAATACTTTCTTCTCTCACCATAATTGGAAATTGGAAAAGAAAGATAAAGGGCCTATTCTTGAATACAAAGAGTAAATTAGGGTTTGGAAGAAATACCTGAAACTGATATTCTATGGTCTTGCCATTAATGGTCAGCGGGATAGAAGCAGAATTTGAATTTCGAATTTCCAAGGACCGCCAAATTTCAAATTTTGGCGGTGAATTCGAATTTTTTAAAATTTTGACTTCACCTGCTCGATTCACGTGACTGTTTTTCTTTAGGGGTGTGTGTTTTTTCTTTAAGGTTAATTGCACATATTCCCCCTTTAAGTTTTGCAATATTGCTCCCTCCGTTTCATTTTATTTGGCCTTTAATGAATTTGATACTTCCATTAAGAAATCAATAAATAGAAATGCATTTCATATATTTATGCTTAAAAAGGGGTAGTTCGGTGCATTAAAACTACCGCTATGCGCGGTGTCCGAGAAAGGACACCACTCCAAGGGTGTATTGTATGCAGTTTTACCTTGCATTTCTGCCAAAGGCTATTTCCAAGGCTTGACCCCGTGACCTCGTGGTCACATGAAAGCAACTTCAACCGTTAAAGTTCAATAATCAATGCAATGATTAAATATTAAAATTTGGTATATATTACTCCATCTCATGTATTACGTTTAAACATTGCGTATTTATAATTGAAATTAGTAATAATGATTTAATTTTGATTTTAGAATTGGGATCATTTATGCATTATTCAATTATTTTTGAGAAAAAATATTTTTTCCCCCCTGAACTTGTTCTCCAAACTCACTTTAACACTTAAACTTAATTTTTGTTTATTTACCCCCTTAACAACTTTAAAGTGAATTATTCCCCTACCCTACCCTAATACTGACGTGGCATTTAAAAAAAAATGGCGTGTTTCAGATTTTTCTTCTTCTTTTTCCACTTATTTTATATATATATATATATATATATACATATTTATTTAAAAGAAAATATTCCTTTCTTCTTCAATACCCCCAACCCCCCTTCACCTCTCATCCTCACCCCACACACCTACACCCCACACCCACATCATTTTATTCTCCAATACATCAACAAACAACAACACCCATTTTCTACAACAATTAATTCTTTCATTAACAACCTCAAACACATCCTCCAACAACATTTTCCTTCATTTTTTTTTCATTTTTCTCCATTAATACATTCTCCAACGAATAAATTGAAGACGTTAAATTACTTCATTAATTCAGTTCGAAGAATAACAAAATTAAAAGAAACTTTTGTAACTTTTATTTTTAAAGTTCATTGTTCTTTCTCTATTCTTTATTTAGGTTTACATGTTCAAGGGTGAATTTGGTGGTTAAAAATTTGAGAAAGTTTGATTGAAGGCTGAGATGGTGTTTAATGGAGGAAAAATTTTAATTTGATATTTTTGTATTGTTTTCTAGTGGTGTTAATTAAGGAAAATGAAAAAAAAAATTGGAGGTGGGGATGGGGGGTGGCTGGAAGAAGAGAAAGAAATATGGGGGGGAGACGGGGGGGGGGGGTTTGAAGAAGAAGAAAAATGTGGGGTGGGGGTGGAGGAAAATTGAAATTGAAGGTGGGGTGGGAGGTTGTTAATGGAGAAAAATTGAAAAACAATGGAGGTGGGGTAGGTTTGATGGAGGGGGAGAGCTGGGGGATGTAAAGAGGAGAGGGGTGGGGGTGTGATGAAGAAAGAAAATGGGGTGGGAGTGCACTTTTTATTTAATATATATAAATAAGTATATATATATATATATTTATATAAATAAAATAGTAATATATATTTGTTATTTTTTTTCAAAAAAAAAAATATAAAAATAATGTGGGAGGGATTAATTTATTTTTTTAAAATAGTAATTTCTTACGTGGCAATGATGTGGCTCCAACGTGGCATTGATGTGTAAGCGAGTGTAACACGCTCTCCGTTGTGAGAGTGGTATTCAGTTTTGAGGTGTGAAAAAATCCACTTTAAAGATGTTAAGAGGGGTAAATAAACGAAAATTAAGTTTAAGTGCTAAAGTGAGTTTGGAGGACAAGTTCAGGGGCGGAAAGATATCTTTTCTCATTATTTTAAAAATTGTAGATGTGTTTATTATCTTTATCAAGGGTAAAATGAAAAATATATGTACGAAATACTCTTGATTTTAGAACTTAGACAACTAAATTGAAACAAATATTTTAGAAAGAAGGTTAACTAATACGAAATGGAGAGAGTAGTAGTATTATAATAATTTCATTTCTTCGATCACTATGAAACAAACTACATCTAGTATATATAAATATATATATATATATATATATATATATATATATATATATATATATATATATATATATTGTACAAAGTGGTGGTTAGATCGATTATGTTGATTAGAACAACTCTGTTTTATAAAATGCAATATTGTTTGTCAAGAACTTTCACGTTCAGAAGATGAAAGTTGTAAAAATTAGAGAATATTGAGATGGATGTGTCATGTGTGACATATTAAGAGAGATAAGATTATAAATGAAGATATCTTGGACAAGACGGGAGCGACCTCAGTAGAGGACAAGATTCAGATGGTTCAGACATGTGAAAAAAGACGCATGTGTGCCCCACTGCGAAGGTGTGGAGGAATTGACTATGGATGGTTTTAGGAAAGGTAGAGATAGGCGAAAGAAGTGTTGGGAATGTGCTCAGAGAGGACATGACATTGTTTATCGAAAACATAACTTTAGATAGGAGGTTATTCACGACGCAAATTGGGATAGAATCAGTGGCGGAGCCAGAATTTTCACTGAGGGGGTTCAGAAGTAAATATCTGGACTAGTCGAAGAGGTTCAACATTTACTATATATATATATAAAAATATTTTTCACTATATAAAATTAGTATAATTTTCCGACGAAGGAGGTTCGGATGAACCCCCTGAAATGTATGTGGCTCCGCCACTGGATAGAATGCTAATAGGTAATTGAAAGTTGTCTCGCTTATCCTTCCATGCTAGTAGTTATAGTATTATGATTTCTATTAGCACTATCTACTGTTCTTGTACTTAATTCGATTATCGTATTATACTTTTTACTGCAGTTACTGTTCCTTTTCAGAATATGTTGTACACTTTTCCTTTTCGAACTGTTTTGAAATGCCTTTTTACGAGTCAAGGTTTGTTGGAAACAACCTCTATACCTTTCAAGTAGAGATAAAATATGCGTAAACATTATGCTCTGAATCTAATTTGTGAAATTAGATCAGATATATTGTAATTTTTAGGAATTGGCTATGTAACAATCATGTATCAACAACTTTAGTGTGTAATTTGATTGTCAATGGTGACCTACATTGATTATGATATTCCAAATGAAGGAATATAATAATAAAACCAACCCCTAATAAGACTAAAAAGGGACAAATACATCTTGAATCTTTGGCCCTGTATCCAATCTCTAATAATAAAAAATTGTTTTCTTCTGGGGCTTTCCTTCAACTATCAAACAATATTAATTTTTTTATATGATGATCACAAGAATTATTTAATTATATGATTTTTTTAAAAATTTTGATGTCCATGACGTATTTTGCTTGAATTAAATAAAGTGAAAATGAACATATTGAGTCAAAAGAAGATGACAAATGCCTATGGAAATTTTGATTAATGTCTGATCTCAGTGATAGTTAAAGTCAATTAATTAATCATGCTATTAAATTGGGTTAATTAGGCTACTAATTTGACTGGCCATATAGCACCCAGACAAGGCCAATTTTGGAACCGTCCAGTAATAATTTTAATACTTAAAATGAAGATTTTTATTACTTAGTTGACTTGTTATAATAATTTAACTAATGTTATAATTTATTGTTTAACCTTCTGATATATACTACTTTCTCTATTCTAAAATAATTAAATTATTGAGATATAAAACAACCCTTTAAAAAAAATAAGACATAAATTAGTCATTTTTTATTTTGCCCTTTTAAAATTCCAAAACATCATGCTAATCACTCTCAATATTCACTTAAGTTACTCATTTATTTCTAGTACTAAATCCCCAAAAATGACTCGTAGAATGATTAAATTTGCAACAAATTTTTGGAAGTAAAAAAAAAATATTTTAACGTGATTCTTAGTTAATTTAACATGGCTACAATATAATTTGATCTAAAAAGAAATAATTAGAATGGCGTTTATGTTTGTAGAAAATCTCTTCCAAGAAAACTAAAGTCACTCCAATTTGTTGTAAAAATTAAAGTCATGTTAATGCAAGAAACTTTCAAGAAAATTACGTCTCTTAAAACTCAGACAAGAACGTAAATAATGAAGGATAAAATTTAAAAAAATTCCAACATGTATCTTGAATAATGAACAGTTCAATTACTTTGAACATTAAAAAATATCCTAATAATTTAATTATTTTAAACTAAAGGGAGTAAATAATACCGTATTATCATCTGGCTAATTCTTTTTACGAGGCACAATCGGATTAAAGTAAAAGAATAATTGAAACTCTTGCCAAAAAAAAAAATTGGTTGATGTACTAAAACTTCTGTTACATGTGAAGTTTACGTGAAAATTAGAAAGGACAAACTCCTTCTATGAGTTGAAAGATATGGAAATAGATGTAATATTTTTACGCCAATAGCAAATTAAAAGCCAAAACTTATGAAATTATTGATCTTCTCAGCGGTGTAATAAAAATAACATGAATTTGACGCAAATATGTGATTTGAGACTTTATGTGTGTGTAATTTATTGAATGAACTAACTAATTCAGATAACGAGAAAGCGTTATTCAATAATTCAATAAGAGATTCCTCAATTAATTTATTCACGAGGCTCGAATATGAAATAGATTATTAATTTAGAATGGACAATATTCTTATCTATCGTCTCACCATATATTAAGTTGATTATGAAACTTTTCTTGATGACAAAAGGGATTTTTTATCTTTATCATATTATGTGTCTGGATCTTTGAATATGAAGCGAGAGTTAGAATTTTGAATTTATATAAAAAATAATTTATTGAATTTTGAATAAATTATTATTCACAAAGCCTCTCTCTCATGCTTATACTATTTTGCACTTGACCTTTTATTATTTGCATGCATATCAATGATATCATCACCTTCAATGTGTGCTTTGTTTTCATCTTTATAACCACAACTTAGTTTAAAATTGTCAACTAAAGTAGATAGGATTTATTTTTTTAATCATTATTCAATCTGTTTTGAAGCTAAATTAATTTAGATTAGTGTTGAAAATTGTCACTTTGAAAGGTAAAATGTTTCTTAAAATTCAAACTCCAATTTTTTTAATTAAAAATGAAATGGTTAATTAAAGAGAGATATGATCTACTATACTATCCATTATAATACTGTTTGTGAAGAGAGGGAGTGAATAATTAAAACTTATGGATGGTCAGTCATGTATTAATTCATATATAAGTTATATAATGTTTGGTAGCTAATTACAAAATAAGTTAAAAAATGTTTGATTTATAATTGGGAAAAAGTTCGAAATATATCTAAATTTTGGCGAAATTTATTGTTACACATCTTAACTTTGCGGGATTTCTATGACCCCCTCGACTATTTATTATTATATTTTTGTGGCATATATTTGTCTAGCTGGATCACTGCGCGAATACACGCACACTGAGCGCGTGAGGGTCTGAAGTTGCCCCACCTAGTCAAATATATGTCATAGAAATACGGTAATAAATAGTCGAGGGGATCATCGGACCCCCACAAAGTTGAGTCATGTTACAACAAATTTCGCCAAGCTTTAGGTCTATTTTTGACCTTTTTCCTTTGTAATTTAGAAATCCACACAATTAATATATGTTAGCTATGTAGGAATTAGTATATTATTATCTTATAAGAATAGAAAATACAATAATTAATACCCTCATAACTAATATCTACATAATTCTAACCAGCTATCAAACCATCTCTAAGTGTTCAAGATTAAAAGAACAAGTCATCCATGAATTTTAAAATTATCATGATTAGCTTAAAAGTTTGACTCAAGATTTTATAATCATAAAATAATGAATGCATGAAATGATATGATCATCATTATTTAAATTATTGTACAACCAAACAACACAAAATCCCCTATATATATATTGCCCACTTCCAAACATTATCTTCAGCATCAATCATCTTTTCAACTTATTCTTTTCTAATTTCTCTCAATTTTGTCATTCAATTTTCATTTCTCTTTACAAAAAATGAAACAATATGATCAACAAATATTTCCAAGTACCCTTCCAAGAACAAGTAGTTGCAATAGCTCCAACAAGCTTATTATTCCATCAAATTACCTAAATAATTCCATCATTCATCAACATTCCTTTGAGGATAATTTCTCATATAATTCTCTTGTTCATCGAAAAAATCGCGATGGAATCAAAGTCAACTTTAATTTTCTCAAGTATCTTCTAAAATTTATTTCCTTCCACGTCATGGTTCCATCATGCATGTCGTTTAATATCCCTACGCATCCAAATTCATGCCGGAAAGTCACTGGAACTTTGTTTGGTCATCGCAAAGGCCACGTCAGCTTCGCCATTCAAGATAATTCCACATCATCGGAGCCAATTTTTCTAATCGAATTTGCCATCACAACGTCTATTTTAGTCAAAGACATGTCATCGGGCCTAGTCCGAATCGCATTGGAATGCGAGAAAATGCCACGTGGCAGCAGGCCAGTTAGGCTCCTTATGGAACCTAAGTGGGACATGTATTGTAATGGAAGGAAGTACGGGCACACGCTTTCACGCGCGTGTACAGACTCTGACAGACACGTTCTGCATACTGTGCGGAATGTGTCAGTCGGGGCAGGAGTGATACCCGTGGTGGGCGATGGACGAAAGGGCGGCGATTCGAAAGGTGAATTAATGTTTATGAGGGCTAATTTTGAACGAATCGTAGGGAATCGTAACTCAGAAGCTTTTTATATGATGAATATTGATGGAAATGGAGGACCAGAGCTTAGTATTTTTCTACTTAGGACTTGAAAAAATATATATATAGTGAAAATAAAAAGGAATTAAATGAAAGAAAAAAGATCAAATCTATTTTTGTATCATTATATGTGCTATTGTATGTTAAATAAATATAGTTCATTTTGATGTTTGACGTAAAGAAAATGTTTAATTTTATTTTTGCATGTATCTCTCATATATATTCATTTAAACTTTGATATACTTTAATCTTGAAAGAAAAAAAATTGTTAGTAAAAATTCTTATAAGCAAGCCTTAATAAATATTTCACTTTGTTTTGCTTAATTCAGATTTATAACTGGTATATAATTAAGCCCCATATAAGGGGGAAAAGGTATATGCTCCCTAATAAGGAAAAATTATGCTGCATATAATAAATATTTAGATTGTATTGACACATAAATACAATTTTCAGTAAATAGCAAAATAGAAACATAGCTATATTTTAGATTTTAATTTGTAGCAAATACATAATACACACACGTTGATATAATATACATTGATATTACTCTTTCGTGTGTTGTTAGTTGATACAGTATACGCGTACTGTATCAACAAGAACAACAAGTTGTTATTGTTGGACAGTAAAATTTTTGAAATCGAAAAATAAATAATTCGGGATAAGAAAAATATTGCAACAATCAATTTATTGATTTCAATATGTGAGTGTTACAATCTCTATGAATACTCTGATTCGCCTTTTCAAATATAAATTCAAGGGCTTAAAGCTTGATCTTGAATTTGAGCTTGATTTGATAGACTTGATCTTGACTTGTGCTTGAATTCAAGGGTTTTTGAGCTTGTTTTTAAATATTGCGGTCTTGATCTTGAATCTTGATTTGAATGCTTGAGCTTTGTAGAGAAATTGCAACGTTTGATCCACGAGTTTTCTCTTGCTTCTTGTTAGAGTTTCGAGTGTCCTTTTCTGAATTATGAGACCCCTATTTATAGTCGTGGAAAGGGGAAGAGTCATAATGAAGATGGACTTACTTTGACCAATCAGATTTGAGTGACGTGACGCCTTTTATGGGCTTTGATTTCATGGGTCTGTTGCATCATTTTGACATGTGGCATGGTCCTATTGGATCCTTTCCTTAACTTAGCATGCCACGTCATTTGACACGTGACACTTATTTGGGCCTCTAAAATATGACAATATCTTGGTCTTAGTAAAGTGGGCTCATTATTTGTAGCCCAAGTTAATGGACTAGCCTAACAAATATTGGACTTTATTTAAATTCATATATTTGAATTTAAATAATTAATTCAATTATATTAATCTGCAGTATTTATTTAGGACTAATATATTTTGAATTTAATTTAAGAGAAAATACATAATTACCCCACTGATGTTGGCCGGAATTTTTAAATAAACACCTAAACTTTGAATTTGACCTATTACCCCACGATTCTTACTTAATCCATTGCAAACACACCATTTTTCGCTGAATCTCAGTCACAACAAAGAGAGTGAACACACGCAACAATCAGGTACATTTAATTTATATATTTTTTTATTTTTTAATAAAATTTTACTCTTTTTTTTAATTCAACACCCCACTCCACCCCACCCCCTCTTCCCCCACCCCACCCCATCCAGCATCCCCCTCCCCCCACGTCCAGCAGCTCCCCTCCACCCCACCCCCACCCCCACCCTGTCAGCATCTCCCCCTAACCCCCCTACTCCGTCAAAACCTCTTCCCGTCCATTTTTTTTTCTTTTTGTTCAAATCAATTGAAAAACTTATTTTATGATTGAATTGAGTTTTAAGGATAGTTAAATGATTGAATTGAGTTTTAAGGATAGTTAAATGATTGAATTGAGTTTTAAAGACAGTTAAATGAGCTTTAATAGAGCTTTAGTGGAGGAACTTTAATGGAGTTTTAAAGATTTTTTTTTAAAAGCTTCAATGGAGCTTTAATGGTGTTGAAGAAGATGTTGTGTTGAAGAAGACATTGTATTGAGATTTAGTGGAGCTTTAATGATATTTTCTTTAAAAAAAAAGTTTCAATGAAGCTTTAATGGTGTTGAAGATGTTGAAGAAGAAAGGATGGGTTGGGGAGGAGGGGGGAGGGTGATTTAAATAAATAAATAAATAAATATTAAATTTTTTCATTTTAAAAAAATATAAATTATATATTAATTATTTACACGTGGCACCTTTTTATTGGTCAAAAAAGTCAAATTTTAGCCCTTTCACGTGCCTATGGAGCGTGTGTACACGCAGGGGGTCAAAATGGTGTGTTTTTAACGAAATAAAGAAAAATCGTGGGGTAATAGGTCGAAGTTAAAGTTTAAGTGTCTTTTTTTAAATCTCGGACAAGATCAAGGGGGTAATTATGTATTTTCTCTTAATTTAATCTGAATTTCGTACGAATTTAAATTTAATAAAATTTCGTTGTCCACACAATGCCCTCTACTTCGAAAGTTGTCGAAATCTTTTGGAGACTAGGCTCAAAGTATAAACTTGATATTTTTTAATTACATAAATTTATGTGCAAATAAAATTAAGATGGACCAAAAAATGAACATGCGGGACATGCAAAGTCTTTTGCCATATATAATATATATAATCTAATATACTATATAATTCAATTTTGCATTGGCAAGTGAAACAAATAAATTTGTTCACTTTTTTTTTCTTTGGCATTTAATGCTATTGTGTACCCCTTCCTTTTTTGACTTTTAAGCATGAGGTCCTTTACTGATGCATTTATGCGATGGTCTTTTCTAAGTATAGACCCTTTACAATAGTTAATTTAAGGTGCGAGAGTTTAACTTTGCCTCTATCACCTTAAAACCTGACAAGTTTGACTTTAAGTATACGTGACTACATTTCACCAAAGCCAAAACATGGAGAATCTTTTTTTATTCTTTGGCATTTTTACAAGTATTTTTTTTTTAACCTTGATTCTGTGTTTGACCAAGATTCTTTTGTTCATGCAGCTTGCAGATATGGTTCACTTTAGAGACTATACATCTTTATCCTCTAAAATCAAGTACCTCCTAATTGAGGCTGGTGATGGTACGATTTTAACTAGACTATTGACTGAAACTCCAATAGTAGGCACGTATGCAGATCCGTGGCCACCTTTGAAAAATTCTCTCCATATATCAGATTGGACTTCAGAACATGACATTGGTGCTAATTGGTTGGTTAAAGTATGGCTTCTTCAGACTCCCAACCAACGTCAATTGAATATTGCGAGCACTCTTTCTTGGCTTAGGACGTTGGGTACTCAAATGAGGAGTACATTGGGGGGACACTATGGAGATAACCGGTGAATATCGTCATACTCAAGGATATTGGGAATGAGCCGAGGACATATTGGCTTGAAGTGTACAAACCTTGAAGGCAACAAAACTATATGATGTTGTTTATGCTTCACTGTTTACCTATGATCGAAACTCGAACATATTACAGACATTCTTTGAGGCTTGGTGTCCAACTACCAATACATTGCTTACTTCAGTTGAAGAGCTATCCATATCCCTTTGGGACTTATACAAAATTGGAGGTTTGCCTATCGGAGGCCTTCCTTATGAAGAAGTAATGCCCGAAGCGAAGAAGCTTATAGGTGTTGATGAAAAGAATGAGAAATTTATCCCTCGTTCCTGTGAATCCTTGTTTATAGCTTTTCAACATCTTCAAGAAAGAGAAGCTTCTAATTCGAGAGTTCCTCTAAGCAAGTGGATAAAATTTTGGTGCAAAAGGATATTAAGATACGAGTCAGCTCCACCGAGGAAGGAGAAAAAATCTGCTCGCTTGAAGTCAACCCATAACCCAACTGGGACTATTCCGAATGCAGCGAAGTGGTCAAGTGAAGATGATGCAACATTTTCTAAACTTGGAGTGAAGTATGAACATAGGACCGATACATATTTGGCAGTATTCCTATCATGTTGGTTGTGCACTTTTGTATTTTCCTCTAAGGATAGATATTTTATTCACCTGGAAACTTTTAGAGTTGCAGCCATGATGGCAGATAAGCAAACTTTCAGTCTTGTAGTTCCAGTTCTATCGAACATTTTTAATGGTCTCAACAGAGTCTATAAATCTTCGCAGCTTGAGCAGCTCAGAGTATCCTTTCCTATGCATTATGTGTATGTTTGGCTTGCTTACTATTTTAAGACACATTTTCCACTTTCTAATGGAACATCTACTCCATTGATGATGGCATATTCCGGAGAAGGCGGGGCAAGGTACTTTGATGGAGAGCCTGCTAGAAAGCATATCCATCAAGGAGACACTGCTATTTGGACTTCCACTATGCCAAGCAAGTCCACTCCTTGTTATTTTATGGATGATGATAAGGATGAGGAGTCAGAGATAAGCTACTTCATGAGCCTCTGTTTTAACTTACTCCCTTTTAGATATGGAGGTTGATTCATACTTGAGCCATACAATCCATATCGATTTAGCCGTCAATATGGGTTTCACCAAGGCCTTCCCCAAATCTTGCAAAATGATATTCGCAGTGCTTTACTAAATAAAGGCCTTAAATTTTATCAAATTTGTGTATTGCATGGTTCTATGTCAAAAGCAACTTTTCCTAAAGCCACACCCAATGCGCGAAGACATTCATCCACGCCGTATAAATCTTGGTGGGAAAAAGTGCATGGAAACTTTCTTGAAGTTATCTTGCAATCTTTGGTGAACGTCGGAGGTCCTATTATTGACACTCCTCAAGAACATGGTGAGGAGGTCCCAGTTGTGGTTAAGGCTTCTAAGGTAATCATTCCATACAAAGTTAAGGGACCTCAATATGTAGAAACTCAAAAAGAGGAGCCACTTGTCCTGACCCAACTGGCTTTCAATAAATGACCATCTCAAGACGAGAGCGATAATAGTCATGGAGATCGTTGTTGGAAGAAGGTGAGACCATTCTTGGCAAATCAAGGTGATTCTAACTCCTATATGGAGATTCTTGCTAGTTCATCGACGACTCCGCTAGCCATAGAGAAGGTAACAACTTAACTCTCTACTATTTCAAAGTATATGACTTGCCTTTATATACCCCTAATATGATGTTTTTCTTTGTGTGTGCAGCCAAACAATGTTCAAGTTCTGGAAGATCCTCACTAAAGTAAGCCATAAGATAACAGCGAGTCTGTGGCAGGTCCATACTCAAGAGAGTTACTTTTGACATCCAAAGAGGTCACCTCTAACACTTGCGGTACAGTTAAAACAAATGTAGAGTCAAACTTTTCCCGGAAACCAGCGGTAACCATGTCTATTTTTTATGACAATAAGGTTATTTCAGAGCTTAAAAAGGAATTTATCATGAAGGATTGGGCTAGTATCCGCACCAACCTTCCAGGACTTACTTCGAATCATGTTTCTTCTATTCAAGATGACGTCGAAGTCATACTCAATGACATGAGTGGAATGGAGGTAGATATTTTCTCTTTGCAGGATTTATTGGGGTCTTTCTTTGGGCTGGCGATTTTCTATAACCAAGCACGATCCACCCTTGTTGATAAAACCACAACAATTAAAGAGTCGGAGCCATATTTGAAAGCCAAAGAGCATCTTGATCTTGTATTGAGGGAGAGGGATGAGAAATCTAAAGAAGTTTCTGCCGCCTGCAAATTTCTTTAGAAGGCGATAAAGAAGGTGAAAAGGTTGAAAACTCGTCGAGATGGTGTCAAGCAAGAAGCTGCAGAGATTGAATCCAAAGTTTCAGCTGGTGAAGAAGAGTTTTCCAAGTGTTTTGATGTCTCCCTTGCAACGGCAAAAGCCTCAAAGTCCGTGGAGAAGAAGAAGCAAGTCTTAGAGGCTGCTTTACAAGATTTAGTCAATTATAAGTTATACTTAGATTAGCTTTAGGAGATGTCTTCCTTCGAACTTTCTTGTTGCTTTTTTTTTTTTCCCTTTTTATTGAGTAGTTGGATCTATTAGTTATAATGAAAACTCATTTTCTTTATATTGCACATTTATTTTAATATTTCCTTTGAATTTCAACTCCAAGAATCACTTGCTTATTCTGATGCATTGATGTCATATTAAACTCTGGCTTTTCTCTCTTTAACTTGTTGCTTATTGGCTTCACGTCCTTGTCTCACAACTGAGTTGGACTTGCAACTTCAATTTGAACGCCTTAAGAATTAAATCTTTTGACTTAATAATTAATAATTGAACGTGTGGTAGATCTATACCTCAACTGTAGACTTTGGGTATTCCAAATCCTATTAAAAGAGATTATTTCCTTTTGATGGGTTGCCCCCATTGGGCTACAAGTATTTGACATCATTCCAAAACATAATTGAGATGTATGCAGACTTGACTTTTATATGACAGATTAAGCAGGGACATGTATTTTTTTGACACTCATGTAACTGAACTCAGAATAAAATTCCAAGCGCCTACGTACTTTAGTAAAGAGGATCAAGTCACAACGTAGTTCTTGGGTGAGTGTTATATATATATATTTATTTTTTTTGTGTCCTAACTTTTTTCTAGGCCGCCTCTTTTGAGGTTTTCAACCTAGCGGACGTTTTTTTTAGCAGTACACAATTTATACTCTTGCGGGCCAGGAGTAACTATGCAATTTATACTCGTGCCTTAAGGAGTGTCATCTTCCTTCAAGGATAGTACTTCTTCAAGAACTTAACATTGATAGGGCCGATTTTCACTCCATCTGCATCGACAAGCTTGTAAGCACCATTTGAATATGTCTCTTGTACAACATATGGTCCATCCCACTTTGGAGTAAATTTTCCCCCAGACTTACGAGAAGTAATAGTGTACCTTCTCACAGCAAGAACTTGATCTCCAACTTGGAAGCACCTCAACGAACTCTTTTATTGAAAGACCAAGATAAACGGGCTTGGTAACATTCAAGATTTTGTTGAGCCTCCAGCCTTTTCTCATCAAGAGCTTATAACTCCGCAAGACACAACTTAGCATTTTCCTCATTAGTGAGCCCTTCTTGAATAACCAATCTTAAAGAAGGTATTTAACGCTCAAGTGGTAGGACTGATTCAACTCCAAAAATAAATGAGTATGGGGTTGCTTGCGTTGGTGTGCGGTAAGTCGTTCTATATACCCATAGAGCTTCTTCCATTCGTTCATGCCAGTCTCTTTTGGACTTGGAGATGACTTTCTTCAATAAATTGCATAAAGTCTTATTAAATGCTTCGGCTAGACCATTGGCGGCAGCATGATACATTGAAGACTTGCGCTGCTTGAAGCCAAAGAGATCACATATCTTGTTCATCAACATGTTATCGAATGGCTTGCCGTTGTCAGTTATTATATATTAAGGGATTTCAAAGTGGTAGATGATATTCACTCGGATGAAATTCGCTACATTCTTCTTCTTTACTTCTTTGAGAGCAACAACTTCAGCCCATTTTGAGAAGTAATCTGTTGCGGCCAAGATCTATAAGTGTCCACAAAAATATTTTGGTAGTTGACCAACAACATCCATTCCCCAAGCATTGAATGTCCAAGATGCTACAGTTGGGTTTAGTACTTCAGGAGGTTGATTAATGAAATTCGCATGGAATTGACAAGTTTTGCATCTTCTAGCATAGTCCAAACAATCTTTCACCATCGTTGGCCAATAATATCCCATCCTTTTAATGTGAAAATGGAGCTTCGGTCTAGACTGATACGATCCATAAACTCTGAGTGTGCTTCTTGCAAAGATTGAATTACTTCTCCCTCTCCTAAACACTGTAAGAGTACTCCGTCAAATGATCTTCTGTATAGTGTGTCATTATAGTAAAAGAAGCAAGTTGCACGACGACAAATGTCAGTCTTTCTCCTTGGATCTTCTAGAAGTATCCCATATCATAAGTAATCAATGATAGGTTTTCATCAATCTTTTTTATAGCTTCAGACACGGCAAAGAGGTATTTAACCTTGTTTTCTACATCCTCATTTGACGGCGATACTACCCATTCTTGGCGGATAGTAACACGCATTTGATTCGGAAGAGTCAGGGTTGAGGCCAAAGCGCCTAGGGCATCAGCTCGCTTATTTTCTCTTCTTAGCATATATTGGAGGGTTACCTCTCCAAGCCACCCCATGAACTTCTGTGCATAATCATTATATGATCGTAGCTCAGGATTTCTGACTTCATAGCTTCCCAAAAGTTGTTTGATTACTAATTAGGAGTCGCCAAAGACTTGTAATTGCAGTTGTTTCATGTCAATTACCATTTAAAGTCCAAGTATTAACGCTTGATATTCAGCAACGTTATTGGAGTAATAATTCGTCAAGGTAAAAGAATAGGGGATGATCTCTTCTTGTGGAGTGACAAACACTATGCCAGTACCAGCTCCACCTCGATGTGCAACATCGTCAAAGTATATCTTCTAGGGGAATCTAAATTCAACAGCCTTTGTATCTTCATCAGGAAGTTCATCACTTAGTTTCCAGTCATCAGGTATCGGGTGGTCTACCAAGAAGTCGGCTAATCCTTCTCCTTTTACAGCCTTTTGGAAAATATACACAATCTCAAACTATTGAAATTGAAGGTACCATCTTGCAAATCGGTCACTAAGGACTGGTTTCAACATTACAAACTTGATGGGATTTCCCCTAGACACAAAACGGACAACATGAGTTTGAAAGTAGTGTTTTAGCTTTTGAATTAAGAAGATCAATGCCAAACACAACTTTTCAATTGGAGAATGCTTTAGCTCATTCGGCGTCATCATTACGCTCAGATAGTAAAGAGAGTTTTCTTTGCCTTCACTATTTTCTTGAGCCAGTAGTGCTCCAACTGTCCTCTCTTGTGTCGTGATGTAGAGTATCAATGGTTTCCCAGGTATGGGTGCTGCAAGAACTGGTGGCTTCATTAAGTATAATTAGATACTCTCAATGGCATTACTACAAGCTTGGTCCCATTCAAAGGGAGTATCCTTCTTTATGAGACGACTAAATGGTTGACATTTTCCAGCCAAGTTTGAGATGAACCTCCTTAAATATGCTAGCCTTCCTTAAAGTATTTTTAACTCATGAATATTTCAAGGCTCGGGCATCTTCAAAATTGCATCGATCTTTGCTTGATCAATTTTAATTTCTCGGTGTCGCACAATGAATCCAAGAAATTTTTCGAAAGCAACTCCAAAGGCACACTTCAATGAATTCATCCTAAGTTAATATCTTCGAAGTAACCCGAACACCATTCTTAGGTCTTTCAAGTGGTATTCTGTCTTTCTTGACTTCACCACTAGATCATCCACGTGGCATTCAATATTTTTATGGAGTAGGCCATCAAATATTTTTTGCATATCCCTTTGATAAGTGGCGCCAGCGTTCTTCAAACCAAAAGGAATTACCTTATAGCAATAAATACCTTTGGTTGTGCGAAATGCAGTGAGTTCTTCATCCTTTGGCTCCATGTGGATTTGATTGTAGCCGGATGAACCATCCATGAAGGACATTGCCTCATTACCAGTAGTGGCATCAATCATCAACTCTGGTATGCGGATTAGAAAGTCATCCTTAGGGCAAGCATTGTTGAGATCCTAAAAGTCGACACAAACTCAAATTTAGCCATTTTTCTTCCGTACTGGAATAATACTTGAAATCCACGTGGGATATTTGAATTCATGTATAAAGACAACTTTAATGAGTTTGTTAACTTCATTTTCAATCAACGAAACCAACTCTGGCCTAAAGCGCCTTTGGGCTTGCTTAATAAGACGAGCCCTGTTTTGACCGCCAATTAATGGACTGCTACTTTTGGATCTAAGCCAGACATTTCCTTATAGCTTCAAGCAAAGACATCCATATATTCTTTGAGTATGTCCATATAAGCGATTTCCATGTCTATATAAGCGATTTCCTCTTTCACTTCTAGAAACGCACTCAGGTAAGTTGGTCTTGGATCTTTATCGGTTTCAAGATTAACTTCCTTCAAGGGATCTATTGTGGCCTTTACTCCTTCTTCAAGTTGGGATGGAGAATCTCTAACATATTCCTCTTCTTTGGGATCATCGTCGTTGACGGATAAATGGTAACACCAGAAAACATCTTCTATCACTTCATCAACCTTCATTTAGGATGAGACATCATTCTCATTTTGGGGCGTAACATGATATGAGGATCCAACACTTTCTTCATCTTCCTCATTCCTTGGTATAAACCACAGTATGAGCCTTTATTTTTAACACCTTATTGCATGAAATCACCAGTTTCGTCTGTCGCCTCATTCTAGAAGGAATCAGACTTTGGAAATCCTTCTGGATCTTAGGCGAAGAGTGCATTGTCGTACTTTGATGACTTCTTTGACGCTTATGCTAATTGTTTTTCTTCTTATTTAGAGGACCCAAACTCTCGAACACAGAAGTTCTTGTGGTTGATTCTCCAAGTTGGTCAAAGACAAAAGGCCTTTTATTAGATGCGGTAGACTCCTCTTCTACAGTGATGTAGTTACTAACCGCCCTTCTTATGGAGATGCGAATTGGAGGTGGCTGTGTGCATCTTCGGCCTTCGCGTGCTTGCCTTATTGTACCTTACGATGAAATTTTACCTACCTTGATGGCTCATTAAGATTATATCCAGCCTTTACAAATAACTTGTATGCATTTAGATTGAAGCCTTCTTTTGTACGCTTCGTAGGAAGTGTCATATCTTATGGCGAATTTTGAGCCACAAACTCTCCAAGTAGCTTTATGGATGGATTTATTGCATCAATCTTCCGGATAGGTAAAGTTAGTCCATTTAGCACATTATCTTGGGCATCAAATGTGTGATCTTTCTCTTTATTTACCTTTGGCACATAGCGAAGAACAAGAGTTGCCTTTTTTTTGTAGGTGCGATGCTTTTTTTATTTGAAGTAAAGAGGGGCTTCCTGGTGGCGACTTTTTCAACAGTCACCGCGACCTTCTTAGATGCAAAATCATCATACTTGGTCTTGGTGACATCTTCGACCCTTTTCTCATTCACAACATAATTCTTTAAGTAGAATTTTACATCGGCAAAATGTGACTCAACTTCAGTAAATGGCTTATCATCGACAACTATCTTTTTTTTCACTTCACCTTCGAGGTACTTTAAGCATTGATAGTAAGAGGACGAGATAATTTTGTTCCCATGTACCCAAGGCCTACCAAGTAATATATTGTATGAAGTTTTGACATCAATCACATGCATCAAAGCACTTGATTGAAAATTATCCATACGAATTCCCAACTTGACAGCTCTCATGGACCTCTGCCCCTCTTGGCTGAAGCCTTGGATCATTATACTGCTATCGGCCAGCTCATCGGTAGTGATGCCAAGTTCCTTCATTGTACAGGTAGGCAGGATGTTAACTCTGGATCCCTCATCAATCAAGATTTTATTTATCCTTTTTCCTAGCACTTGAGCTACCATGTACAGGGGACAATTGTGTAAGGCTCCTCCAAGCAGAAGATCATCATTTGTAAATGTGATTTTTGTATCACATACATGTGCCTCTTCTCTAAGAGTTTTGATAATATTTTCGAAAGATGAAAGAACGTCCATGGGTAGATTCTCAACCTTTACCCCCTCTTTAGCAGTCTTTGCATAAAACCAACTTGGTAAGAATTCCCCCAATGTTACTGGACATCGTGGTTTTTGGAGGTAAAGCTCTTTTACACTCGTCCTTTTTGAAAGTTCAACCAGATTTTGTTTCCTTGGTTTCTTCACCATTCTCCTCCTGGTTGGCTGCTCGGACGACTCCTTTTGCTAACTCATCTTCTTGTGTCTGTGTCCGTTCACCAGAGTCCAACCTTCATCATCGCCTTCATTAACTGAAGACCTGTCAGGCTCTAATATCTTCTCATTATGCTCTTCGACACATATTTGGACTGGGTTGAGCGAGCTAAAAGTGATAGAGATTTGATGAGAACTGGTCGTCTCATCGTCGAAGAAGACTTTTTCTCGTTTGTCAGTCGCATGACTTTATCTTTAAAGATAAAACACTTTTACATAGGGTGACTTACGAGCCTATGATATTTGCAATAATTAGGGTCATTAGTCCTTCCAGCTTTGTTAGGACGCTTCATCTCTGAGAGTTCAATGAGCTTATGCTCAAGGAGTTCATACAAAATCTCAACAACATCAGAATCAAGGAAGGGATATTCCTTTTCTTGCATCTCATTTAAAGTTTTCTGATTCAGACATGCTCCAAAAGTCATCTTCATACTTTGATTCTTGCTCACCTTTGTGGTGACCTTCACAGGAGATATATCAATATTCATGGACTCTTTACTATCATTTTTTGGGATAAATTTTCCCCATCTTTTGGGTTTCTGCTTATCCTTTCCCCTTCGTGGGTCATGGATAGGCGCTGCTAGACATGCTCAACTCCATGCCGTGAGTGTTGACACCCAGTTTTTGCTCTCCGTGCCTAAAATTAACGTCTTCAGGCTTTTTATTCTTTAAAGGGCATGAAACATAATTTTTACATCTTTTTTACAATTATTTGATAAATTATTGATAATTATCCTTTCCTTAGGATTTTAATCAATTTTTTGTCATAATTTTATTTCTTATAATTTATTAATAAGTTTTCTAAATTTAGGTTTTTTATCAATTCATTATCGTTCCTAACATTTTACAATCACCCGCACACGTGCACGACATGACGTTATATATATATATATTACAGTATTTTTAAATTAATTATATTTTAATAATTTTAATATTCCTTATATTTTTTCATTCAACATCTATATTTTACAGTCTGTAAATGCTGAGTCGGATCAATTATTTTTGTGCAGTATAATAATTCGATGTTTTATCACATCCGACAACGACTACACAATAATGTCTTATCACGTCCGACAATGACCACTCAGTTTTGTCTTGTCACATCTGACAATGACCACTCAATGACACTACTCTTTTAATAATTACTTTGTCCGTTGGTCAAAAGAAAGAAAATCCTTTGGCCAATAACTTAATGATCTAAGAATGTTCTATTATGAAAAGAGAGGACATCCATTTATCCATTGGATAAAAGGGGTGCGCAATTTTTTTGTATAAATAGGTGGTGGGAGGACACATTTTTGACACACATATTTTTTTGTTCATTTCTTCCACTCTTTCAAAATACACATATATTTATTTTTTACAACTCATAAACATTTTTCCTTTGCAAACCCACACACATATTCATAAATACACAAATATATTTTATTTATTTCATTTTTCTATTTTGCTCTTCAAAACACTCCAACGGATACATTACACAACAACCTCTATTTTTGACATTTTTCTTCACAAAATAAATAGCTATGCTATCATCTATTCACGGACGGACCATGAACACAGAACAACAATATACAATCACCCTCACATATTGCAGAATAGAGAATTCATTTTTTTCCTTCTTCTTCATTCTAAACACAAATACACCCGCAACAATATCCACACACTAACATACATATTCCTCCATCACCATATTTAAATTCAGATCAATAATAACAACTACAACATCACACACGACACACCCTTTAACACAAAGATATACACACACAAATCAGATGTTGGTTCCCTTAATATCTCTTCCCTTTCCCTTGCCACTGCTGCGTCAATGATCTGCCGCCATCAGAATTAGTCACCTTACGGCCGGCTGTCACCACCAATGACCTCTTTCCCCTCTCTCTAATGGATCTCCCTCTTCCCCTTTTCCCATTCACCACGCAATACCAATAAGATGCAGGAAAAAACCCATCGCTACCCCCATAACTGGCGAACAACACCACGCACCAACGATGGCAAAATCACTACAAGCCGCTTCATTCTCCCTGCCACCGCCACTTTCCTTTCTCCGGCGAAACCATCGCCACACGCGCCTCCCTTTCACCTTGATTTTTATTATTTTTGCTGCTACTCGTCGGAAAAATAATAGATCCAACCGGATTCGTACCTCTCCGATGTTGCTCCGATGAGACCCGTTGAAGCAACACCAGTGACTCGTCCCTTTTGGCTTCTCTTTTCTGTTTTTTTTTCATATCTGGTTAGAGCTGACCGTTCTTCGATAAAGCTCTTTTTAAAATAGATAAGGCTCGACTATCGTCATTCTCGTTCATGACTTGGATGATTGCTATATACTTATTTTATTTTTGCGGTACTTTTTTTATTGTTATTTAATATTTGATTCCTCATAACTTTGCTCTGCTTTTGGCAATTTTTGCCAAGTTTGCTGCTATGTGATACTCCATTTGCTTTATGATTTTTGCTCTGTTTTTGTCATCTTGGTATTGGAGAACTTTTGACTATGTTTGTCATATGTTTTTGCTACCATACTCCTTTACACTTTATTGTCTTGCTTATTTTATGGAATTGGGTCCTTGATATTTTTGGTGATTTTGTTTAAAACAGAATACTACATGATTATGGCCAATGAAAAAAGTATTATTAATTTTGAGGCCTTCGTAAGCAAAATATGGATTTTACGTATACAAATACATAATAAAAAATATTTTATGGCCGATGATGAAACTTTATAACAATACAAGATTTTACAATTCAGATTTTGACAAGAAGATTTAGGACGTACAATTAATTGAGCAACCACTTCGTAGCAAAACGATTTAGGACGGCCAATTAATTGAGCAACCATTTCGCAGTCATGACTTTATCTGAGCCAACTTTTAACAAAAAAAATATCTTTTTAAATATTTATATACACACACATACTTGTTCAATTTATTTTGATTATTATTTATTCGTTACTAACATTTTTACAAGTGTTTATACAGGTTATTTGGATTACTCGTCGTGAGTTGCATTCAAAGAGGCCTTTTTAATTTTGTATTGTATTTTTATATTTGTACAAATGTTATTATAGTGAAAACTTTATTTTTGGGGTGTTGGGCGAAATTTTCTTTATACAACTTCACCTCGTGTTTATGCAAACTTAGGTCGTTAACGTTTACACTAATAAATTAAATTAATCAAATTAGTTTACATACTTTGACATCATAAACATTGTGATCGTTTTGTTAAAGTAAATCTTTACTTTTTCATAAACTTTAATCAAACAAAGAACATTATTTTTCTCTTTCTCTTCATGACATATCAAAATATACTTTCTTTCACACAACATAAAATACTTTTCTTTTCACATGTGTTTTTTTACATTTTTTATAATAACATGTTTTATTTATATATTTAATATACATACATCTTTACGTAATTTTAAACATTTATATTATTTTATATTTAATACATACACTTCTACATTATTTTTTATACCTCCTCTCTCTTTGAAAAATTTAGTCTAGACGGGTACCACACTTGTGGATTTTGAAGGTTGCCTAATCTCTTCCCTTCGGAATAACTTGAACCCTTACCAAGAATCTCAATTGTTTTTTTCGCAAACTAAAAATATTAATCACATGTTAATACTTCAATAGGTTTCCTTATTTTCCTTAAAAATTAGGTGGCGACTCTGTGCAAATTTTCATTCTTTTAGAGTCCATAACGTCGTGCTCGTTTTAACCTCAGGTAAAAATAGGGTATGACAGTGAGCATGGGTAGCTAACTCTTTAAAGGATTTAGGTTTAATGCCTTGCAAGATGTAGAGAGGCTCCCAGTGCATTCCTTGGACACATATCTCTATTGCAGAAGCTTCGCTGAGCCTATCTTTACAGTTTAGGCTGGCATTTCTCCATCGATTGATGAAGTCAATGACTGGTTCGTCCTTTCTTTGTCGAGTATTTGTGAGCTCTACCATGCTCACTGTACGCCTTGTGCTATAAAAACGATTCAGGAACTCATGTTCCAATTGCTCCCAACTATCGATGGAGTTAGGCCCGAGGTTTATACCAATCAAAGGCGTTTCCCTTTAGGGAACGAACAAACTTTTTGACAAGATAGTCACCGTAAGTTTCAGCATTATTACATGTCTCAACAATGTGTGTGGCATGCTGTTTTGGGTTCCCTCTGCCCTCAAATTATTGAAATTTGGGGGGTTGATAGCCGGCAGACATTTTGAGACTATCTATCCTCGTAGTAAAGGTGTCAAACGGGCTGGGCCGGGCCAACCCAGAATCGGCCCTCCCATTTTAACCGGGTTTCGGGCCGGTTCCGGGCCGGGTTTGACGTTAACTGGTCCGGGCCGGTCCGGGCCAAACAGTAACAAAATTAAAACCCACCCTAACCCGGCCCACTTAACCCAATCCGGTCAAACCCACCAAAACCCGGTCAAACCCGGTTAAAATCGGTCAAACCCGTTTAAAAAATAAATAAAAAATCCAATATACACTATATACACTCCAATATACAATATATATTTTTTTAAAGATATATAAAGTATAAACAATTACACATATATACGTACCATTTAATATATAATTATATATGACTATACGTACTACTTTAAATAAATCATATGCTATAATAATATAATATATATATATACTAATTTATAAAGCATATACACATGTATACGTTAAATATATACTACTTTAGAAGATATATACACATATATATGCACCATTCAATATATAATTATATATGTACTACTTTAAATAAAATATATACTACAATATACATATATATATATATACAACAATATGTATATATATATAGTTACATACTAATTTATAAAACATATACACTTGTATATTTTAAAGATATACGTCTATAGAAGATATATACACATATATACGCACTATTCAATATATATGTACTACTTTAAAAAAAGTATATACTACAATTTATATACTAATTTATAAAACATAAAGTAATGTATACGTTAAATATACACGTTTATAGAAGATCTATTCACATATATACACTCTATTCTATGTATATGTAATACTTTAAATGAGATATACTACAATATATATACATTACAATATATATTTGTATAGTTATATACTAATTTATAAAATATATACACATGTATACGTTAAATATACACGTCTATAGAAGATCCATTCACATATATACACTCTATTCTATGTATATGTAATACTTTAAATGAAATATACTATAATGTATATACATTACAATATATATTTGTATAGTTATATACTAATTTATAAAACATATACACAATTACACATGTATACGTTAAATATACACGTCTATAGAAGATCTATTCACGTATATACACTCTATTCTATGTATACGCACCATTCAATGTATATATACTACTACTTATAAAATATACTACATTATATATACATTACAATATATATAGAATTATAGATATACTTATATACTAATTTATAAAACAAATACACATGTATACATTAAATATACACTTCTATAGAAGATATATACACGTGTATAAGCACCATTCAATGTATATATACTACTACTTATAAAATATACTACATTATATATACATTATAATATGTATAGATATACTTATATACTAATTTATAAAACATATACACATGTATACGTTAAATATACACTTCTATAGAAGATATATGCACAAATATACAAAACATATGCTACTTAATATAATAAATTAATAATATTTGGTAGTAAATTAATAATATATTAGAAGTAAGTTTTTAATTTAAAGTAGAAAACTAGAAATTCAATTTAAAATTTTAAATCGTTAAATAAAAAATAAATAAAAAACAAGGACTAAGGAGTGAATGAATTTGGGGAATTTTATTGATTGCAAAATGATCCAAATTTTATAATTTACATGAATGAAAAATCTATAAATTATGCATCATTTTTTCCAACTCATTCATGTTAATATTAATGGGAACTTGCATAGGATAGTCGAAGTCAACGGGGGCAAAACCATGCATTGGACTTGATTCTGCTGAGTTCTCCCGTGAAGTCATAATTTCTTCAAGTTTCAGCTCGTCGCTCGGCTCCGGTTCCATTCCTTGGTTTCTTCTTTCCGCTCTAATCCAATCTCTGAGGCAAACTAGAACATTCATTGCATTGCTTCCCAATGAGTGTCGGTTGTCTCCAAGCTGCTGTCGTCCCTCACTAAAGGCGCTCTCTGATGCAACGGTTGACATTGGAACATTCAAGATATCTCTAGCTAATCTTGAAAGCATAGGATATTGTGATTCATTATTCCTCCACCAATCCAACGTGTTGATCCGTCGTCTGCGATCCTCTGGTGCCGTCCGAAGATAATATTTCAGCTCTTCCCGATAAGTTGATGTGTAAGTTCTCTCATCAACACTGTTCCAAAAATTTAAATCATAAAATGAATCAGAAAAACCACTATGTGCCGGCCTTTTAGAAGATGATGGCTCCTCGGGAGGATGAGGAGCGACAGTTGGAGTGATATTTGTAGGTACGGCTGAATCAAATAAATCAGCATAGTGATTATATAATTTTTCTATGTAATCCTTTGCATCAGCCGTAGCCGTCCACAAATCAGGTTGTACTTGTTCAGAATCATGGTTAGTATTTATTTCTAAGTTAGTATAAATAAGAGTACTAAAGTGACACATATGATTATATTTCATGCACGGATTTAGCATAGCACCAACCAAGTAAATAGGGGGAATCGGGAAAAAATATTTTTTAAATTTCGTAAACATGGCGCCAACAGCTTCTTTATAACCTTCTTTATTTTTATATTCTTTGAGCAAACTAGAAATATCGGCTATATATGTCAAAATATTGCAAACAGTAGGATAATAAGCACCGAAAAATTCAACCGTAGCTACATAAAATTTTTCTAAAAACTTAACAAGATCATTAATTACAACCCAATCAGAATTATGTAGCATGCAATCAGCAGAATCAACAAATGAACCGCAATGTTGGTTAAAAGCTAGTGTAATAGGAATTCTATATTTATAACAAGTTTTTAAAAATTCATACGTAGAATTCCATCTAGTATCAATTTCCTCAGGCATCAAAATCGGTGTAAGTCCATTTTCTTGAAATTTAACTTTAAATTCTCTAATTCTCGATCTACGATTATTTCCTTGAATAAAACCAACGGCAAGACGAATTTTTTGAATATAAAGCTCAAAAAAGTCAAGACCATCTTTTACAATTAAATTATATATATGACATGCACACTTAATATGAAAAATTTCAGGCAAGGGCGGAGATAACGTAGATTTTATTTTTGTTATAGCAGTCTTGTTGTTAGAAGCATTATCAAAAGAAATACATAAAATTTTATTTTCGATACCATAATACCGGCAATTTTAACAATAGAATCAGCAATAAATTGTCCAGGATGTTTACGATCTTCATCACATAAAAAAGCAAGAATACGTTTTTGCATCACGAAATTACTATCCATCCAATGACAAGTAACAGTTAAATAATCATTTTTATTTACAGCACGACCAAGATCAGAAGTTAGGGACAATCTACATTGAATATTTTTTAAGAATGTTGATAAATAAAAATAATATTGTGAGTGGAGTATAAAAATATCAGACCGACAAGTAGTTCTAGGAATACCATTAAACATAGGATTATAAATTGCTTGTATATAACGAATAAAGGCATCAGAAGAAGGAAAACTAAAAGGCAAACAACCCACAACTACCATTTTAGCTATTTCTTCCCTGTCCCTCAATTTATTATACTTTTTCGCTACTTGACCGGTTGTTGGGTCCATTCTGGTTTGCGTTGACCCACCAATATCCCCACCACCTTTTGCAATATTTAACTCTCTTTTGTGATCTTCAGCTATATGTCTCATTAACGTACCCGTACCCCCTTGCTTGCCTCCACTTCTATGCTTATATATTTGTTGACAAGTATTGCATTGCACCTCAATATCTGATATACGTTCAAAAAATTGTCATGCAATACTAGTTCTTTTACGAGGTTTTGAGGCACTGGGAGGACGGGAAGGGAGATTAACTGATTCATATTTAACGTTAGCATCTCCTACTGCGGGTGTTTCAGCAATATTTTCATTATCTTCGTCTAAATTAACCGCATCTACTTCATTTTCTTCTTCTATACCGTAATTTTCCTGAGCTTCTACATAATCCATATCGTGAGCATCTACACCTATTTCTTCCTCAAAAGGTGTACCAAGCGGTACCGGAGGCGAAGGCACACGGGTATATCTACTACTTGAACTACCTCTACCGCTAGTAATTCGCTTTTTACTACCACTACCGCTTCCGGGACAAAAATTTTTAACACCTTTAGTAGCGAGGTTTCTTAATTTATCCATAATATAAATTAAATTAAACTAAAAATATTCAAAATACACAAATATAATAAAATTAAATATTAAACAATTAATACTATAAATAAAAATTAAACGTAAGAGATGGAACGACAATACCAAATTTTGGAAGTATCCGAAGATTGCGACTTTAGAAACTTCTGCTCGTACTTTGTAAACGAAAAATTAAAAAATTAAAGTGAACACTTTAAGAAATTAAATATATTGAATATTTGAGAATTGAGAATTGAGAATTGAGATTTGAGAGAGTGAAAAATTGTGTGAAAAATGATATGAAGTTGTAGGGTATTTATAGATTTTTTTTGGGGATTAAAAAATATTTTTTAAAGTTTTTTTTTTTTTTACTAAATGGGCCCAAATTAGCCGTTTGGACCCAAAAACGGCTATATAGCCGTTGGGCCAACGGCTAGTTTGGCCCAAAATCTTTTTTTTTTAAATTTTTTGGGCCGGGCCAGGCTGGTTAACCGACGGGCCTGGACCGGGCTTGGTCCGAGCCGGGTTAACCGGGCCCATTTTAACAAAATAACCGGCCCGAGACCCGAAACCCTAAAGCCCTAGGGCTTACCGGGCCGGGTCAAACTGGGCCGGGTTAGGTAATCGGGCTGGGTCGACCCGGCCCGACCCACTTGACACCCTTACCTCGTAGTGTAGGGATTGGCATACGCAAGGGAAAACTTGGTGACAACATCATACTTGTCTTTGAGGGTCCCTTCAATGAATTCCTTCAATTGCTCAATCGATCATTCCTCAGAAGAAACTTGCACCTCTTTAGTCGGTGGTGTTTGTTTCACAGGATTTTCTATCTCATGAACCCCTGGAGATTTTTCAGGTGCATGGCTAGACTCTCTGTCTATCAAACCTTCCACCCTATCCACTATCTTATCAATTCGAGCATCTTGATTCTGAATATATTTGGTCAGGCCCTCAATTGCCTTTGCCAGATTTGCAAGCTGCTCCTCCATAGACGAGGTATCAGTCACCATTGCTTGCATAATCACTAGAGATATTGGAGAGTAGCATGGATTATCCCATAAGTTGATCTTTGAAGTGCTCAACTTATGTGGTGTATTCGGAGATGATGAGTTATTTGAACTACCATTACTCATTGCGCCAGTGTATTTGGAACCGGAATGCTCAAGTAGAGCTAGAGTCTTCTTAAGCGATTCCACCACACTGTTTTCTTCTTCTGAAGCACTTGCATTGGACTTCTTTTCTTTTGGGGTTGAAGATCCAAAAATTGGAGTTGGTTTGGACGACACTGGATGTGTTTGTTGTCCTAGCAAGCCTGCCTTGCTCCTTGTGACAGCTCCTAAGCTTCCGAAAGTAACACCAAGGATGCTTTCTACTTCAACAGAGAAATTTGAGTCAGCAGCCTTGGAAGCAGTTGATTGAGAGTTACCTTCTTGGAAGTCATTTTAGTGTTATTGAACTTTGCAGTTGGAAAGTTGAGATAAGAGGTAGAGATTGTCCCATTGGGTGTGCCAAATTTATTGGACAATAAATTTTTTGAGATCAAAAAATAAATAATTCGGGATAAAAAAAATATTGCAACAATCAATTTATTGATTTCAATATGTGAGTGTTACAATCTTTATGAATCCTCTGATTCACCTTTTCAAATATAAATTCAAGGGCTTAAAGCTTGATCTTGAATTTGAACTTGATTTGAGGGACTTGATCTTGACTTGTGCTTGAATTCAAGGGTTTTTGAGCTTGTTCTTGAATATTGTGGTCTTGATCTTAAATCCTGTTCTTAAATCTTGATGAACTTGATTTGAATGTTTGATTTTTGTAGAGAAATTGTAGTGTTTGATCCACGAGCTTTCTCTTACTTCTTGTTAGAGTTCTGGGTGTCCTTTTCTGAATTATGAGACCCCTATTTATAGTTGTGGAAAGGGGAAGAGTCATGATGAAAATGAATTTACTTTGACCAATCAGATTTGAGTGATGTGGCGCATTTTATGGGTTTTGATTTCATAAGCCTGTTGCATCATTTTGACATGTGGCATGGTCCTATTGGATCCTTTCCTTGACTTGGCATGCCACGTCATTTGACACGTGACGCTTATTTGAGCCTCTAGAATATGACAATATCTTGGGCTTAGCAAAGTGGACTCATTATTTGTAACCCAAATTAATGGATTAGCCCAACAAATATTGGACTTTATTAAATTCATATGTTTGAATTTAAATAATTAATTCAATTATATTAATCTGCAGCATTTATTTAAGACTAATATATTTTGAATTTAATTTAATCTGAATTTCGTATGAATTTAAATTTAATAAAATTTCATTGTCCACAGTTATATTGAAAACATTACACAACCAAAAAAAAGTCGATATTACCAATAATTTAAAATATTATTTTAAAAAAAAAAGTAGAAAATTCATTTAGCGAAAAATTATTTCTCTCCAGACAGTAATAAGTAACACAGTGTATAGGTAGTGTATACTTATTTTAAATATCTATATACTATACATACCTATACATAACATATACAATCGAGTATATACATATCGTATATACTTTGTCCATATTTAATAAATTAGATGCTCAAAATATACACGTAAGTTTCCCTTTCTTTTTTTTGGTTTCTCATCCGGTGTCCGGTACCCGCATTAGAGTCCGACTAATCTGAATTTGCGCCGGGTAGGGCCTCATTCGAGGGGTAGCACTCCCAACAGAGTTTTCTCTGTGCCCAGGGTTGAACCCTCGATCTCTAGTTAAGGGTGGAGCAGCCTCATCCGCTGCACTACAGCCCATGTTAGTAAGTTTCCCTTTTTTTTATTATTACTATAAGGATGAAATATAAGATATGCATGGAGGAGATTATATTCTTGGTGCCAACTAGAGATATTTTCAGATATTTATACAAATCCTGAACTACTGTCTTTGGATAAAACACATAGACAACAAAAAAATTAAAAAAGAAGAAGAATAAACTAAGTAATCTTGGCTTGAAGATATTTGGTTGAAAAAATATCTCAGATTAATATATTTCCCAGCCTGGTACTTTTCAGTTGGTTTATAATACAGCTATGTACTTTTTCAATATATTATCATTAATTAGTTCCAAATGTTTTTTTATTATTATATTAAATTTGATTCAATAGAAAATGGATCCAAAAATGTAAGATATTCACATGCTCGAGTTGCACTTTATTAGGCTGGCAAAAGTCCCAAATTGGTGATTAGATCAGTACTCATTGTTGTTTGATAACTTATATAGATGAAAATAAAGATATTATCAATAAATAGAAGGACATTTTGTTTAATTATTAATCTTATTTTGAAAAAAAAAATCATATGTTTCTTTGTTTTTTCCTTTTTTGTTATAAATAATTGAAATTATGAAACTATCAACTAAAAATAAAAAAGAGTACGAAATGAAGCTTGGTCATAATAATCAGTCATCATTAAGGGGTCGTTTGGTTGGGAAAGAGTTATCTCAAAACTAGTTATACCATCATATATATGTGATAACTTACCCCGTTATTATGGTGTAAAATGGTGGGATAAATAATCCCGGTACTAACTAATACCTCACACCAAATATGAGATAAAATAATCCTTCATTTTGTCCCAAAATTATTTGCCCCTTATACCTCACACCAAACGACCCCTAAGAGTCTCACATTGGAAAAAAGCTTAGTAATTGGTCTTCCTAGATTGACTTGGACAGCGCTCCCTTCACAAGCAGCTTTTGAGGTTGTGTTACGCCCAAAGTTCATTTCTTTATATGGTATCAAAGTTAGACCTATATATCCCAATTCTTTGTTCGTCGATATTGAGCCCTCATATTATATTATTCACGCTCCAGTTAACGAGATTTGAACGTCCATTGTTCGTCGTTACTGAGCCCTCTTATTATATTATTCAGGCTCCAATTAACGAGATCTGAATGTACGGAAAGTTTTTAAAAATACTAACAATGGTGAAAGATAGAATTTCACATGCAAATTAAATAGAATTTCACATGCAAATTAAAATAAAGGACAATCTTGGAATGTTGCTACTACACAATTAACTACATAATCCCAGGAAGATACGAATATCATATATTATAATAACAATTGCTAAAAAAAACAAGTGTTGTCATTACATACGTGTCAAAAAGTGCAATTTTAATAATGTTCAAAACTTCAAAAGATATAAATATCATGCATATTTATAGAAAGTATTTATCTAAGAAACGGACCTTTAACCTAATTTAACTTGAAAAAATAATAAGAGTTTTTGAAGTGTTGAAAAATACTTTTTGAGATATGAAGTGATGTTTGAACATGTATTTTACTTGAAAAAAATTGAAATATTGAGAATGAAAGTGAAATTTCATCAAGAAAACTAGTCTACCTCATTTTTTTTTTGGAACTTGAAAAATTTTTAATGATAAATTTTCAAAAACTAATCAAATTTCATAAATGAAGTGGTCAATCCCAAGGGGTTAATTACTCGATGAAAAAAGTTTGAGATACGCGTGTCTTATTATATATAGGATACCGCCATACATGTTACAAGTTTAAGTTACGCGCAAATGACTTTCATTAGTTCTTAGAGCAATATATCTGAATTCACGATAGAGTTAAGAATGACTTGCTTAGACTGTTGAATAACCATTGTCTCTTCGACTTTTGCCTTTGAATTTGATATTCCGATGAAAGTGGATTGTCTTCTGTCCTTCGTCATCGGGAGAAAGAATCGATATCTATCTGTCCATATACGTATCAATAAATATAGTTCCAAAGATTGATCGATATATTGTCCCTCACCAGCAACTAGAGGGGGAGAAAGGAATGATGTCCCGGCCTGTGCTGCGCATCTAACAACCAACTATCCTTTTTGGTTCACTCTTTCGAGTTGTACGACGACAAAATACATTCAAGAAAAGAAAGGAGAATTCAATATTTAAGTGAAGAAGAGTAGAATAACGTATCATCATCCTCGAGTTTCGAAGGCTACACTCGAACCAAATATGGGCTCCATTTAAAAAATAACACACACACACACATATATATATATATATATATATATATATATATATATATTGCCCACCTCCAAACACATTATCATCATCTTTTCATTCTCTCTTTCTCATTTCTCTCAATTTTGTTCTTCAATTGATCTATTTGTTCAAGTTCTCTTTACAAGTATGGAACAATATGAACAAACATTGTTTTCTAATACCCTCCCAAGAACAAGTAGTTGCAATAGCTACAACAATCTTATTATCATTCCATCAAATTACAATAATAATACTATCATTCATCAAGATTCTAATTCCTCATATAGTTCTCTTTCTCTTATCCATCAAAAAAATCGCGGTGGAGTCAAAGTCAACTTTAATTTTCTCAGGTCTCTTCTTCTAAAAATTATTTCCTTACACGCTATGCTTCCAACATGCATGTGGCTTAAATATTTACCTACATATCTTACATCTAATTCGTGTCGAAAAGTCACTGGAACTTTGTTCGGTCATCGTAGAGGCCACGTCAGCTTTGCCATTCAAGATAATTCCACATCATCAGAGCCGATTTTTATAATTGAATTCGCCATCACAACATCTATTTTAGTCAAAGACATGTCATCGGCCTTTGTACGTATTGCACTCGAGTGCGAAAAAGCGCCACGTGGCAGCAAGCAATTGAGGCTCTTTACAGAACCTAATTGGACTATGTATTGTAATGGGAGAAAATGTGGGCAAGCGCTTTTGCGTGCGTGCAATGACTCTGACAGACACGTTCTGAACACTGTGTGGAATGTGTCAGTCGGGGCAGGAGTGATACCCGTGGTAGGGGATGGGCGAAAGGGCGGCGATTCGGAAGGTGAATTGATGTATATGAGGGCTAATTTTGATCGAGTTATAGGGAATCGTCACTCAGAAGCATTTTATATGATGAATATTGATGGAAATGGAGGACCTGAGCTTAGTATATATCTTATTAGGACTTGAAAAAAAAATAGTGAAAATAAATCGAATCTTTTTTTGTATCGTTATGTGTGTTTTTGTACAATAGTAACATACTCAGTGGAATCTAAAAAAGGTAGAGCGTGCGCAAGCTTTTACCTTTATGTATGGGAGATATAGAGAGTATGTTTCTTTTTTGGAAAGACGATAAGCCCCTCCGGTCACAATGGTGTGGAGCGTCAGGGGCTGTTATCTCGTGGCCAACTCGAAGGGGCTGAAGTTCGACACAGAGCTTTTTGATTGTTAAGTTATAGCAGGACCGAGCAACATCCACGTCCTTTTATATGTTGAATAAATCATATTGATGTTTGACGTAAAGAAAACGTCGAATTTTATTTTTGCATGTATTCTTATATGTTCATCTAATTTTTGATATATGTTAATCTTGAAATAAAACAGTTTGTTATTGATGTACTTAAATATTTCACTTCTTTTGATTTTTTATATGGCGTCTCTACGTAATTTGGATTTTGATTAGTTCAGATTTGTGTGGTATATGTTAAGGCTCATTTAAGGAAAAACACACACTTATTGAAAAATACTTAAAACAGTATTTACGAAACATGGCTACAATATTAAAAAATAAGAAAAATATCTATATTAGTTTGGGTTTTGTAGCATACTACACATGCACGATAGTATAATATGGGTTCATACTGCTGCATTTTCAGTTGATATAATATGCGTAATAAAATTAATATATATCTGATAAGTTGATACTCGCCTAATTAAATTGTTGATAATCACCACTTGAATATAACAGTTTCGTTAATACAATTGAGTCGTGTATGATACAACTCTTTTTGCATGTTATTATGTTGATATAGTATACATTGATACAAGTGATATCCACTCAATACCCGCCAGATGTATATAACTGATACTTCCCATCAATATACAACTTTTTTCTTAATACAATTGATACAACTCTTTTGCTTAATATAATAATTGTACCTACGTTTCATAATTACACTCTAAATTGTAGCTATATTTTATTATTTTCTTTTAAATTAATAGTTTGAGATCCAGACCTTTAATAATTTGGAATATGACTAAAAGTGGAAAATTTAAGAAAGTAACATTTTTATGTTACATTATCAAAATAGGAAGTGGAAAAATGGTGGTTAGCAAGTCATACAAATAATTCAAGTCTAACCACATGGAAAAGTCGACTTTTGTCCTCCTAATGTACAATAATGCATTTGTGAAGATATGGATTGCAAATTAATGAAAGATATATGTAATTAAATTCCACAATATTTTTTATTACATATATATATATATATATATAAAACAACTTGATGCACTAAGAAAGGAGAAGGATTTGGCTCCTCTCCATTTTCTTTCTTTCCATTTTCCTCAAGTTTCCATTTTGATTAATGACACATTGCATAATTAAATTAAATGGCTAAGATTTAATTTGTTCTAAACTAAACTTCTAACTATGATTAGTATAATATATCAATTAAAAATAAGTTGTTTTTATCTCTTTCATTTTCTCAATACTCCCTTCCTATTATTTATCTCAACTTTCTCTTATTCCCTTCAAATTTATCAATTATAAATTTGGCAACACCTAAGATTATGAATGCAAAGAACTATTTCATATTTTTACCACGAAAATAAATTTTCATGAAAAATCCACAAAAAGAACACAAAACGAGAAAAAACAGAGAATAAGACTATCTTCATTTTATCCCATTTTTGCTGGATTGAGGCAGAATATCATATTTTAAAATTATTTCATATTACTCTCAACTTTCTCTTATAACAGCTTTAGTAATTAATATAACAACTCTATTTTTAATGTCATCTCAAAACATATACTATTTCTAGATTACGAAAATAAAAAGGGAGACATGAAAGGACTTCGAGAAAATATTTTTCAGTCCTTCAATTTTTTTGCTCATGATTATATTTTAAAACTATTTCATATTTCTCTCAACTTTCTGTGGATTTTTTGTGAAAATTTATTTTCTTGGTAAAAATATGAAATAGTTTTCTACATTCATAATCTTAATTCTTAGGTGTTGTCAAATTTATAATTGATAAATTTGGAGGGAATAAGAGGAAGTTGAGAGAAATAATAGGAAGGGAATATTGAGAAAATGAAAGAGATAAAAACAGTTTATTTTTAATTGATATACTATACAAACCATAGTTAGAGGTTTAATTTAGAACAAATTAAATCTTAACCATTTAATTTAATTATGTCATGTATCATTAATTAAAATGGGGACTTAGAGAAAATGAAGAGAAAGAAAATAGAGAGAAGCCCGATCCAAAGAAGAAGAAAAATTATGCCTATTAATAAGTTATTGTGGCGTGGAATGTATAGTATCCATTAATTTTTAATTTGAGGTCTCAAGTTTGAACAATTTTATTTACTAATAACTATAAGATGTATGAGGATGGAGAAGATTATGTTCTTGGTGCCAACTGGAGATATTTATACAAAAATGTCTTTGGATTAAACACATAAACATAAAAAATGAATAAACTAAGTAATATTGGCTTGAAGATATTTGGTTGTAAAAATATCTACGACATGCAGTGGGATTAATTATTAATATATTTCCCAGCCTGGTGCTTTAATTTTCAGTTGGTTTATAATACAGCTATGCACTTTTTTCAACATGTATCATCAGTTGGTTTATAATATACCAGTAGGAAGAGTGATTTATCTGTGTCTGAAGTTTCTTGTTCGTGATGTTTCGATGATATTTATAATTTTGAATGGATAATTTTTAGTATTATTTTGTGGTTGTCTTATTTCCTGTATTAGCTAGCAGTGTGTTATTCTATTTTGTTGTATGCCTTTATGTTTTTTATTTGTTATACTGTTATCAGTCCTGAGTCAGAGATCTATCGAAAACAACCCCTCTACTTCATCTAAAGTAGTGGTATATATGGACTGCATATACATTATCCTTTTCAGGCCCTGCTATGTGAGAATACACTGAATATATTATTGTAATATGTGTCAATTTTGATGATGCTGAAGTTTTGTACTTAGATTATCGTGGAAGATAGAGATACACATATTTGAAAGGAAACATTATGGGTGTGTTTGTTACGACGGAAAATGTTTTCTTATTTTTTCTTATTTGGTTATAGTAAAATATTTTTTAAAATAACTTATTTTCTTCTATTTGAGGGGAAATGACTATTCCCTCATGGGTCAAGAGAAGTCATTTTTCAGAAAATGACAAATGTGACTTATGCCTCCATCCCCGCCTCTCTTTCCACCCCAACAACACTCATATTCACATTACTCAAAAAAAAAAATTCACTGTGCTTTACTTTAATTTTTCACTACTTGAAATAAAAAACAGTGAAGCCTGAATTTTCCCATTTTTCAATGTTCGTTGAATGTACTGTTATTTTCATATGCATAGAGGAAGACTTACCTACGTTACTTTTGTTAATTGCATATTTCACTTTGTCATCGATATAGCTTGTTTCACAAGGTTGAATAAGCTTGTCGTTCCGTTGTATTTCTATTGATTGTAGTATTTTGAAATTATCCTGACAAAATATTGAAAAGTGTCTCCTATATTTGTTAATTAGTAGTTGCTTAAATTTTAGTGACCTGTAATATTTTAGTATTCGATATTGATATTATTTGCTATACTTAAATTAGTTCTTACAAATTATTGAGTTGCTAGAGACAGTAATATACTAGTTAACAGTTGGTAGTATTTTCTAAAAAATATTTTTTCACTCACCAACCAAACACTAGAAAATATTTTTCTGCTCACCAACCGAATACCGTAAAATATTTTTCGAAAAATATTTTCCACTCACCAATTGAACATGAGAAAATAAGTAGAAAACCAACTTATTTTCCAGGAAAACATTTTCCATCATACTAAACACACCCTATATGATACTGACGATATCATCTCTGACTCCCAACCACCTGAAAATCTAAATGAAGATGAGGAGTTAGCAAAAGTAGAAATTCTGTTGAAAAGATGGAGTAAAGATAAGTCCTAAATAAATCTTGTAATAAAAAACACTATGCTTGTAACAGTAAACACTGTGCACAGGGCCCCACTATTACTGTGCAAGATTCTTTTTCTTTTATATAAGGAGCCTCATTTAGTAGAAAGAGGCAGATGAAGTTTTTAGTTTTCTCTTTCTAAGATATTCTCTCTCTCTCTCTTGTACATCTTATTAATAAAGGCTTGCTTGTGCTCTACTATTCCGGCGACTCTCCGGCCATCACGGTACCTACTCTTATTTTGTTTTCCTTTTTATTTTTATTCTCCCAGATCTACGCCATGACTATGTCCGGCTAGACCCCTTTTTTATGTTCATACTAAAGTTCTAACCTCTCGAAGTATATTAACTATGAAAGATCCAGACTCTACTTAGATAATGCAAGAAATTTTATGGTTTCCCGACTTGGTTCCGAAATGGAGGTACAATCGAGATCAACAATTTTATGATAGCCTTGTCTCTGTGACTCCATCTAGTGAGTTGTGCCTTTGAAGCCCGTACTGAAGAAGAGAAAGGACGATTTTTGCACAATTAGAACTACTAGACACATGGGCTAACATAAAATTGTTTGATCCCTGACAGGCCCCTTGTTCGGGTGAAAGATTTACCATACAGTAAAGAAATTTTGAAATTTCTTTGTTATTTCGGTTGGTGCTTTGGTTCGGTTTTCCGACTTTAGCTTAATCCGATATTATTACATGGTCTGGTAGGCTGAGCGGCTTACCCCAGCCTAAGAGATCCTGTTAATGGTATCAGCACCAATATTCTGAGTTTGAGAAGATGATGCCTCATTACGAGAGATTTTTGAATTTACCAAAGTCCTATTTCCATGTTGTAATACTGGAAAATTAAAACTCTCGGAGGTATATGCAGAGTTTCTTCTGTGTATATAAGCAGGATTTGTGCGTCCTCCCTGATGCAAATATGCAGGATTTTGGGTTCTGCCTCGTCCTCTACCTTTGGCGATCTGCCAAGGAGGGTCTGCCATACTGCCTGAATCATAAGAGATAATCATTTATCTCAATATCATACCAATCGATGTCGTTATTGATATATTCATTATACCACCATAGGTCATCTTGAATAAGTTGTTGTATAAGTATATCTAATATCAAGGATTGAATATTCTGATTTAAAGGAAGACATTTAAGGATTGTAACAAGAGTATTGTCAGAGAAGAAAAATGTGTAGATACTCATGTTAGATATTCTCGCGATAAGAAATCAGGTAATGAATTCTCACTATCCTTTTTATACTGAATTTCGTAATTAAATGGGGCTAACTGAGCCTGCCATCGAGCAAATATTAATTTTGATGCATCATGTTTAAAGTCTTTGTCAAACATAAATTTAACCGATTGAGCATCAGTCCTGATTATAAACTTTTGATTATATAAATCATCCTGGAATTTTAAAACACATTTAACAATAGTAAGCATTTCATGAGCAACAGTAGCGTATTTTTTCTGGCTTTCAGTCCATTTACCAGAATAAAATCGAATTAAGCAGTCAGTTTTGGTATGGGGATTTACTTGTTTAAGTATTCCGCCATATCCAATATTAGAGGCGTCAGTCTCAATAATCTTCAACCAATTAGGGTTGGCAAGAGAGGTGCAAGGAAGGGATTGTACGCGAGTTTTAATTAATTTTACCAAATCAGTGTGGGCTTTAGTCCACGGAGTTTTATGATCCTTTTTCAGACGATCGTAAAGCGGGGCTAAATCTCGAGACAGATTTTTATAAAAGGGGGAGATATAATTAAGACTGCCAAGAAATCTTTGCAATTGCCTTTTGTCAGTGATTTCATCAGGGAATTTGGTGGCAAATTCAAGTACTCGCTGAATGGGTTCAATTGAACCTTGAGAAATATTATGACCCAAAAATCGACTATTAGTTTGAAATAAACTCATCTTGGGTTTAGAAATGACTAAACCATTTTGGATAATAATTTGTTTAAAAATATGCAGATGTTTAAAATGATTTTCAAGAGTTTTTGAGAAGACTAAAATATCATCTATGTAAACGATGATGAAATCCATATAATGATTGAAAATATCATTCATAATTTTTTGAAATTCCGAAGGAGCGTTCTTTAAACCGAATGGCATAACATTCCATTCATATTGTCCAAAAGGAACATTAAAAGCAGTTTTATACGTATGAGTTTTATCAATTTGAATCTGCCAATATCCAGATTTTAAGTCAAATTTAGAAAATATATTGGTATCATATAATCTAGAGAGTAAATCTTTTTTATTTGGAATTGGATACCGAATCCATTTTAGAACTTTATTCAAGGGTTTATAATTTATAACTAATCGGGGCATACCTCGTTCCTTTTCTGCAGCATTATTAACGTAAAAAGCGGTACAAGACCAAGGAGATTTGGAGGGTTTGATGAGTCCCTTTTGTAAGAGACTATCAATTTTCTTTTTACAGAATTCCACTAATTCTGCATTCATCTGACATGGTCGGGATTTTGTCGGAATTTCATCTTCAGAAAAATCATTTTCATAAGGGAGAGAAACAATATGTTTTTTGCGATTCCAAAAGGCATTTGGGTGATCAGCACAAATTTCAAGTACTAATTGGGAAGAAATAGTTTTGATTTTTTCTTGGACCTTTACAGATTTCAAAGTGTTAGAAATATTAATGCTCATTAATTCTAATTGTAAGAAATTAAGCTGATTTTGTTTCATGTTAATAAGAGCATTTATATCTCTTGTTACAGGCTGCGTAATAAAAGGATAAGAAATAGGTTGATTTTTATAAGTAGCCTTGAAACCATCGGCATCAATATGAGTATAGGGATAAATGACATTTATAAATGGCGTACCTAAAATAATAGGAGGATAAATCTGATTTTTAACTGGAAAGAAGAAATGAGGAATACATATCTTATTGCGACTGATATGAGTATTAGGCAGTTTATAATTGATATCTAAACTATGACCTGTTGCAGATTTAACAAGATGAGTAGTTTTTTCAAAATATTTTGTCGGAATTAATCCTTCTTGAATACAACTGACGTCAGCACCACTATCAATCATAGCCACATTAGTGATGAAAAATTCTTTATTTACTAAAATGGTGCAGTTAATATACCACTTATGGGCAGTAACTATTTGCATCATTCCTAAAAAAGAATCATTTTTCAAATTTTCTGTATTGAATTTTTCAAGTTGAAGAGTATCCTCAGAGTTTTAAGAATTTTCAGAATCAAAATCTTTTTCTTTTCCTTTTGAAGAAGAAGAAGTTGAAGAGTTTGTCGTCTCTTCGAGTTTTAAAAGCCTATGATCAGTAATCATCTGATTTTGTTTTAAGGAAATAATTTCTCTTTTTAATTGCTCAACTTCAGTTTTAAGATCATCAAAGGTAGTATCTCTACCAGGAGTTTTACTTAAAGCAAGACGTCGATTTACTTCAGCTAATGAATAAGACATAGGCTGATTTTCAAAAGAATCGTTTCTTGATGTATTAGCAGAAGCAGAGGTTTTTTGAGTAGCTAAATGCAACATTTTATCACGGAGTTTGTCATCAGTAACATCTTTAAGTAATTCAAGAATATTTTCAGCAGTAAGAGTTTTAACATCTAAATCAAGATCTTCAAATTGTGCTTGCAGTTTATACATTATTTCATCACAATTACAATCATGATTATCACAATCATTACATTTATTATTCTGCTCTAATTCACTAGTAGAATCGGGTAGTTCAAAATCATTATCAGAAGAAGAATCAGAATCTGAATCTGAGGTATATAATAAATTGTAAACTTGATCATGAATTTCTTCAGAAAGTTCAAGAGATTTCAGTTTTTGCAATTTGCAGTTTGGAGCGATATGACCATACTGATTACATTTATAGCATTTGATTTTTGCTAAATCACGCTTCGAATGATTTTTGGCAAATCTAGTAGACTTTCGGAAGGACTTTCGGGCTTCTCGCTCTTCCTTACTCCGATGTCTAGAGCGTTTGGATTTATAATAAGGTTTGGATTTAGAATGTTTCTGGGATTTTTGAACTAAGGGTTTTTCCATGCCAAATTGTTCACAGAAATCGCCCAACTGAGATTTCTCTCGGAGCTTATCAAGCTTGACTTTTCTAGCTAATTTCAGCTCATTACAGAGGGCTAAGCCTTCTTGCGTACAACCTACAATTAGTTGACCATAAGTTTTTTCAGAATAAGGAATTTCACCATAAGACCCTCTAAGAGTTTTACGAACACGTTCAGCAAATAAGGGGGGAAGACCGTCAATGAATTTAGCTTTCCAGTGTTCATACTTACTCTCGGGTAAGTCCATGACACGACTAAGAAAGGTGTCTTTATACCAACGAAATTCACCTAAGTGACGGCATTTTAAACCATTAAGAAGAGTTCGAATATTCTCGTATTGATTGGTAAATCTACCTCCAAAATGTTCAATAATAGTCAGCATAAGTGTATAAACAACATCTGATCTACCTGCCGGGAGAGTACAACCAAGATTATCTTACCCCGGTTGATCATTAGTAGCATTAAAAATAGCTTCGCGTTTTGAATCATCTAAAAAATTATCCCACCAACTGCGGAGCTGACCTGTGAAACCCGCAACAATCATTTTACAAATTATTTGGTCATTTCGAGCGGTGCTAGAACTAGTGGATTTAGTGGCTAATGCGATTGTAGCATACATAGACATACGATGAATGAGAATAGAGATTTGTCGGTCGGATAATCCATCAATATTCCACTCATATATAGCATCGCCGCTATAAGACGTATTTGTTTGATTCCAATCCCTTTCCTCTATCAGAACATCTTGAGGAGTAGGACGTGGATAATAGGCAGTAGACATACGGGGAATATCAGCGTATTTTTTCCCTGGCTGTCGTTTAAACATGCCTTTGAGTTTGTAAAGTTCAGACGAGAGAACTTTACCCGGATTATCAGAAGAGTCAAGATCGTCAGCAAAGTTTGACTCAAGGTTTTGAACAAAATCATTTGAAATATTCAGTGGTTGAATATGTAAATACGAGAATTTTTTATCTAAGAGTTTTTCTAATTGATCGATCGGAGAGTCTTTTGTGAAACCATCGATTTCAAGAGGTCGTTGAATACAAGGCTTTGAGAGAATAAAGCCGTCATCAACAGTTTTTTTTGAAGTAGAAGGAATATCAGAGGAATTGATTTTGGTACTAAGCTGGTGTACCAAAACAATAAGTTCATCGAGTTTGGTATCCAGAGAGGAAATATGTTCACCGAGAACTTTAACATAAAGACTCAGATAATTATTCTGAGATATAAGATTATTTATCTCAGAGACAGTAATTTTTCCCACATCGTCATTAATGAATTTTTGAAAGGCTGAAAAAGTCATGCCTGTGTTATTTGGTAGAACAAATGACGATTGAGGAGGATAACAGGCTTGAGTGACTGTACCGTCAGGATTTTGATAGGAGCGTTCTATAAGTTTGATATAAGAAGGCAAATATGCTGACATAAACCAAGGAACAAAAAAGATAATTTGATTATGCAGAGCACACATTTCATAAAATTCTTCAGAAATATTTCCTAATTCATCCTGAGTATAGGTTTCAAAGAACCAAGTCCTAAAAGTGATTCATTTTTCAGTAAAAAATTCCTTTTGAATATATTTTCTGGCCTGAGAGCCAGGACTAAAGTCAATAAGTTGTCTAATCATATTTAAGCAGAATTTATATCGAATTCCATCTCGGAAGGAGTTGGATTTTCATTATTGAAATCTTGAACAATATTGGTTTTAGAATTTATTTTAATTTTATCAACATTTCTAGAAGTTGTTGGTAAATCTGCAGAGTTTAAAGTATGCAAAGATGCAGCGCGATTCCTAGCTGGGCCATATACTGGTGCAGAAGGTTCAATAGGGGAAATATGTTGAATTTGAGGAAGTCTTCTAGACAAAGAGAAAGAATTTCTATAAGCAGGAGGACTATTGTCAAATTGAAGACAAATTTGTCCGTCAGAGTTCTGAGTTACTTGCGTTATCTCAGAATTAGTTACTTCATCCGCCAAATGTTTCGGAGAAGTAACAGAGTTTAAAATCCAAGTTTGAGGGAAGTCAATTTCATCCCATCGAATAGGTCGACGAGTAGTTATTTTGGATTTTATAAAATTGGTTTCAATAAGAAGAGTGCAATCAGAATTATCATCTATTAATTTACAACGGGGATTTAAAGTAGATAACAATCGATAATATATGCGGTATGATAAGCCAATAAGTTCAGATCCTGGAGCATAATTATATCCATGAGTTTTTACATTAAGAGTTAAAGCATGAAGAATATTCACATCAGTCAAAGATAATAACAAATTAGGCTGAGTATTGAAATAAACAGGACCATAAGCAAGAGTTGATTCAATGGAGCCCATTAAATCTTATATCTCAGAATAATTATCTGAGTCTTTATGTTAAAGTTCTCAGTGAACATATTTCCTCTCTGGATACCAAACTCGATGAACTTATTGTTTTGGTACACCAGCTTAGTACCAAAATCAATTCCTCTGATATTCCTTCTACTTAAAAAAAAACTGTTGATGACGGCTTTATTCTCTCAAAGCCTTGTATTCAACGACCTCTTGAAATCGATGGTTTCACAAAAGACTCTCCGATCGATCAATTAGAAAAACTCTTAGATAAAAAATTCTCGCATTTACATATTCAACCACTGAATATTTCAAATGATTTTGTTCAAAACCTTGAGTCAAACTTTGTTGACGATCTTGACTCTTCTGATAATCCGGGTAAAGTTCTCTCGTCTGAACTTTACAAACTCAAAGGCATGTTTAAACGACAGCCAGGGAAAAAATACGTTGATATTCCCCGTATGTCTACTGCCTATTATCCATGTCCTACTCCTCAAGATGTTCTGATAGAGGAAAGGTATTGGAATCAAACAAATACGTCTTATAGCGGCGACGCTATATATGAGTGGAATATTGACGGATTATCCGACCGACAAATCTCTATTCTCATTCATCGTATGTCTATGTATGCTACAATCGCATTAGCCACTAAATCCACTAGTTCTAGCACCGCTCGAAATGACCAAACAATTTGTAAAATGATTGTTGCGGGTTTCACAGGTCAGCTCCGCGGTTGGTGGGATAATTTTTTAGATGATTCAAAACGCGAAGCTATTTTTAATGCTACTAATGATCAACCGGGGTAAGATAATCTTGGTCATACTCTCCCGGCAGGTAGATCAGATGTTGTTTATACACTTATGCTGACTATTATTGAACATTTTGGAGGTAGATTTACCAATCAATACGAGAATATTCGAACTCTTCTTAATGGTTTAAAATGCCGTCACTTAGGTGAATTTCGTTGGTATAAAGACACCTTTCTTAGTCGTGTCATGGACTTACCCGAGAGTAAGTATGAACACTGGAAAGCTAAATTCATTGACGGTCTTCCCCCCTTATTTGCTGAACGTGTTCGTAAAACTCTTAGAGGGTCTTATGGCGAAATTCCTTATTCTGAAAAAACTTATGGTCAACTAATTGTAGCTTGTACGCAAGAAGGCTTAGCCCTCTGTAATGAGCTGAAATTAGCTAGACAAGTCAAGCTTGATAAGCTCCGAGAGAAATCTCAGTTGGGCGATTTCTGTGAACAATTTGACATGGAAAAACCCTTAGTTCAAAAATCCCAGAAACATTCTAAATCCAAACCTTATTATAAATCCAAACGCTCTAGACATCGGAGTAAGGAAGAGCGAGAAGCCTGAAAGTCCTTCCGAAAGTCTACTAGATTTGCCAAAAATCATTCGAAGCGTGATTTAGCAAAAATCAAATGCTATAAATGTAATCAGTATGGTCATATCGCTCCAAACTGCAAATTACAAAAATTGAAATCTCTTGAACTTTCTGAAGAAATTCATGATCAAGTTTACAATTTATTATATACCTCTGATTCATATTCTGATTCTTCTTCTGATAATGATTTTGATTACCCGATTCTACCAGTGAATTAGAGCAGAATAATAAATGTAATGATTGTGATAATCATGATTGTAATTGTGATGAAATAATGTATAAACTGCAAGCACAATTTGAAGATCTTGATTTAGATGTTAAAACTCTTACTGCTGAAAATATTCTTGAATTACTTAAAGATGTTACTGATGACTCCGTGAAAAAATGTTGCATTTAGCTACTCAAAAAACCTCTGCTCCTGCTAATACATCAAGAAACGATTCTTTTGAAAATCAGCCTATGTCTTATTCATTAGCTGAAGTAAATCGACGTCTTGCTTTAAGTAAAACTCCTGGTAGAGATACTACCTTTGATGATCTTAAAACTGAAGTTGAGCAATTAAAAAGGAAAATTATTTCCTTAAAACAAAATCAGATGATTACTGATCATAGGCTTTTAAAACTCGAAGAGACGACAAACTCTTCAACTTCTTCTTCTTCAAAAGGAAAAGAAAAAGATTTTGATTCTGAAAATTCTAAAAACTCTGAGGATACTCTTCAACTTGAAAAATTCAATACAGAAAATTTGAAAAATGATTCTTTTTTAGGAATGATGCAAATAGTTACTGCCCATAAGTGGTATATTAACTGCACCATTTTAGTAAATAAAGAATTTTTCATCACTAATGTAGCTATGATTGATAGTGGTGCTGACGTCAGTTGTATTCAAGAAGGATTAATTCCGACAAAATATTTTGAAAAAACTACTCATCTTGTTAAATCTGCAACAGGTCATAGTTTAGATATCAATTATAAACTGCCTAATACTCATATCTGTCGCAATAAGATATGTATTCCTCATTTCTTCTTTCTAGTTAAAAATCAGATTTATCCTCCTATTATTCTAGGAACTCCTTTTATAAACGCCATTTATCCCTATACTCATATTGATGCCGATGGTTTCAAGGCTACTTATAAAAATCAACCTATTTCTTATCCTTTTATTATGCAGCCAGTAACAAGAGATATAAATGCTCTTATTAACATGAAACAAAATCAGCTTAATTTCTTACAATCAGAATTAATGAGCATTAATATTTCTGACACTTTGAAATCTGTAAAGGTCCAAGAAAAAATCAAAACTATTTCTTCCCAATTAGTGCTTGAAATTTGTGTTGATCACCCAAATGCCTTTTGGAATCGCAAAAAACATATTGTTTCTCTCCCTTATGAAAATGATTTTTCTGAAGATGAAATTCCGACGAAATCCCGACCATGTCAGATGAATGCAGAATTAGTGGAATTTTGTAAAAAGGAAATTGATAGTCTCTTACAAAAGGGACTCATCAAACCCTCCAAATCTCCTTGGTCTTGTACCGCTTTTTACGTTAATAATGCTGCAGAAAAAGAACGAGGTATGCCTCGATTAGTTATAAATTATAAACCCTTGAATAAAGTTTTAAAATGGATTCGGTATCCAATTCCAAATAAAAAAGATTTACTCTCTAGATTATATGATGCCAATATATTTTCTAAATTTGACTTAAAATCTGGATATTGGCAGATTCAAATTGATAAAACTCATACGTATAAAACTGCTTTTAATGTTCCTTTTGGACAATATGAATGGAATGTTATGCCATTCGGTTTAAAGAACGCTCCTTTGGAATTTCAAAAAATTATGAATGATATTTTTAATCATTATATGGATTTCATCATCGTTTACATAGATGATATTTTAGTCTTCTCAAAAACTCTTGAAAATCATTTTAAACACCTGCATATTTTTAAACAAATTATTATTCAAAATGGTTTAGTCATTTCTAAACCCAAAATGAGTTTATTTCAAACTAATATTCGATTTTTGGGTCATAATATTTCTCAAGGTTCAATTGAACCCATTCAGCGAGTACTTGAATTTGCCACCAAATTCCCTGATAAAATCACTGACAAAAAGCAATTGCAAAGATTTCTTGGCAGTCTTAATTATATCTCCCCCTTTTATAAAAATCTGTCTCGAGATTTAGCCCCGCTCTACGATCATCTGAAAAAGGATCATAAAACTCCGTGGACTAAAGCCCACACTGATTTGGTAAAATTAATTAAAACTCGCGTACAATCCCTTCCTTGCACCTTTCTTGCCAACCCTAATTGGTTGAAGATTATTGAGACTGACGCCTCTAATATTGGATATGGCGGAATACTTAAACAAGTAAATCCCCATACAAAATCTGAATGCTTAATTCGATTTTATTCTGGTAAATGGACTGAAAGCCAGAAAAAATACGCTACTGTTGCTCATGAAATGCTTACTATTGTTAAATGTGTTTTAAAATCCAGGATGATTTATATAATCAAAAGTTTATAATCAGGACTGATGCTCAATCGGTTAAATTTATGTTTGACAAAGACTTTAAACATGATGCATCAAAATTGATATTTGCTCGATGGCAGGCTCAGTTAGCCCCATTTAATTACGAAATTCAGTATAAAAAGGGTAGTGAGAATTCATTACCTGATTTCTTATCGCGAGAATATCTAACATGAGTATCTACACATTTTTCTTCTCTGACAATACTCTTGTTACAATCCTTAAATGTCTTCCTTTAAATCAGAATATTCAATCCTTGATTTTAGATATACTTATACAACAACTTATTCAAGATGACCTATGGTGGTATAATGAATATATCAATAACGACATCGATTGGTATGATATTGAGATAAATGATTAATCTCTTATGATTCAGGCAGTATGGCAGACCCTCCTTGGCAGATCGCCAAAGGTAGAGGACGAGGCAGAACCCAAAATCCTGCATATTTGCATTAGGGAGGACGCACAAATCCTGCTTATATACACAGAAGAAACTCTGCATATACCTCCGAGAGTTCTAATTTTCCAGTATTACAACATGGAAATAGGACTTTGGTAAATTCAAAAATCTCTCGTAATGAGGCATCATCTTCTCAAACTCAGAATATTGGCTCTTCTATACATCAGAATATTGGACCTTCTATACATCTAGAAGATATACCAGAAACGCATCCTCTATTTCATCAAATACAATCTTATCTCTCAGAGCAAAGAAAAACTGCAGATTCATTTGCCTCTATTATAAATGAAAATACTGAAGATAAGCCCTCTTATGAAAAACTCGAAGCTCGAGAACTAATTTTGTATCTCGAAAATCAGCATATACCCTCTGTGGAAAATTCTGAAGAAGCATGGCGGCTCTTAAAAAATTATTTAATCTCCAATGTTTATGCTACAAGAGAATCATACAAAACACGTACTTATTATGAACAGATTCTTATTCAGAAGGGCAGTGCCACATTTGAACACAGCCCATTAGGCGAGTCTACTCCTGGAGTCCATGGCTACTCCAAAATAGTTATTAAAAAGCTAATCCCTATCGAGGAATGGGGCATCTCTTCCTTAACTCAGCGATCCCTCTCCATGGGACCCACAGGAACTCTTGCTAATTTTACTTATTGGGACTACATCAAAGCCTTCTCTCTGGTCTTATATTATAACAATTATAAGCACAAACATACTTGGTTCATTAAAATCTGTTCTAAGGTATTTGAAAAACCCGTTCCTAATTGGTTTATTCATTGGTGGACCAATCATGGACCCACCACTAAAATACTACCAACAGAATATTTGTCTTTGTATCAATCGTGGAAAAAATCATCCCCTTTCTTAACTGAACTATATCTCTCTGAACATATCTGTAAATTAGATACTATTGACCAGATGTATTTCTTTATCGAATTCTCTATTCCTTGGATACATCGATGGTCCATCGAGATTGGGTACGATCATCAGCAAATCCTAGCTTTATACCGAACATTTTACTGTAATTTCTGGGATAAACTCCTTCGCATTGACCCCGGTACTAAACTACCTTATGGTCATGAACAAAGAGAAGAAATCAAACACAAGATTGCGGCATATGAACAAGCCCCTAAGAAATCCATTCTAATTGAAGATAAAAGTATCAACTACGTCTCTAGACGCATATCAGCACATGACGGAAACAAACTCCAACTAATCGAAGACTATCTAGCTGAGGTACGGGATAAATTACTTCTAACAGTTGAACAACACTCCGACACCTCAATGAACAGCACGGAAGCCAATACTGACGATATCATCTCTGACTCCCAACCACCTGAAAATCTAAATGAAGATGAGGAGTTAGCAAAAGCAGAAATTCTGTTGAAAAGATGGAGTAAAGATAAGTCCTAAATAAATCTTGTAATAAAAAACACTATGCTTGTAACAGTAAACACTGTGCACAGGGCCACACTATTACTGTGCAAGATTCTTTTTCTTTTATATAAGGAGCCTCATTTAGTAGAAAGGGGCAGATCAAGTTTTTAGTTTTCTCTTTCTAAGATACTCTCTCTCTCTCTCTTGTACATCTTATTAATAAAGGTTTGCTTGTGCTCTACTATTCCGGCGACTCTCCGGCCATCACGGTACCATCTTATTTTGTTTTTCTTTTTATTTTTATTCTCCCAGATCTACGCCGTGACTATGTTCGGTTAGAACCCTTTTTTATGTTCATACTAAAGTTCTAACCTCTCGAAGTATATTAACTATGGAAGATCCAGACTCTACTTAGATAATGCAAGAAATTTTATGGTTTCTCGACTTGGTTCCGAAATGGAGGTACAGTCAAGATCAACAGTTTTATGATAGCCTTGTCTCTGTGGCTCCGTCTAGTGAGTTGTGCCTTTGAAGCCCGTACTGAAGAAGAGAAAGGGCGATTTTTGCACAATTAGAACTACTAGACACATGGGCTAACATAAAAATTGTTTGGTCTCTGACAGGCCCCTTGTTCGGGTGAAAGATTTACCATACAGTCAAGAAATTTTGAAATTTCTTTGTTATTTCAGTTGGTGCTTTGGTTCGGTTTTCCGACTTTAGCTTAATCCGGTATTATTACATGGTCTGGTAGGCTGAGCGGCTTACCCCAGCCTAAGAGATCCTGTTAAATAATAATAATAATAATAATAATAATAATAATAATAATAATAATAATAATAATAATAATAATAATAATAATAATAAAGAAGATATCTACACATTTCACCTAATCACATCTTAGGACTTGTTTGGATTATATTTTAATAAGTGGTTTATAAGCCAAAAGTTAAAAGCTATAAGTTGGTACTAGTACTACCCTACTTTTGGCTTGCTTATAAGCACTTATTTTGATTCAAAAATAAGTACTTAAAAATATTTTTTTACTTTACCAAATACCATTTTATTCGAGTTGCAAGTAATTATAGACAACGAAATAAAACACAGATAAAATAGTACAAATTGAGTCAATTTCTTAAGAGGAGCCTATTTAACTTTTAGCCTCATGGGTCCTTTGTTGTAAAGGTAGAAATAGTGTGTTTTGGTTACTTTTTTAATCCTGTTCTTTAAAGAATAATCACTATTATGAAGTCTTGAATTTTACAGGTGAAATTTCATGAAAATATACTGAAGCTTTAAATTTGAAGTTCTCAAAATTTCACATGTGAATTTGAAACTCCATCACAATTGCGATTTTCCCAATTTTAGGCTAAAAATCAAGTTTTTGTACGGATTATCTTCTATTTCGCGGTAATTTTTACTTTTTATCTCTTAAATTGATGGTATTTGAGGTTTTTTTTGTGTTTCTTATTTAATAAAAATTTGTGGATTAGAATCACAAGGGTTGGTGTAGTGGTTCAGCACCTCACCCCTTAAACAAGAGTTCGGGGTTCGATCCCCACCTCAGGTGAATGAAAAAACTCTGTGGCCAGTTCCTTACCGCTTAGTGCACTGACAGTAGGGTGAATGAAAAAAGTCTGTGGCCAATTTCCTACCGTTTAATGCACTGACAGTAGGAACGGAGGAGTTGGGGGTTCAATCCCCACCTCAGTTGAATGAAAAAAACTCTGTGGTCAGTTCCCTACCGCTTAATATACTGACAGTCAGGTGAATGAAAAAACTCTGTGGCCAGTTCCTACCGCTTAGTGTACTGACAGTATGACTGTCTAACGGGCCGGACCGGGTCAACCCGGAACCGGCCCTCTCACTCTAAACGGGTTCCGGACTGGTTACGGGTCGGGTTTGGCCTTAACCGGTCCGGGCCGGGCCGGGCCGCACAGTAAAAAAATTAAAACCCACCCGAAATCGGCCCACTTAACCCAATCCGATCAAACCCACTAAAACCCGGTCAAACCCGGTTAAAAACCGGTCAAACCCGTTTAAAAAATAAATAAAAAATCAAATATACACTATATACACTCCAATATACAATATATATTTTTAAAAAAATATATAAAGTATAAACAATTACACATATATACGTACCATTCAATATATAATTATATATGACTATACGTACTACTTTAAATAAAACATATGCTATAATAGTATAATATATATATATACACTACAATATATATACACTAATTTATAAAGCATATACACATGTATACGTTAAAAATATACTACTTTAGAAGATATATACACATATATATGCACCATTCAATATATATACATGTATACGTTAAACATACACGTCTATAGAAGATCCATTCACATATATACACTCTATTCTATGTATATGTAATACTTTAAATGCAATATACTACATTATATATACATTACAATATGTATAGGTATACTTATATACTAATTTATAAAACATATACACATGTATACATTAAATATACACTTCTATAGAAGATATATACACGTGTATACGCACCATTCAGTGTATATATACTACTACTTATAAAATATACTACATTATATATACATTACAATATGTATAGATATACTTATATACTAATTTATAAAATATATACACATGTATACATTAAATATACACTTCTATAGAAGATATTAAAATTTTAAATCGTTAAATAAAAAAAAACGACTAAGGAGTGAATGAATTTGTGGAATTTTATTGATTGCAAAATGATCCAAAATTTATAATTTACATTAATGAAAAAATCTATAAATTATGCATCATTTTTTCCAACTCATTCATGTTAATATTAATGGAAACTTGCATAGGATAATCGAAGTCAACGGGGGCAAAACCATGCATTGGACTTGATTCTGCTGAGTTCTCCCATGAAGTCATAATTTCTTCAAGTTTGAGGTCGTCGCTCGGCTCCGGTTCCATTCCTTGGTTTCTTCTTTCAGCTCTAATCCAATCTCTAAGGCAAACTAAAACATTCATTGCATTGCTTCCCAATGAGTGTCGGTTGTCTCCAAGCTGCTGTCGTCCCTGACTGAAGGCGCTCTCTGATGCAACGGTTGACATTGGAACATTCAAGATATCTCTGACTAATCTTGAAAGTACAGGATATTGTGATTCATTATTCCTCCACCAATCCAACGTGTTGATCCGTCGTCTGCGATCCTCTGGTGCCGTCCGCAGATAATATTTCAGCTCTTCCCGATAAGTTGATGTGTAAGCTTTCTCATCCATACTATTCCAACAAGTTAAATCATAAAACGAATCAGGAAAACCACTATGTGCCGGCCTTTTAGTAGATGATGGCTCCTCGGGAGGATGAGGAGCGACAGTTGGACTAATATTTGTAGGTACGGCTGAATCAAATAAAATCAGCATAGTGATTATATAATTTTTCTATATAATCCTTTGCATCAGCCGTAGCCGTCCACAAATCAGGCTGTACTTGTTCAGACTCATGGTTAGTATTTATTTCTAAGTTAGTATAAATAAGAGTACTAAAGTGACACATATGATTATATTTCATGCACGGATTTAACATAGCACCAACCAAGTAAATAGGGGGAATCGGGAAAAAATATTTTTTAAATTTCGTAAACATAGCGCCAACAGCTTCTTTATAACCTTCTTTATTTTTATATTGTTGGAGCAAACCAGAAATATCGGCTATATATGCCAAAATATTACAAACAGTAGGATAGTAAGCACCGAAAAATTCAATCGTAGCTACATAAAATTTTTCTAAAAACTTAACAAGATCATTAATTACAACCCAATCAGAATTATGTAGCATGCAATCAGCAGAATCAGCAAATGAACCACAATGTTGGTTAAAAGCTAGTGTAATAGGAATTCTATATTTATAACAAGTTTTTTAAAATTCATATGTAGAATTCCATCTAGTATCAACTTCCTCAGGCATTAAAATCGGTGTAAGTCCATTTTCTTGACATTTAACTTTAAATTCTTTAATTCTCGATCTACGATTATTTCCTTGAATAAAACCAACGACAAGACGAATTTTTTCAATATAAAGCTCAAAAAAGTCAAGACCATCTTTTACAATTAAATTATATATATGACATGCACACTTAATATGAAAAATTTCAGGAAAGGGCGGAGATAGCGTAGATTTTATTTTTGTTATAGCAGTCTTGTTGTTAGAAGCATTATCAAAAGCAATACATAAAATTTTATTTTCTATACCATAATACCCGACAATTTTAACAATAGAATCAACAATAGATTGTCCAGTATGTTTACGATCTTCATCATATAAAAAAGCAAGAATACGATTTTGCATCACGAAATTACTATTCATCCAATGACAAGTAACGGTTAAATAATCATTTTTATTTACAGCACGACCAAGATCAGAAGTTAGGGACAATCTACATTGAATATTTTTTAAGAATGTTGATAAATAAAAACAATATTGTGAATGGAGTCTAAAAATATCAGACCGACAAGTAGTTCTAGGAATACCATTAAACATAGGATTATAAATTGCTTGTATATAACGAATAAAAACATCAGAAGAAGGAAAACTAAAAGGCAAACAACCCACAGCTACCATTTTAGTTATTTCTTCCCTGTCCCTCAATTTATTATATTTTTTCGCTATTTGACCGGTTGTTGGGTCCATTCTAGTTTGCGTTGACCCACCAACATCCCCACCACCTTTTGCAATATTTAACTCTCTTTTGTGTTCTTCAGCTATATGTCTCATTAACGTACCCGTACCCCCTTGCTTACCTCCACTTCTATGCTTATATATTTGTTGACAAATATTGCACTGCACCTCAATATCTGATATACGTTCAAAAAATTGCCATGCAATACTAGTTCTTTTACGAGGTTTTGGGGCACTGGGAGGACGGGAAGGGAGATTAACTGATTCAGATCTAACGTTACCATCTCCTACTGCGGGTGTTTCAGCAATATTTTCATCATCTTCGTCTAAATTAACTGCATCTACTTCATTTTCTTCTTCTATACCGTAATTTTCCTGAGCTTCTACATAATCCATAACGTGAGCACCTACACCTATTTCTTCCTCAAAAGGTGTACCAAGCGGTACCGGAAGCGAAGTCACACGGGTATATCTATTACTTGAACTACCTCTACCGCTAATAATTCGCTTTTTACTACCACTACCGCTTCCGGGACAAAAAATTTTAACACCTTTAGCAACGAGGTTTTTTAATTTATCCATAATATAAATTAAATTAAACTAAAAATATTCAAAATACACAAATATAATAAAATTAAATATTAAACAATTAATACAATAAATAAAAATTAAACGTAAGAGATGGAACGACAATATCAAATTTTGGAAGTATCCGAAGATTGCGACTTTAGAAACTTCCGCTCGTACTTTGTAAACGAAAAATTAAAAAATTAAAGTGAACACTTTAAGAAATTAAATATATTGAATATTTGAGAATTGAGATTTGAGAGAGAATAAGATTTGAGAGAGTGAAAAATTGTGTGAAAAATGATTTGAAGTTGTAGGGTATTTATAGATTTATTTTGGGGATTAAAAAATATTTTTTTTTTTTAATTAAATGGGCCCAAACTAGCCGTGTGGACCCAAAAACGGTAAAATAGCCGTTGGGCCAACGGCTAGTTTGGCCCAAAAAATTAATTAATTTTTTTTTTGGTGTTGGGCCGGGCCGGACCGGTTAACCGGCGGGCCTGGATCGGATTGGTCCGGGCCGGGTTAACCGGGCCCATTTTAAAAAATAAATCGGCCCGGAACCCAGAACCCTAAAGCCCTAGGGCTTACCGGGCCGGGTCAAACCGTGCCGGTTTAGCTTGTCGGCCGGTCCGGCCCGTCTGACACCCCTAACTGACAGTCAGGTGCTTAGTACACTAACAGTAGAAACGGAATATTAATCTCACGGCTTACTATGCAACTCGTAAGACATCAGTTCAGAGAACTGTACAAAAGTTTCTGTAGAAATAAGTTATTCATCTTGAAACATAATTTTGTCTTGTCAAATTTGCTTTCCGTTTTTTTTTTTTCAAAAAACGTCGTAATGCATAACTCGTGTGTTGCGAATTGATATTATTTTATTTTATGTTGGGATTTTTGCGACCACTTTTCCATTACTTATTGTAGTTAAATTGAGGAAAATAATTTAAATATATACTTTAACTTATTATATTTACATAAATCTCCTCTCTTACAAAGTAATTACAACAATCTCAACTAATTATATAACTTTCTTGGATGTATCAGAAAGTTACTTATGTATCTCAACAGATCCAATATTAAAAAATATATATTAGGAGCTAATTATGTTTCTTTACAAGAAAAAAATGTATCTTCATTGGATATATTATGTATCTCGACAGATCCAATATAAAAAAAAAAATATATCGAAAGCTAATTATGTATCTTTACAAAGAAAAAAAATATATCTTCATTGGATGTTTCGGAAGCTAATTATGTATCTCAGCGGATATAAAATTGAGATTTTCAGTAATTATGTAAAATATCAAAATTTATTGTTGTTTGTCCTTAAATTGGACGTCCGTGCGAATGACCCGCCAAATGGCTATTTTATGCAGGAAAAATACATAAAATAGTAGCATATTTAAGTATTAAATTACAAAAAATAGCAACAGTTTTATCAAATTACATTTTGTAGCGTATGTATTTGTAGCAACTGTTTACAAAATACAAAATACATATCGTTCATAAGGACAGTAAAAATTACATATATTTATATTTTTGTAGCAATAGTTTATAAAAATATAAAATACAACTTATACTATAGCAGGTAATTATGAAACTGTTGCTCTAAACTCATAATTCAGGGATATGTATCCTATTTCTGAATTTTGTCATTTTATGAATTTTACCATCTGAAAGCCTATTGGGCTTCCCTTAAATTCCCACAAGAGGCCCAATAAAGATAACCATTACAACAGTTCACTTTGCATTTTATACAATTGCAGAAAAAGATTTTGAGGGTTTAAGGAAAGAGAGAGAGATGAATGGAGCAAAGAAAGGAGGATGGTTAGGGCAAATGGGTTTGAACAAAGGTGGTGGAAACATCAACTGGTATCCAGGTCATATGGCTGCTGCTACACGTGCTATTCGTCAACGTCTTAAACTTACCGACCTTGTCATTGAAGTTCGTGATGCACGTGTAAGTTGTTCGTTCGTTCGTCCGCTCGCTTTTACTTGTCATGTCGAGTCTAACATTTGTGTTTACTTGTCACATTTAGCTTATCGAGAGTCAAAGCTAAATTAACTGACATTTTGTGCATTTTTACTTCTCACGTTTAGCTTATCGAGAGTCAAACTGTACGGATTTTGATCTAACATTGTGTTTACTTGTCATGTTTAGCACATCCAGAGTAAAAACTAAACTGTATGAACTTTAACCGACATTTATGCACTTTTACTTATGAGTTTAGCTTATCGAGAGTCAAACTGTACGGATTTTGATCTAACATTGTGTTTACTTGTAATGTTTAGCTTATCCAGAGTGAAAACTAAACTGTATGAACTTTAACCGACATTTTGTGCACTTTTACTTCTGACGTTTAGCTTATCGAGTATGCACTTTAACCGACATTTTGTGCACTTTTACTTCTCAAGTTTAGCTTATCGAGAGTCAAACTGTACGGATTTTGATCTAACATTGTGTTTACTTGTCATGTTTAGCACATCCAGAGTAAAAACTAAACTGTATGAACTTTAACCGACATTTATGCACTTTTACTTATGACGTTTAGCTTATCGAGAGTCAAACTGGACGGATTTTGATCTAACATTGTGTTTACTTGTAATGTTTAGCTTATCCAGAGTAAAAATTAAACTGTATGAACTTTAACCGACATTTTTTGCACTTTTACTTCTGACGTTTAGGTTATCGAGAGTCAAAACTAAACTATATGAACTTTAACCGACATTTTGTGTCCTTTTACTTTTGACATTTAGCTTATCGAGAGTCAAAACTAAACTATATGAACTTTAACCGACATTTTGTGTACTTTTACTTCTGACGTTTAGCTTATCGAGAGTCAAAACTAAACTGTATGAACTTTAGCCGACATTTTTTACACTTTTACTTCTGATGTTTAGCTTATTGAGAGTCAAACTGTATGAATTTTGATGAACTTTAACCGACATTTTGTGTACTTTTACTTCTGACGTTTAGCTTATTGAGAGTCAAACTGTACGGATTTTGATCTAACATTGTCTTTACTTGTCATGTTTAGCTTATCCAGAGTCAAAACTAAACTGTATGAACTTCAACCGACATTTTGTGCACTTTTACTTCTGACGTTTAGCTTATCGAGAGTCAAACTGTACGGATTTTGATCTAACATTGTGTTTACTTGTAATGTTTAGCTTATCCAGAGTAAAAATTAAACTGTATGAACTTTAACCGACATTTTGTGTACTTTTACTTCTGACGTTTAGCTTATCGAGAGTCAAAACTAAACTATATGAACTTAACCGACATTTTGTGTACTTTCACTTCTGACGTTTAGCTTATCGAGAGTCAAAACGAAACTGTATGAACTTTAGCCGACATTTTCCGCACTTTTACTTCTGATGTTTAGCTTATTGAGAGTCAAACTGTATGAATTTTGATCTAACATTGTGTTACTTGTTACATTTAGCATATCAGAGAGTCAAAACTAAACTGTATGCACTTTAAGTGACATTTTGTGCACTTTTACTTCTGACGTTTAGCTTATCGAGAGTCAAACTGGACGGATTTTGCTCTAACATTGTGTTTATTTGTAATGTTTAGCTTATCTAGAGTAAAAACTAAACTGTATGAACTTTAACCGACATTTTTTGCACTTTTACATCCGACGTTTAGGTTATCGATAGTCAAAACTAAACTATATGAACTTTAACCGACATTTTGTGTCCTTTTACTTTTGATGTTTAGCTTATCGAGAGTCAAAACTAAACTATATGAACTTTAACCGACATTTTGTGTACTTTTACTTCTGACGTTTAGCTTATCGAGAGTCAAAACTAAACTGTATGAACTTTAGCCGACATTTTTTACACTTTTACTTCTGATGTTTAGCTTATTGAGAGTCAAACTGTATGAATTTTGATGAACTTTAACCGACATTTTGTGTACTTTTACTTCTGACGTTTAGCTTATTGAGAGTCAAACTGTATGGAGTTTGATCTAACATTGTCTTTACTTGTCATGTTTAGCTTATCCAGAGTCAAAACTAAACTGTATGAACTTCAACCGACATTTTGTGCACTTTTACTTCTGACGTTTAGCTTATCGAGAGTCAAACTGTACGGATTTTGATCTAACATTGTGTTTACTTGTAATATTTAGCTTATCCAGAGTAAAAATTAAACTGTATGAACTTTAACCGACATTTTGTGTACTTTTACTTCTGACGTTTAGCTTATCGAGAGTCAAAACTAAACTATATGAACTTAACCGACATTTTGTGTACTTTTACTTCTGACGTTTAGCTTATCGAGAGTCAAAACTAAACTGTATGAACTTTAGCCGACATTTTCCGCACTTTTACTTCTGATGTTTAGCTTATTGAGAGTCAAAACTAAACTGTATGAACTGTAGCCGACATTTTTTACACTTTTACTTCTAATTCTTAGCTTATTGAGAGTCAAACTGTATGAATTTTGATGAACTTTAACCGACATTTTGTGTACTTTTACTTCTGACGTTTAGCTTATTGAGAGTCAAACTGTACGGATTTTGATCTAACATTGTCTTTACTTGTCATGTTTAGCTTATCCAGAGTCAAAACTAAACTGTATGCACTTTAACCGACATTTTGTGCACTTTTACTTCTGACGTTTAGCTTATCGAGAGTCAAACTGTACGGATTTTGATCTAACATTGTGTTTACTTGTAATGTTTAGCTTATCCAGTGTAAAAACTAAACTGTATGAACTTTAACCGATATTTTTTGCACTTTTACTTCTGACGTTTAGGTTATCGAGAGTCAAAACTAAACTATATGAACTTTAACCGACATTTTGTGTACTTTTACTTCTGACGTTTAGCTGAGAGAGTCAAAACTAAACTGTATGAACTTTAGCCGACATTTTTTGCACTTTTACTTCTGATGTTTAGCTTATTGAGAGTCAAACTGTATGAATTTTGATCTAACATTGTGTTTACTTGATACATTTAGCGTATCAGAGAGTCAAAACTAAACTATATGAACTTTAACGGACATTTTGTGCACTTTTACTTTTGACGTTTAGCTTGTCGAGAGTCAAACTGTATGAATTTTCATCTAACATTGTGTTTACTTGTCACGTTTAGCTTATCGAGAGTCAAACTATATGAACTTTTGATCTAACATTGTGTTTACTTGTCACGTTTAACTTATCGAGAGTCACTATATGAACTTTAAGTGACATTTCACTTTTACTCCTGACGTTTAGCTTATCGAGAGTCAAACCTAAACGATATGAGCTTTAACTGACATTTCACTTTTACTTTTGACGTTAGCTTATCGAGAGTCAAACTGCATGAATTTTGATCTAACATTGTGCTTACTTGTCACGTTTAGCTTATCGAGAGTCAAAACTAAACTATATGAACTTTAACCCACATTTTGTGCACTTTTACTTCTAACGTTTAGCTTATCGAGAGTCAAATTGTATGAATTTTGATCTAACATTGTGTTTACTTGTCACGTTTAGCTTATCGAGAGTCAGAACTAAATTATATGAACTTTAACCGACATTTCACTTTCACTTATGATGTTTAGCTTATTGAGAGTCAAACTGTATGAATTTTGATCTAATGTTATGTTTACTTGTCACGTTTGGTGTATCTAGAGTCAAAACTAAACTATATGAACTTTAACAGAAATTTTGTGCACTTTACTTTAGACATTTAGTTTATCGATGGTCAAACTATATGAATGTTTGATCGATGTTTTACCCTAGTCCATTTACTTTTATTTGTCACGTTTAGCTTATTGAGTATCAATCTGTAGGAACTTGGACCGACATTTTACTCTCTCAATTCACTTATAGTTGTCACGTTTTGCCTATCGAGAGTGATACTGTATGAACTCTGGTTAACATTGTACTCTATCTGTTTACTTTTACTTGTTATAATTAGCTTATCGGGAGTCAATATGTGTGAACTTTAACCTATATTCTACTTCCTTCGTTCACTTTTTCTCGTTAGTTTTGCTTGTCGAGAGTCATACTGTATAAACTTCGACCAACATTTTAATCTATCTCCTTTTATTTGTCACGTATTGCATATGAAGACTCAAACTGTATAAACTTTGATAACTATAACAAGATGTATTAACCCTCAGGGGCCTGGTGGTAATTGGCTTGAGCTTTGGGGTGCTCCCTTTCAAGGTCTCAAGTTCAATTCCCATTGGGTGCAAACGATTTCTGAGGGCCATCGGACTGGGTGAAAACCCTGAATTACTCGTGGTGCACTTGCGGGAAACTCCTTGCTGAGGGCCTGTGCACCCCCGGGATTAGTCGGGACTCGAAGAGTCTCGGATGCCCGGTGCAACTAAAAAAAAAAAAAAGATGTATTATTTCATCCTTTTAATATGAGAAGTATTAACCCGGGGAGGGGGTTGTTAGGGTGGGGGTGTCATTTGGTAGGTAGACTAAATTATCTCGGAGTTATAGTCCTGAGAGTATACTATTTTATTCCATTTGGGAGGTAGAATAAAATAATCCCAAACTAGATGGAATAAGGTGAAATATCCAATGGACCAGAAATCACGTATGCCATAGGTGTAAATGATAAATTTAATATTATAGTATGCAAGTTATAGTATTTTCTGTATAGTTTTGAATATTTAAATTTAAAATATTAAATTAATCAAATTCAGTTTAGCTCCAAAGATTAGTTAACTTACTCTCATGATAAGTAAAAGTGAAAGGAGGGAATAAGATGTATTTTTTCATGTATTAATATGTGAAGGATTGCAATTTATCATATTTTTTTTGTATAGTTTTCAAAAACCTAAATTTGAAGTATTGGATTAATCTAATACCATTTAGCTTTGAAGATTAGTTAAACTGACTCTCGTGAAGCGAAAGGTGGAAGGTAAAAGTGAACGGGGAGAGTACTTCCTTCCTTTTCTCCAAAACCCATAAATTGTTCATATTTTGCGCTTACCGGGTCCAACTTTTCTGGTGTGTGTGTGTGTGCAGATACCGTTGTCGTCGACGAATGAAGACTTGCAGCCTATGCTTGCTGGGAAAAGGCGTGTTATTGCCCTCAATAAGCAAGATTTGGCTAACCGCAACCTCATGCATGTATCTAATTTCTAACACTCCTCTTCATGTAGTAAAATGCTAGTAATCCTTTTTCATTGTCCTTTTTGTAGCTTAAGCTTAGTGGATTGGATTGAGTTGTTCACTGTCTGTAAAGTCGCGTTCTTGATTCAAGTCTGCTTTTTATAACTGTGGTGTCTGGTCCAACTAGCATGCATCTTGACCAATTACCTAGTGTTTTTGCCTCCGCCGTTATTTGAACCTAAGGCCTCATGGTTCATCAGCCCACTTCGTTTGTCTATTAGGCCAGGTGCTATTGGTTTGAGTTCTTTTCACCTTGAGAATATAACAATCATTTTAGAAGGGGCAAAGACAAGCTTCGCTTTCTTGAATGAGCATCTTGGTTAAGTTAAATTGTCTTAATGAAGTCCAAGGATGTGCAGCATGTTCCACTTGTATACCTAGGGTCTACCAAGAACAAAAAGAACCTTAACAAAGAATCCTAAAGTTTGCATCTTTTGTTCATGTACGTATTAATATATGCTTGTCTATTAGCGAATGCAATAGACATTTTGTTTACCATATGAGATACTCTTACTAGCACATGGCAAAGAAAATACAGTTACTTATCTCATTGACATTGTATGCTATCATATCTGTCGTCTTACTAGTTAGCTCTTTCATGGAGTTGTCATTAGCATTAAATATGTCAATGATCACTGTTAGAATACAATTATTTTGATATTCTTTATTTTATCAACTTTGAAACTTTGACTTGTTTGAGGGAATACGTGTTAGGAATTATATGAATCTACAGCTACTTGGTATTCACATTTCAAATTTTAGTTGCTGAAACTTCTGTTTTCATTCCATGCAGAAGTGGATTAGTTATTTCAATTCACGTAAACAAGAGTGCCTCCCAATAAATGCACACAGTAGAAGTTCTGTACATAAGGTTAGTCATGCTCTTATCATGCTGAAAACTCATTATTCATAGCCTTGGTATTTTGTAAACATGTAAAAGATGCAGCCATAGTTACCTTTTGACTCTTTCTCGTCACTATCATAATAATGCAGATTGCAATCAATTCATGAGATTTTCTCTTATAAGCATGTAAAGTGATACAATGCTAAGAAAAGAGTAAGCAAGTAACAAGAAGCAGTTGCAGCAGTGCAGAAAATTTAAAAGACAGTTATTACTGTGCAGTTACGGAATTAGTTACTACTCTGTTCACAAGTTAGTTACTTAGTTGTTAGATAGTTGGTTGTTAAGCTACTAAGTGTAACTGATCTTAGCTAAGTGAGCATTATAAATACTCTGATGTATTCAATTGTAACATTCATTCAGATAATACAACATTCAGTTTCTCCCTAATTTCTCTCTTCTCTGATTTTTCTCGGTTAAAGCCCTGAAATTCAGTTTCATCTTCTTCGAGTATTCTACTCCTAGATTAACAAACTCCACTCAATTACTTGTTATTGCATCAACTGGTATCAAAGCCACTGATTCTCGGCTCAATCAATCATGGTAGCTCGCGATAAAAACCCAGATAAATCGACTGAAGAAATGGAAGGCAAGCTCTCTCTGATTCAAGATCAGTTGCAGAAATTAATGGAAGGAATGTTCAGCATTTATGAGAGAAACATTCAAGCTGATAAGGAGCTGTTAGGGATCAAGGAAACCCTTGGATCCATGGTGTCGAAGGAAAAAGATAAGGACCAAGGAAGAGCTGAATCTTCAACTATCAGAAGTTGCCCAGTAGGTATGCAACCTGAAGGAAGGAATAAGGAATTCCATGGAACTGGCAATGCAATTGGAGGTAATGACCAATTCTTTACTCGATATTCTAAGCTGGAATTCCCCCGTTTTTTTGGTTCTGATTTGCGTACTTGGTTGTACAAAGTTGATCAAGTTTTTTCTATGGAAGAAATTCCTTTTGAACAAAGGGTTAAAGTAGCCTCAATTCATTTAAATGGTGATGCTATTGCTTGTCATAGATCATATATGAATTCCCGGCCTTCCTCTAATGATATCTCATGGACTGAGTATGTTTTAGCCTTGAATGAGAGGTTTGGGGATGGATTTGAGGATCCAATGGAAGCATTGAAAAACCTCAGGCAAAATGGTAGTGTTAAGGTTTACCCTCTGAATTTGATAGATTGTTGACTGCAGTTAATCTTTCAAATGAAAATGCTCTAAGTTGCTATCTGGGTGGGTTGAAACCTGAGTTGAATAGGGCAGTTAAGATTCAAGCACCAAAAACATTATCACAAGTCTATAAAATTTCTAGGTTGCAGGAAGAGGTATTTGAAGCACAAGCTAATTCTTGGGGATTAAAGGCAATACAAAATGGGGGTACTGCAATTCTACCCAATCCACCTTTTTTTAAAACCAATAACCATCAGAAAAATACCTATCAGCCTGCTATATCCAAACCAAATAAATTCAGAAGATTGACTACTGTAGAAATGGATGCTAAAAGGGCTAAAGGCTTGTGTTTCTTTTGTGATGACAAGTATGTTGTTGGCCACAATTGTAGAGTCAATAAGCAATTGTTCATGGTGGAGTTAGTAGATGAGAATGCAACCTTGGAGTGGGAAGGTGATGCGGTGTTGGAAGAAGGTATTCAGTGTGCCCAAGATGTTGATGAACTCATGACTATTTCATTACAGGCTTTCACAGGTGTCAATGGTTATCAAACTATTAGGGTAACTGGCTATTATGGCAAAAGGCCCTTGCAGGTCTTAATTGACACTGGGAGCACCCATAACTTCATAGATCAGGAAATGGCTAAAAAGCTAGGGTGCAAGGCTTGTGATATTTCTGTGCAGTCTGTTAGTGTAGCTAATGGTAGACAGGTGCAAACTACTTCTGTTTGTAAGAACCTGCAGTGGTTACTTCAGGGTACTACTTTTGCATCCGACTTTTTGTTGTTGCCATTGGGAAATGTGGATATTGTATTGGGTTTGCAGTGGCTAAACACTCTTGGTAGAATTCTTTTTGACTTCAAAAATAGGACTATAGAATTCAGATACCAAGGGAAGAAGCATGTGTTGAGAGGAGCAGCTAGTCAGCTTAAATCTTCAAAAGCTAGTTCCTTACTCAAAGGTGGAGAATCTGAGGCTCAGTTCTATATGATGGATATCATTGATATTGCAGTTTCTAATACTTATTGCTACAACATTCAAGCTACACAAGGTACTGAGATACATCCTAAGTTGTCTGCCCTCGTACATCAGTTTTCTATCATTTTTGAACCTCCAACTACATTACCACCTCATAGAGGTTCTTTTGATCATAGAATAGCTCTTATAGATTCTGCAATTCCAGTCAATAAAAGACCATATAGATATCCTGGTGTGAAGAAGGACTTTATTGAAAAGCTTGTTCAGGAAATGCTTGATCAAGGAGTAATTCAGCATAGTACTAGCCCCTATGCTTCTCTTGTGGTGTTAGTTGGGAAGAAAGATGGTACATGGAGATTATGTGTAGATTATAGAGAGTTAAATCAGTTGACAATCAAAGACAAATTTCCTATTCCTATCATTGAAGATTGGTTGGATGAATTGTGTGGTGCATCTGTGTTTTCAAAAATAGACTTAAGAGCTGAATATCACCAGCTTAGAATGCTTGATAGTGACACACACAAGACAACCTTCAAAATTCATGAAGGACATTAGGAATTTTTAGTAATGCCCTTTAGTTTAACCAATGCTCCTTTTTCTTTCCAGAGCTTAATGAATGTTGTTTTCAAGCCCTTATTAAGAAAGTCTGTGTTGGTTTTCTTCGATGATATCTTAATCTTTAGCAAATCTATGTCATCTCATATTACTGATGTTCAGGAGGCGTTTGAGCTTATGGTTCACTATCAGTTGTATGCCAAAATGTCCAAGTGTGCGTTTGGAGTTCCTATAGTTGAATACTTAGGCCATGTAATTAGTGCACAAGGTGTAGCAACAGATCCTAAGAAGATACAAGCTGTTCAACAATGGCCTATGCCTAGGAATCTTAAACAGCTGTGGGGTTTTATTGGTTTAGCAGGATATTACCGAAGATTTATAAAAGGTTTTGGTGCTATTTGCAGACCATTGCATGACCTTCTCAAGAAGGATGGATTTTTATGGACTAAGGATGCTACCAGAGCATTTGAGGAGCTTAAAAGTGCCTTGGTCTCTGCTCCTGTGTTAGCTATGCCTGATTATGCTTTAACTTTTATGGTTGAAACAGACGCTAGTGGTAAGGGTATTGGAGCTGTGTTGATGCAAGAAGGGCATCCACTTGCTTACATTAGCAAATCTTTAGCACCTAAACATTGGGCTATGAGTGTTTATGATAGAGAGCTATTGGCTTTGCTATTTGCGGTCTCTAAATGGTCTCACCAGTTGTTTGGCAGAAGGTTTATTGTCAAAACTGACCAGAAAGCACTCAAATACTTACTGAATCACTCTATTCATACTGAATTTCAAGTGGCTTGCATATCCAAGTTAATGGCATTTGATTTTTGTATTAAGTATAAAAAAAGGGGTGGAAAATAAAGTTGCTGCTGCTTTATCCAGGTTACCTGATGCTGAGATGTTAGCAATCTCTATATTAGGTCCTCATGGTGATCTATTGGATAGAATTAGACATTCTTGGACCATTGATCAACACTTACAAGATATCATTGCTAGAGTTCTTTTTTCACCTTATAAATCTTTCACTTTCCTTAACAATCAGTTGAGGTGGAAGGGAGGGTTAGTGGTTGGTAATGATGAGCAGCTCAAGAAGGATATTATCTCACTATGGCATGACTCTACTCAAGGGGAGTAGAGGGGCACTCTGGCATGGATGCCACCATTAAAAGACTCCAATTTTTGTTCTATTGGAAAGACTTGATGCATGACACCAGGAACTTTGTTAATAAATGTGATATTTGCCAAGAGGCACAAATATGATGTGGTTGCAAGTCCAGGACTGCTGCAACCCTTACCTGTACCCGATGGTGTTTGGACAGATATCTGTTTGGATTTTGTTGAGGGGTTGCCTAAATCCAAAGGAAAGGAGGTGATTTTAGTGGTAGTAGATAGACTGAGCAAGTATGGTCATTTTTTGCCCTTAGCACACCCATACACAGCTCGGTCGGTTGCTCAACGTTTCCTTGACAACATCTTCAAACTGCATGGTATGCCCAACACACTAACAAGTGATAGAGATCCTATCTTCCTTATTAGTTTTTGGGAAGAATTAGTCAATTTACAAGGGGTTCAGCTACAAAGATTTACTGCATACCATCCTCAAACTGATGGTCAAACAGAGGTGCTGAATAGAACCATGGAGACGTACTTAAGGTGTTTTTGCTCTGACAATCCTAAGGATTGGTGCTCTTACTTGCCATTGGCTGAATGGTGGTATAATACCACCTATCACACTGCTATTAAGTGCACACCTTATGAAGCTTTATATTGTCAGAAACCTTCCATTCATCTTCCCTACTTGACTGGAGAAGCCTCTACTGAGATGGTTGACAGATCCTTGGCTGCTAGAGAAGTTGTTATAGAGTTGTTGAGGTTCCATATGCACAGGGCTCAGCAAAGGATGAAGGACATTGCTGATAAACACAGGACGGAGAGATCATTTGCGGTTGGTGATTGGGTCTACTTGAAACTTCAACCCCATAGACAAGTGTCCTTGGCCGTGCGACCCTTTCCTAAGCTAGCTGCCAAGTACTATGGCCCCTATGTTGTTGATGCTAAGGTTGGTGCAGTAGCTTATAGGTTGTTGCTTCCTTATGATGTTCTCATTCACCCAGTCTTTCATGTTTCTCAATTAAAGAGGTGTCATGAAGTTCCTTCCAGCATTCACCATCCTCCTGTTATTCAGTTGTCAAGTCCACACTGTCCTCAACCTGAAGCTATTCTAGACAGAAGGTTGATTAAAGAGGTAATAGAGCTGTTGGTCAAGTTCTCGTGAAGTGGTCAGACATTGCGGATTCACAAGCTACTTGGGAACTTGAGTCTGAATTGATGCATAGGTTCCCTACATTTCATCCTTGAGGTCAAGGATCTACTTTAGCGGGGGGTATTGATACAATGCTGAGAAGAAAAGAGTAAGCAAGTAACAAGAAGCAGTTGCAGCAGTGCAGAAAATTTAAAAGACAGTTATTACTGTGAAGTTACGGAATTAGTTACTACTTTGTTCACAAGTTAGTTGCTTAGTTGTTAGATAGTTGGTTGTTAAGCTACTAAGTGTAACTGATCTTAGCTAAGTGAGCATTATAAACACTCTGATGTATTCAATTGTAACATTCATTCAGATAATACAACATTCAGTTTCTCCCTAATTTCTGTCCTCTGATTTTTCTCGGTTAAAGCCCTGAAGTTCAGTTTCATCTTCTTTGAGTATTCTACTCCTAGATTAACAAACTCCACTCAATTACTTGTTATTGCATCATAAAGCATATGTTCCATATGTTCTATTCAAACATCTAGTTAATTGGATCTTGGATCGAGAAATTTGAATTTTCTTATAGGTTGCCGATTTGCATCTCTTCTGAGTGTATTTAATCAATTGCTATGATTCATATTCCAAAGCTTCTTGATCTGGTTGAGTTCAAACTGAAGGAGGTTATGACAAGGGAACCTACTCTCCTTGTCATGGTGTTGGGTGTTCCTAATGTTGGCAAATCGGCTCTAATCAATTCCATTCATCAAATTGCAGTATCTCGATTTCCAGGTGAGGCTTGTTTTTGTTGGAGATATATTTTGGGTGCTGTTATAAGAAGCCGGAGGGATGGCCTTGGCTCAGCGGTAAGCTTGCTTACCGTGGTGTGCCAGGGTCGGGGGTTCGAAACGCCCCTCCAGCGAAGCTGGGGTGAGGGCGCGTAGGTCAGGCCCGGAGTGGTCCCCCCCCTCCCCGACACCTACGGAGTAGGTATGAACCGGGTCGTCCCTGTTATAAGAAGCCGATTGTAGCTATGTTTTTGAGTGTACTGTATTGATGATTATGATCTTAGTGCAGGAGAAAACGAAGAGGGCTAGAGTGGGGCCTCTGCCTGGTGTTACTCAAGATATTGCCGGATTCAAGGTTAGAAATATTCTAGGACAGAGAGGGTCGGATTACGCTGTTGTTGCCTGTTCCATAATAGCTAAAATTGATTGCTCCCATGTTGTACAAACTATAGAGGGAAAGGTTATATATGAGAAATTTATATGGCAATGTGGCATCTTCTTTTTCTTTTTAGTTGTTCGACTCAAGTAAGAGCACTTCATCAGCGGTGATGACTTCCCTTTCCTGCTTTAAAATAAGAAAGTAGTAGAAGAAGATACATTCTACACAAGCTGAATAGGATATACAATAGATCCATGGACATTGTAACTTTAAAAATGACCCTATTTCCATGAGGTCTTGTGTTATTAGTGTCAACTTTTATTGGCTGTTTTTGTTTTGCTTATTCTTACGGATGCTAAAATGCTATTGCATACAGATTGCGCATCGACCTAGCGTCTATGTTCTGGACTCTCCAGGAGTGTTGGTCCCAAGTATTCCAGACATAGAAACCGGGCTAAAGCTGGCTCTTGCAGGTGTGTACCTAATTGAACTGTCGATTATGAAGTTGTCATGAAGTTCTTTCATTCTGTTGAGAATCTTGGATTTGTGATTAGAATTAGGGGCCTGCAAATGGTCAATTCTTGAAAAAGACTAGTCGTTTCTGGCAAAGTATCTGGAAGGCTGGTCACCAGTCACCACATAGAGAGATCCATATGCCCGTCAGGGACTATCTTATGCCCCGAGAGAGAGACCATTTCCTAACAAATCATTATTTCTTTACTCGGAACTAATTTTGTTGCATTACTTTGATGAGCACGATTATTGTCTTTTCTGGCCTCTGCATAATCACCCTCCCTTCCCAGCAGGAGCCAAGCTATATAACCCCCAAAGCACAACAAAACAAAATGATTTCATGTTCTTTTGTGGTATTTACTTTTGTCAGTCGGATACACTATATAAGCTCCAGTTAAGTTTATTCATCCATCGGCTGGTTCTAAGCTGATTGATCTGAAATATTGCGTGCCAAATATCAAGTTACGTAAAATCAAATGAATGGCAGTTGGTCGGAGAAACAAACTACCATAGAAAAGTGCAATGCCTCACCAAATTGAAGCAGGATCCTTGGACTACACTTTAGTAATTTATTCTGGTCCAATATTTATACCGATTCATGTTTGCATCTATGCGTTTGCAGGGTCTGTGAAAGATTCCGTAGTTGGAGAAGAGCGAATTGCTCAATACCTATTAGCAGTTTTAAACACTCGAGGAACTCCGCTTCAGTGGAAGCACTTGGTTGACAGGGAAACTAAGGACATTCACCTAGAGTTGGAAAACAAACCTGAATCTGTTATCAAGGATCTTCAAAACAAGGGAAAGAAGCCCATGAACAAATCTAATGCCTATCGAGTTCAGGTGAGAAGTGATTTTAGAATTTGGTTTTCTCGAGAATACTATATTTTCCTATATCTTTTCGTGTATAAAACAAACTCAATTAACTATGCCCATCAATCTGCGTTGGTTGTGTTTTTCATTTTTTGTTGCCATTGTTTCTACGGATGATCCTTTGTGCACAGGATATGGTAAGTGAAGTCCAACGCGCACTTTGCATCAGCCTGTCGGAGTTCAGTGGTAGTTTGGAAGATGAATCTGACCTGGAGATTCTAATAGACCACCAGTTTGAAGTGTTGCAGAAGGCTCTGAAGATACCTCATAGGGCTTCAGAGGCTCGGATAATGGTATCAAAGAAATTTCTTACTTTATTTAGAACGGGGAAATTAGGTCAGTTCATCCTAGACGATGTTCCTGATGCCTCTGATTCTGTATCTTGAAATCATCTTATCTGCAACTGAAAGCCAAAGTCTGTACCTTAGTGTATTATCAATTTTCTTTTGGTATCGCGTTCCTATACCACGATCTAATTCTCAATGTTTTCTTGAATAATTCGCATCTATATATCGTAGTGGCATTGAGCATTGCTGCACCATTTTCAAGTTCAATTTTTGTCATAAAATTTGTCTTGCTCCAATCCAATGGATTAAAATTAAGGGCTACTTGCCACAAAGAACATTTTGATGTATGAATTCTATGTATTACTGAGCTAATACAAGGTATTTGGCTGGATATTCAATATTACTTTCTGAACAAAATTGATATCGGATACATTAGAAAAAATAAGAAGGGAAAAAATTTGGAAGTTGTACAAAGAATAACAGAAAAGCTTTCTCACTTATTTGCTTCAATAAACTCTCTATACTCTCTCTTCATCTTGACACCAGATACCGTCCTGCATATACAAAAGAAGAATTAGAGCTAGTACAAGTCATGCTGCTCATGAATTCCTATATATGGAGTGGCGAAAAAACCGGTAATTAGAGCGGAAAGCAAATGCTACAAAAATCAGGATAGGGAGAGGAGCGTATGATAATTTGCAAGACGATAAGTGGTTCAAACGACAATAATGTTAAATGCTAGCATAACACAAGTCCTGAGCCGGGGATCTATCGGAAACAACCTCTCCACTTCATCTGAGGTAGTGGTATGGATTGCGTACACTTTACCCTCCCAGACCCCACTTGATACAAATACACTGGGTATATTGTTGTTGCTAGCATAACACAAGCAAAATGTGAGGCTCCGTGTTGGTTATGAATATTCTTAAACTCGAGTAGCATCTGAAGGAACGATCAGGCAAGGAGAATTGATTGAGTAATATATGAAGAAGTGTAGGTTCTTTTTTCCTCATTTGCCATGTAATAAGTCTAGGAAGGTAAAAAGAGAGAGGAGTTAATCACAGACGTTATCTTCCTAAGATATCACAGCATAAAGAATCTTGAGGGAACACAAGTAAATCGATTCAGGACAATGAAAACAATTAAGAGTGAAGCTACAAGAACTTGAATTTCCGATGAAATCAATTTCATAGGGCTTGAGGAACGACTACCCAGACTTATTTTACTAGGTGTATGGTAAAACTCTGAAAGTTCGTTGAGATGGAGCGCGTGCAACAACGAATTAGGAGAGGAGACAGCTATTTAGGTCATCTAGAATATAGAAAATTAAGCAGCTTATACTTTTAAAAAGAGAGACAAATGTGACCAACCTTAGCATTTCCTTATTCTTGAAAAACTGTACGCATGGAGTACCCATAATACCAGCTGCCTCAGCAATCTCTGGATCTTCAGTAATATCAATTTCAACAAGGTGGACATGCTTGTCAAATTCATCTATGACCTGTTGCGCAAGCACAATTGAACACGTTAGTTGTATGCACTACCTACAAAAGCCAGTACTCAACAGCAAACATGCTAATCGAATCAACTATTACTGAGTAGAAGTAAGAGAAAATGCAACTCAGTTGAAGGACAAAGCTCTTTGACAGCTTTTATCGGAGGTTCTTTAAGGTTTATTTCAAGATTTGTGTACTCATCGAGATCGTAAAATTTCAAGTCCTCAGCTTTCTTCAAAATGATAAATTATATTGAAACTGAACCTCCTAAGGCAACATACCACATAGTACCTAACTCTTTATAAATTGGTCTTTTGTCTTGCAATAGAAATGTGATGCCTATTTGAAAGAACTCAATAAACATCTTCCAGTAAGATTTCTATAAAAACGAGTTGCATACCTTGCTAAGAATCGGTTTCAAGGTCCTACATGGACCACATGTTGGTGATGTATACAACACACACATAAGCCTTGGACTCTCATGGTACAATTTCCGTAAAGCATACTGAGAAGGAAAACAGTATAAATGTTATCATATAGGACTGCTGACTACGGTAAATAGCCATTCAAACCTAACAATCAGGAATATTTAAGCTTCCTAGATCTCATACCTGGCCCTTGTGCTTTGTGAGTGTTATATCAAAACCTTCTTGGACATCTTTGTCCGTGAGTTCCTTCTTAACTTCTTCAGTAGCGGGCTGATAAGATAAAAAGGTTCAGGAAGATTCATTAGATAATGAACTTTTGGTCTAGGCATATTGGACAATAGCAAAAATTCGAAGGATATTTATATAGGAAAAAGAGTAGGAGGTTCTGATAGAAAGTAAGAAACCCCCTTGCTTGGTGTAACCCAGTTTACATCATAGAACCCATAAAGTAGTACAAATGTATTTTTATTTTTGTTAAGGTGAAGATAAAGTAGTACAAATAAATTAGTCATCCTTAAATTACATAATATCACCCAAAAAGTCAGGAGAAAAACAGAAGATAATGCAGCACGGCCAAGAATCCAGAAATGAATCAACTATTGGAATGTATTTCTCTAGTTTTCCGTTTCTCCGTGTAAAATGTCAAATTGACTGTAATGAGAACTTTAACTGCATATCTTTGATGTTTCAGAAAGCACAACAGTTTCTTTATCAGACCACTTGGATGGAATTCTCACAATCAAGATAAATTCATAAAGCTAAATACGGTTCGTACAAACTCACTCTATCATAGACGATCCAACAATCCTTTAGTAATAATGTTCTAAATGCTCTCATATATGGTCAATCACATTCAACAACAACAACAAACCCAGTGTATTCCCACCTGGTGGGGTCTGGGGGGGGCAAGATGTACGCAGTCCATACCTCTACCTCTAAAGAAGTAGAAAGGCTGTTTCCGATAGACCCCCGGCTCAAGACACAAGATACCAGGCAAATACATATTAAAGCACCGAACAAAGTTACAAGACTACATAACATAAATAACATAAATACGGCAGCCATAAATAGAAAGAAACAGGGGAAAGCACCCAGCCTCTTACTAAAACAAGGAGCACGGAATCATAACAAGAATACTACCCCCAACAAGTAAAACCCTACACTAGCGACCCAAACTGGCCCTAGTCTTCTGCCCTAATTCGCGTCCTCCAGACCTTCCTATCTAGGGTCATGTCCTCGGTGAGCTGCAACTGCTCCATATCCCGCCTAATCACCTCACCCCAATACTTCTTCGGCCTACCCCTACCCCGCCTAAAACCATCCAACGCTAGTCTCTCACACCTACGAACTGGGGCATCCATGCCCCTCCTCTTCACGTGTCCGAACCAGCGCAATCGGACTTCCCGCATCTTGCACTCCACTGGAGCCACACCAACCTTCTCCCTGATAGTCTCATTCCTAACTCTATCCCCTCGAGTCATCCCACACATCCAGCGCAACATCCGCATTTCCGCCACCTTCATTTTTTGGATGTGGGAGTTCTTAACTGGCCAACACTCCGCTCCATACAACATGGCCGGGCGGACTACCATCCTGTAGAATTTGCCTTTAAGCTTGGGCGGCACCTTCTTATCACACAACACCCCCGACGCGAGCTTCCACTTCAACCATCCCGCCCCGATACGGTGCGAGACATCCTCGTCAATCTCACCGTTACCCTGTATCACGGACCCGAGATACTTGAAACTATCCCTCTTACATACCTCCTGCGAATCCAGCTTCACGACCACCTCGTCCTCCAACCTCACGTCATTAAACTTGCATTCCAAATACTCTGTCTTGCTTCTGCTCAACCTGAACCCTTTAGACTCAAGAGTTTGTCTCCACACCTCTAATTTGTCATTCACACCCTTTCGGGTCTCGTCAATCAGAACTACATCGTCTGCAAAAAGCATACACCAAGGCACCTCTCCTTGAATACGTCGCGTCAATACATCCATCACCAAGGCAAACAAACAAGGACTAAGAGTAGATCCCTGATGCAATCCTGTCAAGACAGTGAAATGCTCTGAGTCTCCTCCCGCCGTCCTTACCTGAGTTTTCGCTCCATCATACATATCTTTAACTGCTCTGATATAAGCCATCGGGACTCGACTCACCTCCAAGCATCTCCAAAGCACCTCCCTGGGAACTTTGTCGTAAGCCTTCTCTAGGTCGATAAACACCATGTGCAGGTCCTTCTTCCTTTCCCTGTACTGTTCCACCAGCCTCCGTACCAGGTGAATTGCCTCCGTCGTCGAGCGCCCAGGCATAAATCCAAACTGATTTTCCGAAATAGACACTATCCGTCTCAGCCTTCCTTCGACCACTCTCTCCCAAATCTTCATAGAGTGACTCAATAACTTAATCCCCCTATAGTTATTGCAACACTGGATGTCACCCTTATTCTTATAAAGAGGGATCACGGTACTCCACCTCCATGCCTCGGGCATCTTTGCCGTCTTGAAGATTTCATTAAACAGACCAGTCAACCACCTTACCCCAGCCTCTCCAACGTACTTCCAAAACTCCACCGGAATCTCATCCGGCCCCGTCGCCCTACCCCTCCGCATCCTGCGAACAGCCTCTCTAACCTCTTCTACCCTAAAACGTCTACAATAACTAAACTCCCGAAACTCCTCTGAATGCTCCAGTTCCCCTAGCACAATAGCTCTATCCCCTTCGTCATTCAAGAGCCTATGAAAGTACGACTTCCATCTATTCTTAATAAGTCTGTCCTCCATCAACACTCTGCCATCCTCCCCCTTAATGCACCTCACCTGATCGAGGTCACGGCCCTTCCTCTCCCTAGCCTTAGCGAGTCTAAACAACTTTTTCTCCCCTCCTTTCCCCTGTAACCCCGCATACAGGCTCTCAAACGCGGCCGTCTTAGCTGTCGTGACTGCTGACTTAGCCTCCTTCCGTGCTAGCTTGTACTCTTTCCTGTTTACCCGCTTCTCTTCTTCGTCCCTGCTCTCCACCAACTTAGCATACGCCTCTTTCTTGGACCGTACTTTCTTCTCCACCTCTTCATTCCACCACCAATCCCCCTGATGGTGCCCGGCCCGACCCCTAGAAACACCCAACACCTCACTTGCCTTCTCCCTGATACACCTAGCCGCCCTATCCCACATACTATCCACGTCCCCCCTACACTCCCACACCCCCATTCCTGCCAACTTCTCCCCTATCTCCCACGCATTCCCTGGCGTCAAACCGCCCCACTTAATTCTAGGTCTACACTCCTTACTCCTCCTCTTACTATTCGTCTTTATACCCAAGTCCATGACCAAGAGCCTATGCTGGGTCGAAAGGTTCTCACTCGGGATGACCTTACAGTCCCTACACAACACCCTATCCCCTTTCCTGATCAACATAAAGTCAATCTGGGTCCTGGCCATCGCGCTTCGAAAGGTGATGAGGTGATCGTCCTTCTTCGGGAAGCCCGAGTTCACCACCACCAGCCCAAAGGACCTTGCGAACTCCAAAAGGTTAGCCCCCTCTTCATTTCCACACCCCCATTCCTGCCAACTTCTCCCCTATCTCCCACGCATTCCCTGGCGTCAAACCGCCCCACTTAATTCTAGGTCTACACTCCTTACTCCTCCTCTTACTATTCGTCTTTATACCCAAGTCCATGACCAAGAGCCTATGCTGGGTCGAAAGGTTCTCACTCGGGATGACCTTACAGTCCCTACACAACACCCTATCCCCTTTCCTGATCAACATAAAGTCAATCTGGGTCCTGGCCATCGCGCTTCGAAAGGTGATGAGGTGATCGTCCTTCTTCGGGAAGCCCGAGTTCACCACCACCAGCCCAAAGGACCTTGCGAACTCCAAAAGGTTAGCCCCCTCTTCATTTCTCACCCCAAAACCAAAACCACCATGCACATCACCAAAGCCTCCCGGTAACGCACCGATGTGCCCGTTGAAATCTCCTGCTACAACAATCTTCTCCGAGCTAGGCACGCCTCTCAGCACCTCCTCCAAAGCCTCCCAAAACCGCAACTTCTCCTCCCCCTCCGAGCCCACTTGCGGCGCATAGGCGCTACACACATTCAGGGTAAACCCCCGAATGACCAACTTAATAGTCATCAACCTATCGTTGATCCTCTTAACCTCTACTACCTGGCCTCTAAGCTCTTCATCTACTAAAATGCCAACTCCATTCCTCCGCCTCTCGCTCCCAGAGTACCACAGCTTGTAACCATCCACATCCCTAGCCTTAGACCCTACCCACTTGGTCTCTTGAATACACGCGATATTGATCCTCCTCTTCTTAAGAATCTTCACAAGCTCTATAGACTTACCCTGAAGGGTCCCTATATTCCAAGAACCAACCCTCAGCCTACCAACACTATCCCCCCGCCCTCCCCTACCGCCCCCGCAGCCATACCTTGGCCTCCCTCCCACTCCCGCCCTTACCGCATCCCCCGCCCCCACAACTGCCCCGCACCCCAACCCCCTCAATCACATTCAGATACCACTAATTGTAGACAACTTCATTTTGGCCTGCAAGTAGCTTCGCATGAATGCTCTAACACCCTACACAAGTACTCTATAACTGTATAACGCATTAAATTAGATAACTAGGACACAGGCACTTGTAACTTGCAATTTTATCTTATTTTTTGCATTTTATGGGGGATATGGAGGCTATGAGATTTACAAATACCTAACATACAAGAAAATGCAAAGATAAGGTATAGGTCAACAATGTTCAGGAGCTGGGTTAAAAGCCACTTGAGTGCATGACTATATACGCGTATGAAACGACTTGTAAAGGAAATATACAACAACATACCCAGTGTAGTTCCACAATGTAAAGAAAATATACAGGACCGCAATTGAAGTCCGATACCTGGTGGAATTCAACAAGAAGATTTTTGCTTGTCAGATATCTCTCCACTGATAGAGCAGCTACACATCCCGAGCCAGCTGCAGTGACGGCTTGCCTCCATTCATGATCCTACATACAGAGAACATGTCATGGTGATACTAGGAAGTATCTCACTATAAGAAGTTGCAAAGAGACATTCAAATCACAAGATGAGATCCGATAAATGACATCACATTATATTTTTATTGGATGGCTCCCCTCTCTCATTGCAATTCCTTAAAAATTAAGTTTATAAAAGAGAAGACAACCATTTTCTCATTCCACACCTGTCCCAGCTAAAGAGGAACTTATTTGACACAAACTTTTCTTGAGAACTTAATTCAGATGTTTCAATGACCAGGCTAGAGTCATGCTGTTCATCCGCACACATGATACATCTAAAGGGGCCATGCATAACTAACCTGAACCTCCTTGGGTGTACAATTACCACTTGAAGTACAAGGACAGTTAAAAGAAAAGGAAAAAGCACAGCAGAATTGAAATAATAAATTGCTGCAAGTACCTGCACATCTCCAGCTGCAAATACACCTTCCACAGATGTACTTGCTGTGCCCTCCTTGACCAATATGTAGCCTGAGCTATCAAGATCGACTTGGCCTTCCAACAGTTGACTATTTGGTGAATGACCTATGCCATAAAACAAGCCTTTTGCCTCAAGCACCAATTCTTCCTGAGTATCAGCCTTTCTGATCAAAATTCCTGACATCTGGCCTTTTGAGTTGCCGACGACATCCACGGTCTCAGTGTTGAAATGCACAGTGATGTTTGGATTGTTGAAAACTCTGAAACATTCCCCATAATCAACCTGTTAAACAAAATTTCAGGTAGTTGAAACTCGAAATATATAGATCATTAGTAATTCAATCCGCTTCAAAGAATGAGGTTATAGAAATAGGCATATCACAAGCAGAATAAAAGCGATGGCAGATTGAAACTAGGCAAGAGCCAAAAGTAAAAAATACCAGCAATAAACCAATCAAGAAAATATGGATTATTGATCAAAGAGTTCATCTGGAGGGTAAACCTACTTTGGTAAATCATGGAATGTGACTTGCACGTGCATGCTGAACTCAAATCATGATGTTACTGTAATGTGGAGAGCACACTTACTAGTGTGTACACCACAATAATGAACCCATTTAAGTTAGTATTTATTGCAATGCCTGTAGGAAAGCCCATCATATGTACTCGAAAAGTGTAATAGAAGATATAAAGACACCCTTTTCAGAACATAATGAAGTCGATATTCCAAGAACTGTTTATTGTGCTTACTGCTTGATGAGATAATGAAACAAAATGCTGAGTATTAAAGGACACAAACAAGACAGGCATGGACGTATCTCAGATTGTGGCCTCTGACAAGGCCAAGCTCACAATTATCATTGGGATCTTCTACCGTAAGTGCTTCATATGTCAGGGCTAAAAGAAGTTAAAAAGATGGCTAAGTTAGGTGTGTGTTATTCTGCTCACACAGATGTATCGACAAATATGTTACAAAATATGAAGGAGCTGGGTGTGGTGAAATTAATATGGATAATCAAGTTACAGTAAAAGAGGAAAGGAAGTGAAGTGTCAGGTTGTTTCTAAAGGAGAACTGAAGAGGTCAGCAAGATACAAAAACTCTGAAAAAATCAAACAAAAAAAAAGAAAAAAAAAAAGACAATGACTGATTGTGATGCCAACAAGGCAATTGTTATTTATCAGCAGCCTTTTGAGTTTTGACTATTTCTCTGAAAGTATGAAGTCACAGTTGGTTTGGTTTGGCTCTTTCTTTCTTTAATGACCGTGGTGTACGGGCCATCTTTCATGCACTTTGACTAATTCCACAGGGTACCTGCTACCTTTCACCAGCAATGGTACCCGTTAACTCTATCCACCAAGCCTTGGATAGATGGGAAGAAATTACTTTTTGCCTCCACTGGGAAATGAACCTGGATCTTATGGTTCTTAATCCATTTCTTTGTTGTTAAATAGGCTTACAGCTTGGAACCTTACAAGTTAACATTGTTATATATATAGCACACCCCTCACAGACACACACACGCACACACACACATACAGAGAGACAGAGAGAGAGAGACAGAGAGATCCATTATGAACCAGAAATAAAATTAGAGAAATACTGCTGGTCTCACAGGCTACTGTATCCCGAATTAGATTCAACACTAAAAAAAGAAGGGTGGAAAATTGGTAAACATTAGGAGGAATTCTGAAAAGAGGGAGATAACAGTGATAAGCAGCTATGGAAGTTTCTTTCTTTTGGATGAAGTGATAAGCAGCTATGGAAGTTATAAGATATTGATTCATCTTCCAAAACTACTGGATAATTGGGAAACATATTTCTCAACCTCGAATGATCATGTTCCTTCCAATATGATTATCCTATTAAACATGTGCATATCTGCATGCAAAGTAACTTTTTTCAATTATCATCAAACTAACATATCATGTGTTCTCAAGGTTTCATCTTTAACGGGTCACCAAAGTCATGTGGTTGGTTACATGAATATGAAGTAAAGAACCAGCACATTCAATATCGATAGTGATTTATAAAAATATAGGTAAGCAGTCATCTGTGTAGACATTTTAGAGCAAGAGAACTTCCTTAGATGTTTTTAAAGACAGCACAATCATATCCTACTTGTAAGCAGCCATGATATGACACTTGAAAGTTAAAACCAATCCTATCATTCATCTCTCACTCTGCAATGTCTTTAAGGTGACATTGACAATTTCACAATATTTAAGTTCTAATGATCTCAAGCCTTTTAAACTAGGAAAACAATAACGGGGGAGGAGAGCATTCCTTTAGTTTAAAAAATAGGAGAGGAGAGTATTATATGACCCGAACAACTTTCTCCCAAAGAAAACATAATGGCCCACCAGATTACAACCTCCATTTTAAGATGAATTCTAATGCCTTGTACTATGACATTGAGAGGGTTAACAAAAAAATGAAATGCACATAAACATCAATTACCTGTCTTGCATTGCTCTTGATGCTCTTAGTTGGTCCTTGCGGACAAGTAAATGGACATGGCGTGCATATTTTGTCAAGTATATTGCTTCCTCTGTAGCTGTATCACCGCCTCCAACAACAGCAAGAACCTGACCCTTGAAAAGTGGTGATGCTCCATCACAAATTGCACAGGCACTAATTCCTTTGCTCCAAAATTCTTCTTCAGTGGGTAAACCCAACCTTTTAGCATTGGCTCCTGTAGCCACAATAACGCTATGGCACTTTACCTGAAAGATAAAGAAGTGAGCAGTGCTACAATATAAGAACCCTAATGTGGGAACAACATGCCAACAGGTGTAAGCAACTAGAAGTCTAAAGAATCAAACTGGCATCTGCTACTGCAAGAAATAATGCATTTTAAGCCCAACATCTCTTACAACATATGAAACAAACAAGTTGTTGTCGCGGAGGGAATCAAAAGAGAGCTGGTATCACATACATGGATGTACTTTTTATGACCATCTAATGTATCAGGATGAACCTCGGAGACTTGGGGGATTCTAGTCGGAAAACAAAACCAAAGATGCTCTTTCTTTCATACGTAAAAGGTACAAAACCAAGTATGTTCCTTTTTCACATGTAAAAGGTACAAAACCAAGGAGACTCTTTCCTTCATATGGCAAAGGTATAGAGAGAAAAGTCAGACTCTTATATCATGGCTAACGTATTCTGAAGATCAAGATTAATAGTATTGTTCTATACACAATACAAAGGTACAGAGAACTTAAAAATATAGAATACGACTTGTATGCTTGTACTTGATTAAACCACTTCTGAATGGAAAAGAGGTAAAACACTAAAGAAGTCATGGTGCAGTTAAAATGCCCCTGTACTTCTTTTAAAAGATCTTTCTTTTAATTCGGAAGGAAAATGTTTCTGCACTTGAAGTATTAAAAAACTCAAAATCATAAACTTAGATGCCTTCTAAGTAATAGCATGAAATATTTCTTATCGAACAAAAGGAAGAATGTTTGCATCTATTTCTCTTCTTCCATTACACATCTGTAATCCGTTTAGTTTTTTACTCCAAATGGGAATACATAAGTTTAGCATCTAACTTCCTGTAATTTTCTAGGCATTTGTTTGAAAAAACATTGCAAACTTGACAAAACCATATAAACCGTTAATCAGTTCAATGATGTAACCAATTTTAATGGCAATCAAGAAGGAAAGAGAAGATTGCTGAGGTATTGACAAATGATGGCAATCAAGAAGAAAAGAGCAGATTGCTGAGGTATTGACAAATGGTGGCAATCAAGATCGAAGCTCCAATTCAGAATAAGAAAACAGTTTGATGAGGATTAAAGAATTAAGCAGATATAACAGAACCTAGATAGAGTAATCAGCAACTAAAGGACGCATCACCTTACGTTCACTACTTTGGACAGTAAAAGGAGTGTTCTTCACATCAATAAATTCCACATCTTCTTGATACAATTCAGCTCCCCATCTCTCAGCTTGTCGCTTCATCCTAGCAAAATTACATAATTTCTCAGCCTTCAAACCTTTTGTCTATAACCAAAGAAGCTTATAATAGATATGTGAACGAGATTAAATGCACAAACACTTTTCCTGTACCTATCCATTAAGTCGGGTCCAGTTATCCCGTCTGGAAATCCAGGAAAGTTTTCTACTTCAGTTGTTGTCATCAACTGTCCTCCTGGTACACCACCTGCTTGATACCCCTCAAACACTACAGGCTTCAAGTTTGCTCGAGCTGCATAAATTGCTGCTGTATATCCAGCAGGACCTGATCCTATTATTACCAAGTTCTCGATATCCTGAGCTGGAACAAGCAAAAACACCAGTATTCTCAAAATTATACTACCAACTGCAGATAAACTGCTGCCAAGTTGACAGCTGAAACTAAAAATGTCTTATGACTACATAGATAGAAAACCTTTTCTCGAGTACTCCCTCAGTCCCAGTTTATGTGGCACAGTTGGAATCCAACAAAGTTTTTCTTTGTCAACTTTTTTTTTATATATGTTGTTAATTTTTGTGAACTATAGTACTTATTACACAGTTTTTAAATATATAACTTTAATATAAAAACTTAAAGCTTCTATGTGAAGGGGAGCCTTGGAGTAACGGTTAAAGTTGGCTTCCATGTGACTTGGAGGTCACTGGTTCACGCCGTGGAAACAACCTCTTGCAGAAATGCGATGTAAGGCTACAAAACATAGACCTTTGTGTCTAGCCCTTCCCTGGACCGGCCACATAGCAGCAACTTTGGTGCAAAAGGCTGCTTTTTTTATTAAAGTTTCTATGTCGAATTCACGGTCAAACTTTACAAGTTTGAATTTCAACTGTGCCATATAAATTTGGAATTATACCGCACAGTAACCAGCATCTTTTTATTATTCAAATGCAATTTCGATTATACTTATGTTTCTTCAATATTGACTACAATTCAATCAACTACTCCCTCCGTTCACTTTTACTTGTCACTGATTCACTTCTCGAGTTCAATTTGATTAAACTTCAAAGCTCAATCAAAGTAAATTCATTTAATATTTTAAATTTTAAATTTTAAATTTAGATAAGTCAAAAACTATAAAAAGAAATACTATAAGTTGCAATCTTCCTCGTAAGATATAGTTCATACAACTTAACCTCGAGAAGCAAAACAGCAATCTTTCTCTTTTCTCTTTTACTTGTCACTGATTCACTTCTCGAGTTCAATTTGACTAAACTTCAATGCTAAATCGAAGTAAATTAAATTTAAATTTCAAAATTTAAACAAGTCAAAAACTATACGAAAAATACTATAACTTGCAATCTTTCTCACAAAATATTGGTCATGCAGTCTGACGTCGAGAAGCGAAACACTTAATACTAACAAGTTTACCTGAAGAACTAGTTTCTACTGACTCCGCCTCCGCCGCAGCTCGAATCGAAAACGAACGGCTACGATTCAAGTAACTTTTAACCGAGTCAGCCCGACCGGCTCCTCGCCGTCGATTCGAACCGGAGTTGATAACAAGCAAACCGGTCGTCGGAATGCAAACGGCGTTCGACAAAGTTGACGGAGTAACCGCCATTGAAGTGGATACGGGTCTGGTTTTGGCCCGGATTGGGATTCCGATACCAACGGAGTTTGTAATGTTTGGAGTAGTATTAGCCATTGGTTTCGGAGCATACAATATCTACTGAGAGAGAAGTTTGCTCTAACTAACTATTTAGAGTATTCTCTCTCACACACATACACACTGTCTGTGTGTTTTTATATTGGGATTTGTGCCTTGTGTGATATCTACTATTTGGTGAATTTTTGGGGCGTGGATAACCACTCAATGAACTATAAATTTTATCATTTTTGTCCTTTGGAGGAAAAATGTCATCCAAACATGTCTTATTGGTAAGACAAAAACTTTTTTTTTTTTTTGGACACTGGAAAAAATTTGAAGCAAATAGTTTGTGGTATTTATATTTACTATTTTTAGTATGTCTGTGTGTCTGAAGAATGATGGTTAGATCGATTATATTGTATAGAGTGGAGTGTTGATTTGTCGAGAGCTCTTGTAAAGAAGTTGAAAGTAGAAGTAGTTTCATGGAGGATAATATTTGGGAAGTGAGGCGTAGATGACTTTGGTATGTGAAGAGGATATGTACGGGTGTATTAGTGCAGAGGTGTGAAAGGTTGGTTATGGATAGTTACAAGAGAGGCAGGAGCGGGATAAAGAAGTATTGAGGAGAGTTGGGTAAATTAATTAGGGGTGATAAAAAAGTTTCAAAACTAAAAAAGAATGACACAAATATTGAGTAGAGATGACAATTTTAATATTAGTGTTAATGACACTAATTTTAAAACCCTCAAGTTTTATTATTTATACAAAGATCTCTATCCCATATTTACACAAAGATCCCTGCAGTAACTTCAACAGCTGCTTGCAGCAACTTCGACAGTTGCTGCAGCAACTTAGACAGTTGATGTAACACAACAACTAGTAGTAGTTGTTGCAACAATTACCATAGTTGTTGAAACATTCTTGTAGTTGCTGAACCAACTCTCGTAGTTGCTGAAACAATTTTTGTAGTTGCTGAATTTGCTAAATTATTTCTTCATTGATTTTTAAAAGAAATCAAAAAATTTATTCTCAAATTTTTCAATTTTTTTTTATAAAAATAGTTCATGAAAATTAAAAAAGGAAGAACTAAATGAAAAGAGAAAGAAAAAGAAGAAGAGAAAACTCTATAGAGAGAAAAAATAAGAAAAAGAGGATGGAGATAAGAAAAAAAAAAGAAAAATTGAAAGATAAGAAAAGAAGGGGAAACTCTAAAATTTAAAATTTAGAGTTGGAGGACTTTTTAAAAAATTAAAAAAATTTTAAAAATTACACTTTATACCCCAATTAATTTAATCACAATTTAAATGAAGTTTTGACCTTAGCTGGTCAAAGTTGTCACCATTTTTAATTAAAAAACTTTTTTGTCACCTCCCACTTAATTTTCTCAGGAGAGTTGATTAGACAAGACATGAAGTAACTCCAGCTTACCGAGGACATGACCTACAATAGGAGATTAGCAAGGACATAGGCTAGGATAGAGAATTAGTTAGGTAGGTGAGAGTTATCTCGCTTAGAGGTCGTTTGGTAGTTTGTATTGTCAAAAATAATGCATGTATTAATTAATGTGCATTATGAATACCTTGTTTGGTACAATTTTTAGTCAATGTATAACTAATGCAAGTGTTAGTTATACACTTTATTGTGTATTAAGGTGTGTATTATTAATACCACCCATTTTCTATGTATTAGTAATACAAAGTCTTTAATACATGCATTAACTTATTAAATGACCTTAATACCCCTCAATTTTTCTCTCAAAATATTTCACCATTCTTTTTCCCGCCATTTTAATTTGCAATAGTGAATCTTTTCAAAACATTTCACATTTTTTTTCCCACCATTTTAATCTACAACAATGAATAATTGATTTAAATAACTGTAATATATTTTTGGTTTGTTTCGAGGGTCTTTAAAAAAATTATTTAAAAATTTAAGACTATTTCTTAATTTTACGTCTTATATTTTGTTTTTATTTCGACTATGTTAATCCGTTGGAATAATATTTCATGCGCAAAAACGAAGGTCTTGCAATTAATCCGAAACCTCTAATACTAGTTCAACAATACTAATTATATTTGAGATGGCAAAGAAATTTTGTTGCAAAAATATGTATAAAGTCAAAGAAGGGTATTTTTGTAAACAAACATTTCTTTTATAGAAATTATGTAAGATGTATTATTTCTTATATATCAAACCAAACAATGTATAAGAAATAATACATACATAACTAATACAAGTATAAGTAATATAAGCATTACTAATACATAATATTTTGCATTGTAATATTATTATGAAAATTTCTTGTTATTTTATTCTATTACTATTTATTGTTGTTTCTATCTCTTTAAGTATCGTATTATTTTTGTGGTAGTGACTATTCATACTGGTGTGCTTTGTCTTGGATTCTTCACTCCCATTATTTCTTTTTACAAATTGCTTTGTAATATTTTTACTTGAGCCGATGTTTTATTAGAAATAAGCTCTTTATTTTGCAGGTAAGGAATGTGTGTTATGTGTTTATCAATAGGAGATGATGGAATATAGAATAAGAATGAATTATAGGAGATGATTGAATATAGAATAAGAATGAATTATGTGTAATAATAAGTAGTTGAGTTTTAAATGTAAGACTAATATTACTAGGTTGACGCAATAGTTGAATTAAAAGTAATTGAGCATCAATTTTTTTTTTTGGCTGAAAAATTATCTATCGAATATGCAAAGATTTTACTTCAGTTAGTCATATGTAATAAATAATGCGTTACATTATTGTATTTGATTATCTTTCCATAGATGATATTCTTAGTTCTAAATGTACAATGGCAAGTTAGTCCAACATTAGGTATTATTGGTCCTATACTTCATTTATTTATCATACAAAAGAGAGCATTAGTTGATGTCATAGCAAAAACATAACAACTTCAACTGAAACCGTACGTGCGGGCCTCCTCGTATGCACGGCTCACGCCAATCGAGGTAGCCCCAACATTCATTCGCACGGCTCACGCCAATCGAGGTAGCCCCAACATTCATTCGCAAATCCTGTAGTAAAGTGATATTGATCTTCCATGCCTTGTCCGCGTTTGGTGACCTTTGCTGAGGTTTTTGATCTACCTCCGAAACCTAAGCAGTCAAGAGAAAAAAGTAACGAAAGTACAAAAAAACAGCAGCAAATAAATAACACGTCATTTGAGCAGCACAACTCTATAGCAACACATCCATATCATGCACCAGGTTAAGCTAACCTCATGCATTCAGACATGATGCGAAACAAGATTGAAAATGAGGATTAAGCTCTCAAATAAGCCAAGTAAAACCGAATTACTATGATACAGGAAAAGTCGATTTTCCAAGGACACGAAGAAGATAAATGTTCATAGCCTAAAGAAAGCAGAAATAATGAGCTATAAAGCTATTCTAGACAGGTATCTAACATAACCAGAAACCTAAATCGGGACTTCCATTTTTATTGGTGCAGGTGAAGTGTCTGTAGCTGCATTCTGAAGCCAGTCCTTGCCACAGATGAGGGCCTCCACGGTCTCAGGTCGCAAGGAACACCTGTAAGGATCCATCTCTTTGCTAACTGTGCTAAATACAGAATCAGCTGTAACGGTTGAAACAGGAACTGACAAGATATCACGAGCCATTTTTGACAAAGTTGGGTACTTCATTCTGTTAAGCTTCCACCAGCCCACCACATCAAACTCGTGAACACGAGGCAGCAAGGACTCTTCCAGATATTGATCAAGTTCTGATCTGGACTGTTGGCTTGAAGTCTCCATAATGTAGACGTCAAAATCAGTAAGTCCAAGCCCGTTACAAGAGGCATCGAGGCCTTGGCCATCCTCCTGCCTCATAGGACCGCCATTTACTTCGTCAATATAAGTTGGGGTTAGAGGCAGAGGAAGAGCCACATATTCATGAAAGAGCTCATGGATTCCATCCTCAACAATCTTCACATAGGTGGCTGCTTCGTCCCCATATATTTTTGAAAAGCTGAACTCAACAAGTTTCATCTTGAAGCGTGGATCCATTACTACGGCAATAGCTAACATTAAGCAACAGCTCTTCCAATAATTATCAAACTTCTCTTGCATCATCTTTGTAAGGCCGCTGGTGAATGGATCTTCACTTGCTGCAGCACGAGCCAATTCCAATTGAATCTTCCACGCTTCATGGAAGAATGTGTTAGTTGTAGGAATTGTCGGCGCAGTCAGGAGATTTGCAGTATCAAAGAAGGTTCTCAAGTAAGTGCAGAGAGTCTCAATTTGCTTCCAGTCTTCCAATGTTGGGGCATCCTTGTAATCAGGATCTGATGTATCCAAGCATGAAAATACTTCCCTCAACTCCGTTGCAGCCAACAACATCTCATATGTTGTGTTCCATTGAGTTCGGTCATCAAGGGCCAGCATCTTTGTGCTAGGCACCTGAAGGTGCTGTTTGAGCTCAATAAACTTTTCCTCGTGAGATTCTGATGTTTTCACATACTTCACACTATCTCTAACTTTTTTAACAGTTCCATGCACAAAATTAAACGCATATTGGGCAATGCTGCTTAAAGTTCGAGCAAGACAATTTCCAACCAACAACTGACCATTAAGAACTAGCGGGTTCTTCACGGAGAGTAAAGCTCTGAGATTATCAACAGCAGCATCACCCAGCGGTTGATTAATGGTGACAGAGAATAGCTTACCCTCCATACTCCAGTCAGAAAGGCACGCAGCAACAGCGTGGCTGAAAGCTGTCTCAGAATCAGGATATGGTTCCATTATGACATTGAGTATTTTTCTATGTATTTTCCACTCACTGTCAATATACTGCCCAGTTATGAACACATACCCAACAGTGTGACGCGAGGACCACATATCAAGTGTTAAGCAGATCCACCCAGGGACTCCATCAATCACCTTCTGAATGGCTTGCTTTTCCCTAAGATAAGTTGCCACACAATCTCCTTGCACAGTATTGAAGCTCACCATATCAAAACGAGGTTGAAGATTCTGAACAAAAGTAAGAAAGCCTGTATGCTCGACCATGTGAAGGGGATAGTCGTGCATGATGATCATCTTAGAGATTTCCTGGCGGCACCGGTCTGGATCAAATGCAACGTAAGGAGTAGAAGCAGTCCGATAACGTCGTTTAGGTGCACCATTACTACCCCCATATCCAGTCATCTTAGAAGGTGCACTATATGGGGTCAACTGATCATTCTGCTGATTACGCAGAACTACTGGACATGATCCTTTGGCAATATGGCGCTTCAGATGACTAGTGCCTGCTACTTTTGTCCCGGTACTATATGCAAACGATTGCTTGCACTGCTTACATTGGGCCCTTCTAGTCCCAACAGCAACAGTTTCAATGGTGAAGTGCTCCCAAACTATCGATTTCTTTTTCCTACGCTTACCAGGTTGGGTTTCTGTGTTGCTTGGAGGTGTTTCAACATTGTTGGGTTCTGGATCAGCAAGAACCATCTCATTTCCTGGAATCATCTCATAGTCCGGAACCATTCCATTTCCTGGGACTATCTCATTGCCAAGTACTATATCATGTTCAACCATCTCATGTTCATGGATCATCTCATGTTCATGGCCCATCTCATGTTCATGGTCCATCTCGTGTTCATGGCCCATCTCGTGTTCATGGCCCATCTCGTGTTCATGGACCATTTCGTGTTCAGGTATCATCTCATGTTCATGGACCATCTCATGGTTTTCGGTGGGAGTTGCCGGAGTAACAAGGGTTTCTGGGGTTGCCATCCTATCTGCAGCACTCTCAGATATCTGTATAATATATTGATCAAAAAAAAGGAAAAATCAGTAATGTGATCAAAGAAGATGATACACGGAAAATAAATACAAGTTCTAAAGTAGCACTATATATCTAAGACCACTCAGATCTATGTATTATTATTATTTTGTGATAATTTTCAAGAAAATCATTCTTTTGTCAGCTGTTAGCAGAAAGGTTGATTACTAAATATCAATATGGAACAATCTACAGGCCATATAAGAAACATGGATCAAAAGCACTTGAAAGAAATACGGTTAGAACACCAAACTGATCAGTGATCACATCTACTACAAAGTACTAGAAAAAGTAATCAAATTTAACAATGAGCAAGTCAAATTTTACAAGGAACAAAAGGTTAAATCATTTTTCTTTTTGAGGTTAGAAACCATCGTGAACAAGGACAGCAAAATAAATGTAAAGGTTACCTGCTTTTTGATGATGAACAACAAAAAATAAAGAATAAAATAACTGGAAGAAATTAACAAAATGCATTAAGAGGTCGTTTCCCGAACCCCACTTATGGCATTATACTGGTAAGAAGTTTAAAGTTAGAATTTTGATTTAAAATGTAGAAATATGCTGTTAGTCTTTTTTTTCCTGAGATATGCTAAAAAGAAAAGTGACATAAATTGAACAGAGTAATTCTGAATCAAATCAAAAATCCAACTAGAAATAGTCCTACATTACTAATCCAACAAACAACAACAACAAAACCAGTGTCATCCCACAAGTGAGATCAGGGAAATGCATTACTAATCCCTACATCATAATTCTTTGCATTACTAACCTCTGCATGACTTATGGTTAAACCAAACAATCCCTAAGTGCATGATGAGGTTTCTAGTTGTAGCGCGCAGGGTGCAAAGAGGGGTGGAAGGAAGGGAACCTCAAGATAGGCTAACATTGGAACAAAAAGCCCCAAGCTTTGGCCAACCAAATGCATGAAAAATAATTCCCTTATAGCGAGAAGGATTGATCCAACTCGGCCCGAATTCCATCAAGGCCTGGCCCATCTCGGCTCGAATTTCTAGCGAGCAGCAGGCAGGGTGTAAAGGAGTGGGGGGGGGGGGTTGTGGGGGGGGGGGAGGAGGACCTCAAGATAGGCTAACAATGCAAGTATGCAGCAAAAAGGCCCAAGTTTTAGCCAACCAAATGCATGAAAAGTAATTCCCTCATAGCTAGAAGGACTATTGCAACTCAGCCCGAATTCCATCAAGGCCTGACCCATCTCGGTTCGAATTTCTAGCGAGTAGCAAGCAGGGTGCAAAGGAGGTGGGGGGAGGGAGAAATACCTCAAGATAGGCTAACAATGCAAGTATACAACAAAAAGGCCCAAGTTTTAGCCAACCAAATGCATGAAAAGTAATTCCCTCATAGCTAGAAGGACTATTGCAACTCAGCCCGATTGCCATCCAGGCCCGGCCCAACTTAGCCCGAATTCCATCAAGGCCTGGCCCATCTCAGCTCGAATTTCTAGTGAGTAGCAGGCAGGGTGCAAGATGGGGGGACCTCAAGATAGGCTAACAATGCAAGTATACAACAAAAAGCCCCAAGCTTTAGCCAACCAAATGCATGAAAAGTAATCCCCTCATAGCTAGAAGGACTATTGCAACTCAGCCCGATTACCATCAAGGCCCGGCCCAACTCAGCCCGAATTACAGTCAGCATTTCATTATTACAAAAGAAAGTGAGGGTCAAATTGACATTTCACAAAACATGGGCTAACACCTACAAATCAACAAACATCTATTTACTAAATCTGTTTCAGCAAAATGGATCAAACATGGGCTCACACATAAACTAAAATAAATCTAAACAAAGCCCAGATATCAAAACAACCTTAACAAACAACAACAGATCTATAAAACAAAACACACCCAGAAAATCAAAAAAACAAATTCAAGATTCAATTCACCTTCAAGCCCACAACAACAAGAAGTTACCAAAAAAATCCCAAAAATTTTCTTATAAATACATCTATCAGCAGGACTTCAATTAAACACTAAAAAAAAAGTTCAAATTTTGAACAAACAACAAGGAAAAAAATACATCAGATAAACAAAACACTAACAAAAAAATCCAAAAGAGTTTCTTTTATATATATATGCATACAGAATTTTCAATTGAACACTAAAAAAGTTCAAATTTTGCACAAACAACATGAAGAAATTCATCAGATACGCAAAATTAAAAAAATCCCAAAAGAATCGTAAACTTTTTTTTACAGAATTTTCAACTAAACACCAACAAAAATAAGGAAATTCATCAGATACACAACATACAAACAAAAAAGGGATGCAAAAGAACAATTTTCACACTAATCATGAAAAAAAAAATTGAAACAAAATCAATAGAAAAAAAAAAAAGGGAGGGGGGGGGGGGGGATGGTATTATACCTAGCCGAATTTTTCACTTAATAGGGTGAAAAAGCTCCGTTTGAGTAAATCGGATCCGGGTCAACGGAGCTTTTGGGCTTCGCCGGCGAAGCAGATCTAGGGTTTCGGCGGCGGAAGAGAAAGAGAGAGAAGAGAGAGAGAGAGAAGAATTGGGCTTTGAACCCGATAAAACCTAACTGGACCTTTTAGGGTCCAACTTTATTTTGGTTTTGTTTTTAGTGTGTGTGATTTCAAGGTGAACCACTGTGTTTTTTTTTGCTTTTTTTTGGTAATTGGTTGGTTGGGAAAATTGGACCATTAGCCCATTGGTGTGTAAGGGGGTGGGTGTAGCCCATTGGTTATGGACTATAGATGGGGCCCACATGGATATTTTGGGACTAGTTTGTTATTTAGCTCATTATTGGTGGGGTAAAGTTTCATTTTTGAATTAAAAGGGGGGTGTTATTTGATCCAATTTATTATTTGTTCAAGCCCCTTTCCCAAGGAAATAGAACCGATAAGGTCCTTTCATCTATAATCAGAGATTTCAAGATCAAATATTGCAAATAAAAAGTTATAGATATTCAGCGATTTCGAGATCAAATATTGTGAATAAAAAACTTTTGGGTAGTGAACATTTGATAAGAATACATTTTTTTAAGAGAATAAAAAACTAAGTAATATGAATGTCTTAAACAAAGGTCGAAGTATTATGATTTTAATAGGTTTAAGTCAATCGATAAGATCTTAAACTTGCTTCGTGATTTCACTTAGAACCCTCAACTTAACCTTGTACCTATTAAGCACTAGTTGTTCAATAATTTTTTTTATTAGACACAATATTGACATGACAAATATCTTGTATTGTACTCTCTTAAAGCGTCTAAAATAATTTAAACAATATTTTCTCTTTTTGCAACCCTATATACCTAAATCAATTAAACAAAAAAAGGAGGAGGAAGATCGTCTTCCTCCTCCCAACTACTAATTTCCCATCCCCATTCCCCTCATCTCTATCCCCACCCCTCCACCTTTTTTTTGGGGGGGGAGGGGGGGAGGGGGGGGGGGGAGGGAGGAAGTGTTAAGTTTTTATGTTTGTTCTTTAGCAAAAGTATATTTAAAAAAGAAAAAGAAACTGATGAAACGCCATTAATTTCGAAAGGAGTGAAATGAATTACTTACTAGTTTGAAAGAAGGTGAATGTGACGCTTGAAAGCTTTTGGTGCTAGGAAAATGAGAAAGTAAAAAACCAATGTGAAACAAGGCGATGATTATTGACGATCGACGTCGTTGCAGTCGATTGTTATTGGTGACCGGCGTCGGTACTGGTGGAGGAGGAGTGGCGTTGGGGAAGAAGAAGGAGGAGGCGGTTGATAATTTAGGAAATAATTTTTTGGAATTATTAAAGGATCTAAAATGTTTTTTATTTTTTTTCAAAATTATTTTTTATAATTATTTTGGACATTAATGCCGAGTGTCCTTATTTAATTTGTTACTTTTCCAAGTCATTCGCGTTTGTCTCGCATGAGTGTTAAGTTTTTATGTTTGTTCTTTAGCAAAAGTATATTTAAAAAAGAAAAAGAAACTGATGAAACGCCATTAATTTCGAAAGGAGTGAAATGAATTACTTACTAGTTTGAAAGAAGGTGAATGTGACGCTTGAAAGCTTTTGGTGCTAGGAAAATGAGAAAGTAAAAAACCAATGTGAAACAAGGCGATGATTATTGACGATCGACGTCGTTGCAGTCGATTGTTATTGGTGACCGGCGTCGGTACTGGTGGAGGAGGAGTGGCGTTGGGGAAGAAGAAGGAGGAGGCGGTTGATAATTTAGGAAATAATTTTTTGGAATTATTAAAGGATCTAAAATGTTTTTTATTTTTTTTCAAAATTATTTTTTATAATTATTTTGGACATTAATGCCGAGTGTCCTTATTTAATTTGTTACTTTTCCAAGTCATTCGCGTTTGTCTCGCATACAATTGAATCTTTGATTGATTGTGAGATAAATGCTTAATAGGTATTTATTTGTTATTATTTAAGTGTCTAATAAGTACAAGGTTGAATAGAAGAATAATGTGAAATCTCGAAACAAATTTAAGAGTCAATCAATAACTTAAATCATTCAAATATTAGATGATTGGTTCCAAAGTAATATTTCGTAAAATGTTACATGAAGGCATTGAAACTATATTTAGAAAAAATCAAGTTTGCAATAAAATAATAATTGAATACCAAAGTGACAACAAATATATCCAAAGAAGCCGGGGAAGGGGGAGAGTGATTTTATTTCTTTCAAATGAACTGAATTGACCTTTTATCTACATAAAAAAAGTTTTTGCAAGGCTTTTCAGGATATAGTTGTCGGACTTTTGAGAAGCTACTTGTGAACTGCTTGCTTTACTTCAAATATGTCTGCTTGAGCTACTTGCAAGCTACTTACTTGATTGCAACCCGAAGAAGCTATTGCAAGGCTTCCCAAAAAGCTGCTTGCAAATTACCTATTTGAACTATTTTTAACATGTCTGTTTGAGCTATTTGCAAGTTTTTTGTTTGTTTCAAATTTATCAAAAAACTGCATAACAAACATCCATACTGTAGACATGTAATTTTGTCCTTTCCCGAAAATATTTTAATCATTTTTTTAAATTTTTATTTTTATTTTTATTTTTATTTTATTCATCTTACCATACTTTTGTTTAATTGATAATTTCTCCCTAAAAAAAAAGAATTGAAAATAATTAAATACATAGCATCTTTGTCACCTCACTATGCCACCTCAACACCTCACTTTTCATTTTTCATTGGACACATGCAAAAGACACACGCCCTACTCATTTTTTCATATGTCACCCTCATCTTTCCACATGCCACACACTTATTCCCACAAGCCACTAATTATATGCTTCCACATAGGATAATAAATAAAGAAAAAGAAAAACCAAATAAAAAATATAAAAGGAAAATTCTAAAAGGGAAAAAGGGGGAGACTCATTCTTTCATCATCATCTTCTCCACAATAACAACAATCACCAAATCATCTTCCTCACAAGAACAAAAAAAACCGAGGGAGAGAAAGAGAGAATCGCGCGAGAAAAAAAATCGAGAGAGAAAAAGGGTCTGGACAATGGGAATTCGACGTAAACAGTGCCGGTGAACAGTAATAGTGTGAACAGTAGCGACGTGAACAATAATGGCGTGAACAAAAACGAAGTGAACAGTAACGGCGTGAACAATGTCGATGAAAAGTGACGGTGAACGGGTCATTATTTCTCATTGTCGAGTTGGATTGTTGGTGTGAAGGTTCGGCTCGAGGTTTTCGGGTGTGGACTCTCTTTATTCGAATAACATTGAGTTTGAAAGCTTCAGATTGAGGTTCAATTCTACTCTCTTTCTCTTTTTATTTCATTGTTTATTATATTTTGTGTTGGATTGAATATTGCATGTTATTTGGTCCTTGTTGGTGATGAATGCGTGTTTATTTTGACTCGTGGTTGGTTTGCTTGATTATGGTTTGGTGAAATGGTATCTCGTTTGAGAATTGAAATTGGTTGTTTGGGGATGGAATTGAGAAATTGATAAAAATTTGAATTTAGATTAACTTTGGTTTATTGTTGTTTTGTTTAATTCGTAATGAGCATGAATATTGTTGGAATGTGATGAAATTATGATATGTTGAAATGGATAGGCAAATATCGGTTTAGGTAGGCAAAACTTAGGAGTGATGTGTTTATTAAATGTTTTGAATGTTTAATATGCGTGTGAATGTTTGGTTTCTAGTTTATCGTGTTTAATTCAAATGTATTTATTTAGCTGGGGAATGCCCTGAGACACAATGTATTTATTCACCGGGGAATGCCCCGACGTACTATGTTGGCGGAAGACGTTCGTGAGGAAGGCCCGAGGCATCGGGTAAAGCACGGGAGCGTAGTTAGTATTAGTGTAGGTTATATAGGATTTATTTTTGCATTTTTCTATTTTGGACTGAACACTGTACTTTTGATTCATTTTTTTGTTTTGTTTGTTTGTTTGATTGTTTTACGTGTTTTGTATGGTTTGTACATTCATAGTGTCAAAATTAGCCAATACGCTCCATCAAGTGACCGTGGTCGAACTACGAGATCGAGGGGTGCCTAACACCTTCCCCTCGGTCAACAGAATTCCTTAGCCGGAATCTCTGTTCGCAAACCAGTTTAAAGAGTCAAATGATTTTGAAAAGGATTTTCCAATGGTGACTTGGCACACCAGATTATGCCAAGTGGCAACTCTGAGTTTTGAATGTAAAAGGTCCTTTTTTCAGAACAAATACTTCATTTTGTCACTTTAATAATAAAAAACCTTTCGAACTTAAAATTAAAATTTTTTGGAGTTGAAAAAGGGTTGTGATAGCTCTGGCGACTCGGTGGGACCTCCATCATGCCCCCTTTGGTTGTAAACACATGGTGTTTTCATACAAAGCAGTAGACAACGAGACAGAATTTTGTCCGGACCTTTATTCAAAAGCACAGAGCACGAGGAAGGAGGAAAAACAGGTCTTGACTTAGGACATCCTACCTACCCAAGTTATGAGGGAATCGAGTGACAGTTATCTCAAAGGATTAGAAGGAGATGGACTATGCCGAGTTAGAGAGTTGAGTGAGGTCCCATCGAGGTTCCGGTCCGCGGTTCTGTTATTACATTAAAAAATAAAAATTACAAGTTAAAAACATAAATAAAATTACAAAATCCTATCTACGTAGCTTCTGTTGGACTCTTGACTTGAGTTTCATCACCCTATTCTTTAGGCGGGCTCCTGATTTGAAATTTCTTCAACTTGTTGCTTGGTTTTCAATTTCATCACCCTGTTCTCCAGGCGGGTTCCTGACTTGCTATTTTCGATCTGTTGACTTTCATTTTCTTCACTTTGTTACTTGACTTTCAACTTCTTTAGTTTGTTGCGTGACTTTCAATTTCTTCACCTTGCTGCTTGACTCTCCATTTATTCGCCTTGTGCTTCGGGTGGGCTCCTGAAATCACATCAAAACTAGAAAGAAAAGTATCCTAAACAAAATTATTGTAAAGAGAAAATCGTTTGCCAAAAAAGTAAAGTTCCAAAACAGATATTAAATTTTTTTTGTCCAGTTTACCATCAGAAGACTTTTGAGAAAGTCAGATCATACCTACTTGCATGTTGCAATAATGAATCAAGACTCTGACCAATAAATGTATCTCTTGAGATTAAAATTGAATGACCAAGACTAGGAAGTGCGTCTCCTAAGAATTAAAGTGAGGAATTCTGACTAGAAAGTGTGTCTTCTAGAGATAGAAGTTTAAATTAAAAAGTGTGTCACCTGACAAATGAAAACTAACAAGGAAGTGCGTCTCATAAGGATTAAGTGCAATGACTCGAATAGAAAGTGCATTTTCTAGAAATCAAGGAGAATGACTCGACTAAAAGGTACGTCTTATAGGAATCAAAGGAAATAACTCGACTAAAAGGTACATCTTCTAGGGGTCAAGGGGAATGACTCGACTAAAAGGTACGTCTTATAGGAATCAAAGGGAGATGACTCGACTAAAAGGTACGTCTTATAGGAATTCAGAGAAATGACTCGACTAAAAGGTATGCCTTATAGGAATCAAGGGGGATGACTCGACTAAAAGGTACGTCTTCTAGAGGTCAAGGGGAATGACTCGACTAAAAGGTACGTCTTATAGTAATCAAAGGGAGATGACTCAACTAAAAGGTACATCTTATAGGAATCAAGGGGGATGACTCGACTAAAAGGTACGTCTTATAGGAATCAAGGGGGATGACTCGACTAAAAGGTACGTCTTATAGGAATCAAAGGGAGATGACTCGACTAAAAGGTACGTCTTATAGGAATCTAGGGAAATGACTCGACTAAAAGGTAAGTCTTCTAGGGGTCAAGGGGAATGACTCGACTAAAAGGTACGCCTTGTAGGAATAAAGGGGGATGACTCGACTAAAAGGTACATCTTCTAGGGGTCAAGGGGGATGACTCGACTAAAAGGTACGCCTTATAGGAATCAAAGGGAATGACTTAACTAGAAGGTACATCTACTAGGAGTGAAAGTTCAATTTAAGAAGTGTATCACCCAACAAATGAAAACTAAAATCCCTGGACAGGAAAGTGTGTCTCCGAGGTATATAAGATGATGAATTTTTACCATGATTTAATTATCAAACCTGTGCAGCAACATTGCTTCCTGCATTTGTAAAAGCAAGAAATTAGGGGCCTTGATGTTTAGGCTTTGGAATCCTTGATTTAAAGGTGACATGTGTTCCTGTTTCATGCAAAGAAAAGTTATGAGTTTAAAAATATGGAGGCAGGTTTGTGGCTTTGACTTTCGTGGAAAACGCTCTTGCCGTCATCACATTTAACCTTGCTTCCAACCATTACATGTATCATTGACTAAATGCAGCATTGACCTAAACTCAGATTATTAAGAGTGACTTTAAAACAAATACAGTATTTTTGCTTTGCCATGCTCCTCAGATAAACCCTTTGAACTTTGGTATTTCCATAAGGTCCCAGACTTGTTTGTTGACAGAACTTTTTGTATGCCTTATTTCGGCTCACAATCATATCTCTTTCATGTGTTGGCCTTTTGTCTCGCTTTTTGCAATTGAAGAAGCTGGTAGCCAATTTTGAAATCTTTTCTTACTTGTTTTGACACGGAGTTGACTCAAAGACAAGAAATAAAAAAAGAATGACAATTTTTGTTTGGATAACTGGCTCAAGAAAGATAAAATAAAAATAAAGAAAAGAAATAAAAGACAATAAATGTCCCCTTTTGAAACAAAGAAAAGAAAAATTCATCTAAAAATGACAGTCAACACTAATGATTATGCCATGCATTTTGGAGTAAGCAGCTTGATCTTTTCATCCCAACTTTCTACCCATTGTTGTTGAGTTAATGGCCTTGAAACTGAGTTGCTTTCTTAGGTCAATTGTATTTAAGACCCCATTCAGCTAGTGGTGCCTTGAAGGATTTTCGCCAACAAGCTTCTCTCATTTTCTTTTCCTTAGCTCACCATTACCTTATGGTATCTGTAAGGGTTTTCCACTAATGAGACTCTCTTATCTTCGTTTTCCTTAACTCACAGTCGTCTTATGGTGCCCGTGAGAGTTTTCACCGATAAGACTCTCTCATTTTTATCTCTCTCAACTTACCATCGTCTTACAGTGCCCGTGAGGATTTTCACCAATAAGACTCTCTCATTTTTATTTCTCTCCTGATTTCTTATGTTGAGGAAGACAAGTAGTTCCCAAATGCATCATCATATACCTTGCATGCTTAGCCTTAACATCCACAAAGATTGATCTAAAGGTCTTTCTTTAATTGTAACTTGGCTTTTGGATAGGACTAGAAAGAAAGGATTGGATAGTTCTGGCAGCTTGTTCTTTTGCTTGATTCTGATTTTTTTTTGTTGACTCTTTTTCTCTTTGGGACTTTTCTGACTTTATTTTTCTCGACGCTCTTTTTTTTTTGAAACTTTTCTGACTCTACTGTTTTGCTCGACATCTTTTCTTTTGAGCTTTGTTGACTCTATATTGATTCCAAAAGATGTGTATGAAAAAAAATAAAACTAAGGCTCAAATGGGATAAACAAAGGATGACACAATGTTTGGATAACAAAATGAAATGTCTTCGTCATATCAATCTTTGAAAATGCAAGTACATAATATGCAATTTAAAAGTTGGAGATGAAGATCATGTGCGACATCTTTTACAACATTAACTTTGACTGAGTCTGTGCGTTACTACTTCTTCTGCGTTGTTTTAGCATTCAACTCCACTTTTGTTGTACATTTCTTACATTGAATGACTCATGATTTTGTGGAGCTGATTTTCTTTCTGTTCCTTTTGATATAGGATCACGCATCCACTGTTTGACCTAATTGAGGCATGCCTTACAATTGATGACCAAGTTATTCTGGTGATTCTCAAAACAATTGCCTTAATTTTGAAAGAAGATTTTAACATGGTCACCAAATGTTTTAACACGCTACCTATTTCTCACATATTTTTTCTAACTTTAGCTCTTTGATTCAAAGTTCATGCTCAAATTGGATTTTAAGATCTAGTGAAGAATTTCGTCAGCATGTCATATTACTAAAGCCAACATAAAATGTACTATGTAAAGAAAACAATCAAATAACATATATTTAAACACAAAGGAAAAAGGGACACTCTATTTAGTTGAAATAAAAGATAGAAAAGGTTTGACCATAAATGACAAAAGGGACAAAAAAAGATAGATCCCGAACTACCACCGTGAAATAATTCGGATAACAGAAAAGAAAATAAAACAAACTACCAGACCACTTTCTAGTAGGGAGAGGGGTGACTTCTCAATTGCTCAGCCTGACATATTAGCCACTGATTTGCATATCAGCATGACTAGAGCTTCCACCATTGCCAGACACATTTCCTTCAACAAATAAGTTCTGGATCCCCATGCTTAACTCATTGCCTCCCACATATTGTGCAGTACCACGTGCTGGTGAAGAACTCTGTGGGATGGTCGAGGGGCCAATGTTTTGCACCACAATCAATTTGTCTTAAATCATCTTTTCTATTTCTCTTTTCAAAGTACGACAATCTTCAGTACTATGACCCTGAACATCAAAATGATATGCACACCATATGTCTCAAACTTAAATGTGGGTAAGTTATATACCCAAGGAGAGGAGTAATCATGCCCCTATGTCTCAATCTCTGGAATAAACTGACATAGAACTCCCCAATAGGAGTGAAATTATCCCTTTCCTTCCTCCTCTTTGCGAACTCTGGCCTCGAATGAAACTTGAATTTAGAGGTTTCTTGGTAAATTTGTGGGGTCGAGGACGATGTTGAGGGATAGGTGTATGCCATTGTGGATAAGAAGACGGATGGGTACACAATTGTGAATTGTTCAAAGGACATTGAGAAAGTGGAATGGAACTCCTTGGATTTTGAAAAGAGGAACCTTGTTGCAGATGAATAAGTGGATTTGATATGTAAGCTCGGGATTGAGGCTGATAGTATTGGTGAGTTGGACCTCTCAAACTTTGCTTTGGCCCAGGCACGACAACAGATGTGTTTTCCTTCTTCTTTCCTTCAGTTTCCCTTGAATGATTGCAATATTGTCCTAAATGTTTCACAGAATCATTTTGTCTACAAGCTCCTCAAATTTTGATGTCTCAATGCTTGGAGGAAGGTTAACACTTGAAAACATGCCCCAGTTTTTATATGAAACATATTCATAGCCCATAAGTCCCAAGAAATTTTTCATATCATTTTCTACACTCTTAACTTTCCCAACCATTTTCTCTGGGTTTTCTAGCATGCTAGGTTTCTTAGTAAGAAATTTTGGCGGTCCACTTAACTTAACTGTAGGTTCAAGAGTATAACAATGATCATCACGGGTATTGAACGTGAATTTACTAGTGGAATGGGAAAGCAAAATTGCTGGATTGATAGCCAAAGTGGAAGCATTAGTAGAAGGATTAGCAACTAAAACACAAACGGTATGTGGTGATGTGAATGTGGTAGACTTATACTGAGGAGCTAAAGAAAGAGTGGTGGAAGTATTGAGGTGCATTTGACGTGGAATAGATACTGAGGCATGTTGTGGTGCATCAACCATAGTAGGAAACTGACTTTGCGATTTTGGTGGAAGACTCAAGGTATTTGCAGGGTCAAAAGTGGGGAACTGAGGTGGAGGCAGCCCACTTGCCCAAGCTCGGTACATTTCCATCATTTGTTGTCTCAGTCTCAAATTCTCTTCCTTTAAACTCTTAATTTCCTGACTCTTTATTTCATCCATAATGCCACTCTCTATATCCTTGTTGGACACAACTAACCTTCCTTGAATTTGGTGTGATATGGAGGACCAGCCAGGAAACCACAAACCAACCACCTTAAACTAACTGAACAAGAGGCAATAAATATGCTAGAGTTCAACATTTTTTCTTCAAAACCTTTTTTTCTTTTAGAAAAGATCACCGAACCCGAGAAGGGCGCCTACGTATCTCACCCCCAAAAAAGGAAAATCAGGTTGCGTAGTTCATGAAGTTTTGCCAAAATGGCCAACCAAACTCTTTTTCCTCTTTTTTTTTCTTCAAACTTTAAGAAGAAAAAGAAAATAACCAATTATCAAAAGAATTGACGAAAATCTTTTTTGCATTTTTTAGGTTTAAACTCCTTATACAAAAATGAAACCTACGATTACCAAAGAAAAATCTTTTTGGATTTTCAATTTTGAATTTTATATGAAAATTAAACTTGAAGCTCTTAAAGGAAAATATTTTTATAGTTTTCTTTTAAAAATGTATATGAAACACCTACTCTAATAACGACTGAAGAAAATCTTTTTGAATTTTTAAATAAGATCAACCAAAAATAAAACCTACGACTATTAAGGAAAATCTTTTTGTAGTGTTCTTTTCGAGGCATATGTGAAACACCTACTCTAAATAAAGAGTAAAGAAATTGTTTTTTGAATTTTTTAAATAAGATCCCCGAACCAACAATAGGTTGCCTACATATCTCACTTCCGAGAGAGGAGAATCAGGGGTGCTTAGTTCGTTCAGATTGGACAATTAAGGATTATAGAACAAACAAAACCTTGACTTGAGGGACACGACTGCACGATGAAAATAACATCTTTTTGGGTTTTTAATTTGACTCTTCATACAAAAATGACACCAACAACTATGAAAGAAAAATATTTTTAAAGTTTTCGAATTATGAATGCATAGTAAAGGAATTAAAGGAAAATCTTTTTAATGTTTTTGAGAAAATGAGTGCGAAAGGTAAAAAAAATCTTTTTGAATATTTGGATTGTGAAAAAAAATCAGAAGTCATAAAGAACTCTAAAAACTTATGAAACACTCTTTTTTTCTTTTCGACTCACTTTTTTTCTATATTTTTTCAACATTTCTTGCCTACGCACTGTACCACTAACACATGTTTTTGCCAAATCAGTCCGTTAAATGACCACGTTACCTTCGAAGATGCAACATTTAGCATGTAGGGATGCTTAGAGGTATCTCCTACAAAGGGTCACGTGGGTCCCGCTAGGTCTCAATATGATGCAGATAAGCATGAACTAAAGGCCGACCTACGCTGGGGTCCACTAACAAGGTTGTTCAGGGGAGCGTATGGTCGATAGTAGATTGCTTTAGCTGTCCACCTACTCTATACAACCCAACGGCTCCCCTGCTAAAATAAAGGTGACTCAACTATAGGTCGTGTACACTACTACGGACTTGTTGCAGAAAAAAAGACTCGGGTTATGCACATGATGCCAGATATAAAACGGTAACACATAAAGTAAAAACTGTAAACAAAGAGCACGCATGCATTCAACAATGATAAACAATAACACAAAACAACACAAACAAAATGTCTATACACCTATAGTGCCAAACTAAGCCGATACAACTCCAAAATAAACTTGAATTCTGAAAAATCCCCAGCAGAGTCGCCAGAGCTGTGACACCCCCTTTTCAACTCCAAAAGATTTCATTTTAAGTTCGAAAAGGTTTTTATTATTAAAGTGACAAAATGAAGTATTTGTTCTGAAAAAGGACCTTTTACATTCAAAACTCAGAGTCGCCACTTGACATAATTTGGTGTGCCAAGTCACCATTGGAAAATCCTTTTCAAAACCATTTGACTCTTTAAACTGGTTTGCGAACAGAGATTCTGGTTAAGGAATTCTGTTGACCGAGGGAAAGGTGTTAGGCACCCCTCGATCCAGTGGTTCGACCATGATCGCTTGGTGGAGCGTATCGGCTAATTTTGACACTACGAATGTACAAACCACACAAAACACGTAAAATAATCAAACAAACAAACAAAACAAAAAAATGAATCAAAAGTACAGTGTCCAGTCCAATTTATACAGTCCAAAATAGAAAAATACAAAAATAAATCCTATCTAACCTACACTAATACTAACTATGCTCCCGTGTTTTACCCGACACCTCAGACCTTCCTCACGAACGTCTTCCGCCAACATAGTACGTCGGGGCATTCCCCGATGAATAAATACATTGTGTCTCGGGGCATTCCCCGGCTAAATAAATACATTTGAATTAAACACGATAAACTAGAAACCAAACATTCACACACATATTAAACATTCAAAACATTTAATAAACACATCACTCCTAAGTTTTGCCTAATCAAACCGACATTTGCTTATCCATTTCAACATATCATAATTCTATTACATTCCAACAATATTCATGCTCATTACGAATTAAACAAAACAACAATAAACCAAAGTTAATCTAAATTCAACTTTTTATCAATTTCTCAATTCCATCCTCAAACAACCAATTTCAATTTTCAAACAAGATACGATTTCACCAAACCATAATCAAGTAAACCAACCACGAGTCAAAATAAACATGCATTCATCACCAACAAGGACCAACTAACACGCAATATTCAATCCAACACCAAATATAATAAATAATAAAATAAAAAGAGAAAGAGAGTAGAATTGGACCTCAATTTGAAGCTTTCAAACTCAATGTTATTCGAATAAAGAGTGTCCGCACCCGAAAACCCCACGCCGTTATTGTTCACGTCGTTACTGTTCATCCCATTACTGTTCACGCTATTACTGTTCACCGGCACTGTTTACGCCGGATTCCCATTGTCCAGACCCTTTTTCTCTCTCGATTTTTTTTCTCGCGCGATTCTCTCTTTCTCTCCCTCGATTTTTTTTGTTCTTGTGAGGAGGATGATTTGGTGATTATTGTTATTGTGGAGAAGATGATGATGAAAGAATGAACCTCCCCTTTTTCCCTTTTAGAATTTTCCTTTTATATTTTGTATTTGATTTTTCTTTTTCTTTATTTATTATCCTAGGTGGAAGCATATAATTAGTGGCTTGTGGGAATAAGTGTGTGGCATGTGGAAAAGTTAGTGTGGCATGTGGAAAGATGAGGGTGGCGTGTGAAAAAATGAGTAGGGCGTGTGCCTTTTGCATGTATCCAATGAAAAATGAAAAGTGAGGTGTTGAGGTGGCATACTAAGGTGGCAAAGATGCTATGTATTTAATTATTTTTAATTTTTTTTTGGGAGAAATTATCAATTAAACAAAAGTATGGTAAGGTGAATAAAGTAAATAAATATATATATATATATATATATATATATATATATATATATATATATATATATATATATATATATATATATATATAAATGATTAAAATATTTTCGGGAAAGGACAAAATTACGTTTCTACACATTCAATACTTTGTATTTAGGACAAGGTCATAATTTTCATCTTTCTTTCTCAATGACAATTGGATGAAAGTGAAAGTGACTAACGAACTAAGCTAATGTTCATCTTTTCATTGATTGGCCAAACAATTCAAATCTCTATTTGGTGTTCTCAACTTTATGCATAACATACAAAATGGATGAAATGTATGTGAATAGTCTCTTTAAGATTTTTTTTTTCAATTTACAAGTCAACTTTACAAGTATTAATGCTAGTGATCGAATAGTGAATAAAATTGAAATATATAAGTACATCTTAATATGATGATAGTGTCTTTCATATGAGTATTGCATGATTGTCGTTTCCTCATGTTATGAAATGTATAAGTCTTGTATGTTTATCGTTACCTCGTGTTATGAAATATGAGTGTTGCATGATTGTCGTTACCTCGTATTTTGAGATGTATGAGTGTTGCATGATTATCGTTGCCTAATGCAATGGCAGAGTCAAGATTTTTATTGAGGGGGTCAAAAGTAAATATACGAACTAGTCGAAGAGGGTTCAACATCTACTATATATGCATAAAAGATATTTTTAATTATGTAAAAATAGCATAAAAAGTATAATTATTCGTCGAAAGGTGTTCAGATGAACCCCTGGAGAAAAGGTAGCTCTGCCGCTGACCTCTTGTTATGAGATGGATGAGTGCATGATTGTTATATCAGGAGGTCACGATAAAGATACCCGAAAGAGTGGCCGGGTTGATATAGCATAAATATATCATGGATCAAATTTTACTTAATTCCTTATTAGTGATGAGTGTGGTTCTGATATCCACGGAGAAGTATTATAACTCGTGGCATCGGGCTTGCGTAGTGTAATTTATTTTTTTTGTGTGATTTGTTAGTTATTGTATATGAAACTCATGATATTTGAACTTACTTAATGCGTGGTTTATATTTTTTGTGTGATGTGTGAGCTATTTCATATGAGCAAATTAATCTAGTGGATATTCGTTGTTCTTCAATAATATGAAAAAAAATTAGAATCAAGGTAAAAATGGTATAATAAAATATTTATATAATTTGACCACTTTATAAGGTGATTATATATGAATTGACTTAGTAAATAACATTTTAAATGAATAGTAATTGAAAACTTAGTAAATAGTAATTGATATGTTATAAAAGATTAAATTTTAACTTCTCTATTTTCAAATATTTTAATTTATCATAACATTTTCGATATTGTTTTTATCTAGTTACATTTTATTTCATCTACTATATTTTATATTGCACATTTTTAAAATTTATTTTTTTTAAAAATGATACATATTGAATTGAAATTGCCTTAAAGAAATTGCATATTAGAATGTGAGGGCAAGTTAAGATAGAGGTAATTGTAACATGTTTCTATGGATTCAGACAATTGACTATCTCTGAACCCCTGATGCTGTGGTGGAGCACTAACTGCAGAATAAGAAAATAATGGCCTAGGTGGTCTAGCAGAAAATTGAGGTCTAAAACCTCCCTGTGGCGCCATAAACTGCCCTGTAGATCTGGCCCTCTTAGAAGATCCGCTTTTAAATTCCTGTGTTCTTCTTCTTTGCCTCTGATCTTCCATTTTTTGTGCAAATGCTTGGATCCTAGCTATATCCATGTCTTTATTCAGTGCAGCAATAGTACAATCCCTAACCAAATACGGATCCAATCCATTCACATACCGATGAACTCTGTCATCCATAGTAGCTATAACATTAGGAGCATATCTGGACAAGGAATTAAATTGAAGACTATACTCCCTTACACTTGTATTACCCTGTCGAAGATTTAAGAACTGATCCGCACGGGCCTGACGAGTCTCATATGGAAGATAATGATCAATAAATGCCTCTTTGAACTCTTTCCAAGTAGCTGGGGGTGCATCAATGCCCCTTGACCGTTTCCAGTCTTCATACCAATATATAGCCTCACCTTTGAATCTATACGCGACTAACTCCACTGTCTCTCTTCCCGATACATGCATCACCTCTAGGGCCCTTTGGATCTGATCAATAAAGTCCTGCGGATCTTCGTTAAGATCGGATCCGATAAAAGTAGGCGGATCCATCTTAAGAAAATCTTGCGTCCGAAGACTAGCCGCCCTATCAGTACCGCTAGAACCCGCGGCAGGAATAGCTTGCCCACATCTTTGAATAATCTTATATGGGCCTATATATCGTGGACTCAACTTTCCTTTCTTGCCAAATCTCATCACCCCTTTCATTGGCGATACCTTCAAAAATACCCAATCGCCTAACGAAAACTCTAGCTCTCTTCTTCTACTATCCGCATATGACTTGTGTCAACTTTGAGCTGTTTTCAACCGTTGCTGAATCACCTTGACTTTTTCTATGGCTTGATACACAAGATCCGGTCCGAACATAAAAGTTTCACCCGCTTCGAACCATCCTATTGGTGATCTACACTTCCTCCCATATAAAGCTTCATATGGTGCCATTTTGATACTTGAATGATAGCTATTATTGTAGGCAAACTCAATAAGAGGTAAATGATTATCCCAGCTGCCTTTAAAATCCATAACACATGCTCGTAGCATATCTTCAAGTGTTTGAATGGTGCGCTCTGCTTGTCCATCCGTCTGAGGGTGAAAAGTTGTACTCAGATTCACTTGTGTTCCCAAACTCCGTTGGAAAGACTTCCAAAAGTTTGTAGTATATTGAGTTCCCCGATCCGATATAATAGAAGTTGGCACTCCATGTAATCGAACTATTTTTTAACATACAGCTTCGAATATTCTTCAACTGTGTAAGTGGTCTTAACGGGTAAGAAATGTGCGGATTTAGTAAGCCTATCCACAATCACCCATATAGAATCAAATTTCCGAGATGTACGAGGCAAACCTGTAACAAAATCCATGTTGATCATGTCCCACTTCCAAATTGGAAGATCTATACATTGTATATAGCCTCCGGGATTTTGATGTTCCACTTTAACTCGTTGGCAATTTGGACATTCAGCTACAAATTCTGCGATGTTTCTTTTCATGTCATTCCACCAATACATATCTTTCAAATCTTGATACATTTTGGTTGATCCTGGATGAATGGAATACCTTGAAAAATATGCCTCTTTCATAATCTTCTTTCTTAGCCCGTCTACATCCGGCACACACAATCGGTTTTGACACTGAAGTACTCCTTCTCGCGTAAGCTCAAATGCCTTGGTCGCACCACTCTGAACGTTCTCCTTAAGTTGTAATAAAATAGGATCTGCATCTTGCTTCTCTTTCACCTCAGTTACTAATGAGGATTCCGCGGCATTATGCACAATAAGCTCCTCGTTCGGAGTTTCAAGAAGACGAACTCCTAGACTAGCTAATTGATGAAGATCTTTAACCATCCCTTGCCTTTCTATAGGCGCCATCATAGCCTTACGACTTAACGCATCAGCTACCACATTTGCTTTCCCTAGATGGTACAAGATATCAACATCGTAGTCCTTTAATAGTTCAAGCCATCTCCGCTGTCTTAAATTTAGATCCTTCTGATTAAAAATATATTGCAAGCTCTTGTGATCAGTATATATATCAACATGAACCCCATATAAATAGTGGCGCCATATTTTTAAAGCAAAGATAACCGCTGCCAGCTCAAGATCATGTGTGGGGTAATTTTTCTCATGTGGCCGCAATTGTCTAGAAGAATATGCTATTACCTTACCATGCTGCATCAATACACATCCTAAACCAATTCTAGAAGCATCACAATACACTATATACCCTTCGGTGCCTTCTGGAAGTACCAACACGGGTGTAGAAATCAACTTGTTCTTCAATTCTTGGAAACTCTCCTCACACGCATCATTCCATTGGAACTTGGATGCTTTATGCGTTAGCTTGGTTAAGGGTGCTGAAATGGAAGAAAAGTTTTTAACAAACCTTCTATAATAACCGGCCAACCCGAGAAAACTACGAATCTCCATAGGCGTTGTGGGCCTTGGCCAGTTCTTCACAGCTTCTATCTTTTGAGCATCAACCTTTATCCCTTCACTAGATACAATATGACCCAAAAATGCCACCGACTTTAACCAAAACTCACATTTAGAGAACTTTGCATAAAACTTACAATCACGAAGAGTCTGCAATGTCTGTCGTAAGTGATTGACATGGTCCTCTTCTAATCTAGAATAAAGTAGAATATCATAATTAAAAATTATCACAAATACATCCAGGAATGGCTTAAACACCCTATTCATCAAATCCATAAAAGCTGCAGGTGCATTTGTTAGCCCAAATGACATAACTAGAAACTCATAATGACCATACCTTGTTCGGAAAGCTGTTTTGGCTATATCTTTTTCTTTGACCCTCACTTGGTGGTAACCTGACCTCAAATCAATCTTAGAAAAGCACTTGGCGCCCTGTAACTGATCAAATAAATCATCAATTCTTGGGAGAGGATATTTATTCTTAATAGTCACCTTATTCAATTGCCGATAATCAATACACATCCTCAGCGAGCCATCCTTTTTGCGCACAAATAACACTGTTGCTCCCCAGGGGGACATACTAGGCCTTATGAATCCCTTCTCTAGCAAATCTTTCAATTGCTCTTTCAATTCTCGCAATTCTGTTGGGGCCATTCTATATGGAGGAATGGAGATTGGTTGGGTGCCTAGTATTACATCAATACCAAACTCTACTTCTCGTTCAGGAGGTAAGCCTGGAAGATCCTCAGGGAATACATCAGGATATTCATTTACCACTGGTACAGTGTGAAGATCTGGTGATTTCGATTCCGTATCCTTTACTCTAACTAAATGACATATATAGCCCTTGGAAATCATTTTTCTCGCTTTGAATAAGAAATAAATCTACCTCTTGGTGCGCCAATCTTACCTTGCCATTCAATAACTGCTTCATTAGGAAAATGTAAATACATCTTTTTTGTACAACAGTAAATTTTGGCATAACAAGACGCCAACCAATCCATACCCCTTATAACATCAAAATCTACCATTTCTAGTTCTACAAGATTGGTCATCGTGTCTCGATCACACACAGTTACTACACAATCTTTATAAACTCTTCTAGCAATAATAGATTCCCCAACCAGGGTAGACACTTCCAACGGCTTATCTAACAATTCGGGGGTTCTTTTGAACTTTCCAGCAACCAAAGGAGTAACATATGATAATGTAGAACCGGGATCAATTAGAGCATATACATCAAATGAAAATATGGACAACGTACCCGTAACCACATCTGGGGAAGCCTCTAGATTCTGTCGATCCGCTAAAGCATAAGTGCGATTCTGAGTCCCGCTGGAACTGGCGACTCTTTTTCCATTTCTAGCGTGACTCGCAGGTTGTGCGCCCCTACCAGAATAAGATACCGGTGACGATGATGCAACAGCTGATCCCGAAGGTCGTGCTACGCCACCTGCGCCCCTTCGTGGGTATTCTCTCATCATATGCCCCGTCATACCGCACCAATAACAAACATTTGTTCCCATTCGACATACGCCCATATGATGCCTTCCACATTTATTACATGACTTTCGAGGAGGTCTCGATTGGCTCATATTCCCTTGCCCATGATAACCCACAGATCGCGAACTATGACCCTCACTTCTTTGCCCAAATTGACTACCTCTGAACCCCTGATGCTGTGGTAGAGCACTAGCTGCAGAATAAAAAAATAATGACCTAGGTGGTCTAGCAGAAAATTGAGGTCTAAAACCTCCTTGTGGCGCCATAAACTGCCCTGTAGATCTGGCCCTCGTAGAAGATCCGCTTTCAAATTCCTGTGTTCTTCTTCTTTGCCTCTGATCTTCCATTTTCTGTGCAAATACTTGGATCCTAGCTATATCCATGTCTTTATTCAGTGCAGCAATAGTACAATCCCTAACCAAATACGGATCCAATCCATTCACATACCGATGAACTCTGTCATCCATAGTAGCTATAACATTAGGAGCATATCTGGACAAGGAATTAAATTGAAGACTATACTCCCTCACACTTGTATTACCCTGTCGAAGATTTAAGAACTGATCCGCAAGGGCCTGACGAGTCTCATATGGAAGATAATGATCAATAAATGCCTCTTTGAACTCTTTCCAAGTAGCTGGGGGTGCATCAATGCCCCTTTACCGTTTCCAGTCTTCATACCAATATATAGCCTCACCTTTGAATCTATACGCGGCTAACTCCACTGTCTCTCTGCCCGATATATGCATCACCTCTAGGGCCCTTTGGATCTGATCAATAAAGTCCTGCGGATCTTCGTTAAGATCGGATCCAGTAAAAGTAGGCGGATCCATCTTAAGAAAATCTTGCGTCCGAAGACTAGCCGCCCTATCAGTACCGCTAGAACCCGCGGCAGGAATAGCTTGCCCAGCAACTATACGAGTCAAAAGTTGTACTGCATTTCTAAGATCTTGATCAACAACATTAATAGGTGGCTTTGGGGATATAGTTCTCCTCCCTCTTATTTCTTCCGGACTGGGGAAAGTTTCTGATGCATGCTCAGCTGGAGCCTCACTTTGATTAGCTGGTATAATGGGTGACTTACTAGTCCCCTCTCCGGCAGCCACATCTACTTGCTTACCGGTATTCTTGCTTCTGGTAACCGGCATCATTACTATAATAAGAGAAACAAACTGATTCAGTGGTCAACTATGACTTCATATACAATATAAGCTCTATCGCACGATCTAAGACATGAAGAAAAGAAACAATTCCTAAATGTCCATAGCCTCCTGTTTATAGATGTGGTGCACAACACACCGATAAACAAGACTCTACGTAGACACGGCTTTGTAGACTCACTAGGACGAACCTCTCTGATACCACTTTTGTCACGCCCCAAAATTCCATCGGGCCGGACTGACACCCGAAGCCGAGAAGGCCCGGGAGAACCCGTTCAAATACCTGTACTTTCACTTACATGTCACCAAAAATTTGGACAGCACTTCGCTGCATATAGAAGAATCTAATTACCTGTATCAGCACAACACGCACAAATATATAGATATATATATAACACTTGGCCGTCGGGGCCACCACGTATACAGATATAACATCACTATATAAACTTCCATGACTTTACCCTTCCTTATGTCTACAAAGCCTCTAGGATATATATACATGACATCACTAGGTTCGGGACAACCCCCACCCACACATGACTCCTGTACAATAACAAAACATAAGGAACCGACTCGAAAAGCTCCGAAGCAAACTGGAGCTCACCAACAATAGCTGTATGACCTGGCTCCTATCTATGCTGTGAGTGAGCTGAAGCACATGTGTCTGCAGCATGAAATGCAGGTCCCCCGTGAGGGACGTCAGTACGAAATATGTACTGAGTATGTAAAGCTGTAAATAATCATATGTGATATAGGGGATCAAGAAAATCAGACGCAAGTGAATAAATCATAATAGAAGTGAACCACACTTCATAAACACTTTTAGGATCATGTACATTATCATTAATCTGAATTGGGTTCTTGAATTCAAACACATTTGTGGAACGGTATATAGAAACATCAGTTTCTACATTATTTTTATAACATTTACATAAATATGTAAATAACTAGAGAAGATACAACAGCCTCGATCTCTTCCGCTACAATCGAATATCACCGATAACAATTACGTATTTGCCGCAGCATGAAAAATAAGAAAAAACTGCACCAAATTCCCACGCGATCGGTCTATTTCGTTCATCCCCGATGAATTTCGCCGGTAACTGAAATAGGGGTCGATTTCGGGGTGTTTCAGATGAGTTTCAGCGGTTGTTTTTTTACTTCGGTTAATCCAAAAAGCATGAAAAACAAGAAAATCCACACCAAGTTTTCACGCGGCAGGTCTATTTCGTTCATCCCCGATGGATTTCGCCTGAAAACTGAAATGGGGACGAACGAAATTGGTCACAACCCACAATTCTTTTTCAAAGAATTAGTGTTATTATATCTGATTTTGTGTTGGTTTTTGGTATTTTAGATTGACAAGGAATTTGGGGTATAAAGAGAGAGTTTTGATCTGGGTATTGATTATTTTGTTGCCTGGGTTGATGATTGTGGACCATTTGCATTTTTAGTATAATGGCTTTCTATTGGGATTCTTTTGATTTCACTTTCGGCTTAGGAGGAAGGGAAGGACTTGTTAGGTGGTTTTGTTTTTGTAGTTTTGTTGTGTTTTAAGTATTTGTTTGTTGTTGCCGATCCTGTTTATTTTGCTTATTTGTTGAGGCATTATTGTAGGGGTAGGTTTTGTAAGTTTCATATTTGTAAAATAAAATCTTGTGGTATATTTTTTAATATAGGCTCTAACTTTGTATAGTTATGTGATTTTCACTAATAATAATAATAATTTCATGACAAAGTTTTCCCACTAATATGAACTGGATATCCTATCGTCACAATTTGTCATTGATTGCTTCAGTGGGCCATTTAAAACTTGGCCCATATAGTACGGACAAAATCAAAAACAATTTGGGCCAAATTCTAATTTATGTCCTTCTCTATTTAAAACTTAGCCTAATAGATAGATGATCCTTTAAAGTTGACGTTAATTTTTATTTTGAGATCACGTCCTAATTCTATCAAAAAGAAATTAGATATATGTTTCCGGGAACGAAGATATATTTTAGCGTGTAAATACTCAATTGAAAAGAAAGAAAAAAAAATTGGTATCTTAGCAAGTAAATTCTCAACTAATATTTTGAGCTAGTTCATTTGATTGGGCTACCAATAATGCTTCCATTTTGATAAGCTCAATATAACATATTACCCCAGAGATTCAGATTGATAATCACTAATCAAATGATGCGTCACGTCAACTCAACAAAAAATAACTTCACTTGCCAAATGCTATAGCATGTCAAGTCGAATCAAATTGTTCATGAAAAAATATTGCGTGTACAAGTGACATGTTCTGACCAATTACATATGAATGTGTTACTACTTTAATCCGATAATTGATTGGTGATTCAACTTAATCGATCAAATCAAGGAAAAGAGTTCATCTTCGTCACGACTCTTCTCGCTCTTACACATAGAATTAGAAACATAATTAAAATCATGAAAAGTAAGCTTCTTGCTCCTTTTTCTCAACCATGAAGGCAGTGCCGGATCTAGGTTAAAAAATGTGGACGTGGTGCTTTGACACCCGTCAAACTTAGCTTGATGAAACCAAGTAAAATTATATAGGTAAAATTATATAAAAAATGTATAAAAATTGGTATAAAATGAAAAAAAAAAGCACACATAAAACCAAGAAGATAGCTCGATGCTTTGATTTTCAGGCGGAACCTTAAAACTTTGTACGTTAATATATTGTTTGGTTAATGAAAAACTCTTGAAATTAATAGAGATTAAATAAGGGATCTATAGTAGGAAACAATTCATTTTAATTTTTGACATCCCTTCACTTTAATTCTGACAAGTTGCAACAATTAAATTTATTTAAAATAACGTATGACAAACGATATGGATTTTATTATTCAACCAATAATTATCCAGCTATTTTTACCTTTTAAATAATACATGTTGAATTAATTTGGAATAAATTTCATCATCAACTGCTTAAAATTAGGATCTTGCTTCTAAGATCTAAGATAGATTTTAAAATCAGCGTTGAATTTTAAATTTTATTCAAAGTTTTTAACAAGTGACTTCAAATTCCTAGGGTTTTTGTCTAATTTTCTCATCAAATTTAAGTTTTACTTTTTTTCTCAAATGAAAATTAAAGTAATATCATAATTATTTTTATTTTTTTTAAAAAGAAAAATAATTTTTTTCCATATTTGGTTAATCTATCTCTATAAATATAATATCCTTTCTCATATAACAATACAATAGTATTTCTCCTCAATAGGTTTTATATTTTTTCAATACTTATTAGTTTTTCAGGTCGTTTGACCAAATTATATTAATAATATATGATCTTTATGGTTTACAAACTTTAAGCTTTTGCATGACGCCCTGTCGATTTCGAATAGTGGCGGAGCCACTTTGCTCCAATCCGAACCTTGAAAAATTATACTATTTTTATACTATTTTTACATGATTAAAAATATCTTTTATGCATATATAGTAGATGTTGAACTCCCTTCGACTAGTTCAAATATATACTTCTGAACCCTCAATAAAAATCCTGGCTCCGTCACTGATTTCGAACCCAACATAAATTATGATCAATTGGCTGACATTTGCCAGCACGGGCCCAATATATGTTATTTACGTTATTTCAATTTATGTAGCACAAATGGCATTTGGAGTGTCAATCAAATTTTTATTACTATAAATTTTTAAATGATTTAAGTTGCTAATCATTGTGATTTATAGTATCTTTTATGTAATTTAGTATTTTATGTTACTCGCTTTGTCCCAATTTTAGAATTTAGTGAGTCAATCAAATTTTTTTTACTAATATATTTTTTAAAATATTTTAAGTTGTTAATCTTTGTGATTTTAGTATCTTTTAATGTAATTTCAAATAATTTGCTTTATCGCAACTTACATGACACTATTAGAATTTCAAAAGTCAATCATATTTTTTACTATATATTTTTAAAATATTATAAGATGTTAATAGTTATGACTTATAATTATTTTCTTGCATAATTTTTAAATATATAATATTTTACCAGAATAAAGTAAATAAATTAAAATAAATAAAGTACTAAATTTTTAAAACATGTTAAATTCGAAAACATTATTTGGATCAATAAATTACTAAATTAAAACAATAAAACATGCAAATTATAAAATATCCCGAATTTATGTGACATAAATATAATTTAGATAATCAATCAAATTCTTAATATGTTTTAAAATATTTTAAATTGTTAGCTATTGTAATTTATAATATTGTTTATGTAATTTTCAAATAATATATGTTACTCTCGTTATCCAAATTTTTGTGGCAGTGATATTCAATTATATTCTTAAAATAATTTAAGTTTTTAATTATTATGATTTATAATACTTTTTCTTCTATTCCAATTTAAGTAGCACTGAAATAAATTCGTGAGACAACCAAATTTTATGATTGAAGCAGCGAAGCGGATATGTCCTAAATGACTTATAATACCTAATTAGAAGTGATATAGCAAAATTACTATAGAAAATATTTGTGAAAAAAAATTAAATGAGTCTCATATAAGATGTCATGTTAATTTAAAACATTAAAAATTAATTTATCATTTTATGTCAATTTTATTTTTATTAAATATTATTAAATTTTTAATATCTAAATGACTTATAATAATTAATTAGGGATGATATAGTAAAATTACGGTTGAAGCAGTTGAAGTAGACAAGAATGTCTATTTTACCTTTTTTATTAAATATTATTAATTTTCTTATTTGTAAAAATATCTTACAATAATTAATTAGGGGTAATATAGTAAAATCATGGAGCAAACATACCTGTATTTTTTTTTAAATAAATCTCATATAAGATGTACTATTAATTTAAAACATCATGAATTGATTTATCATTTATATCTATTTTATTATTTATTAAATATTATTAATTTTTTATACCTAGATGACTTATAATAGTTAATTTGAGGTGATATAATAAAACTATGATTAAAGCAACTGAAACAGACATATCATAAATGTTTTTTTTTAATTAAATATTATTAGTTTTCTTATATATAAATAACTTAATATAATTAATTAAGAATAATATAGTAAAATTACGGAGCAGCTGAAGTAAGTGAAGAAGCATGTTGATGAAGAACTGCCTGCTTCTTCACTCTTATTAATAGTAGTAATATGATCACTTATTAAAGCCCTTTTATGCTAGCTAGCATTTGATAACTCCCAGCAAAGTTTCAGCCATGTCCAGTAGTACAATAGTTGTTATTATGATTATTTCATTTTGCTTCTGTTATATTGACTACTCTACATCAATTTCAATGCTGCCATTGAAATGGGATGATGAATCAAGATTATCATCTTCTTCTAACTTGCTATAGCTGATTAAAAATGATGCAGAAATGTCAAGAAAGTTGTTGGGTTGTTTATGTGATAAATGCGATTGTGGTTGCCCTTGTGATGCATGTCCAGGATCATGTTGAATTCATTGAGGAAGAGTAGGTACGTCAGAGGCGAATTTAGAATTTTAAACTTGTTAGTTTCTAAATAAGGTAAAAGAATAAAGGGAAAAAATTTTAAAAAAAAAAATGATATGCCAAATGAAGGATTTCGCTGGCTCCTTAACAACCACTGGACCATCCACCATCTTTGGTTATAGGTTCCTATCAATGTGTTATTATATGTTAACAGTGTTATAAATATAGTTGTTAGAGTTTGTGATCTGAATTTTTTTGATCCGGCCTTGTAAAGATTGCGGTGTGACTCATGTTTGAGATTTTTTTTTTATTTTGGGGGAGGGGGTTTCTGTGGTGGTAGCGTATTATATGAATGCGATTTAGTGGGTTGTTTTGGGCGGTTTTGATATATGCGTCATTGAGATTTTCGTCTCCTCCTTGTACTCTTCTCCATTATAGTGAATTTCCTCCTCCTCGATCTGTCCGTGATTTTTCCCGTCAAGGATCTCCACATAAATCTGTGTGTGTTCTTCTTGTTTTCTTTTGTTTGTTGTATTGCTTATTCCTGTCCGTTGAATAACAACAGTTATGGAGTTTTTAAAAAAAAAATCCCGGGAACCCCTAAGTCTACCGTAGATTCACCCACGGCGTACATATATATAAGTATTGCATACCACTTATGGCAAGATATAATATGCTCAATTCTTTAGTTCCTCTATATGTATGTATGTAGTGCTATAAGTATTATTGGGAAAAGACATCATTTTCATTTCATACTATACAAGAAAAGTCTAAGCGACACATAAATTATATAAGTGATCTATTACACACCTTAACTATATAAAAGTGATATTATTACCTCCCCGCGACCCCCATTCTAAGGCGCGTGTGTTACACTTATTTTAGGCGCGTCCAGCCTATTAAATAACAAAAGTAAACGGTTAAAAATATTAAGGAAAAATGCATCGTTTCCACCCCAAACTATAGTCGAAAAGTCAAATCCACACCTAAACTATATAAGTGACCTATTACACACCTTAACTATAAACAAGTGATACTTTTTACTGACGTGGTGCTGGCGTGACAGCGCGTGTAAAACACTACACCACATGCAAGTGGTGGTAGCCTGACAGGGTGTAAATAGTTTCACTTTTTTATAGTTTAGGTGTGTAATAGGTCACTAGTATAGTTTAAGTGTGACTTCGACTTTTCGGGTATAGTTTGGGGTGGAAACGATGCCTTTTCCCAAGTATTATTTGCATGTAATTCTTATGATGTCTTTTTTCTTTGTCATGACTAGGGGTGTACATAGGTCGGGTTGGTTCGATTTTTTATTAAAATATAACCAAACCAATAATGTCGATTTTCTAAATCTATAAACCAAATCAAACCAATATACAATCGGTTTTTTTTTTTTTATTTTAGTCGGGTTTTTTTTTTTTCGATTTTCTCGGTTTTTTTACAATTATAATGTGATTGAAGAAAAAAATTAAATATTTTCACTAAAAAGATAAAAAAAAAATGGTCATAGAGTAGTTTCAATAAAAATTAAGTTGGCAAATTACTAAGACGTCTAAACTACTATCTCTCAAAGTAATATTATGTGGATACCTAAGTAATTCAATTTCTAAGTCATTAGTCACAGTAGCTTGTCTGAAAGTTTCTTTCACATAAAATGTGAGCACACAAAAGAATGAAGAATTGGAGACAACTTATTAAAAACTAACTCCATAAAGCAATTAATTATAACATAATTCCATTAAAAAAAAAAAAAGAAGAAGAAACAAACCTAAATCACAACTTGACGAATGAGAAAAGTAAGATGAGAAAATAATGAGAACTCTCTGAAAACTTGGAAAGTAAAATGTAAAAAGTGAAGCAATTAAAAGAGTTTTAGGTTTTTATATTAACTAGTTAAACCCCACGTGTCTCGCACGTGTAACATTTCAACAACAACAACAAACCCAGTGTATTCCCACACAGTGTGGTCTGGGGAGGGTAAGATGTACGCACCCCAGACCACTACCTCCGGAGAAGTAGCAAGGCTGTTTCCGATAGACCCCCGGCTCAAGATAATGAGTAATAAACAAATTTATAATAAAAACATGAAACAAGATGGAACAACAGAAATAAGACACCCACAAAGTAATACCCTACGCTAACGAACCAAAGGCACCCTCCACCCCGACGCTTCCCTAATTACTAACTACGACCCTCCTGCATGTACTAGCCTTCTATCTTAATTCGCGTCCTCCAAACCTTCCTATCTAGGGTCATGTCCTCAGTAAGCTGTAACTGCTCCATGTCACGTCTAATCACCTCTCTCCAATATTTCTTTGGCCTACCCCTACCCCATCTGAAACTATCCAAAGCTAACCTCTCACATCTACCAACTGGGACATCTGTACCCCTCCTCATCACATGCCCGAACCATCTCAATCGAACTACTCGCATCTTGTCCTCTACCGAAGCCACACCAACCTTTTCTCAGACAGTTTCATTCCTAACTCTATCACCCCTAGTATGCCCACACATCCAACGCAACATCCGTATTTCCGCCACCTTCAGTTTTTGAATATAGGAGTTCTTGACTGGCCAACACTCCGCTCCATACAGCATGGCCGGATGGACTGCCACTCTGTAGAATTTGCCTTTAAATTTGGGCGGCACCTTCTTATCACACAACACTCCTGAGGCCGCACGTGTAACATTTGATTATTTAAAATTAGATGATTTTGTCTATTGCAAAAAATTTAAATCACCTCTCAAAGATCCTTCACACTTTAATAAAATAGCGCAAACATAACATATATTTTATTAAAATATTTGATAAATTTTCAATTCTTAAATATTAAGGAAATAATTTTGTCTAAAGCAGACACTTTTAACGAAGGACAAAAAGTTTAAATATTTCTGAACATCGAATCAAATAAAAAAGAAGTTGAAAGAAGATGAACCAAACTGAAATAGTTCGATTCGGTGTTCGATGTCTACTTTTTAAAATTGTAAATCAAAGAATTGAATTGAAATTTGATAAAATCGAATCAAAGAGCAGAACGTGCACTTCTAATCAACGCCTTAACAACATAAATCGTACTGATATGAATGAGAAATAATTCTTGTTTTGAAAAAACATACCTTTAAATCCTCTCGTAATTGGCACGAAGTCTCAACCACACACTCACATAATTTTTCTTTACCTGCATATCATGTGAAAGCCAACAATTGAAATTATAATAAATCATACGATAAAAAAAACGTTAATAAAAGATACATAATATTTAATATTATTGACCTACAAATTAAAAACTAATATTAAAGAGCATAAAACTAATCTTCTCTTGAACATACTCTTTAACATTTAAATTGTGAATGTTATTCTATAATTTATTGAAAAAAAGGAATGCTCAATATATAGATGTACAATTTTTTTCCTTTTAAGAAAGAGTTGATGAAACATGGAAGAAATCTAATCTAATTTGAGAAACTTTTTTCATAAAAAAACTAATTATTATAGAAAATCAAAACAAACGAAACTTAAAAGAAAAGAAAATTAAGGACTCCTAATTAAATCAAAAACCATACTTAAAAGAAAGAAATTTGGTCGTATGCTAACTACAATCTGTACTACTTATTTTTTTTTCTTTTTGAGGTGGGACGTATTTTTTTAATAAAAATAGTTAAATAATAATTTGATAAAATAATAAAAATACGTTTCTTATTACGTATTTAAAATTTTTTAAAATTTAATACTTATTAAAATTTTCTTATTCTAAGGCTTTTATATTTGTTTCTAGATTTTTCAAATCTTATTAAAATCAAATTTAGTTTTTTTATAATTCTTAAACTAATGAAAAAGTATTAGTTGTCATTAATTCTAACGACTTCTAATAAGAAAAGATTTTACCATAAATATATATTAATTAACTATTAACTTTTAAAAATTAGAAAAAAATAGTGAAAAAATAATTTTGTCTAAAGCGAAAACTTTTAATTAAGGGCAAAAAGTTCAAACAACATTTCTAAGGCCCTTCACACTTTTAATATATTATAGATTATAGATAGATTATAAATATAGATTATATATATAGATATAGATATAGATATAGATATTGGGCTTTGTATTAATTTGTTATTAATGGAAAAATACTATAATTAAAGGCCCAAGAATATATATATCTATTTTCTGAACATAAAAAAATAATAAAAGTAATTAAAAAGTAGATTATAAATAATATTTTTTTACGTATAAAAAATTAAAATTATATATGTATTACGTCGGTTCGGTTTGGGTTCGGTTTGATTTTATTTTTTCTAATACCAAACCAAACCAAGAATGATTGTTTTTTTTTTTTTTTTGCCAACACCAAACCAATCAAACCAAATTATAAGTCGGTTTTTTTCCTCAGTTTGGTTTGATTCATTAGTTCGGTTTGACTTAACGGTTCGATTTGTACACCCCTAGCCATGACTATATAAATAAAACATAATTAGTTGTTCTCATCCAAATTCTATCTCTATAAACACTTAGGCAAGGTTTCTTGTTGGAAAATATATCTTTCCTATTAGGTTTCTTCTTTTTCAGACAAAAAGTTTTGTGTCTCTATAAATAGAACTTTCTTCTCAAGCAACAATATAATAACATCTACAATTTAGTCGTTTAAGAGTTTTGTTTAAAGGGAGATTTTCTCTCTCATTAGTTCTTATGCTTTTTATATGTAGGCTTGGCCAAATTATATACTCCCTTCGTTTAAAAAAGAATGATTAGTTTGACTTGACACGAAGTTTAAGAAAATAAAGAAGACTTTTGAATCTTGTGGTGTTAAATTAAATATATGTTAAATGTACCAAAATGTCCTTCAATCTCGTGGTCTTAAACATGTCATGTGGAAAGTTAAAATTAAAAAGTTGTTGAAAAGGGAGAGGGGTCATTCTTTTTGAAACTTTTTAAAACGGAATAAAAAGAAAAGTAGGTCATTCTTTTTTAAAAGAAGGGAATAATAATATAAAGCTTTTTAGTACTCCCTTGGTTTCAACAAGAATGATCTACTTTTTTTTAAATCCGTTTCAAAATGAATGACGCCTTTTCTTTTTTGAATTCAACTTTACACGTGGCATGTTTAAGACCACAAGATTGGAGGACATTTTGGTACATTTGACATAACTTTAATTTAAGATCACAAGAATCAAAAGTTTTCTTTACTTTCTTAAACTTCATGTCAAATCAAATTAGGTCATTCTTTTTTAAATGGATGGAGTATTGTTTTGTGTGTTTTCAGAATTATCGCCACGATAGTTTGCAGTAAATAGCTTCCGCATGACGTCCTCTTGATTTCGAACCCAACAATGGAATATGGTCAAACTACTCAAGGTGAGTCGACTGAATTTATATTTCACAAGGTTATAATGTCAAATAAGGATAGAAGGCTAGTGCATGTGGGGGGTGCCTTTGGTACGTTAGTGTAGGTTATTAATGTGTGGGTGTCTTATCTTTGTTGTACCATCTTGTTTCATGCTTTTATTATGAATTCGTTTATTATTCTTTGTCTTGAGCCGGGGGTCTATCGGAAACAGCCTTGCTACCTCTCCGGAGGTAGTGGTATGAACTGCGTACATCTTACCCTCCCCAGACCCCACTGTGTGGGAATATACTGGGTTTGTTGTTGTTGTTGTTATAATGTCAAATAATTATGTTGTGTGCTTAATTGAAAAACTCTGGAAATAGAGAACAAAATAAGGGATATATAGTAGTAGAAAACAAATACTCCTTTTAATCTTTTTGACATTAATTCTGACAAGTTGCAACAATTAAGTTTAAAATAAGTAATGATAAACGTCATAAATTTAATTATTCTATGGAGGATACCACATGTTTACACGACGTTGGAAACAGATAATAGTTCAAAAAATTATCCATTTGTCTTTACGTTTTAAATAATATACACGTTGAATTAATTCAATAATTTGGAATAAATATCATAAAGAATGGGTTAAAATTAGGATCTTGTTCTAAGATAATTTTTAAAATTAGCGTTGAATTTCGAATTTAAATAAGCAAAACTGACATTATAAATAATGTTGCTATTAAGTGCCATTTGATAAGACTATAGCTTACAATAATACTCCCAAGGAATAAGCCATGTCAAAAAACACAATAATTTTCATCATGATTATTGCTTTCTGCATTTTTCATATTGAATCTACATCAAGTTCTGTACAACCATGGGAATGGGAATCTTCTTCTATCTCATCACATCTCATGAAAAATGATGCACAAAAATCAAGAAAGTTATCGAGTGATTGTTTATGTAGGAATTGCCAATGTCAATGCCCCTGTGAGGCATGTTCTTGTTGATGTATGTACGTACCATTTAGAAATTGAAGTTGTTTCCGACCATCGATCTAAAAATATTATAAACTAAAAAAGAGAGACAACATAGCTATTTTCATGTAACTTTGATGATTCCTCTTCCTCAATCATGCATAAATAAAACATAATTGCTTACATCATGGTATGTGTGAAAATATTCGGATTCAGAAATTGAAGTTATTTCCGACCGTCGATCTCAAATCTATCTATCTATATATAAAACAGACTAAGTAGCCTGCTGATGTGGCATGTCTAGAATGTCAAGAAATACATTTATCTTTTACCACATTTTTTAGACATTTTTTTTTTTTCATATTTTATATGTTAAAAATCTTTTTATTATTTTAAAAGGAAAAACGTAACGGTCACATAGTAAGGAACGACTACATTTTCTTCACATTCATTATAAATTATTGTAATTATTAACGTTATAAAATTTCAAAGAACCTCCTTTTAAAACCCCTTAATTATCCTCTCTTTGATATTAATACGTAATTTTTTCAGGCACGATGTAAGCAAATGGTGTATCCATGGCATTTTGGTGTAATTATGGTATTCATATATAGTAGCCACGGCATCACAATCAGAGGTGATGCATGTATCTGAAAATAAATCATTCAACAATTAGGCATGAGTTTGATCTGTTGAAAAGGTGGCTGAAATGTGTCCTACTCCATATCCTGCTTGGTCACCTAATATGTGATTGAAGTGATAAAATATTAACAGAAGTTATGATTTTTCGTATATATAATTCCATATTGTATATGGAATTCGTGTTGGTGTTTGCTGGTACCCCCATTCATTAAAATTTTTTAATTTAAATATGCAAATGGAAGTCATACTAGATTCCGGATGAATCTAGAAAACATATGCAATTCTTTCATTAAAAAATTTTATTTTAATATATCAAGATTGAAAAAATAAATAAATATCTTAATGTGGGCCCGTACTGACACAGGTCATGCTCCTCTAGTTTAAATAATACATGTTGAATTAATTTGGAATAAACTTCATCATCAATCGCTTAAAATTAGGATCTTGCTTCTAAGATCTAAGATAGATTTTAAAATCAGCGTTGAATTTTGAATTTTTTTCAAAGTTTTTGACAAGTGACTTCTTCAAATGCAAATTAAAGTAATATCATAATTACTTTTACTTTTTTTCTGAAAGAAAAACAATTCTTTTTCATATTTAGCTAATTTGTCTCTATAAATATAATACTCTTTCTCATACAACAACACAATAGTATTTCTCCTCAATATGTTTTATATTTTTTCAATACTTATTAGTTTTCCATGTCGTTTGACCAAATTATATAATAACATATCATCTTCATGGTTTGCAAACGCCCGTCGATTTCGAATAGTGGCGAAGCCACCTTTGCTCCAATCCGAACCCCGGAAAATAATACTATTTTTACATGATTAAAAATATCTTTTAAGCATATATAGTAGATGTTGAACCCCCTTCGACTAGTTCGAATATATACTTCTGAACCCCCTCAATTAAAATCCTGGCTCCGTCACTGATTTCGAACCCTACATAAATTATGAGCAAGTGGCTGACATTTGACATTTGCGAAAAAATGCACAGATGAGGTGAAGAAAACATATGCTGGCATTATATATATATATATATGATCACTTATTAAAGCCCTTTTATGCTAGCTAGCATTTGATAACTCCCAGCAAAGTTTCAGCCATGTCCAAAAATACAATAGTTGTTATTATGATTGTTTCATTTTGCTTCTGTTATATTGACTACTCTACATCAAGATTATCATCTTCTTCTAACTTGCTACAGCTGATTAAAAATGATGCAGAAATGTCAAGAAAGTTGTTGGCTGACTGTTTATTTGACAAATGCGATTGTGGTTGCCCTTGTGATGCATGTCCTGGATCATGTTGAATTCATCGATGAAGAGTAGCGTATGCAATCCAACCTTTTTTTTTTTTTTAGCTTTTGTGTAAATATATCAAAATTAAAAATACAAGTTCTAATACAATACATCAAACAGTGCATAAGAAATAATGTTAGCATAAATAATACCAATATTACTAATACAAGCATTATTAATGAAAACATTATTAATACATTCTATCAGCATTATTTTTGTACATTCTAACAATAGACTACACGTTTCAATGTAAGGAACATATACAATAAGTATATTTTATCGTGTTCTCAAAGTCAAATAATTTAAATTAATATGAAAGATGGTAACTTATAGTTTTCTTTTCTATATAATTTTTGAAACACTTAAAATTTGAATTTAAAATATTAATTTAGTTTAACTTCAAAGAACAAAGTGACAAATAAAAAGGAAGGGAAAAATGAAAGCAAATGATGTTTATGACGGCTTAGTAAGGGAATATAATGCGGGTTATTAATTGCAATTCACATGTAATATAATATGTAATGACTATATAACCTTTTATCTTTTCCAACACTTATTCTCAAGTCTTATATATCATTTTTAATCTCAAATTTTCTACTTAATGTAGCAAATCTCAATCATATGATTAAAGATATAAACTTGAGAAAAGACATTCCCCCTGAACTTGTCCTCTAAACTCACTTTAGCATTTAAACTTAACTTCTGTTTATTTACCCCCTTAACATCTTTAAAGTGTATTTGTTTCACCTCTCAAAACTGAATACCACTCTCACAACGAGTGGATTACACACGCACCATGTCAATGCCAAATCAGTACCACATCAGTGCTAGGTCATTGCCACGTAAGAAATTAGGATTTTTTTTAAATCCCACACACATACTATTTTTGTGTATTTTAATTTTAAAAAGCAAAAAATATATATTTACTATTTATATATATATATATATATATATATATATATATATATATATATATTAAATAAAAAATCCCCCCCCCCCGGCTCTTCTTCCCTTCCAACCCCCCCTCCACTTTCCATTCTTTCTCCCTCTTTAGCCCCACCCCCAGCCTACCCTTCCAGCCCCCCTACCCCGTTCTTTCTTCCTTCCAGACCCCCACCCCCACCCTCTTCTTTCTTATTCAAGCACAAAAATACTTTCATCAAGTTAAAATTAATTTTTTCAAATTGTCTTATTAACAAAAAAATTCAAAAGTAAAAATCAAAAGAAATCTCATTGATGATAAGTGATTCAAAAAAAAAATCATCAATTTAATTTAATTTTTATCTTAATTTTAAGGGAGTTGGATTGAAAGTTGAGATGGTGTTCAATAGAGAAAATTATTTAATAGTATTTTCATGTTTGTTTTTGGGTGGTGTTAATGGAGGAAAGTGAAAAAAAATTAAAGGAAAGTGTTGTTCTTGGGTGGTGTTATTAATGGAGGAAAGTAAAAAAAATTTGAGGTTGTTAATGGAGGTTTGAGTGTTGTTGTTGATGATGATTTAAAGAAGAAAGAAGAAAAAAGTGTCCATTTTCTATTTTAATTTTAATTTTAATTTTTTTAAATTTTTTTAATTATATTTTAAATATAAGATTACTGAAATTAATTTTTTTAATAAATAAACGCGCCCCTTTTTTAAAAAAATGCCACGTCAGCTTTAGGGATCAAACAAATACACTTTAAAGATGTTAAGGGGCGTAAATAAACGAAAGTTAAGTTTAAGTGCTAAAGTGAGTTTGGAGGACAAGTTCAGGGGGAAAAAAATATTTTTTCTCTATAAACTTTTAAATGCGTCAAATTTTTATGTTTTCTATGAGTAAGTTATACATAATTATCTTGTAAGACTTGACTTCGTGAAAAATACTACCAATAGTTGTTAATATGTTTTGTGTATTCATGTTTTATAATTCATAATTCGAATTAATATCAATCTAACTTACTGTACATAGTAAAAATATCTTAACGTTGGGCCCGTGCTGACATGGGTCATGCTCCTCTAGTATTTCTATTATATACAAGAGGTGGTTTCGATCACCTTTTGCAATTACCAAAAAACCAACTACTTCCACTTAATTACATACCATGCCCCATTATATAATAATTTTATTATTTCATCATAATGGTTTAAATATTTAATATATTCTATTAATTTATATTAATTAATTGTAACTACATATTGAAAGTAAATTTTTTATATTTATTTAATTGTCTATCATATTCAAAACTAATTTGTTACCACAAATCACAATAATTAATAACTTAAAATATTTAAAAGACATACAAAAATTTATTGACTCTTACCAAAAAAAACCCTCTACTCCCACTTAATTACATACCATGCCCCAATATATAATAATTCCATTGTTTCATCATAATAATTTAAATATTTAATATATTCTATTAATTTATATTAATTAACTATAACTAAATATTGGAAGTAAATTTTTTTATTTATTTAATTAGCAATCATGTTCAAAACTAATTTGTTACCACAAATCACAATAATTTGTTACCACATATAGAAATTTTATTGACTCTTATTATTTTAGCAATGCCACATAAATTGAGATAAAAAAAAAGTATTGTAAATCATAATAATTAACAACTTAAAATATTTAAAAGATATATAAAATTTTAAGTCGGCTCTCAAAATTGTATCGAAGCCACATAAATTGGGACACAAGGAGTAAATATATTATTTGATAATTACGTAAAAATTATTATAAATCAAAATAATTAACAAGTTAAAATACTTTTTTAAAAATAGATAAAAGTTCTATTCAACTCTCAAAATTTTATCGGTGCAGCATAAATCATAACAAAATAAAAAATTATCTTAATTAATTGCAACTAAATATTTAAAGTAAATCAATTTTATTATTTTAATTGAATTTTATATAGAAAATTAATCTTTTTATTTATTTATTTATTTTAGTAAATTTAAATTTTAAAATTATTTTTTTCTTATATAGAAATACTAATATTTAAACTTAACTTTAAATTTTTAAAGTAAAAAATTAATAAATTTAATTTAATAAAATAAATTTCTAATGAATATTTTCTTAGAATTTGTGTTGGGTCAATATGTATCGAGTTAAAAAAAATATATATAGTAAAATTTTATTATTGAAAAAGATAAATATAATGCACAATCCAATAATGTTTAATAAAACCATATTTTGCATATGCAAATATAGCATCCCGTATTTAATTAATATACTATTTCGGTGAATTATAGATGATTACTATTGGATATGATAAAATTATATTAATTTTTATAGTAATAACATAATCAGTCGCTCTTAATTAATTATTATGAGTCATCTAGGTATTAAGAAAATCAATAATATTTCATGAAAAATAAAATAGACATAAAATGCGAAATTAACTCTTAATGTCTTAAATTAAATTTTCATCTTTCGAACGATGATTTTATTATATCACTCCTTATTATAAGTCATTTATGTATTAGAAAAATAAGAATAACAAAATGATATGTCAACATAAAATATTTGATTTACTATCAAAATTATATTAGTGCCACATAAATTGGGACAAGACAGAAGAAGATATAAAACAACATATATTATTTGAAAATGAAATAAAAATTACTGTAAATAATAATAATTAACAATTTTTTTAAAAAAATTAACTGATTTCTGCTTCAGCTGCTTCAGTAGTGATTTTTCTATATTACCCCTAATTAATTATTATGGCCATTTAAGCATTGTGCCATATAAGATGAGATATAAAAAAAAATTATAAATTACAATGATAAAAAATTTAAATTATTTAAAAAATATAATTGGCTATTGTCGACACAAAACTCTGGACAAGGAGAGTAACATATATTATTAAGAAATTACAAAAAAAGTATTATAAATTACAATTGTAAACAACTTAAAATATCTAAAAAAAAATTAATATGTTATATATTTTAAAAAAAATTACATGAAAAATACTAGATATCACAAGAATGAACAACTTAAAAAATTTAAAAGATATAAAATATTTGGTCGACTCTTGAAATTATATTAGTGTCACTGAAATTGGAATAGAAGAAAAGTATTATAAATCACAATAATTAAAAACTTAAATTATTTTTAAAATATAATTGACTATCAATGCCACAAAAATTTGAACAAGAAAAGTAACGTCTATTAATTTGAAAAATACATAAAAAAATATTATAAATTACAATAGTTAACAACTTAAATTATCTAAATACATATTAAAATAACATATGTTGAACTCATGCTAGATTCAGGAAGAATCCTAGAAAACATATGCAATCTTTTTATTAAATTTTTTTATTTAAATATATCAGGATTGAAAAGACGAATAAATATCTTAATGTTGGGCTCGTGCTGACACGGGCCATGCTTGTCTAGTATTATATAGAAGAGGTGGTTTCGACCACCTCTCATGCAATTACCAAAAACCCCTCCAATCCCACTTAATTACATACCATGCCCCAATATATAATAATTTCATTGTTTCATCATAATGGTTTAAATATTTAATATATTCTATTAATTTATATTAATTAACTATAACTACATATTGGAAGTAATTTTTTTTTTATTTAATTGGCTATCATGTTCAAAACTAATTTATTACCACGAATGACAATATTTAATAACTTAAAATATTTAAAAGACATATAAAAAATTTATTGACTCTCATTATTTTAGTAATGCCACATAAATTGAGATAAAAGAAAAAGTACTGCAAATCACAAGAATTAACAACTTAAAATATTTAATAAATAAATAAAAATTTTAGTTGATTCTCAAAATTGTATCGAAGTCATATAAATTGGTACACAAGGAGTAAATATATTATTTGATAATTACGTAAAAAATATTATAAATCACATTAATTAACAAGTTAAAATACTTTTATTAAAAATAGATAAAAGTTCTATTCAACTCTCAAAATTTTATCGGCGCACCATAAATCATGATAAAATAAAAAATTATCTTAATTAATTGCAACTAAATATTTAAAGTAAATCATTTTTATTATTTATTTGAATTTTAAATAAAAAATTAATCTTTTTATTTATTTATTTATTTATTTATTTTAGTAAATTTAAATTTTAAAATTAGTTTTTCTTATATGAAAATACTAATATTTAAACTTAACTTTAAATTTTTAAAGTACAAAATTAATAAATTTAATAAAAAAAATTTCTAATGACTATTTTCTTAGAATTTGTGTTGGGTCACTATGTATCAAGTTAAAAAGAAATAAAGAAAAATATATAGTAAAATTTTATTATTGTGAAAGATAAATATAATGCACTATCCAATAATGTTTAATAATATCATATTTTGCATATGCCAATATAGCATTCCGTATTTAATTAATATACTATTTCGGTGAATTATCAATGATTACTATTGAATATGATAAAATTATATTAATTTTTATAGTAATAACATAATCAATCGCTCTTAATTAATTATTACGAGTCATCTAGGTATTAAGAAAATAAATGATATTTAATAAAAAATAAAATAGACATAAAATGCGGAATTAACTCTTAATGTCTTAAATTAAATTTTCGTCTTTCGAACGATCATTTTACTATATCACTCCTTATTATAAGTCATTTATGTATTAGTAAAATAAGAATAACAAAATGAAATATCAACATAAAATATTTGATTGACTATCAAAATTATATTAGTGCCACATAAATTGGGACGAGACAGAAGAAGAACTAAAACAACATATATTATTTGAAAATGAAATAAAAAGTAATGTAAATAACAATAATTAACAATTTTTTTAAAAAAATTTGACTGATTTCTGCTGCTTCAATAGTGATTTTAATGTATCACCTGCAATTAATTATTATAAGTCACTTATGTATTGAAAAATTAATAATATTGAATCCACGATTTTATTATATATATATATATATATACATATATATATATATATATATATATATATATTCATATTTCTTTGATGTCTATCTTATTATTTCTTATACTTGATTTTCTATTATGTTTTCCATCCCTTTGTTTACTGTTCTCTACTTTGAGCCGGGGGTCTATCGGAAACAGCGCCTCTCTACTTCCTCGGAGGTAGCGGTATGGACTGCGTACATCTTACCCTCCCCAGACCCCACTCTTGTGGGAATACACTGGGTATGTTGTTGTGTGTGTGTGTATATATATATATATATATATATATATATATATATATATATATATATATACTATGAATAAAATTTTTCATGATATTTTAAAAAAAAATTACTACATATACTCAAAGGGCGAAAGAGTAAAAACACACAAGAGATAAATGTAGAGAAATCAAGAAGCACCAAATGGAATATTAACATTTGTAACATTCAGCACATTTCTTAATGTTTTCAAATTCTTCTTGAATCAACACATACACATAATAAAAATTATAAATAATAAATAATAATAATTACATTTTACTATATCACCCCTAATTAATTATTATGGTCATTTAAGCACTGTGCGACATAAGTTGAAATAGAAAAAATATTATAAATCACAATGATAAAAAATTTAAATTATTTAAAAAATATAATTGGCTTCTTCGACACAAAACTTTGGACAAGGAGAGTAACATACATTATTCAAAAATTACATAAAAAGTATTATAAATTATAATAGTTAACACCTTAAGAGCCCTGTGCTAGTAGATAATCCCTGTACTACTAACTTGGATCCCATCTGAAATTTAATCCATGTGCTAGTAGATAATTTTGTTAATGATATGCTCATTAGAGAGGACACTTATGATGAAATAAAACTTGTAGCTTTTGATATGCACCCCTTAAAAGCCCCGGGAATAGATGGCATGACCCCTTTTTTCTTTCAAAAATATTGAAAAATTTTGTCTAATAATATATGTGAAGCTGTGACAAGTTTTTTTTCGCTTAGGATATTTACTACCTTCTTGGAACCAGACCCTTATAACGTTGATTCCTAAGGTGAAAAATCCTAGTAATATTAGCCAATTTAGACCCATAAGTTTATGTTCTACAGTGTACAAAATTATCGCTAAGATCATAGTCGCACGGCTCAAAACTTACTTGCGCAATATTATTTCTCCAAACCAGTCTGCTTTTATAGGTAAAAGACAGGTTATTGACAATGTTGTGCTTGCGTATGAATTCATCCACCTTCTAAAAAATAAAAGACAAGGAAAGCTAAAGTATATGGCTATAAAATTAGACATAGCCAAAGCTTATGACCGAGTGGAATGGAATTATGTGCATAATTTACTTCTTAAAATGGGATTTCATGAAACCTTCGTTAGATGGATCATACAATGTATTACCACCACTACTTATAAATTTAACATCAATGGGGATATAGCTGGGGAAGTTGGGCCTATTAGGGGTCTAAGGAAAGGCGATCCTCTTTCTCCATACCTCTTTTTACTATGTGCTGAAGGCCTTTCTAGACTTCTAAATCAAGCGAAATCAAGAAGAGATATTAAGGGGTTAAGTCTAGTTAGAGGGGGACATACCGTTAATCATTTATTTTTTGCGGATTATTCTTTTGTTTTCTGTAATGCAACCCTTCAAAATGCGTCAAAATTTTTTGAAATTTTAAGCATTTATGAAGAATGTTCCGGTCAAAAAGTTAACTTTGAAAAATCAGCAGTCTTCTTTAGTAAAATTACTTCTGATAATATTATCCATTTTTGTCTTTACGTTTTAAATAATATACACGTTGAATTAATTCAATAATTTGGAATAAATATCATAAAGAATGGGTTAAAATTAGGATCTTGTTCTAAGATAATTTTTAAAATTAGCGTTGAATTTCGAATTTAAATAAGCAAAACTGACATTATAAATAATGTTGCTATTAAGTGCCATTTGATAAGACTATAGCTTACAATAATACTCCCAAAGAATAAGCCATGTCAAAAAACACAATAATTTTCATCATGATTATTGCTTTCTGCATTTTTCATATTGAATCTACATCAAGTTCTGTACAACCATGGGAATGGGAATCTTCTTCTATCTCATCACATCTCATGAAAAATGATGCACAAAAATCAAGAAAGTTATCGAGTGATTGTTTATGTAGGAATTGCCAATGTCAATGCCCCTGTGAGGCATGTTCTTGTTGATGTATGTACGTACCATTTATGAAAAAAATAAAGAGAAAAAACATCGTTTCCACCTCAAATTATATTCGAAAAGTCGAAGCCACACCTAAACTATACTAGTGACCTATTACACACCTAAACTATAAAAAAGTGAAACTATTTACACCCTGTCAGGCTACCACCACTTGCATGTGGTGTAGAGTTTTACACGCGCTTCCACGTCAGCAAAAAATATCACTTTTTTTATAGTTAAAGTGTGTAATAGGTCACTTATATAGTTTAGGTGTGGATTCGACTTTTTAACTATAGTTTGGGGTGGAAACGATGCCTTTTCCCTTAATGTTTTTAGACATTTACTTTTGTTATTTAATAGGCTGGACGCACCTAAAATAAGTGTAACACACACACCTTAGAATGAAGGTCGCGGAGAGGTAATAATATCACTTTTATATAGTTAAAGTGTGTAATAGGTCACTTATATAATTTAGGTATGACTTAGACTTTTCTTATATAATATGGGGTGGAAATGATGTCTTTTCCCAAAAATAAAAATTGTGCTTCAATTTGTACTTATACGTTGCGTTATAGCAATTTCCATTCAGCTCTGATGAATGTATCGTGTTGATAAAATAAATCAGCGATGAAGGTTGATATGAGTATCATATATGGAAAAAAAAAAAATTGTGCTTCAAGATGTACTTTTATATGTTGTGTTACTGCAATTTTTATTTAATTGTGATGAATGTATTGTGTTAAATAAATCAGCGATGAAGGCTGATGTATGTACCACTAATACAACAACAACAAAAAACCCATTATATTTTCACATAATGGAGTCTGGGAAGGATAAAATGTACATAGTCCATACCACTACCCCAAAAGGAGTAGAGAGGCTGTTTCCGATAGACCCCCGGCTCAAGATAAAGGACCGTATATCAAAAGGCGAGCAAAATGATAAATAACAGAGAAACATCAGTCATAAAAAAGGAAATGCACTTACCAAACCAAAGACCCCCCACCCTCCTACAAACCTAGAACGACCAACCAAGCTACGCTTAACCCTCCTACCTACCGAATACAACTCAACCACATACCTTAGCCCTCTAGCTTAATATTCTTCCTCCAAACCTTCCTATCTTGGGTCATGTCCTTAGTAAGTTGTAACAGCTCCATGTCACGTCTAATCACTCTTTTCCTGTACATCTTCGGTCTGCCCCTACCCCGCTTGAAACCCTCTAACGCCAACCTTTCGTACCTACGAACTGGGGCATCCGTGCCCCTTCTCATCCTGTGGCCAAACCATCTCAACTTCACTTCCCGCAACTTATCCTCCATCGAAGCCACCCCCACCTTCTTCCGAATAGTCTCATTCCTGAACCTGTCCGCCCTCATAAATCTGCACATCCAACACAACATTCTCATTTCTGCCACCTTCAACTTTTGAACGTGAGAATTCTTAACAAGCCAACAGTTCACCCCATAAAACATGGTCGGTCGGACCGCAGCTCTATAGAATTTACCTTTAAGCTTTTGATACATTTTCTTATCACATAAAATTTCCGAGGCGATCCTCCATTTTATCCAACCTGCCCCAATACGGTGAGAGACATTCTCATCAATTTCTTCATTCCCCTGGATCATAGCCAATCCAGTCTAGTCCACACTGACTTTGAGTTTGACGGACCGGGCTGGCCCATCAAAATGATGAGTCAAAAACATCAGGCCCACACCATTACTCTGTGGGCCGCGAGCCTCACGAGCAAATCCACTTTTAAAAAAGTAATATTTTATAATTTAATTTTAGAATATTAATAAACATAAATATTATCAGACAATATTACATAGTGTTAATACTTGTTAATCAAGTCTCCAACACCTCAAAAAAATACTCCTAATAGCACAATTAAATAACTTTTGACATGATATCCTTCGAACTAAATAAAAATACTAATAAGTAATCTAAATAGTTGCATGTATTTGACTTACTGTCTGGCCCGCGGACTAGCCTAACCCACATTGCTCAAGTCCCACGGGCCAAAGGCTTATTCGGTCTGAGCTAAAAAACTCTGATCTTAAATAGGCTGCAAAAACCCAATTCCGTTAAATTACAGATCGGACCGGGCCGGACTGACGGGCCTAACCTGGCCTAGGCTCTAATGTATTGTGTCAAAGTCAAACTCAGCGATAAAGGTTGATGTATGTACCACTAATGAAAAAAAAAATGTGCTTCAATATGTACTTATAAGTTGTGTTATAGCAATTTCCATTTAATTCTGATGATTGTAATGCTTTTTTTTTTTCTTTCTTTTCGTGGTCACTTCTTTCTCAATTATGCATAAATAAAATAGAATTTGCTCGATCTGATGAAATTATCGATTAGTAAAGAAATGAATCTTGAACATAACTTAAATACAGTTTGTTATATCTTCTATGAATCTTTAAAATAATGTAGATCTAGTCATGTTAATCAGCAAGTCTGAATTTCACAAAAGTTATGCATCACATTATTGGAATGATATATTCAACAAATCTAACTATTTTTTCCTTTTATATTATACATATTGAATTAATTTTGAAAAAAAAAAATCATTAACAAAGGCTGAAAATTAGGATCGTAGTACTCCTAAGATTTTAAAATTAGCGTTTAACTTTTAATTAAATTCATTAATTTCTAATTAGCGACTTCAAGTTATGAAATTATAATTAATCAACATGTTAACCAAAAATAATTACGATATATTGGATCAAATTTCATGAATGGGTTCAGTGGCGGAACCAATATTTTCGCTAAGGGGATTCATGAGTGAATATAAAAACTAATTGAAGGGGGTTTAACATCTAATATATATACATAAAAAATAATTTTAATCATGTATATATAACATAATTTTCTGCCGAAAGGGGTTCGGATAAACCCCTGACTATAGTATAGATCCGCCACTGAATGGGTTCAGTCGGCTAATCATTGATCTCATAATCTACCTTTTATAGATGTCCCTGAAATAAGAAATTGATAGACTGAAAAGCTCATAAAGAATAGAACCTTCCATATAAATCTTTTCTGTTACGTTAGTTCGATCATAGTACTAACAAATTTTCAATCAACAACATGATGTTCATGACAGAGGGAGCAGGAGGACAAGTTGATTTCGAGGCTGACAAGTTTATAAAGAAAGAAAATGATATTTTATGTGAATCTCACGTCAAAATGAGAAAGTAAAGAATCTTGTAATATATAACATAATGTACCTGTGCACTTTTAGACTAGAATTTGATACATACATATATATATATATAGTGGCGGATCTACCCTTTGCCGAGGGGTTTATCCGAACCTCCTTTGGCAAAAAATTATGCTATATATGCATGGTTAAAATTATTTTTTATGTATATATATTAGATGTTGAACCCCCTTTGATTAGTTCGTATGTTCAATTATGAACCCCTTCGAGAATATCCTAACTCCGCCATTATATATATATATATATATATATATATATATATATATATATATATATATATATATATATATATATATATATATATATATATAAACTTGAGGGATAAATATGTGAGATCTTTTAAGAGGACAAACAAGTAGTTTTTAAATTCGATAACTTTAAGATTAATCCATAAGTAGTTTATAGTTGGTGATAAAAAGTACTAAGCAGGCCGGCATTTTAATATATTATTTTCTTTATTTTAATTTATGTGATACTTTTTATTTTTTGAAATTCAAATAATATTTTGTATGTTAATCGATATTTTAAAATATATTTTTCTTAATCATATTGACATGAGAGAATTTTTCAACTTATAATATGATTTTTGAATATCTAAATTTTAATTTTAGAATATTAAGTTGATCTAGCCTAGTTTAACTTTATAGATCAATTTAATTGGCTTTCAGAAAACGAAAATTATCATATATACTAGGACGAAGAGAATATAAAATATACACCAATTTGTTTAACCTTTTAAAATAATAGATAATTGACATGCCTAGAATATATTTAAAGTGGTAGGTGAATTAGCTAGGATCTAATCTCTCACCAGTCGATTTTTTTTAAAAAATACTACTTTCATTCGTCTCAATTTGTTCATCTTACTTTTTTAAAAAATATATTTTTTTTAAAAAGGATGTCACTTTCTATATTTAGTAACTCTTCACACCAAACGTCTACAAATAACATCTTTCAAATCATAATAATTAAAAGACATTTTGGCTAATTACATTAAGCATATTCTTAATTTAAGATTATAAAATTTTAAAAACTTTTTAAAATTTTTTGCCAAGTCAAAATAAAAATAAATAAATTAAAACGACGAAGTAAAATATCACTTCAATTCTCCATTGTTTATAACAAACAATAAAAGCAGGCCTAGTAGTCCCTATATAATCACTTGGCTATATATAGTCTTAATTATTAGCAAGTGACAATTACTATTTTAACAAAAATATTGCCTTCACCTAATTCAAGACTTTTTGCAATAATGTCCACAAACAGTAGTATAATTATCATTCTCATGATTATTATTACCATTATCAACAATTGCCATCCAATATTATCACAATATTCACCAACAATTTCTTCTTATATTGGTGGTGGTGAAAAACATTATGGATCATGGTATGTGTGAAAATATTCAAATTCAGAAATTGAAGTTGTTTTCGATTGTGGATCTCAAATGATAAACTAAAAAAGAGAGACAAAATAGTTATTTTCACGTTGTTGGGTTCGAAATCGAGAGGGTGTCATGCGAAAGTTTAAAATTTGCAAATAAAAAAAGTGATAATTCAGATGAAAAATAAAAATTTACTAAAATCATATATATCGTTGATGTATTTGGCCAAACGACCTACATATTAAAAAATATAAAACCTATGAAGGAACATAAACCTATGGGAGAAATCTCCCCCTAAATCAAACTCTTTTAACGATTACATTATGGATTCTATTATGTTATGGTATGAGAAGTGATCTTTTATTTATAGAATTCCAAAATCTTTCCTCTAAGAAAAAGATTAGCCAAATATGAAAAAAGTTTTATATTTTCCTTTTAGAAAAAATAAAAATAATTATGATATTACTTTTATTTTTCTTCTAAAAAAAATAAAATTTAAATTTGATAAGAAAATTAAGATTAAAACCCTAATACTCATAATTTTGATGATTTCCGCTTCCTCAATCATGCATAAATAAAACATAATTGCTTACATCATGGTATGTGCGAAAATATTCGGATTTAGGTTGTTTCTGACCGTCAATCTCAAATTATAAACTAAAAGAAAGAGACAAAATAGCTATTTTCATGTAACTTTCATGATTTTCTCTTTCTCAATCATGCATAAATACAGTATAATTGGTATTTGTCCTGAATGGAGGGTCTATTAAAAATAATCTTTTTATTTTATCTAAAATAGTGGGATGAATTGTATATATTTATCCTCTCCAGGCCCCATTTGATGGAAATATACTGGATATATTATTGCGCGTGTATATATGTATGTTTGTATATATATGTGTATGTAAAAATTTTAAAATAGTTAGGTCACCACCACCAACTTTGGCCAATAATTTTAAATTTCGGATACTTTTCATCTATTTAAATAATACATGTGAAATATATATATATATATATATATATATATATATATATATAAATTAAAAGAGTTAGATCACTACCACCAACTTGGCCAACAATTTTAAATTTCAGGTACTTTTCAGCTATTTAATTAAATAATACATGTGGACAAATCTATGAATAATACATGTGAAATAAATCTATCAATAAATTAGCCAAGACTTTTAATTTTAATTCATTATTTTCAATTGATGACAACAAATAATGAGCTAGAAGAAATTAACTGTTTCTTTTTATATATATAAAAAAAATACATTTCAATGATTACAGCTGCATTAGATTCTTTTTCTATTGAAACACATTAATATAGGGTAAATATTTAATAAAGAGAAAATGCATCGTAAGACATAAATAAAGGTAAAATAATTGTAAAATTATTCTAATTACTATTTTTCTTTTCTTTTTTTTTTAAATATGTGTAAAAGAATACACACAAAGTAATTTGAGAAGGGGAGAGTAGTTATCAAGTTGATACCAAATATTTGCATAATTACATTTAGCATTTAAATAATCCTATATATTAATTAATTTACTTCCAATTGATGCCAACGTGTAGTAATTTGAGAAGGGGAGAGTAGCTATCAAGTTGATACCAAATATTTGCATAATTGCATTTAGCATTTAAATAATCCTATATATTAATTAATTTACTTCCAATTGATGCCAACGTGTTATGAAATAATTGTACTTATTGGGAGTTTAATTATTGATGAATTATGGTTTTGGTCCTTATAATAATTGATTAAGCATATTGCAACCATCAATTAACTAAAATGTGTAATTGATCCCTTTATATAGAAAATTTGTGATATTTAGAGTATAAACTATGGGTAACAATACAAATTTAACAAAATACATTGATAATTGAATGGTTTAGCAATTAGCACTTAATAATTCATTAAATTTGTGACGTTTTTCTAAAATAAAATTATTACATAGGAGGCAGTGAGAAAGTGAAAATGGGAAAATGGATTATAAGGCAGGAATTGAACCCTTATTAATAAGGTGAATATATCATAGGTCGAAAAAGAACAAATGATACAAGCACAAAGAGCACCAAGAGCACAAGATATTGTCCAAGGTTCAAGCCTCAAAATTGACAAGTAATTGAAGACCTTTTGGAGCACTTTGAAGCCTTGTTCACGAGAAGAAAGGAGGAAAACTTATACACTCAAAAGGCGCCTCAAGTGAAGGATATTGAAGACATTTTTACACTCCAAAATGACACTCAAGAGGCGGCTACTTTCCCTATTCATTAAGGAATTTTTTGTCAATTGGATGTAATAAGTATAATTGGACAAATTAGCTTCTCTTTTCATTATACTTTGATGAATTAATTGAGTAAAACTCAAATTGTATTTTCTTTCCTTAGTGTAAGTCTTGAAAAAGCCATCTTAGGGTAGGTCTTGGAAAAGACATCGAAATTAGGGATTAATACATTTGATGGATTTCATTTGTGTTGATCAATTGGCAAGAAAGGTGTGATTGAGGAGTGTGAGTTCCTTTGGTCCACCTAAGAATGAGGTTTAATCTAATGTTGGTGAGGTGTGTTTGAATGTTTGATACACATTCTTATGCTAATCATTGGTGTTGTTGTGGGTCTCATTACCTATTCTTTTTATTTTCATGTATTTCTACTTCATCTCCTTTCTTCTATGTGTTGTTTTTCATTTCTTGTAGTTGCTGATTTTTGCTTCATAATCATAAACTCGGTTATTAGGTTAGTTCTTGTATCATTTGGTATCAGAGTCATGCATTAGAGTTGTTCCCATAACTCTAAGTCATGGATCTAAGAAAATCTCTACCAAAAAAAGAGTCTAGAGTCAAGAAAATACAAAAAAAAAAGAGTCCAAATCTGAAAATTGCAAAAAAAAGTTGTCACGTTTTTGTCTTAGATCTAAATTTTAAAACTTAGATCTACTTTGTTTTAGGGTGTTTTGTGCGTTTCTATTGCTAGATACTTGTTCCCTAGCACTAATAGAGTATAGATCTAAGTTTTGAGCAAGATTCGGTTGTGTTTGTGCATTCCAACATTGTTGAAAACGTGTTTGAAGCTTTTTATGGGTGGATTTCTTGTGGCTTGTGATATTTGTGACGTCTTATTATTGAATTGTTGTTGGTTGTGCTTGGATTGACAAATGGAATCTAGACCTAAAAGAAAATTTGAAGAAGAATATTCATATTGTTCTCCATCATCTTCAAATCTTGTTGAAGAAAAATATTCAAAGTACTAGTTTGATCCACAAAAAGAAAGAAAGAGAAGGTAAAAGTTGTTTGTACAAAGAATATTCCCTAGCATATTCACAATCTTCCAAAAGAAGAGGGGACAAAGGGAATATCAAAGTACAATTGAAAGGACGGGGAGGGGGGGGGGGACCAATTAATTTCAAATCCATTTGAACTTAAAAAAAGGGGCTCCAAACCCTCCAATTTCCCCCCAATTTCGTTCATACACCTTCCTAATTCAAGTGTGGCCGAGACAAAAAGATTGAGAAATTGAAATTTTTTGAAAAGTGACGTCCCATTACAAGCTGCCTTGTTATCACTTTGGTGACCAACGGAATCGAGTTCAAATTTAGATTTCCTAGTTTCTAATTATTGTTTCTAGTTTCAATTTTGTTGGTTCTATCAATAATTAACAAACTAGTAAGTACCTACTAGGTTGGTAATTAGTCTAGAGTCCGTTTTGTTTCGTGTCTTCAATTTTTGTGTGCTTTTCTCGTTTTTAATTCATAGTATCTTGTTGGTTCAAATCCGAAAGCTATTTTTCTTTGAGTCGTACCGAACAAAAATGGATTCTGGACCAAAGTAGAATCATCCCTCATTCACTTGCCAAATATTTGCCATGGTATCAATACTTGAAAGACTAAGTACGGGTAAAGCCGAGTGTGAGAGGGTGAGGCTTTATTGAACTAACTTGTTTGTTCATTTTGTAGGTTTTCTTGAGTTTAATAGGTATATTACTCATGGAATCCGTAGGATCGAGTACTCAGTCACTTGGGAATGATGCTTTGGAAGTCTTGTTGGCTCGGTTTGATGTATTTTCCCGTGACTTGAAGAGTGAGTTGACATTATAAAAGGTACTTGAGATCCATGAGGGGTGATTAGGGATCCATGAGAGGTGACATGATTAGAAGTAAAGCGGGGGTTGATAGACTATGTCCACCAAAACCTCCACCAAATTCAAACCACCAAGTCCCAAATCTACTTTACCAAAGACCCTACACTCCACAAAACCCCATGCCACAAGTCCAAACCCATCATCAACCAAATTCAATGCCTCCCCTCCACAAGTTAAAATCCAAGTAGAATAAGGTCAATCCTCAAGATGGAGAGAGCCTTAGTGGTGGGATACAAGAAGAATGTGAGAAAAGAAAGAAGAAAAGGGAAAGGGAGGTCCCGAAATGTGAGCTTGGAAAGGAAAAAGAAAATTTAATTGTGGGACTTGCCTACTAATGTGCCTTGTTACTCCCTAACCCAAAAGCTATTATTTTGCCTAGCTTTGATTCTTTTTATGTGCAGGTACAAGTTAACATGATATCCAAGAAGGATCTAAAAGGAGTTCCACACGAAAGCATGGGAAATGAACTAGTGACTACATTGAAATAGAGCTCCAAAAAGGTGGACTGTCCAAGCCTAACCCGTGGTGACTTTGCTATTCTCAAGACTTTCTTAAACTCAAAATATTGTGATTTAGTGTCTTGTGAAGTGGTTTTAGGTTTACAAATGCATACCTCCTTTATTAGTAACTCTTTTGTTGTGAATAATGATCAACTTGCTCTTAGAACTAGTTCACTACTTGAATATGGAAATTGTAGGATTGAAAAACCTCAAGTTAGGGTTGATGTTTATAATGTTGGTCTTGATAATGAATATGGTCCCTTGAATTTCTTATGTGGTGAAAACCTTGTTATTAATTGTGCTCTTGGTAATCATGTGTATGGAAAGATTGCGGATGATGAGGTGTATGTTGTTAAGGGAGGCCTACTAGGACGTAGGTCCTTATCCTTGTGTGCTAGTCTTCCCTTAAGAACAAATGCTTTGGGTAAGTGTGATACCCTAGTAGATGGAATAAGTAGCTTTGATTTATTCCCTTGGCTACTTCACCCATTTGATCCCGGTGTACTAGTGGGGTGGGGAAGATATTGTTTCGACTTGTGCTTATTTTCCCTTGATGTTTACCTTATCCTTATACTTTGTGATGCATATACTAATTGTTTCATGGAAAAAATAAGAAATTTCTGCTTGTATTTCAAATATGTACCCCCTTGGCGTGATAATCTAGTGAAAGGGATGCTTAACCACAACCTAGACCCTTGCTTACTATTTCCCTTTGACCCCGAAATACTTTTGAGATGTGAAAGTTGTATTTTCGGGTCATGCTCAATTACTCTTGATATTGATGCTATTCATGTCTTTGGTATCCTTTATGCTAATCTTTTCATGTCGAATATCAAGGATTTGTGGGTGTTTGTCAAGTGTGAGCAACCATGGGTTGATGACATGAGTGTGGTACTAATACTAACCCTCCTACTAAGAGGATTGTGTGCTTGTTTTTCTCTCTTTTTGGTTTTGCAAGATCTGAATTTGAGGACAAATTCCTTTCAAGGTGGAGAGGATGATACAAGCACAAGAAGCACCAAGAGCATAAGATATTGTCCAAGGTTCAAGCTTCAGAATTGGCAAGTAATTGAAGACCTTTTGGAGAATTTTAAAGCCTTGTTCAAGAGAAGAAAAGATGATAATTTATACACTCAAAAGGCGCATCAAGTAAAGGGTATTGAGGACATTTTACACTCCATAATGACACTCAAGATGCACCTACTTTCCCTATTCATTAAAGGCATTTTTGTCAATTAAATGTAATAAGTATAATTAGACAAATTAGCTTCTCTTTTCATTAGAATTTGATGAATTGATTGAGTAAAACTCAAATTGTATTTTCTTTCATTAGTGTAGGACTTGAAAAAGCCATCTTAGTGTAGGTCTTGAAAAAGGCATCGAAACTACGGATTAATACGTTTGATGGATTTCACTTGTATTGATCAATTGGCAAGAAAAGTGTGATTGAGGAGTGTGAGTTCCTTTGGTCCACCTAAGAGTGAGATTTTATCTAATGTTGGTGAGGTGTGTTTGAATGTTTGATACATATTCTTATGCTAATCATTGGTGTTGGTGAGGGTCACATTACCTATCCTTTTTATTAGGTTAGTTCTTGTATCAACAAATATACATTTGAACAATGATAAATGGTATGTATATAACCTCCATCATATTTTGGTTACACATATACCCCTATCATTAATGAAATGGTACGTATATGCCCCTCACACTGACTGTAGGGGCATATGTGTATGCAAAGTATGGCGGAGGGTATATACGTACATTTATCATAGTTCGATAATATGCTTGTTCTTTTTCAATTTAATTTTTTATCCCAAATAATTAGTTCAAATTCACTACCCGATTCAGTTCTAGTTAAAATTCAATAGATGTCTATCTAATAACAGACGGGTTTTTCCCACCCCAATATCTATATACACACATAATACAGTACCAGTTTTTTAAAAAATCATTAACCCATAGCACCCGAAAATAACACTAAATAAATTGAATCCCAACACTAAATATATACTGTTTACTGAGTGACTGTGTCTGACAATCGTGGTTCTGATGGAACTAGCTGAGTTTCGTACTGAGCTGAGTGACTGTATCTGACAGTCTTGATATCTGAAGAACTATCTGAGTTCTATTACTGAGACTGAGTGGCTGTATCTGATGGTCTTGATATCTGTAACTGAAACTGTGGAAGAATTCATCTAACCGACATACCCCTTTTCTGAATAGATTTGGGGTCCAACCTGTAACCCAGTTGGAAGGGTATCAATACCGCGCTACTAGTAAGGACAAGCTGTGAGTGACCCTTATCTGACAGTGTCCCTATATGAGAATGGTGGGACCCTCGCCTAACAATGTTAATCCACCTCATCAACCCTCAACTGTCAGTGTTGATGTCTCAACCTATGCTAGCTGCATAGTTCTGGAACGCAAGAATTGCTTCTAAGAATCACACCTTCTGCTGGCAGTGTGTATTCCCATCGTTGGGTTTACTTGGTGCTGAATCCTACTCCAACTGAATAGACACTGAACTGATTATACTAAGCTGAACTAGACTGAGTTCACTAATTTCGCGTACAAGTACCCCAGGACTCGATAGTATAATAAGTAAATCAATACACAAGCTTAAAATCTCAACAACAACCATATGTTCATAATTTATTCACTAAGACATTTCATCAAACACTTGACATGCATTATCTTGTACATGAAAGGGGATTACATGTTGGCATGCTATAATGGTACTAATTTATTCACATAAGCATTTAATCAAACATATGGGGAGCATGCTTTGGTTATACAATTACCAATACTTCCATTTATCGTGGTTACATCAAACAACACATAAATTGAAGGGTTTATTATGAACATCACGTAAATCATCAAATACTAGGATCAATTCTAGTGACATGTTATTTAAAACATAAATCAAAACCCAATGATAACGCCCAAACTACAGCTCTCGTAAGAGTGTAAGCGGTCGCTGTCAAATATAGAACCCAACTGGGTTGGGTGTCGAATCCCACAGGGAATACTTGGTCACTAAGTGTTGCAACTATTAGTAGACTGTTGGTCGAAAATTCTACGGAAAGGGGGGATTTAATTATGGCATGAATTAATGCTATCAAAGTAAAAACGGAATGCTTTGTTTAGTAAGATTTAATCAATGAGAATTATAAGTTAGGGTTATGTCCACCTAATGAGTTCTACGTATCTATTAACTATGAGTAATGCGGAATTCAGACATGCATGCACTTATAGAGATTCGTATTCTAATGGTAAATCCTAGTGTTTCTCAACCATCAAGGATTATTTCACTTTAACTCTCTCGAGCTTAAAGCATATAACTAACGGTACAAATTCTCCAAGAGGTTAATCCAGTTACGGCACTAACGTGTAAATAGGGGTTGGTAGCCCTATTTCCTTGTCACACTCTCTTTTCCAAACATGTAACTTTTCTCTCGAACAAGTTAATGCTATAATGGCGTATTCTATATGTTTGCAACCACAAGAATTTAATTAAGATGAAGAGAGTAATGATATAAGTAGTATACGTATCAAGAATTCACCAACTCATAGTAATAGATAGTATCTTAAAAGGCTTCCATAACCCTAACAGAGAAGTTTAGCTACTCATGAGTATAACGGAGATCACAATAGATATAATTATCATACCACAACCTAGAATAATCTCACGTTGGGGATGAGAATGGTGTCAAGTAGGGCTTGAATTTTTTCTTCTATCCGAGCCTCAAGAGTGCCGTGTTTTCTTTGTCTCAAGTTATAGAATCTGTAACGTGAATTAAGTGTAAAAAGTCGAATGAAAAGAAAATAGAATTGAATGATAATGCTTGCTGAAAAATTCAGCAAATAGGGTTTTTATTACATCCTTGTCCTAGTCCTACTCGGTTACTGCATCCTTGTCCTAGTCCTACTAGGTTACTGCTGCACCCTTAAGTATTAAGAAATACTGATTCTGCCCGGGACAATTTCTCCATGCATCACATTCAGTCCACAGGCTTCCAAAAGCTGCCTTCCTTCTTAGTTTTCCTTTGCTGCCCAAGGGTCCACAAAGTGCTGAAATCTTCATCATTAATACCTGAAAACATGCTAATCACGATGGTTAGCTCACTTATAGGAAAATGGACTAAAAGTGCAGGAATTTTATATTTTGTCCTAAAACTTAGCTAAAATATGGGTAAATTATAGTGCTTTAGGCGTGTAAATACGCCCAACATCAACGCCCCACACTTAAAGCTTTGTTCGTCCTCGAACAAAATATTACGTCCATGCAAACATATACTTAGGATTTCACAGTAACAGCACAAAATGTTCAACAAGACATACACGACAATCATTAACAAAGAGTAGTTTTATTGATCACTACTAGAAACAATTCAACCTCCAATATAGATTCGTGATGATGGTTAATTCGTATCCACAAGTTAAAGCACAAAAAATCATACAAAACTACCCAAAACTCATCAACCATGTGTGTCTCACACAAGATATCACCCATAATCACTCACAAGTTTTGAATCTTTTGAAACATGGGTACAATATTCTCCTTGCTCTCACTCTCACAAAGAATTCATATGTTGCAACTGCTGACCATAGGCTTGCCCTTAGTGTAATGCTCTACTAATATCAGAATGCTAAGCTTAGGATCAAATAGGTCTTTACAGGTTGTAATGTAGGCTAAGGGACAGGTAGGACTATTTTGGCCAGAAATAGTGACTATGTTCCCTAAGCGCTTTAATACATCACATTATGCCATTAACACTCTCTTTTAAACAACCTCTCTACTTTTCTATTATCTACCACCCCTTTTCACCTATTTTGTTATTCAATTTTAAATAGAATTAACTTTTTATTTTTTTTTTCAGTTTTTATAACACACCTCTATAATAGCCACTCTTTTTCATAACAAATTCAAGTACCAATACACTCTAAGGCATTACTCTCACCTAATTTCCTCTTATTTTGTCACATGACTTTACAATTTAAAGCGCTTAGGAATTTGGATCAAATTATGGTCTTGAAAAAAATGGATTAGGCTACATATGAGGCTGTAAAAAAATATAGCTAAAGGCTCAAAGAGGGTTATCTAGGATAATGTACATGGGTAGGTAAAAAGAAGGTAAACAATTATAGGCTGCCAAAGAAATGCCTAAATCATCTCCTAAACTCACACTCTTTATTTTGCTTTACATACACACCAGGCAAGTTCTCGCATCAGCCACAAACACAGAATATACTATAACTTCACACACACAAGGCACATGGTCAACTTTATTGGGAGCAGTATAGACTCTTGAACCCACAGATAATGAATTAAACCACACAAATATCACACAGTGAGTCATACTTAGAGCCTAAATGTCTCAATAGTAATGATTTAGCATCAACTCTTGTCATAATACCATGCCGTCTATCAGAATAATTTCATGCACAATCTAAAAAAATCTAAAAATCTAAAAATTTAACTACAAACTAGAATAAATGTAGGCAAAGAAGTACACTACAACATACAAATACCCTCACCCCACACTTAGACGGGACACACTGCCCTCAGTGGAAATAAATAAGGAAAACCTGATTAGTCGGACTCCTCTTCTATGTCTGGGGTGATACCCTTTGCGTCGGAATTATCATCAGAGTTGTCATCACCAGAGTTGTCCTCCACATCGTCAGTCGAGGTATTTGCAGAGAGGAGGACTCAACTTGCTCTTTTCTTCCCATTTTCATACCTTTCTGTGAGGTGGATGCTTTTTCTTTTCCTTGTCGTCCTTTTGGTGCCATTCTATTTGGTGATGGATTTGGAATATGATCTTGCAAGGTTAGATGAGCAAAAAGAAAAATTTTGAGAGATTTGGAGAGTAAAGGCGGCGCCTAGGTTGAGCAAATAAGTGTGTTTTGTTCTAATGTTTAAGATCTATTTATAGAACAGGCTATGGATCGGGTTTGACCCATGTAGAGTCGGGTAAGGAGACCAAAAAGTGAGCATAGGTGGCGCCTAATGCTTTGCCTATGCTTGGCATAGGCGGCGCCTAATGCTTTGCCTAGTTGGGCATAGGCGGCGCCTATGCTATGGCATTGTAGATTCAGAGACCAAAGGCATTGGCATAGGCGGCGCCTATGCTAGGGCATTGTTGGGCATAGGAGGCGCCTATGCTATGGCATTATAGATTCAGAGAGCTTAGGCCATAGCATAGGCCTTGCCTTGTTCGTTGCCTAGATTTACATAGGCCTTGCCTTGTTCGTTGCCTAGATTTGCATAGGCAATGCCTAACCAATTGTAACACCCCGTGCTTAATTACGTGCATTAGCCATTGTTATATGTGTTGGAGTATATGTATTGATCCTAAGTTAGGTATATATGAGTATTGATTATTTTGAGATGGTTTCAAGTGTATAGTTTGATTATATGTGTATAGGAATCGACCTTATTTATACCGGAATTTGCCCGTCGATGTTTCCATACGAAGGTTATTGAATAAGCTTTCCGACGATATAAATATTTTCAAAAACGGATAAGTTTCGGATATAAGCGAGCACGTTCGAAACTATAAAACGGTGGCCGGGATGTGAACAGTAAAATTGCAGGAAAATTTCCAGTTTTTGGGTCAACTTTGAACGATCATAACTCCCTCAATATAATGAACTGGGCGAGCTACCACATATCAAAAGAAAGCTCTGTGAGTATTCTTTCTAATGCAATTGGTTTCATCCAAATCCAACATCTGAGTAAGGAGTTATACTCATTCTATTTCAGCCTCTCAAAACGGATTTTTGTGAACAGTAAATTAGCAGGAAAATACTGAGGCCTGCCAGTTTTTTGGGTCAACTTTGAGCGATCATAACTCACTCAATATAATGAACTGGGAGATCTACCATATATCAAAAGAAAGATCTTTGAGTCTTCTTTCCAATGAAATTGGTTTCATCCAAATGCAACATCTGCGTAAGGAGTTATACGCGTTTTACTTCAGCCTCTCAAAACAGATTTTTAGGGTCAACTTCAAACGATCATAACTCCTTGTACAGGACGAACTGGGTGGTCTAATTTATATGAAATGAAAGACCTTTGAATTATCTTTCCAATGATACCAATTTCACCCAAATCCGATATCGGAGCAAAGAGTTATGGTCTATCTACTTCAGCTTGTCAAAACAGTCCACCGGAGGACATATTTGACATTATTTAAATTTTAAGGGCACTTTGGTCATTTTCTATGGTATTATGGACGGGAATATGTGTATATATACATGTATATGAGCTCAAAAATCAGTTTCTTCATCAATTAGAGGAAAGAACAAACCCTAGCCTGATTTTCAACTCTAATTATCTTGTGATTCAACCGTGGAAAGTCCAAATTGATTCCGTAGTTGTGTTCATCGTCTCAAGGGCTTCGAGAAGCACCCTTTATTTGTGCCAACAGGACTTCAAAACCCAAAGGGCCATTCTATGGTAAGGATGTAAATTATGTTGGTGTTATTTATATGGATATGTATATATATATATATATGCATGTGAGCATAAGAAGTATGTTATTTGATTGTTGTTGAAAGATGATTGGAAATGATGTTGGATAATTCTTGTGCATGGTTGGATTATGTTGAATTGTGAAGGGATGATGTGGTATTGATGATATGGTATTGAAATGATGATTATATATATATATACACATAAACCTATTGTTCAAGTTGGTTTTTGGAATGCTTTGCAAATATTGGTTGTATGGAATTATGGAAGAGAATTGTGGTGTTGGGTTGCTAATACTAGATGCCAAATATTTCATTGTAGATAAGTGATTTGTAAAGGCGGGAAGTTGTGTTGAATTGGTATCCGAATCTACAACGAGGTATGTAAAGCATACTCTAACGATATTCTTTGGCATGAAAACACCAATGTTCCATCAAGTAAGATTCCGGGGTTATCCAAACACATGTATTGTTCTACATTACCAATGAAGTTGTTTCCATTCTATACAGTGTCAAAAATATTTCATTGATATACCAAGAGGCTCCTATTTCATTGTTGTGATATTGATGATTCTGAAACATACTGTTGATGTACCAATGAGTCCTTATTACATCGTTATTGTATAGAAGGTCTATTACTTGATTCCTATTGATGTATCATTGTTCCAAAGGTGCTATATTGGCATGAACACTAATGTAATAATCTCAAAAGCTTTTGAACTGAGTTATTGGAAAAATCTCTTATGTGCTACTTGATATACGTGTGGGTGGTATCCCAGGGGCATAAGCCTAGCATGGGTCGATCCCAATTGATATGTACTGGGGGCAGCCTAATGGTCACAGTACGGTACAGTATTGATTATTGTTAGGTGGTTGGAGGTTCGGGAGGAGGAGGTAATGGCGAATAATAATTGTAAAGAATGAAATGAACGAATGTATACCGTTCCACAAATGTGTTTGTATTCAAGAACCCAATTCAGATTAATAATAATGTACATGATCCTAAAAGTGTTTATGAAGTGTGGTTCACTTTTATTATGATTTATTCACATGTGTATGATTTTCTTGACCCCCCCATATCACATATGATTATTTACAGCTTTACATACTCAGTACATATTTCGTACTGACGTCCCTCACGGGGGACCTGCATTTCATGCTGCAGGATCAGGTACTTCAGCTCATTCACAGCATAGATAGGAGCCAGGTCATACAGCTACTGTTGGTGAGCTCCAGTTTACTTCGGAGCTTTCCGAGTCGGTTCCTTATATTTTGTTATTGTGCAGGAGTCATGTGTGGGCGGGGGTTTGTCCCGACCCTAGTTATGTCATGTATATCCTAGAGGCTTTGTAGACATAAAGAAGGGTAAAGTCATGGAAGTTTATATAGTGATGTTATATTCTTATATGGGGTGGCCCCGACGGCCAAGTATTATATATATGTATATATATTTGTGCGTGTTGTGCTGATACAGGTAATTAGACCCTTTTATATGCAGCGAAGTGCTGCCCAAATTTTTGGTGACATGTAAGTGAAAGTACAGGTATTTGAACGGGTTCTCCCGGGCCTTCTCGGCTTCGGGTGCCAGTCCGGCCCGATGGGATTTGGGCCGTGACAAAAGTGGTATCAGAGAGGTTCGTCCTAGTGAGTCTACAAAGCCGTGTCTACGTAGAGTCTTGTTTATCGGTGTGTTGTGCACCACATCTATAAACAGGAGGCTATGGACATTTAGGAATTGTTTCTTTTCTTCATGTCTTAGATCGTGCGATAGAGCTTATATTGTATATGAAGTCATAGTTGACCACTGAGTCAGTTTGTTTCTCTTATTATAGTAATGATGCCGGTTACCAGAAGCAAGAATACCGGTAAGCAAGTAGATGTGGCTGCCGGAGAGGGGACTAGTAAGTCACCCACTATACCAGCTAATCAAAGTGAGGCTCCAGCTGAGCATGCATCAGAAACTTCCCCCAGTCCAGAAGAAATAAGGGAGAGGAGAACTATATCCCCAGAGCCACCTATTAATGTTGTTGATCAAGATCTTAGAAATGCAGTGCAACTTTTGACTCGTATAGTTGCTGGGCAAGTCCAAGGGCAATCCATTCCTGTCGCGGGTTCTAGCAGTACTGATAGGGCGGCTAGTCTTCGGACACAAGATTTTCTTAAGATGGATCCGCCTACTTTTACCGGATCCGATCTTAACGAAGATCCGCAGGACTTTATTGATCAAATCCAAAGGGCCCTAGAGGTGATGCATGTATCGGGCAGAGAGACAGTGGAGTTAGCCGCGTATAGATTCAAAGGTGAGGCTATATATTGGTATGAAGACTGGAAACGGTCGAGGGGCATTGATGCACCCCCAGCTACTTGGAAAGAGTTCAAAGAGGCATTTATTGATCATTATCTTCCATATGAGACTCGTCAGGCCCGTGCGGATCAGTTCTTAAATCTTCGGCAGGGTAATACAAGTGTGAGGGAGTATAGTCTTCGATTTAATTCCTTGTCCAGATATGCTCCTAATGTTATAGCTACTATGGATGACAGAGTTCATCGGTATGTGAACGGATTGGATCCGTATTTGGTTAGGGATTGTACTATTGCTGCACTGAATAAAGATATGGATATAGCTAGGATCCAAGCATTTGCACAGAAAATGGAAGATCAGAGGCAGAGAAGAAGAACGCAGGAATTTGAAAGTGGATCTTCTAAGAGGTCCAGATCTACAGGGCAGTTTATGGCTCCACAGGGAGGTTTTAGACCTCAATTTTCTGCTAGACCACCTAGGCCATTATTTTCTTATTCTGCAGCTAGTGCTCCACCACAGCATCAGGGGTTCAGAGGCAGTCAAATTGGGCAAAGAAGTGAGGGTCATAGTTCGCGATCAGTGGGTTATCATGGGCAAGGGAATATGATCCAACTGAGACATCCTCGAGAGCCATGCAATAAATGTGGAAGGAATCATATGGGCGCATGTCGAATGGGAACAAATGTTTGTTATTGGTGCGGTATGACAGGGCATATGATGAGAGAATGCCCACGAAGGGGCGCAGGTGGTGTAGCACGACCTTCGGGATCAGCTGTTGCATCATCGTCACCGGTATCTTATTCTGGTAGAGGCGCACGACCCGTGGGTCACGCTAGAAACGAAACAAGAGTCGCCAGTTCCAGCGGGACTCAGAATCGCACTTATGCTTTAGCGGATCGACAAAATCTAGAGGCTTCCCCAGATGTGGTTACGGGTACGTTGTCCATATTTTCATTTGATGTATATGCTCTAATTGATCCCGGTTCTACATTATCATATGTTACTCCTTTGGTTGCTGGAAAGTTCAAAAGAACCCCCGAATTATTAGATAAGCCGTTGGAAGTGTCTACCCCGGTTGGGGAATCTATTATTGCTAGAAGAGTTTATAAAGATTGTGTAGTAACTGTGTGTGGTCGAGACACGATGGCTAATCTCGTGGAACTAGAAATGGTAGATTTTGATGTTATAATGGGTATGGATTGGTTGGCGTCTTGTTATGCCAAAATTGACTGTTGTACAAAAATGATGTATTTACATTTTCCGAATGAAGCAGTTATTGAATGGCTAGGTAAGATCGGCGCACCAAGAGGTAGATTTATTTCTTATTTCAAAGCAAGAAAAATGATTTCCAAGGGATACCTATATCATTTAGTTAGAGTAAGGGATACAGAAGCGGAGCCACCAACTCTTCACGTTGTTCCGGTGGTAAATGAATTTCCTGATGTATTTCCTGAAGATCTTCTAGGTTTGCCTCCTGAACGAGAAGTAGAGTTTGGTATTGATGTAATTCCAGGCACCCAACCAATCTCCATTCCTCCATATAGAATGGCCCCAGCAGAATTGCGAGAATTGAAAGAGCAATTGAAAGATTTGCTTGAGAAGGGATTCATAAGGCCTAGTATGTCCCCCTGGGGAGCACCAGTGTTATTTGTGCGCAAAAAGGATGGCTCGCTGAGGATGTGTATTGATTATCGGCAATTGAATAAGGTGACTATTAAGAATAAATATCCTCTCCCAAGAATTGATGATTTATTTGATCAGTTACAGGGCGCCAAGTGCTTTTCTAAGATTGATTTGAGGTCAGGTTACCACCAAGTGAGGGTCAAAGAAAAAGATATACCCAAAACAGCTTTCCGAACAAGGTATGGTCATTATGAGTTTCTAGTTATGTCATTTGGGCTAACAAATGCACCTGCAGCTTTTATGGATTTGATGAATAGGGTGTTTAAGCCATTCCTGGATGTATTTGTGATAGTTTTTATAGATGATATTCTAGTTTATTCTAGATCAGAAGAGGACCATGCCAATCACTTACGACAGACACTACAGACTCTTCGTGATTGTAAGCTTTATGCAAAGGTCTCTAAATGTGAGTTTTGGTTAAAGTCGGTGGCATTTTTGGGTCATATTGTATCTAGTGAAGGGATAAAGGTTGATGCTCAAAAGATAGAAGCTGTGAAGAACTGGCCAAGGCCCACAACGCCGACGGAGATTCGTAGTTTTCTCGGGTTGGCCGGTTATTATAGGAGGTTTGTTAAAGACTTTTCTTCCATTTCAGCACCTTTAACCAAGCTAACGCATAAAGCATCCAAGTTCCAATGGAATGATACGTGTGAGGAGAGTTTCCAAGAATTGAAAAATAAGTTGACTTCTACACCTGTGTTGGTACTTCCAGAAGGTACAGAAGGGTATACAGTGTATTGTGATGCTTCTAGAATTGGTTTAGGATGTGTATTGATGCAGCATGGTAAAGTAATAGCATATGCTTCTAGACAATTGCGGCCACATGAGAAAAATTATCCTACACACGATCTTGAGCTGGCAGCGGTTATCTTTGCTTTAAAAATATGGCGCCACTATTTATATGGGGTTCATGTTGATATATATACTGATCACAAGAGCTTACAATATATTTTCAGTCAGAAGGATCTAAATCTGAGGCAGCGAAGGTGGATGGAACTATTAAAAGATTATGATGTTGATATTTTGTATCATCCAGGGAAAGCGAATATAGTAGCTGATGCGTTAAGTCGTAAGGCTATGATGATGCCTATAGAAAGGCAAGGGATGGTTAAAGATCTTCATCAGTTAGCTAGTTTGGGAGTTCGCCTTCTTGAAACTCCGGACAAAGAGCTTATCGTACATAATGCTGCGGAATCTTCATTAGTAGCTGAAGTGAAAGAGAAGCAATATGCGGATCCTATTTTCTTACAGCTTAAGGAGAACGTTCAGAGTGGGGCAACCAAGGCATTTGAGCTTACGCGAGAAGGAGTACTTCAGTGCCAAAACCGATTGTGTGTGCCGGATGTAGACGGGCTAAGGAAGAAGATTATGACAGAGGCACATTTTTCAAGGTATTCCATTCATCCAGGATCAACCAAAATGTATCAAGATTTGAAAGATATATATTGGTGGAATGACATGAAAAGGAACATCGCAGAATTTGTAGCTGAATGTCCAAATTGTCAACGAGTTAAAGTGGAACATCAAAAGCCCGGAGGCTATATGCAACGCATAGATCTTCCAACTTGGAAGTGGGACATGATCAACATGGATTTTGTTACAGGTTTACCTCGTACAGCTCGGAAATTTGATTCTATATGGGTGATTGTGGATAGGCTTACTAAATCCGCACATTTCTTACCCGTTAAGACCACCTACACAGTTGAAGAATATTCGAAGCTGTATGTTAAAGAAATAGTCCGATTACATGGAGTGCCAACTTCTATTATATCAGATCGGGGAACTCAATTTACTGCAAACTTTTGGAAGTCTTTCCAACGGAGTTTGGGAACACAAGTGAATCTGAGTACAGCTTTTCACCCTCAGACGGATGGACAAGCAGAGCGCACCATTCAAACACTTGAAGATATGCTACGAGCATGTGTTATAGATTTTAAAGGCAGCTGGGATGATCATTTACCTCTTATTGAGTTTGCCTACAATAATAGCTATCATTCAAGTATCAAAATGGCACCATATGAAGCTTTATATGGGAGGAAGTGTAGATCACCAATAGGATGGTTCGAAGCGGGTGAAACTCTTATGTTCGGACCGGATCTTGTGTATCAAGCCATAGAAAAAGTCAAGGTGATTCAGCAACGGTTGAAAACAGCCCAAAGTCGACACAAGTCATATGCGGATAGTAGAAGAAGAGGGCTAGAGTTTTCGTTAGGCGATTGGGTATTTTTGAAGGTATCGCCAATGAAAGGGGTGATGAGATTTGGCAAGAAAGGAAAGTTGAGTCCACGATATATAGGCCCGTATAGGATTATTCGAAGATGTGGGCAAGTTGCTTATGAATTAGAGCTACCCCAGGAACTCTCATCAGTGCATCCAGTATTTCATGTATCGATGCTTCGAAAGTGCATCGGAGATCCGTCCCTTATTACTTCTACTGAAGATGTGCAAGTAACAGAAGATCTTACCTATGAGGAGATGCCTGTTGCTATATTAGATCGTCAAGTTAAGAAGATGAGAAATAAAGAAGTAGCATCGGTGAAAGTACTTTGGAGAAATCAACAAAGGGAAGAGATTACATGGGAAGCGGAGGAAGCAATGAAATTGAAATACCCTTATTTGTTCAAAGATGAAAAAGAAGTGCAAGGTGTGGAACTGGTACACTAACAAGTAAGTTTTTACATCTGCATAACATCTATATGATAACGTGAATATCAATTATGAATTCGAACTTGTTTCGGCTAAATAACTACATTCACATTCGAGGACGAATGTCCTTAAGGGGGGAAGGATGTAACACCCCGTGCTTAATTACGTGCATTAGCCATTGTTATATGTGTTGGAGTATATGTATTGATCCTAAGTTAGGTATATATGAGTATTGATTATTTTGAGATGGTTTCAAGTGTATAGTTTGATTATATGTGTATAGGAATCGACCTTATTTATACCGGAATTTGCCCGTCGATGTTTCCATACGAAGGTTATTGAATAAGCTTTCCGACGATATAAATATTTTCAAAAACGGATAAGTTTCGGATATAAGCGAGCACGTTCGAAACTATAAAACGGTGGCCGGGATGTGAACAGTAAAATTGCAGGAAAATTTCCAGTTTTTGGGTCAACTTTGAACGATCATAACTCCCTCAATATAATGAACTGGGCGAGCTACCACATATCAAAAGAAAGCTCTGTGAGTATTCTTTCTAATGCAATTGGTTTCATCCAAATCCAACATCTGAGTAAGGAGTTATACTCATTCTATTTCAGCCTCTCAAAACGGATTTTTGTGAACAGTAAATTAGCAGGAAAATACTGAGGCCTGCCAGTTTTTTGGGTCAACTTTGAGCGATCATAACTCACTCAATATAATGAACTGGGAGATCTACCATATATCAAAAGAAAGATCTTTGAGTCTTCTTTCCAATGAAATTGGTTTCATCCAAATGCAACATCTGCGTAAGGAGTTATACGCGTTTTACTTCAGCCTCTCAAAACAGATTTTTAGGGTCAACTTCAAACGATCATAACTCCTTGTACAGGACGAACTGGGTGGTCTAATTTATATGAAATGAAAGACCTTTGAATTATCTTTCCAATGATACCAATTTCACCCAAATCCGATATCGGAGCAAAGAGTTATGGTCTATCTACTTCAGCTTGTCAAAACAGTCCACCGGAGGACATATTTGACATTATTTAAATTTTAAGGGCACTTTGGTCATTTTCTATGGTATTATGGACGGGAATATGTGTATATATACATGTATATGAGCTCAAAAATCAGTTTCTTCATCAATTAGAGGAAAGAACAAACCCTAGCCTGATTTTCAACTCTAATTATCTTGTGATTCAACCGTGGAAAGTCCAAATTGATTCCGTAGTTGTGTTCATCGTCTCAAGGGCTTCGAGAAGCACCCTTTATTTGTGCCAACAGGACTTCAAAACCCAAAGGGCCATTCTATGGTAAGGATGTAAATTATGTTGGTGTTATTTATATGGATATGTATATATATATATATATGCATGTGAGCATAAGAAGTATGTTATTTGATTGTTGTTGAAAGATGATTGGAAATGATGTTGGATAATTCTTGTGCATGGTTGGATTATGTTGAATTGTGAAGGGATGATGTGGTATTGATGATATGGTATTGAAATGATGATTATATATATATATACACATAAACCTATTGTTCAAGTTGGTTTTTGGAATGCTTTGCAAATATTGGTTGTATGGAATTATGGAAGAGAATTGTGGTGTTGGGTTGCTAATACTAGATGCCAAATATTTCATTGTAGATAAGTGATTTGTAAAGGCGGGAAGTTGTGTTGAATTGGTATCCGAATCTACAACGAGGTATGTAAAGCATACTCTAACGATATTCTTTGGCATGAAAACACCAATGTTCCATCAAGTAAGATTCCGGGGTTATCCAAACACATGTATTGTTCTACATTACCAATGAAGTTGTTTCCATTCTATACAGTGTCAAAAATATTTCATTGATATACCAAGAGGCTCCTATTTCATTGTTGTGATATTGATGATTCTGAAACATACTGTTGATGTACCAATGAGTCCTTATTACATCGTTATTGTATAGAAGGTCTATTACTTGATTCCTATTGATGTATCATTGTTCCAAAGGTGCTATATTGGCATGAACACTAATGTAATAATCTCAAAAGCTTTTGAACTGAGTTATTGGAAAAATCTCTTATGTGCTACTTGATATACGTGTGGGTGGTATCCCAGGGGCATAAGCCTAGCATGGGTCGATCCCAATTGATATGTACTGGGGGCAGCCTAATGGTCACAGTACGGTACAGTATTGATTATTGTTAGGTGGTTGGAGGTTCGGGAGGAGGAGGTAATGGCGAATAATAATTGTAAAGAATGAAATGAACGAATGTATACCGTTCCACAAATGTGTTTGTATTCAAGAACCCAATTCAGATTAATAATAATGTACATGATCCTAAAAGTGTTTATGAAGTGTGGTTCACTTTTATTATGATTTATTCACATGTGTATGATTTTCTTGACCCCCCCATATCACATATGATTATTTACAGCTTTACATACTCAGTACATATTTCGTACTGACGTCCCTCACGGGGGACCTGCATTTCATGCTGCAGGATCAGGTACTTCAGCTCATTCACAGCATAGATAGGAGCCAGGTCATACAGCTACTGTTGGTGAGCTCCAGTTTACTTCGGAGCTTTCCGAGTCGGTTCCTTATATTTTGTTATTGTGCAGGAGTCATGTGTGGGCGGGGGTTTGTCCCGACCCTAGTTATGTCATGTATATCCTAGAGGCTTTGTAGACATAAAGAAGGGTAAAGTCATGGAAGTTTATATAGTGATGTTATATTCTTATATGGGGTGGCCCCGACGGCCAAGTATTATATATATGTATATATATTTGTGCGTGTTGTGCTGATACAGGTAATTAGACCCTTTTATATGCAGCGAAGTGCTGCCCAAATTTTTGGTGACATGTAAGTGAAAGTACAGGTATTTGAACGGGTTCTCCCGGGCCTTCTCGGCTTCGGGTGCCAGTCCGGCCCGATGGGATTTGGGCCGTGACACCAATAGCCTTTGCTTCTTCATTCCTAACTTACCACCTTCAACATGACACACTTCCAAATCAAAATTTGAGACCAATCTCCTCCTTTATAAGTCTTGCACCTACACTTACTCAAAAACAACAAAAACGATTAGAAAAATGGGTTGCCTCCCACCAAGCGCCTTAGTTTTGGTCGTGGCTCGACTACAAAAACAAACTCCTAGTAAAACAAAACGATTAAAAATGATGGGTTGCCTCCTATGTAGCGCTTGATTTATTGTCGCGGCACGACATAGTTCCCTCGATTACTTAGACTTCATCGAGATAGATGGTGCATCGTTTTCTGAATGGATTCAGACGACGCTGATGCTTACTTGTAGGCATGCAATCTTCTTCGAGATGACTCTTGTGCATACACATCCCAGGAGGGATACCAATTATATCATCAACAGTCCAACCCATAGCTCTCTTGTACCTCTTCAGAGTAGAGATGAGAGCCTCTACGTGCTGTTCACCTAAATCAGCCGCAACACTCATCGGAAGTGTATTTCCACTTCCCAAGAACGCATACTTTAGGTGACAGGGGAGCTCTTCCGATTCTAGCACTGGTGGCTCTTCAATGGAAATCTTCACTATTGGTGAAGGTCGATTCTTAAGATCAAGGTCCAGTTTCTTAGGGCCATGAGAATAGGACCTTATTCCTGTTAGAGCACAAGCGGTTTCTTCATATTCTTCAACCTTCTCACGCTCAAAATTCAACAGCACATCAGACAATGACTCATCAATAAGGTGCTTCTCTGCAGATAATTCTTCCACATCTTCATAATAAACATCAGCTACAGAGAACACATCCATATCTCTAGGCTGCTTCATCGATTTGTATACATCAAAATGAACCACTCAGTCATTCATTCAAAATAAAAGCTCATTGGCTCGTAAATCAATAAGAACACTTCCTGTTGCGAGGAAAGGATGACCCAAGATTATGGGAGCTTCAGAATCCATCTCACAATCCAAAATAACAAAGTCTGCAGGAAAAATGAAGGAAGAAACCTTTACCAGTACATCATATAAGATACCAACAGGTCGTTTTACCGACCTATCTGCCATTACGAGCCGCCTATTGGTTGGTGTAGGATCGCCCAACCCCAACTTCCTGTAGACGGATAGCAGCATCAAATTGATGCTAGCCCCCAAATCGTATAATGCCTTGGCAAAATCCAAAGATCCAAAAGTGTAAGGAATAGTGAAAGCATCGGGATCTGCCTTTTTCTGAACTAACGATCTTGTAGCGATTGCACTACAATGATGAATATTGTCTGCCAACTCATAACTTGCTGCCCGTTTCTTTGTCAAAAGATCTTTCATGAATTTTGCGTACCCAGGCATCTGTTCCAACGCCTCAACCAAAGGAACATTAATAGTCAGCTGCTTCAACATAGTCATGAATTTACTGAACCTGGTGTCATCAACTTTCTTCTTCAGTCTCTGAGGAAAAGGTGGTGGTGGAAGGGGAATCGTTTTCTCCACCATTTCCTTTTTATCTTGCTTCCGATTATCAACCTTTTCAGGAGTGTCATCAACCTTCTTCTTTAGTCTCTGAGGAAAAGGTGGTGGTGGAAGGGGAATAGTTTTCTCATGAACGCTCTCATTCTGATTTTCAGCTTCTACAGAATCATCACAATCTGCTTCAATAACATTCTCTGCTATATTATCAACCACCTGCTTGCCTTTGGATGGATTTTCCAGCACTTTACCACTCCTGGTAGTAATAGCCATACATGATCCGTTGTTCCTTGGATTTTGCACAGTGTCACTAGGTAAAGTGCCAGCCTTTCTTTGATTAAATACCGCTGAAAGTTGACTCAATTGTTGTTCCAGCTGTTTTATTGAAGTGGAATGTGAGTCAACCAATTGATTTATTGATGACAAATCATTCTTTACCTCGTTTACTCCCGTATTGGTTGCCTCTACTTCTTTCAACAGCTTAGCCATCATATCTTCCATGGACATCTTCCCAGAGCCAGACGCCACGGCCTCACGGATTCCAGGAGGAACATACAAACCACTCCTGTCAGTCTTATTCTTCCAACTACCTTGATCACGGTCCTTGTTTCCAGATTTATCATAATAGTTCCGACCTTGGTTTCCTTGGGCATTTCCTCAAAAACCCCTCTGATTATTCAAGTAGTTCGCTTCTTCTTCAGAGTCGGATTCATCTCTTCCCTGTGATACAACGGCCTTAACCTTTTCGGTCTTTCCTGATAATAAATGCTTGGTAAGAAGTTCCATCTGCGTCTTCATGTGAGCCATATCTTGGTCACGTTCCTCTTGTCTTCGCCTCTGTTCTGCTGTCATGCCAATAGATATAGTAGAGCTTGCTACCTCAGAATCCCTGGTATGCCAAGCTCTACTCTGATTTGTCATACGATCTAGCATACCACTTGCCTCATTAAAAGTAAGGTCCATGAATGACCCTCCTGCAGTATTATCAACCACTGGCTTTGTCACCGAGTTCAAAGCCCTATATAATATTTCCATCAAGTGGATATTGGTCATCTGATGATTTAGGCACCGCATAAGCTTCTTCTTGAACCTCTCCCATGTTTCATGGAGAGCTTCAGTTGGAAGCTGTCAAAAATTGCTGATCTCATCTCTCAATTGTGCTCTCTTGGATGACGGATAGAATCTTTGTAGGAAAGCGTCTTTCAATTGCCTCCAATTAGTAATAGAATCAGGAGTTAGCCTGTTCAACCATAGAGTTGCCTCTCCAGATAGAGACAATGGGAATAAGAGCAGCCCGATCGCATTCTGTCCAACCCCTGGATTGTCAAAAGCCTTGCATATTGAGATAAAATTAATCAGATGCATATTCAGATCATCTTCTGCAAGTCCACCAAACAACCATTTGAGTTGCAATATCTGAATCATGGTGCTAGTGATATTGAACTTGGCTCCGGGAGCCAAGGGCGGAGGAATAATAGCCCCTGTGGCACCAGCTCCATCCAGATCGTCATCATCATTATCAAAAGAACCCTGCACAGCTCGGTGGTCAGGTCTCATTCTAACTTGACGATCTCTCCTATGCATAGATGCCGCCACCTCATCAGTACGCCTAGGATTCAATAACTCATCATCACCCAGGTCCTTATCATCAGGATTTGTTGCTCGCCCTGGGTTATCAATATTCTGTTGATGCACTTAAGCAGCTGCTAATGTAGCTAATCTAGCCTGCTCCCGTTGAGCAGCCCTTCTTTCAATGTCTCGTTGTGCATCCATTCTGCCAATAAGTTGTGGTTCAGGATTTATGGGTAATAATGGCTGACCAGAACTTCGAGTATTTGGCATGCACTGAACAGAACCTGAATAAAACAAAAACAACAACTAAAAGTAAAATCTGAGAATCTTTGACCAAAGGGTCTATTAACTATCACAAACTTAGTTGACAATCGTATTCCCCGGCAACGGCGCCAAAATTTGATAACGCCCAAACTACAGCTCTCGTAAGAGTGTAAGCGGTCGCTATAAAATATAGAACCCAACTGGGTTGGGTGTCGAATCCCACAGGGAATACTTGGTCACTAAGTGTTGCAACTATTAGTAGACTGTTGGTCGAAAATTCTATGGAAAGGGGGGATTTAATTATGGCGTGAATTAATGCTATCAAAGTAAAAACGGAATGCTTTGTTTAGTAAGATTTAATCAATGAGAATTATAAGTTAGGGTTATGTCCACCTAATGAGTTCTACGTATCTATTAACTATAAGTAATACGGAATTCAGACATGCATGCACTTATAGAGATTCGTATTCTAATGGTAAATCCTAGTGTTTCTCAACCATCAAGGATTATTTCACTTTAACTCTCTCGAGCTTAAAGCATATAACTAACGGTACAAATTCTCCAAGAGGTTAATCCAGTTACGGCACTAACGTGTAAATAGGGGTTGGTAGCCCTATTTCCTTGTCACACTCTCTTTTCCAAACATGTAACTTTTCTCTCGAACAAGTTAATGCTATAATGGCGTATTCTATATGTTTGCAACCACAAGAATTTAATTAAGATGAAGAGAGTAATGATATAAGTAGCATACGTATCAAGAATTCACAAATTCATAGTAATAGATAGTATCTCAAAAGGCTTCCATAACCCTAACAGAGAAGTTTAGCTACTCATGAGTATAACGGAGATCACAATAGATATAATCATCATACCACAACCTAGAATAATCTCACGTTGGGGATGAGAATGGCGTCCAGTAGGGCTTGACGTTTTTCTTCTATCCGATCCTCAAGAGAGCCGTGTTTTCTTTGTCTCAAGTTACAGAATTGTAACGTGAATTAAGTGCAAAAAGTCGGATGAAAAGAAAATAGAGTTGAATGATAATGCTTGCTGAAAAATTCAGCAAATAGGATTTTTATAACATCCTTGTCCTAGTCCTACTCGGTTACTGCATCCTTGTCCTAGTCCTACTAGGTTACTGCTGCACCCCTAAGTATTAAGAAATACTGATTCTGCCCAGGACAATTTCTCCATGCATCACATTCAGTCCACAGGCTTCCAAAAGTTGTCTTCCTTCTTACTTGAAGTTTTCCTTTGCTGCCCAAGGGTCCACAAAGTGCTGAAATCTTCATCATTAATACCTGAAAACATGCTAATCACGATGGTTAGCTCACTTATAGGAAAATGAACTAAAAGTGCAGGAATTATATATTTTGTCCTTAAAACTTAGCTAAAATATGGGTAAATTATAGTGCTTTAGGCGTGTAAATACGCCCAACATCACCCAACAGTCACATGAACATGAATTCTAATTCAACTATACTATAAACATTTATAAATACATAATCTTTGTATTTGAGAAGGGATTCTTGAGCTTCATGGGTGAAAGAAACCCATGAATGAACACTTGACATACCTTAGAACGTAAATCCTTAAAGGTTCTTGGAGAAATTCTTGAGCCTTGCCCTTGAATTTTGAAACTAGGGTTTCTTGTCCCTTGAGAGAGAATGAAGAACTTTGGGGAAACTTGAGTAAAGAATGAGAATTTTAAGCCACTTAGGGATTAATCTCGTGTTTGAGGCTGTTATAGACAATGGGAAATGTCTAAGATGTCCTTAGAATTTAAAACCCCGTAACTGAAATACAGATTAATGACTCACCGCGATGCGGTGGCTGGGTCCATCACGATTCTCACCACGACGTGGCCTTATCGCGGTGAGTTACTGGATCGTGACAATTACTGATTTAAGCCTTACCGCGATGCGGCCTAATCGTGGTAAGCTACTGGAATTGGACAATTGCTAAATTGGCTTTTATCGCGATGCAATGGATGGACCATCGCTATACCTACTGCGACGTGGGCTTATCGCGGTGGGCCACTATTTCTGAATTTTGAATTCGATCCAATCCTAGTCCAAAAATTCTGAACCTCTATCGAGACAAGATATTTTCATCCCTGAATATGACTCAACTAAAAATTTAACCTCCCAAGGTCGGGAAGATCATACATTAATTCATTGAAGTTCGAAGGGCTTAAAAAGGACTAAGTCCTAATACTTAGCTAAAATTTTCTAACTTTGAGACCCGTCAACAAGCATTAGAGGCTGGATTAAGCTTAGGATTCTGCGGGGTCTTACATGGGTTATTGGTAATGGGTTAACAATTTTTTTATTGGTTTTATAAAAAAAGTATTGGGTAAACGGTTCGATTTTGATTTTAGATTATTGGGCTATTGGTTAGACCGATAACCCAATAAGGATACACTAAGTTACTATTTTATCCCTAATTATATATATATATATATATATATATATATATATATATATATATATATATATATATATATATATATATATATATATATATATATATATATATAGAATCTATAATATATTAAAAGTGTGAAGGCCCTTAAAAAAGTGAATTGAATTTTTTGCCCTTCATTAAAAGACTTCACTTTAGATAAAATCGTCTTTTTACTGTTTATTTTTAATATTTAAAAGTTGAAAATTAATTAGATATATTTATGATAAAACTTTCATTGTTTGAATTTATTCAAATTTAATCCTTAAACTTTTTCTTGTTTGAATTATATATCATAAAACTATGTAATATACCATATTTGTTCGGAAAAAAATAGTAACATCGCATTAGGATTTCCTTTAACTTACAATTGTAATTAATTAACTATTTAAAAATTTTCAAAACAGCAAAGTTACGTTTGTTGAAAAAATATGATTGATGCTCATCTAATTTAATTCGATTTCATGTCTAGATTGGTGGGTGCTTAATTTTCTAACCCTCAATTTCTTTCACTGTTTTTGACAACATAATAGAATTCAACGTGTGTGTATATATATATCTTCTTTATTTTCATTCAAGTCATTCATTAGGGTCAAAATTTTTCTCGGAAAATAATTATTTTCATCAAAACTGAAGTTTTGTGATTAGTATTGTATTATTTTGTTATAGTTTACAGGAGTGATCGCTATTATATTATTTTGTTGTAGTTTATAAGTCGTAGGTGAATTTACAAGTGGTACTTGAATGTCGGTCGGCTTTAAAGAATTTTTTAGATAAATGTTAGGTTTAATTGTATTGTATTTAAATCTTTATTTTGAGATTTTTTTTGTATAAAGGTTAAGTTTAGTTGTATTATTTTGATATCTCTATTATCGTATTATTTTGTTATAATTTATAGGTTTGAGAAAATTTTTGTTTAAAGGTTAGATTTAATTATATTATTTTGATGTCTCTATCATCGTATTGTTTTGTTGCAGTTTACTGGTGGTAGATAATGTTGATCGGCTTTGATAATTTTTTTGGTAAAGATTAGGTTTAATTAAATAAATTCTCCAAAAGATGTTGAATTTAATTATTGTATTCATCTTTATTATTTAAACAAATCTCTTGTTTAGTGTAACGTTTGAACTCAATAAAGTGAGGTACATGCGCGAGGTGCATACACCTAAACTAGTATATATATTAAAAGTATGAAGACCCTTAGAAAAGTGAATTGAACTTTTTGTCCTTCATTAAAAGATTCCGCAATAGACAAATTCGTCTTTTCACTTTTTTCTTCTAATTATTATTTTATTAAATTAAGAATTCCTAAAATATATGAAAAGAATCCTCATTAAATAAGCACATGAAAAAAAAACTAAAAATCCTAAAATATATAAAACATATGGCCCTAAAATAAAAGAGGTCCTAAAATATAGGAAAAGAAATTAAGAGTTCACTAGATAAAATACATAAAATATAAGATTCCTAAAATGAAAAAGGTGCTAAAATATATGGTAATAACTTCAAAGTCATACGGCAATGGGCATGCAAAGCAAACCAAAAAAAAAAACCAACAAGAGATATTTTTGGAAGAAATTTTTTAATTAAATAAATACATGAAAAGAAAATTAAAATTTTAAAATACATAAAATATATGAGTTTTAAAATAAAAGAGGTCCTAAAATATATGAGAAAAAATTAAGAGTTCTAAACTATATGTAAAATACATAAAATATAAGAGTCCTAAAATTAAAAAAAATTCTAAAATATTTGAAAAGAAATTAAGAGTCGTTAACTATATGTAACAAAAGAATCATATATAGTATGTAAGAGGAAAAACATCACCTATATAAATGGTTACATTGTACTCATGCGGTCAATGGACATACCTAAGCAAACACAAAAATGCCAACACGAGATTTTTTGGAGGTGAGATTCATATATATATATATATATATATATATATATATATATATATTGTTAGTTAGTTAGTTAGTTTGTTTGTTAGTTAGTTAGATGAGGAGTCGAAGTAGGGTTCAGAAGTTGAGTCTCAGCTTAGAGTCTGCTGGGAATGAAGTTTGTGGTGGGGTCTCGAGTTGGGAGTCAGGGGTTAGGACTTAGGTCGGGGTCGAAGTCTCGGTCAGGATTGCGAGTTAGGGTTGAGATAGAGAATTAGGTCTCGGGTCAGGAGTTGGATCTTGGGTTTCGGGTCTTGAGTCGGTAGCCAAATTCAAGAGTCGAGTTTGGTATCATAGTATTTCTAATATTATACCTAAATGATCTTGGAATACCATTTTCTTCTTATTAACTAAACACTATAAAATAAGTAAGAAAATCACTTTTTTACGATACAAATATTTTTTAGGAAAACATTTTCCTTCATTCAAATTTCCAAACACATTCATAATTTTTATAATATTATCAGGGGTTACACGTGCGAGGCACGTGGTATGACACTAGTATATATATATATATATATATATATATTTATAATATATTAAAAGTGTGAAGACTTCTAGAAAAGTGATTTGAATTTTTTGTCCTTCATTAAAAAAACTCCACAATAGATAATATCGTCATTTTACTATTTTCCTACATTTATTATTTTATTATAATCATATTTATAATATTAGCTTCTAAATATATGCAAAGAATCGTGATAAAATAAGGACTTTTAACTCCAAAAATATATGGTAAGTCTTTTCATTTTTGTACATGAAAAGAAATTTTAAAATATGACTCCAAAAATAGATGGTAAGAGATATTAAAAAAAATCAATATATAACGAGAAAATTTTTATAAACTTGTATGAGATAAAAAACGGATTGTCATGGTTTTAAAATTCATTTACTTACAGATGCACATTTGAAGCAAGGGTTGTAACTTGTAAGGGCACCATTTCCTTTCAATTCTTTTTTATCTATAGTTAATTTTTCAAATAAAGAAGTATTATATCATTTACAATAAACAGTGAATGATATTTTTACTATATTCTAATTTAAGTTTTTATTTTATTTTTAGACTGTTCTTTATTATTTGATTTATTAGAATTTTTCTAACGTCAGTAAATTTTATTGATGATATTTGATATATTAATTTGTTCTTGAAGTTTATAATAAATAAAATATATATTTTTGATAGACAATTGCTAATTGAGATTTTTTTTTTTTTTTGTAACATCTTGATATATGTTATGATTAAAGAGACAAATTTATTAGTGATTTTAATTCTATATGAATTTTTTTACAATCTAATAAATTGCGAATAAACTATGAGATCTGACATCTCGCTATTATCTTTTAATACTAGGCTCTAATGATTGTTTTTTATGGTTCAACCTATATCCTCTAAAGTTTAGATAGATATAAAAAATGTCAATTGCTACTTAATCGATGAGAGACACACGTGCAAAACACGTACATTGAACTAGTATATATATATATATATTGTTCAGTTTTGTTTTTAGCTTATTGCGCTATTGGTTAAGCTGATAACCCAATAAGGATACACTAAGTTACTATTTTATCCCTAATTTTTTTTTTTATATATATATATATATATATACACACACTACTTATTCACAATTCAGTGATTCATAAAGTATTAACCTATTCAGGGTAATAAAGACACAATATAAAGCACGAGTATTATCATATTGGAATGCTTGAAGAATTTAGTAGCTTCCAACAATTATGATTCAGTTTTTTTCCGAACTAACATTCAGTTCATGTTTGAAGATTCTTGTAAATTAAAATGCACTGCGTAGGTTTTTGGCGATAACTAAGATTTTATTTTTTTATGTTAGTTGTTACTATTTCCTTGTTATGAGTATTTTCTTATTGGTTAAATCGAAAACCGAACCGTTAAGGATCAAAATTGATAAACCAAAAATCCATAAGAAATATCTTATTGGTTGGTTATTGGTTTTACATATTTAAAAACCAATAAACCAAATCAATAATACATAAAATCGAACCGAACTGATTGATGCACACCCCTATTTGAGGTACTAAAAAACCTAATTAATATCCTAATAATTAAAGAAGAGTAAAACATCTAGTACCTCCCTGAACTATGACCAAATTTGCTATGACACACTCCAATTTACGTGTGTCCTATTACCCCTGAACAAAATTTTAGCGTATTTTGTCATTCTTTTTAGCTGACGTGACACCTTTTGTCAACCTTTTTAGCTGACATGACACCTTTGATGTGGACCCATTTTATATAATAAAGGTGCCGCGTCAGCACAAAAAGGTGACAAAGATCCCTGTGAAGTTGGAGTGTGTCGTAACAACTTTGACAATAGTTTAAGGGGATATTGGATGCTTATCTCATTAAATAATGGCCAAACTTTCACTATATATACTACTTGTTAAAGGCTTGTTAAATGAACATTTGATAAGAGAAGACCTTATAGTATTATCTAAAAAATTAAGCCATGTCTAAAAACACCATAGTTATTATCATGATTATTGCTATTTGCCTATGTAATATGAACTCTATACCAAATGCTACAGTTTCAGCTTTTGGCTCCCAACAATTGATGAAAAATTATGCATTGCAAACACCAAGAAAGTTCCTGCAATGTAGCTCAGAATGTTTCTGGTTTTGCTGGTGTATAAATTGTGAAGAATGTTGTCATTGTTAGAGTGGGTGAAAGTTTCGCTATGTATACTATGCGTATACTATGTATACTTCTCGTTTAGTTATCGAAGAACCTGGTTCTTTGGTATCGACGGTTGGTCTCTTCTTCCTTGATCATAAATAAAACCGGAGTTGTATTCCTTGATCATAAATAAAATCGGTTGTATGCCTATGTAAAATGCAATATGTAACTTCATCGTTTTATAATATGTATTGTATTGTATTGTATTGTATTGTATTGTATTGTATTGTATTGCGTTGTGCATGTACGTTGTGGAAGTAATGCATTTTGTGTAACCAACATTTATTTCTTGTTTAGTTACTGAAGAACTTGGTTCTTTAGTACATTCTCTGATGTTAGTAATTTTTATTTTGTGGACTCACATATTAATATACTATACATAGATATGTTATTTATAAAGAAGTTTAATTTATTATCTAATAAAGTACTAAAGTTTTTGAATCTAAAAGTAAATACTGTATCTATTAGTATGAGTTTAATTGCAATTATAGAAAACTCATAAACCTTTTCTAAAATTTGATAAAAACTTATAAAAAAGATACCTTTCCTGAAAAGGTATACATTTTCAAGTGAAAAGGCACTTAGACAACTATATAAGGATTGGTCTCTAAGTCACATAGAATGTTTCTCTTCTTTTCTATCCTATTTCTGAGAAAAATAAACTTAGAGCAATATCAAGACTTAGAAAATCAAGTTTTCCTTTATCAAGTTTTGCAATGAAATGGGGTTAGTATTTCAACTGTTCTTCTATATCAATGTAAGTGTAATGATTTACATGATGATCTTGAGTAAATTCTTTAAAGTATTCCAACAAGTGATACAAGTAGTATCACGAGCAAGTTCTTGTTAAATTATTAGACATGTTTTTCAGTAAATTTTGGGTCAAATTCATCTTAAGAAATCATTCAATTTTTCCAAGTCTTGTTGATCTTCTATGTAAACGTTTCTGTCAAGCTTTTATGGGGGCAACAATAAAATTTTGGAACAAAGTACTATAATCTCTATAATTTATCTATAATCTATATCAATATCTATAATCTATATCTATAATATATTAAAAGTGTGAAGGGCTTTATAAATATCGTTTGAATTTTTTATCTTTTATTAAAAGTCTTAGCTTTAGAAAAAAATATTTTTTCACTATTTTTTTTCTAATGTTTAAGAAGTTGAAAATTTATTAAATATATTTATGATAAAAACTTTTCTTATTAGAAGTAATTAGAATTAATGATAACTAATATTTTTTTCATTAGTTTAAGAATTCTAATCAACTAAATTTGATTTTAACAAGATTTAAAAAGTTTATAAATCTACATCTACATCTATCATATATTAAATCTATTAACCACTTGAAACTTGTGGTGGTAAAATATATATGTGATTACAATAAAATATATATTAAAAACCTTCATAATAGATAAAATTATCTAATTTTAAATAACAAAAATTACACATGTGAGACACGTGTCGCTAAACTAGCACTAATAAATTGATTTGCATGCTTTCTTCTACTTTAGTTTTAGTTGAGTGATTATTTTAAACACCATGACAAATAAATATTCATGCAAGTTTGGGTAGTACTTCAATTAACATTTTTTAATTTCTCCATGATTGAATGTTCTGCCTTTTTTTTTTTCCCTCAGAATTAGTTGGAGATTTAAACAAAAGAAATGAAAATTAAAATTTGAGAATTCTACTAGGTCACTTTAATTATGAATAGAACACAATTCTTTCCTTTAGTTTGTACGTCTGATTTAAAAGTGAATAGATTGAATCAATATGTTGTCAAAGTAATCTCTATTGTGTAGATTTTATTTACTTATAACATGTAGGTATATTTTATTTATGCGAAATAATTATTTCAAAGGAAATTATTTTGGTCACATTACGTATAGTTGTGAACATGTGATATATTCGTAATACATGCTAATAATGTGTCGATTCAAAGAAGGGCATATTGTTAGGTCGTTTTAGTAATCAATGTTCGTGAGCTATGTATAATAGTACCACTTATAAATTGTTATTTTTGTCCAAAGTCTAAATGATAATGTTGTGCTAGGTATCTTGAGATGGACCCCCTTTTCTGTATATGCGCTTCATAAATATGCATGCAGTATTAAGTTTATTTGGTAGTTTTCTTTAACTTTTTGTTTAATTCACATGTATATGATTTATTTGATAGTTAATTGTGAGCATTATTTATTAATCTTATAGTGTCTTGTATATCTGTTAATATGAATAATATTTCTATGCCTAATGGCACAAACTTCAAAAAATACAAAAAGCACATTATGATTGTGCTTGATTGTATAAATCTTGATTATGCATTGAGATCTGATCGCCCTGCGAACTTGAACGAAACTAATCCGAATAAACAAAAATTCTGCACACAAGAAATAAAATAGGAGTATGTGTGCCTATCGAACCATCTCCAAAAGACATTTTAGTCCTACTTCTCAATGAAATTGCTAAGTAAAAATGCAATAGGAAACTTCATCGTTTCATATTATGTATCGTTTTGTATTGTATTGTGCATGTACGTTATTAAAGTAAAGCATATATATATATATATATATATATATCCAACATTTACTTCTTGTTTAGTTACTGAAGAACCTGGTTCTTTAGTACGTTCTCTGATGGTCTTTACTTACAACAACAACAACAAACCCAGTGTATTCCCACCTGGTGGGGTCTGGGGGGGGTAAGATGTACGCAGTCCATACCTCTACCTCTAAAGAAGTAGAAAGGCTATTTCCGATAGACCCCCGGCTCAAGACACAAAACACCAGATACCACACAAATACAAAGTAAAGCACCGAACAAGGTTACAAGATTACACAACATAACATCCATAACATAAATACGGCAGCCATAAGTAAAAGAAATAAAAACAGAAAGAAAACAGAGGGAAAACAGAGGAAAGCACCCAGATTCGTACTTAAACAAGGGATAAGGAACACGAAAAATCATAATCAGAATACTACCCCCCGCAAGTAATTCCCTACACTAACGACCCCCAACTGGCCTAGTCCTCTGCCCTAATTCGCGTCCTCCAGACCTTCCTATCTAGGGTCATGTCCTCGGTGAGCTGTAACTGCTCCATGTCCCGCCTAATCACCTCACCCCAGTACTTCTTCGGCCTACCCCTACCCCGCCTAAAACCATCCAACGCTAGCCACTCACACCTACGAACCGGGGCATCCATGCCCCTCCTCCTCACGTGTCCGAACCAGCTCAATCGGACTTCCCGCATCTTGCACTCCACTGGTGTCACACCAACCTTCTCCCTGATAATCTCATTCCGAACTCTATCCCCCCTAGTCAGCCCGCACATCCAGCGCAACATCCGCATCTCTGCCACCTTCATTTTTTGGATGTGGGAATTCTTAATTGGCCAACATTCCGCTCCGTACAACATGGCCGGACGGACTACCATCCTGTAGAATTTGCCTTTAAGCTTGGGCGGCACCTTCTTATCACATAACACCCCCGACGCGAGCTTCCACTTCATCCATCCCGCCCCGATACGGTGCGAGACATCCTCGTCAATCTCCCCGTTACCCTGGATCACGGACTCGAGGTACTTGAAACTATCCTTCTTACAAACCACCTGTGATTCCAGCTTCACTACCACCTCATCCTCCAGCCTTACGTCACTAAACTTGCATTCCAAATACTCTGTCTTGCTTCTGCTCAACCTGAACCCTTTAGACTCCAGGGTTTGTCTCCACACTTCTAATTTATCATTCACACCCCCTCGAGTCTCGTCAATCAGAACTATATCGTCCGCAAAAAGCATACACCACGGCACCTCCCCTTGAATACGTCGCGTCAACACATCCATCACCAAAGCAAATAAAAAAGGGCTAAGAGTAGATCCCTGATGTAATCCTGTCAAGACGTTGAAGTGCTCTGAGTCTCCTCCCGCCGTCCTCACCTGTGTTTTTGCTCCCTCATACATGTCTTTAATTGCTCTGATATATGCCTGCGGGGCTCCACTCACCTCCAAAGCACCTCTCTGGGGACTTTGTCGTATGCCTTCTCCAGGTCGATAAACACCATGTGCAGGTCCTTCTTCCTTTCCCTATACTGTTCAACCAACCTCCGTACCAGGTGAATTGCCTCCGTCGTCGAACGGCCAGACATAAACCCAAACTGGTTTTCCGAAATAGACAATAACCGTCTCAGCCTCGCCTCGACCACTCTCTCCCAAATCTTCATAGAGTGACTCAATAACTTAATCCCCCTATAGTTATTGCAACTCTGGATGTCCCCCTTATTCTTATAGAGAGGGATCATGGTACTCCACCTCCAAGCCTCGGGCATCTTTGTCGTCTTGAAGATTTCGTTGAACAATCCAGTCAACCACCTTACACCAACCTCTCCAACGAACTTCCAAAACTCCACCGGTATCTCATCCGGCCCCGTCGCCCTACCCCTTCGCATCCTGCGAACAGCCTCTCTAACCTCTTCTACCCTAAACCGTCTACAATAACTAAAATCCCGACACTCCTCTGAGCGCTCCAAATCCCCTAACTCGACAACTCTATCCCCTTCGTCATTTAAGATCCTGTGGAAGTACGACTACCATCTATCCTTAATGAGGCCGTCCTCCACCAACACTCTACCGTCCTCCCCCTTAATGCACCTCACCTGATCGAGGTCTCACCTCTGATGGTCTTTACTTGATCACAAATAACATCGGAGTTGATCCTATCGAACCAACTCCAAAGACATTTTGGTGCTACTTAGCAGCGAAATTGCTAAGTAGAATGCAATATGTAATTTCTATCGTTTCATAATGTATCGTATTATATTATATTATATTATATTATATTATATTATATTATATTATATTATATTATATTATATTATATTATATTATATTATATTATATTATATTATATTATATTATATTATATTATATTATATTATATTATATTATATTATATTATATTATATTATATTATATTATATTATATTATATTATATTATATTATATTATATTATATTATATTATATTATATTATATTATATTATATTATATTATATTATATTATATTATATTATATTATTATTATATTATATTATATTATATTATAAATATAATGGCCAAACTTTCACTATATATGTTACTTGTTAAAGCCTTGCTAAATGAACATTTGATAAGAAAAAACCTTATATTATCTAAAAATTTAAGCCATGTCTAAAAACACCATAGTTATTATCATGATTATTGCTATTTGCCTATGTTATATGAACTCTATACCAAATGCTACAGTTTCAGCTTTTGGCTCCCAACAATTGATGAAAATTTTTGCAATACAAACACCAAGAAAGTTCCTGCAATGTAGCTCAGAATGTTTCTGGTTTTGCTGGTGTATAAATTGTGAAGAATGTTGTCATTGTTAGAGTGGGTGAAAGTTAGCTATGTATACTATGTGTATACTATGTATACCCCGTATTTACTTCTCGTTTAGTTATCGAAGAACCTGGTTCTTTGATATAGATGGTCGATCTCTTCTTCCTCGATCACAAATAAAATCGGAGTTGCATGCTTATGTAAAACGCAATAAGTAACTTCATAGTTTCATAATATGTATCGTATTGTGTTGTATTTTATTGTATTGTATTGTATTGTGTTGTGCATGTACGTTATTGAAGTAATGTTTATATATATACACGATATATATATATATATATATATATATATATTGTATTGTGTTGTGCATATACGTTATTGAAGCAATTTTTATTTTGTGGACTCACATATTAATATACGATACATAGATATGCTATCTATAAAGAAGTCCAATTTATGATCTAATAAAGTACTAAAGTTTTTAACCACTAGAGTTGGCATGATGGTTCAACGCCATGTCCCTTAAGCAAGAGGTCAGGGGTTCGATCCCCGCCTCTGGCGAACAGAGCAAACTCTGTGGCGAGTTCCCTACCGCTTAGTGCGCTGACAGAGGAACGGAGGATTAGTCTCACGGCTGCCAGCTGTGAGGTTACCTTGGGAAACCAACCAAAAAAAAGTACTAAAGTTTTTGAGTCTAAAAGTAAATACTTATCGATTAGTATGAGTTTAATTGAAATTAAGAAAACCCTGAACCTTTTCTAAAGTTTGATAGAAACTTATAGGAAAGGTATCTTTTCGGAAAATGCACCTTTTCAAGTGAAAAAACACTTAGGCAACTATACAAGGATTGGTCCCTAAGTCAGATAGAACGTTTCTCTTCTTTTCTACCCCATCTATGAGAAAAAATAAACCAAAAAAAAGTACTAAAGTTTTTGAGTCTAAAAGTAAATGTATCGATTAGTATGAGTTTAATTGAAATTAAGAAAACCCTGAACCTTTTCTAAAGTTTGATAGAAACTTATAGGAAAGGTATCTTTTCGGAAAATGCACCTTTTCAAGTGAAAAAACACTTAGGCAACTATACAAGGATTGGTCCCTAAGTCAGATAGAACGTTTCTCTTCTTTTCTACCCCATTTATGAGAAAAAATAAACCGAGAGCAATATCCAGACTTAAAAAATTAAGTTTTCCTTTATCAAATCTTGCAATGAAATGGGGTTAGTGTTTCTACCGACGTTCTTCTATATTAATATAAGTGTCTAATGAAATTCTTTTAAATATTCCAACTAGTGGTACAAGTGATATCAAGAGCCAGTAGCGGAGCCATCTTATGATTAAGGGTTCATCTGAACCTTATTCGACGGAAAATTATACTATTTATATATGGTTAAATTTTTTATGTATATATAATTGATGTTGAACCCCCTTTGGTTAGTTCGTGTGCCTACTTCTTTCGATTTTAAACCACTTTAATGAAAATTCTGGCTCCGCCACTATCAAGAGCAATATCTTGTTAGATTATTATACATGTTTTGCAGTAAATTTTGGGTCAAATTCATATTAAGAAATCATTCAATTTTTTCAAGTCTTGTTGGTCTTCTATGCAAACGTTTCTGTCAAGTTTTTATGGGGCCAACAATAAATTTATGGAACAAAGTATTATATTACTAATAAATTGATTTGCATGTTTTCTTCTACTTTAGTTTTGGTTGAGTGATATTATTTTAAACACTCTGACAAATAAAATATTCATGTAAGTTTGGGTAGTACGTCAATTAACATTTTTTAATTTCTCCATGATTTAAGTGTTCTGCTTTTTTTTTTTTTTTGAACTAGTTGGAGATTTAAAGAAAAAAAAATGAAAATTAAAATTTGAGGATTCCCACTAGGTCACTTTAATTATGAATAGAACACAATTCTTTCCTTTAGTTTGTGCGTTTTGTTTAAAAGTGAATAGATTGAATTAAAATGTTGTTAAAGTAACCTGTATTGTGTAGATTTTGTTTACTTATAATATGTAAGTATATTTTATCTATGTGAAATAATTATCTCAAAGGAGATTATTATGGTTAGATTACGGATAGTTGTGAACATGTGATACATTTGTAATATATGTTGATAATGTGTCGGTTCAAAGAAAGGCATATTGTTATGCCGTTTTAGTAAACGATATTCATGAACTATGTATAAGAGTACCACTTACAAATCACTATATCTATCCAAAGACTAAATGATAATGTTGCATGTGCTAGATATCTTGAGATGGATCCACTTTTGTGTATATGCGCTTGATAAATTTGCAGTTTTAAGTTTATTTGTTATTTTTCTTTCATTTTTCGTTTAATTTTATTGTCTTCACATATACATGATTTAATTGACGGTTAATTGTGAGCATTATTTGTTTGTCTTATAATGTCTTCTATATCTGTCAATATGAACAACATTCCCGTGCTTAACGACACAAACTTCAAAAAATACAAAGAGCACATTATGATTGTGCTTGATTGCATGGATCTTGATTATGTATTGAGATTTAATCGCCCTACAGACTTGAACAAAACTAGTTCGAATGAACAAAAATCTGCATACGAGAAATAAAATAGGAGTACTTGTGCCTATCGAATCATCTCCAAGGACATTTTAGTCCTACTACTCAGTGAAATTGCTAAGTAAAAATGCAATATGAAACTTCATCCTTTCATAATATGTATCGTTTTGTCTTGTATTGTATTATGTTGTGCATGCACGTTATTGAAGTAATGCTTATTTATATAGATTTTATATACAACATTTACTTTTTGTTTAGTTACTAAAGAACCTAGTTCTTTGCTAGTATTGAATGATTGTGTGTTTGATATGAAGTAAAATGTTTTCCTGACAAATAAGTAATTTTCTTACTTATTTTTTAATGCTTGGAATGTAAATAGAAAATATAGGTTCAACATTCACCTCGACTTGGTACAAGAACAACCACTATTTTAAATAATAATAATACTAATAATTAAAAGGAACAACCATAATTAGGTTTTAGACATTTAGACTGATAGAAGGAGCGTTTTGGAGTAATTAGTAAAATTATTATCGTTCTAATTTTGAAAACAGTCTCTAACAGAAATGCAAGGTAAGATTGCGTACAATTACAATCATAATTAGATTTTGGATATTCAAAGTGATAGAAGGAGAGTTTCGGAGTAACTATAAATTTGTTGTCGTTCTATTTTTAGAAACAGTCTCTGCAAAAATGCAAGGTAAGATTGCGTACAGTTACACTCTTGTGGGTCAGTTCTAAATTCAAGATTCATAAAGCTAAAATTCTGAATTTACCTATCTAAATTTAATACGTATACATTTTAAATAAAATTTTAAACACAAATATATTATTTGAGAAAAGTTATGTTGAAGTTTATTATCAAGCTAAGTCATGTTAGCCTAGAGATTTAAATCAAGTAATACCCGTTGACTTAGTTTTTGGAATATATTTCAACAATAATAGCTGCATTAGATACTTTTTCTCCTACAAGTGGATTTAAAAAAAATCAACTGTGACCTTCAATTTAAATTTAAATTTTCTAAATTTATGAGAACAAAGAATAGAGAGCAGGCTTGCATATCTGCAATCACTAGCTAGAGACATTGCTTTTACCCAATATTCTTAAATTTTTATCAATGGCCAAAAACATCATAATTATTCTCATGGTTATTGCTTTTCTGTTCTACAATAGCCACCAAGCTTTATCAGATTCACAACAATGGACTGATCAATCTACAAGCTTTTACGATCACGACGATGAAGAAGAAGAGACTTTTCACTCTCTGAAGTTTCAGGAGAATGCTTATCAGGATCCATGTGCTATGGGTTGCCCCAGTGAAATTTGTGGTTGCTAAATTTAATCAGTTTAGTTGCTATGACAATCGAGATCAACCTTAAATTCTATCTAATGAGTGTGTGTATTTCATTTCCACGTAAGTAATAAATTCCCTCTTCTACGGAGAGTGTCCTAAGTTAGGGGTCAATCGGAAACAACCTCTCTACTTCACCTGAGATAGTGGTATGGTCTGCGTACACTCTACCCTCCCCAGACCCCACTATGTGGGAATATACTGGGTATATTGTTGTTGTTGTTGTTCTATGAAGAGTGTGCTAAATCTATAGAATAAAATGTAATGCATAAACTGTGTTTCATCACTTGAGTTCTTATATTGATGACTGGAAAGGGAGAAAAAATTGAAACGTGTGTATCGTCAACATGGAGTAATCAATTTTTTTCTGTAATATTGCACCACGCTTATAAAACAGAATCTGATAGCAGGTAACTTTTCTGTAGACATCAGCCATAATATAATGTATTGAGAAGTAGGAAATAGGAACCTCAGCAGCATGAGATCAAGACGCGTAAGTACATCCTTCTATTTTTTCCTGCTGCCCACTGCACTAGGAAGAAACTATTGTGTAGCTCTCCTAGTGGGCAAAACAAGATTTGCATATCAATGCAGCAAACAGTTGAGTGTTTCGCAAAAGTACTCAGCTGGATCATGTTCCATCTTCATTGTCTGAGAGCAAGCAGTCTTCTATTTGCTCCCTGAAAGCAAAGCGATTAGACTTTTATATCCAAGGAGATAGCAAGACGTAAAGATCAAGTCCCCTAAGTTTTAAATAGGGGTGAGAAACGGTGATAAATTTTCATTAATAAAATTACAAACTAGTTCCAACGCTGAAGGGGGGCCTTGGAGTAACTGGTAAAGTTGCTGCCATGTGACCGGGAGGTCACGGGTTCAAGCCTTGGAAGCAGCCTCTGTCAGAAATGCAAAGTAAGGCTGCGTACAATAGATCCCTGTGGTCGGGCCCTTCTCCGGACCCTGAGCATAGCCGGAGCTTTAGTGCACCGGGCTGGCCCTTTTTTTTTTTTTCAAAAACATCTATAAGTTGAAATTTGAACCCCGGGGCAGCCAGCAGCCCAAAAGGAGAAAACACAGGACACTATTCTCTAAGCTTTAACAGTAAAACTGTAACGACAATCTTGAAAGGAGAAGAAATGGAAGCCAATATCAAAAAGCATCATCCATCTAAAGATCCATGATACAGCCTAGGCAATTTCAAGCCCTCTGTGGCTACAAAATGGTTTTCCTGGGCTAATGTGGCAGATCAGAACTATCAAGTGCTTAAGCAAGTAAATTTCATACCTTAGCTCTCTCTGACTTAAACGAACACCATCCTCTGCTTGGGAAACCATTGATGGTGGCAAGAGAGAAATGAAATTCTCCAGAGATGAGGGGTCCTTAGGAAGAACCTGAAACTGGCAACTTGCACAGCATGCAGCCCCAATCCCATTAGGACTAGTTTTCCCATTGTCAAAATTACTCGAAGTTTCAAAGTTGGATACTTTTAGAGGACTCTTGCAAATAGGACAGAATGACTCGATAAGAAGGGCATCTTTAGTTTTCAGGTTGTATTTCTTTTGCCTCCTTCGAGATGCCACCTGACCATTATAGTCATTGTCCTCTGGCATTCTATTGAAATGAAAAGGTGTCAGCTTTCCAGCTGTTCTCATGATTGTGCTTTCCCGGGAAGGGTTTTCCTCCTGAAACACAAAAGTTACTTTGAATTTCATGTGCAGGGCTTTCAAGTTGCACTATCCATGACTTGAACAAGAAACATCTAGGATAGCCGAATAAAGGAAATTTTCAAAATAAATGTTAAGAGCCTCTTTGATAAAGCAATTTATATTCCCTAATAGTTTTCCTTCTCGTTAAAGTAACCAGCAATCACAACATTAACCATAAAACAAGATTCAACTTTTAAAAGCATGTTTTCTTGGTAGGGCTGAAATAACTGAATAAATTTCAGCTACTAGATGCAATTGTTATATTATAATATACTAAGTTTTAGCATCTTATATATCTAACAGTTGCTTTTTTATAGGTTTTCCTCGCAGTAAAAACCAACTTCCACTGTAGATGGGACCATCAACTTAAACCAACAAAGTTAATCTGCTTTTACCTGCAACAATTTTACAAATGAGGAGATCAAGCCATTGATACCAGCACGTGTTCCATTAAAAACTTCTACAGTCATCAAACTGCCCTGGCAAAGTATGTCGAGCCCCACCATGAAGTAATGGTTTTGACACACAAGGAAAGGGCAAGCAGAAATGAAATATTCAGAGTCAGATATTACATGAGATTGTGACAAAAATACGACATTAAATGCTAAACAAGAACTAAATTTGTTTTGAATCTTAGTTTTCAAGTGCAACAAACCTGTCAAGGTTGCAAAGCATGTTCAACTCATGAATAGGACAATCACGGAGGGGAAGAACCACAGGTATCTTCCACCTTGCATCAACATACTGGATATCAGCAGCTAAAGAGTAACCTCTCCCCTGGAGAAAACAAAAACATTTTGCACATTAGAGAGTTCTCTCTCAGTTTTTGAATATGAGAGATGTCATTGAATTCTATACAGGTAACTAGTGTAAATATTTATTTACTAGCTCAAAAGAGTTGATCTTTTATACAATAACTAACATGGATTTATGAATTTATAACCAATAAAATGAGTAATAAAAATATTGATCAAATCAGATAAAACAATCACACCAAACAGATCATGACCAAGTATGTTCAAGAAAAATGGCCAGGAAGGAATACAGAACAAGATCCTCATACATATACACATAATCATTTTTGCATTAGACGTATTTTTGTTGCGCAATCTCAAAGTATTAGCCCCCAGGGCTTTGGTGAAAGTTAAGAACGTAGCTAGTGGTGTATGGGTTAGGCGTACGTGACAGGTTAGAACCCTAATGCTGACAAAAGCTTGGTATTTCAGTGGAGACAGGTAGAGGATTTATGAGCAATACCTTTAATTTTTTAGAAAAAGACAACCTCTTCTGCCTGAATCATGGATAATCACATTTTTTTAGTTTTTTATCTCTTCATCTATACGGAAGGGTATGAAGGGGAGCCTTGGAGTAACTGGTAAAGTTGCTGCCATGTGACCAGGAGGTCACAGGTTCAAGCCTTGGAAACAGCCTCTGGCAGAAATGCAAGGTAAGGCTGCGTACGATACACCCTTGTGGTGGGGCCCTTCACCGGATACCGCGCATAGCGGTAGCTTTAGTACACCGGGCTGCCCTTTTATATGGAAGGGCATGGCCTATGGGGACCAAATTTAGGTACTTCACACTTCCACTGAGCTCTTATAATATACTCCAACCCTTTACTCTGGTTCCATCTGGATCATGTCAAATTGAAGTCCAAAGTTCCCTTTTTCCCAGTTTGCCAGAGGACAAAATTTCTTCGTCATTCATCCATGTGAATAAACATTTTCAGTTTTTTAGCAAAAGAAGAGAGTGAGAGGTTCATTGAACGAACCTACCTTGACAGTTGCTTCAAGTACATGACAAGCTATTCTTGATGTACAAGTTCCTAGTAGAACTTTGGTATATCCATGCTCAATAGCTATCTGCACATTTAAGCAACATGTATAAATTGGGATCTATGTTTTCCCCTGTAAAGCTCAAGATCGTGATTATGTAAAGTCGCCAAACCTTTTGTAGGGAGAGCATACGAAAATGCTCCAATAGATCTTCTTTTCCTGTGATATCACTAACTGCATTTATTAATTCATTCAGTCTATCTTTTGCACCAGCTTCAGGCGAATAAATTGTCTCTGTTGGGACTACGTGAAATTGTTTCACAGGTGGAGCCAAATCTGACACAATAAGTTTCATCTCCTCAATAGCTCTATCAAGGTAACCAGATGAGACAGCTGAACAGGTTTTTTCATCAATAAATGCAACCCCAACACCGAAAACTGGTAACGCTCTATCTCTACTGGCATCAAAGTTCTTCTGAGCTTTGGTTTGCATCTCATGTATAAACTGCAGAGCCACCCTAGAAGATAAAAAGTAAAATATTATTGTAGCACATACCTTTTACACAAGACTAATAATCTACTCCACATCCTTTTTAAGTCATAACAAGCAGCAAGTCTGGCTTAATGAACTTCTATGATATACGCCATTGTTGACACATATAAACACATAAAATTTTAAATAAAACGTAAAAAATGATGTTAGTAAGTTATACAGATACACACACCCACAGTGCCTGTGCAGGCGTGCATAACATGAATTTTAAGATTTATCAGAAAAGGAAGGTGAATTTCAAGATGATGCAAGAGGTTCTAGGTTATTTACAAATTCAATGAACTTCGAACTTCGGTCTACCGGAAACAACCTCTCTACTTCAGCCGAGGTAGTGGTATGGTATGCGTACACTCTACCCTCCTCAGACCCCACTATGTGGGAATACACTGGGCATGTTGTTGTTGTTGTTGCAGTGAACTACGACTTCAGGTGTATGTTGCCTCCACAATTTTGGATACAATTCAACATAAGACGATATCAATCGACGGAGAAACAATAGTGATACAAATGCGACTCTGAAGATCAACATGTGTACAAGTGCAGCAAAGGATCATCATAGGAAGTGCAATGCTGAGACGTGAGAAGGATCAAAGACACACAAAAGCCACCTCATTTGCTCATTTGTTATACTAGAGGGGCACCCCTTTTTCATTAAGGGTCTTTTGGGCATTTCATCTTTTATGTAATAAAGAGACTATATATAGTTTAGTAGTAGAGATTTTCATTACTTAGTTGATTATTGTTGTATGAACTTGAAACATGAAACACCTAAGTCCTCTCTCCTTTGAGGCAAACCGAAACTGGGACAAGAAGCTAGTGTGGATTCACTAGTGATTGTATTTTGCTTGAAAACGTCGACATTTGAGAGGTGGATTTCGATCTCGTGTCTACGTAAGAGTTAGGTGATTGTTGCGTGTAGGTGTAGGGGGTCTTAGAGTTTAACATACTCTTTGGTTCTTAGGATTTATACCCTCATTTGTCTCACTACCTATCTTTACGTTTCTTGTAATCATTTTTGTGTTCTTGTTCTAGTAAAACCGCGTATTGTTGCTATTGAGTTGTTGTTCTCCTTATTTCGTGGTCATCTTGTTCTTGTTGTATTGTTGCTGTTTTTTGGTGTTAAACACCTTGTAAACTCGTGATACTTGTGTTGTTATTGTTGGCTGAGAATTGTAGTGTTGGGCTCTCGGTTTTGTTGTTGGATTTGTGGACTGTTTTGGACGTTTTGGGTGTTTGTGGACTGTTTTGAGCCTTCTTAGATACCGTTTGGTATCACAGCAAGGCTAGTTGTGTTCCTACACTACCAATCTTGGGGTCTCTTAATCAAAAAAAAAAAAAAAAGAGTTGAGTCATTCTTGTTCTTGGCCGAGGCATCCTTGTTCTTGTGTTGTTGGCCGAGAATAGTGTCTACATTTAGGTGTGTTTTTGTTGTCTAAGTAGTTTCTTGTGTTAGTTTCTTGTCCACTAACACTTATTGAGTCTATATCCAAGTGTTGAGTTCTTGACTAGTTGTTGTTGAAGGTTGGACGGCTAGAAAGTTGTTGTTCTTATTGTTCTTGAAGTGGTGTTCAACAAAGGTGTTGTTTGGTTTTTGAAAGAGAAAAGAAAGACAAGACTTTGTGTTTGTCTTGAAAACAATTGCAAGACAACACCAAAGTGGAAAAAGAAAAAGAGAAGTTCAAAAAGTATAGTTACTAAAAAGGAGTAACAACACTTTTCAAGAATAGACCAAAGTGGAAAGAGACAAAGCTACTCCAAAAAGATGTTTTGCCAAAAGAGTGCAAGTTGGTGAAAAGTTGATAGAAGACTTTTTGACTCTTAAAAAGAGAGTCTCAAATCTTGTCCACCTACACCATAGCCGAACTTTCTTCATCAAAGGAGTGAGTTTGAACAACTTGATACTTGAAACAAATTTTCTTCAACAACAACGTGTGTGTTTTTGTCTTGTAGGTTGTGTGGTATTGTTGCTTGCGTTACAAAGACTTGAACCTTTGTTGGTGTTGTTGTGTGTGATATTGTGGACTGTTTTGGTACAATGGAACCTGACACCTCATCCCTTCAACCCACGGTGGACCACAATGCTACAAGTATCATTTTGGCTCGCCTTGAAGCTATGTCCCGAGACATGGCTAGGATGACCGCGGGTATTGAAAAACTAGACGCAGATGTGGTATCAATGAAGGGTGAAGTGTTAATTATGGGTGGGAGATTGGAGAGAGTGGAAAGCCAAAGAAGCCGACCTTCTACCCCTCGACACATTTCACCAACTAGTACTCCCAAGGCCATGCACCAAATGCTATATCCACCCATTGCCACAAATCAAACCAACCCTTACTCCCAAAACCAAGATCATGATAGACCAAGCCACCCTCCACTGCACCAAGTCCAACAACAAGGACTTGGAACCCAAATTCCACCACCAAACCCGAGCCCACCCATCCAAACTCCACTTGACCAAAGACCTCACTATCCAAATCTAATCCCGCCGCTACAAGTTCCACTTAACCCAAATAGACCCGTCCATGTTGAGGGGTATGGTAGCAGAGAACAACATGCTGGTTATGGACCCTATGATGAAGTTTACATGAGAAGGGAGGAGATGGGGGGTAGGCAAGGTGATCCGAGGGAAGTTCACGGCCGAGAAGGAAGAGTTGGTCATTGGAACCAACAAGGGAACCAAAACCGTGATGTAGGGCCAAATACCATCAAAGTGGGGCTTCCAACATTCAAAGGTGAGAGTGATCCGGAAGAGTTTCTAGCTTGGGAGTCCACTTGTGAGAGAATCTTCCAAGTTAATGATCTTACCGAGGAGAAAAAGAGTTGTTATGCGATTGCACATTTTGAGGGTTATGCTACTATTTGGTGGGAGTATGTGAAGCGAATTGGAAATGTTTTGATTGAGGGGCAGCCCTCTCCTTGGTTTCGGTTAAGGTACCTTATGAGACAAAGGTACTTACCTGAGAGTTACCATCAAGAGCTACTTGCTAAGTTGTATAACTTGAGGCAAGGGAACAAAAGCGTCGTGGCTTACTATGATGAGTTCCAACAACTCATTTTGAAACTAGATCACCGAGGGGAGCAAGTGAGCCACGACATCATTCGATTCAAGGTGGGGTTGAATAGGGACATTGCCTCACGATTGACACTTCACAAGTTCGACACCATTGATGCCATCTTCCAAGCCACCTTGGAAGTTGAGAGGGAATTACGGGAGAAACCGAGTGTCAAGCTCAAGGGGCAATCTCCCTCGGGATGGCACAAGGACAAAAATGACCCATCCAATGTGGAGAAACCTGAGGACAAGGCTGCCCAAGCCGAGAACAAGGTTCACCAAAGGTATCCTCCAAGAAATGAAGGTAAACCGCATTCCTCTTCTAGTTCTAAGGGCTTTCAATGTTTTAAATGCCAAGGTTGGGGACACAAGGCTAACGAGTGTCCAAATAGAAGAAATATGATCCTAAGGGAGGGGAAATGGTACTTTCTTGGGGAGGAGGTGGGACTTGAACTGAAGGAGATTGCTGATCAATCTCAAGATGGAGAGAAGGTAGAACTCGAGGAGCCAAAAGAGGGGATGAGGAAGATGTTTGGCCGTGTGAAGGTGAGATTGTAGTGCCTATGTATATGGCAAGGAAAGTCATGCTTAGTGAGGGTATGGAAGAAGAAGCCGAGAGTGAGGAGGATGAAGAAGGAGAGAAGCCGAGAGTTGGGATTGTGGGATTTGCTCATAAGGACTCCTTGTTGATTACTAACTGAGATACTAGCACTTTGCGTAGTGTTAAATCTTCATATGTGCAGGTTGTAGAACATATAAGTCCAAGGGGCATGCTTGATGATCTCATGGGACCCTTGGTTGAACATCCTAACCTTGGGAAGAGCAATGAAGAGGTGATGCAAAGAGGAGAGCTTGCCGGTGATGATTGCTTGAATTTGAGGGCAAATTCCTCTCAAGATGGAGAGGATGATACAAGTGTGACTATGAAGATTAACGAGTGTACAAGTGCAACAAAGGATCATCCTAGGAAGTGCAATGTTGAGACGTGAGAATGATCAAAGACACACCAAAGCCGCCCCATTTGCTCATTTGTTACACTAGAGGGGCACCCCTTTTTCATTAAGGGTCTTTTGGCATTTCATCTTTTATGTAATAAAAAGACTATATATAGTTTAGTAGTAGGTATTTTCATTACTTAGTTGATTATTGTTGTATGAACTTGAAATTTGAAACACCTAAGTCCTCTCTACTTTGAGGCAAACCGAAACTGGGACAAGAAACTAGTGTGGATTCACTAGTGATTGTATTTTGCTTGGAAACTGTGAGAAATATAAGAGAAAAATATTATTGAATTGTTGTAACTACATTATTACATTGAGGCCCTATTTATAGACAATACATTCCAATCCTTTTCCTAATAGGACACTACATTACAATCCTTTTCAAGTAGGATTTTATACGATATTCCTATTCCTACTCATATTCTAACACTCCCCCTCAAGCTGGTGCATAGAAGACATATGTACCAAGCTTGTTATATATATAACTAATATGAGAATCGGTGAGGGACTTGATGAAGATATTTGCAAGAAAACTGATAAGGACTACTTTGGACGTCTGGGAGACCTCAATTGAAACGGAACAAACTGAAGTGATCTGAAAAGTAGTAAATATAGCCGTAAAGTTGATGTGTCGCTGGAAAATTGCCGAAAACTAGTATAAAATATACGGGTCATCTCGAAATCAAGAGACGAGCAGATCTTGAACATGAAAGTACCGGAAACTTAGCCGAAATACGCTCCCACGTCAGATTATTAGATTTGATGGCTGAAAAGTGACTACAATCCGAGGAAAAAAAAAGTATATGGGTAGGGTTGGAATGATGACACGACCCTACTGAAAAAGAGAAATATGTGTAGGGTCGGAATGATGGCACGACCCTATTGAGAAATAGAAATTATATGAGTAGGGTCGGAATGACGGCATAATCCTACTGGAAAAGAGAAATTATATGGGTAGGGTCGGAATGATAGCACGACCCTACTAAAAAAAATCTGAGGAGTCACCAGAAAGACGTACGGAACTATATAAATTAAATCTGAGGAGTCACCAGAAAGATGCATGGTGCTATGCAACTCAGATATGAGACAGTAGTCCGGAAAGATGCACGGTGCTACGCAAATCAGATATGAGAAAATAGTCACCGAAAAGAAGTACGGTGCTAAAAAAAATAGATATGAAAAAGTAGTCACCGGACAGATGCATGGTGCTACGCAAAGATATGAGAAAATAGTCACTAGAAAGATACACAGTGAGTCAGTGACCCAACTTTGCTAACATAATCATTGGCCAGACGGGTAGCATATATAGATTATAGCCGCCCGCCGGCAGCGGAAACTCTTTGATTCTTTACCAAGATCGTGGAAGCTCTGATACCATGTGAGAAATATAAGAGAAAAATATTATTGAATTGTTGTAACTACATTATTACATTGACTATTTATAGACAATACATTCCAATCCTTTTCCTAATAGGACACTACATTACAATTCTTTTCCAAGTAGGATTTTATATGCTATTCCTATTCCCACTCATATTCTAATAGAAACGTCGACGTTTGAGAGGTGGATTCCGATCTCGTGTCTACGTAAGAGTTAGGTGATTGTTGTGTGTAGGTGTTAGGGGTCCTAGAGTTTAACATACTCTTTGGTTCTTAGGATTTATACCCTCATTTGTCTCACTACCTATCTTTATGTTTCTTGTAATCGTTTTTGTGTTCTTGTCCTAGTAAAACCGTGTATTGTTGTTATTGTGTTGTTGTTGTTCTCCTCATTTCGTGGTCATCTTGTTCTTGTTGTATTGTTGCTGTTTTTTGGTGTTAAACACCTTGTAAACTCATGATACTTGTGTTGTTATTGTTGGCCGAGAATTGTAGTGTTGGGGTCTCGGTTTTGTTGTTGGATTTGTGGACAGTTTTGAGCCTTCTTAGATACCGTTTGGTATCAAATAGGAAAAGGAAAGGGTGGGAAGGGTACACATCAAGATACCAAAGAATACATTAAAGCCCAAATAATACACTGTGTAGAAGATAGAGTTAGACAAGGCAAGAATTTTACACACACAAGTCATGAGCTCAAGCCATTAGAGTGTGAAGCCTTTGTGTCTAACGCAAATATGAGGTGGATAACTGGGAATGGATTTTCCGGAAGTACGGCTAAGAAATTTGGTCCTTATCTCTGAACGAGACTCACACTCAGCAATCCAAAGGTATATCTCAGTTAAACAAGGCTAATCTCTAAAATTCGTTAGCAGGATGAAAGCCTTAAAAGAAGCATGCCTCACTCTAGACAATCTTATGAGAAGAAGATTCCAACTGGTCAATAGGTGTTACAATACATGTGTCAGTCAAAATCAGAAAGTATCAACCAATTTATGCTTCACTGCACTTTTGCAATACACTTTAGGATATGTTCCTAGCTGTTTTGGGTATAAATTGGTCTACGCCCTTCAATATCAGGGATGCTTACACTAGTTGGAGCTCTGTAGAAGTTAGAAATTCCATCAGAAAAATCTAGATCGTGACCTTAGCCTGTAATTTTGGTGTATTTGGAATGAAAGAAGCAGGAGATTTCCCAGTGGAGTTTCAACTCCAATTTATAAGCTTAAGGCTAGTTGTTTGGTTAACCTTTTTAGCTGGGCTAACTCTTCCCCTATAGATAATTTAGATCACTACCTGGATTTTATTTTTATTTTTTTTAATAACCGTGGTGTGGCCAGCTTGCCCACACCTCGACTAATTCCACGGGACACCTGCCACCTTTCACCAACAACGTGTAACTTTGTCCACCAACGTTAGGACAGATGGAAAGAGATCACCTAATGTGTTTTGCGTATGCTGAATTTGAACCTGACACCTCATTATTCTCAACCCACTTCATTGACAACTAGGCCACACCAACTACCCTAACTAATTTGGCATATATAGACAATTGATATCATCTAACCCAACTAGTTTAGAATTCAGGTCATTGATCTATTATTTCTTTCACTGAACTAACCAGACCATAGATGGAGTCTTTTCTACACCACCAGCACATGCTAGACATATAAACTGATTAATCAGGACTAAAAGTCAGTAGGAAACTACATTTAACAAAATTGTTAAACCCTAAATATAATCTCGTAAAGCAAACAACTTTCCACAACAACAACAACAAACCCAGTGTATTCCCACACAATGGGGTCTGGGGAGAGTAAGATGTACGCAATCCATACCACTACCTCCGGAGAGGTAGCAAGGCTGTTTCCGATAGACCCCCGGCTCAAGACAGAGAATAAAAAGCAAACAACTTTGAAAGTTAATAATTCAACTAAGCAAATTTCCAGATCACAATGAGGATTTGTTCGGAACCTAGAACAAGTACTGCCAGAGAAGGCAACAAGGACATTATCCAATGGGGAAATCATTTGCAACTCACATGTGCAACTCAAAGACACATCCCCATTCATTAGGTCAATCTCTAAACTTAGTTAGCCAGAATTCCAATATATGCTCAATAAAGGCCCAAACTTTGAGAAACTCACAAATGTCTATTGTTGTTATGATAATTATCTTCAGAACAAGAATTAAATAGACCCAAATAAGAAACTGATGAAATGCAAAAGGGGCATATATAGACAATTCATATCATCTACCCCAACTAGTTTGGGATGAAGGTTGTTGATCGATTATTTCTTTCACTGAACTAACCAGACCAAAGACAGAGTCTTTTCTTCACCACCAGCTCATTTCAAACAAATAAATTGATTAATCAGGACTAAACTGTTAAACTCTAAACCCCAAACGCTAAATATAATCACAAAAAGGCATCTGTCCTAGCCTTGGTGGACCTGAGTTACTTGGTATCGGTATCTGTTGCTGGTGTGAGGTGGCAGGTATCCCGTGCGCGAAAACTGGCCCGGATAGTACAGTTAACAAATAATACAACAACATATAATTAACACAGCAAAATGAAAGCAATTAATAATATAGCAAAGAAATTAACATATTGACAATGAGGAAGTGTTCGGAACCTGGAACAAGTACCACCAGAGAAGGCAACAAGTACATTATCCGACGGTGAAATCATAGCATTAGCAGTAACAGCAAGTCTAAACTTCCCAAATAGATTACTACGGAAGCAATCTACACAGAATCTTCCGGCATCACTACCACCGCCGTATACGATGGCGACGTCGGCGGTGCTGGCGGCGATGGTTGTATTAACCTTACATTTGATACATATTGAATTATCCAAATGCTCGGTGGTTCTACGACTGTTTACGACGTCGTTTAAAGGTTCATTTTTCTTTGCTACCGGCGGCGATTCGGCTGCTCCGATGGAAGTGTCATCTCTGTAACAACCGGACTGGCAGGTTCCGGAGTTGCACGCCATTTTTGGCTAGAAATGAAAGGAATGTATTGAAGAGCGGTATTTATATGTTGGGCTGGTATAGACTTGCCCTATAGAAAAGTAGTTAAATTGCTAAAAATGGCGCGACTATTTAATTTTTGGCCAGTTCTTTTAATATAACATAAACATACACTTTAACACACCATATTTATATAAATTTTATCCTCATAATTATAAAAATTTCAATTAATTATATAGTATTTTCATTGAATATTTTAGGAGCTAATTATTAATATCAATAAACTCAAAATTTTAAAAATATATTAAAAATTAATTATATATCCTTACAAAAAGTACATATATTTTCATTATATATTATATATCTTGATAGATTCAAAATTAAAAAAAATATATTGAGACCTAATTATGTATCCTTATAAAGTAAAACTATATTTTCATCGAATATATTGAGAATAAATATGTATCTCGGATAAATTAATTAAAGATGACAAAAAAATTTCAAAACTTCTTACATACTCAAAATTAAGATTTTCACTAATTATATAACACATTGAAATTTTGTGTAATTAACTTCAAACTATTGAATTTATATTATCTAACCTTGTTAAAAATGGCTCGACTATTTAAACTTTGATTAGATTCTTAATAATTATTATCAGATAACTAATTTCAGAATTAATTATTCGATAACTTAGTTCGGGCCAAGCGAACCCTTACAATATACTCTGTTATTTCTTCTCCCTCTCAGACTCTCAGTCCAAATAACTAAACCCTCCATTGCCACCACCACTCCGCCGTATCTTCCCCCACCAATTTCAGTAAGTTTCTCTTATGAATTTATGTTTACATTTTTTATTTTTTTTGGAAGAAGTAGAAGTACTAGTTAAAATAATTTTTTTTATAACCGTGTTGTCCGGATCAACTTCCCAGTTTATTTTACTAATTTGACGGAGTACCTGCCACTTTATATACAAAAACACAAAAGTACTAGCTAACTCTGTCCACCTGACAGAAGTACTAGCAGAAAGTACTTTTTTTTTAATAATCGTCGGGCCAGTGTACCAGCTTGTTCAACTAATTTTACGGAATACCTGTCAACTAATAACAACAACACAATGGCGGAGCCAGAATTATTTTCATTGAGGGATCAGAAGTAAATATACGGACTAGTCGAAGGGGTGCCACCACAAGGGTGTATGTACGCAGTCTTACCTTGCATTTCAGCCAAAGGCTGTTTCCAAAGCTTGAACCCGTGACCTCCTGGTCACGTGGCAGCAACTTTACCGGTTACTCCAAGACTCCCCTTCATCTATTATATATACATAAAAATATTCTTTATCATGTAAAAATAGTACTCCCTCCGTTTCAAAAAGAATGACCTACTTTGACTTGGCATAAATTTTAAGAAAATAAAGAAGACTTTTGAATCTTATGGTCTTAAATTAAAGTTGTGTCAAATGTACCAAAATGTCCTTCAATCTTGTGGTCCTAAACATGCCATGTGGAAAGTTGAAATTAAAGTATAGCCAAAAAAAGAAAGGGTCGTTCTTTTTTAAACAGACTAAAAAGGAAAGTAGGTCATCCTTTTTTAAATGGAGGGAGTATAATTTTCCGACGAAGGGGATTCGGATGAACCCCTAAATTCAATGTGGCTTCGTCACCGTAGATAGTAGGTAACTCTGTCTACTAAGATTAGGACAGATGAAAATGAATCATCCATTGATGGAAGTACTAGTTAAAAAAAAAAAACTTTTTTTGTTACCGCCGCTATCCGGGGCCTCTTGCTGGATTGCAGGCCTCAACTAATTCCACAGAATAACTTCTACATAATAACAGCAACACAATAGATACCAAGTAACTATGTCCACTGTGGCTAAGATAGACGAAAAGAAATCGCCCACTGAAAGAATACTAGTAAAAAATACTTTTTTTTAATAATCGTGTTATTCAGGACAGCTTACCAGCTTGTTCAACTAATTTTACGAATACCTGCCACCTAATAACAACAACATAATAGATACTAGGTAACTCTGTTCACTGAGACTAGGACGGATGAAAATGAATCATCCATTGATGGAAGTACTAGTAAAAAAAAAATAATAACTTTTTTGTAACCGCGCTATCCGGGGCAGCTTGCTGGATTGCAGGCCTCGACTAATTCCGCGGAATAACTTCTACATAATAACAGCAACATAATAGATACTAAGTAACTATGTCCACCTAGTGATTTTGTAAAAACTTGTGGGACTCTATTTGCAGAGATGATGACATTGACATATATATTTAAGCAATGTACTGAGTAACAACAACAATAACAAACCCAGTGTATTCCCACCTAGTGGGGTCTGGGGGGTAAGATGTACGCAGTCCATACCTCTACCTCTAAAGAAGTAGAAAGGTTGTTTCCGATAGACCCCCGGCTCAAGACACGAGATACCACACAAATACATAGTAAAGCACAGAACAAGATTTCAGAACATAAATACGGCACCCATCAGTAATCGAAAACAGAGGAAAGCACCCAGATTCGTAATAAAACATGGAACACGGAATCATAACAAGAATAATACCCCCACCAAGTAATTCCCTACACTAGCGACCCAAACTGGCCCTAGTCTTCTGCTCTAATTCGCGTCCTCCAGACCTTCCTATCTAGGGTCATGTCCTCGGTGAGCTGTAACTGCTCCATGTCCCGCCTAATCACCTCACCCCAGTACTTCTTCGGCCTACCCCTACCCCGCCTAAAACCATCCAACGCTAGCCTCTCACACCTACGAACCGGGGCATCCATGCCCCTCCTCTTCACGTGTCCGAACCATCTCAATCGGACTTCCCGCATCTTGCACTCCACTGGAGTCACACCAACCTTCTCCCTGATAGTGTCATTCCGAACTCTATCCCCTCTAGTCAGCCCACACATCCAGCGCAACATCCGCATTTCTGCCACCTTCATTTTTTGGACGTGGGAGTTCTTAACTGGCCAACACTCCGCTCCATACAACATGGCCGGACGGACTACCACCCTGTAGAATTTGCCTTTAAGCTTGGGCGGCACCTTCTTATCACACAACACCCCCGACGCGAGCTTCCACTTCATCCATCCCGCCCCAATACGGTGCGAGACATCCTGGTCAATCTCACCGTTACCCTGGATCACGGACCCGAGATACTTGAAACTATCCCTCTTACATACCTCCTGTGATTCCAGCTTCACTACCACCTCATCCTCCAGCCTCACGTTATTAAACTTGCATTCGAAATACTCTGTCTTGCTTCTGCTCAACCTGAACCCTTTAGACTCAAGAGTTTGTCTCCACACCTCTAATTTGTCATTCACACCCCCTCGAGTCTCATCAATCAGAACTACATCGTCTGCAAAAAGCATACACCAAGGCACCTCCCCTTCAATACGCCGCGTCAACACATCCATCACCAAAGCAAACAAAAAGGGACTAAGAGTAGATCCCTGATGCAATCCTGTCAAGATAGTGAAATGCTCTGAGTCTCCTCCCGCCGTCCTCACCTGAGTTTTCGCAGGTCGATAAACACCATGTGCAGGTCCTTCTTCCTTTCCCTATACTGTTCCACCAGCCTCCGTACCAGGTGAATTGCCTCCGTCGTCGAGCGGCCAGGCATAAATCCAAACTGGTTTTCCGAAATAGACACTATCCGTCTCAGCCTCACCTCGACCACTCTCTCCCAAATCTTCATAGAGTGACTCAATAACTTAATCCTCCTATAGTTATTGCAACTCTGGATGTCACCCTTATTCTTTTACCTTTAAAATTTCAGTAATTCACTTCAATGAGCTGAAAAATACAGTTTTGTATTTTTAAATATTTATTTTTGTGCATTTTCATAAATGGATGTTAAAAGATTTTCTTCACGGTGCCAAAATGTTTTCTGTGTGTCAACAATAAGAACAACATAGCCAGTGTAATCCCACAACGTGGGGTTTGGGGAGGGTAAAGTGTAGGCAAACATACACCTACCTCAGAGGTAGAGACGTTGTTTCAAATAGACCCTCGACTCAAGAAAAAAAATCTGAATTTTAAGATTTTCTTGCATTCCTATGGTTGGATAATCACTAGTTGGTAGACTAATTGCTAAGACATCTGATTCTATAGAATGACTGCTGCCAATGGCTTGAGTGACTTGTCTTCAGAGATGGAGGTGGATGCATTTAGACGTCTTTTCCCTTTGCGCTATCATGAGCAACATCTTCTTAAATCTGTCCGACCTGATGCCCGAAAGCTTGGAAGTGCTAGAGATACAACAGTAGCACTTGGTTTGGCTAACTCAACTGATCAGTTGTTATTATATTATCTTTTCTCAGGAGTTGTCCAAACTTACATTTGTATTTTCGCTGCAGGTGCCGTTGCCTCTGCTGATGGATCAGCCCTGGCCAAGATTGGCTCCACTGTAAGTGTATCCTTTGTATGAATCACTTCTTACTCGTTGTATAGGAGCTTCCATTCTTCACTCGAATTGCTTCTAGGTTGATTGATTATCTTTCATCAATCGCAGACAATGCTGGCTGCCATCAAAATGGAAGTAATGACACCAACAGTGGAATCTCCAGATGAGGGATCTCTAGGTAAAAAACCTCTCATGTCTCAACTCTTATTATCTCATTACCCATATAGTTTCCGGTTACATATATGATTCTATTGTGATTGCAGCTATCGAATTCCACATGCCTCCCATTTGTTCTCCCCTGGTTCGACCTGGTAGGCCTGCGGATGTAGCATCAGTAATTTCAAAGCAGCTGTCAGACACTATCTTGAGGTATGTAATAATAGCTTCCAGATGCCTCAAACTTGGAGTCTAAGTATTTGTCATCGTCTAATTCATTATGCTGATTTTTTTTTCTGACCATGTTATACGGTAGTTATGGTTTTATTTTTATAATTTTGCGCATGTCTGATAATCTAATACTACGCAACAAGTTATATTTAAGGTCCAACTAGGCCACTTGTGGTCCTGCAGCAAACATCACATCCTGCTTCAGGAATCTTGTCCGTGTTTCCAGACTTCGTGGGGGGTTCCTACTTATTGATAAATGAATAGTAGCAGCTATCATTTTACTGAAAAAGGTTCTGAAAGAACTTTGCATCGCAAGAGTGTAGGTTTCTTCTCTCTGGCTACTGTTACAGTATTGCCGGACTAAGTTGCGCGGACTCTTCACTTTTGATGCCGCACCCGTGTCGGATTCTTCAAAAATACACTGGTTTTGGCGAATCCGACACGCGCTCATTGAAATTTTTGAAGGGTCAAAGCAACATAATTACTGGATAAACCATAAGCAGTTTCTAGAAGAGCTTTATGTTACAAGGGAGGGTATTCGTCTTCTGCTTTCTCCTATGAGAATAACCTTGCATGAATCCATTGAATCAAACATGCCGCCATATGAAAAATCTGAATCCATTCGCGCTGTTTGGGACTTAATCATATCTGTTAACGCCCCCTCCTACGAAAATATTTCTACCAAGAAGTATCTCCGGTTGTTGAAAAAGTCTTAACTTTTCTATTATTTTTGTAAGGATAGAAGTAAGACAGAGATACGTTATTGTTAGTTTTGTTTTCCCTTCCCTTTGTAGCCATGTCCTTCCTCTTGACGACATTAATGAAGTAAATGAAATTGTGCTCTTTCTAATAGCTAAGCTTTTAGATGAGATGATCACACATTTCAACCGCATCTTCTTCATATTTGTTGTTTTATTACTTTGTGAGAAGTATGCCTCTACAATCTCCTTAATGAGCAATGGAAATGTTTACAGTTCTGGCATGATTGACTTAAAAGAATTGTGCTTGATTGGAGGAAAAGCTGCATGGATGGCCTACCTGGTAAGTGCTAATGAATATGAAGATCTTGTCTTCGTGCATTTTTTCCATGATAGGAAAAGGAAAAGTTTGCTCCTTAATTGTACGTTAACTGAAGAGTTAAATCGCCAGAATATGAAACTATGAAATCCTTGGCAATTTCTAGGTTACCATGTATTGTAACATCTATTGACCATTTGGAATTTTCTTCGCATAAAATTGTCTTGAGTGAGGCATGCTTCTCTTGAGGCTTTCATCCTGCTGACGGATTTTAGAGATTAAGCTCATTTAACTGAGATATACCTTTGGATTGCGAGCATGAGTCTCCTTCAGAGATAAGGACCAAATTTCTTAGTTGTACTTCCAGAAAATCCATTCCCAGTTATCCTCCTCATTTTTGCGTTAGAGACAAAGGCTTGGCACTCTTATGGCTTGAGCTCATGAGTTATCTGTGTAAAATTCTTGCCTTTTCTAACTCTATCTTCTACACAGTGTATTATTTGGGCTTTAATGTATTCTTTGGTATCTTGATGTGTACCCTTCCCACCTTTTCCTTTTCCTATTGTTTCTCTGTCGATTGATATCGTCTTATGTTGAGTTGTATTCAAAATTGTGGAGGCAACATATATCTGAAGTTCGAAGTTCACTGAATTTTTTTATTATGAGCCGGGGGTCTATCGGAAACAGCCTCTCTATCTCACATATGAGGTAGTGGTATGGACTGCGTACACTTACCCTCCCCAGACCCCACTTGGTGGGAATATACTGGGTATGTTGTTGCTTGTTGATGTTGCATTTATGTTGATTTGGACAATACATTTTTCCCTTGTTCATATTTGGCGTTCAAATTTTCCCCACCTTTATTTCTTCATTTTACGCTAATACAAATGCTTTTAGATTGTAGGCTAAGTTGTTGGTATTTATTCCTATGTCATATAATATTTACAGGACATATACTGTTTGGATGCGGATGGTGCCCTGTTTGACGCTGCATTACTATCTGCAGTTGCTGCCTTTTCGCATTGTAAGTTTGCTATCGCTTGGTTTTTTTAGTATTCCTGTAATGGTTAGTCGTCCCATGAGAGACAACAATATTGTACTTTATATTCCATTTCTAGTTTTGAGATTGGAAATGGACCGCATGTTAAAATGAAGTTTGAGAAGTAAGGTTTTCCGTACCAATGGCGAACAAGGGTAAGAGTTTTCTTTATGATAGCAGAATGTATCTAATATTATCAACAGATAACGGCAAATACAAGCTTCACAAAGAAGTAAGAAGATGAAATGAAAGAGGACCAGCTGTCCCCACAAGTTCCTCGGGCTATTAGCAAGCATGTTAAAGGAGCAATGCTATCGAATCTAAGTATATGTCATGTAATAAACCTTAAATGAAGGCCAGTCGTGAAGAGAATAAAAAGAAAGAGGGGATGAACTGTTCTTAGTTTAAGCAATATGTCAAAAGAGCTATACACGATTAATTTGGAAAACTTGATTCTTAAGTGTTCATGTAATTTTACAAATAAACTGGATTTCTTGCAGTGAACATTCCAGTAGTGTCTTTGAATGATGATGGGCGAATAGTTCTCGTTTCTGAGGACACTGTCCAATTGAAATTAGAGAAGGAGCCCGTGAATACAGAGAAAAGAAAGCTCAAATTGAACTCTCCGCCATTCTCGTTAACATGCATACTTCACAAGAACTACATCCTCGCAGATCCTATTGCAGAGGAAGAATCAATAATGGAAACGGTTGTAACTGTGGTATTGGACTCGTCTTACCAGCTTGTTTCGCTTTATAAACCAGGTGGACCAATTCTTGGCCATACATCAATTATCCAGGTTAGTTTGCATCATAATCCTAATGCTTACCTAAATGGCAGCACGGTTTCTTCTTCCTATGTTGAAATAATTTTTGGTTCAGCTTTGTATTAAAATTGCAGAAATATTGCTATTTTCCTATGTTGCGTGATAGTTTCCAGAAAACGCTATGGATTGTTACTTTGATATGTCACTCATTATGAATACAGTAGGATAGATAAGTAATGGAGGATTTATTCCTTTTTCTTTGTCTCCTAACACCCCTCCCCTCAAAGTTCTATTTCGGAAGCTTTTGGGGTTGTGGTTTCGGATGGGGGAATCAAGGAGTGGATGTTAAAGTATCGCAATTCATGTCCTTTGTCGTCTATCTCCTCGCTTCTCTCTGTATACTGAACGAATAGTAAAGTTTGGTCGCTTTGACTGATAGTTGATAGATAATAAGGGAGTTTACCCATTTTAGTCGCATTATACCTTTTTTCTCTTTTTTATCATCCGGAGTAGTCACCAATAATAGATTGTGATGGAATGGAAGTTGGTTTCACGTATTGTCTTTGCGTCTGAATGACACCTTAAAAGTTAACCGAATAATGGATTTGGAAGAGCTTCGATAAAATAAGTTGCTCCATAACCATGCGCCTGAAGTGGTTTTCCGGCGACGTGCTTCAAAAGGTGATCAAACCCACTAACGGGGACATCATTAAGAGGCAGAGTTTCGGTTTGTTTCTCAAGAGAAAGTATAAACGAAAGAAACATAGTAAACATTACCATAGGAGGTAGGACTTGAGGCACAGGAAAGATGCTCAAACGAGGTAAACCCCCCACCTCCAATAGCGCGGTTGGTAGTACAAGTTACCGAGAGAGCAAAGTGGGGAGGTGGCATGTTAACAAACTTGCATAGTGTTACATATGTAACTGATCTGCATGAAGTTAGCAATTGATCTGAGAGACACTTTAACTAGGCCTTGTTCTTCTAATGTGAAAGGTAACCGGCCATTCGTCAAGGCCCAGGAATCCGCTGGACATCTCATCGGCAGGATTTGACACCCCCATCCGAAAGTTCCACACCTTGGAACGTTACATATGTAACCGATCTGCATGATGTTAGCTATTGATATTAGAGACACTTTTCAACTTACATTCCATAGTTCCTTATTAATCCTGCACTGTCTGCAACGCTTTCGCCAAAATATTCCAGTAAATATTAGTTCAAAAGATTATATCTTGACCTCTTTTTTTTACAAGAAATGCTCATTATATTTTCAGGATTGCGTCGCGCTAGCAAGACAGAGAGTGAAAGAGCTTCAGAATGTCTTGAACGAAGCAATTTCTGATATGGAGATAGACTAAAGGAGACAGCTAGTTTTGTTTAAGCCATGGCTGCAAGTTCAATTTTGGTTAGCCATTTCTCAGAGGGAAATGCATATTGTTTCTATAACATATTAGTAACATTTTTTCTATCAAATAATAAAACATATTGTTTGTTAATTATTAGTTTTCTTAGTTGTTTCATTTCTATCATTTGCCTCAAAGGAATTGAAAATCTTATGAGAAAGCGATAGACGACATTCTAATATTTTCACGAGTTATATTTATTTAAATCGTATAATACTATGCAAAATTATAGTAATTGATAGAAAGAGATCATTAAATTTTCCACTTGTCATTCTTTTGTCTCATAATTTTGAGAGGAGACTAACTTAATAATATTGAACATTCTATTTCATATTAGACAAAATGATTAAGAGGATATTAATATTTCGAACCCATACATTCAAAAATTCAAGAGAAAAGACATCTTTTCTCCTTAACTTGTCCTCCAAACTCACTTTAGTACTTAAACTTAACGTCCGTTTATTTACCCTCTTAACATCTTTAAAGTAAATTATTTTCACCCCTCAAAACTGAATATCACTCTTACAACGGAGAGTGTGTTACACTCGCTTACACATCAATGCCACGTTAGAGCCACGTAAGAAATTACTATTTAAAAAAAATTAATCCCTCCCACATTATTTTTATATATTTTTTTGAAAAAAAAAATAACAAATATATATACTATTTTATTTATATAAATATATATATATATAAATATAATATATATATATATATATATATATATATATATTTGTATTTATATATATATTTATATATATTAAATAAAAAGTGCACCCCCACCCCCATTTTCTTTCTTCTTCACACCCCCACCCCATCCTGCCCACCCTGCCCCTCTTTACGTCCCTCCTTCCGCCCTCCCCCCCCCCACACTAGATCTCCTCCTCCATCAAACCCACCCCACCTCCATTGTTTTCCAATTTTCCTCCGTTAACAACCTTCCGCCCCACCTTCAATTTCAATTTTCCTCCACTCCACCCCTCATTTTTCTTCCTCTTCAAACCACCCACCCCCGTCCCCGCCCCCTTTATTTCTTTTTCTTCTTCCGGCCAACCCCCATCCTCACCTCCAATTTTTTTTCATTTTCCTTAATTAACACCATTAGAGAACAATCATAAAAATATCAAATTAAAATTTTTTCACCATTAAACACGATCTCAACCTTCAATCAAACTTTCTCAAGTTTTCAACTACCAAATTCACCCTTGAAGATGCAAACATAAATAAAGAATAGAGAAGGAACAATGAACTTTAAAAATAAAAGTTACGAAAATTTCTTTCAATTTTGTTATTCTTCGAATTGAATTAATGAAGCAATTTAATGTCTTCAATTTCTTCATTGGAGAATGTATTAATGGAGAAAAATGAAAAAAAAATGAAGGAAAGTGTTGTTGGAGGATGTGTTCGAGATTGTTAATGGAAGAATTAATTATTGTAGAAAATGGGCGTTGTTGTTTGTTGATGTATTGGAGAATAAAATGGTATGGGTGTAGGGTGTAGGTGTGTAGGGTGGGGATGAGAGGTGAAGGGGGCTGGGGGTATTGAAGAAGAAAGGAGTATTTTCTTTTCAATATATATATATATATATATATATATATATATGTAAAATAAGTGGAAAAAGAAGAAGAAAAATTTGAAATGTGCCTTTTTTTTAAAAAAAAATGTCACGTCAGCATTAGGGAGGAAATAATTCACTTTAAAGATGTTAAGAGGATAAATAAATGAAAATTAAGCTTAAGTGCTAAAATGAGTTTGGGGAACGAGTTCAGAGGAAAAAAAATGTCTTTTCTCAAAATTCAACGTTAAGAATCTTAAAAATTAGAATACATAATTTTGAAAATAATAGGTAAAAGATGGAATGATTGTATTTCTTACACTATTGTCAGTATATGTAACTTAAATTCTATAAGTTAGATGTCTTGATGATAATCTGAACAAATTACACTATAGCGGGTGTTTGACAATGTTTCATTGTGAATTTTGCAAGAAAATATTTTTTTGTTTTCAAAGTGAAATATGATACTTGAAAGTAGAGGAAGTGTTTAGCTTGAGTACAAATTGGAATAACTTTTGAATTTTTGTAAATTTGAAGTAAAAGAAAAAGTGAAAACAGTTTTTTGTTTGTCTTTCAAATTCTTGAAAATTCTGGAATTTTATTGCCAAAGGTGTTTTTTAAAATTCAACTCCTAAAAATAAAAAAACATCATGTCCAAACTCCAAACTTATATTTTTACCACTTCTAAAAATAAAGATAAAATTTAAATGGTGATCTAAATAAGGACTCGCAAAGGGCAATTCGGTGCACTAAAACTTCCGCTATACGAGGGGTTCAGGTACTTTGCATTTCTGCAAGAGGTTGTTTCCATAGCTTGAACTCGTTACCTCTTGGTTACATAACAACAACTAGATGTTTCCACACCTTAAACCCGCGACCAGCGGCAGAACTAGTATTTTCATTGAGGGGCTCAAAAAGTGCACACACGAACTAGCGGAAGGGGGTTCAACATCTACAATATCTATATAAAAATAATAATTTTAATAATGTATAGATAATATAATTTTTCGTCGAAGGGGGTTCGGATGAACTCCCTCATTATATGCTAGCTCCGCCCCTGCCCGTGACCTCTTGGCTATGTGACAACAACTTTACTAGTTACTTCAAGACTCTTATTCGATCTTGCGTAAATCAACCGGGGACACGGATGTATAGAGTGATTATTGGACCTGGATCCGAATACCCGAAACTGAAAAAGCCCATTCTTATAGCTCCGAAAATCCTTAACCAAAAAATTCAAATATTTTTATATCAACCCGCCATTTTCAAAAAAACAAAATCAACGTTTCTCTCAAAAGGAAAAAAATGAAAGAAGCATTTCCAAGTAATGTTGAACGTGAAGTTGCTTCTGCTCTTCTCCTTCTCTCAGCTATTTCTCCATCTCCTCTTACAAAGTAAGACGAAATTCGAACTCGAAACAAATAATTCCATTCGAATTTTCATTTGTGTTTTTTAGTTATGGAGCTGTTATTGATCATTAATCAGCTTGTTTTTTTGAATTTCATTTTTTCATTACGAAGTTGTTATTGATCATTATTCAGCTTGTTTTTTGAATTTCAGAATTTTCATTTGCTTTTTCAGTTTGTTTTCTGAATTTCAGAATTTTCATTTGCATTTTCTAGTTACAGAGTTGTTATTGATCATTAATCAGCTTGTTTTTTGAATTTCAGAGTTTTCATTTGCTTTTTCAGTTTGTTGATCAGCTTGTTTTCTGAATTTGAGAATTTTCATTTGTATTTTTATGTTATGGAGCTGTTATTAATCATTAATCAACTTGTTTTTTGCATTTCAGAATTTTCATTTGTTTTTCCGGTATGTTGATCACTGATCAGCTTGTTTTCTGAATTTAAGAATTTTTGTTTGCTTTTTCCGTTTGTTGATCACTCATTAGCTTGTTTTCTGAATTTCAGAATTTTTGTCTGCATTTTCAGTTAAGGAGTTGTTGATCACTGGATTAGCTGTTTTTTTTTTTTTTTGAATTTCAGAATTCTCGTTTGTGTTTTCAGTTACAGAGTTGCTGATCAGCTTGTCTTTTGAATTTCAGAATTTTCATTTGCGTTTTCAGTTTTACAGAGTTATTAATCACTGATCAGCTTGTTTTCTGAAATTCAGAAGCAATAGCATAACTGAGATTTCGCACAAGGTAGCTCTGAGTAATTCGAATCAGGCTTCGGCTTCGGATTCAAAATGCAAATCCTCAGCTTCCTCGATTTTGACCTCTGTTGATGGCCCGTCCGCGGAGGCTAGATCACAATCTCGTCGCACGAGGATGATTGCCGCATTTCGTGATCAGATAATGAAGCTTAAGGTGATGATTTCATGTCTTCGTTTTTTCGCTGGTATTGTGCTTTTACTCCTCTGTTGCCAGTTTTCATGATCTAAATAGTGAAAAAATGAAGAACATTTGGAAAATAGCGTATTAATTTTCTGTGAATCTCTACTGTTTCGATATGGAATAATAGGAATCGAACATTATTATCTCTAATAAAAACTACTGAAAATACTTTGGTCTAAAGTTCGATGCATTTTGTTGTAGTCATTGGGAAAATGATCTGTTAGATTTGAGTTCATTATCTGTTACGGTTGAGTAAACATCGATAGCTTTTTTATGCTGTTTTGATTGCTTAGAATTTTGAATTTCATTCTTCCGATCCACGAAGTTTCATCACTCTGTTTCTGAGTTTTAGGATTTGAGAAAATTGATGCTTATTGTGATTCCTTTGTCTCCAATTCCATTTTACTTTCTGGATCGTAACTTCTGAATTAGTTTTGGCTCTAATTTAATCTCGTAGAAGAGTTTCGAATTCACTTTCGTGTAAATAAAGGTGAACATCACATTCAAATTTCTCTTCTTCAATCGAAAAACAGTCATCAGATCTTTGGAAATTGCAGTTCAGATTCATATGTAGATTTTTGCAGGTTGTTAGGCAACGAAGATCAAAGAGCTTCTTCATTTCCGATTGCCGGAAAATGAACTCAGGCAAACCAGCAACAACCACCACTTCTCAGACACCGTTTTGTAGGTCCAATATGGTTTCGACTTCAGCTTCAGCTTCGTCTTGTGTGTCCACTGAGTCTGTCTTCAGCGGCATTTCCAGTGCGCGAAGTTTCACAGCTCATAGAGTGAGTCACAGGAAGAGAGACAGTCGATTAACTAAGGAGTTGAACCCAAATCCACCACCTCACCTGCGTCGCCGAGCAGAAGCAATCTTGGGGATCTTGTCTCATGGTTCCATTTCTGAAATTAGGATTCGCCAGCTGATAGGCAATAGCCCTGATACCAGCAAAGCCTTAAGAATGTGAGTGAAGGAGCTTAAAATATTTATCCGCCTATCCTAATTTACGTGGCACAGTTGGAATTTCGAAATTCAAACTTCTAAACTTTGACCGTGAAATCATACATAGAAGTTAACTTTTTGAAATAAAAATTACATATTTGAAAATTATCGAATAAATTGGGACAAAGAGAGTACTATTATTATTAATAGTATTGTATCAAACACTTAAAAGAATGGGGGCAATAATGGATACATCCTGCTGTTCATGTTAGATTTATGAAGGATTCAAAAATTGCAGGTTACTGAAGCAAGGAACGGTGAAGAGATCAGGAGCAGGGGGACCTTCAGATCCCTATATTTACGTGGCTAATTTAGCAAGTAAGCAGTGATGCATTAATTTTTTTTTTTTAATCATTTTATCTAATTATAAGTCGAAACTGAAACTATCCTTTGCTATTCTTGGAAGTTCATTTTCTTTTTGGCTGTGATACTGTTCCTCTGTCTCAATTTATATGACTTCATTTTAACACGTCTCGAAGTATTTGAATTTCTTCACTAATAATGTTACTCTGTTTCTATCAATTGATTCTTTAGCCTCCATTATTGTATCTTCTAGTTGTTGTTCCTGCTTGTCGCAACTGTGATCTTTTTCATATGTTTTTGAGCCGAGGTTCTACTAGAAACATATTAAGGCCTTCTTCTCAAGTTAGGAGAAAGGTCTTGGTACACTCTACCCTCCCCAGATCCCACGTAGAAGAATACACTAGGTTTGTTGTTGTCATTTAACCCTGGGAGGAATTCATCAAATTCAGTCGACTACTTAAAATTTAACCATTGATATGAAATTTTCACTACTAGTATAAGATCATTAGTCATATCAATATCTTAAGTTTTAAGAGTTGCTACTTCTTATATATTCTTTTCCTTTTCAGTAGTGTGTATTCATTTTATATAGAGCCACTGCTAAGAAGAAAAAGATGCATCTGCAAGTTTTCTACAATGTTTTGAGCAAAATCTTCGGCTTCTTTCATTGTTCTTTTTGCTGCAGATAACAAGCAGACAGCTTTGAAGCAGTTGTGAATCAAGTTACTTATTGATCTGGAATGGAGAAGTTCTGTACAAAATCACTCCAATAGTCCAATGATTATATTAATGCGACGAATTTATCTCCCCAGCTTTCAAACCAGGTATGCTCAGTGTTAGCCAAACTTGTCCACACCAAATATAGAGTTGTTAATGTCAGAGAAATGAAACTTGAAATGGTCGAAAACTTGATGTTATCTATGTTCATGTATGTTAATGTTGTGGGGATTAGTATCTTCACCATTCTGGAACAGGTATCAATAGTATTTTTGTTATATTGGACCATTTTGCATCAAATAGGTCAGAATTTCTGTATGCAGCAAGCGAAATAAAAAATCTTGCTTCTTGGGACACAGAGTGATTTACTTTAACTATATATGAGATTTGAGTTGTATCCTTGGCTCTCTGTATAGGAACTCCTTGACACTGTTTGCCCTCTTTTGCTCATCTGAGATTTGATTCTGTGACAGATTTTCTATGAATTATTCACAAAAAAAATGCATGGATAATAAGTGTAGTGAAATAAGGACAAGTGGCAAAGGTGATGCAAAGAGTATTGGTTGCTGGTGTAGACATTGGCAGAAACCCTATTGTCTTGGGGCACATCAATCAGAAACCAATACTGCCCATGAATTTTAACCATAAAATTCAGTGCATAAACTGCACAACACCAACGCCAACAATGACAAACTCAGTGTAATCCCACAAGTGGGGATCTAGGGAAGGTAGGAGTAAGGAAGAGTCTACATAACCTTACCCCTACCCTGAGAAGGTATAGAGACTGTTTCAGATAGACCCTTGGCTCAAAAACAGATGAAAAAGACGACAGTAGCAACAAGCAGGACCAACAAGAAGAAAATACAATAATCAAGACTAAAGAATAACTGATTGAAATAGAGATCAAGGAATACGAAAGCAAGACTAATACTACTATTACGGGAATGGGAAAGCAAACAATCAGACTACCTACTAATCTACTATCCTAATCTTTATCTTTACCTCAACATAAAAAAGTGCCTAAAAGCACCTAAAATAAGCCAGTCAAGTAGCAATACATCAAAAACTTCATTCAGAAAGTTACTGCCCATGACGCGGCAACAGGTTGTGTGGGTGTGAGTGTGTGACGGGAAATATACAAAAACAACAACGGTTCAGACAGTAAGAGTGACATCTGCAATTGTACGTAAATTGCACCCAAGTGTACCAATACTAACTGAAACTAGGAATTGGTGAGAGACATTCGGCCTTTTACCACAAACAGGGAAGGCCCAAAGAATTTTCTGTTAAAAGTAAAGAGGAGAAAGTCCTTTACCAAAATTAACCAAATCATAGATAGAATCTTCCCATACATCGGAAAATACTGTTAAATCAGAAAGCTGAATAAAGCATGCCTTTGAACTCACACTATGCTAACAAAAACATTTGTGGCTCATAGTGCCAACAGTATCCAAACTAACTACGCATCATGGTAATGATGCAACTTGTACAGTAACACTTTTCCTTCAGCATTTCCCAGAGCCATGAATCCTCCGTGAGGACTAAAATCCAAGCAGCGGGGATAGTGCACGTTCCGATTTGGAGTGGGCCAGTTTGAGAAAACTGTAAATGATGGAATGTGAATTAGCTTTGAGCTGTTTTTCTTCATGCTAGAACTGATGGCTAATATTTGAGAATCGTGATTAAATTTCATAAAATCCACTTTCGTGGTTAGATTCTCAATTGCCTTGATTGGTTTTCTCTTTCCCCCTAAAAACTCTTGTCTGTTATAAATATTTACGATCCCACTGTCTGAACCAGAAGCAAACAAACTTCCATTTGGTGAAGTGCAAAGAGCTGTACCATTTATGGACCCTTCATCAACACCTTTATGAATGCATGTCCTTGTTCTCAAATCCCAATGGTAAATCTGGCCATCTCCGCCAGAGCTCAATAATTGTCGTCCGTCATCAGTGAATGCCACTGAGCGAACAGTTCCATTCATTTTTAGTGTCCCAATTAGCTCCTTTGTTTTGGAGGAAACTAGCAAAATATATCCTTCGTTACCAAGAAAAGCAATTGTATTTGAATCAGGAGAAACCTCAAAACTTTCCAGGCTCTTTTCTTCCCTGCCGACTAGAGGACCTACTTTATCTACACTTGCTTTGACCAAGTCTAAGACATGGAAGAACTTTCTTCTTCCTGATATAATAACTTGAGACCCATTGGGTAAGAAAGATGCCTTTTTAATTGGAAAGTCTTCAAGAAAGATGCTTTGGATCTTCGTATTTCTTTTCCCATCAATCTGGAAAAATCTGAGTTTTTTATCCAATCCACCAACAAGAAGCAACTGAGAATTCCTGTGGAACTGAACAGAATTTATCGGTGCATTTGAAGGATCAACTGCATTAGCATCAACCAATCTTGAATATTCAAGAAGCCCCGGCAACAATTTCGTGCGACTTTTGACAACAAGATCTTCGTTTGATTGAAGAATATCATCCACCAACTTGACATCCTTGGAACCATGTTTACCTTCCTCGTCAGAATCTTCATCGTCAGAACTGTAGCTTCTTACTTGAAAATCGATTTTGGCCCATTCAGTGCCTGGATTGAGTTTAGCATGTTGAGCCCTTAGTCTTTCCACGTACTTAGAACCAGATATCACATCCTCGCCCTCTTCTTTCCTCAGCTTCCTCAATCTGTTCACACTTGCTATATTTATACTAGTCTTCTCTTCTTCTTCATCGACCCACACAGGTTTCCGCACCTTCTCCACTTTTACGATACCTTCTTGCACCAGCTGTGCATCTCCCTCATAAACAGACAATGCACTATCAGCAAAACGGTCCACAAAGAACATTGCAGAATCATTTTCGCCATCATCTCGCTTTTCATCTTCATCTTCATCTTCCTTCCCGAAACCAACAGGGTTGTACAACGATCCAAACAATTTGTTCTCAAGATTCTCCATTTCCCTCTTATCCTCGATTTCTAGTTCTTGATTCTCTTCATTATGCTCTTTCTTTCTCTTCCTATTAATTTTTTTCTCACTTTCTTCCTTCCCTTCACCTTTAATCTTCCTTTTAGACTTTTCATCCCTGATGATTGAATGAGTAATATTCTGTGATATCAAGCTCTCCATTTCCCAAAAATGCTATCACTGAAAATACAGGTAGACTCCAAATTATTACACTCAAATAGGGAAATCCATTGAACCTAACAAAGGCAACGCAAGTACTTGGCAGCGGTTTATTTGATCAACAAAATAAACACACACACACACACACACATATACACGCACACATATATATAAACAATTGGACCGAAGATAATAAACAAGAAGATTGCCCCAAACAACAGTGAATCAGCAATTTCATGGCATATAAACATTAAAAAGTGCAGCATAAAGTGAAAGTGATGATCTTTCACTTTTAAGAAATCTATCTATGCTACATATCTTGAAAAGCATATTGAAAACCATATGCTTGCCCCATGAAAAACAGTAAGGGCTCGTTTGGGAAACAAGTTATCCCGAGATTAATTAAGCCGGGATTGTTATCCCAGCTTCAATGTGGATATAACAAACACTACAATCCCAAGTTATCCCGCAAATTTATCCCAACCAAACATGGGATGAAAAACTCATCCTAAAATTAATCCCGGAATTAGTTATACCTTATCGCTCATACCAAATGAGTCCTTATAAGTCAAAGTGACTATATAAGCAAAATAAAAAGATGCAATCGTTTTGTTTTGTGAAGGCACAAATTCAAGAAACATATACATGTCTGTCTACTACCTACTCAAAATTCAACCATCATAGTTTAGCAGTGAGGCAGATGCAAAACCCATAAGAGGAAAAAAAAAAAAAAGGAATGGAAGTAGCAGATTGTTACCTGAAACGACAAGTTCCTAGTTATGTTTTTGCTTAGAAGGATTGAAAGAGAAATTGTGTTTGCTGAGAAATGGTTTTTTGTTAGGGCAAATAATTTTGTAAATTGGGTTGAGTCTGTTTGGGCCAAAAATATGGGCTGCTTTGGGCTATCAGGATAAAGAGGGAGAAAGGAATTGACATATAAGTACAACACTCATAAAATATTCGCAGCTTGATAGCCAAAATAAATGGAAAAATAACATAAACATACACTTTAATTTGCCATATTTACACAAATATCTACATTTAAAAAATAATTATAAAAATTTTAATTAATTATGTATCTTCGTTGGATTATCGAGAGCTAATTTTGCACCTCGACAGACCCAAAATCGGAAGAAAAAATATCGGGAGCTAATTATGTATCTTTATGAAGGAAAAAATGTATTTTCGTTGGATGTATCGAGAGCTAATTATGCATCTCAACAAATTCAAAATCGAAATTTCAATAATTATGCAAAACGTCAGAATATTCTGTAATTAACTTCCAAACTGGTGAAATTTATGTTGTTTTTTCCAAAAAATTAGCAAAAGAAAAAGGTCAATTAATTGGCAGCGTTACTTGTTGGAATTAATGAGGATCTAAATCTGAATAATTAATATTTTAACCCATCAAGTATATTTTAGTCGGTGTATCTTTTAAGAATGTAATTTAATAGAAAGGAGGTGTAATAGTATTAATTAAATGACCAATGAGAAGTCTAATTCGAATTTTCACTACTAGTATAAGATCATTAGTCAAATCAATATCTTAAATTAAGTGTGAGTAGATATGAGATTTGTGAGTCAGTATCAAATCACTAGTCCCGACTCCTAAGAAGGACTGTTCTCGATATTTGATATTTGGTATGTGAACTAAATTATCTTTGAATTCTAGTTTTGGGATTAAATTCAACCCGAAATACGAATAGAATAATCTCCAATTGAACAGATAAGGTGGGCTTTCGTTGTAAAAATTTATTTTGGAATAATTTACCAAACATAAATCTTATCTCAAACTTAATCTTGAGATATTCCACCTTATATCGCACTCGCACGCATACCAAACTACCACTAACTATATGAGATTTGAGTCCTTTCGCAATCTTCATGTTGTTTTGCCAATTTTTCTTCACATTGATTCATGATATTAAGGAACAATATTCATTTTGATGTATGAATATATGTTTTAAGTAAATCTTAAGAATAAATGTTTAATGCATATCATATTTGCAAGAGTAAAACGTGCTCTTCTCATAATTAGCAAAATTTGTGAAATATCAACAAACATTCTTCCATTCCATTGATTAAAGCTAGCCCTGAACACAACGATTATTGAAAAAAAAAAAAATCTTCCATTGATTAGGATAAAGAGTTTTGTCTAGTAAATAACTTACTGTCTGGAGGAAATAAGCACACACAATACATTATTTTCATCCATGTACTCATGGAACTCAACATTTTCTCAACATAACCAGTGTATTCCAACAAAGTGGGGTTCGGAGAGAGTGCCGTGTACGCAGTCCATACCACTAATAATACACTTTTAGTATATCGTGGAGGAATTAGGTCGGTAGATCATCAGTAACAGAAGGCTTTCTTGCCAAGAAGAAATACATTGGAGTGAAAATGCCTTCCCTGCATCATCCAAATTGTGGAACATTACTATCATACACAAAAATTTTATAGAAGAAAACAATTACATGGTCCAACCAGCTACCGATAACATCAGCTAGGATTCGACTCAACTGCTGTATTAAGTGCATGTCTAATCAACACGAGAAGTGATCACTAGAACAAAACGTGTGATCTATCGAATAATCTATGGTCCATCGGATAGCTCACCAGTATTAGCATCTGGATTTTGTCAAGGTGTGAGTGCGACAACTGAAAGATACACTGATGAACTAGTTTCTAGTTTATTGTTAACATAAGCTAATGACTTCACTGTAGTTCACTGTCAAAAGCTGCACTATAATCGGATATTATCAAGGTTAAACATAAATAAGTTTCGAAAAGGACTTCTTAAGCTTCAGTATCTAGCCGGGATGTTGAGGGTACTTGTCCAGATTTTCCCTGAGGCCCTCGACTTAGTTTTCATTCCTTTGAACACATTTATGGTTCGTTTTCATAGAAGTCTAGTTGGCCTATCATCGATCAATCTGTCCGTTTTACACAACTCTCTCTATTTGTTAAATAAGAAAAGAAAGGGAGAGAAAGAGAAACCGAGAAGGTGTCACTTACTTTCCACCTTCAACAAGTGCATCGGCAGCTTGCTCCAGGATGGCTTGAACCTTTTGGCTTCCCTCGGGGGCAAGGCCGACTCGCTCTAAGAATTTTACCTAAACAGAAGGAAATCCAAGCAAGTTCAATAACTTGACATCATTACAGATTTATATAAGAAATGATAATTGGAAAACAAATTTTCGTAAGACTGAAGATACGTGATCTTACCATGTTTCTGGTGAAAAAGCGTCCAAGAGCTGTCACACGTATATTACTTAGGGAGAAATGACTTTTATCCAGAGGCAAATACCAAGGGAGAGGAGAGTCGATAGCAACATCCTTGTCCCAAATAATCTTTTGCATGAAGTCGAAATACAAGAAAGAAGAAAATGTTATTGGGAGATTCTATGAGGAAGAACAAAGTCTTGTATACGAGGACGTTACTGATTCCTCATACAACATCCTTGTCCCAAATAATCTTTTGCATGAAGCGGAAATACAAAAAAGAAGAAAATGTTATCGGAAGATCCTATAAGGAAGAACAAAATCTTGTATACGAGGACGTTAATGTTTCCTCACACAACACAAAAAGAACTTAAGTGGGATATATTAAGAAGTTTCTTAAAGGTTTTAGAACTTGAATATACGTGCTTTTTCCGATCATAGAATGAGTACTGTTACAAACCGAGGTTCATAAGATAGGCAGCTCACCTCAAAACCCGCATGTTTCAGAGCTTCAATGCACTGGCCCATGGATCTAATATCAGGAAGTCCATTGCCAAGCTCTACCTCGCGCTGTTTTATATGATCTAAGTTTGTCGTTAGCAGCAAACTAACGAGAACAAGAAATTTGAGTTAAAAGAGATTTGATACCTTGATTCTCCGGTGATTAGAATTATTAGGATCAAAGAAATCGGTGATACACCATTCATAATTAGCAAAAGATTGTCCAGGCTTCAACACTCGGAATATTTCCTTGTAGCAATCAAACTAATCATCCACGACATATAATGAATAATGATCAATTATAGATTCTAATATCCAAGTGGATCGTAGAGATCCAGATTTCACAAAAACGCCATTAAATGTTCTGAAAGTGCGCACCACATTTGGGGCATGACATGTAGCTTCTATGGCGAAAATTCCATCGAAACTGTTGTCAGCAAATGGCATACACATGAAGTCCGCCTACATTTTTTTTAGAAACAATGCGATGATAAAAACACAACTCGCTGATGGTAGGATAAAAGTTGAAAAGAGTCGCGTTACCTTCACATAACTGCATGTGTAGTCAACTCCTACAATACGGTTTAGTTCCTGCAAAGCAATCAACAATCACAACTATGCCTCAATTCCAAAGCAACCAATACAGTAAACAGCCACACACACATAAAGTACTTACTTTTCCTCGTGTCACTTGATATTCATTGTTGTTGATTCCAGTAACATATGTACCACTGCAAAAGGTTAATACAATCAGATGGTGTTAACTGCGTAATGTAGATCCGTTAAGCCTCGATGGTAAGTAATTAAGACGGAAGAGCGCACTTCCTTACTAGCTGGAGACTTTCCTGCAGCACGTGGTTAGGAAGCAGGACTAATTTGTTGTCTTCGAATTCTTTTAGAAAAATGGATAACAAGTTGTAAATAGATGTTACGTGCTCCAAATTTCCAAGGTGCGGATGCTTGGAGGAGTCGAGGATTCAGCTCTAGACTCCATTTGACAGTCTAGACACTTTAAATTAAGAAAATAACAATGGACTAAGAGACGGTACACAAAACAAGACGACCAATACAGAGCCGACCTTTACCTAAATCTGGCAATTTCTCTTAAGGGGCCACCAATTCCGCATCCAACATCCAAAACCTGTCAACGGGACAAGGAATTTTCATCATGTTCCACTTGCTAAAATGAAGTTGAACAACCAAACACGAACCAAAATCAAAAGTAAAACGGAGAAAGAAGAGAAGAAAAAAAGAAATCCATAGTACTCAAGATAAAAGACAGGATCGACATAGAGAACGAAATGCACCTTTTGTCCTTGCTTTACGCCTAATTGTAGAGCAAGAAAGTGTTCATGCCGTTTGATACTTTCTCGAAGTGATTCCCCTTTCCATCTGATATAAGAAAGAAACTACAATAACTACTAGTCCTCTTTTCCTATCATTATTGTTTTTTAAGAAGACGATAAGTGCATTCGTAAAGAAGAGAACAAAGTACCTACCTTGGAGCAAAATGGAAAGATTCACCCCAACCATACTCATAAAAGCTTGTTGCTAGATCATAATATTTGTTAACCTGTAAACAAAGAACATTTTGGCATGCCTAAACTACAAATAGAATATCAAAATCCCACCCTCAAAGGGCGAAGTTGGACGCGGTGGCAGAGCTAACATCTTAACTAAGAGGGTTCAAAATCGAAAAATGTGAACAAAAGAACTACTCGAAGGGGGTTCAACGTCTGCTATATATACATGAAAAATAATGTTAAGCTTGTATAAGTAGTATAATTTTCCACCAAAGAACCTCCTCACTATTAGCTTGCTCTGCCCCTGGTTAGACGCAAGGGAGTTCACTATGAATTGGCTTTGCATGTATATGAATCGTTGAGTAACCTTGATGTAAGGAAAGATTCTAGTATAGTGGTAAATTGGGGTTCAAAAAATTTGTTTAGGACATATGTTCGAATTTAAGGTTTGATATTCTTATGTTTTTAATCCATTATTAAAAATTTTGGCTCCACGACTGCTTGTTAGTTCTTTTAACTATTTGATTACATCTTCTCCGAATCTTACCATATCAATGTAGTTAGCTTTTCTCTCTTCCTCCGCTTCTCTATCACAGGCATGATATTTTTCGTACCTAAATAATTTATAATCCATTATTACAGGTGCAAAAAAAGAAAACACATAAGCTTATTAAAATCAAAAAATAAATAGGTTGCAAATTAAAGAGCCATTCGTCTGTAGAAATTTTTCCTTTTTTGCTCAAAAATATTTTGAAAACATTGTTTGTTTATACACTGGACTGATTTTTTGAAATTCTTTTGAAGATGAGTTTTTCGAAATTGAACAAACTGGTTCTAAACACAACTTCTTATAAGTTAAAACGCATATCTAAACACAACTTCAATTTTCAAAATAACCTTTTTCAACCAAACTTTCAATACTAGTAATCCCTCTGGCCTCCGTTTCATTTTACTTGGCTCATGTTGACTTGACACTCCAAAACACTTATTAAAGATTTATTTTACTAAACTAACCTTATTAATTATGGTTTAGAAATCTAAATTTAACTACTAATACTTTCTATAGTTATTTAATAACAGGGGTAATATTGAAAGAAAACGATAAACTTTATTTGATTTATAAATTGGACAAGTATTGAAGACACTGACCATGGATGGTTTCAAGCAGGGTAGAGTTAGGCCGAAGAAGTATTTGAGGGAGGTGATTAGGCATGATATGGAGCAGTTACAGCTTGTGGAGGACATGACCCTTGATAGGAAGGTGTGGAGGACGCAGATTAGGGAAGAGGGTTAGGGGGTAGGAGTGCGTCGGTACAATAGAGGAGAGTAATTTGTTTGTGTCTGGAGTTTTTTGTTCGTGGTGTTTGAGTGATATCTATTATTTCGAATAGATAATTTATAGTATTATCTTGTAGCTGCATTGTCTCCTGTATTAGCTGGCAGTGTTAGTTTATTTTGCATACTGTATTAGTTTATATGCATTTATGTTTGGTGTTTGTTATACTGTTATCGATCCTAAACCAGGGGGTCTATCGGAATACATTGAGTATGTTGTTGTTGTATTTTTAGGAGGGCCCAAGTAAAATGAATCGAAGGGAGTAATTTCTTTCAAATATCACATCTTTTTATGTCCAAATGCCCACTAAATACAAAGAAAGACCAATTAATAAAACTGTTCATACAATTTACTAGCAAATAAAATGCAGTTTTCAAATCAGCTAAATCAACAGTGTATAACAAGTAGAAATTTAAGCATCAACATTAAAAATTTAAAGTTATAAAAAGTATGATTAAATATATGGATTAAGAAAATTTACTTTTCAACAGCTGAAAGTACTTGCTTCTTCTCAATCTTGCCACCAACTCCAGTAGCCAGATCCAATGTTCCAGATTTTGACATCTAAAAACAATATATATATATATATATACATCTTCATAACCACATAAAATCTTGACATAAGCTAAACAAAGAACACCAACATTGTTAGTTAAACAATATAAGTCAAAACTTCAAATTTTTTCCTAAGTAAAATGTTTGTCCAAACTCAACTTCAAAGACCAACACAACAACAATAACATACTCAATATAATGAGGTCCAGGGAGGGTAGAGTGTACCATAACTTATCGAGAAATAAAAAAGAATGTAACGAGAGTATAAGAAATAGCAAATAGAAATAAAAACAGCATATAGCAACTGGATAATAACTATAACAAAATAATATGATTCGGCCAAAGTACGAGCAACAAAACTCGATATGAACAAGAAACTACCTGAGCAATAGTATGAATGAATAACAAGACAATGCAAATCAAAAGTAAGGCTAAATGCAAATCAATATCGGGCCGGGAATATAAGCATGAGGCCCGTTAACTCGGGCTTGGGCTTGGAAGTCAACATAATTTAGATTAACATAAAAACTTTTAAATTATAATAAGATTAAAATTAACTTTTACAAACTGTACCTATATATAATAATATTCTTGATCTACCTTTGCTGCATTATGATTTATTTGTCCCTAAGCACTGTTATCAAATAATTACACTTTTGTTTTTGGTCCTTAAATTAATCCCTAGGCTATGTGAAGATTAGACTTTTTGGTTTCAAAAACTTATTATTGTAGTTAGCTAGTTTGAACAATGAGGGGTCGTTTAGTGAGCTATAAGTTATAATAGTTCTTGAATAAAACGTAAGATTACTTTATCCCGTGTTTGGTTGGAAGTATTAGTTAGTCAAGGGATAAGTTATCCCATATATATGATGCGATAATTAATTATCCCGAAATAACTTGTTCCCAACCAAACACCCCAGACAGTCTAGGTAACGACATTGCCAATACGGCATCCCTACACAAATTAGAACGACATAGAAAAGATTAGCATAATTCCTGCGCGGAAGTAACAAACAGATCGAGAAATGATCCAATTCTAGGTAGAAGGTACCCATTGGGGTCTTGCGTATATCCTCCAAGAAATCAAGCCACACTTACGAAGAACTGATGACGCGCTCATGACATAGAGTTGAGTATTGCAAGCCACGGAAAGACTTCACCAAACCTTAGCCCTACCTCATGGAGGTAATTAAGGGCAGCCCGGTGCACCCAGGGTTCGGGAAAGAACCCACCACAAAGATGTATCGTACGCAGTCGTACCTTGCATTTCTGCTGGAGGCTGTTTCCAAGGCTTAAACCCGTAACCACCTGGTCACATGACAACAATTTTACCAGTTACTCCAAGGCTCCCCTTCACCTCACGGAGGTGGTTAACTGTGTCTAATCCCATAGACAAAATACAGCTGCAACATAATAGCTATAACACTAGGGGTATGCCCATCATACAGAAATTTTACTAATTTGGCCAGGAATAAAGTTGCAAAGAGAGCAGAGAATCAACAAAATAAGTAGCTCCATTTATCCATTTGATCATGTATCCTTTCATAGTCGATAGTCGATACAATGATACAAGACAACACCCGTCATTGCACAAACAGAGAAACATTTATTACAATCGAAATATCACACAACTACTCGACAGGAAACTGAGACCAAACATCTTAATCAAGCACAGGTGCAAATATCCTCATTCAAGACTTGACAATGTAATTTTGGCGGCTTATAGGGTTCATGACCACCGGAGGACCAGCAGTGCGAGGCCATGCCTGGAATTTTTTGTCCGTCTCTTTCCACCATTCGTTGTTTGCAACGGTATGCGGAGTACTACCTGTATGAGACGACATAAATGCTTTAGCAGTTAGCACAATCAAATTCAAAGTAGACGTAAATAGATACTAAATAATTAGTACTTGCCTCCAAAAACCTTCTTGTCAGCTATAACAACATCAAAAGCATATGCAACTGCGAATGATGCCAACACTGAACCAACAATGTATTTTGTCGCCATTCTTGAACTCCAACAACTGAAAGATGACCTAAAACCCTTAACCTGGTAAGACAACACTTTGAGCGATTTAGGAAAGGAAAGGACCTTTGAAGGTCCACTTCAAAAGCAAATAAGACTCATTACATTATCGAGTTAATCTCAGTGCAGCAAACGAACTATTAATAGTAGCACCATAATAAGCACTATCATAAGCTATATAATGTAGTGAGGCATTGATATTAACGGTTATCGGAAGGAACACATAAATAATTTTGAGAACTTCAGTTTGATCAGCAAGCAAACTAGCACATTATATACCATGTGGACAGACCACTAAAGAGTTATATCTACCCGAAGTTAGCACATATATTTATTTCGATCCCAACAATATGTACAAAACGCTCCTATGTGAAACTTTACTTTCCACTTGATCAAAAAAGAAAAAACAGAAACTTTACTTTTAGTTCATAGTTTAGAACAATGTTTACTTCAAGAAAAGGGAGGCGAAATGGTAGTGTGGAATTAAGAGACATGTACTTCCTCATTTACCCGTAAATTAAAGAAGGTTTGCGTAAACCTGGAATCTTACAAACCAAGCACCGGAAATAGTCGTTATCCGGTCCTAAACCCCTACTTCTCCAACCCAACAATCAAAGGGTAAGTCAGCACCTAATATCATCACAGAGTATGATGATAATTCAAAACACCTAACTCGTACGCATTCACAATGTATTTGCCATTGACTCTAGGAGGAAAAAAGATTAGCAGCACACGAACCTAATAAGAAAAATACCTTCACAACAAGACCAATAGCCTGTTCAGCCAAACTTCCAAAATCAACTTATTTTTCCAGCAAATTTTTTAAAAATAACACTTTTGAGCATCAATTTAATGTTTGTCCAGCTTCTTAAAAAGCACTTTTAAGTGTATTTTTCTCAAACGTGCTTTTCAAAAAAGTATTTTGGGAAAAAAGTTATTTTCTTTTAACTTTTCTCCAGAAGTACTTATTTTCTCCCAAAAGCTTCGCCGAACATCTCAAATAAGCACTTTCAATCTCCGAAAAGCTTGGCCAAACAGGCTACAAACATTCACATTCTTTTGCCATTTCTACTAAAATGTCTTAAGAACTTTGGGAGTTCATTGTTAATGTTATGAATCGGACAGTATTAAGCAAACCACAAACAAAAGAAAAACAAGAAGGAACACAATTTTTTTTCTCTTTTTCCTCTTTTTTAGTTCAAAAGTTGTTGTTTAAGTCCAACAAAGTCAAAACTCCCTTTATTTCAATTTATTTGTCCGATTTTGACTTGACATATAGGTTAAGAAAGCAGAAAAGACTTAAATCTTTGAGTCTAAAATTAAAATATGAATGTACCAAAATGCCCTTTAATCTTATCGTCCTAACTATGCCACGTGGACATTCTAAAATTATAGAGTTGCCAAAAAAAAAATGCATTCTTTTTTAAACAGTATAGTAAAACAAACAAACTGAACCAAAGTATTTATACATTGCAGAAAATTTCCTTCTAGATCTGTATATCCAATCTTATATAAAGCTTCTATACGCAAATTCAATTAGAAATATACAACAACAACAACGACATACCCAGTCTGGGGAGGGTAGAGTGTACACAGACCATACCACTACCTCAAATGAAAGTAGAGAAACTGTTTCCGATAGACCCCCGGCTTAGGACCGATAGCAGTATAAAAAACACAAATCATAATGCATGTAAACTAGTACAGCCTGCAAAATAATACTACAGCCACAAGATAACACTAAAAACCATGAACAAGAAACTTCAGACACAAATAAAGAACGCTCTCCTATTGTTACCGATGCACTCTCACCCCTACCCCTCTACCCTAATCCACGCCATCCACACCTTCAATTAAAAATATCTTCCAATTAAAAGAAAAAGTTAAATTACTTAATTCACAATTTGAAAATCAAGTGAACTTTAACCAATCCAACATATAACAAGTGAAGATTATTTTGAACTAATTTTAAGGAGTTCTAGTAATTTAAGCATAATGAAATTAAGAATCGTAATTTTATAATAACATTTTACTCTTTTATTTTTCCTCTGAAACACATACATAGAGCAAGAATTAAGTGTTAATAATCAAAATTTATAATATAATTAGAGAGATTAAAGAGGAATTAGGAGGTTACCACGATGAGCTCGAGAGAAGAGAGATGGAGGAATGGATACTGAGTGAATGTTCTAGAAATGAGAAATGAGAAATGACAAGTGCGATATTACGACACCGTTTGACTATTGTCTACAATTGTCCAAAAAAGAATCATCAAGAGATTAGCTACATTTATGGCTCGCCATAAAATATCAAAAATCGAATTGAAAAATTTAGTTATTGATATTCAGTAATTTGATATTTGGGAGTAAAACTTCAACATTTTGGTATTCGGGATTAAGTTTGGTAGTATAAGATATTAATACCGTTTGATATTCAGTATTTACCGATTATCGAATTTATGTGTGTGTGTGTTTGTGTGTCTAATTAACCCAATAGACAACAATCGTCCCAAAAATCTCTTAGACCTTGATAATATATTCATAAAAAGCAACAAGAAGAATACTAAATAGAATTTCTATTAAATATACTCTTTGAAGTTGTACATTTACACATCTCCAACTTTAATATGGTATTACCAAATATCGTACCAAACCAAAGTTTAATTTACCATTACCAAACCAATGTTTATAAGTATGGTATGTAATATCTACGTTCAAATATCAATTACCGAATTACTGAATCCGAACTTTAAAAATATTGAACTGAATACCGAATGTCCACCCTACTAAATAAAGAAAGGAAGGCCATGAACTAGTGGTCAAAACATATCATAAACATTTCTCTCACTATAATTAGTCTCACTGAGATTGATTAAAAAGTAAAGATTGCATCAAATATGAATAGAGATTACAAGCCATACCTTTTCAAGAAAACAATGAAACAATGCAATTAAAAGTCACGTGATGGTGTAAAAAGAAAATACACCGACGGTGCATCAAACTTAAAACTCATTCTCAAATGCGTTGACTACTGTTCTAAGTTAAAAAATTACAATAGGAAAGGCTGCAATTTCCTTCTTTACATTGGCCTCCATCTATGCCTTTGAAGTTCCTTTATGTTCCTTTTCGACGTGTTCCACAAGGGACACTGGATCGCGAAAGCCTTTACTACATCTGGGGCAGACATCGACTGTCAAGTTCATGACACCGTTCTTTTCATGGACTTTCTGCACGTGACTCACGAGAGCCGTGACTGAAGAAAACCTTAGACTGCATTGCGGGCATTGCTCAACTTGCCCGCTGGCTCTCCCACTATGGTTTGTAGCGTTGCTGCTTTGGCCTCTTCCGCTGCCTAGTTTTGCCATTCCGGCTTCAGCTGCCTTGAAGAATGTTGAGGTCCAACTAGAGGATGATGTGGCTGGAGCTTTCTTGGGCTCGGCTTGTCTACTGCCAGATCGGAAGTTCACAAACGGGAATGCTGATGATTCTGGTTTCTTACGTCCAGGACACTTGTGATCAGGTCCAAACCGATGCTTTAAACAATGATCGATGGTACACTCCCGGCATTTGATTATGTTTGAGAAAGTCAGGATCTCTCTGCAGCCAGGTACGGGACATTTTCTCTTCTTTGTGGCTTTTTCGTAGTTTGATGGATCACACTCGGTGTTCACATGTGATTCCCATGTTATATTCGGGTCTTCATCAGGAATAAGGCGTACTCCTTTCGCACAGAGTGGGCAAACGACCACAGAAACATCATTCTTGTTCGCTGTTGGACAGTGGTGTCTATTGTAGCTCCGATGCTCTAGACAAAACACCTGCAAAGTTTTATAATTGCATTAAGCCCAGTTTTAGGTCACAAAGATGATTAAAGAAAACTAGAAAAGCAACAGTGTGTACATCACGGGTACTCGAGGATCAAAATACAGCAATTTGCAGCTACTTATCTCCAATTTAACTAACAAAGCAAAGAAGGCAAATAAAACATCCACTGATCAATAGAGCACCATGAAGAATAATTGTGTACGCACAAAACGAAAGAAACCTAAAGGAAATCCATATGCACAATGAGGAGACCAAATTTGATCCGTCCAGGGCTATGCAAACTTTATGTAATTTGGGTCGCCCTAATTTTGTTCTGCTGTACAGAACATCATAAATGTGAACCACGAAAGAGAAGAAAGTAACAGATAAAAGGAGAGAATGAACACTTCTACAACAACATACACAATGTAATCCCGCAAGTCGGGTCTGGGGAGGGTAGAGTGCACGCAAACCTTACCCCTACCTCATGGACATAGAGAGGCTGATTCCGGTAGACCCTCGGCTTAAAAGAACAGTAACGGCACGAAATTATGCAAAATGGAAAACAGTACACAAAACAGATTAGCACACTTTTGCAATGTCAAAACGCCATCATACGAAAAAGTAAGTCCATTTTAGATATGGTCAACTTGCAATTAGTTACCGAACAACTTTAAACGTGCTCACCTGCAGCTACCACAAAACAAACCCTACAGATAAGTTTCCTTAAACTAATGCAACACAAAAAGGGTTACCAGAAGGAAAAGGGCTCAAACTTTCTACAAAGGTGCTATTCAGTAAATACAAAGATGAGAATAGAGCACAGGAAAAGCTCGTCAAAGCACATTCAAAATAATAAAGATACAATGGAGTTCTATCTCCGCAACACATTTTTAATCAGAATCCTGTTCATTTTTCACATCTCCAGCAAACAGCAAACTTACACACTGAAAAAACTATGAATAATTGAAAGGAAACTTAGTTGGAAACTAAAAACCAGATCATTGAAAATATCAAAACAAAGAAACAAGGACGTCTTACTCTCAAGCAGCCAAGCTAAAATAAATGAACACCTGTACATCAACTTCTTAAGTGTAGCAGATTTATCGCTGCTCCTTCGGTGCTAGAGCCGGAGTAAGGCGAAGTAATAATACTCAAGATCATTTTCTCCCACTTGCTGAATTTTCAAATACATCATCAAGATCAAAATTTTATGCTCGCATACCCCACGAAGAAAAAGGAACATACCAAAATCGGGAATAAGAAAAATTTTCAAATGCAGCTTGCGACCAAAAAGATCTCGTCTTTGATTAGTGGATTCACTATAGTTCAATACTAGAATAGCTGGATTGAGCAATGTCAATCCTCTAAATCCTTTCCGCTCTATTCATCCCTTTCCTTTCCAGTTATCCAAAAAATTTCCTTTTAAGACAAACTAGAGATTCTTAAATCTCCCACTCATCCCTTACAGCAACTTACAAATCCACAGCCAAACTAGAAAGACACCAGCAAATACGGAATGCACCTAAAGTGAGTTCAACAATAACAAGTAAACATTAATCTCAACTAATTGGTCTCAGGTCTCACCTATACCGAAAAAGATTTCACCTTAGAATAATACTCAAGGTCATTTTCTCCCAATCACTGTATTCTCATAAACATCATCAAGATCTCTCCTTTGATTAATGAATCAACTATGCTTCAATATCAAAAATAGCAGGAATCAGCAAAATAAATCTAATCCTCTACAACCATTCAGCCTTTTCCATTCCAAACTCCGAATTTGTATTTTAACACAAACTAGAGATTCTTAAGTCTCACATTCATCCCCTACAGTGACTTTAGATATCTTTATAGTCAAACTACAAAGACTCTAGAAAACACTATGTAACACCCCAACTTAGTATAAGGAGTCCCACATCGGCAAAAACACAGGTGGTTATATATGTAAGCAAGTCTTACTCCCTGGTGAGGCATTTTAAAGCCGTGCGGGTCTAGGCCCGGAGCGAACAATATCACTAGCGGGTTGGGCCGTTATACACTAACAACAAAACCTTACCCCCTAACTTGGAGTCAGAGGAGGGTAGAGTGTATGCAAGCCTTACCCCCTAGGCCCCTACCTCGGGAGGTAGAGAGATTGTTTCCGATACACCCTCAGCTTGAATAAAGCCAGCCAAACAATTTGGAAAAGGGCATACATATATGGGAGCAATAACAACAACAAATAGAACTCCAGCAAACACTGAATGCACCTAATGTGAGTATAACAACAACAACAACAACAACAAAACCTTAATTTCAACTAAATGGTCTCACTAAAACAAAAAAGATTTCAACTTTAATCAAATACCTTAATTTCAACTAAATGGTCTCACTAAAACATAAAAGATTTCAACTTTAACCAAATACCAAATAACAAACAAGGCTTAAAACTCAAAATTGTTCAAAATAAACATAAATTTGCAAGAATACATAGCAAAAAGAAAGGGGGGAAAACCTGATGACAACAATCACAAGTAAATGGCAAGAAATCAATCTGCCTACATTCATCTACAAAGCAATGTTTTCCAAGATTTGGGAATTCTGGTGTACCCATTCAATCAACTTCTTCAAACAAAAATAAATTAGAAAAAGATAAATAAATCAAGAATTTGAAAGTATTTAATTAAAAAAAAAATTATGCTAATATTTAATTAATAATTCCCTTGATTTTTTGAGAGGGAGAATTGGTAAATGGGTGTATTGGGTTTTTGCCTACACAAAAATCTTGGAATTGAGAATTAAGCAAAAGTTCAATGTTGGAGTTTTTACAAAGTCTCCTCATTAGGTAGGGGACTTAATTGTAATTTTCTAATTCTTGTTGGGTCTATTTTAATAATGCTTTCTTTACCTAAACCAAATATATTTGTCTTTAGAGCCCGTTTGGATAAGCTGAAAAAAAATGACTGAAAAAAAATTCTTTAAAAGTGTTTTTGAAAGTGCTGAACTTATTTTAAAAATAAGTAATTAAGTATTTGGATAAAAGTGCTAAAACTGAAAAAAAGTTATTGATATGCTTGAGAAATAATACTTTTAAACACTTTTTTTAATCAAAATGACTGAAATATCCTTATAACTGTTAATAATATATAGAATTGATTATTATTAATTTTTATTACTAAAATAATTTAAATTGAAATTAATATATATTTTAATATTATATATATATATATTAGCATTATGTATATATTAAATTATGCATTAGCAAATTTTGTGGAAAGAAAGTACCACCAAATTTTTCTAGCACGTGCTCAATATGCATTAGCATAACCAATAATTACTTGATTAAGGCAAAATCAATAACTAACTTTGACAAGCATAACAAAATCATAAGGGCAACAAGAGGACAATTTTGGGATAAGAAAAAATTATAAGGACAAAAGAGTCACTTATTTGGTCAATGAGGAATAGATTATAAGTTGAAAAAAAATAAACTTCCATTTGCAGCTTATTATTTTTAGCTTAAAAAGGCCAAAAACAACTTTTTTTAAGTCAATTTGAAATTTGCCAAATACTTTTTTAAGCTAAAAAGAGATTATAATCTATTTTGGCCAAATTATAATCTCTTCCAAACAGGCACTTAGAGAATTAAGAATGTACTCTTCCTTAGTTTTAAAAAAAATGATTTACTTTTTTTGTTATCCGTTAAAAAGAATAATTCTTTCTTTTTTTATAATATTTTACTTTCAACTTTTCACGTAGCATATTTGAGACCACAAGATTTAAGGACATTTTGATACATTTGACATAATTTTAATTTAAGACTATAAAATTTAAAAGTCTTCTTTATTTTTTTAAATTTCGTGTCAAGTTAAAAAATATCTTTCTTTTTTAGACGAAGTGAGTGTTAACTAGTACTCCCTTTGTCTAATATTAGTTTGTATAGTTTTTTTATTACGCTTCATAAGAAATCATCAATTAGATTTATAATTTTACTAATTTATGTTTATCAACTACTTTGAAAAAAAAAAATACCTTTTGAAACTTACAGAGACTTTCAAAAATATCAATTATATGGTTAAAATGGGAAAAAACTTATTAATTTTGTATTAATTTAATAAATGAACAAGTAATTTAGAACAACTATTTGTAATAAAGTGAACAGTTAAAATGGGATGAAGAAAGTAGTATGACTTTTTAGTTTGTGCTAATAAATGATTTACACTATTTTTTTTTTTTAAAAAAGTCTCTTAACAATTACCGAGTATCACTTATTTTAAGTAAAGATGAAAGATAATTTAGTCAAACAACTTGATAATTTTACTAAGGCTTCATTTATTTTTTTTAAGATTCAGACGTCTGAATCTGAATGTAGAATGATTAAGATATTGTTTCTGGATCTGAAAACTGAATGATTAAGACTGTTTGTTTTTCAACATCTGAATGTGCAAAAAATTTTAGATGCACATATAATAAAATAAAAAATACAATTCAAGTAAAAAACTAATTATATATTAGAAAAGTATGTAATTTAATACAATAAAATTATTACGGAGTATTTGATTGAAAAAAAATATATATATTTATGTTTGTTAGTGATAATGGAGATGGTTTATAATGGTGGTTGCGGTGATAAAGATTGATATTAGTGATTAGTAATGTTGGTGGTTGGTATTGTGGTGACTGTTGTGATGGTGGCGGATAATAGTGGTGGTGGTGGTTGTGATGTGACATTACTTGATGTTAGTAGTTGGAGGTGTTGATTGTGATAGCTGAAAAATGAATGCATCATGGTTGACGATGTGTTGGTGCTAGTTGGAGATGTTGTTAGTTGTGATGGTGGAGATAGTTGTTAGTAGAAATAAATTATAGCGATAGTAGTGGTTGAAGTGGTGGTAGAGGTGGCGTTACTAGTGAAAATGGTGATGGCGGCCGAAGAATTTGTGGAGGTTGTGATGTATTAGTGATAGCTAGCTGTAACACCCCGTATTAAGTACGTATATTGGTCTTATTTATATGGAATTAATTTTATTTTATTTTATTTATACCGGAATTTGCCCGTCGATGGTTCCATACGAAGGTTATTGAATAAGCTTTCCAACGATATAAAGATTTCCAAAAACGAATAGGTTTCGGATATAATCAAGCACGTTCGAAACTATAAAACGGTGGCCGAGATATTTGTGAATAGTAAATGTGCAGGAAAATTTCCTGCACACAAACTACTGAGGCCAGCCATTTTTTTTGGGTCAATTTTGAACGATCATAACTCCCTTAATATAATGAACTGGGAGAGCTGCGACCTATGAAAAGAAACATCTTTGAGTCTTCTTTCCAATGCAATTGGTTTCATCCAAATCCAACGTCTGAGTAAAAAGTTATACTCGTTTTACTTCAGCCTCTCAAAACAGATTTTTAGGGTCAACTTCAAACGACCATAACTCCTTGTACAGGACGAACTGGGTGTCCTACTTTATATGAAATGAAATCCCTTTGAATTATCTTTCCAGCGATACCAATTTCACCTAAATCCGATATCGGAGCAAAGAGTTATGGTCGATCAACTTTAGCTTATCAAAACAGTCCACCAAAGGACAGATTTGACATTCTTTAAATTTTAAAGGCATTTTGGTCATTCCCTATGATATTATGGACGGGAATATGTGTATATATACATGTATATGAGTTCAAAAACTCATTTTCATCATCAATCATTGAGAAAGAACAAACCCTAGCCAAATTTGACCTTGAAATTACTTTTGATTCAACCGTAGAAATTCCAAAGTAATCCGATAATTGCGTTTGTCATCTCGAGAGCTTCGAACGGCACCTATTATTTGTGCAAACAGGATTGCATAATCAAGAGATGAATTCTAAGGTATGAATATTGTTTGCCTTTGTTCTCTTCCATATGTATATGTGTTATAGAGGATTATATGTATTGGTTGTTATTGAAAAGTGATGGAAATAGGGTTATGGACTATTTTGCATGGTTTGGTTGTATTGAATTGTGGAAGGTGGATATGGTAATTGAGTTATGGAAGGTGGATATGGTGATATACTATTGAATTGATGATTATTTATATCTATACTCAATTTGGTTTAATGGATTAGTTGGAAGGATAAATAAATTCAAACTTGATATTGGAGGATGTTGTATGAATATGCATGGCATGCGAATGTAATTGGAGTATAAGAGGGTTAAAGTGACACCCTTTATGGTGCAATTAAGGTTTACTACTTAACCACTAGTTTGGTGAATTCAAATAATTGAATTGTGACATTTGGTCGCTAATACTAGATTGCCATATATGTTCATTGTAGATAAGTAATCCGAAAAGACGAGAAGTCCATTTGGGACTAGTATTGAAGGTTGACAGTCAGGTATGTAAAGCATACTCTATACCATATCTTTGGCATAAAAGTGAACAATTGTTCTATTAAGAAAGTTTCCAAAGTTATTCAGTAACATGTGATCCATAATGATTTTGTATGATGTCCTACGTTACCAATGAACTTGTTTCCACCCTACAAGATGTCAAGACATTCCAATACTTACTTGTTTTCCAAATCTTACATATTTATTGCACCAATGAATGTCAAAAGGTATCTGGTTACTCGAACAAGATCCATGTGCTATTAATGACTCCAAAACATTTCATTGATATACCAATAAGTTCCTACTTTATTGTTATGGCATTAATGACTCCAAAACACTTTATTGATGTGCCAATGAGTTCTTACTTCATTGTTATTGCATTGATGGTCTATTTATATGTCTCTTATTGATGTATCATTGTTTCAAAGTATCAAAAATGTGGTGGCGGCCGAAATAACAATCTCAAAGATTAATTGAACTAAGTGATGGAAGTTCTCTCTTATCGGGTGGTATCCCAGGGGTATAAGCCTATCATGGGTCGATCCCTATTTATGTGTTTATGGGTGGTATCCTAGGGGCATAAGCCTAGCATGGGTCGATCCTAGTTGATATGTACTGGAGGCAGCCTAATGGTCACAGTACAGTACAGTAATGATTACAAAGATGATAAGAACGAAGGTAAAGTGATTGAATAAATATAATGTACAGGTTGTCACAAGTTCTAGTAAGTGTGGTCCACTCCTATTACGATTTATTCACTTGTTTCTGATTTCTATTGAGCTCCTATATCATATGTGATTATCTACAGCTTTACATACTCAGTACATATTTCGTACTGACGTCCCCCACGGGGGACCTACATTTCATGCTGCAGGCACAGGTACCTCAGTTCATACACCGCACAAGTAGAAGCCAGGATACCCAGCTGCTTTTGGTGAGCTCGAGTTTGCTTCGGGGCTTTCTGTGTCATATACAGTCACTTTTGGTATTGTATAAAAGTTAGTTATATGGCGGGGTGTGTCCCGACCTTAGTTAAACTCTGTGTATTGTCTTGAGGCTTTGTAGACCTAATGTACAGTCAAGGTGGTATTTTGTTAATAGACGTGATGACTCCAACGGCCAAGTATTGTATATACATATATATGTGTGCTCAATCTTATACAGGTGATTATTTCCTTTTATATGCGACATGATGTCGTCCGAATTTCGAGTTGTCATAGAGGTATGCATGGGAAGTATAAGGTTATGAGCTGGTTCTCCCGGGCCTTCTCGATTACGGGTGCCAGTCCGCCCCAATAGGATTTGAGGCGTGACATTAGCGGTGGTGCTAGTTGTGATAGATGAGCTGGTCGGTAGTAAATATTGACGAGTAGTGGTTGATGATGGTGTTGTTGTTGACGGCGGTGAATATAATTAGATCAGAATAATAGAGGTAGTAGGTGTGGTAGCGGTTGATAATAATGGTTGGTAGCGATATTTGTTGTCGGTGGTGGTGGTTGGTGGTGGTGGGTAGTGGTTGATAAAGGTAATGGTGGTGACTGATGATTATGAATAGAGTGACAGTGAATATTATCCAACACCAGAATACCTCTTCAGACCTATCAAGACTTGATTCTAGATCTGAATGATCAAGACCTATTCAGACCTATTAAAAGCTAAAATCTTAATAAAAAACAAATGCACTTAATGGTCTGAAGACCTCCATTAAGTGCAAACAAATGAGCCCTAAGAATATTAAAATAATTCGAGTTATTTCCATGAATAGTCACTCATGTTTTAGAAATTGCCTCCAAATATTACTTTTGTTATATTTAAGACAAAAATATCACTGAACTATACTTATTTTCCTCAAAAAATACTTAACACTTCAAAAAAAAATTCTTCTCTCCTAGTTGGCATGCCATGTAACTAAATTTCTTTTTATTAATTAGACATAGTTAGCTCTTCAAATCCATTTATTCAAACTTATGTCTAATAAAGTAAGAAAAATGTATATAACGTGAAAATTTTCTAGAGATTATACAAAATAATTTTTAGGTAATTTAATTTCCTATAAAAAAATTTACCAAGAAAATCGATGATAAACATACGATCTTTTTTGTTGTCAAACAAAGTTTGATGAGAAAAAATTTAATATGTATTATTACCTACAATTTTTATTTTGGACGTAGATTACTTGTAAATTTTTATGCAGGATAATTTTTGTTAAAAATATAGTGAAAGGATGAATTTTTTCTTACAGATTTTTCGCAAGTAATTGCCCATAAATAAATCAAGTAAATCCGTAAGATAAGATATAAAATTTGGAAAAAAAATATTATTATTTTAAATTTAGTTTCTTCACTTTTTTCATGATTATTATATTTATATATTTTTAAATTATACAATTAAATTCCAATTTATATCCTTACCTCATTTTAAATTCGTGAAAAATAAACAATAATTAATTGAGTAATATTTCAAAGATCCATTTGTAATAGTACTAAAAAAGGAATCATTTTATTTTTCTTAAAAAATTCAATTTGTTTCAAGACTAAATAATTTTTCTTTTCTTCAAAAAAGTGAATTTTATTCTTTTATTTGTACATAAATAACAAACTTAACGTCTAAAATATGAAATCTATTATTTTTATTTCTTTTACATTTTAAGAATCTTTAGTATATAAAATAAATGGCAAAAAAATTAAATGAGTATAAATTCGTATATGTATTTGAGTATTAAAATTTTTATTAAGTGGTGAAATAAATAAGTAAATAAAGGAAACTTTAAAGAGTACACACCAAATAAAATAATCCAAGTTTTTGTTGTAATTAAAGTAATCTTCAATGATTAATATATCATGAGAATTATTTTATTTTTTTTTAATTAAGTTAAATAGATTTATTTATTAAAAAAAGAAAGAAATTTTGGTGACATGGCATTTTAAGTAGGAGGGAGAAGGTTTTTGAGGTGTTAAATATATTTTAAGAAAAACAGGAAGAGTTGAATGATATTTTTGTCCTAAATGAAACAAAAGTGATATTTGAAGGCAATTTACCAAACATGAGTGATCATTCAGGGAATTTACTCAAATAATTCATATGGACCAGAGTGAGTAATAGGACTCTATCTATAATCTATAATTATAGCTAATACAAATCAAATAATCAAATAATATGATTAAGTTGTCACAAGAGTAATACATATGCAATACTATATTATCCATGAAAAATATATGATGTATATATAAACACAATCATTATTGCAAAAAAGAAGCTATCAAATAATTAATGATATTTTATAAGTCATGAGAAATATCAAAAGGATATTATTTATTATATATACAACCATAGATTATTTTGCATGTACAAAGAATACTATGATCATATTAAAACTCCTACATACAATATCCTTTATTTATTCTATTGTATTATTATGTAAATATACACCTAGTATACAAATCCCCTAAGAGAATATTATTTTTTTATTTAATACCAATATCAATATACCCTATTTAAGAATTAATATAATTCAAAAGCCAATCTTGAAAACTTTCTTCTGCAGGACAATATGGTGAAACATGTTGAGTATAATTGAATTGGACATTTTTGCAAATAGCCTTTGAAGTTCCATTTTCCCCTACCAAATTTACATTCTCCATTGTAATTCCTTCACATGGAAAATTCTTGCTACAATCAAATTTAATTGCCACATCTGTTGCACTTGTGCCTTTGATGTTTTGATACACCACATTTTTCACTTTAACTGCTGAATTCTGGAAAAAAAAAAAAAGGTTTAACTTCAGTACACCGACGATATAAGCAGAGGAAGAATCAAGATTTAAATGTTATGATTTCTAAATTTTAGAATAAAAACATTGTATGTTAGTAATTTCTAAATTGATGTTTTGATACACCACATTTTTCACTTGAACTGTTGAATTCTGAAAAGAAAAAAAGTTTAATTTCAGTATACTGATGGTGTAAGCAGAGGCAGAATTAAGATTTAAATGTTAGGATTTCTAAATTTTAGAATAAAAACATCATATGTTAGTAATTTCTAAATTGATGTTTTGATTCACCACATTTTTCACTTAAACTGCTGACTTTGGATGAAAAAGAAGAATTTTAACTTTAGTATACTAACGGTGTAGGCACAGGAAGAATCAAGATTTAAACTTTATGATCTTTAAAATAAGAATAAAAACATCATAGGTTATTAATTAAGTTTTGAATTTTAGTTTTCACACATTTGATTAAGTGGATAAGCTAAGCTATTGAATTCTGTCAAATTTGTACGTAATCTTTTAGCTCCACCTCTAAGCATAGTTTAAGTTATGTACAACTGATAAGCTATTGGATTCTGTCGAATATGTACGTAGTCATTTGGCTCCACCTCAGAGCGTAGTTTAAGTTCTGTACGACTGATAATTTATTACACTATTAGGTTAAGCGATCGATTTACAATAGTAGGTGATATGTAACTATTTATGTCTAGCATAATGTATAGTACTAATGACATGTACCAAGTAAATTGAACTGATAATGTAAACATTTTTTAATATTATTATCAATATATATACCTTAAATTCATACTTTTTTTAATGATGTCAACTGTCAAGTAATTTAAAAGCAATTAAATGTAACTAATTCTTCCTTAATTAATTACCTGATCTTTACATGGATCATTTTGATCACAATAATTTTGGTCTATAATTATGGGATTCTCCACTCCTTCCATATCAATATGCTGAAATTTAATGTTGCTAGCACTTCCAGATCCTCCCTGCATAATTAAACCATATTATATAAATTAATATTATATAACGTAATGACGAAGATATGAATGAATCAAATTTCTAATGGTGGACAAAATTAGATATTTTCACATTGTACGAGTCAAAATTTGAACATTTTTTCTATATAATAAAGAAAGTTAATCATAAGGCGAATTCAAATTTGATCGAAGTTTAATAATACGGATATCATACGCCGAACGAAAAATACCTGCCAAGTCTTGATCCTCAGTCCATTTGTGGTACCATAAAATTTGGCTCCATATACATTAATATCAGACACATGAGCTTCTGAATTTCCAGATCCTAAGCTTCCAATACTAACAAAATCAACCATGCAAAAATTAAAAAATAATTTTAATTTTTTTTTTAAAAAGGAGATAAGTGCAAAATTACACAAAAGATTATAGATACCAAAAGAATATTTCATCAATAATTATTGCTTGTTTTATTAGATTATATAAAAATGTTATGTTAATTAAACGTGCTAGGATACTAACTTCCAAAAAAAAAGTTCAAATATATATTACACTTGAGCACACATCTCAATTGTTGGAGATTAATGTGCTAACTCATAAATCATTAAGACAAAAATAAAAATTTTACCAAAAAAATCAAAGGATTAAAAGTAATATTATCCCATTTAAGAAATAGATAAATGATAGTATATAATTTCTTAAATAGTACCTTATACCATGACCTGGACCACAAGTAATATCTGTGGCATGCACCTTTTGGGATCCACTAGTAATTGAAATACAATCATCACCTATTCAACAAATTAAAAATATCATTCAAGTTGGTAAATTTAATTAATTAGTTCATTAAATAAAAAATACTCATTTCTTTGTAAATTTGTAAAAGAAAAAAAAAAGTGAAAAGTTCAAAACACACATAAAGTATCCCGATCTTTTGAGATTCATATTTGAAGTATCACATGCGTGAGTTTAATTTCCAATCTGAACTATCAGCAACTGGTTAGCAATGAGATGCATCGGTTGCTAATTAGTTGGTGATCACTTCCCACATAAACTATCACCAACTAGTTTCACATCTGAACTATCAGATACGTTGTATCTGAACTATCGGCAACTAGTTTCATATCTGAACTATCAGATACGTCAATTGCTAACTAGTTGATGATAGTTCAGATAGGAAACTCACACACATGATAAATCGGATATGAAGCTCAAAAAATCAGGACACTTTAGGTGTATTTTTGACGATTAACTAAAAAAGATATTAAATAAGTAAACCTGTTCCAATAGTAGCGCTAGATATTTGAATATTATGAGTATTTGCTACATGGATTCCATCAGTATTTGGGCTATTTTCTGGAGAATTGATCATCAAATTTGAAGCTTCAACATTAGTGCATGTCTCAAATGATACATGAATTTGTTGTGCATTTTTAATCTTGAGGTTCTTCACTTTCAACTTGTTGCAATTGTAGAAAGTTAAGGCATGTGGAATAAACAATTTTAGTCTTAATATATAACTAGAAAGTTGATAAATAATTCATCGTTCCATTCTAAATCAAAGGTCTCGATAGTTCAGAGGCATAAAGCTAGAGTTTCATTATACGAGTTCGACAAAATCTAGTAACTTTAGTTAAAACTATTCAGGAAATAGGAAAACATACTTAATCTAAGAAAAACTGTAAAGGGCTGCTCAACAGATTTGATGGCCTAAAGCCAACTCTTAATAAAAAGTTTCAGATATATTCAATAATATTAGCTTTTGTGTGCATCTTGTGTGGTGTACGTGCATATCGTGCTACATACGTGTATCTTATGTGCATTTTGTGCGTCATACGTGCATTTTATTGCCAGTTAGTAAAAATATTTTAGAATCACATAGATATTATCGTTAAAATTTGTGTGTGATATACTACCATTGTGAACTATCTTCTAACTTAAAAATTGGGGCTCCAAAAAAGTTGGGGGCCCCAGCCATTGCTTTAGTGGCTTTACGGAATAGCCAGCCCTAAAAACTGCTTTGAAGAATGAAAAATTAATTTTCCTTAAAGAGATATTGCTCGTATAATAATTTCTTTGAAGAATCAACAAAACCCATATTTATACCTGATTAAGCCCTAACGATATATATTTGTATTAATTAAGAGATCGATCTACTGATATATATTAATAATATATTCAGAACTCAGTAAGTTGTTTTCTCTAAAATCAAGAATCCATAATTTCAAAATTTTATATCCGCCTCCAGAGTCATGGGGATCAAATAATCAATGATATAGGGAATGTTTCTCTATTTAATGAGCCTTATACAACATTAATTTAAACTAATCAGGATCCAAAATACGTATCGAGTAAGCCAGAGTGAAAAAAAAAAAAGATTAATAATTCAACTACTTATATATATATATATATATAACATATATAAAATCAAATGAACGTACCGTGGGTGTATCCTTGCATGGCTGCATAGAAAAAAAAAAAGTAATTAACAATCAGTACAAGGCAACTAATTAATTATACAGAAAAAATACTAGATATTGCTTGAATTCTCTAAAAAATGTGATGCTATACGTTACTTTTGAAAGATCTGACACATGCAGTCGATTACATTTTGAAGAATTCGAACAACATAGCCTAAAACTAAGAAAGATTAATATAATATTACCAGATTTTTGTTGATTTTGCAAGAATTTTGCCACCATATATTTCCATTTCCATTGATAGTTCCCCCTCCTGCAACAACTAAATTTTCAACATTTTCAAAAAGAATCCAATGCCTTCTATCATTGTTGTAGTCTGACATATTATCAGATGCTTCTAAGGTTCCAAAAATCTGCATAATAATTTCAAAACAAAAAAACGAAGGATTAAAGACTCAATTTTGTACTAAAGACTCTTACTATTATTATTGATACTGTTATTTCTTTTTACTTTAATTATTTTTACTAGTTCTAATGTCATTACTTTCTTTCTTTATATTTTCATCATAGTTTTGACTCTTGCATTTCTTTCAAACTTATTCTAAAAAAAATATTTTTTTTTCTTGAGCCGAGAGTCTATCGGTAACAATATCTTTACCCCCACAAAGGTAATGGTGGAACCAGAATTTCACAAAGGAAATTATAGAAGCCAAAGAAATTTCAACATCTATTATGTATACATAAAAATAATTTTAACTATGTATAAACAATGTGATTTTTTCCTCGACCTACCTGGCTCCGCCCATGCACAAAGGTAGGGATTCTAAGAATTGCATACACCTTACCTTTCCTAAGGTTCCCTTATTATGTGACTATACTGGATATATTGTTGTTGTAGTCCTCGTACTAAAGCCGTTTTTTAAAAAAAAAAATGTAAGTAATAATAAGTATAAGTAACCAATATTCTAACCTGCATTGAAATGAAAGATTTGCATGGACCTAAAAAATGGATATTTTTGAGAAGATAATTCTTGTTTTGTTGAACCACAAAGTTCACAGGTGTGTTAGATGAACATGCATCTTGCCATGCTTGCTCAAATGCCTGTAATAAGATCATTGCACACGATAAGCAACACTAGCAAATGTACATGCAACAGTAGTAAGTTCAACTTCCAAGAAATTTCACACATGTAGTATGTGTTGGATAACGCCAACATCTTGTTTATGGCAAAGCCCACAAGGGAGCTGGGATGGTCCTTGGTCGGAGTCATGATCGAGTATTATGGGGTTTGCCTGGTGGGGTTTAGTTAACAAATAAAATTTATGCCAAACATGTAACGCCAACATCTTGCTTATGGCAAAGCCCACAAGGGAGATGGGATGGTCCCGATCGGAGTCATGATTGAGTTTTATGACGTTTGCTTGATGGGCTTAGTTAAGAAATAAAATTTATGCCAAACATGTAACGCCAACGTCTTGCTTATGGCAAAGCCCACGCACAAGGGAGCTGGGATGGTCCTGGTCAGAGTCATGATCGAGTATTATGGCATTTGCCTGGTGGGCTTAGTTAAGAAATATGCCAAACATGTAACGCCAACATTTTTCTTATGGCAAAGCCCACAAGGGAGATGGGATGGTCTTGATCGGAGTCATGATTGAGTATTATGGCGTTTGCTTGGTGGGCTTAGTTAAGAAATAAAATTTATGTTCTTGCTATTAGCTATACCTTTTGACATGATGATAAACGTTTGATTCTAACAATGTGTTTGATATAATGAATAGAAAAAAATAATATTATTCTGGTAATTATTTTTTATGAAAAATATTTTTCAAGAAAATGTTTTCTGATACTTTATCGATCGGTTGAAGAATATCTTTTGAAAAATAAAATTATTCATGTAGAAATGAATAATGATATTATATTAGCAAAATAGAGAAATTTTTGATGAAAATTTCTAATCACTAAATTAAACATCAACAATAGTGTCTAATTCTTAATTATAGAAAGTAACACAATTTTTTCATCTCCAATAAATACTCCAATATTGAAAATACTTACCTTAGTATCATCTGTATTTCCATCACCCTTAGCTCCAAAGCTACTAACATCAATCAATTTAACCTTATTTTCAACCATCTTAATATTATTGAAATAATGACTTATTTCATCTTGAATATTATTTCCTTCAATAAATGATTCCAAATAAGAAGGGTAAGCTTGAAAGTCATGGCCAAATTCTTCAAGATTATTACTTCTACAAGTTGAAATTGATAGGACTAAAAGAATAATGAGAAGAATAATCTTTTGGATAGACATGATATTATATATTGTTATAATATGGTATGGTTTTAAAAATTTCTATTGTAAAAGAATTGTGACAAAGAATGTTATGGAGGAAAGTATGGAAAATATTTTGTGAATGATGAGAGGGTATGGAAGTGATATAATAAAATGTTTGGCTATTTATAGATTTTAGAGGGTTTGAATTTATTATAGATAATTATGGCTATAGTTGTAATATTTTAAATTTGGATGAGAGAGATTTAGACGAAAGAGTTTCTTTGACATTCTGCCAATTTCTATTGGCTCTCATCTTAAATTATTTATCGTATTTTTCTTTTGCACGTTCATTAAAAAAATATGATTTGGAGGTAGGATCTATCTATTTACCTTCATTTATGTATTAAGATTGTTATCTATTTTAATTTCATTAAATAGGGCCGGACCTATGCATTTTTTTTGTGGTGCTTCAACATTCATTAAATTTGACACAAATAAAGTATAACTATATAAGAAATATAGCCATTAAGTCAGCCTTCAATTTGTGTGTGAGTTTCCATCTACAAAATTTTATTGACTTTTTTTGTTTTTCCATATATTTATGAGATCTACGATAGCAGGTAGGGATTCTTGAAAACTCCCACCCGAAATTGTAGATCCGTCTCTGGGCAGAATCTTTAAATTTTGATCATCAATATGTGTTTGAATCTCTCGGAGACACCCATAATCCCAAAATTCTGAATTTGTCACTATCATTAAATATTTAATGTAGTGATGATATGCAAAAATAATAATAATAACTTGATAGGGAAAAAAAATCGTTTCCACCCCAAACTATACTCGAAAAGTCGAAGCCACACCTAAACTATACTAGTGACCTATTACACACCTAAACTATAAGAAAGTAAAACTATTTACACCCTGTCAGGCTACCACCACTTGCATGTGGTGTGGTGTTTTACACGCGCTGCCATGTCAGCACCACGTCGGTAAAAAGTATCACTTTTTTATAGTTAAAGTGTGTAATAGGTCACTTATATAGTTTAGGTGTGGATTCGACTTTTCGACTATAGTTTGGGGTGGAAACGTTGACTTTTTCCTTAATGTTTTTAGCCGTTTACTTTTGTTATTTAATAGGCTGGACGCGCCTAAAACAAGTGTAACACACGCGCCTTAGAATGGAGGTCGCGGGGAGGTAATAATATCATTTTTTTATAGTTAAGGTATGTAATAGGTCACTAGTATAGTTTAGATGTGGCTTAGACTTTTCGGGTATAGTTTAGGGTGGAAACGATATTTTTTTCCTAACATGATATAACCAGTTAGCAACATCAACTAACCATGAGATTATAAGCTACAACCAAAAAAAAAAAAATCATCACTAATTAGTTTCTTTTAACCAAAAATTACATTTCGTAATAAATGCATGAGCCAAATTTTTTGTTAAGGTGTTTTCCGTTGCTTCAATTAATTACAATGTTGTGTATATTTCGATCATATTAGTATAAATTAGCTTTGCCAAATTATATAAATCATTAACTTTCCTAATTAAAGCTTTTTTGAATTACAAACTCTAGCCCCCCACCCCCCACCCCCCAATCAAATTTGTCTTGAATTCATCTGTTAATAAATTTTTTATCTGAAGACTGGTCATGTCGTGAATAACTTGAATTTTGTTTTTTTTATACCATATGATCTTCACATGAAGAAGATTTTATTTGTTTTTTTTATGTTTATACCACATGAATTTTGGTTTTTTTATCAGTTATATACATTACCATCATGTATAAAAATCAACATAAATTACAAGTAAAAGCAAGTATAAATACATTATTACTAAAACAAATTTATTTTTATTTTATAATTAGTTAAGTAGCAAATATGAATGGAGTAGCAATGATGATAGCGATCTTTCAAAGAAAAACAATGTTAATTTATAGTTTACATTAATGGGTAGAACTTTATCAAATCAACGATTTTACGAAGAAAATAATTATAAAATGCATGAGGATCTAGGACAAAAATATTATACAAGATACTTAAAAATTATTGTATTTAAAAACTAAAGTTATTATTATTATCTAATTAAGAATAAAAATATAATTAAATGAGTCATCAATTAACCATGAAATTATTAGCTACAACCAAAAAGAAAAATCATTACTAAGTACTAACTAGTAACCTTTTTTCTTTTAACCCAAAATCACATTTGGTAATTAAATGCATGAGCCAAGTTTATGCTAATTAGGTGCTCTCCAGTGCATCAAGTAATGTATATTTCGGTCATGTTGATAAATTAATTGGCCGAATTATATATATTCATAACTTTCGTAATAAATATTTTTGAATTACGACTCTTATCAGTCACCATCGTCTTTAAAATATAAATAAATTTAAAAAACAAGTAAATTTATTTAATAATATTTTTATCTTTATTACGTGTTATGAAGACTGATCATGTCGTGAATAACTTAAATTTTGTTTGTTTATGTTTTTAACACTTCTTTTAAGCCTTTATTTATCTTTATATAGGAATTAGCTTTATATCACTTATACGTGTTTTGTTTACATTTAATTAATTAATATTCCCTAAATGGAAATATTTTATGCTTTTGTTTTTCTTTATATGGAGCATAGTTTATAGAAAGAAAAAATTGTAATGAATATGTCGATGGCCTTTTGGGTGAATCACTAATGAGTGCGTTTAGTCGTTGTTATAAGAAGAATTCAATTTCTGTTAAAATTCTTGAATGATGTTAGTATATTCTAAATCTAGCTTGGTTGTTACGCGATTCTAAACCATTTCAGAGATCAACCGTTTCAGACAAATATTTCAGAAAGTTATGGAATAATTATAAAGAGATCAACCATTTCAGAAATTTGATAAACTCATAGAATATTCACAAAAATAGGTCAAAACTCTCACTTCGTGATAATCAAATATGAGATCTACAAAATTCAAATACTACTTTCATGGGAATCAAATCCAGATCTAAATCTTTCTATGTTTGAGAAATACACTACTAATGGCCCTCGAATTACGGATAAAATTTATATCAAATTCAAATCCCCTTACATTCGAGGAATACGCTATAATGACCCTCGAATTATGGAGAAAATCAAGAGAGAAGAATCAATGGATCGATGAACAAAATATACTCATATTCTTTATCAATAAAATTATGTTTCTTCATAGTTATTTGTGATTGAAATTTATTTTTCATGAATTAAAATTTATTGAAAATAATTGTCGATTAAAAAGTAAATTATTTATGTATTAAAATTAATATAATTAATAACACGTTTGATTGTACTTTAGTTGTTATCATATAATAAGAGCCATTTTCTGCTAAAGGTGTCAATTTATAGTTAGAATAATTATGTTACAAGTAAAAACAATCATAATAGAGATCAACAAGTAACTTAATAAAAATTCTAACTCTTCATAGTAAGTTGAACTACAGTAATAATATTAAAAATTATTTAATTTAAATATTATTTTGTATATGGATATGCTCTAAATCTCCTTACAATACATGCATCATCCATCTCAAACTATTTATCGTCCTTATAAAAAATATATGTATTTAAATATTTGTTACTTTAGAAGTTCAAAACAAAATTAATTATCTTTTATTCTTAATCGTAATTTGTTCTTAAAGATTATAAACGTCTCAATAAAGTAAATATTTAATGAATAAAGATTAAATTAATTATGTAAATGAGGATAAATAATAAAAATTTTCTCTTAATTAATACTTTCTTAAGGGACATGTAAATGAAAAATACGACAAATACTTTTAAAACAAATGAAATATATATTATCTTTAATTATATATTGGATAGAAATGCCTAGCCATAAGAATTTAGTATTAATCAAAATGTAACAACTATTGAGAAATGACAAGTTAATTAATGATGATAATGAAGAACTTCTTTACATGTCCTCTATGTTTTTCTTTAATCCCGTACTAATTCGTAGTCGTTGTAATTTTTATCTTTTGAGTGAGTAATTATATGGTGAGTACTTTATACGTATTGGATGAAATTCACTATGTAATAATAACCTATACAAATTACATAAGAGGTATAAATCACACTAAATAAGTTTTGTGCGACATGCTCGCTTTAAAAGGTATTGAAAAAGAACCAAACCTGAATTATCCGTATGGATAACTACAAAAATCAATTGAGTCATAATCACATGTACCTCTATGCTTTTTTTTTCTTTTTAGTAAAACCTCTTGATTCTATATTTGTTATCAATAATCAACCCTCATGTGACACGTGGTTTCATTTTGTAGATAGAAATAAAATTATGGGAACAAACAAATTTTGGAATAATGAATCTAGCAACTTTGAATCTATTGTGATATGGCCAAGTTAGTTAAGTGAAGGTAATAACTTCTTCTAGCAGACTTAAAGTTAATTTACATATGTTAGAATATATCACAATTGTTTTAACAGGCGAATTTATAATTTCTAGAATATGGGTGTACTGTTAAAAAGAGAAGGAATAAACATATTTAGTGGAAATTTATCTATAATTATCTAGGTAAATAACTCAATATTTAACTAAATGCACGATTTATTCTTCTTACAATATTAGTGTCAATAAATAATATTATAATACCGATTCTCAAAAAATAAATACATAAAAAATCTAGGAGTAAAGGTCCAAAATCATACATTATCTTTTGGTTTAGACACAAAATAATACATATTCTTTCAATTGGTGCACTAATAGTCCTTTTTGTTTAAAAAGTGGTGCATTTTTAGACACAATCCTAATACCGTTAATTTTTTTAACAAAAGCTTCTCATCTTCATATCAGGTAAATACGAGTACCATTAAACAAAGAAAATCAATTGAAAAACACATCAAATAAGCCTTGAGGTATCGACGCTGCATCAACAATTCAGACTTCTCTGTATCATTATATCAATAATTGTTTAAATCTATTAATTTCATGGACTGATAAGACTCATGAAGATCAAAGATGACATCAACTTCTACGTTAGGTGATTCCAGAATCTTCAGTAGAGGTTGGTTAGAATTTTCATTAGCATCGAAGATTTTGCCTAAGAGAAGCTTCATATGCTGCAACTCAGGCTCTTAGACTACAAAACCTTCCGAGTTAACTTTTTTGAGGTGATTAAATGTCATATTTGTGAAACGTTCCACTTGAAGAGATTTTGGGATAGGAACATAATCGTAAAAGGTTGCCACCTAAAACATTAACGGTGAGGTTTGTCAACAACATTTTGCAAGTGAGGTTTTTTTTTTTTTTGGAGGAAAAAAATAGTGTGATAGAAAGGTGATTTGATTGCTGTTAAAAAAATTAACGGTGTTAGTGTTATGACTAAAAATGCACCACTTAACTAAATAAAAAGGACTATTAGTGCTCTAGTTGAAAGAATATGTATTATTTTATGTCTAAGGCAAAGATAATGTATGATTTTAGATCTTTACTCAAAATCTAGTTTTGCATAGAGATCATGAGTTCACGTGCTCCCTTTTTTGCCTTTATATTCGCCACTAATAATAGGTGACCAAGGGCTTCGAACAAGGGCGGGGCTATAATATATTTTGCCAACATAATACATGTCAGGAATTTGGCGGAACCAATAAATTTTATTCTCGTTGAACATGTACAAAATAAAAAATTAAAACCTAATAAAACAGAATTCATAAATTTTAAATTTTGAATCAGTCTTTAAACGCGAATCTAACCTTAAATTTATGGGTTCGACGGACCAAAGTTATCAGTCTGTTTGGTTTATTGAATTTAATTTATGTACTATAAGTCAACCAAAACCTAGAATTAGATGAATGGAACAAAACATTGTATTAAATTTAAGAACCAATGTTTGTTCATCAATCGTCACCCTTGTCCTAAAATGCAACCATTTTGGTTAACAATTATTTATTCAGAGTTTGGTTCTTTATTATTGTGTCAATTACCATAATGTTATTATAACCTATGGTTCGTTTAATTGAGAAAGAGTTATTTTAGATAATTAATATCAGGATTAGTTATTCATTAACAGACTCTGGCAGAAATGCAAGGTAAGGTTGCATTAGATACACCCTTGTGGTGGGGCCCTTCTTCGGACACCACGCATAGCGGTAGCTTTAGTGCACCGAGCTGCCCTTTTTATTAGTTATTCATTATATATATAAATAATTTATTCCATCACTATAATTTAAATATTGACATATATAAATGATTCCAATACCAACTATACGTCACAAAAAAACGATCCATAAATGTTAAGAAAAGCGATATCCTATCTAATTCAACTCTCAAGTTTAATCTAAGATTTATGAATTGTTCAAAATCATATAAGGAGTTTAATTTCCTCATCTTTTATGATCCTGGATTTTTGAAAAATCCTCATGCACCTCTTAAGCTAACTAACTTTCGAGATTGAGACAGATATAATGTTTATTTCTTATTAGGATATTAAAGTTAGATCCATCTCAATTCATAGTTTATTCGATATTAGCCCCTCATCTTATCTTATACATGCTCCAAATGTATAATGTGCGAGGGAGTGTTGAGTTCTTATAAAAGTTGAAAGTAAATGTGTCAAGTGGGCTGGGTCGGGCCAAACCGGAACTGACCCGTTTAGTTTAACCGGGTTGTGGGTCGATTTCGATCCGGGTTGGGGTTAGGTGGGCCGGGCCAGTTCTGGGTTCAACAGTAAAAATGTTGAAAACAATCCTGAACCGGCCCACTTAACCCAACCCGGTTAAACCCACACAAACTGGTAAAATCCGGTTAAAAACCGGTCAAACCCTTTTAAAAAAAATGAAAAATCTAATAAACACTACATACACTACAATTAATATACACTATATACACTTCAATATACACAATATACTCTACAATTATACAATATGTATTTTTTAAAATATATATAAACAATTACACACATATACGTATCATTCAATATATAATTATATATGACTATACGTACTACTTTAAATAAAACATATACTACAAATCTACAATAGTACAATATATATACATACACTACAATATATATATATATATATATATATATATATATATATATATATATATATATAGTTATATACTAATTTATAAAACATATACACATTTATACGTTAAATATATACCCTTATAGAAGATATATACACATATATATGCACCATTCAATATATATGTACTGCTTTAAATAAAATATATACTACAATATACATATATATATATATATATATATATATATATATATATACAACAATATGTATATATATATAATTACATACTAATTTATAGAACATATACACTTGTATACGTTAAAGATATACGTCTATAGAAGATATACACATATATATACGCACCATTCAATATATATGTACTACTTTAAATAAAGTATATACTACAATATATATATATATATATATATATATATATATATATATATATATATATATATATTTATACACTAATTTATAAAATATATACACTTGTATACGTTAAAGATATAAGTCTATAGAAGATATAATATATACACATATATACGCACCATTCAATATATATGTACTACTTTAAATAAAGTGTATATATATATACACCTACGTACTAATTTATAAAACATATACACATGTGTAAAATATACACGTCTATAGAAGATATATACACACCATTCAATATATATGTACTACTTTAAAATTAAATAAACTATATACTACAATATATATGTATTACAATATATAGATAGTTATATTATACTAATTTATAAAACATATACACATGTATACGTTAAATATATATGTCCATAGAAGATATATACACACCATTCAATATATATGTACTACTTTAAATAAAATATATACTATTCTACAATATACATTTATATATACTACAATATGTATATATATATAGTTATATACTAATTTGTAAAACATATACACTTGCATACATTAAATACATACGTTAAACATACATGTGTATAAAAGATATATACAATAATATACAAAACATATACTACTTAATATAATAAATTAATAATACTTGATAGTTAATTAATGAATGTTGAATTTTATTGATTGCAAAATGATCCAAAATTTATAATTTACATGAATAAAAAATCTACAAACTATGCATCATTTTTTCCAACTCATCCATGTTAATATTTACGGGAACTTGTATAGGATAGTCAAAGTCAATGGGGGCAAACCCATGCATTGGACTTGATTTTGCTGAGTTCTCCCGCGAAATCATAATTTCTTCAAGTTTCTGCTCATCATTCGGCTCCGGTTCCATTCCTTGATTTCTTGGTTCTGCTCTAATTCAATCTTTGAGGCAAACTAGAACATTCATTGCATTGCTTCCCAATGAGTGTCGGTTGTCTCCAAGTTGTTGTTATCCCTGACTAAAGACGCTCTTTGATGCTACGGTTGACATTGGAACGTTCAAGATATCTCTAGCTAATCTTGAAAGCACAGAATATTATGATTCATTATTCCTCCACCAATCCAAGATGTTGATCCGTCGTCTACGATCCTCTGGCAGCGACCGAAGATAATTCTTCCCGAGAAGTTGATGTGTAAGCTCCCTCGTCAACACTGTTCCAACAGGGTAAATAATAAAAGAAATCAGGAAAACCATAACGAGCCGACCTTTTAGAAAATGATGGCACCTCAGGAGGATGAGGAGCGACAGTTGGACAGATATGTGTTGGTACAGCTAAATCAACTAAAACAACATAGTGGTTATATAATTTATCTATGTAAGCATTCGCATCAGACGTAGCCGTCCACAAATCAGGTTGTACTTGTTCAGAATTATTGTTAGTATTTATTTCTAAGTTACGATAAATAAAAGTACTAAAGTGGCACATAGTATGGTATTTAATGCACGGATTTAGCATAACACCAACCAAGAAAATAGGGGGAATCGGGAAAAAATATTTTTTAAATTCAGTAAACATAGCACCAACAGCATTTTCATAACCTTCTTTATTTTTATATTCTTTGAGCAAACCAGAAATATCGGTTATATATCCCAAAATATTACAAACAGTAGGATAACAAGCACCGAAAAATTCAACCATAGCTACCTAAAATTTTTCCCAAAACTTAACAAGATCATTAATTACAACCCAATCAGAATCAAGTAGCATGCAATCGGCAGAATCAGTAAATGAAACACAATGTTGGTTAAAAGCTAATGTAATTGGAACTCTATATTTATAACAAGTTTTTAAAAAATCATACGTAGAATTTCATCTAATATCAATTTCCTCAGGCATCAATATCAATGCAAGTCCATTTTCTTGACATTTAACTTTAAATTCTTTAATTCTCGATCTACGATTATTTTCTTGTATAAAACCAACAGCAAGATGAATTTTTTCAATATAAATCTCAAAAAACTCAAGACCATCTTTTACAATTAAATTATATATATGACATGCACACTTAATATGAAAAATTTCAGGTAACGGCGGTGATGGCTTAGATTTCAACTTTGTTATAGCAGTCTTGTTGTTAGAAGCGTTATCAAAAGCGATACATAAGATTTTATTTTCGATACTATAAAATGCTGCAACTTTATGTATCGAGTCAGCAATAAATTGTCCAGTATGTTTACGATCTTCATCATATAAAAAAGCAAGAATACATTTTTGCATCACAAAATTACTATCCATCCAGTGACAAGTAACGATTAAATAATCATTTTTATTTACAGCACGACCAAGATCAGAAGTTAGAGATATTCTACATTGAATATTTTATAACAATGTAGATAAATAAAAATAATATTGTGAATGAAGTCTAAAAATATCAGACCGACAAGTACTTCTAGGAATGCCATTAAACATAGGATTATAAATTGCTTGAATATAATGAATAAAAGCATCGGAAGAAGGAAAACTAAAAGGCAAACAACCTACAACTACCATTTTTGCTATTTCTTCCCGGTCCCTCAATTTATTATACTTCTTCGTTACGTGACCGGTTGTTGGGTCCATTCTAGTTTGTATGGACCCACCAACAGCCTCACCACCTTGTGCAATTTTTAACTCTCTTTCGTGGTCTTCAGTTAAATGTCTCATTAACGTACCCATACCCCTTACTTGCCTCTTCTTTTATGGTTATATATTTTTTGACAAATATTGCATTGCACCTCAGCATCTGATGTATGTTCAAAAAATTTCCATGCAACACTAGTTTGTTTACGAGCTCTTGGGGCATGGGGAGGACGGGGAGGGAGATTAACCGATTCGGATCTAACGTTAGCATTTCCTACTTCGGGTATCTCACCAATATTTTCATCATCTATTTCGTAATTATTTCATCAACTTGACTTTTATGTTGGAAATTCACGTGTTGTTGTCTTTTCATGTATAGTATATAGTAGCGACCAACGACATTTTATATAGTTTTACTATGATGTTTTTCCTTTTCAAAATCAGTCGGCCCAGTGATGCTCTTCAGACCATCCCATAACTATTCCGTGTACGTTCATCCATTGTAGAAAGACATGTAAAAAAAGTTAAGTGTTTGATACTTTCGTTATTACATAACTCACTATGTTGTTTGTCACATCTATACAACTTTACCAGAGCAGTCTATACAACTTTACCAGAGCAGTAAAAGGCTCTTAATAATGTTTAGTAGTTTGAAGTCAAATTCGAATAAGAGTTCTTAAATATATGTACACTCATAAAAATGATAATAATTTAAAATTATCTTTTTCGTTCTTTTTTGTTTTTAATATAATATTCTCAAAAGACATTAAATATTTAATTCATATAGTAATATTATTATATATAAAAGTAAGGATGTATTCTAGTTATCAAATTATTATTCATTTGTTTGCAATGTATTTAACTTCATACAATAATATTATTATTTATAAAAATAAGGATGAATTCTAGTTAATAAGATATTAGTCACTTATTTGCAATGCATTACTTAAGATTTTATTGTACAAATTTTATTTATTAATATGAAAATTCGAATTATTTAATCAAAGTTCTAAAATATTTCTGATAGAATGTAGTAATGAGTTTTTCTTTCCTTTTTTGGAAAATTTAAATTTTATACCTTTTCATCTTTTATAATCTTCAGTATTATTTTAAGCGACATTAAATTCATAAAATTTATTATTAAAATTTTTTGACACCTCAAATTTTTTTAAAGTTCAAAACAAATGTTTTATCAGCCTTACTCTTAAACCACCTGCAGCGGTGAGCCTCAAGATAAAAGCCCACTTTGGAGACCCTAATTTTGAGTTTTGACATACAAGTTATTTCGAGGGCACTTTTTCAAACTATTGTTGCTGCCTTAGGTATATATATTTAAGGAAAAAAGGTCAAAAATATTCATCTACTTTAATTATTTGATTAAATTTGTCCTTCCTTATATTTTAGGATCAAATATATATGTCGATAGCAACGTATTATGCGAATATACCCTCATTTTAATGATTGTCCACCATAACTTAACATTTGATGAGGTGGACGTATGCCACCTCACCACTAGAGTTTTATTGCACTAGCTCAACATTGAAACCTTTGTAAATTGATGTAAATTTATGTATGTAACATCAATGTAGCTTGAAATGTAATGGTAAAGCAATTATACACTAATAAAATTATCAATTAATGCGTATTATAAAATTTTAAACTAACTAGCTTGATTGCATTAACATATAACTTAAAATTCTTATAACTATGCTATGCCAATAGTGGATATGCTAAAAAGGAAGAAAAAAAAAATCAAAAGAGGGACTTGGCTCCTAAGTTCCTACTCCCTCGATTGTCTATTTTTATTTGTTTATGTTTGACTTGATACATCATTTTAAAACAATAAATACATAGGTGATGAACTAATTATACGTCATCTAAATGTTGACGAAAAAATAAATCATAATTAATAACAAAGATTTAATTAATTTAAATAAACACAAAATGATAAATTATCTTTTGAATTTTTCACATTGCACAAGTAAAACTGGATAACTAATTTTCGTAATTAATAACAAGGACTAAAATAAATACAAAATGATAAATTATCTTCTAATTTTTTCATATTGAACAAATAAAGCTGAATAACTAATTTTAATATAACTAGAGAATAAAGCATCTAGTACCCCGAACTATGATCAAATTTGCTACGACACACTCTAACTTCACGGGGTTTCTATTACCCCATTGAACTAAATTTGAGCGTATTTTTATCAATTTTTTTATCTAATGTAACATCTTTTTAGCTAACGTGACACCTTTGACGTGGATTTTATTTTTATGTAATAAAGATGTCACGCCAGAATAAAAGGGTAAAAAAAATAAGTCAAAATTGAGTTCAGATAATAGGATTCGTGTGAAGTTGAAGTATGTCGCAGCAACGTTGGTCATAATTCATTGATACTGAATGCTTATTTCTAACATAGACGGTAATGTATGGAATGATCGTGGACAACTAATATGAGACATGGAGTAATAATATAAGGTAAATTCTCCCTCTAATTTCAAATTCTTGATTAGCCTCCAAAATAGTGTCACTCAAATTAAAGCTATCAAAGTTCATCACACTGGAAGAAGTAGAACAAAAACTCCTTTCACTGGTTCAAAAATGTCCAAATTTGAAAATTCTCCAACAAATCCATGGCCATATAATCACTCATTTGTCTCTTCCACCTCCAAAAATCTCCTTTGTACTGTCCAAACTTCTCAGTTTTGCTGCCCTTTCACCTAATGGAAGCATTACTTATGCCAAAAGAATCCTTACCCAAATCCCAAACCCGAATATATATTCGTATAATTCACTCATTAGGGGTTTTCTTGAATCGAAAATGAGTTCTAATGAACCCCTTTTGATATTCAAGAAATTGGTTAAGAGAAACTACCCGAAACCGAATAGTTTTACGTTGGTGTTTGTGTTGAAATCGTGTTCGTTTTCGATCTTGACGGGTTTTAGTGAAGGGAGACAGGTGCATAAGCATGTTGTGCAGTGTGGGTATGGGAGGAATTTGTTTGTTCAGACTTCGTTGTTGAATTTGTATGGTAAATGTGAGGAGATTGGGTTAGCGGAGAAGGTGTTTGATGAAATGTCTGAGAGAAATGTGGTTGCGTGGAGTGCGATGATTAGTGGGTATTCGAGATTGGGGATGGTTAATGAGTGTTTTGGATTGTTTAGGGAAATGCAGAAGACGGGGGTGGTGCCGGATAAGGTGACTATGGTGAGTGTGATTTCGGCTTGTGCTATGTCTGGAGCGTTAGATTTGGGGAGGTGGGTGCACGCGTATATTGATAAGAGATCGATTGAGAATGATCTTGAGCTCAGTACCGCGCTTGTTAATATGTATGCGAAGTGTGGATACGTTGAAAAGGCAATCGAAGTATTCGAAGCAATGCCTTTTAAAGATGCTAAGGCATGGAGTTCGATGATAGTTGGCTTGGCAGTAAATGGTCTTGCAGAATATGCTCTCGTGACCTTTTCAAGGATGAACAAAGCTAAGGTAATGCAATTTTTTGTACAAAATCGTGTGAAAGTTTTCATCTTTATGCATATATAACATTTGAGGAACACACGACTTCATTCTTATTAGCTTTGGTGTTGAATGTTTGCGTAAAACTCAGATTAATTGAGTTGTTCTCTCTCCGTTTCAATTAGTTTGTCTGGTTGCACGAAGTTTAAAAAAGTAAACTTTTGAATCTTGTAGTCTTAAACTAAAGATATGTAGGATGTACCAGTATTCCCTTTAATCTTGTAGTCTTAAACATGCCACGCGAAAGTTAAAACTAAAGAGTTGTCATAAAATGAAAGAGGCATTCTTTTTTAAACGAATTGAAAAGGAAAGTAAGACAAATAAATTGAAACGGAAGGAGTAGTATTTTATTTATTTTCTACTATAATCTATCATTTGAATGGTGAAACTTTGATATATTGAACGTTAGCAGTTTCTTTATAATCTATTTTGGAATTTTTCTTTCAGGTGGAACCTAACCATGTAACGCTAGTTGGGGTTCTTATGGCTTGTGCTCATAGTGGACTAGTTTCTGAAGGGAAAAGGTATTGGGCTAGTATGATTGAGTCTGGGGTTGAGCCATCGTTAGAACACTATGGTTGCATGGTAGATCTGTTATGCCGTTCAAACTTAATTGATGAAGCTTATTCGTTTGTTGAAGCCATGCCACTCGCCCCATGTCCAGCAATATTGCGTACATTACTTGTTGGGTGCAAAAAGAACAAGATCTTGGACAAAGGTGAAGTTCTCGGTCAACATCTCATTGAATTAGAGCCCTGGAATGCTGAGAACTATATCCTACTCTCTAGTCTGTATGCATCAGTATCAAACTGGGAGGAAATGCGGCACGTGAGGAAACAGATGAAAGACAAAGGTATTAAGGCTATGCCAGGATGCAGTTCCATTGAAGTTGACGGTTTTATGCACGAGTTTGTGATGGGTGATTGGTCACACCCTGAAGCCGAGGAGATCAAAGAGGTCCTACGGGATATTTCTCAAAGGGTATACTCTACAGGACATGAACCTTGGATTGCTACTATACTGCACAATGTGAGCGACGAGGAGAAGGAGATTGCACTTTGTGAGCACAGTGAAAGGTTAGCGATTGCTTTCGGCCTTTTGAAGACAAAAGCACCAACAGTGATTAGGATAGTGAAGAACCTTAGGGTCTGTAGAGATTGCCATGAAGTGACAAAGATAATTAGTAGATTATACAACAGAGAGATAATCGTTAGGGACAGAGTTAGGTTCCACAGATTTGTAAACGGGGCTTGTTCTTGCAGAGATTTTTGGTGAGACTTGCGATAAGAGAGTAAGGCCAGGGACTATAATCATGGTCAGCTATCCAAATGCATTGCTGAGGTTAAATTCAGTGTTTGCGCCATGAACTGAGCATTTCAGTGGGCGCCAGGAAGCCATGTTGCTCGGACTCTCCAAATATGCTAACCGCAATTTCGAAATGCACTACAGTTTGGAGCATGCAACATGCACATGTTGACATTATTAAGAATTCGAGCAACATAGCTGGGGCCTGGGAAGTATGAACACCAAAAGGACCACATCCCGGTAGTTGGAAGACGGGGTTTCACTCAGAGAAGTCACCACTTCGGAGGTAATTTCTTTATCCACGTCTTCAGGTTTCAGAGAAGCAACCAATACGCAACTGCACCACCATTGTTGAACATATCTTGTTATCCAATTGTAGCAAAACACGATACTTATTGCAGTTTCGTGCAATTCAAGGTATAATTTACTGTCTTGGTATGATGTGTTATTTGCTTAATAAGTTAAACACTATGTGGACTCAGTTTGAAGTAATCAAAGTTGGTAAAAAAGGTCTAGTGTGAGCCCAAGAAATGAGAAGAATGTTGGGTTGGGTTCTTCTCCATTTTAGTCCATAATGTTTTACCCTTCTTTGAGCCAAGGGTCTTTAGGAAACAACCTCTCTACCTTCTCAAGGTAGGTTAAAGTCCGTGCACGCTACTTTCTTTAGACCCCTATTGTTAGATTACACTGTATTTGTAGAGCCCAACATGGTTACTGGTTCTTTCTTTGGTTAAAATTCACAAATAGCCAGTATTATGAAACTTGAAACTCTATGACAATGGATACTATTTCGAACTTCCTTCTTTTCCTCTTGATTAATAGTTAGATCATCCATTTGTTATCAAACTTAATCAACTTACACAAAAAGTGGATTATTTATACAAGAACATACAGGTGAGATTCCACAAGTGAGATCTGGGGAGGGCAGAGTGTACGCATACCATACCACTACCTCGTAGGGGTGGAGAGGTTGTTCCCGAAAGACGCTTGACTAAGTGGATTGTTTATAAAATCCTCTATTGTCATAAGGGTGTTTTTAGGTGCATACTTTACAAATTACAAAATATCTTCATTTCTAGTATGTGAATAAAACATGTTACTTCCGCATTCAAGGGTATGACCTAGTGATCAAAAAGTAATTGACAATTATGAGGCCTAAGATTCGAATTCCGGCGAAAACAAAAGAACGTTGTGATTTCTACCTATTTGTTTAAGTCATGATGAAAATTATTCAGTACTTGTGCTAGTAAAAGATAGCAGATATACCGTAAAATTAATCGAGATGCAGCTAAGGTGATACCATCTTAATAAAAAAAGAAATGTCACTTTTCAATCAACAAAGTACATACTAGACAAAGTAATGGCCTACAAGATAATGAAAGGGTGAAAATCCTACCTGTTTCAAAATTCAAATTGCACTTTATCTAGAATAGGTTAATTAGTACTATATGTTTGTTGTTTAATTTATTTGTCATCAAATTAAAACTCAGACAAATTATATCATTAAGAATTTTCTTAACCCTTAAGTTTACACGTTAATTTTCATGATGACATCATCCCTCAGTTTAGAACGTGAAATTAATCACTACCTCGTAAGAGCGTTGAGACCATAACATGTTACGCGAAATTCATCACTATCTGATAACTCATAAGGGCGTTGAGATCATAGCATGTTGCATGAAAATGTTGCTTTTTCTATAGTGTTGTCACGCAGCTGCCCGCCTAGAAGAGCAACTTGATGTGTGGTGGTTCTCCACTGATCCGGTGACACACTAGTTACGACCCTTCTCTTCCTTCGATCATAAAGCCCCTTGATCTCTTTATTTATCCTTCATCCCGTGAATAAGTAAGAATGTACTCGCGAAGTGTCCATTTGAATTAATATTTTTCACAAAAACTAAATAATAATTCACGATAGTGTTTCTCGTCGTTTTTGAAAGCAATTTTCTTGATTCAAGGCCGATAGCAAATAATCTCTTTACCTCTCACAAAATATGAGTAAAGTTTGTGTATACCTCAACCTCAACCTCACAAATCGTTTTTTTTTTTTTTTCTGATTTTTTACTCGATGTTTGAAACCCGCATTTTTTGTTTCTCACCCGATGTTCGGTACCCACATTTGAGCCCCGACTAATTCGGATCGCGTATTGTAGGACCCATTCTGACGGTGGCGCTCCCAACAGAATTTTCTCCATACCCAAATTCGAACCCAAGACCACTAATTAAGAGTGAAATAATCTTATCACTACGCCATAACCCATAGGACCTCACACATCGTTGTTGTTGGCTATAATGACTTGACTACATTATATCAAAATGTAACAATACCATTAACATAAACAAAATATCAATTTCAAATGTCTACTTTCATGAAACATTAGTCACCATGAAGATCACCAACTATAATAAAAATAAACAATAAAACAATTTAAAAAAATATATTTAAAACAACCTTTTCATTTTAATATGTTCCAATATCATGGTAAACACTTGTTATCTAACTTTGTTACAACAAACAAAATTAATGGACCAATGTCATATTCCATCCTCCTTCACCCACTCACATTCACATCACTTATATTTGATTATTATATAAAATTAAAAAGTTACAATAACAAAAAGTAAAAGTAAGCTTCTTTGATTTTTCTTAGTATGTCTTAATCATTAGATTGTCAATATTATTAGTCCTTTTTACGAGTTGATAATGTTGATTATTACGTATGACGTGGGCATCTTAATGACCCTTAATATTTTATTGGATTAATAACACATTTAGTCCTTCAATATTGGTAAATTATGTTCTAGTCCTTATAATATCTGACTAAGCACATTAACCTCTTAATCAATTGAATCGTGCACTTTTAATCCTTTTGTTGGTGACTATTCACAATTTTTTCGTAATTATTAATCGCTACCATTAAAAAATTTATGTGTTATGTTAAGTTTGTATTAACACTCTTATTTGATATGTACTAGTCAAATATATGTGCTTTGCACGTGTGCTTCGTGTCAACTCATATGTGAAGTATTAATATCTTAATCGTTTTCTATGATGTAAACTATCACATCACGGATAGTAACAAAAACAACAGATAGTAATAGATCAGAAACTACAACAAAATAAATTGATTAAATCTAACCTTAACACAAAAAATCTTCAAAGCCTGACCGGACATTCATCTACCACTATAAACTCAATAAAATAATACAATAATCGAGATATGATAATGGTGTGATTAAACCCTAACCTTAAGAAAAATTCTCAAAGCCTGATCAAACATTAATTTATCATTTGAAAAAACAACAAATAATAATAGAACAAAAACTACTGTATTCAAGAATATTTCAACAATATCATCAAACATAATCTTAAGGCAAAATTTTCACGATCAAACGTTGATCTATCACTTGAAAAAACAACAAATAATAACAGAATAAAAACTATTGTATTCTTGAATACTACAACAATATCATCAAACATAACCTTAATGCAAAATTTTCAAAGTCCGATCAAACATTTATCCCACGGAGACTTGAACATAACAAAAACTACAACAAAACAATACAATAATAAAAATATTAGAACAATACAATTAAACCTAATCTTTTGTGATTGTAGATGACATATTTAAAGCTCATAAAAAAAACACTATCAGAATATCTCCTCAAATAAATTTTACATTATGGATGTTATTATATTATTATAGAAAAAAAAATTCTCCAATACTTTTTCCTACAAAAAATAATTTTTTAAATGTGGAAGATTTTTATTTTTGTATTGCGAAAAGAAAAAATTAATTATAGTATCAAATAAAAATATGGAAGATTTTTAATGAAAAAAAAAATCTCTAATCTCCGATACCTTTTCATAAAAATGTGTCTATTTTTTTTTCCTTAAAAAGTTAAAATAACTTTTTATTTTGGGAAACTTTAGGGTAATTGTTGGTGTTAGCCCATATGTTATTGGGCCTTTAGTTTATGGACCTTTAGGTTATTGGCTATGTATATATAGCCTACTTTTGGTTTAGTCAGTTTTTATGCTTTTCAGATTAAATTGTAAACCTTAGCCTTTCTTTCTTTCAATAAAGTTCTATTAATATGGTATCAAAGCTAGTTCGATCCATGTCCTTTGATTTGTTGGTTGAAGATTTTGTAGCAGGCACCTACTGCGCGGATCGAACTCCGCGGTGAGTTCGCGGGGGGGTCCGGGGGGCAGCGCGCCCCCGTCCGGGGTTCGGGGCGGAGCCCCGAATTTTATTTTTTGAGGTGCTGCTGTATTCGTTTGCTGTTTTCGTTGGATTGATTCGTTGCTGTCTTCGTTTGCTGTCTGGTATTGTTCGTCTTTCGTTCTTTTGCTTGCTGCCATTGTTGTTCGTTCGGAATTGTTCAACCTAGGGTTTTGCATCTTTTTATTTTTTTTGAATTATTTGTGTGTTGCTGTGTTTACAATGACTGGAAAGGATGATTCTCTCCAGTCCATTAGTACTCAATTAGATGGTAAGAACTATGCCTATTGGAGTTATGTCATGAAGAATTTTCTTCGTGGGAAGAATATGTGGGGTTATATCACTGGAGTAAAACCAAGACCTATCGATGATACAACTGAAAATTTTGATTTGTTGGTGGACTTATGGGAAACTAATAACTCCAAGATTATCACTTGGATCAACAATTCTGTAACTCAGTCAATTGGTATGCAATTGGCTAAGTATGACACAGCAAAGGAGGTCTGGGATCATTTGGAAAGACTGTACACTCAGTCTAATTTTGCTAAACAGTACCAGTTGGAGTATGATATCCGTGCTCTTCAACAGCATGACCTCAGTATTCAAGATTTTTATGCTGCCATGTCGGATTTGTGGGATCAATTGGCACTTACTGAATCTGCAGAGTTAAAAGGTTTTGGGCCGTACATTGCTAGACGGGAAGAGCAACGCTTGGTTCAGTTTTTGATGGCACTACGTTCTGACTTTGAGGGCCTACGTGGAACAATCCTTCATCGATCTCCCCTCCCTACTGTTGATTCTGTGGTTCATGAACTGATTGCAGAGGAGACTCGTATCAAGTCTCAAGTGGTTCAAGGGTCTAAAGTAACTACTACTCCTGTCGTGTTTGCTGCTTCAACTGATCAGTCTAGGCCACCACGTACTCAGACTCGACAATCTCCTAAAGTTGCATTTGATGAGTGTGCATTCTGCAAACAGAAAAATCATTGGAAGGCTCAGTGTCCGTTGTTACTTAACAAGGTCAAACAGCCTCAATCTGGGCAGCAACAGAAATATGGGCAGCAAAAGTCTCCGTCACGCTCCTCTGGTGCTCCTCCATGGTCATCTCGTCCTCCACAGTTCGCTGCTGCTGCACCATCTGTAGATGTTGAGTCTGTTAGCACTATGCCACCTTCTGCGTTGGATCCCCAGGTTTTCGAACAGTTCAGACAGTTCTTCGTTTCTAATCCTACGGCCATGTCAGCATCTATGTCTCATTCGGGTTCAGTTTCTTCTAGTACCTCAGGTATTCCTTCCTCCTTGTGGATATTGGATTCTGGTGCGTCTCATCACATGTTCCCTCATTTGTCATCGTTTGGTTCTTTGTCACCCATTTCACCAATTTCTGTTATGTCCGCGAGTGCTGTACCTATGTCAGTCGAGGGTGTTGGTTCTGTTACTACCCCTCACATTGTCCTCTCTGATGTTTATTACATTCCCAAACTTGCTTTAAATCTTGTTTCGGTCAGTCAGTTGTGTAAGGCTGGTAATTGGGTGTTTTTTTCTGAATCTGTTTGTGTTATACAGGACCAACACACTCAGAGGGTGATTGGGACCGGCCGTAGGTTGGGGGAACTCTATGTCTTGGAGAATCTCAAAGTGTCTGCAGTTGCTGCCTCTAGCATAGATTTATCTTCTTTTCGTTTGAGTCCTTTGTCTTCTCCGTTTTATCTTTGGCATTCCAGATTAGGACATGTGTCAGTTTCACGTTTACGTTTTTTGGTCTCTAGTGGTGCTTTGGGTCATGTGAACACTAGTGATATTTCAGATTGTAGTGGTTGTAAACTGGCAAAATTTTCTGCCTTACCGTTTAATAAAAGTGTGTCTTATTCTGTTGCTCCTTTTGATATTATTCATTCTGATGTATGGGGACCAGCGCCAGTTTCCACTAAGGGTGGATCGACCTATTATGTTTCGTTTATAGATGACTATACTCGTTATACCTGGGTGTATCTTATGAAACGCAGATCTGATTTCTTTGGCATTTACAACAACTTTAGAGCCCTTGTTAAAACACAACATTCGGCTGTGATAAAGTGTTTCAGGTGTGACTTAGGGGGTGAATATACCTCTAATGACTTCACTCAGTTACTTGCCTCTGATGGTACCATACACCAGTCATCTTGTACCGACACTCCTGAGCAGAACGGTCTGGCAGAAAGAAAACATCGTCATATTGTTGAGACAGCACGCTCTTTACTTTTGTCTGCAGAGGTTCCTAGTATTTTTTGGGGGGAAGCAGTCCTAACTGCTGTATATGTGATTAATCGTATTCCTACTGCATTGACTTCAGGGATGTCTCCGTTTGAGAAACTATATGGTCACCCGCCGAATTATTCTGCATTACGAGTTTTTGGATGTACTTGCTTTGTTCTTCGTCCTCATGTTGAACGAAATAAGTTAGGGTCAAAATCAGCTATATGTGTGTTTTTGGGGTATGGTATTGGACAAAAAGGATATCGTTGCTATGATCCTGTAAGTCAGAAATTATATGTTTCACGACATGTCACTTTTTTGGAACATATTCCTTTTTATTCCATTCCAGCTAAAACCCATGATGTGACAAAGTCAGATATTCGGCTTATTGATCCCTTTGGGATTGACATAGAGGTTCCAGTTCCGGATTCATCCATGCCATCTGGTGTGCCACCTGATAGTGCTTCAGCCTCGCCTGTGCCTGAGTCTGCTCCTTCGACTGTTGAGACTGGAGACCCACCACCTCTGAGGAGGTCTACTCGACCTTGTAAGTCCACCAAACTGCCAGATTTTTCCTATTCTACATATTCAGCCTCATTTGCTTCCTTTATTGCAAACATACAGCATTTGTCTGAACCTGAGTCGTATAGAGAGGCTGTGTCTGATCCTCTTTGGCAGAATGCTATGGCTGAGGAACTTGCTGCTCTTCATCATACACATACATGGGATTTGGTTACTCTCCCACCTGGTAAGCATGCGGTTGGTTGTCGATGGGTGTATAAGATAAAAACAAAATCTGATGGGTCTGTTGAGCGATACAAGGCGAGACTTGTGGCAAAAGGGTACTCACAACAATATGGTATGGATTATGAGGAGACTTTTTCCCCCGTAGCAAAGATGACGACTGTTCGCACTATGATTGCTGTTGCATCCGTTCGACAGTGGAAGATATTTCAGATGGATGTCAAGAATGCTTTTCTGAACGGTGATCTCCACGAGGAAGTTTATATGACTCCTCCCCCAGGTATTGACCACCAGCCAGGTGAAGTTTGTCGGCTTCGAAAAGCTTTATATGGTCTCAAACAAGCCCCTCGTGCTTGGTTTGAGAAATTCTCCACTGTTATTACTTCCCTTGGATTTGTCCCGAGTAACCATGATTCCGCATTGTTTGTTAGATATACAAGTGCAGGGCGAATTCTATTGTCCTTATATGTAGATGATATGATTATTACTGGTGATGATCATAATGGTATTGAGTTATTGAAGCATGATTTGGCTCATCGATTTGCAATGAAGGACTTGGGCTTGCTGCGTTATTTTCTGGGTATTGAGGTGGCTCAGTCTAAGAAAGGGTATCTTCTTTCTCAGACTAAGTATATATCTGACTTGTTTACACGGGCGCGTCTTTCTGACAACAGGACTGTAGATACTCCCCTTGAAACCAATGCACGTTACTCTCCTAGTGATGGTGTTCCATTATCAGATCCGAGTCTTTATCGGACTATTGTGGGTAGTTTGGTTTATCTTACGGTTACTCGTCCAGATATAGCACATGCAGTTCATGTTGTTAGCCAGTTTGTTACTGCTCCTACTTCTGTGCACTGGGGAGCTGTACTTCGTATTCTAAGGTATCTTCGTGGCACTCAGTTTCAGAATCTCTTGTTTCCCTCGACGTCATCTCTCGAGTTGCGAGCCTATAGTGATGCTGATTGGGATGGAGATCGCAATGATCGTAAATCCACCACTGGTTTTTGTGTGTTTCTTGGAGACTCTTTAATCTCGTGGAAGAGCAAGAAACAAGATGTTGTCTCTAGATCTTCCACGGAGGCTGAGTATCGTGCCATGGCTGTGACTACATGTGAGATTATTTGGTTACGTTGGCTTCTTGCAGATATGGGGGTTCACATTTCTATGCCTACTCCCCTGCATTGTGATAACAAAAGTGCGGTACAAATTGCAAAGAATTCTGTCTTCCATGAGCGTACGAAGCACATTGAGATTGATTGTCACTTCACCCGTCATCATTTGCAGCTCGGGACCATATCGCTTCCTTTTGTTCCATCGTCCTTGCAGATTGCTGACCTTTTTACGAAGGCTCAGTCGGCGTCTCGATTTCGTTTTTTGTGTGACAAACTCTCAATGCTTATTGCTGTTGCATTGTGAGTTTGAGGGGGGATGTTAGCCCATATGTTATTGGGCCTTTAGTTTATGGACCTTTAGGTTATTGGCTATGTATATATAGCCTACTTTTGGTTTAGTCAGTTTTTATGCTTTTCAGATTAAATTGTAAACCTTAGCCTTTCTTTCTTTCAATAAAGTTCTATTAATAGTTGGTTTTGATGTTTTTTACGGAAAAAAATTCAAAGGATATTTTTCTTTTATCATATATTAAAGAAATTTTAATTTAAATATTATAATATAATGATATAATAATTGAAGAAAAATAGTAAAACGACAACTTTGTCTAAAGTGTAGACTTTTAATTTAATGAAGGGCAAAAACTTTAAATTACTTTTCTTACCATATATTATAAAAAAAAAAAAAAAAAATATTATAATATAATGATATAATAATTGAAGAAAAATAGTAAAAAGACGACTTTGTCTAAAGTGTAGACTTTTAATGAAGGGTAAAAAGTTCAAATCAACTCTCTAAGGCCTAAGGGTTCACACACTTTTAATATATTATAAATATAGATTATAAATATAGATATGTAAGTAGTCAAATATACAATTTTACTACTGTACTATATTTTAATTTATTGAAGGTTAAATGAGTGAAGTCATATATCAACCACAACAATATATACAGTAGAATCTAATAAATAACTTTTGCGGAGGATAGAACATCTACAAACCTTATTTCTATCTTTATAAAACAGAAAGGTTGTTGATGGTAAACCCTCGACTTAACATATCAAGTCATAAATCATAAAGACTATATCTAAATTTATCAATAGTTTAGAGATCGCAATGTTACTTCCTCCGTCTCATTTTATTTGACGTCTTTTTCTTTTTAATCCGTTTAAAAAAAAAATCATTTTACTATAATTAGAAATAATTTAATTTTAAAATTCTTCTTTTATTCTTAATGAAACGATTTATCGTCACACAAATATCTAAATATTTTTTACACTACAAGTTTTAATTTTTTTATTTTTATTAAACATCATCTCAAATCGATGCAACATAAAATGAGATGGAGGTAGTATTTTATATATTATTATCCCTCTGTTATTTGTAATTAATCGTACACGTGCCCTCGATCTTACGATTACAAAGTAAATCTTGTATGAATGAAATTGACGTAATGTTAACAGTTTAATATTAACCAATGAATAAACTCCACGAATATTTGTTTATGTTTTTGACTTATAATAACGTACAATATCGTGTTAATTATGTGTGGTCCATCATCATTACCTACTTAATTATACTAAACTATTTTGTGGGACCCCCCATGCAAAAATATTTCTGGCCGACACTACTTTGAAGTGATTTTTACAAAAATAATTTTGGTGTTTAATTAGACTAAATATGTTATTATTGTTACTCCATAAATGACGAGTTTATAGCATTGATTTTTTTTTTCTTCATTAAAATATAATTGAAACGGATTATAATTGGAAAAAAAACACTTTTTCATGGAAATGTCATTTTAGTAGATAGACAGAGACAAGACATGTCACAGTTTCAGTTGATTAAGAATATGATCTTAAAAGAAAAATTTGAAGGTCGAGGATTAAAGTAGACAATTAGTAGATAATTGAGTGTTACCGAACTTCTAAGTGTATGATATGATTTGGATATCGCGCGGTTTAATTTCTTTTCTCATAAGTGAATTATTATCCGTTGTTACATGTAATTATTTTGTACATTGCTATTTTGTTGTCTTTTTTTATTTTTTTGTTTTTTTTGGCATTACGTACATCTCTGTTAAGTTAAGCCAAGGTACAAAAAAATATAATCTCTTTATCTTATAAAAATAGAGATAAAATTTACGTATATTCTAACTGCAAACTCCAAAGTTATAATATTCCACTAAATTTCTTCTTCTTGTTGTTTATCCAAATGTCAATTTTAAAAGTTCACTTCTATTGAAAATAAATAAATAAATTAGGACCAATCCTCTTTTCTTCTTTTTAACTTGTAGCATTTTCCTTTTTTGTGAATTTTTATCAAAGATAATGGCCACTTTTAATTATTTGTCAAAGATATGGCCAAAAAAGTGGCCTACATTCTTTTTTTTTTTTTTGATTTCCCAAGGTATTTCTACAGTCGGCAGTCGTGAGACTAATCCTTATTTCCTCAGTCAGTGCATTTTGCGATAGGGAACTAGCCACAGAGTTTGCTCCATTCGCCAGTGGCGGAAATCGAACAAAGTGGCCTACATTCGAGATACCTATACTAGAAATAGAGAATTTTTAGTAAATATAGATGACTTTAATACATAATTAGCAATTTGAATAGAGAATTGCAATTCAAATCTAGGTGAAAAATTTTTAATAACTAGAGAAAATGTGCATGAATATCAAAGTTATTGTGTATAATAGTTATTTATTATATGGAGAATTGCATTAATATACAAAAATGTGTGCTTTAAAGATTAAAAAGCTAAACAAATTTTAAAATCAGCAAAATCTTGAAGCACTCCCTCGATTAGACGTGAATTCAAAATTTAAAATTTATATGAAAGTGTATAGTAATGTCAGATTAATAACAATAACAACTAGGTTCATTATAGAGAAATTAATAAGTATTACTATTCTTTTTGTCTCAATTTGTATGACCCGCTTTCATTTTTTAATTCAAAAAAAATAAAATACTAGCACCATTTTTGTAATAATTGGAACAACTGAACTCTAATTTTTTGCTTTAACAAAATGTTTCTTTAATATATTTCTTTATTATTTTAAATTTTGTTTATAGTCAAATAAATATCACGTAAATTAAGACGGATGGATGAGCAGTACTCCCTCTAATTCATATTAGTTGATCTTGCTAAAAATATTTGTTTTAATTTAGTTATCTCATTTATAAAATTAAGAGAATTTTATTATGTTCTTTCAAGATTATCTCATTTAAAGTATATAATTCATATTTATACTTTCAAAGCATAATTAATAAAGTTAATTTAATAAAATAAATATTTAATAATATTTTTTGTAATGGCTGTGATAAGTCAGATCAACTAATATAATACAAAACGAAGGAGTAGTTTCATGAATTCTCCTCATCCAATTACTTACTATTCCTACGTGCATGTGTGGCAAAATCCTACACCATTATTTATTTTTTCCACTAGTCATCCTTTAGATTATATAATCATATAAAAAAATCATTATGATCATATCTTAAATCTTTATTTCTTTTCCTCTTTTCCCCACCAACACCACCACCACCACCACCATCTCCTCCTCCCACTATACTATTACCACACAATAACCCAAATATACACTAAAAATCTTTGATATGTTGAGTTATCATCCAAGATCTAATAGTATATCTACTACTACTAGCAACAACAACAACAATAATAGTACTATTATACAAAGTCATCATCATAATCATGATCATCAAGAAGAAGAACAAATCAGAGACATCCATGCGCTAACACCACCAAGACCACCCTCATCATCATCAAATCGTGGCCGTCGAATCGAGACTACGTGGGAAACAAGTAGCCATAGATCATCATCACTTAATTCAGAAATAGCATCAAGTGAGAATTTTTCTACTATGAGTCGTGAATTTAATGCCCTCGTTCTCGCTGGATCCTCGATTAGTAATAATCATGGAAGCGAGAACGAGGTCAGTCATAATAACAATAATAATAATAATAATAATAATATTTTGGGAAGTATTGGTGAACATGAAGAGCCAATAGAAGAAACAAATCCATTAGCTATCGTACCAGATAATTATGTTATTAATCCTTCTTCATCAACAAGGATTAATAATAATTATAATAATAATAATAATAGTGATTATTATTCTACTAATAATCATGTTAGTGTACAAAGGGTGAAAAAAGAAGAAGTTGAATCGAAGATTAGTGCATGGCAAACAGCTAAAATATCGAAGATTAATAATAGATTTAAACGTGAAGATGCTGTTATTAATGGATGGGAAAATGAAGAGGTACAAAAAGCTACTTCTTGGATGAAGAAAATTGAGGTACGTTTCTTTATTATTATTGTTTGTTAGCGTATAGTGTTACTTTGTGGGTGTCGTATCTCTGTTGTTTCATCTTGTTTCGTGTTTGATTACAATTTTGTTTACTGTCCTGGGCCGGGATCTTTCGGAAACAATCTCTCTACTTCTTCGGATGCAGTGGTATACACTGCGTATATTTTATCTTCTTCGGACCGCACTATCTGACAGTATATTGGGTTGTTGTTGTGGTTGTTCTTCTTATTAGAAGCGGAGTTAGAATTTTAAATTTATACGTCCTGAATTTTAGAAAAGATAATTAACTAAATTCTGGGTAAATTATTCACGAATTCAATCGGAATTGTAGCTCCGCCACAAATGCTAATTTTTTTTACATGTTGGGTTTCTTCGGTACGAAGGAAAATGTTTTTCTAACTTTTTTTTTTAAGGACAATAAATACATTAATTTTTTTTGTGTTCATATGTAACCAAAAATATTCTCCTAAAAGCATTTTCATATAATCTAGATAAATAATTTGGGTAGTGGGGCGGGAGCTACTTGGGGTGGTGGGTTAGAAGTCGAGAGGACACAATGAATATCGTAGAACTTGTTTTCTCTATTTCTATTAGAAAAGGTCTTTTTTTTTTATAAGGAATTTATTTTCTAAAGAAAATATTTTTCAAAATTCTCACCTTGGAAACACCCCTCGTGTCTTTCAAATCTTTTTTATTTTATTTTCTTCAAATTTGATAAATATTCTTTTTCTTCAACGTTGATTTTTTTGTCTATAGGAGTTTATTTAACTCCATTTTACAATTAACTGCCACTACAAATTAAAATTTAGTTCATCTATCTTCCATCTTTCATGAGCTTAATATTTGTATATACATTATTTTGTTGGTATGAATTTTGTTAATCATGAATCGATACTTGAATCCTTATGTGACATGAATTTGTATTAATCAAAATCTTGATATAAATTAATAAATACAAGGAATAATAATATTAGGCGGAGTATGATTTGCCTAATAAAGTTAAATTATCAATGGTTTACAATATGATTGCTAAAAATTAGGAGCACTCATTTTCTTCTAGGATATATATATTGACTATGCAAATGATTGGTCCAGCATGGCATGCTACTATTTGGGATGTTTACATTGGAAGAATGATTAGATATAAAATACTCCCTCCTCAAATTAGTTGTATGTTATAAAATTATCTCAAAATAATTAACATGAAAAATTCAAGAGATAATTAACTATTTTTTTTCAATTATATTCATATTAATTAAAGAAGATTCATCTAATTAAAATTAAATAAGATTATATTAGTCAATTTGTCGTGCTTATTATTTTCTCCATAAGATTTGTGTAAAAATCAAAATACAAGTAATTTGAATAAGGCAAACCACATGCTCTTTTCTTGTAGGTTGGGAATTTTTAAATTGTACTTAAAATATCTACCTATTGTAGCATGGGGTATTTCCCTTAATCATAGATTTGGAATTTCTGGTTCAAGAATAGAAAAAAAACATATCATGTGACATGAATTCGAATTAAATAATTAGGCCGAGGTACTAAAATGGATATCAACAATAGATGAAAAATCGAAAACAAAAAGTCTCATAAAAAAAATTTAAGTTATAAACACTTTGATTTACACTAAATTTGACCAGTTATAATAGGTTAATACTTATTACAAAGAATTACTTGTCGTTCTAAGCTTAATATGCAAAATTATCCTAGAATAATAAGTTTAGCTTTTATTAGAGATTATACACATATAGTTGTGACTCATCTTCAATATACTTTAATTCACAAAAGCATTTTTCATTACTTTTGACTTTTGAGTGGTTCTTGATGTACTTGTGCCCACATGTTTTCTAATTTTCTATTTACATATCTTGTAATAAGTCTCTATTAATTACACTCTATGGGGTTGTTTGGTAGGTCGATCTCTCATGATATTATTTTATTTCACCTTGTGTATAACAGCATAATTGCATCATTTGATTACGTATGATAGAATAAGATAGTCCCGAGATTAGCTTTGTCCCAAACATGGCATATCTTAAAAAAATCAATAATTAAGTACGCAAAAATTTGCCCATCGGAGACAAACGCTAGGTGATTTCTTTCCATTTGTTTTGGTCTTTGTGGACAGAATTACCTGATACTTGTTGTTGACGGGAGGTGGTGGGTGTCCTTTAGATTAGAATTAGTCGAGTTGTGCACAAGTTGGTCTGAACACAGTTGTCAAAAAAAAGGAAAAAGAGTCAGAAATTTATCTAAACTTTGCCAAAATTTGTTGTTACACGTCTCAACTTTGCAGGGTCCTATGACACCCTCGAACTATTTATTACCGTATTTCTGCCTCATATATTTGTCAAGCTGGATCACTTCCGACCCTTACGCGCTAATGCGCGTGTATGTATTCACGCAGTGGTCCAGCTGGATAAATATATGCCAAAAAAATACGATAATAAATAGTTGAGGGGTTTCATAAGATCGCGAAAAGTTGAGGCATGTTACAGCAAGTTTCGCCAAAATTTAGGTATATTTCGAACCTCCCCCAAAAAAGTACACAATTACTTGATTTAAAATCAATAAGTCAATAAGTTTGGTAAACCTAAACTCGAACTCGTAAAGTTTAAATCCTGAATCCGTCTCAATTCATCAGTTACTCACTTATCTTTTTTGTATATATTCATCAGAGGAAGCTGGAGGAGAAGAGAGCAAAAGCCCTAGAAAAGATGCAGAATGATATAGCAAAGGCACATAGAAAAGCAGAAGAGAAGAAAGCATCAGCAGAAGCAAAGAGAGGAACAAAAGTAGCAAAAGTTGTTGAAATTTCCAATTTAATGAAAGCTGTTGGGAGAGCTCCAGCCAAACGATCCTTCTTTTAATTAAGGATCGTTTAGTTTCGTTAGACTGTCTACGTCACACTTCTCGGGATGCGGCCCTTTTTCGAACGCTTACATGAATGCGGGATGCTTTGTGTATCAAACTTGGCGTGCGACCCTTTTTTGGACGCTTACATGGATGCGGGATGCTTTGTGTACCAGACTTGGCATGCGATCCTTTCTCGGCCCCTTATATGAATGCAAGATGTTTGTGTGCCAGACTGGTGATTTGGAATTTAATAGTAGTGTATGTTAATTAGTAGTCTATAGGATGCCCTTCTCTTTTTGAAATGATTGGGTACCCCTATTATTGCGTACTATACGATAGATCTATGTGGTTTGGCACTTTGCTAAACCTCGCCTATAGCGGGAGTTTCAGTACACCAAATTGTCTTTTTACTTAAAAGAAAAAAAGAAAAAGATATGTGAATGTACACTTCTACATTTCTATTTAATTTGATTGTTGGGTGTGGCATATTCATGGAATGGCATTTCACATATTTTGAGAATCTGAAAAAAAATAGATGTGTCTATGATAGAGTATATGATTAGTTCTATTTGTGACCGACAATTGCATGGAAGAGGCCTAACGATCTACAATGCTCTAAGCATCATAACGTTTAAGTAAAATGTATTATTTTTTTTGTAGTGATTACACTGTCATATTATTTTTACCTGTTATAACATGTAATGTATCTTGTTTTTAAAATTTTATGAAAGCCTATATGTAAATATTCTTTCAATGCACTTAATACCTAGTTATCGACTTAAAAAAAAATAACTTACTACAAGGTTAGGTATACTAATTTGGAGAAAATCTGCTCAACTAATCTGGTGATATTGCATTCTCATTACTATATATTATAACATCTTTTGTATTTAAACTTTCTTTTAATAATTCTAAATCCAAAAAGGCATTGTTCTTGTCATGATTGGTAAGCAAACTATAAATATCACTAAGCCAATTTCATTGTAGCAGTTGCTATTTTGTTTTCTTCTAATTGTACTAATTAGTTCAAATATCACAAAATGAAAAAAGGTGGTGGTTCTAATTATACAATAATCAGACAACTAACAAATTATGTTGACAGATTACTAAAGTTTTTATTAATGGAAGGGTTTGTCACAAGTATTAATGGATCAATAATATAATAAAATTTGTCATAACCTTAGACGTTCATAAGTTTTTGACACATCAATATATACATTGATACACCCCATATACACTGATATATTATCTACATATAATAGTATATACATAATATACGTGTGTATACAACAATTGTGTGTAAAATTTAGGCATACATATATCGATATGTATCTACTATATTAAATATATGTTTGGTAATTATTTGATAATATTACTTTAAATTATTATTATGGAGCATGATTAATATATGGTAATTGGTAGTTGTTTGTGATAAAGCCCAAAGGTACTCTTGAGGCCCATGAGAGGCCCAAAATATTGATGTACGTACATCACTAACAGGAAATTATATGGAAAAAATACACAAAATAGCATACTTAAGTATTAAATTACAAAAAATAGGAACACTTTTATTAAATTACATTTTGTAGCATATATATTTCTATGTATTTGTATTTTTGTAGCAACAGTTTGCAAAAATACAAAATACATATCGATCATAAGGGCAGTAAAAACCATATGTATTTGTATTTTGGTTGCAACAGTTTGCAAAAATACAAAATACAACTTGTTATATTATGTAATTATGAAACTGTTGCTATGAAACTCATAATTAAAGGGATAAGTATGTTATTTCTGAATTTTGCCCATATTATATTCAATGACTTTGAAATGTATGATCTTAAATTATTTGGAAAAAATACATAAAGTAGCATACTTAAGTATTAAATTACAAAAAATAATAACACTTTTATTAAATTACATTTTGTAGCATATGTATTTCTATGTATTTGTATTTTTGTAGCAATAGTTTGCAAAAATACAAAATACATATCGATCATAAGGGCAGTAAAAATCATATGTATTTGTATTTTTGTAGCAACAGTTTGCAAAAATACAAAATACAACTTGCTATATTATGTAATTATGAAACTGTTGTTATGAAACTCATAATTAAGGGGATAAGTATGCTATTTCTGAATTTTGCCCATATTATTTTACTTTGTCATTTTATAGGGCAATTTTTAAGTTAAAAGTCAAAACTTATTAACGTAAAAAATTTCCCATGAAATAAGCGGGATCAAAAAATTCAAGACAACCTACCTCTTAGCCCTTGGTCATTTATGTAAATCGCCCTGTTAATTAGGAAATAATTTACAAAAATACAAAATACATATCGATCATAAGGCTTATATTATAAGTTCAAATTATATTATCCTTCTTCTTAACTTGCTGTCATATTTTTTTATAATCTTACTTCGATTCTTTTTTTTTTTTTTTCATTTGAGTCAGGGTCTACCCAAAAAAATCTATTTAAAAAGGTGGAATTTGCATATATCTTATTCTTTCTGGATATCATTTATTAAATTACCCTGAATATGTCGTCGTTATTTATAGTTCAAAATATGTTGTCCATACCTAGCAGGAGGGATAAATTATACACCTAATCTACAAGTAAGATTGCATCCTCATTTATTTACTATGACATTATATTATTTCTAAATTAGTTTAATATTTAAATATTTTGTTCTAATCTTTTACAATCCTAAAAGGCATTGTTCTTATCACGTTTGGTAAGCAAATTAGGAAAAATAATTAAATTGTCACTCAAAATTTCATCGTAGCAGTTGCTATTTTGTTTTCTACTAATTGTACTTAGTTTTTGTTCTATTTTCATCTCTTACATAAGCAAAAAACACACTTTTTATTTTTCAACTATTTTCTTGGATAAAAGTCACAATCCGAAATAAGAATAAATTCATGCTAAGTGAGATTTCTGTTCATTACAATCACCACCAAAAGTTCCGACCCCCCCACCCCCCCACCCACCCCAAAAAAAAAATTAGTATTCCAACTTCTGATCGGATAAAATCGTTCGCCTTAACATGGAGGAAGTCATGATGAAACCAGAAGTCGTGCATGAATATTCATGCACGACTCCCAAGGGGAAGAGCTTTCGGATACCGAGGAATTCCACGTGTCCACCAGCTCCAAAGAAGAGAAGGCCAATAGGTGCAAGTAAGGGTTTGTCAAAAAGAAGAAAATTATCAGATGATAAATTGTATTTTTCTCCTAATGAGGTTGAAGTTTTTTTCTTTAATGCATTTAGGAAAAATAATATTGTCAAAAATTCCAATGATCTTTTCAACTAGTTGTTATAGTAATTTAGTAATAAGTGCTGCTTAATTAAACCATATGTATATATATGTCATGCATTTTCGATTTCTATGTTATTAAACTTGGTTGTGTTTTTAAGATACTACAATCTTAGTATATGAAATTTCTATATGAGTTCTTAGATTATGTTATTTTGCTTGGATTTCAGTTATTTTTGCCTGAAATGCACGTATATTTGACTGAACTTCAGTTATATGTAATTTTAGACACCACATATCTGAAGTTATTTCGAAACGAATAGACGTTTTTTGTCCTTTGAGTTTGATTATCAGGTGCGGTTTTTGCACTTCGATTATCATTGTAGCCGATTGTGACTACTGTTTAGGATGATTTGACGGATTGTCTGTAGTATTTGTCACGACTTTCTTCATTTCTGTTATTTTTTTTTTGCTAATACTGACATCCTCTCTACCTCTATGACGATAGTGATACAGTCTGCGTACGCTCTACCAGTTCTAGACCGTACTTTGTGGGATTACACTGGTTATGTTATTGTTGTTGCGAAAGTGTTAGGTCAAAGAAAATCTCACGAAGCAGTATAGTAAAAATAGGCAACAAACTAATTACGAACAAAGAGATACATCAACCATATTACGTACTAGGGTATGTTTGGTATGAAGGAAAAATATTTTCTCTGAAAATATATTTTTTGAAAATAAGTGAATTTCTTAATTATTTATTTTTTTAATTGTTCAATAAGTAAGTAAAAAAATATTATCCTTAGAGAATATATATATATATATATAATCTAGCAAAAATATTATGAGGCGGGGTGGGATTATAGGGTGGGGAGTGGGGGTTCGGGGTGGCAACCGGATGGCGGGGAAGAGACAATGAGCTTGGAGTGTCACTTACAAACTTGTGGAAAATCATTTTCCTTATTTTTAAGGAATAAAAAAATATATTTATGATTAATCAGATACAAGAAAATATTTTCATCCATACGAAACACACCCCTAATAATGGAAAATACTTTCTCGAATTATATATATCGTACCTTAATTTATCATTTAATCACAGTGAAATTAAGAGGAACGGAGTATACGTAGCCCTTTAGAGATCTCTTTTATGTATAAAAATAAAAATAAAAATAAAAATAAAAATAAAAATATCTATTATTAAAAAAATATGAAACCAATTAAAATAATTTTTCAAAATTCTACCAAACCTTTTTTGAACATTAAATGAATATGACTTTGCTTCATTTTATAGTACGAACGGTCCTCAAGTCCCCCATGGTTGTAATCATCATTGATATTTTCAGAAGATGGGCTTTTAGCCTTTATGTTATTATTGGCCCTCATTTATCAGAAATTTTCCAATTTGTAAAAGATTTTGAATTTTACCAGATTTTGATTCAAAGCACATTATTATTTAATGTAATACTGGTAAAAAAAAAAATCTTATTTACCTACCCAGTCAAAAGCTTTCATGTTCAGAAGATACATGTTGTGGAGATGAGGATCTTACTGTGGATGTGGGTATATTAGGTGCGATAAGATTAAGAATGAGGATATTCGAGATAAGGTGAGAGTGGCCTCTGTACAAATTGAGGAAAACGATATTGAGATGGTTGGGACATGTGTGAAGAGGCGACGTGCAGACACCCTAGTGAGGAGGTGCGAGAGGTTGAATATAGGCGGCACGAGGAGGGTAGAGGTAGGCTGAAAAGTATTGGGGAGAGGTAATTAGACATGACATGAGCATCTTCAGATCATCGAGGTCACATACGACCTTAGACTGAAGGGTGTGAAGGATGCGTATTAGAGTAGAGGGTTAGTCGAATAGAAGTGTTGTCTTGCTTGTTGAGGGTTTGGGCTTGTTAGTGTTTGTTGTTGTACCAGCCATAGTATTTAATTTGTAGTCCCTGTTTACTTTGTTGTTGTTCTTGTTTATCTCACAGATTTTACACTGTTTTCTTGTTAGTTGCTATATTTTCTTCACTGTTCCTTTCTTCTTTGTACATGGACTTGCCGCATTACTTGAGCTGAGGATCTTACGAAAACAGTCTCTCTACCTTCACGACGTAATAATAAAATCTACATACATACACTAGCGAAATTTCACTGAATATATTATTGTTGTTATATTTATTATTTACCTAGATCTTCTTTTCTCATTTGCTAGCCTCATACTAAATACATCTCAAAATTTCTTTTATAAAAAAGAAAAAATCCAGTACTATTCTAAGTCTTAATTATATTTAATATTTTCCCAATAGGAAGTAAGGAAGTAAAAGTTAAATAAATAAATGACAATCAGTTTCACTTAATTAATTTACGCTAACGTGGCTCGCAATTTTATTATAATTATTCATGACGTAATGACTATCTATCTTTCAATGAGGGAATTACTTGTTGGAACGTACTCAAGGATAGGTTTGATCGGTTGGGTAGCGAATAACATGAACGCTCAACCACGTTTAAACGATTTTGTATGAATCGTTGATTCATTCTTATACGATCACACGCTCAATAGAAAATGATTCTTTTACCTTTCAAATATATAGAAGTATATATTTTTAAAATTCCAATGCCACTCTAGATATCATACGTACCTATTTTAAGTTTATGATATTACTCATTTATTGATCAAGGTGGTCCTCCTTGCCTCTCACTCCAATTCTTTTGTGATTCTACACTGCGTGCACACTCATAACAAAAAATAACTTTAATTATTTTTTCTTTTAAATCTTTTTATCAAATATAACATTATAGTAATTAGTATATATATTAATCATATATTTATAGGATTATAAATTAGGTGTGTGAATTTTATTTTTAAAATAGTTTAGGTATACGCGTCTCGTGCGTGTGTCTTACTTTATTGAGTTCAAACGTTACACTAAATAGGATATTTGTTTAAATAATAAAGATGAATACAATAATTAAATTCAATATCTTTTGGAGAATTTATTTAATTAAACCTAATCTTTACCAAAAAATTTGTTAAGTCGATCGACATTCATCAACCACCGTAAACTATAACAAAATAATACGATAATAGAGATATTAAATAATAAAACTAAATTTAACTTCTCTACAAAAATATTCTTAAAACAAAGATATAAATACAATACAATTAAACCTAATATTTATCTAAAAAAAATCTTAAAGTCGACTGACATTGATCTATCACCTGTAAATTCATCTACAACCTGTAAACTACAATAAAATAATATAATAGTGATCACAAAGCTTCAATTTTGGTAAAAATAATTCTTGTCTGAGCAAAAAAATTGACCTTAAAGAATAACTTGAATGAAAACAAAGAAGATATATATATTCACACACACGTTGAATTCTATTATGTTGGCAAAAACACTGAAGAAGTTGAGGGTTAAAAAATATTTAGCATCCACCAATCTAGACATACAATTGAATCAAGTTAAATGAGCATCAATCATATTTTTTCAATAAGTAAATCGGCTTTTTCTCTAGTTTAACGTGCATCTCAGTATTTATAGAAGTATTTCATTAATAGAGTCTTATTTTAGGAGTATTTTTCTATCCTATTTTAGGAGAATTTTTCTAATTGATCAGTACAAAGAAAAATATTAATTGATTCTCCTTTCATATATTTTAGGAGTATAGTTAATAAAAAAATGATTAAATAATAAATTGAAGAAAATAGTGAAAAAACAGTTTTGTCTAAAGAAAGTCTTTTAACGAAGGGCAAAAAGTTCAAATCACTTTTTTAAGGTGTTCACACTTTTAATATATTATAGATTATAGATATAAATATAGATTAACAGACTAAAAATATTAAGGTTCAAATTTGTCAATGAAGAGCACAACGTGTTTGTTAAAAATCTTTTTTTTTTTTTTTTTTTTTTTAAGTAGGATAAATTTGGCAATTAAAAAAAATTATTCACTCTATAAAGTTTTTACCCAGTGGAGGCAATAATATTAAAGCTTTTCTCCTGTATCTGCCATTTAAAGATTGGGATGTTACAAAAATCTTTGGACAGACAATCAAATAAATACTTAAATAAAATAACCAACAAAATATAAATTTACAATAACAATCTTTTCTGTATAATTTGACAATTGGACTCTATGTAGGATCAATGTTTTGGTGCGTACGCAAATTTGTTTCTATCTTGTGAAGATAGATATATAGATTATTTTCGATAAACTCTTGATTTAGATAATAAGTAGTATAATAAGTCAAGTATTAAAATAAATACAATAATGAAGGAAGACATATTAAAAAAAATAATCTAGAAAGGAAGAGTAACACAATAAGATGGTAATGAAAGCAAAAGAAATAACACCCAAATATCAAAGTTATTTTTTTTGTTTTTAGTTTCTCATTCGGTATTTGGTGTCCGCATTAGAGCCCCGACTAATTCGGATCGTGCGTTGCAGGGTCCATGGCCTTCCGGCCGTTTGCCTACCAATTTCAACCTATCATGATACTATTGCATTTAACAACATCAATACTTATTCCGAATTAAACAATCATCAATGAATCAATATTCACCTTTATCAATTTTCAATTCCCCCCCCCCCCCCCCCCCCCCCCCCAATTAATCTAGATCGTGCGTTGTAGGGCCCATTAAGGTGACAGTGCTCCCAACAGAGTTTTTCTCCATACCCAAGATCGAACCCTCGACCTCTGGTCAAAGACACAACCGTCTTTAAATCCACAAGATCAAATAGTGAATAAGAAATAATTTAGCATAACTAATTAAAATAATACTCCTCCAATTTAATAATATGTTAAGTAGTTAGAAGATATTCTAAAATATATAATAATATATCAGAAGATATTGTTATATTGTAAGTAGTAGATAACTTTCCTCAATAAAAAGAATTATACACACAAAATCTCGATAATTCAAAATAAGACTGGAACTAAAGAAATATGATATAAATAATCTACATTAATTGAAAATTATTGATAATTTTCATTACTCAAATTTATGATCTATAAATTACAAGAAAATCATATGATATGCCGAAAAAAAACATATAATACATGCATAATATAGCCAGTTTAGCAATAATATAATTTTTAAAGATGGATGGAGGTGAAAGTGGGAACTCAACCAGCACTAATAGTTTAAAAATGAATATAATTAAAAACATTTAAGAAATATTAATAAGGTGATAATGCTAAATAAATAGTCATTGATATAAACAATTTCGAAAAACTCATCCACAAATGTCACACATTTGTTTAAGACAATGTTTGTAGTGCCACACACTTTATTATGTTTTTTTCCGGATTTCATTTTGTGAGAATATAATTGGTATATTATTATTGAAGACGAGGTTTGACAAATTGGGGCGGAGCTAGAAGTTGACCTGCAAGTTCAATTGCACTCTACAATTTTAAATTTTAATTTAAACGAAAAAGGATAATTATAATTCAAATTATCATAAATGATATGTATTTATTCTCTGTTAAACGGAAAGAGATAAATATATTCTTAAATTATAATTAATGGTATGTATATATCTTCCGTCATAGTTTGGATACGCATATACCCCTATCATTGATAAGATGGTGCGTATATGTCCCTCACACTAACGATAGGGATATATGTGTCTAAAATATGACGAAAAATATATATGTACCATTTATCATAATTTGGAGATATATTTATCCTTTTTTTGTTTTAATTCTTTTATCTCAAATAATCATTCCAAATCCGCTACCCAACCCAGTAAACCCGTTGAACCTTTTCAACCCAACTCGATTCGACCTCTATTTTTTGTTTCAAACTCGATATTTTCTTTATTTTTTAAACGTGAACTCCAATCAAAATGCAGCGATTGGTCGCTACTACCAGAGGCGGATTCAGAATTCGGAGTCTCCGGGTGCCAAGTAGACTCATCGGTCAAATTTCATATAAAGCAAATATGAACGCATTCGACTAATTCATGTGTTTACTTCTTTCGATTTTGAACCATCTTCAATTTTGACGCTTTTTTGATATTCAAAAAGAAAAAGAAAAAAAATCTTTCAAAGTTATAAAGGGTTGTGGGCATTAAGAAAGCGGCGGAGTGATGAGGCTGCAACAAGTGACTGACGAAGAAATTTGCTGCGATGGATGACTTACAATGAAAATGAAGTGGAGGAGGAAAAAAGAAGCAAGAAGTGCTGGACATTTTTTTTTTTTTTTTTTTTTTTTATCAAAGTTTATAAGAGATAAAGAGAACAAAAATACTCCATGCACTAATTAATTATTTGAATTAATAATAAATAAGAGTAAAGAAGGAACATAAACTGTACATTAATGATCTAAGAGTAAAGAAGGAACATAAACTAATTAATTATTTGAATAAATAATAAATAAGAGTAAAGAAGGAACATAAACTGTACATTAATAACCTAAGAGTAAAGAAGGAACATAAACTAATTAATTATTTGAATAAATAATAAATAAGAGTAAAGAAGGAACATAAACTGTACATTAATAATCTAAGAGTAAAGAAGGAACATAGACTGTACATTAATGAAACTTTACAAAAATTAAGCTGCCGAGGAGTTTTGAACCTGCGCCTCTTGGGCGGCAATAAAGGTCATTTGCCACTGGCACCGTGGAGGACTTTTAGTCTTTGGGTGGCAAGTATATTATTTTTACATAATTTATATATAGACCTACCTATATATAGAGTTTCCGTCAAAATTTACGAGTGGCGTGGGATCCTCACGGACCTTAATAGATCCGCCTCTGGCTACTACTAGTTGTTATTTGTTAGTTGGAGGGAGTGGAGATTAGTCAAAGGTGACCGGAGCTAAGCTATGGCGATGGTTCACCGATAGGATGTTTTCGGTTCGACGGAGACAGTGACTATATCGTATTGATTGGTGGTGGATAGTGCTTTCTTGACAAAATTTCGCTGAAAATTGAAGCGTAAGGAGTACAAATTTATTTGGTATTGTTTTTGCATTTTATTGGTTAATGTTTTTTTTTTCTTTTTTGAAATTGATAGTAATAAATATTACAGGGGTGGTAAAAAATGCATCTGTTAAACATGAATTTTATTTGAGACCGGGTTTGGTAGTGAGTTTATTGAGTACGGATAGTGGATTTGGGTTAATCATCGAGAGTAAACAATTAAAACGAAAAGAAACAAATATAACATCAAACTATGATAAATGATACGTATATATACCTCCGTTATACTTTGGGTACATATATATTCATATATATCATTTCATTAGCGGTAAAAGTATAAGTGTATCCAAAATATGCTGAAGAGTATATACGTACTATCATTTATTATAATTCGATGATATACTTATTCCGGACACGTGGCAAAAAAATCCCCCGCTTAAATTTTTGTCTCTAAACCAAACAGCCCCTGACAGTAAAGAGAGAGACAACATAGGAATTGGCGAAGTACTAAAAAGGAAGGAGAGAAGAGAGAGCTCTTGCTCTTCTTGAGTTATAGTATTATCACAACTTTCTCATTCCCCTCTTTACTTTCTCTCTCTATACTTCTTGAAAAAAAAAAAAAAACTCAGTTTCTCTCTCTATACATACATAGACATACACATACAAGAAAGGGTTGAGGCTGCAGCTGCTGATGTTGCTAAACACTTTGCTCTTTGCTGATAATTGGGTGAGAAAGAAATTATGTTTTACTTTAGTTTCCCATGTTTTTGTTTTGCTGAACTTGAATCTTGTTTGCCCTTTTTTGAATTTGTATCCATGTTTATGACTTTATGTGGATAATTGTATATCTAATAATGGGTATTGCTTGGAAATACTTTAAGATTGAGTTTAATTGTGGGGTTTTGTTTTGGTTGATGTTTTAACCCTTTTTGACCTTTTTTCTTTGTTATCTTCTTGAAAAGAAAATTGGGGGAAGGGGAAACTTGAGAGGTATTGCAATTTGCAACATGGGAAATGGAACCCTTATCACCAAGTTGAAAGTTCAGATATTCAATCAACTGAGCTACTAAAGTTCCCGCTTTTTTCTTATATCTTTAATTAGTGGAAAGAAGTGGAAAGTTTTCCTCTGATTCTCTTCTGATTGAAGAATTAACCTAAATAGTCGTCCATCCAACGGCTTTGTTGGGTAACACCAGCATCCTACCTATGGCAAGGTTCGTGAGGGGCTGGGATGACTCGGGTGGGTTGGAGTCATGATTGACAATGACGCGTGCTTGGTGGGCTTAGTTAAGAAATAAAGTTAGTGCCGTCGTTATCATCTATAGGTATTGGATATGATGATAAGCGTTTGATTCTAACAAGCTTAAACTAAAGATAGCGACGGAGTATAATATATTTATAATCAGTGTGTAATTTATACATGATAGCTATGAGAAGTAAATAGCGAATTCAGCTAGGTATTTGTGCAAAGATCTCAATATGTATCGTATGAAGGTTAAGTCTTTTCTTTTTTTAATCCATCTTGTTCCCATGTTTGAATGGTCTCATTAGATTTCCAAGAAAATGAAGGTAAAGCAAAGGAAAAATCAGAGTCTGAGGCTGAAATAGTGAAATATGCGTAGCCGAGGGTAGGGTGTGGCTCGGTGGTCAATGAAGTGGGTTGAGAATCATGAGGTCTCATGTTCAAATCCAATAGAGGAAAAAAACTCTTAGGTGATTTCTTCCCATCTGTCTTAGCCTTAGTCGAGGTGCAAAAGCTTCTCTAGACACCACAGTTATAAAAAAAAAAAAAAAAGAAATAATGTAAAATCTCCTTTATTTTTTAATAATGATATTTCCAATCAAGAGAAGTTGTAGTTATGTGAATTTCTTAATTGGTTACCTAGGACCCATTCTTCTATTTTCTTTTTATGTGATTTATGTGCCTTTTCTATTGTCTTAAGAGTCAGAAGATAGGTGTCCAAGCTCAATTCTTTTATTGTCTTCTCACGAACCTATAGGGGATCAGTTCCTTTTTCGCCGTATTAGCGTTAATTAATGGGAAGATCAGTACTTTTTTATGAATCTCTAGCATTTCATTTTGTTGTTCGAGCTCGAACAAGTTGTTTTATGTTTTGAAGATAGTACTTGTTTGTACATACAACACATATTGTCTAATTCATATTGGTTATCAAAAAGATAATGTCTAATTCATATGTCCCACCAAAAAGAAAATAATATAACTGCTTATAAAATATGGTAACCTGCTTGTAAAGTTACTTTTTCTCCTGTATGGAAGATCTCAAAGAAGAACCCCTTCCTCTGTTTGATATTTTAGCCGGTTCTCATCTATGGTCGTTTTCCTTTACTTCTTATTGAAAAAATCTTTGATCATTAGTAGCATTATATTTCTATTGTACGAACGATAAGTCTTTTCTTTGTGTTTTGTTTTAATCATCTTGTTCCAATGTTTGAATGGTCCCATTAGGTTTCAAGAAAATGAAGTACGGACGAAAAAACTAGAGTCTGAAATAGTGGAATTTTTCCTTTATAGTTTGAAAATGATATGTAAGATGTAAATTGCTCACTTGGTTACTAAGACAGATTCTTCTGTTTTCTTTTTTCTGGTATACGTGCCTTTTCTGTTGTCTGGGAGTCAGAAATATGCGTTCAAGCTAAGTTCTTTTATTGTCTTCTCGCCAACCTTAAGGGGCATAGTTCCTTTTTCTCCTTACTAGAATTCTTGGGGAATTTTATTACTGTTTATGAATCTATAGCATTTCATTTAGTTGTTAGAGCTCTATAAGCCGTGTGTATGTTTTGATGATAGTACTTGGCTACACACAACGCGTATGGTTTAATCATATGTCCACAGTAATTAAATAAATACATGGAATCTAACAGCTTACCAAATATGCTAACCTGGCATTAAAGTTTTTTTTTTTTGTATATGAATGATTTGTACAAAGAAGATCAGCGTCCTCTCTGTAGTGTTTTTGATTTATGTTACTAGATTTTGCTTGTTTCTTTACGTCTTACCTAACGCTTTTGGTTTTCTTTTCTTTCAGTGAGGTTCTGGGATGAAAATATGTGCTTCCTTTTACAGCTCTTAAAACCTAGACTGTATTCAATTACTCCATCGACTTTGGGATCTGTTGAACCACCAACATGACTATGAATAATCCGACTGTTGAACCTGAAGATACTTTTGCTAGCTTGCTTGAACTTGCTGCCAACAATGATATAGAGGCCTTCAAGAGATGGATTGAACGCGACCTAGCTAGTATTCATGAGGTTGGACTGTGGTATGGGCGCCAAAAGGGCTCGAAGCAAATGGTTCTTGATCATAGAACTCCTTTAATGGTTGCTGCTACGTATGGCAGTATCGATGCTCTAAAGCAGATTCTATCTCTACCCGAAGTTGATGTGAATCGTTCTTGTGGCCATGATAAGAGCACCGCCCTTCACTGTGCTGCCTCTGGTGGATCTCTGAATGCTGCAGAAGCTGTCAAACTTCTCTTAGGAGCCGGTGCTGACCCACACTCTAAAGATATCAATGGTCATTACCCTATTGATGTTTTAGTTGTATCTCCTAACTTTCACCAGGTAAAGTCATGCCTAAAAAGCCTTCTGATGACTAGTGCTATTGGGGACTGCAAGCTGCAGGTGTCGGTGCCCACTTCAATCCCAAATTCTCCTCCATGTTCGCCTTCTCCTGAGCATAGATCACCATCTTCTGCTTTAGACTCAACCTCTTCCCCAAAGAGTGCAAAGTCCAATGACCTCCCACTGTATTCTATACCAGAAAAGAAGGAATACGCTATTGACTCCTCCTTCCCTGACATAAAAAATGACATATATTCTTCAGATGAATTCAGGATGTTCTCATTTAAGATTAGACCTTGCTCTCGTGCATACTCGCATGATTGGACTGAATGTCCATTTCTCCATCCAGGCGAAAATGCTCGAAGAAGGGATCCAAGAAAATACCACTACAGCTGTGTACCTTGCCCTGAGTTCCGCAAGGGAGCTTGCCAACGTGGGGACATGTGTGAATACGCCCATGGGGTCTTTGAATGTTGGCTGCACCCTGCACAATATCGAACTCGGCTCTGCAAAGATGGTATAGATTGTAACAGAAGAGTTTGCTTCTTTGCCCACATGCACGAGGAACTAAGACCGCTTTATGTCTCTACTGGTTCTGCTGTTCCCTCACCTTGTGTGAATACTGCTGCTGCCAATGCTATGGATTTTGCTGCAGCCATGCGCGTCATACCAGGTTCTCCTTCCTCGGTCCCTGTCATGTCACCATCACCTTTCACACCTCCGATTTCACCCTCGGCTAATGGAATTTCAAGCATGGGTTGGGCCCAACAAAATGTCCCAGCCTTGCATCTTCCTGGAAGCTTTGTTCATTCGAATCGCCTACGCCCATCACTCAATGCTAGAGGTATACCTGCTGCAGACCTGCCTACATATCCAGATTTTGATGTGCAACAACAGCAGCTCCTAAATGAGTTTTCCTGCCTATCCCAGCACAGCATGAGTTCTAATTCTTTGAACCGTTCTGCTCGCCCTATGACCCTTAACCGTGCAAATCTTGAGGATTATTTTTCTGCAGAGAGCTCATCTCCTAGATATTCTGATCAAGCATTAGCTCAAGCTGGTTTTTCCCCTACCCACAATTCAGCAGTTTGCAGTCCATTTCAGCAGCAGCAGCGGAGCCTGTTATCTCCCATTAATACGAATTTCTCGCCAAAAAACATTGATAATCCTCTATTACAGTCCTCATTTGGAGTTCCATCATCAGGAAGGATGTCTCCCCGAGCAATGGAGCCAATCTCACCAAGAAGTTCCCGTGTGTCAATACTAGCGCAACGTGACAGGCAGCATCAGTTTAGAAGTTTCAGCTCTCGTGATCTTGGCTCCAATCCTTCTGCTATTGTTGGGTCTCCAGCTGATACTTGGTCAAATTGGGGCACAGCTACAGGAAAGCCAGACTGGGCTGTCAGTACAGAGGAGTTTGGTAGGCTAAGGCAGTCATCACCGTTTAAGCTTGCTAACAATGAAAAAGAGCCCGATGTGTCATGGGTGCAATCTCTTGTCAAAGAATCGCCACCAGAAATGATGAGGGACGAATGTGATCCTCATGTCTCCGGACCAACAGGTGCTGGTGCAGATCTTGATGAAGGCTCTACATCCTCTTCCCAGGTTGATCAATCGAGTGCATGGATGGAGACAAAAAACACTAGTTGATTTCTTCCTATCTGGTCAGCCTTGGTGGGTACCCGTCAAATTAGTCGAGGTGTGCGTAAGTTGTCTCGGACACCACTGTCATAATGAAACATTCTAATTCCTCATTTTACTGAGCCTTAACATCTTCAAAAGTTAGGTTCTGGTAAATAGTAACTGTATTGTATTCTACTTTCATGTTTTCTTCGGAGCAAAACAACCGTGAGCCGAGAAACAACAAGCAGTGAAAGGCGGTCCTGAATTCGGAAGAATATCGACTTTTTTCTTTCTTTTCTATTTGAATTTGATTCTACTTTTCTTGACATGAAGATAAGCTTGTACCTTATTTCATTGTACTGAAATCCATTGTTGATTTTTGTTGAAACTCACCATTGACATGATATTTGAGATTTGACATCTCTTTTGTTTTTTCAATATGATGTGGCTTTTGGAATAAATTTAGTGGTAGAAAGTGGTCTGATGGAAAGATATAAAGACCAATTTGAGTGGTTTCTGATGTACTTTGATGCTCAAAGTTATGAGAATTATTAGTATTCCATATAGATTTATTCCATCCTTAAATAGGCCTATCTTTCTTTGTGTGGATTCTTGCTTTACTCTTCATGGGAACTTAAGTTATGGTGTCAACTGTCAATGTCCCATAAGAGGTTCTTGGAGGAAGTGGAGGTTTATCAGACTGAGATGGACTTAAATGGAGTGATTACTTCCACCAAGTGGGGTCTCGGGAGGGTAAGTGTGCGCAGTCCATGCCACTACCTCAGACGAGAGTGATATAAATAAAGGACAACCCGGTGCACTAAAGCTACCGCTATGCGCGGTGTCCGGGGAAGGGCCCCACCACAAGAGTGTATCGTACGCAGCCTTACCTTGCATTTCTGCCAGAGGCTGTTTCCAAGGCTTGAACCCGTTACCTCCTGGTCACATGACAACAACTTTACTCAGACGTGAGTGATAAATAGTGAAAATTTATACAAGTCACTTGAAAGGATTCCCTATTCATACCTGGATTATTTGAGTTGAACGTCTATCGAAATAACTGTTGTACCTTTATAAGGTAGGTGTAAGGTCGTGTATACATAACCCTCCTCAAACCCCATTTGTGAGATTACGTTACGCTAGGTATGTTGTAGTAAGGTAGGTGTAAGGTCGTGTATACACCACCCTCTTCAAACCCCACTTGTGAGATTACGTTACACTAGGTATGTTGTAGTTACTTAGAATGGATAAAAGAAAGAGAAAAGGGGATAACTTTTTTTTTTGGTTTCCCACCCGGTTTCGGAGCCTCGACTAATTCGGATCGCGCACTGCAAGGCTCATTCTGAGGGTGGAGCTCCCAACAGGATTTTTCCATACTCAGGGCTCGAACCTGAGACCTTTGATTAAGGGTGAAGTAGTTCCCACCACTATACCACAACCCATGTTGGTATAGACTAGGAATACTGCTAAACTTGCTTGTAGTACTTGAAATTGCATAGAAGTATATAAAGATTACATATTTGTAAATGCAAAAGCAAGTATAACATCAAGATTAATTGTGTAATTCTCTACATGAATCTTGTATACATCATGTGAACTTGGCTATTGAAACCAGCCCAAACTTGACATAATTCGATTCGACATACTCAAAAACAATAACATATCGGTGTAATCCGACAAAGTGAGAAAAGCTGTTGGAATTATAAATTTCCCATATAGTCTTTATCATAATGTTTTATTTTATAGAGGGTTGTTGTTTGGGTATCTTTATCAATTAGTTCAATTTCAAGTACTTCTCACTCTTTTAAATTTATTTTATTTTAATATTTGCAAGAAATTTCATGGAATTTCAGGTAAGCATATCCCAAAATTCAACTTAATAACTTATTAGTCCAAATTAATTTGACTTTGATATGTCTTTAATTTGTGTCCTTAATTAGTACAACATAGTTTCCTAGACATTTCCTTATTAGCAAATGAGAAAGCCAACTGTTCTCATACCATTTAATATTCAACTTAATGTGACATTTCCTTAATTAGTACACTCATTTTTGTGCCAACTGTCTCATACCATTTAATATTTGATTTTTTTTCGCTAGATATCTGATATTTATTTTTGGGCTCAATTGTCTAAGGAGTAAAATGTACTATCAAAGACGACTCAATTCCTAGGATTCCAACTCAAACCATGAATATCATATAAATATAAGCATTGCTAAATCAAAATCAAATGTGATATTAAGACACAAAAATTATGTAGATGCGATGAGACAAATATCATTTTGACGACAATTGATGAAACTCTAATGGACCCTTCATTACGAGTCTGTTCATGATCAGGTTGAACATACACACGTAGTCTCATATCAGATTCATCAAGCATATAAAGTTCACGATCCAATACCTAATTGTTTCGTGATATATTGGTGCAACGAGACAAATACCACTCTAACGACAATTAATGAAACTCTAATGGACTTCTCATTATGAATCTTGTCATGATCATGTTGAACATGCACACTGTTATTTCCGACAATACGGGTATGTAGAATCTGTATAATAGAATAACAACTTCAACTCTTGAGTTCAAGTAAGAACAAGAACACAAAGAGGTTGAACAAATACCCTCAACACAAGATCAAAATGATCTTTCAAAGAGGTGTATTTTTATTTTTTTTTTTCTGAAAGTAGATGAAACAGAAAGTTGTTAGTCCGAATTCACGGACTTTCCTTAAGGAAATAATTCCCCTCACTGTACCCGAGGTTGTGGAATCTTCCTCCCAGGATAAAATGACCTTCAATCCGACTATAGCGGTACCTCAAATAGGCAGATTCTTTGAACACACTCACGGTTAGAATGATCACACTTAAGAGTATTTTTAAGACAAGAAGAAGAAGTTTGTAATCTGAAAATTTCTGTACAAAACCTGTGGATGAAATCAGGTTTATATAGCCATAAGATGCCTCTTTGTAAAGGTGGCAACGGTTCAACTTAGAGGTGTGTCTGTTCTGAAAAAATGCATGGCTGCAGTATTTATTATTGCTGAAACAGTCTGCAGTAATTTGCTGAAACAACACACCTTTTCACGAAATAGTGTGTATTTTCGTTGAAGAGTTGCAACTTTCTGAAGCAACAATCCAATCTGTTTCGGATTGATTTTCAGTCTGGATTTCTTTTCGTCAAATAAACTTTGTCCAAAAAGAAAGATCTCATTGATCGTTTGACCGAATTTGAATTCGGAGCCGAGCGAGCAACGACAACGACGGCGCGAGACATCTCTATTTCCTTGCCTCACTTACCATGTGAAGTAAGTGTTTCACTTTATAAACACTTTAAAGTTCTCTTCTTCCACCAATGTGGGAGAAGAGTAAACTTTCCAATTTAAAGAGTACACTTTCCAATTTGGGTGTCTTCTTCCCTTCACTTGATTTCTCCATTTTTCATTCAACACACTATGAACCCAACACACACAACGTCTCATATTAGACTCATCAATCATATAAATTAAAGTTCACGATCCAATACCTAATTATCATACATCAAACCTATAATATGTAAAATATAAATTTTTATTAATAATATAACCCAATATAATTTTCATATAAATCAAGCCATTGACTCTTTCTAAATCACCTTTCAATCTTTTTTGACATAGGTCATAACTAATAATATTTCCTCTTAATAAACCTTTAAAAAACTCAAAAGCCGTATGTAATAAATTATATTTTCAATACATACTCAAGTCCATTTCAAGTTGTTAATTGGTTTATCCAAGAAATATTAAATCATATTGTATTAATTAAATTTTAATTGACATCTTATTTCCACTAAAATGAACTTTATTAGAGAATATTCTTAAATACCAACTGGTACGTTTTTTTAATTAAATAAACTAATCTTCACCATGAACCTGCCTCATTTTCACTATAAAAACCACAGAGAGAATCTGAACCTACAACATAAATTGAAACTTTTTTTGAACTTGCATATAATCAAAAAAAAAAAAACTCGTTATACCAGCATCTCTTTTGGTTCTTCTCTCGACTTTCAAAGGTGTAGATGTTTCAATTTTATCTAGTAATCTAGTATTATAAGTCATATCGTTTCTATAAACTTCTTGGAATCAAGAATGTTGCATATGTTGTTAGCGATGGGGTTCATGACCGCGCCACTTACGCTCTTTTTACCACCAATTCGAAGCTTGAACTCGTTCGTGGAGTCGTTAGAATTTTTACACTATGAGGCCATGTCAATGTGTAATATAAATACCATTATTCTCTTTCGCAGCTTCTTCTCAAGATACTTGGTCATTTCTCCGGTAATAAATTAACTTTTAATTAATCTCTTTTATTTTATGAACAAATTTTATTTTGGTGTTTTGTTCATAAAGTAGAAGGTTTATGTTGCTTTTGAAATGTAATAATTCATCATGTAATCATATGATTTAAGTTATAGTATGTATTTACAATTTAAACCAACTTTATAATATCACGGGATGGAATTTTGCACGGAGTTTTATTACTATTAATGGGTGGTTCAACGATTTTTTATGGGTACAGGCGTATTTAACATGTGAATGAGTCTTATATGAGCAACGATAACGATAAGGTTATTTTCGTGTGGCTTAAGATTATAGATTCAAGTCATAAAAACAGCCATTGATGTTCGTATCGAGATAGGTTGCCTACACCACACCTCCTTGATGTGCGACCCTTCTTCGAATCCTGTGTTAACGCAAAATATTTTGTTCTCGAGTTGCCCTTTTTAACAATAATTTAACATGTAATAGTATATTACTTATAATTTTTAACAATAATTTAACATGTAATAGTATATTACTTATAATTTCTCCTCCATAGTTATTCAATCAATGCTCATTAAATAAAATTATAGAAAATATAACTATTATTTAAGTAATCTAATGGAATAAGTATTATAAATATATTTTACATCACTGAGATATAAAACTTAAACTCTCGATCAAAGTGATAAACATAAACTAGAAAATTTTAAATATTAAATGGTGACGATTTACTTATTCATATTGAGTGAGGCATAAACCTCGAGACATAACACGTAATTTTTGTGAATCATTAACTTAATTTAATTTATTAATTCTTTAATTAACTTGTTAACATCTTTTTTCCCAAAATAATACTAACAACAATTAACTTTTGAATTCTTAATTACTAGTAATATGTTTTAACTTGAGATTTGATTCAACTAGCTTATCTTCAAGCCTATAACGGACTGATCCAATGACCCGACCCTACCCGACCCGAATTCTTTCCTACATAATGGTACTTTTCTTTTCAAATTATTTTCAATTTCCGAGAAAAAATTGAACGCTTGAATGGGAGCTCTGCAAATTGTGAACAAAGAGATTTATCCCTTCTTCTTTCGCCTTTCTCGCAGCACAGAGAAATCAATATAAACCGAAGGTTCCAGATTTTTTTTATTTTTTTTTTGGTATTTCGAATTTGTGTTTTGTTGCAATTTGAATTATTGAGAAATTGAGGAACTTGCTGAATGTATATGGAATGATAATTAGTTTTTTTAAGAGTTTTTAATTTCAATTTTTTTGAAGAACATCTGTATTTTTCTCTCTGTGTATGTATGCATGTATAAATCAAAGTAGCGAAGTTATTATTTTTATGTATTTTTTCACTGAGAGCTGAGAATTGGAGAATTTTAAGTATTTAGAGCAGAAATAGTTTTAGGTTATTAGTTTTTTCAGTGTTTTGTTGTAAGGAAGGAAGCGTTGGAGTAACGGGTAAAGTTGTTGTCACGTGATCAGGTGATCACGGGTTGGAGCTGGGTAAACAGCCCCTTGCAGAAATGTAAGGTGAGGCTGCGTATAATAGATCATTGTGGTCCGGTCCTTTTTTGGAACATGCGCATAGCGGGAGCTTTTAGTGCATTCAGCTGCCCTTTTATCTGAGTTCCTTTAGTTATTTAAAGCTAAAGCATGTGAAAGGATCCAACTTTATTTATGTTGAAAACATCACCTGCGTACTGGCCCTTGTGGTCAGGTCCTTCCTTGGAACTTGTGCATAGCGGGAGTTTTTAGCGCAGCGAGCTGCCCTTTTATCTGAGTTCCTTTAGTTATTTACAGCTAAAGAATGTGAAAGGATCCAACTTTATTTACTTTGGAAGCATTCTTTCTACCTTCACAAAGTAGGGGCATGGCTGCAAACACACTACCCTCCTCAGACCCCACTTGTGGGATTACACTGGCTATATTGTTGTTGTTGTTGAATCTACCAAATTAAATTGGTCATGTTCCTTTCTTACTGATGACCGTAGTGTCTGGGCTGGCAAAGCTGCACTTCGACTAATTCCACAGGATATTTGCTACCTCTCACCATCAGCAACAAGGACACAAATGGGAAGAAATCACCTAGTGTTTGTTGTGTTTGTTGGGATTTGAACCCGAGATCTCATGGTTCTCAGCTCACTTTATTGACTCCTTTTGTTGTATCAATTAATGTTTGCTTTCTCAAGGGGGAGTTTCTGTTCCTTTATGGAGATTGAGAACATTTATTTTTAGCTTCTTCTGTTTGGCATGTTATCTTTTTCTATGTTCAGTCTATATCCTTGTATGTAATCTGCATATGACTATAGTGGGTGACTGTTTGGTATCTGACTTGAATTAGACGAGCATAGAAGGATCTTGTGCTAGGTAACCGGCTCTGCTATCTATTATCTACTAATATGACTAGTAAGGTAGAGACAATCACAATTTATTCCTAGTTCCTAGCCTAATAATATTCCTTGATTTGACGTAAACAGATTTTCTCATTCAATTGTCATACTAGGTTAAAGAATGAAGTTCAGTTCGAGAAGAAAGGACTAGTGGAGATCTGGAGAAGTATGATTCAGTTAGTTGAAACATAACCTAGTTCACTACTTACAAAGGTGATGCAGCTTATAGAGGTGTGAGTGATTAGGTAAAGAAAGGAATCTATTAAAGAAATAGCATTGTTTAGAAATTGAAATTGAAATTGAAAGAAATAGCATGAAGGAAATCTTTGATCCAAGAGGCTGTAATACTATGTATCATTGTTGGCATTTATACTTGTGTGCTGGCTGAGATTTTGAGTTTTCTAGTATATGTGCAGTAATTTATGCAATTTAACATTACCAGTTTCGTTTTTTTGAATTGCCTTTGTTGGGGAATCTGGCATCTAAAGAAATCAAGCAAAATGTCTATTTGCTATGTTCACTTGCTCAGGGAATTCTTTAATTATGCTTACTTGGCATATTTTACCATTCCTCAAGCAAAGCCCCCATATATTTTGGCCGTGTTTGAGGCCTTCAGATAAAGTTTATAGTTTTCTTTTTGGAAAGAGCCACATAGAATGTCATTTGGTTATTGATTTAATGGGTGCAAGCATCTAATAATTGTACTTTTGTCAGTACAGTGAACTCATCACACTGTCATCCCTTCTATCTCTATGTCGAGCAGCTTCATGTGCAAAAATAAGTATGAAGTAGCTGGGAATTGACATAGCAAATTTATGGTTTCTGAAGCACTACAGCAGTCTTTCATGGCTACCAAGCTTTCATGTACATCATCTCTGCCCTGGATTTGGGTGATTGAAGCATTGGCCAATTCCAGTGAAATAGACACAACTTTACTCATCAGTATGTGTGAAATTACAATTGCTTTATTTTGTGGAAGTTGTTGTTGAATTGTGGGCATCAGAATTTGACTTTAATAGTTCATGCATAACAGATTTGGTTAAGAGGATTCCTGAAATCTCTGATGATCTGGGGAGAAATGCAAGGGAAATGGTTTCCTTGAGAGTTTTAGAGAGCTTATTTGTCCGGAAAAACTCAGATATAAATAATGTCGCTTCAGTTCCAGGCGACAAAATTGAATTTGATCCGTCAATGGGTTGCGAAGATGTTCTTCGTTGCATATTGTTGGAGGTAACTAGTTTTGTCTTTTACTAATCTATGGTATAGATTGTTTGATTCAGTTATCTGGAAGCTCTAAGCAAGGGTCCCATTTACAACGGAAATGGTTTCCTTGAGACTTGAGAGTTTTGGATACTTCTGTTTTGCACATGCTTAGTTGTGTCTTTGCATGTAAATGTAACTTAGGTGTCTGCATCAGATCTCAAAACAGTTACACCAGATATGTTAAGGTGGGATGTTCGGTCTTTCATTATGAAAAAGAGATCTCTCTTGCCAAAGTGCTGTTTGCAACAAGTAAGCTAGTTTTAATAATCTTTTGAATTTGATAAGTTGGAACACAGAGAAAATATTCTGTCTGATTCTCTGGGATTTGCTTTATTCTCTGATAAACAGCTTAAGGATGCCATTCTGAAATCGAAGAATCCTTTTTCCACTTCCTTGAAAGAAAGAAGTGGGTTGGAGTTGAGGAACCACTCCAGAGACAGTGTTACTGCTGTTTCTGATGGCATTGAGCAGGGACAAGACATCGGAGGTGTGAATACCCGACATGCTGCACCAAGTGAGAACTTGGATACTTTTACCCCAGGCAACAAGAATGGCCCTCGAGAAAATCAGCCTGGAAGCACTCTGGTGCCTGTTAAGAGGAGTTTTAATGCCCCTACTGCTTATGAAATAGAAGTTGATGAAACTAAAGCCAGATCAGAGAACAGTTCTGATCTATGTGCAAAGGCTGCCAAGAAGTTTAAGCAGGATGTTGTTAGTCCCATTCAGAACAGTGTTCCTGATTTGATATCTCCTCAAAGAGATGGAGTCCCGGCAGAACCACATGGAGGAAGTCAACCTATTGTTCGGAAAGGTAACTCGGAAGATGAAGCTCATGGTACCCTCAAAGCAAATGAATGCCTGAAGGATGGTAGCAGTGAGCATGCTGCATCTGGAAGTGTTCTATGTGGCAGTGACTCTAATATCAATGATCTCTTGCCTCAAAGAATGAGTACAAACAAAAAGTTCCAAAATATTGGAAGTAGCAGACGTGGTTGTGCTGAACTGGGAAAATCAGGTAGCTCATCCCTGTTGGTTATTCAACAGGATTCGCGCACTTGTGGTTTCAAAGGTAAACTAGATTCTAATCTTCGGCAAGATCTGCAAAATGGTGAACCTTCTAATGTAGACAAAGAGAATATCGAGCGAAGTCTTGAATCTGAGTTCTCTAGTGATACTGATCAGTATCACAATGAGAGTATTGATCTTGCTTCACAGAAAAATGATTTCTTGAACTCGCAATATGCTCAGTGTGAAGATTCCTTGGCTACTGCTGATTGTACAGAGCTTAACCTTTGTGCAAAGTGTAACAAAGGGGGAAACTTATTTTTTTGTAGTTCTGATACCTGTCCTTTAGTGGTTCATGAAAGTTGCTTGGGTTCTGTACTCAACTTTGATTACAAGGGGAACTTCTATTGCCCCTTCTGTGCATATAGTCGAGCAATTTGTGAGTACCAGGAAAGTAAGAAGAAGGTCTCAGTTGCTAGGAAAGATTTGGCTGCATTTATTGGCTTGGGAGATGGACAACGATCAAAGAAAACACTACCTAGGTCACAAGGAATGAAGAAGCATCAATCTCAAGAGGATACGAATCAACAACTGTGCCGCAATGAGAATGGGAAGAATTCATTGAATGAGGTCATACAAGCAGGAAGTGGTCCAGTCAACAGGAGTTCTGTCAGAGCTAGAGTCATGCAAACCGGTGCACCTCAACCAGAGGTTTGTATAGCCCACAATGAAAATGGGAGGAATTCATTGAATGGGGCTTCAGAAGCAGGAAATTCTCCAGCCGACAGGAGTTCTGTCAGGGCTCAAGTCATGCAAACGGGTGCACCTCAACCAGAGTCTTCTCTACCTCACAATGAAAATGGGAGGAATCCATGTAATGAGGTCACAGAAGCATGTAGTTCTCCAGCCGACAATAGTTCTATGGGAGCTCAAGTCATGCGAACTGGTTCACGTCAACCAGAGGCTTCTCTACCCTGCAATAGAAATAGGAAGAATTCATTGAATGAGGTCACAGAAGTAGGAAGTGCTCCAGCTGACAGGAGTTCTGTGGGAGCTCAAGTCATGCAAACTGATTCACCTCAACCAGAGGCTTCTCTACCTGAACAATGCTTAGTAGATGGTCAACAGCCCAGCAAATCACCTCGTAAATGTCATAGATCAAGACAGAATCAGTCCAGAGAGGAAGAATTATTATGTCATGATGGGAATAAAAACAAGAACTCTTTGGAGAAGGCTGAAGAAGCAGGAAGTCGTCCATGCAATAGAAATTCTATCAAAGCTGAAGTCATGCATATCCATCCACCTCAACCACGTGTTCCTCATGAACATGTGTGCCAAGGAAGTTCTTCTATAGAAGAAAGTTCTGAAGAAGAAGATGAAATAGGTTCCAAATACCATGTACAATTTAGGAATCCAGAAAAGAAGTAGTAAGTCTTTTGCACTTATCCAAGTATGCAAATCATGCAGTCTCTTCATGTATTCTTCCAAAAGTGTCATCCGTTTCACTTATACTTTCAAGCTAAGTTGCTTGGAACCTCCAAAAATGTTGCCGCACCCGTGTTGGATCCTCCAAAAATGCACTACTTTTGAAGGATGGGACACACACTCAATGACATTTTTGAAGAGTCCGACCAACATAGCTTTCAAGCGTCTGCATTTTTTTTTCTGTTCTCTGTCTCTTTTCATTGAATCAAAACATTTTGTTAATAATTATTATCAGGCACTCTAATTTTCTCTTTTATGTGTGGTTATGATTTATACCTCTGATTGTTTGCTGTTCATTTTTATTGTTAGAGTGAGTAGTTGGAAATTGTGTTGATAAAGGATGTCCTTTTGATCTGCAGCACCTCTCCCTGGATTCCTCAAATGAGGAGGAAGAAGCTCCCATGGACAAAAATAGAGGAGGAAACATTAAAGGTATATGCATATTCTTTTGTCTAAATTTTGCCTGTTTTCTGCCTCATGCTAGTTTTCTCCTTGAAAATGTGGTAAAATCCACCCCCCTGTTCAAATAGAAGGTAGAATTCACCTCTTTTTCAGTGAGTGTGGGTGCATTATACATATATATGCACATATATTTACTTGTGGAAAAAAAAGATTGTTCCATTCTCTAGGATATAAGGGGTTTCTTTTTGTTGGTTTGACCCGATTTTTGGAAGAATTTACATGCAGCTGTGTTTTTCCTTTCATATTGCATATATTAAGGGAAAATATCAATTTTAGTGATTTGCCATAGTCAGTAGTTCTCCCTTTGGCTATCTTTTGATACTAGTCTTTGTCGTTGCTTCTGCAGGAGGGATTACTACGATTCTCACATTATCGTGATAGATGGAAGAGGATTTTGGAATTTGGAGGTGATGTTTTCCTGAAAGGTCGGACAGCGGGGGACCTCAAGGATAAGTGGAGAAACATTAGCAAAGTGATTGAGAAAGCATCGTAAAGGTTTCTTATTAAACTGGACTATCTATGTATATAGTTGTCTAATGTTGTTGGCTGCTTATTTTGGAAAAGCATACTGTTGTGCATAACACAATTAGTGTTAAGATGTGGCTAAAGTCTCTCTGATGGTAGTTTTTGTTACGGTTGAGGTCTCTCGAGCCTTCTGTTGTTGTACCCCTGATGTCCCCGTTAGAAGTTTTTTGGGAATGAAGTAAGGTGAAGAAGCCAAAATTAGAAATTCCCATGTAGCTTGCAGAAAATAGCATTTTGTTATCCTTTTCTCTAGGTGATGTTTAGAAAGACTTAAAACTGGTCTGCTTGTAAACTTCTGAAGATGTAATTACAACCTTCGTTTAGCTAGCGTAACATTTTGATTGATCCTTTTATGATGTCGACATTGACACAATTTTACAACAACATACCTAGTGAAATTCCAGAAGTGAGAAGTAGTGAGATCTGGGGAGAGTAGAGTGTACGCAACCTTACCACTACCTCGTGGAGGTAGAGAGGCTGTTTTCGAAAGACCCTCCGCAAACATTTTACGAAGATTTTAGTTCTGTTACTTCGTAAATAACTGCTTCAGCTTCAACCACTCGAATTTTTCAGTACTCGGTTTTATTTCTGATCGAACGAATGACATAAAACTTAAGAAATTGACAGGGCAGGGATGCACTGAGCTGAAGGAACTAGGGGAACATATGCCCGTGCTTCTCCTTTTATTACTTTCACAGGTTTACTACTAGACTTCTTCAACTAGTTCCTTTTCTGTATACCATTTGTTGTCAACTTGTCATTCATTTACTGGACGAGACGACTTTGGTGCCCCTCCCACCACCTCAGGAACAGTGGCGGGAGTCGGGAATTCTAACAGGTGAAATATGACAAGAATGTCACGCGTCGTATCATTTCTCTGCTCGTCCCTGTTCCGCTACAATAGTGGTGGAGCCATGAATTCTAACCTGCAATCAATTTAAAGCAATTTTTGAGTGAAGCAGTTATGTGAATCCAGCAACTTTTGCCAAGACTCTGTCACTACTAGAAACAGTAAAGCAATGAGAAATTTGTGTCGTTTCTCACTGTTAAAAATGCATGGTGGGAAACACATTCTCATTCAAAGACCGGGTAACTTTCTAATTTTCGTGTGAAAACACTACTGTTTTTTCTTTCTTTCTCATCGATTCAATCAAAAATATTCGTGGAAATTGTCACTTAGCATTACAAGTTTGTATATGTAATTAAAAAGTTCATCAAGTTGTTGTAGGAGTAAATACAGTTCCCAACATGGGCGGAGCTACCCATTGGCCAGGGGTTCATCCAAACTCCCTTTGACGGAAACTTATACTATTTATACATGGTTAATTTTTTTTTCATGTGTATATAGTAGATGTTGAATCTCCTTTGGTTTGTTCGTATGTTTACTTCTGAACCCCCTTAGTGAAAATTCTGGCACCATCAATGCCCCAAAATCACACTCCCTTTGTAGCTGTGTGAGTGTGAGTATGATTTTCAAGTTGTGTACGTATATGAGTGCATGGGATAAAGATGAAGGGCAAGACACTCAAGAATAATGCTGTGAATGTCAGGAAAATACATGTGAATTTTGAGGCTCGTGAATTTCAAAAATTCTTGTGAGGTGCTTTTTAATATACTTACCAACACTTAGTAGTAGTAGTAGTAGTAACTCATTGGCTACTTGTTTCTTCTTCTCCTTTGATTAATATCTGTGACTCAGTGTAGTGAGTAGACAATTAATTAGAGAATCCAAGGAGAGTGATGAGGTGTCATACTTCATTCAATTCAAATCAATCTCTTTACTTGAAATTACACCAATGAGGATTGAAGAAAAAGGAGAAGAAGAATTAACCTAAATAACCGGCTCCCGCACCCAACTATTTAAACTAAAAAAAGTTGGGGGGAAGTATAATATACATAGTCCATGTAATATGTGCTTATAACCGTATATAATCAGTGGATAATCTATGTATACCAGTTAGGGAAAGTAAATCGTGAATTCAGCCGACCGGTTATTTGTGTAAAGATTTCAAGGTACAGTGAAAGTTAAACTTAAATTCACTTGTGAGAGCGTTATGAAAAGACTCTTGCTACAAATACCATTTTTGAATATCAGGGGTAAAGATGAATCCAGAATTTTGAATTTGTTGTTCTGAATTCTAGATAAGACAGCTTACTGAATTCTGAATAAGTTATTTATACACATTAAACTGAAATATCTTATATATGGTTTTGAAATTAGAACTAAAGAATAATGTGACTATACATTATATTCAGTGTACACTGTTACTACTTAGCTCAAACGGTCACATGCATAAGCTCTTGACACTTTCTATAAACGTGAAAACATTTAAATCTAAACTACAAAATTCCTCTCTATACATACATATATATCCTTCCAATATTCATTCATCATACTCAACACTTACCAAAAGAAAAAGAAAAATGGACAACTACAAAAGAAATCCACTGAAGCCATGGAAGAAGGGTCCTGCAAGAGGGAAAGGGGGCCCACAGAACGCGTTATGCGAATACCGAGGCGTTCGACAGAGGACATGGGGAAAATGGGTAGCAGAAATCAGAGAGCCTAAAAAGAGAACTAGGCTTTGGTTAGGTTCTTTTGCTACAGCTGAAGAAGCTGCAATGGCTTATGATGAAGCAGCAAGAAGATTATATGGACCAGATGCTTACCTAAATTTACCTCACATGAGAGCTAATTTCAATCCATTGAACAAATCACAAAAGTTCAAATGGTTTTCTTCAAACAACAATAGCTTTCTTTCATCATTGATACCTAACAGCACTGGCTTGCTTAACTTGAGTGCACAGCCTAGTGTTCATGTGATTCACCAAAGACTTCAAGAACTCAAGAGAACTGAGGCCGCGGCCGCAGCAGCAGCAGCATTGTCTACGAGTTCATCAGTAAGCGATCCCAAGAATGATCAAGTGCTACCAAAGTACTCGACGCTTCCACAAGTGAACAAGGAGAAGGAAGATGTATTCTCACCACACAACAAGGCAACGGTTCGCGATGATCATGTTGAGAAGCCTCAGATTGATCTGAATGAATTCCTTCAACAGATTGGAATACTGAAAAGAGACGATCATCATCATCAACAGCAGCAACCTGATGAAAGTCGCGATCATGATGATCATAATAGCATTAGTAGTTTCGCAGAGTCAGGAGTTTCACTAAAAGACGATAGTTCAATTGCTCATTTATTTGGCGATACAGCAAGTTACAATTGGGATACATTAGGTGCAATGACAGGTATAGAAGATCATGAGGCAGCAACAGCAGAGGCTAGTAGCTTTGTTGATGCTTATAATGTGAATGATGAACTTATGTTTCCATCTTCAATATGGAACTTTTGATGTGGATTAAGAGGATATTTTTCTATGCCAACGATAATTTTTGGAAGAATTTATCTTATATACACTGAATCGTAAAAAGTATCATTGAGTAGGTGACAATTACTTCATTATGGTTTAAGAAAGTTTGGAAAATTTCAAAATAACTCATAAGTTTTTAAATTTACACTTTGATTCAAATGTTAGTTAATATATAACGGGAAACGAAGGGAAAAAAAACATCTTTTTCTCTCTCCTCATCGTTGTTATTTCCTCTCTCTTCGCGATATTTGTTGTTCATTGTTGCTGCTGCTTTATTCATCATCTTCTGATTCATTATCATCATCTTATACTTCATTATCAACTTCATATTCTTCTTATTGACCATTGTTGTTGTTGTTGTTACCCCAACTGTTGCTCTTTGACCAAATTCTTATGTCAAATTTTGTTTCGTAAATCACTTTCAACTTTGGAATTTACTTGAGAGGAGGCTTTGGTAAGTCAGATTATGCTTTTTAGTTGAATCTGGGTAACTGCTAGTGTGTTGTTTTTTCAACAATAGTTTGCACGCGAACATGAATGCAATACAAGAGCAATCTGTTTAAACAGATCCATTATCTGCGGCACCAGATAAATGTTCTGTTGTAACAGTAGACTCATGTTGGATTCATGTTTAAGGGTTCTAGGTGCCCGTAATATGATTATGAATCGAATAGATGGGTATTCTGTTGCACCAGATTAGTAATCTGTTTCAACAGATAAATAATCTGTTTCATCAGATTACTAATATGTTTCGAACAACAAAATACAGCTCCTGTCACACACAAAACCTAACAGATAACTCATATATTCTTGCTATTGATACTGGAATGAAATTATTCCTTAATTGTAGACATGTCATTCGTTAAGAAATAGAAATAGATAGCACGAAAATTAAATAAGAAATAAAAAATCAAGTGCATCAAACATAATTTTTTATAAAAAAAAAGAAAAATACATAGATAACAAAAAAAAAAGCTTAATTATTATTATCATCATTATTATTTGTATGGCCAGCAGGCCAATCTTCAAAGGGCAGCAGCAGCGCCCTCCGCAGCCTGCAGATCTCCCGCAACATCCTTACTCTGACGGCGGCCAACCCCAATGCAGGTCATGAACCTCCTTCTGCAGTTCCCTCATGGCGTCTCGTAAAATAGCGACATCCCACACAGGATCAACCATATCTAAAAAATGCATAAGTTGACAAAACACACACGTAAACACAAAAGTAAAGAAAAGAAAGAATTCGAATGTAATTAATGTAATACAACGTATATTTACACAAAAATCAAGAAAAAAACTTACCAGAGACAGGAAAAAACTATCAAGTCCTTGAAGAGAAAGTAGTTGAAGGTGTAACAAGAGCGAGGAATAAATAGTGTGTAGTAGAACGAACGATTGAGTAAGGAGGGACCTATTTATAGAGGATTGAACTTGAATGAGTTAGGCAAAAAATCGCAACTGTTCACCTCCATTTATTAATGACATTCTTAATTACTGTAAAAAGTTATGACTTAATTAAATTAATCAATATTATGATAAGTCATGACTTTTCAGCTTTATTATTATTAATAATTAGTTCTTTCCAGGAACCCTTTTTTTACACTGTTTTGGACAACAAATAATATATCTGTTGCATCAGATAAATCATCTGTTACAACAGATATATCATGATTTGCAACAAATAGATAACATGTTGCATCAGATAATATATTTGTTGCAACATATAATATATATATATTTTTTTAAAAAATATATTATCTTCATGACATCCAAATTTTCTGACTTTTTAATTATATAAATTAATAAGGCAGATTTAAAGGCACAACTATTCACCTCCATTTATTAATAACATTCTTGATTAATGTAAAAAGTTATGACTTAATTAAATTAATCAATATTATGATAGGTCATGACTTTTCAGCATTATTATTAATAATTAGTTCTTTTCAGGAATCGTTTTTTTTTACACCTACTTGGACAACAGATAATATATCTGTTGCATCAGATAAATCATCTTTTACAATAGATATATCATGATTTGCAACAAATAGATAACCTGTTGCATCAGATAATATATCTGTTGCAACATATAATATATATATATATATATTTTTTAAAAAAAATATATTATCTTCATGACATCCAATTTTTTTGAATTTTTAATTATATAAATTAATAAAGCAGATTTAAAGGCACAACTGTTCACCTCCATTTATTAATGACATTCTTAATTACTGTAAAAAGTTATGAGTTAACTAAATTAATCAATATCATGATAGTTCATGACTTTTCAGCTTGAAGCTTAACTTTATAATTATTAAAATAATTAGTTCTTTCCAGCAACCGTTTATTTTTTACACTGTTTTGGACAACAGATAATATACTGTTGCATCAGATAAATCATCTATTACAATAGATACATCATCCGTTGCAGCAAATAATTCAACTGTTGCATCAGATAATATATTTGTTGCAACATATAATATATATATATATATATATATATATATATATCTTTTTTTTAAAAAAAAAATTATCTTCATGACATCCAAATTTTCTGACTTTTTAATTATATAAATTAATAAAGAAGATTTAAAAACAAGAATATTTCTGATGAGTTTTTTATGGTTTAAATTGCGTTTATCATTTATTTCCTTATTCTTTTATGTGAAAAGAAATGACTTAATTAAATCAAGCTGGCGGTGACTTAATCTTTCCGTTTCTTTAATAATCATTTTATTAATTGAGTTATGGCAACAGATTGTATATCTGTTGCATCAGATAACCCATCTGTTTCAACAGATATACCATCTGTTGCTATAAATCGACCATCTGTTTAAGGAGCTTTTTTGATTTCTTCTAACTGATTTATAAGTCGCAACAGATGAGAAATTTGATGTATCAGAAGCGTTTTTTGTTTTTGTTTGTTTGTTGAATGTGTTTAGACAAAAGTCACAGTCACGACTATTCATTAATTTTTTTCTTAAAAATCATATCATCATATATATATATCTTAATTAAATTAATCCAATGTTGTGACTTTTTTTAAATTAAACAATCTTTCTTTTAAGATTATATTATTATTTAGTTCCTTATTATTTATTAACGAACCATTTTTAGGAGAATTTCTCATCATAACTGCATCCCTAACTCCAACCGCCGACAAGTTTTGAATATGGAATAAATAGAATGATAATTAAATATTGAATAAGAATTAAAAATTCAAAATCGACCAAACCAAACCAAACATATACATGAATTTTTTTGAACCCTTATAGGTAGATCGGATATAAAAAAGGGAAATACATACGCTAAAAGAAAGAAAAAACATAACCTAATTATTATTATTATTATTATTATTATTATTATTATTATTATTATTACTATTACTATTATTATTGTCAACCTGACAATTTTCATCCGGCAGCAGCAGGGCCCTCCTCAGCCTTGCTCGGAAGTCGGCCAAATCCCTCTGGAGTTCATCAAACTGCCTTTGAAATTCCTGCAAGGACTCGATATGAACCTTCTTGTATGAATCTGGATCTGACATATTAGTATTATAAGTATAGTAGAATGAACGAGAGTGAGTGAGAGTGAGTGAGGAGGCCGGAGGGACCTATTTATAAAATGATTGAGAATTGGAAGGGACTGGACTTAGTCAAACAAAAAGCCACGACTGTTCATATCCCTTAAAAGGAAAAATTACACAAATCTCATATTTAAGATACCACATTACACGATATCCCTTAATGTTTTAAAAAATTACATAAAACTCCGGATTCATATTTACTAGTGAAACATATGCTATATGTATCACTGCTTAACATATGTATCACAATTCGAAATTCCGGAATAAAATGTAATTAGCAAAACTATCCGGGATTTAATGTAATATTGCTGAAACTATCCGAGATTTATTTGTTGTGTGTATTACTTAAATAATACTGGTGACTTTATTAATAAGTAAATTAGGAAAAAAATGGATCTAAATACAACATTTTATCTTTTTGTTGTATTTTCGAAAGATAAAGATTGGTAACCTGTTACAAAATATATTCCACCTGTCAGATAACTTACAACATATGGACAATCTGTTGCAACAGATGGATATATCAGTTTGCTTTTCCTTTAGCTGTGGCGTCTGTTGCAACTTGCTAGTCATCTGTTTATTCAATTTCATCGAGTGCAATCGATTTTTCTAAACACTTCTTGGCCAAATTTAATTTTTTCTCTTGGATTGCTTCTCTTTTTTTCTTTGCATCCTTCAACCAAACTAAATTTTTGCTATTGGATTGAGGACAAAAATTGAATTTGGAGGCCAGCTTGAAGGATGTAAAAAAAAAAAAGAAGCAGTCCAAGAGCAAAAAATTGAGTTTGGCCAAGAAGTATTTAGAAAAATCTATTGCTCTCAATGAAATTAAATAAACAGATGATTAGCAAGTTGCAACAGACGCCACAGCTGATGAAAAAGCAAACTGATATATATATCTGTTGCAACAGATTGTCCATATGTTGTAAGTTATCTGACAGGTGGAATATATTTTGCAACAGATTATCAATCTGTTTCTTTCGAAAATACAACAAAAAGATAAAATGTTGTATTTAGATCTGTTTTTTTTTTTAATTTACATATTAATAAAGTCACCAGTTTTATTTAAGTAACACCACACACAACACATAAATCTCGAATAATTTGCGTCAGATGTGGAGTCTGTTGCGTCAGATATGGAGTCTGATGCAACAGATATGGAGTCTGTTGGAATACATAGCAGCCTTGCTGGTGATTTGATTTGTTCCATTAATTGCTCTGTCTGTTGCAATATCAACAACAACATAAACTACAAACAACAAATAAAAAATATCAACAATAAAGAAAACAACGACATTTGTTCCAACAACATCATCAACTACAAAGAAACATACATCCTATGCTCCAACACCATCAACAACAAGGGACGGACCCACATGGATTTCTTCGGGTGCGTGAGCACAGACTGAACTCGTATCGAACTTTATATATGTATGTGGAAATAAAGAAAAAAATGTATATAATCTAATCAGTGAGCACCCATAGTAAGAGTTGTTTGGTTAGCCTAGTTGTTGTTTATGGGTGCTTAAGGCTATTTATTTCTTTTGGTCTTGAGTTCAATTCCCACTCAGCACATATTTTTTAAATTTTGGTAACCAACTCTTCTCTTCTTATTCACTTTAAACTTTTTATTTTTTTCTCCCTTACTCCTTGTGTTGATTGTTTGGACTCCACTATTTTTAAGCTAAGAAGCACCCACCGTCTAAACCACACCACACCACAAGTTCCAATAATGCCAAACCCCCCAAAAACACCACACAACAAGTTCCAACAATGCCAGCCCCACCAACAACATCAATAACAGCATCAACAACAAAGAAACAAACAAAATACATAAAAAAAAATGATACTGCCAACAAGGCTTTTAAACTTCTCCCAACAAATGACTTTTTTTCGCATCTTATAATAAAAATTCTTGGTATGTTTATTCAACAATTAAAATGTAATACCCCGTACTTAATTATGTGCATTAGCCATGGTTATATGTGTCGGAGTATATGTATTGATCATAAGTTAGGTATATATGAGTTTAAGTATGAGTATTGATTATTTTGAGATGGTTTCAAGTGTATAGTTTGATTATATGTGTATAGGAATCGACTTTATTTATACCGGAATTTGCTCGTCGAAGTTTCTATGCGAAGTTTATCAAGTTAGCTTTCCAACGATATAAAGATTTCTCAAAACAGATTTTTGGGTCGACTTTAAACGATCATAACTCCTTGTACAAAATGAACTGTGTGATATGCTATATATCTATGAGAATCTCCGAGAGTCTTATTTCTAATGCAATTGGTTTCATCCAAATCCAACGTCTGAGTAAGGAGTTATACTCGTTTTACTTCAGCCTCTCAAAACAGATTTTTAGGGTCAACTTCAAACGATTATAATTACTTTTACAGGACGAACTGGGTGGCATACTTTATATGAAATGAAATCCCTTTGAATTATCTATCCAACGATACAAATTTCACCCAAATACGATATCGGAGCAAAGAGTTATGGTCGATTTACTTTAGCCTATCAAAACAGTCCACCATGGACAGATTCGAATTTACTTAAATTTTTAAGGGCAATATGGTCATTTTCCATCACCTCATGGACGAAAATTGGTCATTATATACATATACTTAGCCTCATATCCATCATGTTATCATCCAATTATTGAAGAATAAGAAACCCTAGTCTAAGTTCAACTCCAATTATCTTGTGATTCAACCGTAGAAAGTCCAAATTAATTCTGTAGTTGTGTTCACCGTCTCGAGGGCTTCGAGAAGCACCCCTTATTTGTGCCAACAGGACTTCGAAATCAAAAGGGCCATTTTATGGTAAGGATGTAAATTATGTTGGTGTTATTTATATGGATATGTATATATATATGCATGTGAGCATAAGAAGAATGTTATTTGATTGTTGTTGAAAGATGATTGGGAAATGATGTTGGATTATGTTGAATTGTGAAGGGATTTGGTGTGATGATATGGTATTAATAATGTGGTATTGAAATGATGATTATATATATATATATACACATAAACCTATTGTTCAAGTTGGTATTTGAAATGTTTTGCAAATATTGGTTGTATGGAATTATGGAAGAGAATTGTGGTGTTGGGTTGCTAATACTAGATGCCAAACATTTCATTGTAGATAAGTGATTTGTAAAGGTGGGAAGTTGTGTTGAATTGGTATCCGAATCTACAACGAGGTATGTAAAGCATACTCTAACGATGTTCTTTGGCATGAAAACACCAATGTTCCATCAAGTAAGATTCCGAGGTTGTCCAAAAACATGTATTGTTCTACATTACCAACGAAGTTGTTTCCATTCTATAAAGTGTCAAAATGTTTCATTGATATACCAAAAGGCTCCTATTTCATTGTTGTGATATTGATGATTCTGAAACACATTGTTGATGTACCAATGAGTCTTTATTACGTCGTTATTGTATAGAAGGTCTATTACTTGGTTCTTGTTGATGTATCGTTGTTTCAAAGTATCAAAAATGTGGTGGCGACCGAAATAACAATCTCAAAGATTAATTGAACTAAGTGATGGAAGTTCTCTCTTATCGGGTGGTATTCCAGGGGCATAAGCCTAGCATGGGTCAAACCCTATTTATGTGTTTATGGGTGGTATCCCAGGGGCATAAGCCTAGCATGGGTCGATCCCAGTTGATATGTACTAGAGGCAGCCTAATGGTCACAGTACAGTACAGTAATGATTAAAAAAATGATAAGAACGAAGGTAAAGTGATTGAATAAATACAATGTACAGGTTGTCACAAGTTCTAGTAAGTGTGGTCCACTCCTATTACGATTTATTCACTTGTTTCTAATTTCTATTGAGCTCCTATATCATATGTGATTATCTACAGCTTTACATACTCAGTACATATTTCGTACTGACGTCCCCCACGGGGACCTGCATTTCATGCTGCAGGCACAGGTACCTCAGGTCATTCACAGCGTAAATAGGAGTCAGGTCATACAGCTATTGTTGGTGAGATCCAGTTTGCTTCGGAGCTTTTCGAGTCGATTCCTTATGTTTTCTTATTGTACAGGAGTCATGTGTGGGCGGGGGTTTATCCCGACCCTAGTTATGTCATGTATATCCTGAGGCTTTGTAGATATAAGAAAGGGTAAAGTCATGGAAGTTTATATAGTGATGTTATATTTGTATATGTGGTGGCCCCGATGGCCAAGTATTATATATATATTTATGCGTGTTGTGCTGATACAGGTAATTAGACCCTTCTATATGCAACGAAGTGCTGTCTAAATTTTTGGTGACATGTAAGTGAAAGTACAGGTATTTGAACGGGTTCTCCCGGGCCTTCTCGGCTTCGGGTGCCAGTCCGGCCCGATGGGATTTTGGGGCGTGACAAAAGTGGTATCAGATCGGTTCGTCCTAGTGAGTCTACAAAGCCGTGTCTACGTGGAGTCTTGTTTATCGGTGTGTTGTGCACCACATCTATAAACAGGAGGCTATGGACATTTAGAAATTGTTTCTTTTCTTCATGTCTTAGATCGTGCGATAGAGCTTATATTGTATATGAAGTCATAGTTGACCACTGAATCAGTTTGTTTCTCTTATTATAGTAATGATGCCGGTTACCAGAAGCAAAAATACCAATAAGCAAGTAGATGTGGCTGCCGGAGAGGGGACTAGTAAGTCACCCACTATACGAGCTAATCAAAGTGAGGCTCCAGCTGAGCATGCATCAGAAACTTTCCCCAGTCCGGAAGAAATAAGGGGGAGGAGAACTATATCCCCAGAGCCACCTATTAATGCTGTTGATCAAGATCTTAGAAATACAGTGCAACTTTTGACTCGTATAGTTGCTGGGCAAGCCATTCCTACTACAGGTCCTAGTGGTATAGATAGGGCGGCTAGTCTTCGAACACAGGATTTTCTTAAGATGGATCCGCCTACTTTTACTGGATCGGATCTTAACGAGGACCCACAGGACTTTATTGATCAAATTCAAAGGGCCTTAGATGTTATGCATGTAACGGGTAGAGAGACAGTGGAGTTAGCGGCGTATAGATTTAAAGGGGAGGCTATATATTGGTATGAGGACTGGAAACGATCTAGGGGTATTGATGCACCCCCAGCTACTTGGAAAGAGTTCAAAGAGGCATTTTTTGATCATTATCTTCCATTCGAGATTCGTCAGGCCCGTGCAGATCAGTTTTTAAATCTTCGTCAAGGGAATATGAGCGTGAGGGAGTACAGTCTCCGATTTAATTCCTTGTCGAGATATACTCCTAATGTTGTAGCTACTATAGATGACAGAGTTCATCAATACCTTAATTGAATGTGAGTTCTCATAGGGTCAACTACAACTTCAATTGAGTCTTTTGCCAATTGCATGATGAAACTGTACTGCGTTCCTCCCGACCAGAGTCGGTGATCGATCACTTTGAGCCGAACCGATTCTTACTACCTCATATGTTAGACTAATACCTTAATTGATTAATCTAGGACTAGAGTACTAATACCTTGATTGAATAATCTGGGACTAAGGGTGAGTTCTCATAGGGTTAACTATTGATTAATCTAGGACTAGGTGTGAGTTCTCATAGGGTCAGCCACAACAGATGGCAGCGCTTATTTGATAATTTACAATATATGGGTAATCTGTTGTGACATATTACAATCCATTTGATAATTTACAACAGATAGGTAATCTGTCGCAACAGATGACTTAATCTCTTTGATAATTTACATCAGATTCGTAATCTGTTGTTACCTAATCTGATTGATAATTTACAATAGATGAGAAATCTGACGCAACATGTTGAACATTTATTTTTTACAATTTCAATTGAGTTCATATGTTAGACTCCTAAATTGATTAATCTAGGACCAGGGGTGCGTTTTCACAGGGTCACCTCTTAGAGTACTAGGTCAACTACAACTTCAATTGTTTTTATATGATTTTAAAAATTATGCATATATTTTATGATTTTAAAAATAATTAAGATCATTTCGTACCAAATTAACATTTTCAAAACTACTTGTAATTCTTTTTCGAAATACAAATCAACCCATACAAAATGTTTCATCATTTCAAATCTCGAGGTCTGGCTTTTTTTCTCTCATTCTCACTCAATAATACAATACAGACAACAACTACTCAACAAATTTGCTCAAACCTCCACAACAGATCGCTTTTCTTCTCATTTTCGACCACATAGGTGTTATTTTCGACATCATTCTTGCTTGTATCAGTCATTTTCTTTGTCTTCGTAGGCAACAGAGTTCGAGAAGAGCTCTATATTTATTTATTTTTTCTAAAAAATAAGGGCTTTTAAGTTAATGATGAAAAATAAAACTTAGTTGTAGTATCTTCGAGAATGGGTTTACAATTTTGAGTTTTGATGGTAAAATCGTAGGAAGAACTCGAGAAATCCCTAGTTTCTGTCGCCGTGTTCCATTGACTGTCATGGTATAGTTGGATGGTGGTGGTGGTGGTGGTGGTGTTTGTGGTCGTCGCGATGGCACTAGTGGTGGCATTGGTTGGTGGTGTTTGTGGTGGTAGCTGTTGGTATGTCGGTATTCGTGGTATTTATAATGTATTTTTTAAAATCTATGCATACTTCAACTGTAATGTAATTTTTGTTTTTCTTTGTCTGTAGGTAAAACACGTCTCCCAAAAGAAGAGAAAGTGAAAGTGGATCAACGTCTGACCACTCAAAAAAAGGCTACAATACAGAGGGATTCGGAGGAGCTTCCTGAACAATCTACGTCAGAAAAAAGTGAAGCTGAGGAGAGATGTGAAAACAACATTGAGGGAGATGGACAAGGGTCCGTAGATGGTGATGCAGAAAATAAAAGTGAGAAATAGGAGGAATTAGAGAGTTAGAAAGAGAAAGAGGAACACATTTGAAGTCATTCCTCCCCTCCGAAAGCAGTTAATGGATTACCCAAATGAGGTTTCTCATCCAAGGATGTTTAGTTGGTTGGCTGCAAAGAGCAACACCAATATTAAGGAGGCTGATCTCTGTAACCCTCTGAATGATGCAGTACGTCTTCTTCAAGTAAAATAATTCTACTCAAAGATAAGAAGGATATTGAACAAATGTTATATCTGGTGCATGAGATGTTATATCTGATGTACCATATGGGACATCTGTTGCGACGGGGTATATCTTGCATCAGATTACCCATCTGTGGCTTTGGTTCTGTGAACCCGACTCCTAAAAGATTAACCATCTACTGCAAATTATGCAACAGACGTTTAATTTGATAACATATCGTTCATCTGTTGCAACGTACAGATCATCTGTTGCATAACAGATTATCCGTCTTTTGCAGTGTTGCAACAGATGATTGATATTTTGCATCATACTATCCATGTGTTGCTCTGTTTCTCTGAACCAGACTCAAACGGATTTTAACCATATACTGCAAACTATGCAACAGATGGGTCTTTTTTTTTAAATGTAGCCCAACTGTGAAAATTATTATATTATATGATTTAAATTCATCTGTCTTTTTTTTCTTTTTTATAGGTTATGTACCCATGGATCGTGCCTACTGAGGAGGAGTCAGTGATGACTTCTTATATTACTCTTGATCATGTTGATACTATTGCATACCCAACAGTGAAGTTAATAAAGAAGAAATTGGCTGGAGCAATAGCCATAAGAAGAGCAATTAGGCAAGGTCAGCCTAATGTTGAGGCTCTTCATGACCAACATTTTACTAAGGCAGATCCGGGTGCTTCTTCTGGTGGAGTTGTTGGTTTTGGTGGCAGGCATGCTGATGCTACTACCAAAGAATAAATATATTTGAAAACACCCTTTTTCGCCCTTACACAGGTCCCTCTCACCCCTCTTCACCCTCGCGTTCTCGTTGCGAATGCGATGAGTGCAAGAACAGACAGGATAAACTCCTTGAAAAAGTAGAGGCTATCTCTAAAGCTATCGAGGAATTCAAATCCAAGAGGTGTGGCATACCATCCAAGAAGGTGAGGGAGCCACACACTCCTACAGCTTTGGTTAGGAGAAAGAAAAGAGCAATTAGAGACGTACTCTCCGCTCGAAAATCAAAAGAAATTGCAATTCCTCCCTCTCCAAAAGCTGTTGAAGTTCAGGGGCCAATCAAGAAGGTGGACATATACGCAGAAATTGGCGCTGAAGAGAAAAGAGATCTGCGACAGGCTAAGAATGCCAAGCCAGGCGCACCAGATTACCCCAGGCCTCTCTTCCCCCCCCCCCCCCCCCCCAAGACTTCTAGACTATGACTGATATGCGTATGCCATATGAGGACAAGACAAGTTTACTTTTCCTAACATAGCCCTTTTAATCTACCCCATGAAGAAGAAGCTACGCAATAGATTTCACATCTGTTGCAACAGCTGGGTATACTGGTGCAACTGGTTGTGGTTCTGTTGCAACTTATTATCCATCTGTTGCATAAGTTGCGTTGGACTATTGATTCAGAGAAACCTATGCAATAGATGGACCATCCGTTGCATCTTTACAATTACTAACCTATTTAAAAGTTAACTTTTTAAAAAATTGACTTCTTATCTCACAGCATGTTGACATAATTCTCTACCTCATGAGGAAAAGGCAATTAACGTACCAGGAAGCTTATGACACTGCCGATAGGATAATGGACCTCGACTTCTACAAGAAGCTCAAGGATAGATACAATCAACTCAATGGAGAGGCGTCAACCCTTGGCATGGGACTTGATTTTCTAGTTCCTACGTTGGTCTTGGATGAAGAAGAAATGTTAAGATATGTTAGAGGGGACAGGCCAAATTCACACGGCAAAAGCTAGATCGAGGCAAAAAGGATTCTTGTAGTCATTAGCGTGAACGGCATGCATTATCGGGCTATTGAGATACTACTCGAGGAGGGAAAGATTAATGTTTATGACTCCAACGTACCTCTCATCGATAATTTCGATTTTTTTCTCCTCGTGGAAACCACTGATTGTGCTGTTGCCCATCTTGTTGAAGGAGAGTAAACTGATGAATCATTTTCCAAAGGAAGTGTTGATGAAGAAATCATGGAATTTTAAAGGTCAAAACAGGTTAATGATCCTTCCAAAAGATGATGCCGCTAAAGCGAGCGGCTCGCACACTCTTGCACACATCGAATGTTTGTTGACCGGCACAAAAATGGCCGAGCCAACGACTTTTCTGTGCGACAACGCTGTGGTAAACCTGCAAGAGGTCTGGGCTTATGGGGTACTAACTGGACGCTTGAAGCCTGTGTATATAGAAGATCCTGTGAAATAGAAATTTTTAATTTCAAGTCACCCTTCACTTTATTACATGTACATGTAGTGGCAATAATTCTTTTCTGATGAAAGTTGAGTTTTTTATAATGCAATAGATTAGATTGTCAATCTGTTGCAACAGTGAGAAGACATGTTTGAATAATCTAATAATCTAATAATCTAAGTGTAATCCATTGCAACAGTGGAAAAACCTGTTTAATAATTTCTATGAATAATCTAATAATCTAAGTCTAAGCTGTTGCAACAGTGGGAAGACCTATTTGATAATTTCCACAGATGACCTAAATTTTACAACATATGCCTAAATTTTTTTTATATTTTCGAACAGTTACGCTTGAATATCCATGTGCTCGTTGACAACAAACCAGTAGCAAATACACATACCGCCATGAAAATTTCAGCAATTAGGCTTCAATATTCATGTACCCAGCAACACCAAACCAGTAGCAATAATGGCAACAATGTAGTATCTTCTTGCTCGATTTTGTTTCTCTTCAAAAGCCTTAACTTTGTTCAACAAACCCTAGATTACACAATTTGCTTGTGAAGGGTGTCGTTCCTCATACCAATCAAAGTAATCGCATTCACCCAATTTCTATAAAAAAAGAGAACACAATTACAAAACAATTACAAGTCAATAATTAATCAATTAATTAAATAAAAAAAATATTACCTTTGAAATTTTACAAGTAAAAAACCTACGACCCAGATTTTTTTGAGTCCAAGAAGTCTTTAACAGAGCTTCATGACTGCACTTACAATATCAAAAATCTTTATCACAAAAAATAGTGGAAGATGCGCTCGACATTGTCAAGGTCAGTTGGAAAAAATGAAAGTAATAATTTGAAGAATTTGAATAAATAAAAGAAAATGACGATAAAGAAGAAGATTTGGGAATTTAGGGTTAAATTTTTGGAGGAAGATGAATATATAAGACAATGGGAGGAAAAATAAAACCGTTGGGGGCAAGTGACGGCAAGTCAGCAAAATGTGCCAGGACTGACACTAACACATTTTATGCCTATTTTATTTTATGTCTTTAAAATGAACATGTCTGCTTGATGCCTATTTTATTTTAGGTGTTTGAACTAAACACCGTCGATGGGTTGCGCCTTTTTTATTTCAATTCACTTTAACCTTTTCAAACGTAGTGGCAATTTTTTATGTCCAACAAAAGTTGAATTTTTATAATGCAACAGATTCTCCATCCGTTGTAACAGTTATCCTACCTGTTCTGACATATAGTTTATCTATTGCAATAGGTTGGTCATCTGTTGCATTAGCTCGATGTGTTAATCTAGAGTCCATCTGTTGCAATAGTGGGAAGACATGTTTGATAAATTCCAACAGATAACCTACCTGTTGCAACATATGTATAAATCTGTTCGATTATTCCAATAGATGTGTCATCTGTTGCAACAGATAAAGTCCATCTGTTGCAACGTATGTCTAAATCTGTTCTTTTTTTTTCAATAGATGTGTCATCTGTTGCATTATCTTGATGTTTTTATCTAAAGTCCATATGTTGCAACAGTGGGAAGACCTCTTTGATAAATTCCAACAGATTACCTACCTGTTGCAACATATTTCTAAATTTATTCAAACTTTTCAATAGATGTGTCGTCTGTTGCAACAGATGCATTATCTATTGCAATATTTGAATCTAGTATTCCTTTTCAATTAATAAGTTCAAATCTAAGGAATAAATAAAATTCGTAGACAAAATAAAATAAATCAAAGCCTTCATAAATTAGCTGAAATAAGTCAACGAATAAATGAAATATAAAAAAATTGTTATGGGTACAGATCTCAACAAATACATCAACAACAATTTAAGTATACTGCCAAGGATTGCTTTGACAGGCTATAAAGATCTACTCAGTATGGACAAGTTATTCTTCATCCGGTGCTATGGACTTCGGTTTTGCTCGTCGTGGATCTTCATTGTCGCTTGCGTACGGTTTCTGCGCTTTCTGTTCTCCGTATTTCCATAAAAAAGTAGCATATTGTCAATGCTTTTCAGCAGTAGCTTCTTCTACATCCACCTAGAAAGCCAGAATTGGTCAATGCTAATCACGGAGATACAACAAAACGGAAAAGGATAACTCATATCTTCTAGCAAATCAAACAGGTCTTCCTCCCATTTTAAATTGTCCCAAACATATTATATTTTTGTTGCAACAATGAATCAACTGTTGGGAAAAATTTCTACATGAGGAAGACCCTGTGTGATAATTTCCAACGGATGAACCATCCTTTGCAACATATGAATCATCTGTTGCAGCAGATAGGTCGTCTATTGGTACAATAAAAGATGTACGAAGAGATATTTAATTTGATAAAACAGACGAGACATATGTTGCACCAGATAAAGTATCTGGTGCAATAGGTTAGTCAACTTTTGCAACAGATGTATATATCTGTTTGATAATTTTCAGCAGATGTGTCATCTGTTGAAACAGATATGTGTCTGTTTGTTTTGTCAGTTGGAAGACATATAATATATTCACCTTCTTCAGCTCGTGCTGCTCTTCGTTGGACATTGTACATTGCTCAGTGCAACACGCAGACAGAGGAGTTGCAATTTTGCTTTTTTGGATGTCTGATAATGCTCAATCACTCTCCTTCTTCTCTTAGCCCTAATATCTAATGGAGCGGATGGAAATAAAATCCTCTTTGATGGAATGAGACCCCTCTTAGATGTCAATTCCTTTACAGAAGCAGTTAATGCATTAATAACATTAATCACTACATCATGTTTCGCCCTGCAGTCTTGACATTTGCATGCAGAACATTCGCTGGGAGAGGCAAAATCTGTATAACCAGTATGATCATACTCATAATGGTTTGCTTTAAATACTGTAAGAGGAGCATCATTAGCACAAACAGCAGCACCACTACCACCAACAACAACTCCATCAACAACAACAAGCCCACCCTCCAAAATTATTTTTCTTGTAATGGTTGTTGCTCCAAACAATTCCATTTTTATTTTGTCAATAACCTTAGGGTCTAATAAAGTTTGCACATATCGTAAAGTAAGAAAAAATGGCATCTTCAACTCTCGATTGGTCGGAACTAGCGACGGATGCATATTCTAACATAAATCATTACATATATTAGAATGATGATTAGATCATTCAAAAAAAAAATTAATTAAAAGAAAAAAATTAATTATAATTATACTTACTGCATCCTTCGGGGGGTTGAAGAGATCAAGAAATTTTGTATTTTTATGAGTTTTGGCAGACAACCATCTCAAGATTCTTGGACAGAAAACTCCTTCCTGGTAGTTCACTTGTTGTCTCAAATAAGGAATGGCTTCAAACGCCCAAGCCTATAAAATAACGCCAATAAATCAAAATCATTGTTGAGCGAAAAAAATGAATGATATCATAATAGAAGAAAGAAACATTTACCATGAAAACCCATGGGAAGCCATATAAGTTGACTGTCTTTGGCGCTAGCGGAGTCAACAAATATTTGACTGTCATTTTGAAGCTTTCATACCCTTATGGATAGCTGTTAAACGCCCCAAGATCCTCGAAGAGCTTTATTAAACCGAGGCTTATGTTGTTGTTAACGTCTCTCGCCCAAAGAATATTATGTACAAACCAAACCAAGCACAATGACTGCTTGTGCTTCTTTGAAAGTCCTTTACCTTTCAACACTTCTATCAAATTTTTTATTTTGAAGCTTGGACCAACAATGGACACCAGGTCATCACGATCACACGATTTACCTTTGTCTTTTTAGGTGTGCGGAGTGCTTTTTGGGGTTAGAATAGGTACAACTTGATAGGGAGGATAACATTTTAGTCCAGTAACTATGGCAAACTCCTTCCAACCAAAACAAACAGGCATACCACAGTAATTTATCCACACCTCATCCATCTTATCTTTGTTTTCATGCATAAACCTACGCTTGAGAAGTTCATATACTATTTTCATTTGGAAACGAGCATTGTTGTCCTCCGGCAAATCAAGATATTTTTCAAAGCAGCTATCCCTGAAATAAGCATCCAATTTTTATTCTCGAAGTATTTTTTTGAAGGCGTCGAAAGATTTTTCCATGGCTGACTTAACCACGAAACCACCCTTTAAATCTGCGGCACCATCACACTGTATTCTCACAGGATAACGATCAATGCTAAGGCTTTGACCAGCTCTTCGATGGAGGTCTATTAGCATCTGCATCATTTCTTTTGAAATATTACTCCTCCCCGTGTTCATCATATTTTGCTCCCAATTGAGATAACGCTTGTAAAGCAAGCTCATAGAATGGTGGATGTAGCCTAGTTGTTTCACTTGTTCCTTTACTTGGACTTGATTCGGTTTCTGTTCTTTTGGGAACCATATTATATAAAATTAACAGGAACATAAAATAATATATTATTGTTGATTAATGCATCGTTAAAAAAGGATAACAGTAAATCAAACAAGCAAAACAGTAAAATAATAGTTGCAACAGATCACCGATCTGTTGCACCATGTAGTATATCTGTTACAGCATATAACCAAACTGTTGCAGCGGATGAGTAATCTGTTGCAATAATACAAAACATACCACTCATCTTTTAAGACAGATGAATGGTCTGTTCAATAGATCACACAACTGTTGTGACATCATTTGTTGCAACATATGAGTGATCTGTTGGAACAGTAAAATAATTCGTAGCAACGGCTGAGTAATCTATTGCTACAATACAAAACATATCACTCATCTATTGAGAAAGATGAATGGTCTGTGCAACAGGCCACACACCTGTTGCAACATATGAGTGATCTGTTGAAACAGTTATCAACGGTCAATATTATTTAGATTTCTTCCAACATAGGGTCATCTATCGCTGCAGATGAATGATCAGTTGAAAAAATCAAGTCTTGGACTTTTCCTGTAGGAAGAGTTGGTAGGATTTTATCCACCAGGAGGTTCATCTATTGCATCAGATCATTAATCTGATGGTTCTTCCATTGCACCAGATGGTTAATTAGTTGCATTAGATTTTTTATCCGAAGCTTAATCTGTTGCAACATATGGTAAAGTTGTTGCATTAGATTATTAATCTGTTGTATCAGAATTGTAATCTGATGGTTCCTCTTGTGCATCAGATGGTTGATCTGTTGCATCATATGATGAATCTGTTGCATCAGATGGTTAATATGTTGCACCAGATGGGTAATCTGCCGAAGGAAACAGTAGCACGATTTTGTTAAACAAAAAACAACAATTTCACCATTTTTACCAAGAACAAGAACAGAACAAATCAAACCAAATTGTCCTTTTGTTTTTATAAACACAAACAATAAAAATCAAACTTCAAAAAAATGCAACAAACAACAAAATATCATAATTCACTTCGAAATGAGAAGAGAAGAAATAGTAGAAATTAGGGTTTTATTCAGACCGCATTTCAAATTAGTGCAACAAATATTGAAATTGTTAACCAATACTATAAGAGAAGTTGGCTCAAGTTCCTCGTTTTCTTCAAAATTAAAAAGGCCATAAATTTTTACCTGTGAAAGAAGAAAAGGACCGATGAAGAATTCAAAGCTGTTGTGGCCGGAGAGCAAGGCTGTCACATCGATTGAAGTCGAAAAGGAACTGGAATCCCAACTATTTGTAGTCGGATGTTGAAGTCGCCGAGGATTGAAATAAGAAATTTGCAGAACAGTTGGTTGGGAGAGAGTTGAGAGAAGCTGTCGAAGGAGGGATGAGAGACAGGTTGATTGAATTGAAGAGGGGAACTCGAAGCCCAACTATTTGTCGTCAGGGGTTGAAGGGAGAAATTTTGCAGAACTGTTGGTTGGGAGAGAGTTGAGAAAAGCTGTCGAGAGAGAGGAGAGAGTGGTTGATTTGGATTGAAGAGGGTGTAGGTTGGGTTGATTTGTATTTTTGAAAAGATTAGAAAGTTTTGAAAATATTAATCAAGTCCACAATTAACTTGATCAAGTTTTTTAATAATGTTTGACCCTTTCTATTGATCAATGTCACCAATCCTTCATTCAAGACTTAAAAAGACACATATTTTTCAATTTTCTCGACTTAATTACAGGTATTATTTATTATATGCTATAAAATAAATTAGATTTCAAAAAAAGGTAAGAAATCAGAAGTTCAAAATAGAGCGTCCTCTATCACGTGGAACTTAGATTCAGTTCTTTTTTTAAAAAAAATGGGAATTAAGTTCATGTTCATTTTGTTTGTTTTTTAACTTTTGATAACTTTGGTGTCTCAGCAGCTTTCGCACAAGTCGATTAAATTGATGGGATAACTGTCACCTCCCACCATCCACCGAGGCTAAAATAGATGGAAAGAATAAGCTGATGTTGAATTGGCCAAATATTTATTCTCAGTTAACAACAGGCACATATAAACCAACTCAATATCGAGATGTACTTTAATACAAAGAGAGTGATAGATGCGGAAACTCCAAAAAAGGTGATAGTTTAAATTAAATGCGTTTTTTTACCATTAACTCTCTAATAAATTGATTCAAGAATAAGCTGATGTTAAACTGAGCAAATATTTAAGGGAAAAGGTATCGTTTCCACCCCAAACTATACCCGAAAAGTCGAAGTCACACCTAAACTATACTAGTGACCTATTACACACCTAAAATATAAAAAAGTGAAACTATTTACACCCTGTCAAGCTACCACCACTTGCATGTGGTATAGTGTTTTACACGCACTGCCACGTCAGCACCACATCAATAAAAAGTATCAGTTTTTTATAGTTAAGGTGTGTAATAGGTCACTTGTATAGTTTAGGTGTGGATTCGACTTTTCGACTATAGTTTGAGATGGATACGATGCCTTTTCCCTTAATGTTTTTAGCCGTTTACTTTAGTTATTTAATAGGCTGGACGCGCCAAAAATAAGTGTAACACACACGCCTTAGAATGGGGATCGTGAGGAGGTAATAATATCACTTTTATATAATTAAGGTGTGTAATAGATCACTTATATAATTTAGATGTGACTTAGACTTTTCTTATATAGTATGGGGTGAAAATGATGCTTTTTCCCAATATTTAATTCAAAAATAAGCTGATGTTGGACTGACCAAATATTTATTCTGAGTCAACAAGAAGCGCATATAGGCCAAGAAGCGCATATAGGCCAACTCAATATTGAGATGTACTTTAATAGAAAGAGTGAAAGACAATGAAACTCTCCAAAAGGTGAGGGTTTAAACCAAATGTATTTTTTTACCATTAACTACATAATAAGTTGCTTCATATTATTGTTGTATAGTTCCAAGTAATTAAACACATTTACCAACAGAAAAATCTGATATAGATCAACAAGTTAACAAACCATTAGAAGGCAAATAATTCAATATAGGCAAAAGCTTCATCACTCAAGCAAGCTGGTGGCATTCTTTAACTGACTATTCCTTGGAGGTTCAACAAAATCCTAGACATACATAATTGTTATGTTAAGCAATGTCATCGAATTGATAATTCCCAGTGTTACTACAAGCCTGGCCTAAGGTTTACCGGCATTTTGAAGAATATGATTCCAGCAATATGACGAAAAAAATCAAAAATCACTTGTAGATAAGGGCATCACGACCAGGCCCAATACCAATATAGTGAATGGGTACCCCGACAAGCTCCTCTATCCTTTCTACATAGTCGCGTGCAGCCTTGGGCAAGTCGGAATACTTCCTGATGGAAGAAATATCAGCCTGCCATCCAGGCAAAACTTCATACTCCACCTACACAGATGAGAATAATAAAGAAAATATACAGTATAAGTCACAATACGATAAAGTATAAATCGGTAATAACATACAAGCAACAGGGTAAAGAAGATTGAATATGCATACTGAAGGTCTACCAATATGAACAGACAATAGAAACAAATCATGATATATGGGAGAGGAAGACAGATGGAAAGAACAAAAGGTCACAAGAAATTAGGCACTTCTGTTTTCTTCCACCTTTCAATAATAGGGAGGAAAATTAAAATGAAAAAGATTTTATGTTTTTCCGCACATCAATGGGTTAATACGATTCAATTTATGCAAAACATTCACATGAAAGTTGGAAATAACAATCTGGGCTTCCAAACACCACAAAATCATCACGTAAAAAGATGTTGAAGTAGAAAGGAAAAGACACAAAACTTACCTTTATTTGTTCAAGAAGACTTAGATCAGAAGGAAAAGAATTTAAAGCTGAACCATCAGGATGCCTGTACGTAACACCCAACTGAATTTCTGATAGATCTGACAACACATCTAGTTTTGTTAGGTTTAGAGAAGCAAATCCATTTATTTGACAGCAGTATCTCAGTGCAACTATGTCTAGCCAACCACAGCGACGCGGGCGTCCAGTAGTTGTGCCAAACTCCTGCCCGGCAAAACGAAGAAGGTCACCGCCTTTGTCCATGATTTCTGTTGGGAAAGGACCAGAACCAACCCTTGTGGTATATGCCTTAACCTGCAGGCAAAGCATCAATGAGAAAAGCTCAATATTTAGTAATCTATGCTTAAAATACAAGAACTGCAAATTGAAGGACCATGGAGTTAATTGGTTCCTAGGAGCTAGTTGATGTCAGGATCATATTCTTCTGCCTAAATGCTGCGCATATTGCACATTTAGCCGATTGACAAAGATGATGTACTGCGATATATTTCTAGAAACATAACAATAGTTTTCATTTTCACAACATTAGCTAGACTTTCAGATAAAAACTGAACATCATGAGAATTCTTCATTCTTCGGTATAAAAGGTTCTTTTAAGAAGATAAATCAAGTTTGCTTACCACACCAACAAGATCACCGACAACTCTGGGAGCAATGCCAAGACCTGTGCAGATTCCTCCCGCAGATGGACTGGATGAAGTGACAAAAGGGTATGTCCCAAAATCGATATCCAACATAGTTGCCTGACCACCTTCTACCAAAATCTTCTTTTTCTGAGATATAGCATCATTCATGAAATGCACAGTATCTGTAATGAATGGCTCCAACCTCTCAGCAAATTTCTTATAGCGCTCTACTTCCTCTCTGAGCATGTCATGGCCATATTTAAAACCCTGGAATCTTGAACTGGCATCTGATAATAAAAGATCAAGCTTTTTGGGGAATGTGTCCATATGCCTTAAATCACTTACTCTTATGCCATTTCGAATAACCTTGCTTGAATAACAAGGCCCAATGCCTCTCTTGGTGGTTCCAATAAAGGAATTAGCTAACTCAGCTTCTCTAAGCCCATCTATTTCTTGGTGAAAGTCAAATAACAAGTGAGCACGATCTGATACCAAAATCCTTCCTTGGCAAGAAACTCCATTAGCTTCTAGATTGTCAATTTCTTTGAACAGTCCCGGTAGATGCACCACGACTCCATTACCAATAACACATACAGTTTCTTCATTGAGAATTCCCGAAGGGACAAGGTGCAGAGCAAACTTCTTCCCCTCAGAATTGTAAATAGTGTGACCAGCATTGGCTCCACCCTGACAGCAAGACACATTATTAAAAATTACACCTAGCATAGTTAACAAGTGCTAATCCAAGGCCATCTTAATAAAATTGGTGGCTTAAAGTCAAAAATATTATTGATAATGTAGAGTTATTTTTTTATTCTTACGTACTACTTTTTTAACGTAGTATTCTTAGAAGACATTAAACATTTTATTTCACATAACGTAGTATTCTTAGAAGACATTAAACATTTTATTTCACATAGTAATATTATTATTTATAAAAGTAAGAACTAATTTTAATTAATAAGATGTTGGTCATTTATTTATAAATTGTAATGTATTACCCTGAATATTATTGTGAAAACTTTATTTATTAATATGAAAATTTGATAAAAAGTTCTAAAATATTTTTAATAAAAATAGATAGTTCTTTTTTTTTTTTTTAATTTAAATTTTGTACCTTTTATATTTTACATTTTTTAATATTATTTTAAGTAAAATTAGAATCATAAAATTCATATTAAATTTTTTGGAACCTCAAAATTTTGAGGGGCCTAAAGCAAACGTTTTACTAGCCTTACCCCTGATCCACCCTTGCGCTAATCTATCCTAAACAATATAAAGTTGAGTAGAATTATAGGATGGCCAAAAAAGAAATACAAATAACCAGTTTAAAACAGATTGGCATATACGTAAGAATACATATGAACATTATACAAAAATATTTGATCTTTGCACCCAAAGGTACGACCTAGTAGTCATTTAAGTAGGTTGAAAAGACTGACGCCTCAACTTTAAATCCCTTGGAGGTGAAAACAGTAGGTGGTTTCTTCATGTTTGGTTCAAGTCTTAGTGGATAAAGTTACCAGTTACATTTGGTAGGAGGTTGAAAGTACTCGGTGCCACTAGCAAGCTGGACCTGACACCATGGTTATCAAAACACAATAATTCCACAAGAAACTGAGGAGACTCAAGAATGAAAAGATAATTCGAAATAGTTTCCTACAGAAACTTTGATCCTGAGGTACCCAAGCATATCTCACAGCAATTCCAAATAATGAAGCAAATACTGTTCTTGATATGGCCTAGAATTTTACTCCAAGACATTAACTTTACAATATCAGTGTTATTTACAGAGGCGGAGCTAGGAGTGAACACCCTTGTCGAAAAATTACACTAAAATAATTCTTTTATGTATATACAACATAACCCCCGCTCTATTTCTCTCTCATCTGTCCCTCCTCTCAATCCCTCACCGCGGGCTTGCCAATGCCTCCCCCGCCACCCTTTATCCCCTTATCTTCTTCCTCTTTTCTCTGTTTCCCATCATCGGCCTCTTTTTCTGTTCTCTCCCCTCTCTGACGAACCAGCATCGGCAGCCACATAAAACCAGCCATCATCCAGTCACCATGCCACCAGCCGGTAGGACTCCACCATCGCAAATCCACCACCATCCGCCACTGCAACCAGCCATGCAGCTAGCGAGCCAACCAATGGAGCTCCGATAGACCACCCTTCCTCTTCTCCTATCGTCGTCCTCTGTCCCCAATAAGCAATCCGCCTCCGCTGCTAGTGAAACAATCCCTCCAGACCCCATCAATCACGTAAAATGACCAAATCTCAGCAAGAAAATGGTAAGTTCTTAAGAACCCATCCCAGGTTGGACTTCATGGTTAATATTTATGTCCAATTTTAGTTCTCTTCTACCCCTATTTTTGTTGACAGATTTGTAGACGTGAAATTCACACCTTTTGAGGCATGATATTGACTTGATTCTTGCAATTTTATATTTATTTACATGCTTAGACTATTATATGCCCGAACCCTAGTTTTAACTTCTTACTTTAACTTTGATTCTCTGTTATGTTGCTGGCGTGAGTTTATTGTTACAATGGAATTGGGATTTTTGTATGCTTTTGATTCTTATATTTGATTTATGTGTGCAGTACTATGAATTTGAAATTATGACAGTCCCCATGCTTAATTAGTTGAATTTGTCTGATTTACATGAACAAGATATGTATGGGACCTTTTTGACAATGATTTCGTACGTAATTACAATAATTTGATTTTGTGTACATGATTAATTGCTTCATATTTTGTTACACTTGGTAAACAGTAAAAGTGGATGCATATCTGTATTTTTAATTTACTTTAAATATTTTTTTACTTACATATTTATGGTAAATATTCTTCTAATTGATTTAGTCTATTTGATTAATAAGGAAGATAATATGGTTGATTGATTCTTCAAAATATTTACTTTTCTTTTTATTCTTTGGTTGATTTTATATGATTGATTCTATCACTCTTTTTAAGAAAATTTCCTCTTGATTGATTCATAAGAATACTATTCTACTATTTTTATTTTTGACAAAATTTTCAACCCTTGACCGATATAAATCTAGCCACTTTTCATTCTTAAAAGAACAGACACTCTCCAAAAAGCTTTAAACATTGTTCTTAAAACAAAAAACATTACTTTACAATGTTTTACTTGTTCTATGCTTTACTATGTATCTGTGTAGTATATCGTGTCTCGAGCCGGGGGTCTATCGGAAACAGCCTTTCTACTTCTTTAGAGGTAGAGGTATGGACTGCGTACATCTTACCCCCTCAGACCCCACTATGTGGGAATATACTGGGTTTGTTGTTGTTTTTGTATATACAACAGATGTTGAATAATCTTTAATCAAAAACCTGGTTCTGCCACCGGATATAGGATGTTATAACTCTTATTTATGAACATAAACTCACACTCCCTCTGTCCCAATTTATGCGGCACAGTTGAATTTCGAGATTCAAACTTCAAAACTTTGACACCTAATTCAAACATAGAAGCTTTAAGTTTTTCCAAGAAAAATTTATACATTTATAAAAACTAAAAAATACTATAAGTTACATCAATCAAAAACTTAAAACATTAAAAGACATGAAGAAATTTCATTTTAAAAACACTTGATCTGCTCGAAATTACAACTATACTAGGGTGCCATTCTGTCAGCTTCGTCCCAATGGATATCTCTTCTCTCAAACAGCAACCTAAGGAATCTCTCTTTGTCCTAGTCTTGGTGGACTGAATTAACTGATACTTAGGCTAGATTTGTTTTTTTTAAGATTCAGACGTCTGAATCTTAATGCACGTCTGAATGATTAAGATGTTGTCTCTAGATCTGAAAACTGAATGATTAAGACTATTTATTTTTCAACATCTGAATGTACCAAAAAAATTTATTTGTACATATAATAAAATAAAAAATACAATTCAAAAAAAAAACTAATTATATATCAGAAAATTATGTAATTTAATACAACAAAATTATTATTTGATTGAAAAAAAATATTTATGTTTGTTAGTGATAGTGGAGATGGTTTATAATGGTGGTTGCGGTGACAATGATTGATGTTAGTAATTAGTAATGTTAGTGGTGATAGTTGTAATGATTGGTATTATAGTGATTGTTATGATGGTGGCAGTTGATAGTGGTCGTGGTGGTTGTGATGTGACATTGCTTGATGTTAGTAGTTGGAGGTATTGATTGTGATAACTGAAAAATGAATGAATGATGGTTGACGATGTGTTGGTAATAGTTGGAGATATTGTTAGTTGTGGTGGTGGAGATGGTTGTTAGTTGAGATAAATTGTAGCGATGATAGTGATTGAAGTGATGGTAGAGGTGGCGTTACTAGTGACAATAATGGTGGTGACCGCCGAAGAATGTGTGGAGGTGGTGATGTATTAGTAGTAGTTAGCGGTGGTGCTAGTTGTGATAGATGGGGTCGATAATAGGGATTGACCGATAGTGGTTGATGATGGTAGTGTTGTTGAATAAGGTGGTGGCGTTAAATATAATAGAATAATAGAGGTAGTAGGTGTGGTAGCGGTTGACAATAGTGGTTGGTAGCGATATATTTTGTTGTCGATTGTGGTTGTGATGGTGGAGGTGGTTGGTGGTGGTTGACAATGATGGTGGTGGTAGAGGTGGTGACTGATGATTATGAATAGAGTGGCGGTGAATATTATCCAACACCAGAATACCTCTTCAGACCTATTAAGACTTGTATCTATATATGAATGATTAAGACCTATTCAGAGCTAAAATCTTAATAAAAAACAAATGCACTTAATGATTTGAAGTCTGAATCATTCAGATTCAAACCTCCATTAAGTGCAAACAAATGAGCCCTTACTGCTAGTGGAGGTGACATGTATCCCTAGAATTAGTCGAGGTGCACAAGTTGGTCCAAACACCACGACTATCAAAAAAATTACAATTGTACCACGTGTCCTTGCCTTGGTGGACATAGTTACCTAATACCTATGGGACTCTTTGTTAAATAGACCTTTTAAATCTATTTTTTCATTAAATGGACCATAAATTTTTTTATTTAGTGAGGTGACCTATTTTTAATATCTGTCCGACAGATATATAGGCAAATTGATTATCAATCCGACACATCTATTATCTGTCCGACAAATACGAAAATAAAAGTAGGCCATTTTGCTAATTGAAAACTCGAAGAGGGTTGGACAGTTTGCTAATTGAAAACTTAAAGAGACTTAATAGCCAAATTTTCTCAATACCTATTGCTCGAAATTACAACTATACCTCATCTGTCTTTGTCTTGATGGACAGAGTTACCTGATACTTATTCAAGGTGACATGTATGCCTAGAATTAGTCGGGGTGCACAAGCTGGTCAAGACACCATGTTCCTACACAACTGTACCACCTGTCCTAGCCTCGGTGGACATAGTTACCTGATACCTATTGCTAGTGAGAACACTATGGTTATCAAAAATCATTATAAATTGTGAAACTGAGAGGGTATAAATATACCTGACAACGAGCAACAATATCGAAATGCTTAGCCAAAATATCAACGAGTTTTCCTTTTCCTTCATCACCCCATTGGCAACCTAATACACCTGATACTTGACTCAGCGACTCAATTCGACTCAGTCCTGACTCGTTGACTCCTTGTTGGTCAAGTACCGGAGTAATCGGCTTTGTCGAACAAACGATGATTGAAGAACAAGTTCTCTTGTTCCTTTGCTGCTGGAACTGAAGGAGTCTACAGCTATTGGTTCCGTTGTAGCTGAGGCTCCCACTCCGGTGACTCGACGGCGCCGGAGATGTTGATGTTGCCGGTGTGATTGAGCTGGAATTGAGTCGAATTGTTGAGATGTTCATGGCCGCGACGGAGAGGAAAGAGTAGGGAAACTGGGAAGTGTGCTTTCAGGGTTTTAGGTTCAGGAGATTTGTTAGGTTGGTTGGGTTGGGGTTGGGGGAGTATGGGAGTAATTCACTAGTGCGTGAATATTACTTTTTTGGGTGCAATTTCGTTAGCTCTATGATTTAAAAAGAATGACTTTTTTTAATTTTTAGTTTGTTTTAAAAAAAATTACTTTCTGTTATTAAAAATAAAGTAGGACAAAATAAGAGCAGAGCGAGAAGACAAGAGGCCTTTTATTTCTGTTGAGGGATAAGGAATTTTTGAGAATAATTTACAAATAAAATTTTATTTATTTATAGGAACTTACTCCTAGTTTTTCTCTAAAAATAGATATTTTAAATTCTGATAGATATCAACTAGATTTTAATACGTTTTATTTATATTCTTAATAGACATTCAATATAATGTAAATATATTTATAACACTCCCTTGAATGTCTAATTGATATATAATATGCCTCGTTAAAACCTTACTAAAAAAAAATTCAGTGAAAAAAAATCTAGTGAAAGAAAAAAGAGTACATATCTCTAATAATACGCATTTCGACAGCCTTATTAGAAACCTTGCAAGAAAAATCCAGTGGGACAAAATCTTGAAAGGGAAAAAGAGTACAACGTGTATTTGTTCCCCTGATGAGAACATCACTAAACCTTTGCATCCCGATCTTGTGCACCATCTTCTTGAAATTGCAATTGAAAGAGACTTGTTGAATAAATAAGCGACATTGCCACTTGAATAAATCTGTTACGCGTTAATGTCACCATTTTTTTTGTAGCTCATATGTATGGAAAAGCTTTAGCGAAATATGCTTCGTTCTATCTCCTTTTATGATTCCCCCTTAAGTTGTGCTATCCATGCTGCACTATCTTCATATAAAATCATGGGTACCTTGTCACATTTCAAACCACATTTTTCTCAAATGAGATGTATTATGTACCTCAACCGCACATATTCTCAGCTCACTTCATGAATAGCTATTATCTCAGCATGATTCGCTGAAGTGGCTACGATAGAATGCTTTGTATATCTCTAAGATGTGACAGTACCACCACATATGAACACATAGCCTGTTTGAGACTGGATTTTATGTGGGTCAAATAAGTATCCAACATTAGCATGACCAATAAAATCGGAACTGCAATCTATAGAATAATATAAGCCTATATCGATAGTTTTTTTAGGTACCGTATATTTGTTTGATCCCATTCTGATGTCTCCTGGTAGGAACAAAACTATACTTTGATAACAAACTAACCGAAAAGGCTATAGGCCTTGTAGTATTTGCAAGATACATGAGTGCACTAATTGCATTAAGATACGATACTTCATAACCAATTCAAATTGGTATATTTCTCATTTCATCAAATAATTTATTGTTTTTAAAAACTCTCCAAGAATGTTAATAAACTTACACGATATAAGGATTATAAATAAGTTTTTCAAAAACTTTTATATGCTTCAAACATTTTGAATCCTTAAACGGGGTTTTCATGTAAATTTTGTCAAGTGACAATATTCAACATTTCATGAGTGACATCTTCAAGTGTCTGGACTGCAGATTAAATAAGTTTTTGTGCTTACCGAATTACATTTTTTCATGTCACTTTATAAATATTTCTACGTCAGCATGCTTAAATAAATGTAGAATTCAGATCCTCGTAGTCTTTTACAATATTGTGTTAATATTGTATCAAAGATATTATCGATAATATATCATTTTGCATCAATTCACAATGTGACATAATGTTTTGAGCTCTCATCACTTCATTATTTTTAGGTAGTTGAACCTCTCATAAGATTTCATTAAGTGTTATGTCGTAGGCTTTTCAAGAGCACATTGCCTACTTATTATGATTATTTATTTTTTATCCTTTTCAAGAATTATTTTATTTGGAACCGATTGGTCTACCACGTTTCATGTATGCGTAGACTTTGTCCTTTAGGGATACAAAATAAGAGAACTTGCAGCTTAAATACGAGATTAAATTTGAATCAACGGATACTTGATTTGAATTATCTTTTGAATGAGGATCTTATGATAATTCCTAACATATTTCATAGTTGCTTATAATCTTCCCCTTTGTTAGGAAAACTAACATGCATCCTCTATCTTTTTTGAGAAATTCATTTTTGTGCATCATGGTATATTAATTAATCGTATACCGCACATCAAAATTAACCATTACATGGACAATGTGTGGTTCCTGACTCAGAACCAACTTTGAGGGAGTTAATCATAATTTATTGATTTGATGCATACAAGTACTTTTGTATATAATATATCATATTTCAAATCAATAGTTTAGCTATTTATCGAAGACATTCAATGCTAAACCATCATCATCAAGATGAATTATCTTGATTACACAATCTGAAAATTGTGCTCTTATCGCAATTTCATTGAGCAATTAACTTTATGAATGCCAAACTGCAGGTTGACAATAAGCGTACAAGTGGCCATCTTATATCGATGCATCTTAATAAATCACATGACGGGTGAACGACCCTTATTCATCTTTTTATACTTTTCAGATTTTAAGGGATCAAATTCAAACATTAGTTGGTCCAACCAACTTATCATGAGAACAAGCGACATAAACAATTCTTGAAGAATCTTCTAATTCTTCAATACGTGTCTAATACTCAATATGCACATCTTCGAGATGTCACAATCGTTCATATCAACTTATGAACTCATTTATACTAGTAAACACAAGTTTACCATGACATGTATTTTTTTTCTTTAGTAAATTTCAAATTTACTAGTACATGAATAAATTTCAGATTTAATACTTTAAAAGTAGATTTCAAAATAACTCTTCTCAGTTATTCTGCCTCTTTCGGAGGTGAGTTGTGATACCATCACAATCAAGTGCATGTTTGCATTAATAAGCTTCTCATTCCCCAAGAATGGAATATAATCGTGCCTTAAGTCTATAAAATTCAGATAGCTTATAACCTCTTTCATGATATTGCTATTCAGGAGCATATCGAGGCATACATATCTTTCAAAGTATATCATATATTGCTACCACATTCACTTCAAAAATGAAGCAAATTGTCATCTTTCAGACCTATCATATATTGCTACCACATTCACTTCATAGAATGGAGCATATTCAATAGACAAGTTTCATGACTTTTCATCAAAAACACATTATTTTGTCTTAGCCATCATAATATCAATAATATGGTGCATTGAGATTCAAACTCAACGTCGTATCCATATAAAGACATCTTAGGCATAAATTGATAGGACTTAAACCCAACATCTTATCATCATGGTGCATCAGGGCTCTAGCTTGATTTCTTACCCAGAGGCAGATCTATAATTTAAAGGTTGTGGGTTCTCAACTTATAATTCTTTACCATTAGACCAATAGCACACTTTGTTTGCGGGTTCCCAACTTATAATTCTTATATATTTACTAGTTTTTTCAATATAAATTCAAGAACCGTACGAAAGTTATTGGGTTCCCGAAAACCCGCACGTAATACTCTACATGCACCCTTGGTCTTACCTTTTAATGTGATGAAATTTGAATCTCCCGTATTAATCAATAAGGTAATATGTTAAATCGTAAAAGCCTTGCCCTTAAACCCTTGATATATGACAGTATAATAATTATATACATAATTAAACAGCTTATGATTCAACGTAATTGAGGACTCAAATTAATACTTGATATCAAAAATATAAAGATAAAATAAATTGTTGAGATAAAGCTTATCCTCCACCTGGTGCCTTAAAATGCGAGGACAAAGATAATAATATTTAATGATACTTTAGCGTTTGTATTTTGTGATGGTAGAATCTCGTGATGATAACGTATTGTGAAAAATAAAGTTGAAAAGAACAAGGAAAGGCAAAGTGAGGTTCCTTTTTTGAACATGTCTCAAATGCTACAACCAATTATTTTAATCAAATATCGAAAATCAAGATAGTACACTAATTTTGCATGATACGATCTCCATATGTAAGTTTAAAATACATCATTAGAATTTTTTCAAACATTAGTCGTGATATAGATGTCTTGTATTTGCGGTAAAATTTCAAAACAAAAAGATACCATAAAGTCGTGAGATAAAAAATAGCCTAAGAAAGTTAACACAAATCACAATATTCTAAAGTTTTATAGAAAAACAACAAATGCGTTGGCTAAATATTGAATTCACACAAAGAGGCGGCGAGATTAGATCTTGTTCAAAAAAGCTTCAGTTATTTTTTTTTTACCACTGCATCATTACTATAATCAAAAATAAGGATTCACATACAAAAATAAGGATCCACATACACAAAAAATCAATTGTTGATATAAAAATAAAGATTCACGTACTGAATTTTTATTTAGATTTTAGGTTTTAAATATGAATTAATAAAAATAGCTGGATCAAGTCTAGTTTAATTTGAAAAGGTTTTTTCCCTACCTTTTTTGGACGTTTGATACCTTTTTTGGGGACAAAATATTTTAGTTGGAAAAGGTTGTGGTGTCTATTTTTTTGGGAACGTGACAAAAAAATTGTCATAAAATTAAGAATTTAATCATAATAAGCAAAAGAAATTCATTTAGTTTTTAATATGTTTATTATTGTCAGTATTTAATATGATAAAAATTTATATCTATAATCTATAATCTATATAATTATATTATAATATATTAAAAGTATGAAGGGCCTTAAAAATATTGTTTGAACTTTTTGTCCTTCATTAAAAGTTTTTGTTTTAGACAAAATCGTCTTTTCACTATTTTTTTCTAATATTTAAGAGTTTAAAAAATAATTAAATGTATTTATGGTAAAATCTTTTCTTATTAGAAGTCATCAAAATTAATAACAACTAATGCTTTTTTCATTAGTTTAAGAATTCTAAATCAATTAGATTTGATTTTAAGAAGATTTGAAAAATCTAAAAATAAATATCAAAACGTTGAAATAAGAAAAATTTAGAAGTGCCAAACTTTTAAAAGTTTTATGTACGTAATTAGAATATAATCAGTGATATTGTAAAGATTTGACTTTAAAAATAAGAAAAATTTTAAATATAAAAAATATATACTACAAATATGATTCAAATTGATGTCTCTCTTAGTCTTTGATAATAAGAGAAAGAGGTACACAAACGCAAAAGTTATGATCCATCAAGCACTTGAAACTTCTTGTGGTAAAATATATATGTGCTTACATTAAAATATATGTTATATTTACATTATTATATTAAAGTGCGAAAGATCTTTGAAAAGTGATTTGAAGTTTTTATACTTCATTAAAAATCTTCAGAATAAATAAAATTATTTAATTTTAAATAATCAAACGTTATACGTGAGAAGCACATACGGTTAAACTAGTATATTAAAAGTGTGAAGGCCCTTAAAAAAGTAATTTGAACTTCTTATCCTTCATTAAAATGTTCTGTAATAGACAAAATCATTTTTTTTCCTTTTTTCTTCAATTATTTATATTATTAAATTAAGAACCCCTAAAATATATAGAAAGAACCGTAATAAATTAAATATATGGAAAGAAATTAGGAATCCTAAACTACATAAAAAATATGAATCCTAAAATATATATAAATCCTGAAATATATGAAAATAAATTAATTGTCCTAAAATATATGTAAAGAATTACATTTTATTTTAATTAAATATATGGGCTTGGCATATTCTCTACATTCCAACTCCTTGATTCAAATTCTCTTTTACCTTCTCATGTTTTTTTTTCCCCCAAATATGAGCTTTTTTCTATGGGGGGTTTTAACCTTATGTTTGATGTCTTTTTTTTAGTTGTTTAAATTTTCTTCAAAATAAGTTTATATTCTTTTGTTGTTAGTTTAAATTAGGCTTATCAAAATTGAATATTCTTTAACTTTTAATATGTTTTTTTTTCTTCATAATCTTAAATTATTACGTCCGTAAATAAATCATTATTGATTGATTCTTTAATATGTTTGTGCAGATGAAGAACGATTTGTGTAAAACGTACGAATGAGATTTCATGCCGATTACGAGTGAATTTAAGGTATGCTTTTCCCGTTCTAAATTTTATTTCTTGTTCATGTTAGTTATATTTCTTATTAAAGCGTAATTCAAGTTAATACTCTTTGTCAGAATCATACTTACATAAAAAAAAAATATTAAGAGAAAAATAAAATGAAAATTGTGATTTGTCATGATAACAAACAAATCATAGTGTCAAATAAGTATCAAATAAAGTCATTAGTTGGCTAGAAGATAAAACAAAATTGAGATTAGAGATTTCATGAGTTAGCAAATCAAATTTATAACCTATTTCATTCTTCCATCTGGTTCTTAGAGATGGACGCTAGGGATAATTTGCATCACTCAATTTATGTTTTTGTGTCGTCATCAAGACTTTAAAATATATTTTTCCTTTCAAAATATAATATTAAATAATTGATATTTCAACGTATTATTTTTTTCAATATTTTGTTCAGATATTTATTTCATAATTTATAATTATTAATTTTAGATGAGAAGACACGTGACATGGAGTATGATTTTACTTGCCTTGAAGTGAGTGGTACGGAAAGGGAGAAATGAGAGATCTTTTGAGTAAGCTTTTCTCTGTCAAGAAATTAGTTTTAAGTGACTTTAAATGAACCTGATTCATAATAGTGAAATTTTTAAAGGCGGTCAAGTATATTATTCGATATAAATAATAGAAATATAGTTTTTTATGTACACTGATTATATAAAAATGTTGTTTGAACATTTGAACTTTTTGCCCTTCATTAAAGTTTCAACAGTAGATAAAATTATCTTTTCACTTATTTTTTAAACTTATTATTTAATTATTAAAAAATTAAAGAATCTTAATATATATGATAGAAGAGAATAATATAGAGATTAATATTAATTGGTTTACGTTTTCCTGATGTACGTGAAAAAGAAATAAGTAACATATACTGTAAGAGAAAAGTCCTAACAGAAAATAAGACGAAAATATGCTAGAATTTTTTTTCCAAAACTAATGTTGGTAAAACTAATGTTGGTAAGTTTAATGTTAGGTCTAAATAATTTATTATTAATTTGAACTTTTTATACTTACTTAAAAATTTTCATAATGGACAAAATCGTCTAATTTTAAATAATCAAAAGTTACACGTGCGAGGCACGTGCAATTTGAATAGTAATATAAAAAGGGTGAAAAGATGCTTTAGTCTTTAGTGAATGATAAAAAGTTCAAATAACATTATATTTTTGGAATGAAATCAAAATGCATATATAAACCTAAAGTATCAACAACAACAATAACATACCCAGTGTATTCCCACATAGTGGGGTCTGGGGAGAGTAGAGTGTACGCAAACCATACCACTACCTCAGATGAAGTAGAGAGGTTGTTTCCGATAGACCCCCAGCTGAGTACCAATAGAAGTATAACAAACACCAAACATAAATGCATATAAACTAGTACAATCTGCAAAATAAACTAACACCACTTGCCATAAGATAATACTACAACCACAAGATAAAACTAAAAATTAGTTATCCGAAACCATACACAACACTCAACATCACGAATAAAAAACTTCAGACACAAATAAAGAACACTCCCCTATTGTTACCGACGCACTGTCACCCCCTAATCCTCTACCCTAATCCGCATCCTCCACACCTTCCTATCAAGGATCATGTCCTCCGTAAGCTGTAACTGCTCCATATCATGTCTAGTCAACTCCCTCCAATATTTCTTGAACCTACCTCTACCCCGCCTAAAATCATCCATAGCCAGTGTCTCACACCTCCGCACTGGAGCATTAGAGTCCCTCCTCATCACATGCCTGAACCAACGTAGCCTTATTTCTCGCATCTTTTCCTTCACCGAGGCCACTCCCACCTTCTCCCGAATAATCTCATTCTTTACCGTATCTTTCCTGGTATGGCCACACATCCACATCTTCGCCACCTTCAACTTTTAGATAGAAGAGTTCTTAACTGGCCAACACTCCGCTCCATACAATATAGCCGGCCGGACCGCCACTCTGTAGAACTTCCCTTTAAGCATCGAGCACCTTCTTATCACATAAAATTTCCAAAGTCAGCCTGCTATTTTATCTAAAGAGTAGTCTTTTAATGAAAGACAAAAAGTTCAAACAACATTTTTAAAGTTCTTCACACTTTTAATATATTAGAGATTAAAGATATCCATTAGAGATTAGAGATGTAGAATTCTGCTTCTCTAATTTGAACGGACAAAAAATGAAATGTACATATAAAGAAGAAAAATACTACTTATTAGAAAATAATGTATATGAAGAATAAGTTCGCTTCCTTTTTACGTGTGAATTATATCAGTTTTCAAAATTCTGATTCTCCTTCCAGAGGTTCTGTTTTGTACTTTTGTTCTTATAGGAGTAGTAATTATTCTTACAAGTTTTTTTTCGATTTTTTTACATGTTTCTATATTTACGACCACAAGATAAAAAGCTAAAGAACAAGCATGTTGACTTTTTTCATATTTATATTTCCAAGTGATAATAATAAAGGAAAAGATTCTATGCATGACTACGAGGAATAAATCCTCTGGCGATTACAATCTTTCAAATACACATAATTTTATAAAAATCAACTAGTCAACAATAGTAGTAAACTAGCCATCTTTAAGATAATCTTTTCATATAGAATGGACAATCTCTTTCATGCCGAGCATGAGTTTTCTACAGCTGCAATAGCAGTGTTTTAGCCTTCAGAGACGTTGCTTTTATCTCTTCACTAGCAAAGTATAAAAATCACATAACTACGTTGAGAAATAAATAAACTCTCTGTACTTCCATGGTCGTGCCTTGCGGCAAGGCAGTGAGAGAAATGCACGGTCTAATCTGTCATCACATAAGAATTTTGCGAATCATTTCTTACCCTGTCGATGTAGAGATAATGCAGAAGATGAGAAGTACATCTGGAGAAAAGAATGGCTGCCAAGGAAACAAGAGAACATCAGTAATGGTTACATGTGTGATACAGCAAATTGATGAAAGAGAGTGTCGCGGACACCTCACCATCGTTGAACTTGCTAGTAGTACAAGTTATTTCGTTTTACAGGCACAGGCTGACTGTCATTTAGTGAAACTTGGAGACTCCGAAGGAAAAAAGGGTATAAGCTCGGTTCAACAGCAGTGGATATCAGCACATATGGTGCCTCCGAGAGGAAACAAGGAACATATATGTGGTCTCTAAACTAAGGTATGCTCCAATAAAAAAGGATGGAATTGTGTGGGCGAGTCATTATTGCACGTTAAATCAACTAAGCCAATTAAAAAACGGGCAGCCCGGTGCACTAAGTTCCCGCTACGCGCAGGGTTCGGGGAAGGGCCCCACCAGAAGGGTGTATTGTACGCAACCTTACCTTGCATTTCTGCCAGAGGCTGTTTCCAAGGCTTCAGTGTAATTTTAAGGCTAAATATGACAACTTCCGTCATGTACAAAGCATTGGCAGACTTAACAGTTTATTACAAGTCGGATACAACTTCGGATAAATCAGGTACAGGAAATTGAGATTGTGATTTTGGTTGTCGCTATCAACTATGTGAGATAAGCAACTGCTAACAATTGTAACCATGCATTCTCGGAAAACTATGATATACCCATGCAAATATTATCCACAACAGCTTGAAATATGTATTCACAAACCTCAAAATGACAAGCAATTCTGCCATATCTTCATCCGACGAAGATATGTGATCTCAAGGATTAAATAATGCTCCCTAATCAAGGCAGGAAGAAATTTGAGACGAGGGTCTTTCGGGAACAGCAAGGTCTGTGACAGGATTTGAGGTTGTTGTAAACAAGGCACGAAGAAGTGCTACCACAGATAAACTGCACAAAAGAGGTAAGGCAGCAGGAACAACAATTTAGCTAAAACTTTGGAACAGATAAAGCACAAGTTGAGAGACTATAAGCAAAACAAAAGTTAGAAACAATTCCTAGTCAGATCAAGGACATTATCTTACTTGAGCATCAAAGTCCTCAAAGATTCTGGACTACAGTGAGCAGCATTAAAACACTTTCTTGTTTCTGGTGCTGTCCGTCATCTTCTGAATGAAGAAGCTAACAGCAGAAGTAATAGAACCAAATAAGGCTAACTCACCATATGTCTCTGCTCAACGATCATCAGTGCTGATTGCAACATTTCTCTAGCCTTTCTATCTGGTGTACATCCAACAGATTCCATTTCACTATATATCTTGGGGACCTGGCAAGCAACAACCAAATAGACCAGATAAGAGTTGCTAAATACAGAAAAGACATCAGCATATAAGTTCAATGCCTTTTACAGGCTTTGCTCACTGAAGCCAAAACAAAAACAAAAAAACAAATCATTACATCCTTTATGGATTACGACCTAACATGCATTTTTCAACTAGTGACTTTGTTTAGTCACAATCACATTCAATAAAAGAGCGAAAGCCAATGGCTGATAGCAATATTAGAAGCCAGACCTGATCGAACTTCTTAGCCCTCATAAAAGCCTTCATTAAAGTGCTATAAGTAATCACATCAGGAGTAATACCCTACAGAAATAGCAGCACCACTATCAACAAAGTTTAAAAGAAAAAAAAAAAAGGGCAGCCCGGTGCACTAAAGCTACCGCTATGCGCGGTGTCCGGGGAAGGGCCCCACCACAAGGGTGTATCGTACGCAGCCTTACCTTGCATTTCTGCCAGAGGCTGTTTCCAAGGCTTGAACCCGTGACCTCCTGGTCACATGGCAGCAACTTTACCAGTTACTCCAAGGCTCCCCTTCACCATCAGCAAAGTTTATGTCAAGAAATATGTTTAGTGAAATTTGGAACTTTTAAGGATTTACCATTTCCTTTATATGCTGGTAAATTGATAGTGCCTCCATATGCCTACCAACATTCCCAAAAGCATTTATCAACATATTTAGCATTATAAGGTTTGGTTCCATTCCTTCGGCTTCCATTATCTGCAGAACCTTCACAGTCTGCTCACATAATCCCTGCACACAAGGCAAAAATGTTAAAAAATGGAATCTCCTCAAAACTACTTAAAAGATATCAGCTTAAACATAGTAATAGGAAACATTAACTACATATATTTAAAAGAGAGACCTCAAATATAAGGAAAACAAGAGTAAAAGCCATGCCAGAAATAAAGACACTGTACTAGAGCCTTGGAGCAACAATAAAAATTTGGCTAGATGGGTAAATACTTACCTCCACCAGGTGTTTATACCAAACCAAACAGCTTAACCTTGGTAATAGAAAACTAAAGTGAGAGCACATATCAATTAACCATAAAGACACATACTTGCATTCATTGGTTTGGTCTAAACACCAAACGTGTGTTGATAAGGCCTCAGTTAGACACCAGGTACGAGAAAACTCTTACCATAATAGATGGAAGGAAAATGGTGAAATATCAATTCAACTACACAACCATTTCCAAAGCTATCTAATCCAAGATTAGCTCTACCTTTATAAAAAGTGGCAGGTTTGCAGTCATGCATTAGAGAGCTGCATGACTGCAACTGCTGAGCACGCAGCCAGCCCACATTGGAAATATTCACCTCCCAATGAGAGAATTTGCATTTGTAACCTAGACTATAAATGACAATGTAATGCATTACATGTACTGTAAATGTAATTCACAGCTTTATTTTCTTTAATGTAATAACTAAAAGCAAAACAGTCTCCTTCGAGAAGAAAGAGAAAACAACTCACCTGCTGAGCGTATGCATGGGCCAGGACACAAAAGATGCTAGGCGAAAGCTGAAGACCTTCCAATTTGAGGGCATTTAAACAATATTCTGCATCCTGAAATCTCCCGTGCTGGCCATATATATCAACCAAGACAGCGTAAATAGCCCCGCTCTTGTGATGTCCTCTCCCTTGCATATTCTCGAGAATTTTATCAATAACATCCCACCTGCCCTGCTCCACTAAATGAGTAATAATGATAATGAAGATCTTTGGATCAGGGTATAGTCCTTGCTCCTGCATCTCATTGAACAAATCTATAGCAGTATCTAGATGCCCAAACTTGCAATGCCACCGGATCAAAGAATTCCATGTTCTAAAATCAGGCTTTATGCCTTCTCGGCGCATTTTTTCAAACACTTCTAAGGCCTCTCCCAACTCACCATACTTGCCAAAAGTATCAATGATACTATTAAAGAGGCGCTTATCAAGTCGTAAACCCTTCTCGCGGATCTCTTCCACAATGCCTAGTGCTTTTTTCCACATGCCATTGTCCCTATACAGTTCAATTATTTTACTATACACAAAAGAATTTAAAGGATAACTTTCTCTCCTCATTTTGGCAACAATTAACCAAGTATCTTCCAACCGCCCAGCACTGACATAATATTCAAGCAGGATCTCATAAGTTTCTAGGTTCCTGTCAATAGCCAAATCTTCGAGTAACATCAAGACCTTATCTGCCAGCCTTAAGAGGCCTTTTCTCAAGAAGCTCTTAAGTAAGGTATTGAACGCCTTTATCCTTGGTTTGCGACTAAAACATAACATTTCTTGAAAGATTGCATCAGCTTCCAAAGTCCTACCAACACTTCCAAGGGCATCGATCAGGCTGCTATAAGATACAAAAGTTGGATGAAAACCCAACGCCTCCATCTCGGAGAGCAACCTCATTGCCTTATCAACGTCACCTTCAGCACACAACTCACAAATGGACTCATTGTATAAATCATATGAAATTTCCTCACCACTTCTATGACAAGTCTGGTGCTCATTATTAGAGTTGCCAACGGTTCCGATAAGACAATTAACTAAAAAGCCACACCTTTTAGCTTTACTTTGCAATATAAGCTGACATGACATATGTAGTATCTTGTGTTTGACTGGATTAATGTGATGCTTCAGATAAACAGGTATAAAGCCCCACACACTATGAGTACATATAGCTGGAATGGATCTAAAAAGTAGATTTTGCCGCATATGCATGTTTTTCTTGCAAGAAATATTCTCACTGCAATAAAAAGAATAGTTAAACAACCAAAGCTACAGAAGAACAATAGGGGAATCTTAGTAGTTCAGTTCGATGGCTACTTGAACTTTCACCTTGTTGGTGAGTGTTCGATTCCCCTGCCTTGTAATCGCCTCTCCCATTTCCCCTTCCCCTACCACTACTAAAAAAACATTTCCCCTTCCCTAGCCCCAATTAACGAAAAAAAAAAACTGAAAAACAGTAATTTGTAAAAGAAAAAAGTCCATTTTTTCTAGTTATGTCCATACATAAGACCTAACAAATGCAAAAATCTCCAGAGAAGTGATGAAGTTAGGCCACATACAAATTACTCCACCATCGGGACAGATTATGTCATTTTCGCTTTGAGTCCATACATCTCTACAGACAGCAAACGAAATGCGTGGCTACTAAGCTCAACAGTGCTAACTGCCAGCTCAAATTTTATGAACACAGCAAAGGCAAAGTATATAGACTTCATACATTGTACTATATCTTCTCCTTTTGCTACATCATATGAAAAAACGCAGCGCAAAATCTGCATATTCTAGTTTGGCATGCTACACAAACAAACAATTAAACTTAGTCTCGGTTGATAAGCAAGCACTCCAACTTTGAGAGTGCACATCTAGACACCATAACTTGGTCTCAACTGGCAACTAAACAAACTCCAACTTGTCTCTACTGTATCTCGTAGACACGTGACACTTAAATTTGAGAGGTGTCTAGACGATCACTTTGTAAGTTGGGAGTGTTCAGCCGCTACAATGGAGACGAGTTAAGGTGTCTACATTTCAACTCGTCCCCGTTGTATCTCATGGACCCAATGCTGACGTGGCATATAAATTTGGGAGGCATCTAGATGAGCACTTTGTAAGTTGGAGTAATCAGCGATACAATGGAGACGAGTTGAGGTGTCTACATTTCAACTCGTCCCCATTGTATCTCATGGATACAATGCTGACGTGGCACATAAATTTAGAAGGTGTCTAGATGACAATTTTGTAAGTTTGGAGTATACAGATGACACAGTGGAGACGCATTGAGGTGTGCTCTCAAAGTCGGAGTGCTTACTTGCCAATTGAAGTTTCAACACAAAATTCAACTATTTATCAATTTCGCTAGATATTTTTTCCCCTTTGCATTATAAGCTGATTATAATTTGGACACTTATTCAAGTACAAAAAACATATAGCAATTTATTATGCTTGACTGTTAGACACAAAAATCATTAGAGAAAAAGAGATAGCAATTTCTTACAATTGGATTTCGACCGTCGAAATGGATGATAACGGAAGCAAAGTTGCAGTAAGAATAGAATCTCAACCCGCGAAAACTAATTTGGACCTTTGATGTGGGCCTTTGTCGGCATTAACTCACCATTTTTAGCCCAAATATCCCCTTGCCTACCCGATTTAGCCCAATATCGCATTTTTACGGAAAAATATCATAAACATACATCTTTTAACGTACCATATTTAGACAAATTTTCATACTTACAAAGTAATTACAAAAATAACAATTAATTATGTATCTTTCTTGAATGTATCAGGAGTTAATTATATATCTTGATAAATCAAAAATTGGAAAAAATGTATCTTCATTGTATTTATTATGTATATCTGACAGATTCAAAATCATAAAAAATATATCGGAAACTAATTATATATTTTCGTTGGATGTATCGATAGTTAATTATATATCGGGACAGAGTCAAACTCAAAATTTTTCATAATTAATCTCCAAACTGTCGTGATTTATGTTGTTTTACCATTTTTACCCCTCTATTGACGACTTATTTGGCCAACTAGCAGAAACTTGAAGATGAATCAGGTATCTATTTCTATTTTTTTGTTTTTTTTTCCAGTTTATTTTCGTTTTTGTTACTTATTGATGTTGTACAACACTTCCAAACAGGAGTGAATTTATTCGTAAAATATGGGTGAATGGACCCGAGCTTTCTTTATAAAAAAAAATTAGATATTTTATGTACGAAAAAAGTACAAATATATTTTAAATTATAATAAATGATACATATATATATTCTTGTTATACTTTAGATATAGTTATACTTTTCTCGTTAATGTTTAGGACAGTATATACGTGGACCGAGTTATTTTTTTTAATTATATTTAACCTAAATAATTAAACTACTTCTCAGACTCAAAAAGATATTCTTTAGAGACTTGGATGTTTCGATGGAACCAAAAATCGCACCCAATCTATTAGATTTTTCAGAACAAGAAAATAAATTTTGCTGAACAATAAAAGGAGTAATGAAAGGGAGAAGAAACATACCTGAATCTCTAGTGGCTCCGTGATGAATTAAAACCACATTCTGAAGCTACTTCGTTAAGATTTTTTCCTTTTTTTTTTTAGCGGAAGAGAGAGTGAGAGAGACGCGTGATTTTTGTGGGGCATTCTCTTGAATGTTCCATGGAGCGGGGCGGGTGTGGGTCGAATAAGGGATCTAGTTTAATTATTTCGGTTAAATATAATTAAAAAAATGAGTCACATGCTAAGATTTGGACATGTGTTCCTCCATTAAGTCGTCGGATATATACAGCCCTAAACATCAACGGGAAGGGTATAAATGTACCAAAAGTATAACGAGGGTATATATGTATCATTTATCATAGTTCAGAGTATATTTGTATCTTTTCCATTTTATGTGTACATATTTTTTAGGATTAGTATAATATTGTCGGCTTACAATCACGCTACAAGAATGTTAAATGATGCACTTAATTGAATGTTTGAGTTATTTACCTAAAAGTAAAGATCAATTCTCATTAAATACATTTTTTTCCTTCTCTTATTTAGTGATGCATTCATTTTCTAGGAATTCTAGTTTCGTGAAGGGGAGCGTTGGAGTAACGGGTAAAACTTTCAAGAATCTGATAATATATAGCCTTGTTGATGCCTCTCCTCTTTTTATAGTTTGATACGTACTTTTTGGTGAAGGTTGAGTGTGATGGATAGCTGTCGAAGCATTTTGGTCCTTCTTTGAAGGCGATCTAGGCACCTCCAGATAAGAACACTTGGTAATAGTAGCAAGGAAGTTGATAACTCTGTTGATGTGAGTCAACAGGATGCGTGTTGAAACTGGACACCAATATATAAGAATGTTGTGCAATGAGAATCTCCTTGTTATTTCTTTGCTGCTTAACACCAGATTGATTGGGCATTGGAAAAAATTTGCTTGGGTGTTTTCTTTTATGTTCTCTTACACAAACGCGATCACAGCTTAACACATTTCCCTTACTTTTGATGCCCTCAACGTCTACTCACCTCCTTTCTTCAACGTTTAAGTTGCATCATCGTCAATATTGTGAATTTTTTACCTCTTTTAGGGTGGTACTTCCTTCTGTATTTCAGTTGACTGACATCATGATCAGGCTTGATTTTCATCTGGTACAGTTCTTCTTTGCTTGCTTGCCTTCACTGGGCAACTCCGCTTTCATTTTTATCATATGCTATTTCATCTTTGTGGTACCTTCCGTCTGGCGCCTCTGTCTAAAACAATATTTCTTGTACAGCTGTTTATTTGGTGGCTCAGTATGCTCGCTATGAAATTAGAAGAATGGATGCCGTAATGGAATCTTCTCCCAGAACATCCCGATGTGCCTGACTTTAAATATTACATGGTTTTGCTAGTACAAGTATTCATTGACTATCTTGTACGAAAAATTCTAACCAGAAAGTTGAATTGATAAAGAAAGCTGACAAAGATGCAAAAGCGAAAGAGCTGGAATTGATGGATGAGGAGGAAAAACAACAAGGGTCTGATCCACAACTTTCCGAGATGAAAGCAAGATTAGATAAGTTGGAGGATACATTGAAAGAAAATGTGGTCGAGTCCAAGAAACAATCAGGTGATGTTGCCGACAAACCGATTGACAATGGTGTCGAGAAAGAACCTGCAACAACCAAGCCAGGGACTCCTAACATTCAGGAAAAGACAACTCCCTCTAGTGAAGGGAAAACTCAAGCAAAAGCAGCTTTGCCTGATCGAAATCATATAAAAAAAATGAAGGTTCCTCCAATGACGCAAACAAATGAAATCAGTAGGATATATTATTTCATGATAGTCGAGCTTTCCGAAGGTGAGCCTTGGAGTAACTGGTAAAGTTGTTGAGCCTTGTGGTGGAGCCCTTCTCCGGACCCTGCACATAGCAGGAACTTTAATGCACTGGGCTCCCTTTAATCAAGCTTTCTGAAGAGTTCGAAGTGCATAGCTTTGCGGAATAGGGAAAAGCCACTGCTTCACTATTGTTAATTTCTTAAATGGATGTGTATTGGAAGATGTAACATTTGTAAGGATTGTTTGCTGCGTGTTGTTGCAGGTTTTCTTAGCGGAAAAAGCTTAATTTTGGAGCATCAGACATTGACGATAGCATTCTTTTGTTGAGAAATTGATACCCGGGAGAGGACAAATTTAAATCCAATGAAATTACATGATCAAGAAAGCAGATGGATTTTTCGACTTCAAGCAGTTTGTGGATCCACGCACAATAGACCTTTGTGGTTTGATCCTGCCCGGACCCCAAGTATAGCGGGAGCCTTAGTGCACCGGGCTGTCCTTTAAGCAGTCTGTGAGTCAGCATTAGGTTCAGCTTCTACTAGCCACCTCTTCACTCTCTGTTGAGCAATTAATACCTGTATGAATGAGAAAATTTTTGATTATTTTGCTGTTCCAAAGCTTAATATAATTAAACTGAAGATGACATGTTGGTACCTGTTTGTTCCAATCAGTTTTCGAAGTGATTATAAGTAGTACAACTGTCTGGACCAATGTACCAAAAATCATTCCAACCCAAACACCCTAAGAGATTTTCCAAAATGGGTTAACTGTTAAGAGAAAGAAAAGTAGACCGTTTTCTTATGTTGTTCGGATTCTTCAGAATGTCGACATGTACGTGTCAAATCAAAGTGGTGTATTTTTGGAGGATCCGACACACACACGTACAACAACATTTTTGTGGAGAGTACGAACAACGTAACTTTTTACTACAGAGTGAAAAAGAAAAAGTAATGAAGAGAACTCACTTTAACTTGCATTTTGAAAACATAACCAAGCACCACTCCAACTGGAATGCCTACTAAATAGTAGCACCCTATGTTAACATAGGCTACAATGCTCTGCCATCCGGCTCCAACAGCGACGCCTGCATCAATAAAATCTTGAACTTTTTTGCGCGATTCTTGAAAATGCTTTTCGTGGAATCAAAGAACTGAAGTACTCACCAGAAAGAACTGGTTGAACACTGTTCATGAGTATGGAAAACGCCAACAGAGGAGACAGTTTTTCGACTTCTTTAGCCACGTCTTGACTATCTGTGAATAAGTAAGCCAGACGTCCACACAAGAACAGAAATAACAGAAACAGAATGAAGCCAATGACAAATGATGTTGTCGCTGTATTCCAGATTGAAAAGCTTGCTGCTTTCGCGCTGCCTCTTCCCAGCTCATTTGACACTCGTACACTAATAGAAAACACTCGATAAAGAAGAATCTAAAAGTAACATAAGCGCAGATTAAAAGTATGATTATGTTACCATGCTGCAGCTAAGAAACCAAGAGATATCATCATTTCCCAACCATTGATGTTAAGGCTGGAAAAAGGGGCAAAAAATTGATCGATAGGTAAACGAAGCTAGCATTTTCAAGTGGTTTAAATGAAATGAGGAAGGAGTATGATAAAAATTACCATATAGAAAGAGCATCAATCTGAACCATAGCATTTTTCAAGTTTCCTGTAAGAAGAACTAGTATACTATTGTACCAGAATTCAAGGCTGCCAAAACAAACACTCGAAAATTCAAACTTTTAGGTTCAAAAACAACAACATACCCAGAGGAATTCCACTTTGTCGTCTGGGGAGGGTACAGTGTACGTAGACCATACCCCTACCTCAGAGGTAGAGAGGATGTTTCAGCTAGATCTCGGCTCAAGAAAAAACAACAAATAGTAAAAGAATAGTACCGCCACAAAATAGTACAATAGCCGAAGTACAAGAAAACAACATATATAGTAACAGAATTCGAAGGATAAGAAACTCCTGACATGACAAGTTTCTATTCGAAGTGTATGACCAACAGATGACTATGAAATTGTTTACGAGCGATTGAATGAGTCTCACCAAAGCATTGCACCAGAAGACAAAGAAAGCTTGATTACAGGCCAAAGATCCTTGAATGCCAAACATGTAAAACCTTTCCAGGTCTCCTTGCATCCTCCACACATTATAAACATTAACTGACCAACATTAGGAAGCCAATATGCCAAAATTGTAGATATCATGGCACCGGTGATTCCAAACTTAAACTTTATTGTCAAAAGCCAGGAGAGGGAAATGTGGATAGCTAGAGTACACACTGCCAAGTATGTAATAATCTTGTTCTTGCTTTGAGCTTGTAAGAACATTTGGCATGTGTATGATGCAACGAAGGAATAAGTCACTGGTATTAACCATAAAGAAATGACTCCGGCCTCTTTAGCTATCTCTTCGTTCTGTCCTAAAGCTTTTAGGATCGGTGTTGTGAAGATATAGAGTGGTAACAGCAGGGTTGTGGTTACTGTCAAGACAATCCAAGATCGTTGGAGATAGATCCCGAGCATGTGATACTGCTTTGCACCATAGGACTGTCCACATAAAGTTTCTAATCCACTTGCCATTCCCAACTGCAAGTACAAATTGTATCTAAGGTTCATCACACAACAAAGCATTATACAAGTCATGACTCAAAGAAGGGCAGCCCAGTGCACTAAAGCTCCCGCTATGCGCAGGGTTCGGGGAAGAGCCCCACCACAAGGGTGTAGTGTACAAAACCTTACCTTGCATTTCTGCAAGAGGTTGTTCTCGTTGCCCGTGACCTCCTGGTCACATGGCAGCAACTTTACCAGCAACATGAGTATTACTATATATTTGGATATTCTTGTTTAGAAATAAGTGAAACTAGTACCAGAATGCCATTGCCAAATCTCAGGAGGACAGTACTGACTAAAGCATAAGCAGCAAGTTCACTAGATCCAATATGGCCAACAAATGAGTGACTAATAACAGTTACTCCGAACGTCGAAAACTTTGTAAACATGGCTGGAGCAGCAATCACCCACATTTTCTTCATCTCATTCCATAATTTGTCCTTGAGATTCACATCTTCATCCGCTACGCGCACTTCACTCAACAACTTCTCACTGATATCAGCTTCCATTTCTGCATAAAAATCCAATCTTTCATACTCAAATCCTTAAGCAGTACTGAACATAAACAAATTGGAGTAACTTTTCAATAAAGAAAGTGAATAAATATGAATATATCTGTCAAATACCAGTAAGTATGGCCTGCTAATATCCTTTCAAATGTGTTTCCAGGCCTGTTTGGACACATAAGAGAAAAGGTGAAACAATTACTCATACTAATTGCAAAAGGCTATAACATCATGTGCCATCAACACATAAAGAAAAGATAATAATACTTCAAGAAAGTGAGAGAGAGTTCAATTACAAAATCTTGGACTTACAGTACTGAGAGAAACTGAACTTTTACTACTCAAGATTCAAGAAAACTAATAAGAGCCAAAATCGTTTATAAGAAAATGTAGGGTAAGATTGCGTACGATAAACCCTTGTGATCCGGTCTTTCTTCGAACTCTGCGCATAACGGGAACTTAGTGCACCTTATCCTTTTAGCCAATAATCTATAAACAAGCAGAGGTTATTAGAATATTGCTTTGCATGCATAGTATCAAAAAATAAATTACACTGTTGATGAGTTCATGAAATCAAAATTTTTAATAGTTCAACTTTTATACACTAAGAATATAAGCAAATATTTACACTATAAAGCCTACAGGTCACTTTGCACAACAATACATAATTACATAGTGCTTAAATCTTTGCATGAAATAAAAATAAATTTGGAAAGATAATATAATCTTAGTGCATGGAACAACTTTAATTGATAAGCACATGATTTTTGCTATAACTTTGTGAGTTTTTTATTGCTCAAAGAAAAAGTTGGATTATTAAAGAGAAAAAGATTAACAAAATATATTTATTAAAATTGAAACAATTTGACCTTTTTTTCTTCCCTAAAAAGTACTACTTTATGTAGATTCCATTTTTCTGATTTCACCTAAAAAGAAAAAATTCATCTCTTTTATTTATTCCTCCTTTCTTATTCATCACTCTAGTTAAGTTGTTACTAAGGTTCTTTTCTCCATTATTTTCTATATGAATACTAATTTGGATATGTGTTACTTGAGTCGAAGGACTATAGGAAACAATATTTCTACCTTCACAAGGTAGAGGTACCAGATTCACGTGAACTCATGCTCCTCTCCCCAGATCATATTTAGTAATGTTATATTTTAAAAAATACTTAAATATAAACATGTGAACCGCATTCGAAGTATCATATAATGCGATAATGATTGTATGAACGACGCTCGAAGTATCATATAATGGAATAATGATTGGGTGCACCTCTTCTAAGTGAGGTTAGAAGTTTAAATCTAACATATATAATATTTTCTTTTCTTTCTAAAATTGGGTAGCACGTTTCTAAATGACTATTGGTAGCACTTTTCGCATTTTCATTTATAATGCACCCACTCCCTCAAAATTCTGTATACGCCTCTGCTTGTCGCACATCATGCCACTTGTGAGATATAACAGTGACTAGTTTAATCGTATGTGCCTGACATGTGTAATATTTAATTATTTAAAATCAAATAATTTTATTTATTGCAAAGATTTTTAGTGACATGTAAAAATTTCAACTCACTTTTCGAAGATTCTTTATATTTTAATATAATAATGTAAATATAAACATATATATTTTAATGTAAGCACATATATATTTTACCACCAGAAGTTTTAAGTGATTGATCGATCATCACTTTTGCGTTTGTCACGCAGTACCTCTTTCTCTTGCTATCCGAGGTTAAGAAAGACGCATCAATTGAACCATCTTTGTGGCACGATTATTTTTCTTTTTTTCTATATTTAATTTTTTTTTTTGTTTTTAAAGTCAAATATTTACCAAATTATTGATTACATTCTTATTACATATTTAAAAAATTTAAAATTTGGTACTTCTAAAATTTTTCTTATTCTAATGCTTTTATATTTATTTCTAGATTTTTCAAATCTTCTTAAATAAAATTTAGTTGATTTAGAATTCTTAAACTAATGAAAAAAAGTTTTAATCGTCATTAATTCTTATGAGTTCTAATAAGGAAATGTTTTACCATAAATATATTTAATTAACTTTCAACACTTAAATATTAGAAAAAAACACTAATTCTAATGACTTCTAATAAGGAAATATTTTACCATAAATATATTTAATTAATCTTTAATATTTAAATATTAGGAAAAAACATTGATTCTGATGACTTCTAATGAGAAAATATTTTTCCATAAATATATTTAATTAATTTTCAACACTTAAATATTAGAAAAAAATATTACAAAGACAATTTTGTCTGAAGCAAAGACTTTTAATGAAGGTAAAAAGTTCAAACAATATTTCTAAGACCATTCACACTTTTAATATATTATAGATTATAGATTATAGATATAGATATAGATTATAAATATAAATATAGATATAGATAGAGATCGTAGATCGTAGATTATCTCTAAAGTTTCTTTAAGTTAGAAAGATTATAATGTCGTCCCCATTGGTATACCCAAGTATAACCAATTTAAATTCGAATTTTAAGAGAGACAAAATATTGTACGTTATTTTTTCTTATTTATTCGATCCGTAGTGAATAAAGTTATCAAACATATGTGCTCGTTAATTGAAAACAAGAGGTGAGAAAATAATTTTATTACTTAGTTACGTTAATTTTAAACAAATTTTGTGTTTGGATTGGGTCATATTTTCATGTGGGCTGATATATAAAGGTTGGGTATTTAAAATTTAGTTAAATATGATATAGTGGGTATTATGTCTGAAAATATTAGGGGCAAATTTGATCCAATTGCGGGTAGAAGGACGTATTTAGCTATCCTTAATATATTAATTAAGAATCTTTTGGTATCAATCGGTAAAAGGATGAATAATAATTAAATATAATTGTTATATAAATATGTATCTATATAAGATATATGTATAAAAATTATATAGTTCTATAATATATATATATATGTATATGTATGTATATGTATATATGTATATAAGGCGTATAGAAACTGTATAATTATTGTATAAAATATGTATAGGAACTGTATATATAAGGCATGGAAACTGCATCATTGTTGTATAAAATCTGTATATGTATAAAATGTGTATAGAAACTGTAAAATAATTGTATAAAACATGTATCTAAATAAGTATCAATATGATATAAGGGGTGTATCAATATGGTTATAGGGATTGTATTATATGGTAGAATGATTGTATCAATATGGTATAGTATATGATATTTTTTTGTCTATGATGTGTGTAGTATATGATGTACATAAAAATTATATCATTGTTGTATAAAAATATTTATATCACTATTATATTATGTTGTATATATGTAGATATGTATTCTATTGTTCCGCAATAATGCAATTAAGAATTTTTTATTTTTTTTAAAAAAAAGGAGCTGCAAGAAAAAATAATCCTAGTCTGAAACCTCTAAACACACCCAATTTCAAACAAAATTCAATTCCAATTGCAGTTGTTGTTGTTATTTGCATGAATAAGCAAATGAAAAAAATTTAATTGGTGTCCATGCTTAATTGGATAAGAAAGTCAATTGTGGGTGCATCTTCATGATGATGTTTACTAAAATTTAAAATTAATAGAAAGTTTTTTTTTTTTAAAAAAAAAGAGGGATCAGCGAAATTAAAATCACCAAATTAAAAAAAAAATGAAGGAAAAGTCAAAAAAAGTTTCGCCAACTACCAAAATGGCTAAGAAATGGAATTTGAATTCAAGTGCTATTTTGGTGGCAATACTTTGGTCCGATATGCCATTTTTGTCCTTTTCCCTAAATTATATCAGATATGCAAAACAAGAGCATTATTGAGTCATGCGTTAATACAACTAGATTGAGTGAGAAGATACAATATTCAACGAAATTGTATGTATTGATACAAAATTATAACAAGGTTGAATGACACATACGAAGCTAACTCATATCTATAATCTATATCTATATCTATAATATATTAAAAGTGTGAAAATCCTTAGAAAAGTGATTTGAACTTTTTGCCCTTCATTAAAAGTTTCTGCTTTAGACAAAATCGTCTTTTCACTATTTTTATAATAATTATAAACATTAAACAAAAAATGACAAGAACAATTCAATCCATATTTGATTTGGATTTGGGAGTTAAGACTCGTGCATATATATGCTTTTGTTTAGATTCCCTTGTATAATTAAATTCTACCAAAATTAAATAAAATAATATTTAACATATCTAAATCAATTCGAATTTTACCTTATATAAATTAGAATCTCATTTAAGGAGTAATATTTTGGATCAAACTTTACAAAAATATATGCCTTTTTTACTTCTATGTATATTTTTCTATTAATTTGATGCTTTTGATTCAAGTCTTCTTCTTTTATTTATTACTATCATCTAATTTCTCTTGTTTTCTCTTCCAGTGTATTTTCTGGTAGAAAAATTACAGCTTACCTTCTGCATCAACTGTAAGACTCTCTCAAACTAATTTCGTATAATTGATTCTATGAAATCTACATACATATATGTACATTGAAAGTGGTATTTGGTTCTGTCACATAGCCAAATTAGAAATAAAAATTTTACTTTAATTTTTTCCTTAATGGTGAAAAAATAACCTGTATGAAAAATTGGACAGTACACAATTTCTTTGTTCATCATTTGATTAACTTTTCGAAATTATAGATTATTGTATGGAGTAGACATGAAATTTATATATAGCCACATGACAACATTTCCATATCAGGTTTGTTTATTTAATCTGTCATTTAGTTAGATTTGAAGTTATAAAATTTTGTTGTGCTAAATCTTACCTGTTCAGAATTTGTTGACTAAAAATGATAACAAAAAATATTTCGATGAATACAACTAAGAAGAATTATTTGGATCATAATAAAAATTTTGTAGGCGTGATTTGTGAGTTACCAATATATATAAGAGTTTTGGGGCCTTAGAATTCTTTCATGTTTATTTCTATGGATAAATTACACAAATTTCATACTTAAGAGACTATATTACCTAATATCCCTTACTTTTTAAAAATTTACATAAAATCTCATTTTTCAACTTTACTCCTGATACATATTAAGAAAACCCACATGCTATTTTTACTCCACTCATTCACGGTTTTCTTCCATAAAATATCTACCTAATTATCAACAATTAAATCATCTTTCTTCCTAATTTTTTCTCATCCATTAATACCTAAATCATCTTCCTTACTGGTTTTTTTCTCCTCCATTAATGCATGCAATTTTTTTTTTCTCTCCTAAAATCTCTCCTATTTTTTTTTTATTAAAATCTATTGATACATATATAAATTTATTTAGTTATCCATACATGTTTATTCTTTTAATAGTGATTCATATGAATGATAAATATGATATCATTATATGGGTATTATGTTGATTCATACGATAGATACATTTTGTATGATTTTAACGGGTGATATATATGATATTAATTGGTGATATTAATGGGTGATATATATGGTATTGTGGTGATTCATACGGTAGATACAATTATTTATTTCAATTATTGGTGATTCATATATATGGTATTATGGTGATGCATATATATGGTATTATGGTGATTCATATGGTAGATACAATTATCCATTTCAATTATTGGGTGATTCATATATTTGATATTATAGTGATTCACATGGTAGATACGATTATTTATTCAATTGTTAGGTGATTCAAAGGCGAAAAAAAATGTATCTTTCGTAATTAAAGACGAAAAAAGAGAAACATAATTAAAACACCTAAACTAAATCTAAAAAAAAATAAAAAATAGATATCTTTCCTTAAATAAAAGAATACAATGAATAAAAGAGAATCTATTATTTCCTTTAAAAGGAGAAACATAATTAAAACACCTAAATTAATTTTTTTTAAAAAAAAGAAAATTTAGATATCTTTTCTTAAATAAAAGAATACAATGAATAAAAGAGAATATATTATTTCCTTAAATAATTATCTTTATCAGTTTCAAATGTGTTAATTTTTTATATGTATCACCTAATAACATATGTATCACCATTTCAAAAATTGGAATAAAATTTAATTAACAAAATAGTAGGAATTTTATGTAATATCACTTAAAGATTCAGGGATTTATGTAAGTTACTCTTTCTATTATGATTTATTTGAATTTAACTTTTAAAAGTATGTATAAATTAAAGATTATCTTTTATTGATGGTTATTAGGGACATATCGAAAAAGAATATATTAAATCATGTAATTGTAATAGCTCCATCTCAGAAGTCACAATTATGACTTTGCAAACTTTATGATGTACTAAGATGTTATATTAGTTGTTTTAATCGTGTTTATAGCTAAAAATCAACATGTCAATGATTTTTTCTCTTTTAATAATTTCTCGTATATTTTCTTTAATTAAAACTTGTTGATCAAAAAACTTAATGTGATATACACGTGTAAAACACGTATACTAAACTAGCAACAAATATATTGTGAAAAAGTACAGAACAAACAACGACAACGCAAAAATAGTAGCTAGGAGTCGTATTTAGACAAATTATCTCTGTATTGATAATTAGGTCTCAAATTATTGTTGCTTTTAAATTTTTCTCTATTTTACAACAAGTTCTTCCTCTTCCTTTTAAAAAATAAAAGCCGAACCCGTTAATTGGGTAGGATGTGGATCGAATTTTATTTCATGGGTTCGATTTTTAATTTTTGATTTTAAGTAATAATTGATTGATTTAGATTTCGATGATGTGGACTTCTAGTATACGGTCGCCTGACAAAAATAATTTTGCAAATCCACCATTAAAAAATAAATGACATGAATAAACCTTTTTTGTAACACCAGTGGCATATGAGTCAAAATTTTAATGAAAGTGATATAAATGAGCCAATTTAACTCAAATAATTATAAAAAAAGGGATTTATGATTAACCCATCCCCACCAAATCCTTCTTCTCTAGCCCAATCCACCCTTAGTCGTCTTCTCCAATGCATCACGAAAGAATCAAAACAATAAATATGAAAGTCAAGAATAAAAAGATCATATTCAAGATTATGAATATTTTCTATGTGTTAGCTTCAGTTTGATTAGTTACGATTTCTAAATGCCAAATTTAGAATTTTATTGTGCATTATATTGTGGTTTTATTTTTGCAAATCCCCTCAATTGAAGACTCAACCACTATGGTATATCTTTCAACAAATTATTCTTATTGAGTGCATTGAATTCTCTGTGTATTCATGAATTTACCTCTAAGACATATGAATTATCATTGTTCACGTCGTTTCATTTTAAGCCCTTTTCAATTTAGGGTGTGTTTGGTATGATGGAAAATATTTTTTGATTTTTCTTTGTTTGATTGTAGTAAAATATTGGGAAAATATTTTTCAAGATAACTTATTTTTCTCTATTTGAGGGAAAATGATTTCTCTCGTTGACCAAGGGAAGTCATTTTTTGAAAAATGACAAATGTGACTTATGCCCCTATCCCCACCCCTATAACACTTATATTCACATGACTCAAAAAATTCATATTTCTAAAAAATTTAGATCACTCAAAAAAAAATTTCACTGTGCTTTGTTTTATTTTTTTACTGTTTGAAATAAAAAATAATGAAGCCCCGAATTTTCCTGAATGTATTTTTATTTTCATATGCACAGAGGAAGACTTACCTATGTTACTTTTGCGAATTGCATATTTCATTTTGTCAGTGATGTAACTTGTTTCACAAGGTTGAATAAGCTTGTCGTTCCGTTATATTTTTATTGCTTGTAGTATCTTGATATTGTCCTCACAAAATGTTGAAAAGTATCTCCTATATTTGCTAATTAATAGTTTCTTAAATTTAGTGATTGTAATATTTTAGTATTCAATATTAATAATACTTGCTATGCTTAAATTAGTTCTTACAAATTGTTGATCAATTTACTAGAGACACTGATATACTAGTTAACAGTTAGTAGTATTTTTTTTTAAAAAAAAAATCACTCACCAATCAAACACTATTTTCTACTCACCAACCTAACACCATAAAATCTTTTTCGAAAAATATTTTCCACTCACCAACCAAATATGAGAAATAAGTAGAAAATCAACTTATTTTTCAGGAAAACATTTTTCATCATACCAAACACACCCTTAATGATGACCATTGTTAAGGTTGAAAAAAGTGATATTCTGCGTCCTTGTGTCAACGTAAACTATTTGATAACTTGCTTAGTGGTTTGTGTATTTTATCTGTTCTTCTCTCATCATAAAATGTAGTACTATTTAGGGTTCATTTGGTCTAAAGATAAGTTAATTAGTCGTTTGGCCATAAAAATTAAACAAAATTAAAGTTGGAGTTGGAGTTGGAGTTGGCCTTGCATTTTTGAAAGATGTTTTTTAACTTTTGAATTTTTTTTTTAAATTTAATTTTATACCTCAAACTTTTTTAAACTATCAAAATTGCCCAACTAATTTATCAGCTGATTATACTCATGAATGAAAATAATTTCACATCAATGCTGGAAGGGGTCCTAAGCTTAAAAATGAAAATATACCTACAAATAATGAAAATATATCGATCTTTTAGCTTAAAATTTTTACTAAACTATTTACTAGCAATATTATTGAGAATCAAAGTAGAAAGTTCTACATCAAAGTAGAAAATATATTGGTCTTTTAGCTTAAAAGTTTTACTAAACTATTTACTCAATTGTTTATGATTTTTGGTGTGGATAAATAAGGGTTTTTTTTGTGTAATATTAAAAAAATTAAGGTTATATGTAATAAAAAAAAAGTTGGAATTGAAATTGAAAAAAAAAGTGAAAACAACAAAAAGTTGTTTTCACTTTTCTGAAAACAATTTTGGAAATATTTTTGGAATATCTATGGCCAAACACAAGGAATTCCATAAAGTGAAATTTTTTTTCAGAAAAAAGTAAATAATATCTATGGCCAAACACCCTCTAAGATTGTTTTGTTGGGATAAATTATGTTGGGATAACTTATGATGAAATTATTTCTCATTGAATGTTTGATTTGTCATATTCAAAATGGTGCATATTGTATAAGTTCAAAATATAAGTTATTTGTTTACAAAAATATCCTCCACCTTATTTTATTTTTTTATATTTTCTTTGCAAGCTTTACTTATTCATTCTTGGGGCCCGTTTGGCCATGAATTTTTTTTTTTTTCTGAAAAGTTTTTCCGGAGTTGAAAATTGTGATGTTTGGCCATGAAAATTCGGAAAATCATTCCGATTTTTTTTTTTGAAAAGGGAAAAACAAGTTTTTGTTGTTTTCACAATTTTTCAACTCCAATTCCAACTTTTATTATTATTACATATAACCCCAATCTTTTGAATTTTTACATAAAACTCTCCTTATAACATTACTTTTTCAATATTACGTATATAACAGTTTTAAAGAATAAAATAATTATAATTTCAAACTTAATGCTATCCTAATTAATATATATCTATTTTTATCTCTCATCATTATTTTTATCCCTTATGTAATTTTCTCCCTTATTTAAAACATTATTTTACTGCTAATTTATATTTATACCCATAAATATATAAAGTATTATATTTATAATAAAAATATACAAAGTATGTTATATATAAAGTTTATACTATGTATATACCATATACACGCATATATAAATATACAAAGTATTAAGAAACATACTAAGCATATTTATAATATAAATATACAAAGTATGTTATATATGAAGTTTATACCATGTATATACCATATACACACATATATAAAAATACAAAGTATAAAGAAACATACTAAGCATATTTATATATTTATGGTATATGATATAATATATCATAAATATGCAAAGCATGTTTTATATAGAAATAATTTATTCATACACAATAAAATCTTTCATGTATGAGAAAATTAAAGAAATAAATTAGCGGCACCCTAAAATTTAATAACAACTCATCATTTCCTATTTTTTAGGAACGGAAAACGAAGGAAATAAATAAATTCTTAGAAAAATAATTTTGTTTGAAAGATAATATTTTTACCTAAAAAATAGGAAGCAGTGATATGTTAATATAACATCCATATTTAAAATTTTCAAATATGAGAAAACGGCTATTAATGTAAATATTATATATGTTATAATTGAAATTCATTAAATATGACCATGTATATGTAGTTATTTTATAATAGTGGCTAATTGTGTTGTTTTTTTCATTAGTAGGTAAATTTTAGTTGGGTGATTTTGATAGTTTGTAAAAGTTAGGGCATAAAATTATATTTAAAAAAGTTTTTTCAAAAGTTAAAAAAAAAAAAAATTCAAAAAACACATGGTCAAACACAACTCCAACTTCAATTTCAACTCTAACTTCAACTCCAACTCCGAAAATTTTTAATTTTCATGGCCAAACGGCTACTTAAAAATAATTTTTTTATCTTATTTAGTTTAAATATTTTTGTGTATGCATTCTCATGATTGTACGGTGTGTTTTTAAAAATAAAACTTCCTTCTTAAATTTGTTAAAGTAAAAGAAAATTTATTTTTTTATCATTTCATTTAAACGCATATCACTTTTATATTATAAAATATTAAAGTTATCTTTATTTAATTGATACTCCATAAAAGATTGCAGATTGGGTCCCTGTAAGAACCAGTTGGCCCTTTAATGATGATGAGATCAAAACTAATATCAACATCAACAATAACAACAAACTCAGTGTATTTTCACATAGTGAATTTGAAAAGAATAAGATTTACGCAGTCCATATCACTACCTTCGAAAAAGTAGAAAAGTTATTTCCAATACATCCCGACTCAAAACTAGATCAAAACTAACATCATTGAAGATAATTCAGGTGGGGTACATTTAATAATTGCTAATTAATTTGGTATTGAGATGTAACTCAAATAAACAAAAGTGAAATATAAGGAAGTACAGTCCATTATCTTCAATTGTCCAGATATCTACAGATTGATATAGTGGAATGTTGTTATAGTTTTGTATAATATCGTTTTTTTTTTTTCTTTTCATCCAGTGTTTGATGCCGTATTGGAGCCCCAATTAATTTAAATCACGCGTTGCAGGGCCTATTAAGGTGTCAGCGCTTCCAACAGAGTTTTCTCCATACTCAGGGTTGAACTCTCAATCTCTAGTTAAGGGTGAAGCAGACAAGGTCTTTCTGTATAGTCATGAAGACATATCGGAAATTATAACTTGCGTTCAATTATGACAGACAAGACAAATTAAGAGGAATCGGCACCAATGTTGGACTAAAAGTGCATATATTTAGTGTGTGTTTGGTATGAAGGAAAATGTTTTCCTAGAAAATATTTTTTTGGAAAACAAGTTAATTTCTTACTTGTTTTTCTATATTTGGTTGGTGGATGAAAAATATTTTTCAGAAAATATTTTGTAGTGTTTGGTTGGTAAATGAAAAATATTTTTCATAAAATAAATTTTAATTTTTAGCTAAAGCGTAAAAATACATTTTAGAAAAATAATTTTCGATCTCAAAAAATATTTTTTAGGGTGTGTTTGATATAAAGGAGGAAAAATATTTTCTAGAAAAATAAGTTGTTTCTTACTTATATTTGTGTGTTGGTTATGCAAATTGAATAAGTATATGTTTTCTAAAAATATTTATATATATTTAACAAAAATAATGAGAATGAATATGATAAAAAGGGTGGGATAAAAAAAATTTAATTAAAAAAAATTAAAAACATTATTTTTTTTGGGAGAGGGGATTGGTAGGTGGGGGTTGGGGTTGTCAAAATAGATAGTAAGGGTGGGTATGAAAATAATATTAATTTTTTAAAAAATAAATTATTTTTTTTAGGGGGATGGGGATTGGGGGGCTAGTACGGGGTGGGGTAGGGGTAGGAGAGTATGAGTAGGGTAAAAAAAAAAAATTTAAAATATTTTTTTTGAATGGGGTAGTAGGGGTGGGGGTCGGGGTAGGGGAATGAGGGTGGGATAAGAAAAAAAATTATAATTTTTCAAAAAAGAAACTTAAAAAATTTAATTTTTTGAAGAGGAGGGGGGGAGGTTGGTAGGATGGTCGCGTAGAGGACATAAGAAAAAGTTTGATTTAAAAAAAAAATTAAATTTTTTTTTTTTTGAAAAAGGGGAGGGAGTAGGGTTTTGGGTCTTGGGTTTTGGGAAGGGGCGAGGTAAGAAAAAAAATTTAAAATATTTTTTTTAATAGCAGTGGTAGGGGGCGAGGTGGGGAATGGGGGTGGGAGATTGAGGGTCGAAGTAGTGATAGGTGGTTTTGAGAGTTGTATAAATATTTCAACTTAAGAGTGAAGTTGAAAGAGAGTTTTGAAAAATGTTTTCCTTACTTTTTTTTTAAAAAAAAATTCATTTTCCTTAGATTTAAGAAAAATAAGTTGATTTGAAAACGTTTTTTCAATACCTTTAAGCCAATCAAATATAAAAAATTTGAAAAAAATATTTTTTAAAAAATGTTTTCCTTCGTACCAAACACACCCGTAGGTTTTAACCATTATTTATCTCATTATTATACTAAATAGTATTTTTTAAGAAAAATAAATTAGTACCGAATATTTTATTTTGTGCCTAATATTATATTTTTCTTTCTCTCCTGTTTTCTTCTATCAATCTCCTCCTCTCACTGAAATCTCTCTCTCTCTCTTTCTCACTGTTCAATCTCTCACACGTTTTTTTCAATTTTGTGTATGTGAATGTTGTTGCTGAATAATTCGAGATAAAATAAAATATTATTTTATTTTATATTTGATTTGAAGTATTAGCTATAGTTGAGATTATTTATTTCACTATTTACACCATAGCGATGAATAAATTATCTCATATATATATAATGAAATAACTAATCTCAAATTATCTCGAAATAATTAATTTCAAATTTAATTATTTTGTGCTAACTGTTTCCCAAAACGACTAGTGAATGGACAAATGTTTTGAACCCTTTTGTCCGCTGTCATTGTCCAGCCGAATGTGAATGAGTGAGAGAGGTGAGGTCCACGGGTAAGGTGTCAATTTTTTTATTACTGTATTTTTTTTTTTTTTTTTCATTCGGTGTTCGTATTGGAACTTCGATTAATTCAGATCGCGCATTGCAGGACCTATTAAGGTGGTAGCGCTTCCAACAGAGTTTTCTTCATACTCAGGATCGAACCTCGACCTCTGATTAAGGGTGAAACAGCCTCATCCACTGCACCACAGCCCATGTTGGTTATTACTGATTGTTGTTGTTGGATAAGGTATAATAAACGTGAGAATAGAGAGGAGGAGGAAATTGAATATTTTGTTCATTGTGGAGAAGTAATTGAATAGGATGGGGTCCATGATAAAGTAATGGTAAAAATGAGTAAAAATTGAGTTTTGGGAGAGACAAAATTAAGTGTTTATAAATTTGATTTATAATTTAGTTGTTTGATTAAAAACTAAAAGATGAACCGTTCAAGTTATCATCATTGGTTATGATATAGTTGTTAGGATCGATTTGCGTACACACTAGATCTGACGGAAAAGATGAAGAAAGTTAGAGAGAAATTTTGCGAGGGGAGAGAGAGATGTGAGAATGAATTTTTGTGGTAACACCCGTGGGTAAACTCCACGATACACGGACTATTTATCTAAGTGAGAATAAAAGGATCCACAACCCAACAATAATAGTGTCACTATGCTATCCTTAGTGAAAGGTATCGGGTGAAATCGGATGGAAATAAAAAAAATGAACAACCCTAATTGGGACAAGAAGTTATTCTTATTTTTTTAAAAAAGAAAAAGAAATGAAAAGTGGAAATGAATTGACTAGTAATAGTACTATTAGTTAGGGTGTCGACACAATGGTGCTCATTCTCTTGTTTTACAAGCTCTAAAGTCCAAATTCTTATTCATTAATTTTATTTAATAATCTGGAACACAAAACATGTAAAAGCTAAACTTTTGAGAGGTGATTTTCGTCTTTTTCCACAGAGATGAAGGGTTAAAGACGATAATACAAACATCTAAGAAAATTTTATATATTGGCTAAACCAACCAGAAATTCATAATATACAATCATAAGTAAAATGCAATAAATATTTATATTTTAGCTATGTATATAAATAATTATAAAATTTGAATGTATAATTTATCGGTTCAGTTCAACTATTTTTTTAAAAAAATTCTAATAAAATCAAAATTAAAAAAAATAGTATATGAATTTTAAAATGTATCAAACAAAATCAAATATCGATCTTTCTAATCGATTTGCAGTTTAGTTATTTGATTAAAAACTAAAAGATGAACAGTCTAAATCATCATCATGGATTGTGATATACTAGTAGTAAGACTACGCCACCTTTAATTAAAAGTATCGGGTGAAAATAAAAAAAATAAACAACCCTAATTGGGATAAGTTATTTTTATTAAAATGTGAGTTGGAATGAATTGACTAGTAATAGTATTACTCAGGTGTCGACACAATGGTATTCATTCTCTTGTTTTACAAGCTCCAAAGTCCATTTTCTTTGTCTTTTTTCTTTGCAAATAATGTCTACTCAACCACTATGGTATATCTCTTCAACAATTTATTCTTACTGAGTGCATTGAATTCTTTGTGTATTTATGAATTTTATTTAATAAGCTGGAACACAAAATATGTAAAAGTTAATCTTTTGAGAGGTAATTTTCATCTCTTTTACAGAGATGAAGGTTGAAGACACCAACTAGGAATTCATAATACAATCATAAGTAAAATGCAATAAATATTTATACTTTAGCTATGTATATAAATAATTATAAAATTTGAATGTATAATTTATCGGTTCAGTTTAGATATTTTTTTAAAATTGTTATAATAAAACCAAAATTAAACAAAATAGTATGAATTTTAAAATGTATCAAACAAAGTCATCAATCTTTTTAATCAATTTAATTAGATTTACAATTTATTTGTTTAGTTAAAAACTAAAAGATGAACAACCCAAGTTATCATCATGGGTTGTGGTATAATAGTGTCACTACGCTGATTATTATGAACCAATTGTCCTATATTGAAAAAATTAAAAAAATGCTAATGGATTTATGAACTAAATGGGTCATCCCACCTATCAAGCTAGTCTTTTGGGTTGTACTCTCTTGTTTAGTTTATAACATTATTCTTAGAGAAAATACTTTATTACCATTTTGAACTATATGCGGAAATGGATGAGACACACTCGAACTTTAGGAGGTCCTTATTAGACTAATTAAAATCATATTTTTGATAACCTTAGTGCCTACGTGACATATACATGACACATACATGACACAACACATTGAAGGATCTACGCAGTGCCGGCCGTATTTTTGACAACCGCAGTGCCTACATGGCACATACGTGACACAACACACTGAAGGTCCACGCAGTGCCGACCATTCTTTTGACAACATTAGTGCCTACGTGGCACATATGTGACACAACACATTGAAGGGTCCACGCAGTACTGACCGCTTTTTTTGACAACATTAGTGCCTACGTGACACATACATGACACATATGTGGAACAATACATTGAAGGGTTCACACAGTGCCGATTGTATTTTTGACAACCTTAGTACCTACATGGCACATACATGGCACAACACAGTGAAGGGTCCACGCAGTGCCGACCGTATTTTTGACAACCTTAGAGCCTACGTGGCACATGCGTGGCACAACACACCGAAGGATCCACGTAGTGGCAACCGTATTTTTGACAACCTTAGTGCCTACGCGGCACATACATGGAACATAAGTGGCACAACACACTGAAGGGTCCACACAGTGCCGACCGTATTTTTGACAACCTTAGTGCCTACGTGGCACATACGTGACGTAACACACTACGTGGACCCTTCAGTGTGTTACGCCACGTATGTGCGACATAGACATTAAAGTTGTCAAAAATATGATTTTAATTAATCTGAAAATAATAAGAATATTTTAAAATTTGAATATATCTCAACCTTTTCATGTATAATTCAAAATGATAATAGACAATTTTTTTCCTTCTCTTAATCAAAAGTATGACGACATCTGGGTGGAAATAAAGAAAAAAAATGAGCAGCCCTAATTGGGACAACAAGTTGGAATGAATTGACAAGTAGTAGTATACCTAGTACTACTAGTATTACTCAAGGTGTCGACACAATGGTACTCATTCTCTTGTTTTACAGCTTCCAAAAGTCCATCTCCTCTCTTTCTTTACCAATAATGTCGTCATCCACATATTACTCTATCTGTTTCTTCCATTTCTCATCATCTACTTTATACTATATATATATATATATGTAATGTATTTGTGGGATTGCTTTTCTCGTAAACTTAATTTGTTTTACGTAATTGAAAAAGAAAAAAAAAATCCATGTCAATCATTCAGGTTCGTTATTGATCAGTGCCCCCACAATGCTCCTTTTTGATTGTGTGTTCCTTTCTCCTTTTTCTATTGCCCCGGCCTTTTTATTGAAAGCTGTGAGTTTTTATTCTCTACTTTTTTTTTTCCAGGATCTTGTGCCTGTCATGGACCATATTAGAGAAAAGACTGGGGTTTTCTCAGGTAAACTATATATTGGGGATTGTAATTGAGTCTTTAATTCTTGTTTTTTTTTTTTCATTATATTCTTAGAGGTGTTCAATTTAGTATTGTTCTGGCTTTTATGAACTAGTAGTATATTGGGAGTTGGTATTAAAGGTTTGTTTCTTTATTTGAGTTGTATATCTTGTCATCATTCGCTCGATCAGCACATTCATTTTGTCTGTTTTGGCGGTTGAAACTCACTCATGTAGTAAAGCTGAAAAAGTGAAAATAAACAAAAAGTTTTGTTATCTGTTTTTAGATTCCATTGTCTTCAACATTTTAAAGGCACAATAGCATCCCGCCACTGAATGTGTGTGTCTATTTGTTCAACTTTATACAAGTTTAAGTGTCTACTCGTGCGCGCTCAAAGTTGAAGGTCGGTGTAGTTAAAAGGGCATGTTTAAGTATTATGCCTATTCTAAATGAATTTGATCATGTTTCGTATCAAAGTATTTGTAATCTACGGACACCGTAGAAATTGAAGTAATTCTGAGACTCATACTATTATTTTGGTCAAAACAGATAGTATGCTGAAACTTGCTGTTGAAGGGATGGAAGGAAGCCAAGATAACTCTGTTGCTTTCATCCTTAAAATGGTGGCTTTCGCTGCCATCCTAATATCTAGTGTTTGTGGAGTTGCCATCCCATTAGTTGGCAAGAAGCACCGGTTCCTTGGAACTGACTCTAACCTGTTTTTTACTGCAAAAGCCTTCGCTGCTGGTGTCATCCTTGCCACAGGCTTTGTACACATGTTACCAGGTTCTACGAAGAAGTTAACTGACCCTTCACTTCCCAAATACTTGACGAATTTCCCTTTTTCTGGTTTTATTGCCATGATGGCTGCATTGGGTACCTTAGTGGTTGACTTTGTTGGGACTCAGTATTATGAAAGGAAACAAGAGAAACAAAACCAAAAAGATCGGTCTGATGCAGAAGAAAGTGGTGCAATACACATTGTGGGGATTCATGCGCATGCAGCTCAACACGGACATAGCCATTCACAAGAACAAGGGGACGTGAGGGAGCATTCCCACGCCCAAGCCCATGGTCATTGGCACTCGCACTCGCACTCGCACAGCTTTGGTGATGGGGATGAGGAAGGTGGAGTGAGACATGTTGTTGTTTCTCAGGTAATTTTTTCTTGAATTGTTTCACTTGTCTTCTAAACCTAGATATATCTTGAGAACTCTATTTTTATATATATTATTTTGATTTTTTTTAGTCTAATCCCCGCACCCTTATCCATACTCGGATTCGCACCCTCGAATCTTAAAATTTAAATTGTGACGAATCAGACTCTAGGATCCGCACCCCAGTCCGAGCAACTTAGCATGTCATTGACCTTTCTATCCACTTCTCGGCATAAGTTTGTTGTGGAATTTGGTGATGCTGTCTGGAAGGTTTTGGACAATATCATCATCAGTTGTAGGTTTTAAAGTGATCGATCAATTCCATTTCCTAAATGCCAGCATTTATGAGAAAGAGTGTTTGGACCTTAACGTCTATCATGCCACGAAACTTGATATATTTCCAACAACAACAACATACCCAGTATATTTCCACCAAGTGTTTACACAGTCCATACCACTACCTCAAATGTGAGATAGAGAGGTTGTTTCCAATCTAAAATACAATAAAGCAATCTAAGGTATAAAGGAATAGTAATATAATAAGATACAATAGAAATCAAGACAAAGAATAGTAAACAAAAATCGTAATAAAGCATGAAACAAGATGGAATAACAGAAATCAAAGCCCGGGTAAAGCCCTCCTGACTACTGGCTACGACTCACCCACATGCACTAGCCTTGTAACCTAATTTGTGTCCTCGATACCTTCCTATCTAGGGTCATGTCCTCAATATATATACTTGGTCATTTGAACAAATTCTTTGTATTGCAGGTGTTGGAGCTTGGGATTGTATCACATTCTATCATAATAGGCATATCATTGGGCGTTTCAGAAAGTGCATCCACAATAAGACCCTTGATCATTGCATTGTCGTTCCACCAGTTCTTCGAAGGTTTTGCATTAGGAGGTTGCATCTCACAGGCTCAGTTCAATTCACTCAAATCTACTATAATGGCGATTTTTTTCGCCATAACAACCCCCTTGGGAATTGCAATAGGGGTTGGAGCTTCTTCATCTTATGACCCACACAGCCCAAGAGCTTTGTTGGTGGAAGGAATCCTGAACTCTGTATCTTCTGGAATTCTAGTCTACATGGCTTTAGTAGATCTTATTGCTGCAGATTTCTTGAGTAAGAGAATGAGCTGCAATACCAGGCTTCAAGTAGCTTCTTATTTTGCACTATTCTTTGGGGCTGGCCTCATGTCCCTTATTGCAATATGGGCATGAAATATGAATGATGGATGTTACATTTGCCTTTATTATATTATATGCATGTACTAGTAATTTTTTTGTTTTTCTATCTTATTGTCATTCTCATAAATTCAGCCAACCAAGCCATTATTTACAATTTATTTAGATAATTGTGGGGGAAGCGGATTATGATAGAAGGTTAGGTTGAGTTTAGGATGGATCTTTTGTTGTACTGCTTGGTGTATCCTGTATACGATATTATTGGATATGATTTCTACGATATTTTGTCGTTTGACTATGCCTTGTCTAGATTGTTTTATATTGAGCAGTGTTTTATTTTGAGTCGGGGGTCTTTGGAAACAACCCCCCTAATCTCATTCCTTAAGGTATTAGTGGTATAGACTGGGTACACTTACCCTCCTCAGACCCCACTTAGTGGGAATATGTTGTTGTTTACTTCTTGAAGGGTGTTTATGTAACTAGGTTAACAGCACTGCATCGCACGAGTAGCCTTTGATTTTTTTAAATTAAAATTTATTGTAATTATTTACTTCTGTTAAATTTAAAAATTTTAAGTACGAAGAAAATAATGAGCTACATGTATGAGCATAATAACATAGCATAACTGCTTATAATAAATTAACAATAATGTAAAGGATTGTAATATGAAAATCAAGATTTCTAAGCAACTGAAATTTTAATAGAAAAAGATAGATAACAAACTCTAGACTAAATGAGGTTGCACCTGGTGAGGCCTCATCTGCTGGTGTTGTTGCAGCTCGTGGTGAGGCTGTAGTTGCAGCTACTGCTGAGGCTGCAAATATTGATGTTTCTGACCTCTCAACTGAAAACAGCTCAGATTCAGATTATGAAGATCTATTTATTGAAGATGATGTTGAATTTGAAAGTGATGTGCATGAGGACGACATGAACTTGAGGGCTGAAAGAAAGAAATACCAGAAGAGGAAGAGAAGAGAAAGAATACCTAATGACCCTACAGAAGTTCTTATTGATGAAGTTGGTAATATTTGGGATTTGAGGAGATAGGAAACGCTGATAAAAGTTTAAAAGGTAAAGTTGCTAGGGATAAGCCTATGTGTTATAGTTCTGATGAATATAGTGTGGAATCTGATTTAGAAGATGGGTTAGGAAGGACAGATAATAGAAAGTTAGTGTGTGATAATTCTGCAAAACAGGTTGTGTGGCAATTGGGCATGGTTTTTAAGGATGTGAATGAGTTTAGAGATGTTACAAAATATGCATTTCAAAGAGGTGTTAAGTTAGAGAAGTATATTAATGAGTCTAAAAAGGTTAGGGTTAGATGTAAAGAAAGGTGTCCTTGGCTATTATATGCAAGTATCAACAAGTCTACCAATGATTTTCGAATTAAAACCTACAATCCTAAGCATAGGTGTATCAAAACCACTAGAAATTTCATGTGTAACGCAAAACTTCTACACAAGCATTTCAAAGATAGAATCAGTGAGCAGCCAAACATGAGAATATTTCAGTTCCAACAGTTGATTAGAAAAGGCTTGGGTATACATGTTGGAAAGACTACTGCCAGAGGAGCTAGAGTTAAAATACTTCAAGACTTAATGGGTAATCATGTGAAAGAGTTTGAAAGAATATTTGACTATAGGGATGAAATATTGAGGTTCAATCTAGGTTTCACTTATGTTATTAAAGCTTGTTTTTCGAAGTTTCTAAATTTGTTTTGATGTATGCAAAAAAGCTTTTTTGAATGGTTGTAGAAGACACATTGGTTTAGATGGATGTTTCCTGAAGGGAGTGACCAAAGAACAGTTGTTGGTTGATGTGGCTAAAGATGGCAATAATCAATGTTGCCTATTGCTTGGGTTATAGTACAGTATGAGAATAAGAACACTTGGACATGATTTGTGAAGTTGTTGATAGATGATTTGGGATTAACAGGTGACAGAGATTACACAATCATTTCGGATATGTAAAAGGTATAATTTTTTCTTCATTTAGTTATGTTTAATGAATATTATGTGTAGTTATGAATATGTAATTTGTTATGATCTGATTTTCATGATCTTAGAGCAACATTGATGAAGATTTTACCAGAGGTGGAGTATAGGATTTGTGCAAGACACATCCTTGCCAATTGGGGAAAAATGGAGAGGTCTTGAAAGAAGGAATCGGCTCTGAAAATATGCAAGAAGCACTTTTGAATCTGAAATGAAGAAAAATTTGAACCAGTTGGCCATGCTAGGTGGTGAGGATATTGTTCCAGGTTTACTTCATTACAAGGTACAAAGTTGGTGTAAAATGTACTTTAGAACCGACATCAAGTGTGACAGCATAGATAATTACATGGCTGAGAGCTTTAATGATTGGATCTTAGGACCAAGGCATAAAACAATTATTACTATGCTAGAATAGACAAGGGTGAAGGTAATGACTAGACTAGGTGAATTCACAAAGTTTTCAGAAACATGGGTGACTGAAATATCTCCAATGGCTTTGAGAGTGTTAAAAAAATACCGTGAAGTCAATACATGTAATATTGACTTCAATTGAGAGAGGTTTTGAAATATCAGATGGACCATATATACATAGTGTGGATTTGAGGGATAACACATGTAGCTGTAAATCTTGGATGCTCAAGGGAATACCATGTCCACATGGGATTACACTCTACAAGAAATTGGACCCAATTGATTTTGTTGATTGCTGCTACAGTAAGTAGACTTATCCCAAGACTTACTGTCACTACATTTAACCAGTGACCAACATGAACATGTGGCCAGAGTCAACAAATCCTTATGTGGAACCTTCAATTGTTGTTCCTATGCGTGGCAGGCCAAAGAAGAGAAGAAATAGATAGTTCTATGAGACCAAAAAGTGTGGAAAATGTTAAGAAAAGGGGTTTACATGACTTGTAGCATCTTTCATGGACAAAATCACAACAAAAAAGGTTGTCCTTTCAAGGTGTGTAACCTTAAATGACTTGTATTATTTATTTTTAGCTTAATTATTTTTGAATATGTGACTACTTCAACTATTTTTGTAGGATTTTGTTGGATCAAGTATTGTTAATGTTGGACCAAGTGATGTACCAAGTACTTCAAGACCTAGGGGGAGGCCAAAAAACACTCCTCCTACTCCTACTACTACTGGTGCACCTCTTAGACCTAGGGGAAGGCCAAGAAAAACACGTGATAATCCTGATGCACCTCCTAGACCTAGGGGAAGGCCTGAAAAGACAACACCTGCTGCACCAGCTGCACCAGCTGTAAATGTTGAACATGTTGCAGCGGCTGCAAGAGGAAGGGGAAGGAAAAGGGTTGTTGAACATGTTGAACATGCAACAGTTGCAAGAGGAAGGAGAAAGGGTGTTGAACATATTGAACATATTGTAGCAGTTGCAAGAGGAAGAGGAAGGGGTGTTGAGCATGTTACAGCAGATGTAAGAGGAAGGAGAAGGGGTGTTGAACATGTTGCAGTATCTGTAAGAGGAAGGGGAAGGGGTGTTAAACATGTTGCAGTAACTACAAGAGGAAGGAAAAAGAGTGTTGAACATGTTGAACATGTTGCAGTGGCTGCAAGAGGTAGGGCAGACCAAGAAAAACACCTCTTGGTGACATAGAAGTGGCAAAGAGGACCCCTTTGCAAGATTTGTTTGAAAATCCATCCAGCTATGCTCCACCAAATTCACCTGCTTCACCTGTTTATACCCCACCAAATCCACCTGCTTTACCTGTTCATCTCCACAAAATCCATATGCTTCAACTGGTAAAAGGTCAAAGACAGTCGGAATATGTGTTTTGATTGTTGAAAATGATTTCATAACATATAATATAAGTGCTAATTGATTTAATTTAAGTTTAATTTATCTTTAGACGTTTATGATTTTTTTTTATTTCTTTGTCTGCAGCCCGAGTTGCCAAGTAGTAGGATACTATATACTAGTTCTGCACATCCTATAAGATTTGCTGACATTACTGGGGACCTTGGTTACAAATCAAAAATAGGAGTAAGATGGAGGGGCAAAAAACAATGACTGAAAACCAACTTGAAGTGATGAGAGATAAGATGAGAATGAACGAAAGATAGAAAATGGCTTTGTCACAATCCAAGAAACAGTGAAAGTAGTTTTAAAATGTTGATAGTTTTTTACATTAAAACTGATGTCGTATTGTAAATTGGGGTAGATTTTTTGACAAGTTCATTTTTTGTGAAGTTTCTATGATGCACTTGAATGTTGCATCTTAGACATTTGTGCAGATATTTTGTATTATATGTTGCACTTGAAAGTTCAAGTTGCATCTCAAACAGTATGCACTGATTTTGTTCTATTGTATTGAATATTTCTATAAATTTGTATTTATTCTTTGTGGTGCTATCTGATGTTTCTATCACTTTTGGAATAATGAATCTAGCTAAAAAAAAAGAGCAAAACAAACAAGTACTCAAAACCAACAATCAATTTGAAATAGGAGATTTCATTCAACAAAATCAAGTTCAAACCACTATACAAGAAACACTACCATAGGAGATTTAATTCAACAAAATAAAGTTCAAACTACCATACCATACAAGAGACATTATCAACGATAAATTCATATTACAAATATACACAAATTACTTCAACCGGCTATTTTGAACCATATAGCAATACACATTATGAAGATACACACCATGAAAATACTACTAAAGCTCTCTATCTTCTTCACTTCAATTGTCTTCTGTGGTGTATTTTTCACATTGTCTTTAATCTTAACAAATGAGCTACATTGTTCTTCTATTTGAGTAAATGCAATTTCAACTTTCATCTCCATTATTTTTCTATCACTGCAAGCACCAACCAATTCTTCTTTCGTCTTCATTATCTTCAACATTTCATTCATGTCCTTCACTTTCTTCACCAACTTTGAAATAATGAACTTAGATCGTTCGTCAACCACACCATCCCTCCAAAGAAAAAAATTATACTTGTTTGATCGATAACAAGGGCAAGACCAAAATCTTCTTCCCGAATTATTATCGGACCAAGAAGTCTTCAAATGGAGTAAGAGACCATGATTGCATTGCACCTCTACATTCAACATTGGATCTTCCTTGTCTAAACAAATCCTATTCAAATCTAATTTTACATCTTCCATAGCTAACCCTTATTTCAAAAATCACAAATTAAAAATTAGTGAAAAATAGTGAGAAGAAGTTAAAAAATCGTCAAAAATTTATCAAAGAAAACAAAGAAAATCAATGCAAATTTTTTATCTTCAAGAATTGAGAGGAAAACGGGCGTAGAGTGGAAGAAGGCGATTTACCCCTCTTTAAATTGGTTAAATTAAAAAAATAAAGGAATCTAACCCAAATATACAAAGTAACGCCTCAAAAAAATAGGTTTATAACGTTTTTTTAATCACTCTCACACGTTCAAAGTCGGTGATTATTACACGCACTTGTAAAAGTTTGCAGATATATGTCATTAAAATATATATATAAAAATAATAATTTAGGGGGTAATAGGACCCCACAAAGTTCGGTATGCTCAACTGAAAATCCGATCAAAGTTCAGATATTTCATTGGTATTATCCCTAAAAAATATTGTTCAATATATATTTATTTTTATTTAAGGTACATATTTCAAATAAAGTATAGTTTAATAATCTAATTTTAATGGATTTTAAATATTAGGATAAAATAATAAAAATATTATTTTATCTATTGTGGAGTCTTTTAATATAGGATTAAGCCATCGATAGGTCTTTAAATTTGTTTCAAAATTTCATTTGAACCCCTCAACTTAGACTTGTATCCAATAAACACCTTTACTACTGGTGTTGTACCTATTGAACACTTTTACTACCTGGAATACTTTTAATAAAGGACAAAAAGTTCAAACATTATTTTTAAGCCACTTCACACTTTTAATACATTTCAGATTATAGATTATGGATAGATATAAATATAGATTTAGTTGAATACTATATAGCGGGTATTATCATATAACGAGTATTATGTGTGGAAATAATATTAAAGACAAACTTGATCCAATAGCGGGTAGAAGGACCTATTGAGCTATCCTTAATATGTTAATTAAGGATATTTTTGGTCCAATAGGTAAAAGAATGAATAAATTTTATCAGATGTGCAAAATGAGAACATTATTGAGTCATGGGTTAATACAACTAGGTCGAACAAAAAAATACAGTGTTCAACGAAATTGTACGTATTGATATAACATTATAATTAGGTCAAATTACACATATGAAGCTAAATGATATAATAGATATATTGTGGAAAAATACAGAACAAACAATTACAACGCAAAAATAATATTTTATGAGTCGTAACTAAACAAATTATCCCTATATTTGATAATTAGGTTTCAAACTATTATTGCTTTTAAACTTTTCTCTAATTGGGTAGGATGTGGGTCGGATTTTATTTTATGGGTTTGATTTTTAATTTTTGATTTTAAGTAATAATTGATTGATTTAGATTTCGGTGATGTAGATTTCTAGCATACGGCCTCGTGACAAAAATAATTTTGCAAACATACATTAAAAATAAATGACATGAATAAACTTTTTTTGTAACACCAGTGACATATATGAGTTAACGTTTTAATAAAAGTGATATAAACGAGCCAAATTTTTAATGTATGATATAAATGAACTATTTCTAATAGTTTAATAATATATTTGAGTGTTTTCCCAAATTAATATGCTCCAATTTTTTATATTAGCAATATAAATTGTACTCCTCCATTTAAAAAAGAATCATAATTTTTTTTTGAGAAAATGCACTGTTTCCACCCTAAATTATAAACAAAATTGCACATCCAAACTTTAGGAGATCCTATTACTCCTGAACTAAATAAAATTATATTTTTGACAACTTTAATGCATGTGTGGCAAATACGTGTGCTTACGTGGACCTTCAGTTTGTTGATTTCACTAATGTCCCACATATGCACTAAGGTTACAAAAAATACAGTTTTAATTAGTTCAGAAGTGTGGTCTCAGCAATTTCATTAATAGTATATGGTGAAAACAGTGCATTTACTCTAGTTTCTTTTGATAATATTTTAATTTTAATTTTAATTTTTTTATATGATATATTTAACATGATACATTCGATATAGTTTTAATTTAAGACTATACGATTCAAAAATCTTTTAAGTCAATCTTTTTTAAAATGAACCGAGTAAATATTATAAATAAATAAATTAAAACAAGAAGGTCACTATAAAAAAAAATTCAAAATTTATATATATATATATATAAAAAGAATATAATACTAATATTTTTATAAACCCTGTCTTAAACCCACCATGGTCAATAATTCTTCCACAGCCTCCAAACAAAAGGCTTCTCAGCTTCCGCCTCTAAATATACATACATAAAGCATAACTTCCCCCAAGCTGGGAATTTCAAAGTTTTAATTCAACTTTTTCGTTCAACTGGAACTTGAATATGATTCAGGTATTCTTTTCTATTTTTTGTATTTTTTTTCCAGTTTTTAAAATTATTTTTTTATTTGTTTTTGTTGGATGTTGCATATCACTTTCAAGAATTTGATAATATTACCGTTTGATTGTAAAAATCCGAACTTTTTTTCTTGGTTAATTTCTGACCCAATTTAGTTTCTACTATTACCCCCTTCTGGGTGGAATTTTACGTGTATATATATATATATATATATATATATATAGTAGTTGTTGAATACTCTTGGGTTTTTTTTGTGTTTACTTATTACTACTCCTTCGGTTTAAAAAAGAATGATTTTTTTTGAGTTAGATACGGAGTTTAAGAAAATAAAGAAACTTTTGAATCTTGTGGTCTTAAATTAAATTTATGTCAAATGTATTAGAATGCCCTTTAATCTCGTGGTTTCAAATATGCCACGTGGAAAGTTGAAATTAAAGAATGACTTTTTTTTTGAGTTGATATTGAGTTTAAGAAAATAAAGAAACTTTTGAATCTTGTGGTCTTAAATTAAAGTTACGTCAAATGTATCAGAGTGTTCTTTAATCTTGTGGTTACAAACATGGCACGTGGAAAGTTGGAATTAGAGTGTTTCCGAAAAAGGAAAGGGGTTATTCTTTTTTGAACGGAGGAAGTATATTTTTTGAACTCCTTAGTGAAAATTCTGAGTTTTTCATAGTTTTTGCGGCTACTTGCAACATGTTTTTATGTTCTAGTTCTTAATAAAGTGGAGTCGAGGCCAATTTTGGGGCAGCTCGACAGGGTACTTGCCCCTTTCACATAGGTAACGGGGAATTGTGATATGGAACAAACAAGGGAACACGAAATCACACCCCAAAACAGTCCACAAATCACAACAAATCGTGGACCAAATGAGGACCTCTCTCGGATTCACTATCTAGAACAAGAAAGAAGAGGATACAAGGTGTTAATACACCAAAACAGCCAGCCAACAACAAGTTTAGCAACACAAGATGAAGCTCCACAATATTACAATAGCAACAAGAACAAACGGGTTACATTAACAACACAAGAAGCCGAAACTAAAACAAGATACAAGATAGGTAGTTAGACAAGTGTTGATGTAGTCTTAACAACCCAAGAGCATATTCCACTCTTGGACCTTTAAAACTTCACACAACAAACACCTAACTCTTACAATTGACACAAGAGAGGCGTCCACCACCCAAGCACCAACGTATCAAGCAAAATGCAACACACAAGAGAATCCACCCTTATGTTATGCCCTAGTTTCAATTAGATTCTCTCTCACTCTAAGAGAAGTATTCTTCAATAATAATGATCAACTAAAGAAATAAACCCTACAATGTTCTATTTATACTACATTACAATAATAGACAAAATGACAAAAGGGCCCTTTAGTGACTAGTCTTCAAAAATACTCAAAAGTGTCATGATCATGATCATGCTTGTATCAAATTGCCTAGTGTTTTATTGCCTCTTCGACCCTAGGCCACATTGCTTGCAAGTTAAAACACGTTAGCTTCTTGTGGATGCTCAATGGCTCTAATTTCCGAAGTGCCAATAGGGTGATAATATCATCGAACACTGGCTGCTTTGTCTGAAAAATGCTTTTGAGCTGATTCTTGGTCTCCCATTGTCTATTCTAACTTTGTCGACCCTAGGCTAGCATATTGCTTGTAACATCTTAGCTGATTCTTGGTCTCCCATTGTCTATTCTTACGTTTAATGTCCCACTAGTTTCCGAAGTGCAAATAGGGTGATAATATTCGCTTAGGTATCTTATTATCTTGCTGCTTTTTCTGTTTGTCGCTATTGCCTCTCTTTTACTGGTTGTTCAGCCGAGGGTTTTTTAGAAGCAACCTCTCTACCTTCCCGAAGGCAGGGGTAAGGTCTACGTACACTCTACCCTCCCCATATCCCACAAGTGGGATTATATTGGGTTTGTTGTTGTTTTGTAAATAGGGTGATAATATCTGTAACACTGGCCGCTTTGTCTGAAAAATACTTTTGGGCTATATGTTTTTTTTGGATGTATATTTTTCTTGTTTGTGGTTATGTAACAAAAAGGGTTGCTGCTTATAGGGTGCATCAGAGGCCGTTGAGGCGGTTCACTTCAGTTTCATGACCGATGAAGAAGTTCGTAGGCATAGTATTGTAAAAGTCACAAGCCCTAATTTGCTTGATACAATAGGGAATCCAGTGCCTAATGGGCTCTATGATCCGGCAATGGGTCCCCTTGATGAGCGTTCTCCGTAAGTTTCTTAAAATGTGCATGCATGTTTTGAACTAATCAAGTACTACTGATTATATGAAATAATTACCACATATTGTTATCTATAATCATAAATTAGTATACTTTTCTAATAAGTAAATTTGTGTATATTGACTGTATATTTCAAAGATTACAATAGATCCTCTCGTTATAATCCCAATGCAAATTGCTAATTTGAACTAATATATTTAATTTACTATTGCATTCATGAGTCCGGATTTGGTTAGAGTGTCTTATATGCCTTGTTCTTTACAAATATGTATGCTCTTTTTGCCATCATAATTTGAGTAAGTATTGTCTTACTATGGAAACTGAAATTTGAAGGGGAGGTGTATGCTCTATTCTATCCCACACTATGCTCGAGTGTAGGTGTAATAATTTGAATTTGATATTTAGTCAGTTGGTTTAGTATGATTGTGAAATATATTTTGTTAAAGTACATTTGAGAAGTATATAGACACGTGACTTTAGTCTGTAGGTATAGTTCGTTTTGCCAAATTTAAATATTGAATATCAGTTGCTTGGCAGTATAATGTCTTAAAATTTTTTGTAGTCACTATGTTCAATTTGTTTTCGTTCTGTTGGATACTCTTTCTTTGTTCACGTCTTTGCTTTGATTTGTTTATGTAACAACTTGTTTAGGTGTAAATCATGTGGCCAACGTAACTGCTCTGGTCACTGTGGTCATATTGAACTTGTTTCACCGGTCTACAATCCCTTGCTTTTCAATATGCTGCACAATCTTCTGCAAAGAACATGCTTTTATTGCTTCCATTTTAGGGCATCAAGAGCAGAGGTACCCTTTTTTATGATAGAATTGTTAATTCTTTTCCCTAGCACTTGTATAACCATATACTCTTATCTGCACTAATACTCTGCATTCTTTTCCGAGTTAGGTTGAAAAGTGTGTTTCTGAATTAGAGTTAATTGCAAAAGGTGATGTTGTTGGGGCCAAAACGATGGATGCCCTTTCTCCTGATGAATCTAGTGATCGGGAGGAAAGTGAAGGCAGCCATATGTCATGCACAATGGATGATTTGAATAGGCAAGATCAGTGTGAGTACAATAAGAGGCCATCTTGGGACAATTTCCAGTTTATTGAAGCTATGGCAGTTATCGATAGAATTCTCAAGACGAAATCTGGGAAATGTAGCAATTGTGACTCAAAAAATCCAAAGATCACCAAACCTAGTTTTGGACGGTTTCATATGGTATGTCTCTTTTCATCACATTGGTGTCGTCAGTGCGTTTTTCAGTTTCCCTTTAAAAATGATATTACCGGATGAGTATTGATTCTGTTACGAATTATATTTTTTTTGTCCTAAGCTTGACATAAATCATTTTCTAGAAAATGGCTTGGCATATCTGTTAATTGAAGGTTTTTATCATCTCATCTAAAAGCTTAAGCTTTTAGCGAGAGCACACCTTTGTTTACTTAATTATGTCTTCAACATGGCCCGTCATGTACATGCGTGATTCCTTCTGATGGATAAAGTATGTGGATATTTTTTTGATAATGGGTGGCGGTGAGACTCGAACGTAGGATCTTTGCTTGTTTTGATACCATGTTGAGGTGTGATCATCTTATCTAAATATTTGAGCATTTAATTGAGATCTCAAAAGAAAAAGTTTAAGCTTTTAAATGAGATGGTAACACGTTTCAATTAACATGATATCGGAGCCATAGCCATCAATATGTATTCTGTTTCTCAATGTTGGGTCTCCTGTTATGTTATTTACTCTCTAGCTATTTGATCCTGGAATGCCCGGTGTGTGTGCTCAGAAGTTCCAGATTGGTTGTGGAATGAGTTGCCGTTTCCTTATGTGGTTTTGGACAATCCTCCTTATGGGTTGGCTTTTGGGATCGAGCTAGACCCGAGGTCCATTCTAACATGGTATCTGGGTCATATCCATCCGTATTCTTAGTTTATCCAATGTTGGATCCTATTTTATGTTCTCCATGCTCCTTGCATTCAATTATGGGCGGGGGTGAGTGTTCCACATTAGTGAAGGAAATGGATACGTTCTCCTTGTATTGTCTTGGGAAATCTTCATCTCATGAGCTAGCTTTTGGGTTGAGTGAAGCTCAAGGTTCATTTCTTCACAATATCATTTAATTGGCCAGTGTACTTTAAAACAAAATTCAATACTTGATTATTTTCTGGTAATTTGTAGCAGTTCCTTTTTTCACCTTTGGGATGGCGGTTTCTACATAGTGCATCCTTCTATCAGTACAATACAAGCATCTAGTAACTCCCACTAAAGTTTAAGTATATGGAAAAAAGCACCTAGTTTTTGCCTGTTTTTTTATTCAAACTTTGGTCTCCCATGGTCTGGACTGCACCTTTTTCTGTTCCTTTTCAAGCAAAAATGTAGTAGATCAATACAATATCTCTCAAATCTTCAGTCCAGCATTTCCTAAAGAGTCAAACAAGATGCTCCTTAGGGGAACACCATTTACCCACCTCTAAACCTTGGGAGAAACCAGTTGAAAATATAAATAGTTTCATACAATCTTAGTTCGAAGGTTGTTAAGTTTGAGAGCATGATTGGTGAGACGTTAATCTGGTTGTGGTCAAGGAGGTGTTATTCAAAGTTTCAAACCCAATGCAGTTTAGCCTGGGGTTGAAACAAGAGCCTCTTTCCCTAGTATAAGCTATCACAAATTCACATTTATTTAGCTCCTCCCCAATCGGCAATCTCCACCAGAAGTACACAAAGTGTGGTCAATCATTAAAGAACCAAATTTTACAACAAAAAAATAGTTAAAGAACCAAATAGCCTAACAACTGCCTTCTTCTCAGTCTATTTTGAATAATTTGTATATAAGTGTTGCTTTGGCCATCCTACACGTTTCCATAATTGCGGCTTCCTGTATCCATGTTCAACTTAAAATTCTCTATTTGGGAAAGTTTATGTTGTTTACAATTGTGGCTATTTGATTTTCTCTGCTAAATACTAGGTAAAATAAGCTATCAATCTTTTTCCGGCTTCACTGGTACTTCTATTTTTCATAGTAAACTTTCGAAGTACTATTATTGCTCATCCTGTTTTAATTCTGCACTTCTGGTGAGCATGAGTGAACATGTTTGTGCTTTCTATATCCCTCCTCTTTTGTCTTACTGTGGATCTTTCAGAATGGAAGGTACTTTTGATTGGTTTGTCTGGCTTAGTTGTAGGTCTGCTACATGAATATATTTTTAGAAATACCTGATTCAGGTATGATGTCATTGGATAGTTTTCAGATGCGGGCGTCATATATCCTCAACATTTTTCTGTTGATTTGTGGAGTTTGTCTATTAGTAGCTTTGATGTTCGATTTCTTTCGTGAAATGTTTTCTTTAGTCAAATGACAACACTACTTCGACAGGCATAGAGATTACCTCGTAGTTATGAAGTATTAAGCTGCTGTTTTATGCTCAATTGAATTTTTGTAGGATATCTCAAGTAAGCAAATTAGGGAAAATTCTATCAAAAGTGGTCGCAGGTTCAATCTGCATTACACTGGCGGAAGTGAGGAAAATCCTTCCCCTGAGGTGGTAAATGTCACCGAGCCATCAGTGGAAGATGAAACCAGCTTATTTGTGACTTATTCAGATGGATTAGAAAATCCTAAGGCACGTGGGAAGCAAGGGGTTGACCAGTCTGATGTGATTGAGAAGCAACAAAAGGACTCATTTTCAGTAGCACATTTACCATCTCAGGTATGGCTTCCACCGTGAGCAACAAGCTTTTGTAGCTTGCATGTTCTAGTTGTTTCTCTAATATCTTGCTTATCTTTTGCTTGATTATTCTGATGATAATAATATCTTAGCTGCTATATAAGTTTGTAGTTCTTTTTACCAATCTCTTTAGGTTATAATTGACAGGTCAGAAATATTATAGAGCATTTATGGGAAAACGAAGCTCCTCTTTGCACATTCTTCTGTGATATTCAGAGCCAGCACCGTAATACACCTGGCATGGTGGCTGGGCCCTCTATGTTCTTTTTGGAGTCCATTCTTGTACCACCAGTCAAGTTCCGCCCTCCAGCCAAAGCGGGTGACTCTGTAAGCATTTTGAACACCATTTCAAAATTTCTTATATTTGTTGTTATGCTTTCTCTTGTCAGTCTGATAGTAATAACCATGTAACACAAGATGTGTTCTTCAAACCTGTATATAATAGTCCCTTATCAAAAAATGTGTATAATAGTCCAATTGTTCTCGTATAGATTTTCTGCTATAATTGCAGGACAACCATATCCATTTTCCAGTACACAATATAAAGGAAGCATAAAAGTAACACATGAGGGGCAACCATATCCATTTGTAAGTTACAAAATAAGTTTGTTAGGTTGTGTAACATTTAACACCACGGGGGGGGGGGGGGGGGGGGGGGCGGCATTTTACAGGACAAAACCTCACAGGATGTTTGTGGAATTTCTCATCCTATCTTTATATCCCTCGTTTACTTACTTTTAAGTTCTGATGCCTCTTCAGGTTATGGAACATCCACATACGGTTCTTCTTGGCAAGGTCATTCAGTCAAATATCGCTTTGGGAAATGCTCATATCAACCGGGTTGGAAGGTCTAAGATCATTAGCCGCTTGATGGATCTTCAACAATCTGTAAATGTGCTGTTTGATAGCAAAACAGCTTCTGGTGAGTTTATTCCTCTCTTTTGTGTTGGCTGTGCTGCTTTTAAGCAATGTTATTATAAGTAGTTGGTTTAAACGATGAAACGAGGCGAAGAGAGGGGCCATTGCTTCATGGACAGACCCTTGCCCGTTAGATAAGTATGTGCCTCAAAATGACGCGCAAAGTGGTTCCAACAAGAATTGATTGATTCTTTGAGCCTCAAATTTGAGGAGTTGGATTGATTTCGACATTATTGTATAGGAGATGTTGAAATTAGTTATTTTATTTGGAATTTGATTAGTATAGTAGTAAACTCATATATTTATGATGCTTTTTGATTTTTCGTAAACTGCGCCTTTACTTTAAACTTTTTTTTTTGGATCAAGGCCTTCACTTTAAACTTCAAAGAAGCTTACGCCTAAGTTCTCGTTTTTCGCTTCAAGCACCAGTGGACCATGCTGTTTCTTTTAGTTTCATCTTTTAAAACCATTGGTTTTACAAATATTTTAGTGGGGGTGCTTCCTGCTCTTTCTAGAACCTTTGGAATGCCAGTATTTGATTTAATTTAATTTTGACTTGCCCTTTTCAATTCCGTGTGGCTTATAAATAAAGAGAGAATAGCTGGTAGTGAACGATGATTTTTATTGATCCTACGTATTGGCTTTTATAGCCTGTGTATTACATGTAACAAAGAGACCAACTAGAATACAATCCTAAATATACAAAGCTGATAAGTACAAAAATAACTAGAATACAGTCCTAAATATACAAAGCTGATAAGTACAAAAAATAACAAGAGTCCTAAACAAAACAAGAGTCCTAAAATAAATAAATTAGCCGTTATTACGCCCCCGCAAGTTGGCGTCAAGGTCTACTATGCCCAACTTGGAAAAATGTTTACTGAAAAGTGTGCGGGGAAGAGGCTTTGTAAGAAGATCAACAACTTGGTCAGCAGCATGTAGATATGCTACCTCAATCTGTTTGCTCTCAACCTGCTCACGGACAAAGTGGAAGTCGATGGCCACATGCTTCATGCGGCTATGGAAGACAGGATTGGCACAAATATAAGTGGTGCTAATATTGTCACAGAGAACTCTTGGAACAGCAGTCAGAGGAAACCGAAGCTCCCCAAGAAGATGGGTGAGCCAGTTAGTTTCAGAAACAGTAGCAGCAACTGCTCGATATTCTGCCTCCGTTGTAGAACGAGAAACTGAACGCTGCTTCTCCGAAGACCATGAAATAGGAGAATGACCAACATAGATAATATAACCTGTGGTGGAGGTGCGATCTTGAGGATCCCCTGCCCAGTCTGAATCAGAGTACGCAAACAGTCTACGATCACTCTCCTTAGCAATGAGTACACCAAATGAAGTAGTTGAACGAAGATAGCGGAGTAGTCGTTTAAGAGCAACCCAATGAGACATAAGCGGTTGATGCATAGCCTGTGACAACTTGCTGACAGCCAAAGCAATGTCTGGATGAGTGAAAGTAAGGTAATGAAGCTTACCAATAATGCGCCGATATAAGAAACCATCGACTAAATTATCATTAGGTGAGGGATCAAAAACAACATTAGATGTCATAGGCGTGGAAACACCTTTGCAATTATCCATAGCTACCTCATGTAGAAGATCCATGGTGTACTTCTCTTGAGAAAGCAAGAGACCAGTGGAAGTACGAATTACCTCAACACCGAGAAAGTAATGAAGAGGCCCCAAGTCCTTCAGTGAAAAACGTTGGGAAAGTGCCTCAATGATAGAACAAACACCTTGATTGTGATTACCGGTTACTAAGATATCATCCACATAAACTAAAATATATACAGTGGACCCAAACTTATGCATAATGAAAAGCGAGGAATCAGAATATGATTTAACAAAACCCAAAGTAATGAGATAGTTTTTCAATTCAGTGTACCAAGCACGAGGAGCCTGTTTGAGACCATAAATTGCTTTCTGAAGACGACATACGTGGGTAGGATTTCTAGAATCCTCAAATCCAGGTGGCTGACGCATGTAAACTTCTTCATTAAGATGACCCTGTAAGAAGGCATTGTTAGGACAAGACGGACAGTAGCAGGCTTGACTACCGGACTGAAGGTGGAATGATAATCAAGTCCTGGACGTTGAGTAAATCCCTTGGCAACCAAACGAGCCTTGTACCTGTCAACAGAACCGTCAAGTTTATGTTTAATGCGAAATAGCCACTTACAATCCACCACGTTTTTGGAAGAATCACATGGAACCAAATCCCAAGTATGGTTGTGAACAAGAGCATCAAATTCAGCTTGCATTGCAGAATTCCATTGGGGAGTATGCTTATAGGTTGTGGGGATTTTTGGAGATGTAGTGGTTGTGAGAAACTGACGAGGTTTCAGGCTATTAGTCTGTGAGCGGGTGGTCATTGGGTGCACTTTGGTGGCTAGTTGGGTTGGTCGGGATTGGGTTGGTGTGTCAGGTTAAGTAAGAGGAGCTATTGGTTGGGGCGGGGGGAAAGCCATTTGTGGCTGATTTTGTGCCGGAGCAGATGGATTGTGAGGAGGATGTGGAGTTTGGCTAGGAATGGGTGGTTTTTCTCGTCTGCGATACGTGATAAGTGGCTGTGAGGGCAATGTTTGAGATGCTGAAGAAGCAGAAGTAGTCTGTTTTTGTGGGACTTGTGTAGTGGGTGAAGGAGTGGATGTCGAGATTTGAGAAGGAATGTTACCTGATTGTGGAGGGACGCCATCTGAAGCGGAGGAGATAGTTTGCAGGCGTTGAGTGGCCGTGGACAACGTAGTTACTGGCGGGGGAAGTTCATAGGAGGAATGTGAAATTGAATGAGTGTCCTCCTTGGGATGTTCAACAGAAATAGTATCCCCAGAAACATTAACTTTATTTTTAAAACTGAAAAATATATTTTGAAATGGAAAATTGTCTTCCAAAAAGGTCACATCCCTAGATAAATATAATTTGGAGTTAACTGGATCAAAACATTGATGGCTGTAATATTTATTAGAAAATCCTAAATAAACACATGGTGTGAATCGAGGTTCCAATTTATTATGGGAATAAGGTTTGAGCCATGGGTAGCATAAGCATCCGAAAACCTTGATGGAATTATAATTAGGCACGGCTTGAAATAGGATTTCAAAAGGTGATTTATTTTGAAGATTGGGTGTAGACATCCTATTGATCAAATAAACAGCTTGATGACATGCATAACTCCAAAAAATTGAAGGTAAGGATGCTTGGTGTAGTAAAGTGCGGGCTGTCTCAATGACATGCCGATGTCGGCGTTCAACTAAAGCTACCCTTTGTGGTGTGTATGGGGGGAAGTGTTCAATTCCATGTATTTTTAGATAGGAATCTAATTTTTGAAATTCACCACCACCATCAGTATATAAGGATAAAAATTTTGTTTGAAAATGTCTTTCAAGCATGGGATGTAAAGTTTTGAAGATTTCCAGAACTTTTGTTTTAGCTTTGAGTGTGAATAACCACATATATTTTGAAAATTGATCGACAAATAAAACATAGTATCGTTTTTTGTCAATCGATATTACTGGAGACGGCCCCCACAAATCACCGTAAATTAAATTTAATGGACTAACACTGTGCAAAGAACCTTTTGAAAAAGGCATCCTGTGGTTTTTATAAGAATAGCATGAATTACAAACAGTATTAGTTTTGGAACCAATAACTGGAATGGAAAAATCATGCAAAAATTTATTTAAAACTTGACGATTAGGGCGGCCTAATCGTTGATGCCACAGGTTGTATGAAACAGCATCGTTGCATTTTGGTGGACCATCAACATCCCCCTGTGGCCACTCATACAGCCCGTTTTTACTCCATCCTCGAGCTAATGGCGCCCCCATAGTCAGATCCTTCACAAGATAAGAGAAAGGAAAAAATTCAATAGATGAGTTATTATCTTGACAAAACTTAGAGACAGAAATTAGATTATTTTTGATAGCCGGAGAGCAAAGTATATGTCGAAGCTGGAATTGGTAATTTGGTGCATTAAAATTCACATTACCAGTATGAGAGATTGGAATGGTATTACCATTACCCATGACGATTTCATCCGAACCATGGTAGTTTTGCGTAGTGGCTAAACTCTGTGTGTCTGAGGCCATATAGTGGGTTGCACCACTGTCAACGATCCACGAAGTTGAATGATTTTGGAGGCTTGCAACATAATTAGCACGCGCTTGAAGATGATTATGAGAGCGAGTTCGACATACACGAGCAGTATGACCTTTACGATCACAGAGTTGGCAGTAGAGGTTGTTGTTGGAAGACTATTGTTGATTATTACGCCGAGGTTGCTGATTGTCACGCCAGGACTGACAATTATTTTGTTGGTTTGGCGTATTTGATCTTCGATTATTGTTCTGGTGATTGGTGGAGCCTTGACGCATAGGACTGGAAGTGGTTCCCTTAGCAATGTTCGCAGTGATTGGAACAGAAGGTGTCTTTTTGGCATCCTCATGCTACTGAAAAAGCTCATGTTCAAGGAGTTTTTCATATAGTTCTTCATAGGGGATTGTTGAATCTCAAGCACGGATAGCGGCTGAAAGTTCTCGAAATTCAGATCCAAGGCCAGCGAGAATCTTGACAATCAATTCTTCATTGGATACGGGGGATCCAGCAGTGGCAAGTTCATCACAAAGAGATCGAACTTAATGGAGATAGTCAGCAACAGGGCGGGAGTCTTTGGAAACGCGAGCTAGACGATCTCTAAGACTAAAAATACGAGTTTGAGACTTATTTGCATAAGCAGTATGCAAGGCGTCCCAAGCGACTTTAGCATTTGTAGTAGAAGCTACTGTACTGCCAATGGTCGCATCTATAGTTGCCAAAATAGCATTTTGTATAAGCTGATCTTGTTGAAACCGGAAAACAAAATCAGGATTGGGTACCTCTACGTTGTTTTCAAATCTAGTTTTGGAGGGGGTTGGTATCGACCCATCAAGATGACCAAAGAGGTTGTGTCCATGCATTAGCATGGACACCTGCGCCTTCCACAATGAAAAGTTATGGCTACCAGCAAGTTTGATGGGGAGTTGAGTAACCGGATTGAACTGGACTACAGTCTTTGAATTGGAGATGTTGTCGGCTTTGACGATGCTTGTATTTGGGTCCATTTAGGTGTGAGGTGGTTCAGCCGGAAAAAATAGAAGAGGAAAGGAAAAAAAAAAGAAGGATCAAGCTTGTTAAAGCTATAGAGCTCTTGATACCATAAAGAAAGAGAGAATAACTGGTAGTGAACGATGATTTTTTATTGATCCTACGTATTGACTTTTATAGCCTGTGTATTACATGTAACAAACACACCTACTAGAATACAATCCTAAATATTCAAAGCTGATAAGTACAAAAATAACTAGAATACAGTCCTAAATATGCAAAGCTGATAAGTACAAAAAATAACAAGAGTCCTAAACAAAACAAGAGTGCTAAAATAAATAAGTTAGCCGTTATTAGCTTATACCTGTAGCCTGGAACTTCCTGAATCTTAAATTGGTTATTTACTAAATGTTGGGAACTTTAGGGTTCCATTACTCTGGTGTAAACTTGGTTGACAAATAGTGGATGGTTGCAAACATGAATCTCGTGGCAATTCTTCAAATATTAAGATTTCAAAAAATGCCGAAACTGTTGGACTCCTTATTACAATTGATGAGCAAATTTTTTCTGTAATATGTACGGGATACCTTCACACAGACTTAAGTTGTACGGATTAAATCTTCCTGATACTTCATGTTACCTTATCAAAAAAAAAAATCTGCCTAATAATACTTGGGCATGCGCTCCTTTTTTTGGTTGTGAATTAAGAATTTTATTTTATTCATAAGAGCACCAAGATAGTGCCATGATGTACAGAAGACTTGGACATGGACAGGTATTTGTTAAAGTTACTATTGTTATACGTACTATAACTAGCACTTTTGATACAAGAATGGATTTTTGAGGGACTCCCATTTCTCTCCAGAATCTAGGAAATTCAAACTTCGGTCATTGAAAAGTTTGGAAAATGTTTAGACAAATTTCCTGTGGGATGCAACAAATGGGTCAAGGAAATTTCATTTGATTTGGTGAGACTATCACATCTCCTAAAAAGGGTGGTCTTCTAATTAAAGATTTAAAAGTTTTTAAATAAAGCTTTATTAGGCAAGTGCCTCCTGAGGTTCAGGTTGGAGGTACAAGCTTTGTGGAAGGGGTGGGCGGTGATAGCAAATAAATATGGTAGTGAGGAAGGAGAATAGAGATCTAAATATATCACTTTGCCATTTTGGTTGAGGCTTGTGAAGGAGTATCACGACAGGATGAGATTATGTTTGGGATAATATCTCATTCAAGATCAGAGATGGAAGGTGATAAATTTTGGGGACATTTTATTGAAAGATAAATTCCATAGATTGTACAAAAAATATAGATTAAAAGTTACCTTTCTCAAAAAGAAAAGCTTGTACAAAATATCTTACCAAATAGACTCGACAATACAACCTATTAGGGGAATGCTAAACTTTTCGGGGTTTGAGATTTACAAGGAAATTTCAAGATTGGGAAGTAATTGAGTTTACAAGATCGGTAGCTTTATTAACATAGGCAAGTCACTGATAACCCCGATGCTTGATGGCAGTGCTTGGGGAGTATGGAGTGTTCTTTGTGAAGTCCTTCTATGAGAAACTTCGGGTCCGGGAGGAGCAACTTTTTTTTGAGGAGCATTTTTGGAATCCATATAGAAGTACATGGAGCATGTTTTCCATGTACTTCTATATGGATTCCAAAGGTGCCGAGGAAGGTTTTTTATCACTTGGCTAACCGTTAGAGCGCTGATATTGATGTGGAAAATCTCAGAAAGCAGAAGGTTGTGCGCGTCAATTGGTGTTACAAGATAAGGGGGCAGGCTAGGACGTGGGTCATCTTCTTCCTCGTTGCTGGTTTTGCTTTTAAAAAAGGCGATCTACCATCTCATATATATGAGCTAACTTTCCATTTGACGACAAAAGAAGGGCAATCGGCCCCAATTTCCTTTCCTGTATTATCAAACTTAAACAAAGAATCCTTTGACTTTGAATGCCGAAACCGTGAAAGCAAGGAGGGGCTTCTTTCCAACCATAGAATCTCTTCCTTATGCTTAGCACTTTACCATGAGGCTATGTTTAGATATGCCTAGGTGGTTTGACACTCTTTGGGCAATGCCAAAAATTGTGAAAGAATGTTCAATTGGAAGAGCGGGAGAAGAAAGAGAAGATGAAAGGCTTTGGAACATCGTCCCACTTCTGTTAATGTGGGTGTTTTGAGAGAGAAATAAAGGAAGAGCAGTTGAAGGAGTAAAGTCGATTTTCTCTCAGTTGAGTAGTCTTCGTTCCCTTATTTTCTTTTGGTGCACACAAAAAGTTCTTTTGGTGCCATGGAAGAACATTTGGAAAGTTAAAATACCCTCAAAAGTAGCATGTTTTAGTTGGTTGTTAGCCAGGGAAGTGGTGCTGACTCATGAAAACCTTAGCAAGAGCATTGTCAATACTCACTCGGAATGCTACATGTGCGGTGAAGAGGCTGAGACAATCAGCCATCTATTCATAAACTGTAGGGTCACAGACATGCTGTGGAAGATCTTCATTAGCATCAGAGGTATTGCTTGGACAATGCCAAGGAAGATTACTGAGGTCTTGCTGAGCTGGAAAGAAGCAAGTGTAGGATTGACACACAGAGATAGATGGAGGATTGTCCCCGCTTGCATTTGGTGGGACAATAGGGAAACAGAGAAATTCCAGATGTTTTCAAGATGTTAGCACGTCAGTTCAGAGGATTAAGTTGAGTTGTTTAGACTTTTCTGTTTTTGGTCTAACCAGAGATACATAGAAGATATTACTTCAATGATAGACACCATAGGTTTTTGTTAAGGTTTCCGGAGCAGTGTTCTTCTGTTTCACTTGTAAATATGGTTTCAGTACAACCTGAGTGCTGCTTTGTTAAATATATACAAAATGTTACATTCTCAAAAAAAAAATTATTCTATGTTGTATAGATAATGGGATGTAATTTATAGAGAATCATGTCTGTGTAGATTCTTTACCTTTTGATATCATACAACCATTTTGACCATATGAATGAAACACATGTTCTTGATAAAAAAATGTGAATATTACATTTATGGGTTCGAGTATTATGGACACACTGCTAACATCTTGAAGTTTCTCTGTACTTGCTTTCCCTGACTATTTCCTAGATTTTGTAGTGATAGGTAAATAGATATCTTATCTAAACCTGTTAGGAACAGACAGACTCGGCTACCATTTTTGTAGATCAGAACTGGGTTTGCATTGTGTAGGCGCCTTAAGTGATGCAGTTGGGGGAACTATGATAGCATATACTGAATTATCCTGCAAAATCCGCGTTCACTGGCTTTGATCACCATAAGTAGGAAAATTGCCGCTCCAGGGGTTAGGCTTAGTTGGCAAAGGTTGAGGGACTTGTGTCTCAGGTCACATGTTCGGGCCCTGCACCAAGCGAACTAACTCGTGGTATTTTAAGTGGAGAAAGGCAGAAGGCAGACCCATCATCTCCCAGTTTCCAAGACTGTGAGTGGCCGAACGGGTCAGCTCAAGATGAATTTCTCGGTCATAAGAAAAATGTAGGAAAATTATCAGTTTGTTGGTTATCCGTCCATATTCAATTGGGTCATCTCATTTAAAAGCTTAAACTTGTAGTGTCGCAACACTTATTATTGGTTACTTTAGGTCTTCAACTCATGGCCCCTTATGTGTGGGTTTGAATATTTTGTCTTGGACCAAGCACATGAAAATATTTTTGTTAAGGTGACGCTGATGCTTGATCCTAGGACTTTTGCCTAGATATCATGTTGAACTATGTGATCATTTCATCTAAAATTTTGATCTTTAGAGAGGAACAATTTTTTATTTTAGGTCTTCAACTATCCAAATAGGTATGGAGTTTAAACTTGATTGCAGCTAAGAATCGCCGTTGTCTGAATTTAAGTTGGTTTATTGTTCTGTATTTTGATCTTTAGAGAGGAACAATTTTTTATTTTATGTCTTCAACTATCCAAATAGGTATGGAGTTTAAACTTGATTGCAGCTAAGAATCGCCGTTGTCTGAATTTAAGTTGGTTTATTGTTCTGTAGACTTGTGTGTATGTGGCGTGGTATTTGATCTCTAAAGAAAGCAAGGGTCTGCACGTGTTCCTTGAAACAGCGTCTAGTTTTCTATGCTATGTTCTGTGTGATGGTGTTTATTTGCTATTGCTGATGACTTGTAGTTTCATTTTCTATTACTGAATTTGGTCATTGGGGCAATTAAATCTACTCTGCGACTCTGCAGACTGACTGCAATCATTCTGGGCTGATTAGCTGTATCTTCTATATCATATGACAGGTCCAGGTCAAAAAGATGCTGGTACGGGCATATGTCAATTGTTGGAAAAGAAAGAAGGTATCTTCCGCCAGAAAATGATGGGGAAGAGAGTCAATTTTGCCTGTCGATCAGTTATATCTCCAGATCCCTATTTGGCTGTCAATGAAATTGGAATTCCACCATATTTTGCTTTAAGGTTAACCTATCCTGAGGTATGGGTGAAGATGCTAAGTTTTACTTATTTGGGAATTGCTGTACTGTTTGTACTCTTCTTTTCCTATCGGGAAAGTTAAATAAGAACAAGAAATACAAATCAAATTTTCTGCACACACCATATTAGATAGATTTAATATTTCTAGGATTCAGCAAATATTAGATCTTTATTATTTTATCTTGTTGTCCAGATTTTCGATAGTCTTAGACGTAATTGAATCGAAGAAAATGGAAGCTGAAGCTATATGCATACGTAATTTTTCTCTTTTACTTTACTGATGATCCTCCTCTCCTCTTCCTGGTGCTGCTTTTTCTTTATTTTTGGTTTCCCTTTTTTTTTTTTTTTTTTTTGGTGTGTGGGTGGGTGGGGTGGGGTGGGGTTGGAGAGGCAGCATATCATATATTTCAGGCAAAATTCTACTTCTAATTTTTGAGGCTTATTGCTCTACTTGTTTGTGGTCAAAGATTTTCCTGGATGGAGTCTTTTTTTGTTTCTATAATCACATATATATAAACTTACTACCGTTGTTAGAGTTTAGTGTGGTTATCAGTCTATTTAGATGCTCAGTCCATCGTGTGCTCAAAGTTCCTACAAGAGAAATTGACACATGTTACATGAACTCCTTGCTAGCTGTGGAATGTTGGCTAAAATTATCACGGGAAGATACTTTCACCTTGTGCAAACTGGGATATATGCAAAAATCTTCAGTTTGTAGCTGCTATGCTGCCGTGCATGAGTGTTCTCTCATCACTGTCTCCTGCCTCCTCCACGACCTTTTTTTTATATCTCTTTTATATTTGTGCTTTGGCGTTTTCCCCATTACTTGCATTTTTCACCATATTCTGCGAAAATTTGGAATTATCTTCTATGTCATTGTACTCAGGTTTTTAAGTAGTTTATTCAAATTCCTTTTCTTGAAGGTCTTGGTTAAATCACAGAAAATTTAGCTAGTCGCTTGCACTACTTTCAACCTACACAAAGCTTTCTCAAACTCTCACATGCACACTTTAACCTTGCCACCACCCTACCAGAAATAAATGTCAACCCGAGTGGCTCACAGGAGTTAAGGCAGTTTGGTGTTGTTTCCCTTGAACAATTGGAAGGCAACTAAAGATAAAACTGGGGATAGTGTTGGATCCTGTGCCAATGAGATTCTCTTGTCAAAAAGATCTGAAGCTATCAAGTTATTCTGGCCATCCTTGATTAAGAGCCCCATTTTTGTGAAGGATGCCCTTGTAACGATGGGTCTCAAGCATGCATTATTAACTAAGAGATTAACTTAATTTGGACCAGACTTAGATGATATTATTAATTTGCTTGTTTTTAACACTCCCCGAAATTGAAGCACAAGTAACCTATGTTGCTCGGACTCGGCGGTTTTGCCGCCGAACCCGTCTCGACACGAGACTGAGGCGGGTGCGGGTGCTTCCGTAGTCTCCGATTCGATCGAACGATTTCGGAGACGTTGACCAAGTTAATAGGCAACTTACGTGAAAAAATTCCGATCAACAACCACCGGAATAGGCGGAACAGAGACGGCGTTGTCGATGTGCCACCCCCGTCGCTGGAAACCGTCGTCGTCAATCATCCGTTTCTTCCCACCTCAGTCTGCGTCGGCGTTGGCGTAACTGTGTCAGTTCAGCCGGCGTTTTATTTTTGTTATATGGAGTACATATTAATATTAATATATATATATATATATATATATTTTTTTTTTAATAACAAATAAGAACAATCAGTGTATGCTTACGTTGACAGTTTGACAATACGAGGTCGGTTGATTGGATTTCTTTATTTTAAATTCTTTATGATATACTTTGACAGCAGTATACTTACTTTGACAACAGTATGTTGGTTAAAATTTTAATTATACTTAATTTCTTATTTTTTGGTAAATATACATGAGTTATAATTTTGGAAAAAGTTTCTAATACTAATACTATTACTCTATATTTATAATATTTGATTTTTTTGGCCGAATCCCCGCACCCATATCCATACTCGGATTCACACCCGCGAATCTTAAAATTTATATTTTAATGAATCCGATTCTCGGATCCACACCCGTCTCGGATACCCGCACCCGAGTCCAAGCAACTTAGCCTGTAACATGTACTTCTGGTGGAAGGAAAGGGTTGATAACAACTGAGTGGGTAGCTAACAATTGTTAATTTACTGTTATATTTGATTCTTTGTAGAGAAAAATGTCAGCGAAGGCTTCATATACAAGGGTGTGGATAATGTTCGTCTTTTATTCTTAAATATGTGCAAGGTTCATCCAAACTGCTTAAATGGATCAAATTTAACTGGTGTCTAGGATTTATTTAAGATTCCTTATTCGATCTACATGGGCGGAATATGAACCAGTTAGAGCAAATATATCTCCTTTCCCTGTATTGTTCAATAGCCATGTTTATTAATGGAGTTTAATTAAGCTAATATAATTACTTGACATGACGAGAAGATGAAAATTTAAAAATGATGAAAGAGGAAAAGAGAAGAAAAGTATTCTTGACAACTTATTTTTATATGCGAGATGAATACTAACTTTTAGCACTATCTCATCTTTGCTTGTTCTCTGCTAATATCTCATTCTTTTATCAGAGGGTGACTCCTTGGAATGCTAATAAAATGAGAGAAGCTATAATCAATGGGCCTGATAACCATCCTGGGGCTTTCTCTTTTGCTGATAGAATATCTACTGTGAAACTACCATCAAGCAAAAGGGCACGTGTAGCAATATCTAGAAAATTGCCTTCTTCAAGTGGGATGGTGACTCAATCTGGGAGGAACGATGAGTATGAATTTGAAGGAAAAGTTGTTCAGCGGCACTTACAAGATGGGGATATTGTTCTTGTGAATAGACAGGTAAAGCTTTTTGCTTCAGTCTTCAGAGCTTGTTATATGCAGTATTTCATGCGTTCTATGGGTGTAATTGCCGTTTTCAAATTAACAAAAGAACTGCTGTTTTTAACAGATTAACCGTTGGCACTATGATGCTATGTAATTAAGGACAAAGAAGTTCTAATGGATATTCCACTTAGCGTTTTCTACTTATAACATGGATTACACCAGGATATCAAAGTTGCAAGCATGTGATTGCCGGGGGTTTGATGCAATGGAGCAGTGTCAGTAGTTTAGCTCATTAAATATAGTGGTATCTAAGTTTTTTTCAAAAATTTATTCAAAGCACAAGAGAAGCGGAAGTAAAACAAATGGCTAGTCCTTGCCTTTTGTGATTCTTCATTTACATTAACATTTTTTCTCTTTTGTTCGTGTCCCTCTTCACTTAGCTTTCTTAGTCAATTGTTCTAATCTTATAAATCTATTTAGTTGGAGTAGTCTATCCTTTTAAATGATGTTTTTCCATTTCTGGATTTCATTAGCTCTATAACTTTGGCTTGACAGCCAATCCTTTTGTTTTTTTTCGGTTCTTTTGGTTAGCTACCTGCCCTGGATAATTTATTTTTTTGTGACGGAGTTAACCCATCTTCTGTGTACTATTTGCTTCTTATTGATGCCAGTTACATAACTCCCTACTTCATCTGTTCATCAAAAAGAAAACCTGACAGTGTTAATACTAACAAATATCCATTTTATCCATTTCCTCCCGAAACCCATATCCTCCAGTATTTTAACACGAAACTCCCAATTTACGTGATCATATGCATTTTCAATGTCTGTAAAAAGTCTTAGGTGTCTGTCCCCTTATTCTGGTATCCACACTTTCATTAGCAATCAACGAGACATCCATTATCTGTCCTCTTTTATGAAAGCTATTTTATGTTTGTACACCTCCAATTTGAATTTCTCAGTCAAATACTTTAGAACAATCTTGTACCCTCTATAGGTCTGTAATCCCTCAACTCCGTAGCACCCTTCTTTTAAGAAGTTGCCTCTGCTCTGAAAGCTGAGTTACAAGAAGCTGTCTTCACGGCAAAACTTGCCCTTAAGTGGCTGAGGAAGGAAATTTCAATCGATCTGAAATTCAGATGTCTCACTAAAGCTTTAGTCAGAGTATTGCTGTGTGTGGAAATTAGTCTTCACGATGTCCTCCAAGAAATCTTGTCACGAATGAAAGAATCATGTTGAGTAACCACTTCTAGTACTACTACTTTTTATTTTTATTTTTTATAATATCTGTTTGAGATGAGTTTAAATGGAGCGACATGATAAGTTAGGATCCATATAGCCGAGCCCAACCTGCTTGGGATCGAGGCACAGTTGCTCTCGTATCCCACAGATAGATTAACAAATAAGGAGGCTCTTTCTATTTTTGGTGGAGTGAAAGAAAACTAGTTCCTAACAATAACCAAGCTGATACAGTCTGCCTTTGGCTGGAATTCTTACCCAGGAGTAAGAAAACTCTTGGTTTGTGCAACTTGACCACGGTGACATTCACTCCAGTTGGCCTATTACTGGATTGATCAGTATGAACTGCTGGTTTTACTGTCTTATCTAGAACAGAACATTAGGGGAGATTCTTTTTCATCGCTGTCAAGAGTTTCTTTGGATTTTCTAGCTTATTTTTCAGTTAAGAAATTCTTTTCTTTTCTAGGGGCCGGGCCGGGCATCATCGGGGGGATTGGTGGTGGAATGAAGAGGTGGAGAAGAAAGTGGGGACCAAGAAAGGGGCGTATGCTAAGTTGGTTGAGAGTAAGGACGAAGAAGAGAAGCGGGTAAACAGGAAAGAGTACAAGCTGGCTAGGAAGGAGGCTAAGTCAGCAGTCACGGCAGCTAAGACGGCCGCTTTCGAGAGCTTGTATGCAGGGTTACAGGGGAAAGGAAGGGAGAAAAAGTTGTTTAGACTCGCTAAGGCTAAGGAGAGAAAGGGTCGTGACCTCGACCAGGTGAGGTGCATTAAGGGGGAGGACGGTAGAGTGTTGGTGGAGGACGGCCACATTAAGAATAGATGGCAGTCGTACTTTCATAGGCTCTTGAATGACGAAGGAGATAGAGCTATTGTGTTAGGGGAACTGGAGCACTCAGAGGAGTGTCGGGATTTTAGTTATTGTAGACGTTTTAAGGTAGAAGAGGTTAGAGAGGCTGTTCGCAGGATGCGAAGGGGTAGGGCGACGGGGCCGGATGAGATACCGGTAGAGTTCTGAAAGTTCATGGGAGAGGCTGGTGTAAGGTGGTTGACTGGATTGTTCAACGAAATCTTCAAGACGGCAAAGATGTCCGAGGCTTGGAGGTGGAGTACCATGATCCCTCTCTATAAGAATAAGGGTGACATCCAGAGTTGCAATAACTATAGGGGGATTAAGTTATTGAGTCACTCTATGAAGATTTGGGAGAGAGTGGTCGAGGTGAGGCTGAGACGGATAGTGTCTATTTCGGAAAACCAGTTTGGATTTATGCCTGGCCGCTCGACGACGGAGGCAATTCACCTGGTACGGAGGCTGGTGGAACAGTATAGGGAAAAGAAGAAGGACCTGCACATGGTGTTTATCGACCTGGAGAAGGTATACGACAAAGTCCCCAGGGAGGTGCTATGGAGGTGCTTGGAGGTGAGTGGAGTCCCACTGGCATATATCAGAGCAATTAAGGACATGTATGATGGAGCGAAAACTCAGGTGAGGACGGCGGGAGGAGACTCAGAGCATTTCACTGTCTTGACAGGATTGCATCAGGGATCTACTCTTAGTCCCTTTTTGTTTGCTTTGGTGATGGATGTGTTGACGCGGCGTATTCAAGGGGAGGTGCCGTGGTGTATGCTTTTTGCAGACGATGTAGTTCTGATTGATGAGACTCGAGGGGGTGTGAATGACAAATTAGAGGTGTGGAGACAAACTCTTGAGTCTAAAGGGTTCAGGTTGAGCAGAAGCAAGACAGAGTATTTGGAATGCAAGTTTAATGACGTGAGGCTGGAGAATGAGGTGGTAGTGAAGCTGGAATCACAGGAGGTATGTAAGAGGGATAGTTTCAAGTATCTCGGGTCCGTGATCCAGGAAAATGGTGAGATTGACGAGGATGTCTCGCACCGTATTGGGGCGGGATGGATGAAGTGGAAGCTCGCCTCTGGGGTGTTGTGTGATAAGAAGGTGCCGCCCAAGCTTAAAGGCAAATTCTACAGGGTGGTAGTCCGTCCGGCCATGTTGTATGGAGCGGAGTGTTGGCCAGTTAAGAATTCCCACATCCAAAAAATGAAGGTGGCAGAAATGCGGATGTTGCGCTGGATGTGTGGGCTGACTAGAGGGGATAGAGTTCGGAATGAGATTATCCGGGAGAAGGTTGGTGTGACTCCAGTGGAGGGCAAGATGCGGGAAGGCCGATTGAGATGGTTCGGACACGTGAAGAGGAAGGGCATGGATGCCCTGGTTCGTAGGTGTGAGAGGCTAGCGGTGGATGATTTTAGGCGGGGTAGGGGTAGGCCGAAGAAGTACTGGGGGGAGGTGATTAGGCGGGACATGGAGCAGTTACAGCTCACCGAGGACATGACCCTAGATAGGAAGGTCTGGAGGACGCGAATTAGGGCAGAAGACTAGAGCCAGTTTGGGTCGCTAGTGTAGGGAGTTACTTGGTGGGGGTAGTATTCTTGTTATGATTCCGTGTTCCATGTTTTATTACGAACCTGGGTGCTTCCCTCTGTTTTCTATTATGTTATGAAATCTTGTTCTGTGCTTTACTATGTATTTGTGTGGTATCTCGTGTCTTGAGCCGGGGGTCTATCGGAAACAGCCTTTCTACTTCGTTAGAGGTAGAGGTATGGACTGCGTACATCTTACCCCCCAGACCCCACTAGGTGGGAATACACTGGGTTTGTTGTTGTTGTTGTTGTTGTTCTGTTAGTTCAACATGAGAAACCTCCCACTGCCCTCACAGTAGCAGTACTGTAGTGGTTGGAATAGAATATTAATGCAGCGGCCTACCACATTTGGTCTCATCAATGTGTAAAATCAAAATAACTTGCCTAGAAAAGGTGACAGTAGTTGTCATGGTCTTGGGTAGGTACTGTGGACTAGCTCTTCTATCAGCCTCTTAGAATCACCTCTTAAATTGCTTGGGCTATTTACAATATATTCTGAATACTTTGTGGCACCTGTTTGGATCTCACATATCTGAAGCAGTGGCATGTGACTTGGGGCCAATTATGTTGATGTGTGACGAGTGTTGAAGACTTTTGGGCTAAAATGAGCTGCTTCTACTTTTGGTATATAATGGTTCTTGTCTTTGTTGCTTCACTTGCATAGACATAATATTCATGACAGTTATCAATGGAATGTTACCTATATTCTGTCAGGTTGACCGTTTGCGGGCTCAAGTGAGCTGGTTCCATTTTTTTGGTACATAATTATTTTGGTTCTTCTCTTTGTAGCTTCACTTGCATAGACAAAATATTCACAAAAAGTGATCATTGGAATGTGCACCCATAACTGCTTTGTGTTCCCTTGCTAATTGTTTTCTCATAGCTGCACAATGGTCTAACTGGAAAAAGTTGATGGCAGCCTACGCTTCACAAACCCAGTATAATGGCCCACGTTGTCCGTGTACTGAAAGGAGAAAAAACTCTTCGCATGCACTATGCTAATTGCAGGTTGGAATTCTCTATTTGATTTTCCATATACATTATGGTACTAAATTTCTTTCCAGGACTAATCTGGTCTTGTATTGTTTTAGTTCCTATAATGCCGATTTTGATGGTGATGAAATGAATGTCCACTTTCCACAAGATGAAATTTCTCGTGCTGAAGCATATAACATTGTAAATGCTAATGAACAGTACATTGTCCCGACCAAGGGAGATACAGTTAGAGGCTTGATTCAGGTTTGAGTAACTAAACTGCACATTGTCACCAACAATTTTTTGTGATTCATTCTTGTTATCTGTTTATTGTATATTTCTCTTATAATTCTTTGACTTGATCATCTTCTCCAGGATCATATTGTAGGTGCAGTGATTCTTACCATGAAGAATACTTTTTTGACTCTTCATGAGTTCAACCAGCTTCTGTATGGATCTGGTGTGTTTGCTGCTGGGCCTTGTCCTACTTCTGGCAATCACTCAAATAAAGTGTCTGTAGTAGATTCTGAAGGTGTTGTGCAGACTATCTTGCCTGCTGTGTGGAAACCAAAGCCTCTATGGACAGGGAAGCAGGTGAAGACTAGCAAAAACAAGCTCATTATGCATGCATGTTGAGGCCTTGGATGTGATGTTAGGGTAATCATAGAGGTCAACTTCGTAGAGAACTGATCATTTTAGCTTTGTACTTGTAGGTCATCACTGCATTACTAAATCATCTTACAAATGGTTGTGCACCTTGTACTGTGAAAAACAAAGGGAAAATTCCATATCCGTATTTCCTGAGCCAGAGTCGCCTAGCTGAGTATCAGTCAAGAGAAGAAGAAGAAGATAGAACCGCTGAAAATAAGTTCTTAATTTGGAAAAATGAGCTTGTACGTGGTGTAATCGACAAGGCCCAGTTTGGAAAGTTTGGTTTAGTTCACACAATTCAGGAGCTTTATGGATCCAACAAAGCAGGCATTTTACTTTCTGCTCTGAGTCGTTTATTTACTATTTTCTTGCAGGTTCGATATGTTGTTTTGGTTCTTTCTTTCTCGTGACACATTTGTTTTCTTTGTCATGCCTGCGTGGTGAAATCTTTCATTTAAATTTGCCCATTCTGTTCAGCTGCATGGCTTCACTTGTGGTGTTGATGATCTTGTCATCTTACCACATTACGATATTCGGAGGAAGGAGGAACTTGAAGGAGAGGATGTTGGTGAAGAGGCTCATTGTGATTTTGTGAAGTTCAAGCGTGGAGAAATAGGTGAGTATGTCATGAAGCTCTTTGAAGTTGCAAGTGTTATTCTATCTTTCATCAAGCTAAGGATATGAGGCAACGGATGAGAAACATATTGCCCTGCTTTTATCATAGCTATGCATGGCTATCTTTGTGACAGTTTCATATGCTTTTGTATTACATATATAAACTTTCTGCCACGTGCATATGCTATTAAGGTTTACTAGTCAAAACTTCTGTAACAAGTTTTTCTCCTTCCATTTCTATGAGAAAATGATTGCTGTCAAGGACATTAAAATCGAAGTTACGTTGTGCTGTAGAACGCAAATATTTATCGACTCTGAAGGAAATGATTCCAATAGGTTCCAGTGTATATGTCATCAGTTTGCAGGTGTCTCCCAACCTTATGTGTAGGGTGTCAGCATCTCAATATTAATGAAGAAAATTAATCATTTAGGTCTTGTATGCTCCGTATGAAGAGATATATAGTACCATTGTCCTGTACAATTGCTTGCTATTGAATTTTTCTTTTGTATGTTCGTTATCAAATTACTGCTGATGTTGGAAATTTGGCTTGCAGGCCCTTTGGAGCTCCAACTAGAAATTGAGAAAGCAGTAAGTAGCAACAAAGAAGCTGCCACAGCAGCCTTAGACATGAAGATGAAAAATAAATTGGCAAATAAAGGCTCACAATTTAATAAAGAGTTGCTGCTAAAAGGACTGTTGAAACCTTTCCCCAGAAACTGTATCGCACTTATGACAATTACCGGAGCAAAGGGAAGTACGGTAAGTTGGTTAAGTTTTGGTATCTGTCTATTTAGTTATGGGATAATTCACAACGCTCCTAATTTTAGCGTGGTGCTACGTTACTGTCTCATCCATATGTCCTGGAACTTCTCTTAAAAAGAAAAGGTCTCAGTACGTTCTCAATGTACTTCATGACATTCTGTTTGCTATAACTAATCGCAGATTATAAACCTTGGCAAAATTTAGTTCCTTGTAATTTTTTTTTCTATATTGTCTCTGCTACTTCTTGCTTATGCATTTGGTAAATTTGGGAGTGAAAGAGTTCGTACGAGGTTAGTAAATTTCATATGTGGTACTACTTTCTAATGAGGTAGAAACTCTTGAAACATGATTTTTGTAGTGTAGCTGTAAGTTTCTGAAATCATCTATGGAACCTGATCTTGAACCAAAAACAAAGGTTTGGGACATTAAAGGGTAACCTATTTATCTCAAAAAAGAAAAAGTAAAGGGTAAGCTATTCGCTTATCCAAAAAAGGTAAAGGTGAATTTTCGCTTTGCTGCAGCCATATTGTTTGAGTTGTCAAATAAATTTTCTTTTGGCTACTATAATGTAATAACTGCTTGTTGTGCTTAAATAAGTTATGGTTTTTGTAAAATGTTACATAAGCATAACTGATACAAGATCCAACAACAACAACAAGAGTTTCGGATTTCAACCAACAACCACAAGACTACAACTTTTAGTTTTCGGTTTTTAGCTTACAACACAAGTGATAGTTTTCGGTTTTAAGTCTCAATCCGAGAACAACAAGAGATGCAACAATGCTAGGGAATCGAAACAAGCCCCACACGGCTTCCCTAGACTTTCAAGTTAAGAAAAGCAACACAACAACAACAAGATAATGGAAGATAAATAACTTGACATACAATATTCAAGAAACTAAGAACCCTAACAACATGAAAGGACCCTAAGCCTAATGAATATTAACACCAAGCTCTTACAAAGACCAAGAGGCACTCAAACTACCTCAAAACCTTTGTTTCTAGCCAAAGAGACAACACAAGGATTCCTCTCCTTGTGAGATCTAGAACCGGCTTCTTGTGGAAGAAGAAGAGAGTGAAATGTTATCTTTAGGTTACAATTTTCAGATTTCAAAATAGACTAAGGGTTATCTCACTATCACCTTCTATTTATACTACAACAAAAATGAGCAAAAAGACCAAGACGCCCTTGCTTTGTTGTGGCCACCTTGAAGACTTAAGTTATTACACTTTAGGCCCCTCCTCACACATAAGGACGTTGAGACCCTTAGTTGGCTCGGCCAACAACTCACACACGGCCATTTGCATGAACAAGGCTTGGAGCGTGTGTAACTCCCGCGCTTGGCTTCGTGTGAAAGGCCGTGTGCATGTAGGGGTAGCCATAACCGTATCATCCTCTCCATCTTGAGAGGAATTTGACCTCAAATTCGGCACGTGATCATCCTCAACCGCATCCACGAGGGAGAGATCTCCGACGTTGAAGGTGTTGTGCACTTGATATTCCGGTGGTAGGTCGATCTTGTAGGCGTTGTCGTTGATCCTCTCGAGTACTTGGAAAGGACCATCACCTCTTGGCAGCAACTTGGACTTCCTTTGAGCTGGAAATCGATCCTTTCGAAGGTGCACCCACACCCAATCTCCGGGTTCTAGCACTAGCTTCCTTCTCCCTTTGTTTGCCCGTTTTGCAACCTCTCGGTTCTTCCTTTCGAGCTTGATCCGCACTGCTTCATGCATTTTTTTCATGGCCTCGGCTCTTTCATTCCCATCTAAGCTGGTCATGAGATCACTAGACAAAGGAGTGAGATCTAAAGGGGTAAGGGGGTTTAGGCCGTAAACACATTCAAAGGGAGTCATTCCCGTACTCGAATGTATTACCCGATTGTACGCAAATTCTGCCAATGGTAGGTGTTCTTCCCATGAAGTCAATTTACCCTTAACCATGGAGCGTAGCATAGACCCGAGGGTTCTGTTTACTACCTCCGTTTGGCCATCGGTTTGCGGGTGGCAAGATGTGGAGAAAAGTAGCTTCGTGCCAAGCCTACCCCACATGGACTTCCAAAAGAGGCTTAGGAACTTGGAGTCCCTATCACTCACAATGGTCCTAGGTACTCCGTGAAGCTTTACAACGTGTTCAACAAATAATGAAGCTACACTAGGAGCATCCTCGGTTTTTACACATGGAATAAAATGAGCCATCTTTGAAAATCTATCGACAACCACAAAAATACTATCTCGCCCCTTTCTAGTCCTTGGCAGCCCCAAAACAAAATCCATTGATATGTCCAGCCAAGGTCGAAGGGGAGTAGGGAGTGGGGTGTATAATCCTTGAGGTCGGAGGCGGGATTTGGCACTCCGGCAGGCCGCACATTGACTACAAATTCTTGTGACGTCTTTGCGCATTTTTGGCCAATAGAAGTTCTCCTCTAGGATTCCGAGGGTCTTGTCTACCCCAAAATGACCCATGAGGCCCCCGTCGTGGGCCTCCCTCACAAGCAATTCCCTCCAAGAACTCGAAGGAACACATAACCTCCTTCCTTTGAACAAATATCCCTCGAACCGAGAGTAAGAGGAGTGGTTATTTTCCTTGAGCCAACGGTCCCTTCCCCACTCTTCGCATTCCCTAAAAATAGGAGCAAAGGTTGGATCCTCGGGATACAACATCCGCAAGCTCTCAAAACCCATTAACTTCGACGACAAGGTAGCAACAAGCACATGCTTCCGGGACAAGGCATCGGCAACAACATTTTCCTTTCCCCTTTTGTAATGAATTACATAGGGGAAAGTTTCGATGAACTCAATCCACTTAGCATGACGCCTATTCAGCTTGTCTTGGCTCTTAAGGTGTTTCAACGATTCATGATCCGTTCGTATCACGAACTCCTTGGGCCACAAATAGTGTTGCCAATTTCCCAAAGCTCTAACAAGGGCGTACAACTCCAAATCGTAAGTTGAATAATTAAGAGTTGCTCCTTTGAGCTTTTCACTGAAATAGGCAACGGGCTTACCCTCTTGCATCAAAACAGCCCCGATGCCGACCTTGCTAGCATCACACTCTATCTCAAACATTTTACCAAAATCGGGTAATTGCAATAAGGGCGCCGAGATGAGCATAGCTTTCAAGGCCTCGAAAGCCTTAGCTTGCTCTTCACCCCATCGGAAAGGTCCGTCCTTTCTAATTACCTCGGTTAAGGGGGCTGCTATGGAGCTAAATCCTTTGACAAACCTCCTATAAAAGCTTGCCAACCCGTGGAAACTTCGGATTTCTCCAATAGTTTTAGGGGTCGGCCAACTTCGTATAGAGTCTATCTTGGAGTCGTCCACTTCCACGCCCTTGGAGCTAACAACAAAACCCAAGAACACAACTTTGTCAACACCAAAAGAACACTTTTCCATGTTGGCATACAACTTCTCCTTTCGGAGCACATCAAACACACATCTTAAATGCATGGTATGGTCATCAATAGATTTACTATGTACCAACACATCATCAAAGTAAACTACCACAAACCGTCCAATAAAAGGCTTCATCACATGATTCATTAGCCGCATGAAAGTGCTCGGAGCATTTGTTAGGCCGAATGGCATAACCATCCATTCATAGAGACCAAATTTAGTCTTGAAGGCGGTTTTCCATTCATCACCGGGTTGCATTCTTATTTGGTGATAGCCACTCCTTAAATCAATTTTGGAAAATAAACACGAACCATTCAATTCATCAAACATATCATCTAACCGAGGGATAGGGTGCCGATATTTTACCGTAATCTTGTTGATGGCTCGGCAGTCCACACACATACGCCACGTTCCATCCTTTTTAGGCACTAGTAGCACCGGAACCGCGCACGGACTCATGCTCTCTTTGATGTATCCTTTGTTGAGGAGTTCCTCAACTTGGTGTTGCAATTCTTTGGTATCCGTAGGATTGCTTCTGTAAGCCGGCTTATTCGGCAATTGTGAGCCCGGCACAAAGTCAATTTGATGCTCAATTCCCCGAAGCGGGGGCAATCCTTGCGGAAGCTCTTTAGGAAATACATCCTCATAATCCTGCAACACATGAGAAATCAAAGGGGAAATACAAGGATTAGCGGGGTTAGTGTTAAAACAATGGGCCAAAAGAAGCATAGGCTTGTTTTCATCACAGTCCATGAAAAGTTCCTTCCTCCTAGCCAACATTACTACGTTTTCCCTTTCCCTTGGCGTTGAGATAGCCTCGGATGTGCCTACCTCCTCAACTACGGCTTCCCTCCCCTTTTCTCCCTTCTCGGGTTCTCCCCCTTTCCCTTTCAATTCTCTCATCTTTTGGTACCACGCATTCACTTGGGAGGGTGAAAGAGGGTGAAGTGTGACCCTTCGGCCATCCTTCTCAAGTGTGTACCGGTTGGTCCTCCCGTCGTGTTTAGTAGACCTATCATATTGCCAAGGCCTACCCAACAACAAGTGACATGCTTGCATTGGAATCACGTCACAAAGTACTTCGTCGTGGTAGTTGCCCACCTTAAACCGAATCACACATTGCCGTGTGACCTTCAACTCACCACAATCATTCAACCATTGTAGTTTGTATGGACTAGGGTGTGGAGCAGTCGGTAGTTTCAGAAAATTCACCATAGCATGGCTCGCAACATTGGTACAACTACCACTATCAACTACCAAAGTGCACACACTCTCCTTTACAAGACACTTAGTATGGAATAGATTTTCCCGTTGGCTCGGGTCGTCTACCGCCTTACTAATCATAACGCGTCTAACCACAAAGTTCGGAACCACACACTCCCCCTCTTGAGGATAGACATCTTCCCCATCTTCTACTCCTCCCTCATTCGGTTCATGTTCGGTTTCCTCTCCATCTTGAGGCTCGGCCTCAACCTCCCCCCTTTCGGACACCACCTCCTCACCAAGGTAGTATACCTTCCCTTCCCGTAGGATCACATTACGCCGGTTTGGGCATTCATTTGCCTTATGCCCCCAACCTTGGCATTTGAAACATTGGAACCCCTTCGGATTGGGATACTTGTGAACTTCCGGCTTCGGAGGAAACTTAAGAGCTATTTTGGCATCGGTTAGCTTCCTAGGACCGGCTTGGTCCTTGTTTTTGGTCCAACCCGAGGGGGTTTGGACTCTTGCCTTGAAGGTGGATCTCTCCTTAAGTTCCCTCTCAATCTCTAGGGCCGCTTGGAATATTCCATCAATAGTTTCAAACCGATGAAGGGTTAAGTGAGTGGAAATTTCTTTGTTCAACCCGCACTTGAACCGGATGATGTCGTGGCTGATTTGTTCCCCACGGTGATCAAGTTTCAACATGAGTTGTTGGAACTCGTCAAAATAAGCCATCACACTCTTGCCCCCTTGCCGCAAGCCATACAATCTAGCAAGCAACTCATGCCGGTATCTCTCGGGAAGATAGCGTTGTCTCATCAAATACCTTAGCCGAAACCAAGGTGGTGGCTGCCCATCAACCAATTCATTACCAAATCGCTTCACATACTCCCACCAAGTGTTAGCATAGCCCTCGAGGTGAGCTATAGCATAGCAACTCTTCCTTTCTTCCGAGATGTCATTAACTTGGAAGACCTTGTCACAAGCCGATTCCCAAGTCAAGTAGGCCTCGGGATCACTTTCACCCTTAAAGATAGGTAGGCTCAATTTGATGGTGTTGATGCCTACGTCTCTCTCTTGGTGTCGGTTTCCCCTATCTCCATATCCTCGGTATCGTCTTGGTTCCCCCCGGCCCCCTCTCAACTCCTCCTCCCTCATATAGGCATCATCATAGGCTCCCTCGCCATCATACTCCTCTCTACCGTATCCATCAAAGTGGGCTGGTCGGCCTTGGCCATTTTGGTTCGTAGGAATTGGAATTTGTGGCCTTTGGTTTAGTGGAGCTTGGAAAGGAGGGTTCGGATTTAGTGGTGGAGCTTGGCGTCCAAACCCTTCGTGTTGAATTGGAGGAGTTTGGAAATGTGGTGGTCTAGTGGAGTCTCGGGTTGGAGGGAAAGTGGTAGATTGGTTGGTGGCATTTTGTGGAGCTTGAGGTGCGTTTAACATTTGGTGGACCATTTCGGGAGTAATGGTTGCGGAGGATGTTCGGTCATGGCCATTGGTAGAGACATGTAGAGGAGTCGATGGTCGAGAGTTCCTTTGACTCTCCACTTGATCTAGTCTCCCACTAATAGTCGATACTTCCCCCCTTATGGCTGCCAAATCCCCTCTCACGGCCCCAAACTCCGAGTTCATTCTTTCAAGTGTCCGAGTAACGGCCTCAAGAGTGGCCCTCATTGAATCAAGTGCATTAGTATCCGGATTATGAGAAGTCGTTCCTTCCATCGTCAAGGTATTAGCCGCTTAGTCACCACAAGTTCGGGTCTCACAAGTGTTGTATAGTTGGCTAGTAACCGTGAGATTTACAAGGTTTGAGTAAGCTCTTAGTCGGAATGGATTCTTGTTTGAAGACTCAAAGAACTCTTGCCGGACTAGAACCAAAATTAGCAACTCATTCAAACGAATAAAAAGCACACAAATAATCGTTGACACGAATAGACGGCTCAAGGAACTAATTGACAACCTAGTGGAAATTACTAGTTTGTTAATTAGTTCTAAGTCCAAATAAGGGAAACCAAGAATCAATCAATTAGCAACAAAGAATATATCCTAAGTTGAGCTTATAGTAATATGGTAGCATGCAATGGTTCACACGTTCCCCTCCCCTTCGGGTTTGATGTATATATATACCTTTTTTCTCTTTTTTTTTTTTTTTTTTGTCTTGAACTAATATTCACACAACTTGGAAGAAATTGAAAAGTGTTTTGGTGGGAAAACTTTAAAAATTTGAAGTCTTGACTTTGTTCAATCTCAAGAAAGTGAGTTGGTTGACAATTCCCACAAGACAAGGTTCCTTGATTTTAGGGAAGTGATTGACAAGGCTACAAATTGATGAGTACAAGTCTTTCACAATCAACTTTATAAGTTTACCACTTGAGCACACAACAAGTTGAACACTCAACAAGAAACAATATGCACAAGTTCAAGAGATGAACACTCACAAACTTCAACACTTCTTTAACACATAAACACAACCACCGATTTTCTTTTGGTCTTCAACACATACAACCTTTCGGCCACCATATAACATGCAACTCTTCAAGCTCAACCTTGGATCTAGACACCTTAGTATTGGTGAGAAAGAAACCAACACTAGAAACTTACTAAACAAACAAAATGACTCCTAGATCTAGGTATACAACACCTTTCTCGGTTTTCAATTTTTGTGGACAGAATTTTTCAGATTTTCAGAATTTCTTCTTGGTGTAGTTTGGTTAAACCGAGAACTACTAGCCCAAGATGGGTTATGTGAGAACACAACCGGTCTTGCTTTGATACCAAATGATACAAGATCCAACAACAACAACAAGAGTTTCGGATTTCAACCAACAACCACAAGACTACAACTTTTAGTTTTCGGTTTTTAGCTTACAACACAAGTGATAGTTTTCGGTTTTAAGTCTCAATCCGAGAACAACAAGAGAGGCAACAATGCTAGGGAATCGAAACAAGCCCCACACGGCTTCCCTAGACTTTCAAGTTAAGAAAAGCAACACAACAACAACAAGATAATGGAAGATAAATAACTTGACATACAATATTCAAGAAACTAAGAACCCTAACAACATGAAAGGACCCTAAGCCTAATGAATATTAACACCAAGCTCTTACAAAGACCAAGAGGCACTCAAACTACCTCAAAACCTTTGTTTCTAGCCAAAGAGACAACACAAGGATTCCTCTCCTTGTGAGATCTAGAACCGGCTTCTTGTGGAAGAAGAAGAGAGTGAAATGTTATCTTTAGGTTACAATTTTCAGATTTCAAAATAGACTAAGGGTTATCTCACTATCACCTTCTATTTATACTACAACAAAAATGAGCAAAAAGACCAAGACGCCCTTGCTTTGTTGTGGCCACCTTGAAGACTTAAGTTATTACACTTTAGGCCCCTCCTCACACATAAGGACGTTGAGACCCTTAGTTGGCTCGGCCAACAACTCACACACGGCCATTTGCATGAACAAGGCTTGGAGCGTGTGTAACTCCCGCGCTTGGCTTCGTGTGAAAGGCCGTGTGCATGTAGGGGTAGCCATAACCGTATCATCACCAAATGATACAAGATCCAACAACAACAACAAGAGTTTCGGATTTCAACCAACAACCACAAGACTACAACTTTTAGTTTTCGGTTTTTAGCTTACAACACAAGTGATAGTTTTCGGTTTTAAGTCTCAATCCGAGAACAACAAGAGATGCAACAATGCTAGGGAATCGAAACAAGCCCCACACGGCTTCCCTAGACTTTCAAGTTAAGAAAAGCAACACAACAACAACAAGATAATGGAAGATAAATAACTTGACATACAATATTCAAGAAACTAAGAACCCTAACAACATGAAAGGACCCTAAGCCTAATGAATATTAACACCAAGCTCTTACAAAGACCAAGAGGCACTCAAACTACCTCAAAACCTTTGTTTCTAGCCAAAGAGACAACACAAGGATTCCTCTCCTTGTGAGATCTAGAACCGGCTTCTTGTGGAAGAAGAAGAGAGTGAAATGTTATCTTTAGGTTACAATTTTCAGATTTCAAAATAGACTAAGGGTTATCTCACTATCACCTTCTATTTATACTACAACAAAAATGAGCAAAAAGACCAAGACGCCCTTGCTTTGTTGTGGCCACCTTGAAGACTTAAGTTATTACACTTTAGGCCCCTCCTCACACATAAGGACGTTGAGACCCTTAGTTGGCTCGGCCAACAACTCACACACGGCCATTTGCATGAACAAGGCTTGGAGCGTGTGTAACTCCCGCGCTTGGCTTCGTGTGAAAGGCCGTGTGCATGTAGGGGTAGCCATAACCGTATCAATAACTCCGTAATCTGTGAATAAACTTGCACGTTCACTATGTGAATAAGCTTGCACTTTCACTATTGCAGAATTCCTATTTCCTTAATAGATAGGAGCTTATATAAACAACTGCACGTTTTCCCTGTTTTGAAATTGAAAAGGTTATAAGGTCCTATAAGAAATTGTCAATATCATAGGACTGAGAATGAACTATGTTGCACATTTGAAATTTGAGTTTAGATAAGAATACTTTGAGAAAATCAAATTGTAGGTGATCTTTCTGATTGCTTTCCAGTGAAACGGTTTGTGAATTATCTGCGTTTACATGTTAATGTACTGTAATGGCCTAATGGATAATGAGCTGCATAAGCTCTCTGATACAAGAATAGAAGTTACAGTTAATAAAAAAGAGTGACATGTTTGGCATGACCTCTAAGTTTGTTACAGGAAGTACTCTATTAAAGCTTAAATTAAGTAACTGAAGCTATCAATTTTATATGCTTTCATATTTCTTCAGCTTTCACGTAGGTTTTCATGCTATAGTCTGTTTTTTGTACTAAATTTGTTAGCACTGATGATTCTTTTATGTTTTGGATATAGTGATATACTAGACTATATGATTTTCCACATTTAACCTTTTCAAAGGTTAGACTCTTGTTTTAAGGGAAAGTATTCAGCATGTCAATGCACAGGAAAGCATGCCGTTATAGAATTTTGAATCCTCATCTGGTGCACTATTTAGAAGTATGTACATGATTAGGATTGTAGAGATTTTTTAGGATGATTTTACACTACTTATCGACTGTTGAACAGAAAAGTTTTGTTTCCATATCATTTTGCCGACACTTCAGCTTTATCATAACTATCATTATTCTGTTGTCTTTGTGCCATCTGATGGATTTCTGTGTCATTTCTGTAGGTTAATTTTCAACAAATTTCCTCTTATCTGGGACAACAAGAGTTGGAAGGAAAGCGAGTACCACGAATGGTTTCTGGGAAAACTTTGCCCTGTTTTCCACCATGGGACTGTGCTTCTAGGGCAGGAGGTTATGTCAGTGATCGCTTTCTTTCTGGACTTCGTCCCCAGGAGTACTATTTTCATTGCATGGCTGGTCGTGAAGGGTAAATATATGATTTGTTCTCTCTGTCATTGTGACTTAATTACTAGTTACTACTCATTTTGGTCAGGAAAAATGTAGCCATTTTGAGCTCAGGCTCTCATTTGTGAGGAGCCTATCCTAGGACATGTAATTTAAGAAATTGAACCCAGTCCTGTATGTACAGATGGCGAGGGGTCAGGACGAGGGCCCAATATTCCTCTTCTAAAACAAGCCCACTAAAATTCAGTGAGAAATTATTCAAAAAAAGATAAGTAAATCAAAATGTCAATGGGAAGATCACATTAAAGAGCAGCTGAATTAAACTGAAAGTAGCAACCTTGTGAATAAACTGTACATAAATTTGGAAACTCCCATATATGGTGAGGGTATATGTTTCTATATATCTGTACTTGCACACACAAACATGATACAACACTCACACAGCTTCTCTCTCAGAACAAGAGTCTAACCTTTTCAAAACCATAGTGTGTTTTTCAAAAGTCCTTTCTAAGCCTTCAATTTTATGATTTATTGAAGTGTGCCTACTACTTCTTGTACATCCTTGGGTTATGGCATCTGCCAGATCTAACTTCCACCTTCTGGTTGTTATAAGTTGATTTATAGTCCTTCAGTTTTTTCCTATGGATTTTGGTGTTCTGTATGCTAAATCTTTTGCCATCCTTGGGGTTGTTGCATTTCAGACTCAAGGTGCAATTCTGTCGAACTAGTTGAGTAGATTATTTTTTATTGGAACAACCTTAAATGTTTTGCTGAAGCATGAATAAGCTAGCTATTGAATGGAACACCCATAGTTTAGAATATATCTTTATTCCATTCTCTTTCTGCTGCTGTGCAGATGGTTGGAGACTACCTATATTTCTTTATTTAATTAATGTTTGTTAATCACCATTATCATGTACGCCATCAATCACTGTGCTGTTGATCATATTTACTTTATATGCCTGACTGTTGACTCCTTGTGGACAGATTGGTTGATACTGCTGTCAAAACATCTCGCAGTGGATATCTGCAAAGGTGCTTGATAAAAAACCTGGAATCTCTTAAAGTCTGTTATGATTATACCGTGCGTAATGCAGATGGTTCAATTATCCAATTTTATTATGGAGAAGATGGTGTTGATGTACATCGAACAAGTTTCCTCAAAAACTTCAAAGCACTGAAAGATGTAAGAGCTGGATTTCGAATTCCTTTATTGATTATTAACTACAGTAAATAAAATGTGTGCTGATTGTGTAAGATTTGCCATACAGATAATCTGATTTTTCCTCATTATATAGGTTATTAACTTGATTAGAAATTTATCTTACTTTGATTTTTCGTATTGAGTTGATGTAAAAATTCATATCAACTGCTATGGTATCTTGATATTATGAATTAATGATGTTCTCAATTTAGAATTTTTACTTCATGCTACAGTGGAGTTTACATATGGAACTAAATAAAAATAATACTATTTTATGGACTCACTTCAGTTACTTTCTTTATTGAACAAAGTTGGATTTTGTGAATGTTAATTTGTCTTTGGTTATGTAAGGAAATGATCTAGAATTTAATACTCTGCTTATTATACCGTAATTTTTTTTAATATACGTGTTATTAATGAACTACTTGTTCGGTATTTTCATTTTTGGTATTTTTGCATTACTTCTTTAATGTTCGCAAGGATTATTGTTATACAAGAAATATACTGTATCCTCCATGGCTTGACTCATTTATTCATTTTTTGATGTTTAGAATCAAGAAACCATTAGCCAAAAGTTGCGTCACGGATGCAAACTCAATTCCTATATTGAGAAATTGCCTGAAGGCCTGGAAGAAAAAGTGAAGCACTTCTGGGAGAAAAAAGGAAAGAAGTTAGAGAAGAAATTAGAGAAGCTAGTGAAGAAGGAAGAGATATTGAAGCAACTGAAAGCGGAGGAGGTGGATTTTCTAGAATTAGTAGGGCAAAAGTACTTCTCAAGTCTGGCAGATTCAGGAGAGCCAGTTGGTGTCCTTGCTGGTCAGTCAGTCGGTGAACCTTCAACCCAAATGACGTAAGATAATATACTTCTTGTTTCTTCTCTAAGTATATTATTTACGTTAAGTATTTCTGGACCACGATTAGATGAAAATCCTAACGGATTGATATCTCCTAATGACAAAGAACAAACGAAATAGGGTCTTCAAATCATAATATCACGTTACCAAACAATCATTGCTTGAATTTCAGGCATTTTGCTCCAATATTGTGGTCTTGTTGCAAACTGTCTGTGAAATAAGTGACTCTGGTTGTTTCAATTATGATTTACAGAGATATGAAAGTTGGTGTAGTCCAATCATTAAGCACTCCCATTACAAGCACACAGACGCACTTGAGAAAATGGAAGTAATGAGACGCAGAAGAGGGAAACCGGGTAGCAACCTTATAAACCATCAGTACGATTATGTATGTTGCTCATAGGATGTAAAGTATGAACTTGAAAATGATAATTGGATTTAAATAACGCAATGCTATTAGCCGGCTTTAATCCTTCCATTGGTTTAGAAGCTACAGGATTAATATAAAAAAAGTGAATAATTTGTTTTTACTGCTCCAAAATATAACCAAGAGGAAGATATTTGGAAAATAAATTATCTGGATTTAGTAGTTCACTGCTAGAAACCCCTTTTTCTTCTCTTTATTTCATCTGAATGTCTAACTTGTCAAGCCACTTAATTGTTCCCTTACTATATATTAATACCTTGCATGCTTGCACAATGAGAAACAATAAGGCTGTGTATCCATGACTTTGCTTTGTTCTTACTAATAACAGAAAATGAATGTTCCCGTTTTTCTTCTTGTTTTGGACCACTGACCACTCTGCAGGTCCAATTTTAAAATTTCTCCAGTCTATGCCAGTTGAATGGATGCATTTTTGATACACTTGCTTGAATTATTGTGGATTGCTATGATCCGAGCTAGTCCAGTTTCACTTTGCACGCCCCTTAAGAAACAATGGTTGACCTGAGTATTTTACCACAATACCCATATTAATTTATATTTAGTCTTGGGTCTTGGGAAAAGATTTGCGAATAAGTGGTTGTGGGTAAAAACTAAAACGTGAAAAAAATATTTTTTTTCTTTATATGCTAAAACTGACAAGTAAACGTGGGAAATGATATTAGTATAGTGGACAAGCAAAAGTGAATGGAGGGAGTATTTAAATGGTTATTCATGATTGAGAATTTTTATATCAGTATTGATGAAATTCAGATATTTCTCTAGTTACAGAATTTCATATTGATGTCTATGAAGTCTGTCTTGAAGCTTGGTCGTTCAACTTTTTGCAAATTCCACCCAGCCAGCCTAATAAATTCCATTACTTGCCAATTACCGTCGCAGTAAGAATTTGTCCAAAAGTACTGCAGTTGTGAATGAATTCTGGTGAAAATTAGTGAAAATTGATATCAAATGGCAAAGTTAAACGGAAATATAAGATACTGAATGCACTAATTCATAAATGAAACTTCATGGATATTGTACTTACATCTCAAGGGATAACGGATCTTGTTGGAACTTTGTGTTTTGCCTAAATATTGGAGATTAGGCTAGAGTTTTTTCAGATACACATAATGTTTTGAAGTCCACTCATTCAAATGCAATGTCAAAAGTATTAAATGTTCTTCTTTTCAGACTAAACACTTTTCATCTTGCGGGCCGTGGAGAAATGAATGTTACTCTTGGAATTCCTCGTCTTCAGGAGATTTTGATGACTGCCTCTGATACTATTAAGACTCCCATCATGACGTGCCCCTTCCTAGGCTGGAAATCAAAGTAAGTTGAATTCTCCAAACTTTGTTTTTTCGAGATGGAGAAAGTATGGCTTTCCATTTGAAATCCTTTGAGCTAATAGGTTGTTAGTCCACATTGACAATATAGTGACGTACTGCTTTTTCTCATAGATAATGATTCTACAACGACACTTTCTTGAAATCTGTTGCAAAACCTAAAAGTTTTAAGTGATCTTCAGGGATGATGCCCAGTCTCTTTTGGCAAAAGTAAAGAAGATCACTGTCGCAGATATGATTGAGAGTATGGAGGTCAATCTTTTGCCGCTATCAATCCACAACCATCAAGTTTCTCAACTTTACAAACTCACAGTGATGCTCAAAAAGCATGATTTTGTGTCATCAGAAGATTGCGAGTATACCCTAACATATGTGTTCTTAAGGGAGTTGGAGGATGCAATAGAAAGTCATTTGGCCTTGCTCTCTAAAATTAATGGCATACAGAACTTCAAGTCAAGCTCGGAATCAGTGGCTTCAAATGAGACTGAAGAAAATTCTTCTAGCACCAGACATGAAGAGAGGGATGATGATGATGACGACGATGAAGCTGAGGATGAAAGAACTGAAGATCTTAGTTCAGACGCACTAAAAAGAAAACAGCAAAGCACAGATGAGATGGATTATGATGATGCTTCTGAAGAAGAACCTGAGACCACTGCTGAAGTTGAAGAAGAGAAAAGTGACCAAGCGGATGATATTGGAAACGGTGATGAAGAGGAAATTGGAGACCATGGCAATGAAGAGCAGACATCTAAGTTGCAGTCTAAGGAAGAGGACATAGCAAATACCCAAAAAAGTAAATCAAAGACCAAAACAACCGTCAAACAGAAGAAAAGGAAAGAAAGACGTAGCAGAAAGGATTCAGACAGGAGCGTCTTTGTTGCTGTGGACGGACTGCATTTTGAGGTCCACTTCAGATTGGTCAATGAACCTCATATCTTGTTAGCTCAGGTATCTTCAATCATTTTTGCTATTCTTCCAGTAATTAAAAGTCATTGAATTATCCTTCGTTTATGCTCTTACATGCTTTTCTTTAATCTGCACTTCATTGAGCACTTCGCTATGCACTACCCACTGTTTAGTTATCCTTCACCTAGCTTATATCTTGACTCATGAGTTGATCAACTGGAACTTTATGCTGTTCTGTCAGATCTCTATGCACCAATTGGCAAATTGTTTGCCTTGAAAATTCTTTGGTCCATAGTACTCTTCATTACTTAGTGGCCGTTTGGTTTGCGGGACTAGAGTCAATAATCCCGGGATAAAAATGTAACTCATACATTTCGTTTGGTTGTAAATATTTGGGATAACTTATTCCGAGACTAATAAGTTATCCACCCAAATGGTGGGATAACAATCCCAAGACTATTTTTCTTTGGTATAAAATTATACAAGGACAAAAGTACCCTCCTTTTCATTTCTCTCTCTCTCACACACACACACACATATATATATTCATAAATAATAAATTATGTTTAATTAACGTATAACATATTCATAAATAAATTATATATATATAATAATAATTAACATAAACTGGTAAAATGTATAATAATTATGTTTTGAACGTATACTATATATTATGAACATAAATATATATTATGAATAACGTATAATATATTCATAAATATATATAAATTAGATATTCATAAATTATGTTTAATTAACGTATAATATATTCATTAATTATGAATATAATATATTACGTAATATATAACGTAATTACATAATATATAACGTATAATATTATGAATATATATACGTTAATTATGTTTAATTATATATATATTATGTTAATATATTTAATTATAATATATTATGTTAAATTATGTTTAAATATATATAATTTAATTATATATAACATAATATATAACGTAATATATTCTCACACACTCAAATTATGTTTAATTAACGTATAATATATTCATAAATAAATAAATTTTGAACAGTTTACCGTTCAAAATGGTTGTAAAATATATAAATTATGTTTATTTATATATTTTAATTTCTCTAAAAAATAATAAAAAAATTTAAGAATGAATATTTAAAGCTTAAAAAGAAATATATATAAAGTAAAATAAGATGGAGGGTATTTTGGTAATCAATCAATTTATTCCTAGAAATTATACCATGCATGTTACTTTGAATACAACAAACCAGCATAACTAATCCGGGTATAACTTGTTTTCAAACCAAACGACCCCTTAGTATTCTACTTGTCACTGTCCTGGGATAGGATCTAAATGTCTTGAGTCATGCAGGTTGCCCAGAAGACTGCAAAGAAAGTGTATATTAAGAACTCCGGTAAAATCGACCAGTGCAGAATGGTCAAGTATGAAGTAACTGAAAATACTGTGATGTGGGATGAAAAGCAAACAAAGCAACAAAGCCAAGACACTGATTCTGCTTATTGGGCACTGAAAGCAGCCGGAGTGGATTTTCGCACCTTCTGGGAAATGCAAGATGACCTTGATGTTAGTCGTATATACACGAACAATATTCGTGCTATGCTGAACACCTACGGAGTTGAAGCTGCTCGGGCATCACTCATAAGAGAGGTCAAGACTGTTTTCGGTATATATGGAGTGGAGATTGATTATCGACATTTGAGTCTAATAGCCGATTTCATGACCCATACCGGTGGATACCAGCCAATGAGCAGACACGGAAGCATATCCGAGTCTCTGTCACCTTTCCTTAAGATGTCGTTTGAAACGGCTTCCAAATTCATAGTCGAAGCCGCGGCTCACGGCTTAACTGACTACTTAGAAACACCATCCTCCAGAATTTGCTTAGGTTTGCCAGTGAAGATGGGCACTGGTTGTTTTGACATAATGCAGAAGCTAGATATTTGAATATTTTATGTATAAGCATTATCATGTTTTATTATTTGTAAGTGTCTAATATAGTAATTATTTGTTGTTTGTTTTTTGTTTTTGTGCTGCATATTCCCCCCATACTGTTATCAATTTCTCCATAATTCAAAAAGATTCTTGCTCCGTCTCATTTTATGTGGCATCGATGTACTTCACACATTATTTAAATTTTTTTTAAAACTTATGGTCTAAAATAAGGAAAAATAACCTTAAACAATACACCTTAACTTACCATATTTACATAAATTTTCACTCATACAAAGTAATTATAAAAATTTTAACTAATTATGTATCTTTGTTGGATATAATCAGGAGCTAACTACGAATTTCGACAGATCCAAAATAGAAAAAAGCGCATCGGAGGCCAATTTACAAAAGAAAACATGTATCTATGTTGGATGTTTTGGGAGCTTGTTATGTATCTCGACAAGTTAAAATTGGGATTTTCAGTAATTATGTAAAATATCGGATTTTTTTGTAATTAAGTTCTAAACTGTCGGGGTTTATGTTGTTTACCCCTAAAATAATCATTAAATATTTATGTGATTGTTAACATTTCATTAAGATTTAAGAGAGAGAAATTTTGAAGTCAAGTTATTTCTATTTAAAGTAAGGTGATATTTTTTTTTTTTAAAAAAAAGGGATTAAAAAGAAAGTATTTCTTATTCCAAAAATTACTCCCATTTCATATTTCTTTAAGAAATTATTCAGTTCCCATACCCATACCATTCCATTTTTCACATTAGATAAGACCCCACCATACTACCGTGCATGAGTTATGGGTCTTTATTTTAATATTTTAATTTTTTAAAAATTGATTTCAAAGCATATGACGAAATCAAAATTGATAGTCAAATTCACAAACTTTTTATAATGTTTTTTTAATGACTCGTTTCTTTCTTAATAATAAGAAATGTAGTTTTAAAATTACAATAACAGTGTAGCTATACCAAATGAGGAAAATAAATACTCCTAATAGATTAAAGAAGATATGAGTAATTACATGAAATCACAAAAAGTAAATTTTGAAAAATAGAAAAGAAAGAAAAATATATTATAGGAATAAAAATAAAAAATAAATTTAAAAATAATTTTAAAATTACATTATGTATTTATTGCACAAGTACACCCAAATTATTTTGTCAGACTTTGGTGTCCCTTCCAAACATGATTCACATTTATTTATTTATTTATTTCAAAAAAAAAAACTTATATAATTTGGTCAGATTTTGTGGCGTTCCAGCCATGATTATTCACATTGGAAACCTACCCTTATTATGTATATAAAAAAATATATCTTTTCATGTATATATAGGCTAGTTTTTAGACACTCAAATATACTTGAGGTAATCTTTTATACAAAAGAAAGAGGCAAAAAGAAAAAAAGAAAAAAACGATATGGAGAATATTAATAAGGGAATTATATGTGTAACTGGTGGAACAGGTTATGTAGCATCATGGTTAATAATGAGGCTCCTTCAATCAGGCTATTTTGTCAATACCACTATTAATAATAATTTGGATCAAGGTATGTATGTATATTGTTATTAGTAAATTATCTCGTATTTGTTTCAAGTGAATTGTACGTATTAAAAGATTAAATAGTAGTAAAATAAATACATACATAAAGTATTGTTTTTTTTCGAGTTTTACGTCAGTTGTCCTCTGTTACTAGTTGAACTATCAACCATCTATGTATCGCGAGCCTCATTCTCAACCAAGATGCTAGTGGATTAGTAGATGCTGATAAGTCAGGTGGAAAAAAGAAACAATCTAACTAGTTAGAGTATAAAACTCGCGAAAGAAATGATAGTTTTAGTATGTAGGTGACGATTAACTTTAAAACGATTACATGGTTATTTTTCATGAAAATATAGAGACTCTAAGAAGTTTTGTCAGCATTCCTCAGGAGCAAGTAATTTCTTGATGAAATTACCAAATGCGTGCGAAAAGCTCAAAATTTTCAACACAAATCCTGAGAATTCTGAAAGCTTTTATCCAGCAATTGAAGGATGCAATGGTGTAATTATTGGTCATTCGGTGGATTTCGAAGATACATACGAGGAGGCTAGGAAGATTGAGCGATCGATCGAGGGTATTTTAGACATTTTGCAGGCATGTTTGGAGACGAAAACAATCGAATGTGTTGTATATACTTCGAGTGATGCTACAGTTTGTTTTAATAAAGAGTGTCCTGATGTGGTAGATGAAAGTTGGTGGAGTGATGTGGATTTTATCAAAGAATTGGGACCTTCGGGGGCTTTTTACTGTATAAGTAAGAGGTTAATAGAGAAAGCAGCGTTAGATTTTGCCGAAAAAAAGGGGTTGGATTTTGTGTGTGTGAATCATGCTTGGGTTTTCGGTCCTTTTGTTACTCCTGAATGTCCTCTACTTGTTTCTCGACACCTGCCTATGATTCTGAAAGGTACGTACCTATTTCTTCACATGTTATTTTGGACGTTCCTATCTATAAACGATATAAATTTCTGTAGGTAATTGGACCAATATTGAGTATGATTCTGGCGTTATCCCATTCGTACACGTGGATGATGTAGCTCGAGCTCATATATTTCTTTTGGAATGTCCAAAACCAAAAGTGAAAGGGAGGTACATTTGTTCGCGTATACATTTAACTTCACAGGAATTGTCTCGATTTTTAAGAGCTACCTATCCTCAATACAAAATTCCAACTTTTGAGTAAGTTTCGTCCCAACTCTCTTTTTTATTTATTTGTCGTTTTAGATTTTGACCCACTCAATACTATTTGCAGTTGTTTGAAGGTCGCGACAAAAGCATTCAAATTTCCTCGTCTTTCTTCTAAGAAACTATTGGACGCTGGATTCAAATACGACTACGATCTTGAAGATATGTATGATGGAGCAATTGCTTCATGCAAACAAGTTGGTCTACTCTAGAAACATTCACTATTAAATAAAACCAAAAAAAAACAGACAGAGTTTGTAGCTATTAGTGATAAATTTGGGAGAAACTATCAAGAAAATACGTTAGCGGTGACGTATTTTTCAGTTCACATCAATAATATGTGCTACCAAGTCAAAATAAATAATGTACTTTTCATCATTTTGTCATTTATCTCAGACTTCACTCGTGAAACCATACTAAGTTACTATCATTATTTTATTTATTTGTTCTCTGACCATACTAAGTTCCTACGGGTCGTGACAGATCAAGTCACCAACCACGTCTCTTTTCTTTCTTCGATCAGAAAGCACTCCTGATATATTTCTTTGTTTGTCTTTCAAAATACCCTGGAAGAGGAGTAGCCTCGCCTGGTTCTTGTCTGTTAATTTCCTTAGCGGTAGACACATGGGAAATCACAATCAGAGAGAAGTAACGATACGATAGTTTCAACAAGAAATTGTGAAAAACATAAACTCTTTCCTTAGCTGAGAGAGAGGAGCGCACTTTCAACATACAAACATATCCTTTTTTATTTTAAAAATTGAATTTGATCCTGTATATTTATTTAAAAAATTCATTGGATAAGCAAATGTATAATAGACCTCAAACTCAATTAATAAAAGATAAGTATATGTATAATAGACCTCAAACTCAATTAATAAAAGATATAGAAGAATAAGTTCCAAAATTTAGCTCATAAATTTTATGATATGTTTAAAGCTACAAGTTTTCTAAAATTTTATTAATGTACACGTCATTATATATCTAGGATTCCAAGTAAAAAAAATCATTTTTTAAAAAACTTTATATAAGAACCAAAGTTAATCACACTAGTTTTATAATTGATTTGCTGATAGTTTGACAATAATGATACTGCACCCATCAAATTAATTCGGGAATTAATTCATGTTCCTTTATTATATATCACTCATATATATAATTTAACATGTTTTTCGAGGTTATTAGTTTTATTTTTCTATTATCATATCATATTTATCATAGATAGTCTTAGATGTTATTATACAAGCAATTATCTTGATAATGTACAATATAGAAATATCATAGGTTATCAGTGCCCATAACTTAAATTCGTTGATGAGAATTTTAAATCAATGACATCGCGCAAACTGATCGATTGAATACCTTTTATCAAAAAATTATACTGAGGGCCTGTTTGGATATAGAGATTTCTTTTTTCCAAATTAAAACATTGTTTGATTCATTTTTCAAATGAATCTTTTACCCACTCATAATTTTTTCAAGTGATATTCATTGTTCACATGTAACTTCAATTTCAAAAATTCTTTTTTTTGAGTTTCAACCAAATTTATGTCAAAGTCTACTAATAAAATTTTGAAAGTTATATGTTGAAGTTAACGTCACTCATATATTTTGATTGAATTTGTGATAAAAGAACGTGTTTTCACATGTAAAAATTAGGAAGTTTCCAACATTTTAATGAGATAGGAAAGTTGTTTCCGATAAAAATTTGTAAAGAATAAAACATGTTGCCCCTTAAATCAACACAATAATTTTTTATCATAAAGTTTTAGAAAGGCATAGTTTGTTGGCCGGATCAACAAATTATCCTTCTCATTATTCTTCTCTCGTGGTTAATTAATTAATTATCGACGAAATCAGAGTTATTTATTATAGATAATCGCCAGTTATTAAGTTTTATACTCATATACCATAAATAATTATTTAAATGTTCAAGTAACATCTCTTTATACGTGATTAGCTAACTTGCGTGGACTCTTCACTTTCAATGTCGCATTTCTGTCGGATTATTTAAAAATACACTATTTTTAGAGAATTCGTCAGGCACGCGTTGATATTTTTAAAGAGTCCGAGCAACATAGATGATTAGTATATATAAACAAGTACATTAGTACATTCGTCCTGATTTACTGACACCTATATATAACGTAATATATTCTCACACACTCAAATTATGTTTAACTCATGGGAATAACCTTTGACATAAATGCAAAGCAACGCTGCGTGCGTAGAATAGAACCTTGTGGTCCGGCTCTTTCCCGGATCTAGCGGGAGGTTTTATCCACCAGGCTGCACTGTATGTATTTATGTATAGGCATACATACACAAAATATACTTCAAACTAAAGAAATTTCTTTTATAAAAAAGAGAGAGATATGGAGAACATTAATGAGAAGGGAACTACTGTATGTGTAACTGGTGGAACAGGTTATATATGTAGCATCATGGTTGCTACTCTGTTAATATATACCACCATTAATAATAACTTCGATCCAGGTATGTATGACTCTATATGTATGTATATGTAATGTATTACCTCTAGTTATATTAACTATTTTTTAAAATTTTACTCAAGCCGTGGAAACAGTCTCTGACGGAAACGCAAGATAAAATTGTGTACAATAGAACCTTGAGGTACGGCTCTTCTTCAAATCCCGCACATAGCGAAATTTTTAGTGCACCGGACTATCCTCCAGAAAAAGTTCACAAGTGCCAAACCTTGAACTTGCATTATTTCCCTTTTGTTAAGGGAATTCAAAATTTTATATATTTATTAGAAAGGTTGTTTCTACCCCTATTTGTGTAGTCCTATAACCTTTCACTAAATGTAGTTGTGTCATTGATTTTGTCCTAAGTTATATTTTGTGTCATTTATATCTTTAATTTGCCGTTAGAAATTCTCTCGATTTTCGTTATACTAAAGTTTGAAGCTCTATTATGCACAAGAGCCAATATACTATGACATTTGTTAACGACAAGAATATGAATAATTAATAGCAAACTATATAACGGGGTGTAATATTAAAATATTTCGTGTTGTGAATAATATTTTTGACCTTTTTCCGATCCTAATTCATTGTTATGCAATCAGAAGGAGCAAATTTCTTGAGGAAATTACCAAATGCATCCCAAAAACTCAAAATTTTCAGGACAAATTCTGAAAATCTTGAAAGCTTTCTACCAGCAATTGAAGGGTGCAATGGTGTTATTATTCGCCACTCTGTTGATTTCGAGGATGAGAACGATGACAACACAAAAATTCAACGAGCTATCACCGCGATTTTAGGTGTATTGAAGGCATGTTTCGATTCAAAAACAATAAAACGAGTTATATACACTTCGAGTGATGGTGCAATTGGTTATGTTACTGAAGGTCAAGATGTTATTGTAGATGAAAATTCATGAGTGATGTAGATTTTATCAAGAAGTTGAATCCTTTAGGTGCATTTTACTCAATAAGTAAAACATTAATAGAAAAACAAGTGTTGAGTTTTGGAGAGAAATGTGGAGTTGATGTTGTCTGTTTGAACTTTGAATCATGCATGGGTACTTGGTCCTTTTGTTACTCCTCATTGTCCTCAAGTTGTTCATTTCTCCATGGCTATGATTCTAGGTTCGTACTTTCGGTATATGCTTTGGAGCCCATATCAGTTTCTCGTTAGAATGTCCCATCAATAGGGGCAAATCACTCTCTATCAAAGACATGACTTATTTATAAGAGAAAATGTTCTATTTTCACACTCGAATTTTAGGAGGATCCTATTATCCCTGGACAAATTAAAACTGTATTTTTGGCAATCTTAGTGTGCCACGTATTTGGCACATACGCGGATCTTCAGTGTGTTGATTCACTGATGTGCCACTAAGGTTGTCAAAAATACGTTTTTAGTTAGTTCAGAGGGGTAATAGAACCCTCCTAAAATTCGGGTGTGTCTCAGCAATTTCGTGTATTGTTTAGGATGAAAACAAAGCATTTACTCTATTTATAAACTCAACTTATTTTGATCTGCTGAGTTCAGATTGACTATTGAGAAACTTTGTCAAATGATATTTTTAAGTATTAGGTGGATTGAGTTACAACTCATTCCGTTTTAGTTTATGCACTAGGTCTATCTTGATTCGTCCTAATTCAGCTCAATCTGCCTATAATAATATCTAGGTAATTGAACAAATATAGAGTATGATTCCGACGTTATCGCATTGGTCCACGTGGACGATGTGGGCCGAGCTCACATATTTCTTTTGGAATGTCCAAATATTTGTTCGAGTGTAGACATAACTCCAGATGAATTGTCTCAGTTTTAAAGAGCTAAATATCCTCAATACCGAATCCCAACTATAGAGTAAGTTTTATTCTTTCGATCTTTGTTGTTTAAGATTTTGACACGCTCATTAACTAAAATACGTATTTAACGTCAATTATTGGTTCTTTAAATTCTATTTGCAGTTGTTTGAAGGTGACAAAAGGATTCAAGTTTTCCCTAGACCTTCTTCAATTTCATCTACACTTGGGGGTCGTTTGGTAGAGCGTATTGAAATGTTAATGCATGTATTAGTTTAATGTGTATTAGTAGTACCTTGTTTGATATACTTTTTTATCCTATGTATAACTAATGCAACCCTCAATATATATGTTGGAAAGGATGCGGAAATTTTTTTGAGGGGTAATAGGGTCTTTAAGCATGAAACTCTAATATACGAGACTATGGTTACCGATTACCATACTGCAAAATACCGAAACCAAACGTCAAAATACCGAACCATACCGAATTAATATGGTATGGTAATAGTATAATATTTTTAAAAATCGAATACCGAAATTACCGTATCGAAATTTTAAATATCGTATCATACCATATCATGCCCACCCCTAGATAAGACCAAGTCAGATGATATTTGTTGATTATTAGTGGTAGGGGCAGAGCCAGCCCTTTGGCAGCGAGCTCATCCAAACACTTCCTTCGATGAAAAAATATATCACTTATATATGATTAAAATATTTTTATGTATCTATAGTAAGTGTTGAACCCTCTTCGGCTAGGTTTTCTTTAAATATTGAACCTCTTTCGTTGAAATTTTGGCTCTGCCTTTAATTAGTGGTAAGATTATAGCACCTTGCATGAGTGAGATCTGAATAAGATAGAGTGTATATAGGCTTGAAACTGTTTTCGATAGATCTTTTACTAAAATAAAATATTTTGAAATAGTTTGAAGATGGAATACATATATCAAAACTGTAACAACAAAAAAATAATGTGAAATGAACAATTTTGAATATAATGATTCAATAGGTGTTGTTGATGGATAGTAACATGGTAGAACGTGGTGGTTGGCCTATCCATATTATGGTTGATCAAATATCTTCGAACATTGAATTTGGACAACACATGCTTGCCATGTTGTTTATGTAGCTAGAAAGATCTTCTTTATGGTCCATTATAAATTTATTTTGTAAAATTATTATTATGTCTTCTCAAATGATTGACAAATATAACATTAGAATATTAGTAAATGATACATATAAAATCTTTGTTCATAACCAATCATAGGAGATAATTTCCTCTCAAATACAATAACAATAACAACATATTATGTAGATCGAATTAGAAAAGCAAGGCTGAGATGGTGTTTAGACATGTGAAGAGAACGTAGGAGAGGTTGGTTTAACAGGAGTTGGACAAAATAAACGTAGGTCAAAAAAGAATTGGAGAGGAATGATTAGTTAGAACATAGACATGGTCTTAGATAGAAGTGTGGAGATTAAGAATTAGTGTAGAAGATTTAGGTGTTGCTGAACGTTGTCGTATTCTGTGTAGAAAAGTGAACTGCTTATAGAGGAAGTGGAAAGGAGTGATCGGATAGAATATAGACATGATCTTAGATAAAAAGTATGAAAATTAAGAATTACAGTAAAAGGTTAATGGGTTGGCTGAGCATTGTCGCGTTCTGTGTAGAAAAGTGAATGGCCTAGCCAGCGTCTAATCTCCTCTTTAGGGGTGTGCTTAATCGATTTGGTTCGATTCGATTTTACATATTATCGGTTCGATTTATTGGTTTTTGACTTTTTAAATATATCAAACTAATAAGATATTTTTTATCGGTTTCTAATCCTTAACGGTTCGGTTTTCGATTTAACCGATAAGAAAATACTCATAAAATAAAAATATTAGTAACTAACATGAAAAATAATCAAATCTTAAGTTGCAAACAAAAATCCTACATAATGTGTTAGGAGAAATTAAGAGTTTGTATAATTAAAATAATAGATTTTTTAATTTGTAAAGAGAAATCAAGCGATATATCTAATAACCCAATAAGAAAAAATCGAATCGAACCAATAACCCAATAATTCTTTTTATAACACCATTAAAAAATCGTTAACTCAATAACCTAATAACAAATAAATCAATAATATTTTTATGATCGGTTCAATTTTTACACAGCCGAATCGAGGATTATCGCAAACAATACCAACAACTTCAGCTTCTGTTTCATTTCACATTTTACCAACAGATTCAGAATATTGTTGGACAAAAACAGAGTAAATGAATGCCTTCTGAGCAAGAAGGTCGTGGAGGACACGTATTTAAGTATCAGTGTGTTGTCTTATTACCATTTTTTTATTAAGAGTTGTAGTATTGCTTCTATAATTGCTTGTATTCGAATTTCTGTTACTATCAATTATTTATTTTATATTTGATTATCTTTTATTTTGTTGTAGTTACCATTATGTTACTATGTTGTTTTCATTTCTTGTTACTTTCTCTTTTTTGAACTTCTTTGAATTATTTTTTGTTGGGTTGAGGATTTATTGAAGACACTGTCTACATTCATGGCCTCCGTAGACTTTCATTTTGTGAAATTATACTGATTATGTTATTATTGTCGGCATTCTTTCAATAACAATTGAACAAAAATTAAGATAATCAACAAAAAGAATCACATTCATTACAAAGAGAAGCTCAAATATATATATTTATGAATAACAACAATCCATATATAAACACAAAAGAATCATTCGATTACAGTAAAATGAACCTCCAAATCCAATCTCACATCAAAACAGAGAACTCCTGTTTTTAATTAATTCCTCAGTGAAGCGAACAGAGAGAAGAGAAGAGAAGTTCCGATCAACACACCGGAGACCGGCACGGAGAATCCTGCTCCGGCATCCGGCGACGGAGCTGGAGCTAGAGGTACCTCCTGTGCTGACGTGGCAACGGCAGCGAAAACGACAACGAGGACGAAGGCCTTGAAGATGCTGCTAACATGCGCCATTGCGTTGAAATTAAGAGAAGATAAAAAGTTGATTGAACGAATGTATATACTGAAAAATGACAAGTGAAATTGAACAAGTTTGAGTTGTGTTGATAGAAAATGAAGAGCGGAAGAGGATGCTATTTATAGTGGGAAAAAAAGGTGACAGCTGGAGGAGGAATTTGAGCCGTTGAACTAACAGTAACAGCTCAGTTTTTCCTGTAGAGATGATGGGGACAGACTGTGAGGGGATTTTTTTTATTTTTTATTTTTCAAGTTCCCACATCGATATCCGTAAGATTAATTCTCAGTTTCTAGTGTCAGTGTACTAAGCGGTAGGAAATAACCATGAGATTAATCCTCCGTTTCTACTGTCAACACACAAAGCGGAAGGGAACTGGCCACAGAGACAATCTCTTGCTTAAGGGGTGAGGTGCTGAACCACCACACCAATTTATTATTAAGTTTGCAGACAATTGAATATGAAAATTGTAATTTGGTTTGGGATGGAAGATATTACAATTCAAAGTTCAGATTGAATTTTAAATTGGAATCTATATCAAGATAAACAATATAAATTTCGATAGTTTGAAACTTAATTACAAAAATTTTGACTCGATTTTGAGTCTGTTAAGCAGAGGCGGAGCAACGATTTTTGTTGGGGGGTTAAAATTTGAAGAAAAAATAAATCGAAGAGGATTCAACACCTACAATATATACATAAAATCATTATAATCGTGTATTAATAGTATAATTTTCTGCCGAACGAGATTCAGACGAAGATACATCTATACCTAGTAAAGGGTTGGCTCTGCCCCTGCTGTCGAGATACATAATTAGCTCCTGATACATCTAATGATGATATATTTTTCTTTTGTAAAATGTATAATTAGCTTTCGATATATTTTTTTCGATTTAGGTCTGTCGAGATGCATAATACATCAAACGATACAGTTTTCCTTTGCAAAAAGTACATAATTAGCTCTCGATATATTTTCTTTGATTTTGGATCTGTAGAAGTACATGATTAGCTCCTGATGCATCAAACGAAGATATATAACTATTTGAGGTTTTTGAAATTACTTTGTAAGGATGTGAATGTATGTAAATATGGTAAGTTAAAAGTGTATATTTATATTATTTTTTCCATTTGTTTATTGGCATTAATTGGTTTGGATATTTTGATTTTTGAGTCTTAAAGGTAGACTATTGCAATTAACCGTCTCAATTTAGCTAATAATTTCTCCGTTTTATATTAGTTGGTCCCTATTGATTTGGCACACTCATTAAGAAAATATTAATTAAGGGGTTTATTTACCAAATTAACCTTATTAATTATGCTTTGAAAATATAAATTTAAGTAAATACACTTTATTTAGTCATTTAATGTCAAGAGTAGTATTAGAAGAACATAATAAAATACTCTTGATTTCATCAAAGGGACAACTAAATTGAAACAAATATTTTAAAAAAAAGGATCAACTAAAACAAAACGTAGGAAGTAATTTGTTTTTTAACGGTTTAACTTTCCTCATTTAACAAACCATTGAGGTCTTTCTAAATCTCAACACATTGTGTAATTCTGTATTGTTTTAAGAAATTATTTAGTAGCCGGTAAGATTTTCTCATAATCAATTCATGTATTTCTAATATCTGCATAACTTTAACCAGGTTCCAAACAACAAATGCATAGAGTTGCAAAATTAGATTATATCTCTCAAAATTAGACTTATTAATGTATAAACTTTTTGAATTTTCCTATATTAAATTTATACTATATCTTAAAATTTAAATTTAAATTTAAATTTCATGTGGAAACAAACTATGGCCACTCCTAATTATTATTGATGTTGAACTGTCTATTGAGGTCTGCCATTAGAGAGACGTCTTAAAGAATCCTCCCGTTGGCTTCATTATTCAATGGCCCCACAACTTTTGTACCCCTTTGCTTTTCTCCTTTTGCTTTGCAGCAAATTCAGGAGGAAATAAATTTAAAGCAAAGAAAACTAGTCCGTTTAGGTCCACATTTGAGAAGCTAAATTCAATAAAAATTTTGCTATACGTGAGATTTGGAAAAAGATAAAATTATAGGAATTTATTATACATAATTTTACTTTATATTTTTACATCCCATGATCTATGTGATAAATTCCTATAATTCCTAAAATTGTGTATAATAAATTCCTACAATTCGATCACACAGAGTTGGGGGTTTATCGGAAACAACCTTTCTACTTTTTCAGATGTAGTGCTATGGACTGCATATATTTTATTCTCTCCAGACCCTACTATGTGAAATACACTGAGTTTTTTGTTGTTGTTATTGTTGTTGTTGTTGTTTATCTTCTGATCACACAACAATAACTTTATCGGTTATTCTAACAACAACAAAGCCACACATCTCCATATGATGGGTTTTGGGGAGGGTAAAGTATACGCAGATCATACCACTACCTCAGATGAAGCAGAGAGGTTGTTTCCGATAGACCCTCGGCTCAGAACAGATAACAATATAACAAACACAAAAACATAAAAGTATATAAACTAATACAGTATGCAAAGTAAACTAACACTGCTAGCTAATATAAGAAACAATACAACCCCAAGATAATATTATAAATTATCTATTTGAAATCATAAACACTTAGTGATACATTTTTCAAATTAAATTAAGGTTCCTAGGAGTGGTAGAAATAGAGTTAGATGTGTTAAGAGTGTGAATCCAATGTTAGTAGAAAAGAAAAGTAAATTAAAAAGAGGTTTAAGAATATTTTTATTAGAGTGAGGTTTTAGGAAAATTAAATTTAAACTTAATTGAACATTATATTTCTAAGCTACATTAGCTCAACAACTAAAATTAAAGTTAAATGTTCATTAAAGACGAATATAAAGACGACAAAATAATGATGTGAGCCCCAACTAGATGCTTTGATATTCATAAATGTTCGATTGATGTGTGTTTAATTTAAGAGGAAGAAAATATTGATGTGCAAACGTAATTTTAAATGATAGAAAGATTTTGAAGACTTAACCTAAAACGGACAATACATAATACGTCAAAGATTTAATTGTCTATGTAGATTCAATTTGACTTCTTTAACTTACTCTTTCATGGTCGGTTAAAATTGATAGTATTTAACAATTAATAGGAAAATTGAAATCGAGCAAAGATTTGTTGAAATATTCAAATAATAGTGTCCTAAAAAGTTGACCATTTCAAGATTGATGACTTCGATTTTATTGTACGTTATGAATTTTTCTATTCACATATCTCTCCAGATTCATCACTAATATTTCGGGACACACTAATCTAAAGATACAATAATACTAAGTTGTAGGACTATTTCTTTGTTTGAACCTGTCATTTGAAAGGTAAATTACCTCTGTTGCAAACTTAAACTTCCCTATCAAAGACATTGCTTGCAAAATTTAAACCAGAGATATTTCAACCATTTATTTAAAAGTTACAGAACCAATCTACTAAAATTAATTATCATAAAGTCAAAAATTTTACCAACATCCAAAAAACTGTTACAATTTATTTTAGGTGTTCTAAAGTCAGAAATAACTTTTAAAGTAAGTAAATTAAAATATTTAACAATAGATTATCATTTGAATAGTAAACACACCTCACTTTTAACCCGAAAATTGTGTAGTAGAGTTATCATGAAAAAGAATGAAAGTACCCGTGAAAGGTTTTAAAAAATATAAATAAATAAAAAATAAATTGAAATAATTATTTTTTTATATTTCATTATTCTAGTAAAATGAAACTTAAAAAAGTTTTCATACTTTGAAAATTCCAATGATGCACTTAAATCGAAACACATGTCTTTTTGACAAGATTTCTTTTTTTGAACTTAAATAATACTTTCTCCGTCTAATTTTACTTATCTCAAATTTTCTAATCTGATATCTCATTTTACTTGTCCTTTTTTACTTATCAAGACAAGATAATTTTTTTTTCTATATTTTACCCTTTACATTAATTATTTTTCTTTAAATTAAAATGTAAACATCATTTAAACGAAATACTATGGTAAACTAGCCATGTTATTTATTATTTTTCTTAATAGCTGTGCCATTTTAATTTGGGATGAGTAAAATGGGACGGAGGGAGTACTATGATTATAAACTTTAATTAATATCGTAAGATATACTCCCTCCGTCCTAAATTATTCGTTCCGATTTCTCCTTTTACTTATCTATTTTCATGAATCAAGAAGAGACAATTTTTTTTCATAATATACCCTTTGAATTAATTATTTTTTTTAATTAAAATATAAATATCATTTAGTATGAATATTATGATAAACTAGTTCTGTTATTAATTATTTTTCTTAATCAATGTGTCATTTTAATTTGAGACGGTAATTTGAGACGGAGGAAATATTTTTTTTTGAACATATTGATATTTGAAAAATTACAACTTATAATAATTTTATATAGTTTCTCCATTTTGTTTTAGTTGACCCTCTTTCTAAAAATATTTGTTTCAATTTAATTATTATTTTGATGAAATTAATAGAATTTTATTATGTTTTTTTAATATTATCTTAAATGACTAAATAAAATGTAGTATAATTAATAAGATTAATTTAGTAAAATAAATTTTTAATTAAATTATTTCTTAATAGAGGAACAATGACAACTAAAAAAGCAACCGAGTAAATACATAGAGAAGAGTCCAAGTTTGAGCAGGTCATTTCCAGTAGATATGTGCAACGTGTCCAGCAAATTTTTCCAGCGCCCGCAACTAACCAATATGATGAACTTTCCTGCTTTCACATGCCCCCGCCGACTCTCTCTCTCTTTCTCTGTGCTAGCTGTCTCCCTTCACGCGTTCCCTCACCCTCCTATAAATACATTCACTACTCCCTTCCCCTTCATTTTCATCAATCAAAACCCTAATTCTCGCCGCATCTTCTAAAGCAATCTCTTTGTTCTTCTTCTTGTTCCACCAATTAGAAATGGCACGATACAGCATTGTTAAGTCGTTTTTGGTTGCAGTGATTGTTGTTGTGTTCTCTGCTGCTGCAACATCGGCTCAGGAGTTGGCTCCGGCACCGGCACCTGATGCTGGAGCTGGATTCTCTCTGGCTCAATCTGGTGCTTTGGTTGCTACTTCTCTACTTGTTTCTGCTGTTGCTCTCCTGAGGCACTGAGTCCATTTTGCGGAAGTTTGGTTATACAGAGAGACTTAGGATGTTTGGCTATGATTATTGGTTTGATATGTATTACTATTATTATTATTATTCTTTTTGCAGTATATATGATAAATAAATCTACATTTTATTACTAGTGTTGGAGAGTTTGTTTCCTTTTTGTCTTATGATTCTGCTAGATCTATATTGGAAGTCTCTATTTTCGAACGAATTAGCATTATTAAGATGTTTTTGGTTGCAATGGTGGTTGTGATTTCTCTGCTGCTGCTGCTGCAACTTCGGCTCAGGAGTTGGCTCCGGTACCAGCACCTGATGCCGGAGCTGGATAGATTCTCTCTAACTCAATTGTTGGTTATTGTGTTTTGGATTTTGTGAGACTATGGATCTTTAGTAATGGCATGAATTGGCATTATCAAGGTGTTTTTGGTTGCAAGGATTGTTGTAATTTTCTCTGCGTCAGCAACAACGCCCAGGAGATTGTTGCAACATTTCCTATTTATTGTTCCCTTTGTGTTTCTGGTGTTAATTCTGCAGCGTTGTGGTAATGATTTGTGCAAATTGCTCCAATTAACAAACCAAATAGCTACCCGAAATTTCAATTATAATCCGATAAAAGAAACAATTTCCGACAGAAATGCAAGTTAAAAGCTGCCTGCTGTGTAGAATAGAACATTGTTGTCCGTAGAACATTACGATGTTTTTTAGCTTGGTGCCAAGACTACGCCCGAGGAAGTATATGGAATAAGAGATCCTCATACCACAATACTACATCAACAACAATAACATAGCCAATATAATTGAACTATTAGGCTTTGAAAAGGTAGTGTGTACTCAGGCGACAAACAAAAAATTCACAAAAAAGGAAATATAGAAAAATGTGTCGAATAATAAGGAAAGCAAACGAAAATACATGTACAAGGCTAATACTAGGACAGACACACTACTCCGAGCTCTCACCAAGTCGATGATACATCATATTAACAACAACAATACAAGCAGATACACTACCAACACAACAACATTATAGAAAAAATTATAGTGTATAGTACTCTTCTCAACATATATACTCACCACCACCAACTTCTTAGCAACATAATCCACCATTTCCAGCTCAAAAATGTATTCATTCTCACTGAAACATAACAATCAACATAGAAAACAACACTGAAAAACAAACCAATGCCTCAGAAACTGGCAACGCGAACCCATCTCCAGTACTGTCCATGCCGTTTTCCATAGGCGGTGTTGGAGCCACTGCAGTGTCTTGTCCCATAATAGTTGATGAGAAAAGTAGCATAACTATTATCACCATGGCTATGGCTAGCAAAAACCTCATAACTGAGTTACCATATTGTGCCATTTTATGCTAATAAGTTTTGCTTTTATGAAACTTTACAACAGCAAAAGAACTGGATTATTGGAATAATGCTGCTGGAATAATTGTTGTTAGAATAGCCACAATTTATACTATTTGGCAAAAATGACCAAATTTTATTTCATTTTTTAGTCAGGTGAGGAGTAGGCCTCTCATCTTACTGTGGGGCTCCAATTGAAACCTTGCATCTAAAAAAAAAAAAAAAAAAAAAAATATTATTATTGGGTCCTAAAAAAAGTTGTGCTTTCTTTTTCTATACATTCATTTTGGATTCAACTTATATTCGCAAATAACGACAACAATTTATTATAATCATGACGTCCAGATTAGCTTTTGCGCATCTCGACTAATTTCATGAGATAGGTAACTTTGTGGCTGGGACACATTCGGTGTCCGATATCTTCATAGAAGTTCGACTAATTCAGATTCGTGCCGCTTAGGTTCCACTTGAGGAAAACATTTCTTATCAAAGATTTTTCCACATTCAAGACTCGAGCCTTTGACTAACGTCTAAAGGAAAGCAGCTTCATCAACTGCATTACATTTTTCGGTGATTTTTATACATGCAAGTCTCAATAGTATAAAAAAAATTTGCATACTTTTCATGGATTGGAACTTGGTGAGAAGTAATTTTCTTGTAGTCCTCTCACAACTATAGAAATTGACATTTGAATTTCTTCCAATGCATCTGTCTGCAAAAATTGACCCATTTCTATTGTTTAGCAATTTTTTTCAAACTAAGATTTCACATATTTTAGAAATGTTTTTAGTTACTCTATCTCCACGAAGTAGGGGCAAGATTTCGTACTCCGTACCATTTCCAGATATCACTTGTGCAATTATACTAAGTATGTTATTATTGTTGATACGAGTAGTTTTTATTAAAAGGAACAGTTTGATTGTTGATACTTTTTCCTATAAGACAACTATAATATCGCGCTGACCTCTTAGATAGTCACTCAGCTAATAGTTATTATCTCAGAAAATCACTTTTCTTCTTGATTCTTAGAACGTGACTTTCTGAGATAATACTATTAGTTGAGTGACTATATTAGAAATCGACTCCGATAATAACACAATCATATCTAAGAAGCCGAAGAAATGTATAATCTTTGTCTGCAGGTAGTTAAGTATCATCACAGAGTAGAAATCAACTTTAAAAGTACATTATATATAATCTTCACAGCTCCATCAACTGTCCTACAACAATAGAATCAAAACTAAGGGATGCTCAACCACGTTAAGCCTCGAGGAATAGTTTAGTCCAACTATACTTGATGATTTACGTAAGACAGAGGCTCGTTCTATAGGTCAAAAGACAGGTTTTGTGCAACATCACGACCCCTTGGACAACTTTTGTGCAGTCATGAGACTTTTTGTCAACCAGATTGCCGTTTCTCTAGACGACATTCCATCATCCCCGAATGGTTTTAGCACACCAGCAAGCTCATCGATTTTTTCCTGCTTAAGTAGTCGCGCACAAACCTCCAAAAGAGACTCTAAAGCTTCAGCTCTTTGTTCAGTGGGATTACCCCAGTCGTCTTTGTCCTCCTTACTAGCTAATGCGGCTAGTGACTTGAGCTGTGAAACCTTATCATCCAGTGCTCGAAGAGCGTCTTTCTTAGCCTGTTTGGTGTCATAAATCGCGGTTGCTTTCTTTTCTAGCTCGTCTTTGTGTAGAAGTGAACCATCGCTTTCAGTTGACAAGCAGTCAATAGCAACTTCTCTACACTCGCTACCATTTTCAATTTCAGCAACACAGCATCTTGGTACTGCCTCTGGATCTGGTTTTGCCGACTGTGAATTAGATGAAGTGCTTTCTTCATCAAAGGATCGTGTTTTATCGTTGAATCTTCCATCAGACAATGTCATTCTGCTAGATTTTGCGGAGATACATTCCACTATATCTGCTTCCTCATGGTCCAGTGGACTGCTCAACACCTCAAGCTCTTTTGTCTTGCTATTCTTCGTATCACCCTCGTCAAATCGACTAACATGCTCTGGAGAAACATGCTCTTGTTCCTCGGACCATGTTTTTGCCCTTGAACTTGACGAGCTTGGAGTGATCGTAGTTTCTGTTTGTGAGATAGTCTCCTGTTGATCATATCCATTGCAAACAACTGCCTCACTCATCTCCCTACTTTTAGAATCCTCACTATCTTGAGAGATCCTAACTGAGTAGCTTGTTGGATTGACTCTCTTAGTGTCAAGTTTGACTCGGAACGTGTTATAATTGTCAGATAAGTTTCTTGGCTGAATGTCATCACTTTCGTCAAAGTAAAGGACAGTTCTCTTCTCTTTTAGCTTCAACTGTCTGTCTCTGCTACCTCTCGAACTGATAGATTTTCCAGGTGATGGTCGTGTTTTCTCTTTCGCTCTGCTCGGGGACTTCACAGGAAGAAACGCAGATGAAGGGTTGTGACACAAGAGGAGGTATGGTTGCAAATGTTGATGTCTCAACAGCTCGGCAGCCTATAAGTAGAGGTAAAAAAATATATCAAGATGAATCTCAATTTAATACTCCCTCCGTTTCATTTTGTTTTTCTGGTTTTGATTTGACACGAAGTTTAAGAAAGAAAAGAAGACTTTTGAATCTTGTGGTCTTAAAATAAAGGTATGCAGAATGTATCAAAATGTAATTTAAGTTTGTGATCTTTAAACATGCCACGTAGAAAGTTAGAATTAAGGAGTTGTTGTAAAAGGAAAGAAACATTCGCTTTTAAACGGACTAAAAAGGAAAATAAGACTTAACAGATTGAAACGGAAAGCATAACATTTGAACATATGTAGCTCGCACTCACTGTAGGTCGGTGTTCTGGAGTTTTCCTTAGCATGCTTTTTATTATCTGTTTCCTGCAAGAATTAAATCTGCTTAGTCAACTGACTGATTTTGTTATACTTGTGGCGTGCTGAGAAGGAAGATACTTACAAGGTGGAGGAGTATATAATCGGAAGTGGTGAGAACAAACCCCGGTTTATTTTGTTGATAAGTCCAGTTTTGTCCTGTTGGATTTACATAGTCACTATATCATATAGAAGATATCAGGATAAAGAACTTGTCTTTTTTTTTTTTTTGCGTAACAAGTATTAACTTTTTGAGGTATTGTTTACAAAGTTCAAATAGCTGAAAAATCAACTTACAGAAGCTTTAAACGGGGGTTGATGTGCAGCAATGTCAAACATACAGTACCCTAAAATCACATTAAAGTGTTACTATTAGGGACATGATGTAAAGAGCTGAAATACATTGCTTCATCAACATTCTTATTTCTTACCAAGCGACCATATATCAGATTTATAGCCATAGGGTATGCCGGCAAGGAGTTCAGGGCACATGTCGTTTGGTGTGCCAGATACCTATTACATGAAATTTGTTCCAAAATTAAGGATTAGCTGTACAACTCGACGTCTTTTTCTCAAATGCATTAAGCTAGGTGCTATGGCGACAGGAGCTTGGTAATATGATAATACCACAATATTTTTTTTGATAAAAAGGAAGATGACCACCACAACATTTTGGTACCTATGACCGAAATAAAAGCAACTTTTAGGTTTTCTCGGTCTTGGAGGGAGAAGGGATTTCTCTCTTGCTAAATAGATATGCTGAATCGATTGTTAGGTGACAATAGATGGTCGAAACTTGCACGTAAGTAAGAGGTTCATTTTGCCGCAATAGAAATTCATACCGAGGAAGCAAGGCCTTCTGCATCTAGCAATTTTCCTAATCCAAAATCACCTGTGACAATCAAGTGAATTAGAAGGATAGTAAAGAAGCAAAGACGACCCAATCAAGCTATTGTTCGGGCATTCTTACCTAACCTGATGTCGTTGTCCTTTGTGATGAATATGTTACATAACTGAATTCAAAATAGTTCACGTTAAAAACGTTTCATACTAAGAAGGCTTTTCTATTTCGCCGATTACAACAAGTTTTTACCTTGAGGTCTCTATGATGAACACGGTTGGAATGCAGATGCTCCAAAGCTAACAATAGATGAGTCAGCCATTTGCAGAGTTTCTATAATAGCAGGAAATAAACAACATAAAAACACGCAATTTTTTAAGCTACCGTGAAGGCACAGAGAAGCTTCATAAGTATTGAAATCGCATTTAACTACCTCTTCCGGGAAAAGTGCTCCTCTAGACTTCCTCATGATCTCCGCCCTGAACACAAGGAAAAAAAATCGTCACCGTCCTTAGATTACACCACAAAAGAAGTTCTATAATCATCCTATTCATTTCTTTATTTTCAACCTCATTACCCCTTTTATCGTTCTTGGTACGAGGGAGTATTTATGAAATCTGAGGTCTTTCATTCTCCAGATACCTGGATGTGCTTACAACACAGGCTGAAAACAACCACGATCTTGGCAAAAGGTTACGCTCTACAAACACAGGTTAGCCATATTTTACGATAAAATATAGCCGGTGATAATGATGAAGAATTTTCTTAACAATTGTTTTCCCTTCCCTCGTTTAGTGGCTCCTTTTGTTCTTTATTCTTATCTTTCCTTATAGGTACACATTTAAAATGTTAGCAAAATCAGGGATAATCACTCACATATTTTCATCTTCGCAATAATCGGCAACGATGCATATACAGCTCCCCTGAAAGAAAAAGAAAGTCGAGCTTTTTCTCTGATGCAACTTATGCAGCAATAATCGCAACTGTTAAAGGCTACGTTTTGCACTTTCTGATCCAAGCAACCACAAAACTGAATGATAGGATACCTTATCCACCCAAGCATTTTTGTACTCTAAAAGATATGGATGGCTTAGTTTAGCTATCAAATTCACCTGCAACGGAAAAATAACCGTCTATTATCAAATTAGAAGAATATTCTCCAAGCATATCTTACCATCAAGTAAAACTTTTCATATAATAAATTATAAGATGAGTCGAAGATTTTATATCTAAATGTGCTTGGTTCGAAAGGAAAGATTGGAGCAACTATTTGATGACATAACTTCTTTCACTCGACATTTAAGCGTGTCCATATTCCATACTGCCTATTCATCAAAATGAATATTTGGTAGAGAGATGTATACCTCTTCGCGTTCAGATTATCCACTTCAAGAAAGTAGAGTTATTGATACAGGGAAAATCATAGATGTGAAGTACTTACTGGTTGTTCTTTTCTATTGCTAAGAGGAAAGAAAACTACTTCACGTGTGACTCCAACGAGAAAGTTCTAAATTTCTACTTCAGTTCAATCCTACTTGTCAGCTCATGTCATTTTTTTTTTTTGGAAGCTCGTCTTGCGGATGCTTGGTCCTTCGAACTCAAACCTTGAGTTAAGACACTTGGGGCATATATATTATGCTGTTGAAACAATCTTCTCCAAAACCTAAGCTCATCAAGATGCAAACCAGCATTCATGCAGATAAGAATGAAGATGTCTAAAGGTTTCCATCGATAGAATTCATAGGATGCTCAATGTATTGGTCAGGACGATCACTCCTTACATAGTCCAGCATGCTAAACACTCTTAGAAGAAAAAAGGTTTGCATGGCAACACACGCTTCAAGTCGTACGATAAGATAGTTAAAATGGTAACATCAAAGGAAGAATGTTGTGGTATGAGAGTGATAATCCAAGATGTTTAGAAGCAGACCAATTGAAATAGAACAACAACAACAACAATAACAACAAGCCCAGTGTATCTGGGGAGGGTAAAATGTACGCAGTCCATACCGCTACCCCGAAGAAGTAGAGAGGTTGTTTCCGATAGACCCCCGGCAATTGAAATAGAAGAACATCAATAAAAATCAGTTTATCAAATACTTTATGATGGAACACCTCATACAATGTAACTCACTACCAAAACTATGAGGAGAACTATTCAATTAGACAAGACTAGATTGCTGATTTTAACCACCGGATTATATCATAGATATGAGACTCCCCCTGCATTTCATCGGTGGCTAAAGTTTGCGACAATCAACTTCAGATTCAGCAACTTATAAGAATATGACCTAAATATTATTGGTCTTCAATTAATCATAGAACTACTTTTTCAGGGAACAAATTAAGAGAAGCACTTGAAATGACCTCCTGATATGCCGTGCGCTTGGACTTTTCTGTCTGTTTTGCTAATGGTATCTTCTTCAGAACATACCTACAAGAAAAAGAAAAAGAAGTCCATAAAATTGGATTTCATGAAATTACGATGAGTCAAAATAATCTTTCTTTAATAATTACAGAAGTCAACAACTTGGATATAGATTATACAACAGATTCAGTGCAACTTCACTTCCGTAAGAAATAGGATCATTAACGGTTTATTCTCAAGTACACTGCATTTGGAGTTCCTTAGTTTCTGTTCTTCGGTGAACATTTCCCATGGGAATTTCTAATAATGCAAATTTACCAGGACATTAGACACATCCAAGGAATGTATCAGTATATCAGATGCCAGATTCAACTTTTTTTTTTGCAGAAGTGCTTACGAGAAATCTTGCATATACAGTAAAATGTCATTCAAATCCTACATGGAGCAAAGATATCTGAAAATCTGTTCTAGAAATTATCAAATCCAAACCGACACAAACTGCCGAAGTAGGAAAAAATGACTGGAAAAAAAATATAGTAATGTAGTATTAGCTTACTTCTTCTTCTCAGTTCGATGGAGAACAAGAAATGTAGTTCCAACAGTTCGTCTTCCCAACTGTTCTATCACTTCATAATCATCTAACTTATTATCCGTATCACTCATCTGAGTCTCCATTCTGCCGCTAAACAACAAAAATTCAACTTTATAATCAGATTACAGCTACAGATTCAATTTTTTTATCAATTGAACAAGTTCTTGAACTCACCCAACTCAAAACTTAGACAAACATTACAACTTTGCAGTAAAATTACAGTTAAAGATTCAACAGAACAAATTCTTGAACTCGCCCAACTCAAAACATATGCAAACATTACACTCTACAATAAAACTAAAAGATTCAAACTGTCTGTTAATTTAACAAGTTCTAGAACTAAACCAACTCAAAAATAACTTTACAGTTAAAGATTCAATCTTTCTGCTACTTGAACTGATTCTTGAAGTCACCCAACTCAAAACTTAGTCACACATTACACTTCACAGCAAAATTACAGCAAAAGATTCAGTCTTTATGCTACTTGAACTGATTCTTGAACTCACCCAACTCAAAACTTAGGCACATACTATACTTCACAGCAAAATTACATTTAAAGATTCAGTTTTTTCTGTTAATTGAACTGGTTCTTGAACTCACCCAACTCAAAACTTACATTGAAAAATTTCAGTCTTTCTGTTAATTGAACTGATTCTTGAACTCATCCAACTTAAAACTTAGGCAAACACTGCACTTTACAATAACATCAAAGCTAAAGATTCAATCGTTCTGTTAATTGAACTGGTTCTTGAAATCACCCAACTTAAAAACTTGAGGAAATCTTTACAGGGTCAACAGTGAAATCCCTGCAACAACTACAAAAACAAGCCTTTACTTCATTCCAGCAAAAAAAAAGAAAGATTTTGAGAGTTGGGATCTTGAAATGATTTGGGACAAAGCAAAGATAAGTTGCAACTACTTATTGAGTGTCCATTCTACCTCTAAAACTACAAACATTACTCTTTAAAGTTAAAGATTCAATATTTCTGTTAATTGAACTGATTCCTGAACTCTTCCAACTCAAATTTTAGGCACACATTACACTTTACAATAAAATTACAGCTAAAGATTCAATCTTTCTATCAATTGAACAAACAAGTTCTTGAACTCACCCAACTCAAAATTTGGACAACCTTACACAACAACTACAACCGTAACATACCCAATGAATCCCACAAGCGAAGTCTGGGGAGGGTAAAGTGTACCGCAGACCTTACCACTACCTCGGGGATTAGACAACATTACACATCACAGTAAAATTACAGTTAAAAATTCAGTTTTTTTCTGTTAATTGAATTGATTCTTGAACTCACCCAACTCAAAACTTAGGCAAACAATACACTTCCTACCGTAAAACTACAGTTAAATATTCAATCTTTCAGTAAGACAAACATTCTTCACCAGTAGAATTACAGTCAAGGATTTAACAGAACAAGTTCTTGAACTCACCCAACTCAAAAACTTAGACACACATTACACTATACAGCGAAATTACAGCCAAAAAGATTCAACATAACATGTTCTTGAACTCACACAACTCAAAACTTAAGGCAAATATTCTTCACCCGTAGAATTACAGTCAAGGATTCAACAAAACAAGTTTTTGAACTCACCCAACTCAAAACTTAAGACAGACATTCTTCACCAGTAGAATTACAGTCAAGGATTCAACAAAACAAGTTCTTGAACTCACCCAACTCAAAACTTAGGCACACATTACACAATACAGCAAATCTACAGTCAAAAGGATTCACCATAACAAGTTCTTGAACTCACCCAACTCAAAACTTAGACACACATTACACTATACAGAAAAATTACAGTCAAAAAGATTCAACATAACTAGTTCTTGAACTCACCCAACTCAAAAACTTGAGCAAATCTTTCAGAGTCTAACAGTGAAATCCTTGCAAACAACTAAAAAGCAAAAAAAAAAAAAATGAGAGTTGGGGTTCTTGAAATGAATAGGGGGACAAAGCAAAGCTAATAAGGTGCAGCAACTACTTACTGTACTTTGTGTTGTGTGAGAAATGAAAGAGTAAGGATCTGTAGGGGCTAAGATTATAGGAAGACAACAACACTAATTAAAGCTGCATTGGATTCGCCAATATCTATATTTACTATTATAGGAAGACAACAACACTAATTAAAGCTGCATTGGATTCGCCAATATCTATATTTACCATACCTAAATTGCCATTTTAAGAAGAAAAAAAAAGGGTTAAATAAAGTCAAATTCCAACTACCAAAATGCTACTAGTCAAATATTTAATCCCTATTATAAAAAAATAAAATTAAAAAATAATAACAGAATTAATTAGTTAAACAAGAATCTTAATTGTACACTACAATTAAGTGATAAATTGACATGAGATTATATGTTGGCTAATCTTAATTACTTGCAAAATAATCTAATTATAATGTTTTCTCTCCCTCGTTATTACAATAACATACGTAATATAATTTTACTAGTAGGATTTAGGGAGGACGATGTATACGGCTATACACTGGGACAAAACTAGCTAATAGTGAGGGGGGTCATCCGAACCTTCTTCGACGAAAAATTATACTATATATACAAACTTCAAATTATTTTTTTATGTATATATAGCAGACGTTGAACCCCATTCGATTAGTTCTTTTGTTCACATTTTTTGATTTTGAACCCCCTTAATTAAGATGTTTGCTCCACCATTAACTATACGCATCCGTGCAGAACTACAGTCTAATTACAAGGTGTAAAGTGAGAAATGACGTTTTAGGTTGAGCTTTGATTCAAGTAAAACATATTCAGAATTAAGTACGTAAATAAAGAAATGGAGAATTAACATAATAGCAACAACAAAATAATTAACCTCATTATTATCCACATTAATTTTGGATTAGTTTTCTAAGGTAAAAGAATATGTAATTGAATTTTGTCGGTGGAATAGATAAAAAGAAAAATTCTAAAAAAGGTGAGACTGAAATATGAAAATCAGTAGTTGGATTTTGTGACCCACCACTTGATAATGCTAGAACAGAATAAATATTTTTAATAAATCAAATGTTGAACAATTTTTATTAAAAAAAAAAAGGCCTAAAATGATCTTTCCATTTACCTATTAGTCAATTTTGTTCTTTTATTTAACAACCACCTTTTGGTCCCACTTTATTTATCACATTACTCATTTCTATTGGACAATTCATATTAAATTAAATTAATTAATTTTATCTCAAAATCCAACCCACAAATAACACGAATCCAATTAAAGTTGACCCGCTCCGTATTCATCGATATATGCTCATCTCCTCTCTTTGAATTATTGGAAAGAATAATATTATGATGAAAGTGAGAAGAACTCTATTTTTTTCCTCTAAAAGACAAGGCTTGTCACGATATATTATGAATGCACAATGATAAGTACAAAAAATAGTTGAAGGGCATTTTAGGCCCAATAAGTAATGAAGGGCATTTTTGCATTATTTTAGATAGTTTAAGGGTATTTTAGGCCCTTTTTTAAAAATAAATAAATAAATAACTCACTTTTTTTTTCTTTTACTGATCGACTCATTTGAATTCGTGATTACGCATTACGGACTGTTTGTATATCGAAAGAGAAGCGCTCCATGTTGAAGCTTTCCTTACTATGAGGACTTGAATTTAGATTCACGCTATATAGAACTTCTTTAAGAGAAAGCGCTATCTATAAATTTATAAACTCACATAAAATATAATTGGATTCTCCATAACTTGCTGGATCCTTTTTATTTTATTCTCTCTCATTCAGGCAACAACTCACTTTAATTTGATTTTACGAAATATGATTCTAAAAAAAAAAAATCATGAAAAGAATCACGTAAATAACATAACTTTTATGCTATATCAAATCAACTAAAAGAGAATTATTTATAGAGAGCTTCACATAATTAAGTGAAATTAGTTATTTTAAAATTAAGGTATACAATTCTGTGATAATAATTATGTTAAATTACATAAACAATACAACAATAATATATCCAGTGTATTCTCGTAAGATGGGGTAAATTACACAAACAATGTTTAAAAAAAGCTATGTCAGATATCTCATATATATATACATTGTTCCGTTATATGATGGTGTAGGACAATTCTTATCTCGCTGTTAGTTTTTAAGTTTAATTAGATTCAAGGTTCAATTTTTTTTTTTTTGTTGTTGTTGTGATACTAGAGCTAGACTTCTCTCAATTCTTATTTCTCATATGTTAAACATTATATTATACTATCCATGATTCAATTATTAGGCAGAGGCGGAGCCAAAATAGTAATAAGATATATTATTAATATATGATTAAAATAATTTTTATGTATATATTATAGATGTTAAACCTCCTTCGGTGAGTTTTTTTTCTCCAAATTTTGAACTCCTTCAGCAAAAATTCCGACTTCGCCTGTATTATCATATGACTGATTTCTGCATTAATTATGTACTATAAAATACTAGTTGGTCTCCTGCTCATATTAAAGTTTTGAACAATGTTCACCTCACTAATTAATTTTTGAATTTAAGTTTATACCAATTTTGTGTAATTGGTTAAGCATCTTGAATAGGGAGCCATATAATACAATCGAAAAGATATACTACCTCTGTTTCAATGTTTCTAATTTGATTTTCCATTTTATTTATCTTTTTTCATTAATCAAGAAGAGACAATTTTTTTTTCATGTTTTACCCTTTGCATTAATTACTTTTTTTTCCAAATTAAAATGTAAACATCATTTAATAGGAGTATTATGGTAAACTGTCCATATTATTATTATTTTTTTTTAATCAATGTGTCATCTCAGTTTGAAATGGAGGGAGTATGATAATGGATTGTCCCTACTTATTACCAACTTGTTTTTGTTTTTTCATTCAAATCCAAACCATATTCTTGCAATTTTCAAAGTCTCCTTTGAGTATCAATATCCTCCCTCCATTTCTAAATAATTGATTGTTTAGTTCTTTTATTATATACTTAAATAAATAATATTTTAGATAATCAAGAAATCATTGATGATGTTTTTTCAATTTACCTTTCCTATAAATATATATATATATATTTTTTTGCAAAACTCCAAAACTACTAAAAAGTTATATTCTTTTAAATATATTTATTAAAGACAAATTAGTAAAATAATTTTTACTTTTTAGAAGTGAGTAGTTTCTTAACGAAGGCCTAAAATAAAAACCACTTATTTAAAAACGAAGGAAGTTGAGTTCTTTTTGGCATCTCAATAATTAGTAGTCGTTTGGCTATGAAAATTATTTATATTTTTTCAAAAAATTATTTCACTTTAGTGAAAAAAGTGAAAACAAGATGCGTTTGGCCATGAAAATTCTAAATACAATTCTGAAATATTGTATTTGTAACTTTTACTTCTCTCACAATATTTCAAAAGCAACTTTAATTTATGAGAAAATACATAAAGTACCCCCTGATCTTGTCTGACTTTTTTTAAAAAGACACCTAAATTTTACTTTCATCCTATTACCCCACGATTCTTACTTAATCCGTTGTAAATACACCATTTTGACTTAAATTTTGCCTATGCGTGTAGACACGCACACCAGACGCGTGAATGGTTAAAATTTGACTTAAATTGCCAATAAAAAGTTGCCACGTATAAATTATTTATCCAAAAATTTAAAAATACCTTCTTCTCCATTGATGTCTTCCTCATCTTTTCAATACTCCATTCACACACTCCCACAACTTCACACAATACTCCATTCACGCACACGCAACAACTTAGTGAAAAACATACACTCACACCCCGACACTACACACAGAAATCGGAAGGAGAGCACAATTGTGCTTGGGGTCGTGTTGTCTATCCCTATTGTGAGGTTTATGCTTTTCCTGAAAGCTTTCCACAATTTGAGATCCACCAACGGTCTGCAGCATTATTCTTATGTTCATCTTGAATTGAAGAATGATAAAGAGTTTAAAAAAGGATAAAAAAGATATGATATGGTAGCCACCATTTTTTCCGTCGAGAAGGTATTTTTCGATGATAAACCCAATATGAAAAATTAAATTTTTGTTGAAAAATATATTAATGTAGGCAAAAGGATCAGTAAAATTGTTTTCAATTCCACTATTGAAATAGTTATCAACATACCAATTTGTTGTCGGTGGAATCACATCCTTACAATCTCCAAAAACTTGTTCTCCGCATTCCTTAATTGAATGAAATCTTTCTTTTTTGAAATTTAATTTAATAGGGAGAACAATTGAGGAATAATTCAATTTAAGATCAACAACAATGGAAGAAGTAATGAAAGAGAAGAAGGAAAGACCAGTGAACTGGAAGAAGAAGGAGAAAGTGCCAAACACGCGCTTTTTAAAAAAAGAGGAATGCTGAAATTTTCGTCAAAATGGTGTATTTACAAAGATTTTAGTAAGATTTTGTGGGGTTATAGGTCGAACGTATAGTTTAGGTGTCTTTTTTGAAAAAATCGGACAAGATTAGGGAGTAATTTATGTATTTTCACTTAATTTATATCCATGGTCAAATACACCCCCTACTTCAACTTCAACTCCAACTCCAATTTTGAAAAATTATAATTTTCATGACCAAACGGGCCTTAATGTGGGTCCAAATTTTCCATAAATAGAGATGGAATCTTGTGCCAACTAAATAAGAGGTCCAAGAACTTATGCTAATAATATGCCATTTTTATTGATGAAGAGTGAAAAAAGCAAAAAAATATGTAACCTATGAACTTATGGGTTGGATTGCTTAGAATAGACACAAATTAAATCAATCAATGCATCCTACATAGCCCATCTGAGCTTATGTTTGCCCATGTTGCTTCAAACTTGTTGTCTTGTTATCAATACAAGGTAATGTACTAGTATGGTGTAACATGAGTTTGAGATGTTACACAAGGATATTTATAATATTAGAGATTTATGGCAAGTTCATTCATTGAATAACAAGTATTGTGGAGGGATGAATAAGAGTTCCTCCATCTGTAATGGTTTCGAATTCGCGTTCTGGATATAAAGAATTATGTTAGGGAGTTATTTCCTTTAAATAGACCTTATATAATGCGAATCTGGCTAGTTGGAGTCTCAACGTGGATACCGAATTAAAAAAGTTCATTCACCAGAATATTATAAGAATATGTACTAAATTGTGGTGATACGTCGTAAGTTTGTCGTGTAAAGAGATTACATATTCCTTTACTAAATTCAATGTGAGATTCTTCAACACCGTGGGAATTCCAAATACAATTTAGAATTTTATTTGAAAAAGTGAAAACAAGTAAACTTTTACTTCTCTCACAAAAATTTCAAAAACAACTCCAATTTGTATTCATGGTCAAACATACACAACTTCAACTTCAACTCCAGAAAATTATAATTTTCATGGCCAAACGAGGCCTAGAATTTATAGAATTTTGAGCATGAACAAAATAAACGTAACATAAAAAAATAACAATCAAGTGCCATAAAATTATGTTAAAAGAATAAATGTTGAACCTAACTGATAGTAGTGTGTGTACTGATAGCAGTGTGTGTCTTGTTTAATGTCTACATTAGTAGGTACATTATTGCTTATGTAGTTTTCGATCCTTCAATTTCTGATATTATTTGTATCTTGTATTTCAACAATCATGTTATCTTATTAATGTTACTATATATTATATTACTATATGTATTTTTTATCACTATCCATTATTTTTGTACCTACTAGTACCTTTTTTTCTTGAACCTTCGTATATAGAAATAATATTTCTACCTTTGAGATAGATATAAGATCTATGTACATCAAATTAAAATTTTAATCAAGTATTTCTAAATTTAGAAGGAGGTTTGTCTGTTTTGATTTTTGAAACACCTAAAAAACTTACTCGAAAACTTGCTCCACCATCAAATTTGCACTTACCAAAAATAAATCATGATGGACTAATGAAAATTGAGATTAAGAACATGAATTTTGCTTGAAGCTTGTGTATTGTGTCAAGGTGCGTAGGGAATACAGTGGAGAAAAGGAAAAACAGAGAAAATGAAGATGAAAGAAGATTTTAGGAAAGTAAAAAAGTAGAGGCAAAAGACAAGGTAAAGTGTCATTGATTGGAGGTTTTAGTTACCAAAATACCCTTACTGTTTGTGTTGTTAACGAAAATATCCTCAAATAAGACAAAATAGTAGTAACCAAAGTCTTCATTTATATAAAAGATTAAAATATAATCATTATTATTTTAGAAAAATGTATAAATTTTAGTAACTAAAAATATATTAGTGAAATTACTTTTAACCTTGCAAGAGTAAAGAATTTATTAAGGAGTGTGTCCAATTCAAATGGGGTAAATAGAAAAGATTGAAAGGTTTATTCAACTATTTTACATTGAGTCCACTTAATTCATTGATATTTTAGACAATACTTCCTCAATATTCATAATAAATGAATTGTTTAGATATTGTTGATATTTAAGGTAATTTAATTGTTTCAATAATAATGTTGAAATTTTAATTTATTCTTATACTTCATTTTTGTATTTCTTATATCATGAATTTAAGAAATTTAATTGTTTCTATTTATTTATTGTTTTGAATTAGTTTTTTAAAAGTCAGTATTGGAAGCCAATTTTGACACTGTGATGTTGACACCCAATTTTGACCTTCCGACACTGTGATGTTGACACCCAATTTTGACCTCCCGATACTACATTTAGTCTGTTATTTTAACAAAATCGTTAATTTTTAAACATTAGTATTTTTGCATATTTTCTTGCATCAAAGAGATTTCCGACATATCGCATTCATAATTTAGAAAATGCATAAATCATCAATTATCTTTTAGAATCATATTTTTATAATATTCTAAAATTAAAAATGACATTTTTATAATTTTATTAATTAAATTATTTTCACGTAATTATGCACACTCACAATTTTGCAAAATACATTGTCTAGTTTTGCTTTATTTAATACTATTTATTGATATTATTATTTATTGACATTGTTATTATATATATTACTATTATTTATTATTATAATTTATTGTTTAATTATTATTATTTATCTTTTATTATCTTTTTTATTATTTATTATTTAATGTTGTTATTTATTATTTAATTACTATTAGCATATATTATTATTATTCCTACTTTAATTTAAATAACAGCCTAATCAAAATTACCTTGCATGATTTATTTACCTTTTAATCCAATTTTATTTAATTTCTTACAATTATAGCCTATTTTTACCCAATCCATTACAATCTTAACCCTATTTCTTACAATTTAAGCCATTATTTTTCATCCTAGACACATTTTAATTCCCCCAAGATATTAAATATCAGCCGTCGATCAAAAACCAATCCAACGGTTGAGATCAAAAGATCTCTCTTTCCCTATTTCAAACCTACAAACCCTAACTCTAATTTTTTTTCCCAACTTCCGCCTCTATCTCTCCACCTCTCTCTTCTCTCTCTCTATAAACACCTCCAAATCTCGATCTCCCCCCCTCCCTCCTCCGATCTCTCCGTCGCCAATCGACCACCAAAATCACCCTCTCCGCTCCGAGTCCTTGTCGCCATGCCGCTATCTCCGGCGAACAGCCTTCGCCGTCGCCTCTTCCTTCTCCTCCATACGCGCTGCCAGATCCTATCCCAGGCGAGTCCAGCCGCTGCTGCGATGGCCAGCCCCCTCCCTTCTCGTCCTCCATCGGCGAACAGCGCCACCAGTGGCGCCGCCATCGACGGAGACGGCCAGCCAAGCCTCCACGCCGCCGCTCCATCCTCCGTCCTCCAGTCTCCTTCTTTCTCCCCTCCAGCGAACGTCCAACAGCCGTGACACAGCCTCGACTCCTCTCCCACAGCGATACCTCCGGCAAACCCCTTCGGCGTTCCAACCATGCAACCCTTCCTCATCGAAAATGAAGAATCCGTCTTCAGGTTTGATCCCGTGTTCGAAATATGTGTGTGAACTTTAGTACTATTTATTCATCTGTGTCTCTCATAAGTGTGGCCACGTTTGATTTTTGCTGAATAAATGTGTTGATTTTAAGTCTGTGATTTTTATTCGACCCTATTTGCATGTCCTGCTTGATTGAAATTTCGTGACGCTTAACTTGAATGGTGAGTCAATTTGTTCGTCTCTCTCTGGTATGTGCAAACACGCCTAACTTCTTGCAACTTCACATTTTTTATGCCTCTTAGTCAATATGGGTAATTTTGTATGGGAAAAACATGTATGTGACGATTCGAGGATTTTTTCATAAATCTTTAATAAGGCTAATATGTGCACGTTTTGACTGTTTGGGTATGATCCTGTACCAATTTGATTTGAGAAAAGCATCTCAGTAATTGATTTTTTATTTTTTGGATTTTTTCGTAAATCTTTAATAAGGCTAATATGTGCATGTTTTGACTGTTTGGGTATGATCCTGTACCAATTTGATTTGAGAAAAGCATCTCAGTAATTGATTTTTTATTTTTCTTGCCTTACTTGATTGAAAGACATCCCCTCACACGTTAATTATGGTAAATTTAGATACCTCTTCTTGATTTCATTTAATAAGTAGGAAGGATCTCTTTTTACTTGTTCTATTCAAGAAAATTTCAAATGTTATAATAGGGCATTATTTATTTATGGCAACTATAGCATGATTGGTGGAACAGATTGATTTACCCCATCCATTTAAGGGAACAATCCCCTTAATTGATTCATTATATGTTATTCTTCTTTCATTAAATATTATTCTTCCTTCATTATTTGGAATTGTGGACGGCCCTCCTCACTATATAAACTCACCATTCTCTTTCTCTAAGAGGACAAACTTCTCATCCGCTATTACTCCCTCTATTTTCTCTTGAAAGTACTTTGAAATTCTTTGGCACTTTGGATTTCGAAAAACATTCGGTCTTGTCTGGTGCAATTGCTTTGGGTTCTATTATTATTGTTTGGTGCCTAATCGGTTAGTCTCTATCGACGCATTCTTTTCTTATTTTGTAGCATTTGTGATAGCAAAGCATAGAAAGCATGTCTATAGGAACTAATTTAAAATAATTATGATTTTGCTTTTTTCACTGTCATAAAGAAGATTAAAAAAAGAAAAGAATAGCTTACTAGAGTGTACTATAACCAGTTCTAGCTGTTTTCTTGAACAGTAGCACATTTGTTGCAAGTTGAAGACATTCTGGGTATTGCTGTTTGTATCTTCTTGTTCTGTGTTTACTTTGTTTGACTGTGGTTTCTAGTGAAAGTTTTGTCATAATTGAACACAGCTCAGGGTTTTACTTTTCATAGCTATTTTCTACTTTCTTTCTGATATTCTATTGGGTTTTTGCTTTGTTTCTTGCATGAAAATGTAAGTTCTTTTTCTCCATTTTCTTTTTTTGGGCCAAGGAGGGTGAGTGATGTGGTGGGCAGAGGGTCCAGTGGGGGGGTCTTTTGTTTAATTCTTTCCAAATTAATGTGAAGATGATGTTTGATAGAATCTTATTGGGAAGACAAAGTGTGTGAATCACATTCAGCAGAGTGGGAGAAACGGTGAAGAAATTTAAGAGAGGATTTTGAAGGATGAATGATAGCTCAGCTAGAGAAATGAATGATAGTTTAGCCGCTATTACTGAGAGACAACCTCAAAGGCCTTGTGGTTGTGTGGGCATTTTCTTTCAGCTCTTTGATCGGAACCGTAGATTTGCCAAGAAGCTGTTTCCAAAGAAACTGCTTTCACCAGGTTAGCTACTACTACATTCCACTCATTTTTAAAGTAGAATGGTTAATTTCTTGAAGGTGATTCTAGCTAGAGGACTAAATTATTTCTTTTTTTGTGCTGCATTCTTATAGTTGCTTGAAACAAGCTTCAAAAAAGTTTGGAGGGGATGAGAAGCAGCCAAAGCTTTGTTTGGTACTCATTTCTTGAACTATACTCCTACATTTAGCTTTCTTTTTTTTCTATTGTCTCAAATGTTAGCCTGTTAGCTTGACAGGAAAGTTTTTGTTTTTATTGTTTTTGGTTCTTGTATGAACAATGTAGATTGCTGATGAGAACAGTGGGGGTGTTCCAAATGCAAAGAATAATGGAATGACCAATACACGTTGTGAAATCAAGCGCGAAATGAAAGCTCCAACTTTGGTTGCTAGGCTCATGGGTTTGGAATCGATGCCAGCAGGATCAGGCAGTAAGCCCCAAAAGGCTTCAGCTTCTGAAACTTGGAGCAATGTGGCAGACAAACTTGGTGCTCGACTTGGCGAATCTGATGAAGAAGATATGGATTTTGAGATGGCCGAAATAAAGAGTTTAGAACCGGGTTTGCGAAGGTTTAGAGCTAAATGTGCTCTCACTTATCCTACTAGATATTTTTCTCCTTTGGAAGATGAAGCAGATTTAGTTGGGAATTCACTTGATCACCATAGTTCAGGATGTGTTCTTGGAGCTGCCTTTTCAACTGACAGCTACCTCTCCAGCAGTCCCAATAGTAGCTCAAGTATGGTCCCCGATTCGACATTTTACTATTTGCATACTTCCTTTCTTTCCCTCAAATACATAAATTAAAAAATACTCTGAACTTGGATTTCATGCATCCATGCTTCTAATAAATATGATGCTTGTTTTTTTCCAAAGGACAAAGTGCTTGCTGAACCAGTAGACTCTATTGATGATGAACCACTCTTTCCAGAACCTGATAGAGATCTTTCAGATTGTGAGACCTCATTATCCACCAGGAGGAGTTGCAGAGAACTGATTTATAACGTTTCTGGAGTGCTAAGCAAGATTGATCAGTTAAAAAGAAGCAAACTCAGCTACGCAAAACAGGTCATTTTGAATGCTGAACTCATATTTGGAACTACACCTCAACAGCAGGCTCTACCTGTAGAGGATGGGTTCTCTGTGAGCCATTTTCTCCTTAATGAACATGAAATGTTTTCGAGTTTTCTGTGGATGGATTTCGGTGAGTTGCTTGGCTGTAATGACCCAAAACAGATGAATCAACTTAAAGGATTCGCCTTTGATTGTCTGTTAGAGTACCTAGATTCAAAATATTCTCCAATCTCTTATTCTGGTTTCAGAACCTGTACCAAACTACCATCAAGTATGACCAAAGAGATTCTGATTGCTGATATGATTGATGAGGTCGAAGAGTGGACACAATTTGTTGGTTTGATCCCAGATGAGCTAATAGAATGGGATATGAGCCATTCTTTGGGTAAATGTACGGACTTCGAGATTGAAGAATATGAATGTGGCACTGAAGTTGCTAGGCATATTCTCCAAGAATTAGTAAATGAAGTTGTTTTAGACCTCTATAGTTCTAGCTAAATTTGGATAGAACTGTTAGTAGCTCTTCTTTTTGAGACTTTGTTGCAAGCCTATCAGTGTTGTTCTCACGTGATAACTCTTGACTCAATAATGTCAAGCAAAGTATTTTGTACAAATCATTGATTCTGCATCTGATTCGACTTATTGTACTTGCTCTTTTGCATTTATGAATATTAAGAACAATCCCTTCGTGAACATCTGTTTGAAGTATAACATTACAAGCACAAAATGAAAAATGGTTGAAATGTAAGAACAATTTGAAAGGAAACCCAATAAGCCTAAATGGATGCATATGCACAAATCTATTACTACCTCCGACCCAAATTATGTGTCGTCATTTCCTTTTTAAAGGCTCAGTTACCTTTTTACCTTTATTGGACCCACTTGATTTTAAATATATTAATACTTCTTTTTTAGTATTTGTTTTTTTAATTTGATTTGGCACGAAGTTTATGAAAGAAAAGAAGACTTTTGAATCTTGTGGTCTTAAACTAAAGGTATACAGAATGTATCAAAATGTAATTTGAGTTTGTGATCTTTAAACATGTCACGTAGAAAGTTAGCATTAAGGAGTTGTTGTAAAAGGAAAGAAACATTCGCTTTTAAATGGACTAAAAAGGAAAATAAGACTTAATAGATTGAAACGGAAAGAATAACATTTGAACTTATGTAGCTCGCACTCACTGTAGGTCGGTGTTCTGGAGTTTTCCTTAGCATGCTTTTTATTATCTGTTTCCTGCAAGAATTAAATCTGCTTTGTCAACTGACTGATTTGTTATACTTGTGGCGTGCTGAGAAGGAAGATACTTACAAGGTGGAGGAGTATATAATCGGAAGTGGTGAGAACAAACCCCGGTTTATTTTGTTGATAAGTCCAGTTTTGTCCTGTTGGATTTACATTGTCAGTATATCATATAGAAGATATCAGGATAAAGAACTTGTCTTTTTTTTTTTGCGTAACAAGTATAACTTTTCGAGGTATTGTTTACGAAGTTCAGATAGCTGAAAAATCAACTTACAGAAGCTTTAAACGGGGGTTGATGTGCAGCAATGTCAAACATACAGTATCCTAAAATCACACTAAAGTGTTAGTATTAGGGACATGATGTAAAGAGCTGAAATACATTGCTTCATCAACATTCTTATTTCTTACCAAGCGACCATATATCAGATTTATAGCCATAGGGTATGCCGGCAAGGAGCTCAGGGCACATGTCGTTTGGTGTGCCAGATACCTATTACATGAAATTTGTTCCAAAATTAAGGATTAGCTGTACAACTCGACGTCTTTTTCTCAAATGCATTAAGCTAGGTGCTATGGCGACAGGAGCTTTGTAATATGATTAATACCACAATATTTTTTTTGATAAAAAGGAAGATGACCACCACAATATTTTGGTACCTATGACCGAAATAAAAACAACTTTTAGGTTTTCTCGGTCTTAGAGGGAGAAGGGATTTCTCTCTTGCTAAATAGATATGCTGAATCGATTGTTAGGTGACAATAGATGGAAGAAACTTGCACGTAAGTAAGAGGTTCATTTTGCTGCAATAGAAATTCATACCGAGGAAGCAAGGCCTTCTGCATCTAGCAATTTTCCTAATCCAAAATCACCTGTGACAATCAAGTAAATTTGAAGGATAGTAAAGAAGCAAAGACGACCCAATCAAGCAATTGTTCGGGCATTCTTACCTAACCTGATGTCGTTGTCCTTTGTGATGAATATGTTACATAACTGAATTCAAAATAGTTCACGTTAAAATATTTCATGCTAAGAAGGCTTTTCTATTTCGTCGATTACAACAAGTTTTTACCTTGAGGTCTCTATGATGAACGCGGTTGGAATGCAGATGCTCCAAAGCTAACAATAGATGAGTCAGCCATTTGTAGAGTTTCTAAAATAGCAGGAAAAAAACAACATAAAAACACGCAATTTTTTAAGCTACCGGGAAGGCACAGAGAAGATTTATAAGTATTGAAATCGCATTTAACTACTCTTCCGGGAAAAGTGCTCCTCTAGACTTCCTCATGATCTCCACCCTGAACACGGGGAAAAAAAATCGTCACCGTCCTCAGATTACACCACAAAAGAAGTTCTATAATCATCCTATTCATTTCTTTATTTTCAACCTCATTACCCCTTCTATCGTTCTTGGTACGAGGGAGTATTTATGAAATCTGAAGGTCTTTCATTCTCCAGATACCTGGATGTGCTTACAACACAGGCTGAAAACAACCACGATCTTGGTAAAAGGTTGCGCTCTACAAACACAGGTTAGCCATATTTTACGATAAAATATAGCTGGTGACAATGATGAAGAATTTTACTTAACAATTGTTTTCCCTTCCCTTGTTTAGTGGCTCCTTTTGTCCTTTATTCTTATCTTTCCTTATAGGTACACATTTAAAATGTTAGCAAAATCAGGGATAATCACTCACATATTTTCATCTTCGCAATAATCGGCAACGATGCATATACAGCTCCCCCGAAAGAAAAAAAAGTCGAGTTTTTTCTCTGGTGCAGCTTATGCAGCAATAATCGCAACTATTAAAGGCTACGTTTTGCACTTTCTGATCCAAGCAACCACACAAAACTGAATGATAGGATACCTTGTCCACCCAAGCATTTTTGTACTCTAAAAGATATGGATGGCTTAGTTTAGCTATCAAATTCACCTGCAACAGAAAAATAACCGCCTATCATCAGATTAGAAGAATATTCTCCAAGCATATCTTACCATCAAGTAAAACTTTTCATATAATAAATTATAAGATGAGTCGAAGATTTTATATCTAAATGTGCTTGGTTCGAAAGGAAAGATTGGAGAAACTATTTGATGACTTAACTTCTTTCACTCGACATTTAAGCATGTCCATATTCCATACTGCCTATTCATCAAAATGAATATTTGGTAGAGAGATGTATACCTCTTCGCGTCCAGATTATCCACTTCAAGAAAGTAGAGTTATTGATACAGGGAAAATCATAGGTGCGAAGTACTTACTGGTTCTTCTTTTCTATTGCTAAGAGGAAAGAAAACTACTTCACGTGTGACTCAAACGAGAAAGTTCTAAATTTCGACTTCAGTTCAATCCTACTTGTCAGCTCATGTCATTTTTTTTTCTTGGAAGCTCGTCTTGCGGATTCTTGGTCTTTCGAACTCAAACCTTGAGTTAAGACACTTGGGGCATATATATTATGCTGTTGAAACAATCTTCTCCAAAACCTAAGCTCATCAGATGCAAACCAGCATTCATGCAGATAAGAATGAAGATGTCTAAAGGTTTCCATCGATAGAATTCATAGGATGCTCAATGTATTGGTTAGGACGATCACTCCTTACATAGTCCAGCATGCTAAACACTCTTAGAAGAAAAAAGGTTTGCATGGCAACACACGCTTCAAGTCGTACTATAAGATAGTTAAAATGGTAACAACAAAGGAAGAATGTTGTGGTATGAGAGTGATAATCCAAGATGTTTAGAAGCAGACCAATTGAAATAGAACAACAACAACAACAACAAGCCCAGTGTATCTGGGGAGGGTAAAATGTACGCAGTCCATACTGCTACCCCCGAAGAAGTAGAGAGGTTGTTTCCGATAGACTCCCGACAATTGAAATAGAAGAACATCAATAAAAATCAGTTTATCAAATACTTTATGATGGAACACCTCATACAATGTAGCTCACTACCGAAACTATGAGGAGAACTATTCAATTAGACAAAAATCTAGCAAGTACGAGATATTGAATGTATGTATTATTCTGAATTGCTTTATATTTAATAAACGCGATGCTCCTTGGTTGAAGTTTTTATTTGTCCCTTTGTTGTTTCGTGATGTACCTAATGAACTTGTTGTAACACCCCGTATTCAAGTACGTGTATTGGCGTATTCAAGTACTTGTATTGGTTTTATTTATATGGAATTAATTTTTTTTAATTTTATTTATACCAAAATTTGCCCGTCGATGGTTCCATGCGAAGGTTATTGAATAAGCTTTCCAACGATATAAAGATTTCCAAAAGCGGATAGGTTTCGGATATAATCGAGCACGTTCGAAACTATAAAACGGTGGCCGGGATATTTGAGAATAGTAAATGTGCAGGAAAAGTTCCTGCACACAAACTACTGAGGCCAACCGAGTTTTTGGGTCAACTTCGAACGACCATAACTACCTTAATATAATGAACTGGGAGAGATGTGACCTATGAAAAGAAAGATCTTTGAGTCTTCTTTCCAATGCAATTAGTTTCATCCAAATATAACGTCTGAGTAAGGAGTTATACTCGTTTTACTTCAGCCTATCAAAATAGATTTTTAGGGTCAACTTCAAACGACCATAACTCCTTGTACAGGACGAACTGGGTGGCCTACTTTATATGAAATGAAATACCTTTGAATTATCCTTCCAACGATACCAATTTCACCCAAATCCGATATCGGAGCAAAGAGTTATGGTCGATCTACTTTAGCTTATCAAAACAGTCCATCAAAGGACAAATTTGACATTATTTAAATTTTAAAGGCATTTTGGTCATTTTCTATTATATTATGGACGGGAATATGTGTATATATACATGTATATGAGTTCAAAAACTCATTTTCATCATCAATCATTGTGAAAGAACAAACCCTAGCCAAATTTGACCTTTAAATTACTTTTGATTCAACCGTAGAAATTCCAAAGTAATCCGATAACTGCGTTTGTCATCTCGAGAGCTTCGAACGACTCCTATTATTTGTGCAAACAAGATTGTATAATCAAGAGGTGAATTCTAAGGTATGAATATTATTTGCCTTTATTCTTTTCCATATGTATATGTGTAATAGAGGATTATATGTATTGGTTGTTATTGAAAGGTGATGGAAATAGGGTTATGGACTATTTTGCATGGTTTGGTTGTATTGAATTGTGGAAGGTGGATATGGTAATTGAGTTATGGAAGGTGGATATGGTGATATACTATTGAATTGATGATTATTTATGTCTGGTGAATTCAAATAATTGAATTGTGACGTTTGGTTGCTAATATTAGATTGCTATATATGTTCATTATAGATAAGTAATCCGAAAAGATGGAAAGTCCATTTGGGACTAGTATTAAAGGTTGACAGTCAGGTATGTAAAGCATACTCTATACCATATCTTTGGCATGAAAGTGAACAATTGTTCTATTAAGAAAGTTTCCAAAGTTATTCAATAACATGTGATCCATAATGGTTTTGTATGATGTCCTACGTTACCAATGAACTTGTTTCCACCCTACAAGATGTCAAGACATTTCAAAACCTACTTGTTTTTCAAATCTTACATGTTTATTGCACTAATGAATGTCAGAAGGTATCCGGTTACTCAAACAAGATCCATGTGCTATTAATGACTCCAAAACGTTTCATTGATATACTAATAAGTTCCTACTTCATTTTTATGGCATTGATGACTCCAAAACACTTCATTGATGAGTCAATGAGTTCTTACTTCATCGTTATTGCATTGATGGTCTATTTATATGTCTCTTATTGATGTATCATTGTTTCAAAGTATCAAAAATGCGGTGGCGACCGAAATAACAATCTCAAAGATTAATTGAACTAAGTGATGCAAGTTCTCTCTTATCGGGTAGTATCCCAGGGATATAAGCCTATCATGGGTTGCTCCCTATTTATGTATTTATGGGTGGTATCCCAGGGGCATAAGTCTATCATGGGTCGATCCCAGTTGATATGTACTGGAGGCAGCCTAATGGTCACAATACAGTACAGTAATAATTACAAAGATGATAAGAACAAAGGTAAAGTGATTGAATAAATACAATGTACAGGTTGTCACAAGTTCTAGTAAGTGTGGTCCACTCCTATTATGATTTATTCACTTGTTTCTATTTTTTATTGAGCTCCTATATCATATGTGATTATCTACAGCTTTACCTACTCAGTATATATTTTGTACTGACGTCCCCCACGGGGGACCTGCATTTCATGCTGCAGGCACAGGCATCTCAGCTCATACACCGCACAAGTAGGAGCCAGGATATCCAGCTGCTTTTGGTGAGCTCCAGTTTGCTTCGGGGCTTTCCGTGTCATATCCAGTCACTTTTGGTATTGTCTAGAAGTTAGTTATATGGCGGGGTGTGTCCCGACCTTAGTTAAACTCTGTGTACTGTCTAGAGGCTTTGTAGACCTAATGTACAGTCAAGGTGGTGTTTTGTTAATAGACGTGATGGCTCCAACGGCCAAGTATTGTATATACATATATATGTGTGCTCGAGCTTATACAAGTGATTATTTCCTTTTATATGCTATATGATGCTGTCCGAATTTTGAGTTGTCACAGAGGTATGCAACTTATAAGAGTGCAACTTCACTTCCGTAAGAAATAGGATCATTAACGGTTTATTCTCAAGTACACTGCATTTGGAGTTCCTTAGTTTCTGTTCTTCGGTGAACATTTCCCATGGGAATTTCTAATAATGCAAATTTACCAGGACATTAGACAAATCCAAGGAATGTATCAGTATATCAGATGCCAGATTCAACTTTTTTTTTTGCAGAAGAGCTTACAAGAAATCTTGCATATACAGTAAAATGTCATTCAAATCCTACATGGAGCAAAGATATCTGAAAATCTGTTCTAGAAATTATCAAATCCAAACCAACACAAACTGCCGAAGTAGGAAAAAATGACTGGAAAAAAATATAGTAATGTAGTATTAGTTACTTCTTCTTCTCAGTTCGATGGAGAACAAGAAATGTAGTTCCAACAGTTCGTCTTCCCAACTGTTCTATCACTTCATAATCATCTAACTTGTTATCCGTATCACTCTTCTGAGTCTCCATTCTGCCGCTAAACAACAAAAATTCAACTTTATAATCAGATTACAGCTACAGATTCAATTTTTCTATCAATTGAACAAGTTCTTGAACTCACCCAACTCAACTTAGACAAACATTACACTTTACAATAAACTTACAGCTATAGACTCAATCTTTCTATCAATTGAACAAGTTCTTGAACTCACCCAACTCGAAACTTACAACCAAAGATTCAATAGAACAAGTTCTTGAACTCACCCAACTCAAACAAGTTCTTGAACTCACCCAACTCAAAACTTAGGCACACATTAAACAACAAAAAAAAAACAGTATATTCCCAAAAAAGTGGGGTCTGGGGAGGGGTAAAGTGTACGCAGTCCATACCTCCACCTCATAGGTGAAGTAGAGAGGTTGTTTCCGAAAGGCACCAGCAGATAAACTTAGGCACACATTACACTTTACAATAAAATTGCAGCTAAAGATTCAATCTTTCTATCAATTGAACAAACAACTTGAACACACCCAACTCAAAACTTCGGCAAACATTACAACTTTACAGTAAAGTAACAGTCAAAGATTCAACAGAACAAGTTCTTAAACTCACCAACTCAAAACATAGACAAACATTACACTCTACAATAAAACTTAAGTTAAAGATTCTATCATTCTGTTAATCAAACTGTTTCTTGAACTCACCCAACTCAAAACTTAGGCACATATTACGCTTTTACAATAACGTTGCAGCTAAAGATTCCATCTTTCTATCAATTGAACAAGTTCTTGAACTCAGCCAACTCAAAATTTAGGAACACATTACACTTTACAGTAAAATTACAGTAAAAAAGATTCAACAGAACAAGTTCTTGAACTCACCCAACTCAAAACTTAGGCACACATTACAACTTTGCAGTAAAATTACAGTTAAAGATTCAACAGAACAAATTCTTGAACTCGCCCAACTCAAAACATATGCAAACATTACACTCTACAATAAAACTAAAAGATTCAAACTGTCTGTTAATTTAACAAGTTCTAGAACTAAACCAACTCAAAAATAACTTTACAGTTAAAGATTCAATCTTTCTGCTACTTGAACTGATTCTTGAAGTCACCCAACTCAAAACTTAGTCACACATTACACTTCACAGCAAAATTACAGCAAAAGATTCAGTCTTTATGCTACTTGAACTGATTCTTGAACTCACCCAACTCAAAACTTAGGCACATACTATACTTCACAGCAAAATTACATTTAAAGATTCAGTTTTTTCTGTTAATTGAACTGGTTCTTGAACTCACCCAACTCAAAACTTACATTGAAAAATTTCAGTCTTTCTGTTAATTGAACTGATTCTTGAACTCATCCAACTTAAAACTTAGGCAAACACTGCACTTTACAATAACATCAAAGCTAAAGATTCAATCGTTCTGTTAATTGAACTGGTTCTTGAAATCACCCAACTTAAAAACTTGAGGAAATCTTTACAGGGTCAACAGTGAAATCCCTGCAACAACTACAAAAACAAGCCTTTACTTCATTCCAGCAAAAAAAAAGAAAGATTTTGAGAGTTGGGATCTTGAAATGATTTGGGACAAAGCAAAGATAAGTTGCAACTACTTATTGAGTGTCCATTCTACCTCTAAAACTACAAACATTACTCTTTAAAGTTAAAGATTCAATATTTCTGTTAATTGAACTGATTCCTGAACTCTTCCAACTCAAATTTTAGGCACACATTACACTTTACAATAAAATTACAGCTAAAGATTCAATCTTTCTATCAATTGAACAAACAAGTTCTTGAACTCACCCAACTCAAAATTTGGACAACCTTACACAACAACTACAACCGTAACATACCCAATGAATCCCACAAGCGAAGTCTGGGGAGGGTAAAGTGTACCGCAGACCTTACCACTACCTCGGGGATTAGACAACATTACACATCACAGTAAAATTACAGTTAAAAATTCAGTTTTTTTCTGTTAATTGAATTGATTCTTGAACTCACCCAACTCAAAACTTAGGCAAACAATACACTTCCTACCGTAAAACTACAGTTAAATATTCAATCTTTCAGTAAGACAAACATTCTTCACCAGTAGAATTACAGTCAAGGATTTAACAGAACAAGTTCTTGAACTCACCCAACTCAAAAATTTAGACACACATTACACTATACAGCGAAATTACAGCCAAAAAGATTCAACATAACATGTTCTTGAACTCACACAACTCAAAACTTAAGGCAAATATTCTTCACCCGTAGAATTACAGTCAAGGATTCAACAAAACAAGTTTTTGAACTCACCCAACTCAAAACTTAAGACAGACATTCTTCACCAGTAGAATTACAGTCAAGGATTCAACAAAACAAGTTCTTGAACTCACCCAACTCAAAACTTAGGCACACATTACACAATACAACAAATCTACAGTCAAAAGGATTCACCATAACAAGTTCTTGAACTCGCCCAACTCAAAACTTAGACACACATTACACTATACAGAAAAATTACAGTCAAAAAGATTCAACATGACAAGTTCTTGAACTCACCCAACTCAAAAACTTGAGCAAAACTTTCAGAGTCTAACAGTGAAATCCCTGCAAACAACTAAAAAAGCAAAAAAAAAAAAATGAGAGTTGGGGTTCTTGAAATGAATAGGGGGACAAAGCAAAGCTAATAAGGTGCAGCAACTACTTACTGTACTTTGTGTTGTGTGAGAAATGAAAGAGTAAGGATCTGTAGGGGCTAAGATTATAGGAAGACAACAACACTAATTAAAGCTGCATTGGATTCGCCAATATCTATATTTACTATACTATACTCCCCTTTATAATGAAAATTTAATGCACATACAAAAATCAAACCAAAAAAAAAATAAAAGAAAGATTCTAAATTCTAATGCTTACTAACATAATGCACCAGTTTGGATTATTGTTAAAAAAAATGATTCTAATGCTGATTGTTAACAGGAACACTATTGTTAAAGTTAAAGTATTTCATCCGTCCATTTTTATTTATCCATTATACTAAAAATGTAAACTTAATGATACTTACTTTATAGCTATCTATTGAATATATTATTGGTGTATAGCTTAAAGATGAATTTTATTTTATGTGATAGTATTCGAGTACAGAAATATTACTATATTATTTACAAGTATATAAATATATTATATTTTTAACGTATATATTTGCAAATACATAAAGATAAATAAACTAAAAATATTGGAACACCGAAAGTTTGTTATGCTGATGATGTTGAAGAATATTTAAATTATCAAGTGTGACTTAAAAAATAAGCAAAATGTAGTATTAGCTATATTTTATAAATATATTGGATATTGATATAATTTTTAGAATAAGCTTGAAATCGAGCAGACATATTACAAGTAATTTTAATTTTACAATAATTTCCTCATACTTGCAATCAAACAGACAATTTACGAGTAGTTCAAGCAAATAATTTCTGAAAAGTCTTGCAGCTATTTATAAAAAACTTGCGGCATTGCAATTTCTTTTGCAAATTATCAAAAGAAAATAAAAGAATCTCATAAAAAAAAGGTGAAGCAGTGTAATTAAAAAATGTAACATCATACCAATAAATTAATATGACAATCAAGATAGAATTATTACAAATTAAAAAACAAAAGAAAGGTGAAGCAACATAATGATGAAAAGTAACATCATACCAATAAATTATGACAATCAAGATAAAATTATTATAAATTGGCAAAATGTGCATGAGGAAAACTATAATAATAGTATATAAAAAAAAAATTAAAAAATATTAAATTTATTTCACAAGAGGCTTGAGGTTGGAGGAATGGAATGTTTTGTTAGGTCATTTTCATGATGTCACCTATCACCATCCTCGACTAATTTGGATTTAATTATTAAAGTGCTAAAATTGGTATTATATAAGTAATATTTAATTGTGTCTTTATTATTTTTCTTTAGTTAGGCTATTTGATGACTCTATTGGCATCTAATTGACAGTAATTCTCATTAAACATGTAATATTTTTGGTATGCCTAAATTGCCATTTTAAGTAGAAAAAAAAAGGGATAAATAAAGTCAAATTCCAACTACCAAAATGCTACTAGTCAAATATTTAATCCCTATTATAAAAAAATAAAATTAAAAAATAATAACAGAATTAAATACTTAAACAAGAATCTTAATTGTACACTACCATTAAGTGATAAATTGACATGAGATTATATGTTGTCTAATCTTAATTACTTGCAAAAGTAATCTAATTATAATGTTTTCTCTCCCTCGTTATTACAATAACATACGTAATATAATTTTACTAGTAGGATCTAGGGAGGACGATGCATACGGCTATACGCAGGGACAAAATTAGCTAATAGTGAGGGGGGTCATCCGAACCTCCTTTGACGAAAAATTATACTATATATACAAACTTAAAATTATTTTTGTATGTATATATAGCAGACGTTGAACCCCATTTGATTAGTTCTTTTGTTCACATTTTTTTATTTTGAACCCCCTTAATTAAGATGTTGGCTCCACCACTAACTATACACATCCGTGCAGAACTACAGTCTAATTACAAGGTGTAAAGTGAGAAATGACGTTTTAGGTTGAGCTTCGATTCAAGTAAAACACATTCAGAATTAAGTACGTAAATAAAGAAATGGAGAATTAACATAATAGCAACAACAAAATAATTAACCTCATTATTATCCACATTAATTTTGGATTAGTTTTCTAAGGTAAAAGAATATGTAATTGAATTTTGTCGGTGGAATAGATAAAAGGGCAATTTCTAAAAAAGGTGAGACTTAAATATGAAAATCAGTAGTTGGATTTTGTGACTCACCACTTGATAATGCTAGAACAGAATAAATATTTTTAATAAATCAAATGTTGAACAATTTTTATTTAAAAAAAAAATGGAAAAGGGCCTAAAATGTTCTTCCCATTTACTTATTAGTCAATTTTATCCTTTTATTTAACAACCACCTTTTGGTCCCACTTTATTTATCATATGACACATTTTTATTGGACAATTCATATTAAATTAAATTAATTAATTTATCTCAAAACCCAACCCGCCCAGACAAATAACACGGATCCAACTAAAGTTGACCCGCTCCGTATTCATCGATATCTGCTCATCTCCTCTCTTTGAATTATTGGAAAGAATAACATTATGATGAAAGTGAGAAAAACTCTATTTTTTTTCTACTGGAAGACAAGGCTTGTCACGATATATTATGAATGCACAATGATGAGTACAAAAAATAATTGAAGGGTATTTTAGGCCAATAAGTAGATGAAGGGCATTTTTGCACTATTTTAGATAGTTTGAGAGCATTTTAGGTCCTTTTTCAAAAATAAATAAATAAATAAATAGCTCACTTTTTTTTTCCTTTACTGATCGACTCATTTGAATTCGCGATTACGCATTACAGAATGTTTGTATATCGAAAGAGAAGCTCTCCATGTTGAAGCTTTCCTTACTACGAGGACTTGAATTTAGATTCACGCTATAAAGAACTTCTTTAAGAGAAAGCGCTATCTATAAATTTATAAACTCACATAAAATATAATTGGATTTTCCATAACTTGCAGGATCCTTTTTATTTTATTCTCTCTCATTCAGGCAACAACTTACTTTAATTTGATTTTACGAAATATGATTCTAAAAAAAAAAAATCATGAAAAGAATCACGTAAATAACATAACTTTTATGCTATATCAAATCAACTAAAAGAGAATTATTAATAGAGAGCTTCACATAATTAAGTGAAACTGGTTATTTTAAAATTAAGGTATACAATTCTGTGATAAGAATTATGTTAAATTACATAAACAGTACAACAATAATATATCCAGTGTATTCTCGTAAGATGAGGTAAATTACACAAACAATGTTTAAAAAAAGCTATGTCAGATATCTCATATATATACATTGTTTCGTTATATGATGGTGTAGGACAATTCTTATCTCGCTATTAATTTTTAAGTTTAATTAGATTCAAGGTTCATTTTTTTTTTGTTGTGATACTAGAGCTAGACTTCTCTCAATTCTTATTTCTCATATGTTAAACATTATATTATACTATCCATGCTTTAATTATCAGGCAGAGGTGGAGCCAAACTAGTAATAGGATATATTATTAATATATGATTTAAATAATTTTTATGTATATATTATAGATGTTAAACCTCCTTCGATGAGTTTTTTTTCCAGATTTTGAACTCCTTTAGCAGAAATCCTGACTTCGCCTGTATTATCAGGTGTCTGATTTCTGCATTAATTATGTACTATAAAATACTAGTTGCTCTCCTGCTCATATTAAAGTTTTGAACAATTTTCACCTCACTAATTAATTTTTGAATTTAAGTTTATACCAATTTTATGTAATTGGTTAAGCATCTTGAATAGGGAGCCATATAATACAATTGAAAAGATATACTCCCTCCGTTCCACATTTTCTAATTTGATTTTTCATTTTATTTATCTTTTTTCATTAATTAATAAGAGACAATATTTTTTTTTCATGTTTTACCCTTTGCATTAATTATTTTTTTCAAATTAAAATGTAAACATCATTTAATAGGAGTATTATGGTAAACTATCCATATTATTAATTATTTTTTTAATTAATGTGTCATCTCAATTTGAAACGGAGGGAGTATGATAATGGATTGTCCCTACTTATTACCAACTTGTTTTTGTTTTTTCATTCAAATTCAAAGCATATTCTTGCAATTTTCAAAGTCTCTTTGAGTATCAATAATATAATGTCCTCCCTCCATTTCTAAATAATTGATTGTTTAGTTCTTTCATTATATACTTAAATAAATAATATTTTAGATAATCAAGAAATCATTGATGATGTTTTTTCAATTTACCTTTCCTATAAATTTTTTCTTTTTTTTTTTTGCAAAACTCCAAAACTACTAAAAAGTTATATTCTTTTAAATATATTTATTAAAGACAAATCAGTAAAATAATTTTTACTTTTTAGTAGTGAGTAGTTTCTTAACAAAGACCTAAAATAAAAACCACTTATTTAAAAATGAAGGAAGTTGAGTTCTTTTTGGCATCTCAACAATTAGTAGTCGTTTGGCTATGAAAATTATTTATATTTTTTCAAAAAATTATTTCACTTTAGTGAAAAAAGTGAAAACAAGATGCGTTTGGCCATGAAAATTCTAAATTAAATTCTGAAATATTGTATTTGTAACTTTTACTTCTCTCACAATATTTCAAAAGCAACTTTAATTTATGAGAAAATACATAAAGTACCCCCTGATCTTGTCTGACTTTTTAAAAAAGACACCTAAATTTTTACTTTCATCCTATTACCCCACGATTCTTACTTAATCCGTTGTAAATACACCATTTTGACTTAAATTTTGCCTATGCGTGTAGACACGCACACCAGGCGCGTGAATGGTTAAAATTTGACTTAAATTACCAATAAAAAGTTGCCACGTATAAATTATTTATCCAAAAATTTAAAAATATCTTCTTCTCCATTTATGTCTTCCTCATCTTTCCAATACTCCATTCACACACTCTCACAACTTCACACAATACTCCATTCACGCACACACAACAACTCAGTGAAAAACACACACTCACACGCCGACACTACACACACAGAAATCGAAAGGAGAGCACAATTGTGCTTGGGTCGTGTTGTCTATCCCTATTGTGAGGTTTATGCTTTTCCTGAGAGCTTTCCATAATTTGAGATCCACCAACGGTCTGCAACATTATTGTTATGTTCATCTTGAATTGAAGAATGATAAAGAGTTTAAAAAAGGGTAAAAAAGATATGATATGGTAGCCACCATTTTTTCCGCCGAGAAGATATTTTTTGATGATAAACCCAATATGAAAAATTAAATTTTTGTTGGAGAATATGCTAATGTAGGTAAAAGGTTCAGTAAAATTATTTTCAATTCCACTATTGAAATAGTAATCAATATACCAATTTGTTATCGGTGGAATCACATCCTTTCCATCTCCAAAAACTTGTTCTCCGCATTCCTCAATTGAATGAAATCTTTCTTTTTTGGAATTCAATTTAATAGGGAGAACAATTGAGGCATACTTTAGCAAATAATTCAATTTAAGATCAACAACAATGGAAGAAGTAATGAAAGAGAAGAAGGAAAGACCAGTGAACTGGAGGAAGAAGGAGAAAGTGCCAAACACGCGTTTTTAAAAAAAAGAGGAATGCTGAAATTTTCGTCAAAATGGTGTATTTACAACGATTTTAGTAAGATTCCGTGGGGTAATAGGTCGAAAGTATAGTTTAGGTGTCTTTTTTTAAAAAATCGGACAAGGTCAGAGGGTACTTTATGTATTTTCACTTAATTTATATCCATGGTCAAATACAATCCCTACTTCAACTTCAACTCCAACTCCAATTTCGAAAAATTATAATTTTCATGACCAAATGGGCCTTAATGTGGGTCCAATTTTTTCATAAATAGAGATGGAATCTTGTGCCAACTAAATAAGAGGTCCAAGAACTTATGCTAATAATATGCCATTTTTATTGATGAAGAGTGAAAAAGCAAAAAAATATGTAACCTATGAACTTATGGGTTGGATTGCTTAGAATAGACCCAAATTAAATCAATCAATGCATCCTACATAGCCCATCTGAACTTATGTTTGCCATGTTGCTTCAAACTTGTTGTCTTGTTATCAATACAAGGTAAAGTACTAGTATGGTGTAACATGGGTTTGAGATGTTACACAAGGATATTTATAATATTAGAGATTTATGGCAAGTTCATTCATTGAATAACAAGTATTGTGGAGGGATGAATAAGAGTTCCTCCATTTGTAATGGTCTCGAATTCGCGTTCTGGATATAAAGAATTATGTTAGGGAGTTATTTCCGTTAAATAGACCTTATATAATGCGAATCTGGCTAGTTGGAGTCTCAACGTGGATACCGAATTAAAAAAGTTCATTCACCAGAATATTATAAGAATATGTACTAAATTGTGGTGATACGTCGTAAGTTTGTCGTGTAAAGAGATTACATATTCCTTTACTAAATTCAATGTGAGATTCTTCAACACCATGGGAATTCCAAATATAATTTAGAATTTTATTTGAAAAAGTGAAAACAAGTAAACTTTTACTTCTCTCACAAAAATTTCAAAAACAACTCCAATTTGTATTCATGGTCAAACATACACAACTTCAACTTCAACTCCAAAAAATTATAATTTTCATGGCCAAACGAGGCCTAGAATTTATAGAATTTGGAGCATGAACAAAATAAACGTAACATAAAAAAATAACAATCAAGTGCCATAAAATTATGTTAAAAGAATAAATGTTGAACCTAATTGATTGTAGTGTGTGTCTTGTTTAATGTATACATTAGTAGTTACATTATTGCTTATGTAGTTTTCGGTCCTTCAATTTCTGATATTATTTGTATCTTGTATTTCAACAATCATGTTATCTTATTAATGTTACTATATATTCTATTACTATATGTATTTTTTATCACTATCCATTATTTTTTTTATCTATTGGTACCTCTTTTTCTTGAACCTTCGTATATCGAAATAATATTTCTTCCTTTAAGATAGATATAAGATCTATGTACATCAAATTAAAATTTTAATTAAGTATTTCTAAATTTAGAAGGAGGTTTGTCTGTTTTGATTTTTGAAACACCTAAAAAAGGAAAGTAGTATCATTTTCATTTTCTTTCCTTTTGGAGCTCCTCCTTAATCATCTTAAAATTCTTGGACCAAAAAAATAAAAATAAAAATAAAATTCGCCTTTCAATTTCTGCAATTCTTCTATTAAGGTATGTTATTTGTACATTCATGACTAATAAATTCCCAAGGTCTTGTCTAATTTTCTTATTAATATTTTGTTTTGATAATTTTCTAATAAATTCAATTGTTTTGTTTTCTTTTCTTTTCTTTTCTTTTCTCATCGAGGTCTATAATTATGCATGTTTATTTGCATGTCAAAGTTCAAACATAGGTTCTTTTTTCTCTAATTGTTCAAATTTTTTGTAATTTATTTGATTTTGGACTAATAATATAGTCTTTGTGTATTTGCATGTTATGGTGTTTAATTATAAGGGTTGTGGTATTTTTTTATTTAATTTTTGAATTGATGAAAGGAAGTTTAGTTTTTATACATTAAAGGTGAAAAAAATGCAGCTTAGTGGGTTTTCTATTAATTATTTATATATATTAAACACGAATACAGAGTTTGAGCTGAAGCTATTGAGTTCTGCTGAAACGTTAGGAAAAGCTATAGCTCTAGTCTACCCCAATATAAAATGCCAAGAGCTCTTATGCTTTAATATTGTCGTTGTTGAATTCTGTACTTCTGTGCTATGCTGCTAGGACTCTTTAAAATGTTGTTGTACCTGTGTCAGATCATATGAATTTGCACTATTTTTGGAGGATCCGACATGCACCCTGGGGCATTTTTGAGGAGTCCGAGCAACAAGCTTTTGTGAGATTTAGTGGACTGATTTTGCTTGTGATGTGATCTAGTCACAAGAACATCCTTAAACTTTGTTGTGCAAATTTGGTTATACCTTTAATTTCTTTCTTATCTGCTGAATTATGGTTAGCTAAGTTTTAGGTTCTGCATAAGTACTAAGCTAGTTCTTTGTTAGATGAATTGGTTTTTCGGGTTCTTTGAGTTTGCAAGAGGGAACTGTTGGCTATTGAAGATGCTAGAGTACTCCCCCCACATACCGGTCCGGACATGAGGGTGTATATGACACTCAATGGGCCCTTGTTGGTCCGAGGGATGGAGGAGGCTAGGTTAGCCAAAAGATGGTTATTGGTTATTTTTATCTTATGGATAACACCACTTACTAATTCAAGAAAATGAATAGTTCACCAGACTGAGTAGTAGTTGAGACATTTTTGTGTTCGTCGCTTACAGGGAAACGATTATTAGAATACATGCCAACCAGAGTAGATAACAACAGCTAGAAAGTGATCAGATAGCTGTGATCTATCTCAAGAGCTAATCCATTTCTTCGGTCTTTTACAATCTGCTTGGGTTTTGGTGACCGTGCATGATAGTTGAACTGGTTTCGTCATGCCTGTCTAGAATATGTGATCGTAACTGGTTATCAAGAGAACTCATCAAGCCCAAAAAACAATGTTACCGCTTGAATCTTGATAATCAGCAGTTGAGTCTATTAGAGTAAATACTATGCTTTGGTCTCTTATGGGTCTCATTTTTGCATGCCTCTAGTATAAATTGAGATAGGCAGTACCTTATTTGAACTTCGGTTGTTTACTCGAATATTGGTATCTGCTGAAAAGTGATAACAGTGTTGAGTCCAAGTAACTGCAAATGTGTCTAGGTAACATGACCGGTTAAAGACTAATTGGAAGTTTCTCAGCTAACAGGCCTCCCATGTTTCAGTTATGTGATCAAGATTTCTGGTAAGTGGTGCAATCTTATCTAGTTTAGCAACATTTTAAGCTTGTTTTTCTAAAAATCTTCTTGTCAGGTGTAGGAAAGAACTGTAGTTTTTTCTACTAGTAGCCTCCATGTTGTATTTTAATTTGTCATTTTAGTGATCGAATTAAAGCTTCCTTAGCATGTTAACAGTGAAAGGCTCTCATTTTGACAATTCTATACTAGTTGTGGCTAATTGTTTAAACTGTTAAGCAGGTCAAATGGTTCCAGTAACAAAAATCTAGCAAGTACGAGATATTGAATGTATGTATTATTCTGAATTGCTTTATATTTCATAATCGCGATGTTCCTTGGTTGAAGTTTTTGTTTGTCCCTTTGTTGTTTCGTGATGTACTTAACGAACTTGTGGTGTCGAACTTGACTTGTTAACTGCAGAAATGGAGTCATCTAAAGAGACAGGTTGCCGAGCTCCAGAAGACCCCGTCCTCTGCATCAACGACTGTGGTTTTTTCGGTAGTGCAGCTACGATGAATATGTGTTCCAAGTGTCAAAAGGACATGATACTACTGAAGCAGGAACATGCAAAGCTTGCAGCTGCATCCAGCCAAGACGTCGTACGCAGAAGCTCAAGTAGCGATGAATCAGAACTTGCTCTTGCAGGTGCCGCGGTTGCATCTGCAGATTTAGCCTCTCAGATTTCACAAGTGAAGTCAAAAGAGGGTCTGAAAAAGTGCACAGCTTGTCGTAAGCGTGTGGGCTTAACGGGGTTCAGTTGCAAATGTGGTGATCTTTTCTGCGCAGTTCATCGTTATTCAGACAAACACAACTGCCCGTTTGATTATAGGAATGCTGGTCAGAATGCAATAGCAAAAGCAAATCCTATCGTCATAGCAGAAAAGCTTAATAAGATCTAGCAAGCACCTATCGAAAGGTTGTATGAACTGAAGCAATGTCCATCTTTCGATAAGTTGGCCTCGTCTTACAGGGTGACGATGAAAGTTTCGCGTGGGGGTGGGGGTGGGGGGTACCCTAGAGCCTAGATAATCCTGGTGTGTAAGTTATTTATGATCTTGGTGCACATTTTCATGGAATTTGTTCTTGTTTTGTCCCCATTTCTGGGCTCCCTGTCTAGTATAATATGCATAATGTAGGTCATCTTGATGAATTTCACATTCATACATCCGCGTTTTGAAATCCTGAATTCGCCTCCGTGCATTCTTCAAGATTCCAAAGTCTCATTTGAGTATCAATAATGTAGAGTTGTTTTTTTGTAGAGATGTCAATACGGGTTGGCTCAGCCCATCCGAGCTAGCCCAAACGGGCTTTGAGTTTGACGGGTCAGGTTGGGCTAGCCTATCAAAATGATGAGCCAAAAAATATCAAGCCCACACTATTACTCTGTGGGTTGCCGGCCTCACGGGCCAGCCCACTTTAAAAAAATAATATTTTATAATTTAATTTTAGAATGTTAATAGACATAAATATTACCAATCAATTTTACATAGTATTAATACTTTTTAATTAAGTCTCCAACACCTTCAAAAATACTCATAATAGCGAAATTAAATAACTTTTGACATGCGTTCTGCCCTTACATCGTAAAAGTAAGGGTTAAGCTATAGAACTAGATACGTAAGAGAAAGAGAGGAGAGCAGAACTTTACTTCTCTGCTGAGGCACATGATATCCTTCGAACCAAATAAAAATACTACTCCCTCCGTCCCAAATTATGTGTCGTCATTTCCTTTTTTGTCCGTATGTCGTCTTTCCTTATTTGAAAATTTTTTAAAGGCACAATTACCTTTTTACCCTTATTGGACCCACTTGATTTTAAATATATTAATACTTCTTTTTTAGTATTTGTTTTTTTAAAGTAAAAGTCTTATCACTTCAATCAAAATTTAAACTTTCAGCCTTTTATTTTTACAGTATCAAAATTATATTAAACCACAGAGAGCAATTTATTCTTTTTGGTTGGTTCTACATAAGTAAACAAGTTTTGTTCGACAACTCATTGTTCATATTACTGTGATTTCTCGAGTAAAAATTGGATCTTTAAAGCTAAAGTTAAAGAAAACAAGAATTTAGAGGGACCCCATTTTCCACATATATCATCTTACAATTGGAAAAAGTAACAAACACAACTACAAAGATCAAACTTCTTTTGTTTAGAACTGAAAATTGATTGAGACAGTGAGCTACCCAAGAGACAACGTCCTTCTTCGCTATTTTCTCTAACGCGTCATATGCCTCGTCAATACTTCACACTCACAGTACATTGATAGGAGTGCATTTCCGACATAGCACATGATATGATATCCTACATTAACAAGTCAGCCGTGTAATTTGCTTTCCAAATTCGAATGCAGCAACATCAAGTAAGAAAATACTGTATGTCTGAATAAGCAGTATAACAAACATATTTTTTACAAACCCTAAACATGAGTAGAAAATGTCCATTTCACTTTGTCTTGATGAATGTTTGATCCTTTTAGAAGCACCGTGATCTGAAGTTCACTCCACAACAAACTGTTTTCTGTTAATCTTTTGAGTATTGAATATTGTCGACCTCAGCTTCAACGTACTTCCACTTCACATGTATTACTTCAAAAATGAAAATACACAACAGAACAATTTCCTACAATTTTGTTTTTAGTTTCTGCACTTATTTACTCCCGCACCGAATACTTAGTTTCCAGCAAATATCAAGCTGATGCAATGCACCTCTCGTAGAGCTCTTCAAGAAGCTAGTTTTCAACAACCACCACAAAACAGTAAAGTTAACAACCCGACCTTTTCATTTTTTTAAGTAGGTCAACACAGATGACACACTCCTATTTGCTTTCCCACCATTCACAACCTTACGTTTCTCCTTTCTCAACTCTCTCTTCACTAGAAGTACATCTTTAATGGCTAGCCCATGTTCTGTGATATTTCAGCATAAACACAGATCATCAGACTGTCAGCTTATGATTAAATGTTCAGTCACTCGACAACAGTGAGAGTAAGTCACAGAACACCAAATTTAACAAACATAACACGGAAGTTACCATTGTCTCAATGAATAACATCCTAAAGTGAGGATATCAATACCAAGAAAACTTTAGATGCAAACTTTCAAATACGGTGTACACCAGTCAACGGCCATAAACGGTAAAGTATAAATAGAAAAAATTAATCAATGACATGAAAGAAAAATAAATGTCACAGATAAAGGACAATAAATTTTATCAAGAGTAAGGATCAAGGAAGACTAAAGTCTCATAAATGTGATGGTGGTAGGATATCTGACAGGGAAAGGGAGCTAGACGACTTTGAATGGGACAAGGAAAAGTATAAGGAAAGGAGTCATCGTTCAATAGACAAAAGTCACTCGGAGAAACCAAAACATGACTCTTCTCGGGATCGTGATTACCAATCTTATTCATCACGAGAGAAGAATTGTAATAGACACCATTAGCTTAGAGCAGCTTGAAAAAATGTTACCATGCCCAATATGTTGTCTTTATGGAGCGTATCTACTGCTCTTTGCATAATAGCTGAGAGTGCAACCTTTATTAGTGAAACTGTACCACACCCTTTTGCATAAACCAAGGTTTCTCGTAATCATGACATTGATTTCAACTATTTTCATTTAGTTCCCCTGAACAATTGACATCCCCATGCTGTCCAAATATATTCGATCTGCACAAACTCTTTAGCATTCAATTAATTGTTCTCGAAATAGACTTCCTCGTTTAAAAATAAAAATTCATACAAATGTGACGGTATGACTCCCACTTCCCTTTTCTCCTTCCTTCCATTTACGCAGCCCTCTATTATATGATAAAAAAATAAGAAACAAATAGAAGCATAAAACAAAAATAAAGCTAGAAAAAGAAGTGTAAGGATATATAAGCTGGTGGGACTTATATCATTGTAAGTAGACATGGGTACAAAAGTTACATTATGATCACCATGTCTGTACACAAAAATAGTACTCCTAACATATTTGACAAAACATCATTGTAAAAGTTACATGATGATCACTACGGCTATACACAAAAGTAGTACAGTACTTCTACATACTACTTGAAAAAACACCATTCCAACTTCAAAATAAAGAGCTTTACTATAATAATAACCCATATCATTGTTGAAGTAGAGCCAAATCTTTATTGACGATATCAATATCACAATGAAGTTGGAGATGAAGGTTTTCTTCTCTTTCTAGTCCATTTTTGTTCAAATTAGGAACTTTGTAATGATTGGCGCCACTATCTTTCATCACCTCAATCATACAAGATTGTAAAGTAAGAAATACATGATTGAGTTGTTCCACTTTCATTTCATCAAAAGATCTTTCCACTGCTTCCACTAATTCATCAACATTTTTAGGGGCCTTTTGATATTGAAGACTTTGGATTGCTCTAAAAAAATCAAGATCTAAAATATTTAAATCTCGACTGTTCGATGGTTGAAAACACAATCTAATGTCAAATCCATCTTGTTGGGAAGCTTCAATAAATTCTAAATCATTGTTACCAATATGTGGCCTTGCATTATCTTGTTGTAAAAAGATAGGATTATTTGAATCGGAAGCTGGACATTTTGCTCTAATAGCAAGAAGAACTTTCTCTATCAAGAAAGCTCTAGTGATATCTTTAGTTACTGACTGGATGGGCTTTGTTTCCATAGTTCCTGTTGTTCGATTTTTGATATTCCGCTTAGCTGGTTCCTTAACTACAAACGAAAAAATACCTATTTTTCCAGAAAAAAACTCAATTCCATTTTCATCAAATCGAGGACGTGCTACAGCAGCCATAAACATAACCTTTGAAATAAATTTTTTACCTTTGCAAGAACGATACGGATCTGGCTCATGCTCTCCAGGAAGCAGGTAGTACCTTTCAACTTTTTTGGATTAAAAAAATCACTTTTCATCGATATGAACATAATTAAACATATTCATAAACATGGGATTTATGTGGATTGTATTCTGATTAATCATTGAGAGGCAGTATTGAAGTCGTACCTTTTTGTTTCCTTCGGTTAACTGAGGCTTGATGGAATTAGAATGTGGCCGAAGAGTTTCATCTTTCACACGCCGAAATACGGTTGATTTTGCCATGTTCATCGCAAAAGCCAGAGATCGAATATTTGTTCGACGACAAAGTGAAATTTCTTTGACTTGATTAATGTCGAATTCAATCCGTTTTCTTCCAACTTTACCTGTAAGTCTTAAAGACACATCTAACGACGACAAACCATTATCAACTGATGATTGACATTGTTTCCAAATGCGCTGAATAGTTCTTATTGATTTCTGGAACAACATCGCAGCTTGTGTTATAGATCCGTATTTAAGACTTCCTTACTTTCTTTCTTTCAAAAGAAACTTTCAATTGCTTGACGTTCTTCTAATTTCAATCGTTTATTTCTGGAGGTTGAGTCTATAGGTACGACGAACCTCATCTTTAGAGTAATGGCAAAAATAAGAGAGGAGATAAAAGGAAGAATTTGGAAATTATCCAAAACAAAAGAAAGGATACAGTAACCAGAAGATACAACAGAACATCTCTCAAATGAAAAGAAGATTTGACGCCACAAAATAATCATTTGCTAAAAATTCAAATGAAAAGTAGGTTTAGCGCCCAAAAATTGAAACCAAAATCAAATCAGAAACGTAAATTTTTCATGGAAAATCCGTACATGACGGCAAACTGGTCCTATTTTCTAGAAAATTGAATTTTGCAATAACAATTTTTTCTTAATTGTTGATAGAGAAAATGAGAGTAAAATTTCAAATTAAAGCGATACACTGATTTGGACTACTTAACTCTTTGCAAAAGAGAGAGACAACTATGTAGGTGGTGTATTTTTTTAGTAGATTTTTTTTTAATACTGTACTCTCTGTTGCAATTTTTTAATTACTGTGAAGTTTAATAAAAGTACCCAGTGGTCCAATACTTTTTTAAGAGGGGTAATTTAGTAACTTTAGCAAGGTCAATACATATTTCTTAAATATTGTGTCCGGTCAAATGGCGACACATAATTTGGGACGGAGGGAGTAATAAGTAATCTAAATAGCTGCATGTATTTGACTTACAGGCCGGCCCACGGGTTAGCCCAACCCACATTGCTCAAGCCCCCCAGGCTTATCTGGGCTAAAAAGTCTTGTTCTTAAATGGGATGCAAAACCTGAAGCCCAACTCCATCAAATTACAGATCGGATCGGACCAGCCCAATGGACCTGACCCAATATTGACGACAATGGTGGATCTACCCTTTGCCAAGGGGGTTCTTAAATGGACGTTTACACTATGCGATTTGCAGTGGCGGACCCAAGATTTAGAGATAGTGGGTGCTTACAAAATTTAAAAACTGGAAAAAAAAAAAAAAAAAAGTAAAAAATCACTTCAATGAGGTTTTTGAACCCTGGGCCTCCTCCCAATGAAGTACCTTAAGATCAACCTAAATGTCAATGCACCCAATCAACTTTTTGTTATGGTAGTGCTTTTATATCTTTTATACCTATTTTCATAGATTTTCTATGTAATTATACCTATTCCGCGTTGAGTTTACCGAGTGCCGGAGCACCCCAAATTCCAACGTAGGTTCGCTCCTGGCAATTTGAATTAGATAGGATTTCAATGTGAATATTGGACATCAGATTTGAAAAAAGTTTATTTATCAAAATATTATGAGAATTTGTTTGGCGATTTGTAAAAAGAAAAAAAAAATTGTACTCCCTCCGTTTCAAATTACCCATCCCAAATTTCTTAATTTGATTTCCCATTTTACTTGTCTTTTTTCATTAATCAAGAAGAGACAATTTTTTTCCATGTTTTAACCTTTGCATTAATTACTTTTTGTTCAAATTACAATGTAAACATCATTTAATAGGGGTACTATGGTAAACCAGTCATGTTATTAATTATTTTTCTTAATCAATATGTCATCTCAATTTGGAACGAAGGGAGCACTAAATTGTGGTGACCATCCATAAGTTGTCATCTAAAGAGATCACATATCCCTTCACTATCCAATGAATGAGTCTTTCAACACCTCTTACCTACGTTCATGACAAGATATTTGAAGCGTGAACAATATAATAACGGACACAATATCAAAAGATGAATCATGCTTTGATACCATGTCATTAAAATAAACATTTTTGCTAATTGAATTTCAAAATCTTACTTCAGATGAAAATCACTCAAGCTATATAAAGAGGGAAAAAGTACACCACATGGTCGTTCGGCCATTATACTTTCACACCACATGGTCGTTCGGCCATTATACTTTCACCCAAAATGATCTTTTCAACTTAGAGCGCATTTGGATTTGCTATTATAAAACTGCTTATTTGAGAAACACTTTTATAAAATGACTTTTTAGAAAAGTGTTTTAAAAAAAAATAGTTTGTGTTTGATAAATTTATTTGAAAAGTATTTTTGATAATCAAATTGTGTTTGGATAATTTTTTTTCAAGAAGTGCTTTTTGAGACAAATGACCCAAAGTGACATCTATCAATAGACTTTTATTACTAAAATCAAATTATAGAGAAAAATTATTTTAAATATCTATTATAATATTTTTAATTAATTTTTTAAATTTAATTAAAAAGTACGTACTCTAAAATTTTCAATCAATATTTATATACATAAATACATTTAAAAAAATTAAATAGTAATATATTACTTAAATAATTTAAATATTACTTAAAACATCAAACAATAATGAATTCAAAAGTTATTTCATAAATTAAATCATTATATATGAAAAAATTAACGACAAAAATAATTAGACCTTCATACATCACAAAAGTTCTCAACAATTTCATCCTTAATTTTACTACGCAATGTCTCCATACTTGTAGAATATCTGTCTTGTATTTCTGAAGGTGTACCAAAAATTATTTCGAAAAGGACTTTTTACATTTAAACTTAGAGTCTCCACTTGGCATAAATCTGGTGTGCCAAGTCACCTTTGGAAATCTTTTTTCGAAAATGGTTTTGACTCTAAAACTGATCCGCGAATAGTGATTCCGGCTAAGGAATTCTGTTGACCAAGGGGAAGGTGTTAGGCACCCCTCGATCTTGTGGTTCATCCACGGTCGCTTGATGGAGCATATCGGCTAATTTGACACTACGAATGTATAAACCACACAAAAACGCGTAAAACAATCAAACCAACAAACAAAACAAAACGAATCAAAAAGATAGAGTCCGATTATACAGTCCAAAGTAAAAAAATGCGATAAATAAATCTTATTCTAACCTACACTAATCTTGAACTGTGCTCCCGTGCTTTACCCGATGCCTCGGGCCTTCACCACGAACATCTTCCACTAACATAATACGTCGGGGCATTCCCCGGTGAACAAATACAAGAAACTTCGGGGCATCCCCCAACCAAATGAATACATTTCAATCGAATGCAATAAACTAGAAAATATTCAACACACAACTCCACATTCAAACATCCAACGAAGCACATATTCCTAAATTTTGCCTACCCGAACCTATATTTGCCTATTCATTTCAAGCTGTTGTGATCTATTGCGTTCTAACAATATTCGCACTTATTCCGAATTAAACAAAAGGAACAACAATAAAACCAATATTAAACCAAATTCACCATTTTTACCAACTTCGTAACTCCACCCCCAAATTCCTTTTTAATTTTAAATTCTCTGATTCAGAATTACAATTTCAACAATCTTTAATCAATTCTATTAACGAAATCTAAACAACCAATCAAACATCGCTCAAAATTTATATCATCAACTCATCACAATCTAACAAAGATCAGACATCAAACATCATATCATGGCGAAATAGAAAAGAGATTAAGTTGAGGAAATGGACCTCAATAGCTTTCGATTGACTTAATAGGAGAAATAAGGGTCGTTCCGAGAACCTCGAAGAATACCAGTGCAACCTCGACTCTCCAAATCAGTCGAAAAATAGTCCAAGACGCGATAACCCCAAATTCGATTCTCCCAATCAGTAGCGAAACAAACCAGCAATACGATAGCTCGAGTTTTGATTCAAACTAAATTCCAGATAAATACCCAAAACAGTAAATATGAACAAAACCGAAACCCCCGTACACAATTTTCACCAAAAACCACCAAAACCCTAACAGAATTAACCCAAATAGGATGATATAGCAATGCTACAACCCGTAAAAGAAACGAACGGACCTAATTTTTAAAATCTCACCCGTTTAAAGGTATTTTCCACCGAAACAGAATAAGAAGCCGGCTCAAAATATTTTTCTGGCCAGATTCGTCAGAGAAATCTATAAAGGACATGGATTGACGACGATTTTGAACAGATCTGGTGACGTTTGAAGCATTTTTGGTGAAGCCGTCGTCGAAACAGTAACCAGAAGTCTGCTTCATTCTTCCACCTCAATTCTCACGCCATTTTCCCCTTCTTTTCCTGTAGTTTTCACTATAACTGTCATATGCATGTGTTTATCAAGTATATGTGTGTGTGCGCGTCGATTTCGTATGAAGGTTGTTATTGTGAGTGTGTGTTAATCGAATGTGTTCATGGTGTCCTCCTGGTGATCTTTTTTCTGGGTATGTATATGAGAGAGACTGTGTATATGTAGTGGTTATTCATGTGGTGTCTATGGAATATTATGGAGAAAAAAAGAATTTCCTGTGAGGTGTGGTATGATGGAATTTATTACTGTGGGGCCCTCTATTTATTTTTTCTTTTGTGAATTGGTTCCAAAATGGAATAAAATGTGAGGGGATAGGGGAATGCGTGGGGTAAGGTGAGGTGGGGTAGGTTGTTAGGATGATAAAATTTGTTATGGTTTGGTTGAGAATTGGTTATTATTTGTCATTTTGTGGAAAAAGTTATCGCACGGGGTAGGATACACGGTAAGACGAGAATAAAATAAATGGATAAAATGCTTTTGGGGAGGGACAACATTACGTGTCTATATCATGCCCCCTTTGAATGTAAACACGCAGTGTTTTCAGACAAAGAATTAGACAACGAGATAGAATGTTGTCCCAACCATTATTCCAAGGAATAAACAGAAGAAAGAAGGACTACCGAGTTGGAGAGTCGAGTGAGGTCCCTTCGAGGTTCCGGTCCACGGCTCTGTCATTACATCAAAAATGAAAATTACCAGATAAAAATAACAATGAAATTACAAAATCCTACCTACACAGCTTTCCTTGACTCTTGATTGTTATTTCATCACCCTATCCTGATTTGTAATTTCATCACCCTGTTCTTCAGGCGGGCTCCTGACTTTCAATTTTATCACCCTATCCTTCAGGCGGGCTCCTGAAATCAAAATCAAAGCTAAAATAAAATTATCCCAAATCAAGATTATGATAAAGAGAGATTTATTTTTTCTGATAGTAAAGTCCTATTTTCAAGAGAGTCCTGAACGAAAAGTAAATTCTCATTTTCAGGAGGGTCCTGAATAAATTCTTATTTTTCAGGAGGGTCCTGAACAGAAAGTAAATTCTCATTTTCCAGGAGGGTCCTGAATAAATTCTCATTTTTCAGGAGGGTTCTGAAAAGAAAGTAAATTCTCATTTTCCAGGAGGGTCCTGAACAGAAAGTAAAATCCCATTTTCCAAGAGGGTCCCGAACAGAAAGTAAAATCTCATTTTTTAGGAGGGTCCTGAACAGAAAGTAAAATCTCATTTTTCAGGAGGGTCCTGAACATAAAGTAAAATCCCATTCTTCAGGAAGGTTCTGAACAGAAAGTAAAGTCCCATTCTTCAGGAGGGTCCTGAACATAAAGTAAAATCTCATTATTCAGGAGGAAGTCCCATTTTTCAGGAGGATTCTGAACAAAAGTGAAATCCCATTTTTCAGGAGGGTCCAAAAAAATTATCAGTTAATAACTTAGTGGTGGTTTGCAGCACTTTGGCTTTCCAGATATCTGCTGCAATACTTGTTCCTTTCATCTTTGTTTCAAATTGTTGACATTTGCCCCTGTCTTGTCGCTTCATTGACCCGGATCCAGATTGAGGGAAATGAGTTCTAACTCAAACAATGAATTTCCATTTTACCATGCCTCTGAGATGCACCCTTTTCAAATCTGAATACCCCCACGAATCCAGTAGCCTTCGGTTGATAGACTTCCTTTGCTTTGTGTTGAATTACGATCATATTTGTTTCATGTGCTGGTCCTTGGCTTTTCCTCATACAATTGGAAAGACTGGTAGCAAGTTTTGAAATCCTTTCTCGCTTGTTTTGACACAGACTTGACTTAAAGTGTAAGGAAATGACGGTGACTTTTGTTTTGATAGATGACATAAAAAGACAACAATATGAACATGTAAACGAAAGAAAAGGGCAATGTACCTTATTTAAAAAAAAACTTATCTGAATACGACAACCAACTCCAATACTATGACATACATTTTGAATTAAGCTGTCTGATCTTCCTATCCAAACTTCCCATTTGTTGTTGAGTTCGTGCTTTTGCCGCTGAGCCGCTTCTTCAAATCCATTGGACTCATATATCTCATTCAATTGACGACATCTCAAAAGACTTTCGCTAACAAATCTCTTTCCTTTTCCTTTTTCTCTCGAACTCCCCATCGCCTTACGGTGTCCATAAGGGTTTTCACCAATAAGACTCTCTCATTTTTATTTCTCCCAACTCCCCATTGCCTTATGGTGCCCATGAGGGTTTTCACTAGTAAGACTCTCATTTTTATTTCTCTCAACTCACCATCGTCGTATGGTTCCCGCGAGGGTTTTCACCAATAAGACTCTCATTTTTATTTTTTTCCTGATTTCTTATGCTGAGGAAGACAAGTAGTACCCCACAATGTATCATTATATCCATTGCATGCTTAGCCTTAATATTATCAAAGATTGATCTGAAGTACTTTCTTTGGTTGTAGCTTGGCTTTTGGATAAGGTTAGAAAATGATGGCAAGGGGATCAAACGACACTTGAAGTGGGGGTGGGACTTACAACTTTTGGAATCGACTCAAACAACACGTTAACGCATGCCCCAGTTTTTGTTGACTGGGTGACTCTAAAATCTTTATTTGGTTGGACCGAGCCCTGAATAGGGCAACCTACGTATCTCACTCCCAAGAGAGGAGAATCAGGTCGCATGTAGTTCCATTAGCTTGTTCTTTGTTTTGGTCTAATTTTCTCTTCCTTTTTTCTTTTATTTTTTCATGCTCTTTCTTTTATTCTTCTTTCTTGACATTTTATTTTTTACTCTATTTTGATTCCAAATGAGGGGTATGAAAGAAAAATAAAACTAGGCTCAAACAGGGTAAACAAAGGATGACACAATGTTTGGATAGCAGAATGAAATGCCTTCATCATATCAATCTTCAAGAATGCAAGTACTAAACATGCAATAGAACCAACAAAGGATAAAATATCATACATAATATCTTTTGACCACATCAGCATTGATAGCCATTTTTGCCATTTTGCCTTCAATAGCTGTCAAATATAAGGCTCTATTGGGTAATACTTTCTTCACAATGAAGTGACCTTGCTAATTTGGGGAGAACTTGCCTTTCGCTTCAACCTGGTGAGAAAGGATACGCTTCAATACCAACTGACCAACTTTAAAATGTCTGGGTCGTACCTTTTTGTTATATGCTTGAGCCATTCTCTTATGATACAATTGGCCATGACATACCGATGTTAGCCTTTTTTCCTCAATCAAACTCAATTGTTCCAGTCGGGTTTTGGCCCACTCGTCATCATTAATCTCTGCTTCCACAATGACTCGAAGAGAGAGAATTTCAATTTCTGCAGGAATGACTGCTTCTGTCCCATACACCAATAAATATAGAGTTGCCCCTGTTGAAGTGCGAACAGTAGTGCGATACCCTAGCAATGCAAACGACAACTTCTCATGCCATTGTCTAGACTCTTGTACCATTTTTCGCAGTATTTTCTTGATATTCTTATTGGCGGCTTCCACAGCGTCATTTGACTTTGGATGATATGGAGTGAAATTTCGATGTGCGATCTTAAACTGTTGACACACTTCTTGCATCAAATGACTATTGAGATTGGCAGCATTGTTTGTAATGATCATCTTTGGAATTTTAAACCTACAAATGATGTTGGCATGAACAAAATCTACCACCACTTTGTTTGTTACAGACTTAAAAGTTACTGCTTCTACCAACTTTGTAAAGTAATCAATGGCCACCAAAATGAATCTATGCCCATTTACCATTTTCGGCTCAATCGGCTCAATTGGCCCAATCACGTCCATCCCCCAAGCTACAAAAGGCCATGGATTAGACATCGCGTGCAACTCAGCAGGAGAAGAATGTATCAGATCACCGTGTACCTGACATTGACGACATTTTCGAACAAAACGAATAGAATCTCGCTCCATAGTAAGCCAATAATAACATACTAGGAGTATATTCTTTAACAAGATATAACCATTTATATGCGGACCACATACTCCGGAGTGTATTTCAACCATGATCGTTAAGGCTTCTTTTGCATCCACACACCTCAAAAGTCCTAAATCTGGGGTTCTCTTGTATAAGATTCCCCCCACTTAAGAAAAATCCACTAGCCAAACGCCGAATAGTCCTCGTTTGATCACTGGTGGCGTGTGTTGGGTATTCTCCTGACTGAATGTATCGCTTGATATCAAAGAACCAAGGTTCGCCATCGAGTTCTTCTTCAACTGCATTACAACAAGCATGTTGATCACGACACTATATATGCACTGCATCAATGTAGGCCTTGTCAGGATGTTGGAGCATTGAAGCTAAAGTGGCTAAGGCATCAGCAATCTCATTGCAAATTTTTAGAATATGCCTAAACTTTACTGACACAAACCGTTGGCATAGATCTTGCAAGCATTGTCGATACGGTAGGAGCTTTAAATCTCGCATCTCCCATTCGCCTTGAATCTGATGGACAAGCAAATATAAATCCCCCAACACTAATAGTTCCTGGACTCCCATATCAACAGCTAGCCTCAAACCCAAAATGCAAGCTTCATATTCCGCCATATTATTGGTACAATAAAATCAAAGTTGCACTGTTACCGAGAAATATTTCCCCAATTCAGAGATAAGAACTGCACCTATTTTGACTCCTTTCATGTTGACAGCTACATCGAAGAACAACTTCCAACCTGGATCAACATCTATAACGACTTCATCGACACACAACACTTATTCATCAGGAAAATATGCCTTTAATGGCTCGTACTCTTCATCGATGGGATTCTCAGCAAGATGATCTGCCAAGGCTTGGGCTTTCATGGCGGTTCGAGTCACATATACAATGTCGAACTCAGTAAGCAATACTTTCCACTTTGCCAAACGACTGGTCGGCATAGGCTTCTGAAAGATATACTTCAAAGAATCCCTGCGGGAGATGAGATAAGTAGTGTAGGACAAAAGATAATGCTTCAACTTCTGTGCTACCCAAGTTAGGGCACAACACGTCCTTTCAAGAAGAGTGTACCTGGCCTCATATGTTGTGAACTTCTTGCTAAGATAATAAATAGCCTGCTCCTTTTTGCCCGTGACATCATGTTGACCCAGGACAAAACTGAAAGAATTATCCATGACCGATAAATACAGGATCAAAGTCCTACCAGGCTCCGGTGGTACCAGCACGGGCGGATTTGACAGATATCTTTTGATTTTGTCGAACTTTTTTTGACATTCTTCAGTCCACTCTACCGCAGTACTCTTTTTCAGCAACTTGAAAATGGGTTCACACGTGGTTGTGAGTTGAGCAATAAATCTGCTGATGTAGTTCAGTCTACCCAACAAACTCATTACCTCTGTCCTATTCTTGGGCGGGGGCAAATCTTGAATGACTTTATTTTTTGAGGGATCCAATTCAATTCCCCAACGGCCGACTACAAACCCCAACAGCTTTCCAGATGAAACTCTAAATACATATTTTGCCAAGTTGAGTTTGAGATTATACCTGCGAAGCCTTTCAAAGAATTTTCTTAAATCTTTAACATGATAAACCTGACTCTTTAATTTAATAATCACATTATCTACATAGACCTCAATCTCCTTATGCATAATATCATGAAACATAGTGGTCATGGCTCTTATGTATGTTGCTCCAGCATTCTTCAAACAAAATGGCATCACTCGATAACTATAGGTCCCCCATGGTGTGATAAAAAACATTTTCTCCACGTCTTCATCATCCATAATGATCTGGTGCTATCCGACATAGCAATCCACAAAAGAGGCAACCTCATGTTTAGCGCAGTTGTCCAACAAAATATGGATGTTGGGCAGCGAAAAATCATTCTTTGGACTTGGTCTATTCAAATCACGGTAATTAATACATACTCAAATTTTGCCATCATTCTTCGGGACAGGAACAACATTGGATAACCACGTAGGTTAACGAGTCACTCGATTGACTTTGGCTTCAAATTGTTTCATGATTTCCGCTTTGATTTTAATACTTACATCAGTTTTAAACTTCCTCAACTTCTTTTTGACAGGAGGGAATGCGGGATCAGTTGGCTATTTATGGGCCACTAATTCAGTGCTTAAACCAGGCATATCATCATAAGACAATGCAAGAACTTCTTTATAATCAATTAATGCTTGAATCATTCCATCTTTTAACAGTGGCAAAGTATGTACACTTATTTTAGTTTCCTTAACATCTTCTTGATTCCCCAGATTAATTGGCTCAGTTTCATTCAGATTAAGATTTGACTTGTCTTCAAACTGTTCCAACTCTTTGATTATTTCTTCCAGCGCCTCTTCTTCATTATATTCCCCCTTTTGCTTCATTTTATCTTTATTAGTTTGGATTTTAAGATCAGGATGAAAATTCCGCATGCATGTCATGTCATTAGAGTCAGCATAAAGAGAACTGTATAAAGAAAAGACAAAACAAAATATATTAGACACAAAATAAAAGGGACATTGCATTTCATTAAAAGGGAAAGATAGAAGGGTTTAAACACAAACAACAGAATATAGACAAGCTAAATTCAGAGTTACTACCTTGGAATAACTCAAAAAACTTAAAGGAAAACAAAATAAACTACCAAAACTCCCTCCTGATGGGGAGAGGAGTGACTTCCCAATTGTTGAGACGGACAGCTGGGCCTATTAACTATATAACTGCCTTACTAGTACCTTCTCCTGCTTCAACCATGTCAACTTCAATCTACAAGTTCTGAAAGTCGTCAACCAATTCAACTTCACATTCTACATATTTTGTGACACTGCTCTTGACGAATGACTCACTAAGTAGTGGCGTTGGGCGGGGAAGTGACCATGTTTCCTTTTTCCTTTCCTTAGCCTTCTTCAGATCTTTAGCCATAGGTTTAAATCCCAGACCAAAAGTGTCGATGTTCTCCCTCGAACATATGGGATGAATTATACTATGCAGAGACGCTCCCAAACCCTTTCCTGGCTTAAATCCATATTTTAAAAGCTAACTAACCATCATGATAGAAGTGGAAGACAATTGCGGTCCCGGAATGACATGTCCTTCAAGGATACGATTTACTGGCACTGTATCAAAAGTTTGATAGACAACTATCTCCTTTATATTGTTTGCTTCAATTAGAGACAAGGGAGAGTCTTCGTAGGCGGAAAAATCCCCTTCACTATGAATAACCACTTCTTTCCTGTCATGCTCAAACTTGATCATCTGGTGCAATGTAGATGCAATCAGCTTGGCCTTGTGGATCCATGGTCTTCCCAACAACAGATTATAAGAGGAGTCGATATTCAATACTTGAAACTCTACGGCAAACTCAACAGGCCCTATAATCAACATTAGTTTTATTTCTCCAATGGAGTTTGATTTTGCACCATCGAAAGCCCTGACACATACATTGTTGGGCCTGATCCTCTCAACACCAATATTCAACTTTTACAAGAGGGAAATAGGGCAAATATTTGCGCCGAAACCTCCGTCAATCATGACATGAGTGACGTAAAAATCATCACACTTCACTATAATGTAAAGACCTCGGTTAAGACTTGTACCTTCAACAGGCAATTCATCGTCAGAAAAGTTGATCCGATTGACCTCAAAAATTTTTCCAACCATTTTCTCAAGCTGATTTACCGTAATCTCTCTTGTAACATAGGATTCATTCAATACCTTCAATATAACATCGCGATGTTCCTTGGAATGTAGCAACAAAGATAAGAGGAAAATTTGAGTTGAGGTATTCATTAGCTGATCTATGATTGAATACTTTGGCAATTTCATCTTTTTCAAAAATTCTTCGGCTTCTTCTTTGGTGACTGGCTTCTTGATAGACGAAGGCCCACCCACAACTGGCTTGGGCTTCCTTAAACCTTCAGGCATGAAGTATCTTCCTAACCGAGTCAGACCCCCTACCTCATCTACTTCTTCCATGACTTCTTTCCCCCGGTAAGTCATCACAGTCCGCTTATAGTTCTAGGGGACCTTTTTTGTATCAACTATCGGAGGTTGGGTCACCGGTTTGATAATAATAGGGATTGCAAATGCTCCTTTCACCGTCATGATAGGCTTACCCATAGCTCCTACCATCGTCAACTTAGGTTTATCCTGACTTGAACCAACAGTTGTTCTGCCTTCTTTCACCATGATCACGGGTTTCTATTTGCTTTATTCAACTCTATCTTCTTTCGTTTCTTCCCGGCTCAATAAAATTGCTTTCAATAAATCTGCCACATTCACTGATTTGTCCTCATTGTTCTCTATTCTGACAATAGGATTATAACAACTTGACGACTCTTTCCCATCATATATCAGTTCTAACATATTGGTTTCGGCATGGGTTGGCAACGAATTCTGGTTAATGTTTGGAACTTCTGGGGCCTAGATCAGAATTTAATTTGCATCAATTAAATCTTGGACAACTCTCTTCAAATGCTAGCATTTCTCGATATCGTGCCCTGGCATGTCAGAACAATATGCACAACTTAACGAATAATCAAGATTTCTTGGAGATGGATTCGAAAGACTTCCTTGAATTAGGCTCAAGACCTTCAACTTTCTCAACCTATCAAACAGACTGGCATACAACTCTCCTAGAGGTGTGAACTAATTCTTGGTTGCCTTCTCTTTCTTATACTCGGTCCTAGGTTGGAAAGCGAGACTGGAGGGGTTTTGGTAATTTAGAAGAGTTGAAGGACGATTTTGTAGAGCTTGCACACGCCATTACGGGTAAGAAGGGGTTTAGGCATATGGCTGTGTTATATAATGGGTAAGGAGGAGGTGGAATGACATATGGTAGGTTTTGCAGAGGGTAGTAATGGTGGGGAGGAATATATGGAGCTTGGACATAGGATTGGGCTTGGGATTAGGGATAGGGGTGAGGCGGTCTTTTGGGATAGGAATGGGGTCCAGTAACAATAGTCGCCACGTCGTCTTTCTTCTTTTTACCTACGAACGTACCAGATCCACCTTGAATCACTTGTGTGGTGGCTTTCAACGTGGCAAAACTCACTATTCTACCGGTCTTGATTCTGTCTTGTATCATCTCTCCCATTTTGAGAACTTTAATAAAATACTTTCCCATTGTCGGAAGTATATGTTAAAAATAGGTCTCATCCTGTGCCTGAATGAAAACCTCTACCAGCTTACTCTCCTTCATTGAAGGTTTTACCCTTGTGGCCTGTTCACGCCACCTTATTGTGTATTCCCTAAAGCCTTCAGTGCTTTTCTTATTCATATTGACCAAGGATTTTTCGTCAGGAATCAGGTCGACGTTACACTAAAAATGTTGCAGAAAATTAGAAGGTAAGTCATCCAAGTTGTTCCACATGTCTATATCTTGATCGACAAACCATTCTGAAGCCAGATCGAAAAGACTCTCACCAAAGAAAGCCATAAGCAACTCTTCCCTTACCCCTGCAGCCCTCAACTGGTTGCAATAACATCTTAAGTGCACCACGGGATAACCGTACCCAGCATACTTCTCAAATTTAGGTATTTTAAAACCAAGGGGAAGGTTAACACCTGGGAACATGCAAAGATCTTTATAGGAAACACTCTTATAATCTCTGATTCGCTGCAAATTCCTCATGGCCTGTTCCAAACTTTTCAATTTCCGCGCGATGACTTTCTATTCTTCTGTTGCGACAGGCTTCTCCGTATCAAACGGAAATACAGGTATATAAGTGTACCCATACGGTTCATTAATTCTCAAAGTAGGCTCCGTGGCATAAGACTGATTATCTAAAACCTCCAATATTGGCTCACTAGCAGATCGAGGAAGCACCGTTGTCGGACGCACAGCATAGGTGGGAGCTTCAGGTGGTGGAAGAGCCACAAACACAGGTGCTGCAGGTGGTGCCGACTGAGTAGCGGGCCTTGGTTGGGGTGCTGCCAGGGGCACACTAGAAGTGCCCGTATAATATTGTCGTGGAGTGAATCCTGGCGCATGCTCGGGTGACTCAATAGGAACAGAGAATTGCGCCTAAGAGAGAGATGGGTAATTTGGATATTCCCAAGATCTTCAAGGAGTGGAGGAGGTGGCATGCCACTAGCCCATGCTCGGTGCAGATCTAGCAATTGTTGTCTAAGTCTCAATACCTCATCATTGCGTTCTAAACTTTCTTCCCTGGGATCCTGATCTGGGTCAATGAGTGAATTTTCAATCTCCCTACGGGCCATGGCAAGCTTCGCTTTTGATCTAGTGAAGTACAGATGACTAGCCAGAGTGCTACAAGCCAACCACTTATCTGAAAGAACATGCTCATCAAAGACAAAACCCGTTAGGATTAGGTCAAGCAACAAGCATAAAAATAACATTGTACATACCCTAGGTTTATGCATATTTCTACCGGCCTTTGAGGGTAATGAGGTCATTTTAACATCATCCTGATTTCCCCATTACATTATTACACCTCGCTTTTCTGCTTTTCAACCTCATTTCTCTCTTCTTTTGCATCAGTCTCTTCTTTTCCTCTTTTCTTCTCTCATTGCTCTTTCTTTTTTTTCTTCTCTCGCTGTCTTATCTCTTTTTACCATTCTTTATGACTTTTGCTTTTCTTTAAAAGAGGAAAAATAATGAAACAAAATGATTAGATCGAACCCAAAAATAGATTGCTTACGTATCATGTTGTACATGAATCAGATCTTGCGTAGCTCAGGAGATGCATGCATGCACCACAAAGTTGAAGAATTTGGATGTTTGATTTTTTTATTTTTTTTCAAAGAACACGTAAAAGGAAACAACCCCGCAACTTCACTACATTTTATAAAAGAGACAACTAAACAAACTTCAAATTTAAGACAACTTTAAAACTGATTAAAAAAGACTAAACAACATTCTAGACCCCTAAGATAACATGCGCCATACTCCTAGTAGAGACTCTTAATGTTAAAACAAACTTGACACCAACTTAACAAAGACACAATACTACAATGGCAGAAAAGTAAAGGACTCAAACTAAACAAAAGATAGGAAATGCTCCTTCAAATTGGTGCTCTGCGTGATGACCCTGGCTGAGATGGACCAGTCTGTGAAGTTCTCCTCCTCCCATTCAAATTTTGTCGCATATCCTGCAAAGACACTCTGATATTTGGGAAGAATTTTCTGGCACGTATCCCCGCCTTATGGGGAGTGCACCTGGAAAGATTGTTCTGACACCTTTCTACAGTCTTGAGTAAATCTGATAAATGAACTCTCAGTGTCTCCACTTTGGACCCCGCACTTTCATCCTGACTGTCATCAACAATGCATTCTTCTTGTATTCTTCCTCTAAGTTGCAAGGGCAATGGCCTGCTAATACCCCAAGGTATGGTTTGCAGCCAGATCTCATATCTTTGAGTGTACCTCGGATTATCCAAACCTTCTTTAAAAGTATCCACTTCTAGCTTTGTTACGTGATTCCAAAAATGCTTGTATTTTCTCTCACCTAAGGCTTGGTCCTTGAAGTACTCGATATTCTTTAGAAGATCCACTACTGGTGGCACATCCTGCGACCTACCCAACTGGTGCATTACCCTAGAAGGAGTGTATGGTCTAGTACAATTAAGCCTTAACATAACCAGAAGGAGTTGCATCTGACAACCTAACAAGATTACTTTTGGACGAAACCACAAATAGGTCCACAAAATATTATCCTCAGTCCTTGACTTGAGAAACTCAATCCAAGCATCAAATCCCATGGGTAGCAAAAATTTATCCAAGCGCATCCTGAGGTCCATGGCTTTCACTCGATTGGGCATGCAACGATCAATCACGTCTGGTTTAACTAAGAAAGGCGAATGCAAATGCTCCATCATCCACAATTACAATATCAGGTTACTGCCCTCAAAAAATCTCATCCCTCCCTTCACCTCGGTTAAAGCCTTATATATTTCTGTTAAGATCATGGGTATGATAGTAACCCCACCCTTATCTTTTTGCTTAGTGACCTTGCCCTTTTGCCCAGTGCCCTTGTCCTTTTGATCCTTATGAAATAGAGCCATCACCACAGATTGCAAACTTGTATTAATACGTCTTTCTTCTTGTGGAAATACTAGAGTGCCTAAAAAAACGAGGGTGAAGACTTCAAGACACTTTCTTTCCCAATTCTGTTTAGTCATATAAAATTTATCCCAAAAGTAGTCAAAACCTTCTAAAGACCCGAATCTCGCGAATAAGAAACCCGAGGAAATCCATGATTGATTCAGACAACCCAAATGCCTGTTGTTACTTTTCAACCCACAACCTTGCAAAAACTTGTTGCCCGAGTGGTTTCGAGCTCGGATCATGCTTTTATCAATATAAGGCAAATGGAGCAGACCGAATATTTCTGCCAAGGTAGGCGTCATCTCACACTTTCCGAACCTAAACACCAAATTACAAGGATCCCAAAAGGTCAATATAGCATCTATCAGATTGGGTCGAGGCGAGATATGTAGAAGCTCCGTTAGATCACCTAATATTTTAATTAGCTCTTGCTGGTCAACGTAGTTGAACGTGCCCCACCACTTGATTAACGTTTTAGGCACCTTGCCAACCATCCGGACTTTAGACTTTGTGGACAGATCCATCCTGTAATGGCACATAAGAAATTATCTCAAAATTCGGTATGAACTAAAGATTTCCAACCCTTGGGACTTTGACGCGGACATATGTCGAAGGGACAAACCACTTTATGACTCCAATTCACCGAACAGTATCACTGGATAAAATCAACCTACTTGGCTAAGACCTACTAACAACACTAAATTACGAGAATAAAGACCTAGGCTAAGGCTAAGGCTAAGACAAAGGCTAAAATAAAAATTACCGGACCCATCGAGGGTTGCCTACGTATCCCGTCTCATAGGGAAGGTAATCAAGTATGCGTAGTTTGTCCAGGTTGGACAATTAAGGATTATAGAATAAACAAAATCTTGACTTGAGAGACACAACTGCACGATGAAAATAAAATCTTTTTGGGTTTTTAATTTGACACTTAATATAAAAATGACATCAACAACTATGAAAGAAAAATCTTTTTGGTATTTTCATTATACGAAATGTAAAAAAATTTTAACATTTTTTTTTTGAATTTTTCTTTTATAAAAACTCCAATGAATGATTTTTTTTGAAGTTTTCGAATTGTGAATGCATGCTAAACGAGACAAAGGAAAATCTTTTTGATGTTTCTGAGAAAATGAGTGCGAAAGGTAAAATAAAATCTTTTTTGAATTTTTGAATTGTGAAAAACGAAAGCCATAAAAAACTCTAAAAACTACAAAACTCTTTTTTTCTTTTCGACTCACTTGTTCTTCTATTTTTTCAACAATTCTTGCCTACGCCCTTTACTTCTAACACATGTTTTTCCCCAAATCAATCCGTCAAATGACCACGTTACCCTCAAAGATGCAACATTTAGCACGTAGAGATGCTTTAGAGGTGAGTCTCCTACAAAGGGCCACATGGGTCCTGCTAGATCTCAATATGATGCAGATAAGCATGACCTAAAGGTCGACCTACGCTGGGGTCCACTAACAAGGCTGTTCGGGGGAACGTATGGTCGACAGTGGATTGCTTTAGCTGTCCACCTACTACATACAACCCAACGGCTCCCCCTCCTAAAATAAGGGTGACTCAACTATAGGTTGTGTACACACGTGTACTACGGACTTGTTGTAGAAAGAAAGACTCGGGTTATGTACATGATGCTAGATATAAAGCGGTAACACATAAAATAAAAACTGTAAACAAAGAGCACGTAGGCACTCAACAATGATGAACAATAACACAAAACAACACAAACAAAATGTCTATACACCTATTGTGCCAAACTAAGCCGATACAACTCCAAAATAAGCTCGAATTCTGAAAATTTGTCCACAGCAGAGTCGCCAGAGCTGTCACACCCCTTTTTTAACTCCAAAAAGAAGATTGATTTTAAGTTTGGAAAGGGATTTTGTTATTAAAGTGACAAAATGAAGAAAAAATTATTTCAAAAAAGACTTTTTACATTTAAACTCAGAGTCGCCACTTGGCATAAATCTGGTATGCCAAGTCACCTTTGGAAATCCTTTTTTGAAAAATTTTTTGACTCTAAAATTGATCCACGGATAGAGATTCCAGCTAAGGAATTCTGTTGATCGAGGGGAAGGTGTTAGGCACCCCTCGATCTCATGGTTCATCCACGGTTGTTTGATGGAGCATATCGGCTAATTTGACACTACGAATGTACAAACAACACAAAAACATGTAAAACAATCTAACCAACAAACAAAACAAAATGAATCAAAAAGATAGAGTCCGATTATACAGTCCAAATTAAAAAATGCGATAAATAAATCTTATTCTAACCTGCACTAATCTTGAACTGCGCTCCTGTGCTTTACCTGATGCCTCGGCCTTCATCACGAACATCTTCCACTAACATAATACGTCAGGGCATTCTCCGGTGAACAAATACAAGAAACTTCGGGGCATCCCCTGACCAAATGAATACATTTTAATCGAATGCAATAAACTAGAAAATATTCAACACACAACTCCACATTCAAACATCCAACGAAGCACATATTCCTAAATTTTGCCTACCCGAACCTATATTTGCCTATTCATTTCAAGCTGTTGTGATCTATTGCGTTCTAACAATATTCGCACTTATTCCGAATTAAACAAAAGGAACAACAATAAAACCAATATTAAACCAAATTCACCATTTTTACCAACTCCGTAACTCCACCCCCAAATTCCTTTTTAATTTTAAATTCTCTGATTCAGAATTACAATTTCAACAATCTTTAATCAATTCTATTAACGAAATCTAAACAACCAATCAAACATCGCTCAAAATTTATATCATCAACTCATCACAATCTAACAAAGATCAGACATCAAACATCATATCATGGCGAAATAGAAAAGAGATTAAGTTGAGGAAATGGACCTCAATAGCTTTCGATTGACTTAATAAGAGAAATAAGGGTCGTTCCGAGAACCTCGAAGAATACCAGTGCAACCTCGACTCTCCAAATCAGTCAAAAAATAGTCCAAGACGCGATAACCCCAAATTTGATTCTCCCAATCAGTAGCGAAACAAACCAGCAATACGATAGCTCGAGTTTTGATTCAAACTAAATTCCAGATAAATACCCAAAACAGTAAATATGAACAAAACCGAAACCCCCGTACATAATTTTCACCAAAAACCACCAAAACCCTAACGGAATCAACCCAAACAGGCTAATATAGCAATTCTACAACCCATAAAAGAAATGAACGGACCTAATTTTTAAAATCTCACTCGTTTAAAGGTATTTTCCACCGAAAAAGAACAAGAAGCCGACTCAAAATATTTTTCTGGCTAGATTCATAGAGAAATCCATCGGAGGACGTGGATTGACGACAATTTTGAACAGATCTGGTGACGTTTGAAGCATTTTCGGTGAAGCCGTCATCGAAACAGTAATCGGAATTCTGCTTCATTCTTCCACCTCAATTCTCATGCCATTTTCCCCTTCTTTTCCTGTAGTTTTCACTATATGTGTCTTGTGCGTGTGTTTATCGAGTATATGTGTGTGTGCGCGTCGATTTCGTGTGAAGGTTGTTATTGTGAGTGTGTGTTAATCGAATGTGTTCATGCTGTCCTCCTGGTAATCTTTTTTTCTGGGTATGTATATGAGAGAGACTGTGTATATGTAGTGGGTATTCATGTGGTGTCTATGGAATATTGTGGAGAAAAAGAGAATTTCCTATGAGGTGTGATATGATGGAATTTGTTACTGTGGGGCCCTCTATCTATTTTTTTCTTTTGTGAATTGGTTCCAAAATAGAATAAAATCTGAAGAGATAGGGGAATACGTGGGGTAAGGTGATGTGGGGTAGGTTGTTAGGATGATAAAATTTGTTATGGTTTGGTTGAGAATTGGTTATTATTTGTCATTTTGTGGAAGGAGTTATCACATGGGGTAGGATACACGGTAAGACGAGAATAAAATAAATGGATAAAATGCTTTCGGGGAGGGACAACATTACATGTCTACAGTTAAAGTCTTTTTTAATACGTGTATTTTTACGGTGTCAAAATTTACTATGAATAAGCAGTCATCATATTCATATATATATATATATATGAATATATATATATATATATATATATATATATATATATATATATAGAGAGAGAGAGAGAGAGAGACTATATTTTAACAAACATGTCACTTTTCATGAATTATTTATTTAAAATTAAATATTCGAGAAAAAATTTATATGTGATATCAAAATACAATCTTATAACGTGATTCACCTGTCAATTGTTATCATTAATAATAATAAAATAATTTAAATATTCTTTAGTCATCATTATCAATGATATTTTAAAATTTATTTAAAGAAAATGAGTGAAAATAAAATAATAATAATATATAAATCATAAAGAATTATGACGTAAATATAAAATATAAATTTTTAAAAATCAAACATTAATTATATGTGTGTGTGTGTGCGCGCGCGCGCGTGTGTGTGATACGAATATTTTTATCATAAAAAAATAATTTTTTGCTTCAGCTTCTTCCCAGAAGCACTTTTGCAAGTTTACAAAACACCTTTTTTAAAAAAAAATATTTTTTTCAAAATAAGTGCTTATTTTTAAAAAGACGGAATACAGGCCCTTGAAATATTTCACTTTTCCCGTATAGGAACCTAAATTAAGAAAGGTACCTATTGAACCCTTTACTCCTTCAGAAATGGTTTCAATTGAGCCCAATTCTCCGACGTGACAATTTACATGTACTCACGTCTGGGAGGCGCGTGAAATATCATGGAACCAGCTTATGTGGCTCCCAACGGATCTTTTATCCTCTTTTTATACCCAATTTCTTTTTAAAAAAACCCTAATTCCCACTTTCTTCCTCTTTTTATACTCAATTCTTAATATCCACCATTTTTATCTCCTAAATTCTCCTTCTCCTCTTAAATTTCTTTGCAGCCTTTTCTCTTGCTCCGCTTAAACTTTCCTACTCTTATTAATTTCTTCTTCTTACTCATTTTTAGTAATAATGTCCAATTCATCTTTTTCATTATCTTCATCTTCTTCAATTCCAAAAGGAGTATGTTTATGTGGGGTGAAAGCTGAAATTAAGACCTCGTGGACACAACTCAACACTGGTCGGAGATTCTTTTGCTGCAAAACTTCAAAGGTATTCATCTTTTACTGCTTCATTGGATGAAATACAATTACTTCGATTAGTGGATGCATTTTTTTAGTTTAATTTTTTCTTTAAACCTGTAGCGAGAGGTGGATGCAATTACTTTGATTGATATGATGATGAAATACCTCCTCAAGCAAAGAGGGTGATGCGGGGTTTATTGAAAAAAGTCAAATCATTTGAAGAAGAGAGGAATCGATCAAGAAAATTTAAAGTGATATGCGTTGGGGCGATTGTGATTTTGGCTACATGGAATTTCTTCAAGAATTGTTCTTCGATTTTGGCAAATATTGGCTTAGGTTTCTTATATATGGGACTGTTTTGATTTGGATAATTCTGAAATATATTAGTTTTATTGGGACTGTTTTTCTTTGGCTTTCTTGTTGTAGTGGGATTGTTGTGTATGAAACAATTAAGAAGGAATGAAGATAAGTTGTAAAATGTTACTCTCTTACTATGTTTTGACTTTGCTTTACTGTTATAATTGGTTTAGTTAGATTATTGTACTCTATTTTTTTAGAGTTTAAATGATTCAAAGCTGTCAAATGTTTAACACAAAAGGAAGCACCATTCAATAATTATATAAAGCACAAGAGTACAAGTGCAACTGATCGACATTTTAAACACAATAATCTATCATTCAACTGCTCAAAATGAGCTCCAACCACACATCAAGTGTTCATCCAAAACTAATCTAAAGAGACCACAAAAAATAGTTCAAAATCTTCAAAAACCCCAACAAAATACCAAAGTATCCATACAACTAATCACCAAACTATACATTGTACTAAAAACACAATTAATTCAACAACTTCATATTCCTCTTGGTGCACTAGAACTTTCAAGCTGGCTTCTTTTTTTACTGACTCATGCTCTGCAATTGAGAAGTTGTGACAACGTTTTTTCCCTTCCACTTCATTCCTCGAGGCTTATAACCAATATCAATATTTGTTTGAGTTGCATCTTTGTAAACACCCGGACTGACAACTATTTCACCTCTAGTTCCAGGCTGTATAAAATGAAGTAAAATTAGATTTGTCAAAATATAATTAAAAATTACATGAATTGAAGTTGTAATTCACACTTACATTTAATGTTTTACTTCCACTCATTTGATCAGTGTAGATACCAAATCCTACTGTCTTAGACCACTTTTGTCCTACTGATGTTGTTGATGCTCCAATGGTCCTTTTTTTCCCAAGTTGTTGATCAGATACACTTTCTTTTTCTCTACCTCTACCAGTGCCTCTTCCAGATCCTTTTTCTTTGCCAGCTCCCCTACCTTTGTCAGTGCCTCTACCTCTACCTCTTCCAGTTGGTTGTACTCTTATAACTACTGAGGTATCAACACACATAGAACTGTTGAAGCTTGGTTGCTGGCTGAAACTTTGTGGCATGCTAGAGCTTGGTGGCCTGCTGGAGCTTGGTGGCTGGCTGAAGCTTGGTGGCCTACTAGATCTTGGTGGTTGGCTGAAGCTTGGTGGCCTGCTAGAATTTGTTGCCTGGATAGAGCTTCCAGGTTGTCCCATTCCATCCTAATAATAAAGGATATTAAATATATATTATAAATATCAGAATTTAATTATTGAATTAAAAGATATGAGTGCATTACCTGAGCTTTACAGAGAGTTCTGTTATGACCAATTTGATGGTATTTGGAGCAAGAAATTTCCAGTCCTTTCCTGGATAGCTTCCCATACTTCTTCTTAGGCTCATTCTTCCCCTTTTTTTCTGTTCTTTCCTGGTCTGCCAGGCATTGGTCTAGGCTCAGGAGCATCAATCACGACGCCACTTGTGTTAGGCCACATTTTCATATTAGGTATTGGCTGAAGAAAGTAGTCATAAGCCTTCAAGAATGTATCTTTCTTATACCACTCTTCCACATAAAATTTAGGCTCTATACCTTTATGCTGATAAGTCAATACAGCATGTTGACATGGTATACCTCTCAATTGCCAGCTTCTACAAATGTAAGTCCTTGCCTTAATATCAACTATATGCCTATAAGGACCATCTAAAATTTCATAGCCAATCTGTCCATTGAACCTAACTGTGCAATTTCTAGCCATATCTTTGTTTTCTTCAAGTACTAGCAAAGCCATAGGAGAGATGTCTGAAATCCAGGTATCAACAAACTTCCTCATTTCAATATTTCTATCCATTATCTTGTGTCTAATCTCCTCTAACATACTGATTATAGATTTATGTCTAGCAGCTAAAATCCATGAATTAAAAGTCTCACACATATTATTCTCAACAATGTCACATTTAGAATACTCCCTAAAATATGCCCTACACCATGATTTTTTTTCATAATGTAATAAGTCCTCACAAATATCCTTACCAAGTTGACTGAGTTTTCCCATCTCATCCAAAAACTTCACTTTAAAAATGGATTTATCACACCTCCAAAATTGTTTTTTTCTTTTTTTCTCCTCTCCAGATCTGATGCCAATTGGACCCAATGTGTGTTGCACACCACCCCATTTCACAATCTGGTAGCAACTCAAGTATAGTAGGTACAAGACCCTACATCAGCATAAATGCAAAATCAAAACTCAAAATATATGAACATGGACTGTATAGTGAATAAATAGAAGACATCAAAATTAAAGTTTAAAAAGTAGACTAACCTTTTGCATATCTGACATGACAGTCAGTCCATGTCCAGTGCCTAAGTTCAAATCTTGAATCAAGTGGTTAATGAAGAAACTTCAGCTATGTTTTGTCTCTTGATCACCCACTGTCCAGGCTATTGGATACATTTGATTATTTTCATTTCTCCCAACAGCAACTAACAATTCACCTTTGCAAGAACCTTTCAAAAAACAACCATCTAACCCAATAAATTTTCTACACCCTGCCAGCCAGCCTCTCTTTAATGCATCAAAGCACAAATAAAAATAAACAAATAGATTTTTTCCAAGTTGAGACTCTCTATCTATCCTCACCCAACAAGAACTGCCAGGATTAGTATGTTTTATCATGTTTGCATAGTCACACAACCTTGAAAATTCCATCTTCCAATCACCCAAGAATTCTTTAATGATTCTATGCTTTGCCCTGCTACAAACAATTTTTCCCACATACAAACCCAATTTTTTCTCACCAATTCCTAAATTTTCCACAGTTTTATATAAGGTTATAAAGTTATTTCATCCTTGAACTTACTTGCAATAAACTTAGATGTGCACAATTTGTTTTTTTGTAGTAGTAGTGCCTACATGTACAGGATAGTAGTGCTTGACAACAAAGTCACCAGAATGCTTATCAATACTAGCAAACAACAACCATTTACGTTTCTTGTCCTCACACCTAACTCTAACTCTATGTTTCTCATTAGGCTTAAGCTTCAATCTAACTTTGTATTCAATAACATACTTAGCCACAGTCTTTCTAAATTGCTTAGAATTTTCAAATATTATACCAAGCTCAAATATAGCCACAACACAATCAGGATCAAATCTTACCTTTTTACTTTTCCTTCTTGCTGGTAAATCAACACCCCTGACAGCTTCAGGTTCCAGTCCATCAGCAATGTCATTACTATCAACTTCCGAGCTATCTATATACTCTTCATCTCCCCCTAATCTTCCACTGTAGCTAGTAGCCTTATTCCTTCCAATATCTTCAAATTCTCTATCAACACCTGCTGATCCAAGTTTTATTTCTTTATTTTGGACAGGTTTCTTTTGTTTTACACAGTTTCTCCTTTCATTTCTAAGAGTTCTTAACTCTTCATCAACCTCAGAATCATCATCTTCTGGTATATTAAACTCTTGAGAATCAGCACTACTATCAAGATTTGTTTCAGCCCCTTCTAGATTTGAGAGTTCATCTGCAGCAGATTCTATATCTATGTTGTCAGTTTAGGTAGGTTCCTCATGTAACCCTTCAATATTAATATCATGAACTGTTGATATGTTCTCACCCACATTACTATTTTCACCAACCACATTACTACTTTGAACACCTACTATACCACAAAGAAAATCAGATGGGACCCCATCTTCTACCACTTCTACCTCATCCACAACATGGTTCACATACAAGTCTAAAAAGTCCCCATCTTCTAGGTCTTCAACAAGACTTACCAAAGTCAAGTCATTTTCTACTTCAATAAAGACTTTCTTTTTAGGGTCTTTAAAGTAGAACCTACCAACAGTCATATACCCAAATTCTTTAGTATAATAAAGCAACTCGAATATAGAAAAGTGGTCCTTGTCCATACTAACATATTCCACCTCACTTTCTCCTATGTAGCGTGGACCATATTCTTCATCAGAAACAAACTTGCCACCATGGTGAAAACGAGTTGTAATAATAATATTAGCGATCAGATTCCTGAAAAAAACCCCAAAAATACCTAACAAGTTATGAATAGTAAAAACCCTAAAAAAAATGTAGCTTTTTTCGGATATTTTCAAACTACCATTACTAACGTAATATACTAACAAAGAACTAATAAACCATTTACAACAACAATAAATGAAAAAAATGTGACAATATTGATATTTGAAACATCCCTGAGTGCGATTCAAATACAAAACAACAACAATTCTTGAGATCCAACTCCAGATTCTTTGCAACCAGTAAAGAAATGTTGAAATCAGTGTCAAACTTGAACTAATCACTCAAAAACACTATGTAACTTTTCATTATACAAGAGATGAAGCATAAATTAGTAGTATTAGGAGTGAAATCGCGATTTTAGGGTTTCTGATAGATTTGGGGATGGGTATGAGGGATTTGATGCTATAAGGGGGGAAATGAAGTGGAAATTATATTTATGTATTAATTAAAAGAAAAGGTGAAGTGTAAAATATAATTGGTTATAATTGGTCAAAATTTACACGTAGGCGGTAACTACATACACGCGCTTAACACATTAAAAAAGAAGGCTTTAAAAAGGTGCCACGTCGGACAATTGGGCTCAGTTGAAACCATTTGTGAAGGGGTAAAGGGTTTAATAGGTATTTGTCTTAGTTGAGGTGTGTATACGGGAAAAGTGAAATAGTTAAGGGGCATGTATATGTATTTAGCCTTTAAAAAATAAGCATTCCCAAACAGGCTATTAGACCCATTATGTGATCATTCGTCCATTGTGCTTTCACCTAAGGCCAAACCCATCGATAGGACCTCAAACATGTCCTAAAAATTCACTTAAACCCCTCAACTAAGGCTTGTACCTATCAGATCCCTCAAGTGCTAAAATTGATACCTATTAGGCACAAAATACTGAGTTGGGCGCGTGAACAGTATATTAAATAATATTTTACCTTTTTTAATTAAAAAATTTATATTTAAATTATTTTATTAATATTATTTTTAATTATTATAATTTCTTAATAAAAAGAATTAAAAAAAAGCACCCCGCCCCCCTACCTTCATCATCTTCTTCACCCCCTTCCCCCCTCTTATCGTCTTCTTCGCAACCCCCACCCCCATTCATCATCCTCTTCACAACCCTCCATCATCAGCATCTTCCTTTGCAAACCACGACCTCAGTCATGAGAACTTACAACCACAAATCAAACCATGAAATTTACCAGTAGTAGAATTAGAAGAAAAATCAAATAAAGAAGAAGTTAAAGGCTCCATTTTTTTTTCAATTGAGAGAGAGCTATATACACACACAGAGGTCACACACAAAAACCTCACAATACACTCTTCTCTGTCTCTATTTTTATACACAGAATAGACATACACAACAACACATATTGCGCACACACACAGATGTCACCGCACATACGCACACATATACACGCTGAAGGGGAGAGAGAAATGGGGTAAAAATTGAGTGACGGGAAGAGAGAGATCGAGGGAGTGATAGAGATTGGGTTTGGGAGAGAGATAAAAAAAACAGAGATTGTGCGATTTAAGAGAAAACCGGCGAGAGAGAGCGTTCGTCCAACGAGGTCAATGCCGGAACCACCATCGGTTTGCTTGCTGCTGTCACGGCGACACCATTGCCGGGAACCACCAGCTGATTTTTTTTTCACTTGTTCTTACAAACCAAATAAAAATGAAATTGGGTCAATCAAGTTTCCGACGAAGCTTTATTTTACCGGCTAGACTGACACAAATTTAAAACTTGCTTGAAATTATTAAAGAAAATAGAGAAAAGTCATTGATGTGGCAATGGTGATTTTGTAAGGAAAGAGAAGTTGGGTTGAATGTTAATGATGGGGTGGGCAGGGGTCTGGGTGGGGTAGGGGTAGGGGTGGGGTAGGCGTGGGGGTGGGTTAGTTTAGTTTTAATAATTAATTATAATATTTTTAGTTCATAATTTTTTTTAAAGTTTATTTGCCACAAGCTATTTTTTTACTAGGCATTTTTTCCACGTCACGCATGTGTAACACACTTTTTATATACATTTTGCTGATTGTGTAAAAAATGCCAAATTGAAATAAAATTTAGGGGGGTTAGGGGTTGATAGGTACAGACCTTAGTTTAGGGGCTTAAGTGAATTTTCAGGACAAGTTTGAGGTCCTATCGATGGGTTTGGCCTTCAATGATCATTTTCAAATTTGAGTCATTTCAGCCCCTATTTTAAATATTCAGTGTTGCTTTTTTTTTTTGTTGAAAATATCTACTTTTTCTTCTCTTTTTTTTTTTGAGAAGAAAACAATTAAAAATAATTGTATAGAGAGTATATAATTATTGTATGAAATATATATATATAAAAGGTGTATGTAGAAATTGTATAATTATTGTATAGAATATGTATCTAAATAATAATTGCTGGATTTTTGTTTAAATTAAATTAATAAAAATCTTTGTATAAAAAGGCGTCTTTTAGTGAAAGATCGTGTCCTTTCATCCCTTGCATACCACTAATGTAATTTAAATTCAACTCTGCAGATTTCTATCATAACTTTTTATATAGTATATTTTTATAAAGTCTCTCTTTACCGCTTTCCCTACAAAGAAATTCTTTCTTGTCGAAAGATCAAGTTTCATAATTCATACTTTTCAGAAGAATCACTTCACTATTTGCTCAGTGCAGAATTTCACAGGCTTATCAAATCTATTTGCATATAATTCCATTGCAATCTCGTAGAGAAGAGGAAACAAATATCGTTTTTAAAAAAGCATTTCGCACGCGTTTTAAGCCTCAACTTTGTATTCCTTGTTCAAATTACTAAATCTTCATCTCCATGTTCCTCTTCGTATATTTAGTATTCATGAAACATATTTTTCAACAATCATAAAGTTAGTTTAGTAGTAAGAACGTAATACTTGATGTGTGAAATTCAACCCTGTGATCATGAAACATATTTTTCAACAATCATAAAGTTAGTTTAGCATGTGAAATTCAAACCCTCTATGTTCATGAAACATATTTTCAACAATCATAAAGTTAGTTTAATAATAAAAACGTAACACTTGACGTGTAAAATTCAAAATCTGCCATAAATAAAAAGTTGATATTCAAGTGAAAAAAAAGGTAGTTGCCGATCCACCATGTTACGTGTTTTCTGAGTTAAAAAGGAATAAATGTAATGTATAATGAATACAAATACTAGTAGAACTTTAGTAGTTATAGAGTAGTAGACTAGTAGTTATGAACTTATTTATGATCAAGAAGATAATTCACAAACAATAAAGAACAAAAATTTGACAATTTTGTTACATATTACTTCCTCCGTTTCATAATAAATGAATTGTTGGATTTTGACACACATATTAAGAAAAAAGCATTAAAGACATAAATTTAACACAACTTTCCATTTTTACCTCCAAAAAAAAAAAGTTGACCTTGTAATACATTTTCAAAAGTTAATTGGTTGTCAAATCATAAGGGTAAATTTGAAAAAAAAAATCAATGTTTCACTTATTTTGAAACACCAATAAATACCCCAACAATTCGTTTATTTCAAAACGGAGGGAGTATATTAAATCCTCCACCGGCATAGTTATAAACTTAATGGTAGAGTGAACTGAGGCAGAGCTTGGATTTTTGTTGAGGGTTTTAAAATTTGAAGAAAGATTCATCGAAGAGGATTCAATATCTATAATATATACATAAAAATCATTTTAATCATATAATAATAGTATAATTTTCCGTTGAATAAGGTTCGAACGAATCCCATATTACTAGATTGGCTCCGCCTCTAAGTAAATTAGAAAATTTGTATTATTAACTTTGTGTAAAATATATTATTAGTATTTTGCTTGGTTTACTTTTTCAATTTATGAAATAACTGATGCAAGACTATTTGGTATTAAGGTGTGTATAAGTACTACTGCTGTCAAGACTTTCCACATCCTTTCCATCATATTTATGGACGGAATTTTTGTACAGAAATATTTCTATACAAAATTGATGTAATGCGTGTTATTTTAATACACCAAACTACACACTGAATAAGAAAAACTTAGCAAAATTAATACAAGTATGACTAATACCAAAATCCCTTATGCAAGCATTATTAATACGCCATATTTTGCACTATTCTCATACACTCCTATCAAACAACCGTTAGGGGTCTTTTGGTTGAGCTATATAAGAATAGTGCAAAATGTGGTGTATTAATAATATTTACATCGGTGATGTACGTATTAGTTATCCTTGCATTCGTTAGGTTGAAAAAGTACTCTACCAAACAAAGTACTAGGAACATGAGTGGCGGAGCCAGCCCTCTGGCAAGGGTTTCATCCGAACCTCCATCGACGGAAAAATATACTATTTATATATGATTAAATTTATTTTTTATGTATCTATAGTAGTTGTTGAACCCCTCATATATTAACTAGATTTTCTTCAAATATTGAACCTCTTAGTTGAGATCCTGACCCTGCCTCTGACCAGCCATACACAAAACTAATGCATGCATTATTTTTTTCTGATGCACTCTCTACCAAACACCCCCCTTAGTATGTGTATATATAGCAAGAGAATCAACCAAGTAATACACAAACAAGAACTCATAAGACTCAAAATTTGATAAAACAAAAGACAACAATGGCTAAGAGCTTGCCAATAATAGACATGCAAGATAACGCAAGTGCAATTGAAATAGTGAAATCACTTGAACAATGGGGTTGTTTCAGGCTTGTTAATCATGGAGTTTCCCGGTCACTCTTGTCGGAAATAATGGAGGTTGGCCGGTCGTTGATGGAACTTCCGGTGGAAATAAAGGAGCTAAATGTTCACAAAGACAAAAGCTTTGGTTATATTCCTGTTAATGTAACAAGTCCTATGTTTGAGTGTTTAGGAGTTTATGATGCTACTTTGTCTAAGGATGTTGATCACTTTTCATCTCAATTCAATCTATCTCCTCATCAAAGGTAGGGCATATTCTACCTCGATTTACGTGACACTTTTTTACTTTTTGAGATTCAAATTGTGTTAACCCGACGACTAATCTGGTTCGCGCGTTACAAGGCTCATTATGAGAGTAGCGCTCCCAACAGGATTTTCTCCATACCTTGAGCTCAAACTCGAGACCTCTGATTGAGGATGGAACAGTCCCACCACTGCACCACAACCCATGTTGGTGTAGTGTTTTTTTATTATATTGACGTGAGAATAGTTGTTATTGGTATAGTTTTAAAACATTCAAATCGATCTACTTAGAGGTGGAAAGGGGCGCCGGGGGCGATTGGAGGATGACAGAGCAATCACGTTTTGCTCCCTCTTGACGTCTATTAGGAGGAACCTCCTTTCAGAGATTTAAATAAGCTGTAATTTTAACTTTCCAGAAACTTGACTAGCAGGGACAGACCTACGTGGGTGTTAGGGGTTTCACCCGAACCCCCTCGATAAAAAATGACACTCATGTATATATATAGAGAGAGTACATTTTCAATATTTTTGTATGTATATTAACTTTGCTCAACTTGAACTAATGATGAATCATAGCCCAATTGTACTTTTTTTCAAACTCCCTGAATGAAAATCGTGAATCTGTCACTGCTGATCAGACTCTAATTCTATTATTTTTAACTAGATGATACTACATACTCTAGTTAAGTGGCTAATTAACATGTCCTGTTAATGATCAATTGTGTGAACCAAATTGTTAATATGGCATATATAACAACTTAAAGGTTAGATGCAACATAAAAATGAGTTTTTTTATAATCATTTGATGTTTGAAATTCATTGACCTGATTAATTCAGATTTACATCGTGTAGAATCCGTCATTTGAAAAGCATTCCGTATACACCAGAGTCATTTCCAAAAACTCGAATCTGAGACCTCTGACCAATAAAATAATTGTATTTAATCAGTTCTTTTATTAATGCAGGGAAGTAATGGTGAAGTATTCAGAAGCAATATATGATTTAGCAAAGAAACTTGGGATTAAGCTCATGGAAAGTCTTGGTTTAGAAAGTGAAGATTTATTTAATGATTGGCCTTGCTTAATTAAGTTCAATAAATACCATAATAATCCTAAAGTAATTGGATTATCAGGTGCTATAACACATTCTGATAAAGGATTTCTCACAGTTTTATTGGATGATGAATTTGTTAATGGACTTGAAATGCTTGATGAACAAACTGGAGAATTTATTCCTGCTAATCCAATTCCAGGTTCATTTCTTGTTAATGCTGGAGATATTGCTAAGGTTAGTTAATTGATTATGTTTTACTAACTATTTATTTATTTTTTAATTAATTGTTACTATAAACCGGGGTCTATCGGAAACAGTCTCTCTATTTCATCTGAGGTAGTGGTATGATCTGCGTACATCTACCATTCCCAGACCCCACTATATGGGAATACATTGGGTATATTGTAGTTGTAATTGTTACTATAAAATTCGTGACTAATTTGTCTTTAAACAATTTCTAGTAGGGGTGTGCAAAAATCGGTTTTAATCGATAAATTGAATCGATAAAAATGTTATAGGTTTATCGGTATCGGGTTATTGAGTTAACGATTTTATAAAAAAAAATTATTGGACTATTGGTACGGTTTTCGATTTTAAGGTTTTAGTTAACGGTTAAACCAATAACCCAATAAGATTATATTGAAATTATATTTTTATTCATGATTGTATAATAGCGACTTTGGATTTAAATACATATCTTATTGTCTTTTGAATTTTATAGTTGTTGTCTTGGTGCTTATAATTTGTGTAGACTTTATGTATAAAGTTAGTGTAGAACAAATAAAAATAAGAGAAAGTAAAATAAAAATTAGGGGAGTATTTACTTATCGGTTAAACCGAAACGATAAAGATTGATTAACTGAAAATCAATTGCAAATATCTTATTGGTTTGATTATCGGTTTAGTATTTTTACAAATCAAAAACCGATGAATCGAACAATAATTAATAATATACAAAATCGAATCGAACTAATTGTTGGGTTCAATATGTATGAAAAATGTGAATGAAAAATGGAGGGAAAACAATGAAGAGAAAGAGGGACACTAAAATAGAAAGTGTACTCTTTTAAGAGAAAATTCACTAATTCTCTTAAAGGTTTGAATAGTTGAAGTGTTTATAATAAGAAGCACTTACTCCACGTGGATGGTGAGGCAAGAACAAGGTGGTGCCTCGTGCCGTCGTCGTCGTCGCTCGGCCTCGGTTCTTTTCCTGTTCGGAAAAGACGCATTGTTTGGACGAACCACTCTTTTCCAGAAGAGGCACCTAATGGCTAGATCAATCAAATCGTTGAGTGAGTTCGAAGAGATTCCAATTATTTGAGGGACCGCTACAATTGGTTTGTTTGGCCTCCGATACTTCGTGAAGTCGGGGGACTTGACCTTACAAATTCTGTTTCATCTCATTTCTAAAAATTAACACACTTCTTGGATAGATTATTCGTAATCTTGTGTTGAAGGTGTTAAAAGAACTTCATAAGTGTTCTTGTCCTGGACTTGAACTTGTGTTGAAGTTATTGTTACATATATATATATATATATATATATATATATATATATATATATATATATTTGTACCCGAAAACATTGTAAATAACACTAATCGATGTATACCCTTAATTTCTACTCCCTCCGTTTCATAATAAATAAATTGTTGGAGTATTTTTATTGTTTCAAAATAAGTAAATCATTGAAAAAAAAATTCAAATTTATCCTTGAGGATTTGACAATCAAGGGGCCCATTAACTGAAAAAGAATAAAATAAATATGATTCTGTACTTTGAACAAGGGTAAAAATGAAAAAGTATATTAAATTTATGTCTTTGAGTCTTTTTCTTAATCTGTGTGTCAAAGTTCAACAATTCATTTATTATAAAACGGAGGGAATAAGGAAGAATTCGTTAAATAGGATTGGTGCGAAATTTTACTATATAGCCTTAAATATTCTTACTTTTTATAGTGAGAGAGTCAAAACTAGAACCCAGGCAACCATAACTTTTTATACTCAATTGATTCATACTCTTTAGCACAAAAAATATCTTTTTTTCTGTTTGAAATTATTGCACACTTAAAATAATTGATCACTTTATGTGAATGTCTTTTTAGCAATTTAAATTGTTAGATAAATCTGTGTGCGGAATTGAGTAAGCTATAAACATAAACGGAAAAGGTATGAATATACTTCTGAACTTTGATAAATGGTACAGATATACTATTCGTCATATTTTAGGTACGAATATATCTTTGCCGTTAATGAAAAAGTATATATATATATCCCGAAGCTTTGATAAATGATACAGATATATCCTCCGTCATACTTTAGGTGTAAATATACCCTTAAACTTTGATAAATGATACAGATATACACTCTGTCATATATTTGGATCGATCTGTGGGTTAATTAGAGTTATTTTCGAATAGGATGGGATAAATTAAATTTAAAAATGGCAAATGAACAAGATTGTGACACGTGTCCTGCTGTTAGTGAGAAAGGTATATAAGTACTTTTTTCATTAACGATAAGAGTATATTTGTACCTAAAGTAACAATTTAATTCTTTAGATAAGTCGATTCACATGTTAGTAGATTACATTAATTCCAATTCTTATTTGTGTTAATATGGTTTTATGACATTTTTAGCAACCCTTTTTGATATATGTACTTATAAATATAATGTTAGGCATGGAGCAATGGAAGAATTTGCAATGTGAAGCATAGAGTACAATGCAATGAGCCAAGAGTACGATACTCTATTGCATATTTTGTGCTAGGACCAAGAAATGGAAAAGTGGAAACACCTTCTCAATTAGTGGATTCTCAACATCCTCCTCTCTATGTCCCTTTTCATTTTGAAGAATATTGTGCCCTAAGAACTTCTACCAATACCATTAATGGTGAAGTTCTTGACCTGTTCTGCAAAAAGTAGATTTATTTGTGCGGGGCAAATTTATGATGGAAAGAAAGATGCAGGAGAGAGCGTGAGATAACAAGACGAGCAATATCAGCTGAACAATTGATGGGCTTTTTAGCAATGACAGTTGACTTATACATCTTTTATTGTAGTGACATATGAATTATTATAATATTTATTTAACCCTCCTATATCACGACTATGTAAAGGAGAAAATTATATTTATGTGTGCTATGTAATGTAACTACCAAGACCATTAATGGCGAAGTTCTCGACTTGTTTTACAAAAAGTAGGTTTATTTATGCGAGGCGAATTTATGATAGAAAGAAAGATGTAGGAGAGAGTGTGAGATAACAGGACGAGCAATATCAGTTGAACAATTATTGGACTTTTCAGTAATGATAGTGGACTTATACATCTTTTGTTTAATTGTAGTGACGTATGAATTATTATCGAATTTATTTAGCTCTCGTATATCACAACTATGTAAAAGAGAAAGTTAATTTTATGTGTGCTGTGTAGTGTTGCTAGAAAAAATGCAAAATTCTAAGAATGATATTAATCTTGTTGCAAATGTTTTGAAATTCTATCAATTTATCACGACTAGCATAGAATTAGCAGAAATTGAAAGGTTTTTATCCAAAACTTTGCTCTGATACCTCATAAAGTAAAATAAACGTGCACACAAGTAGAGGGTTTGCCTGAATCGTGCAGCTCCAAATAACGCCTAGTTTAGTGTTGCACATGTTCTTGTGAAATACTATATTTTTTTAACTGCTTTATTTGTATATTTTTGTAACTGCTTTATTTGTAGCTTTGAAATCACAACGATCTTATATGATTTGAGCAATTCAACAAAACATCTATATTGAATATATACCACGAAGTCATACCGACCTATCATGACTTGCATGTCACAGTTCTAAATTTTTTTTATTCGCATCATCGAAATCACGATGGTCCAGTATGATTTAGTAAGCAATCCAACATAACAACTACATGGAATATATAGCAATAAAGTCATATCAATCCGGCACAACTAACATATGTCATAGTTTATCGATTTCGATTACTCTTGCAGCCATAATTCAATTTTTTTTTAATTAACCTTAAAGGTAACTAACACACAAATTTCTAAAGCATAAATGTTTTTCTTTCACAAGTTTAAAAATTCTATTTATTGTAACAATTTGCATGTCCTTCCGAAAGTCATTTTTCATACCTATCACGACTTGCATGTCACAGTTTCAAAATGTATTTTTTTCACTCTTTTTATTTGTATCTCTAAAATCATGACGATCAGATATGTTTTAGTGAGTAAATCAATATAGGTCGAGGAATGAGATTATTCGAAAAATGGTGGGAGTGGCTTCAGTGGAGGACAAAATGCGAGAAGTGATGTTACGTTGGTTCGGACACGTGATGAATAGGGGTTCTGATGCTCCAGTGTGGAGGTGTGAGACACTGACTATGAATGATTTTAGGTGGGGTAGAGGTAGACCGAAGAATTACTGGAGGGAGGTGATTACGCATTATACAGAGCAATTACAACTTACGGAGGACATGACCCTTGATAAGAAGGTGTGGAGGAGGAGGATTAGGGTAAAAGGTTAGAGGTTGGGAGTGCGTCGGTAACGGTAGGGGAGTGTTCTTTATTTATGTCTAAAGTTTCTTGTTCGTGGTGTTGAGTGTTGTCTATGATTTTGGATTTATAGTTTTAGTATTATCTTGTGGATTTAGTATTATCCTGTGGCTAGCGTTGTTAGTTTATATACATTTATGTTTTGTGTTTGTTATATTGTTATTGGTTTTAAGCCATGGGTCTATCGAAAACAACCTCTCTATCTCACCTGAAGTAGTGGTATGGATAGCGTATACTCTACCTTCTCCAGACCCCACCAGGTGGGAATACGCTAAGTGTATTATTGTTGTATAGCTACATCAAATATAATTAACAATAAAATCACATCGATCTATCATGACTTGCATGTCGATAAAGTTATTGGGCTTTGATTAACACAAAACTAAAAGCCCGTTTTGATATTTGACAAATTTAAAAGGAAAAAATACATGAAGTAGCATACTTAAGTATTAAATTACAAAAAATAACAACACTTTTATCAAATTACATTTTGTAGCATATGTATTTGTATTTTTGTAGCAACAGTTTGCAAAAATGCAAAATACATATCGATCATAAGGATAGTAAAAATCATATGTATTTATATTTTTGTAGCAACAGTTTGTAAAAATACAAAATACAACTTGCTATATTATGAAATTATGAAACTATTGCTATGAAACTCATAATTAACGGGATAAGTATGCTATTTCTGAATTTTTAGAATTTAAAATGGCTCCCAAACCAAATTTTCAAAAATTTGAATTTTGAAAACATGTCACGTGCTTACCATTAAATTTCTATACTTTTTTAATACTAATTATTCCCATCTCACGTGCTCCCTATTTTGACATTTTCATTTTTTTTTTTTTTTGAAAATTTTCAGTTTTTGAAATTTTCATTTTTCATTTTGAATTTGTATAAAGAAGCGCCTAAATGAATATTTGAAAATTTGCCAATGTGCCTAATTTGAAAATTTTCTCTCTCTATCTCTAAGCAATACACTTACCTTCCTCATTTTTCCACTATACTAGCCTCCCTCTCAAGAACCCTAATACAAAAACCCACAAGATTTGAACGGTAATTTTTGATCTTTATAGTGTTGAATGTTCATTTGGTTGTATTTTTAAGCGAAAATGGTGTTTTGGGTTATTGGGGTTTTGTTTTTTTGTTAATGAAGTTGATGTATTGGCTGCATTTTATGAATAAAATGGTGTTCTGGGTCACTGAGATTTTGCTTTCTTGCATGTGAAATTGATGTATTTGCTGCATTTTATGAATAAAATGGTGTTCTGGGTCATTGATATCTTGTTTTCTTGTATATGAAATTGATGTATTGGCTGCATTTTCTGGACAAAATGGTGTTCTGGGTCACTAAAATTTTACTTTTTTTGTATATGAATTGATGTATTGGCTGCATTTTATGGATAAAATGGTCTTCTGGGTCGCTGGGATTTTACTTTCTTGTATATGGAAATTGATGTATTGGCTGCATTTTATGAGTAAAAAAGTCTTCTGGGTCATTGGCGAATTTACTTTCTTCTATATGAAACTAATGTATTGGCTGCATTTTATGAGTAAAATCTTGTTCTGGGTCATTGCGATTTTGCTTTCTTGTATATGAAATTGATGTATTGGCTGCATTTTCTGAATAAAATGCTCTTTTGGGTTACTGAGATTTTGCTTTCTTGTATATGAAATTGATGTATTGGCTGCATTTTCTGAATAAAATGGTCTTCTGGGTCATTGAGATTCAATCAGGCAGTTGAAATTTATGTATTGTTATCAGCTGTATACGTTTTACGGCTAAAATGATCTTCTGGGTCACTGGGATTTTCGTTTCTCTTGCATTAGAGATTGCATTTGCTATCAGTTGGTTACCCTTTCTTGGTAAACTGGCATTCTTGTTCATCGTTTTTTTCTTTCTTTTGCACATGAGATTCAATCTTGTAGTTGAAATTGATGTGTTTGTTATCAACTGTCTTTTAGGTCATTGGGATTTTTAAAGGATTCAATCTGGTAGTTGAAATTAATGAATTTGTAAACTGTATACATTTTTCTGCTAAAATGGTTTTCTGGGTCACTGGGATTTTACTTTTTTTGTGCTTAAAAGATTCAATCTGGTGTATGAAATTGATGTGTCTTCTACCAAATGATAAAATGTAGTTGATCGAATGGCTTAGAAACCATTTCTCTGTTTTCTTTTGGTTCAGTTGAATACTTTGTAAAAAATGGCTGAAGGAAGAGACAGGTTAACTAGGCATGAAGACCCAATAGACATCTACAGTCGTAGAAGGAGGTCATTTGCCAGAGGTGGCATTGGAATCTTCGAGGATGAATCACCAGACAGCTCATCCAGAGCTCCAGCAGAAACAGGGAGAATGACTGCTGCCAGCATTGGTTATGGTGGTATAGGAAGGATTGGTTTTGGTTCGCCAAGAACCAGGCGTGGGCGTCAGTCGCTTAGAACTCCAACCAGGGTGATTGGTCGTCAAAACATTTCACCAGCAGGCCAGGGGAGAAGTCGAGGGCGTCACAGTGTCCTTCCTGCTTGGTATCCAAGAACTCCTCTCCGTGACATCACTGCCATTGTCAGGGTAATTACTTTCTCGACTATTTATATATTGAGCTTCTTTTGGCATAATCTTGATTTGCTATTCATATATTTGGTCCAACAAGCTGTAGGAGTAACTAGTTTATAGTGAGAGATGGATTTAGAATTTGAAAATGTGGTTACACTTTAATCTTGGGTCTGCATAATTATATGTTCAGAGATTAGCATTACTTGTTCTTAGGTTGCTTATCTTACATTTGTGTTTGAGTTAACATTTGATTGCCTGATAAGAGTTTGGATTCATCTATCATTAAGGGGTCGTTTGGTAGACTGTATAAGAGAATTTGATACGTGTAGCCACTTGTAAGATTTTTAGTCCCCTATTCAGTATTATAGGGCATATAACAAACATAGCAAACCATGGTATTCGCAATACATGGATAAGCATCGGTAAAAACAGGAATGTCCTTAACTCACCAAACCAAATAATGGATAAGATATAGTTCCACCGTAACTAATACACTCTATTAAGTAATATTTTTATACATTCTACTACCAAATGACCCTTGTTATATTAAGAGTATGTTTTGGTCATTTTGGGATAAAAGAGAAGTTCAATTGCTGTCTTCTGCAGCACTGTTTGTTTGTTGAGTATATAAGTAGCTTTCCCAACTTGTTTTTTAATAAACTATGTGCATTAAAATGTCTAAGCTCAATACAAGAAGTTCCAGTACTTGCAATAGCCTTTTAGTGTTTGTATCAATTTGAATTAGTGTTTCTACAAACTCCTAAACTGGTAGTATATACCAAGTGCATTGTGCTTAAAGAGTAGGTTACCTTTTTCTACCCGTCCATACACCATTTATGAGTTAGTTAAGAGTTTGCTTGGATTTGATAATAGTCTAGAGATGCATGATAGAGCACTTCGAAAATAGTCAAGTGGAATTCCATTAGCGAAAGGGTGGGTTGAGAACAGTAGTGCCATTGTCATTGAGCGTGGTGGGTGCAAGGTGAAAGTCACTACATCAATATAACTGCAGAGGCAAATGAAGTTTCCTCCATAACATAGAGTTTAGCTGATCTTTGGAAAGAGGCAAAAACAGCTTCCTTCAGAACATATAGTTTGCTTAATCAAAGAACACCAATAACAAGATCTTTGATGTACTGATAAGTGGCAAAATGGGATATGCAAGTGAGAAGGAATCACACACTGAGCCAATATCAGACTACAAGAAGATGATGGCATAAAGTTGAACAAATTAGGATAGAGGAAGAACGAAAGAGACTGAAGCTAACCTGGTAGGCTGATACAATGAAATAAATTGTATGCCACCATAACAATTACCTCCTAATAGATTTTGTTTCTTCTTATATTTCCCTTTTGCAGTTTTGTCTATGCACTATACTGTCCCAGCATATGTTGTTCATTACCTCAACTTTACAGCCACCCAACTTTAATATACTAAATAAGATCAATCAATTCTGTAGCTGAATAATGCTGTCAATTTAATTTTCCTATAGCTTTACAATTAGAAAGTTGAAAGACAGGAGAAATTTTCTGGTTCTCTTAAGAATGCTTTGACATGCTTGTGGCATTGTTATGCCAGTTGTGTTATGAGCTCAACTCGAGCCTGATTGTTATTGGATTGTCTCCACAGGCCATTGAAAGAACAAGAGCTCGCTTGAGAGAAAGTGAAGGCGAACAACTTGAAAGTGTTCTACCCCAGGACCATACTGTTCTTGATCCTTCCGAATCTACATCTGGTGCTCCACTTGAGCACACTAGTACTATGATTACTCCACCTCCAAGAACCAGAAGAAGATATCATCCCAAATCTGTGCACAAGATATTGCTCGATATCACCAATCAGGAGGATACATCAGGAGCCTCTGAATGCCTTACACCAGAAAGAAAGCTGCTGAACTCAATCGACACAGTTGAGAAAGATGTGATGGAGGAACTCCATAAATTGAAGAGGACCCCAAGTGCCAGGAAAGAAGAGAGGGAGAAAAGAGTTAAAACTCTAATGTCCATGAGGTGATTTTCCATTTGATGTCCAACTCAATCAAGGTTGAGGCACACAGGCCGGGTTATATTGGAGGAAAGGTAAGGTAGTGCAGCTGAGCAGGGAAGGCAATGTGGATCATCTTCTGATGATCGAACACTTGGTTGAATTAGATATCTTTCGATATCTTTCTGTTCCTTGTTAGAAGAATGTACCTTAGTAGAATTAACTTTCACATCCTGCTGAAGGTTTTTCCTTTTGTGGTTATCTTCCGTGTTCTACTCATCATACATCGGATATATGCATTTGAATATGTACATAGTGTCGGATGCTGGTTTCATACTTGAGTTCTGTTTTGCGTTTAATAAGGAAATGCAGTTCTATGTCTCATGCACTTGCAGTTTTATGTTGCGTGAACTTCTCTTTTTACCTTCGTACGTACGATCCTGATTAAACTACCATCCGTTAGAACAAACTATACCGAGCTGTTTGGACAAGTATCGATAATATTGGACAGTACAAGCGGATATGTGGCTAGTTTCAGTTTTATGTTGCTCATTTGAGGTTACGGCACATTATGTCTGAAGCTGAACTTCAAGATTGATCCTCCCCGTCCTAATTGCTTAGTCCGGACTCTTGAGACCCAACTGTTAACGTTGGAACTATACCTGATTAGAGGGATTAGGGAACCTGGCTGTACTACAACAACATACCCAATATATTCCCACAAAATGGGGGTCTGGGGAGGATAAAGTGTACGCAGTTCATACCACTAACTCCGATGATGAACTCTTCTCCAATTATGAGTGGGGCTGGTTGAGACTGTTGACGTTGGAACCGTACCCTATTAGAGGGATTAGGGAACCTGGTGTACTACAACAACATATCCAGTGTATTCCTACAAAGTGGGGGGTCTGAGGAGGGTAAAGTGTACGCAGTTCATATGACTACCTCAAATGATGTACTATTCTCCAAATATGCGTGGGCTGGTTCAGATAAGAGAATAACTATATCGAGATTGTATGAACCTCCTCTTGCGTTGCAAGAGAATGTTTTCATGTCTCGAACTCATCACTTGATCATAGAGTGACAATTCCTTATTGTTTTGTTGAATTCCCCTTCAACTATCCCTATCTATGCATACATTTTTACCTTGATTAGAAACCAAGCCTCCCATAACATGGTAAAAATAATGTTGCATATGTTAAATATACTAATATTTTTTTTGTGGTATGGACCTTTAACATGACATTCAATGACATAGCCGGAAAAATCACACAAGCGAGGTTTGGGGAGTGCAGAATGTACGGAGAACTTACCACTACCTCATAGGCGTGCTCACACATGTTATCTTACTATTCATGTTCTCTCTCTGTGTCTGTTGGAATATAATCAATTGTATTGTTTGACTTTGTGTTAGGATGTCATACATCTAGAAATTTAGATCACCTAATCTCTTCTTGACCATGAGTGCATGACTATTTGGAAAACTATGTCATCTTGTCTTTGAGATGGACAACACAACATTTTTCATGCTAATTCAATTGTAACTTTGACATTGGTTTATGCTACTACCATTTCTTCTAGATCTCTCATTCCGGCCATCTTTACTTGTCCAATATAGTAAAAGTCTCGTCGTCCATCTTTATTTGTCTAATATGATAAAAGTAACCGTCTAATATTACTTTTCCATATTGAAAAATCAAGAGATAATTTTGCACCCAAGGGTGTGACCCAGTGGCTCAATGAAGTTGGGATGAGCACCATGAGGATTCAGGTTCAATTCTTTACAGAGACAAACACTAAGTGTTTTCTTCCGATCTGTTCTAGCGTTGGTGGATAGAGTTACCTGAGACCTGTTATTGGTGGGAGGTGACAGGTATCCCATGGATTTAGTCGAGGTACGTGTAAGCTGGCCCGGACACCACGGTTATCAAAAATAAAATAAAAAAATCAAGAGATAATTTTCATTTTGTATCAATTTTACCCATATTATTAAATACTGTTCATTTTTCTTTGGAAAGTGTGCGTGTATTCACATAGCGATCCAGCTAGGCAAATACATGCCACAAAAATACAAGAATAAATAGTCGAAGGGGGTCAAACATCTGCAAAGTTAAGGCGTGTTATATCAAATTTTGCCAAAATTTAGATATATGTCAGTTTTTTTTCCCTTTTTCTTCGTTTAAATGACTTATAATTAATAACGGTGATATAGTAAAATTATCTTTAAATCAATATTTTTGGAGAGATAGGAATAACTAATAAAGAGTAACTCCACTTTATAATTTTACTAGTAACTATTCTTTTTCATCTATATCAACACAACACTATATATCAAAAGTACAATTTAACGTGGAACAAAATATAACAACTAAAAACATTTAGAGGGAAATTAAGATTATATTAAAGACTAATTTTAACTATATATAGCTAATTAATTAATTTATTCATGTCGAGGACGAGCCAGCCAAAGTGAGCTGAGAGCTCGAAGCCGATGAAAATAATCACCAATGGCTAAAAAACACCTCGCGGCTTGGCGAGTTGTTAAGCTTTGATGGAGCCGATGAATTGTTTGGTGCCTCAAATTATCGGCCTGCAAAAAAAAAATAACAATAACTCGTAAATCATATAGAAGATTTAAATCGTATTAGACAAAATGTACTAGTATATGGTTTTTATTAGAGTCAATATAATAATAATAAATAAATAAACAATATGCTTGACTTTGAAGGGTTGCTTATTCTCTTAAGTATTTGAGAGAATATTGAATAGAAATAAATTCATTTTAATATTCTTCTTGACTTTGGGTGTGATTGATTTAGGGTGTGTTAGGTATATATGAATTTTTGAAGGGTTATATTTTTTTTTTTTTGAAAAAATAAGTGATTTTCCTTCTTATTTTCTGGTGTTGGTAAGTAAAAGAAAAAAATTATTATTTTAAATATATTTAAATATAAAATAATTATTTAATCTCAGTACTTGGAGTAGCTGGTAAAATTGCTGCCATGTGAGCAGGAGGTCACGGGTTCAAGCCTTGGAAATTTAGAAAAACACTATGAGTACGAAGGAGAAGTATGGGGTGGGGGGTAGCATAGAGTTTGGATTAAAGTTACTAAATTGGGACGGTCTATAAATAACTTTTTAGTTCCGTCCCTATTTCTAATTACTCCCTTCATTTTATATTACTTGATTCTCACAGTATTTTTTTTTTTTTGGGTATTCGACCCGGTGTGATGCCCGCATTAGAGTCTTAATTAATTCGGATCGTGCGTTGCAGGGGTCATTCTGGGGGCAGCGCTCCCAACAGGATATTCTCCATTCCTAAGGCTCAAACTCGAGACCCCTGATTAAATGTGGAGCAGTCTCATCATTACACCACAACCCATATTGGTCATACTAAAAATATTATTTCGATTTACTTGTTCAATTTTTTAGAATTAAGTGAATTTTATTATATTTATCTCTTTCTGTCCTTAGTATTAAATACTCACTCCGTTTAAAAAAAAAACTACTTTCCTTTTTCGTCATTTTAAAAAAGAATGACCCTTTTTTTTCGGCAATACTTTTTAATTCAACTTTCCACATTTTGATATATTTGACATTTGATATAACTTTAATTTAGGACGACAAGATTCAAAAGCCATTTTTTATTTTTTTAAACTCCGTGCCAAATCAAACCAGGTCATTCTTTTTAATACGGAGGGAGTAATTGAATGAGTTTAAAACATAATTAATAAGATAAGTTTAGTAAAGACACGTCTTTCTTAGTAGTATGTCAAATCAACAGGTGTCAAGTAACATGAAACGGAGAAATATCATATGGATAAGGGTCAAGTAATATAAAACAGATACGTACCTGTCTAAGGTAGGCTTCAAGAGTGGAAAGTTTGTTGATAGCAAGAGCCATGTAGTTTCCCATATTCTCATTATTACCCATTATTAATGCATCTGAGGCAATTATTGTATCTGACACTGACTGATTTAGAGCTTCTAATCCTTGTGATAAAACATCCTCAGCTTCTTGTGTTGATTGTTGTAATGCACATAATCCCAGCACTTGGTTTTCTGTTAATGCATCAATCTGATTCACTATGATCTGTACAAGCAATTTAAGCAGAGTCAGATCAAGAATTTTGAGTATACGAACTTTAAATTCTAAAAAAAAAAAAAAGATAGTTCTTGGGTTCTGAATAAATTATTGGGGAAACGGTTCGAAATATACTTAAAACTTTGGTGAAATTTTCTACAAAACTCCTTAATTTTGCGGGAGCCCTATGACCCCTCTCGACAATTTATTACCGTATTTTTCTGCCATATATTTGACGAGCCGGACTACTGCGTGAATACACGCACACTGAGCGCGTAAGGGTCTGAAGGGGTACAGCTGGACAGATATATATATGCCACAAAAATACCGTAATAAATAGTCGAGGGGGGTAATAGGACCCCACAAAGTTGAGGTATGTTACGACAAATTTTGCCAAAGTTTAGGTATATTTCCGATTCTTTTTCCTAAACTATTTTTGTATATTCAATGAACTTTTTGAACTGTTTATTCTTGAGCTTGAGTCTATTCGGAATAGTTTCTCCACCTCTAAGGTAGTGGTGAAGTCTGTGTATATTCTACTCTCCTAAGACCCCGCTTTATGAAATTACACTGAGTATGTTACTGTTTTTGTTGTATATTCGATAAATTTCTTAACACAAATATAAAATTTTAACCAAAACTATTAAATTCTGCAAAATTCATAATTAAAACTCTAGCTCTGTTTATGCTATATTAAGTCATCCATACAAGAAAATATAACTACAGCTATATATTTAAATTAAATTGCTCGTATTAAACCACACAAGTTAGGTAAAAGATAAAGTCAACAATTTGTTGTTAAAACGTGTTATCATTTCATTTAAAGACTTAAGCTGTTGGAAAGAACATATTATTTTATGACCCAAACACGTGCAAATTGTTCTTGATAGTAGATGACGATGAGACTCGATCCTAGAACCACTATATGCTTTAATATCATATTGAAATATCTGATCATCTTATTTAAAAATTAAGTTATTAGAGAAAATACTTCTATGTACTTAATTAAATCCATTTAATAAATACCAAACTATGGTTAGCTAAATCCAAATATAAACCAACATAACTATATCAAAAAATGACCTTAATTAATTAAATTATAAAAACAAATTAGTGTGGTAGTTGGAGATATAACAAAAATAAAGTATGTGTCATTTTGTTTCTTGTTATTACCTAACAGGACTACCAACTAAAGTTTATAGATCTAGAAGAAATTAAGCATGATTGTTTGTTTGAGTCAATATGAAAAAAGAAGAAGAAAGTACCAAGTAAATTAAAGTTAGTAAAACAAACATATAACTTTATGGTTGAGTAGGCAAATATATCTAATAAGGTTCTATTTAGGAAAGTTTTGAGATCTCACACTCATAATATGTCTACACAAAAGTCACATAACATCATGAGATGTTCTCCCACATGCATTAGAGAGACGGATTTTGAATTTAAATTTATCGTGATGATATATGTATTTATTTCCGAGTCATTATTCTTTCTTCCTTCTCTGAATTACTTGTGATGTTTTACTTCTGGAGAGTCAAATTACTTGAATTTTGGCCAATATTTTAAGATGTATGTATTCTTTTATCGTATTTATAGTTTTCGAATATCTAAATTTCAATTATATAATATTAAATTTAATCTAAGACTCTGAAGATTAATTAAACTATTGACTCTCGAGAAGTGAAATGTATAAACAGAGAGAGTAATTAGATATATAATCCATTAACTAACTTATATATGTATATGTGTGTCCATATATCATGAAAACTAGGGTTTGCATGATTCTTACTATTATAAGAGTTTTAATTTCTATTTATCGATACTATATAATCTTTTATAGTAAGATTTAGAATTTTAAATTTATAAACTCTCAATTATCATCTCTTTTTGTTTTTGGGGTTATTAAAACGTTATGTATGTACGCATAAAATGAATTAAGAGTAATGAGTCTAACAGAATTCTGTCAAACTCGTAACTTTTATTATGTGTGTGGACCCCCTATTTTTTGTCGTCGGTTTCCCATCCCAAGTTTGGTTCTTTAAGGCTTTTACTAAATCTAAATCCGTGTCAGAATATCTCATATTAGCAAGTAAAACGCTCTCAACCAAAAGGTTATCACGGAACGATAATTGACATCGATATCGTTAACTAAACGACTCGAATATGAACCTAAAATACGAAAAGATAACTACAGATAACCGTTCGTAATACTTACTTTGAAAAGTTCAGATGGACGAAAATCAAAACGCTCTCAACCAAAAGGTTAATATCACGGAGCGATAATTGACATTGTTAACTAAACGACTTAGATATATGAACCTAAAATACAAAAAGATAATTAAAAATAACCATTCGTAATACGTACTTTGAGAAGTTCAGATGGACGAAAATCACCAATCCACAAGAAGCAACGTTCAGCTGGAGATTTCCATAAACCAGAAACCAAATGAAACACATCTGATTTTGCAAGAATGCCCTTCAAGTTCATCATATTGTCATAATGTGCCACACAATTTTCGACGTAAATACGAAGTTCGTCCTCCTGCAATTGTTCCTCAAATATTGCATTTCTAAGTTCACATAAGAGTTTATGATGTTCCTCTAGCCATCTTGCATACTCCAAATTGAAAGCTGCAGCATCTAAATTCATGCAAAAAAAAAAAAAAAAAATTATATATACGTTGACAGTATAAATACACGATTTTACCTATATACCAAGTAACTAGCCAACAAAAAAACTGTCAGTCTGTCACTACTACTATTCAACAAATATAGATGAACGACGTATTATCAAGAAAATCCTGTACTATTTAATGACATATTAGCTACAAGATTCATAATTAATTAATTTTTTTTTTAAACATATCAGTGTAATTTCACCTGACATAACTAGCATGTTGTTTTTTGAAAAATTAAAAGTTCCACTCGTTATGAGTGATTTTTTTATGAATATCTATCTTTTTAAGCGATCTAATTGTATAACCTTTCACAAGAAAATCGAAAGGATTGGGTCACATGGAAACGTTTTGTAATTTCCCTCCTATATGAGATAGGGAAATTGTAACTCCTATTTAGACTTGTCTTAATAAGTTGTTGGTTATATCGTGCCAAAAAAAAAACACTCTCAAAATGTTTTATACACTAATTAATTATAACATATAAAAATTAATGGAATTTAGCTTATATATATATATATATATTTATGGACAGAATAAAGAATAATGCAAAATGATAATTGGAATTGAAAATAGTACCTGAGCTGATATTGGTCCTATTAATTTGAAAGCCTTGGTCTCCTCCATGAAGAACATTTCCTCCAACATGAAATCCCTTTAACAAATTAAGTAAAAAAAATAAATTAAAATAAAATCTTATAAATATTGAAGTTTATTAATTACCAAAATATCTTGTTGGCGTAACAAAATGTTAAGAAAAATTAAAATTACTTACTTGAGATCTGGCTCTTTGTATTTCATGCTCTAATTGAGCAAGCCTTATTCTACTTGTCTCTAGCTGTTGTACATAAGCCTGTAATGGAAGGAACATGTAGAATTAAAACAAAGTTTATATAAAAGAAAAAAATGCATGATCATCAGTGGCGGAATCAATATTTTTTGTTAAAGAAGGTTCAAAAATGTATAAGAAATAATACATGAAAACATCGGAGAGATTCAATATCTATTTTAACCTTGTATATACGGTAAGAGTTTTTACCGAAGAAGGTTCGAATGGTAAAATTAAGAGAGTAATATTATTAATGAACCTTTTTCCTAAGTCTGCTTTTCCTTGCTGCTTCTCTATTCTGGGCAAGTCTTCTTAATGTCTGTGACAAAAAAAGAAAAATTAATATTAATCAACTTTTATATAGTCACCATTAACACTATTAGGTCACCTAAAATGAATATTAATAAAGTACATATAAAGTGAATTTAACTTCAAAATAAGACAACAAAAACATGTAATAACAATATATAAACTACTCATTTCCTCTCAATTTATCAGCAATGTGAGTTTCCAACTATTATCAAAAACAATTCAATTATCAATTATTCACTTTTTCTACCTGTAATATTACTACAACCGATCAGGTAGGATCGGAAAAGTGAACAATTGATATAGTTCCGGTGTGTTTCGATACATAGTAGGTGATAGTCTAGGTACGAAACTGAAAACACACACACGATAATATAGGTATGAAACGCAAAAAATCAAAATACTTTACGTGTGTTATTGACTTTTACTAAACATGAAATTTTAAAAACAAACTAAATTTTTTATATCATAATAATATTTGTGCGACCATAAAAGCTTCTCATCGTGGTTTAACGTTAATTATTTCATACATATATATCTCACCTTGGGATCTGGTGTTTTGGGTGCATCTTGTTCTTGACTTGAAGTTGGACTCTTACCACTTCCCTCTCTCTGCAACGTTTATATTCAGTGTAATTTCATACGTAAAGTTGAGAAAATAGTATGTAGACAACCTTATTATTACCTTTGTGAAGTTATCGTGTACTTATAATAATATAATAGTAGGCTTTTTGAAAATGAGAATGAATAATACCTTAGGAACTTTGGGTGGTGGTTCAGTTTTGTCCATTGATGGTTGAGATGTTTTCTTGGAGCCACTTGTTGTAGATTGAGAAACTAATCCAATAGTTTCCTACCAAACAAATTAAATAGACAATGAATAGCCACATTTTAGGTTAATATATATAAAACCAAACATATACATATTTAACTTCAAGAAAATGAAACATTAGCTATATATATATACATACATATATATGATTTTAAGTTATATGCATTGATCATATGAATAAATACAATGACTATAGTTATATTGTTTTACCGATCGATCAACATATAATCTGATGGTGCATAAAATAAATATATTTATGTGTATATATATACTGTCGGTGTACAAAACTTAAAGCATTTTCGATCTCGATATACCTTAGTTGAAGATGGCTCGATATGCATTGGCTGTGATGGAAAAATGTTGAGAGTTGGTGGCCTCATCCCATAATTATTCTCTGCAGTTATTTCACAGAAAAAGAAATAAAAACTTTTGTAGGAAAAAAGAGACAAAAATATTGAAACAGTAAAAAGCTAAATTTGCAAAAAAGATAGTAAACAGAAAATCTTTTCATTTGTACATTTTGGATTAAAATCAGAAATGGCAAAAATATTCTTTATTTTTCTTGTGATTTTTTAGAGGATCTGGTCAAAGTAAAGTACTATTCCATCAGATTTTAATTTGTCTCTATAATAACATGCTTTTCTCATGACCAAAATTGCAACTATATATTCCCTAGAGAAAATCTCAACAGAATATTTTACTCAGGGTTCGGGGAAGGACCGCATCGATCTCAAGGATGTGATCTAGACAGTCCGGTGCGTTATATGTAGGGTTTGGTGAATTGTCGAATCACAAGAATTTATTGTACGCAGTCTTACTTTGCATTTCTGCAAGAGGCTGTTTCACTAGACAGTCTACCATTCTAAATGCAAATTTTAGCAACTGGTTTCACGGTTCGAATCCATAACTTATAGATCACATGATGATAATTTTACCGATGCTCCGAGGCTTTCCTTGAAGTCATAGATTAATTGTGATGAGAAAAATGAATTAAAAGAAAGTTGACACATACGTCTTTGATCTTGGATTGATGAAGAAGGATGATCTTGTCCATCAAGATAAAGAAAAAGTGCTTGATCTAGTTCACCTAAATCATAAGCTCCACCATTCTCTTTGCTTCTGCTCAAACAAATATAAATAATTAAATAAATCATATTACATATATAAAATAAATAAAATAAGAAAGATATATATAAAGACATGTTATAGTGATCAATTAATAAAACAATTAGAAAATCATTAGATCTCAGCTTCAAATCCTAACAAAAGCGAAATTATTAGTTCTCAACATAAATAAATGAACTATGATGGGGTTAGTCAAATAATTAGAATTTTGATGTTCTCGTTCACCTTCCCCTCATAGTCCATCAATGGCTAGGGTGGTCAACTTATAGAGCGTCTACCTGACGTATTCTTCAACATTTTTTTTCGTCTATCTAAGTTTTAACGAACAAAGTTGCCTGATATCTATATTGGTGTACAAACTGACTCGAACTCGTATTCAAGAAAAAAATGATCTTAAAAACATAAGGAAAAAAGAGTTACATGAAGTTTTCATCAGGATTAGCAGATGATGAAGAAGGTGACTGTTGAAATAATCCAAAAGATATCTGATGATGATGATTATTATTATTTTCCATTTGTTGTTGTTGCTGCTGCTGCTGCTGAGGAATATTATGAAAAAACTGATGGTGGTTGATGAAAGAAATATTATTGTTAGTGGAATCCATCAAATTATTATGAAAAACTCCAACACCAACAACAACAAAAAAAAAAACTTAATACTACTAGTACTAGTTTGTACTGTTTCTTTTTCTGCAGAAAAGATTCGTTTACATAATGACTAGTTATATAATAAAAATAAAGACTGATAAACTGGAATCGGTGGAGAAGAAGAAGAGAAGAAGAAGATGAGTTTATTTTTGGACTGAACGAAACAACCCAAAAAAATTGCAGAAATCTATAGAAAGATAGAAACTGCTTTTTGAGCTTCCTTGTTACACCATCTAATCTCTTTGTAAGTCTTGTTTGTTCATCAAATGTCTTTAATGTCCTTCCTTCTTCATCATTATTCCCATTGACAAATTTTCCTTTATATAATGATGGTGATGTGTTGCGGTCAGTTTTCGCGTACCTTAATTCTTTTATTAGGTATGTCATATTTCTCGGAAGGGGAACTTTTGAGTGATTTGTAGAGCTGGTGTCATTTGATTAGGAGGTTACAGCTTTAAGTTGTGGAGAAAAGATCTTTGAATGAAATGGAAGGTAAGGTTGCGTAGAATGGACCCCTGTGGTCAGACTCTTCAGCGACGCCTGGGCATATAGAGGAGGCTTTATTGCACGGGACTGTCCTTTTAATTCTATGTTATCTCTCACAAACATAATGTCATTACTCTCACATAGGATCAATGACAATTTGTCTCTTTATATAATCATGAGTAATCTTCACCTCTTGAACTGACTTCTTAAATCGAGTTTGATCCAAGATTTATTTTCTTATCATCATATAGAGTTAAATTTTTATTTACGTCCTTTTCTAGATTGGTTTTGTCTTAAGCCGGGAGTCCATCGTAAACAACCTCTCTACTTCACTCTGAGGTAGAGGTATGGATCACTGCGTACACTTTACCCTCCCGGATCTCACGTTGTGAAAATACACTCGGTATATTGTTGTTGCATATACAGTTAAATGCCTTTTAATTTGTTACTTACTCGATATTGGACTCTAATGAATAAGTAGTAAATTGAGATGAGCCTCGTTAAATAAATTTTAATAGCTCAATTATTGGCTATCTGAAACTTTAGCTTGTTGGTGAGAGTTCACTTCCCGACCTTATGATCACGAAATAATAATAATAATTTTAATAGATAAATATCAAATTAAGTGATCTTATATATACGAGATTTGAAATTTACTTTCAAAAAGACACAGTATTGACTGAGCATAAATATAGTTTTTACATATTTGAATTTCTAAAATTGATTAGCTAAAGACAGACAAAAAAATAAAAAATAAAAAATTAACCATGCTTTCAGTCCACTAGAAATATTCTTTCTTTGTGTAAATAAAATTAGTATTTTTTAAATTTGAAACAATATATAAATAGCATTATTAGTTTTTTATACAAGGAATTAAAAAACATGTTTGACATTCAAGAGTCAAATATTCTCAAGACATTATCAGGGGGTTCAGAATTAAACTAATTCATATGTTTAATTTATTTTTAACACTATTTTTGGTCCCTTTTTTTTCAGAAAAAATAATTCTGTATCTAAAAATTAGGTAACTATTTTATTCTCATTTTACCATTGCCATGAGTTCTTAAAAAGAAAAAAAAACAAAACAATTCATGCTCAAAGTATCTTGTGTTAATAGAGTTGGAAAAAAATTACATCGTTTGTCACAAGCATAGCTTTTTTTTTTTTTTTTACTTCATATATTATAACTTATGTATGATTAAAAATATTTAACTTTAACTTTTCATTTCTAAGTCCAATTAATTAAACAATAAAATACGAATTAAATTTAAGCGGACGCTAAGCAATAATTTTCTCAACTCAAATACAATGTTAAAATGTATACACATTCAATGTTTTATACTAAACTAATAAATATAAGTCTATTGGTCTATCAAAAATAATTATTTTAAAAATGAAAGAATAATTTCTCGCACAATATGTACATTTGTAAAGAAATTTATGTATTCGTTAAGGTAGGAAATATGTCTGTTATTCAAAGTTGAAGGAAGAATTTAGTTTTTAAAAACATAAACATGAGAAATATAAATAATTTTCACCTTATATTATTTAAACGGTCATTATCAAGATGTTTTAACTTTTTAAATAATTAAATAGATTGGGGAGATGGAGAAGAAAAGAATATCATCTATCTTAATTCGTTAAAAAACTAAAAATAGTATCTTAAGTTTTGAATTAATATATATTTTGACTTGTTTTGGATTAGGTATATCAACAAAATCCTCTAAGGATTATATATATTTAATTATTTTACTTTTATGTCGCTTTTAAAATAAATAAAGTTTTATTTCAACCAACTCCTCCTATTGGACAAGTCTAGCACTTCCAAGCACAAAATGATTATATTAGATTGATAATAACATGATTTGTTTTTTCTGTATACTCTTTTATCACTTAATTATTATTATTAATATATATATTTTCCTTATTTATTATTTAACTATAGTAAATACATTAGTTTGATATAAATACTAGATGCAATTATAATTTTTTTAACAAACTTTATATATGTCAGCTGACAGAATGAAGGAAAATAGGAAATTAGAAATTTGATAATCCAACAATTTATTAAATTTCATATAGACAATAATAGTGGACAACTAATTGATGAATGATAAAGCCATTATAAATAATATTAACTGTTTTTAATTAATTAAATTAATCTGGTAATTGAAAATTAGGTCACCCAACCTCGTCAATTTCATTTAAAATATGGTGAATATAAGTAGTCTTACCTTTCTCTCTCAATTGGAAATTGTAATAGCCACCTTTAGTAGGGACTGTTTTACTTTTTGACGTGAAATTTTTTTGTGTAAATCTGAATTAGGTGGGACCCATAGTAAGTATCGAATACCAGATGAGCCCAAAAAAAAAAAAAACTTGAATTAAAAAAGCTTTATACACTCAATTCCCAAAGTTTCTTAAGGTTAGTTTGAATTACCTAATTATAAGAAAATCAATTACCATTAGGTGTTGAAAAACCCTTTCAATGTTGAAGACGATATGGTGAAAACCTAAAAAGACAGTTACATATTTGGATAAAAAATTTGAAACTATTAATACGCGGTTAATGAATTTAGTAAAAATATATTGATAGATATATTTACTATTTAAATGATAGTAATACTAAATATATTGATAAATATCTTTACTATATAAATGATAGTAATGTAAGCATCATGATATTAAATAAATTTATTTACCGGTGTTATACTGAAAATGATAGCCTTAAAGTAAACTCTCATTTCTCTTCTTCTATATTATTTCTCTTTTATTTTAAAAAATAAAATAAAAAAGTTACTATTGACATGAGAAAGATAGACAGATAAATAATTGATTCATTATCTTTTTTTAATAAATATTGTTTATATAATAATTAAACGGTTCATTAGTTGAGAATATGTATTTGGTAAAAACACAATTAGATTCAATGTATCACTAATATTTACATTATTCAAATTGTTTTCTTCTCATGGTTTGACAATCCACAAATAATATTAGTATAACAAAGTTATTTTCAACTCGTTTTGTTAGACTTTTTTAGCCTCATTTTTTAAATAGTGTGGAACCTAAATTTTTTACTGAAGAAATTTATAATATAAAAAATAAATATACGAAAAAAAATGTACCCTTAGTAGACAGAGTTACCTGATACCGATTGCTGATGAGAGGTGGCATGTATCCTGTGAAGTTAGTCGAGGTGCACGAAAGTTAGTTCAGACATCATGATAAAGGTTGTCAATGGACTTAACTTATGCTAAGACTTAACTTGTTAAGTATCTGTAGAATCAGTCGAGGTGTGCACAAACTGACCCGATACCATAACTATATATGTTAAAAAAAATTATTAAAATAAAACAGAAGGAGAGTTCATTAATTATCTCCATTTCAAGTGTCTATTTGTTATTAATTAGGCAACCCTTTGGATAATATAGCATGCCGTATACCCTTTACCAACTTTTATTTTAAGGTCAACATCATATAATATAACAATTAATTAATATTTAATTATGATTAGTTCATACACCTATATATTTATAATATTTTCACAATTTCTTCTAGTTGGAACTGTTAAATAAGCCAAGAAATATGTTGTTATAAGTGTACCTACACATCAAAATTTTGTGAAACTCTACGAGATGATCTCAATTTCTCAATTTTTGTTAGGATTTTTGGATGCTCTACCTTAAACCCTAGCTCACACATATATAAAGACTAATATATTCCCTTGAAAAGACTTCTCTGATATCTTATTAATTCTTGCATATTATTCATAAAGATCAAAACATTATACATCTTGAATATCCCAAAAAATCGAAGCTCTGATCAAATATTGTTTTTCTCAAAGTCTGCACCGGTCGATCAAACATATGGCAAGAAAGTTCACATCATCCTACGTTTGAGAAATACACTACTAACAATTATCGAATTAGGAAAAATATGTAAACATAGAGTTATATTAATATTTATCAATAAAATCTTTGTTTTATTATATTTTATTTGTGTTTAAATTTTGACGCTTAAACTAGGGTGTGCATCGGTCAATTCGATTCGCTTTTACATATTATCAGTTCGGATTATCGATTTTCGATTTTTAAATATGCTAAACCAATAAGATATTTCTTATCGGTTTTTGATTTTTCTGTTTTTAGTCCTTAGCGGTTCGATTTTCGGTTTAACTGATAAAAAAATACTCATAAAAGAAAAATAGTAGTAACTAACATTAAAAAAAAGGATCTTAGTTGCAACCAAAAATCTTACATGATGTATTTTAATTTACAAGAATCTTCAAGTTTGAACTAAATTTTGTTAGGAGAAATTAAGAGTTTGTATAATTGAAATAATAGGTTTGTTAATTTGTAGAAATTAAAGAGAAATTAAGAGAAATATATAATAAGTCATATACATATATATATATATATATATATATATATATATATATATATATATATATATATATATATATATATATATAAAATCTATATCTATAATCTATAATATATTAAAAGTGTGAAGGGCCTTAGAAATATCGTTTGAACTTTTTGCCCTTCATTAAAAGTCTTTCCTTTAGACAAAATCATCTTTTCACTATTTTTTCCTAATATTTAAGAGTTGAAAATTAATTAAATATATTTATGATAAAACATTTCCTTATTAGAAGTAATCACAATTAATAGTCAACTATTGTCATGAATTCTTATATTATCCCGAATGAAATAATGGAAAAACTTCAAATTATGTCTGTTTAATTTTTATGGCCAAAAAACGCAGCTACTTTCTTCCTACTTACACAAGGTAAATTTTTTTATTCCTCTTCATTTTTATTCCTTGGTTAATTTGTTAATATTTATATTACTAAAATAAATATTGTTGGTTACAAATTATTTTAGTCTAATTATTTGCACTATATCCTACTCCGCCTCTAATTTCTTGCAAAAAGATACCTTTTATGGAATAAGTTTATGGTAGAAAAGGACTTTTAATAGTTCTCACATATATAATTAATAATAGCAATTTAAATATTTAAATACTTTGTTGCCATATTTTTGTTTCGTCTTGTGTCTTGGACATCTAATTAGTTTAATTATGTTCATCGATTTTTAAAATTGAATCCATAAAGGATATCTCTTATTTGCTTAATGTTCATAAGAAAGATATATACTTCACATGAATTCGTTCCTACAGTATAATTATATTCACGTAGATGTGATATTTTCAATTTTCATAATTTCTTTTCATTATAGTTTGTTCAATGTTTATGTTGGTAGTTATTCTCTCTTGCTTCTTTTTACTATAATAATTTTACATATGTCGTGTTGTGATTTATCTTATTCTTATTGTGAAATATGAGAAGCTTCAGTTGATTTAGAATGTAGTTCCAGGATCAAGAAATTTGCAAATTATACAAATTGATTTAAAAAAACACACGAAAGCTAACAATTGTTCAAGTAGTATATAATCATATTATTTTGCTTTAAATTTATTGGCAGTTTATCTCTTGGTATTGATATTGTTGTTGTTGTTGTTGTTGTTGTTGTTGTTGTTGTTGTTGTTGTTGTTGTTGTTGTTGTTGTTGTTGTTGTTGTTGTTGTTATTATTATTATTATTAAAACTTTTAAAATGTTAAATACAACGAAAATAATTTCCAAATATTAATTAATTTGTAAAATTTTCACATTTTGTCAAGAGAGAGTGAATGAAGGGGAGAGAGGGGGGAGGGGTGCAATGGAAAAATTATATAAGAGATTAAAGAAGGAGGAAGTTCTTACGGATCCTGAGTCAAATCTTGATCCTCAATATTGCTTGAGAGATTGAGGGGCGAGTTTGAAAGAATTCGAAAGTAGGTGGATATTAAGAAAGCAGGAGTCATCCAAGATGTTGATCAAATTCACTTACTTTGGAAGAATAAGAATTTACAATGCTTAAATTTGATGCCTTTATGTTGTAATATGAACAAAGCTCAAAAAATTATTGAGGTTTGTCCATAAACATTGTCTTATCTATGATTGAAAAAAAAACTGCAGAAATATATTTTTGTTTTGTGATGTTATTATATTTTGTTTCTTGATACTACTATAGCAGATTCGTATGTTTGAGATATATAATGATATTTAATTGCAGTATCGTTCTGTATCAAGTAAATATTTATAGTCTCGAGAAATCAAATTTTTTATTAAATAATTTGAAATAAACGTATTTTTTTATTAGTTTAAGAATTCTAAATCAACTAAATTTAATTAGAAGTTAGTGTTAGAATAAGAAAAATTTAAGAAGTACCAAATTTTAAAAAGTTTTAAGTACGTTATAAGAATATAATCAATGATTTTGTAAATATTTGATTTAAAAAGAAAAAAAAATAACTGTACCACAAATATGGTTCAACTTGATGCGTCTCTCTTAGCCTCTGAGAGTAAGGAAAAAAGGTAATGCATGATAAACGCAAAAGTGATGATCTAAAATATATATGTGCTTACACTAAAAATAGATTGATGTTTAAATTATTATATTAAAGTGTGAAGAATCTTTGAAAAGTGATTTATATTTTACTCTTGACTAAAAATTTTCACAATAAAACTATTTAAATTTAAATAATCAAACGTTACACGTGTGAGACACGTGCGACTAAACTAGTATATATTAAAAATGTGAAGACCCTTAGAAAAATTATTTGAACTTTTTAACCTTTATTAAAAAACTTTTCTTTAGACAAAACTGTCTTTTCATTATTTTTAAAAATTTATTATTTAATTATTTTTTATTATATTAACTAGACTTCCTAAAATATATGGTAGGTGAATTAATTAATATTTTCCTTTCTACTAGACTTCCTAAAATATATTTTTTTGATGTCTCTATCATTGTATTGTTTTGTTGCAATTTACAGATTGTAGATAAATGTCGATCGACTTTTAAAAATATTTTTGGTAAAGGTTAGGTTTAATAAATAAACTCTCCATCTTTACATACTCAAAAGATATTAATTTTAATTATTAAATTCATCTTTATTATTTAAACAAATATTCTATTTAGTGTAATATTTGAACTCATTAAAATGAGGTACACGCACAAGGCGCGTACACCTAAACTAGTATATATATATATATATATATATATATATATATATATATATATATATATATATATATATATATATATATATATAAATCTTACTAGTTATCGGTTTACCCAATAACCCAATAAGGAAAAATCGAACAAAACAAATAACTCAATAATTTTTTTTTATAAAATCATTAAAAAATCGTTAACCCAATAACCAATAATATTTTTATCAATTCGATTTTTCGATCGGTTCAATTTTTTCACAATTCTTTTAACTTAAACTGTAACGGATGGAGTAGGGGAACAGAAAATCCCATTAATAGTAACTCTCCAAATTCCCATGTGAAGCTATCCATATTTTTTTTTCCATGAAACAGCAAAATTAGTTATGCTAAACGACTTTAAAGATTAATTGATATAAAGAGGTTTAGGTGAGTATAAGACTTTTGTTTGTTTGATTTATTTGATCAACGAGGGTTGTGGTTCTTAATCAGAGATTTTATATTTGAGTCTTGAATATGCAGTCATATTCGAATTTAATCAAGCATTAATATAAACATCAAATATCGATTTTTATGTTTTTTTTTAAAAAGGACTTTGCTTGTTTGAAGAAGCCATGCAGTCTCATTATATGTAATTTTAATATCTTTAGAAACAAATGTTAATAAAACTAAATAAATTGGAAAAAGGAAAAAATAACCCATCTATGAATGAATAAAATAGGTGTAAAAAAACAAAAGAGTTTGTTGAGGGTTAGGGCTTTCATGGAGAAGAGAAAGACATTTTTGTCAAGAGTATTTATTGCTCTTTTGTTGTTTAGGAGGTAAGGTTTTATCGCTAAATATATCATCGTCAGAAATTGTGGTGGGATGAATATATTTTTGTATTTTTAATTAGAGGTTTATGATTTGAATTTATAATACTAAAATTAAGTAGAATTTTTGGAGAAATAACATAAACATACACTTAATTTTCTATATTTATATAAATTCATACCCTTACTAAAATTTCAACTAATTATGTACCTTCGTTGGATGTATCGGGAACTAATTATGTATCTCGATAAATCCAAAATATAAAAAAATGTATTGAGAGTTAATTATGTATCTTTAAAAAAGAAAAAAAAATGTATCTTTGTTGGATGTATTATGTATCTCGACAGATTCAAAATCGAAAAAAAAAAGTAATGGAAGCTAATTATGTATCAAGATCTAATTATGTATATCAACAGACACAAAGTTGAGATTTTCAATAATTATGCAAAATATCGAGATTTTTTGTAATTAAGCTCCAAACTATCGGGATTTATGTTGTTTGCCCAGAATTTTTTCTTTAATGCGCCTTGTACAGTGTGATTCAAATTTAAATTAATCGGGAGTGCAAAATGAATACCAAATACTGTGAAGAATCCCTCATCGATCCTTTAAGAGAATGAGTGTCTCTTCAATCCTCACCTCTTGAGCTAACTCTGTGAGTTGTGTTAAACTCAAGATTCATATCTTTACGATATCAGACTATGACTCATTCCAATTTGTATTTTCAATGTTGGTCCCCATATTAAATTGTCCATACACCGAATATATAGTCGTGGACGTTGGGGTGGTGGAGAATTTGTATGAAGAGTTCCACACCGACCCTTTAAGTGGATGAATGGTCTCTTTGATATGAAGTCCTCACCTCTTGAGCGCTCCCATCTTCCACGATCTATCAAACATAAAATAATTATTTACAATAATCAAGTAACAATACATAGTTAACCGATAAAAATATATAAATAACTCATATTCATATATTTATTGATTTAATATAAATATTGGCGGTGAGCAAGACCCCACTTTTTCTGCATTCCAAAAATAGAAAAATGGTGATCATGTTGGAAAGACCTAAGTGTGAAAAAGTTCTCAAATCCACAAATTGTCTAAATTTGGTTTCAAGACAAAATTACTTACTATTATTTAATTTTAATGCTTACTCTAACGTTTCACACTGTTCCTTTGTTTTTCACAAATACAGAGACATTGTTTAAGTCATGCAAATATAATGTGAAAGAAAAATATGTAGCTATTAGAACTCCTCGAATTTTTACGCGCAAGTTGAGTCAGACACCACAGAGGAAAAAAAAAAAAGAACCAAAAAAATTTAATACATTATTGAAAATAAAAAAAAGAACCAAAAAAGCTTAATACATTATTGAAAATGATACATTGTGTACTACACAAGAGAAATAAAAAAACGTCATTTACTAAACAATTATCCCAAAATGAGAAAATCAATGAAATTTTTTTATCTAATTCTCATGAATTTTCTTGGTTACCTTTACAAATATATGATGATCATGTACATTACACAAAGGGAAAATGACATAAATATACACCTTAACGTAGCATATTTACACAAATCCTCACTCTTACAAAATAATTACAAAAGTTTCAACTAATTATGTGTCTTCGTTGGATGTCTCGGGAGCTAATTATGTATCTCGACAGACCCAAATCAAAAAAAATATATCGAAACTAATTATGTATCTTCGCTGAATGTATTATGTATCTCGACTAACCCAAAATCAGAAAAATAAATCGGGAGCTAGTTATGTATCTCGACAAATCTAAAATCAAAATTTTCAGTAACTATGTAAAATGTCGAGATTTTATGTAGTTAAGTTTCAAACTGTCGAAATTTATGTTGTTGTTTTTGTTACACAAAGGCTTTAAGTCCTTGGGCCTTAACTGATGCCTACAAATGCATAACTGGACCTCCGAATGCCATCTCTTTGGGCCCAAGAGTGGGCTTCCAATGTTTCACTAGCCCAAGCATTGTAGTCTATTGAATCTTTTCGAATAGAAATTTTCGTCGATTGACCCTTTTTGAAACAATTATTTAGTGAATGATTATTTTTAATTTCTCGTATAACTTATGAATCTCTTAGATTACAGTCGAAAGATTCCCTTTAAGCAAAAAGAAAATGTTAGAACGGTTATGTAGTTATTGAAAACTTTAAATGACAGTCTAATATTTGTCTGTAAGGTTGAGAAATATATAAGAAAATATTAAATCCGAGTCTAACCTTTTTCGAAAAGGTAAGTTTCTAAAAGGCTATATCGACACAACTTTTAAAAATAGAGACAAACTTTAAATGATGCACCTAAAAGGGGCCAATTGTTTAAATTAGCACAAAAGGATTTGTGGACCTTAGACTGCTATCTCTTTGGGCCGAGAAATTGGGCCTTCCATAGCCTCAAAGTCCATGCTTTCATTTGTGAATCTGCTATGTGATCAGGAGGTCACGGGTTTGAGCTTTGAAAATAGTCTTTGCTAGAAATACAAAGTAAGATTACATAAAATTTACCCTTGTAGTGGGACCCTTTTCCGAACTCAGCGTATAGCGAAAGTTTTAGTGCGTCGGGTTGTCCTTACTCCTAAGTGCAGATAGACGGTCCACCTAATGTTGCTACCTACTTCTACTAAGGTTGAGATTAATCGAGCAAGAGACTTGGAGGCAATAATCAAAATGAAATTATTATTTAGTCGTGGAATTATCATGTCAGACGCACCTCTTGTAACATAAATTATTTATTTGAATTTCGAGATCCATATATCTCATGCACGGAGAATCTTAGTAGTTCAATTGGTTGATTACCTGAACTTTCACCTGGTTTGTGGGGGTTCGATTTTCCACTTTGTAGTCTCCTTTCTAATATCCTCTACATCCACTTACTTTTAGAAAAAGTAAATTCTGTGCACAACATTGACTAATAATATGTGTCCTTTCATCTGTTGATAATCATGATATTCGGGCCAAATTTCGCACTATCTTGATTAATTCATAAAGTAATATCATTTTCATCAGCAACATATTTTAGGTAACTCTGTCCACCAAAGCTATGATAAATTGAACGAAACAACCTTACTGCTTTTCATACTAATAATACGTACTTACTTATTACTTCCTTCGTCCAACAATACTTGTTTACTATGCTAAATAGATGTTCAACAATATCTATTCTTTTTAGAAAATTAATGGATAATTTATTCTATTTTATCTCATTTTACTCTTATTATTAAATACTATTTATTACCCAATTTTCAAGATATTAAATTTATTATATAAAAAAAAAAATATTGGATAACTATCTCTATTATTTATTATTTTTTAACCGGTATACCATGTCAATACTTGACAACTATTCTGCAATGAATGCATGATGAAATTGTTGGAATGTTGAATTTTCTTTTGTATCTTAACAAAAGATCATCATAATATAAGCATTATTATTTTTTGGCATTTATTGAATATGTTTCTTATTTACAATTGGTTAAGAAATATCTCTACCTAATGAGATTTGGTGTATTACCAACAATTTGAATTTTGTTAAATGCAAAGCTGGATTACACATGATGCAGTCTCTATCAAAATGGCCAAATATTAATGTAAACTTCAATTGAGAAACTATAATTTTAAGAAAGAATCTATATTAGCACTTAATATGTATAGATATTTTTTATATTTAATCCATTTTTATGTTGTAGATTAATGTTGTTTTAAAATGTTCCATATACACTAGAGAAGATCTTTTTTTAATTTGGTCTAGGGAGAATATGACTAATTTTTATTTCGTATTTATATATGATGAAAAATTTCAAAAATAAACAATTTTTCTTTTCATTTCATCTTGTTAAAAAATATTGAAAAATCACGAAAATTTCGTAGCCACGTCTTAAGTTTCAAACCTCAAGGTTTACTTTTTTTCTTTATCTTTTTAGATTATATTTGTCTCACTAATTTGATGGAAAATAATCTTTCTACTATTGTCTTTAATTTCAAAAAAATATGATCGTATATTCCCAATAAAAATGCATTCGTTTTTTTTGTGATTAAAGGTGTAAATATTGTATAAAAAAAATAAATCTCATGAATATCTTATTAGTGTTACAAAATATTGCAGGAGTTCAAGATGTCAACACATTAAGAGTCGAGAGCATAAGCAAAGATAACATTTGAAGTTTAATATATGACTTATTAAACTTATTTTGCGATTTGAACTTACAACCTCTAGAACATATAACAATAATTTTATCGATTACTCTGCACTCTCGGTCACACTCTCCATTCCATACTCTCCACTTGAAAAACACAAGAAAACATAGTACATCCCACCCTCTACTAAGGCTGTCTAACGGGCCGGGCCGGGTCAACCCGGAACCGGCCCCCTCTCTCTTACCGGGTTCCGGGCCGGTTACGGGCCGGTTTTGGCCTTAACCGGGCCGGGCCGGGCCGGGCCGCATAGTAAAAAAAATAAAACCCACCCGGAACCGGCCCACTTAACCCAATCCGGTCAAACCCGCTAAAACCCGGTCAAACCCGGTCAAAACCGGTCAAAACCGGATAAAAACCGGTCAAATATACACTATATATACGCTATATACACAATATATACATTAAATATACACTTCTATAGAAGATATATACAATGTATACATTAAATATACACTTCTATAGAAGATATATACACGTGTATACGCACCATTCAATGTATATATACTACTACCTATAAAATATACTACATTATATATACATTACAATATGTATAGATATACTTATATACTAATTTATAAAACATATACACATGTATAGGTTAAATATACACTTCTATAGAAGATATATACACATGTATACGCACCATTCAATGTATATATACTACTACTTATAAAATATACTACATTATATATACATTACAATATGTATAGATATACTTATATACTAATTTATAAAACATATACACATGTATACGTTAAATATATACTTCTATAGAAGATATATACACGTGTTTATGCACCATTCAATGTATATACACTACTACTTATAAAATATACTACATTATATATACATTACAATATTTATAGATATACTTATATACTAATTTATAAAACATATACACATGTATACATTAAATATACACTTCTGTAGAAGATATATACACGTGTATACATTAAATATACACTTCTGTAGAAGATATATACAAATGTATACATTAAGTATACACTTCTATAGAAGATATATATAATGTATACATTAAATATACACTTCTATAGAAGATATATACACGTGTATACATTAAATATACACTTCTATAAAAGATATATACACATGTATACATTAAATATACACTTCTATAGAAGATATATATAATGTATACATTAAATATACACTTCTATAGAAGATATTAAAACTTTAAATTGATAAATAAAAAAAAATAAAAAACAACAACTAAGGAGTGAATGAATTTGTGGAATTTTATTGATTGCAAAATGATCCAAAATTTATAATTTACATGAATGAAAAATCTATAAATTATGCATCATTTTTTCCAACTCATGCATGTTAATATTAATTGGAATTTGCATAGGATAGTCGAAGTCAACGGGGGCAAACCCATGCATTGGACTTGATTCTGTTGAGTTCTCCCGTGAAGTCATTATTTCTTCAAGTTTGAGGTCGTCGCTTGGCTCTGGTTCCATTCCTTGGTTTCTTCTTTCTGCTCTAATCCAGTCTCTAAGGCAAACTAAAACATTCATTGCGTTGCTTCCCAATGAGTGTCGGTTGTCTCCAAGCTGCTGTCGTCCCTGACTGAAGGCGCTCTCTGATGCAACGGTTGACATTGGAACATTCAAGATATCTCTGGCTAATCTTGAAAGTACAGGATATTGTGATTCATTATTTCTCCACCAATCCAGCGAGTTGATCCGTCGTCTGCGATCCTCTGGTGGCGTCCGCAGATAATATTTCAGCTCCTCCCGATAAGTTGATGTGTAAGCTCTGTCATCCACACTGTTCCAACAAGATAAATCATAAAACGAATCAGGAAAACCACTATGTGCCGACCTTTTAGAAGATGATGGCTCCTCGGGAGGATGAGGAGCGACAGTTGGACTGATATTTGTAGGTACGGCTGAATCAAATAAATCAGCATAGTGATTATATAATTTGTCTATATAATCTTTTGCATCAGCCGTAGCCGTCCACAAATCAGGCTGCTCTTGTTCAGACTCACGGTTAGTATTTATTTCTAAGTTAGTATAAATAAGCGTACTAAAGTGACACATATGATTAAATTTCATGCAAGGATTTAAAATAGCACCAATCATGTAAATAGGGGGAATCGGGAAGAAATATTTTTTAAATTTCGTAAACATAGCGCCAACAGCTTCTTTATAACCTTCTTTATTTTTATATTGTTGGAGCAAACCAGAAATATCGGCTATATATGCCAAAATATTACAAACAGTAGGATAGTATGCACCGGAAAATTCAACCGTAGCTACATAAAATTTTTCTAAAAATTTAACAAGATCATTAATTATAACCCAATCAGAATTATGTAACATGCAATCAGCAGAATCATCAAAAGAACCACAGTGTTGGTTAAAAGTGAGTGTAATAGGAATTCTATATTTATAACAAGTTTTTAAAAATTCATACGTAGAATTCCATCTAATATCAATTTCCTCAGGCATTAAAATCGGTGTAAGTCCATTTTCTTGACATTTAACTTTAAATTCTTTAATTCTCGCTCTACGATTATTTCCTTGAATGAAACCTACGGCAAGACGAATTTTTTCAATATAAACCTCAAAAAAGTCAAGACCATCTTTTACAATTAAATTATAGATATGACATGCACACTTAATATGGAAAATTTCAGGAAAGGGTGGAGATAACGTAGATTTTATTTTTGTTATAGCATTCTTGTTGTTAGAAGCATTATCAAAAGCAATACATAAAATTTTATTTTCTATACCATAAGATCCGGCAATTTTAATAATAGAATCAAAAATAAATTGTCCAGTATGCTTGCGATCTTCATCATATAAAAAAGCAAGAATACGTTTTTGCATTATGAAATTACTATCCATCCAATGACAAGTAACAGTTAAATAATCATTTTTATTAACAGCACGACCAAGATCAGAAGTTAGGGCCAATCTACATTGAATATTTTTTAAGAATGTTGATAAATAAAAACAATATTGTGAATGGAGTTTAAAAATATCAGACCGACAAGTAGTTCTAGGAATACCATTAAACATAGGATTATAAATTGTTTGTATATAACGGATAAAAGCATCAGAAGAAGGAAAAGTAAAAGGCAAACAACCCACAGCTACCATTTTAGCTATTTCTTCCCGGTCCCTCAATTTATTATACTTTTTCGCTACTTGACCGGTTGTTGGGTCCATTCTAGTTTGCGTTGACCCACCAACATCCCCACCACCTTTTGCAATATTTAACTCTCTTTTGTGATCTTCAGCTATATGTCTCATTAACGTACCCGTACCCCCTTGCTTACCGCCACTTCTATGCTTATATATTTGTTGACAAATATTGCACTGCACCTCACTATCTGATATACGTTCAAAAAATTGCCATGCAATACTAGTTCTTTTACGGGGTTTTGGGGCACTGGGAGGACGGGAAGGGAGATTAACTGATTCAGATCTAACGTTAGCATGTCCTACTGCGGGTGTTTCAGCAATATTTTCATCATCTTCGTCTACATTAACTGCATCTACTTCATTTTCTTCTTCTATACCGTAATTTTCTTGAAATTCTACATAATCCATATCGTGAGCACCTACACCTATTTCTTCCTCAAAAGGTGTACCAAGCGGTACCGGAGGCGAAGGCACACGGGTATATCTATTACTTGAACTACCTCTACCGCTAATAATTCGCTTTTTACTACCACTACCGCTTCCGGGACAAAAAATTTTAACACCTTTAGCAGCGAGGTTTTTTAATTTATCCATAATATAAATTAAATTAAACTAAAAATATTCAAAATACACAAATATAACAAAATTAAATATTAAACAATTAATACAATAAATAAAAATTAAACGTAAGAGATGGAACGACAATACCAAATTTGGGAAGTATCCGAAGATTGCGACTTTAGAAACTTCCGCTCTTACTTTGTAAACGAAAAAATAAAAAATTAAAGTGAACACTTTAAGAAATTAAATATATTGAATATTTGAGAATTGAGAATTGAGATTTGAGAGAGAATGAGATTTGAGAGATTGGAAAATTGTGTGAGAAATGATTTGAAGTTGTAGGGTATTTATAGATTTATTTTGAGGATTAAAAAATATTTTATATATATTTTTTTTTTTTTTTTAATGAAATGGGCCCAAACTAGCCGTTTGGACCCAAAAACGGTAATATTACCGTTGGGCCAACGGCTAGTTTGGCCCAACAGAATTTTTTTTTATTTTTTTATTTTTTTATTTTTTTCGGTTACCGGGCCGGGCCGGGCCGGGCCGGGCCGGGCCGGTTAACCGGCGGGCCTGGACCGGGTTGGTCCGGGCCGGGTTAACCGGGCCCAATTTTTTTAAAAAACCGGACCGGGACCCGGTACCCTAAAGCCCTAGGGCTTTCCGGGCCGGGTCAAACCGGTCCGGTTTATAGATACGGGCCGGGTCGGGCCGGGCCGGGCCGGGTCAGCCCGGCCCGTTTGACACCTTTACCCTCTACCCCACCTCACTCCAATGCTCCATTTCTACCAGTTGAACTTACAACCTCTTGAACACGTAATAATAACTTTATCAGTTACTCCACGACTCCGAACATACTCTCCATTGAAAAACACAAGGAAACATAGTACTCCCCACCCCACCCACCCCACCCACCCCACCCCAATGCTCTGTCTTTTTCCATCTAACTTTACTCTTTTGCTTTTTCTCTCTCTCTCTGTTGTCTCTTGACTTATCTATCTAGACTTCACTATACCATTCTCATCACTTTGATACCAAAAAGCAACCAAATCCCCTTTCCCTTTTCTCCTCTAAATTCCATTCAATATCCCTTCTTTCACCCTCACATCCCATGAACCCTTCAAGGTATATTCATATTCCCCTCTCTCAATATATTTTCTTTCATGTTAAAACAATAAAAAAATATTCTTGAAAATTCACAAAAAAAAAAAAAGAATCATTCTTGGTATTTGTTGAGCTGTCATAAGTTGTAATATTTTTTCTTTCATGTGGAAAAAATAAAAATACTCTTGAAAAATCCATTATTTTTAATTCTTGGTTATTTTTGAGCTGTAATCTGGTTGAAATATTTTTATACAAAAAATTAAAAATATATTTTAAAAAATCCATTTTTTTTTCATTTTTGATATTTATTGAGCTGCAATATGGTTAGAACATTTTCTTTATGTAAAAAAATAAATAAAAAAAATCTTGATTTTTTTTTTTTTTTTGCATTCTTGGTATTTGTGGAGCTGTATTATGGTTATTATCTTGACATTAGAAGTTTTAATTATTTTTTTGAACTTGCTTATAGTTAAAGGAGAAGGGTATTTTTTTTATTTTTTTTTTTGTTGATAAGCTTTAGTTTTTTCACTTGTTATTTTTGTTTTGATTTATATGGGTTTTTAGCTTAGTTTAAAAAAATGTTTTGCAGGGTGAAGGTTTCAGGTGAGCCAGATCTGGAATGTAAATGATTTGGAAGTTGTGGGGTTATCCTTAGTGAGGTTCTTTTTAAACCTTAAGTTAGTATTAAGGTTAAACATACTTAGATTATGTTGTTTATGAAGTTTCTTGAGTATTAGTGTAGTTTTGAGTTCTTTCTAAGAGGATATTGCTTAGGAGATTTGTTTTGTTTGTTGGACATTTGGCTTAATTGTGGTGGAAAAGTAGAAGTTTTTGAAAATGCAGAGACCACCTCAAGAAGATTTTTCACTAAAGGAGACCAAACCCCACCTTGGTGGAGGGAAGGTCACGGGCGATAAGCTTACGAGTACCTATGACTTGGTTGAGCAAATGCAGTATCTTTATGTTCGGGTGGTGAAAGCGAAGGATTTGCCCGGGAAAGATGTTACGGGTAGTCTTGATCCTTATGTTGAGGTTAGGCTTGGAAACTATAGGGGTACAACTCGTCATTTCGAGAAGAAGTCGAATCCTGAATGGAATCAGGTGTTTGCTTTCTCCAAGGATCGGATTCAGGCTTCCGTGCTTGAAGTGAATGTGAAAGATAAGGATATTATTAAGGATGATTTTGTTGGTCGCGTTATGTTTGATTTGAATGAGATCCCTAAAAGGGTCCCCCCGGATAGCCCTCTTGCTCCACAGTGGTATAGGTTGGAGGACAGAAACAGTAATAAAGTTAAAGGAGAGTTGATGTTGGCTGTTTGGATGGGTACTCAAGCTGATGAAGCCTTTCCGGAATCTTGGCATTCGGATGCTGCCACTGTTAGCGGTGCTGATGCTCTTGCAAATATAAGGTCTAAGGTGTACCTCTCACCAAAGCTGTGGTACCTTAGAGTTAATGTGATTGAGGCTCAGGACTTGATTCCCACTGACAGAAGTAGGTTTCCAGAAGTTTATGTGAAGGCCATCCTCGGAAATCAGGCGTTGAGAACCAGAGTTTCCATGAGCAAAACTATTAATCCCATGTGGAATGAGGATCTAATGTTCGTAGCAGCGGAACCATTTGAGGAGCCATTGATTTTAAGCGTGGAAGATAGAGTGGCACCAAACAAAGATGAAGTACTTGGGAGATGTGCTATTCCTTTGCAGTACATTGATAGGAGGTTGGACCACAGACCTATTAACAGTAAGTGGTATAATCTTGAAAAGCATATTATTGTCGAGGGAGAAAAGAAGAAGGAAATCAAGTTTGCAAGCAGGATTCACATGAGGCTATATTTGGAAGGAGGATACCATGTTCTTGATGAATCAACCCACTACAGTAGTGATCTTAGACCAACTGCAAAACAGTTGTGGAAGTCCAGCATTGGTGTCCTAGAATTGGGTATTCTGAATGCTCAGGGACTTTCTCCGATGAAAACAAAGGATGGGCGGGCATCGACAGATGCCTATTGTGTTGCCAAATATGGGCAGAAGTGGATCCGGACGAGGACAATTATAGATAGCTTTGCTCCCAAATGGAACGAGCAATACACTTGGGAAGTATTTGATCCCTGCACTGTCATAACTATTGGTGTATTTGATAATTGTCATCTGCATGGAGGAGGGGCTAGGGACTCGAGGATTGGGAAGGTCAGGATCCGTCTTTCAACTCTCGAAACAGATCGTGTCTACACACATTCTTATCCTCTACTGGTCTTGCATCCTACTGGGGTAAAGAAGATGGGTGAAATTCACTTGGCAGTAAGATTTACTTGCTCATCATTAATGAACATGATGCATATGTATTCTCAGCCGCTGTTACCCAAAATGCACTATATTCATCCTTTAACCGTTACTCAGCTGGACAGCTTGAGGCATCAGGCCACTCAGATCGTCTCTATGAGGCTGGGTCGTGCTGAGCCACCTTTGAGGAAAGAGGTAGTGGAGTATATGTTGGATGTTGGTTCTCACATGTGGAGTATGAGGAGAAGCAAAGCTAACTTTCTTAGGATTATGAATGTTTTTGGTGGATTACTTGCTATTGGAAGATGGTTTGATCAGATATGCAATTGGAAAAATCCCATCACCACTGTTCTGATCCATATCTTGTTCTTGATACTGGTGCTATATCCGGAGCTTATTCTGCCTACCATTTTCCTCTATCTCTTCTTGATCGGAGTTTGGTACTACAGATGGAGGCCTAGGCATCCTCCCCACATGGATACGCGTCTTTCTTGTGCTGATAATGCTCATCCCGATGAACTAGATGAGGAATTCGATACTTTCCCTACTTCACGTCCTCCTGATATTGTTCGGATGAGGTATGACCGTTTGAGAAGTATTGCTGGAAGGATTCAGACTGTGGTTGGCGACTTGGCTACTCAAGGGGAGAGGTTGCAGTCTCTGTTGAGCTGGAGAGACCCTAGAGCAACCGCGCTGTTTGTTATTTTCTGCTTGATTGCTGCCATTGTCCTCTATGTGACGCCCTTCCAAGTTGTGGCACTCTTGACCGGATTTTATGTACTGAGACATCCAAGGTTCCGTCACAAGCTACCATCTGCACCACTTAATTTCTTCAGAAGACTGCCCGCAAGAACAGACTGTATGCTATGATCCGTACCTTTGCTTTCCGTTATCTTTATCATCATCCTATGCTCTTTTTCTCTTCGCGTCTTGTATTAATGAAAACGATGTAAAAATGAGTCGGGGGCTCTTTTTGTCCTGCACCTACCGGTGAATGTTAGGTCCTGCTTGTGTGTAAGATCATCTTGAACTCTTTAGATCTAGTAGATTTACTGTTTACTTATTCTAAGTTTGTTGAAAGTTTGCTTCTTTGATGCAAATCCATATTTGTTCTCTTGTGGATTAATTCAAAGTACATTTTATCGACATTATGTTGGAATGGAATCTTCACTATTATATTCCTTTTTCATACCTACTTTGAAATGTTTTACTCGAGTAAACACTACCCTTCCCCGACCGCACTTATGGAATTGCACTCGATACGTTTAATTTCTTTTTAAGTTGGTTTTCCTTGAGGATGAAGCAATTTTTTTTGTGTTTCATGTTGTTGAATGTTCTGACAATGATGTCTTTACATGTGATATACTAATGTAAAAGAGAGAATTATTGTACTTAGCATTGTTTGTATAATGCAAGTTGACATTATTTTAACTGGTGATGTTTGTCACATTGTGAAGACAAAACAAGGTAGAGATCCTGCAAGTATTTTTTTATTTTTTATAATGCTGTTGGATCTGGAAAATTAGTACACCTCACTAAAAGGTAAAATAACAAATAGAAAACACTGTGTAATTCTGCAAGTGTATGCGGTCTTTGTTCTTACCTTGTGAAGATATAGAGGTGATTTTCGATAGAAGTTCGGGTCAAGTAAAGTATATTTAAGATAAAATTTTTTTGGTGAAGCAATATTGGATGACACAATTTACTGTATTTTTTGTTCTCTCAAGGAAACTTCATTGTTTCAATAAATCTAGTATATAATAAATTGTTGGAGTATTGTTTTTCTTGGATACACTTCCTTTGAATATTAATCTGGACTGTTGTGGTAGGATGGATAGAATATCATCATCTATCTCTGCGAATTAAAAAAGGGTGGCAAAAATACATAAAAATTGAATCCGGGGGTAGTAGGACCTTTCTGTGAAGTATGAGTATGTCGTAGCAAATTTGGTCATAGTTCAGGGGTACTAGATGTTTTACTCGTTTATATTTGTAGTATAATTTTTCAGCAAAAGAGTTAAGTTGAACTCCTCCCCCCTCCCCTGGTGTACCAGAAGAATTTCATGTCAGTTCTGTAAGATAAGAGTGGTTTCTTTAATATGACTTAAACAAGTCTTTTAACTTTGAATTAGTATTTGGATTGAGTTAGACCCGAAGCATATAACAGTACCCACCCTATCGATCTACAAACACCCTATTATAAAAGTAGCGCAAAGTGGTTATTTTAGGAAATACCCCACGGGGACCCTTCTTGATTGCCTCAATGGCATCTTGATCGCCCATGACCTTGTGTATTCGGCTTATCTTCCTCCGAGCTCTAAGCTATGTAAAAGCCATTCTTAATGTAAAAGGCTAGTAAGTGACAAAAGTGATTTCGCACTTTATGTTGGAGAGATGAGAGATATTAAGTAGTCGCATAATCTATTATTCTTCGGCGTGTATCGTTATTTGTTGTCTCATCTACTTTGTATCTTGCTATTTTACTGTCATACTATTCTCTTTACCTCACAAAGATAGGACTTGCTATTTTACTGTCATACTATTCTCTTTACCTCACAAAGATAGGACTGATGTTTACGTACATCATACCCTCCCAGACTTTCAGACTTCACTTGTGGGATTACACTAGACTGACCATGTTAGTTGTATGTTATTCAAAAAAAAAAAAAAAAAAGCAACAAATTTATTAGATGTGAATAGAGAAATACATTGATTAATCATTGAGAAAGTTCAGAAAAGAAATTACTACTATTAATATGGAATTGTATCTAGCAGCCAACTTTCAACAAAATTGAATAAAAGGGACGACCCGGTTCATACCTACTCCGTAGGTGTCGGGGAGGGGGGACCACATGGCCTTACCTACGCGTCGAGGGACGTTTCGAACCCCCGACCCTGGCACACCACGGTAATAAACAGAAAATACACTAGATCAAAAAAGTTTGAGAGAAAAAAAGAGCAGCTAACAGTAAACAGTTCACAGCATGCAGTCTGTTCTGGCAGGCAATCTTCTGAAGAAATTCACTGGAACAGAGGGTAGCTTATGGCGAAACCGCGGATGTCTCAGCACGTAAAATCCAGTCACGAGAGTCACGACTTGAAATGGCGTAACATAGAGTGCAATGGCAGCAATCAAGCAGAAAATAACAAACAAGGCGGTCGCTCTAGGGTCTCTCCAGCTCAACAAAGACTGCAGCCTCTCCCCTTGTGTAGCCATGTCACCAACCACGGTCTGTATCCTTCCTGCAATACTTCTCAAACGGTCATACCTTATTCGAACAGTATCAGGAGGACGTGAAGTAGGGAAAGTATCAAACTCCTCGTCTAGTTCATCAGGATGAGCAGTATCAGCACAAGAAAGACGAGTGTCCATGTGGGGAGGATGCCGAGGTCTCCATCTGTAGTACCAGACTCCGATCAAGAAGAGATAGAGGAAAATGGTTGGCAGAATAAGCTCCGGGTATAGAACTAGTATCAAGAACAAGATATGGATAAGAACAGTTGTAATGGGATTTTTCCAGTTGCAAATTTGATCAAACCATTTTCCGATAGCAATTAATCCACTTAAAACGCCCATAATTCTAAAAACGTTAGCTTTGCTTCTCCTCATACTCCACATGTGTGAACCAACATCTAACATATACTCAACTATCTCTTTCCTCAAAGGTGGCTCAGCGCGACTCAGCCTCATAGAGACGATCTGAGTGGCTTGATGCCTCAAGCTGTCCAGCTGAGTAACGGTTAAAGGATAAATATAGTGCATTTTGGGTAGCAGTGGCTGAGAGTACATTTGCATCATGTTCAATAATGATGAGCAAGTAAATCTTACGGCCAAGTGAATCTCACCCATCTTCTTCACCCCAGTAGGTTGCAAGACCAGCAACGGATAAGAATGTGTGTAGACACGATCCGTTTCTAGAGTTGAAAGACGGATCCTGACCTTCCCAATCCTCGAGTCCCTAGCTCCTCCTCCTCCTTTATCTCCTCCATGCAGATGACAATTATCAAATACACCAATAGTTATGACAGTGCAGGGATCAAATACTTCCCAAGTGTATTGCTCGTTCCACTTAGGAGCAAAGCTATCTATAACTGTCCTTGTTCGAACCCACTTCTGCCCATATTTGGCAACACAATAGGCATCTGTCGCTGCCCGCCCATCCTTTGTTTTCATCGGAGAAAGTCCCTGAGCATTCAGAATACCCAGTTCTAGGACACCAATGCTGGACTTCCACAACTGTTTTGCAGTTGGTCTAAGATCACTACTGTAGTGGGTTGATTCATCCAGAACATGGTAGCCTCCTTCCAAATATAGCCTCATGTGAATCCTGCTTGCAAACTTGATTTCCTTCTTTTCTCCCTCGACGATAATGTGCTTTTCAAGATTATACCACCTACTGTTAATAGGTCTGTGGTCCAACCTCCTATCGATATACTGTAAAGGAATAGCACATCTTCCAAGTACTTCATCTTTGTTCGGTGCAACTCTATCTTCCACGCTCAAAATCAATGGCTCCTCAAATGGTTCTGCAGTTACAAACATTAGATCCTCATTCCACATGGGATTTATAGTCTTGCTCGTGGAAACTTTGGTTCTCGATGCTTGATTTCCGAGGATGGCCTTCACGTAAACTTCTGGAAACCTACTTCTGTCACCGGAAATCAAGTCCTGAGCCTCGATCACATTAACTCTAAGGTACCACAGCTTTGGTGAGAGGTACACCTTAGACCTTGTATTCGCAAGAGCATCAGCACCACTAACAGTGGCTGCATCCGAATGCCAAGATTCTGGAAAGGCTTCATCAGCTTGAGTACCCATCCAAACAGCCAACATCAACTCTCCTTTAACTTTATTACCGTTTCTGTCCTCCAACCTATACCACTGTGGAGCAAGAGGGCTATCCGGGGGAACCCTTTTAGGGATCTCATTCAAATCAAACATAACGCGACCAACAAAATCATCCTTAACAACATCCTTATCTTTCACATTCACTTCAAGAACGGAAGCCTGAATCCTATCCTTGGAAAAAGCAAAAATTTGACTCCATTCAGGATTTGATTTCTTCTCAAAATGACGAGTTGTACCCCTATAGTTTCCAAGCCTAAACTCAACATAAGGATCAAGACTACCCGTAACATCCTTCCCGGGCAAATCCTTCGCTTTCACCACCCGAACATAAAGATACTGCATTTGCTCAACCAAGTCATAGGTACTCGTAAGCTTATCGCCCGAGACCTTCCCTCCACCAAGGTGGGGTTTGGTCTCCTTTAGTGAAAAATCTTCTTGTGGTGGTCTTTGCATTTTCAAGACTACTTGTTCTCACTCAAAAAAAACACCACCACAGTTGCACCAATGATCAACAAATATCAGCAGAGACAACTCAAAACTACTCTAATGCAACAGTATTAAGCAAAGCCAAAAATATGAAACCAAGAAAAGCTTAAATATGTTAACTCACAACCTCATATTTGATTCATCTATAAGCTTGAACCCTGCATAACATCAAAAATCAAGAAAAGTAAGTTGAGAAACCATACAAATCCAAGACAAAGACAAAATAATAATAGCAACAAGAAAGAAGTTTATACAAAAATTGTCCAACTCACTCAATCAAAAAAAGACCCTTCTCACTTTTTCACAAAAAGATACTTCCTTCGTCTCAATTTATGTGGCACAGTTAGAATTTTGAGAGTCAACCAACAAGTTTTCTTTGACTGAAAATTCTTTATATGCCTTTATATATTTTAAGCTGTTAAATATCAGAGTTACGGCCACATTAAGGATAGATGGCAGTCGTACTTTCATAAGCTCTTGAATGACGAAGGGGATAGAGATATTGAGTTAGGGGAACTGGAGCTCTCAGAGAAGTGTCGGGATTTTAGTTATTGTAGACGTTTTCAGGTAGGAGAGGTTAGAGAGGCTGTGCGCAGGATGCGAAGGGGTAGGGCGACGGGGCCGGATGAGATACCGGTGTAGTTTTGGAAGTTTGCCGGAGAGGCTGGTGTGAGGTGGTTGACTGGATTATTCAACGAAATCTTCAAGACAGCAAAGATGCCTGAGGATTGGAGGTGGAGTACCATGGTCCCTCTCTATAAGAATAAGGGGGACATCCAGAGTTGTAATAACTATAGGGGGATTAAGTTATTGAGTCACTCTATGAAGATTTGGGAGAGAGTGGTCGAGGTAAGGCTGAGACGGATAGTGTCTATTTCGGAAAACCAGTTTGGGTTTATGCCTGGCCGCTCGACGACGGAAGCAATTCATCTGGTACGGAGGCTGGTGGAACAGTATAGGGAAAGGAAGAAGGACCTGCACATGGTGTTTATCGATCTGGAGAAGGCATACGACAAAGTCCCCAGGGAGGTGCTTTGGAGGTGCTTGGAGGTGAGTGGAGTCCCGCAGGCGTATATCAGAGCAATTAAAGATATGTATGAGGGAGCGAAAACTCAGGTGAGGACGGTGGGAGGTGACTCAGACCATTTCAACGTCTTGACAGGTTTGCATCAGGGTTCTACGCTTAGTCCCTTTTTGTTTGCTATGGTGATGGATGTGTTGACGCGGCGTATTCAAGGGGAGGTGCCGTGGTGTATGCTTTTTGCAGATGATATTGTCCTGATTGATGAGACTCGAGAGGGAGTGAAGGACAAACTAGAGGTGTGGAGACAAACCCTTGAGTCTAAAGGGTTCAGGTTGAGCAGAAGCAAGACAGAGTATTTGGAGTGCAAGTTTAATGACGCGAGGCTGGAGGATGAGGTGGTAGTGAAGCTGGAATCACAGGTGGTTTGTAAAAGGGATAGTTTCAAGTATCTTGGGTCCGTGATCCAGGGTAACGGGGACATTGACGAGGATGTCTCGCACCGTATCGGGGTGGGGTGGATGAAGTGAAAACTTGCGTCGGGGGTGCTGTGTGATAAGAAGGTGCCGCCCAAGCTTAAAGGCAAATTTTACAGGGCGGTAATCCGTCCGGCCATGTTGTATGGAGCAGAGTGTTGGCCAGTTAAGAATTCCCACATCCAAAAAATGAAGGTGGCAGAGATGGGAATGTTGCGCTGGATGTGTGGGCTGAATCGAGGGGATAGAGTTCGGAATGAGACTATCAGGGAGAAGGTTGGTGTGACTCCAGTGGAGTGCAAGATGCGGGAAGTCCGTTTGAGCTGGTTCGGACACGTGAAGAGGAGGGACATGGATGCCCCGGTTCGTAGGTGTGAGAGGCTAGCGTTGGATGATTTTAGGCGAGGTAGGGGTAGGCCGAAGAAGTACTGGGCAGAGGTGATTAGGCGGGACATGGAACAGCTACAGCTCACCGAGGACATGACCCTAGATAGGAAGGTCTGGAGGACGCGAATTAGGGCAGAAGACTAGGGCAAGTTTGGGTTGCTAGTGTAGGGAATAATTTGCTAGGGGTAGTATTCCTATTTTGATTTCGTGTTCCTTGTTCGAGTACGAAGCGGGGCGCTTTACTCTGTTTTCTTTTACTTATGGCTGCAGTATTTATGTTATGTAACCTTGTAATCTTGTTCGGTGCCTCACTTTGTATTATGTACTATGTATTTGCGTGGTGTCTCTTGTTTTGAGCCGGGGGTCTATCGGAAACAGCCTTTCTACTTCTTTGGAGGTAGAGGTATGGACTGCGTACATCTTACCCCCCCAGACCCCACCAGGTGGGAATACACTGGGTTTGTTGTTGTTGTTGTTGTTGTTGTAAATATCAGAGTTACCACGCATTTGTTGTTGCGTGTGGGAGGTGGCAAGAATCCTGTAAAAGCTTCCAAGGTTTAGTTGAGGTGCACAAAAGTTTGCAAGGACACCACGATTATCAAAAAGAAATTGTTAAATATTGTGATTTATAGCATGTTTTACTTAGTTTTCGAATATACAAACTTTATTTTAGAAAAACTTCAACTTTTATGTTTTATGTTTGAATTCACGATAAAATCGATAGGGCGTCATGCAGAAGCTATTAATTTGCAAACCATGAGACGATAATATACTTAAAGACATATTATTATTGAATATGATTTGACCAATTGGCCCACGTATTAAAAAACTAATATTATTGAAAAAGTATGAAAACTATGGAACAAGTCTCCGAGACTCTTTTAGGGAGTATATTGTGGATGTTATGGTATGATGAGAAGAGAGTTTTTATTTATAAAGTTTCAAAACCTTTCCTCCTAAGTTAGCCAAATATAAAAAAAGTAATTATGGTAACTTTTATTCAGAAAGAAGTATATGAAAAAGTTATGATAACTTTTACTTTTTTCCAAGAAAAAATAAAAATTAATTTTGATAGGAAAATAAGGGCAAAACCCCTAACACTTACTACTACTCGGAGGTAGAGAGCCTGTTTTAGAAATACCCTCGGCTCAAGTGTAGCAAATTCATGTACAAATAAGAGTAAAATAACAAAGAAAATATGACAACTAACAGTAAAACAGTGCAAATCCACTAGAAAAACAATAATTAATTGTAAAAATATAGTGTGATAATCGAAACACAATCCACAACAGCATGGAGAAGGAACCTTTAATGCATAAAAATACAAAGACATTACAGCTTCACAAACACCATATTTTAAATTAACACCAACCAAGCAGTGAACAAAACGCAACGACAACATATCCCGTGTATTCCCACAAAGTGGAGTTTGAGAAGGATTAAGTGTACGTAGTCTATAGCACTAAGTAGAGAGACTGTTTTCGATAAAACTCGGCTCAAGACAGATAACAATGTAATAGTGAACAAAACCCCAAAAAAACAACAATTTGCAAATGTTCACTTATATTATGATTAAAAGGAAAAAAACTTTATATGAAAGGTAAATGAATATACCAAGCGGGGTTCATGTCTCATGGATGGTGATGATGTAAAGATGGGATTTTTACTTTAAAAAAAATCTGAAAATTGGAATCTTTGAAGAGAAAAAAAGAAAGTGGTTTTGGTTTCTTATGTTATAATATAATTAATGTGTGAGAAATATGGAGAATGTAGTTATATAGTGACTAGAAGGAGAGAAAAAAAAAAAAAGTGTAAATAAAGGGACACTTTTCCTATGTGTTACGGGATTGTTAGTGGGGTTAGCGTCTTTCTGATTATGTGTAAATTTTTTTTTTTATTAAAACTTGTTTTATTTGGTTGGGAAAAAAAAATTTGGACCAAACTTTTCGACGATTTATTAAATGAATCAAGTTATTTTGGTAGTGGAGTTTTCGGGGGTCTATCGAAAACATCCTCTTTATTTCTTCGGAGGTAGCGGTAAGAACTGCGTACATTCTATCCTCCTCAGATCCCATTCGATGGGAATACACTGAGTTTGTTGTTGTTATTATTTTAGTAGTGTCGAAAGAGTTATTTTTCAAGTTAAATCGATGAAACGTCAGGAATTACGATTTCTTTGCGACTTTGATGAATGTTAGCTCACAAATCAAGGGTGGCTTAGGCTTCGAAAAAAATTAAATGGATCTTTTTGAAATAGCCCCCTAACAACTTATTAAATGAATCAAATTATTTTAACGGGGCTAACAGGGCTATCTTTATTTAATCATGTTAGATTTATCACATTCATCACCATATATGAAGAACTATAATAGAAATAGACTTGAATGGAGAGTAATAAATAAAAAGATAACTTTATTATGTTACTTTTAACTATTTATTTAATATTTTAAAAATATATTAAAATATAAATAATAAATTAAACATAAAATAGTAAATATTCCCTTTGCTTTTTCAAATTGAAGAAATAAAAGTAGACAACTATTTTAATTACTAGATATCCAAGGTCCATGCTAGCTAATATATGTTATTTTTTAGTCTCAATTTATGTGATACAAATAAAATTTTGATAATTAATTATCTTTTAAATATTTTTTAGATATTTTAAGTTGTTAGCTATTGTAATTTATAATAGTTTTTTGACATTATAATTTACTATTTTAAATTGTTAGCCATTATAATTTATAATACTCTCTTTGTCCAAAGTTTTGTAGCATTGATAGTCTATTATATTTTGAGAATAATTTAAGTTTTTAATTACTGAAATTTATAATATATTTCTATCTATTTCAATTTAAATGACACTGATATAATTTTGAGAGTCAATCAAATATCACGATTGAAGTCCCGAAGTAGACATGTCTTAAATGACTCATAATAACTTATTAGAAGTGATACAATAAAATTACTATAAAAAATAGTTGTCAAAAAAATTTAAGAGGACCTCATATAAGATGTCAAGTTTATTTAAAACATCAATAATTAATTTATCTTTTTTTTTGTTTATTTTATTTTTTTATTAAATATTTTTTAAATATTTAATTGACTCATAATAATTAATTATGGATAAAATAGAAAAATTACGATTGAAACAATTGAAGCAAACATGTCATAAATGTCTATTTTATTTTATTTTTTATCAAATATTATTAATTTTTTAATACGTAAATAACATATAATAATTAATTAGGAAATAACTTATTGGAAGTGGTATAACAAAATTAATATAAAAAATAGTTATGAAAAAAATTTAGACAGACCTTATATAAGATGTCAAATTAATGTAAAACTTCAATAGTTTGTTTATCATTTTCTTTGTTTATTTTATCCTTTTTTATTAAATATTATTAATTTTTTTAATACTTAAATGATCTATAGTAATTGATTAGGGATGAAATAATAAAATTACGGTTGAAGCAACTGAAGCAGACATGTCAGAAATGTGTATTTTATTTTTTGTTAAATATTAGTATTAATTTTTAATACTTAAATGACATATAATAATTAATTAGGGGTGATATAGTAAAAACACCGCTTGATAATTAAATGATCTATAGTAATTATTAGGGATGAAATAGTAAAATTACAGTTGAAGCAGCTGAAACAGATATGTCATAAATATTTATTTTATATTTTTGTTAAATATTATTAATTTTTTAATACCTAAATGACATATAATAATTAATTAGAGGTGATATGGTAAAATCACGGAGGAAGCAAACATGACGACCGCCTTCTGCTTCCAAGCCTCTTCTAGAATAATACCTAAATAACATATAATAATTAATTAAAGATAATATGATAAAATTACGGAGGAAGCAGGCATGACAACCGCCCCTGCTTCCGAGCCTCTTCTATATATTAGAATGTTATATAGTAAAAAAATAGTACTAGTATTTGTGTTGGATTTTCTTTCTTCTTTCATTTGTTTTTAAATGTAATTAATTGACAATTTTGGTACAATCTGTCCTACGTTGCTCGACTACAAGACACGAGTTGCGGTGGAGGATTTTGTCGGGACTCACACGTGTGAGCTTTATAACACATTCCATTTTAAAAAAATAATTTATATTTTTATAATATTTTAATTCAAATTTTCATATCACATGTTGATTAAAGAAATTTTTAATACATTAGACATAATTTATCAAAAAAGGGTTATTTTTTTAAATTCTACGTCAAATCAAATATGTTAAAGGATTTTAAAAAAAAAATAGACTGTGATTGAAAGGTGCTCATAAAGTAAGACTGTCTAACGGGCCGGGCCGGGTCAATCCGGAACCGGCCCCCTCTCTCTTACCGGGTTACGGGCCGGTTACGGGCCGGTTTTGGCCTTAACCGGTCCGGGCCGGGCCGGGCCGCACAGTAAAAAAAATAAAACCCACCTGGAATCGGTCCACTTAACCCAATCCGGTTAAACCCGCTAAAACCCGGTCAAACCCGGTCAAATCCGGATAAATAAAGGTCAAATATACACTATATATACGCTATATACACAATCTATACATTAAATATACACTTCTATAGAAGATATATACAATGTATACATTAAATATACACTTCTATTGAAGATATATACACGTGTATACATTAAATATACACTTCTATAGAAGATATATACATTTGTATACATTAAATATACACTTCTATATAAGATATATAAACATATACACATGTATACATTAAATATACAGTTGTATAGAAGATATTAAAACTTTAAATTGATAAATAAAAAAAAATAAAAAACAACGACTAAGGAGTGAATGAATTTGTGGAATTTTATTGATTGCAAAATAATCCAAAATTTATAATTTACATGAATGAAAAATCTATAAATTATGCATCATTTTTTCCAACTCATTCATGTTAATATTAATTGGAATTTGCATAGGATAGTCGAAGTCAACGGGGGCAAACCCATGCATTGGACTTGATTCTGTTGAGTTCTCCCGTGAAGTCATAATTTCTTCAAGTTTGAGGTCGTCGCTTGGCTCTGGTTCCATTCCTTGGTTTCTTCTTTCTGCTCTAATCCAATCTCTAAGGCAAACTAAAACATTCATTGCGTTGCTTCCCAATGAGTGTCGGTTGTCTCCAAGCTGCTGTCGTCCCTGACTGAAGGCGCTCTCTGATGCAACGGTTGACATTGGAACATTCAAGATATCTCTGGCTAATCTTGAAAGTACAGGATATTGTGATTCATTATTCCTCCACCAATCCAGCGAGTTGATCCGTCGTCTGCGATCCTCTGGTGGCGTCCGCAGATAATATTTTAGCTCTTCCCGATAAGTTGATGTGTAAGCTCTCTCATCCACACTGTTCCAACAAGTTAAATCATAAAACGAATCAGGAAAACCACTATGTGCCGGCCTTTTAGAAGATGATGGCTCCTCGGGAGGATGAGGAGCGACAGTTGGACTGATATTTATAGGTACGGCTGAATCAAATAAATCAGCATAGTGATTATATAATTTTTCTATATAATCTTTTGCATCAGCCGTAGCCGTCCACAAATCAGGCTGCTCTTGTTCAGACTCACGGTTAGTATTTATTTCTAAGTTAGCATAAATAAGAGTACTAAAGTGACACATATGATTAAATTTCATGCACGGATTTAACATAGCACCAACCAAGTAAATAGGGGGAATCGGGAAGAAATATTTTTTAAATTTCGTAAACATAGCGCCAACAGCTTCTTTATAACCTTCTTTATTTTTATATTGTTGGAGCAAACCAGAAATATCGGCTATATATGCCAAAATATTACAAACAGTAGGATAGTATGCACCGAAAAATTCAACCGTAGCTACATAAAATTTTTCTAAAAACTTAACAAGATCATTAATTATAACCCAATCAGAATTATGTAACATGCAATCAGCAGAATCAGCAAAAGAACCACAGTGTTGGTTAAAAGTTAGTGTAATAGGAATTCTATATTTATAACAAGTTTTTAAAAATTCATACGTAGAATTCTATCTAATATCAATTTCCTCAGGCATTAAAATCGGTGTAAGTCCATTTTCTTGACATTTAACTTTAAATTCTTTAATTCTCGCTCTACGATTATTTCCTTGAGTGAAACCTACGGCAAGACGAATTTTTTCAATATAAACCTCAAAAAAGTCAAGACCATCTTTTACAATTAAATTATAGATATGACATGCACACTTAATATGGAAAATTTCAGGAAAGGGTGGAGATAACGTAGATTTTATTTTTGTTATAGCATTCTTGTTGTTAGAAGCATTATCAAAAGCAATACATAAAATTTTATTTTCTATACCATAATATCCGGCAATTTTAATAATAGAATCAGCAATAAATTGTCCAGTATGTTTGCGATCTTCATCATATAAAAAAGCAAGAATACGTTTTTGCATTATAAAATTACTATCCATCCAATGACAAGTAACGGTTAAATAATCATTTTTATTAACAGCACGACCAAGATCAGAAGTTAGGGACAATCTACATTGAATATTTTTTAAGAATGTTGATAAATAAAAATAATATTGTGAATGGAGTTTAAAAATATCAGACCGACAAGTAGTTCTAGGAATACCATTAAACATAGGATTATAAATTGCTTGTATATAACGGATAAAAGCATCAGAAGAAGGAAAACTAAAAGGCAAACAACCCACAGCTACCATTTTAGCTATTTCTTCCCGGTCCCTCAATTTATTATACTTTTTCGCTACTTGACCGGTTGTTGGGTCCATTCTAGTTTGCGTTGACCCACCAACATCCCCACCACCTTTTGCAATATTTAACTCTCTTTTGTGATCTTCAACTATATGTCTCATTAACGTACCCGTACCCCCTTGCTTACCGCCACTTCTATGCTTATATATTTGTTGACAAATATTGCACTGCACCTCAATATCTGATATACGTTCAAAAAATTGCCATGCAATACTAGTTCTTTTATGGGGTTTTGGGGCACTGGGAGGACGGGAAGGGAGATTAACTGATTCAGATCTAACGTTAGCATCTCCTACTGCAGGTGTTTCAGCAATATTTTCATCATCTTCGTCTACATTAACATCATCTACTTCATTTTCTTCTTCTATACCGTAATTTTCTTGAAATTCTACATAATCCATATCATGAGCACCTACACCTATTTCTTCCTCAAAAGGTGTACCAAGCGGTACCGGAGGCGAAGTCACACGGGTATATCTATTACTTGAACTACCTCTACCGCTAATAATTCGTTTTTTACTACCACTACCGCTTTCGGGACAAAAATTTTTAACACCTTTAGCAGCGAGGTTTTTTAATTTATCCATAATATAAATTAAATTAAACTAAAAATATTCAAAATACACAAATATAATAAAATTAAATATTAAACAATTAATACAATAAATAAAAATTAAACGTAAGAGATGGAACGACAATACCAAATTTTGGAAGTATCCGAAGATTGCGACTTTAGAAACTTCCGCTCTTACTTTGTAAACGAAAAATTAAAAAATTAAAGTGAACACTTTAAGAAATTAAATATATTGAATATTTGAGAATTGAGAATTGAGATTTGAGAGAGAATGAGATTTGAGAGAGTGAAAAATTGTGTGAGAAATGATTTGAAGTTATAGGGTATTTATAGATTTATTTTGAGGATTAAAAAATATTTTATATATATATATATATATATTTTTAATTAAATGGGCCCAAACTAGCCGTTTGGACCCAAAAACGATAATATTACCGTTGGGCCAACGGCTAGTTTGGCCAAAAAAATTAATTTTTTTTTTTTTTTGGTACCGGGCCGGGCCGGGCCGGTTAACCGGCGGGCCTGGACCGGGCTGGTCCGGGCCGGGTTAACCGGGCCCAATTTAAAAAAAAAAACGGACCGGTACCCGGTACCCTAAAGCCCTAGGGCTTTCCGGGCCGGGTCAAACCGGTCTGGTTTGGTGTTTCGGGCCGGGTCGGGCCGGGTCAGCCCGGCCCGTTTGACACCTTTATCATAAAGCATACAAAAGTCTAGATCAAGCTGAAGTTGATAGCCTAGTAGGACTGTCAAACGGGCCGGGCTGGAATCGATCCTTCTATTTTAATCGGATTGAGGGCGGGTTAAGGACAGGGTTTGGTGCGAGTCGGGCCGCGCCCAACAGTAAAAGAATTAAAGCTCACCCGAACCCGAGCCACTTAACCCAACCCAATCAAACTCACCAAAATCCGATTAATAAAACGGTCAAACCCGGTAAAAAATATTTAAAAAAAAAAACTTTCTTTCAATATACATTACATATAGTCATATACCCACATATATAATTTATAAATATGTTAAATAATATATATACACTATATATATAGTATATACTACATTAGAATTTAAAAAATATATACACAATTAGTCAATTACTCATATATACGCATCATTCAATGTATATATACTACTACTTATAAGATTTACTACATTATATATATATTACAATATATATAGATATAGTTATATACTAATTAATAAAACATATACACATGTATACGTTAAATATATACTTCTATAGAAGATATATACACGTGTATATGCACCATTCAATGTATATATACAACTACTTATAAAATATACTACAATATATATACATTACAATATATATAGATATAGTTATATGCTAATTTATAAAACATATACACATGTATACGTTAAATATACACTTCTATAGAAGATATATACTCATATATACACACCATTCAATGTATATATACTACTACTTATAAAATATAGTACATTATATATACATTACAATATATATAGATATAGTTATATACTAATTTATAAAACATATACACATGTATACGTTAAATATATACTTTTATAGAAGATATATACTCATATATACGCACCATTCATTGTATATATACTAGTACTTATAAAATATACTACAATATATATACATTACAATATATATAGATATAGTTATATACTATTTTATAAAACATATACACATGTATACGTTAAATATACACTTCAATAGAAGATATATACACGTGTATATGCACCATTCAATGTATATATGCTACTACTTATAAAATATACTACATTATATATACATTACAATATATATAGATATAGTTATATACTAATTTATAAAACATAAAGACATGTATACGTTAAATATACAGTTCTATAGAAGATATATACACAAATATACAAAACATATGCTACTTAATATAATCAATTAATAATATTTGGTAGTATATTAATAATATATTAGAAGTAAGTTTTTAATTTAAAGTAGAAAACTAGAAATTCAATTTAAAATTTTAAATCGTTAAATGAAAAAATATAAAAAGCAAGGACTAAGGAATGAATGAATTTGGGGAATTTTATTGATTGCAAAATAATCCAAAATTTATAATTTACATGAATGAAAAATCTACAAATTATGCATCATTTTTTTCAATTCATCCATGTTTTATTAACAAGAACTTGCATAGGATAATCGAAGTCGACGAGAGCAAAACCATGCATTGGATTTGATTCTGCTGAGTTCTCCCGTGAAGACATAATTTCTTCAAGTTTCAGCTTGTCGCTCGGCTCCGGTTCCATTCCTTGGTTTCTTCTTTCCGCTCTAATCCAATCTCTGAGGCAAACTAGAACATTCATTGCATTGCTTCCCAATGAGTGTCGGTTGTCTCCAGGCTGCTGTCGTCCCTGACTAAAGGCGCTCTCTGATGCAACGGTTGACATTGGAACATTCAAGATATCTATAGCTAATCTTGAAAGCACAGGATATTGTGTTTCATTACTCCTCCATTATTCCAACGTGTTGATCCGTCGTCTGCGATCCTCTGGTGCCGACTGAAGATAATATTTCATCTCTTCCCGATAAGTTGATGTGTAAGTTCTCTCATCAACACTGTTCCAACAATTTAAATCAAAAAAAGAATCAGGAAAACCACTATGTGCCGGCCTTTTAGAAGATGATAGCTCCTCGGGAGGATGAGGAGCGACAATTGGAGTGATATTTGTAGGTACGGCTAAATCAAATAAATCAGCATAATGATTATATAATTTTTCTATGTAATCCTTTGCATCATTCGTAGCCGTCCACAAATTAGGTTGTACTTGTTCAGAATCATGGTTAGTATTTATTTCTAAGTTAGTATAAATAAGAGTACTAAAGTGACACATATTATTATATTTCATGCACGGATTTAGCATAACCACCAACCAAGTAAATAGGGAGAATCGGAAAAAAATATTTTTTAAATTTCGTAAACATGACACCAACAGCTTCTTTATAACCTTCTTTATTTTTATATTCTTTGAGCAAACCAGAAATATCGGCAAACCAGAAATATCGGCTATATATGCTAAAATATTACAAACAGTCGGATAATAAGCACCGAAAAATTCAACCGTAGCTACATAAATTTTTTCTAAAAACTTAACAAGATCATTAGTTACAAACCAATCAGAATCATCTAGCATGCAATCAGCAGAATCATCAAATGAACCGTAATGTTGGTTAAAAGCTAGTGTAATAGGAAATCTATATTTATAACAAGTTTTTGAAAATTCATACGTAGAATTCCATCTAGTATTAATTTCCTCAGGCATCAAAATCGGTGTAAGTCCATTTTCTTGACATTTAACTTTAAATTCTCTAATTCTCGATCTACGATTATTTCCTTGAGTAAAACCAACGGCAAGACGAATTTTTTCAATATAAAACTCAAAAACTCAAGACCATCTTTTACAATTAAATTATATATATGACATGCACACTTAATATGAAAAATTTTAGGCAAGGGCGGAGATAGCGTAGATTTTAATTTTTTATAGCACTCTTGTTGTTAGAAGCATTATCAAAAGCAATACGTAAAATTTTATTTTCGATACCATAATATCCGGCAATTTTAACAATAGAATCAACAATAAATTGTCCAGTATGTTTACGATCTTCATCATATAAAAAAGCAAGAATACGTTTTTGCATCACGAAATTACTATCCATCCAATGACAAGTAACGGTTAAATAATCATTTTTATTTACAGCACGACCAAGATCAGAAGTTAGAGATAATCTACATTGAATATTTTTTAACAATGTTGATAAATAAAAACAATATTGTGAATGAAGTCTAAAAATATCAGACCGACAAGTAGTTCTAGGAGTACCGTTAAAAGGATTATAAATTGCTTGTATATAATGAATAAATGCATCAGAAGAAGGAAAACTAAAAGGCAAACAACCCACAGCTACCATTTTAGTTATTTCTTCCCAGTCCCTCAATTTATTATACTTCTTCGCTACGTGACCGGTTGTTGGGTCCATTCTAGTTTGCGTTGGCCCACCAACCTCCCCACCACCTTGTGCAATATTAAACTCTCTTTTGTGATCTTCAGCTATATGTCTCATTAACGTACCCGTACCCCTTTGCTTGCCTCTACTTCTATGCTTATATATTTGTTGACAAATATTGCATTGCACCTCATTATCTGATATACGTTCAAAAAATTGCCATGCAACACTAGTTTTTTTACAAGGTCTTGGGGCACTGGGAGAACGAGGAGGGAGATTAACCGATTCAAATCTAACGTTAGCATTTCCTACTGCGGGTGTCTCAGCAATATTTTCATTATCTTCGTCTAAATTAACCAAATCTACTTCATTTTCTTCTTCTATATCGTAACTTTTCTGAGCTTCTACATAATCCATATCGTGAGCACCTACACCTATTTCTTCTTCAAAAGGTGTACCAAGCGGTACCGGAGGCAAAGACACACAGGTATATCTACTACTTGAACTACCTCTAGTAATTCGCTTTTTACTACCACTACCGCTTCCGGGACAAAAAATTTTAACTCCTTTAATAGCGAGGTTTCTTAATTTATCCATAATATAAATTAAATTAAACTAAAAATATTCAAAATACACAAATATAATAAAATTAAATATTAAATAATTAATACAATAAATAAAAATTAAACGTAAGAGATGGAACGACAATACCAAATTTTGGAAGTATCCGAAGGTTGCGACTTTGGAAACTTTCGCTCTTACTTTGTAAACGAAAAATTAAAAAATTAAAGTGAACACTTTAAGAAATTAAATATATTGAATATTTGAGAATTGAGAATTGAGATTTGAGAGAGTGAAAAATTGTGTGAAAAATGATTTGAAGTTGTAGGGTATTTATAGATTTTTTGGGGGATTAAAAAATAATTTTTAGTGTAATTTTTTTTTTTTTAATAAATGGGTCCAAACTACCCGTTTGGACCCAAAAACGGCTATATAGTCGTTGGGCCAATGGCTAGTTTGACCCAAAATCTATTTTTTTTTTTAAAAAAAGGTAATCGGGCCCGGCCGAGCCTGGACCGAGCTTGGTCCGGGCCCAAATTAAAAAAAAATAGCCCGGGACCGGAATTCTAAAGCCCTTGGGCTTACCGAGCCGGGTCAAACCGGGCCAATTTATTATGTGGGCCGGTTCGAACTGGTTCGGGCTGGTTTTAACCGGCCCGTTTGACACCCATAGCCTAGAGTATACTTAATGGAATCTTCTATTAAAAATCTCTTTATGGTGATAACAGTTGCATAACATTTGTAAAGTTTTATGATCACTGACATTTGATATTTAAATTTTATTTATTTGCTATAAGTAAAAGTAGGCAAGATTAAAAAGTGTTGGAAATAAATTTCGCTACGATAATAATATTGTGGTAATAAAGAGCAATAATTATGACAACAGTAATATGGTTAATCAACAAGAGCGATAATGACATCAAGATTTTACATGGAAACCCAATGAGGGAAAAATCACAGGCTAAGAGGAGCAACTGATATCTCTGTAGTAAGGAAATTTACACCGTAGTCACAAACACAATACTCAAAGTGACTACTACACTCTCAAAAGAAAGATCTCTCTTTTTATTTTTCCACCTCACTGCGTTGTCGCCCACACTTTCTGTTTTTTCCTCACAGACAAAACTCTCTGTAATGCCTCACTCTAATTTTCTTTCACTCTTTGTTGGTATACATAACTAGTGAGCTGAAGAGCTCTATTTATAGGCAGAAATATGTCCATGTTGATGTCATTGCTTACACATGGAAACCTGCAATGTCAAATATTGCAACTGCTTTGCTGACTTGCTGCTGCCAACCATTTGAAAGTAAATCAAATCATGCGAAGAACTTTCAAAGGTTTTAATGAGGTTGGACCCCACAAATCTCCCCCTCTAATCCCATGCATCTGAAGGAGGTATCCACACCTTCTCAGAGAGGGCTCATGCCGATAAGTTCTTTGCACAATTCAAACTTGTCTTTTGGCACCACTTTTGTCAGCATATCCGAAGGATTCTCACTTGTAGGGATTTTCTTTACCAGCATAGATTTGTCCTCTATCTTTTCTCGAATCCAGTGATATATCACATCGATATGCTTCGTTCTTGCATGATACATAGCGTTTCTGCTTAAGTCTATTGCACTTTGACTGTCACAATAGACAACGTACTCCTTCTGATGCAATCCAAGTTTTCGAACAAACCGTTTCAGCCATACCATCTATTTGCCAGCTTCAGTAGCTGCAATATACTCAACTTCAGTCGTAGATAGTGTGACACACTTCTACAACTTCGACTACCATGATATAGCTCCCCCTGAAAATGTAAACAAATATTCGGTAGTGGATTTTTTGTTGTTAAGGTCACCTGCCATATCAACATCTGTATAGCCCTTCAAGATTGGATCAGATCCACCAAAACACAAGCAATCTCCTGTGGTACCTCTTAAATACCTGAGTGTCCACTTGACTGCGTCCCAGTGTTCTTTTCCAGGATTTTCAAGGAACCTGCTAACAACACCAACTGCACGAGCAATATTCGATCTGGTATACACCATTGCATACATCAACCTCCCTACTGCTGAAGAATAAGAAACGTTAGCCATATTTTCCTTCTCTTCCTTTGTTGTAGGACATATTTTCTTGCTTAACTTCAGATGACCAACAAGAGGTGTGCTAACAGCTTTAGCACTCTTCATGTTAAAGCATTCGAGTACACGTTTAATGTACTTTTCCTTAGATAGCCACAACTTTTTGCTTTTTCGTTCTCGAACAATTTTCATCCCCAGAATTTGTTGTGCTGGGCCCAAGTCCTTCATGTCAAATGACTTGGAAAAATCTCTTTTTAACTTTGCAATCAGCTCCTTGTCTTGTCCTACAATTAACATGTCATCAACATACAACAATAGAATAATAAAGTTATTGTTCAAAAATCTTTTGAATTATACACATGGATCAAAATAAGTCCTTTTATAGGTTTGACTTTGCATGAATGAGTCAAACTTCTTGTACCACTGCCTCAGTGTCTGTTTCAATCCATAAAGACTCTTATTAAGTTTACAGACCATGTGTTTCTTTCCATCTACTTCAAATCATTCTGGTTGGTCCACAGAGATCTCTTCTTCCAAATCTCCATGAAGAAATGCAGTTTTTACGTCCAACTGCTCCACTTCAAGATCTAGGCGCTAGCTTAGCTCAAAATGGTTCGAATAGAAGTTATTTTGACAACGGGTGAGAAGATTTTATCAAAATCAATGCCTTTCTTCTGTTCGGAACTTTTTACCACCAATCGAGCTTTATATATGATCAGCTTGCTATTTCCATCTTTCTTGAGTTTAAAAACCCACTTGCACTTAAGCGGTCTTTTACCTTTTGGAAGTTCAACCAGCTTGTACGTACCATTTTTTTGCAGAGATTCCATCTCTTCTTGCATAGCTTTCATCCACTTGTTTTTTTCTGGATGGACCAACACCTCCTTTAGATTTTCTGTCTCCCCCTCATCATTAATGAGGATATACTCCGAGGAAGGGTACTTGGATGACTCTACCCCTTGCCTTTCTGACCTCCTCAAAGGTTGATATTGTTGTTCTTTTTCTTGGGTAGGGTACTCCACCTGTTCAACATAATTATCAGGTTGCTCCCCATGTTCGGCAACCTCATCGGTTGTAATTTCTGTATTTCTGGAATGGTCAGAAGTAGAAGGAATGGTGATAACATTAGGGACTACACCATTGACCTTCTCCAATACATCGTCAGCAATTTCGACTTCACTTTCCTGAAAGACTACATCTCTGTTTCTGATGACCTTCTTCTATATAGGATCCACAATCTATACCCAAATTCTTCATCTCCATATCCGATGAATATGCAGGGAACTGATTTATCATCTAATTTTATTCTCTGCTCCTTCGGTATATGTGCAAAAGCTTTGCAACCGAACACCTTCATATGAGAGTAGAACACTTCTTTGTTGGTCCAAACTCTCTCTGGGATGTCAAACTCCAATGGAACTGATGGACTATGATTGATCAAGTAATAGGCCATCTGAACTGCTTCACCCCAGAATGACTTCGGCAGTTTAGCCATTCTGAGCATACTTCTTACCTTCTCAACAATGGTGCGATTCATCCGCTCAGCTACACCGTTGTGTTATGGGGTTCCAGGAACTGTCTTCTCATGTCTGATCCTGTGACTTGAACAATACTCTTCAAATTCCCTTGAGTGTACTCACCTCCATTGTCAGTACGAAAACACTTTAGCTTTCGATCCATCTCCTTTTTCACTAGAGCATGAAACTTCTGAAATACTTGAAATACCTGATCTTTGGTTTTCAAGATATAAACCCATAATTTTCGTGAAGCATCATCAATAAAAGTAACAAAATATTTGTTATTGCCCATCGATTCGACCTTCTTGGACCACAAATATTAGAATATACCAGATCCAGTATATTCAATTTTCTTTCAGACGATGTCTGAAATGAGACTCTATGTTGCTTACCAAATAAGCAGTAGTCACATGATTTTGGCATTGTACCTTTGGCAAAAGAGATGAGTGTTTTCTTAGTGAGAATCTCTAATCTTTTCTCGTTCATATGACGCATTCTTTTATGCCACAAATCTGCAAAAATCTTTTCTCGAGCTACATTTAATTCACCTCGATAGATTTCTGCATTGGTCCTGTACAACGTGCCACGAGCAACTCCTTTTGCAATCACCAATACTCCCTTGGTGAGTCTCTATTTTTTATTTGCAAAATAGTTCTCGTATCCATCTCGATCCAAAGCAATTCCAGAGATCAAATTCAATCGCAAATCGAGCACATGATGCACATCTTTTAGAACCAATATGCATTCGACATTAGTATTGATACTAATGTCTCCGATCTCTATGATCTTTGAATAACTTGAGTTACTCATTTTCACAGTGCCGAAATCACCTGCTTTTATACTTGTAAAAAAAATCCCTTACCGGTGTATCATGGTAAGATGCTGCTATGTCAACCACCCATTCCGACTCTGTCCTTGCCAAGTGCATACATTTGTCTTCCTCATTTATTAAGAGAACAACATCATCATTGTTTTGCACTGTGGCAGCAGTGTTTTCGTCATTCTTCTGGCCACTACTTTCACCTTTGCCCTTTTTTAGATTTGGACAATCTCTTTTGAAGTGACCTGGTTGATTGCAATTGTAGCAATTTCTGGCTTTTGATTTGGATCGAACCGTGGACTTTCCACGACCTTCGGTTCTATCATAGCTATTTGAACTCCTTTGGTGACTTCTGCCTCTACTTTCTATTATGAGAGTCTGCCCATGATTTTCAGGCTTTTTTCTCATCTTCTCATTGAGTAGAAGAGCTGATGTGACATCTTTCAGCTCAATAGAGTCCTTACCATGTAAAATAATTGTTGTCAAAGTATCATAAGAAGATGGCAACGAGTTCAAAAATATGATGGCTTTATTTTCCTCTTCGATCTTTACACCAAGGTTAGCCAACTGTGTGATCAGTCCATTAAGCACATTTAAATGTGAGAAGAAATTTGTACCTTCACCCATATGTAGGGTGTACAACTGTTTCTTTAGGTACAATTTATTTGTCAGTCTTTTGGACATGTAGAGATTTTCTAACTTTGTCCAAATATCATATGCACTATCTTTGTCAATGATGTTATTGACTACATCATCTGTTAAGTGCAACCTGATTGTACTAGCAGCCTTTTCATCCATTTCTTCCCAATCCTCCAGTTTCATGAATTCGGGTTTTTTAGATTTGCCACTTAGTGTCTTGTGTAATCCTTGTTGGATGAGCAGATCCCTCATCCTCCTCTGTCATGTTGAGAAACCGCTATCACCGTTGAATTTTGCTACATCATACTTTACTTCGGATATTTTATTTTTATCGAGTATAGTACCACCAACCACAAATATTATTTTCGTGAATAAGCAGTACCTTAGCTCTGATACCAGTTGTTGGGAATAAATTCCGCCACGATAATAATATTGCGGTAATAAAGAGCAATAACTATGACAACAGTAATACAGTTAATCAACAAGAACAACAAGAGCGATAATTACACCAAAATTTTACGTGAAAACCCAATGACGGAAAAATCACGGAATAAAAAGATCAACTGATATCTCTGTAGTAAGAAATCTTACACCGTAGTCACAAGTACAATACTCAAAGTGACTGCTACACTCTCAAAATAAAGATCTCTCTTTTGATTTTTCCACCTCACTACAATATCGCCCACATTCTTTATTTTTCCCCACAGATAAAACTCTCTGTGATGCCTTACTCTATTTTTCTTTCACTCCTTGTTGGTGTACATAACTAGTGAGCTGAATATCTCTATTTATAGGCAGAAATATGTCCATGTTGATGTCATTGCTTACATATGGAAACCTGCAATGTCAAATATTGCAACTGTTTTGCTGAATTGTTGCTGCCAACCATTTGAAAGTAAACCAAATCATGCCAAAAACTTTCAAAGATTTTAATGGGGCTGGATCCCACAAAAAGAATATAAGTATCAAAAAAACAAATATAAGTAGTATATATTTTTTCCCTTGTAAAATTATGATAATAACTGATCAAAATTATATAAATATAATTTTTTTTGCTTTAAGTATTATGATGGACAGTGTATAAATATATTTTTTCTTTAAATATCAATACTTAAATTTAGTATGTGCATAATATTATTGATAATTATTATATTTTAATATTTTATTTAAACAAGCCGAGATGAAAATGCTACGATTGATGTGTGGGTTTACTAAGAAAGATAAGATTAGAAATGAGGTTATTTTAGATAAAGTGAGAGTGCCTTCGATGGAAGTCAAGAAGTGGGAAGAGAAGGTGAGGTGGTTCGAACATGGGATGAGGAGGTATGGATGTCTCTGTGTGGAGATGTGAGAATTAGTTACAAATGATTTCAAGCAAGGTAGAGATAGATTGAAAAAATACTGGAGGGAGTTGATTAGATATGACACTGAGCACCTTTAACTTACCGAGGATATGACCTTAGATAAGAAGGTGTTCAGGATGCATATAGTATAAAATGAAAGTAGTAGAAAGGAGTACGTCCTTGCTAGTAGGTAAGAGGACTTTGCTTTGTTATTCGTGTTAGGGGCCTAGTGCTAGCCTTGTTTTACATTGTAGCATCATTTGTCATATTACTTAGTGATAGTCTTATTTATGTTTATTATTTGGTATGTTAATACCTAGTGTTTCTTGTTACTATTTTTTCTAGTTTGTTTTTATTTTGAGCCGGAGGTTTAACGAAAACGACATCTCTATCTCACCACTAAGGCAGTGGTATGGACTACATGCACTTATTTTGCTTTGACCCACTTTATGAGAATATATTGGGTCTATTATTGTTATTGTATTAATATACACAATATTTAAGTATAACTATTATAGAAGTGTTATTTTACTAAGAACATGCTGCTATAATGAATACAGTATCATTGTTGGTATTGGTAGCATGTTATTCTATATGTGCAAAGTAAACATGCAAAAAAATAATTTTGAACAAAATTAGGTTGTTATCCTGAAATGTCATTCTAACGAAGGAGCATTCTAGAGAGGTTTTACTGTATTTATAGTATTGAAGGTTTGAATTAATATTGTTGAAATTGAGTATGTTGAATTATGCTAATATTATTTCTTATTCATTATTTGGTTGATGCATTAAGGGCACATGTCTTTACTCATGATTATTCATGTATTTATCTATAATTAATACATGTGTTAGATTTTCTTATACATCCTACCAAACGACTTCTTAGAAGCAAGGTTTGATAACTTGGTTGTCCTGTGCACGTGCCCACACCACTGATTTGTCATCTTTCAGTCACTCTGCCTTGCTATGTTGATTCAGCTTGCACTGCTAACTTATCATAACTAATACATATTTTTTCTTATACATCCTACTAAACGATTGCTTAGAAGCAAGGTTTGATAGCTTAGGTGTCATGTGCATACTCTCAAGCCACAAATTTGTCATCTTTCAACCGTCCTGCTTTGCCATGTTGATTTAGCTTGCCTTGTCTTGCGTTAGCCATGTTGCCACAACATACCTCGCCTTAGCTAGCCTTGGCCTTAGTCTGTCTTAGATTTCCCAACCCTTATCATGCCTTAGACACACAATTGCCAAAGTCTTATCATGCCCCGCTGCAATGCGTTATGCCCTACCGATATGTCCATACCGACAAATTGGTCTCAAGTAGAACTTCATCATCATCGAAGTTATTAGATCACGACTAAATTCATCATGTATATTCCTAATCATATCAGAACCATCAAACTGGGGATCTAACACTAATCTACGTCTTTCATTTGTGCTCAAAGCGTTTTTGATACGGCCAGTCCCGAAAACAACTAAGGACCCGTTTGGTAGGCCGTATTAAGTAGAATAATCCTTGGATTAAAATTTAGTCCCATTTAATATATTGTTTGGTTACTTCTTTTAACTTAATACATGGATTGCTTATACAACATATGTGGTATTATTTTATCCATAGTAAGTGGAGGGATAACTTATCCAAGGTTTAATAATTCATGGATAAGACCCCTAAATGACCAAATTATCTCTCAATTTCTTTTTTCTAAATTTCTTTTATAATTTGATGTCCTCCTTAATTATATTGAGTTAATTATAAATGTCCTATTTAATTTTTCAAATCCGATTCATTGTAATTTGATGATTTCATAATTAATGTTTGCTTCTTCCTCTTTTTTTAACATATTTGGTTTGCTTTATTTACTGGGTTGAATTTTTCTTGGTGGGGGAAGGGGAACTTTTTATATTAAAAAAATTTGGTTCATGGATTGGTGACTGGAATATTTATTTTTTTAAAATAAGTTTTAGGCATTTAAATATTTATGTAGCCTTAAATCTATAATTTAAGGCATATTTAACCAATAAAAAAATATTGAAAGTACACCATGCTATTAAGAATTTTCGTAGTGGCATATCACACCTAAAAATTAGTAACAAATTTTAATAATATTTTAGTTTTTAACTTGACTAATTTAATGTAACAGAAAATCCCATAAAAATTCAAGAGTATAAATGTAAAGAAGATTTTTATAGAATTTTAAATCAAACACAATCCATGATATAATTTGTTTTTAATAAAATGAAACAAACACTTATAAAAAATAATCCCTGCATTACTAATTGGAAAAATTTCAGAAATAACAACTATAGAGCCTTAATTATAACTTTTATAGCAACAGTTTCAAAATTACGAAAAATAGCAAGTTATATTATGTATTTAAGTAAAATATTGCTACATAAATACATATACAAATAAAGAATTCATTCATAATATAACTCTAATCAGTTAGAGTTTAAAATGGAAGAAATTGTTCCTTAATTCAAGCAACATTTAATTACTTAGATTCCTTTACCTTATATGACTCTTTTTCTTACCACAAACGTAAATTTAAATCAAAAAACGGTAATTCAAATTAGCAACTCAAGTCAAATTCAAATTCAAAAAACGTTTTCCATAATCAACGATTCAAATCAAATTTCAAAAAATAGTGCATCCAATACTATTGATGGTCGCCTAAAATTTTGATGAAGATAGTGAAAATACAATGTTCCAATTACAGGTATCGATAATCAAATTTGATTGTGTTTGTGAATTTTATAAAATATAATTGCAAAAATTTTTGAAAATTTTATAATAACTCGTTCGTAACATTCATCTATTTCAAAAGTTGAGATCGTATTTTGAATTTTATCAGTTCTGAGATGAAATGTTGACAGTGATTTTTTTTTTCAAAATTCAAAGTTGTCCTTATCGTTCTGTATTAATAAAACTAAATTACAATTGTTATACGTTAAATTTGAATTTAAGACAAGGATATATAGTATTCGAATAAAAGATTTGTTTTTTGTTGGAATTCGTTTTCCAATTTTGTATATACGACTGATTTATTGTATGTAGTACGTATTTGATAATCGAAGTTATTTTTACAGATTTGTAGTGTTTTGGACATTAAAAATGGGAAGCATACCTGTTCTCGTTAAACACTCTGATAGATGGACATATGAACAACAATATGAAGATTACATCATTGATGCGATATTGTTGAGCATAAACGCTTCGTATAACCAACTCTACACACTACTGGCTTCACACATTGATGTAGATGTAACATGCAAAAGCATTCAAATTGAATATGAATTAACAGATATATATATTTTCAACTATATGTATTTATAATATACATTTGCAGTCTATTTATGTGTTCACTGGCAGTTTCATATATTTCCAGCTATATGTATTTATATTATGCATATGCAGTTTTTTTTTCTGTCAATTACATATGGTTCCAGCTATATGTATATATATTATACATATACAGTATATGTAACACCCCATACTTAATTACGTGCATTAGCCATGGTTATATGTGTTGGAGTATATGTATTGATCCTAAGTTGGGTATATATGAGTTTAAGTATGAGTATATATGTGTTGGAGTATGTGTTGGAGTATATGTATTGATCCTAAGTGCGGTATGACGGGGCATATGATGAGAGAATGCCCACGAAGGGGTGTAGGTGGCATAGCACGACCTTCGGGATCAACTGTTGCATCATCGTCACCGATATCTTATTCTGGTAGGGGCGCACGACCTGCGGGTCATGCTAGAAATGAAAAAGAGTCGCCAGTTCCAGCGGGACTCAGAATCGCACTTACGCTTTAGCGGATCGATAAAATCTAGAGGCTTCCCCAGATGTGGTTATGGGTACGTTGTCCATATTTTCATTTGATGTATATGCTCTAATTGATCCCGGTTCTACATTATCATATGTAACTCCTTTGGTTGCTGGAAGGTTCAAAAGAACCCCCGAATTGTTAGATAAGCCGTTGGAAGTGTCTACCCCGGTTGGGGAATCTATTATTGCTAGAAGAGTTTATAAAGATTGTGTAGTAACTGTGTGTGGTCGAGACACGATGGCCAATCTCGTGGAACTAGAAATGGTAGATTTTGATGTTATTATGGGTGTGGATTGGTTGGCGTCTTGTTATGCCAAAATTGACTGTTGTACAAAAAAGATGTATTTACATTTTCCTAATGAAGCAGTTATTGAATGGCAAGGTAAGATTGGCGCACCAAGAGGTAGATTTATTTCTTATTTCAAAGCGAGAAAAATGATTTCCAAGGGCTACATATGTCATTTAGTTAGAGTAAAGGATACAGAATCGGAATCACCAAATCTTCACACGGTACCAGTGGTAAATGAATTTCCTGATGTATTCCCTGAAGATCTTCCAGGTTTGCCTCCTGAACGAGAAGTAGAGTTTGGTATTGATGTAATACCAGGCACCCAACCAATCTTCATTCCTCCGTATAGAATGGCCCCAGCAGAATTACGAGAATTGAAAGAGCAATTGAAAGATTTGCTAGAGAAGGGATTCATAAGGCCTAGTATGTCCCCCTGGGGAGCACCACTGCATCAGTGTTATTTGTGCGCAAAAAGGATGGCTCGCTGAGGATGTGTATTGATTATCGGCAATTAAATAAGGTGACTATTAAGAATAAATATCCTCTCCCAAGAATTGATGATTTATTTGATCAGTTACAGGGCGCCAAGTGCTTCTCTAAGATTGATTTGAGGTCAGGTTACCACCAAGTGAGGGTCAAAGAGAAGGATATACCCAAGACAACTTTTCGAACACGGTATGGTCATTACGAGTTCCTAGTTATGTCATTTGGGCTAACAAATGCACCTGCAGCTTTTATGGATTTGATGAATAGGGTGTTTAAGCCATTCCTGGATGTATTTGTGATAGTTTTTATAGATGATATTCTAGTTTATTCTAGATCAGAAGAGGACCATGCCAATCACTTACGACAGGCATTGCAGACTCTTCGTGATTGTAAGCTTTATGCAAAGTTCTCTAAATGTGAGTTTTGGTTAAAGTCGATGGCATTTTTGGGTCATATTGTATCTAGTGAAGGGATAAAGGTTGATGCTCAAAAGATAGAAGCTGTGAAGAACTGGCCAAGGCCCACAACGCCTACGGAGATTCGTAGTTTTCTCGGGTTGGCCGATTATTATAGAAGGTTTGTTAAAGACTTTTCTTTCATTTCAGCACCCTTAACCAAGCTAACGCATAAAGCATCCAAGTTCCAATGGAATGATGCGTGTGAGGAGAGTTTCCAAGAATTGAAGAATAAGTTGACTTCTACACCTGTGTTGGTACTTCCAGAAGGTACAGAAGGGTATACAGTGTATTGTGATGCTTCGAGAATTGGTTTAGGATGTGTATTAATGCAGCATGGTAAGGTGATAGCATATGTCTCAAGGCAATTGAGGCCACATGAGAAAAATTGCCCCACACATGATCTTGAGCTGGCAACGGTTATCTTTGCTTTAAAAATATGGCGCCACTATTTATATGGGGTTCATGTTGATATATATACTGATCACAAGAGCTTACAATATATTTTCAGTTAGAAGGATCTAAATCTGAGGCAGCGAAGGTGGATGGAACTATTAAAAGATTATGATGTTGATATTTTGTATCATCCAGGGAAAGCGAATATAGTAGCTGATGCGTTGAGTCGTAAGGCTATGATGGCACCTATAGAAAGGCAAGGGATGATTAAAGATATTTATCAATTCGCTAGTCTAGGAGTCCGTCTTCTCGAAACTCTGAACGAGGAGCTTATTGTGCATAATGCCGCGAAATCCTCATTAGTAGCTGAGATGAAAGAGAAGCAAGATGCAGATCCTATTTTATTACAACTTAAGGAGAACGTTCAGAGTGGTGTGACCAAGGCATTTGAGATTACGCGAGAAGGAGTACTTCAGTGCCAAAACCGATTGTGTGTGCCGGATGTAGACGGGCTAAGAAAGAAGATTATGACAGAGACACATTTTTCAAGGTATTCCATTCATCCAGGATCAACCAAAATGTATCAAGATTTGAAAGATATGTATTGGTGGAATGACATGAAAAGGAACATCGCAGAATTTGTAGCCGAATGTCCAAATTGCCAACGAGTTAAAGTGGAACATCAAAAGCCCGGAGGCTATATGCAATGCATAGATCTTCCAATTAGGAAGTGGGACATGATCAACATGGATTTTGTTACAGGTTTGCCTCGTACAGCTCGGAAATTTGATTCTATATGGGTGATTGTGGATAGGCTTACTAAATCCGCACATTTCTTACCCGTTAAGACCACTTACACAGTTGAAGAATATTCGAAGCTGTATGTTAAAGAAATAGTCCGATTACATGGAGTGCCAACTTCTATTATATTGGATCGGGGAACTCAATTTACTGCAAACTTTTGGAAGTCTTTCCAACGGAGTTTGGGAACACAAGTGAATTCGAGTACAGCTTTTCACCCTCAGACGGATGGACAAGCAGAGCGCACCATTCAAACACTTGAAGATATTCTACGAGCATGTGTTATAGATTTTAAAGGCAGCTGGGATGATCATTTACCTCTTCTTGAGTTTGCCTACAATAATAGCTATCATTCAAGTATCAAAATGGCACCATATGAAGCTTTATATGGGAGAAAGTGTAGATCACCAATAGGATGGTTCGAAGCGGGTGAAACTCTTATGTTTGGATCGGATCTTGTGTATCAAGCCATAGAAAAAGTCAAGGTGATTCAGCAACGGTTGATAACAGCTCAAAGTCGACACAAGTCATATGCGGATAGTAGAAGAAGAGAGCTAGAGTTTTCGTTAGGCGATTGAGTATTTTTGAAGGTATCGCCAATAAAAGGGGTGATGAGATTTGGCAAGAAAGGAAAGTTGAGTCCACGATATATAGGCCCGTATAAGATTATTCGAAGATGTGGGCAAGTTGCTTATGAATTAGAGCTACCCCAGGAACTCTCATCAGTGCATCCAGTATTTCTTGTATCGATGCTTCGAAAGTGCATCGGAGATCCGTCCCTTATTACTTCTACTGAAGATGTCCAAGTAACAGAAGATCTTACCTATGAGGAGATGCCTATTGCTATATTAGACCGTCAAGTTAAGAAGATGAGAAATAAAGAAGTAGCATTGGTGAAAGTACTTTGGAGAAATCAACAAAGGGAAGAGATTACATGGGAAGCGGAGGAAGTTATGAAATCGAAATACCCTTATTTGTTCAAAGGTGAAAAAGAAGTGCAAGGAGTGGAACTGAGACACTAACAAGTAAGTTTTTACATATGCATAATATCTATATGATGACGTGAATATCAATTATGAATTCGAACTTGTTTCGGCTAAATAACTACATTTACATTCGAGGACGAATGTCCTTAAGGGGGGAAGGATGTAACACCCCATACTTAATTACGTGCATTAGCCATGGTTATATGTGTTGGAGTATATGTATTGATCCTAAGTTAGGTATATATGAGTTTAAGTATGAGTATTGATTATTTTTAGATGGTTTCAAGTGTATAGTTTGATCATATGTGTATGGGAATCGACTTTATTTATACTGGAATTTGCCCGTCGATGGTTCCATACGAAGTTTATTGAATAAGCTTTCCAACGATATAAAGATTTCCAAAAACGGATAAGTTTCGGATATAATCGAGCACGTTCGAAACTATAAAACGGCGGCCGGGATAACTGTGAACAGTAAATGTGCAGGAAATTCAAACTACTGAGGCCTGCCAGTTTTTTGGGTCGACTTTGAATGATCATAACTTCCTCAATATAATGAACTGGGAGATCTGCAACCTATCAAAATAAAGATCTTTGAGTCTTCTTTCCAATGCAATTGGTTTCATCCAAATCCAACATCTGAGTAAGGAGTTATACTTGTTTTACTTCAGCCTCTCAAAACAGTTTTTTAGGGTCAACTTCAAACGATTATAACTCCTTGTACAGGACGAACTAGGTGTCCTACTTTATTTGAAATGAAAGACCTTTGAATTATCTATCCAAAGATACCAATTTCACTCAAATCCGATATCGGAGCAAAGAGTTATGGCTGATTTACTTTAGCTTGTCAAAACAGTCCACCATGGACAGATTCAGATTTACTTAAATTTTTAAGGGCAATATGGTCATTTTCCATCACCTCATGGACGAAAATTGGTCATTATATACATAAACTTAGCCTCATATCCATCATTCATCATCCAATTATTGAAAATAAGAAATCCTAGCCTAATTTCAACACCAATTATCTTGTGATTCAACTGTAGAAAATCTAAATTGATTTCGTAGTTGTGTTCACCGTCTCAAGGGCTTCGAGAAGCACCTCTTATTTGTGCCAACAGGACTTCGAAATCAAAAGGGCCATTTTATGGTAAGGATGCAAATTATGTTGGTGTTATTTATATGGATATGTATATATATGCATGTGAGCATAAGAAGTATGTTATTTGATTGTTGTTGAAAGATGATTGGAAATGATGTTGGATTATTCTTGTGCATGGTTGGATCATGTTGAATTGTGAAGGGATTTGGTGTGATGATGTGGTATTGAAATGATGGCTATATATATATACACACATAAACCTATTGTTCAAGTTGGTTTTTGGAATGTATGCAAATATTGGTTGTATGGAATTATGGAAGAGAATTGTGGTGTTGGGTTGCTAATACTAGATGCCAAACATTTCATTGTAGATAAGTAATTTGTAAAGGCGGAAAGTTATGTTGAATTGGTATCCGAATCTACAACGAGGTATGTAAAGCATACTCTAACGATGTTCTTTGGCATGAAAACACCAATGTTCCGTCAAGTAAGATTCCGAGGTTGTCCAAAAACATGTATTGTTCTACATTACCAACGAAGTTGTTTCCATTCTATAAAGTGTCAAAATGTTTCATTGATATACCAAAAGGCTCCTATTTCATTGTTGTGATATTGATGATTCTGAAACACATTGTTGATGTACTAATGAGTCTTTATTACATCGTTATTGTATAGAAGGTCTATTACTTGATTCCTATTGATGTATTATTGTTCCAAAGGTACTATATTGGCATGAACACTAATGTAATAATCTCAAAAGCTTTTGAACTAAGTTATTGGAAAGATCTCTTATGTGTGTTACTTAATATACGTGTGGGTGGTAGCTCAGGGGCTTAAGCCTAGCATGGGCCGATCCCGATACTTGATATGATTACAGTTGATATGTAATGGGGGCAGCCTAATGGTCACAGTACGATACAGTATTGATTATTGTTAGGTGGTTGGAGGTTCGGGAGGAGGAGGTAATGACGAATGATAATTGTAAAGAATGAAATGAACGAATATATACCGTTCCACAAATGTGTTTGAATTCAAGAACCCAATTCAGATTAATAATAATGTTCATGATCCTAAAAGTGTTTATGAAGTGTGGTTCACTTCTATTATGATTTATTCACTTGCGTCTGATTTTCTTGATCCCCTATATCGCATATGATTATTTAAAGCTTTACATACTCAGTACATATTTCGTACTGACGTCCCTCACGGGGGACCTGCATTTCATGCTGCAGGCACAGGTACCTTAGCTCATACACCGCACAAGTAGGAGCCAGGTCATACAGCTACTGTTGGTGAGCTCCAGTTTGCTTCGGAACTTTCCGAGTCGGTTCCTTATGTTTTGTTATTGTACAGGAGTCATGTGTGGGCGGGGGTTTGTCCCGACCCTAGTTATGTCATGTATATCCTAGAGGCTTTGTAGACATAAGGAAGGGTAAAGTCATGGGAGTTTATATAGTGATGTTATATTTGTATATGTGGTGGCCCCGACGGCCAAGTATTATATATATATATATATATATATATATTTGTGCGTGTTGTGCTGATACAGGGAATTAGACCCTTCTATATGTAACGAAGTGCTGCCCAAATTTTTGGTGACATGTAAGTGAAAGTACAAGTATTTGAACGGGTTCTCCCGGGCCTTCTCGGCTTCGGGTGCCAGTCCGGCCCGATGGAATTTTGGGGCGTGACAGTATATTTATGTGTTCACTAGCAGTTACATATGTTTTCAGCTGTATGTATTTATAATATACATATGCAGTATTTTATGTGTATAAAACATGCACTCTTATGTGTATTTTTTTTCATATGTAGGACATATATTTTCATTGGCATATAGTGTACTAGATTCTGAAAATGATGCATCTTTCAAAATTACACACTATTGGTATTTTTTCGTTAGTAAAAAATACATATGTTTTATGCATAAAACTACGTCTGCATGTAATAACAAGAAATCATACGTATTTCCGAAAAAATATATTTACATTAGACATAAATACAACTTCAAACTGGAATGCACATATGTATTAATCATAAATATGTACTGTTCAAAAACTCAATTGCAAATATGTAAAAGTACATATGTTTGTATATATGTGTATTAGCTAGACAAAAACACATGAACATCTTGTAATAAATACATATGTATTGTTGATGGATATATACGTATAATTAGAAAATACATATGCATTATTTATAAATATTCAGAAACTTACTTATTTGATTTATGCATTGTAGACAAAAACATATACAGAAGAGTATGAACACATATGCATATTAGGAAAATTATACTTTCAGACTTGTAAAAAATACGTATGCGTTATTAAAAATACATATGTACACTCAAATGAACATGTGTATTGTTCATAAATACATATGACTCATAAATCTATATGACATTCTGCTTCAGTCCACAATATCTATGCATTGTTCAAAAATGTATGTGCAATTCTGTAAAAATACATATCTATATATAATCATAACTGAAAAATACATATGCATTAGATATAAATACATATGCAAAACTGGATAGAACAGAAGTTCATAAGGGCATGTTGCTAACATTTACATAAACTAACCATGAAAATATTGAAGTTTAAAAAATTAAACATCAAAAATTTTAATATAACAGTAAATAAACATTAGTATATCATCTTTGAACATTAAAGTAACATATGAAACTTAAGAAATATTCAACATATTGTTTATCCACCTAATATTAACTGTTGTAAACTTCAACAAAATAAAAATACACATCAAAGATCATGCACTTCAGTGTCTTCTGTCATCCCAATTTTTCGAGGAGGCCGCATTGATGCTTCATCATCACTTTGTGCCTTCGCTTCTTCTTTCCTCAAACCATAATCCCACAAAAGTGAAGCATATCTTGTGCGAATAAGATCTGGGTCAAAACCAACATATGAAACACCTTTACCAAAAGTAAAGCACTCAGCATATGTCACCGTATATAAGCCACAATCCCTGAAAATGCATATATCAATAAGTAAGAACCTGTTATAAAGTTAAAATGCTTACGAAAATACATCTTAAAGTTACATCACTGGTCCATATCTTAGTTATCAAACATAAAAATACAAACATTGTCATCATCTCATGAATAACAAATACAATTGAGCAAAAAATACAAATATTATCAATAACAAAAAAAACTTAACTAACCTGTAACAAATACATTTCATATATTTCAGGCAAATCAAATACATATGTATTACATAACTAGTACAAAAATCATGCTTATTAAGAAGAAAGAAGTACATATCATAGTCAAAATCTAATGATAACAAAAACAATTTAACATCAAATACAAATCATAGCAGTAAACAAAACAAAAACATATCTAAACTGTAGCATGTATATACTTTACATGTCAAAACAGTGTCATTTATGCATTTACAGAATACATATTATACTTATATTACAAACATATACATATGTATTTTATGAATACATGAATGGTCCAAATTTAAGTAACCAGAAAATAATACAACTGAACATCAAATACAAACCTTATCAGCGACAAATTCTATTATGTTACACATAACTTAAATACAAATAACATTAGGGACTACAATTTCATATCTTAACAAAACTGAAAAATAAATACACACCTAATAAATTGTATATATAAAATACATATATGAACATGTTGTCCAGAAACTATAAAATTTTACGAATAGCATCATACCTCCTCCACTTTCTTTTCTTTGAATTCGAAATCAGATGAAACATGACTTGCAATTTTACTAGATTCACATTTTTCATCCAACTTTATTTTTTTCATCGATTTTTGAATTTTTGTGGATTTTGGGGATGAAGATTTTCTCAAATCTTTCCGTTTTATTTTTTTCACAAAGTTTTTCAGATTGTTACGGTGCTTCAATCTCACATCTTCACTGCTAATACCTCCCTTAGGCTGAATATTAGTAGAACACAAGTTAAAATCTTCATCTTGTGTTAACCCAAGACTAAACGATGGTAGTTCATCGGAAATCAAATTCATCGGTTGAATACCTTTAATGGAACTACTACAATTTGCATGTTGTGCCATTATAACGGAACTCCGAAAAATTTTAACACGCACACAAAAAAAACCTAATAGATGAAATCGGCAGAGAAGAATGAAAAATTTGAAAAAAAAAATCGACAATAAAATACATAAAAGCATTTATATGAAAAATATAACTTGCATTAATTTTAAAATAAACTTACCTTAATTGAAGGATGCAATGTTTATCAATATCTTGAGAAAATAAAATTGAAGATTGTACAGGATTGGATTTGGTAAAGTAGCGTGAAAAGGGAATGGGTAAAAGGAGGAGTTCAATACACACGCTTTTCTCTAATAGAGGTAAAATATTGCTATGTTTTGTTATTAATTGTAATTTTGAGAAACTATTGCTATTAATTGTAATTAATGTCTTAGGGTTGCTATTTTATGTAATTTTTTCTTACTAATTTCTGCATTACTAATCCCTACATTGTTAATCCATGTATTACTAATCCATGTATTGCCTATGTTACTACCAAACGACCCCTAATTGCAAAAACGGGTCACTCATGATTACCGGGCCGGGTCAATCTGGATCAAGCCCGTAATCAAACCCGACCCGGATTTGCGCGCAATTACTCCTTTCCTCTTCAATCCCTTACCATTTCTCATTTTCCCTCATTTCATTACACTCAACAAAAAGCCATGCCGGACTCCGACGAGCAACCACCGCAATCAACGCCGTCAACGGCGGCGCCCACCAACACTACCACATCGCCACCACCAATCTACATCCATCCCCGCCGTGAACCTTTCGAACACGGCCTCCTCCCTATCCCTAAACTCATCTTCACCGACGGAGCTCAATCTCTCCTTCCAATTCGCGACAAACTCTTATCCTTATCCTCATCCACTTCGGGATCAAAGCTGAATCGAGTTAATTGTTCATCGATTGCGGAATCACTACAGATCTCAAATGATCATGCGCGGCTTGTAATTGAGACAATTGCGTCGGTTTTACATGTTGATTCTGATCCGTGTGTGAAATCGAAGGCCAATGAGATTGGTGATGTAGGTGTTAATGTGTATGATTTGATGCTTTTTTTGTATATTCAGAGTTATAAAAGGTTGCTTCCTAAAGGACATAAGGATTCTGCTGCTGTTGCTGATGTTTGGCCTTCTACTTCTGCATTTGACGGGTTTTTATCTGCACTTACGCCTTTGCAGGTTAGGAGCTTGTGCTTTTTGTGAATTTGATTGCATTTTATGATTCTGTATAATGTGGGGAAAGTTGAGGTAGCTAACCAACTGAGCTACTAAGTAGTCGTTTGGCCATATCTCATTCACAGTTGCAGGTCATTAGTCTGTGTTTTGTGAGTCTTTGTATGATTTTGTATAATGGAGAAAGGGATTACAAGGTAAGGAATCGAACCTTCTTAGTTGAAAGCTGAGGTAGCCAACGAATTAGCCTACCAACTGGTCTGCTAAGTAGACGTTTGGCCATGTTTCATTGTGAAAGTTGAAAGATGTAGTTTTTGTATTCTAAGTGAAAATAAAAGAAGATATTTTGAGCCGTTTTTGAGTTTTTGTGAGTAGGAGTTTGTGTTTTGTGAATTTGATTGCATTTTATGACACTGTATTACAGGGCAAAGGATTACAATGTGGGGAATCGAAACCTCACCAATTAAGTGAAAGTTAAGGTAGCCAATAGACAACCAATTAGGTGAAAGTTCAGGTTGCCAATAGCCAACCGGTAAGGGGAAAGTTCAGGTAACCAATAACCAACAACTAGGTGAAAGTTCAGGTAGCCGATAGCCAACCAACCGAGCTACTAAGATTCCCCGCATGATTCTGTATATTCAAATTGGGAAGTATACTTTCTTTTCCTGGAAAGTGATTGCGTAAAGTGAATGGATTTATTTTTCTTCTGAATTATTTTTGTATTTGAGTGTTTGCATGTTTAGGTTTTAGGTGATAATTAGTTATTGGATACTCGTCTGTTCTTAGAGATGCTTTCTTTAATAGTTTTTTTGAACATGTAATGAAGTTGGAATTAAATTGTTTACGGGGTTGAGTCAGAATTTGAGAATGATGTTTTTTTAATCTTGGTGCCAAGTTTAGTTGGGTGAGGCTGCGTAAATGGTCCGTCCCTTCCCCGGACCCGTGCATAGTGGGAGCTTTACTGCACCATAATGCCCTTTTGCCCAAGTTTAGCTGTATAAGTTTTTACTCTTTTGATTCTTAATCTCGATGAAGGTTGCTTTATCTGGAAAACACATTATATTAGTTCCCACTTGTCCTTGTCTTGGTGGAACCCTTGGTTGAAAAGTTAGTCTGTTGCTGTGGGAGGCGGCGGGTATCCCGTGGAATTAGTCGAAGTGCACGAAAGCTGGCTGAGCATAGCGGATATAAAAAAATAAAGGCATAATATTAGTTCATTATTCCTGGTTTTGTGACAGTGAGCCTGAAGCTTCGCAATAATGTGTGCTGGTAAATCATTGAATTGCCTCCCATGTTACTCCAATCTTTTACTTGAGTAGTTTCCGTAGGCATTGTGAATATCTGATTCCAAAGTCTGGTTCATTTATGTGATAAAGTGGCTGTTTCTTCTTCAGCTATCTTAAACTCTGACCAACATGCTTTTTAGTTTTAAGGACAAGAATGTTCTAGCAGTTGAATCTTTATCTTTTAGTTCAGAAGCAGGGACTAAATGAACTTGGATTAACCAAGTCGTTAAACTACATCATTTGTCTGAGTCCATTGCAGATTCTAATAATATTCTTTTCCTTTTGACAAGCCCCTCTTGTCTCGTGTTGCTGGCTGATTGAGCTCGAGCTCGAAGATGACTAGGAAATTTGTTCATGCTTATTGACACCTCTTTTCAGTTTTGAAAAAACAAACAAACTGGAATTCTGTCTGATAAATAAAAGTTTTTTGGTTTTACTGGTCCAGCATTTTTTCAAGATTTATTATGTTTGAATCTCAATCACCTATTTATATCTGACAATTACTTGGAGTTTTAACAATTTCCCCAAACATTTGTTGTTTGTCACTGCTAGGGGATTATAATTAAGTTGTCAATTTCTTAATGTTCACTGTAATTTATTATCCAAAAGTTTTGTTTTGAAATTGCAGCTTGTGCGCAGCAATAGTCGTCGGTCTATGCCATCACAGGCTGATGAAGAGGCTCATCAGTTATCCTATTTACAGAAACACTTGGGGAACATTCTGTCTCTTTTGGCAGAGTCCGTGGAAGGAGATGGTGAAGAATCACTGGTTTGTGGATTTGTACTGTGTTATAATTCCATTGTTGTTGTTTTATATGCATAGGATAGTTGCTTATCAAATTTGACTAAATCTGATCCATGTGAACTTGTCACTACATGCTACTCGATTTTTATTCTTTTAGCAAATAAAATTTTAATCACATAGTGTACTAAGATGGTGGACAAGAAACTGAAACGTGCAAGAACACTTGTTATTTGACGAATGACGATGCCTAGTGACAGACTCTTGTTGCCCTATTCACCTTTATATGCATCCATTTTGTGCCCTTGTTTATAATTTTGGCTTAAAAGTATGCTGAGAAGCTAATCTAGTTACTTGACTCATAGGTTTTGTCTATGGAGAAGTTGGAGCATCTTGGCTTCCTAATCTATTTTGGTGAAAAGGGATCAGAGAAGATCCCATTGAGTCAGAATGCCCCATTTTTTGCCAATTCAGATCCAGAGATGCCTGCTGTTCCTGTTCCTGCAGCTCAAGTACATGACTGGCTTCTAGAAAATATAGCTGCTGCTTTGACACGAATTACTGAGAGGGCTTCAGCAAAGGAAAATGGTCCAACCAGTGCCCCTGATCAGGATGTGCCAATGGCTGATGTCTCTGCCAGTTCAGTTAAGAGTTCACCAAGTCCTAGAGGTCCAAGTTCCATTGAAGGAATTTCTAAATCATCATATGTAAGGCTACCAAATGATATTAAAGGCTCATCTGTAAAGGTAAGTTCCAATTTTGTGATGTGAGTTGTTCTTTTTCTTGGAAATATGAGTTGAATAATTCATTTTAGCATTCTCTGGAGCTTTTTCTTGATCCGAGGGTCTATCGGAAACAACCTCTCTACTTCCTCGGAGGTATTGGTATGGACTGCGTACATTTTACCCTCCCCAGACCTCACTTTGTGGGAATATACTGGGTCTGTTGTTGTTGTTGTTGTTGTATTCTCTGGAGCTTTTGTACATGGGGAATATGAAGGCCTCTCCTTCGAAAGGAGACCAGGAATTAGTTATATGGATGATGAGATTCCGTTGATACAGAGCCATTTCCAATAGTCTTATTGGAGGGTCCAGTTGGCGTTGTGTGTGCTAACCTTTCTTAGTGTTCTACAAGATCTTGGTGACATCAGTTGGTAGGGGTTTGTAAGGGGTCTGCAGGAATGGGCTTTTGGTGGGTGTGCTCCTTTAGGTCATTCGACTGTAATGCATTTTCTGTAGTCTTTTAAATGTGTCAGAATAAACTTGTTCACAGTTTGGTGGAGTCTGAACAGTGTTTTCCCCAGAAAGAGAAAGAGTTAGCATGCTGTTGGACACATTGTGAAGTTATTTACAACTAGTAACTCATTAATGCGGTGCAGTTGCTTCTCATACCCTCCTCTTCCTTCATTTCATAAGCTTGCTAGCTTACCAGCTGAACCATCATCATTTGCTTGCTTGGTCATTTTCGTGATAAAGGCACTTATAAGGATTCTTAAAGGCCAGCATAGAACATTTTAAATCAACTTTTGTGATTGAACGGCTTACTTAAACTCCGGATGAAGTAGATGCTTGATCTTCAAGACCTGAACTGAGTATATTTGGTTCCTACTTCCTAGTTTTTTCTGATGATTGCAGTAGAACTATCAATAGATAGATCATCCTCAGAAGTTACTGCTCTGTAATTTGGAGCTTGCAATGTACATGAGTAGGCTGAATGTGGTTTGCTTTTCTCTGTGTGTGGATGAAGCTGAAACTGTTGAACGTGCTGAATTCTGAACGTAAGATCCGGTTTATCATGTAAAATACCTGAAGCATATTGAACATTTATATGATACTTAGTGGGGCAATAAAACATATGTGTTGGCACAGGAAGTTAAAATAGCAATATATTATAAATAACTTCTAGACCTGAATTTGACTTAAACTATGGCGGAACTATGTTTGGAGAAAGCAATGGTTTCTCAGCATAAGCCTCCTATGTGGTAATTCAGATGTTTGATATGTGATATATAACAAATTTAGGATAAGTAGATGTGTTAAGACTGAATGTATGTTTTTTTGGAGAATGAGTTAAAACTGAATATATGTACTGCGAGTTTAGTAAACATGAGAAGAGTGAAGTTGAGGTGAGGATGTGCTACTGGGGTGTTATGTGATAGATAGATGTCTACCAAAGTGAAAAGTAAGTCTCATAGAACAGTTATTAGACCAAAACTGTTATATGGTAATGACTATTGGGCCACCAAAGTCCAATATATCTGCTGGATAAGTGTTTTAAACTCAATGTAGGTTCTTTACTATTGAACGGAGGAGTTTTTGTGGTCATAATTTTATATATCTAGGAAGAGTGTAATTCTACAAATTTATGAATGTAGAAGGGAGTGTCTTTACATGTAAGACTGTTTATGTTGATATAGTAAGATGGATGGTTATAACATTATTGTGTCTGTTCCAACTCATTTAAATCATAGAGTTACTATAGTGAAGTTGGCTATGCTATAGAAGTCGAGATGGCAAGACTTTTTTGGTCAATTAAAGTCTAGTTTCATTAATAATGGGAGTCAACATGGTAAGATTTTAAGGTTACCTGTTTTGTAAGTGATAAATTCTCCTAGTTGATAACTTTAAAGTCTTTTTCTTTTTTAAAATCTCAAAAAACAAACAAACAAGACTTTAAAGTTATCAGCTAGGAGAATTTATCACATTGCATTAGCTTTCATGAAACCTAGTCTCTTGCGGAGTTCATTGAAGAGGACATGTTGTATGAACTTATTTGGCTTCATTATCGCCACTTATTAACTGTTGTGTCTGTTTAGCCTCTAAAATATCATTGCAAACAACCAAATCTCTTCAATTCTGACCGTTCTTTTATTTATTTACTGATAGCTTTAAGCAGAATCACATTTGTGTCCAAGGAGAGTCAAGGACTCTAGACATTTGTCCATCATGGTATAGGTGAGTTCTCAAGAATGTTTGAGACAAGGATTAAAGAGCATTCCAGAAGAATGTGAAAATGAAAGGAAGCAATATTGGATAATTGGTTCAGATAAGGTTCTCTGTAGTGTCTAATTGAGAGTAGTCTAGTCTGGAAGAAGGACATGTCCATTAGTTGCAACTAGTTGAACAGTTTTTGTGCACCTTTTCGGTAGCTTGCTGAGATGTTTATGTCTTTGAATATTCTAATACTCTCTCAGCTTCCAAAAGCTTGTCAAGTCCTTAAAGTTGGTTGCTAAAAAGTTTAGATTACGCATGAAATGATTCTTGATATTGAATCCTTTTTCTTTTTGGCAGGTTATCAATTGTCATGAATCAGTCATTTATGTTTTAGCTCCTTTGAAATATGCGACAGTATATGGATGCTCTGATGCAACTATTGTCCTGGGAGCTGTAGGCAAGGTAGGTACTAACCTTTAGGAAGATTTTGCTTGTTTCTTCTCAAGGGGTCATTTATTAGTGAAACCGTAGAAATTGTAGTAGGACGTAAATTTAATTCTACATTAACTGTAACTTCATTGTAAATGTTTCCTGTAATATATATGAATGAAATGTGTTCTTATTTGTTTGCTTCTCAGAAACAGCCTGCACTGTACTTAGTATGGGGTTTTGCTGTTCCATAATTCCAAGGCATAATCTAGTTAATAGATGCTTATTTGGCCAAATGTTTCATCTCATGTACTTGGAGACACAGATATGAAGGCTTCTAATGTCATGCATATTTTCATCTGAACTTGAAAATCTAAATAGTCAGGAGATGGAGAAACAATATCATTTGTAGGGAAATCATTACTGTTAAAGTTTGAGCTTATTCTTATCTGAGATTTGGTTTTATTTAAGATTTGATCCTGTTGGAGCTGTTTGGTTTGAAATCACTTAGGCTGATATGGCATCAGCTGCGGGTTCTGTAAGCATTTTGAACTTCGATTCTGGATGGTATTTAGACATTTCTTCGTGTGACTGGGCAATATTAAGACAAATTACTTAGTACATAGTCTGTAAAGGAGCTGAATGAGCACATAGGATTCATATAGCCAACTCCAATTTATCTAAATTGAGGCATATTTGGTGGAATAATTGATATTGATTTCTTCTATAGTTATGGCTTAAATACTGTACACAATAGTGACCAATATTTGCATGCACTCCGAAGATGGTAAGGTAGAAATTTATGCTTTATGAAGCTGATGTTTGCTGCTTTCTATGGCCACTAGAAAGATTATCCATGATTTCAAAATATAACGACATAAAATGTACAGAGTTACTCAAGCTATTTTTAAATGGAGTTACTGAAGCAATTATTTTATTTACGTCAGGTTTAACACAAATCACATGACCTACGGGTTGCCACTAATTTAGTGTTAATTGATCCATTTTGCCAGTGCTTTACTATCGTCTGTTTGATCCGCCAAATTAGTTCTTCGGTTTGGCCTTTAATTGTAATGTCTTTTACAGGCTGTCAGAATTGAGCACTGTGAACGTGTACACGTGATTGCGGCAGCAAAACGTATTTGTATTGCCAATTGTCGTGAATGCATATTCTTCTTGGGAGTAAACCAAACACCGCTTCTTGTTGGGGATAACCATAAATTGCAGGTATGTGTCACTTTTGTGCTGCTGATCAAAAGTTCAGTATACTCATCGGATCTCCAAATCCTTATTTGACTCATACATGCATGGTTTTCCATTATCACTCTGTATCAAATGTCATTGCAAACTCATAGGGCTTTAAAAGTGAAATTATTCACTGAGCTTTTACCCTTTTCTTTAGTTTTCATTGAGCTTATGCTGCCACAATTGGAATGCAATTAACCAGCAATTGTAAGTGTTGAGCCAGTTTTTTGCCTAAGGGCTAAATGCAAGAGATTAAGTATATTATTGCAAATATGGGACATCTCAGTGAGATATTTAAAGGAACCACAGGTTACTCCGTTGAGTAATTTGAATTTATTATTAAAGCGGGAAGCATGAAAACCTTGCCCAGGAATACTTGATCACATGTCAAATGCACATCTTTGGAAGATTCTTACTGAACCATATATGACTTTTGTTAAGTAGTCTGGATTTGTTATCTAAGCGGTAAGCATGAAAACCTTGCAAAGGGAATGTCCCTTTCACATGCTAAATATATGTTGGACAGTCCAAGTTGGATGGATCATGGATGTTCTGTAGGCGAACATAGTTATCTTTTCAAACCCTTTATTGAATAAACACGCTAAGAGGCTGCTAAGTTTATAGGATAGAAAATTTCAGTGCAATTGAGAAGTTTGAAATACTAAGTAAACTTAGTTCGTCGTCAATTTCTAAGTCACGATTGAGTGCTAGAGATGTAAATTTTGAGTTTTGAAACTCTTGGTGTACTTCTTTTCGTGTGATAAATGGAATTGTTGGTGTAGTTCATATCACTTAATTGACTGGCATATTGTTTTCAAGTGGCTATCTAATTTGTATCTATCATCTAATACATACTGTGAAATACCTAGTGCGTCTTGGGAAGTAGTGCATTCTCTTTGTAGTATTGTCTATTCTACCCATATGGCTTTGCCACTTGGTGGCTTTGTAAGAATAGTTTTGTCAATTCTGAACTACAAATGTTTTGCTAAGTTGTTTAGGGCTTGAAAAAGAAAATGTTAATAGGATATAAGAATTGACGGTATTATGCATTTTCTCATAATGTGTGTTCTATTTACTAGCATTTCTTAATTCCATCATGCTGATTAGACAGTATATTTCCTGATGTTCGACTTATTATTCTGGGAAAATTTGACTTCCCCCTCCATTTTCTTTTGATGATTTTTTCAGGTGGCTCCATACAATACCTTTTACTCGCTACTGGAGGAACACCTGAATCAAGTTGGTATTGACCCGACCGTCAACAGATGGGATGCCCCTGTAGCTCTTGGTGTCGTTGACCCACATGATTCACTGTCACATCCTGCTGGTGTGTCTGATGTTCAAACTGAATCTGCTAGTCCTGTGGACCCTGATCAGTTCACGAACTTTTTGGTATGTCTACAGAAGTAGCGTCGACATTAGATGTTTAATTTATCAATCACTTACTAGTACCCATTCCTTTTCCGAATGTCTTCACTTCTGGCTGGTGGCTATTGTTGAACTCTGTTATTTGCTAATGGAATATCTGCTAAGATCTGTTGGTAAATAATTCTTTTTCCTCACTGGATTTCTTTTAGACACTAATATTCATGTCTCTAATTGTAACAGATTCCAAACTGGTTTGAAGGGCAGCAATCTGGTCCCACGAAAGATAATCCATTCCCTTTACCAGATGCTTATTTGGCATCTCAACAGAGAAATGTGCGTTAACACACCAACTTAAACTTTTTCTATCATTTTGCATCGCATTTATGCGTACAATATGATTATTGATCTTCCCTTTATTTAGTATAGCCAATACATGTTTAATGTTTTGGTTGAATCGTCAAAACTTTTGGAAAATCGTAATTCATATTTGTTGACCCTTTCAGCACAAAAACTTGGAGGAAACTAAGAATATTTTGAAGGACACCGAGCTTGACGAGAGCCGGAAGCGCGAAGTAGCAACTGCTCTCCATGTTTGCTTTAAAGACTGGTTATATGGTAATGGTAGCAGTTTATATATCATTTCTTGATATTCGTGCTTGAACCTTTTGTCCTCACCCCCTGTTCTGCCAATATTTGACAGCGTCAGGAAATATACGACAACTATACTGTCTTCAAGGCGAATAGTGTTCTGTGCTATGTTCCAGCAAGTGTAGTAAGGATGGTAGTGGTAACTCTCCCCTTCCATTGTAGATTTCAGTTTCATCCCCCACATTTCCTCCCTGCCATTTTCGTTGGTGCTGAAAGCAGCTGAGAGTTTGATGCTATCGCAACATTTGCCCGTGCAGCTTACAAACAAGTTACCCTCTTGAACTCTTGTGCAGCTTACAACCAGAATGCTTCAGGACTTGAGCCGTATTGCTATTTATTCTCGAAACTGAACTGTCTTGTACTAATATGGAAGTCGTAATATTTAGATTTCAGTTTCCATCTTTTCTTTCGTTGGTCTTACTAGGTTCTGAACTTTAGCCGAGAATTAAACTGTTGTTATTTATTTTGTTTTGTTGTTTGGGTTCCTGTATACAAATAAGAGATGCAGATCACCATGCTGGGTAAATTTAGAGAACAGTACTTCGTAGAACTGGTGACTGGTTTTGCCTTGCAGGTAAAAACTTTGACACAGGCGGAGCTACAATTCTGTTTACGGATTCTGCTGAATCCTGTAGTTCTGATTCAAAATTTGTATTTTGTGTTTTTGTGTTTTAAGATCCTTTTAGAACTTAGTAAGCTGTCGTTTTTTAAATTCAGAATACACAAATCAAAATTTCAACATTAGGAGGACAAAATTTGCTTATTTAATCTTTTAAATGGAATTTGTACACGAATTTAGACAAAAGCTGTAGCAACCATTTATAGAATAATATGCATGTCTCTAGGTTCGTCATCCTTTGACATAGAATTATAGACTTTAGTGGCAAAAAAATAAATTTTTTTGTTAAGGGTGTTCAAGATTCAATAATCAATAGTGTTCAATGGACTATTTTATGCCATTGAATTTGATGGATCTTTATTTTTCGTTTTCTCATTTGATGTTTGATATCCGTTTTGTGGCCTAGATTCGAACTTGAGATCTCTAAGGTGAAGTAGTTACCACTCCGTCATAACTTTTGGTGGTATTTGATCAACCTCTACGGACACAAAGAATCGATAGATTTAGTTGTATATGTCTATTACCACTCAATTTGATAGACCTTTATTGACATAAAAATCAATAGATTTAGTTCTTCCATTATCCATTTCCCAACCATAGATATCCCTGTCTTTGGTATTGCCGGCCTTTTCGACAAACAAGGTTATATCTTTCTGAGCATTCACATAAACAACAGATAAGGCATTTGTTCGTTTTGAAATGGGCAGGGATGTCAGGTGCACTAAAGCTTTCGCTATGCGCGGGGTCCAGTAAAGGATCGAACTACAAGCGTATATATTATACGGAATTTTATCTTATATTTCTACAAGATGTTGTTTCCACAGCTTAAATGCATGAACTCTTGGTCGCATAACAACTACTTTACAATCTAGTGCACTAAAGCTCACGCTATGCGTAGGGTCCAGCCGTCCAGGGAAGGATTAGACTAACAAGGATATATTGTACGCAATCTTACCTTACATTTTTGTAAGGGGTTGTTTCCACAGTTTGAATGCATGATCTTCTGATCACGTAACAACAACTTCACCGGTTTTTGGAGATGGCAAACATGAATAGTTCTGAATTGATATATATCATCAACTGATTATAATTTTAGTGAATAATTGTTTAGTAATTGACTATTGTTATTTTATTTTTGTAACTTATGAACATTTTAGGTTACGATATAATTATTCCTTTTGAGCAAACAAAAACTCTTATCACATATCGTTCTATAACATTCTAAAATTTTATAAACATCAAACAACAGTAGATGTTTCGGTGATGACTAATTGATATAAAACTTATCCAAACTATTAATTCAATATTTTTGAAGAATTGTGTCATACAAAAAACGTGACTTTTTTTAATGGAAGGTCACATCACTAAAAGACAATCCATTTTTTATATTTATTTTGTTATGTTTTTAAGTTATAAGAAGCAGCACTAAATTGTCTCTGCGCGATTTATAAATTACGAATTTAAATGGTGGAATTAATTAATGATGTTTGTTTTAGATAGACTGCCTATATTATATTTCTTTAGTGCGATGTTTCATGTATAGTGCTGTCCTTTTTTTGTATCTGATCTTGAACTACTTGACCATTAATACGTACTTTGAGGCTTGATTAATTCGAATTCACGCTAAAAAGTTTTACTTCGAGAGATAAAGGAATCATCTCCCACCAAATACAATCTTGTTCTCGAGATTCAAACCCAAGATTTCACGTTACCACCCCACCACAACCTTTGATTGTAAAGGAAAACCTTCATAAAAGATATGACCAAGGAGGTAAATGTGAGCTATTTCGAATAGTTGGAGGGTATATTTGGTCCTTTTTCGCTTTTAAAAAATGGTTTGAATATCGTGAGGTATCAAGTTCAATTCCCAATTGAGGCAAATGCTAGGTGATTTCTTCTCATCTGTTCTAGTCTTAGTGAACAGAGTTACCTGGTACCTGTTGCCGGTGGGAGCCGGCAGGTATGCAGTTGAATTAGTTGAGGTGCGCGCAAGTTGGCCCGGACACTATGGTTATCAAAAAAATTAAAAAAGAAGGTACAAGGAGGCAACATAAACAGGCCAACAAATTAAATCCCCTTTGGCTTCTTCTTGAGTACACCAAGTACAATTTCCTTCAGAAATTTCTTACTTGTTGGAAGAAGTCAAAAATCAAAATAGTACTATAAGCTAGCATACTGCATTGAACATGTAAGCAGCAAGCTGCATTCAATCATGCAAAATCACCAGAAAAAAAATGATAGAATTAATGAGTTCAGTCTGCAAGTCATCTCCGATGAGTTGAGTAACAAAGACGAGTGATGAATACTAAAGGAGGGGAGATGTGAAATGTCTAAATGCAGAAAGGAACCATATTTCAAGAGAGTAAGATGAACATGATATGACTTGTCTCGCGAAGACAGAACGGTTTTGGTGTACATATCCACAAGTTCAACCACTTTCATGTAAAGCATAAACAAAATCAAGATCCTTCATCGACAGATTTTGGAAGTATAAAGCAACGTCCACATTTCACATAACATCTTCGCTAGCAGAGTATCGTGTTACACCATCATGCTTAGTAGGCAAAAACCAGAAAAGTTCTCATTTAGTGAAAAGATTACCAGTTTTAGCCGAATAATGGAAGGTGTCACGGGATTAAATTAGTCGAAACAAAGCAAAGGGGAGTAGCATACCGAGTCTAACCTCCAACAAGCATGCTCCCTCCGTTCAGCACAGCAACATTGAGCCTTCGTCTCGCTTCATTCACCATCTCAGTTGGTCAGTAGGAGTTGTTTCATTGACATTTGCAGTAACACGTCTCAAAGAAAACATAATAGAGATTCGAAACCAAAGAAGGGAATGGCACGTATAAAATCAGAGGTGACAAAGATTAGAGTACAAGGGCAAATATGGTTTAGTATTCCATGACATATGCAAAATAAGGGAACCTGCTAAGTGACTACTAGAATTTGCCGCAGAAATCCACACAAAGTTCAGTTCTTCAGAAACTTTTAGCTAAATTTCGAGAAACAAGGGGCAAATAGAAAAGCACACAGAATCAGTCCTCAATAGCAATGAGAGCTGTTCATCTGCACTCTACGCCAACTTCAGCAGCTCGCCTAGGCTTGTTTTTCCTTCTACTCCCGTTTTGTCTAAATCCAACCGACTTTATTAAGTCATTAGAGTTAGCTTTGGTCCCAACACCATCTTCCACTTTCATTGAATCTGCTTCCTTGACTTGTGACGTTCTCTTCCTCTTCTTTCCATTCACAGCAACTTGGTTCTTGACATCTTTACTCAAGACCGAACCTTTTGTGTTCTCGCTGTCTTCTTCTTCGTCTTCTATTTTCACAACCTCTTGTTCTTCTTCCTCTACGTCATCCTTCAATGGCTTCTGCGGTCTTCCCCTTCTCCGGACTGGTATCTTGTCTTCTTCAGCACTTCCGAGATCCTCATGAACAGATTGCTTCTTTCCCTTTGCTCTTCCTCTGCCCATCATACAAAGCTCGAAATTCTACTGGTGACAACTTCAATAAATCTACTTAAACTAGTATGTAACACTCCACCAATAATTTCAAAATCCTACAAATTATATGAAAAGAGAGGATCAGAAAGAACCTCGGAACGCTAAAGGACCAAACACACAACAAAATGATAAACTTTTCACAAAAGTGAATCCCACAGGATATATCATACACAGCAACATGAACAGTAAAGATAAAAAACATTATCTTTGGTACAAGTCTATCCACAGAACTCAAACTGAAATCAAGAACAAACAAACAAAAAATTTAAGAACTTATCTTCAGAAACAAACAAAACTATGCCTTCCCACTTGACCATAGTTCAGACCAGGACAAGAAATACATATAATGATTCAAACGGAACACGGAACCTTCATCAATTATACAAATACTAGAGCTTAAACAAACTAAATCCAGTGGAACAAAAAAAAATCTTTGAAGAGGAGTTCAAAATACAACTTTCCTTATCCAACATTCATCAGACAACAATAAAAACAGAAAACTTGAAGCTATATCCACCAAAATCAAATCAAGAACACCAACGACACGAGAGAAACCTACAGTACCTTTATACATTCAAACTCAAAGAGGATGACAAGAATTTAATGGAACTTTTTTCATTACAATAAATCATGAAGATTCAATCTTTCAAAAAAAACCCACAAATAATATATCACTAAGCTAACGTTGATGCTAATTTGAAGAAAAGTTCATAAACACAACATACTTCAAGCCATATCCATCATTCATCAGACAACGAAAAACACAACATACTTTAAGCCATATATATAAAAAGCAAATCAAGAACATCAACAACACAAGAGAGAAACATACAGTACCTTTTAACATTCAAACTCAAACAGGACGACAAAAATTTTAATGTAATTTTTCAGTACAAATAAATCAAAGATTCAATCCCCGGAAAGAATATATCACAAAGAAAAACATACAGTAGCTTTCACATTCAAACTCAAACAGGATGACCAAAAAAACTTTTTTTTCCATAACCGTGGTGTCCGGGCCAGCTTTCTTGCACCTCGACTGAATCCACGGGATTCCTGCTACCTCCTACCAGTAACTTATATCAGCTAACTATATCCACCAAGGATAGGATAAGGATGACAAGAATTTTAATGGAGCTTTTTCACAACAATAAATCATAAAGATTCAATCTTTCAAAATAAAACCCCAGAAAGACTATATCATTAAAGAGAAACATACAGTAGATTTACATTCAAACACAAACATGATGACAAAAAACTTAATGTAACTTTTTCAAACCAATAGATCATCAAAATTCAATCTTTACAAAAAAACCAGCAAGAGTATATCACTAAGAGAAACAAAACAGTAGCCTTATATCTTGGTGATTCTTCACATCTGTACTAGCCTTGGTGGCAGAGTTACTTGTGTTGGTGGGTGGCAGGTGTGGGAAAGCTGACCTGAACAACACAGTTATCAAGAAGAACAGAACATACAGTAGCTTTTACATTCAAACTCAAACAGGATAACAAAAAAATTTAACATAACTTTTTACAATATATCCTAAAGATTCAATCTTTTCAAAAACCCCACAAAGCATCTGTACCTTAAACTAATATTAATGATGTTTTTTGAAACTGTAACCAAGAAAAACATACCAAAAAAAGCTTACTTTTCAAGAATCAGCCACCATTTTGCATCTTTAAGCAAAACCCCATTTCTCAAAATCTCATAATCCAATCACTAAATACAAAAAACAGAAAAAAAAAATCTTTTTTTTTTTTTGGTGATGTTAAAGATTGTAGAGTAATGGAAGTAAAGAAGCTAAATATTAAAGAAGGGAAAGAAGAGATCAAAATGAAAAGTATAATAAGTGCGTAGAGTTTTGAAGAGAACGAATCTTTGCCATTAGAGAGTTTGAGAGGTGTGATAATAAGCTAAAAGGCAAAGAAAGAGTAGAAAGATGAAAGAAAGAGGAGAAAAATGGGACATTACTCATTAGTAGTAGTAGAAGTAGAAAGTGTTGATGAGATATTTTATTATCTTAATGGGGGTATTTTGGGAATTTAGGGGTAAAAATATAGGCTTTAGGGTGGTGTTTGGTTGGGAGGGGGGGGGGTAGGTTTTATGAATTTCTACAAGAAGTTCAAATTAATAAAGAGTAATTGGATTTACAATTAAATACAAATAAATATTTAGTGGATCATACTTAGTATAATTTCACAAAATGGAGTTTTCGAAGTATAGAGTGTACGCATGTTCATATTTCTATTTAGATGCGGTTTCTGATAAACTCTCGATTCAAAAAATTATTTGTAGCAATTCAAAAAAAAGTAACAGACATAGTGTAATAACAAAGATCAAAGGATAAGAAACTACCGGACCAATACTATAACTACTTACAAGGACACATAACAAGACTATATACAATAGCGTTTGTTCGAAAAATTTATAACTACAATAGAGAGATGTTGTTATATATGTTACTGATATTTGATGTTCAGATCTCATCTAGCTGTTATAAAATAAAGTATACAAACTTAAAGAGACTATGAATATTAAAAAGGCATAGATTAATAATCTTTTCATCCTGAAGTTATGAAATAACTGCTGAACATTATTTAAATATAATTTTTTTTCTTTAAATTAGATATTCATATTTGAAATTTACTGTATACACAGCATTAATGATAATTACCATAAATATTTTAATGTTTTATTTTAGAGAAAATACATTGAATCACCCCCAACTTGTCGCCAAAACTTAATCGGATAATTATATATCCCTTAATAACTTTCAAGTAAATTAAATATCTCCTAAAGATATATCACTACTCTCACAAAGGAAGGTGCACTACACATGCGTCTACGTCACTCCATGTCATCACCACATATATATATATATATATATATATCACTTTCTTCTTCACAACCTCCCTACCCATACCACACCAATCCACCATTTCTTCCATTGCAACAACACCAAAAATTTCACCTTTAACACAAGATTCTCCCTCTTCACCCATTCCACAAAAACAACAATCACATCGGCACACTTACTAATAGGCCAAACACTGTCGGAGCCTGAAAACTAAACCAAAATCAGTGAAAACTAAACCAAACACTGCAGTAAACGTCCTAGGATGAAGCTGTCTTTAACAATGACATCAATTTCTCAATCAACAATAAACGAATCCACCAACCCATCATTCACCCGATTATACGAAATTGAATTCATCAAATTTGATGAATTTCTGATAAGCACAAGAATTTTCTCCAATTTTCAATAAAAACTGATTTGCCATAGTCTCCAAAACTTTAAGCTTACTCGGATGCTCCTGAACCTAAAATTTCAATTCTGACCATAGCCAATTAATTGCATTTTCGTCAAATGGAACATGAGTTGTTCGTAAGTGAAGATATGAAGCTTCAAATGAAGAAATAGCAGCGAAGAGGGACGAAATAAGGGATTTAGTGAAATGGGTGTTGTTGGTTGATTGAGGGAATTTGCAGAAATTGGGTTTGATTACAGTTTGCGGAGGTTTTGAACAATAGGAGATTCAAGAACGGACAATATGGAGTTGAGAAGCATTGAAGTAATTAAAATCAAGTAAAGGATTGGAAATTGTGAAGAAGAAGAACAAAATAAGTTTAGTAAAGGAATTGGAATGAAGAATACGAGCGGGTTTACGAAGAAATGGGGTGGAGGTGCGAAGAAGATGAAGAAACGGGGTATTGGGAGGTGGGGGTTGGGGGAGAGGGGTGTTGCGAAGAAGAAAGCTGCATTTGGGATGCTTTTTTTAAAATTAATTTTCTTGTCAAAATGCAGATACTTGAGTATGTTTGTTGCTAGTGGGCTATGTCTAAGCCCAATTCAGTAATTGGGCCTAGTGATAGGCCCAACAACGAGTTGGGTTAAGCCCGATTCCGCTTACACTTGACCCAACTTGTTGTCTCGGGGTGTGCATACTACGGTACTAAACTAGTCAACCTTGCATTATTCAAGCCAATGTTGTCTTGGACATGAGAGGGAGGTTTGATTGACGTTATAAGTAGTCAACAATCCTTTACCTCATGAGTTAACTGTTCGGGTCAAGTGTGAAAAATGCACTTTTGGAAGTAATTAGGAGAATCATCAAATTGGTTATAACTAATGACGTAACTTGAGTGACGAACTTAAAACGAGTCTAGGTGGTCCCTAGATTGAGTATAGAACACCCCGGGATGGGTTCAATTGCATCCGGGGGAAGTTTGGTCATGGAAAATAGGTTGTGCGTTGCAAGGGGTCGCTGCCTTGTCCCCGTGCTGCGAGGGGGCAGTCTCATAATGGCTAACCCCCTTTCCCTAGCTATATACGGAAAACCAACCAGCAACAACTAACATACCAGTGTGCTTTCACAAAGCAGTAAACGCGAAAAATTGAATTAGTTGGAAACTATAGAATAACTTACCACTAAAACAAAATGAACCTTATATGAATCCTTTCATTTCATTACATTTTTGCCTATGCAGTCAACAGAGTCATTGACATTTACTAGTTTGATAATGAACAAACTAATTCAGCATAACTTTTATCTATAACTTTATACTGTATTTTACATTTGAATCGAGTTCCTTGACAGGCTAATTATCAGATGAAATGTTTGAATTTCGCGTCTCCAAAACAGTCCTGTTTGTGTTTTGCTGTTGATCAAGTATCATCCTCAACTTTTTTGCTTGTTCTTCGATCCTCGTTTGTAATGTTCGTTGATTCTGTATAGCAGTATGACGAGAATAGGATTCAGAAAGATTGGTTGAACGTGTTTTTTTGTTCTGGCAATGTACGATGTTTTGTTTAAGTGTGTGGTCGAATTGGCTAAATATATGTTAGTAGTATACATACCTCTAGTTGTTCGTGAAGACACCTTTGTACTTCTAGTTGCATTTTCAGTGCTTCGGTGATTTCTGTTGCGCTGCAAACAAGTTTGAATTCAGAGTCGATTTGATTTCCAGCTAAAATGATTGACGAATTGAATAATGAGGCATTCTTTTTGGAATGGACTAACATGAAAAGTAGGATAAGCAAATTGAAACGGAGGGAGTAGCAAGTAGCATACGTTTTGCTCTCGATATCTGTCACAGTATCCAGGCTGTTTCTCTTTTCAGATTTCCCTGCAGATTCTGGATGTTTTGCATTACGATATTTCTGAGAAAAAAGGAAATAGCGTCGAGTTATATGAAATGGACTTGTGAGACGAAGTATTTTTTCTTATGGATTAATAAGTACCTGCAAATGGCTTTTAACTTGATCAAGAGTTAAGCTTTCTGAGTCCATCAGATTTAGTATTTGCTTCGGCGTAGCCTCTGAGAGATGAACGAAATGAAATGACAGTCAACGGCAAAGACGAGCGCTTTTAGAGAAAGAAAGATAGTTTTGGAGTTACTTACTGTCAGCGCCTCCAAGGCGATTTGCACACTCAAGAAATCGATCGTGTAGATCTTCAGTCCATCTGATTCTTGTCTTACTAGGCTTCTGTGTTGCACCAGAAGATGCAGAGTTATGACAAGTAAGTGAAGGACTCGAGGATTGTTGCCGCGTATGTGTCAATTGAGAGCCACACAAATCATGAGAGAGCTGCGGGACAAATATAAGAAGATTCAGAATGGTATAACAACATTTCACTATGACAGTCATGTTTTCTGTGAAACCGATCTTTCATGTTATGTCGTATTATGTGTTCTTTATAACAGCATGTCGCTATAGAAGCCAAAAAACATCAGAAGTAACGATGTTGTTATAGAGAGGTTTGACAGTATATTGTTTGAGATGAAGACTCACACAGTAATCTTGATTTCCATCAAAAGGCAGCGCAGGGTGCCTCCGATATGAAGCATCGAATTCTCCCAACAACTTATTTTTCAGATGCAACATCCTCTCTTCTTCCGATGCATCGGAAGAAGTGTACTGTCTGCAAGGTCCCTCAGGACTTATGAATGATGGCAGTGAAATAGGCTCAGATTGTACCATTGAGTCTTCGAAGAATCCATTTCGACATTGTTGAGGATCATATGATGACATTTGAAGATCATAATTCTTGGTCAGCTGGGAAGTATCATCTTGATTATCATACTGTGTCAACCCGAGGCAACGTTCAGTAGCGAAAAAAGCTGAAGAAGGGGAACCAATACAGCTGATTATACTACTTGAAGATGAACTAGCAAGCTGAAAATTACAAAGCTCCATGTATGATGAATACTGCAACTGTTGATCAACAAAATCTTGCACTTGACCTGAGCTTTTCGGAAACTCTAAAGTACAGTCACTCGAAAACTCATTGCCCTGAGTACTAATAAACCTCTGGATACTCATTTCCAAGATGATCAAGAACCTGCAATATCAAATCAAGAAAGAACCAAAAGTGGATTCAAAGTCGAAGCAAAAGGGGTATATGAACTGCCAAGTTCTTGGCTCAATGAGTCCCCGTAAGGTTAAAAGGCTACGCGGAAACAAGAAAACGAGTATGAATATTCATCAAACATAAAATGCAGCAGTATTTTAATGCAGATGATAGCTCCTGATCAATACATTCTTTACAAGACTTCATAAACAAATGTCAACGACTCGAAAATGCCAACTTTATAAATTATTCTGTAAGGTAATACTGATAAAGACTAATGAACAATCTATTTGAAAAAAACAAGGCCAGAACATTAGTAATACAAGAAAACAAATGCCAACTTGGTATATCATACCTGAACTGTTACTCCAATTGGTCGCACCCCAATGGATGTGATGTAGTCACTCTACCCTAACATAAGCATCAGCGACTGATTTCTATAGGTCACACATACATAACGTTACACATAGGGTGACCTATAATGATATTTATTTTACCAAAACAAACAACAATTATTATCAAATTAAACTGGGAATTTTGAATGAGGTTGACTATGTGCCAACCTAATTTTATATTTCTATCTTTCATATCATATAGTACTTGTTAAAGAAAATGCATAAATATAAGATCTAAGTTTGATTTTCTAATCATTTCTATTTTTATTGTTTTCTTCTTATCATTAGAAACAACCCCACCTCAATTTTTTCTTTCTTCCTATATATATATATTTTGTATCAACTATTTTTAGTAAGTACGACAACTAAAATAGATAGAAAAGAACAGCGTCTAACCAAAGCAAAAGAAACAAGAAAAACACAATTGAATTCACATTAGAGGTATCAATAATACTTATAATTATTATTTAATGTTTTAATAGCAACGTTATTGGATTCTCCGAGCTCCTTCATCTACTGGTTATTCAATTTAATATTTTTTAAAAGTTCTTCCTTATCTACTGTGTTTTTCTTTTTTTTTTTTTTGTTTTGCACTTATGACATTTAATTTGAAAAGATGTTTTCCTATGATTAGATATAGTACGTCACTAATATGGATTGCGATGGGATGATTGGGATTAATTCACTTTTAATTAGAAATCTCAAGTTCGAGATTCAAAAAAAGGAAAAATTCGTGTTATGAGTGTCGCCCCCATAAATATATCGATCATGCAATGCACGAATTTAAATTTAGCTAGACCTCAATACAAATATCAAACACACAATAAAGATATAGGTCTACATCAAGCATATGCAAGAGAATCATATATACCATGTATTTAGTAGAGAATAAATTGAGCCTAAAATTAGCTTGAATCTCTTTGTAAAAATCATCATGTGAAGGTGACAGCAGATTCTTTTACAAGGCTTTTGGACATTATTGAATATTCAAAAGTTTGGAAAAACTTACAGAGTAGTATAATAATATATTAATTAAGCTGAAACCTTTGGAAATTCCACTAATATATCATTAACTATTATTCATCAAGATGTTATGCCAGGAAGATTGCTTATCGAGGACGTTGACCCTAGAAAGGAGAGCACGAAATTTGAAGATTAAAATAGACAGTTAATAGACAGTCGAGGAATTTTTTTTTCTGAGAAGTAAAGCTTGGTTTTGGCCTCGAGTACCTATTTACCCTACAAAGATAAGGCTAAGGACGTAAGATTGACTGTATACACCTCATTCTCTTCAAATTTCAACTTGTGATATCACATTGAATATGTTATCGTTGTCGTTGTGTGTGTTGGAGGGTGGGGATGGGGGAGGGGGTATGTATGTATTGGACCCTTTGGGATTCGAAGTATTTATAAAAGAAATTGGAGGATAAATCTTTAATGAAGATCAATAGGAAATGGTCTAATGTGTACTCGTGGCCTCCAACTTTATAAATATAAGAATAATAAATTGTGGAGCAGTTAGAGTATAATAATGGAAAATATTAAAGTCAAATATGATTTGCAGGTACAAAATTGCATGTCACTCTTATGGTTTGAATAAAATTATCAAATTGCATAATTTTGATACTCACCAAAAGAAACGGTATATATGTGTGACCAAAAAAAATTATAAAACTATACAAAATAAGATCATATTCATTTTGAACGCACACTTTAGGATATAGATTTATCTCTTGACGTAACATGTAAACGAGAGAAAGGACAATAAATATCTTGGATGGACATGCAATTTTATGATGCATCTATTTTTTTTCTTAGATAAAAAGAAAAATATTTTATATCGTATACAATTAGATTATTGAAATTTGAATAACAAGTTATTGTTTTTGAAGAAAATGTGTTCACCGGAACTTCAAGCAAAAACGCGTGATAAATATTTGAACTTCAGTCATATGTGCATGAAATTCATGCAAAAATCCTGAACTTCAATTATATATGTGTGAAGTGTCATGTAGGTGACCTCCCGGGTAAGATTTTTGCAACTTTAGACGCGTATATCTGAAGTTATCTTGAAATGCCTAAAGGGCAGCCGATGCACTAAAGCTCCCACTATGCGCAGGGTTCAGGGAAGGGCTCCACCACAAAATTTCCGCTTATCTTGAAATGCCTAAAGTTATAATTTTTTATATACTAGGAATAAGACTTAAATGGTAAATAGACTATACGTGCTTAGAAATGGCTGTTAATGAAAGTTTGCATAGGCCAAATGATCATTGTCCATATCTGATAATCCAACACACTACATAGACAAATTGGATCCTCATATTGGGCCTCATTTCCCATCCAAAGTCGGGTATCCGTTTTGGGTTCGATTAAATTTGAATTCGCATCGTAAAATGTCGCATCAAAAAATAAAATGCTCTCTAACAAAACAACTTTGTAATCAGTAAACCAAACATCACATAGTATGTATTTTGGCTTGGAATGTCATACTGAAGAAGCTTCAAACAACCAGCTTTCCACAAAGTGCTTGGAACTTACAAGACAGTGCAGCAACAACAACAACATACCCAGTATATTTGAGGGGTTTCGGGAGGGTAGAGTGTACGCAGACCTGACTTCTACCTCATAGGCAGAGCGGTTGTTTCCGATAGACCCCCGGCTCAAGAAAGTAAACAAATGAATTCTTTTCATAACCTCAATACAATTAGATTATAATAGGAAGATACTCTAAAACGGCATGATAAACGGAATTATAATCATCCAGTATATTACCAAAACCAGCAGTTAAACTTATAAACATAAACATAGGAATGAGTACATTTTAAACCATAACTTTCCCTCCATATTATTCTATAAAGATCTTATCAAAACAAGCTGTTTTCTATTGCTAGTACTTCTTACTTCACCTTAAACCCTCAAAAACTCTTTAAACAAGATCCAAACATTACCCTAACAGAAATTTAAACAAGAACATAATAGCATCAAAACAAGAACAATTCTGAAGTAATCGAAAACCTTTAAACATGAAGCAATGTCGACTAATTCAAGCCTTCTTTAAGTCCTCATTGCCATTGACTTCCCCTTCTATTGGCCTCCCATTCGACGACTTCTTATCAAAATCACCCCTCCTATCACCGGAGTATTTAGCCTTACTGTTCTCTACTTCATTCGTACTCGGAAAACTAAACTTTCTTGAAGCTAATTCAGACCTTAAATCATTCAAAGAATTTCTTAACAATCCATTTTCGGCTTGTATTGTCTCCAACTGCTGCTTCACATCCAAACAAGCTTGTGTCAACTCAGCATTTTCGAGCAAATTCTTCTTCCCTTTCTTCGACTCATCTCTCGATACGTGCTCAATCCCAATCTTATTCATCACCAGCAATGGGCATTGTCTGAAAGAAATGCCCGCGAAGTTAGTTCTACCCAGTATAACAGTATCCGAATCCTCAGCAACTTTCGGAAACTTAAGACCCCATCGGAAATTCACCACAGCACGGTTCCTCAAAGGTAACGAAGTCCGTGCACTAACCACAGTACCAGAAAACAAGTTCTCCAAAGCTCCAGCAACAGCAAAATCAGCCGGAAGACAATCAATTTTCCTGCTAAGAAACCCCGATTTCTCTTCATAATAATCAGTTTTCATCACGGGCGTCTCAAAATCATCAACACCATTGGACATCGATCCCAAACTCTTCGTAAGAGACGATGAAGAATGCGATTTCTTCAAACAAAAATCACCAAAACTCGGTTTAAAATGGATAAAGAAACTCGGGTTCTGACTCTTTCCAATCAAATTAAACTCTGCACTCATTGTCAAAGGACTCAAAATCGGAGAACCAAAATGCCCAATCCCAGTTTTAAACACAAAACTAAACGGATTTTTCGAATCATTAGGTCGATAACCGAATTTCAATGAAGGACCCGAATCAAATACAGTGCCAAGAGTCAACGATAGCTCGTTAGATTCACCAGTAACAACTCCTGATTGGAAAGGGATGTTCAGTACAGTTAAGGGAATTTTGGCTCTGATTAATGGTTTCTTTTCATCGCGAAATTTGATCGAAGCTTTCATGGTTTCGAGATTTTGAAAAAGACCCAATTTAGTAAAAGGGATTAAGAGAAAAACCCAGTTTTTGGATTTGGATTTGGATTTGGTTAAGTATTGAAGGAGAAAAATGGGGGTTTATATAGGTGGATCTTGAAGAAGAAAGAGAGGGTTTTAAGGGTTCTGTAACAGATGTTAGCTGGCAATTTGAAAAAGGTGAATGAGATTTTTGGATTATTTGTGTTGTTTATGGACAAGGTTACCCTTAATCAAATCAGACATATATAGTAATAGTAATTTATTTAAGACAAATAAACTTACCCTTAATCAAATCAGCTATATATAGTAATTTATTTAAGACAAATAAACTTACTTCGATGGTAAGTATTCCTCACGTCTAATCTGTAGATTGTGATTTGTGAGTTCGAGTTAAAAGGGGCAGAAAGTGTAAGAGAGCTCCTAGCAAGGTGTAAAAAAAGGATAATATATAGTTCAGACAGAATTGAGCAGCTTTAATTCATAATTTTATGTATGTCACAAAATAATAATAAAAACTAATATTTAAAATTGAATCTCCTAATATTAATCTTTGAATTATGGTTGATACAAAGTTTAATAGATAGTTCAGACTGAATTAAGCAGCTTTAGTTTACAATTTTATGTATGTCTTGAGATAAAATAATAATAATGAAAAATATACTTTAATTTTAAACAAATTGGGAGATTGTGGGTTGTCGTGGTACAAAGTATACTATATAGTTCATACATAGTTGAGTAGTTTTAATTTATAATTTTATGTATGTCTTGAGACAGAATAACAATAAAAAGTATACATCAATTTTAAACAAATTGGGAAACTGAGGGTTGTCATGACATCTGTTTATGTTAATAGTTGTAGTGTTGCTTTTGTAGTTTCTTGTGCTTTGATTTCTGTCACTATCGATCGATTCTTTATACCTCATTTCGTTGTAATTTATGTTCTGTTACCGTATATATTATATGTTATTTCTTGTACTTTTTTTTTTTTTCCAGATTGTTTTGTATTGCTTTATCTGGAGTTAAAGATCTATAGAAAACAGTATTTCAACATATGAGATAAGAATTCGAAAGCAAGCAATTTAAATTATGAATCTGCCTTCTCATATCTATCTAATATAAATAAATATATATATGTTGATTTCATTACATCACTAGTATTTTTTGGATCTTTACTGTGTGAACACCACATGTTGTTGGTGGTCTTTTAGGAATTTAACAAATATATGATTGATTTGGATTGGTATATTATATGAGTAGGATTTTAGAGGGAAATGTTGTTTTAGAATATTTTTGAAATTCGAATTTTGTATCTGTTGCAATATAGGAAATTTGTAGCTTCTTGTCTGTAACTGATTGGATGCTGATGCATCAACTTAAATTTAAATTTTAGCTTTAAATATTATTCCAATCATTGATATTTTGAATTCTTCAATAATTATTAGGTAACTGATTAAAACTGAAATTACGTTTTATACAAATTTGCCAAATTTAAAATTGGATTTGAAGTTCACACATAATGTTTGAAATATCTTGCAAAAATTATATTATATAATTCAGGCTAAAATTGAATGTGTTTGTATGTATTTAAGTTATTGAATTTGGCATTAGATTTTTTTTTTCCATTACCGACTTTGGCACTACACATGGATTATGGATATTACATCTATATACATATTATTTTTTTATGATTAAATTATAAATTAAGGTAGAATATGCATGAATTAACTATGTTTTGGTGACAACTGACAAGAACTTATGTTAAGACACGTGTTATGTATTTACAAGATTGATGTAAATATCAAGGGTGGATAAATTTTCAATATACTTTTTGTGTTCCAAACATGAATTTTGGCATTTATATCTTAATAGTATTTTTTTTATGAGTATCAAATATATTTTAATTGTTCCGCTTTATGTAAGCATGTTTGATTGGGCAGAAATGTAAGATATAAAAACGATCTTTGGAGTTTGTAGTCTTTTTTAAAGTGTCACATAAAAATGAAATAAGCAAAATAATTTTATAAGAATGTCGATAATTTTAGAAAATTGTAATGGACAACATTTTGGTCTCCATGTGCTTTAAAATTACAAATAGGTTGCACTTAAGAGAAATTACAAATAACTTAACAAAACTTACAACAATACTCCATATATCCAAAGTAATCTCACGAGTGGAGTTTGGAGAAGGTAGAGTGTACAAAAACTTTATTCCTATTTTGATTAAGTATAAGAAATATCAAATAGTAGCGAAATCGAAGGACAAGAACGAAGAAACTACACGAGTAATACTATGACTAACTTGTATGGAAGGAGAAGCAAGACAAAACTACCTACTAACCTCCTGCCCCCGGTTCATGGCCCCCATAAGCTTCTATCAAAGGTCATGTGCTCGATAAGTTGAAACACATCATGTTCTATCTAATCACATATCCCAAATACTTCTTCTGTCTTTCTCTTCTGAAAGTATTCATAGTCAACTTCTCACACCTCCTCGCTTGGGTATCCCTCCTCTTGAACTTTTCACATATCTAAACCATCTTAGCCTCGCTTCTCGACATCTTATCCTCTACTACAGTCTTCCTACCATACCTCATATATCTTTCTTATAACTGCATCTCTCTTAGCATGTGATACACTCATTACAAACATCCTTATTTTTGCAACTTTCATCTTTTGAAAGTAAAAACGTTTGACTGACCTACACATTATTATGAGATGATACTAAAAAAAACAAGCTTCCATTTCATCTACATTACACTAGTACTATATGTGACATTACTGTCAATCTCCCATATATTCTTGTATAATATCTCCAACTTTCTTGAAAGAATAATTCGTTATAAATAGAAATAAGTATCCAGTACAATCTTGAATCATGACCAAAGTTGCTACGATACACTTCAGGTTCAAAAGGGGTCCTATTATTCCAATAAAATCAATTTTAATATATCTTTGTCACTCTTTTATGCTGACGTGATACTTTTATTGCATAAAAAATGGAGTCCACGTCAGCTAAAAAGGTGCCATATTAGTTAAAAAAGTCGACAAAAATACACTAAAATTTAGTTCAGAAATAGTAGGTCATCCTTAAATTTGAAATGTATCGTAGTAAATTCGTTCATAGTTCAGGGTTAATGGATGCTTTGCTCTTATAAATAGGAACAAAATCTAAATAATAATCTAAAAAAAAAAAAAACATTTAGGTGTTTAACACATTTATGGGCCTATTACTCTAAATGGGCTATTTTACTGCCCCCACATATCAAAAAGCCCAAATAGGAAATAAAGCCCTAATGTAGCAAAATCCATAAAAACACCAACTTACGTCGGCGCACACATCACAGCACGTGACTTTTGCCCTTTTCCTTATTAAAGATTTTGCCTACCAAATATATTTTCAGAAAATCCCGCGCGGATTCCAAAATTCAACTCTTAACTAAATTTAAATCCCGATTTTCAAATCCGAAAAAACTCATATACTCTTTCCACCGCCCCATTTCTTCTTCCTCCTCAAAAAAACCCTAAATCTACTTCTCGGGTTTCCGGTTCTGACCCGCTGATTTTCCCTCCGCATTCTTGTTAGTTTTCCTATTTTTTGGTTTAGTTTTTTTGTAGTAGCTTTTGTTTAATTGCTGAATTTGAGCTATGGATTTCCGGAAAAGGAGTAGAAACGATGGTGTTGGTGCTGTTAATGTCAATGGCGGTGCGAAGAAATATAAGTCAGGTATATACAATTTTATTTAAATTTATTTTTGGTGTTTTTTTTTTACTTTGATGTATACAATTACGCTGTTTATATCTGGTAAAAATTGTCTGTATGTATATATAGTAGATGTTGAACTTTGTTTGTGAAAATTGTGGCTCTGCTATTACATGTATCGTGTTGGGATCGTTGAGTATGTTTTGTGGGTAGCTTTAGAATGGTTTGTCTGGTACATATGTGGGTAGCTTTAGGAATGTTTGTTAGGGTTTACTACACGTGTAGTGTTTGGCTTTTGCTGGATGTTTTGTGATTAGATTTAGGGTTTATTAGGCTTGTTTTGCTTATATGTGGGGACCAAGGGATGTTGGCTTGAACTTTTATAGGTATAGTTGGTACCCTAAGGGCTCGTTGGGTACGAGGGGTAAGGAATAATTAATTATGGGATGCGTTTATTCAATGTTTGGCTAGGAGAAAATCACAGGATTACTTATCTCAGGAGAGTTGTAGTGTTATTTTTATTCCAACATTGAGAGTGAAATAACAAGCTTATTTCTTAATCAAACGAGTCCTTAGGGTGTAGCTTAGGTGTAAATGAAGTGTTTTAAGCAACATGAAATCTCAGGTTCTAGCCTCGGTGTAAAAAATTAACTAGTTAGTAGAGCTAGTGCCATGAGGGCTCGTTGGGTACAAGGGATAACGGATAATTAATCCCTGAATTAATTTTGGGATGAGCTTATTCCATGTCTGGTCAGGGATAAAACCATGGGATGATTTATTTCGAGAGGATTGTAGTGTTATCTTTATCCCATATTGAGGGTGGAATAACAATCTTGTTTCTCAACCAAACGAGTCCTAAGGGTGTGTAGCCTAGTTGTCAATGAAGCGTGTTAAGCACTATGAGATTTCAGGTTCTAGCCTCGGTGTACAAAATTACCTAGTATATGTTGCTTTGATATATACATTTTGGTTTTCGAGTGTATGCTTGTTTGGGTTTATTAGGAATGTTTGTCAGGGTTCACTACATGATTCTTGTTTTGTTCTTGCTTTATGTTTTATGGTTCTATTTAGGGTTGCTGGGTTGGTACATATGTTGGGGAGGAAGGGATGTTTCTTTGCACTTCTATAGGAGCTAGTAGAGCTAGTACCGGAGGGTGTAGCTTTTAGTGGTCGATGAAGTGAGTTGAGCACCATGAAGGTGTCAGTTCTAGGTTCTAGTCTTGGTGGACACATTGACGAATCTAGGATTACTAGAACATGGTTGCACCACTAAAAGAATGAAGGAAAAAATGTGTTTAGTGTGAGTTGATACTTGAGTCCTATGGGTAAATGATTCAACTTTCAATCAATTGTGCCATTCAGGCCTTATTTGTTTTCATTAATGATTAAGACTGGTAGTTTTTCAACATCTTTATAAACATTATAAACATGCAATTCACATAAAACAATAATTAAATATTAGAAAAATGTAATTTTAATAAATAAAATTATTGTTTGAGATTTTTTTTTTTGTTTATGTTCACTAGTGATGGTGGATATAATTTGAAGTGTTTGTGGTGGCTGAAGATTGTGTGGTTGTTGACGATGTGTTGGTGATAGTTGTCGTCGATGCTAGTTGTAATGGTGAAGGTGGTTGGTAGTAGGGATTCGTGGTAATGGTGCTAGTTGTTGATAGTGATGGGGTGGAGATGGCCATGATGGTAGTGCCAGTGGATGTAATAATAACGATGAAGGTGACAACTCGTGTGGTAACAACTGACTAGTAATAGTTGGCGTCAACGTTGATTGTTGGTGATAATTTGAACTCCATATGATTAAGTTTTTTGTTTTCTTTAACATCTGAATATGTCAAATTAAAAATTACTGAGTATTGAATTTAAAATGGCAATAACCAATTAATCCCGCAAAATAAAATTTGAACAATATAAAAATTAAATATTTTGTCTTGAGCTAAGGATCTATCGAAAACAACCTCTCTACCTCATCTTAAGGTTAGTGTTATGGATTGCGTGCATTTTACTCTTCTCAGACCCCATTGTGTGGGAAAACACTGGGGATATTGTTGTTGTGTTGTAAAAATTAAATACTAAACCAATAATATATTTGAGAAAATATTAATATAACATAATTGAATCAGTAAACTGTCAAAATATAAAATATATTACATGTGTAAGTTGATAGTCATTTAATGTATCAAGATATAAACATTGTGAATATTCAGGAAATATGAGATGCTACATTAATTGTCAACCAATAAAACAGAAAAGATGCTACATTAATGAGTTCAGAGAAAACACGACAAAGTTTAATAATTCAAAGAACATTGAATGATCTTCTGACTTCCTTTTAGATCTGACCAAATCAGATATCTTAAGATCCATTAAGTGATAGAATTTAAAGAAGAACAAATGCACTTAATGGGTGTGGATGATTCAGATTTAGACCTTCATTAAGTGCAAAGAAATGAGGTTTTAGTCTTCTTGAAGCATATGATGCCACTAGATAATATTATACAGATTTTAGAAAATATATACATAGTATCCCTAGTTTTACGGAGAGACCACGGGTCCACATGACCTCTGGGTAGATAGAATTGCCTAGTATCTATCATTGGTGTGAGGTGGTAGGTATCTTGTGAAATTAGTTGAGGTGTACCCAAAATGGCTTAGAGAACACAATTATTAAAAAAATGGACCAGCTTGTAGATTTACTAGGATTTATACTCTGGGATCTTTTTTCTATTTTACAATTCTACTATTGTTTCTGCTTGCTGTTACTGCCTTGTCTTTATTGTTCTTTGAGCCGAGGGTCTAATGGAAACAACCTCAACCTCCTCAAGGCATGTATAAGGTTTGTGTACACACTACCCTCTCTAGACCCCACATGTAGGCTGTGGCGGGACCAAGATTTTTACTAAGATAGTTCATAATACAGAGAAGTAAACACGTGAAGAAGTCTAAGGTGGTTCATCATCTACTACATATACCTAATAAATAATTTTAATCATGTATTAGGACTCCCTCCGTCCCATTTTATGTGTCATCATTTCCTTTTTAGTCCGTCCCAAAAAGAATGTCATGTTTCCTTACTTGGTAAATATTTAAAAACACAATTACACTTTTACCCTTATTGGGCCCACTTAATTAAAAAAAAAGATAGTAGCACATTTTTGATAAAGGACAATTTGGTAAATATTATCAAGTCTTCCCTTATTTCTTAAACTCCTTGCGCGGTCAAATGGCGACACATAAAATGGGACGGAGGGAGTATAATTTTCTGCCAAAGTCGGTTTGGATGAGCCCCCTGTCCATACCTGACTCCACCCTCTACCTGTGTGATTACACTTGGTATGTTGTTGTATTTTTCTTACTTTTGGTATGTTGTATTTTTCTTATTTTTACTCGGCTGAGGTTCTTCAGGATGCCAAAATACTAGCTTTAAAATGTATAGAAGAGAGAATGAGTGTAATATAATAGAGTATTTCCTGTCCACTTCTGTTTACTTGGAAAGATGCAAAGCAGATTTTAAAGTTTATCCCATTTGGGTCTAAGGAACAGCTCAATGAATGTTCTGTTATAGCATAAAAGCTCTAAGTCTGAGTCTGATGGAATGCCATATACTGAGAAGACATCCTAATAGTGGCAATGGAGCAAGTAAACATCGATTCAGCTGAACCCAAAAATTCTGATATGGAGTGTAAACATATATGTGGAGAATCATTAACAAAATTACATTTTGAATTTGTAGTTTTCAAAATTGTAGTTGGGCCAAATGTAAAAACGTTAATACGCCTATGCCCATATTACTTCTGTTTGAAACAAAAATATAATGAATTTATGATGTAATATAGCTACCATTGCTTCTATGATGAGATGGACTTGCAAAGATTGGAGAACCTCTCTTATAAATATTGACATACTTTCTAAAGTTTCAACTTCTACAGTTTTGTTAATTGTTGCTGGTAATAATAAATATGATAATCTGTCTAATTCTCATCTAGTGTTAATGTTGTCAGCAAGATTTCTAACTGGGATAAATAATTAATTTGGTTCAACAGAATTGGACTCCTTAACAAGTGGTGTAGGCAGCAAATCAAAGCCATGCACGAAGTTCTTCAGGTTCAAATCCCTGTCTACTAATGAACTTTAATTTATTATGGACTTTAAACTAATGACTAGTGCAACATTGATAATGGCTAATATTTCTGTTGCGACACAAGCTGGAAAAATGAAGAATTATGCTTGTCATCTTGTGAGGCTGTTAGATGCTTTAAATGCTGTGAGTTTAATGATCATGCAATTCTTTGTTAACAATTTTTGTTTAGATAAATGTTTTCAGCTATTATGCACTTTGGAGAAATGAAAAATGGTTTCTAATATACTAACAGTCTTCTTAGTCTCTACTAATTATTACTGTAATGGGGTGTTATCAGCCTTTCAATTAATACATTTGAAAACAGGTATGCGACCCACTTCCATTTACTTTGATGGACTATAATGTTACTAAAATTTATCTCTTATTGCCTAATAAGGATACTGGTTAACGTTTTAATGGCTGCCACACATGATATTCTTCTGATACTCACTCTGGCACCTAGTTAAGTTAATGTTGAACACCAGTTTAGCAGGTCTCCCAGTAAGTGAATAACTGATAAACTTTTAAGCTACAAAATGACACTCTAGCACCTGTGAAGTCCAATTCTGCTTCTTTCATTTGTTGCGCATGCGTTTCTTAAGCGTACCCTGTTTTCTTTGTAGTTTTGTGACTAACTTTCTACATGAGATTTTGCTGTCACTTTTGGTTGACAAGCAAAAATTATTTAAAAGGATAATATTGGTAGTTCTTATTGAGCTTGGCGATTGGCACTGTATGTAAGAATTTAATCAGGATGCAAATACTGTCTGAAGGCCAGTTCCTTTATGGATGCAGTGCCTGTGATTTCTTTCTTTGATTTATATTTCTGCTCATTGCTCTTTTCCTTTTTGCCATTTTTTTAACTTTTAGCGCATATCTTCTGGTTCCTTTATGCGTCTTCCAGATATCCATTCAGATCAATATTTCTCGTCCCCATTTGTGCTGAGTGGGCAAAAAAGATGGAATTTTCTTTGACACAAGCTTTGATCTTTCTTTTGATGGTGATCTCATTTATTCCTAATTGCTGTTCTGGTTGGTCAGAGGAATATCTTATTTTGTTCATTTACATACTGGGGCAAAGTGAAGAGGTTCTCATCCTGCTCCTGGAAGTTGGAATCTATGACTCTGGACTCTTAAACCTCTCTTTCCTTCATGTCTGTTTTGCTTCTATATATTGCTTTCCTGGAATCATAATTGTTAACCCTGTTCACTCTACCTTTAGGTATGGAGGAGACCTGTGTTGGGGTTTCTGTGTTACACACCTTTGCCTTCTGTTTCCAAAAGTATTACAGATGAAAAATACTTTGCTGTATTATCCTAATCCAGTTTGTCTAGAATTGTAGCTGCTATCATCTGCTGTGCGTGCATTGCCTATTCTATCTAATTGAGACGGGAAATTTGGCTTTTGAATGGTTTGAAGTTTATATCTTTTTCTTTTGGTTGCAGCACTGCTGGCTGCCCCTTTGGTGAGAGCTGTCATTTCCTTCATTACGTCCCTGGTGGCTATAATGCAGTGGCCCAGATGATGAAATTGGCACCAGCTCCATCATTGAGAAATGCTGCAGCACCTCCCAATTCCAATGGTAATGCTGCTCCTGTTAAAACCAAACTTTGCAACAGGTTCAACACTGCAGAGGGATGCAAATTTGGAGACAAATGCAATTTTGCTCACGGGGAGTGGGAAATTGGAAAGCCTACCATTCCCTCACAGGAGGATCCACGTGCAATGGGGTTTGGTTCTATGCCAGGTCGTTTTGGTGGGCGGATGGAGCCTCCTGTTTCAGGACCTGCTGCTAGCTTTGGTACGTCAGCCACTGCAAAGATCAGTGTAGATGCTTCTCTGGCTGGAGCCATCATTGGGAAGAGTGGGGTCAACTCTAAGCAGATCTGTAGGCAGACAGGAGCCAAGCTGGCTATCCGCGATCATGAAGCAGATCCAAATCTCCGAAACATTGAGTTAGAGGGCACGTTTGAACAAATTTCACAGGCTAGTGCGATGGTAAGGGAGTTGATCAGCAGCCTTGGTCCAGTAGGTGGTCCTGGAAGAGCACATGGAAATCCGGGTGGCCCTGCTCCTCCAATGAACAACCTCAAGACAAAGTTGTGTGAGAATTTTGCTAAAGGGTCTTGCACTTTTGGAGACAAGTGTCACTTTGCCCATGGTGCTGCTGAATTGCGGAAAACAGGGGTGTGACCGTAATACTTTTTTTGCAGTACCTAGCTTTTTAGCGCGTCCAGCTGGTGTTCCCCGTTGTATTATCCTTAGTTCTGGGCTGTGGTTATGCAATGCAACTTCGTGCGTGAAACTGAGCATTGTTTTAGTATTCAGGCAGGGTTTATGATGACATTTTATAAAAAGCAGAAATTCTAGTGCAGTAATATGCTTGTTTGGGTTAGAAGCTTATTTTCTCTGATTTCCTTTGGATCCATGAGCTGTTTTCATATGGTATCTCAGTATATTTTCAACTGATATGGAGGAAGGTAAAAGAAAGTTATATGCATAGCAAAATTATTTTTCTTGTTTTAAGTTGATATATAATATCCTTGCAAGATATATGTAGTCCTCCTAATGAATCGCCGAACCATCATTACAAGTCAGTCGCTATAAATTGATTAAAATCCCTTTGAGTTGCATTTTGACCAATGTACGAGTGAACTTGGTCGAGGGCTAAAATGTTGAGTTATCCAATCTAATTTACTTCTTTTTTTTTTAAAGTATGAATGTCATGTTATTTTAGTAAGTTTTAAAAAAAATGTCATTTTATAATATAATAATGAGAAACATTTTTACTTTCAAATTCACCTTTGTACCAATTATCCTTAATGGAAAGTCACACAAATGACGAAGAACTGTTTAAGACCATCCATTCAAAAGTTTACCTTTATTATTTTAAACATCGTATTGAGTTAAATAATGACACATAAAATAGAATGAAAGGGGATGAATCTATACTTTTCAGCGAAATCTTAAAGCTTTTGACATTTATAATATGTATTCAAACCCTTCGAACACCGAGGGAAAAAAGTGGCTAAATATCAATTATCATTGTTCCTAAGTAAGCAACAATCGTGCACCCCAACGGCCGGTCACGTGTAAGACACGTCACTCACAAAAGTGGGCCCCACATATTTCATTTATTTACTGGCTCCCCCTTAGGAAACGTAACTGATCCGCCACGTGGATTCATTACGTACGTGGGCCGGGGCACACGAGGGTCGCGTTTCTTTCGTAATCCATTATGACGTTAGCCCATATCTTTATGGGCCTTACAAATGGACCCAATGTAAAGATACGCTTCTATAAGATATATTACACGTGCAGATCCAACGGTTGTTGTTTCCTTTTCTTTCCCCCCACGTACGATCTTCACCGTTAATACCGATATTCTGTAATAGGTGATTTTTTTCCATCTCGAAGAGAGTGTCTATCGAAAGACTTTTAAGTTTTGTACACTACGAAATATTTTTTACACTATCAATAAACTTGACTTGTTATTGCACGTTATTCAAATTTTTACATGAAAATTAAAAAAAAATAAAAAATTGAATAGCCTGTAACAGATCAAGTTTACCTGATAGTGTAGAATCTTTTGTACACCGATTATGCACAAAACTTAAATTCCTAGCGAAAACAATTTCTCTAGCACCTTAGCCTATCTAGACACTACTTGGAAGTGTGACAATGTATAGCTTGATAATATTCTAGACCTGTATGGCTTAATACACGCCATTAGAGTGTAAGACCTATTTATTTACGTATCCAGTGTGTGTACATATATATATATATATATATATATATATATATATATATATATATAAAATCCTGTATTTTGTCGATTTAAGACTCTTCTTCTAAAGTAAGGTGTTACATGTAGAAACACACTAAATATAGATTTGAACCAAACACGTCACTAAATTGTAAGACCTGTTCACTTATGTACCGAACATCTTTACTGTGTTTTGCTCGACATATATACTCTCCCTTTCTAAGTTAGGATGCATGTCACATGTAGAAAAAGATGGACTATATGTTTTTCTGATTATAATGCATGCAAGTATTGTTTGTGCGATAATTAATAATGAAGAGATCGTTACACACAAATTCATTATTTTGAAAAGTAATTAATACTATATGTTTGTGTTTGAATGGTTTATAATTTCCCCCATTATAATTACGTAGACATCTTTTATCTCGTGTTGTATTCATATAAATATAATACATATAGTCTTGTTTAAGTTGATATTTTCGGATATTCAAGGTTATAGTACTAAATGAACGAGTTGTCCTAAATACTTCTTGATAGCTATCGCAGAAAGTGATGAGGGCTCAGAAAGTAAAACAAACTCGAATAAAGGTCTCATAAAAACAACATATGTAGTTTTTGTTTCTTTCACTTTTATAACCCTACTTCCAGTCAAAGTCACTTTCATGCATTTTGATTGTAATATGTAAATAGTACTAATAATTACTAAAGAAAAACTGGAATTTTGAAAAGGATTGTCAAACGTATGGTGTTTATAATAAATAGTAGTTCAAGTGTTTTAATAAATCCAATTAACTTTTCAAAATAAACAAGATTATCCAGAAAGGATTTGACTCTGTCCAATTAAGTATAGTAATCGATTCAATTTAGGTGACATAGTTACGTTTAATTAAACGCGAGAAGTTTTGGAGCAACGATAAATTAAAGGTGTTTTTGGGTGACTTGTAACATATAGATCACGTGTTCGAACCGTAAAAATTAACCATTAATGCTTGTCAGTTGTCTCAGAATGACGTATTGTTTTTATACACCAAATTCTGCATGAACATCAGATATATGTACTTTGTGTATAGTTTGACTGAACATGAAATTTAATTAAAAATGATATAAAGACTTTTCGAAGTTATAGAAATTATAAAAACTTGTTATTAAAGTGAACTGTAAGATAATTGGAGATTATGATAGTTCCATTAGTTAACAAGTGATTATTACTTTCCAATGCAACCGGCAATGGAATTTAATTGGATTACAAACTGCCAAACAAAAGAAAAATTGATTGATTTTTTATTTTATAATGACTTTGGTGGAACTAAGATTATAATAGTAATTATTACAAATAATTTTCATGCTATTATAATATGAAAGTCCTGTTGGTATCTTTTTATAATTTCTTGAGGATTAAGAATGTAAATTAATATTTATTTTAGGCTAATTCCACTTGTGTGAACTTGCTCAGACCGTTGATATCTCAAGCACGATATAGAAAGAGTGTTGTGATAGGCTGATAATCAACATATAATTTGTCGATTGCGCGAGTAATGAATATTTCTCATAACACATACATCGTTGGGACATGTCCACATCATGGACGAGTCGTAAACAAGTAATGAGATTTATATAGTCGACTTCAACTGATGTGAACTTGCTAAGACCGTTGGTCTCAAGCACGATAAAGAAAGAAAGTTGTGATAGGCTGACAGACAACATATAATTTGTCGATTACGCACATAATGAATATTTCTCAAAACACATATATTGTTGTTGGGATATGGAACAACATGTCCATATCATGGACGAGTCGTAAACAAGTAGTGAGACTTATATAGCGGACTTCAACTTAGTTGGGTTCGATGTGTAGTTATGGTTATTATGGAATATAAAATTTAGGTTATTGGAAACATGTTGAGCAATTAATATAGGGAAAACAGACAGACATATATATATATATATTGTACTAAGATATTTGGAGATTATGTCTGAATCTGAGAAACTGATATGTCCTTACAAAAAGGGCCACTCTTAATGCAGGCCATGACCATCTTTGTTTGCTTGTATACAATATCATGGAAAAATTCATGTTATCTATTGATTAACATACCTTTTTTTTTGAGACGGGAATCTATCAAAAACACTCTTTCTATCTCACAAAGGTACGGGTAAGGTTCGTCTACGCCCATTGTCCTTAACCCTACTTGTGGAATTATACTGAGTTCCTCTGTTATTGTTGTGGTGGTAGTGGTAGTGTGGGTTAATTTATAGGTAAAAGTAGATTATTCAGAATTTGAAGGTCATGGATTTTCACAACAATCTAAAGTAATTAGTTTCATAATCAAATATTTATAAATACTTACAACCATGATTTGAAGAATAAGAGATGTATGATGAAAGTCAATTTTCCTAAATTATGGAAATAAATAAGTAAAAGAATTTTAAAATGCTCCATGTGCCAAGTGGTGGAAGCCATTTCTTAGGATTTTCAACAAGTTGGCCACTATGTATTTGTACTAATGAGAAGAGAATTTACATTAATCATCATATTACCATTATATATATTCTTAAAATAAAAATGTTATTCTTGTGATTCTAAGGATCTTTCTTTGATTACATATTGCATATTAGTATATGATCATGTGGACCACCAAAAGTTAGGATAGACTAGTAAATCTTTCGAGTGGTATATAAAGTCTATTCAAGTAGATAATGTTTATCTTAGAGACTTTTTGATGTAAACTCAGAATAGTTAGTCGTAAAGCAAATATCAAACATTAAGTGATAAAAAATAGGAAAAACAACATGAATATACGTATTAATTTATTATATTTACACGAATCTTCATCCTTAGAAAGTATTTACAAAAATCTCAAACTAATTATGTATCTTCTTGGATGTATCGGGGAGCTAATTATGTATCTTGACAGATTCAAAATAAAAAAAAATTATATCGAAAGCTAATCATGTATCTTTACAAGGAAAAAATATATCTTCACTGGATGTATTATGTATCTCGACATATCCAAAATCGAAAAATATGTATCGGGAGCTAATTATGTATCTTTGCGACAGAAAAATATATCTTCATTGGATGTATCGGGGGCTAATTATGTATCTCGACAGATTCAAAATCGAAAATAATATATCGGAAACTAATTATGTATCTTTACAAGGAAAAATGTCTTTTCGTTGGATGTATTATGTAGTCGACGGACCCAAAATCAAAAAAATATACCGAGAGCTAATTATGTATCTTTATAATAGAAAAATATATCTTCATTGGATGTATCGAGAGCTAATTATGTATCTCGACATACCTAAAATCAAATTTTCAGTAATTATGCAGAATATCAGAATTTTCTATAACTAAACTCCAAAATGTCGGAATTTACCCAAAAAAATATGATCATGTGGATCCTTAATTTTTTGATAAAGTTATAAAAACTTGTTCATCCTTAATCAAATATCTTGTACTCATCAAACCATAAATATGAAATCACCTTCAGTAGAAATCATCTTATTTCAAATTAATCGAGTTGAAAAACAGATATCAAAAACTAGATACCTCATACAAAAACAAACAAATCATCATTGAGGGACCATTGAGTTGTATTATTTATTGACTATCTCTCCCTTTGTACTATGTAAGAAAAGGGTTCATCCAATCCTTGCCTCAAACGTACATCTTATTTTTCTTCCTAACTTTCTCCCTTGTCCAACAATATTTTAATATAAACTATATACTAAAATGACACCCTATATATTTTTTTTTTCATTCGGGTGTCTCGATATCTGCATTGTAATCCGATTAATTTGAATTCGCGCCGGGTAGGACCCCATTCGGGGGTAGCGCTCCCTACCAAGAATTTTTCCATATCCAAGGCTCGAACCCGAGAACTCCGGTTAAGGGAAAAACAGCCCCATCCACTTCACCACATCTTTGATGTGAAACCTTATGTTCTTCTTTATTAATTCCCTTATATATATAACCTCACCTCTATTCAAACCATATACAATATCTCATTACTTCTCTTCTATCTTCACCTACAAAATGATGTACAACATAGAAGTTGGTAGTGCAATGACACAAAAACAAAACCAAATTTCAAGAACAAGTACTCCATCATCATCAACACCTCTAAAGATGATGAACAAGAATTCACAAAATATATCCAAAATGAAGCCAAAAATTAGAATAATTCACATATTTGCACCTGAGATCATCAAGACAGACGTAGCGAATTTTCGAGAACTTGTTCAAAGACTTACAGGGAAGCCATCAGAGATCAACAACAACAACAACAATATCAAGAAAAGATCAAGAATTAGTAGTAGTAGTAGTACAAAGTTAGTTCCAAGCAAATTGGAAATAATTAGAGGTGGTTATAATAATTGCAAAGGAGAAGAACAAGAAGATATATGGAGGAATGCAAATAATTATGGGGGAGGTTTTTTAGGTGGTTTTCAAGAATTTGATGGTTTCATGCAAGATTTTAATCAACTTCCATTACTCACTAATGGTCATTTGGATGCTTATGGAGAAACCCCACTTGCTTGATTAACTACTAATCGTACTATTATTCAAGTCATACGTGAATTGCTCAACAAAAATTTTTCTGATCGGATTGAAATCAATTCTCTAGACATATTTTTGATCATGGATGGTTAATTAGCTTGAGGGAGGAATTTAATTTGATTTATTGGTGTTAACTAGCCTAATGAGTAGTATTTGTTTAATTTTCAAATATTATTTTTGTTGTTTTATTGGTTTTTTTTTTTAGAGTTTAAACTTAATTATTTAGTCTTCTTGGTTAAGCAAATTCTTGATCATTATTTCCTTTTTTTTCCTGTCATTTTATGAGTCTTTTTTTTGCGTATGATATTGTGGCTCTCTCTATTATTCACTAATTCGAAACTCAATTTAAAAGTCATAATTACCCTTTGTGTTCCATTTGGATACATTTCATTAATTGGTGTTGGATATTATGTTGTTGACATGTTGTTTATATTAATTACTAGATGCTTCACTCAATTACTAGTTTTTTTTTTCTTTTATGTGGGCCTTTCTTGAAGTATATAAAGTCTTTTTTTTTTTTGGCAAGAAGTATATAAAGTCTTCCATTTTACCTTAACAAGTATCTGCAATTTGGCAAACCAACAAAATAAACGTTAGAAAAGGATATTATTTTTATCATAAGTTTCAACATTTCTTTTCATACCACTAAAGAATATGGTGCAGAGGTTGCTCCTCCCCAGACCAAAGGTCACGGGCTCGAGCCCTGGATATAAAAAAATCCTTGGTAAGGAGCGCTATCCTTCGAATGGGGCCCTATCCTATACGAATCTAGATTAGTTGAACTCCAATATGGATACCGAATACCGGATGAAAAACGGAAAAAAAAAACATTTCTTTTCATAAATAATGTTCCATGCACCTTAACTTATTATATTTATACAAATTTTCACCCTTATAAAGTAATTACAGAAATCCCAACTAATTATGTATCTTCATTGGATTGGATGTATCGAAAGCTAATTATGTACCTCTCGCCGGATCCAAAATCGAAAAAAATGTATCCGAAGATAATTATGTATCTTTACAAAGAAAAAAATATATCTTTGCTGGATATATCAGTTTCTAATTAGGTATCTCAATAGATTCAAAATTGAGATTTTCAGTAATTATGCAAAATGTCGAGATTTTATGTAATTAAGCTCTAAACTATCGGGATTTATATTATTTGCCCAATTAATTTGTCTTAATTAGACTGAAAATGCATATATCATACCAAAACAATCTTTTATATCATGTAGTCTTAAACATATCATGACATTCCGATAAATGAGAATATCAAAATTTAACACGTAAATAGGAATACAAAATTCTTTTAAAATGCAATCACACAGACTTAAAAACCTCTGTCTATCCTAATATCATATTATATTTTGTGACCATTTCATCTAAAAGTTTCATCCCACTTTAATTCATTTTAACTTTTCAAAAGAAACAAATTTGTTAAAGGAAGTGACTGTTTCCAAGTTAGTATATAAAATTAGTTTAAGTAAACAGCTAGCAAAATAGTTGGAGATTATGATTGTTTGGATTCTGATAGCTCTATATATATCATAATTAAATATCACTTAATAATGATTAATCAACAATCATACAATGCAAACGGCAATGGGACTTCTTCGAACACCTTAATTGCAAAATGACAAACAAATAAAAACAAAAATGAAAGAATCATTTTTGTTTATTTATGACTGATGAAATAGGCACCTCGATGCTAAGTTCCTGCTATGTGTATGTTCCGTTATATGTGAGGTTTGGAAAAAGATCGGTCCATAAGAATCTATTATATGTAGCTTTACCATGTATTTTCTACAAAATATATTATATGTAGCCAAATCACAAGGATCTATTTTGTTGTTTTATTGCAAGTTGGATTTTGTTATATTTACTTTATTTAATTGACAGTTAGATAACACAGATTTGCAAGAAATTTACTTATAAGGTGTTGTTAGTTTTCAAACCTTAGTTTAGTTTATATTATCCAAAACAATGAAGTGTTAAGCTGGATAATAATCAAGTTGGTAGTTGACAACAATGATGTATATACTAATCCAGATAGGAATTAAAATTAATTTCGATATTAATACTATCATTTAGTTCTGACAAATGACATGACCATTCTTGTTATTGTAACTGAGGATCTCTCTTCATATACCTGTTACAACTTATATATAACATATAATATAGTCTCGAGGGTTCGACCTTGGGTATGAAGAAAACTCCGTTGGGAGTGCAGTCACCATTTCTGCAACGCGCCATCCGGGATTAGTCGGGGCTCCAATGCGGGCACCGGACACCGGATGGGAAACCAAAAAAACAAAAAAAAACATATAATACAGTCAGACCCCTCGGTAACATCATCCGTATACAATAAAACCTCAATATAACAATCGAGTCTTCCTCAGAATTGATTTTTTACGTTATATTTTACCTCTATAACAACAACAATAACCATCTTTATAACAACATGCTCTTTGTAAAACCTGATGATGTAAAACTTTCTTTGCATTGTATCAAGTTGTAGCTTTTTTTACAATTCCTTGATGGATTACCTCCCGTTCGATGCTCATCATCGCGACATTAATCTATATAATACTTGGTGAAAAAGATGTATAGCATTAAGTAGATGTTAAATACTGATTGCGGAGTTTGGAGAAGTTGAGCCCCTTGTTTCGCTTAGCTCTCATAATCTGATATTGGTTCTGGATCAGGGGCAGGATCCAACCTTGTTAGGACCACGGGTTCACCTGCCGTGTTCCTTGCTATCTGTTTTCAAACATGAAACAACCAACATCAGATATTAATACGAAGTTTTTGGTTTGGTTCAATGCATTAGCATAAGAATTGGCATGTAGTTGCAGTAACTACAGATTCATAAGCAAATATTCAACTGCATAAATCCATCCACGTAATAGTATTCGCCTTATTCATGTAGGAGTATTTTCTAATCTGATAAGCATCATGTGTGTTGGTAGTATTAGCCTTATTCATGTAGTTTCTTGTTTTTGTTATCTGTTATGACCTGCTGTTTTTTTTATGTTTCGCAGATCAGACTATTTTGGTGATGTTACTATTCCGTGCCCCTTCACTGCCATTTTTATTTTCATTACTATTCTGATTTACTTCACTCGAGTTGAGGGTCTTTCAGAAACAATATGTCCACCTCCACGAGGTAGGAGTAAGGTCTGCGTAAACTATACCTTCTCCGGACCCCACTTGTGGGATTTCAGGGGTACGTTGTTGTTGTTGTTGTAGTAGTATAAGCAACAAATAAGAACTAATAAAAAAGGACCTACCAGGATCTCTTCATCAAGGTAGGAAATCATAATAAGTCTTTGAAACGCCTCACCTGTAAGAAGTAGTAACTACTATTAGATTGAACTAGAAGAGCAGCACAAGTATAAATTCAGGAAGGTTAAGTTCATTGAACTTTTATGATTCCGACATCGAGTTCACCAAGTAGTTGATGAAGAACTCAAAGATTTCAGACAAAAACGGGACAGACTAAGCGAGTTGAAGTGGTAATGTTCAAAAGATAAATCACCCTTACACGTAGCTTCATTTTCTTTCAAGAAATACATCAGTTTATATGCTCATATTTTAGCTATCTTATCAAGATTCACTACGTTAATTTCAATGAATTAGACATTGTCCTTAGTTGAAAACAAAGATCAATCATAAAGAGAAAGTAAATGCTTACCAAGAGGAATTTTCAAGCCACGGGACACAGTGTCTCTGATGGGAACAGGAAGTTGCTGGATAGTGTTAGCAGCTTGATCTAAAGCACCCTTTAGTTGCTCAGGCACGATATTCTCATCTACCTTCGGGGTTTCAAATATCCCTTCAACATATTCCTCTTTCATTCGAAGAGGTCCCTCAACAGAAAACTTGCTGGAGAGAACAAACTTATTTTCGATCTGCATTCCACCATCGTTATATTTATTTCCTGCTAAAATTCATGATAGAAATATGTGCAACTATCTCTTCACGATGATCAGAACTAAAATAAATATACGAGACAGTGCCTTGAGGCCTTGACTAGATTGAACCAAGCTGGACTAACTTGCTTAGACCAAACAGGGTTAGCTAATTCTTTTTAATTTGCCTGAGCATTAGCATTTAGGTTCAGGGTCAGCGTGAAACAAAGTATACTCGCCCCAATTTAAATTGCTAAACTAAGAAAACTTATTTAGTAAGCTAATATATACATATGCCCTAGCAGTCAATGGCCTCCCAAGGACAGCATTTTAAGGGACGACCCGGTTCATACCTACTCCGTAGGTGTCGGGGAGGGGGGAGACCACTCCGGGCCTGACCTACGCGCCCTCACCCCAGCTTCGCTGGAGGGGCGTTTCGAACCCCCGACCCTGTCACACCACGGTAAGCAAGCTTACCGCTGAGCCAAGGCCATCCCTCTAAGGACAGCATTTTAGTGAGGCAAAATAGTTAGGTGACTTCTTCCCATCTTCTTAATCCATCCGTGGGGACAGAGTTATCCCATACTAGTAAAGTGATGTAAGTGCTCCATGGAATAGCTAAGCTATGCACAAATAGAACCTGATACCACACGTTATAAAACCACATCCATCAAATGTCTGGTACTAATTCAATTGGTTTTTATTCTTTGACTTTTTCCATCATTACTATTTGCTAGTTACTAAACAACTCTCTTTACTTCCCATCTATTCTTAGTTGCGTGATTATTTTCCATAGTGTTAGATTACACGAAGCACCGATTACCAATGAAATGTGAAGTAGAAAAGAGCGGCCCGGTGCACTAAAGCTCCAGCTATGCGCAAGGTCTGGTGAAGGGCCCAACCACAAGGATCTATTGTACGCTGCCTTACCTGGCATTTCTGCCAGAGGTTGTTTCCAAGGGTGGAACCCGTGACCTTCTGGTCACATGACAACAACTTTTTTAGCACTGATTGAACTAAGAAAGTATAAACAAACTCTGTTGGCGTTCTTTTCCTTCCACGTTCTAATTAGTAAAGAGTTCTCTCCTTTTCTTTCTACATGACCATAGTATATGTCCTGCATATGAAATGTAATCACATAGATGAATTACCAAATTCAATATTTTCACATGCGCAATAGCAGTCCCACATCCATTTCTGATTAGCAGATCTAATTTTGATAAATTTGCCAATGTCGGCGGAATTCTCCTGCAATGGCACAATATCCATGCATTAGCAGCTGTTTGAATCAATCAGAACTTCCACATAGAGAAAACTAAAGCTCCGCCAAAGTAAAGCTAAATCCGCTCTATCTGGGCTTCTTTCATTCCAATACTTAATAATGTCTTTTGGGTGGGGTAAACTTGAGGTTCCTAAAACTAGGAATTCTCTAAACCTCACATGTATCCTACACTTATATCTCATGGCCAAATTCAGGAAAACTTGGCACTTGCGAAGAAAGGTAAACTAAGACAAAATAAGTAGCTTCTGTATGACGGTATGAGGTACATGCATTTATCTATAACCTAGAAATTCCTTGTTTTCAGTTTCTAGATATCCCCTAGATTCTTATCCACTTAAATACCAGACTTGTAACACCAGCCAAGATTCACAACCGTGGGTTGCGCCTACAACACATCCGGGGTTTTAATACCTTTGTAGTTGAAACAAAGCTCTTCGGACAATATAATTACATCATAGCAACATATGATACTTAACATAAGTGGATGTAATCCAACAAAAGGTAAAAATAGATACTTGCCCAAATAAAAGCCTGGTAGCCAAGAACACTGGGCATGCAGTTCCAAACCACTCAAAATTCCATAGACCTTCCAAATAAGGAGACCTGGATAGCTGAAAACACAAGTAAATAACTTATCAAGAAGCTTGAACGATGAAATTGCTCAGTCAGATTTTAAACACCTTACGTTGTGGGTCGTGGTGTTGGATTAAGTCTCTCGAGGGAAATGATCCTCTCGTTCACATCAATGGCCTGTACATCCGTTGTCCTCCCAGTAACTACTGCCTCAAAACCTCCAGCATCTTTCAACTATTGTAGAAAAACAAACACAAGTGTTAAGGGGACTAATACTAAGTACCACCTACATAAGACTGATACTAATACTATTCGGCAACTCAAACCATTTCCAATTAACATTAATTACAAAAGCTGTTCCTTTTTACTGCCTTTTATCCCAGTTATTTGGGGCATAGTTTGACTCTATAAAAAGTTTAAGAGGAACGAGAGAGTCTCTGACACATATAACAGATATGAATAAAATATCAAATGTATCAAAATGCACTTTTACCAGATAATTTTCTTTTTGTATTAATAGGAACCCAAATAGGAGTCTATAAAAGTAAAGTAGTTTATAAATGGCTGAACACATCATTGAGAGCCCCATTAACTTGCCGATAAACTTCATTTATACACTCGAACTATGACACATTTCAGTTGAGCACCTAAATAGAAGTACACAAGTAAACTAGTAGTTGATAAATTGCCGAACACAAAGACAACCCCATCAACTTGCCAATATTTTCATCGAGACACTCGAACTATGTCAAGTTTCGTTCCAATTGAACACTTGACCACACATAAAATGTTCCTACTAGACATTTTTGACTCAAATTTTGGAAAAGCTTATGCACGTTTTCTCAAGCACTCATAAATATATGTCAACTCCCTTTACAACAACGCCAATTAGTTACTTTCACTCAACTACCCATTGGCGGAGCCACCATAAGCCAAGGGGTGTCGAATCACCAGAAAATTACATTGTTTAGCTAGGTGAAATTTTTTGTTTTATGTCTATATTGTAGTTTTTCGGGTACACACAATCTGTATTTTGGCAACACTACTTCAATACTAGTTCAAGTTTAAAACAAGAACACTATGAAGTACAACAACACCCTCAACACAAGATCAAAATAATCTTTCAAAGAAGTGTGTTTTATTTTTCAGAAATTAAGATGAAACAGAAATGGCCAAGTCCTCCGAATTCACGGAGTGTCCTTAAGGAAATAATTCCCCTCAAGTACCCGAGGTTGTGGAATTTTCCTCCCAGGATAAAATGGCCAAACAAATCAACTGTAGTGGTACCTCAAACAATTGGAATCTCTTCGAACTCACTCAACGATTTGATTGATCACACGCAATGTTTTGAAGACAAGAAGAGTTTGTATATTCAGAAAATTTTTCATGCCTAAACCTGTGGATAAATGCAGGTTTATATAGCCATCAAGTGCCCCTTCCCAAAGGTGGCAGTGGTTCATCTGAAAAGGTGTACTTTGAAAGAGTCATGTCTGTTCATTCAAAACATTGTGTCTTTTTCTGAACAAACACAACTATCTGAATAGTCCCTCCTTTTCCAAAACAATGTCTTTTCCTCAAAGGTATTGTCCCTCCATTTTTGATTCACACTTTTTTCATACATATTGAACCCAACAATCCCCCACATGAATGGGGAATGGCTATTTTTTCGTAAAATTTTACGAACAAGTATGTAATCATCAAGCAAAGATTGATTACATCTGGATAAGTGGGTTTCCCTTTGAACTTTCCGTAGTGAACATGCATCGGATGCACTCGGTCAATCGGTAAACTTGATATCTTTGAACCGTCGAGCTTTAATGTACACCTAGACAACACATGTCACCCAACCAGCCTTTTACCATTTATGGTTCTCACGGTTTTGTTCTTTTCAGCCATGAACACGTCCTGGATTCATGAGAGCTTAAAGAATAGGCCTTTACTAACATTCTCCTTGAAGCGGCTTCCACTTCGCCCTTACATAGGTGATTTCTAAACTTTCAATCCCATAGATTAAACTATTTGGTCAAATTTGCCAAATTTAGATAATCATTAAAAGACTTCTCACCTTAAGTCTTATCCTTGTTTACTAAACATTGTCTACATCATGAGAATAGGTTGGTATTTTGACAATGTTGAACCTATCAGAAACAACTTTGTTTGATCTCTTTGAACCTAGCTCTTGGGATCTCCAGTCTGCTAGGTAGAGTTGCCGCCATGCTGACTTGTCCTGGGCCTTAAACCCATTCCCTTGGATGTCCTTTCCACTCCTTCTCTAGATAGGCCTTTTGTAAGTGGATCCGACACATTATCCTTTGACTTTACATAGTCAACAGTGATAATTTCACTAGATAGAAGTTCCTTAACGGCATTATGTCTCCGTCGTATGTGACGAGATTTACCGTTGTACATCATGCTCCTTGCCCAACCTATTGCCGCTTGGCTATCACAGTGTATACATACTGGTGCCATTGGTTTGGGCCAATAAGGAATATCTTCCAAGAAATTTCGGAGCCATTCTGCTTCTTCACCGGCTTTATCCAATGCGATAAATTCAGATTCCATTGTAGAGCGAGCAATACAAGTCTGTTTGGATGATTTCCAAGAGACTGCTCCTCTACCGGTAGTAAATACATATCCATTTGTGGATTTTACTTCGTTCGATTCGGTGATCCAATTTGCATCACTATATCCTTCAAGTACCTCAGGATATTTATTATAATGCAAGGCATAGTCTTAAGTGTATTTTAGATACCCAAAAACTCTTTTCATTGCCATCCAATGAGTTTTGTTGGGATTACTTGTGTACCGACTCAATTTACTAATAGCGCTTGCTATGTCTGGTCGTGTACAGTTCATTATATAGATTAAACATCCCAATATTCTAGCGTACTCCAATTGTGAGTCACTTTCACCTTCATTCTTTCGAAGTGCAAAGCTCACATCCAATGGAGTCTTGGCAGTACCGAATTCTATATACTTGAATTTGTCAAGTACCTTTTCGATATAATGAGACTGGCAATGCCAACCCTTGTGGAGTTCTATGGATTTTTATACCTAAGATCACATCCGCAACTCCAAGGTCTTTCATATCGAACTTGCTCTCGAGTATTCGTTTCGTTGCATTTATGTCAGAAATGTCTCTACTGATGATCAACATATCATCTACATATAAACACACAATGACTTGGTGATTTGGAGTGTCTTTAATATAAACACATTTGTCACATTCATTTATTTTGAACCCGTTTGCCAACATGGTTTGGTCAAACTTCGCATGCCATTGTTTAGGTGTTTGCTTTAGTCCATACAATGATTTAATAAGTTGACACACCTTATTCTCCTTTCCTGAAACCACAAAGCCCTCAGGTTGTTCCATATAAATTTCTTCCTCCAATTCTCCATTTAGGAATGCGATTTTCACATCCATTTGATGAATTTCAAGACCATATACCGCCGCTAAGGCAATTAACATTAGAATCGACGTTATCCTTGTTACCGGCGAGTATGTATCAAAGTAACCAAGGTCTTCTTTTTGTTTGAAGCCTTTTACTATAAGTCTTGCCTTGTATTTGTCAATGGTACCATCCGTATTCATTTTCCTTTTGAAGATCCATTTAACACCTAAAGGTTTATTTCCTGGAGGAAGATCAACCAATTCCCACGTATGGTTGCTTAAGATTGAATCAATCTCACTATTGACTGCCTCTTTCCAAAAGAATGAGTCTGATGACAACATCGCTTCTTTAAACGTTTGAGGCTCATTTTCTAAGAGAAATGTTACAAAATCTGATCCAAACGTAGTAGAAGCTCTCCATTATGTACATTCTCACTTGGTTCATCTCGAGGTCGTTTAGATACTCCACTAGACTGTTCATGTCTAGTTTTATACGGGTAAATATTTTCAAAGAATTCAGCATTATCTGATTCAATTACCGTATTTTCATTTATATTTGGATGTTCGGATTTATGAACCAAAAAACAACTTGCTTTACTACTTTTAGCATATCCTATGAACACACAGTCCACCGTCTTAGGTCCTATCTTAACCCTTTTAGGCATTGGAACTTGGACCTTTGCTAGACACCCCCACACTTTGAAATATTTCAAGTTGAGTTTCCTTCCTTTCCATTTCTCATAAGGAATTGATTGTGTCTTACTATAGGGAACTCTATTGAGTATACGATTGACTGTAAGGATAGCCTCCCCCCACAAGTTTTGTGGTAAACCGGAACTTATAAGTAAGACATTCATCATTTCCTTCAAAGTTCGATTTTTCATTTCCGCAATTCCATTAGATTGAAGTGAATACGAGGCCGTAGTTTGATGGACAATTCCATTCTCTACACATACTTTGGCGAAAGGAGATTCATATTCTCCGCCCCTATTACTTCTTATCATTTTTATCTTTTTCTCTAACTAATTTTCTACTTCAGTTTTGTATTGCCTAAACGCATCTATTGCTTCATCCTTACTATTTAGCAAGTAGACATAACAATATCTAGTGCAATCGTCAATAAAAGTTATGAAATACTTTTTCCCACCACGTGATGGTGTTGACTTCATATCACAAATGTTAGTGTGTACTAAGTCTAAAGGATTGAAATTCCTTTCAACGGACTTATAAGGATGCTTTGCATACTTTGATTCCACACACGTTTGACACTTTAATTTATTGCACTCAAAGTTTGGCAAAACCTCTAAGTTAATCAGTTTTCGCAATGTTTTGTAATTAACATGGCCTAAACGTTCATGCCACAAATTATAAAACTCAAGCAAGTAAGAAGAATTTGAACTTTTATAGATTTCAACATTCATTACATTTATCTTATAAAGGCCCTCAGTGAGATAGCCTTTTCCTACATACACTTCTCCTTTGCTAATTATAATTTTTTCAGAAACGGTTACACATTTGAATCTGTTCTTGTCTAGAAGTGAAACAGAAATCAAGTTCCTACGTAACTCCGGAACGTACAAGACATTGTTAAGTGTCAAGACCTTTCCTGAAGTCATTTTCAAGCCCACTTTTCCTATTCCTTTTACCTAGATGTAGCGGAGTTAGCCATGTAGATCATTTCTTCTACTTGAGACGGAGCGAATGACGAAAACAACTCTTTGTTGGCACACACATGGCGGGTGGCACCAGAATCCATCCACCATTCGCGAGGATTCCCCACCAAGTTGCATTCTGAGAACATAGCACACAGATCATCACATTCTTTGTTGGACTCAACCATATTAGCTTCGTCCTTTTTCTTGCCTTTCCTAGGGGCACGACAATTCGTGGACTTATGGCCAATTTTGCCACAATTGAAGCACTTTCCCTTGAATTTCTTCTTAGGTTGATTGCTTCCTTGTTCAACTTTCTTCCTTTTCTTAGAATTGTTTTGGTCATCTTCTACAATATATGCTCAATTAATTGTAGAATTCCCTTTTGACCTTTTCTCAGCAGCCTTATTATCCTCTTCAATACGCAGTCGGACAATAAGATCTTTGATAGTCATCTCCTTGCGTTTGTGCTTCAAGTAGTTTTTGAAGTCTTTCCACATAAGTGGTAGCTTATCAATGATCGTTGCTACTTGAAATGCATCATTCACAATCAAACCTACAAAACAGTTTATGTGAGTACTAAGAACATTTTTCAATTTGTTCAACAAAAGTTTTTTTCAAAGATATACCTTCTGCTAGGAGATCATGGATGATTACTTGTAATTCCTGCACTTGAGAGACAACCGATTTGCTATCTATCATTTTAAAGTCCAGGAACCTTGCAACAAAGAATTTCTTAATTCCCGCATTCTCTGTCTTGTATTTTCGTTCTAGTGCCCCTACAATTCCTTCGATGTCTTAGTTTCACTGTAAACATTATAGAGGTTGTCTTGGAGACTACTCAAAATATAATTCCTACAAAGGAAGTCTGAGTGCTTCCAAGCCTCTACAATCATGAAATGCTCTTTGTCCGAGGTTTCCTCGGGCACCTCAGGAGCATCCTCAATAGCGAACCCTTGAAGGCATATAGTGGTGAGGTAAAAAAACATCTTTTGCAGCCATCACTTAAAGTCAATGCCCGCAAATTTTTCGGACTTCTCCGCAGGCGCCATTGGTTGCGGAGCATTTGCTCGACTTGTTGAGGCAATACTAGTTGCCCCCATAGTCGTAGCCGCATCTTGCATTTGACTTCCGTTAGTCATTTTCCCTGTCACCACAAGACAATAAAATTTAGTATTTTCAGAATACTATTTATAAAGTTAAGCAACTTTAAACTCTTCTTCTTGTTTCTAGTTAACGATGAAGTTTTTATGACTTCCAATCGTCAACCGAATGATCTTTAACTTGTGATGAAGATTTTATTTCTTCGAATCACTAGTTAAGTTCAAACGGAGTAGAAAGCTTAAAGCTTTAATCTCCAAAAACAAGCAATACAGATTCTGCAAGAATTATTTCCTTAAGATTGTAGTTTTTCGGGTACACACAATCTGTATTTTCGCAACACTACTTCAATACTAGTTCAAGTTTAAAACAAGAACACTATGAAGTACAACAACACCTTCAGCACAAGATAAAAATAATCTTTCAAAGAAGTGTTTTATTTTTCAGAAGTTCAGATGAAACAGAAATGGCCAAGTCCTTCGAATTCACGGAGTGTCCTTAAGGAAATAATTCCCCTCAAGTACCCGAGGTTGTGGAATTTTCCTCCCAGGATAAAATGGCCAAACAAACCAACTGTAGTGGTACCTCAAACAATTGAAATCTCTTCGAACTCACTCAACGATTTGATTGATCACACGGAATGTTTTGAAGACAAGAAGAGTTTGTATATTCAGAAAATTTTTCATGCCTAAACCTATGGATAAATGCAGGTTTATATAGCCATCAAGTGCCCCTTCCCAAAGGTGGCAAGGGTTCATTTGAAAAGGTGTATCCTTTGGAAGAGTCATGTCTGTTCATTCGAAACATTGTGTCTTTTTCTGAACAGACACAACTATCTGAATAGTCACTCCTTTTCCAAAACAATATGTTTTTTCCCAAGGTTTTGTCCCTCCATTTTTCATTCACACCTTTTTCATACATATTGAACCCAACATATATACTACTATATATTGACTCCACTCATTTGTTACTTGTGTCTACCTTGTTTTATATTGTGACGCTGACACCCCTTAGTAAAATTACTTTGCACTGTTTCCTTTGTTGGTTGCTATATTTTCTTTACTATTTACTTCTAATTTGTTCTTGGAATTGCTTCACTTGAGTTGAGGGTATTTCAAAAGCATCGTCTCTACCTCCACGAGGTAGTGGTAAGGTCTGCATACACTTTATCATCCCTAAACCTCACCATTGACCAATAAGTCACACCCTTGGGTGCTACACCAAGTACTCCCACAAGACACTTTTGACTCAAATCTTGAAAATACTTTTACGCGTATTCTCAAGCGTTAGTAGATAATCTAATCCCATTAAATATGTCTATTTCCTTCAACGTGCAAACAACATAAATCCCAATAGTTTGGAGCTCAATTACACAAAATCCCAATATTTTGCATAATTATTGAAAATCCCCAATTTGGGTTTGTTGAGGTACATATTTAGCTCCCCCTACATCCAACGAAAGTTACATTTTTTCCTTTGTAAAGACACATAATTAGCTCATGATACATGTTTTCCAATTTTGAGTCTGGCAAGATGCATAATTAGCTCCCCGATACATCCAAGGAAGATGCAATAATTGATTGAGATTTTTGTAATTACTTTGTAAGGGTAGGAATTTGTGTAAATATGGTAAGTTAAAGATGTATATTTATCAATTAGCTACTTTTCACTCAACAGCCATCAGATTTTAATAACATTTCTTTAGCTAAATAAACAAAAGATTAAAACTTTAATACAAAAAAGAATAATAATAATAACTTACAGCAAGAAGGAGAGATTCTTTAGCAGAAAGTCTTTGAATTTCTTTAGTAAAAGGGGAAGAAGAACCTCCTCCTTCTACTGCATTCTGCTCAACCATTGCTCTACAAATCCTCCATTTCTTCCTCACATTTCTGTAATTTTGTGGGAAAATTGTGGTAGATAATAGTAAAGAAGAAGATGAAGAAGGCAGTGGGGATGACGTCATCCGATGATGGCATGTAATTGGTAGTGCCAAATTTTGAATTAACATAGCCATTGAAGAGTGAATTTGGCTCTGAAATTCCGAAAAAATTGTTTTTGTTTTCTACTATTATTATATCTCTTTTTGAAACTGAAAATTTCTTCATGGTCTATCTACTTCGCTCACCTCTTATTTATTTATTTATTTATTTATTTATTTATTTTTGAGTGTGTGAATGGTTTTTAATTTTTATTAGCAAATATCAAATTTGCATACTCACTCCTTCCTAATTTATGTGTCTTTTTTTTTTTAAGTTTTGATATTCAAATAAGTCTATAATTTTTTATATAACTTTTAAATATTTTGAATGGTCAATAATGCGACTTATATCACTTTTTATGTAGTTTTTGGATAAAAACTTACATGATCATAAACTTTTGAACCATGAGGGGAATAAAGTTTCGTGTTGGAGGGACTTGGAGAATTCAGAGAGGTGTCGCGATTACGCTTATTATAGGCATATCAAGGTTAAGGAGGTCAAGGGTGCTATTCGTACGATGCAGAGGGATCGGGCGACTGAGTCGGATGAGATTTCGGTGGATTTCTAAAAGAGCACTGACGGAGCAGATTAGGAGTGGCTGACAAGGCGGCAAAGATGTCTGAACTTGGAGATGGAGTGTAACACCCCAACTTAAGAGAAGGAGTCCTACATCGGCAAAACACAGAAGGGATGTTGGGTATATAAGTAAGCAAACCTTACTCCCTAGAGACGCATTTTAAAGCCGTGCGGACCTAGGTCCAAAGCGGACAATATCACTAGTGGGTTGGGGAGTTATAGGGGTCTCTCGAACCTTGATGGTTCAGGATGCCCGCCGCGGCCAGGGCCCTGGCTCGGATCGTGATATGGAGTACGATGATTCCTTCATATGATAATAAGGGGACATTCAGAGTTGTAACAACTATAAGAGTATCAAATTGATGAGTCATACTATAAAGATTTGGGAAGGCGTGGTAGCCCCCAGAACCCATTTTATGGGAATACAGTGAGTGTGTTATTATTGTTCGTGCCTAAATTTATGATCAAATTTAAATCGTTTGACTCTTTACATTGGACAGAGGGAAGTATAAATTGTGTAAAAAGAAAGTTGAAGTAAATGAAAATTGAGGTAGAAATGAACAGGCAATTTAAATTTCTTAAGTTGATTTTTTCATTTTAAATCAAACTTTTAAATAGGTTTAATGTTGTTGACAATTTGGTGATGGGCCCACAAATAAGTTTGGGCTTTCTCATCAATCTATAAGAAACAAGCCCAGCTGAACTTGTATAACTATTTTTTTCATAAAATGACATCTTGTCGAATGTTATGATACAAATATATAAACTTATGCTTTTGCGTAAAATAATTTGTATGAAAACCTAAATTAAAGACCAACAGAAAATAAAGGCAAAAATGCACATGACCCGTTCAATTGTTGATACTCAAAAACGGTTTTGAAAGAACAAAAAAAAAAGTGATGGAATGATAAGAATCAGACTTTTTATTTTTGAGCTTTATAATTAGTAATAAGAGGGAGACAAATAATGTTAATCTATTCTTAACTAGTAGCTATTGCATAAATGAATTTTTTTACTTTCTTTAGCTAATTCTATATTGATACGAAGTAATTGTACATCTTTTGAAACCACTTCCTTTCATTTAATCTTATAGATCTACTCCTTCCACTTTTAACATTTTCAAGTCAGTGCATTTAATTTAAAGGTCGATATTTCAAGTCGATAATCTTATAGTCATTTCAAGCATGAAAGAGTTTCCTCCATTACCGAAATCATAATTCTTCCTTATAAATAAGTCAAAATCAAACAAACTTTTGAGTAACAACTTATGATCATATCGTATAAAGTATAAACCACAACTTAGAAATATCGAACCATATCAAACTAAGTTGGTATGGTAACATTACATTATTTTCTTAAACCAAAAATAAAAATTAATGGATCGAAATTCTCAAAAATCATATCGTAAATTTCTTGTCTTTCTAGTTAACTCTTTATTCAAACTTTAACATTTTACCAATTACATTTGTTAAGAAAACATGATCTCTCTTTTGCTAAATTTCTACGTCAAATTAACAGTAGGAACTTTACTTCTAAGAAAAAGGATTGTGTACGTATAAAGAAAAAAAAAAAAAACACCTCCACTATAACTAACAACAATAGTCCAAACATTTAATCACATAACAAACAAACAAACAAAAACTACTTTTACTGTTTTGGAATATTAAAAGAAACAATTTTGGAATTTAAGGTAAATTTATACTACTTGATTGATTGTTTGACTCTTTCATGATTATTTTTAACCACCAACAAGAAGATCAAAGTGAATAATTACTTGAAAAAATGGTATTCAAAATTTGAATTTTACCATATATATCGATCTTAAATTATTAATGCAATAATTCAAATTATTTATAGATATTCCATTGGATATCTAATATGCCTGGATATAGGCAAAATCTACTGTGTTCACGTATCGATAAGTGAGGTTTAGAGATTATACAATCGATATTGCTAATTTTCATTATAACATTAGAACCCGATTTAGAGCTTGCATGAAACGTACAAACTCAACAGAATTCAATAGTTTTGATTCAAATCTTTTATATTTACTGAAAAATTCACTTAATAAGTACATATAATAAACTTCAATATTCATAAATTTCAAATTTTGAATCTATTCTCATCCCTGATTAGGCCACCAAAAGCTTTTAAATCAAAATAAAGTTTGTATTAAAAAGTGTTGTATCAAAAGTTGTTCGTTAAAGGGGAATTAAAGGGTAAATTTGATAGTGACAACCATATAACTATGCACGTCTAAAGATCATTTTCCCACATGAATTGTCTATAACTTTTTATTAATTGTCTATAACTTTTTATTTTTTATTTTTTCCCCACAACCATATACCTAGATGGATATTTATTTTATTCTTCAAATATCTTTTTATTTTCTTCCAGGATTATATTATATGCTTTTCAAATCCAGCTTCCAACATTATTGCTTGATAAAGGATAGCCATTTTTTTGTGTGTAATTTGTTCATCAATAATTAAATACGCCAGATCATAAAAAGATGTATGAAATTAAATAATGTCTATGGTACCTATCTATTTTCTAAATTAGTCTAATTGATTTCGAATAATTTATAGAGATATAAAAAATTACAATGTATATATAGATTGAATTAATCTTAAATCAAGCACGGTAATCAATAATGTTTGAGAGGTTTGAAGTTATGTAGATCAAGAATACATCAATCACCAACATGAGTTGTGGTGCAGTGGATGGGGTTGATCCACCTTAACCAGAGGTCGAGGGTTCAATCCTGGGTACGAAGAAAACTCTGTTAGGAAGCGTGTCCCCCCGAATAGGGCCCTGCGCGACGCGAATACAGATTAGTCGGGCTTCAGTATGGGTACTGCACCGAGACAAATCTTATTAGGCAAAGTTATGATATATCAAATATTGAAGAGAGTTGATTAAGCATGATATGAAACAGTTACAACTTAGTACTTACCAAGGACATGATTTGTGATAGAATGGTGTACGCATATTAGGATAGAGGGTTAGTAGATCGTAATAGTAGGAAAGAGTGCTTTGCTTGTATTTATGTCTGTTGTTTCTTATTCGTGGAGTTGTGGTAATGTCTATTATTTCATAGCTAACTTATAGTATTATCTTGTACCGGTGCCTTGCTTTCTCCATCATCTGTCGGTGTGATATTCCTTTTTGTGATTTGTTTTTATGTTTTTTGTTGGTTATATTACTATCTATTCTGAATCAGGGGTCTATCAGAAACAATTTCTTTATTTCATCTGAGATAGTCTTATGAACTGCGTACATTTTACCTTGTTCAGACTCAATATTATTATATGATATATCAAATTTAATCCATGAAAAATATAATGCATTCATCGTATCAAATGTAAAAATTTAAAATATAGTTATTAGATATATAAAAATTATTTAATTAGTGAAATTAATGTGAGTGGACATCCACCCCCCACACGTGAGGGAAAGAGGTCGACATGATCTCTTAGAGACCACAATTCTTTGCTGGCAAGGGCCCACCTACCAATTCATAATTTAAATTTTTTATCTATTTAAAATTTATGAGTTTACGTTATTGAATTTATAATTATGAATTTACGTTTAATATTTGTTAATTTTTTAAAATAATGTTTTATTATATTTATTCTAAAAATTATGGGTTCAAATAAATTCATAATCAAAGAGTTGTATTTGTCCTTCAATTCATATCCATGTAATAAATATTCATTAAAAGAAAAATGTTTCATACGAAAATTGTTACATGTTTTGAGTGTGAAATCTATGAAAATGAAATGGTTAAATTAATCTCACTATTAGGATTTAGGGGTGTCAATGCTTTTTTAAAATCGACTTAACTGATTGATTGAACCAGGGGCGGATCTATATAGTAGCTTGAGGGTGCCACGACACCCGATCATCTCGGTAGAAACTCTCTCTATATAGATATATACATGTCAGATATAGTATAAAATTAAAGCATGGCACTCGCATTAACATGTTTGATGTAGTGCAGATGGCAAAGGGGACACCATTTGTTGCCGAAGTCCCAAGTTTGAATCCGGCATTGGATGATATTTTGCACAATTATTTTAAAAGACATTTCAAAATGTTTCAAAATACATTGTGTCTCCTTGGATTTGAACCTAGACATCTTCTTTATAAGCATTAAAATATACCAATAAGCTAGGACTAGAACTTTGACAAATAATCAATATGTGATTACTTAATCCACTTATTTTTCAACTTTTTTTTTCAAATTCACTATTAAAATTTTTGATGAGAAATATCTTTCTAATTAATAAATATTAAAAACACTTTTGAGCAACAATTAGGGTTAATCAAGTATTTTTAAGTGTATTTTTTTCAAAAATATCTTTTTTTTTAAAAAAAATCTAGGAAATAAACTATTTTTTTAATCTCTGAAATCTGCATTTATTACTCTCCAAAATATTTATTTTTTCTAAAAATCTTGGTCAAACATCTATTTTTTTTTTTAGAAATAAGAATTTTTAGGAGTAACGGTTATTAGTCTTTTTTCCTATGTAAATATGGTGTTGCTATTCATAGGACGTGGCACCCGAAACCTCAGAATCCTGAATCCGCCTCTGGATTGAACTGTGTCAATAGAATCGACTACAAGTTAACAGATAATCGACATTAAAGTTCGGACTCTGAAACCTATTATCGTATTGAAACTAAATTAGCTTCAATATCCTGAGTAGTAAGCTACGAAATATTCCAACGATCTGAGATTTTCACTCTTGAGTTTTGTCTTGATTAATTTCGTTTCGCTAGAATAATCTATATTTTCACCTTTACTTAACCTTATTTTACACGATTACAAAAAGTGGAATCGACTTTATTCTTGTCGTCTTTGATGTTTCTTAATTCATCGCTTTTTATACTTTAAAAAGTTTTCATCAATGATTTACTGAAATAAATATTATATCATGTTCTAACTGTTGCTTATGAATTTTATTTTTTTTTTAGAAAAATCTAATTTTAATTTACAAACTAAAATAATTAGAGAATTAACATAATATAAATTTTATAAAATAATATAGTGGTAGGAGGCCCTTGGTGATTCCTTTTCTTAATCGTCCCCCACAACGTGTCATTATTATCCTCACCTACCCCACGATGTTATTGACAGATTAATTCACGAGATAGAGAAAAAAATATTATAATATAAAGTATATATTATATGAGAAAATGTTGTGGCCAACCTTAAGATTTCAAATTTACCCTTCTGTCTACATTCTAGGACAATTATGTCCCATGCATTTTTCTTAATTTTTGAGACCATTGTTGAAATAATGTTTCAAGGACAATGGTGTATAAAGCTAATAATTTCTAAATATAAATATATATCCTTTTTTTTTTTTTTAATGAATGAATAATAAGAAATGGTGTCACATAAAATAAGATGTTATTTTAGCTCATTTAACGTTTATCAAGAAAAATAATAAATACAAAATATAATTTGCTAAGTTATTTTGATATTTTATATTTCTTGAGAATTTCACATGAGAAGAATTAATTTTTTAATACTACAAGGAATAGATGAAAATAATTACTTCCTACATGACAAAAAGATTGGCTTGACTCGGAATACGAAGTCCAAACTAATTAATTTTGTTGTGAATTTGAATATAAAATTTATACTAATTTTTTTGAAATAAAATTTATATATAAAAAATAAATTAAAAAAATTATAAATTAAAATAATTAACAATCAAAATAATTAAAATATAGTAATGAAAATTTGTATTTTCATGTAGACATGAACATTTAATAGTCAATGTGTATTTTAATCAAAATTAATGATACTTCAAGTAGAAAATTCAAACACTTAATAGTTTATTTTTTTTTTAAGAAAGTGAGATACTAGGTGTATTTTTCACACTTCATTTTAAAATAAAGGTCCCATACATTAACGCTTCCTTTTTGCGTTTTGCATGTTGTTCGAGGAAGGTTCGGATCATATGAATCTATTTTCGCTTAAGTGAAGCTAGACCAGCTGAGCCTGGTCTACTTTAGCGAAGAATTTCCTGCACCAGCTGTGCCCGCTTTTGCAAAACTAGGTATGCTTTACTAATATGAGTTGTGGTGCAGTGGATGGAGCTGTTCCACCCTTAATCAGAGGTCGATGGTTCGACCCTGAGTATGAAAAAAGCTCTGTTGGGAGCGCTGCCACCTGAATGGACCCTGCGGTGCGTGATCCGGACTAGTCGGGACTTCAATGCAGGTGATAACGCTCAATCTACAGCTCTCGTGGGAGTGTAAAACGGTCGTTAGCAAATATAGAACCCAACCTGGGTTGGGTGTCGATCCCACAGGGAATAGCTTGGCCAACAAGTAAGTAAAATTAATAGACTTTTGGTGCAAGTCTCGTAAAAAAAGGGGGATTGTAATAAGTAACAAAAGTAATAAAAGCTGAAAATAGTAAAGTAAAAAGAGAGTATTTCGTAGGTTGTGAAACAATGAGAATTGAGGCGTTGGGGTTATGTCCACCTTCAGAGGTATACGTCTCTATTGGTTATGAGTGTGTAGAGTCTTGACATGCAATTGCTTATAGAGAATTGTAGTCGATGGTAAATCCAAGCGTCTCTCGACCTAAACAAGGACTATTTCACTTTAACTCTCTCGAGCTTAAAGCGTGTCTAACGGTACGAATTCTCCAAGAGGTTAGTCCAGTTACGGCACTAGCTTTTTAATAGGAAAGGGTGTCCTACTACCTTGACATTATCTCTTTTCCAGACAAATAACCTTTCTCTCGAACAAGTTAAATGTTAGACTGACGTTATTCTATGCGTCTGCAGCCACAAGAATTTGTATTAAGATGAAGAGAATAATGATATAAGCAATATACGTGTCTCGAACTCACAAACTCACAGCAATAGATAGTATCTCATTCGGCTTCCATAACCCCAACAGAGAAGTTTAGTTACCCATGAGTGCGAAGGAGATCACGATTTGCATTGTTATTGTTGAGTAATGGCGTGTGGATTAGGTGATAGGCGTGTTGCGTGATTCCTTAGCAAGTAACGATTCTCTTGTTGTGGAATAGAAGAATAGAAGAATAGATTAGAAGTGTTTGTGGTGGAAGATGAGAAGGATGGAAGAAGATTAATTGTTGAAGAATGAATGTTTCTCTCCACTAAGGGAGGAATGTGTTGTGGAATGAATAAAAATCTCTAGCATGATAGGGTATTTATAATACTCCTATCCTACTCCTACTAAGCTAATGAAATAAATAACCAAATCCTAATAGACTAATGAAATCCTTAACCCAAATGTACTAGGGTAAGGTCACAATATCATAATCCAAGTAGAATAGTGAAATACATAACCTAATTGTACTAGGTTAATGTATCTTTGTAAAAATCCAGCTTTGTGTCTGTAAGTCCCCAAAGTCTTCAGAAATGCTGTTTTAGTCCTGGACAGATTTTCCATGCAGTCCCCAAAGTATTCAGAAATGCTGTTTTAGCCCGGGACAGATTTTCCATGCAGCAGATTTGGTCTTTTAGGCGTCCAGCTCCTTTCTACTTCGTTTGTGAGCTTTCTTTTGCGTCAAGTAAGCCATAAAATGCTGTATTTTGTATCATTTATACCTGAAACTTTCCTAATCATGTTTGTTAGCTCATTTACAGGAAAAATGACTAAAAGTGCATGAAATAGATAATTAGTTCTCAAAACTAGGCTAAAATATGGGCAAAATATATTGATATAGGCGCGTAAATTCGCCTATCATCAACACCCCACACTTAGAGTTTTGTTCGTCCTCGAACAACATATCATGTCCTTCTAACATCAACTTAGGGTTTTTACAGCCACAACACGAAACATTCTTCAAGACAAGCACAACAACTATCAACAAAGAGTAGCTTTCCGATTATAAGTAGAAACAATTTAACCTCAAGCATAGACTCGTGATGGTGATCAACTCGCATGCAAACGTTAAGGTACATAGAATCATATACAACTATCCAAAACTCATCAACCATGTGTGTCTCACAATATAGTACCCATAATCACTCACAAATATAGCATATTTTTCAAACATGGGTATCAAAGTGTCCTTGCTCTCATTCTCACAAAGAATTCATATGTAGCAACTAATGACCATAAGCTTGCCCTTAATGTAGTACTCTACTAAATGTCGGAATGTTAAGATTAGGATCAAGTAGGTCTTTTGATGGTTGTAATGTAGGCTAAGGGACGGGTAGGATCAGCTATTTTGGCCAGAAATAGTGACTAGGTTCCTAAGCACTTTAATACATCACATTGTATCATTGACACTTTTTTTCTTTCAACCTTTCTTCTTTCCTTTTTATTCTACCACCCTTGTTCTCCTCTTTTGTTTTTCATTTTTAAGCACAACTTACTTTTCAGCTTTCTTTTCCCTTTTTTTCTTTTCACAACATTCCTTTTATGATAGCACTTTATTTCATAACACATTCAAGCACCTTTGCAATTTAAAGCATCATTCTTACCCAATTTCCTCTTTATGTTTGTCATATGACTTTTTCTCTTTAAAGCACTTAGGAATTTGGATCAAAATTGTGGTCTTGAAAGAAATGGATTAGGCTTACATACAGGGTTGTCAAAGAAATAGGCTAAAGGCTCAAAAGGGTTTTACGAGGATGATGTCAATGGGTAGGTAAAACTGAAGGTAAACAAATATAGGTTGCCAAAGAAATGCCTAAATCATATCCTAAACTTACACTCCTTATTTTCGCTTTGCATACATACCAGGCAAGTTCTAGCATCAGCCACAAGCATAGAATATACTATTAATCTCACACACACAAGGCACATGGTCGACTTGATTGGAAGTAATATAGACTCTTGACCCAACAAGTGAAGGAATTGAGTCACATAATATCACATAATGAGTCACAACTAGAGCCTAAACGTCTCAATAGTCACAATTGTAGCACATACTCTTGTTATAATCTCATGCTGCCTATCAAAATAATTTCATGCGAAGCTAGAAAAAAAAATTTTACTACTAAAAAAACACAACGAAACAAAAATGAAACAAAAGCAAACAAACATAGATGCGAATAGAGAAGTATAGCATGCAATACCACCACCCCACACTTAGTCGGGACACTGTCCTCAGTGGAAAATAAATACGAGGAACCTGGTTGGTCGGACTTATTCTCTATGTCTGGGGTTATACCCCTTGCATTGGAATCATCATCAGAGTCGTCATCCTTAGAAGTTCCTCATAAGTATCCCACTTAATTCCAAGCGTGAGTCGGGGTATTTGCTGCGATGAGGGTTCTCCTTGGTCCTTGCAACTTCTCTTTTTGCCCTTTTGGGAGGTGGTAGCCTTCTCCTTGCCTTGTCTCGCTTTAGGTGCCATTGTACCTGAGACTAGAAATAGTGTTAGTTGCAGCACAATCTCACTTGATACAATCTATAAGCAAGTACTAGGGGTACCACCCCACACTTAGTTTTGTTGCACAAATCAGCGAGGTGAACGTAGTCGATTTACTCAGATTTCGTCGACATACGTTTTAGGATTGTATTCCAACAAGAAAATCAGCATTGTATCACTTATTTGCAGCCATTGGACTACTTTCATGGTAGATATAGCAACACTACGACATAGGGGTTACCACATGGAATCGTTATTCTTACAACAAGCACAACCTCCTAAGTCGATAGGCACTATAATCTTATCCCGATGGCCGGGATAGTCTAACATGTAAGCATCCAAACAACACTCTTAAGCAATATTCATAGCCATATCAATTCAGCAAATATCATAACAATGCTATTGAAACCAAATTCAAGTCGAAAATAAGTCAAGAATTCCCTACGTATATGTTTACTCACATGATTATGTAACAACAATTCAAACACATGAACATCACCAACAATCTTATATGATTTAGCAATTTATAATAAGCATAGCAACGTAGTACTTACGATAAATAAATGAAGAATAAGAGAGTACTTACTTGCTTGAAGCTTGTGGAGACGGTGTTGTGAATTAGAAGAGCAAAAGAAGAAAATTTTGAGAAGATTTGGAAGGTTATGTGGCGCCTTTAGGGTGTTTTCTAATGTGGTTGTGTTGTAAAACTATGTCCCCTTTATATAGGAAGAGTATGGGTCGGGTTATGACCCATTTACAATCGGATTTGGGGACAAAATCACCACATATGCGGCGCATATCTCTTGGCATATCAATGACATATGCGGCGCATTGTCCATGGCATAATGGGACATATGCGCCGCATAGTTTATGGCATTTCTAGACATATGCGCCGCATAGTCTATGGCATTTGGTCTCAGTATCTCAAATGCCATAGCATAGGCGGCGCATAGTCAAAAACATACCTAGGAATAGGCGGCGCATAGTGTATAGCACACTAGATTCCGAGTCCTTAGGCTATAGAATAGGTTGTGCATCGTTCGTGGCCTATTTTTACCAAGGCCTAGCCTTCCTCGAAGCCTATTATGACGTGAGAAAGGCTCACTTCATAGCCTTATGCATCACCATTCCTAACTTACCGACTTTACCATACAATGCGACCAAATCGTCAATTGAAATCAATCTCCTCGTTGCATACTTCTTGCACCTATTTTTGCTCAAAACCAAATGAAAACGATTAGTACGATGGGTTGCCTCCCACCAAGCGCCTTAGTTTTGGTCGTGGCACGACTCTTATTTTTGGATTTTCATTTATCAAAAGCAAAAACAAGTACTAGAATGAAAGAAAGACAAAACGATAAAACGATAAAATGATAAAACGATGGGTTGCCTCCCATCTAGCGCCTTATTTATTGTCGTGGCTCGACGTAGTTACCTCGAGTACTCAGACTTCGTCGAGGTAAATGGTGGATCGTTTTCTGAAAGGATTTAGACGACAATGAGGCTTACCTGTGGGCATGCGATCTTCTTCAAGATGGTTCATACGTTTCCCCAGAGAGTCTCCAATTATATCATCAATAGTCCAACCCATAGCTCTCTTGTATCTCTTCAGAGCAGAGATGAGAGCCTCTACGTGCTGTTCATTTAAATCATCTGCTCTCTCCGGAAGTATATTTCTACTTTCCAAGAACACATACCTTAGATAATCGGGGAGCTCTTGCATTTCTAGCATTGGTGGATCGTGAATGGGAGTCTTCGCTGTTAGTTGATTCTTGAGATCACATTCTGGTTGCTTAGGAGTATAAGGCTCTATTTCTGTTAGAGCACTCATAAGTTCTTCATAACCTTCATTATCTTCATGCTCAACTTTCAGTGGCACAACAGACAATGGCTCAACAGTAGGCTGTTTCTCTATAGATAATGCTTTCGTATCCTCATGATGAACATCAGCTACATATAACTCATTCATATCGCTGGGCTGCTTCATTGTTTTGCATATATCAAACCGTACCACTTCGTCATTAATTTGAAACAACAACTCATTATTTTTCATGTCAATAAGCACACTTCCAGTTGCAAGGAAGGGACGTCCCAAGATTATGGGAACTTCAGAATCCTCCTTACAATCCAGAATAACGAAGTCTGCAGGAAAGATGAATGAAGAAACCTTCACCAACACATCATTCAAGATACCCACAGGTCGTTTTACCGACCTATCAGCCATCACGAGCCTCATATTGGTTGGTGTAGGGTCTCCCAACCCCAACTTTCTGTAGATAGATAGTGGCATCAAATTGATGCTAGCTCCCAAATCGCACAATGCCTTAGCAAAATCCAACGATCCAATTGTGCAAGGAATAGTGAAAGCTCCAGGATCTTCCTTCTTTTGAACTAGCGATCTTGTAGCGACTGCACTACAATGATGAACATTATCCGCCAAGTCATAACTTGTTGCCCGCTTCTTTGTCAAGAGATCCTTCATAAATTTTGCATACCCAGGCATTTGTTCAAGTGCCTCCACCAATGGAACATTAATGGTGAGCTGCTTTAACATATTCATGAATTTGCTGAACTTTGTGTCATCCGCCACCTTCTTTAATCTTTGGGGAAAAGGTGGTGGTGGGTATGGAAGTGTTCTCTCCACGGTTTTCTTCTCCTCTTGCTTCCGTTTTTCCACTTTTTCAGGCTGCACAGTGCTGGATGTGGCGTCCTTAACGTCAGGAGTAGTAGCTGGGGCATCTTCTCCTTTTGCGTTGTCATCTATGTCCGCAACTTCGTCAATCACTTTCTTGCCTTTTGCTGAAGTTTCCAGCGCCTTACCACTTCTGGTAGTGATGGCCATGCATGACCCATCATTCCTTGGGGTTTGCACAGTATCGCTAGGTAAGGTGCCGGCTTTTCTTTGGTTGAATGCTGCTGAAAGTTGACTGAATTGCTGCTCTAGTTGTCTTATTGCAATGGAATGTGAGTTAACCAACTGATTCATTGAAGACAAATCATTCTTCACCTCAGTTACGCCCATATTGGTTGCCTCCACTCCTTTCAGCAGCTTGGCCATCATATCTTCCATAGACATCTTGTCAGAACCAGATGCCTCAGCCTCATAATTTCTAGGAGGAATATACACACCACTCCTGTCTGAATTATTCTTCCATCTACCATGATCACGGTCCTTGTATCCAGATTCATTATAATAGTTCCGACCTTGGTTTCCTTGGGCATTGCCTCGGAAACCCCCTTGATTGTTCAAGTAGTTGGCTTCTTCCTCAGAATCAGATTCATCTCTTCTCTGTGGTCCAACGGCCTTAACTTTTTCGGTCTTCCCTGATAATAGATGCTTGGTAAGAAGATCCATTTGCGTCTTCATGTGAGCCATATCTTGATCGCGTTCCTCTTCTCTTCTCCTTTGTTCTGCAGTCATGCCAATAGATAAAGTGGGGCTTGCTACCTCAGAATCCCTGGTATGCCAAGCTCTACTTTGCTTTGTCATTCGGTCTAGCATATTGCTTGCCTGAACAAAGGTGAGGTCCATAAATGATCCTCCAGCCGCATTATCAACCACTGGCTTAGTCACTGAATTCAAGGCTCTATATAATATCTCCATCAAGTGGACATTGGTCATATGATGGTTTGGGCACCGCATTAGCTTCGTCTTGAACCTCTCCCATGTTTCGTAGAGAGCTTCAGTTGGAAGCTGTCGAAAATTTATGATCTCATCTCTTAACTGTGCTCTTTTGGATGGCGGAAAGAATCTTTCTAGGAAAGTGTCTTTCAATTGCCTCCAACTAGTAATAGAATCAGGAGTCAGCCCATTCAACCATAGAGTTGCCTCCCCAGACAAAGACAATGGAAATAGACGTAATCGAATTGCATTCTGTCCAACGCCCGGATTGTCGAATGACTTGCATGTGGAAATAAAGTTGATCAGATGCATATTCGGATCATCGCCTGCTAGTCCACCAAATAATCCCTTGAGTTGCAAAAGCTGAATCATAGTGCTAGTGATATTGAACTTTGCTCCAGGTGCTAAGGGAGGAAGAATAATAGCTCCTGTGGCACCAGCTTCGTCAAGATCATCTTCATCATCATCGAACAGCATTGGTACAGTTCGGCGTTCAGGCCTATATCTTGCTTGACGATCTCTTCTGTTTGCTGGTATCGCCATCTCAGCAGTATGCTGTGGGTTTAATAGCTCTTCATCGCCCAGATCCTCATCGTCAGGATTTGTTGCTCGTCTACGGTTATCAATATTTTGTTGATGCACTTGAGCAGTCATCCTTTCAATTTCACGTTGTGCCTCCATTGATGGACTGAATAAACCTAAAAAAAAACAAAAACAACAACTAAAAGTAAAAGTACGAGAATCTTTGACCAAAGGGTCTAGTAATTATCACAAACTTGATTGACACTCGTATTCCCCGGCAACGGCGCCAATTTTTGATAACGCTCAATCTACAGCTCTCGTGGGAGTGTAAAGCGGTCGTTAGCAAATATAGAACCCAACCTGGGTTGGGTGTCGATCCCACAGGGAATAGCTTGGCCAACAAGTAAGTAAAATTAATAGACTTTTGGTGCAAGTCTCGTAAAAAAAGGGGGATTGTAATAAGTAACAAAAGTAATAAAAGCTGAAAATAGTAAAGTAAAAAGAGAGTATTTCGTAGGTTGTGAAACAATGAGAATTGAGGCGTTGGGGTTATGTCCACCTTCAGAGGTATACGTCTCTATTGGTTATGAGTGTGTAGAGTCTTGACATGCAATTGCTTATAGAGAATTGTAGTCGATGGTAAATCCAAGCGTCTCTCGACCTAAACAAGGACTATTTCACTTTAACTCTCTCGAGCTTAAAGCGTGTCTAACGGTACGAATTCTCCAAGAGGTTAGTCCAGTTACGGCACTAGCTTTTTAATAGGAAAGGGTGTCCTACTACCTTGACATTATCTCTTTTCCAGACAAATAACCTTTCTCTCGAACAAGTTAAATGTTAGACTGACGTTATTCTATGCGTCTGCAGCCACAAGAATTTGTATTAAGATGAAGAGAATAATGATATAAGCAATATACGTGTCTCGAACTCACAAACTCACAGCAATAGATAGTATCTCATTCGGCTTCCATAACCCCAACAGAGAAGTTTAGTTACCCATGAGTGCGAAGGAGATCACGATTTGCATTGTTATTGTTGAGTAATGGCGTGTGGATTAGGTGATAGGCGTGTTGCGTGATTCCTTAGCAAGTAACGATTCTCTTGTTGTGGAATAGAAGAATAGAAGAATAGATTAGAAGTGTTTGTGGTGGAAGATGAGAAGGATGGAAGAAGATTAATTGTTGAAGAATGAATGTTTCTCTCCACTAAGGGAGGAATGTGTTGTGGAATGAATAAAAATCTCTAGCATGATAGGGTATTTATAATACTCCTATCCTACTCCTACTAAGCTAATGAAATAAATAACCAAATCCTAATAGACTAATGAAATCCTTAACCCAAATGTACTAGGGTAAGGTCACAATATCATAATCCAAGTAGAATAGTGAAATACATAACCTAATTGTACTAGGTTAATGTATCTTTGTAAAAATCCAGCTTTGTGTCTGTAAGTCCCCAAAGTCTTCAGAAATGCTGTTTTAGTCCTGGACAGATTTTCCATGCAGTCCCCAAAGTATTCAGAAATGCTGTTTTAGCCCGGGACAGATTTTCCATGCAGCAGATTTGGTCTTTTAGGCGTCCAGCTCCTTTCTACTTCGTTTGTGAGCTTTCTTTTGCGTCAAGTAAGCCATAAAATGCTGTATTTTGTATCATTTATACCTGAAACTTTCCTAATCATGTTTGTTAGCTCATTTACAGGAAAAATGACTAAAAGTGCATGAAATAGATAATTAGTTCTCAAAACTAGGCTAAAATATGGGCAAAATATATTGATATAGGCGCGTAAATTCGCCTATCATCAGCAGGCACCAAACACTGGATTAAAAATAAAAAAAACTAGGTTTGCTTTTTCAAAAAAGAGTCTTGAAGTAGCCGGTGAAATTGTTGTTATGTGACCACACAACCCTTTGCAGAAATGTAAGGTAGATACAATAGATTCTCGTGGTCTGACCCTTCTTTGGACCCATAGTTTCTGTCACATGTTATTTTCACTGCTTGAACCGGTAATCTCGTGGCGTTTAAACAAAAACGGGGTAGGGGTAAAGGTGTCTAAACAAGAAAAAGAAATCTAAGGCAGGCTATAATCTATATCCACCATGAACATGATGCTGTCATGAGGTCCACTCACTCGTTGATATAATGATAACCAACGAACTCCTCCATCCCTCAAACAGCCTAGAAATTTGAGCCTCATTTTAAGCTCAATTCCCATTTCTTCTTAACCATTTAACACACACTTTCCCACCCCCTTTCAACAACAAACTACTTGGGGTAGCCATCAGCAACAATACCATCTTGTCTAAATCCATTAAAGGTACAATTTTTCTGTTGAATCTTGATTTTCTTTTTTCTAGTAAAGATTGATACTTTGGAGTTTGGAGGATTATCTTTCTGTGGATGTGAATTGATCTATTGATGGTGTGTTTGATTTTAAATTTTTTTCTAATTGTCAAACAATGTTTGTGGATGTTTCTTGTAAAGATTGATACTTTGGAGAAAGAATTTTGTGGGTGTCATCTATTTAGATATTTGGTAGGGTGTGTGATTTTAAAATCTCTCTCTCATTTTCAATCAATGTTTGTGGATATTCCTCAATAAAGATTGAGACTTTGGTGAAAGAATTTTGTGGTGTCATCTTTTTGTATTGATCTTTTTGATTTGGATATTCCTAATAAAGATTGATACTTTGGAGAAAGCATTTTGTGGGTGTCATCTATTTAGATTGATCGTTTGATTTGGTAGTGTGTGTGATTTAAAATCTCTCTCTCATTTTCAATCAATGTTTGTGGATATTCCTCAATGAAGATTTGATTCTTTGGAGAAAGAATTTTGTGGGTGTCATCTCTTTGGATTGATCTTTAGATTTGGTAGTATATGTGATCTTTAGTGTGAGGCTTAGTGCACTGGACTGCCCTTTTTATGTTGCCTAATAAAGATTGATAATTTGGATAGAGAATTTTGTGATCCTTCTATGTTGCTTGGACTCTTCAAAAATGTCGAAGGCTGTTGTCAGATCCTCCAAAAGTAGTGTATTTTTGGAGGATCCAACACGGGTGCTGTAACTTTTTTGGAGAGTTGAAGCACCATTTCCTCTCTTTGGATTGATCATTGATTTGGTTGTGTGTGTGATTTTAAAATCTTTCTCATTTTCAGTCAATGTTTGTGGGTATTTCCTAATAATGATTGATACTTTGGAGAAGGAATTTGTGTGTGTCATCTCTTTGGATTGATCTTTTGATTTGATGGGTTATGTGATCTTTAGCCGTAGTTTTAGTGTATTGGGCTACCCTTTTGATATATCCTAGTAAAGATTGATAATTTGGATAATGAATTTTGTGGTTTCTTCTATGTTGCTCTGATTCTTTAAAAATGTCAAAGGGTGTGTATCGGATCCTCCCAATGTAGTACATTTTTGGAGGATCTAGCATGGGTGCAGCAACATTTTTGGAGAGTCAAATACCATTTTCCTCTCTTTGAATTGATCATTGATTTGTAGTATATGTGATTTTGAAATCTTTCTCATTCTCAGTCAATCTTTGTGGATGTTTTCTAATAAAGATTGATAATTTGGAGAAAGAATTCTGTGGTTTCCTGATCGATAATTTGGAGAAAGAATTCTGTGGTTTCCTGACCTATGTTGCTGACTCATCAAAAATTTTGATGGATGTGTGTCACTGTGTTGTATCCTTCAAAACTAGTGCATTTTTGGAGGATCCAACATGGGTGCGGCAACATTTTTGGGGAGTGCAAGCACCATTTTTCTCTCTTTGGATTGATCTATCGATTTTGTAGCGTATGTGGTAATTTTCGTCTTTTTGGTTTGTTGATTTATTGTGCTGAAAGTGGATGATCGTTTTACTATTGAAAGTGGTTCTTGGATCTGCAAATGGGTATCTTCCATTTGAGTTAAATGTTTTGAGTTAAATGTCAAAAGCTATGTGGTTTGACTAATTGTTTTCTAGTTTGGATTTTTCTTTTTCATACTTTTCAGTTGATCTAATTCCTTTCAATCTGTTCTTTCAAAGATATACAAGTGATTAAGCATTCACATTAATTGGCATTTACGTTGTTTTTTATTATTCAAATGAAAATTTTTTCACATAAAGAAAGAATTTCATTTACTTATTTAGCCACAGAACTTGTGCAATTAGACTGATCAGATTCATATCATAATGGTTTAATCCAATCATATTGCACAAGATCTTTATGTTAGAGATAAATGAAAGAGCTTGGCTGCATTTGTTGGTATTGTTCTGTGTATTAGGTTTTTTTTTCACTTGATGTGAGTGTTTGATCTTCATTATTACATGAGATTTTTTTTTACGCTTTTAGTTTTAGTAACATGAATATATCTTCTATCTTATACCAGAACACATAAAAGATGGCAGAAGGCGAAGATATTCAACCTCTTGTCTGTGACAATGGAACAGGAATGGTTAAGGTAACGACGTATTTCACTGGATTCTCCCGAACATTCGGTCACTTTAAAGTTAGCATTGCCTCACTTGAGCTGAAATACTAACTGTTAATCTTGTCCTGAAATTGTTAGGCTGGATTTGCTGGAGATGATGCTCCAAGGGCTGTCTTTCCTAGCATTGTGGGACGTCCTCGTCACACTGGTGTGATGGTTGGCATGGGCCAGAAAGATGCCTATGTTGGTGATGAGGCTCAATCCAAAAGGGGTATTTTGACTTTGAAATATCCAATTGAACATGGTATTGTTAGCAACTGGGATGACATGGAGAAGATTTGGCATCATACCTTTTACAATGAACTTCGTGTGGCTCCAGAGGAGCACCCAGTTCTCCTCACAGAAGCTCCTCTTAACCCAAAAGCCAATCGAGAGAAGATGACTCAGATCATGTTTGAAACCTTCAACACCCCTGCCATGTATGTTGCAATTCAGGCCGTCCTTTCCCTCTATGCCAGTGGACGTACAACTGGTAAGCTCTGTCGACTGCTTGAAACCAGTTTTTCTACTGAAGTATAAGATTGATTATTGGTTGAAACATTATGTTGGGTCCTGTTTATTAGGTAGAAAACTGAACTAGTGAAAACAAATTATTAAGTTAGTTGTGTTCCTCAGCTTAAAATCATGCGTCTGATGGTGGACTGTGCTTTTTGATGCCAGGAATTGTGCTGGATTCTGGAGATGGTGTCAGCCACACAGTTCCCATCTATGAAGGTTATGCCCTTCCACACGCAATCCTGCGTCTTGATCTGGCAGGGCGTGATCTCACAGATCACCTCATGAAGATTCTCACGGAAAGAGGTTACTCTTTCACCACCACAGCCGAGCGGGAAATTGTTAGGGATGTGAAGGAGAAGCTGTCTTACATTGCTCTTGACTATGAACAAGAACTTGAAACAGCAAAGACCAGCTCATCCGTGGAGAAGAGCTATGAGCTTCCTGATGGACAGGTCATCACCATTGGTGCTGAGCGATTCCGTTGCCCTGAAGTGCTGTTCCAACCATCAATGATCGGAATGGAAGCTGCTGGTATTCATGAAACCACATACAATTCCATCATGAAGTGTGACGTTGATATCAGGAAGGATCTCTATGGAAACATCGTCCTCAGTGGTGGTACCACAATGTTCCCGGGCATTGCTGATAGGATGAGCAAGGAAATTACCGCATTAGCTCCAAGTAGCATGAAGATCAAGGTTGTTGCCCCGCCTGAGAGGAAGTACAGTGTCTGGATCGGAGGATCTATTTTAGCCTCCCTCAGCACATTCCAGCAGGTACGCAAAATCTGCACTACGATCTGTTTACTGTTCATAATCTGCTTCATTTCAAAGTTGCACGTCTTAAAGCTTATTCACTATCGAGATCAGTAGTAGATTACTTCAGCATAAAAACCAATTTGCTTAGGTGACTATACTAAGGCTGAAAGCGTGAATTATATGAGAGCAAACGCTGTCCAGTACTTTCTATGCTAAATGCTGAGCTCTTTCAACGGAATGTGATGAACAATGTCAAGTAACTGAAAGAAATTTACTTACAAGATTCTTTTTTCATGAGTACAGATGTGGATAGCTAAGGCAGAGTACGATGAATCTGGACCTTCAATCGTTCACAGGAAATGCTTCTAAATACAGCACGTCGAGAAAGAGATAACTTGAACAAGTATACAAACTTGCATTTCCAGAGCAGCACTGCTTCAGTTGGTTGCATATAATATGCTTTTCATTTGTATTTCCTTTTGATTATTTTTGTTTCTGTTACTTTATCTTCAATCTCAAACATTTGGTCATTGATATGAAAAAACAAAAAAAGCAAGCAGTTCATGTTAATCATTTATGTAGAAGAATTGTATTTCAACTGTTGTGATTTGGATGATGGATAAAGAACTTTGTTGATTCGTTTTATATATTCTCTTGGTCCCAATTTTATATATTAAGATGCATACTTCATTTCATACACATGAGAATTTCTTGAACTTCAATATAGTATATTGGAGTTATAGAGGAATTTTTCAAACTTCAATAAAGTGAGCTAGAGTTTCACATGTGAAAGAATTCCTAACACATCAATAACATTTTTTAGTATTCTAGCTAGGAGTATTTTCATCGAAATTTTATTTTCCATTAAAGAATGACTACTTCATAATTAGCCCACAGATCGGTGGGTGGGTGCAGGCTCTGAATTTTTTTTTGGAGGAAACTTCTCGGGAGGTCCCCTAACGGGCAATTAAATAGATCAGGTTTGCATTGAGGGGTTGTAGGAGCCATTTTCCAAGCCAAACAAGCAAAACAATAGGAACTGCAAATTTTTTGTAACTTTCGAAGGGTGGGTGCGGCCACCGAATTTTTTTTTTTGGCAAAACTTCTCGAGCGGTCCGCAGGCGGGCTATTAAATGGATCAAGTTGCATTGGAGGGATTAAAGGAGCCATTTTCCTCGCCAAACGAGCGGAACGACATGAATTGCGAATTTTTTGCGACTTTCAATGGGTGTTAGTCCACGGAACGATGGGTGGGTGCGGGCCTTGAAAAAATTTTTGGGCGAAACTTCTCGGGTAGTTCCCTGACGAGCAATTAAATGGATTGGGTTGCTTTGGAGGGGCTGGGGGAGCCATTTTCTAAGTCAAACGAGTGAAACGACAGAGATAATAGATTTTTTTGCAACTTTCGGCAGGTGTTAGCCCACACAGATCAGTGGGTGGGTGGGGGCTTTAAAAATTTTTTTGGGTGAAACTTTTTGGCGGCTCCCTGACGAGCTATTAAATAGATCAAGGTTGCTTTGGAGGGGTCTGGGGAGCCATTTTCCAAGTCAAATGGGCGAAACGATGGGAATTGTGATTTTTTTTATGACTTTCAGTGGGTGTTAGCCCATAGTTCGGGGGATGGGCTAGGGCCCGAGAAAAATTCTGGGTGAAATTTCTCGGCCAGTCCCACGATGGCCTATTAAATGGATCGGGTTGCTTTGGTCGGATTGGGGCAACCATTTTCCAAGTCAATCGGGCGAAACAACAGGAATTACGGGTATTTTGCGAGTTTCGGTGGGTGTTAGCCCATGGTTCGGGGGGTGGGCTCGAGCCTCGCAAAAAATTTTGTGAAACTTCTCGGACAGTACTCCGACAGCCTATTAAATGATCAGGTTGCTTTGGCGGGGTCAGGGGAGCCATTTTCCAAGTCAAATGGGCGAAACGATAGGAATTGCGGGTTTTTTCTGGCTTTCGGTGGGTGTTAGCCCATGGTTCGAGTGGTGGCCTCGGGCCTCGAGAAAAATTAAGGGCGAAACTTCTCGGGCGGTCCCCCGCCGACCTATTAAATGGATTGGGTTGCTTTAGTGAGGCCGGGGAGCCATTTTTCAAGTCAAATGAGTGAAACGACAGAAATTGTGGGTTTTTTGTGACTTTCGATGGGTCTTAGCTTGCGGTCCGAGGGGTGGGCTCGAGCCCCCCAAAAAATTCAATGCAAAACTTCTCGAGCGGTCCCTTGACAGTCGATTAAATAGATCGAATTGCTTTGGCGACGTGGGGGAGCTATTTTCTAAGTCAAATGAGCGAAATGACAGGAATTGTGGTTATTTTTATGACTTCCTAAGGGTGTTAGCCCATGGTTCGGGGGTGGGCTTGGGCCCCAGGAAAAGTTCTGGGCGGAACTTCTCAAGCAGTCCCCCAACGGCTTATTAAATAAATTGGGTTGCTTTGACAGGGGGTTGGGGAGAGTCATTTTCCAAGTCAAACGGCCTAAACAACAATAATTGCAGGTTTCTTACGACTTTCGGTAGGTGTTAGCCAACTCGGGCCCCGAAAATTATTTTGGATGAAACTTCTCTAGTGGACCCCCGACGGCCTATTAAATGGATCGGGTTGCTTTGACGGGGTTGGGGGAGCCATTTTCCAAGTCGAACGGCGAAACTGTAGGAATTGCAGATTTTTTGCGACTTTTGGTGGGTCTTAACCCATAATTCGAGGGGTGGGCTGGGGCCTCGAGAAAAAATTTGTGCAAAACTTCTCGAGCGGTCCCCTGAGGGTCTATTAAATAGATCGGGTTACTTTGGAGGAGTCGAGGGAGCCATTTTTCAAGTTAAACGGGCGAAACGACAGAAATTGCGAGTTTTTTTACGACTTTCAATGGGTCTTAGCCTACAGTTCAGGGGGTGGGTTCTGGCCCCGAGAAAATTTCTGGATGAAACTTCTCGAGAGGTCCTCCGACGGCCTATTAAATGGATTAGGTTGCTTTGGCAGGGCTGATGGGCCATTTTCCAACTCAATCGGGTGAAACGACAGGAATTGCAGTGCTTTGTGACTTTTGGTGGGTGTTAGCCCACGGTTCGGGGGTGGCCTCGGGTCCCTGGAAAAATTCTGGGTGAAATTTCTCGAGAAGTCTCCCGACGGCCTATTAAATGGATCGAATCGCTTTGGCAAGGCCGGGAGTGATGATTCATATAGTCTCAAATACACTAAGTACCTATAAATATTTGACTCTACATGAAGTGATGATTCATATAGTCGACTCGAGCTATTAAGGGCTAAAACATTTTTATTGTTATAACTTGTGATTGCTCATAAACAGCGAGTCTTGTATCCCCCTCTTCATCCCACCCAAGTTACTCACAAGGACCATTAACAAACATACTAGCTGAGTCATCTCAGTTTTTACTTGTAAAGTTGATTATGGCAGTATCTACAACTGTGCAAAAAGTTGATTATGACATTGTCTAAATAGAAAATTATTTACAATGCAGAAAGACACACTGAAGAAAACCTCCCTCCCCTACAACATGCACAACAACGAAAAAAAAATAGACACTGTTGCCTTGCATGTGTGAATTTACAAATATCTTTTGCTTCCTAAAGAGTTAGATGCTCTGACAATGCCCTTGGGTTTTTTGTGAACCTTGTTGAGGTTCCTCAAACTCTGCTGTCATCTGCCACTGAGTACTGTAATTGGTGTAAGTTGGCCTTCTTGGAGAGAGTCACCGTAAGCTTCGTTAGACGATGGAGCTCTGGCTGGCCATACAAAAGCAGGTTTCTCAGTGGGGATATTTGGCAGAACTGATTCCCCTGTAAGAATCTGTAAAGCTGTTTTCATGCTTGGCCTTTCATAAGGATTTGGATGGCAACAAGCCAATCCTAATATCAACACACATTCAGCCTGTTCTTCATCGAAGTCTCTATCCAATCTGACATCTATAGCATCAATGATCCTTCCAATCTTGTACATGTCCCATACATATTCAATGACTCTATTACTATAATTATTCTCCTCGTATTGTTTTCCAGGTTTTCGACCACAAGCAACTTCAAGAATCAGCACTCCAAATGCAAAAACGTCTGTTTCAACTGTGGCTCGGCCTATATGGAAACTCTCTGGTGCCATATAGCCTATAGTTCCAGCAATCTCTTTTGTTGAATGGTGAGTCTTTCCATTCACTTGAACTGTTCTAGCCAATCCGAAATCTCCTAGCTGCGCATTGAGCTCCGAGTCAAGCATGATGTTGCTGGCTTTTATGTCTCTGTGAAGTACTCTTTTCTGACACCTATTGTGCAGATAATCCAGTGCTTGAGCAATCCCACAGATAATGCCATGCCTTATTTCCCAGTTAAGTCTCAACCCTTCTCTGATTTCGCCATTTTCTTCACAAAATATTAACTTGTCTAAGCTCCCATTTGGCATGAACTCATACACCACAAGGAGTTCATTGCTTTCGTAGCACCATCCTATCAATTTGACAAGGTTCTTGTGGTGGAGATTGCCTATGGTTGTGACTTCTGCTATGAGATCTTTTGCCCCTTGACTTGAATCTCTAAAGAATCTCTTCACAGCCACCTCTTTATTATCAGCTAACAACCCTTTGAACACTACTCCACATCCTCCTCTTCCAAGAATGTTCTTGGGATCAAAGTTCCCGGTTGCTCGTTTCAAGTCCTTCAGTTGGAATCTCTGAGGTGCAGTAGCCGAATTCTGAATCTGAATCTCTATGATCTCATCTTGGTCCAACACTTGCATCCTCTTCTTTTTTCTCCTCCAGGTGAAACATATGAAAACCCCACCTAAGAACATAACCAGAACCGATATTATTGGTATCAAGATCCACAACCACAATAGGCTAACTCCATTATTGTTCTCATTATAGTTCCCAATATCCGTGCTTGTAAAATTCCATGCCTTTATGCAGTTCAGCTGATTATATATCCCAGTTGAGGCTGAAAATCCCACGAAAACATCCTCGGGGAGATAACTAGAAAGATCAAGTGGCATGGAAATGATGGGATTTCTCTCATTTTCTCCTGTTTGATTACTCATGAATGTATAAACCTTCAAGATCTTGGATTCTCCATCATATCGTACACTCGCTATAACATCAACAGCTCGTGAAAGGTTAACACCACTATCAGTCAAAGAAATTTGATTGACAGAGTTGATGCTGTTTATGTCAATGCCAACATGATTATCATCAAGATCATCAAGATAACTTTTCCTCGTGTCAAATTCAACTGCAACTATGTTGTTTGAAGAAGATCCATTATTACTTGCATTCACGATTCCAAGCCATTGCCCGTAACTTTTATCTGGGATTGTGTTAGGACCACTTTCTTTAGTCAATATGAAAGCCAATCCTTCACCCCATGGATCACTCTCAGGTTTGATATTAATCACAAACGTTGAATTAAACGATGCTGTGATATTTTTTTTCCTGTTCCATAGATTCAAAGGCTGTGAATACCATATTCTTCCAGACAAATTTGTAATGGAAGCTCCACGAGCATCGCCAGTTACTTGGAGAGCACCGAAGGCTATATAGGAATGATTAGTAGTGATGAGATCATTCGCGTCTTCCTTAGTGAAACTTGGGTAGCTGAAATTCAGACAATCCACCCTAATAACCAAAAATCCTTCCAAGAGAAGTATGAATGTGAAGAAAAGATGAACAAGGGAAGTTAAAGATCTAATCTTGCCTAGATAATACATATCAACATATAATAACAAAAACTATGTTTCTTTTTTTTTGTCTCAAGAGGGAAAATGTGGTGGATTGGTAATGAAAATCTATTGCAAATTTTGTGCATGACCGATAACTTTAAATGAAACAAAGGAGGATATAGTTTCTCCATTTTATGGAGAAAATTTCCAAGTAATTTGATCAATATGTTTGACTTGGACTAAGTAGCAACTTCCTAGGTATTTCCACTAATATGTTAATATGCTTATGTTGAAAGTTGCTTTAAGAATGCAACTATTTTTTTTTGTTTTCTCCAGTTTTTTTTTTAAGTACAATCCTAGTTAAATTAGGAAGTCCTATCTTTGGTAGGAAACTAATTAGTTATTCTAATTTTAGTAGAGGTAGGTTGTTTCTTTGTCCTATTTTTAGTTGGAATAGCAACTATTTAAGTTGCTAAGTTGATGATCAATTATAGACTTTCTTTTAACAAGAAAATAATCTCTCTTTGTCTCTCTGCATATTCTCTTCTTCAAACTCCATCTCTGTTTCTACGACCAGCTTTTAAATTGAATTCCTGCATTGTTTCTCTTTAACGGTTTTAAACCAACAATTGGTATCAAAGCTTTAATCTTAAGGGACCTGTGAGTGTGTCCATCAATCTGATCCAGTGGATACCATGAACGGAGAGGCAAATTTTTCTTCAATGGCACCACCAACTTTCGATGGAGAAAGTTATCAAATCTGGGCAGTTAGAATGCGGATATATCTGCAAGCTTTGGATCTCTGGGAAGCTGTTGAAGTTGAATATGAGATAGCTCCCTTGCCGGACAATCCCACGGTGGCGCAGATTAAAACTTACAAGGAGAGGAAAACCAGAAAATCAAAGGCACTGGCATGCTTATTTACTGCAGTTTCATCTAATATCTTCACTCGTATCATGTCTCTTGAATCAGCGAAAGAGGTATGGGATCATCTCAAACCTGAGTATGAAGGAGATGAAAGGATTCGAGGGATGCAAGTGTTGAATCTGGTCCGTGAGTTTGAGCTGCAAAGGATGAAAGAAAGTGAAACCATAAAGGAGTACTCTGACAGACTCCTTAATTTAGCAAATCGCATCAGATTGTTGGGTTCTGCTTTCAATGATTCAAGGATCATTGAGAAAATTCTAGTAACGGCACCTGAAAGATTTGAGGCTACCATAACAACCTTAGAAAATACTAAGGCATTGTCCAAGATAACACTTGCAGAGCTCTTAAGTGCTTTTCAAGCGCAAGAGCAACGACATGTTATGAGACAAGGAGGAGTTTTCGAAGGTGCCTTACCATCCAAGCATCATGATGATGGACGTTCGAAGAAGAAGAAGAATAAGACGCACCAACCAACTGATGAAGAAGGTGCAACGCACAATAACAAAAACAAAATAGGTGGTTTCAAAGGAAACTACCCTCTTTGTAAGCATTGCGGCAAGCTCGGGCATGCACCTTTCAAGTGTTGGAAGAGGCCTGATGCTAAGTGCACTAAGTGCAATCAGCTTGGGCATGAAGCAATCATCTGTAAAAATAAAACTTAGCAACAAGATGCAGAGGCTCGAGTTGTTGATGAACAGGAATAAGATCAACTCTTTGTTGCATCATGTTTAGCAAGCAGTGTCTTAAGCGAGTCGTGGCTGATCGATAGCGGATGCACAAATCATATGACTTGCGATAAAGATCTTTTTAAAGATTTGAGCCCTACTAAAGTTACAAAAGTTAGGATCGGCCATGGTGGTTATATTCCAGCAAAAGGAATGGAAACCATCACAATTGAAACACAATCGGGCATTAAAACAATTTCTGATGTTCTTTACGTACCCGATTTGGACTAGAACTTGTTAAGTTTTGATCATTTATTAGAAAAAGGTTTCAAATTATATTTCGAAGATAAACATTGCTTGATCAAGGAAGCATCTGGACAAGACCTATTTAAAGTCAAAATGAGAGGCAGAAGTTTCTCATTAAATCCATTGAAAGAAGAGCGTGGATTTCACCAATCGCGTGTGGAGCTACCTCTGCTAAAAGAAGACATCCCACCTGATGATGAAGGCTGGCTTTGTCCTGGTTGCGATTGCAAAGTTGACTGCATTGACTTTCTTAATAATCTTCAAGGAAAAGACCTTTCCGTCGCTGACAGCTGGGAGAAAGTATATCCCAAGGACGCTGCTGCTACGTCTGGGGAGAAGCTAGATGATATTGTTGGACTTCCATCGGATGACTCGGAGAATGGCCTGCCTGACATACCTTTTTCGAATGAAGTTTCTGCTAAGCATTGAGGTGAAGAAATTTCTTCGCCTGAGAATGATTTGGTGTTGTCGGGAAATAATTCTGGTCTTGCTAGGGGAGGGGGATTATGCTCTCTTAATGGATTCCAGAATATGACTCATTTGAAATATGATTCTGAGTGTAAGCTTTACTTGGAAAGTAATATTTCAATTCAGAGAAAAGAGATGCCTGAAGCTGCTAATGCTGATAAATTATCAGAACTGGAACTTTAGAATGCTTGTGATGAGCAGCGTGAGAATGCTACTCAGTCAGATGAGCTGCCTTTGCCTAGCAATTCCCAATTAGCCCAGGTTGAATCTTGCCAGATTCTTGGCAACAATTCAGTAGGGGATTCGGCTCTCACACAGTTTGGAGATCCTTGCTGCAGAACATCAACTGCATTGCAAGAAATCTAAAAGACAACAGGTAGTTCATCAACCGAGGAAAAACTCAAAGTTGGAGGTATGAGCATCTCTGAATCTCGTTCAAGTGGTAAAAGAAAGGCATATGGAGAAGTCACCACCAAGAGACTCTGCGAATCCTTCAAGGAAAATAATTATCCTGACTGTGACGCAAAAGAGAAGTTCGAGCAAAGTGGTGGTTGGATAAAAGCATTACCTGAAGAAGCTGAGAATGAGAAGATGCATTTGATGACTATGGTGGAGCTAGTACATGGTATGAGAGGTTGTTAGTTATTGCCGTGCAGGGAGTGTTTTTCAATTTTTACTTGGTGCTTTACTTGCTGTTTCCCAAGCTTGCACATAGAGTTGTTGGTCATCTGGAAGAGGAGGCTATACACTCATATACTTTTTATCTTAATGATATTGATCGTGGTGAAATTGAAAATGTCCCTGCTCCTGCGATAGCAATTGACTACTGGAGACCGCCTAAGGATGCGACTCTAAAGGATGTTGATGAAGCTTATCATAGAGACGTTAACCATTTCGCATCTCCATGGGAGACATATCACGCTGACTTGTCGATTGATCTAAGCAAGCACCATGTGCCCAAGAAATTCCTTGATAAGGTTGCTTATTGGTCAGTGAAACTTCTCAGGATTCCAACCGATTTATTTTTCAAGGAAAGATCAGTTGTCGTGCAATAATGTTGGAAACAGTGGCAGGTGTACCAGGAATGGTGGGAGGTATGCTGTTATATCTGAGGTCGTTACGCAAGTTCAAGCTTCTAAGGCAAAGAATTGGTGTTTGCATTTCATAAAGCAAGGAGGAGTGTTGAAAGTTACTTTAAGAATGCAACTATTTTTTTCTGTTTTCTCCAGTTTTTTTTTAATTACAATCCTAGTTAAATTAGGAAGTCTTATCTTTGGTAGGAAACTAATTAGTTACTCTAATTTTAGTAGAGGTAGGTTGTTTCTTTGTCCTATTTTTTGTTGAAATAGCAACTATTTAAGTTGCTAAGTTGATGATCAATTATAGACTTTCTTTTAACAAGAAAATAATCTCTCTGTGTCTCTCTGCATATTCTCTTCTTCAAACTCCATCTCTGTTTCTGCGGCCATCTTTTAAATTGAATTCCTGCTTTGTTTCCCTTTTAACGGTTTTAAACCAACAGCTTATAAGCTTGTTGTTGCTCTGCATGTTTGTTTTTAGTTAATTTGATCAAAACATTCTTAATTTGTGTTTACCTTTTTTTTTTTTTTCCGATATTGCCTTGTTTGTCAAGTAACATTTTTCCAAAGAGAGAGATAGAAAGAAAGAGGCCATGTACATTTTGTTTTCTTCTTTTGCATTTTATGTGATGATATTACAAACCAAGTGTGTCTATTGGAAGTACTCTCTCTACCTCTGAGGTAAGGTTTGCGTACAAGCTATCCTCTCCGACCCCATTTTGTGGGATTATATTGGGTATGTTGTTGTTGTTGATGATTATAAACCAAGTGCAACCAAAACTTGCAAATGGATGCAATACATATATAACTAATCTTGGAAGACTAACACATTTTTAAGTATTGTGAATACTGGGATAAGGCTCCACGTCTTCTGGTATTATTACTTGCAAGAATCATTAGTTTAATTAGTAGACTCTGCCAAATTTACGGACAGATCTAAGAGAAAACAACAGCAACAACATATCCGATGCAATCTCACATGTAGGATCGGAGGAGGGTAGAGCATATGCAAACCTTACCCCTACCTCGTAAAGACAGAGAGGCTGCTTCCGGTAGACTCCCTGTTTGAAAAGATCTAAGAGCTTAAGTTGAATACTGTGTTTTCTTAATTTAAAGATCTTATTCTATATTGAATAAGGAACCAATCTCATTTCGTCATGAAAATGACTCATTCCTTTTCAACTGTAGAATTAGTCCCCAGTAGGTAAAAGTCATAAGATAAAAATAATCTTGAGTCACAGTTTCAAAACCACACATTATACTTTAAAAACATTATCAGAAACCTCCAACAACTTTAATAATATTGTCAAGTTGTGATAAGATTACTGAAATTGTAGACACTTTTCAAGTACTAAGAGGTTAATGCACAAGATGCTGAAATTTTGGAACGTGCGACTAGTTTATATTGACTTGCCATAGGCATATTACTTGGAAAATCTAGCACTTATGTCTACCGCATTTACACTGAAATTTATCTCGGATTGCCTCTAAACTGAGCATCTAGTGTTTACATCAAACTATATGATAACTGTTGAAAATATGTAGGAATAAATATTTTTAGTAGTTTTTAATTATTAGAGTCCTATGTGACTTAGAAATTAGTTGTCCCTTTATTATTTGAATAGGAATTAGTTATCCCAATTTAAATTGGAGTATAGTTAGAAATTTAGCTATAAATACATGTTTTGAGTTATTAATAAAATAATCCCCTTTGACAATACTATTGCCGTATTTTATTTTTCTCCAACTCTTTCTCTGTTATATCTCCAATTTCAAAGCTAAAAACCAACAATTGGTATCAAGAGCCAGTTTTTTGAGGGATCTGTGAGAAAGATGAATTCTGAAAACTTTTTCCAAATAGCTCCTCCTGTCTTTGATTGATACGAGAATAATTACGGAAATAGACTTATGTGGGTGTGCATTGAAAGCAACCAAGTGTATGTGCAAGAGAAGTGTAATTAAAGGCCCAAATACACACCAAAACAACCCACTCCATACACTAGAGGGGCAGCCCATTTTTGAAGGGCCTTTTTTGGTTATTTTGACTTCTATTTGTTTTGTAATATATAAGGAACATGTTAGGGTTTATTCACTTAGTTTTTGAATGTTGAAAATGGTAGAACACACTTGAAACCCTCAAGTTCTCTCTCTTGTGAGGCTTGGCCGAAACTAGGTTACAACATTAGGGTGGAATCTCTTTTGTTGTTTGTTTGCTTGGAGCTTGGGGTGCTTGAAGGATTGTGGTCCTCTCTTGTGTCTCTTTGAAGAGTGTAGGTGTTCCTACTATCATCATTAAGGGTCTTTGTGTGTCATCTACACTCAGGTTCTTAGTCATTATAGTAGTTTATGTCTCACTATCTATCCCTTTGTCTTTTGTAATCTTGTAACGTTATATCTTGTTGTTGTGGAATCCGAATCTGGTTATTCTTGTTGTCATCTTGTTCATCTCGCTATTATTGTGTTGTTGGCTGTTTTTGGGTGTCAAATACACCCTTGTTTCTTGTATTCTTGTTACACTTGTTGAATCCGAGTGAGGTCCCCTTTTGGTCCACGTTTTTTCTTGAATTTGTGGACTGTTTGAGGTATGTTTTGTGCTTTCCCTTGTTTGTTTTATATCATTTGGTATCAAAGCCATTTTTGGTGTTATTCTTACAATATCAATCTTGGGCTTTCTTGCTAAAAAAAAATTAATTTTGGTGTTCTTGTTGTTCTTAGCCTTGAAAGTGTTGTTCTTGGCCGAGGTTGCTTGTAGCGTCTAGATCTAGTAGTCCTTTGGTGTGTATTGTTGTTTCTTGTGTTAGTTACGTGATTCACTAACACTAAAAGGTGTCTATCTATATTTGAGCTTGAACTTGTTAAAGTTGTGTTGTGAACAAGGACCTAGGGCGAGAATTTGTGACTTGTTGTGGCCGGTTGGGTCTTGAATTCGGAAATATTGTTGTTGTTCTTGAAGGATTGTTGTGGTGTTCATCTTGTTCTTCATCTCATCTTACAATTTAAGACAACCAAAAGTGTAATATAGATTCAAAAAGATGAACCTACAAGTTGTAAAGTTGTTTGTGAGAAGACTTGAGCCATCACTTCCTTGACTTGACATCTACTTCTCAACCACTTTTCATTGTTTCAAGGGACCTTGTTTTGTGAGAATTGTACAAAGTCAAATCTTGCCTTTTGAAGATTAGACTTATAGGATATTCAAGACATATACTTTCCCTCCAAAACCAATTATTTCCATTACATAGTAACTAAAGTTTGTAAACTTCAACTAGTGACTAATTACGGGGCCGTGACCAATAGTGTGCTGCCATGTCACCCAAGATACTGTTCAAACAAAATTTTTAAGCTTAAATTGTGATCTTTTAGTTTCATTTTGTTGTTTCATTAGTTCCGTTTGTTAATTCCAATACTAACTTACAGACTAGTGACAATTTACTAGATTGTGAGTTGGTTTTGAAACCATTTTTTCCGTGTTTACGTTCCTTTGTGTGTTTTTATTCTTTTTAGTCATTGTACACACTCGGTTCACCTCTCAACGTCTCAAGGATTACAAGCAAACTTACAACAATTGTGAGATCAAAGTGAGAAAATCCGAGGGACAAAGGATTAAAGAGAGAGTGTGAGGACCATTCTTGAACAACTAACTTGTTCATTTTTTTGTAGGTAACTTCTTGGATACAATGGACAACAATGCTCTTGGTGCTATCTTAGAAAGACTTGAAACTGTCAACCGAGGAATGAAAAGTATGCTCACGACTATGTCCTCAATCCGAGGAGAGATGTCTACTATGAATGAGAGGTTGGATCGAATGGAGAGTCGAAGGAACTCTCGTGCTTCTACCCCTCGACTCCATGTTTTCTCAAGTGGTCATGACCAAAACCCTTCCGTCACCATTGCCCCCGAGACTTTGCCTACAAAAGTCAATCCTCCAAGTTCACCACAAAATGCCATGAGCCAAGTTACTAATTCCCCTCAAAATCGAGAACAAGGTAGATCACTTCTCCCGCAAGTTGATCAAGTCCCACAAGAAGGACTTGGAGGCCTATTCCCTCCCATTCAAGCTCCACAACCTAAGCTCCACATTACCAAAAATGCCCCCTCAACCGAAAATCCACTTCCCCAAAATCAATATGTCCATATAGAGGAGTATGGAAGAAAGGGACACGAAGCATATGAAGTCTATGATGATGCTTATATGATGGAAGGAGACTTGAGTCAAATAAGATTGAAGCCAAGTCTCAAGATAGAGAGGAAGCCGAGGTTCAAAATGAAGATGTTGGCCGAGACTTGTTCATATTGAGCTCTCGGGTTCTTCATGTTTTGAGGACTGTTTTGAGTGCTTTTTTTTTAAGTGGCCACTTGAACGAAGTGAAGCCGTGAATTTGTGGGCAAATTCTTCTCAAGATGGAGAGGATGATACGAGAATAATTATGAAAATAGACTTATGTGGGTGTTCATTGAAAGCAACCAAGTGTATGTGCAAGAGAAGTGTAATTAAAGGCCCAAATACACACCAAAACAACCCACTCCATACACTAGAGGGGCAGCCCATTTTTGAAGGGCCTTTTTTGGTTATTTTGACTTCTATTTGTTTTGTAATATATAAGGAACATGTTAGGGTTTATTCACTTAGTTTTTGAATGTTGAAAATGGTAGAACACACTTGAAACCCTCAAGTTCTCTCTCTTGTGAGGCTTGGCCGAAACTAGGTTACAACATTAGGGTGAAATCTCTTTTGTTGTTTGTTTGCTTGGAACTTGGGGTGCTTGAAGGATTGAGGTCCTCGCTTGTGTCTCTTTGAAGAGTTTATGTTTTCCTACTATCATCATTAAGGGTCTTTGTGTGTCATCTACACTTAGGTTCTTAGTCATTATAGTAGTTTATGTCTCACTGTCTATCCCTTTGTCTTTTGTAATCTTGTAACGTTATATCTTGTTGTTGTGGAATCCGAATCTGGTTATTCTTGTTGTCATCTTGTTCATCTTGCTATTATTGTGTTATTGGCTGTTTTTGGGTGTCAAATACACCCTTGTTTCTTGTATTCTTGTTACACTTGTTGTATCCGAGCGAGGTCCTCTTTTGGTCCCCATTTTTTCTTGAATTTGTGGACTGTTTGAGGTATGTTTTGTGCTTTCCGTTGTTTATTTTGTATCATTGATGGTGAGAATTACCATCTTTGGGCAATAAGAATGGAGACTTATCTTGAGGCTTTATATCTTTGGGAGGATATGGAGGGGGATTATGATGTTATTCCACTGCCCGATAATCCCACGGTAACCCAGATCAAAAGCCAAAAGGAAAAGAAAATCAGAAAATCAAAGGCAAAAGCAACTTTGTTTGCTAGTCTGTCTCCAATAATTTTCATGAAAATCATGACCCTTAAATCACTAAAAGAAATTTGGGATTATATGAAGGAAGAATATACCGGGGATGAAAGAATACGAGGCATGAAAGTATTGAATCTAATAAGGGAATTCGAATTGCAAAAGATGAAGGACTCTGAGACCGTCAAAGAGTACTCAGACCGACTTCTAAGCATTGTTAATAAGGTAAGATTGTTTGACACAAAATTTAAAGATTCAAGAATTGTTGAAAATTTTTTTGTTAGAAAGATATGAAGTATCAATAACTACCTTGGAAAACACGAAAGATCTGTCTAAGATTACCTTGGCAGAATTGTTAAATACGTTGCAGGCGCAAGAGCAAAGGAGGCTTATGAGGAAGGATGGTATGGTTGAAGGAGCTTTGGCAGCCAACCACGAGACTCAAAGCAAGGGTAATAATTCAAGAAAAAATTACCCACCTTGTCAACATTGTGGCAAAATAGGTCATCCTCCATTTAAATGTTGGAAAAGATCAGATGCACAATGCAAGATTTGCAATCAACTTGGCCATGAAGCCGTGATTTGTAAAAACAAATCTCAAAATTGTGAAGCAGAAGATCAAGTCACCAAAGAAGAAGAAGAAGAAGAAGATCACTTATTTGTGGCAATATTTTCAACCAAGAAATTTGATTTTTGGATGATTGATAGTGTTGAAATCTGATTTTTGGATGATTGATAGTGGTTGTCAAAACACATGACATATGCCAAAACTCTTTTTAAAGAGTTTCTGCCTTTGGAAAATAAGAAAATCAGAATTGAGAATGGTGACTATATTCCTGTAGAAGTAAAAGGGAATGTTGCAATCAAAACAATTTCAGTTAATGTGAGAGGCAAAAGTTTGTTATTTAATCCAACAGAAGATGCACACAAGCTATGCAAGAACAAAGATGAACTGACAGATTTATTCAAGAGGTCAAATTTAGCTGAAGCCGAGACAATTTCTGATCCAAGAAGGAGTGTTGAAAATATGTCTCCGAAATAAAGTAGGAATAAATATTTTTAGCAGTTTTTAATTATTAGAGTCCTATGTGACTTAGAAATTAGTTATCCCTTTATTATTTGAATAGGAATTAGTTATCCCAATTTAAATTGGAGTATAGTTAGAAATTTAGCTATAAATACATGTTTTGAGTTATTAATAAAATACTCCAACTCTTTCTCTGTTATTTTTTCCAATTTCAAAGCTAAAAATCAACAATAACACACATTCTCCTCATTCGTCCTTTACCATGTCGGAAAAGACTTCACAATGTAGCTTAATCAAGTTTGTTTCTTTTCAAGTTGTCTGTTGAGGAACTCAAGCACTGATAGCCGCTGCAAGCAGAACACAAGACCAAATCAGGTTCGCAGGATGAAAAAAATATACACCGCCGAAGTATATGATGAATTAGGAGAAGGAAAGATGAGTATTATCCATTATTCAAGGCCAACTTTTTCTGGTTTTAGTTTAAGGGATTGTAGCAACTTTATGCCTCCTTGAAATCCTCCTCATCCCTGAGATTTTGTCACGACCCAACTTTTCAGGTCATGATGGCGCTTACCATAATCCATCAGTAGGCAAGCCAACCTGTAGTCCGGAACGGCTAGTAACGGACTACTTAATAACATAAGAAAAAGAATGCGGAATATATGAGATAAAGATCAATACATAGATGAATCTCAAAACCTAGTGGTATCAGTACAAGAGATTCTAAACATAATAAGAGTACAAAAGTGAGATATCAAGGAGAAATACACTGATTCAACTTACCTTTGAATACAACTTAGAGGCTAGTCTAATACATAGGAGAGAGATAAGTAATACTCCGAACGTCAGGAGCTCACTCTAAGTCTCCGAATCAGGGATACTCCACACGATGCACACATCAACGACGATAACTCGTACTATGATCTGCAGGCTACAGAGGTGTAGTATGAATACCAAACGAATGGTACTCAGTAGGCAACTGCCAACTGAGCTCCAAAGATGAAGTATATATATACAACATATAAACAGAATGGAAACTACAACCAAAAGTCCATAAATCATATAATAAGTCAATAAGAATAACAAGGGACAACTATCATATTTATGTCCAAGAGTCTAAAATAAGAAGACTAAGGAAGAATCAAGGTGAACTATCCTATTACATCTACATTCAATATATGCCAATGCTATACCGTATATCCCAGGTCAATATACAAGTAAAGAGCGAAAGAAAGGTATATTGTAATATACAAGGCGAAAGAATAACTATACAATATGAACAGTGAATGAAGGGATATCCGATAGTACCATGGCTTCATATAGCTAGACATATATATATATATATATAAACAGGAGGTCATCTCAAACATAACCTAAATCGTCATGTTCTCATTTTAAGACCTCATTATAATACTATCAGGATTCAATACCAACATACTCAGAATTTCTAATCCATATGGCTAAACATAGAATAATCGTGCATAGTAATATAATCATAAGATAGCAAAGGTCGAAGACATACCTCAATCCCAATATCGGATCCATGATCAATCTTTCATAAGCTAGCCACAATTATGATCATAACCATGATAATAACAATATCAATAACATCGTAAATAACTGGCTACTTCGGACAACCAAATACCTAGCCAAGCCTATGCGTACCCCCACTGCCCTAGACTCGGAAGGTTCAATCAACAAACAATAACACAAGACATATTCTTCACCCATATCTATGCAACCGTCCCATACCGACTGATAGACATAGGTGCATACTGGTGGTAGGCGATGCACATGCAGAAATAAATGCAAAATATACCATCAATATCACAATGCATCATAACTGTCCTAATCAGGACCATCATCATCGTCATCAATCTTCGGCTTCATCGGGTATCAATATCATCTCAATAGTATCCTCCGGACTCGAACCGGGTATCAATATTATCAAAATATCCTCCGGCCTTGCTGGGTATCAATATCATCTCAATAGTATCCTCCGAACTCGAACCGGGTATCAATATCATCATAATATCCTTCGGCCTTGTCGGGTATCAATATCATCTCAATAGTATCCTCCAGACTCGAACCGGGTATCAATATCATCATCATATCCTCCGACCTTGCCGGGTATCAATGCATTATCATAACTATCGACACGTAAATATAGGCATATAATAGCTGCACAGATGCAAGCCGATATACTCATAACCGTAAAGATATCTATCTTATCAATACATCCCAATTACTCGTTATTAGCTAACCAACATTTATTATTATTAAACCGCTAGTTCGCTAGTCATCACATAACCTCTAGTTATTAGCCTAAACATTATCGTTCACATAATACTTATTCACGGGATAACAACTAGCCACTATTCATTTAATAGTAAGTGTCTAACATCTAGTCTAGGTTCATCATTAGACCAAAACCGTCATTTATCTACCATTCATTATTATCAACTATTCATCCTATTTTTGTTAATCATTACTAGACAACACATTACTACTTGTCGCCTAACCATCTTTTATTAAAATCATTCATTAACTGACCATCATTAGCTACCATGTTCCAACTAAGTAAGATTCATTAACTAATACATTAGCTTCCTAGCCATCAAGTGCAATAGTTAGCTAATAGACAACTAGTTACCACATAGCTTAACCGTCTAACAAAAAGAAAAATCATAAGATCATATTTCGGCTATAATCACATCATTTATAATGGTAAATAATCATGAACGTACCAAACCTATGCATGCCATCACCAATATTCAATCAATGGAATAATAAGCATCATACCGCATCTTCCTCCATCCCATACCGGAGAGATGTGTATACAAACATATACATATTCATAAATCGCAATCACATCATTCATAATGATAAATACTTCTTGGATATTTAATCAGTACCATAACACGGTCCTTGACCCATTAATTTATCCGAAATAATCACAATATCATAATCATGGCCTTAGGCCCATATACATATCTGAGACTCATATCAATAATCATATTTATAAACCATAGCATATCTATAATCATCTCACATATAGGAGGCATCTCACATCTAGGAGGCATAATATCAACAAGCATATCGCCTCTATTAGACATCTCATATCTATAGGTTTTGCATCATGACCAAGAGGAAAATCGTCTCTATAAGCTCAATAATCATAACTAAGAGGAAAATTATCTCGATGGGCCAAATATCATAACTAAGAGAAAAATGCATCTCTATAGGCAAAATATCATAATTAAGAGAAAAATGCCAAATATCATAATTCAGAGGAAAATGCATCTCTATGGGCAAAATATCATAATTAAAAGGAAAATGCATATCTATGGGACAAATATCATCATAAAGAGAAAAATGCATCTCTATGGACAAAATATCATAATTAAGAGAAAAATGCATCTCTATGGGCCAAATATCATAAGAGGAAAATGCATCTCTAGGGGCCAAATATCGTAATAAAGAGGAAAACGCATCTCTATGGGCAAAATATCACAATTAAGAGGAAAATGCATCTCTATGGGCCAAATATCATAATAAAGAGGAAAATGCATCTCTAGGGGCCAAATATCATAATAAAGAGGAAAATGCATCTCCATGGGCCACTAAACATAATCCGACGAAAATCATCACAATTTATCAATTCAGCAAGTAATTCTCATAAATAAGGCTCATTAGTCTCAACTAGGTCTACTACCCGCAACTAAGCCCACAAGGGCTAACACAAATCTTGGCCTAAGTGGGCCGGATGATCCCACTTCTAATCCATAATTTCCATAATTAGGCATACTATGCTCCAAACTAGGCTAAGATATCTAGTTCATCCTCTAGATGTCAAGCAAGCCATATTAATGCCTAAGATAGTAACTTCGACTAGAAAAATATAGTGTGATAGCATTAAATATAATCTACTCATCAATTTCCAAAATACTATCACATTAAATATAGTATCTTGGGTTAACCACATGCTCGTCTTTACTTCACAATTTCCAAAATACTATCACACTATCAAAAATATAATCTACTCATCAATATGAGTGTAACGATACCCATATTGCACTATCGTGCTTCGGGTCCAAAAATGACACCACAAAGCCCAAGTGGGTCCCACATATGGAAATCGCTTTTCCGAGGTCAACCCAATGCTCATCTATCACCAAGGAAGCATAACCCTCAATTGATGGGTTCAAAGAAATGAAATTTGGGGCTAAATCAAGCCCTAAGCTAAATTGGGTTTTGGGTCAAGAACGATGAAATTCACCAATAAAGTGATGAAATCTTACCTTAATCCGGATGATAATCATGATAAAAGATGTTTACCAAGCTCCCTAGACCCCCACAAGACTCAATTTCGAGTGATCATACCCATTTAGGGATTTAGGTTCTCAAATGTGAAAGAAAAATCCCCAAAATCGCGACCATGGGTCTATTTATAGACCCCTTCGACGAACAGACGCGGTACCCTGCGACAGCAAAGTCAAAAATTTATTTTTGATCCTCGGAACTCATCCGGGACCCAAAATATATGATCCAATAGTGAAATTTTGAGTGTAAACAACAATTACAATCCATTGGAATCATCAAAACTTCTATATAAGGTCGTTTAGGCAAAAAGTGGGGCCCACATATATAGTTTCGATTTTATGACTTTCCGACTAATGGTCGAAATGAGCTCGGGTGCATTGGGGCCCGAACCAAAAGGTCTACCTAGACTAAAACCGATATTTCGGATAAGCTGGCACAGTTGAAATTTTCATCCGAGATCATTTCGCTGAAGTTTTTGATCGGTGGCCATTTGGAACCAACGAAGACTTCTAAACAGGGAGTTGACTCTAAAAACCAAACGAACTGCCCGGTGACCGAACCCTCAGTCCCAGCAAGTCATAAATGACTTGGGGCACTTATGGAGAAGCTCAAACGGTGAAGATAAGCATAAATATGGAAAATGACCTGAAGGGTCATTACAGATTTCGATCTATGTCAGCAACTTTGTCTAAGGAAGTGGCCACATCGACTATGTGGAGTAACGGGAAAAATCTTTAATAAATACGGAAGAGAATCATATGACGCAAGAGAGGCCAATGCTTCGAGTTTCAACATAAGAAAAATGGGACGGGCTGTGCAAAAGAACATGAAAAGCAGCATGCATGTATAAGCTGCTTAAAGTTAGCTGTCTTTTGTTATGGGCGTAGTGAATGTATAAGCTGCCTAAAATACAGTGTAGTTTTGATTTTAGGTGTTGCACTGCCAGTGTGATCCTGTAATTAGCGATGGGCGTAGCAGGCATGAACAATCCAGAGAAGCTGTTCTTGATGGAACGCGGAAGAGTTTACTCGAGAAGATTGTGGATGAGCATGAAGATGATGATGGATCTTCTAGTGATTGATGGTGAAATTTTCATAACTTCTATGTGGTTTGGGTAGAACATTTATTTTCTGTAGGGAGTAATTCATGTAGCTCCACCTTTGTTTCAATGGTGCTGTTTTGTTTCCAGTTTTTACTTGTAAAATTGATTATGGCATATGTACTGTGGAAAAAGTTGATTTATGGAATTTGTCTTGAATAGAAATTTTTTTTACAATGCAGAAAAACACACTGAAGAAGGAACCTCCCTCCTCCACCACATACACAAAAAGGAAAAAAATTGAGACATTCTTGTGCCTCCTAAAGAGTTGGCTACTTTGACAAAGCACTAAGTTTGATAATTAACAATAGTTTTTGTGAACCTTGTTGAGGTTCCTCAGACTCTGCAGTCATCTGCCACTGAGCACTGTAATTGGTGTAAGTTGGCCTTCTTGGAGAGAGTCACAATAAGCTTCGTTAGACGATGGAGCTCTGGCTGGCCATACAAATGCAGGTTTCTCAGTGGGGATATTTGGCAGAACCGATTCCTTTGTAAGAATCTGTAAAGCAGTTTTCATGCTGGGCCTTTCATAAGGATTTGGATGGCAGCAAGCCAATCCTAATATTAACACACATTCAGCTTGCTCTTCATCAAAGTCTCTATCCAATCTGACATCTATAGCATCAATGATCGTCCCAGTCTTGTAGAGGTCCCATACATATTCAATGATTCTATTACCATAATTATTCCCCTCGTATTGTTTTCCAGGTTTTCGACCACAAGCAACTTCAAGAATCAGCACTCCAAAGGCAAAGACGTCTGTTTCAACTGTAGCTCGGCCTATAAGGAAACTTTCTGGTGCCATATAGCCTATAGTTCCAGCAATCTCTTTTGTTGAATGGTGAGTCTTTCCATTCACTTGAACTGTTCTAGCCAATCCGAAATCTCCTAGCCGAGCATTGAGCTCTGAGTCAAGCATGATGTTGCTGGCTTTTATGTCTCTGTGCAGTACTCGTTTCTGACACCCATTGTGCAGATAATCCAGTGCCTGAGCAATCCCACAGATGATGCCATGCCTTATTTCCCAATTCAGACTCAATCCTTCTCTGATTTCTCTGTTTTCTTTGCAAAATATCAACTTGTCTAAGCTCCCATTAGGCATAAACTCATAGACCACAAGGAGTTCATTGCTTTCATAGCACCATCCTATCAGTTTGACAAGGTTTTTGTGGTGGAGATTGCCTATGGTTGTGACTTCTGCTATGAGATCTTTTGCACCTTGACTTGAACCTTTAGAGAATCTCTTCACAGCCACCTCTTTATTATCAGCTAACAACCCTTTGAGGACTACCCCACACCCTCCTCTTCCAAGAATGTTCTTGGGATCAAAGTTCCCGGTTGCTCGTTTCAAGTCCTTCAGGTGGAATCTTTGAGGTGCAGTAGCTGAGTTTTGAATCTGAATCTCTATATTTTTATATTGGTCTAACACTTGCATTCTCATCTTTTTTCTCTTCCAGGTGAAATGTACGAAAACCCCACCCAGTAACATAACCAGAACCAATATTATTGGTATCAAGATCCACAACCGCAATGGGCTAACTCCATTATTGTTCTCATTATAGTTCCCAATATCCGTGCTTGTAAAAGTCCACGCCTTTATGCAGTTCAGCTGATGAGTATATACCCCAGTTGAGGCTGAAAATCCCACGAAAACATCCTCGGGTAGAAAGCTGGAAAGATCAAGAGGCATGGATATGATGGGATTTCTATCACTGTCCCTTGTTTGATTACTCATGAATGTATAAACCCTCAAGATCTTGGATTCTCCATCATACCGGATACTCGCTATAACATCAATAGCTTGTGAAAGATTAATGCCACGATCAGTCAACGAGACTTGATTGACAGAGTTGATGCTGTTTATGTCAATGCCAACATGATTGTCATCAAGATCATCAAGGTAACTTTTCCTTGTGTCAAATTCAACTGCAAATATTTTGTTTGAAGAAGATCCATTTGTACTTGCATTCACAATTCCAAGCCATTGTCCGTAACTGTTATCTGGTATTGAGTCACGACCACTTTCTTTAGTCAATATGAAAGACAATCCTTCACCCCAGGTAGAGCTTTGAGGTTTGATATAAATCACAAACGTTGAATCAAATGATGCTCTGATGTTTTTCTTTCTGTTCCATAGATTCAAAGGCTGTGAATACCATATTCTCCCAGACAAATTTGTAATGGGAATTCCAACAGCTTCACTAGTTACTTGTAGAGCACCAAAGGCTACATAGGAATTATTAGTAGTGATGAGATCATTCGCGTCTTCCTTAGCAAATTTTGGGTAGCTGAAATTCAGACAATCTACCTTAGTAACCAAAAATCCTTCCAAGAGAAGTATGAATGTGAAGAAAAGATGAACAAGGGAAGTTAAAGATCTAATCTTGCTTAGATAATACATATCAACATATAACAAAAACTATGTTTTTTTCTTTTGTTTCAAGAGGGAAAATCTGTTGCAAATTTGTGCATGACAGATAATTTCAGTTGAAACAAAGGAGGAAGTTTCTCCATTTTATGGAGAAATTTCCTAGTGATTTGATCAAAATGTTTGACTTGAACTAAGAAGCAACTTCCTAGGTGTTTCCACTAATTTCTTAATATGCTTATAAGCTTGTTATTGCTCTGCATATTTGTTTTTACTTGATTTGATCAAAACATTCTTAATTTATTTTTACCATTTTCTTTTCATATTGCGTTGTTTGTCAATTAACATTCTTCCAAAGAGAGAGGTCATGTACACGTTTGCTCCTTTTGCATCTTATGTGATGGCAACCTCTCTTCTTCTGAGGTAGTGCTAAGGTTTGCGTACACTCTATCCTCCCCAGACCCCACTTTGTGGGATTATACTAGGTATGTTGTTGTTGATGATGATTATAAACCAAGGGCAACCAAACTTGCAAATGGATGCTATACTTATATTTTCGCTTTTCTGACCAAGTTCTATAGTTTAGTAATATTAGTGGAAGTCTTCCACACTATATGTGTGAGAGTTTGATTCTCATTTTTCCGTCCTGCTTTTTTTTACCCCTTTCTGATTCACCATTGCAATGCAAAATACTTATTTTCTTAGAAAGAACACTCACTTTAATTTATGGTCTTTTATAGTTAAATCGATTGATTTAATGTAAACATCAAGTGCAAATAAGTATTCTCCAACCAAAAGGGTTGACTTCTCAATGTTTGAATTGTGATTTAAGCTTGAGAAAAGCCTAACTTGATGATTTCATCATAAACTAATCATGAAGACTTACACATTTTTAAGTATATAAATCTTATGTCAATACTAAGGTAAGGCCCCACATTTTTTGGTATTATTACTTGTAAGAATCATTCTGGTATTGTTCCATATTTTTGGGGACTGTCGTGCATATGTTATTTTATTATGTCCCATGCTTTTTTTTTTTTCCTGTGCCGGGGGTCTATCGGAAACAGCCTCTCTACTTCTTTGGAGGTAGTGGTATGGACTGCGTACATTCTACCCTCCCCAGACCCCACGACGTGGGAATATAGTGGGTTTGTTGTTGTTGTTGTATTACTTGTAAGAGTCATTAGTTTAATTAGTAGATTCTGCTAAAATACTTCACTGACAGATCTAAGAGAAAACAAGAACAACATACCCAGGGTAATTGACAAGTGGAACAACATATGCAGATTTTACTCCTACCTAGTATAGATAGAGAGATTGTTTCTGATAGTCCCTCGACTTAAAAAGATCTAGGAGAAAAGGTTTAGCAAATGATCTATAGTATAGACTAAACTCACTTCTTTTCAGTCTCCAGAGGTTAAGTTGAACTTTATGTGTTCTTTATCTTATTTTATTTGGTAAAGATCATATTCAATATTGAATAAGGCACCAATCTCCTTTTGTCATGAAAATGACACATTCCTTTTCAACTGTAGAATTAGTCCCCAGTAGGTAAAAGTTATAAGATAAAAATAATCTTGAGTCACAGTTTCAAAACCACACATTATACTTTAAAAACATTATCAGAAACCTCCAACAACTTTAATATTGTCAAGTTGTGATTAGGATACTGAAATTGTAGACACTTTTCAAGTACTAAGAGGTTCATGCACAAGATGCTGAAATTTTGGAACGTGCGACTAGTTTATATTGACTTGCCATAGGCATATTACTTGGAAAATCTAACACTTATGTCTACCGCATTTACACTGAAATTTATCTCAGGTTGCCTCTAAACTGAGCATCTAGTGTTTACATCAAACTATATGATAACACATTGTCCTCATTCATCCTTTACCATGTTGGAAAAGACTTCACACAAGCAGCTTAATCAAGCTTGTTTCTTTTCAAGTTGGCTGTTGAGGAACTCAAGCACTGATAGCCGCTGCAAGCAGAACACAGGACCAGTTTGCCGGATCAAAAAAAAATACACCGGTGAAGTATATGATAATTTAGGTGGAGGAAAGATGAGTATTATCCATTGTTCAAGGCCAACTTCTTTTGGTTTTAGTTTAAGGGATTGCAGAAACTTTATGCCTTCTTGAAATCCTCCTCATGCCTGAGATTTCGATCTATGTCAGATACTTTGGCTAAGGAAATGGCCGCATCGACTATCTGGAGTAACAGAACAAATCTTTAATAAATACGGAAGAGAATTATATGAGGCAAGAGAGGCCAATGCTTAACTCAAGAAAAATGGGACGGGATGAGAAAAAGAACATGAAATCAGCATGCATGTATAAGCTGCTTAAAGTTAGCTGCCTTTTGATATGAGCGTAGTGAATGTATAAGCTGCCTAAAATACAGTTTAGTTTAATTTTAGGTGTTCCTCTGCCAGTGCGCTCCTGTACTTCGCGATGGACGTAGCAGGAATGAACAATCCAGAGAAACTGTTCTTGATGGAACGCGGAAGATTCGAGAAGGTTGTGGATGAGCATGAAGATGATGATGGATCTTCTAGTGATTGATAGTGAAATTTTCATAACTTCTTTTTGGTTGGTGTAGAACATTTATTCTCTGTAGGGAGTAATTCATCTAACCCCACCTTTGTTTCAATGCTGCTGCTTTGTTTCCAGTTTTTACTGGTAAAATTGATTATGGCTTTATGTACATTGGAAAAAGTTGATTATGGAATTTATCTTGAATAGAAATTTTTTTTTACAATGCAGAAAAAAACACTGAAGAAGGAACCTCCCTCCCCCACCACGTACACAAAAAGGAGAAAATTGAGAGTCTTGCCTTGCATATGCGAATTTACAAGTATCATTTGGCTTATTTGACAAAGCACTAAGTTCGATAATGAACAATAGTTTTTGTGAACCTTGTTGAGGTTCCTCAGACTCTGCAGTTATCTGCCACTGAGCACTGTAATTGGTGTAAGTTGACCTTCCTGGAGAGAGTCACAATAAGCTTCGTTAGACGATGGAGCTCTAGCTGGCCATACAAATGCAGGTTTCTCAGTGGGGATATTTGGTAGAACTGATTCCCCTGTAAGAATCTGTAATACATTTTTCATGCTGGGCCTTTCATAAGGATTTGGATGGCAGCAAGACAATCCTAATATTAACACACATTCGGCTTGCTCTTCATCGAAGTCTATCCAATCTGACATCTATAGCATCAATGATCTTCCCACTCTTGTACATGTCCCATACATATTCAATGACTCTGTTATTGTAAATATTCTCCTCATATTGTTTTCCAGGTTTTCGACCACAAGCAACTTCAAGAATGAGAACACCAAAGGCAAAGACGTCTGTTTCAACTGTGGCTCGGCCTATAAGGATACTTTCTGGTGCCATATAGCCTATAGTTCCAGCAATCTCTTTTGTTGAATGGTGAGTCTTTCCATTCACTTGAACTGTCCTAGCTAATCCGAAATCTCCAAGCCGAGGATTGAGTTCTGAGTCAAGCATGATGTTGCTGGCTTTTATGTCTCTGTGAAGTACTCTTTTCTGACACCCATTGTGCAGATAATCCAATGCTTGAGCAATGCCACAGATGATGCCATGCCTTATTTCCCCATTCAGACTCAACCCTTCTCTGATTTCTCTGTTTTCTTCGCAAATTATCAACTTGTCTAAGCTCCCATTTGGCATGAACTCATACACCACAAGGAGTTCATTGCTCTCATAACGCCATCCTATCAATTTGACAAGATTCTTGTGGTGGAGATTGCCTATGGTTGTGACTTCTGCTATGAGGTCTTTTGCCCATTGTCTCGAATCTTTAAAGAATCTCTTCACACCCATATTTATGCTTATCTTCACCGTTTGAGCTTCTCCATAGCTGCCCCAAGTCATAATCATTTATGACTTGCTGAGACTGAGGATTAGGTTACCGGGCAGTTCGTTTGTTTTTTAGAGTCAACTCCCTGTTTAGAAGTCATCGTTGGTTCCAAATGGCCACCGATCTAAAACTTCAGCGAAACGATCTCGGATGAAAATTTCGACTACGCCAGCATATTCGAAATATCGATTTTAGTCTAGGTAGACCTTTCGTTCCGGTCCCAATGCACCCGAGTTCATTTCGACCTATTAGTCAGAAAGTCATAAAATCGAAACTATATATGTGGGCCCCACTTTTTGGCTAAACGACCTTGTATGAAAGTTTTGATGATTCCAATAGATTTGAATTATGGTTTACACTCAAATTTCACTATTAGATCATATATTTTGGGTCCCGGATGAGTTCCGAGGGTCAAAAATATGTTTTTGACTTTGCTGTCATAGGGTACCGCATTTGTTCGCCGAAGGGTCTATCAATAGACCCAAGTTCGTGATTTTGGGGATTTTTCTTTCACATTTGAGAACCTAAAACCCTAAATGGGTATGATCACTCGAAATTGAGTCTTTTGGATGTCTAGGGAGCTTGGTAAACATCTTTTATCATGATTATCATCCGGATTAAGGTAAGATTTCATCACTTTATTGGTGAATTTCATTGTTCTTGACCCAAAACTCCAATTTAGCTTAGGGCTTGATTTGGCCCAAATTTCGTTTGTTTGCACCCATCAATTGAGGGTTATGCTTCCTTGTTGGTAGATGAGCATTGGGTTGACCTCGAAAATGCAATTTCCGTATGTGGGACCCACTTGGGCTTTTTGGTGTCATTTTTGGACCCGAAGCACAATAGTGCAATATGGGTATCGTTAGACTCATATTGATGAGTAGATTATATTTTTGATAGTGTGATGGCATTTTGAGGATTGTGAAGTGAAGACGAGCATGTGGTGCATGAAGTGTGATTTTGTGGTTTAGCCTTGAGGTAGGCTTCTATCTACCCTTCTTCATGGATGATGTATGATATATATTGCGTGTGAACGTGAATGTTAAGGTTGATATTGGATAGAATGACTTAGTATTGAATATACATATAAGTTTGGAGATTAGATAGGGTTTTGGACCCGTAGGTTGAATTACTTAATACCCTTGTAGAATCCTATTGCCTTCTCCCTAGTTTGGGTAAATTTGTAGCATGGATATGATATGATGTTATGCTCGGAATATGGTTTTAGCATTTGAAGCATGATTTGTATATTTAGCCTTATTGGGCTAGTGTGATAGTTTTGAAACCGTAAGTTTGGTAGAGTTGACTTGAGTACCCTTGTTTCTAGTCGAAGTTACTATCTTAGGCGTTAATATGTCTTGCTTGACATCTAGAGGATGAACTAGATACCTTAGCCTAGTTTGGAGCATAGTATGCCTAATTATGGAAATTATGGATTAGAAGTGGGATCATCCGGCCCACTTAGGCCAAGATTTGTGTTAGCCCTTGTGGGCTTAGTTGCGGATAGTAGACCTAGTTGAGATTAATGAGCCTTATTTATGATAATTACTTGGTGAATTGATAAATTGTGATGATTTTCGTCGGATTATGATTAGTGGCCCATAGAGATTCATTTTCCTCTTGGTCATGATGCATAACCTATAGATATGAGATGTCTAATAGAGGCGATATGCTTGTTAATATTATGCCTCCTAGATGTGAGATGCCTCCTATATGTGAGATGATTATAGATATGCTACGGTTTATAAATATGATTATTGATATGAGTCCCGGATATGTATATGGGCCTAACGCCATGATTATGATGTTGTGATTATTCCGGATAAATTAATGGGCCAAGGGCCGTGTTATGGTACTGATTAAATATCCAAGAAGTGTTTATCATTGTGAATGATGTGATTGCGATTTATGAATATGTATATGTTTGTATACACATTTTTTCGGTATGAGATGGAGGAATATACGGTATGATGCTTATTATTCCATTGATTGAATACTGGTGATGGCATGCATAGGTTTGGTACGTTCATGATTATTTACCATTATAAATGATGTGATTATAGTCGAAATATGATCTTATGATTTTTCTTTTTGTTAGACGGTTAAGCTATGTGGTAACTAGTTATCTATTAGCTAACTATTGCACTTGATGGCTAGGAAGCAAATGTATTAGTTAATGAATCTTGCTTAGTTGGAACATGGTAGCTAATGATGGTCAGTTAATGAATGATGTCATTTAATAAAAGATGGTTAGGCGACAAGTAGTAATGTATTGTCTAGTAATGATTAACAAAAATAGGATGAATAGTTGATAATAATGAATGGTGGATAAATGACGGGTTTTGGTCTAATGATGAACCTAGACTAGATGTTAGACGTTGACTGTTAAATGAATAGTGGTTAGTTGTTATCTCGTGAACAAGGATTCTGTGAAGGATAATGTTTAGGCTAATAACTAGAGGTTATGTGATGACTAGCGAACTAGTGGTTTAATAATAATAAATGTTGGTTAGCTAATAACGAGTCATTGGGATGTATTGATAAGATAGATATCTTTACTATTATGAGTATATTGGCTTGCGTCTGTGCACCTATTATATGCCTATATTTATGTGTCGAGAGTTATGATGATACATTGATACCCGGCAAGGCCGGAGGATATTATGATGATATTGATACCCGATTTGAGTCCGGAGGATACTATTGAGATGATATTGATACCCGGCAAGGCTGGAGGATATTATGATGATATTGATACCCGGTTTGAGTCCGGAGGATACTATTGAGATGATATTGATACCCGGCAAGGCCAGAGGATATTGTGATAATATCGATACCTGGTTCGAGTCCAGAGGATACTATTGAGATGATATTAATACCCGGTGAGGGCGGAGGTTGATGACGATGATGATGGTCCTGATAAGGACAGTTATGATGTATTGTGATATTGATGGTATATTTTGCATTCATTCCTACATGTGCATCGCCTATCACCAGTATGCACCTATGTCTATCAACCGGTATGGGACGGTTGCATAGATATGAGTGAAGAATATGCCTTGTGTTATTATATGTTGATTGAACCTTCCGAGTCTGGGGCGGTGGGGTACGCATAGGCTCGGCTAGGTATTTGATTGTCTGAAGTAGCCGGTTATTTACGATGTTATTGATATTGTTATTATCATGGTTATGATCATTATTATGGCTAGCTTATGACAGATTGGTCATGGATCCGGTATTGGGATTAAGGTATGTCTTCGGCCTTTGCTCTCTTATGATTGCATTACTATGCATGATTATTCTATGTCTAGCTATATGGATTAGAAATCCTGAGTATGTTGGTATTGAATCTTGATTGCATTATAATAAGGTCTTAAAATAAGAACATGATACAAGAATAATGGTTGCCTTAGCTTTCGACGACATCATTCAAAGTCACTATGTGAAGAATCAAGCTTTGGTCGCATGGAGGGCACAGGATCATACTTGGAGGGGACGTTTTCAGCCTACCATGGATCAAACCCGAGTGTGGAATATTGCTTGGAGCCTTGAAAACTTAAGGACTCTGTGGTTTGGACCACCTTTGTTGGTTCACGATTTTGGTGACCTTTATGAAGGGCATTTTGGTCACTTAGCCTTAAGGGCATTTTGGACAATTCATATTATTTTCCAACACACCAAGGCCACCCTTGGTCATTAAGGGTAGTGTAGTCTTTTTTGCCTTCTTTTGTAATATACTATAAGTAGGATTTTTTTAGGTCTTCTCTCATTAGTTTTATGAAAGATAAAAGATTGAAACATTAAAAATCCTCTCTCTTAAGAGTAGAACACTTAGTCTTAGTTAGGGCTTGGAAACGGTGGATCTTGAGGTGAGTTGATTCCCTTGGCGGTCACCGTAAGAGTGTGATTTTGATTATTACATTCATTAGGGATTTTTAAGTTTAATACACTCTTTAGTTCTTAATCTTGTAATAATCTTGGTCTCACTATCTATCCTTTACTTTTGTTGTTGTCATCTTGTGTAGTGGACTGTTTTGGGTCCTTTATTGAATCCGAAACTTGTATTATTGTTATTCATCTTGTTTCTCACATTTTGTAGCTTTTTTGGTGTTATATACACCATTGTATCTTGTATTCTTCTTGTTGATAGCGAATCCGAGAGTGGTCTCCATCTTGGTCCTCGGATCTTTAAGATTGGGGACTGATTTGGAGTGTGTTTTGTACGTTTCATTGTATTTCTCGTATCATTTGGTATCAAAGAATGATTTGATCTTGTTCCCATAGGATCAATCTTGGGCTTGTTAGTTGAAAAAAAAATTATTTTAAAAAAAAGTTGAAATCTGAAAATTCCAGAAAAATAACAATCTGTCCATTTTGTGTTCTTGGCCGAAAATTGTGTTATTGTTGTGTATTGGCCAATATTTTTACTTGTCTTTGTTGTATCTAAGTGTTAGTTTTGTTCCTCACTAACGTTGAGTCTATATCTTAGATTTGAGCTTGAAATGCCGATTATTATTGGTATTGTTGTTGCGGGTTCGAGACTTGAACGTGTGATATGTTGTTGGTTCAAGTTTTGAACGTGTATTGTGGATATTGTGTTGTGGAATTTAAGCTTGGTAAGTTGTTTTTTTTGGGAGGTCCAACTTGAACCTTAGAACTTCAAGACTCAAAGTTTGTGTTCTTGGTGTTCTTCACCATCTTCATATATTGTTGAAAAAAAAGTGGTTGTTGATCTTAGAAGTTGAAGAAAAAGAGTGTGTATTGTGTTAGTCTTGCAAGACATAAATCAAGTTTCAAGGTGTAGTACTTGTGACTCAAAGACTTTTCCTACACACTAAAGACTTTACATCACTTCTCAACCACTTTCCCATGAAACAAGGGTCCATGTTTTAAGGAGAAGTAGAAGAAAAAGTCAAGTCTTGAAAATTGAAAAAGGCTTAAAGACTTATTTTCCCTCCTAAAACAAATTCCACCAATCTAAATTAATTTTTGACCGAGACTTGAACCTTTGAAAATAACCACTTGATAAAACTGACCTAATACGTGGCTGTCACGTCATCACTGCTACTGTTCACATAATGTTTTCGAGCTTAAATTTTAGATTCTTAGTTTCATCTTATTGTTTCATTAGTTTCATGTCTTGATTCTAGAATTAATTAACAACTAGTAATCACCTACTTAGTTGTAGATTAATTATTGTCCGCTTCTTCGTGTCTTCGTTATTTGTGTACTTTTCTCATTTTTAACTCGTAGTAACTTCTTTGTTTCAAGTTCGTAAGTAAATTTTGTTTTGTTTCTTGAGTCGATCAAGCAAGAATCCATTCCGTCCGCCAAGTAGAATTGACATCTTATTTACTATCGGAGTATAATCAACTTTCAATATTCGCCGCTCCAATTGTGACGATCAGAAAAGTGAGTGAATACGAGTGTTGGTGAGGAGCTTTTACTACTAATCTTGTTTGTTCATTTTGTAGGTTCAAAAGGTGATATAAGGGGAATATGTCTTCGATAGCCGGGGATTATTGTGACTACAATATGGGAGACTATGGTTATAGTGAGGGGTTTTATGGCTACGAAGTTGAGGGAGATTGCGGAGGCTATGAAAATAGTCATGATTGAAACTTCGGCAGATTTGAAAGAAACTGTTTTGAGGTGAGGTGAATGAAGTTCCTAGTGCTTATGGTGACTTTGGAGATGATGTAGGACCTCGTGATGGATCTTATGATGACGTTGGGGCATGTGAGGAATCCTACACTTCTCACTCCAAACCTAAATTTGGTGTTACGTATAACCCCTTCGTTCGCAAAGCTTATGAGAGTTATGATGAGAGTATATGTGAGGAGTGTAAAGATTCATATTCTCCACCTTGTAGTACTTCTTATCAAAATCGATATAGTGTGAATGGTTATACTAGCTCTAGTGGAGGTTGTTCAACGAGAAGAAGAGGGTATGCATCTCCAAAACCGATGGGTACTCGTGTTCTTTACAATGTTGATCCAAGAAGAAGTGTACACTCCGGAAAGGTGACCATTTGTGGGATATCGGGCTGCCTCATTGTGTTAAATGATAGGTACTATAGAAACTACACCGTTCCGTCCATGGTTGACTAGTTGGGGTTGTTTTGCAAGCCTTTACTCGTTCCATACTTCTTGGACGGGTTTAAGGTTACCGAGAGGGTCAAAGTGGTCTTCTCCCAATTTGAGTACCATGAGGAGGTGTGGTGTGATATTCTTCCATTGACATATGGTCATGTATGCTTAGGTGTAGATTGGTTTGCACAACATAGAGTTTCAAATATGCAAAATTGGCCTAATGTTGTAAGAGACTGGTGGGGAAATCACCTCATGACATAAATGCTGCCTGAGCTGCAAAGAGAAGTGAATACTTACTCCAATACGAATACTTATGAGAGAAAAATGATTGAGAGGAGTAAGGGTGTGCAAGGTGGTAATCCGAGAGTAGAAAAAAAAGAGGTTATGTGGAGCGAAGTGAGAGATTATCACCAAACCGTGCTAACATTTGTTGTCCTTCTATATCTAAGGACATTTGTGTAGGTACCAACATGGCAAGAGGAGGTGAACAATGCCGAAAGGAAGTTGCTGCCCAAGCTTATGGAGGACCTTCACACCACGACAAAGAAGAATCTATTCAAGAAATTCAAGGTAAAATAGCTAACTCTTACACTTTGGTGAATGAGAATGATATTCGTGTGGCTAGTAGCCCATTGAGTGTGAGTTGTAGCTTACTTACTTGTGAGTCAAATAATTCTTTGTCTCTTGTTGATGATGTACATGTTGTGAGTGTGGATACACTAGTTGATCCTATTGATGACCAAATTGACTCTTCTTGTAAGTTTAATTTATGTCCACCTAGTGTTGAAACCTATATGTTGAACGGAAGTACATCATCTTGTGTAATCGGTGTTGATCAACTTACTTGTGAAAATTGTCCACCACTTGAGTATGTGTGTGATGTGATTAACAGAACTCAAGTGAGTGAAGTACTTGAAAATATTGGTCACCAAAATGGGAGTGAACCCGAGAGCCATTCTTGGGACAATCTTATGCTTGAGATCTCTTTGAAACATGATATTGATCTTTTAGAGAGTGATGAACGTGTTTGTTCCGAATCTGCCCGGAAAATAGATCATGCTCTCTTTAGGTATAATGTCTTGTTTGAAGATGATTTAAACACTCCTAATGAACCTAGTGGTGAGAATGGTGGTATAGCTTGCCTTGAAGGCTATAGTCGATATGCTAACCCACTATGGTGTGACAACATTCCTCCTAAAGATGGAAATCTCTTTTTGAAAGATGAGAGTACTCTTAAGGGTAAAAAATGTGTAGTCCTTCTTGAAAACCCGAGGGCAAAGGTGTCATTGACTCTTTCGGGTAATGTTCCTAAATGTGCATCCTTGTTTGACACACTTGTGCCTAAATTGCATGAATTCCAACTTGTGGATACCAAGTTGTCTAGTTATTTGAAGGAAAGAATGTGTATGTGTTTAAATGCTTATTCTTCACCCGTGAATGCCTTTGCACATGATTCTTTCCTATACTACCTCTTTGCCTATGATGACGTCTATGCTAGTTTTGGATTTATTTTATGTCGAGATAGGAAGTTTGTTGTTTTGTCCATGTGTGTGCGTGATAATGCTATATGGATTTGATGGGCTTTAGAACCAATCTAAACCCCCCCTTGGTGTGGTCTTTTGATGAGACAAATAAGCAATGGTGTCTTATATCTCATAAGATGAAGGAATTTCTACCTTGTGGATTATTTGATGTCATTAGTACCTATGTAGTTTCTTTATCTCTTGGTGATTCCATAACGAAATCCTTTGTACACCTTTTATTGAGCTTTTAATATTTAATTCAAAGGATCCTTGGTTATATTTCAAATATGTGCAACCTTGGCATGTTGAGATGATTTGTTGTGCTAACCCTAACCCTCATGCCATGAGGAGTTTGTATTTGTTTGCCCTCTTTTCGGTTTTGCAAGGTTTGGATTCGAGGTCGAATCCTTTTCAAGAAGGGGATGATGATACAAGAATAATGGCCGCCTTAGATTTCGACGACATCATTCAAAGTCACTATGTGAAGAATCAAGCTTTGGTCGCATGGAGGGCACGGGATCATACTTGGAGGGGACGTTTTGTAATACCCCAAGAAATTTTTCATTGAAATTTTGTGCGTCTAGAATGAATTATAAATTTTTCGTGTGGAATGTCTTAGATTATGACCTACCATTGTGTAGAGTATCGAATAATATTTCCAACGATATGTGGATCATCCAAAAAGGACACCCGAGCGACGAGTTATGAACATTCCGATCGAACCGTTTGAATAGTAAAACGTGCAGGAAAAAGTACTGAGGCTTGGCGTATTTTTTCTCCAACTTTAAACGATCATAAATCCTTGTACATAATGATCTAGATGATCTACTATATATCAACGGAAATCTCTGCGAGTCCCCTTTCCAATGAAATTGGTTTCATCGAATTTGTCTATCGGAGCAAAAAGTTATGGTCGATCTACTTCAGCCTATCAAAAGAGAATTTTTGGGTCAACTTCAAACGACCATAACTCCTCGTACACAATGATCTAGGTGAGATACTATATATCAATAGAAATATATGAGAGTCCTCTCTCTAATGAAATTGGTTTCATCCAATTTAAATATCAGAGTAAAACGTTATGGTTGATCTACTTCAAACTATCAAAACAGTCCACCAAATGATAGATTCGAGAATTATTTGATTTTTAGGGGCGTTTTGGTCATTCCCCCTCACCCAAAATCCGTCCAAACCCTATATTAAAGCCTATTAGAAGCATTATATGTTATATTTCATCAAATTCCCTCAAAAAGAAAACCCTAAGCTCCTACATCCAACTTCAAGAACCTCCAAAGTTTACCATTAATTCTGCAAATTTATTCAAGATTCCAAGTTCCTAGTTCAAGAACTTCAAGAACCTCCAAAGTTCATCATTAATTCTGTAAATTTATTCAAGATTCCAAGTTCCTAGTTCAAGAACTTCAAGAACCATCATTCAAAGGCACGATTAACATCTCAAAAACGACTATCGATCTAAAGTTCATCATTCAAGGTATGTGGGGTTTTTCAACAAGAACTCTCTTTCGTTCTTGTTGCAAAAGTAATTTTCTTTACAAAGGCATGATTTTTATTTGACTTTTACGAATTTGAAGCATGAACCCATATCTTATAATGGTTATTATGAAATCTTGATGTTTATAATTTTGAAAGATGAATTTACATGTGTGGAGATATAAAGCATGAATCTTGAATGATATTTATCATGATTTTGATATTTGGGTCATGAATCCCCATTGGAAATTATATTTTTTTGAGAAAGTGTGTGTTATAAGCACGTTGATGTTGAATATTTGAGATATTTTAAATGATTTGACCTTTTGGCCTTAATGGAGCTGTTTTGAACTTGAGTGTGAAAGAAATCCACAACGTGATTGATTTTGATAGATAGGAAGCATGATGGATCCCGATGTATATTTATATATTACTGAAATTGTTTTGTTGTGGATTGTCTTCGAAATGATCTGAGCTAAGTTGGGAGAAATCTTTAGCACCGAGTGGGAGGTATAAAGTGATCTTACTTCCCTAGAACTACGTGCCCCCGTAGGAGTGAGCCTGAGGTTGATTTATATAGTGATCACTAGTTTGTGTGGATTTGATATCGATAGTCCTACTCCGATGGCAAGGATAGGATGGCTCTCCCCAACGTGGGTTGTACGTTGGACTCCATGTAGCTCACATGGTTTATGTCGGTTATAGGATCTCCTAGTGTGTGTGTGTTTCCTTGTGTCTATGGTGAATGGTGATGTGATTTGAAAGTGGAATTGTGAAAGTTATTCTTTCAAAAGATTTAAATGATATTTACATTATGTGAATTGATATTCTTGATGAACTAAAAGTGATTGACAAATTATATGATGACTTACATGTGTTATTATACTTATTTCATCCTCTCATGATTATGATGATTTTCTTCGGGTTATGTGAGTCTTTCATACATCCTGCATATTTCTTATAAATATTTATGATGATGATGTTTATAAAACTGAATACACCCCTATATACTCGGTTCCTTTCCATGGTACTGACCCACATCTTCGGATGTGGACTATATTTTCTTGGAGTGTAGGTTGAGGTGCTCAGTTCCAAGTTCGACAGTGATTCTTCGGGCACACTGTTCTACATCCTCTGTTGTGGTGAGTCCTCATGTTCTGAGGACGTGATGTCTGATGTTTGTTTCACGGAATTGTTTACATTTGATAACTGAGTATGAGTCAGTTGGGGCATGTCTCAATGGCTCGCTAGTTTTATTGATTTTCTTAGAGGCTTGTCAGACTAGTATAGATGTTGGGAGTTGACTAATAAGTCGTATTTTGTTATCCTTCTGAAAGTCTTTTATTCTTGGATGATGATTACTCTGCTGATATTTGAGGGTTATTTATGAAAACCTCATTGATTTGTGTTGAACTGAATGAAAATGGCTCAAAGGGTTAGCTTGGGGCTACTCGTAGCCTCAAGCACCGTGTGACGCTCCGGGACCCATTTTCCGGGATATTACAAACTTGGTATCAGAACCTAAGGTTTTAAGGTGTCCTAGGGAGTCTAACAAGCTGCGTTAAGTAGAGTCTTGATCATCGGTGTGTAGCGCACCACATCTATGAGCAAGAGGCTACAAGACGTTTTAGGAAAAAGTGTGGTTCTTTCTTTCAGAAGTCTATCATGCTTAAAGTGTCTCGCTCTGCTTTTCATTCGTGCTCTCCTCTTTCAGAAATATGCCTACACGTCGAGCGAGAAGAAATAATGAGTGGTCTGGTAATTCTGTGTCACCCAAGAGTCATTTTATCTCTTACCTCAAAGCTAGAAATCTTATTTCCAAGGGGTGTATTTACCATTTGGTTAGAGTCAAAGACACTAAGTCTGAGACTCCAACTCTCCAGTCTGTTAACGTCGTCAATGAGTTTTCTGATGTCTTTTGAGATGATCTCTCAGGGATACCTCGTGATAGAGAGATAGAGTTTGGTATTGATCTTCTTCCCGATACTCAGCCCATTTCTATTCCTCCTTACCGTATTGCCCCTGCAGAACTTAAGGAGTTGAAAGAGCAACTCAAAGATCTACTAGATAAGGGTTTCATAAGGCCCAGTGTTTCTCCTTGGGGTGCTTCTGTGTTGTTTGTGAGAAAGAAAGATGGCTCTTTGTGTATGTGCATTGATTACCGTCAACTGAATAAAGTCACTGTAAAAAATAAGTACCCCTTTCGAGAATAGATGATTTGTTTGATCAATTACAAGGTGCAAGTTATTTCTCAAAGACAGACCTTCGTTTCGGCTATCATCAACTCAAAGTTAGGGAGTGTGACATCCCAAAAACCACTTTCCGAACTTGTTATGGCCATTTTGAGTTTCTTGTTATGTCTTTCAGGTTAACTAATGCCCTAGCATCTTTCATGGACCTCATGAATCGAGTGTTCAGACCATATCTGGATATGTTTGTCATAGTGTTCATCGATGATATACTGGTGTACTCTCGTAGTAAGGATGAACATTCTTATCATCTCCGAACTGTCTTGCAAACCCTTAAAGATCACAAGTTGTTTGCCAAGTTCAGTAAGTGTGAGTTTTGGCTAAGGTCAGTTGCTTTTCTGGGTCATATCATTTCTTCTGAGGGTATTAGAGTTGATCCCCAAAAGATCGAAGCTGTTAGAAATTGGCCTAGACCTATTTCTCTGATTGATATCCAAAGTTTCTTGGGTTTAGCTGGCTATTACCGCCATTTTGTTGAGGGTTTCTCCTCTATAGCGTCTCCTATGACTCGGTTGACCCAAAAGAAAGTGAAGTTCTTGTGGTTCGAATCTTGTGAGAAGAGTTTTCAGGAGTTGAAGACTCGACTCACTTTAGCCCTTGTTTTGACTTTGCCTGATGGTGTTGATGGTTTTGTGGTGTACTGTGATGCTTCGAGAGTTGGGTTGGGTTGCTATTGATGCAGAAGGGTAAGGTGATAGCTTATGCTTCTAGACAGTTGAAACCCCATGAGAAAAATTACCCCACCCATGACCTTGAGTTAGCTGCTATTGTGTTTGCTTTAAAAATCTAGAGACACTATTTGTATGGTGTCCATGTTGATGTTTTCACTGATCATAAGAGTTTGCAGTATGTGTTTACCCAGAGAGAATTGAATCTTAGGCAGAGACGGTGGTTAGAATTGTTAAAGAACTATGATATGAGTGTGTTGTACCATCCGTGCAAGGCCAATATTGTGGCGGATGCCCTAAGTAGAGTGTCCATGGGTAGTGTTTCACATGTGGTAGAAGGTAAGAAAGAGTTGGCTCGTGATGTACATCATTTGGCTAGATTGGGGGTTAGGTCGTTTGACTCTGTTGAAGGTAGTATAGGGGTTCAAAGTAGTTCTAAATCCTCATTGGTTTTGGAAGTGAAGGAAAAACAATACTTAGATGCTAGTTTGGTCAGACTGAAGAAGTCAGTCAAGGACCAAAAAGTAGAGGTTTTCTCCCAAGGGGGAGATGGTGTGTTGAGATTGCAGGGTAGATTGTGTGTCCCAAATGTTGATGATCTGAGATAGAAGATTATGGCTGAAGCGCACAGGGCGCGATATTCTATTTATCCTGGTGCCACCAAGATGTACCGAGACTTGCGGGAAATCTATTGGTGGAGTGGCATGAAGAAAGATATAGCAGCGTTTGTAGCTAAGTGTGCAACATGCCAACAGGTTAAGGTTGAACACCAAAGACCTGGTGGTATGATGCAAGAGTTTAGTATTCCCACCTGGAAGTGGGAAGAGATAAATATGGACTTCGTGATTGGTTTATCTCTTTCCCGACGCCATCATGATTCCATTTGGGTTTGATAGGTTGACTAAGTCTGCTCATTTCTTGCCTGTTCATACTTTATATACTGCTGAGGATTATGCTAGATTGTATATCCGAGAGCTAGTCAGACCGTATGTAGTTCCCTTATCTATCATTTCGGATAGGGGTACTCAATTCACTTCACAATTTTGGAAAGCTTTTCAGAAGGGTCTTGGTACCCAAGTGCTTTTGAGTTCTGCTTTTCATCCACAGACCGATCGTCAGGCTGAGCGGACCATCCAGACCTTAGAGGATATGTTGTGATCTTGTGCACTTAACTTTAAGGGAAGTTGGGATGATCACTTACCGTTGATAGAGTTTGCTTACAATAACAGTTTCCACTCTAGTATTGGCATGGCTCCGTTTGAAGCCTTATATGAGAGGAAGTGTAGATCACCCACAGGTTGGTTCAAGGTGGGTGAAACGGCTGTGAGTAGTCCTGATTCGGTATTTGAGGATATGGAAAAAGTTAAGTTGATTAGGGAAAGGTTGAAAACTGCACAGAGTCATCAGAAGTCATATGCGGATGTTAGAAGGAGAGACCTTGAGTTTGAAGTTGGTGACCTAGTGTATCTAAAAATTTCACCCATGAGGGGGGTAAAGAGATTCGGAAAGAAGGGGAAGCTTAGTCCCCGTTATGTTGGTCCTTACAAAATTCTTATCCGTGTTGGTAAGGTAGCTTATGAGGTCGATTTGCCTTCCGAGTTGTCCTCTGTTCATCTAATATTCCATGTCTCCATGCTTAGAAAGTATATTAGCGATGCTGTGGTAGTAGATTCCTCTGTGAGTGCTGACATTCATGAAAATCTTTCTTTTGATGAGATTCTTGATTTCAGTGTCCGAACACTAAGGAACAAAGAAGTTCCCTTGGTCAAGGTGTTGTGGCGAAACCAATCTGTTGAGGGTGCAACTTGGGAAGCTGAGGCGGATATGCGATCCAAGTAAACGTAACTATTTTTCGCGAACTCCGATCAAGCCAAAGGTACCGTTCTTTCCTAAATTATGCACTTTTGATAAAAGTTGCAGCAATTCAGCTGTCATTTATTATGTGTTCAGCTGTAGTTTCTTGAATTTATGCATTCTATGTTGCATTCGGAGTGAGAAACGATGTGGTGATGAGTCTAACGAATGGTTTAAACTGTATGCTCTATTCCCTATCTAATATTGGCATGTCTAGCGCCATTCGAGGATGAATCTTTCCAAGGGGGGATGATGTAATACCTCGGGAAATTTTTCGTTGAAATTTTGTGCGTAAACGTGTTGGGTTCTATCTTCTAGAATGAATTATAAATTTTCCGTGTGGAATGTCTTATATTATGACCCACCATTGCGTAGAGTATTGAATAATATTTTCAACGATATGTGGATCATCCAAAACGGACACCCAAGCGACGAGTTATGAACATTCTGATCGAACCATGAATAGTAGTGAACAATAAAACGTGCAAGAAAAAGTACTGAGGCCTGACGTATTTTTGCTTCAACTTTAAATGATCATAACTCCTTGTACATAATTATCTAGGTGATCTACTATATATCAACGGAAAGCTCTGCGAGTCCTCTTTCCAATGAAATTGGTTTCATCCAATTTGTCTATTGGAGCAAAAAGTTATGGTCAATCTACTTTAGCCTATCAAAAGTGAATTTTTTTGTCAACTTCAAACGATCATAACCCCTCGTACACAATGATCTGGGTGAGATACTATATATCAACAGAAAGATATGAGAGTTCTCTTTCTAATGAAATTGGTTTCATCTAATTTGGATATCGTAGTAAAACGTTATGGTTGATCTACTTCAGACTATCAAAACAGTCCACCAAAGGACAGATTCGAGAATTATTTGATTTTTAGGGGCGTTTTGGTCATTCCCCCTCACCCAAAATCCATCCAAACCCTATATTAAAGCCTATTAGAAGCATTATATGTTATATTTCATCAAATTCCCTCAAAAAGAAAACCCTAAGCTCCTACATCCAACTTCAAGAACCTCCAAAGTTCACCATTAATTCTGCAAATTTATTCAAGATTCCAAGTTCCTAGTTCAAGAACTTCAAGAACCTCCAAAGTTCACCATTAATTCTATAAATTTATTCAAGATTCCAAGTTCCTAGTTCAAGAACTCCAAGAACCATCATTCAAAGGCACGATTAACATCTCAAAAATGAGTATCGATCTAAAGTTCATCATTCAAGGTATGTGGGGTTTTTCAACAAGAACTCTCTTTTGTTCTTGAGGCCAAAAGTAATTTTCTTTATAAAGGCATGATTTTTATTTGACTTTTACGAATTTGAAGCATGAACCCATATCTTATGATGATTATTATGAAATCTTGATGTTTATAATTTTGAAAGATGAATTTAGATGTGTGGAGATATAAAGCATGAATCTTGAACGATATTTATCATGATTTTGATATTTGGGTCATGAATCCCCATTGGAAATTATATTTTTTTGAGAAAGTGTGTGTTATAAGCACGTTGATGTTGAATATTTGAGATATTTTAAATGATTTGACCTTTTGGTCTTAATGGAATTGTTTTGAACTCGAGTGTGAAAGAAATCCACAACGTGGTTGATTTTGATAGATGGGAAGCATGATGGCTCCCGATGTATATTTATATATTACTGAAATTGTTTTGTTGTGGATTATCTTTGAAATGATCTGAGCTAAGTGGGAGAAATCTTTAGCACCGAGTGGGAGGTATAAAGCGACCTTACTTTCCTAGAACTACGTGCCTTCGTAGGAGTGAGCCTGAGGCTGATTTATATAGTGATCACTAGTTTGTGTGGATTTGATATCGATAGTCCTACTCCGATGGCAAGGATAGGACGACTCTCCCCAACGTGGGTTGTACGTTGGACTCCATGTAGCTCACATGGTTTATGTCGGTGATAGGATCTCCCAGTGTGCGTGTGTTTCCTTGTGTCTATGGTGAATGGTGAAGTGATTTGAAAGTGGAATTGTGAAAGTTATTCTTTCAAAAGATTTAAATGATATTTACATTATGAGAATTGATATTCTTGATGAACTGAAAGTGATTGACAAATTATATGATGACTCACATGTGTTATTATACTTATTTCATCCTCTCATGATTATGATGATTTTCTTCGGGTTATGTGAGTTTTTCATACATCCTGCATATTTCTTATAAATATTTATGATGATGATGTTTATAAAACTGCATACACCCCCATATACTCGGTTCCTTTCCATGGTACTGACCCACATCTTCGGATGTTGGCTGCATTTTCTCGGAATGTAGGTTCAGGTGCTCAGTTTCAGGTTCAAGAGTGATTCTTCGGCACACTGTTCTACATCCTCTGTTGAAGTGAGTCCTCATGTTCCGAGGATGTGATGTCTGGTGTTGGTTTCACGGAATTGTTTGCATTTGATAACTGAGTATGAATTAGTTGGGGCATGTCTCAATGGCTCTCTGGTTTTATTAATTTTCTTAGAGGCTTGTCAGACTAGTATAGATGTTGGGAGTTGACTAATAAGTCGTATGTTGTTATCTTTCTGAAATTCTTTTATTCTTGGATGATGATTACTCTGTTGATATTTAAGGGTTATTTATAGAAACCCTATTGATTTGTGTTGAATTGAATGAAAATGGCTCAAAGGATTAGCTTGGGGCTACTCGTAGCTTCAAGCACGTGTGACGCTTCGGGACTCGTTTCTCAGGGCGTTACACATTTTGAGCCTACCATTGATCAAATCCGAGTGTGGAAGATGTCTTGAAGCCTTGAAGACTTAAGGACTCTCGGGTTTGGACCACCTTTGTTGGTTCACGATTTTGGTGCCCTTTATGAAGGGCATTTTGGTCACTTAGCCTTAAGGGCATTTTGGACAATTCATTGTATTTTCCAACACACCAAGGCCACCCTTGGTCATTAAGGGTAGTGTAGTCTTTTTTGCCTTATTTTGTAATATACTATAAGTAGGATTTTTTTAGGTCTTCTCTCATTAGTTTTATGAAAGATAAAAGATTGAAACATTAAAAATCCTCTCTCTTGAGAGTAGAACACTTAGTCTTAGTTAGGGCTTGGAAAATCTAGTATTGATCTTTGCTTGAAAACGGTGGATCTTGAGATGAGTTGATTCCCTTGGCGGTCACCGTAAGAGTGTGATTTTGATTATTACATTCATTAGGGGTTTTTGAGTTTAATACACTCTTTAGTTCTTAATCTTGTAATAATCTTGGTCTCAATATCTATCCTTTACTTTTGTTGTTGTTATCTTGTATAGTGGACTGTTTTGGGTACTTTATTGAATCCGAAACTTGTATTATTGTTATTCATCTTGTTCCTCACGTTTTGTATCTTTTTTTGGTGTTATATACACCATTGTATCTTGTATTCTTCTTGTTGATAGCGAATTCGAGAGTGGTCTTCATCTTGGTCCTCGGATCCTTAAGATTAGAGACTGATCTGGAGTGTGTTTTGTGCCTTCCGTTGTCTTTCTCGTATCAAAACATGACGATGTAGGTTATGTTGAGATGACCTCCTATTTATATATATCTAGCTATATGAAGTCATGGTACTATCGGATATCTCTTTCTTCGTTGTTCATATTGTATAGTCATTCCTTCGCCTTGTATATTACAATATATCTTTCTTTCGCTCTTTATCTGTATATTGACCTGGGATATACTGTATAGCTTTGGCATATATTAAATGTAGCTGGAATAAGATAGTTCACCTTGATACTTCCTTAGTCTTATTATGTTAGACTCTTGGACATGAATAGGATAGTTGTCCCTTGTTATTCTCATTGACTTATTACATGATTTATGGACTCTTGGTTGTAGTTTCCATTCTATTTATATGTTGTATATATCTACTTTATCTTTGGAGCTCAGTTGGCAGTTGCCTACTGAGTACCATTCGTTTGGTACTCATACTACACCTCTGTAGCCTGCAAATCATAGTATGAGTTATCACCGTTGATGTGTGCATCGTGTGGATTAGCCCTGATTCTGAGACATAGAGTGAGCTCCTGACGTTCGGAGTATTACTTATCTCTCTCCTATGTATTAGACTAGCCTCTAAGTTGTATTCAGAGTTAAGTTCAATCAGTGTATTTCTCCTTGATATATCACTTTTGTACTGTTATTGTGTTTCGAAGCTCTTGTACTGATAGCACCAGGTTTTGGGATTCATCTATGTATTGATCTCTATCTCATATATTCCTCACTTTTTCTTATGTTATTAAGTAGTTCGTTACTAGCCGTTCTAGACTACAGGTTGACTTGCCTACTGGTGGGTTATGGTAGGCGCATTCATGACCTGAAAAGTTGGGTCGTGACAAATTGGTATCAGAGCATAGGTTTCTTTGGTGTATTAGTACAAGAGTTAAGTGTTTGTAGAGTCTTGCGGATCGGTGCGGAGATGTCCGTAACCTATCTTCGGGAGGCTATAGTGACATTTTAGGAAATTCACTTCATGACTCCTTATCGTGTGTCCGCATTCTGATGAACCTTGAACATATTCTTTGACTCTATTCTATACCTAAAGGACGATGCGATATGTCAACAGATGCAAATAAGACTCCAATACGGGTTTCTAGAATTTCAGCGCAGTATCGAACTAGAGGGTCAGAGATGGATATTGAAGATCTTCAGCGATAGCTAAAAAGGATTTGGGTTGAGTCCTTATATAGACTTGTGGAGTGTGGTATGGTTTTTCGGGCCATGGTGACCATTCTGGATTATGAGGGATAGTATCTCGAAGTATTTTAAATTTTTGGTTTGGTCGTGTTGTGATGAGACACTCGTTCAGAGAATACCCCTGGTATGAGATAGGTGGTTTAATAGAGTTAGCCTATATTCCTCGCCAGCCAAAAGTTCTTAAGACAGACTATGATTTTGGAAGTTTGGACATAAATTTACAGATTTCTCCCGATGTTGGTTGGCCATCCATTTAAGCTCAATTTGTGTCCTCGCCATGTTGATGCTCCAGGAATTGCTACGAGTATAGGGCGATCGACTACTAGTATAGAGACTGTCTTCGACATAGTAGTTTCAGTTATTCAGCTAATTCAGATCGGCCTCGTGATGTTGTGGCATCTTCAGTTATAGATGGTGCGTTTGGCGACTCAGTTGATTCAGTCGGTCGGTCCGAGTTAGGCCCGTTCAGATTTATTTTTCCTATGCCCGTCAGGCATGTGATTACGGATGTCGCCATGACTGGTGTGCTTTTATTCTCGCCTTTATCACTTATTATGTGTATTGGGGTTTTCATACCCATGATAATTATATGCCTTGATGAATTTATATCCGTCATTATGTGCCTTATTGTTGAATTCATGATTATATTACTACTCCATGGTTTATTTCTTTTAGTAGTGGATGGAGTAGATCTATATTGATATTTCTTCCCTATGGCTGTGCTTTGGGTTTGAGTCCCATTTATCTTGGCATATTAGTCATGTTTTGGCCCTTGAGTAGTACATAATATTGATGTTCATTTTGTTACCACCTATCGAGTATATTGATTTTGACAATGTTGTTGCTATTGCTACCACTGCCTAAGGGTACTGACATTACTTGATATTATTACTTGATGTTGTTACTTTATAATTGATTTTTGCTGGGTAGCTATATAGACTAGTGTTATCTAGTTAGACTCTCATTTTCTTGTGCTATTATTTGGTGGCTTGAGTAGATATAGCCCAATTTGATGATTTCTTTCTCCTAGCATGGCAAGGTTGATTGTGTTCCCTCTTGGTTGGCTATATTAGATTAATTCGGGGATGTATTGTGATATCGAAATACAGGTTAATCTTTTGTGGTTGTATTATCACCCTAGAGTTGGAAATGTAGTTGTATTTCCTATTATTGAGTCTGAGATCCTTAGACTTGCCTTCTGGGTTGAGAAGGTTTTCGCCTTGGCTATTCTTTTAGATATAGCCATTTATGAGATTGACCAGTTTAAGGTTCGCTCTTCATTTGTGGCTATTTCTTTGTTCGATAGTGATTTGATGTTGATGTTGAGATGTCATGGATTCATCTCATAGGTAAGTTGGTTCGCTCTCTTGTGATGGATTGTCTTGTTGTTAGTGTGGAGATTGGATACTCTTTTGTCGTTGTGATATGGTTTTGTCTAGAGAAGATGAAAGATAGAGGCAGGTGGCCTTTCCTATTATCGCTTCTAAAGTTGGAAAATTAAAAACTCTTTAGCTTGAGTTGTTGGTACTCTGGTGGTTGTCTCGACTTTGACCTTAGCTTTGAGATTGTTATTTCTTCTTTGATGATGTGGTTCTTGGGTGGATTCAGGAAATTCCTATTTCAGTATTTGTTTGGCCTAGTAAGGCTTGGTGGAGTGATTCTCCTCAATGATATGTGTTTTGGGCTATTTCTTTGCCTAGATGGGGTATCGTATTGGTTCAGTTTTGACTTGATGCTTTGGAATGGCGATTGGGAAGTATGATAAATTTGGATTATCAGTGCCTACCCATTCTTAGTTTTGTTTAGATATTTGAGACCGAGCAATTCAGCCTTGGTATTGAGATTTCAGCTTGGTGTTGTAGAGCTTGTGTGGAGCTTCTATTTTAGAGTTATCTTCATTTAGATTTCATTTATAGGCTAGTTGATCCTACTCCGTAGTTGTCTATTCGGTCTTCTTGACGTCGGTTGGATTATAGTTGATAAGTGTTCAGATGATAGCTCGTGGGCCCCATATTTTTTACATCAGTTTTGACCTCGAGATTTAATTTTCTTTAGGAATTTTGGATGATTTACTCAATGGGAGTAATATACTTGAGTTGGTATCAACGTGTTGTGGTTCAGATTTGCGTGCATCAGTCTTTTCAGTTCAGTTGGAGGCTATTTAGCAGTTGAAGTTGAGGTTTGGTTGTTTGGGATGTAAAGAGAGGGTGCAGGTTGAAAAAGGGATACCTGTGGTGAAATCCCTTGCAAGTGTTCTCTCCTCATGGAGATTACCTGGGAAGTCATTCTATAAGCATGCAGGCCCAGTACCTCATCACTTCGAGAATTTGAGATTCTTTCTATTCATTGACTTTCGGGGACGAAAGTCCATTTAGTAGTGGATATTGTAATGACCCTTCAGGTCATTTTCCATATTTATGCTTATCTTCACCATTTGAGCTTCTCCATAGCTGCCCTGAGTCATTTATGACTTGCTGGGACTGAGGATTCGGTTACTGGGCAGTTCGTTTGATTTTTAGAGTCAACTCTCTGTTTAGAAATCTTCGTAGGTTTCAAATGGCCACCGATCAAAAACTTCAGCGAAATAATCTCGGATGAAAATTTCGACTGTGCCAACATATTCAAAATATCGATTTTAGTCTAGGTAAACCTTTGGTTCGGGTCCCAATGCATCCGAGCTCATTTCGACGTATTAGTCAGAAAGTCATAAAATTGAAACTATATATTTGGACCTTATTTTTGCCTAAACGACCTTTTATGGAAATTTGTATGATTTCAATGGATTTGAATTGTGGTTTACACACAAATTTCACTATTGGATCATATATTTTAGGTCCCGAATGAGTTCTGAGGGTCAAAAATAAGTTTTTGACTTTGTTGTCACAGGGTACCACGTCTGTTCGCCGAAGGGGTCTATAAATAGACCCAAGATCGCGATTTTGGGGATTGTTCTTTCACATTTTAGAACCTCAAACCCTAAATGGGTATGATCACTCAAAATTGAGTCTTATGGGTGTCTAGGGAGCTTGGTAAACATCTTTTATCATGATTATCATCCGGATTAAGGTAAGATTTCATCACTTTATTGGTGAATTTCATTGTTCTTGACCCAAAACCCCAATTTAGCTTAGGGCTTGCTTTAGCCCTAAATTTTGTTTGGTTGCACCCATCAATTGAGGGTTATACTTCCTTGTTGGTAGATGAGCATTGGATTGACCTCGGAAATGCAATTTCTGTATGTGGGACCCACTTGGGCTTTTTGGTGTCATTTTTGGACCCGAAGCACAATAGTGCAATATGGGTATCGTTAGACTTGTATTGATGATTAGATTATATTTTTGATAGTGTGATGTCATTTTGGGGATTGTGAAGTGAAGATGAGCATGTGGTGCTTGAAGTGTGATTTTGCAGTTTAGCCTTGAGGTAGGCTTCTGTCTACTCTTCTTCATGGATGATGTATGATATATATTGTGTGTGAACGTGAATGTTAAGATTGATATTGGATAGAATGACTTAGTATTGAATATACATATAAGTTTGGAGATTAGATAGGGTTTTGGACCCGTAGGTTGAATTACTTAATACCCTTGTAGAATCCTATTGCCTTATCCCTAGTTTGGGTAAATTTGTAGCATGGATATGATATAATGCTATGCTCCGAATATGGTTTTAGCATTTGAAGCATGATTTGTATATTTAGCCTTATTGGGCTAGTGTGATAGTTTTGGAACCGTAAGTTTGGTAGAGTTGACTTGAGTACCCTTGTTTCTAGTCGAAGTTACTATCTTAGGCGTTAATATGTCTTGCTTGACATCTAGAGGATGAACTAGATACCTTAGCCTAGTTTGGAGCATAGTATGCCTAATTATGGAAATTATGGATTAGAAGTGGGATCATCCGGCCCACTTAGGCCAAGATTTATGTTAGCCCTTGTGGGCTTAGATGCGGATAGTAGACCTAGTTGAGACTAATGGGCCTTATTTATGAGAATTACTTGGTGAATTGATAAATTGTGATGATTTTTGTAGGATTATGATTAGTGGCCCATAGAGATGCATTTTCCTCTTGGTCATGATGCATAACCTATAGATATGAGATGTCTAATAGAGGCGATATGCTTGTTGATATTATGCCTCCTAGATGTGAGATGCCTCCTATATGTGAGATGATTATAGATATGCTACGGTTTATAAATATGATTATTGATATGAGTCCCGGATATGTATATGGTCCTAACGCCATGATTATGATGTTGTGATTATTCCGGATAAATTAATGGGCCAAGGGCCATGTTATGGTACTGATTAAATATCCAAGAAGTGTTTATCATTGTGAATGATGTGATTGCGATTTATGAATATGTATATGTTTGTATACACATCTCTCTGGTATGGGACGGATGAAGATACGGTATGATGCTTATTATTCCATTGATTGAATACTGGTGAAGACATGCATAGGTTTGGTACGTTCATGATTATTTACCATTATAAATGATGTGATTATAGCCAAAATATGATCTTATGATTTTTCTTCTTGTTAGACGGTTAAGCTATGTGGTAACTAGTTGTCTATTAGCTAACTATTGCACTTGATGGCTAGGAAGCTAAAGTATTAGTTAATGAATCTTGCTTAGTTGGAACATGGTAGCTAATGATGGTCAGTTAATGAATGATGTCATTTAATAAAAGATGGTTAGGCGACAAGTAGTAATGTGTTGTCTAGTAATGATTAACAAAAATAGGATGAATAGTTGACAATAATGAATGGTGGATAAATGACGGGTTTTGGTCTAATGATGAACCTAGACTAGATATTAGACATTGACTATTAAATGAATAGTGGTTAGTTGTTATCTCGTGGACAAGGATTATGTGAAGGATAATGTTTAGGCTAATAACTAGAGGTTATGTGATGACTAGAGAAGTAGCGGTTTAATAATAATAAATGTTGGTTAGCTAATAACGAGTAATTGGGATGTATTGATAAGATAGATATCTTTACGGTTATGAGTATATCGGCTTGCGTCTGTGCAGCTATTATATACCTATATTTATGTGTCGAGAGTTATGATGATACATTGATACCCGGCAAGGTCGGAGGATATTATGATGATATTGATACCCGATTTGAGTCCGGAGGATACTATTGAGATGATATTGATACCTGGAAAGGCCGGAGGATATTAGATGATATTGATACCCGGTTCGATTGCGGAGGATACTATTGAGATGATATTGATATCCGGCAAGGCCGGAGGATATTTTGATAATATTGATACCCGGTTCGAGTCTGGAGGATACTATTGAGATGATATTGATACCCGGTGAGGCAAGAGGTTGATGACGATGATGATGGTCCTAATGAGGACAGTTACGATGTATTGTGATATTGATGGTATATTTTGCATTCATTCCTGCATGGGCATCGCCTATCACCAGTATGCACCTATGTGTATCAGCCGGTATAGGACTGTTGCATAGATATGGATGAAGAATATGCCTTGTGTTATTATATGTTGATTGAACCTTCCGAGTCTGGGGCGTTGGGGGTACGCATAGGCTCGGCTAGGTATTTGGTTGTCCAAAGTAGCCAGTTATTTACGATATTATTGATATTGTTATTATCATGGTTATGATCATTATTATGGCTAGCTTATGACAGATTGGTCATAGATCCGGTATTGGGATTAAGGTATGTCTTCGGCCTTTGCTATCTTATGATTGCATTACTATGTACGATTATTCTATGTCTAGCTATATGAATTAGAAATCCTGAGTATGTTGGTATTGAATCTTGATAGCATTATAATAAGGTCTTAAAATGAGAACATGACGATGTAGGTTATGTTGAGATGACCTCCTATTTATATATATATATATATATAGCTATATGAAGTCATGGTACTATCGGATATCCCTTTCTTCGTTGTTCATATTGTATGGTCGTTCCTTCGCCTTGTATATTACAATATATCTTTCTTTCGCTCGTTAACTGTATATTGACCTGGGATATACTGTATAGCTTTGGCATATATTAAAAGTAGCTGGAATAAGATAGTTCACCTTGATACTTCCTTAGTCTTATTATGTTAGACTCTTCGACATGAATAGGATAGTTGTCCCTTGTTATTTTCATTGACTTATTACATGATTTATGGACTCTTGGTTGTAGTTTCCATTCTGTTTATTTGTTGTATATATCTACTTTATCTTTGAAGCTCAGTTGGCAGTTGCCTACTGAGTACCATTCGTTTGGTACTCATACTATACCTCTGCAGCCTGCAGATCATAGTACGAGTTATCACTGTTAATGTGTGCATCGTGTGGAGTAGCCCTAATTCGGAGACATAGAGTGAGCTCCTAATGTTCGGAGTATTACTTATCTCTCTCCTATGTATTAGACTAGCCTCTAAGTTGTATTCAGAGGTAAGTTGAATCAGTGTATTTCTCCTTGATATATCACTTTTGTACTGTTATTATGTTTAGAAGCTCTTGTACTGATACCACCAGGTTTTAGGATTCATATATGTATTGATCTTTATCTCATATATTCCGCATTATTTTTCTTATGTTATTAAGTAGTCCGTTACTAGCCATTCCGGACTACAGGTTGGGTTGCCTACTGGTGGGTTATGGTAGGCACCATCATGACCTGAAAAGTTGGATCGTGACACCTCTTTACTATCAGCTAGCAACCCTTTGAGGACTACGCCACATCCTCCTCTACCAAGAATGTTCGTTGGATCAAAGTTCCCGGTGGCTCGTTTCAAGTCCTTCAGCTGGAATCTCTGAGGTGCAGTAGCCGAATTCTGAATCTGAATCTCTATGTTCTCATCTTGGCCCAACACTTGCATCCTCTTCTTTTTTCTCCTCCAGGTGAAATATACGAAAACCCCACCTAAGAACATAACCAGAACCGATATTATTGGTATCAAGATCCACAACCACAATAGGCTAACTCCATTATTGTTCTCATTATAGTTCCCAATATCCGTGCTTGTAAAATTCCATGCCCTTGAGGCTGAAAATCCCACGAAAACATCCTCGGGGAGAAAACTAGAAAGATCAAGGGGCATGGAAATGATGGGATTTCTCTCATTTTCTCCTGTTTTATTACTCATGAATGTATAAACCTTCAAGATCTTGGATTGTCCATCATATCGTACACTCTCTATAACATCAACAGCTCGTGAAAGGTTTACACCGCGATCAATCAACGAAACTTGACTGACAGAGTTGATGCTGTTTATGTCAATGCCAACATGATTATCATCAAGATCATCAAGGTAACTTTTCCTCGTGTCAAATTCAGTTGCAAATATTTTGTTTGAAGAAGATCCGTTAGTACTTGCATTCACGATTCCAAGCCTTTGTCATCACTGTTATCTGGAACTGAGTCAGGACCACTTTCTTTAGTCAATATGAAAGCCAATCCTTCACCCCATGGATTACTCTGAGGGGTGATATTGATCTCGAACGTTGAATTAAACGATGCTGTGATGTTTTTCTTTCTGTTCCATAGATTCAAAGGCTGTGATACCATATTCTTCCAGGAAAATTTGTAATGGAAGCTCCAAGAGCATCGCCAGTTACTTGGAGAGCACCAAAGGCTATATAGGAATGATTAGTAGTGATGAGATCATTTGCGTCTTCCTTAGCGAAACTTGGGTAGCTGAAATTCAGACAATCCACCTTAATAACCAAAAAATCCTTCCAAGAGAAGTATGAATATGAAGAAAAGATGAACAAGGTGAAGTTAAAGATCTAATCTTGCCTAGATAATACATATCAACATATAACAAAAACTATGTTTCTTTTTTTTTTTTGTCTCAAGAGGGAAAATGTGACTTGGACCAAGTAGCAACTTCCTAGGTGTTTCCACTAATTTGTTAATATGCTTAAAATCTTGTTGTTGCTCTGCATGTTTTTTTTAGTTAATTTGATCAAAACATTCTTAATTTGTGTTTACCTTTTTTTTTTTTTTTTTTTTCTATATTGCCTTGTTTTTCAAGTAACATTCTTCCAAGGAGAGAGAGAGAGAAAGAGGCCATGTACATTTAGTTTTCTCCTTTTGCATTTTATGTGATGATATTACAAACCAAGTGCGTCTATTGGTAACAGTCTCTCCATCTCTGAGGTGAGGTAAGGTTTGCGTACAACCTATCCTCTCCGACCCTATTTTGTGAGATTATATTGGGTATGTTGTTGTTGAAGATGATTATAAACCAAGTGCAACCAAAACTTGCAAATGGATGCAATACATATATAAACTAATCTTGGAAGATTAACACATTTTTAAGTGTTGTCAATTCTAGGATAAGGCTCCACGTTTTCAGGTATTATTACTTACAAGAATCATTAGTTTAATTCGCAGACTACCAAAATACTTTACAGACAGATCTAAGAGAAAACAACAGCAACAACATACCCAATGCAACCTCACAAGTAGGGTCTGAGGAGGGTAGAGCGTATGCAAATCTTATCCCTACCTCGTAGAGATAGGGAGGATGTTTCCGGTAGACTCTCTGCTTGAAAAGATCTAAGAAAAAATGTTTTAGTAAATTGTAACGCCCCGCAATTCGGGCTACAATATAGACCATGATTTCGATGCGTTGCTAATCCCGAAGCCATAAAATCCTATGTCAATACGGCATGTTAATTATTGTGTAGCATGTGAATCCGCTCAAGCTTGAATTTAGACCATAGAGGTCCTTCAACTCAAGGATGAGTTGGAACTATTTCGATCGACTAAGTTTTCATGGACGTTGTAAAGTGTGTCAGCTTCCTTCGACCATAAATCTCTGTATATATATCGAATTAGGGAACCTTCTATGTGTCAAATGATAGGTATTCGAGTTAGCTTTCCAACGATACCAATTTGACTAAAATTCGACACCCGAGCAAGAAGTTATGACCTTTCAAAGTGATACGCGACGCCTAACCAATCGTCCATGGCCACTGGAAAACATAGGCGATAGCCTAGGCGGCGCCTATGTGAAGATAGGCAATGGGATGGGCGGCGCCTATGTAAGGAATTCTGGTGATTTAAACACTCCGTGTTGAGGACAAAGTGGTCCTTTTCCACCCTTCCTTAGCCCTAAAACACGAGATTTAGTTCCAAGGACCCCAAAATACTTATTCTTTCATCAAAAGTGCTCAAGATTCTCCTTAGGGTTTCAAAATAATAATAAAAAAACCCAAATAATTCAAGATTTGACCGTAGGTTTTCAAAGATAATTACATATTTGGATTCATCAATCCGCAAGCTTCAAGAAACACCTATTATCCTTGGAAATAGAGGTACGTGGGGTTATCCAAAAATCTCATGGGTGTAGTTTTTATGAACATGCATGCTTTTAAATGGGGTTTTTCAATCAAATGCTAATATCTTGTTTTCAATATGGTTTCTAAGTCGTTTTCTTTATGTCATGGGAATTGTTTGCCTATATACTTCAATGGTTGAAACCATGCATATGTGATTTGAGATTTTCCATGGAAGTTTGATAAATATGAATGATAAATTATTTTCAATTCTCATGATAATGTTTCGATACTCCATATTATATTGTGATCAACAAAAGAGAGCATGAATTTGAAATAAATATTGTTCACCACCTGTAAATGATGAAGCACCTTGGTTCTTACATGATTATGCATATGTGGATGTGATATTGATGACTTGCAAGTCGGGTATGACGATACCCTACAGAATACGACATGTGATTGAATAAGAGGACATTTGAATGCATTGATTTTACATGAGAAAGGTGGATGCCCGAAGAAGGCGTTTGAGACACAAGGGCTCATCGCTGGAATAAAGTGTTTGCCGACACGTAATATTGGTACCAGGCTAAGCTATCTGTGTACTTGACTTCATGTCATTCCCAAATTGGGACTATAGGTAGGAGCCCGAGCCAAGTGATCTTGGGCACTACCATTGGGTCGAGACACCATGCTGTGTGGTCTTGAGTGTCTCTCCCTCACTTATACTCTAATCTCGGCGGCAACAGAGGTTTGACAGTTGGTGTAAATTATGTAGGGTATTCCACCTAGCTCAGTTGCATTTCATTATTGCTGAGAAAAACTATTGCATTACACCCATGTGCTTTCAAATGATTTGATACGAAATTGTTTTATAATGGCTCTCAACTATACTTTGTAAAAATATTATGTTTTGTTTTGATATCTCTGTGTGCCATTACTCTTGTGCTAACCCCCTCCCCTCTCCAACCTCTCAGGTTCAGAGGCCCAGTCTAGGGGTCAAGAGAATCAGTAGAACTTTCAGACAGAGCTGTAGAGACAAGTGGTGAGCCTTCTATGTTTCAGAAGGTCTTATGTCCTACAGTCCTTTTACCTTATATTCAGTTTTTTGGGTCTACTGGGGGTCTTGTCCCAGTTTTCAGATAGATATTGTTTCAGTCATTTGTTAGAGATTTTCGCAGATAGTTGTTCAGAGGATAATTGATGTTGAGGGAACATTACCTCCCCGTCATTGTGTCACGGCCCAAAATCCCATCGGGCCGGACTGGCACCCGAAGCCGAGAAGGCCCGGGAGAACCCGTTCAAATACCTGTACTTTCACTTACATGTCACCAAAAATTTGGGCAGCACTTCGCTGCATATAAAAGGGTCTAATTACCTGTATCAGCACAACACGCACAAATATATATACATATATATATGTAATACTTGGCCGTCGGGGCCACCCCATATACGAATATAACATCACTATATAAACTTCCATGACTTTACCCTTCCTTATGTCTACAAAGCCTCTAGGATATACATGACATAACTAGGGTCGGGACAAACCCCCGCCCACACATGACTCCTGTACAATAACAAAATATAAGGAACCGACTCGGAAAGCTCCGAAGTAAACTGGAGCTCACCAACAATAGCTGTATGACCTGGCTCCTACTGGTGCGGTGTATGAGCTGAGGTACCTGTGCCTGCAGCATGAAATGCAGGTCCCCCGTAAGGGACGTCAGTACGAGATATGTACTGAGTATGTAAAGCTGTAAATAATCATATGTGATATGGGGGATCAAGAAAATCAGACACAAGTGAATAAATCATAATAGAAGTGAACCACACTTCATAAACATTTTTAGGATCACGAACATTATCATTAATCTGAATTGGGTTCTTGAATTCAAACACATTTGTGGAACGGTATACATTCGTTCATTTCATTCTTTACAATTATTATTCGCCATTACCTCCTCCTCCCGAATCTCCAACCACCTAACAATAATCAATATTGTACCGTACTGTAACCATTAGGCTGCCCCTAGTACATATCAATTGGGATCGACCCATGCTAGGCTTATGCCCCTGGGATACCACCCATAAACACATAAATAGGGATCGACCCATGCTAGGCTTATGCCCCTGGGATACCACCCACACGTATATCAAGTAACACATAAGAGATTTTTCCAATAACTTAGTTCAAAAGCTTTTGAGATTATTACATTAGTGTTCATGCCAATATAGTACCTTTGGAACAATGATACATCAATAGGAATCAAGTAATAGACCTTCTATACAATAACGATGTAATAAGGACTCATTGGTATATCAATGAAACATTTTGACACTTTATAGAATGGAAACAACTTCATTGGTAATGTAGAACAATACATGTGTTTGGATAACCTCGGAATCTTACTTGATGGAACATTGGTGTTTTCATGCCAAAGAACATCGTTAGAGTATGCTTTACATACCTCGTTGTAGATTCAGATACCAATTCAACACAACTTCCCGCCTTTACAAATCACTTATCTACAATGAAATATTTGGCATCTAGTATTAGCAACCCAACACCACAATTCTCTTCCATAATTCCTTACAACCAATATTTGCAAAGCATTCCAAAAACCAACTTGAACAATAGGTTTATGTGTGTATATATATATATATAATCATCATTTCAATACCATATCATCAATACCACATCATCCCTTCACAATTCAACATAATCCAACCATGCACAAGAATGATCCAACATCATTTCCAATCATCTTTCAACAACAATCAAATAACATACTTCTTATGCTCACAGGCATATATATATATATATACACATATCCATATAAATAACACCAATATAATTTACATCCTTACCATAGAATGGCCCTTTGGGTTTTGAAGTCCTGTTGGCACAAATAAGGGGTGCTTCTCGAAGCCCTTGAGAAGATGAACACAACTACGGAATCAATTTGGACTTTCCATGGTTGAATCACAAGATAATTAGAGTTGAAAATTAGGCTAGGGTTTGTTCTTTCCTATAATTGATGATGAATATGAGTTTTTGAACTCATATACATGTATATATACACATATTCCCGTCCATAATACCATAGAAAATGACCAAAGTACCCTTAAAATTTAAATAATATCAAATATGTCCTCCGGTGGACTATTTTGACAAGCTGAAGTAGATAGACCATAACTCTTTGCTCCGATATCGGATTTGGGTGAAATTGGTATCATTGTAAATATAATTCAAATGGCTTTCATTTCATGTAAATTAGGCCACCCAGTTCGTCCTGTACAAGGAGTTATGATCGTTTGAAGTTGACCCTAAAAATCTGTTTTGAGAGGCTGAAGTAAAACGCGTATAACTCCTTACTCAGATGTTGGATTTGGATGAAACCAATTGTATTAGAAATAAGACTCAAAGATCTTTCTTTTGATATATGGTAGATCTCCCAGTTCATTATATTGAGGGATTTATGATCATTCAAAATTGACCCAAAAACTGGCAGGCCTCAGTATTTTCCTGCTAATTTACTGTTCACAAAAATCTGTTTTGAGAGGCTGAAGTAAAACGAGTATAAATCCTTACTCAGATGTTGGATTTGGATGAAACCAATTGTATTAGAAAGAAGACTCAAAGATATTTCTTTTGATATATGGTAGCTCGCCCAGTTCATTATATTGAGGGAGTTATGACCGTTCAAAGTTGACCCAAAAACTGGCAGGCCTCAGTTTTTCTGCACATTTACTGTTCACATCCCGGCCACCGTTTTATAGTTTCGAACGTGCTCGCTTATATCCGAAACTTATCCATTTTTGAAAATATTTATATCGTCAGAAAGCTTATTCAATAAACTTCGTATGAAAACATCGACGGGCAAATTCCGATATAAATAAGGTCGATTCCTATACCCATATAATCAAACTATACACTTGAAACCATCTCAAAATATTCAATACTCATACTTAAACTCATATATACCTAACTTAGGATCAATACATATACTCCAACACATATAACAATGGATAATGCACGTAATTAAGTACGGGGTGTTACACATTGTCTCTTTTCATATTTATGACCATGTTTCTGAATTATTGTGTTTTTTTCCGCATTTCTTTGATCATATGAATTAGGTGCATGATTACAGATAGATAGGGGTATTTCGGGCCTCAATGGTTTGAAATGCTCGTCACGGCCAGGCCCTGGTTTGGGTCGTGACAAACTTGGTATCAAAACACTGTTCATGGTCCTAGGGTGTCTGCAAAATCGCATCTGGTAGAGTCTTGTTTATGGGTGTGTAGCGCACCATACATATAAGCAGGAAGCTACTAGGCGTTTAGGAAATGTTTCCCTTCTTTGTGATTTAGTTCGTGCTTTAGAGTCTGAACTGTCCCCTAATCAATGATCACTTGTGTTTCAGAAACACAGTTATGCCTCCACGTCGTATCGACGATAAGAATGCTCAGGCAGATGAGGTCCGTCCCACCCATGGTATGCGGACCTGTAATAGGGCTCACATTCCAGAATTTTTCCCTACTCCGAGAGTCTCTCCAGTCCCGACCAGTCCACCTCGAGCTCCGCGGACTAATGTCAACCATCCCCCAACTGCTCGGGGAGATATTTCAAATGCATAATTTAGACGGTCTATTCATATGCTGACACAGTTGGTAGCCAGCCAAGCTCAACGATCGAAAGATGTTGGGTCTGCATCTGTTACATCTGAGGCTACTAGAGTCGGACATTTCATGAAGATGAACCCACCTAAGTTCACTGGCACCAAAGTGGGAGAAGATCCACAGGAGTTCGTGGATGAGATGGAAAAGATCTTTAAGGTGATGCATGTAGATGAGGTTGAAGGGGTGGGGTTAGAAACCTCTCAGCTCAAGGATGTTGCGAGTCAGTGGTATGCCAACTGGGAAGATGAAAAAGGTGAAAGTGCTGAGCCCACAGTTTGGGGCGAATTTGTGGAAGCCTTCCTTGATCGATTCTTTTCTCTGGAGTTGAGGGAGGCCAAAGCGGAAGAGTTTATGAATCTGAAGCAAGGCAGTATGAGTGTCCAGGAGTACACTTTGAAGTTTAATAAACTAGCCCGCTATGCACCAGAGTTGACTAGTAATATGAGGGCCCAAATAAGGAAATTTGCATCTGGCCTTGCTGATGACTTGGTACTTAAGTGTCAGGGGGCTATGTTGAATAAGGAGTTAGACTTTGCTCGACTGACTGTTCATATACATCAAGTGGAAGAGAAAAAGAAAAAGATTGTTGAATCTAGAGAGAAAGACAGACAGGCTAAGAGAGCTAGATCTGCGGACCAGCACCAGAGTCAGCCGCAGAGTGGTAACTGGGGTAATAAGTGGTCGAAGAAGAAGTTTTGGAATAATGCACAGTCAGCAGCCAGCGCCCCAGCAACCAAACCACCGACAGACAGACAAACTCAGAGTTTTCAGACTCCTCATGGGTCCAAAGCTCTAGGTACACAGTCTCAGGGCAGTGTGGCCTAGCAGCATCGTGCTCATCCGCAGTGTGAGGTTTGTGGAAGGAATCATCTAGGGAAATGCTGGTTTGAGGGGAGAAACTGCCATACTTGTGGCAAAGTGGGTCACCTTCAAAGAGATTGTCTATCTGCTGGAATGAATGTGGGGGGAGGGGGGGGGAAGGCTAAGTCCCAAGCTGCCTCCACAACTCTTTTTCCTAAGGGTGCCCCTTCAGCTACTGAAAGTGGTCGCAACCGGTTATATTCTTTGACTAACCGCCAGGAGGCGGAAGCTTCACCAGATGTTGTCACCGGTATGTTACGAATCTTTTCTCGTGATGTTTATGTATTGCTTGATCCCGGGTCTACTTTATCTTATGTGACCCCTTATGTGGCTGTTGGTTTCGGGTTTGAGCCCGAAGTTATTGTAGAACCCTTCTCTGTTTCTACTCTTTTAGGTGATTCTGTTATTGCTAGAAGAGTATATAGAAATTATGTCGTGTCTATTCATGGTAGGGAAACTGTGGCAGACCTTATAGAATTGGATATGATAGACTTTGATGCCATCCATAGGATGGACTGGCTCCATTCGTGTTATGCCACCCTTGATTGCAGAACCTGAAAGGTCACTTTTTCTTTCCCGAATGAGACACCAGTTGTTTGGGCAGGGAGTTCTGTGGAACCTAGAGGTCACTTTATCTCTTATCTTAGAGCCCGAAAGCTTATCTCCAAAGGTTGTATGTATCATCTAATCCGAGTAAAAGATTCAAAAGTTGGAAACCTTCCTCCGCAGTCAGTCCCTGTAGTGAATGAATTCCCAGAAGTCTTTCCCGAAGATCTCCCAGGGATACGCCCTGATAGGGAGATAAATTTTGGCATTGATGTGTTGCCAGACACTCATCCTATTTCTATTCCACCATATAGAATGGCTCCCACGAAACTAAAGAAGTTAAAGAAACAACTTGCAGACCTCCTAGACAAAGGTTTTATTCGTCCTAGTGTTTCCCCATGGGGTGCACTCGTGCTCTTCGTGCGAAAGAAGGATGGGTCCCTTCTGATGTTCATAGACTACCGCCAGATAAATAAGGTCACCATTAAAAATAAATATCCTCTTCCTAGGATTGACGACCTTTTTGACCAGCTTCAGGGTGCCAAGTGCTTTTCAAAGATAAACCTTCATTTGGGTTATCATCAGTTGAAAGTTAGGAAGTCAGACATACCCAAGACAGCCTTCCGAACTCGATATGGTCACTACGAATTTCTAGTCATATCCTTTGGGTTGACTAACGCCCCTGCAGCCTTCATGGATCTTATGAAGAGTGTTCCGTCAGTTTTTTGACTTGTTCGTCATTGTATTTATTGATGATATTATGATCTATTCTAAGAGTAAAGAGGATCACGTCAATCACCTCCGAATTATCCGTCAGACCCTTAAGGATCATCAGTTGTATGCCAATTTTTCTAAGTGTTAGTTCTGGTTAGATGTTATTGCCTTCCTAGGGCATATTGTGTCTAGTGATGGGATAAGAGTGGATCCCCAGAAAGTTGAAGCAGTGAGAAAATGGCCCAGACCCATGACTTCAACCGATATTCGGAGCTTCTTGGGTTTGGCGGGGTATTATAGAAGGTTCGTAGAGAGTTTTTCTTCCATAGCTACTCCGCTTACTAAACTGACTCAGAAAAAGATGAGGTTTGTGTGGTCTGACTTGTGTGAAAATAGTTTTGAGAAATTGAAGGATAAGCTGACTACTGCTCCTATTTTGACCCTTCCTGAGGGTGTAGATAATTTTGTGGTTTATTGTGATGCGTCCCGTGTGGGACTTGGTTGTGTATTGATGCAGCGTGGTAAGGTGATAGCTTATGCATCTAGGAAGTTAAAGGTGCATAAGCGCAACTACGCCACTCATAACTTGGAGTTAGCAGCCATGGTGTTTGCACTTAGAATCTGAAGGCACTGTCTCTATGGAGTGCATGTTGATATTTATACTGACCATAAGAGTTTACAGTATGTTTTCTCACAGAAAGAATTGAACCTCAAGCAGAGGAGTTGGATGGAGCTTTTGAAAAACTATGATATGAGTCTGCATTACCATCCGGGAAAGGCAAATATTGTAGCCGACGCCCTCAGCAGGTTGTCTATGGGCAACCTTTCTCATGTAGAAGAAGAAAAGAAAGAGATGGTGAAGGATATTCACCACCTTGCAAATTTGGGAGTGCGACTCTTAGATTTTGAAAATAGAGGGGTGATTGTTCATGAGTTAGCTAAGTCATCTCTTTGTGCTGAAGTTAAGGAGAAGCAGGTTGAAGATCCCATCTTGATGCAAATCAAGAAAGATGTGGGTCAACAAAAGGTTATGTCATTTGAAATTGGTGGCAATGGTATTCTGAGATTTTAGGGTAGGTTGTGCGTGCCGAATGTCGATGGGCTACGGGAAAGAATCCTTAATGAGGAGCACACTTCGAGGTATGTCATTCACCCAGGCTCTACTAAGATGTACCATGATCTGAAAACCTTGTATTGGTGGAATAACATGAAACGTGATGTAGCTGATTTTGTGTCCAAGTATTTGAACTGTCATCAAGTAAAGGTAGAACACATGAGGCCGGGTGGTACTTCCCAAGAGATAGCCCTGCCTTTATGGAAGTGGGAGATGATAAATATGGACTTCATTACAGGACTTCCGAGATCCCGAAACCAGTATGATTCTATATGGGTGATTGTAGATAGGTTGACCAAGTCAGCACACTTTTTGCCTGTGAGGACTAATTATTCGGGAGAGGTTTATGCTAAGATTTACATTGAGGAGATAGTTTGATTGCATGGGGCACCAGTGTCCATTATATCCGATAGAGGTATGCAGTTTTCATCTCAGTTCTGGAAATCTTTTCAGAAGGGTTTAGGTACACAAGTGAATTTGAGCACAGCTTTCCACCCTCAGACGGATGGGAAAGATGAGCGTACCATTCAGACCCTCGAAGATATGTTGAGGGCATGCGTCATTGATTTCAAAGGTAGTTGGGTAGATCACCTGCCACTGGTTGAATTTGCTTACAATAATAGTTACCATGCCAGCATCAAGATGGCCCCTTTTGAGGCTTTGTATGGGAGGAGATGTAGGTCTCCGATAGGATGGTATGAAGTGGGTGAGACTCAATTGTATGGGCCTGATCTTGTTCATCAAGCGATGGAGAAAGTGAAGATCATTAGAGAACGACTCAAAACTGCTCAAAGTCGACAAAAGTCCTATGCCGATGTTCGAAGAAGAGAACTAGAGTTTGAAATTGGTGATTGGGTGTTTCTCAAGGTTTCTCCTGTGAAAGGAGTTATGCGGTTTGGAAAAGGGGGTAAATTGAGCCCTTTTTATGTAGGGCCATGTCAGATTTTGAGAAGGATTGGTACAGTTGCATATGAGTTATAATTGCCTACAAGTTTGGGTTTCGTTCATCCGGTATTCCATATATCCATGTTGAAGAAATGCATTGGAGATCATTTTATGGTATTGCCTGTAGAGGGTATCAAAGTGACAGACTCCTTGTCTTACGAAGAAGAGCCCGTTGAAATTTTAGATTGCCAAGTTCGAAAGCTGAGGAGCAAAGAGATAGCCTCAGTAAAGGTACTGTGGAGAAATTAGAAAGTCGAAGAAACAACTTGGGAGTCAGAAGAAGACATGAGAATTAGATATCCCAATTCGTTTGCTTCGATGGAGGAGGAGACAGAAGGTACTATTCCTATCGTATCTTTCATAGTCCTTTATTTTGCTTGAAATCATGTCTATCTGTGTCCCGCATCATCATTCCGGGATGAATGATCCTAAGGGGGGGATAATGTAACGCCCCGCAATTCGAGCTACAATATAGACCATGATTTTGATGCGTTGCTAATCCCGAAGCCATAAAATCTTATGCCAATACGGCATGTTAATTATTGTGTAGCATGTGAATCCGCTCAAGCTTGAATTTAGACCATAGAGGTCCTTCAACTCAAGGACGAGTTGGAACTATTTCGATCGACTAAGTTTTCGTGGTTCGACCATAATTCTTTGTATATATCGAATTAGGGAACCTTCTATGTGTCAAATGATAGGTATTCGAGTTAGCTTTCCAACGATACTAATTTGACTAAAATCCGACACCCGAGCAAGAAGTTATGATCTTTCAAAGTGATAAGCGACGCCTAACCAATCGCCCATGGCCACTGGAAAACATAGGCGATAGCCTAGGCGGCACCTATGTGAAGATAGGCAATGGGATGGTCGGCGCCTATGTAAGGAATTCTGGTGATTTAAACACTCCATATTGAGGATAAAGTGGTCCTTTTCCACCCTTCCTTAGCCCTAAAACACGAGATTTAGTTCCAAGGACCCCAAAATACTTATTCTTTCATCAAAAAGTGCTCAAGATTCTCCTTAGGGTTTCAAGAAAAAAAAAATCCCAAATACTTCAAGTTTTGACCGTAGGTTTTCAAAGATAATTACATAATTGGATTCATCAATCCGCAAGCTTCAAGAAACACCTATTATCCTTGGAAATAGAGGTACGTGGGGTTATCCAAAAATCTCATGGGTGTAGTTTTTATGAACATGCATGCTTTTAAATGGGGGTTTTCAATCAAATGCTAATATCTTGTTTTCAATACGATTTCTAAGTAATTTTCTTTATGTCATGGGAATTGTTTGCATATATACTTCAATGGTTGAAACCATGCATATGTGATTTGAGATTTTCCATGGAAGTTTGATAAATATGAATGATAAATTGTTTTCAAATTCTCATGATAATGCTTCGATACTACATATTATATTGTGATCAACAAAAGAGAGCATGAATTTGAAATAAATATTGTTCACCACCTGTAAATGATGAAGCACCTTGGTTTTTACATAATTATGCATATGTGGATGTGATATTGATGACTTGCAAGTCGGGTATGACGATACCCTACAGAATATGACATATGATTGAATAAGAGGAAATTTGAATGCATTGATTTTACATGAGAAAGGTGGATGCCCGAAGAAGGCGTTTGATACACAAGGGCTCATCGCTGTAATAACGTGTTTGCCGACACGAAATATTGGTACCAGGCTAAGGGATCTGTGTACTTGACTTCATGTCATTCCCAAATTGGGACTATAGGTAGGAGCCCGAGCCAAGTGATCTTGGGCACTACCATTGGGTCGAGACACCATGCTGTGTGGTCTTGAGTGTCTCTCCCTCACTTATACTCTAATCTCGACGGCAACAGAGGTTTGACAGTTGGTGTAAATTATGTAGGGTATTCCACCTAGCTCAGTTGCATTTCATTATTGCTGAGAAAAACTATTGCATTACACCCATGTGCTTTCAAATGATTTGATACGAAATTGTTTTATAATGGCTCTCAACTATACTTTGTAAAAATATTATGTTTTGTTTTGATATCTCTGTGTGCCATTACTCTTGTGCTAAACCCCTCCCCTCTCCAACCTCTCAGGTTCAGAGGCCCAGTCTAGGGGTCAAGAGAATCAGTAGAACTTTCAGACAGAGCTGTAGAGACAAGTGGTGAGCCTTCTATTTTCGGAAGGTCTTATGTCCTACAGTCCTTTTACCTTATATTCAGTTTTTTGGGTCTACTGGGGGTCTTGTCCCAGTTTTCAGATAGATATTGTTTCAGTCATTTGTTAGAGATTTTCGCAGACAGTTGTTCAGAGGATAATTGATGTTGAGGGAACATTACCTCCCCGTTATTGTCTCTTTTCATATTTATGACCATGTTTCCGAATTATTGTGTTTTTTTCCGCATTTCTTTGATCATATGAATTAGGTGCATGATTACCAGATAGATAGGGGTATTTCGGGCCTCAATGGTTCGAAATACTCGTCACGGCCAGGCCCTGATTTGGATCGTTACATAAATAAACTATAAAGCATAAAGTAAACTCATCTCTTTTCAATCTCCAGAGATTAAGTTGAACATTATGTATTTTTTTAATTTTATTTGGGTAAAGATCTTATTCTATATTGAATAAGGAACCAATCTCATTTTGTCATGAAAATGACACATTCCTTTTCAACTGTAGAATTAGTCCCCAGTAGCTAAAAGTTATAAGATAAAAATAATCATGAGTCACAGGTTCCGAACCACACATTAAACTTTAAAAACATTAGCAGAAACCTCCAACAACTTCAATATTGTCAAGTTGTGATAAGGATACTGAAATTGTAGAGACTTTTCAGGTACTGAGAGGTTCATGCACAAGATGCTGAAATTTTGGAACGTTCGACTAGTCTATATTGACTTACCATAGGTGTTAAGAATTCGTTCCCTAATTATCTGATTTTCGCCTAACTGTTGCTTATAGATGGAACGGATTGCCTGACGTGTTCCACTGACGTGTTCCAAGGAAGCAGTAAAACAGAAAGTAAAGAACACAATAATTTTTACGTGGAAAACACCCGGTTCAAAAGGTGTAAAAAACCACGACCTGTACCTCTACAGGATTTAACCCCAACTTCACTAAATAACTCTAAGCCTCAACAACGACTGATTACAAAACTCTTGTAACCAACAAATAGGAATTATAAACTCTAATCCCTATAACTTAACAACTAGAAATTAAATTATAAACTCTAATTCCTAACTACACACACCTCCCAAGATATGTGTTCCCAAAGTCTTTGAGTTTTCCCAACTCGAAGACTATCTCCTAATTCAGTTTATAACACACTGAAACTAATATTACATCAATAGCTCAAACACAATGAACAACTCTAAAAATCAAAGCTAAAACTCTTAGCTGGATTCTATACTTAGGACCAGGTTCTTCAATGTGTTTCTTCAGTGATTGAGTAGCACTTCGTGAAGTCAATCTGTTGATTGTGCTTTTCTGCTTTGTAAGTGCGTGAATTAGTTTGACTGATTTAAGCACAGTTCTTCAAAGAGTCATTCTTTATTTCAAACTCCTCCTTTAATTAGAACTCTCATTGCATAGAGTTCTACTTCAAGTGAGACTCTTTCTTTAATTCCAACTCTTGTTTCCTTAGTGTTGTAGTAAAACTCCAACTCTTTTAAATCAGCACATGTTTATTTATCAGAATCTTTCTACTCCCACACATAGGACTCTTCGAGATATACTCAGAAGTGAAACTCCTTCTTCACGTAGGACTCCCTTTTCAACTCAAATTGCTTTCCCTTATCATTAAATGTTTGAATCAAATTCAACTTGTTATATTCGTAGCTTTGAGTATATCAAAATTAGGCTTGCTTATTCGTTCTTATCTTTAAGCAATCTTGTCTGCATCTATCAGTGAAACTGGAAATCTGCTTTCCTATGCGTGGACCAACTCAAGTAACATGTTTCATTCATGTGTCAGTTTGTCAATCATCAAAACAACAATAGGCATATTACTTGGAAAATCTATCTCTTATTTCTACGGCATTTACACAGAAATTTATCTCGGGTTACCTTTAAACCGAGCATCTAGTGTTTACATCAAACTATATGATAACACACGTTGTCCTTATGCCTCCTTTACCATGTCGGAAAAGACTTCACAAGGCAGCTTAATCAAGTTTGTTTCTTTTCAAGTTGGCTGTTGAGGAACTCAAGCACTTATAGCCGCTGCAAGCAGAACACAGGACCAAATCAGGTTTGCCGGATAAAACGAAAATACACCGGTGAAGTATATAATAAATTAGGATGAGGAAAGATGAGTATTACCCGTTGTTCAAGGCTAACTTCTTCTGGTTTTAATTTAAGGGATTGCAGCAACTTTATGCCTTCTTGAAATCCTTCTCATCCCCGAGATTTCGATCTATGTCAGCAACTTTGGCTAAGGAAATGGCCCCATCGACTATCAGGAGTAACGGAAGAAATCTTTAATAAATACGGAAGAGAATATATGAGGCAAGAGGGGTCAATGCTTTGAGTTTCAGCATAAGAAAAATGTAACGGGCTGAGCAAAAGAACATGAAAATCAGCATGCATGTATATGCTGCTTAAAGTTATCTGTCTTTTGTTATGAGCGTAGTGAAGTTTAGTTTAATTTTAGGTGTTACTTTGCCAGTGTGATCCTGTACTTAGCGATGGACGTAGCAGGCATGAACAATCCAGAGAAGCTGTTCTTCATGAAACGCGGAAGAGTTTCCTCGAGAAGGTTGTGGATGAGCATGAAGATGATGATGGATCATCTAGTGATTGATAGTGAAATTTTCATAACTTCTTTGTGGTTCAGGTAGAACATTTATTCTTTGTAGGGAGTAATTCATGTAGCTCCACCTTTGTTTCAATGCTGCTGCTTTGTTTCCAGTTTTTACTTGTAAAATTGATTATGGCATTATGTACTGTGGAAAAAGTTGATTATGGAATTTGTCTTGAATAGAAACTTTTTTTCAATGCAGAAAAACACACTGAAGAAGGAACCTCCCTCCCCCACCACATACACAAAAAGGAAAAAATTGAGACATTCTTGCCATGCATATGCGAATTTACAAGTATCATTTGCCTCCTAAAGAGTTGGCTTATTTGACAAAGCACTAAGTTCGATAATGAACAGTAGTTTTTGTGAACCTTGTTGAGGTTCCTCAAACTGAGCAGTCATCTGCCAGTGAGCACTGTAATTGGTGTAAGTTGGCTTTCCTGGAGAGAGTCACCATAAGCATCGTTAGTCGATGGAGCTCTAGCTGGCCATACAAAAACAGGTTTCTCAGTGGGGATATTTGGCAGAACCGATTCCCCTGTAAGAATCTGTAATGCAGTTTTCATGCTGGGCCTTTCATAAGGATTTGGATGGCAGCAAGCCAATCCTAATATTAACACACATTCGGCTTGCTCTTCATCGAAGTCTCTATCCAATCTGACATCTATAGCATCAATGATCTTCCCAGTCTTGTACATGTCCCATACATATTCAATGACTCTGTTACTGTAAATATTCTCCTCATGTTGTTTTCCAGGTTTTCGACCACAAGCAACTTCAAGAATGAGTACTCCAAAGGCAAAGACGTCTGTTTCAACTGTGGCTCGGCCTATAAGGAAACTCTCTGGTGCCATATAGCCTATAGTTCCAGCAATCTCTTTTGTTGAATGGTGAGTCTTTCCATTCACTTGAACTGTCCTAGCTAATCCGAAATCTCCAAGCCGAGCATTGAGTTCCGAGTCAAGCATGATGTTGCTGGCTTTTATGTCTCTGTGAAGTACTCTTTTCTGACACCCATTGTGTAGATAATCCAATGCTTGAGCAATGCCACAGATGATGTCATTCCTTATTTCCCAATTCAGACTCAACCCTTCTCTGATTTCTCCGTTTTCTTCGCAAAATATCAACTTGTCTAAGCTCCCATTTGGCATGAACTCATAGACCACTAGGAGTTCATTGCTCTCATAACACCATCCAATCAATTTGACAAGGTTCTTGTGGTGGAGATTGCCTATGGTTGTGACTTCTGCTATGAGATCTTTTGCCCCTTGTCTTGAATCTTTAAAGAATCTCTTCACAGCCACCTCTTTATTATCAGCTAGCAACCCTTTGAGGACTACTCCACATCCTCCTCTACCAAGAATGTTCGTGGGATCAAAGTTCCCGGTGGCTCGTTTCAAGTCCTTCAGCTGGAATCTCTGAGGTGCAGTAGCTGAATTCAGAATCTGAATATCTATATTATCATCTTGTTCTAACACTTGCATCCTCGTCTTTTTTCTCGTCCAGGCAAAATATATGAAAACCCCACCTAGGAACATAACCAAAACCGATATTATTGGTATCAAGATCCACAACCATAATATGCTAACACTATTATCTTTGCTATTATTTTTCCTAAATTCTGTGCTTGTAAAATTCCATGCCTTTATGCAGTTCAGCTGAGTATATATCCCAGTTGAGGCTGAAAATCCCACGAAAACATCCTCGGGTAGATGGGCTGAAAGATCAAGAGGCATGGAAATGATGGGATTTCTCTCATCGTCTCTTGTTTGATTACTCATGAATGTATAAACCTTCAAGAAATTGGATTCTCCATCATACTGGACACTTGCTATAACATCAATAGCTTGTGAAAGGTTTATACCTCTTTCAGTCAATGAGACTTGATTGACAGAGTTGATGCTGTTTATGTCAATGCCAACATGATTATCATCAAGATCCTCAAGGTAACTTTTCTTTGTGTCAAATTCAACTGCAATGATGTTGTTTGAAGAAGATCCATTAGTACTTGCATTCACAATTCCAAGCCATTGTCCATAACTGTTATCTGGAATTGAGTTAGGACCACTTTCTTTAGACAATATAAAAGCCAATCCTTCACCCCATGGATTACTCTCAGGGGTGATATTGATCACAAATGTTGAGTTAAACAAAACTGTGAGGTTTTTCCTCCATATAGTCAGAGGCTGTGAATACCATATTCTTCCAGACAAATTGCTGATGGAAGCACCACGAGCATCGCCAGTTACTTGAATAGTATCAAAGGCTACATAGGAATGATTGGTAGTAATGAAATCACTCCCCCTGGAGAATTTTGGGTACTTGAAATTCGGGTGGCTGAAATTCGGGTAGCTGAAATTCAGACAATCCACCCTAATAACCAAAACTCCTTCCAAGAAAAGTATGAATATGATCAACAAATGAACATAGGAAGTTGAATATGATCAACAAATGAACATAGGAAGTTGAATATCTAATCCTTGTTATGTAATACATATCAAACTTATTATAACAAAGCTGTCTTTTTTATCTCAAGAGGGAAAATGTGGTAGATAAATTTTGTGCCTGACAAATAACTTTCAGTTGAAACAGAAGAGGATATTGTTTCTCCATTTTGTGGAGAAACTTTCAAGTGATTTCATAAAAACATTTGACTTGGACTAAAGCAACTTCCTAGCTGTTTCCACTAATTTCTTAGTATTCTTTTAACCTTGTTGCTCTGCATGTTTTTTTTAAAAAACTTTTCTCACATTATCTTGTTTGTCAAGTAACATTCTTCCAAAGAGAGAGAGAGAGAGGTCATGTACATTTTGTTTCCCTCCTTTTGCATTTTAAGTGATGATTTTATAGACCAAGAAATAGAAAAAAAATGGAATCACACTTCTGGATTGAACTTCTGTCTCATGCAACTAAATGCAACCACAACAACAACATATCTAGTGAAATCACTGTCAAAAAGAATGGAAAGAGGAACCTTAGGCTACAAGCTAAAACAGTAGAAAAAATGTAGTTGTAAATTGCTATAAAAAACTGCAGGGAAGGAAGAAGCTGAAGCTTATTTGAGTTCTCTATATTTCTCTTGATATTTCATTACATAGGCTTTGTGTGTGTCTATGTATATATATATATATATTTTGTGTGTGTGAGAGAGAGAGGATTACAAACCACAAAATAAGCAAAAATATCTCACACTAAACTATGAGAATTGGTAACCACCACTCAATTTTTTTTGTGAGAATTGGTAATTTGTATTCTTCAGCATTTAAGGATATGCTGGAGACCTTTCAAGGTAGAAAAAAACAGGAAAAAGAGCAATAAAAATACTTGCAGGGCTCCTAGAAATTCTATAAATTGATCAGAGTCCTCTAGCCCTAACTGTTTACTCCAAAAAAACAAAGATACAATGCAATTCCATTTAATCTTATGAGTGGAATTAGACCTATCTTCAAAATTTCTGCTATTTCTTTCCTTCCACACAGTCCACCAGCTGCAATGTGAAATTAGGTTCCACCAAATCTTCTGTGTCTTGCTCCCTCCTCTTTTGATCCAGCAACTCAGTAAATCTGTTGTGTGCTCAGGCATAGTCCATTTCACTTCTGATATGTTTAAAAACATGGACCAAATTTGGGATGTGAAGGGGCAGTGTAGAAACCAATGACTATTAGTCTCCCCCGTCTTTCCACAAAGAGAACACCAGGGGAGAATTATCTTCCCTTTCCTCCTCAGAACTTCATGTGTTATACATGTATTCCTAACCACCAACCAAATAAAACATTTGACTTTAGTTGGTGCTAGATTCCTCCAAACTCTCTTCCACATTTTCTTATTACTACAACCTAGTTCATTGACCTCCCTCCTATAAGCCTTGCCAACTTGGAAAATCCCATCCTTTCTATGGACCCATTTTACTGTATCAGGAGTATTGTTGGTGCCTGCAAAGCTCCACAGATCCTCCAATAGTTTGGCAGTTCTCTCTATTTTCCAGTTATTAAGACACCTTCTGAAAGAAAGGTCCCATCCGTGCTCTGTCCATCATTCACTAATCTTGGCCTCAGGGTTAGTATAAATGTTGAATAGGCCAGGGAATAGGTCCTTCAAGGTAAACTGTTTGAGCCAGATATCCAGCCAGAACCTAGTTTTCCTACCATCTCCCACCCTAATTTGCAAATCTGACTCCAATTTTGGCCACAAGTTTCTTATAGTTCTCCATACCACCACTTCTTATACTTCGTTGCTTGCATTGCTGCACCGAAAGCCATCTTCCCCGTATCTGTACTTTATCAACTCTTTTCATAAGAATTGCCTCTCCTCATCGTATCTCCACAACCATTTCAACATCAAGTTATTATGCTTCCTCAGATTCCTGATGCCCATCTCCCCTTTCTCTTTGCTATGTAGAACCGTTTGCCACCTAACCAAGTTGTATCCTTTGATTTCCTTGCAGCCATGCCATAAGAAATCTCTCTTAAGTTTGTCCAATTTTTTTACCACTGTGGCAGGTAAAGGAAAAAGAGTCATAACATAGGTTTGGAGAGAATCTAGGACATAATTAATATGAATATGTCTGCCGCCAAGTGATATGTATTGAGCCTTCCATCTAGCAAGTCTTTTTTCCGTCTTCTCCAAGATATATCCCAAATCAGCACTTCCTTGTGTTTGTTCCCTAATGGCATGCCTAAGTAAGTTTTGGTAATTGCTCCACTTTGCATCCTAATATATTTGCTAGTTATTGGATATTTATCACCTCTTGAAAAGGGAAAAGACTACTCTTTCCCCAGTTGATTTTAAGACCTGTAGAAGCTTCAAAAAATAATAAAATTAATTTGATGAACCTTATTTGTTCCACTTGTGGCTCACGGAAGATAACTGTGTCATCAACATAGAGTATATGACATATTTCGTTAATGTCACCATTATGTCCATTGAGTTGAAAGCCTCTAATCCACCTGTTGTAGTTTTTCGGGTACACACAATCTGTATTTTCGCAACACTAGTTCAAGTTTAAACCAAGAACACTATGAAGCAAAACAACACCCTCAACACAAGATCAAAATAATCTTTCAAAGAAGTGTGTTTTATTTTTTAGAAATTAAGATGAAACAAAAATGGCCAAGTCCTCCGAATTCACGGAGTATCCTTAAGGAAATAATTCCCCTCAAGTACCCGAGGTTGTGGAATTTTCCTCCCAAGATAAAATGGCCAAACAAACCAACTGTAGCGGTACTTCAAACAATTGGAATCTCTTCGAACTCACTCAACGATTTGATTAATCACACAGAATGTTTTAAAGACAAGAAGAGTTTGTATATTCAAAAAAATTTTCATTCATATCTAAATCTATGTACGAAAGCAAGTTTATATAGCCATCAGATGCCTCTTCTGAAAGGTGACAATGGTTCACTTAAAAGATGTATCCTTTGGAAGAGTCATGTCTGTTCATTCAAAATAATGTGTCTTTTTCTGAACAGACACAACTATCTGAACAGTTACGCCTTTTCCAAAACAATATGTCTTTTGCTCAAAGGTTGTGTCCCTCCATTTTTCATTCACACCAATTAAACCCAACAATCCCCCACATGAATGGGGAATGGATATTCTTTGTAAAACTTTACAGACAAGTATGTGATCATCAAGCAAACACTGATTGCATCTGGATAAGTGGGTTTCTCTTTGAACTTTTCGTAGTAAACATGCATTGGATGCACTCGGTCAATTGTTAAATTTGATATCTTTGAACCGTTGAGCTTTAATGTACACCTAGACAACACATGTCACACAACCAACCTTTTATCATTTATGGTTCTCACGGTTTTGTTCTTTTCAGCCATGAACACGTCTCGGTTTCATGAGAGCTTAGAGAATAGCCCTTTACTAACATTCTCCTTGAAGCGGCTTCCACTTTGCCCTCACATAGGTGATTTCTAAACTTTCAATCCCATAGATTAAACTATTTGGTCAAATTTGTCAAATTTAGATAATCATTAAAAGACTTCTCACCTTAAGTCTTATCCTTGTTTACTAAACATTGTCTACATCATGAGAATGAGTTGGTATTTTGACAATATTGAACCTTTCAGACACAACTTTGTTTGATCTCCTTGAACCTAGCTCTTGGGATCTCCAGTCTGCTAGGTAGATTTACCGCCATGCTGACTTGTTCTAGGCCTTAAACCCATTCCTTTGGATGTCCTTTCCACTCCTTCTCTAGATAGGACTTTTGTAAGTGGAGCTGACACATTATCCTTTGACTTTACATAGTCAACAATGATAATTCCACTAGAGAGAAGTTCCCTAACGATATTATGTCTCCGTCGTATGTGACGTGATTTACCATTGTACATCATGCTCCCTGCTCTACCCATTGTCGCTTGGCTATCACAGTGTATACACACTGGTGCCACTGGTTTGGGCCAATAAGGAATATCTTTCAAGAAATTTCGGAGTCATTCTGCTTCTTCACCAGCTTTATCTAATGCGATAAATTTAGATTCCATTGTAGAGCGAGCAATACATGTCTGTTTGAATGATTTCCAAGAGACTGCACCTCCACTGATAGTAAATACATATCCACTCATGGATTTTACTTCGTTCGATCCGGTGATCCAATTTGCATAACTATATCCTTCAAGTACCACGGGATATTTATTATAATGCAAAGCATAGTCTTGAGTGTATTTAAGATACCTCAAAACTCTTTTCATTGCCATCCAATGAGTTTTGTTGGGATTACTCGTGTACCGACTCAATTTACAAGTCTTGCCTCATATTTGTCAATAGTACCATCCTCCTTCATTTTCCTTTTGAAGATCCATTTAGAACCTAAAGGTTTATTTCCTGGAGGAAGATCAACCAATTCTCACGTATGGTTGCTTAAAATTGAATCAATCTCACTATTGACTGCCTCTTTCCAAAAGGATGAGTTTGACGACGATATCGCTTCTTTAAACGTTTGAGGCTCATTTTCTAAGAGAAATGTTACAAAATCTAATCCAAACGAAGTTGACGTTCTTTAACGTGTACTACATCTTGGATTCTCATCATTATGTACATTCTCACTTGGTCCATCTCGAGGTCGCTTAGATCCACCACTAGACTGTTTATGTCTAACTTTATACGGTTAAATATTTTCAATGAATTCAGCATTATCTGATTCAATTATCGTATTTTTATTTATGTCTGGTTGTTCGGATTTATGAACTAAAAATCGACATGCTTTACTGCTTTTAGCATATCCTATGAACACGCAATCCACCGTCTTAGGTCCTATCTTAACCTTTTTAGGCATGGGAACTTGGACCTTTGCTAGACACCCCCACACTTTGGAATAGTTCAAGTTGGGTTTCCTTTCTTTTTATTTTTCATAAGGAATTGATTGTGTCTTACTATGAGGAACTTTATTGAGTATACAATTGGCTGTAAGAATAGCCTCCTCCCACAAGTTTTGCGGTAAACCAGAACTTATAAGTAAGACATTCATCATTTCCTTCAAAGTTTGATTTTTTGTTTCCGCAATTCCATTAGATTGAGGTGAATACGGGGTTGTAGTTTGATGGACGATTCCATTCTCTACATATATTTCGGCGAAGGGAGATTCATATTCTCCGTCCCTATCACTTTTTATCATTTTTATCTTCTTCTCTAACTGATTTTCTACTTTAGTTTTGTATTACCTAAACGCATCTATTGTTTCATCCTTACTATTTAGCAAGTAGACATAACAATATCTAGTGCAATCGTTAATAAAGGTTATGAAATACTTTTTTCCACCACGTATGGTGTTGACTTCATATCACAAATGTCAGTGTGTATTTAGTCTAAGGGATTGAAACTCCTTTCAACGGACTTATAAGGATGTTTTTCATACATTGATTCCACACACGTTTGACACTTTGATTTATTGCACTCAAAGTTTGGCAAAACTTTTAAGTTAATCAGTTTTCGTAACGTTTTGTAATTAACATGGCCTAAACGTTCATGCCACAAATTATAAGACTCAAGCAAGTAAGAAGAATTTGAACTTTTATTGATTTCAACATTCATTACATTCATCTTATAAAGGCACTCGGTGAGATAGCATTTTCCTACATACACTCCTCCTTTGCTAATTACAATTTTTCCAGAAATTGTTACACATTTGAATCCGTTCTTGTGTACAAGTAAAACAGAAATCAAGTTCCTACGTAATTTCGAAACGTACAAGACATTGTTTTTCCTCAAGTCATTTTCAAGCCCACTTTTTTTGTTCCTTCTACCTTAGCCGTAGCGGAGTTAGCCATGTAGATTATTTCTTCTACTTGAGCCGGAGCGAATGACGAAAACAACTCTTATTGGCACAAACATGGCGAATGGCACCAGAATCCATCCACCACTCGCGAGGATTCCCCACTAAGTTGCATTCTGAAAATATAGCACACAGATCATCACATTCTTTGTTGGACTCAATCATATTTGCTTGGTTCTTTTTCTTGCCTTTCTTAGGGGCACGACAATCCGTGGACTTGTGGCCAATCTTGCCACAGTTGAAGCATTTTTCCTTGAACTTATTCTTGGGTTGATTGCTTCCTTGTTAAAATTTCTTCCTTTTCTTAGAATTGTTTTGGTCATCTTTTACAATATGTGCTCCATTAATTGTAGAATTCCCTTTTGACCTTTTTTCGGCAGCTTTATTATCCTCTTCAATACGCAGTCGGACAATAAGATCTTCGACAGTCATCTCCTTGCATTTGTGCTTCAGGTAGTTTTTGAAGTCTTTCCACATAGGTGGTAGCTTCTTAATTATCGCTGCTACTTGAAATGCATCATTCACAATCAAACCTACAAAACAGTTTATGTGAGTACTTAGAACATTTTCAATTCGTTCAACTAAGGTATTTTTCAAAGATATACCTTCCGCTAGGAGATCGTGGATAATTACTTGCAATTCCTGCACTTGAGATACAACCGATTTGCTATCTATCATTTTAAAGTCCAGGAACCTTGCAACAAAGAGCTTCTTAATTCCCGCATCCTCTGTCTTATATTTTTGTTCTAGTGCCCCCACAATTCCTTCGATGTCTTAGTTCCACTGTAAACATTGTAGAGGTCGTCTTGGAGACCACTCAATATATAATTCCTGCAAAGGAAGTCTGGGTGTTTCCAAGCCTCTACAATTATGAAATGCTCTTTATCCGAGGTTCCCTCGGGCACCTCAGGAGCATCCTTACTAGTGAACCTTTGAAGACATAGTGTTGTGAGGTAGAAGAACATCTTCTGCTGCCATCACTTAAAGTCAATGCCTGCAAATTTTCTGAGCTTCTCCGCAGGTGCCATTGGTTGCGGAGCATTTGCTCGACTTGTTGAGGCAATACTTGTTGCCCCCACAGTCGTAGCCGCATCTTGCATTTGACTTTCGTTAGTTATTTTTCTATCATCACAAGACAATAAAATTTAGTATTTTCAGAATACTACTTATAAAGTTAAGCAACTTTAAACTCTTCTTCATGTTTCTAGTTAACGATGAAGTTTTTATGACTTCCAATCATCAACCGAGTGATTTTTAACTTGTGATGAAGATTTTATGTCTTCGAATCACCAGTTAAGTTCAAACGGAGTAGAAAGCTTAGAGCTTTAATCTCCAAAATCAAGTAATACAAATTCTAAAGAAAACTTTAGTGAAAAGAAAATTTCACCAAACAAGCAAAAAAAAAAGATATTTTTTTTTATTTTTCCAAAATTATTTCCTTAAGATTGTAGCTTTTCGGGTACACATAATCTGTATTTTCGCGACACTACTTCAACACTAGTTCAAGCTTAAAACAAGAATACTATGAAGTACAACAACACCCTCAACACAAGATCAAAATCATTTTTCAAAGAAGTATGTTTTATTTTTTAGAAATTAAGATGAAACAGAAATGGCCAAGTTCTCCGATTTCACGGAGTGTCCTGAAGGAAATAATTCCCCCAAAGTACCCGAGGTTGTGGAATTTTCCTCCAGGATAAAATGGACAAACAAACCAACTGTAGTGGTACCTCAAACAATTGGAATCTCTTCGAACTCACTCAACGATTTGATTGATCACACGGAATGTTTTGAAGACAAGAAGAGTTTGTATATTCAGAAATTTTTTTTATTCATATCTAAACCTGTAGATGAAAGCAGGTTTATATAGCCTTCAGATGCCTCTTCTGAAAGGTGGCAATGGTTCACTTAAAAGGTGTATCCTTTGGAAGAGTCATGTCTGTTCATTCAAAACATTGTGTCTTTTTCTGAACAGACACAACTATTTGAACAGTCACACCTTTTTCAAAATAATATATCTTTTGCTCAAAGTTTGTGTCCCTTCATTTTTCATTCACACCAATTAAACCAACATCTGTTTTGTAAGGCAATTCTCATCAAGCTATCAAACCCCTCCATTACCAAAATGAACAAAAAAGGGATAGAGGATCACCTTATCTGATACCCCTTCTCAATAGAAAAAACCCATAGGTTCACCATTTACAAGGATGGAGAACCTTACAGTGCTGATACAAAACCTAATCCATCCCAACCACCTTTCTCCAAATCCCATTTGTTTTAAAGTATTTAGCAAGAAGCTCCAACTGACATGATCATAAGCTTTTTCAATGTCCAGTTTAACCATCACGCCTGGGCTAGTCCCTTTCATTCTGTAGTCTATACATTCACTTGTAATAAGGGTCGCATCCATTATCTGTCTTCCTTTTATAAAGGCCATCTGATTCTTATTGACTAGTTTATCAATCACCCTCTTAAGTCTTTCCACCATCAGCTTTGTAATTATTTCATAAACTCCAGTGATCAGGCTAATGGGCCTAAAGTCTTTTAATTCAGTAGCTCCTGCTTTCTTGGGAATGAGTGGTACAAAGGTAGCATTGAAGTTCTTCTCGGTCTTTTGTTTAACATAAAACTCTTGGATGGATTTCTTGAGGTCGTCTTTCAGTAGCTTCCAGAATGTTAGATAGAATGACATGGGGAAGCCATCTGGAGATTTCTTCATAGCACATAGCTTTAAGCACCCCAAATATTTCTTCCTCTTCAAAAGGCTTTTCTAGTTCATGTTGATCCTCCATATTGATGCTTGTTAATCCTTGTAACTATAGTTCGGGTCTCCATATCTCTGTTTCCTTATACAAATTCTGATAAATTTTTTTGCTAGACTCTTTGATTGTGGCAGGGTCCTCTATCATGTTCCCATTCACCTTAATAGTCTCTATAAGACTGAACCTTTTATGAGATGTTGCTATTTAGTGAAAAAACTTTGAGTTTTTATCCCCTTGTTTCAACCATTGGACTCTTGATCTTTGCTTCCACCCTATTTCCTCATTCTTAGCTACTTGTTCATAACTAGTAGCGAGATTTGTTTTCTGTTGGAGTTCATCTATTGTGAGCATTCTCTGTTCTTGCACCTGCTCCTAGTTAGCCAAATCCTCCAGGATCTTCTCCATTTATGTCTTCCAGTTATTTTGGTTGTTCTTACTCCACTCCTTCATCTTCCCCTTTAGAAGTTTCAATTTTTCTACTAGTACATAACCTGGAGAACCTACTATAGCTAATGATTTCCATCACAGTTTCACTTCTTCCTTGAAACCTTCCACTCCCATACACTAGTTTTCAAATTTAAAATAGTATTTCTTGAAGTTCATCTCCCCACATGTCAGCAAAATTGGGTTGTGATCAGATCCCAACTTTGGTAGTGTGTTTTTCCTGATCATTGTGAATTGTTCCTCCCATTTTGAGCAGTAGAGAAGTCTATCAATTCTAGAATCTGTTGTGTTCTTATCTCTTCTTCTCCAAGTGAAAGATCCTCCGAAAAGAGGAGGATCAAGTAGTTCCAGCTCCTCAATGCATTCTGAGAATTCCTTCATAGCACCATTAATTCTATAACAGTTTGATCTTTCTGCTGGATACCTAATGACACTGAAATTCCCCCCACCACCCACCACCCTTCACATAGACTTCTCATAGCCCCCAACTCACTCATCAATTCTCTTCCATTTTTTTATACTTGGCATATACTGTTGTCACAAACCATGAGAAATCTTTGTTTTGACTTGAAAATTTACAACTTATGTACTGAGAACCTACTTCAATCTGCTCCCCCTCCCACAATTTTTTTCCCCACATAATTAGAATCCCCCACTAGCCCCTTCTGACTCCGCATGAACCTCCCCTAGCCATCTATTGTTCCATATCTCATGTAATATGCTTTGATACTTCCCTGTAATTTAGTCTCCAAAATTATGTATATGTCTGCCCCCACTGATTAAGAAGATTTCTAACCAGCCCCCTCTTATGTGCATTGTTTAACCCCCTTACATTCCAAGAAACTATCTTTACCCTCATTTTTCTACAATTGACAATCTCCTCACCCTGTTCCTCGGTTCACCCTCTTTGAACTTTACATTAAAGATAAGGTTTCGAATCTCCTTTGATATTGCTTGGTTATTCGAACAACTTGCTTTACCCCTGTTGCGTAGTTCATCCCTTGAATTTCCTTGGCCCATTCTCCTTATTAAGGAGAAAAAATCTCTTTTGTATCCTTTCGTACACACTCCGAATATTTAACTTAATTTGAGGATATTAATGTGGAATTTCAGTGTTGCTTGACTCGAATGCCTCCTCATTAATACTGTCATCAATTGCTAACAGCCTTGGTTCGTGAGGAAAAACCAGTTGATCTTTCGAAGGATCCCTTTGGTCATCAACTTCAATGCAATCCAGCTCCATATTGCTGTAATTGTCGTTGTTCCCTTTATTTTCCTCAACTGGTAGTTGCGTAATCTACAGATGTTTTCCTTGTTCACTTTGAGCTTCTTCACTCTCGAGCTCCAATTCCCTGATGTAACTACAAGTGTTATAACTAGAAAGGTCCAATAGAGGCCAGAGTTCAATAAAAGGCTCCACAAAGATTCTGACTCTTAAAATCTGGAGATCCGTTAGAAGGCCCAGTAAAGTTTCTGCTTTCCTCTATTAAATCCATATGGGACCTTTTTTCTCTTTCCACATGGGGGTTTTCAAAGTCAGAGATTTCAACCTTCGTGGGAATGTTTTCTTTGGGTCCTCGATCTCGGATTCTCGCCCATCTCAGGTGTTTCTTCAACTCCGTCTCTTTCTCATTCTCCAGCCAACCACCGCAGTCATCTCCAATCTCCTTATTCCACAAGTGTAGTGGAAGGCTGTGGACTCTGATCCAGAACCAGTCGAAGCTTGGCTGCTCATGAAAAGCCCTTTTTGTTGGAGACCACCAGTATAATTTATAGTTGTTCCCTTGTCGTGTCCACTCTCCCATTGAGATGTGCTCTGCTATTTTCCGAGTTTGAAACTCAAAGAGAAATTCAAACCATTCATATCATAGACTAGTGTGTTTGGAGCTCATTTCCATGTTTGACTTCATTTCGTGTTGGTGCCTCTTCTCCACCAATTAACCGACCAACAAGACACCTTCTTAGCAGTTCATTGTTTTCCCAACTTGAATATTGGAGCATGTTCTTCTCAGAATTCTCCATGGCCCATTTCCCCTTTTTTAGGTCCCCTATGTGAAGCTATTTTGTATTAAATCCCCAGATGTATTTAATGATTTCTGAACTTCTTAGTTCCTATTGATAAATGTTTCAATTTTCATTAAAAAATTTTCCTGGAATAATGATCACTGTTTTGCTCTGACCTTTAACAGTAATGACTCAGATGTATCTACCATATATATTGTAATATATATAGGTAGAGACATTCCTGCTCCTCCATGATTTAAAACTTTTGCCTTTATTATCAGATGCCTCTCTTAATCTGTTACAGATCCATAGCAAAGCTCATTCGCTATCCACCATTCTCCTCAGTGCCATTTTTGACGACTCCCACCCAATCAAACCAAGTCTCTGAGAAGGATTTAGACTCAGTAACGATTTGCCTCCTGATTTGAAGTACAACCTATTTTCCATGGCTAAAACCAGAAAGCTAGGAAAGAAAAAGAAGTAAATGACAAGTTCTCCCCCCACTCATTTTAACTAAAAAGACTTGTCTACTATAAAAATATCTACCATCTAGGAGTTTCTATGAAAATCTTATACCCTAACACTCTTCCTTAAGATTTTTTATTCAAACTTGTTGATGGGACGATCCTTGGTTAGACTATCGGCTTCTTGTTCTTCACTTCTACAATGTACCAACTTAACTTCGCCATTCTTTTAGGCATCTCGTAAAGCATGAAATCTGTGGTGTTGATATGCTTTGTCCTTCCATATTTTGCTGAATTTTAAGCCATAGCAATGACTGATTTATTGTCCACATAGATCACTGTTTGTTTTTTTGGCAAAAGATCCAATTCAAACAAGATTTTCTCAACCAAATTCCTTGAGTTGTAGAAGATGCAAGTCACATACTCGGATTCCACTTGGCTTCCACTGAAGATGGAGCTACAATATCTTGCTTCTTGGTGCTCCAAGAAAAAATGGTTGAACCAAATAAAAAGAGTAACCAGATGTACTTTTGTGGTCGTCCAAACATCCACCTCAGTCACTATCTGAATAACCAGTGAGAGCTCCATTCTCCACACTTTTATACCAAATTCCATAATTTGTTGTCCCACGCCTCAACACTTTTAAGCAGTTCCAAAATGCTTAGTGCTGGGACATTGCATTTATCGGGACAATAAACTAGCAACAAACATTAGGTCTGTCCTGGTAGCAGTCAGATGCAACAAGTTTCCAATAAGGTTCCTCCTACAAAGTTTTGAATCTGCCCTCTCTTCTCCATCATCCTTCATTAACTTTCCTCTCTTCTCCATCATCCTTCATTAAATTTTCCTTCACAACAAGTGGAATAACAGTTGATTTGCACTTGTCAAATTTGAACCTTTTTAATAGATTCAAGGCATACCTCTTTTGGGACAAAAAAATTTCTTCAGATTATTGAGAGATATCCATTCCCAGGAAAAACTTCATCTCTCCTAGATCAGACATCTCAAAAACCTTTTACATCGCATTTTTAACTTCTTGAACTGCAAGAGAGTTTTCACTTGTAATCATCAAATCATCACATAAATAGATATCACAATCAACCTCCCATCAGCTTGCTATTTGAAGTATAAGTAGGCTCATTTAGGCTTCTATGGAATCCTTAAGACAATAAATGAGTATCCAACTTACTGTACCAAGCTCTCGAAGATTGTTTAAGATCGTACAGAGATTTTTTAAGCTTATACACCTTATTTTCTTCACCTGCAACTATAAAACCTACAGGTTGTTCAACATAAATATCTTCTTCAAGAAATCCATTTAGAAATGCAGATTTGACATCTAAATGATAGATTTTCTACTTGTATTATGTTATAAGAGCGACTAGAAATCTTACTATTTCATGCCCCACAATAGGAGCAAACTATCTCCAAAGTCCACTCCAGGCTGCTGGGAATAACCTTTAACTAAAAGTTTGGTTTTATGTTTGAAGATGGAGCCATCTAGATTGAACTTTGTTCTATAGACCCATTTGGCACCAATGATGTTCTATTCTAGCCTATTAACCAACTCCCAAGTATCATTTTTATTAATCATAGCAAGATCCTCCTCCATTGCAAAAATCCAAGCTTCATGACCTGCTTCTTCTTCGAATAAGGATGGTTCAACAAAAGCAAAATTGCATCACTCATAAACTTTGGCCAGTGATCTAGTCTTTAAAACTGGAGAATCAACTATCTGTCAATTCAACATCTAAATAATGTTATGTTCCAGCAGTAGGACTGGAAGAAATATCACTTGTCAGCGGTTTTAGAGCTGCAACGGAAGTACGCCTATCTTGGTTCTTTACAATAATATCTCGATCCCAATCATAGTGGCTAGACTCGTCCACCACAAGATCTCTACTGATAAGCACCTTCTTCGTACTAATATTATACACTTTGTACCCTTTGCAGTTGTGCTATAGCCCAACAAATACATAGTTCTGCCTTGTTGCCCAATTTCCCTCTTTTAGCATCTAGATATGGGCATACACAACGAACCAAATACTTTCAAGTGTCTCGCAAACGGCTTTATACCCTTTCATGCTTCAAATGGAGTCATGTCTTAGAGTGCTCGAGTTGGTAATCTATTTAGCAGATAGATTGCAGTATTGACTGCCTTAACCAAAATATTTAGATATCTTTTTTTTTGCTAGTATGCATCTCGCCATCTCTATCACCATTTTGTTCTTTCTCTCAGAAACCCTATTCTGTTCTGGAGTGTAGCTCACAATGAATTGTTGTTGAATACCTAAATCTTCACAATACTTGTTGAAACCAATGCGAAGTATATTCAGTTCCGTTATCAGACCTGATATACTTCAATCGACAGCCACTCTCCCTTTCTATCATAACCTTGAGTTATTTGAAAATAGAAAACACCTAAACTTTGCTACTTAGAAAATAGATCCATGTCATTCGAGTTAAATCATCTACAAAGAGAATTGTTAGTTTTAAATGGACAAATCGCAGACAACGCGATAAAGACACTGTCTATTTTGCTGTACAGAAAAATAAGAAGCAGAATATATGAAACTAAAATGAAGAAGATGGCGGAGAGATACTTCTGAAGTTAGTGTAAAATTTTGTAGAAGAAGTTATATAAGTATCCTAAAAAGAACAACTAATATTGATCATGGCCCTACTTTAAAGTCATGGTACTAACACCATGGTAACTACCTCCTAAAATGGCTGGAAAAAAAAATACAGGAAACTAAAACTAAATACTGCAGTCCTAAAGCAACTAACTAATACTCCTCCTTGCATTAGGAGCTGCAGATTTCAAGTTTTTGCCTTAGAAACTCGAACTTGCTGACCGGAAGGGATTTGGAAAATACATCTGCTAGCTGATCTTCAGATCTGCAATAAACAAGACTCACTTCTCCTTTTTTCTGCACATCCCTCGAGAAATAAAGTTTGATGTTAAAGTGCTTAGTCTTCCCATGGAACACCGAATTATGAGAAATAACTATTGCAGCTTGATTATCAACATGAATCTCCGTATTAACTTTTTGTTCCATATGCAAATTAGAAAATATTTTTCTCAGCCATAAGGTTTGATTTACTGTTGTTGTTGCTGCAATGAATTCAGCCTTTGCCGTGGACTGTGCCACAATTTTCTGCTTCTTGGAACACCAAGAAAAAATCCCTGATCCCAGACTGAAGCAATATTCTGATGTACTTTTCATGTCATCAGTGGATTCAGCCAAATCACTATCTGAGAATCCATACAACTTGAAATTCTCACACTTCTTGAATTTGACACCATATTCGATTGTACCTTTGATGTATCTAATAATTCTTTTTGCTGCTTGCAAATGCATTTCAGAAGCACAACGCATAAACCTAGATAAAAGACTTACAACAAATAGAATACCCCATCGTGTAGCAGTGAGATACATCAAACATCCAATTAAGTTTTTGAAATTTCCTTCATCAACTTTATCGGTTCCATCCTCTTTGCTCAACTTCTCCTTTGGATTCATCGGTGTGTTTGTTGCCTTGCAATTTTCCATATGGAATTTCTTAAGTATGTCCCTTGCATACTTCTTTTGGCAGATAAAAATTTCATTACAACCTTGCTTGATTTCCATTCCCAGAAAGTATGTCATTAGTCCTAGGTCTGTCATCTCAAAGACTAGCATCATTTCTTTCTTAAACTCTTCAACTAGCCACACATTATTTCCTGTCACCAAGATATCATCCACATAAAGGGAAACAATGAGAAGATTAGTTCCCTTGTGTTTGACATAAAGAGTAACTTAAGACAGACTTCGAACAAATCCCAAACTCAAAAAGTGATCATCAATCTTGCTATACCAAGCTCTTGGGGCTTGTTTTAAGCCATAAAGAGCCTTTCTAAGTAGACACACTTTTTCTTCTTTTCCTTGCTCAATGAAACCCTCGGGCTGCTCTACATAGATTTCTTCCTGCAGTACACCATTTAAAAAGGCAGATTTTACATCCAATTGAAACACTTTCCAACCCTTTTGTGATGCTATTACTAGAAACATTCTGATGGTATCCAGTCGGGCTGCTAGAGCAAAGGTGTCCGAGTAATCAACACCGAATATTTAGGCATATCCCTTGACAACAAGCCTAGCCTTGTATTTGTTGATAGAAGCATCAGAATTAAGCTTGGTTCTAAACACCCATTTTACTCCAATGACCTTTCTGTTTTTCGGTCTGTCAACTAACTCTCAAGTGTTGTTTTTCTTGATCATTAGCATCTCCTGCTTCATAGCATTTCTCCATTTTTCATCTTGAAGCGCTTTTTCGTGCCCTGTAAGCTCACAAACTGCCACATTACTTTGCTAGTAGATGTCAGAAAGTAATCTTGTACCTCTAACTGGAGGATCATCTACTAAATCATTTTTGCCATTGACCGGATGTCTGCTCCCCTGAAGCTTTGACTGAAACTTGGTTATTCTTCCAATCCCATTTCTCTTCCTCGTTAAAATGAACATCTCGACTAGCAATCATCTTCCCTATTTGTGGATCATAGAATTTCTAGGCTTTGGAGAATGAGCTATAACCCACAAATATTCCAGGTACAACCCTTTTATCAAGTTTGTCTCTTTTAACCTGCGGCATATGAAAGAAACAAATACAACCAAATACTTTAATGAAGCTTAGAGATGGTTTGAATCCATTCCAAGCCTGAAATGGAGTTTTACTCTCCAGCGCTTTAGTAGGAAGCCGATTTTAGAGAAATACTGTTGTATTAGCTTCCTCAGCCCAAAAACTTTTTGGCTACTCTTTTTCATGTAACATGCACCACGTCATCTCCATTATATACCTGTTCCTCTTTTTCCTAACTCCATTTTGTTGTACAGAGTAGTAAGCTGATGAGAAAAACCCTCTTATTCACAAAATTTGTTAAATTCTTCAGAATTGTACTCTTTTCCATTATCAGACCGCAGGTTTGGATTCTGTAACCACTTTGATTTTTCATCATCTTCTTGAACTTCCAGAAAATTCCAGCCACTTCAGATTTGTATTTCATGAAAAAAATCCAGCAGAACCTTGTATAATCATCAACGAATATAATATAGTAAAGGCTACCATTAAATGACTGTGTTCTTTGAGGTCCTGCAACATCTGTGTGAATCAGTTGCAACCTTTGAGAAGTGCGTCATGATGCTTTAGGAAATGGCTTCCTATTCTGCTTATCAAATTGACAAACTTAACTTGGTACGTGATCAACTAGAGTTGGTAGTCCTCTTGTCATATCTTCTTTCTTTAGCAACAATAATGCTTGTAGATGACAGTGACCAAGTTTCTTGTGCCAGATTTCAGTAACATCTGCCTTCATGGAATAAGCAAATTGCTCCTTCTCTGTTGGATCAAAGGAAAAACTCCTTTCTCTCATCTTCACCCTGAAAATTTCATTTCCAACAGTGTCACTGATTTGGCAGTTTATGATACGGAAAGTTTTCACCAAGTATTCTTATTTGGTTCACAATATCCATCAGCTTGGAAGAATGTTGTTTCACACTATCCAAGTCCTTTATCTTCAAGAGCTCAAAATCTTTTTTAAAGTTAAGACCTTAACAGACTTCACTCTATTGTTGCCTTCAAACTCCTCTTTAAACTTATCCCAGGCTTGTTTGGCTGTTTCACAGGCCATAATTCTCTTAAGCATCACTTTTGTAAGACTTAAATGTATGCAAGTGAGAGCTCCTGGAGATCTAGTCACCAACTCATCCTACTTTTTAATTCCATTGAGAGTTGAGTTGTCTCTCAATGGCTGGACAACGGGTTCTCTTCTCTTAACAACATCTCATAAGTTGAGAGCCTTCAAATAAGTCTTCATCTTGATAGCCCAAATATGATAATTCTCTTTGGTAAAAATCGAAGGACCCGTCGTTGGCTGATTTTCAGGTGCCATGACTTTCCATCAAATAGATCCAAGAAAAAACCAAAAATAAGATGAGTCAATCAACAAAACATATTCAGATCCCTTAAGAAATGAGCTCTGATACCATCTCAAAAATAAAGGAAAGACGAACCGTAAGGCTACAAGCTGAAACAGTAGAAAATGCAGCTGTAAATTGCTACAAAAAAACTGCAGGGAGAAGGAAGTTCATTACATAGGGTTATGTGTGTGTGTGTGTGAAGATTACAAACCACAAAATAAGCAAAAATATCTCATACTAAACTATGACATATGTGGCTCACTAACCATAAAAATATCTACTATCTAGTAATTTCTAGAGAAATCTTATTTCCTAACAATCACACAAGTGGATTTGGGAGGTAAATTGAAATCTTATTTCCTAACAATCACACAAGTGGATTTGGGAGGTAAATTGCACAAGTGGAGTCTTGAAGGTAGAGTGTACGCAGATTTTGCCCCTACCTCGTGGGGGTAGAGAGGCTATTTTCGAAGGATGCAATCAAAACTTGCAAATGGATGCAATACATATATTTTCACTTTAACAACCAAGGTTTATTGTCTAGTAATATTAGTGGAAGTCTCCCATAAAGTATGAGTTCCATTCTAATTATTTCATCCCTTTTGCTCTTCCCTTCCCGATTTCACCAATTCAATGCAAAAACCTTTTAAAAAACACATACTTCTTAATTTGTGGTTTTTTATAGTTAAACCGGTTGATTTAGCATAAACATCGAGTGCAAATAAGTATTATCCAACCAAAAGGGTTGATTTACACAAGGTTTGAATTGTGATATTTGAGATTTTAGCTTGAGAAAAGCCTAACTTGATGATTTCATCGTATATAAACTAATCATGCAGACTAACACATTATTCAGTATATAAATTATGTCAATAATGGGATAAGGTTCCAAGTTTTCTGGTAGTAGTATTACTTGTAAGAATCATTAGTTTAATTAGTAGACTGTGCTGAAAATACTTTACTGACAGATCTAAGAGAAAACAACAACATACCCCGTGTAATCCCACAAATGGAGCCTGCGGAGAATAGAGTGTACGCAGACCTCACCTTACCACATTGAGATAGTTTTTCTTTTTCCCATAGACCATCTTGACTTGAAAAGATCCTAAGATAAAAAGTGTAGTAAATAAACTATTAAGTTGAATTCTCTGTGTATTTTCTTGTTCTATTTTATTTGGGTAAAGATCTTAATCAATATTGAATAAGGAACCAATCTCCTCTTGTCATGAAAATGACACATTTCTTTTTAACTGTAGAATTAGTCCCCAGTAGCTAAAAGTTATAAGACAAAATAATCTTGAGTCATAGTTTCTGAACCACACATTATACTTTTAAAACATTATCAGAAACCTCCAGTAACTTCAATAATATTGTCAACTTGTTATAAGGATGTTGAAATTCTAGAGATTCTTCAAGTACTATTAAGTGGTACATGCACAGCAGCACAGGATGCTGAAATTTTGGAACATAGGACTATATTGACCTGCCACAGGCATATTACTTAGAAAATCTATCACTTATTCTACTGCATTTGTACCGATGGGTTGCCTCTGAACCGAGCATTTAGTGTTTACACCAAACTATACGACAATACACATTGTTCTTATTTGTTCTTAACTCTGTTCAGAAAAGACTCCACTCTGGCAGCTGAATCAAGTTTGTTTCTTTTCAACTTGACTGTTGAGGAACTCAAGCACTGATAACCGCTGAAAGCAGAACACAGGACCAAATCAGGTTTGCCGGAAAAAAATATACACTGGTGGAAGTATAAGATAAATTAAAAGGAGGATCGATGATTATTACCCGTTGTTCAAGGCTAACTTCTTCAGGATTTAGCTTAAGAGATTGAAGTAACTTTATGCCTTCTTGAAATCCTTCAACTGCAGCATCCTCATCCCCGAGATTACGATCAATATCAGCAACTTTGGCTAAGGAAATGGCCACATCAACTATCTGGAGTAATGGAAGAGATTGTAAGTAAATATGGAAGAGAGTTATATGAAGCAGGAGAGGGCAATGCTTTGAGTTACAGTAAAAGAAAAATGAGATGCGCATTGGGCTTTAACCAAAAAGGGGAGCCCAGTGCAAAAAGTATCCCGCATTAGTAGGGTCCAGGAAAGTGCCGCACCCCAAGAGGTGTAATGAGGACAAAAGAACGTGAAAATCAGCATGCATGCATAAGTTGCTTAAAGTTAGCTGTCTTTTGTTTCGAGTGAATGTATAAGTTGCCTAAAATACAGTTTAGTTTAATTTGAAAAAGAAATGTCTTCCACATAAGATCTAAAACAGAAGCAGCAGAACAACTCTTCTCCGTATCAGCATGCCAGCATTATGTGTTAAAGGACTGGTCCAAGATCCGAAAATAGCAAATGTGAAAGTTTCTTCAGGCATATGAACCAAGAATTAAGGGTTTAAAGCCCAAAAAAAAAAAATTGTTTGATAACCTAAAAATCCTTGGAGGTCTAGCCAGTTGCACATGGTCCGAAACTGGGTGGATAATAGACAGCTCCTATACCCTTCTCCACTTAAACACTAGGCTTTTGTCTGTGGCAACGTTTGGACCGATGATGTGCACCTAACCCACACACAAAGCAGAAAAAGAAGAAACATGTTTCCGTGTGCAAATGATGCCACATGTTCTGGAAAGGAGATGATTAATGTCTTTCGGATATCAAGATGCAGCATTCCACAGATTCTTTGATAGGACTGTTTCCATGAATTTATATACTTCCATCAAATAGCAATGCCGATAGTGATGTTCATCAGATTAGGAAAGGTACACAAACCTGAGATGGCACAGACTGTTGCTTGATGGCATTGCGGCGAACATCCAACGCCTGAAAATAACGTGATCTTGCAGCTTGCAAATCACCATCATAGTATTTAAGATCTCCAATTTTGTTCAGTGAAACAGAAAGTGTATGTGTGATCTGCAAAGATTTTTTACGGAATTAAGGAAAGCACACTCATATAAGAAACGATACGATCATAGGTTATACCAAAATCAAATTAGGTATACTGATTAGTTCACAAAATATATTGAGATACATACATATGTACATATAATACATGTGTGTGTAGCATCAGTAACAGTTACCTCTAGATCGTCTTTGGGCACTTTCAAAAGGAAATTGACACTCTCTTCAAAGTAATTGACTGCAGATACAGCATCTCCTGCAGCTCGACTATAATATAGCACAAGTTATTTCTTTTAACAAACTAAATGTCCAAAACTTCTGTAATCACTTTAAAAAGAAATACTTAAGATCATTGATAGCACTGATAAATGACTAAGGGAATGACATATTCTTCATTCAAGATGAGACTTGGATAGACACACACCTGCAGTCACCAAGCATACCAAGAACTGCTCCAAGCTGTGAGCACAACTCCGATGTATTCCCCATTCTCTGGAGCTGTTCTCGGATGTCATCCGCACACATAGTAAATCTTGATTTTGCACTATCAATATTATTGGCACGAAAAGCCTGCAAGTTAAGCCAAAAGTTAGTGGAAACCCTGAAAAGTAATTCACTAGCTAGTCTCAGATTACAGAAGAGAGAGAGATGACAGGATGAATCAGCTAAGTCCGTGTGAGAAATCGTGGACTAGAGAGATTTTTGCTAAACATACCCGCATGGCTTGTTGAACCAGGAAAGCTCCCCGTTCCAAAGACGCATCCTCGTATATAACAGTTTTCTTCTCCCCAATATCTTCTTCCTCATTATTAGCTTGAGACCTCTTAATCCTTGCATGCCCTTCAATAAAGCGATCAACAACATTCTGAAGATTCATGTCAGCCTCAATCTTTTCAATATCGGCACCACATAATGGACAGTCCTTAAAACGGGAGAGACACGCCCTGTTTACCAAAAAGATGGACTACTTTAAAATGTCCAGAAGAATCTGTCTTTACCTTATTCTTGCTTTTAAATTGGGGGAGTGGCATTGTGTGAGTAGAAAGATCATAAAAGAGTTACCCCTTTAAACTTACTTGCAGAATACATGTGAACAAGGCACACATCTGCTGCTATCATAAAGAAGTGCCTGACATATCATGCAGCTAAAAGGACCCAGTTTAAATGCTTGAGAATCATAGCCAAAGGGGCACTTAGGTGCCACAGTTGTAGATTCTTCAGACTCTTGTTTCGGCTTGCTCTCCTGGCCATCTCGCTGTTTAGTTTGGTTGTCACCAGGCTTCTTATCATATCCAAAGGGACACTTAGGTGACACAGTTGCAGATTCTCCAGACTCTTGTTTAGGCTTGCTCTCCTGGCCATCCTGTTGTTTATTTTGGTCGTCACTGGGCTTCTTAAGAGCTGAACCATATCCAAAGGGGCACTTAGGGGACACAGTTGCAGTTTCTCCAGACTCTTGTTTAGGCTTGCTCTCCTGTTGTTTATTAGTTGCATCATCGGGTCTGGAAGCTCCAGCAAAAGGGCAGACCGGGATCATATTTGATAAATACCCTGTAAAGGGTACAAAGTTATTGAAGAAAAAGAAGATCACAGACCAGACACTTAATGAAAAGCCACTAATCCAGCAGTTCGACAATGAAAGTGCACATGTTTCGTCAACAAAACTTTGAAGGAAACAGGAGAGACGATGACTAAGAGCAGAATTCTGACCAAGAACTAGCTAGCTATCTATTTCAGTCTACATAATTTAGTTAACACGTAAAATCACATAAATTATTTCAAATCCATCTAACTTCAAATGATGCAGACTCAATACCCTACTAAGAATTTCAAAAGGCAAGTAGTGGCACCTTATATTGGCATTTCTAGTGTAATCCTCAACAGAGATCAACAAATCTCTACCCTCATTCACTTATAACTCCCATAGTACTTAAAAAGTCCCTCTTTTTCCTTTCTAGAAGAGTTATCCATTAAACTTTTGCTTCTTCACCTAGTCAACAAGGAAAAACGGCTCTACTTTGCGAAACAAACTAAATAATTCTAATTGAAGATGAAAACTGTAGTGATATAGAATGTTAAAGGAATCGACTTTATTAACTTAAAAACACATACTTTGACAATTATCCTAAAATTCCACAGAAATGGATCATCCATCACCGCCATGCAATAAACAAACTCAGGAACTTTTAGCACTCACTCCTGCAGGTTTGCTTGACCAAACATGATGGTCTATTTAAAAAGTAATGGCCAGAATTACTGGAAAAGAAAAATCAATTCTCACTTTAAATCCAAAAAGCATCAAATTAAAATGCCATTTGAATCTGTCAACAACAGTTGCCAATGGTTCTGAAACTAAAACTAGTATCAACAAACTACAACGACAACAACATACCCAGTATATTCCCACAAATGGGATGTGGGGAGGGTGGGTGTATGAAGACCTTACCCCAACATTTTTTTCTGGGGTAGAGAGGTTGTTTCTGATAGACTCTCGGCTCAAGAAAATCGTTTTCCGGAAAATGGTTTGGAAAAATGTATGAGTAAAAGCTATGATGAAAATATTGAAGACAGAAAAGTATTGACAGACACAGTACAAGTATTAAAGATAACCAAAGTAAAAGAAACAACAGCAGTAATAAAATTTGAAGCATAAGATAATGTAAGCATAGTAATAATGCTGCTAAAGGAACAGATAGATGGTCCAGACCATTGCTATCAAAAGCGAAAAGCGCAATAAAACTCTAAGGTCCTTTGGGGCTTTAAGTGCATAAAGTGTGGGCTTTAATGAAAAAAGGCGCAACCAGAGAAAAACTACAATTATGCATGTCTAGTCCAAGATTAATAATCATAAGCATGAATAACAAACATATGGCAAACACATTGAAAAAAATTATGATAACGCAAAATATCAATTTCCTAGTGTCACATCTTTTCGACCTCCATTATCTCCTATGGTCATGTACTTTGCAAGCTGAAAAATGTGTCATACCCCTCTCCCCAAATCTTCCTCGATCTATCTCAACATCTCTTCAATCCTATCAAGAAGCTATATTTCCGAAATACACACGAAAGGAAGTTAACTCCACCTACCTATATGCACATAACAGGCACAAATGAGGATGAAGAGTCCAGTAGCTAAAAACAGTCACAAATTTTCACCCTTAGGGGTTCTCCAATCACACCAATGCCGGAGCCAATATTTTCACCAAGGGATCGTTTGGTAGAGATATTAAAAAGCATAATACATCATTAGTCTTGTGTATTACTAATACCTTGTTTGGTACATTTGTTAGCCTATGCATAACTAATGCAAGACATTAGTTATACACTCTATTGTGTATTGAGGTATGTATTACTAATACCTCAAAATCCATGGCAGTAGTAATGCAATGGATCTATTGCATACATTAGCATGATTACAGACATAATTATCCCTCCAAAATTTTTCCGCATCCTTTCCAAATATATGTGGAGGGTATTTTTATAAAAAAATAATTTTTTTTAGAAATTATGTAATTCATGTTATTTTTAATGCATCAAACCAAACACAAGATAAAAAAAATACAAGCATAACTAATGCAGGCATAGCTAATACAAGCATTACTAATACACCATATTTTGCATTATTCTTAGACATTCTATCAAGTGACTCCTAAAGGTTTTAAAATATGAAGAAGTAAACACACAATGAAGCCAAGGTGCTTCAACATGTAGTACTATATATACATAAAAATATAATTTTAATCATGAATAAACAGTTTAATTTTCTGTCAAACGGACCGGATCCCTACCTAGCTCCACTCCTTAACGGGTCATTTTCAGCTCAAAAATGGATCATTAGGGCAATAAGAATGGTCATTTTTGCTGGGCGTTTCCTAATAACAGTGGTGAAACCAGAATTTTCACTTTTTAACTGTGCAGAACAAGAACAAGTAAACACACAAAGAAGCCAAAGAATAATTTTAATCATGTAGAAACAGTGCAATTTTCCGGGTCATTTTCAGCTCAAACATGAATCATTAGGGCAATAAAAAGAAGCAACTAGAAGGTAAAAAAACAAGACTTAAAGTTGGAAATTTTGCTGCGTGTTTCCTAATAATAGCGGGCGAAATCAGAATTTTTATTTTAATTGTACAAAACAAAGAAGGCAATGGGGTTCAACATGTATAATATATAGAAATGATGAATAATTTTAACAATGTATAAACAGCTTAATTTTCCGTCAAACGGGTCGGATCGCTACCTAGCTCCACTTCTTAACGGGTCATTTTTTAGCTGAAGAATAATAGGCAGGGAAAAACAAGAATTAAACTGAAAATCAAATATTTACCTGGAGGAGTTTCGATGGTCGAAGCAGTTTGAGAATTTTCCACTTTGATTTTTGTGCCCCAAAAATAATGGGTGATTTGATTTCAATTGGGATATAACAAACAGAAATACAGAGAAACAGTCTGCGCCAATTTCTGATCAACGATAAGCTAAATGGTTTTCTATATTTTTTTCTCCTTTTTTATTCTTGGAATTCAATTATTATTTGGATTTTAGGTATTATTTAAAAAAAATATAGGTTATATATCCAATTCCTTTTTTTATTTAATATAATGGATAATCCAGGGAATCACAACTCAGATTTGTATCAATTTTTATCGGAGTTTGATTAAATTTAAATAACATTAGACAATCTTATACTGAGGGAGAATCCATCACAAAGGCGACTTCATATACAATAACAATAAGGTTATAACTCGAGAGTCTGTTTGGATTGGCTTCGGATCAAGTGTTTTTAGTAGGCGTTTGGCCATAAAAACTAAAATAATTTAAAGTTAGAGTTGGAATTGCGTTTGATCATATTTTTTGGAAGACTTTTTTAGAGTTTTGAAAAATCTTAATCCTCAAATTTTAAAAACTATCAAAATCTTCCAACTACTAATTTACCTACTAATATACAACCAACTCTGTCGCAAGATCTACTCTTTTCTTCAATTTCTACCCGTAAAACGAAACATCCAGCAACAAAAGTAGTCTAGACATTAGGTACCATAGGCAATAAAGTTGAAACAAAATTGAAGAAAGATAATGCAAAAATGTTTTACATGCAGGTCAGCTAAAAGATAGTGATATTTTTGTATTAATCACTGTTCAAGCAATTATGAGAAAAAATCATCATTGATTGCATCAGTAACTAAACACTTAAAACTTTTAAACATTATAAGGACTTTGTGTACAAATTTAAAAATTTAGGGTTATATGTAATAATAATAAAAGTTAAAATTGGAGTTGAAAATAGTGAAAAACAACAAAAATATGCTTTCACTTTACATAAAATAATTTTGAAATTTTTATGGTCAAAAACCATAACTTTAATAAAGTAAAAAAATTTGGAAAAAAGAAAAAAAAAATTATGGCCAAACGACACTAATAGCTTAATATTTTTATAGTGTTTGAGTAAAATAAAATAACGTATATTTAATTTTAAGTCAAATAATAAAAATAAATTAAATATCATAAGTTAGAAAAATGAATTCAGACTCTAAAAATGAAAGAATATTAATCATTTCATCACAAAATGTTCTCCAAGCTGATAGGGCCAAGTTTCTGATAAACTAAAGTTACTTTAAAAAAAAAAAAAATATATATATATATATATATATATATATATATATATATATATATGAGTAATTAGATTATTGAGATGTTAGTCAAAGCTTTTAACAAAAATTATATGCTTATGAATAGTAGAAGAAGCTTTTGATATCTATTCGAATCTATATAACTCAATTATTTTTTTTACCCTAGTTAAACATAAATTGATACCAATAAAACTCATATCGAGTAAATTAATTTTAAAAATTTGGTCAATAAACTATAAATACAATGATACACAGAGATATTTTTGGTCCTACCTCCAAGCTTTATCACAAATTTTCTCCAACACATTGTCCAATATTGACTTTTGGACTCGACTATTCACAATTTATATCTAAAAGTATAATGGTAGAAATTGAAATTTTGTGGACTCTATAAAAAAAAATTTAATTTTGGTTAGAGTTCTTGGGACTATTTTATTCTAAATTTAGTTTGATGACTACTCAACCTAAACTATAAATTACGCTTATATAAAGGGAAAAAATATCTTTAAATAGGCATTTTTAGTATTCGACAAATTCACGGGATATTTAAAGAGGCATCTCCAGTATCCGACAAATTCACGGGATATTCATAAAGAGATCAACGGTCTGAAAAGTCCAATAAATTCAGGGGATATTCATAAATTAATTCACGGGATATTCACAAAAAGATCAACGATCTGAAAAGTTCAATAAATTCAGGGGATATTCATAAATGCATGAGATATTCACAAAGACCAATAAATTCAGGGGATATTCATAAATTCACGGGATATTCACAAAGAGATCAACGATCTGAAAAGTCCAATAAATTCAGGGGATATTCATAAAGATCAAAACCCTCTCTTCTTGATAATCAAATACATCAAGAAGACAAACCCTCCTTTCATATGGATCAAATCCAAATATTCCTACGTTCTAGAAATACGCCACTAACGACCCTCAAATTACGGAGAAATTCATATCCAAATTTTCATACATTCGAGAAATATGCTACTGACAGCCCTCGAACTATGGAAAAAATCATGACAGAATAATCAAGAGAGGAACAGATTTGTACCCCATCGTTTATCAATAAAATTGTTGTTTCTTCATATTTTTATTTGTAGTTGAAGTTTATTTTTCATGAATTAAATTATGTTGAAAATAATAATTTAAAAATAAAGTATTTTTGAGAGTTTGAATCCGAATCATCTGAAATAAAAAAAAATAAAAGTTACGATTTTATAATAATCTATGTCCTATGATAATCACTTTTATTATAATGTCACCCTTATTGACTACCGTCTACCAATACAAAATAATTGGTAACTATTTCCGGAAAATACTATCAAAGAATGTGATTCCGCGCGAATAATGAAGCTATTTCTTTCTTAATTAGAGATTTTGATTTTGAGCTATGGATATAAAAAGTTCTCGGTAGAAAGTATTTTTTTTTTCTTCAAATGGATCTTACGTAATGCGAGTTTAAATTAATCAAACCCCAATTTAAGTAACGAGCACTAAAATGACCGGAAACGATCTCTCTACTTCACTTGAGGTAGTGGTATGGACTGCGTACACTCTACACTTCTGAGACTGATAAAGAAATGAGCACTAAAATGATCGGAAACAACCTCTCTACTTCACCTGAGGTAGTGTTATGGACTGCGTACACTCTCGAGACTGATGAAGAAATGGATCTTGGTCTAACTCAACCTCAAAAGTTAGCTTATGAGGGGAGCTCAAAAAGCTAACTCATGAGGGGAGGATTGCCCAAGGGCCAAGACTATATAAGGAGACCAACGACCCTTTAACCCACCGACGTGGGACTCCAACAGAGACCCCACTAGGTGGAAATACACTGAGTATGTTGTTGTTGTTGGATATGTATTTACATTTTTCATGTCATTTCATTTTATATGTTACTGTTACATTTGGTCATGGAGTGTCAAACGGAACATAACCTTTTGAGACATGATTTTAATGTAATAATGTCGTAAGGGTGATCGAGTTAGTTGAGTGAGTGATATTTTAAATTGAGGTTTCAAGTTCAAAAACGACTCTAACATATATACTTTCATGATTGGTTGAGTTCGTCACACGGGGCTTATCTTGTATAATTTCTCTCCAATGTAATTTGCGGACTATTAAACTGATATGAATTTTACAGCATGTGCATATTCAAAAGATAGCGACGAAAGATTTCTAGTTAAGAAAAAAGTATCTAATGATTTTCAACGTGTTATATGTATTAGTAATGCTTAGAGCACTGCATTCTTCACTAATTAATTTTATACTACTAGTTATGATTCCCTCTTTGAGTTACAAATCACTAAACACATATTATTTATCCACTTTCACTCTGTTAGAGTCCATGAATAAGAATATATTAAGAAGTTTTCATTAATTGGAACCAAATAATTGTAGATTCCTATTTCATTCACGATCTAATTCACCTATTAAGATTTTTTTCGGATCGATTCATTTTACTTATCAAGATTATTATAAACAATTAATCCAAAATACTTGCCAATTATGTGACTTCAAAAGTGAAACCTGAAGATTTCGGCTAGACAGATTTGGAAAAATACAAGAGCAAATTACTATAGTCATATTAAAAAATTAAAATAGTGAGTAATATTTATTTCACTATCTACTTAGCCTGTGATTGAGTGGGTGGGTGGGGGTGGAATATCATGGGATTTGAAAGGCCAACAAAAAGAAAGGTCCCATTTGGGAAAACAACTTTTTTTTTTGCTCAAATATGGATTGAATCATCAATTCATGTAAGCTAAGAGCTTATCACCAACATGGGTTGTGGTTCAGTGGTGAGACTGTTTCATCATTAATCAAAGGTCTTGAGTTCGAGTCCGTGTACAAAGAAAATTCTGTTGGAAGCGTTACCCTCTTAATGGGCCCTGCAACGTGCGATCTAGATTAATCGGGGCTCCAATGTGGACACCGAACAGAAAAAAAGAAGAAGCTAAGAGCTTATCTTAGCTATATATATTGTGACCCCATTATTTGACCGCCTTTTGTTTTCATGTTATAAATATGGGGTCCATATTCTCAAAACCCCAATAGATTTATAGATCCCTTGTATTGTATTGTGGTTGGAATCCATTTGGATGCCATCATCTCACCTTACCTATCCACAAAGGCAATTATTTGGTTGCAAGAAAACAGCTAGCTAGCTACACATTTGAACTTATATATATATAACATGTCTTATAACTTTTAGGAACTTAATTAGCTTGTAATTTCTATTAACAATAACAATTATAAGATTTGTTATATTATAGTGAATGTTGGGGCTGCTCAAATTCAATATAGATGTGGGCAAATAACATAAATCCCAACTGTCTCAAGCCTGATTATAATTTTTTTTGATATTTTGTATAATTACTGAAATCAACAAAAGATACATTTTTTCCTTTATGAAAATACATAATTAGCTCCTGATATATTTTTTTCGATTTTGGATATATTTGAATCCGCTGGTACCCAATATCATCCATTTTTTTTTAAAACATGGACAGTTCCAGTTCGAATCAACCAATCGAATCCGGAATATTTTCCACGTTCATAGGAGTGTGTTGATACACAATTAGCTCCCGATCATCCAACGAAGATACATAGTTAATTGAAACGTTTATAATTACTTTATAAAGAAAGGAATTTGTATAAATATGATAATAAGTTAAGGTGTATATTAATGTTATTTTCCTTTTTTTCAGCTAAGAGATGAGTGTTGAAGAGATACGAATGTTCAGATGGATGTGTGGTTATCGTGCTAGATTAGATAAGATTAAAGACGATCATATTTACCAAAAGATGCAAGTAGCACATACTTTGAAACAAAAATGTGAGAAGGTGCAACTTAGATAGATGCAGGGGCGGCTCGACTTCATTACAGAAAAGGCAACCGCCTAAGGCCCCCAAATTTAAGGACCTCATTTTTTAGCAATAATGAATTATATTTTATTTTTTTTGAGAAAAATAATAATATTATTTGATGAAAAAATAATTTTTTTTATATGAAGATAAAAATTATTAAAAAAAATTGATATATCTAAAGTACTATGTCTCGGAAAAGATTAATGCATCGATTATATTATTAAGAATTATAAAATTTTTAAAATAGACTTTATTAAAAAAAATAAAAATAAAGCCTCCATTCGATTTTGGTCTTAGGGCACTTATATGCTTGAGCCGTCCCTGTTAGATGGTTTAGACATACGTGTTTTATTTCGATTTACTGACGCACCGATCGATACGTGTGATATTCTCCAAATTACACCTTAACAATGGTGCAAGCGGTTATGATCAAATATAGAACCCAACTTAGTTTAGATTATTAAGCGTAAAGAAAAAGCATGAATAAGTTGGTGACGTACCAGACTTATTAATGTGTAAAACTACGAAGGAAAGTTTAGATCTAAAATCACATGAAATATAATTATCTCGAATAAACTCATTATTTGTCCTTTTAATTTTTGAGAAGTCCTCTTTCCAAACCAATATGTGGACATGATCATAAGTCTTTTTTTTTTTTTTGATTTTCCACCCGATGTCTGGTACCTTCATTGGAGCCTCGATTCATTCGAATCGCGCACTGCAGAGTCCATTCTGAGAGTGATGCCCCCAACAGAAGTTTCTCCATAGCTAGGGCTCGAATGATCATAAGTCTTCATGAATTCTTAGTAACTCCCATCTATGATCTATAAATAGGAGCACACATACAAAAATATTTGACTAGACAAAACAAAGTGCAATAAAATAGCTGGACTAGCTAGCTAGGTCTTTAGAAACATTATCATGTACTATATGGACTATATATATGGTTGATGTTTCCTAAATTTGATTATTCAACATAGGTGATTGAGCTCTTGTCCAACACTTGTATATTTTGACTGGCTTTATTTTATATCTACAACAAAGAACCCTCGTGTGCAAGTATAACTTTTTTTTAGAAAAAAGCTCAAATATGTCATCGAACTTTGAGAAAAGACTCATCTATGTCATCCATTTAAAGTCGGCTCATTCATGTCATTGTCGTTACAAAAAAAGGCTCGTTCATGCCCTTTTTTTAATAGTCTGGTTTGGTGGTTTCTTGCAAACCATTTTGTACACGTGGCCAATAATGACTCGTCATTGTTGGCCACGTGTACACAATGGTTTTGCAAAAAAAAAAAAATACCAAATCAGAATGTTATAAAAATGGCATGGGTGGGCCTCTTTTGTAACGGCAATGGCATGAATGAGCCAAACTTTAAACGGTTGGCAGAGATGAGTTTTTTCTCAAAGTTCGATGACATATTTGAGCCCTTCCCTTTCTTTTTTTGGACCGGGTAGATAGAGAGATCGATAAATAGTTGGTTTGATTTGATCAAGCCTTCGCAAAGTCAAAAAATATACATTTTATATTAATTGTTAAATTGCTTGATCAAACTTGGGTATGCATAAGTTTATTATGCCATTGCCATTAGCTAGCTGGGTCATTACAATAAGAGACTTGAATATTTTTTTCATACTATATCATCATTTAATATGACAAATTAGGCCTCAATATCATGATAATTGATGGTATAAAAGTGAAGTATTTAGATTGTGAATGTGGGAGATGAGATGAAATTGAGTGGTTTGAGAACACATGCATAATTTTTTATAACTCCATGACAAATATTCTGATTAAAAAAAACAGATGTTTTTAGTTGTCCATATGGACCATGATGGTTAAATATTTTATAAATTAAAACTTCTTTAAATTTTTCTACACTTACGATATTACAAATATTTGTCACACCATTAGGTTATTTGTAAGCCAAATGGACAGATATACTGATGAGAAAGAAAGATAAAAGTTACTTGTCACAACAAATTAACTATATTAATAGGTTATATATTGTCAGCTATATATATACACTAACTTTTAATTATCCTAAAAATACAATATATGATAAAGGTGATGTTTAGTGACGGGTCAGGATTTTCATTAAAGGGTTCAAAACTAAATATATGAGCTAGTCAAAAGGGTTCAACATCTATTATATATGCGTAAAAAATATTTTAAACTATGTAAAAATCGTATAAAAATAGTATAATTTTTCGTCGAAGGAAACCCCAGAACACAGGTAGCTCCGATGTTTATTCAAACTAATCACCATCTACTCAATTAATATTAAGTGCACTTTAATACATAAACGAAGATGATAGTTCAGATAGTTGGGATATGAAACGCCCAAAAATTCACTCCATTGAATTAGTAATTATAGATTACAAAATCCTATATAGTACAGTGAAAATTTTGAAATTTCATATGAATCAAATTGACATTGGATTAGCATAAAAAATATTCATCACATGTGCTCAACTAACTATCTGCACATATCTTTCCTCTATTGTTATTGTTATTTGTTATTAATTTAACATTAATATATTAAACAACATCAAGGAATCACAAATGTGGTGGCTAACTTGTCTCCAGCATAAAGCTATAAACTGATCAAGAATAGCTCCAAAAAGAGTAGAGAAAAAATAATTAAAAAATAAATAAAAATTAAAAGCAAATGGACAAAATTCATGCAATTAAAGAAACATACTATATAAGCAAACTTCCTTAGCTACAACTTGAAAAAAAAAAATACCAAAAAAGCTTCCAACACTTCTGAGCTATGTTGCTCGAATTCTTCAATATAATATACCGTCGATCACATGCACTAATATTGAAACCCTTTAACATAATTGAAAAACATTTTGAAGGATCTGACACGAACACTAGTTATATCATAATAAGTACGTACACGAAATAATACCTGATTATCCTCATTTGCTACTCTTTCTTATTATCATTATCAACTACCACCATCGTTGCAACTGCATTGTCAGTTTGACCTAGCAAGCTACTCAGAGATCTTGCTTTCACCATTCCAAGTTTCTTCATCTTCTTCTTCTTCGTCGTCATAAATGAATCTTTCTTGTCATCATCATCATCATCGTTATCGTCAACACCATAATATTCATGATCATTTGGCAATGATTTCTCCTCTTTTAGTACTTCTTCTTTTTTCTTCTTATTATTCATCGAGTTTTGAACCGTACTGTTCATGCTTCTAAGTCTTCCTTTACCCAAATGATGCTCACACAATGAATATCCCACAAGGGTTTGTTGACAACATCTCCATCCTCTCCCATTAACACGACTACACCTTGATCCTTCCAATATAACACTTCCTCTTTTGCTCTTCTTGTTTACTTGACCAACTTTATGATCAGTATTAGTATTATCAATTCGTCGATAATGATCTTGTTCTTGCTTCTCCTCGTTGCCATTTTCTGGTGGACATTTCTTGTTTGTCTTCGATTTCATCGTGTTAATGTTGCTTGAGCTGTTGTTGTTGATGTTGTGGTAGCTGTCTCTTGATCTCTTTTTCAATGGAATTACCTTATGATCATCTTCTTCACACCATCGACCATCTACTATATATGTGCATGTATACGTTCAAAAGAAGAATGATAGAATATGTTAAAATATAAATTGTATGTATATGAATCTTGATTTTGTCTATGTTGCTGGACTCTCCAAAGATATTGTCGCATCCTTTGAAAATACACAGTTAGTCAGTACTTATGAAAGACTAGTGCGTAGAAGCCTATACTTTTGGAGGATTTATACAAGTGCGACGACATTTTTGGAGAGTCAACCAAAGCAACATAGGATATTGGGATGTATGAATCTTGATTTTGGCTATATATATATGTTGCTAGAATCTTCAAAAATATTGTTGCACCCACGATGAAATCCTTTGGAAATGCACTATTTTCAAAGGATCCAACATGCACACCCAGCGATATTTTGGAGAGAGCCGAGCAACACAGGATTTTGACTATATTGTTGGCCGCCGCCCTCTCCAAAAATGTTGTCCCCCACGTCAGATCCTTCAAAAGTGCACTACTTATAGGAGGATCAGACACACTAGACGACATTTTTGAAGAATCCGAGCAACATAGGATTTTTGTATAACTAAGTTTTGAAAACTTACCTAGATCAGAAGAAGAGGATGATTGAGGAAGCAAAGAACCAAGTTGTGGAGTATTAGTCAAAAAGCTTTCTTTCCTGAAGAAGCAAGAACAACAAAAAAAAGTTTGTTAATTCCCAAACTATAAAAAAAGAAAGGTGCACAGTGCAACATTCAGAATTTTCATGTGTGATATGTTTTTAATATAAATGGGGACCATTATTAAAAGATATAAAAAAAAAAAAAATTGGATTAGATGAGACGAGGAATTGAATCATTGGACAAGAATACAAACCTAAACAGTAATATTGTTTTTCTTATTTCTGGAATTATTATTATTATTCACCTTTTTTTTGTTATTACTGTCTATATATAATTCATGAAACAAAGAATTACTAAATAGAACAAGCATTTCTTTTTATGCATCAATAATATTATTCTTACTTGTTATCATGGTCATTACTAGTACTACCAAAGCTCTCTTTTTTCTCTCTCCATAATTTTTCTTCTTCTTCTTCAGCTTCAACATCCTGCAAATTAAATTACATCACATTATAAAATAGTACCAAAAATAATAGTATAACACTAATACTACACATCATTGTTGCAAAATCATGCATCATGAGTCGAGAGTATCTATCGAAAATAGTAATAAAATTTGCTTACATCCTACACTCTCAGGTTCTCTAGCCCCACTAGCTAGTGAACATTTCACTTTCCTATATATATATATTTTTTTGTTGTTGTATCATTTGGTGCAAAACTAGCCATGTTGTTTTAAGTCGAGGGTGATCGATCGAAGACAGTCTCTCTATACTATACTATCATTTTCAGACCCCACTTATAAAATTGCGCTCGAGTATATTTCTTTGGTGCAAAAGTAATTCATTTTGAAGAAAAACAAACCAGACTGATAGAAAATACAGCAGTGCAACTCTATAAAATAATAGAATTTTGTTAACCCCAAACTAATAATAATAATAATAGCAAATTATATAATAACTAACCTTTTTCTTGTTAAGTTTGTCTTGATTATTACTGTTGCCACCAAAAACAACCCAGCTGGTGGATGGTTTACCTCCGGTGACGGTCACCGGTTGATCAGACGGCTGTGGATGACTTTGATTTGGAAGATCAGACGGTAAAGAATCGTTGTTGATGTTTAGTTGCACCAAAACTTGGTTATTAACTTTGGGATCTAAAGGAGGAGGTGGAAATCGTTTCCTTATCCTCATTATTACAACAAAAATAAAAAACACAAAACAAAGAAAAAAAAGGAAGAAATTAACTTAATGAACTCTAAAACTTTATACTATAAATATATTTTTTTTTTTGGTAAAAATGAAAAGTGGGATTTTTGTAGGTTGATTTTGTAAGAAAAAATTGGGAAGAATTTTTGTGAATATATTTCTCTCACATAAAACTTTGGTTTTTTCTCTTTCTAACTTTTATTTGTTGCACCACACAAACATATAGAGAGAGTATATATGAGACCAACTAGGATATAAAGAAAAAAGAGATCAGAGAAATGGTATATGAGAATTGGCACGTGTGTGGGTGGAACGTAGATGGTGAACAATGGCACGTGTGAAGGTGTGTGTATGTGTGTGTGAGAAAGAGAGAGTACAAGATGATGGGAGGGGCTTTTGGGAGGTTTTCATTGGTCCCACATTGGATCTCGAATAAATTTAGATTCTAGCATTGTAGAAATTATTAAATTTGGATTAGGGTATTGCGAGACTAATTATTTCTGAAAGTGGCGTTTCTAATAAGGTTTACCTCATGCATTGTGGGGTCTACTTTTGAAGGTGAAGCTCCAAATAGGATTTACCTCATTCATAAAGGTTCGAATTCGAAAATTTTAACAAAAAAATAAGAAAAAGGGAAAAATATGCAAAAAAAAATATTTGTACTTAGGCGAAATTTGCAATTACACACCTTGAATTTTAGGGGAATCCTACGACCCCCTAGACTATTTTTTGTCGTATTTAACTGACATATATTTGTCCCTTATCAAACATTTTTTCTTACACGCTCAATGTGAGTGAAATACACGCGGTAATCCAAGTGTCAAATATATATCAGTTAAATACGGTAAAAAATAGTTTAGGGGGTTATATGACTCCCGCAAAATTAAGGATACATAACTGCAAATTTTGTTAAAGTATAAGTATTTTTCGCACCATTTTCCCTAAGAAAAATGAAGAAAACTTAATCACAATCTATATTAATTTATTTAGGGAATGGATTTATGATTTTTCACCTTTATTTAGGAAAAAAGAAAATAGTGGGTCCCATATTTAAAACCCAAAGATAAGCAGTCTAACCAATTAGATTCAGAATTTTCTTTTATTTATTTACACATACATACTATTCTCTCCATATGTGATAGTGTGTAACTAAATATGAAATTAAATTTTTTTTTTTAAAAAAATAAATTATATCTAAATAAAAAAGTATGGATGCTTTTTAGACTCGATGAAAAAGGAAAATATGAAATATAATAGAACAAAGGGATTATAGAGTTTTTCGACGAACAAAAATAAAATTATACTACGTTATTGGATTGTTTCTTGACATAATTATATGATGTTTGAAATTCATTGACCGACTAATCTAGATTCACGTGATATAGACCTTATAAAGAAAGACACGTATCATACCATGAATTCTTTTATTTTTAGAACTCAAATATGAAAACCTTATTTAACGGAGTGCGTTCCACGAAAGGAGATGACATAATGCATTAAGAAAACGGAGGTAGATGACATATGAATTTCTAATTTTATATATCAATTCCTTTGAAGTTAAACTAGTGCTCATTCGAATTAATTATTAATTCTTATTACGTAGGATATGTTATGAATATAGTGACTATCAAGAATATAGATAAAATTTATTAAGATGTAATTGATATTTATTAGGATATAAAATACTTTCTTCGTTTGAAATTTTCTAATTTAATTTCTCATTTTACTTATCTTTTTTCATTAATACAAATTTTTTTTCCATGTTTTATTATTTTTTTCTTTAAATTAAGATGTAAATATTATTTAATAGGGTACTATGGTAAATTAGTCATGTTATTAATTATTTTTCTTAATTAATGTGTCATCTCAATTTTGGAACGGGTAATTTGGGACGAAAGAAGTATCTATCTTTAGAGAGAAATTAGGAGTATTTTTGGAACGGGAGGAGTATTTATTTTTAGAGAGAAATTATGAGTATTTTTTCTATAAATAGAGGGGTTTTGTTCGTTGCATTCTGATAATCTCTATCTTTTTAAAGAGAAATAAAGAACTTGTTCTCTTTTAATTTATTCTTATTTTCTCTACTTTATATTTTATAACACGTTATAAGCATGAGTCTCTGAATTAATATTACATTCTTAATAGCAATACATTGATAGATAATACTCTTAAAAGGTTTCCGAAAAGGTCTTATCTGAAGTCTTAATTTGTATCGATATGATAACAGATCACCAAGTACATAATTACTTTGGAGTTTTCTGGTATGTTTTCTAACTGTTGTTGTTGATAGATTATTTTTTTATATTGAAAAGAGAAGGTATTTAGTAGTATTGCTTTATGCAAACTTAAATATAATACATGTAGAGGTAATTTATTGAAAACTCACGTTTATATGACTTCACAATTTGAGTACTTTAAAAAAATAAAATTGAAAGTCATGTTGAAGAATAAACTTGAAAATGGGTTTTGACGGTGTTGACTTTCAACCTTGGATTATTCAAGAGTGGTAACAAGCAAGACTGATGTGAGTTCATTTGAGGATGGTTTTAGAGTGATACACGAGTGTGAGTGACAAAAGAGGAAAACATGATGTGAGTGAATGGTGAGGAACTCTTTCTACTAACTTTTTATTTATTTTGTAGGTACAATGACTCAATTAGAGGGAGAATCCGCTAGTAAAATGGAAATTTTTCTTCAAAAACTATTGAAATAAATGAACAAAATGAAGGAAAAATTGGAAGATGTGGATAAAAGGATGAGAAATCAAGAAATAACAAAGCAACCACTTGAGGTTTTCAATCCCATTGGTCAACATGATGAGGGATCAAATAAGACTCCTCTTGATACAACTCCATCCCACATGATAGTGCAAGATACCCTCTCTCCTAATGCTACTTTATCAAAAGTTTTCAATCAAGCAACACTTTCAAAGGGAGGGAATTAACAAAGAAATCTTTCATCAAAAGCCAATAGAACTCAAATGAGAAGCCAACATAACCTTGAAGATCATGATTCTTTTGATGGTGATAATTATGATTATGATGTCAATGATCAATTTCAACAAGAGAGGTTAGGTGGGAGAGGAAGAGGAGGGGGGAATGGAGGGTGGTATCCGGTTGATGGTAGAGAATACAATAGAAGAAATGATGAGGAAAATCGAGGATTTAACAACATCAAGTTACATATCCATTCTTCAAAGGAAGTAGTGACCCGAATGAATATCTTGATTGGATTGTGAAACTTGAAAGACAATATAATCTCAACAATTTAATGTTAAAAAGATGAATTATGCTATAAGTCACCTTGAGGGTATTGCTTCTACATGGTGGGAGAAAGTTGAAAGTGATGCTTTGGTGAATAAAGACTTTGTTACAAGTTGGAATGACATAAAAAGACGTATGAGAGAAAGGTTTGTGGGTAAAGATTATGAGCAAAATACACTCTAGAAGTATTACAAACTTCAACAAGGAAGTAAGAGTGTGGAAGAGTATTATGAGGAGCTAGAGCATACTAGTCTTCGAGCTAATGTCGATGATGAAGAGGTGAAACTTGTGGCAAGATTTATCGCGGGCTTAAATAAAAAGGTAAGGCAACCATTGAAATTGCATTGTCTTTCTACTTTATATGAGACTTATCAAATGACACTCAAGGTGGAGGGTCATGAAAAGGAAAACAAGTCAAGGGTGCAATCTTCTTCTTCTTCATGCGCTAAAAATAAGGAAATTTGAAAATCATTTTCCACATGGGACAAATCCAAAGGTGCAAAGCAAGAATTGAAGTCCAACTTAGATAAAGGCAAATCAAAGGTGGACTACAAGGATGGAGGTAACAAAGTTAAACTTGAAACTCCGTCTAAAATAAAGTGTTTTAAATGTCAAGTATATGGTCATAAAGCAAATGAGTGTCCTAATAGAAGAACTATCATTGCATTGAATGATGATGGTTATCAAACCAAAAATGAATCTAAAGATGATAATATAGAGGATGATAGTAGTGATGATTTTATGGGAGAAGGTGATGGAGAAGAATTTAGTGATAATGGAAAACTTGTACTTGTTGTGAGGAGAAGTATGAGTGCTCTAGCGAGGGAAGATCTTAATCAAAGAGAAAACTTATTTCATAATTGGTGTAGAGTGCAAGAGCAATTATGGTTAATTATCATTGATAGTAGAAGTTGTGTCAATGTTGCTAGTGTATCTATGGTAGAACAATTGAAACTTCCAACAAGAAGGCATCCAAAACCTTATAGATTGCAATGGCTCAATGAATTTGGTGAACTCAAGGTAACTAAGAGAGTGTTGATAAAATTCAAGGTTGAAAGTTATCATGATGAAGTGCCTTGTGATGTTGTACCAATGCAAGCTTGTCATTTATTGTTGGGAAGGCCATGGAAATATGATGTGGAGGCTAAACATGATGGAAGGTCAAATAAATATGCATTTATTAAGAATGGTAAAAAGCATATTCTTAACCCACTTTTTCCTTTTCAAGTGAGTGAGGAATATATAAAAATGTGAGAGTTGAAACAAAAACTTGAGAGAGAGAAAAATAGAGGAGTAAGGGAGAGAAAAATGATAACTCAAGAGAGGAAAAAGGAGAGGTTGAGAGCTCAAGTGAGAATGAGTTATCAAAAAAAAAGAGGTGAACAAGAAAAACAAAAAAATCAAAAAAGAAAAAAAATGTGCATGATTTTGCAAAATCAAGAGAGCATAAAAGAGCTAAACATTGAGGATGCTACTCAAGTCATATTTATTAAACCTAAAGGTTAGTCTTTGCTTTTTAACAATGAACTAACCTCTTTATCTTTGCCAAGTGTTGTTTCTTCTTTGTTTCAAGATTATGGAGATCTATTTTTGGAAGAAATACCAAGTGGATTACCTCCTTTGAGAGGAATAGAGCAAGAAATTGACTTTTTATCAGATTCTCAAATACCCAACAAAGCGTCTTAGAGGAGTAATCCTCAAGAGACCAAAAAATTGCAAAGACAAGTGGAAGAACTTGTGAATAAAGATTTGGTGAGAGAAAGTTTAAGTCTGTGTGCGGTGCCTGTAATTCTAGTATCCAAGAAGGATGGGACATGGAGGATGTGTATAAATTATCGTGCCATTAATAAAATTATGGTAAAATATCGACATCCCATCCCTAGACTTGATGAAATGCTAGATGAATTGTGTGGTTCTACCTTATTCTCTAAAATTGATTTGAGAAGCGGATACCATCAAATCTGAATGAAATTCAGAGATGAATAAAAAATCGATTTCAAATCTAAGTTTGGATTATATGAATGAATGGTAATTCCTTTTGGGCTAACCAATGCACCAAGAACTTTTATGCGACTAATGAACCATGTGCTTAAGTCATTTATTAATAATTTTATTGTGGTTTATTTTTATGATATTTTAGTTTATAGCAAGTGTTTGGATGATCATGTGCAGCATTTGAGAATGATATTTGATGTGTTGAGAAATAAAAAATTGTATGTGAATTTGAAAAAGTGTTCTTTTTGTGTGGACCGTGTTATTTTCCTTGGCTTTATTGTAAGTTCAAGAGGAGTTGAGGTGGATGATGAAAAGGTCGAGGCTATTAGAAGTTGGCCAACTCCTACGTCCATTAGTGATGTTAGAAACTTCCATGGGTTGGCAAGTTTTTATAGAAGATTTGTGAAGGGTTTTAGTTCATTAGAGGCTCCTCTAACCGAGGTCATTAATAAGGATAAGTCTTTCATGTGGGGTAGAAAACAAGAAGAAGCCTTTAGAATCTTGAAAGAGAAACTTAGTTCCACTCCATTACTTTAACTTCCCAACTTTGAGAAGATGTTTGAAATTGAGTGTGATGCTAGTGGAGTAGGCATTGGTGCGGTCTTGATTCAAGAAGGGAAACCGATAGCTTACTTTAGTGAGAAACTAAGAGGAGCTACATTGTAATATTCTACCTATGACAAGGAACTCTATTCCTTAGTGAGAGCTTTAGCAAATTGGCAACATTATTTGTGGCATAAAGAGTTTGTGATTAGAACTGATCATGAGGCTTTGAAGCCTATTAGGGTCCAAAATAAGCTTAATAAGAGGCATGCCAAGTGGATAGAGTTCATTGAGTCTTTTTCATATGTGATTAATTATAAGCAAGGTAAAGAGAATATTATGGTGGATGTTTTATCTAGAAGAAATACATTGATGAATACCTTGACGTCTAGGTTGATGGGTTTTGAGAGTTTGAAGGACTTATATTCTAATGATTATGATTTTGGAAAAGTCTTTAGGGAGTGTCAAGTGAGCTTGAATAGGTGTGTGCAAGTTGTTAAGAAGGAAAATGAAGTTAGAACTCCTAGATTTGAATTGAAGGAAGGCTACTTGTTTGGAAATGGAAAACTTTGTGTGCCTATGTCTTTATGGAGAGAGTTGTTCGTGAAAGAGGCACACAATGAAGGTTTGATGAGTCATTTTAGAGTGTAAAAAACCTTAGCTATTCTTAGTGAATATTTTTTTTGGCCTAAAATGATAATAGATGTGGAAATAATTTGTGCTAGATGTTTGGATGGTAAGCATGCTAAATCTTGTACCCAACCCCATGGCTTGTCTACCCCTTTGCCTATTCCTATCAATCCTTGGCTAAATATTTCCATGGATTTTGTTGTTGGGCTCCCTAGGACTAGGAATGGTAAGGATAGCATCTTTGTTGTTGTGGATAGATTTTCAAAAATGGCTCACTTTATTGCTTGTTATAAAAGTGATAATGCATCTCGTGTTGATACTTTATTTGTCCATAATGTAATAAAATTGCATGGCCATCCCCAAACAATTATTCGTGATAGAGATTCAAGATTTTATAGTCATTTTTGGAGGTGTTTGTGGGAAAATTTGGGAACCAAATTGCTATTTTCTACTTCTTTTCATCCTCAAACGGATGGTCCAATCGAGGTGGTTAATAGAACTTTAGGTAACATGCTTAGAGCTATGGTTAAAGGAAATTTAACTTCTTGGGAGGATTAATCTCCATTAATTGAGTTTGCCTATAAAAGAACTATTCATAGATCTATTGGTATAACCCCTTTTGATTGTGTTTATGGATTTAATCCTTTGACTCCATTGAATTTAACTCCTTTGCCCAAAGATGTTATTGTGAGTGTAAATGCTAAAGCTAAGGCAAAATCTATGAAGAACATCCATGAGAAAGTAAGATTGCAAATTGAGAAGGCTAACAATAATGCAACCAAAAGAGACAACAAAGGACGAAAAAAAGTCACCTTTGTACCCGGTGATTGGGTATGGGTTCACTTAAGAAAGGAGAGATTTTCAAGCAAAAGGAAGAGCAAGCTTATGCCAAGAGGAGATGGACCTTTTCAAGTGCTTGAGAAGATTGGAGATAATGCTTACAAAGTGGACTTACCAAGTGAGTATTTGATTCATAATGTTTTCAATGTTAGTGATTTATTTCTTTTTGATGTAGGATTGGCGAATTCGAGGATGAATTCTTTCGAAGAAGAGGAGAGTGATGTACATCAAAATGATGCTACTTTAAGAAGGCTTTTCACAAGAAGTCAAGTTAAGGACCTTCAAGCATATCAAGCTTTATGGATGAAGATGGAATCTTTTGAAGGATCCAATATGGATGACTTGAAGATATTTAATATACTAAGTGTGTCTACCATTTAAATTAGCTTGTAATTTAAATGAAGGGCAATTTGATCTTTCCTCACTTCTCTTAACCCTTAGTATAAATAGTTAGATATTAGGGTTGAACTACTAGTTTTTGGAATATTGAATATTTATGCCTCCTTTGGGAGCTTGAAAACCCCTTGTTGGTTTTTCAACAATTGTCCTAGGATTTGCAAGTAAGGTTACTACCTTCTTGAGGATTCTAATAGATAAGGTTCTTTTGATTCCCAATTAAGGGGTGGTTTGGTTAGTTTCACTATTACATCTTTTGATTGTTTGAATCTAATTGTGTCTTTCTTTCTTTATTTTCTATCTTTAATTACTATATTTCTTGCTTCTATAATCTTGTTTCACATCAAATTGATATCAAGAGCTTGGATTAGATTTGTTTTCACAAACCTAAGTCTTGGGGTTTTGATATATATATTTTTTTTAAATCAAATTTGATTGAATGTTTTTTGATATTATTCTTTGAGTTACATGTTATTGTTTCCTAGTTGAAAATAAAAATAAAAAAATAAATGACCAAAATAAAAAAATTGAAAGTCAAGTTGAAGAATAAACTTGAAAATGGGTTTTGTTGATTTGGCGTTTGGTTGAAGAAATTGTTGGTAAAGTTGTGGGGAAGTTATATCTCAAATTTGAGCTCATTTGTTTGGGTATTGAAGAGGTTAAATTTGAGAATTATAAAATAGTTCAAATCTTTCAAACTTGTTTCTTCTTTTCTTGTTAATTCTAGCTAGTTTTCATTGAGTATTAATTCATACTTAATGTTAAACTAGTTTGTGTCCGTTTAATTTATTCGTGTCAATTTTTTTTTATGCTTTTTTCTTTCATTTCATTGTATGCTTATTTATTTCCTTGTCCGTTAGTTTTAATTATCCGTTCGTGATTACATAAACTCCACTCCACCCCAAAGAAGTGGTACTACTTGCGAATTATTTGACGGTGTTGACTTTCAACCTTGGGTTATTCAAGAGTGGTAACAAGCAAGAGTGAGGCGAGTTCATTTGAGAATGGTCTTAGAGTGATACAGAGTGTGAGTGACAAAAGAGGGAAACATGATGTGACTGAGTGGTGAGTAACTCTTTCTACTAACTTTTTATTTATTTTGTAGGTACAATGACTCAGTTGGAGGGAGAATCCGCTAGCAAAATGGAAATTTTGCTTCAAAAGCTATTGAAAGAAATGAACGAAATGAAGGGAAAATTGGAAGATTTGGATAGAAGGGTGAGAAATCAAGAAATAGCAAAGCAACCACTTGAGGTTTTCAATCCCATTGGTCAACATGATGAGAGATCAAGTAAGACTCTTCTTGATACAACTCCATCCCACACGGTAGTGCAAGATACCCTCTCTCCTAATGCTACTTTACCAAAAATTTGCAATCAAGCAACACTTTTAAAGGGGGAAATCAACAAAGAAATCTTTCATCACAAGCTAATAGAGCTCAAATGAGAGCTCAACATAACCTTGAAGATCATGATTCTTTTGATGGTGATAATTATGATTATGGAGTCAATGATCAAGTTCAACAAGAGAGGTTAGGTGGGAGAGGAAGAGGAGGGGGGAATGGAGGATGGTATCCGGTTGATGGTAGAGAATACAATAGAAGAAATGATGAGGAAAATCGAGGATTTAACAACATCAAGTTACATATCCATTCTTCAAAGGAAGTAGTGACCCGAATGAATATCTTGATTGGATTGTGAAACTTGAAATACAATATAATCTCAACAATGTGAGTGATGTTAAAAAGATGAATTATGTTATAAGTCACCTTGAGAGTTTTGCTTCTACATGGTGGGAGAAAGTTGAAAGTGATTCTTTGGTGAATAAAGACTTTGTTACAAGTTGGAATGACATGAAAAGGCGTATGAGAGAAAGGTTTGTTGGTCAAGATTATGATAAAAATACACTTAAAAGTATTACAATCTTCAACAAAGAAGTAAGAGTGTGGAAGAGTATTATGAGGAGCTAGAGCATACTAGGATTCGATCTAATGTCAATAATGAAGAGGTGAAACTTGTGGAAAAATTTATCTCGGGCTTAAATAAAGAGGTAAGGCAACCATTGGAATTGCATCGTCTTTCTACTTTATATGAGGCTTATCAAATGGCACTCAAGGTAGAGGGTTATCAAAAGGAAAACAAGTCAAGGGTGCAATCTTCTTCTTCTTCATGGGCTAAAAATAAGGAAATTTAAAAATCATCTCCCACATGGGACAAATTCAAAGGTGCAAAGCAAGAATTGAAGTCCAATTTAGACAAAGACAAATCAAAGGTAGACTACAAGGATGGAGGTAACAAAGTTAAACTTGAAACTCCATCTAAAATAAAGTGTTTTAAATGTCAAGGATATGGTCATAAAGCAAATGAGTATTCTAAATGAGAACTATCGTTGCATTGAATGATGGTGGTTATCAAACCGAAAATGAATATAAAGATGACCACATGGAGGATGATAGTAGTGATGAGTTTATGGGAGAAAGTGATGGAGAAGAAATTAATGATAATGAAAAACTTGTTCCTGTTGTAAGGAGAAGTATGATTGATCTAGCGAGGAAATATCTTAATCAAAGAGAGAACTTATTTCATAATTGGTGTAGAGTGCAAGAGCAATTATGTTTTTTTATCATTGATAGTGGAAATTGTGTCAATGTTTCTAGTGTATCTATGGTAGAACGATTGAAACCTCCAACAAGAAGGCATCCAAAACCTTATAGATTGCAATGGCTCAAATAATCTAGTGAACTCAAGGTAACCAAGAGAGTGTTGATAAAATTCAAGATTGGAAGTTATCATGATGAAGTGCTTTGTGATGTTGTACCAATGCAAGTTTGTCATTTATTGTTAGGAAGGCCATGTGAATATGATGTGGGGGCTAAACATGATGAAAGGTCAAATAAATATACATTTGTTAAGGATGGTAAAAAGCACATTCTTAACCCACTTTCTCCTTTTCATGTGAGTGCGAAATATAGGAAAATGGGAGAGTTAAAAGAAAAACTTGAGAGAGAAAAGAAAGGGAGGAGTAAGGGAGTGAAAAATAATAACTCAAGAGAGGAAAAAGGAGAGGTTGAGAGCTCATGTGAGAATTAGTTATCACCAAAAAAAGAGGTGAACAAGAAAAACAAAAAAATAAAAAAAGTGAGAAAATGTGCATGATTTTACAAAACCAAGAGAGCATAAAAGAGCTAAACATTGAGGATGCAACTCAAGTCATATTTATTAAACCTAAAGTTTATTGTTTGTCTTATAATAATGAACTAACCTCTTTATCTTTGCCAATTGTTGTTTCTTTTTTGTTGCAAGATTATGGAGATCTATTTTTGGAAGAAATACCAAGTGGATTGCCTCCTTTAAGAGGAATAGAGCATGAAATTGACTTTTTGTCGGGTTCTCAAATACCCAACAAAGCGGCTTATATGAGCGATCCTTAAGAGACCAAAGAATTACAAATATGTAACGCCTCAATTTTCTGAACCAGAACGCTACACGATGCTCATGACCCCGAAGGACCACAATCTAATCCATGACTAATATCTGTACCTGTATACTACATAAAACACTGTATAATGAAGAAACATGAACTAAAAGGCCATAAGGTTCAATACTAATACATAACTGAAAATAGGGTATAACAATACCAAAACAACTGAAATAACTTTCTGAACATACTATAGTCTGAAAGCCTCTAAATTTGTCTAAATAAGGAGTTGATGGGATATGTCCCCTACTAACTCCAACTACTGAAATAGACTGAAAACTAAAATAGTAATGTAATCATCATGTCCTCGAAGGACGAGGACTCACAGCTGACTCTGACTGCTGAACTGGGATGCTATTGATGCTCTGGAGCTTGTGCTTCTAAACCTATGGTATAAGACACCATAGCGCAAATGCGTCAGTACTTTGAATGTACTGGTATGCAAGTAAGGCAGGCTTAATGCAATAGGTTCATATGCATGAATAATACTGACTGACTAACATGAATGTGAGAATACATGTATGCATATATTGAGTTTATTGCATATGCATGCTCGTAATAGGACTGAATACCGAGTTCTGACTACTGAGTTTATTGATATTGACTTCTGAGTCACTGATGAGTGAGAAAAATTGATACTATATTACTGAATACTGAGAGACTGATACTATGCTACTGATACATGAATAACTGTGTCTAACAGTTTTGATTATGAAAAACTGGTTTGGTTGACTGTATTTGACAGTCCTGAAGCTGAATACTTATAACATGAGTTCTGATAACTAACATAACTGATAACATGAGTGACTATATCTGACAGTCCTGAATCTGATGGAACTAGCTGAGTTCCATACTATATCTAAGTAACTAAATCTGAGATCAGTCCTATCTAAAGGGTGATCTCTGAATCTAATGATACTGATAATAAAGATGATTTGACTTAGTCTGAGATCAGTCCTACCTAGCAGGTGATCTCTGAATCTGATTATGCTGATACTGATTGACCATTATTGAAATTAGTCCTATCTAATGGGTGATCCTGAAGTCTATTTATAATGATTAGGATTGACTGTATCGAACAGTCCTGAATATGTACTACTGAGCTGAATTGACTATACCTAGCGGGTGATCTTTGAATCTGATTATGTTGATACTGATTGATCATAGTTGAGATCAGTCCTATCTAATGGGTGATCCTGAAGTCTATTTATAATGATAAGGATTGACTGTATCGAACAGTCTTAAATCTGTACTACTGAGCTGAATTGACTATATTTGACAGTCCTGATTCTATAACTGAAACTGTGGGATGTATTCATCTAACCAACATGCCCCTTTCTAGCTAGTCTGGGGTCCAACCTATAACCCCAATTGGAAGGGTGTGAGTATCGCACTACTGTTAAAGACAACTGCTGTGGAGCCAGTCCTAATCTAGCGGGTGACCCGTGGGATCAGTCCTATACATTTAAATGTGTTAACTGGTGATCCCTGAGTATGTTAGTCCTATATAATGGGTGACATCTCGTACCTATGTTGTCTACATAGTTCTGGAACTTAGGGATTGCTTCTTGAGATCTCAGTCCTATCTAGCAGGTGAGTCTCCATCCCTAGGCTCGCTCGGTGCTGAATTCTACTCCCATCTAAAGACACTGAACTGATTATCTGAACTGAATTAGGTTGATCTTACTGAGTTTCGTTGACTGATGGAATACTGATGAGGACTGATAACTGAATGAGATTACTGAGATTTCATAGGTCACTGAGAACTGAGTAGGACTGGACTGATACTGAATTTACATGAGTTTTCCTGAGTCATGAAACTGACTAAAGTGTACTGATCTTAGCTTGACTGAGAGTGTCGTGAAAACATGACTTGGCTCTAGGCACACAACTATATTTTTTAGGTACAGTACCCCCAGAACTCGATAGAAGGAAACTAACAATACTTGACATTCTTAAATACATAACCAACATCAATAGTTCATACAATAATAATTTGGGGATAACTCATGTGGTACTTCATAATCATGATCTTGTACATAACATGGAATGCATATAGAAACACTATGAATCAATTCTCCAATCATCATGTACATTCCATTAACACATATATTGCAAACAATGACATGTGAGCCCCTTGAACATAATAAACTAGCATGAATTTATCATACAGTTCACCCCTAAGCTATAATACATGATTTCTATCATTCTAGGCATTTTATCAAACACCTTGCATGCACAACTTTGGGCATAGGTATACTTTATCAATTTAACAATCTTAAGCCACCCAAATTCATAGTTTTCAACTAACATGCTCACATACTTCATAAAAATGCATCAAGTGTAATACTTCGAGAAATTTTTCGTTGAAATTTTGTGCGTAAACGTGTTAGGTTCTATCTTCTAGAATGAATTATAAATTTTTCCGTGTGGAATGTCTTATATTATGACCCACCATTGCGTAGAGTATCAAATAATCTTTTCAACTATATGTGGATCATCCAAAACGGACACCCGAGCGACGAGTTATGAACATTCCAATCGAACTGTGAATAGTAGTGAACAGCAAAACATGTAGGAAAAAGTACTGAGGCCAGACGTATTTTTGCTCCAACTTTAAACAATCATAACTCCTTGTACATAATAATCTGGGTGATATACTATATATCAACGGAAAGCTCTGCGAGTCCTCTTTCCAATGAAATTGGTTTCATCCAATTTGTCTATCAGAGCAAAATGTTATGGTTGATCTGCTTCAGCCTATCGAAAGTGAATTTTTGGATCAACTTCAAACGATCATAACTCCTCGTACACAATGATCTGGGTGAGATACTATATATCAACGGACAGATATGAGAGTCCTCTTTCTAATGAAATTGGTTTCATCTAATTTGGATATTAGAGTAAAACGTTATGATTGATCCACTTCAGACTATCAAAACAGTCCACCAAAGGACAAATTCAAGAATTATTTGATTTTTAGGGACGTTTTGGTCATTCCCCCTCACCCAAAATCCATTCAAACCCTATATTAAAGCCTATTAGAATCATTATATGTTATATTTCATCAAATACCCTCAAAAAGAAAATCCTAAGCTCCTACATCCAACTTCAAGAACCTCAAAAGTTCACCATTAATTTTGCAAATTTATTCAAGATTCCAAGTTCCTAGTTCAAGAACTTCAAGAACCTCCAAAGTTCACCATTAGTTCTGCAAATTTATTCAAGATTTCAAGTTCCTAGTTCAAGAACTCCAAGAACCATCATTCAAAGGCACGATTAACATCTCAAAAATGAGTATCGATCTAAAGTTCATCATTCAAGGTATGTGGGGTTTTTCAACAAGAACTCTCTTTTGTTCTTGTGCCCAAAAGTAATTTTCTTTACAAAGGCATGATTTTTATTTGATTTTTACGAATTTGAAGCATAAACCCATATCTTATGATGATTATTATGAAATCTTGATGTTTATGATTTTGAAAGATGAATTTACATGTGTGGATATATAAAGCATGAATCTTGAACGATATTTATCATGGTATTTGGGTCGTGAATCCCCATTGGAAATTATATTTTTTTTAGAAAGTGTGTGTTATAAGCACGTTGATGTTGAATATTTGAGATATTTTGAATGATTTGACCTTTTGGTCTTAATGGAGTTGTTTTGAACTCGAGTGTGAAAGAAATCCACAACGTGGTTGATTTTGATAGATGGGAAGCATGATGGATCCCGATGTATATTTATATATTACTGAAATTGCTTTGTTGTGGATTGTCTTTGAAATGATCTGAGCTAAGTTCAGGAGAAATATTTAGCACCGAGTGGGAGGTATAAATCAACCTTACTTCCCTAAAACTACGTGCACCCGTAGGAGTGAGCCTGAGGCTAATTTATATAGTGATCACTAGTTTGTGTGTATTTGATATCGATAGTCCTACTTTGATGGCAAGGATAGGATGGCTCTCCCCAACATGGGTTGTACGTTGGACTCCATGTAGCTCACATGGTTTATGTCGGTTATAGGATCTCCCAGTGTGTGTGTGTTTCCTTGTGTCTATGGTGAATGGTGAAGTGATTTGAAAGTGGAATTATGACAGTTATTCTTTCGAAAGATTTAAATGATATTTACATTATGAGAATTGATATTCTTGATGAACTGAAAGTGATTGACAAATTATATGATGACTCACATGTGTTATTGTACTTATTTCATCCTCTCATGATTATGATGATTTTCTTTGGGCTATGTGAGTCTTTCATACATCCTGCATATTTCTTATAAATATTTATGATGATGATGTTTATAAAACTGCATACACCCCTATATACTCGGTTCCTTTCCATGGTACTGACCCACATCTTCAGATGTGGGTTGCATTTTCTCAGAATGTAGGTTCAGGTGCTCAGTTCCAGGTTCGACAGTGATTCTTCGGGCATGTAGTTCTACATCCTCTGTCGTGGTGAGTCCTTATGTTCTGAGGACGTGATGTCTGATGTTGGTTTCACGGAATTGTTTACATTTGATAACTGAGTATGAGTCAGTTGGGGCATGTCTCAATGGCTCGCTGGTTTTATTGATTTTCTTAGAGGCTTGTCAGACTAGTATAGATGTTGGAAGTTGACTAATAAGTCGTATTTTGTTATCTTTCTGAAATTCTTTTATTCTTGGATGATGACTACTCTGTTGATATTTCAGGGTTATTTATGGAAACCCCGTTGATTCGTGTTGAACTGAATGAAAATGACTCAAAGGGTTAGCTTGGGGCTACTCGTAGCCTCAAGCATCGTGTGACACTCCGAGACCCATTTTTGGGGAGTTACAAACTTGGTATCAGAGCCTAAGGTTTTAAGGTATCCTAGGGAGTCTGACAAGCCGCGTTAAGTAGAGTCTTGATCATCGGTGTGTAGCACGCCATATCTATGAGCAAGAGGCTACAAGACGTTTTAGGAAAAAATGTGATTCTTTCTTTCAGAAGTCTATCGTGCTTAAAGTGTCTCTCTCTGCTATTGATTCGTGCTCTCATCTTTTAGAAATATGCCTTCACTTCGAGCGAGAAGAAATAATAATGGTCAGCAACCTCAACCCGCTGACCCATTGAATGAAAATGTGTTTTCTGATGTCTTTCTGGATGATCTCCCAGGGATACCTCCTGATAGAGAGATAAAGTTCGGGATTGATCTTCTTCCCGATACTCAGCCCATTTCTATTCCTCCTTACCATATGACCCCTGCAGAACTTAAGGAGTTGAAAGAGCAACTCAAAGATCTACTAGATAAGGGTTTCATAAGGCCCAGTGTTTCTCCTTGGGGTGCTCCTGTGTTGTTTGCGAGAAAGAAAGATGGCTCTTTGCGCATGTGCATTGATTACTGCCAACCGAATAAAGTCACCGTAAAAAATAAGTACCCCCTTCCGAGAATAGATAATTTGTTTGACCAATTGCAAGGTGCAAGTTATTTCTCAAAGATAGACCTTCATTCCGGCTATCATCAACTCAAATTTAGCGAGTGTGACATCCTGAAAACCACTTTCCGAACTCGTTATGGCCATTTTGAGTTTCTTGTTATGTCTTTCAGGTTAACTAATGCCCCAGCAGCTTTTATGGACCTCATGAATCGAGTATTCAGACCATATCTAGATATGTTTGTCATAGTGTTCATCGATGATATACTGGTGTACTCCTGTAGTGAGGATGAACATTCTGATCATCTTCGAACTGTCTTACAAACCCTTAGAGATCACAAGTTGTTTGCCAAGTTCAGTAAGTGTGAGTTTTGGCTAAGGTCAGTTACTTTTTTGGGTCATATCATTTCTTTCGAGGGTATTAGAGTTGATCCCCAAAAGACCGAAGCTGTTAGAAATTGGCCTAGACCTATTTCTTTGACTGATATCTGAAGTTTCTTGGGTTTAGCTGGCTATTATCGCCATTTTGTTGAGGGTTTATCCTCTATAGCGTCTCCTATGACTCGGTTGACCCAAAAGAAAGTGAAGTTCTTGTGGTTTGAATCTTGTGAGAAGAGTTTTTAGAAGTTGAAGACTCGACTCACTTCAGCCCCTGTTTTGACTTTGCCTGATGGTGTTGATGGTTTTGTGGTGTACTATGATGCTTCGAGAGTTGGGTTGGGTTGCGTATTGATGCAGAAGGGTAAGGTGATAGCTTTTGCTTCTAGACAGTTGAAACCCCATGAGAAAAATTACCCCACCCATGACCTTGAGTTGGCTACTGTTGTGTTTGCTTTGAAAATATGGAGACACTATTTGTATGGTGTCCATGTTGATGTTTTCACTGATCATAAGAGTCTGCAGTATGTGTTTACCCAGAGAGAATTGAAGTATGTGTTTACCCAGAGAGAATTGAATCTTAGGCAGAGATGATAGTTAGAATTGTTAAAGGACTATGATATGAGTGTGCTGTACCATCCGGGAAAGGCCAATGTTATGGAGGATGCCCTAAGTAGAGTGTCCATGGGTAGTGTTTCGCATGTGGTAGAAGGTAAGAAAGAGTTGGCTCGTGATGTACATCGTTTGGCTAGATTGGGGGTTAGGTTGTTCGACTCTGCTGAAGGTAGTATAGGGGTTCAGAGTAGTTCCGAATCCTCCTTGGTTTCGAAAGTGAAGGAAAAGCAATACTTAGATACTAGTTTGGTCAGACTGAAGGAGTCAGTCAAGGACCAAAAAGTAGAGGTTTTCTCCCAAGGGGGAGATGGTGTGTTAAGATTGCAGGGTAGATTTTATATCCCGAATGTTGATGATCTGAGACAGAGGATTATGGCTGAAGCGCACAGGGTGTGATATTCTATTCATCCTGGTGCCACCAAGATGTACTGAGACTTGCGGGAAATCTATTGGTGGAGTGGCATGAAGAAAGATATAGCAACGTTTGTAGCTAAGTGTGCAACATGCCAACAGGTTAAGGTTGAACACTAAAGACCTGGTGGTATGATGCAAGAGTTTAGTATTCCCACCTAGAAGTGAGAAGAGATAAATATGGACTTTGTGATTGGTTTACCTCCTTCCCGATGCCATCATGATTCCATTTGGGTTGTGCTTGATAGGTTGACTAAGTTTGCTCATTTCTTGCCTGTTCATACTTCATATACTGCTGAGGATTACCCATAGGTTGGTTCGAGGTGGGTGAAGCGGTTTTGAGTGGTCCTGATTCGGTATTTGAGGCTATAGAAAAAGTTAAGTTGATTAGGGAAAGGTTAAAAACTGCGCAGAGTCGTCAGAAGTCTTATGCGGATGTTAGAAGGAGAGACCTTGAGTTTGAAGTTGGTGACCTAGTGTATCAGAAAATTTCACCCATGAGGGGGGTGAAGAGATTCGGAAAGAAGGGGAAGCTTAGTCCCCGTTATGTTGGTCCTTACAGAATTCTTAGCTGTGTTGGTAAGGTAGCTTATGAGGTCGAGTTTCCTTCCGAGTTGTCCTCTGTTCATCCAATATTCCATGTCTCCATGCTTAGAAAGCATATTAGCGATGATGTGGTAGTGGATTCCTCTGTGAGTGCTGACATTCAAGAAAATCTTTCTTTTGATGAGATTCCTGTTGAGATTCTTGATTTCAGTGTCCGAAGACTAAGTAACAAAGAAGTTCCCTTGGTCAAGGTGTTGTGGCGAAACCAATCTGTTGAGGGTGCAACTTGGGAAGCTGAGGCGGATATGCGATCCAAGTACCCGCACCTATTTTCTGCGAACTCCGATCAAGCCGAAGGCACCGTTCTTTCCTAAATCATGCACTTTTGATACAAGTTGCAGCAGTTCAGCTATTATTTATTATGTGTTCAGTTGTAGTTTCTTGAATTTATGCATTCTATGTTGCATTCGGAGTGAGAAACGATGTGGTGATGAGTCTAACGAATGGTTTCATCTATATTCTCTATTCCCTATCTAATCTTGGCATGTCTAGCATCATTCGAGGATGAATGTTTCCAAGGGGGGATGATGTAATACCCCGAGAATTTTTCGTTGAAATTTTGTGCGTAAACGTGTTGGGTTCTATCTTCTAAAATAAATTATAAATTTTTCCGTGCAGAATGTCTTAGATTATAACCCACGATTGCGTATAGTATCAAATAAGCTTTCCAATGATATGTGTATCACCCAAAATGGACACCCGAGCGACGAGTTATGAATATTTCGATCGAACCGTGAATAGTAGTGAACAACAAAACGTGCAGGAAAAAGTACTGAGACCTGGCGTACTTTTGCTCCATCTTTAAATGATCATAACTCTTTGTACATAATGATCTGGGTGATCTACTATATATCAATGGAAAGCTCTGCGAGTTCTCTTTCCAATGAAATTGATTTCATCCAATTTGTTTATCGGAACAAAAATTTATGGTCGATCTACTTCAGCCTATCAAAAGAAAAATTTTGGGTCAACTTCAAACGATCATAACTCCTCGTACACAATGATCTGGGTGAGATACTATATATCAACGGAAAAATATGAGAGTCCTCTTTCTAATGAAATTGGTTTCATCCAATTTGGATATCAGAGTAAAACGTTATGGTTGATCCACTTCAGACTATCAAAACAGTCCACCAAAGGACAAATTCAAGAATTATTTGATTTTTAGGGACGTTTTGGTCATTCCCCCTCACCCAAAATCCGTTCAAACCCTATATTAAAGCCTATTAGAAGCATTATATGTTATATTTCATCAAATTTCCTTAAAAAGAAAATCCTAAGCTCCTACATCCAACTTCAAGAACCTCAAAAGTTCACCATTAATTTTGCAAATTTATTCAAGATTCCAAGTTCCTAGTTCAAGAACTTCAAGAACCTCCAAAGTTCACCATTAATTCTGCAAATTTATTCAAGATTCCAAGTTCCTAGTTCAAGAACTCCAAGAACCATCATTCAAAGGCACGATTAACATCTCAAAAACGAGTATCGATCTAAAGTTCATCATTCAAGGTATGTGGAATTTTTCAACAAGAACTCCCTTTCGTTCTTGTGCCCAAAAGTAATTTTCTTTACAAAGGCATTATTTTTATTTGATTTTTACGAATTTGAAGCATAAACCCATATATTATGATGATTATTATGAAATCGTGATGTTTATGATTTTGAAAGATGAATTTGCATGTCTAGAGATATAAAGCATGAATCTTGAATGATATTTATCATGATTTTGATATTTGGGTCGTGAATCCCCATTGGAAATTGTATTTTTTTTAGAAAGTGTGTGTTATAAGCACGTTGATTTTGAATATTTGAGATATTTTGAATGATTTGACCTTTTGGTCTTAATGGAGTTGTTTTGAATTCGAGTGTGAAAGAAATCCACAACGTGGTTGATTTTGATAGATGGGAAGCATGATGGCTCCCGATGTATATATATATAATACTGAAATTATTTTGTTGTGGATTGTCTTTGAAATGATCTGAGCTGAGTTCGGGAGAAATCTTTAGCACCGAGTGGGAGGTATAAAGCGACCTTACTTCCCTAAAACTACGTGCCCCCATAGGAGTGAGCTTGAGGCTGATTTATATAGTGATCACTAGTTTGTATGGATTTGATATCGATAGTCCTACTCCGATGGAAAGTATAGGACGGCTCTCCCCAACGTGGGTTGTATGTTGGACTCCATGTAGCTCACATGGTTTATGTCTGTTATAGGATCTCCCAGTGTATGTGTGTTTCCTTGTGTCTAGGGTGAATGGTGAAGTGATTTGAAAGTGGAATTATGAAAGTTATTCTTTCGAAAGATTTAAATGATATTTACATTATGAGAATTGATATTCTTGATGAACTGAAAGTGATTGACAAATTATATGATGACTCACATGTGTTATTGTACTTATTTCATCCTCTCATGATTATGATGATTTTCTTCGGGCTATGCGAGTCTTTCATACATCCTGCATATTTCTTATAAATATTTATGATGATGATGTTTATAAAAATACATGCACCCCTATATACTCGGTTCCTTTTCATGGTACTGACCCACATCTTTGGATGTGGGCTGCATTTTCTCGGAATGTAGGTTCAGGTGCTCAGTTCCAGGTTCGACAGTGATTCTTTGGGCATGCTGTTTTACATCCTCTGTCATGGTGAGTCCTCATGTTCCAAGGACGTGATGTCTGATGTTGGTTTCACGGAATTGTTTACATTTGATAACTGAGTATGAGTCAGTTGGGGCATGTCTCAATGGCTCGCTGGTTTTATTGATTTTCTTAGAGGCTTGTCAGACTAGTATAGATATTGGGAGTTGACAAATAAGTCGTATTTTGTTATCTTTCTAAAATTCTTTTATTCTTGGATGATGACTACTCTGTTGATATTTGAGGGTTATTTATGGAAACCCCGTTGATTTGTGTTGAATTGAATGAAAATGGCTCAAAGGGTTAGCTTGGGGCTACTGGTAGCCTCAAGCACCGTGTGAGGCTACGGGACCCATTTTCGGGGCGTTACATCAAGATACCATCTTAAAACCAAATAACAACCATCAACATGAACATAATCATACCACAACAAGATAATCACAATTCATGATTTTAAAACTTGATTCTTGAGCTCCATGGATGAACACTACGCATACCTTAGTGATTGAATCTTGAAAGAAAATTGTCCTTTATTGAATGTTCTTAGATTGGGAGTCTTAATTCTTGAATATCTTGTAGAGGGTGTGATGGGATTTTGAAGTTAATTGAGAAGAAACCCTAAGTTTGTTCTTGGGAACAAAGAGGGTTAGGAGCTTTTGAAACTAAATTACAATAGCTAAGTACGTGTTTTTGGTGTTTTATGTTGTAGGTATAAGGTTTAGGGTGAGGAAAAATACCAAAATACCCCTACGAAATCACTTTCCAGTTGCTAAAATTTTCAGCTGACGACCAAGGCTGATAAGCCGTCATATCTGTGATACCCGTCTGCCTAGGTCATCACCTAGGATCTGAAATTGATGGATTTATACCTAAGGCTGACGACATTAGCTGATAAATCGTCGAAAATATGATAAGCCATCAGACAGGTTGTCAGAAATATGAGAAGTCGTCAGACAGTGATACAAGCACAAGGAGCATCAAAAGCACAAAGTACGGTCTAAGGATCAAGTCTTTAGAATTAGCAAGAAATTGAAGACTGTTCAGAGTATTTTGAAGCCTTGGTCAAGAGAAGGAAGTAAGGGAACTTATACACTCAAGAGGCATCCCAAGTGAAGGGCATTGAAGTCATTATGCACTCCAAAACAGCACTCAAGAGGCGCCCCAAATTCCCTCCCTCATTAGGGGCATTTTTTTCCATTAAATGTAATAGTATAAATAGACCATTTTAATTCTCTTTTCATTAGACTTTGATGAAATTGGATATTAATCTTATATTGTAGTTTTTAGACTCTAGTTTTAGCTCTTAGAATTCAAAAGTGGTCCAAGAACATTTGAAGTTAGGGTTTCACTTGTTTTGGATAATTTGGCAAGAAAGGTGGTTTGTGGAAGAGTGTTTCCTTTGGGTCACCTAAGAGGAAGGTTTGAAATCTTATTTGTGAGGTGTGTTGAAGATTTTGAAACATCTTCTAGTGCTAATCATTAAATAGGAGTAAGGGTCTTTCTATCTATCCTTTAATTTCAAGCATTCTTCTTCTTCATCTCCATTCTATGTGTTGTTTTCTCTTTATTTGGTTGCTGGAATTTGAATCTTAGTAAAAATTTTCGTGTATTCATTGCCATTTAGGCTATCATACAGGTCGTCAGAAATGTGATAAGTCATCAGACAGGTCGTCACTCAGTTTCCAGGTTGACATGCTGGAGTAAAATGGGTATATATTTTTTCTACGATATTGGATTTTGGCAAAATTGGTATCATTGGAAATATAATTCAATTATCTATCTGTTGGTGGGTCATGAGTATAAAAATTCATAGTATAAAGAGAGATATGCACATTTGAATTTGACTATAGCAATATCTTCCCCAAGAATTCAATCGGTAAGAAATGTTTTAATTCGTCTGATAGCTGGTAGTTATTTGAAGCCTTAATATACATCTAAATTAATCATAAAACTATAAAAGAACCATGATGTACCATGCATGATCTTGAAGCATGGAACTAATATTGGTTTGAATTTTTCAGGGTATTACAATATCTCCCCCTTGGGGACATTCGTCCTCGAATAAGACTGACTGAGATGGAAGAAAAGATCAACTGACGTACGTACAATACATACACTACCAAAACATGATTTCATGACTGACATGACTGAGGAGCTGAGTATAACAAACTGAACATGCACATCTGATGCATGACTGATAAGCTGAATTCATGCATATCTGATGCATGGATAATTGACTCATGAATACATAACTGAATATTCTGATGAACTGAATTTATCGCAGTGAGAATGAATGTATGATGCATAATTACATGCTTGAACTGATATATGAATGCATGGCTGAATATGCAAGGGTACTTAGTACCAAGTCTGTAATAAGGATCTGAGCATGAACTGAATACCAAGTCTGTAATAGTAATTTGAACATGGAACTGAATAAGTTCAAGAGGAACTGTTACATAAACTGAAAAGTACTGATGACCCCATGATTATGCTAGAAGTATGCATGGATGGGAGCCTGATAACATGACTGGAACTGAGACATGACACATAAACTAAATTTTGTGAACTGAATTACGCCCCTAAATACATGGCTCACGACTGGGATTTGAACTTGAGGGTCAACTTATGAGTATACCCCACTCCAAACTGGATTCTTTACGTGAAAAAAGGAGTGGGATGTTTAAGTTATGAAAGTTTGGGGGTTCATAGCATATCTCTCCCTTGGGACACTAGGTCTCTCAAAAATTTCAACTTTGTTGAGATCTCAAGGAAAAATTGAGACTATGCACAAGGCACCTAGGAACTAAATCATGACTGATTATTTGAAATTTGAGAATGAGGCCTGATACATGAACTGAGCTGAGCTTGCATCTACCTGATTGGTTCATCTTAGAATGGTTACATTTTTTCATGAGATTTTAGTTAGGGCGCATAGCTAGGGACATGGAAACCAAACTATATGAATTTGTCTGTATAAGACAGTTGAGTAAGAAAATCATAACCTGATTGAGATTCGGTAATATGAGTTGAGTCCTATGAACATCATCTAAGATGAAGTAACTAAGATTCATGCACTGCAACTGAGACTACTGAAAGTTTTACGAGGTGCTGAGCACGAATGCATAAATATACTAACTTATCTGATTAACTAAATAACTAATAGCTCAATACTGGGCATGTGAGACTAGTCTGTACTTAGTCTGAATAACTAGACTAAGACTAAAGAGTATTATACATAGGAGGTAAGGACTACCTAAGTAACATGGGGTGACTGAGCATGGCTTTATAAATTCTGTATTATTTGTGAATGTAAGACCAAGCGTACTAGATAATTTGGAAACATTCCATAGACTGAAGTATTGAAATACCTATAACTGAGTAACTGATAACTGTATGCAATGGTCAAGCAAGTCTGAAATTAAACTGGGTTTCTGATTTGATTACGGAACTCAAGCTACACTATAACTAAGACTGTAACTGAGATTCTTACTGGAACTGAATGTTGAGTTCTGATAACTGAATGTTGATAACTAAGAGTTTAGACTAATACTGAAATACTAAATTCTGAGACTGAAAACTGATTACTAAGCTCTGAACTAAACCACAATCATCACCATATACTTACACTCTATTCGACATATGCTTGCCTTACTAAACACATTATCTGCTACTATTTCCTCATATACTTCTAATACCATATTTCCTAGTTCACATCCACCTCTACACACTTAATTTCAAATCAATAGTCTTAATTTCTTTCTTGCACTATTAAAGCCTACTGATTTACTTTGGCATAACTATCCCTATGAATACATAATCTACTCAAATTGGATAATATTATCCCAACTCTACTACTGCTAAACTCCTAGGTTCATGCTTCTAACTCTAGGTCATATGCCATCATAGGATTTTGAGAAGGGATCTTATGGCAAATCTAAATATGGGTTCGAGAATGAGTTCTCATGATTATGAATGAGATCCGTACGAATTTGGAACATAATAAAACTGAGGGGATACTGTTTGAGCATATGGCAAATACCATAACTGTCTGCAGGGACTATTTGAGAAAGCCCTATCTTTATAACTTGAGCTTCATTGTTCCTGTTACCTTGAAAGTAAGGTAAAGTGGACATGAGGGAAGCATGATGTGAATCTACATAGGTTTCTTAGAGAACCTTGCTATAGCACGATCTAAAACATGAAAGAAGGGAAACTGTTCCTAAAACATCTCATAGCCTCCGGCACATAAGTGTGGTGCACAACACACGCATGTACAAGACTCTACTAGATACGGATTTTAAGATATCCTAGGATACTATTGAACCTTAGGCTCTAATACTAAATTTGTAACTCTCCAATTTTCTAAACCAGAACACTACATGGTGCTCATGACCCCGAAGGACCACAAGATAACCCATGACTGATATCTGTACCTGTTTACTACATAAAATACTGTATAATACAGGAACATGAACTAAAAGGCCATAAGGTTCAATACTAATACATAACTGAAAATAGGGTATAACAATACCAAAACAACTGAAATAACTTTTTGAACATACTATAGTCTGAAAGCCTCTAAACTTGTCTGAATAAGGAGTTAATGGGACATGTCCCCAACTAACTCCAACTATTGAAATATATTGAAAACTGAAATAGTAATGTAATCATCATATCCTCGAAGGATGAGGACTCACAGCAGACTCTGACTGCTAAACTGGGATGCTACTGATGCTTTGGAGCTCGTGCTTCTAAACCTATGGTATAAGACACCATAGCACAAATGTGTCAGTACTTTGAATGTACTGGTATGCAAGTGAGGTATGCCGAATGCAATAAGTTCATATGCATGAACAATACTAACTGACAAACTAACATGAACGTGAGAATACATGCATGTATACATAACTGTAACTGACATCGTAATAGGACTGAATACCGAGTTCTAACTACTGAGTTTACTGATATTGACTTTTAAGTCACTGATGAGTGAGAAAGATTGATACTATATTACTGAATAATGAGGGACTAATACTATGCTACTGATACATGAATAATTGTGTCTAACAGTTCTGATTATGAAGAACTGGTCTGGTTGACTGTATCTGACATTCCTGAAGCTGAATATTGATAATATGAGTTCTGATAACTGACATAACTGATAACATGAGTGATTGTATCTGACAGTCCTGAATCTGATGGAACTAGTTGAGTTCCGTACTATATCTGAGTAACTAAATTTGAGATCAGTCCTATCTAGCGGGTGATCTCTGAATCTGATGATACTGATAATAAAGATGATTTGACTTAGTCTGAGATTAGTCCTACCTAGCGGGTGATCTCTGAATCAGATTATACTGATACTGATTGACCATAGTTGAGATCAGTCCTATTTAATGGGTGATCCCAAAGTCTATTTATAATAATAAGGACTGATTGTATCGGACAATCCTGAATCTGTACTACTGAGCTGAATTAACTGTATCTGACAGTCCTGATTCTGTAACTGAAATTGTGGGATGTATTCATCTAACCGACATGCCCCTTTCTAGCTATTTTAGGGTCCAACCTGTAACCCCAGTTGGAAGGGTGACAGTACCGCGCTACTGGTAAAGACAACTGATGTGAAGTCAGTCCTAATCTAACGGGCAAACCCTGGATTAGTCCTATACATTTAAATATGCTAACGGGTGATCCCTGAGTATGTCAGTCCTATCTAATGGGTGACATCTTGTACCTACGCTGGCTACGTAGTTCTGTAACTTAGGGATTGCTTTTAGGAATCTCAGTCCTATCTAGCGGGTGAGTCTCCATCCTTAGGCTTGCTCAGTATTGAATCCTACTTCCATCTGAAAGACACTAAACTGATTATTTGAACTGAATTAGGTTGATCTTACTGAGTTCCATTGACTGACGAAATACTGATGAGGACTGATAACTGAATGAGATTACTGAGATTTCATAGGTCACTGAGAACTGAGTAGGACTGGACTGATACTGAATTTACATAAGTTTTCCTGAGTCATGAGACTGACTGAATTCTACTGATCTTGGCTTGACTGAGAGTGTCGTGAAAACATGACTTGGCTCTAGGCACACAACTATATTTTTCGGGTACAAGTACCCTAGGAGTCGATATAAGAAAACTGACAATACTTGATATTCTTGAATACCTGACCAACATCAGTAGTTCATACTATAATAATTTGGGGATAACTCATGTGGTACTTCATAATCATGATCTTGTACATAACATGGAATGCATATAGACACACTATGTATCCATTCTCCAATCATCATGTACATTCCATTAACACATATATAGCGCAACAATGACATGTGAGCCCCTTGAACATAATAAACTAACATGAATTTACCATATAGTTCACCCCTAAGCTATAATATATGATTTCTATCATTTTAGGCATTTTATCAAACACCTTACATGCACAACTTTGGGCATAGGTATACTTTATAAATTTATCAATCTTAACCCACCCAAATTCATGGATTTCAACTAACATGCTCATATACTTTATGAAAATACATCAAGATACCATCTTAAAACCAAATAACAACCATCAACATGAACATAATCATACCACAACAAGACAATCACAATTCATGATTTTAAAACTTGATTCTTGAGCTCCATGGATGGAAGAGATCAATGGATGAACACTACACATTCCTTATTGATTGAATCTTGAAAGAAAATTGACCTTTCTTGAATGGTCTTAGATTGGGAGTCTTAATTCTTGAATATCTTGTACAGGGTGTGATGGGATCTTGAAGTTAATTGAGAAGAAACCCTAAGTTTGTTCTTGGGAACGAAGAGGGTTAGGAGCTTTTGAAACTAAATTACAATAGCTAAGTACGTATTTTTGGTGTTTTATGTCATGGGTAAGGTTTAGGGTGAGGGAAAAGACCAAAATACCCCTACGAAATCACTTCTCAGTTGCTGAATTTTCAGTTAATGACCAAGGCTGATAAGCCGTAAGATTTGTGATAGCCCGTCAGCCTAGGTTGTCACCTAGGACTTGAAATTGATGGATTTCTGCCTAAGGCTGACGACATTAACTGATAAGTCATCAAAAATGTGATAAGCCATCAGACAAGTCATCAGAAATGTGATAATCCATCAGAAAGGTCGTCAGAAATGTGATAAGCCATCAGACTAGTCATCACTCAGGTTTTAGGTTGACATGTTGGAGTAAAATGGGTATAAGTTTTTGCTCCGATATTGAATTTTGCCAAAACTGGTATCGTTGGAAAACTAATTCAATTATCTATCTGTTGGTGGGTCATGAGCATAAAAATTCATAGTATAAAGAGAGATATTCTCATTTGAAGTTGACTATAGCAATATCCTTCCCAAGAATTCAATCGGTAATGAATGTTTTGATTCATTTGATAGCTGGGAGTTATTTGAAGCCTTAATATAAATCTTAAGTACTCATAAAACTATAAAATAACCATGATGTACCATGCATGCTTTTGAAGCATGGCGCTAATATTGGTTTGGATTTTTCGGGGTATAACAAAAGACAAGTGGAAGAACTTGTGAATAAAGATTTGGTGAGAGAAAGTTTAAGTCCGTGTGCGGTGCCCATAATTCTAGTACCCAAGAAGGTTGGTACATGGAGGATGTGTGTATATTATCGTGCCATCAATAAAATTATGGTAAAATATTGACATCCTATCCCTAGACTTTATGATATGCTAGATGAATTGTGTGGTTCTACCTTATACTCTAAAATTGATTTGAGAAGCGGATACCATCAAATTCGAATGAAATTCAGAGATGAATGGAAAACTTCTTTCAAAACTAAGTTTGGATTATTTGAGTGGATGGTGATGACTTTTGGGCTAACCAATGAACCAAGCACTTTTATGCGACTAATGAACCATGTTCTTAAGTCATTTATTAATAATTTTGTTGTGGTTTGTTTTGATGATATTTTGGTTTATAGCAAGTGTTTGGATGATCATGTGAAACATTTGAGAATGATATTTGATGTGTTGAGAAATAAAAAGTTGTATGTGAATTTTAAAAAGTGTTCTTTTTATGTGGATCGTATTGCTTTCCTTGGCTTTGTTGTAAGTTCAAGAGGAGATAAGGTGGATGATGAAAAGGTAGAGTCTATTATAGGTTGGTAAACTCCTACTTCCATTAGTGATGTTAAAAGCTTCCATAAGTTAGCAAGTTTTTATGGGAGATTTGTGAAGGGTTTTAGTTCTTTAGCCGCTCCTCTAACCGAGGTCATTAAGAAGGATAAGTCTTTCATGTGGGGTAGAAAACAAGAGGAAGACTTTAGAATCTTGAAAGAGAAACTTAGTTCCACTCCATTACTTCAACTTCCCAACTTTGAGAAGATGTTTCAAATTGAGTGTGATGCTAGTGGAGTAGGCATTGATGCGGTCTTGATGTAAGAAGGGAAACCCATACCTTACTTTAGTGAGAAATTAAGAGGAGCTCCATTGCAATATTCTACCTATGACAAGGAACTCTATGCCTTAGTGAGAGCTTTAGCAAATTGGCAACATTATTTGTGGCATAAGGAGTTTGTGATTAGAACCGAGCATGAGGCTTTGAAGCATATTAGGATCTAAAATAAGCTTAATAAGAGGCATGTCAAGTGGATAGAGTTCATTGAGTCTTTTCCATGTGTGATGAATTATAAGCAAGGTAAAGAGAATATTGTGGCGGGTGCTTTATCTAGAAGATATGCATTGATGAATACCTTGACGTCTAGGTTGATGGGTTTTGAGAGTTTGAAGGACTTATATTCTAAAGATTATGATTTTTGAAAAGACTTTGGAGAGTGTCAAGTGAGCTTGAATAGGTGTGTGCTAGTTGTTAAGGAGGGAAATGAAGTTAGAACTCCTAGATTTGGATTGAAGGAGGGCTACTTGTTCAGAAATGGAAAACTTTGTGTGCCTATATCTTCATGGAGAGAGTTGTTGGTGAAAGAGACACACAATGGAGGTTTGATAGGTCATTTTGGAGTGTCAAAACCTTAGCTATTCTTAGTGAACATTTCTTTTGGCCTAAAATAATAAGAGATGTTGAAAGAATTTGTGCTAGGTGTTTGGATTGTAAGCATGCTAAATATTGTACCCAAACCCATGGCTTGTATACCCCTTTGCCTATTCCTATAGGTCCTTGGCTAGATATTTCCATGGATTTTGTAGGTTGGCTCCCTAGGACTAGGAATGGTAAGGATGACATCTTTGTTGTTGTGGATAGATTTTCAAAAATGGCTCACTTTATTACTTGTCATAAAAGTGATAATGCATCTCATGTTGCTACTTTATTTGTTCATAATGTGATAAAATTGCATAGTGTTCCCCAAACAATTATTAGTGATAGAGATTCAAAATTTCTTAGTCATTTTTGGAGGTGTTTGTAGGGAAATTTGGGAGCCAAATTGCTATTTTCTACTTCTTGTCATCCTCAAACGGATGGTCCAATCGAGGTGGTTAGTAGAACTTTAGGTAACATGCTTAGAGCTACGGTTAAAGGAAAGTTAACTTCTTGGGAGGATCAATTGCCATTAATTGAGTTTGCCTATAATAGAACTATTCATAGATCTATTGGTATAACCCCTTTTGAGTGTGTTTAAGGCTTTAAACCTTTGACTCTATTGGATTTAACTGCTTTGCCCAAAGATGTTATTGTGAGTGTAGATGCAAAAGATAAGGCAAAATCTATGAGAACATCCATGAGAAAGTAAGATTGCAAATTTAGAAGGCTAACAATGATGCAACCAAAAGAGCCAACAAAGGACGAAAAAAAGTCACCTTTGTACCCGGTGATTGGGTATGGGTTCACTTTAGAAAGGAGAAATTTCCAAGCAAAAGGAAGAACAATCTTATTCCAAGAGGAGATGGACCTTTTCAAGTGCTTGAGAAGATTGGAGATAATGCTTACAAAGTGGACTTACCAAGTGAGTATTTGATTCATAATGTTTTCAATGTTAGTGATTTATCTCTTTTTTATGTAGGATTGGTGAATTCGAGGATGAATTCTTTCGAAGAAAAAGAGAGTGATGTACATCAAAGTGACGCTACTTTAAGAAGGCCTTTCACAAGAAGTCAAGTTAAGGACCTTCAAGGATATCAAGCTTTATGGATGAAGATGGAATCTTTGGAAGGATCCAATATGAATGACTTGAAGATATTTAATATACTAAGTGTGTCTATCATTTAAATTAGCTTATAATTTAAATGAAGGGAAATTTGGTCTTTCCTTACTTCTTTTAACCCTTAGTATAAATAGTTAGGTATTAGGGTTGAACCACTAGTTTTTAGAATATTGAATATTTGTGCCTCCTTTGAGAGCTTGAAAACCCCTTGTTGATTTTTCAACAATTGTCCTAGGATTTGCAAGTAAGGTTTCTACATTCTTGAGGATTCTAATAGATTAGGTGTTTTTTATTCCCAATTAAAGGGTCTTTTGGTTAGTTTCACCATTACATCTTTTGATTGTTTGAATCTAATTGTGTCTATCTTTCTTTATTTTATATCTTTAATTACTATCTTGCTTCTATAATCTTGTTTCACATCAATGTGGCAGCAATATATGATATACTTTGAAAGATATGTATGCCTCGATATGCTCCTGAAGTAGCAATATTATGAAAGAAGTTATAATTTATCAGAATTTGATAGGCTTAAGGCGTGACTATATTCCATTCATAGGAAATGAGAAGCTTATTAAAGTAAACGTGCACTTGATTGTGATGGTATCTCAACTCATCTCCGAAAGAGGCAGAATAACTGAGAAGAGTTATTTTGAAATCTACTTCTAAAGAAGTAAATATGAAATTTATTCATCTAACAGTAAATATGAAATTTACTAATGTAAAAGGTACATGGCGTGGTAAACTTGGAGTTTGCTAGAATAAGTTCATAAATTGATATGAACGATTGCGACATCCCAAAGATGTGTATACTGAGTATTGAACATATATTGAAGAATTAAAAAAAATTCTTCATTACTTTTAATGTTGCTTGTTCTCATGATAAGTTGGTTGGACCAACTAATTTTGGGATTGGATCTCTTAAAATCTGAAAAGTATAAAAAGGTGAATATGGGCCCGTTCACCAATCATGTGATTTGTTGAAAAAGATGCATCAATAAGATGATCACATGTCCATTTATTGTCAACCTACAGTTTAACATTCATAAAGCTGCTTGCTCAATAAAATTGAGATAAAAGCATAATTTTCAGATTGTATAATCAAAACAATTCACCTTAATGATGATGGTTTGGCGTTGAATGCCTTCGATAAATAGCTGAACCATTTGTGATGAGAACAAAGCTTTATGTATTGGTTTGAAATGTGATATATTATATACAAAAATACTTGTATGCATCAAATCAATAAATTATGATTAATTTTCCTCAAAGTTGGCTCTGAGTCAGGAACCACACGTTGTCCATCTAATAATTTTGATGTACGGTATACGATTAATGAATATGTCATGATGTACAAAGATGAATTCTTCAAAGAAGATGAGGGATGCATGTTAGTTTTCCTAACATAAGAGGGAGATTATAAGCAACTATGAAGTATGTTAGGAATTATCGTCAGATCCTCTTCATTCAAAAGATAAGTCAAGTCAAATGTCAAAAGCATTTCATATTTAAGCTGCAAGTGCTCCTATTTTGTGTCTCTAAAGGACAAAGTCTATGCATGCTTGAAGCGTGATAGAACAATCGGTTCCAAATGAAATAATCCTTGAAAAGGATAAGGAGCAAACAATCATAATAAGAAGGCAATGTGCTCTTGAAGAGCCTACGACATAACACTCCATGAAACCTTATGAGAGGTTCAGGTACCTGAAAATAATAAAATGATAAAATCTCAAAATGTAATGTCACATTATGAATTGATACAAGAACGACAAGGAATACACAAAAACATACACCAAATCAGTCCACGATCTTAAGGATCAGAGGACCAAGATGGAGACCACTCTCGGATTCGCTACCAACAACAAGAATACAAGAATTAGTGGTGTCTTTGGCACCAAAACAGCTACCCAAACTAATGTTAACAACAATTTATGAAGATTAAAATGAACAATAACAATGTGAAGAACAACAACACATACACGGCTTCACAATAACAACATAGAATCAGTTACAAGATTACAACAAGACAAAGATAGAAAGATAGACAAATGGATGGTATAATATTAATAACCCAAGAGCTTATTCCACTCTTGGACCTTTAATACTACACACAACATAAACCTATCTCTTACATGACCTTAATGGAACGGGATCCCCAAGCAATCAACATCTCAAACTAGCTACCAACACAAGTGATTCCACCTTGTTCCACTTGCAAGACTCTCTCTCTCTAGAGTTCTCAAATATATCATAAAAGTTATGAACAAAAGACCTAATATGTTCTATTTATAGTCTAGGTTATAACTTATTACAAAATGACTATAATGCCCTTAATGAACCAAGATAAAAGGGCGGCCTTGGAGTGTGCGTATTGGACGACTTTGGAGTATTAGAGACTTTTTCTCTACACTTCAAAGCTTGTTCCGTTGGTTGGCCAGCCACCTGAGCTCGAGCATTTACGTATTGGTCCACAATCACAATTGTACTTGTATCATCCTCCCCTTCTTAAAAAGGATTTGACCTCGAATCCGAACCTTGAAAAATAATAGAGGAGACAAAAGAACACATATTCCTCATGACATGAGGGTTAACGTTAGCATAATCAACAAAAAAAAATTACAAACCATGAGTGTACATCCTACATATGCCGTGGGACCTCAGGGAATAGGATACCCTTCTAAGCACCAAAAGAAGTACTTGTCTATCCATCAAAGTGTGATAAGAAACAAGAAAAAAAAAGTGTAATCAAACATAACATCTAGCCAAGGTGGCTTAAATTTCACATACACCCAAACATCTCCCAAGAAAGAGTCAACTAGTGTATCCACATAAGTGTGACAAGAAACAAGTATCAAGAGTTGCTCATCAAGTGGAAAACATAGACTCTTCTTGGAACAACAAAGAGCCCTGAAAGCCGAGATAGGAAGGCCATACATTCCATGCACATTCAAGCCATTTCAAAAGACATCCTCATCACCATGCTTCAAATGATCATTGGGATCAAATGGGTGGAATGTCCATGGACTCGGGTTTAGGATGCATTTTCTTTTCCCAATACTACCACTAGTATAATCATATATCCCCTCTATACTAGCATGGTCTACAATAAAAAAAAAAACTAGAGGGTCATCCATAGTCAATCGATCAACACGTTCAACATCACCATTTTCACACACAAGTTGGTCTTCATGACTTCCATAGGACAATGTACTGTCACTCGCCACAATGGCTTCAACACTAGATGGATCAACTAGTGTTTCCACAATCTCAAGTTGTATATTATCATCACCAAATAGAGGCACATTCGGCTTACCTAAAGACAAACTATCATTCATACTAAGTTGGCTACTAGCCTCATTCACTAGAGTGCAAGAGTTAATTTGATTACCTTGTAGCTCATGTAAAGCATGTCCACTCACGGGAACTTGATTAGGAAGGATTGGATGCTCTATCAAGTTATCCAACTCCTTGCAAAGAGATTTCCGTCCCTTCCATTTTTCCTTCCACTCGGTCTATTATTCTTTCCATTCTCTCCATTCAAGTACTAAGGTTATGTTTCATACCCATTATGACAGCCATCAAATCATTCATGGTCACCTTTTTCAATGACATAGTACCTAACAAGAGAAATTCTAAAACAAAAACACAAAAAACAACAAACTAGTTAATGTTAGAAAAGAAAACATCCTCACAAGCTCTCACACTTTGAAATGTCTCTCAATTAGCCTCACAAGTGTTGGTAACTCATTTATACTCCAAGGAGATTGCTTGGTACTAATTGGGGCTCGAGGTCGGAATAGATTCTTTTTTGAAATAATTCAAATAAAATACGTACGGACTTGAATCAAGAAACTACAATGAATTTCAAAAAGATAAAAGCACACAAAAAAATGTAGACACGAATAAATGGACCCAAAACTAACTTACAACCTAGTAGACAATTACTAGTTTGTTAATTAGTAATAGAATCAATCAAAGGCAACTAAGAGACAAAGATTAGAAACTAAGAAATAAAAAATTTGAGCTTCATTATGTTATGTGAACAGTAAAATATGATGATGTGGCAGCCACGTAATTGGTCACGGTCTTTAATAAATTTTATTTTCTAAAATTGGAAGTCTTGAACAATTTGTGATTTGAAATTGGTGGGAATTGATTTAGGAAGGAAACAAGTCTTGAAATCCTATTGTCAAATTCAAAAGTGGAATACTTGACTTTTTTGTACCATTCCCCTAAAAACGAGATCCTTAAAATAAGAAGAGTTGTTGGGAAGTGATTGACTAGTTGATGAGTGATGGAAAGTCTTTCAAGACTAACAAGTTTTCACCTTTTTCTCTTCAACTTTATAGATCTACTATTCACTTTATTTTAACTCTTGAAAGGGATGAATAACATCAAGAACAATTTCAACAATCACCAAGAACACAACAATCCCAACAACCAATTCCAACAACAACAAGGCCAACAAATCACGGCCAAGTCCACCAAGATGACAATATAATCGGCTAAGGCTTTAAGTTCACAACAAATGCAAGCTCAAAGTTAGATCTTGACTCAAGAGTGTTAGTGATGAAGAAAACTAACACTTAAAACACCAAGACAAACAAAATAATCCTAGATCTAATGTTCAAGTCTCAGCCAAACACAACAAGAACACAACAAACTTTCATCCAAGATCCCAACTCAAGAACACTATTTTTTTTTTTTTGTATTTTCAAGCAAGCTAGCCCAAGATTGATCTTGTGAGAACAAAATCAAGTTATGCTTTGATACCAAATGATACAAGAACGACAAGGAAGACACAAAAACATATACCAAATCAGTCCACAATATTAAGGATCCAAGGACCAAGATGGAGACCACTCTCGGATTCGCTACCTACAACAAGAATTAGTGGTGTCTTTGGCACCAAAACAGCAACCCAAACTAATGTTAACAACAATTTACGAAGAGTAAAATGAATAATAACAATGTGAAGAACAAGAACACATAAACGGCTTCACAATAATAACATAGAATCGGTTACAAGATTACAACAAAACAAAGATAGAAAGATAGACAAATGGATGGTATAATATTAACAACCAAAGAACTTATTCCACTCTTGGACCTTTATTACCACACACAACATAAACCTATCTCTTACGTGATCTCAAGGGAATGGGATCCCCAAGCAATCAACGTCTCAAACTAGCTACCAACACAAGTGATTCCATACTTGTTTACAAAGAATCCACCTTACAAGACTCTCTCTCTCTAGAGTTCTCAAATATATCATCAAAATTATGAACAAAAGACCTAATATGTTCTATTTATAGTCTAGGTTATAACTTATTACAAAATGACTATAATGCCCTTAATGAACCAAGACAAAGGGGCGGCCTTGGAGTGTGCATATTGGACGGCTTTAGAGTATTGGAGACTTGTTCTCTACACTTCAAAGCTTGTTCCATTGGTTGGCCAGCCACCCGAGCTTGAGCCTTTACGTATTGGTCCACAATCACGATTGTACTTGTATCATGAATCGATACGAAATGATATATCATCAATATCTTTGATACAATATTAGCGCAATATTCTAAAAGATCACGAGGATCTGAATTCTATGTTTATTTAAGCATGCTGACATAGAAATATTTATCAAGTGACATGAAAGGGTGCATCTTGGTAAGTGAAAACTTATTTGATTTGCACTCCACACACTTGAAGATGTCACACATGAAATGTTGATTATTGTCACTTGACAAAATATATCTTGCAAATACTACAAGGCCTAGCCTTTTTGATTAATTTGTTAGCAAGGTATAATTTTGCTCCTACTAGGACACATCGAAATGGGATCAAACACATGATTTTATATTATTCTAAAGATTGCAGTCTCAATCTTATTGATTATGCTAATGCTGGGTATTTATTTAACCCGCATAAATCTAAGTGTCAAACATGCAATGTGTTCACATATGGGGATACTGTCATATCTTGAAGATATACAAAACAGTCTATCGTAGTCACTTCATCGAACCATCCTGAGATAATAGTTATTCATGAAGCAAGTCAGAATGTGTGTGGTTGGGGTCCATGATACATCTCATAAGAAAAATGTGGTTTGAAATGTGACAAAGTACCCATAATTTTATATGAAGATAATGCAGCATGAATAGCACAACTTAAGGGAGGATGCATAGAAGGAGATAGAACAAAGCACATTTCGTCAAAGTTTTTTCTATACACACGAGCTACAAAAAGAATGGTGATATTAACGTGCAACAAATTCGTTCAAGTGACAATGTGACTGATTTATTTACCAAGTCTCTTCCAACTGCAACTTTCAAGAAAATAATGCACAAGATCGGGATGCAAAGTTCATTGATGTTCTCGTCAGGGGGAACAAATACGCGTTGTACTCTTTTTTCCTTTCAAGGTTTTGTTCCACTGAATTTTTCTTGTAAGGTTTTTAATGAGGCAGCCGAAATGTGTATTATTACAGATGTGTACTCTTTTTCGTTCACTAGATTTTTTCCCATTGAGTTTTTTCGAATAGGGTTTTAACAAGGCGCATTATCTATCAATTAGACATTCAAGGGAAGTGTTATGAATGTATTTACATTATAGTGAATGTCTATCAAGAATATAGATAAGATCTATCAAGATCTAGTTGATATGTATTAGAATATAAAATATCTATCTTTTAAAGAGAAATTTGGAGTATTTGGGGTTTTCTTCATTGTATTCTCAATCTGATAATCTCTCATCTTTCAAGAGAAATAAAAAAGTCTCCCCTCTTCTCTTTCTATTTATTCTTGTTCTTCTCTACTTTATATTTCATAACAGGATAACTGATTAATATTAATACTACAAAAACGTTGGTAATTGGTATATACTCTTTCTTTTTCTGAATTTACATGGTTGCGAAAAAACTTAACGACTATATAGAATAATGAGTCTTTCCCGGATCGTATAAAGTTATTGGGCTCGATACCTTCAACCCTCCGGAATGGAAGGTTCTACGAAAAAAGAAAATTATTTTTTTAAAAGCAATTTTTTCAACCCATCCGATAAGAAAATAAAACAACCAATAGTTTTTCTATCTACTATGAATTTTATTGATTTTAGAAAATGGCAGCACTTAAAGGTGTGGCTTAATAGTTAATTGATTTTAAAAAATGACAACACTTAAAGGAGTGGCTTAATAGTTAACAAAGAGAGCAACCTACGGTTGATATGTCAGTCGAACCAAGACAAAAAAAGGTCAGACAATCTCTCCATATTTCATCATTTGAGATAATAACAATCTAATCGATTAATTGATAAAGAAATGGACCTTGAACCTAACTCAACCTCAAAAGCTAGCTCATGAGGGGAGGATTGCCCAAGACCATATAAGGAGACCAAAGACCCTTTAACCCACCGATGTGGGACTCCAACACCCCCCGCACATCCAGGGTTGGACATCTGAAGCGTGGACAATATAAGATGGGGTCCAACATCAGAAACAATGAACCGATGTGGGACTCCAACACCCCCTATGAATTGGGTGGGCCTGACTCTGATACCATGATAAAGAAATGGACCTTGGACCTAACTCAACCTCAAAAGCTAGCTCAGGAGGAGAGGATTGCTCAAGACCATATAAGAAGACCAAGGACCCTTTAACCCACCAATGTGGGACTCCAACAATAATTAGCATTATTATTTTAACAACACTAGGGAATCACAGATGTGGTCGCCAGCATAAAATCAATCTTTGAGCTAAACTAACCCAAGAATATATAGCTCCAAAAGAGTAAGAGAATTTTAAAAAATGAATAAAAGTAAATGGGCAAAATTCGTGCAATTAAAGAGACATATTATATGAGGCTATGAGCAAACTTTCTTCGCTAAATATTGAACAAAAGACATACCAAAATACTTCCAACTCTTCTGAGCTATTTTACTCGAATCCTTCAATAATGTACCGTCGATCACATGCACTAATATTGGAGCCCTTAACATAATCGCAAAACATTTTGAAGGATCTGACACGAACTCTAGTTATATAATAAGTGCGTACATGAAATAATACCCGATTATCTTCATTTGCTACTCTTTCTTATTATCATTATCAACTACCACCATCGTTGCAACTGCATTGTCAGTTTGACCTAGCAAGCTACTCAGAGATCTTGCTTTCACCATTCCAAGTTTCTTCATCTTCTTCTTCGTCGTAAATGAATTCTTCTTGTCATCATCATCGTCGTCGTCAACACCATAATATTCATGATCATTTGGCAATGATTTCTCCTCTTTTTCTTCTTCTTTTTTCTTCTTATTATTCATCGAGTTCTGAACCGTGCTGTTCATGCTTCTAAGTTTTCCTTTACCCAAATGATGCTCACACAATGAATATCCCACAAAGGTTTGTTGACAACATCTCCATCCTCTCCCATTAACACGACTACACCTTGATCCTTCCAATATAACACTTCCTCTTTTGCTCTTCTTGTTTACTTGACCAATTTTATGATCACTGTTAACATTATCAATTCGTCGATAATGATCTTGTTCTTGCTTCTCCTTGTTGCCATTTTCTGGCGGACATGTCTTGTTTGTCTTCGATTTCATCGTGTTAATGCTGCTTGTGTTGTTGTTGTTGTTGTTGTGGTAGCTTTCTCTTGATCTCTTGATTTTGTCTATGTTGCTGGACTCTCCAAATATGTTGTCGTATCCTTTGAAAATACACAGTTAGTCAGTACTTATGAAAGACTAGTGCGTAGAAGCCTATACTTTTGGAGGATTTATACAAGTGCGACGACATTTTTGGAGAGTCAACCAAAGCAACATAGGATATTGTTGGCTATATATGTAGCTAGAATCTTCAAAAATATTGTTACACCCTCGATGAAATCCTTTGGAAAATGCACTATTTTCAAAGGATCCAACATGCACACCCAACGATATTTTGGAGAGAGCCGAGCAACACAGGATTTTGACTATATTGTTGGCCGCCCTCTCCAAAAATGTTGTCCCCCCACGTCAGATTCTTCAAAAGTGCACTACTTATAGGAGGATCAGACACACTAGACGACATTTTTGAAGAATCCGAGCAACATAGGATTTTGGTATAACTAAGTTTTGAAAACTTACCTAGATCAGAAGAAGATGATGATTGAGGAAGCAAAGAACCAAGTTGTGAAGTATTAGTCAAAAAGCTTTCTTTCCTGAAGAAGCAAGAACAACAAAAAAAAAGTTTGTTAATTCCCAAACTATAAAAAAAGAAAGGTGCACAGTGCAACATTCAGAATTTTCATGTGTGATATGTTTTTAATATAAATGGGGACCATTATTAAAAGATACAAAAAAAAAAAAAAAAAAATTGGATTAGATGAGATGAGGAATTGAACCATTGGACAAGAATACAAACCTAAACAGTAATATTGTTTTTCTTATTTCTGGAATTATTATTATTATTCACCTTTTTTTTTGTTATTACTGTATATATATATATAATTCATGAAACAAAGAATTACTAAATAGAACAAGCATTTCTTTTTATGCATCAATAATATTATTCTTACTTGTTATCATGGTCATTACTAGTACTACCAAAGCTCTCTTTTTTCTCTCTCCATAATTTTTCATCTTCTTCAGCTTCAACATCCTGCAAATTAAATTACATCACATTATAAAATTAGTACCAAAAATAATAGTATGACACTAATACTATACATCATTGTTGCAAAATCATGTATCATGAGTAGAGTATCTATCAAAAATAGTAGTAAAATTTGCGCACATCCTACACTCTCCGGTTCTCTAGCCCCACTAGCTAGAGAAAATTACACTTTCCTATATATTTTTTGTTGTTGTTGTTGTATCATTCGGTGCAAAACTAGCCATGCTGTTTTAAGTCGAGGTTGATAAATAAAGTAGAGAGGCTATTTCCGATTGACTCCCGACTCAGAACAGATAACAGTATAACAAACAAAAAAACATAAAAGCACGCAACAAAATGGAATAACACGTTAATATCGAAAACAAGAAAACCACAAGATTATAAACTACTATCTATTAGAAATCAAAGACATCACTACAGCTTTTAAATTAAATTATATCTAAATAAAAAAGTATGAAATATTTTTTTAATCGATTAAAAAAGAAAATATGAAACATAAATTAGAACAAAGGAATCATAAAATTTTTTGACGGACAAAAATAAAATTATATTGTGCTGTTGGATTGCTTCTTGGAACAATTATATGGTGTTTGAAATTCATTGACCGATTAATTCAGATTCACGTGATGTAAATCTTATAAACAAAGACAAGTTTCATACCATAAATTCTTTCATTCCTAAAATTCAAATATAAAAATTTTATTTAAAGACAAAGGAATCTCATTTATTTCACCGGCATTCAGATTTCAGAGTGGTTAGCCCGAAAGGAGATGACATAATAAGGGTGTCAAACGGGCTGGGCTGACCCGGCCCGGCCCGGCCCGACCCGGCCATAACACCAAATCGGACCGGTTTGACCCGGCCCGGAAAGCCCTAGGGCTTTAGGGTACCGGGTCCCGGTCCGGTTTTTTTTTTAAATTTGGGCCCGGTTAACCCGGCCCGGACCAACCCTGTCCAGGCCCGCCGGTTAACCGGCCCAGCCCGGCCCGGCAATAGAAAAAAAAGTGTATATTTAATGTATATTTCATGTATATTTAATGTATATTTAATGTATATTTAATGTATATGTTTATATATCTTCTATAGAAGTGTATATTTAATGTATACATGTGTATATTTTTTATTTAAACTAGTACATATATATTGAATGATGCATATATATGTGTATATTTTTTATAAATTAGTATATAAGTATATCTATACATATTGTAATGTATATATAATGTAGTAAAGTATTACATATACATAGAATAGAGTATATATATGTGAATGGATCTTCTATAGACGTGTATGTTTAACGTATACATGTATATATATTTTATTTAAACTAGTACATATATATTGAATGGTGCATATATATGTGTATATGTTTTATAAATTAGTATATAAGTATATCTATACATATTGTAATGTATATATAATGTAGTAAAGTATTACATATACATAGAATAGAGTGTATATATGTGAATGGATCTTCTATAGACGTGTATGTTTAACGTATACATGTATATATATTTTATTTAAACTAGTACATATATATTGAATGGTGCATATATATATGTGTATATGTTTTATAAATTAGTATATAAGTATATCTATACATATTGTAATGTATATATAATGTAGTAAAGTATTACATATACATAGAATAGAGTGTATATATGTGAATGGATCTTCTATTGACGTGTATGTTTAACGTATACATGTATATATATTTTATTTAAACTAGTAAATATATATTGAATGGTGCATATATATGTGTATATGTTTTATAAATTAGTATATAAGTATATCTATACATATTGTAATGTATATATAATGTAGTAAAGTATTACATATATATAGAATAGAGTGTATATATGTGAATGGATCTTCTATTGACGTGTATGTTTAACGTATACATGTATATATATTTTATTTAAACTAGTAAATATATATTGAATGGTGCATATATATGTGTATATGTTTTATAAATTAGTATATAAGTATATCTATACATATTGTAATGTATATATAATGTAGTAAAGTATTACATATACATAGAATAGAGTGTATATATGTGAATAGATCTTCTATTGACGTGTATGTTTAACGTATACATGTATATATATTTTATTTAAACTAGTAAATATATATTGAATGGTGCATATATATGTGTATATGTTTTATAAATTAGTATATAAGTATATCTATACATATTGTAATGTATATATAATGTAGTAAAGTATTACATATACATAGAATAGAGTGTATATATGTGAATGGATCTTCTATAGACGTGTATGTTTAACGTATACATGTATATATATTTTATTTAAACTAGTAAATATATATTGAATGGTGCATATATATGTGTATATGTTTTATAAATTAGTATATAAGTATATCTATACATATTGTAATGTATATATAATGTAGTAAAGTATTACATATACATAGAATAGAGTGTATATATGTGAATGGATCTTCTATTGACGTCTATGTTTAACCTATACTTGTATATATATTTTATTTAAACTAGTAAATATATATTGAATGGTGCGTATATATGTGTATATGTTTTATAAATTAGTATATAAGTATATCTATACATATTGTAATGTATATATAATGTAGTAAAGTATTACATATACATAGAATAGAGTGTATATATGTGAATGGATCTTCTATAGACGTGTATGTTTAACGTATACATGTATATATATTTTATTTAAACAAGTACATATATATTGAATGGTGAATATATATGTGTATATGTTTTATAAATTATTATATAAGTATATCTATACATATTGTAATGTATATATAATGTAGTAAAGTATTACATATACATAGAATAAAGTGTATATATGTGAATCGATCTTCTATAGACGTGTATGTTTAACGTGTACATGTATAGAGCAGAAATAAGAAACCAAGGAATGGAACCATAGCCCAACGATGACCTCAAACTTGAAGAATTATGACTTCATGGGTATATATAGTGTATATCGACTGTATATATAGTGTATATGAAGTGTATATACTGTATATCAAGTGTATATATAGTGTATCTTTGATTTTTTATTTAATTTTTTGACGGATTTGACCGGTTTTTAACCGGGTTTGACCGGGTTTTAGCGGGTTGGGTTAAGTGGGCCGGTTCCAGGTGGGTTTTAAAATTTTTACTGTGCGGCCCGGCCCGGACCGGTTAAGGCCAAAACCGGCCCGTAACCGACCCGGAACCCGGCAAAATTGAGAGGGCCGGTTCCGGGTTGAACCGGCCCGGCCCGTTAGACAGTTATATGACATAATGCATTAAGAAGATGGAGGTAGATGACATATGAATTTCTAATTTCTTATATATATCAGTTCCTTTGAAATTAAACTAGGGCTTAATCGAATCAATTATTAATTCTTATAATTATTTAGGATAGCTGATTAATATTAATACTACGAAAACGTTGGTAATTGGTATATACTCTTTTTTTTTTCTTTTTTTTTTTGAATTTACATGGTTGCGAAAAAACTTAACGACTACACAGAATAATGAGTCTTTCCCAAATCGTATAAAGTTATTGGGCTCGATACCCTCAACCCTCTGGCATAGAAGGTCGTACGAGAAAAGAAAATTCTTTTTAGCACCTTTTCCAACATATCCCTATGCATTTTAGTGATTTTAGAAAATGGCAGCACTTAAAGGTGTGGCTTAGTAGTTAATGAAGAGGGCGACGGTTGATATGCCAGTTGACCCAAGACCAAAAAAAAAAAAAAAAAGGTCAGACGGTCTCTCCATATTTCATCAAGTCTTGATGAATAGAATTACATAGTATTTGTATCATTTGAGATAATAATAATTTAATCGATTAACCGTTGCACGTAAGTTGACCTAGACACTACAATAACGTTTACTATTTTTTGACGGCTTCCGTCTGTTCGGGCTTAAATAGCTGCTTCTATCTTGGGCCGTTGGTTATTACTCAAGATGGGCTCAATTACTACTTCAATTGGAGAGAACATGCTATGTATGAGCCTCTATAAATGGGCTCGTATTAAGCCCAACAAAGAACAAAGCCCAAATTCAGTACCTAAGGAGTCCAACTTTACTGGACAACATAGAAAAATTAGTCAATTTAACACCTACTATCAAATATTAGTAACTATTTTAAAGCTAGTAACGTTTAGCTAAGAAAAAATTTTGGACAAAAATACCCCCACAATGCTAAAGGATTAACAAGCGCAAACCGTGGAATACTTTATGGGGTTCAAAAATTTATTGGAATTTCAAAACCAAGAAACGATTCATGGGGTTCAAGAATTTGTTGAAGTTTCAAAACCAAAAGGATTTATGGAGTTAAACGTTTACAAGTTCTTCCATGTTTTGAAAAGGGTCATTTTTGTCCAAATTTATTTTCGTATTAAAGTGTGGCGATTTTCCTATTACTTTGCGAAGGGCGACTAAAAATTAAACTCATAGCAAGCCCGAAAACTGACTATCCCACCTAATTTTTACCTATATATGAAAATGTATAAATGGGCTCTCCAATTGGACTTTATGGCAAACTGTAGTAAAAGTAGATGGGCCTAGCTCATGTTGAGTCCAACAAACAACAAAGCCCAAATTTAGGACCTGAGAAATCCAAGTTTAGTCCACCTTTAAGGGGTCGTATAGATCGGGGGTAAAAATTTTGGCGTCTTGTTTGGCTGGCAAGTTCGGGATAACTTATCCTAGGATTAACAAATAGTATCAGGATAAATTATCTCATCCTTTTGGTGGTATAATAATTCCAGGATAATTTATCTTGGGATAAAACAATAAAATGACAAAATTACCCTCCAAATTCTTTGATTATCACTATATAATGTGAAGGGCATTTTTATAAACAAATATTATATCCTTAGAAAGAATGCAACACATATTATTTTTAATATCACAAATCAAACAACTACTAAAAAAATAATACCAGAATAACTAATCGCAGAACAATTAATCCCGGCATAACTTGTATCCGAACCAAACGACCCCTTAGTCTATTCATGATCTAAAAAGTCCAACTATACTTCCTCCTCTAGTCTACTTCTTCGGCCCAACTTTGGTAGCCCAATACCATAACATATGCTAGTGTATACCTTATAATACAATTGATAACTTTGATACTAGTTCATTTCAATTTCATGAGTTCTTCATAATCCATTTTTTTATGCAATAGGAGTATCCACTTGAAAGTCGATCTTTAACTTGTTTGAAATTGAAGAATAGTTATGATAATCGTAGTATTATCAACTTGCCAAAAGTTGGTACATAGCACTACTTTCTTGACTTTAGGTTTTGTTAACGCAATTTTCATATAAATGAAAAATATGTGAGACACCAATTGCTCGTAGATCTGCTTCTATTTGTCTATATGTAATACTAAAGAGCATATTTATAGAAAGAAGTATTATTTAATTTTTCCCTATTATTTAGTGTTGGAGTTTGCAAAAGGTATATTGTAGAATGGGATTTCATAATTCCCTTTTGGTGCCTTAGATCATTATCATCTTATGCAAAGGCTGATTAATTATAAGCCATTAATAATGTCCATTTTCTTCTTGTGTTTTGGGCTCCTTATTAATTTGTCCCTATTATAATGATGAAATTTTATTATACTAGCATGAAATATTATATATATTATCCAAATATATTCTATATTGAAAATGACCTTTATTTTATTTTTTCAGAACAAAAAACCTAATGATTGAGTAGACCACACGAGGAAAGGAGTAAACTTAAAGCAAAAATTGGTCAAACAATTCTCATCATTGCCTTTATTTAAATAAAAATAAACAAATAAAAATAAAAAATGATTATTCTGATCAATTAACATCAGAAGTTGTTTTCAATCATGCACCCACAATAGAAATGATTATTGGGATTTTTCATGCATCAATTATAACAACAATTGATTATGTAGGTAGGCCATGTTAATTAATTTGTTTGATCAATCTTATGTAAAATTATATTCCATTATGAAATCTTGAATACTTAGTTGCTTGATTAAGGATTGCTAATAATCACCATTCAAATCGTCAATCAACTATGTAGCATTTATGTCGAAAATTCAAATATTAGATTACATTATTAATTTAAATATTGGTGGGACTACTTGAAAAGAAATTAAAACTTAAAATGTGAGTAGTAGTGACAAAGAGTCAAAGACACCCATTACTAAGTAAGGTGTGCCATTTGACTATTTGACCTAAAAAAAATCTTTAAATATGTGTATAAATAATATTTCTTAATTAATAACGATAATAATAATATACTTAGTGCAAGCTCACGAATGATATTGGAGAAAGATGGTGTGCACGTATACGTAGCTTTATTTACTCCTATCTTGTGAAGATAGAGAAACTATTTTTGAGTAGACCTCGGATGGAGTAAATAATTCTTAATTAAGAAAATTTCTTTAATAAAAGATCGTTGATTCAAATTGTGATATATGTGCTTTCTTGTTTAATAAGCCTTACGCGGCACCTTTTATTTCATCGAAGATAAATTGTATTTTTCACTTACCTTCTAGCGTAATTCAAATCTTCAATGTATCGATTATGGTAAAGGTGTTCATTCTTCCTTTTCTTTTTCTACATTATGTGGTCAGAAATGGTCAATCATTATTTCACTACTTTAATCATACATCTCAATTTTATAATCATAACTTGATATAAAGCATGACTCCAAGAGTGAAAAAAATCAACTTTATAATATGCATGAAAATAATAATAAAGTTTATAGAAAGGTGTATTATGTTTAGTTATATCAATATATCTTCTAGAATGATTCTTCTTTTTTTTGTTAATTTCAAGTACCCTAATATTTGAGTTTACGATTTGACCCTTCACCTTAAACTTATTATTTAAATATAATTAATTGTCTTCTCTTATGGAACTATAAAGGGCTAAATTCAAAGCATTTAAAAGATTAAATGACTAATTAACTACTTTGAGACAAAATTATTGTAGTGCTAACAATTTCAAACCTTGCAAAAGTAAATGAATCTGCAAACAAAAATAGGATGATAGAGTACTGTAAACATAATATTGTGATCTATCCAGAGTTGTGGTGGAATAAATATAATTTATTTCTTTTATTAGCGAGCGGTCTCCAATTAAATCTTCAAAATAGAAAAAAGTTTTATAAAGAGCGTTCATCTTTCTGATAGATCTTACGTGGCATGAATTCAGCGGTCTCCAATTAAATCCTCAAAATGAAAAAAGTTTTATTAAGAGCGTTCATCCTTCTTATAGGTCTTACGTGGCGTGAATCTGAATTTATTAGATACCAAAATGAGAAAAAGTGACAAAAAGTCTCTTTAATTATCTTTGAATTTTGATACATGGTAGGTTCAAAATTGTTGCTTTGAGTATTATTTGAGCAATTTTGGTCCTATAAGTTTGCCAAAAATAAACACTTTGATCCTCGTCAGATATTTTAATAAATTCTAATTGTTTAATTTAATCAGAACTGTGAAATTATAGAAGGATATTTTTGAGATATTTCTAATTTGTTGAGGACATATTTTGATCCAATAGGTTAAATGAAGACATTTTAAAATTATTTCTACCACATTAAAGGATATTTTTGACCTTTTATGAATAGAGATAAGCATTCAGTACCCTCTCGAATTATGATCAAAGTTACTATGACACATTCCAACTTCACATGAGCCTTGTTATCCCCGAACTCAATTTTAGCATATTTTTGTCATCTTTTTGTACTGACATGACACATTTATTACATAAAAATGGGGCTCACATCAAAAGTGTCATATCAGCTAAAAAGACTGATAAGTATACACTAAAATTGAGTTCAGGGGTAATGGGACTCCTATGAAGTTGGAGTGTGTCGTAACAAATTTGGTCATAGTTCAACGGGTGCTAGATATTTTACTCTTTTGAATATATTATAATGAATAATTTCTAGAGAGATAACACATAAAAATGATCCTAAACTTGACATCAAATTATAACGTTGACCTTAAACTTTGATAGTGCACAAATACGACCTTTAACTATTCAAAACCTGAACAAATATGATCTCATATTTTGCAACCCCCATGCGTGACTTTCACTCGCGCCTACGTGAAAAGATAATCCAATCACACGGTGTCACGTCGTTAAAAGGGCTGACTTGGAGGGAAGTCATATTTGTGCAGTTTTGAATAGTTAAAGGTCATATTTATGCACTGTCAAAGTTTTGTTTTTTGTGTTAAAACAACATCGTTCTTCTTCTTCTTCTTCTCCTTCTTCTCCTCCTTCTTCTCCTCCTTCTGCTTCTTCTGCTTCTTCTGCTCCTTCTCCTTCTTCTTCTTCTTCTGCTTCTTCTGCTCCTTCTCCTTCTTCTTCTTCTTCTGCTTCTTCTTCTTCTCCTTTTTCTCCTTCTCCTTCTCCTTCTTCTGCTTCTCCTTCTTCTTCTTCTCCTTCTTCTCCTTCTGCTTCTTCTGTTTCTCCTTCTTCTTCTTCTTCTTCTTCTTCTTCTTCTTCTTCTTCTTCTTCTTCTTCTCCTTCTCATTCTCCTTCTCTTTCTCCTTCTCCTTCTTCTTCTGCTTCTGCTTCTGCTTCTTCTTCTCCTTCTCCTTCTTCTGCATCTTCTTCTCCTTCTCCTTTTCCTTCTTCTTCTCCTTCTCCTTCTCCTTCTTCTCCTCCTCCTTCTCCTCCTCCTTCTTCTCCTTCTTCTCCTTCTCCTTCTCCTTCTCCTTCTCCTTCTCCTTCTTCTTCTTCTTCTTCTTCTTCTTCTTCTTCTTCTTCTGCTTCTGCTTCTTCTTCTTCTTCTCCTTCTTCTCCTTCTTCTTCTTCTCCTTCTTCTTCTCCTTCTTCTTCTTCTCCTCCTCCCCCTCCTCCTCCTCCTCCTCCTCCTCCTCCTCCTCCTTCTTCTTCTTCTTCTTCTTCTTCTCCTTATTCTCCTTCTTCTTCTTCTTCTTCTTCTTCTTCTTCTTCTTCTTCTTCTTAATAGTCTATATTTATAATAAGAGTCAATCTTAGTTGCTTTCTATATAGATATATATGAATTAGTATGAAATAGTTAAATAATCAACAACATATGAAATAATTAAACAACACCTTTCATCCAATTGAAATTAATTTTAATAGTATTCAGCCAATAGAAGTTAATCATAATTCTTTATACCACAATAAGAAATAATATTAAATAAATAAACAATTAGTAAAATATAAAAATAATATCTTCATCCAATAGAAATCTATATTAATTGTATTATTATTATTATTATTATCATTATTATTATTATTTATTTCAATAGCAGCAACACCTAACCTTTTTTTTTATTTAAAAAAAAAGGGCAACCACTAGCAAGGATCGAACCCGCGCAGTAGGCTGAAGGAAGCGCCCAAGAAGAGCAAATAACACCACTGGGTTATCTAAGTGTCTTGTTTCATGTGGTTCAACATTAATATACGTACATAAATATAGATTTTCTACTTTATATATACAACGTAATTTTTTTTATCAAGGGGGTTCGGGTGAACCCCATGGAAACCACGTAGGTCCACCCCTGCATTAATTTAATAACGTTTTAATAACGTTAATTTGATAACGCTAATTTAATATACTACTAATACTGTCCTTAATAACGTTAATTTAATAACGTTTTATTAAAATTATAATTTTTTTAATTATTAGTATAGTTTCATTTTTAATTTAATATTTAAATAAATTATATTTAGATATATTATATAACTTAAATTCGCCCTCTGCTTTATAATATATATACATACCCGTGCAATTTTTTCGTATAAAGTTGACCCACCTAATTAATAAATCTTCAATATTGTTCTTTTTCCACAATGACAAAAGAAATTAGATGTCATTTTCATCTTTGAGCCGAAAATAATAAAAAAATAATAGTGAAAAGTCATTTAAAGGTCATATTTGTGCAGTTTTGAATAGTTAAAGATCATATTTGTGCACTGTCAAAGTTTAAGATCAAAGTTATAATTTGATGTCAAGTTTAGGGTCATATTTATGTATTATGCCATTAGATTTTAAGCTGAGCGCGCCCAGTTTTGCGTGTTGAACACGCGTTTTGCCACGTAGGATCGGAGGTTATATATATGCAGTTTTGAATAGTTAAAAGGTCATATTTATGCACTATCAAAATTTAAGGTCAAAATTGTAATTTGTTGTCAAGTTTAGGATATTTTTATGGGTTATCTCATTTCTAGACGATGCATCACTATACATGCATGATCATCATCAACTATATATAGCAATTTGTTGATCATCATCATATATGAAACTATATTGCAATTTTGTGAGGGCCTTTTGTCTGTTGCTTTGCCAGCATTTAAACAGCATCCCAAGTTCATAAAAGTGAGATACATGATGAGTAAATCTCATAATGATTAGATAAGAGAATTAGAAGAGCATGACAATTAAGTAATCATATTGTCTCCATAGGAAAATACAACATCCTTCTTCAAATTCATTAAAAAGTGGTGGTTGTCTTTTCACTAGTAAGCAAAAAAACATCACTTTTCTTAATTTGTCAAAAGTCTTTAAGCGCTATTCTTGCACATTATTATTAGATTAATCATGACTTATCACCTATCTTAATAATAATGTTGACAATTATATATGTTAATTTGTTAATCTTTATCTTTCCTCTTAGTTAAGGGCATGTGATGAAGAGGAGATGTACAGATGTTTCAGTAATAGTAATAGGAGGTGTAAGATGTTGACTATGGGGTGTTCAAAGAGAGTTAGAGATCGATCAAAGAAGTATCGGAGAAAGGTGACTACGAGGGTGCATGAATTGACTTATTTTTAATGTTTTTTACTTTCAAGCATGTTTTTTTATCTTTAGTATAGCAAAGACAAAAAATATTTTTAAGCATTTTACTTTAGACTTAAAAAGTACAAAAAATGAAGAAGCCAAAAGCCAAAAGTAGGTTACGACCTATTTTTGACGTTTGATTTTTAGATTATAAGTTACTTAAAAAAAAAACTCATCCAAACACCCCTTAAACAGTACGATATAATCTTAGATAGGAGAATATGAAGTTTTAAATTAGAAGGTTAGTAGATAGTCGAGCATTATCTAATTTCTTTGACAGTATTTTCTATTATTTCCTTCCTACTGTCTTAGTCTTTGATTTGATTAATGGTTATCCTTTTTTTTTTTTTTTGGTCATTATTTTCTAATTTCTTTTCTACTGTCTTAGTCTTTGATTCGATTATTAATTATCTTCTTGTTTTGTTTTGGTTATCATTATTATATGTTATTATTACTGTTCTTTTTTCCACTATTTTCTACATGACTCCTCTATATGATATTTCCTTTTCTGATTGATTGTATTGTGTTTTACTTTGAACTGAGAATCTATTAAAAACAAACTCTCTATTTTTAATAAATAGAATAATATGGATATCTTTACTAAATAGAATAATATGGATTAATTACACTGTGTATGATGTTGTGTTTCTTTCCTCTTAGTTAAATAATTCAAATAAAGTTGTTTAGCTTTTGTCTCAATTACCCTAAAACATGCATATTTACTTTTTTCCATTTTGCCTCAATAATCCAATAAAGATCAATCTAATCTCTCACTAATAACTAAATGGCTACTTAATTAGTTGTTGATCATATGGTACAAAATCATTTCACTCATAATTTCCTTTTCATTTTTCTTTTTTTTTTTAATCAAAAGATTTGTTTAATTAAACGAGATAAACTACCTGATGTTAAAGTTTGAGAAAGTTAATTTCTAATAGATCCTTGATTGAGGAACTTTTTTGAAAAGGTTTAATTAGTAGAAAACTTTAAAGTATCCTGATTTTATATTTGTGAAATTTGAAACTTAAAAGAATTGAATATTTTTCAATCATAAAAAATTGTAAAATAGCTATATTTTTGAATTTTACTTGGATTTTTCTATCTAAGATTGATGTTCATATCGGCTTTTTAATCAGTTGGACATTAAATATGCATTTCTTCATGGTGCATACGTTTGAAATGGAGTGACAATAAAACACAAAATAATTAATCAGTTTATCCATTTCAAAACGCGTTAGAATTAAGATTTGAAATTTATATATTTTATAAAATTTATCATATGTTACATATCCTGTAATTATGTTTGAATAAATATATAAATTTTGAAATAATTCGTACTTTTCATGCTAGCTCTCGCCCTGTATAGCAAATGACATGATCAAATTCTTGAATAATTGTGTAAACAAGCCATGAAAGAACAAAAATGATGATACAACAAATGAAAATGTGGTACTTTACTATAAAGTTTGTGTTAACAGGAAAGCTTTAGTGATATAAACCTGCATTTAGATATTTTTCGGGGCGGGGGGGGGGGGGGATTTAAAAGAATTATGATGACAGAATTTGACTTAGGCCATTTCAGTCCATAAAACATCCTAGCTAGTAGTTTTATTTTACTATTATATATATATGTTGACAGAGCTGGAGTCACAATTTTTATCGGTAGATGTATAAATTATATACACTTTATCCCTTCTAGAATCTACTATATGGTGTTTTTAATAAAAAAAAAAAATTATACTTTATGAAAATACACTGAAAATGTTATTATTTTTTTGTTGGTTTAAAATATGAAGAACTCTATACACCAAAGATAAGCAAAAATATAAGCATTTTATCGAAAAAAGTTCGGATGAACTCTAACCCTACATGGCTCCGACCTTGTATACTGGTACAGAATAAGGATCTTGGGTGTGTTTGGTAAGATCAAAAATATTTTATAATTTCTTATGTTCGACTGATTTAAATATTTTTAAAACATTTTATTTTAGAAAAATAAATTCATTAAAAATAAGTAAAATAACTTTTATAGTGAAAGTAGAAAAAACAACCTTCCAACACACTTCATCTTCATCTTTCGGATGTTATCCCTCATCTCCACCACCCTGCAATCCCCCCCCCCCCCCTCCCTCATATTATTTCTCCAAATTATATATAACTATATTTAACAAAAAGAAAAATCACTTATTTTCTTTTAAAAATAATCGAAAAATAACACACCCAACAATAACAACAACAACAACATATTCAATATATTCACACATAATGGAGTCTGGGGAGGGTAAAGTATACACAGATCATACCACTACCTTCGAAGAAGTAGAGAGACTGTTTTCGATAGACTCCAACTTAGAACAGACAACAGTATAAGAAATTACAAAATATAAATACGTATAGACTAATATAGTATGTAAAATAAAGTAACACCGATATGCAGAAGGTTATACAACGACCACCAGATCGAACACACCCCTAATATACAAATGATTGCTAGTGAGGAATTTGTCTACTATGGATGATGCAACTATCCCCACCATAATTATTTGGGCCATAAACTTAAGTATTTCAATACATAATTATTTCTACCCTATCTTATGTATGTCATATTTAGGTGCAATATTTTCTTTACCAAATTATTGCATGCGTCACTCACGTGACTTGCCCTTTCACATCACATTTAATGTTTGTATATCATACAGTAGCGGAGTCAAGATTTTTTTTTAAAAGAATTCATAAGTGAACATACAAACTAATTAAAGGATTTCAATATCTACTATATATACATAAAAGATAATTTTAATCATGTATATATAGCACAGCTTTTCGCCGAAAGAGGTTCAATAATCTAGCTTCGTCCCTAATACCATGGTGGAGTGACAAGTACTCATTTATTTTGTAACCAAAATTCTTGAGTTTGAATCCCCTTTATACGGAGTCGCTTTACTCTCACTGTGGAATTTTTCGACGCGAATCTAAATTTAACCGAAGTCCAATATGAATATAGAAGACCGAGTGAGAGAACAAAAAAAAATATTTAATTTTTGTATTGACAATTTTCATTTTTCATTTTTGGCTTTTTGGTTTTGAATTACCACATTGAAAAATCATTGAGGAAAAGATTTCACTAATCATGAGTATCTCTCATTATTATTGTTCTTTCTATTATTGCTTTTTTTTCCCCCTTTTTTGACCTCTAGACATTTCATTCAAATGTAATTAACACTAAGATTAATTATTATATGATTAATCAATCACAATATATTTTATTTTCAACGTTCGAGCATTTTCCTCAAATTATATATGATCATAGGTAATGATTAAATCTAAATTGCTAATTATGCTTAAAAATTTGGTGTGAAGGATTTAATGTAACATAACTTGTTACCATTGCGTTACTAAAATACAACCCTTTCTCCTTTCTTTCTTTTTTTTTTTTTAAAAAATATCCCTTTAAAGCTTATGAATATAATAATATTTTATCACAACAATGAAGTTTCAAAAATAATTTTTTTATATTATGCTAGTGTTAATTTTTTTTATTAATAGTATTAAGTTATGTCAATTTAAAAATATTCTGACAAACGAGATTATCACAAATATGTTTAACGATAACTTGATTGATGATAGAATTAATAAGACATAGCAAATTGGAATAAATGAAGGAGCCTCCCTATTTTTGGCCCTTTAAAGGGGGGAAATAAAGCATCTAATCTTAATGAAAATCATTTAAATTTCATTAACTAACTTTGCACTTTTGCTTAAATTGTGACCAGAAATTTGACTGTTTATTTATTCAGCAAGTTTGGCAGAATTTTTTTTATATAATACATAAATAAATAGTTATGTTTAGTAGAGATTTCTCCATTTTTTATTAAAGGTTTCGAATTGAAGTTCCGAGAACAGAAAAATTCTATTAGAAGTGTCGCTCATATAAATGAACCTTACAATATGCAAGTCAGAATTTAATTGAGCTTCGGCATGAATTTCAATTGTAAAAAAAAAAAAAAAAAAAGTGCATTTTGTACTATAATCTATATCTATATCTATTCTACAATCTATAATCTATAATATATTAAAAGTGGAGTGAATTGAACTTTTTATCCTTCATTAAAAGTTCCTTCTTGAGACAAAATTGTCTTTTCACTATTTTTTTTAATTATTATTTAATTATTTTTATTATATTAACTAGACTCCTAAAATAAAAGGTACTCCTAATATATGGAAGGGGAATCAATTAATATTTTTCTGATCAATTAAAAAAATACTCCTAAAATAAGATAGAAAAATCCTCCTAAAATAGGACTATATAAAGGAAATACTTCAAATATTGAGATGCATATTAAACTACCGAAGAAATTTATTTACTTATTGGGAAATAAACTCGGCGTACATTGCTTAGAAAATATTATTATTTTCAAATTCTTTTGCTCTTGTTTATTTACCTACTTAATTATTTTGGATACTCTTGATTATTATCACATAATTCTTCTAAATTGAATCATGGTGATTACCTACTTAATTATTTTGGATACTCTTGATTATTATCACATAATTCTTCTAAATTGAATCATGGTGATTACCTCTTGACTACAGAATTAGATATTGTATCAATATGATGCCCTGGCTTTGACTTTTTTTTTTTTCTTAAGTTTAAGTTTAATTAAATAAATTCTTCAAAAGATTTTGAATTTAATTATTGTATTTATCTTTATTATTTAGACAAATATCATATTTAGTGTAACATTTAAATTCAATAAAGTGAAGTTTACGCGCGAGGCGCGTACATCTAAACTAGTGCATAAATAAATAGTTATGTTTAGTAGACCAATTTAAAAAGAATTCAGTAATTTTAACTCAAATTTTATTATTATAATTAAGAATTTACTTGATTGTATAAATAATTAATTCAGAATTTATAAGCTTAAAATCTTAGAAGACAATATTCTTTTTTCAAAATTTTTTTTCATGTGGGTGGGGGTGGAAGGGGTAGTTAGTTATCCCATGTCACATTTATGATTTTATCCCATCCCTACTTCATTTCTAATAATTCCATCTATATATATTCTAACATAATAATATATGGTTCAATTTAAATGTTAGAACTTATCATTCTTATCATTAAAGGCTATGCATGAGTTCAATAATTGCAAGGATTCCAAAAGCATGACAAAACTGACCTATATTCCTGCCCATTTGTATCTGTAAATTAAAGGACCCCGCAATCTATCGTGATGGAATGGTCGAGATTTTTCTATTTTTCATTAGAGATTTCAGATTGAAGTTTCGAGGAAAAAAAATTTATTGAAAGTGTCGCTCCTATAAATGAAGCTTGCCATATGCAAATCAAAATTTAATCGAGTTCCAGTGTAAATTTCGAATATATATATAAAAAACGTTTTGTGGACCACTCACCCCACCGTTAACCCCCCCAACACATACACATTTTCTCGTTTCTTAATTAAAATGTAATCAAGTTTTCACCCTGAATAATATTATGGACCACTTATATTAGTGTACTTTTTACCCTTCAATAAGTTTACCATATGCATCCAACAGTAAGATTGAAAGTAGAAAAAATTTATTCACGCTCGATATTTACATGTTTAAGTTAAATTGTAGAGGTAAGTCTTCTTTCGTTTCTCATCAATGAAAGTTCCACGAGCTTGTTAGTTTAGGCCAGAACAAGTTGATAGGAGCTCTTTTTATCGTCCACATGTACCTCTTGTGTAGCATCTTGGATGGTCAAAAAAAAGGAAAGAGAGGATGAGATTAATTTCTCTCGCTTTTGGCATCGCTGAGCCTCTAGTAAGAGGTTCACACGATGGGCTACTAGCTCAATAATAGAGTACGTTCCTAAAAGTTACATCTTTACGCCTAATATGTGAATACTCTAACTCGACTATATGAATAATTTAATGTGTTCATTAACGTCTAACTCTTACTAACATTATTAAATATGTAATACATACATTTTCTTGATATATATACTTAGTGAATATATACTAGGCATTTTTTTTCCTCCAAAAAATACACCAAAGTTAATTGTGACACCATTATAACATCATTGGATTCCAAGAGACATCAATTATTTTTTAAGCAAAATATTAACAGGCTTTTAATCATTTAAGTCGTGGTAATTGGTAGAGTAGTAAGGAATAATACGAATGTTCAACACTTCTAGAAAGTTTAATCTATAATTTTCTTCTTTTTAAAAAGGCTTAATTCTTTTTATCCTTCGTCAATATTAATGGGGTGGTCGAAATTCATCGATCCTTAATCAAAGTCTCGAATTTAAGTTTTGAGAGTATGAAAAACATTCTACTGGTAGCGCCGCCTTCTAAAAAATGTGTCCGACGGCATGTAAACACGAATTAGTCGAACTTCAATAACACAATTTTTTTTTATTTTTTTTTTTAGAATAGCAAAATGTGGTCCGTTTGTCTGCTAGATATAACATATGGTCGATAGAGGACCAAACTTTTAAATACCTTTTTAAATGATATTCCCACTTTTCATTTGTATAGCAAGTTTCCTCATTTCACCTTAATTAAAATATAATAATAAATATAAAATATAGTTTGCTAGATCATTCTTAATTAATTAAAGTAGATTTTATTTTTTAAAAAATATCATGGATTTTTCTTTAAACTTTTTGAATTATGTGATAATTATTTTAGAACGATTATTTTGATCAAAAACAACAATTAAATGCGTCCCTTTTTCTTTTCACGCATTGAATCCTTAATAAGAAATAAAAATAGAATTAGATTATTTTCCTTTGCTAACATAATATATGATATGCTTTTTTATAAGTTGCTCCGTAACAAAATATCTATTATTAAAAAGACTCAAAACAAAGAAACATATAAAAAATAAAGTGATGTCTTTTTCATTTTCTTCATTCATGATTTAGACTATCACAATAAAATGTCTTAAGTCACAATCTTAATTTAACCAATCAATCACAATTAAATGCAAATCAAAATCGCAGAAATTATTAATTATTAATAACGGCAAACAACTTTATATGTTACGTTTAAAATTTGTAAACAATGATGGTTTTGGCCTTTAATGATTGTATCATTTAATCATAATTCATTATGGCTAGCTATTTTGGTCCCTGCTATATTCTAGTAGTAATTTATATTAACGTGATTAATTTTAACTGCTTATATGCAATAATCGATATTAACAATGCTTATTACATTAATTATTTTGTTGCTTTTAATTAAATCATATATCAGCTGGGATTTTTATATGATTTTGGTAGCCGTATAAGCAGCAAATACAATAAAATGCATCCTACTATAATTAAATTCCTAATACATAGGGAGAGCTTCTCATAATTTATAACCATATATTAAGTTATTGTTTTAAAAAAATCCAACATTTATTTTCTAGCTGTGTTGTCGATCTAATCATTTCTCATTGTTAATTGAATTTAAGTTATATACGCTACCTGGAAAATATTAATAATTATATTTGAACGTTATTTGTTGTTTTACTGTGCGTTTCTCGATATGTTGTGTACATTTCACATCATTTCATTGTTGTTACTGTTCTTATTTTTGTATTTCCCTCGTTTAGACGACTTGGTATGCTTTATTTGTAGCCAAGTGTCTACATACACTCTATGTTGGGAAACAATGATTAAAATAACTCAATAAATATTTATTCTTAACAAAATGAAAAATATTTTATGCTTTATCCTTTTCAAATCACACTTATAAAATTACTCTGGATATGTGTTATTGTTGTTGTAGTTATGTTCAAACGTTGAGGTACAGAAGTAAGTATTCCTCTATTTTAATTTTAGGCACCAGGTGTCTTGAGTCAAGTCTTATTGTCATGATAATAGAAAGAGAATTTATAGAATTTAACTTTCGAAATTTGATAAATATTTTACCATAGGAGGTTATTTTAGGAATAGTAATTAATATTAGGATAAATTACACAAATTTCATACTTAAGAGACTATATTACCTAATATCACTTACTTTTTAAAAATTTTAATAAAATCTCATTTTTCAACTTCTTCTTTTTTTTTTTGTCAGACACATTTTTCAACTTTACTCTTGATACATATCAAGAAAACCCCACATTTTATTTTTTACTCCACCATTAACTCATTCAAGATCTCCTTCCCAAAAATATCTCCCTAATTATCAACAATTGAATCATCTTCCATACTGATTTTTTCTCTTCCATTAATGCTTAAATCATCTTTCTTCCTAATTTTTTCTCCTCCATTAATGCATTCAATTTTTTTTCTCTCCTAAAATCTCTCCCATTTAAGAAAAAAAAATCTATTGATATATATAAATTTATTTAGTTATTCATACATGTTTACTTTTTTAATAGTGATTATATGAATGATAAATATGATATCATGATATAGGTATTATGGTGATTCATACGATACATACATTTTATATGATTTTAACGGGTGATACATATGATATTAATGGGTGATCTATATTGTATTATGGTGATTCATATGATAGATACAATTATTGGGTGATGAAAAACGAGAAAAAAGACCCAAAAAAACGTATCATTCATAATTAAAGATGAAAAAGAGAAACATAATTAAAACACCTAAATTAAATCTAAAAAAAAAAGAAAAATTAGATATTTTTCCTTAAATAAAAGAATACAATGAATAAAAGAGAATTTATTATTTCCTTAAAAAAATATCTTGTTAGTTTCAAATGCATCACTTTTTTATATGTATCACTATATAACATATGTATCACCATTTCAAAAAATCGGAATAAAATGTAATTAACAAAATAGTCGGAATTTTATATAACATCAATTAAAGATTTAGGAATTTGTGTAAGTTACCCATAATATTAACTCAAATGGCTTTTCATGATTGTATTTTTTATTTTATTTTTGTAAGCAAGATGGTTCATAGATTTCGATAATAAATGACGCATGCAAAATAAGTATACTATATAATTTGATAATGAGAAATAAAACGTGTAAATCTCTTACAATTAATTGTTATATATCACGACTCAGATTACAGGATCTTAATTAATTGGCATCTAATTAATAAACTCACCCAACTATAACAAATCATATTTTAAATTTATTGTTAAATGAACTAATATTAATTATTCACTTAACTAAATCGCTCACAATCATCAATCACAATTAATAATGGAGGTGTTAATATTAGCTCATAAAATATAATTACTCGTGTAATTCATTTGAGTTTGAGCTGGTTATTAATATGTTCATTTTTTTCAACAGGTCATCCACACAAATACTCGTATTTTGGGGCTACTGTCTTGTTAGAGTACGCGTTCTACTAATTTCTTATTTGTGAAACAAGTAAACGTGGTTCACAGAACTAAACTGAACACAGTGTTTTTACGTGGAAACACTCGGCTCAAAAAAGGTGTAAAAAACCACAACCTGTACCTCTACAGATTTAACCCAACTTCACTAAAATACTTGAGCCTCAACAATCAACAAAATTACAAAACTTCTTGTAACCTAGGAATTCCTATTACTACAAAAACACTAATCTTCCCAAGATAAGTGTTCCCAAGTCTTCAAGTTCCCAAACTTGAAGACGACAACTCCTAACTCAGTTTATAGATTACTAAGACTAGAATCAATGACTCATTACAATACCAGAACCTAACTACTACACAATTTATGACCTGCTAAGTAAGAGGCTTGGTTCTTCTTTAAGTATGTATGCTGATTTTTGATTGACTTTTTCAGTACGTGCGTGAGTGTTGGCTTTGAGTCATGTTTGTTGTATTTAAGCCAACCTGTGATAGAGTCCTTTTTGATGTTCAATTCTTTCTTCAGTAGAACTCTATCAGTTAATTCTTTTCCCTTTTGCTGTCGCCTCACCTCTCCTAGTTTTGATAGGATTCTTTTAATTCAAATCCTCTTCTTACTGAACTCCCTGATCAACTTGACTTCTTCAAGACTTCTAGTCTGATCTAACTTAGCTTCTGATGTAATCAATGTTATCTAAGTTTGTCTTGAACACATAGTCATATCATCCAAACTCCTGTGCCAGCTAGACTATTTCACCTTGAATGGACCAACTTCTTCAACGTGTTTCATTCACATGTCTATCATCAAAACTCCTCATGCCCTAACAAATTCCCCATTTTTTATGATGACAAACATAGTAGCTTCAGTATTACAGAATCCTGACATACTTAAGAAGGAATTAAATAACAGAATCACAGTAGAATAAAACAAGTTAGTCCAATTGAGTTATAAGCATTGTATAATCTGTCCTTCCCCCTTTTGACATCATCGAAAAGCTGAGCTATCAAGTAAAATTTATTTAATAATTCATGGCCACTATGGCTATCACTAAAACAAGCAAGAGATAACTATGCATTGAATTAAACAGAAGTAGATCAAGTGAAGCAAAAGAGGTCCATTTTAAACAAAACAGATACAATTATTGCTACCCATTAAAACAAAAAAATAAACAAGGTAAACAGGAGAGCATCATAGTGAATAGGCTTAAAGAATGAAGAAGAATTTTAATTGGAGGAGGTGGAGGGAATAAGGGAGGTCAACTTCCTAATGATATCAGCATTTTCAGCGCGTTCCTTATCCAAGATTTCTGTAAGGGATGCAATTTTAACTTCAAGAACCCTCTTTTCATCTTCATGAACAGCCTGGGCAGCTACCAATGCAGCCTATGCACCCTCTAGCTTACCCTGCTTTGCCTCTAAGGTATTTCGCAACTTTTGCATAGGGTTGTCAGCATGTCTCATGGTAGCAAGTAACCTAGCATGGTTCAGTTGTCCAATCACATCCTTAGTCGTCTGCAAGGACCATACCTTGACAGGTACATGAAAATCATCGAAAACAGATGCAAGCCAGAACTGATAGGGCAGAGCATGACCATTTGTATCTTTAACAAGTACCCTTTGCATATGCTTAATAATGAGTAGAGGAAGGTCTATTGGAATCTCAGAATCCAATAATTCCATCAAGGTAAGATCAAGAAAACTTGCAACTGTCCATCTTTCCTGTCGAGGCAAGATCATTTTGTGAACCACATCAAAATAGAACTGATAGAGAGGGGACATCTCATTTTTCATGACCTTACGATGAGAGGAAAGAAGAGGATTCCCAGAGAATTTTCTACAAATATCAAGAACGGATGGAAGATTATCAAGAGGTGGCCAAGATCCCTTCACATAATGACTCTAACGACCAGTTGGAACACTGAGAATTTTACCCAGATCAGCAGAATAAAGATTGATGGTTTTCCCATGAACTGTGGTTGAAATTATTTCCCCAATTGCAACATTATTGGTATAAAACTCATACACCTCATTTTTACCAAATCTTCTCTGATGATCACCTTGAAGAAACAAGGATGACCAACCCTGTGCTGTCAGTTTTGAAACTAACGTATCCATATCAGGACCCCCAAACCTAGTGACAACTCTTTCTCTAGTCATCTTTCATTTTTAAAAGTGCAGAACATGTTCTGACTGAGAAGTTTTATCAGCAGCAGTATCAACATGAATATCATCATCAGACTCAATGGAAGTAGGAGGAACATGAGGAGTATCAGAAAGATAGTTTGAATCTGAGTCAGATGGATCAGAAGAACCAGGTTGTGGAACTTGTTTCTTGGGATGGGAAGTTGATTTTGGAGAAACTTTAGAGGAGGTGGACCCTTGACCAGTAGTGACTTTGACAGTAGATTTTGAGGATAATGAGGGTTTGGGAGAGGAGAAGAACTTTGAGGGTTTTACTATGATATTCTTGCATTTTCTTTTAGAGCGGAGAAGAATATCGGGAGAGGGCTCACGTGGGGGAGTAGAAGCAGTAGACACTACTCGTTTCTTTTTACTTGCCCTAAGTGCCTCTTCTAAAGAAGCATCTTCTCTTTGTTTTCGTCCCCGAGTATGTGGAGTTCAGGATGAATGGATGACAGAAGAAGATTTTACTTGAGTATCGATGTCAACATCAATGGGGACAGAAGATGGTTTTATTTTCAGAGTTAAGCGTGACCTTCTAGGGATAAGATCAGCAATGGGAATGTCATCACGATCAAGGATCTGAAGAGAAAGCATAGGTAATGGTAAGGGTTTTGAAAAAAGAGAAGGTTTGAAAAAGAAGTGAAAGAATGGTTGTGGTGGAGGTTTAATCAATGGAAAATCAGATAAATTGATAGGGATTTGGGGTTGGATAAGGGAAGGTAAAGTAATGTTTGGGTGAAGAATAGTTTGGGTTGAAGGTTTTGTTTTAGATTTTGTGGAGAAAGAAGAGGATGAGGAAGACGCCATAGCTAATTGGATTTTCAGAGGTTGAGAAAGAAGTGGAGATGGAAGAGAAAAGAAGGTGCGTATTTAAGATGAATGAGAAGGAAGTTGAAACGTGAAGGGACTGTGATACAAAGAAGCGTGTTGATGTAGAGGTTTTGTACTGATGGGAAAGGTCTGTCAGCCTTTTGAAGAAGAGGATTGTTGGGTTTTGGCGGTTGTAATCATGACAGAGTGAACCATGTAGATAACCTGTTTCTCTTAATGCTACTATGGAAAACAATAATCATACATTGTGTTTTGATTAGTCCATGACCACTCGTGCCTTAATGATCCATTCGATCTACAAAAAACAATACATAATTATACCACCTTGCTTTAAAATCTTGGAATTAGAATACACAACTAAATGTGTAAGACTGAATTAATCAACACTCACTAAGGCATAGCATATTTTAGTGAATCATTGAGGAAAATTTATACAATTTTAATCATCCCAAATGCTAACCTATTTTTTTCAAAGTGTTCTCTACTCAAAGCCTTAGTAAAGATGTCAGCAATTTGTTCCTCAGTTGAACAAAACATAATTGATATATTCCCTTTTTCAACATTATCTCTAAGGAAGTGATGACGAATATCAATATGCTTAGTTCTTTTATGTTGGATAGGACTTTTGGCTATGTTTATGGCACTTGTGTTATCATAAAAATGGGAACATAACCTATATCTATCCCAATTATTTGATCCACAACAACTGGGCACAGCATAACGTATTTAGCCTCAGCAGTAGACAAGGCTACTGAATTTTGCTTCTTTGTGGACCAAGTAATCAAACATGATCCCAAGAAGTGTGCCATACCTGTAGTGCTTTTTCTGTCCACCAAATATCCTGCATAATCAGCATCAGAATATCCTACCAAGTTAAAGTTACTACCTTTGGGATACCATAAGCCAAGATCACTGGTTCCTTTTAAGTATTTGAAGATTCTTTTTACAGATTTTAAATGTGATTCTTTTGGCTTAGCTTGAAACCTTTCACATAGCCCTACACTGAACACAATGCTAGGCCTGCTTGCTGTGAGGTACAATAATGACCCTATCATACCTCGATACATCTTTTAATTTACATTTGAACCTGTTTCATCCAAGTCTAGCTTTGTAGTAGTAGCAATAGGAGTACTTATCTCTTTTGCCTCTTCCATGGAGAATTTCTTGAGAAGCTCTTTGATATACTTCTGTTGGTGAATCATTGTTCCTAGGTTGACTGCTTTATTTGCAAGCCTAAAAAGTAATTTAGCTCTCCCATCATGCTCATCTCAAATTCACAACTCATGAGTTTGGCAAACTCATGAGTCATAAGCATATTTGTTGAGCCAAAAATAATATCTTCCACATGCACCTGCACAACTAACAAATCCTTCCCATTAGTTTTCAAGAAAAGGGTATTGTCAATTTTACCTCTAGTATGTCCATATTCCAATAAAAATTTGGACAGTCTTTTATACCAAGCTCTTGGAGCTTGTTTCAATCCATACAAAGTTTTGTCAAGCTTGTAGACATAGTCTGGAAACTCCTTGCTTTCAAATTCTGGGGGTTGCTTAACATATACTTCTTCCTTGAGAATGTCATTCAGAAATGCACTCTTTACATTCATCTGATACAAAATAAACTCCATGTAAGAAGAAAAGGCAACAAGTAGTCTTATAGCTTCAAGTCTGGCTACAGGAGCAAAGGTCTCATCAAAGTCAATTCCTTCTTCTTGATATTATCCTTGAACCACCAGTTTTGCCTTGTTTCTTGTGACTGTTCCATGCTCATCAACTTTATTTCTGTACACCCACTTAGTCTCAATTACTGATCTTTCTTTTGGAAGAGGAACTAAGTTCCATACTTTGCTTCTCTCAAATTAGTTCAATTCATTCTGCATAGCTATGATTCAATCAACATCAAGCAATGCCTCAGTTACCTTCTTTGGCTCTATCTCTGACAGAAATGCCTTGAATGCACACATACTTCTTAGTCCAGATCTTGTGGTGATACCAGAATTGAGATCATTAAGTACATTTTCAATGGGGTGTGAGCCTTGATATTTGAATCCTTCTGGGATCAAGCCAAGTGAGCTGCCAGGATCACTGCTGATGTTCTAATGAGAGTCAGTTGATGGCTCATTTCCTCTTATCACTGTACTTTCAGCTTTAGTTCCCCCTGTGAAAATGCCTCCAGGTTTGACTATTTCCGTCGCTGGAACATGTTGTGCAACTTGTTCCTCAGTATCGCTTTCTTCTTGTAGGTTAGTCTTATCACAGAATTCATCAAACATCACATGGATGCTTTATTCAACACAGTTAGATCTATTATTCAAAACCCTATAGGCTTTACTATATGGTGAATAACCTAAGAAGATCCCCTCATTACTTTTGGCATCAAATTTTCCAAGATTATCCTTACCATTATTGTGTGTGAAACATTTACAGCCAAAAGTTCTAAAGTGAGAAATGTTAGGCTTTCTACTTTTTAGTAACTCATAAGGAGTCTTGTCTAACATTGGTCTGATCATGCACCTGTCCATAATATATGCTGCAGTACTCATTGCCTCAGCCTATAGGTTTTTGGCCATATTTGCTGCAAACATCATTGTTCTAGCCATATCTTCCAAGGTTCTATTTTTCTTCTCCACCACTCCATTTTGTTGTGGTGTTCTAGGAGCTGAGAAGTTATGGTCTATTCCTTGTGATGAACAAAAATTCAAAAATTTTGCATTCTCAAATTCTGTTTCATGATCAGACCTTATGGAAACTAACGAAGTGCCCAATTTCTTTTCCATTTTCTTGATGAAAATTTCAAAGACATCAAAGGCATCTTCTTTAGAGGCTAGAAACAAATTTCAGGTGAATCTGGAATAATCATCAACAATTACAAAAACATACCTTTTTTCACCTCTGCTTTGTTGTCTCATTGGTCCACACAAGTACATATGGACTAGTTCAAAACACTTGGTAGTACTAACATGATTCTTTGACTTAAATGAAGATCTTACCTGCTTCTCCCTTACACATGCACTACATAACTTTTCTTCCTTAAACTTGGTTTTAGGTAACCCCAATACTATGTCTTTGGAAGAAAGTATGTTCAGTCGTTTTAGACTTGCATGTCCAAGTATTTTGTGCTAAGGGAGGGGGTCAGTTTCTATTGCACTTAGACAAGTCAACTCAGGTCCAGGTACTGCCATTAAGTCTGCTTTGTACACGTTTCTGTATCTCCTTGCAGTAAGCACAATTTCTTTGGTATCCATCCTTTTGACTTTAACCCCTGCAGCAGTAAAAATTACTTTATTACCTTTGTCACATAATTGTGAGATGCTCAATAGGTTATGCTTTAATCCTTGTACAAGATACACATCTTCCACAACTTTTGAATTTGATGTGCCAATTTTCCCAACTCCAGTGATGATTTTTTTTTTTTCGTTTCCAAAAGAAACTTATCTTCCATCTATTTTGGAGAGTGAAAGAAACTTTTTCTTATCGCCAGTCATATGTCTTGAGCATTCACTATCTAAGTACCAGTGCTTTTTGGTACCCTTCATCATCTTCTTCAAGAGAAATCAATGGTTAGATTTAGGAACCCAGACTAGCTTGGGCCTTGTTTTGTTGGTAAAAGGATGAATTAAATTCCTTCTAATCCATGCAGGAAACACGTAACCTGACCTGTTTCTCTGACTAATTTTAGTGCTTGTATTTTTGGTCTGAGAAAAATTTATTGCCAAATTCTGGCTTCTAATTCTGCTGGTTGCAGCCACAAGACATTCAGTAGTAGGATGTCCAAGATTGCCACGGATATAGCATAGATCTTGCAGATTATCAGCTTTTTTAAAAAAACCTAAACTTGCTTTTTCATTATGATTTCTTTTACTCAACTGATGAACAATTCTTGAAGAATTTGTCCATCTGTTAGCTCTTTCCAAATCCAACTTTAACTTGGCAACTTCTTGACTTAGCTTATTCATTTTTTCAGTCAAATTATGACATTCTTGTTTGTACTTAGTTAACTCAAGTTCAGCCTTTTCTTGTTCTTTACTCATGGCCTTTTTACCATTTTCAGTGAGTGTTAATTTAAGCACTTCAGACTTAAGATCATTATTTGAAGACTCTAGCAATGTGACTTGGTTCTTGAGAGTGCAATTTTCTTTTTCAACAGAATGTTTGCAAACTTTTAGATCAATGAAATCAAATTTTAGACTTGCAAGGCTGTTGAACAGTTCATCCCTATCAGAAGTTAATTCTTGGAGACTGTCAATTGAATCACTCATCAAGGAAACAAGTCTAGTTTTAGAAAACAGATGCAGTTTTTCTTTGAGTTCAAGTAAACTTACCTCAGGAGCATCATCTTCTTCCTCAATGTCTAAATCTCCAAAAGCCATAAATGTTGTCTCATCAACTTCATCATCATCAGAGTCAGATCCCCATGCAGCTATCATGGCATGTTCTTCTTTTTCCTTTCTTTTGGCCTTTTTTTTTTGTTCCTTTTCAACCCTTTTCTTTCTCCATTCTATTTCCCATAGAGGACATTCTATGATCTGACGATCAGTCTTTCCACACTTGTAGCATCCATTTTGATTATCATTTGAACGCTTCTTGGTACCTATTCCCTTTTTCTTCCTGAAGAAGTTGCTAAAATTCTTGGTTATGAAGGCAACTTGCTTCTTATCAAGTTCAAATTCATCATCACTACCAGAAGCTTTTAAAGCTAAGATCTTCTCAGGGGTTGCTTGTTCTTTGATTTCATCAATTTCCATTTCATAGGTCCTTAAGTTTCCTACAAGTTCATCCAGGGTCAACCCTTTAAGCTCTTTATTTGCCTCCTTAATTGCAGTCACCTTAACATTCTATTTTGATTTAGGTAACACCCTCAGTACCTTTTCAACTTGTTCTTCCTCAGAAATGACTTTTCCTAACGAAGTTAACTCGTTTGTTAAAGTGGTAAGCCTTGTCATCATCTCATGAAGTGTTTCATTTTCCTTCATTTTGAATGCCTCATATTCAGTAAACAGGAGAGCAATTCTGAATTTTCTTACTTGGGAGGTACCTTCATGAGCATTTACTAGTGCATCCCAAATTTGGTTAGCCGTAGTACAGGTGGATATCCTGTTATATTCAGCTGGTCCTAGACCACACACCATGATGTTTTTGTCCTTCGCATTTTTCTTTAAAGCCAACTGGTCATCAGGAGTAAATTCACTCCTTACTTTCTTGACTTGTACTCCATCAACAATCTTCATGGGAATAGTGGGACCATCAGTAATCCTGTCCCATAATTCATAGTCTTCACCTTGAATGAACATCTCCATCCTTGCTTTCCACTAGATAAAATGAGAACCATTAAAGAGTGGAGGTCTAGTGGTTGACTGACCCTCACTGTGACCAGTAGGAGGTGCAGAATTCATCATGTTGATCCTTTTCTTAGGTGCTAGCCTTATTTAAGACGACCTCGCTCTGATACCACTTGTTAGAGTACGCGTCCTACTAATTTCCTATCTATGGAACAAGTAAGTAAACGTGGTTCACAGAAGTAAACTGAACACAGTGTTTTTACGTGGAAAACACCCGGCTCAAGAAAGGTGTAAAAAACTACGACCTGTAACTAAAATACTTGAGCCTCAACAACCAACAAAATTACGAGACTTCTTGTAACCTAGGAATTAAAACTTCTAACTCCTATTACTACAAATACACTAATCTTCCCAAGATAAGTGTTCTCAAGTCTTCGAGTTCCCAAATTTGAAGACGACAACTCCTAACTCAGTTTATAGATTACTGAGACTAGAATCAATGACTCATTACAATACCAGAACCTAACTACTATACAGTTTATGACCTGCTAAGTAAGAGGCTTGGTTCTTCTTCAAGTATGTATGTTGATTGTTGATTGACTTTTTCAGTACGTGCGTGAGTGCTGGCTTTGAGTCATATTTGTTGTATTTAAACCAACCTGTGAGAGAGTCCTTTTTGATGTTCAATTCTTTCTTCAGTAGAACTTTATCAGTTAATTTTTTTCCCTTTTGCTCATCTCTCCTAGTTTTGATAGGATTCTTTTAATTCAAATCCTCTTCTTACTGAACTCCTTGATCAACTTGACTTCTTCAAGACTTCTAGTCTGATCTAACTCGGCTTCTGATGTAATCAATGTTATCTAAGTTTGTCTTGAACACATAATCATATCATCCAAACTCCTGTGCCAGCTAGACTATTTCACCTTGAATGGACCAGCTTCTTCAACGTGTTTCATTCACATGTCTATCATCAAAACTCCGCATGCCCTAACATGTCTAATTTTTACCTTTTAAATATATGATCTTTAATTTTCGTCCTTCAACACTTTAAAGTAACTTTAAAAAAAAGTACTTAAAAATACGCATAAAAAATTATTGTTAAGCGAAGTAATGTGAACCATTCACTTAACTAAACAACGCACGATACATTTTAACTCATTCAATTTTGTTCAATCTGCTTATTTGACACCTTCAATTTTAATAGCCTTCAACAACTTAAAAATGAAAGAATGATTTAATTTATAAACTACTATGTATAGATAATATAAATATATATAATCACTTACATTGTCAAGATCATAGTGGCCAAAATAACAACCATTAGTTATTTAGACATTGACATTATAATTGGAATCTTAATTACTCAATTAATTAATAATTTGAATTTCAGTTTTGAATGAGGATTTAATTTCCATCTTATAATTATGCCTTCTTCCGTTTTCGTTCTCCAATCCCAATTTTTCTTTTTATATTTTTAAAAAAGAAGAGAATGTAATATACCTTATGGTGGATTTTACGATGTATTTATGGATTGACGTCAAAAGTAAAATTATAATTTGAATTTTATGAGCTCTGAAGTTAATTTTTACAAGCATTTATACATTTAATAAAATACTTGATACAAGTACAAAATTTGAATAAAACCTATTAAATTCTCGTCCAATCACATACCTAATACAATAATCCCGATTTAATTAACTTTAACCTTATGATTTTTGCTCAAATCTATATGTGTGTTAAACAATTCACTAATTAAAATTTTTAATTATTATAATATATTAACTTAATATACACATAAATTTTAAATATTAAATCCAACCAAAGTACCATAAGTAAAACCTTTGTATATTTATGTCGTTTCACGTGAACTCTTAATTTACTTTATTTAGAAAACTAGATCAACGTTCTTCATTTCAATATACACCGCCCCATTTTTTTTAGTTTATCTATAATTAAAAACGTCACTTTCTTATATTTTAAATAATAATAACTCTTTAAAATTTATTTTCAATCATAGATTTCAAAAACCTGCACTAGTATTTTCTTTCTTAAATTATATGTCAAATCAAATGATTTTACATAAATTAAAATGTCGAAGTAAATAAAAATTAAATTAAAAAAAGAAATACTCTAATAATTTTGAAGACTCTTTTGAGGTTTTCTTCCTTTTATCTTTCTACTCAGTGACGGATTCAGGATTTAAGAGTCGTGGGTGTTCAGGAGGTTCAAATACATATATCAACACTCACAACTTTAAGGTTTCGCATGAAAATCAAAGCACTCAGTTATCTTTTTGATTTCACAAGAGCTTTTTTTTTTCATCTTATACCAATTTTTATACATTTCTTATACAAATATACCTATTCCGCATCGGGTTAAACGGGTGCCGGAGCACCACAATTTTCCACCTCAGACACCCCCACCCCCTTCTATTGCATGATAAGTACATATTACACGGTATTTAACCAGAGATTTCAAGTTCAAATTCTTGATCAGAAGATCTTTTGTCGTATGCATCACCTTCAAAAACGAGTAGGATATACAAATTTAAATTTAGTCGAGCTCCAATACAAATATCAGACACTAGGTAAAAGCCAACCCCCACCCCACCCCTACGCCACCCAACCCCCAACCCACTCCCACGCCTACCCCACCCCACCCCCAACCCACTCCCACCCACCCCCCACCCCCACCCCCACCCCGCCACCCCCACCCCCAAAAAAAAAAAAAACTACACCTAGTAGACATAGTATTAAAGAGGGATAGGACAATGCCATTCTTTTAAATTGACCCTTGGGTTCTCTCTCTTATTCAACACAGCTATCTTTTTTTGTCCTCCAAAAGTTTTTTTTCCCTTTGAATATGGAGTTAGCTTTGAGCTTAGGAGGGGAAACCCCAAAACCAATTATGTTTCTTGAAAAATCATCATCTTCATCTTCTTCTTTACATGACAAAAAGGTGAATAAAGATGATTTAGGGTTTTGCATGGTTTTAGGAAAGTGCAATGAAGGTCATGAAGATGAAAATGGAAGAAGAAAAAGATCAAGAAATCATCATCAAGAAGTTACTATATGTAGTAAAGGTTCATCGTCAAAAGATCTATCACTTCAACTTGATCTCCTTCCTTCTTCTAAAAACACTTCTTCACAACTTGGTTTCCCTTGGCTCTCTCAAAATTGTAAGTATTTTCGTTCGATCTGTTTCAACTGTTGAAGACATAATTAAGTAAATAGATATGTGCTCTCTTTAACGATTTAAGTTTTCTATGTTCTTATTTTTTCTATGAGGGTTGGGGGTTATTTATTTTTGTATATAAAGGTCATTCAAAGTTAAGTTGCTCACACTCTTGAAAAATGTCTTCGGGTGCGTGCCGGATTTTAAAAAAAATAAATATTTTTGAAGAATCCGATATGAGTACGGCAATATTTTTAGAAAGTCCGAGCAACTTATATTCAAAGCATCAAGTTTACAAACTTTCTTTGTTTTGTTGATACATCATATTGCTCTATGGATTTAAACTATTTATACTAGTAGTGTAATGAACTTTTTACACCATCAATGTAATTTAATTTATACTAGTTTATAGGTCACTTACTATAATCGTGGGCAATTAATTTCTTAAATGACTTTTATAGACATTTCTTGTACGTTCCATAAAGAGTATAGAAAAATTCCTTTTCGGATATATGAAACATATAGTAAATTTTTTATATTCTCTTTAAAAGTTTTGTTGAATCGAGATCTCTGACATTTCAAATGACTTAGCCACACTTTTTTGGACTTTGGTGCTTGTTTTCCTCTAGAAAATTATCATAGAAAGGAAGTATTGGGAAAAATATTATTTGAGAGGTGTGTCGAATACAATAATAACGATATATTTAATGTGATTTATAAGCATAGTAAATTTGAAAAGAACGAGCTAGGGTGTATGTATGTGAGGCGGAAAGGTTATTTTCGAAAAATGCGTGTAAACACTTGAAAAAATGTTTGTTTGACATACTTAACAATCAGTTTTAATTATGTATAGTAATTATTTATAGAGCATGCTTTGAAAAGGATGTAATTAATTTGATTAATTCTTTGAAACAGATGTATCTTTATTTTTTATTTATTGTAATAACATTCCATATTTCGAATTATTCAACAGTAGCTACTGAACCGGCCAGTTTGACAAATGGACCGGCGTTGGAGGCGGAGGAAGGGGCGGCGCTTTCATCTCCGAACAGTGAAATATCGAGTTTTCAGATGAACTTTCCGATATATAAAAACGGAAAGTTAATAAATATGAAGAGAGATCAATATGACGGAGATTATAAGTGGGGTAATATTAATAATTATTCTACGTCCAGAGCAAGTGATGAAGATGACGCGTCAGCAAGAAAGAAACTTAGACTTACAAAAGAACAGTCAGCTTTTCTTGAAGAAAGTTTCAAAGAACACAACACTCTCAATCCTGTAAGTCAAACTTCATAATCATTTGTAATGATTCTTTTTCATATGTTATACTATGTCTTTCAAAGTTGTTGGGATTATTATTTGCATTATTCACTCTTTGACTTTTGAAAAGACTTTTTAAGTTTTATGCATATGTAAAAAAATGTTGACACTATTAGGTTACGTAGAATCTTGAAAATAAGATAACTATTAGCTTTACTAGGTTAAAATGGCATGATGGTATGAAAATCAGTGGCGGGTTCAGAATTTCAGGATCATTGACGCTCTTAAGGTTCAAACAAATAGATGTTCAAAGCTTTAAAGTTTCACCTGTAAACTAAAGCACTAACTATCTTTTAGGTTCACTGGATGCTTTTCTAAACCTTATACCAAATTTTATACCTTTTCTATATTATTATACCTAACCGAGTCGAATTTAACGGATATCGGAACACCAAAGAATTGCTTATAGGTCCGCCCCTAATGAAAATTAATTATACATACTAACAGTGTGTATTACTTAAACTCCTGTTAAAATATAAATCAGATGCACAATATAGGATAAGGATTCGAAAGAACCTAGTAAGTTATTAGGCTATAATCTTATATATGTATTGAGAAATTTATTATATATATATATGTGTGTGCGCGCGATAAATTACGAACTCAATAGCATAAACAGGTTGTGAGTTTTCATAAATTTCAAATTTTGAATTTATCTTGATCGATTCCTAAAAGTAGTTGTAGGCCAACGTCTTGAAAATCATGTATATTACTTCTATAAAATAGTAGATTGAATTTTATTTTTTTTAAGTTACTAATGTACATTATGTTAACCCTGAAAATCATGAAATTAATGTAAACAATAATATTACTGATACTGTATGTTATAGTAGGTGTTATTTGATGTTTTTATTTAATTCTTAAATTCATTTTAATTTTCTGTTATCATTCATGATCATGATCTAAAATACGAAAAGTTATAATTGCAGAAACAGAAGCTTGCTCTTGCAAAGCAGTTAAATCTTCGTCCAAGACAAGTGGAAGTGTGGTTCCAAAACAGAAGAGCAAGGTAAGAATTATATTTCATTTTAAAAAGAAAATAAAAAAAATTGGGGGTACTTTTTTTTTAATTAACCAACTAATCTACTAAGATTCTCCGAGAATTATATTATATAGTCTCTTACTCATAATATTGTTCAGTGATTAGACAAATTTAAAAATATAATTTGGGAGTATATATATGGTAGTCGTAGTAAAAATTGATCCTTCCGACCATTCATTATTTGAAATTTTTTAGTTAAATATATTGTTGGTCCAAGATAAATAGTTACATAATTAGATAAATTTGAAAAATATTATAATTACTTCATCCGTAACTAATTTATATATAGTACTTTTTGTTTTTACTCTATTTAATAAAGAATATCATATTTTTATATTTAGAAATAATATAGTCATATGAATATCTAAGTTACGACCTGACCCGAATGTCCAAATAGATAAAGATACCTTAATTACTCAGTGACCTATATATACAATTATTGCTTAAACGATATTGATAGTGCAAAAATTCTTTACGATTCTGTATGCATGTGTATACTCAATCTTATAATTCAACTTATACAATCTTTTTTTTTTTTTAAAATGTCAGGACAAAATTGAAGCAGACAGAAGTAGATTGTGAGTATTTAAAGAAATGTTGTGAGACATTGACAGAAGAAAATAAAAGGCTGCACAAAGAACTTCAAGAATTAAGAGCTTTAAAATCTTCACAACCTTTTTACATGCAACTTCCTGCCACCACACTCACTATGTGTCCTTCTTGTGAGCGCGTCGCTACCACCTCTGCCACCACGACCACCGCCGCGGCCACCACGACACCTGTTGGTGCCGCCGCGGACACGGCGGGGGTTCATAATCATAAGTTGATCACCTTGATGACTAAATGATCTAGTGTGTATATAATTAGGGTTTTGACATAATTGTTTTGGTTGTTATTTTTATCTTTATGGTGAGTTTAGAACTAGCTAGCTAGGTAACAAGTTGTGGGAAGAAAAAGAAAAAAACAATATTTTATTGTTTGAAATTTTTGATGTTTTTTAATTAGAAGGAAGAAATTAAATAACTTATGTTTCCTTAGCTTTATTTTTGATGAATAATCCAAAGATTAATTTGGGTGTGTAAGCCACATCCTTTACTTTTATTTTGACAAATGTGGATTGTGCTATTACTTAAATAGGATGATCCACTTAAATACATATTATACGACACAAATTATTTATTCAAACTATATTTTTTTATATATATGAGAAGATGATAAAAATTATTCACTATTCATCTTTGATTTGAACTCAATAGGTGCGATATGAAGAATTGTATGGAACATATTGTAATGGATAAATTCAACTTAATTATGTAAAAAATTTATATACGTAAAACTTAAACGAGAATTTAAGCTATATACACCATCTAGGAGGTATGCAGGTCGCGCCTTTTGGTTGAACTCCAAATTAGTTGTCCCTTTTAGAATTTTAGCTTTAACTTGTGGTTTCTTTAGCTCCAAACTCCAATTTTATTTTCATCTTTGAGAATAGAATTAACAATTTAAAACAATATAGTTCGAAAACTAATTAGATTGAAATAATTAAACTAGCTAGTTCATTTTCTGGGAAACTAAAGTTAGCTTTTCACAAAAATTTAAAATTCTTGTTGGAAATTAAATTATTAAACTATAGTCACGAAGGGAAATTGTGACTATCAATTCTTTTTTTACTATCTATTATCTCTTATACTTTCATAACGATTTTTTTTGGTCGGTCTTTGTTTTGAGCTCGCGATCTATCGTATACAGTCTCTTCAGCTCACCTCTGAGACAAAAGTATGATCTGAGTACATTACTATACCCTCTCGAGATCCCAATTTGTAGGAGTATATTAGGTATGTTGTTATTGTTATAGTCACGAAGGAAATAAATGCTACTGTATAATAAGAAGAATAACAGCAGAGTTTTTCCCTTGAAAGCCATTAATGATAAATTAAGAGTACAGTACGTATAACAACTTAGGGTGGGTATTTATTATTATTATAACTACTTCACAAGATATTGCTTTCCAACATAAATGTGACATCATCAACCTTATGACATTTTTTGAAATGATCATGGAAATGTGGACACTTATTAATTACACCTACCAAAGACAAAAATAAACAATCATACATAGTAGGAGCATGCATGCATGTTGTGTATTCTCTGTTACACTAGATCTATGGAGAGGATGAAGAAAATAAACTAGAGAGAAAATTTTTGAGAGAGAGATAAGTGAGAATGAATTACGTGGTAACACCAGTGAGTAAACTCCACGGCGGATGGGCTGTTTATATTAATGACTCGAAGTATGTACAGTTACACAGAGAAATGAGAATAAAAGGTACAGTCTAAAATTTGGGTTCGGGGCCTTAATATATAACAGCACGTCACATATTAATCAGACTCCACAACCTAACATTCTAGCATGTCTGTATATATACATATAAAAGTATTTAGGTGGAATATGGTACAATAAGAGGGGTCGTGATGATATTACCTACGTTTGTACCTCTCCTCGTGGCGTATATTTCTCATCCAATTAAGTATTAGGCCAAGGAGCGGAAGTATTCCTACTACCGCTGATAGGTTAGCGGGGAGTTTGCTGGATTATGAAAAAGCTTATCTACGTGTTCTCAAGTGTTCATAACGTAAAGATAAAGTTAATCATATATTAAATATATTTAATTTCCTTCTTTAAATGTATACAACAATCTCAACTGGTATATGTTTGAGTTTTTTTGCCTTATGTAATATTTATTTGTAGAAATTAATATACAGTAACTTTATAAATATTCTGATTTCATAAATATTTTTCGCGATACGGCGATACCTATAAGATGGACAGAGAGTGCACAAAAATGATACTATTCTGCAAGCTCAAAGGAACTTTTTTAAAGGACGAACGAGATGGATGTTTGTTGTTTCAAACTTTTTTTAAGAAAAAATAGCATAAACATACACTTTAACTTAACATAGTTACACAAATTTCCATCCTTCTAAGGTAATTACAAAAATCTCAACTAATTCTGTATGTTCGTTGGATGTATCTGGAACTAATTACGTATCTCGGCAAACCCAGAATTGAAAAAAAAATATCGGGAGCTAATTATGTATCTTTAGAAAGGAAAGAATGTATCTTCGTTGGATGTATTATGTATCTCGATAGACCCAAATTGAAAAAAACTTATCGAAAGCGAATTATGTATCTCGAAAGACCCAAAATATATTGAAATTTTCAATAATTATACAATATGCCAAGATTCTCTGCAATTAAACTGCAAACTATCGGGATTTATGTTGTTTCTCCTTCTTTTAAGTTAATCCGAAGGCCCATTAAGAAATGGGCCTTCAGTAAATTGGGCCTTACCAGGACTTCACATATGTGAATTATCTCCAGTCAAGTGAGATCCAACATACATACCAATGATCAGTTCTAGTGGCCCATTGAACTTTGCATGGATATCACCATTATTGGGCTGATTTACTCAAATCTCCCTTTTCTCAGCCCAAAAGTAGACCTTAAAAAATTGTTTTTTCAAATATTGTTACGCTCGCGTCTAATATTTATTCATTTATTTCTTATTTTTAGATATAAATTTTATACTGTTGCCTCACGTTTGTAATGTCTTACCAAATTAAAGATCGTAATCTAATTTTTCCTCATAAAATTTTTACTTTGATCAAAAAAGATCTTTCGACTGTTAACTAAGAGATTCATAAATCACTAAAGATTTTTTCTTTTTGAAAAAAAAAAAGATTATTTACTAAACCACCAATCTAAAAATGGACAATTGGTAAAAGATAATCATTTACTAAACTGTTTTCACTCTTTGGAACAAATTATGAGAATTTCTACAATTGCTTCACAGTCAAGGCACTGAGTCCATGATTAGTTATCACTTTTGATATATAGCTGATTAGGAAGTACGTCATTCATGTATAATTAATATAATATTTGGTTAGCAATTTAGAAACTCGCACGACAAATACATGTATATATAGCTGATTAGGAAGTACGTCATTCATGTATAATTAATATAATATTTGGTTAGCAATTTAGAAACTCGCACGACAAATACATGTACTATAAGTTATGATTTATACAGAATATAAGATATGAAATAACTAATGCATGAATAACTAAACTCAGTATAAACTAATACTTGGAAGAGGAGCCTTGAAGTGATTGGTAAAAGTTGTTGTTATGTGATTAGGAGGTCACGGGTTCATGTCTTGAAAATAACCTCCTGCAAAAATACTAGGTAAGATTGCGCACAATATATCATTATGATTGGATCCTTTCTCATATCCCACGAATAGCGAAAGCTTTATTACACCTACCTATCTTTCTTTTAGTATATCAAGTAAAAGTAGTGTAGTAGGGATCCAAGAAAGTAGTGTAGTATGGATTGTGGCTAGGTGTTAGGAGAGCGATTGCGTATCCGGGCAGTAATCCCAGGCCTATGTCCTTAGCCAGATGAGTTCAGGTGGGGTGGGTAAGTGGGTGTCCTAGTTCTTATTTCTTATTTCGTATTGCTTGTATTTTTCTTATTTCGCACTTCACTAATATTTATTTCTATTATTTCTTATGTCTGCATGCCAACCTTTCCTGTTACATGTTCCAATACGATCTTGGTATATTATTCGAGATTCTGAGTCGGGGGTCTATCGGAAACAACCTCTCTACTTCTTTGGAGATAGTGATATGGATTGCGTACATCTTACCCTCCCCAGACCTCACTTTATGAAAATACACTGGACATGTTGTTGTAGGGATCCAAGAAAGAATCCAAAAACTTGAACTGGAAGATCCAAAGTGCCTTTGGATCACAATGGTCAGTGTTGTGCTTCCCATATATAGTACCACCAGTGACTAAGACGTTACAATTATTGTCCCCTATTACCATGCTCTCTGCTAAAGTTGTAAAGTTTATCGTAATTGGTAAAGCTACTCACATGTGATCTGAAGGTTACAGATTCAAGTTTTTGAAATAGCCTTAATTTGACAAAAATTTAAGGTAAAATTACTTACAATATATTTTTTTGGTGGAGTTTTTTTCCGAACCTGTGCTGCCCTTTTTTTACATGCTCTTTTTTTCTCGCATATTGTTGTGTTACTTATTCCCTTCATTCATTTTTATTTGTCATTGATTTTATTTTTTTTCAAAATTAACTTGACTAAACAATTCAAAGATATACGAAAAATGCTATAAGTTGCAATCTTTTTTATATTAATATGACGAAAAAATATATATTAATTAAAATTTATATAATTTGATCTCAAAAAGCAAATCAGTAACAAGTAAAAATGATGAGTAAATAATATTCTTACCGAAACACTGAAAAGCTTTCTAAGATTTACAGTACTTTTTTCCTTTTTCCACTAATTCACTTAAAATGTGTGTGACAATAGCCACTAAAAAATTTTCCCTGGAAAATTTAATTGGAAAAATAGTTCTTTCTTAGTAGTGTTTATTTGATTAACATAAACTTTATAAGATTAATTCTTTCATCTCTTCTAAACATTATATGGAACCATCAGAGTTGACATAGTGGTTCAGCGTTATGTCCCTTAAGCAAGAGATCGGGGTTTGATCCCCGCCTCTGACGAATGGAGCAAACTCTGTGGCCAGTTATCCCTATCGCAAAATGCGCTGATCGAGGAACGGAGAATTAGTTTCACGGCTGCCGGCTGTGAAGATATTTGGGAAACCAAAAAACATTTATATATGGATCCTTACATGCATCTTTGGCTCTCTAATCCAGTCTGTTCGCAAGCAATTGTGAAATAATTTGATAACTAACCAACTGAACTACTAAAATTTTTGTCAAAGTTTATTATTCAAAAGGTTGAAGAAAGATTAACATTCTTTCAAATGTAAAAACATGTAAACCAAAACATATTGTTCGATTATATAGAAGAGTGGTAGAAGCAGTTGGAGGTCGTCCTGCTTCAGCCCCCTCTTCTTTCTAATTTCTTACTATTTTCTTCGTTTTAATTTATTTATCTTATTTTTAAATTTGATATGTATTTAAGAATCATATAAAATTATTTTAAATTATAATAGTTAATAGCTTAAGATATTTAACAACTTAGACATTTTTTAATTAATTCTTTAAATACTATCACAGTTACATAAGACTGAGGGAATAACATATATTATTTAAAAATTAATTAGTTGTATATACTATAAATCACAATAATTAACAATTGAAATATGTAAAACTGTATCTTAAAAATTAGATTGACCCTCTTAATTCCATGAGAGAGAGTATGATATATTATCTGAAAGTTATGTAGAAGTATTATAAATTACAATACTTAACAACTTAAAATATTTTAAACTCATACAAAAATTTTAAAATTATATAAACATTTGATTGACTCTCCAAATGTTATCAGTGTCACACAATCTATTAAAATCTATTTAAAAAAATATTATGTAACATTATAATTAACAATTTAAAAAATTTTAAAAATTTAAAAATCATGAAAAAAATTTAATCAACTCTTAAAAATTTATCTATATTTTTTTTAAAAAAAAATAGCAAACATGGACCCTTATGTCTAGTAGATCAACAAGCATGGTGAACACCGACATTTTACAACATAGAGAACATATAATTCTCTCTCAAAAGTAGCCAAAACATCCCATGTGAAGTACAATAAAAAGGACTAAAGTATAATATAACTCTAATACGAAGTTAGTTTTTTAAGATTTTAGATGTAACACGTAAGCTCTCATCAAAAGATTAGCATCACAATCAACATCAATTTGACCCTCATTAATTTAATGAAAAAAAATTAAGAATAAGAAAAATTACATAATACTACACTTTAACTTATTATATTTATTCAAAATTCCATTCCTACTAAGCAATTACAAAAATTTTGAATTTCACTTAAAATCATGATACATCGTTTAGGGTCTCGATACATCACTTAGAGTCGCGGTCCATCATGAGATCGGGAATATACATTGCAAGACCAACTAAATAATATATAAGTAAACCATAAGGGTTGGTGTGGTGGTTCAGCATCTCACCTCTTAAGCAAGAGGTTGGGGGTTCGATCCCCACCTCTGGTGAACAGAAAAAATCCTGTACACATTTTTTTTAGGCTCGACTCATTATTCCAATGTACATTGTATATGTGTTTGTAAATTCTATGTAGTTGGTACTCTCCAAAAATGCTACGGCACTCGTGTCAAGACAAGCACCTGAGGATATTTTTGAAGAGTCGGTGCAGCATAATGTTTGTTTTACTTTACCTATGACATTTTCTCTTGTTGTTTTTGGTGTTGTCGTACCAAGAGTTCAGCGTACAACAGCTCGTTCCAAGCATCGGGTACACCAGGAAGACACCAATGGCTACAATCTTGGTACCTCCATTGTGATCTCCTCTCCTTGTCCGTCAAATTCGGTTTCCTATATATCGATGGATGACCGTCTTTTCTGTAGTCCGTCATTCTTGTGATATTGAGATACGAGACTTGAGTTTTCATTCCTTTGAAGACGCTTTCTAGTACTGTCATTTTGGATGGATACGGGGTCAAATATGTGTCGTTCTTTATCGGTTCTGTTTCACTGTCACATGCCCCGCCAGAATTCCATTGCCCGCCGCTGTGGAAGTACGTAGATTTTAATCTAAATGGTGATGAAAACAAGGCCAATGCTAGTAGTAATACAGACAAACGAGCAGGTTAACATTGTAGTTTACGATGAATATTAATCAATGAATCGCGCTAGAGAGGCTATAGACAAGTTGATGTGATTTGGTTCTGAATTTCGAGTTATTACCTGAAATGAGTAGGAGAATAACCTCTGAAGAGAGCGAACGTCTTCCTGGGATTTATATGAGCATCGACCCATCTTCCCCACGTTGTTAATGCTCTCCGAAAGGCCTCAAGAACGTTCAGTTCATCGTGTACATGACTTCCTTCTTGATAGTAGCCCTTCCTGAAACATTCAGCATTGTTTAAATACTCGGTTATGTATGTCGAAAAACACAAAGTAAATTTTACCCTAAGGAAGTTTTCTCGTGAGTCCACCAGTGACCGGTGTTGAAGACTATGATGTCCGCGCCTTTATACTTATCAGCAGACTCTCCGATCAAATCAAGTCGAAGAGTTTCCTTCTTCCCTCCTTTTTTATCCGAAACTTCCCATTGTTGAACCAAGAAAGGTGACACAAAGAACTCCACTCTGCATTTATACTCCTGAAATTTTTACACACAGATTAAACACATCGACGATAAATTCTGATACTTGAAATGAATCCAGCTGCATCAGATACTTACTTCGAATATAAACGAATACGAAGCTTCTGTCCTGAAATGGTGCCTTCCAAATTCTTCATAAACCTTCTTCTGATCTTTTACGGAGTTTTTAAGAATACAAATAAGGGATTCCCACATGTTTCGGTTGAGAGAATCGCCAACGAAAGCGAGACGTTTTCCTCTTAACAATTCCAGCATATGAGTGGCATTCAATCTGATAGCAAGTTGCAAAAATCAACCATTAGACCAATTAAACACTGAATTATATTAAAGATTGATAATTCCATATATCAAGAAACAATAAATATACATTACATAATTGATGAAAGAGATCAACTTTATTACTCCCTCCTTTTCAATCTCTGTCTTACTTTCCTTTTTAGTCCATTTCAAAAAGAATGCCTCTTTTTGGCACGTTCTACGTATCTTTAGTTTAAGACACTGCAAGATTCGAAAATCTTATTTACTTTCTTAAACTTCATGTCAAGTCATAATCGGACAAACAATTTTGAAACAGAGGGAGTAAATTGTAAGGGGGGCATAGTTTAGTTACTGACCAAAATCAAGTTTTACATAAAACATATACTGTAGAACTTATGTTACCAAGGCAATGGAACTTCTTGAGTACATCAAAATTCTACGAAATAGGCATCCAAGGGTGTGACCTTTTGGTCACATGACACATGACAACAATTGCAAGTGGTTGTTTTCACACCTCGAACCCATGACCTTCTGGTCATACGACACATGACAACAACTTTATCAATTCCGCCAAGGCCTCTCCTTCTACAATTACACTATCTAGAAATGGGAAAAAACAAGAAACTTAAACAGTCCATACCTGGGAAGACTACATGCCTTAGGCTTCCATTTCATCTTCAAGTATCCACTATCAGGCCTATCATTGAGAAAACAATTGAATTGCTCATCAATAAGAGAACAAGAACCAGGTTTATACAAGGGGTAAGATTCATCTGTCACCCAATTCCCATCAAAGAAATCACAATTCAACAAAGACTTAACCAAATCTTCATCTCTTTTCTTTTCAAAAAATTTCCCATTTATCTCCTCATTCATCAAAGAAGAAGCTTCCTTCTCTACAACTCCCTTTTCTCCATTCCCATTAGCACTTTTTTCCTCAGAAGAGTACTTAGGACCCTTCAAGATACCAACTTTATCATTAAAATTTTTACTTTGACTCTGATTTACACTTGCTCCAGACTTAGGAACCTCAATTGAACTCTCATTTACCTTCAAGATTCCAACTTTATCACCAAAATCTTTACTTTGACTCTGATTTACACTTGCTGCAGACTTAGGACCCTCAATTGAGCTCTCATTTGCCTTCAAGATTCCAACTTTATCATCAAAATCTTTACTGTGACTCTGATTTACAGTTGCTGCAGCAGACTTAGTACCCTCAATTGAGCTCTCATTTGCCTTCAAGATTCCAACTTTATCATCAAAATCTCTACTTTGAGTGTCATTCTTCAACACTGATGATTCTTGATTACTCAACACAGAAGAATTTAAGGGCTTTTCCAAGACTCCAACTTTATCATTATTTTGAGCCTTTTGACCAATTGGTGACACTTTATCCAAATGGGGTTGCTCAATTTTGTTCTTTTTTGAACTTCTTGGAACAACAACATCACCACCACTAACATCCTCAACATGATGTGAAGATTTTGTGAAGAAGTTAGAGAAAACAGAAGATCTATAAGTACCGCCACCATTACCTTCTTGTTTACTTAATGAAAAAATATTGGTGAACCATGGTGAAGAAGGATTAGGTGAAGGACTAAAAGCCAAGAAAGTAGTAACAACAATGAAAACAAACACAAAGCCATATGCAAATGCAACAGTTCTCTTAGTCTTCACAACAGACAAGTGAACTTTCATGTCTGTATACAATGTTGCACCATTGATAGGTGCATATTTTGCTGTTTCTGCCATTGTTTCTCTGCTAAAGCTTAGTTCAAGAAACAATTTTTTTATATATACATATATATGAATCAAAAACGAAAATAATTTTGTCTAGTGATATGAAAAAAGAAAGAAAATAATCATAATGGGAAAGAGAATTTTGTGATTTTGGCAATATTTGTGTGTGGTATATAGACACTTTAATGTGAACAAAGTGAGAGTTATAAAACCAATGTGTAACGGAAAAGCATCACATAAATTTAAACCAAAGTTTGAAATTATTATCTTAAACTAATACTTACCTGAATTTTAACAAAATAGCTATATTCAGGGGTGGTGATTTTAAAAAAAATATAATATGCTCATATTCCACGGGAGTTGAGAAGGATAGAACCTATATGTCTTGCTCTGACAGAGAAGCTATTTTCGATAAATCTAGATTAAAAAAAAAAAGTCTAAAGCAAAAAAGAAGTAATCGATATACGGCAAAAAGGAGTTATCGGAATGTAAGCACACTTTACTTTTAATTCTCAAATTGTATGTTCAACAAAAAAAATAATATAATCGAAGAACATGAATTAGTCCTTTACTTTTAACCTTCAGACTGTGAGTTCAATAAAAAATAATGTTATAGTTGAAGTACAGAAATTGACATGTACAACAGAAATCAAAGACAAAAAAAACTATAAATAATACTACGATTATATTGATATAAACAGACAAGACACTAAATTATTTTCTATTAATCTTCTATAATAATTCCTATTTTATTTTTACCTACTTGGTAATTTAGGTTTGAATTATAGGTATAAAATAGATCCTAGTTGGAGTCATTGTTTTCCTTTATTAGACCTGATTCAGTACTAATTAGAATTAATTAAACTTAAAAGGATAGTAATTTTTATGCCTATTCTTGGAGTAAAGAAGGAAAAATCTTTAATTAAAAAGTATCCATACAAGGAAAGGTAAAAATTAATGAATGGATATTTTAGATTTGGTTGTTACTCCCTCAGTTTCAAATATTATCAGGTGTCTATTTTATCAAATTAGTCTTATTAATTATGCTTTGAAAATATAAATTTAAGTAAATATAATTTGTTTAATTATTTACTATTGAGGGTAGTATTGGAAGAACATAACAAAATATTCTTGATTTCATCAAAAGAGATAACTAAATTGAAATAAATATTTTTAGAAAGAAGATCAACTAAAACGAAACGGAGGGAGTAATTGAGAGAGTATTTTTGTTATTAACTACTCTGTTCATTTTATATTTTGTTGGTTATTTTTCTTTTACATACATTAATAAATAAATTGTAAATGAGAGATAATTTTATTAATTCACTCTTTAAATTTTTTTGAAAACTTTAAAAATAAATGTAAACACTTTTTTAAAAAAGAATTAATTGCAAGTTGATATACAGAAATAATTAATATTTTTTTTATTTAATAAAATGTTCAATTATTATTGGACAATTATTTTAGGTAAGATGACCAACTAATATAGAAAAGAGATAGTATAAATAAATTAATAATTTTTTTAAAAAAAACTAAATAAATATTGTTGAATATTTATTTTTAATAACATAACTAAGTATTGCTAGATCGAAGAAATATTAAATGAGTATTATTAAATTTAAAACTTAAAATAGAAATAATAAAACAATTTTTTTAATAAAAAAATACTCTTTTTAATCTAAAACTTGGTTGAAAATTGAAAAACATTGGGAAACTAAAATTTAGAAACATTGTTAGTGTTGTGTTTACACTTTGAATAAAATGCCACTTTTTTTGAGATTAATAACAAGAATGCCACTGCCGGTGCCGCCTACTACCATCATTCGAAAATTTTGAAGACAAATTCCAAATTACTAACAATTAGATGAATATTAGCATTAATTAATTAATAATTTAAAATAAATAAATTATAGAATGCGTCCACGTGTATATGTACAGATGCAGCTTTGGCTTACTCTGTGGAATTAATGTTTTCTTCTTTTAAAATATTCTTAAAATTTGGCGAAATTTACTGTAACACGTCTTAATTTTATGTGGATTCTATGATCTTCCTCGATTATTTATTACCATATATTTCCGTGGTATATATTTGTTCAGATGGACCACTTTAGACCGTTACACATCAGTACGTGTATATTCATGCAGTGATCCAGCTGGACAGATATATGTCATAAAAATACGATAATAAATACTCGAGAAGGATCATAGAACCTTCACTAAGTTGATACATACTACAATAAATTTTGTCAAAATTTAGATATATTTTAAACTTTTTTTCCCAATATTATAAGTACATGACCTACATGTATGTATATAGATTCTCGAAGATGCCTATTTGAAGATTTAATGCATAATCAATGGCTTAGTTGGGAAGTATTTGATAGATCTATAGTAATAATTTTATTAAATAATGAATTTGTGAAAGAAGAAATAATATTTTAGCTACAGCATAATTTTTGTGTGATTTTTCTTTGTTATATCAAATATTTTCCGTTAGTAATAGGTATCGGATAATATTGTCTATCAAAGCAAGAAAGAGTAAAATTACCAAGCCTTATAATTTGTGGGATTATAAGACTTTTGAAATAGTTTTGATCATGACATAATATTTGTGCGACTCCAAAAGTGAATTACTTTTAATGAATCTGCGAATGAAGAAATATTTAGCTACAACATAGTTTTGGTGTAATTGTGGTATCGAGAGAGTTTGCGTCATTTTGATTAATTTCACGGGATATTATCATCTCTCATCAATAATATGTACTAGTTAATTTTGTCCATCAAAACTAGTACAAATAGGATGACATGACATAATATTTATGTGATTTTAAAACTTAATTATTATAGAATTTGAGTAAATTATTTCAATTTAGGAAAAAATAGATTCTTTTTGCAGCGGATCAATAAAGAAATAATAAGACCCCGTTTGGGTATGAAAATCATAATTTTTTGGAGTTGGAGTTGAAATTGTGTTTGATCATGAATATAAATTAAAGTTGTTTTTAAAATTTTATGAGAGAAGTATAAGTGAAAACAAGTAAAACTTATTTTCAATTTTTCAAATACAATTCTGAAATTGTATTTAAAATTTTCATGAACAAGCATATTTTATTTTTATTTTTTATTAAAATAAAATAATTTATTTTAAAAAAAATAATTTTTATAATCAAACCACTACTGATATACTATTTCTTAAGTCATGGTTGAGAATGTTGACTTACTTGGAGGAAGTTGACCAATTTTCATGGTTCAACTTCAGTTCAAACATTATTATTATATCAAAAAAGAATAATCACTTCTTATTAAGGTATAGATCTCAGTCAAAGAATAGTTTTATTCAATCTTTGAAATTTCAAATAAGCTAAAATAATCTTCTTCTTTTTGTAAGTTGATAAATGATTATCGCAAGAGAAATGATTTTGATCATTTTATGACAAGTCTAATCATCCAATATAAAAAGATTAATCCAAAAAATAAATTTAATTGAAATTAAATTACCCATCAAAATCTGTGATGGAGACAACGTAAGTACTACTTTATTCTTAATCAGAGATTTTAGATTTGAGCCTTAAATATAAAATCATGTTTGATAAAAAAAATACTTTTTTCATTATAATGAAACTTTTCAATATAAATACATATTAATCGAACTTTAATACGAATTACTCGACGATGAAAGCCAAAAGAAAATTAAAATTAAAATCAAATCTGGTGAAGGGCCAGAAATCAATCTTCTTGTGTGATGTGTTTAGTGACACAAACTTTAAATGCCACAAATAATTTTTTGAGTGGACAGAATATTTGGTCCAAATTGTATAAGTTTTATTTTTGGCGTATTTGTCGGTGCCAAAAATATAATACTTAACATATGTGAAAAATACTTGAATTTTGCCAAAAATAGAATTTACTAGTTAGAACTTTATTTAGAAAAAAAATCTTTTGGATTTGTTACTTCTTTTTTCTCAGAACGATGACTAAAACTTTATATGGATTCAAATCTTATAGAGAGGTTCAATATTAGAGATCGAAAATTATTTAAAAATAATAAGATTTTTGTTTTATTTTTTCAAGTGATCGAAATATCATCTTAATCATCCTATTTCATTATATTTGGAATGTGTTATGCATGGTTTCAAAGGACAAAATATGGTCAATTCTAATAAGATTTGATTCTTGAAAAAAAAAATTATTTTATTTCATCCATTCCATAATCGAAACATAGAAAATACACGTATTTCACTATGATAATGAATCGAAAGAAAAGAATTTAAAAAATAAAAGGTCTAATCACTCTATTAATAATCAAATCGAATCTGGTGTATGATAAAGAATTTACCTTTTCTATAACAATTTTAAACTTATATAATAATTAAATATTTAAATATGTAGTAATTATTTTAATTATATAAATATATGAATAAAACTATTGAATTTATGTACCATATTACTCTATAGATTCTACTTGAGACTCTTGAACCTACCATTCATGTCATATCAATAGTGCAACTATGCAAGACTGTCTATTGTGTACAAATTTTAAGTACCACTTAATCATAATTAATTGACATTATAACAACATTATATCAAATCAATTAATCCCTTTCTTATAAATGACATTATGTCAAATTAAATCCCTTCCTTATCTTATAAATGTTCCCATGCACATCTAATAACAACATGGCATTGTAATTATAGTACGAACAAAAGGTTACGTTGATGCACTGAAGTTTTCGCTATGTGCGAATTTCAGAAAAAAGGTGCGATTACAAAGGTCTATTATACACAATTTTATCTTACATTTCTGTTAGATGATACTTTCATGATTTGAACTCGTGACTTCCTGATTACATGATAACAACTGTACTAGTTCCTCCGAAGCCCCCTTATGTGATGATTATAGTATGAACATTACATCAAATTATTCAGTCCCTGTCTTATAAATGAACATTATGTCAAATTAAATCCCTTTCTTATGTTATAAATGTGCATATACACGTCTAATAACAATTATGGCATTATGATTATGACATTGTTAATAGTTAGCACTTTAGCAGTCTACTTAAAAAAAATTCTCCGAGAAGAAATATAATTACACGTCAAGTTCTGATTTAGCACTGAATATTAATTAAAATCACATGATCAAAAGATATGTATATAACAAAAAAATAATGATTTTGAAATACCCCACCATTACATAATTGATCATGACAATGACAAAACAAGTACCAAAGAAAATGATCTTTATTCCCATTCAACTATTTCTTCAATCCACCTAATTTCCTCCACCCACTAATTAACAAAATTCACTCCAATTTCTAGAAAACAAAAAAAAAAATAAAAAAAAATCCAGATATGTCATAGTTTCTCAATGCAAGCCGAGCTTCATCAATATAATGGAATAACATATTCAGCCCACAAAGGCATGGTTATGTTGATGAGTGGTTGAGATGAGTCTTTATGTGAGTGATCTGGAATCGAATTCAACCTCCATTTGCCGCTTAGGTATAAGTTTGTCTCATGAGCTAATAACCTAATGTGATTTATATTTTCCGTGTGGATAAGCTGGTTACCACAGAATGTTCATCTGAACGACGAAGTTTTTAGTTTTTCTTGGGGTTTCAAAAAAGAAATAAAATAGGAGTAACATATTCAATATAATCTTCTAAAATGAAATTTGTAGAGGGTATATAAACTATTGAGTGTACATTTTACCTTTATCTTCAAATTAAAAAAAAATAAAAAATATTTCTAATAAATCCTGGATCCGATTAACAAATAAAAAAACATGCGCATGCTTGGCTTTTTAGAGATGTCAACCTAGGCCGCATGGACTGAACTATACCAATACGCATGCAAGTCACCTTTTTTTTTTTTTTTTTTCAAGGTATCTCCAGAGTCGGCAACTGTGAGACTAATTCTTCGTTCCACTGTCAGCGCACTAAGCGATAGAAAACTGGCCACAGAATTTTCTTCATTCACCAGAGGTAGGGATCGAACCCCCAACCTCTTGCTTAAGTGGTAAGATGATGAACCGCCACACCAACCCTTTTGGTTGCATGTAAGTCACCTTTCACTTTTATCTTTGTACTAGCTAGTGAGTAGGGCACATTGAGAATAATATATATCGAGGTGCAAAGAAGTTCGAAATTTCTATAACACATTTTTTTTCTATGAAAATATTTAATTGATCATTCTTCGAAATACATTACCATAAATTATACACGAGCTTAAAAGAGTAAGTACTCGTAATGGTATACATAGGGGGTGAAAAGATGTGCATACCCTTGTCTTTCCAAAGAAAATAACATTATATATTTTGTTTGTTTTAATTCACGTGGCATGATTAAATTTCGAGATATAAATTTATAAATTTATAAATTATTTAAAAGATATTAGGAATCTTGATAATTATCAGTTTAAAATATTTAAAAGAATATTACAATTAAAGAAAAACTTGAGGATTCTTGAAATTTTTAAGTATACCAAAGAAATTGAAATTAAAAAATATATATAAATAACTGAATTAAATCTCCTTTATGAAAATTCAGATTCCCAACTATCAAAAGTTACATTATTGGAAAGACAGGAAAGTGTGAGTAAAGGTTATTGTCTCTCCTTCTCCATAAGGGGTCATTTGGTAGAGTATATTAAAAATATAATACATGCATTATGGTTTATGTATTAATAGTATCATGTTTGATATCCTTTTTTAAACTATGCATGACTAATACTTATATTAGTTATACACACTTTTGTGTATTACCAATATATATCATTTTTCATGTATTAATAATACAAAGCTTTTAACACATGTAGTAACCTATTAAATGACATTATTACCCTTTAAAATTATTCTCCCGTGTTCTTTTTCCACTATATTACAACAATTTGGATTCAAATATTGGCAAATGAGACAACAATTGCGACAAAGACCATGACAGTAGGTTGACCCATTTATGTCTGCTACAACAATTATAGTTTTTCTTTTTTTTTGTCCATTTTTTTACATCTTCATTGCATGTTTGGTACACTTCTCTTGGTTCTCTCTAGTCCTTTATGGGATAAAGGAGAAAAAAAATTTGCAAGATTGTAGATTGGTTTTGTGTGTGCAGAGGAGTTTTATGTTGAGTTCTTGGATTTGTCTTCAAGATTGAGTAGTTGTTCTGCTCATTGAATTTTGGTGCCTTTTTCTTGGTTTGCTCTTGTTATTTTCATTGTCGGAATTTTTGAATTCAGAGAAGAGATGGAGAGTGGATTTTCCATTTCTCGAGTGTAACTGCTGCTCTTGCACGGTTAAAAATACAATGTACAAGAAAAAATTCAAGGAAGGACTAAGGGTAATTTGATAAACAAACATATTTTTATAAAAATTATATAAATATATATTATCTTTAACACATCAAACCAAACGTTGCGTAAAAAATAATGTATGTATAACTAATACCAGCATTATTAATACTTGCATTAATAATGCAAGCATTACTAATACACCTTATTCAGCATTAATCTTATACACTGTACCAAATGACCCCTAAGTGTGTGTTACACTTCCTTTTGCTGTTTTTACTATCAATATATAAATAATATTTTGCCGATTTTAATCTGTTTATTTGTTTTGATTTTATAGCAAATTTAAGAAAATAATTTTTTTAAAATTTTTATAATTTTTAATTTAAAATATATTAAAATATCTTAATTTTACGATCTGAAACATGCATTATAGAAAATTGAAGTTAAAGAAAAATGATCTTCTTTTTAAAATGAACTAAAAACAAAAGTGTGACAATAACAACAACAATCTGATATAGTCCTGAAGCGGAGTCTTCTAGAATATATAGACAAGGGAAAAATACATAAAGTGTCAAATTTAAGCATTAAATTATGAAAAATAACAACAATTTTATTAAATTACTTTTTGTAACATCTATAACATTATTTTATGTGGTCCCTACTTTTTACCCACTTAGACAAGTAACTGTCAGTTTTCCCTCTTTTCACGCCATAAGCTTTCTCTTTCATTAATTTGAAAATTTTTGCCGTTCTTTTCACCCTAAAGTGTATCTTTCCACTCCTATTTTTTTCACTTTGCACGATTTTAGCACCATCAGTAAAGATTATCTTCATCTCTTTCAGGTAACTCTTAATTTTGCTATTGCATGTTAGCATTTTTTTGGCGTAAATTTCAAAAATAGCATACTCTAATATATTTCAAAATCAGAATTTAAGGTTTTTGATTTTAATGGTTGAACAAACACCAAAATCACGAACAAATAATGGTATACGGAATTTGAATTTGGTCTATGATTGTGGACCATCTTTTAGTCTTGGGTTAACTCAAGAAGATGTAGTTAAAGTTGTTTCAAATTCTTTACAGTCGAAGAAATCTGATAAATCGAAGGAGATTAGATCGAAGTTTCGCAACGATTCGCTGAAGATGCAAAAAATTTTTAAAAAAAAATCGTTGAAGAAATCACCTTCTCAGAAGGAAAAAAAAATTGAGAAAAAAAGGAAAGCGAAAGAAATTGAAGGTTTGAGTAAGGTTGATGAGGATGTTCAAATCTCCTTTGATGATGATCCTGAAGAAGTTAGCGAGGAAGAGGTATTTTTTGTTGTAAATGTATTTTTTGAGTAAAATGTATTTTGCTCCAAGTAAAGATGTTAAAGTTGTAAGTTATATGTATTTTTTTGAAGTACTTAATATGTATTTGATGTTATGATGATGTTTAGGGATTGTAGAATGCTGATTTGTGAAGATGATAGTATAATTGTGAAAATATATTGTTGTATTAACTACTCATGAAGAGTATATTGGCTATATGCTAGCGTAAATGATTTGTATTTTTCAGTGTTGGTTGCAGTTTTGATATGGTAAAAAATACATATGCATATTAATTTTACTTGAAATACTACAACAGTCTGTTGGATATATGTATTTTTAGTACATATGATATGCATTTTTCAGTGTTGGTTGCAGCTTTGATATGATCAACATATGCATGTTAATTTTAGCTTAACTACTAGAACAGTCTATTGGCTATATGTATTTTTATTATATTTGATATATATTTTTCAGTGTTGGTTTCAGTTTTGATATGATAAAAATACATATACTTGTTATATGTTTTTGATTTTTATTGGCTGCTTGATTTTTTTTCTGCATGTTATATGATTCTTTGTATAGGTGATGCGTGATGAAATATTCATTGTCAAAAAACTTTCAAGATTTGCACCACACATGTGTTCGTACAGTGACAAAGATATTTATGAAAGCATATGCGCAATTTTAAACAAGGAACAATTTAAAAACTTTTGCGACAATAACATTTTTGGTTATTTTATGAAGAAGCATCAATGTGTAGTGCAAGCACAGTTGTGCAAATGCGTTATGACGCTTGAGGTGAAGGGTAGTTCTTCTTCTGGAATTCTGATTTGTGCTAATGACACCTTTCTTAATTTTACTCCCAGGGAATTTGCTATTATAACTGGATTGAATTGCGTGTCAAATAGGTATGACTTTATTTTTGACGAGGGTGTACCAAATAGGATGGTTGAGAAGTATTTCAATGGGGCAGAAATTATACAGAAAAGGCAACTATTTTTAGCATTCGCGGAGAGAGTATGGTGGGAGAACAACGATGAGGATGCTGAGAAATTTGCAATCCTGTATTTCCTGCATTCATTTGTCTTATCTAATGTTGAAACTGTGGTAATACCCCGTCTTCATTTCGATTTGGTCGATAGTGGAAGATATAAGGATTTTCCATAAGGTTCTTTATCTTTTGAAGATCTGGCCAGAAGTTTGAACAATTGGTTGAAAGCTGGTGGTCAATTTTATTTGATTCAGGGAATGCCACTGGCTATTCAAGTGTGGCTTTACGAGTGTTGTTCAAATGTTCCACCAAAGATTGCATCGAAGGTTGATAATTGGATTCCCTGATTATTAAATTGAAAGACGATTGCACCTCGTTCACGCTTTGAGTTTTTGATTAATGCTATGTTCAATGACCATGGCAAGGTTTGTTATTACAAAATACATATGTATTAATATGTATTTTACAAAATACATATGTATTAATATGTATTTTACAATATACATATATACATTTTCATTTACAATTGTTTAACTGATTCTTTAACATATATTATTTACCTATTATTTTAGGTTGTCTTTAAGAATATAGAGCCAACGAAAAAGGAGATGTCAAAATTGCAAATACCACAGAAGAATGCAATACAACATGAACGTTCTAGTGATTCTGATGACGACTTTCAGGATCCACCACCAAGAAATATCAACGAACATTCAAAGAAGAAACAGAAGGTTGATTCATCAACACCAATGGCGAAGAAACCTTTAAGAAAAAAATAAGTAAATACTTTTGACGAGCATACCCAAACGAGGACACCAGCTCGTCGTGCTGCAAAGGCTGATGGAATGAAGACACCAGTTTTCAAGCCAATTCCAACACGACAGGCATCTTCTTCAAAAACGAAGAAAGAAAAGCAAACAACTTGGGTTATTTTTTCTCAGGTACAGTCAAAGCCAGATATTCATGTACAGGAAGTAGCTGTGTCAAAGCCTGAGAGTCATGTTGAGAAAGAAACCTTTATTTCTAAGAAAGATTTTGATGCATTCTGCGTTGAGGTAATTTTTTTTTGACAAATATTTATTTTACATGGAAAAAAAATTTGTTTATAGATTTTGTATCAAAACAGGTTCGTCGCGAGTTTAAAGGAATTTGTGGACTAATGAGAAAAATATTCAAAAAGATGAATAAAACATTTGTTCAAAGCAAGGTAATTTTTTTCTTTGAAAATCTTAGTTGATTTGAATATGTATACTTATTGGACTGCCTTATACAAATACAAAATATTTGTAAAATAACTCGTTATGTTATTGGACACAATTTTTTCAGGAGCAGGTTGTAGATATAAAAGCTGATAAACCAAATGTTAATGAGGGAGGGTTAGAGCAATCTGGACAACATTTCAGTTCTGATGTTGTTCAACCTTTGAATAATATTTCTGACTGTACAAAGGTAAATATTAAAGTTCCAAATACATATTTACTTGTACTTCTAAATTTTATATTCAAGATACATTTGAGGTTAATAGAACTGTCAAATTTGAAATAGAATTGAAGATTGACTTTAGTATGATATGCAAGTTTTATTTTGTTATGTGTTGTTGACTTATTAAATACATATGCATTGTTTATTATATACAATTATTTTTTACATCACATGTAGTGTATATATATATATTTTTGAGGATGTTCACATAACAATATATATTATTTGGTTGATTAAAAACATTATAACATGCAACAAAGTGTGTTTTTAGTATTGTTCATAAATATGTATTTTTGAGTTTGATGTTATATATCAATATGTATTTTTAATGTGTTCTATACACTGCATATGTATTTTTAGTTTTATTCATATATATTTTTTAACACTGCATATGTATTTTAAAACTGAGTGATTATTTTGTTATGTTCTTTAATATGTATTTTTGAGTTTGATGTTATATATAAATATGTATTTTTAGTGTGTTTGTATATATGTATATTCAATTTCATTAAAAAAAAACATATTAAATTTGACTCAAGTATTAATAGGTTATTTGAATTTGTATATGTATTTGTAGCAACAACGTGCAGATAAAGATCCTGACCTCCAGAATATGGATTATGTGTAATATCCTGTATTTTTGTGTTGGAATTCTAACCGTCGTTCCTGCGCGTCTAAGCTCTAGTCCAAGTAATTCTCACATGAATACAAGTTGAATGATCATTATCCTAGTCTATGGAGTAGTTTAGAGGTGAAAATGTTCATAACAATGACCTAGAACAAAGTTGAGCTAAGACCAATTGATTCATCCAAAGTTTGACATTCAATTCTACAAGGGTCAACTTCAAATGTGAATATCTCTTAATATACATGGAATTTTTCATCCCAAGACCTATAAAATTGTAGATAATTGAATTAGCTTTCCAACAATACCAATTTCATCAAAATCCGACACCCGAGCAAGGAGTTATGGCTTTGCGAAGTAGAGTGCGTCGCCTAACCAATCGCATATGGCTACTGGAATAGGTGTGTGATAAGCAATGCGGCGCATACTTAAATGTGTGCGATAAGCAATGCGGTTCATACTTAAATGTGTGCGATAAGCAATGCGTCGCATACCTCACTTCCAAGTGCCAAAAACACCCCTATATATATCTATAACACGGGATTAAACTCCCATAACACCAAAATAAGTTTACTTTCTCTCAAAATCACCAAGAACATTCATTAGGGTTTCAACCTAAAAATTCAAATATCTCAAGATTCAACCATGAGTTTTCAATAATTCTTCGAGATTCGGAATCCCCATTCCTAGAGCTACAAGAAACACTAATTATTTTCACGAATAGAGTCCCAAGGTCAAGAGTTCATTAAAAGCTTCAAGTTTAAGGTATGTGAGATTTTTCAACAAGAACATCCTTTCGTTGTTGTGCCCAAAATTTGTATTATTTTACAAAGATATATGATCTTACATGCTTTGATATGAATTTGAGATAGAAACTATTATCCTACGTTCTTGTTCAAAAGACTATTATATTTTTATGATGTCTTGAAGATAAATTCCTTGAGTTTTGATGTTAATATCATGTTTGAAGTTGAATCTCCAGATTTTCATATGAATTATACATGTTTGCTACATAAAGTGTGAATCTTGAAATATTTTGCTCAAGTATTGATATACGGGTTTTGAACCCTATTTGAGAATTATGATTTTGTGAAAGTAATGTGTTATGCACACCTTGAGATTTGAATGATTTGACCTTTTGGTCTTGAAAGAGTTATTTTTGAACTCGAATGAGAAAAGAAATCCACATTTTGATTTATTATGAAAAAATGGTAGCATGATGGCTCCCGTTGTGAATTGCTGAATTATTTTGTGATGGATTTTCTTTAAAAAGATCTGAGCTAAGTCCGGGAGTAGTCTTTAGCACCGAGTGGGAGGTATAGCTGTGTTGGTACTTCCCTAGAACTACGTGCCCCCGTAGGAGCCGGAATTGACACTGATTATACATAGTGATCACTAGTTTTTGGATTTGATACTTATAGTCCTACTCCGATGGCAAGGATAGGACGGCTCTCCCCAACGTAGGTTGTACGTTGGACTCCATGTGGCTCACATGGTTTATGTCGGTTATGAGATCTCCCAATGTGTGTGTATTCTCCTATCTAATATGAAAAGTCTCATTCTTCTATCTGAGATGAAAACATATTTGTTTGAAAGACTGAGTTTGAGAAAGTCATTATTTTCGAAAGATTTAATGAACATATATTCCAAAGAGAATTGTTATGAGATTTGATTGCTTTGATGATTTGGAATCGAGATGGAAGTGAATTGAGATTTATTATGATGACTCACATGTTTCACCCGATATATTTTATTCTCTTATGATTATGATGATTTTAATTCGAGCTAAGTGAGTCATTTATATCAGCATGCATAATGTTATAAAATGTGATGATATTAAGACATTATTTTATATATGCATTGCACCCCCATATGCTCGGTATGTTTCCATGGTACTGACCCACATATTCGTATGTGGGCTACATTTTCTCGGAATGTAGGTACACGGTATAGTGTACATCTTCAGATCCAGTCAGTTCGCGGCATCCAGTCAATAGGTGATGAGTCCTTTTGATTCAAGGGCTTGAGTTAGTTATATAGTTCGAGAAGTGTTGTATTTTCTTTATTCAGTCGTATTGAGTTGGGTTAGTCGGGAGTCATGACCCGGCTACCTACAGTCAGTACTAGTAGAGGCTTCATAGACAGTCAGTAGAAGTTGATGTATTCCGTTTCAGTTTTGGTTGTAAAATTTGATTTGTAATCTTGTAAATTTAGTTTTGTATCTATCATATTCATAAAAGAGTTATTTTCCGCAGATTTGTATAGATTTATACTTTTTGTTCAGTTGCTTATGAGTTATGCCAGTAGAAGGGTTAGCTTGGGGTCATTTGTGATCCTAAGCACCGTGTGACGTCTCGGGACCCAATTTTGGGGCGTTACATTATGTTGATACCGAAAGATCACCACAACGATTAATTTCGGAGGTTGATCAGGAATTGAAGGTAAATTTGCTTGGTAAAAAGATAAATAATTAAGTTTCATATATATATATTCATTTGAATTCACATGATAAACAGATACAAGTACATGCTTGTTTGATGTTTTGATTTTTTTAACTTGTTTTTAAGGGGTCCACTGATTTGTATTCCGAAAAAATGAATGTTGAAATTGATTCTCAACAACTAATCCCTGATGAGCTTCTCCGAAGTATAAATTTGGATTACTTACATTCTGAGAAGGTTGTTCAACATGATTGTCGAGTATGTATAGTGATGTTAACTTTGTCTTCATGTCATGTAATAATTCAGAAGACAATTAAATTTTTTATTTTATTTTTTTGGAGACCAGCGATGAGAAAATTGATGAAATAATTTTATCTGATTCACAATTTACACTCCCTGATGAGATGTTACCGAGCCTAAATGCCTATCAAATACAAAGCATCACCATACATCCATAGGCAAACCGTCAAGAAGAATCTCATCATGAAATTTTGGAGGCAAAAACTTCTGAGACTGTTATTGAAGATCATGCTCAAGTATGTATCTTACTATAATATATTTTGAGTTTATTTAGGTTCAATTTGATAGACAAAAAGTAATATTCTTTTTTAAAATTTTTTGTTAGATGAACAGAGGGATCACTGATTTGACTTCAAATTCACTGGTGAATTCAGAGGTCGAACTTGCTACAGAGGAAAAAGTTAGGACACCTCCTAATACACAAGAAATAACCAATGATGAACAGAGGGATGAACAATTGTGGCTTGATTCACAAAACACAATCCCGGATGAGTTTCTACCTAGCTTGAATGTCAACAATCAAAAAAGCATCATGATTCATCCATCCGCTAATCGTGAAGTTAAAACTCCCAGACCAAAGTTAAGGATTAAACGACCATCAAAATTCAAGGAATCATCATACATCGAAAAATTTGCTTCAACAGCTGTTAAGTACAATAAGATATATATAATTTTTTATATGTCTTGCAAATACATTTGTATTTATTAAGTTTTTGTATTCTATAATTATATAGGGAGCTCAGCAGGGCTAATACGCATATTACCCTAGAAACATTCATTTTTATATCACCCGATTGATGGGATAATAGATACGAAGATTGTCAAGAACTTCAAGGACTGGATTTCTGCCGACCTATTAAAAGCTACTGCCAAGAGGTAGTTCTTTTGAATTGCTTCAAATTATTTTTTGTATCAATTATGTTTTTATGGTTTACCATCTCCTTAAAATACCTAGCAAAGGAAAAGTGGATCATTACAAGAGGAGAGAATCAGAAATTTCAAGGATGCATTTTGGTGTTGAGACTGTTGAAGACAAAAATTGGTTCTATATGATGGGGTTTGCAGATCAAACATGGACAGACTCGGTTAGTATATTATTTTGAAATTTTTTCCATTTCATCTGTAACAATACTTAAAAATACATATTAGGTTACATTGAAATACATATGGTTTAACATGTATGTATTTTTAAGTATTCAAAGTATGATATAGTATACTACATCCCATACTGTTGCATATAATATTAGATAACATTGTCTGCATGTAACTGAACTTCAAGAATGCAATTTTAGATACACAAGTCTTCTACATTAATATAAAAAAATGCATATGTATTTTTTACTTGCATACACTTTAATATTTAGTTTACAAGTTTTTTGAATGGTCTAAATTTTGTGGTATTCACTAATGCAGCATATTGATGTCTGCTTATACTACTTGAGGAAGAAGTCAAAGTATGAGCCGCACAGTTCGTACAAAAACGAGCCAAATAAATCGTACAAATACGTTACAGTTGACTGCAACTTTATGAACGTAATTAGATCTTTGAATGATGTATATTCTATGGATCATCAAAACCTTAAAGCTGGAGGAGAGGAGCACCATCTTATTGAATACATCAATGGGTTCCGTATGCATGCTGCAGTGCCATGGCATCAGTGGAAGACATTTTTATTCCAGTCAATATAAAGAAAAAACATCACTGGGTTCTCGCAGTTTTATCATTTTCAGAGAGGTATATATTCTTGTATGATTCATATGAGTCCAGTGGTCATTATGCGACTGTTCATGCTGAGATCGAGAAAATAGCAACGATTATTTCATTGTGTCTCCAAGCTTGTGATTTCTATGTTAAGAAAGGAATTGATCTTCAAAACCATCCAAGATACAAAGACAAAGAATCCTCAGATATGTTTGATGTTTTATTTGAAAATGATTTGCCTCAACAACCGAGTGGAAGCTTGTAAGTTTTGAATTTACATATACCAAAATTGTATGTTTGTACAAAATATATTTCACTATTTAATCAAATTTGTTTTCTTTTTTTTTTTTGTAGGGATTATGGTGTCTTTATGGTTATGTATGCAAAGTGCCTTTCTTATGGTCACAAAGTTATTGCGACTGAGTTCGACCCCAACGCACTCCGTACAAGATATGCTGCACTTTTGTGGGACTATGAGATTCGAAAACAAGAAGCAAATGCCATTAGTGATGTCGAAGCACCCTTGAGGCCTGCAAGGCAAAGTAGAATAACTAGTGTCACTGAAGTTGTTGATGTATGATGGTTGATGGATTTTTGACTATATGTATTTTAGAAACTAGTTTATGGATGTAGGTTTTGATTGTACAGACTAATTTTTATGTTTTGAATTGGTTCTATTTTACGAAGTTCTACCTTTTACTGTGAGATTTTGTTAAAAAATACTTACATAGTTTTTATATTATGTATAAAAATACATATATCATATAAATAAATTGTATTTAGCCTAAAAATACATATGCAGTGTTAAAATCAAATATTGCAAAAATACATATGGATCATTCCTAATATGTATTTTAGTATGTTGTTGTTGTTCTTTAAAGTTTTTCACCACCTTTCTATATTGTTAAATATAACATGTAGTGTGAGATTTATGGAGTTCTACCTTTTACTGTGAGATTTAGTTAAAAAATACATATATAGTTTTCATATTATGCTTAAAAATACATATGTTGTATAAATCAATTATTTTTCAGCATAAAAATACATGTGAAATGTTAGAATCAAACAATACAAAAATACAACTGCAACATACCTAATATGCATTTTTAGGATTTTTTCATTACCTATAATTATAAATTAGGATTTAAATTAAAGTGAAATTTGAGATTTTATTACAGCTATTTACAAAATATATATGCAGTGTTGATATTTTACTACAAAATACATATGGATTATACATTAAAAATATTTTCCAAAAAAATATATATGCCGTGTTAATATAAAGCTGTTGGAAAATACATATAGATCAAACCTAATATGTAATTTTGATATGTGTTCATTTTAAATCATTATACAAGAGAATCTGAATTAGACATAAATTTGACTTTTTAATGCAGTTATAGATTTGATTTTAGTTACAAAATACATATGCAGTGATGATATTTTTATTAAAAATACATATGGATTATACATCAAATATATTTTTACAATATAAATACATATGCAGTAATAACACTATGCAATTCAAACATATATTTGCAGAATATGTCACATATATTTAAACCTTTGAACAATTAGTAATCATATACTTGTTTGGTTAATCAAAGTTACCATTTTTAACCTAAAATATATTTACTATGTCAAAAATACATATGAATTGTTGCTTGAAAATACATGTGTAATGTACAGATTTTGAAACATATATAGCTCCATTATTCAGATATTATTGTCTTCAATTGTCAAATGATTCATAAATGCATTAACTAAACTGAATTAGTTCATCATTATAACAAATGAAAAAAAAAGTTTTAAGAAATAATACAGAAGAAGAAATGTATCATTTGCGATATTTCCTACAAGAACGCCTATTGTGATCCTTAGCCCCACAACCATCGCATGAGTTGATATTCTTCTTTCCAAACATATCCCGACCTGATTTTTCACGATCCTTCTTTGCAGGTCTTCCTAGAGGTCTTTTGAATTTCGGAGGCAGTACTATTTCATCAAGTATGCTCTCTGGAATTATCCAGTCATCGCTGTGTGGCAATGCGTAGATTGGAACATTATGTCTTCAAAACAGTTTTTGGTTTAAACAAATCAGAACAGTATAGCCCCTTCTCAAAATTCTTTTTCTCCAACACCGCACAAGCATGTGCACATGATATCTCATTTATTTGAAAAGCATTACACGAGCATTTTTTTTTCTTGATGCAAACAATGAAGTGCTTTTATTTGTCGTGTACCGTATACACATATTTTGTGGAAGGTACAACCTGACATAAAAATAAAAAATTAAATGCACTGATACAAAAAGATGAATTCCATATTCCATGATATGTTGTAAGCACACCAGCATTTTTGAAAAAAAATACTTATGCAATAAAAATACATATGCAGAGCATATTTTTACAGAGCAGCCCAATACATATGCAGTTGTTAATAATTTTCAATACAACATAATTCATCTGCAAAATACATATTATGTTTTTAAATGTTCATATTTTTTATGTTGTATATCTTTTCATTAATTTACAACTGCATGGAAAGTATTTTCATATTTATGTTTCCATAATTATAATTTTCACAAATCTAAAAGGTCATACCATCATACGGGTATACAAAGCCTCGTTCTCACTGAGTATGTCATTAAACTTTTCAACGAGTGTTGTGAAGGTATATAAATCCTCCTGCCTATTTGCACAATTTCATTTTGCAAACAGTAATCGAACTTCCTCAAGAAAATCATAAATTGGCAGTTCTCTAGTTGATACAAGCACTCCATTTATTGACTCCGCAATGTTTGAAGTTAAAGTCCATCCTCGGTGAACTATTGCATACGACCTAGTCCACTTTTCGTAACCCGCCAATTTCAAATATTTCTTCACCCTAATATCAGCTGCCTCAACTTTTTTCATTAACATGTGAAATTCTGACTTTGAATATGATTTGATCATTGTATAAAAGATCTCCGACAATGCATTGTGTGACTTTTTGAAAAGTTTTTTCACATTTTTCCATAGATACCACATACATGCATAATGTGAAACATCTTCGTACACATCATCAACAACCTTTATGATGCTAGGATTCCTATCAGACACAACACACATGTTTTGTCTTACTCCGTACGCTTCCTTTAGATTCTCGAAGAACCACGTTCAGGATGCATCATTTTCAGAATCAAACACACCATATGCCAAAGGAAATATATGACCTGTATATATAATTCATCATTTTCAGAATCAAGCTCACCATATGCCAAAGAAAATATATGACCTGTAAATATAAAAAAAATCTGCACAGACCGATTTAAATACAGTTAGGAACTGCATAAGTATTTATTACAAATATAGGTCAATTAAAATATATATTTTATCTACCAGAAATGGTATCAATTACATATAGTAAAATCTACATGCACCTAACTATCAAACATAATCAATTTTACATGTTTCATTCAGAAAACTTTGAAAATATATGTAATTATATACAGATATGTTTATATAAAGTGGATATATGTATTTTTTAAGTTAACAACGGAAATACAAAAAAATACAACCAGTTATACAATGTAATTATTATTAAATGATACTAACCTGCTCCGTTCATTGTACATATTGTTACAAATGCCCCAGTATACATTTCTCTCAGATGACTAGCATCAATAACTACGACTGATCTACAATGATCGAATCCTTTAATGAATGCATGTAGAGCGATAAATACATACAAGAACGCATTATCATATGTCTTCTTCATTCTTATATGTGACTCCGGATAAGTACTATTCAGCACATATAAGTATGATGGCAGTTTCCCATAAGATGCTGATGGCTTACCCCTCAGCTCTTCTAACGCTCTTTTCTTGGCCCTCCAACATAAAGTGTATGTCAAATCCATATCAAAATCTTCCTTCATGTCATTTTTTTATTTTCGTCGCACTATATTTTCATTTGTGGTTTTTAAATTTCTGTTTAACCATACCAGCTATCAACATACTAGTTGCATGAGCCTTTGGATAGATCTGGTCATTCACTGGGCAAGTATGTTCAGGTATAAATCTTTTAATTCTAAACATTCCAGTGTCTCTCATGCCTGATGCACGCATTAAGAACTCGCAGTTTCTTGATTTGCAAAACAATGTATAACTGCATCAAACATGATTAAATATATTCAAAATACATATCCAAAGTAATATTAAACAAAATCAGAGTGATATAGAATGTACGTACGTTTTCTTACTAGACCTTTTACTGCGCGTTTGAAACTTCTCCCTAATTGCATAGTTCTTCATGACTGACTTTAAAAAAAAATTTATCAAGTAAACCTGGTCGTCCTCAACATGCTTGTGATGTGGGTCTGAGATAATCACCTCAACAATATCCATCTCAAAAAAATCTAATGCTTGTGTATCTTCACAAACCATCAAAGCTCCTTCATTTGTTGTATTTATCACTGTTTGCAAGTTGTTACAGTTGATTCCTCGTTCAGCAACACAAATAGATGAACTTGTCAAGTTGCTCCCTACAACTTTATCCAAAATGCTTACATATAAAGGAAGACAATTCATGTCTTGTATCAATTTTTTTTGCAATATAAACACCTTTAAACCCATATCGTTATGTATTTCTATCTGCCCTGTATTAGCAGTGATTTGATATTCCACTAAAATACGTTTTCTGGTTAAATCCACACTTAAGTGAGATGCCAAAACATCGTGCAGCTCAACGAATGTTGCTGATGTGCTCAACAATATAACATCTGTGACATATTCTTCGAAGTTCTTTTCATACGTCCATCGGCCAGAGTGCTTCACAAGGACTGGTATGCTTCCCATTTCTACTTGATTTAACCAATAAATAAATAAATATACATATTTTTTAGACGTCACTTGTTATAACACGCACTTTTTAGATTTAAGTGCAAACAAAGTTACACAGCCAACAACTCAATTTAAAAAATACATTTACACTACATTTGCTTAAAGTAAAATATCTTTTCAAATATACATTTATACTATAGAATTCCGACAACAAAACAAAAATACATATGTAGTGTTAACATTAACCATATCAAAAATACATATGCAGTGTTACCATTAAGCACATCAAAAATACATATGGAGCAGATATTTTATACTTTTATATGGGTTCATAGAATATCATCAAACTCAACAGATACATTCGATCATTCATTTATCTAGTGTTTCAGAAAATAATTGAATAAACTTCAATTTGAAAGTTGTTTACAGTTTGTTCTATTGTTAAAATAATCAAAATAATAACAAACGATCCTCAAAACAATAGTCGAATACTGTTTTTTTCCCCTTGAAACAACTTTTAAGCTGAAATTTGCTACAGATATTCGAATTCCAATTTTACTGTTGCCTTGATTCTAACTCGAATTTATTTTATAATTTTTTCACATATAAATTAACGATGACAACAACAACTTGATAGGCACATCAGTAATGGTTAAAAAAAAAATGAACTGAATAACAATAATGGTTATGTACCTTAAACAATAGTAATGGTTGAATTTTCAACTGACAGTTGAATTCAAACAAATGGAACAGAAGAATCAACAATTGAATTTGATTTAAACAAATTACTGCATCGTTTTGCAATTGTTGTTGATTTCAAAGAACAATCAGTCCAATTTGATTCACCAACAACAATGCTTGAATTTCCAAAAACAGGGTTGGTTTAGAACAAATTGCTAAGAAAAGATGCAGTTGTTAATGGGGAAAAACTGAAATTTGAATTCTGAAGATATAACGGAAGTCATGTTTTTTAAGAGGTTTAAATGGAAAAGGAATCTACATATTTACTTGATTGGTAATTATACCATATATAGCTCAACTAATTTCAGTTAATTAAGTGTAGTAAATTTATTGTAGATGTATTTTTACAACAACATTTTTGAAAAATACAAAATATAAGTTGCTATAAAATGTAATTATGAAACTGTTGCTATAAAAATAATAATTAGGCTCTTAAGTATGCTACTTCAGAATTTTGCCCTATAGACAATATGTCGATCATACCTCGAGGAGGTACCACAAACAAATTTAAATGGAAAGAAAGAAAGACATCTATTTGAGAATATAGAGAATTACATTTCAAATTTGCAAACAACCACAACAACAATATACTAGTATATTCCTATTAAGTCGGGTTTGGAAAGAGTAAGTGTAGGCAGTTCATATCACTATCTCAGAGGTGATATAGAGAGGCTGTTTCTGATAGACCCGACTCAAAATAAAATAATTCCGAAAAGAAATAGTAAAAGGATAAGATACAATAGAGATTATCACTCTCAATAATATCATAGACAAGATTCACCAAGTAATACAACAAACGATACAATATTTTAAAATAGTACTAGTACTATAGCTGCTAACACGGATAATAAAGTACTCCTACCTATTAGCACAGACGTACTCGTTCCTATTGTCCTTCTACCCTAATCCGCCTCCTCCACACAAAAGTGTGATAATATAAATTTGGAAGTCAAAAAGTTCTCAATTAGAATACCTCTAGGTTGAATTGAAAACAGACAACAGACCGTCGCTTTGGCCGAGTGGTTAAGGCGTGTGCCTGCTAAGTACATGGGGTTTCCCCGCGAGAGTTCGAATCTCTCAGGCGACGATTACTTTTTTATGCCAAAATAATTTTTTATACTATTGTTCTCCTCAAAATTGCCCTTTGGATTCCCATTTTCCATTTGTTTCTCCAGTTAATACTAATACCAATCCAATGAAAACAACCCATCATCATAAAAACAATTCAAATAACAATATTACCGTTCAAAAAATTGCCAGAAAAAACAAAGCTTCATCATCCAAAACAACAATTGTTAGAGTTAAAAACAAGCATAAATCATCAAAAGATTCAAAACCCAACTCAGAATTTCAAGAAAACATCCCAATTCCTCAAATTAACACTACCCTTATAGCTTTCTTGAATAAAAATCCAATCTTGACCAAAGATTTTTACCAAATTGATGCACTTGATCTTGCCCCTCGTTTGCTTGGCAAGTTTCTTAGGAGAGATGATGTTGTTCTTCAGATAACTGAGGTTTTAATGTTATTTAGTGTTCTTGATTTTAACAGCTTGTTTGGTTGGTTTTTACCTATTGTATTGTATCATATTGTGTCGTTAGTTTAAATACAATGTTTGTTTTGATTGGATGGTTGCTACCTATTGTATTGTATTGTATTGTATTGTATTGTAGGAGGGATAGTTTTAAGTATTCGGGTTGATGATTCAGGGAAATGGTGAGATTGATGAGGATATCTCCATCAGATTGGATGAAGTGGAGGCTCACCTCGGGAGTGTTGTGTGATAAGAAGGTGCCGCCCAAACTGAAAGGCAAGTTCTACAGAGTGGCAGTCCGGCGGGCTATGTGGTATGGAGCGGAGTGTTGGCCAGTCAAGAACTCTCATGTTCAAAAATTGAAGGTGGCGGAAATGCGGATGTTGTGTTGGATGTGTGGGCTTACTAGGGGTGATAGAGTTAAGAATGAGACTGTCCATGAGAAGGTTGGAGTGGCTTCAGTGGAGGATAAGATGCAGGAAGTTCGACTGAGATGGTTTGGGCTTGTGATGAGGAGGGACACGGATGCCCCAGTTCGTAGGTGTGAGAGGCTAGCTTTGGATGGTTTCAAGCGGGGTAGGGTAGGCCGAAGAAGTATTGGAGAGAGGTGATTAGACGTGACATGGAGCAGTTATAGCTTAGCGAGGACATGATCCTAGATAGGAAGGTGTGAAGGACGCGAATTAGGATAGAAGGCTAGTGCATATGGGGTGCCTTTGGTACGTTGGTGTAGGGTATTAATGTGTGGGTGTCTTATCTCTGTTGTGCCATCTTGTTTAATGCTTTTCTTATGAATTTGTTTATTATTCTTTGTCCTGAGCCGGGGGTCTATCGGAAACAACCTTGCTACCTCTCCGGAGGTAGTGGTATGGACTGCGTACATCTTACCCTCCCCAGACCCCATTGTGTGAGAATACATTGGGTTTGTTGTTGTTAGTTTAAATACAATGTATGTTTTCATTGGATGGTTGTTACCTATTGTATTGTATTGTACTGTGTCGTTAGTGTAAATACAATGTTTGGTTTTGATTGGATGGTTGTGACCTATTGTATTGTACTGTGTCGCTAGTTTAAATACAATGTTTGTTTTGATTGGATGGTTGTTACCTATTGTATTGTATTGTTTCGTTAGTTTAAATACTATGTTTATTTTTATTGTTACTTAATTTTATTGTATCCTATTGTTAAGCCCATCGTTATGTAACGATGAAAAGACCCATTTTGTATAACGAACTATTTGGGGTGTGATCGTGCCCTTACCTTACCTTTTTTTTTTTCGTCTTTACTTATTATTTAATAAGCCGGGGGTCTATCGGAAACAACCTTTCTACTTCTTCAGAGGTAGAGGTATGGACTGCGTACATCTTACCCCCCCCAGACCCCACTAGGTGGGAATACACTGGGTTTGTTGTTGTTGTTGTTACTTATTATTTAATAATCCTATTTTGTACTTATTAGCTTACCCCGTACTACTTTTTTTGTAGGTGTATCCTTCAAATTGCATATGTGATGTTATCTAACGACGGAAAACTATACAATATATCTAAATGTTATATTTATTAGAATAATACAATAGGATATAATACGACGCAAGACAATACATTATGAAATACTAATACCTAACAACCATCCAAACAGAGGGTCAATGTGTTTGTGCTTGCTTCATTGTTCTTGAATTGAGTAATTTGATTAATGGGGTTGCTGTTCTTATTGTGAATTGTTTGATAGGTGGAAGCTTATAGGCCAAATGATTCAGCTTGTCATGGTCGATTTGGCAAAACAGTTAGGACTGCCCCTGTTGTAAGTTTCTAAGAGCTGAAATTTTTGAGTCATTTGCTTTACATTAGAGGTGAATGCTTAGAAGCAGTGTGTGTTAAGTTCTTAGTTGCAGATATAAGTAATAAAAATGTGCCAACTCTGTAAAGGATTAAGCTTTTGATGAGCAGTTCACTCAAGTTTGATTTTTTTTCCTTATTTATTTATTCTATTCTAAACTTTATGCAAGATAACAGATGGGCTATGCTCTATTGCATGAACATGAGTAGTTGTTCAGAAATTATTAGGTTAGAGGGGCCTATCGTGAAATGTAATGATATTGCTGTCACTTACTCAAAGAAAATGTTATTGCTGTCCTATGCTAGATATTGGTTTACTTAAACAATTTGAAGGTTAACAGATTGTTTAATTCAAACTTGTAACTAACATGTTGGCACAAGTCTTCAAATTTCCAGAGAAGGCGAGTGTAGCTGCTCATAAGAAGAAATGGATTGCTTTACAGTGTGATATAATGATATCAATCTCATAGATTTGGTTGTGTGAAGAAAAAAATTTAATAACTTTAGTCGTTTTCTAGCTCTACCTTTGAAGTATAAAGTAGATCCTGAATTGGAGATATCCCTAGCAAGCATAGTCAGTGGCTTTCCGTTGTATTGAATTTTGGAGCTATATGAAACATTTCAAGATGCCTTTTTAACTGAATTGTTGTTCATTTCTTAGTAGCATTGTGCTATGATATCGCCTAGCGTGGTGTATGTTATAGAGCATATTGAGGCGTGTCTCCTAGATTATCTAATGATTTATGATCTATAGTTTGGTCCTGGTGGTCATGCATATGTTTACCTCTGCTACGGTCTGCACATGATGCTCAATGTTGTAGCAGACAAGGAAGAAGTTGGAGCTGCTGTATTGATTCGTTCCTGCGCTCCCATCAGTGGTAAATTGAATTACATGCTCCTACCTCTCATATTTCCTAACTTGCTTCCCGTTGCAGTTTAATTTGTTCTATTTGATTTCTTTAGTCACACTGCAAGTCAACGAGTGCACTTCCCCTAGTATCCCACTTTCTCTTAGTGTGATCTCTTCACTCTTTGAAGCAACATTTCCTTTTTGACCGATTTACATTTGTTGCATTAGTGCACCTCAGAAAACAGTAGATTCATGACAGTACAGCGTAGTTAAAATGCACCACCAACATGTGTCTTGTCAGATTGTTTTAAAATAATTAGCTAAAACTGTCTTTTTAAATTGATATCATCAACCAATATCAAGATAGTCTGAGGTATAGCCAGTGAAGAAAAACACCAGTATAACTGTTTGAATATCCTGAGTACACCTTGATACTTCTAAAAATGATCACATGTCAGTAATAGAATCATGATTCATGCGTTGGAGTTCCCATGCGTCCATGATAAATGGACCTTATTGAATGGAAAGACAAAATAAAAATGCTTGCATGCTAAATGGGAAGCAAGATTATATAGACCGCAGTGGCATTGACGCACACTGCCCCGCTTATGATGATCTTTTCTCTCAAGTCCTGCATTTTTGGACTAGTATATCAATGCTATTTAGAGTTCTCTTTCAATAATTATGGAGTAAACTCTGCAGGTTTGGGAACTATTCAGCAGCGTCGGGGTTTAAAAACTGAGAAGCCTATTCTTCTTGCCGGTCCTGGAAAGGTAAGCCATTACCTTTGTTGGGTATAGGTCTAAGTTGCGTTTGTAACGTCATTGTATTGATCAATCCGTTCTTAAAGATTACCAAAAGTTTATTTGCTTTACATGATTTAGATCCCTTGTCAAAAGAGTTTAGCTTTGTGTTTGGGAATTTAGCTTGAACCATATTACTTTATTTGTTTCAATGATGCTAATCTCTAGGTAAATACTGCTACTTATTTTTACCAGGTATCCCGGGAACCATTTTATGTATAAAAAATTTAAACGAGTGTATCGAGCAAAATTATGTTTTTCTAAAGTCATGCACCTTGTGACATGGGTAGTCAAATATTGTGCCTAAACATGAAACATCTGCATATGATATGTCCTAGGAGTCTTTCATTTGACCATTTTTTCCTTGTTCACAGATGAATTTCATTTTTGAGGTTTTCTGTCATTTTAAGCTTCCATTGGTTTCCTTTTACATGGACTTACTAAAAAATGGTTGTTTTCACTTTCTTGGACTGATTTGAGTTTGCAAATGATTGTTGTGTTATCTGACGTTTTGCAATCATGTTCAACAGTAAAAATGTCTAACGTAGTCTAATTTTTTCAGTATAAGACATTGTTTGTGATTCTGGAAACTTGGTTGGTATATCTTTCTTTAAAGAAATGGCTAGAATAGTAATAGTATTTGTGCGAGCAATTTGGACATTCTAGTAAATTGCAAAGAAATGGCCTGGAAAAATGTAACTTTTGCTTTGCAGCGGTTGTTAGGTTAGATAATTGGTTCATCTAGACAATTGCACATGATGACGGGGACAAATGAAATGTGTTTTTTGTCTAAACTAGTGGATTCTGACTTAAGGAGAACAGTATTCACTTCAGGCGTTGAGTTCTTCTGGTCATTCTGCCATGATCATTTATAGTTTCCGAGCTTGAGCTTTGTCAAGTATGAACAACAGCCTTCGATTAGAACGAAGCAGTTGGTTGTGATTTTGAGTTGCTTGAAATAGCTGGATGATTGCCATTCACATTCTATAGCAATAATAAGGAGGTACAATGTAATAACCCAGACTTTAATAAGGGGTAAATGGGTAATTTAACCTATATTATTATTAGTATTAATTAACATAATTAAAATGAGAAAGCCAAGAGCCAACCATGCCCTTCAGTTTCACGACCGTTTTGATCCCATTATTTTGAGAAGGCAGCAAGCTGTGTAAGGAAAAAACACGACAAAGAGTGTGCAAACAGCGTTAGCAGGCTTCCTCGTGAAGTGATTAGGTATGCAGTTTTATAGTTCTTTGACATAGAATTCTGAAAAAAATGTCGGCTCAAACAACAACTAATTTGTATTTGATTGTCTTCGTGGTGGGTAGGTTATATACGACTAGATGAAGGTGTAAGCATTAATTAATGGTGAGTAGTCAGTTGGAAACAAAAAAAATAATACTCCCTCCGTTTCAAAAAGAATGACCTACTTTCCTTTTTAGTCCGTTGAAAAAAGAATGACCCCTTTCCCTTTTTGGCAATATTTTAATTTCAACTTTCCACATGGCATGTTTAGGACCACAAGATTAAAGGGCATTTTGGTACATTTGACACAACTTTAATTTAATGCCACAAGATTCAAAAGTCTTCTTTATTTTCTTAAACTTTGTGCCAAGTCAAAGTAGGTCATTCTTTTTGACACGGAGGGAGTAAAGAAGTAAGTAACAGAGTATGTAACATGTACAAGCTGTTTCGGTTTGCTACTATCAGCACTCTTAACAAAGCAGCAAACAGGAATATTCATGGTGCGATAATGATTGGCTAGTGATGAAATCATTGGCCGGTATTTTGAAATTTTGTTTTGGCAGCCTTCCCTTGTTATGTTATCCTTAATTCATGATTTAAGGTGTGAGATAATAAGGGTTAGCTTTAGGTATGAATGTTAGGAAGATTGGGACCTGATCCCAAATAGCATAATTGATATCGTTATTTAATATTTTTGCATAGATTGAAGCCATTGGAGGCTATTTGATTGGTGTTCTATGGTTTGCCAGGTTGGGGAACTTGTCATTAGCGAGGTAAGTGAGAATATAAGCTTTGGGTGCTTGCTTTTCAAATTTGTTTTTAAATAAAGTGTTTTTGTCTGCCTGGTTCATGTGTTGGGGCGAGCGTGTGCTTGGCAACATCGGTGGTCTTCAAGGTCAGCCGCATATACTTTATGTTCAACAATACTAAAAATTCCTTTATAAACTATTTTTTGATATGATATGATTATGTACTATGAGATTGAGGCATTGTGTATGCTTCCTGGAGAACTGTGTATTTTTCTTGATTTTAATGGGGCATTTTGTATGCTTCCCTTGAGTATTGTATGTGCTTCTTGATTTGATATGGGGCATTGTGTATGCTTCCCTGAGTATTGTGTATACTCTTGATATATTTGGTGCATTATGTATGTTGCCCGGAACTCAAGGTGTTGGTTAATTACTTTAATTATATATTATAATAAGTACTTGGTGTAAATTGTACTGAGATATGTAGTTCTTGATGAATGATTGTTGGGTTTCATTGGTCATCCTGTTATGATATAATTTCTGTGTGTAATAATTTTACATTCTTGGTGTTGTTGTATTTTCTAATACTTGTTCCAGGAGTACTTAAAGTAGCGACCCAGGGATCTTACTGGGTTATATGTTATATATAGCTCAGTCCTTACTTGCATGTCTGCGGGTACTATCGTGGAAGGTGAAACTAGTGGGTGACGGCTCGTTCGTAATGAGTATATTGCTGAGGTGAGCCTTCGCATTGTTCGTGGAGGCTTTCGTTTCAGCTTTAGCTCTTTAGATTATATTTCTTTTCATTGGTTTTGCATGCCCAAAAGTTGAACTCATGTAACTCTATTTTAGATACTCCATGGTCTTAGTGTGGGATTTGGGCTAGAGAATAGTTCTCAAGCGATTGTTTAATTTAAGTTTGATTACAATTTTTTTTTTTGAATTATTACACTATTTATTGATGTGTTGGAGTTGCACATAACTTAACTTAACTTAGTGCTTATTAACTGGTGAAGTGTAAGGAAGAGTGGTTCCCCCGACGGGTAGTGATAGCGGGTGCCAGTCACGCTTAGGTACCATTTTGGGACATGACAAAGTTGGTATCAGAGCCTAGGTTGTAGGTCCCGGGTCATGGAGCAGTGTTTAGTAGATTCTTGTTCATGGGCATGTAGGCACCCATACTTATGACCTCGAGGCTACTGAACATCTAGAAAGTTTTCTCCTTTTTAATTAATTGCTCGTGCATTAAGTTGAATCAAGTCTAACCTTTGAATATTATTGCAAATGGTTAAGAGACGTGGTTCTTCCTCCGCTAGTCGATTTAATGCATCTGCTGGACGTGGTGCTAGACATGGGTCTACCCGTGGTGTTAATCGAGTTGGGTCTCATCCGACTAGGCCTCGGACTAGGGCACGACTGGTCATCAACTTGGAGTTGGGAATGCGGGTCAACCTCGAGTTGCTTCTGAGCAAATGCAAGATCAAGTTTTTCAGGATACTCCATCGACAACACCAGCTGTTGTACCTACTGTGGCTATGCTTGCAGATATAGTGATGAGATTGTTGAATGTGTTAGAGGCACTGGTGCCTAATCAGGGTGGAATTCCAGCTCCTCAGACTACTTTACAAGTGCCGATGCAAGTTCAGTTGAATGCAACTACTCAGACACCTCAGCTAGTTGATCATTCGATTGTAGCTATAGGGCACCTTAAGGAGCTTAAGAGTTTTATGGATCTTAAGCCACCAGAGTTTGATGCAACACCATCTACTATTGAGCCTCCAAAGTTTATTGATCGTTGTGACAAGATATTGACCACTTTGGGATTGAAGAAGACTCATGGTGTGGAATTTACTACTTTTCTATTTTCAGGTCACTCAAGACATGGTGGTCTTCCATTTTGAGAGCCAGACAAGCAGGACTACCACCGATCACTTGGTCAGAGTTTTCACCCATGTTTATGGACAGATTTATTCCGTTGAGCAAACGGGATGACATGAGACGCCAGTTTAATGACTTGCGACAAGGGTCGATGACAGTTTCTAAGTACGAAGCTAAGTACATTGAGTTGTCTAGGTATGTTCTATTTTTGGTTGCAGACCCAGAGAGAAAGTGAGATGATTTATGGATGGACTTTAGTCTCATTATCATGGTCCTGTGATACGAAATGTGTGTAATGGAGCCAATGCTGAGTTGGTTGACACTACTCTCCGTTCTGAGTCTTATTATGAGATGAAAAAGAGTAATCGAGAAAACAAAAAGGCACGCAACTTAGGTGGGTTTAGTGGTGCGCAATCTGGGGGTCATGGTAGTTTCCATTTTGGGCAGTCTAGGCCTACGCAGACAGAGTCCACGGGGCAGTCTTCGAGGAACAATTATTCAGCTAGACAGGGTGAACAACAGATGCAGAGGAAGGGTAACAATTCCTTTCAATCAACATCCATGGTGTTCCAATTGTGGTATAAATCACAGTGATCGTTGTTACTTAACAAATAGGGCTTGTTATACTTGTGGTGAGCAGGGACATATTGCTAAATTTTGTCCTAAGGGAGATTCAAGTATTGGTCAAGCTACTACTCAAGTGCAAAGAAATGTTGCAGGAGCGCAAGCCCAGAGTCACCCGGCTAGAGCTGCTCCACATAGTGCTTATTGACAGAATCGACAGGGTGCACAAGTTGCTCAGACAGGGGGTGGATCACTGAGATTCTTCGCTATGGCTAGACAGGATAGCGAGGCATCTTATGTCACAGGTATTATATTGTTAATTCTCACGAGGGATATTCTTTTATTGATCTTTGTTCTACGGATTCGGTTGTATCTCCGTCTTTTACTTTATTCTAAAAGAGAAGAATTGAGACTCTTATAGAATCTCTATAAATTCTATCCACTGATAAAGTGTTCCCCACTAGGGTCATCACCATGTATGGCACAATAAGAATCTCAATTCTTCTCTTTTAGAATAAAGCAAAAGATAAAGATACAATATAATACCTGTGACTACTGCATTAGATGCCTCGCTATCTTGTCTAGCCATAGCGAAGAATCTCGGTGATCCACCCCCTGTTTGAGCACCCTGTCGATTCAGTCCATAAGCACCATGTAGAGCAGCTCTAGCCGGCTGAGTCCTTCTGCAACATTTCTTTGCACTTGAGTAGTAGCTGGATCGATACTTGAATCTCCCTTGGGGCAAAATTTAGCAATATGTCCTTGCTCACCACAAGTATAATAAGCCCTATTTGTTCCGTAACAACGACCACTGTGATTTCTACCACAATTGGAACACCATGGATGTTGACTTGATTGATTGGAATTGTTACCCTTCCTTTGCATCTGTTGTTGACCCTGTCTATCTGAATAACTGTTCCTCGAAGACTGCCCCACGGACTCTGTCTGAGTAGGCCTAGACTGCCCATAATGAAAACTACCATTACCCCCAGATCGAGCACCACTAAACCCACCTAAGTTACGTGCCCTTTTGTTTTCTCGATTAATCTTTTCCATCTCATAATAAGATTCAGAACGGAGAGCAATGTCAACAACCTCAGCATAGGATCCATTACACACACGACCACGATAATGAGCCTCAAGTCCATCCACAAATTGTCTCACTTTCTCTCTGGGGTCTGCAACCAAAAATGGAACATACCTGGACAACTCAGTGATCTTAGCTTCGTACACAGTAACTGTCATCGACCCTTGTCCCAAGTCATTAAACTGGCGTCTCATGTCATCCCGTTTGCTCAACGGAATAAATCTGTGCATAGACATGGCTGAAAACTCTGACCAAGTGATCGGTGGTAGTCCTGCTTGTCTGCCTCTCAAAATGGTAGTCCACCATGCCCCGGGAGACCCTGAGAATAGAAAAGTAGTAAATTCTACACCACGAGTCTCCCTCAATCCCAAAGTGGTCAGTATCTTGTCACAACGATCAATAAACTTTTGAGGCGCAATAGTAGATGGTGTTGCATCAAACTCTGGTGGCTTAAGATCTAAAAAACTCTTAAGCTTCTTGGGTTGCCTTATAGCTCCAATCGAATGATCAACTGTCTGAGTAGCTGCAACATTTAACTGAACTTGCATCAGCACTTGTGAAGTAGTCTGAGGAGATGGAACTCCACCTTGATTAGGCACCGGTGCCTCTAACACAATCAACAATCTCATCACTGCATCTGCAGGCAAAGCAATAGTAGGTACAACAGCTGGTGTTGTCGATGGAGTATCCTGAAAAAATTGATCTTGCATTTGCTCAGAAGCAACAACTCGGGGTTGACCCGCATTTCCAACTCCAAGTTGAGGACCAGTCTGTGCCCTAGTCGGATGAGACCGAACTCGATCACCACGGGTAGAACCATGTCTAGCACCACATCTAGCAGGTGCATTAAATCGACTAGCGGAGGAAGAACCACGTCTCTTAACCATCTGCGAAATAATATTCAAAGGTTGACTTGATTCAACTTAACACACGAGCAATGAATTAAAAAGGAGAAAACTTCCTAGATGTTCGATAGCCTCGAGGTCATAAGTATAGGCACCTACATACCCATGAACAAGAATCTACTAAACACTGCTCCATGACTCGGGACCTACAACCTAGGCTCTGATACCAACTTTGTCACGTCCTAAAATGGTACCTAGGCATGACTGGCACCCGCTATCACTACCCGTCAGGAGAACCACTCTTTCTTACACTTCACCGATTAATGAGCACTAAGATAAGATATGTGCAACTCCAACACATCAATAAATATTGAATAATAATTCAAAAAAATAAATCCGTAATCAAACTTAAATTCAACAATCGCGTGAGAACTTTTCTCTAGCCCAAATACCACACTAAGACCATGGAACATCTAGAATAGAGTTACATGAGTTCAACTTTTGAGCATGCAAACCCAATGAAAAGAAATATAATCTAAAGAGCTAAAAGCTGAAACGAAAGCCTCCACGAACAATGCGAAGGCTTACTGCAACAATAGACTACTTACGAACGAGTCGTCACCCACTAGTTTCACCTTCCACGATAGTACCTACAGACATGCAAGTAAGGAGTGAGCTATATATAAAATATAGCCCAGTAAGATCCCCGACTCGCTACTTTAAGTACTTTTGGGACAAGTATTAGAAAATACAACAACACCAAGAATGTAAAATTATTTCATAATAGGATGACCAACGAGACCCAACAATCATTCATCAGGAACTAAATATCTTAGTACAATTTACACCAAGTACTTATCATAATTTATAATTAACCAGCACCAGGAGTTCTGGGCAACATACACAATGCGCCAATATATCAAGAGTATACACAATACTCAGGAAAGCATACACAATCCTCCATATCAAATCAAGAAGCATACACAATGCCCCATTAAAATCAAGAAACATACACAATTCTCCAGGAAGCATACAAAATGCCCCAATCTCGTAGTACACAATCATATCACATCAAAAAATAGTTTATAAAGGGAGTTTTAGTACTCTTGAACATAAAGTATATTCAGTTGGCATTGAAGACCACCGATGCTTCCAAGCACACGCTCGTCCCAACACATTGACCGGGCAGACAAAAACACTTTTTTTAAAAAACAAATTTGAAAAGTAGGCACCCAAAGCTTAAAGTCTCACTTACCTCGCTAATGACAAGTTCCCCAACCTTGCAAACCGTAGAACACCAATCAAATAGCCTCCAATGACTTCAATCTATGTAAAAATATTAAATAACGCTATCAATTATGCTATTCGGATTCAAGTCCCAATCTTCCTAACATTCATGCCTAAAGTTAACCCTTATTATCTCACACCTTTAATCATATAAATTAAGGATAACGTTACAATGGAAGATTGCCAAAACAAAAATTTCAAACTATCGGCCAATGATTTCATCACTAGTTAATCATTATCACACCATGAATATTCCTGTTTGTTAAGAGTGCCGACAGTAGCAAACTGAAACAGCTTGTACATGTTACTTCTTTATTATTATTTTTTGTTTCCGACTAACTACCCACCATTAATTAATGCTTACACCTTCGTCTAGTTGCATACAACCTACCCATCACGAAGACAATCAAATATAAATTAGTTGCTGTTTGAGCCAACATTGTTTTCAGAATTCTATGTCAAAGAACTATAAAATTTCATACATTATCACTTCATGAGGAAGCCTGCTAACGCTGTTTGCACACTCTTTGTCGTGTTTTTTTTTCCTTACACAACTTGCTGCCTCCTCAAAATAATGGGATCAAAACATAGCCCTAATGTTCTATTTGTACTGTTTTGGTCGTGAAACTGAAGGGAGCAGTTGGCTCTTGGCTTTCTCATTTTAATTCTGTTAATTAATACTAATAATAATATAGGCTAAATTATCCATTTACCCCTTATTATAGTCTGGGTTATTACATACAAGAAGGCTATGCTGCTTAGACTCGTAAATAATGTCGATAGGTGGGTGTTAGATCTTCCAAAAGTAGTGCAGTTTTTGAGGATCCGACATGGGTGCTACTGACTGCTACAACTTTTTTTGAGAGTCCGAGCATCATAGCAAGTAGGAAGCAGTCTCGCAGAAAAAGGAGGGAAAAAGTAAGTACAAGTAAGATTAATATCTGCAGAATCTTAGTGAATCAGTTGCTTGGCTAGGTGAACTTTCACCTTGTTGGCGAGGGTTCGATTCCTCGCCTTGTAATCCCCTCCCCTACCCCCCATTTTTAAAAGAAGAAGTAAGATCAGTATCTAATTGAAGCATTTGAAAGCAACCACTAATACTTGCATTAGGATAGATCGTCTACATCACACCCCTTGGGGTGCGGCCCTTCATCGGACCCTGCTAATGCTGGATGCTTGGGTTGCTCTATAAGCAATTGGAAGTATTTGTCCGTCATTTCCCTGCTATCTCACCTTAAAACAATTACTGAAATTACTCGAATATATTTCATTTCCCCAAAGAGGTGATTTGCAGTGATTGCAACCCTTTTACATGATTGTGTTACTGGTGTCTCTGTGTAGGTTGGTCAAGCATTAGGACTATCAACAGAATGGTCTAGCCACGCTCTATACACTGCCGGTAAGCGTTCGATCTGTTGTTCCAATTCTCAAAATTTAGCAACTAAATGAAGACTGCTGCGTAATCTATGCACATGACAGGCGGTTTAGAACTCTTAGATGGTCCAGAACCAGAAAATATACTTGTTGGTCCAAGAGTTGGTATAGAGTATGCTTTGCCAGAACATGTTAATGCATTGTGGAGATTCGCAATCGCCGGTTCCTCATGGATCAGTGCCCCTAAAAAGACTCTCAGACCTCTTTAGCTCATCAACAGGCGCCATGAATCTGCCCCCCTCGGGTGAGGGGAAAAAAGTGAGAGAAAGATCATACTGTTGTCTATCAAATGTACCTGATTTATAAATTCTCCCACTTTACCCCCTTTTTGTGTATATTTTGGTTGATTTAGCATGTCTCTCAATCATATTCTTTGTTATTTGGCTTTCAAATATGCCTCTTTTTGTTGGATTATCTTTCCTAATTACAACGGCTACATACCCAGTGTAATCCCACAGTGTAATCGCACAAGTGAAGTCCGGGGGTGGGGGTGTGATATCAGCCTTACCCCTACCTTGAGTTGGTAGAGAGGTTGTTTCATCGTCACTCGCATGATATTTATTCAATGTTTGTATGTATGCAATTAGGTAAAATTCACAAAATAACCACCTTTTAGTATTGAAAAATAGTCATTATCAAGGAGTTTTAAATTTTACGAGTGACACTAACCGTAGTCATTTTACGAAAACATGATTGAAAAGTGGCAGGCAGACGTTATTTCATCTTTATCAAGCCGTCGTATTTACGGAGTCCTATACATGCAAACTAATTTGAACACCACAATAATGAAAAATAATTGAAGAATTGCTTATAGTATGCTGCTATTAGAATATTAAGTTGTTAGGATAAGATTTGGTTGTTTGTGAGTTTTCTGCAAAAATCTATTTTGAGTTTATAACATATGATCAAAGCATTAGTTGGTTGGAAGAAGATGCTTTTGATGACAAAATAAAACTGAATGACATGTTCTTTTGTTGTTGTCCTTTTCTTTGATTTCATTTAAAAGTTCTGAAAATGTTAATTAGATTATAAGGAAAATATAATAGGGTGGTCCTTATGATTGCTGGTTGGGCAATCAGTTCATTGAATTGTCTCTTTGTGAATATACTATGTCTTTTTTATGACAATAACATGCTAGTAGCAATTTATGTTCAGATATTTGTAAAAAAATAGCTGAAATTTTACTTCATTTCGAAGCATAGCAGTAAACTATGACCGAAGTTGCTGTAACACACTCTAACTTTGTGAGAGTCGTATGATTCTCTTGAATTGTTTTTATAGTATAACTGATCTACGTGCTTTGCACGTGTACTGCATGTCAAGCCATATGTGAAGTATTACTATTTAGATTGTCTTCTATGATGTGAACTATCACATCACGGATAATAACAAAAATAACATATAGTAATAAATTAGAAAGTACAACAAAATAAATTGATTAAATCTAACCTTAGCACAAAAATTCCTCAAAGCCTGACTGAACATTCATCTATCACTATAAACTCAATAAAATAATATGATAATAGAGATATGATAATAGTGTGATTAAATCCTAACCTTAAGAAAAATTCTCAAAGCCCAATCAACGTTAATCTATCACTTGAAACAACAACAAATAATAATAGAACAAAAACTACTGTATTCAAGAATATTACAACAATATCATCAAACATAACCTTGAGGCAAAATTTTCACGATCAAACGTTGATCTATCACTTGAAAAAACAACAAATAATAGCAGAACAAAAACTACTGTATTCGAGAATACTACAACAATGTCATCAAACATAACCTTAATGCAAAAGTTTCAAAGTCCGATCAAACATTCATCCCACATAGACTTGAACATAACAGAAACTACAACAAAACAATACGATAATCGAAATATGAGAACAATACAATTAAATTTAACCTTTTGTGATTGTAGATGACACCTTTAGAGTTCATAAAAAAAACAGTTATTAGAATATCTCCGCTAATAAAGTTTACATTGTGGATGTTGTTATATTATTGTAGAAAAAAAAAATATATTCTCCAATACATTTTCCTTCAAAAAAGAATTTTTTAAATATGGAAGATTTTTATTTTTATGTTGTGAAAAGAAAAAAATTAATTATGGTATAAAATTAAAACATGGAAGATTTTTATTTTTATGTTGTGAAAAGAAAAAAATTAATTATGGTATCAAATTAAAACATGGAAGATTTTTATTTTTATGTTGCGAAAAAAAATTTAGTTATGGTATTAAATTAATGAAAAAAAATTTCTCCAATCTCCAATACCTTTTAATAAAAACGTGTCTATTTTTTTTTCCTAAAAAGTCAAAATAACTTTTTTTTTTTTTTGAACTTTAGGGTAATTGTTGGTTTTGATTTTTTTTAAGAAAATTTTTCAAAGGTTATTTTTCTTTTACCATATATTATAGAAATTCTTAATTTAAATATTATAATATAATTATATAATAATTGAAGAAAAATGGTAAAAAGATAATTTTATCTAAAGTATAGGCTTTTAATGAAAGGCAAAAAGTTTAAATCACTTTTCTAAAGGTTTCACATTTTTGATATATTATAGATATAGATGTAGATTATAGATTATATATTATAAATATAGATTATAGATTATAGACATAGATATGGATATAGATATTGGGTGTATTATGAGTTTCGATGGACTAATAAGTGAACACACAATGTTAAGGATAAGTTAGAAATCACCTTACTCCAATCCTTTTGTGTTATTTGGATATATTGGTCAATAATCATGAAGATAACCGTCAAGAAAAGTTAGAGAGTGAAATTTAGGGTTAAGGAAAGATAAAGTAAAACTAATGAGAATGAACTATTTTTGATTGCATGTTTAAGCAATCACTTATAAAATAGTGTCTGTGCGCGGTGTGTGTGTTGAGGGCATTTGACCTGCAGATCGTAATGCTCCTAGAAAGACATATTTCGAATATAAAGGAGTGAAAATTTCCAACAAATAAGTAGTTTTTCATATCCGTCTATGAGTCATATAAGCACGTCCTCTGTCACCCTCCATCACCCTCCATCCATCGCGCTTACGACTCTATATTCCAACCCAAATAAATTTACTTATTTCATACTGGATCTAGCGCAAATCGACTCCAGTCCACTTAAACAATGGCTAAATACATTGTATCTGTGCGCGTAATAAGTATATCTGCGTGAATATAATGTTTCTGTAACGAAATGCACTGCATTCAAGCATATAATAATAATGAAACACTTTGTATCCACACAGATCATAAGTGTATCTAAACATATGTAATGTCATTGCCTATTTATACATTAGTGCATATTTGCAATAACCCAAACTATTGATATATTATGTAAGTAATTTTTAAATTATCACTATAAAAATAATTACAGGATTGAGTTAGTTTAGCCACTTAATTGTCCCTTAATATAGGTCAAGAATTTCTCCTTTGAGCTGAGGGTCCGTCGAAAACCACCTCTCTATCCTATTAAAGTAGGGGAGTAAAATTTGTGTACAACCTACCTCCCTATCCTATGTTGTATTATTGTTGATATATAAGTCAAGGATTATTTTATTTTATATGTATATATAAAATTTTGAACACTTTATATAAATTTTTTGACTTTATCACTATTTACTATACAATATTAACTTAACCTTATGAGTTCTGGTTCAAGTCTCTATCTTCTTAAAATATTTTTTGCCCATCAATGTCAATGATGAACTACATAATATTGAACACTAGGGGGGCAATGGTGCCGAATTTAAAAGGCATTGTAAGGCAATGGTAAATATGCATAAGCCCTCTATCCTTGCCCTTCTTGAAACTAGAATGAGTGACCACAATGGTCTTACTGAGGAATTAGGTTTCACTAGGAAAGTCCAGTATCTTGCTGTCAGAAGGTCTGGTGGACTTGTCATTATGTGGAATGAACACAATGTGACCATTAATGACATCAGCTCTCAAGGTATCCACATTGTTGTTCAGGTTAGCAACCCTTCTTCTTGCTGGTTCTTTAGTGTTGTTTATGCTAGCAACTGCTTTGACAACAGGAAAGATTTGTGGTCTTAACTTACTTGCTTTGCAAAAATCATCCAATCGTACCCTAACAATGCATGGCTTGTGGGAGGGGACTTCAATGAAATCCTTAAGTCTTCTGATAAATTTGGTGGAAACCACATCAATACTAACAGGTCTGGTCAGCTCTGGGACTGTGTCAACCAAAGTGACCTTATAGATCTGGGGTTCAAGAGAAGTAAGTATACTTGGTCAAAAAAGAGGTATAGGAATAAGAATGCCCTAATTCTTGAAAGGCTAGATAGATGTCTAGCCAATGATGCCTGGATTAAGCTTTTCCCTGATGCTTCTGTCACCCATCTCCCTAGGACCCATTCTGATAACTCCCCCTACTTATTAATCTCTTTAAGAACCACCCAAATCCCATAAAGCCTTTTAGGATGGAGACAATGTGGTGCTCCCACCCCACTTTTTCTTTGGTTGTTAAGGACTTTTTTGTTTCTGGGCTGGGCCTCACCTAAGTAATCTTCCTCTTTGAGTCCAAAATAACCATTTGGAACAAAGAAACCTTTGGTAACATATTCCATAAGAAAAAGCATATTTTGGCAAGGCTGGAAGCATCCAAAAAGCCAATGCCTATCCCTATAGCTCCTATCTCCATCACCTTGAAAACCACCTCTGTAGGGAATACAATGATATTTTAAGACATGAGCAGGAATTCTGGAGATTGAAATCCAGGATAACCTGGCTCACTAAAGGGGATAGCAACACCAACTTCTTTCACACCTCGACCATTAACAGAAGAAGGAAAAATAAGATTACCTCCTTAAAAGATGATCTGGGTAACTGGTACTACTCTCATGAGGAGATCCTGAGCTGTATCACCAACTTCTACTCCACCTTGTACTCCAATGACCACTCATCCTCCCCTCTTAACTTTCAACTTAACCCCTCAAAAAGCTCCATCAGCCAAGAGGAACACCCTACCTTGGTAGTCATTCCTGACCTGAAAGAGATCAAGCAAGCTGTTTTCTCTTTCAAACCTACCAAAGCCCCAGGGCCTGATGGTATTCATCCACTACTTTATCAAAAGTATTGGGATATCATTGGGCCATCTGTAGTAGAGTTTTGCAAAATCACCTTCTCCACAGATACCATGGAGAAACAAGTAAACTCTACCTACCTTTGCCTTATCCCTAAATGCCCTAATACAACAAACCTTAGGAATTTTAGGCCTATAGGGCTCTGTAACACTCAATACAAAATTATCACAAAGATCCTGGTGAATAGACTCAAACCCCATCTCACAAACATTATCAGCCTTAGCCAATCAAGCTTTCTTTCCAATAGAAGAGCTGCTGATAATGCCATCATTGTTCAAGAATACATCAGTCACTTTGCAAAAATGAAAGGGAAGAAAGCCATCATGATCCTCAAAATTGATCTTGAAAAGGCTTTTGATAGAATTGAATGGTCTTTTATTAGGCAACCCTCCACTTCTTCAACTTGCCTAACAAAATGATCAACCTCTTTATGTCTTGCATCTCTACCTCCTCAATCTCCATCTTAGTCAATGGGGAGGGGGGGTGGAAACAAACTACTTTTCTCCTACAAGGGGCATCAGACAGGGAGACCCCATCTCACCATACATCTTCATCATGTGTGTGGAACTCCTCTCCAGAAAAATTGATCATGAGGTTGACACTCTTAATTGGTCTCCCATCTCCATTAGTCTTAAACGCCCTAAATCTCCCATCTCTTCTTTGCTGATGATTTAACTCTCTTTGCTAGAGCTGATGCCACTAACTGCCACACTATTATGAATACCCTTATGAGCTTTAGCCACTATTCAGGCCAGAAAGTCAACTCTTTCAAGTCTAAGGTCCTGTTCTCCAATAACTATAATACTGAGCAGAGAAATCTGCTTGCTCAGAAGCTTGACATCAAGGCCAAGACTGACTTTGGGAAGTACTTGGGCTTCCCAATTTTCCACCACAAACCTAGTCATAAGGATTTCCAGTTCATTCTGGATAACCTTAACACTAAGCTTGCTGGTTAGAAAACTAAGTTCTTAAATATGGCAAGAAGAACCATCCTTACCAAGAGCTCCTTGAATAGCACGCCCATCCACATAATGCAATTCATTTAGATCCCCAAGCAAACCCTTAAGCACATTGATAAAATCCAATGGGACTTCCTATGGGGATCTACTGAGGATAAGAAGAAGATGCACCTTATATCTTGGGACACAAACACCCTAACAAAAAAGGAGGGAAGACTAGGCATCCAAAAGGCTAGCATTAAGAATGATTCCATGCTGATGAGCCTTGCTTGGAGGTTCATGCACAATCCCTCCAACATTTGGGTAAGGGTACTTAGTGCAAAATACACCAATAAAAAAGCCAACACAAAGCAACTCATCTCTAGAATTGGGGAAAATGTCATCAAAGGTTGGCATGACTGCACTGATGCCATTACTTGGTCAGTCAAGAATGGTGAAAGTGTCAACCTTTGGTCTGATAGATGGATTCCCAACACCCCAACCCTGAGAAGCATTCATTATGGTCCTCTCAACAAGCTGGAGGAGGATGTCAAACTCTCTGACATCTGAAAAAACAACACCTGGGATATGCAGAAACTTTCCTTCAACATTCCCAAGGATATCCTGAACAACATTACAAGCTCCTTCTTTCCAAATTATAGAATTCTTTGAGATACTCCTAGGTGGAGGCTCAAGGGTAATGGACTATTCTCAGTTAGCAGTGCCTATCACTCTCTAGCCACCAGGAAAAGGAAAAACCAGCAACATCTAACTACTGATTTTAGTTGGATTTGGAAACTTCATACTCCCAACAAAATAAAAAATTCCCTGTGGGATTTCCTCAACCTTCCTGACTTTTTACCGACTACTCCTTGCTGGTGGGTTGACTTCTACAGTACAACGCGGGGACTTCTCTATTCTATAATTCTATATCTTTTTGATCTCGCACTTCCTTACTTCTAATAGAACCTGGAGACTAGCTATAGCTCTTCTCTTGCGCGTTTCCCTGGCTTCTTCAACACAACAGGCTGCCAACTAACCATCACCTCTCAAAGCTGAGACTCAATATCCCTCCCAATTGCTAAATTTGTCAGACCCACACTAAAGATATTAGCCACATTTTCTCAAGATGCACCCTTGCGTTGGGTTTCTGGGAAGATCTCTTTAAAAGGTCCATTAAGAATCCTAACATGAACATCTCCAGCTTTACCAATAACAACTGGCTAACCTCCTGGAGAAAGCTTCAGAACAAGGCTTTCGACAGCCTTCTCCTTTGGGCTGAGATACTGCCTTTCTGTCTCTGGACTATCTGGAAGAATAGGAACCAAAATATTTTTAATCATTCTAATCATAAAGCTTCCTTTCTACAGGCCTACTCCGAAGCTATTGAATACCTTCACCTCAAATACCCCAACCCTTTGACTAGGCACATCCAATACCTTCACATCAAAATGGGAGCCCCCACAAAGAGGCAACTACAAACTTAATGTAGATGGTTCTTGCCTTGGGAACCCAGGGAAGGGAGGCATCGGAGGCGTAGTTAGAAATCATAATGGGAATTGGGTGCTGGGGTTCAGTAAAAGCTTCCTCATTGGAACTAACAATCAAATAGAGTTACTGGCTCTACTAGAAGGACTCTGAATGATAGAAGAGCACAACCTTACTCCAGTGGAAATTGTTACGGACTCTATGGAAACAATTAACATGCTTCAACAAGGTAACCAATTCTATGATGAAATCATTGATGAATGCAGGTGCAAGTTAAGACAACTGGGATGCTCAGCAGTTCAGCATGGCTTTAGGGAGCAAAACATAGTGGCGGATGCACTAGCCAAACATGGAGCCACTTCATCAATCTCTGAGCATATCTGGTTTTTGTCAGTTCCTCCAATGTGTGCTCGACAATCTCTGTGGGCAGACATAATAGGAACTACTTTTGTCAGAAGTGCTAGAAACACTACTTGTAATCTTTTTGATCAAAACCAATTGTGTTTTGCTATTAATCCAGGCTGATCAGATCTGGAAGTATGTGTAATTACAACCATCTATCTTTTCTTTAATGCAATCATGATTACCCAAAACAAAAAAGAAATGTATCTAAATGTTTGTGTTTTGTCATTTGTTGTTTATTTGACTTAACAAAATATGTTGAAAGTCTCCATTTTTTTTGTTTAATTTCTGATTTAATTATTTCCTTGGAGTATTGTTGAAAGAATCTATTTGGTTTAAATTAGTTCAAATTTCTACCTACCTCATCCACCCAAATTAGAAAAATACCAGAGGGGAATATAAAGAATAGCAGACCAAGTCCCCCCCTCAATAATTACTGGTCCCTTTTTTTTTTGTTCTTTGTGAAATATTTGTCTTTTCCACCACCAATAGATGAATTTTTATTTTATGGGAAATACTTATTAGTTGAGGATATTATTTTACGGCGGCAAAATTAAGATTTTCACTAAGCAGCATTAAAATATAAAAAAGGTATGCACATTGTGTCAAGGGATTCTAATTTCAAACATATTACTAATATACATTGAAATAAGTTTGTGTAACCTATCTACCCTAAGCAATATTTCTTGTGAAGGGTTGTCAATTGACTATATTTTACTTTTATTTTGTATAATATTGATGAATTTATATCGAGTAACATAATTAGTAAGGATTCATATATCCAATCAGTGATACAAAGGAGAGTCAAAATATGAAAAAGTAAACACACAGATGACTCCACTAGTATAGTTGATCCTAATTTGCTTGGAGCTGAAGCATAGTTATTATTATTTTTAATAATAGTAATAATATTATTATATAGTAGTAGTCTTTTCCACAATAAACTAAGTCAAAATTAGCATCTGGACTACTGCCAGTATTTATGGTCTTCTTTGCGTAATATTAACGTTGTTTCCTCTCTTTGATTTTCTAGTCTTTCAAGTGTTTCTACAGAGAATTAGACTTAGACTTAAACTTATCAAGTATTTTAGCAACTTTCATAGTTTAATATTTTGCTATTTAAGTTGTGGTAGATTGAAGTTTTATATTATCTAAGTTTACAAATATGGCTCCTGGAGGTGGTGCTAGTTGCAAAGAACTTGTAGAATCATGGCCAAATATTACAAGATTTGACACAACAAAGACACTGATAGAGAAAAGTATTACACGTATTGGTGAAAAGTTTCAAAAGTCTTCAGTCCATGGTGTTCATGAGTTGCTTGAGTGTCCAGTTTGCAAGAAGTCTATGCATCCTCCATTTTACCAGGTAATTACTCCTCCATGTTGCTGTAACTGGCTAACTATGTTGCTCGAACTCTTCAAAAATATTGCTTTTTGAAGGATTAGCCACAAGTGTGGCGATATTTTTAATTTGGAGAATCCGAACAACATAGCTAGCAATAAACTCTTGGAGTAACTGGAAAAGTTGTTGTCATGTGACCAGGAGGTCACGGGTTCAAGGCTTGAAAACAGTCTTTGGCAGAAATGCAAAGTAAGGCTGGTACAATACACCCTTGTGGTGAGGCCCTTTTCTGGACCCTGTGCATAACCGAGCTGTCCTTTTTTTGGTGTCCGGGCCAACCAGGTCGTCGGCTCTGCTTCTTCTGGCCCACAGAGAGTCTAGGCACCTTTCGAAGGCAGGGAGTGGAGTGTGACAACGTACACGTTTCGCTTTACTCTACAGCGCCTTCTCATCAGTTGTAGGGTTTGTTGACCCGAAATTGACTTGGCTTAGCCAAAAGGCTTCAACTCTAAAAGCCCGGCTCGCGAGGTGTCCTTGTAGTTGAATTCCAAACCTCGCCTCGCTCATGTGACATGCTATGTTTCCCCCTCTCTATTCCCAAGTAAAGGTTGAGTCCCACACTTCAGTTTGTGGATTGCATACACCTCGACTATTCCACCATGTACTTGCTACCAGCGCAAGTATCAAGTAACTCTGTCCACCAATGGTTAGGCAGATCGGGGAAAAAAATTCACCTAACCATTTTTTGTCGCTGCTAGGATTTTAACCCCGATCTCCTATGATTTTCGCCAACTTTATTCACCACAAGGCTGCACACCTCGGCTGATCAAACTCTTTATATCATCATACAATCATCCTAAAATGTAGTATTAGTATAGTTTCATTACTATAGATAGCTTTATTTACAAAACTATGTTACATAATTGCATAACCACAATTGCATTCTTTATTTATTTGAATCTTTTTACTCACACTTGTAGTGTCCAAATGGCCATACACTATGCACAAACTGCAAAATTGGAGCACAAAATTGCTGTCCTACTTGCCAAGTTGAACTTGGAAATATAAGGTGCTTAGCCTTAGAGAAAGTAGCTGAGTCACTGGAATTGCCCTGCAGACATCAAAATCTTGGCTGTCACAAAATATTAGCTTACTATCGAAAGCTCAAACACGAAAGGCATTGCAAATTTAGGCCTTATAATTGTCCTTACGCTGGATCAGAGTGCTCGATTAAAGGAGACATTCCAACACTCATATTGCATCTCAAGGAGGATCACAAAGTTGATATGCACACGGGATGCACATTCAATCATCGGTATGTTAAATCGAATGCCCAGGAAGTTGAGAATGCAATATGGATGCTCACAGTAAGTGATTTCTACTTTTAAACATAATGATCTTTTTGCCAAACAGAGTATTTTCTTTTAATTGGAACTGTTTCGAGCCATAAACAAGCCCGGACACTCAAGAAATCTGTTGGACAGGCAGATTCACATCGCTTATGTTATGGCTTCCAGATTGATCAACTGACATACTTCACTCAATGCAGGTTTTCGACTGTTTTGGGGGACAGTTTGTCTTGCACTTTGAGGCGTTTTTACTAGGTATGACACCGGTTTACATGGCATTTCTACGATTCATGGGAGAGGACAACGAGGCTGAAGTGTTCAACTATAGTCTAGAAGTTGGTGGTTTTGGCCGTAAGTTAACATGGCAAGGTGTTCCTAGGAGTATCCGAGATAGCCATAGAAAAGTTCGCGACTGTCAAGATGGACTTATTATTCCGAGAAGCTTAGCAATTTTCTTCTCTGGTGGAAATGGGAAAGAGCTTACGTTGAAGGTCATAGGTCGTATATGGAAGGAGCATTCGACTAGTTAACAGTGCCTAGGCAATTGTATAGTGTTCGACTTTTCAGTATCTCTCAAGTATATCATAGTTTTCCTTTTTGAATATATGTTGTATATCATCAGTCTCAGGATCGATTATGAAGATAATGGGTGTGTTTGGTACGAGGGAAAATATTTTCCTACGTACCAAACACAACCAACATGTAAGTTGGAAGTCATACTCCAACTCTGATGTAAAAGATACTAGTACTAATTTGAATGAAATAAAATTGATTTATTTTCTTGATACAGCTTGGGAGATTTTATCAAGTCATCTAAGTGATTTGTTTGTTGAAAAATATTACCTTCTAACCTTTTATTTCTGTCTCATAAAAGTTGAATTGCTCAGCAAAGTTTTTGTTTTGAAGAATTTAGCCAGCAATGCATGTAGAATGAGTGATCATTAACAAGAACTTGTAATATCAAGCAATAGTTCTCTTTATTATAAAAGAAGGGGAAAATATTCCCATCAACTTTGTGATTAGAGCGGATATACTCCTCGTTAAAAAAATGTACATATGTACCCTCACGGCCTCACCTTTTAACAAATGGTGCATATATCCTCGACCAGGGGCAGAGCCACCTTATGGTTACGGGTTTAACCCGAATTCCCTTCGGCAGAAAATTATAATATTTATATAATGGTTAAAATTATTTTTTATGTATATATAATTGATGTTAAATCCCCTTCTGCTAGTTCATGTGCCTACTTCTTTCGAATTTGAACCTCCTTAATGAAAATTCTGGCTCTGTCACTGTTCTCGACGCCTAACAAATGGTGCGTATATAGGTCTCTTAAACAAAATAGTAAATATGCATTATTTATTAGATGACTTGGGTATATTTGCATTACTTTTTTTAATGAAGGATATATCAGTTCCAAATTGCAAAAAGGATCAATTTTATCTCTCCAACCCTCACCCGCCCCCCCCCCCCCCCCCCCCCCAAAAAAAAAAAAAATCCAAAAAAAAAAAACTAGGTTGTAACTAGTTCAATCTCTCTCTATAGCAACAATATTTTCTAATAACATTTTATTATAACGATCAAAGTTTTTCTCTAAATCGATTTTCTATAATAACATTTTGCCATAGCAATCAAAAAATATTAGGACAAACGACATATGTACTGATCTCCAGACTCCACCTATGAAATTATACTGAATGTCTTATTGTTGCCGTGTATTTGAATATTAAAAAATTAAAAGGTAAAAGAGAAAGTGCATGATAATTGAAACGTGCAAAGAGAAGGGAGTCACGTATACTAATAATTAGTAGGTACAAAATTATTTGGTTTTAGTGGTTTAATAAAGAGGCCATGCGACTTTCCCGTTTAAAACATTAAAAATTCATTGAAACAAAGAAAAAGAAAAGAAAAAATTAGCAAAAACAAGAAAGAGAAATACAACAATGAAACATCAGTCTTAATTCTCCTTCTACATTTTTTTCTCTAAGATTTTTGGTATGTAACATCTCTTATATTTAGCAATATATGTTAATATTGTGTTTCATTGAGTGTAATCATGTGCAAGGGGGTTCAATTTTTTGTATATAATGGACAAAAATGATTTTTCGTTGCAAATACATATATAAGTAGTTGAATTACCTTGTTTGAATTTCTGGCTACGTCGCTGATCATATCGCGATCGATTGGTGAATGGTTATCTAATATAATGTCCTCTTTTTCATTCATGGTTGTCAAATATGTGTGATCCTTGAGGAGTCTTGGTTTTTTATTCATAAGTTATTTATTGTTCTTTTTTGTTTTTGGAAAGTGTGGTAATAAATATCTTCTTAATTTTTCCTAGGAAATTCTGTATAGTTGGTATTTATGTGGATTGATATAAAAAGCCTTCTATAGTTGAACAACAACATGTCTTGCTGTGGAGGTGGAGAAGAAGACGTTTACAGTGGCGGTCCGCCTTCTAACCAGAATGCACCTCCTCCTAAAGCCGGCAATCCTTATGGTGGCGGTATGCTCCTACTCCGAAAAAATATTTAACATGTGCTCGGTTTTTACTTCAAATCAATAAGTCCAAAGACATGCGTCTTGTATATGTGCTTTTAATATGTGTCTTGTATATGACCAATATACACTATGTATACCTATATTATACATTTGTCGACTATTTAAGTTAATTTCTTGTGTTTTATGCAAGTTTGTTCCTTATCTACGTGAACTAGTAGGATATCATGCATTTCATATATGAGTCTTAGGTCGAAAGTTGGAACTAAGGACTTCTAGATTCTAACAATATTTGGCTAAGACATGAAAGATGCAAAACTACTACAACGACAATATATCCAGCGTAATTCCACAAGTGGGGTCGGGGAGGGTAGTGTGTACGCAGCCTTATCCCTTACCTTGTGTAGGTAGAGCGGTTGTAGCTAAAACGAGTATTTTGTATGTTAAAAATAGCTTTTTTTGGTATTGTAGTTAGTGATAGAGCAGACACAAGGGGTGGTACAAGAAGTGGAGATCCTCAGAAAGGTTTGGGAGGGTGGTGTGTACGCAGCCTTATCCCTTACCTCGTGTAGGTAGAGCGGTTGTAGCTAAACATGAAAGATGAAAAAGTAATATTTTGTATGTTAAAACTAGCTTTTTTGGTGTTGTAGTTAGTGATAGAGCAGAGCCAAGGGGTGGTACAAGAAGTGGAGATCCTCAGAAAGTTTTACCAATCGAGATACCGGTTATGACCTTGGACGAGCTAAATAAACTGACTAGTAACTTTGGTCAGAAAGCTTTGATCGGAGAGGGATCATATGGACGCGTATTTTTTGCTAAATTAAGCAATGGACAGCAAGCAGCGATCAAAAAGTTGGATACTAGTTCTTCACCAGAACCAGATTCGGACTTTACAGCACAGGTGAATTTCCTAACTTTTGACCTATATAGACAGTATAGTTTTCCGAGGAAGGGTGTTCAGTCTACATGAAATTTGATTTCTCTTTGCCTATGCAGTTATCAGTGGTTTCAAGGCTTAAGCATGATCATTTTGTGACTCTTATGGGGTATTGTCTAGAAGCAAACAATAGAATCTTGATATATGAATATGCAGCTATGGGATCTCTACATGATGTATTACATGGTATGTCAAATCATTTCGTTAAAATTACTTTTCATGAATGCCGAGCTTCACTAATAGCACGCTTTCAAGCCTTCAAATGTATGCAAGATTTGTTGCAGAATGTTAGTAGTTGATTGTTGCATGTTTATGTTGTAGGTAGAAAAGGTGTCCAAGGCGCAGAGCCTGGTCCAGTTCTTACGTGGAATCAGAGAGTTAAGATTGCTTATGGTGCAGCAAAAGGACTCGAATACTTGCATGAAAAAGTTCAGCCGCCTATTGTTCATCGTGATGTCAGGTCCAGCAATGTACTCCTCTTTGACGAATTTACAGCAAAGATTGCTGATTTCAACTTGTCAAACCAGACATCCGACACAGCAGCTCGTCTGCATTCCACTAGAGTTTTGGGAACATTTGGCTACCATGCTCCAGAGTAAGACCTACATCATAAGTTTGTTCTAACAGGCACACGGTAACACAAAAGCAAATTAGTATTGACAAGAACCATGATAACGATATAAAAAGCTTGCTACACGTACTAGATGAGTAATGTAGACCATATTATTGTGCAGGTATGCAATGACAGGACAGATAACACAGAAAAGCGATGTCTATAGTTTTGGAGTCGTTCTTTTGGAACTCCTAACGGGAAGAAAGCCAGTAGATCATACGATGCCTAAAGGACAACAGAGTCTTGTTACATGGGTAAGTTCTTTTCTTACCTCTCACTAATTCTGCTCGTACCATCAGTCTAATGACTCATACTCAAATTTTCTGCAGGCAACTCCAAGATTGAGTGAAGACAAAGTGAAGCAGTGTGTCGATCCAAAGCTAAATAACGATTATCCAGCAAAAGCAATTGCTAAGGTTAGTGATAATTCTTCTACACTAACTCATCGTAGCTAGTCAAAAGAGGTTCCGGATACCATTTAATAGTATACTTTCCTCTCAGATGGCAGCAGTTGCAGCACTTTGTGTTCAATACGAGGCAGATTTTCGACCAAATATGACGATAGTTGTCAAGGCACTGCAACCACTTCTCAATGCAAAACCAGCAGGACCTGAGTCTTAATACATAAAACAATATTAATAGTTTGGAGTCTCAACCAGGCCACTCGAATTGTGTTAAAAAGGGTACTTCTAGTATGGCTCTAATAGTAGCAGAAGCACAAAGATTATGCACTCCGAATCCAGTCTGCCTCAACAGATCGAAGACTTGTAAAAAGTTTTGAGATTTTTGGGTATAGCTTAAGTTCCAAATACTAGGTTCTTGGTGATATATCGCTATAGAAAACAATGATTTTACCTTGGGAGTTTTGGACATTGAAAGCACTATATATGTATATGAATCGAATCAAGCATAATTGTATGTCAAACAATGAAGTTACGTTCTTTAAACTATGAAATAGTAACAGGAAACATAACTGCTTATCAAATTGTCTTTAGCCTCAAATGGCTTGTTTACTAAATCAGATCATCAAATCACTCACACAGGTCTGGTTAATAGTCACGTCATCAAATCGCTCAGATTAGTTCAACAACTGAACTGAAAACTCATAAATCAGTGCACAAAATCGAGTAGTAATAGATAATTCTGCACTTCCATTTGGAGCAACAAAGTTCAATGAAGGCGGCTTCTAATGATACTGTAAACAAAATTTATAAATGAAAAACAATTGTCCGAGGTGACACCAAAAAATCTAATCATTTCTTTCAATTTCATAAACGCTAGTAAGCGATAACAAGCTCATAAACTGAGTAAAATCAATAGCCTCCCTTCAAATCATTGACCACATCATATGGTATGGGGGTAACTGTCTCCAATGTAGCGCCTTCAACCATGAATCCTGGTTTGGGTCCTGCGGGTTGCCTTTTCGTGCTGATGACCACTCCTCTAGCCTTGGCTTCGGCCTTTAGCTTGTCATTCCTCTTGATCCTATCTTTGACTTCTTCAGTGCATCGAGAAGCTTGAACATGTTCAATCCTAACGTGAATCCTCTTCCTTATGATACGTTCACGAACCTGAGATCATGAACAAACAAGAAAAAGGTTAGTAAGGCATGCCATACATTAGTCTAAGAGAACCAAATAATAAGGTCGTAAGTATAACAAATATCCAAGACCAACTCACGATCCATCAAACTTCCACATAGAGATATACTCTAAGCTACATGACGGAAAAAAGAAACAGGCAATGTCTGACTAAAAAGGTAAAAGAAATGAAGAAACATTAGCACGTCTTCTAATTATTAGGTAGAACTACGAAGCTTCCATGTTTCAAGAGTGGAGCTAGATTTTGCTTGCTCAAAATGTTTATGCAAATAACTTTTACTCTGTGAGTTCAAAACTTCTCCTTTACTATTCCATTTCGGGAAAAAAAATCACACTAGGACAATATTTAAAAAATGAAACATGATTTCTCCACTTTTGATGAAAACAAAAACCTTTCTTCCACTATTAAAAACGCAATTCAGCATTTGCTATCGATGTATCATTTCCACAACAATAGCTCAAGGCTATAAGTTAGTGCACTATTACAAAGCTCCGTTTGCAGATTTTGTTGGGAAAAAGAATTGATCTTCACTTCAAGACCCCAAAAACTCTTAATGCTATATTTAACTCCGTTGAATCGAAAAGCATATGTATAAAAAATGAACACGATACATATTCACCCCCTTAACCTTGCCAAGATATTTCATTTAGAAACTCAACCTAAGTCGTGTTCCCATTGAACACCTCAACTCCTAATATAATGTTCCACTTAGACACTTCCAATTAAAATTTTGCTCAACTCCTAATAAAACGTTTCACTTAAGACACTTTCAATTCACATTTCGGATAAACTTTATGCGTGTCCTCATTCGTCTACTAAGTAAACCACATAAAATATGTCAATCTCCTACCGTTATCCACATTAACCTCGAATACAAAATTGTGTATTTTATGTGGTTAACTTAAATACCTAATAGACGAATACGAAAACAAACATACAAAAAAGTTGAGTCAGAAGTATCTAATTGAAAGTGTATAAATGGAATATCAAACTAGGTAATAAGGCTCGATGAACTATTTATGACATACATACAAACAAATGCATACTTTTAAGCTACAAATCAACAAACAATTGAATATCAAATGAATTGATTCATTCAATTTCGCATAAATTAATCAAATTAACTCTCATAAAACGAAATGTAACGAGTAAAATCGATCGAAGAGAAATTATTATCAGGTAGATTATACGTACCTGTTTGTTAACTTCGACACCGACGGCGCGTTTAGTGACATTCCAAACACGGCCAGTACGTCCATGGTAGAACTTATGTGGCATTCCTTTGTGGACAGCGCCGTTCACTTTGATATCAACATAATCACCGATTTTGAAGATTCTTAAGTACGTAGAAAGAGGGATTGTACCTTTCTTTCTAAATGCACGTGAGAATGAATCTCGTGTACGTGATCGTAATCCATGGCCGGCCGGCATTTTTGTGTGACTGTGTGAGAGTGTGTGGGCGGCGGCGGGAAGTGAATGAAGCCCTAATGAGGAAATTGAAGAGGTGTTATAGGGGATTTTGATGGGTTGGGCCGGATTATTGAGTTTGGATGGATGCTGATTCAACTAAATGGGCCGCATAGCCCTCAGAGATTAGAAAAAACAACATAAATCCCGACAGTTTGAAATTTGATTACTGAAAATCCTAATATTTTGTATAATTACTAAATGTCATTTTGGGTCTGTCGAGATACATAATTAACTCCCGATACACCCAAAGAAGATACATTTTTTCCTTTGTGAAATACATAATTATCTCTCGATATATTTTTTTCAATTTTTGGTCTGTCGAGATACATAGTACATCCAGGGAAGTTACATTTTTTTCGATTTGATCCATATACTCCTACGTTATTTATCTTGAGTCGGAGGTCTATCGGGAACGAACTTTCTACCTCATCTCTGAGGTATTGATACAAACTGTGTACATTTTACTCTTTCTAGATACCAATTTGTGGCAGTGTACTGAATATATTATTGTTGCTTTTCCTGGGTCATGTTTAGAAATGATCTTAAAATGGGTTGGTTTGGATATTTTGTCTTCATAAGAAAAGTCTTATAAACCTGACCTTTTTTTAAGAGTTAGTCTTGATTTTTTGGCCCTGCTTTACAAATTTTGGTTATAAGGAAGATGTTTAGGATATTTGAAGGCCAAAAATAAAACTAGATATATTGCCAATCAGACATAAGTTAAAATTTTAACTTTTGCTCATAAGACAGATGTTTAGGACACTTGATGATAGTTAACCTGCTCAGTTGGCCAAAAGTTTTATCTAATAGATAAATGTTAGAACTTATTAAATCATGACTAAAATTTGAGACCTAATAGTTGAAGGATAAAAATTTAGTATAAATAACATAAATACCAACTCGTTAGGAAGTAATTACATTCTCTCCCACTTTTTAAATTATTTTACTCTCTCTCCCTATTAATATACATAATATAGCCGACATATACATAGCATTCTGCGTATATGTCGGGATTTTTATAAGATGTTTAGAGAGTTAAGATTTTTTATAATATTGAAAACATAAGTTGTGTGTTTGTGTAATTTTTAGAAAAATTTAAGACCAAATACTTGACGGATACTAGGCAGAATTTTATCCCTTTTTCCACTAAATGGGCTTCATTTGATTGGGCCTGTGTGAATGGGTTGCCTCAGAACTTTCAGATGTGTGAGTTACCCTTTTTGAAAAGGTTAAATTACACAAATCCCAAATTTAAGAAATTATATTACCCAATATTTTTTACTTTTTAAAAATTTACATTAAATCTCGATTTTCAACTTTACTCTTGATACATATCAACAAAATCCCACAACCTATTTTTACTCTACCATTAACTCATGCAAGATATTTTTTTTCAAGGATTACCTTCCCTAAAATCTCTCCCAAATTAGACACATTTTTTTTAATTTTTTAAAAAATAAGTATTTATATTAAATCAAAGATCTTCCTTCCCGATTCGCTATCCTCCATTAAAGCATGCAACTATTTTTTTTTCACAATTTTCTCCCCTAAAATCTTTTCTATTTTTTTTTTAAATCTATATTTGTATAGTTATTCATACATTTTAAAGTTAATATTAGTATGAAATTCGTCGGTGATACATATAGGTGATACATATTTTTTGTTAATCCGATTGATACATATATAAAAATATTAATTTTCTGAATACATTTTCATAGTGTAACGGTGGTTCACATTTTATGATACATATTAGGGTCCCGGCGGCGTACATCAGAGCTATTAAGGACATGTACGATGGAGGAAAGACTCGGGTGAGAACGGCGGGAGGAGACTCAGAGCATTTTTCGGTCGAGAAAGGGTTGCACTAGGGCTCGACTCTTAGTCCGTTCCTATTTGTGTTGGTGATAGACGTGTTTACACGGAGTATTCAAGTGGAAGTGCCATGGTGTATGTTGTTTGCTGACAATGTAGTGCTGATTGATGAGACGCGGGTGGGCGTGAATGAAAAATTGGAGGTTTGGAGGCAAACCCTTGAATCTAAGGGATTCAGGTTGAGTAGGTCCAAGACGGAGTATATGAAATGCAAGTTTAGTGAAGTGAGGCAGGAGGACGATGTGGTGGTGAGGTTGGATTCCCAGGATGTCCGAAGGAGGGATAGTTTTAAGTATCTTGGGTCTATGATTCAGGGGAATGACGATATTGAGGAGGATGTCTCTAACTGTATTGGAGCAGGTTGGATGAAATGGAGGCTCGCCTCGGGAGTGTTGTGTGACAAGAAGGTGCCACTAAAGCTTAAAGGTAAATTCTACAGAGTGGCAGTCCGTCCGGCTATGCTATTGGAGCAAAGTATTGACCAGTCAAGAACTCCTATATTTAAAAAATGAAGGTAGTGGAAATGATAATGTTGTGTTGGATGTGTGAACTTACTAGAGAGGATAGAGTCAGGAATGAAACCGTCCGGGAGAAGGTGGAAGTAGCTTCATTGGAGGATAAGATGCGCAAAGGAAGGTTGAGATGGTTTGGACATGTGATGAGGAGGGGCACGGATGCCCCAGTTCGTAGGTATGAGAGGTTAGCGTTAGATGGCTTCAGGAAAAGGAGAGGTAGGCCGAAGAAGTACTGGAGGAAAGTAATTAGACATGATATGGAGCAGCTTCTGCTTACTGAGGACATGACCCTAGATAGGAAGGTGTGGAGGTCGCGGACAAGGGTAGAAGGCTAGGTTGTGTGCGTGGATTTAGTAATTAGTTAGAAGAGCTCAGGTTGAATCGAGCTAGTAACCCAAGGATTAGGTCAGAGATAGGAGCCCGATCAGACGGGCTTGGGTCTCTTTTTCCTATTGTGCTTATTTATTTTATTTCTTATTTATCTGAGTTCTATTTTTATTGTGTCTTATTCCTTTTCATGTTATGCCATCCATCTTGTTTCTTATTTAATTACGCTTTGGTCTACTTTTCTCTATCTTGAGCCAGGGGTCTATCGAAAACAGCCTCTCTACTTCTCTGGAGGTAGCCGTATGGACTGCGTATATTCTACCCTCCCCAGACCCCACTTGGTGAGAATACACTGGGTTTGTTGTTGTTGTTGTTGTTGAACGGTGGTTCATATGAATGATACTTTTGTTATCAGTAAATGAGTGATACATTTGTTGACAATGTATGAGTGATACATTTTGCTATTAGATTATTGGTGATATATTTGTATTAACAATGTATGAGTGATACATTTGCGATCAGATTATTGGTGATACATACATTTATATCAACTATAAAAATGTATCACTAATATAACAGATAACCTTTTTAAACTAATACAGACAATATTTATATGAATCACAAAACTTTCATAAACATTTAATATGAATCATATAAAAAAAAATACAACCAAATGTATCACACATTTTTCAGAAGTATAACATAGTAATAGTGGACAAAAGTGGTAGCGACCATCGGCAGCAGCCTCCAGCCGTCGCTACTCCGATCAACAAACCCCCAAACTACCACCGTTATCTCATCTTCTCCGCTCAACCGACGCCACAATAATATCAGTTGCCACCACTAGCCGGTAAAATAGTCGCGAGGCAGCCCAACGACGCGTCATCCTCTTCTTCGTTCAGCTGTCATCCCAATAATAGAAGGCCAACAACAACAACATCAACAGCCGCCTCAATCGGCCACCACCCGCTGAAAAATCAAAACTAAATCCGCGCCAGACTCAGGCCAATTGACGCCGGAAAAGAAGGAAGAAACTCAATTTGACTCAATTTGTTTGCTTGAAGTTTGAAAGTTGATTGGGGGTATTGCTAATTTTTTGAATCCCATTAATTCATTGTGTAATTGATTGTGTGCAATTTTCTCCACAAAATAAAAGAGAGTCTGTTACTTCCTTAAATAAATATGCAGTCAGTTTTAAATGTATCATCTTATAACATATGTATCACGAATTCAAAAAACTCAGATAAGATGTAATTAATCAAATAGTTGGGATAAAATGTAATATCACTTAAAGATTCAGGGATTTATGTAAGTCACCCTTTTGAAAGTGTCCCCTTTTAGATTATTATTTAGAGTTTGTCCTTATTTTTTATGTTGTTTTTTCTAACTATGCTAGATTCGGATCTAATATTTGCTCATATATTATTGAACATTTAGAGACAAAGTATTAGTACATCACCTAGTGTTTATAATAACTTACAAATTTTTAGTTCGTGAACTAACATTTCCCTCCTAAGATTTTTAATTGTTCAAAAGAATCTTTAGAACGGAGACTCAAAGATCAATTTTATCTGTTTATTTTTACTTGTCACTTTTAGCATATAAATAGGAAAACATTTTTTTACATATATGTTTTACCATTAACATTTGTTACTTATTTTTCAAATCATTTCCAAGACTTAAGGTTGAACAACAATTGGTATGGGTGTCACACCCACTTTTCACTCCAAAAAGATTCGTTTTAAGGATCGAAAGGGTTTTTATTATTAAAGTGACAAAATGAAGATAATTTGTTTCGAAAAAAAGATTATTTATAGTCAAAACTCAGAGTCGCCACTTGGCATCAATCGGGTGTGCCAAGTCACCCTTGGATATCCTTTTTCAAAACGGTTTTGACTCTATAAAACTGATCCACGAACAGAGATTCCGACTAAGGAATTCTGTTGATCAAGGGAAAGGTGTTAGGAACTCCTTGATCCCGTGGTTCGACCACGGTCGTTTGATGAAGCATATCGGCTAATTTGACACTACGACTGTATAAACCACACAAAGTACGCACAACAATCAATCAAGCAAAACCAAACAAAATAATCCAAAATTTAGTGTTTAGTCCAATTATACAGTCCCGAAAAATAAAAAATACAGAAATATAATTCTACTCTATTCTAGGCTAATCCTAACTACATTCTTTTCTTTCTCCACCCGACGTTTTGGGCCTTGATTGTGCGTCGTCTTCAAGTACATGATACTTCGGGGCATTTTCCGGCCAAATGAATACACTTGAATTAAATATGATAAGTTAGGAAATATTCAACACAAATTTAAACATTCAACGCATTCAACAAACACATCACTCCTAAATTTTGCCTACCCGAACCTAAACACTTTTGCCTACCCAATTTGACCTATCATGATACTATTAAATTCACAGACTTAATATTGATTTCGAATTAAGCAAACCAACAACAAATCAACATAATCTAAATTCACCCTTTTTATCAATTTCTCAATTCCGTCCCAAATCCATCCTCAACATAATTAAACCAATTCAATACGCAATCCACCAATTAAGTTTTCACATCCAAATTCAAACATCAACCAACACACGACGAAGATTCAAACATGTCAAACAACACGAATCATTCATAATTATGTAAAAATTAAAAGAAGAAAAGATGGAATTGGACCTCAATGCCGTTTTTCAAAATTGATGTATTATTCTGATTAAATTCTTTAGAATCTGTGTTCGAAACCTCGAATCGAACCTCAAACCACCAATTTGATATGCCCTCTTATTCCATTTTTGTCGACCCGAAATGAATAGCAGTGACCAACTCGAGTTCTCGATGAGAATTAATGAACCCTGTCAACTCGATATCGAGATATAGAAAACTTGGACAGATTTAAAACTCAAAGAAAGAAGAAATAGCACTCAAACCGAGACTGAAATCGTGAAAAACAGAGAAATCAGTACTCGAAACCATGAAGTCTCGCCGAATTCAGCTCAAATGTCATCGGAATCTACCAAAAGGGCCGATCTCGACTAGTTTTAGCTACTGGTTTGGTATTTTGGCAGCGAGGAAGGAGGATCTCGAGTCTGTAATGCTTACTCCGATATGTAGCATGGATTTCGGCGAGATAATCATCGAAAAACTCGACGCCGGCCAGAGCTTTGCTCATCCTTTTTTGATTCCTCTCTGCTTCTGTTCCTCACTCTCTAGATTTCACTCTCTCTCCTTCGATTCTATGTGCAGGTCATTATGTGTGTGTGGGTTCTATGCGTTCTTCGTGTATTGGGTGTAGTCAATGATAAGATAAAGAAGAAGAAAGTGGCGTCCTCCCCCTTTTTCTTTCCAGTGTGACCCCTGTTTTTTTGCTTTTTAGAGAAGAAATGTGAGGGGGGTCACGTGGGTAGGAGGGTGGGGTGGGGTAGTGAGGTGTGAGTTGGTTGAGATAAAATTTGTTACCAAGAGCATAATTGGGGATTCGGTTTGTTAAGGGTTCTTAATTTTTGTATTTTTATGGGGTATAATCACATGGATGAGGGTATGTAGTAAGGTAAGCTAAAAATGAAAAAAAAATTAATTTTGAGAGGGACAAAATTAGATGTCTACAACATGCCCCCTTTGAATGTAAACACGAAGTATTTTTAGACAAAAAAGTAGACAACGAGACAGAATTTTGTCCCGACCATTATTCAAAGAGAATGAAACAGAAGGAAGAAGTGAAACCGAGTCTACATCAGGACATCCTAACTACCCAAGTTATGAAGAAATTGAGTCCCAGGTATCTCAAAGAGTTGGAAGAAGAGGGACTATACTGAGTTGGAGAGTCGAGTGAGGTTTCATCGAGGTTACGATCGCGGCTCTGTCATTACAACAAAAAATGAAAAATTACAAGAGTTAAAAAGATAAATAAAATTACAAAAGTCCTATCTATGCAGCTTCTTTTGAACTCTTGACTTGAGTTTCATCACCCTATTCTTCAGGCGGGCTCCTGACTTGCAATTTTTTAATTTGTTGCTTGGCTTTCAGTTGTTTCACTTTGTTGCTTGAGTTACCAAAAAAGGAAGTACGTCTCCTTACAAATGTCGCTTGAATTACCCAAACAAGGAAGTGCATATCCTTATAGATGTTGCTTAAATTACCCAAACAAGGAAGTGCGTCTCCTTACAGATGTTGCTTGAATTAACAAAACAAGAAAGTGCATCTCCATAGAAATGCCGGTTGAATTACCCAAACAAGGAAGTGCGTCTCCTTACAAATGCTTCTTGAATTACCCAAACAAAGAAATGCGTGTCCTTACAAATATTGCTAGAAATACCCAAACAGGAAAGTGCGTCTCCTTACCAATGCCTCTTGAATTATCAAAATAAGGAAGTGCGTCTCCTTACCAATGCCACTTAAATTACCAAAACAAGGAAGTGTGTTTCCTTACCAATGCCGCTTAAATTACCAAAACAAGAAAGTGTGTCTCCTTACCAATGTTGCTTGAATTACCCAAACAAGGAAGTGCGTCTCCTTACAAATGTTGCTAGAAATACCCAAACAGGAAAGTGCGTCTCCTTACCAAGGCCTCTTGAATTACCAAAATAAAGAAGTGCATTTCCTTACCAATACCACTTAAATTACCAAAGCAAGGAAGTGTATCTCCTTACCAATGCTGCTTGAATTTCCCGAACAAGAAAGTGCGTCTCTTTACAAATGTTGCCTGAATTTCCCAAACAAGGAAGTGTGTCTCCTTAAAAATACCGCTGGAATTGCCCAAAAAAGGAAGTGCGTCTCCTTACAAATACTGCTTGATTTACAAAACAAGGAAGTATGTCTTCATACAAATACCGCTTGAATTACCAAACAAGGAAGTGCGTTCCTTACAAATGTTGCTAGAAAAACCCAAACAGGAAAGTGCGTCTCCTTACCAATGCCTCTTGAATTACTAAAATAAGAAAGTGCGTCTCCTTACCAATGCCGCTTAAATTACCGAAATAAGGAAGTGTGTCTCCTTATCAATGATGCTTGAATTACCCAAACAAGGAAATGTGTCTCCTTACAAATGTTGCTTGAATTGCCCAAACAAGGAAGTGCGTCTCCTTATAAATACCGCTTGAATTACCAAATAAGGAAGTGCGTCTCCTTATAAATACCGCTTGAATTACCAAATAAGAAAGTGTGTTTTCTTACAAATGTTGCTTGAATTACCAAACAAGGAAGTGTGTCTCCTTACAAATGTTGCTTGAATTGCCCAAAAAAGGAAGTGCGTCTCTTTATAAATATTGCTTGAATTGCCCAAACAAGAAAATGCATCTCCTTACAAATATTGCTTGAATTTCCCAAACAAGGAAGTGCGTCTCCTTACAAATATTGGTTGAATTGCCCAAACAAGGAAGTGTGTCTCCTTACAAATACCGCTTGAATTACCAAACAAGGAAGTGTCTCCTTACAAATGTTGCTTGAATTGCCCAAACAAGGAAGTGTGTCTCCTTATAAATACTGCTTGAATTACCAAATAAGGAAGTGCGTCTCCTTATGAATTACCAAATAAGAAAGTGTGTTTTCTTACAAATGTTGCTTGAATTACCAAACAAGGAAGTGCGTCTCCTTACAAATGTTACTTGAATTACCCAAACAAGGAAGTGCATCTCCTTACAAATGTCTCTTGAATTATCCAAATAAGGAAGTGTGTCTCCTAGAGATATTGGATGATGAGTTTTACCATGGTTTTGATTATCAAACCTGTGCAACAATATTGTCTCCTGCATTTGTGGAAGTGAGACATTGCAACTTTTTATGTTTAGGCTTTGAAATCCTTGATTCGAAGGTAACATGTATTCCTGTTTCATACAAAGAAAACTTGTTAGTTTAAAAACATGGTGGCTGGTTTGTGGCTTTGGCTTTCGTGGCAATCGCTCTTGCCCCTATCACATTAATCTTGCTTTCAACCATTAGCATATGTCATTGACTCGCTGCATCATTGATCTGAACTCAGATTATTAAGAGTGACTCTGAAACAAACACAGTATTTCTGCTTTGCCATGCTTCTTAGATAAACCCTTTGTCATACCCCAAATCCCATTGAAGCGGACTGACACCCGTAGCCGAGGAGGCCCGGGAGAACCCGTTCATAACCTATACTTTCACATTTACATTACTTATGAAAATTAGAAATTTGGGCAGCACTTCGTTGTAAATAGAAGAAACAGTACCTGTATCAGCCCAACAGACACGCATAAATATATATATATAAACAGTAATTGGCCGTCAGAGCCATCACGTCTATCAACCAAACACTCTTATGGCTGTACAATATGTCTACAAAAGCCTCTACATAGATACACAACTGAGTTAGGGTCGGGACAAACTCCCGCCCACAAAAGACTTTTATACAAATACCAAAAATACATATAGAAACGACTTGGGATGCCCCGAAACAACTGGAACTCACCACTAACAACAGAATATCCTGGCTCTTACTGTGGAGGTGTACGACCTGAAGTACCTATTCCTGCAGGCATGAATATGGGTCCCCCGTGAGGGACGTCAGTACAGAAATATGTACTGAGTATGTAAGGCAGTGAGTATCAAGATGAGATACAAAAGATCAACAGAACCCAGATACCAGTGAATAAACAGTATGAGTAGACCACACTTAAAAGAGCTGATGGGATACCTGCACATTACTTTCATATCATTACTTCCCGTAATCCTTATCAATACATAACATATGTCATACAATGGCCAACTGATCAGTGGTACTAATACAATACATCAGGGACCACCCCTGGAATAGCATATATACATAAACTTTATAATACAATGGACAACTGATCAGTGGTACTAATACAATATATCATATCATTAATTTAAAATACAGACATTCCATTTCTTAATTCAATTAATCTTTGAGATTGGTTACTTTGTGGTCACACCTTATGGAACTTGAAACCATGATACCTCAATAGGAAAACATGTAAATAGGTAATCAATATCATGAAAATGAAGTAGAGAATCATGGATACCTCATTAAACCATTTCGGAGTCAACAATAGTATATGGACATTTTTTTTAACTAGCCGGACATCTTAAAAGTGAAAACAAGTTTAATTGGTAGTGTCGAAGATCATATGATGTTATTATGTGTCATGTGTCGTAGGACAATGTTGGAAGCTTACTTGAGAGTGCCATGGGTCATTATTCATGCCAAAGATTAGATAGAGTATGTCTTACATACCTTGATATAACCACTTCAATACAAGTCCAACTTGACTTCCCGTACTCTTCGAGCACTTATCTACAATAAGTCATTTGTGGCAAACTAGTATTAGCAACCAAACCTTACCATTTAGGTATTAACTTCACCAAATAATGTCCAGGAAGTAATCCTTTAACTCATCAATAAGAGTGCTACATACATCCTCTTATACTCTTATTACATTCACATATCATGCATTTTCATGAAATATCCCTCTACATCACTCTTAGCCTTTATTTCCCTTCTTAATCACCATCCAATACCAACATGATCACTAGGCATACATAACCACCAATATAATGATATATCACCACAATTCATCCTCCATAATCCAATACAACAACTTCCATAATTTACTACTAACAATTTATACAAAACAATTCATAATTATGTTTCTAGTTATCTTCCAACATCAAGACAATACTCATAATCCTTTATCAATACTTATTCATGGATAAGAATCAAGAATAAACAATATTCATACCTTAACAATGAACTCTTGTATTTAGAATCCTCCTTACATAACCATGGGGTGCTTCTCGAAGCTTTCGAGATGGTGAACACAACTACGGAACCAATTCGAATTTTCTACGGTTGAATCACAAAATATTTGAAGTTGAAATTAGGCTAGGGTTTCACCTTCTCTTAATAATTGGATGATATATGATATATATGAGGCTAAGTGTAGGTTTATAAAGACCCATTTTCGTCCAAGAGGTAATAGAAAATGACCATTTTGCCCTAAAAATTTAAATAAATCTGAATCTGTCCCCAGTGGACAGTTTTGACAGGCTGAAGTAAATCGATCATAAATCTTTGCTCCGGTATCGGATTCGGGTGAAACCAATTTCATTGGAAAGATAATTCAAAGGGATTTCATTTTCATATAAAATATACCACGCAGTTCTTCCTGTACAAGGAGTTATGGTCGTTTAAAGTTGAACCAAAAATCTGTCCCACAATTCTGTTTTTTTTTATAGGCTGTAGTAAAACGGGTATAGCTCCTTACTTAGACATTGGATTTTGATGAAACCAATTTCATTAGAAAGAAGACTCTCGGATATTTTCGTTGATATATAGCAGCACACACAGTTCTTTTTGTACAAGGAGTTATGATCATCTAAAGTTGATCCAAAAAAATAATTGCCTAGCTGCAGTAATTTTCCTGCAGATTTACTGTTCACAGGCTCCCCGGCCACCGTTTTGAAATTTCGAATGTGCTCGCTTATATGAAATACTCCTCTGTTTTGGGCAAACTTTATATCGTTGGAAAGCTTATTCCAATACCTACACATACAACTATTGACGGGATACTTCCGAACACCATAAACTTAATTTAACCCATACGCAAGCCTTTAGGACTCCATATAATCGCGATAAGTGTACGAAAAAATTTACGGGGTGTTACACCCTTTGAACCTTGATATTTCCATAAGTTCCAAGACTTGTCTGTTGACAAAACTTTCAGCATGCCTTATTTCGGCTCACAATCATATCTCTTTCATGTGTTGGCCTTTTGTCTTGCTTTGTGCAATTGAAGAAGCTGGTAGCCAGTTTTGAAATCTTTTCTCACTTGTTTTGATATGGACTTGACTTAAAGACAAGAGAAAAATGACAATGACTTTTATTTGGACAACTGACTCAAGAAAATAAAATAAAAATAAGGAGAAGAAAGAAAAGACAATAAATGTCCCCATTTGAAATAAAGAAATGAAAAATTTATCTAGAAATGACAGTCAACTCTAATGATTATGCCATGCATTTTGGATTAAGCTGCCTGATCTTTCCATTCAAACGTTCTACCAGTTGTTCTTGAGTTAATGACTCTGAAACTTAGTTACTTACTTGGACCCATTGCATTCGAAGAGCTCCTTCGGCTAGTGGCACCTTGCAGGGTTTTCCCCAACAAGCCTCTCTCATTTTCTTTCTCTCAGCTCACCATTTTCCTATAGTGTTTGTGAGGGTTATTCACTAATGAGACTCTCTTATTTTCATTTCTCTCAACTCACCATCGCCTTATGATGCTCGTGAGGATTTTCACCAATAAGGCCCTCTTATTTTATTTCTCTCAACTTACCATCGCCTTATGGTGCCCGTGAGGGTTTTCACCAATAAGACTCTCTCATTTTTATTTCTCTCCTTATTCCCTATGCTGAGAAAGACAAGTAGTTCCCAAAATATATTATCATATCCATTGTATGCTTAACCTTAAAATTCTCAAAGATTAATCTGAAGGTCTTTCTTTGTTGTAACTTGGCTTTTGGATAGGATTAGAAAGAATGGATAGCGTGAGGCCCAAACGACACTTGAAGTGGGATAGGACTAACAAATTTTGGAATCAACTCAAACAATTAGAATTAACTCATGCCCCAGTTTGTTTTGACTGGCAATTCTAAATTATTTGTTTGGTTGGACCGAGCCCAGAGTAGGGCAGCCTACGTATCTCACCCCCGAGAGAGGAGAATCAGGTCACGCGTAGTTCTGGCAGCTTGTTTTTCTTGATTCTGACTTGTTTTTCTTTTGACTCTTTTTTCTTTATCATTTTCTGACTCTAAATTCTTGACACCCTTTTATTCTATCTTGGACACATTTTTCTCTCTTCTTTCTTTTTTTTTTGAAATTTTTTGACTCTATTCTCTTGCTCGATACTTTTCTTTTAAGCTTTGCTGGTTTTATCTTGATTCCAAAATAGGGGTATGAAAGAAAATAACACTAAGGCTCAAATGGGATAAACAAATGATGACACAATGTTTGGATGGAAGAATAAAATGCCTTCGTCATATCAATCCTTGAAAATACTAGTACATAGCATGCAATATGAAAGTGCACGATCAACCTCACTTATGACATGTTTTACAAAACAAACTTGAACTGGACATATGTGTCACTTCTTCTTCTATACTTGTCCAACATACAACTCCATTTTCGTTGTACATTCTTCACATTGAATGACTCATGATTTCGTGGAGCTGAATTTCTTTCTGTTCACGCAGACACTGTTTGATCTAATTGAGATATGTCTTTCAATTTATGATTAAGTGATTCATGTGATTCTCTAAATAATTGCCTTAATTTTCGAAGAAGGCTTAAACTTATCACCAAATGTCTCAGAACTCTACATATTTTCTCGGATGCTTCTTCTAACTTTTGCCCTCTAATTTAAAGTTCATGCTCAAATTGGATTTTAAGATCTGGCTGAAAATTCTGCTAGCATGTCATTTCACTAGAATCAACAAAAAATGTATTGTGTAAAGAAAATAAACAAACAACACATATTTAAAATACAAAGGCAAAAGGGATACTCCATTTAAGTAAAATAAAAGATAGGGTTTTAACATAACGACAAAGGGTCAAAACAAGATAAATCCTGAACTATAACCCTGAAATAATTCAGACAACAAAAAATAAAACAAAACACACTACCAGACCTCTTCCTAGTAGGGAGAGGGGTGACTTCTCAATTGCTCAGCCTGACATCTTAGCCACTGGTTTGCATATCAGCATGACTAGAGCTTTCCTCACTGTCTATGGTCTGCACCATAATTGATTTATCTTGAATCATCTTTTCTATTTCTCTTTTCAAAGAATGACAATCTTCAATACTGTGACCCTGAACATTAGAATGATATGCACATCTTACATTAGCATCAAAACTTCTTAAATGCGGGTCAGGAGTATACCCAAGGAGAGGAGTGATCATGCCCCGCTGTACCAATCTCTGGAATAAACTGGTGTACGACTCTCCAATTGGTGTAAAGTTATCTCTTGACTTCTGCCTCATTTCATTGTTTGGATTGGATCAAAAATCAAACCTAGAAGGGCTTTGGTATGTTTGTGGAGTTTGAGGATGACTCTGAAGAGTTGGTGCACGCCATTGTGGGTAAGAAGGAAATTGTCCATAGGGTTGTGCATTGTATATTGGATATGTAGGTGGGGGAATACGGTATAATGGATTTTGAAAAAGATTTTGTGGAGCTTGGGCATAAGCTTGGGTTTGAGCCTGTGGGGAATGATGGTATGGTCCTCTTGCCCATGCTTGTTGTCCAACTACAATGGTAGATATATCTTCCTCATACTTCTTCCCTTCAACACTTCTCAAACCTTTTTGAATTGTTTCAGTAGTCGCTTTTAATGTTGCAAAACTCACACTGCGGCTGGTCTTAATTCCATCCTCTATCATCTCCCCCATTTTGAGGACCTCAATAAATGTCTTGCCTAATGCAGGTAACAAGTGTTGATAATATGTTTCATCATGCGCTTGAATAAACGCCTTCACTATCTTACTTTCTTTCATTGGTGGCTTCACCCTAGCATCTTGTTCATGCCATCTAATCGCATGCTCTCTGAAAGTTTCAGTACTCTTTTTCTTCATATTAGTCAGGGATTTCTCGTTAGGAATCAACTCCATATTATATTGAAATTGTTGCATGAATTCATTAGCCTGGTCATCCCAGTTGTTCCACTTGTCGATGTCTTGGTCAACAAACTATTCTGAAGCTAGACCTTAAAGACTCTCACCAAAATATGCCATGAGTAATTCTTCCTTCCCTCCAGCGCCCCTTAGCTGGTTGCAATAGCGTCTCAAATGTGCTACAGGATCACCATGTCCATCATACTACTCAAACTTTGGTATTTTAAAATCAAGAGGAAGATGTACACCTGGAAACATGCACAGATCTTTATATGAGACACTTTTGTACCCCCCAAATCCTTGCAAATTTTTCATAGTCAGTTCTAAACTTCTCAATTTTCTGGCCATTTTCTATTGTTCTTCTGTCATAATAGGCTTCTCAGTGTTAGGAGGAAATTCAGGCAGTTGAGTGCAGTCGTAAGGACCAGTCAACTTAAATGTGGGCTTGGGAGCATAATGCTGATCACTAAAAATATTCAATACAAGGTCGCTTGTAGAGTGAGGAATCACAACCATTAGATTGACATTAAAAACAAGAGCTTTTGACGAAAGTGGGGCTACAAAAGCATGAATAGCAGACGGAGCCGAGCATGTGGTAATTTTGTATTGAGGAATGAGGAAATGAATATTGGGCGTGTCGGCCAAAATAGGGAATTGTGCATGTAACACTGGAGGCAAACTAGAAAGATATTTCAGATTATCAGCGAGAAATGGAGGAGGCAGCAACTCATTAGCCCAAGCTCGATGCATTTCTATCATTTGCTGCCTTAATTTCCAAATCTCTTATTAGCTCCTACATTCTCATTCTCCGAACTCCCTATCTGATTAGTGACAACTAACTCGGTATCCTTGTTGGCCATAACTTTCTCTGTGACTTGGAGTAATATGGAGGACTATCCAAAATGCCACAAACCAACCACCTTAAACTAACTGGACAAGAGATAGCAAATACGTTAGAGTTCAACAATTTTTCAAAGCCTCTATTTTTCTTGAAAAGATCATCGAACCCTAAAAGGGCGCCTACGTATCTCACCCTCGAAAGGAGAGAATCAGGTGTGCGTAGTTCGTGAAGTCTTGCCAAAATGGCCAATTAAACTCTTTTTCCATTCTTTTTCTTTTTGTTGAAACTTTAAAAAGAAAAGAAAATAAATTGTCAAAAGAATTGACGAAATTTTTTGTAGTTTTCTTTTAAAACATGTATGCGACACCTACTCTAAATGAAGAGTGAAGAAAATCTTTTTAGAATCTTTTTTTTTAGTTTCCTATATAAAATGAAATCTATGATTACCAAAATAAAATTTTTTTTTGGGTTTTCAATTTTGAATTTCATACGAAAATAAAACTTGAAACTATTAAAGAAAAATCTTTTTGTCGTTTTCTTTTAGAGATGTATATGACACCTACTCTAAATGAAGAGTGAAGAAAATCTTTTTGAATTTTTTAAAATAAGATCCCCGAACCTATAATAGGCTGCCTACGTATCTTACTCCCGAAAGAGGAGAATCAGGGGTGTGTAGTTCGTCCAGATTGGACAATTAATGATTAAATAACAGATTGCACCCTAACTTGAGACACGACCAAAGACACACGATGAACAACATAACAAAATCTTTTTTTGAGTTTTCAATTTGACACTTTACATAAAAAATGACACCAACAGCTATGAAAGAAAATCTTTTTGGTATTTTCGTAATACGAAATGTACAAAACTTCTACCACCCCTTTTTTGAATTTTTCTTTTATAAAAAGCTCCTAAAAAAATCGATTTGGAGTTTTCGAATTGTGAATGCTTGCTAAATGAAACAAAAGGAAAATCTTTTTGATGTTTTTTTTTATTTTTGAAAAATGAGTGCAAAAAGTAAAAAAAACTTTTTTTGTTTTTTTGAAATTTTGAATCGTGGAAAACAAAAGCCATAAAGAACCTAAAAACTACAAAACTCTTCTTTTTTTTTCAAGCCTACGCACCTTACTTCCAACACATGCTTTTCCCAAAATCAGTTCGTTAAATGACCACGTTACCCTCAAAGATGCAACATTTAGCACGTAGGGATGCTTCAGAGGTGAGTCTCCTACAAAGGACCAATTGGGTCCCGCTAGGTCTCAATATGATGCAGATAAACATGACCTAAAAGCTGACCTACGTTGTGGTTTACTAACAAGGCCGTTCAGGGGAGCATATAGTCGATAGTGGCTGCTTTGCTTTCTACCTACTCCATACATCCAACGGCTCCCCCTCCTAAAATAAGGGTGGCTCAACTAAGTTCGTGCGCACGACATGCACTCCGGGACTTGTTGCAGAAAGAATTGACTTGGGTTATGCACATGATGTCAGATATAAAGCGGTAACACACAAGAGAAAAACTGTAAACACGTAGCACTCAACAATGATAAAATAAACAACAAACGATAACACAAACAATGTTTATACACCCATAATGTCAAACTAAGCCGATACAACTCCAAAAATAAGCTCGAATTTTGAAAAAATTTCAGCAGAGTCGCCAGAGCTGTCACACCCCCTTTTCACTCTAAAAAGATTCATTTCAAGGGTCGAAAGGGTTTTATTATTAAAGTGACAAAATGAAGATAATTTGTTTCAAAAAAAAAAGATTATTTATATTCAAAACTCAGAGTCGCCACTTGGCATAAATTGGGTGTGCCAAGTCACCCTTGGATATCTTTTTTCAAAATGGTTTTGACTCTATAAAACTGATCCACGAATAGAGATTCCGACTAAGGAATTCTGTTGACCAAGGGGAAGGTGTTAGGCATCCCTTGATCCCGTGGTTCGACCACGGTCTCTTGGTGGAGCATATCGGCTAATTTGACACTACGATTGTATAAACCACACAAAGCACGCACAACAATCAATCAAACAAAACCAAATAAAATAATCCAAAATTTAGTGTTCAGTCTAATTATACAGTCTCAAAAAAATAAAAAATACGGAAATATAAACCTACTCTATTCTAGGCTAATCCTAACTACATTCCATTGCTTTCTCCACCCGACGTTTCGGGCCTTGATCGTTCGTCGTCTTCAAGTACATGATACTTTGGGGCATACCCCAGCCAAATGAATACACTTGAATAAAATATGATAAACTAGAAAACATTCAACACACATTTAAACATTCAACAAACACATCACTCCTAAATTTTGCCTACCCAAACCTAAACACTTTTGCCTACACAATTCGACCTATCATAATACTATTATATTCACAGACTTAATATTGATTCTGAATTAAGCAAAACAACAACAAACCAAGATTAATCTAAATTCACCCTTTTTATCAATTTCTCAATTTCGTCCCAAATCCATCCTCAACATAATTAAACCAATTCAATACGCAATCCACCAATCAAGTTTTCACATCCAAATTCAAACATCAACCAACACGCGACGAAGATTCAAATATGTCAAACAACACGAATCATTCATAATTATGTAAAAATTAAAAGGAGAAAAGATGGAATTGGACCTCAATGCCGCTTTTCAAAATTGATGTATTATTCCAATTAAATTCTTTAGAATCTGTGTCCGAAACCTCGAATTGAACCTCAAACCACCAACTTGATATGCCCTCTTATTCCATTTTTGTCGACCCGAAACGAATAGCAATGACCAACTCAAGTTCTCGAAGAGAATTAATGAACCTCGTCAACTCGATATCAGGATATAGCAAACTCGAAAAGATTTAAAACTCGAAGAAAAAAGAAATAGCACTCAAACCGAGACTGAAATCGCGAAAAACAGAAAAATCAGTACTCGAAACCACGAAGTCTCGCCGGATTCAACTCAAATGTCACCAGAATCTGCCAAAAGGGTCGATCTCGACTAGTTTTAGCTACTGGTTTGGTATTTTGGCAGCGAGGAAGGAGGATCTCGAGTTTGCGATGCTTACTCCGATGTGTAGCACGAATTTCGGCGAGATAATCATCGAAAAACTCGACGCCGGCCGGAGCTTTGCTCACCCTTTTTCAATTCATCTCTGTTTTTGTTCCTCACTCTCTAGATTTCATCTCTCTCCTTCGATTTTATGTGCAGGTCGATATGTGTGTATGGGTTCTGTGGGTTCTTCGTGTATTGGGTGTAGTCAATGATAAGATAAAGAAGAAGAAAGTGACGTCCTCATCCTTTTTATTTCCGGTATGTCCCCTGCTTTTTTTTTTGCTTTTTTGGAGAAGAAATGTGAGGGGGGTTACGTGGGTAAGAGGGTGAGGTAGGGTAGTGAGGTGTGAGTTGGTTGAGATAAAATTTGTTACCAAGAGAATAACTGGGGATTGGGTTTATTAAGGGTTGTTAATTTTTGTATTTTTGTGGGGTATAATTACATGGATGAAGGTATGTAATAAGGTGAGCTAAAAATGAAAAAAAAAATCAATTTTGAAAGGGACAAAATTAGGTGTCTACAAGTATTGCGGTTTATTGAGATATGACATTTATGTCAATTATTGTTTTTTAAGGGGTGTGTAAAATTCAAAGCTGACAAGTAAAGTGAACGAAGTGAGTATAATTTTTTTTAAAAAAAAATAAAATTAAGAAATTATTAAAAAGAATCTTCAACGTGTAAACTGTCACCATACATTTTCTTCTTCTTTGGTGGGCAGTGGTCCTAAATCCAAATTTTCAAATTACTTGTTCATTTTGTCCCCCTTTTATCATCTTTTTACATATATCTCTGTCCTTATATGTATTTCAATGTCCTAACATGTTGCATTTACTAGTGGACCCATTGGATTGTTGGGGTTGTTATGGTATTAGACTAAACTTAATGTCATAATATACCAAAAATTTATTGTCTAATGGTTTAACATAAAATACTTTTACATTGTATCTTAGTTCAAAACTTCAAATGAAAGAGAAAGATTGGAAATTGACAAAGATGTAATACAACTCTAAAGAGGTGGTCCAAACTCCAAAGCATAGGATGGTGACTTAGGGAAAAGTGTCATTAATTATTTCATGTACATGCATTGATTGTATTGAGCAATATGTAGGTAAAACCAACGGGGGGCGTGGTGAGATGATTGAAATTCTTTTATGCTTAATCAGCTATTTTGGGTTTGAACCACTGGAAATGAGAAAAATTATGTTGGAAGCGTCACCCCCCTGAAATTTGTCTCGACAATGAAGCAACTTCAAATTTAATCAAATTTCAATGAAGATACCAAACATTGAGCGAGAAACACAAAAAAACCCATATGTAGGTATAACCGACGGGGACGTGATGAGATGATTGAAATTCTTCTATTTTTAATTAGCAATTTCGGGTTTGAACCACATGAAATGAGAAAAATCCCGTTGGAAGCACCACCCCCTGAAATTGGCACGACAATAATATGACTCCTAATTTAGAGGAGTTTCAATGCAGATACCGAATATTGAGTGAGAAATACAAAAAAAACCCGTATGTAGGTAAAACCGACGGGAACGTGATGAGATGATTGAAATTCTTCTATTTTTAATCAGTAATTTCGGGTTTGAAATTCCGTTGGAAGCACCACCCCTAAAATTGGCAAAATAGCACGACTCTAAATTTAATTAAATTTTAATACAGATATCGACATGTACGAGAAACAAAGAAAAACCAATATGTAGGTACAATGTCTTCATAAGTTCAAATAAGATTCACTTCTTCCTTATTGTTGCCCTTTTTATACCTCTTATCAATCATAGGCCTAAACTAGTGTTCCATTTCTTTCCCAAATATAGAGAAGCTAGCAATTTCTTAGACCAGCTAGCCTACATGAGTTTAAAGACACAATGATTACATACTCTAAAGCTCTATAGAAAGAGAAAGTTATCTCCTTACATATAGATTACTTTCTCCGTTTTAATTTATGTGATATTATTTAACTGATAAATATATATTGATGTTGAGGTGAGAAAGCATGACAAGCAAACATTATATTAGATACTCTAGTAGTTCATATCGTAAAAGATAAGTGTTTGCCTTTGATCTAAGCGCGAGTCATAGAGTTAATGGCAACTTCAAATAATATGGAAATTCAATTAAATCAAATACAAATAGAAAAAGATATTGATCTGAAATTCTGAATAATAGAACTATAATGAAATATACGATCAATCAATATTTATCAATTTTTTTTTAAAAAAAAGGTTTTGAATTTATGATTAAATAAACTTTAAATATTTGTGTGACTCTAAATTACCCCATCAAAGATAAGATGAGAATTTTAAAATATTGAGATGATATTCTTTTTAAAATAAATTAATTAAAAATGAAAAATGTATTACATAAATCATAACATGGCAAACGGAGTAGTTCATCTTACTATTTAAACTCTATACGTTCATCACCTACGATTATTATCGTTAAACTCATTACATTTTTAAAGTTATAAATTCATATCTATATATTGTTAATTTTTACACATAAATTTATACTCTACGATGAGCGAATGTCTGCATTTTAGATATATAAACCCAATACTATAACATTGGATTCTTCAAAATCATGTGTGTCTATATATAGTGTCCTATGTTTTAGATGTGATGTGAGTTGCAGCAAGTTAACATGCATTATTTCTGTACCTCTATTTATAGCATTTTGAGAAGCTTCTAATTAACTTGTCCACAAATATAATATAATGTACATGTACGTCCTGAAGCAGAATCACATGTTTTTCTATTACCAGTACCATCTATGTAAGTTGTGTTTTGTTAGAACATGCAACCCTAACTTGGTCCCGTGCAACAGTTCACAAATCACACGTGAGATGTAAATTGTACTAGACAGGTCTGATGTGATGAGCTCGACTATGAAAACGTTGATAAGGAAAGTTGATATATCACTAACTTCCCTCATAAAATATCACATGTTGTATCAACTCGACCATCCTAAACAAAAAAGTTTGGCCTTCTTTTTTTATTCACCTTTAATATCCTCCCCTTGATTTTGTATATATATATATATATATATATATATATATATATATATATATATATATATATGTTGCATTCCTTGCTCTTTTTAATGTTATTATCAAATAAATGTAAATGTACTTAGGCTCATGAAAAAAGAGAATAGGTGACATGTGAGGGTGTTAATTTACGATATAATTAAATTAAAAATTTTCAGATTAGTCGTATGCTTTTAAACTTTAGTCAAAACTTGGGCCAAAGTCCAAACACAATACAAAAAAAAAAAAAAAAAAACGTGTGCTTGAATATGCTTAATCATAATAATGGGCAGACATTTTTAAAAAACTAGCACAATATCTCAAAAGAAGCAGATGCATATATGGGTTATAAATTAGTCCCTCGATCCCGATTTCAATTTGCTTGTCCTAGTTACTATATATGATCGAGTTTGTTTATATATATATATATATATATATATATATTGATTTTTAAATATGTAATTTTATTTTCAAAAATTTTAAAATTTTATCTTTGAACTCACACCAAACATTAGTAATAATTAGTTTAACCTTCATCATACTCAGAATCAAGCCAAATAAATTGACGAGACAATGGGAGTTGCATGTATGAAGTGGGGTTAAATTTCTTGAGAACTAACTCAGAAAAGATTGTATATAGTCACTTTCAAATAATTATACATTTTTTTTTATATTGGCATACAGAAATAGAGAAAAAGATAAGTCAGAATGAGTGCATAGACTTTCATTACTGGTCTTTTTCTTAATTTGCTTTCTAAAATTTCTGGAAAAAGACTTACCAAAGAAGAGTTAGTGGTGGTCCTGATTGGTTGTTTAAATTTTAAATTTCCTCTTTTGTTTGAAAGTCTACCCAGCATATTATATGAATTAGAGAATATAGAAAATTTATTTGTACCCGCCTTCAGTGTCGAAGTTAGAAATTTTTCTAAGACAGCTCAAAACTTTAGTATATATATCTAAAAAAATTACTTTTAATCGGTATATGCAATATTATACAATAAAATTGTTTGACGAAAATGTTTGAGTGACCACACTTTGCATGTGAGAGACACATTTTGCTCTCGAGATTATGAAAGAAGGAAAGAAAGTAAACTATGTAAGTTCACTATACATTCCTATGAGCTCCTAGAAAAGAGAGCCTACTCTTAAAGAAATATGTCGGTGTAGTGATCGAGTCAAAATTTTCACTAAGGAGTATCATAATATAAAGAAGTAAATTCACTAAAAAGTCAAGAGATGTCAATATTAATATATAACATAAGAAATAACTATTTTTACCTAACTATATAGCGTAATTTTCCGACGAAGGAATGTCGGTCGACACCATTCAACTTGTCTATAAATATTTTTTTAAAAAATTAATTGTATTAATTGTGTATAAACTTAATCTCAGAAAGAACTGTTGAAAAACTTAAAATGTTGAAATTACTTGTTATATATGTGTTGATCGAAGACAACAAATTATTGTAATGTACAAACTCATACATCGATCGACACCTCTATAAAAACAATTATTCCTCCCTCCGTTTTAATTTGTTAATTATTTGTCTTAGTATGACCTGACATGGAATTTGAGAAAGTAATGGACTTAAACTAAACATATGTATAACATGTCGAAATATCCTCTAATCTTGTGATCTTAAACATGTCAGGTGAGATGTTGAAATCGAAGAGTTGTCAAATTAGAGAAAAGATCATAGACATTCTTAAAGTAAAACAAACAAATTGAAACCGAGCCAGAGTACTACTATATAGCTAGGATGATTGTCTTTACAAGTGTAGATCTAAACTCACATGATCTTGATGAGCTCCTTCCTTCAATTCATAACCAAATCTGCTAACAGATATTGAGCTATTTGTGTTCTTCTTCCAATCTCCATTAACATACCCTGGTCTTACAAAATTAGAATAAGAATTACTAGTACTATGATGAACATGATGAGTTGCAGGTACTCTCCATAACCCCAATGAACGACTTTCATTTATATCGCGAGTTTGATGTGAAAAATAATGGCTACTACGGCCATTATTATTCACATGGCTCGCGTAAAATCCATTACTAGTAATACTACTAGCAATGTCTAATGGCGAGTGAAAATACGCGTTGTACTGATACTTTGCATACTGAGCTCTTTTAGCATGTTGACGCTCTCTTTTGTGCGCGTTTTGATGTCCACCTAGGGCTTGTGAAGTTGGGAAGTTCCTGCAACAATACTGGCATTCGAATTTTCTGTTATTATCTGTTGTTTCTTCATGACGAGGACTTGTAGTAGTAGTAGTACCTGATAATTCTTTGCCAAAAAGCCTAATGGCTGTTTTTTCTTTTGTTGGTCTAATAAAGGGAAGTTGAGAGAAGGACTCTACATTCATCAAATCTTGAGTTTCTCTATCACTAGTTCTCTCCATGAAATTTTTGTGTTGTTTTCAATGTAGATAAGAGATAACAAGGAGGATAAATAAAAGGGTTTAGAGAAGAGAGAAGTATATATTATATGTGTTGTGTATATTTTTGGGGGTGGGACTTGATATATATTGAAAGAAGTGGTCAGATATATGGTATTAATTTGGAACTGGCCTTTCAATGTATTAATTTATGTTCATGGTAACCAGACAATATACCAATCAAGAATCTTGGAGAAATCTAGTTCAACAAATTGATATTAATTGATGTTAGGGTTTCTGAACAAAAGGCTAGTGACAAGTGGATTTATGTATTGGACTCATGTTTAGACTCATCCCAACTCATTGTGTACGTTGAGTAGCACCATTATCCTATCTATAAATAGGCCCACGAGGGGTTGAAGTGACCCGAATTGGAGTCACGATCAAACGTGACGCTTGCTTGATGGACTAAGTTAAGAAATAAAGTTGTGTCTTTTCTATCAGATATAGTTTTTGACATGATGGTGAATGCTCGATCCTAACACATTATTTGCTCGATATTGGATACTTATCTTTTATATATACCGTCCATATATTCTCTAGATGTCCAATCTTGACCGCGGGAGGACCAGGGTTGAATACCGACCTATGTGACTATACATATATATATATATAGTCGGTCCTATTTTCATCTTGTAAGCTAACTTTTAAGGGGTTGGGTTAATTTTATAATTAAGTCATTTATAATTATGTGTAATAATATTAATTACTCTTAACAAATAATGTAAGTTTTGTATGTGTCAATTTAGTTGAAACAAGATTCATTTCAAATGATTCAAATTTCTTGGGACCAAACTTGGGTTGAATTAATTATCCAACCTGCATATTTCTCTTAGGTGGGTCTATATATAGCAGGACCAGGTACTCATAGTTGGTGATGCTTCTTTATTACTACTATTGTCTACTTTCTTGTGTTGTTTTCACCAGCATGCACTAAAATGCATGGTCCCATAAATATAAATATAAATATATATATATATATATATATATATATATATATATATATATATATATATATATATATATATATATATATATATATATATATATATATATATATATATATATATATATATATATATATATATATATATATATATATAAAGAAAAAATATTAGGACTTTACTACATGATAATATCCCTCTCAAGAAATTAAAGTACATTAAAATATTATCTGTTAACATTCGAAGTAGGAGATGAAGATCGAGCAAATCAACAACAAACAATGAAAATCAGTAGAAGTTTCTAGAGAGAAAAAGTAGAGAGAAGCAGGAGCATTTTGTTATTACTGGAAAGAGAAAAAAATGAATCGTCCTATCAAAAATATCTCTGACTTGTGCATATATACATTATAGGATGGACCGGGTCATATTATGGACCATAAGCTTAACGGGCCAAGCCCAATACATAAACATAAGAGAACAATGTTGTATAATGATCCAGTGAGTTATGAATAAAATGAATAAAATCAGTCTCCAACACTCCCCCCCTCCCCCCACGAGTTGAAGGGGGAAAGAACTCCCAACTTGTGTAAATAAGCATGATGTTGGACTCCAGTTAAGCTCTTGGTGAATACATCAGCAAGCTGGGAGGAGCTGGAAGTATGAGAAAGAGATATCAAACCGTCAGCCAACTTTGTACGGACGAAATGGCAGTCAAGCTCAATATGTTTTGTCCGCTCATGGAATACAGGGTTCTTGGCTATGTGAATGGCAGCCTAATTGTCACAAAACAGGAGAACAGGAGTGAGAGAAGACATACCAAAATCTGAAAGAAGAAGAATTAGCCAAGTAATCTCCGCAACAGCTTTACTCATTGCTCGATACTCAGCTTCAGCAGAAGAAGGGGATACCACAGCTTGCTTCTTAGACTTCCAACCAATGAGACTATCACTTAGAAGAACACAATAGCCAAAGACAAACCTGCGGCTATCAGCACAAGCACCCCAATCGCTATCACAATACACAGTAAGTGAAAGATCAGGGGCAGACGAGAGAAAAATGCCAAAATCTGAAGTCCCCTTTAAATATCGAAGAAGATGCAATGCTACATACATATGAGGTACACAAGGGGTCTGCATAAATTGACTAAGATATTGCGCCGCAAAAGATATGTCAGGGCGTGTATGTGTGAGAAAGTTAAACTTCCCAATCAAGCACCTGTATTCTTCAAGATTAGGAAGAGGATGCCCAACCCCAGCTTGGAGCTTAGTGTTAAGCTCAAGAGGACACACCATAGGGGAACAAACTAGGCTGTTATAAGTAGCCAATAAGTCATGAACGAACTTTTGTTGATGAAGCAAAACACCAGATTCAGTGTATAAAACCTCAAGCCCTAAAAAATAATTGAGGGTTCCCAAGTCCTTGATTCGAAAGGATAAGTGAAGAAATGCCTTAAGAGCATCAATTTCAGTGAGGTCACAACCAGTGAGGATGATATCATCCACATAAATTGCAATAATATCAAGAGAGGCACTAGAACCCTTCTTAAACAATGAATAACCATTGAGAGAGTCGGTATAACCTCTAGAATAAAGAGTTTGAGATAACTTGGCATACCACTGCCGTGAAGCTTGGCGTAAGCCATAAAGATACTTCTGCAATTTGCAAACCAAAAGAGTATTTCCAGAACTATAATCAATAGATAACCCAGGTGGAAGCTTCATGTAAACCTCCTCATCAAGGTCTTCATCCAAAAAGGCATTGTTAACATCTAATTGAAACATATGCCATTTTTGTTTTATAGCAACAACCACTAAGGTTTTCACAGTGGACATCTTCACAACAGGGGAAAATGTCTCATGGAAATCAATACCTTCAACCTGAGTATCACCCCTAACCACCAGTCTAGCTTTATACCTTTCTATAGTGCCATCAGCTTTATACTTAATTTTGTACACCCACTTACAACTAATGGGCTTTTTATCAAAGGAAAGAGGGATAATGGACCAAGTACCATTAGAATCTAAAGCCTTAAATTCTTGTTTCATAGCATCCTGCCATGCAAGGATGCTAGCGGCCTAAGAATAACAATGAGGCTCAACCAGAGTATGCCTCCCAGAAGCAAAAACTGGAAAAGTAGAAGAACTAGAGGCCTGACCAGCGGTATACTTAAGGAAAAAGAGAATAAAGTAGTCATGAAGGTATTTAGGAATAGAATGTGATCTAGTAGATTATCTCAAAGGAGGTAAGGAAGATGGAGAGGAAACTGGGGGAACAACAGGGCCAGAAGAAGTGGGAACAGAAAGAGGATGAGCAACCCCAGCAGGTTCAGGCAAGGACGAACCAACAGGAGGTACGAGGGGAGAGGGTGGACGAAATATGGTATGAACAAGGTCATCAAATGAGAAAGGATGAAGAGGACTGGATGATGAAAAAGAAGGTGAAGAAGCAGCAAATGGGAATATATGTTCATGGAAAATGGCATCCCTGGATACAAAACAAGACTTAGATGCAAGGCTATATGTAGACACCTAATTTCGTCCCTCCCCGATGTTGTTTTACCTCTTTTTACCTTATCCTACCGTGTACCCTCACCCGTGTGATAATCCCTCCACAAATAACAAAAATAACAATCCCCTAACTAATTTTGTCTTACTACCTACCTAAACAAAAATAGACACCTAACCCTTATCCCTCTAATTAAAAAACAACACCTACCTACCCTATCCTAACAAACTCTACCCCATCTCACCACTACCCTACCATACCCCCCAACATTCTATATACATCTGACCACTACAATAGAAAAAAAAATAACTCACGCACATACACTCACATACAAAATAGAGGGCTGATAAGAATATATAAAGAATCAACCCCCTCCCATCGTCACTCTGAACACACGAAAAACACGCACACAAAACATGGAAAATAGGCTATAGAAATACCATTTTTTTTACTTTCTTTCTCCTTTCTTTCGCAACACACGCACACAGATACACAAAAATTGCACACACATCTCCCTCAAAATCACAAGCCACACCCTCAAATCTCACCGAAAACACAGGTTTTGTGAGTGGGTCACCTTTTCCGGCGACATACTCATCGGAATCGCATCAAAGTCATCGCTAACACCTCCAAACTTGTCAGAATCCAGTATGAGTTTCTCATTCTTATGATTTTAGCTCAGTTTATACTGGTTTTTAGTTTCTATTGCATATTGGAGTGTTGGGGTTCTCCCATTTTGCATTTTCATCATCGACATTAGGCCGGGGTCTGACTGTTTTGGTTTGTTTTTGGTTTTTGTTCGCTCACCTGAGTGCAGTTTCGATCGGGGTCAGTTGTCTATCAGATTTTAAAGGTGCTTCGGGTTTGTCTGTTTTTGGAGAATTATTATCAATATCGTGTTTTGGATCTTTCGAGAAAAGTCGAGTCAACATTTAGTTTTGGGTTTCATTTTGTTGTTTTCTTATTGGTTTGAAATCTGTTCGGATGGTGATTGCGGGACACCGATTGGGTTTATTCGTCATTGGGGTTCTCTGTTCGAGGATTTTGGATTTTGGAATTTCCCTATTATCGACGAAAGCAGTCTATCAAGTTTAGAGCTTCAATTTTGGCGATACCGAGCTTGGGAGTTTTTCCAATTGAGGTCTTCTATTCGGGATTCAAAATTCGGGCTTCTTTAACATCATTATTCAACTGAAATTGATTATCAAAAGGTCCACTTTCTTAACTCCCTTTTCTTTACCTTGATTTGTTGAATTGTCTTGATTATGTTGATGCAACCATGGTTGGTGGATTTTTTTTGAAGTTCTGATGTGATGATTATATGCGTAATGTGATTGATAAAAAGGGAAGTTCGCGGGGCGGGATCGAGAAATTGATAAAAAGAATGATTTTAGATTAATGTTAGTTCGTCGGTTGTTCTATTTAGTCCGGAATAAAATTTTAAATTTGTGAACATGATTGGATCGTGTTTAGGTTGAAATGGATAGGCAATATAGGTTCGGGTAGACAAGAATTTAAGATTGATGTTTTGGTTGGATGTTGGAATGTGCATGTGAATGTTTCTTTCTAGTTTATCGTATTTAATTCAATTGTATAATTTGGCCGGAGAATGCCCCGAAGTATCTGTATATATATTTATTCATCGGGGAATGCCCTGAGGTATCATATACCCGGAGGACGTTCGTGGTGAAGGCCCGAGGCGTCGGGTAGAGCATTAGTTTAGGATTAGCATTGGTTTACTTTCAGTCCTTTTTTAGTTCGGATTGTAATAATTGGACTGGACTTTACATTTCGGATTGTTTTGTTTTGTTTGATTATTTTGCGTGCTTTTTTTGTGCAGTTTATACATTTCTTAGTGCCAAAAATAGTCGATACACTCTATCAAGTGACCGTGGTTGAACCACGGGATCGAGAGGTGCCTAACACCTTTCCCTCGTTCAACAAAATTCCTTAGCCGGAATCTCTGTTCGCAAACCAGTTTAAAGAGTCAAATGGTTTTAGAAAGGATTATCTAACGGTGACTTGGCACACCAGATTATGCCAAGTGGCGACTCTGAGTAAAAAATGTAAATAATCCTTTTCCAAAGTAAATTTTCATTTCTTGTCACTTAATAATTAAAACCTTTTCGAACATTAATTTATATACCACATTTTTTGGAGTGCGTAAAAAGGGGTGTGACAGTTCTGGCGACTCTGCTGGGGAACTAGTGAGAATTCGAGCTTATTTTTGAGTCGTATTGGCTTTGTTTGGCATTACGAGTGTATAAGCATTGTTTGTGATTATTGTTTGTGTTATTTTCACTTTTGTGCGTTTTCGTGCTCTTTGTTTATAATATTTATCCTATGTGTTACCGCTTTATATCTGTCATCATGAGTCCACCCCCGGTCTTCTTTCTGCAACAAGTCCGTAGTACACGTGTTGTACACAACCTCTAGTTGAGTCACCCTTATTTTAGGGGGGAGCCGTCGGTGTTATGGAGTAGATGGAAAGCAAAGCAGCCACTATCGACCATACGCTCCCCCGAATAGCCTTGTTAGTGAACCACAACGTAGTTCAGCCTTTAGGTCATGCTTATGTGCATCATACTGAGACCTAGCGGGACCCACATGGCCCTTTGTAGGAGACTCACCTCTAAAGCATCTCTACGTGCTAACTGTTGCATCTTTAAGGGTAACGTGGTCGTTTGACGGACTGATTTGAAAAAAAAATTGTTAGGAGTAAGATGCGTAGGCAAAAACGAAAAAAGAAGAGAAAATATATATATATAAAAAAAGCGAGTCGAAAAGAATGAATCAAAAGGAGTGTCGTAGTTTATTTTAGAGTTCTTTATGGCTTTTGTTCTTCACGATCCAAAAACTCAAAAAGATTTTTTATGTTTTACATTTGTCTTCTCAAAGTATCATAAATTCGAAAAAAAAAAGTTTTGTTTGCCTTTTCTACTTATTTGTCAAAAACAAAAATACCAAAAAGATTTTTTTTCTTCATAATTGGTGGTGTCAGTCTTAGTTAAAGTGTCTAACTGAAAATCCAAAAGTTTTTTTCATTTGTTTTTGGTAGTGTCTCTTAAGTTAGGATCAATTTATTAGTTAATCGTTAATTGTCCAATCTGGATGAACTACGCATGCCTGATTCCCTTCCCTTGGGTTGGGATACGTAGGCAACCCTCCGTGGGTCCGATAAATCTTTGTGTTGGTATTTGTCTTCTTATTAGCCTAGGTCTCTCGCCCTGTAATCTAGAGTTGTTTGCCAAGTAGACTGATTTCGCTCAGTACTTTTGTTCGGCAAATTGGAGTCATAAATGTGGTCTGTCCCATCGAACGATGTTTGCGTAAAAAATCTCAAGGGTTGGGAATCTTCTACTCCCGTCGAATTTTTTAAGATAACATCTTGTGTGTTATTACAGGATGGATTTGTCCACCAAGTCTAGAGTTGTGATGGTTGTCAAGGTGCCCAAAAAGTTAATCAAATGGTGGGAAATATTTAACTATGTTGATCAGCAGAAACTGATTAAAATATTAGGTGATCTTACGGAACTTCTACATGTTACCCCTCGTCCAGATTTAATAGAGGCTTTGTTGACCTTTTGGGATCTAAGTAGTTTGGTGTTCAGGTTTGGGGAATGTGAAATGACTCCTACTTTGGCAGAAATATCCGGTTTGTTGCATTTGCCCTATATCGAGAAGGATATGATCCAAGTACGAAATCATACTGGCGTGAGATTTTTGCAGTCTTGTGGCTTAAAAAGTAAGGGTATCCATTTGGGTTGTTTAAGTGATTCGTGGGTTTCCTTAGATTTTTTGTTCGCTAGATTTGGGCTCTCGGAAGGTTTTGATTGCTTTTGAGATGAATTTCATGTGACTAAGGAGAAGTGGGAGAGAATGCTTCTTGAGGTCTTCACCCTCGCTTTGTTAGGTACTTTAGTATTTCCACTAGAAGAAAGACGTATTAATACCCGTTTGCAATCTGTGGTGATGGCCCTATTTCATAAGGATCAAAACGACAAGGGCATTAATCAAAAGGGCAAGTTCACTCTCATACCCATGATCTTAACAGAAATATATAAGGCTTTAACCGAAGTGAAGGGGGGAAAGAGATTTTTTGAGGGCGGTAACCTGATATTGTAGTTATGGATGATGGAGCATTTGCATGCGCCTTTTTTAGTTAGACCAGACGTGGTAGACCGTTGTATTCCCAATCGAGTGAAAGCCATAGACTCCAGGTTGCGTTTGGATAAATTCTCGCTACCCGTGGGAGTCGAGGCTTGGATTGAATTTCTTGAATCAAGAACCGCAGATAACATTTTGTGAACTTATATGTGGCTTCGACCGAAGATAATCTTGTTGGGTTGTCAGACGCAGCTCCATTTAGTTATGTTAGGGCTCAATTGCACTAGACCATACAGTCCTTCTAGGGTAATGCGCCAGTTGGGTAGGCTGCAGGACGTGCCACCAGCAGTGGATCTTCTGAAGGATGTTGAGTACTTCAAGGACCAAGCCTTAGGTGAGAGCAAGTATGAGCAGTTTTGGAAGCATGCAACAAAGCTGGGTGTGGACACACTCAAAGAAAGTTTGGATAATCCGGGTTGCACTCAAGGATATGGGGTTTGGCTTCAATCTATCCCTCGGGGTATCATTCAACCCTTACCAGTGCAGCTTAGAGAGAGAATACAGGAAGATTGCATAGTAGACGACCATCAGGATGAAAGTGTAGGGTACAAAGTGGAAACACTGAGAGTTCAGTTAGCAGATTTGTTCAAGACGGTAGAAAGGTGTCAGAATAATCTTTCCAAGTGCACTCCTCATGAAGCAGGAATACAGGCCCGAAGCTTCCTCCCCGATATCAGGGTGTCTTTACAGGATATGCTACAAAGTTTAAATGGGAGAAAGAGAACTTCAGAGGCAGGTCCATATCAACCAGGGTCATCACGCAGAGCACCAGTATGAAAGAGCACTTCTTATCTTTATTCAGTTTGAGTCTTTTATGTGTCTGTTATTGTAGGGTGGTGTCTGTTTTAAGTCGAAGTCAAGTTGTTTTTGGTATTAGAGTCTTTATTAGTAATTTCACCTATGTCGTCTTAGGGGTCTATAATGTTGTTTCGTATTTGTTGTTTAGTTTTAAAGTGGTCCCAAACTTTTGTACGTTTTTGTTGTTTTCTTTCTTCAAAATGTTATGATGCTACGTCTTTCCTTGGTTTGTTTATTTTCATTTTCGCAAAAAAAAAATGTTTATGCACATGCTGCCCGAACTACGCAAGATCTGATTCATGTACAACATGATACGTAGGAAACCTACTTTTGGGTTCGATCTAATCATTTTATTTCATTGTTTTTCATTGTTTTTCCTCTTTTAAAGAAAACAAAAGCCATAAAGAATGATAAAATAAAGGTAGATAACGAGAGAAAAGAAAAGAGCAGAGATGGATACGAAAAAAAATATAATAATATAACGATAATAATAATAAGTGTAGATAAAAAATAAGTGTATACAAAATTAGGATGTTAAAATGACCTAGCTACCCTCAAAAGCTGGTAGAAATGAACATGAATTTAGGACAATTTTACCAATGTGATTCCCATATTTGGTGTGTGCCCTAATCCTAACGGATGTCGTCTTTGATGAGCATGTTCTTTCAGATAACAGTGGTAGGTTTGCAGCACTTTAGCTAGTCACCCATACTTCACTAGATCCAAAGCAAAGCTCGCCATGGCTAGCAGGGAGATTGAAAATTCGCTCATTGACTCGGATCAGGATCATAAGGAAGAAAGTTCTGAACATAATGATGACGTAGTAAGGCTCAGACAACAATTGATAGATTTACACCGGGCATGGGCTAGCGGAATGCCTCCTCCTCCGCTCCCTGAAGGTCTTGGGAATATCTCTAATTGCGCACCGCTCTCTCAGGCATAATTTTCTGCTCCTACTGAGTCACCTGAGCACGCGCCAGGATTCACTCCGCGACATTATTATCCTGGCAGTTCTAGTGTGCCCTTGGCAGCTCCCCAATCAAGACCAGCTACTCAGCCAGTGCCACCGATCACACCGGTATTCGTGGCTCCGCCACCACATGAAACTCCCATATATGTTGTGCGTCCCACAATGAGGCTTCCTAGGTCTGCCAGTGAGCCAGTACTGAAGGTTTCAGATAGTCAGTATTATGCCCCGGAGCCTACTTTGCAAATGAATGAACCGTATGGGTACACTCAGCCACCTGCATTTCTATTTGATACCGAGAAACTTGTCGCAATAGAGAAATACGATATCATAGACCAGAAATTGAAAAGCTTAGAATAGGCTATGAGGAATTTGCAAGGAATCGAAGATTATAGGAGTGTTTCCTATAAAGATCTTTGCATGTTCCCAGACATCAATCTTCCCCCCGGTTTTAAGATGCCTAAGTTCGAGAAGTATGCAGGACACGATGATCCCGTGGCATACTTAAGACGTTATTGCAACCGGTTGAGGGCTGCAGAAGGAAAGGAAGAACTTCTCATGGCCTTATTTGGCGAGAGTCTTTCTGATCTGGCCCCAGAATGGTTTATCGATCGAGATATCGATAAATGGAACAGCTGGGATAATTTGGCTTTTGAATTTGATCAACATTTTCAGTACAACATCGACCTGATTTCGGACGAAAAATCCTTAGTCAACATAAAGAAAAAGAGCACTAAAGGTTTTAGAGAATACGCGATAAGGTGGCGTGAACAGGCCGCCAGGGTAAAGCCTCCAATAAAAGAAAGTAAGTTGGTAGAAGTTTTCATTCAGGCGCAGAATGAGACCAATTTTCAACATTTACTTCCGGCAATGGAAAGTCCTATATGGAAGTCCTCAAAATAGGGGAGATGATAGAGGACGGAATTAAGACCGGCCAAATAGTGAGTTTTTTTGCATTAAAAGCCACCGCACAAGCAATTCAAGGTGGATTTGGAGTATTTGTAGGAAAAAGAAGAAAGAAGATGTGGCGACTGTCGTAGCTGGAACCCATTCCTATTCCAAAAGACCACCTCGCCCCTATCCCCAATACCAAGCCCAAGTCTATGCCCAAGCTCCATATATTCCTCCCCACCATTACTACCCTCCACAAAACCCTTCATATTCTATTCCGCCACCCCCATACCCAGTATATAGCGCGCAGCCATATGCCCAAACCCCTCCTTACCCGCAGTGGCACACGCAAGCTCCATAAAATTGCCCATTCGCTCCACCAAATTACCAAAACCCCTTCAGACCCACCTTTTAGCCTAGGCCCGAGTATAAGAAGGAGAAGGCGGTCAAAAATCAATTCACACCTCTTGGGGAGTCATATGCTAGCTTGTTTGATAGGTTGAGAAAGTTGAAGGTTTTAAGCCCAATTCAAGGAAGGCTTTCAAATCCACCACCGAGGAATCTCGATTATTATTTAAGGTGTGCGTACTGTTCTGACATGCCAGGCCATGATATCGAGAAATACTGGCATTTAAAGAGAGCTGTTCAAGATTTAATTGACACAAATCAGATGCTGGTCCAGGTCCCGGAGGGTCCAAACATTAACCAGAATCCGCTGCCAACCCATGCTGAAGCCAATATGTTAGAATTGATATATGATGGGAAAGAGTCTTCGAGGGGTTATAAGCCTATTATCAAGATACAGACCACTGAGAAGAAATCAGTGAATGTAGCGAAGTCTTTGAAAGCAATGTCATTGAGCCAGGAAGGAATGAGAGAAGATAAAGCCCAAGAAAGCACAAAGAAACCCCTGATCACAATACAAGGCACCAGAAGGTATGTTGATTTAAGTCAGGATAAACCTAAGTTGACAGTGGTGGGAGCTCTGAGTCAGCCCATCTTGACGGTGAAAGAAGCACTGGAAGTGCCTATTGTCCTCAAACTGATGACCCAACCTTAAATATTTGATGCGAAAAGGGTTCCCTGGAATTATGGGCGGACTGTGATGACCTATCACGGGAAACAAGTTGTGGAAGATGTAGATGAGGTAGGGGATTTGACTACGTCAGGAAGATGCTTCGTGCCTGAAAGCTTAAGAAATTCCAACCCAACGGTGAGTGGACCGTCATCTATCAAAAAGCCTATCACCAAAGAAGAAACCAAAGAATTTTTGAAAAAGATAAAATTGCCAGAGTATTCAATATTAGACTAGTTGAAGAAAACCTCTGCTCAAATTTCCCTTTTATCTTTGTTGTTGCACTCCAAGGAGCATCGTGATGTTTTACTAAAGGTATTAAATGAAGCATATGTTCCAAGGTAAATTACAATCTACCAACTTGAGAAAATGGTTGGAAAAATCTTTGAGGTCAATCGGATCAGCTTTTCTGACGATGAATTGCCTGTTGAAGGTACAGGGCATAACCGGGGCCTTTACATTACAGTGAAGTGTGAAGATTTCTATGTCGCTCATGTTATGATTGATGGAGGTTTAGGTGCAAAAATTTGCCCTATCTCTACTTTGCAAAAGTTGAATATTGGTGCTGACAGAATCAGGCCCAGCAATGTATGTGTTAGGACTTTCGACGGTGCAAAATCAAATTCCATTGGCGAAATAGAACTAATGTTGACCATAGGGCCTGTTGAGTTTGTCATAGAGTTTCAAGTATTGAATGTAGACTCCTCTTACAATCTGTCGTTGGGAAGGCCGTGGATCCACAAGTCCAAGGCGGTTGCATCTACACTGCACCAAATGATTAAGTTTGAGCATGAAAGGCAAGAAGTAGTTATTCATGGTGAAGGAGATTTGTCAGCCTACGAAGATTCTCCCTTGTCTCTTATTGAAGCAAATAACGTAGAGGAGACATTCGTCTATCAAATTTTTGATACAGTTCTAGTGAATCGTACCTTTGAATGGTAGGCTATACCGGGACCGCAATTGTCTTCTGCTTCTATCATGATGGTGAGTGAACTTTGGAAATATGGATTTGAGCCAAGAAAGGGTTTGGGAGCATCTCTGCACGGTATAGTTCATCCCATATGTTTGACTGAGAACGTGGGCACATTTGGTCTAGGATTTGAGCCTACAGCTGAAGATCTGAAGAAAGCCAAGGGAAGGAAAACGGAAACGTGGTCACTCCCTCGCCCAATGCCACTACTCAGTGAATTATTTGTTAAGAGCGGTGTCACAAAGCATGTGGAACTTGAAGTTAAATTGGTTGGTGAATCTCAGAACCTTTTTATTGAAGTTGATATGGTCGAAGCAAGAGAAGGTACCAGTATGGCAGACGTGCAATTTATAGGTCCAGTTGTCCGGATCAATAATTGGGAAGTCACTCATCTCCCCGTCAGGAGGGAGTTTTGGTAGTTTATTTTGTTCTTCTTTCTGTTTATCCGAGTTATTTTAGGGTTGTAATTTGGATTTTAGTTTGTTTATGTTATGTTGGCATCTATGTTTAAACCCTTCTATCTTTTATTTAATGAAATGCAATGTTCCTTTTGTTTCGTGTCTAATATATTTTATTTTTCTTTCTTACACAGTTCTCTTTATGCTGATTCTAATGACATGACATGCATGCAGAATTTTCAGCCTGACCTTAAAATCCAAACTGATCAATATGTAATGAAGCAGGATGGGGATATGATGAAGAAGAATCACTAGAAGAAATAAGCAAAGAGTTGGAACAGTTTGAAGATAAACTGAATCCTAATTTGAATGAGACTGGGCCAATAAATCTAGGGGATCAAGAAGATGTTAGGGAAACTAAAATTAGTGTACATGTTTTGCCACAGCTAAAAGATGGAATGATTCAAGCATTAATGAATTATAAGGATGTTTTTGCATACTCTTATAATGATATGCCTGGTTTAAGCACTGAATTAGTGGCTCACAAATTGCCAACTGATCGCGCATTCCCTCCTGTCAAACAGAAGTTGAGGAAGTTTAAAACGGATGTAAGTATTAAAATTAAAGAGGAAATCATGAAACAACTTGAAGTCAAAGTAATTCGAGTAGCTCGCTATCCCATGTGGTTATCCAATGTTGTTCCCGTACCAAAAAAAGATGGCAAAATTCGAGTGTGTGTTGATTACTGTGATTTGAATAGAGCAAGTTCGAAAGATGATTTTTCACTACCCAACATCCACATTTTATTAGAAAACTGTGCTAAACACGAGGTTGCTTCTTTTGTGGATTGCTATGCCGGATATCACCAAATCATTATGGATGATGAAGACGCGGATAAGACATCTTTTATCACACCATGGGGAACTTATTATTATCGAGTGATGTCGTTCGATTTGAAGAATACTGGAGCAACGTACATGAGGGTCATGACCACTATGTTTCATGATACGATGCATAAGGAGATTGAGGTCTACATGGATGATGTGATTATTAAGTCAAAAAGTCAGGCCGACCATGTTAAAGATTTAAGAAAGTTCTTTGAAAGGCTTCGCAGGTATAATCTCAAACTCAACCCGGCAAAATGTGTATTTGGAGTTCCATCTGAAAAGCTGTTGGGGTTTGTAGTCAGCCGTCGGGGAATAGAATTGGATCCCTAAAAAATCAAAGCCCTTCAGGATTTGCCCCCACCCAAGAATAGAACGGAGGTGATGAGTTTTCTTGGTAGACTGAACTACATTATCAGGTTTATTACTCAACTCACAACCACTTGTGAGCCCATATTCAAGTTGCTGAAAAAGAGTGTTGCGGTAAAATGGACTGAAGAATGTCAGGAAGCATTCGATCGAATCAAAAGATATTTGTCAAATCCGCCCGTGCTGGTACCCCCGGAGCCTGGTTGGCCTTTGATCTTATATTTATCAGTCATGGACAATTCTTTCGATTGTGTCCTGGGTCAACATGATGTCACAGGCAAAAAGAAGCAGGCTATTTATTATCTTAGTAAGAAGTTCACCGCATATGAGGCCAGGTATACTCTTCTTGAAAGGACGTGTTGTGCCCTAACTTGGGTAGCACAGAAGTTGAAGCATTATATCTCATCCTATACTACTTATCTCATCTCCCGCATGGATCCTTTGAAGTATATCTTTCAGAAGCCTATGCCAACGGGTCGATTGGCAAAGTGGCAAATATTGCTTATCGAGTTCGACATTATATATGTGAATCGGACCTCCATGAAAGCCCAAGCCTTGGCAGATCATCTTGCTGAGAATCCCATCGATGAAGAGTACGAGCCATTAAAGACATATTTTCCTGACGAAGAAGTGTCATGTGTCGATGAAGTCGTTATAGATGCTGATCCAGGTTGGAGGTTATTCTTCGATGGAGCTGTCAATATGAAAGGAGTCGGAATAGGTGCGGTTCTTATCTTTGAATTGGGACAACATTTCCCGGTAACAGCATAACTTTGATTTTACTGTACTAACAATATGGCAGAGTATGAAGCCTGCATTCTTGGTTTGAGGTTAGCTGTTGATATGGGAGTCCAAGAATTATTGGTGTTGGGAGATTCGGATTTGCTTGTCCATCAAATTCAAGGCTATTGGGAGACACGAGACTTGAAGCTCATCCCGTATCGACAATACTTGCAAAACCTATGTCAGCGGTTTATGTTAGTTAAGTTTAGGCATATTCCAAGGATTCATAATGAAATTGTTGATGCTTTAGCTACTCTGTCTTCAATGCTCCAACATCCTGACAAAGCCTACATAGATCCAGTGCATATACAGAGTCGTGATCAGCATACTTACTGTAGTGCGGTTGAAGAAGAGATCGATGGAGAACCTTGGTTCTTGAATATCAAGCAGTACATTCAGTCAGGGTAATACCCAACATATGCCACCAACGATCAAAAGAGTACTATTAGGCGTTTGGCTAATGGATTTTTCTTAAGTGGGGGAATCTTGTATAAGAAAACCCCAGATCTGGGACTTTTGAGGTGTGTAGACGCGAGAGAAGCCTCGGAAATTATGGTTGAAATACACTCTGGAGTATGCGGGTCGCATATGAATGGTCATGTCTTGTCAAAGAAGATTCTTCGAACAGGTTATTACTGTCTTACTATGGAAAGGGATTCTATTCAATTTGTTCGAAAGTGTCATCAATGTCAGGTACACGGCGATCTGATACGTTCTCCTCCTGTTGAGTTGCATGCAATGGTCACTTCATGGCCATTCGTGGCTTGGGGAATGGATGTGATTGGACCGATTGAGCCGAAGGCATCAAATGGGCATAGATTTATTTTGGTAGTCATTGACTACTTCACAAAGTGGGTAGAAGCAGTAACTTTCAAGTCAGTGACAAAGAAGGTTGTGGTGGACTTTGTTCATGCCAATATCATTTGTAGATTTGGAATTCCTAAGATGATCATTACAGACAATGCTGCCAATCTCAATAGTCATTTGATGCAAGAAGTATGTCAACAGTTTAAGATCGCGCATTGAAATTCTACTCCATATCGCCCAAAGGCCAATGGTGTTGTAGAAGCCGCCAATAAGAATATAAAAAAGATACTGCGAAAGATGGTACAAGGGTCTAGACAGTGGCATAAAAAGTTGTTGTTTGCATTGCTAGGTTATCGCACCACTGTTCACACTTCAACATGGGCAACTCCATATTTATTGGTGTATGGGACAGAAGCAGTCATCCCTGCAGAAGTTGAAATTCCCTCTCTTCAAGTCATTGTAGAAGCAGAGATTGATGATGACGAATGGGTAAAAACCCGACTGGAACATTTGAGTTTGATTGAGGAAAACAGGCTAACGTCTGTGTGTCATGGCCAGTTGTATCAAAGGAGTATGGCTCGAGCGTATAACAAAAAGGTTCGTCCCAGGAATTTTGACGTTGGTCAGTTGGTATTGAGACGTATCCTTCCTCACCAAGTTAAAGCGAAAGGCAAGTTCTCCCCTAACTGGCAAGGTCCCTTCGTTGTGAAGAAAGTGTTGCCCAATGGAGCCTTATATTTGACAGATATTGAAGGCAAAATGGCAGAAATGGCTATCAATGTTGATTCGGTCAAAATATATTATGTATGATATTTGATCCTTTGTTGATTATATTGCATGTTTAGTACTTGCATTTTGAAGATTGACATGATGAAGGCATTTTGTTCTTCTATCCAAACATTGTGTCATCCTTTGTTTACCCGTTTGAGCTTCGTTTTATTTTTCTTTCATATCCCTCTTTTGGAATCAAAATAGAGTCAAAGATAAATTGTCAAGAAAATAAGAATAAAAGAAAGAGTTCGAAAATAAAATAAAAATCAAATCCAAACAAATAACAAGTTGATGAAACTACGTGCGACCTGATTCTCCTCTCTCAGGAGTGAGATATGTAGGTTGTCCTATTTTGGGGCTCGGTCCAACCAAATGAAGATCTAAATTCACCCAGTCAACAAAGCTGGGGCAGGTTTTAATATGTTGTTTGATTCGATTCCAAAAGTTGTAAGTCCCACCCCCACTTCAAGTATCATTTGAGCCCCTTATCATCTTTTCTAACCTTAACCAAAAGCCAAGCTACAACCAAAGAAAGTCCTTCAGATCAATTTTTGATAATGTTAAGGCTAAGCATGCAATGGATATGATGATACATTGTGAGGTATCACTTGTCTCCCTCAGCATAAGAAATTAGGAAAGAAATACAAAAATGAGAGAGTCTTATTGGTGAAAACCCCCGTGGGCATCATAAGGCGATGGTGAGTTGAGAGAAATGAAAATGAGAGAGAGTATTATTGGTGAAAACCCTTGCAGGCACCATAAGACGATGGTGAGGGGAGAGAAATAAAAATGAGAGAGTCTTATTGGTGAAAACCCTCACGGGCACCGTAAGGCGATGGAGAGTTCAAGAGAAAAGTGAAAAGTGAAAAGAAAGAGATTTGTTGGCGAAAGTCATTTAAGATGTCGACAATCGAATGTGATGAATGAGTCCAATGGATTTGAAGAAGTGGCTCAGCAGCAAAGGCACAAACTCAACAACAAATGGGGAGCTTGGATAGGGAGATCAGGCAGCTCAATCCAAAATGCATGTCTTACTCATTGGAGTTGGTGTCGTATTCAGATAAGTTTTCTTTTTAAATATGGGACATTGCCCTTTTCTTTCATTTACATATTCATGCTTTTTGTCTTTTCTTATGTCATTTATCAAAATAAAAGTCACCATAATTTATTTATATTTTAAGTCAAGTCTGTGTCAACACAAGCGAGAAAGGATTTCAAAATTTACTACCAGTCTTTCCAATTATACGAGGAAAAGCCAAGGAACAGCACAGGAAAGAAATATGATCGTAATTCAACATGAAGCAAATGAAGTCTATCAACCGACAGACTGTTGGATTCGTGGAAGCATTTAGATTTGGGAAAAGGGTGCAGCTCAGAGGCATGGTAAAATGGAAGCCCATTGTTCGAGTCAGAACTCACTTCCCTCAATCTGGATCCGGGTCGATGATGCGGCAAGACAGGGCAGGTGTTAGTAATTTAGAACAAAGATGAAAGGAGTGAGTGCTGGGGGCAGATACCTGAGAAGCCAAGAGCTGCAAGCCACCACTAAGTTTTTAACTGACAAATTTTCTTTGTTGAAATAGGGACAAATTCGCTTCACTTAATTCAACTACTATTGGAAATGCAAATCTGTGAGATTTTACTTTATGTTCAGGACCCTCCTGAAAAATAGGATTTTACTTTCTGTTCAGGACCCTCCTGAAAAATGAGATTTTACTTTCTGTTCAGGACCCTCCTGGAAAATGGAATTTTACTTCCTGTTCAGGACCCTCCTGAAAAATGGGATTTTACTTCCTGTTCAGGACCCTCCTGAAAAATGGGATTTTACTTTCTATTCAGGACCCTCCTGAAAAATGGAATTTTTACTTTCTGTACACTCCTGAAAAATGGGATTTTACTTTCTGTTCAGGACCCTCCTGAAAATGGGATTTTACTTTATGATCAGGACCCTTCTGAAAAATGGGATTTTTACTTTCTGTTCAGGACCCTCCTGAAAAATAGGATTTTACTTTCTATTCAGGACCCTCCTAAAAATGAGATTTTACTTTATGATCAGGACCTTCCTAAAGAATGGGATTTTACTTTATGTTCAGGACCCTCCTGAAAAATGGAATTTTACTTTATATTCAGGACCCTCCTAGAAAATGGGATTTTACTTTATGTTCAAGACACTCCTGAAAAACAAGAATTTACTTTCAATTCAGGACCCTCCTGAAAAATGGGACTTTACTTTCTGTTCAAGACCCTCCTGAAAAATGGGACAACGCTTTCAAAAATGAAATACTACTTTATTATAATTCTTGTTTGGGATAATTTTCGTTCTAGTTTTAATTTTGGGTTTCAGGAGCCCGCCTGAAGAACAGGGTGATGAAATAGCAAGTCAGAGGCCCGCCTGGAGAATAGGGTAAAGAAATGAAAAGTCATGCAACAAAGCGAAGTAATTGAAAGCCAAGCAACAAGTTGAAAGAAATTGCAAGTCAGGAGCCCGCCTGAAGAATAGGGTGATGAAAGTCGAGTCATGAGCCAACAGAAGTTGTATAAATAGGATTTTGTAATTTCATTTATGTTTTAACTTGTTAAATTTTCAATTTTTGATGTAATGACAGAGCCGTGGATCGAAAACTCGATAGAAACTCACTCGACTCTCCAACTCGGTATAGTCTATCTCCTTCCAAAAGTTGAGATACTTGTCACTCGATCCTCTCATAATGTGAGTAGGTGGGATGTCTTAAGTAAAAATCTGGTTGTCCTTATTCCTTCTGTTTCTATATTTGGATAATGGTCGGGTCAAAATTTGGTCTCGCTGTCTACTTCTATATCTGAAAACACTTCATGTTTACATTCAAAGGGGGCATGATGTAGACACCTAATTTCGTCCCTCCCCGATGTTGTTTTACCCCTTTTTACCTTATCCTATCGTGTACCCTCACCCGTACGATAATCCCTCCACAAATAACAAAAATAATAATTCCCTAACTAATTTTGTCTTACTAACAACCTACCCAAACAAAAATAGACACCTAACCCTTATCCCTCCAATTAAAAAACAACACCTACCTACCCTATCCTAACAAACTCTACCCCATCTCACCACTACCCTACCATACCCCCCCTCCACATTCTATATACATCTGACCACTACAATAGAAAGAAAAAAAAACAACTCACGCACACACACTCACATACGAAACAGAGGGCTGATAAGCATATACAAAGAATCAACCCCCTCCCATCGTCACTCTGAACACACAAAAATATGGAAAATAGGCCATAGAAATACCATTTTTTTTACTTTTTTTCTCCTTTCTTTCGCAACACACGCACACAGATACACAAAAATTGCACGCACATCTCCTTCGAAATCACAAGCCACACCCTCAAATCTTACTGAAAACACAGGTTTCGTGAGTGGGTCACCTTTTCCGGCGACATACTCATCGGAATCGCATCAAAGTCGTTGCTAAAACCTCCAAACTTGTCAGAATCCGGTCTGAGTTTCTCATTCTTATGATTTTAGCTCAGTTTATACTGGTTTTTAGTTTCTATTGCATATTGGAGTGTTGGGGTTCTCCCGTTTTGCATTTTCATCATCGACATCAGGCCGGGGTTTGACTGTTTTGGTTTGTTTTGGGTTGTTGTTCGCTCACCTGAGTGCAGTTTTGATCGGGGTCAGTTGTCTATCGGATTTTAAAGGTGCTTCGGGTTTGTCTGTTTTTGGAGAATTATTATTGATATCGTGTTTTGGATCTTTCGAGAAAAGTCGAGTCAACATTTAGTTTTGGGTTTCATTTTGTTGTTTTCTTATTGGTTTGAAATCTGTTCGGATGGTGATTGCGGGACACCGATTGGGTTTATTCGTCATTGGGGTTCTCTGTTCGAGGATTTTGGATTTTGGAATGTCCCTATTATCAACGAAAGCTGTCTATCAAGTTTGGAGCTTCAATTTTGGCGATACCGAGCTTGGGAGTTTTTCCGATTGACGTCTTCTATTTGGGATTCGAAATTCGGGCTTCTTTAACATCATTATTCAACTGAAATTGATTATCGAAAGGTCCACTTTCTTAACTCCTTTTGTTTTACCTTGATTTGTTGAATTGTCTTGATTATGTTGATGCAACCATGGTTGGTGGATTTTTGTTGAAGTTCTGATGTGATGATTATATGCGTAATGTGATTGATAAAAAGGGAAGTTAGCGGGGTGGGATCGAGAAATTGATAAAAAGAATGATTTTAGATTAATGTTAGTTCGTCGGTTGTTCTGTTCAGTCCGGAATAAAATTTTAAATTTATGAACATGATTGGATCGTGTTTAGGTTGAAATGGATAGGCAATATAGGTTCGGGTAGACAAGAATTTAAGATTGATATTTTGGTTGGATGTTGGAATGTGCGTGTGAATGTTTCTTTCTAGTTTATCGTATTTAATTCAATTGTATAATTTGGCCGGGGAATGCCCCGAAGTATCTGTATATATATTTATTCATCGGGGAATGCCCCGAGGTATCATGTACCCGGAGGACGTTCGCGGTGAAGGCCCGAGGCGTCGGGTAGAGCATTAGTTTAGGATTAGCGTAGGTTTACTTTCAGTCCCTTTTTAGTTCGGATTGTAATAATTGGACTGGACTTTACATTTCGGATTGTTTTGTTTTGTTTGATTATTTTGCGTGCTTTTTTTGTGCGGTTTATACATTTCTTAGTGCCAAAAATAGTCGATACACTCTATCAAGCGACCGTGGTTGAACCAAGGGATCGAGAGGTGTCTAACACCTTCCCCTCGATTAACAGAATTCCTTAGCCGAATCTCTGTTCGCAAACCAGTTTAAAGAGTCAAATGGTTTTAGAAAGGATTATCTAATGGTGACTTGGCACACCAGGTTATGCCAAGTGGCGACTCTGAGTAAAAAATGTAAATAATCCTTTTCCAAAGCAAATTTTCATTTCTTGTCACTTAATAATTAAAACTCTTTCGAACATTAATTTATATACCACATTTTTTGGAGTGCGTAAAAAGGGGTGTGACACTATATAATTGTAGCCCTTTTTGCCAAAAGAATAATCCAAAAAGACACAAGGAACAGCTCTAGGGGTAAACTTGTCTTTGTGAGGTGTAGTGACAGTGGAGAAACACGAACACCCAAAAGATTTGAGGTGAGACTAAGAATGAGGTTGAGAGTAGAGGACCTCATAGAGACTCTTATTGTCCAGGAGAGGACAATGGAACCTATTAATCAGATAGGTGGAAGTCAACAAACAATCTCCCCAAAATTTGATAGGAACAGATGATTAAAACAGTAAGGCTCTAGCAGTTTCAAGTAAATGCGTATGTTTTCTTTCTACCACCCCATTTTCTTGTAGAGTATATGGGCATAAAGTTTGATGAAGGATACTTTTGGATGAAAAGAAAGCAGAACCAACATTACTGGATCCTAATTCAAGAGCATTGTCACTCCTGATGCAAAGGACTTTAGAACTAAACTGAGTTTCTATCATTATGATAAATGCTTTTAAATGGTCCATGTAGCCTTAGAAGAATCATCAACAATAGTGAGAAAGTATCTAGCCCCATCATATTTGGAAGAGTGATATGGACCCCAAGTATCAATATGAAGTAATTGGAAAGTGGAGCTATCAGGAAAGAAAAGTTTTGTTTATCTAGCTAATGGACAAATTAGACAAGGGAAAGACTGCTTTTGACTCACAAAAGGGTGCACATCTGGAATGTGTTTCATTTTAGAGAAAGAAATATGACCAAGTCTGTAATGCCAAAGAACATTTATCTTATTCATGGAATTAATCATGACAGATACAGGATTTACAACATTAGCAAAAAAAGGACTAAAGAAATTAGAAGGTGCAGATATATCAGAAGTACAACAACTAGGAACATTAGCAACACTGGAGGACAAGAGAAGTTTGTATAAACCATTGTCTACCTTACCAAGAACCAGAGGCATCTTCTGAAAAAGGTCCTGTAAAACACACAAAGTTCTGGTAAAATAGACAACCCCATTTAACTGGTTTAACAATTTATACACTGAGATTAAGTTGTATTGGAAAGTAGGGACATAAAGCACATTGTGTAGTGTAACATGGGGAAACAAAGTCAAGGACCCTTTATTTGTGACCTTGACTTTGTAACCATTTGGAAGTGAAACAAGAATAGGAAAATGCAAGGTCTAAATATCAAAAAGTAATTCTTTATGGGATGTCATATGGTTAGAAGCCCTAAAATCTACAATCCATAAGAAATTATCTACTTGGGAAATCATGCATGATTTAAACCTATTACTATCACCTATAAGCTTACCAGCCAGACCAACAGAAAACATGAGAGATGAGGAAGAAGGAGCAAGTGGGCAGATCTAAGCCTGTTAGAGCAGAGATAGAAACTGAGAGTGTTGCTCAGGATTCAAACCAGTAAATCCAGAATTGGATGAGTTAATAGGGTCCGGAGAAGCAGAAGGTATCAGTTCACTATATGCATCAACCTTCTTAGGACCTAAGGTCTTGGTGAACTTGAAATCAAGTGGAAACCCATGCAACTTATAGCATTTATCAATGTTATGGCCTGGCTTCTTATAATATTTGCAAACCAAGTTGATGGGATTAGTGGGATTAAACTCAAAGTTAACCTTTGAAGGAAAATGGGAGTTGTGTCTGACAACTCCAGCATGAAAGGAGAAAGATCCAGCAGGGAATGATACTGATGAGGAAGTGGATACTTGTCTTTGCCTCACATCATTCAACAGAAGGCCATAAGTTGTGTCAACAATGGGTAGAGGCTTCATGAGGAGAATATAACTCCTCACCTGGGCATATGTGTCATTCAGCCCTAACAAAAATTGATACAGTTTTTGTTCATCCTCATCCTCTTGATAGAAGACTTTAGCTCCACATGTGTAAGACTTGGCATGGTTGGTAGATGGATGATATTTCATCCCAAAGTTTTTTAATACGATTAAAATAAGAAGCAATGTCCATAGCACCTTGAGAAATATGGGCAAATTCCTTTCTCAACTCAAATAACCTTATACCATCCACTTTCCCATACCTATCCTCAAGTTCACTCCAAACCTCACTTGCAAGTTCGGAATACTCTACACTTCTGATAATTTCTTTACTTAAAGAGTTAAGGAATCAGGATAGCACCAGGTCCTTACATCTTTGCCATTGTCTAGCCAAAGGTGAATCAGAAGAGGGACGGGCAGAGCTACGATCAATAAAATCCAGTTTGTTACGCACAGAGAGAGTTACCAAAATGGTGCGTTTCCAGCTAGGATATCTAGTTCCATCGAAAGGAACAACAACGAGTGACCCTCCCAACACATCAGAGGGATGTATATATAAAAGGTGACAAGGATGAGTGAAATCATCCTTGTGGAATTCGGTTCTAGAAAATACAGTAGTGGTACTGGTAGAGGAAGAAGAATTAGGTATTCCCTCCATTCTACAACCTGATACTCAGAACAAAACCAATAGCGGAGCAAAGCAGCAAAAAAAATCAATAAACTACAATATGATAGCAATATCTACCAGGAAAGAATATTAATGCAACACAAAATCCGAGAGTGGCAAAGAATACCAGATAATTTTGGAATCCGAAAAAAAAATGAAAATTAGAAGAGTGAACACTGAATCGGCAATTTAGCTCTCCGTGCAGATAAAAATGGAAGAATCCAGGCGACACAAAATGCAAAACCACCAAACAAACCCTAGAATTCGAATAGCACTTGAATCAGACGAAACCATACACGAGCTGAAATCCAAACAGATCTACTGATCTCTGGCTCTGATACCATGTTAACATTCGAAGTAGAAGATGAAGATCGAGCAAATCAACAACAAACAATGAAAATCAGTAGAAGTTTCTAGAGAGAGAAAGTAGAGAGAAGCAGGAGCATTTTGTTATTACTGAAAAGAGAAAAAATATCTCTGACCTGTGCATATATACATTGTAGTATGGACCAGATCACATTATGGACCATAAGCTTAACGGGCCAAGCCCAATACATCAACATAAGAGAACAATCCTATATAATGATCCAATGAGTAATGAATAAAATGAATAAAATCAGTCTCCAACATTATCCCATCTTTGATATAACGGATAATAATTTAATTTGATGAATATAGCTAGGCCAACAACGAGAAACTGATCTTTTATGACAACCTACAAATTGTATAGAAGAAAATGGACATAAACTAAAACAAGTTTATAAAAGGCTACAAAATCAAATTTCCCTCGTACCGACAACTACCCAACTTTTTTTTTTAATTTGTTGCAATATCTTTCAAAATTTCCGAACTATCAAATTTACAGATTACTCAATTCGTGTACTTGAACTTTCCTTTTCTGTATTTATTTTATTCACATATCATATAGTATAGTGGAATAAAATGCATGCATATATAAACATTTATATCTCGAACTGGAAAATCAGTTATCCTTTGCTTTCCAAATTAAAGACAGAATTTCTATTTGTTACTATGAAATATTCTCTTGAAGCCAATTAAAGGGAAACTTTTCTTTTTCCATCATATCTTGGTATATGGAATATAATGTAGTAGCCCCAACTAATTTATATTCGCGTCGCATAGAACATATTTATAGGGGAAGTGCTGCAAGGAATATTCTAACTCCAAATGATCGAACCTGAAACCCTTAGTTAAAGATAATGGGCTCGGGGGCAATTGAGTTAGGAATGCCCAGCATGGTTTGGATCGTCACTTTTTTTTTTTATGTATATGTAGTTGATATTGAATGTCAGTACAACCTTCTGCATGAATATACCTTTTTTTATAGTTGCTTAGGTTGGCTGGTGTTTGTTGTTGTACTAATTGTATTATTATAGTTCTTGTTTCTTATATTAATTATCATCGACTGTTGTTTATTGTTTTTTCAATTATCGCTCTACCTTGTTGTTGTTCTTGTTCCTTTCTTGTAGGCATTGCATTGCTTTCCTTGTTAATTAGTCGACAGTTGTCTTCATTGTTTCCTTCTTCTTTGTACTTATTGGATCTGTTGCACATGAGTTGAGGGTCTTTCAGAAACAGTCTCTCTATCTCCACGTGATAGTGATACGGTCTATATACACTCTACCCTCCCCAGACACCACTTGTAGAATTTCACGCGATATATTATTATTGTTGTTGTTATTAGTGAAAAATCTTGACTCTACTACGAGGAGGGCTATCAATTTATGTATCTAGATATAAGTACTTAGCAATGTTCATATCAATTTGATAATAATGAAATTAAACATTTGGTATATATATAGTATACTTATGGTAGTTGCAAATTACGGAGGATCACATGAATTATATGTTTCCTCATTTAATTTAATTTACTTCATGTCACTGCTAAAGTGGTCCTAGATTTCTACTTTGATTTTAATTAGATGTTGACTTAAGAGACAATATATACAAATATGGTAGATGAATTTAATTTACTTTCCCTGTCCCCCACACTCTGCATATAATTTGTACAATTCTAGCTAAAAAACTTGACTTGTATAATCAATTAACAACATCAAAATGTAATCTTTAATCTAGAGATGAATTCAAATTTATATATATATATATATATACTAGTTTAGATATACACGCCTCACGCGTGTACCTCATTTTAGTGAGTTCAATTTATAAAATCATTTAAAATATAAAAGGTATGACGGTCATTCAAAATATTTATGAATTCTTACTTATATTAAATAATCAAACAAAAAAAATTATAACTAAAATTAATTGTGAACTAAACTTTTATCCAAAAGGATACATACGTGAGTTGAGGAAAAAATGTCAAAATAGTAACACCAATTAATTAGAGTTTTTAAAGATTTATTTAAGATACAATTTTAATTGATTTAAAATTTCTAAATTTTAGGTATATAATTCAAATAAGGAACGGTTTAAGAATTAAGTTTTAATGAATTTTTAATTTTTAAAATTTTTAAAAAATAGTAAAAAGATGACTTTGTTTATTGTAGAATCATTCAATGAAAGGCAAAAAGTCCAATTCACTTTTCTAAGGGTCTTCACATTTTTAATAAATTATTATAAATTATAGATATAGATTATAGATATATGGGGTTTAGATCATAATTCTTTTTTACTTATTGCATTTTAGATAGATTATTTATTGAGCTAACTTGCTATCACATATTGAATTATATTACTAATAATTTTCTTTTACTTTCAATCAAAGTCGTGGAAACACGGTTATAGCTTGTATTAAACTCAGTGCATAGTGAAAGCTTTAATGCAACATAATGACTATTTTCAATCAAAATATATTTTTCATAATATAACTTGTTGAATCCATTTATCATTATTGATTTTTGTGTATCTTGTTTTACTTCACTTTCCTCCACATATTGAACTCTTGACTTGTTCTTCACAATAAGGTGGAGGGTCCCTTGATGTTCATGGCTAATAAAAACGAGTTGGAGGTTCTTAAAGATGGTGACAAAAGTACAATATGATTGAAACTAAAACTATAAATAAGACAACCAAGTTTGGTAACAAAAAGTACAATCTTTTAATTTTAGTCTTCACTTGTCCACCTTCATCTCAAAATATTTGTCATTTTTCACTTTTCGAGAGTCAAATTACATATACTTTGACTAATATTTTATGATGCACTATTATTTATCATATTAATATGTATAAGCAGAAATGCAAATCGACGCTGAAGATTAGTCAAATTAACTTTCGAGAAGCGAAACGTGACAACTATTTTGGAATAAAGAGAGTACTACACTTTGTTTTAATGCATGAGAATTCTTTTCATTGCTAATTATATACAGTATTTTTTTTCAAATGTTCATTAATGGTGGCTAAGGTGTCTTTATCCTTGTTCAGAAATCATAGTAGGCTAATGGGTCCTTGATTTCTAGCTTCATTCTTAACTTTTTAAGATTTATTGTATAACTAATTAAAGATTCTTGTTATATCTTGAAAATTAAGACTATAAATGTATAACTATTCACACCTTCCATTTGCAAACATTAACATATCCGATGTAATCTCACAAGCCAAGCCTGGAAGGGGCGGTGTGCATCTAGAATTTACTCCTACCTTCTGAAGATGCGAGGTTGTATGTTCTTGGTCGTGAAATTAATATATAACTCTATTCGTCTCATTTTATGTGTCGTTATTTTCTTTTTTGTTCGTTCAAAAGAATGTCATCTTTCCTTATTTGGTAAGTATTTAAAGACATAATTCCATCTTTATTCTTATTGGTCCCACTAAATTAAAAATATTAATAATAATATATTTTTTAAAAGGAACAAATTGATAAAAATTATCAAGTCTTTCCTTATTTTTTAAATTCCGTACTTGATCAAATTATAACACATAAAATAGAACGGAGAATGTATTACTTATATAATTTGCTAATCATGTTCCAAGGAGACTAATCATTGATCTTGTTGCAATGTCTCCTACACAGACAAAAAGAAAAAAGAAAAAGAAAAAATAACATAAACATACATCTTAACTTATAATATTTATATAAATTTTCACCCTTACAAAGTAATTACAAAATTTTAACTAATTATGTATCTTCATTGAATGTATCGGGAGCTAATTATATATTTCAACAGACCCAAAATCGAAAAATAATATATCATGAGCTAATTATGTATCTTTATAAGGGTGAAAATCATTTTCACCCCCTCCCCCCAACTTTGATTAAAAAATCAAACTCCTCGTCAACATTGAACAATAATCATATTGGGGCCCCCCCCCCCCCCCCCCTTTATTCCATACAATGTCCATTTTGTCGTTGTAATTTTAATCCTATATTTATGTAATATCTTTTTATATTATATGTAATAAATATTTTTTTAACATGAATATTTGTAGCATTTTATTTAAGTTTATTAACTTTATAAGCAAATTAATATTTTTTTATAAATTTATCACAAAATTCAATGTTATTTTTTAAGATCGTTATTTTAGTATTATATGTATTAAAGAGTCACTTGGTGTGAGGTATAATTATAATAATTCAGAGATAAAGTTCATGATTATTTATCCTGCATTTAATTAGATGTATTAGGTAGTTTCAAAATTATTTGTCGCACCATTTATACCATAGTGATGAGATAAGTTATCACACATACATGTTAGTACAACTTATTTTGTGATAACTAATTCCGGAATAACTTATTTCCAAACAACCCACCCCTAAGTGTGTATATATACATATGTATGTACATGCATGTGCGTATATTTTTGTGTTTTATCACTCTCTTACTAAATTTGTTTCATATCACTTAACTTTTTGTTGATATAACACAATCCTTAAGAAAAGTTTACTTAGAAGTATATTTTGCTAAATTAACCTTATTAATGATAATTTGAAACTTTAAATTTATCTATACTGTTACTTTATATAGTTATTTAACACTAAAGGATAGAAAAAAAAAACATAATACAATTCTCTTGATTTCACAAATTGAGCAGATAAATTAAAACATCTACTTTTAGTATGAGAATCAAGTGATAAGAAACGATATTATCTATTGTCTATATCAGTAAATAAGTTGTGATTGTCATTAATAGAGTATTACATATTTTATAATTTATATAAATAAATATAATCTTTAAAGCTTGACCTTATTTTTATTCGAGAAAAACATCTAGTACCCCCGAACTATGACCAAATTTGCTACGACACACGTCAACTTCACGGGGGTCCTATTACCCCGTAAACTAAATTTTAGCGTATTCTTTTCAATCTTTTTAGCTAACGTAATACCTTTTGTCAAGATGGCATGACACCTTTGATGTGGACTCCATTTTATGTAATAAAGGTGTCACATTAGCACAAAAAATGACAAAAATATGCTAAATTTGAGTTCAGGGGATAGTAGGACCCTTGTGAAGTTGGAGTGTGTCGTTACAACTTTGACCATCGTTCGGGGTGGTACTAGAGGCTTATCGCTTTCATTTATTGTTTGTATTTTTTGCATTGAAATATGTTTATAAAATTAGTATTACTTATTATTTTCACTTGTAAAATAAATATTATAGTTTTGGTTATTATTAATAAAACTAATTTTCTTATCATGCTAATTTACTTCATAAAGATCATCATTAGCTTATATACTTAATTAGTATTTCTTACTTTTTTTCCTAGAAGATAATGTTTATATTTTTATGAAAATTTTGTTACATGATTTTTTACAAAAATGAAAATATGATGATTTTAAAGAAGTTAAAAAAAAAATTGATGATAAAGGGTAAAATAGGAATTTTAAAAAGTCAATTAGGATAAAGGGGGAGTATGATTATTGTTCAAAGTTGAGGGGGAAGTTTGATTTTTAAGACAAAGTTGGGGAGGGAAAATAATTTTGACCCATCTTTATAAAGGTAAAAGTGTATCTTTATTAGATGTATTATGTATCTCGACAGATTCAAAATCGAAAAAAATATATCGGGAGCTAATTTTTACCTTACAAAAGAAAAAATATATCTTCGTTGGATGTATCTGGAGCTAATTATGTATCTCGAAAGGTCTAAAATTGGGATTCTAGTAATTATGCAAAATGTCAAAATTTTTTGTAATGGCCGATGACGTAAAAGATATGCCGGCAACTAGCCAACGTGACCTAGAAAACGAAAACAGTGAGACCTGGAATCTCAGCGAACGAGAAGTTCGAAGATGGCGGCCAGGTTCGGCACGAGATCATAAAGGTTTGAGGGCCCATTGGTCAACAAATTGTCGGAATTTATGTATTCAAAGAAAGAGAACATAAAAAAATTATTTATACTAAAAAGGATGCGTCTGCCGGGAGTCGAACCCGGGTCTATTGCTTGGAAGGCAATTATCCTAACCGTTGGACTACAAACGCTTCTTGCTGTACCATTCAACCTGTTATATTTACTAGACTGATCGTTCTGCCTTGATATGATTTCCCTCGAGGTCTATTGAAAACCACCTCTATATCTTTACTTGAGTTGAGGGTCATCCAAAATACTTCTAGATAATAAGTGAAAATTATCATAGGACTTAATTCATATGTCCAAACCATTTATCGATTTGAGTACCTTTCATTTTTGGAATACTAGGTGATTTTTTCGCATATGTCTAAGCCTTGTTGGACACATTTAGTAACTGTGTTGGTGGGAGGTACTAGGTATCGATTCATGGAATTAGTCGAGGTACGTATAATCTGGTCCAGATACCACGGTCATAAAAGAAAATGTTACCTTAGTAAATAATAAAGTGAAACTTGTCAAGCTTTCTCTGAAGGGTCCGATTTAGTGAATTGAGTCTATTTATGTTACAGAGTGGGCATTGCAAATTGGCAAGGTAAATGACCTTTTTGATGGCCTTCTGAGATTGAGTCTAACTGACCTTTTTTCTTTCTTTGACCCAAGTTATCAGCTAACAGTATGTTAGCTCATGAATGTATCACAAAATTATGATATTCGGACTCTTAAAAATCCGGTGATCGAGTGTCTGATCCTCTAAAAGTGATGCATTTTTAGCGGATTCAATACGAGTAAGACATCATTTTTGGAGAGTCCGAGTAACATCTAGTCATAACATTCACAAGTACGACATCATTTTTGGAGAGTATGAGAAACATAGTCATGACATACAAGGGTATAAAGCTGTATAAGTCATGCCCAAGGCACATTACTCTCTTGAACATGCTGCATTGTTTGGTAGCAAAATGTTCTTTAGTCCCATTGATATTATTTTCTTTGTGGCTACCAGATTCCTTCTTTAGCATGTAAATACTACACACAAAATGAGAATGTTAGTATCGACTTAGTAGTACTTGGGATTTAGCAGAGAGATGATTTGGACTTATCAATGTAGAGAACTCAAAGCGTTCCCAACGCAAGAGGTCTATGTATATTACAACCAAATTTAGTCTAGATTCGCGGAAGATCAGAGGGTTTAGTACCTTATGCACAGTACTTTTGTTCTTTGAACGGATAGTAAGACCGTGTTTTTAACATATGTATTTGGAAAGCTAAAGTATCAGAAAAAGTATATGTAGTTCCTCATTCAGCAGAAAACTGGTTATCAAATGATAGCATGATAATCAGCATTGATCTGGTGCTGCACATCTAAATTGGTTGAACATCAGATGAAGTTTTCTGAGCTTGCAAATTTGCTATTACGTATGTTATTACAACAGTGATAATTGGCATAAGTTTCCTATCATCTAAACCGATAGCTATGAAGAGAAAAAAGGAAGAAACAAAACCAACAACTCTAATCTTCTGGTACTATACTATGAAGATGAACTGGATAACCCTCTTCCTTTCATAACATGCTTCCTTAGCCCCGGTATGTGGACGTTGGAGATGTAATCTTTCCAATCTATGTTCTCTACATCGAAACCAAACTGACGTATTTCTTCTTTAGACATGCATTCCATCAACCTCTGAGTATTGCTGTTGTCAAATCTGGCAAATTGTGTTCACTATTTTAAGTCTCAGAAATCGAGCATCGGATTATGAAGTAGATAGCAATGATAGTAAACAAAACAAACTCTTACCTTCCTCCATAAAAGGTGTATGGTTCATAAATATGTGCCAAGTACTTTGCTTGTTCCACTGATTTTCTGCATATATTCTCGAGTTTCCTTGATAACTTCCCGTTAGGATCAGCTGTATCTGTTAGGCCGCTTTTGTTAATTGCATCTCGCCAGAGGTGGAAAGAAAGTTCTTCCCTAGAGCTGAACAACTTCATTCTTGGCACATGAATCGGCCTTCCCTTGGAGTCAATATATGGTGAAGAATTGAAGTGATCGAAAAGCAATGTGGCTAGGTCCTTGAAGACTAATGGATTTACAACAGAGGAAGCAACCTGATAAACGTTACTCCCTGGCTTTCCTGCTGCCCCGTGCTTTGCTATTGCTGCCAAGGTCGCGTTGACAACCATGTCAGCGGGAACCTAAGCAGAAAGAAGTTTACGTTGATCATTCAGTACCCCATACAAAGGTAAGATCACTGCAACAACATTAGAGAAAAAACTTACCACATCTAGAACTCCATTGGGATCTACAAGAAAACCGGTGAGCTGCCCTTTGCCATAGTGGAGAATAATCGGATCCATCATCCTGGAAGACTAAAATGTTATCCCGAGATTACATCAATATGAGGTAATGGAAATGTTGAGAGTATTACCTGTTCCCTTCCATCCATCCACTGAATGGTTCTCTATAGGTGCTCTCTATAACACTTGGTCGAATTATTACTACTGGCACATCACTTCTCATTTTATCAATCATCAGCTCGCCCATAGCCTTGGTGAATACATAAGTGTCTTGCCACCCAAATTTGTTCGCTCTGATCAAGTCACGGCTCTTCTTTAAGTAAACATGTAATATAAATAGTTCGTTAAGAAGAATGATGAACGAAGCATACAATGCAGTACCTCTCCAAACCAAGTTCTTTCATTTTCTGCGACACTATGTTATCTTCTATAGCTTGTTTAGATTCCAAAATCAGCTTTATCTCATCCTCAACGTTCAAACTTGAGAAGGAATTCTTGTGAACTCCAGCAGATAGAGTCTCTTTCGTTATACTGTCCCCAGAACAGAATGGCTTTTCCATGATTCTTCCTTGTCGTTGTCCATTAACATAAGCTGTTGGCAGTAGAATAAAACATACAGTAATTTCGCGGTAATGTTTCATATAACTTTTCTTGGTAACTGATCTATTTACTTGCCTGTGGATATTTGGAGAAAAAGCTTAAGCTTATGGCATTGCTTTGCAAAATTCATTAGCCGGGTAGGTCCACCGGTGTTTATATCAAGTGCAACATCATACCTACAAGTTCATCAAATCTTCACTACATATATACTTTCTGCAGGCACTAGAAAAGATAAAGAATGATACAACAGTATGTGAAGTTCCTAATTACCTCTCATCAAAAGTAGTATTAGCAGCAGAGTTTACAATTACGTCGACCTCTTTAGCAATCACATTGGTTAAATCTTTGTCTAATCCGAGATGAGTTTCACTAACATTTCCAACCACAGGCACCAACTTACTCAACATGAAAGTATAGTAAGATTTTCCATGGACTTGTTTCAGGTTCTTGAATATGTCAGCATTGAGAACCTACGATGCAAAAATGCGAAAAACTGTGTCAACAACAGGTCGAGTCTAGGAAGGGTAGAATCTACGCAGACCTTACCCCTACCTCGTAGAGGTAGAGAGGTTGTTTCTGAAAGACACACGACTCAAGAAGTGCATATCAGAGCAAAACAAGCATTAGTGCATACTTCATTTTTCAATCTATGCATAGCAACTTCTTTATTATCCGCCTTGATCAAGACGAATATTTTGTTCACATCAGGTACTGTCCTTAAAATCTTCTCAATCAGAACTGCATTTTGTATACAACACAAGAAAGGGTGTTGAAAAATCAATTGCGCAAATGAAAAATGACATGATCAAAAAACCAAGAAACTTATATGCATTGAGGAGAAATAAACCTTTTCCCAAGAAACCAGTTGCACCAGTAATGAGAAATGTTTTGCCTCTAAGGAACTTGATAATGCCAATACCATTACCATTTGGACTAAAACGAAGATCATTGCTACTATTATCTGTGCTTATCGTCGATGTTCTCTCAGTTACAACAGCAGAAAGCTTACTAGCTTTCACTGCATTATTTCCACTACTACTTTGGCAATATATCACATTGTTAATCTTCTTTAACGGACACCTTCCGCGATTACTAGACAATTTTAGTATGTTTTTTGATACATTGGAAGAACTTAGACTACACAAAGCCTCCATGGTTACAAAGAGAAGTTGGAAGTGACAAAAAAAAAAAAGTATAAAGGAAATTGATAGGAAGATTATAGCTATGAACTAGGTACAAAGTTGGCTAGCTTACATACACTCTACTAGTTAGCTAATCACTTCTTTTTTTTGTTGTTGTTGAGAAAAGAAGTTAAAAACAAGTCAACAACTAATTTTTTTCTATAATATATGTGAGCTTGGTTTATGTGTATTTAAAGGGAGATGAAAGTTAGGAGAATGAACCAAAAAAGCTCTCTTTTTGCCACCAAAAAATTCTTCACACATTTTACCAATGGCTAAGATAGTGGGTAATAGTTTTATTTCTTGTTATCAGTAGGAGTTTGGACATGCAATATGAAGTGGGTAATTTGAAGATATGAGGTGAAATCAGTGTTTGAATATATGATTTCATCTCATTACTTTTATATCATGATATGAAATCTCAAATTCATCAAAATATCATGATTTGAGATTTATTTTAAAATTACTCTCACCAATATAAAATTTATTATTACTTAAAATCAAAGAACTATATTAAAGATTAGTACACCACAATCATGTACAATTTTACTTTTTTATTAAACTAAAGTTTAATCAATGTTGTAATTTTTTTATAATAGCTTTGTGATAGTGCATAAAACTTTGTTATAAACTTTTGTTTATTTCGTAAGATTGTATAAAGAAATGGAGCAATTTTGATAGTTTGCACAACTTATGATATTTTTATGTTCATGAGAAAATATACAACATAAAAAAGTCCAAATTGTATGTTCAAACAAAATTTCAACTTCATCTCATAATTTATAATCATGATTTCATCTTGCATGGTTAAACTGGCCCTTAAGTATAACTCCTTCTTGTTTAATTTATTTGTCTGATTTTGACTGGAAATAAAATTTGAGAGAGAAAAAGAAAACTTTTGAATCTAGTGATCTTAAACTAAAGATATATAGAACGTAGCAAGATAATATTTAATCTTGTGATCTTAAATATTTTGCGTGAAAATTTGAAATTAAAGAGATTCAAAAGAATAAAGAAGGAGACATTCTTCTTGAAATAGACTAAAAAAAAAATAAGACAAATAGATTAAAACTTTACAAATTATTAAATTATCCACTTGTAGGGTATAACAAAGTCAAGATATAATGTACAAGAAGAAAGAGTGTGACAATGTTGGGCAGAAAGATACGTTAAAAAATACCTAAGTTGTGGGTTAAAGTAGAAATTGCACCCTTAACTAAGAAAAATAATTAAACTAGAAAGTTATTCAAACTCTGGATTTTATTCTGTCTCAAAACCTATAATGCTTGGACTCTTCAAAAATGTCATTGGACGCGTATCGAATTCTTTTAAAATAGTGCATTTTCAGAGAATTTGATATGAGTGTAACAACATATTTAGAGAGTCAGAGCAACTCAGCTTAAAACCGTGATTCTTTAAAGTGAGAGTATGATTATTTGTGTTAGAAAAGATAAACCGTTAATGTAAGGTTATCTATAAATTATGTTGAGTGAGGCATCAGCAAGCGTTTGTAGTCCAACGGTTAGGATAATTGCCTTCCAAGCAATAGACCCGGGTTCGACTCCCGGCAGACGCATAGCATTTTTAGTCTAATTTGTCGCTATGCTTATAGTTTCTTGTTCTCAATGTTTGTTTCGATTATCGAACTATTTTGTGGTAGTCGTGTTTCTCTTTGGTACTACCTACCTATTGTGGTAGTCTAATTTGTAGCTATGCTTATAGTTTCTTGTTCTCGAGGTAAGGAGTGTGCTAACTTGTGTTTTGTTCTAGTTCTAGTTCATGGCCTATTAGAAGTAGAAGGCGCTCTGGTGGGATCTTCACGGACAGAAAAAGATTGCAGTCAGTTTGATAATGATCGATTGACATTGCTTCTTCGGCCCGAACCGAGGAATCCCTTAGATATGATGCAAAAGGGCTCTTCTGTCTCTCAATCCCGGGATTCCAATCCAAATTATGCATTTCCTGACCGCACTAGATTTCGATGGGTCTACATCCATCCCTGAATGTCGTTGGGTACTGTTAACTTCCCCGTCATTCTTGTAACTGTCACCTGTAATCCGCACAGGTGTGTCCGCACCCCCCTGAGTGGACGAGAAAGAAAGGATTTCTCGGGTGCTACGAGGTAATTTCTTGTTCTTGATGTTTTTTTTCGAGTGGATCGATTATCGATCTATTTTGTGGTAGTCGTGTTTCTCTTGTTGGTACTACCTACCTATTGTTTCTTGCGCTTGTGTTATATCTTTCTCTAGACCATTTTTAATCTTGAACCGAAGGTTTATCAGAATCAGAAACAGCCTCTCTACCTCACCTGTACGTATTGTGTACGCTCTACCCTCCCCAAACCCCTCTGTGTGGGAATACACTAGGTATATTATTGTTATTGTTGGTTGTACATTATAACTTAAATCTGTTTGACTTCATCATGTGTTTTCTTCTTTATATTTTGAATTTCCTTAGTAAAGAATCCATCACTCATGCATGATGATCCTACTATGTTGGAGGGAAGATAACACATGATTGATTATTTCTGCTGTGTTGTCACTTGCCGCTCTTATCAACTAAGTTTGTGTTGTTTGTGAATGATTGTAGAACAAAGCAATCAACTTCACTACAAATTATTATTATTATTATTATTATTATTATTATTCACAGGTAAGTAGATTGAATTATTTCGGCCTTAACTCGAATTAGAAAGAATGCTCTCGACCATAGAACTATAACAACAACAACATACCCAGTGTATTCCTACCTAGTGGGGTCTGGGGAAGGTAGAGTGCACGCAGACCATACCACTACCTCAAGAGAAGTAGAGAGGTTGTTTCCGATAGACCCTCGGCTTAGGATCTCGACCACAGAACTATAATGAAATATACGATCAACCAATAGTTATCGAGTTTGAAAAAAGAATCAGAAGAAATTGTTCGAGCCTCTTATTTTGATTTACTGCGCTTGTATATGTCTTGTAACAAATATATTGTCATGTTTGGAAACTACAAAATACAGTTAACTAAATATGAATCTAATTTCGTATATATTGGTGATTTTTCCACTTTTGTTATGGCTAGATATGTTAGGAATTTGGGTTATGGTACTACTACATAATGGGCTATGATAAAGGCCCAAAGAGCAGCCCATGTCATTTTTAGCCCAGTAGAATGTGAATATTTGCATAAAATTGTATGTTTAGGCTTTTAAATAGGTTGATCTTTTAACTTTTGTACTTCAAATAAGTTGGTCTTTAATTTTTGGACTTTTACCAATCGATTTATGCCTAGTGAGGCCTTAGTTCATTAGAAATTGAAGTCATGTCCGTGCATAACTTGTGAGATATTATAATACAAAAATAAATTTTTATCTCACGAAAAAATTGTTTGTTAGAGTGGCCTAAATTAAATATCAACACAAAATAGAAATAGAAGTGCAAATGACCCTTTTGCGCATTGGGCCTTCTTTAACATCTAATTGTAGGTTACATTTGCTTATGCTCACATACCATAAGCGAATTTGACGGAACACAATAATTTTATTAAAAATTACACAAATATACAACTTATGTTTCAAATCTTACAAAAAATTTCAACTCCCTAAATATATTACAAAAATCCCAACATATACACAGAATATTATGTATATGTCGGCTATGTTATGTATATTAATAGGGAGAGAGAGTAAAGTAATAATTTTAACAATAAATAATTTAATCAAAACCCGATAAATTGACTTTCTTATTATATAGATATATATATATATATATATAACGTGTTACATCACTTGATCATATTGTAAGAAATGATAGAGTTGAAAAAAGTTGAAAGTTGCTTATTATTATTATTATTTATTTATTTTTGTATCTTTAGATAACAAAGTAAAAAACATCATAATTGTAAATCTTCTACCACTAAACATGTGACACAATCATATATGATAGTATATCTATATCCAATCATTTAGTTTTGACTCTTCAAAGAATGAGTCCTATTTTGTTACCATTTGCATTTAACAAGCAATTCAACTTTTGGTTGCTTTTATAAGTCACTCTTAAGAGGCCTTTTTTTTTTCGAAAAACTTGTAGAAGAGCTCTTTGTTCTTTCAATTGTTATATTTTCCTTAAACTATGCAAAATGGAGCAATTTTAATTTGGCATTCATCAAAAGATGTTTCATTTTGGGGAACGGTGCTAGAGTTTTGCTTACGTATTCAATCAACCTAATAATTTTGGCTAAAATCCTATATTTACGTTTAAATACATTCAACATGCACTCCGAATAATTTATCAAGAACTAACAAATTCAAAATCCTATTTCCGCCTTTGCTCGTTCCTATCTCTATCTTTATCAAATTAAGCTGCTCGAGTTCAACATTAGAAGTCGCATTTTCAAGGCCTATGCTTGTCGTCATCAAAATGACTTGAGTGTGCACTAAAGCTTCCACTATGTACAGGGTTCGGAGAAGGCCCCATCACAAGGATGTATTGTACACAGTAGTCTTATCTTGCATGTCTGTCAGAGGCTTTTTTAAGACTTAAATTTGAGACTTACTGATCACATGACAACAATTTTACTGGTTAGTATGTTGATTCCTTTTAGTAAGTAAAGATAAACAATTTTGTTTTATAAAATACTTGCACATGTATTATCCCCACTACTTAAATGTTTTCAGATTTACAACCAAATGTATGTTAAATCGGAAAATGTGTTACATGATCACATTATTGATTATACTTGCTGCATGGAAAACATATCCATTAATATTGGACTCAAATCTATATCAATGACGACTTTATATATAGCTTTAATTAGTCTTGAAAATAAGTGCACTTTTTTGGCTGGCCATTGACATTAGGGTGGAAAAAATTAAATTCTTGGAATAATGTTCAAGTAATTTCTTTTAACAGGAAAAAAAGGAAGAAGAGGAAAATGGAAAAATTTTAATTAACTTGATCTTGATTTAGTAAGTGGACAAGTAATTTGGAATATGTATTTTTAGTAAAATGATCAACTAATATGGGACGGAGAAACAAGTAATAACCTGAATTATATAATAATTCGAAGGCGTATGCTATTAATCTAACTTATTTTTTAAAATTTTAAAATTTTAAAATATAATAAAATCTAAGCCGCTCAAAATAGACTTAATCATTTTAAAGAAGAAATTTTGTCCATATATACTTGCACTTTAATTAGTCAGTTTAACAAATTAAAGTCTATGGATAAGTATTTTCCCATGTAATCTTTTTCCTTCCCTTTTTCTTTCTTGTCACTGTCATTTTTGCTTTTAAAATTTGTCCATTTCTCAATTAGTGTATGTCATTTTTTTGGTTTTCTAGGGAAGTGTAGAATGACCTAATTTGCTTGCCAATTTATCTTAACAAATTTTGTATTCTTTTGGGTGATGTTACAAGTGACATTTTCCACATAACACAATAATAGCAGTAATATATATACATATACTAGAGGACACGGGCCCAACATTAAAACATTTTATTATGTATAGTAACTTAAATTGATAATAATTCAAATTATGAATTATAACACATGAATACATAAAATATATTGACTACTTGGTAGTATTTTGTAAGGAGTTAAGTCTTACAAGATAATTATGTATTTCCTTACTAAACCGCCATAAACATTATTTGTTTTCATTTTCTCCTTCTCTTTTATTTATCAACTTGCTCTTTGAAGTTAAACTAAATTAATATTTTAAATTCAAATTGTAAGTGTTTCAAAAATTATATAGAAAAAAAAATTCTAGTTACCATCTTTCATTTTAATTTAAATTATTGACTTTGAGAACACGATAAAACATACTTGTGTAAATATTTTATTGAACGTTGCTTTTGTATATGTTCCTTCCATTCAAATGTGGAGTCGTTTGTTAGAGTGTATAAAAATAATGCTGATAGAATGTATAAATAATGTTTGCATTAATAATGCTTATATTAATAATATTGATATTATTTATGCTAACATTATTTCTTATACACCTTTTGATGTGCAGTGTACTGTATTAAAACTTGTATTTTCAATTTGATATATTTAAACCAAAGTTTAAAAAACGATTAATTGCATATATACATCCTAGATTTGCCCGGAATTTAGCATGAGTTCAATATATATTTATTTGTCTCAATTTTTGTGATACAAAATGAATTTAGATAATCAATCATACTTTTAATATGTTTTTAGATATTTTATATTGTTAATATTGTAATTTTTAAATAATATATGCTACTCTCTTTATCCAAAATTTTGTGACATTGATAGTCAATTATATTTTCAAAATAATCTAAGTTTTTTATTATTGTGATTTATAATATTTTTCTTTTATTTCAATTTAAGTGACACTGATACAATTTCGAGAGTCAACCAAATATTTATATCGTTTAAATTTTTTAAGTTGTTAATTATTGTGAATTACAGTATTTTTTTAAGTATTTGTTAAAGATATATAATAGATTAAATTATTTTAGATATTTAAAGTTTTTAATTATTATAATTTAAAATATTTTTTATGTAATTTTCAAAAAATATATGCTACTCTCCTTGTCCAGAGTTTGTGCACTGATAGTCAATTATATTTCTTAAATAATTTAAATTTTTAATTATTTTGTAAAAAAATTTCTACTCTAATTTTAAATGGCATGATGCTTAGATGAACATAATAATTAATTAGAGGTGATATAGTAAAAATCACGATTGAAACAGCGAAACAGACATGTCTTAAATAAGTCACAACAACTAATTAGAAATGATATAATAAAATTATTGTAAAAGATACTTGTGAAAAAATGTAAGTGAAATCTAATATAAGAATTCAAGTTACTTTAAAACATCAAGAGTTAACTTATAATTTTGTATCTATTTTATCCTTTTTATTAAATATTATTTAATTATTTATTTATTTAATACTTAGATAACTTATAATAATTAATTAGAGGTGATATTTAGTAAAATTATGATTAAAGCCGCTGAAGCAGACATGTCATAAATGTCTATTCTATTGTTTTATTATTTATTATTAATTTTTTAATATATAATAATTTATAATAATTAATTAAGAATGATATAGTAAAATCACGGAGCAAATAGCTCAAGCCGACAAGTCGACGGAGAGCTTCTTTAAATACTTAAATGACTTATAATAATTAATTAGGGGTGATATTTAGTAAAATTACGATTAAAGCAGCTGAAGCAGACATATCATAATTGTCTATTTTATTTTTTTTATTAAATATTATTAATTTTGTAATATATAAATAATTTATAATAATTTTTTAAAAATGATACAATAAAAAGTAAAATTACGATTGAAGCAACTGAAATAGACATGTCATAAATGTCTATTTTTATTTTTTTAAATTAAATATTTTTTAATATATAAATGGCTTATAATAAATAATTAGAGATAATATAATAAAATCACGATTGAAGAATTTGAAGCAGACAACATAAGCAGGCATATCAAAATTTTCTCTTCTATATATTAAAAAAAAAAAAATTAGGTAAAATTGTAGTAAAAAATAAGAAAGAAAGTAAATTATATGTTTGATATGAAATTAAATAAAGAACAAAATTTATTTAATTGTATCAATTATAATTAATTTTTATAATAAATTACCATCTTACTAATTAATTTACTTAAATATAATATATTTGAATTAATTTTACACATAAAAACATAAATACTAAGAATAAAAAATAAATGGAAGATAGAGGATTCACATGTATGAAAATAATATAGAAATATGCAAGGTCATGTGTGATGGCATTATAGTAAATTTCTTAGATGACATTGTTGGTAATTAAAGAGAAAAGAATGGGCTTTCATTAAAAAATTTGATGAGGTTCAATAAACAATGCACAAAAAATTATCAAATTGAGCTTAAAACTTATGTTTAATGACTAAACTACCCTCAAGCTTTTTTAAAATTGCAAGAAGTTGCCATGTTGAAACCATCATTTCTATAATATAGCAATATATATATATATATATATGAAATCCGACAAGTTAGATGTGAAAAGGGTAGACATACGAAAACCTTATCACTACCTCGTGAAGGTAGAAATGCAATTTCCGAAAGGCCTTCGGTTTAAATGCAGCAAATCTAGGTACAAAGAATAAGAAAACACTGAAATAAATTATATAACTAACAAAGAAATAATGCAAAATTTACATAGGAAAAATAAGAACAACATATTATAATGTGATAATCGAAATACAATCAACAATAGACTATGAAGCGTAAAGTAATATATATTTCATTATAAATACTCTATAAAGACTTATTAAGTTTTTTTTTCTTGTGGAGACGGATTAATAGAAATAACAAATTATCAGTCATCAGAAATTCTTACGATAATAAGGATCGACTTAGCTAGCCAGCTTTTGTTTCCCACAAGAAAAGTTAGGAAAAACTCATTTTATTACTGCATTATAATTAACTTCTTGATTTAGTAGTAATATTTTCCAATAAACTAAAGAGATATTGCATCAAAATCCTCCTAAATTTGTCTACCCAACTTAATTTAGCACTTTAAACTAATCTTCTATTTATTTACTCCCTTATCATTTTTAAAGTGAATTAATTTCCCCCTTATGCTGACATGACATTTAAAAAAAAATGCATGAATATTTTTTTTAAATACTAATATTTATATATATATATATATATATATATATATATATATAAAGAAAAAAAAAATTCCCTCCTCTTCTTCACCCAAATCTGCCAACCTCTCCCCCCCCCCCCCCCCCCCACCTCCTCCTTAGCCAATTCCACAACCAAACCCGCCAACACCCCCACCCCACTTCTCCTCCAATTACGAAAGCTGCCACCCCTCACCTTTAATTTATTCTCCTTCGACCCCTTAGATCGATAAAAAAAAGAATGAAATTGAATTTGAAAATTAAAAAATCTACATGATTTGGATGTTTGGTTGTTGATTTTAGAGAATTTGGTGTTGATTTGATCGAATTTTTCATGTGGGTTGAGTTTTTTATCACTATTTTATAATATTTTTCGATGGTGATAATTGAATTTTTCAAGTGGGTTGAATTTTTCGGTGAAAATTCACCGAAATTTTTGCCGAAAAAACTGACAGATATGATTGTGTGGGGGCGGATGGAGGTATGTTTAGGTGTGACAGTGTCGGGGTGGATGGGGCGTGCATGCAAGTGTGGGGGTAGATGGGAAGGGGGAGGGGGAGGAGGGGTGGGTGGTTATGAAGAAGATAGAAAATGGGAGGTGGGGTGTTTTTTTAATTTAAAATATTATATATATATATATATATATATATATATATATATATATATATATATATATATATATTTAAAAATATTTTACTTACGTGGCTATGACGTGACGGTGATCTGACGCTGATGTGTCGGCAAGTGTGATGTACTCTCCCTCATGAGAGTGGTATTATATATTAAGGAGAAAATTAATTTACTTTAAAGGTGTTAAGGGAATTAAATAAATAAAAAATTAATTTAAGTGTTAAAGTAAATTGGGGAGATAAGTTTAGGAGGTTTTGATACATTATCTCTAAACTAAAACTAAAAGTAAAAACAAATAGTGGAAATGGAATTTTAGGGTCTAGAAGGTTTAGAAATAGTAAAATTGGTACATCATTTTCAAGTATTGCTAGGAACCTTAGACTTTTTCCATTAATCGTAATTATTTAAATCAAGAAAACGACGTACTTGAAAAAACAAAAATGACTCAAGTTTTTAAAAAAATGTAATTAATTAAAATGGTAGAAAGCAACATGAACCCTATCAAAGAAGGGCAAAGGTATGCCTGAGAATTTAATTTGTAAATTATGGATGTGGGAAATCTTTTTCTTTAATCAATTATGTTCATAATTAAATAATGAATAAACTAAACATAAATAGATAACATCAAAAGCCATGTAATTTTCACAAGATTAAAGAGTGTTATTCGCGAATTGAGTTGAATTTAAGCGGATCAAAATCTGCAATAACTTGCTCAAAAGTTATTTGAGATATAAAATAAACTAATAAGCAGGTCATAACTCATAGTCTCATACCACCAGTTTAATAAGGGAAAAGACATTATTTCCACCTTAAACTATATCCGAAAAGTTGAAGCCACACTTTAACTATTCTAGTGACCTATTACACAGCTAAACTATAAAAAAGTGAAACTATTTACACCATGTCAGGCTACCACCACTTGCATGTGGTGTAGTGTTTTACACGCGCTGCCACGTCAGCAAAAAATATCATTTTTTTTTATAGTTAAGGTGTGTAATAGATCACTTATATAGTTTAGGTGTGGATTCGATTTTTCGACTATAGTTTGAGATGAAAACGATGCATTTTCCCTTAATGTTATTAGTCGTTTACTTTTGTTATTGAATAGGCTGGATGCACCTAAAATAAGTGTAACACACGCGCCTTAGAATGGGGGTCGCAGGGAGGTAATAATATCACTTTTATATAGTTAAAATGTGTAATAAATCACTTATATAATTTAAGTGTGATTTAAACTTTTCTTATTTAGTATGGGCTGAAAATAATGTCTTTCCCTGTTTAATAATTATATCAAAATTTAAATATCATGATAATGTAACACGTAAAGAAGGGGGCATGTGCAAGTGTATCACAAGTCTGCTAGTAGTTATTATAATTATTCTATATAGGGGGAAACGTAAGCTTTTTGTATGGTTGCAAAGTGTATATATATAATAATATCCAAAATAGAATAAATGAATAGTATATATATTAGTTGCCTTTTGGACCAAGTGAAATTTGGTATTATCTAAAAGAGCTAATTAGAGGAAAGTGGTCCTATACACAATTATATTCTTCTAGAAGCCTTTCTTTAGGCAAATACTTCCATATATGAACAAACATTTTACAAATTAATAAAATTGAATATCAATATTAAATAAAATAAAAAGTGGCATATATTTGGACTAAGAGAAGTGAGTCTTCGTTATAGTTTATTTGAATTTTGACGGAGTTTTTGAGAGGCTAAAAGTATTACTTTTAAAATGATGAGATGTTATTGCCGAAGTAGCAGAAATTGTTTATTAGAAGCTAAAAATATTTTTGTGAAAAACTTAGTTTAAATGTATTTTTAGAAACTTGACAAAACATTAATAGCTGCTCAAAAATAATTTTAAAATTTATTGAGCAAATATAATTTTTATTTTATTTTTAAAACAAAAAGTGAAGTGGTCCTATATTTTGTATTCTTCTAGAAGTATTTAATACGAAAAAATATTGCTTCCATATATGAACAAACATTTTAGAATACAAACATTAAAGAAATTAATGAAATTACATAAATATATTCAGATAAAAACAAATTAAATGAGACTTTTTTGGACTATGAGAGGTGAGTCTTTTTTTTTCTTGTCTTATCTAAAAAGAAGCACTCAAGATTAATTCAAACCAACGTTAATTGATGGGTGGAGTATTAACTAAAATTAATTAATGGCCTAACTTTAATAAAAAAAAATATTATCTTTTCCAAACATTGATATTTTGTATTAAAACACTAGAGGTGCATGGACCATGTCAACACGGGTCCAACACTATATAAATCTTTTAGCACTAATATTTGATATTAATGAGATACAAATATAAATGTACATTAATTTAAAACGATAATTTTTTAAATAATAACTATTTGACGGTACTCACTAAGAAATGAAGTTTTATAAGATTGTTTTTTTTTCACATGATAAAAAAGTGTGATGTGTCGTGTAGTCGGATTATTTTAATTGTTTAATGATAAGATTGAGACCTGTTCAAAAATATAGAAAACATGTAGAACTAATATTCATAGGATTATTTCATATAAAAACTGGAACAAAAGATACTTCAATTAACAACAAAGTCTTGGATCATCTTCTCAAAGATGATTATGGTTGAAGCAGTTGCAACAAACATGTCATAAACACATATTTTTCTTGTTTTAATTAAATACTATTAATTATTTAATATATGAATGATTTATAATAATTAATTAAGGGTGATATAGTAAAATCACGGTGCAACTCTTGAAGCAGCTGAAACAAACGACTTATAATAATTAATTAGGAGTGATACAGTAAAATCATGGTTAAAGCAGCTGAAACAAACGTCATAAATATCTATTTTTTAATTAAATATTATTAATTCTAATAAATAAATGACTTATAATAATTAATTAGGGGTAATATAGTAAAAAAAATTATTAATTCTAATATATAAATGACTTATAATAATTAATTCAGGGTAATATAGTAAATCATGGAGCAATTAGGGATAATATAGGCAGACATGTCATCTATTTTTTAATTAAATATTATTAATTTTTTAATACATAAATAACTTATAAATATTAAATAGGGATGATATAGTAAAATCACGGTTAAAGCAACTGAAACAAACGTCATAAAGATCTATTTTAAAATTAAATATTATTAATTCTAATAGATAAATGACTTATAATAATTAATTAGGGGTAATATAATAAAAAAAATATTATTAATTCTAATATGTAAATGACTTATAATAATTAATTAGGGGTAATATAATAGATCACTGAGCAATTAGGGTAATATAGTAAATGACGAAGTAGCTGGGTTTTTTAATTAAATATTATTAATTTTTAATACATAAATGACTTATAATAATTAATTAGGGATGATATAATAAAATTACAGTTAAAGCAGCTGAAACAATCGTCATAAATATCTATTTTTAATTAAATATTATTAATTCTAATATATAAATAATTTATAATAATTAATTAGGGATAATATAATAAATCACGGAGCAATTAGAGGTAATATAGACAGACATGTCATCCATTTTTAATTAAATATTATTAATTTCTTAATATATAAATGACTTATAATAATTAATTAGTGATGATATAGTAAAATCACGGTTAAAGAAGCTGAAACAAACGTCACCAATATCTATTTTTTTAATCAAATATTATTAATTCTAATATATAAATGACCTATAATAATTATTTAGGGGTAATATCATAAAAAATATTATTTATTCTAATATATAAATTACTTATAATAATTAATTAGGGGTAATATAATAAATCACGGAGCAATTAGGGGTACTATAGACGAAGCACTGGTCGAAACCATAGATAGAAATTTCATATTTTTTTTAATTAAATATTATTAATTTTTTAATACATAAATGACTTATAATAATTAATTAGGGATGATATAGCAAAATCACGGTTAAAGCAGTTGAAACAAACGTCATAAATATATATTTTTTAATTAAATAATATTAATTCTAATATATAAATGACTTATAATAATTAATTAGGGGTAATATAATAAAAAATATTATTAATTCTAATATATAAATGACTTATACTAATTATTTAGGGGTAATATATTAAATCACGGAGCAATTAGGGGTAATATAGTAAATGACGAAGCAACTAATTTTTTTAATTAAATATCATTAATTTTTAATACATAAATGACTTATAATAATTAATCAAGGATGATATAGTAAAATTACAGTTAAAGCAGTTGAAACAAATGTCATAAATATCTATTTTTTAATTAAATATTATTAGTTCTAATACATAAATGACTTATAATAATTAATTAGGGTAATATAGTAAAAAAATATTATTAATTCTAATATATAAATGACTTATAATAATTAATTAGGAGTGATATAATAAATCACAGAGCAATTAGGAGTAATATAGACAGACATGTCATCTATTTTTTTAATTAAGTTTTATTAATTTTTTTAATACATAAATGACTTATAATAATTATTTGGGGATGATATAGTAAAATCACGGTTAAAGCAGCTGAAACAAATGTCATAAATATTTATTTTTTAATTAAATATTATTAATTCTAATATATACAACAACAACAACAAACCCAGTGTATTCCCACCTGGTGGGGTCTGGGGGGTAAGATGTACGCAGTCCATACCTCTACCTCTAAAGAAGTAGAAAGACTGTTTCCGATAGACCCCCGGCTCAAGACACAGGATACCACACAAATACAAAGTAAAGCACCGAACAAGGTTACAAGATTACATAACATAACATGCATAACATAAATACGACATAAATACGACAGCCATAAGTAAAAGAAAAAGAAAACAGAAAGGAAACAGAGGAATTCTAATATATAAATGATTTATAATAATTAATTAAAGATAATATAGTAAAAAATATCATTAATTTTAATATATAAATGAATTATAATAATTAATTAGAGATAATATAGTAAATTTCGAAATAATTAGGGGTAATAGTAATTGATGAAGCACGGGTCGAAACTAGTGCTTCAATTATATAGAAAAATATCTCATTCTTTAATATTCGAATTAAGTCTACTGCTGTAACAAGATTTTTTTGCTATCAAATTTTGAATTAAATTAAGGGTTTAGTTATTTTTTATTTGAGGTAAATTTATAATTGTTCAAATTACGTAATCATTAATAACGGACATTGATAAGTGATCCTAAATGATTTTATTATAATTAGATTCGTGATTATCATAAATTAAAAATTATTCTTTTCAATCTCTTTTTTGGGTCTGAATATTTTTCAATCGTCAATATAGGTGAAACTGTCCAATCATATGTAACTTTATTTTTCATGACATTTAGGGGTACAAAATAAATCTTTATCATTAGTTCCATCTCTTCCAATTTGTAAACAAGCAATCTTCATTACATAAACAAATGTCAACCATAACTTATAATAATATATTCTTAATTCTTTGTCAAATAACATGATGGAACACTTCTTGTTCTTTTAAAAAGAAAAAACAATTTTATGAAATCACGTATTTTATTCAAAGTCAATGTTCAAAGTTTAGACTTTTTTTTCCTTTTTCATAATGTCGAAATAAAAAATGGCTTTCTACTAATTTAAGGGAAATAAAACACAAGTGGTGAAATAACTCTGAAGCTGATTTCTTAAATAGTTGTTCAATTAATAGTTATTATCTCATAGTCACACTCTTTGTTAAAGTACTGAAATCAAGAAGTAAGACAACTTTCTGAGATATAGATATTAGTTGAGTGATCATTTGAAAATTCATAATCCTAAACATGTTTTTTTTCTATTTAGATTTTCGAGCTCACAAATTATATTTGTAATAGTTATTATATAATTTTAAATATAGACTTTGTTTCAAAGAAAAAAAGTTAATTTTTTCTTAAAAACATAAGGCCTCTGTCTGATTTTGATCTTCGATCACAAATATACTCGCCCTAATGATATAAGAGGGTTAATTAGCCACCCTTTCAACTCTTTAAGCTAAAGTAGAAATATATTTTCTATCTATACCCAAAAAATAATTACCACATAGGAATATATAATATATTAAATCATTCTTAATTAATACGGTTTGGTACTTAATTAATTTGTTTAATATATTTACGGTGGATATATAGCTACGTTGACAATTTTATTTATACTAAAGAAAAAAATAGTTGACTTATTTTGCCATATTAGAAGCAACATTTGCCATATGATCCCATGTTCTTTTTCTGAATATAAGGCAAAGTTCGAGGAGCCTTTTAATTTATTATTAACCATTTATTGAACTTTGAGTGTACGTAATTTTTACAAATTACATATAGCATGAAACTATCGAAGCAAATTCACTTTAATTTGGTACGTCTAACTAACTACACTTGACTAAAATAGTACTCTCCATGATATAATTTGTGTGGAGGTGTTTGATTGGATATGAAGTTTAGAAAGAAGCGAAACTATTGAAATTATAGAAATCTTCGTTTTTTTATAAATATGAGAAATATAGAGTTAAATTGTTAATTCCTTCTTCTCAAATGATCTGTCGTGATTCTCCTTTACATGATTAGGTAGAGATTTTAGCGATTTTACCCTTCGTTGGTTTTTAAACAATCATAGCATCATTCATAATTGAGGTGTTTGTAGTTTTGGAAAACTATTTTTAAAATTAATCATAATATAAAGTTTGAGAGGAAAGGGGTGTTGGATATAGAAAGATGAGATTTTTTTAGACTGGTTAAAATAAAAGAGTGCATATAATAAATTGAGTGAGAGAGAGAGGTATATGTGACGTGTCTTGGTTAACACCAACATCCTGCCTATGGAAAGACCAACGAGGGGTTGGAGCAGGTCAGTGTCATAATCGAATATGGGGCTTTTTTGGTGAGCTAAGTTAAGAAATAAAATTGTATCCTTGCTATAAACTATAGTATTTGACATCATGGTAAGTGTTTGATCGTAATGATATTATGTTTTATTATCTTTTTCAAATAGAGAACTATAATTCAGAGTTTATGAGTTTTGAATTTCAGAAAAAAAAAAACAGTTTAAAATAATTTATTAATACAATTAATTAAACTTTTAAATCAAAGTATAAAATTCCATCAATGTTACTGAATTCTATCGAACTCGTGTTTCACAATTAAAAAGAACATTACCAATTGTATCAAACTTTTTTATATGTCCTTGTCCTTCACAAGATATCGTGAAAGTTCAAAAATATGAAGCACGATTAAAATGAATATTACAATTTTCTTCCTTCATGATCCATTTAATTTTGAATTTCATTTTCATCAAATTTAAACAATGCAATTGGTCATAAAGTTTAACAATTCATTATGTATTTGTCAAATCCAACACACAAAAAGTTCTAAATTGATAGTGACTAAACTAATGAACAATATAAGTTGTTGACCTTATAGGCTTATATTCAGAAAGAGTCCTAACAATTGTATCGATCTCATTTCATTTTATTTAGTTGGATATATATATATATATATATAAATATAGAAATTTATCACACGATAAATACAACACGAGCGATATGTAAAAGATTTTTATAAATATAAACGTGAAGATCATGATGTATGTGGGGAAGGGAAGGCCTAAAAACATATAATGCTAGGGACCTAAGTTTAATCTGGTGCCAGGAGATGGAGTTAGAATTTTTAAAAATTTATGAGTTACGTTTCAGATTCTATAATATCATAAATTATGTATAGTGTTAATTAAATCTTAATCTTAAAATTCATATTAAAGTTACTGAATTCTGACAAATTCATAAGTCCTACTCTAGCGTTGCCCATGTTGGTGTCCAAAATGAATTAAATCAATAGGTACATGCGTCTTATTGGTGTGACAATCATTTAATTGGAGGCTAAGCATGAAATGATATTTATAAAAAATCAATTCATGCAATATACAGACCATGCAATATTTGAATAGTCATAGATAATATAATATATTGATAGGGCCCCTATAGTTGGCTTTCATAATTATAATGATGGTCCTTTATGACATGGCTAAAATTGCAAAATAATAAGAAGAAAAAATCGTTCATATATTAATAATAATATCGATGTGTTATCCATATTTTAATTTGATTTCGACATGTCACTTTTTTGAACCTTCAGTCACGCATCCTAATTAATGTAATTGACCAAAAAAACCAACAACACACAAAAACTATAAATTTTTATATTTTGCAATCTTAATTTAAGTTTTATTTTATGATTTATAGGTGGTAGGGTTTGGGTTATTGATGTTGAGTGAATCCAGAAAAGAAGTGGTTCTTATAACTACAACCCTCAAATGATTTATACATACATACATATATATGTATGTGTGTGTCATGTAAACGTGAAATCTAAGTAGGCGATAAAGTAATCAGAAGACATGAAAAATAAAGATATCACTTTCAAACTTTGCCTAAACAAAATATGTTTTATTACAAGATGAAATTTTTCCTCTTTCTTTTTGTTCCTTATCACTTGAAGCGCAATTACCGGGGCGGAGCTAACAAGGGTCCAGAGGGTTTCATTCGTATTTCGTTCGATCAAAAATTACATTATTTATAGATAATTAAAATTATTTTTCACACACACATATATATATAGCAGATGTTGAACCTCATTAACCCTAAAGTATCTTTATGTGTTTATTTTTTATATTTCATACCTTTTTAATAAAAATTCTTGTTCCGTCACTAAACGTGAATCATAGATATTCTAAAGTGTGTTATGGAACCCAACCTTCTTCGTACTTGAAAGGAACTATATTTCTATCTCGATTCATATCCATTCTTCTTTTTCCTCAAAGGGAGTAATTAAATCTTTTTTATTTTGAGGTCCATATATAAAATGAGAAGGACATAAATACAATTATTATTATATTATCAACATTTATAGGAGTGTCTTGTCACATGTCAAAGCCTTAGATGTACAGAGTGGCAATTGACAAAAGATTTTAGACAAATTGATATAAAAGGATAATTAATGAAGAAAATGAAAGATACAAAATAGTCTAATCCTTGTATATGAATCATATATATATTTGTAGTGCACTTAAAGATATATAAATCCAAATATAATTATTGACTAGGTCTCTTGATGATTTAAAAATGAGAAAAAAAAAATGACCTATCATTTTATCCAAATTCAACGGAAGCAAAATTCCAATTTTATTTGACTAGTAATTTGAAGTATTAAAATTTCAATGACATTAATTATGGATTGGAGTAGTAATGATCAGAAGAAAGAAAATGTATTGCTTTGTTATACTTTCATTGACCGACTTATAAGACAGTGCGTAATGACCACTTCACACGGTAATTATCGGCAGATGCCGGTAGGGGGCATTTGGGAAAGTTGGTCCCATTGGGTAAGCGACAGTACAGAAGAAGAACGAAACGGACATAATATTGATCTAATGATAGGTTCAAAGTTTGAAGATATACCTTTAAACAAGTCATATCAGAGGCAGCATTAAGTATATTGAGTCTATAATTCAAATAACCGAGAGATTAGCGATGATATCATATAATGTATTGAAGTGTGGTGAGTAAAATGGAAGCTCGGGTTCAAGGTTCTTTATAATAAGAATGTGTCACCATAAAGGTCAGTTCTACTCGATGGTGGTTAGACTTACATTGTTGCATGGAACAGAGAGTTGGCCAGTCAACAACGCACATGTTTAGAAGATGAAGATAACAGAAATGAGAATGTTTAGATGAATGTGTGGACATACTACAAGAGATAAGAACAGGACTTGAGTTATACATGATAAGGAAGAAAGAAAGTAACGCAGATGTGCCAATAATAAGGTTTGAGAATTTGGTTATAGCAATTTTTAGGAGAGGTAGAGTAGGTTGATAAAGGATTGGGGGAGATGATATATTTAAGACATGACGTATCTTTAGCTTAACGAGGACATAACAATACGTAAAATGTATGATACTGATAATTTAAGTAGAAAGATAGTAGTTAGCCGAGTGATTTCATACTTGTATATATGTGGGTGAGGTAGGGGGTTTTGAATTTTGATTACATAATTCTTTTAATCCGATAGTCTATCGAAAATAATTTTTCTATCCCACAAAGATACGAATATAATTTACGTACATCCTAATCTCTAGAGACCCCTCGTATAAAATTACACGGAATTTATAATTGTTTTAGATAAATTTTCTTCTTTTTCTAAAAAAGATACAAAGAAGTATAGTTTGTTTGTTTTTTTTTTCATTTATAATTGAGGGTATGAGACAACTAAGAAGATGGAGACATTTCAGATGGAAATTAAAGAATCAAAGATATTATCAAAATATAAATAGCCATAAATTCAACATATAGCTAAATATGGAAAAATCTCACTTTAAAATATTAGTGATGTTATGATATATATCAATTATAGTGAATGTTTATCAAGATCTATTTGATATCTATCAGGATTTGATGTATTTGTCTTTTAGTGTGAAACTAGGGCAAATTTTCTCAATAAATAGAAGGGCTCCCTTCATGGTAAAGCATCCCTAAGAGAAGAAATAACAATTACTCTCTCTATTCTCTCTACTGTTCTTCTTTATTCTTTCTTGTTTTATAACACGTTATCAGCACGAGACTCTACCGTCTCAAATTTGAAGACTAAGGCTAAGGTATTTTTTTTTATTTCTTCCTTTTTCCATATGGCTAAAAATCTTACGAAGTGTGAGTTCGTTGCCCTTCAAAGTTCGGGCAAGAACTATATTTCATGGGTGTTGGATGCTGAAATCCACCTAGATGCTATGGGTCTTGGAGACACCATAAAGAATGAAAATACAGCATCTAGTCAAAATTGTGCTAAGGCTATGATTTTCTTGCGTCATCATCTTGACGAAGTTCTGAAAATTGAGTACCTTACTACTAAGGATCTACTCGTATTGTGGAATAGCCTAAAAGAAAGGTTTGACCACTTAAAAATGGTCATCCTCCCAAAAGTACGATATGAGTGGATGCATCTAAGATTTAAGACTACAAGTCTGTTCATGAATACAATTCTGTCATGTTCAGAATTTCTTCTCAATTGAAACTTTGTGGAGAGACGGTCAATGATAATGATATGATGGAAAAGACCCTCTCCACTTTTCATGTCTCTAATGTGCTCTTACAGCAACAATATCGAGAAAAAGGTTTCAAGAAGTATACTGAACTGAGTTCTCATCTTCTCGTGGCTGAACAAAATAATGATTTGTTAATGAAAAATCACGAGAACCGACCAACTGGATCTGCACCATTCCCTAAGGTAAATGATGTGCAAGCTCACCATGCTAGGCGTGTAAAAGGTCGCGGCCCTGGTCGTGGACATGGTCGTGGACGTGGTCGTGATGACCAAGAAAGAACCCTGTTCCGGGTGTTAATAATTCATCAAACAAAAAGAGAAAAGATGAGAAACGTGAAGCAGTTACTTATTTTCGATGTGGAGGAAAAGGACATTATTTACGTGATTGTCGTGCTCTCAAGCACTTGGTTGACCTTTATCAAGCATCACTAAAGAAGAAAGAGAGAAATCTCAAGGCTAACTTTCTTTTTGAAAATAATGTTGACATCACATGTTTGGATGTAGCAGACTTTTTCGAGTACCCTGAAGGAAAGATTGATCACTTGATTGGTGATGGTTCCGTAAACATGAAAGAATGAATGATTTTTAATTTTGTTTTATTTTTATTGATAATAGTTAGTGAATAAAGAATCATGTCAAAGTAGTTGTTTGCATGAGTATTAGTTTTTGATTAATATTGATTAGTTCAATTATATTATTGTAGTTTATTATTGATTGAATTGAATTTTAATTTTATCATTATTTATTAAAAAAAAATGATAGTACAGAGGTTTACTTTTCGTATGAAAACAATACGTGGAGTGCTCGCTTTGCATACATTGCAATGCAAAATTATCATTCTTTACAATGTTGTGCAAATAATATGATTAAGATTGCATTCTGTAATATATTCTTTATATTAACATTCTTTAATATAATAATATTCTCATATGATTATGTAATATAATAATATTTTTATATTCTCATTTCGTAATACGATTACAATTGCATCTCGTACTAATTGGATATATTTCTTTTTAATTACTTTGTTAAAGTGTGATTAATAAAATTTTTTTATATTATAAGTTTTCACTTTGTACAAAGATTTAATATATATTTTATTTGGTGCATGTTATTTAAAGATATGGATAATTTTTAAGAAGATATTTGTTTGATTGATTCTGGCACTACACATACGATATTCAAAGACAAGAAATATTTCTCTTATCTAAACATGGACAAGATTAATCTTACTATAATTTCTGGTAGTGCTGATTTGATTGAAGGCTTCGAAAAAACCATTATAATCTTGCCCAAGGGAACTAAACTCATCATAAATAATGCTATGTCCTCTCCCAAGTCTCGGAGAAACTTGATGAGTTTTAAAGATATCCGTGAAAATGGTTATCATATCAAGACATATGATGAGATGAATCTTGAATATCTTGGTATCACCAAGAATGTCTCTGGGCAGACATGTGTTGTTGAAAAGTTCCCTGCTTTATCTTCTGGCCTGTATTGGACAAAGATTTGTGCAATTGAGGCACATTCCATAGTAAATCGGAAGTTTACTGATTCCAATACTTTCGTACTTTGGCATGATCGTCTGGGACATCCAGGATCAGTAATGATGAAACGAATAATAGAAAATTCAAATGGGCATCCATTAAAGAACTTGAAGGTTTTTTCGAATAGTGAATTTTAATGTAATGCTTGTTATCAAGGCAAGTTGATTGTGAAACCATCTTCAACAAAAGTTGGGATTGAGTCCCCCGCGTTCTTGGAACGCATACATGGGGATATTTGTGGACCAATTCACTCACCAAGTGGGTCGTTTAGATACTTCATGGTCCTAATAGATGTTTCTTCTAGATGGTCTCATGTGTGCCTTTTGTCATCTCACAACTTGGCATTTGCAAAATTGTTGGCACAAATAATATGATTACGGGCACAATTTCCTGATAATCAAATCAAGTCTATTCGCCTTGCTAATGCTGCAGAATTTTCATCCCAAGCATTTAATGACTATTGTTTATCGATCGAGATAAGAGTGGAACATCCTGTACCCCATGTTCACACTCAAAATGGCCTTGCTGAGTCTTTAATTAAACATCTGCAATTGATAGCAAGACCATTACTAATGAAAACTAAGTTGCCCACTTCTGTTTGGGGTCATGCAATTTTGCATGCTGCAACACTTATTCGTCTTAGACTGACAAATTATCATAAATTTTCTCTGTTGCAATTGGTTCTGGGTCAAGAGCCTAATATATCTCATCTGAGAATTTTTGGGTGCGGTGTTAATGTGCCGATAGCATCACCAAACCACACCAAGATGGGCACCCAAAGAAGGTTAGGAATTGATGTTGGGTTTGAATCACTCTCCATTATTCGCTATCTTGAACCATTAACGGAAGATATGTTCACTGCTCGATTTACAGATTATCGGTTTGATGAGGTACTTTTCCCAAAATTAGGGGGAGAAGATAGTGACATCAAAAGAGAAATTTTGTGGAAAAATTCATCACCATCTCATCTTGATTCGCGTGCTTCTATTTGTGACCAAGAAGTACAAAAGATTATTCATCTGCAGAGAATTGCAAATCAAATGCCAAACGCATTTATAGATTTGAAAAGGATCACTAAATCACATATTTTTGCAGAGAATGTCCCAATTCGAATTGATGTCCCTAAAGGACCACCCACTAGTGTCATAGCTAATGAATCTAAAACACGTTTGAAGCATGGTAGACCATTAGGTTCTAAGGATCGAAATCCTAGAAAAAGAAAAACAAATGGTCAAGATGACACTACGAAAGATCCACATACGAAAGTTCAAGATTTGAGCAATGTTGATATCCCTGAAGGAATCAATGAGCCTGAGACTCAAGAAAATGAGGAACTATCCATAAATTCAAGTGATGTTGAAACTAATCTGAATCGATCTAAAATAGTAGTGGATCATGTCTTTACATATAATGTTGCAACGAAAATCATGCAAGATAGCGAGGATCGTGAACCTCGCTCTGTCACAAAATGTCGACAAAGAAATAACTGGCCAAAATGGCAAGAGGAAATTCAATCTGAATTAAATTCGCTCGCCAAACGTGAAGTTTTTTGACCCATAGCTCAAACACCTAATGGTGTTAAGCCTATTGGCTATAAATGGGTCTTTGTGCGAAAAAGAAATGAAAAAAATGAAATACAAAGATATAAAGCCCGCCTTGTTGCACAAGGATTTTCACAATGGCCTGGTGTCAATTATGATGAGACATATTCACCAGTTATGGATGCAATAACATTGCGTTATCTTATTAGTTTCACTATCCATGAAAGACTTGAAATGCATTTGATGGATGTGGTAACAACCTATCTATATGGATCACTTGATAATGAGATATACATGAAAATTTTCGAAGGATTTAAAATGCCGAAAGCATATAGTTCAAAGCCTCGGGAAATGTATTCCATTAGATTGAAAGATCATTGTATGGTTTGAAGCAATCTGGACGCATGTAGTATAACCGTTATAGTGAATATTTATCTAAAGAAGGTTATACGAATGATGAAATTTGCCCATGTATTTTCATAAAGAAAACAACGTCGGAGTTTGTTATACTTGCTGTCTATGTCGATGAAATAAACTTTATTGGAACGCCAATAGAGCTTCAAAAGGCAATTGATTACCTAAAGAAAGTTTGAGATGAAAGATTTTTGAAAAACAAAGTTGTGCCTTGATTTGCAAATTGAGCATTTGACAAACGGTATCTTTGTCCATCAATCTGCCTACACAGAAAAGGTGTTGAAACGATTCTATATGGATGGAGCACATCCATTAAGTACTCTGATGGTTGTTCGATCACTTGATGTGAATAAGGATCCATTTCGACCTCAAGAAAAGAATGAGGAACTCCTTGGTCCTGAAATACTATATCTTAGTGCAATTAGTGCACTAATGTATCTGGCAAATACTACAAGGCCTGATATTGTCTTTTCAGTCAATTTGCTAGCAAGGTATAGTTCTGCTCCTACTAGGAGACATTGGAATGGGATCAAACACATATTACGGTATCTAAAGGAGACTACCGATATGAGCTTATTTTATTCTAAAGATTGCAATTACGATCTTGTTGGTTATACTGATACTGGATACTTATCAAACCCGCATAAAGCTCGGTCTCAAACAGGCTATGTATTCATATGTGGGGGTACTGCCATATCTTAGAGATCAACAAAACAGTTTATTGTAGCCACTTCATCGAATCACGCTGAGATTATAGCTATTCATGAAGCAAGCCGAGAGTGTGTGTGGTTGAGGTCCATAATACATCTCATTCGAGAAAAATGTGGCTTAAAATGTGACAAAGTACCCACAATTTTATATGAAGATAATGCAGCATGCATAGCACAATTGAAAGGTGGATTCATAAAAGGAGATAGAACGAAGCACATTTCGCCAAAACTCTTCTATACACATAAGCTCTAAAAGAATGGTGATATTGACGTACAACAGATTCGTTCAAGTGACAATGTGGCTGATTTATTCACCAAGTCTCTTCCAACTGCAACTTTCAAGAAGATGGTGCACAAGATCGGAATGCAAAGGTTCAAGGATGTTCTTATTAGGGGGAGCTAATACGCGTTGTACTCTTTTTTCCTTGCGAGGTTTTGTCCTACTGGATTTTCCTTGTAAAGCTTTTAATGAGGCAGCCTATATGCGTTTTGTTAGACATTCAAGGGGAGTGTTATGATATATATCAATTATAGTGAATGTCTATCAAGATCTATTTGATGTCTATTAGGATTTGATGTATTTGTCTTTTTAGTGTGAAACTAGGGCAAATTCCCCTTATAAATAGAAGAGTTTTCTTTATTGTAAATCATCCCTTAAGATAAGAAATAACAATTACTCTCTCTATTCTCTCTACTCTTCTTCTTTATTCTTTCTTGTTTTATAACAAGTAAATAATTTTAGACCTCTAGTTACGTAGAGGATATGATTTTTATTTTGAGACGCGGCGTTTATATATATACGTCTTTTCAAATTTTGATAATTAATTCCACCGTCAACCTTTGTCTTTTTACTATTTATTTCTACTTGTATTTTCAAATTCATTATTTATTACTATATGACTGGGATGGTCCATAAAAAAAAATTATTAACAACATACAGGATATAATATCTTATCACACATTGGCATAATACAGGAAAATACTGAATATATATATGAGGAAATAAGTTTTAGACTTTAGTGACGTATTTTAAAATCATACCCGACTTAGATTTTTAGTGAACGAATATTATTAATAAAGTGGATTATTATATCAAGATTAGAATTGAATAGAATTTTATCTATGCAAAATGAGAAAATGTCTTTAATAAAACTATCCCAAAAGAAATTTAATTATTCGACTTCCAACCAAGCCATATATAACTTATTCTAATTATTATTTCATATTATTAAAATCGCATTTGTTTAACTTTTTATGTTTTACTATTGTCTATTGAGTATGACTTTATTGCTTCCATTGATTATAATGAATTATAATCTCAAACTTAGGATCTTTGAATTTTTCTTTTCTTTTCCTTTCTTTTCTATTACACAGAAGAGGTGGTTTCGACCAGCTCTCAAGCAATTACCAAAAAATTTTAATACTTCCACTTAATTACATATCATGTCCTAATATATAATAATTTTATTGTTTCATCATAATAATTTGTGGTAATAAATTAGTTTTGAACATGCTAGCGAATTAAATAAAAAAAATTACTTCCAATATATAATTATAGTTAATTAATATAAATTAATAGAATATATTAAATATTTAAACCCTTAAAATATTTAAAAGACATATAGAAATTTTATTGACTCTCATTATTTTAGTAATGCCACATAAATTGAGATAAAAGAAAAACTACTGCAAATCATAATAATTAACAACTTAAAATATTTAAAAGATATATACAAATTTTAGTTGATTCTCAAAATTGTATCGAAGCCACATAAATTGGGACACAAGGAGTCAATATATTATTTGATAATTGCGTAAAAATTATTATAAATCACAATAATTAACAAGTTAAAATAATTTTTTAAAAATAGATAAAAGTTCTATTCAACTCTCAAAATTTTATCCGTGCACCATAAATTATGACAAAATAAAAAATTATCTTAATTAATTGCAACTAAATATTTAAAGTAAATCAATATTATTATCTTAATTGACTTTTATATAGAAAATTAATATTTTTATTTTTTATTTATTTTAGTAAATTTAAATTTTAAAATTATTTTTTTATTATATAGAAATACTAATATTTAAACTTAACTTTAAATTTTTAAATTACAAAATTAATAAATATAATTTAATAAAATAAATTTCTAATGAATATTTTCTTAGAATTTGTGTTGGGTCTATATGTATCAAGTTAAAAAGAAATAAAGAAAAATATATAGTAAAATTTTATTATTGCGAAAGAAAAATATAATGCACTCTCCAGTAATTGTCACACCCCTTTTTCGTACTCCAAAAGATTAATTTCTTGTTTCGAAAGGGTTTTATTATTAAAGTGACAAAAGATGAAAATTGTTTTCGAAAAGGATTATTTACACTCAAAACTCAGAGTCGTCACTTAGCATAAATCGGGTGTGCCAAGTCACCTATGGACATCCTTTTTCAAAAATAATTTTGACTCTGTAAAACTGATTTGCGAACAGAGATTCCGACTAAGGAATTCTGTTGACCGAGGGGAAGGTGTTAGGTACCCCTTGATCCCGTGGTTAGACCACGGTCGCTTGGTGGACCATATCGGCTAATTTGACACTACGAATGTATAAACCACACAAGGCACGCAAAACAATCAAGCAAGCAAAACAAAACAAAACAATCCAAAATTTAGTGTCCAATCCAATTATACAGTCCCGAAATAAAAAGATACGGAAATATAAACCTACTCTATTCTAGGCTAATCCTAACTACGCTGCATTGCTTTCTCCACCCGATGTTCCGGGCCTTGATCGTGCGCCATCTTCAAGCACATGATACTTTGGGGTATTCCCCGGATAAATCAATACAAATCTCTCGGGGAATTCCCCGGCCAAATGAATACAATAGATCTCAATGCATAAATCAAAACCACTCCACAAATATTTCATCATTCAACAATCACATATCCTAAACTTTGCCTACCCGAGCCTACTGTTTGCCTACCCAACTCGACCTATTATGGCACTATCATGATTGACGGTGTCCATGAATCAAACAACAATAAATCAAAATTAATCCTAATTCACTTTAGCAATTTTTTTCAATTCGCGCCCCAAGCAACAAATTTTATTTCTCAAATGAGAGACCATTTCACCATACAAACCATAATCAAGGGACCAACCAAAAATCAAAACAAACATATATTCATCACCAACAGGGATCAAGTCAACACACGATATTCAGTCCAACACATCAAATATAGTAAACAATGAAATAAAAGAGAAAAACAATAGAATTGGACCTCAAAAGATTTCGATTGATTTAAGAAGATAAATAAGAGCTGTCCCGAAGCATCGAAGAATACCACAATCTCAACTATGATCTAACTCCAACCTGATAGTCTTCAAAATCCAATTCGAATCCCCGAAACCACGACGAATAGTGAACCCAAAAAAATGAGAAAACCAAGAAAACTAAATGCCCGGAGTTCCAATGAACTTGAACAGTCGCGAATGTCAACGAGAAAGGCTGATTCCGGTGACTTCTAGTGTTTTCCGGCTAGGTTAGCCTAGAAACCACCAGAAAAAATGAAGAAATTTGGAATTTACGAGCTAGGACGTCCGTTTCAGTATTACCCAAAATGGGACAGAGATGACGAACTCCGACGACAGAAGGAATAGAACTAGAAAAATCGGATCAAATTTTGAGCTGCAATGATAATTTTTCCGGCGGCGAATCGCCAGAACAGTCTACCACCACCAGTTCCCTCTCTCTCTCTTCTTATTTTCACTCTCTCTTTCTCTGATCTATCTTAATTTCTCCTTCTCCGGTCACCCTGATCTCTATCTCTCACGTCATTTTCCTGTCATCCCTCTCTCTGTTTATCTTCTCTCGATTCACTCTCGTTCAACTTTTCTTTCCCGCCTTTACTATGTAGTGTGCGTGTATTTTTCTTGATGAATCAAAAATGAAATCCAAAAATGGAGCTTCTTCCTTGGAAAAAGGAAGAAGATGATCCTCCTTTTGTTCTCCCTCCCTCGATCTCTTTCTCCTTTTCGATTTACTACTCTATTTTAGTTCCCTGATTTTGCTTTTTTTCTTCACTGTGTTGCTCTCCGTCCCGATTATCTTCCTCCCTCAATTCTATCATTTTTTTTATTATTGGGTTTGTATGTTCGGTGATATATGTGTGTGAAGAATGGAGTTCTGGAGAGGATGATGCATGAATATTCTGATCCTGTGCGTGGATATTGTGTGTGTATATATGTTGTGAGGTGTGCTGATGGTTTTCTGGTCAGAATGAGAATTATATGGTAGTGGGGAAGGGTAGGTGGGGGTAGGGTATGATGTGATTTATTTTAATTGGGAGGAACAAAATTAGGTGTCTACAGCATGCCCCCTTTGAATGTAAACATGAAGTGTTTTCAGACAAAGAAGTAGACAACAAGACAGAATTTTGTCCGGACCGTTATTTAAAGAAAGAAAAAAAGAAAGAAGGACAACCGGGACTTGACTTAGGACATCCTACCTACCCAAGTTATGAGGGAATCAAGTCACGGGTATTTCAAAGGATTGGAAAGAGAAGGACTATACTGAGTTGGAGAGTCAAGTGAGGTTCCATCGAGGTTCTGGTCCACGGCTCTGTCATTACATTAAAATAAAAATTACAAGTTAAAGCATAAATGAAATTACAAAAATCCTATCTATACAACTTCTTTCGGACTCTTGACTTGAGTTTCATCACCCTATTCTTCAGGCGGGCACCTGACTTGCTATTTCTTTAACTTGTTGCTTGCCTTTCAATTTCTTCACCCTGTTCTCCAAGCGGGTTCCTGACTTGCTATTTCATCAACTTGTTGCTATGCTTTCAACTTTTTCACCCTGTTGCTATGCTTTCAACTATTTCTTTAACTTGTTGCTTGGTTTTCTATTTATTCGCCCTGTGCTTCGGGCATGCTCCTGTAATCACATCAAAACTGAAAAGAAAATTATCCCAAACAAAGAAATGCATTTTCTATGAGTTAATTGAAATGACTCAAATAAAAGGTACGTCTTTTAGGAATCAAGGGGGATGAATCGACTAAAAGGTACGTCTTATAGGAATCCAGGGGATAACTAGACTAAAAGGTACGTCTTATAGGAATCAAAGGGAATGACTCGACTAAAAGGTACGTCTTCTAGGAATCAAGGGGATAACTCGACTAAAAGGCACATCTTTTAGGAATCAAAGGGGATGACTTGACTAAAAGGTACGTCTTATAGGAATCAAAGAGAATGACTCGAGTAAAAGGTACATCTTATAGGAATCAAGGAAAATAACTCAACTAAAAGGTACGTCTTCTAGGGGTCAAAGGGGATGAATCGACTAAAAGGTACGTCTTATAGTCCGTGAAGATCCCACCAGAGCGCCTTCTACTTCTAATAGGCCATGAACTAGATCAGAATCATTCTTAACGAGTCCATAAGAAGTGATCCCATTTTTTCATCGGGTCCGGATAAAGACCAAAGATCTTGAACGACCGATCCAGCAGAACAACTCAAAAGATAAAGAAGTATCGTTAATCTCTTCATGCTCATTCCAAGCTCGAAGTACCATTTGTACAAATAAGAATCCCCTTCGTTAAATGATTTCTTCTTCATATAGATAGATATAGGATCTATGGGGCAATTACTTAGAAGTACATTTTGTGCTACAGCCCCTCCTATCTGATAGAAAAGGATCCCATTATCCTGAACCGATCTTACCTGGGATCGCAAATCCCAAGTTTGTCTATGAAGAGCGGATCTAATTGTATTAGTGTCTATAATTGATTTCTTCTGTGTAATACTAATCGATAGGACCTCATTGGTAAGTTCTACAAGATCTCGTGCATTGGAACCCATGGTTATGGACCCGAATCCGTTAGTATGGAACATTTTCTTTTCCAAGTGAAATCCCCTAGTATATGAAAGAGTGAAAAAGTGCTTTCGTTGTTGTGGAATAAGAAGCCTTCGTAGCTTAATGCACGTATTTAATTTATTCGGAGCTATTAGAGCGGGATCCACTTTTTGGGGAATATGAGTCGAAGCAATAACAAGAATATTTCTAGTAGAACATCTTTCACAATCCCCTTGTATATTGTCCCCTTTGTTCCGTTCCGTGTTGAAATGGAAGCTTAATTTATTACTTATTATTTTATTAGATTTTAGATTAGTTCGTGATTAGATATTAGTATCAGACGAGATTTTAAGAAATTTTTTTTGATTTCTTTATAGGAGTATAGGAGAGGACAAATCTCTTTTTTTCGATGCGAATTTGACACGACATAGGAGAAGCCGCCCCTTATCAAAAATTATATTATTATATTTATATTATTTTTAATAATAAAATAATAAAAGGGGGTTCCGACATATTAATATATAGTGATGTGTTCCCCCAGATTCAGAACTTTTTTTCAATACTCACTAATAATCCTACTAATAATCCTAGTGATTGGATTTCTATGCTTAGTCTGATAGGAAATAAGATATTCAAATAAATAATTTTATAGCGAATGACTATTCATCTATTGTATTTTCATGCAAATAGGGGGCAAGAAAACTCTATGGAAAGATGGTGGTTTAATTCGATGTTGTTTAAGAAGGAGTTCGAACGCAGTTGTGGGCTAAATAAATCAATGGGCAGTCTTGGTCCTATTGAAAATACCAGTGAAGATCCAAATCGAAAAGTGAAAAACATTCCTAGTTACAGTAATGTTGATTATTTATTCGGCGTTAAAGACATTCGGAATTTCATCTCTGATGACACTTTTGTAGTTAGTGATAGGAATGGAGACAGTTATTCCATCTATTTTGATATTGAAAATCAGATTTTTGAGATTGACAACGATCATTCTTTTCTGAGTGAACCAGAAAGTTCTTTTTATAGTTATCGAAACTCGATTTATCTGAATAATGGATTTAGGGGCGAAGATCCCTACTATAATTCTTACATGTATGATACTCAATATAGTTGGAATAATCACATTAATAGTTGCATTGATAATTATCTTCAGTCTCAAATCTGTATAGATACTTCCATTATAAGTGGTAGTGAGAATTACAGTGACAGTTACATTTATAGGGTCGTTTGTGGTGGTGAAAGTAAAAATAGTAGTGAAAACGAGGGTTCCAGTACACAAACTCGCACAAAGGGCAGTGATTTAACTATAAGAGAAAGTTCTAATGGCAGTGATTTAACTATTGGCAGTGATTTAACTAATGGCAGTGATTTAACTATTGGCAGTGATTTAACTATTGGCAGTGATTTAACTATAAGAGAAAGTTCTAATGATCTCGAGGTAACTCAAAAATACAGGCATTTGTGGGTTCAATGCGAGAATTGTTATGGATTAAATTATAAGAAATTTTTTAAATCAAAAATGAATATTTGTGAACAATGTGGATATCATTTGAAAATGAGTAGTTCGGATAGAATTGAACTTTTGGTCGATCCGGGTACTTGGGATCCTATGGATGAAGACATGGTCTCTCTGGATCCCATTGAATTTCATTCGGAAGAGGAGCCTTATAAAGATCGTATTGATTCTTATCAAAGAAAGACAGGATTAACCGAGGCTATTCAAACAGGCATAGGCCAAATAAACGGCATTCCCGTAGCAATTGGGGTTATGGATTTTTAGTTTATGGGGGGTAGTATGGGATCCGTAGTCGGAGAGAAAATCACCCGTTTGATTGAACACGCTGCCAATCAAATTTTACCTCTTATTATAGTGTGTGCTTCTGGGGGGGCGCGCATGCAGGAAGGAAGTTTGAGCTTGATGCAAATGGCTAAAATATCGTCTGCTTTATATGATTATCAATTAAATAAAAAATTATTTTATGTATCAATCCTTACATCTCCGACAACTGGTGGAGTGACAGCTAGTTTTGGTATGTTGGGGGATATCATTATTGCCGAACCCAATGCCTACATTGCATTTGTAGGTAAAAGAGTAATTGAACAAACATTGAATAAAACAGTACCCGAAGGTTCACAAGTAGCTGAATACTTATTCCAGAAGGGTTTATTCGACCTAATTGTACCACGTAATCTTTTAAAAAGCGTTCTGAGTGAGTTATTTAAGCTCCACGCCTTTTTTCCTTTGAATCAAAAGTCAAGCAAAATCAAGTAGAGCACTAAGGCCATTATTTTATTTTATTTGTGGTTGTAGCAAAAAAGTAGTTAGTTTATCGGAATCAAAGTAAATAAGATAATAGTAAATAAGATAAAGTAAATAAGATAATAATGGCCCTTTCTTTGGTGATAGAAGATCTAATTGTAGAAAGAATCAAAACTAAAGTTGAGGATAACTCTTTTTTGACCTATATTCCTGATTACGAATCAAGAAGCCTTTATCACCAAGAGTGAGTTCTTCCTTTCGTGAAATTAGGAAAATAAAACGAATTTCTTCTTGTCTTAGGTATATAATTTTAAATAAAAATATAGATAATAGAGTTTTGTATCTTTCTCTATCTCCCTAAAAACCATTTTAGCTAAAAATTCATGTTGGGTCGGATTCGAACGAATCTTTCGATAATCTCTTTATCTATTTTTATAAAATTAGAAGACAAGAACAAAAGACAAAGAAATGAAGAAAAATAATAAAGTTTATTATGATACATATCTTTCTCATGTAAGAGATGAATAAGTCCATTTATTTAGTTCTACATTCTTTGCACTTATTCTTATTATACGTACTCAGTTAGATTTAGATATATAGATACTTAGATCTATACTAAGAATTTCAAATTCTTCAAATTCTATTAATAATAAATATTATCTAATTAGAATTCAAATTCTTAATTTAATTATAATTATTTAATTATTACAAGATATCTTTATTTATATAATAACATAATAACAGATACAATATAGTAAATCGAGGTACCCCTTCTATGACAAATTTGAACCTTCCATCTATTTTTGTGCCGTTAGTAGGCCTAGTCTTTCCGGCAATTGCAATGGCTTCTTTATTTATTCATGTTCAAAAAAACAAGATTGTTTAGATACGCTGGGACCCAATCTCATCCATTTTTTTTTTGAAAACGTGGACTTGTATCATAACACGGATATCTGTTTATTGAAATAGAGTATAACATGTGATTTCTACCGAACATAAAGGAAAAAACTCTTATGCCTGCAGAAACATGATATATGGATATATCCATTCTAGTAATTTTCAAATAGATCAGGATCACTGGATGGCTGAAATGTAGTCGGTTAATCTCTATGTATATCGATATGTATAGTGGGATCGTATTAAATAAAGAGTATGTTATTATTTTAGATTTAACCAATTTGATGAATTACTCCTAAAGGTTGACATCAAACTAGTGCTAGTTCACCTCAAACTAGTGCTAGTTGATGAGAGTTACTTCGGAAACAAAAAAGTAAAGTCAAATTTCTATGGGGTATTATCTCAATTCTAATAAAATGCAATCGGGTAAAGTATGACTTGGCGATCAGAACATATATGGATAGAACTTATAACGGGGTCTCGAAAAATAAGTAATTTCTGCTGGGCCTTTATCCTTTTTTTAGGTTCATTAGGCTTCTTATTAGTTGGAACTTCCAGTTATCTTGGTAGAAATTTGATATCTTTTTTTCCGCCTCAGCAAATCATTTTTTTTCCACAAGGAATCGTGATGTCTTTCTACGGAATTGCGGGTCTCTTTATTAGCTCTTATTTGTGGTGCACAATTTCCTGGAATGTAGGTAGTGGTTATGATCGATTCGATATAAAGGAAGGAATAGTCTGTATTTTTCGTTGGGGATTTCCGGGAAAAATCGTCGCATATTCCTCCGATTCCTTATAAAAGATATTCAGTCTGTTAGAATAGAAGTTAAAGAGGGTATTTATGCTCGTCGTGTTCTTTATATGGACATCCGAGGCCAGGGGTCCATTCCCTTAACCCGTACTGATGAGAATTTGACTCCACGAGAAATTGAACAAAAGGCTACTGAATTAGCCTATTTCTTGCGTGTACCAATTGAAGTATTTTGAGAAATTGAGAATCAGAACGTTCATTCAATTAAAGAAAACGTATATGAAAGAACCATAAAACGAAACTCTTTTTATGGTCTTTATGCGTATGTAAACCCACGCAATTCAATAACAAATAACAAATCGAAATAATAGATTCATCTCAGATGGCAAACCATTTCGAAATCAAGAAAATTTTTTTAGTTCAATATTTGTTGGAATTGACACTTTAGATCCAGACAGATCATATCTTGTAAATTGGAAATTCTTTCTTTTGTATTCTTTAATGACCAACAATTGGATTTCTTAATTAAATAATGAGAACTAGCCAATTTATCTTTTGCCAGTCATTTTTTTTTATCATCGTAATATCTTTCCCTCAATTATTCTATTCCTGACTATGGGTAATTAGTGAAATTTTTTCGGAATATTGGATATTTTGATAGCAAGGGAGTTCTTTCTTCTCAAAATCTGAACAATATTCATTACTTAAAGTGGTTCTTTCGATCATTCCTTTCAGGGATGACTTCTCTGTTGGTATTTTCATGAGTTCCTCGACTTCTCTATTGACAAAACTTCCTGCATGCGTTTTTTGGGCTCACAATCATGTCTCTTTCATGTGCTAGCTTTTGTCTTGCTTTGTGCAATTAAAGAAGCTGGTAGCCAGTTTTGAAATCTTTTCTCACTTATTTTGTCACGGACTTGACTCAAAGATAAGAAACGAAAAAAAGAATGACAATTTTTGTTTTGATAACTGACTCAAGAAAGATAAAATTAAAATAAAGAGAAGAAAGAAAAGACAATGAATGTCCCCTTTTAAAACAAAGAAACGAAAAATTCATCTAAAAATGACAGTCAACACTAATGATTATGCCATGCATTTTGGATTAAGCAGCTTGATCTTTTCATCCAAACTTTCTACCCATTGTTGTTGAGTTAATGTCTTTGAAACTGAGTTGCTTTCTTAGGTCAATTGCATTTAAGACCCCATTCGGCTAGTGACGCCTTGAAGGATTTTCACTAACAAGCTTCTTTCATTTTCTCTCGGCTCACTATCGCCTTATGGTGCCCGTGAGGATTTTCACCAATAAAACTCTCTCATTTTTATTTCTCTCAACTTACCATCGCCTTATGGTGCCCGTAAGGATTTTCACCAATAAGACTCTCTCATTTTTATTTCTCTCTTGATTCCCTATGCTGAGAAAGACAAATAATTCCCAAATGCATCATCATATCCCTTGCATGCTCAGCCTTAACATCCTCAAAGATTGATCTGAAGGTCTTTCTTTAGTTGTAACTTGGTTTTTGGATAAGGTTAGAAAGAAAGGAAGACATGAGGCCCAAACGACACTTGAAGTGGGGTAGGACTTAAAACTTTTGGAATCGACTCAAACAATGAGGATTAACTCATGCCCCAGTTTCTTTTGACTGGGTGACTCTGAATTGTTTATTTGGTTGGACCGAGCCCTGAGTAGGGCAGCCTACGTATCTCACCCTCGAGAGAGGAGAATCAGGTCATGCGTAGTTCTGGCAACTTGTTCTTTTGCTTGATTCTGGTTTCTTTTCTTTTTTTCCTTTTGGGGATTTTTTGACTCTATTTTTCTTCATACTCTTTTTTTCTTTTTTTTTTTGACATATTTTTTCTCTCTTTTCTTCTTTTTATTTTTGAACTTTTCTGACTATTGTTTTGCTCGACATTTTTCTTTCGAGGTTTGCTGACTATATTGATTCCAAAAGAGGTGTATGAAATAAAATAAGACTAAAGCTCAAATGAGGTAAACAAAGGATGACGCGATGTTTGGATGGCAGAATGAAATGCCTTCGTCATATCAATCTTTGAAAATGCAAGTACATATCATGCAATATGAAAGTGAAAGATGAAGATCTTTGACATCTTTTACAGCATTAACTTTGACTGAGTCTGTGCATCACTATTTCTTCTGCGTTTATATGGCATATAACTCCACTTTTGTTGCACATTCCTCGCATTGAATGACTCATGCTTTTGTGAAGCTGATTTTCTTTCTGTTCACACGTCCACTATTTGATCTAATTCAGACATGTCTTTCAATTGATGACCAAGTTATTCTTGTGATTCTCAAAATAAGTGACTTAATTTTCAGGAAAAGGCTTCAACTTGTCGCCAAATTCCCCAGCACTCTATCTATTTTCTCAGATACTTTATTTTCCTAATTTTAACTCTCTGATCCAATACTTCCTGATCAAGTGGATTTTAAGATCTGGCTGAAAATTTTTCTAGCATGTCATATCACAAAGAATCAATATAAAATGTACTATGTAAAGAAAATAAGCAAACAATACAAATTTAAAACATAAAGAAAAAGGGGACCCTCCATTTAATAAAAATGAAATATAGAAGGGTTTGAACATAAACGACAAAGGGACAAAACTAGATAGATCTCGTACTACAACCCTGAAATAATTTGAAAAACAGAAAAGAAGACAAAACAAACTACCAGACCTCTTCCTAGTAGGGAGATGGGTGAATTCTCAATTGCTCATCCTAACAACTTAGCCGCTGGTTTGCATATCAGCATGACTAGAGCTTCCCTCACTATCAATGTTTTGCACCATAATTGATCCATCATGAATCGTCTTTTTAATTTCTCTTTTCAAATCTGGATAATCTTCAATACTATGACCCTGAGCCTCAGAATGATACGCACATCGTGCGTTAGGATCAAAATTTCTTAAACACCGATTAAGAGTGTGCCCAAGGAGAGGAGTGATCATTCCCTCCTGTACCAATCTCTGAAATAAATTGGCATATGACTCTCCAGTTGGTGTGAAGCTATCTCTAGACTTCTGCCTCATTTCATTGTTTGGCTTGGATAGAAAATCTGGCTTAGAAGGGGTTTGGTATGTTTGTGGAGTTAGAGGATGACTCTGAGGCGTTGGGGTATGCCATTGTGGGTAAGATGAGGGTTGAATATGTGGTTGTGCATTATGCAATAGATATGGATGTGGAGGAACAGAGTATGATGGATTTTGGGAGTGATTATGTGGAGCCTGGGCATAAACTTGAGCTTGAACCTGAGATCGACGACGACGTGGTCTTCCTGACCTTTTTTGCTGTCCAACTATAATTGCAGATGCATCTTCCTCATTCTTTTTCTCCCCAGAACTTCCTGAACCCTTTTGAATTACTTGAGTAGTCACTTTCAATGTTGCAAAAGTCACAATGCGACCAGTCTTAATTCCCGATTCTATCATTTCCCCCATTTTAAGGACCTCAATGAACGGCTTGCCTAATGCAGGTAACAAGTGTTGATAATATGTTTCGTCCTGCGCTTGAATAAACACCTCCACTATTTTGCTTTCTTTCATTGGAGTTTTTGCTCTAGCAGCTTGTTCGCGCCATCTGATCGCATACTCCCTGAAACTCTCAGTATTTTTCTTTGTTATACTAGTTAGGGATTTTTCATCAGGGATCAACTCCACATTGTATTGAAATTGTTGCACAAATTCGTTAGCTAGGTCATCCCAACTAATCCATTTGTCAATGTCCTGGTCAACAAACCATTCTGAAGCTAGACCTGAAACACTCTCACCGAAATATGCCATGAGTAATTCTTCCTTCCCTCCAGCACCCCTTGGCTGGTTGCAATAGCATCTCAAATGTGCTACAGGATCGCCATGTCCATCATACTTCTCAAACTTTGGCATTTTAAAGCCAAGAGGGAGATGTACACCAGGAAACATGCACAGATCTTTATATGAGACACTTTTGTATCCCAAAATCCTTGCAAGTTTTTCATAGTCAGTTCCAAAATTCTCAATTTTCTAGCTATTTTCTCTTATTTTTCTATCATAACAAGCTTCTCAGTGTTAGGAGGAAATTTAGGCGGTTGAGGGCAATTGTAAAGACCAGTCGACTTAAATGCAGGCTCGAGAAAATAATGCTGATCACTAAAAATATAATATAGGCTCTCTTATAGAGTAGGGAGGAACAACTTGTGGATGAATATCAAAAGTAGGAGCTTCAGGTGGGGGTGGCGACGCAAAAGCATGAACAACTACTGGAGCCGAGTATGTGGTAGTCTTGGATTGGGGAGTGAGGAAATGAACATTGGAAGTGGTTGGATATTGTATCCCCGGAGTCGATCCTGATGTATGTTGTGGCATATCAACAAAAATGGAAAATTGTGCATGTGACACAGGAGGCAAGCTAGAAAGATATTTCGGATTATCAGTGGGAACTAGAGGAGGCGGCAACCCATTAGCCCAAGCTCGATGCATTTCTATTATTTGCCGCCTTAATTTTCGAATCTCTTCATTATCTCCTACATTCTCATTCCCCGAACTCCTTATCTGATTAGTGACCACTAACTCGGTATCCTTGTTGGCCACAACTTTCTCTGTGACTTGGAGAAATATGGAGGACCAGCCAAAATGCCACAAATCAACCACCTTAAACTAACTGGACAAGAGATAGCAAATGCGTTAGAGTTCAACAATTTTTCAAATCTCTTTTTTTTTAAAAGGTCACCGAACCCAAGAAGGGCGCCTACGTTTCTCATCCCTGGGAGAGGAGAATCAGGTGTGCGTAGTTCGTGAAGTCTTGCCAAAATGGCCGATTAAACTCCTTTTCTTTCTTTTTTTTCTTTTTCTTGAAACTTTAAAAAGAAAAGAAGATAAAAAATTGTCAAAAGAATTGACGAAAATCTTTTTTTACATTTTTTTAAGCTTAACATCCTTATACAAAATGAAACCTATGATTAACAAAGAAAAATCTTTTGGGGTTTTTTATTCTGAATTTCATAGGAAAATGAAACTTGAAACTATTAAAGAATTTTTTTTTTGTAGTTTTCTTTTAGAGATGTATATGAAACACCTACTCTAAGTGAAGAGTGAAGAAAATCTTTTTAAATTTTTCAGATTTCTGTACAAAATGAAATCTACGATTACCGAAAAAATATTTTTGGATTTTTGATTTTGAATTTCATGCGAAAAATGAAACCTGAACCTATTAAAGGGAAATATACTTTCTTTTTTGTGTTGTTTTCTTTTAAAGATGTACATGAAACACCTACTTTAAATGAAGAGTGAAGAAAATCTTTTTTTGGATATTTGAAATAAGATCAACCAAAAATAAAACCTACGACTATTAAGGATTTTTTTTTGTATTTTGATTTTCAAGACATGTATGAAACACCTACTCTAAATGAAAAGTGAAGAAAATCTTTTTTGAATTTTTTAAATAAGATCCCCGAACCTATAATAGGCTGCCTACGTATCTCACATCCCGAAAGAGGAGAATAAGGGGTGCGTAGTTCGTCCAGATTGGACAATTAATGATTAACTAATAGATTGACCCTAACTTAAGAGACACAACCAAAGACAAACAAATAAAATCTTTTTTTGGATTTTTAATTAGACACTTCAACTAAAACTAACACCAACAATTACGAAGAAAAATCTTTTTGGCATTTTCACTATATAAGAATGTACAAAGCTCCTATTGAAAGAAAAAATATTTTTGGAGTTTTCGAATTATGAATGCTTACTAAAGAAAATGAAAGGAAAATTTTTTAACGTTTTTGATTTTTTGAGAAATGAGTGCAAAAAGTAAAAAAAAATATTATTTTTTTTTAATTTTTAAATTGTGAAAAACAAAAGGCATAAAGAAACCTAAAAACTACCAAATCTTTTTTTTTCACTCTTTTTTTTTCCAACAATTTCTCGCCTACACACTTTGCTTCTAACTCATGTTTTTGCCCAAACCAGTCGGTCAAATAACCTCGTTATCCTCAAAGATGAAACATTTAGCACGTAGAGATGCCTTAGAGGTGAGTCTCCTACAAAGGGCCAAGTGGGCCCTGCTAGGTCTTCAATATGATGCACATAAGCATGACATAAAGGTTGACCTACGTTAGGATTCACTAACAAGGCTGTTCGGGGGAGCGTATGGTCGATAGTGGCTGCTTTGCTTTCCACTTACTCCATAACACCGACGGCTCCCCCCCTAAAATAAGGGTGACTCAACTAAAGGTCGTGTACAACACGTGTACTACGGACTTGTTGCAGAAAGAAGGCCGGGGGGTGGACACATGATGCCAGATAGAAAAGCGGTAACACATAGGATAAATACTATACAAAAAGAGTACGAAAACATTCCATAATGATAAAACAATAACACAAAACAACACAAACAAAATGTTTATACACCTATAGTGTCAAACAAAGCTGATACGACTTCAAAATAAGCTCGAATTCTGAACAAGGTCCCCAGCAGAGTCGCTAGAGCTGTCACACCCCTTTTTCGTACTCCAAAAGATTAATTTCATGGTTCGAAAGGGTTTTACGATTTAAGTGATAAAAGATGAAATTATTTTCGAAAAGGAATATTTACACTCAAAACTCAGAATCGCCACTTAGCATAAATCGGGTGTGCCACGTCACCTATGGACATCCTTTTTCAAAAATAATTTTGACTCTGTAAAACTGATTTGCGAACAGAGATTTCAACTAAGGAATTCTGTTGACCGAGGGGAAGGTGTTAGGCACCCCTTGATCCCGTGGTTAGACCACGGTCACTTGGTGGAGCATATAGACTAATTTGACACTACGAATGTATAAACCACACAAGGCACGCAAAACAATCAATCAAGCAAAACAAAACAAAACAATCCAAAATTTAGTGTTCAGTTCAACTATACAGTCCCGAAATAAAAAGATACGAAAATATAAACCTTTTAGGCTAATCCTAACTACGCTATATTGCTTTCTCCACCCGACGTTCCGGGCCTTGATCGTGCGCCATCTTCAAGCACATGATACTTCGGGGCATTCCCCGGATAAATCAATACAAATCTCTCGGGGCATTTCCCGGTCAAATGAATACAATAGATCTCAATGCATAAATCAAAACCACTCCACAAATATTTCATCATTCAACAATCACAGATCCTAAACTTTGCCTATCCGAGCCTACTGTTTGCCTACCCAACTCGACCTATCATGGCACTATCACGATCGACGGCGTCCATGAATCAAAACAACAATAAATCAAAATTAATCTTAATTCACTTTAGCAATTTTTTTCAATTCGCGCCCCAAACAACAAATTTTATTTTTCAAATAAGAGACCATTTCACCATACAAACCATAATCAAGGAACCAACCAAGAATCAAAACAAACATATATTCATCACCAACAGGGATCAAGTCAACACACGATATTCAGTTCAACACATCAAATATAGTAAACAATGAAATAAAAGAGAAAAAGAATAGAATTGGACCTCAAAAGATTTTGATTGATTTAAGAAAGAAATAAGAGCCGTCTCGGAGCCTCGAAGAATAGCACAATCTCAACTATGATCCAACTCCAACCGGATATTCTTCAAAATCCAATTCGAATCCCCGAAACCACGATGAACAGTGAACCCAAAAAAATGAGAATCACAAGAAAACCAAGAAAATTACATGCCCGGAGTTCTGATGAACTTGAACAGTCGCGAATGTCAACGAGAAAGGCTGATTCCGGTGACTTCTAGTATTTTCCGGCCGGGTTAGCCTAGAAACCACCAGAAAAAATGGAGAAATTTGGGATTTACGAGCTGGGTCGTCCATTTCAGCGTTACACAAAATGGGACGAAGCTGACGAACTCCGAAGAGCTCAGAAGGAATAGAACTAGAAAAATCGGATCAAATTTCAAGCTACGATGATACTTTTTTCGGCGGCGAATCGCCGGAATAGTCTACCACCACCAGTTCCCTCTCTCTCTCCTTATTTTTACTCTTTCTTTCTTCGATCTGTCTCGATTTCTCCTTCTCTGGTCACCCCGATCTCTATCTCTCACTTCATTTTCCTGTCATCCCTCTCTCTGTTTATCTTCTCTCAATTCACTCTCGTTCAACTTTCCTTTCCCTCCTTTACTATGTAGTGTGCGTGTATTATTCTTGATGAATCAAAATTGAAACCCAAAAATGGAGCTTTTTCCTTAGAAAAAGGAAGAAGGTGATCCTCCTTTTGTTCTCCCCCCTCGATCTCTTTCTCCCTTTCGATTTACTTCTCTATTTCAGTTCCCTAATTTTGCTTTTTTTCTTCACTGTGTTGCTCTCCGTCCCGATTCTCTTCCTCCCTCAATTCTATCATTTTTTTTATTATTGGGTTTGTATGTTCGGTGATAGATGTGTGTGAAGAATGGAGTTTCGATGAGGATGATGCGTGAATATTCTGGTCCTGTGCATGGATAGTGTGTGTGTATATATGCTGTGAGGTGTGCTGATGGTTTTTTGGTCAGAATGAGAATTATGTGGTAGTGGGTAAGGGTAGGTGGGGTAGTGAGGTGGGGGTAGGGGTAGGGGTAGGGGTAGGGTATGATGTAGTTTATTTTAATTGGATAGGTTGTTAGGATAAGCGAATATTAAGGATTTGATTTGTTGGGAATTGTTATTTTTTGTATTTTTGTGGGGTATAATCACATGTATGAGAGTGTATAATATCAAAAGGTAAAAAATGGATAAATTGGACTTGGGAGGGACAAAATTAGGTGTCTACGGTAATGTTTAATAGGAGATCATGGGTTCAAGCCTTGAAAACAGCCTCTAGCAGAAATGCAAGGTAAGGTTGCGTACGATACACCCTTGTGGTGGGGTCCTTCCCCGGACATCGCACATAGCGGTAGCTTTAGTGCACCGGGCTGTCCTTTTTAATATCATATTTTGCATATGCAGATATAGCATCCCGTATTTAATTAATATACAATTTCAGTAAATTATTGATGATTACTATTGGATATGATAAAATTATATTAATTTTTATAGTAATAACATAATCAATCGCTCTTAATTAATTTTTATGAGTCATTTAGGTATTAAGAAAATAAATAATATTTAATGAAAATAAAATAGACATAAAATACGAAATTAACTCTTAATGTTTTAAATTAAATTTTCGTCTTTCGAATGATGATTTTACTATATTACTCCTTATTATAAGTCATTTATGGATTAGAAAAATAAGAATAACAAAATGATATGTCAAGATAAAATATTTGATTGACTATTAAAATTATATTAGTGTCACATAAATTGGGACGGGACAGAAGAAGATATGAAGCAATATATATTATTTGAAATGAAATAAAAAGTACTGTAAACAACAATAATTAACAAAAAAAATAAAATTGACTGATTTCTGCTTCAGCTGCTTCAATCGTGATTTTAATGCATCACCCGTAATTAATTATTATAAGTCACTTATGTATTGAAAAATTAATAATATTGAATCCATGATTTTACTATATCACCAACAATTAATTATTATAAGTTATTTATATATTAAAAATAATTAATATTTAATTAAAAAATATAAAATAAACATTTATAACATGTCTGATTAAGTTGGTTCAATCGTGATTTTTATTATATCACTCCTAATTAATTATTATAAGTCATTTATATATTAAAAATAATTAATAATATTTAATAAATAAAAGTAAAATAGACGTTTATGACATGTCAGATTCAGCTGCTTCAACCATAGTTTTACTAAATATCACCCCTAATTAATTATTATAAGTCATTTAAGTATTAAAAAATTAATAATATTTAATAGAAATAAAATAGATATGAAAAAGATAAATTAATTCTTGATGTTTTAAATTAACTTGACGTTTTATATGAGGTCTACTTAATTTTTCACAAGTATTTTTATAGTAATTTCCCTATGTCACTTCTAATTAGTTGTTGTAAATCATTTAAGACATTTATGCTTCGCTGCTTCAGTTGTGATTTTACTATATTATCCCTAATTAATTATTATGGTTATTTAAGCATTGTGCCACATAAGTTGAAATAGAAAAATATTTATAAATCACAATGATCAAAAATTTAAATTATTTAAAAAATTGGCTATCGTCGACACAAAACTCTGAACAAAGAGAGTAACATATATTATTCAAAAATTATATAAAAAGTATTATAAATTACAATAGTTAACAACTTAAAATATCTAAAAATAATTTAATATGTTATATATTTCAAAAAAATTACATGAAAAATACTAGAAATCACAATGATTAACAACATAAAAAATTTAAAAGATATAAAATATTTTGTCGATTCTTGAAATTATATTAGTGTCACTGAAATTGGAAAAGAAGAAAAGTATTATAAATCACAATAATGAAAAACTTAAATTATTTTTAAAATATAATTGACTATCAATGTCACAAAAATTTGGACAAGAAAAGTAACGTATATTAATTTGAAAATTACATAAAAAACATTATAAATTACAATAGCTAACAATTTAAATTATCTAAATACATATTAAAATAACATATATTGAACTCATGCTATAATCCGAATGAATATTAGAAAACATAGGCAATCCTTTTATTAAAATAAATTATTTATATATCAAAATTAAAAATATAAATAAATATCTTAATGTTGGGCCGTGTTAGTTCCTCTAGTTATATACTATATCTACACAGTCCTTTCAAGTGATGTTTTTTTGTTCTTAATAAATTAGAAATTATTTGTGATTGAAACTTAGAGGCTAATTAATCTTTTATCTTTTCACACTTCTTTGAGACGCTCTTTATAAGACTTTTATATACCTTAAGGTCGTTATAGACCGTTAACTTTATCTTCTTCTTCTTTTTTTATATTATTTTAAAATTTCACTAGAGTCCAACTTACTTTGTTAGTGTAATTAATTGACTTTTAAGCACTTATCCACAATGATTGATAAAGGCATTATCTTCTCCACACTTAATCAGAGGTCGAGGATTCGACTCTTGGTATGGAGGAAACTCTGTTGGAAGAGTTGTCACCTTAATGGCCCTGCAACGCGCGATTCGAATTAATTTGTAAATATCTTCATATTTTTCTCTCACTTTAATATGAGATTCTTTTAACGTATCATTCATGTACACTCGTTCCATCTGTGGTGTCACAACACTCCTTAGAGACTCAACATCCTTGCTGAGATTTATCCTGCCACCATATTTTGATACCAGTTACAGCTATGACACGTATTTTACGATTTTTTTTTTTTTTCTAATTGACGAATCTTAAAAATGAAAAACTCTCTATTACGAAACATTCTATCCTTGTTGAGTGATACATGGTGCACGTTGAAGTTAATCGAGTCAATAAGTATAAAGAAGCGACAGAATCAGAATTTTCATCAGCTAAAAGAGACAGAATCGTAATTTTCACAAGTTAAGAGATTCAAAATATGAAAAAGTAAACAGACGAAAAAGTTAAAAGAAATTTCAATATCCGTTGCATATACATAAAGAGAAAAGTGTAACTATATATAAATTACGTAATTTTTTGTCAAAGTAGATTCCTCCGAACCCCTCAACCCTACCTAATTCCGCTATCCGTTGATTAAAAAGAATTATTTTTATAAAGTTAGTGCTTGACTTGGGTACAATGAGCTTTCCAAGTCATATCCCTAATTTAACGACAGAGCAACTCAAGTACTGGCCATTGTTCAGTACTCACTCAGTGAATCACGCTACAACCAAACATGTCCCTACCTCTTACCCCTACTTCTCCATAATGTGGGGTCCAGACAGTAGCGGAATCAAATTTTTCATTAAAGAGGTTCGAAAATATACATACGAATTAATTGAAGGAGGTTCAACATCTACTATATATATAATATATAATTTTAATTATTATAAATAATATAATTTTTCATCGGAGAAGATTCAGATGAACTTCTTAATATATGCTAGGTCCACCCCCGAGTTCAGAGGCGGATCTAATATGTTACGTGTTTACATGAACTCAATATTTTTCGTTCGGACTCTATATATATGATAATACAATATATTCAATGTAAGTTTAAAGAGAATAAAACATGCAAAAAAAATACTTTATCTTGAAGGTAGATAGATTGTCTCTATTCAAATTTTATATATGTATTGATGTAAATTTATTTATTAACTTGGAATTATTAAAAAAAAAAATTAAATTTTAAATTAATCGTTGTGTGAGATAGTCCTTTCATAGTAAACCTTTTCGTTTACACAATTGTTAACTAAAGTACAAAATTTTGAAATTAGCATTCAAAGAGGAAGAATGTAGGCCATAACCAAATACATTAAAGAATATTTATTTATTCTAGTTTAGGTGTACGCGCTTTGTGCGTGTACCTCACTTTAATAAGATCAAATATTATATTAAATAGGATATTTGTTTAAATAATAAAGATGAATTGTTTTCCGAAAATTTTAACTTTTGAAGAGAATCGCCACTTAATTTTGAAAAGAAATTAAGAAACCTTTAGAAAGTTACTTCAAACGATTCAAAACAGGAAAATCGTTTTAAGTTAGAGATTCTAGATAAGTGGTTCCTATTAACGTTTTAGGGAGGTGTTAGGCACCTAAAACGTCCGCTAACTTGCGGTTATCCGGACTGTTTGAAAGGATTTGTAGGAAGGGATAGAGATTTATTTCTTGTCATCTACCAATGTGGGAGAAAAAACATTTAGTGGGGTTTTTGAAATGTAAAAATTAAAGATAAGGTGAGGTGGAAGATAATGTGGAGGGAAATAGTACAATGTAGTAAAATATTTGAATTTCAAAATTGGAAAAGGACAAAGTTTGGGGGAATAGTACAATTTGAATTTATTTTTTGGGAATTGGATAAAAGTTATGAGAGTTCTTGAGAATTTTGAGGTTATTTAAAATATAACCCCAATTGGATTTTAAAATTTAGCCATATTTATTTATTTTGACCAAATTAAAAATTAATTGACGAATTGCATTGCAATTATGTTCAATTTTCAATTATGGTCAAATCTAATAGATTGGCTAAATTAAATTAAAATTCGATAAGAATTAATACATTTTTTTTAATCCCGATCTTCTTGATTTAATAAAATGAATGCATATTTATCTAAATAAATTATTTTTGAGAATAAATTATATTTAAATTAAGATTTTAATCATTTAAATTTATTTTCAAGATAAGTCTTAATTAAATCCGATATTTTGTAAAATAAATATTTAAGTAACAAATTATATAATCTCATACAACTGAACACGATAGTATATAATCGCTACTTAAAATGACAAAATCACGTACAAAAAATATTTTAAGTTTTTTTTCCTATTTGGATGAAATAATTATTTTGGTTTATTAAAAACTGAAGAAACTCGGGATTAAATTTAGTCGTGGAGAGCAAAAATTACGTGTCAACATGAATATAATAATTAAATTTAACATTTTTTGAGTATGTAAAGATGGAGAATTTATTTATTAAACCTAATCTTTACCAAAAATATTTTTAAAAGTCGATCGATAATTATCTACCATCTGTAAATTGTAACAAAACAATACAATGATAGAGACATCAAAATAATACAATTAAATCTAATCTTTATACACAAAAATTTTCTCAAAGTCGTCCGACACTCATCTATCACTTGTAAACAATAACAAAATAATACGATAATAGAGATATCAAAATAATATAACTAAACCTAACCTTTACATAAAAAAATTCATCAAAGCCGACTAACATTTAACATTTATCTATCACCTGTAAATTGCAATAAAATAATACGATAAAAGTGATATCAAAACAATACAATTAAACTTAAATTTTACACACAAAAAAATTCTCAAACCCGTTCGAGATTCATCTACGAACTGTAAACTACCACAAAATAACAAACTAATAGAGATATTACGATAATACAATTAAACCTAACATTTATGTAAGAAAATTCCAAAGCCGATCAATATTCATCTAGCATCTATAAATTAAAATAAAATAATAAGATAATAATGAACAAAACAATACAATTAAACCTAACCTTTACACAAGAAATTCTTTAAAGTCAACCACATTTATCTACGACCCGTAAACTATAAAAAAAAAAATATAATAGTGATCACAAAGTTTCGATTTTGATCCAACTAATTCTTGCCTGAGCAAAAATTTTAACCCCAAAGAATGATTTTAATGAAAACAAAGAAGATATATATATACACACATGTTGAATTCTATTATGATGACAAAAACAGTGAAAAAGTTGAGAATTAGAAAATCAAGCATCGATGCAATTGAATCAAGTTAGATGAGCATCAATCTTTTTCTCGTACCCCAAAAGAGAACCAAAACTAACATAAATACCACATTAATTACTCGTATTTCTGCACAAAATAGAACACAAATATCATGTAGATTGCTATTATCTCTGTACAAAACAAAACACAAGTATCATGTAGATTGCTAATATTTCTGCGCAAAACACAAATTAGAATCACAATCAATGAGGATGAGAATTATTAATTAATTTTTCTACCATATATTTTAGGAATCTCGTATTTTTTAGGAAGTCTAATTGAACGGAAAATATTAATTGATTCTCCTACCATATATATATTTTAGGAATCCCACATATTTTAGGAAGTCTAGTTAATATAATAAAAAATAATTAAATAATAAATTTAAAAAATAGTGAAAAGACAATTTGTCTAAAAAAAGAGTCTTTTAGTGAAGGGTAAAAAGTTCAAATAACTTTTCTAAAGGTTTTCACGCCTTGCGCCTTGCGCCTTAGGCGAGTGATTTCTAAAAGTTCAAATCACTAGTTTAGGTGTACGCGTCTTGCGCGTGTATCTCACTTTGACGAGTTCAAACATTACATTAAATATGATATTTGTTTAAATAATAAAGATGAATATAATAATTAAATTTAATATCTCTTGAGTATGTAAAGATGGAGAATTTATTTATTAAACCTAACATTTACCAAAAGTATTTTAAAAGTTGATAGATATTTATCTACCATCTGTAAATTGCAACAAAATAATACAATGATAAAGACATCAAAATAATACAACTAAATCTAATCTCTACACACAAAAGTTTTCTCAAAGTCTTCCGAAATTCTTCAAGCCGACCAACATTTATCTATCACATGTAAACTGCAACAAAATAATACGATAAAAGTGATATCAAAACAATATAATTAAACTTAAATTTTACACACATAAATTTCTCAAAGTCGATCAAGATTCATCTACGAACTGTAAACTACCACAAAGTAACAAACTAATAGAGATATTATAATAATACAATTAACCCTAACATTTACCTAATTTTTTTTTTAAAGCCGACCCGCATTCATCTAACATCTTTAAATTAAAATAAAACAATAATAAGATAATAAAGATATCAAAACAATATAATTAAATCTAACATTTACACAAGAAATTCTTCAAAGCCAACTGACATTCATCTACGACCTGTAACTTTAAAAAAATATATAATAGTGATCACAAAGCTTCGATTTTAATACAACTAATTCTTGTCTGAGTGATCTTGTTGGTAGGTGGTAGATAAAGAAATTAGTTATAAGCAACAGAAAGTCTAATATATTCTACTAAAGTGACACATAGAATGGAATATGTTGAGGTGTGTTATGAGAAGTTATGAGAAATAAAAAATAAAAAATATTGAACTAAAATGACACATTAAGCAAAATTAAGTCAAGCAAAATTAAGTTAACGTAGCAAGTAATGTTGTGTTTAAATTAACAACGTAAAAAGGGAGAGATGATATAACTATTAAAAACCTGAAATTGTTGAAACTATGCTGAGATGGAAAACAATAAACTTTGTTGAGAGAAAAAACAATGAAAGATCGCAGTTATTCATAATAATGAACAATGAAAAAAAAATAAAATCAAGCGTTTATATAAAAGGACAGGAAAAGTCGTGGTTGAAAGAAATCAAGTAGGAATCAAATAAGATTTAAAAAACATAAAACGGGTAAAGAAAAATTTAGGTACAGGAAAATTTTATTATGGAGAAAAGTTAAATTTGATTAAAATACAGAAATTAGTTAAAGAAAAATTTGGATATAGAAAAATTTGGAAAATTTTAGTTAGAAAAATTTTACTATAGAGAAAGGCTAAATTTGATTAAAATACATAAAATGGGCAAAGAAAAATTTGGGTAAAGAAAAATTAGGAAAATTTTAGTTAGGAAAATTTTATTATATTTATTTTATAGAATTTAATTATAGGAAAGAGGGTTAAAAATGATTTTATCTAAAACAAACTATTTTAATGAAGAATAAAAAATTTAATTTATTTTTTTTAAGGATCTTATCACTTTTAATATATTATAGATAATAAATTTGGGGTAGTCTTATCTTGTGGAAAAAGCAAACAAGACAGAAATTTTATTTTAAAAAAAGTAGCACATGGGGTTTCATCATTAGGGAATATTAATTCTGCAAATAAAGAGGCTTTGATGAAAAATATCAAGCAATCAAACATTATCTTGACGGTTGAGACTAAAATTAGGGAAGTATTTCGTACAGAATAAAATATTTTTAAATTTTTTATATTTAAGTGATCAAAATATTTTAAATAATAATTATGAAACTGAATTACTTAAAAATATTAACAATAATTTTTATCAGACTTTATATACCTTTGAGATAACACTTAAAATAGAAAATGTATTAAAAATATAAGAAAGTCTACTAATTCTCTCACATTGGTGGAAGAACAGAACTTTCAAATGTTTATATTAAGGGTTTGTTTGGCCACTAAAAAAATCTTTTTTTTTTCACTTTTTTCACTTTTTTTGAAACTATGGTGTGTTTGACCGTGAAAATTTAAAAATTATTTCGAAGTTGAATTTCAAAAAGTGAATAATTTTTTTTTGTTTTCACAATTTTTCACTTCCATTTTCAACTTTCATTATTATTACATATAACCTCAATTTTTAAATTTTTACTCAAATCCCTCTTATAACTACAACCAACCATTAAGAAAAAAAATATTATTTGTTTTCTATGATACAACATCATTTTTAATTGTTACAGATATTCTAACCTCTTTTTCTTCTTTTGATCAAAATTTATTAACGTGAAGTAAAAAATAATAAATGATAATTTATGACGGAAATATATCAACTTTTGTTTTGAATGAACTATATTATAGAAATATAAGGACTAGTACATTATGTTATTTAAAATGAGAAACTTAATATTTTTTCTTGTCATTCTAATTTTCTGTATATGTCATATAATGGCTATGATAATTTAAATAAATTATTAATTAGCTTAACAAAAGTTTGTTTTTTTTATCAATATCATCAATAAAGAAAGAGAAAAAAATTAGCACTAATCTATTCAGAAATAATTCATCCCTATTTGTTTTTGTATAAAGACCAAATTCAATAAAATAATTAATTCAAGTGAAAGTAATTAAGGATTTTCATCAACAAATTTAAGAATATATAAAATATATTTATATCCATCAATCATATTTGTCAAAATATATTTTCTCTATTCAATCGATTATGATTAAATAAACTTATTTAGCTCGTGGTTTTGATATTTTTATTCAAATTTTAGAAGAATAACAATCATAATAATTAGTTTGTTGTTAATTCTTTTATCAATTGAAGACATATAAATTATTTTCTCAACATTTGGTTGTATGTTAGTAGGTAAATTAGTAGTTGAGTGATTTTGATAATTTTTAAAAGTTGAGGGCATAAAATCATATTTAAAAAAGATTTTCAAAAGTTAAAATAAAAAAATTCAAAAAGACATGGCCAAACACAACTCCAATTCCAACTCCATCTTCAACTCCAACTCCAACTCCGAAAAAGGGTAGTTTCATGGTCAAACGGCTACTAAGAAACATTTACTCCACATGGTAAGTGAGGCAAGAACCAAGAGATGTCACGTGCCGTCGTCGTCACTTGCTCGGCTTCGGCTCTGAAAAATGATCGATGAGATTAAATTTTTAGATAAAATTTATTTGAAACATAGGGAAAGCCCAAAGGAAAAACACAACAGTTTTTCTCCTCCATTAAAGTGCATGTTTCTGCATGAAGAAACGATGCAGAAAGCTGCTCTTAAAGATGTACTGTTTCGGAAAAAGAGTGATTGTTTGGATGGTTGTGACTGTTCAGAAAAAGACACAATGTTTCGACTGGACAAACATGACTGTTCCAAAGGACACACCTTTCCGATGAATCATTGCTACCTTTCGGAAGGGGCACTTAATGGCTATATAAACCTGCATTTTTTCCACTGGTTTGGTAATAAATTTTTCTGCACTTGAAAAGCACTTCTTGTCTTCTAAAATACTCTGTGTGATCATCTCTCGTTGAGTGAGTTCGAAGAGAATTCGATTATTTGAGGTACTACTACTGTTGGATTGTTAAACCATTTTATCATGGGAGGAAACTTCCGCAACCTCGGGTACTTGAGAAAAATTATTTTCTTAAGGACACTCCGTGAATTCGGAGGACTTGGGTTTTTCTGCTTCATCTATTTTTCTTTAAGAAGCTGAAAATACACTTCTTTGAAAGATCATTTTGAATTTGTGTTGAAGGTATTGAAAAACATCATAATTGTTCTTGATTTATTCTTAAACTTGTGTTGAAGTAGTTTTATCAAAATACAGATTTTGTGTACCCCAAACAACATTAAACAGGTTCGATGAAACTCAATAATTCGAGATCAAATTCTACATGTAATACACGAAAAGTAATGTTGAAACTAATACTACTAGACCATATTGCAAATAGAAATTGACTTCACAATGATTTTAATGTACAAGTTGCACTTTTTCTCATAGCAAGTTGTGTAGTGTTTGTCCAAATCTATAGTTTCAAACAAATTATAATGTTTCTTCTTATGTTCTCATAGCAACTTGGTTAGTGTCTGTCCAAAAACCTAGAACAACTAAATATTTTCGTGTAATATCACAAGTGAAATCTGAAAAATATATTGCGTATTTATATAAATTGTTCAAATCTTTCTATATGTTCAATCAATCTAACGCAACTATATTCCATATCGATCTCTTCGTACATAATAGATCATCATCCTTCTAACCTTTCTTAATTGGGATATAGAGAAATACATTTCCGACTCAAGAAAAAGTATTTTATAGCAAGTCGAAAGTCTAAAGAAAGAAAAAGTGATACCAATATGAATTGTGGTATAGTGGTGAGACTATCTATTCCACCTAAATCAGGGGTCTTAAGTTTGAGCCCTTGGTAAGAACAAAATTTTTTTTTTGGTAGCGCAACCTCAAAATGAATCCTGTTATATGTGATTTAAATTAATGGAGATTCAATCTGAATACGAAACATCTAGTCAGAAAAAAGAAAAAGTGGTGCTTTTTGCCGGACAATGGGCCAAGAAGCCTTAATAGAAAAGTAAAGCAATAAATATAATTTTACGATATATAGTAGTAAGTTTGTAAATAAGTGGGTTCCTCCTAACATCACATCAAATAATTAAAGATAATCTAAATATAGGTAAGATATACCACTTTATCTTTTAAATAAAAAAATACAGGATATATAGTTGACTAAGTCATTGTTATATCCCAAAAAAAAATTCATGGTAATGTTTCCAGAAGCTTTTTATTAAATAAATCTAATAATTATTTTTTGGTAAATTGGTACATTTAGTAACAATAGTTAATCTCCCTAGATGGAACTGTTAGAAATTGCTTAAATGAAATATAAATCTATGTTCAAAATATTCATTTAGACCAAATTTTATAATTAAAATAATCTTTTATCTATATAGTAGATATTGAATCTCTCATCATTTATGTCTTCAATTTTGTTACGGAATTTTTTTTGATAGTGAAGTATATTTCTCCCTCCGATCCTAAATAAATAGTTCTTTTATTTGATTATGTAGAATTTTCTTTACTTGAATAAAATTGAAAGAACATCGTTAATCTCTTTTTTATTATCTAAAATAGAAACAAAATAAAAATGCTAAAACATTATCTATTTAACAACAAAGTGAGTAACATATATATATAAAAAACATCGTTAATCTCTTTTTTATTATCTAAAATAGAAACAAAACAAAAATGCTAAAACATTATTATATATATATATGTATATATTATTTTGGGGTACATCCAATTTATATGTAAAAGACAGATCATCAAAAATTGTGATAGAGTAAAAAGTATTAAGTATAGACTATCAAAAATGAAGTAGAAAATGCACGCTGATTTAAGATATCGCATTTCAACTCATTACAGAACGTTTTATCACTCAAAGTGATCTTTTGATACAATTTTATATTAATGATATACCTAAGATAAATACCAAATATCAGAAATCAATTTCTTATAAATCAAACACTTACGATAAATACCAAACATTAGACAGAAACCAAAAAAGAGAGAAAGTACAAGAACCCATAGATTTAATACGAAAACATGATGATATCGATATGAATTTTAAACTTATATAAGCGAAAATCCAAAATACAATCATAAATTTTTGAATTTTAAACTTAAAATTTAAAAAGGTCACCCTCTACAATAGTAAGTCAAGTCACCTTCAAAAAAATCTAGTAACAGACTGTATTTAGTCACACCATTTGCTAATTTAAGCTGGCTACTTTGTCCTTTTTTAGAATGTTTAATATTCAAAATTTACTAGATCGATTAATTCATATTCGTATTTTATATATTTTTAATTATTATATTATTTTATTTTATGCCGATTATTGCTTTTAAGTGAGCGATTAGTCAATATATTCTCTTCACTACTTTGCTCCTCTTTGTACCTAAATTTGTTATCTTTGAACCGAGACTTTCGTAGACAATTTGATAATCTATAAAATATGAAAGAAGAAATAAAGTATGAAAATGAAGAAAACAATATAATCGAAAATGCAAGATTTAAAGGATAGATACAAAAGAATATAAGAAATGTATCAAATTCAACAACCTCCATTTCAAATATAATCAAACACCTATCTGTTACATAAACCACAAGGGAATTAACTCCTAAGCAACTCACGTTTTAAAACGAATTCAACAAAACAAAGCAAGCAGGCTGCTTTGGCCCACGTGCCCACGCAGGTGATTGTGACCTGTAGGCACAGATGGAGCACCTATTGACGAAGGTGGGTGATCTGTGGGCGCAGGTCAGGCCGCAGGTCACTCTGAAATGCCTTCAAACTCTATTTTTTACCCCCAACGACCTCTTCAATAGCCCTTAATCCTTCTTGTATGTATGTATTGAGTCATCCAAAACAATCTAATCCTTGATGGTGTCAAGATGGTTTGAAACACAACTAACTTTATCAATAATTATTGGAGTATTTGTAGTTCCCGGACTTGCTTCCTTGTTAAAGTCTTGAGATGAATTTAGCCTTCGGCTTCAAGCTATCCTCCACATATCGTGTTGAGCTCTCGGGAGCTTGAAGGTTCCTTCAAATATATCATTGCATCTTTGATATAATTATGGCTTGGATTCCTCCTTGTCGGCCTTGAATATCGATTTAACTTGTATCAGAGCCTTTCGACCTCTCCAAAATAGTTATAAAATTTATATATATTTTTACTTTTTTAAGATTTTACTCATGAAATCTTACTGAATATATTATTATTACTTATCAAGATTTTTCTCTCAAAATTTTTTCAACCTCAAAATTTAAGACTTGTAATTAATAATAATAGACTTTTAATTAATAATAATATAATAGTAATTCTATCAAAAAAGAAAAAAATTTCTTTCCTTTCTTTCTTTTTAATGTTTTTTCTTAATTTGTTTTTTCAATTCCGACAAGGTGGGACCATGTTGGTGATAGATTCTTCTGGGGATAACAGAAGTGCTGACTAGGAAGTATGAATTTGAATTATTACTCACATAATAAAGTTTATCTGCCACGTGGCAGATATTTTTTGAAAAAAAATAAAGACAAAAATGAATTGAGCGAAAGAATTATAAAATGGAAAATCGACTCATTATCATTATTTTTTTTGAAGGAACAATGAATCCAAAGCAGAATGGTTTAAACCCGATCAAGAGTGGGCTTCCCGATAATCTCTTTTTGCGTAGAAATAGAACTCTAATTATATTAATAAAGTGGAAATTTAAATATATAATTAATTGAACTAGTAGAATTTCAGATTCATCACCCATCAACATAATTACTCAATTTTTATTTTATTTTATTTATTTTACATAAATAGTGGTGGCCGACTTTTTTGCTAAGAACTACCCCACTTCTTGTCCTTTTTCTCCAAATGGCCATTCAATTTCTTACTTTTTTTTTTTTTGTTTTCTATTCGGTGTTTGTACTGTAGTTTTGATTAATTCAGATTGCGCATTGCATGACCCATTAAGGTAGCATTGCTCCCAATAGAGTTTTCTTCATATCCAGAGTCGAATCCTCAACTTCAAACGCTTGATCACTAATTAAGAGTGAAGTAGCCATATCCATCGCACCACAACCCATATTGGTTCGATTTCTTACTTTTGCTAGTGTCCTTTCTATTTTTTTCTTTGTTTCTGTTAATATATTAGGCAAAATGTCTTTTCTCTATTATATTCTTCAACCTACATTTAGATTATCTTAATATACACTCAACCTCACCGTACTATCCATATATTCACAATTAGTAAGAAAAGTTTAATTTTAATTCTGTATTGTTAAATGAGATTTTAATCAATATCTCAAAAAGCTTTTAGTCATTTCAATAAGACCAATATAAGAGAAATCCATTTTCACACCTCAGAAATCTGGAGAAGATCATTTTCTATTATCCAACTTATAAATGATCATAATAGAACTATTTTTGAAATTAATTAATTTCTAATTTAAGGTGCCACTTTTCGAATTTGTTCGAGTTATTTCATTAGTGTTTGGAGTTGTAGACGTAAATCAATTTTAACTTCTTAATCAGACACAACTTCAATTTTGATTTCAACTTTAATTTCAAAAAAATATAATTTTTATACTCAAACCTACTAAATAATCCTAATTCAAAGTAAATGATTTTTTGCCTCGAGACACACCTATTAAGAAGAAAAACTAAGACATAAATTGTACTTTACTTTGAGATAATACATAAATATGACCCTAAACTTGATATCAAATTATAACTTTGACCTTAAACTTTGACAGTGCACAAATATGACCTTTAACTATTCAAAACTGCACAAATATGACCTCTGATCCTACGTGGCAAAACGCGTGTTCTACACGCAAAATTGGGCGCGTCCAGCTTAAAATCTAAGAGCATAATACATAAATATGACCCTAAACTTGACACTAAATTATAACTTTGACCTTAAACTTTGACAGTGCACAAATATGACCTTTAACTATTCAAAACTGCACAAATATGACCTCTGATCCTACGTGGCAAAACGCGTGTTCTACACGCAAAATTGGGCGCGTCCAGCTTAAAATCTAAGAGCATAATACATAAATATGACCCTAAACTTGACACTAAATTATAACTTTGACCTTAAACTTTGACAGTGCACAAATATGACCTTTAACTATTCAAAACTACACAAATATGACCTTTAACTTTTTACTATTATTTTTTTATTATTTTTGGCTCAAAGATTAAAATGGCATTTAATTTCTTTTGTCATAGCGGAAAAAGAGAAATATTGAAGATTTATTAATTAGGTGAGTCAGCTTCATATGAAAATCGCGCAAGTATGTATATATATATTATAAAGCAGAGGTTGAATTTAAGTTATATAATATATCTAAATATAATTTATTTAGATATTAAATTAAAGATGAAACTATACTAATAATAAAAAAAAATTATAGTTTTAATAAAACGTTATTCAATTAACGTTATTAAGGATAGTAGTAGTAGTATATTAAATTAATGTTATCAAATTAACATTATTAAAATATTATTAAATTAACGTTATTAAAACGTTATTAAATTAATGCAGGGGCGGACTTACGTGGTTGCCATGGGGTTCACCTGACCCCCCACGGTACAAAAATTACGTTGTATATATAAGGTAGAAAATCTATATTTATGTACGTATATTAATGTTGAACCACATGAAACAAGACACTTAGATAGCCCAGTGATGTTATTTGCTCTTCTTGGGCGCTTCCTTCAGCCTACTGCGCGGGTTTGATCCCTAAATAAATAAATAATAATAATAATAATAATAATAATAATAATAACGACGTTATTTTAACACAAAAAATAAAACTTTAACAGTGCACAAATATGACCTTTAACTATTCAAAATTGTACAAATATGACCTCCCTCTAAGTCAGCCTTTTTAACGACGTGGCGTCGTCTGATTGGATGAGCTTTCCACGTAGGCGCGAGTGAAACTCACGCATGGGGTTGCAAAATTGGAGGTCATATTTGTTCAGGTTTTGTATAGTTAAAGGTCATATTTGTGTACTATCAAAGTTTAAGATCAAAATTATAATTTGGTGTGAAGTTTAGGGTCATGTATTATCTCTTTAATCTATAATCTATATTTATATCTATATCTATAATATATTAAAAGTGTGAAGATTCTTAGAAAAGTGATTTAAACTTTTACCCTTCATTAAAATGTTCTGCAATAGACAAAATCATCTTTTTACCTCAATTATTATATTATTAAATTAAGAACTACTAAAATATATGGAAAGAATCCTGATAAAACAAATATATGGAAAGAAATTAAAAATCCTAAACAACTTAAAATATATGAATTCTAAAATATATATGAATTCATATATATTGTAAACTGGTAAAATATGAAAAAGAGGACAAACAAGAAAAATAGTAGTAGTACACGACCCTGTTATAAATGTATTTACATTATAGTGAATGTCTATCAAGATCTACTTTGATATCTATTAGGATTTGAAGCATCCGTCTTTTACTTAGATTAGGAGTAATTTTTCCCTATAAATAGAGAGGTTTTGTTCATTGTATTTACAATCTTATGATCTCTCATTCCCCAAGAGAAGAAATAAGAACCACTCTCTCTATTCTTTTTATTCTTCTTCTTTGTTCTTTCTAATTTTATAACACGTTATCAGCACGAAGTCTCTTACCAATTGAGATCCGTACGAAGTCTCTTACCAATTGAGATCTGTTCGTACGTGGCTACACAAGTTTTTGAGTCTCTAACTAATTTACGTTATCAGCACAAGACTCTGTCATCTCAAGAAAGTATTTCAGCACAAACAGGTTCTATTTCTTTTTCCTTATTTGTCGATACTTACTTGTTTTTTTTTTTATTTTATTTTGTACGTACAGTGGCTATACAAGGTAAAGTGAATGGCTTGCAAATTGTCACATTCTAAATTGGTCGGGTTTGAAGAAAAATTCAAATGACTTTTTTATGGAATAAAAAAAAACTAATATGATGTCCGAAGGTTATTTTTTTTATAAATTAAAGGGGAAGCCATATGACATAATCATGTCAATAGTGCCTCAAGATCCCAGCCGTTGTATTGATGTTATAAAGTTTACTTTTAAAGTAATGTTGATGTTATAAAGTTTACTTTTAAAGTAATGTTGAGATAATTAAGATTGTTTTGCTACTAATGATGTAATTATTGTTGGATTTGAGAAAAAATAATTGGTTTGGAACCATTTATGTTTTAAATTTATTCCTCAAGAACAATATTATCAAATGGGATGATAATATGTTGGGTTCAAGTCCCATTGATTTATGCCTAAGACGCATTTATATGGGTAAGACGTTGAGTTTGAATCTCAATACACCATACTGATGATATTATGATGGTTAAGGCAAAATAATGAGTATTTGGTTAAACATGTTCCATTAAATATGCTTCATTCTTTGAATTGAATGTGGTAGCAATAAATCATATGTATGCCTCAATTTATTTTTGTAATAGCTATCATAATTTGATACGGCTTAAGGCATGATTATATTCCAGGGGAATGAGAAGTTTAGTAATGCAAACGTGCACTTATTGTGATGGTATCACAACTCATCTCCGAAAGAGGCTGAATAACTGAGAAGAGTTATTCTGAAATCTACTTCTAAAGTAATAAATCTGAAATTTATTCATGAAATAGTAAATCTGAAATTTACTAAAGTGAAAAATACATGTCATGGTAAACTTGGAGTTTACTAGAATAAAAGTTCATAAATTGATATGAACGATTGTGACATCTCGAAGATGGGCATGTATTGAAGAACTAGAAGATTCTTCAACAATTGTTTATGTCGTTTGTTCTCATGACAAGTTGGTTGGACCAACTAATATTGGGATTGGATCCCTTCAAATGTAAAAATTATAAAAGGTGAATAAGGGTCCGTTCACCTATCATGTGATATGTTGAAAAGATGCATCAATAAGATGATCACATGTACATTCATGGTCAACCTACGTTTGACATTCATAAAGTTACTTGTTCAATATAAATTGAACATAATTTTCAGATTGTGTAATCAAGAAAATTCATCTTGATGATGATGGTTTAGCATTGAATGACTTCGATAAATATCTAAACCATCGCTAATGAGAACAAAGCTTCATGTGTTAGTCTGAAATATGATATTTTGAATACAATAACACTTGTATGCATTAGACCAATAAATTATGATTATTTCTTCCCTCTCAATTGGTTCAAGGTCAGAAACCAATTATTCCATCAAATAATTTTGATGTGCGGTATACGATTAATAAATATACCATAATGCACAAAGATGGATTCCTCAAAGAAGTAGAGGATGTATGTTAGTTTTCCTAACACAAGGGAGAGATTATACGCACTACGAAATATGTTAGGAATTATCACCATATCCTCATCCAAAAGATAATTCAAGTCAAATGCTGAAAGTATCTCATATTAAGCGCAAATGCTCTTACTTTGTGTTCCTAAAGGACAAAGTCTATGCATGCGTGAAGCTGTAGACTGATCGGTTCCAAATGAAATATTCCTTGAAAAACAAGGAGCAAATAATCATAATAAGAACGCAATGAGCTCTTGAAGAGTCTCCGGCAAACCACTTCATGAAGCCTTATGAGAGGTTCATGTACCTGAAAATAATGAAGTGATGAGATCTCAAATGTTATGTCGCATTGTGAATCGATACAAAATGATATATCATCAATATCTTTGACACAATATTGGCGCAATATTGTGAAAGATTACGAGGATCTGAATTATACGTTTATTTAAGCATGCTGACGTAGAAACATTTACTAAGTGACATGAAATGATGCATTTTGGTAAGCGTAAAACTTATTTGATTTGCAGTCCAGACACTTGAAGATGTCACTCATGAAATGTTGAATATTGTCACTTGACAAAACTTATATGAAAACTTTTAAGTATTCAAACTACTTAAAGCACATAAAAGTTTTTGGGAAACTTATTTATAATCCTTATATTGTATAAGCTTATTGATTGAACATCATTGGAACTCTTGGAGAGTTTTCAAAGCAATAGATTATTTGCTGAAATTCGAAATATATCGAATTGGATTGGTTATGAAGTACCCATATCTTAGTGCAATTGATGCACTCATGTACCTTGCAAATACTACAAGGCCTATAGTCTTTTAAGTCAATTTGTTAGCAAGGTATATTCCTGCTCCTACTATGAGACATCAAAATAGGATAAAACACGTGAGCTTATTTTATTCAAAAGATTGCAGTCACGTTCTTATTTGTCATGCTGATGTTGGGTACTTATTTAACCCACATAAAGCTCGGTCTCAAATAGGTTATATGTTCATATGTGGTGGTACTGCCATATCTTGGAGATATACAAAGCAGTCAATCGTAGCCACTTCATCGAATTATGCTGAAATAATAACTATTCATGAAGCAAGTCGAGAATGTGTATAGTTGAGGTCCATGATACATCTCATTCAAGAAAAATGTGGGGTGAAATATGACAATCTACCCACAATTTTATACGGAGATAATTCAGCATACATAACACATCTTAAGGGAGAATTCATAAATGGAAATAGAACGAAGCACATTTTGCCAAAGCTTTTCTACATATATGAGCTACAAAAGAATGATGATATTAACGTGCAACAGATTCGTTCAACAGATAATGTGATTGATTTCTTCGCCAAATCTTCTCCAATTGCCACTTTCAAGAAGATGCTGCATAAGATCGAGATGCAAAGGTCAAGGGTGTTTTCATTAGGGGGAGTTAATACGTGCTGTACTCTTTTTTCCTTACGAGGTTTTATCCCACTGAGTTTTCCTTGTAAGGTTTTTAATGAGGCAGCCGAAATGCGTATTATTAGAGATGCATACTCTTTTTCCTTCACTAGATTTTTTTTCCTACTGGATTTTTTTTAGTAAGGTTTTAACGAAGCACATTATCTACCAATTAGACATCCAAGGGGGAGTGTTATAAATGTATTTACATTATAGTGAATGTCTATCAAGATCTATCAAGATCTACTTTGATATCTATTAGGATTTGAAGCATTCGTCCTTTACTCAGACTAGGAGTAAATTTCTCTTATAAATAGAGAGGTTTTGTTCATTGTATTTCCAATCTTATGATCTCTCATCCCTCAAAAGAAGAAATAAGAACCACTTTCTCTACTCTTCTTTTTTATTCTTTCTTGTTTTATAACAACCCCAACAAAAAAAGGTTAAACAAGTTGAATTGTAGAATTACTCAACCAAAAAGGAAAAAGGGAAAAAAGAAAAACAAGTATGAATTGATTTATGAGTCTTTTCCTAATGAGTTAACACATAAAAATGACCCTAAACTTGATACCAAATTATAACTTTGACCTTAAACTTTGACAGTGCACAAGTATGACCTTTAACTATTCAAAACTACACAAATATGACCTCCAGTCCTACGTGGCAACATGCATGTTCAACACGCAAAACTGGGCGCGTCCAGCTTAAAATCTAAGGGCATAATACATAAATATAACCTTAAACTTTGACAGTGCACAAATATGACCTTTAACTATTCAAAACTGCACAAATATGACCTTTAAATGACTCTTCACTATTATTTTCGGTTCAAAAATGAAAATGACATCTAATTTCTTTGTCATTGCGGAAAAAAAGCAATATTGAAGATTTATTAATTAAGTGGGTCAGCCTCATACGAAAAAATCGAGCGGGTATGTATATATATTATAAAGCAGAGGACGGATTTAAGTTATATAATATATCTAAATATTATTTATTTAAATATTAAATTAAAGATGAAACTATACTAATAATAAAAAAAATTATAATTTTAATAAAACATTATTAAATTAATGTTATTAAAGATAGTAGTAGTATATTAAATTAACATTATCAAATTAACGTAATTAAAATGTAATTAAATTAACGTTATTAAAACGTTATTAAATTAACGAGGGACGGACCTACGTGGTTGCCATGTGGTTCACACGAACCCCCTCTGTAAAAAAATTATGTTGTATATATATTAGATAGAAAATGTATATTTATGTACATATATTAATGTTGAACCACATGAAACAAGACACTTAGATAGCCCAGTGGTGTTATTTGCTCTTCTTGGGTGCTTCCTTCAGCCTACTGTGCGGGTTCGATCCATGCTATAGAAATAAATAAAATAATAATAATAATAATAATTTTTTAAAATTAAAAAAAGTTAGGTGCTGTTACTATAGAAATATATAAAATAATAATAATAATAATAATAATAATAACAATAATAATGATGATAATAATAATAATAATAATAATAATAATAATAATAATAATAATAATAATAATAATAATAATAATAATAATAATAATAATAATAATAAAAACAATGACGTTGCATGTTGATTACTCCCTCTGTCTCATTTTACTCATTTCAATTTTACATTGCATGTTGATTAAGAAAAATTATTAATAATATGACTAGTTTACCATAGTACCTCTAGTAAATAATGTTTACATTTTAATTTGGATAAAAAATAATTAATATTAACGGTAAAAAGAATTTTTTTTTTCCTTATCTTGATTAATCAAAAATAAATAGTAAAATGAAAAATCAAATTAAAAAATTTAGGATGAAGGGAATATCAAACTAGTCTGAAATTTTCAGCTGAATTAAAATAAAGTGAAGCAAACATCTTGAAACTCATAACTTAAAAAATATAAATAAATAAATAAAATTTAATTTTTTTTAAATATATCTCTTAAAAATGAATAATTCATTTATTTTATACATTAAAAAATAATTAAAAAATTCATTTATTTTTAAGTAATGGACAAGTTTAAGGATATTAATGCACCACTGTTGCTAATATCTATGAGCATCTATGGGATTTTTTACTATGAGCACGCCCATATGTTTAAATTTCCGTCGGTATCAAGCTGCCGAATAGATGATCGACACGTGTAATAATCGTAAGGCATCAACTGTAAAGATAACATGACAGTCATTTTCGAGTACTCTTAAATTTCCTTACTATAAATATAACGTAAAATCCCCAATCTTGCTCGTCACTTCCAACTTCATCATCATTCTAAAACCTTCTGGAAAATAAATAAATCAAAAATATGAATCAAGCCGAGTTGATGGAACTGCTTCCGGGTCTACCCGAGGACATAGCCCTCGAGTGTTTGACCCGGTTGCACTATTCAACTCATCCTATTGCATCTCGTGTTTGTCGGAGATGGAACCGAATATTACAGAGTAAGTCGTTTTATTACCATCGTAAACAAACGGGGTTTACCCATAAAGCTGCTTGTTTAGTACAAGCACTTCCCGCCCCGTCTGAGCGTAAACAGATGGGGCAACCCAGATATGCTATCTCGGTTTTTGATTCGGTAACCCATACTTGGGATCGGGTTGACCCGATCCCAAAGTATCCAGATGGGTTACCGATGTTTTGTCAGATAGGAAGTACTGAGGGAAAACTTATTGTTATGGGCGGATGGAATCCAACAACATGGGATCCAATTAAGGACGTGTTTGTTTACGATTTCATGACATGTTTATGGAAAAAATGCAAGGATATGCCTGAACCTCGATCTTTTTTCGCGATGGGAGCGTGTGGAGGACGCGTATACATCGCGGGTGGACACGATGAGAGCAAAAATGCGATGCGTACGGCGTGGGTTTTCGATATCGAGTTAAATGAGTGGACGGAATTGCCTGGTATGAGTGAGGAGAGAGATGAATGTGAAGGCGTAATAATCGGGTCGGATTTCTGTGTCGTAAGTGGCTATGACACGGAAACCCAAGGCCGATTTAAGAGCAGTGCTGAGCTCTACGAGCTCTCCACGGGACAGTGGAGACGGGTTGAGGATGCATGGGGTTCGAGTCAATGTCCTAGGGCATGTGTAGGGGTGGGTAAAAATGGAAATTTGAAATGTTGGGGAGAGTCCGACCCGAATGTTAAAGTCGGAGCATGCGGTGTGGATCTTGGTGATTGGACCTTGGTTACCGGGTCGGTTTATCAAGGGGCCCCACATGGGTTCTTCTTAGTAAATAACAACAAAAAGGATGGGCAAAATAGTAAATTGACAAAGATTGATGTTCCTGATGAATTTTCTGGATTTGTGCAATCTGGATGCTGTGTGGAGATCTGAAATTTTGGATTATATTATTGAAAGTATTTATGTAAAATTAGAAAAAAGAAAAAAATAGGGCTCCACTAGAGTCTTTAGAGCGGAATGGTTGGGATCCCTCTATCTTTATCTTGAGTATCCGAAATGAAAGGATTTTGCTGAAAGCTTCACCTCCAGAATCGAACTCAACAATGCAAGTATGGTCGGGCGTCAATGTGGATATCAGACATCGGGTGAGAAAAGAAAGTATTGAGCTTTTAAACATAGTAATTTTATTTTTTTACAAGTAAAACTATGTTTGGAGTATCTAGTATGGTATTGTAAGTAAATATAGAAGCAATAGTACTATAGTAGTAACTACTAGTAGTACAAATTTTCTCTTTGTATGTTACTTTATGTACTCTTTTTCCACTTAAAAAATTGTCAATTTGAGTAATGGTAATTTTCTTTTGTGTAAGTGTATTATTAGCCATAATCTTTAAAATTAAATTAGAGAGAAAATTTGCGTATCTTCTATCCTCTTTAGATTTGATTGGTTGTAAACTTGTAATTAAAGTACCCTTATTTTTTCTTTTGTTTCATAATATTATTGTCACAAAAGTGTAGTGGAATATCTTTTTTTGTACTTTTTTCTTATATGGCAAGTAGCTTTTGTTAGTGTTTAATTTATTTGTTACTACTCTTTTCGTTGGAGTATTTATTAGTGTTTTAAAATAAGTGAATCATTGAATTTCTTTTCAAATTTGTTTTTATGATTTGATAATTAATTTTTCTTGAGGATAAAAATAAAAAGTTGTGTTAAATTTATGTTTTTAATGTTTTTTTTCTTAATGTATGTGTTAAAATTTAATAATTCATTTATTATGAAACGAAGGGAGAATATTATTTTGGACAAACAAATTAGTCCCTTGTCATTTTAGTTGTTCTTTTTCTTCGTGTTGACAATGACAATTAATCAATTAGAGTGTCAATAGTTACATTCAAAATTGAAACAATTGGACTTTATTAAATTATCTGTTAATTCTTTTAAAACAAATTTGGAAGTTTAAATTTTATCGAATATTTAGAATAAATGTTTACTTTTATAAAGGATGTCGAACAATTTCATACGTATAATTTTTTAATTATTAATAGTATCGTTAGTTTATCCTTCGATTTTGTTATTACTCTTATTTCTTTTACTTTTACTATCTTTTCTAGATTACTACTAATATTTTTAAAAAATATTAACATATTTGATGATTTTATTGCATTTTTTCTCTAAAATAATTATTTTTTAAGTCGATGATTTATCAAAAATAACTTTTCGTAACTCAAAAAGATGGAAGTAAATCTTACCTATTTCTCCAACTTCTTCAAACTCTACTTATAAAATTATAGTATTTGGACATATTATTATTATTGTAAATTATAAAGCATAATATTTTTACCATACTGTAAAGTTTTAATAAAGCCAAACACATTGAATTCTCTGAAGTCTATCCAGACCAAATAATAGTAAATTTTTTTTTTCATGTACACAAGATATAAATGCTAAAGCCCCGTACTTATAAATATGGCTATATCGGCGGAGCTAACTTAGAGTTAGGGGTTTATTTATTTATTTTTTAATAAAATATTATATATTTATATATATTTAAATTATTTTTATATATATACATAATAAATATTAAAATTTTTTCAATAAATTTTTAAAATTTTAATTTTTTATTATAAAAATTCTGATTTTTCCCCACACCCCCACACCATCCCCACAATTGCATGTTGGTAAGCAATAAACAATTTGGACATTGCATTTTGCATACTATATAAAGAAAAGGTAGATAAGAACAATGAGTTGTAATTTTTTTTTATGATTTTTTTATGATAGACATAAGAGATGTATATCTATAAAAATGTCCCCTCAAAGAATCAAGATTTTTTTTTTTTTTTTTTAATAATTTGAGGAAGATAAAATGTCGGCCATTGAAGGACTTTCTTTACAAGTTGCATGTACATTTATTATTGGATTACTTGTAAATTGAGAAATTCTTCTGAAACAATCATTCCTATGTTCCCTCCAAACAAAGCATATGCATTTAGATTTTCGATAATTAAAATTTATTATTTGATTAATTTAAATTTATATCAATTGAATTTTGAAAAAAATAATTACATTCGAGGTAAAGGTTCTTTGTATCATTGACTTGGTGGATATGATATGAGGGAATTTTAATCGTTTCACCATATGTTTTGATAGTTAAATTATAATTTATCAATGCGTAACTTTAAATTCGGTTGTTATACATATTAGTAAATTGAGGTCACTATAAAATTATAGTAGATTGTTTTTTTGTGGCCAACTTTTTTTTGAGTTTTAATTAAATAAATTGACAAATAGAAAAAGTTATTTTTTCCTAAGGTTAAAAGTATATGTTAATTTGAATTTTCAGACGATAAGCGAATAATGTTCACTAGAAAACACAGGAAATAAAGTATCCATTTGGCCATAAATATTTTTATAATATTTTAAAATTTATTTTTATTTTATTTTAAAATACTTGTTTGGCTATGAAAATCTGAATACATCTTCACAATTTTTATTTTTTGAAAATACAATAACCAAACTCAACTCCAACTCTATTTTCAGCTTTAAAAATAATAAATAAAATAAATACGTTTTTTATTTTTATCACCGGACGATTCCAATAAAATAAATACTTTTTTATTTGGTCATGGCCAAACATGTCCAAAGTCAGCAACTGCAAAATGATACTTTTTCCCAAGTTGTGGAGTTGTGTGTACTTTGCAAATTTATAGGGTAAAAAGTTAAATGTTTGATATTGCAAATCTTTAAATGTGGTAAGAGGTGACTCATTTACAACATACAATATGGCTGTTTTTATATATATATACACTAGATGTTAATGTCTCTATTAGCATGGGCTCAATATATATTATTTTTAATTTTAATTTTAATTATTAAAATAATTTATATTTTTAATTATTATGATTTATAATATATTTTTTTTTATATTTCAATTTAAATGAAGCTGACATAATTTCGGAAATCAGTCAAATATTTTTTAAATTTTTTAAGTTGTTAATTATGTGATTAACAATATCTCTTTACATTATTTTTCAATAATTATGAATATTCTCCCTGTCTCATTTTATGTGGTACAGATAAAATTTCGACAATTAATCAATTTTTTTCTACATGTATATACTTTTATATTATGTTCTTAATTATTGTAATTTATAATACTTTTTATTTCATTTTCAAATAATATATGTTATTTTATGTCTTGCTCTATCCCATCTCAACTTATGCACACTAATAAAATTTGATAGTTAATCAAATTTTTTATATTGATATATAATTTTATGTCTTTTTGACCTTTTTTTATGAAATATTATCAATTTTCAATGTTTAGACGATCATAATAATTAATTAGGGGTAATATAGTAAAATCACGATGAAAACAATGAAACACACATGTCTTCAATGACTTGTAATAACTAATTAGAAGTGACATGACAAAATTACTATAAAAAATATATGTATAATAATTAATTAATGGTGGTACAATAAAATTACAATTGAAACAACCATAAATGTCTATTTTACTTTTTGTTTAAATAAAATTATTAATTTTTAATATGCAGTTGATTTATAATATTTAATTATGGATACAATAATTAATTAGGAATGCTATGATAAAATTACGATTGAAACAACTAAAACAGACATGTTGTTTATTTTAATTTTTTAATTAAATATTATTAAATTTTTAATACATAAATAACTTATAATAATTAATTAAAGATGATATAATAAAACTACGGTTGAAGAACCTGAAGTATGTCGACCTCCTACCTGCTTCAGCCACTCAACTCTTATAATATAAGAGAATATATCTATATCTATCTATCTATATATATTTTGATGAATTCGTACTTATATAAAGTAGCTTGTCAATATTTTTATAGTAGTAGTACTTTTAGATCATGTCAAATTATTTGAAGAGATTCATAGCATTATGGCAGTGCATATACTGTATTTTTTTTATTTTATCTGAAATTTAATTTTTTAAATGTTCAATCAATCGTTAAATTTAGTTTGTGAAAAAATAAATTCGTCATTCCTAAATTTTGGAGGAAAAAAAAAACTTATTCTCGACACGAGTAGACTGGATGTATTATATGAAAAAAATTATAGTATTATTAAAGAATAACTAGCTATTATATATCATTTTTGATTTTCTCGATCAGTCGGTCTTTTATAAAATTACGGTGTATTTAATAGTTTGTAATGATGTGTAATCATAATTATTTATTTACTAAAGGAATATGGATATTTTCGATCTCTTGTTTATAAATAACGATTTGTTGATTTGATTAGATTGTATAAAAAGTTGAGAAAATTTTGTTACTTTCTGCAAATTATGGTCTTTCCATGTTGAAGAGAAAACATACAGAAGCATGTAGAATTAATTATGAACATTTACTATATAGAAGCATAAATTATGAATCTTTGCATTTGGAAACAAAGAAACTAATTAAGGGTGGAAAATAAAATGAAGAAGTTAATTTTCCTTTGATTTACATAGAGAAGAGGAAATGGTGTAAAATCGAATTCAAACCTTAAATAGATACTAGTATATGTTACAAATAAAATAAAAATAGCTAGGTATATCTAAAGAAGGATTTTAAATTCTGGATGGGTGGTGGCTTGACCTACCAAGTTTGTCCAACAAGGTAAGTCCAAGCACAAACAAGTTTTTGAGAAATGTATACATAAACAGCAAATGATAAGCTCATTAAAGTCAAATCCTTCCAATCACCTTTTTGTTTAGGACTCAGATTATCCTTTAACCCCTTTCCAAATTTTTCCAAACCAAATACACCCTTGTTGATTTGCTTCTCCGTTTTCGCGCTTTTGGGATCACTTGGTTTGCGATTTTGACAAGAAATTATTAAGGTGGAAAATAACCGAGGACATTCTTGAATAACAGAAGCAGTTTTTCTGTTGTTGAATGAATGACTCAATGAGATTGAAGCCATTGTAGAAAGCTTTGTGTCTTTGGATATTTTTGATGAATATTTCAATGGGGGTTGTGAGAGGATGAATTATTAAGTTTGGATTTGATGACTAAAGTGGTTAGCCTCACAATTTTGATAAAAGTGTCGTGGAAGAAAATATCTCTCAATAAACAAAACATTTTGTGCCTTATATTTTGGAAATACAAATGTATGGATAATGTTTTAGGTATTGGTAGAAAAGTCAAGGATGGAAGTGTGATATTGCAAGATTTTGGTGTGGTGGTCCAGCACCTCATCACTTAATCAAAAGGTTGGGGGTTTGATTTCCACCTCTGGCTTTTCTAAGCAAACTCTATGGCCAGTTTCATACTGTTTAGTGTGCTGACTGAAGGAACGAAGTATTAGTCTCACGGCTGCCGACTGTGGAGATACCTTGAAAGAAAAAAAAAACTCAATAAAGCTTAAAATTAATAACTCTATTAATATTAAAAAGTAGTTTAATAACAATAGTAACAACAATAAGATATACTATCTAGTATTGTCCCATAAAATAAGTGAGTTCTAGCGATAGTAAAATGTATAAGTAGATTTTATCCCTATTTCAGATGTAGAGATCGAGACTGTTTCCAGTAGACCTTAGGATCAAGGAAAATCAGTTCAAAGCAGACCAGAAAATAGAAGTACGAGGAGTACAAGAATTAACACATAGTAATAGAAATTGAATTGAAGAACAAAAAATTATAGAAGCATATGCTACGACTATTAGTATGGACATATAGCTAGACAATGCACTACTACTACCTACTTACCTTCTACCCTACTTCATATCCTCCAAAATCTCATTAAGGTCATACCCTCGATAAGCCAAAACTACGTCATGTCTTGATTTGTATAATTTCACAAAAGAAGCAGTCCAGTGGACTAAAACTCTCGCTATGTGCAGGGTTCGGGGAATGGCCCTACCATAAGGGTGTATCGTACGCAACCTTATCTTACATTTCTGTCAAAGACTATTTTCAAGGCTTGAACTCGTAATATCCTAATTGCATGACAATAACTTTATCAATTACCCCAAGGATATATAATTTAACATAGATAAATAATTTATCTAAAATCAAGAAGCACAAAATAATTGAACAGACATATATATATATGTTGTGGCTTGAAAACTATATGGTATATGATTATAGCATTGAGAAATATTTCACAAATGTTTCATTCCTCATTGATTCTTTAGAATTTCTTACGAAGACCAGGTTAAAAAAATAAAATTGAAAACCATATCTAACACTACTTTAATTAGGATATAATTAAATACACTAAAAATCTAAGTGATTAATAAATTAAAAGGTTCCTCTAACTAATTTGCCTCTTATTCTGGAGAAAATGAACATGGGATCATATGCAAATGTTGCAAATAATATGATCAACTAATTATTTTATTATAGTTTTATTAGGAAGAAATAATGTTGATGTCCCCTTGTATGTTCTTTTTTGAATTATTGAATATAACTATCTTTATTTACTTAATGCACTTCTATTTCACCAAAAAAAAAATATAACCCCAACATGTTTGGGGAATATTTGACCCCCTAAAAATAGTAGTTTATTATTTAAAAAAAATGTCAACTAACTATCCACCTGAAATATGTTGAACAAAGTACTAAACGGTAATTAAGGATGATTTAATAAGAGATTAACTAATATACGCTGACACTATTAGGTATTTTAATATCTATAACAGTTAACTTTTCAAATATAATCACTTAAAATATTCAAAATTTAAATATATTTTCTTTTTATTTGAAATTGAAGTATAATTTTTTTTGAAACACTACAAATGCAACAACATCAATAAAAACTTTCAAATCGATAGATCTGTAGTAGTTTCTAATTGAACTATATACAACATGATGTCCACTGTAATAGAGTGTACGCTGACTTTATTTTTTACGTTGTGTTTTTTAATTAAACTATATATTATTCAAAAAGAAAAATGAATAATCTAGAGAATAGGCGATCAATGTTATTTTTATTTTATTTTATTTTTGCACTAGTTATAATATTTTGCATAGGAAAATTCAAAAGTTGCTTTTCATTTTGACGTTATGAAAAAAGAAAAATATTAAGTACAAATGCATCCATTTTTCTTCTTAGAAGAAATATTTGGACTTTTGACTTTTGAACAAAATTGGGGATTGAATTATCAAAGCTAAGACTATATTAGAATAATAATTTTGACGTCAAGAATAATTAGAAGTGATCATGTTATTTGAAGAAGATTAAGAACATATAACTTGTTATGGTTGACCTTTATTTATTTTAAAAATAAAATTATAATCCTAACTTGGAATTCAATCAAGATTTTGAAAATCTTAAAGGTTTATATAGACTTTAGTTCGATAAGATCCTGAGTAAATTCAGATTGACCTGTCAGAATGAATGCAACTAGTAAATGTAGGTTTTATTCTAAAGCGTAATTGAGCCTTTTCATAGTAGCTTTTTTTCTATATATTCAATTTTAAACCCTGTCAAGAGGCCAAGGTTGCTTGCTAACTCTCAGCCACTAGTTAGAAGGAAGTGCAGCTAGATTGTCGGGAGGAATCAACGGGAAGGAAAAAAGAAGGTAGATTATTCTATTTCCTCCTTTGGTAAGAATTGGCTTTTTGTTCAAGGGTATGTTAAAAACCATCGTCTTTTCTTTGTTTGTATCACCGAGACACCCCTTTCCATGAACTTCCTTCTCACCCTTGATTACAAAGCACCACAATCTAAAACTGTCAAAAGAAATTGAACATGATTGTTGTAATTGTTCATTCCAACATTTCACAATCATAGATGTCGTCACACGAGAATAGGGTTTGATCTTTCGCTAGGAGCCTTAGCAAGAATGATTGGTACCGGTCTGACCTATGAGACTACTCGAAAGGAGCCAGGCCCGTAGGAATGGCTTTCTCCTTCTCCAATTGTCGGGAGAGGTTTTCCGCTCCGGTCGTCCGGAATTGCATTTTGTAAAAAAGAAAGTAAAAAACAAGTGAGGAACCTTGGAAATAAAATGTTTGTTCTGATAAGGGGAAAGTTTATCCCTCTGATCTTAGTTGCGGCCCCCCGATCAAACTAGAGCGTAAGGGCGCTTTTTAGTTTGCATGAGTCCCGGCTTCTTTCCAACGGGCAGATGGCATCTCTTGCCTGGTGAATCAGCACGTTCTAACACGTGTTGTTTGGTGTGAGTATGTTTCATATTCGTTACAGGCCAATCGGGGCTAAAGAAGGTCCAACAACGTGCGATATGTGGATTTGATTCACCCTTAGTAATGAGAGGATTGATCCTCTCATACCAGTGAATTGGGTCGCATACATTGGAGCAAGAGAGTACTGGCTCGCCGCTGTGGATGTAGGTGTTCCCATGAAACGAACCGGTGCCACATTCCACTAGGATACTGGCTGGAGTTGGTCTCCTACAAATGAAGACTCGGGCCTGTCAAGCCTGCTTTCCTCGATCCAAGCCCGGTGAAAAAAACTAACTACTCGGGGGCGAGTCTTCTTCAACGTCGATGAGGAGAACTCGAAATAAAGGAAGTTGTTTTGGCTATAGTTTTTCCAGGTTGGGTAAATTTCTTGTGAAATGTCATATAAGAAAGGGGCCTAACAGAATTTGAAGCTTTGGCTCATTTTCTTTATTCTTTAACCTGGGTTCTAATTTCACAGACTAGGTCGGGTATTCTCATATTCATTCTTATTGTTATGGGGAATCAGAAAGGGATCGAACGCTCTATTAGTGGCCAACTGCCCTCTCCTAAGAGTCGAGATCTCCCCAGTGTGAAACAAAAGGAGGATTTCCCGACTGTTTCAGATAGAACTCCAGAAGGTTTAGTTCCAAGGGAAGAATCCCACAAGGAGAAAGAAGGATATGATTTAAGTTGTGCCAAAGGAATCAATGTCCCCAGAAGCAAGAAGTATGCCCGCGTGTTTCAACGAGAACACCGAAAAAACCTAATTCAGCTCTACGTAAGATAGCCAAAGTACGGTTGAGCAATCGGCATGATATATTTGCTCACATTCCAGGCGAAGGTCATAATTTGCTGACCTCACACGGGAGGCCCCGCGACGAGTGATTCTCCCCCAAAAAAGTCTACATCTGATGTTCCGAAAACAGAAACATGCGATTTAGTAAATTAGAACCCATTGTGGGGCAGGGCTCGCAGGCCTGGGGTCTTTCGTTTCCAAAGAATGTGGATTCGACATTCTTATTTTCACATTGATCTCAACCATGCTCGGAAAATCCTTTTCAAGTCTTCTCCAGGAAGATTGACTCGGCAAATAAAGCACTGAATTGGCCGCCATAAACGGATTTCCTTTCTTCTCTCTTTCACGCCAATGCAACACGATAGAAGAGTTCGCTCCCATAACGGATGCGTCGGATGGGCGTCAAGTGGTTGATATTATCCCTCCCGGACCAGAACTTCTTATTTTCGAGGGCGAATAACCTGGTAGGAAGCCTCCTTTCGAGTAGTCTCATAGGTCAGACCGGTTCCTTCTAAAATGTTTGTAAATATATATGGAGCATTTTTGCCTAAATAAAAGGCTTCTAGAAGAATACATAAATATATACGGGACCACTTCCCTTTTGGCTCTTTAAGATAATAATAATAGGACTATAGGAGTACCAAATTTCACTTTATTCCCAAAAGCAACTATTCATTTATTCCATTGGATATTTTTTTTGAACCTCGAAAATCCACCGTTGCTATTTTTCGGGTATGTAAAGGGTAAATCTTTTTCTGTACAATAACTTGTAAATCACATGTAAGGTATATAACATTAGACAAGTCTAGTGCGTCGAGTTCGACTGAAGGACGTCAATACGGAAATCAATCTCTAACCTCCCTTATGGGATACCACATGCGACACCAACTCAACCAAGAAGATGTTGGCAAGGGAAATTAATCCTTGACCCTCCTTATGAATACCACTCGTTACACTAACTCAGTCCTTCTTACCGGTCCATTTGGATATTATATAAGTTTGATGCGATAGACTCGACTAAGAATTGAAGATGTTGGCAAGGGAAATTGACCCTTGACCTTCGTCATGAATACCAGTTGTTACACCAATTCAGTCATCCTTACCGATCTAAGTTTCCCTAATGATTAAAGGTAACTAGAGTTGTGATGCACATGGCCCTTCTTAATTGTGAATTTAATTGCGTGTAAAACAAAATAATTATTGTGTTTCCTCTTTACTCTTACTTTGCAACTTATCACTTTTATTGTTATTTAATTATATGCTATATATTCCATTAAAATGTAATTGTTAGTCAACAAAGTAAATAATAATTTTCACTATATAATACATCTAAAAGTCACCCTAATAATGAACCTAATCGAATAAGTATAGGTTAATCTACTCGTTACAAATATTAGAGTATAAAATCAAAATCAATTTAAATGAAACTCGTTACAAATATTATTTTCTTGTATCACAAGAGGATAATCAGTTTGTGGACAAAGAAAATTCATTTATATCATGAGGATTCTTGTGATTGCTACCGATCCGCTGGTTTTAGCTTCAGCAAGTTTGTGACTGCCTCAACAGACTAATTTACACTCAGTCAACATTCTAAACTTGTCTCGATACTGACAGTTCAGTGGATGAAATAGCAGACAGAGAAAGTAAAAGAAATAATTTCAAAAGAAAACACCACTTTTGTCACGGCCCAAAATCCCATCGGGCCGGACTGGCACCCGAAGCCGAGAAGGCCCGGGAGAACCCGTTCAAATACCTGTACTTTCACTTACATGTCACCAAAAATTTGGGCAGCACTTCGCTGCATATAAAAGGGTCTAATTACCTGTATCAGCACAACACGCACAAATATATATACATATATATAATACTTGGCCGTCGGGGCCACCCCATATACGAATATAACATCACTATATAAACTTCCATGACTTTACCTTCTTTATGTCTACAAAGCCTCTAGGATATACATGACATAACCAGGGTCGGGACAAACCCCCGCCCACACATAACTCCTGTACAATAACAAAATATAAGGAACCGACTCGGAAAGCTCCGAAGTAAACTGGAGCTCACCAACAGTAGTTGTATGACCTGGCTCCTACTGGTGCGGTGTATGAGCTGAGGTACCTGTGCCTGCAGCATGAAATGCAGGTCCCCCGTAAGGGACGTCAGTACGAGATATGTACTGAGTATGTAAAGCTGTAAATAATCATATGTGATATGGGGGATCAAGAAAATCATACACATGTGAATAAATCGTAATAGAAGTGAACCACACTTCATAAACACTTTTAGGATCATGTACATTATTATTAATCTGAATTGGGTTCTTGAATACAAACACATTTGTGGAACGGTATACATTCGTTCATTTCATTCTTTACAATTGTTATTCGCCATTACCTCCTACTCCCGAACCTCCAACCACCTAACAATAATCAATACTGTACCGTACTGTGACCATTAGGCTGCCCCCAGAACATATCAATTGGGATCGACCCATGCTAGGCTTATGCCCCTGGGATACCACCCACACGTATATCAAGTAACACATAAGATATTTTTCCAATAACTTAGTTCAAAAGCTTTGAGATTATTACATTAGTGTTCATGCCAATATAGTACCTTTGGAACAATGATACATCAATAGGAATCAAGTAATAGACCTTCTATACAATAACGATGTAATAAGGACTCATTGGTACATCAACAATATGTTTCAGAATCATCGATATCACAACAATGAAATAGGAGCCTTTTGGTATATCAATGAAACATTTTGACACTTTATAGAATGGAAACAACTTCATTGGTAATGTAGAACAATACATGTGTTTGGATAACCACGGAATCTTACTTGATGGAACATTGGTGTTTTCATGCCAAAGAACATCGTTAGAGTATGCTTTACATACCTCATTGTAGATTATGATACCAATTTCACCCAAATCCGATATCGGAGCAAAGAGTTATGGTCTATCTACTTCAGCTTGTCAAAACAGTGCACCGGAGGACATATTTGACATTATTTAAATTTTAAGGGCACTTTGGTCATTTTCTATGGTATTATGGACGGGAATATGTGTATATATACATGTATATGAGTTCAAAAACTCATATTCATCATCAATTATAGGAAAGAACAAACCTTAGCCTAATTTTCAACTCTAATTATCTTGTGATTCAACCGTGGAAAGTCCAAATTGATTCCGTAGTTGTGTTCATCGTCTCAAGGGCTTCGAGAAGCACCCCTTATTTGTGCCAACAGGACTTCAAAACCCAAAGGGCTATTCTATGGTAAGGATGTAAATTATGTTGGTGTTATTTATATGGATATGTATATATATATATATATGCATGTGAGTATAAGAAGTAGGTTATTTGATTGTAGTTGAAATATGATTGGAAATGATGTTGGATCATTCTTGTGCATGGTTGGATTATGTTGAATTGTGAAGGGATGATGTGGTATTGATGATATGGTATTGAAATGATGATTATATATATATATATATATACACATAAACCTATTGTTCAAGTTGGTTTTTGGAATGCTTTGCAAATATTGGTTGTATGGAATTATGGAAGAGAATTGTGGTGTTGGGTTGCTAATACTAGATGCCAAATATTTCATTGTAGATAAGTGATTTGTAAAGGCGGGAAGTGGTATCAGAGCCAGCGCCGGTACCGGTGGTGGGGCAAACCTCAGCGAGGACGCTGAGTCCCTACGGGGGGTGAGTGTAGGGACGACGATACGTAACGCCTGCATTCACTTAGGCAAATCCCACATCGGTAGTGAAGGGGAACGAAGTGTGCCTTATAGGTGCATGGATACCTTCCACGTATGTGACGCGTTCACGGGGACGGCGATACGTAACGCCCGTGGAACAAATCCGTGAGGTCGGGGACGACGATACGTAATGCCTGGCCAAAGCGGACAATATCTCATCTGCCAGGGCCTAGTTCGCCGCGTAACTCTGACATGTGTGACGCGTTCACGGGGACGGCGATACGTAACGCCCGTGGAACAAATCCGTGAGGTCGGGGATGGCGATACGTAACGCCTGGCCAAAGCGGACAATATCTCATGTGCCAGGGCCCAGTCCGCTGTGTAACTCTGACATGTGTGACGCGTTCATGGGGACAACGATACGTAACGCCCGTGGAACAAATACGTGAGGTCGGGGACGGCGATACGTAACGTCTGGCCAAAGCGGACAATATCTCATGTGCCAGGGCCCAGTTCGCTGTGTAACTCTGACATGTGTGACGCGTTTTAAAACCGTGAGGGGCCGAGGCTCCAAAGCAGACAATTTTGCATGCGCCGGTGGCCTGGGCTGTTACAGTTGGTACCACTTTTGTCACGGCCCAAAATCCCATCGGGCCGGACTGGCACCCGAAGCCGAGAAGGCCCGGGAGAACCCGTTCAAATACCTGTACTTTCACTTACATGTCACCAAAAATTTGGGCAGCACTTCGCTGCATATAAAAGGGTCTAATTACCTGTATCAGCACAACACGCACAAATATATATACATATATATAATACTTGGCCGTCGGGGCCACCCCATATACGAATATAACATCACTATATAAACTTTCATGACTTTACCCTTCTTTATGTCTACAAAGCCTCTAGGATATACATGACATAACTAGGGTCGGGACTAACCCCCGCCTACACATGACTCCTGTACAATAACAAAATATAAGAAACCGACTCGGAAAGCTCCGAAGCAAACTGGAGTTCACCAACAACAGCTGTATGACCTGGCTTCTATCTATGCTGTGAATGAGATGAAGTACCTGATCCTGCAGCATGAAATGCAGGTCCCCCGTGAGGGACGTCAGTACAAATATGTACTGAGTATGTAAAGCAAACTCTAACGATGTTCTTTGGCATGAAAACACCAATGTTCCATCAAGTAAGATTCTGAGGTTATCCAAACACATGTATTGTTCTACATTACCAATGAAGCTGTTTCCATCCTATAAAGTGTCAAAATGTTTCATTGATATACCAAAAGGCTCCTATTTCATTGTTGTGATATTGATGATTCTGAAACATATTGTTGATGTACCAATGAGTCCTTATTACATCGTTATTGTATAGAAGGTCTATTACTTGATTCCTATTGATGTATCATTGTTCCAAAGGTACTATATTGGCATGAACACTAATGTAATAATCTCAAAAGCTTTTGAACTAAGTTATTGGAAAAATCTCTTATGTGTTACTTGATATACGTGTGGGTGGTATCCCAGGGGCATAAGCCTAGCATGGGTCGATCCCAATTGATATGTACTGGGGGCAGCCTAATGGTCATAGTACGGTACAGTATTGATTATTGTTAGGTGGTTTGAGGTTCGGGAGGAGGAGGTAATGGCGAATAATAATTGTAAAGAATGAAATGAACGAATGTATACCGTTCCACAAATGTGTTTGTATTCAAGAACCCAATTCAGATTAATAATAATGTACATGATCCTAAAAGTGTTTATGAAGTGTGGTTCACTTCTATTATGATTTATTCACATGTGTATGATTTTCTTGATCCCCCTTTTGTCACGGCCCAAAATTCCATCGGGCCGGACTGGCACCCGAAGCCGAGAAGGCCCGAGAGAACCCGTTCAAATACCTGTACTTTCACTTACTTGTCACCAAAAATTTGGGCAGCACTTCGCTGCATATAAAAGGGTCTAATTACCTGTATCAGCACAACACGCACAAATATATATACATATATATAATACTTGGCCGTCGGGGCCACCACATATACAAATATAACATCACTATATAAACTTCCATGACTTTACCCTTTCTTATGTCTACAAAGCCTCTAGGATATACATGACATAACTAGGGTCGGGACGAACCCCCGCCCACACATGACTCCTGTACAATAACAAAATATAAGAAACCGACTCGGAAAGCTCCGAAGCAAACTGGAGCTCACCAACAACAGCTGTATGACCTGGCTCCTATCTATGCTGTGAATGAGCTGAAGTACCTGATCCTGCAGCATGAAATGCAGGTCCCCCGTGAGGGACGTCAGTACGAAATATGTACTGAGTATGTAAAGCTGTAAATAATCATATGTGATATGGGGGATCAAGAAAATCATACACATGTGAATAAATCATAATAGAAGTGAACCACACTTCATAAACACTTTTAGGATCATGTACATTATTATTAATCTGAATTGGGTTCTTGAATACAAACACATTTGTGGAACGGTATACATTCGTTCATTTCATTCTTTACAATTATTATTCGCCATTACCTCCTCCTCCCGAACCTCCAACCACCTAACAATAATCAATACTGTACCGTACTGTGACCATTAGGCTGCCCCCAATACATATCAATTGGGATCGACCCATGCTAGGCTTATGCCCCTGGGATACCACCCACACGTATATCAAGTAACACATAAGAGATTTTTCCAATAACTTAGTTCAAAAGCTTTTGAGATTATTACATTAGTGTTCATGCCAATATAGTACCTTTGGAACAATGATACATCAATAGGAACCAAGTAATAGACCTTCTATACAATAACTATGTAATAAGGACTCATTGGTACATCAACAATGTGTTTCAGAATCATCAATATCACAATAATGGAATAGGAGCCTTTTGGTATATCAATGAAACATTTTGACACTTTATAGAATGGAAACAACTTTGTTGGTAATGTAGAACAATACATGTTTTTGGACAACCTCGAAATCTTACTTGATGGAACATTGGTGTTTTCATGCCAAAGAACATTGTTAGAGTATGCTTTACATACCTCGTTGTAGATTCGGATACCGATTCAACACAAATTCTTGCCTTTACAAATCACTTATCTACAATGAAATATTTGGCATCTAGTATTAGCAACCCAACACCACAATTCTCTTCCATAATTCCATACAACCAATATTTGCAAAGCATTCCAAAAAACAACTTGAACAATAGGTTTATGTGTATATATATATATATATATAATCATCATTTCAATACCATATCATCAATACCACATCATCCCTTCACAATTCAACATAATCCAACCATGCACAAAAATGATCCAACATCATTTCCAATCATCTTTCAACAACAATCAAATAACATACTTCTTATGCTCACATGCATACATATCCATATAAATAACACCAACATAATTTACATCCTTACCATAGAATGGCCCTTTGGATTTTGAAGTCCTGTTGGCACAAATAAGGGGTGCTTCTCGAGGCCCTTGAGACGATGAACACAACTACGGAATCAATTTGGACTTTCCACGGTTGAATCACAAGATAATTAGAGTTGAAAATTAGGCTAGGGTTTGTTCTTTCCTATAATTGATGATGAATATGAGTTTTTGAACTCATATACATGTATATATACACATATTCCCGTCCATAATACCATAGAAAATGACCAAAGTGCCCTTAAAATTTAAATAATGTCAAATATGTCCTCCGGTGGACTGTTTTGACAAGCTGACGTAGATAGACCATAACTCTTTGCTCCGATATCGGATTTGGGTGAAATTGGTATCATTGTAAAGATAATTCAAAGTTCTTTCATTTCATATAAATTAGGCCACCCAGTTCGTCCTGTACAAGGAGTTATGATCGTTTGAAGTTGACCCTAAAAATCTGTTTTGAGAGGCTGAAGTAAAACGCGTATAACTCCTTACGAAGATGTTGAATTTGGATGAAACCAATTGCATTAGAAAGAAGACTCAAAGATCTTTCTTTTGATATATGGTAGCTCTCCAAGTTCATTATATTGAGAGAGTTATGATCGTTCAAAGTTGACCCAAAAAACTGGCAGGCCTCAGTATTTTCCTGCTAATTTACTTCAAGTATTTTGGCAACTTGATAATAATAAAAAATGTGAAATCAACACGTGCATAGTAGTGGTGATTATATTTAAATTTGTTCTAATTAAACTAAAACATAAAATCAAGAATAGGCCCTTAATGTTAGACTAAGTTAATTTTATTATACATAATGTATCAGGTAAGTTTATGTTTTTGAATGTTTAAAATATTTGTTTAACAATAAGATTCCACTATTGCGACGGCTATAATTTAAAATATATTAATCACATTTTTATTTTATTTTAATCATCGTATTTGGTATTGAGAATTTTTTTTTTACTTTGCTGACGAAAATAGGAAAACAAGTTGCATAAGCGATATTTCAAGTTCATTGTCTCTCCGACATGCACCCAACGACCCCAACTCTCGGCCCTCGACTATTTCTAGCATATCCTGACGTATAATAATTTGCTAGATTACATAAAAATATTTTTAAAATAATATTTTTTTGCTTTAGTAATGAAACATAAGCCATATGTTAACACATATATATTATATAGTTCTTTTGACTAGTATTATATTACTGCTATTATTGTTGTCGTGGCGGGCTGTGTTGTTAGTCACTTACTTTGTGAATAACAATAATTGAATTTTTGTGATTGTGTTGTGTAGAAAATGTCACCCAAAAGAATTTTAAAATGAAAGAATCTTAAGACTAATTGATAAACCAAATAAGTCATTATCCATTTCCTTAGAAAGTAGAAATCAAAAAGCATGACACACTCTAATTGACAATTGGATAAATTTTAAAGAAAAAAAATGATAGGGACAAGATTCTTTTTTTTTAAAAAGGAAAAGGATTATATAGGAAAATATTTACCCATTGACTTGGTTAATGATAGACTAATGAAAATGCAATTAGGGATTAAATTTCTACTTGAAAATGACTAGTCTATTTTGAACGGCTCATATTTATTATTAATTTTTTTTAAAAATAGCATATTCCTTTGAATTTTTATGCTTGGAAGATCTGATTTTATAGTCTATTACTAATGTTAATTTAGCTATATTATATCTGCCTATAAGATTACACTTGATATGTTTTGTTATTTTTGATAATTTTCAATATAAGAAGGCACGTAATACAAAATAATATGTCTATAAAACGTATAAGATCTTCTATTAAATATTTTCTCATCTATTTAAATCATAAATTCGTATAAGAGATCATTTACATACTATATTCTTACAGATAAGGAATCGTTGATATGGAGGATTTGTGAACCAATCTCTTAAAGCGAAATAGGCGCAAGGAAAGAGCAATAAACCGGACCAACCTACAAAAATGAAAGCAAACCTATGTAACGGGTCATCGTAATATCAAATAAATCATTTACATCTATCTCTAGATTATAGTCATAGTGATCCTCATATGCATCCAACTCCATCAAAATATACCCAACTGCTAACCACCAAATTTGAATTAGTCATCAGCTGTCAGTTCTTAAAATTTAATGTCTTACTATGTCCTTTGTATAATGTGATGGTCATTTATTCATTTTTGGTTACGTGAAAAGCTCTGGCACTTAATTTCATTACACTCATGCAACTCGTTATTTCAGTTAATAACACGCTAACAAAAGGGGTATTGTCTGCATACACTCTACCATCTCCAGACCCCACTAGGTGGGAATACACTGGCTATGTTGTTGTTGTTGTTGCACCTCGATTAGTTTATCGAATAAATACTGAATAACTTTGTCCATCAAGACTGCTGCGACAAATAAAAAGATATATTTACAACAATTAACTTTAAGCTAATGCAGCCACAATTTACAGCAAGAGTTTCTCAGCAAGGCGTTGTACATAAACTCGAAAACTTTCCATACAAAACTGTGTATAGACGGAGACCATGGAAGAGGTACCCTGCAAATTTATTTCTGAATGGCATCACCCCTCCACCCCACTTCCCACCCCAAACACAACGAAGACACCCAAACATTGCAGAATACCCTTGCATGTAGACAATGTTCAATCTAGCTCCAAACATCTTCTGGCAGCCACAGATCACCGTGCTTCTGATAGTATGAACAGATACGCATTGGCACTGACGATAGTCTGGAGCAAGGACACTTGATTTGGCAGTCAATCAAGGACCAAGTTAAAAGACTTGATATTCAGTTCAGGGCATAATGAACACGTTCTAGCAGACGCACAACCTGATTAACAGTAATTGGAGTAGGAGATTGCTTTGAATTGAACGTGATTGTGTTTTGTGCGGCAAGAGGCAATGCTAATACAGCTTCTTGTTGCATGCTAGTAAGCTCCAAGAACTGAGCAAGCATATCACCATCCAGAGCTTTAGGTGCCTTAGCCTGTAATTTGCAAGTCAGGATCGGCTATATGAATCCTAATGGACCATGTTATTCCAAAAAAATATTAATATAAAATAGAAGTAATAAACATAAAAACCACTAGAAGTTCTCAGATCTTCAACAAAAGTTACATCTCTTACCATACTCCCACGACAGCGATATTCAGTATGGTCGTTTCCCAATATTGGAGCAGTCAGTGGATGGATGACAAGCCTAGCCTGTACTGCTTCTAAGAGATCATATTCCTCCCTATGATAAAGTAAATCTTTTCAAAGTTACTTCAACAATAATCTTTTGCAGAGAAAATAGATGAAGCCAACTGAAAATACTATATTTTGGCAAAGGAGCAGCCCGGTGCACTAAAGCTTCTGCTGCTATGCGTGGAGTCCAGGGAAGGGTCATACTACAAGCGTTTATGGTACGCGGCCTTGCCCCACATTTCTGCAAGAGACTGTTTCCACGGCTTGAATTTGGCATCCACTTAAAAATCCTTCAACACTGGATCCATGTTACACTCCAGAAACTAAACTACTTATGACCACTTCCCTTCCTATTATCTAAACCCTGATTCCTCACCCATCTCTGCTGGACAGCAAGTAGTGGGGTAAGAAGAAAAGAGAGAGCAGATACTGTACTTAGAGAAACTATTAACTCCTAAACTACTGCAAAGCAGGAATCCAACTCGGGATGCCCTATACTAGTCATTCAAAAGAATAGTTGAATTCAATCAGTTCAAATTTCACAAACAAGAGCCATGAGAAGTCCCAAAACTGGCATTCTAATACTACAGTAGAGCCAACATGCTAGGACATCTAAAAATGAATATATTTAGCTATTTAACATCTCAATGAGTCTTGAGCCGGGGGTCTATCGGAAACAGCCTTTCTACCTCTTTAGAGGTAGAGGTATGGACTGCGTACATCTTACCCCCCCAGACCCCACTAGGTGGGAATACACTGGGTTTGTTGTTGTTGTTGTTGTAACATCTCAATGAGGAGAATTTGCTAATTTGAACTCAAGCAACCACCAAAGTGTTATTATCCGATAATTCATATTTTTAGTTAGCTGTTCACATACAAGACTAAAAGAAAAAAAATACATGAGAAATTATAGGTCAGAGAATGACCGAAGCACAACTGATGAAGATGGACACTAAGTTTTTCAGGTGACATGAACAATAAATTTGACAGGATGTTGTAAGATACCTAGCAAGAGGGATGAAAATAATTATGCTCCCTAAAAGCGTACTAGCCATGATGCTATTTTGTGGTATGTCACCGACATTGCTCGCAACTTGACAGGCCCTAAGTGCATCATCTGCTGGAAGTTTATAGGAAAATGACCCCTACAACAGAATATTGCTCAAATCGAATCAATTGAAGCTGTCACCATAATTAAGTCAAGGAAATGACAATATGACACTGCATTATTTTTTCGCAAATCATCAAACTTCATATCCCATTCCATCAAACTGCTAACAATCTGTGGGAATAAGCAAAACCTAAAGCAGGTTTCAGACCGACTACATTAAGTCATTTACAATTTGTTAAGCCGATGTCACTAAATATTCTCTTTTTTAAAGCGAATGTGTTTGAGTGTTGATTTAATTTTAACTTAACAATACATAGGTAAACAATTAAATCCATATTAAATTAATTGAATAAGAAGAGGTATAAGAATAATCTGAATTAAAGTTGAATACTCTTATGTTAAATATGAGGGATGGCCTTGGCTCAGCGGTAAGCTTGCTTACCGTGGTGTGCCAGGGTCGGGGGTTCGAAACGCCCCTCCAGCAAAGCTGGGGTGAGGGCGCGTAGGTCAGGCCTGGAGTGGTCCCCCCCTCCCCGACACCGACGGAGTAGGTACGAACCGGGTCGTCCCTTTACTCTTATGTTAAATATATAATACAAAATACAAATTTTAAGTTAAGAGGTAAATAAATAATGACATCACACAATTTGCTATAGATGGACAGAGTAGAAAATTTTTTTTTTCCTCTCCATCTCCCTCGAGCATCAAGTTCAGAACCTAGGAAATTGTTCATGTTTGTCTAAGCACAACCTCATCTGTGTCACCACTGAGCACCATATTTGTTCTTTCATAGCTTGGGGCATCATCTAAGAGAATACAGAAATGTTTAAATACAGGATTCTGTAACTGGTTCAGTGATTCATGACCTTGCAATGCAGCAAAAGGTGATTTTTGTCTTTTCAGATCCCTTGACATATAAAATATAACATCAAATTTTCTAGTCTATCACAAATTCTGTGTGTTCAAGACTGTTGGATTGGTCATCTTCTCCATATTCTCGATATCCATTCTAATCTACTTTCTGGACCATAAATTTCGTAAATGTCTATCTTGGCATCCAACCATTATCTCCTACAGGAAAGTACCACGGCTTTCCGATGACAAGTATTATCTATGATTTGCTTAAATCATTTATACGACTTCATAAGGGAAACAAGAAGAAGACTCATCAGAAGGTGCATTATAGGGCTTAAATATTATCATCTTTGACAAGCATGGTCTAAACCCATCATTCAAAACCGAAAAGCTCCAACCAAGTGCTTACCTTTCGAATTCTTATAGCTATCTCGCCCATGTAGAATGAACAAGTTAGAGCTAGATTGCGTTCTGGACTGGAATTATCTACAAAACAAAACCATATTTTTGTTTAAAGAAACAGGGAGAAAAAGAAGAAATACGAACAAGCAAAACATTTAAATAAAAAATAGTTAGTAGATGAAGAAAAGTATGAGAAACAAGGCGATGAGGATGTGCATCCGAATCTCAGCTAATAAAAACAACATCAGAAGTAGCATAAACCATACAGAGATCCTGATCTTTCTTTTCCTATGCAGTTGCATTCTAGAAATGGGATTTTATATAGTTAGTGTAAGTTGAATTTACCTTCAGAGTGATTCGAACATGATAAAATGGCTAAACTCCCTTTTCGATCTGAAACAGCAGCTATGTCTCCATCCATAAGAGTGCAATCAGCAACTAACCTCTGGACAGGGTCACAGTAAACTTGATCTAGTTTTCTTGCATCCTGGTCACAAGACAGAAGAAGATAGCTTGTAAGGCAACAAGTTTCTAATCTACGGATGCAAAATAATAATATCTATGAAAAGTATTTTTACGTGCCATGCAAATGAAAACCTAGAAAGGGAATTCCAAATTTCCATCCACCTAACAAACTACCCAAGAAAATGGAGGTTTTTAAAGTAAATCAACTCTAACTACTCACCTCTTGATACGAGTAGAAGAGGACACCATCACGACAATCACCAACAGCAATTCTAGTGAAGTGAGCAGTAAGTGTCATGATCATGAACCGTGTTCTCCCTACTGCTAGGCGTCTGACTCTTTGGGAATTATCATTTGGAAAACCACAAACATAAAACTGCAGGGATTATGAAAAAGGTAGCAACATATTTTTAGTAAGAGGTAACACTAGATTTGCAAGAAAGTCCACAGGTGAGATTTATTTCAACTTACACAATTAGCCGCAGAGGCCAAGAAATAACGATCAAGATATGGGCAGACTGCAAGCACCATTCCAGGCCAAGTGGTTGAACAACCTAACCTTAAGTGCCATGCTTCACTTTCCTCAAGTTTAACCCCGTCACAGCTGTTATCGTCAGGACTACTACAGAGACTACTGCCAGACAGCTGTTCAGCGGCATATCCACCAATCTCACGGAAAGGAGAAGTCCGTTGAGAAGATGATCCTGCCCTCGAAGAAAATGCAATTGATCCACTATCTGAGTTTTGCATTTGCTCGAGGCAAAGAACTATTAGACGGCCCTTTGTACTGTCAAAAGTTATTTTTATTAAAACAAAAAATAAACATGCAATTCATGTATACACTTCAGACAAACAAAGATTTACCAAGAAAAGAGCTAGTATTGGCCACTGGGGAAGAAAATAAAATCAATGACAATAAACAGTTTGTAGATTTATGGAGGAAAAGTGCAATAATCTTTTAGCGGACGGCACTAACCTTTCAGCTTCACCACTAGGCATTATAGCTGGACCAGAAGAGAGACCAGTTCCAACAACAAGAACTTGTTCGTTTCCGGCTTTTACCAACTCCATGCATTTTCCTATCTCCCCAGGCTCAAACTTAAAGGATGATAACACCGACCCACTGAGAGGATCTATGCAGCAGACATCAGATGAACATAAATCATCGCTGAGATCAGTCCTTAATACAAGCAACAACCTGCTTTCACTATGATATAGAACCTTTCGAGGAGTGCCGCCAAAATGAAATTTCTGGACATTAAGCCGTTTACTAGGCACCATTTCCACCTGAAAAAACAAAAAGACGGCCATTTTGTCTGACTATTAAAGGTGTACAAAGGCCAGATAAATATATACGACTAAAAACACTCAACCTCCTTTTCTTAGTTTTCTTTCTCTAATTATATACTTTTTTTTCCTTTTTGAGGGGGGAGGATACGGAAGTCATGCAAAGAGGATCACTGGCGACATGAATAAAGTGTGATATTGAACATCTGACATGAGGGCAACAAGAAGAAATCCACCCATCATATGGCTTGTATTTGCCTATCCAACATATAATATGTAAATTACAAGTGCAACTAGGGAGGTCAGATATCAATGATGAGGCGTTGAGCTTAGTTATCAATAGAAATGTGGACTTCTCTTCTTACCAAATGAAGACTGTTTTCAGCAACAAAGATAATTCCCTTGGGACATTCAGTTGAACAGACTGGGGTAACATGCGTGGAAGGTGGAAAAGATATTGAAGTATATGAGAGGCTATGCCTTGCACTTTGCAGTAGCCAGGGCCTATCGCTTAGAGCTATCACATCCGCATCAAGAGAATCATTTAGTGGAATCAAAAAAACAGGAGTGATGCCAATCCGACGAACTGCAACTAACTGCAGATAAACAGGAAAATCCTTCGTTTTGTCCAATAAACTGGACACTTGCATAGGTTGAGTTCTAAAATTCTGAGATGCAAAGATTGAGGAACTAGTGCAATTGGCCATACAAGAATTGTCAAAAGTTTGAAGGCTAGGCGAGACCAGTGAGGAAACTGTCGAGATAGAAGGCCACTCAAATCTGAGTAGCATACCATTCCTCAATCCTGAAAGAACATAAAGCCGATCGACGAGTACAAGTCTTACGTCTTGAGGGATGCATCCACTTACAGTTGTTCCAAGAGTGTTTGTTAAGGTTATAGACCCAACAGCAAGAACACTCATACCCTTATCAGAAGTAAATGATAGAACTTCTACAGAAGGCTTATGTGTACCAATAACGAAGGTGTTACGAATGTCCAATCCGTCCGGATGAGAATCCAGAGGAACTCCATTTGTATTATTAGTTCTAGAGATAAAAGATGTTTGCTCAAGGCGTCTTTGCGGGATAGAGATGCAGGAGAGTTCATCTTGCAACTTCAAATGTTGCATCTGGTATATTTCATAATGATGGGCTGATATGGTCCTGATGCCAAGAATGAATAAGAAACATGGACTGGAAGTTGCAACAACTATCAAATTAGGCCCTACAGCTCCCAGGCTTATTGTCATATTATCAGGGGACCACGAGGTGAAAGTTGGTGACGACGAATCAATACCATCTGGATGTGCAGCAGTAATAGGTGCACAGAGTCTCACAGCAGTCTGGTGGATTTGCACCACCAGACCATCGCCCACGAGACCACATGCCAACGTGCAAACATCAGGTTGGAAACCCATGAAGTCGGTTACATCAGAAAAGCTCACACCAACAGATAGCACCCTGGTCTCTTCAACAAAAGACAGTACTAGGAAAGAATGATAAGAATCAGCAAGTTTCATTTTAATTGTCCAAGTTCCAGAAATACCCTGATAAATCGGAGCAGTTTTCAACAATTTCTCTACGCTGATGCCACTACGTATAACTCGTAGAGATCCTTCAGGTGCCATCCCACAGCATGCAAACATTTGATCATGTTTCTCATCATGGTAATCCACAACCGACATATCCAATATTGGTGCGATATTTTGGATTGGACTTCTATAAACAAGTCTTCCCTCTTCAATTTTTAACACCATCCCATCACCCATCTCAACAATAACTGCCAAAAGTCCACCTCTCACCCACAAAAGAGCCTTGGCTGGTAGAGTCTTGTAAAGACAGTCAGACAGAGATACTTTCAGGCCATCGGAATCAAATAAAAATTCAATCAAGAAAAGCTCTCCAGAGTCTGCACAAAATATCATTCTAGGATTGTTCTCATTTCCAGGATTCCAACTCCATGAGCACACGAAATTCGAACCAGGCTTTACATTGCTATCGTCATCAATGTTCATCGGGTCATTTTTATTCGAATCGCTGAGCTCAAGCAATGATGCAGCAACACTATAATCTTCGTCTCCAATATCGGGAATTCTAATAGTCTCTTCTACAAAATTCTGCTCCTCAACTGAAGGAGGTGTAAAATTTAAACTTATTCGATAAAGAAAACAAGGGTTACGAGGATCTCTAAAGTCCATCACAATAGCATCCCCAGCACGAAATACTAACAAAATTCCATAAGAATGAGGAACTTCTACGATATGATGTGCTAGTGGTCCAGGTTCAGAATACTGATATATTACATGGAGCGAATGCTCCTTTGTATTCCACTCTATCAACATGAGCTCGCTCCTATATGATCTCCTCCTGCAGGGCCAATTTGAAACATCATATCGAAACTAGAAAACCAGAAGTTATAAGATGACGATTTGTTATATGCAACCACAAAAGAAGAAAACCCACTTTGCATCACAAAGCCATTTTAACCATTGTGAATCCGACAATTACTTATGCTTGCAAACTTCATCCATCATTCATACCTATTGAGAAGAATGGCCAAAACAGGATTGTAATCCTTATTTGGTTGACAAACAATGTTTGAGATAAAGCACATGCTCCATATGGTACCACAGATACTGGTGAAACCACTGGCAGTCTCGATCTTCCCTTGCTTGTCAGCAGGACAAAAGGTTCTCTAGTATCAGTATTTAAAGAGCATCAGCAGAATAAAACATAGCTATTCAAGCGATTAAGTTGCATAATATCTAGAAGGAATCGTATGCACAATATTAACCTTATCAATTATGTCACTGCCAGCTGAAGCAGAGCGGGAGAAAAGCGCCAAACTGTCTTCATATGCACTAGCAGCAATGAAACAACCACTGCAAAGAGCAGAGAGAGAAATTACCAACATGGACATATATAATCTCTGCAGTAAAGGTGACTGATTTCAATTGTTGCCGACCACCTAATTGGTTTCATTGGTCGATCAACAATACAACTTACTTGGAATCAACGGCTAACATCCGCCCAATTTGATCCATAGGATTTCCAGAAGATGAAAGTTGAATATGTGTTACAGCAAAAAACCTATGTGAACAGTGCACAAAGGTAAGCCGTGAATGAAAAAAATGAGTGTCTTGGTTGAATTAAGAATAAGAAAAATAACTGCTCCTTTTATCTGTCACAAAAATAATAGAAAAAAGATACAGTTGAAAAATAATTTAACCTGTGCATTTCATTGCAAAATCTGAGAACTGACAGCTTCCCTGAATCTGAAATAACAACCAAGAGATCCTTGCCCAGAAGCTAGTTAAAAGAAAAGGTGAAACGAAAATACTATAAGTATAAAATCTTTGAAATAAAGAATTAGCCAAAATAAACAATCTAAGACACCTGTGGGCTTCCAACACGAAACTTCTCATTCCAGGGCAGGACAGCTATATCTTTTATTATGCCAAATACAGGCTGCTCACAAATAGATTGCACAACTCCATCTTCATCTATAATCACCAACTCTATAGATGTTTCCTGCATCAAAATACGTTTTCACATCACTACAGTGAAGCTCGTTGATTAAAACTGTAACCAAGTAGCTAACATTCAACCGCATGTTCAAGCCCACATGCTAGGAATCCAATCAGATAAACAATTAAGCATGCTATTAGCATTGGATACTATAATTCATCCACCTAGAAATCAAGAGAACATAGGTTGCTACTATAAAAACATATCTTAATAAAATAAAAACAGTGAATAATAGATAAAGCCTAGGTGTGCCTTTTAGGCTGAAAATAGACACCTAAGAAGAGAGTAATAATAGAAAAGGTGCCTCCTGAAGTTAGGCAGAAAAAAAACAGCTGCATGTAGGATTGACTTGTCGTGAATAAAGCAAGCCATTCCCAGCATCTGCGACAAGCTATTGGTACTATTTTTCTTTATTCAGTAATTATCAGCATTGGGTCTATCGGAAACAGTCTTTCTACTTCTTTAGAGGTAGAGGTATGGACTGCGTACATCTTACCCTCCCCAGATCTCACTATGTGGGAATACACTGAGTTTGTTGTTGCTGTTGTTGAGCAATTATCAGCATTAAAATTTGATTAGTCCACCCAACCCTTTAATATAAGAAGTTTAGCCTTCAAGTAAAAGAATATAGAGATTGGTACATCTGTAATGAAGTTGATCTGGAGATATTGGGTTTTCTGGACTAGTAACAAACAGTTCTTGCAAGAAGAACTCATAGCATATGCATTTGTACAGCATCTTGAGTAAAAAAAAGTGCTATAGCTAGCACAGGCATATGTTAAACAACTTATGGAGTATGTTTAGAGCCGCAGCTTTAGAACATCTTTCTAGAGAAGGTTTAACACTGCAGCTTTAGAACATCATTCTAGAGAATGTGGTATAGTAGAAGCAATTGCAGCACTCAATCTCTGGGTACATCCCACCTCCCCATAGCACACATGGGATTACAATGGGTATGTTGTTGTTGTTGTAATAATCAGAGATACTTTGATAAGATTAGTATGACAACATTTTAACTGCTAAATTTATTTGAAGAGATGAAGAAGCTGATCTCCACTAGAAGCTGAGAACATGAATAAATTTAGAAATATGGCCTAGGATGCGTGTTGTAAGTGACATTGTTCTCTTGTAATCTCTGGATGAAACTTCCATTTCAAACATACGGACTATGTTTATGTCCGGGTGTGGGTAGTTAGTACAACCTCAAGATAGGCATGAAAAAAAGAAGGTAGAAGCACCCAATAGGGGATTCGATGTAGTCACAGATAGTAACTAGAACATAGGCAGTAATACAAGAGTACTACAAAAAATTTATATAACAATCAAAGTACAACAAACGGCATATAGTAACTAAAACAACATATAGTAATAAATCAGTACTACAACAAAATAATACTATAAGCAAAGTACAAGAAACAACATATACTAGTCAAAGAATCATCACTAATAGCTTGCCTGAAAAAGAAACATGAGGCGAACATTATGTTCTTTTACACCAGTTTTGCTCTGTCTTTCAATCTATTCTAACCTTGGTAAGATGTTGCTAGTGCCTAGTGGGAGGTGGCACATATCCCTTGGAATTAGTCTAAGTGCCCGAAAGCTGGCCCAGACACCACAGTCATCAAATAAGATAGTACTAGAGTAAGTGGGATCATAGCAAGTCAAAGAATCCACATCATTATTAGCTTGAACTAAAAAAAAACAAGTCGAACATATGTTTCTTTTACATTAAAATTGCTCTATCCTCCTATCTATTCTAGCCTTGGCCTACAAAGCAACCTAATAGCTAGTACCGATGGAAGATGGCAATTATTTCGTAGAATTAGTCGAGGTGCACAAAAACATACCTGGACACGAGTCTTTTCTTTTCACACACACAAAAAAAAAGGAACACTCTATCCAGGCCAATTTCAATCCAATAATTTCAAATCACAATAGTCCAACATATGTTCTTTTACATCAATTTTGCTCTATCCTCTTATCTGCTCTAGCCTTGGTGGACAAAATTACCTCGTAGCTATTGCTAGTAGGATGTGTCAGGTATTCCATGGAATTAATCTAGGTGCACGAAAGTTGGCACGAACACCACAGTTATCAAATAAGATAATACATGAGTAAGTAGGATCATAGCTAGTCAAAGAATCATCATCATTATTAGCTTGCTTGAAAAAAAAGAAACTTGAGTCAAAACATATGTTCTTTTACGTTCAAAATTTTGCTCTCTCCTTCCATCTATTCTTATCATGGTAGACAGAATTACCAAGTAGCTGCTACTACTGTGATGTCCCATGGAATTAGTCTAGGTGCACGAATACTGGCCCCAACACCACATTCATTTAAGAAAACAACTCTATCCAGGCCAATTTCATTCCAACAGTTTCAAATCACAATAGTCCAACATACATTCTTTCACATCAATTTTGCTCTGTCCTATCTATTCTAGCCTCGGTGGCCAAAGTTACCTAGTATCTACCTATTAGTTGTTGTTGGTGTGAGGTGGTAAGTATCTCGTGGAATTAGTCTAGGTGCACAAAAACTAGTCCATACACCACATTCATTTTAAAAAAAAAATCGGTCCCGGACAATTTCATTCCAATAATTTCAAATCATAATAGTCAAAAATATGTTCTTTTACATCAATTTTGGTCTGCCCTATCTATTCTATCCTTGGTGAACATAGTTACCTAATAGTTGCTACTAGCGTGAGGTAGCACGTATACCGCGTAATTAGTATGCACAAAAACTGACCCAGATACCGCAGTCATTACTCTATCCGAGCCAATTTCAAATCATACCAGTCCAACATATGTTCTTTTACATCAACTTTTCTCTATCCTCGTATCTATTATAGGCTTGATGAACAGAGTTAAACTAGCTGTCCCTAGTGCTAGTGCTACCAATTTCAATCCAAAAACATAATAATCGAAAGAAAAAATACACACACACATTGAAATTCAGAACTAATCTGCAAATGAAGTTAATAGCAAACGTTTATTTACCTTGCCAAAAACGACGTCGTATGAAGTACTGGAGCGAATACGTCCATAAACAACTTGTAGAACAACGCTGCCTCTAAGAACAGTTTTAGCCAAATAACAACCCCCATTACAACCACCTGATCCGGACTTACTACTACCGGCACCCGATGATGACGATGATTCCTCCTCCGAAACCGCCATTAATAACCACTATTTTATTCAATTTCCTCAAAACTGACGGATTAATCAGCTAATTTTGAGTGAAAATTACTAGGGTTTATTATTGCATTGAGTTTGAAGATTTTAGGGGAAAAAAAGAAGAAGATTGCGTTGCTATTTTGGTGAACTGCTAGTAGCATTACTTTTAACAGTTAATTCATTCTACATTCCATGTGGCATTTTGACGGAGGGACCAAATGTGGAGAGACGTTTTTACACTTTTATTAATAATTCTCCATAAATCTTTGTGGTTCGGTTCGTTATTATTGGGTATTACGAGAGCTTAAGTATATCAGACTACTTTTTTTTATTAGTTTTTGATATTATTTTGAAGTCTCATTAATTTAAATTTGCGACGCATGGAGCTTATTTGAGGGAAGCACTCTGATTAATCCAAATTCACACGAGTAGGGCCCAGTCGAGGAAAAGCGGTCCGATTAATTCAAATTTGTGGCACATTAAAGGAGCCAGGATCTATCGAAAACAGTCTCTCTATTTCATATTTGAGGTAGTGGTATGGACTGTGTACACATACCCTCCCCAGACCCCACTTGGTGAGAATATATTGGGTATGTTGTATGTAGTTGTTGTTGTTGTAGTATGCTTTGAAGTCTGACTAATTTTGAATTTGCATCATGTAGGACCGATTTCTGAAGAAGCGTTGTAACTAAATCTAAATTCATGGGATGTAGGGTCCATTTAAGGAGAAGTGCTTCGATTAATTTGAATTTGCATTGCGTAGGACATATTTCTGGATAAGTGTTTCGACTACCAAATTTACAGCGTATAAGACACATTCAGGGATAGTGCTCCCACTAATCCAAATTCACGTCGCATAAAATACATTCAGAGGAAGGTTTTTTTGTTAAGAATTTTGTCTCTATCAAGGCTCAAAATCTAAACCTTTTATTAGGGCATGAGCAATCTCATCTGCACTATATTCTTTGAACGTTGTTAATAGAATAACTTATATAAATCTCATAAGTTTAGGATGGTTTATTTGGTTGTTCACTTGTTCCTTGTTTTCTTCATTAACTAATGATTCTATTGCTAAAAATATTACAATATTTTTATGTAATTTTAAAGATTTTTAGTTGTTCTTATTATGACTAGTTAATGAAAAGGTTAGAGTTTTCAAATTTGTATTCACTCTAACATCTTTATTATATAAATTAGAAATGAAAATAACCTTTTCTTCCGATAATAATAATAACATATTAAATGAAATTACATAACTGAATTTTGAGGAGGATAAAGATAAGTAGACTTTAACACCCTATCTTGTACAGATAGAGGGGTTGTTCTCAAAGGACCGTCGGCTCTAGTGAATCAAATAAAAGTAATTATGTAAAGAAAAAACTGCAGCAAAAAAAAACATGACCGCTAACAAAAAATACAGTGAAAAACATTCAAAAAAGGAACAATAACAACAATAAATCAGTTCAATACAATTAAAGAACTGGTAAAGTTGTTGCCATGTGACTAGGAGGTCACAGGGGTCAAGCCTCAAAAATAGCATTCGACAGAAATATAAGATAAGGTTGTGTACAATACACTCTTGGGGTGAAACCCTTATTTGAATCCTATACATAGCGCGAAAATTTTAATGCACCGGATGTCCTTTTTTTTAAAAAAATCATTTTGTCCGACTAACCTATTACCCTTTTGGTTCATGGAGGCCATCATTGTTATCGTCATTCTTACTAAAAAGTATATCACTAATGATTTTCGTTTTTTAGAAAACATTCTATTTTTTTGAACCTTTACATACAATTGTTCGAGGGCATAATTGAACATTTCCAATTGTTCAGGAGTATGCTTCAAATTACATCAAAATACATTTAATAATTACTCCCTCCGTTCGCTTTACTTGTTACTAATTTTCTAATTGAATTTCTACTTTTACTTATCATTTTTGACATATCAAGAGAAGACAGCTTCTTTTTTTCTATTTTACCCTTAACATTAATTTTTTTTCTTTTCTAAATTAGTTTCAATTTACAATTTAAGTAACATATTAATAGGGATACGATGATAAAATAATCATGTCATTAATTATTTTTCGTAAAATCGAACGGAGAAGTAATTTGATGGTAAAAACTTGTCGCACTAAATATCTACACCAAATTAATAAATGGCACACATACATATTATATCTTAGTTAATACATATTTAATGTCAATGTTGAAATTTCCTTTTTGGAAGTTTGATGAATCGCAGCGTCTTATCAAGAAATAATAATAGTCCCATTGTATAGACTATAAGTATAAACTTCTTAATCATTATGAGGCATCCAACATAATTGAACCATCGAACATGTATATACTAAAAAGAAGTATGCTTCATTTAATAGATTCATACATACTTTATATACTACCTTTAATTTTAAGGTTTAGTTAAATGCTTCGATTGGATCTATAAAAAGATTTAACTATATATATACTCGATAACAAATAACAATAATATATGTATTCCGTGTAACTCCACACGTAAAATATGAGGCAGGTAGCATCACATGTGCATCAGTGTTAAGGGTGGCAATGGACCGGAATCGGTTTCGCCAGACCGGTTTAACCAAAATCGGTACAGCCTTATCAGTGTATTTTGCCGGAACCAGTACTACCGGAATCGGAATACCGATCCGTTGGTTACTGGTATAGAACCGGATTGGACCGAACCGGCAACCGCAACTATATCGGAAAAAATACGTACTTCACCTTTTTTAAAAAAAATTAAATTATATTATATAATTAACTTATATTTTATTAATATAATTAACTTAAAAATATATTAATATAACATTTTTAATAAGTTTAATAAGTTAAATTATATTTATATTAAGTTTAAAAAAAAATATCCAATGTTTGTTCTGGTGCCGCGCCGGACCGGAATCAGAACTACAGGAAAAATGTCGCTGTCCACACCAATATCGGATTTCGGACCGTTGAGTACCCGGTATCCCGATTGCAACTGATACCGGAGCGTGACCCGAACCGGGCCGATCCCGAAATTACTCCGGTCCGCTGCCCCCCTTAATCAATGCATAGATTCTATTTTACTTGTATATGTATGAAAGAGTAATTGTGATAAGACAGTGAATAATCCAGAGAGTTAAAAAAGCAAAATGTGCATATGCTACATGGATCCTACCAACGTCTAAAGGATTATGAATGTGTAAGTATATTTAAGATGCTTAAAAGTTATGCGTACGAAAAGAGTACGAGCTATATATATATATATATATGCGCTAGATCCTTTCTTCATTGTATGAAAGTGGACAGACAAACTGTACGTGTTTATTTTGCCGTTTTTGATGACTTTTATTTTACTAGTAGACTAGTAGATTATAAAAAGCAAAATCATGATGCAGATAGATCTGAGATGTCAACGTACACAATATTATTATTCCATATATATAAGTAAGTCGGTGCCGGTGGAAATATGGAAATTGCAGCGAATGAACTTCCCTCCGTCTCATTTTACCCGTCTCAAATTGGGATAATACAGCTATTAAGAAAATAATGATTGGTAATGTAACTTTATCATTTTACCCCTCTTAACTGTGTCTTATTGTTAGTTTCAATATTAATGGATGACTAATATCAAATCACCATTTATATTCTTAATGATCTCTTAATGGTACTCATTTTTACAACATTTTTTAAGAATATTAATAATAAGGAGTAATCAATTACACTAAGGGTATAATGGAAAAAAAAAATTATCTTATATTGATAAGTAAAAAAAATAAGTAAAATAAAATAATAAATTAAAAAATTTGAAACGATTAAAATGGTATATAATTTAATAAGTAAGTTATTTGTGCATTGTCAGTCAGTCAGCTTTTCGAGTAAGCCGGTGATCCACTAGCTTCTGCCTCGCTCCAGTCATTATATGGAAGTTGGCAAGCCTAGCGTCTTTTTCTCTTTCCAATGTCCAAATTTACTCTCTGTTCATTAATTTAAATTCGCGTTGTAAGTAGTTTCACTCTATAAAGTCATTCAGTGTGGGTAGTGGTGAAGTCGGGATTTTTATTAAGGAGATTTAGAAGTAATAGTCAAAAGGAGTTCAACGTCAATTATATATACATAAAAGATAATTTTAATAATATATAAATAATAGTATAATTTTCCGTCGGAGGGAGTCCTTGAGCTAAAGGTGGCCGGCTCCGCCCCAGGGTGTGGGACGGTAAATAATTTTGTGATGAAATTCATGCGTATTTTATCATGCATGCATTTGGTTGAAGGTATTAGATAATCCCGAGATTATTTATCCCGTCATTTATATCATCATCATAATAATAATAAGATAAATTATTCTATGTGCATGATAGAATAACTTACCTCCAAATTAATAACTTGTTCCCACCAAAACACTTCTAAGAGATTCAAAATCTAATGCAGAAACTTAAATATTGGTATTGCGAATTGTGATTACTATTCGAATTATATATAATAAAACAAATTAAATAATGTTTCAAGGAAATCGAAATCATAGCCTTCACCAAACTCAATAAATAGTTGTATAGCACATTTGACCGTAGTGTAATTAAGTATCATAGTATAAAAATTTGATCTTGTAAAATTTTGTTACAATCATCATAGTGTAAGTAAATATAATTTAGTAACTATCAATATATGCATTCGATTTCGTCCGAAACTTCCTTATGTAGTGAAGAAGAAAGACAGATGGTTGTAAAGTAGAGTATCTAATCTGTTACACTCACTATTTTATTAATTTATCCTCCCTATAAATATGTACTATTGTTTTAATATTTTGATTGACTGAATAAGCAAAGGACAGTCACTCACATACATTTGATTTTCTCAAATACTAATAAGTGGTCTCTGAAATCCCCATATTTTGCGGTTTTTCTCAAATTAGTCTCCATTTTTTCAACCATTTTTTTTACTTTCTGCAGCTTTTTAATCTCTCAGTTTCTTGTGTTATAATATATTCATTGTCATTTTGCTTCCCAAGATTATATTCAAGTTTTGTTTCTTTCAAGTTGGACAATTTTTGTACTAGAAAAGGTGAAATTCTTGTACCCTTTTCATTTCTTGCTAAGTTAAATATTGATAGGTAAAATAAAATGTTGTTATACCTCTTAATACATTTCATTTTTCTTTCAAGTTGGACATTTTTGTATTAGAAAAGGTGAAATATTTGTACCATTTTCATTTCTTGCCAAGTAAAATGCTGATATATTGATTGCTAAAATGTTGTTATACCCTCTTAATACATTTCTTTTTTCTTTCAAGTTGGACATATATTTTTACATTAGAAAAAGTGGAAATATTTGTACCATTTTCATTTCTTGCTAAGTTAAATGTTGATATATTCATATATTTCTAGGTTAAATGTTGTTATACCCTCTTAGTGCATTTCTTTTTTCTCGCAAGTTGGACATTTTGTATTAGAAAAGGTCAAATTCTTGTACCATTTTCATGTTTTTGTTCTATCTACTATGATGTGTGTTGCTCAATTTTCACATTCTCATAGGCTCAATTTTCACATTCTCATAGGTATTGCTAGGTAAAATGTTGTTATAACTTATGCCCCCTACATGCATTTCTTTTCTTTTCTTTCAAGTTGGAGATTTTTGTATTAGAAAAGGTGAAATTTTTGTACCCTTTTTATGTCTTGTTGTATTATGATGTATTGTTACTTTATTTTTCATTCTCATAGGTATTGTTAGGTAGAATGTTGTAATGCTCTCTTAATGCATTTCTGGTTTAATTGTGAATTGTTTTGTGTGTTACTCAATTGTCATTTTTATAGGTATTGGTTGGTAATTATGTGTTGTACCCTTTTTTTGTCTTTCTTGCTTTATTGTGAAAAGATTGCATTTTAAGCATTGCAGTTTTGTTGTTCTGATCATTTGATGGAACAGTATCATCGATACATTTAGGCAAACTTCTTCTTGATTCATGGTTTTATCACCATATTGAATCTCTTTATTCCTGTAGTAGATTTTTCTGTTGTCTTTAATCCGTCACTCCTTGAGAAAACACGTATTCTCCATCATTCATGGTGTCATAAGGTAGGGTAAGGTCTGCGTATACTCTATCCTCCCCAGACCCCACTTTGTGGGACTATGCTGGTTATATTGTTGTTGTCGTATTCATGGTGTTTTGCTTCTTTTTTTCCTTTTAATGATGGTGGTGCTCGGGCGAACTTGCTCGCCTGAACTATTCTACCGGGTGCCTGTTGTCCGACATGGAATTCTGCACTTAGTTTGCTTATTTTACAGAAAGAGGATATTGTGTCTATATTCCTTTGATTGAAGTTTACTTGGGTGAATAATTTCTGATTATGCATTGGATGAAACTATCAAAACCATATAAAGAAAATAGTTATCTGTCAAAATGGATTTTTTCATACGCTATAGTTTCTTGCTATGAAACTTTTGCTTGGGGACAAAAGGTTTTGGTGGTTATCTATCGAAATGGACCTCAAAACTTGCTTTTCGGACGTGTAGTTGCTTGCCATGAAATTTTTATTTGGGAACAAATATAGTTTTATTGCGTTCTAGAGGCATTCATATTGAATCCAATCTTGTTAGCTAAAATTCAAAGCCTTATTCTGTCTCGACGATGATTAGCTTTTAAGTGCATAGAGTAGTGTAATTTTAGTTTTAATTCATCATAAGAGTTAAGCATAAGTGAAATTAGTGTAATTTGTTTTGCAGAGGTAATTTCTCTTTCTTGTTTTCGGGGAACTTCTATCAGTCTAGGACATCCTATGAAAAATTTTGACGGGGAGATGGGAATAACATATTCATGTCCTTTCGCCAATTTTGACGACTCAGATAGTAAATTCGAGTCTTATTTAGTGAGAAAACTGAGTATTGGAAGTGATGCTACGACGAATGTGTTACCGCGACAAAATCCTCAGGAGCCGAAGATGCACAAGTCTTATAGTTCGGGGAAGATAATACTTGAAGGAACTCTTAGCTATAAAAGGAGGGAGTTGGAGGCCAAAATCGGACTGACTGCATTTGATAACGAGGAGAAGACGATGAGTCGATCAGATACCCTTACGAACAGTGAAGATATTTCTGAAGAAAAGCATGACATGCTCGATGAAAATAGTAAAATGATACCATTGGTAGGTGAGAAACAAAGAGATGAGGCTGCAGTGAAGTTGCAGAAAACATACAAAAGTTTTCGTACTCGAAGACGACTAGCGGATTGTGCTATTCTGGTTGAGCAGAGATGGTATAGTAGTTTGAACATTTATGATTAGCAAACTTTTATGACAGACCCCGGTAACTGGTAACATTGCTGGCATGTGACCAGGAGGTCATGAGTTTGGAGCCGTGGAAACAGCCTCTTGCAGAAATGCAGGGTAAGGTTGTGTACAGTAGATCCTTGTGGTCCGGTCCTTTCCCGAGTTCTCTGCATAGTGGGAGCTTAATGCACCGGGCTGTCCTTTTAACTTCTATGACAGAGCCGTGTGTCATGATAGTTCATACCTTGATGCATGCTTCGTTTGTTCCTGATTTTGAGTGTAATTTACAGGTGGAAGGTATTAGACTCCGTTGAACTCAAACATAGTTCTATATCATTCTTTGACATTCAGAAACCCCAAACTGCTATTTCTCGTTGGTCAAGAGCTTTAACAAGAGCTGCTAAGGTATCGATTTGATTTTACCATACCATTTACAAACTCCATTTCAGAATCTTTATTAAGTTGTGCTATACTTAGGGACTTTGTCTGTGCTGGCAGGTCGGTAAAGGTTTGTCGAAAGATGAAAAGGCCTGTAAGCTTGCTTTGCAGCATTGGCTTGAAGCAGTAAGCACTCTTCTCCCACAAAGTTTACATAACAATGTCATGAATTCTCATTTTTGTGAGATTTTCTTGATTTACTTTCATGACTCTGAAAATAGGTCGATCCTCGACATCGCTATGGTCATAATCTTCAATTTTATTACACCAAGTGGCTCCAAGCTGACAGTAAACAACCCTTCTTCTATTGGTGAGATTTTCTTTGCTTGGCAAGTAATTCAATCAAACAACTTGATTTCAGTTTCAACTCCTAAATTCGACGTTTTTCTCTCGAATATTGCAGGTTGGACATAGGTGAAGGTAAAGAAGTAAATCTTGAGAAGTGCCCTAGATCAAAACTTCATCAACAATGCATCAAGTATCTTGGTCCGGTGAGTTTAATCCTCTCTTGTAGGACATCAGATTCTTATAAAGGTGTTCAAATCTACGCTGGTTTGTCCGCTTATGATATTTATGCAAAGGATCGGCGAGAAGATTGATGGTATAATGGATTTTAGATATTCGTGAATTCTTTAGCCACTTGAGGTAAGAAGAAATGTTAGACAACGTGTTTACTGCAACTCATGAGTTACAAATAATTACAGGTAGAAAGGGAGGCGTATGAAGTTGTAATTGTGGGAGGAAAATTCATGTACAAGCAGAGCGGGAGGCTTCTTGATACGAGGGGAGGTCCAGAAGATACCAAGTGGATCTTTGTGCTAAGTGTGTCGAAGGACTTGTACATTGGGATGAAGCAAAAAGGAACTTTTCAACATTCAAGTTTCTTAGCCGGTGGAGCCACATTATCTGCGGGAAGATTAGTGATCGAAGATGGTATTCTAAAGGTATAGATCCAATAAAACGTCATAATTTTGCCAAACCCGCAACAAGTGGCTTTACTGAATTTAACCTTTTTTGCGTAATCTAGACTGTCTGGCCACACAGTGGACATTATCTCCCAACGAGGGAGAATTTCGATGAATTTATGACGTATCTTGAGCAACACAACATTGACGTCAGTATTCTTCAGGTAAGATACAGTATTTTCAAATGAAGTTAGTGTTTGAGACGGGCGTAAGAGCTTTTGTGCAAGAGAAGAAGCTGTCAAGCTAATTAGAAAGTCTTCATGTAAATAACACCTCAGTTGCAACGCTTATCGCATTACCTATCTGAGTGGATTAGTGTCTTGACTTGTTTTGCAGAAATTTCCAAGTGATGGAGAGGATACATCCTTTGCTAGGAAGGACGGTGGTTTTGGTCTTCGTAATAGCTTATCTACACCAGATTTTAGCCAAGCCGCCAATGAAGAGAGCAACGTCAAGTGCTCAGGCAAGGAGAAGACTGATTCTACTACAAAATATTGCAAGGATACAGAAAATTCAGTTCCATTGCCAAGACAACCGCTATCATTAAGACCCAAAATTGTAGTCGAAATTCCAGTAAGGGAAGACACATTTGAGCTATTCGCTAAGGCCGGACAGCCGGGAGGATCGAAAGACAACACTCAGTCTTTGGATACTCCAGAAGATGGATATGAAACAGCAGAAGAATACTTATCAGATACTGAACTTTCAGTATCGAAGCAGAATTTATTTGATGATGAAGATGAAGAATCCTATGAAGATGCTATCCCGCCAGAAAAGATAATGAAGAGAATAGATACACATAGAAGAACAAAGTCATTCCAGTTAGCTAATCAATTATCTTGTAGATGGACAACCGGAGCTGGACCTCGGATTGGATGTATGAGAGACTATCCAGCAGAACTCCAGTTTCGCGTTATGGAGGACGTGTGTTTGTCTCCAAGATCATCTACACTTCACACTCCACGGAAATCTTCTCGGCCTCATACTCCTACCATCTTTTCTATCGAAGCAAATGAAGGCAAAAGACGTCCTTTTTCTGAGTCCGCGGTGTTCTTTCAATCAACTCCACGGGTAGAAGAGCTGCAAAATTATTGTGGTTAGTAGTTTGAAGAAACTAACTCATTCTTGCAATACATTTTGGTTTTATCATCATTTATTTTTCTTGATCATTTTTGACAAACTACCATAGATTTGTAAAGCAGGATACATTCATTCTTTACCTCCATTTTTTTTGTACATGTATACAAAAAAAGATCCAAGTGAAATTTGTCAAAGTTCTTTATACTTTAGTGTTCCATCTGTTTTTTCTTTGTTTCACCTTTAAGAGTTCTTGATTCAAATATTGTTATGTCCATAACAACCTAAGTTATTCGGACTCTTCAGAAATGTCTACGCATGCGTGTCGGATCTTCCGAAAATAATGTATCAACATTTTTGGAGAGTTGTTACAAAAGCATACCCAGTGTATTTCCACAAGTATGGTGTGAGGAGGTTAGTATGTACGCAGACTGGTTTCGATAGACCCTCGACTCAAGTCAAGCATAACAAAATCAGTAAGAAAAGGAGATAAAATAGTGAGGAAGTAATATAGAATATAATGAGAAAAAGAACAATAGCAACAACAAATAGTACAATAACTTAAGTAAAGAAAAGAACAGATAGTAGAAGAGTATTAATAATAGTACTGATAAGGAAACTTGACTACGCTCGAGTCTCGACTACCTACTAACCTCTACCTTAATCCTCCATCCCCAAATCCTCCATAAATGTCATTCAGTGCGTGTCAGATACAACATTTTTGAAGTGTCCGAACAATTTATATAGAGAGAGATGCGGCTGAATTTAGTGCTCTGTATTCAGTCGACTACGGGGCACTATAACCCGACTTTAATTATGACCATATTATGGATCAAGAAGGGAAAGAAGGCCAGATAATGAGAATTAAGTTCACATACATTATACTATAAGAAATTCAATCAATATATCACTCTTAATTTCATGTTTATATATCCTGACAATACATCATCATGCCCATGTGTTTTTTTTAATATTTCAATTATAGAAACATCCAACTATATAAGTTGTTAGTAAAAAATGGAACGAATGTACATGATTGAGGACCGCGATGTACATCACGAATATGCTTAACTATTAATAAACAAAGGCGGAGCCAGGATTTCAACTGAGGAGATTCAATATTCAAAGAAAATTTAATCACATAAAAAAAAATTTTAACCATGTATAAATAGTATATTTTTCCGCTGAAGAGGGTTAGGCTAGCTCCGCCTCTGTTAATAAATGGTATGAATAAGTCATATTTTGATGATAAGACGGGACATTTAAGTTTTTCTTCCATTTTTATTTGAATATAAATGGTATCTCTTATCCTAACTATACTTAAAGTTGCTCTAAAGTAAAGAGTTTTAAATTTACTCTGAGCAAAGAGACCTTTACGGAAAGGACAAAAAAAATTAAATAATATTTCTAAAATTCTGCATATTTTAATATAGTATAAATATAGATACATTTCTTCGTCTGACTTCGCCTTGTCTAGTTATGTGCATAAGTGTGGAAAGTTGCAAATATTGTGATCAACTTTGTTGTGTAACAACTAATTAAGATGAGTTTCGGCTAATATTTAAATACTACAAAACTGACTAGGTCTTAAATAGGTGTGCTCATACCATAAAATCATTGAGAAAACCTGTATTGTCCATAAAAATAAGTTTTTATTTTTTTTCTTAGTGGTTAATTGAACAAGTTTATTATCTTAAATATCGAGAATATTTGTATTATATACAAAAGTTATAACTTATCTCAATGGTCAACATTACCTTTTTTTTTTATGGTCGACATTACCTAAGATCTAGCTTTACCAATAAAATAGAACTTATGGTCAATTGAATAGGTTCACTATCCTAAAATATCTTGCGATTTTACATTATAAACAAAACTATTTTATATCCAGAACTTATGTCGGATGGATAATACAAACTTACCCAGTAAAATATTATTACATACAATAACGACAACAACATACCCATTAAAATTCTACAAGTGAGGTCTGGAGAGAGTAAAGTGTACGCATACCTTACCATTACCTCAAGGAGGTAGAAAGACTATTTTCCATAGACCCTCGACTCAAGTGTAGCAAATCTAGGTACAAAATATTGAATAAACAACATAAATTGCGAAATTTAGAACTTAATTACAAAAAATCAGAATATTTTGCATAATTATTGAAAATTTTGATTTTGGTCTGTCGAGATACATAATTAGCTCCCGAAATATTCAACGAAGATACATTTTTTCCTTTTTAAAGATACATAATTCGCCTTCAATATATTTATTTTCGATTTTGACTCTGTCAAAATACATAGCACATCCAACGAAGATACATTCTTTCCTTGTAAAGATACATAATTAGCTCCTAATAGTTTTTTATCGATTTTGAGTTTGTCGAGATACATAATTAACTCTCTGATACATCCAAGGAAGATATATAATTAGTTAAACTTTTTGTAATCACTCTGTGTGGATAGATATTTTTGTAAATATGCTAAGTTAAGGTGTATATTTATGTTGTTTTTTTCAAAAGTATTACTACTATTAAATAAAAAGGGCAGTCTGGAGCACTAAGCTACCACTATGCATGGTGTCCGGGGAAGGGCCCCACCACAAGTGTATATTTTATACAGCGTTACCTTGTTTTTCTGCCAGAGGCTATTTCCAAGATTTGAACCCGTGGCCTCCTAGTCACGTGGCAGCAACTTTACCAAAATATGGCCAAAAAATAAAGACCACCAAGGCCGATGAACTCTTAACATATGGACATTGGCCCAAGCCCAATAAGCCCAAAACCAAGCCCAATTAGAATCCATCCCTAAAATTCTTGGTATAAAAGAAAAAGAAAAAAAACAAAAATATTTTTCATTCTCAAAAATCTCTGTGAGTACTCACTCCGCCGCTAACGTTTTCTTCTCCGTTGAAATCAAAATGTATGTTTCTCCTTTCTCTTATTAATAATAAATATACAACAAATAATCCTTTATATATATATATTTTTAATTCCTTTTTGCAATGAATTTTACATGGATTATTACACTATAATGTTGCCTTTTAGCTTAGGAAAAAAGTGAATTTTGTTTTTGTTTTTTGTCTTTGTTTGCTTCCTTGTAATAATGAATGCTAATAAGTTGTGTTTGTTTATTAATTTGATAATTTACACATTGATAGGCACACTTTAATGCATAAAAAGTTGTTAGGTGTTGGACTGTTTTTTCCAATGGGTGTATGAGAGGGGATTATGAAATTGTGATTTTATGTGGACTTAATGTGCAGTTGTGTTGAGGTTATGAAATAGGATGTTGAATTTTAGTTGATTTTGATGGGTGTAAAAGAATGTCTTTTGTTGATTTTTACTAGAGTTGCCTGTCTAGCTAAATGGTTCTGTTTTGATGAATATAATTGAAGACTGTTGTACACAGTGGCGGAGTCAAGATTTTCATTGAGGGGGTTGAGAATTAAACATACGAACTAGCCGAATGTGGTTCAACAATTACTGTATATATGTAAAAAATATTTTTAACCATGTAAAAATAGTACAATTTTCCGTCGAAGGGAGACTCCTGGATGAAAGAGGATTTCATTGAGTGGGTTCAGAAGTAAACATACGAACTAGCCGAATGGGGTTTAATATCTATATATATTCAAAAAAAATATTTTTAACCATGTAAAAATAGTATAATTTTCCATTGAAGGGAGACTCCTGGATGAAAGAGGATTTCATTGAGTTGGTTCAGAAGTAAACATACGAACTAGCCGAATGGGGTTTAACATCTATATATATACAGAAAAAATATTTTTAATCATGTAAAAATGGTATAATTTTCTGTTGAAGGTGGGTTTGGATGAAACGTGGCTCAGGTCCTGGTTGTACGAACTTGTTTTTCTTTAGTGATTGAAAATTTCATCTGCGGCCGACCAGTCTTTGAAACTCGTGAATGATGGCCCCGGTGCTCTATACTTGTATGCTTAAATACCAAAGTTAGCTTGCTTGGTATAAGGCTCAACACTCTATGACCTAAAACTCAAGTCCCTCAGCCTTTGCCACTCGAGCTAAGCTCTGGTGGATGTTTTGTTTCTAGTTCTTGTCAGCACTATTAGTGGTGAAGAATCCAGACAAAATGCCTACTCGCGTATCGCTCGTATTAAGTAGCTTTTTGTGTACTATGAAGAATCAAATACCCACGCAGGTGTGTGCTCAGCATATTAATATGCCAGCTAACCTATATTATGAATACAAGTAGTACAAAAGGAAAAATCTCAACTCTGTATCACTGTTTCGTTGAATTCCACTTATTTGTGTGAGCATGTCGAGGGAATGTGCGTGCAGAAGCTGTGCTACTTTGTTTGATGTCTAGGATTCTTTGTTAATGCACGTTTTCTCTTTAAACTGCAAAATTATTGTCTCCAATAGCATCTAATGCTCTAGCTGTTGCAGATTTTGGAAATCCATTCTAGCAAAAAGTTAAATTTGTGTGCTACTCATTTTGTTATCTGACGTCAAGGTTTTCCTTATTCGTATAGTCTCTGTCGTTGAACTAGAAAAATGGTTGTTTGCAATAACATCATACGATTTAGTAGTTGCAGATATTGCAACACTGCGTTTACCATTGAACATGAAAGTTACTGGAATCTACGCCATGCTTTGGCACAACTTGCTTGTTGGTGTTTTCTGCTGTTACTTCATTTAATATTTTGTCACTTCTTCCGGCCATCTTTTTACAAATATGTTTATTGCATCTGCAGAATGGACTGTCAAATCAAGCACGCTATTGTGGTGAAAGTCATGGGCCGCACAGGATCAAGAGGACAGGTGACTCAGGTGAGAGTCAAGTTCATGGATGACCAGAACCGGTTTATCATGAGAAACGTCAAGGGACCAATCAGAGAGGGTGATATTCTCACACTGTTGGAGTCAGAGAGGGAAGCCAGGAGGTTGCGCTGAGGAATTAATTGTCGAGATGGTTTTGATCACCTTAGGTTTTGTAAACGACTATTGTTTAGTATTTTCCCATGTCAAATGTTTGGTTTTGTTTTCTAGACTATCGGCAAGTGTTGTTCTGGCATATCTCTCGAGTTGTTTGGTTGTGCTTTTAAGTTTTAACCATGAAGATTGAGTTATTTTCTGTCTATTGAAAGTTGGAAAATGTTGTGAACTTGTGCTGAGATCTTGCTTTCTCCCTATTGAATACTGATTCTCTTGTGTGGCTATTTCTAATTTCACACTGCTGGATAAACCATCGGTCTTTCGATGACTGTCCTTGGGTCCTTTTTTTGGTTTAACCCTCTGGTGTTTCGAAACCTGGGGGGGTTCATGAGAGAGGGTTTCGTTCTCAAGATTTTGAACTTGAGAATAGAAACTTCTGGTTAAGGGTGGAAGAATTTTGTTCCTACAAGCGTCTCGTCTCGTCTTTCTTACCTTGGAAGGTTAAGATTGTATGTGTAGTTACTTTCAACTTTAATTCCAAAAGTTTTTCCCTACAATTTATAAGATTGTTTGGTTGCATTGCAGATTTGAAAGCTAGAGGCTAGAAATAGTGCATTCCAATTCAAGAAGAAAATCAAACTATCATAAATGGTATAACAACATATCCACTAATTCCACAAGGTGGGGTATGAGGAGGATACAATGTACGTGGATTTTACCTCTACCTTAGAGGTACAACGGTTAAAGCAAATTTAAGTAGTAATGAAAAGGAAGAAAATGAAAAAAAGTAAAGAGAAACTAGACAATTAATAGGAAAGTAAGACAGAACAATAACATAAACAACAAGGTGCGACCACTTAAACATATTAAATGACAACAGATAAAAGTCAACGAGTATGTGGATAGGCTAATACTTTGACAGACCCGGTGCTCTAGACTACTACCAAATGAAAGACTACAAGAATAGGTTAATACTGAGACAATACTCCATTATCTACTAATCTTCTATCCTAATCTGTGATCACACCCTCCTATCTAAGATTACGTTCTCGGTAAGTTGAAGATTAACTATATCCTGTCTAATCAATATATAGATTAAAGTTGTAGGTCGTAAAAAATGGTAATTTAACTATAAAGCCTTTATAAATGATTAGCAGGTACTTGGCTAGTAAGCCATGGATGCAACGAGGTATTACTAAACTCTTTTGTTGTTGTTGACGAATCTTCTGTTTTTGCCAAATAAACACTCCAAGAACCGAAGAAAATGTCCCTGGAAGGGCATGGTTGAGTTGTTGGAAGGTGAGTTTTACATGGAGTTGATCAGGGATCGAATTCAGTTTTCCTTTGCCGTTCAACTATGAGCTCGTCGCATGGGGCTTGTCTAGTATGGTTTATATATTTTGTGTGGTTTGCAAGCTATTATATAGTAAGCAAGTTACCACAAAGTGTTCATCCAAAAGATAGAGGTTGTGACAGATGTTAAGGATTCTCCCTGAGGTTCAAAAAAAGAACTCAAGAAAATGTCTTAGGGACCGATAAATTTTTATTGAGTTCGTGTATTTAATGAATCTTTAAGTACCAAACCATTCAATTGTCAAGGTGTTATGTCAGGGGCGGATCTACAGTAGTCTTAGGGGCTTTCGAAAACACCTTAACTTTTTTTGTAACTCTATAATTATATTTAGAATACTATTAACGTATAATAATATATTGATAGGTGTTATGTTAAATTTGCACTCCTACTCTATATTTGAGTATAGTTAGAGTTGTCAATATGGGCTTGGTCCGTGAGGTCGGTCCAACCCAACCCTTTAATTAAGTAGGGTTGGGCTAAGTTTTTTTAGCCCATTTAGAAATGAGGCTTATAAGCCTAGCCTCACTTGGCCCATCTGCCTCAAAGGCCTAACCCGTCAGCCTTAGAGGTCAGCCCATGGGCCGGGACATTAAAACTAATTATTAAATGTTTTTTAACTTGATCATTTATTTATTAGGAATTAAAATTTTGTCAATCTTTTTTAACTAGCTACTTATTTTTTTATCTATTCTTTGGTTGATACTAATTTTTTGAAAGTTCTTAGTGCGTGTTTAAAATGGCTGGTAAGCTGCTTTTAGTTGTGAACTTCAAAAAACTGCTTTTACTCGTGATGATTTAGTAGTTGTTGCCTTTGCTTAATGCAATATTTTGTTATTTAAATTTAGGCTCTCTTCTGTTATAATCTTGTTTCTTTTATATAGATACTTTGTGTATATCTATATTTATTATCTTAACCATATTAGAATTTTTTTATGAAATTTGTAGCTAATCATCTTTCTTTGCTTATTACAGTAAATGCTATGAGCTAATTACAACTAAGAGATCGTTTGGTGTGAGGTATAAGAGATAAATAGTGTGAGATAAAATGAAGGATTATTTTATCTCATGTTTAGTGTGAGTTATTAGTTAGTACCGGTATTATTTATTACACCATTTACACCATAGTGATGAGATAAATTATCCGTATACATAATGGAATAACTAATTTCAAGATTAATTATCCCAGGATAACTCTTTTCCCAACCTAACGAAGGTATTAGTAAGATGCCTCTAACATGCTAAAAGCTAGTAGGTGACATATTAAAGTAAAACAATAAAAGTTGGTGATAGTCTAGTACTTACAATATTTTCTGTTTATCATGTTTCGGGTTACTTTTATTTTTTCTGAAAGGCCAACCCGCCCCAACCCGTGGCCCGCTTAGAACTGAATTGAACCACTATTTTAAAGGCCCCTTAGTTAAAAGGGTTAGCCCGTACTAACCCATTTGATTCTGTAGCCCGCCAGGATTGGGTTGGGTCAGCTCATTTTGACAGCTCTAAAGATAGTTTTATAAAAAGATAGTCTAGAATTCACTTGTATTTTATATTAAGGGACCAAAAATGCATGCTTTAGTTAATTGAATGTCATATATGATCAGCCAACTATTTCAAGGACCGAAACTAAAATTTAACAATAATTGAAGGATCAAAAGTGCAATACCAAAGGAGCATATTTCCATTAAGTACAATTATGGCTCAACAAAATTAAAAATCTAGAAAATGACAACATTTGATAAAGATGTTTAATCTCATCTTATAATTTATAATCACCATATTTTATTTTATTTATTTCCACAATCATTTTTAGGATTTAGCTTACACAAATTTACGGATAATTCAAGAGAATATTCCATTTTAATCCTTGGACTTTGAAGTGATGGGCAAAAAAGTCCCACTTTAAAATTGTAATTTGTAATAAATTAAAATTTCCTAGCAAAAGTGTAAATTTGGAATTTTTTGGCAAAAGGATAGATGGAATCTTTAAATGTAACAAAAAAAAAAAAAAGATTTTTTCTTTTTGGGTGATGAAACAAGAGTAGTTTGCACAATTATTAGTCCAATTAATTTAGTTACATCATTATCTCTTAATTAATTTAAAACAATCAATTAGTTAATTTTAATCGACCCGCCTTCCCAAGTTCCAACCTACACCACAAAAATTAAAAATAAAATAAGAAAATCTCTAACTCCACTTAATCTTGAAACATGTTTTAGCTACTTATTTTCTTCTATTTGGACCTTAGATTAAAACACACGAGACTAATTTGTGTATATTTCGACTAATTTTACATGATATTTGCTACGTTGTTGCCTCTCTCACCAGCAGGTGTATTAACTCAGTTTACCACGTTTCTAATAAATAGAAAGTAATTGCCTAGTATTTTCGGCTCTGTTAGGATTAGAATATCATGATTACATGTAACATCATTGAATATTTATATATTTTTGTAATTTCTTAGAATATCATTAATCTATTAGCTAACTAATTGCCTAAAATCTTAAACTTCTAAAATTATAGTATTACTAGAATATGATTGCATAGCAAAAGTGAAAATTTGGCGTTGTTAGGCTCAACAAAATATAAAATCAAGGATGACAACACTTTGAAAAAGATGTTTAATCTTAGTTTTTAAAATTATGATTTCCTTGAGTACTTAGCTAAACAAGTTTTACGAATAATTCGATGAGAATATTCCAATTAAATCATTAAATTTTGAAATATTAATATATTATCATCCTAGAAAAAGTTCAAATTTGGCTTTTTATGGCAAAAGGATCAAACTGGCATCTTTGAATACAAGAAAATGACTATTATATCTCATGTGTTAGTATATTTTGTCAATCTCTAGTAAAAATAAGTTATGTAAATAAAAAAAAATAATAACAATAATATATACCTAATATAGAGAAGGATAAGGTGTATGGAGACTCTTAACTCGTTTGGTCATAAAAATAAAAAAACGTATTTATTTTATTTGATATTTTTAAAGTTGAAAATAAAGTTAAAATTATGTTTGACCAGTATTTTCAAAAATATTTTAAACTTCGGATGTACTTTTTTATAAAGTGATAAGGAAAACTGAGTCCAAAAAAAGTAAAAACATAGTTCGAAATACGTTTTGAGTTTTCATTACCAGATAAGTATTTCGAAATAAAGTAAAAACGTATTTCGAAATATTGTAAATAATATTTATGGTCAAACACCTACTTAATGTATATTATGGAGGTAGAAAGGTTATTTTCTAAAAATCACCGGTTCAAACAACTCTTAGCAAAACAATATTAAGAAAATAACATGCAGATGGAAAGTAGGCATAACAAACAATAACCAAATAATGCGATAATCGAAAAGCGATAATCGAAAATAAAGAATAACATGTATTAGCATTCACCATGTATACATTTCAATAAGATATCTCAAAAATTTTGGATGAAAAAGTCAAACCAACAATTTGGAAACAGTAGACATTGTCAAAGTTTAAAAAGTCAAAATCTCAGGAGAAAATCTATCACAAAAAACATATATATTCCCTTCGTTTCAATTTGTTTATCTGATTTTAATTTGATACAGAGTGTTAAAAAGTATATAAAACTATTGAATCGATCTTGTGGTGTTAAACTAAAAATATGTAGAACGTACCAAGATATCTTTTATTAATCTTACGGTCTTAAACATATCAGGCGTAAAATTGAAATTTAACGAGTTGCCAAAAAGCGAAAGAAATGTTCTTTTTCAAATGGAGTAAAACGGAAAGCAGAAAGGGTAGCTCGGTGCACTAAAGTTTTCGACTTTTCGCTATGCGCAGGGTCCGGGGAAGGGCACCACCACAAGGGTGTATTGTATTGTATGTAGTCATACCTTGCATTTCTGCCGGAGGTTGTTTCTAAGGCTTGAACCTGTAACTTCCTGGTCACATGACATCAACTTTACCCGTGACTCTAAGGCTGTCCTTCGGAGTAAAACGGAAAGCAAGACAAATAAATTGAAAAGGAAAGAGTGACAATTTTTCAGAAGGCTTAAGTCATCGAAAGACACTTAAAGTTGTCCCGAAAATTCAATTAGACTCCTCAACTAAGGCCTGTACCTATCAGGCACCTATCCAAAATTCGGATAGGTTAGGGACCTGATAGGTACAGGTGTTAGTTGAGGGATCTAAGTAAATTTTTGGGACCACTTTAAGTTTCAAAATGAAAAGGTCTATAAAACATTGGAATGGGTCAACTTTCAATATTAAAATCTTTTCCATTTTGGAGATTACAAAAAGAAAGAATCAGAATATATCATTTATTACAAAACAAACACAACAAAACAGCATAACTCAAGACAGTAGCAAACTTTTAAAAACTATAAACACCTCACAACATCATATATATATATATATATATACACACACACATAAGCAGAAAAAACAACAAAGACATACACAACTTCAGCAAAACTGCTAGTACTACTGCTACTTGTGTCTCTTATACCTACCACAATGGAAATCAACTTCCAAAAACAGCAACAAACAGAAACAAAGTTCAAGGGGAGAAAAAGAAGTAAAGGTAGTAACAGTTATGTTGGTGTTAGACAAAGGCCATCAGGTAAATGGGTAGCTGAGATTAAAGACACAACACAAAAGATAAGAATGTGGCTTGGAACTTATGAAACTGCTGAAGAAGCTGCTCGTGCTTACGATCAAGCTGCTGTTCTTCTTCGTGGTTCAACCACACGAACCAACTTCTCAGCTACTCGTGTTTCTCAAGATTCACCTCTTGCCTACCGAATCAGAAATCTACTCAATCTCAAGAAAATCGCAAAGGAGAAAAGCCTGGATGACTTAATTGATGCCACAAGTAGTACTACTAGTGTGACTAGCTCCAACACAAGCAATTGTTCTAGTCCAGTTAGTAATTGTGATGATCAAAGTAGCAATCTTAACGTAACAAGACTTTCTTGTGATCAAGACATCATACAAGAATTTCAACCATTTGATGGTAACTCCAACTCTATGACTAGCTTCAACATCATAGATTGTATGCCAGCCAACTGTGATGCCACAATGTTTAGCTATTGCCATTCACCGATAACTTCTTCAAGCGCGATTGCACAAACACTTTCTTGTGATCAAGAAATCATACAAGAAAGTACTACTGGTGTGAGTGTGACTAACTCCAACATCAGCACTTGTGGTGATCCAGTTTCTAGTGAAAATAGAGAAAGGAGCAATCTTTATGAAACACTACTTTCATACAACAACAACAACAACAACAGCAGCGTATCCAGTATAATCCCACAAGTGGAGTCTCGGGAGGGTAGTGTGTATGCAGACGCTACACCTACCTTGGAAGGTAGAGAGGTTGTTTCCGATACAGAAACAGTACTTTCTTGTGATCAAGAAGTCACACAAGAAAGCCAACTATTCGATGATAGCAACACATACAAGCCTGATTTCGACATAGATACATCATCGTGTTCATCATTTTCGCGGCCTGAATTATCATGGGATTTCGAAGAATGGTTAGATATTCCTTCCAAGACAGAGATGGGGTTAACAGAATTTGAGGTAATGAAAGTTGAAAGACAGATATCAGCATCACTTTATGCAGTGAATGGTGTTCAAGATTACATGGAGATTATTCATGATCCTTATGATGAGTCTCTTTGGGATCATCTACTTTCAAATTCTTGGTAATATACTAATATTGTTACATTTTCATTCAGGATCTTATGATACTATTCTCTTGTTTTCATATTTTATTTTATTAAGGCTTTCATATAGTTATTGAATATCTAAATTTTAATTATGTTGGTCAACCAAAAGAAGAAAAAAAAAAAAAAAAAAAAAATGAGGGCTGAAAGGAAGCTGCTCACAATATTCAGATATTATATATCAGAGCCAGGTTTCGATCCTGGGACCTGTGGGTTATGGGCCCACCACGCTTCCGCTGCGCCACTCTGATGTGTTGGCATTCCTTTGTGAAATTTAATATATATTGGATTCTTTAAGGGCATACCACCTTTTAGTGGACGTTTGGTTATATCAAGTAATTCCTCCGTTTAAAAAAGAATGACCTGTTTTGATTTAATACGGAGTTTAAAAAAATTAAATAATGTTTTTGATTTTGTGGTATTAAATTAAAATTATATTAAATGTACCACAATGCCCTTTAATCTTATGGTCATAAAAATGTCACGTGGAAAGTTGAAATTGTAGAATTGACAACAGAGAATAAAGTAAATTCTTTTTCTTTTGTTAAATAGACTAAAAAGAAAAACAGGTCATTTTTTTCAAAATGGAGGAGTATTTTTCATGACAAGAAAGTTCAAACTTTTATTAGTACAACTACAAACAACAACAGCAAAACCCAGTATATTCCCACCTAGTGAGATCTAGGGAGGATAAAATGTACGCAATCCATACCACTACCTTCGGGGAAGTAGAGAGGTTGTTTCCAATAGACCCCGGCTCAAGACAAAATGATTTATTAGTATAACTCTTTCCACAAAACTTAAGTAGGCGTTTGGTAATAAGTTTCAAGTTTGTTACATTGGGAATTTAAGGAATTTGTGTTGGTTGTATGTTTAGCAAGGAATATTCGGCGTGATGTTCACGCTTGAGTAAGCTTAAATACAACAAAATAATGAAAAGCGAGTCAGTAATTACAATTTCAAGTTGGATTTAAAATTTGAGTGATGTTCACACTTTGAGTAAACTTAAATACAAACATAAAAATGAAAAGCGAGTTAGAAAATACAATTTCAAGTTGGATTTCCAAATAAAGTAAAAAAATTACAAATGTAAATATTTTTCATAACCAAGTGAGTCCTAAACGTTTCCTGAGGAGATATGATTCTATAATCCATTATCAGTACTACTTAGTTGGATAATCTTTTCGTCCTTTGACACAAACTGATCAATAAGAAATAACATATGATATAATAAATGGTAGGGTTTTCTTCAATTCAAATCATAAATGGCATATGATATAATGTTAGATATCTGCTAAACACTGCCTTAAACAGCAACAGTATCTAGAATCATCACTAGAAGTTGGCAAGAGATCACAGATACTTGAAGTGCATAAAGTTAAAAGTAACATACTGGGAATAACCCATATGTCAATAGAGTAAAGTGCATACACTTTAGAGGAACTACAGATATTGAAGAGATCAGAGTGTAGATTTCACCCCGATTGTTAGCTCTTACATGGTCATGGTAAACCATTTTTGCCATGAAAATCATTTGACCAAATACAAACCGAACTGTGCAGTCTCTCTTCTGAAAGTTGTAACAGTGAAATGAGAGTTTAGCAACTACAGTTCTTATGATCTTATCCAAGTATTGCGGTAAGATGAGTTATCGCGCAACGAAGCATCATGGGCTTTGTATTCCATGACATAGCCACTAGGAAGCTTCAAGTGTCGCTTGATTGAATCTCTCAATGCCATCACAGCCTAGTAAGACCAAGAAGATGTGAGCGTGTTGTACTTGTTTAACTTAATATGGAACAAGTGGATGTGGATTAAGGGATAGAATTAGCATACCTGCTGATCTGACGCATTACGATTCCACACACTCAATATGTCTTCATTGAAACGAATGCTCAAAACGGCACCACATATGTTGTCACCATAATCGAGTTGATCACCTACCAAAGCCAGAACCTAGACAAGAAATCCATCACAATTTCATAAATGTTAGCAAACAACCAGAGACCGTGATGTTATGAGCATGATATACAGCAGCAGGAGGCCATCACAGATATGTGGACCGAATGTCCACATGATAATAACTCCATTGTCTTAGGGGAAGGCTCACCAAAGTGGTTAACTCGGACATTCAAGTGTCGCCTAGGCATTGCACTTAGTCTTGGCCTGGTGCACCCCACCTTCCAAAAGTGTATTTCTATCTTTCCGACTAGATAGGGTGCACCTCGACTAATCCCACGGGTTACGTATTACCTCCTACCAGCACAGATTCCAATTAACTCTGTCCACCAAGGCTTGGACAAATGTAAAAAATCAACTACAATTGCCAAAATTTGCATCTGAAGTCACATCACCTTTATTTGGATGATGCCAAATCAGCAATGTTACCTTTTTTTGAGGATGAAGGGTAAATTTTATTACAACATTTAGTTGTGCTGTGGTGATGAATGTGTGCTTTAACATATCATTCTCTTATTCTCCAAAATGAAAATAATGATACAGAGAGTCGGAGAGCATCATAACAACACCTTTGGCAAAGTTTCAGAAACAAACATGATCATGAGGGTAGCCTAACAAATCATTTTAAACGAGTTCACCAAATTAATGCTCAACTTGGCTAGTGAAATTTACCAAATCAATGCTTACTCCAAATGATGAGGATTGAGGAGTTGATTGATTAAGTTTGTTTCAATAATTATATATCTGGAAATAATAACTTCAATCCTACCTTCCAACATCTGCTTGAGCAAATTCACAATAAGCAAATGCATACAACACTCCCTGATGAGAATACTTCAAACTGACTCAACTTTTTGGTTAGATACTGAGAAGCTAAGGCAGTATCAAAATCCAGCTGTGTGATTACTGACAGAAATTGAGGAGGAACATCAACACAACGACGCACCTTTAGGACAGCAGATTAACGGATACTGATATTTAAGTCTAGTCAGAGAAATCACTTCAGCTTCTAGTGCTCTTCCTTCTACTCTGTTCTTTTATATGGTAGACCCTGCTCCTTAAACCCCCACATAAATAAGCTGCATCTTTTCCAACTTCCCCCTTGGTGAGCCCCCCTCATGGTTGGAGATAGAGCATCCTCTTCACTAGACTATCCTCTTTTATCAGCTTCTAGTGCTTGCTTAGTTATGGCAGAGGAAACCTATGTGAGCTTGTTTACTAAGGGGCATCTCAGCATTTGTTGCATACAATGGAATTAGAAATTTCCTATCTGTTTAGGTAATCATGTTTTACACTGTCTGAAGCTTATGATTTTAATTTCGTCATGGCTACCAATAGATTGAGTTAAAAATTTATTTCTGCACTGAATGGTTCTATAGCCATAAAAGTCCAGTTAATTTGACAGAAGGCAGCTTGCTTACCAGGTCCTCCCAAAAACGTCCTGAGACAGGCTTTTTAAAACGAATTATCCACTTTCCACCATTGCAATTAGCAGCATCCTTCACAGACAAATATAATCAGGAAATTACTAGGGTAAGAGAATACATAGTTAAGGACTTTAACGAAATTGAGGACGCGACAAAGCAATAGTTAGCATGAGCACCAAAACTAACCTCCCATAATGGACGAATACCCTCCTTGAAAAGATGCAAATCAGTTGGGCTGGGCAATGTTGATGGACGAGCCAAGTGGCAGTAGCAAACCCAAAAGCCTTCAACCTATGGATGATGAACAGATAGTACATTAATAAGGCAGTCAAATTCACAATCAACAAAAAGGACAGAAATAATTGACTTACAGTACTAAAATCAACAATTTTCTTTATATTATCCTCGTACGATGTTTGTGTTCGAACCCCAGGTGTCCGGCGAGTGTACCAGAAAACAAACTTATTCTGATCATGACAATGAAGCTTAAGTGAGTACCAGAAGCACAGTTCATAAAAGAAGGAAAAGAAAGCAAAAGATGAAAAGTAAACATGGCTAGAAAATAATAATGTGCATATGGAACTACGAAGTTATGTACTTGGTATGTTTATTTTTTACAAAGAGTGGCAAAACAGAACATGGTAATACGCCGCAAGCATATCCTAGTCATCATGTGCTAATGCTCCTAAACATTTCTGTAGTTCTAAAATCTTCCTGGCCCGACTCATACTTAGAGTGTTGAACCTATTTGTTTTTGCCATTTCCAAAGAAGAAATGCAGAAATTTGGAGGCACGCCACCAATTGACCACCGATGTGGGTATTGATTGCTTAAAAAATAGTAGCTACTAGTAACAAATGCAAGCATATTGAATCACAGGATCCAACAAGATTATCAGGATCTACAATGGACTTTGAGGAAACATAAGCATCACTTGTATGGGACAAATGATGCTCAAAAGTTTGCTACTTCATACTCATTTTCCCAGTTCCAATTCCTGAAGCTATTGTATTTACGAAATCTTTGAGTATATTGTATATAAAGGTAAGATATTGATGCCGAATTCACCCAAAAACACTATACACCATCCTTATGACCCAAGGTTATTGACTCATTTGTGCATATGTCTATACCATTACATTTTTCCTTTCTCTAGTAGGAAGTGCCTTACAAGTAGTTTCTTCATTGTGTATTTTCTTGAATAGTTATCTCTCTAGTCCAACAAGTCTCTGGATAAATTTATTTTCTTGCATGAATGTAATGGGTACGTATAACTCTTACTGTCAGTTGACCAGTCTATTTAACTTAAGAAAATATATCTTTTATGACAATGGTGTCTGGGCCAACTTGCATGCACCGCGACTATTCCAGCAAAGTACCAACTTAATGTTATTTAAAAAGTAGAACTTTCAATAAAGCAGTGACACATAATAGAGTTCAGCCCCATCACATCAACAACCTAACAAAGCAATGAGTATAAACCAAACCATACAAATTTGAACTTGATCAACCTAAAATTTAGATAAAATAAAATGAAAACATTTTTTGAGAAATAGTCACAAATTCCATCAAACAACAACAACCAACCTAGTACAGTCCCATAAGTGGGATCTGGGGAGGGTAGTGCACACTACACACAGACCTTACACCTACCTTGTCAGGTTGAGAGGTTATTTCCAAACAACCATTGGCTCAAAGAAAGAAAAAATGCAACATTTATGAAGACTAGCATGAAAATAGAGGTATAATAGACAACAATAACAAAGAGAGAGAAGTACTGAACTCCTCCTTCTGTTCATTTTTACTTGTTAAGTACCACCAAAATTAGTTGTCCAACTTTACTTGTCCAGCTTGCAAGACCAAGAGATAATTACCAGTTTGTGTATATTTTACCCTTTGCTATTCATTTCCCCACATTTAGATGACTTATAATTAATAGGGGTGATATATTAAAATTACAATTCTATTTATTATTTCTTAAGGAATGTGCAACAGAAACATGGGCAAGGGAGGTGGACGGAGGGAGTAGTAAAATAATACTTATACTACTAGCCGAAGAGACCATACACAAAACTATTTACTACTAGCCTTCTACCTAAATCCTTGACCTCCACACCCTCCTAAAAAAATTCCATCAAACACCTAACAAACCGAATATGACAAAAGCATATAAACTCAAACTCGATAAATCCAAAAAACTAAATACAATAAAATAGACAACATCTTCAGGAAATAGCTGCAAATAGCATTAAACAACCTAACATAACAGACGAACAAAAACTTGTACATTTGAACTTGATAAACCTAAAAATAGAGAACATTTTCAGGAAGAAGTTGGTTATGGATGGATTCAGGAGTGATAGGAATAGACTGAAAAATATTGAGGAGAGGTGATTTCGTAGGACATGACGCAATTGCAGCTCACCAAGGACATGGCCTTAGATAGAAAGGTGCCGATGTGGAGGACACGGGTTAGGATAGAAGGATAGTACATAGGAGCGTGTACATACTGGTAGGCAGGAGTGTATTGATTTGTTGTCCATTCTAGCAGCCGTAGTATTACTCTTGTTTCTTGTTTTTCTATTTCTATTATTGTTTCGTATAGGTTGGTTATAATATTATTTCGTTGTAGTATGGTTCTGCTACTATCTTTTGTTTACTACTAAGTCAAAGTTGTCGTACCGGAGCTTATGGAACTGACAGAATTCTCATACAATGCTTCAATCTCCAGATGTTGACCAAAGTCAATCATTCCAACTCTAAAGTGTTTTATTTCTTTTATTTCCATTTTCTAAAGTGTTTTTATCTTGAATCGGGGGTTTATCGGAAACAGCCGCTCTACCTCTAAGGTAGAGATAGACAGGGGCAGAGCCAACTTTCAACCGAATCCCCTTACGGAAAATTATGCTATTTTTATACTATTTTTACATGGACTATTTTTACATAGTTAAAAATATTTTTAATGTATATATAGTAGAGCCGCCACTGGAGGTAGAGATCAAGTCTTCGTACACTCTACCCTCCCGGACCCTACTTTGTGGGACTACGCTAAGTATTTTGTTGTTTTAGAAAACATTTTCATGAAATATCTGCAAATTGTATCAAAAAAACTAAAACATACCTACAATAAACCTAAAAATAAACTAAAAATTAAAATATTTTACAGAACTAGGACAAAATTAAGCAAGTACACGAAAAAAAATGAAACCTTGAGAGGATGCAAGCCGGCTTTAAGATCAGCGGCGATGCGTTCACGATCTTCGGCGGGTATCGAAGGATCGATGTTTAGGGTTTGAGTGTTGCTGTTAGTGTTCTTGTTATCCAATTCTTTCTTCTCCGATGACACTTCCATTTAATTCCGGCGAAGCTCCGGCGGCGATAACTCTGGTAGGTATATGGTGAATTTTGATAAGAGGTTTTTTTTTTTTTTCCGAATGAAAATGAAGAGGGATTTTGTGTATATGGTTGCGGGTTTTCTTATTCTAGAAATGAATCGGGTCGGGTTGGGCCCAAATGTTTTCATGACCCGTTTGGACAATCGGGTCAACATGGTCCCTCTATTTACTTTTAGGAAAAACAACATAAACCTCGACACTTTGGAGCTTGATTACAAAAATTTCGACATAATGTGCAATTATTGAAATCTCAATTTGAATTTGTCAAGATACATAATTAGCTCTTGACACATCCAACGAAAATATATCGAACGACTCTCTTTGTTTATTTTTACTTGTTCATTATTCTAAAAACGAATTTTTATTTTCCATTATCTCTTTTAACAATAACATACCCTAATGTATTTTTATAAAACGAAGTTTGGGAGGATAGAATGTATGTATTCCATACCTCTACCTCAGAGGTGAGGTAGAGAGGCAATTACTGATAGATACCCAACTCAAAATAATTTTTTTTTTTAGTAAAAGACATAATAGAAGTAGAAAAAAGAAGAATAGTAGATAGTAACAACAACAAAGCTACCATAAAATAATATGACGATCGATCTTACCCGAAACAACAGACATAACCAAAGCAAGAACAAGAAACTACAAATATTAATTACTGATTTTTCAAAATATTATACTATATATCAAATAATATGAGTATTATAATTCAAATATCCATATTAACCTTAGTTTTTTTAGGAGCGTGCAAAGTTTAAAATGGACAAGTAAAAATAAGCAGACGAGGTAAAAAATTATTTTTTTCGAATGAAAATAAATGTGTAGTTTTATTACTATCAAGTATCAACATTAACATAATCAATGCAATTTGATAAGCGAGGTCCAAGAAAGGTATGTTATACAATCTTTGAAGGTAGAACTGTTTTCAATAGACATTTGTCACAAAAAAAAAAAGTATATCAAAGTAGTTTGTAAAAAGAAATAACAAATATGAATAAACATAACAAAATTTTAAAGACAGTATGACAAAACGTTTCTTTTATTTTCTTTTCTTTTCTATATATTAGAAAGAGTGGTTTCAACATGACATATATTTGATATTAAATTCAAAGTTAAGGACATTAAGGTCTTTAAAGAAAATTGTTAGCTCATATTGAAAATTTTTTGAGCTTCTCTTGATGGACCTATCAAAAGTCTTAAAACCAAGCCTACATTGTTTTTATTAATTATGGATAATGCCATTTAAAATTTTTACATGAATGCCATCACTAGCCTTGCATTCATTTTCATATGTGGGCCCTCTATTTGTCATCTATTTTTTATTTGTAATAATTAATATGATAAATATAATTTAATACATTTTATTCTTTATTTACATTTCATATCAAACATATAATTTGTTTTCTTCCTTATTTGCTAGATGAAATACCCTAATTTGAATTTTTAATGTATAATTAACAAAGCTAATTTAATAAAATAAATTTTTAATAAATATTTTTTTTAGATTTATGTCAAGTCAATATATACCAATAAAAAAAATTAAAGAAAAATACCTAACAAGATTTTATTTATATAAGGTTAAACATAATCTGTTACTAAATAATAATAATAATTAGTTATTTTTATATATGTAAATCATATTATCTTTATTGGATTAAACATACTATCCCTACGAGTTAATGAATTTTTTAATTAAAACTTTGAACATTAATTACTTGTTGGATTGTAGTTATTTTAATCACCTCAAACTCAAACCAAAAGTTTTAATATTTTATTTTTAAGAAACTTAATATATAAAATGTATTTTACTCATATAACTTATTTAATTAATTTGATATTTTCTCGATTTATCTGAAACCTACTAAATTATGATTTTAACGAAATAAATCTAATAATTAGTGTTTCTTCAATTTTTAAAAATTCACCAACATTCCTGTATCACCCTTGATTAATTATTATTATAATTTATTTATATATTTAAAAATTAATAATATTTAATTAAAAATAAAATAGACATTTATGACATTTCTGCTTCAATCGTAATTTTATTGTATAACCTCTAATTAATTATTATAAATTATTTATATTAAATATTTAATAATATCTAATCCGTAATTTTATTATATCACCCTAATTAATTTTTATAAGTCATTTATATATTAAAGAATTAGTGCTTCCTCCTTTTAAAAAAGAATGACTTACTTTCCTTTTTAGTTTGTTTAAAAAAATGACTCATTTCCTTTTTTGAAAATACTTTAATTTCAACTTTTCATATAACATGTTTAAGACCACTTGATTAACGGGCATTTTGGTACGTTTCACTCAACTTTAATTTAAGATCACACGATTCAAAAGTCTTTTTTATTCTTTTAAACTTTGTGTCAAGTCAAAATATGTCATTCTTTTTTAAACTGAGGGAGTAGTATTTAATTAAAAAGGTAAAATAAACATTTATGGCATATCTGTTTACCCCTAATTAATTATTATAAGTTATATGAATACTCAAAAATTAATAATATTTAATAAAAAAGGTAAAATAGATACAAAAATGACAAACTAACTCTCGATGTTTTAAATTAACTTGACGTCTTATATGAGATCCACTTAATTTTTTTTCACGGGTATTTTTATAGTAATTTTGCTATGTCGCTTCTAATTAGTCGTTGTAAGTCATTTAATACATTTATGCTTCGTTGCTCAATCGTGATTTAATTATATCACCCCTAATTAATTATTATGGACATATAAGCATTGTGCCCCTTGAATTTAAATAGAAGAAATATTATAAAGTACAATAACTAAAAATTTAAATTATTTTAAAAATATAATTGGCTATCAACGACACCAAACTCTAGACAAGGAGAGTAACATATATTATTCATAAAAAGTATTATAAATTACAATAGTTAATTATATGTTTTAAAAAAAATATGTAAAAAAATTACGATAAGTCATAATAAGTAACAACTTAAATTTTTTTTTAAATATAAATATTTGATTGACTCTCGAAATTATATCAGTGTCACTTAAATTGGAATAGAAGAAAAGTATTATAAATCACAATAATTAAAAGCTTAAATTATTTTTAAAATATAATTGACTATCAATGCCACAAAAGTTTGGACAAGAAAATTAATGTATATTACTTGAAAATTAAATAAAAAATATTATAAATTACAATAATTAACAACTTAAATTATCTAAATACATATTAAAAGTATGATTGATTTTCTAAATTCTATTTGTGTCACCTAAATTGAGGCAAAAATAGCATATATTGAATTCGTGTTTGATCCCGGATGAATCTTAGAATGTATATGCAATTCTTTTTTTAAAATTTTTTTATTTAAATATATCAAAATTGAAAAGACAAGTTCTAATACAACACATCAAATAGTGTATAAGAGACAATGTTAGCATAAATAATATCAACATTACTAATACAAACATTATTAATGCAAACATTACTAATACATTTTATTCAAAATTATTTTTATACACTCTAAAAAATGACTCCTACATTTCAAAGGAAAAAACATATACAAAGGCCAAATTCGATAAAACATTTACTCAAGAATGTTTTATCGTGTTCTCAAAATTAAATAACATAAATTAATATAACAGATGCTAATTAATAGTTTTTTTTATATAGTTTTCAAAACAGTTAAAATTTAAATTTAATTTATCTTCAAAGAACAAGTTGGCAAATTAAAAAGAAGGAGAAATAAAAGAAAATGATGTTTATGTCGGCTTAGTAGGGGAATACATTGCAATTTTGGGTTATTAATTACAACCGATGCGTGATGTAATATGCAATGACTAGATAACCCTTTATTTTTTTTTTAACAATTATTCTCTATTTTACACAACATGTGTCAAGTCTTATTATCAATTTTAATCTCATATTTTAAACTTAATGTATCAAATTTGAGTCATATGATTAAAGATCTAAACTTCAAAATGCATCGAATTTTGTTATTTATATAAGTCATACATAATTATCTTATGAAATAATTTGGCTTCTTAAAAAATTACTATTAAGTAGTTAATTTGTTTTGCTATTCATGTTTTATAATTGACCAAAGTCATCGAAAGACACTCAAACTTGTTACCAAAATTCACTTAGACCCCTATGGCCTGTTCCTATCAGACCCCTACCCCCCCCCCCCCCCGAATTTTGTTCCAATTGGGCATTTTTTTCCTATCAGCTAAAAGCTAAAGTGTGTGTTGCACACGCGATAATGTCGCAAAAACAAAGTATCGAAAGCTGACATATGGCATTGTGGGTCCAATATATTAAAAAATAATTATAAAATTATTTAAAATAAAAAAATAAAATTGATTATTAAAAATAAATTATAAAATATAAAAAACAAATTAATAAAAAATAATTATAAACTTATTTAAAAAATAAAAATCTAAAATAAAAATAAATATAAAAATAAAAAATGGCATTGAGGATCCAAATTATGAAAAAATAATTATAAAATTATTTAAAAATAAAAATAAAAAACTGATTATCAAAAAGAAATTTTAAAATTTTTAAAAATAAAAATAAAAAATTGCATTGAGGATCCAAATTATTAAAAGATAATTATAAAAATATCTCAAAATAAAAATAAAAACCTGATTATAAAAAAGAAATTATAAAATTTTAAAAAAATGAATATAAAAAATGTCATTGTGAATCCAAATTATTAAAAAATAATTATATTTAAAAAATAAAAATAAAAAACTAATTATTAAGAAGAAATTATTAAAAAAATTTAAAAAATGAAAATAAAACTGCCCCACCTACCCCCAGCTCCCCAGCGTTCATCTGCTTTCCTTCCCCCCAGCGTTCATCGTCTTCCTCTCCCCCCTCACGTTCCTCTTCTTCTCCATGAAATAATTTTATAATTTCTCAAACTTTACACTAACACACATCACAACAAAAACATATTCACATTACAAGAAAAAACGTTAATTTTCTTCTTCTTAGCTTGATAATTAGTTTCCACCATATTCATAGCAACAAAATGGCAGCAATGGGGTGGGGGGTACTGTGAAATGATGAAGACACGGGTTGGGCGGGGTTGAAATGATAAAGATGCGGCGTGGGGTTAAAGACGCAAGGGTGGGGTGGGGTGGGGTACTGTGAAGAAGATGACATAGGGGGTGGTTTTTTTTTTAAAAAAAATAAAAATAAATTAAAATAATTAAAAATTATATTATTAAAATAATTTAAATATAAATTTTGTAATTGATTTTTTGGGGGCCACTCAGTGGCACTTGACATATTTCAATTCTTAATTTAGTAAAAAAAAAAAATCTCACACGTCTAAAGCAATTACATTGCACACACAGTGCCACGTAGGCAAAAAATGCCCAATTGGAACAAAATTTGGGGGGGGGGGGGGGGGTTAGGGATCTGATAGGAACAAGTCATAGTTTAGGGATCTAAGTGAATTTTGGCAACAAATTTGATTGCCTATCGATGACTTTGACCTTTATAATTCATATTGACATCAATCTAATTTATCATACATAATCAAAATATTTTAATGTTGGGTCCGTGCTGACACGGGTCATGCTATTCTAGTATTATATAGAAGAGGTGGTTTCGACCACCTCTTCCAATTACCAAAAAACCTAATTACTTCCACATAATTACATACCATGCCCCAATATATAATAATTTTATTATTTTATCATAATAATTTAAATATTTAATATATTTTATTAATTTATATTAATTAACTATAACTACGTATTGAAAGTAATTTTTTTTATTTAATTATATATCATGTTCAAAATTAATTTGTTGCCACAAATCACAATAATTAATAACTTAAAATATTTAAAAGACATATAAAAATTTTATTGACTCATACCAAAAAAACCCTCTACTCCCACTTAATTCCATACCATGCCCCAATATATAATAATTCCATTGTTTCATCATAATGATTTAAATATTTAATATATTCTATTAATTTATATTAATTAACTATAACTACATATTGAAAGTAATTTTTTTTATTTATTTAATTGACTATCATGTTCAAAACTAATTTGTTACCAAAAATCACAATAATTAATAACTTAAAATATTTAAAAGTCATATAAAATTTTTATTGACTCTTATTATTTTAGCAATGCCACATAAATTGAGATAAAATAAAAAGTATTGCAAATCATAATAATTAACAACTTAAAATATTTAAAAGATATATAAAAATTTTAGTTGACTCTCAAAAATGTATCGAAGCCACATCAATTGGGACACAAGGAGTAAATATATTATTTTATAATTACGTAAAAATTATTATAAATCAAAATAATTAACAAGTTAAAATACTTTTTTAAAAATAGATAAAAGTTCTATTCAACTCTCAAAATTTTATTGGTGCAACATAAATTATGACAAAATAAAAAATTATCTTAATTAATTGTAACTAAATATTTAAAGTAAATTAATTTTATTATTTTAATTGACTTTTATATAAAAAATAATCTTTTTATTTATTTATTTATTTTAGAAAATTTAAATTTTAAAATTACTTTTTCCTTATATAGAAATACTAATATTTAAACTTAATAAAATTTTATTATTGTGAAAGATAAATATAATGCACTATCCAATAATGTTTAATAATATCATATTGTGCATATGCAAATATAGCATCCCGTATTTAATTAGCATACTATTCCGGTGAATTATCGATGATTATTTTTGGATATGATAAAATTATATTAATTTTTATAGTAATAACATAATTAATCGCTCTTAATTAATTATTCAGAGTCATCTAAGTATTAAGAAAATAAATAATATTTAATAAAAAATAAAATAGACATAAAATACGAAATTAACTCTTAATGTTTTAAATTAAAATTTCGTCTTTCAAACGATGATTTTACTATATCACTCCTTATTAAGTCATTTATGTATTAGAAAAATAAGAATAACAAAATGATATGTCAACATAAAATATTTGATTGACTATCAAAATTATATTAGTGCCACATAAATTGGGACGGGACAGAAGAAGATATAAAACAACACATATTATTTAAAAATGAAATAAAAAGTACTATAAATAACAATAATTAACCAAAAAAAAAATTGACTAGTTTCTACTTCAGCTGCTTCAGTCGTGATTTTACTATATCACCCCTAATTAATTATTATGGTCATTTAAGCATTGTGCCACATAAGTTGAGATAAAAAAATATTATAAATCACAATGAACAAAAATTTAAATTATTTTTAAAATATAATTGGGTATCGTCGACACAAAATTCTGGATAAGGAGAGTAGCATATATTATTCAAAAATTACATAAAAAGTATTATAAATTACAATTGTTAACAACTTGAAATATCTAAAAACAATTTAATATGTTATATATTTCAAAAAAAAAAATTACATGAAAAATACTAGAAATCACAATAATTAACAACTTAAAAAATTTAAAAGATATAAAATATTTGGTTGACTCTTAAAATTATATTAGTGTCACTGAAATTGGAATAGAAGAAAAGTATTATAAATCACAATAATTAAAAACTTAAATTATTTTTAAAATATAATTGACTATCAATGCCACAATAATTTGGATAAGAAAAGTAACGTATATTAATTTGAAATTACAAAAAAAATATGATAAACTAAAATAGTTAACAACTTAATTATCTAAATACGTATTAAAATAACATATGTTGAACTTATGCTAGATTCCGGATGAATCCTAGAAAACATATGCAATCCTTTTATTAAAAAAAATTATTTAAATATATCAAGATTGAAAAGACAAATAAATATTTTAATGTTGGACCCGTGCTGACACGGCCATACTCCTCTAGTTTGAAAAAAAATAATAGTAACTATAATATAAAAATGAGAAAAGGGTCAAAAATACCCCTCTACTTTGAAAAATTGGCCAACTTTATCCTTAGTCATACTTTGGGGTCATATATACCCCCGCAGTTACAAAAGTTTATATGTGTGCCCTTCAACTAACAGAATGGCCCAAATAAGACTAATTGGCCCGTTTTTAAAAAAAATCAAACCCGACCCATCAAAAGAACCCAAGCATTATACACACAATACACGTTTTTCTCACATACTTGAATTAAAAATTAGAGCTTTTCTCTCTCACTTTTGTAAGTTGAATTTTCCCAACAAAAATATTATTCTTTCATTAATCATCCCCAATGAAGTGTAGTTGAGGTCGATTGTTAATCTAATTTTCTTAGGAACAGAAAATGTCACTAAGTTGTTACTCTTTTTCGATGAAGTGTTCGTTGCGTTGTCGTTGTCATTTTGATTTGGTGAATTACTAATCAAAAATCTCATTTCGAGTACTCCATCTAATCCTGGAAGAAGTTTTTTCAGATATCTTCTTGTAGAGATGATGATTTGAGGCCATGGGGATCTTGGACAAAATGGACAAGTTTTAGACAGAGCAAGATTAGATTAAGCAGGTTGCAAGCGCACCTGTTCAACTTAATAAAGCAGTCGGGGTTTGGAGTTGCCCTTTGTAAATTAAGCCACAGACAGGTAGATGAAATTAGAGTCTTCCTTGTTATCAAGGGTTCATAGTGCTGGGATTTATTTTGTTTATTGCTCTTTTTTCGTCGATGTTGATAAACAAATTTTTCTTTGTTTAGCTGTATTATTTTTGTTTATGATAAAATAGGACTTGAGGTCGCCTGTATAAAATTTTGGAATCCCTGGTGGAAGTTTTTGTATTATAGAGGGTGCCAATGTGTGTAATTTATGATGATTCCTCGTACAATGTAACTATATTGAAGTTGGTAGTTTATGTTCAAAATATTGCAAGTTGAAAATCATTAGTTCTTATTATTTGCTTTTCACAAGTGACATTGATCACGATTATAATTAATGTTGAATCGTGCGAGTACGCCGAAGAACAATAACTGTTTGCTTTTCCCACAACTTTTGATACTGTACTTTGTAATTGCATTGTGGAACTTGGTCAAATTCCTGGCAACTCCCACTACTGCTCCTACTTTGTTTGGAGGCGTTTTGTTGAGCTATGTTATGTATGATGTAACTCATTACTACTTGCATCACGGACAACCAAGAATTGGAGTGCCTGAAAGTCTTAAGGTAAGAGGATATGTTTGTTAACACCTCTCTAATGACTTCATTGTGGTTATTTGGTTGGTTAATTTTTTGTGATATCTCGTCTCAGGTTAATAAATTGTTAGTTTGGGAAGATGCTTTTAGATCTCTGCTGGTTTCTTTAGTTAAATTTTTGAACTACCAACTGAAGATTGTTATGGCGTTTGCAAATTATGTTAGTCATTTGTGGTACTTGAGAGTTGAGACTGTTGTTTCAGGTTATAGTTTGTGGCTCAATCCCCTTTTTAGGTTATATCAGTTTTATTCTTTTATGATGGTTCTTGCTTAGTAGCAGAGCTTTGACAGTTGCATTAACATGTATAATTGCAAAGAAGTATGCACTTTATATGTGAGTTTATCCCGAGATAACTTTATATCAACAACTTAGATAGTTTCATGTACATTGTTTTTAGTTGAGGGTCTACCAGAAACAACCTTTCTACTTGTCAAGGTAGGAATAGTTTACTTTAAATATATGAAAAAGATAAAGATGATTAAGAAAATGGAACATTTGTTTCACGCTTGGTAGTTGTTTTCATTGGTAGAAACATACATGTCTTCTGGTTCATTACAATCCATGTTCTTAAATTTTTATCAAAATCTAATAGCTTATGCTTGTTGGAGTCACTTCATTGAAAAATTTAGAACATACGATACATCATTTTCTATCTAATCCAAATTTATGCCATTGTTGATCATGACAAATAATTGTAATTTGGCAGGATCCAGAATAAGCATGTGGGGCTCTAAAATGAGAAAAATATGATACTTAATGAGATTGACTTTACCAACACTATAATAACTCAAGATAAGTATAGCAGTTCAAAGTTTTCAGTTCCTATAAATATTATCTTGACTGAAAAGTTCAAAAAACCCCTAAAAAAGACTAGGTGCGAAGGTAGGGATGAAACAAAAAAAATGTTTCAGTTGCATTCTGGTGAAGAAACTAAAAATTGCATAAGAATAGTAGATGTTTTAAGGTGGATGAATTCAATTTTGGAGAAGTGTCTTTTGGTCCTTCCCAACTTGATGTCAAGAACAAAAGTGTTGGGGTTCTAAATATCTCGGATGCCGAAAGAAAATATGCATCAGATAGTGCACGTAATAAATGATTATTCAAATTTTCTCCAAAATTCTCTTCTAAGAAAATGACTTGGCCAGTTACTTAAGCTGATGAAACTATAGAGATGGCACTTGCAAGAAAACAGAGTGCTCGTCGAAAATATCAGAATATGAGAACCTATTTTTTGGCGGATCAGGCTTTACCGACATGGGAGAGGATGGTGATTCATATCGTTTTTGAATCTTCAGAAGCCTATGCAATAATACTATGCCTAGCAGCAGAGGCTGTTGCCTCAAGTTTGGTTGCCTCATTAAATCGAAACTACCATATCATTAAAAGGCAGTTCCTCCAACTCCTTTTTACAACGAGCAGATAATACAGGAGCAGAATACATCATATATCTACACAAACATAAGACAAAGCAGAAGCTAAAAGCCAATGCTCTAACTAAAACCTCTGCGTACAGCAGGTAAACAAGAACCTGTCTATTATCTCAATGTCATATGCTATGTGTAAAAAGTGCGCACAGATATAGAAATACATGGTGCAACTTAGTAGTAGCACAATGTGTCCTAGATTGAACCCAAAAAAAAGTACTCAAGGTTGCTGCACATAGACTGGATCATAAATTTCGCCTTGACACCCATCAACAAAACCTCCACAATTGATCAATGCTACGGAGCTTTATGACACCCCCTGAAGAAATACGATAAAAGTATATTCAATATCTCAAAAAAAATTATCAAAAATTGGAGAGAAGTTATCTTGAAATAATTAATCTCAAAATTAACTATCCCGATATTAGTTATCCCACTATATATATGGGATAACTTATCCCGCCATAAATTTTGTCAGAAACAAAATCAAGATGCTTGCTCTGAAGAAAGTTACTCTACCCCTCGGGCACCACAATATAATTATTTTGTACGAGGAGCTATAGTGGGTATGTTGTATAGAAGTTGACCAATATCTTCTGCTTCTGTATTATGCTCTAGCAAATAATGGTAACTCGGATCAGGTTGACATGCTTCTGTATTAAAAAAATAAATTGACAAGTGACATGCTTCTTTATTAAAGTTTTCTCCATGTGATGTATGTATCACGGGTTTGATCTGCAGCTACTAATGCTTGCATTAGGGTAAACGGTCTACATCACACCCTTTGGGGTGTAGCCCTTCTAACATGCGATGCTTTGTGCATCGGGCTGCTGCTAATTTTTTTTTACTATTCTATGGGGGCATTACAAATATTATGCTACTTGAAACTTTTTTCTTTGGATATGATATCAAGCAGCCTAGCACCAACACAAGGACCCTCTTATTTGTTTCACAACCAAGTACAACAGAAGAGTTCATTTTAGTTGTTAAAGGACTAACTAATTAGTGAAAAATAGTAAAACATGCCATGTCAAGTGGCTACACAATATTACCCCATGTTAATTAGTTACAAGCTCGCAACCAACATAGTGTGTTGAGCACTTTGCTTTGTAAGCTTTAGACATCATTTTTGTACCCAGGGATTAGAAGTTATATAAACTCTCACTTTTTTGTATCTTTTGCACCATTTATATCAATTTGATCGATTCTCAGGGATATTAGACAATTCTCTGGTGTTGACCAGCATTTTCTATTCAGAAAAGAGAAAAAATACGATCAATAAATAGATCCACAAACTAAGCAAAAATAGAAAAAGACACAAGCTATAACAATAAACAAGCATTAAAATATATAAAAAAAGAATCACAAATTTGTTCATTACATTAGGGATGTCATCTTATAATCCCACAAAGTTGCAATAAAAATACAAGTTCAACAATTTTTACAAAAAAAAAATAGAACATCTATTGTCACCATCCCTTGTCTTAATACAAAATATGCCAATACCAAATTTTCATTGTTGTGCCTTGCCATTACCCTTTTCCTTCTTAAGTTTATCCATTCTTAATTGCTGCAACTGTCTCCCGGTAATAGATGCATTACCATTCCATGAAAGCCCTTTTGGTGCATACAAGTCACTTGGTTTTGTCGAACCTATACCATCATAAAGAAACTTGATTTGTCTTAATCCGGTTGGTTTTGGTTGTTTTTGTCTTTATAAGATTCTAAACTTGAATTCTGAAACACCTTTTGACTTCCAAGGTATATCTTCTTCAACTTCAAGACCACGATACTCAAACTCAAGATAACTTGGAGATGAACCAAAGATGGACTGACCAAAGAACTTGCCAAAGAAGGATTGACGATGTTGAGTTGATGCACTTTCCTGACTAACCTGTGGAGCTGTCAAGGTCAAGTCCTCAACTATAGCATCATTTGAGAATCTGGGAGGGCTTGACTCTACATCTTCTTCATCAATTAATGTTCTTTGCCTCTTCATTGATTGATTACCCTTCTTTGGTTGTTTGTCTTTCATTTGTTTTTGACTATTAATTCATTAAATCAAAACGACCACGGCAACGCAACCAGCATTTCATCAGAAAAGAGTAACAATTTAGTGACATTTCTATTCCTAAGGAAATTAGTAAAGATTAACAATCGACCACAACTACACTTCATTGGGGATGATTAGTGAAAGAATAATAATTTTGTTGGGAAAATTCAACTTACAAAATTGAGGGAGAAAAGCCCTAATTTTGAAATCAGGTATGTGAGAAAATCGCGTACTCTATGTATAATGCTTGGGTTCTTTTGATGGGATGGGTCGGGTCGGTTTTTTTCTTTTAAAAAAAAATGGGTCAGTTTTATTTGGGCCATTCTGTTAGTTGAAGGGCACACATATAAACTTTTGTAACGGCAGGGATATATATGACCCCAAAGTATAACTGAGGGTAAAGTTGACTAATTTTTTAAAGTAGAGGGGTATTTTTGACCCTTTTTCCTATAAAATACTACAAGCAAAATATAAGAAACAACAAATAGTTACTGAAATGAAAGAACAAGTTACTACAAGAGTAATGCATGAACTATTAGTATGGTTGGTAGGGACGACTCAAGTATATTCGTGGTCTACGGAGAAAATCAAAGGGAGCCCTTCAAATTTTAAGAAAAAATAACTTCTTTTAATGAACTCTATTTTTAAAATTATATTTTTTATTTTTTCTAATCATTTTTTAAAGTAGTAATATAATCAATGCATTTAATCTTTCTTGAAATCTAGTACTCTAGATATATGATTCTTTCCTTTTATATAAAAAAAAATATTTTTTTTATAAATAATATATCTTTTTTTTTAAAAAAATCTATATATATTATTATAAAAAATGAGGCCCCTCAGATTTAGGGGCCTAAGACGGCCGCTTATTTTTTTTATGAGGTAGAGCTGATGGTTGGATAAGCGAGACAAATGTTCAACTACCTATTACTTTTATTGTAATTTGTGTCCCCCATAACCTCCTACCTAAGATCATTTCCTCTGTAACATAAAGTTTCGCCATATCTACTCATATCTTTCTAATACCTTTTCAGCCTAATTCTAGGTCTCTTAAAACAATTCATAGTCAACCCCTCCATGCATTTAATCTCTTGGCAAACTTGCTTAAATTTTATTTGAAAATGACAGGAATGGTCCCTTATATTTTGAGGTAAAGTGCAAAATAATCCTAAATTTTATTTGAATAGTTTACCAAATTAAAATTACTTTAAAGTATGTTTAATGAAGTACTTTAAATTAAGGAAAAAGTGTCAAATTTATCTCCTACTTTTTGTAGGTCGGCTCAAGTTAGATCAGGTTGCGTTTTATTTTTTAAAGTGGGGTATTTAACGTTAATGTAAGCCATTCTGTTAAAAGAAAGGGCACAGAAAAAAAAATTTCTTAGCAACAAGAATAAATTTGGCTTCAAAGTATAACAGAGAAAGTAAATTTGACCACAAAGTACGACGAATGATATATTTAGTCAACTTTTAAAAGTAGAGGGGTAAATTTGATCCATTTTCCTTAAATTAAAACGGCATAGAATGCTTTAAGCAAAATATCTCACTCCGCCTCTAGTTAAATGCATGCGAAATTTCATTCTTAGGTTAATAAACATGAAATTACACTCTTGTGTTAAAGATGTCAATAGATTCAAAAACCCAATTGACTCGAATAATATCGTTATAGAAAAAGAAGAAAATCGAAGACGCAAAACCTTATTCGAGAGAAGATTGCCCATTTCCACTCTTTTCCGTAAGAGTTTAAGTTCGTTACATTCGATTAAAAAATACTACAAGTAACTCTATTTGATAACATGAATTAGTATTTTATTGATACATAACTTATTATAACAGATTAAATTACCCTCATTTTATATATATATATATATATATATATATATATATATATATATTGTTATGATATCAATATACATCACTCAAATCCTTTGCATTATTAGAGTTTGGAGTTTGCATTGCTATTAAAGTTAAATATATAAATTGTCATGATATCAATATACATCACTCAAATCCTTTGCATTATTAGAGTTTAGAGTTTGCCTTGCTATTAAAGTCCTATTCAAGTTTCCTTCAATTATATATTAGGTAGAAATTGCTAGCTAAATGGTCCAATTCCATACATAATACAGCCATGTGTCAATTCAGAGGTGGAGCCAGCCTAGCAATAGGGGGTTCATTCGAATCTCCTTAACGGAAAATTATACTATTTATACATAATTAAAATAATTTTTTACATATATATCGTAGATGTTGAACCCCCTTCGATGAGTTTTTCTTTACAATTTGAACCCCCAACAGAAATTCTGGCTCCATCAGTGTGTGTCATTGTGTTTTTACTTGGGTTTTCTTTTGTTCCACGTCTATTAGCTGTTCTTTTCACTTCATGGCTCGTTGGCCTTTGTTACCCCATACAAATTACTTATGTCCAAAATGGAAAAATCATGCATATCATTGTTCATTCATTTCTTTTTTACTTGCACAACTCTCTTATTAGAGGGCATCTATGAAACACATCTTACAATTTGCTATGTCACACAGTGGCGAAGCCACGATTCTTATTAATAGGATTCAGAAGTTTATATATAAACTAAAGAAGGGATTCAACATTTACTATATATGTGTAAAAAATAATTTTAACCATATATAAATAGTATAATTTTTCGCGTTCGACCAGGGCGGATCTACAGGGGGTTCACGGGTGGCATGGCACCCGTAAACTTCGATCGGAAAATTGTGTGCATATATATATATATATATTGAATAAAATCGGTGTATTATTTAAGTGTCATTCAGTGCAGTAGTTGAGGAAGTAGTGTCAGTGGCAAACACGCTAAAATTTCACGTAGCATACCAGAGTTCAAGTCTAGACGCTGGCAGTATTTTGTTACTTTTTGTTTGTTATTCTATTTTCTATAAGTTTTTATTCTCTTGACTTAATCTTTGTTTGATGCCTTTTTTTGGGTAATTTTTGTTTAAGAATTTTTAATTTAAGTGTAGAACATAATTGAAGATTCCTTCTTCCTTCAAATTTATAGTCAACCTCTCCTCATAAATTATAATAATGATGCTTGGATTGATGTTATAATTTCTTAACAATAGAATTGGAAATATCCATTGAATGTTGACAACTATTTTGTACTTTCACGTTGACTGGTAAGTTGAATTTAACTCTTGTTTACACAATTTATAGTAATAACAACAACAACAACAAACCCAGTGTATTCCCACATAGTGGGGTCTGGGGAGGGTAAAATGTATGCAGTCCATACACTACCTCTAGAAAAGTAGAAAGGTTGTTTTCGATAGATTTTATAATAATAATCACATTTTTACTATTTGATCTATTTGTCTATACAAATTAAAAAGACAAATAATCAAATAGAAACCCAAAGTCTATAAAATCGACAAAATATTTATCTTATTTGGGGCAGTGTAAATAGCAAAACGTAAAGCAAAAATTAACTGATTTCCAACTGAATTCATAAAAATTAGGTTCTTCAATAATGTTTCAATAAAATTTTTCTTCAAAAATCTCTTACTAACAAGTCAAATTCCAGTGGGACGCCCATAAAAATTATCCTTTTTGAGTAGTAGCTTTAACGTTAAAAGTGACATGACACCCGCAACCTCGAAATCCTAGATCCGCCTCTGACGTCCGAACCCTCTCACGTAAGTGTAGCTCCGCCCCTGGTCACAATTAAGACATTAAAACTTCTCTTAGAACAAACTCCTTGAGTTGTTATTTACGTGACATTGCTGCAGTGGAAAAACTTTTGAGACTTGTGAGTTAAATACATTGATAGCCTCTTAAACTTGTGAATAAATATCATTTAGACATTCGAACTATAGTTTATTCTAATTGAGCACTTGAACACATGATAAAATAATCTTATTAGACACATCCGATTAAATTTTTGAAAAAGTTTATGTACGTGTTTTCAAGTGTCACTTACATCTGTATGGCTGTAAGAGCTTTTCATTAAGAGCAAATGTAAATAAAATAAATATTTTAAAAAGCACGTTATTTATTTTAGAACAAATTAATAAAATGTGTCACATACACTAAAACGAAGAGAGTAATATACTCATTGAGAGATATCAAAAGATAAAGAAGTATATTCAAGACGAAGCTAATGATATCAATATAAATTTAAAAAAAACATATTTTTTACCTAGTTATACTGTGTAATTTTTCGACGAAGACATACATATATGGCTCCACCACCATATGAAATGATCAAGATGCGTGCAAACTGACTTGACACTGTCCATACAAAAAGAATCTAAGGTTGGTGAAACTCATGACTCAATTAGTGGTGGAGCCACAGCCAACGAAGGGTGGTCAGATAAACACCCTTCGTCGGAAATTTTTTTCGAGTATATAGGTTAAATATAGATATTTATGGTTATATATACATGTTGTTGCACGTCCTTGACAAGCTAAAGAAGCATAGTCCAATGGTCAAGAGTGTGCATTTCCGCATCAACAACCCGGGTTTGACCTTGGCAGGTGCAGCAATGCTTTATTTTCTTTGTTTTTTAAATAGTTCTTTGCCCACGGAAAAATATAAACACCCTTAACCAAAAATCTGGCTCCGCCACTGGGCTCAATTTTTTCCAAATTGATATTGAACTAATGAGAATGACTATGTACTAATCCAATTAATAATAGAGAAAAATATCCAATAGCTAGCCAACTAGATTAGCATACCTCCCTACACATCCTATTGATATTTTTCACACAATGACAAGCTTCCACCTATCTACATGAACTTCATATCACCATCATAACTAAAAATGAAGCTTCAATATTCACTCACCAAAGAGCAACATGACATATTCCATATTGAGTGGGCTTCATTGAGTAAAAATCCCACATTACTCTCCATCAAAGCCACTCTCTTTGACTTTTCAATTCCCAAAACAATAAGAACTCCATGACATTTGTCGGCGTGATCTGATGGTCAATGAAGTGGTATTTAAAATTATGAGATATTAAGTTTAAATTTTTACTGTAGTAAAAACACTAGATGAATTTTACCCTTCTATTCAAGCCTTGATGGATAAATTTATCCGTATTATGTATCAAAAAGAGGTAACCGTATGATATGATGTGTGGATCTAGCACAATCTCAAAAATTAGCTCATGAAGGAGGATTCTCCAAGTCCGTATTAGGAGGCTACAAGTCGATGTGGAACTTTAACCGACTCTAGCATTAGTACTCGTATAATTAGTCGAGATGCAAAGAAACTGACAAGACACCATAGTCAATGAAGTGGTACTTAAAATTATGAGATATTAAGTTTAAAATTTTAATAGTAGTAAAAACACCAGATAAATTTTACCCTACTACCCAAGTCTTGATGGATAAAATTATCCGTATTCTGTGTCAAATACAGGTAACCGTAAGATATGACGCATGCATCTAACTCAATCTCAAAAGTTAGTTCATGAAGGAGTATCCTCCAAGTCTGTTTCCCAAACAATATGAAACTTTAATCGACTCTAGCATTAATACCTCTATAATTAGTCGAGGTGCACAGAAGCTGACAAGAAGACACTAGAGTTATAAAAAAGAATCAGAACTCTAAATTCCAAACTACTTAACCCCTTCTACTCTAACTCCCTTGCTTTCATTCACTGAAAAAAGAAAAAAATGGATCTTCAAGAGTGGGAACTTCTTTCTGATAATGGACTTGTTGAAGTACTCCATGATGATAGAGACAAGTTTTTGTCTAGGGAGTATGCTTCTGATTCCAAGAGAGTGCCAAATCAAGTAGTAATTCCAATACTAATTCAGCAAGAACCAAGTATAGAAAAGCCTCAAGAAGATGAAGAGGTTATTAAAGAAGTTATCACTAAGGTTCCAGTTGAGGTAAACATGTCACCACCTGAATATTTTTCTAATAAGACCAAAGTTCTAAAATTTGAAACGTCGTATTAGTATGTGATCGTCTCATCTAAAAGTTTAAAATGATTCCGTTTCATCTAAAACCATCTTACCAGCTCTAATACTGTGTGATCATTTGACTAAAAAGTTTTTGATTAGGTAGAACATATTTTAGTTACTTATATCCAAGGACGAAGCTAGATAAGGTTGAGGGGTTCATCCGAATTCCCGTTGGTGAAAAATTAAAGGCATAATACATAAAAATGTCCTTTAACTTGGCTTTAGATCACATCTATGACCTCCAACTTTGGGTGTGCACAAGTAGGCAATTAAACTTGAAAGTTGAACAAGTAGACACACACATCCTATGTGGTATAATACGCGTATGATGCCAGGTAGGACAAGAATTGGCCACGTAGGACACCACATATGACACATGTGTCTACTTGTTCAATTTTATACAAGTTTAAGCACCTATTTGTGCAAACTCAAAGTTGGAGGTCATAAATGTGATCTGAGGCCAAGTTAAAGGGCATGTTTATGTATTGTGCCAAGATGAGATAAAATTGTTTATATATGGTTAAAGTTATTTTTTTATGTATATATAGTAGAACTTTAACCTCCTTTGGCTTTTCGTGTGTTTACTTCTTCACATTTTAAACTACTTTAGTGAAAATTCTAGCCCCGTCACGGCTTATATTGTATCTCAACAGGAAGCAACTCTGGTGCAGCAAGATGAGGAAGATAAAGTGTCACAAGTTTTCTTCAAGAAAATGAAAGAAAGTGAATTTGAAAACATGAAGTTGGATTCACCAAAGTTGAGTAACAAGACTACTACTGTGTCACAAATTGATTCAATGAATTTCCCCTATGAGGATAAAGTTGAAACCTTGGAAGTTGAAAAAGGAAGTGTGATCAAGAAAAGGGATGTCAATGAAGAGAAAAATAATGGTGGAATTAATATATGGAACTGGAGATTGACTGGAGTTGGTGCTATTTGTTCCTTTGGGATTGCAGCAGTTGCTGCTGCTGTTACAATTTGTATCTTCATTGGAAATCACAAAAAACAGAAACAACATAAACTTAAGTTCCAACTTTCTGATGACAAGGTTTGTCTTAGTTTCAGTTTTCAGTTTTGAATTACTTTTTTTGGTGGATATGATTGATGGAGGGGAGGGAAAAGGCGCTCGAATTCGAAGGGAGACTTCTCATAGTTAGAAACTTTATGTGGTGTGCTTCGTTTACTATTTTTTCATACTTTCATCTTTTTATCATGCTATAGTTGAGCGACGCTTAAAGGAGCACTAGAAGGAAAGGCCAAAGACTCCGGCCTAAGGGAAATGAGCAACGAGAAGATGAGGTGCCTTGGGCACGCATATTTAAAAAGAAGGGTCCCCCCTCTCCTTAATCGGCTGGTGCTTATGTGTAAAAGGGCAGCCCGGTGCACTATGCGCAAGGTCCGGGAAGGGACCCATCACAAGGGTGTATTGTACGCAGTCTTACCTTGCATTTCTGCCATTTGGCTGTTTCCAAGGCTTGAACTCGTGACCTCGTGGTCACATAGCCACCAAAAATCGGGCTTGAAGCTCTCAACTTACCAACAAGACGAGAGTTGCCAATTGAACTGACACCTTTTATGTCAATGACTGATATCATTAGATTATAAGCATTGGTGGTAATCGAAGAAAGATAATAAATTCATCCTTCTGTGTGAGATCCATAAATAGTCAAATCAGTAGCGTAGTCTCATTTAGTGAACGGTGATCAGTTGAACACCCTTAATCAGAAGACTATACCAAGTATGTAAGTGAAAAACTACTTTCCTAAATTATAAAAAAAAAAGGGCAGTCCGGTGCACTAAAGCTACCGCTATGCGCGGTGTCCAAGGAAGGGCCCCACCACAAGGGTGTATCGTACGCAGCCTTACCTTGCATTTCTGCCAGAGGCTGTTTCCAAGGCTTGAACCCGTGACCTCCTGGTCACATGGCAGCAACTTTACCGGTTACTCCAAGGCTCCCCTTCAAATTTTTTAAACTACTTTCCTATACATGTTAAATTTTTGAAAACTTTTAACGAAATTTCTGATTTTGTCACTGAGTCAAACTATAGCTCTTTGGATTGATCATTAGTAAAATCTCCAATTACCATTCATTCTCATATGCCTCTCTGGATGCATTTCACCTCACTGATCTAACAAAGTGTTCATGTTGGAACTGCAGAAAATCAAGCAAGTGGTTCAGCAGCCTGCAACAAAACTGAATGAAGCAATATGTGGAGTTAGAGGATCAGTTCCTTCAACCAAGAAACGCATCACAGACGTTGAGGGATTACTTTTACGCTCTTTAGAACACATTCAAGACTGTTTATCAGTCTCTTGAAGCAACGATGGATCAAACAACAGGTTTGCAGGTTCAACAGAAATCAGGACTGCCTCGATAAAATGATAAATAAGTGTAGGTGAATTTAGATCTCAACTTAGAACTCACAACGTCTAAATTGTAGATCATAGTATCTAGACATAGAATCACTATACATGTTTGTGTGTATATATGTTGGAATTCAAATACCTATGAGTTTGTACTAAACTGGAGTTTGGTACAGAGATATACACAACTATTTGAATACATGGCTTTGGGTTCTGTAGGTGCCTCTGTGTGTGCTTAATTTCCATGCTGCTCAATTTTCTTTTTCAAAATCGCTTTGATATGCGCTCCTTGAGCCAAAGGGTCTTTCAAAAATAGCATCTCTACCTTCACGAGGTAGGGGTTATGTTTGCATACACTCTGCCCTCCCCAAACCCCATGTGAGATTACATTGGGTACATTGTTGTTGTTGTTGTAGTATTTGGAAAAGACTAGAATCACATAATATCTTATATAGTACTACCTCCGTCCCATTTTATGTAACGGTATTTGCTTGTTTTGAAATTTGTGGTCGTAAACATGCAAACACATAAAATTTTATGTTCTGTACTGGCTAAAGTATAAAACTTTTACATTGAAAAATCATATCTACAGCAAATTAAAGCAACAGCAGATAGATAAAATCTGCAACAATCATAAACTAATCATTTCATTGACATAAAATGCCAAAAAACAAGTCTTTAACCAATTTAGATAGAGTTAGTAGTCGAAAACATACCTAAACTATCACTTTTTTGCGAGTTTCATACCTCAGCTACCCATTGTTCTCTTTGCCTATCTAAAGTATCACCACCTTCGTATTAAAAGGCACATTGATACCGAGTTGGCCAAATATTTATTCCCAATTGAGAACAAGCGTGTATAGGTCAAGTCAGTATCGAGGTGTGTTTTAATACAAAGGGAGTGATAGTTGAGGTAGGAAACCGTGAAAAGATGATAGCTCAAGTAGGTAATAGAATAATGGATAGTTATGAAACTCGCGAAAAGGCGATAGCTTAGACACGTTTACCATAACCAATAAAGAAAACCTTTCCTTGCCCGGATGCGAATTAAGAATTTTGAATTTATGGATTCTGGATACTAGAAAAGACAGCTTACAAAATTTTGAATAAATTATTTATATGTATGAGCGAATTTCTTAATGCAAATACGAAGTTTTAGCCAAAACTGAAAAGTTCTATCAAATCCGCAGCTAAAACTCTAGCTCTTTTCTGTTCCCCTCACAGGAACTACAAGAAAATCACAATAAAAAGATCATAGTAACATATTCTCGCCAGTTGCTGGTAGGAGGTGGCAGATATCCCGTGGAATTAGTTAAGGTGCACGCAAGCTGGCCCGGACACCACGACTATAAAAAAGAAATGTATCATATTCTCGCGTAAGAGAAAAGTGAAGGATTACAGTACAGTACATGATTTTCAGATGAACTCAGTAGCTTTTGTTTAGATCCTGTATATAATTGCAAATCCAGTTACGAAAACAAGCTATGACTTCTGTGACAAATTCAAAGCCGATAACCTTCAAATTGTAGCTCCGCCTCACCTCGCTTCTGCTAATGTACTAGTAGTTAATATTCAAGAAGCATTAGGTGTACACTTTGCACATCTAATTCAGAACCAGAGGTAAATGGATTAGGCAAAGGGAAGCAAAAGAAAGTCCAAAGACAGAGACTGAATCGACGAATCTGTTGAAAAGGGAAACAAAAGAGCAGATAAAGAAGTCGATCACTTCTCAACCTTTCTGTGTTGCTGATGCAACCTATGAATTGCCAAAACTCAGCAGATAAATTTGCCACATCCACTACCACTAGACTGTTAAGAACCATTTTTTTTTCTTTCTCTTTACTGTAAATCTTTGTTGGATTCTTGGTTTTGTGTCTGGACAATAAGAACAGATTCTTTAGTTGTAGCAACAGCTTTTTCTTCGAGACTCGTAGAGCTCTTCTCAGTCTGATACCTTGTCTCTGGTGTACGAATCTTTGTTGGATTCTGACGCTTTTGTCTTTGGTGTGACAATCTTTGTTGGATTCTGACGCCTATGTCTTTGGTGTGACAATCTTTGTTGGATTCTGATGCCTATGTCTTTGGTGCGCGAATCTTTGTTGGATTCTGATGCCTATGTCTCTGGTGCGCGAATCTTTGTTGGATTCTTATGGATAAAGGGGAACAGGTTCTTTAGTTATAGCAGCAATGTTTTCTTCAAGACTCAGTAGAGCTCTTCTCAGTCTGATGTCTATGTCTTTGGTGTGGTGTAGAGGGAGTTTATCTACTTTAACTTTATGGTTTTGGTTTGGTCTTATTCTTTAAACTACAGATTAATCACTTTAATTATTACAGTAATTGGAGTTTAGAGGCCAAGTGGACGGTTAGTGCTATTACTTTTGCCAAACAACTTTTTTGTTTTGACTTATGACAGCATCGAGCATGTCATTCTTTATATTTTTATGATTTAATCAGCCAATAAAGTAGTATGAGCCAGTAAATGTGTGACTAATACTAAATGTTGTTACTGTTTCACATCATTAAAAGAAACAACCAATTATTTTGACAATTCTTGATATTCGAACCAGCTTATGCGTGCACCTCGACTAATAGCATGCATCAAAATTTAGACATATGAGAAGAAATCATCTGTATATGTATATTTTTGTCTGTGCCGGTTTAAACTTGAGACTTCATGATTCTCAGATTACTTTCATGGACCACTAGGTCATTCTTGGGTGCTAAAGATTTTTTTTGTTTTGTTTTTTGTATTCGGCTTCCATTTTGGAATCGGTCTATTTCGAGCATCATATCCACAATGAGTCGGTTAATCCTAGTTAGCAGTTTCAGGTCTGTATCAAAATCACCTGTAACAAGGGTCATGATCGATATTGTCTAGCATCAAGATCTATGTTGCTCGGGCTCTTCAAAAATGTCAATGGGTGCATGTTGGATTCTCCAAAAAGTATTGTATTCTTGGAGAATCCGACATGGGTGTGGCATCGAAAGTGAAGAGTCCACGCAGCATAGATCAAGATAGCCACTAGCATGAGGACTTCTCACATAAGCAAACATATCTTTGACATCAATTCACTTCCAAGACGCATGAAAAAAATCTCACTAAGGAGCAATAAGACAAGCAGAACAAAGTGTCACCGGAACAGACACATTACGCGCGAAAGGAACAGATTCTAGATGACAATCTTCCCCTCGGAAGTTTGCACGAAAAGTAACAAAGGTTATCGTCTGCATGACATTCGAACTCTGAAGCTAAATTAGTGATAAAATTTCAAGATGCTGATGGTGCATAACTAATTATGCAGCATAAAGTTGCATCGCATCTGACATTCTATGGACGTAGACACCAGATGAACGTATATGTACCATCTCAAAACTGATCATACCAAAAATGCACATACAATGGTTAAAACAGATGGAGGGAACTAGACATTTACGGTAATTCCCTCTGTGAGTCTTTTCATGTTATAGGCAGAAAGCGCGACCACTAAGCTTCCAAAAAGCCTCTGTCCTCCATATAAGAAACTACTTGCCCAGCCATCTCAAGTGGTGTAGGAACTACTCCGTCTTTTAGTTGTATTTCAATCTAACCAAAGAGGCAAAGTTATGACGAGAAAACAGAAGGGAATTAACAATATCTTGAAAGCTTCGCAGCAGCAGAAGTAATGTAATACATACCTCACAATTCAAAGGTGGCTCATAAGGGTCATCTATTCCAGTAAATCCTACAAAATGAGGTGCCAAAAATTCCATAAACCTATTAGGTACATTTCAGTAATAAAACCCAAACGTTCTACTCAAATTGTCAGTCCTCTGATGAACATATTTTAAATTAGCAACTTATAATTGTTATCGACTAATAGTGCCATGAAGCATGGCAACAAGAATTACACAAACAGTTTACATGCAAATTTTTTAGCAGAACAGCTATTGACAGATGCAATTTATTATTTACACTGTTGTAAATATGTGTATCTAATAACTGAGCAAGGTAACTCCGTGATTACTCGAGCTAATCATCATTAGGAGGTAGTACAAATTTTGTACAGATGCGGAAGCAATATAGGCTACGACCCTGAAGCTATAACACACCTTTGATTTTACCCTCACGAGCTAGCTTGTAGAGGCCTTTTGGATCTCTACCTTCACACAGTTGTAGAGGCATATTCATAAAAACCTGGAAAGCCGCAAGGAAAAGGAGTGTTAGATAATGCAAAAGATTTCTACAGTAGATCAGTGAATATGAGATTTGCCTCAATGAACTTGTTATCTGGCACCAATGCACGGCAAGCATCACGATCCTTTCTGTAAGGAGATATCAAACTTGCAATGCAAATTAATCCAGCATCTGCAAAGAGATTTGCAACTTCCCCTGAACAAGTACAAGTTCACGGGTAGTAAGAATCACGAACTACAAAATATTTACCAATACGTCTCACCAAAACTGAAAAATATCTAGAATAATTTAGATTTTATCCACAAGAAACTAAAGGTTCTGCTCAATCAGGCCGAACTGAAGTTATCCAGAGACACGCAATTCCTATAAGGCCAAAGCTACTCCCACCAGTTGCAGAACAACTAGGAATTCTAACAAGTGGATTCAAAAGATGCAAAAGTGGTATATCTTGAAGCTTCCCTAATGTTAAGGCGATTCAACAGTTTATATATATAGAGAAATTATTTTGACCCTACTCGGAATGTAATTCTGGACGAAAGAGGTTCAATTGAGGACTCCTTTCCTTATATTTAGCTCCGCCACTTACTTCCTCTCCGTCACTACATTTGCACACTCCAGTTCCATATAAATGAAAATGAAGACTGGACATGAACGGAAGGGTGGAAATAACCATCATATTTTTTCACCTTTATTTCATTGTTCAAACATCCCTCTGCTTCTCTTAAGTGTTTACAAGTCGTTTGTGCACTGAAAATTTTGAAATAAGAAATACTGGAGAGGTTGAAGTTCTTAAGTTTCCCTACAGAGTCAAAGATATGCAACATACTGTTTGCTCAAGTTCTGTAAATCTCTTCCACAAGTACCTTAAAATCTCACCGATAGACAATTTATTAGACAAGTGGTTGTTGTACTTAATTTGCGAGAAAACATTTACCAGTCCTACGTATATTCTCAGTCCGGCTTTCTGGTGAGAACCCAAGATTCTTGTTCAGACCATGCCTAAGGTTGTCACCATCAAGAACATACGAAAGTTTACCCCTTGTCTGCAATTCTCTACCTAGGGAACATGCAAGTGTGCTTTTTCCTGCACAAATTCAGATAAAATCTTGAATACCAATGGCAAACAAATGTTGCAAAACTGAGCATCCGAAACTTTTGAACCCCTTATATACAATTATGGGAGGCAAGTATAAAAATATACAAATTCACCACAGCTAATACAATAGACAAATAATAAGCAACAGCACATAAGATCGACCTGATCCACTGAGACCCGTGATCCATACAACACATCCTTGTTGGTTAAGCAGTTTTTCCCTTTCCGCCTTTCTGACTGGATTTTCATGCCAGAATATGTTTGCAGGATTCCCCACGGTAGACATCATGAAACAACACCCTTTGCCTTTCCTATTTACACACAAAAATGTCAGAAGTTTATACGAGCACCATGCTAAGTCCAATGGGCATTACAAGTTGACATGTTAAAACAGGATTTTATTTACCAATTGCATGAACACAGATGAAAGAAAAAAGATTTTGGAGAATTGAAAGATCTTATGCTGTACAAGGCCTCGTCTTTTTCTGATCTTCGCAATCTAGCTCATAGATTAAGAAATATCACTTAAAATAACTAAATGTGTTATGCTTGTCTCTTTTTTCGGGAAACGCATTGACAAATCATGTTAAAGGCATTAAAAGGTAATCACCAAAAGCTAGCATTACAAGATAGTCTAAACATTTTCATCATCCGTGTTAAATTAGGATGTAAAAGTACTTTGATTTAAAAGAGGGGAAAAAAGAAGGTAGCGCCTTACTGGATATAGTGACTATGGCTTCCAAAAGATATATCTTTGACAGATTGAAGAGATGTGTTCTCGTTTAAACCCCCAGTGAATGAAAGGCTGCATGACGATACCAATGTTATGCTTTAAACCGCACGACTAGCCCCTCTACTATTTCTTTTCTAGACTGTTGAATCTTGAGCCGGGGGTCTATCGGAAACAACCTCTCTATCTCACATATGAGGTAGTGGTATGGACTGCACACACTTACCCTCCCCAAAGCCCACTTGGTGGGAATATACTGGGTATGTTGTTGTTGTTGTCATTGACAAGCCCCTCTACCTAATTATAAGACCCTAAAATCGAGTAACTAGCGAGTTAGAAATACTAAATTATTGCCTAGATAGGTACCACCTATTCAAAATTTCAAAAGTTGTTACCCATTCATTCTTCATACCATCTTCTTATACCATGTCTGATGAAAGGGCATTTCACGGTACACAATCGAGTTATCTAGATTCAGTAAAGAACAGTAAGGCACTTTCGTTTACCATGTTCACAAACAAAAGGTAAATATATCAACCAAATGTAGCTAACTTTTAGGGTGTGTTTGGACAAAATAAACAAGTTCCGTTAAAATCACGAAAATGACTTGCCTAGTGGGAGTAGGGACAACAACTTCATTGGCTCCTCCTATCCCCAATGCCTCCAACCCCACACCAACCTTCCACCCCCTTCCCAACCCCGCTCAATATAGTTTTTTCCTAGGTTGCATATAAATGCTCTTGGGACAACAATCTTTTGCTTGCTTGCCAAACACTAGAAAAAAAAGGGTAGCACGGTGCACTAAAGCTCCCGCTATAGGTAAGGACCGAACCACAACAGTCTATTATACATAATTTGACCCTGCATTTCTGCAAGAGGTTGTCTCCACGACTTGAACCCCTAACCACTTGGTCGCATGACAACAACTTTACCACTTACCCAAGGCTCCCCTTCACCAAACACTAGGAAAAAAGAGCAAGAAAATCACTTATTTTCCAATAAAACATCCTCTAGGAAAACATTTTCCTTCATACCAAACACACCCAAGTTTCTAAATCTTTAATTCCCAATAAAACCACAAAAGCTTCCCTCATAAGGCAAATGGGATATCTTGAGAACTTAAGTGAAAATGGAATCTCATTTTCTTGGAATTACCATCAAAGATCACCTCTAAGGTAGTGATATGGATTACTTACACTAACCCTCCCCGACCCAACTTTGTGGGAATACACTGGATATGTTCTTCTTGTTGTTGTTCCACCAAAGATCAGACATTTTTACAAAACAACAAATGCCCATCACACTCAAATTCCCCAATGCAAATGAAATACTACCAAGAAACCATTTTTAACACAATTTGGAGAAACATAATAGACAAGTAAATCAAGAATGCTATTATTTCTGGTATTTCCATTAAAGATCAGACATTTTTACAAAACAACAAATGCCCATCACAATCAAAATCCAAAATTCCTCATAGCAAATGAAATACTACCAAGAAACCTATGGACACAATTTGGAGAAACCTAATAGACAAGTAAATCAAGAATGCAGATTTACAACACCCCTCATTAAGAAATCAAATAATCTAAAGAGATCTAATACAAACACAAACAAAAAAAGGCCATAATATATGATCACTTACCTGTAAAAGAACCCCCCAAAAATCTGAAATTAAAGGAAAAAATTGAGTTGTTATAATACAGAAATGTGAATATGGAATTTGGGGTATGTTTATTTTTTCAACATTTATGACACAAATGAAAAAAAAAATGTGGAAAATAAGGCAATAGAATGATTCAGTTTTGTTTTTTTTTTCCAAAGTTTTAGGTAGTGAGTGATGGTGGCTGTTTGCAGACCAAGTGAAAGTAACACCCTGGCTCCCAACCACTACCTAATATCATGCATGGCTTATAATTTTGACACGTGTCAACTTTATAATTTGCGGGCTCGTTTGATACGCTGACTAACTTATCTCGACATTATAGCTCTCATAATTATCATGTCCTGCCTAGTCAGTTCTAACACTTCTTAGGCTTATAATTTTGACATGTGTCCTATTAATAATTTATGGGTTCGTTTGATTATCTCGACATTATAGCTCTCATAATTATCATGTCCTGCCTAGTAAGTTCTAACACTTCTTAGGTTTATAGTTTTGACATGTGTCCTATTAATAATTTTTGGGTTCATTTGATTCGCTGACTAACTTATCTCGAGATTGTAGGCCTGATAATTACCACGTCCTGCCTAATCAGTCCATCTTGCTTAACTTCACCCTCATCTTGCGCCACTATAGTCAACTTCTTGCACTTCTTTATCTGTACATTCATATATACCTTCTTCACACGCGTGAGCCGTTTTCATATTTTTATCATTCATCGGGTCTACTTTAACTTTGTTGAATATCTTCGTTTATAATCTTTTATCTCTTTTGATATGTTCACATATTTATTTGATAATTGTTAAAAAATGCACTAAAATTATAATACTTTAACCTTTTATATAATTGATAAAACACTGATTTGGATGAATAATGAACTAAAAACAAAATGGAATCATTCAGTAAAACAACTAAACCAAACCACCAACATGGGTTGTGGTGCAGTGGAACGGGTTGCTCCACCCTTAATCAGAGGTCGAGGGTTCGACCCTGGCTATGGAGAAAACTATGTTGGGAGCGTTGTCACCTTAATGGGCCCTGCAACGCGCGATTCAGATTAGTCGGGGCTCCAATACGGACACCGAACACCGCACAGAAAACAAAAAAAAAAAGAAAAAACCTAAGCCTACCCTCTTTGTTCAGGCCCAATGCAAGTTTAAATACTCCTATAGAATGGGCTACTTAAGCTGGATATTGACTGACAAACATGAAAATTGAGGCCCAAATTTAGCTCATCATGAAGATGAGCACTGAATTATTGAATGGGTAAACATCATAAAATCCTACATTTTGGAGCTTAATTACAATTTTTTTTTTTTGATATTTTGAATAATTAATGAAAAATTCAATTTTGGGTATGTAGATACATAACTAGCTCCCGATATATTCAACGAAGATATTTTTTTTTAAGATACATAATTAGTTCCAGATATTTTTTTTTTTCGATTTTGAGTCTGTCGAGATACATAATACATCCAATGAAGATGTTGGTTTTTCTTTGTAAAAATACATAATTAGCCCTAGATACATTTTTTTTCGATTTTGGGTCTGTCGAGATACATAATAGATCCAACAAAGATACAGTTTTTCATTTGCAAAGATGCATAATTAGCTTCAGATATATTTTTTTGATTTTGGGTTTGTCGAGATACGTAATACATCCACCGAAGATACATTTTTTCCTTTGTAAAGATACATAATTAGATTCAGATATATTTTTTTCGATTTTGGGTCTATTGAGACACATAGTACATCTAACGAAGATACAATTTTTTCTTTGTAAAGATACATAATTAGCTCTTGATATGACGATACATTTTTTTTTTATTTTGAATCTATCCAGATGCATAATTAACTCCCGATACATCAAATGAAGCCACATAATTAGTTGAAATTTTTGTAATTACTTTGTAAGGGTGGCCAATTATCAAATAAATATGTGAACATATCAAGAGAGATAAGATTATAAACGAAGATATTCAAAACAAACAAGCATCGTTGGGCGTGTTAAAATTTATTTTTTTGTCTATTTAATTTCTTTTAAATATTCATTTAAAGAAAAAAAATGCATATATTTGTAAAACAAAAAAAAACAATAATATTATATTTAAAATATAATTAAAAAAATTTAAAAAAATAAAAATAGACACCTTTTATTCTTTCTTCTCCAAAACATCAACAACACTCAAATTCCTCCATTAACAACTTCAAATCCATTCTCCATCAACACTCTTCTTCAATATTTTTCATTTTCCTCCATTAACACCATCAAAGAACAACCACAAAGACACTAAATGAAAAAAAAATCTCTATTGAACACCTTTTATTCTTTCTTCTCCAAAACATCCACAACACTCAAATTCCTCCACTAATAACCTCAAATCCATTCTTCATCAACACTCTCCTTCAATTTTCTTCATTTTCCTCCATTAACACCATCAAAGAACAACCACAAATACAATAAATTAAAAAAAAAAAAACTCTCCATTAAACACCATCTCAAACTTCAATCCAACTCCCTCAAGATTTGAACAAAAATTAAATTAAATTGATGATTTTGTCTTTGAACCACTTACCATCAATGAAATTTCTACTTTTGTCGTCATTCTCCTGATTTTTTGTTAGTCCAAGAGAACTGCATAATTCGAAAATTCACATAAAAAAATTTTACTCTCCATTGCGCTCCTTTAATTTCTCACTTTTTCCTTTGCAAATAAGGAAAATGGATTATAGTTCTGCACTTTGGTTTGTTTTTTATACGTGGATTCACAAGAGATATATTAGAAAAATATATAACTGAGAGTTGTTGGAATATTTTAAAAGAAACATAAATGAAGAATGACGACAAAAGTTTGTTGAATTTCTACTTTTTTAAACTCCAAACTTGAATTAGAAATAAGAAAAAGAAAATATTACAAACTTGTTTGTAGGGGTGTGGCTACGGCTGGTGGGGATTGAAAAAAAAATTAGAGGTATTTTTGTATTAACAAGAAAGGAGGGAGGGAGGGGGGGGATTGGAAGGGGAGAAAGAGCTGGGGGGGGGGGGGGCTATTTTGCGGGGGAGGGTTTGCGGGGGAGAAGGGGGGGGGGGCTGGAAGAGGACGGGGGAGGGTGAGCTGAAGAAGAAGGAAAAGTAGGGGGGAGGGGGTGCTGAAGAAGAAGGAAAAGGAGGGTGGAGGGCATTTTTATTTACTACTTTTATATATATATATATAAAATACACAAAAATAATATATGTGTGAAATTATTTTTTTAAAAAAAAATTATAAATTTTTACGCGGTAATGACGTAGCGCTGAGGTGTGGAGAGTATAACACACTCTCCGTTATGAGAGTGATAATATATATTAAGGGGTGAAATTAATTCACTTTAAATATGTTAAGGGGTTAAATAAACGAAAGTTAAGTTTAAGTGTTAAAGTGAGTTTGGATGATAAGTTCAGGGGGAAAAAGATGTCTTTTCTCTTATACTAAATATACATACACCATACATATAATATATGTACATGTATACTATGTATATATTGGTAGTGTATATGTTGTTATATTTTGGCCATGTTGATAAACTAATTGTCCGAATATGTATCCACAAATTTTCTTATTTTCATCCTTAGACATGTTAATTAGATTGCACCATTTTATTAACTTGCAACTAATTAATCTGAACTTGTCCCTTTGAAGATGAAGAAACTTTTAAAAACTTATAACATAAAAATCAAACACCACATTTTGTCTATGAGATTTTTCTCAATATTCTTATGTGACAAATTAATGTTATACAATATACAAGGAAACCTCGGAGTAATTGGTAAAGTTATTGTCATGTGATCTCAAATCTTAGAAATATCCCCTGGTAGAAATGTAAGGTAAGACTGTGTATGTTCAGTAGATTTTTGTAGTCCAATCCAGCCCTTCCCAAACCTTGCGTATAAATTGATTAGTGGAAATTTTAGTGCATCCAAATGTTTCTTTGACAATTTTATACAATATCAATATAGTACTCTCTCTTAGATTGATTGCTAGATATTACAACTAAGACAGTGCTTTGCAATAATTAATAATGCATATTGAATATAATAACGAGTAAATTTTGTGATAAAATCCGAGGCAAATCTATATAGTTAATTATGAATTTAAGTAAATTCATTTGCTTTTACACGACAATTTACGAATTATATGTAAATATGTAACTGAAATTTCAAAATTACTTTATGGTAATATTAATTTTATGTCGATAATATAAGGATTAATTTTAAATTTTAAATGTTGGATTCGTTGGGATGTAGTACTCATTTATCTCCTTTTTATGTATAGCGTCTTATTTTTGCTTTTCGCCCACTATTTAATTATGTATATTGGGTAATAACTATTGAAGGAGGAAATACTTTCTATTACAATTTTTTTTTTCATACTCATGATTCGAATCCATAACTTTTTATGTACAATTAAAATACATAATCTAGGAGTAGCAATTCATGATCATCTATATTATCTATATTATCTTCTTTTTAAATTCCATCATATCAATTATCACAAAAAATAAAATGTATAAAAGTTAATTATCATGAAACTTAGGCTATGACCCCTACAGATTAGAGTCCGGAATCAAAATATGCTATGAAACTAAAAAAAATATTAAAAGATGTCATGTTTTTAAAGTGGTACCATAATATGCTTAACTCTCTTTTATAGCAAACAGAGTTAAGTTTCAAAAAATGTACATAACTCACTTAAAAAGAGAGTTATGTAAGAGAAGTTACATAACTCTATTAAAAAGAGAGTTATGTATTTTTTTATATATGCATTTTTTCTACATGACTTACTCAAAAAGTGAGTTATATAATAAAAGTTACATAACTTATTTTTTTCCTCTACGTAAATATAATAAAAATTATATAACTCACTTTATAACAACTTACATATTATGTGAACAATTAATTTATCGTTTAAAAATTTATTTTTAAAAAAAGAAGGCTAACTATTACGAAATCGAGAGAGCAAAGCTCACTGTGAGTTATTCAAATATAAAATAAGTTAAAAAAAAATTAGTTATCCATTGAATATAACTCTTAAAATATGTGTGATAAGCGCATAATTTTATTAGTGATATGAAATATGAACATGATGCGAAAAATATGAGTTATGCAAAAAGTTAACATGTTCATCAAAAACGTTTGTCAGTCATAAAACGTACCATTAGAAAAAATGTAAAATTCACAAAAAAATGAGTTATCCTTCTTATTTCTATAAAACTCACATATTTTTATATATATATGTATACATATATATAAATTCAGTCAACGACTCATCATCACTGATAATCCATTCTCCATAATTTATCAATCCTTGTGATGAGAACGAATTTGGATACTGTCCAACTATAAATAAATCAAAATCATCATTTTTTATTTTCATTCTTCTAAAAATAGATTCTACAAAGTCTCTGTAACCAATTGAAATTGGATACTTGACATTGAACTTGGGAGAGATACTATAATATATTGTATTTCCTTCGTGAATAATTTTGTCATCCCAAAAAAGTGCAACTTTAACACGTTCAGTATTCATTCTTTAAGCTTTGATTAAGTTTTGAAAAGAAAAGTCGAATTTGAACAAGTTTGAAAAAGAAGAATTGAATTTAAAGAAGAAAAATTCAGTTTCAAAAGAGGAGTTGAGTGAATAAAGAATGCAAAGTCTAGAATGTATACTTGTGTTTAAACAGGAGAAATATGAATGCGGATGGTAAAAGTTATTTACACATAACTCATATATTTTTAGAGTTATATTCATATAATGGATAACTCACTTAAATAGTGAGTTGTGCATTTTATTTCTATATAACTCATATAATTAGTGAGTTTTATATGATAAATGTGAGTTTATATATGTGTGTGTGTGTGTATATATATATATAAATCTGAGTTTTATAAAAATAAAAAGGATAACTCATTTTTTTGTGAATTTTACATTTTTTCTAATGGTACTTTTTATGACTGACAACGTTTTTTATGAACATGTCAACTTTTTGCATAACTCATATATTTTTCACACCATATTCATATTTCATATCACTAATAAAGTTATACACTTATCACACATATTTTAAGAGCTATATTCAATAGATAACTCATTTTTTAAATGTATTTTATATTTGAATAACTCACATAATCAGTGAGCTTTGCTCTCTTCGTTTCGTAATAATTAGCCTTCTTTCTAAAAATATAAAACTTTAAAAGATAAATTAATTGTTCATATAATATGTAAGTTTTTATAAAGTGAGTTATATAATTTTTATTATATTTACGTAGAGGAAAAAAGTAAGTTATGTAACTTTTATTATATAACACACCTTTTGAGCAAATCATGTAGAAAAAATGCATATAGAAAAAAATGCATTACTCTCTTTTTAAGAGAGTTGTGTGACTAACTCACTTAAAAAGTGACTTATGTAAAAAAAAAATGCATAACTCTTTTTTTAATAGAGTTATGTAACTTTTCTTACATAACTCTCTTAAAGAGAGTTATGTTAAAAAAAATGCATAACTCACTTATTAAGTGAGTTATGTATATTTTCTAAAACTTAACTTTGTTTGCTCATTTTCGTTAAAAAATAATGCATATAAGTTAAGCATATTATGGTATCACTTTAAAAATATGACATATTTTGATACCTTTTTAGTTTCATGGCATAATTTGATTCCGGACTCTACTGATTAAGTATCAATCAAGCTACTGAATGGTGCTTTTATTTATCTTTGTTTATTTATTTAATGGGCCCCATGGCTTTTAGAGTTAATTTTGGAGAAAAATTCGTAAATATATAGTATATATCATTTGTATCAACACATATTTATCAATTAAAAACACGAAAATGTTGGGATGTAGTACTCTCTTGTCCCTTAAAACATTTTATGTATAGCATATTATTTTTGCTTTTCACCTCATGTTTAATCACGTATGTTACTTTCTATCACAATTTTTTTTTTCATTCTCGTGATTCGAATCCATAATTTTTTACGTATAATTAATTAAAATACATAATCTAGTAGTAGCAATTCATGATAGTCTACATTATCTTATTCTTTTTGTTTCTTCTTTTTAATTAAATTCCATCATATCAATTATCAGAAAAAACAAAATGTATAAATGTTAATTAAGTATCATGAAACTTAGGCTATGACCCCTACACATACCCTAACCATTTGGTTGGACTACATACTAAAATGTTAGTATGAGCTTAGGTATTAATAATTGCTTCCAAGTCCTCTTGCAAAATTACATAATATAAGCATATAATTAATATATAGTAGAGCAACATATATTCAATGATGATCAGTTGAACTTGAAAGTTCATCCGTCTTATAAAAATTCATAACAATCAATAAATTAAGTTATTACTGTTACCCGGAGAATCGTGTAAATCTCCTTTTAAGTTAGTATTTAATTACATTAACATATGCATATGTGTATGTAGTGGATAATATAATGGGAATTTAGCAAACTAAGCTTATATATGTATGTGTAATGTGTATATAAAACAACTTTTTATCTTGACTTGTAAAACTTGTACTCATATATCTATATATAACAATTGTGTATAAGTCTCATGCCTATGTACCTAAAAATTGGAAATAATAAAGGAAAAAGTCATACAAGCAATGAGTAATATTCCCTTTTATCCATTAGTGTTTTAATTAATCAACACAGACAAAAGTGACTTATTTTAGTATTAAATGTGATGAATATTAAAACCACTTTAATCCAAAAATAGAATGAATATTGAACTAACTAACAACCTCTCATAATTAAAGTAGCATAGACATGATTAGGACACCAAATTGTTTGGTACAATTGCTAAATTTATTCTTAAATTAATTAAGTGCTATAATTGTTGGAGTTGAACTTAATTATTTTTTAAAATAGTTTTTGGATTATTATTGTAACTTTCTGATCACTAAATAGTTGCAAGAACAAGCTAGAATAATAAATCAGAGAGAAGAAATTGTTGAATATTACAAGGATTTCATCCCTATTAATTAGAGATTTCGATTTTGAAATTTAAAGTGAAATGGAAAAAAAGGACAAACAACATAAATCCCGAAAATTTGAAGCTTAATTACAGCAAATTCCGACATTTTGTATAATTACTGAAAATCTCAATTTTGGATCTATCGAGATACATGATTAGCTCCAGATATATCCAACGTAGATACATTTTTCTTTGCAAAGATACATTTAGCTTCCGATACATTTTTTCTGATTTTGGATCGACCGAGATACATAATACATCTAACAAAGTACATTTTTTTCTTTGTAAAGATACATAATTAACTCCCAATATATTTTTTTCAATTTTGGGTCTATCGAAATACATAATTAGCCCGCGATACATCTAACGAAAATATATAATTAGTTGAAATTTTTATAATTATTTTGTAAGAATGGAATTTTTTTTATAAGTTAAGACGTGTGTTTATGTTCTTTTTTCAAAAATAAAAAAATGAAAGAGTATTTTCGAGAAATTTAAAATAAATCACTTTTTGAACTGTCAATCAAATTTTAGCAGATGTTTCAAAGTTAATTAAAAAAAATTCACTTTTACTATGTAAGATATTATTTGAGCAATCATACTTCTTGATTAAACTACGAAAATCTTGAAACTTTAATAAAAGAGAAAACATTGTTGATCTAATAAAACTAACATTTACTTGTAATATTAGGAGGATTTCATCGTTCTTAATTAGAGATTTCAATTTCAAATTTGAAAAATAAAAAAACCCTAAATTAAAGAGTGTTTTCGTGAGAAATGGAAATTAAACCACCTTTTTTAACTGTCAATCAAACTTTAGCTAACTTTTCAAAAGTAATTAAATTTTAGTTATCTTTTAATGGAAATAATAACACAAACATACATCTTAATTTATCATATTTACACAAATTTTTACCCTTACAAAGTAATTACAAAAATTTCAACTAATTATGTATCTTCGTTGGATGTATCGGGAGCTAATTATGTATCTCAACAGACTCAACATTAAAAAAGAATGTATCAGGAGCTAATTATGTATCATTACAAAGGAAAAATATATCTTTGTTGGAGGTGTATGGAGCTAATTATGTATCTTGACACACCCAAAAACGATATTTTCAGTAATTATGAAAAATATCAAAATTTTCTGTAACAAAACTCCAAACTACCGGGATTTATGTTGTTTGTATTTTTTTAATACGTAAAATATTATTTAAGCAATCATACCTCTAAATTAGAACACGAAAATCTTATATATTCTTTTTTAATTACTCTTTTTTTTTTTTCACTAGATGATTTAGAATTTATTTGGTCTTAAAAGCTAATTAATCTCTACGTACTGCTTAATAATTTGATCTAGCTAGGGGGTGTCCCTACTTGTCCCAACATAAAAAATCTTGCCTGATTTGCTCTATTTGATTTTAATCCCTCACAAGTCACAATAATGTGTGGCTTTTTTCCCTTTTATATATTGGACTAACTGTCGGTGATCCTAAATTCCTAATTAACCCTTTTTCTTCTTACTCACTATTCGATACTCGAATTGAAGTCTCGCTAAATGAATTCATCCACCCCGTTCGTAATCAACTACCCTTTATTATCGTTTGAAATTAAATTATATACAACAACATACCCATTGTATTTCCATATAGTGGAGTTTGAGAAGGGTAGAGTGTACGCAGACCATACCACTACGTATCTTAGGTGAAGTAGAGATGCTATTTTCGATAGACCCCCGGCTTAGAACCAATAACAGTATAACAAACACAAAAGATAAGTACATATAATCTAGTACGGTATGCAAAATATATCACTACCTAAATACAATGAAAGTTGTATTATTGTATAAATTAAAGAGTAAATACATAATTACCCCCCTGATGTTGGTCGAAATTTTTAAAAAGACACCTAAACTTTGAATTCGACCTATTACCCCACGATTCTTACTTAATCCGTTGCAAATACATCATTTTTCGCTGAATCTCACTCACAACAAAGAGATTGATCACACGCACTAATCAGGTGCTGCCACGTGTTAAATGTATTTAATTTCGTATTTTTTTTAAATAAATCTTTCTTTTTTATTTAATTTATCACCCACCCCACCCCCTCTGCCCCCACCTCCCACATCCAGCACCCCCCTCCCCCCTCCGTCCAGCAGCTCCCCTACACCCCCACCCTCAGTCCAACACCCCATGCACCCTGTCAACATCTCCCCCTAAACCTCCCACCCCACCCCACCCCACTCCGTCAAAATTTCTCTTTCCGTCCATTCTTTTTTTTTTGTTCAAATCAATTCAAAAAATTGTTTTATGATTGATTGAGGTTTAAGGATAGTTAAATAATTGAATTGGGTTTTAAAGATAGTTAAATGAGCTTTAATGGAGTTTTAAAGATATTTAAAAAAAAAAAAGCTTCAATGGACCTTTAATGGAGGAGCTTTAATAGTGTTGAAGAAGATATTGTGTTGAAAAGACATTGTGTTGAGCTTCAATGGAGTTTTAATGATATTTTTTTTAAAAAAAGTTTCAATGAAACTTTAATAGTGTTGAAGAAGAAAGGGGGTGGGTTGGGGGGGGGGGGGAGAGGGGGGTACCAGGTAATTTAAAAAAATAAAAAAATATTAATTTTTTTCCTTTTAGAAAAAATATAAATTATATATTAATTATTTACACGTGACAACTTTTTAGCGATAAAAAAAGTCAATTTTGAGCCCTTTCACGCGCCTGTGGCGCGTGTATACATGCAGAGGTCCAAAATAGTGTATTTGGAACGGAATAAAGAAGAATCGTGGGGTAATAAGTCTAATTTAAAGTTTAGATATCTTTTTGAAAATCTCGGCCAACATCAAGGGGTAATTATGTATTTACTCTAAATTATATACAATAATAATAATAGAGTCAATTTCCTTATAACAATGTCATTTGTTGAAATATTTTTTTGATCGATATAACGAGATATTGTTAGATATACTACGTACGATGTATTGTGATATGAAAGTTGCTTCTGTAAAAAATGTGACCATTATAATGAAATGTTATTATATATAGAGGATGATTGCTATAGAGAGTTTATTGTATAAGAAAATAATTATTCACTTTTCCTATCTGAAAGTTAGTATGAAAAAGTATGAAATTCAAATAATTAATAGTTTATATGTGTTGTGCTAATTAATTTGTGATAGTTCGGATATGAAACTTACACACATGATAATTCTAAGTATCAAATTTAAAAAACTGAAATACTTTTAAGTATGTTTTCCACAATCCATGAGTAAATACATATGCATTTTACTTTACTTGTCATTTCATTTATTAATGACCTACCTATAGATTAATTAAATGATAGATTTATACTATAAACTAGCTACTCTAACAAGTAACATAAATTCTACATTGAAATAGATTCCTTTGAGTAGTTATGGTATGGCAAATTACCAGTATTGAAATGACAAGTTGCTCACCCCTTTAAATCAAATTTATATGTGTATTGACTTTTCTATCATATAAATTTATTGCCATAACAGTAGAACTTAAACCTTTATTCTTGATTAAGTTAATGACTTTATTATATATGCCTAGCTATATATACCTATTCTATGTGAAAATGAATTACAACAATTAAATTTTTATTAAGATATATATATATATATATATATATATATATATATATATATATATATATATATATATATATATATATAGCGCCAACAGTAAAAGAATACAATACATCTAATATTTAATAACTTCATTATAGTGGCAAAGTCTAATTAATAAGAAACTTCACATGATATGCATGCAAAATACAAATGTGACTTTTATAGAACTAATCGAGGTCCCCTACCCATTCTTACAATGTGGTACTATTTAGGCAAGTACATGCAAATTCTAGCTTGTTGTCGGCACCGATCGATTCAGAATTTTTATTGAAGAGCTTAGAAGTAAATATATGAATTAGTCAAAGTGGGCTCAACATCTATTATACGTACATACAAAATATATTTAATCACAGAAAAATAATATAATTTTCCGTCGAAGGAATTCGAATGAACCCCGTGAATGAAAGGTGGCTCCGCCCTACTTGTTGGTGAATGAAATTACCACAAACATATTAAATTTTGCTTTTAGCTAAATTAAGACAAATAAATTGAAGAAAAAGGAGCATAAATGTAGTTGATTTAGCGAAAACAGTCTCTCTATTTCGGAGGCAACGGTAATGTCTGCATATACTCTACGTTATTGGACTACAATGAGCATGCGCATGTCATGCATGGGCGGATCTATTAAGACCGGTGAGGGTGGCACGCCACCCGCAAACTTCGACGGAAACTCTATATATATAGCTATATATATAGACTGATCTATTAAAATATTAAATTTGCCACCCACAATACCAAAGCACTATCTAGTGCAAGTGGCAAATTGTTCCTTTTGTGTAATAGGTCGTGGGTTCGATCTTGGGTAGCAACATATTATGTTTTAGGTTTTTTTCTGTTAAGCAATGTTCTATATATATCGAGACTGATATAGTAAGTATTAATACCAAAACACTATCTAGTGCAAGTGGTAAAGTGCCACTTTTGTGGCATATCATGTTTTTTTTTTTTTTTGTCAAGCATTGTTCTATATATTTGTTAAGCATTGTTCTATATATTGAGACTGATATAATAAAATATTAAATCTGTCGTTCATAATACAAAAGCACTATCTAGTGCAAGTGGTCAAATTCCACTTTTGTGGGTCAAAGGTTGTGAGTTTTATCTAGGTCAACAGCACATCATTTTTTAATTTTTTTATCGTTTAAGCATTGTTGATTAAAATAAGGCAACAAGCATCGTAAATGTACCCGTTGACAATTTTACTTGGCACCCGGAAAGTCCGAATACTAGATCCACCTTTGATGTCATTGTTGTTTACTTAAAAAATATATGACATGTGTTTATACAGAGATTGATATCAAATTAATCACAAGCAATTACATAAACACAAAGGGTGATATAGTAGAAAAATTGTTATTCTATTTATTTCTCTTTCAGGGTGCACGTACGACCGCCAAATCACAATGGATAAGTAAAGATTGATGGATAGAGTAAAATTCAGCAGTCATTAATGGCTGCAGTCTGGTAATTTAGCCAATTCTGTTAATTAACTAACTATTCAATAGTTAATTAAATTAGTGGTTAGTTTGTTAGATAGTTAATTAAGAGCTAAGTTGGCTACTAAATAGCCAAGATCATACATGTATCGAGTATCATTTCATTGTTGGGAACTTGGAATAAGATTAATTACACTTCTTTCTTTCTTAAACTACATCTTAGTCTGAATTGTATTTTGTCTTGAGTCAAGGGTCTATCAGGGTTCGACGAAACAAAAAGTTTCAGCATGTTGAAAATGAGATTAGCGTGAACAAAAGAACCCCGACATTCATTTCTAAATGAATATTCATAGCCGAGTCTACTAAAAGAGGGACCAACCTAGCCTTAGTGATTAGAGGACACCGTTGATCGTTCGCTTCTAATGCGACACATTCCCTCTGTTCTTCGATGTTTTCGGGTACAAGAATCTATAATTTGACACAATAACTTCTACACCAGTTCAAGTTTAAAACAAGAACACAATGAAGTACAAAAACACCCTCAACACAAGATCAAAGTGATCTTTCTAAGAAGTGTGTTTATTTTTTCAGAAATTAAGATGAAACAGAAATGTAAAGCCAAGTCCCCCGACTTCACGGAGTGTCCTTAAGGAATAATTCCCCTCACTGTACCCGAGGTTTTGGAATCTTCCTCCCAGGATAAAATGACTTTCAATCCAACTATAGTGGTACCTCAAATAATTGGATTCGTCGAACTCACTCAACGATTTGATTGATCACAAGGAATGTTTTGAAGACAAGAAGAGTTTGTATTTCAGAAAAATTTTCATGCCTAAACCTGTGGATAAATACAGGTTTATATAGCCATCAAGTGCCCCTTCCGAAAGGTGGCAATGGTTCATATATCCAAAAAGGTGTATCCTTTGGAAGAGTCATGCCTGTTCATTCGAATGATTGTGTCTTTTTCTGAACAGACACAACTATCTGAACAGTCACTCCTTTTCCAGAACAATATGTCTTTTCCTCAAAGGTTGTGTCCCTCCATTTTCTATTCACACCAATTGAACCCAACACCCTCCAGTTATATGATCAACGGGATCAGTCTCACCTACGAGATAGTGGTGTGGTTTGCATACATTTTACCCTTGCCAAATTAATGTATGGAAATATACCGAGTATGTTGTTGTTATTTCTTAAGCTAATTCATCACAATCTTCAACATTTAAATTCTCATTTTTTTTTCCATACATAGTAAACGATAAACATGAAGATATTTGGGGCTCACAAATAATCTTAGTCAATACTCGTGCATGCATTAGTTGATATTTTATGAAGTGGACATATCATAAACTATACTACTACTTGTACATGAAATTGGTTTCTCAAATTAGTTAGTACGTACGTACTCTCAAGGCTTAGCTGTAACTTGGAGGGAGGACCCCTACAAAGTACCATTAATTTTGAATCTACCAAACATAAAAACATATTTTTGGTAACAGAATAATAATTCGTCCGTTTATTTTTACTTGTCCAATATTAACTTGATCGATACACTCCTTAAGAAGCAATAAATAAAATGACAATTCTACTATATCATCATTTGAATATAATGATTAAGTGATAAATTATTTCTTGATTTTTTAAATTGGACGGAGTGAGTATAGTACTAAATTAAAGAAAATGAAACAACAGGACTATGGAATATATCTTGAATATCAATGTTTATTAATTACTGGGGTCTTGTTCATTTATATCTGATCTGCTGGTGAGGAAAGGTCCATTCATTTATTTATTCATGCTTTTGCCCTTTGACCTTTGATTTGTTTCTATTTTCACTTAGCTAGTTGTTTAACTTAATTAAGTAAATTGACGTGAAAGAAAAAAGAATATATATAAAAGCATTGATTGGTACCTTTTTTGAACTAGTGTGAAATTTGTCTAGGATACTGTCAGCTCGATCAAGATGGCATGAAAAATGGCTCTGATATTATTTTCGCCAGTGGCGGATCTACCATTTGCCGAGGGGCCGGATTCATCCGATCCCCCTTCGGCGAAAAAGTTATGCTATATATGCATGGTTATGTATATATATTTTAGATGTTGAACCCCCTTCGATTAGTATGTATATTCACTTATGAACTCTCTTTATGAATATTATATTCTGGTTCCGCCACTGATTTTCGTCATATATACCCCAAAGTATATATAACACGTAGGCATTAATATTGTTCGCTCTAATCCAACGGATCTCTCATATTTGCACTTAATATAATTGGGCTACGATATCATCAAGCTCAAAGTATATGTATGTATCACCGAGGCGGGGCTAGCCTCCTTTAGGGGTTCGGCCGAACCCCCTTCGACGGAAAAATATACTATTTATACATGATTAAAATTATTTTTTATGTGGTTATAGTAGGTGTTGAACCCTCTTCGACTGAGTTTTCTTTGAATATTGAATCCCCTCAGTTGAAATTCTGGCTCCGCCTCTGATGCATCATATATATGAACTCGTGACGTGTTATACCTTATTTAACTTTTCAATTTTCTCTCCTGTTTAATTTTGACGTACGTAGAATTAGTCTAAAACACCATACACATCTCTTCAAAAACTTGCAATTATTACTAATATTTTATCAGTCCTTCTCTTTTATCTGTTCTCATCTCAAGTTGCAAACTCCAAGTAGGTGCTTGCCATCGCAAACTGATCCAAGTGCGTGCTTGCCATCAAAATTTGTAACCACCAAAGTATAAATACCAAGCCAATTGTGTCATCCATAAACTAACACCCTATAGCTAAGTCCTTATAATAGTAGTAAATAAGCATTTATACGAAAGTAGGTAAAGTAAGCATACGTACCAAATTTCAAAACACCAGAGATAGACAACATTATTATACTTGCCCCCTACCATATGAAATCTTTATGAGATACATATTGATGTCACGTGCTATGCATGAATACAAAGCAATTTAAGTATATTGATGGAAGAATTTAAGTTCTTATATAGTACTGTTGAATGTACACTATGTTCATATATAATTAGATCATATATTATAAGTAAACTTCTAATTACATATAATTGATAACTATTTAAAATAATGACTAACCTATATCAGTCTATCACAAATTAAAAATGTAAACAACAAAAACTTACATTTAAGTGTATCTCTTCTTTTTACAAAATCTAATACAAAGTCCGAATAAATATCCTTCTGCCTCTCTGATGTGCTATAGAAACATAGCATTTTCGATCCGTAAAATGATGAAAATATGCAAATTTTTTAGGTTGTTTTGTAGATGTTTTGTAGGAAACTAGGTTTTGGATGGTAAACTGAAGAAAGAAATGATAAGTGAAGTTTTTGACTACTTACTGAGGCTGTTTTGGGCGTATGTACCACTTACCGGGCGTATGTGACCCAAGATAGTGCAGAGATCAAAAGTTCAGAGGCTCAGAAGCAAAAAAAAAAAGTCCCTGCTCTTCCTATGTCCACACACGGGCCCGTATATGGCATATACGTTCCGTATGTGACCCAGGATAGTGCGGAGTTTGAAAGTCTAGAGAGTAGCAAGATCTGTACTTGAGTTCTGGCACTTACCCATATCCACATATGGACCGTATGTAGTACATACGGTCCGTATGTGACCTAAGTAAGTGGTCACCGATCTTGTTTTTCCTTTTTAGTTCGGAATTTGATTTTTAGAATTTCCTTGTGTACAATATACCTTTTTGACGTTTTGTAGTTAGGTTACGCATTCTTAACACGTACAACTTAGATTTTGATTCCAAGATTCGAATTTAATCTTGAGATTTCTCGATCTTGTATTGATTTTGGTTGATAATTCAGTTTCGGACTGAGTTTTATTTAATTATTATTGTGATAGTGTAATGGCTTTCATCATGAATTCTATTGATCGTTTTACAAGCATGATGAGCGGCTAAAATTCTTAGCTAAGGTTTTGGGAATCCTGTCATATTGATGAAGTAGGGAAAGTGTAAAGTTGTTCTGAACCAGTACTTGTGCATGCATTGTATTATCTTTGGTTTGATAGTTGTTTTAATTAGCGGTTGCAAATATTACGATCCTGCCTAGTTTATTGCTACTTACTCCACAAGAGGAGCAACGACTAGGAAAAAATAATTACAACAGTAATTTGAAGTTTAACTGTCGATTTAGGCTAATCAGTATCATCTATATAAGATGGTTAACTGTCATAATTGAGACTCAAAAGATAGTAATTAATTGGAATCTAGGGTAAGAGTTAGTAATACAACATCCTGAAACTCAAAAGGTAAAGGATGAAATCTGTCAATGAGTCCATAACACAGTTGATGGTACATATAACTTATCAGATTCTGCATGCAGAGTATTGGGTTGGTTCAGCAAAGCACGATAAACCTACAGATTCGAGAAGTCAGGAGGAACACAGCTGTTTACAATCAAAGTTACATACCGTTATTTGTTTGATATTGTTATACAAACCCCTGTTTACTTTCCGTTAAGCCCGTTGAGTTCAGCAAACCAGAGATATACATTCAAGTATTCCCTGTGAGTTCGATCCCAACCTAGTTGGGCTATTATACTTGACAGTGACTGCTTTATCCTCAATTGGAGGTATAGTTTGGGCGTTGATTACTCTTTTCAAATGCATCCTCGTAAATATATATTAGTCAAAGTGTGCACAAATTATTATTGTACTTCCACCATATCAATGTATCGCCTCGTAAACATGATTAGTCAAAGATGATGTACTTTAACCATATCAATGTATCGCCTCATAAAAATGATTAGTAAACAAGTTATCGATATATATTTACCATATTACTCCCTCCATTGTTGAGATATTTTTTAGTGTTTAAAATAAGTCAATTTTTCAAAGCCCAAGAAAATTGTAGAACTTTTTTCCATATTTAAAGAATAGATTAAGAATCAGAAAATAATGTATTACCCCTTATACATAATTAGTCAAAGTACTTGCAAGTAATTTACAATACACTTTTACCATATCAGAGTATAGAACATACACTCATGCAAATGTAATGATATGTAAAAAGTACTATAGCCCCACCCCCGGTGGCGGATCTACATAAGATCTAGGGGGTTTATTCGAACCTCGTTCGTTGAAAAATTATAATATTTTTATATGATAATTTTTTTTATGTATAAATAGCAGAGATTAACCCCTTCAACTAGTCCATATATATACCACTGAACTCCCTCACTGAAAATTCTCGCATCTGCCCACACCCCAACCCACCAAAGAAAAACACCCTGCGGCTTGCGGTTTCATCCTCTGTAACTATACATCTATATATACACACACTTATCTACCTATTTTTTTCAGTTTTCATCATCATTTCTTTCTCTTCTCAAACAACTAATTTCATCAACAACAAAAATTTACAAAATCTAACACAGAGAAAAATGTCAGCAACAGCTACAAATTCTAACATCTCAATGATGAACAACTCCAACAACATAGAAGTCGACAAATTAACGTACAAAATCTTCTCAATCCTCGAAAACAACTTCCTCTTCGGCTACGATAACAACAACAACAACATTAATAACCCAAAACTTTCTCCCCATGCATGCAAAGGAAAAAACAACCTTAATTTCTCAGAAAACAGCAAGAATGTCGGCGCCGGAAAAATCAGAATTCTCTCCATTGACGCCGGCAACGGCGTCCTCGCAGCAAAATCTTTAGCCTATTTGGAAGCAACCCTTCGTCGAAAAACCGGAAAGGAAGATACCCACATTGCCAATTTCTTCGATGTCGTTGCCGGATCCGGCGCCGGTGGGTTACTCGCCGGATTTCTATTCACACGTGGGAAGGACGGGGTCCCACTTTTCACCGCGGAGGAAGCACTCGATTTCCTCGTTGAAAATGGAAGGAGAATTTCTGTACATTCGAAAAGTGCAGTTTTCCGGCGAGTTTTCCGGTCACCGGAGAAGGTTATCGGAAAAGTGCTCGGAGAATTAACGTTAAAAGAAACTGTAAAATCAGTTTTGATCCCATGCTACGACCTTAACACGAAATCACCGTTCCTTTTCTCACGCGCTGATGCGCTTGAAATGGACGGCTGTGATTTCAAGTTAGCGGATGTTCTTGCTGCCACGCTGGCGGATCATGCAGTGGAAGTGAAATCAGTTGATGGAATTAGAAAGATCAGAGCCGTCGGTGGTGGGGTTGCTATGAATAATCCAACGGCTGCTGCTGTAACTCATGTTCTTAATAATAAACATGAATTTCCATTTGCTAATTCAGTTGAAGATTTGTTAGTTGTTTCATTGGGAAATGGAGAGTATTCCGGTAACGGAAAGATGATGTCATCGCCGGAGACGTTTGTTAAGATTGCCGGAGATGGTGCTGCTGACATGGTAAGTAGTAAGTAGAAATTTTTTGGTTCATGCAAAATATTTTTGATTAAAAAAAATAAAATAAGCAGAATCATGACGGAATGATATAAGTGTTCTTTATTCTTCATCAATTTTGAGTTTGTGTTCTTTTATATGTACAATCGTCTTTATTAAAAAAACGTTTAATTGAGTTACAATACAATTTATTTTTTAAAAAAATATTTAATCAAGCCGCAATATAAATAATCTATATAGAAACCAAAAAAGAATTTGGTATTTTGGAATTAATGAGTTTTGTAATTAAAAAGAATTTAGTATCTTTTTGGCATGGGACCTTGAATTTACTTAGTGGTTGTGAAGGAATTAAAGTTATGTATATTAAATGGTCCACAAAATCTTTTTGATTAAACGGTGCACCTAACTATATACTGTAGTGTAGTTTATTAGGAGTTTAATTTATTATAATAGGTTACTTATCATTTGTTGGAAATATTTTCGTTGCTTTATTCATCGTATTATTTTATCGTTGTTAATATTATTTTCTTCAATTATGTTTTTTTAACATACTTGATGTTTTATATGCTTCACTTGAGCCGATGGACTATTCACAAGCCGGGATGAGCCTACCTATATTTCACCTTCTTTAGACCTCGCTTCTGAAATTATTCCGAGTAATGTTGTTGTTGAAACAATATGTAATCACAACATTCAATGTGTTTTCGTAAATAATTTCATTTCCATTCCAAGTAACCTGATTGTATAAATATTTTTTACATCGTCGGCTTACAAGACTAATGTTTTTTTCATACCTACAAATGCAGGTAGATCAAGCAGTATCAATGGCATTTGGAGAATTTAGGAACAGTAACTATGTTAGAGTACAAGGAAATGAAATTATTGGGGAAAAAAACCATATGATAAAAAATGAAAAAATGAGAAAATCATTGGCCATTGCTGAGGAAATGCTAAAGGAAAAAAATGTGGAATCCATATTATTTCAAGGGAAAAAATTGGTGGAAAAAACAAATTTAGACAAATTGGAAATATTTGCAGATGAATTAATCAAAGAAGAAGAAATGAGGAAAAACAGGATATTATCCCCAGTTGTTTTGAAACAATCATCATCATCACCTAGAACATCATCTGCAACAACTTTATCGACTATTTCATCGTGTTAGTAAAAAATAATAGGAAAGATCGTAATCATCTATTAGCTCGATTTTGATTTAGATTAGTAAGATAAGGCAAGAATCAAGGCCGAGTTATGGGTTTGAAGCCACTCGTGATGAATAATCTTGAACATCCGAGTTCGCGCTTATGTTTTTAGTTTATTTTTTTGAAATTTTAGGTTGATTTTGTAGTAACATGTATATTTAGATTATGTATCTTGATGAATGTGTGTATGTATTTTGTTGTTAATTTTATGAATATATTGCTTGGTAGTAGTAGTAATTTGCAACACTAGTTGTGTTTCATGATCATTTAATCCCAATAAATTTGTGTGTCAACTTTAAATCCCTTCTCACTAACATTATTATCGTTATTTACACCAAAGCCCTAAATATGAAAAAATCCTTGGTCGGGAGCGGTTCCCCCAAATGGTGCCATACGCGACGCGAATCCGGATTAGTCGGACTCCAATGCGGGTACCGGACACCGGATGAAAAAAAAAATTATCGCTATTTGGCATGGCTGATTCTACCATGGAGATACATATCCCAGGATTAATGTTAGGATAAGCTTATCCCGTGTTTGGTTGGGATAACTCATCCTGTAATCCCGGAATTATATATAACTAATCCCAAGATAACTTGTCTTCAACCAAACGACCAGCCTCGCCTTCTATCATGTGCTCAATGTGCTAGTTTCGTCAGGAGGGGCTGATTCTCAGCTGTGCATGGGGCATTGTGTTTGGGCTCAGACACACTCTTACATGGTGTTGTGTAGTCTACTTTGGACCAAGTCTGCACGATTTTTCTCTCAGAAGATCTCACACCATTAAGAGATCCTACACGTAGCTTCCTAGTCTTTTCAGCTACAGGTGGGGAAAGCAGCTATTGGGGCGATCGACATTTTAATCAGACTCATTTCCTGGTTGCGCATGCATGAGGCACACAGAGATTGCAATACATGAAACAACAAAGTTGGAATGTTAAAAGCAGTGTGATAGCCGGCTGATACATATGCCAGTTTCTTGGATGCAACTGTGTGCGCTTAGTCACACTTCCATATGCAGCAACAACAGCATATCCGGTATATTCTCATAAAGTGCGATTTAGGAAGGGTAAGTGCAGGTAGTCCATACCGTTGCCTCAGGGATGAGGTAGAAAGGTTGTTTCCGATAGACTTTTGGTTCAAGACAAAAACAGTCTACAATAACAAACAATAATAAAAACAAAGACTACCACAACGTAATACTACCAATTGATCTATATCCGAAACAAAAAAAATGACCGAAACTCTAAAAACAAGATACTACAAGCATAGCACTATCACTAATAAGCACAAATACCAAAACAAAGCACCCCTACTAACGCAAGGACGCACTCCTTCCTACTATCTTCAACCCTGAGTCGCATCCTCCGCACTTTTTTATCTAGGATCATGTCCTCGATAAGCTGTAGCTGCTCCATGCCGTATTATTCCTTCAGCTTACCTCTCACCCAGTATCACCAATTCAAATATCCACCCAGTTGAAGTTGCTGCTCATCCACAACTTGAAAATGGATCACCAGGCAGATTCTATTTGAATTATCCCCGTTTGCACTTTTTATCTAAACTATCATAAACTATACACTAAAATATACCTTGAATAGTATCTGACGATGCATGATGAACACTTTTTGGGGGGCTTTAAAAATGGTGTCAAACAGCACTCCAAAGTGGCTAACTAAAGGAATTAACCAAAAAATTTAGAGATACTGGTAAAAAATACAAACTTCATTTAAAGCACGCGGCATACTTGTGAGATATTAAGATGCGAAGATATAAACCTATGTTCTGCGAAAACATGATTTACCTCCGCGGGTTCCAAGCATGATTTAAGAAAAGACATCGCTTTTTTTAAATTCCATAGAAGTTGCCTATGTGGTGCAAACAAATAGTATACACGAAACTACTAAAACAAATTAATTGTTAGTAGATTCAATAATTTTTTAGGGAAGACCATGGAGCCCTGGTGCAACAGGTATCAGATAACACTATCAACCAAGGCTACCAAGGCTAGAAAATGAGAAGAATCACCAAGAGACGCTTATCGTCTCAGCTAGGATTTGAACCTCAGACCTCATGGTTCATCACCCGCTTCATTGACTACTAGGCCACACCCTTGGGTCGATTCAACAAAGTAAGGCAATCAATTCGCTGGATTATGGTAAAAGAGTACACCTTTCCAATTTTAAGGTACAAACATTTTTCAGTAATCAACCATTTGTAACCTTAATTGCCAGCACTAGAATAAATTTGTCGGCGGCGCAATCGCTGTTACGAGCGAGCATGCAACAGCCACATTAGCTCAGCAACTTCCACAACTCTTGTTTTAACTTTCCCATTACACAAGTTGTTGTACAACAAAAAAAAAAAGATTTTACATGAAAAATCATGATGAAGACTCACTTAGGAGACAATCCAACAAGACCAGCTGGATTCATCCTCCAAATCTCTTCAAAGATCGTCGATAACTCAGCAGTTGATATCAGCAGACAGTTCGACCGTAGCAGATCGATGCAATGTAGAGATTCTTGGACCATTTTTCCTGCCAAAATGAATGCAAGCAATTTGAAAGTAGAAAAGGAAAGAACGAATATTGTACATGCATAAAAGATATGCAAATCGCATCGTACAAACTCCAGGCAAACAACATTTATTATATAAATATAGACACCAGTTTTTGATGAGATGGAGGCACAGCCAAAGACAGCAACTTTCAACAATTCAAATTCATTTAACTACGTAAACTCGAAACTTTGATGTGATATTTCTCTATCAAACAAACCTTTTAGCCATTGTTTTTTCATATTTTTCACCACGACTAATACAATAAATAAAATAGACATCTTAAATTCCGGGTCCGGTAAAGAAACATCTTATAAATGGAACAGAGGCAGTAAGTTGTATATACCATCAACTTCTTCTTTTGTAAGTATTCCACTTATTAGATTTAGGAAAAATCAAGGCAAACAGGAAACATGCAAGGTTATAAAAAAAGACTCGTTACCTTTACATGGGTACTTGGGAAGGCAGATGTCCGCAATGTCTCTTGAGTCTCATCAATCATTTTACGTCTTGGTATGCTCAATATGAAAGCCGCTTGATCTGCAGTGGCGGCCATAGAAGTTATTCTAAAACCACCCTCCCATCGTCGATGTATTCCTTCACTTGGGTAAAGGAAGTCGAGCTCAACAACCTACAAAGTCATCTGTTTTAAGCCACCATTGTTGAGGAATGCAGTAAAGTGAACGAATAAATGAAAATTACTTCACCTGTTCCGCGTATCCAGCGTTTCGGGACATCACCACGCCCCAGCGACTTCCGGCAGTGGTCATGGATGTTACATGGAAACCTTCTTTCCATTTTTTGTTTATCCATTTAAAAGGAAAAGATTCACTCACTTTGTAAGACTGTTGTGTATAAGGAGTTCCTGATTCATCAAGCAGAAAGAGAAATTAATAGATTGTTTATGAAACAATGAAGAACAACCGTAATCAAATTGGTTCACAGCAAGCCTATCCGTCAAATAATCTACAGCAGACAATCTTAGCAACAAAATACAGATCACTAACCGAAAATATAAAAAGATGGGTTACTCATAATAAAACAGAGACAAAATCATCCATATATTGTAGCTCTAACACTGTTTATATATATAGCTCTAACACCCTTTTATCATGAGATGCTTGCATGCTGGTGATGAGCCCTTATTTGCATTTTAAATACTATAGCCAACTACAGCTATGTAATATTTTTTTTTCGGATAGTGTCGATATTAATTACAGGCCGAAACTAGAAACATGCAGATAAAAGCAGACCAAGACAGACCACCATATCCAAGAAATGGAAAGAAGGTAGGAAATTTTTCCAAAAGCAGCACACTAGGCCAACAACAATGAGATAGTGTCAGTGCACTAGGCAGGCAGTTAAAATAGGTATATAATTCAGGTGAAGTTGCCTTGACCAAACCAATTAGCCTGTGGTCTCCACTTTATTCTTCTTGGTTACCCAAACTCAAGTCTGTTACAGGCGTGAAACATTGGGAAATGCACCCGCCACACTACCTTGCTCCAACTTACGTACCATGCTTTCTGTCAGTGACAGGATTTGAACTTATGACATGCATCCCAAGAAGTGTCCTTACCTATATCCTTATCACTGAATCATTGCCTCCGGGCTAGTCTGTGGTCTTAACTTGCCCTACTCTATCAGCAGCTAACTAACGGAAAGTGGTCATCAAATGCTACTTGGTATTCTACTTCTACAAAACTGAAACTCACATTCGAAACATCTCAAAGACGGCTGGACTAAGGAAAAGGTCTGTAAGACATGAGTTAATCATAAGGTCCAAGCTGCCCTTATAAGGGCATATAATATAATTCTACACCTGAAAGTGTTTTTTAAGATCAAGCAAGAGAACAACCCACACGAAGGTCCCTATTGTTCAGTATTAGAACCGCAGGACCCCACCTCACCTCCCCGTTACTTTGAAACCTTCTATCTGAAGTTTTATAGATAAAGTAGAAACTGAAAAGCATGAACATCCCCATTGTTCATCAGAACGACATCACTGGCCCCCCTCTCGACCTTTCTTTTTCTCTTATCTAAAGCTTCTAAACCAACAAGCAGGAATGATCACACACTAAAACTGCGAAAATCAGTCCACACCTTTTTCCAAACAGAATTATTTTCTCTTCCATCCTTCACCATTTGACTAAAGACCAGATCTGTGAAAGGCTAATGCAACAAAGTGAAGAAACAAGTGAAGGGCAGGTACCATGAAGTTCAAACAAGCAACAGACTTGAACGTAATCTGTTAATTAATACTTGGGATCATTGTAATAAATACAAGATCTAAGTTTGTTCCCTTCACTTCAAGCTATAACCTTATAGTCGCACAGTATATACCATATTCAATCTAATTATTATATGATAATTTTGTTAAAGCACAGACTCATCCTATCTAATACAGTGAATTTCACACCAAAACATAGAAAGATAGAAACCATATCATTCCACGAGGAGAAGTCCTTTAATATCTAACCTTTGGACATAACAACCAAGGAACTTCCATTAGTTGCACCAGCTATTGAGCTGATGTAGTAGTTCTTCTCCCACTGTTCCATTATCCAATCCTGATAAGAACAACGGCGGAGTCAGACAATTGTTCGAGTATAACCACGAAAAGAAAAGAGACCAAGATAATTATATGAAAGAGCACAGAGATTGAGGTGATAACCTTATGGAGGAATACAGCTGAAAGCTCGTAAACCTGGGAAGAGAAACCGGTTCCTGCATCCATGATTAAGGCCCACAGATTGGCTGCTGAGGCCACACAGCTGATGTAAAGACCATCTTCATTTCCCTTTTCTACATGCTGCCTAAGCCTAGAGTCGGCAACATTATAATGGTACCTATAAAAAAAACCACAATACTTTTCTATCAGCAACTCACGCTAATATAGAATCACATGCATGAAGAAGATATATAGTTTAACGTGAATATCCATGTTCTATGGAATAAATACTCAATTCATGAATAGCTCACGTAATTCAGAAAGTGAGACAGCACGAAGTTATCATATGTAGACCTACCAAATCAAACAGTTTATACAAGAATGTAGTTCACTGGAAGATAAAAGGTAGATTTCAAGGGGGGGGAAGCACGGTGCACTAAAAAGATTGCACGCAAGGGTATTCACACTTCTGATTTCCTTTTCTCACCTTTAAGGCATAAAATGGCGGTAAGAATAAATCAGAAGTGTACTTAAAACATCCATGCAAATGTAAGGACGCAATTACATCTCCCAACATTTTCTGAAGTTAAGCCTATCAACGTAAGCAAAAAGTGGAATGTGTCCAAACAATAAGGAAACTAGACCAACCCAAGAAGCATACTTTCTTAAATGTTAAACCTGCAAAACTAGGCCCATCCTAAGAATATATAACCTCTCAAACCTATAGTATACCCAGTTCAGAAAGGACACAAAAATGAATGACATGAGGCAACAAGAAAGTCAATGTGAAGTTGTGAATGTCTATTACATATGCTTGGTGAATCCAACAACTGGCTTAGGCTCTTTTTTGGGGATAAGGCAACAACTGGCATTAAGGGTGTGTTTGGTATGATGGAAAAAGTTTTCTGGAAAATGTTTTCCTATTTTCCCTTGTTTGGTTGCAACAAAATGTTTGGAAAACATTTTCCACAACAACTCATTTTCCTCAATTTGAGGGAAAATGACTTCCCCCATGGGCCAAGGGAAGTCATTTTCCAGAAAATGACAAATGTGACTTATGACCCCACCCCCACCCCTCTTCCCCACCCCAACAACACTCATATTCACATGACTCAAAAAATTCACATTTCTCAAATATTTACATTACTCGAAAATATTTTTCACTGTGCTTTGCTTCAATTTTCCAATGCTTGAAATAAAAATAGTGAAGCCCGATTTTTTTCTATTTCCAATGTTCATTGAATGTATTGTTATTTTCATATACATAGAGGAAGACTTAACTATGTTACTTTTGCTAATTGCATATTTCATTTTGACATCGATGTAACATGTTTCACGAGGTTGAACAAGCTTGTCGTTCCGTTATATTTCTATGATTGTAGTATATTGAGATTGTCCTGACAAAATATTAAAAAGTGTCTCGTATATTTGCTAATTAATAGTTGCTTAAATTTAGTGATTGTAATATTTTAGTATTCGATATTGATATTATTTGTTATGCTTAAATTAGTTCTTACAAATTGTTGAATTGTTAGAGGCACTGATATACTAGTTAACAGTTAAGTAGTATTTTCTAAAAGAATATTTTTTCACTCACCATCAAATACTAAAAAATATTTTTCTAAAAAATAGTCTCTACTCACCAACCAAACACCATAAAATATTTTTTGAAAAATATTTTCCACTCACCAACCAAACATGAGAAAATAAGTAGAAAACCAACTTATTTTCCAGGAAAACATTTTCCATGGAAAATACCAAACACACCGTAAAAAGAAAAGGCAGCACGGTGCACTAAAAGCTCCCGCAATGTGTAGGGTCCGAGGAAGGGCCCCACCACAAGTGTGTTTTGTACACAGCCTTAACTTGCATTTCTGCAAGAGGCAGTTTCCAAGGCTTGAACCCGTAACCTCCTGCTCACATGGCAGAATCTTTACCAGTTACTCCAGGTAACTAGCATAGGCTTTTTAAATACAAGCCAAATTAATGATACACAACAAATAAGCATATCTGAGCTGCAATGTTATGGCAAAATAGATGCATAACTAGATAAATCATTATAAAACCTTATTTGGAGGTTTAAGGTTTCACACGTACTTTTGATGAGATCCAAGACAATATAAAAGTCTAGCACTGAGACGCTTCTTTAAGGAGTTATAATAATGGCCAGACATCTAAAAACTCATTATATCAGCAACATACATGCCAAGAGTCATTATTACACTTGTATTTATAGCAACTTACCTCTGCTTCATGGGACGTCGTGCATTATAAACAGAAATCCATTGCGTTGCAGGACTACCTAATCGTACTTTTTTCTTTGGTTGCTCATCTTCCTCCAAGTTTATTAGCAACCTTCCCCGCTTTTGTCCAACCTGATTAGACAAGAGGAGTTGAGGTGAGGAAGTCAATGTTGTTCTGGAAACACATGCATGCAAGAATATGGATAGGAACCTTAAGAGCTCCATCAATTCTTATTGGCCGTAGTGACGTGACTGGCTCAATAAGACTCTCAAAGAAAGAGATGAGCTTGGCATAATTTGGTTCCTCATCAAATTTCATATTTGTCACAGCCTCAAGGAACTGCTTGAATGGCGCTGGACAAAAACAACACATCAACTCTGGAGAAGTGGCCATTTTCTTCTTACAGACAAGAAAACTCTTGTTGTCACCCTATCACAATTCAAAACAATAAATATAAGAGAATGAGAAAGCTTCAAATAACAAAATTAAACCACTAAAACACTTACAGAAGCACAGAACAACCAACCTGATAGCCTTGCCACGGTAACCTTCCCTTTATCAGAAATATTAAGGTGTAGGCTAGTGATTCAAGGTCATCCCTTCTACTTCCAGTTCGACCCAAATGTGCATGCACACTTGCATATCTTATGGTGCCCCTGTCAATGCAAATATATTAGTTCAGACTCAATAGGACTGTTGAATTATATGCCCAAGATTATATAAGATACATGCCATATAAACAAACCTGAATATATCTGGCCTCTGGTCATATTCAACGTGCAGACCAGATGCTGCATCTTTCCATCTAGATGCTGCATTAACCAACGATGCATCATGAACAGTACTCAAGATTAACATCGAATGAAAAGAAATGGTATTCTTTAAGTGTAGTAGACCTACAAGCAGAATTGATCTGACATAGGAATTTCTTAATGTGTCACGACAATTTGACAGGATCAACAATGTTTACATTAGAAAAGATTAGAAACAAAATGTTATGTACGCTCCAAGGGAAAAAAAGACGAGTGATAAACAGAATAGAAGATCATTGATAATGTATCTTACCCAAACCGAGATCAATAAGATATAGCTTCTTCTCATCAGCACTTCCCGGCAGACCAAGCAAGAAATTTTCTGGCTTTACATCTCCATGCACGAACCTTAAAGTGAGAACAAAAATTATATCACTATTACTGCATGATGTTGAGTTTAGAGTGCTGAAAGTGAAATGATGAAATATATATATTGCAGGAAGAAATAACAGTTACCCCTTAAGGTGCAGCTTTTCAAGAATCGATATTGCCTCCACTGCAATACAGGCTACCATGTTCGGCGACATCCTGTTGCAAGATTAATGACCATCAATTAGAAAGACATACAGGCTACAACATATGCAGGCCCGGGAAAAGTTATATGTAGTACATTGTTTTGTTCTGCATTCTACGTATGTGAAGGAAAATCAATGCAAATAGAACAAGTTGGAAACTTACGACTGGCCTAAAGAATTCCATACATCCCACAAGCTGGGTCCAAGCATGTCCATGACCTTTAAAAATTTTCCAGGAAGTATCAGTAACACAAAAGTGATAGAACAAGAGATTCTTATTGAAAAACAAAAGTTACCAAGATGTAAAAGTCTCCTTGCCGACCCTTAAAATGAACCCATGGGATTCCGTAGCATCCATTTAGGGTACTGTCAAGAAAAAAAATAAATTACAGTTAGATAATAATAAGTAAGAGATCAGAAGACTGAAAATACAAGGAAATCAGAGATTCTGAAATAGAATTCACGCTTACTTGTAAACCTGCCACTCATAAGGAGGGCCATAGTTGCAACCTTTACTATTTCGATGCTCAAACTTTAATGCAACCTAATGAGAATCATTATCGTTGTATTATAATCCAAATATTGTCAAAAAGGCTCGTAAAAGATCCACTATGTCATGGGAAGTACCTCAACAGCATCTGGTCCTGTTCTTTCAGTTCCCCCGCTTGTTCTTCGACCAACGTATACTTGCCCAAATCCACCCTTACCTAATTTCCTTTCCGTTTTATATACAGGAGAATTACCCACTTGCACCTGCATCCAAATAAACATTTCTTCTAAGAAACCTATTTGTAGTGGACATATGATGTTTCAGAAATTTAACCTAACGTTATCATTAATGACGTGAACGTAGTTGCTTAAGCAACTGTTGGAATTTTCAAGGCAAGAGTTACTTTAAGCTGTTTGTCAATTCATGTCATCCGTAACTTCATTAAGACGGTCAAGAACCCAAATGGAAAGAAAAATAAGAGCAAACAGGAAGATACCCTATCCGGTACAGGAGTAGTGCCCGCTTCTTCTTCAACTCCCATTACTTTGTCTGCACTCCCACCACCATCCATAGCAATCTTTTTATCTGCAGCACCGTCAATTCTATTAAAAGCTGCCTCGGCAACACCAACAGGAGCAGCTTGCGGAAGAACGTCACAAGGCGGCTCTGGGTCCAAATCTATCAACCTAATCCCTCTACCTCTACCAGCACCACTCGGTCTACCACGTGTTGTCCCTGAAGGCCCCTTTCCTACAGCTGTTGCATTACCCCTTCCTCTTCCTCCACCACCTCTTCTTCTAGTAGTTCGGTTCTGAGTAGGCAAGACCAAGTTTTCCTCTTGTCCAACGGGTTGAGGGGCAGGCTGGAGATCACCTAGCCGTTTTGATCTCCTTGCTCCACTACGCAATTCTGGCATCATCACCCATGCAAATCACACTCAACTCGGTTCACCCACCTTACCTTGAAAATCTGGAGTAAACACACAACAGAAGAGTCAACGGAAACCATAAATAGCTGAACTACCAAGGCAAGAATCCAGTCCTTTCAACAATGTAGACTTCAAATAGAAACCAATAAAGAAAAACACACATCGCTCAGTCCGGGTAAGGCAACAGCATCTTAAAAAAACCACAATTACCAAATACCAAAGATGATCTTACATCATTAATTCCCAAAGTTCTGAAGTGAAGTTCTAAACTTTTCACCCATAAAAGTCTACAATAAATAACATAACAAGTTTCATATCTCTTGCATATTAAGAAAAAGACCAGACATTCAGATAAAGACATCTCTAATATTAAAAACAATTCACACCCCCCCACATATGAGTCTCAAATCTTCAAAAGCTTCCCTTTATTTCCAAACAAGAACCGACACTGGAAGTATCTACAACAAAAAAACTAAACACAAAAGAAAAGCTTTAATCCTTATAATCAATAAAAACGTACAACATCCAAAAACATCAGTGAAATAAATCAAAACAAAATCAGACAGAATGCAGCCTTATCAACAATGTGGACTTCAAATACAAATCAATAAACAAAAACACGCATCGCCCAGTCCGGGTAAGGCAACAGCATCTAAAAAAACCACAGTTACCATATACCAAACATGATCTTACATCACTAATTCCCAAAGTTCTGAAGGTAAAGTTCTAAACCTTTTACTCATAAAAGCCTATTCATAACTCATAGATACTAAAAAAGCACCAGACTTGCAGATAAGGACATCTATACTATCAAAAACAATTCAGAAACACCCACATACAAGTGCCAAATCTTCAAAAAACTTCCCTTCATTTCCAAACAAGAACTGAAAAGGAAAGTATCTACAACAGAAATGAAAGCCTTTAACCCTTACACTCAATAAAAACCCACAACATCAAAAACATTAGTGAAATAAATTGCAACAAAATCAAATAAAATCCAGTCTTATCAACAATGTGGACTTCAAATACAAACCAATAAACAAAAACACGCATCGCTCCGTCCAGGTAAGGCAACAACATCTAAAAAACCACAGTTACCATATACCAAACATGATCTTACATCATTAATTCCCAAACTTCTGAACTAAATTTCTACATTTTTTACCCATAAAACTCTACATAACAAGATTCATATCTCTTACATACTAAAGAAAACACATATATACCATCAAAACAATTCAGACACACCCACATACAAGTATAAAATCTTCAAAAACTTCCCTTTTATCTACAAAAAAGAACTAACACTGAGAAGCATCCACAACAAAACTTTACAATCAATAAAATCTTTAACCTTTTTAATCAACAAAAACCTACAACATCAAAAAACATCAGTACAACAAAATCAAACAGAATCCAATCTTATCAACAATGTGGATTTCAAATACAAACCAATAAACAAAAACACGCATCGCTCAGTCCAGGTAAGGCAACAGAAATTAAAAAACCCACAGTTACCATATACCAAACATGATCTTACATCATTAATCCCCAAACTTCTGAACTAAAGTCTAGATTTTTTTCCCATAAAACTCTACATAACAAGGTTCATATCTCTTACATACTAAAAAAGCACATATATACTATTAAAACAATTCAGACACCCACATACAAGTAGCAAATCTTCAAAAACTTCCCTTTTTTCTCCAAACAAGAACTAACACTGAGAAGTATCTACAACAAAACTTTACAATCAATAAAATCTTTAATCTTTTTAACCAACAAAAACCTACAACATCAAAAAACATCAGTAAAACAAAATCAGACCAATCAAGCAAAAAACTCCCAAACACAACAAAATCACAATTAAAAAAAAACAATCCCAAGATGGATCTTCATCGTCTAATCACATAAAACTCAACCGATCATCAAACAAACAACAGAAATTAACCATCCTTCACACATTTCACAAAAACCAAGAACACCAAAAACTAAAAAAAAAAAAAAAATCAATAAAAAATTATACAAAAAACAAATCTTTACCTCAAAAACAGCAAAACCCAACAAGGATCGGTGTAAAATGGACCCAAAAAAAATTCAAGAAAATGGTTTTTTCACAAAATTGATGATCAATCTCAGATCTTTAAGCAAAAAATCAAGAACCCCACATAGTTATTTTCAAGAAAAAGGGCAAAAAAGGGAAAAAATTTATGGTTTTGGTGTTTCTTAGAGTATATGGTGATAAGGGTATGAGCTGAATGAACGTTACATTCGGTGAGGAAAAAAAAAATGGATTGAAATGAAAAAAAAAATGGTGGAAAATATTACTAATTACAATGAGTGGGGGACTCTGTGTGTGTGTGTATGTGTAGTTTTGTATTGTATGTATTGCCCTCTTTGTATAACACACTTTGGTATTTGTGCTAATAAGCTTATGGATTAGTATTGTAATCCCATGTTAATATTGGGATTTTTCTAGATTGTGTTTTGACTCTAATTAAATTAATGTACTTGGCTTGTGTATTCGGCTAAATTCAAATTCGTGTATTATAGGATTCGTTTTTTTAGGTAAATATTTGTGGTTCGAGGGGTGAATTGTTTGAATTACTTTTGATAGGTTTTTTTCATTCTAAGGGCTCGAAGATGAACGTTATTAATTTAGCACCCGTCTGTTCATAGATTTTGAAGTTAAATCTTATGTTAGTAATATTGGGATTTTTCTAGATTGTGATTTGATTCTAACTAATCTAATGTACTTATTTTGTGTGTTCGACTAAATTTAGATGTGTTATATGACTTGTTTGTTGAGGTAGAGGATGTGGTTCGGAGGATTGAGTGGTTCGAAGCTCTTTTAATAGATTTTTATTTTATTTTAACGGTTCGAAGATGAGCGTTATTAATTTGGTTCCTATTTGGTCATAGATTTGAACTTGAAATTTTGAGTTCTTATATTGTATTGTAATACCACTTTGATATTTGCGCTAGATAATCTTATGGATTAATATTGCAATCTTATGTTAGTATTGGGATTTTTCTAGATTGTATTTGGATTCTAACTAATCTAATGTACTTGTCTTGTGTATTCGATTAAATTCAGATTCATGTGTTATATGGCTTGTTTTTTGAGGTAGAGGATTGTGGTTCGAAGAATTGGGCGGTTTAAGTTATTTTTAGTAGATTTTTTTATTTTAAGGACTCGAAAATGAGCGTTATTAATTTAGTTTCCATTTGGTCATAAATTTTGAACATGCAATTTTGTGTTCTTGATATGTGTGCTAATAATCTTATGGATTAGTGTTGTAATCTTATGTTAGTATTGCATTTTTCTAGATTGTGTCTTGACTCTAACTAATCTAATGTAATTATCTTGTGTGTTCGACTAAATTTAAATTCGTGTATTATAGAGCTCGTTTTTTGAGATAGAGAATTGTTGTTCGAATCACTTTTAATAGATTTTTTTTAATTTTGAGGACTCGAAAATGAGCATTATTAATTTAACTCCCATTTGATCATAGATTTTGATCTTAAAATTTTGAGTTCTATTATTTTATTGAATTGTGATAATTGTCCCTCTTTGTATTACCACTTTGGTATATGTGCTAGATAATTCAATGGATTAGTTTGTAATCTTGTGTTATTTGGCTTTTTTAATTATGTTTTAACTCCTACTAACTTAATGTATTCGTCTCGAATATTTGGCTAAATTCGGATTATATATTTATTGGACTCGTTCTTCGAGGTAGTGACATGTTGTTTGAAGGATTAGAGTACACGGCTGTGAGTCACAGTGCTGAGAGATTCGAAACCGTTTCAATAGAAATTTTTTCATTCTAAGAAACTTGAAGAGATCGAAACGTTATTAATTAGCTCTTATTTGGCAATAGATTTTAAAACTTTAAAATTTAAGTTATTGAAGTTGCCGTTTTTTGAAATTTAAAGTGGTATTTAGATATATACTTTTTATTTTTAAAAAATAAAGTTTAGTGAATGAAAATCTCAATCAATTTTTAAATTTGAAATTGTTTTAGTGGTAAATATTCAAATTATGAAGATAATTTTTTATATTCTATGGCCAAAGACTAGCCTAGATTCATGCATTTCAGGCGAGGATAACACTCGGATAGAACTTTTTTCAGTTCTTAAAAGCTTAAAGTACCAAATAAGTCCACTAAATATAGATATCAAGTAACTTTATTCATACAAGCATCAAGTCCCGAGGACTTGTGTATCCTTTTATTTTTTCTTTTAGTCTTTCCTAACAATTACTCTAAAAGGTAAGAGGAGACGTTCAATCTCAAGATTTAGTGATTTAATTAGTCCAACCATACAAGTGAATGGTAAAAGTAATATTATGTGCAATCAAATGTAACGTGTCAAAGGTCATCAGGTCGCCGTAAAGAGAAATAGCTAAGTTATTCTATTCTCCAGGTCATACAGTTTATACCCTTTTGATGAGCACTGTAACCAACTAGAACAACTCTTACTGCTCTTGGACTGAATTTGTCCTTCTGTGTAAGGTTTGTAGCAAAACACAGACAACCTACAACTCTTAAATGTATCAAAGAAGGAGTTTTTTAATATAATATCTCGAAAGGTGACTTCCATTTCAACACAAAAGAAGGAATTCTGTTCAAAATATATACGGTTGTTTTAATGCATAATCCCCAAATTCTGTCTGATAAACCGCCTTGAAACTTAATAGCTCTTGCTATCTTAAGTATATATCTATGCCTTCTTTCCACCACACCATTTTGTTGTGCTGTGTATGGACAAGAGCTCTCATGAATAATACTATATTGTTGGAACAAATCTATACAAGCATGACTAAAAAATTCACCACCATTATCAAACCTTACTCTCTTAACAATTCTACCAAATTGTGTCTTGACTACAATGATAAAATTTCTCAATAGAAAAAGAACATATGATTTAAGTCTCATCAAATAAATCTAGGTCCACCTTGAATGATCATCAACAATAGTGAGAAAAAATCTCATGCCATCAAAAGTTTCCCATTTATATGGCCCCCAAACATCTACATGAAGTAAGTCAAAACATGAAACAGTTGTACTCACACTACGTGGGAAAGGCAGCTTAATTTGTCTAGCAAGTGGACAAACTTCATAATTATTCAAAGTAAATGACTCATGTTGTGTAACATGTTGAAACATAGACAGTTTTCTAAGAACATTTATTGGAAAATGACACATTCTTTGATGCCAAATGGAAATATCTGCTTGTGGAGTTGCAGCAAGGCATTTGTGAGTTGTATATTTGAACCCAATCTGTGAGTATAGAGTATACAATCCATCCCCTTCCTTACTAATTTCCCTCACCCTCCCAGATGAAAGGTCCTAAAATACACAACAATTGGGAAAGAAAGTAGCACAGCAATTTAAGTCTTTTGTCATTTTGGAAATCGACAGAAAATTAAACTTAAAAGTTGGCACGCACAAAACGTTTGTGAGAACATCACCTCCTCCAAGGTTATAGTTCCCAACATGCAATACTCTGGATGATTCTCCTGTGGGCAGTTGCACCTGTCCTGTATTTTCTATTAAGTTTTCATCTGATAAATGAGTGTAGTCACCTATCATATGGTTAGTAGCACCTGTGTCTACTATCCATTTAATAAAAGAGCCTTTATTAGAGAACGAAGTACCTGCCATATTAGCAGTGCCGGAAATACTTGCTCCATGATCAGCATGAGCATCTTTATGTGGTTCCTTAACAGCATGCATAACTGGAGAATAAGGTACGGGATATGACATACCCTGCATCAGTCCTGGCTGATGAGACAAATTGAAGTAAGTTTGCATCATGCCCTGGTGTGGCACTATCTGTTGAGAATATTAGTATGGACTATAGTATTGAGGAAAGCCTCCTTGTTGTAAATATGGCATCATTTGGAAAGCCTGTAAACCTGCAGCAGTGTTAGAATCAAACACTTGAGTATTACCTGTCATCAATCCAGTCACAATATTAGCTTTCTTCCTTCCTTTGAAATCTGTGGGATATCCAATAAGCTTATAAAAGTCAGCCTTTACGTGGCCCATAAGATGACAGAAGTTGCATTTCAAAAGCTTGTTACATTCAGCTTTAGTATGTCCCCTCATACAACAGTGGTCACAGAATGAGTTACCATTATATTGTTTCCTCTACTTGGAAATATATCCTCCACCATTATAGCTATTACCACCACCTTTAGAAGTATACATAGCAGTAGGAGTTGAGTGTTCAGGTATAACTCTACTAGTTCCAGCCACAATTCGTTGACTCTCATCTTGGTTAACCATGGCATATACTTGGTTGTCGTTAGGCATCTGCAGCATCATTAAGATTTGGCTTCTATCCTGACTGTAACTATCACGCAGCCCCATCAAAAATTGCAATACTCGTTGATATTGCAAGTGTTCAAAGTACTCTCTCGATTTAGGGCAATCACACGACGGAGGTGGCATAATTGAATTGTATTCATCCCAGAGATTTTTCAATTTAGAATAGTAATTCAAAATTGAAGAAACACCCTGAACTAAAGTGTAGAGTTCTTTGTGTAATTGAAAAGCTCGAGAACTGTTAATTTTTTCAAATCTCTCTCGCAGATCCTCCCAAATGAGATGAGTAGTGGAACAAAATAAGATTCCTCCAAGTAAATCCTTGATCACATTACACATAATCTAGGAGATCACTATGGCATTACAACGATCCCATAGCTTCTCCAAATCTCCAGTGTATTGACTACATTTTATCGATCCGTCAATAAATCCTAGTTTATTCTTTCCTAATAGAGCCAATTTCATAGCCCTACTCCACAAAGTATAGTTATCCGAACCAGATAATACGATTTCTACCGACAATGAACCAGGTGCATTAGAAGGATGCAAAAACAGAGGGTGATGATAATCGACAACTGTAATAGCTGTAGGAACAACTAAATTTCCCCCCAAACTACTCGGATCCGCCATGAAAAATAAAAAAACAGAGATAAGAAGAAAAAAATATAAAATTCTGCAAAATCTTCACAAATTGTGACAACAATTCCTTCGAGATGAGCTAAAAGAATCAAATTATGCGAATTCTTCACGAATTGTGACAGCATCGGAACCAGTCTCTAATACCATGTTAAGTAACTGAATTCATGTGACCAGTTAATCACTGATGTGAGGAGAAGACAATCTAAGCATGAGAATGAAGAGAGTAACTATGAGAGTTTGAGAGAGAATTGAAAAAAATGATATTCTTCATTGAGCCATAACTGGACCCTTCTTTATTTACATACACAAACATCTCATGCTAGTTAAGCCCACTAATAACTGCTACTATTAACTAACTTATCTCAATTTACCACTAATGACAATTATTGCATAATTATCATGCACATTAGCTGACTATCACTGCTTCGTAATTACGGCACATCAACACATTTATTAAGCTCCTTCACAATTAGTTGCTAAGAGATTATTCAGTAATAAATCATAAATAAATTTGGTCAGAAAAAAAAAAAGATGAAGTTACATTTAATATGATAAAAATATATCTACTCCTTATAGATTTTTTTTTATTTTTTTATGTATTGTTCAAAAGTAACTCTTTTTTTCTTTATAAAAATTTGGTCAAAAATCTTAATTAATAAAAATTTTCTCTTAATTAATTATTTTTTTAATTAGTTATTGAGGAATTACTCAATAACTCATCATAAATGAAATGATTCAAAAATGAAGAAAAAGATGGAGTTGCATTTAATATGAAAACAATAAATCTTTGAAAAGAATTAAAGTACTTAAAATTGAAACTAAGAAAAAAAAGAACATATGAAAGTCGGTTGAAATGCATTCAATGATTTAATTTAATTACAACAATCAAGTAAATAAAGTATTTTAGGCATGAAATTAGCTTAGCAAACTAATTGATGACAATAAAATGCTCTTTTCATTTTAATTTAATTATCTTGCCTTTTTTTTTAATTTGTTTCAACGTGAATGTCTCTTTTCACATGATATATTTAAAATTACACAATTAAAAGATATTTTAAGACATTTTATTTATGTCCAATCCCAGAACTACTATCCCTCTCAAATGGATCCCCCACCTTCAACACCTTTAAACTTAACACTGATGGGTTTTCCATTGGCAATTCGGGGAGAGAAGGGACTAAGGGAGTCATCAGAAATAGCAGAGGAGATTGGGTTGTGGGTTTCAGCAAGAGCTTTACCCATGCCACGAATAACCTCGTGGAACTAATGGCCCTTAAAGAGGGCCTAAACCTTGCATTATAACAAAACTTCAAACCTCTAGAAGTTTGCATTGATTCAATGAAAATCATAAGAATGCTTCAACATGTAGCATACTGTATGATCCAATTGTTAATGAATGCACGTGCTTACTAGGGAGCTTGAGGAGTCCTCCAGTCGTCTATAGTTACAGGAAGCAGAATAAGGTAGTTGATATGCTGGCAAAGCAAGGATCCGAAAGCGACTTTTTTGATAGACTCCATGTGTTTGCAACACCACCGGCTAGTGTAGGGGTCGTTTTTTGGGAAGATTTTAAAGGAAAATCACTTTCCCGATCTGTAACTAGTAGTGGAAACACCAGTCCTTTTTGTTACGTTTTTGTGCCTGATTAGGCATTACTTTGTAAAAACTCACTTTTATTTTTGAATGCATCGCTACGACTTTGCCAAAACAAAAAGAACTTACGATTTCAAGATTCAAAAATCTTCTATTTTTTAAAAAGTTTGTCGGTTAAAAATAGACGAACAAATTAAAATCGTGAGATTTTTTATTTTTTTGTAAAAAAGATAATAAAAATTAAGGACCTTAACCTAAGTCCTAACCATTATAATTTTAGGTTTTGGGGCTCTAAATTTATGTTTGGTTCTTCGAAGCAAAATCTTTGTTTGTTTCTTTTAGAATTTAAGTATCATTCTGTTTTGGGTCCCATTTTCCCTTTTTTAATATTTAAGTCCACACATTCCAAAATTAATTTCTTTATTTTGCAATTCCTAAATTAACTACACCCACGCATAATATATGACGATATCTAACTAAATTCAAAAATTTAATAAAAATATATTTCTAAATTTATGACTTTAAACAAGTCGTGAAATTTGTGTGCAATGTAAATCATCACATTAAAAATAAACTAATAAGTGTAACATTATATTATTTTTAAATTAAAATGTGTTATATTTTTTAAAAATAAAAATAAAAATAAAACATAAATTAAAATAATGAGAATAGTATTATTGATTTTATTTTTTTCAAAATTCAAACACCGAATGCCACCAAACAGTTGTATTAATGAAGAGGCAAATGATTCGTTTTTGCCTTTACCACCACACAATTTGGATTACACATATAAATAAATTTAGCTATAGTACTTCTATATTGGACTATTAAAATATTATAATTATTTTTATTTGAGTCGGTGTTTTAAAAGTTTTTGAAAAAGAAGGATCAAAATCATTTTCCCTCCCCAACTTTATCTTAAAAATCAAATTCTTCCTCAATTTTGAACAATAATCATACTCCCCTTTATCATAATTGACTTTTTAAAATTTCTATTTTACCCTTTATCATCAAATTTTTTATTCTTTTTTTTTTTAACTTCTTTAAAATCATCATATTTTCATTTAAAAAAAAAAAATCATATAACAATTTTTTTCATAAAAACATAAACATTATTCATATAATAAATTTTTCATAAAAACGTAAACATTATCTTTTAGGGGAAAAAAGTAAGAAATCTATAAGCTAATGATGATCTTTATGAAGTAAATTAGCATAATAAGAAAATTAATTTTAATAATAATAATCAAAACTGTAATATTTATTTTACAAGTGAACATAATAAGTAATAATAATTTTATAAACATATTTCAATGCAGAAAATACAAACCATAAATGAAAGAGATAAGCCTCTAGTACAACCCCGAACTATGATCAAAGTTGTTACGACACACTCCAACTTCATAGGGGTCCTATTATCCCTTGAACTCAAATTTAACTCATTTTTGTCATTTTTTGTACTAATGTGACACCTTTATTACATAAAATGGAGCTCACATCAAAGGTGTCACGCCATCTAAAATGATTGACAAAAGATATCATGTTAGCTAAAAAGATTGACAAAAATACGCAAAAATTTAGTTTAAGGGGTAATAGGACCCCGTGAAGTTGACGTGTGTCGTAGCAAATTTGGTCATAGTTCGAGGATACTAGATGTTTTTCTCGAATAAAAATAAGATTAAATTTTAAAGATTATATTTATTTATATAAATTATAAAATAAGTAATACTCTATTAATGACAATCACAGTTTATTTACTAATATAGACAATAGATAATATCGTTTCTTATCACTTGATTCTCATACTAAAAATAAATATTTTAATTTATCTGCTCAATTTGTGAAATCAAGAGAATTGTATTATGTTTTTTTTTACCCTTTAGTGTTAAATAACTATATAAAGTAACAGTATAGACAAATTTAAAGTTTTAAATTATCATTAATAAGGTTAATTTAGCAAAATATATCTCTAAGTAAAATTTCCTTAAGGATTGTGTTATATCAACAAAAAGTTAAGTAATACGAAACGAATTTAGTAAGAGAATGATAAAACACAAAAATATACGCACATGTATGTACATACATATGTATATACACACACTTAAGGGTGGAGTTTTTGAGTTAATACATAAAAATGACCCTAAACTTGACACCAAATTATAACTTTGACCTTAAACTTTGATAGTGCACAAATAAGACCTTTAACTATTCAAAACCTGAACAAATATGACCTCCGATTTTGCAACCCCATGTGTGAGTCTCACTCACGCCTACGTGAAAAGGTAATCCAATCACATGGTGCCACGTCGTTAAATGACTGATTTGGAGAGAGGTCATATTTGTGCAGTTTTGAATAGTTAAAGGTCATATTTGTGCACTGTCAAAGTTTTGCTTTTTGTGTTAAAACGACGTCTTTTTTTTTTTTTTTTTAATTATTATTATTATTATTATTATTATAATAACAATAATTATTTATTTATTTATATAGTAGTAGCACCTAATTTTTTTTAATTTAAAATTATTATTATTATTATTTTTCTATTTATTTCTATAGCAACAACACCTACCTTTTTTTTTAATTAAAAAAAAACAACCACTAGCAGGGACCGAACCCGCACAGTAGGCTGAAGGAAGCGCCCAAAAGAGCAAATAACACAATTGGACTATCTAAGTGTCTTGTTTCATGTGGTTCAACATTAATATACGTCTATAAATATACATTTTCTATCTTATATATATACAACATAATTTTTTTATCGAGGGGGTTCGGGTGAACTCCATGACAATCACGTAGGTCCGCCCCTCATTAATTTAATAACGTTTTAATAGCGTTAATTTAATAACATTTTTATTAAGTTAATTTGGTAATGTTAATTTAATATACTACTACTACTATCCTTAATAACATTAATTTAATAACGTTTTATTAAAACTATAATTTTTTATTATTATTAGTATAGTTTCATCTTTAATTTAATATTTAAATAAATAATATTTAGATATATTATATAACTTAAATTCGTCCTCTGTTTTATAGTATATATACATACTCGCTCGATTTTTTCGTATGAGGCTGACCTGCTTAATTAATAAATCTTCAATATTGCTCTTTTTCCGTAATGACAAAAGAAATTAGATGTCATTTTCATCTTTGAGCCAAAAATAATGAAAAAATAATAATGAAGAGTCATTTAAAGGCCATATTTGTGCACTGTCAAAATTTAAGGTCGTATTTATGTATTATGCCCTTGGATTTTAAGTTGGACGCGCCCAGTTTTGCGTGTTGAACACACGTTTTGCCACGTAGGATTGGAGGTCATATTTGTGCAATTTCAAATAGTTAAATGTCATATTTGTGCACTATCAAAGTTTATGATCAAAGTTAAAATTTGGTGTCAAGTTTTGGGTTGTTTGGAAACAAGTTATTCCGGGATTAGTTATTACAAAATAAGTTGTACTAACATGTATGTGTGATAACTTATCTCATCACTGTGGTATAAATAGTGCGACAAATAATTTTGAGACTACCTAATACATCTAATTAAATGCAGGATAAATAATCATGAACTTTATCTTTGAATTATTAAAATAATACCTCACACTAAACGACTCTCTAATACATATAATACTAAAATAACGATCTTAAAAAATAACATTGAATTTTGTGATAAATTTATAAAAAGCATTAATTTGCATATAAAGTTAATAAACTTAAATAAAATGCTACAAATATCCATGTTAAAAAATATTCATTACATATAATATAAAAAGATATTACATAAATATAGAATTAAAATTACAAGGACAAAATAAATATTGCATGGGATAAAAGGGGGAATATGATTATTGTTCAATGTTGAGGGGAGAGTTTGATTTTTTAATCAAAATTGGGGGGTGAAAATAATTTTCACCCAAAAAAAAATTAATTTGAAGTTTTTTTTTTTTGGATGGGACACTTGCAAAACGTTAGTGGCATTTATTATACTAGTTTATTGTACATACTTTGCACATGTATGTCATATCAATAAAAAGTTATATCTCTTATATTACTTATAGAGAAAATAGTCTATTACCGCCCAATCTTTAGTCGAAATCCCAACTACACACTCAATCTTTAAAGGTGACCTATTATCCCCTGAACTATTTTAAAGTGGAATTATTACCCCCTTGAACGCTGACATGACAAGAGAGTGTGTTTCACACTCTTTAAAAAGAGTGAGGACGATTTTTTTAATTAATTTTTTTTTTTTATATTTCTTTATTTTCTTTATTCATTTTTAATTATTCTTTTTCTTTATTCATTTTCTTTCTTTCTTTCTTTCTTTCTTTCTTTCTTTCTTTCTTTCTTTCTTTCTTTCTTTCTTCTTCTCCATCTTCTTCTTACAAACAATGACATCCAACAACTCATCAATGACATCGAAAATTAATTTATCATTTTTCTTATCTCTAAGCACAAAATCAATTGGTTTCGACTTCAAATTCATCGAAAATTTCAAAATGGGTATTGTTCATTGTTTCCAACTTCAAGATTATTGGGAATTTTAAAATAGCTATTGTCCATTATTTATGACTTCAAAGTCGTCGTAAATTTTAAAATGGGTATTGTCCATTGTTTCTGAGTTGAAGGTCGTTGAAAATTTCAAAATTCTCTATTGTTTCTGACTTTAAGGTTATTGAAAAATTTAAATTTGGTATTGTTCATTGTTTCAGGTTTCAAGGTCGTCGAAAATTTTGAAATTCGTATTTTTCGTTGTTTTCGGATTTTAGATCGTCGAAAATTTAAAAATTGATATTGTTCATTGTTTCTCACTTCAAGGTTACTGAAAATTTTAAATTCGATGTTGTTTATTATTTTCGACTTCAAGATCCTTGAAAATTTCAAAATCGATATTGTTCATTATTTTCGACTTCAAGGTCATCGTAAATTTTAAAATGGGTATTGTCCATTATTTTCAACTTCAAGGTCGTCGAAAAATTCAAAATTTTGTATTGTTTCCGACTTTAAGGTCATTGAAAATTTTAAATTCGGTATTGTTCATTGTTTCCGGCTTTAAGGTCATTGAAAATTTTGAAATTGGTATTGTTCGTTGTTTTCGGATTTAAGATCGTCGAAAATTTAATAATTGATATGGTCATTGTTTCACACTTTAAGGTTGTCGAAAATTTTCAAATTCGCTATTGTTTATTATTTTCGATTTCATCACACAGTTCATAACCAAAGAATCGACAACAAACTAACATGAGCAATTATTCACCGACAACAAAGATCAAACAACACACAAACATTCAATCTCAACATTGCACGTCACTCCTCATTTTTCCATTAACAGAAAACATAAAGCTGACCAGATACATACACAAATTTACACACACATAAGGGACGAAAAACACACATAAACACACTTTACTGGGATTGAAAAACAACAATCCAAAACACACGCACCACACACACGCACTCAAAATAAAGGAGAAAACAAGCAAATCGCGAGAAGGAGAGGTAAAAGGGAGATCCATATCGATCGAAACTCACACATACGCTTGCCGGAGAACGCCCACCACCAGAAAAGTTAAGGGAGACCCACCAATACACACACATACCACCGCTACAGTTGTTGGACAAAAAAAAAAGTGAATGGTAGAAATCTTTAAACTATTTCTCAAAACATTCTTTGATTTAGGGAAAATGATAAAAATAGAAAGAAAAGAAAATTTAATGAATATTTTAATTTGGCTTTTGAGATGAGAATTGATCTATTAGAGTTGTTGGACCAAAATGACTTTTGAGATTGAAGAAAAGAAAATGAAGAGAAAGGAGAAAGATGAATAAAAATTGAAATGAAGAATGAAATAATGAAGTACTAATTGTAGAAGGAAATGAATAAAAAATTGATTAAAAAAATTAAATATATTTTACAGGTGTCAAAACGCGTGTATCTCACCTCTCAACATAAATGTGGTTGTGACTTTTTAGGGGTGTTATAATTTATGTTTTAAATAGTTCAGGGGGGGTCATAAATTCGGTAAAAGAAGGTTCAGGGGGTAATATATTACCTTTAAAGGTTGAATGTGTAGTTGAAATTTCGACTAAAGGTTGGAGGGTAATAAACCATTTTCTCTTATATAATTTAGTTTAAGTACAAGTACTACGAAGAGAGAAGTGATAAACTTTTTTGACTTGAAATACTTACAAAATAATTAATTGGTCAAAACTTAATAACTATAAAAGGATTCCCTAAATCTAAATGAGGTCAAAGTGCTACTATATAACTTTCAGAATTGATACATTATTCTTATATACAGTTCTTAAATATACTCTTAAATCTAAATACACTCCTAAATCTAAATGGTGTTGAAAGTATAGAATTTTTAATGGATAATACCCACGAAAATACTTGAAGTTTAACTAAATTTCTAGTGGAGCATATTGAACTTTGCGGGAGTCCTATTACCCCCTATACTTTTTAAATTGGAATTAATTTCCCCCGAACTTTTTTAAAGTGGAATTAATCCCCCTCAAAACGTATATCCAATTTTTTGATGAAAAATGCAGTGCACGCGTCGTTTCTTCTCCATTTTATCACTTTTCAACATTTTTTCACAATTACAACCATATTAAATATTCCAAATGATTCCCTTGAGTTTATGAAGAAATTTTTTTCAAATAATTGAATGGAATCTTCCATTAATTTTTCATTGAAACTCGGAAGATTCAAGTAGCGAGTTTCATTAATGGAAGATTCAATGAAACTCGCTAATTGAATTGAACTCGCTAATTAATGGAACTCAAAAGATTCGAAAAATTTAATTTCATGATTCAATTTTCATTAATGAAACTCGGAAGAGCTGAAAAATTCATTAATGGAACTCGGAAGATTCGAAAAATTTAATTTCATGTATGAAATTATTCAATCTTCCGTTAATGGAACTCGGAAGAATCCAAAAATTCATTAATGGAACTCGGAAGATTCGAAAATTTAATTTCATGTATAAAGCTATTCAATCTTCCGTTAATGGAACTCGGAAGATTCAACTTCCATTAATGGAACTTGGAATTAAATTAGCGAGTTTCCGAGTTTGAATCTTTCGAATCATCCATTGAGTTTCAATTAGCGAGTTCCATTAAATTATAACCTTGAGTTACATTAAATTTCAATTCAACAATGTGTCACACCCCTTTTTTTACGTACTCCAAAAAAAATGTTTTTATTTTAAAGTTTGAAAGGGTTTTATTATTTAAGTGACAAGAAATGAAATTTTGTTTCGGAAAAGGATTTTTACATTTTTTTATTCAGAGTTGCCACTTGGCATAATCCGGTGTGCCAAGTCACCTTTGGAAAATCCTTTTCGAAACCATTTGACTCTTAAACTGGTTTGCGAACAGAGATTCCGGCTAAGGAGTTCTGTTGACCGAGGGGAAGGTGTTAGGCACCCCTCGATCCCCTGGTTCAACCACGGTCGCTTGGTAGAGTGTATCAACTATTTTTGACATTACGAAATGTATAAACCACATAAAAAGCACGCAAAATAATCAAACAATAACAAAACAAAACAAAATGTAAAGTACAGCCCAATTATTACAACCCGAAATAAAACTGAAATAACCTACACTAGTCCTAAACTATACTTTACCCGATGCCTCGGGCCTTGATCACGAGCATCCTTTGCGTATAAAATTCTTGGGGGCATTCCCCGGTGAGTAAATACAAATTACCTCGGGTCACTCCCCGATTACACTTTTCAAATACAATAAACGAAACATTCAACAAATATTCCAATCATTCCAACACTATACCAATCCTAAACTTGCCTACTCGAGCTTACTGACATATCACATTCAACATCAACAACAACAACAACAACAACAAACCCACTGTATTTCCACCTAGTGGGGTCTGGGGGGGGGGGGGTAAGATGTAGGCAGTCCATACCTCTACCTCTAAAGAAGTAGAAAGGCTGTTTCCGATAGACCCCCGGCTTAAGACACGAGATACCACACAAATACATAGTAAAGCACAGAACAAGATTACATAACATAAATACGGCACCCATAAGTAATAGAAAACAGCGGAAAGCACCCAGATTCGTACTAAAATAAGGAACACAGAATCATAACAAGGATACTTCCCCCACCAAGTAATTCCCTACACTAGCGACCCAAACTGGCCCTAGTCTTCTGCCCTAATTCGCGTCCTCCAAACCTTTCTATCTAGGGTTATGTCCTCGGTGAGCTGTAACTGCTCCATGTACCGCCTAATCACCTCACCCCAGTACTTCTTCGGCCTACCCCTACCCCTCCTAAAACCATCCAACGCTAGCCTCTCACACCTACGAACCAGGCATCCATGCCCCCCCTCTTCACGTGTCCGAACCATCTCAATCGGACTTCCTGCATCTTGCACTCCACTAGAGTCACACCAACTTTCTCCCTGGTAGTCTCATTCCGAACTCTATCCCCTCTAGTCAGCCCACACATCCAGCGCAACATCCGCATTTCTGCCACCTTCATTTTTTGGATGTGGGAATTCTTAACTGGCCAACACTCCGCTCCATACAACATGGCCGGACGGACTACCACCCTGTAGAATTTGCCTTTAAGCTTGGGCGGCACCTTCTTATCACACAACACCCCCGACGCGAGCTTTCACTTCATCCATCCCGCCCCAATACGGTGCAAGACATCCTCGTCAATCTCGCCGTTACCCTGGATCACGGACCCGAGATACTTGAAACTATCCCTCTTACATACCTCCTGTGCTCCCAGCTTCACTACCACCTCATTCTCCAGCCTCACGTCATTAAACTTGCATTCCAAATACTCTGTCTTGCTTCTGCTCAATCTGAACCCTTTAGATTCAAGAGTTTGTCTCCACACCTCTAATTTGTCATTCACACCCCCTCGAGTCTCATCAATCAGAACTAAATCGTCTGCAAAAAGCATACACCACGGCACCTCCCCTTGAATACGTCGCGTCAACACATCCATCACCAAAGCAAACAAAAAGGGACTAAGAGTAGATCCCTGATGCAATCCTGTCAAAACAGTGAAATGCTCTGAGTCTCCTTCCGCCGTCTTCACCTGAGTTTTCGCTCCCTCATACATGTCCTTAATTGCTCTGATATATGCCAGCGGGACTCCACTCACCTCCAAGCACCTCCATAGCACCTCCCTGGGGACTTTGTCGTATGCCTTCTCCAGGTCGATAAACACCATGTGCAGGTCCTTCTTCCTTTCCTTATACTATTCCACCAGCCTTCGTACCAGGTGAATTACCTCCGTCATCGAGCGTCCAGGCATAAATCCAAACTGGTTTTCCAAAATAGACACTATCCGTCTCAGCCTCACCTCGACCACTCTCTCCCAAATCTTCATAGAGTGACTCAATAACTTAATCCCCCTATAGTTATTGCAACTCTGGATGTCACCCTTATTCTTATAGAGAGGGATCATGGTGCTCCACCTCCAAGCCTCGGGCATCTTTGCCGTCTTGAAGATTTCGTTGAACAATCCAGTCAACCACCTTACACCAGCCTCTCCAACGAACTTCCAAAACTCCACCGGTATCTCATCTGGCCCCGTCGCCCTACCCCTTTGCATCTTGCGAACAACCTCTCTAACCTCTTCTACCTTAAAACACCTACAATAACTAAAATTCCGACGCTCCTCTGAGTGCTCCAGTTCCCCTAACACAATAGCTCTATCCCCTTCATCATTCAAGAGCCTATGAAAGTACGACTGCCATCTATTCTTAATGTGGCCGTCCTCCACCAACACTCTACCGTCCTCCCCCTTAATACACCTCACCTGGTCAAGTACACGACCCTTCCTCTCCCTAGCCTTAACGAGTCTAAACAACTTTTTCTCCCCTCCTTTCCCCTGTAACCCAACATACAAGCTCTCAAAAGCGGCCGTCTTAGCTGCCGTGACTGCTGACTTAGCCTCCTTCCTAGCTAGCTTGTACTCTTTCCTGTTTACCCGCTTCTCTTCTTCGTCCTTACTCTCAACCAACTTAGCATACGCCCCTTTCTTGGTCTCCACCTCTTCATTCCACCACCAATCCCCCCGATGATGCCCGGCCAGTCCCCTAAAAACACCCAACACCTCACTTGTATTCTCCCTGATGCACCTAGCCGCCCTATCCCGCATACTATCCACGTCCCCCTACACTCCCACACCCCCATTCCCGCCAACTTCTCCCCTATCTCCCACGCATTCACTGGCGTCAAGCCGCCCTACTTAATTCTAGGTCTACCCTCCTTACTCTTCCTCTTTCTATTCTTCTTTATACCCAAATCCATAACCAAGAGCCTATGCTGGATCGAAAGATTCTCACTCGGGATGACCTTACAGTCCTTACACAACACCCTATCCCCTTTCCTAAGCAATAAAAAGTCAATCTGGGTCCTGGCTATCGCGCTTCGAAAGGTGATCAGGTGATCGTCCTTCTTTGGGAAGCCCGAGTTCACCACCACCAGCCCAAAGGACCTCGCAAACTCCAATAGAGTAGTCCCTTCTTCAATTCTCTCCCCAAAACCAAAACCACCATGCACATCACCAAAGCCTCCCGGTAATGCCCCGATGTGCCCGTTGAAATCTCCTGCTACAACAATCTTCTCCGAGCTAGGCACGCCTCTCACCACCTCCTCCAAAGCCTCCCAAAACCGCATCTTCTCCTCCCCCTCCGAGCCCACTTGTGGTGCATAAGCACTACACACGTTCAAGGTAAACCCCCAAATGACCAACTTAATAGTCATCAACCTATCGTTGATCCTCTTCACCTCTACTACCTGACCTCTAAGCTCTTCATCTACTAAGATGCCAACTCCATTCCTACGCCTCTCGCTCCCAGAGTACCACAGCTTGTAACCATCCACATCCCTAGCCTTAGACCCTACCCACTTGGTCTCTTGAACACACACAATATTGATCCTCCTCTTCCTAAGGATCTTCACAAGCTCTATGAACTTACCCTGAAGGGTCCCTATATTCCATGACCCAACCCTCAGCCTACCATCACTATCCACACGCCCTCCTGTACCACCCCCGCGGCCCAACCTTGGCCTTCCTCCTACTCCCGCCCTTTTCTCATCCCCCGCCTCCACAACGGCCCCACGCCCCAACCCCCTCGAACATGACCCTATCCAATCATTACCGCCCACAGCCACTACTACCAGAAAATATAAGAAAATATAAAAATATAAACGATGGTAGTAGCCAAGCAGCAGCAAGAAATACAAGGCTCATACAAAATCAAATAAATAATCAAGAAATCAAACTAAACTCTAATAGAGAGCAAACACCACTGGACTCAACACCCTCATCCCCAAAAACAAAGCCCCAAGCTGATAACCCAATCAAAAGCAGTGCAATAAATGCCCACAGCAACAGCAACAACAGACAACAGACAATATCAACAAATCAAACGCAAGTCAAGGTACAGTGGATAATACTAGCATAATACGAAGAATGAAATAACAAAGGTTAGAAGTCACCGGGTTACGCTTGTAGACCAAGCCGGAGACCAAAACCCAGCATAGACCGGGTTCCGAGGAGTTTCGGTGCTGAGATGTAGCTGCGGCTGCTGGAGACCGAGGGGACTAGTTGTCGTTTGGGTGCTGCGACTGCTGGCGACCGAGCGGCGGGAGTAGACGGAGTTGCGGCTGGAGACCAAGCTGCGGCTGTTGGCGGCCGATCGGCGGCTGGAGACCGAGCAGTGGCTGGCTGGAGATCGAGCTGCGGCTGCTGGAGCCCGGGCGGCGGCTGCTGGGGACCGGGCGGCGGCTGTTAGAGGGGGCGCTGTTGGATCACGCCGGAGCCGGAGGGTGGGGGTATGTTGGATCTCGCCGGAGCTGGAGACCGAGGGGGGCTGCTGGATCTCGCCGGAGTCGGTGGGTGGGGGTATGTTGGATCTCGCCGGAGCTGGAGACCGAAGAGGGGGGGGGCTGTTGGGTCTCGTCGGAGCTGGAGAGCGAGGGGGGGCATGAACGGAGGGGGGGAAGCGGATTGGGACCGGTGGCCGGCGACGGAGGGCGGCGGGGAGTGATGATAGGAGAATTTACACGTCTATAGTGCTATATTTTACCCATATTTTAGCCTAGTTTTGAGAACAAATTATATATTTCATGCACTTTTAGTCCTTTTTCCTGTAAGTGAGCTAACAAACATGATTAGCAAAGTTTCAGGTATAAATGATGCAGAATTCAGCATTTTATGGATTACTTGACGCCAAAGAAAGCTTCACGAAAGGAGAAAAGGAAGCTTGGACGCCTAAGGACCAAAAGTGGCGCATGGAAAATCTGTCCCGGGCTAAAACAGCAATTCTGAAGACTTTGGGGACTAGCAGTAATTTAGTAGGATTAGGATAATGATACATTAACCTAGTACAATTGGGTTAAGTATTTCATTAGCTTAGTAGGATTAGGATAATGATACATTAACCTAGTACAATTGGGTTAAGTATTTCATTAGCTTAGTAGGAATAGGATATGGGTATTATAAATACCCTATTTTGCTAGAGATTTTTATAGAAAGAGATTGATACTACTTTCTATTCTTCTACTATTCCTCAACAATTCTCTTTCTAGTTTTAATTCATCTTTCTACTTCTTCTTCTATTAATCTATTCTTAATTTCCGCAACAAGAGAAACGTTACTTGCAAGAAATCACGCCTAACGCCTACCACACTTGTGCTATACGAAATTCTTATTGTGGTATAATAACAATGTCAATTGCGATTTCCTTCGCACTCATGGGTAACTAAACTTCTCTGTTGGGGTTATGGAAGCCGAATGAGATACTATCTATTACTATGAGTTTGTGAGTTCGTGACACGTATGTTGCTTGTATCATTATTCTCTTCGTCTTAACCTAAATTCTTTATGGTTGCAAACGCAAGAATACGCCAGTATAACATTTAACTTGTTCGAAAGAAAGGTTATCTGTCTGGAAAAGAGATAATGTCAAGGTAGTAGGGTCCCATCCCCTATTAAAAAGTTAGTGCCGTAACTGGATTAACCTCTTGGAGAATTCGTACCGTTAGACACGCTTTAAGCTCGAAAGAGTTAAAGTGAAATAATCCTCGAATAGGTCGAAAGACGCCTGGATTTACCATCGAATACAATTCTCTATAAGCACATGCATGTCGGAATTCAACACACTCATAGCCAATAGAGACGTATAACTCAGAAGGTGGACATAACCCCAACTCTTCAATTCTCATTGTTTTACAACCTACTAAACATTCTTTCTTTTTACGTTGCTATTTTCAGTTTTTACTTTAATATTGTGGTTACACATTACAATCTCCCCTTTTTATGAGACTTGCACTAAAAGTCTAGTAATCGTTGCTTACTTGTTGACCAAGCTATTCCCTGTGGGATCGATACCCAACACAGTTGGGTTCTATATTTGCTAGCGACCGCTTTACACTCCTACGAGAGCTGTAGATTGAGCTTTATCAAAAAATTGGCGCCGTTGCCGGGGAATACGAGTGTCAATTAAGTTTGTGATAATTACTAGACCCTTTGGTCAAAGATTCTCGTACTTTTACTTTCAGTTTTTGTTTTTGTTTACTGCAGGTTTTTATTCAGTGCATGCCCCATACTAGAAGTTCTGGTCAATCGTTATTACCTATCAATCCTGAACCACAACGTATTGGCAGAATGGAAGCACAAGCAGAAATCGAAAGAATGGCTGCTCAACAGGAACAGGCGAGATTAGCTGCTCTTGCCGCCGCTCAAGTTCAACAACAAAACATTGATAACCCTGGGCGAGCAACGAATCCCGACGATGTGGATTTAAGTGATGATGAGTTACTAAACTCAAGGCATGATGCTGAAATCGCAACACCTGCCAACAGAAAAGGTCGTCAAGCTCGGTTTAGGTATGATCGCCAACCCATGCAACCAGCTTTTGACGACGATGATGATGATCTTGATGGAGTCGGAGCCACAGGAGCCATTATTCCTCCACCATTAGCGCCCGGAGCCAAGTTCAACATCACAAGCACCATAATTCAGTTATTGCAACTCAAGGGATTATTCGGTGGACTAGCAGGCGATGATCCGAATATGCATCTCATCAACTTTATTTCTACATGCAAGTCGTTTGACAATCCTGGTGTTGGTCAGAATGCAATTCGATTACGTCTATTTCCATTATCTCTGTCTGGGGAGGCAACTCTATGGTTGAATGGGCTGACTCCTGATTCTATTACAAATTGGAGACAATTGAGAGACGCTTTCCTTGAAAGATTCTTTCCGTCATCTAAAAGAGCACAATTGAGAGATGAAATCAGCAACTTTCGTTAGCTTCCAACTGAAGCCCTTCATAAAACATGGGAGAGGTTCAAGACAAAGCTAGCGAGATGGCCAAACCATCACATGACTAATGTTCACCTAATGGAGATATTATACAGAGCCTTGAATTCAATAACTAAAGCAGTGGTGGATAATGCAGCTGGAGGATCTTTTATGGACCTCACCTTTGGTCAATCAAGCAATATGCTAGATCGTATGACGAAGCAAAGTAGAGCTTGGCATACCAGGGATTCTGAGGTAGCAAGTCCCACTTTATCTATTGGCATGACTGCAGACCAAAGAAGAAGAGAACAAGAACGTGATCAAGATATGGCTCACATGAAAACACAAGTGGATCTTCTTACAAAGCATTTATTATCAGGGAAGACCGAAAAAGTGAAAGCTATTGCGTCTAAAGGAAGAGACGAATCTGATTCGGAAGAAGAGGCCAACTACTTGAACAATCAGGGGGGTTTCCGAGGTAATACCCAAGGAAACCAAGGTCGGAACTATTATGATAAATCTGGAAACAAGGACCAAGGTAGTTGGAAGAACAAGAATAAAAAAGAGTGGTTTGTACGTTCCCCCTGGAAGACGTGACGCCACCACATCTAATTCTGGAAGTATGGAAGACATGCTGGCTAAAATATTGAAAGGAGTGGAAGCAACAAGCGTAGGAGTAACGGAGGTAGTTAATGATTTGTCCTCTATGAAACAAATAGTTGATTCTCATTCCACTTCAATCAAGCAAATAGAGCAGCAATTGAGCCAACTTTCAGCAGCACTTAATTAAAGAAAGGCTGGCACTTTACCTAGCGATACTGTGCAAAACCCAAGGAATGATGGGTCATGCATGGCCATCACTACCCGAAGTGGTAAGGTGCTGGAAACTTCAGAAAAAAGCAAGCAAGTGGTTGACGAAGTAGTGGACATTGATGATAAGGCGAAAGGAGAAGATGCCGCTGCAACTAATCCTATCGTCAACAATGTCAACCCCAACAATTTGCAACCTGAAAAAGCTGAAAAGCAAGAGGAGAAGAAAGCCGTGGAGAGAACAATTCCATACCCACCACCACCTTTCCCTCACAGATTGAAGAAGGTGGCGGATGACACGAAGTTCAGCAAATTCATGACTATGTTAAAGCAGCTGACTATTAATGTTCCATTGGTGGAGGCACTTGAACAAATGCCTGGGTATGCGAAATTTATGAAGGATCTTTTGACGAAAAAGTGGGCAGCAAGCTATGAGTTGAAAGATGATGTTCATCACTGCAGCACAATCGCTACCCGATCAATAGTTCAGAAGAAGGCTGACTCCGGCGCTTTCACTATTCCTTACACCGTTGGATCTTTGAATTTTACCAAGGCATTATGCGACTTAGGAGCCAGCATCAATTTGATGCCATTATCTATCTATAAAAAGTTGGGGTTGGGAAATCCTACTCCAACCAACATGAGGCTCGTAATGGCGGATAGGTCGGTAAAACGACCTGTTGGTATTCTATGTGATGTATTGGTAAAGGTTTCTTCATTCATCTTTCCGGCAGACTTTGTTATTTTGGATTGTGAGGCAGATTCAGAAGTTCCCATAATCTTGGGGCGCCCTTTCCTTGCTACGGGAAGTGTGCTTATTGATTTAAGAGCTAATGAGCTTTCGTTCCGAATAAATGACGAAGTAGTTCGCTTTGATGTTTGCAAATCAATGAAGCAACCCAAAGATCTGAGTGTATTTTCGGTGGCTGATGTTTTCTTTGATGATGAGAAAGAATTACTTGAAGAAGAGCAAATTATTGATGACCCTTTGGCGGTTGTGCTTATGAATGGTGAGAGTAAGGATGCTGAAAATTGTGAAGAAGCTATTTGTGCTCTATCAGGATTAGGGACATATCGCCATACTCCCAAGAAGCTGGACCTTAATCTCAAGAATCAACCCACACCACCAGCTAAGCTATCTATTGAAGAGTCACCCACATTAGAATTGAAGGAGCTGCCAAGACATTTAAAGTATGCATTCTTAGGAAGCAAAAACACACTTCCAGTCATTGTTGCAGCAGATTTGGGTGAGCAACAAGTTGCAGCTCTCATTGCTATTCTACGAAAGTATATTAGAGCCATTGGATGGACCATTGCAGATATTATTGGTATTCCACCTGGGATTTGTACACATAAAATTCAGCTTGAAGAGAATTGTACACCCACCATTGAGCATCAAAGACGTCTAAACCCACCTATGCAAGAAGTGGTAAAGAAAGAAATTATCAAGTGGTTAGACGCAGGGGTTGTGTATCAAATCTCTGATAGTACATGAGTAAGCCCGGTACAATGTGTTCCCAAGAAAGGAGGCATGACGGTGGTCGCGAATGCGAAGAATGAGCTTATTCCACTCAGACTCGTCACTGGATGGAGAGTTTGTATGGACTACCGAAAGTTGAATTCTTGGACACTCAAAGATCACTTTCCAATGCCATTTATGGACCAAATGCTAGATCGATTAGCGGGGAAAGGATGGTTTTGCTTCTTAGACGGTTATTCAGGCTATAATCAGATTTGTATTGCACCCGAAGACCAAGAGAAGACAACGTTTACATGCCCATATGGTACGTTTGCCTTCAAACGTATGCCATTCGGGCTATAACGCACCAGCCACCTTTCAACGTTGTATGATGTCAATTTTTTTTGATATGGTTGAATACACTTTGGAGGTATTTATGGACGATTTTTCAGTTGTTGGTGAGACTTTTGAAGCGTGCTTGGCAAACCTAAGTATGGCGTTGCAAAGATGTGTAGAATTCAACCTAGTGCTGAATTGGGAGAAGTGCCACTTCATGCTAAAAGAAGGAATCGTTCTTGGGCACAAAATCTCCAAAAGAGGAATTGAGGTTGATCGAGCGAAAATCAAAGTCATTGAGAAGCTACCGCCTCCAATATCGGTGAAGGGAGTTCGTAGTTTTCTCGGCCATGCAGGTTTCTATCGTCGGTTCATCAAAGACTTCTCCAAAATTGCTAGTCCATTGTGCAAACTCTTGGAGAAAGATGCGAAGTTTGACTTCAATGAAGATTGCTTAAAGGCATTCGAATGCCTCAAAGGAAAACTCATTGAAGCCCCTATCATGGTAGCACCAGATTGGTCTCTCCCGTTTGAAGTCATGTGTGATGCTAGTGGTGTAGCCGTTGGTGCTGTGCTTGGTCAAAGAAAGGAGAAATTATTTCATCCTATCTACTATGCGAGTAAGGTCCTAAATGAAGCCTAAAGAAACTACACTGTGATAGAACAAGAGCTCCTAGCGGTTGTGCATGCGTTTGAGAAGTTTCGTGCCTATCTATTGGGTACTAAGGTGATCGTTCATACAGACCATGCAGCTCTTAGGTATCTAATGACAAAGAAGGATGCAAAACCAAGATTAGTTCGATGGGTATTGCTGCTGCAAGAGTTTGACTTCAAAGTTAAAGATAGAAGAGGTTGCGAGAATCAAGTGGCCGACCATCTATCTAGACTCGAGAACAAGCATGTGGCACAGCCTGATATCGAGATTGATGATGCATTCCCTGACGAGGAGATCCTAGCGATGATAACAAAAAAGTTACCATGGTATGCCTACTTTGCAAATTTTGTGGTGAGTAATGTAATACCTGCCAATTTATCATACCATCAAAAGAGAAAGTTTATGCATGACGTACAACACTACTACTGGGATGAGCCATATTTGTTTCGACGATGTGCGGATGGTATTATTCGACGATGTATATCCCATGTAGAGGTGCCTACTATATTGGAAGCATGCCACACTTCCCAAGTTGGAGGACATCACGCAGGCAATCGGACGACAAGAAAAGTATTGCAAAGTGGATATTATTGGCCTTCGATATTTAGAGATGCCTACGACTTTGTTAGAAGATGCGACCAATGCCAAAGACAAGGTGCTATTTCGAAACACCATGAGATGCCCATGTCGAAAATTCTTGAGGTAGAACTCTTTGATGTGTGGGGCATTGATTTCATGGGTCCATTCGTGAATTCGTTTGGAATGAAGTACATCTTAGTTACTGTAGATTATGTCTCAAAATGGGTTGAAGCTGTAGCGTTGGCCGACAACGAGGGAAAGCGTGTTGTAGCATTTTTGAAGAGGAATATCTTCTCTCGCTTTGGAGTACTACGTACTATCATAAGTGATGGAGGATCTCACTTTTGCAACAAGCTATTCAAATTCGTGTTGGCCAAGTATGGTGTCAAGCAACATAAGGTAGCCACGCCTTATTACCCACAAACGAGTGGACAAGTAGAGGTTTCCAATTAGGAGATCAAGCAAATCCTTGCGAAGACGGTAAATGCTAATAGGAAGGATTGGTCTCGGAAGCTAGATGATGTACTATGGGCGTATAGGACTGCATTCAAAACACCCATCGGCATGTCCCCTTATCAACTAGTTTATGGAAAGGCTTGTAATTTACCCATTGAGCTCGAACATAAGGAATTGTGGGCATTGAAGCAATTAAATTTGAATTGGGATGATGCGATGAATCTGAGGTTGGAGCAGCTGTGCGAATTAGATGAGTTCCGTCTTCATGCACATGAAAGGTCAGACCTATACAAGGAGCGGATAAAAAAGTATCATGATCAGCGGATTATTCGACGAAACTTCCAAAAGGATGATATGGTACTTCTCTTCAACTCTAGATTGAAGCTGTTCCCAGGTAAGTTAAAGTCTAAGTAGACTGGTCCATACAAAGTTATCCAAGTCTACTCGTCTGAAGTAGTTGAATTGGAAGACAATAATGGTGTTGTCTTCAAGGTGAATGGTCAACGTGTTAAACCTTATATCGGTCCTCTTGACTCGATGAATTATATGGCCATCACTTATCTCGACGAAGTCTAAGTACTCGAGGTAACTATGTCGAGCCACGACAATAAATAAGGCGCTAGATGGGAGGCAACCCATCGTTTATCGTTTATCGTTTATCGTTTTGTATTTCTTTCATTCTAGTACTTGTTTTGCTTTTGATAAATGAAAATCCAAAAATAAGAGTCGTGCCACGACCAAAACTAAGGCGCTAGATGGGAGGCAACCCATCGTACTAATCGTTTTCATTGGTTTTGAGCAAATGTAGGTGCAAGAGGTTTTCAACGAGGAGATTGGTTTCAAATGACGATTTGGACGTAGTGCATGGTAAAGGTGGTAAGTTTGGAATTAAGATGCATAAGGCTATGGATTGAGCATTGCTCATGACAAAATTGGCATCGAGCAAGGCTAGGCTTAGTTAAAACTAGGCCACGAACAAGGCAACGCCTATACTATAACCTAAGGTCTCGGAATCTAGTGTGCAAAGGCATTGGCGCCGCCCATGCTCAAGTATGCTATAGCATAGGTGCCGCCTATGCTAAAGCATTTGGTCTCAGAATCTCATATGCCATGCTAAAGGCGCCGCCTATGGTCACTTAAGGCATTGCACTAGGCGCCGCCTATGCTAGCAAATGCTTTGCATTAGGCGCCGCCTATACCATGCATAGGCAAAGCTAAAGGCGCCGCCGATGGTCACTTTTTGTCTCCAAAACCGATTTTAAAAGGGTCAAAACCCGACCCATTCTTTTCCTATATAAAGGGGACTTAGTCTTGAAACATAAACACATTAGAAACTTGACCTAGGCGCCGCACATACTCTCCAAAACATCTCAAAATTTTTCTTTTTGCCCTCCCACTTCATAAGAACATCTGCAAAGGCTTCAATCACGTAAGTACTCTTTTATTCTTCATCTATTTTTCGTAAGTACTACGCTGCTATGTCTATTATGAATTGCTACATCTTGAAGAATTACTGGTGATGTTAATGTGTTTGAATTGATTGATACAAAACCATGTGAGTGAACATATACGTTAGGATGATCTTAAACTATTTCCGACTTGAATTTGATTTTGATGCATTGTTATACTAATTGCGGAATCGCTATAGTCATGAACATTGCATAACCTTGTCACTTGAATACCTACATGTTAGAAGATCCCGTTCATCGGGATAAGACTTATAGTTGCCTACCGACATAGAAGGTTGTGATTATTGATAGAAACTATACCAAGATGTAATCCCTATGTAGTAGTCTTGTTATACCTAACATGAAAGTATTGCTAAGGTTGCAAGAAGTGATACATCTCTGATTTTCTTGTCGGAATATAGCACCTAAAATGCATGTCGATGAAGTCTAAGTAATCGACTACTTTCACTTCACTAATTTGTATCAACAACCTAAGCGTGGGGTGGTACCCCTACTGCTTGTGTATAGATTGTATATATCGAGATGATGCTAATAGGAACATTGTTTAAATCTCAGGTACAATGGCACCCAAAGCAAGACAAGATAAGGCTACCACTTTCCAAAAGGGCAAGAAAAGAGGTCGCAAGGACCAAGGAGAATCATCCTCAATGCAATTACCACGCCGCATGTTTGGAATAAAATGGGTTCTTTTGGAGGAAGCCAAGGAATGGTATAGGAACAACAAGGAAGGAAAATATGTTCATGTCGACTTGATCAACAAGGACAGCCTAGCGAAGATGGAGCCGCGCATGTTGGCAAAAATTATGGCACTAAATCTGGATTTCATCTTCCGCGACATGGGAGAATGCAATCTTGATTTGACACGAGAATTTTATGCCAACTGGTCGCCGAAAATCACAGGCAGCGAAGTCAAGATTCGGGGCCAAGTTCTACAACTCAATGCGGATTTGATCAACTCCTTTCTTGGCTTGCCTTCAGTCGATCCAGCACCATTCAAAGAACTGTACAGCAGACCTCATTATAGAGCAATTCGACACACACTTTGTGGAAGTAGATCTATGGCAAGGTGGAGCAGACATAAAGACACCGGACGACACAACACCTTTCCCTATGCTCCTTTAAATAGGGAAGCAAGAATATGGTTGCGTATTGTCAACTCTTGCCTTATTCCTGGGACCCAGTACACTAAAATAACAAGAGATAGAGTGTGTTTGGTCTATGCATTGATGAGGAATGTCCCTATCAACATTGGGGCAATCATTCGTTCTACAATGCGGAAGGCCAGACTACACAAGCGGTCCCACTTCACCTTTGGCAACCTGTTGACAGCAATCTTGCGGAAGGAGGACATCGAAGAGGAACCAGCTGATCACAAACTCCCACATAACCCGAAGAAGGTTGACCTCACAAAGGTCAAAGATGCTGAAACAACACATGGCATCAACCTTACTACTGCGGAGAGACATGCTAGAGATGAGAGTTTCTTCCGTTATCTTTATGGCATGACACGGTTCACCATGATGAGCAGAGGTCGTGTTCCAACTGCTGCAGAGCTCCAACAGCTGGACCATGACTATCCAATAAATATGCATGCGAGGGAGATGTGTGGAGTAGGTACATACTTTGAGGAACCTCTTGATGATGATGTGCTGACCGATGATGATCGACGCATGCCAGACTCCGACGTGGAGGAGAATTATGATGACGACGACTCCTATGATGATTCCGACGAAGGGGGTATGACCCCCGACATAGAGGAGGAGTCCGACTGACCAGGTTCTTCGTATTTATTTTCCACTGAGGGCAGTGTCCCATTTAAGTGTGGGGTGGTGGTATTTGCATGCTTTACTTCTCTATCCGCATTTGCATTTATTTATGTTTGTTTGCTTAGTTTATCCGCATTTGCATTTATTTATGTTTGTTTGCTTAGTTTGTTGTTTTTCGAAATTGGTTCTTTTTGTTTTTTTTTTCAATTTTTTTAGTAGTAAAATTTTGCTTACTTAGCTTCACATAAAATCATTCTAATAGGCAGCATGAGATTATAACAAGAGTTTGTGCTAACATCATGACTATTGAGACGTTTAGGCTCTAATTGTGACTCATTATGTGATATTGTGTGGTTCAATTCCTTCATCTGTTGGGGCAAGAGTCTATACTACTCCCAATAAAGTCGACCATGTGCCTTGTGTGTGTGAGATAATAGTATATTCTATGCTTGTGGCTGATGCTAGAACTTGCCTGGTATGTATGCAAAGCGAAAATAAAGAATGCAAGTTTAGGAGATGATTTAGGCATTTCTTTGGCAACCTATGATTATTTACCTTCATTTTTACCTACCCATGGACATCATCCTAGTTAAACCCTTTTGAGCCTTTAAAGCCTATTTTCTTTGACAAACCTCATATGTAAGCCTAATCCATTTTTTTCAAGACCATAATTTGATCCAAATTCCTAAGTGCTTTAAAGTATAAAGTCATGTGACAAAATAAGAGGAAATTGGGTGAGTATGATGCTTTAGAATGTATTGGTGCTTGAATTTGTTATGAAAAAAAAAGTGCTATCATAAGAGGTATATTATGAAAAGAAAAAGGAAAGAAAAGCTGAAACGTTGCTTAAAATTGAAAAACAAAAGAGGAGAAAAAGGGTGGTAGAATAAAAGAAAGTAGAAAGGTTGTTTGAAAGAAAAGTGTTAATGATACAATGTGATGTATTAAAGCGCTTAGGAACATAGTCACTATTTCTGGCCAAAATAGTCCTACCCGTCCCTTAGCCTACATTACAACCATCAAAAGACCTACTTGATCCTAAGCCTAGCATTCTGACATTTAGTGGAGCATTACACTAAGGGCAAGCCTATGGTCATCAGTTGCAGCATATGAATTCTTTGTGAGAGCGAGAGCAAGGATATTTTTATACCCATGTTTGAAAAAGATGCTATACTTGTGAGTGATTATGGGTAATATATTATGAGACACACATGGTTGATGAGTTTTGGATAGTTGTGTATGATTCTTTGTACCTTAAATTTTGAGTATGAGTTGACCACCATCACGATTTTATGTTAGAGGTTGAATTGTTTCTACTAATGATTTGAAAACTACTCTTTGTTGGTAATTGTTGTGCTTGTCTTGACGAATATTTTGTGTTGTTGCTGTGAAACCTAAAGTAATGTTTAGAGGGACATGATATTCTGTTCGAGGACGAACAAAGCTTTAAGTGTGGGGTGTTGATGATAGACGAATTTACACGCCTATAGTGCTATATTTTACCCATATTTTAGCCTAGTTTTGAGAACAAATTATATATTTCATGCACTTTTAGTCCTTTTTCCTGTAAGTGAGCTAACAAACATGATTAGCAAAATTTCAGGTATAAATGATACAGAATTCAGCATTTTATGGATTACTTGACGCCAAAGAAAGCTTCACGAAAGGAGAAAAGAAAGCTTGGACGCCTAAGGACCAAAAGTGGCGCATGGAAAATCTGTCCCGGGTTAAAACAGCAATTCTGAAGACTTTGGGGACTAGCAGTAATTTAGTTGGATTAGGATAATGATACATTAACCTAGTACAATTGGGTTAAGTATTTTATTAGCTTAGTAGGATTAGGATAATGATACATTAACCTAGTACAATTGGGTTAAGTATTTCATTAGCTTAGTAGGAATAGGATATGGGTATTATAAATACCCTATTTTGCTAGAGATTTTTATAGAAAGAGATTGATACTACTTTCTATTCTTCTACTATTCCTCAACAATTCTCTTTCTAGTTTTAATTCATCTTTCTACTTCTTCTTCTATTCATCTATTCTTAATTTCCGCAACAAGAGAAACGTTACTTGCAAGAAATCACGCCTAACGCCTACCACACTTGTGCTACACGAAATTCTTATTGTGGTATAATAACAATGTCAATTGTGATTTCCTTCGCACTCATGGGTAACTAAACTTCTCTGTTGGGGTTATGGAAGTCGAATGAGATACTATCTATTACTATGAGTTTGTGAGTTCGTGACACGTATGCTACTTATATCATTATTCTCTTCGTCTTAACCTAAATTCTTTATGGTTGCAAACGCAAGAATACGCCAGTATAACATTTAACTTGTTCGAAAGAAAGGTTATCTGTCTGGAAAAGAGATAATGTCAAGGTAGTAGGGTCCCATCCCCTATTAAAAAGTTAGTGCCATAACTGGATTAACCTCTTGGAGAATTCGTACTGTTAGACACGTTTTAAGCTCGAAAGAGTTAAAGTGAAATAATCCTCGAATAGGTCGAAAGACGCCTGGATTTACCATCGAATACAATTCTCTATAAGCACATGCATGTCGGAATTCAACACACTCATAGCCAATAGAGACGTATAACTCAGAAGGTGGACATAACCCCAACTCTTCAATTCTCATTGTTTTACATCCTACTAAACATTCTTTCTTTTTACGTTGCTATTTTCAGTTTTTACTTTAATATTGTGGTTACACATTACAATCCCCCCCTTTTTACGAGACTTGCACTAAAAGTCTAGTAATCGTTGCTTACTTGTTGACCAAGCTATTCCCTGTGGGATTGATACCCAACCCAGTTGGGTTCTATATTTGCTAGCGACCGCTTTACACTCCTACGAGAGCTGTAGATTGAGAGTTATCAGGGAGTGGCGACGGGGGTCAGCGTCGAGGGCCGGAGGTCGGGTCGGGTCGGCGCCGAGGGTCGGCGACGGCGACGGGGCCGGGGACCGGGGAGAGAGAGAAAGAAGGTAGAGAGAGAGAGAGAGCCGTTAGGGATATCAAAAATATCCTAATATTCACTTTTATCAATTTTCGATTCCCATCCCCAAATTTATTTCAACCAACATGATTAACTAAGTCTCAATCAAATCAACCACAGTAATCGCGATTTCTCCAACATAATATCGAAACATATCACCACGTCACAATTATCAATCAAACACAATATTCATTCCAAACATCAAATATAATAAACATGAAATAAAAGAGGGGAATAGAATTGGACCTCGATTCATAGCTTTCAGATTCCAATATTAATCGAGTGAAAAAAAAATGAAGACCGCGTTCGAATATCCCAAATAGAACCGCGTTCAACAAAACCTCCACGTCGAACCTCAATCATGAACAAATCAAACCACCTCAATAATGAAAAGTAATGACTCGCACGGATTTGAATCACTGAAAATGCGAAAGCCCGAGATATTAGTGTAAAAAATCTCATCGAACTCGACTAACCTCATCAGAATCATCTAGTTTGGTCGCTGATATGCTCTCGGTCGACGGGGTTACTATTTTTGATGGATTTTCGAGTGATTGGATTATGGGTCGCTTTCAGCGATGTTTTTTTGATGGTTTTGACACCAGTGAAGGTAGAACCTACCCCTATGAGTCACCGGAGCTCCGACGAGCTCGGGTGGCCGGAGCTGACCTCTCTTTACTGAACAATGCGAAAGCCCGAGATAAAAGTGTCAAAAATCTCGTCGAACCCGAACTAACCTCATCGGAATCAGCTAGTTTGGTCGCTGATTCAACTTAAACGGGCCGGAATCAACCCGAACAGGCTGATTTTAGATCGATTCAGGTAGTTGGTTCTAGTTTCAACGAAGAGATGGGTTTAATTGAGTTTTTTGATGAATTTCGGAGTGAACTCGGAATGGGTGAAGTGGTTTCCGATGAAGAATAGCCAGAAAACTCAATCTCCGATCGATTACTTCTCTCTCGAACTCCCTCGCGTCCGCCTTTGCTATTTTCGATTAAACTCTGTGTGTGCGTATGTTGTGAATTATTGTGATGCTGTGAAGATGTTGATGTGTTTTCTGTGTGTGCCGAATTCCCTGTGGAAGGTGAAAAAAATGGAGTATATTGTTCGGACCGCCCCTGGTGATGGAGAGTGAGTGTGTATATATTGTGAGGTGGGTATTGGGGTAGGGTAGGTGGGGTAGGGTATGGGGTGGTGTGGTTTATTTTGATTGGGCAGGTTGTTAGGATAAAATAAATTAGTTAGGATAGGATTTGTTATTTTATTATTATATTTTTTTTTCATTTTGTGAGGATATAATAACATGGGTGAGGGTACATGATAGGATAAAAAATAAAAATAGGTAAAAACGACATCGGGGAGGGACGAAATTAGGTGTCTACACAATGGAGCAACCATTGTTGAAGAAAGAAGAATGAAAAAATAAATAAAAATATAAACTTTAAATAATTATAAAATTAAGGAGTTGTTTGGCAAAAAAAAAGAGTTTAAAACGTTTTTAACACTGTTCACGCGCTCAGTGCGCGTGAATCACACGCAGTGTGCCAAGTGACAGATATATGCCATTAAAATTCAAAAAAAAAAAAAGTCTGGGGGTAATAGGACCCCCGCAAAGTTCAATATGCTCAACTGGTAATCTGATCAAACTTCACGTATTTTCGTAAATATTATCCCAATTTTTAAACGTATCAAATCACAACGCTTGGGTTGCCTTCTTAAATACACTCCTAAATCTAAATGGAGTGGAAAGTATATAGAATTTTTGAAAGTACAAGAATTGAAAGCATGCTTGAAATACATAGTAATTAAATATACTTTTCCATACCAAATCCCTAAATATACGCTAGTAATTAAATAGTTATGACTTGTTTTGCTGCTTCTTCCTTCTTTTAACGTGTAATTTTCTAAATTTACGAGTTTATTGGGAGTATATTTAGTAATAAAATATTAGTAATCCTCTATTGGTTTTAAAAATCTAAAAATAAGCTAAGTGGTATATTTAGGAGTTTCTACCTAATTTAAAAAGAAAATATTTAAAAACTATAATTTTTAATTAATTTTATTAAAGATGAAAAGACGATTTTGTCTATTGCGAAATGTTTTAATGAAGGGCAAAAAGTTCGAAGCACATTTCTCAGGGTCTTCATACTTTTAATATATTATAGATATAGATATAGATATAGATATGAAATGTGGCTTACGTTTTTAGAGTCTGATTGAGTACTTTAATTGAAACTCGTTCGATATTTTTTTAATTCAATTTACGTGATAAATTTCTTATTTTGTATGATTGATTTTAAATTTTTTTAAAAATTTTGTTCAACGATGTTATGAATTTATAAGTTGAAAATTTAAAAAAATTCAGGAGACGTACGCCCTCGTATCTTGAAACTTACGCCTTACGCCATATCAAAGTAAATATTAGGCCTTATGTCCTACCTTTTATTCTTTTAAACACTAGTTTGAGTTACCATATTGTACACTTTTCCGTTCATTTTAATTGTCACTAATTTTCTAATTAATTTTTACTTTTACTTGTCATTTTTGACATATCAAGAAAAGATAATTTTTTTTTCCTATTTTATATTTAGCATTAATTATTTTTTCTCTAAATTAAATTCAAGACACAATGTAAACATTATTTAATAAAATTATTATGATAAAATAATTATATTATTAATTATATTTCTTAATGATTAAGGTGAAAATAGTCATCTTGACAAGGAGGAGGATGCAACGCAAACAACTATAAACATAATACTCGATGGGAGTGACTCTCGACGTTATTAGTTATTATCATGCGTGAAATCTGAAGAACTACACGAATCGACTACCATTACAGAGGCAGGTCCAGAATTTAAAGTCCGTGGGTTCTGAATAAAATGAAGCATAAAAAAAAAAAAAAACAATACATGCTGCTAGTGGGGTTTTTGAACCCACGTCAGCGGTAGGAAAAAGGCTTTAACAATTGTCCTTCTACCACTGTGCCAAACTATAAAATTATATACATATATTCAGAATTTAATATTATAAATATAGGGTCTACGTCAAAGTTAATGGGTTCGTTTAGGGGCTTTAGCCGTCTTTGATTGTTGTTTTGTCTGGTTCAATAATATCGCTACCGAACCCCTATAGGGTATTGTAGCTCCGCCCTTGCCTACCAACTTAGGGATCTGGTCCAGACTATTGTATATGTAATGAACAAGAGAGAAAGTAAAATACTAGTAAAGAACAATACACACTTAAAATATTTTACATTAAAACGTTCTTGCTCAAGGGAGTAAAATTACGGCCTACCATGTAGGATTTTCAACCACTTCACTATGTTCAAACAACCTCGATTACAGACTCCATGATTCTAGGATTAACCTCTTAATCCTCTTCAACTTGTAATAACTCTATTACAACAAACTCCAATGTAATAATTCTATTGCACTAATTGATACCGCTAACTCTAACTGAATTGGTACTGAGCTAACACTAGCTTCAATATCAACTAGCTCTAGAAAACACAATCAACAATGAGAAAACACCTGCTATTAATGAACAAGAGCAGTAGGCTAAACGTTTAGAACCACAAGACAAAGACTCAAATATAACAAGAGTTTGAGACACACGATACGGCTGAGCAGGTCCTTGTTGCATGTGTGACTTTGAATGACAAAATGGTTCAAGAGAAAGTTTGATGCTGTGAAAATGTGGAAGCTTAGATTTTGTTGTTATAACATGTTGCATATATAAGAGACAAGAAAATCAAGGACTCTTCTCATTGGATGGAACAGAAGAAGTACTGCAGTTTTGCCACCAACTTTCTACAAAACATACTTTTTCCAGTTGTAATGTTGACTGAGTGCAAAAGTTGTAATAATAATGAACCTGATCCTGAGCAATGCAAATTTATCTTTTCATGAACCAGGTTATAACATTGTAGGTTTGTCAATTATCAAAATTAAAGACTTAACAATCAGTTAGGCGTCTCAAATAATTATGTGAAAAGTAATCCAAACAAGAAGCATCCATTCGTAGAATCTCTAATTTTAGGAGTTCAATTAATTAATGACATTATTGTTTGTTGGATGATGTTGAATTAATTTATTTGAATTTGAAAATTAAACAAAGAAATAATTGCTTTGTTTCAATTTTGATCATTGCTATATTAAGTTGACTTAACTTTTAACATAGGAAACTAAAGAGGCACAAGGACCCCTCCAAAGGACCCCTCGAAATTTTCATGGGTCAAAGTTTTTCTATATTTGATCAAATTCAATGTTTCTGGAAATAGAATTTTCAATGGTGTTAGAAAAAAAAATTATATTTTACGCCGGTCTACCGAAAATAGATTGCGTACACCCCATCCTCCCCGTCTCTTGACCTCATTTGTCGATTATATCGAGAATGTTGTTACTTGTTACAGTAGAAAGTAACGGTGTGAGTGCATAATTCTTTACTTTTCTAACACCCTTTATGTTTTTGACTAATGCTTATAAGACTATAATTTACATGTCGTTGATGACCTTATAACTATTAGGTAAATACATACATTGCATCCTCCACACATAGCTTCAATTTGGATACTCAAATCTTTGTATATTTCAATGCCTTTCTTGATTAAAATTGATGCATGAATTAGGTGTTACCATACTATTGATGTGTTAGGAGTACCAAACACACTCAAAAAAGGGAGACCAAGTAAAATTAGACGATAACATAATGTATATAACACATTAGAGACTCTTTCCGCTAGACCCTCAGCTGAAGTAAAACATTGGTCGGTAACTCTTCCCTTCGGAACCTTACCTCACCTTGTGAAAGTGTCATCAACATAAATATTCTTACAAGCATTTGTGAAGGAAAAAATGCATCAAAAAGACAAATTGATGTTTCTGGGATTTCAAAATAAACATAAAGGGCGTTAGAGGCGTAGAGAACCATACGTAAACACTTGGTCAAACTATGAAAGTAGATTGAATTAATACGATGTACCAACTACACAAAAACCAGAGTGCGCTCCCCCCCTGGGAGTTTACAATATGATACAGGTTTCCTGCATCTGAATTTGTTTGAAACTTGTCGATAGCAATTACAATTTTTGAAAATGGTATCATAAATTCTAAAAAAAAAACTAGGCAGCTGTGTCTATCGATATCTCATTTAAAGATCGGCTCTCCCTGGATATCTAGGGAAGGGAATGACATCCCGAATGTTCTCTATCCCGGTGGCAAACAGAATCATTCGCTCAAAGCCTAAACCAAAACCACCGTGTTTTACAGTACCATAGCTCCTCAGGTCCAGATACCACTCATATGGCTCTAGTGGTAGACCCAAATCCAGTATCCTGCAATTAAAAGAAGACAAATCTCATCAAAGTTCCATCATTTATTCATTGTCATTACCTCAAGCTAATTAATTCCGTTCCATCTTAAGAACAAAGAGGAGGCCAAATCGACCGTGATCTGATTCTGGATTTTAATCACACCAAGTATAGGAACCAGATACATAATCTTGCTGTCTACTAGAAAGTAAATTTGTCTGTCATACCTTGATCTGAGGACCTCATAATCCTCTTCTCTTTGGCTTCCTCCAATTAGTTCACCCACCTGCAGAGGAATGCAAACATTTTTTTGTGCATAGGCAGACAAATTTACTCATGATATTGAAATGAAAAATTGTAAAGGGGATGCTGGAAGGGCCACTGCAGGTAAGTGATATGTTCTTTGTGAAAGAAATCTCTAATTAACTTCCCTGAAACACTAAAGGCGGTGGCAGCCAAGTCAGTCTGTTGTCACTCCTTAGTCGCCAGTAGTAGTTACTGCACTAGTTAATTGCAGTAATTGTTTCCTTGTAGTAGTAAACTACAGCAGTAGTTACTGCACTAGTTAATTGTAGTTTATTAGTCCAGTAGAAGTTACTTCTTTGGTAGTTTTGCAGTTTTTCATTCCAGTAATGTTAGGAACTCATGTACTCGTTTCTAAGGTAAGTTATCTTATCAATATTTTGTATCTAGACTCTATGTTTATCCCAGGAAATCTAAGCAGAGAATATTTCAGCTTTTGAGTACTTTAACTCAAGAGATTGCAGGTTCTCTCTTAATGAACCAGCGCCGTAGGTCGTAGAAATACAACAACAAACCCAGTGTATTCCCACCTAGTGGGGTCTGGGGGGGTAAGATGTACGCAGTCCATACCTCTACCTCTAAAGAGGTAGAAAGGTTGTTTCCGATAGACCCCCGGCTCAAGACACGAGATACCGCACAAATACATAGTAAAGCACAGAACAAGATTTCATAACATAAATACGGCACCTATAAGTAATAAAAACAGAGAAAAGCACACAGATTCGTAATAAAACATGGAACAAGATATCATAACAAGGATAATACCCCCACCAAGTAATTCCCTACACTAGCGACCCAAACTGACCCTAGCCTTCTGCCCTAATTCGCGTCCTCCAGATCTTCCTATCTAGGGTCATGTCCTCGGTGAGCTGTAACTGCTCCATGTTCCGCCTAATCACCTCACCCCAGTACTTCTTCGGCCTACCCCTACCCCGCCTAAAACCATCCAACGCTAGCCTCTCACACCTACGAACCGGGGCATCCATGCCCCTCCTCATCACGTGTCCGAACCATCTCAATCGGACTTCCCGCATCTTATACTCCACTGGAGTCACACCAACCTTCTCCCTGATAATCTCATTCCGAACTCTATCCCCTCTAGTCAGCCCACACATCCAACGCAACATCCGTATTTCTGCCACCTTCATTTTTTGGATGTGGGAGTTCTTAACTGGCCAACACTCCGCTCCATACAACATGGCCGGACGGACTACCGCCCCGTAGAATTTGCCTTTAAGCTTGGGCGGCACCTTCTTATCACACAACACCCCCGACGCGAGCTTCCACTTCATCCATCCCGCCCCAATACGGTGCGAGACATCCTCGTCAATCTCGCCGTTACCCTGGATCACGGACCCGAGATACTTGAAACTATCTCTCTTACATACCTCCTGTTATTCCAACTTCACTACCACCTCATTCTCCAGCCTCACGTCATTAAACTTGCATTCCAAATACTCTGTTTTGCTTTTGCTCAACCTGAACCCTTTAGACTCAAGCGTTTGTCTCCACACCTCTAATTTGTCATTCAAACCCGTCGCGTCTCATCAATCAAAACTACATCATCTGCAAAAAGCATACACCAAGGCACCTCCCCTTGAATATGCCGCGTCAACACATCCATTACCAAAGCAAACAAAAAAGGACTAAGAGTAGATCCCTGATGCAATCCTGTCAAGACAGTGAAATGCTCTGAGTCTCCTCCCGCCGTCCTCACCTGAGTTTTCGCTCCATCATACATGTCCTTAATTGCTCTGATATATGCCAGCGGGACTCCACTCACCTCCAAGCATCTCCAAAGCACCTCCCTGGGGACTTTGTCGTATGCCTTCTCCAGGTCGATAAACACCATGTGCAGGTCCTTCTTCCTTTCCCTATACTGTTCCACCAGCCTCCGTACCAGGTGAATTGCCTCCGTCGTCGAGCGGCCAGGCATAAATCCAAACTGGTTTTCCGAAATAGACACTATCCGTCTCATCCTCACCTCGACCACTCTCTCTCAAATCTTCATAGAGTGACTCAATAACTTGATCCCCCTATAGTTATTGCAACTCTGGATGTCACCCTTATTCTTATAGAGAGGGATCATGGTACTCCACCTCCAAGCCTCGAGCATTCTTGCCGTCTTGAAGATTTCGTTAAACAATCCAGTCAACCACCTTACACCAGCCTCTCCAGCGAACATCCAAAACTCCACCGGTATCTCATCCGGCCCGGTCGCCCTACCCCTTCGCATCCTGCGAACAGCCTCTCTAACCTCTTCTACCTTAAAACGTCTACAATAACTAAAATCCCGATACTCCTCTGAGTGCTCCAGCTCCCCTAACACAATAGCTCTATCCCCTTTGTCATTCAAGAGCCTATGAAAGTACGACTGCCATCTATTCTTAATGTGGCCGTCCTCCACCAACACTGTACCGTCCTCCCCCTTAATGCACCTCACCTGGTCGAGGTCACGACCCTTCCTCTCCCTAGCCTTAGCGAGTCTAAACAACTTTTTCTCCCCTCCTTTCCCCTGTAACCCTGCATACAAGCTCTCAAAAGCGGCCGTCTTAGCCGCCGTAACTGCTAACTTAGCCTCCTTCTTAGCTAGCTTGTACTCTTTCCTGTTCACCCGCTTCTCTTCTTCGTCCTTACTCTCAACCAACTTAGCATACGCCTCTTTCTTCGTCCCCACTTTCTTCTTAACCTCTTCATTCCACCACCAATCCCCCCGATGATGCCCGGCCCGGCCCCTAGAAACACCCAACACCTCACTTACATTCTCCCTGATGCACCTAGCCACCCTATCCCACATACTATCCACGTCCCCCTACACTCCCACACCCCCATTCCCGTCAACTTCTCCCCTATCTCCCACGCATTCACTGGCGTCAAGCCGCCCCACTTAATTCTAGGTCGACACTCCTCACCCCTCCTCTTTCTAATCTTCTTTATACCCAAATCCATAACCAAGAGCCTATGCTGGGTCGAAAGGCTCTCACTCGGGATGACCTTACAGTCCTTACACAACACCCTATCCCCTTTCCTAAGCAACAAAAAGTCAATCTGGGTCTTGGCTATCGCGCTTCGAAAGGTGATCAGGTGGTCGTCCTTCTTCGGAAAGCCCGAGTTCACCACCACCAGCCCAAAGTACCTCGCAAAATCCAATAGAGTAGCCCCTTCTTCATTTCTTTCCCCAAAACCAAAACCACCATGCACATCACCAAAGCCTCCCGGTAACGCCCCGATGTGCCCGTTGAAATCTCCTGCTACAACAATCTTCTCCGAGCTAGGCACGCCTCTCACCACCTCATCCAAAGCCTCCAAAAATCGCCTCTTCTCCTCCCTCTCCGAGCCCACTTGCGGCGCATAAGCACTACACACGTTCAGGGTAAACCCCCGAATAACCAACTTAATAGTCATCAACCTGTCGTTGATCCTCTTCACCTCTACTACCTGATCTCTAAGCTCTTCATCTACTAAGATGCCAACTCCATTCCTATGCCTCTCGCTCCCAGAGTACCACAGCTTGTAACCATCCACATCCCTAGCCTTAGACCCTACCCACTTGGTCTCTTGAACACACGCAATATTAATCCTCCTCTTTCTAAGAATCTTCACAAGCTCTATGGACTTACCCTGAAGGGTCCCTATATTCCAAGACCCAACCCTCAGCCTACCCTCACTATCCCCACGTCTTCCTCTACCACCCCTGAGGCCAAACCTTGGCCTCCCTCCCACTCCCGCCCTTTCCTCATCCCCTGCCCCCACAATAGCCCCACGCCCCAACCCCCTCGGACATGACCCTATCCAACCATCACCGCCCACAGCCACTACTACAAGAAAATATAAGAGAATATAAACAATAGTAGTAGCAAAGCAGCAGCAAGAAATACAAGGCTCACACAAATTCGAAGAAATAATGAAGAAACAAAACTAAAGTCAAATAGAGAGCAAACACCATTGGACTCACCACCTAAAGCCCCAACCAGAGCCCCGAGCCGATAACCCAACAAAAGCAGTGCAAGAAACGACAACAGACAATATCAACACATCAAACGCAAGTCAAGATACAGGAGATAGTACTAGCATAATACGAAGAATGAAATATTGAAATAACAAAGGTTAGAAGTCACCGGGTTACGCTTGTAGACCAAGTCGGAAACCAAAATCCAACGTAGATCGGGCTCCAGGGAGTTCCGGTGACGGAGAGACGACGCTACTGGAGGCAGAAATTAGAGGGAGCGGCGGCTGCTGGTGCTGAGACGGAGAGGGTCGCCGGTGCCGGTGCCGGGGTTTACGGCGGAGGTGGCCGGTTGTTTCTGTGGCGGAGGTGGCGGCGTTGTTTCGCCGATGGCGGTGTCGGGCGAGTGTCGTTGAGGTATGAACAGAGGGGGGGGGGAGCAGGTCGGAGCCGGAGGTCGACGAAGGGGGCGGCGGGGAGCGGCGACGGGGGTCGGCGCCGAGGGCCGGACCGGCGCCGGAGGTCGGCGACGGGGGCCGTGGGCCGGGGATGGCTTTGGTTTAGAGAGAAGGTAGAGAGAGGGAGAGAGAGCTGTTACTAGTCCTAAGACTTGGCAAAAATCCGTCAGTGACATAAAACAATAAAAGTGAATTCAGTTGTACAACATCCCAAAACTAGATCCATATCCAGGGACCGTAAACAGTCGTACAATTCCTTTCACTATATCCAAAATGAGGTTTAATTGTGTCGAGCAACAGTGTGTTTAATTTAGTTAGTAACCAAAAAATTAACAATTCTGCAAGTACAACAATGTTTCAGTGAGATCAAGAGATAGCAACACAAACGTTTGGACAATTTTCAGGAACTGCTTTTTTGAAACTTATAAGAGAAAAGGTTAGTGAAAAAATGTGTTTAGATGTGTGTCAAGATTTGTATATGGTCAAGCAGCTTTTTAAAATTATGGCAAGACTTCTTGAAAAATCCTTAACAAACATTTTTTAGATGAAAAATTGCAAGATTTCAAAACATTTTCCACAGACACCCAGCTTCCCTACTGATTCTCTAAGAGGAGATCTGTGCATTAGCTGCAAAAAGTTAGTTTACATCAAAGCATTCATCTAGACGTTTTTGGAGTGTAACCTGCTTGTGGGTCGATGGCCGAGGGAACCTATCTTTTAACAAGACTAAAAGGGTAGTTCTTCCAGCATACCAGCAACAAATTCAACAAACTTACCTTTGGTACAAGAAGATCCATGGCAGCAACTGTCTTCTTGTCTTCATTCACCTTCATGTAAAATGCTTTTATCCCTTTGGGGTAGTTGTACACAATAACAGGTGCCTTAAAATGCTCTTCAGTCAAATATCTAGAATCAAGGTAAATCGTGAATCAAAATAGTTATAGAAATACACGGAGCAGGTCCGATAGGTAGACTCTGGAAAAAGAGTACCTTTCATGCTCAGATGCTAAGTCAATCCCCCATTCTACTTTATTTTCAAATTTCTTCACTTTAGCTGCTCCCTCGAGAATCTTTATGGCCTCTGTATAAGTTATCCGATGGAAGTTCGATGAGGCAACCATTCTAAGTCTACTCAGAGCATCTTTATCTATAAATTTAGTTATAAATTCCATGTCATCAAGGCAATGGTCGAGTAACCACTGACACAGAAACTTCACATATGCCTCAGCACAATCCATAACATTCTGCCAAAGGAATAAAAAGTTTGAGTAACGCTAACAGAAAACTTAAAGAAATCTACCCAACAAGAACCCATACAGAAATTATATGAGAATGCTAGATGTGGCATCTGATGTAACTTTTCAGCTTTATTGACATTCATGTGCACAACTCATATTCATAAACTATTTGAAATTGAAACATAATCAAGAGACCACGATTTTAACTTGAAACTTAACCAAGCAAGAGGCCGCGAGTTTAAATTGATTCCTTAACTGACGGAAACTTCTTGTTACTAAAAGTTAACTATCCAGACATTTTGGTCCAGAAATATTGTATATAGCACCACAAGAACAGCAACAACAACATACCCAGTGTATTACCACAAAGTGAGGTCTAGGGAGTGGGGAGGGTAGAGTGTATGCAGACCATACCACTACCTCAGTTGAAGTAGAGAGGCTGTTTCTGATAGATCCCCAGCTTAGGACAAATAACAAAATTGTCACCATGGTGCAATTTACTAAACGAATACCTTGATATCAGCAAAAGCAATTTCAGGCTCCACCATCCAGAACTCTGCAAGATGCCGAGTAGTGTGGGACTGTTCGGCCCGAAAAGTTGGTCCAAAAGTATACACACCAGAGTGTGCACATGCATAGGTCTCAACTTGGAGTTGGCCAGACACTGTCAAGAAAGCTTGTCGTCCAAAGAAATCCTCAGCGTAATCAACCTTCCCATCTTTTTTAGGAATACCAGCAGACAGTCTACATCTTTCTCCCAATTTAAATCTCTCTTGCAACTTATCGCGATTCTCTTTTGCTCTTTGTAGCTCAGCAACTGCAGCACTGATTTGCTTGTTGATGTCCGCAATATTGGCATCGGTTTTCTCCATGGTCCCCTTACTAGCTTTAAGCTGAGCAACTGCCTCACCTTTCTCTTTGACAAGTTGCTCAGCAGCGTTAATGTCAGCTTCTGAAGGAGCAGGATTCTCTTTCAGATCCTTCTCCAACTTTTCAGCTTCGCTTAGCAAACTAGTAACTTGAAACATCTCACCAGCACCCTCACAATCACTTGTTGTGATGATTGGTGTGTGGATATAAAGAAACCTCTCGTTCTGGAAGAACGTATGAGTGGCATAAGCTAATGCATTACGGATTCTTGCTACGGCAGAGATCTGAAAGTAAAAAATCCTGGATTAAAATAAAAAAATTTACTTACCCCTACCTCGAAGAAATAAAAAGACTGTTTCCAATACACCCTCGACTTAAAATAAAGCATATCCAAGCAGTTTGAAAAGGGAATTCAAATAGTACGACAATTTTATCTTCTTTCTCAAACATAACAAATAATGCTGCAACTCTTTTTCTTCTGTCCTAGCCTCGGTGGACAGGGTTACCTAGGTTGTTTCCGATAGAACCTCAGCTCAACGAAAAATCACCCAAAGCAATCCACAGTAATAAAAACAACAATAATTACAACAAAACAATACGATATTCGAAGTACAATCAACAACAAATAACAACAGAAATCAAAGAAAACTCGTAAAAAATAGATACATATATATCATTACCGTGTTCGTTCGGGATCGAAGATGAACAAAATCTCTCAAAAACTCCAGCGTCAATTTCGTCTTCGGCAATGGATACTTAGCAGCATCAACAGTACCAACAGACAACACTTTCTTAACCCTAAGTTCAATTTTCTGCTTCGCACCTTCCGGCGGAACTTTCAATTCCCCTTCAACATGTACGCAAGTCCCCGTAGGTACCAATTCACTAAGTTTATGCACTTCAGCATCAACGATTACTTGTAAATTCGCCGGACATGAACCATCATTCACTTCGAGAAAAGCGAAGGCACCTTTTCCTTGTTCTCTTCCCGTTTTTACCCAACCGCCGATTTTGATGACTTGTCCGGCGAGTCCTGCGCCGCCGTCTGGAAGGCTGACGATTGATCGGATCGGAACTCGTTGAGAAAATCTGGCTTCTTCTATGGTGTCGGCTGACATTTTTGGGAGGTTTTGGTGGCGGCGGAAAAGAGCGGCTGAGAGATGAGGGATTGAAATGTGTGGGATTTTTTTTGTAAAGGATTAACCCTAGGTTAGTTATTATAGTTGGTATTTTCTTAAAAAACTAAAAATTCTCATCGGGTATGTGGTATTTATATTAAAGCCCGATTAAATTTAAATTTGTGCTGAGAAATTTCAATTTAGAGTAAAATATTTATATAATAAAATACTCATATGAGAAATATTGGAGAAAATATCATTAAATTGTTGTGTCCTTCAAAGGAGCACTCTCTGGTGAGCACTGTGTGCGCACTGGGTAAACCCCGATGCAATAGCCTGCAAACTACATAGGGATGTAAACCGCACTGGGCAAGCCCTGTGCGACAAGCTCAAACCCAGAAGACATTAAGGGGGGGAATCGATCCCTGGTCACCCGGGTGGGTAACCGCCCTCCAAACCAACTAGGCTGTCCAGAAGGACCATTGAGACCCTATTTATACACGTTACATTTCAATCCTTTTCCAAATAGGTCATTATATTACAATCCTTTTCTAAATAAGATTTTATATGTTATTTCTATTCCTACTAATATTCTAACTTTCCTGTCTTCCTTATGCATACAAGACATATGTACCAAGGTTGTTATGAATGTAATTAATATGCGGATCGGTGAGGAACTTAGTGAAGATATTTGCAACAAAACCGATAACAACTGCTTTAGACATCTGGAAGACCTCAACTGAAAAGGAATAAACTGAAAATGTGATCCGAAAAGTAGTAACTTCACAGGAAAATCAATTTTGTCACTGGAAATTGCTGAAAACCAATACGAAATATATGGGTCATCTCGAAATCGAAAGATGAGTAGATCTTGAACAAGATAGTCATCGAAGAACTGGCCAGAACATGCTACACGTCGTATTATTAGATTTGATGGATGAAAAGTGATCACCATCTACAAAAAAATTATATGGGTTGGATCGGAATGACGACACGACCTTACTAAAAAAATAATAATTATATGGGTAGGATCGAAATGATGGCATAATCCTACTAAAAAAGAAAAATTATAAGGGCAGATTTAGAATGACGATACGATCCTACTGAAAAAAATTATATGGGTAGGGTCGGAATGACGGCACAATCCTATTGAAAAAGATAAATTATATGGGTAGGGTCGTAATGATAGCATGACCCTAAAAAAATCAGAATTGAGGAGTTATCGTAAAAATGCATGAAACTATGCAAATTAGATCCGAGGTGTCACTGACAAGACGCACGGTGCTATGCAATTCAAATATAAGAAAGTAGTCCAGAAAGATGCACGGTGCTATGCAAATTAAATATGAGAAGTAATCTGTGCACAGTGCTACGCAAATCTAATATGAGAAAGTAGTGACCGAATAGATGCATGATGCTATGCAAATCAGATATAATGAGAAAATAGTCACCAGAAAGATACACGGTGTCCCAACTTTTGTTAACAGATTCATTAGCTAGACGGACAACATATATGGATTATAACTGGCCGACGGCAGCAGAAATTCTTTGATTTGTTACCAAGATCGTAGAAGCTCTGATACCATGATAAAGAATAAATCTTGGGTCAAACTCAACCTCAAAAGTTAGCTCATGAGGGGAGGATTGCCCAAGCAGTTATCCATCTCTTTTCCAATGTGGGATACTTAACAACTCGTGTTGTATCGTTTTACATGGATGTTATACTAAAATACACTCCTAGTTAAAATACATAAACAACATAAATCCCGATAGTTTGAAGCTTAGTTATAAAAAATTCCGACGTTTTACATAATTACTAAAAAAATCGATTTTGAATCTGTCGAAATACATAATTAGCTTCTGATACTCCAATGAAGATATATTTTTTACTTTGTAAAGGTACATAATTAACTTTGAACATATTCCTTTTGATTTTGGGTCCATCGAAATACATAATTAGCTCCCGATACATCCAATGAAGATACATAGTTGAGATTTTTATAATTGTTTTGTAAAGATGGAAATTTGTATAAATATGATAAATTAAGGTGTATGTTTATGTTATTTTAAAAAAAAAAAATCTTAAACCAAAGCCAAGTAAAATAGAACGAAGCAAGTATTTATTAAAAAAAGAACGTGAAGGTACTATTTTATTTTTTTAAATATCGACAGTAATATATGTATACCATAATAACGACTAAGCATTATATTTGCTTCAAGCAATTAATAAATGACTGTTATGTTCTTATTTTAATATCATCAACTTTTCTGTAAATAAAATACATTAATTTCCTAGAAAAATAATTTCACACTGGGTATTACTTCGTTAAAAATAATACATACCCCGTTGTATAGTATATATACTAAGATAATTAGCTGACTAAAGAGAGTCGGAAATTACTCTGATGGTAAAGTATCATTCACTTTCAATTTTGAGGTTATGAATTTGAGTTACTAAACTGAGAGAAAAAAAGTGAAAGAACCTAAGGAGGGGCTTAAAAAAAGAGTGCACATTCAATCAATTATTTTATTGTAAATAACGTATAAAAATAAAATTGTAGAAAAATATAAACACTGAATGATTATCGTAAGAAAAATACTTCCTCTAAAAGAAAATATTTGTTCAAAAACTATTATGCAAGTTAAACCTTTTTTTTTGTACTATCTTAATATTAAACCTTTTTTTTTGTACTATCTTAATATCGATAAGACGTATTACTAAATGACGTGGATTTAGTGGCTATGAAATTAAGAATTGTTACATTACTTACGTAACAATTTATATAATTTGTTTTCCTTTTTAGTCAATCCTCTTGAAAATGATAACGTCTTATCATGTTTCGAGATCGTATCCAACACTCTTCTACTTTTTCTTTGATAGTAATGTCCTAATATTATATAATAGCTATAAACAGAATCTCATGAAGCAGGAAATCTTTCTAAAAAGAAGTAAGGAGCTGATTGTAATGTTGTAACGCTCAAAAGATCAATTTCGATAAGAGAATGACACATTTCTACATTTAGTAACATTTTAACTTTAAAGTGTCTATTTTACCTTTAATGAAATGATTTATAACCACACAAACATCCATGCGTTATTTAAGACCTTAAGTTTCAAAAGTATTTCTTTATTCCGTATCGAGTCAAACTACCTCATATAAATTGAGACGAAGAAAGTAATAAAGAGAGATGATTAAAAAAATTAAATAAGAATATGCTTGACAAAAATACATAATTTCTTATGGGGCCATGAAAACAAAAATTGCAACAACTATTTAGAAACAAAAGAAGTAACATAATTGAATCAAGAAAGATTAACCATTAGTAAGTACTCCTAATCTAAGTTGCTCGAACTCTCCAAAAATGTTATCGCATTCATGTCGGATTCTTCAAAAATGCACTATTTTTGAAGGATCCGACAAGCATCCGTCGATATTTTTCAAGAGTCCGAGCAACATAGCTCCTAATTAACTTCTAGATAACGTTGCAACTTCTCTAAGCAAAGGCGGAGCCAACCCAGTAATAGGGAGTTTGTTAATACATGATTAAAATAATTCTTATGTATATAATTTTTATGAAGATATTGTAGATATTAATTCCTTTTCGATGATTTTTTTTTCAAATTTTGAATCCCCTCGACAAAAATCCTGACTCCGGCTTTTTCTCTAAGTGCAGGCATAACTCTCTCTTGTCCTATGATCTCAATGGGACTAGAGGAAGCATGTTTTGTTGACAAAACAACAGTGGAAATCCTTGAATTTTCAATACCTTTCTCTTGTCCTATTGAGATCATGTCATCTTTTTTTAAATTCTTATCGTCTTTGAATATTTGAAATCCTTCTCTATAAAAGCTGTCAAAAATGTGACCAGTGAAGGCTTTCCGTGTATCTTTACCGCTAAAACTCAGGAATACATCATACAAAAACAGATTTTCCGGGTATCTTTACCGCTAAAACTCAGGAATACATCATACAATAACAGATTTTTCGGTTTCTTGTAACACTAGAACTCAGGAAGTAAATAGTAATCTTGAAAACATGACGACTTAACGTGATCAGAGCTCTACCTTCTTTGGTCAACTCAATTGCAAGCACTGCAGCAAGTGGTGAAGTCATCAGGATGTTAAAATCTCAAAAGTCAAATTATAGTGGTTGGGAAGTCAAGTGGAAAAGCATGTGATTTAGAGCAATCTTAAATATGTTGCAAATCATTTTATTAAGGGGTAAAAGAAAAAAATTAAAGTTAAATTATTTATATTTATCGTAATATATGGAATATTTTGTTGCTACTGCTAAAGGGTTATGGTGAAATAAATAGAATTCCTCGCTCCTAACAAGGAGTCTCAAATTGGAATATCGATGCGGCGGATAAAGTCCTCCACTCTTAACTAGCAATCTATCTCAGATTCGAGCTCTGCATAAAGAAAAAATTCCAGATAAGGAACGCTTCGGAATCCAGATTAGTCTAACACTGAAGGAAGAAAACATCTTTACTATAAAAGAATGTTGTCTACCATATTAGTACAGTACAACACACTTTAATTTCCCAATATACCTTGAGCTCAATGAAAAGACAAGTACACTAGTAGAAAGAAACTGAAGTTAAAAGCTTCGGTTGTTAATATTCAGTCTACTGTACCACTGTATTCTTTTCCACAATTTCATATCTTTCTCATATGCTTTGTAGCTGAGAAAATGAAATCCGAATGATCGAGCCATCGAGAGATGTGGCATGTTTACACACCAGTGCCTCAGTTGCCTGCTCCTCACTTTCGAAAAGAACCAGAGCCTGCTTCTTTCCATTCATTTCGAAAAGCTTTGTGTTCACAATGGGACCATGCTCCTCTACGTGGACCACAATCTCTTCTTCTGTCACGTCCTGGGGCAAGGTTGAGAGATGGATCATCTTGGTAGGGGAACAACAATACCGGTAGTTTTTAGCAGCGTTCCTGTTGAAACGATTGAGATTTGAGTTTGAGTAGTCGCGGGTCTCTGGTCCAGTGATAATATTTGGGTGCTTCGAATAGTTGACTTCCAACCGCTGGCCAAATAACATGGCACCCTGTATCCAAAATATACCAGGAGAAATTAAAAAACATTAATGAAGCAAAAGATATGCGTGGACTTTAATTCAGGTAAACTTACTGCATTAATGGATCATATATTGTAGATTTACATAACAAGGAGTTTGAACATGAGTACATTCCAAACTCGATGAGCATCATAAATCTACTAACCCTCTTTTACTTGGTATAGCTCATGTCATCCGGTATAAATGCACGGGATATGACACGTCAAAAGTCAAGCTAGGAAAGAATGGAGAGAGGGTTGCAATTTGCAAGGTTGTCGAGAAACAATTAATTTTATTTGATAACAAGGGATTGTCTAGTAATCTGATACATGGCCTGAAGTATAGTTTTCATTCTTTGGAGTCGACAACCTAATGCTTTGATGAAGTAAATAATTTTCTATAAACAACAATAAATCATCTATGCTAATTCGACACAAAATTTTATGTTGTTTCCATTTTATAACTATGCAAAACCTATGTGGCAGCAGCTTGATGCTAAGATACCTTTCAAAAGATTATTAATGAGACGGAACAAACTAAATCCAAAAGAAGAAAAGAACAAAACTAAAGAAATACGGATTCAAAACGAATATAACCATTCATACCTTCAAAAAGTGCACAGCAAGCTCTGCCTGGAAGCCATCACCCATCTGAACCAGAGCATGATCTGGTTTATTCCGTAGGATTTTAATTCTGACAATGTTTCCATAAAGGGAGAACAGATTAAAAAGCTTGTCCTCGTCTATTCTCTGTAACAGGGAAAACCAATCAGAAGAGAAGCATAAACATACGTAACCACGAACATTAAAATTTAATTAAACAGGAAAAGAATAAAAAAGAGATTCTTCCGCTATTCAAAGAACAAGAAAAGAACTAAAATCCTAGAATCAGGGTCCAAAGAAAGGAAAAGAAAGGCTAATATGGTATAATGAAAGAAAGAATCTTACATCTGGATCTACGTTAGATACAAGAACAGTACACCGGTCATTTGTCCCGCTTATGCCAGGGGGCAAACCGCTAGGAAAAGCAGCTGCAATGGCTGCAGCATTTCCCATCTACTCAAATGATAGCAAAGAAAAATCCAACTTAGAGATTTAAGGAAATTTGTGCGTAAACATCAGAAAGCTAGAGCAAGCTAGTGTCAAGAAAAGAAGTGGTTAGCGTAGCGTAAGAAGCAGCAACTAAGCTGCACCGCCTGGATCTGATTGCACAGAGGGAGATAACCAAGAGATGTTAAAAATACTTCAAACTTGATGAGAGAGATGCACACCTGAGGAAATCCAACTGGACAAAACAAAGGGAGAAAACAGTTAAGAATACTAAACCAGGAAAGATTCACAATCACCATAATAAAATAGTGTTAACTTAAGCACCTCCACGAGGCCCAGAACCTTGCACAGAGTACATGGCTCCTGCATCTCCATATCCTTGCTGTTACACAAAGACAAAGCTTGAACTTAATCCATATAGGCAAACTCATAGTGCTACAAAAAACAGAAACAACGGAAACTACTTGAGGAGATTTGCCCTTCTGCTCAGCTGGTAAATTTGGGTTGGTGTAGTCCCTGCACATATGGACAATGCACAACATGAATATTTCCTAACAACTGAAGAGAAAAGCTTCTTTTGATATGTGTATAAGAGGGAGAGAGAGAGAGAGCAATGAACAAGTTACCTAGAGCGCTCGTTGTTGTAATTCACTTGCAATTCATCCAGGCTGAATCACAAAACCAGCCGAGGTGAACAATCCCATCATATCGTATAAGGGGGAAAATGCAAATATGTCCATACATACACAAAAACAGCACAATTTTAAAGGGATTTAAAAGCTTACTTTGAGAATTGTATGTCAAGCTGACAGCAGCCATCATATATATTACGTCCCTATTAAAAAATTTGTAAACATTAAACTTCATTGTCTAAGAAAAACAAACAGCATAAAATAATCTTTTCATGACAAGACACCTCTATGCAACACAAAGTATACCTGGAGAGAGCTCCTAGCAGAAATAGCAGTCTGAAGTAGCTGGTACTGAATTAAAGCTTGAAAACCTACAAAGTTCATAACAAATATCAGGAGCAGTAAAAGATCATGAAGAGATGGAGCAAAGACTCCAAGTGTCATAATTAGTATTTCAAATATGCTCCAGAAACAATTGAAGCAAGAAGCTAACTGGTCACATCTAAAATGAGAATCATATAACACAACAAAGAAGTGTGAGAAACTTCCAAGTTCCATCCATGATCAAATTTCTAGCTAGTCTTCAAATCCAGAAGGATAAAAAAATTAAGAAGAAATTAGAATATAGAAAGAGAAAACTTGAAGGTGCTGACCAGCCGACTTCTGAAATGTCACAATCTTCTCAACAACTCCGTGGGGTGAAAAAACTTGATGCAGCACATCCACAGTTATAGGATAAAGCACGTGATGTATTGTAACTAACAGAATTCGATTAGGCTGAGAGTCCAGAGAGCCGTACAGCAGAGCAACATAGAGACAGAAGAGAGAGAAGAGAAGAGAATGAATAAAGAGGAATAGACGAAGAAAAGGAGAAGGAACTATTGCAAAAATATTTAATCTCAGCAAGCAGAAAAGAAGCATAAAGACAGACCAGAAAGCATGTAAAATATAAGAAAACACATGAAAAGTTATTACATATTGACTTCTACTTCACAACCGGAGCTTTATTTCACTTTGATATGGTTCTAAGTCATTTCAAGCACAACGAACCCCCACATCATTGCCTCTAGAGAAGAGCTACGAATAGGGCTTCTCAAGTGCTCATTAGGTACAAACTGAGATGAGCACTGATGTTGGTTCTCGATGCTTTATGGTGGTCAAGTACATCAATTATAGGATCCTGGGGAGATACCAAAACTGGTGTGGCCATGTAAGGTGGGTTAATTCTTCCCATTAACTCTCAGTCAAAGGAGGAGCTACCCTTCAATAACCCGTTTTCTCTCTCAAGTTATATAGAAGACCATAGTTTCCTGGACAATGTGACACAACCTTCCCAAAAGATAGACTGTTTCTTTTTTCAATGAAAAAGATCGGTTTCTGGCAAACAAAATAACTCAAATCCACAATCAATCTGGAACTATGCAATCTGTTGAAGTATTGAGTTATTTGTTGTTATTTTTCTTTTTAGTTTAGTAATTTTATTTCTGAGAATTCAGTTATTTAAGTTGATATAGAATAGGATTTATTAGTATCCTAGTTGAAGTTAGAATAGGATTTTATTAGTTTCCTAATTAGAAATAGAATAAGAGTCTTTTTGTCTATTTATATTCTCAGATGTTGATGAATAAACAAGCAGAATATTTTTTATACTCAAACATTTTCTTCTTCTCTGTGTTCCGTAGAACAACAATTGGTATCAGAGTCAATTTCTTGAGGGATCTGTGAGAGGGAATCCCCCTCCAAAAAAAAAAAACTGCGTAAAAGTCAATATTGTTATGGCTTCCAACAATTTTTCAATTCCTTCACCCCCAATTTTTTCCGGTGAGAATTATCCAAGTTGGGCTATCAAGATGAGAACATACTTGCGAGCATATGATCTGTGGCAAGTGATAGAGGTTGGAGGAGAGGTAAATCCTTTGCCAGATAATCCAACAATGGCGCAAATTACGAATCACAAAGAAGAGGTTGCAAAAAACTTTAAAGCTCTCTCTGCATACAATCAGCACTTTCGGAAGTAATTTTCGCTAGAGTTATGGCGAGTGAGACTGCAAAGGAGGCTTGGGACAAGTTGAAAGAAGAATTTCATGGAAGTGACAAGATTAGGCAAATAAAAGTGATAAATCTGAGAAGAGAGTTTGAAATTCTCAGAATGAAGGATTCAAAAACTATAGAAGAATTCTCCAACAAGTTGATGAAAGTTGTAAACCAAATCAGACTTACGGGAGAAGAGCTTACAGATTCAAGAATCGTGGAAAAGGTTCATGTGAGTTTGCTGGAAAGATTTGAAGCAAAGATCTCCTCACTCGTAGATTCGAAGGATCTCACAAAACTGTCACCTTTAGAACTTGTACATGCTCTTCAAGCTCAAGAGCAAAGAAGATCCTTGACGCTAAAAGAAGCTACTGAAACTGCTCTTAAGCCAAGTTCAAAGGGAAGATGCAGATGCTAGAGGAAGGTAAAATCCCAAAAACTTCTACTAATTCTAGTAGAAATAATCAATGCGATTCTCGCAACGGAGTCAAGAAGAAAGAAAACTTCCCTCCATGCAAGTATTGCAGAAAAAACAATCATAAAGAGGATGATTGTTGGTTTAAGGGGAAGAAACCACTTCTCCAGTGTAAATATTGCAATAAGTTTGGTCATATTGAAAGGTTTTGCAGAGTGAAGAAGGAGAACAACCAACAAACTCAAAAAGCCAACATTTCGGAAGTTGAAGAACAGGAGGAGTTTGTGTTTACGGCGATGGCAGCAACAAAATTGAATGATAAAAACACATGATTTCTAGACAGTGGTTGTACTCAACACATGACCAGCAAATGAGAATATTTTACGAAGTTAGAATCTGCCAAAGGTAGTGTCAAGTTAGCCGATAAAACCACGTTGGAGATTGTTGGTAAAGGAACTGTGGCAATTGAAGCTCCCAAAGGTACTAAATTTATTCAAGATGTATTATTGGTACCTGATCTTGAACAAAATCTATTGAGTATTGGTCAAATGCTAGAACGAGATTATTTAGCCGTTTGGCCATGAAAACTAAAATTTTTCGAAGTTGGAGTTGAAATTGGAGTTGGAGTTGTGTTTGGTCATGTCTTTTTTGAAAAAAAAGATTGACTTTTGAAAAAACTTTTTTAAATACGATTTTATGCCCTAACTTTTACAAACTATCAAAATCACCCAACTAAAATTTACCTACTAATGAAAAAAGAACACAACTAGCCACTATTATAAAAATAATTACATATACATGGCCATATTTAAGGAATTTCAATTATGACATATATAATATTTATATTAATAGCCGTTTTCTCATATTTGAAAATTTTAAATATGGATGTTATATTAACAGATCATTGCTTTCTGTTTTTTAGGAAACAAATATTATCTTTCAAACAAATTTATTTTTTTAGGAATTTATTTAATTTATTTCCTTCATTTTACGTTCCTAAAAAATAGGAAATGATGAGCTGTTATTAAATTTTAGGGTGCCGCTAACTTATTTCTTTAATTTTCTTATACATGAAAGATTTTACTGTGTGTGAATAAATTATTTCTATGTAAAACATGCTTTGCATATTTATGGTATATTATCTCATATACCATAAATATATAAATATGCTTAGTATGTTTCTTTATACTTTATATTTTTATATATGTGTGTATATGGTATATACATGGTATAAACTTCATATATAACATACTTTGTATATTTATATTATAAATATGCTTAGTATGTTTCTTAATACTTTGTATATTTTTATGTGTGTGTATATGGTATATACATGGTATAAACTTTATATATAACATACTTTGTATATTTCTATTATAAATATAATACTTGATATATTTATGGGTATAAATATAATATTTTATATATTTATGGGTATAAATATAAATTAGCAGTAAAATAATGTCTTAAATAAGGGAGAAAATTAAATAAGGGATAAAAATAATGATGAGAGAGAAAAAGAGATATATATTAATTAAGATAGCATTAAGTTTGAAATTATAATTATCTTATGCTTTAAAACTGCTATATACGTAATATTGAAAAAGTAATATTATAAGGGGAGTTTTATGTAAAAATTTAAAAGATTGGGGTTATATGTAATAATAATAAAAGTTGAAATTGGAGTTGGAAAATTGTGAAAACAACAAAAACCTGTTTTCCCTTTTCAGAATTTGAGTTCCAATTCAAAGGTGGCTCATTGACAAACAGCATATATAGGAATCACAAGCAGGTGGTTCATTCACTGTTTTGAGGGATGTAAATGTTGAGCAATAGGGCAGAGGAACAAACATAACTATCTTCCTCAAGGAAGACCAGCTGGAGTATTTGGAAGAACTGAAAGCTTTTATAGAAGAGAAAAATCGTAAGATGAATTATTTGGAGCAGAAGATGGCTCATGCTGAACAAGAAATTAAACAGTTAAAATATAGATATATGATGCGCTGGAGTCCTCAAATACTTTTTGTACACATGCTGATGAAATAATGATTGACCATACTGATGATGGACACCTGAAGCATGAGATAATTTTCCTAACTGGAGGATATGATGGTGTATCATGGTTATCAGCATTGGACTCGTATTTACCTTCATTCGATGTGTTAAATTTACTTAAACCAATGAATTCAGTCTATGCATATGCCTCGGTTGCAAAGCTGAGTGGAAAATTTTATGTATTTGGTGGTGGAACTGGAAGCTTGCGGTATGACACAGTTGAATAGTACCACCTAGCAAATGATGAAAGGACTATGTGCCCTTGTTTGAAAGAGAAACGGGGTAGCTTAGCTGGTGCAACTTTGAAGGACAATATTTGCAATTGGTGGTGGAAATAGGATTGAATGCTTTTCAAAGGCTATTCATCAGATTTTTGCTGAGAAACCAGTTGTCTGCCAAGCATATTTAAATTTTGTTCTTGGAAAGATGTCAGGAAACAATTTTGGACTAAATATTCAAGGGTTGAATACCTCCACAGTACAAAAAATTTTGTTGCAACTTTTGCCAAGGCTTCTAAAGATGTGGAGCTTGCAGTTTTCTTGAAGTAAGATGCTATGTTAGAATCTCAAGCTCGGAAAAAGATGAACAACATCAAGTTATATGTATGGAGGGTGTTCATTATGGATAACTGTGAAGAGCTTATGTCCGAGTACCTTGGATTTGTGAAGGGTGTTGTGGACTCTGATGATTTGCTCTCAACATATCTCGTGAGATGCTATAACAGAACAACATTCTCAAGGTGATTAGGAAGAACCTTGTGAAAAAATGTATTGAGATGCTCAATGAAATTGCTGAGACCAAGGAGGGATTGAAGCTCGCTGATATATTTACCAAAACACTTCCCAAAGAAACTCTTCGTGAACAACTTGGAGTTACCAGCAAACATCTCAAACATCTCAAGGAGGAGTGTTGAAGTATTGAGTTATTTGCTGTTATTTTTCTTTTTAGTTTAGTAATTTTATTTCTGAGAATTCAGTTATTTAAGTTGATATAGAATAGGATTTATTAGTATCCTAGTTCAAGTTAGAATAGGATTTTATTAGTTTCCTAATTAGAAATAGAATAAGAGTCTTTTTGTCTATTTATATTCTCAGATGTGGATGAATAAACAAGCAGAATATTTTTTATCCTCAAACGTTTTCTTCTCCGTGTTCCGTAGAACAACACAATCATCTATATTTATATTCTTCATGCCTCTCAATTCCCCTAAAAATCATACCTTTTGAGAACCTCCAACTGCATTAAATAAGTTCTAGTGTCAGTAACTGTGAAAGAGAACAATCAGTTAAGACCTTATATCTTTAACACCATAAGCGCAAGGAGCATAACTGGTGCCGGGTAGGCAAACATCTCAAAGGTTAATTCATATTCTCCATTCAGTTCGACCACAAAACCTCAAATTTTCTCTTGGTGTCTCCATAATATGTCTATACCTAGGTTTCGAACTACGTTCGTCCACTTATTGTGAATCTGAGATAGCATTCCTTCACTCATTTGAATACACATTAACACACAATTCTAAAGGTTCCATTTATGACGAGTGAAATCATTTATTATCCCACAGGCTTCACATAGTTATCTACTAATAAGGAATTGGAAGTGAACTATGTACTTCTTATTAGTGCTGCTGTACATCAAGTAAATATTAGAAATGAATCTTTCAAACACGTAAAGAATCTATAAAGCATGTAGGTCAGAAAGCAAACAGCAAAATATGCTTGAAAATTTTTCTACTTTAAAGCCAACCAGGTGGACGTTTATCAGTATGTCTTCCAGGGACAGCATTAGTATGGAGTTCAACATAAGTGATAGACTATGCCAACTCTTATAAGACAAAAAGGGTTCACTGACCTCATCCCCTCGCCCTTGCGAACTCTGCTCCACAGTTGTCAGTTCTTGATGAGATGAGAACTGTACATAAACATTTCTTCCCCTATGGACAAGAAAAATGAGTCACTAATCAAGGTTGAACAAAAAGATGCAGCAAAAGTGTAGTCTATTGAAAGATTAGCAAACACAGTAATTTGAAAAGCTATATATATATCCAGTTGGATAAACAAGTTTTGTGTTACAAGGTACCTTATGCTGGGTTGAACATTTGAATAAAACTGTATTGCATTTACAGCTGCAGCAATGTCTTGCATTTGCAAGAGGGCCTGTACTTCCGCAAGATGGAATTATTAAGAAACAGCAACATACTCTAATCATTCTGCCAAATGCCAATCAAAGTAAATGAATAAAAGAAGCACCTGATTTTTTGCCCTGAGCATTACAAGTTTGGTAATGACTCCAAAGGGCTGAAATAGCTGAAGCAAGTCATTCTGAAAAAAAAAAAAAAAAAACAGAAATCATTGCACCTATAGCATCACTTTATTTCTTATTACAACAATAACAATACAACAATAACAAAACCCAGTGTATTTCCACATAGTAGGGATTGGGGGGTAAGATGTACGCAGTCCATACCACTACTTCAGGAGAAGTAGAAAGGTTGTTTCTGATAGACCCCCGGCTCAAGACAAGGAATAATAAACAAATACTTAATAAAGCATGGAACAAGATGTCAAGACATAAATACGCCATCCACAAGGAATAATAAACAAAGAATAGTAAACAAATTCGTAATAAAACATGCAACAAAGTGTCCTTGCAAGAATAATACATCTACCAAGTAATGCCCTACCCCACCGACTCAGACTGGCACTAGCCTTCTATCCTAATCCGCGTCCTTCAGATCTTCCTATCTAGGGTCATGTCCTCAGTGAGCTGTAACTACTTCATATCCCACCTGATCACCTCTCTCCAGTATTTCTTCGGCCTACCCCTACCCCGCCTGATCACCTCTCTCCAGTATTTCTTCGGCCTACCCCTACCCCGCCTGAAACCATCCAAAGCAAGCTTCTCACACCTACGAACCGGGACATCCGTGCCCCTCCTCATCACATGCTCGAACCATCTCAATCGGACTTCCTGCATCTTGTCCTCCACCGAAGCCACTCCAACCTTTTCCCGAATAGTCTCATTTCGAACTCTTATCACCCCTATTAAGCCCACACATCCAACGCAACATCCGCATTTCCGCCACCTTCAATTTTTGAATGTGAGAGTTCTTGACTGGCCAACATTCCGCTCCATACAACATGGCCGGACGGACTGCCACCCTTTAGAATTTGCCTTTAAGCTTGGGCGGCACCTTCCTATCACACAATACCCCTGAGGCGAGCTTCCACTTCATCCATCCCTCCCCAATACGGTGGGAGACATCCTCGTCAATCTCACCATTCCCCTGAATCATGAACCCAAGATACTTGAAACTATCCCTCTTACACACCGTCTGGGAATTCAATCTTACTACCACCTCGTCTTCCTACCTCACGTTATTAAACTTGCATTCCAAATATTCAGTCTTGCTTCTTTCTTATTACAATAGAGTGGAAAAGAGAACTAAAATAGAAAGAAATCCAAGTGAATGCAAGAGGAAGGATTTGTTGTTCCACTCAGTTTTAAACATTTACTACCTCAACGAACAAAGTGTTCCCAACTTCCAAACTGCATGAACACTAAACCAAATAAAAGTGGCATAATGCTAACTGCTTCTTTTTTGGAAATTCAAGTGTGGTGGGAAATCAAATGCTAAGAAGCTAAAAGACAAGCATAACCCGACCTTTAGAACGACTATAAGCACTTGGCAAACTTTCTATCTTCAAAGACAGGTGCTAGAATAATCTCTTCAAATAAGATGATACTTCTGTGAATTTTGGTACGGGCGTACGACCGTTATGAAGAATGGGAGTGATAGCATCCATGATGGCATACCTTCATTAAAGGACTTGGGTGAAGTTTTGGAAGCTAAGAAGATGAAACACAATGTTGAGCTTCAATGGGAGATCAAGATGAAGATTATTATCAAAGAATGAGCCTAAGAATTATGGCGAAATGGGCCAAGTACTACACATATTTCATAGTCCAAATCCAAGCCCAAATGAGGAAGATTGAGGACCACATGGAGCCCCAAAGGAGCTGAAAATCAAGTCCAAATGGGGTCGAAAAACACGATTTGAGAAGGAAGTGTAACATCAATTTTTCATTCTTTCCTAGTTAGATTTTACTACTATTATTCCCAAAAAATTAGATTTCGAATCCTATGGTGTTTAGAAGAGAGGTACACATTTGGGCCCTATATATAGGGGTATACTTGTTGCTTTTTAGAAACAGCATCATTAATATTATTGAGAGTTTCTGCTGTATCCCTTCGTGTATTGCCGGCTACTTGTTATTCATCTTACAACCTTACGAGAACGGTTTTTTCTAAGTTAGTAAGATTAATTTTTGCTTGATATGTATGGTTCTTACCCATTTAATCAAAGAAGGTAACTAGTCTTACACTAATTATTGTTTTTGATTATTCAATTAAGGGTTTAGATCACTTATCATCTGAGTAATTGAATTAAATCTGCTTGTAAACCTGATTATCCCTAATCCGCTTATTTTGTCTACTACAATTAACTAGGGATCTTAGCAATTAATTTGAGGTTTGGGAATTTTATTTTCGAATTTCAGCTATCTTTAATCTTCAGAATTTCACTTCCACATAGTTTTCTTGTTTTCTCTAAATACTTTATTCTTATCCGGGAAGCTAGCACGTTCTGTGCTGCCCATTTTAATCATCTATCACAAACTCTACTATCTTTTCTTAATCTTAATTGTGGAAATTCGTTTTGAATATATTTATTACACGCACATCACGCGCTCGGAATATTTTTGATTAATTACATGAATGACTTTAACCTTTGAAATAGTACAACACAATAAGTAAAATGCTAGAAGCACTCTGCTTTCAATGGAGCATCGACGAGGCAAATGACGCTAGGAGAAAATTCTAAAATAGTAAAGCAAAATAAACCTAGTTCACATACTGGGAGCTCACAGGTCACACATTTAATTCAGTAGAACAGATGCCTATCCAGGAGATAAAGAGAAGAAAGAGCAAGTGAGAGAGGGAGTGGGGTAGGTATCTACCTCTGAGATCTCGTGGCCCACGTTGCGAACATGAATGACCTTTGACGGATCAGTCATTTTTTACCTGAATCATAAAAACAACAAATGGCATTGAAATAAAAACGCGCCTCAAACACATGGCAAAGTCACATTATGCCGAAGAATAATTAAGCACGTGCAAGACAAGAATTTAGTCACAGTAGATAAAGGGCTTAAGAAAAACGACCAGACGTAGGAGAATTCAGAATAAAAGAATATCTTAAGTCATTTTGACCAAGAACATCGCTTCCTAAAGAAAGTTAAGAGTCGTCAACAAATAACATCACAACGGTCTACTGGTAAAACTAAGCCTTTATATCTCATTTTATTAGTATGGAAAATCAACAAGATAGAAACAAGGTAAATATGCAAGCTATTTCAAAAAGTGAAGTTGCGGATGCTGGTAAAAGAGTACACGTGGCATGTTTACTGCCATTTCCGCCCAACTATTGCCTAGAAAGGGTAACTTAAGACAATTAAATCGTCATTGAAACTTCAAATTTCTTTTGAAGAAACAGGAAGAATCCAAATCATGCTCAGAACTAATAGGTATCTTTAAAAGTAAACGCCGATAAGTTGACAACCTTTTTGACATCCACATAATTAAATGCAGTTGCCACATACATCTCACTGATCAGTTAGACCAGAAACTCAAATACTTTCCTAAACCCCAATAGATTTCTTTCATGCCATACATCTACCACAAGTATCAATTTGTGCCAAACACCTTTGGACCCCAGATGATTCAATAGTAAAAATACCATTTTTCTTTAACTTTCTCTAAGATGGTTCATTCCTTTTTAGGAGACATTAGATTGTGCCCAGGATTTTATATTAGCAAGAATTTTATACTTCCAACAACTTCTACTCAAATTCATAGCCTATCCGTTTTATCTTTAATGAAGAATCCAACTTTAACAACTTTTCTCTAATTCTTTTACATACATAAATTGATCACAAACGATTTTAAGCCTTAAAAAACTCCATCCTAACATAAGCAAAAGAATTTATAATTTTTTCAAATAACCATGGTGTCCGGACCAGCTTCCACGAATACCTGTCACCTCCCACCAGCAACAGGTACCAGGCAAAAAATCACATCACATTAGCAAGAATTTTATACTTCCAACAACTCCCACTCAAACACATAGCTTATCAGTTTTATCTTTCAAAAAGACTCCAACTTTAACAACTTTCTCTATTCCTTTACTCATATAAATAATAAAAAACTCCATCCTAATATTATCAAAAAATTTATACTTTTTTTAAAAAACGTGGTGTCCGGACCAGCTTCTGCGCACTAATTCCCACGCGATACCTGCCACCTCCCACCAGCAACAGTACCACTTAAAAATCACCTTATTAACATTTAACAAGAATGCTACACTTCCAACAACTTCTACTCATAGCTTATCAGTTTTATCTTTCATAAAGACTACAACTTTAATAAGTTTCTCTTCTCATTTACTCACATAAATTGATCACAAATGATTTTAAGCCTTTAAAACCTCCATCCTAATCTTAGCAAAAAACAATTATACTTTTTTTAACAACCGTGATGTCCGGACCAGCTTCTACACACCTCGACTAATTCCAAGGGATACCTGCCACTCCCACCAGCGACAGGAACCACGTAAAAATCACCTTACTAACATTTAACAATAATTTCATACTTCCAACAACTTCTACTCATAACTTATCAGTTTTATCTTTCAAAAAAACTCCAACTTTAATAACTTTCTCTAGTCTTTTACACACATAAATTGATCACAAATGAGTTTAACCTTTGAAAAAATCCATCCTTAATAAAAAAAAATTAAAAAAAGAACATTTTTAATCTATTACAACAAAATCAAAACAACATTAATAAACACAAGTTTTAATGATTCTAATTCTTAAACACTTAAGTTTTATTTAATCCCAATTTAATTCAGTAATAAAAGTTTAAGATAGAATGAATTAGAAAAAATAATTAGAGTGAATAAACACATAAAAATGGAAGTGAATTAAGGATCTGACCTTCAGAAACAGAGAGAGTGAAGAGAAAGAGAAAGAAGAGAAGAGAGAGAGAGAATTAGGGCTTGAGTGATTATGTGGAATTTTTCCAGTTTATGTTTTAATATTTAAAGCAGTCTTGTTTTTTTTTTTTTTTTTTAGAGAAATGAGTCAAAGACCCTTCCAAGTTTCCAATAAAACAAGCGGGTCCCACAAATTTATTAAAAAAAATTATCTCGCGCAGTTGTTGAACAACTTGTGGCACTTGTCGAACAACTACGCCTAGTTATTCAACAACTAAATGCAATTGTTGAACAACTTTGGTAATTGATAACTTCTTTGTCTTTTTTAATCCAAAATCCCTTCTTTTTAGCTATACTTGGAAATGACATAAATGCCCCAGAAATAGAAATATAGACAAGATAATTCATTGCACTTAGACCTCTTGTAATTTATTTATTTTTTTTACTTTATTTGAATTTTTTAAAAGTTTTCCCACTTTTGCACATTTTGGGCTTTGAATAATTGAGACCTGGTCTCGCCTTTAATCTTTTTACCAAAAAAAGAGAAAAAGAAATTGAAGTATATTTGATTATATATTATGCAAAGAAAATAAGTTGCATCTATAGTGCCCAGTTAGGCATGAAAATATAATTTTTTGGAGTTGAAGTATAGTCATTTTGAAATTTTATTATAAAAATAGGAGTAAAAAATAAAACAAGTTTTTACTTTTTCAAAAATAATTTTCACTAAAGTAAAATAATTATTATGATTAAACATTACTATTTTAAACTTTTTTTTTTAAAGCAATCCAGTGCACTAAAACTATTGTAGCTTTACCTTGCATTTCTGACCTCTTGATCACATGTGACCATGACATTAACTTTACCGATTACTCCAAGACTTTCCTTCAACTTTTTTCAGTAAAGTAAATAATTTTTTGGGGAAAAAAATGAATAAAATTCTCATGACCTAATGTCTATTTATATCCGCGGATGTTAAACTAATCAAGTTAGTATGAATCATACTTCTTCCGTCCCATTTTACCCGTTTCAAATTTCCTAATTTGATGTCTCATTTTACTTGTCCTGTTTTACTTATCAAGACATAACAATTTTTTTTCCATTATATCCTTAGTGTAATTGATTAATTTTTGTTATTAGTCATCCATCAATATTGAAACTAATAACAAGACACAATTAAAAGAGGCAAAATGATAAAGTTACATTACCAATCATTATTTTCTTAATAGTTATGTCATCCCAATTTGGGACTGATAAAATGGGACAGGGAGTATTAGCTTTGGTTATGGTGGGTGACAATAAGATATTTGTTCCAAGTCATTTGAGGAATTACTTACGAAAGAGTTCGGCTATGTGATGCTACTGACTTTGATTTTGATATAGAGCTGGAATCAGTAACTATGATGGACAATGATGAGCTAGGCTTTTAACAACATTGAGGCTTGAGCCGAGCGCATTCATGAAGTGTAGCTTGATAATAATAAAAATATTTTTTTTTATCATCGATCAATATCTTCTTTCAAATGGTTGATAAAAGGTATTGTGTCATTATATTTAGATCTATCTGTCTCTCAAGTATCTTTTATCAACGCTAGCTCATAATATAATGTAGATCAACGTCGACGCAACCTAATTGATTGAGAAAACGAAACTCCCAGTGACTAAGCATGCACATCCCTAAAAGAGGAGACCAAAGAAGTACCATATTGTTGAGGATGTGTTTGGAGAGGAGACACTCCCTCCCACTAATAGACTATGAGGACACGTCAAAAGGTTCTTTAAAAAGAAATCACATTTCAACTGAGGTTTTATTACGTGAACTCAAAAACAAACGTATAAAAATCAGTAATTCATTAAGAGTTCAAATTGTAATATCAAATTTAAGAGTTCAAATTGTAATATCAAATTTAAGTGGTTTTATTTCAATTTTTTCCCCTTTAAATAAAGTAGTATAAGTAAATTTAGAAATTTAGACATAAGATTGGAAATGAATTTAAACCTTATTTAATTAAAGATATAAATTTATTTCAAGCAGGTATAAAATAATTTTAACTCCAACTTATTTTTAAAATATTTTATCTAATCCCACATATCAAATGATTCTTTAAATGTACAAACTATGCAAAAGAAATAGAATTAATTTGAACTCATGCTCAAAATAAACAGACTATTACTAAGAAGATCGCAATTGAATGATAAGTACTATTTTATCTTTAATCAGACGTTTTGAGTTCGAGTCTCCTTAGATACAGAGTCGTCTTTGTTGGGGAGTGCTTAACCCCCAATATGAGACTGTCAGAACATAAATTTGAATTTAATTAGGCTCCATTACGAGTACCAGATACTTGGTCGAAAACTTTTAAAAAATGAGGAAAAAATACTTAAAACTACAACCTAAATTTCAATTATTACATGAAATTCCAACTACTAAAAGTAATTACAATTTTTTTGACACTTTCTCTCTTCAAACTTCATAGACATATCTCGCCTACCCTTTTCTTACGCTTAATGCTCGTCGAAGAGTGTCTAAAATTAAGGAACCTCAATCATTCAAATTCAAATTCTGAATTTACAAAAAATACTGCAAAGAATTTCAAACTCCTTGCTAGAAAATCCTAATTCGCAAACTTCTGATCAAAATCCTTTAGGGGATTCTTCCCCAATCCGCATTTTCCCTTCTAAATCATCGTCCCTAAAGTCAACGACATCATGCTCGCCATAACTATTGTTGGTAGCTAGCCATCTTCTTTTCCACTTTTTTCTTCTTCATTTTTAATGGGAATTGGAGCAGCGTTTGTGGAAGAAGATGGCACCATACTTATATTTTTCTTCTTTAGCGGCGTTTCTTTCATTCCTTTTCAATTGCGGTTGTGGGGGAAGACGACTTCATACTTGTAGTTGTTGCTAGTTGCTTCTTCACTGGAGACGGCGTTTTGGCGCGGCGTGGTTGGTAGAAGCTCGTGATTGTTAGATATGTGAGCTTGTTTCATCGTGGACGAGTTCATCGTTGCGTTGGTTGGTTTGAGCAATAAAGTCATTGTGTTATCTATAAAGTATAAACTGATACATAACACAGTCGTGTATATGTATAACATTTGACATTGCTGAAAGTTTTTATGTCACATCATATACATAATTATGTTATTTATACGTTTAACATAGCCAATGTTGGGTTATTTTATTTTAAATCATTTACATAACAGATTTATGTATATGTATATCATACAAACTGTTGAGTTGTTTTAGGTTAAACCACACACATAACTATGTCATGTATATGGTATACATAAGCAATTGTGCGCCTGTATTGACATAACATATACATTGCATAGTTATATATATGACTCTGTTAGACCTAATGAGCTGTGTTAGTTAAATCTATATACATGTAACAGCCCAGGCCACCGGCGCATGCGAAATTGTACGCTTTGGAGCCTCGGCCCCTCACGGTTTTAAAACGCGTCGCATACGTGGAAGGTATCCATGCACCTATAAGGCACACTCCGTTCCCCTTCACTACCGATGTGGGATTTGCCTAAGTGAATGCAGGCGTTACGTATCGTCGTCCCTACACTAATCCATACCCATTATATTATTGCTAGAAGAGTTTAGTGTAGGGACGGCGATACGTAACGCCTGCATTCACTTAGGCAAATCCCACATCGGTAGTGAAGGGGAACGAAGTGTGCCTTATAGGTGCATGGATACCTTCCACGTATGCGACACGTTTTAAAACCGTGAGGGGCCGAGGCTCCAAAGCGGACAATTTCGCATGCGCCGGTGGCCTGGGCTGTTACAATACATAGCACACTTATGTATATGGAAGGAAGTTAGTCATTGCTCATCTATATTATCAATATTGAATTTTTTTATTGCATATTGAATTAATAGTGATTTACAATGTATATTATTACAGAAGACAAAATACATCGGAATGCCTCAACATTATTGGAATATTCATCTTCTTGAGATTTTTTTTTTGATAAATAGAGAACATGAAAAAATAGCAAAAATTTGATCGAAAATCTCAAATTTGATGTTGTTTGACTGACTAGCTTGATTTGGTGTTTCAATTTTTTAAAATTGAAAAATTGTTACTGAATTTAAGGAATTCACTAATCACACATTAATAAATATAATAGTAATTGTGTTTTACATAAAAGAATACGGGTTATTTTCTTAAATATCATTAAGCAAGTTAATTTTGATACATAAGATACTTATATATATCAACGTTCAGTTATTTATTCAAAAAACTAAAAGAGAAGATGATTAAGCTCCAAACTATCGAAATTTGTGTTATTTGTTCAAAAAATGATTAATAGACTATTTTGAGTTTTTTTTCCTCATTGACAACTGCGAGAGAGTTTTTGGTAGAAAGTGTTACCCTTGAATAGGCCTATTTGATGCGAATTTGGATTAGTTGGATTCCAATATAGATATCAGACACTGGACACCGGATGACGTGAGGGCTATCTTTGGAAATTTACATAATGATAAGAACCTTTTAGGTTTCAGAAAAAACTATTTAAGAAGACGATAGAGCTAAACTTTAACCCTAAACTACTTGATCTTATCTGAGCAGTGGGCGGCGGCGAAGACGGCGGCAGAGAATTTAACCGGCGGCGTTAGGGCGGAGCTACCGCCCTATTTACTTAGGGTTTATGGCAGCTCCGGTCATCTCTTTCTCTCCGGTCAATTCTCCGGTGTCGTTTTTCCCTGCTTTACTGCGATGAAGACTGTTCGCCATCTGAGCCTATCATATAAATCGGGGCGATGACGGTTTGTGCGGACTTATACATAAAAAAACCTCAAAAAAGTTTTTATTTTTATGTGTTATTTGCTAGAACTCATGCAATTTACTTGATTTATTGTATTATTGTATTGCTTACTTGTCACATTTTGCTTATCGAGAGTCAAACTATGTAGATTTTGACATATATTATTTATTGCGTTGTACTTCGACTATCATATTATTTTGGTGTAGTTTTTGTCATTTAGTCTGTGTTGGGACTATTTTTTTTCTTATGAGTTACTGGAAAATATGAGAACTGTAACCCATAATGCTTGAGTATTATAGTTTGCGAATATGTAAATTTAAGCTTAAAACATTAAATTATGCTAGTTTAATTAGCTTTAAAAACCAGTCAAACTGAGGCTTGATAAACAAAACAAAGGTTTAGATTAATCTAGTTTAATTTGGCTTTAAAAATTAGTCAAGCTGAGACTTGATAAACAAAACAAAGGTGGAAGCGGAGGGAGTACTGTTAGTTCCATTCTGAATAGGTGCATCTAGATTTCAGTAAAGTTTTGTTTTTTTATCTGTTAGTTGCTCTAGTTCATGCATTTTGGTAACTGGTAAAGTTGTTGCGATTTGACTGGGAGGTCACGGGTTCAAGTCTTTGAAACAGGGAGCTTTAGTGCACCGAGTTGCCGCTCTTTTGCTCTAGTTCATGCATTTTGGTTGATTTATTTGCTTATGCCCCTGTACTATCTTTTTATCAAACTGCCTTGTTATGTGTTACTTGAGCCAAGGTTCTTTCGGAAACAACCTCTATATCTCTACGAGGTAGGGTAAGGGGGTAAGGTCTGCGTATGCTCTATCCTCCCCACCTGTGGGAACTGGGAATACCCTGGGGTATGCTGTTGTGTATATATTGGTATGGTTCATGCTTCAAATACCTTCATGTCTGTGGTTCTGTTTGAAGCAAGTGCTTGCGTCTCTTTAAACTGCTCAAGTTTGAATTTTCAGGTGTGACTATATACAATATCAGAGCATTTTGTTCCTTCTGTTTTCAGATCTGCGTGAAGTTTGTTTTACTTTAGATTGACGACACATCAACTTAAATTTCTTTTAGTTTTTAGATGTTTCTGTATATCCTAGTCGCTTATATTATTATCTAGATGGTTAAGAGATAGAGTTGCTTCTTACTTGTGAACACCTCTTAATTTTTTGCGTGTGTTCCTGTTTCGGAAGCATAGATTAATACTTATGCCAGTTTTAAACAGCGTGGTGAATGTATCTCTTTGCACACCGCTACCTGTCTTCTGGTACAAGCTTATACAATGGTATGCTAATTTGTGTATTGAGATGTATCACCTTCAAGTTGTGCAGCATATAACATTGTTCAAGGATATGAAAGACAATACATTCTTAGTACAGCTGCATATAGTGACAGCTCTAGGATGTCTAAATTTCATATGGTATGTTCCTATCTTTACTATGTGCAACTCTAGCTAATATTTTTCCTTTTAATCCATTCTGTGATTAGTAGTACAAGTTGTAAGAGGCAGGTGCTTGGTTGCTTCTACCTTAAAGGTTCCAACTTTGATGTCTTTGATGTTTTTTGGTTGTCTAGTTATTGGATGCCACAAATAACAGAATTCCGCTCTTCACTTTGTAATTGCATGTGCGATGCAAATTGAGTTGGAAGTTCTGGAGATGCCGACCACGGCTAAAGCCTAAAGGCTGTGGAGACTAGGCCTTCCTTTGCTGATACAGACTATGCCTCGACAACAACAAACCCAGTGTGATCACACTCCCATGTGGGGTCTAGGGACGGCAGAGTGATGATGATACAAGACACTATGCCTCGATGCAAACTATTTGGTGTTTGTTCAATACTGTCTTAATGAGGTTGACTTATTTCCAGTACAAAATCCATGTATTCCCTGGAAAAGTGTTGTGCACAGTCGCTATTATACAACACTCTTGCTGTTATATGTTAGTATGCCATACGGTACATACTTGTAGTTATTGTGTTATCATGTAGTCTGAGTAGCATGATGTTCACTTCTCAGTTCCAAAGTATAGCCTTTTTACTCAGAGAAGGTATGCCAATAAAGACTTAATGGTAAGAAACTTGACCCTCTGTCTCAATTGACAAGTTCAACAGGAATGACATTCATTTCGTCCCTAGTTAAAAGGGGGGTGGGGAGTGCCAGAATGCATTCTTTTGTTCCACCTCATCTGAAAGCCAAAATCCACATATAATATGTTGAATAACTAAACTAAATACAGTATAGTACACACAACATCGTATTTCCCGCAGCATTATGTACATAGTTGCAGATAAAAACGCGAGATGACCTGTATGTACATCACCTCTATAACACAGTTTACTGATGAATCTCAAGATCATCCACGGTAAGTAGGCAAAAACTTCGTTAGAATGTCTCACAATAGCTGAACTGTACCGTCATCTTTTCATATAATCTTGAGCTATTCTTAACTCACGAGCTAGCTTTTAAAGGTAAGTCCAACGTCCGTGTTCTTGATACTGTGCCAGATCTATATCCTTCCACACTCTTAGTTCATGCTCCAGACTGTTAGTCTTAGAGAAATCAGAGGGCGTTAAGAATGCCCTTGAGGAAATGAACTGTTGTCGAGCTTTTCTACCTTATGAGTTTACTTTTCAAGTTGGGTTAGGCCAAGGTCCGTCCATTTTTTAACAAACTTCACTCTTCGAATCCTGTTTGGCCTTACTTAAAGTTGATGCAAGGGGAATAGGAAGTGGTAAAGGGGAAAATGTACTTGGATGGGATGAAGATATTCTGCTTGTTTTAATCACCATATCTTCTTGTAAGGTAAGGGGCACTGGTTCTTCTGTTTTTGGTTTGTAAGCAAAAGAGAGGTCTTTGTTAGCTGCGAGTGCAAGTAACTCTTTCTCTTCAAGCCCTTTAACTGGTCCGAGGCTGCAACAATCTGCGCCGTACTTTGTCAATGCATCTTTGAACTTTTTGATCTGTACCAGAATATCGCGGTTAGTGTTAGAATACCATTCTGCCTGATGTTACGAAAAGCAAACATCTTGGTAAAGAAGCACGCGCCATAAAACACAAGAAGCAAAAGAATGCATCGATTAGCTGTTGTAGTCATCAAGATGAAATCCCATAACCATCCTTATACTGAGAATGACGTGAAAGAAAAGACATTTCCAGCTAAGGAAGAAACCAGCATATAATGTCATTAACAATAGTGCAGTAGATCGCAGTATAGTAAGAAGAAAAACTAAAGCAAATAAAGGCGGGATGGTAAACTAACCGTGGCATTGGTACAGCTAAAGCTACAAAGACGACCTTCAGCCCCTCTATAGAAACGGAAAAATGGAAGAACATGTACATTCAGCGCGTAACACATTGATTTGTGTTCCTCATAGTTCAAGTGCAGAAACTTCACGTCTGGATTCATCTCTGCTAACTGACATATCTGCACTTTCCAATTTTACCAAGACTAAGGTCATCAACAGCCAACAAACTGCAGCATTATTGCAGAATATCGACACACACAAACACATACTATAACGGATAGTTTAGACAACAAGAACTGATTAACTTTGGATGAAGCGCTTTGCAGCCTCTGCAGCCAGGGGAAAAGAAATTGACAACTACTAGTTTATCAACAAACTGCAGCATTATTGTAGAATCTCGACACACACAAACACATACTATAACGGATACTTTAGACAACAAGAATCTATTACATTTGGATGAAGCGCTTGGAAGCCTCACAACAAGGGGAAAAGAAATCGACAACTTCTAGTTTATCAACAAACTGCAGCATTATTTCAGAATATCGACACACAAACACATACTATAACGGATAGTTGAGACAACAAGAACTGATTATCTTTGGATGAAGCGCTTTGCAGCCTCCACAACCAGGGGAAAAGAAATCGACAACTACTAGTTTATAAACAAACTGCACCATCATTGCAGAATATCGACACACACAAACACATACTATAACAGATACTTTAGACAAGAAGAACTGGCTACCTTTGGGTGAAGCGCTTTGCAGCCTCCGCAGCCAGGGGAAAAGAAATCGACAACTACTAGTTTATCCCCCGCGGTTAGAAGGGAATCGACAAAGTCTTGGGCACCATTCACCTCTTTCATGTTAGGTTGAAGCCCTTTCTCCCACCATTTTGGAGCTTTCTTGATTCCAATGCTCATCTGTTTTACGCGCATATGTAGCGCGAGATGAAAAGGTAGAACTTTTTATATACTATAATATTCAAGCCTGCCAAAATCTAAAAAGGAGGACATCATAGTAACAGTACAATACTGCAATCATAATCCAACTTATGCAAACAACAATTTAGCTGTCCAACTTACTAACATAATGTTAAAAAAGTGAAGCATATCACCCAAAATGGGCATTGATACTACTTCTTTTTCTTTTAATAACTATGGTGTTCGGTTCAACTTGTGCGCAACGCTACTAGTTTCAGGGGTACCTGCTACCTCCCGCCAGTAGAAGTACCGGGTAACTAACTATATCCTCAAAAGTCCAAAGCGTGGATAGATGAAAAAAAACACCTTGTGATTTTCCATCACTCGAATTCGTACCTTAAATTACAATTCTCAAACCACTTCATTTTAATATTTAAAATTTAGATGGTCAAAAAGAGTACGAAAAATATTACTACAAGTTATAATCCTTCTCATATTAATATGATAAAAAAATATATCTTAATATATTAGTCAAAATTTATGCAGACTGACCTCAAAAAGTGTAGCACAAAGGATAAAATATTATATAAGCAACCACAAAATGAGAAGAAAAAAATTAAGGCAACAATACAATCACACTAAATCGATATCAATCCTTACATAATATGACACTTGTCACAGTTGGATAACAATGATTTTAACGATACTATACAATAAAAACTAAGTAAGAATCAAAACAATATTATTATATACATTTAAACTAACAATACAATAAAATACAAGTATGTTTAAGCTACTCAACTAATAGAGAATTTAAAAAAAAAAAAACAGAAAGAAAAAATGAACCTGAGCACTAGCAACTGCTGATTTGGAATTTCTTCTATTGAACTTGGAAATACTACCACCAAATAAATCATTATTTATTGATAATGAAGACCCAAACGAACTCTTATTTTTAAATTTCATAGGAAAATTACAAACCCCATGTTGATTATAATACTTATGATGATTATTAATATCACCATAATTCCAAGGTGATGGGAAAAATCCTGCCTTGATCATCATGAATTTCTTGATTATATTTTTTTAATTTTTTTTTTTGGGAAATTGAGAAGTTTCAAATGGAACTTGAGATTGGAAATTGGGAATGTGAAAATGGATATTTTGAAAATGGCCACAAATGTAACAGGTGGCTAAGCTTGTTGACCTTTATGTAGAATGACATTAACTGATTCCTTGGATAACAAAGAAACTTAATTTGTGGCAATACGTGTCAAGTGTTGGACCAAATAGGAATATGAAATATATCTAGATAGGATAATAGGAAATTGAATTTCACATATTCAAATCTTAAAAATAATTTTCGCAGAAATAAAATAAAAATATGTACAATAAATTTTTATAGTTTGACTCTTTTCTGAATTTGTTCCTTTATAGTGAATGAACAATACTATAACTACTGGTGTAAACAGATGTCATGATAACACACTGCTGTCGACTAAACTTTTATATAATTTATATCCTTCACAATTTATTACTTAATATCATGTCATCGAGAAGCTAAAATTACTGTTATGCCTAAGTTAATTACCTCTCTTCAATATTAATGGTTAATTCCTGCAAAGAAACGTCAATCAATCTTCACTTATTTTTTCTCTCATTTTTGATAGCATATATATAGAAAAAATTACTTGTGACAGTGCCATTGTACAAATATCGATAACAACAGTAATTGCCCTTCTAAAACTAGTATTTAGAATCTGATAAGTAGGAATATTAATATTATACTGCGACTGAATTGATATCATTATTCTAATTGAGCAAGGTGATAATTCTCTTTTTTGTCAGCCTGCAAATATTCAAAGCGAATGAAATCAACCTTCACTTATATATCCTGCCAAAACCAAATACATTCAACATTAGCGAAATATAATAATATTCTCCAAATATTTGAAGAGTAAAGCCTTCACATTTACATATGAAACACTAAAGTGGAAATGATCAATATTACGAAAAATTGGAGGAATATCTCTTCAATTCTCAAACAAACAAATCGAGAAGATTGGCGATTCAAAACAGTATAAAAATTTGAAGAAAATCTCTTTAATTCTCAACAAATAAATCGAGAAGATGGACAATTCAATACAATATAAAAATTTGAAGAAATAACTCTTTAATTCTCAAATAAACAAATTGAGAAAATTTACGATTCAAAATAGTATAATAATTTGGAGAAACATCTCTTTAGTTCTTAACAAGCAAATTGGGAAAAATGAAAACTCAAAACACCACAAAAAAGTTAAAGAAATATCTCAATTATCTCAAACAAACAAATCGAAAAGATCATTAACCCAAACGCTACAAAAAACTTGAAGAAATATCTGTTCAATCTCAACAAACAAATTGAGAGAAAGGCAAACTCAAAACGCTATAAAATCTTACAGGGTCAGATCAATACAATCAGTGAGCTAAAGTCAAAAATTAATAAAATACCATAAATATTTTTAGTAAATTCATGTTTTTTTTTTTCGAAATTCACTTTTTAAATTTTATAAGAAAAGTTATAAAGTTATCCTTTTGAAGATTAATTCATCCAATACCTTTTTTATGGATAACTGAAAGTAATTGATTTAAAAAGTTGAGTTTAAAATAGTATAAAAAATTATCTTAAGCAGGAAAAAGGATAAAAAAATATATGGAACAAAAAAAATAATCATAATCAATGGGGGTTGTATATGTACTAAATAATAAAAAATTGTTATAAATTTACCACATATATAGTGAATGTCTACTTTACCATATATATGAATACCTACTTTATCATATATTATGTATGTCTATTTATAAAGAAGTTACAAACCTCAAGGTTATTTTTTCCCTATAAATAAAGGGTCCCTCATTGTAATTCATCCCTCAAGAGAAGAAATAAGAATTACTCCCTCTATTCTCTTCATTCTTGTTCTTTATTGTTTTATAACACGTTATCAGCACGAGACTTTACCGTCTCAAATTTGAAGGCTAAGGCTAAGATATGAATAATTTTCAAAGTAAGCTGTCAAATTGTGAAGATATATGTTTGATTAATTCTGGCACTAAACATACGATATTCAAAGACGAGAAATATTTCTCTCATCTAAACATGGGCAAGATTAATGTTACTACAATTTTTGGTAGTGCTAATTTGATTGAAAGCTTCAGAAAAGCCATTATAATCTTGCCCACGGGAACTAGACTCATCATAAATAATGCTATGTTCTCTCCCAAGTCTCGGAGAAACTTGACGAGTTTTAAAGATATCTGTGAAAATGATTATCATATCAAGACAATTGATGGGATGAATCTTGAATATCTTGGTATCACCAAGAATGTCTCTGGGTAGACATGTGTTATTGAAAAGTTCCCTGCTTTATCTTCTGACCTGTATTGGACAAAGATTTGTGCAATTGAACCACATTCTATAGTAAACCGGAAGTTTATTGATCCCAATACTTTTGTACTTTGACATGATCATCTGGGACATTCAGGATCAGTAATGATGAGACGAATCATAGAAAATTTAAATGAGTATCCACTAAAGAACTTGAAGGTTCTTTCGAAAGGTGAATTTTCATGCAATGCTTGTTATCAAGGCAAGCTGATTGTGAGACCATCACCAACAAAAATTGGGATTGAATTCCCCGCGTTCTTGGAATGCATACATGGGGATATTTGTGGACCCATTCACCCACCTAGTGGGTCGTTTAGATACTTCATGGTCCTAATAGATGCTTCTTCTAGATGGTCTCATGTGTGCCTTTTGTCATCTCGCAACTTGGCATTTGCAAAATTATTGGCACAAATAATACGATTACGGGCACAGTTTTCCGATAATCAAATTAAGTCTATTCACTTTGATAATGCTGGAGAATTTTTATCCCAAACATTTAATGACTATTTCTTATCGATTGGGATAAGAGTGGAACATCTTGTACCCCATGTTCACACTCAAAATAGCCTTGCTGAGTCATTAATTACACGTCTGCAGTTGATAGCAAGACCATTGCTTATGAAAACTAAGTTGCCCACTTCTGTTTGGGGTCATGCAATTTTGCATGCTGCAACACTTGTTCTTCTTAGACCGATAAATTATCATAATTTTTTTCATTACAATTGGTTTTGGGTCAAGAGCATAATATATTGTAAGACCCCGCAAAATCTTGCGTTAAAATTCAGCTCGTTTAGCTCCTTGAAGCTCTTTAGAAGATCCAACACTTAGAAAATTTTGATAAGTGTTCAACACTTAGTCTCATTTTAAGCCTCCGAACTTCGGGGAATTATTTGATGACCTTTTAGACATTCGTTTTTAGATTTTCAAGTTGCGTTGCGATAGGGCAAGGTCACGTTTCAAAATTTTTGGAGTAGCTTAAGGGCACGTTTGGTGTGCCAAACCAGTAGCCAAAGGCTATGAAGGGGCGCCGCTCATGGTATAGCCTTTGTGGGCAATTTTATACCAAAGACGCCGCCCAGGTTGCACAAGGCGCTACCCAAGGCACCGCCCAGGGTACAAAAGGCTCTACCAAAGGCGCCACCCTTTGTACCCAGTTTTCAGCATTTCACCTTCGTGTTTTTAAGGACAATTTGGTCATTTTTTTCCACCTTATATAAGCCTAATAACACGAGATTTGGCCATAATTCAGCAACTTATACTCAATTTCTTTCAAAAACTCTCAAGAACAAGCCCTAGAGTTTCCATAAAAGGTTCAATTCCAAGGGAATTCACCGTCAAATTTCAAAAATCTCTTCATCAATCTTCGTAAAATCACAAGCTAAGGTATGCGTAGTGTTCATCCATGGATCCCTTCCATCCATGGAGCTCAAGAATCAAGTTTTAAATCATGAATTGTGATTATCTTCTTATGGTATGATTATGTTCATGTTGATGGTTGTTATTTAGTTTTAAAATGGTATCTTGACGTATTTTCATGAAGTATGTGAGCATGTTAGTTGAAATCCATGAATTTGGGTGGCTTAAGATTGTTAAATTGATAAAGTATACCTATGCCCAAAGTTGTGCTTGTAAGGTGTTTGATAAAATACCTAGAATGATAGAAATCATGTATTATAGCTTAGGGGTGAACTATATGATAAATTCATGCTAGTTTATTATGTTCAAAGGGCTCACATGTCATTGTTGTGCAATAGATGCGTTAATGGAATGTACATGATTATTGGAGAATGGATTCATAGTGTGTCTATATGCATTCCATGTTATGTACAAGATCATGATTATGAAGTACCACATGAGTTATCTCCAATCCAATTATTATAGTATGAACTAGTGATGTTGGTCATGTATTCAAGAATGTCAAGTACTGTCAGTTTCCTTCTATCGAGTCCTGGGGGTACTTGTAACCGAAAAATATAGCTGTGTGCCTAGAGCCATGTCATGTTTTCACGATACTCTCAGTTAAGCCATGATCTATAGAATTAGTCAGTCATGTGACTCAGGAAAACTCATAAATCTCAGAAGTTCAATAATCTCAGTGATTTTAGTATTCCCAGTAAATCTCAACAACTACAGTACTCTCAGTCAGTCCTCAAACATCAGTACATTCCGTCAGTCAACGGGACTCAGTAAACTCAGTTTAGCTCCACCAAACAATACCACTAGTATCATTTCAGTTAATCAGTTCAATTTAGCTAATCAGTTCAGTTCAGTTAATCAGTTCAGTTCAGCTAATCAGTTCGGTTCAGTTAATCATGTTCAGTGTCCATTCAGATGGGAGTAGGAATTAGCACCAAGTGAACCCAAGGATGGGAACTCACCTGTTATATAAGGGTGTGATTCTTAAAAGCAATCTTTGCATTCCAGAACTATGTAGCCAGCATAGGTTGAGACATCAGAGCCTTCTATATGAGGGTAGATGAGGTGGCTTGACCTGTTATATGAGGGTTTCCACCGTTCTCACTAGAGTTACCTGTTATATGAGGGTTACGCACATGTTGTCCTTACCAGTGGTGCGGTATTGACACCTTTCCAATCAGGGCACAGATTGGACGTCAGCTGAGATATTATAGCACATTTGAGGCATGTCGGTTAGATAACTACTTCCCACAGTATCAGTCCCAGTCTCAGTAAAAGAACTCAGACAGTTCTTTAAATTTCAGGACTGTCAGATATAATCAACTCAGATACAGTACAAAACTCAGGTAGTTCCATCAGATTCAGGACTATCAGATACAGTCACTTATGTTATCAGTTATATCAGTTATCAAAACTCATGTTAGCAGTATTCAGCTTCAGGACTGTCAGATGCAGTCAAACAGACCAGTTCTTCATAATTAAAACTATTAGACACAGTTATTCATGTATCAGTAACATAGTATCAGTCCCTCAGTATTCAGTAATACAATATCAATATTTCTCACTCATCTGTGACTCAGATGTCAATATCAGTAAACTCAGTAGTCAGAACTCAACATTCAGTCCTATCATGGTCTCAGTAATAGTTACGTAGTCATGCATGTATTCTTACGTTCATGATAGACAGTCAATTATTATTGTTCATGCATATGAACCCCATGCATTTAGCCTACCTCACTTGCATACCAGTACATTCAAAGTACTGATCCATTTGCGCTATGATGTCTTATACCATAGGTTTAGAAGCACGAGATCCAAAGTGTCAGTAGCATTTCAATTTTTAGCAGACAGAGTTAGCAGTGAGTTCTCATCATTCGAGAATGATATTATTTGATTATGTTACTATTTCAGTTTTCAGTTTATTTCAGTAGTTGGAGTTAGTTGGGAACATGTCCCATCAACTCCTTATTCAGTCAGTTTAGAGACTTTCAGACTGTAGTATGTACAGACAGTTATCTCAGTTGTTTTGGTATTGTTATACCCTATCTTCAGTTATGTATTAGTATCGAACCTTATGGCTTTTCAGTTTATATTTTCGCATTATACAATATTTTATGCAGTATATAGGTACAGATATCAGTCATGAGTTAGCTTGTGGTCCTTCGGGGTCATGAGCACCGTGTAGAGTTTTGGTTCAGAAAACCGGGGTGTTACATTTGAGAATTTTTGGGTACGATATTTATGTGCCTATAGCACCACCAAACCGCACCAAGATGGGCCCCCAAAGAAGGTTAGAAATTTATGTTGGGTTTGAATCACCCTCCATTATTTGCTATCTTAAACCATTAACAGGAGATATGTTCACTGCTCGATTTGCAGATTGTCGGTTTGATGAGATAGTTTTCTCAAAATTAGGGGAAGAGGATAGTGACATCAAAAGAGAAATTTTGTTGAAAAATCCATCACTATCTCATCTTGATCCACGTGCTTCTATTTGTGAGCAAGAAGTACAAAAGATAATTCATCTGCAGAAAATTGTAAATCAAATGGCGGATGCATTTACAGATTTGAAAAGGATCACTAAATTACATATTCTTGCAGAGAATGTCCCAATTCGAATTGATGTCCCTAAAGGACCATCCATTAGTGTCATAGCTAATGAATCTAAAGCACGCTTGAAGCGGGATAGACCACTAGGTTCTAAGGATCGAAATCCTAGAAAAATAAAAACAAATGGTCAAGATGATAATACGAAATATCTTCATATGGAAGTTCAAGATTTGAACAATGTTAATATTTCTGAAGGAATTAATGAGCCTGAGACTCAAGAAAATAAGGAACTATCCATAAATTCAAGTGATATTGAAACTAATTTGAATCGATCTAAAATAGTAGTGGATTATGTCTTTGCATATAATGTTGCAACGAAAATCATACAAGACAGTAAGGATCTTGAACCTCGATCTGTCACACAATCTCGACAAAGAAATGACTAGACAAAATAGCAAGAAGCAATTCAATCTGAATTGAATTCACTTGCCAAACGTGAAGTTTTTGGACCTATAGTTCAAACACCTAATGATGTTAAGTCTGTTGGCTATAAATGGGTCTTTGTGTGAAAAAAAAAATAAAAAAAAATACAAAGATATAAAGCACACCTTGTTGCATAAGAATTTTCACAACGGCCTGGTGTCGATTATGACGAGACATATTCACTAGTTATGGATGCAATAACATTTCGTTATCTTATTAGTTTCACTGTCCATGAGAGACTTGAGATGAATTTGATGGATGTGGTAACAACCTATCTATATGGATCACTTGATAATGAGATATACATGAAGATTCTCGAATGATTTAAAATGCAGAAAGCATATAGTTCAAAGCCTCGGTAAATGTATTTCATTAAATTGCAAAGATCATTGTATGATTTGAAGAAATCTGGAGGCATGTGGTATAACCGACTTAGTGAATATTTATCTAAGGAAGGTTATACGAATGATGAAATTTGCCCATGTGTTTTCATAAAGAAAATAATGTCGGAGTTTGTTATACTTGCTGTTTATGTTGATGACATAAACCTTATTGTAATGTCAATAGAACTTCAAAAGGCAATTGATTACCTAAAGAAAGAATTTGAGATGAAAGATCTCGAAAAGACAAAGTTATGCCTTGGTTTGCAAATTGAGCATTTGACAAAAGGTATCCATTTCAAGTGGAATATGATTTTAATTTTAATAATTTTTTGATACTGTTGGTAATGTTAGGTACTCATACATTATGTTTTTTTAATGATTAAACAGTTTTAATTTGTTACCTATTATAATGTAGTGCTAAAGCATTTCAGATATATTTATGTATCGAAATACGTTGTTCTTGCACTTTAGGCAAAATGACCTTCTGGACCCCTGTACTATGTCGGTTTTGTAAGTTGGACACTTCTACTTACATGTTTGTTATCTGGACCACTGAACCCACTAAAAAGCAATATTTTAAACACTTTTTTGGTGAGTGTAACACACTCACCCCACGTCATTTTAAATATTATATTAAATTCCACATCATTTTTAATGCCACTTAAAAATTTATAAAATAATCAATTTAAATTAAAAATTAAAAAAAGAAAAAAGGCCGATCTTCTTTCTTTTCTCTCTTCTCCATCTCTCCACCCTCTCTTCTCCATTAATTTTGCTTGGTTTCTCAATAACAATACAAGTTCTCACTTGCAGCTTGAGGTGACTGAAAATTGGGAGGAAACAATTGATGATATCATCAATAATTTTGAGAAACAATACCGACGAAATCTCCTATACAACATCTCCTTCTACTAAAAAGGTGTCGATCTTAGAGTATTAATGGAACTACCAGTTGTTTGATATCCAATTTGGCTGCTGGTATGCTGGAAATGCATCGCCGGTTTGTGTATAATCTTCCCAGTAATGACAAGTGAAGAAAAAATTGCTCAAATACCTTTGCTGGCTTGTATTGTTTTTGATATGTTCCTGCTTCTCCATTCTCATAAACATAGCAAAAGTAATGTAACTTTAGTACTGTTTACTCGTAGTTCTATTTAAATTTAAGATGGTAACATCTTGGATTGGAGAGCAAATTAACAAGATATAATTTTATTACTTGTTACCCTTTGTGCTCAAAGTTGGGCTGTGAAAAGACTGAAATTTTGATGTTTTTCTACACTTTGTTTAAGGTTGTTCTTTGATACCCATATCTTGTTTTTGACAATTTTGAAGTTGGATTGTGAAAAAAATTAAAATTTTGATTTTTATATACACTTTGTTTAAGGTTGTTCTTTGTTTAAGATTGGAATTTTGGACGTTGATGGCCATGGTTGTTTAAGGTTGTTCTTGGTTTAAGATTGGATTTGGAGGTTGATGGCCATGGCTATTGTTGAGGGATTTAAAATGTTGGTGGCCATGGCTATTGTTGAGGGGGGATGGTGGGGGGTAGGGGTGGGGGACTGGTGGACGGCGGTGGGGGTGGGGGATTGGTATATGGCAGTAGGGTGGGGTATGGGAGGTTCTGGACGGGGGAGGGCATTTTTTTTTTTTAAATTTATTATTTTTAAAAATATATTTATAGTTGGGGGACTTATTTTTTAATTTTATTAATTATTTTAATATAAAATTGACCCCCACTTGTACCCTAGGCGCGTGCCTACACGCGCCTCGTCCTAGTCAGCCCTTTTAATGCCACATAGGCCTGGTCAATGGTCAAAGGGTTTGAAATATTGTTTTTTAGTGGGTTCAGGGGTCCAGATGACAAACATGTAAGTAGAAGTGTCCAACTTACAAAACCGACATAGTACATGGGTCCAGAAGGTCATTTTGTCTGCACTTTATAAAGACATAGTATTAGATACATATTTTATAATATTTTACAATCATATGTATCTAATATAATGAAACATAAACTAGAATATAATGACATTAACCTTCACAACATTACATTATTTAGTATCTACAACAGGTTTTTGTTCCAACTAATACCTATTGTCTCTAAAATGCATAAAAAATTATAGCACAACTTAATGGTACTATATCAAAAAAATAATGACATATTATATTATAAAAGTGAATATTTAAACCTGTATCTATAAAATTAATTGAGAAACATCTTATTCAATGATATGCATCTAGTAAAAAAAATACATATTTTACTATATAATAATTGTAAATAACAAAACATTACATTATTATGTATCTATAACCATTCTTATTTACTCAAAATGCATGTTTGCCTTCAACCCGACTAACATATTATATCAAAAATTATAGTCCTACATGATGCAATTATATTTTATAATTGATACAAATTGTGCAAACTTGTATCTACAAATTTATGAAAGATGCATCATATAAAAGTATAAATCTTTACAATCTTTTACTACAGCATAACAACTACAATAACATTATCAGTTCGATAATTTTTTAATTCCTAAATGATGTTTCACGACAATTTCAATTTTCAAAAAAATAAAGGTAAATAATTAACAAGGAGTGAAAACAACTGTTTATTACAGAAATTATTTTTCTTAAAATTCTTAAAAACCAACAATGTCATCAATTACAAAATCGTATTAAAAGGAAAGAAATTCAACTAGAAGATAACAAATTATTCAACATTATTAATCAGTCAACTACATTGTCAGTCCTCCTTTGGAAAGAAGTTACAAGTACGCCTGTTGTGACCTGCAAAACCATATCTCCCGCAATAATTACTACTCGATGTCATAGTTTCACTTGATTTCTTGTGCCTGTTTTTCTTTGGCCTTCTGGGTTGACGTTTGTATTTTGGTGGTAACACAACTTCGTCCATAACTTCTTGTGGCACAATCCAGTCCTTCTTATCGGGCATTGGAAACATAGATTCTTCTTACGTCTTCCTTGATGTTTCAGGATAATAAAACTCTGAGCAATAAGACTTCATATCAACTACATGCTTGCTTTTTAGTACAGCAATCGTGTGTTCACATGTTATCTCGTCCAATTGGAATCTACCACAAGTGCAAGTCCTCCTGTCAAGACATACTATGTATTTCCTCCCGTCATCGTAAACAAAATATACATATGTTGATGACGCACTAACCTAAAAGATTAGTCATAATATGTTTACACATAGCTACATATTGGTTTTTTCTAGAATATTTTGTTTAAATTCAACAAAAAAATTGATTAAGTTACTGTAACATTTTCCAAAACAAATTTTTTAAAACAAATAGTATCCTGTATTATAAATCAAACATTCTATAATATGTAAAACAAAACAAAACAAAACATCAAAACTAACCTTAAGCCTTGTAGATTTTGAAGTATTTAGCTGAAGAATTCCTTCAAATCTACTACCAAGTGACGTGTTTGCATAAGATACTCTTTCTCTATTCTTGCAATTCCACTTTTCAAATAATTTCCTAACCTGCTCCAAAAATTCTATTATCGGCAACTCACGTACTAACTTTAATTTACCATTTATGTACTCCGCTATATTTGAAGTCATCATCCTACCACGGTTAACAGGTGCATACACGCGTGCCCACTTTTCAAATCCAGCATCCTCAAGATAAGACTTTATCCTCTTATCAATCTTTCTAACTTGATTTAAAAAAAAATCAACCTCATCTTTGCGGTAAGCCTTGGTCATAGCATAGTAAATATCGCTAAGTCTATCTTTACTCTTCCTGAAGTTTGTGCAAACATTCTTCCACAAGTGCCAAATGCATGCGAGGTGCGGAACATTCAGATATACAACACTCACAGCCTTTATTATGCTTTCATGACGGTCGGATACAACACACATACTATTGCGCTCTCCAAAAGCAATTCTGAAGTTCTAAAAAAAACAAGTCTACGAATTATCATTTTCACTATCAACAACACCATACACAATCGGCAGAATACGTCCTACAATTTTGATAATAAAAAAAATTAATTAATCATATACAAGTAAACGATTTCTCAAACTAAAATTTTTTTTTTAACAAAAATTATGATCTGAATGACATAGTGATGTTAAGTAAAATTTTTTGTACGCTGAGCTATCCTTTTAATATCTTAAAGAGTTACAACTAGCTAGAAAGAAAGACGACCACACCTTCTTTGATGACAATGAGAGAATTTGACTATCCGATCCCATACTTTTTGACATGATGATATCAAGATTCTTCGATGCACCTAGTGACTTCTTTTAACATATCTGACTTGAATCTAACCTCTGTTGGCTCCGTTATAATTTAGTCTTACTCGCTTTTACCTCGGTACCTGTTTCCATATCCTTCTTTTTCGAGAATGAATACCTCGCTTTTAGCAAAGTTCTTTATTACTTTTTTCATTAATTATGTAACACGTGTGCACCCATTTAATCTATAGTTTGTCTTGCTTGTGTGTAACATCCTAGTAACTTTTAGATAGAGCAGCTTCACTCCACAACTTGAGGTTAACGACCATTTAGTCCACCTACACACTTGGGAGAGTACAACTTATTCCATGATGCAAGAGACCTCTTTGTAATAACATTAGCACCAGACGACAAAATGTAGCTCCTACAAGGGGCTTCAATAATTTTAATCACCTTGGAGGGTATTTAATTGGGACCAATTAAATAATTTTCCACAATATAGTCTTAAACTAATTGATGCATTTTAAAGGTGTGTTCAGCCTCCAGTATAGAAGTACATTTGTCCTGATAGATTTGTCCAATCTTAACATCACTATGTTTGCAATCAGTAATGATCTTGTTCCCCTTATTATCTAACAAAGGCATAGGAGAAGTAGAATTAGATTTATAACTAATTATTTCTTCAACTACTTCAGATGGACTTTCCAAACATATTACAACACCAACTTTTCCATCAAAAAATATTTCACTAGCAGACTTATCTAATGTAGTGATGATAAGAGGATACGTCCCAAATCCACGCTCAATTTTTTTAATTTTAACATACAACTTCACACTCATTTCGTTTCGAATGAACAATGGACAAGCATTTCCTTCAACAATGTAACGAGCTTCAATTTTTTTCCTTCTTTCGTTGATTATTTTCAGTTCTCCTGCAATAGTAGAAATCAGTTTTTCGTAAGTAACATGTTCACTGACCACAATTCCACCACTCTTATAACCAACATACTCGATTTTGTTAACCCAAACACCAAAATGACATAAAAGTACCGAAATATTCATATCAAACAAATGAAATAAACAAACCAAATAAAAAAAATTGGTATGTTTAATCTGAACAAGAAGAATGAAGATTTTTTTAATTTCAAAAATGTATTAAAATAGCGTTTATGTTTTAACGAAGTAGAGTAATAAACGAATTTTCATTAATTGTGGGATTTAATTTTGTTTTTTACCTTAATTAGTTAGCTTAAATGTTGTTTTAATGCAAAGTTATCTGTTACAGTCCTTAAAACGTGCTGATTTAGTTAATTAATACTTGTATCAGTAGTATGTATCTAATGTGATTAACTTGTATCATCAGAGGTCAAATGTTGGGATTTTACGAGATTTCAAAAAAAGTTGGAATTTTCAGTAATTAGTAGTAAACATGTCGTTATATATGTATTTTATATGTAAAATAACTATTAAATATAATTCTAGATGCGACGCGACACCATCATTAACGATGACATAAAGGTTCAGTGGTTCACTACATTCCATGCCCTCTCTATTATCTTTTTCTTTCTTTTTTAAATTACTTTGTTGTTCGTATCAGATTTTGCATACCTAATACTAGGAAGAATTACCTAAATTAAATTTTAGAATAGCAACTATAGAACCTTAATTGTAAGTTTTATAGCAACCGTTTTAAAATTATAAAAAATAGCAGTATGTATTTTGTATTTGAGTAAACTGTTTCTAGTTAAATACATATACAATTAAAGATTGTGTTCCTAATATATCTCCAATCTGTTTCAGTTTAATATGGTAAAAAACGATTTCTTAAATCAAGGAAAATTTAATTTGACAGATTTCTTAACCTTTTAAAACTCTATTGTTGTCACAAACGTTAAATTACATCTTCAAATTCAAATTCAAAATTGGTTTTCATAATCAGCTTTTCAATTCAAATCCAAAATACTCATTCAAATTAAAAAATGTTTTTCTTCAAAAATTTTTTGTTATACTGATCGAATAACGTCTTGAAAAAAATAGTAAAAATACGAAGGTGTAAATACAGGTATTTATCAACAACTTAAGTTTTAGTCGTCGTTTAAGAAAAACATAATGCGAAATTTGCAGAAGAAATACCTGTATTTTTGAAGCAGTTGTAGGTTTGAAAAATTTTTAAATGGTATATTTATTTTAGTCGTACTTGGTGTTATAGTACTTATGTCATATTTATTAATATTTTTATTGTTTTGAAATTTTTGGAGATTGACAATGGGAAGTATAGCTGTTCTTATTAAACACTCTGGTAGATGGACATATGAACAACAATATGAAGATTACACCAGTGATGCGATATTGTTGAGCATAAACTCTACGTATGACCAACTTTACACAGTACTGGCTACTCACATTGATGTTGATTTGACGTACAAGTGTATTCAAATCGAGTATCAATTAAAAGATAGTGCAGGGCAAATACGTATACGTAATGACATGGGTTTGAAGGTCTATATTATGCAGAAAAAGGAATTGAAGGATATTAGTATTTTGGCTTTGTATGTAAGTTGTTTCTGACAAGAAAAATTTCAGCACATTGGCATCGTTGTATACTGGCGAACCTATGAAGATGTTTGTCACTAATAGTAACTTGGTAAATACAAGTACTGAAAGAGCGTTAATTTTTCCTGCTTCAAATCAATGTTTGGATGCATTTGAAATGGATACAACTAGAGTTATTATCTCAGACCCACATCACAAACATATTGAGGTTGATCAAGTTTATATCTCAAAAAGTGTATTAAAATCGGTAATGAAAGATTATACAATTCGAGAGAAGTTTTAATCACTATCTGCAAGATCTAGTAAAACATGGTAAGTTTATTGTGAATTTTAATTTTTTTTTGGCAATATGTGTTAATTGTATTTGAGCATATGTCTTTGTTTTTGTTTGCAGTTGTACATTGTTGTGCAGATCCATAAATTATGAATTTTTATTCCGTGCATCTGCTATCGGTGAATCTATAATGTTTTATGCAAGAAAATTTTTACCTGAACATACCTGTCCTATCAAAGATAAAATTTATCCTAAATTGCATGGTACTAGTAAGTTGATTGGTGGTATAGTCAAACCAAAGTTAAAATGCCACAAGAGAAAATACAGTCCATCTGATATCAAAAGTGACATGAAGGAAGACATGCATATGGATTTAACATATATTATGTGTTGGCGAGCTAAGGAACAAACACTTGAAGATTTAAGAGGAAAACCATCAGCATCGTACGAGAAACTACCTGCATACATACATGTGTTGAACACCAGTTATCCAGGTTTACATATAAGAATGAAAAAAAATAAAGACAATGAATTTTTATATATATTTGTAGCACTAACTGTATTCATCCAAGGGTTTGATCATTGTAGACCTGTCATAGTAGTTGATGCAAGTCATCTCAGGAGACTTTATATTGACAGTTTAGTAGCTGCATGTACCATGGATAGAGCTGGTAAGATAGATATGACAAGTATTTGACTAAAAAATATTTTTCAGTTGTATGTATTTATAATATACATATATGAATTATTTTTATGTGATCAGTGTCAGTTGTATTTGAAAATATACATGTGCAGTAGAGTTTTGTTTGTGCTCTGAAACTTAAGTAGTTTACTTCACAAATGTTTCCAGGTGTATGTATGTATTTATAATATACATGTGCATAATTTACATATGCAATAGTTCTATTTGTGCACTGAAAGTTAATTATTTCACTTCACATATGTTTCCAGGTTTATGTATGTATTTATAATATACATATTCATTATTATATTTTTAAAAAATTATTTAAGCTTTATTTTTTTTCAACATGCAGGACATATATTTTCTTTGACTTATGGTGTACTGGACTCTGAAAATGATGCATCTTGGAGGTAGTTTTTGAGAATCTGAAGAAAGCATACGGTGAAAGAAAGTATATGTGTGTCGTTTCTGATCGTAGTGCAAGCATCATAAAAGCTGTCAGTGACGTGTATAATGAGGTACCACATTATGCATGTAGGTGGCATCTATGGGAAAATGTGAATTTTTTTCGAAAATAGCATGATGCATTATCAGATGTCTTCTATACCATGACAAAATCATATTTGAAGACTGAATTTCACATGTTAATGGAGAAAGTGGAGGCAGTTGATGCTAGAGTGAAGAATTAGTTAGAATTGACTAGTTATGATAAGTGGGCTAGATCGTATGCATCCGTTCATAGAGGATGGACTTTGACTTCAAACATTGCCGAGTTCATTAATGTTGCGCTGGTTTCAGCTAGAGAACTACCAATATATGATTTTTTGGAGGAAGTTAGATTGATGTTTGGAAGATGGAACTGTGAAAACAGACAGCAGGCGTTGTATAATTTTACGGATCTTATTGGTAAATTTCAAGAAATTCTTCAACAGAATGAAGCGGAGTGTACACGTATAAAGGTATGATGAATTTTTTGTAATCATTTTATATATATAATAGTATTTTCATTTTTTATATGAACTATATATCTTTTTCAAATAATAAATTAAGGAAAATATATTCTGTAAAACAAATACATATGCAGGAAAGAAATACATATTTTGCTGACTTGCAATATACATATATTGAGATGAATTTTATTTTACTAATTAGTCTTTTTTTAATAATTTCATGTTATACCTGCATCAGAGTACATCTATACAGTCCACGACAAGGAGAAACATTTTATTGTTTGTCTTAAGGAAAAAAAATATTCTTGCAATGCATTTAAATTGGATGAGATACCGTGTGTTCATGCTTGTGCAGTTCTTGATAGCAAGAATTTCAAGAAGGGACCATATTGCTCTAATCTATACAAGCCAAAAATCGTCTTGAGAACATATGATCTTCCAATTTATCCTCTACCACACAAATATGACTGGGTGATTTCGAAGGAAATTATGGATGAGGTAGTTCTGCCGTCGAAATACAAGCGACCCCCTGAAAGACCTTCGAAGAAGGACCGTGGAAAATCCGAATGAGATATGTTTGGAAAGAAGAACAAAAATTGTAATTATTCATTTCTGCCTGATAATCTTCTGATATGTCTACAATCTTTTCATTATCACATTCATTGTTCTATATAAAAATGTATAAAAATGTTATAATGTTGCAAAGTAGCAAAATAATCAAATGCAGACAATGCTACATTTAACTGATCTTTTGTTGATTTATTTTCATCCATTTGTGAAGGATAATTTGTATTTTGTATAATAAATGTAAAATTCTTGTTAAAGTGATTTTAAAGCAAAAGAAATAAACCCAGACAATAGACATTTCCAGTATACCTTGGACTTATCTTCTGCTGATGTATTCACAGTCGTTTCCGCATCACCTCCTGTGTTCTATATAAACATAGAAATGTTTTATTAATCTGAAAGCTTATGAAAATAAATGAAGACGTAGAATGCAAATATCGTAGACTCATCTTCAACTCCCAAATTGAATTTTATGAAATCAAGATTAATGCTTTTGATCACCTCATCTGAAAATGAGAATTGAGAATCTGATATAAGTGCTTCACCGATATTATCATCAATCAATTTTGTGTTCTACAAACAATGTTAATACAAATTAAAAAACAGCACCAGATGTCTTTAACTAAAAAACATCATAGATATATTCATCATACCGGTGATTCACATATATCTCTTGCTTCATACTGATCAATATCATTTTTATCCTTTCATAACCGATAAAGTCAAGCGTATTAAAATATTATTATTCTACTATATAAAAAGCATGAAAGAAATAAAATGAACTATTTACTAGAACATCATCTTTATTCTCATTATACACCTCCATCAAACTAGCGCTTTGATTCCCGTTGATCTCTTCAATAACTTGTAGCACATGTATAATTATTATATGTAAACATAAATTCACATTGTATAAATAAAATACATATGATTGTTAACAATTAACTCACCAATGTGTCTTTAGAGTTCTTATAAAGATCATGCATAAAATTTGGACTGAATTCATGGTGTGGTGTAGTCTCGACAGCTTCACCCATGGGTGGATTGTCAACTTGATTGTCCTTATCTTTTTTCTGCAAGTTCAAAAAATATTAAAAAATATCAAGAACAATATTAAACTAACTATTTATAATTGCCCAGCATATGTACATATGATTATACATATCATAATTTGGAAAAATACATAATACAAATGTAAAAATACAGTATATATTGCACATGTCTTTATTCAAACACAACTGTATAAGCAGAATATGTACGTATTAACATATCATGTGTTATACATACTACCAACTGTATATTCATATGTATATATAAATATAGATATTAGCATTAAAATGCATATTACCAATTGTATATTCATATGTATATACTATTTGAAAAAATACATAATACAATTGTATATTCATATGTATATATGAATATACATATTAGTATTTAGAAAAAAATACCTATAATCCATAAAAAGAAGACACTGTTTTTTATACATGCATATCATAAATCAAAAAATACATATGTTGTATATGTATTCAACATTCAAAATATTTTTTAAAATTGTTGTACCTTGATCTCACTTATAGCATTCATTATCGCATCACAATACTAGGCCACAGATGGATTTCATCTCTTGAAGAACCTGCTTCAAAATAAATAAATTATATATGAAAACAAAGCAATTCAAAACTTAAAAACAAATTACTTCATTGTGAAACTTGTGAAACACTTTCTTTGAAACAAAATCATCTTCATCTCGAGAACTGCACAAAGACAAATCAGGTGACTCAATCGAAATAGATTTCTTGCTTGCTGATTGATTTATGTCCTTCCTCTTTGAAGCTACTTTCTCTTTTTTTTTTTTGAATCGGCATAAAAATTGGAGTCCTGACAAAAAGCTTCTTTGCAGCACGAGGTGGAGGGGTCCTTTTTGGTGTTTGCTCATCCAAACCTTTATGTTGTTGCTTCAACTTTTTCTTGACAGGTGAAGATGATGAATCACCATGATGTTTTTTTTAGGTGATTGAATATGTTTTTGGATGTGGCAAATCCTGAAAATCATCATCCAAATTAACCTTATCATCTTTGTGACTTACACCTGCAGGAACAACCTTCTTGGGTATCCGAAAGCATGAAATCTCCTTTCGTGTTGGCTCAATATTCTTAAAAGAAACCTGCAATTATATTGCATCCTCATCAAAATTTATTTTTAGATGGTAACACCAATGACAGTTGGAACATATATGTCACGACCCAAAATTCCATCGGGCCGGACTGGCACCCGAAGCCGAGAAGGCCCGGGAGAACCCGTTCAAATACCTGTACTTTCACTTATATGTCACCAAAAATTTGGGCAGCACTTCATTGCATATAGAAGGGTCTAATTACCTGTATCAGCACAACACGCACATATATATATATATATATATATATATAATACTTGGCCGTCGGGGCCACCACATATACAAATATAACATCACTATATAAACTTCCATGCCTTTACCCTTTCTTATGTCTACCAAGCCTCTAGGATATACATGACATAAATAGGGTCGGGACAAACCCCCGCCCACACATGACTCCTGTACAATAACAAAACATAAGGAACCGACTCGGAAAGCTCCGAAGCAAACTGGAGCTCACCAACAATAGCTGTATGACCTGGCTCCTATCTATGCTGTGAATGAGCTGAAGCACCTGTGCCTGCAGTATGAAATGCAGGTCCCCCGTGAGGGACGTCAGTACGAAATATGTACTGAGTATGTAAAGCTGTAAATAATCATATGTGATATAAGGGATCAAGAAAATCAGACGCAAGTGAATAAATCATAATAGAAGTGAACCACACTTCATAAACACTTTTAGGATCATGTACATTATCATTAATCTGAATTGGGTTCTTGAATTCAAACACATTTGTGGAACGGTATACATTCGTTCATTTCATTCTTTACAATTATCATTCGCCATTACCTCCTCCTCCCGAACCTCCAACCACCTAACAATAATCAATACTGCATTGTACTGTGACCATTAGGCTGCCCCCATTACATATCAACTGGGATCGACCCATTCTAGGCTTATGCCCCTGGGATACTACCCATAAACACATAAATAGGGATCGACCCATGCTAGGCTTATGCCCCTGGGATACCACCCATACGTATATCAAGTAACACACATAAGAGATCTTTCCAATAACTTAGTTCAAAAGCTTTTGAGATTATTACATTAGTGTTCATGCCAATATAGTACCTTTGGAACAATGATACATCAATAGGAATCAAGTAATGGACCTTCTATACAATAACAATGCCATAAAGACTCATTGGTACATCAACAATGTGTTTCAGAATCATCAATATCACAATAATGAAATAGGAGCCTTTTGGTATATCAATGAAACATTTTGACACTTTATAGAATAGAAACAACTTCGTTGGTAATGTAGAACAATACATGTTTTTGGACAACCTCGGAATCTTACTTGATGGAACATTGGTGTTTTCATGCCAAAGAACATTGTTAGAGTATGCTTTACATACCTCGTTGTAGATTCGGATACCAATTCAACACAACTTCCCGCCTTTACAAATCACTTATCTACAATGAAATGTTTGGCATCTAGTATTAGCAACCCAACACCACAATTCTCTTCCATAATTCCATACAACCAATATTTGCAAAACATTCCAAAAACCAACTTGAACAATAAGTTTATGTATATATATATATATATATATATATATATAAAATCATCATTTCAATACCACATCATCAATACCACATCATCACACCAAATCCCTTCACAATTCAACATAATCCAACATCATTTCCCAATCATCTTTCAACAACAATCACATAACATACTTCTTATGCTCACATGCATATATATATATATATATATACATATCCATATAAATAACACCAACATAATTTACATCCTTACCATAAAATGACCCTTTTGATTTCGAAGTCCTATTGGCACAAATAAGGGGTGCTTCTCAAAGCCCTCGAGACGGTGAACACAACTACGGAATCAATTTGAATTTTCTACGGTTGAATCACAAGATAATTGGAGTTGAAATTAGGCTAGGGTTTCTTATTTTCAATAATTTGATGATAATTGATGGATATGAGACTAATTATATGTATATAATGACCAATTTTCGTCCATGAGGTGATGGAAAATGACCATATTGCCCTTAAAAATTTAAGTAAATCCGAATCTGTCCATGGTGGACTGTTTTGACAGGCTAAAGTAAATCGGCCATAACTCTTTGCTCCGATATCGAATTTGGGTGAAATTGGTATCGTTGGATAGATAATTCAAAGGGATTTCATTTCATATAAAGTAGACCACCCAGTTCGTCCTGTACAAGGAGTTATGATCGTTTGAAGTTGACCCTAAAAATCTGTTTTGAGAGGTTGAAGTAAAACGAGTATAACTCCTTACTCAGATGCTGGATTTGGATGAAACCAATTGCATTGGAAAGAGGACTCAAAGATCTTTCTTTTGATAGGTCTCAGATCTCTCAGTTCATTATATTGAGAAAGTTATGATCGTTCAAAGTCGACCCAAAAAAACTGGCAGGCCTCAGTAGTTTGTGTGCAGGAAATTTTCCTGCACATTTACTGTTCACATATCCCGGCCACCGTTTTATAGTTTCGAACGTGATCGATTATATCCGAAACTTATTTGTTTTTAGAAATCTTTATATCGTTGGAAAGATTATTCAATAGCCTTCGTATGGAATCATCGACGGGCAAATTCCGGTATAAATAAAGTCGATTCCTATACACATATAATCCAACTATACACTTGAAACCATCTCAAAATAATCAATACTCATACTTAAACTCATATATACCTAACTTAAGATCAATACATATACTCCAACACATATAATCATGGCTAATGCACGTAATTAAGTACGGAGTGTTACAATAAATCACTTACATTAGAAAATATTTAACCTTTACATACATGCCTAATCATTGACAAATATATTTTGTATATAAACATATGCATAAACATTAAACGCATTTTCAAATAATAACATAAAGAACAAAAGATATAAAGGTAACTGACCTTGACATCTGCTTCATTAAACATGCTTTTCATAAGAGATTCGTATCGTGGACGGGGAGCATTTGTTTTCCAATTCAAAAGATGGAGAATTTGATTGTCCACCCTTGAAGCAACATTACGAGGAACGGTGGAGTAACACTCGTACAACCAAATTTGAATGGCTAGAGGTATTCCATGTAGCATATAAAACTTGCCTTTCGATTTTAATTTTTTATTCAAGCTCTTTGCTAATTCCTCAAATGCAACAGACCCCCAAGGATAATCACTGTAGCGACCACTCTCAACTAAATCAAGATGTAGCCGTGGAATAACTACAGTATCAACAGCAGACAACAAAAATGCATGAATAAAATAGAGATTAGCAAACTTCACGGCATTTTCATCATTGTCTTTTCTCCATATTTTTTCAAAAAAAAACAGCAAATAATTCTTTTTTTTGAATATACTTGACACCACCAAAATAGTCCTCAATAAGTCTATTCAGAAGATCCTCATCAAACACAAAATCGTCCTTGTTTGAAACACAATCCAAACCAGTTGTAAACACCTAATTTTTGACCCAAACCTAATATTTTTATACCATTTTAATGTTCAAATAATTTTTATTTTATTTTATTTTTATTTTTAGGCATTTTAAATTTATCTTACTTTGAGGTTCGTCAAAAATTTTGAAAACTACAAAATAGAGTCACATTTTTAATAAGTTTTATTTTTTGTTTATATATTTTAGGAAAAAGGAAATTTTCTAAATTACATTTGTTTTGTTTTTAACTTTTAATAAAAAATCTAGTGATATTAATATTTCTTAATCATATTTCTAAGACTAGTTGTTAACTTATTATGTATTTTGTCAATTTTAATAGATTTTATTATGTTTATTTTAATTTTATTTTTTATTATTTTATTTTATTTTTTTACTTATTTAAAATATTTTTTTTAAAACTAAAAAAAAATTACCCTACTTCCCATTACCTCCAACATTCCCCAAACTTTCCCATTAAAACTAAAAAAAAATTACCCTACTTCCCATTACCTCCAACATTCCCCTAACTTTCATTCCCCTAACTTTTCCATTAAAACTAAAAAAAATTACCCTACTTCCCATTACCTCCAACATTCCCCTAACTTTTCCATTAAAACTAAAAAAAATTACCCTACTTCCCATTACCTCCAACATTCCCCTAACTTTTCCATTAAACCTTAAAAAAAATTACCCTACTTCCCATTACCTCCAACATTCCCCTAACTTTTCCATTAAAACTAAAAAAAAATTACCCTACTTCCCATTACCTCCAACATTCCCCTAACTTTCCCATTACCTTCAACATACTACATACTTACACACTCCCTATATAAACACACACATAAAGAGAGAAGAAGAAAAAACACATATGGACTAATTTGAGAAAAAATCACACACATGCACACATAAGGAACACATAGAGAGAAAAAAGGAAAACCAAAAATTCCTCACATCAAAAGACTTTGAGTTTTGGTCACGGTTTAAGTTCAAGGCTTCTTCTTGTTGTTGTTAAGAATTATTCCCGCAAGAGGTAACCCTCTATCTTTCTTTGAATAATGTAATATCGCAATAATGTGAAATTCAATTTCAATATTATGATATGGAGATGCTCTTATTTTACATTTGTTATTATGATATTAAAACATTCAACTCTTTGTCATGATTAAATTTGGAATGAGATTTGATATAAGATATGATCCATGCATGCAAAAAAAAAATAAAAATAAATAAATACATGCACACACATACACCATGCATGCTTTAGGAACAGAAAAGGGGAATACATACATAAGACTTAAAAAAAAAAAAGTGAAATAGCAAAACAAGAAATTAAAAAAAAAATCAATTGGTGTTATATATGATATATTATTTATCACATATTTGCAAAGTAACATTTAGTTCATAACTGAAATTTTAGTTTTGGTTATCGGATCTTCATGACTATATAATCGTATTTATATTAATTAATTTTAGTTAATCATATATATTTGAAAAGTTTGAATTTTGTCTAAAGGTGATAAAACCTTTCTTGTTATTTTAATGAAAGTTAAAGAAAATGAGTTCTAAATATTCAGTATCTTTACAACTATTTGTTTAAGCTGTAATAAATTGACTTTCCTATTGGGTGTTTAGGACGTGTTTATTAATAAATAATTTCAAAATAAATTAAAAGCGGGAGGCAAAAAACTTTTAGGTTAACAAATATTGTGAATCCAAAACCCAAAAAAAATTAATTTAAGCTAGACGTAAGTCATTAAAGCGACCGTGCTAGAACCACGGGACTCGAGGGGTGCCTAACACCTTCCCCTCGGTCAATAGAATTCCTTATCCGGATTTCTAGTTCGCAGACCAAAAAAAAATAAAAAAATTAAAGAGTCATTTCCTTTTGAATAGGGATTCAATAAGGTGACTTGGAACACCCAAACTCAATTCCAAGTGGCGACTCTGTAAATAAAATAATCCTTTTTCAAAACGTCACTTTAATTGGAAAAACTCATTTTCTCTAAAACCAACTCCCTAGCGGGGATCGGATGTGTATAAAAAAAATGGGGTGTGACAGATGGCGACTCTGCTGGGGACTTAACCAGAATTCGAGCTTTCATATTGACTTATTTGGCTTTATTTAATTTTGATATTATATATTGTTGGCCTAAATGTGTTCTTTGCCTACATGTTTATCATTTTGATATTATTTGAATTGCAATATAAACTGTCTTCTCTTGCGCACCTATCTGAGTCTTCTGAGATACTGTATATTCGGAGATGCGGTATACGCTCCCGAGCTTGAGATACCAGAGATGCGGCAACACTCCTGGGAAGGATTCTGTAGTCACCCATGATTTAGGATGGAAAGGGACCAACAGTGAGGCCGGAAAGCCCTGCTACCGGTAAAGCTGTCCCTTGCCGACTCGAGTTGTCCGCTCGTTTCATTGACAGTCTAGAGACGTAACTCCACCGGATTGAACCGGGCCTCATCTCTCCTCCACTTCAATCATGGTGGCTAGCCAAATGCTACAAAATGGTTATGAGCCGGGAAAAGGATTAGGGGCTTCGCTGCAAGGAATTATAAACCCTGTAGATCCATGTGGTAGCCACAATTCCTTTGGCTTAGGCTTTAAGCCTACCGCAGTAGATAGAAAATGGGCAAAAGAGCAGAAGAAGAAGGCTTGGAAATTGACAAGTCCAGTTCCACACATTAGCCAATCTTTTATGAAAGCTCAAAAGAAAGAAAATCAATATCCATATGCTAACAAGGATGTGGATGAAATATGTCAAGGCCCCAAGGAAGTGTTTTATGAAGTAAACATGTTTCAGATGGGTAAAGGCCCTAGCCATGCGGATGTGCAGTTCGTCAGGCCAAATATCAAGCTCACTAACTGGGAAGCCACTCCTCTCCCCACAAGGAATGAGTCTTGGTAGTTTATTTTGTTGTTTCGTTTTTCTTTCTTTTGTATTTTGGACTATTCTCAGGGTTGTAGTCCACATAGTTTAGTTGCTCTGCTTTCATGCTAACCCTCCTATCCTTTCCGATTCAATGAAAGAAAATTCAGGTTTTCTGGTAAATTTATCTTTTCCTCCATCTTTTAATTTTTATTATTTTTATCTTATTTCAGTTATGTTAATACTGGCTGACTATTCTCAGGGTTGTAGTCCACATAGTTTAGTTGCTCGGTTTTCATGTTAACCCTCCTATCCTTTCCGATTCAATGAAAGGAAATTCAGGTTTTCTGGTAAATTTATCTTTTCTTCCCTTTTTTAATTTTTATTTTTCTTATTTGAGTTATGTTAATACTGGCTCCGATAACATGGCATGTACATGGAGTTCACATTTAGATCCTAAAAAGTTGTCTAATCTCGAATCAGAAAACCAAACGGTAGAGGAATACGATGAAGCTGAAGCTGATAAAGAATTCAAAAAAGGATTGGATCAATTTGAGGATAAGCCCAAACCCAATTTAAATGACACTAAGACAATAAATTTGGGAACTGGTGAGGAGGTTAGAGAAATAAAAATAAGTATTCATGCAGATCAGAATATCAGGAATGATATCGTTCAGATTTTGATCAAATATAAGGATGTCTTTGCTTGGTCTTATGATGATACGCCGGGTCTAAGCATGGATTTGGTAGTCTACAAACTACCTACATACCCTGATTTTTCACCGGTCCAGCAAAAGCAAAGAAAGTTTAAAACTGACGTGAGCGATAAAATCAAAGAGGAAATCATGAAGCAATTGAGTGCGAACGTGATCAGGGTCGCTCAGTACACCACATGGTTGGCTAATGTGGTGCCCGTACCGAAGAAAGATGACAAAATCAGAGTCTGTTTTGATTATAGGGATTTAAACAAAGCAAGCCCTAAGGATAACTTTCCGCTGCCCAATATTCATATCCTTGTTGATAATTGTGCTAAACATGAGATCCAATCTTTCGTGGATTGTTATGCCGGATATCACCAGATCTTGATGGATGAAACAGATGCAGATAAGACTGCTTTCACCACCCTGTGGGGTACTTATTGCTATAGGGTCATACCGTTTGGTTTAAAGAATGCGGGAGCTACGTACATGAAAGCTATGACTACTATTTTTCATGACATGATGCACAAGGAAGTAGAAGTATATGTTGATAATGTCATTATCAAGTCCAAGACACGAGTCGATCACGTAGATGACTTGAGGAAATTCTTTGAAAGGTTGCGAAAGTATAATCTTAAGCTCAATCCAGCCAAGTGTGCATTTGGAGTTCCATCCGGAAAATTTTGGGGCTTCATAATTAGCCGCAGAGGCATTGAATTGGACCCCGCCAAGGTAAAATCCATTCGAGAATTGCCGCCTCCGAAGAATAAAACTGAGGTCATGAGTTTTCTTGGAAGACTGAATTATATAAGCAGATTCATTGCTCAGCTCAGCACTACATGCGAACCGATATTTAAGTTGCTAAAAATGGATGCTGCTATCCAATGGACAAACGAATGTCAAGAATCATTTGATAAGATTAAAGAATATTTGGCAAATCCTCCCATGCTGGTCCCACCGGAACCTGTTTGCTTTGGTCAATTATACCAGCAGAGGATGGCGCGAGCTTACAATAAGAAGGTACGTCCTAGAAAATTCGAGGCCGACCAACTTGTTTTAAAACACATCCTTCCACACCAAGAAGAGGCTAAAGGAAAGTTTGCTCCAAACTGGCAAGGCCCATACATAGTTAAACAAGTTCTGTCAAATGGAGCTTTGCAACTTGCGGATCTAGACGGAAAAATGACAGAAAAAGCTATCAATGCCGATTCAGTCAAAAGATATTATATCTGACACGCTTGTGCTTAACATTCTCAAGTTGAGATGACGAAAGGCCATCATTCTACTTAACTAAACGTCATTAATCCCTTGTCAGCCCCTCGAGCCTTATTTACCTTTCCTTTCTCACCCTCTTTGGAGCCGAAAAAAAATGCATTACCATTGAACTACGTTCGACCTGATTCCTTAATGGATACGTAGGCAGCCCTATCTTGGGGTTCGGTCCGACAAAATAAAAATAAAAAAAAATCATGGTATTTTAAAAGAAAAAAAAAGACGAGATATATATCCTATTGTCACTTTTACATGGCTCTCAAGTTGTAATTTATCCTAAAAAAAAAAAAAAAAAAAAAAGATAATGAGTTGATATTGAACTATGTTCGACCTGATTCCTAAATGGATACGTAGGCAGCCCTATCTTGGGGTTCGGTCCGACAAAATAAAAATAAAAAAAATCTTGGTATTTTAAAAAAAAATGAGATATATATCCTATTGTCACTTTTACATGGCTCCCAAGTTGTAATTTATCCTAAATAAAAAAAATCCTTTTCTTTGTCCATTAAAGACCTTCCGATCAATTTTTGAGAATGTCAAGCCTTGTGTGTTCTATATATATATATATAAAAGGGCTTGTAGGTGAAAACCCATAAAGGCACCACAAGATTCAAAAAAAAAAAAAAAAAAAATCTTATTGGTGAAAACCCATGGAGGCACCACAAGATATCAAAAAAAAAAATCAAAAAAAAAGAAAATAAAAAAAAATTAAAAAAAAAAAAATCTTATTGGTGAAAACCCTCAGAGGCGCCATAAGACAATGATGAACGAAACAATCCAAATTAGAGGAGTCAATTGAGAAAATCCTAGAAGGAATCACTTTAGTCAAACAAAGTTTTCATGACAGGACAAAGATCAAGAATGATTTGATTTGATTGAAAGGTGCAGCCTAATTCGAGATTAGACAGTTTTGAAGGTCTACTCCAAGTTGCATGGCATGCCTTATTGAAGTCAATATACACCTCCAAATAAGCTTTCCTACTTTACTGGTAGAAATACCTTCTATTCAAACATGTTGCATTTATTCTTTTTTTTTTGTTTTACACACTCTGTTTTTTTTATGGGTAAGTCTCACACCAAATGCAAAATAAAGAAAAACGAGCAAAATTGACCATGGCTCCCAGTGAAGTTGAGCAGAGATTGTTGGGCACTCACCACCTTGACAAGGACAGAGAGCCAGTTAAGATAAGTGTTAAAAATGAAGCATTTGAAAGTGAAGAGCAGAATTGTACTGAAACAAACAGAGATGCAACAGAATTTGAAAAACTTTTCTGAATTGCTAATTCAGACCCATCAAAACTTGTCTTCAACTTTCCTCGTCGTATCACTTGGTGTGTCCACAGTTGTTAATTCCAACCCATTAAGTTTGTCTTCAACTTTCCTCGTACTATCATTTGGTGCCATGCCATTAAGCTTATACGACACAAACGAAGGGAATATTTCTTTGGCCATTTATGTCTTCTTCTTCACTATTCCTTCATATATTCAAGCATTAAAACTTTTTCAAAAGGTTAATTGTAAAACTCGACATAACGCAAACGTAAATCATTTCGAGCGAATTATATATCAAAAGACTCGAAATATCGAAAGGCGCTCATATCTAAACTTTAAAAATGTTTAAATGAGATTTTAATCGAAATTGAAAGAACTTTTTTTTTTTTAATTATTGGACAGATGCTACTTGGTGTTGTTCATTGCATTTATATTCATGCTAAAAATGTTGTTTAATACATGATCACCTGAACTTTGATTAATCTGAATGTTGGGGTTGTTTAAGGTCCAATCTCAATGACGATGCACGATTATACGTTATTTATACAATATTGACATATTATATACTAACTTTTATATAATAATGATAAAAGTTTATGTATCATTTATACAATATCGATACATTACATATACACTATGTAACTATTTATACCATATTGATACATTATTTATACATTGCATAACTATCTGTACAATATCGATACACCTTTTAACATATTTATACAATATCTATACATTACATATACATCACATAACTATTCATACCTCAAATATACATGTTAATACATCATTTATACGATATCGGTAGGTGTGAATACACCATTTATACAATATTGCTACATGTTAATATACTATTTATACATCAAAATCGACAGTGTTTGGCGGCAACAGTCACCAAGTAGAGATAATTAACGACAAAGGTTCCTCAAACAATCTCTAAGTTTCCTTTTCCTTCCTTCCTGTTGTAATCCCTTAACAGCTTTGCTCAGCTTGATATCACACTCAATCATTTACCAAGGAAACAGCAAATTTCTTCTCTTTCCTGACGACATAAATCCAGTGTAATGCCTCAAATGGGCTCCGGGAAAGGTGTATGCAGACCTTATTTCTACCATGAGAAGGTAGAAAGGTTGTTTCCAATAGCCCCTCGGCTGATAGTAGCAACACACAGGAAACAACAAGAAGAAAATACAATGAGCGAGGCTAATGAGTCGACATAGAAATACATGACTAGTACTAATATACTCGACTACCTTGACTACCCACTAACTTCCTATTGTAATTCTCGACCTCCAAACTCACCTATCAAGGTCATCTCTTACTCAACTTTGGGATTTCTCAACTCTTCAATAATCCGATAGAAACTTGTAAGATCAACAATTAGCTTCCATTTCAACAAAGTAGCACGCGTAAGGACAAAAGGAATACCAACTAAGCAAAATCTCTTTTTGTCCCACATTGGCAAAACACAGAGACACTGAGTGCTATTTATGCATGACTCGAACTCATAAATTTTGGTAGAAAGTTAAAGGTGTTTACCATGCATCCGAGCAACTCACTCTTATTGGTCTAATCATTTTTAGTTATGGAAATTATCATCCTCCTGCCTTCTATGGCAACTGAGCTTAGAGCTGCGATAATCACTAAGAAATCTATACTTTTTTTTAACTCCTCCCTAGGAGCTTCCAACCTTTTTGCACAACTCAAAGTCACAATTTTCGGTTGAAAGTAAGAGATACTTATCATCTGAGCAATTCGTTGTTGGCTCAAGAAATCTACTCTTACAAACGAACCTAATTGTAGATTCTTAATTGAATGTGACGAAGAATCAACCACCAAAAAGTAGTGCTCAAAAAGAGTACTCCCACTTGGCAATAATGTGTGCCTAATCTTTTGAATTTCGAAAGTTAAGACAGTTTAAATTTAATTGTAAATTTTGATGGAGTTCTCAAGTTATTTAAAATAAAATTTGAAGTTTGTAAAATATACAATACTTACTAAAATACAATTCAAAATATTTAAAGATTATAAAAAATAAATTATATTGAAATTTATTCGAATCTCAAAATCTAAAAAGTACTACATAAATTAAAAAGGGGAGTATCATTTTACTATAATATATTTATCATTTTTAATTTTTTAAGGTACAACGACAAAAATATAGTAGTGGTGTGTCGTATTAAATCTAATAAATGATGTTTACGCATATCTTACTCCTACTTTATCTTATGATGCAAAAGGATATTTTGAAAGACCCTTGAGGTCAACTAAAAGTTTATAAGTGATTCAAATATATTTTCGCCTTTTAATTTTTTCGTCTTAGCTCATTTTAACATCAACTAAGCTCCAACCTTATTTATTTTCTGCATCAAGATTTTAGAATAACTCTCTTCTAAAGTTTTATTGCGTCTTTTAATTCTGCTTGTGTGAGCTCGATCATAGAAGAAAGTTATCGAAAGCTAGGAGTAAAATCATGTATATCTTGTTCTATACACAGCCCCCTTGCGAAATTTGAATCTCTATAACTAAACATCTTGGAATTTTTATCTCCATATCATTATAAAGGTCAGATTATAAGTAGAAACTAATTTTTTTAGATAATATAAGTATACTACACTATGTTTATGTTTATGTTTATTTTATATGGCAAACAATAAATCCCGATAGTTAGGAGCCTAATTACATAAAATTTCGATATTTTGTATATAATTAGTTGAGACTTTTGTAATTATTTTGTAAAGATGAAGATTTATGTAAATATAACAATTTAAGGTGTATGTTTACTATTATTTTTCCTTATTTTATCTCAAGAGAAGAGAAACTAAATTAGTTCAGGGCCACACTCAAAACACCAATTTGGATGGACCTATAATGCTTTGGACTTGAATTAGGTAGGGACCGCGTGAACGCAGACCCTCACTATTATAAATTATGATATAGGCTCGACCTCTTAGATTGGCCTTAGACAGACATCCCTTCAAAGTGCAACGGATGTCACCAACTTTTAATGGATTGTTATCTTTGATTTTCATTTTACATTTCCTTCTTAAATAGTCTTACTGAACAAGTACTTAAAGAATATATTTCTTCTACTGGTAAACTTGAGGAAATCATATTTGACGTTTTGTTTCCAAAAATCTTTATCTTTAATATCTTAAAGAGTTGAAGGGAAGAATTTCAGCGACGGTAAAGTTGTTTCTATGTAATCTATAGGTCATAAGTTCGAGTCGTGGAAGCAATTACTATTGTTTATATTAGGATAAACTGTCTACATCACACCCCTCAAAAGTATGGCCATTTTCGGCCTATGTAAAAGTAAAATATTTTGTACACCGAGCTATCCTTTTAATATCTTAAAGAGTTACAACTAGGTAGAAAGAAAGACGACCACACCTTCTTTGATGACAATGAGAGAATTTGACTATCCGATCCCATACTTTTTGACATGATATCAAGATTCTCCGATGCACCTAGTGACTTCTTTTAACACATCTGACTCGAATCTAACCTCTGTTGGCTTCGTTATAACCCAGTCTTACTCGCTTAGATAGAGCAGCTTCACTCCACAACTTGAGGTTAACGACCATTTAGTCCACCTACACACCTGGGAGAGCACCGGGGGCGGACCTACATTGACAGCAAGGGGTGCACGGGCACCCGCTAACCTCAAGAAAAATTCTGTATATATAGTTCATATATCTGTATATAAATCAGCGTCTTATGTTAAATATATTTTGTGCACCTCCAAAAACAATTGGTTTGGCAGCCAAGATGGTTGAGCATGTCAGGTAAAATTTCTTTTATTGAGTGATTACTCGGGTTCGAAGTCCAACAACAGCAATGTTTGAAACTTTACACACACATATATATATATCATTTGATTAAAAAACTTTCTACTTAGTAATCATTTATTTTACACTTTTTCTTTTTACTTTTATATTTTATTGACATATTTTTCATTTTATTTCAAAATAGAAGCTTTCATCCAACTTCAAAATGTAGATATTCTCCCTAGCTTATACTGTAAATGTTTTTTTAAAATCTTTTGATCAATGACTTATTTTTTATTTAAGAAATTAGCAATTTAAAGTTTGAAATATGCTTAAACCAAACATTTTTCGTACAACCATCTAACAAACAAATCTCCCGAATTTCATATTTTTCAAAAACTTTCTATCGTTGTTTAAAATATAAAAGTGTATTGAATTCAAGTATGGTAGATAACACACTTTTGTCATATTTAATCTAATTAATGATACTCAGTAATATTAAAATTTTCCTTATAAAATATTATAATTAATATATTTTCAAAGAACTGTATATCGAACTTTGACACTAGTAATTACTATGTTAAATGTGGAGGTGCACCCGTCAAGCTCAAATCCTGGGTTCGCCTCTGGAGAACACAACCAATTCCATGATGCAAGAGCCCTCTTTGTAATAACATTAGCACCAAAGGACGAAATGTAACATTAATCACCTTGGAGGGTATTTGGGACCAATTCAATAATACAGACTTAAACTAATTGATTCCTTCCAAAGCTGCCCATATTGCTTATAAGCCGATGCATTTTTAAGGTTTGTTCAGCCTCCAGTATACAAGTAAGGCATCTACAGCATAGCTGCTATGCAAACTATAACTATCCTAATTTCAAAAAGGCATCAAATTTCAGAGAATGGCCTATGCTAACACTTAAATTATACAGCACATAATCTCAATAATATTCAATGATCCCATAGAAACTTCTGACATCAACAGTTAAGGTCTATTTTTCGGTCCCACATCGGCAAAACACTGAGACATTGAGCGCTACTTAAGTGATAACAGAAAGGGCATGACCTTACTTGATCAGGATCTGTTCTATAGGCTCGTGCTACTGTATCCTTGTCTCGAAAGGAGACAGTCTAATGGCTGTCTGACAGACTTCAAAACTTTTTTGGTTATGAAAACTCTATCATACTCCTACTGAGCTTAGAGATGCGATAATCACTAACTTTTTTGCATAACTCAAACTCACAATATTCGATTGGAAGTAAAAGGTGTTTAATGTCCGAGCAACTCACTTTTATCGGCCTAATGGTTGTCTACAGGCCTCAAATCCTTTTTGGTTATGAAAATTTATCATACTCCTGCTTCTATGGCTACTGAGCTTAGAGTTGTGATAATCATTAATTTTTTTAAACCCCCTCCGTCGGAGCTTTCAACCTTGTTTGCACGACTCGAACTCACAATCTTTCCATTGAAAGTAAAAAGATGTTGTTATTCGAGCAACTCACTCTTTTCCTACAAAAATTACTCTTACAAAGGAGCCTAATTGTACATTCTTAATTGAATGTGATGATGTGATGGAGAATCGCCCACCAAAATGTAGTACTCCACTTGGTAATAACTTGTGCCTAACCTTCTGAATTTCGAGAGTAACACAATTTAAATTTAATCATAAATTGGATCGAGTTTTCAAGTTCTTTAAAATAAAATTTGAAGTTTGCAAAATATACAATACTTACAACAATACAATTTGAAATATTTTAAAATTATAAAAAAATTATAATCAAAATATATTTGACTCTGAAAATTTAAAAAGTACCACATAAATTAAAATTGGGAGTATCATTTTGCTTTAATATGTTTATCATTTTTAATATTTTAAGGTACAACAACAATAATATAGTAGTGATGTCTTTCAAGCTGAATTTGGTAAGTGATGTACGTATATCTTACTCTGACCTTATCTTAGGATGATGGAAAATATATCTGTGAAACACCCTTGAGCTCAACTAAAAGTTCATAGGCTATGCAAATATATTTTTGTCCGTTTTAATTTATTTGTCTTAGCTCATTTGAACAAGTACTTAAAGAAAAGAATATGTAGCTTACATTAGAATAAGTTCTCTACATCCCACCCCTCAAGGGTATGGCCATTTTCGACCTATGTAATCCTAAAATATTTTATACACCTACCTATTCTTTTAATATCTTAAAGAGTTACAACTACAACAACAACAAACCCAGTGTATTCCCACCTAGTGGGGTCTGGGGGGTAAGATGTACGCAGTCCATACCTCTACCTCTAAAGAAGTAGAAAGGCTGTTTCCGATAGACCCCCGGGTCAAGACACGAGATACATGTGAGCGATACAATAAATACAATCATTTCACCTTGTTAACTTTTTTTCTAGATAACAGTTATTACAAAAGGATAAATGCCTAAACTATAACTACAAACTATTCGTAAGGCTCAAACTATAGTCATTTACTAAAATTCTTTATACAGTAAGGACTAAAAAGAGTCCAAACAGTTGCAGCAAGGACTACAACAACAACAACAACAAACCCAGTGTATTCCCACCTAGTGGGGTCTGGGGGGGGTAAGATGTACGCAGTCCATACCTCTACCTCTGAAGAAGTAGAAAGGCTGTTTCCGATAGACCCCCGGCTCAAGACAGTCGCCACACAAATATAAATATAAATATAAATATAAATATAAATATACATATAAAGTAACGCATGGTAGTAGGAAACATCGGGAAGCACTCAGATACATAATAAAACATGGAACACCGAAATCGTAACAAGAAGAAGAATAGGAATAGGAATAAAAATAAGAGTAGGAAGAATAACAGGAATAATCCCCCACTCCCTACCCTTGCGCCCCCAAACTGGCCCTAGTTTTCTGCCCTAATCCTCGCCCTCCAGACCTTCCTATCTAGGGTCATGTCCTCGGTGAGCTGTAACTGCTCCATGTCCCGTCTAATCACCTCTCCCCAGTACTTCTTCGGCCTACCCCTACCCCGCCTAAAACCATCCAACGCTAGCCTCTCACACCTACGGACCGGGGCATCCATGTCCCTCCTCTTCACGTGTCCAAACCAACTCAATCGGACTTCCCGCATCTTGCACTCCACTGGAGCCACCCCAACCTTCTCCCTGATAGTCTCATTCCTAACTCTGACCCCTCTAGTCATCCCACACATCCAGCGCAACATTCGCATTTCCGCCACCTTCATTTTTTGGATGTGGGAGTTCTTAACTGGCCAACACTCCGCTTCATACAACATGGCCGGACGGACTACCATCCTGTAGAATTTGCCTTTAAGCTTGGGCGGCACCTTCTTATCACACAACACCCCCGACGCGAGCTTCCACTTCAACCATCCCGCCCCAATACGGTGCGAGACATCCTCGTCAATCTCACCGTTACCCTGAATCACGCACCCGAGATACTTGAAACTATCCCTCTTACATACCTCCTGCGATTCCAGCTTCACTACCACCTCATCCTCCAACCTCACGTCATTAAACTTGCATTCCAAATACTCTGTCTTGCTTCGGCTCAACCTGAACCCTTTAGACTCAAGAGTTTGTCTCCACACCTCTAATTTGTCATTCACACCCTTTCGGGTCTCGTCAATCAGAACTACATCGTCTGCAAAAAGCATACACCAAGGCACTTCCCCTTGGATACTCCGCGTCAACACATCCATTACCAAAGCAAACAAAAAAGGACTAAGAGTAGATCCCTGATGCAATCCTGTCAAGACAGTAAAATGCTCTGAGTCTCCTCCCGCCGTCCTCACTTGAGTTTTCGCTCCATCATACATATCTTTAACTGCTCTGATATAGGCCATCGGGACTCGACTCACCTCCAAGCATCTCCAAAGCACCTCCCTGGGAACTTTGTCGTAAGCCTTCTCTAGATCGATAAACACCATGTGCAGGTCCTTCTTCCTTTCCCTATACTGTTCCACCAGCCTCCGTACCAGGTGAATTGCCTCCGTCGTCGAGCGCCCAGGCATAAATTGCTTGATATTCTTCCAAACACAAATCTCACGATGTGCTTCTTATCACTGTTCTTAGGAAGCTCCGCCCCTATCATCTGCCCAACGGCTGATTGGTCGAAACTTCAACATGATCTCCTTGTTGTGATTGCTAAACATATAAATTTAATTGAAGATTACCTTAGTTTTCGTACTGTTTGCAAATCATGGCACGCTGTGGCTACCAAAGGGAATTTTAACAGTGACCTGCCTAGAGTTCCATGGCTAATGCTAGCTGAGGATGTTGATGATGAAGATGATGATGATCGCACATGTAGGAAATTTTTTAGTTTGTATAACGGTATGGTTTTGAAGAAGAGAATTCCAAGAGTTGTTGGAAAAAGATGTATGGAGTCAATGGGATGGCTTATAACTATTGGAAAAGATGAGGGGGAAATGAGTTTGCTACATCCTTTCTCCGGGGTCCAAATCGAATTGCCACATCAAAATACAACTGAAAGTTAGTTTTTAAGATTATTCGAGAGAAAAGGAGTAGGATTTCCAACTTGTCTTGTGATTCATCGCCTCCCACTTTGTGGGAATATACTAGGTATGTTGTTGCTGCTTGTGATTTATTGCCACACACAGACACAACCATGTACCTGGAAGGAGGTTTCCAGGTCTAGCCTGATTACCAAAACCTTTGGAAGATAATCAATTCGAAGAACCTGCTTTTCTAAAGAGTTACAACTAGCTGAAAAGAAAGACGACCGCACCTTCTTTGATGACAGTGAGAGAATTTGAGTATCCCATACTTTTTGACATGATTTCATGATTCTCCGATACACCTAGTGACTTCTTTTAACACATCTGATTCGAATCTAACCTCTGTTGGCTTCGTTATTACTCAGTCTTACTCCCTTTTACCTTCGTACCTGTTTCCATATCCTTTTTTTTCGAGAATATCTGCCTTCGTTCAGGCCCAGGAATCCCTCGCTTTTGGCGAAGGTCTTTATTTACCTTTTTCATTCCTATCTCAAAACTAGAAATTCACAAACACTACTAGAATGACATGATAGCAAAACCTACAATAGAAAGCAAGACTAAAATGCATATACTTAATGACAAGGACGGAGCTACCCTTTGGCGAGGGGGTTCTAACCCCCTTCGACGAAAAGTTATACTACTTATACATGATTAAAATTATTTTTTATATGTATATAGTAGATGTTGAACCTCCTCGGTTTGTGTTCGTATGTTTATTTCTAAACCCCCTTAGTTAAAATCCTGGTTCTGCCACTGCTTATCGACAAGAGAGAGCAGGACTGAAATACCCAAAAGAGGGAACGCAAGAGTGATCAAATGCTAGTATATTTACAACATATCAGAAGAGAAACTTTGCCAGTCACAAACTATCAACTCTTTTAAGCATTAAATTTCTAAATATCTATTACATTTCTGCAGCTTAAAATCCCTAACTGAACTTTTTCCTTTGTAAAACTAAAACACAGGTACATTGTTGCTTCCTAAGTCACAAAGTATAATTGTGGCATTCTAAAACCTAAGAGACAATTAAAAAAACTGAAGTTTGCACTTCCACAAGCACATACAATACCACTTTACATGTTCTAACTTAGCTGTATCACATATATTGGCCAGTGTAACATTGTGACGCATGTCCTACTTATTGCTCTCGTGGCCTGGCGAGCCAAAGAGAACTGAGAGCTCGAAGACGGGAGAAGTACTCGTTAATTGCAAGAAGCGCACGGGCAGATTGTCTGGTCGTCAGTATGCGATGCATTTGTTGCAATGTTCGTTGACGCAGGCTGTCCGCCTGTTAAAAGTGCCAGAAAGATGCAACGACTTTTAGCTTCACGAATTTTGCTTCCAGAGACAAAATAAAACTAGCACAACAAAACCAGAAATCTCTAAACGTGAAGTTGCTATAGCGAAATGAACATGACAGGCTATCTAGAATCATATAATTTACGAAGGCATATAACAAGAAAATTTTGAACGGTGAATTAGGCAGGGGCCGCGCGAACGCAGGCCCCCTCTACCACAAATTATGACGTAGGCTCGACCACTTGGGCCGACCTTAGGCAAGCACCCCTCCAAAGTGCAATGGAGGTCACAAGCCTAGGCCATGGGTCTTATTGATCGCCCATTGACCCCGTCCAGGTAAGTATGTTGTCCAGTTAGCTCAGCACATTATTAATACTACTGCTTTTGCTCCACTTTTCTCTTAGACGCTGGTGTGGGAGAATTATTCAAAATGGCATTAATCTCTTTAGTTTTGTGTTTGGATAAAAACCACCTCTCTGCTTGAACTTACTGAATGGTTTTGGCAAAATCCAAAAACACAGCAACTAAGTTCTCCAAGTAATCAGTAACATATACAACTCCCTGAATGAAGCAGTGCAAAATGTGGGAGAATTACTCAAACTGGAATTACTCTCTCTAGTTGTCTGTTTGGAACGACAAAAGCTATTCTATCCGCTGAGAATCCTATACGGCTAGCTCAAGATGTAGGAATCTTTTCTCCTTCTATTCAACAGATTATAATTACAGCCATTACATTCTTATATAGCATCGTCTGCAGCATCTCCAGCTCACAGATCGTGTTAGCTTTTAGCTTCTTCAGACTTTTTCAGGTCAATTTTGTTCAGAGTATTATTCTACCCCTTTATTTAGAGTCTAGACGTTTACATGAGAATGTATACAGGACTGTACGCTCCATTGATATTACAAACTGAAGGACCATCAGCAAACCTGCCATACCCCTACCTGTTTTAACAGATCTTAGTCTTGCACAGTAACTAACGATTTTATTAATCACCGAGAATGAAACTAACATAACGACAGCCTAAATATGCTCAACTAGACGTTTTCAGACAGAAATAAAAACTAACACAAGGGAACTATCTATTACATGGACAAATAATCGAAGTACACTTCCAAGGGAGGGCTACCAAATATTTAGATGAATAGGCTAGAATAGAATAGAAGACTACAAACTATTCAACTTAACATCAAACTAAAAGGGGCAAGTTTGCAGGAGCTGTTTGATACCATGGGAAGCTCCAACATTGCAAGCATATGCCACATCCTTAGCTATACTTTCTAGCGATCTACTAACAACTTTAAACACTCATCGGGTACTTTCCAATCAGATCGCATGAACCCCTTGAGTGTAGACCATCTTGAATACCTGAGCTGCCTGAATTTAGATGTTGGTCCCAACTTTCTGGACTGTATCCTTGTTTCTTCAGCCATTGTAACAGTCTATTCCAAAAAAGCTCTAGCAAACACGCATTCAACAAAGAAATCTTTTCTGGACAGAACACGCACCCAGCATCAAAGTCCATCCCCCAATTCTATAGTCTGTAACCAAAAGGCAACCTGTCTTGATAGTGCAGTCATAATGTAGAAATAGCTTTGCTCCTAGCTTCATTTCTGAAGATGAAAACTTCCCATGGCACCGTATGATCAAGTAGTTGCCGATAGACCAGTCTGATAATACTGTTTCTAGCACTTATAAGATGCTGAATTTGACCTTGTGCCCCTAGTACCAAATGATCTTCCGTACCATCCAACTAGCTTGAGTAGGGATTGGCGTTTGCCCCCCAGACTTGTTTTTATGTAACAAGTGTGCACCCATTTAATCCATGGTTTGTCTTACTTGTGTGCCAAATCCCAGTAACTTTTAGATAGAGCAGCTTTACTTCACAACTTGAGGTTAGCGACGTTTAGTCCACCGACACACCTGGGAGAGCACAACCTATTCCACGATGCAAGATCCCTATTTGTAATCACATTAGCACCAGAACAAATGTAACTCCTTCAATGGGCTTCAATAATTTTAATTAATCACCTTGGAGGGTATTTGGAAAAGTTGAGACCAATTCGATAATTTTAATCACCTCGGAGGGTATTCGGAAAAGCTGCCCTTATCGTTTATTGCCAATGCCATTTTAACAGTTTGTTCAGCCTCTAATATAGAAGTAAGACATCTACAGCATAGCAGCTATGCAAACTATAACCAACCTTTCAAACAGGCATCAAATTTAAGAGAAATGGCCTATGCCAAACTTAAATTATACAGCACATTCTCAACTAGCAGCTTCTGCTGTTAAATGTAGCAGTTAACAAGAAACTTTTGAGACTAGGATTGGGTAGGGGCCGCGCGAACGCAGGCCCCCGCTACCACAAATTACGACGTAGGCTCGACCACTTGGGCCGACCTTAGGCGTTCTCTTTTTGGCTTTCTGTGTGGAAATAGAAAAAGGAAAATCAATGGAGCCTATATTTGATATTCTCTCTTTTAATACAAGAATAACTATGAGTAAGCAATAGTATTTTGCATCACAAGACCACTACATATAAATTGATCTTCGAAATTCAAGTATCATTCTCGAGAAACATAGTAACGTCCGCCAGCGACATGACTTCCTTCAGAATCTTCCTATTCTTATTACATCAAAATCAACAGTGTTTGGCAGCAACAGTCACCAAGTAGAAAGAAGTGAAAAATACTATCATGGGTGGTAACATTAGTAAGACAAGTACCTTGTTTTCATGAAGAGCTTAATTGACTTCTTTATTTTATTTTTTTTTGCTGCTCGTCCATTTTCTTCATCTCATCATTAAGCTGAAAGAACATCAAAAGAAAAAAGTGCATGTTAATTGAACATAATGAACAACTTTTAAAGTTGACGCTTCCAACTTCACACAAACAAGCACATAGAGAATTTTTCCAGCATTTCATTCGCAATTCAGACAACCCATTTAACAACAAACTTCTTCACTTTCCCAACAACAATAAATCCAATGTAATCCCACAACTGGGGTCTGGGGAGGGTGTACGCAGACCTTACTTCTACCTTGAGAAGGTAGAAAGGTTGTTTCCAATAGACCCTCGGCTGACAGTAGCAACACACATGAAACAACAAGAAGAAAATGCAATGTTCGGGGCTAATTCTCGACTAGTACTAATATACTCGACTACCTTGACTACCTACTAACTTTCTATTCTAATTCTCGACCTCCACACTCCCCTATCAAGAGTTATATCTTTCCCATCGTGGGAATTTCTCAAATCTTCAATGATCCGATAGAAACTTATAACATCAACAATTAGCTTTCATTTCAACATAGTAGCAAGCATAAGGACAAAGGAATGCGAACTAAGCAAAATCTCATTTTGTCCCACATTGGCAAAACACTGAGACAGTGAGTGCTACTTAACTGATGAAAGTGCAATGAAAGGGCACGACCTTATTTAATGATCTTCTGAACCATCCGAATAGATTGATTAGGGATTGGCATTTGCCTATGAGACGAAATGTAGCGACTAGCTTGGGATTGGCATTTGCCCATGAGACGAAATGTAGCTCCTACAAGGGGCTTCAATGATTTTAATCACCTGGCGTTCTCTTTTTGGCTTTTTGTTTGGAAATAGAAAAAGGAAAATCAATGGATCCTATTGTGACGCCCCAAAGTTTGGGGCTTGTCACTCGCCTGGATGGTGCGTGCCAACTAGGCCGCAACCTTGTCAGCTATACAGGCGGCATGTGCTGAGGGAATATGCTGAAGTTGAAGATGAGGCAAAGGGGCATAACATGAGGCAAAAAGCATCTATATAGGTTTCATGACATGTCCTAAGAGTGCCAATGTGATTTGGAGAGGGCTTGGTGTGAGCCTAAGGAGGCGGAGGCATGGTGAGGATCGTGCGCGGTGTTCGATGTCAACGCCGTGCCATTTTGAGCTACAAGTGGAATCTAAGGATTCCGGTTTAGAGAGGTGATATTAATGGTACCTTATGTATGCTTACCAAATTTGGGGTCGTTTGGAGTCCGTTTGGATAGGGGCTTGACTTGGCCAAAGTCCAGTGGCATTGTCATTATTTGCTGATTGGTCCGAAGGCCATAACTCGTTCCATGTGCATGGGAATGAGGTGAAACTTTATGGAGGTGTGAAGAAAGTCAATAGAAAGGAGTAGGAACAAACGTCACCCAATTTGAAGGTCGGATGAATGATCTAAGCCCCAGTATGATTCTCGGGTAAAATGATGTCTAGTGGGGGACATTGGGATTATTTATTTTAAGCATATATAAGGGGGTATGAATGGTGACAGCCTACCAGCCTCCCCCGGGTGTGTCGACAGATGGCCGCCCCAAGTGTGCTGCCTTGAGGGACAACCTCAAGGGCCTGCCTTGGCATGTCAAAGGAATGCGCAAGGTACTCATAGGGCTCGGGAACCCTATGGGCAATGCAAGGTTGGGTGGACTAGCATTGGGCGTCGAAAAAGGTTGGAGGTTGGCTATATGAACCGACAAGCCCCGTGGGCTATCTAAATGATGGAAGGATGCCTCCAAGCCGATAGAGCAATCGAGATACACTCCCCAAGAGACTCGTGAGCTAACTTGTGAGCTTGGTCAAGGTTCAGCCAAGCGAGCAAGGGTCTGTTGGCCTAGACGCGCAGTTGTGGGGTGACACTGTGCTACAGAAGTTGGATGCAAGTTGCGTGGGCTATGTTTGGCTATGCCATAAGACATGAGAGGGAATATCTAAGAAAGACGCTTGAGACAAAGGCCAAGGATTGAGGGTTTCCCTACTCGGGCGAAGCAAAGGCCAAGTGCACATGCACGAGGCAGTGTCAAACTTGATGATAGGACTGTGCATGCGATGGCAATGCTCAGGCCAAGGTGAGGGACGAGTATGTCCGTAGCCATCCCCAGGGGCGCATATGGACGAGATCCAAGGATTAAAGGTGCGCCAGAAGAGTTGCTTATACGTTGGCCATGTCAGCCGACATGTTGAAGGAGCGGCACCAAAGGGGGCAAGCCTCTGAGGCGAGCTTCCCACATGCACAGGATCGTGCTAAAGACCTGGGAAATAAGGAAGGCCGGCCCATAGTTGGGGGGAACCATGGGCGCTGCACGGGAAAAATTGTGTGCCGCTGACGCAGTGAAAAATGAGCCCGCGACAAGTGGTATCAGAGCATAGAATTGAGAGCAGATTGTGAATGTTATTGCAGCGATCACGTCAAAGCATAGATTGACATTCGTCGTGCTCATGAAGATCATTTGAGACGATGCTACCTTGTAAAGAAAATTGGTTGTATGTTGAGACGCTTGAGTTAGCTATGTCAACCAAGGCCCATCATTTCAGAATCACGCCATGTCACAGCCGTTGATTCCTCCTTCATCTGTGTAGGTTGATTAATCTTTGAAGCATCCGAGAGTGATTGAGAGACCTTCAGGGGATGACTTCAAATCAATGTGTACAGTATGCAGAGGGATTCTATAGAGGCACGTTGGGCCAATAGGTGTGGTCATCGTGCGATGCTTTTTGAGTGGAACCACAAAGTTGGACAATCGGATAGCTGGTGCTCAAATATCCTTGATTGTGGGGAACCGTCAGTTTGTTTGAAACTCTGTTAGCAGTATGTTGGCAGCTATGGTCAGAAGAGAGCATGGACTTGACAAGGATGTCAAGCATATGGTTGGCGAAGTGCATCAGAAGATTTTCAGTCAAGTAACTTGTTCATGCAAAGCGACGAGCCAGGGTCGTCAGCCATGAAAGAGTCTAGGTTGAGTTAAGAAAGGGGATATGCCGATAAGTCGGGTGGTCAAGAGGATGAGCCATGTCTGCCAGGTCGTGCAGCCATGTTCCAAGAGAGTTAGAGTCGTAGACTATAAACATTGGGCTTGATCATGCTTAGGTCTTGCCATGGATGCAATTAAGGCATCAAGTCGAGTGTCCACCTAGAGGGTTGGACTTGAGCTTTGTCGAGGGCATGTGAAGGGGTCCGTCTAAAGAAAGTCGGACTCAAGGTTGGAACGACAACCTAGCCACCTAATGGGTTGCGAAGAGTGGCAGGAGAGTCCCTAAACCTAGCCACCTAATGGGTTGCGATAAGTGGCAGGAGAGTCCCTAAACCTATCCATGTAATGGGTTGCTAGGAGTGGCAAGAGAGTGCATACAGAAGAGAGCCATGCATGATAAGTGGGCAGTGAAGCCTACGGCATGGAAAGCAGAGCTTGCAGTTGGAGAGAGTGCTATGCAAGGCAAGAACTAGGCTAGCACCAAGCGGACCACTGGGCCGCGACAACGTAAAGAAGGACCTGAATACAAACTTCTTTGCGGGAAGATGGGCATTAAAGTCAGGTGGAGGTAAAGCCATCAGGTGTGTGAGCAGCACGCATAAACCAAACCATTTTATGGAGAGGTGTTGTGCCAAAGTACTATAGGTAAGGAAAGTCGTCAAAGTGGGATTAGCTAAAGCGTTTAAAATGAATTGGGTTTCAAGTTCGAGGATGGGTTCTTTCTAAGAGTAGAAGAGCGGGTCAGAGGCCGCAGATGGGTGAACCAAGGGAGTTCTCGCCATAGGCTATAGGTACGAGGGTACCCCGAACGTCGAAGGACTGTGAAGGGAAAGAGAGAGTTTTGAATGAAGCATCTAATTAACAGAGTAGTGCGCAGATGCCGGCACTTTGACATGAGAAGTACTTTCCAAAGGGTACGTCCCAAGAAAGTGTGAAGTGCCTATGAGTGTGGAGCACACGAGATGCCAAAAGGTGCCATGGTGAAGCATGGGTTTCCAAAGGCTGTTGTGAATGATGATTGGGACAAAGTTTGTAATTTAGGCTACCACCAGTGACGTCGCTCGAGGAGAAAAGATAAGGACCATAAGGGCATGGTTGGCAAAGATGCCACATCGAGGGATGCCTACCTAACTATGTTGTGCTTAAAAGGCAGAAGTCCAGGAGGGGAGAGAGTTATCTACCAGAGGCAAAGGATCGAAGGGCTAGACATGCCAGGTATGAATGGGCTAGTAGGATTGCCAGGGTGGAAACAGATTCCCGGACAAGATGAAGGCCGTGAGGAGCATAATGTGGATATGGCTTAAGGTCACCGCAAAGTTAGTCACCAGAGGGTGCAGGTGTGGAGACACCATCCGAGCAAAACTGCGGAGTGCACGCTTGGCTAAAACTAGGGGGAGAAGGGCAAGGGGTATGACTCCATTTTTAAGAAGAAGCTCACAAGAGTTCCCACACACAAGGATTTAGGGGTCGCGATGTAAATCCCCAAGGGTGTAGACTTCGGGTTGTCATCGGTGTTGCATGTCATTGAGGACCATGAATACTTCAGGTGTGTGAGGGTGTGACTCCCCAAAGTTTTGGGGCTTGTCACTCGCCAGGATGGTGCATGCCAACTAGGCCGCAACCTTGTCAGCTATGCAGACGGCATGTGCTGAGAGAATATGCTGAAGTTGAAGATGAGGCAAAGGGGCATAACATGAGGCAACAAGCATCTATATAGGTTTCATGACATGTCCTAAGAGTGCCAATGTGATTTGGAGAGGATTGGTGTGAGCCCAAGGGGGCAGAGGCATGGTGAGAATCGTGCGCGGTGTTCGATGTCAGCGCTGTGCCATTTTGAGCTACAAGTGGAATCTAAGGATTCCGGTTTAGAGAGGTGATATTAATGGTACCTTATGTATGCTTACCAAATTTGGGGTCATTTGGAGTCCGTTTGGATAGGGGCTTGACTTGGCCAAAGTCCAGTGGCATTGTCATAATTTGCTGATTGGTCCGAAGGCCATAACTCGTTCCATGTGCATGGGAATGAGGTGAAACTTTATGGAGGTGTGAAGAAAGTCAATAGAAAGGAGTAGGAACAAACGTCACCCAATTTGAAGGTCGGATGAATGATCTAAGCCCCAGTATGATTCTCGGGTAAAATGATGTCTAGTGGGGGACATTGGGATTATTTATTTTAAGCATATATAAGGGGGGTATGAATGGTGACAGCCTACCAGCCTCCCCCGGGTGTGTCGACAGATGGCCGCCCCAAGTGTGCTGCCTTGAGGGACAACCTCAAGGGCCTGCCTTGGCATGTCAAAGGAATGCGCAAGGTACTCATAGGGCTCGGGAACCCTATGGGCAATGCAAGGTTGGGTGGACTAGCATTGGGCGTCGGAAAAGGTTGGAGGTTGGCTATATGAACCGACAAGCCCCGTGGGCTATCTAAATGATGGAAGGATGCCTCCAAGCCGATAGAGAAATCGAGATACACTCCCCAAGAGACTCGTGAGCTAACTTGTGAGCTTGGTCAAGGTTCAGCCAAGCGAGCAAGGGTCCATTGGCCTAGACGCGCAGTTGTGGGGCGACACTATGCTACGAAAGTTAGATGCAAGTTGCGTGGGCTATGTTTGGCTATGCCATAAGACATGAGAGGGCATATCTAAGAAAGACGCTTGAGACAAAGGCCAAGGATTGAGGGTTGCCCTACTCGGGCGAAGCAAAGGCCAAGTGCACACGCACCAGGCAGTGTCAAGCTTGAGGATAGGACTGTGCATGCGATGGCAATCTCAGGCCAAGGTGAGGGATGAGTATGTCCGTAGCCATCCCCAGGGGCGCATATGGACGAGATCCAAGGATTAAAGGTGCGCCAGAAGAGTTGTTTATATGTTGGCCATGTCAGCCGACATGTTGAAGGAGCAGCACCAAAGGGGGCAAGCCTCTGAGGTGAGCTTCCCACAGGTATAGGATCATGCTAAAAACCTAGGAAATGAGGAAAGCTAGCCCACTATTGGGGGGAACCATGGGCACCGCACGGGCAAAATTGTGTGCCACTGACGCAGTGAAAAATGAGCCCGTGACAAGTGGTATCAGAGCATAGAATTGAGAGCAGATTGTGAATGTTATTGCAACGATCACGTCAATGCATAGATTGACATTCGTCGTGCTCATGAAGATCGTTTGAGACGATGCTACCTTGTAAAGAAAATTGGTTGTATGTTGAGATGCTTGAGTTAGCTATGTCAACCAAGGCCCATCATTTCAGAATCACACCATGCCACAGTCGTTGATTTCGCCTTCGTCTGTGTAGGTTGATTCATCTTCGAAGAATCTGAGAGTGATTGAGAGACCTTCAAGGGATGGCTTCAAATCATTGGGTACCGTATGTAGAGGGATTCTATAGAGGCACGTTGGGCCAACAGGTGTGGTCATCGTGCGATGCTGTTTGAGTGGAACCACAAAGTTGGACAATCGGATAGTTGGTGCTCAAATGTCCTTGATTGTGGGGAACCGTTAGTTTGTTAGAAACTCTGTTAGCGGTATGTTGGCAACTATGGTTAGAAGAGAGCATGGACTTGACAAAGACGTCAAGCAAGGTTGGCGAAGTACATCAGAAGTTTATTAGTCAAGTAACTTGTTCATGCAAAGCAACGAGCCAGGGTTTTCAGCCATGAAAGAGTCTAGTCTGAGTTAAGGAAGGGGATATGCCGATAAGTCGGGTAGTCAAGAGGATGAGCCATGTATGCCAGGTCGTGCAGCCATGTTCCAAGAGAGTTGAAGCTGTAGACTATAAACATTGGGCTTGATCATGCTTAGGTCTTGCCATGGATGCAACTAAGGCATCAATTCGAGTGTTCACCTAGAGGGTTGGACTTAAGCTTTGCCGAGGGCATGTGAAGAGATCCGTCTAAAGAAATTTAGACTCGAGGTTGGAACGACAACCTAGCCACCTAATGGGTTGTGAAGAGTGGCAGGAGAGTCCCTAAACCTAGCCACCTAATGGGTTGCGAGGAGTGGTAGGAGAGTCACTAAACCTAGCCATCTAATGGGTTGCCAAGAGTGGCAGAAGAGTCCCTACAAAAGAGAGCCATGCAAGATGAGTAGGCAGTGAAGCCTATGGCATGGGCAAGCAGAGCTTGCAGTTGGAGAGAGTGCTATGCAAGGCAAGAACCAGGCTAGCACCAAGCGGACCACTGGGCCGCGATAACGTAAAGAAGGACCTGAGTACAAACTTCTTTGCGGGAATATGGCCATTAAAGTCAGGTGGAGGTAAAGCCATCAGGTATGTGAGAAGCACGCATAAACTAAACCATTTCATGGAGAGGTGTTGTGCCAAAGTACTATAGGTAAGGAAAGTCGTCAAAGTGGGATTAGCTAAAGCGTTTAAAATGAATTGGGTTTCAAGTTCGAGGATGGGTTCTTTCTAAGAGTAGAAGAGCGGGTCGGAGGCCGCAGATGGGTGAACCAAGGGAGTTCTCGCCATAGGCTATAGGTACGAGGGTACCCCGAACGTCGAAGGACTGCGAAGGGAAAGAGAGAGTTTTTAATAAAGCATCTAATTAACAGAGTAGTGCGCAGATGCTGGCACTTTGACATAAGAAGTACTTTCCAAAGGGTACGTCCCAAGGGAGTGTGAAGTGCCTATGAGTGCGGAGCACACGAGATACCAAAAGGTGCCATGGTGAAGCATGGGTTTCCAAAGGCTGTTGTGAATGATGATTGGGACAAAGTTTGTAATTTAGGCTACCACCAGTGACGTCGCTCGAGGAGAAAAGATAAGGACCATAAGGGCATGGTTGGCAAAGATGCCATATCGAGGGATGCCTACCTAACTACGTTGTTCTTAAAAGGCAGAAGTCCAGGAGGTAAGAGAGTTTTTGTCACGCCTCAAATCCTATTGGGGTGGACTGACATCCGTAACCAAGGAGGTCCGGGAGAACCATCTCATAACCTTATACTTCCCATGCATACCTCTATGACAACCTAAAATTCGGACAGCATCATGTCGCATATAAAAGAAAATAATCACCTGTATAAGCTCGAGCACACATATATATGTATCTACAATACTTGGCCGTTGGAGCCATCACGTCTATTAACAAAACACCACCTTGACTGTACATTAGGTCTACAAAGCCTCTGGACAATACACAGAGTTTAACTAAGGTCGGGACACACCCCGCCATATAACTAACTTCTATACAATACCAAAAGTAACTGGATATGACACGGAAAGCCTCGAAGCAAACTGGAGCTCACCAAAAGTAGTTGGGTATCCTGGCTCCTACTTGTGTGGTGTAAGAGTTGAGGTACCTGTGCCTGCAGCATTAAATGCAGGTCCCCGTGGGGGACGTCAGTATGAAATATGTACTGAGTATGTAAAGTTGTAGATAATCACATATGATATAGGAGCTCAATAGAAATCAGAAACAAGTGAATAAATCGTAATAGGAGTGGACCACATTTACTAGACTTGTGACAACCTGTACATTGTATTTATTCAATCACTTTACCTTCGTTCTTATCATTTTTGTAATCATTACTGTACTGTACTGTGACCATTAGCCTGCCTCCAGTATATATCAACTGGGATCGACCCATGATAGGCTTATGCCCATGGGATACCACCCGAAAAGAGAGAACTTCCATCACTTATTTCAATTAATATTTGAGATTGTTATTTTGGTCGCCACCACATTTTTTATACTTTGAAATAATGATACATTAATAAGAGACATATGGATAGACCATCAATGCAATAACAATGAAGTAAGAACTTATTGATATATCAATGAAACGTTTTGGAGTCACTAATAGCACATGGATCTTGTTCGAGTAACCGGATCCCTTCTGGCATTCATTAGTGCAATAAATATGTAAAATTTGGAAAACAAGTAAGTATTGGAATGTCTTGACATCTTGTAGGTGGAAACAAGTTCATTGGTAACGTAGGACATCATACAAAATCATTATGGATCACATGTTACTGAATAACTTTGGAAACTTTCTTAATAGAACAATTGTTCACTTTCATGCCAAAGATATGGTATAGAGTATGCTTTACATACCTGACTGTAAACCTTCAATACTAGTCCCAAATGGACTTCTCGTCTTTTCAGATTATTTATCTACAATGAACATATATAGCAATCTAGTATTAGCGACCAAACGTCACAATTCAATTACTTGAATTCACCAAACTAGTGGTTAAGTAGTAAGCCTTAATTACACCATAAAGGGTGTTACTTTAACCTTCTTATACTCCAATTACATTCACATGCCATGCATATTCATACAACATCCTCCAATATCAAGTTTGGATTCATTTATCCTTCCAACCAATCCATTAAACCAAATTGAGCCATAGACATAAACAATCATCAATTCAATAGTATATCACCATATCCACCTTCCATAACTCAATTATCATATCCATCTTCCATAACCCAATTAACATATCTACCTTCCACAATTCAATACAACCAAACCATGCAAAATAGTCCATAACCCTATTTTCATCACCTTTCAATAACAACCAATACATAAATCCTCTATCACACATATACATATGGAAGAGAACAAAGGCAAACAATATTCATACCTTAGAATTCACCTATTGATTATGCAATCCTGTTTGCACAAATAATAGGTGCCTTTCGAAGCTCTCGAGATGACAAACGCAATTATCGGATTACTTTGGAATTTCTACAGTTGAATCAAAAGTAATTTAAAGGTCAAATTTGGCTAGGATTTGTTCTTCCTCAATGATTGATGATGAAAATGAGTTTATGAACTAATATACATGTATATGTACACATATTCCCGTCCATAATATCATAGGGAATGATCAAAGTGCCTTTAAAATTTAAATAATGTCAAATCTGTCCTTTAGTGGACTGTTTTGATAAGTTAAAGTAGATCGACCATAACCCTTTTCTCCGATATCGGATTTGGGCGAAATTGGTATCGTTGGAAAGATAATTTAAAGGTCTTTCATTTCATATAAAGTAGACCACCCAGTTCGTCCTTTACAAGGAGTTATGGTCGTTTGAAGTTGACCCTAAAAATTTGTTTTGAGAGGCTAAAGTAAAACGAGTATAACTCCTTACTCAGATGTTGGATTTGGATGAAACCAATTGCATTGGAAAGAAGACTCAAAGATATTTCTTTTGATAGGTCGCAGCTCTCCCAGTTAATTATATTAAGGGATTTATAATCATTCAAAGTTGACCCAAAAAATTGGCTGGCCTCAGTAGTTTGTGTGCACGAAATTTTCCTGCACATTGACTATTCCCAACATCCGGCCACCATTTTATAGTTTTGAACGTTCTCGATTATATCCGAAACCTATCCGTTTTGGAAATCTTTATATCATTGGAAAGCCTATTCAATAACCTTCGTATGAAACCATCGACGGGCAAATTCCTGTATAAATAAAATAAAATAAAAATTAATTTCATATAAATAAGACCAATACACATACTTGAATAGGCCAATACACGGACTTGAATACGGGGTGTTACATTTGTCTACCAGAGGCAAATGATCTAAGGTCTAGACATGCCAGGTACAGATGGGCTAATAGGATCGCCAGGGTGGAAACAGATTCCCGAACAAGATGAAGGTCGTGAGGAGCATGGTGCGGATATGACTTAAGGTCACCGCAAAGTTAGTCACCAGAGGGTGCAGGTGTGGAGACACCGTCCGAGCAGAAGTACGGAGTGCATGCTTGGATAAAACTAGGGGGAGAAGGGCAAGGGGCCTGACTCCATTTTTAAGAAGAAGCTCACAAGAGTTCCCACACACAAGGATTTTGGGGCCGCAATGTAAATCCCCAAGGGTGCAGACTTCGGGTTGTCGTCGGTGTTGCATGTCCTTGAGGACAATGACTACTTCAGGTATGTGAGGGTGTGACGCCCCCAAGTTTTGGGGCTTGTCACTCGCCAGGATGGTGCGTGCCAACTAGGCCGCAACCTTGTCAGTTATGCAGGCGGCATGTGATGAGGGAATATGCTGAAGTTGAAGATGAGGCAAAGGGGCATAACATGAGGCAACAATCATCTATATTGGTTGCATGATATGTCCTAAGAGTGCCAATGTGATTTGGAGAGGGCTTGGTGTGAGCCCAAGGGGGCGGAGACATGCTAAGGATCGTGCGCGGTGTTCGATGTCAGCGCCATGCCATTTTGAGCTACAAGTAAAATCTAAGGATTCCGGTTTAGAGAGGTGATATTAAGGGTACCTGTTGTATGCTTACCAAATTTGGGGTCGTTTGGAGTCCGTTTGGATAGGGGCTTGACTTGGCCAAAGTCCAGTGGCATTGTGATAATTTGCTGATTGGTCCGAAGGCCATAACTCGTTCCATGTCCATGGGAATAGGGTGAAACTTCATGGAGGTGTGAAGAAAGTCAAGAGAAAGGAGTAAGAACAAACGACACCCAATTTGATGGTGGGATGAATGATCTAAGCCCCAGTATGATTCTCGGGTAAAATGATGTCTAGTGGGGGACATTGGGATTATTTATTTTAAGCATATATAAGGGGGGTATGAATGGTAACAGCCTACCAGCCTCCCCCGGGTGTGTCGACAGATGGCCGCCCCAAGTGTGCTGCCTTGAGGGACAACCTCAAGGGCCTGCCTTGGCATGTCAAAGGAATGCGCAAGGTACTCATAGGGCTCGGGAACCGTATGGGCAACACAAGGTCGGGTGGACTAGCATTGGGCATCGGAAAAGGGTAGAGGTTGGCTATATGAACCGACAAGCCCCGTGGGCTATCTAAATGATGGAAGGATACCTCCAAGCCGATAGAGCAATTGAGATACTCTCCCCAAAAGACTCGTGAGCTAACTTGTGAGCTTGGTCAAGGTTCAGCCAAGCGAACATGGGTCCGTTGGCCTAGACGCGCAGTTGGGGGGAGACACTGTGCTACGGAAGTTGGATGCAAGTTGCGTGGGCTATGTTTGGCTATGCCATAAGACATGAGAGGGCATATCTAAGAAAGACGCTTGAGAAAAAGGCCAAGGATTGAGGGTTTCCCTACTCGGGCAAAGCAAAGGCCAAGTGCACATGCACGAGGCAGTGTCAAGCTTAAGGATAGGACTGTGCATGCGATGGCAATGCTCACGCCAAGGTGAGGGACGAGTATGTCCGTAGCCATCCCCAGGGGCGCATATGGACGAGATCCAAGGATTAAAGGTGCGCCAGAAGAGTTGCTTATACGTTGGCCATGTCAGCCGACATGTTGAAGGAGCGACACCAAAGGGGGAAAGCCTCTGAGGAGAGCTTCCCACAGGCACAGGATCGTGCTAAAGACCTGGGATATGAGGAAGGCTGGCCCATAGTTGGGGGGAACCATGGGCGCCGCAAGGGCAAAATTGTGTGCCTTTGACGCAGTGAAAAATGAGCCCGTGACACTATATTTGATTCTCTCTTTTAATACAAGAATAACTATGAAGCAAGCAATAGTAACACAGCCAGCAACATGACTTCCTTCAGAATCTTCCTATTCTTATTACATCAAAATCGACAGTGTTTGGCGGCAACAGTTACCAAGTAGAGATAATTAACGACACAGGTTCCTCAAACAATCTCTAAGTTTCCCTTTCCTCCCTATTGTAATCCCTTAAGAGCTTTGCTCAGCTTGATAACACTCTTAAGCATTTACCAAGGAAACAACAGAAACTAGTGCAGTATACACAATAGAACCAGAAGCACATTAGATAATTTAGCTTCCTCTGTAAGTTCCCTTACTCTTATGAACAAGTTAAAACAAAATATTGAATATACTAGAAAAAAAGTGAAAAATACTACCATGTGTGGTAACAGTAGTAAGACAAGTACCTTGTTTTGAAGAAGAGCTTAATTGTGGGTTCCTTGTTTTTTTAGCTGCTCATCCATTTTCTTCATCTCATCATTTAGCTGAAAGAACATCAAAAGAAAAAATTGCATGTTAATTGAACATAACGAATAACTTTTTAAGTTAAAACTTCCTACTTCACACAAACAAATGATCGAGGCTAATGAGTCGACCGATAGAAATACATGACTAGTACTAATATACTAGACTACCTACTAACTTCCTATTCTAATTCTCGACCTCCACACTCCCCTATCAAGGGTCAACTCTTCCCCAACTTTGGAATGTCTCAACTCCTCAATAATCCTATAGAAACTTGGAATATCAACATTTAGCTTTCATTTCAATATAGTAGCAGGTGTAAGGACTAAAGAAATACCAACAGAACGTTCTATCTCAGGATCAACAAGAGGCGAAAGGAAACCAGCCAGCAAATTGACCATGTGTAAACCCAATAATATGTAGCAAAGTAGAATCCTTGAACATAATGAATCCGAAGAGCATTAAAGAGTGCCAAGCCAGTGGCCGCAATCCACCTATAGAGTACGTGAGGATTAGTTTTATGTAAGTAATACTGGAAAGGATCTGCAGGTTGAAGTGTCTTTTGGTCCGAAGCTGCAGGTGCTGATGCACCATCTTCCCCAACAACGTCCAAAGCTGCAGCAACTGATGCACCATCATCCACAACAACCACCATGAAAGCACAACTTTACAATCCTTGAAATGCATATAACAAAGAGGTAAGGTCAATGAGGGTAAATATCACGCTACAAGCAACTATTTCATTGCTGCTAAGAACAAAAAGGAACTTCTTTTATAGTAGTAGTTATAAAAATAGTACAAAGCTTATACTGCTCGATGTCATGAGCACTCAGAAGTTTAGGAAAAATGATTGTTTGAATGTAAAAACACTCTCCAAGAAGACGTTTTATTTGTGTTTCAATGAGATCAGCCCGAAAAGACAGAATGGACAAAGAGGATGCCTATAATGATTTAGAGATAGTCCATTCATTCATTAGACAGAAAAACAACAGTAAGGTGTACGCAGTCCATACCACTACCTCAAAGGTGAAGTAGTGAGGCTATTTTCGATAGACCCCAACAACTCATTAGACCAAACAACAAGAGCTACAATGTCAAGCAACTAGAACGCCTAAGGGTGGTCAAAGGCTCAAAACAAACAATCTATAGAAATGCAACAATCAATAAGGGTGAAAGCATAATAGTGAAAAGGGTAGCCCGGTGCAGTCGCTATGCGCGGGGTCAGATGAAAAGTACAATTGTGAAAGTTTATATTTTCTTTGTTGTGTAAGGACTGTTATGATTATCGAATCAAAGTAGTTAACATCTGTTTGTTGAGTGTTAAAAGCAGTAAACTTCATACAAGTTAAGCTACCAATTTACAGCATGACAAGAACATTAAGGGTAATTCTAAATCCATCTCATAGTTTTTAAGTTAGCAACATTATAAGAAACAAAAGTAATTGTAAGTGCACCACCATCATCCACAATTAATAATCTCTATAAACATAGAACTTGACAATCCTTGAAATGCATATAACGAAGGGGTAACATCAATGAGGGTAAAATTTCACACTATAAGAACAAATAAATGAGTTTAGGAATTAATCTCAATTTCATTGTTGCTTCGAACCAAAAAAATCTAACCACTTACAAATATTGCTCCCAGTCATCGGCACTCAGTGTATTGTATCAAAATAAGTATGGTATGCTATATGTGTATTGTATACGTAATTTACCTTTAATACATAATATAATATAGTTATTAAAAATAATAAATATTTTTAAATATGATATATCTAGATAATAAATAAAAGATATATTTAAAAGCAATAAATATATTATAAAAAGTAGTACTCAGAAGGTAATTTTTTCTAGAAAATTCCTAATGAATAATGTGTACAGCATTTGTCAAAATTTATTTGGCATATTTCGCTATTCAAATAAGAAAAGTTTGAACATAATTTAAATATAAAATCTTTAATCTTTTCGAAATAAGATTTATAAAAATTACGTAAAAGTGTTATAAGTCATAATAATTGATTATCAAAAACATTATTAACCCTTCATCTTGTGATCTTTTTCATATTTTGTGTTCATGAAAAATATTTTTCAACGTATATAATTAACATTTGTTCATTATTATAGGATGTACAACTAATACATAATAAATATGTAAAAAATAAATATAGATTAAATTGTCCTCAATATATCAAACTAAACAACGGATAGGGATTACCAACAAATTCAGCCAGATAACTTCAATTCCTATTAAAAGTTACAAGGCTTTCTTGATAAAGATCGTAAAAAGTTTGTTTCACACACAAAGATAAAGGTACTAGTCTACAAAATTGTCGGCCAAAGTAGTTTGAGAGAGCAAAAAAATTGTACTGAGATGACATTAAAGCTCTCCTTCAAAGCTTTATATCACAGCTGTCAGCTGCTGTCAAAGGTCTTGACTGAGAATATACTAAAGCTCCTTTGACAGTGACTCAAATCACATAAGATCCTAAAGTAAGTCATCAGAAGAGAATCAATACTGCAAATCAATGATAAGAGATGGTGCACTGCACTGCACTGCATAAGAAATCACATTAGCCAGCCCTCCGGATAGAACCTTTGGTCATATTACTTGCTCAAAGTATTCTCAGCTTAAATTTTGAACCTGTTCCCACATTCAAAGATTGATCATTGTGAGGGGGGTAGAAGGGAAATACTCTTCTTGAGGGTTTTCCGTGCTCGCCAGTGAACGGCTGCTGCAGTTTCTGATGTTCCCATCTGAGCAGTAGTTAAAAGAAAGAATCAGCACTAGATGCTTACTCATTTATCCATAGTCCATGAGTAATATAACATTTACAAAGTGAACATAATAAGTCCAAGACTTTGTGGATAGAGTGACCCGGTACTTGTGTTGGTGAGAGGTAGCAGGTACCCGTGGAATTATTCAATGTACCCGGAAGCTGACCCGAACACCACGGTTATCCAAGAAAAACATGAATACGTCACTATTAGTAGATCATATAACAACATTATCAAATGAATGATTTATTTTTCCCAATAACCCACATCAAAGTGAACGGAGACTACTAAGATGTGTGAGTTGCCTCATCTATTTTTTTTAGAGAATGAATTTTAGACCAATTTCAAATTCCAAGTACATTTAAAAATATAAAATATTAGAGAGATGCCATCAGTAATTTTTATTTTATGTTCATCATGCACCCTTACGTGTGGGCATGATTCTTTATCATGAATCAATTGGAAATAACTACTTTTGCATTGACAATAAGACTTAGAACTTATGAACTTTATAACTGTGTCTAGATGTGATCATTTAAAAGCTTAACTTGTAAGAGAGAAGACACTTCTATTTGTTCAATTTGGGTTTACAATCGAAGTTGAAACAGCGCACGTCTTTTTCCTCTAATTCCCATCATATCTCTGAACATTCTTCTGCTATTTGTCTTAGTGAGAAAAATAATGTGCTCATCAAGGAGGAGGAGGAGAAGGAGAAGGAAACATTGCCTACCTTGACTTCCATATTGTAATAGTCTTGCCACAATCCGACATCGTGATCATAAGTTGTGACTGCAGTGTCAAACAATTTTTCGGCATTGCCAAGACTAATCTTATCTCCATTAGATGCAAGTTTCAATTCCAGCTCAATGCAATTCTTATATAAAGAAAGTCCAGGATGTGGTAAAGCAAGGAATCTGCACAAGGCAGTCATATGTCAGTCTGAACATATACCGTTAGTGCTCTTTAAAGAACACAAATGAAACATCACCTAGCATCATAGCACCCCTAAAATTAATCCCACACGTTGGAAGAATATTTGATTAAAATAATACTGAAAAACAAAGCCTAGGTATTGCTTAAACATCAAGGTACTCAATACTGAAGTTTTGATTAAATGTCACCAGGTATTGATTACTCAATACCTAGAAGTCCCTGAATTTTAAATAACCAATATCAAGTTATAGATTTGCATCAAGGAATAACCAGGTTAACCTTTTTGATACTAGTAAGAAAGTGTGAACTAACACGGTACCTAACCTAAATCAACTTCAAAAAATAATTGATTATTTAATGTAATAGTGAAGGACCATGATTGGTTATAAAGTGATCCAGTTGGAAGAGGATTCATTTTGTAGACCGTATTCCCTTAACCTAAAAAAGTGGCTCAGCACATTTCTCCACGCTCTTAAACAAGTCTATCAGATTAACGTATAAGAACTCTCCCCACAGCTTACTTCAATCTTTCTAACGTTGCAGCTAAACTAACAGAGGAAGAAGGAGGGGGACATCGAATTGATCACAGAACTGGAAGAGGTTCAATTCCTCTTTGATGTGGTTAAGCCAAGAGCGTAAAGCGCATGCGCGAAATGAGAGCGTCAGGAATGGGGAGACAAGAGAATTCCCGGGTACTCCATCTACCACAAGAAATAATTTAAATAGAGCGAAGAATGAAAAGGCAGGTTGCGAAAACGCTGACTCAAGGGCTGATAGGATTGAACTCAAAGGGAAAAGAAAATAGGCTAAGCAAGAGGATTTACCATCGATCGTGAAAGACGAAGTGACTCACCAAGAGCATTGCCCATCAGGGGCTGCAGGGACAGGAGCTATAAGAACTAAACTAAAAGAAAATGGCCGTAGAAGGCTAGCTTTCAAAATAAGAAAAGGCACCTTATTAGCACGATAGGGGGATGCTTAGACAAGTAAAAAACATTTAACAAAACGGACAAAATTCTTTCTTAGGAAGGATTCCCCTTACTGGGCATGGGACTATTACACCAACTGAAGCTTAGGAAGGAATGGAAAGATAGAAAGCTTGGAGAGCTAATGGAAAGAAATGCGTAAGAAATAACAGATCCGTGATAGAAGTCGAATACGATGTTGTAACTAGGGGAAAGATACAGACTTTAGAGCGTCAAGTCATACACAAACCAGAGTGACTTCACTACCTGAAGAAAGAAAGCTGCTTCGGTAGGGTCAAAGAAGACGTGTAAGACACCGAGAGGCCGAGGATTCTTTATTGTAAGGCGTCTAGAAGCCCAATTTTGGGCTTTTTTGTCGTGTCTTATAGGCATGTTCACAAAGGAAAAGGCTCTCCATGGGCAGCGTCTGCTTCGTCTCAAAGCGAATAGGCTGGAATTCTTGAAGCGAAGGAGAATTCTTTAACTGTTCCGTGTCAGCATCTTTTCCTATCTCTAACTGTTATCCTAACCGGGCAAGGTAATCGACTAACCGGGAATTCATCTTCAGAGCTAATTCCTAAGGAGGCAGGTTGGAAAGTAAGAGAGTAGGTTAGCATCTTGTCCTACGAATGATAGCCTTTGAAGGCCGCCCACGGGATGCACTGTACGATAGTAGTTTATGTTAGTTGCTTATCCGGTGCCTTCTTTACGACTTTCGACCAAATTGAAGAAACTCTTGTTTAGTCAAGATGTCGTTCCCATCCCTTGTGGTGCTTTTTCAACCCTTTGCTTCGCAACCATCGTCTTTTAGCTGATTGATAAGTGTCACAGATAGACGTGTCACGCCGCATGAAGAAAATTGTCAAGCATTAAATGAAGTGAAGGAGGCTCGGGCAAGGTTGTCGGAGCACGTCCACTGTTGTCTTTTCTGTCGAGGTTGCTTGCAAGGAGTCGACACTCTGAGATGTCAATAGAGAGAGCAGAAAAGCAAGTCGTGAGTGTTCGAGTCTGTAATCTTGTCAAAGAGGATTTGACCTCAACTAGGCTACGGGTTGTTATTCTGGTAGACATCACCAGAACACCGTGTCCTAGACTGATTTCTTTTTGCTGGCAAGGCATCTATACCGTAGATGTGCCGCGGAATCACCAATGAATCTAAGGCCGCGACGGGGACTGGGAGGAGCAGACAAAGAGAGTATAGAAAGAGTAGAGTCTTCACTTAGTCCATGAGAGAACTCCCTCTCTGATTGACTTCATCAGGAATCCTGAGGGTCCTGCCCTTGCTCTTTATCTCAGTATGGTTGATCATATTCCTGTTTTCAACCTTGGTAGGTCTTCGGTTATGCTTATCGATCCGCTTTGACTAGATTGGATCACGGGATAACTTGTCTGAGCTTTCCCTCACTCTCTACCTCAACCATTCAATCCAGTGATCTTTGCAATCAATCTCTCCTACAATAGCTAAAAGCTGCCGTCAGCACTGTTGCACGAGTACTACGACAAACCCATACCACGAGTACACTAACAAGAGAGGAACTACGAGCAGAAAGACTCACTCTGCTGCTGAAATTTAAGAGATTGTGTTTAAATACAGAGAAAGAGAGAGTCAGTCTCTTGAGCGACCGATCAAGAAATGCAAAGATAAGGGGAATGGTTAGTGATGACATCATAGGACACAGAAAGTTCCTTCTCTCTCTTTTGAATCCCAGGGATTGTCTCAGGAAAGAGGCCAGTCCCTGAAAAAGCCATCTCGATTGGTATCATTCAAATGCGAATATAGGCCTGGTTGAAGCATAAAAGTGAAATAATAATAATGAGAGGCTTTTGTCCGTTGACGGTCATCTTACCTGTCTCCTACACTACGCTCTCAACTGGATCAATCGCTTTGTCCTGATTTATTGAACAGGTGCCCTATGGAACATATTTTATGGAATTTCACTCTTTATTCCATATTTCTTTTCTTACTGATTGAATTCAGGTAGAGAGAGGAATATTCGATAAAAAGCCTTAGTCCGATAGGGGGACAGTATGCATTCAATCTGGATAAGATACTGAGATGAAAGATGAATCAAGTAAGAAAGGCAGAAAGGGGGTCGCTTTCTCGAGTGAGAGTTCTTTTTTGGGGTTAGTATGACTGTCCTCATTCTAGTTGGTAGGCGTGCGAGTAAGAAGGCAGTAGGCAAAATTCTATGAATTGAATGGGACTTCAGCTTCGATAATCTTATCCTCCCTCCAACAAATAAGGTGGAGTGGGCAAGGCAGAGAAGACAGGAAAAGACAAGCTCAAACTTTAGCATTTCCATTACCTGCTCCAGTAAAGGAAGCATTTCCAGTGAATAAGAACTAGAATTGTTGAAGTAACTACTAACTCTAACTATCTAACTGCACTGATCGGGGTCGATCTCACTGACCCCTTGCTTCACCACACCCAAGACAGAGGCTGAGGAGAGCAGAATAAGGTGAAGGTGGATACCGCTCATCAAGAGCTTGGTTAAGTTTACAAGACCGTATGCCTTGCTGGTTGGATCTAAATCTGAACTCAATGATTGCAATTCAAGAAGAATAAGAAGAATTGCTTAAGTAAGGTAGTCGCTTCTTTTTTTCGGTATACTGCTCTGCTCGCAGAGCGAATAAATAGAAATCTTTCCGAATATCATGAATATCTTTCGCCCCTTATCTCCTCATCTTCCTATTTATAAGCCACAACCTACTTCGACGTTTTCAATTTCCCATAGAATCTCCGGAGCTTTCCTAGCCACTATAGTTTTCTTTTTTTATCTTCTTTGTCTGAAAATAGGTTTGATTTGCTTCACCTATGAAAATTTCTACCAATTCTTCTTTTATTCATCAAAGCTCGTCCTAATCTCCGTCGAGATTACTGCCTTAGCCCCGTCCTTTCATCTGTATAATGGAGCTCGTCATTTATTGATAGATTTTTCAGGATTTTTCTTTCTTAGAATTGGAAGAAAAAGATTGAAATGACTGTGCAAAATTGAACCTATACCTTTCTTTGAGATTGAAACTTCCAATTCTGGTTTTTTTCTTATGAAATGTTTATTATTCGTTGATAGATCTAAAGCTTATGCCATAGAAGCTGACATTAGGCTATTGGTCTTTTATTTGCATCTTCCCTCGTAGAGTGGTGTCTTTCATAAGAAAAGACTTTCTCAGTAGAACTCAAAAAAAAAGAGTTTGAGCTCTTTTTTTTTGGTTGACTTTTAGCCACGCGTGGCGGCTATGCGCATGTGTACCAAAGGGACATATATATTTTTTGGTAATGGGTATACTCGAGAGAAAAGGTTTGGAATTCGACCTCCCCTTATACGCTCTAAAAGGCGGTCATGGACTCCTTTTTAGTTTAGGATCCCCTTTCTACATTCAATTATTTATTGAGCCTAGTATGGAATCACCATCATTACACAGTCATTCTTGGTCTGGATGCTGGTCTAGCGAGCCTTCCTAGCCGCCTAGAGTGCAGCCTGTCTGCTGAAGACCGTAACGTAAGTAACTCAGTGCTCCATACAGGGGAAATGAAAGCAGAATTTGTTCGGATCCTCCCACATGTTCAATCTTTTTTTAGCGGTTTCCCCAGAGATCTTTATCATTAATGCAACCTTCATTTTGCTCATTCATGGAGTTGTATTTAGTACCTCTAAGAAATATGATTATCCACCGTTATTCAGTAATGTGGGTTGGCTTGGATTACTTAGTGTTGCACGCCTAGGAGGGCAGCGTGCTTTGGGATGCGGAGGAGCTATTATCATCCAACTCCCTAACCTAAAGAGGCACCGAATTTGGACCGCAGGGAACCGTAGCATGGGGGGATGTCTAATCCTTTTGCCGACACAAGGCTGGCTAATCGTACGCAGCAGGCTCGAATACCCTTTGTTCTGGAAGGCACATGAGTCCGAACGCTATATTGAATGTGCGACCGAGACTACACTACGTAGGTACCTGTGCAGGTGAGGCGTCGATCGGTCCTAGAAATGAAGGCAGTGGCGCGAGGAGTTAACGACCGGACGTGATGTAACCTAGGGATCACCGGGCAGCTCTTTCGCTCTATAGGGATCGGGGAGGCATAGCATAATTCTTATTGGAGGAGGGTTGTTTGCCCGGGTGACTGATCCTTCCATAATGTACTTCTACCTATTATAGCACCGGCAGCCGAAGTCGAGCATACATATGACGATCTTCATGCGTGAATAGCTGGGAGGAAAGAAAGGGCAGTAGATGATAATGAGAAAGGACGTCGCGTCTGGACGGGCGGAATGGATGAGCGAAAGGCGTCATGCCATGGAGTGGGGAATAGCCCTCGTCTCATGTAAGACAACTAAATGCACCTCGAGGCCGAGGAACTGAGGGACCTTCTCGAGCACAGGATAGGTAATTGAGAGATAGAACTAGCCTATTCGTTATGGGAAATCAATGCTCCAGGACAAATAGAGCTTACCTACGGCACCTGGCTTTCTCTGGCGAGCTTTCTATCGTAAAGCCAAAGATGCCCCAAGACAAGGTACAACTGCTGGGAAGGGGACATGATCAATAGAACCTGGCTGGATTCGGGCTGGGATAGTGGCGCCTATTCTTAACCAGTTCCGAAAGGGTTCGCTCATGCTGGAGGGAGCATCCCTACTTAGTGATCGGTCCGCTAGTTCACGCAAATCCGAATAAGTTATCACGGACGAGCCACATGCAGGGAAACTTGCACGTGTGGTTCTAATAGGGCTTTCCTGAGGTATCTAATAACCTTGCTTCTGCTCGCCACTGGCGCACCTCTCCTAACTATTGCCCATTTATTCTGGAATAATCTTTTTAGGAGGGACAATTTTACATATTTCTGCCAAATCCTTCTATTATTAAGTACGGGTGGTACCATTTTGATGTGTTTCAATTCTTTTGAACAAGAGAGGTTTGATGCTTTTGAATCTATTGTATTAATTCCACTTCCTACTCGCGGTATGCTCTTTATGATCTCGGCTTATGATTCAATTGCCATGTATTTAGCTATTGAGCCTCAAATTTTATGTTTTTATGTGATCGTAGCATCAAAAAGAAAGTCTGAATTTTCTACGGAAGCCGGCTCGAAATATTTGATCTTAGGTGCATTTCCCTATGGAATATTATTGTTTGGGTATGACCGGACAACTACCGATATCTATTAATATCTTTTCTTAGAATGTTCTTTAGAAATATCTATCTATCTATCTATATCATAAACTATTGGATCGGGTATTACAACGATGTGAAACTTGCAGACCTCATTGGTTGTAATATTTATCTTACGGGGGGAACGAAATCAAAGAATATATAAACTAGTAGAGACCCTCTATGTAGTTGTCTATCTAGGGCGATCGATCTACATCTTTCCCCATAGCCCTGGGGATGTGTCTCGATCTCCTATGTGCGAAATAGTTGGGACTAGTTCCTTTGGAGATTCCCCTTGGTCTAATTCCACGCCTTATGACGAAAGAGGAGTCGGCGTGGCGTAAAGTGAAGATTAGGGGGAATAGAAAAAATTCCCTTATGAGGTATTCCGAAGGTGTAACCTAGGCAACAAAAAAGGGAGCCCGATACTTCAACTAGAGGAGCGACCAGTTGGTTCACCAAACCCCGACCCAACGTCACACATTCTCCAGGTCCGAAGGGATCCAGTGCCCAACTACCGACTCCTCTCGGAATTATGTTATCGGAACCGAGCCAGGAATGGCCGTTAGTGGACACCCACCACTTTTCATCGGTTAGAGAAGCCCTCTTTAATACATTAAGAAAAGATGTTCATAGGGGCCAGAAATACTCGATCATAGGAATTTAGAACACCTACGTGCTGGTAAACGAAAACCACCTCGACCGAATCAGAGTAAACAACACAATGTCAAATCAGGCCGCCCTTTGCCTTGAAAGAATTCACACGCGGCCACCAGCTTTCCCAAAATAAGGGGAGATCTGCTGCTTACTGCTCATGGAAACATCCAATCTATACTATAGTCAAGTCGTTCACCTATCTTTCTGATCTCTTTTTCTTCTATTCATCAGATTTTTGGCTTTGACCCATTGAAAAATGGGGTTGATGATGTTGGCTAAAAAAAGGGGAAAGAGAAGAGCCTTAGGGTACGCTCACTTCTGTATTTTTGTTTAGGTTCTCGAGATTTTCAATCTCTCTTTTTAGTGGTGAGGATGAATAGTACGTGAATGGCGGTTCTCAGACGAGGGAATCATTCCTCTCTAAATAAAATAAAAAGAAGCTAGAATCTTTCTATTGATAGAGCTTTCACATCTGCGCATAGAATATTTTTTTGCCCTTCCATTCTGTTCTTACGGTAGTTGGGTCGAAATCCATGTGATGGTTTAAAAGTCGTTTCAAATATTCTTCGCATCCCCAGAGAGATAGATTGTTGCCATTGTTCCTTGGTCGTCAAAAGGGGCACGAAAAGCCTTAAAGTGCCGTTCCATGTCCCAAAGGTCTTTGAGCCTTGGCATTTCGAATCCCATTGAATGGCTGTGGTTCCGGGACTCAAGTCTGGAGTCGCCAGGTGAGACATTCGGTTCACGAACCGAAACCCTATCTCCACAGCAAGCTCCTTAATTTGACCCGGTCCGTCACGCTTTGGACATCGCCACCGGGATCGTTGAGGCCCCATGAAGACGGCTCTACTTCTCTGGGAAGATACGGTACTCATTAGCGAGCGTCTGGTGACCAATGATTTCGGATTCCCCTGCCTTTCTGCCATAGTCTACACTTGTCCATCCAAATGGTCGACCTTGCCATCAAGTTGGGTCACTCGATCCTTGAGTGTTTCCTTAACAACATCCACCGCTGACAGCACTCCGCTGCTATCGTTATGTACATGGTACAACAAGAAGAGAATTAGCAGAAATCGAAAGGTTTTTACCCAAAACTCCACTCTGATACCTCCTAAAGCGAAATAGGCACGCGCACGGGTAGAGAGTCTGCCTGAGTCATGCGGCCCCAGGTAACGCGTAGTTTAGTGTAGCACCTGGGTTTCTCCTTCTCCTTGTCGAGTTTTGCTTCTGATCTCTCTCTGAGTCTCTAGTTCGTTACCTTCTGCTACCGATCTTCTCCCTCTTCTGCTACAGGAGCTACTGGATATCGACCTAAGAGATACTAGACTGGGTGCAAGAGGAAGGGATGCTGCTATTGATGGACTGGTGCTACCTCTGGATCTAAGAATCATGGAAGACGTAATTGAAATATGCACCTAGAATTAAATCACATTGGTATATAGAGCCGAAAAGGAAAAAGAGGAGGAAAGAATCAAGGGACCGAGCGACGAAGCGAGGTTTGGAACCCTTCAATTCAAATTAGCAAAAGCAATGTCTCCTTGCATAATATGGATTCCAAACATTCATGATCTGGATGTGAATGAGTCGAATAACTTATCCCTCTGTCTATTAGTGAACCATCTCTCTAGGGATTGTGAAAGATGTTCTACTAGAAATATTCTTGTTATTGCTTCAACTCATATTCCCCAAAAAGTGGATCCCGCTCTAATAGCTTTGAATAAATTAAATACGTGCATTAAGCTACGAAGGCTTCTTATTCCACAACAACGAAAGCACTTTTTCACTCTTTCATATACTAGGGGATTTCACTTGGAAAAGAAAATGTTCCCTACTAACGGATTCGGGTCCATAACCATGGGTTCCAATGCACGAGATTTTGTAGCACTTACCAATGAGGTCCTATGGATTAGTATTACACAGAAGAAATTAATTATATACACTAATACAATTAGATCCGCTCTTCATAGACAAACTTGGGATTTGCGATCCCAGGTAAGATCGGTTCAGGATCATGGGATCCTTTTCTATCAGATACGAAGGGCTGTAGCACAAAATGTACTTCTAATTAATTTCCCCATAGATCCTATATCTATCTATATGAAGAAGAAATCATGTAACGAAGGGGATTCTTATTTGTACAAATGGTACTTCGAGCTTAGAACGAGCATGAAGAGATTAACGATACTTCTTTATC